>HG992241.1:0-10000000 GCA_905220585.2 Nymphalis polychloros
GCCTGAGAAACCGGAGATGCTGGTATACGCGACGAAAATGCCGGGAAGAAGAACCCCCTGGGTGGCGCAGACTCGACGAGCCCACGTGGCCGGGGAGTACCTGAAAATAAAAAAAGAACAAGATGAAGCCGAAAATGCAAGAGGAATTCTGCGGATGTCAAGACTACGAGACCTTTCGAGAGGGGGTTCATAGAGTCACTGGAAAGCTGTGTATAAAAAAGGTGACCAACCGTTGGTTGAGGAAGAGACGGTTCAGAGTCCGGAAGAATCGGTGGAACTTTGGCTCAAACCTTCCTCCCGAAAGAAAATATAGATAGTCAAATAGAATCACAGAATTACCACGAAAAGAGCAGAGGCGAGAAACCTTGGGGAAGCGTGCGAAGCGACAGGTACCCCCGCTCACAGACCAGGAACTCATTGGAGTGCCCCAGTCATCCAGTGGTTGACACAAGACCCAGACATGGAATGAAGCTATTTTGTATAATCCAGGATGAATCTAAGAGAGAAGAGGTAGATTGACAGACAAATACTGTAGAAGAAAAGAATAAAAGTCGAAATGCTAATGAAAAGAATAGAAGTGAAAGAAGAAAGTAGACTGAAGAAAATAGACCGAAGACCGTATTGACTGCGTGAGTCAAAGCCCAGGTTAACTGCGACGTTAAGACAAGGACAAAAAATGTAACCTTAAATTCTGCGAACATAAAGAGAAACGAATTAGTGAAGAAGAAGAATAAAAGAAGACTGTACAACGAAAGAAATAATAAACTGAAGATTGTATTTAAAACTGTATTCAAAATTGTACTGAATATATAAAAAAAAAAAAAAAAAAAAAAAAAAAAAAAAAAAAAAAAAAAAAAAAAAAAAAAAAAAAAAAAAAAAAAAAAAAAAAAAAAAAAGAAGAAGTTGTACGTATATAAAAAAGCAGAAAAAGTAAAAAAGGTCTCCGACCACTATATCGGGGGAGAAAGCGGCCGGTACTTCACATATAGTGAAGTACCAATAAAAAAAAAAAAAAAAAAAAAAAAAACCTAACCTAACCTAACCTAACCTAACCTAACCTAACCTAACCTAACCTAACCTTTTTTTTTTTTTTTTTTTTTTTTTTTTTTTTTTTAACGAGGGGAAATGCATTTACGCATTGGTCGCCCGGTCCCGGGACCGGAACGGAAAATGTGGGACTCACGGGGAAAGAAAAATTCCCTGCCCGGAGCTGAAGGCTCCGTCCTACCCACTAAAACCACCTCGTAAATTCGTCTCGCGCAAGACGGCGGGGCTACGGGAACGCTGTTGGCTTGCAACCGCGACCCCGCCAGCGGTCGTCGCTGCTAGGCGACCCGACTCTAAAGTACGCTAAGGCGCACTTTCCTACTCTGCCTCAGCAGACTCCCTCGAGTCCATTACTGGAGGCCGGGCGTCTTTCGACGACGCCCCACGATTGGTCAGAACCGACCACACCACATCACGGCGGCGGCAGCGTTCGCCTTGCGAAGGCTCGCCGCCGGCGACCTGGTCTCCTACGACGCTGCGGGAGCGAGTCGGGATCGTCCTCCCGCTCTCGCTCCGCCGTCTCCTTTTGCGACATTACGGCGTCGCTAAACGTACAAACAGCCGACCAGGCCTCTTTGTTTCCGGCCATTCTCTCGATGATGGCCGGAAGCGACACGTCCCCTCCTATAGCCGTGGATAGGACCGCGCGAGGCTCCGCCCAAGCTGGGCACTCTGCGCGCGTGTGTTCGGCCGTATCCACGGCTCCGTTGCCACAGTGGTGGCACAACGTCGATGGTTCCCTGCCCACCACCTCGCACAGGTACTTGGCAAAGCACCCGTGCCCGGTCAAGAGCTGCGCGAGGTGATAGGTGGATGGGCCGTGCTTGCGCTCGACCCACTCCTGTAGAACAGGCCGAATGGCCTCCACGAGTTCCCGACTAGTACCCGGGACACCCAGTCTCTCCGACCATTTGGCGAAGAGACTTTGGCGGGCCTCTTCGCGCCATTGGCGAACCTCACGAGGGTGTGGCCGGTTCTCCTCTGCTGTCGCCGCCTTGACCCGCCAGTAGACGCTCGAATTGGCCTCGGCCTCGAGGTCCCATGGCGGGCTTCCGGCGAGCAGACACGCTGCGGTGTACGACACCGTGCGGTACGCACGAGCCGCTCTGAGCGCTATAATCCGCTGCGGACGTCGCAGCGAGGCGACGTTTCGGGCGCTCAGTGCGTCCGCCCATATCGGCGCCCCGTAGAGCGCCATCGAGCGAACGACACCGGCGTACAAGCGCCTGCAGGCGCCTCCTGGGCCCCCGACGTTCGGAAGGATCGACCCCAGCGCTCCGGCTGCGGCCACCAACCTCGGGGCCAAGCACCTGAAGTGCTCTTCGAAATTCCACCTACCGTCGAGAACGAGTCCGAGATATCTCATCGTCGACCCGACGGTGATGGAAATTCCGCCCACTGTGATGGTTGCCCCCGGTGGTGGCCCGTTCCGTGGCCCGTGAAATACGAGTGCCTCGGACTTGTGCAGGGCAACCTCTAGACCCAAAGCGCGGATGCGGTGCACGACGTGTGCCACACCCGCCGTAGCGAGATAGGCCGCCTCTCGATAGGAGCGGCCACGGGCCGACACGAGGGTGTCGTCAGCGTAGCACGTTACGCTGACCCCCCGCAAAGTGGCCCCGCGCAGCACCCAGTCGTACCCTATGTTCCACAAGAGCGGCCCTAGGACCGACCCCTGCGGAACACCGCACGACAACGTCTTCCTACCCCAGCCCTCCCTCGTCGGGTAGGCCACCGCTCTGCCCGAAAAATAATCGGCCACGGTACGCCTCAAGTAGCTCGGGACATTGTGAAAGCGCAATGCCTCCAAAACTACTTCCCAGGGTAGGGTGTTGAAGGCATTGGATATATCCAATGACACTGCAATCACGACCCCACCCCGAGAGACCTCCTCCTCTGCCAGGTCCCGTACCCTGGCGATCGCGTCTAGTGTAGAACGGCCAGGTCGAAAACCATACTGCCGCTCGTTAAGGCCCGGCTCCATGCTACCCACGAGACGGGTAGCGAGCACACGCTCGAATAGCTTGCTCGTCTCGTCGAGCAACACTATCGGGCGGTAGGCCGAAGGCTGATCGGGCGGGCGCCCTTCTTTTCGGATCAGAACGAGTCTGCCCGTTTTCCACCGTTGCGGAAACCTACCCTGAGCGAAGCACGCAGTGAATAGGTGCCGAATGCTGTCGCTCATCTCGTCCAACGCGATCGCCAAGGCGCGCCCCGGGATGCCATCGGGCCCCGGGGCTGTCCTCTTCGATCGGAGTTTCAGGGCGGCCGCCTGTAACTCCGTCTCAGTGACCGGAATCACCTGATCCTCGTACTCGCGAGGTCCGACGATGGGCGCCATGGCCGGCGGCGTGAATTCACCCCTTTCGGGAAAGAGTGTGTCCACTACAGTCTCCAGGAGTAGCGGCTGGAGACTGCTGGTTAGCGGCGGAGCCCAGGGTCGGAGCTTTTGCCGTACGACACGGTACGGTCTCCCCCACGGGTCTCTTTCGAGCGTCGCCAGCCATTCCCCCCACGCCACCTCTTTGGCCTGGGCTATGGCCTTCTGCAGCGTTTGGCAGGCGGCCCTGTAGGCGGCGTAAAAGACGCCTTCCGCGTCATGGTCGCGGACCCTTCTCCTCCTGCACCGACTGTACCGTCGGCGCGCTGCCACGCAAGCTTTGCGCAGCTGGCGGAGTTCTGGGCGCCACCAGTACAACCGTCGGCGCGGCGTGAACGGTTTTGCCCGCGGCATCGCCGCATCGCAAATGCGAGACAGGGCGGCGCCGATTTCGTCGGCCTCTGTGTCGACTCGGACTACCGGGTCGGAACCGGCCCCCCAGGCTTCTACGATGGCCGCCTCTTTCGCCAGCTGGCTGTCGAGACGGCCCAGGCACCAACGCGGTCCGTCCAGCCGTCCAGCAGCGGGCGGAGCGTCCCCAGTAGGAGAGACGGGAAACGCAGAGACACCGAACCGGATGTACCGGTGGTCGGACAGGGTCTCCACGCGCGTCTCCACTCTCCAATCGTGAACACGGCGGGCCAGGGCGTTGGACGCGAACGTGATGTCCACGATCGATTCGCCCTGCCACCGCACGCACGTGCTCTCCGACCCACTGTTGAGGACTACGAGTCCTAGTGATGTGGCCCACTCCACCAAAACCTCACCTCGTGCATCAGTCGCTGGGGAACCCCAAGCCGTTGATTTGGCGTTGAAATCCCCCGCGACCAACACAGAGGTGGGCGATATTTGCCCAACCAGAGCCCCGACCTCGACCAGCGTTCGCTCGAACTCGGCGAGACTCCGATTGGGTGAGGCGTAGACGCCGACGACCGCCACACCGCCGACGACGGCCAGAACGTACCCCCTACCCTTCGCGACGCCCTCGATGGCCGGGGAGCCGGCCACAGCGGGGGCGACGATGGCCACCACTCGGTCGTGATCGGATACCCAATCGTCCCGCGAGGGAACGAAGTAGGGCTCCGACACCACCGCCACGTTAATTTGCCACTCTGCCATGCTTTGGACTAGAAGGTCCTGAGCCCTCGCAGAGTGGTTAACGTTGGCTTGGAGACAATGTAAGGCCATCACTATGCGGTCTCCATTGTCTCCACCTGTGCCCGTGAGGACGCGGCTGCGGGGCCGTTCGTCCTCACTTTGCCTTGTTTCGGTGCCACGCGAGCTTTCCCGCTCTGGCACCTTTTGCTGCCAACGGCATGAGCCGCTGGCTTACCAGCCGCTGCGCAGGCGACGCAATTTGCGTCGGCGGCTGAGCACTCGCGTGCCTTGTGATCGGGCTGACCGCAACGGAAGCACAGCCGGCTGCGATCCACGCCCCTGTCACACTTGGCCCCCATGTGACCCCCCTCGAGACACCGGAAGCAGCGGAGCGGTCTGGGCTCGAGCAGTAACACTCGTGCCGAGACCCACCCGACCCTAATCCGACCAGCCTCCACTATCCTTTTGGCTGCCGCTACTGGGCAGCTCAACCAGAGCGAGCCAGAGCCGCTCGGGCCCCGAGCAATAGCTCCCGGTCTGATCGCTCCGACAGAGCAGCCTCCGTCTGCGGCGACCGCTGCGACGACTTCCTCCGCCGTGACCGAGTCGTCCAAGTCCATCACCCTAAGTTCCGCACACTTAGTCGGTCGATTGACCTGGACGACGTCCGGGCTGAGGACCTCGCGGAGCCTGCCCGCTAGGGCATCTGCCGCCTTATCTGCCTCCTTAGTGCCCGGCGGTATCTCGAGGATCCGAGCCCCCGTGGCTGCCATACGGAATCGCACCGTAGTTAATCCTACCTCTCTCAGGTTTATTTGGCTCTTAGCTTGAGCCAAAACCTGTTCGTACTTTACGCCCCTCTCCTCAGCCTCGGGCTTTAACTTTAAAGTTATAACCTCAGTGCGAGGAGGTCGGAGCTTTTTCCCGCTCTTGGACTTTTGAGATTCCTTAGGAATCTGCTTTTTCGCCGCAGCGGCCGATTTGCCGGCCGCCTTTTTGGACTCCTTTGTAGGAGTCCGCTTCGCCGCCGCCACCGATTTGCTGGCTGTCTTTTGGGATTTTCTCCCAACGACAGCGCTCCACGGAATCGGCGCGGCTTCTGTCTCCGCGGATGACGAAGGAGCGTTCCCTCGACTCGTCGCCGCTTCTTGGGCAGCCAAGTTCGGGCGTCTCGCCCGCTTCGGCTTGGCCACCTCTACGACGGCTGGAGCGTCTTTGGCTTTCGAAGCCTGCTCCGCTCTCTTGTCGGCGGCCAGCGGAGGTCGCAGACGAGGTTCTGGAAGGAGGCGGCCTTCTATACCCTCGAAGCGAGCGTTCAGCATTACGCTGAACTGCTCGCGGTTAGCGCGCAGCGCCTCCTCCATGACCTTTTGGAGGTCAGATGCGGCCACGCTGCTCGCAACAGGCTGTTGCCGCATCTGGGCGACCTCTCGGCGGAGTTCGGCCAATTGGCCCGAAAGTTGCGCATTGGCTACTTCCAGGCGGGCGACCTCCTCCGTGACGGTAAGGGCCCTCAGATCGGCCACCGCACCTTTAATAGTGTCAGCGGCCGTCTTAAGGGCCCGAACGAAGGTGCCTTTCAGGTTGCTCGACTTGTCGGCAACCTGCACCACTACGTTGATCGCCTCCTGGACTGTTGCATCCAGTCCAGCAGACGTCTGCGGCACGTCTTCGATCCCACAACGGTTTCTAAGACGTGCCGCCCTCTCTTCGATGGCCACCTTGGCCTTGGCACTGTAGGCAGCGAGCGCATCCTCCGCCTGGAAGCGCTGCTCCTTTGCCATCTCTACGTTGAAGCCAACGTAGTGCCCAGTAGTGGTCGGTCGACCACGCCCCCTTTTGGACGATGGCTTTAGCCATCTACCGACCGATGCCTCCGAGCCGCAGTCTCTAGACTGCGCGCTCGCATCGCTGTCGGAGCCCGAGAAGCTCTCTCTAGGAAGAGATCGCTTCTCCCCTTTTCGTCTTTGCCTATCCGTCGAGCAAGCGACGCTGGCGACCGACGAGTCGGACTCAGAGAGGACTCGTTCCAGTCGGACAACCAGCTCCTTTTTAGCGCCAATGTCGTGGGTTTCTGCGCGCGCCATCGGGGCGCCCGCATCAACCGCCATTTCGTCGTTATCCGATCGTAAGGCCTCAGGTCCGTTTTCGTTATTTTTAGAGTTCAATGCCATAATTGATCCCACGAGTATGGGGGAAATAAAAAGTCCACCAAGGCAGTGCCCCCTGTACCCTGGTAACCCTATTACACCGTGAGGTCGGGCGGTATCACGGGATCTCTAACCTAATGTTTTTTAATGAGGTTGGCTCCTCTCGGCCCGGCCGGTTAAGGCAAGGCCCTCGGTCCCACCACAGGCTGCGAGACATGATCCACAACACCCGGATGGGGAAACGAGTTTGAGAGGCGGTGACAATAGTCTTGTTTACTCAGAGTCGACGCCGAAACTGAGCAAACCCGCCTCTCCCTACCTATTGTCTACGGCAGCCCAAAAGGACCCCGAAGACCCAGCAACCAATAAAGTCGCCGTGTGCGTCGCGTGACCCAAAACGCGGGTCCCTCCGAAATGTAGAATATAAATAAATAAATATATATCTATCCTCCCCCCTCGCGGCGCCCACTTGTAAAGAAGTGGGCGCAGAATCTCGTTCCCAAAACCGGGAAACGAGATCACCGCCGCGTCAGTCGTTAGCCGTTGTCGACAGCACTCCGGAAAAACATCGAAGCTGTAATGCTTATCGACCCCGTTGCCCAGGGTGCACCACGTGGAGGTGACTGACCTGCCCCCCAACCTAACCTAACCTAACCTTTTTTTTTTTTTTTTTTTTTTTTTTTTTTTTTTTTTTTTTTTTTTTTTTTTTTTTTTTTTAACGAGGGGAAATGCATTTACGCATGGTCGCCCGGTCCCGGGACCGGAACGGAAAATGTGGGACTCACGGGGAAAGAAAAATTCCCTGCCCGGAGCTGAAGGCTCCGTCCTACCCACTAAAACCACCTCGTAAATTCGTCTCGCGCAAGACGGCGGGGCTACGGGAACGCTGTTGGCTTGCAACCGCGACCCCGCCAGCGGTCGTCGCTGCTAGGCGACCCGACTCTAAAGTACGCTAAGGCGCACTTTCCTACTCTGCCTCAGCAGACTCCCTCGAGTCCATTACTGGAGGCCGGGCGTCTTTCGACGACGCCCCACGATTGGTCAGAACCGACCACACCACATCACGGCGGCGGCAGCGTTCGCCTTGCGAAGGCTCGCCGTCGGCGACCTGGTCTCCTACGACGCTGCGGGAGCGAGTCGGGATCGTCCTCCCGCTCTCGCTCCGCCGTCTCCTTTTGCGACATTACGGCGTCGCTAAACGTACAAACAGCCGACCAGGCCTCTTTGTTTCCGGCCATTCTCTCGATGATGGCCGGAAGCGACACGTCCCCTCCTATAGCCGTGGATAGGACCGCGCGAGGCTCCGCCCAAGCTGGGCACTCTGCGCGCGTGTGTTCGGCCGTATCCACGGCTCCGTTGCCACAGTGGTGGCACAACGTCGATGGTTCCCTGCCCACCACCTCGCACAGGTACTTGGCAAAGCACCCGTGCCCGGTCAAGAGCTGCGCGAGGTGATAGGTGGATGGGCCGTGCTTGCGCTCGACCCACTCCTGTAGAACAGGCCGAATGGCCTCCACGAGTTCCCGACTAGTACCCGGGACACCCAGTCTCTCCGACCATTTGGCGAAGAGACTTTGGCGGGCCTCTTCACGCCATTGGCGAACCTCACGAGGGTGTGGTCGGTTCTCCTCTGCTGTCGCTGCCTTGACCCTCCAGTAGACGCTCGAATTGGCCTCGGCCTCGAGGTCCCATGGCGGGCTTCCGGCGAGCAGACACGCTGCGGTGTACGACACCGTGCGGTACGCACGAGCCGCTCTGAGCGCTATAATCCGCTGCGGACGTCGCAGCGAGGCGACGTTTCGGGCGCTCAGTGCGTCCGCCCATATCGGCGCCCCGTAGAGCGCCATCGAGCGAACGACACCGGCGTACAAGCGCCTGCAGGCGCCTCCTGGCCCCCCGACGTTCGGAAGGATCGACCCCAGCGCTCCGGCTGCGGCCACCAATCTCGGGGCCAAGCACCTGAAGTGCTCTTCGAAATTCCACCTACCGTCGAGAACGAGTCCGAGATATCTCATCGTCGACCCGACGGCGATGGAAATTCCGCCCACTGTGATGGTTGCCCCCGGTGGTGGCCCGTTCCGTGGCCCGTGAAATACGAGTGCCTCGGACTTGTGCAGGGCGACCTCTAGACCCAAAGTGCGGATGCGGTGCACAACGTGTGCCACACCCGCCGTAGCGAGATAGGCCGCCTCTCGATAGGAGCGGCCCCGGGCCGACACGAGGGTGTCGTCAGCGTAGCACGTTACGCTGACCCCCCGCAAAGTGGCCCCGCGCAGCACCCAGTCGTACCCTATGTTCCACAAGAGCGGCCCTAGGACCGACCCCTGCGGAACACCGCACGACAACGTCTTCCTACCCCAGCCCTCCCTCGTCGGGTAGGCCACCGCTCTGCCCGAAAAATAATCGGCCACGGTACGCCTCAAGTAGCTCGGGACATTGTGAAAGCGCAATGCCTCCAAAACCACTTCCCAGGGTAGGGTGTTGAAGGCATTGGATATATCCAATGACACTGCAATCACGACCCCACCCCGAGAGACCTCCTCCTCTGCCAGGTCCCGTACCCTGGCGATCGCGTCTAGTGTAGAACGGCCAGGTCGAAAACCATACTGCCGCTCGTTAAGGCCCGGCTCCATGCTACCCACGAGACGGGTAGCGAGCACACGCTCGAATAGCTTGCTCGTCTCGTCGAGCAACACTATCGGGCGGTAGGCCGAAGGCTGATCGGGCGGGCGCCCTTCTTTACGGATCAGAACGAGTCTGCCCGTTTTCCACCGTTGCGGAAACCTACCCTGAGCGAAGCACGCGGTGAAGAGGTGCCGAATGCTGTCGCTCATCTCGTCCAACGCGATCGCCAGGGCGCGCCCCGGGATGCCATCGGGCCCCGGGGCTGTCCTCTTCGACCGGAGTTTCAGGGCGGCCGCCTGTAACTCCGTCTCAGTGACCGGAATCACCTGATCCTCGAACTCGCGAGGTCCGGTGATGGGCGCCATGGCCGGCGGCGTGAATTCTCCCCTTTCTGGAAAGAGTGTGTCCACTACAGTCTCCAGGAGTAACGGCTGGAGACTGCTGGTTAGCGGCGGAGCCCAGGGTCGGAGCTTTTGCCGTACGACACGGTACGGTCTCCCCCACGGGTCTCTTTCGAGCGTCGCCAGCCATTCCCCCCACGCCGCCTCTTTGGCCTGGGCTATGGCCTTTTGCAGCGTTTGGCAAGCGGCCCTGTAGGCGGCGTAAAAGACGCCTTCCGCGTCATGGTCACGGACCCTTCTCCTCCTGCACCGACTGTACCGTCGGCGCGCTGCCACGCAAGCTTTGCGCAGCTGGCGGAGTTCTGGGCGCCACCAGTACAACCGTCGGCGCGGCGTGTGCGGTTTTGCCCGCGGCATCGCCGCATCGCAAATGCGAGACAGGGCGGCGCCGATTTCGTCGGCCTCTGTGTCGACTCGGACTACCGGGTCGGAACCGGCCCCCCAGGCTTCTACGATGGCCGCCTCTTTCGCCAGCTGGCTGTCGAGACGGCCCAGGCACCAACGCGGTCCGTCCAGCCGTCCAGCAGCGGGCGGAGCTTCCCCAGTAGGAGAGACGGGAAACGCAGAGACACCGAACCGGATATACCGGTGGTCCGACAGGGTCTCCACGCGCGTCTCAACTCTCCAATCGCGAACACGGCGGGCCAGGGCGTTGGACGCGAACGTGATGTCCACGATCGATTCGCCCTGCCACCGCACGCACGTGCTCTCCGACCCACTGTTGAGGACTACGAGTCCCAGTGATGTGGCCCACTCCACCAGAACCTCACCTCGTGCATCAGTCGCTGGGGAACCCCAAGCCGTTGATTTGGCGTTGAAATCCCCCGCGACCAACACAGGGGTGGGCGATATCTGCCCAACCAGAGCCCCGACCTCGACCAGCATTCGCTCGAACTCGGCGAGACTCCGATTGGGTGAGGCGTAGACGCCGACGACCGCCATACCGCCGACGACGGCCAGAACGTACCCCCTACCCTTCGCGACGCCCTCGATGGCCGGGGAGCCGGCCACAGCGGGGGCGACGATGGCCACCACTCGGTCGTGATCGGATACCCAATCGTCCCGCGAGGGAACGAAGTAGGGCTCCGACACCACCGCCACGTTAATTTGCCACTCTGCCATGCTTTGGACTAGAAGGTCCTGAGCCCTCGCAGAGTGGTTAACGTTGGCTTGGAGACAATGTAAGGCCATCACTATGCGGTCTCCATTGTCTCCACCTGTGCCCGTGAGGACGCGGCTGCGGGGCCGTTCGTCCTCACTTTACCTTGTTTCGGTGCCACGCGAGCTTTCCCGCTCTGGCACCTTTTGCTGCCAACGGCATGAGCCGCTGGCTTACCAGCCGCTGCGCAGGCGACGCAATTTGCGTCGGCGGCTGAGCACTCGCGTGACTTGTGATCGGGCTGACCGCAACGGAAGCACAGCCGGCTGCGATCCACGCCCCTGTCACACTTGACCCCCATGTGACCCCCCTCGAGACACCGGAAGCAGCGGAGCGGTCTGGGCTCGAGCAGTAACACTCGTGCCGAGACCCACCCGACCCTAATCCGACCAGCCTCCACTACCTTTTTGGCTGCCGCTACTGGGCAGCTCAACCAGAGCGAGCCAGAGCCGCTCGGGCCCCGAGCAATAGCTCCCGGTCTGATCGCTCCGACAGAGCAGCCTCCGTCTGCGGCGACCGCTGCGACGACTTCCTCCGCCGTGACCGAGTCGTCCAAGTCCATCACCCTAAGTTCCGCACACTTAGTCGGTCGATTGACCTGGACGACATCCGGGCTGAGGACCTCGCGGAGCCTGCCCGCTAGGGCATCTGCCGCCTTATCTGCCTCCTTAGTGCCCGGCGGTATCTCGAGGATCCGGGCCCCCGTGGCTGCCATACGGAATCGCACCGTAGTTAAGCCTACCTCTCTTAGGTTTATTTGGCTCTTAGCTTGAGCCAAAACCTGCTCGTACTTTACGCCCCTCTCCTCAGCCTCGGGCTTTAACTTTAAAGTTATAACCTCAGTGCGAGGAGGTCGGAGCTTTTTCCCGCTCTTGGACTTTTGAGATTCCTTAGGAATCTGTTTTTTCGCCGCAGCGGCCGATTTGCTGGCCGCCTTTTTGGACTCCTTTGTAGGAGTCCGCTTCGCCGCCGCCACCGATTTGCTGGCTGTCTTTTGGGATTTTCTCCCAACGACAGCGCTCCACGGAATCGGCGCGGCTTCTGTCTCCGCTGATGACGAAGGAGCGTTCCCTCGACTCGTCGCCGCTTCTTGGGCAGCCAAGTTCGGGCGTCTCGCCCGCTTCGGCTTGGCCACCTCTACGACGGCTGGAGCGTCTTTGGCTTTCGAAGCCTGCTCCGCTCTCTTGTCGGCGGCCAGCGGAGGTCGCAGACGAGGTTCTGGAAGGAGGCGGCCTTCTATACCCTCGAAGCGAGCGTTCAGCATTACGCTGAACTGCTCGCGGTTAGCGCGCAGCGCCTCCTCCATGACCTTTTGGAGGTCAGATGCGGCCACGCTGCTCGCAACAGGCTGTTGCCGCATCTGGGCGACCTCTCGGCGGAGTTCGGCCAATTGGCCCGAAAGTTGCGCATTGGCTACTTCCAGGCGGGCGACCTCCTCCGTGACGGTAAGGGCCCTCAGATCGGCCACCGCACCTTTAATAGTGTCAGCGGCCGTCTTAAGGGCCCGAACGAAGGTGCCTTTTAGGTTGCTCGACTTGTCGGCAACCTGCACCACTACGTTGATCGCCTCCTGGACTGTTGCATCCAGTCCAGCAGACGTCTGCGGCACGTCTTCGATCCCACAACGGTTTCTAAGACGTGCCGCCCTCTCTTCGATGGCCACCTTGGCCTTGGCACTGTAGGCAGCGAGCGCATCCTCCGCCTGGAAGCGCTGCTCCTTTGCCATCTCTACGTTGAAGCCAACGTAGTGCCCAGTAGTGGTCGGTCGACCACGCCCCCTTTTGGACGATGGCTTTAGCCATCTACCGACCGATGCCTCCGAGCCGCAGTCTCTAGACTGCGCGCTCGCATCGCTGTCGGAGCCCGAGAAGCTCTCTCTAGGAAGAGATCGCTTCTCCCCTTTTCGTCTTTGCCTATCCGTCAAGCAAGCGACGCTGGCGACCGACGAGTCGGACTCAGAGAGTCGTTCCAGTCGGACAACCAGCTCCTTTTTAGTGCCAATGTCGTGGGTTTCTGCGCGCGCCATCGGGGCGCCCGCATCAACCGCCATTTCGTCGTTATCCGATCGTAAGGCCTCAGGTCCGTTTTCGTTATTTTTAGAGTTCAATGCCATAATTGATCCCACGAGTATGGGGGAAATAAAAAGTCCACCAAGGCAGTGCCCCCTGTACCCTGGTAACCCTATTACACCGTGAGGTCGGGCGGTATCACGGGATCTCTAACCTAATGTTTTTTAATGAGGTTGGCTCCTCTCGGCCCGGCCGGTTAAGGCAAGGCCCTCGGTCCCACCACAGGCTGCGAGACATGATCCACAACACCCGGATGGGGAAACGAGTTTGAGAGGCGGTGACAATAGTCTTGTTTACTCAGAGTCGACGCCGAAACTGAGCAAACCCACCTCTCCCTACCTATTGTCTACGGCAGCCCAAAAGGACCCCGAAGACCCAGCAACCAATAAAGTCGCCGTGTGCGTCGCGTGACCCAAAACGCGGGTCCCTCCGAAATGTAGAATATAAATAAAGAAATATATATCTATCCTCCCCCCTCGCGGCGCCCACTTGTAAAGAAGTGGGCGCAGAATCTCGTTCCCAAAACCGGGAAACGAGATCACCGCCGCGTCAGTCGTTAGCCGTTGTCGACAGCACTCCGGAAAAACATCGAAGCTGTAATGCTTATCGACCCCGTTGCCCAGGGTGCACCACGTGGAGGTGACTGACCTGCCCCCCAACCTAACCTAACCTTTTTTTTTTTTTTTTTTTTTTTAACGAGGGGAAATGCATTTACGCATTGGTCGCCCGGTCCCGGGACCGGAACGGAAAATGTGGGACTCACGGGGAAAGAAAAATTCCCTGCCCGGAGCTGAAGGCTCCGTCCTACCCACTAAAACCACCTCGTAAATTCGTCTCGCGCAAGACGGCGGGGCTACGGGAACGCTGTTGGCTTGCAACCGCGACCCCGCCAGCGGTCGTCGCTGCTAGGCGACCCGACTCTAAAGTACGCTAAGGCGCACTTTCCTACTCTGCCTCAGCAGACTCCCTCGAGTCCATTACTGGAGGCCGGGCGTCTTTCGACGACGCCCCACGATTGGTCAGAACCGACCACACCACATCACGGCGGCGGCAGCGTTCGCCTTGCGAAGGCTCGCCGCCGGCGACCTGGTCTCCTACGACGCTGCGGGAGCGAGTCGGGATCTTCCTCCCGCTCTCGCTCCGCCGTCTCCTTTTGCGACATTACGGCGTCGCTAAACGTACAAACAGCCGACCAGGCCTCTTTGTTTCCGGCCATTCTCCCGATGATGGCCGGAAGCGACACGTCCCCTCCTATAGCCGTGGATAGGACCGCGCGAGGCTCCGCCCAAGCTGGGCACTCTGCGCGCGTGTGTTCGGCCGTATCCACGGCTCCGTTGCCACAGTGGTGGCACAACGTCGATGGTTCCCTGCCCACCACCTCGCACAGGTACTTGGCAAAGCACCCGTGCCCGGTCAAGAGCTGCGCGAGGTGATAGGTGGATGGGCCGTGCTTGCGCTCGACCCACTCCTGTAGAACAGGCCGAATGGCCTCCACGAGTTCCCGGCTAGTACCCGGGACACCCAGTCTCTCCGACCATTTGGCGAAGAGACTTTGGCGGGCCTCTTCGCGCCATTGGCGAACCTCACGAGGGTGTGGCCGGTTCTCCTCTGCTGTCGCTGCCTTGACCCGCCAGTAGACGCTCGAATTGGCCTCGGCCTCGAGGTCCCATGGCGGGCTTCCGGCGAGCAGACACGCTGCGGTGTACGACACCGTGCGGTACGCACGAGCCGCTCTGAGCGCTATAATCCGCTGCGGACGTCGCAGCGAGGCGACGTTTCGGGCGCTCAGTGCGTCCGCCCATATCGGCGCCCCGTAGAGCGCCATCGTGCGAACGACACCGGCGTACAAGCGCCTGCAGGCGCCTCCTGGCCCCCCGACGTTCGGAAGGATCGACCCCAGCGCTCCGGCTGCGGCCACCAACCTCGGGGCCAAGCACCTGAAGTGCTCTTCGAAATTCCACCTACCGTCGAGAACGAGTCCGAGATATCTCATCGTCGACCCGACGGTGATGGAAATTCCGCCCACTGTGATGGTTGCCCCCGGTGGTGGCCCGTTCCGTGGCCCGTGAAATACGAGTGCCTCGGACTTGTGCAGGGCAACCTCTAGACCCAAAGCGCGGATGCGGTGCACGACGTGTGCCACACCCGCCGTAGCGAGATAGGCCGCCTCTCGATAGGAGCGGCCACGGGCCGACACGAGGGTGTCGTCAGCGTAGCACGTTACGCTGACCCCCCGCAGAGTGGCCCCGCGCAGCACCCAGTCGTACCCTATGTTCCACAAGAGCGGCCCTAGGACCGACCCCTGCGGAACACCGCACGACAACGTCTTCCTACCCCAGCCCTCCCTCGTCGGGTAGGCCACCGCTCTGCCCGAAAAATAATCGGCCACGGTACGCCTCAAGTAGCTCGGGACATTGTGAAAGCGCAATGCCTCCAAAACCACTTCCCAGGGTAGGGTGTTGAAGGCATTGGATATATCCAATGACACTGCAATCACGACCCCACCCCGAGAGACCTCCTCCTCTGCCAGGTCCCGTACCCTGGCGATCGCGTCTAGTGTAGAACGGCCAGGTCGAAAACCATACTGCCGCTCGTTAAGGCCCGGCTCCATGCTACCCACGAGACGGGTAGCGAGCACACGCTCGAATAGCTTGCTCGTCTCGTCGAGCAACACTATCGGGCGGTAGGCCGAAGGCTGATCGGGCGGGCGCCCTTCTTTACGGATCAGAACGAGTCTGCCCGTTTTCCACCGTTGCGGAAACCTACCCTGAGCGAAGCACGCGGTGAAGAGGTGCCGAATGCTGTCGCTCATCTCGTCCAACGCGATCGCCAAGGCTCGCCCCGGGATGCCATCGGGCCCCGGGGCTGTCCTCTTCGACCGGAGTTTCAGGGCGGCCGCCTGTAACTCCGTCTCAGTGACCGGAATCACCTGATCCTCGTACTCGCGAGGTCCGATGATGGGCGCCATGGCCGGCGGCGTGAATTCTCCCCTTTCGGGAAAGAGTGTGTCCACTACAGTCTCCAGGAGTAACGGCTGGAGACTGCTGGTTAGCGGTGGAGCCCAGGGTCGGAGCTTTTGCCGTACGACACGGTACGGTCTCCCCCACGGGTCTCTTTCGAGCGTCGCCAGCCATTCCCCCCACGCCGCTTCTTTGGCCTGGGCTATGGCCTTCTGCAGCGTTTGGCAGGCGGCCCTGTAGGCGGCGTAAAAGACGCCTTCCGCGTCATGGTCGCGGACCCTTCTCCTCCTGCACCGACTGTACCGTCGGCGCGCTGCCACGCAAGCTTTGCGCAGCTGGCGGAGTTCTGGGCGCCACCAGTACAACCGTCGGCGCGGCGTAAACGATTTTGCTCGCGGCATCGCCGCATCGCAAATGCGAGACAGGGCGGCGCCGATTTCGTCGGCCTCTGTGTCGACTCGGACTACCGGGTCGGAACCGGCCCCCCAGGCTTCTACGATGGCCGCCTCTTTCGCCAGCTGGCTGTCGAGACGGCCCAGGCACCAACGCGGTCCGTCCAGCCGTCCAGCAGCGGGCGGAGCTTCCCCAGTAGGAGAGACGGGAAACGCAGAGACACCGAACCGGATATACCGGTGGTCGGACAGGGTCTCCACGCGCGTCTCAACTCTCCAATCGCGAACACGGCGGGCCAGGGCGTTGGACGCGAACGTGATGTCCACGATCGATTCGCCCTGCCACCGCACGCACGTGCTCTCCGACCCACTGTTGAGGACTACGAGTCCCAGTGATGTGGCCCACTCCACCAAAACCTCACCTCGTGCATCAGTCGCTGGGGATCCCCAAGCCGTTGATTTGGCGTTGAAATCCCCCGCGACCAACACAGAGGTGGGCGATATTTGCCCAACCAGAGCCCCGACCTCGACCAGCATTCGCTCGAACTCGGCGAGACTCCGATTGGGTGAGGCGTAGACGCCGACGACCGCCACACCGCCGACGACGGCCAGAACGTACCCCCTACCCTTCGCAACGCCCTCGATGGCCGGGGAGCCGGCCACAGCGGGGGCGACGATGGCCACCACTCGGTCGTGATCGGATACCCAATCGTCCCGCGAGGGAACGAAGTAGGGCTCCGACACCACCGCCACGTTAATTTGCCACTCTGCCATGCTTTGGACTAGAAGGTCCTGAGCCCTCGCAGAGTGGTTAACGTTGGCTTGGAGACAATGTAAGGCCATCACTATGCGGTCTCCATTGTCTCCACCTGTGCCCGTGAGGACGCGGCTGCGGGGCCGTTCGTCCTCACTTTGCCTTGTTTCGGTGCCACGCGAGCTTTCCCGCTCTGGCACCTTTTGCTGCCAACGGCATGAGCCGCTGGCTTACCAGCCGCTGCGCAGGCGACGCAATTTGCGTCGGCGGCTGCGCACTCGCGTGCCTTGTGATCGGGCTGACCGCAACGGAAGCACAGCCGGCTGCGATCCACGCCCCTGTCACACTTGACCCCCATGTGACCCCCCTCGAGACACCGGAAGCAGCGGAGCGGTCTGGGCTCGAGCAGTAACACTCGTGCCGAGACCCAACCGACCCTAATCCGACCAGCCTCCACTACCTTTTTGGCTGCCGCTACTGGGCAGCTCAACCAGAGCGAGCCAGAGCCGCTCGGGCCCCGAGCAATAGCTCCCGGTCTGATCGCTCCGACAGAGCAGCCTCCGTCTGCGGCGACCGCTGCGACGACTTCCTCCGCCGTGACCGAGTCGTCCAAGTCCATCACCCTAAGTTCCGCGCACTTAGTCGGTCGATTGACCTGGACGACGTCCGGGCTGAGGACCTCGCGGAGCCTGCCCGCAAGGGCATCTGCCGCCTTATCTGCCTCCTTAGTGCCCGGCGGTATCTCGAGGATCCGTGCCCCCGTGGCTGCCATACGGAATCGCACCGTAGTCAGGCCGACCTCTCGCAGGTTTATTTGGCTCTTAGCTTGAGCCAAAACCTGCTCGTACTTAACGCCTCTCTCCTCAGCATCGGGCTTTAACTTTAAAGTAATCACCTCAGTGCGAGGAGGGCGGAGCTTTTTCCCGCTCTTGTACTTTTGAGATTCCTTAGGAATCTGCTTTTTCGCCGCAGCGGCCGATTTGCCGGCCGCCTTTTTGGACTCCTTTGTAGGAGTCCGCTTCGCCGCCGCCACCGATTTGCTGGCTGTCTTTTGGGATTTTCTCCCAACGACAGCGCTCCACGGAATCGGCGCGGCTTCTGTCTCCGCTGATGACGAAGGAGCGTTCCCTCGACTCGTCGCCGCTTCTTGGGCAGCCAAGTTCGGGCGTCTCGCCCGCTTCGGCTTGGCCACCTCTACGACGGCTGGAGCGTCTTTGGCTTTCGAAGCCTGCTCCGCTCTCTTGTCGGCGGCCAGCGGAGGTCGCAGACGAGGTTCTGGAAGGAGGCGGCCTTCTATACCCTCGAAGCGAGCGTTCAGCATTACGCTGAACTGCTCGCGGTTAGCGCGCAGCGCCTCCTCCATGACCTTTTGGAGGTCAGATGCGGCCACGCTGCTCGCAACAGGCTGTTGCCGCATCTGGGCGACCTCTCGGCGGAGTTCGGCCAATTGGCCCGAAAGTTGCGCATTGGCTACTTCCAGGCGGGCGACCTCCTCCGTGACGGTAAGGGCCCTCAGATCGGCCACCGCACCTTTAATAGTGTCAGCGGCCGTCTTAAGGGCCCGAACGAAGGTGCCTTTTAGGTTGCTCGACTTGTCGGCAACCTGCACCACTACGTTGATCGCCTCCTGGACTGTTGCATCCAGTCCAGCAGACGTCTGCGGCACGTCTTCGATCCCACAACGGTTTCTAAGACGTGCCGCCCTCTCTTCGATGGCCACCTTGGCCTTGGCACTGTAGGCAGCGAGCGCATCCTCCGCCTGGAAGCGCTGCTCCTTTGCCATCTCTACGTTGAAGCCAACGTAGTGCCCAGTAGTGGTCGGTCGACCACGCCCCCTTTTGGACGATGGCTTCAGCCATCTACCGACCGATGCCTCCGAGCCGCAGTCTCTAGACTGCGCGCTCGCATCGCTGTCGGAGCCCGAGAAGCTCTCTCTAGGAAGAGATCGCTTCTCCCCTTTTCGTCTTTGCCTATCCGTCAAGCAAGCGACGCTGGCGACCGACGAGTCGGACTCAGAGAGTCGTTCCAGTCGGACAACCAGCTCCTTTTTAGCGCCAATGTCGTGGGTTTCTGCGCGCGCCATCGGGGCGCCCGCATCAACCGCCATTTCGTCGTTATCCGATCGTAAGGCCTCAGGTCCGTTTTCGTTATTTTTAGAGTTCAATGCCATAATTGATCCCACGAGTATGGGGGAAATAAAAAGTCCACCAAGGCAGTGCCCCCTGTACCCTGGTAACCCTATTACACCGTGAGGTCGGGCGGTATCACGGGATCTCTAACCTAATGTTTTTTAATGAGGTTGGCTCCTCTCGGCCCGGCCGGTTAAGGCAAGGCCCTCGGTCCCACCACAGGCTGCGAGACATGATCCACAACACCCGGATGGGGAAACGAGTTTGAGAGGCGGTGACAATAGTCTTGTTTACTCAGAGTCGACGCCGAAACTGAGCAAACCCGCCTCTCCCTACCTATTGTCTACGGCAGCCCAAAAGGACCCCGAAGACCCAGCAACCAATAAAGTCGCCGTGTGCGTCGCGTGACCCAAAACGCGGGTCCCTCCGAAATGTAAAATGTAAATATAAATAAATAAATAAATATATAAATATATATCTATTCTCCCCCCCTCGTGGCGCCCACTTGTAAAGAAGTGGGCGCAGAATCTCGTTCCCAAAACCGGGAAACGAGATCACCGCCGCGTCAGTCGTTAGCCGTTGTCGACAGCACTCCGGAAAAACATCGAAGCTTTAATGCTTATCGACCCCGTTGCCCAGGGTGCACCACGTGGAGGTGACTGACCTGCCCCCCAACCTTTTTTTTTTTTTTTTTTTTTTTTTTTTTTTAACGAGGGGAAATGCATTTACGCATTGGTCGCCCCGGTCCCGGGACCGGAACGGAAAATGTGGGACTCACGGGGAAAGAAAAATTCCCTGCCCGGAGCTGAAGGCTCCGTCCTACCCACTAAAACCACCTCGTAAATTCGTCTCGCGCAAGACGGCGGGGCTACGGGAACGCTGTTGGCTTGCAACCGCGACCCCGCCAGCGGTCGTCGCTGCTAGGCGACCCGACTCTAAAGTACGCTAAGGCGCACTTTCCTACTCTGCCTCAGCAGACTCCCTCGAGTCCATTACTGGAGGCCGGGCGTCTTTCGACGACGCCCCACGATTGGTCAGAACCGACCACACCACATCACGGCGGCGGCAGCGTTCGCCTTGCGAAGGCTCGCCGCCGGCGACCTGGTCTCCTACGACGCTGCGGGAGCGAGTCGGGATCGTCCTCCCGCTCTCGCTCCGCCGTCTACCTGCCCCCCAACCTAACCTAACCTAACCTAACCTAACCTAACCTAACCTAACCTAACCTAACCTAACCTAACCTAACCTAACCTAACCTAACCAAGTCCCCTCCCGTCTCTTGTGGTGAACGCACGGCTCCCGAGTCGCTCCGCATCATTTTAAACAAAGTTATATTTACGTAAATTCATAAAAGTGGAAAAAAGTGCACCGATTTCGCTGAAAGTGGTACCAAAAGTTGCGTCTCAGTGAGTGCTATAAAGTGAGTGCCTTAAGGATCACTGATTCCCTCTGAAAAGAGGGAAAAAACAGGAAAAACCGGAATTAAGGTAAATTCGCTCCACTTATTTGAGAACGCCGCCTAAACGAGATCGGTGACATACCACTTTTATTATATCATAATAAAGGTCTCGTAAGCCCGCGTCTTTTGAGCCCTCTTCCAGATTTTTAACGCAAAAATTCGGGAAGTTAGGGCCAAAAAAACATTTCGAGCACGTGGCTCTAATTTCGGAACCGAGATAGGTACATAAGAGTGGTATACTGCCGTCATATGAAAGAAGGCCGTAACTACCTCCAACTTGATTCCGAGATAATTGAAGTTTTATCTTAAATGAAAGCCCGCGATTTACTGAATGGTTTAAGTTAGTGATTCTTGTTTTATAAAACGTAAAAAAATATTGGCTTTATTTTGCACCATAATTTATTTAAATTCATATATGCGTATTCATTTTATTTTGTTATTTCCCTTTTGTTTTAGGAAAAAAATATTATAAATTGTGAAATACTTATTTGAAAGGGCGTAATTGCGTAGAATGTAATTACGGCTTTTCATAGAAGGAATTTAATCTTCCTTAAGCTGAAATACTTGCATGTAAAGCCTTAAATGTGCAGTTGCGCCTATTTTTGATAGTAAATTAAGTTACGAATAAATTAATTTAAATAATAATAATTGTATTGCAGCATAGGTTTTTTGCTTATAGGAAATAAACAAACTTATAGGAAGGAACAAATAGGTAGACACATAACTAACTCCAGTTACCTTATCACTATGAAGCGTTTTTATGCAACCAAATCTTGATTGTATACTAATTAAATAGTAGGTATAAAATAATATTTTAAAGGAACATCCAATCCATCAAATCCAATCAAACATTATTGATCGAAGGGAACATATTTTTTAATTAATCATATTTTTCTTATAATCTATCTAAAAAATCAACAAAACATAATATTTATACTTCTAAAACAAAAATATATCGTTTGACAATAAAATAACACACAAAACAACAAATAATCATCTTAAACAGTTTAGTTATAGGAACTTTTACAGACACAGAATCATAACTTTCATTTCACAAACTAAAATAAAAACATATTATCTTCTAACACAATGTCAATATAGACACAAAACAACCAATAATATTATTTTAGAACATCAGCATATATAATTATAGGAACTTCAAATATGATTAAGCCTAATAAGGCACTGAGATTCACATATTTTAATTAACAAGCTTAAAAACATTCCTAACATAAAAAATAATCTCCTTAACGCAACTATCAATTAAGTTTCGTACCTAGTCAGTCTTCTTGGTCTACCATCAGGTCCGCAGCAGCGTTGTTAGTATATAAACTTTGCCAGAACAACATTCTATTTGCTGGCATTAATGGTCCTAATCTTTGTATTATATTATTTTTGCTTTCACTCGTTATTCCTCTAGGTTCTGTACTTTGCACATGCGCTGTAAAACCTTTCTTTGTGACATTTTTTTTTAAATATTCTAATTGAATGTAATCGGTGTTAGTGCTGAAATCAGTTTTGTAAAACAAACACAAGCTTCCTTTTTGAAAGCGTATCTCATTCATATAGCAGTAGAGGTATCGTCGGCAATTTTGAAAAAATCAGATACAGCCATCTTCTTCACAACAGTTTTCCTATTATTTGTTGTTGCAACAGCGTTTGCAAAATCGTCAAAGTCATATACTTTTTTCTTTTTCGTCAAGGCATGTTCTACTTGGTGATGAAATTCATCAGCGGACATAAAAGTATGGCCCGTTTCAAAATACTTCAAAAAAATATTGTTGATAGACGTCTCGTGAGAATTTATAAAGTTGACCATAAATGAAAACAATGTCCAATTTTTGTTTTGCGCAGCGCAATTATCGAGCCACAAAGTTATCTTATCTAAGTCTCTATAGTGCATCAAAAAGGCTCTAAATGCACATATGATATCCTCTTTCTTCCTGCCTGAAATGGCTTCATGCCATATATGCTCATCAGACATTATATCTGATGTCTTATACCCTAACGGTACAAAACTTTCATTGAACACCACCAGGCGAGGGCAAAAGAAGACCAACTTAAACATATCAATTCTAGGTAACATTATTACCTTTTGCAGGTCCACGGAGAAATAACCTTCACTTGCTGCACCAGATTTTGCATTTTGGCGATCAACATCATAAGCTTGCCTTGCTAAGATATAACGTTCGTGATGCTTGTCATAGGTTTTACAAGTATCACAGTTTCTGTGACGCAATTCTTTTGCGTTCGGATTGTGAATCTGCTCTGCTCACATCTGCTCACAAATTTCACACTCTTCATGACCTAGCTTCGCAAAGGAAATATTCATTTTTTGTAATGTTTTTCTGTACATATCATATGAAATAGATTCCTCAGGATGATTTTGAATGTAGTCATTATACATGAATTGTATTGATATTTCAGAAGAGAGGTACCTTTTATTTGGCGCATGCTCTCTTCTCTGTAGTGAGAAATAGTTGGTTTAAAAGACTCAATATGAGCTTTGATGAGATCATGATTATATCTTTGTTTCTGGTTATGACCTCTTCCATCACTCATCATAATAGGTACATTATCTCGTTTGTTCACAGCATTTCTTACAGCCTTATCGTTGGTCTTGCAGTAGCCAAGAGTTGTCAAGAAAAATACTTTGCAAATTTGTATTTTCTCCCCTATTTCATTGCTAAGAAAATAGGACAGAGATTTTGTTCCGTTTTTTTTAACTCACTCATTATTTATAATGTAAGCAAACAAACAAACATCACTTACCAAGATATCAATAATATATCATAAGTAAAAAGGGTTCCCGCGTGGTTTTCCCGTCACCGCACACTAACACAGCACCATGCTGACACCCCGCGTGGCCTATTAACTTGCAAATTAGCAACGAAGATTTAAAATTCAAAATAATACAGTTATTTTACTCTCCCTGCGCCCACCGCGTACGCACGCGTCTTCCTTCAAAATACTTATAAGAAAAACCTTTATTGCGAAGTTAGGGCCTTTTATTGTAGTAAATTTGACGGTTTTGCTTGGTTAAAAAGCCCTGATTGGTAATTGCGGCCTTCCAGACTAGAAATACGGAAATACTAACACAAAAGGCCGTTATTGTGTAATAAAGGCTTTTCAGAATAAAAAACCAGAATTTATGTCGTAGTTAAGGCTAAAATCCTTGTGATAACTCTAATCTCATACGAGTTACAGCTTTGTGTGTAAGCACATTAGATAGCATTTTCTTTGCTCATTCCGAATATGTTAATAACTCATTTTTGAAAAAATTGTCAGTTACGGCCTTCTTTCTTATGACGGCAGTATAGGTCTATCGATCGGCCCCGACGAGACAAGGGTTTTGGTGGTTTTAGTTCCCGGATCGGATAATTTTCGGGGGAGTTATCCCCTGAAAACTGAAAAGGGGCTAAAACCGAAAACTTCAAACTCGATTTAAAAATCGGGACGATCGGTGACCCCCACTAAAATTTATTAAAATCAGTAGATAATATTATAAATTAGATAAATACTAAATTTCATAAATTTTTAACCTGTAGTTTTTAAGTTATAAATTTTTTAAGATAAATAGACTTACACGAGGTCCCCCTTCTGGGGGCCTGGTAAATAATTTAGCATTTTTAAAAAATAGCCCGTAATTAAACAAGGTAAATCCCGTTTAGTTTTTTAAAAAATAATCATTTTTCGATTTTTTAGCAATATTTTTATGTTTAAATTGTGATTATTTAAAAAAAAATTTTATTAGTTCAATTTAAAAATCATTTAATAGTGAAACTGGATAGGGCTTGAAAAACCCTATCCAACGATACCAAACTCTGTGTGCCTGGGACATCCGGTTCCGGAATAAATACGAAATATAAATTTAGGTACATAGCGGCGGCCATCTTGGAAATATTCAAGCCGCTATAACTTCATAATTAATAGGCCGACTGACGCGGGACTTTGGACCCACAGGGTGGGGGATCGAAACCTATCCCCCTGAGAGGTGTGTGAGAGGTGTAATTTGCGACTCTATTTTCTTGCAGTGCAGGGTAGAGCCGCACTAGGCATTAGCCTGGACCCGTCGCACACCCCTGTGGGATTGAAATTGATTGAGATATCGCGGTTGTAAGATTGGTCGGCCATATTGGCCGCCATCTTGGAAAACTTAAACCGTCGATATCTCGGGAGCGGAGCACCGTAGAGCGGTGCGGTTTTCGCCACAACGTTGTAGATTAAAAAGGCCACATAGACGAGTAGAAAAAGATTGAAATTTTGAAATTTTCAAAATTTTTGAAATTTTTTTTTATTTTTTGAAACTTTTTTTTGAACTTTTATTTCAAATATTAAATTTGAAATTTGTGACCCTGGGGTACAATATATACCCCAACTAAAAATAGGTTTATTTTTAGTTTTTATTTTTTAGATTTCCAAATTAATTTTAAATTCAAAAATTGTGACCTTAATCATATTATAGAGATAAGGATATTTTATATTACCAGTAGATTATCTTACTAAGACTGGGAGCATTAAGGAAGGGGACTTTTAATAAATTGACTAACTCATTAGAATAGAATAGGTTATTGACTGCGGTGCCTTACACACCCAGTTTTTATTGTTTGACAAGATTTTCTTTAATTTAGAAATTAAAGAAAGTTTTGACTGTGGTGCTTACACACCCAGCTTATAATTTTAACCAAATTAAGTTTTAATTAAAGACTAGATACTCGGGGTACCTGTACATACTCCGAAGTAAATATAGGTTTAAAATCAATCATATTATATGTATATATATATTTTTTGATGGTGGTTTACACACCTAAATTCTTAGTAAATTATATGACAAGAAATTTTGACATTATTATATTGGAGACTTTTTAATCAACATTAATTAAAAATATACATAAACATAATTTTATATAAATTTTATTTGTTGACTAAGTCAGGTAGCGCTTTACACTACCTGACAAATAAGCTAATAAAATCATAAGTCAAGGGGTTTAAGTTGATTAAAAAGTAGCAGCATGTCTAGAATTGTAAAACCAACAACTGCAGGGGGGAATAGAAATAAGATCGCGTCAGGCATGTCCATCAATGACAAAAAAGCAGCACAAGCAACAACACAAAAACAAGTCACTCAACCCCCGACACAGAGACGCAGTCGATTCTCCCTCGACAGCGTTAAAGAAGATATACAAGGAAAAGATATAGCTTCGCTTCCAAAAAGGGCAAATGAGCTCTTTCAGGAAGCGAAGCTACAGCTTGAACAGTCGGGGAATATAAAGACGTCCATAAAGGAGCTCGTAATTTACAATTTGGGAGCCCTTTATGAGATTGTGCTGCAGCTAAACGAAGTGAGGGAGGCTACGGAGCTTGATGGAAACGTGCCTCAGATACGAGACGAGGAGAGCATCCTGGAAAGAATGCAAGGCCAAACGGAGGTGGCTACACGAACGAATGAAGAGATTTGTGAGATAAAAGAGCAATTGCGGGAGATAAAAGAATGCCTCAAGACCAAAATTACGATATTGGATCAACTACCTAAGCCTAAGCCGGCCACAACGACGAATCCGAAGCTGGAACCACAGAGCCAGTCTATCCATTCGGTGGTTGTCTCATCGGAGGAGGTGATTGACACCTCTGACGATGTGATAACCAAGATACGGGCGGCAGTAGATGCGAAAACGTCCGGAATCAGGGTGGATAGGCTGAGGAAAGCTAGGGATCAAAAAGTGATCCTCGGTTGTAGCGACAGGGGTGAGCTACAGAGGGTCACTACAAAGTTGAAGGAGACTAGGCTTAAGGTAGAAGAGAAGACTAATAAAGATCCATTAGTCATCCTAAAAAATGTCCTGTCCTTTAACAGCGACGATGACATCGTCAGAGCTGTTAAAGGACAAAATAAACACATCATTAAGGACATCCCCCCAGAAGATCTTAGGATGGCTATAAAATACAAGAGGAAGGCGAGGAACACATGCGAGAGTCATGTAATCATGCAGGTCTCCCCTATTCTCTGGAGGACACTGATAGATGCAGGGAAGATCTATGTGGATCTCCAGAGAATAGTGGTGGCAGACCAATCGCCGGTCCTGCAATGCTCGAAATGTCTCGGCTTCGGGCATGGCAAGATGACATGCACGGAGAGTCAGGACGTCTGTAGCCACTGTACCGGGCCGCATTTGAAAAGGGAGTGCCCCTGGTGGAAGGCGGGTAGTGTACCAAAGTGCGCGAATTGCCGGCGTGAGAAAAACGAGGACACGGCTCACAATAGCTTTGATGAGTCGTGCCCAGTTAGAAAAAAGTGGGACAGGCTGGCACGCGCACGGGTCGCCTACTGCTAAGGGCACAATACAGAAGGGAAACTATAGTGTACCACCACTGAATTTTGAAATTTTAAAATTTAAAAGTACAATAGTTTCTGATCGGATGGTCAACAGGGATATGGATCTGTGGCATAGATCCTGTTTGATCTATAGCCCAGATAACATAGTACAAAGCCCGGAAAGAGAACATCGGACCATGCCGATCGAAATCAAGAAGGATGCCTAGACAGCCCAATGTACTACATATATTATAGAATATATGTATCTACATGGGCTGCTGGGTATCTGGCAAAAAAAAAACAATAGGAAAATATATAACAAAATTTGGAAAAATAGAGAAGCCACTAACTACATATTTAGATAAAACTACACTAACTTTTAAAATTCATTTGCACTCAGAGGTTAAAATATTAAGAATAGAAAAACACAAGGGAAAATTTATAATATAGAAAGACGCATATTAATTATATAAGGAAACCATAGAGGAAACGGATACAAGAAAACATTAGTCAAAATTTTAATATCAGAAAATATAAGAAGGTTATAGAGAAGAATGAACACTTACACAAAAGAAGAAGAAGATTAGTGAAGAACAATAGAGAACATTAGTAGAAGTATTATAAAAAAAAAAAAAAAAAAAAAAAAAAAAAAAAAAAAAAAAAAAAAAAAAAAAAAAAAAAAAAAAAAAAAAAAAAAAGATGATGACGATATACATATGAAAGAGAATAAATACATAAAAGAATAATAGCCATAAAAAGCAATATACACAAAAAAACACAGAGTGTAAAAAAAAAAAAAAAAAAAAAAAAAAAAAAATAAATGTATTCATTATTAAATATAAAATAGTTATAGTATTATAAAAATAAGTGATGGTATACTGTAGTTAGGAATTGTAAATAAAAAAATTTTTGCCTGAAAAAATTAAAAACCCTCCTTTAGTGATAATGTCAAAATTGGTAAATAAGGTCTCCGACCATCATGTCGGAGGAGTTGCTGCAGACCCCTGGCGAAAAGCAGGGGGTCATTAAAAAAAAAAAAAAAAAACCTAACCTAACCTAACCTTTTTTTTTTTTTTTTTTTTGTTTAACGAGGAGGAAAGGCACTTACGCCTGCCGCCCGGTCGGGGGACCGGGACGGGTATGTGGGACTCACGGGGCAGAAGGCCCCGTCACTACCCACTAAAACCTCCTCGAAATTCCGCCTTTCCGCAAGGCGGCAGGGCCACGGGAACGCGTTAGCTTGCCACCGCGACCCTGCCAGCGGCAGTCGCTAACAGGCGACCCGCCTCAAAGGCGCGCCAGGATGTTAGGGCGCGCCTTCCATCTCCGCCTCCGTCTGTGCCGTGACGGACTCCCCCGAGTCCGCCACTGGAGGCCGGGCGTCAGGGCTTGACGCCCCGCGGCGGATCAGATAACTGGCTCCGCCGCCAACCACGCTCTAGGCCAGGTCAATGCGGCAACGTGCGACCTGCATACGCACGTCGCCGCCGACCAGGCCGCCTTCGGCGCAGCGGGAGGGAGTTGATGTCGTCCTCCCGCTGCCGTTCTGCTGCCTCTTTCTGCGACATCACAGTGTCGCAGAAAGAGGAAAATGCCTCCCAGGCCTCTTCGCTTCCGGCCATCTTGGAGATGAGGGCCGAAAGCGATAGGTCTCCGCCTATGACCGTGGACAGGGCTGCGCGAGGCTCCGCCCAAGCTGGGCACTCTGCGCGCGTGTGCTCGGCCGTGTCCACGGCTCCATCGCCACAGTGGTGGCATACCACCGACGCCTCTCTCCCGACCACTTCGCACAAGTATTTGGCGAAGCAGCCGTGCCCGGTCATGAGCTGCGTCAGGTGGTACGTGAGTGAGCCGTGCTTACGCTCGACCCACTCCTTCAATACTGGCCGAATGGCCGCTACGAGTTCCGCACTAGCTCCCGGAACTCGTAGCCTCTCCGCCCATTTTATGAAGAGGTTTTCGCGGGCCTCTTCTCGCCACTGCTGGACCTCCCGAGGGTGGGGCCGGTTTCCCTCCGCTCCTGCTTCCTTGACCCGCCAGTAGACACTCGAGTAGATCTCGGCCTCGAGGTCCCATGGCGGGCTTCCGGAAAGCAAGGTGGCCGCCGTGTAAGACACCGTGCGGTACGCCCGAGCCGCCCTGAGCGCCATGGCCCGCTGCGGACGTCGCAGGGAGGCCACGTTTCGGGCACTCAGAGCGTCCGCCCATATCGGCGCTCCATAGAGCGCCATCGAACGCACCACGCCGGTGTACAGGCGCCTGCAGAGGGAACCCGGCCCCCCGACGTTGGGCAGCAATCGTCCGAGCGCTCCGGCTGCAGCCACCAGTCTTGGGGCCAAGCGCCGGAAGTGCTCCTCGAACTTCCACCTGCCATCGAGGACGAGTCCTAGGTACTTCATCGTCGACCCGATGGTGATGGAAGCTCCGCCGACAACGATTGCTAACCCCCGAGGTGGGGCATTCCGAGGCCCATGAAAGACTAGGGCCTCGGATTTGTGCAAGGCCACCTCGAGGCCCAGCGCGCGGATGCGGTGGACCGCGTGAGCCACACCCGCCGTGGCCAGATAGGCCGCCTCCCGGTGGTTGCTGCCGCGGGCCGACACGAGGGTGTCGTCAGCGTAGCAGGTGACGCTGACCCCCCGCAACGTGGCCCCGCGCAGCACCCAATCGTAACCGATGTTCCACAGGAGTGGCCCTAAGACCGAACCCTGTGGAACACCGCACGTCACGACCCTCCTGCTCGAACCATCCCTCGTCGGGTAGACGATCGCTCGACCCACAAAGTAGTCGGAGATGGTTCGACGCAGGTAGGCCGGGATACCGTGGTATTTTAGGCCCTCCAATATGACCTCCCAAGGCAGGGTGTTGAAGGCATTGGAGATATCCAGCGACACTGCCATCAACACCCCACCCCGAGAAACCTCCTCCTCGGCGAGCTGCCTCACCCTGGCGACTGCGTCCAGCGTCGAGCGGCCGGGGCGAAATCCGAACTGCCATTCGCTAAGGCCCGGCTCCATGCTGCCGACGAGACGGGCTGCAAGTACGCGCTCAAAGAGCTTGCTCGTCTCGTCGAGCAGCACGATTGGGCGGTAGGCCGACGGCTGATCGGGCGCTCGTCCCTCCTTGCGGATGAGAACGAGCCTTCCCGTTTTCCACCGATCGGGGAATCTGCCTTGAGCCAGGCACGCAGAAAATAGACGCCGGACGCTCCCGCCGATCTCCTCCAGCGCAATCGCCAGGGCGCGTCCCGGAATACCGTCAGGCCCTGGGGCTGTCCTTTTCGAACGGAGCTTCAGGACAGCCGCACACAACTCCGCCTCGGTAACCGGGTACGCCTGATCCGCCATCTGTCCATCCTCGCGATCCCTCGTCGGTACCATCGGTGGTACGAACGCTCCACGCTCGGGAAAGAGCTCGTGGGTGATTCGCTCCACGAGCTGCGGCTGGAGACTGCTGGTGAGCGGGGGAGTCCAGGGTCGGAGCTTCTGCCTCACGACCCGGTACGGTCTCCCCCACGGATCCCCCTCGAGAGTGGCCAGCCACTCCTCCCACGCCGCCTCTTTGGCCAGAGCTATGGCCTTCTTCAATATGATACAGGCGGACCTGTAGGCGGCGTAGAGGACTTCCTCCGATGCGTGGTCGCGGACTCGCCTCCTCCTGCACCGAGTGTACCGACGACGGGCGGCGACGCAAGCTCTCCGCAGCTGCCGGAGTTCGGGTCGCCACCAGTAGACGCGGCGACGTGGGGTCTGAGGCTTGACTCTCGGCATCGCCACATCGCAAATGCGGAACAGGGCGGCGCCGAGTTGGTCAGCCTCTCGGTCGACCTGGGCAACCGGATCGGAACCGGCGCCCCAGGCCTCCACGATGGCCGCCTCTTTTGCCAACTGGCTATCGAGACGGCCCAGACTCCACCGCGGACCTTCTGACCGCTCAACAGCGGGCTGGACGACGGGAACCGCGGAGACATCAAATCGGATGTACCGATGATCGGAAAGTGTCTCCACACCCGTCTCCACCCTCCAGTCTCGAACACGGCGGGCCAGGGCGTTGGACGCGAACGTAATGTCGACGATCGATTCGCCCTGTAGCCGCACGCACGTGTTCTCCGACCCACTGTTGATCACCGCGAGACCAGTAGCAACTGCCCACTCCTCGAGAGCCTCGCCCCTGGCATCCGTCGCAGGGGAACCCCAAGCCGTGGATTTGGCATTGAAGTCCCCCGCAACTATCACCGTGCTGGGTGATACCTGCCCAACCAGAGCCCCGACCTCGACTAGCTGTTGTTCAAAGTCGGCGAGACTCCGATTGGGTGAGGCGTAGACTCCCACAACCGCAAGATCGCCCACGACGGCGAGGACGCACCCTCTGCCCCTGGCTACACCCTCGATGGACGGGGAGCCAGCGACAGCAGGGGCGACGATGGCCACCACTCCATCGTGGTCGGAGACCCAGTCGTCCCGGGAGGGAACGAGGTAGGGCTCCGATACCACCGCAACGCCGATTTGCCACTCTGCCATGCTTTGGACTAGGAGGTCCTGAGCCCTGGCAGAGTGGTTTATGTTTGCCTGGAGACAGCGCAGAGCCATCAGTGCGCGGTCTCCATTGGCTCCACCCTGAGGCCTGCAGCGCCACCCTGCTGCGGCGCTGCACGACCTCTGCCGCCCTGGCAGCCCCTGCTCCCGACGGCATGTGCTGCTGGCCGACCGGCCGCTGAGCAGACCACACACTTCGGGTCAGCAGCGGTACACTCCCGGGCCTTATGGTCAGGTTGACCGCAACGGAAGCACAGACGGCTGCGGTCGATACCCCTGACGCATTTTGCCCCCACGTGGCCCCCCTCAAAGCACCTGTAACACCGCAGGGGCCTCGGCTCGAGCAGCACCACCCGCGCCGAGACCCACCCCACCTTTAGGCGGCCAGCCTCCAGCACCTTTTTAGCGGCAGCCACCGGGCAGTTCAGCCAAAGGGAGCCGGAGCCTTTCGAGCCCCGGGCAATAGCCCCCGGCCTTATGGCTCCCGCGGAGCAGCCCCCAGCTTCGGCCACCGCAGCCACCACCTCGTCCGCCGTGACGGAATCGTCCAGATCCATGACCCTTAGCTCTACGCATTTGGTCGGCCTATGGACCTGGACGTCGTCCGGGTTGAGGACCTCCTGGAGTTTGCAGGCAAGGGCGTCCGCCGCCTTCTCCGCGTCATTTGTGCCCGGTGGAACCTCCAGGATACGTCCCCCCGTGGCTGATGCCCGGAAGCGCACCGCAGTCAAGCCGACCTCGCTCAACTTGATGCGGCTCTTCGCCTCCGCCAGGACATTCTCGTATTTGAGGCCCTTCTCCATGGCACCGGGCTTCAGGGTGATGGTGATCACCTCGGAGCGAGGAGGGCGGAGTTTCCTTTTCGGAGGGGCCTTTTTGGTCGTCGTCGATGTACTGGTCACCTTTTTGGTCTGGGCTGGCTTAGACCGAACGACGGCACTCCAGGTTTTCGCTCCAGCTTGGCCTGGCTCCGCGGGTGGCGGAGGGGCACTATTTGTCGCCGCTGTTGCTGCCGCTTCTTGGGCAGCCATTCTTGGGCGGTTTGCCCGCCTGCGTTTTTTCCGCTGGGCTGCCTCGTTCACGTTCGTGGGACGAGGGGCGTTCCCTACTCCAGCGGAGGGCGACACACCTATAACGCCCGCATCTGCGGCCGGAGCCTGCGCCGCGTTGCGGTCGGCGGCCAGCGGAGGTCGCAGCCGAGGCTCCGGAAGGAGGCGGCGTTCGATGCCCTCCATCCGCGCGTTCAACATATTGGCGAACTGCTCACGGTTGGAGCGCAGCGCCTCCTCCATGATTCGCTGGATGTTAGTATCGTCCCTCGCAGCTGGCTGCGTGCGCAACTGGGCCACTTCCCGGCGCAGCTCGGCCAGCTGGCCCGAAAGCTGCGCGTTGGCCGCTTCAAGCCGGGCTACCTCCTCCGTCATCGTAAGGGCCCTCAGGTCGGCCACCGCTCCTTTTATGGTGTCCGCGGCGGTTTTAAGGGCCCTGACGAAGGTGCCTTTCAGGTTGCCCGACTTGTTGGCCACCTGTATCACCACGTCCAGCGCCTCTTGAACCGCCGCGTCCAGAGCGGCGGACGTCCTCGGTGCTTCCTCGGCTGTTGTCGGGTGGCGGCTCTTGGAGCGGGCCGTCCTCTCCACGATCGCCACCTGGGCCGCTTCGTTGAAGGCAGCCAGCGCTTCTTCTGCCTGGAGGCTGCCTTCCTTGGCTTTAACGAGCTCCGCCTGGGATTTTCCCAGCCCGACATACTTCCCATGAGTGGGCGGTCGGCCACGCCCCCTCTTGCTTGCGGGTTTCATTCGTCTGCTGGCTGGGGATTCTGAGTGGTCACTCTGCTGACCGCACGCGTCGCTCTCGCCCGAGCCCGAGCAGCCATCCTCAGCGCGGGTCCGCTTCTCGCCCCTCCGCCGCTTTTGTGTTTCGCCCGATACCGTCTGCATGCTGCAGACGGACGAGTCCGACTCCGAGAGTCGTTCAGGTCGGACAGCTATTCCTTCGAGTGCGCCATAGTCACTGGTTTCAGCGCGCGCCAACGGGGCGCCCACCTCCACCGCCAAATCATCAGATATCGAGTCCACCGTCTGCATTGTGCAGACCGACGAGTCCGACTCGGAGAGTCGATCAAGCCGGCCAGCACGTCCTTTTTGTACGCCAGGTTCATCGGTTTCGGCGCGCGCCATCGGGGCGCGCACCTCCGCCGCCATAACTCCTCTTCCACTTTTATTTTTATTTTGTAAGTTTTCCATGTTAAATCCCACGAGTATGGGGGAAATAAAAAGTCCACCAAGGCAGTGCCCCCTGTACCTTGGTAACCCTATTACACCGTGAGGTCGGGCGGTATCACGGGATCTCTAAGCTAAAGTTTTTTATTGAGGTTGGCTCCTCTTGGCCCGGCCGGTTAAGGCAAGGCCCTCGGTCCCACCACGGGCTGCGAGACATGATCCACAACACCCGGATGGGGAAACGAGTTTGAGAGGCGGTGACAAAAGTCTTGTTTACTCAGAGTCGATACCGAAACTGAGCAAACCCGCCTCTCCCGCCGCTGGCCTCCGGAAGCCCAAAAAGACCCCGAAGACCCAGCAACTAAAGCTATTTACAACAACACAAACATACGAAAATGAACAATAACACCACAACATAAAACAAATACTCCCATCAATTGCCACGAAGCCGCTCACATAGTCCACTCTGCTATGTGGGACTCACGGGGCAGAAGGCCCCGTCACTACCCACTAAAACCTCCTCGAAATTCCGCCTTTCCGCAAGGCGGCAGGGCCACGGGAACGCGTTAGCTTGCCACCGCGACCCTGCCAGCGGCAGTCGCTAACAGGCGACCCGCCTCAAAGGCGCGCCAGGATGTTAGGGCGCGCCTTCCATCTCCGCCTCCGTCTGTGCCGTGACGGACTCCCCCGAGTCCGCCACTGGAGGCCGGGCGTCAGGGCTTGACGCCCCGCGGCGGATCAGATAACTGGCTCCGCCGCCAACCACGCTCTAGGCCAGGTCAATGCGGCAACGTGCGACCTGCATACGCACGTCGCCGCCGACCAGGCCGCCTTCGGCGCAGCGGGAGGGAGTTGATGTCGTCCTCCCGCTGCCGTTCTGCTGCCTCTTTCTGCGACATCACAGTGTCGCAGAAAGAGGAAAATGCCGCCCAGGCCTCTTTGCTTCCCGCCATTTTCCTTGCAATGGCGGGAAGCGAAAGATCTCGTCCGAAAACCGTGGACAGGGCTGCGCGAGGCTCCGCCCAAGCTGGGCACTCTGCGCGCGTGTGCTCGGCCGTGTCCACGGCTCCATCGCCACAATGGTGACATACCACCGACGCCTCTCTCCCGACCACTTCGCACAGGTATTTGGCGAAGCAGCCGTGCCCGGTCATGAGCTGCGTCAGGTGGTACGTGAGTGGGCCGTGCTTACGCTCGACCCACTCTTTCAGTATTGGCCGAATGGCCGCTACGAGTTCCGCACTCGCTCCCGGAACTCGTAGCCTCTCCGTCCATTTTAAGAGGAGGTTCTCGCGGGCCTCCTCCCGCCACTGCCGGACCTCACGCGGGTGGGGCCGGTTTCCCTCCGCTCCTGCCTCCTTGACCCGCCAGTAGACACTCGAGTAGATCTCGGCCTCGAGGTCCCATGGCGGGCTTCCGGAAAGCAAGGTGGCCGCCGTGTAAGACACCGTGCGGTACGCCCGAGCCGCTCTGAGCGCCATGGCCCGCTGCGGACGTCGCAGCGAGGCCACGTTTCGGGCACTCAGAGCGTCCGCCCATATCGGCGCTCCATAGAGCGCCATCGAACGCACCACGCCGGTGTACAGGCGCCTGCAGAGGGAACCCGGCCCCCCGACGTTGGGCAGCAAACGTCCGAGCGCTCCGGCTGCAGCCACCAGTCTTGGGGCCAAGCGCCGGAAGTGCTCCTCGAACTTCCACCTGCCATCGAGGACGAGTCCTAGGTACTTCATCGTCGACCCGATGGTGATGGAAGTTCCGCCGACGACGATTGCTAACCCCCGAGGTGGGGCATTCCGAGGCCCATGAAAGACTAGGGCCTCGGATTTGTGCAAGGCCACCTCGAGGCCCAGCGCGCGGATGCGGTGGACCGCGTGAGCCACACCCGCCGTGGCCAGATAGGCCGCCTCCCGGTGGTTGCTGCCGCGGGCCGACACGAGGGTGTCGTCAGCGTAGCAGGTGACGCTGACCCCCCGCAACGTGGCCCCGCGCAGCACCCAATCGTAACCGATGTTCCACAGGAGTGGCCCTAAGACCGAGCCCTGTGGAACACCGCACGTCACGACCCTCCTGCTCGAACCATCCCTTGTCGGGTAGACGATCGCTCGACCCACAAAATAATCGGCGATGGTTCGACGCAGGTAGGCCGGGACCCGATGGTATTTGAGACCCTCCAGAATGACCTCCCAAGGCAGGGTGTTGAAGGCGTTGGAGATATCCAGCGACACTGCCATCAACACCCCACCCCGAGAAACCTCCTCCTCGGCGAGCTGCCTCACCCTGGCGACTGCGTCCAGCGTCGAGCGGCCGGGGCGAAATCCGAACTGCCATTCGCTAAGGCCCGGCTCCATGCTGCCGACAAGACGGGCTGCAAGCACGCGCTCAAAGAGCTTGCTCGTCTCGTCGAGCAGCACGATTGGGCGGTAGGCCGACGGCTGATCGGGCGCTCGTCCCTCCTTGCGGATGAGGACGAGCCTTCCCGTTTTCCACCGATCGGGGAACCTGCCTTGAGCCAGGCACGCAGAAAATAGACGCCGGACGCTCCCGCCGATCTCCTCCAGCGCAATCGCCAGGGCGCGTCCCGGAATACCGTCAGGCCCTGGGGCTGTCCTTTTCGAACGTAACTTCAGGACAGCCGCACCCAACTCCGCCTCGGTAACCGGGTACGCCTGTACCGCCAACTCTTCGTCCTCGCGATCCGTCGTCGGTACCATCGGTGGTACGAACGCTCCACGCTCGGGAAAGAGCTCGTGGGTGATTCGCTCCACGAGCTGCGGCTGGAGATTGCTGGTGAGCGGGGGAGTCCAGGGTCGGAGCTTCTGCCTCACGACCCGGTACGGTCTCCCCCACGGATCCCCCTCGAGAGTGGCCAGCCACTCCTCCCACGCCGCCTCTTTGGCCTGAGCTATGGCCTTCTTCAGTATGATACAGGCGGACCTGTAGGCGGCGTAGAGGACTTCCTCCGATGCGTGGTCGCGGACTCGCCTCCTCCTGCACCGAGTGTACCGACGACGGGCGGCGACGCAGGCTCTCCTCAGCTGCCGGAGTTCGGGTCGCCACCAGTAGACGCGGCGACGTGGGGTCTGAGGCTTGACTCTCGGCATCGCCACATCGCAAATGCGGAACAGGGCGGCGCCGAGTTGGTCAGCCTCTCGGTCGACCTGGACAACCGGATCGGAACCGGCGCCCCAGGCCTCCACGATGGCCGCCTCTTTTGCCAACTGGCTATCGAGACGGCCCAGACTCCACCGCGGACCTTCTGACCGCTCAACAGCGGGCTGGACGACGGGAACCGTGGAGACATCAAATCGGATGTACCGATGATCTGAAAGTGTCTCCACGCCCGTCTCCACCCTCCAGTCTCGAACACGGCGGGCCAGGGCGTTGGACGCGAACGTGATGTCCACGATCGATTCGCCCTGTAGCCGCACGCACGTGTTCTCAGACCCACTGTTGATCACCGCGAGACCAGTAGCAACTGCCCACTCCTCGAGAGCCTCGCCCCTGGCATCCGTCGCGGGGGAACCCCAAGCCGTGGATTTGGCATTGAAGTCCCCCGCAACTATCACCGTGCTAGGTGATACCTGCCCAACCAGAGCCCCGACCTCGACCAGCTGTTGCTCAAAGTCGGCGAGACTCCGGTTGGGAGAGGCGTAGACTCCCACAACCGCAAGATCGCCCACGACGGCGAGGACGCACCCTCTGCCCCTGGCTACACCCTCGATGGACGGGGAGCCAGCGACGGCAGGGGCGATGATGGCCACTACCCCATCGTGGTCGGAGACCCAATCGTCCCGAGAGGGAACGAAGTAGGGCTCCGATACCACCGCAACGCCGATTTGCCACTCTGCCATGCTTTGGACTAGGAGGTCCTGAGCTCTGGCAGAGTGGTTTATGTTTGCCTGGAGACAGCGCAGAGCCATCAGTGCGCGGTCTCCATTGGCTCCACCCTGAGGCCTGCAGCGCCACCCTGCTGCGGCGCTGCACGACCTCTGCCGCCCTGGCAGCCCCTACTCCCGACGGCATGTGCTGCTGGCCGACCGGCCGCTGAGCAGACCACACACTTCGGGTCAGCAGCGGTACACTCTCGGGCCTTATGGTCAGGTTGACCGCAACGGAAGCACAGACGGCTGCGGTCGATACCCCTGACGCATTTTGCCCCCACGTGGCCCCCCTCAAAGCACCTGTAACACCGCAGGGGCCTCGGCTCGAGCAGCACCACCCGCGCCGAGACCCACCCCACCTTTAGGCGGCCAGCCTCCAGCACCTTTTTAGCGGGAGCCACCGGGCAGTTCAGCCAAAGGGAGCCGGAGCCTTTCGAGCCCCGGGCAATAGCCCCCGGCCTTATGGCTCCCGCGGAGCAGCCCCCAGCTTCGGCCACCGCAGCCACCACCTCGTCCGCCGTGACGGAATCGTCCAGATCCATGACCCTTAGCTCTACGCATTTGGTCGGCCTATGGACCTGGACGTCGTCCGGGTTGAGGACCTCCCGGAGTTTGCAGGCAAGGGCGTCCGCCGCCTTCTCCGCGTCATTTGTGCCCGGTGGAACCTCCAGGATACGTCCCCCCGTGGCTGATGCCCGGAAGCGCACCGCAGTCAAGCCGACCTCGCTCAACTTGATGCGGCTCTTCGCCTCCGCCAGGACATTCTCGTATTTGAGGCCCTTCTCCATGGCACCGGGCTTCAGGGTGATGGTGATCACCTCGGAGCGAGGAGGGCGGAGTTTCCTCTTGGGAGGCGTCTTCTTCGCTGCACCGGTGGGTTTAGATGCCGATGCCGCCGGTTCGGTGGTCGTCTTTTTAGACGTCCGTCGAACAACGGCACTCCAGGTTGTCGGAGCCTGTCTGCCTGTACTGCCCGGCTCCGAGGACGACGGAGGGGCATTTTGTGTGGTCGTCGCCGCCGCCGCTTCTTGAGCAGCCATGTTTGGGCGTTTTGCCCGCTTACGTCTGCTCTGTCCGGCCGCCTCAACGTTCACAACTGCGGGCAGATCAGCTGTCACAGTTGCAGTTGCGGCCGGAACCTGCGCCGCCCTGCGATCGGCGGCCAGAGGAGGTCGCAGCCGAGGCTCTGGGAGGAGACGGCCTTCGATCCCCTCGAAGCGGGCGTTCAGCATGTTGCCGAACTGCTCACGGTTCACGCGCAGAGCCTCTTCCAACACTTTCTGGAAGTCGGAGGGAGTCATACTGCTCGCAGCCGATTGTGTGTGCATCTGGGCCACTTCTCGGCGCAGCTCGGCCAACTGGCCCGACAGCTGCGCATTGGCTGCCTCGAGACGGGCAACCTCCTCCGACATGTTCAACGCCCTGAGGTCCGCCACCGCACCCTTAATCGTCTCAGCGGCCGTCTTAAGGGCCTTCACGAAGGTGCCCTTCAAGTTGCCCGATTTATTGGCAACCTGCAAGACCACCTCCAGCGCCTCTTGAACCGCCGCGTCCAGAGCAGCGGACGTCTTTGGTATGTCACCAGACGAAATTTGTTGGCGATTCCTAGAGCGAATCGCCCTTTCATCGCTCGCCACCTTGGCCGCTTCATTGTAGGCGGCTAGCGTGTCTTCCGCCTGGAAGCTGTCGTTCCTCCCTTTGCTTACCTCCGCTTGTGACTTTCCCAGCCCAACATATCTGCCGTGGGTGGGCGGTCGGCCACGTCCCCTCTTGCTAACGGGCTTCAGCAATCTGCTCGCTGAGGATTCAGAGTTAGCGCTCTGTATGCTCGCGTCACTCTCGCCCGAGCCCGAGCATTCATCCTCAGCGCGGGTCCGCTTCTCGCCCCTCCGCCGCTTTTGTACTTCGACCGATACTGTCTCCATGCTGCAGCCCGACGAGTCCGACTCGGAGAGTCGTTCAGGTCGGGCAGCTTGTCCTTTAAACACGCCAAGGTCCAAGGCTTCAGCGCGCGCCATCGGGGCGCCCACCTCCACCGCCAAATCGTCAGATACCGAATCCACCGTCTGCATTGTGCAGACCGACGAGTCCGACTCGGAGAGTCGTTCCAGCCGGCCAGCACGTCCTTTCAGTACGCCTGGGTCGTTGGTTTTGGCCACCGCCATACCGTCAATTCCTCTATCATTTTTTTTGTTTAGAAAGTTTTCCATAATAAATCCCACGAGTATGGGGGAAATAAACAGTCCGCCAAGGCAGTGCCCCCTGTACCTTGGTAACCCTATTACACCGTGAGGTCGGGCGGTATCACGGGATCTCTAAGCTAATGTTTTTTATTGAGGTTGGCTCCTCTTGGCCCGGCCGGTTAAGGCAAGGCCCTCGGTCCCACCACGGGCTGCGAGACATGATCCACAACACCCGGATGGGGAAACGAGTTTGAGAGGCGGTGACAAAAGTCTTGTTTACTCAGAGTCGACACCGAAACTGAGCAAACCCGCCTCTCCCGCCGCTGGCCTCCGGAAGCCCAAAAAGACCCCGAAGACCCAGCAACTAAGCTATTTACAACAAATACAAATACATATACATAAAACGAACGATAACACCATAACATAAAACAAAGAACTCTCCTCAAATTGCCACGAAGCCGCTCACACAGTCCACTCTGCTAAACAGAGAAGTACCAGGAGCGACCCGTGACATAACCGTCGTGTCAGTCTTAGCCGTGGTCGACAGGCACTCCGAGAAAAAACCTAACTAACCTAACCTAACCTAACCTAACCTTTTTCTTTCATCGGAATGCCTGTCGACCCCGTTGCCCAGGGTGCACCACGTGGAGGTGACTGACTTGCACCCCACCCCAACCTAACCTTTTTTTTTTTTTTTTTTTTTTTTTTTTTTTTTTTTTTTTTTTTTTTTTTTTTTTTTTTTTTTGTTTAACGAGGAGGAAAGGCATTTACGCCTGCCGCCCGGTCGGGGGACCGGGACGGGTATGTGGGACTCACGGGGCAGAAGGCCCCGTCCTACCCACTAAAACCTCCTCGAAATTCCGCCTCTCCGCAAGGCGGCAGGGCCACGGGAACGCGTTGGCTTGCAACCGCGACCCTGCCAGCGGCAGTCGCTAACAGGCGACCCGCCTCAAAGGCGCGCCAAGATGTTAGGGCGCGCCTTCCATCTCCGCCTCCGTCTGTGCCGTGACGGACTCCCCCGAGTCCGCCACTGGAGGCCGGGCGTCAGGGCTTGACGCCCCGCGGCGGATCAGGTGGCTGGCTCCGCCGCCAACCACGCTCCAGGCCAGGTCATTGCGGCAACGTGCGACCAGCGAACGCACGTCGCCGCCGACCAGGCCGCCTTCGGCGCAGCGGGAGGGAGTTAGTGTCGTCCTCCCGCTGCCGTTCTGCGTGTTCCTTCGCGGACATAACTTGTTCGCTAAAATCGCGTATTGCCGCCCAGGCTTCTTCATTAACGGCCATTCTTTTTACTAGCGCCGGAAGCGTCACGTCTCCACCGAATGCCGTGGACAGGGCTGCGCGAGGCTCCGCCCAAGCTGGGCACTCTGCGCGCGTGTGCTCCGCCGTGTCCACGGCTCCGTCGCCACAATGAACCCCAACCTAACCTTTTTTTTTTTTTTTTTTTTTTTTTTTTTTTTTAACGAGGGGAAATGCATTTACGCATTGGTCGCCCGGTCCCGGGACCGGAACGGAAAATGTGGGACTCACGGGGAAAGAAAAATTCCCTGCCCGGAGCTGAAGGCTCCGTCCTACCCACTAAAACCACCTCGTAAATTCGTCTCGCGCAAGACGGCGGGGCTACGGGAACGCTGTTGGCTTGCAACCGCGACCCCGCCAGCGGTCGTCGCTGCTAGGCGACCCGACTCTAAAGTACGCTAAGGCGCACTTTCCTACTCTGCCTCAGCAGACTCCCTCGAGTCCATTACTGGAGGCCGGGCGTCTTTCGACGACGCCCCACGATTGGTCAGAACCGACCACACCACATCACGGCGGCGGCAGCGTTCGCCTTGCGAAGGCTCGCCGCCGGCGACCTGGTCTCCTACGACGCTGCGGGAGCGAGTCGGGATCGTCCTCCCGCTCTCGCTCCGCCGTCTCCTTTTGCGACATTACGGCGTCGCTAAACGTACAAACAGCCGACCAGGCCTCTTTGTTTCCGGCCATTCTCCCGATGATGGCCGGAAGCGACACGTCCCCTCCTATAGCCGTGGATAGGACCGCGCGAGGCTCCGCCCAAGCTGGGCACTCTGCGCGCGTGTGTTCGGCCGTATCCACGGCTCCGTTGCCACAGTGGTGGCACAACGTCGATGGTTCCCTGCCCACCACCTCGCACAGGTACTTGGCAAAGCACCCGTGCCCGGTCAAGAGCTGCGCGAGGTGATAGGTGGATGGGCCGTGCTTGCGCTCGACCCACTCCTGTAGAACAGGCCGAATGGCCTCCACGAGTTCCCGACTAGTACCCGGGACACCCAGTCTCTCCGACCATTTGGCGAAGAGACTTTGGCGGGCCTCTTCGCGCCATTGGCGAACCTCACGAGGGTGTGGCCGGTTCTCCTCTGCTGTCGCTGCCTTGACCCTCCAGTAGACGCTCGAGTTGGCCTCGGCCTCGAGGTCCCATGGCGGGCTTCCGGCGAGCAGACACGCTGCGGTGTACGACACCGTGCGGTACGCACGAGCCGCTCTGAGCGCTATAATCCGCTGCGGACGTCGCAGCGAGGCGACGTTTCGGACGCTCAGTGCGTTCGCCCATATCGGCGCCCCGTAGAGCGCCATCGAGCGAACGACACCGGCGTACAAGCGCCTGCAGGCGCCTCCTGGCCCCCCGACGTTCGGAAGGATCGACCCCAGCGCTCCGGCTGCGGCCACCAACCTCGGGGCCAAGCACCTGAAGTGCTCTTCGAAATTCCACCTACCGTCGAGAACGAGTCCGAGATATCTCATCGTCGACCCGACGGCGATGGAAATTCCGCCCACTGTGATGGTTGCCCCCGGTGGTGGCCCGTTCCGTGGCCCGTGAAATACGAGTGCCTCGGACTTGTGCAGGGCGACCTCTAGACCCAAAGTGCGGATGCGGTGCACAACGTGTGCCACACCCGCCGTAGCGAGATAGGCCGCCTCTCGATAGGAGCGGCCCCGGGCCGACACGAGGGTGTCGTCAGCGTAGCACGTTACGCTGACCCCCCGCAAGGTGGCCCCGCGCAGCACCCAGTCGTACCCTATGTTCCACAAGAGCGGCCCTAGGACCGACCCCTGCGGAACACCGCACGACAACGTCTTCCTACCCCAGCCCTCCCTCGTCGGGTAGGCCACCGCTCTGCCCGAAAAATAGTCGGCCACGGTACGCCTCAAGTAGCTCGGGACATTGTGAAAGCGCAATGCCTCCAAAACTACTTCCCAGGGTAGGGTGTTGAAGGCATTGGATATATCCAATGACACTGCAATCACGACCCCACCCCGAGAGACCTCCTCCTCTGCCAGGTCCCGTACCCTGGCGATCGCGTCTAGTGTAGAACGGCCAGGTCGAAAACCATACTGCCGCTCGTTAAGGCCCGGCTCCATGCTACCCACGAGACGGGTAGCGAGCACACGCTCGAATAGCTTGCTCGTCTCGTCGAGCAACACTATCGGGCGGTAGGCCGAAGGCTGATCGGGCGGGCGCCCTTCTTTACGGATCAGAACGAGTCTGCCCGTTTTCCACCGTTGCGGAAACCTACCCTGAGCGAAGCACGCAGTGAATAGGTGCCGAATGCTGTCGCTCATCTCGTCCAACGCGATCGCCAAGGCGCGCCCCGGGATGCCATCGGGCCCCGGGGCTGTCCTCTTCGACCGGAGTTTCAGGGCGGCCGCCTGTAACTCCGTCTCAGTGACCGGAGTCACCTGATCCTCGTACTCGCGAGGTCCGATGATGGGCGCCATGGCCGGCGGCGTGAATTCTCCCCTTTCGGGAAAGAGTGTGTCCACTACAGTCTCCAGGAGTAACGGCTGGAGACTGCTGGTTAGCGGCGGAGCCCAGGGTCGGAGCTTTTGCCGTACGACACGGTACGGTCTCCCCCACGGGTCTCTTTCGAGCGTCGCCAGCCATTCCCCCCACGCCGCGTCTTTGGCCTGGGCTATGGCCTTCTGCAGCGTTTGGCAGGCGGCCCTGTAGGCGGCGTAAAAGACGCCTTGCGCGTCATGGTCGCGGACCCTTCTCCTCCTGCACCGACTGTACCGTCGGCGCGCTGCCACGCAAGCTTTGCGCAGCTGGCGGAGTTCTGGGCGCCACCAGTACAACCGTCGGCGCGGCGTGAACGTTTTTGCTCGCGGCATCGCCGCATCGCAAATGCGAGACAGGGCGGCGCCGATTTCGTCGGCCTCTGTGTCGACTCGGACTACCGGGTCGGAACCGGCCCCCCAGGCTTCTACGATGGCCGCCTCTTTCGCCAGCTGGCTGTCGAAACGGCCCAGGCACCAACGCGGTCCGTCCAGCCGTCCAGCAGCGGGCGGAGCGTCCCCAGTAGGAGAGACGGGAAACGCAGAGACACCGAACCGGATGTACCGGTGGTCGGACAGGGTCTCCACGCGCGTCTCCACTCTCCAATCGGGAACACGACGGGCCAGGGCGTTGGACGCGAACGTGATGTCCACGATCGATTCGCCCTGCCACCGCACGCACGTGCTCTCCGACCCACTGTTGAGGACTACGAGTCCCAGTGATGTGGCCCACTCCACCAAAACCTCACCTCGTGCATCAGTCGCTGGGGAACCCCAAGCCGTTGATTTGGCGTTGAAATCCCCCGCGACCAACACAGAGGTGGGCGATATCTGCCCAACCAGAGCCCCGACCTCGACCAGCATTCGCTCGAACTCGGCGAGACTCCGATTGGGCGAGGCGTAGACGCCGACGACCGCCACACCGCCGACGACGGCCAGAACGTACCCCCTACCCTTCGCAACGCCCTCGATGGCCGGGGAGCCGGCCACAGCGGGGGCGACGATGGCCACCACTCGGTCGTGATCGGATACCCAATCGTCCCGAGAGGGAACGAAGTAGGGCTCCGACACCACCGCCACGTTAATTTGCCACTCTGCCATGCTTTGGACTAGAAGGTCCTGAGCCCTCGCAGAGTGGTTAACGTTGGCTTGGAGACAATGTAAGGCCATCACTATGCGGTCTCCATTGTCTCCACCTGTGCCCGTGAGGACGCGGCTGCGGGGCCGTTCGTCCTCACTTTACCTTGTTTCGGTGCCACGCGAGCTTTCCCGCTCTGGCACCTTTTGCTGCCAACGGCATGAGCCGCTGGCTTACCAGCCGCTGCGCAGGCGACGCAATTTGCGTCGGCGGCTGAGCACTCGCGTGCCTTGTGATCGGGCTGACCGCAACGGAAGCACAGCCGGCTGCGATCCACGCCCCTGTCACACTTGGCCCCCATGTGACCGCCCTCGAGACACCGGAAGCAGCGGAGTGGTCTGGGCTCGAGCAGTAACACTCGTGCCGAGACCCACCCGACCCTAATCCGACCAGCCTCCACTATCCTTTTGGCTGCCGCTACTGGGCAGCTCAACCATAGCGAGCCAGAGCCGCTCGGGCCCCGAGCAATAGCTCCCGGTCTGATCGCTCCGACAGAGCAGCCTCCGTCTGCGGCGACCGCTGCGACGACTTCCTCCGCCGTGACCGAGTCGTCCAAGTCCATCACCCTAAGTTCCGCGCACTTAGTCGGTCGATTGACCTGGACGACATCCGGGCTGAGGACCTCGCGGAGCCTGCCCGCTAGGGCATCTGCCGCCTTATCTGCCTCCTTAGTGCCCGGCGGTATCTCGAGGATCCGGGCCCCCGTGGCTGCCATACGGAATCGCACCGTAGTTAAGCCTACCTCTCTCAGGTTTATTTGGCTCTTAGCTTGAGCCAAAACCTGCTCGTACTTTACGCCCCTCTCCTCAGCCTCGGGCTTTAACTTTAAAGTTATAACCTCAGTGCGAGGAGGTCGGAGCTTTTTCCCGCTCTTGGGCTTTTGAGATTCCTTAGGAATCTGTTTTTTCGCCGCAGCGGCCGATTTGCTGGCCGCCTTTTTGGACTCCTTTGTAGGAGTCCGCTTCGCCGCTGCCACCGATTTGCTGGCTGTCTTTTGGGATTTTCTCCCAACGACAGCGCTCCACGGAATCGGCGCGGCTTCTGTCTCCGCGGATGACGAAGGAGCGTTCCTTCGACTCGTCGCCGCTTCTTGGGCAGCCAAGTTCGGGCGTCTCGCCCGCTTCGGCTTGGCCACCTCTACGACGGCTGGAGCGTCTTTGGCTTTCGAAGCCTGCTCCGCTCTCTTGTCGGCGGCCAGCGAAGGTCGTAGACGAGGTTCTGGAAGGAGGCGGCCTTCTATACCCTCGAAGCGAGCGTTCAGCATTACGCTGAACTGCTCGCGGTTAGCGCGCAGCGCCTCCTCCATGACCTTTTGGAGGTCAGATGCGGCCACGCTGCTCGCAGCAGGCTGTTGCCGCATCTGGGCGACCTCTCGGCGGAGTTCGGCCAATTGGCCCGAAAGTTGCGCATTGGCTACTTCCAGGCGGGCGACCTCCTCCGTGACGGTAAGGGCCCTCAGATCGGCCACCGCACCTTTAATGGTGTCAGCGGCCGTCTTAAGGGCCCGAACGAAGGTGCCTTTTAGGTTGCTCGACTTGTCGGCAACCTGCACCACTACGTTGATCGCCTCCTGGACTGTTGCATCCAGTCCAGCAGACGTCTGCGGCACGTCTTCGATCCCACAACGGTTTCTAAGACGTGCCGCCCTCTCTTCGATGGCCACCTTGGCCTTGGCACTGTAGGCAGCGAGCGCATCCTCCGCCTGGAAGCGCTGCTCCTTTGCCATCTCTACGTTGAAGCCAACGTAGTGCCCAGTAGTGGTCGGTCGACCACGCCCCCTTTTGGACGATGGCTTTAGCCATCTACCGACCGATGCCTCCGAGCCGCAGTCTCTAGACTGCGCGCTCGCATCGCTGTCGGAGCCCGAGAAGCTCTCTCTAGGAAGAGATCGCTTCTCCCCTTTTCTTCTTTGCCTATCCGTCAAGCAAGCGACGCTGGCGACCGACGAGTCGGACTCAGAGAGTCGTTCCAGTCGGACAACCAGCTCCTTTTTAGCGCCAATGTCGTGGGTTTCTGCGCGCGCCATCGGGGCGCCCGCATCAACCGCCATTTCGTCGTTATCCGATCGTAAGGCCTCAGGTCCGTTTTCGTTATTTTTAGAGTTCAATGCCATAATTGATCCCACGAGTATGGGGGAAATAAAAAGTCCACCAAGGCAGTGCCCCCTGTACCCTGGTAACCCTATTACACCGTGAGGTCGGGCGGTATCACGGGATCTCTAACCTAATGTTTTTTAATGAGGTTGGCTCCTCTCGGCCCGGCCGGTTAAGGCAAGGCCCTCGGTCCCACCACAGGCTGCGAGACATGATCCACAACACCCGGATGGGGAAACGAGTTTGAGAGGCGGTGACAATAGTCTTGTTTACTCAGAGTCGACGCCGAAACTGAGCAAACCCGCCTCTCCCTACCTATTGTCTACGGCAGCCCAAAAGGACCCCGAAGACCCAGCAACCAATAAAGTCGCCGTGTGCGTCACTTGACCCAAAACGCGGGTCCCTCCGAAATGTAGAATATAAATAAATAAATATATATCTATCCTCCCCCCTCGCGGCGCCCACTTGTAAAGAAGTGGGCGCAGAATCTCGTTCCCAAAACCGGGAAACGAGATCACCGCCGCGTCAGTCGTTAGCCGTTGTCGACAGCACTCCGGAAAAACATCGAAGCTGTAATGCTTATCGACCCCGTTGCCCAGGGTGCACCACGTGGAGGTGACTGACCTGCCCCCCCCCCCAACCTTTTTTTTTTTTTTTTTTTTTTTTTTAACGAGGGGAAATGCATTTACGCATTGGTCGCCCAGGTCCCGGGACCGGAACGGAAAATGTGGGACTCACGGGGAAAGAAAAATTCCCTGCCCGGAGCTGAAGGCTCCGTCCTACCCACTAAAACCACCTCGTAAATTCGTCTCGCGCAAGACGGCGGGGCTACGGGAACGCTGTTGGCTTGCAACCGCGACCCCGCCAGCGGTCGTCGCTGCTAGGCGACCCGACTCTAAAGTACGCTAAGGCGCACTTTCCTACTCTGCCTCAGCAGACTCCCTCGAGTCCATTACTGGAGGCCGGGCGTCTTTCGACGACGCCCCACGATTGGTCAGAACCGACCACACCACATCACGGCGGCGGCAGCGTTCGCCCTGCGAAGGCTCGCCGCCGGCGACCTGGTCTCCTCCGACGCTGCGGGAGCGAGTCGGGATCGTCCTCCCGCTCTCGCTCCGCCGTCTCCTTTTGCGACATTACGTCGTCGCTAAACGTACAAACAGCCGACCAGGCCTCTTTGCTTCCGGCCATACTCTCGATGATGGCCGGAAGCGACACGTCCCCTCCTATAGCCGTGGATAGGACCGCGCGAGGCTCCGCCCAAGCTGGGCACTCTGCGCGCGTGTGTTCGGCCGTATCCACGGCTCCGTAGCCACAGTGGTGGCACAACGTCGATGGTTCCCTGCCCACCACCTCGCACAGGTACTTGGCAAAGCACCCGTGCCCGGTCAAGAGCTGCGCGAGGTGATAGGTGGATGAGCCGTGCTTGCGCTCGACCCACTCCTGTAGAACAGGCCGAATGGCCTCCACGAGTTCCCGGCTAGTACCCGGGACACCCAGTCTCTCCGACCATTTGGCGAAGAGACTTTGGCGGGCCTCTCACGAGGGTGTGGCCGGTTCTCCTCTGCTGTCGCTGCCTTGACCCTCCAGTAGACGCTCGAATTGGCCTCGGCCTCGAGGTCCCATGGCGGGCTTCCGGCGAGCAGACACGCTGCGGTGTACGACACCGTGCGGTACGCACGAGCCGCTCTGAGCGCTATAATCCGCTGCGGACGTCGCAGCGAGGCGACGTTTCGGGCGCTCAGTGCGTCCGCCCATATCGGCGCCCCGTAGAGCGCCATCGAGCGAACGACACCGGCGTACAAGCGCCTGCAGGTGCCTCCTGGGCCCCCGACGTTCGGAAGGATCGACCCCAGCGCTCCGGCTGCGGCCACCAACCTCGGGGCCAAGCACCTGAAGTGCTCTTCGAAATTCCACCTACCGTCGAGAACGAGTCCGAGATATCTCATCGTCGACCCGACGGTGATGGAAATTCCGCCCACTGTGATGGTTGCCCCCGGTGGTGGCCCGTTCCGTGGCCCGTGGAATACGAGTGCCTCGGACTTGTGCAGGGCGACCTCTAGACCCAAAGCGCGGATGCGGTGCACGACGTGTGCCACACCCGCCGTAGCGAGATAGGCCGCCTCTCGATAGGAGCGGCCACGGGCCGACACGAGGGTGTCGTCAGCGTAGCACGTTACGCTGACCCCCCGCAAAGTGGCCCCGCGCAGCACCCAGTCGTACCCTATGTTCCACAAGAGCGGCCCTAGGACCGACCCCTGCGGAACACCGCACGACAACGTCTTCCTACCCCAGCCCTCCCTCGTCGGGTAGGCCACCGCTCTGCCCGAAAAATAATCGGCCACGGTACGCCTCAAGTAGCTCGGGACATTGTGAAAGCGCAATGCCTCCAAAACTACTTCCCAGGGTAGGGTGTTGAAGGCATTGGATATATCCAATGACACTGCAATCACGACCCCACCCCGAGAGACCTCCTCCTCTGCCAGGTCCCGTACCCTGGCGATCGCGTCTAGTGTAGAACGGCCAGGTCGAAAACCATACTGCCGCTCGTTAAGGCCCGGCTCCATGCTACCCACGAGACGGGTAGCGAGCACACGCTCGAATAGCTTGCTCGTCTCGTCGAGCAACACTATCGGGCGGTAGGCCGAAGGCTGATCGGGCGGGCGCCCTTCTTTTCGGATCAGAACGAGTCTGCCCGTTTTCCACCGTTGCGGAAACCTACCCTGAGCGAAGCACGCAGTGAATAGGTGCCGAATGCTGTCGCTCATCTCGTCCAACGCGATCGCCAAGGCGCGCCCCGGGATGCCATCGGGCCCCGGGGCTGTCCTCTTCGATCGGAGTTTCAGGGCGGCCGCCTGTAACTCCGTCTCAGTGACCGGAATCACCTGATCCTCGTACTCGCGAGGTCCGACGATGGGCGCCATGGCCGGCGGCGTGAATTCACCCCTTTCGGGAAAGAGTGTGTCCACTACAGTCTCCAGGAGTAGCGGCTGGAGACTGCTGGTTAGCGGCGGAGCCCAGGGTCGGAGCTTTTGCCGTACGACACGGTACGGTCTCCCCCACGGGTCTCTTTCGAGCGTCGCCAGCCATTCCCCCCACGCCACCTCTTTGGCCTGGGCTATGGCCTTCTGCAGCGTTTGGCAGGCGGCCCTGTAGGCGGCGTAAAAGACGCCTTCCGCGTCATGGTCGCGGACCCTTCTCCTCCTGCACCGACTGTACCGTCGGCGCGCTGCCACGCAAGCTTTGCGCAGCTGGCGGAGTTCTGGGCGCCACCAGTACAACCGTCGGCGCGGCGTGAACGGTTTTGCCCGCGGCATCGCCGCATCGCAAATGCGAGACAGGGCGGCGCCGATTTCGTCGGCCTCTGTGTCGACTCGGACTACCGGGTCGGAACCGGCCCCCCAGGCTTCTACGATGGCCGCCTCTTTCGCCAGCTGGCTGTCGAGACGGCCCAGGCACCAACGCGGTCCGTCCAGCCGTCCAGCAGCGGGCGGAGCGTCCCCAGTAGGAGAGACGGGAAACGCAGAGACACCGAACCGGATGTACCGGTGGTCGGACAGGGTCTCCACGCGCGTCTCCACTCTCCAATCGTGAACACGGCGGGCCAGGGCGTTGGACGCGAACGTGATGTCCACGATCGATTCGCCCTGCCACCGCACGCACGTGCTCTCCGACCCACTGTTGAGGACTACGAGTCCTAGTGATGTGGCCCACTCCACCAAAACCTCACCTCGTGCATCAGTCGCTGGGGAACCCCAAGCCGTTGATTTGGCGTTGAAATCCCCCGCGACCAACACAGAGGTGGGCGATATTTGCCCAACCAGAGCCCCGACCTCGACCAGCATTCGCTCGAACTCGGCGAGACTCCGATTGGGTGAGGCGTAGACGCCGACGACCGAACCTGCCCCCCAACCTTTTTTTTTTTTTTTTTTTTTTTTTTTTTTTTAACGAGGGGAAATGCATTTACGCATTGGTCGCCCAGGTCCCGGGACCGGAACGGAAAATGTGGGACTCACGGGGAAAGAAAAATTCCCTGCCCGGAGCTGAAGGCTCCGTCCTACCCACTAAAACCACCTCGTAAATTCGTCTCGCGCAAGACGGCGGGGCTACGGGAACGCTGTTGGCTTGCAACCGCGACCCCGCCAGCGGTCGTCGCTGCTAGGCGACCCGACTCTAAAGTACGCTAAGGCGCACTTTCCTACTCTGCCTCAGCAGACTCCCTCGAGTCCATTACTGGAGGCCGGGCGTCTTTCGACGACGCCCCACGATTGGTCAGAACCGACCACACCACATCACAGCGGCGGCAGCGTTCGCCTTGCGAAGGCTCGCCGCCGGCGACCTGGTCTCCTACGACGCTGCGGGAGCGAGTCGGGATCGTCCTCCCGCTCTCGCTCCGCCGTCTCCTTTTGCGACATTACGGCGTCGCTAAACGTACAAACAGCCGACCAGGCCTCTTTGTTTCCGGCCATTCTCTCGATGATGGCCGGAAGCGACACGTCCCCTCCTATAGCCGTGGATAGGACCGCGCGAGGCTCCGCCCAAGCTGGGCACTCTGCGCGCGTGTGTTCGGCCGTATCCACGGCTCCGTTGCCACAGTGGTGGCACAACGTCGATGGTTCCCTGCCCACCACCTCGCACAGGTACTTGGCAAAGCACCCGTGCCCGGTCAAGAGCTGCGCGAGGTGATAGGTGGATGGGCCGTGCTTGCGCTCGACCCACTCCTGTAGAACAGGCCGAATGGCCTCCACGAGTTCCCGGCTAGTACCCGGGACACCCAGTCTCTCCGACCATTTGGAGAAGAGACTTTGGCGGGCCTCTTCGCGCCATTGGCGAACCTCACGAGGGTGTAGCCGGTTCTCCTCTGCTGTCGCTGCCTTGACCCTCCAGTAGACGCTCGAATTGGCCTCGGCCTCGAGGTCCCATGGCGGGCTTCCGGCGAGCAGACACGCTGCGGTGTACGACACCGTGCGGTACGCACGAGCCGCTCTGAGCGCTATAATCCGCTGCGGACGTCGCAGCGAGGCGACGTTTCGGGCGCTCAGTGCGTCCGCCCATATCGGCGCCCCGTAGAGCGCCATCGAGCGAACGACACCGGCGTACAAGCGCCTGCAGGTGCCTCCTGGGCCCCCGACGTTCGGAAGGATCGACCCCAGCGCTCCGGCTGCGGCCACCAACCTCGGGGCCAAGCACCTGAAGTGCTCTTCGAAATTCCACCTACCGTCGAGAACGAGTCCGAGATATCTCATCGTCGACCCGACGGTGATGGAAATTCCGCCCACTGTGATGGTTGCCCCCGGTGGTGGCCCGTTCCGTGGCCCGTGGAATACGAGTGCCTCGGACTTGTGCAGGGCAACCTCTAGACCCAAAGCGCGGATACGGTGCACGACGTGTGCCACACCCGCCGTAGCGAGATAGGCCGCCTCTCGATAGGAGCGGCCACGGGCCGACACGAGGGTGTCGTCAGCGTAGCACGTTACGCTGACCCCCCGCAAGGTGGCCCCGCGCAGCACCCAGTCGTACCCTATGTTCCACAAGAGCGGCCCTAGGACCGACCCCTGCGGAACACCGCACGACAACGTCTTCCTACCCCAGCCCTCCCTCGTCGGGTAGGCCACCGCTCTGCCCGACAAATAGTCGGCCACGGTACGCCTCAAGTAGCTCGGGACATTGTGAAAGCGCAATGCCTCCAAAACTACTTCCCAGGGTAGGGTGTTGAAGGCATTGGATATATCCAATGACACTGCAATCACGACCCCACCCCGAGAGACCTCCTCCTCTGCCAGGTCCCGTACCCTGGCGATCGCGTCTAGTGTAGAACGGCCAGGTCGAAAACCATACTGCCGCTCGTTAAGGCCCGGCTCCATGCTACCCACGAGACGGGTAGCGAGCACACGCTCGAATAGCTTGCTCGTCTCGTCGAGCAACACTATCGGGCGGTAGGCCGAAGGCTGATCGGGCGGGCGCCCTTCTTTACGGATCAGAACGAGTCTGCCCGTTTTCCACCGTTGCGGAAACCTACCCTGAGCGAAGCACGCGGTGAAGAGGTGCCGAATGCTGTCGCTCATCTCGTCCAACGCGATCGCCAAGGCGCGCCCCGGGATGCCATCGGGCCCCGGGGCTGTCCTCTTCGACCGGAGTTTCAGGGCGGCCACCTGTAACTCCGTCTCAGTGACCGGAGTCACCTGATCCTCGAACTCGCGAGGTCCGGTGATGGGCGCCATGGCCGGCGGCGTGAATTCTCCCCTTTCTGGAAAGAGTGTGTCCACTACAGTCTCCAGGAGTAACGGCTGGAGACTGCTGGTTAGCGGCGGAGCCCAGGGTCGGAGCTTTTGCCGTACGACACGGTACGGTCTCCCCCACGGGTCTCTTTCGAGCGTCGCCAGCCATTCCCCCCACGCCACCTCTTTGGCCTGGGCTATGGCCTTCTGCAGCGTTTGGCAGGCGGCCCTGTAGGCGGCGTAAAAGACGCCTTCCGCGTCATGGTCGCGGACCCTTCTCCTCCTGCACCGACTGTACCGTCGGCGCGCTGCCACGCAAGCTTTGCGCAGCTGGCGGAGTTCTGGGCGCCACCAGTACAACCGTCGGCGCGGCGTATACGGTTTTGCCCGCGGCATCGCCGCATCGCAAATGCGAGACAGGGCGGCGCCGATTTCGTCGGCCTCTGTGTCGACTCGGACTACCGGGTCGGAACCGGCCCCCCAGGCTTCTACGATGGCCGCCTCTTTCGCCAGCTGGCTGTCGAGACGGCCCAGGCACCAACGCGGTCCGTCCAGCCGTCCAGCAGCGGGCGGAGCGTCCCCAGTAGGAGAGACGGGAAACGCAGAGACACCGAACCGGATGTACCGGTGGTCGGACAGGGTCTCCGCGCGCGTCTCCACTCTCCAATCGTGAACACGGCGGGCCAGGGCGTTGGACGCGAACGTGATGTCCACGATCGATTCGCCCTGCCACCGCACGCACGTGCTCTCCGACCCACTGTTGAGGACTACGAGTCCCAGTGATGTGGCCCACTCCACCAGAACCTCACCTCGTGCATCAGTCGCTGGGGAACCCCAAGCCGTTGATTTGGCGTTGAAATCCCCCGCGACCAACACAGGGGTGGGCGATATCTGCCCAACCAGAGCCCCGACCTCGACCAGCATTCGCTCGAACTCGGCGAGACTCCGATTGGGCGAAGCGTAGACACCGACGACAGCCACACCGCCGACGACGGCCAGAACGTACCCCCTACCCTTCGCGACGCCCTCGATGGCCGGGGAGCCGGCCACAGCGGGGGCGACGATGGCCACCACTCGGTCGTGATCGGATACCCAATCGTCCCGCGAGGGAACGAAGTAGGGCTCCGACACCACCGCCACGTTAATTTGCCACTCTGCCATGCTTTGGACTAGAAGGTCCTGAGCCCTCGCAGAGTGGTTAACGTTGGCTTGGAGACAATGTAAGGCCATCACTATGCGGTCTCCATTGTCTCCACCTGTGCCCGTGAGGACGCGGCTGCGGGGCCGTTCGTCCTCACTTTACCTTGTTTCGGTGCCACGCGAGCTTTCCCGCTCTGGCACCTTTTGCTGCCAACGGCATGAGCCGCTGGCTTACCAGCCGCTGCGCAGGCGACGCAATTTGCGTCGGCGGCTGAGCACTCGCGTGCCTTGTGATCGGGCTGACCGCAACGGAAGCACAGCCGGCTGCGATCCACGCCCCTGTCACACTTGGCCCCCATGTGACCCCCCTCGAGACACCGGAAGCAGCGGAGCGGTCTGGGCTCGAGCAGTAACACTCGTGCCGAGACCCACCCGACCCTAATCCGACCAGCCTCCACTATCCTTTTGGCTGCCGCTACTGGGCAGCTCAACCAAAGCGAGCCAGAGCCGCTCGGGCCCCGAGCAATAGCTCCCGGTCTGATCGCTCCGACAGAGCAGCCTCCGTCTGCGGCGACCGCTGCGACGACTTCCTCCGCCGTGACCGAGTCGTCCAAGTCCATCACCCTAAGTTCCGCGCACTTAGTCGGTCGATTGACCTGGACGACATCCGGGCTGAGGACCTCGCGGAGCCTGCCCGCTAGGGCATCTGCCGCCTTATCTGCCTCCTTAGTGCCCGGCGGTATCTCGAGGATCCGGGCCCCCGTGGCTGCCATACGGAATCGCACCGTAGTTAAGCCTACCTCTCTCAGGTTTATTTGGCTCTTAGCTTGAGCCAAAACCTGCTCGTACTTTACGCCCCTCTCCTCAGCCTCGGGCTTTAACTTTAAAGTTATAACCTCAGTGCGAGGAGGTCGGAGCTTTTTCCCGCTCTTGGGCTTTTGAGATTCCTTAGGAATCTGTTTTTTCGCCGCAGCGGCCGATTTGCTGGCCGCCTTTTTGGACTCCTTTGTAGGAGTCCGCTTCGCCGCCGCCACCGATTTGCTGGCTGTCTTTTGGGATTTTCTCCCAACGACAGCGCTCCACGGAATCGGCGCGGCTTCTGTCTCCGCGGATGACGAAGGAGCGTTCCTTCGACTCGTCGCCGCTTCTTGGGCAGCCAAGTTCGGGCGTCTCGCCCGCTTCGGCTTGGCCACCTCTACGACGGCTGGAGCGTCTTTGGCTTTCGAAGCCTGCTCCGCTCTCTTGTCGGCGGCCAGCGAAGGTCGTAGACGAGGTTCTGGAAGGAGGCGGCCTTCTATACCCTCGAAGCGAGCGTTCAGCATTACGCTGAACTGCTCGCGGTTAGCGCGCAGCGCCTCCTCCATGACCTTTTGGAGGTCAGATGCGGCCACGCTGCTCGCAACAGGCTGTTGCCGCATCTGGGCGACCTCTCGGCGGAGTTCGGCCAATTGGCCCGAAAGTTGCGCATTGGCTACTTCCAGGCGGGCGACCTCCTCCGTGACGGTAAGGGCCCTCAGATCGGCCACCGCACCTTTAATAGTGTCAGCGGCCGTCTTAAGGGCCCGAACGAAGGTGCCTTTTAGGTTGCTCGACTTGTCGGCAACCTGCACCACTACGTTGATCGCCTCCTGGACTGTTGCATCCAGTCCAGCAGACGTCTGCGGCACGTCTTCGATCCCACAACGGTTTCTAAGACGTGCCGCCCTCTCTTCGATGGCCACCTTGGCCTTGGCACTGTAGGCAGCGAGCGCATCCTCCGCCTGGAAGCGCTGCTCCTTTGCCATCTCTACGTTGAAGCCAACGTAGTGCCCAGTAGTGGTCGGTCGACCACGCCCCCTTTTGGACGATGGCTTTAGCCATCTACCGACCGATGCCTCCGAGCCGCAGTCTCTAGACTGCGCGCTCGCATCGCTGTCGGAGCCCGAGAAGCTCTCTCTAGGAAGAGATCGCTTCTCCCCTTTTCGTCTTTGCCTATCCGTCAAGCAAGCGACGCTGGCGACCGACGAGTCGGACTCAGAGAGTCGTTCCAGTCGGACAACCAGCTCCTTTTTAGCGCCAATGTCGTGGGTTTCTGCGCGCGCCATCGGGGCGCCCGCATCAACCGCCATTTCGTCGTTATCCGATCGTAAGGCCTCAGGTCTGTTTTCGTTATTTTTAGAGTTCAATGCCATAATTGATCCCACGAGTATGGGGGAAATAAAAAGTCCACCAAGGCAGTGCCCCCTGTACCCTGGTAACCCTATTACACCGTGAGGTCGGGCGGTATCACGGGATCTCTAACCTAATGTTTTTTAATGAGGTTGGCTCCTCTCGGCCCGGCCGGTTAAGGCAAGGCCCTCGGTCCCACCACAGGCTGCGAGACATGATCCACAACACCCGGATGGGGAAACGAGTTTGAGAGGCGGTGACAATAATCTTGTTTACTCAGAGTCGACGCCGAAACTGAGCAAACCCGCCTCTCCCTACCTATTGTCTACGGCAGCCCAAAAGGACCCCGAAGACCCAGCAACCAATAAAGTCGCCGTGTGCGTCGCGTGACCCAAAACGCGGGTCCCTCCGAAATGTAAAATGTAAATATAAATAAATATATAAATATATATCTATTCTCCCCCCCTCGTGGCGCCCACTTGTAAAGAAGTGGGCGCAGAATCTCGTTCCCAAAACCGGGAAACGAGATCACCGCCGCGTCAGTCGTTAGCCGTTGTCGACAGCACTCCGGAAAAACATCGAAGCTGTAATGCTTATCGACCCCGTTGCCCAGGGTGCACCACGTGGAGGTGACTGACCTGCCCCCCAACCTGCCCCCCAACCTAACCTTTTTTTTTTTTTTTTTTTTAACGAGGGGAAATGCATTTACGCATTGGTCGCCCAGGTCCCGGGACCGGAACGGAAAATGTGGGACTCACGGGGAAAGAAAAATTCCCTGCCCGGAGCTGAAGGCTCCGTCCTACCCACTAAAACCACCTCGTAAATTCGTCTCGCGCAAGACGGCGGGGCTACGGGAACGCTGTTGGCTTGCAACCGCGACCCCGCCAGCGGTCGTCGCTGCTAGGCGACCCGACTCTAAAGTACGCTAAGGCGCACTTTCCTACTCTGCCTCAGCAGACTCCCTCGAGTCCATTACTGGAGGCCGGGCGTCTTTCGACGACGCCCCACGATTGGTCAGAACCGACCACACCACATCACGGCGGCGGCAGCGTTCGCCTTGCGAAGGCTCGCCGCCGGCGACCTGGTCTCCTACGATGCTGCGGGAGCGAGTCGGGATCGTCCTCCCGCTCTCGCTCCGCCGTCTCCTTTTGCGACATTACGGCGTCGCTAAACGTACAAACAGCCGACCAGGCCTCTTTGTTTCCGGCCATTCTCTCGATGATGGCCGGAAGCGACACGTCCCCTCCTATAGCCGTGGATAGGACCGCGCGAGGCTCCGCCCAAGCTGGGCACTCTGCGCGCGTGTGTTCGGCCGTATCCACGGCTCCGTTGCCACAGTGGTGGCACAACGTCGATGGTTCCCTGCCCACCACCTCGCACAGGTACTTGGCAAAGCACCCGTGCCCGGTCAAGAGCTGCGCGAGGTGATAGGTGGATGGGCCGTGCTTGCGCTCGACCCACTCCTGTAGAACAGGCCGAATGGCCTCCACGAGTTCCCGACTAGTACCCGGAACACCCAGTCTCTCCGACCATTTGGCGAAGAGACTTTGGCGGGCCTCTTCGCGCCATTGGCGAACCTCACGAGGGTGTGGCCGGTTCTCCTCTCCTGTCGCCGCCTTGACCCTCCAGTAGACGCTCGAATTGGCCTCGGCCTCGAGGTCCCATGGCGGGCTTCCGGCGAGCAGACACGCTGCGGTGTACGACACCGTGCGGTACGCACGGGCCGCTCTGAGCGCTATAATCCGCTGCGGACGTCGCAGCGAGGCGACGTTTCGGGCGCTCAGTGCGTCCGCCCATATCGGCGCCCCGTAGAGCGCCATCGAGCGAACGACACCGGCGTACAAGCGCCTGCAGGCGCCTCCTGGCCCCCCGACGTTCGGAAGGATCGACCCCAGCGCTCCGGCTGCGGCCACCAACCTCGGGGCCAAGCACCTGAAGTGCTCTTTGAAATTCCACCTACCGTCGAGAACGAGTCCGAGATATCTCATCGTCGACCCGACGGTGATGGAAATTCCGCCCACTGTGATGGTTGCCCCCGGTGGTGGCCCGTTCCGTGGCCCGTGAAATACGAGTGCCTCGGACTTGTGCAGGGCAACCTCTAGACCTAAAGCGCGGATGCGGTGCACGACGTGTGCCACACCCGCCGTAGCGAGATAGGCCGCCTCTCGATAGGAGCGGCCACGGGCCGACACGAGGGTGTCGTCAGCGTAGCACGTTACGCTGACCCCCCGCAAAGTGGCCCCGCGCAGCACCCAGTCGTACCCTATGTTCCACAAGAGCGGCCCTAGGACCGACCCCTGCGGAACACCGCACGACAACGTCTTCCTACCCCAGCCCTCCCTCGTCGGGTAGGCCACCGCTCTGCCCGAAAAATAATCGGCCACGGTACGCCTCAAGTAGCTCGGGACATTGTGAAAGCGCAATGCCTCCAAAACTACTTCCCAGGGTAGGGTGTTGAAGGCATTGGATATATCCAATGACACTGCAATCACGACCCCACCCCGAGAGACCTCCTCCTCTGCCAGGTCCCGTACCCTGGCGATCGCGTCTAGTGTAGAACGGCCAGGTCGAAAACCATACTGCCGCTCGTTAAGGCCCGGCTCCATGCTACCCACGAGACGGGTAGCGAGCACACGCTCGAATAGCTTGCTCGTCTCGTCGAGCAACACTATCGGGCGGTAGGCCGAAGGCTGATCGGGCGGGCGCCCTTCTTTACGGATCAGAACGAGTCTGCCCGTTTTCCACCGTTGCGGAAACCTACCCTGAGCGAAGCACGCGGTGAAGAGGTGCCGAATGCTGTCGCTCATCTCGTCCAACGCGATCGCCAAGGCGCGCCCCGGGATGCCATCGGGCCCCGGGGCTGTCTTCTTCGACCGGAGTTTCAGGGCGGCCGCCTGTAACTCCGTCTCAGTGACCGGAGTCACCTGATCCTCGAACTCGCGAGGTCCGGTGATGGGCGCCATGGCCGGCGGCGTGAATTCTCCCCTTTCTGGAAAGAGTGTGTCCACTACAGTCTCCAGGAGTAACGGCTGGAGACTGCTGGTTAGCGGCGGAGCCCAGGGTCGGAGCTTTTGCCGTACGACACGGTACGGTCTCCCCCACGGGTCTCTTTCGAGCGTCGCCAGCCATTCCCCCCACGCCACCTCTTTGGCCTGGGCTATGGCCTTCTGCAGCGTTTGGCAGGCGGCCCTGTAGGCGGCGTAAAAGACGCCTTCCGCGTCATGGTCGCGGACCCTTCTCCTCCTGCACCGACTGTACCGTCGGCGCGCTGCCACGCAAGCTTTGCGCAGCTGGCGGAGTTCTGGGCGCCACCAGTACAACCGTCGGCGCGGCGTGAACGGTTTTGCTCGCGGCATCGCCGCATCGCAAATGCGAGACAGGGCGGCGCCGATTTCGTCGGCCTCTGTGTCGACTCGGACTACCGGGTCGGAACCGGCCCCCCAGGCTTCTACGATGGCCGCCTCTTTCGCCAGCTGGCTGTCGAGACGGCCCATTTTCCAACGCGGTCCGTCCAGCCGTCCAGCAGCGGGCGGAGCTTCCCCAGTAGGAGAGACGGGAAACGCAGAGACACCGAACCGGATATACCGGTGGTCCGACAGGGTCTCCACGCGCGTCTCAACTCTCCAATCGCGAACACGGCGGGCCAGGGCGTTGGACGCGAACGTGATGTCCACGATCGATTCGCCCTGCCACCGCACGCACGTGCTCTCCGACCCACTGTTGAGGACTACGAGTCCCAGTGATGTGGCCCACTCCACCAGAACCTCACCTCGTGCATCAGTCGCTGGGGAACCCCAAGCCGTTGATTTGGCGTTGAAATCCCCCGCGACCAACACAGGGGTGGGCGATATCTGCCCAACCAGAGCCCCGACCTCGACCAGCATTCGCTCGAACTCGGCGAGCCTCCGATTGGGCGAGGCGTAGACGCCGATGACCGCCACACCGCCGACGACGGCCAGAACGTACCCCCTACCCTTCGCAACGCCCTCGATGGCCGGGGAGCCGGCCACAGCGGGGGCGACGATGGCCACCACTCGGTCGTGATCGGATACCCAATCGTCCCGCGAGGGAACGAAGTAGGGCTCCGACACCACCGCCACGTTAATTTGCCACTCTGCCATGCTTTGGACTAGAAGGTCCTGAGCCCTCGCAGAGTGGTTAACGTTGGCTTGGAGACAATGTAAGGCCATCACTATGCGGTCTCCATTGTCTCCACCTGTGCCCGTGAGGACGCGGCTGCGGGGCCGTTCGTCCTCACTTTGCCTTGTTTCGGTGCCACGCGAGCTTTCCCGCTCTGGCACCTTTTGCTGCCAACGGCATGAGCCGCTGGCTTACCAGCCGCTGCGCAGGCGACGCAATTTGCGTCGGCGGCTGAGCACTCGCGTGCCTTGTGATCGGGCTGACCGCAACGGAAGCACAGCCGGCTGCGATCCACGCCCCTGTCACACTTGACCCCCATGTGACCCCCCTCGAGACACCGGAAGCAGCGGAGCGGTCTGGGCTCGAGCAGTAACACTCGTGCCGAGACCCACCCGACCCTAATCCGACCAGCCTCCACTATCTTTTTGGCTGCCGCTACTGGGCAGCTCAGCCAGAGCGAGCCAGAGCCGCTCGGGCCCCGAGCAATAGCTCCCGGTCTGATCGCTCCAACAGAGCAGCCCCCGTCTGTGGCGACCGCTGCGACGACTTCCTCCGCCGTGACCGAGTCGTCCAAGTCCATCACCCTAAGCTCCGCACACTTAGTCGGTCGATTGACCTGGACGACGTCCGGGCTGAGGACCTCGCGGAGCCTGCCCGCCAGGGCATCTGCCGCCTTATCTGCCTCCTTAGTGCCCGGCGGTATCTCGAGGATCCGTGCCCCCGTGGCTGCCATACGGAATCGCACCGTAGTTAAGCCTACCTCTCGCAGGTTTATTTGGCTCTTAGCTTGAGCCAAAACCTGCTCGTACTTTACGCCCCTCTCCTCAGCCTCGGGCTTTAACTTTAAGGTTATAACCTCAGTGCGAGGAGGTCGGAGCTTTTTCCCGCTCTTGGACTTTTGAGATTCCTTAGGAATCTGTTTTTTCGCCGCAGCGGCCGATTTGCTGGCCGCCTTTTTGGACTCCTTTGTAGGAGTCCGCTTCGCCGCCGCCACCGATTTGCTGGCTGTCTTTTGGGATTTTCTCCCAACGACAGCGCTCCACGGAATCGGTGCGGCTTCTGTCTCCGCGGATGACGAAGGAGCGTTCCTTCGACTCGTCGCCGCTTCTTGGGCAGCCAAGTTCGGGCGTCTCGCCCGCTTCGGCTTGGCCACCTCTACGACGGCTGGAGCGTCTTTGGCTTTCGAAGCCTGCTCCGCTCTCTTGTCGGCGGCCAGCGAAGGTCGCAGACGAGGTTCTGGAAGGAGGCGGCCTTCTATACCCTCGAAGCGAGCGTTCAGCATTACGCTGAACTGCTCGCGGTTAGCGCGCAGCGCCTCCTCCATGACCTTTTGGAGGTCAGATGCGGCCACGCTGCTCGCAGCAGGCTGTTGCCGCATCTGGGCGACCTCTCGGCGGAGTTCGGCCAATTGGCCCGAAAGTTGCGCATTGGCTACTTCCAGGCGGGCGACCTCCTCCGTGACGGTAAGGGCCCTCAGATCGGCCACCGCACCTTTAATGGTGTCAGCGGCCGTCTTAAGGGCCCGAACGAAGGTGCCTTTTAGGTTGCTCGACTTGTCGGCAACCTGCACCACTACGTTGATCGCCTCCTGGACTGTTGCATCCAGTCCAGCAGACGTCTGCGGCACGTCTTCGATCCCACAACGGTTTCTAAGACGTGCCGCCCTCTCTTCGATGGCCACCTTGGCCTTGGCACTGTAGGCAGCGAGCGCATCCTCCGCCTGGAAGCGCTGCTCCTTTGCCATCTCTACGTTGAAGCCAACGTAGTGCCCAGTAGTGGTCGGTCGACCACGCCCCCTTTTGGACGATGGCTTTAGCCATCTACCGACCGATGCCTCCGAGCCGCAGTCTCTAGACTGCGCGCTCGCATCGCTGTCGGAGCCCGAGAAGCTCTCTCTAGGGAGAGATCGCTTCTCCCCTTTCCGTCTAGTCCTATCCGTCGAGCAAGCGACGCTGGCGACCGACGAGTCGGACTCAGAGAGTCGTTCCAGTCGGACAACCAGCTCCTTTTTAACGCCAAGGTCGTGGGTTTCTGCGCGCGCCATCGGGGCGCCCGCATCAACCGCCATTTCGTCGGTGTCCAAATCTAAGGCAAAATCGGTATTGTTAGAATTCAATGACATAATTGATCCCACGAGTAAGGGGGAAATAAAAAGTCCACCAAGGCAGTGCCCCCTGTACCCTGGTAACCCTATTACACCGTGAGGTCGGGCGGTATCACGGGATCTCTAACCTAATGTTTTTTAATGAGGTTGGCTCCTCTTGGCCCGGCCGGTTAAGGCGAGGCCCTCGATCCCACCACAGGCTGCGAGACATGATCCACAACACCCGGATGGGGAAACGAGTTTGAGAGGCGGTGACAATAGTCTTGTTTACTCAGAGTCGACGCCGAAACTGAGCAAACCCACCTCTCCCTACCTATTGTCTACGGCAGCCCAAAAGGACCCCGAAGACCCAGCAACCAATAAAGTCGCCGTGTGCGTCGCGTGACCCAAAACGCGGGTCCCTCCGAAATGTAGAATATAAATAAATAAATATATATCTATCCTCCCCCCTCGCGGCGCCCACTTGTAAAGAAGTGGGCGCAGAATCTCGTTCCCAAAACCGGGAAACGAGATCACCGCCGCGTCAGTCGTTAGCCGTTGTCGACAGCACTCCGGAAAAACATCGAAGCTGTAATGCTTATCGACCCCGTTGCCCAGGGTGCACCACGTGGAGGTGACTGACCTGCCCCCCCCCCCAACCTAACCTAACCTAACCCAACCTAACCTAACCTAACGTAACAGATTGCCGGGGTGAGGCGATGTATGGTTTCCTGGAGGATCTCGGTCTCTGTCTCCTGAACCAAGGGGAAACCCCCACTTTCGACACTATCCGGGGCGGCGAAAGGTACAGCAGTTATATTGATATAACTGCTGTATCGCCTGACCTGCTGGGGGCTTGGTGGACGACTGGCGCGTGCGCGAAGACCTGACCAACTCGGACCACAACGGCATCACCTTCTTAATCAACACCAGATACATCAACACAAACATTATTAGGCACACCACTCGGAAATTTTATACAAAAAAAAAAGGCTAATTGGGCCCAATTTCGTGAGAAATTGAGCCTAATTAAGACTAGAGAACACTTTACAATAGACACTATTCAAAATATACAAAATTCTAAGCATTTGGACCAAACAGTATCAAAATTAAATAATATATTGGAAGAAACATGCACACAAACGATACCATACATCAAACATAAGGAGGTTCTCTCGATGCCGTGGTGGAACGAGGGGTTGGTAGCGCTCAAGCGAGAGGTGGCCACCAAGAAAGGTAGGATCAGGTGTGCGGCGCCGGTTAGGCGTCGAAAGGTGGTTGGGGAGTACCTGGAAGCGAAGGAGAGGTACGAGACCGAAGCAAGGAATGCGCAAACGCGAAGCTGGGTTTCTTTTTGTGAGCGCCAAGACAGGGAGTCCGTGTGGGGGGGAATCTACAGGGTCCTCGGCAGGACTTCCAGAAGGGACGTAGACCCACCGATGATTGTGGATGGTGTGGGGCTGGATGCCGGGGGATCGGCCCAACTCCTGGCTGAGACCTTCTACCCGGAGGACTCTGAAGTGGACGACACCGAGGAGCACCGCCGGGTGAGGGTCCTGGCCGGGCGGGCCGATATGGGGGCTTCTTCGGGCCGGGACGACCCGCCCTTCACTCATCTCGAGTTGAAGTTGGCTAGTCGATCTTTTGACCCGAAGAAGGCCCCAGGCGCGGACGGTTTTACCGCCGACATATGTCTGCACGCGATCGAACTGGACCCGGACCTCTTTTTGTGCATCTTTAACAAGTGCCTCGAGCTCCGCAGTTTTCCTGGGCCCTGGAAGGAGGCCACGGTGATTGTCCTTAGAAAACCAGGGAAGGACAACTATGCGACACCCAAGTCGTATCGACCGATCGGGCTCCTTCCGGTGCTCGGAAAAATTCTGGAGAAAATGCTTGTCGCTCGGTTACAGTACCACGTGATGCCCAAGATTAGTACTCGCCAGTTTGGCTTTATGCCCCAGCGAAGTACTGAGGACGCCCTCTATACCCTGGTGGGACATATCAGACACAATCTTCAGATGAAGAGGATTGTTGTTCTGGTCTCACTGGATATAGAGGGCGCCTTCGACAACGCTTGGTGGCCTATGATAAAGGTCAGGCTGGCTGAGGAAAAGTGCCCAGATAACATCAGACGGCTCTTGGGCAACTACCTGAGCGACAGGCGAGCGAGGGTGAGGTACTTGGGAGAGGAGCACATAAGAGACACCGGGAAGGGCTGCGTGCAGGGATCTATCGGTGGGCCGATTCTGTGGAACCTGCTCCTGGATCCACTGCTCCGGGGGTTGGAGGCCGAAGGCAACTACGTGCAGGCTTTCGCCGATGATGTGGTGTTGGTGTTCGAGGGTGAGACGGCCCTCGAGATCGAACGTCGGGCCAATGCCGTCCTCGAGGGTGTGCGGGCGTGGGGCGCATCCAATAAACTGCGGTTTGCGCCTCACAAGACGAACGCTATGGTCGTGACGCGCAAACTCAAGTATGACGCTCCGCGTCTGCGCATGGGCGGGGTCGACATTGTCCTGGCGAACGAGATCAAGCTGCTGGGGGTCGTCATAGACCGAAAACTCACATTCAACACCCACGTCGCGAACGTCTGCAAGCGCGCGGTTGCCTTTTACCATCAGCTGGCCCGAGCAGCAAAGGTCAGCTGGGGTCTCCACCCCGAGGTAATCCGCACCGAGGTAAGAAGCAGCTGAACGTGGTCCAGCGTGGCTTCGCGCAGAAGCTATGTAGGTCATACCGCACTGCGTCCCTGAACTCGGCACTGCTGCTGGCTGGGGTGCTTCCCCTCGACCTCCGGGTTCGCGAAGCCGCGACCTTATATGAGGCGAGGAGAGGAGTACCTCAGCGGGTGATAGGAGATCGGGAGGTAGAGCGGATGACCTCGGCTCTGCAGTCTCCGCATCCCGCCCGTCATATCGACCTGGACTTCAAATGCCTGGTGGACCAAGAACAATATGACGCCAATTGCGCCAATACATTCAACATCTTCACGGACGGCAGCAAGATTGAGGGCAAAGTGGGAGCGGCGCTGTCTGTATGGACAGGCGCTGCCGAAACCAAAACCCTCAAACTTGCTTTGCCGTCCTATTGCACGGTCTACCAGGCGGAACTCCTGGCGATATGCCGGGCGGCGCGGATGGCTGCGGACCACTTGGCCGGGTCAGTCGGGATTTATTCCGACTCCTCGTCGGCACTGCTCACGCTTAAAAATCCGAAAGCCCTCCATCCCCTGGCTGTTGAAGCGCGGGGACATCTGCATAGGGCCCTGCTCCAGGGCAAACTTATCAGTTTGTACTGGATCAAGGCCCATGCAGGACTAGAGGGGAATGAGCGTGCCGACCACCTGGCTAAGGAGGCTGCGCTGAGGCTCAAGCGCGCTTTTGACTACGACGGCTGCCCGGTTTCGTTCATCAAGCGGAGCATTCGTATGCAATCGCTTGATGAATGGAACCGGAGATACCGTGCGGGCGAAACGGCCGGAGTCACCAAGGTGTTCTTCCCTGATGCGGTGGCCGCGTACCGGATCATCGGTAAAATAAAGGTGGACAGATTCCTCACCCAGGTTCTGACGGGGCACGGGGGGTTCTCCGAGTACTTGCATCGCTTCAAGTGCAAGGAGAGCCCATCGTGCATCTGCGATCCTGCGTGCTCGGAGTCTGTCCTCCACGTCCTTCTGGAATGCCCGGCCCATGAACTCGAGAGGCGAAACTTGGAGATCGAATTGGATCTTAAAATCGACAAAAGCACTTTAGCCGTAATAATTGGGTGTAAAAATAGAGACTTGCTCCTGAAATATTGTATTAAAGTATGTAAGTTAGTTAATAATAGAAATAAGGTATAAATCATTATGTTAGGTAGTTATAATAATTATAATTAGGCTAACATAGTATTAAATTAGGAAAGTAAGTAAGGAGCATAGAATAAGATTAGAATAAGAACTAGATGTACAATTAATTATAAGTCCGTGTTTTCTGTTAAAATAATTAATTATAAGTCTGTATATTGTTAGTAATAAGAAATAAAAAGTAGTGTAAGCCCAATAATATGTTAAGTGTAAATAAAAATATAATTCTGTCCTCCCCATTATTTTCCCCGTGTGTGTAGTTTTAAGATAGAAAGATAGATAGTAGTAAAATTAGGAAGGGAACCCACCCTGATCGGCAAAAGGTGATGAATGAAAGAAAGATCAAGTATGAAGAATAAAAGTACGAGAAGCATGAGAGCGAGAAATGGTATGAAAGAGTAGAAATTATACATTGTAAATAAAGTCTCGCATAATGTGTGAGGTCTAGTATTTAAAAAAAAAAAAAAAAAAAAAAAAAAAAAAAAAAAAAAAAAACCTAACGTAACCTAACATAACCTAACCTAACCCCCGAGGGCGGATCGTCTGTCATGGTTGCAGCTGTGGCCGGAGTCTGCGTCGCGTTGCGATCGGCAGCCAGCGGAGGTCGCAGCCGAGGCTCCGGAAGAAGCCGGCGTTCGATGCCCTCCATCTGCGCGTTCAGCATTCTGCTGAACTGCTCGCGATTCGCGCACACTTCCATTACCTTCTGGAGGTCAGATGGGGTCATGCTGCTCGCAGCTGGCTGTATGCGCATCTGGGCCACTTCCCGGCTCAGCTCGGCCAACTGGCCCGACAGCTGGGCGTTGGCTGCCTCGAGGCGGGCAACCTCCTCCGACATATTTAGTGCTCTCAGGTCCACCACCGCACCTTTTATCGTTTCCGCGGCAGATTTGAGGGCCTTGACGAAGGTGCCTTTCAAGTTGCCCGACTTGTTGGCAACTTGTAGGACCACCTCCGGCGCCTCTTGGACCGCTGCGTCCAGAGCGGCGGACGTTCTCGGCACTTCCTCGGCTGTATTCGGTTGGCGACTCCTGGAGCGGGCTGCCCTCTCCTCGATCGCCACCTTGGCCACTTCGTTGAAGGCGGCCAACGCATCTTCCGCCTGGAGGCTGCCTTTCTTAGCTTTGCCGAGCTCCGCCTGAGATTTTCCCAGCCCGACATATTTCCCATGAGTGGGCGGTCGGCCACGCCCCCTCTTGCTTGCAGGTTTCAGTCGCCTGCTGGATGAGGACTCTGAGTGGTCACTCTGCTGACCGCTCGCGTCGGTGTCGCCCGAGCCCGAGCAGCCATCCCCAGCGTGGGTCTCGCCCCTCCGCCGCTTTTGTTGTTTGCCCGATAAGGTCTGCATGCTGCAGACCGACGAGTCCGACTCAAAGAGTCGTTCAAGCCGGCCAGCAAGTCCTTTTAGTACGCCTGGGTCATTGGTTTTGGCGCGCGCCATCGGAGCGCGCACCTCAACCGCCATATCGTCGATTCCTCCATCATTTTTTGTTTTTTTAAAATGTTCCATATTTAGTCCCACGAGTATGGGGGAAAAAACAGTCCACCAAGGCAGTGCCCCCTGTACCTTGGTAACCCTATTACACCGTGAGGTCGGGCGGTATCACGGGATCTCTAAACTATTGTTTTTTAATGAGGTTGGCTCCTCTTGGCCCGGCCGGTTAAGGCAAGGCCCTCGGTCCCACCACAGGCTGCGAGACATGATCCACAACACCTGGGTGGGGAAACGAGTTTGAGAGGCGGTGACAATAGTCTTGTTTACCCAGTAACGGTTTACTTTATATTCCTCCCGTACAAAACGCCAATTTCATATGTAAGGATAATATCGTAATAATATCGCACAATATCGCGCAACATCGCGCTTAGTAGTAGGGACACGGACTTACACGTATACCAGTAGCGTTTCAAAGGCACTCAAAGAAGCCGTCTAACGAATCTGGTGTTGTCATATTTCAAAAAATTTGCTCGGTGTTGGGGAATTTGTGCACTAAAATGTTTATTTTAAATTACAATAACATTTTTATAATAATGAATATTTGATATTGAATATTATTTTTAGTTATGTCTATAAAACACCAATATGCCTCTTTCGGGACGGACAGGGGTTTTGTTACATACTGTATATTATTATATACCCTTAGCACTTTACTGTTCTGTATAGGCGAATAGATCGATTGACGAATGTTAATACCTTATTGATTAAAAGATACACGAGGTAAAATCCTTATTTTACCCGTACGAAGTCGTGGCGGGCAGCTAGTAATCTAATAAGCCTACAACGATTATGATCGAGTAATTAAGTTTTGCATGATTTAGTCGCGAAGCCATTACAAAAGTGTGTATTAATGATATATTTAAAAAGTTGTATAATAAATAGAAATTGTATAAATGAAATTTACTGTGTTGTAAGGTTGGGCCTTACTATATGCGTGTTCAATTTCCGAAGGTTGGAAGTCATAAACAATAAAATATCAAATTGTGAACCGAATTTATTTGCGCGGTATAATGATCAATTACACATGTTAATTCGAACCGGGGAGAGACGTGATTGCCGACTGCCGAGTTGCGCTGAGCGTCTTTAGCTTAAAGTGCACCTCTCAATAATACGAGCAAGTCTTCGTTAATACGAGCTATGATACAAATCAGACAAAGTACGAGTCCATGTCTTTTTAATCGGTATTGACAACGATCAAAAAGACGATTTCATATCTAACTATAATTCAATCTTTCTTTACCTTCCTTTGCAGTACTATGCTGGTGATACAAAGCAAAATTATCCAGCTGGCGATTGATGTTCAATCGAAGCGAATCGAATGAAGTTCGACGAAGCAAATAGGTAGTACGCAAGTAACACATTACCACTGCATTAATTCTACTTTCATATAAATGCTTCACTTCCATACATAAGAGTACGGACCGGCCATTATGTATAGCCAGTCGTGCCTTGTCCGATAGACTACAATCCCATGAAAAGCTTCATTCACTGTCTCTCAAATTCACTCTTCTTTCCACATCCGCTGAATGTTGTTTCCATCCTTTGTAAATATACTTCCTTATCCTTATTCCTAAGCCTACTAATATTATAAATGCGAAAGTGAGTTTGTTTGTTTGTTTTGTGCGTATACAAGCGTAAGCCGATTTTAAAAATTCTTTCACCATTGAAAAGCTTCATTTTCAGCGAGTAACATAGGCTACATTTTATCCCAGTATTCCTACGAGAACGAGAACTGGCTAGTGAAATCGCGGGAGAGACGCTATTCCTTAATAAATTATCTACTTTTTACTTGTTGACTATAAATTCATACTTGAATTATTATATCAAGTAAAACGGGACGGCCAAAATCATCACAAGCAAATCGTAAAGAAAAACTTAAGAAGATAAGAATGAAATAAAAATAAATATCGAAAAATTAGAAATAATCCCATTCTTTATGCTCAATATAAAGAAAGAAATAAAGCCAAACACCAAAACAATGATAGAAGAGAAAAGCGCTGTCTATATATGAAATGACTCTACGGCAACAAAGAATACAAAGAAAGAAGTGGAGTTTCAGTTTTAAAAAGTATTATTAAAGAAAAAAAGAAGATTTTTTTTTATTAAAAGCTTTTATATATTATATTAAATTTGAAAGAAGATGGGTACTAATTTCAAAAACGGGATTTAAGCAATTCCCTATAGAACCTACATACGACGCTTCTACAACATGGTACTAGAATTAGTTACGCACATTTTGCCGTTTTCGGTCTTTTTCTATATTTCTCGCCAGCAAAAATAGGTTTAAATCTCGGATTATTACACGGTTTTTTCAGAAACCTGGACGTATCCAATTATCCTGATAGCCTTTTCTCATCAGCCTGAACAACTCTTTTTTCTGCATTAATTATTTTAAGAAACTATTTCTAGAGCATACTTTCCCTTCCCCAAATGATCAATCAGAAGATTTCTCTATCAATTCATAAAGATTATTTAAGAGAAAACGGAAAATCTTATTTTTTTTTTTTGCAAATTAACATTCAACCTTTAACATGATAATCGGTATACTAATCGTACGTATAAACATAATGTTTAACCAACGACGTCGCGCTACCTCGGGCGTGCTCTCGAGGCGCCTCTACAGTTATGTACCAATTATTGATGTATCTATGGAGCACGTTAACACAGCACGTCGGCAGCCGGCACCACCGCATGAGTACTTGTGAAGCAACAGAGACGCTGTTGTTGCTTCCAATAATTAAATATTTTCTGTATGTTAAATGTTTCGTTGAATTTAGCACAAATGACCAAATAAGGTTTACGTTGAGTAACATAATGTTCGCAAATTTAAATTATATATAATTAATAAAAATTATTTAGCTTCATTCAAATGAAGGTTCGATCCAAGTAGCGTGTTCTTAACATATTACAAACGCTGTTCCCACCTAATTAACATGTCGACAGGACTCACATCGAGTGTGACTCCCCTTGCAGTGGCACGACACACAAGTCAATATCAGAGTCCGTTCGTCACGTTACTTAGGTGATTACAGTGCGTCAGTCGTTCAGAGATCACACTTCTTCGGAGCTGCTCACGATGTCCAGCATCTTGTCGTACACATCCGGCAGGTAATCGTAATGACCGTTGCTACTCAAGTCGTTCTCGATGCTCTTCTTGAAGGTCTCCCAGCTGAGTTTAAACTCTGGTTCGAATAACCTGCGTCAAAGTCGAATAGATGTTAATGAATCTATGTTTCAATTTAACAGCAAATTGGATTTTTACGTGAACGTAAAAATCCACTTGATGTTTTAATGGCGAACTAAAGTCGGTATATCGGATTTGCTAAGCCGTGTGACGTGACGTTTCATGTACTATAACAGGGAGCATTCGCAGGGATACACCTGTATACTCATTTATTGATATTAAATAAACTGAGGTGTCGTAGGGGCACAAAAATCAACACTATTGTTTTCATAATCAGTTCGTATTATTAGGTCCTTAAATATGAAATTAGCATTTTGTCGTACTGACTACTTTGATCTGAAATATCTCCTCTTTGATTAATAATTCCAAATTCATTTAGCTGGTACATTTGAGTTTTGAAAACAGTCATTCATTTGTTTTTTTCTCATTATTTTTTTCTTTGGCGTTGCTTATTACCGCATAATGCAAAACATGAAATATCGGTATATTTACGAGTACGAGTTCTACCGTGGCACCAGTACTGCAGAAACAGCTCAGAACAGAAGGATTAATGATGTGTACGGCGCTGGTGTTGCAAAAGAAAGCACGGTACGTTTTTGGTTTCAACGTTTTCGTTCTGGAAATTTCGACCTTCAGAATCAACCCCGTGGACGGTCGGAGACCAAAGTGGAAAATGAAGAATTAAAGGCTATTGTGGAAGGAGATCCATCACAAAGCATTTTAGAGATAGCTGCAGGCTTCGGGGTAAGTGATAAAACTTTATTAATCCACTTGAAGCAAATCGGGAAAGTAAAATAAACTTGAACGATTACCTCATGAATTGAGTGAATCGAACTTGCAAACACGCGTCGACTGCTGTGTTACTTTGCTCAACCGACACAATAATGAAGGGATTTTAAATCGAATCATTACTTGTGATGAAAAGTGGATACTGTACGAAAATCGGAAGCGCTCGTCGCTGTGTTTGGTGGACTAGCGCCGGTGTCGTTCACTACGGCTTTCTAAAATCTGGCCAAACGATTACGGCAGGCATTATCTATTGTCTGCAACTGCAAACCATGAAGGAAGAACTAGCTGCTAAACAACCGAGATTGGTCAATCGCTCTAGGCCACTGCTGCTTCACGACAACGCAAGACCAAACGCCAAGACGCAAGCAGAGGAGGATGGAAACTCGTCCAAAAAATGAAAGAAACCTAAATAGGAAGATTTGGATCAAGCTATATCATGCTTTCACCGACAGCGGTTTTAATTACTAAGTCTGAAATAAACTTATTATTTTTCTAATACAGATTTTCTTCTCTCTATTTAACGACAACTCTCTATAAAGTCAAAATATGCACAGTCCCTGGAGTGTCGTTGTATAAAGTTTACACTGTATATAAAATTAAATATTAGGTGTACACCTCGGGTACATAGCACATTGAAACTTTTTTAGAGAAGGATATCTTTCAATATACATATTCAAATATGTAGTATTTGTCAAAATACAAAAACATTTTTTATTTCAAATAATTTTGTCAATGTTTATTTAAAATCATAATAATGTAGCGGAGTCGAGTCCTGACACGTGTGCGCCGCCTGATGACTACCAAAGACTTTTTTTAATCTTTCACAAGAATTATGGCCAGCGTGTCTTATAATTCGAAACATGTGTATATTTTAGAATAATAAACAGAAGCCCTTTCATGTAAAAAACAGGTGCATACCATGTTCTTCGTATGGATAGTATAAAAATTTCATCGCATGCTAATTTTATTTAACAACGTTCCAATGAGATATTTAATTATTTGCAGACTGGTCTGTTCGCTTTTAATGTACTTCTTACTTCTTAATTTAAGGATATAACTATGATACCGATATCTTTAATTATTTTTTATCATTTTGTATAGATAAATAATATGTTTGTACATTTTATAATTCGAAAGGGTAGTTTTTGAAATTTTGTTAATTTATTTAAATAAACACGTGAAACAAGGCAAGGCCGGGCGTGCGTACTCACTGCACTCAATAGCACAGTGCCGGCGCCAGCCAATAGATCCGTAGCAAATATTAATGTATCTTTTTATCTTTAACCCTATTATTTTCTTACTTATTACTTCATAATATCATACATATGAGGAAAGTGAACTTACGTCGCAATTTAAATGTCACAATGAACATGAATACTACAATGACACTATACTGCGTCCATTTGGGCACTTAAGTAATCGTCCAGATTACGGTTAAAATGCAATACGAAATAATTATATGTAAACTACCTAATGTTACTTAATTATCTTATTTATGACTTCTTACATACATTACAATACCTTGAATGTAACAAAAGGTTTTTTAAAAAGGATTATTTTCATGCGTCACATATACGGTCACATTCTGTGGCACTTAGGGACCGGATCGAATGCGTACATAATACCGAACACAGGGGTTAGAAACTTGTAATTTCGGCAGTTGATGCATTTTATGATGTAAAAGGGGTAAAATAAGGGGTAAGGGGTAATATACGGATGTATAGAAACCTGTCAGTTTCTGGTTGGTTCTGGTTTCTGTTTCTGGTTAGAAATAAATTAATATGTATTTCAGCGTTTTTGATAATTTACCCCTTGAGAGGGTGAAATTAGGGTTAAAAGTTTATATAGAGAAGCCGTCATTTTTGAAGAAAGAAGAATTATATTTAATATTATAGCTTCTAAGAAAAAATAAATGCTCATGTATTTCGTCGTTTTTGGAAATTCAACCCCAAACGGCAGAAACGAGGTGGAAACACGAGTATTCAAACAAGTGGAGATTTTATTTTTCGATAATATTAATTAAAAACCTACAACATTAAATTTTAAATTAACAATGTGGCAAATTGATGTCATATTTAGTAATATTATGCGCAAAGCAAAAAATCCGACAACAAAACAAAAATAAATCCGAAAAACCGTCATTTCTCTTGCTCTCAGCGGTGGTTTTTTTAACAAACTAATTTGGACCGCCTTGTCGAATACGACGAAGATCATCTGAATCAGATTACCTAGTTGTTCATGGTAGAATCGACTGATAGCTTCAAAAAAATTATTGAAAGATTGACATTTTCTATGGTACTAAATTTAAACTATGCTTGGTCCAATATAATGTACACGCACACGGTGTCTTCTTTTTTATATGTTATAGACATATTTAAAAGTTTGTTTGACAAATATTTGAAAGAAATTAATTTATATATATGTAATATTGTTACGTGTCGAAATGTTTTTTCTAACTTATACTAATGAAACCTGGTGTCGTGATTGTGTAGCACAATAAAAACGATTAAATAATTAATGATAGAAACTACGTTACACACCCGCTCACGCAACTCATAAAGTTTCTTATGTGGCTGGCACTAAGCAGCTGAACGAGGTTCGTACAGCCGGTGCAGTTAGACCACTGTGCATCGGGTGCCATCATCATTGCCACTGCCTTTCCGCGACATATGAGAGGCGCTCCATACATCCCCTGAGATAAAAGTATCAATGAAATATGGATCCCGCGGCGACCATGATATTGTTGTGATGTTTACATCATTTGTTTTCGACTAAAGTCGACGTTCGTATTCCTATCTTATTATACAATTAATGTTTAACTGCCTCATTTTATTTGAAGGAACAGTGGCATACCTAAGTTGATGATATCATTAGTACTTGTATTCCCTCCTCGAGGCTTCGTGCTTGAAGTATGTATAACGGTATCCGAGGGCGTGTTGCTATTCGGTATCATGGCCGCTGAATCGTCGAAGGTTACGGCGTTATGCCATACTCGTGCACAGACACACATATAGAACAATACTTAAATAGTTAGTCGTGTCTCCATCTTAAACAACGGATCTTTCTGTTTATGGGCTCCTTAAACGTGTGTAACGAGCCCCCTCCCCCTTCGCCTAACTACATGCGTTTATTTAGTTATTTAATTTTACTAAGCCAAAAGAAATTTTACCAGACAATTTATACAGTTTTCTATTTATCTTCATGAAGTTAGAACCTACTATTATAATATATTCAATGTACACATTATAATATTCTGTAATAAAATAGTAGTGTTACCTACCGTTAATAGTTGTAAACTCGACATTAATTACATACATTTTGTGTCAATCCCATTATTTAATTTAAAGTACTTTCAACGGATACCAAGCCAGTGTAAGGCAAAGTGGTGCGAAGAGAGAAGAGTAGTGAGTTTCCTCCCACCCCTACACCCTTTTGTTTTCGTTATTAATCACGGGATAATGGACAACTCCGAGCTACTTACGTGGCACGGCTGCGCTTCCCTATCGGGCTGAAACATTCGGCTATTTTTAATACTTATTGAGGTAAATTCTGTTATTTCTTTGAATGACTTCTTTAAGTGGCGATGTATATAATAAAAAAGCCGAGATGGCGCGGTGGTAAGAACGCGTGAATCTTAACCGATGATCGTGGGTTCAAACCCGGGCAAGCCTCATGTGCTTAATTTGTGATTATAATGCATCTCGTGCTTGATGATGAAGGAAAACATCGTGAGGAAACCTGCATGTGTCAAATTTCATTCTGTCTGAAATTCTGTCACATGTGTATTCCACCATCCAGCATTGGAGCAGCGTGGTGGAATAAGCTCCAAACCTTCTCCTCAAAAAGAGTAGAATAGGCCTTAGCCCAGCAGTGGGGCATTCATAGGCTGTTACTAGAATTACTAGAATGTATACAATGTCACTTTGTTTAGTAAAAAGTTTTACATGTTTAATCCGAATAATAAATGCTCACATCTCTGACACAGATGGAAGTCGTCTTGTCGAAGTAACCCACGAAGCCCAAGTTAGTCATAGCCTTCTGAAACTTCATTGTAATGGTGTTGCACCACAGGCTCTTCTTCACAATTATCAAGTACTGCACCCGAATGTTCCGTTGAAGAAGGAATTTATGGACAGGATATATTTTGTCCTAGAATTGTAAATTCTTAGTTTCTAATTTCAGAGAATCAGAATTGCGATTCAAAAGGGAAATGTTGCAAGTATTCTTGCCACCATTCCACGCTGTCACCATTTGTACAGTAACTATTTTTAATTTTTATTTGTATTTATATTTTATAATAAATATGTACTATTTAAAAAAACTCTACCGATATTCTACCGCAAAACTTGGTATTATTATGTTTCGGTTTGAAGGGTGAGTGAGGCAGTGTAATTATAGGCACAAGGGACATAACATCCTAGTTCCCAAGGTTGGTGGCGTATTGGCGATGTAAGCGATAGTTAACATCTCTTACAATGCCAATGTCTATGGGCGTTGGTGACCACTTTTCCGCTCCGCCGCCTCACTATGCTGTAAACTTCACTAAATAATAACTTACTTGGTAAAAACATAAAAACAGCACCAAAAAAGAAATACAATTCAAAATGGGTTATTAAACAGCGGTAAGGGTCTACCAACAGACTAGTCAAGTCTTCCATGGAGTCGCGTACTATATATATGTATATGTATATATCGGTGTCCTAATGTAATGACTCAGTAGTGCAGCCTTTTCTGAAAAAACGTTTTCTACAATACATTTGCATTTGCATGAAGGCTCTAGTTCTCGAAGTCGACTACGTCATTGCATTCATAACAAAGCCCTAAGTGTACTCACACCCTTGTAAAAGAAATGCCACCCGGGCATTAAGCACTCCTCGTGCAACGCTAGCACTTCATCCCCTTTGTAATCGATGTCAATCGGGCGCAGGGGGATCTCGGTTAGGACGTCTGGAACCTTTTTAGCTAGGATAAGAATGGCAGGAGACTTCTGTATCATGTGGGCTCTTTCCCCGGTGCTGTTGGACACTGTCAACAGTAATCAATTTTGCAACTTTATATTATTGTTTCTAAAAAAGCCCTGTGTAAATGTAACTTATTCTTGGTTATTTGTGCAATATCGTCGGAGACAGGTAACGAACAGACTCCATCAGTCTCAAGCCATTTCGAGCATTTAAAACGATAAAGCAATATCGTAGTGTGTTGCATATCGCCTTGGTATAAATACATATGTTTTAAATAAGCTCTCTCGCGTTAATGTTATTTTATAGTCCGTACTGCATTTTACAAGGATCGACTTGCTGCCGCCTCGCACTGAACAAGTTACTTCGTTAGAAGAAACAAAAGCTATGCATAACAATATTCCAAGCAAGGCTTTCTTCGCAATATTCTATACAACTTTTGAAAGATACTTTTATGCGTTTTTAACAGATATCCGTATTGTCGATTCCTGTTAATATCGAATATGTTGCATTTTACAACTGGAAGATTCAATTTTGATACTCTGTATCTGTATACTGTGTATTGATACGAAGTAAATTAAGATAATTATCGATTGATAATATATTTAATAAAATGTAGTAATCTACAATAACTACCAATCACCACCCTTATTATGATACCACCATCGAGCTGAGAAGTGGGAAGAGACGAACAATTTTGTCTTAATGTATTTACAAATCATACTCAAGTATTCAAAGTGTTACATTTATGTTGGTCGTGTCTGTGACCAACAACCTTGAATTATGATATTTACTCATAATATTTCAAAAGCATCAAAAGTGTCATATGGTAAAACTTATAGTAACAGCTCGTAAATGGCCCACGACAGGGCTAAGTGGCGCGCCGGTCATAACACACACGTGAATATGACTCAACACTGAGTGAAATCAAACGTGTTGGCCCTGGTTTGAACCTACGATTTTCACTTAAGTTACATGTTCTATTAGCTCATTACAATGGGGTCGCCCCCCTGATTATGGACGAGCACAGCTTATGCATCTTATGACTTCGGCCGCGGTGGACATCGTCAAGGCATACTAGCTGCTCTGCGCAGGTAGCTTTTCATTATGCTCGCCAATCGGTTAACGTGGTCTCCGAGGCGCGGGACTCCCAAACTCCCAATAACTTCTTACTGGCCCGCACCGAGGCTTGAGCCCGGCGCGTCGGGACCTGTATAGCTATTGGCTACTGTACAGACAAAATGTATAAAAAGAACAATAAAACGCGACTTCAAACATCTACCTACTTTTTTAAAGCGTTCAAAAAATCTCACAAATAATTGTTTAAATAAGGTCAAAGAGCAAAGTCGTCGTCGACAACCCAAGTCTCGGTTCTAAGAATTTATACTTAAACTGGTACTAAACGTTCCTATACAGTTTTATGATTCCGATGTCAGCTGCGGCAGTTTGTCAATGTTTAAATATTTTCTTAATAAAAAGTCGAGGCTCGATGACGAACAAACTCACACTTAGGCATAATTATCTTAGTGACTTGAACACGTATTCCACGACGCGGGTGTCTGTACGTCGCACCCGTCACCACGTTGATGGGCCGGGTGTCCTGGTCATGTGCTGCGGGGTCAGCGATGCACACGCAAGCCGTGATGACTACCGTCCTGGACACAAGCGTCCCGATACACAGGCCGCGGTATCGTGACGGAAAATATACCTAGTGAGCAATTGTACACGTGAGAACAGCACCCTGTGACGTGTATCTGTGTTTGCTTATAAATGGCTGTTTGCACGTATATGTATAGTCTATAATACGATCTCAGAGAATACACTACATGAAACGTTTGTTTCTTTATAACTAACCCATCTTGGAGACAACAAATACTCCATTAAATATTTCACGATTTTGATGAGTTAATATTTATTTTCTTAATAAAGGAGCTGGCAACAAGGATCCTTGCGAAAAGTAAACTTACTAAAAAGGGCACGGAGCCATCACGCGGCTTGAAGGGCTCCCTTCCGAGGCACATTGTTGTATACAATCCTACATTGAAACATAATTGAATATATTTAAGTATGAAAGATGACTGTTTTATAAAAATACATATAAATCGTATTTACCTAGTTGAACAATTATTTTCCATTTGTTCATTGTTTTGAATGAATAAATTAAAAACACAAATAAAAATTAATCAACGCGTTTTACGATCCGTTGATTTTTTTACAAAACAGTCGTTAAAGTATACGATAACATAATCACTTCATGAAATTACTACGATATTCGAATAAGAGGATGATAATAATAATAATAATAATAATAATAGCCTTTATTTAACAATCTTACATAATACCTTTTCATACATTTCTTAAATACTAAATTTTTAATATTTGACACCAGTTTCGCCAAGATTGTCTTGCTTCCCAGCATAGGCCTCCCCTAAAGCTTGCCACAAAGTGCGATCTTGTGTTTTCCTTCTCCATGTAATGCCTGCTATTCTTTTTATGTCGTCTTCCCACCTACGACGTTGTCTTCCTTTCCTTCTTTTGTATTGTCTCGGGTACCATTCAGTTACGTCTTTGGTCCATTTATCTTTTTTGTTCCTCATCATGTGACCCGTCCACCTCCATTTTAGTTTTCTAATGCAATATGTCACATCTGTAACTCCAGTTTGCTTCCGAATTGTTTCAAGTTTTATCTTGTCTTTTATTTTAACATTGAGCATGCTTCTTTCCATACCATGTTGACAAATCTCTAGTTTGCGTATGTTGTGTTCCGTTAAGCTCCATGTTTGGCATCGAATAAGAGGATGAAGTAGTAGCAAATCGAGATCGGCAACCTTTGTATATAACAGTTTCCAATGGCGATGTGGCGCTGTGCGACCGAAGGTGATTAGTGTCACGATAGACTTATTAGTTCGCCACCTCTGAGAAATGCCACTAATTGATCAAGTGATTGTTTCCAACATGGCATCGTACTAATAATGCTTACTTGCACAGAATAAATTTTCATGCAACCACATTTTATAAGATTCCCAACAAGCTCGGTAGGAGTGTAGGAGTCGACTAAAAATCACTACATTATTATCTTTAAGAACCCCGTCATTTTGTTGACAGAATACAATAATTAATTCATTCGACAAAAAGTTATCTCGACAATTTCATGTTTTCAATGGATTTTTTGCATAAAGACTACTATTGCATACTTATTGTGTGTATCTTCATGATTTCATTTTTATATCTTTGATGTCTTATAACAGTCCGCCTCAAGGCTGCGTATGAGTAAGTCAGTTAACTCGGTGACAATTAATATGTGAATAGTATATAGGTGTATAAACAAAGCCAAAAAAAAAACAATTATAACAATAATACATGGACTTAGAAGTGCATGATGTGAACATTAACGTGGTATTTAACTTTATAAAACTTTTATTTAAATTTTGTCGTAAATTCCTGTTTCGCTGTCAAAAGTTAAAATGGCGGAATTTAATTCAAACTTTTTACCTACCGAAGTTGTTTATAAACAACGAAATAAATAAAAATAACGTGAAAAACATTTCTAGCTATATTTATTAGCCACAAAGTGTGACACGAGTGTGAAAAGAGAAAAATCGCAATTTTATTACACTCGATTGGTGGCAAAGGTGTCGAAATATTCAATTCATTCAACATGGCCAGACATGCATTTCTTTAAGAAAAAGTGGGAACACGAAGATTTTTAACACGAGTCTAGAAAATCTCGGCTTAAAATGTGATTTCATTGAGTTAAGAGAGTCATTAGTCCGTGATATATTTATAGCAAATAGTATGTGCTCGAGTAGCTCCACATACGTCAAATATTATTATAACGGTCTGTTCGTTTACTAGTGAAAGCTATAGAGATAGAACAACAGTGGTCATCGCGCAACAAAGCACAGATCACATAAATAAAAGCACTGAATCGTCGTCGTCATCATCACAATCCTCATCATCTAATGAGTATCAGAGATGAAGGGGGTGAAAAGGCTGAAACAGTAATGGACATTAAAATCTATGGATTCACTTCAATCAAGAATGTTATTTAAGTCGTTATTCTTCCTTGCAATAGCCGTAGCTGTCAAAATTATAAGAAATTCTAATATATGTATTGATACTATGTTTTTTTTTTAAATCAATGCTTTTAAAAACAAAAATATGTAAGATACAAATATAATTTATTAATTTATATATAAATGTACCAACCTATTTTAATATGCCATCTTTTAGTTTGTTATAAATTTGCAACTGTAGTCATATTCTTACTTGCTTGCCTTTTAATTTTATTTAGTTAAAAATATAAATAATAATAATTATTATTATTATTATTTATTTATAGACGAGCAGCTGATAAGCTGATATGTCTATGTAAATTGTGTTGAAAAATCATTTTTGCAGAAGTGACAGCTTCTGTGACTTTAACCAGGTATCAAGTCGGTTTTTGAAAGCATTAACTGAAGTGGCCAAAACAATTTCTTCGGGTAACTTGTTCCAATTAGAAACCACTCTGTTACTTAGGAAGTTATGTGCAGCTTGTTTACAGGTTGGAGTTCTGTTTAACTTTGTTTGGTGCCCTCTATATGTTCTATCGTTGTTTTTAGGGTTGTAGATATTCTGTATATCTGGTAAGTCATAGTGGTGGTTAAGGATTTTGTATGTTTCGATTAGATCACCGCGTAGGCGTCTTTCTTCAAGGGTTGTAAGTTGTAAAGCATGGAGTCTCTCTTGGTATGATTTACGGCGTAGAACATGTGGTATCTTGGTAGCTTTTCTTTGTACGTTTTCCAGTAAATTTATGTCTTTTTGGTAGTAGGGATTCCAAATTTGAAAGGCATATTCCAATAATGGTCTTATGTACGTTTTATAAATTTTTAGAAATACTCCAATTGTCATCATTTGAAAGGACCTCCTAATTACATAAATAAATGAGTTTGCTTTCTTAACTATTGTAATTATGTGCTTTTCCCACTTCAAATCAGATGTTATAAGTACACCAAGGTCTCTCTGGACATTGACAGATTCAATGATCTTCTCCTCCAAACTGTACACCATTTTAGGGTTAGTTCGGCCAAGATGAAGAACACTGCATTTGGACGTGTTGAGACTAATGATCCAATCTTTGGTCCACTCCTGGATTCTGTTAAGGTCATCTTGTAGTTGCCCTGAGCTTATTAGAGGGTTAGCAAAGAATTTTCCATCGTCAGCAAAGAATGCTGCTTGAGATTTTATAAGTTCTACCAAGTCTGTTATGTAAATGCCAAATAGATAGGCAGAGAGTACTGATCCCTGGGGGACGCCGCTAAGCACTTGTTTCCGTTGTGATAAGGAGTTACCAACCCGTACTTGGAATGTTCTATCTGAAAGATAGTTTTCTATCCAATTTAGTAGCGCACCCCTCACACCAATATGTTCCAGTTTCTTTAGAAGCCGTTTGTGGGGAACTCTGTCAAAGGCACGTTCGAAGTCCAGGTAAACAACGTCAACCGGTATATTTTTATCAAGGTCTTTTGTCCATGGGTGAACACACGAAAGTAGATTAGTTATGGTTGATCTTTTCTGCACAAATCCATGCTGCCTAGGTGATATAATACGTTCACGGCTTAAGAACTGCATCAGTTGATTGCTAATAATTTTTTCCATGATCTTTATGATAATACTAGTGAGGCTGATGGGTCGGAAATTCTCAGGTTGAGTTTTATCACCTTTTTTGTATATAGGTGTTACTATTGCGTGTTTCCAGTCTTGTGGAAGATATCCACTCTGAAAAGATGTATTCATAAGAATAGTCAAAGCTGGAGCTATCGTTTTGACACATGGTTTAAGAATACAACTCGGTATTTGATCAGGTCCAGGTGAGGATTGGGTGTTTAGATTTCGGATGGTTTTTTCCACATCATCAACTGAAAATGTTATGTCACATAAGCTATTTTTTACCTTATTTATTGTAGTAATATCAGTACATTGGTTCGTGTCTGGCTCCTTACAGTAGGCTTTCTGGAATTCTTCCGCAAAGACATCAGCAATATCACTTGGTTCTGTTACCAAGTCACCTTGGTGATTACGCAATGCTGGTGGAATAGTCACTTTATCGGTGGCACATCGACGGATATATGAGTAAAAACTTTTGTCTCCAAGCTCAAGTATTTTTTCTTCGTAGATGTTTCTTTGCTTCCTAGATAGGGATACACAATTGTTATTAACCTCTCTATACTTCATGTAGTTTTCATTAGTCCTATTAAGTTTGTATATGTCCCATTGTGTCTTCTTTTCCGTAACTAGTTTTAATATATCCTTATTTATCCATGGTTTATTTTTGGTTTTATTTCTTACTTTCTTCTCCGGGGCGTGTATGTTAGAGGCTTTATTGATAGCATCTGAAATACTCAACCCCAGTTGTGCAGTATCAGCTGAGAAATTTATTTCCTTAAGATATTTCTCCAAGTCAGAATTGTATTTTTCAAAATCAACAAATTGGTAGTATCGTTTTATTTTTGGGTTTATATCCTTTTTTTTAAGTAGAAGTTGTAGATTAAAGTCCAGTACACAGTGATCGCTTTTCCCAATCGGAGGTTTATGATTTATTTCATTTATGAGTGTATCCTCGTTGACCAATATTAGGTCGAGTAGAGATGACTCCTGACCTTGTCGAAACCTTGTAGGGCTGTGAACCAATTGGACGAGGTTACTATTTAAATACATGTTGACAAAGAGCTCCTCTGGTCCAGATAGACATTGATCGGTATGTAAAGGCCATTTTAAAGATGGGTAATTGAAGTCACCAGCCACAACGAGAAAACCTGCACCTACAACGAGAAAATGGTGTGTGTCACACTGAATGTCAATAAAGAGTGCTTCTATATCGTCACTCATATATTTGTTGTTCAATCTGGCTACAATTGGCACACCATTCAAACAGTCTTTCACATACATTGCCACACCGCCTCCCCTAGTTTTACCTTCAGACTTTTTCTTTTTATGCTTTCGGTCAGCTCTGAACAAAGTATAGCCCGGTATATTGTAAGTACTATTGCCGTCCTTGTAATTAAGCCATGTTTCTGTAAGAATCACAATACAAGGATTGTTTATGTTCACATAAAGTAGGAAAAGATCAAATTTTGGGGGTAGAGAAAATAAATTAGTGTACATGAAAGTGAGATTCGAATAAGGATTCTTATGTTCGTTTGCTAGTTTTTTTGGTGAATAATCTTAGGGGTGCCTCTTATATATTTTATAGTAAGGTCCTTTTCTCCTTTATCGATCCTAACTTTCAGATTCTCACGGAGTTTGTTCAATTCCTCACGCTGTTTAGGTGTTTTATCATCATATACTCTTACCTCCTTTTTGAGCTTATTGAGCTTACTTTTGTTCTTAAGCACCCAAAGAGAATCTTGGCGGGATCCGAACACCACCTTGATTGGACGAGGCTTTCCACAGCCAGGCTCGCGGCGACCCAGGCGCAGCACCCTCACTACACTTAGAGAATGGTCACTTTCCGTATTGATATCAGATAGGATTTTCTTTACACATAACTCATCATATGAAATTCTATCACTGTTATTGTCAGATTCACTCTCCTTAATGCCAACCATAATGACGTTGTTAGCTCTTCGTTCACGTTCTGCTAGTTCCTCGAGCAATGCGTTGGTATCAGGAAGCGAAGTAATCGACGGTACCGGCGCGGGTGATGGTGCTGTTTTCGACTCAGACAGCTGTTTCCTTATGTCGTTCACTTCCTCCCGCAGTCCATCATAGGATTTGATAAGTTTTGGCACCTGGAACAAAGCTTCACGGCACGGCGGGCACAAATATAGGAGTGTACGTTTGCCTTTTAATCCCATTACGCGCGCCTCACTGCTCGTTAAATTACTGCATTGTAAGCATATGTTTCTTTTGCAACCATCACACTGCACCGCATTTTCATCCGTGTGATCATTTTCACATTGAAAGCACTTCATTTTGCTGAATTTTATAACACGGGGTATCAAATCCGACACGAAAAACCGTTATGGTATTTTGACTTTCACTGCACTTCACTATCGTGGTTTTTTAGCGATGTTTATTATTTAGGTACTTGTATTTATATTAAATAGACACGTTAGCACTAAGTATAGGTCACTTTTCGTATGATTTATATTTTATACAAGACAAAATATTGGACGCGATTTTCAACACTGTTTCTTCTCGAGAGGGTAGAGAAAAAAAAAAAATAATGTATTATATGAATTATTTGCTGCACCTTTATTGGTCTTTTTTAATTTTATAATGTTTAAGCTATGTGGCTTAATATATGTATGTTTTGTTTTTGTTAAATTTGTGATTTCATTAAGTAATCAATTTTATTTGGTTAAAAAATATATAATTTATCTTACTTTATTGATCTCATTTAATGTTAGGATGGTTTGGCTTTGTGATATTATGTATGTTTTGTTTTTGTTAATTTTAGTGATCGTGTAATTATTATTGGTGGAAACTTAGCTGATGTATTATTTTTATATTAATATGCTATAAATGACATAACATTATACGTTTCCCCTAAAAAAATAATAAATTAATGAACACAAAACCTACCAGAGCGGTCAAATGATTGCTTTTGAAACTTTGATCAAAATTGTTATATAGCTGCTTTTTTGTATATTATATACTTTTTCTATAAGAAATGATCGTCGGTAAAATGCGTGTCAAGCTCAATGTACAAAATTTGTTTTAAACCCCTTATTTTTTTGTTTAATTAAATGAGTAGCCTTGGTAGTCGTTGTTTGACAGAAGAACCTTTTCCTTTCCTTTATACTTTATTGTACAAATAAAAATGACTTAAATCTACAACAAAAACGAAGTAATAATTACATTAAATAAAGTATACAATATAAGCACAATATACAATAAATATGATAAGTCCTCAAACAAAACAAGTACTTAAAAAAGAAAATAAATGATTGGTGATAAGACATTTGAGACAAAAGTCATCTTTTACAAGTTTTTAAAAATATTTATGGATTTGGTCTCCTGAATATTTAAATTAAAAGCCTTATTATATAATATTTAAACCATGATAAAGTTCAAACTTAAAATTTAATTAAATTATGGTCGAATTTCGACCACAGGGCGGCGAATATACTCGTATGTATAGATGTCCATGATTGCCTAATACAAGAAACGTGTTCACGTGTTCAAGGAATACTTAGATTGAACTTCACGCATAAGGCTTACCGCTCGGCCTACAACGTGACTTTCAATGGGCACTTGTTCAAGTGATATCTTGCAGTATTATTTTGAATAAACTTTTGTTTATTATCATTTCTTTAAATAATAACTTATAAGTATGTCAGGAATTTTATTGGAATGATCTATTGCCATATTTATAGTATTCATATTATTGATATACATTATCGACTGCCTCATTGATCTAGTCTAGTCTAGGGCTAGATATAAAGCTGCAGATCCCGACTTCCTGTGTTCAGATCCCAGATCCCAGACCGGGCCAGTAAAATGTTATTGGGGTTTTCTGTCGAAAATTCTCATTAGCAGCCCGGAGACTGAAAGTCAATCCCGTGCCTCGGAAAGCACGTAAAGCCGTTGGTCCTGCGCCTGCACTCTTTCCGGACATGTCGGAATGCCGTCCAATCGGATTATGAAAGTTAAGAAATAAAGATTGCAAAGTGTGTATGCGCCGCACACACTTGTGCCCTGTAATATTTCCTCCGCAGGCTAATCTCTCTTGAGATCGGCCGCTGTTGCTGAAACCGCAATGTAGATATTCATTCATAATGTTAAGGATAACTAGTTCAAGAAAAATTTTGGCCAGTTCTGAACTTCCGACAGAGCTTAAATCTTCAATCACGGAAGATGTGTCGCGGACATGGATGGTACCGCTGACGGTTCCGTCTATTCGTGTCAATTGGTGGCAGAATAGAATACGCCAACTAGCGACTGTCAAAGTCAAAAATATTTATTAAATATAGAGGGTAGCACTTACATATTGTCAGTCATAAGTTTACCATTTCAGTCGTGTCACAGCCCCTTCAGTTGTCCTTTGATATTCGAAATGCAAATCGCAGTTAATCGCAGTGGCAGAGCCAGAGCAAAATGTTATGTAGCCAAGATACATTTTGTGAGGTCCCCGAGCGGTGGAACCATCACCACCACAAATTGTCTATTTATGATTTTAAAAAATGCAGATAAGTTTTAAGCATTTAATTTAATAAAATATTATAATAAAATTCTATTTTAGACATTGTATTAGGTCCTTACATATGAAACTAGCGTTTTGTCGTACTGACCACTTTGATCTGAAATATCTCCTCTTTGGTTAAGAATTCCAAATTCAAATTTATAAATTCATTTAGCTGGTACATTTGAGTTTTGAAAACAGTCATTCATTTGTTTTTTCCTCATTATTTTTTCTTTGGCGTTGCTTATTACCGCATAATGCAAAACATGAAATATCGGTATATTTACGAGTACGAGTTCTACCGTGGCACCAGTACTGCAGAAACAGCTCAGAACAGAAGGATTAATGATGTGTACGGCGCTGGTGTTGCAAAAGAAAGCACGGTACGTTTTTGGTTTCAACGTTTTCGTTCTGGAAATTTCGACCTTCAGAATCAACCCCGTGGACGGTCGGAGACCAAAGTGGAAAATGAAGAATTAAAGGCTATTGTGGAAGGAGATCCATCACAAAGCATTTTAGAGATAGCTGCAGGCTTCGGGGTAAGTGATAAAACTTTATTAATCCACTTGAAGCAAATCGGGAAAGTAAAATAAACTTGAACGATTACCTCATGAATTGAGTGAATCGAACTTGCAAACACGCGTCGACTGCTGTGTTACTTTGCTCAACCGACACAATAATGAAGGGTTTTTAAATCGAATCATTACTTGTGATGAAAAGTGGATACTGTACGATAATCGGAAGTGCTCGTCGCAATGGCTGAACCCTGGAGACCCAGCCAAATCCTGCCCTAAAGAAAATTGACTCAGAAAAAGTTACTTGTGTGTTTGGTGGACTAGCGCCGGTGTCGTTCACTACGGCTTTCTAAAATCTGGCCAAACGATTACGGCAGGCATTGTCTATTGTCTGCAACTGCAAACCATGAAGGAAGAACTAGCTGCTAAACAACCGAGATTGGTCAATCGCTCTAGGCCACTGCTGTTTCAAAACAACGCAAGACCACACACTGCACAACAAACAACCACTAAGTTAGATGAGCTACAATTGGAATGTCTGCGACATCCACCGTACTCCCCGGACCTTGCTCCAACAGATTACCGTTTTTTCCGGAATTTGGACAACTTCTTACAAGGAAAAAAATTCAACTCCGATGCGGCAGTCCAAACCACCTTCAAAGAGTTTATTGATTCTCGCCTCCTTGGTTTTTTTAGTAAAGGGATCAACGAACTAACTATGAGATGGACGGATAAAAAAAAATTGACTTTATATTCCTACCGTTACCGTTCCGTACAAAACGCCAATTTCATATGTAAGGACCTAATATTTAGCTTAATATTTATTTATGAAAAATATAAAAGTAGTGACATTATTACATTTAAGTGTACCTAAATAAAATTCACCTGAATTAAAATCGTGATATTTTTTCAATGTTTAAGCATCCAAATATTATGATATTTTGTCTAAACGCAGTAATTTGAAGTTACGCCACTTCTTGCAGTAACTCACCGTAGGTACATCGCTGAAGTTCAAGTGCTCGTTCCTTTTTCACTGATTACCTATAAACAAATGTCCACAAAAAACGCAAAGAAAAGACGAAGAAATGATAACAATGTTGCGTTGTTTAAGAGTTAACGCAGCACCGTAGAAAAGTAGCAAAAAATGCGAAGCGAAGTCATCGCCGAGGAAATCCGGCTGTCTCCGGAAAAAGTAATAAATCTAACCTAGCCACAGATAGAGGGATCGCGCTTAAGGGCGGGGTACGTACAGGAAAGAACCGAGAGAAGTCCCGGGTAGACGGATCGATACGACGGCGTCCTGTGCGGACTCGCGGCCGGCGCGTCGGTACTCGTTACCGTTAGTCGTCCGTCGCCTCCCGTGCTCACCGCACGGTTGCTGCTCCCGCTAACGATCTTGGCTCTGCTCTGCACTCCGCGATTTCCCTGTGATATCTCTGCCGGAAGACATGGAGGTAGGAAATTTACTTCAATAATACTGCTTAGCGAACGAAACATTTACGTTTGTTTTTTAAAATAATAATTGTAAAATTTAAAATTTGCGGGTTTTTGTCGTTTTCATTATCATAATTTTAAATACATATTATTCATCAAAATTATGCGATGATGTTTCGGTAAATTTAAAAGTACATGATTTACAAAATAAATATACGAAAGAGATAGATGGCGGACAGCGTCTTGCTACGTGATCGTCCTGTTACCCGCTACTCGATAATACGATTCGTCCATAAGCTATGCAAGTAACTCAGTCCCGCGCGAAATACTTCGAAGGATATTCCAATGCCACATGTGGACTCGTTCCTTTTTTTGTAGACCTCCGCGTTGTATACTTTGCCTCAAATCAATACGAGCATACAATAAATGCAAAAGCGAAGCGTCTGTTTGTGTTTGCGTCGGCCTCGGTTTCATAATCCGTGTCGTACTTGAGGTCTTTGTTAGAATTAAATAGGTCAGGGGTGCAATTATCCGACTGCTCGTGAAGGCGCCGATGGTGGTGGCGCCGGCTCACTCGTAGTGCCGACGCGACACATCTACAAGCGACAGGGTCGCTCACGAGGGACTGCCTCATTACGATACAAGAACTAACGATGACAATATTTTCATTTAAAGTAGCAGTTTTGTGTTATTAATTCTGAAATGAAACATCATAAACACCTACTACCAGACAAACGGCATTCGTATATTTATTGTTAGCTACTCTGTATAAACACTTAACGTATAAATTCACCAAAAGCGGGAAGCTCGTTATCTGTCTGACACTCGGGAATGACCCCAGTTTATTTTAGTTACGGCACCGCGTCGGACATACGGACGCACACGAACGGCTCCGCTTACCGCTGCTAGTGATGGATGAATGGATCGCATACGTTTTGTATTAATGTTCTAGAATATCATTTAAATGCTTTATGAAAGTCATTAATGCGGCATATTACACAGACGATATGTTTTTTGAATTATTTCTTTTAATAGCGATTCCGATAAAACGGCTCCTAAATGAGAAACAGCTTCCTGTTATTAAACGACCATTAGGTCGTCCTAAAGATTTACGAGCACGCGGCTGCCGGCGATAAGGGAGTTATGATAATAACGAAGAATATGTTGTATGATCTCTGAAACTTGAGCAAACGTTTGAAAGTTATCGCGGGCCCTGATAATGTCGTCAGCGAGTTACAGGTCGACCGAATTCAAAACAACACAGTCATTGACTGGCCAAGCTCCGTACTATCTGTAATGTGTAAGCGACGAAGCCGTTGACACTCATACTGTCATGTGTTTAGACAAACTCCCTCAGACAGGCGACGACAGAACGCGCGTTTCTAAACGATTTATAAGAATTTAGTTGACAACATTTTTTGTCGTAACTGATGCATGCAGGTGTAGTAGTTATGTTTTCAGCAACTATTACAAATGCGGTAAAGTACGTCATATCAAGTGCACAAACAAACAACAAGACAGCGAGATAGATTGTAACGTAGAGACAGCCGGACTCATAAACAACGAACGAAAACTGACTTACTGACCACTTGCGAGTGGTCAGTGAGCAGTACCGTAGTAGTAGTGAGCACTTTTTCTTCTCAATCTAACTATAAGCTTTGATTGTAATTAATTACATTAAGAAGTGACGTTGCATGTATCAACGGAAATAGAAATGTGCGCATCTCTTCACGAGATCACAAGCAGTTACAAAACATTGTATCAGTCGTATTGTGCGCTATGTTCTTATTTCGACCGCAGAATATTTACATATACATTTTGAATTTTAAAGTTTCCGTTTGTGCAATCCTAGTATAGTTCATGCGACTGCGAATTTCTTCTATTAATTTTAATTTAGTTATTATATTTTTAAAATATTCCATTTGTTATTTGTATAATATGAATATCGCTCTATTCGTATAACTGTTTAAGTTACCTGACCTAAACACGGCTGCGACTAGCGACTACTGTACAATAATGCAAAGCGAAATATATACATATTTATTTACTTGAACTGTGCCTTTATACTGATTAATTCAATTATACATAAAAATATATAAAAATACTTATCCTGAGTGTATCATCAACGCAGAGCCTAAACCACTGGGGTTAAAGACTTGAAATTTTGACAGATGATGCATTTTATAATGAAAACGCGCACTAAGAAAGGCTTTTTGGAAATCCCCAAGAGGGTGAAATAGCGGTTGAAAGTTTATATGGCGGGTCCGTCTTTTCTCATGTAAGAAGCATGAAATTTTTTATACTAGCTCTTGGTTAGAATTAAATAAATACGTATTTCATTTATTCTTTCGAATTACAAAGAATGTAGTTCCCTCTTAATGTGTGCTTCACTATGACAATAAATAAGTCTCACGGCCAGTGATTGTACATAACCGGCATTTATTTAAGTGAGGACTGTTTTCACATAGACAGTTTTATATTGCGTGCTCCAGAGTAAGATTTGCGAGTAACTTAGGAATTTTAGTCCCAAAAGGAAACACCGAGAGTCGTGTACAAAGAGGTACTAGGATCAGTGGCGTTGCAAGACCTAAATTTTATGTGGGCGAGAAACATTTTGCGAGGCTATTGCTTTTACACGATTTCACTGTATGGAGGGAAATGCGGCTGACTTTTTTATTATTGTTTTCGGTGAATTAAATAGTTTTGTTTAATTTGAATATTTTAGAATCAATACAAATAACTTCAAGTTTTGAAGTGTCTATCTGTGTTTCAATAAAACTGCCTCCTTTGAAGTTAATACCAATACTAAAACAATATTATTATTTTTTACTTTAGTCTGTCTGTTTTTCCGGGCTAATCTTTAAAATGACTTAAAGTTACAAATTGAAATAACCGAATTATTATAAGACGTATTTCAAAGTTCCGCTTAGTCTTTATTTCATAGAATTTAAATTTCAGTTATAAAAATGTACGTATTTTGGCCGTTATAATATATTTATATAATGGTGGTGTACTAAATTTCTAAATCGGGAAGTCAATTCTGAATCGCGGTGTCCAGATTTTCGAAATAGAGTGGCCTTCACCATATTAGGATTCGTGTTTAATTCAAATTTGCGTTGTCGTTGTTTTGTCGTATGACTGTTTAGTGTTTTTTATTATAATTTCATTATTGCATTGATAATATTGAATACTTTGTGGCATTAGGTTTCAATGAGTAACTCGGTTGTAATTTTGTTCTATTTTTCTATATTGGTTTTTAATTATTACTTTTTACTTTTAAATTTACCCTTAATTTTTACTTAATTGTAGGGTTCAATAAAGTTTGCATTAAATTGTTTCGTTTTAATCTTATTCATAGTTAAAGTCTAATCTTATTCATGTAAGTCAAGCCAGTGATATCGCTGTCCTAGCAAATGGATATACTACACCTAATATAGTATAAAGAGGCATTACAATAATTCTTAAATTACTAGAATAATAATAATCACACTCATAGTATAAATACGAACGGTTGTGTGTGTTGTCAATATTTTATTCTTCTTTACGCTTTATCACATCTATAAAAATCAATAAAACAGAAGTTTCTGTCAATGGTTTCAAAGTAACTGCCTCTTTTAAAGTTAATATGTCTATTTGCGTGTTACCAAAACCAAAACAACATTCATATCACAAATACGAAAGGTCGTGTGAGTTTCGATTACATGTAACTTCTTCGAGCTTTATCACAGCTAAATTATAACATAATTAACATATTTTTGCCTTTTTATTATTTTTGATTATGTCGCGGGCAAAGCCGCGGGTGAACTGCTAGTCTACATAATTACTTAGCGTCTACTACGATCCAAGCGTAGTGTACTACGCTTATGTTAGTTTATGATAAACACGAAGTATCATTAGTTACCTTCCGGAATGCCGACGAAAGTATTGCAAGTTACTCGGCCGTTTGTCCAAACACGTAACATCTGCTCTCATGTTTTACATTGAACACATATTTTTTATAAGCGAAAAATTGTTTCAACCAGAACGGCTGAATATATTCATAATTACTAGAATTATTAATCATAATATCATTTAACAAATGATTGAATTCACGAAGTCGTTTCCTTATAAACATATATATAATATAGAAGTGTATTTTAAAACAGTGTTATACATTTTCATAAACATTTACTTTTACACTCCATATTACCAAAAACAACACACACACACACACACATGCACGCACGCACACACACACTCTCACTTAAACACACACACACACACACACACACACACACGTACGCGCGCACTCGCATAAACACGCACGCACGCATGCACACATGTACGTATAACGACATGCGGGAACTAGTCAAGGTTTATGAGATTGCGAAGCGCAAAGCTCACTGATTGCGGCTTTCTTTTAATATGGTAACTGTACAACAACCTAGTTACTATAAGTATTTATTTTATCACAAGTATCGTTTTCAGTTTATACGCTGGTGGTGGTCGCTGGCTACCCTGGTGGTGCTGTTGTCGTTCGCCGCCGCTGGAGAGGACGTGTGGGAGCGAGAAGGTGAACACGACTTGCTCGTGCGCAACGCAAGGGGCGCTAAAAATAGAGGTTCGTATTACACGCTTCCTACTTAATGACGTTCTCGGGTTTTGTTGTCTACACTTCTTACGGGAGGGAAACTTGTATTGGACTTTGAAGGTAGTTCGAGTTACGCTTCATCTTCGACTTGTTCTATTTTGTGGTCTTCATAGATTTTCTTGTTCCTGCTTAGGATAGATAGAAAATTCTTATGTTCAAACTTTTCTTACTACGAGAAAGAAAACGGAAAATGAGAATATTTTCAGAGATACCTGATTAAAACGTGTCCTTATAAAGTTAATCATAATAAATGTTTATTTACAGATAAAAATCCATAGTGTTGTTTGCAATGCTTAAAAACTATGTAATATCAATGTAACAAAATATTTAGATTGGTTAATGATCCATACGTCACGGCTACCAGGTCACCGAGACTGACCGCGACGCGGCACAGCAGAGAAGGGAAATTCAAGTCCCGTATGTAACATAACTTAAGCCGATATTTGTTAAGTATCGGTATTATTTTCGAATAGATGTTTAATCACCCCGGGGAAAATCGCCACACATCGAATAGCCCTCGATATAACCATACGCTCAGCTGTGCTTAGTGTAGAAGTGTACATTGTCGTCAGACATCGACAAACTTATCGATCCGACGTTACCACATCATACTTCTCCGACAATAACATAGACACATCTGCACGAAACGCTCACGACCACCTCACGTTCCTGTGTCTCAACAAGGCCGTGCGCTAGATTTCAAACGGATAAAATACACACACGCGTAACAATTGTAATTATAATAATTATTATTATCGAACCAAGTTGTAAGGGCCGACCGTTCGAGACGTTTGAGCGGATACAACATCCGTCGGAGGCCGAATGGGCCGAATGGCCCGAATGCTAAGTTGTTGCTAAACTGCAAACGTCAAGAACTCTTCCTAAATCCATAAAGCAACAGGTTTGCTAAAGTTAAACTATATTTAATCGACCGCTGCTCCCCGCCGGCTTACAGACGACAGGCGTTCGCTTTACAAATACGAGTGTATCTACCACCAATACACCTGATCACCAGAACACTTGTAGGTCAGTGGCTTCATTTGTAAAATAACTCACATTTTCATTTAAAATCGGTAATAGGTTTATCGATTAGCAATTTTGAGCTGACAGGTTTCGGGATAATGTACAAATAAATTGTAACCAATCGAAAAAGAAGCGATTTAACAATTTACTCTTGCCCTCCAAACGGTTATAACAATAATGTAATTATAAGTGATTATAGATTAAAGGGACGAGTTATCGACTGACGATAACAAATCAAAATAATAAAGTAATCGAGGTTATGCCAGATAAGTAGCTATTTAGATAAGGCGAAAAACTTGGCCAGGCCAGTGTAGGCGCGTAGGTAGCTGGGTTCGGTACATACAATTAACAACTTCACTTATTATTACCAAGGTCGGTTTTGAATCGAACGTCGACTCTTGAAAGTCGTAACTTATGTCTTAGTCTACTTTAAATTATTAAAAAAAACCTAAATATATATTTGTCTCCAAATATCATTATTGAAATTACAATTATTATAATCACTAATTGTCGCTCACCAGGGAGCGTTAGGACGGCGGCGGCGACTTGTTATTGTAGAAATAACAAAGGTTCATGCTCATTATCGTTATTTTGGCAGCTGGATGACAAAATAAGACAAAGCACGCATATACCTAAAACGACCACTCTCAATTTCATTCCAATAGCAACACATTCACATTACTAAACTAGCCCTCCCTTCCCTTCCCCTCCCTAGTCGAAAACATCTCGCCATCTCTACGCAGAGAGCGCGAGCCACATGTCGGGCTTAGCTTAAAATACACGCTCGTACTCGTATGCCCGCCCGGAGCCGCGTGTGTCGCCTATCGTGTCGTGAGTTTAATAAACCGCGTCTGTGGCGTGAAACGCTTCTATATTTGTTTTCGTTCTGTATCGTTGTTGTATAATATTTATTTTATCTTTTTTTTATATAAAATATGTGACTTATATTTAACCTTTATTTGCGTACCTAAGCATGAAATTTTTACGAACAAATTAAAGGAAAACCTATGAAAATTCTATATCTTACAATAACCTGGTAAATCGTTCAGGTGTTCAGGGTTAACCTTCTGTGGTGGTACGAAAACGTCAGTGCGCGAGTCCGACTTGCCCGGTTTTTTATTATTTAAATACCTTATAACGAAAATACAGCTTACTAGGAATTTATTATTGTATAATATACACGTGATTAATCTGTCAAAATGTTAGGAAATATGTTACAGTATAACGTTTAATGAATTTTATTATTTAATATACCAGGATCCGCCCGCGGCCCCGGTCGCGTGTTTGGGACGGGGGTCGGGGAGGGTACAGGTGCTTGGTACCCTTGGTCGTTTTCTGTGTGCCTGACGACGTGTAAAAATGTTCGTAATGATCGGTTGTCTAGTTATAATAGGCGTTTATAATATTAGTAAGGATTATATTTATTTACTAACTCCACTTATTTCCTGCTGCTCCGTTGCTCCGAAGTGATCATTGAGTTTCGTTTGCCAGAGACTTGTCGCTACGTGCGAGGCGCTTGGTCCGAGTGCGACCCGAAGACTAACATCCGCTCCAGGACTCTCACGCTGAAGAAAGGCGATCCCACCAGCTGCGAACGCGCTAAGACTATACAAAAAAAATGTAAAAAAGGTAAAGTTTCGTTCGGCCACATACTCACCACAGTGTACTAGTACGTGATGCTTAGAATGACAAGTATATAAATGATTACATAATGTTATGCAAGTTTCTTTGGCTTTAATATTCTATATATGTAATAGATATACATATAGGACACACATTACACATTTTAAGGAAGAGATATTTTTAGCAGCCTGTCGTTACGAGAAATCGTCTTGGAGCGAGTGCAGTCCGAACGGAGAGATGTCGCGGACGGACATGCTGAAGGCCAACAGCGACCCCACGTGCGACCAGAGCCGCCGCATCACCAAGAAATGCAACAAAAACAAACAGATCAAAGCCACCAAGGAGAAGGGTGAGTACGGGCGCCGCCCCCGCACATGACTCCAACGCGACGCACGCACACGTCTCGGGGTGTTTCCTTTACCTTTGAATGATTTCGTCTAAGATACTTTTCTATACTCATACTGTTAGCTAAAAAGGTTAAATCTGTTCGTAAAGTATAAAATACAAACATGTTCATATTATGTGCATTTGTTTCAGGTCGCAGAAATCGTCAGTAAATTTTCAGATGTAATTCATTTTAATCGACTAAAATTTCATTATAAAATGAATGATGTTTGATCGTTGGTTTTAATTAATGTAATAGTGCCAAAATAGAATCTATACATGTGTTTCGACATTCGATTATTATTACTAGACTCGATAGCTACGATCTACATTATCTAAACGTTACATACGTTACAGTAACCTCTATTCTAGACGAAATTTGTTTTCATTATTGTATTACGCCTTTAAGTCGAATCTTTGATATTAATAAATGAGTACTTAAAACTTTATCTTTTATTATCACTTTGTTTAATCCTAAGAGAACTACGAGATAGGAGCTCGGGAAGGCACTATCGGTCATTTTATGATGAATGGTCGCAGCTTCCATGTCTGGAGTGTTAAGGGTCTTCTTTGACGTTTGTGGAAATTCGAAGGTCGGGATTTCGATAGAATTATATAGAAAGCGATGCTCCACAACCTTGAAATAAATCACACAGTTAGCCAATGAATTTAACTTACGTGTAGAGCATTCGAATTTAAGATAATGTTTATGGATAAGTGTAAAAAAAATCAGAAAAATCACTAAAACGTGTAAAATCGCACTTCCTTATTGAGACGAAATTATCGTAATCGTCGAGAATTTAGAAATGAATTTTATCAAATAATAAAGTTAAAACTATAAAGAAACGTCTGGAGTCTTCATTTTTTAATAAACATTTTCTTATTTTTTGTTATAATAAATTACAATGAAATTGTACGCGTTTTCTTATGCGAGCCGCCGATAACCCTCGCAGACCAGTCGGCCACGCGCCTCCGAAGTGAGAGCACGTCGGTTTGCGCCGCATTGATAGATCGCGATCGAACCGTGTACTTACACAAAATCAATGTGTGCGTAAATAGCGTATTTAGTATGTATTTGAACGTTTTAGTTGTCACCGAGACTGTTCATCATAAATTTTAGGACGCGCACCGGCTTATGTATTCCGTTTTTTTTTTGGTATTTTTAGTGTTTTATCATTTGATACGATATTTTTACTGATAATATTTTGTATATTTTGTAGTTTGATAAAAAAACAAAAAATAACTCGAGTTGAAATTCTAACTAGTTACATAATTATAACACACTCATATATAATGATACATTGCAATTTTTTTATAAATAAATATATTTTTTTGAAATATTTATGTATATAATTACTTATTTCGTCCATTTCCTAGTTATATTGGTCAGTAAAACAACAACTGAGGCAATAAATTTATTGTCGTAAAAATTCAAATTATTCTTATTTTCATTGATAACGTAAAACTAAACAAAGTATTTATAAATAGTGTTTTGAACAGTAAATAATAAAAATGACCAAATCCCATTTATGCATAAAACGAAACACGCGTGATGGCCCACCTAACAAACCCTCATTAGTCAGTAAATTACTGACTCTTCAACTCAACGGGAAATATAGTACTAAAGTGGAAATGCGAAGAATGAAGTACATAATCTTTGTTATTGTGATCTAAGAACAGTAGTGGCATCACACTAAAGAACACACTTCCAATTGGTAGACCGCCACGATTGTATATATAATAAGCTGCGTTAAAAACTTCAATACCGCGATTCAGGGATTATACATTTTTATAACATTTTTCTTTAGAAGTTTAATTATTTTATGTATTTATTCACATATTTTTTTTTGTATTGAGTAATTAAAGAAATAAAGCATTTATTATTACAGTAATAATAATATTGTTCTTATTATTTTAGCATAAAATGTTTCTTTTAGTTTTTTGTTACGTCAAAGCGCTATCTAGTGAGGATATACGAAACGTTTTCATGCCTCATCGTCATCATTGGTTTTGCAAATTGATATTTATCCGATTTCAGACTTACAAATCGATTTCAAAATCCGATTTTAGATATCTGAATTCGGTAATGCATAGCCTCATCAAATCGCCTGAGAACTAGCTATCCTTTTATTTTATTAGCTAACGTGCTCAGGCAAATATAGTCTTTAGGTACTTCATCAGTAAGGTCAATTATTGTGTAATAGATTTCCGTAGCAGAACCAAGAAACCGAAAGTCGAACTGCAAAATTCCCGCTATCCTTTTTATTCCGCTTTATTCCAATTGGTTAGAAAGAGAGAAAGTGAATTTCATAGTAGAATAAATGTTGTAAAATATATATTTCGATTCAGGAATTATATATTTTTCTTTAGAAGTTTAATTATTTTATGTATTTATTCACATATTTTTTTATATTGAGTAATTAAAAAAATAAAACATTTATTTTTACAGTAATAATAATATTGTTTTTATTATTTTAGCATAAAATGTTTGTTTCAATAATGTTTATATTATGTTTTTCTTGTATTCCTATTGATATATTTTTATTTCACTTTTTGTATATATACTTGTTCCGTTTTTTAATAAAGCATTCCACATTCGTCTTTCGTCAATTTTTTTTGTATTATTCCACATTACGACATCAAGAAGTTTATTTATACCAAACTACTCACCTCAACGCTATAGATATATATTTGACAACATTTCAAAATCAGTGACAATAAAGTTAAAATTTAGTTTAGGAAAAAAAAGTGCGACGACCCCACTCTGCATACGTATATGTGTGCGTGCCGTGCCCGAGCCTCGATAGTTGCGACAGTAGCGCTAAAAACGTAAAACTTCGTGCGGCGGAACGTCAAAGAAGACCCTTAAACCAAAAAATATGCCATCTTCTGTCTGAGAAGACTATGCAGATATTCATAGTCGCAGTCAATGTCAGTTAGCAGTCTACAGAAACCAATGACATCTGAGTCATCTGAATAGAAGCACGTTAAAGCACGAAAAGACTGTTCGATCCGAACGAATATAATATATTCTTAAAATATTAATTTAAACAACATTTCATTTAAAAACCATTTAAGCATAAAATAATCATATTGTAAAAGAGATGATCAGTGAAATTTTTAGCTCTTGTAACCGCGCCATGTCCCGCATAAGCCAATGTTTGATTCATTATTTTAGTCAACTGTGTAATGAAATGACTTGCCATAGTGCCTAACATAGGAACTTATTTTTGCAGAGTTGAGCGACATTAGTTTAAAATAAATTAAATACAAACTAAAAATGTTGTCTTAAATTGTAAATAATACTATTTATTTGTGATTGTAATCAGTAGCAGGCTTCCTGGCAAAGTACATCTATACTAATATTACAAAGAGGAAAGATTTGATTTTTTGTTTGTTTGTTACGATTTAACTTAAAAACTAATAGACCGATTTTAAAACTTCGTTAACCATTAAAAAGCTACATCTTTACCAAGTAACATAGGCTATATTTAATTATCAAAAAAATTAGAGATCCCTATCTAAAGTAGAACAATGTAACCCATGGTATCAATATGTTACCCATAATGGATGAATTCGCGGGCGAAATGCTACTATTGCATAAACTGAGTCAGCAGTCAGTCAAGACACCTAGCTAAATAAATGTGTCGGTATATTAACTAATCTTCTAATATCTTTATAGTAGTAACTAGCACTAGTATACAAGCGCATTTACAGAAACGAACGCAGATGCCGCAATATATTTGGAGATCTTACATTACGCGACGATCGTGTAACGATCACCCAATGTCGCTGCACCTGAAAAGTGCTACTACGAATGGATAATAAGGAATCATATTCTGTGTTACTGTGATAGCGTAACAGACGGACAAAAAGCGTCACAATCTAAAAAGAGCTAAGTTTTGTTTATTTATACGTTTCACGCAATCAATAGTTATTCGACCGACACTATCCTTGTATATTGTTTTAAGACGGCCGCAGGCAATAAGTTATGTCGAACGATTTTTTTTTTTTTTTTTTTTTATTGTATAGGTTGGCGGACGAGCATATGGGCCACCTGATGGTAAGTGGTCACCAACGCCCATAGACAATGGCATTGTAAGAAATGTTAACCATCACTTACATTGCTAATGCGCCACCAACCTTGGGAACTAAGATGTTATGTCCCTTGTGCCTGTAATTACACTGGCTCACTCACCCTTCAAACCGGAACACAATAATACAAAGTACTGCTGTTTTGCGGTAGAATATCTGATGAGTGGGTGGTACCTACCCAGACGAGCTTGCACAAAGCTCTACCACCGAGTAAACACGATGCCGGAAGTAATATCAACCCGGATCTAGATAGGGAATATACAAGTGGTCATTAGAAAAATATCATTCCCTTAAATCACCCACTGCGATGGCCGTCCTCGGCACGGATCGGAGAGGCTGCGGGATCGTGTTGATATAACGCATCACCGACCCCTCCCGTGCTGTGCTCCGCTCGTAGCTCGGTGGAGCTCTTCTCAGGGGGCGAAGATAATGTCGCCCCCCGCACATCTCGCTAGTGCATACGGCAGCGCAAGGCCATCCCGGCTACTGTCCTCCCAGGGTCGCTTAAAATAGGACACGTGAGACCCTCACCTCACGAATTCACGGCTCCAGAGTTACTCCCTATATTTTAAGCCCCGGCAGTTGGGGTTGTCGGAGGGCTGAGACGAGGTCGACGTCGGCTCTGAGAGCTTTACCGTTCCCGCTCCAACGCCGTCTCCTTCTGGACCATGACGGTCTCACAGAAGGAGGCTACGGCCCTCCACGCCGATTCCCTGCGGAGCTTCGCCGACACGATTGCTCGCACGGAAAGTTCATGTCCAACTTCGCGGACCAGGACCTACCTCTCCGCACTCCACGTGGGGCATACCTCCAACGTATGCTGGGCTGTTTCCTGATCCGCGCTACAGTGGTGGCACATCGCCGTCGATTCGCGTCCGATCTTACACAGGTATTCTCCACATTCACATACCTACTTTAATTGTTCGGGTTAGATGGGTTGTTTCTGTTCCATTTGGTGGAGATACTGTTGTTAATTAATTATTTTTTTGTATCAAAAATATAATTATGTATTTCTTTTGTTTAATTAACTCCTTTACTGTGTCTATAATATAAAAAAGAAACTTATGCGGTCGGGGGACCCCCGTCAGGAACGAAGTTCTTTGAGAAATAATTCAATTCAAAACGTGTCACAAAATATATATTTTCATTGAGTGCTGTATTTAATCAAACCAGAAATGCTTTATTTAACTCTATCTCTAATTTGTATATTTTATGTTATTGTTTATTATTTTATTAATGGAAAAATGTTAAGTAAGAATTTTTTTTTTTTTCAGCTTATCACCGTCCACTCCTGGACGAAAGCCTCCCCCAATGAACGCCAACCATCCCGATCTTGGGCAGCCCGCATCCATCCCGTACCTGCCACCTTTTTTAAATCGTCGGTCCACCTTGCCACAGGGCGTCCTACACTACGTTTGCCTAAGCGTGGTCTCCACTCTAACACGTGTCGGCTCCATCGGCCATCAAGACGCCTGGAGACATGACCAGCCCACTTCCACTTCAGCGAGCTAATTCTACGCGCGATGTCGGTGACTTTAGTTCTCTGGCGAATGTCCTCATTCCGGATTCTATCTGCCAGAGGGACCCCAAGCATCGCGCGTTCCATTGCTCGCTGAGCGACTTTAAATTTGTGGACCAGTCTTACGGTGAGTGTCCACGTTTCGGCACCATAAGTCATTACAGGTAGGACGCACTGATTAAAGACCCTGGTCTTGAGCGACTGTGGGATCGACGATTCAAATATATGACGTAACCTCCCGTAAGCCGCCCAACCCAAACGTATTCTTCTTTTGGCCTCCTTCTCAAAGTTGTGCCGGCCCAGTTGTATAGCTTGGCCCAGGTATTCCTGCACAACTTCGAGTGGATAGCCATTTACGACCACAGGTCTCGGGGATACATGTTGATTGACCATCATTTTGGTCTTTTCAATGTTCATCCCGAGACCTACTTGTCTTGAAGAATCGCTCAGGCTGTTTAGCATCTCTTCCAAATCCAACAGAGTCTCCGCCATGATGACAATGTCGTCGGCAAATCGCAGATGTGTAATGTGTTGGCCATTTATGTTGATGCCGCGTCCGTTCCAATCGAGCGTCTTGAAGACGTCCTCCAATGCATTGGTAAAAAGTTTCGGTGAGATTACATCCCCCTGTCTTACCCCGCGATGCAGTTGGATTGGTCTTGTGCTCTGATCTTGTCCTTGGACGGTCATGGTTGCGGCTTCGTATAAACACTTCAACACCTGGACATACCGACAGTCAATAACGCATCTCTGCATGGATTCCAGAACAGCCCAGGTCTCGATGGTATCGAAGGCCTTTTCGTATTCCACAAACGCTATGCATAGAGGCTGATTATATTCCTCGGTCTTCTGTATTATTTGCCTAAGTGTGTGTATGTGGTCTACGGTACTGAAGCCTTTTCGAAACCCAGCCTGCTCAACGGGTTGGAAGTCATCGAATCTTTGGGCAAGACGGTTCGTGATTACCCTCGAAAACAACTTGTAAACGTGGCTTAGAAGTGAAATGGGGCGGTAATTCTTCAGAAGAGCTTTATCACCCTTCTTGAAGAACAGAACCACCACACCCTTGCTCCATGTTTTCGGTGTAATACCATTATGGAGGACGGAATTAAAGATGTTTACCAGCTCTCTCAGAAGTGGTGTTCCTCCTGCTTTCAGAAGTTCTGAGGTAATTCCGTCATCTCCTGGAGCCTTGTTGTTTCCAAGTTGTCCGAGAGCAATCCTAATCTCGCCCAAGTCGATATCGGGAAGCTCGTCTGATAGGTGGCGTGTCAGTCTAGCTCGTGGATCATCCGCTCTGTGGGACTCAGGTGGAAGTACTCGTGATGAGTATAAATCGCCATAGTACTTTTCGACTTCAGCTAGAATCTCTGGTTTTGAGGTGACGGTTGTGCCTTGTGTGGTTCTGAGTTTTGTCAGGTGACAACAGGAGGTATGTGACTTTGCAAGAACCTTTGAGCCCCTATTGAGTGCTATAGCATCTTCAATAATCCGGGTATTTGCTCGTCTTGTGTCACGTCTTATCAGTTTTTTTACCTTCCTGTTAAGTGCCTGGCACTCAGATGGCGTCATATTCTGCTGTTCTCGTCTCCTCGTCATCTCATCCAGAGTTTCGCCTGAGAGCTTCGACTTCCGTCCATTGCTCTTTTGTCGAAAGTAATTTTGTCCCACCTCGCGGATGACACGCACCAGACTGTTGGTGGCGTCGTCAATGTCCTTCTTGGTTTCCAACATAGCGAATCGGTTCTGTAGCTCCAGCTGGAAGCTTTCGCAACCAGCTTCGACCTGGGGCAGAGTTGGTCTAAGAGTCGACTTCATCAACCGCGATCGTTCGATTTTAGTATTAATATTCAGGGTGCCTCTTACCAGGCGGTGATCACTTCCGGTGTTTACCCTGTTGATCACGGAGACATCCCTGAATATTTGGCGCTTATTGGATAAAATGAAGTCGATCTCATTCATCGTTACATTATCGGGGCTTCGCCAGGTCCACTTCCTTTGGGGCTTTTTCTGGAAAAAGGAGTTCATCAGAAACAATCCCTGAGCCTCGAGGAAGTTTACCAGCATTTGTCTCCGACAATTCCTGCACCCATAGCCGAATTTTCCTACCCTCGATTCACCATCTTCTTGTACTCCCACTTTGGCATTGAAGTCACCCATAACAATTGTGTAGAAGGTATTAGTACGAGACATAGCTTTTACTATGTCTTCGTACATGGCTTCGACCTCTTCGTCAGTGTATGTAGACGTTGGGGCATACACTTGTATAACCTTCAAGGCATACCTCTCGGTTATCTTTAAGACAAGGTATGCTACCCTCGCCGACACACTGCCAACCTCTACAACATTGCTTCTGAGTGACTTGTGGATTAAAAAGCCGACGCCACCTTGGGACGGTTGGTGTCCTTCTCGGAAGTAAAGTAAGTGACCGGAATCTAGTGTCATCATATCCTCGCCCTGTCTTCGGATTTCCGATAGACCTACTATATTCCAGTTAATACGACTTAACTCTACTTCCAATTCTTTCAGATGTTCGTCCAGCCTCAGAGAGCGTCCATTATACGTGGCCAGAAACAGTCGCCGTTTGTGGTACCCTGCCGTAGCCCGGGGATTCTTAGCAACCCCCATCGCACCGTTACCATGGCCGGTACCGTGGCCAGGAATAGTGCGATTACCGGGAATTGGGGGCCATGACCTAGTGTCCTTCATGGAGGGTATTTGCCATAGTCACCACGCTTGGCAGGCGGGTTGGTGACCGCAGTGGCTGGAATCTTTCTCTGATAGCGCTGCTGCCTGCTATCAGGATTTGTATTTTCGGATTCCAGCATTTGAGTGGTTATACCGCCACGGTTTCGGTCGCCAGAGCCTCGTTTGTTGATTAGCAGGATGCACCACGGGCAGGTGAGGTTGACGGTAAGGAGCCCAAGGTCGTTGTCGGCTCCCCTTACATCCCAAGTAAGAAATTCTTAAATTCTTCAAAAAGTAAGAATTTAAAGTAATAAATTTCATTTAACATTTTAAGAAGTACTTTATTCAAAAAATAAAAAATAGGTTGTTTAATAAATGTCTATCACAATAATTGTGAATGAGATAAAATTATTTTTCAACTTAATCATTATATTTGTTGCGTTAAAAATTAGAACTCGTATCACATTTACCGCAAACCAAACTCATTATTTTTACAGTCTCAATTTTAATTTTACATGTTACAAGAATATTACATTAACACACACGCTGTTTTTCTTAAAACGTCACATTCTCAAAATCTAAGTTTAAAATAAATTTAAAAAATATTTACATAAAAAAGGTTACATTCTAAACAAACCGCCTCCCAAAGAACATATTAATGTTCTTTCAAAACTACTTAAAATAAACACTCAATGTTAAGCTTAATCAGACTTAGGTAATATAAACAACTTATTTGTGGCACGTTTAGATAAACCAGATTTAGTTTTGACAGTAACCACACGTGTTATATTGTCTTTACCGGGATGCTACGCTAAAACTCGTCCGAGCAACCATTTTGAAGAAGGTAAATTTTGATCTTTAATCAAAACAATATCATTTAACTCCGGTTATTTTATATGAGAGCCCCAATGATTTATGTCTTTGGTTTACTTTAGTTTACTAAATATTCCTCGGACCATTTTCGTCAAAAAACATTTATTATTTTTTGAGGCAATTTCCATCTACGTAAACCTGAAACATTCTGACATACGTAGCTTTCGTCTGAAATTACTACTAACGGTTCGCCAACGAGAAATTAACCTGGTATCAATGGTAAAGGATCATTACGGTTCTCACTTAAGTATGACAAGGGACGTGAATTTAAACGTGCTTCGACCTGTGACAAAACCGTTGACAACTCTTCGAATGCAAGCACAGAACAACCGATTACTCTTTTTAAATGATTTTTCACTGATCGAACTCCCGCCTTCCATACACTACCGAAATTAGGTGCGTACGGAGGAATAAAAAGTCACGATGTACCTTCATTCATTAACAACCGACTAACTTCTTCGGGTAGTCGAGCTTAAGCTTTTGTATACATATCTTTAAGTTCCTATTTGCTCGTATAAAGTTTGTGCCATTATCGCTGTAAAATAATTTATATCATTTTTCCGAATCAAATTTAATTATTCTATACAATAAGTAAAACTGAATTCTATTTGAATTCTGCTAGCAGCGACACCTGTGAACGGATTATGTTAGAATGACGTTTGCTTATATTATTTGTATAAAATAAATCATTTCGAGTTATGTCAAATTCAATTAAATATTTAGTTTTAATATTAAAGTATCTCTTATCTAGGTCTTTTATAAAAATTGCTAATATAAGGAAATTTCATTTTGAATAGATTTTGTTATTTTCGCAAGTTTTTTTATTTAGTAATAAAAAAAATTAGTTTGAATTTCTAATATAAAATAGTTTTGCCAAGTACCAAAGTTTTGCTAAAATGCAAAAACAAATCTAAAATCGATCAATGTTATTGCTTAGAGCGCCATCTATGAATTATTACTCCTACTAATAGCTATTACGAAAGATCGTGCCATTCGTGTGGCTCTTAAAGTTCGGACATACATACTGGACATACTTATGGAAACTTTCATTTGGGTAATTTGTCAAATTAGACCAGCTTGACAACAACTGGCTTCCCACGAGGAGGATGACACCTGGTCTTTCTTGACATGGAGAAGGCCTTCGACCGGGTATGGCATGCCGGGCTTCTGGCTAAACTAATGAATACCACGGCGCCTCCTACATATGTGCGAGTAGTGGTGTCTTTTCTGGAACGCCGTAGCTTCTACGTCTCGGTGGGGGGAACGGACTCACAACCGCGCCCCATACGAGCCGGAGTACCCCAGGGTATCTGACTGTCACCGTGCCTATACGCGGTGTACACGGACGACATTCCCACCCTCCACGACCATCTGCGTGAGGGTAAAGAGGACGTACTGTTGGCCCTGTACGCCGACGACAGTGCGTTCTTCTCGTCGTCCTATCACCAAATCGTCGCTGCAAACAGGATGCAACGTCTACTGGGTCTGCTTTCGGAGTGGCTAGACAAGTGTAGGATGGCTGTCAACGTCGGTAAGACGGCCGCTCTACTTGTCGGTGCCAACAAACCGATGCGTCAACTCACCTCCGAGGCCAGGACATGGAGTGGCAGACCTCAGTTTGCTACTTGGGGTGTCACTTGGACCGTAAGCTGCGCATGATTCCCACCGTTAACAAGGTGGTGAGTCATGCCGCGGCTGCCCTGTCTAAGTTGTACACCCTCTTTACATTCCGCCTATCACTGAAGACCAAACTGAGGATCTACGGTGCCTACGTCCGCTCGCGCCTGACGTATGCGACCCCCGCCTGGTACGCACTCTGCTCAGCTTACCAGAAGCGGAGGATCCAGATCCAGCAGAACTGATGCCTGCGCCTTGTAGTAGGAGCTCCGAGGTACATCAGAACCCCGTCGGCAACCCCGAGGCCCGTACCCAGACTGGACTTAGGGCCAGTCAGGAGGAACCCAGTGTGTGTGATCGTGCCATTACAGCATAGTCTTCGATTACTAATAAAAACTAGATACGTAGTCCCGTGCAAAAATCATTTTAAAAATAACCCTTAATGTGTTTATGTAGTAAACAATTTAATTTTTATTTTTTTCATTTATGTTATTAATGAAGATTGCTCGGAAACCAAGTTGATAGTTATTTAGGAGTGGCATCATAATAATTACACAATTTTGTATATACTAGCGGTACACGCGCGGCTTCGCCCGCGACATCATCAAAAATAATAAAAAGGTCAAAATATGTTAATCTATACTAATATATGTTGCAAAAACGGGAAAATTGATATCTTTCGAGAGCTTTAGTTGCGTACACGGTTAAAGTTATGTATAACAGAATTGTTCCTCTCAAAAAGTTCTAAAAATAGTCCGGGATAGCATATGTCTATCTTTGAAGGTTGACTTACTATAAACTTTTTTATAGGAACCAAATTATTTCGTAAGTGAGGCATTATTTGAAAAAAAATTGCCTTTACATCATTTGATTTCAATGAATATTTTAGGATATTACAGTATTAAAATAATTCCGGGCGTGGTAGCGAGGTCGGTCACTAGCTCTGCGAGGTAGCATGCCGCGCAGCTCTTTACGAAACAGCAGTGTTCAGCGAACAGCTTTTTAAAGTTAAAACTTCTTTTGGCGCACCGAATACACATTTTTTCGTAGACTGTGCGTTAGGCTGATCCGTCACACTCTAAGGTAAAAAGCTTGATCGTGTGAACTCGGGACCGCCGAGTGTACCCGAGCGAGAAAGCACCGCACATACATTTCTTCTTAGGCTGTGCGTGAGGCTGATCCGTCACGCTCTAAGGTAAAAGGCTCGATCGGATGAACTCGGGACCGCCGAGTGTACCCAAGCGAGAAAGCACCGCACACACATTTCTTCGTAGGCTGTGCGTGAAGCTGATCCGTCACGCTCTAAGGTAAAAAACTGGATCGGGTGAATTCGGGACCGCCGAGTGTACCCGAGCGAGAAAGCACCGCACACACATTTCTTCGTAGGCTGTGCGTTAGGCTGATCCGTCACGCGTATTACTCCAAGGTACAAGCGTTTCATCTGCAAACGGAATAAAAATATATTTTTGAATAAGAGAAGAATATTTGTTACGTTTGTTCGTTTCAGCTTTTTCCGCGGCAGCACCGGCTTTTAACATTGTTTCTCTGATATGAGACGGGACTAGTGTGTCATGAGGCTCAATAAGAGCAGGAACGTCAATGGTGGCAAGAGCCATTATAATAGTATCATTAAGATAACTGTGGCGGAAAAGGCTCCCGGAACTCCTTGGACAAGAAAGACCGTGTAAACCGAAAGAGTCAACCTCTTTTCCTGTGAACTGTGTTCCCAGTCGGAGGCCTATTGCTATGCGAAAACATTCATTGTCGTCCCGAGATTTTTAGAGGCATGTAATCAGTGACCTGACTCTTTAGTTGATAAAGCTAGAAGCCGTGCACGGTTATTGGCACTTATTAAATTTTGATTCAAACTTTGTTGTGTAACATGAACTAGTGGCGAATCCCAAAGTTTTTGTTTGGTAACTTCCTTAGAGATATCGTCATTAGGATATTTTACCTTACAGTTTTCTATTGCCTCTGTAACATTTGTGATTTTCAGTGTATTTGATTTTAAAATATGTGAACAAAGGATTGTAATGCTATGTACAGAAGAGAGAAAGGCTGGAAGGGCAAGATTTGAAATTTTCCTCACACCGATGCCACCATGCCGAATCGGAAGTGTAGCTTGGGTCCAGGAATACTCGTCAAGAGATAAATTTAGAATTTTCTCTAAAGAATCTTTAAGGATGGCATCGATTTTATTGGTAAGGCCAGGAAATTTCCAGACTGGGCTCGCGCGTAGAATGTACATTATAATTTTGGAACTAAAAGACTGTTTCAAAATAGTATAATCAATATGAGAATTTAAGAAGCATAATCTGTCGACGTTGTCTAAAGAAATTTTATTTTATCATTTAGAACAGGTTCAATACCTTCGTCAAAAAGTGATGCACCAAGAAGGCAAAGCTATTTTTATGAATAATTTTAATATTAGGTGCAATTTTATAAAATAATTTCGTCGCCGAATAAATATCTTTTGAAGATAAAGTGTTAGTGAAAAAAATTTCACATTTTGAAAAATTCAATTTGGGACCAACTTTATCAAAACGTTCTCTAATTTTAATTAAATCTTCAATGACATCATCCACTTTGCCTCCTATGGTTCCACCGTCTAGGTACCATATGTTTAATTTAGATTTTTTTGAGATGTAGTTATGGATACCTAGGCTGAAAAGAGCAGGACCCAACGGATCTCCTTGCTGAACGCCTACATTAGAATTAATTGTATTTTCGCCAAAAAAAAGCTTTGATGGTGAACTGTAACATTGCCAAACGTAAGGGTAAACTTCAGGCAAATAAGATGAGATTTCGTTAAGCAAGGTTGCTCTATCTAAGGAATTAAAGGCATTCTTTACATCAACTTTTAGAAGTACTTCGGCTTCGTTTCCTTTTAAAAAGGTACGAGTCGAATGTACTGCGGCTTCACATCCACCTCTACTTCCAAAATCGAGTTGTGTAGGTTGAAATTTAGTTTTTTAGGTGGAAACTATGTGCCTACAAGCTAATTTAGATGCCAAACGGCGGAAAGATTCCCATTGGACGAATACTTCCGTCTTTTTTATTAATGGCACAAAGTCTTGCACCATAAAGATGTGATAAAAAAGATGAAATCACCTTACCGGATAGCATAAAATTGCATAGCTTAGTTATGACACCCAATAGGGCCCCGCCAGCGTCAACAGCTGAGGCTCTCACAAGATCTTTAAGATGTTGTGGTGTGATACCGTCAATGCCACCAGCAGAGCCGCTTGAGAATGATATAATGGAAGCATAGGTGTCCTCATCTTTAACCTGTAAAAAAGTATTCTGAGAAGGTGGACTTGGAAGTACAGATGCTGGATTTGGTAAAGGATGTTTTTCGTGTAAGAATTCTAGCGTTTTATCGTTAAATGGTGCGAGGGTATCACTAGAGAAAATAATGCGAGCTGCGTTCTTAAGATCTCCATCCACTGATATATTTTCAACATTTTTTTTTTAAATTTAAATTTAAAGGCCTTGATTCGAATTTGTGAAGTGAAATTTGTATCTAAACTATTTTGTTTTAATTTGGTCGATAAAGAGCCATTTTTGGCTTTTCAACATGAAAAAAATTATATGAAAATGTGAAAACATTTTGCCATGCCGAATTGCTATTTGAAAGACGTTTTTGAATTACACTTGACAGAGATCTAGCTAGAGATATTCTCGCTCCTCTAGGGATTATTTTTATGAGAGGAATACTTTGGTTGTATTTTGACAATATCTGTTCAAACTGTAACTGTGAATTAGTGTCACTGCTTATATCAGTAGGTCCATTAAAAATAAAATTAGATGAATGTCCTAATGGAAGGCTATGACAACGGGTAGTATGAATTTTTAAGCCTTTTTGGTTCTTGAAAAATCCTTCCTATAAACATTGGTGACATGATAAGAGGTCCGGCTGGGAAGGAACGGGATTATTAAAATTATTGGAACACGACATGGTTCTATAAAAACTTAAAAAATAAACACATAACGTCACTATAATGGCGATGGAGTGGCACTAGCACAGCACGGGATGTGTGGCTCGTTGTTGGGGTGGCTGCTAGGCTGGCTCTGCGACTGCTTGGTAACGCCACACGCCTCCCTACTTCTGAGAACAAAAAGTTGAATTAGTTAATTAATATTTGGCAAACATTTTTATTTGATAATCAGAAACAATTGGATGTCAATTTAAGTAAGAAAATAAAAATATATTATCTTTTTTTTATTAAAAAAAAAAATTAAGACAGAATTTTTTTTGACGTTGACATCAATTTTTAAATATTTTTCTTATAACTAATTATTCAAAAGTTCTTAATAGTTATTATTGAGACTTAATTATAAATTATTTTAACAATTATTTGGTTTACATTGTGAGGTTATTGTATGTAGTAAGCGGTTTATCGTGCTAATATTATATATTTATATTAAAAAATATATTTTTATACTGTTTAATGTTTTTTCACTATTATTGTTATTGTTATTATAAAGAGTGATTCGATCGTATAGGTTAGTCACTTCATGCTTATATATACATATACATATATACAAACATGCATGTATATAAATATAAGTATATGACGAGGAGTCGGACGCCAACTCGTTATCATACATGGCGAACTTCGAAATAAAAGCCTAGTCGTTCACGTTAATAATCTATTTTCAATATTAAATCACAATAACTTTAAAATGCTACAAAACGATAACAAGATGGAGGACAATTCAGTTGGCAACGCAGCGAGTTTGTCCAATCGACTGTGTCAACATACGCAGTCCCCGCGCCCACTTCAAAATGACATTTTTCGGACGTCACGTGTTCTTTACGTCATACCGACACAGTGGCGACCTCGCTCAAGCTTCCAGCTTGACGTTGCCGGCTGAGTACAATAATTAATCAAAATAATTCTCAATCAAACTTCTTGATGCTTCGACATATATATAATTTATTAAGAATTAACCTCACTTTTATTATATTATTATTTATTAGCTTGAAGTTTTCAGTTGTGTCGTGTGGTCTTAAGCACACACTATTTTTTATTTTTATATTTTTTTGTGATATCTCATCGTATTATAATTTTACTTAAATAAACAATAATTTTAATTTTAACCCGAGGTTCCGTACCTCAAAAGGAAAAAACGGAACCCTTATAGGATCACTTTGTTGTCCGTCCGTCCGTCCGTCTGTCTGTCTATCAAGACCATTTATCTCGGAAACGCGTGGAGGTCGATACCTCCACCAGTTGAAATTAAAACGATAAACTCAAGTCTACAGTCTCTTGAAGCTGTGACAAAATCAAACTTCTAAGTTAATGTCAAAAAGATACGGCCATTTGTGCCGCAAAAAACGAATATTTCGACACTCTCAAGCGAATCAAAATTTATAGGGTATTTTCCGTTGACCTAGAACTATGAAATTTGGCAAGTAATATCGTCTTATACTACAAGTATAGAGAAAAATCTGAAAATTATACATTTGTAATTAAATTGATTTTTAATTATTTTTATGATGAATAGTTTATTAAATAATAATTAAATAAATAAATAAATAAGTATAGTTTTCGATTTATGACGAAAAATGAAAAAAAAACCTCTCCTTTTTTATAAGTATAGGTAGGTACCTAATAATTTTGGTGTATGTAGTACCTAACAGGTTGCACTGTTATACATACCTGCTTATTTAATTTAAAATTTTGTAACTAAACATAGCCCTAAATATTTTTATTATTTCTTAACAAAGTACGGAACGGTTGTATTCAACAAACGGCTTCTGTAAGTGTTTCTGCGATATTTCATCGTATAATATTTAATTTAATTTAAATAATCAATAATTTTAATTAATAAGCTATCTATTCTATACATATAATAAAAATGTAACTGGTCGCTGTCTGTATATGGAAGATGAGTAAAACTATTATCGGAGGCCTTTATCAACGCAATAGAATCCAAAACAATGATTATTGGAATTTTTGTTTGATTGTCTATTTGTCTGCACGTTCGTGCGCGCTAATTTTAGAAACGGCTAAACTGATTCGGGTGCTTTCACTAATATTTAAACACACACAATGTTTGGCAAACTTCACTTAAAATTAAGTGTTTGTAAATGTCAATTTGAAGAATCACGTTTAAAATTTATTCGATAAAAATACTATAAAATAAACTGTTCAGTTGAATTGGTTGAAACTTTAGCTAACTATAAATAAAGTCTGTAAAATGATGATGATCGAAACTTAATATGCACAAAACAACGTTAAAACATATAACATATGTAAAGCCTTATAAATATAAATGTGTGTAACATATATAGCAATATACGTAACACACATTTATTTTGTTTTTCGGTATGTACAGGAATACCCCGGACTTACGCGATACGTGGGACCAAGCGATAGCTGTATAAAAACATTGAAAAACCGCGTATCTGCAAATTCGCATAGAACGGGGTAGTGTAAGTCCTGTACCCTGTCCGACCCGTGAACTGGTTATTAGGTATCGTTAGTTGGTTCTATTTATGTTGCACAGCTCCAACGCATATTCAATTCTGTCATCTTTTCGGGGAGAACTCCAAAGGCATGGAGCAAGAGTATTGTCGTGTTATTCTTCAAAAAAGGAGACAAAACCTTGTTGAAGAACTACCGACCTATTTCCCTCTTGAGCCTGGTCTATAAGCTGTTTTCCAGGGTCATCACAAATCGTCTCGCGCGTAGACTTGACAAGTTTCAGCCCCCAGAACAGGCCGGGTTTTGAAGAGGATACGGAACCATAGGCCACATTCACACAGTGTCGAGGAGTATAATCAGCCCCTGTGCTAAGCATTTGTGGACTATGAGAAGGCTTTTGACTCTATTGAGACCTGGTCTGTTCTGGAGTCCTTACAACGGTGCCAAATCGATTGGCGATATATCCAAGTGTTGAAAGGTCTGCATGACGCTTCTATTATGACCATCCAAGTACAGAATCAGCAGTCTGACCCCATACTCTTGCATCGAGGAGTGAGACAAGGGAAAACTTTGCAGTTGGGTCGAAACAACTTCGAGAAGGAGTCACGCAGAAGAGTACGGTTGGGCTGGGCAGCGTATAGGAAACTTGGTCAAGTCTTTTCGTCACGGATACCGCAATGCTTGAAGACAAAAGTCTTCAACGAGTGCGTCCTACCAGTTATGAACTACGGAGCCGAGACGTGCTCTGAGCGACCATTTTAAGGTCGCTCAGCGAGCTAAGGAGAGGGCTATGCTCGGAGTTTCTCTGAAGGATCGAATCCCAAACGCAGTGATCCGACAGAGAACCAAAGTTATCGACATAGCCCAAAGGATTAGCAAGCTGAAATGGCAGTGGGCTGGAAACATTTGTCGCAGAACCGACAATCGTTGGTGTAGACGTGTTCTGGAGTGGAGACCACGTTTCGGGAAACGTAGCGTAGGGCATCCTCCGGCTAGGTGGAGTGACGATATACGCAAAGTGGCTGGCAGCGGATGGATTTTGCGAGCTGAAGATCGAGCTCAGTGGCGTGCCATTGGAGAGGCCTATGTCCAACAGTGGACGACGAAAGGCTGATAATGATGATGATGATTAAAATTCTATGAAAAAAACTTACTCCGAATAAAAATTAATTTACTTAAATGACGAAAATTACATGGCAACACATGCGCGGGCGACAGCGCTCAATAGCTCTTACCTACTGGGTAACTAGGACATGAGGTCATGACCTCAATTGTCCATGAAATTTGCGTCATTGACAATTAATATTTTTAATGGGTATTTTTTTCTTAGTATTTTAAATTTTTTTCATCAGTGAATTTAAAGCTGTACGGTATGTACCTATTCCGTTTTGTCGCCGCACTTATTTTTTTCTCATTGTTTTATTAAATTTATACCGATTAAGCGTATCCTTTTCAGTTTTAAAAGGATACAATTTCCTGCGAAGGTACCGTTTGCATTCACAATAATAAAACACAGGGAAAGACATTCAAGTTTGTCGGAATTCATTTAAGGAAAGGCTTCTTTTCTTTTTTTTTTTTTTTTTTATATTTCCCGGGATGGCAAATGACTCTACTTCACCTGATGGTAAGTGATAGTAAAGTCCAAACGCGACGACGGCTAGTGCAGTCAGGAAGAATGACTTGCACTAGCCGCCCCCGCCTTGCCGGCCCGCAAGATGCCTCTTCACGCCTCGTTTGAAGGAACCCGGGTCATAAGAGGAGGGGAACACGTGTGCTGGTAACGAATTCCATGTTTTAGAGGTGCGACAAAGAAAAGAGTTGCCAAATTTCTTCGTGCGCGATGGAATTGATGTCACAGTTAGTCGGTGACATCGAGAGCCAGCACGCGTAGATTTGTGAAGGAAAGGGGAAGCAGGAATAAGGGTGAATAGCTCCTCTGAGCACTCACCGTGATACAGTCGATAGAAAGCGCTCAGTGCCGCTATCTCTCGACGCAACTGTAAAGGCTCGAGGGTGTTGGTGACCTTTACGTCGCCAATAATGCGAACCGCACGTCGCTGCAACCGATCCAAGGCCTCCAGTAAGTACTTAGCGGAGCCATCCCAAAGGTGCGAGCAATATTCGACGCAGGACCGCACCTGTGTTTTATACAACAGGAGCAGTTGTTGTGGCGTGAAAAAACGCCGCACCTTGTTCAGGACTCCGAGTTTTCGTGAGGCTGTTTTTATAACAGCCTCGATGTGATCCTTTGGATTGAGGTCGCATCGAACGTCAATTCCCAGTATGGCGACTTTGCCTTGTATCTCCAGCGTAGTGCCACAGAGGGAAGGAGGAGGGGAAAATGGTGACTTTTTCGCTGTGAGAGCGCATATCTGTGTTTTCTTGGCGTTGAACTCAACAAGATTATCAGAGCCCCATTTGGCAATGAGTCCTAACGTCCTATCGAGTTCAACAACAAGATCCCTCCGTCTCTCCCCAGTTTCCGCCCGCCCAGCTCCTGCGCGTCCGTGGTATCCCCCGTGCACTGTACTATCATCTGCATAGCAATGTATGTTCCCGAGAGAGAGCATATCATTGATATGCAGAAGAAAGAGTGTGGGGGATAGCACAGACCCCTGGGGGACCCCAGCATTCACTACATGGAATTTTGAAGCGCAGCCATCAACTAAAACGCGAAGGCTACGCTTGTGTAGGAAGCTGGCAATCCAGGTGCAGAGCTGAGCTGGCAGACCGTATGCCGGCAGCTTGGAGAGAAGACTTCTGTGCCAGACCTTGTCAAAAGCCTTGGAGATATCGAGGCTGACAGCCAACGATTCCCCACGCTTGTCGATAGCTTCACCCCAGAGGTGTGTTACGTACGCTAGAAGATCACCTGTGGACCGTTTCGGTCGAAACCCGTATTGACGATCATTACTCAGACAGTGATCTTCTAGGTAATGGATCAGTTGGTTATTTAGAATCCGTTCCATCACCTTACAAAGTACTGAAGTGATAGCTATTGGCCGGTAATTAGCCGGGTCTGACCGATCCCCTTTTTTGGGAACAGCTTGCACATTAGCCTCTCTCCAAGAATCCGGCACACGTCCTGTATAGAGAGACAGCTGGTACAGGCGCGTCAACACAGAAGACAGCTCCGCTGCACACTTCTTCAGCACTATGGCTGGTATTCCATCGGGACCACTAGCTTTCCGTACATCGAGTGATTGCAGCTCTGCACGCACATCGCGCTGCCTGATTTTGATGTCAGGCATCGTGTGGCCACATGAAGGTATTGAAGGTGGCTGTGCACTGCAATCATCGATCACAGAGTTGTCCGCAAAGAGTTTTGCCAGAAGATCGGCTTTCTCTTGCGGACTGTGAGCTAGCGATCCGTCCGGATTCCTGAGCGGTGGCAGCGAAGGTTGGCAGAAATTGTTTTGCACAGACTTGGTCAGACGCCAGAAGCTACGGGAGCCCCTAGGATGCGAAACAAGGTCATGACCAACCTGTACAATGCGCTGTGCATCCGCTCTCGTGTATGCCTTCCTACAGGACTTGGAGCTTTTGTTGTAGGTTGCTTTCAGTGAGTCAATGTTAGATGCCCCACTAACGCAGCCATTGATCCATGCGCGATATGCCGCCTGCTTAGATGACACAGCATCGGCACATTTGCGAGTGAACCAACGGTTACGCGTACCCTTACTGATGAGGTCTGAGTTAGGAATGTAGTATTCCATCCCCAACAGGATCTCATCAGCAATAGCAGCGGCGCTAGCTGTCGGGTCATTCTCACTAAAGCAACGTTCCCTCCAAGGGACTGACGCATAGTAATCGCGCAATCCGTCCCAATCTGCCGACTTATAGTGCCAAACACGACGTTTGCATACCGCTGGTGTCGGCAGCTTGGCCTGTGGCACCTTGGTAGATATCAGGCAGTGATCCGAAGAACCAAGAGGAGCCCGAACCTCAACCTGATATTCCACCGGGTGAGTAGTCAGCAGAAGGTCCAGTAGAGAAGGCGCTTGCCCGTCAATATCTGGGATCCTGGTGGGCTGATCAACCAGTTGGGTCAAGTCTTGCGTGAGAGCGAAAGAATGAGCAGTCCTTCCAGCATGGTCAGTTTTGGGAGACTTCAACCATGACTCGTGGTGAGCATTAAAGTCCCCCAAAAACACCAGTTCCGCGTTAGAAAACTGCTCTTGTGCAGCATCTGCCACCCGACTAAGATGGTCAAATAGTCGGCTTGTCTCCAAGTCACCATTATGGGATCTGTAGAGGCACACGTAGACTCGACTCTGGCCAATCAGGTCCACACGTACCACCAACATGGAGAAGGAAGGGTCCTCCAAGCAGCGCAGACGGTGACAGCAAACATCCGTCCTGACGAACAAGCATACTCCGGCTTTCGCTTTGAAGGATTCTTCAAGCATGTAGCCGGGATAATTAAGGTAGCTGGTATCGACAGGACGGAGTGCTTGAGTCTCCGTAAGAAACAACATTGCTGGCCGTGCTGTCTCAAGATGGTGGTGGACAGCATTGAGGTTAGCATGGAGTCCACGGATGTTACAGAACTCGACCTCAAACAGCGAAGGTATGATGGGGGTGTGCACCGCTGATCGACCGTTATTTCTTGTATGCGCTCTCATTTGGGAAAGGAAATTACGAGACGTGAAGCGAGCGACGCATTGCCACGATAGGGATGGTCAAAGTGTGGAGATGTGTTTCCCCAGGAAGCTGCCAGAAGGGAAAATAAACTGACCCGCCGGACGGAAGGGCCCCCGAACCCTCCCGGTAGTGGCCGCCGGGACCCCACCGTCCGGTCACCAACCGGCACGACGGTCCACACCGAGATTATGCGTGGCCTGGTGGGGCAGCCTCGCGAGCTGGTTAAGAACGCTTGGGCCCCTGTACTCTGCCACGGGCGGCCAGCGGAACAACCGTTTCTACGGGTCTCCCTGTCCGGCAGGTCAATATAATTTCCCCCGGCATTGGTTCAACACCAACTTCCATCGGATCACCACATATCACGGCAATGCGCGCTCGTGCACTGGCTGTACGCTGGCTGATCTCGAAACGCGACTGCGAACAGCCACTTCACGAGTTTTTCACCATGCGTACGGTGGTAACAAGCCAGGCGGATGAGTCATCCTACCACCAGATGAGCAGATGGACGCTCAGATATCCCTTAGTCGCCTCTTACGAAACCCATGGGAGAGAGAGGGGCAGTGAATTGTATTCTTACTCCGTCACTGCACGGAGAGCAGTGACGGATTCTCTCATAGCCAATTGTTTGTTGCCCAATCTAGATCCGGGTTCGACGAAAATAAAACTAAAAATATTGTATACATAAACTGTAATATAATAAGTCTGCTCTTGGTGATTTTTATTTATTATATTTTTATTATTTATGCGCGGGTGAAACCGCATTGCACAGCTAGTAACTTATGGTATGCCGTCACTATTTCCTGGATCCATCTCATTAGCTGTCCTGGTTATTTATTTATTTATTTAAAACAAAAACATTCACAACAATTTATTACATTAAACAATACAACAAACCAATCAAGTCTTCACAATCAAGTAAAATAGCAGATTGTTGGGATAGCGACTTAGATTGATTAAAATTTCATAAAATGTGACCAAATTAATAAATTATTCTGTAATTAATAATGTAATATTTTTTATTTTATAGGAATGCGGACGAGCATAATATGGGCCACATGATGGTAAGTGGTCACCAACGCCCATAGACAATGGCATTGTAAGAAATGTTAACCATCGCTTACATCGTCAATGCGCCACCAACCTTGGGAACTAAGATGTTATGTCCCTTGTGTCTGTAACACTGGTGCACACTGGCTCACTCACCCTTCAAACCGGAAACAACAATACCAAGTTCTACTAATTTGCGGTAGAATATTTGATGAGTGGGTAGTACCTACTCAGACGAGCTTGCACAAATCCCTATCATTTGGTATCCATATTGTTATCGCCAACGGATTTCCGGTCATGTTTCATCTCAATGGATGACAGCATTGTGTAACGTGAAGTTTGCAATAGTCAACTTCAGTGATACGCTAGCTGAACCTGATTCATTCGGGAAAGGGTTGTGAAACACTGAACACTTATTTGTGCTACCATAGTTTGCTATAATATTATAAATAATAGTTATAAGTGCAACTTATATCAGAAGTGGGATAAGTAACGACGCCCATGATGCCTCAGATGTAAATGGCAGAAAAATAGCAGACGATCGCGGAGACACTCTTCAACTTCTAGTACGATATCATCTACATCAAGTAATAGCGATGAAAGTAAATATCACCGTAGAAGAGGCACCGACACTCAGATCATGTGAATATGTGGATTAATGTCATAGAAGCAAACGCGGTTAATTTTGGGTAGTCAGATCAAATGATTAAGTATCAAGCCCTCCAAAAAGTACGTAATACAGCAAAAACCTGGTGAAACTAGGTGGACTGTTTGGAAATGGAGAGATTGGCTAATAAACTAAGAGATACCTTTCAAATTAAACGTAATGTAAACGTAATTGTATATTTAAATCTAAAAAAGAATCTAGAAAACGAAACAGAGGTTAAATTGTTAAATATACACTCTGAAAAATAAATAAATTATAAAAATATTTTTGCTAACGGTAAAAGTTGCAAAGCTTTTATAGATATGGATAGTGATTGTTCTCTGATTACCGCAAATATAATAAGTAAGCTTGGCTTAAAAAGTTACGAAACCTACTTAATAGCCCCATCAATTTAGTTGGATTTACAAAAACGACTTTGTTTGAAGTAACAGAGGCTCTGGACTCGTTAGTTAAAATTAATGAAATTCAATTGATGATAACTATGTACATTATAGAAACGGTTACGGGTTGTGATGTATTGTTTGGTTGAAATTTTACAAAAAAAAAAAGATATTATGTACAGTCGTACTGGTAATACTCTGAAGTTTGATTACGTTAATTCATTGCATATTTATAAATTATTCATGATACTTTAGATCATTATAATCATGCATACAAATATATTCTAAATGATTTATTAAAAAAATATTGTAGTTGTTTTTCGGAAGATTTATCGACATTAGGTAAAGCATATTATAGAATTAGAAATAGAACTTACTACAACAAAAACTATTTATCATCGTCCCTATTGAATGTCTGATCGTGAAAAGTTAATTACGCGAGAAAAAATGGAAGATTTATTAAAAAATGGTATTATTCTAAATAGTAATTCTCTATTATTAGTCTATGCATGGCACCCGCTACCTTCTCGATCCGGGGGGCTAGGCGCTCGAAGTGCTCCTCGAAGCCCCAGCGACCGTCCAGTGTGAGGCCCAAGTATTTCATGCACCTGGCCACCTGGACGTTTGAGTCACCTTCGCGGACGTGCAAATGGGGCGGTTCCCTGCTCCTCAGCAGTTGATGGAACCATAGCGCCTCTGTCTTATGAGACACTATCCGTAGGCCCAATTCGCAGATCTTACCGACGACGATGGTCACCCCGAGCTCAGCGAGCTCTTTGCTTCTCTCCCGATGCTAGCACCAATGTGTCGTCTGCATAACAAACGACGCTGACACCTTTACGGAGAGCGACGCGCAGGACTGCGTCGTACGCGAGGTTCCACAAAAGAGGCCCCAAAACTGACCTCTGCGGAACCCCACAGCAAACTTCTCTCCGGGTCCTCGTACCGTCTTGCTCCATATACGAAACGTATCTGTCGCCGCAAGTAGTCACCGACGATCGCCTGCAGGTAACGGGGCACACGATGGTGTAAGAGTGCCCCCCTAATAGCGTCCCAGGGCAACGTGTTGAATGCGTTGACGATATCAAGACTTATCGCCAACGCCACGCCACCCCGGGCCACCGCCTGCTCCGACAGAGACCGGACGCGCAAGATTGCGTCGACAGTCGAACGGCCCTGTCGGAAGCCGTACTGGCACTCAGCCAGGTCGGGACCGACACGCGACAGATGCCCACACAGACGAGAAGTGACAATTCGCTTAAAAAGCTTGCCAGCCTCGTCCAGCAGACAAATGGGACGGTACGCAGAGAGAGATTCTGCAGTACTGCCATCCTTCTTCAAGAGAACCAAATTCGCCTCCTTCCAGCATCCTTTGACGCCGAAACGGTGGGCCGAAGGACGACCCATGTCCGCGCACAAAGGGCACTTCATCGGTGCACCGCAAGCGAAGCACCTATCACTCCGGTCGACGGTGCTTGAGCACCTCTGCCCGACGTGACCTTTCTCGAGGCACCGGTAGCAGTGTAGAGGTCTGCTCTCTAGTGCCTTAACTCTCGCGGAGCCCCAATCGACGCGGATCCGCTCCGCTGCCGTCACTTTGCGTACGGCGGCGAGAGGACATTGGACCCCGACGACAAGGGACGTGGGCACTCGGTGGATTTCTCCCACCTTTACGTTCTCCACCGAACATCCGCCCATTTCCGCGACAGCCGACGCGACTTCGGTCGGCGTCGTGGCTTCGTCCAAGTCCAAGACCTTAAGCTCGCCCGTTTTAATTGGGCGAGCTATCTTCAAACTGAAGTCGGTAAGGACTTCACGCATCTACGTAGCGAGGCGGTCGGCCTTCTCATGACAATCGGGGCCGCTGATATTGAGCAGCATCCCGCCTGTCAGAGCCCTTTTAAGGCCAACCGTCTCGATACCGAGGTCAGACAGCTTAATTCTGCTCTTGGCGGCTGTCATGACCTCAGCATATGAAGCCTTCCCATCTTTTTGGACAGTCACCGCGACCGCTGCGGTCTGCGCCGTCTCTTTTTACTCCGCTTCTTCGCATTCTTTTGCGGTTGACGAGGAGCCACTTTCGGCTGGGACTTGGGTGTTGACTTCCTTTTTGTCACTTACGCCCAAGTCTCAGGTGGTGTCGCAGATTTTGTAGCCTGCGGTACCATGCTGACCACTGCAGGCAAATCTACCACAGGTGGATGAGCAGGTGCCTTGCTCCCGCCCTTCCTCTTTCCCTTTTTACTTTTAGGCGGCCCTTGTGCTACCTTCACCACTGCCTCTGGTGCTGGCTTCCTCCCCAACGGAGGCCTTATGACCCTGTCGGGAAAGATTTTAGCCTCAAAGGCGGCCAGTTTTGCCTCCATAATGGCCTCGACGCGCTCCGAAAGCCTGGCGTCACTTTCTCTTGACGCATTCGAGGCGGTAAGTGCGGAATGTACTGTTTTAGTTTTAGGAACTACTGCCGCTGCACCACGCTTTGCTTTAGCAACAGAACCCTTTTTTGTCGGAGCAGCAAAAGTTATCTCATCCAGCTTTTGTGTCTGGTGCTGGCGTAGGAGATCTTATCCTGGCTCAGGTCGATCCCTGCGTTAGTACTTCCGTTCGTTCGCTGACGTTGGCATTTTTGGCGCGAAGTTCAGAGATTTCACGCTCCAACCTCAGGATATCGTCCTTTACTACTACCTCAGGACGTCGTCGTGTCAGTTCCGCCACTGCAGCAGTCACTCTACGCGTGGCCACACGTAGACTGCGGACGAAGCTCCCTTTAATGTTGCGGGAGCGGTCCGCAACCTTTTCAATCACCAGCAGGTCGTTGGTAATACAGGCACTTAGTTCGTCAGTTTGACGTGCCTGCATTTCGACCCCAAGTTCTTCGGGTCCAGGGAGGCTCCTCTTTGCTCTCCTGGCAGCTGGTGCCACAGAGGGATCGAAGAGCTCGTCCTCAGTATCCCCGTCAAAAGCAGGGTCGTTGGCTTCCAATATCCTCGTGGATAAGTAACTCAGACAACTCATGTCCGAATCCTCGCCCATTATGTCTTCCTCGGCCGTACTTGGATCCAGCGCACCCAGGCGTATAAAATGCCCACACTGATCCCGCCGCAGTCTCCCTGGTTTCGCCGTGGCGGCCTGCGACCTGCCTCTCCTCGCCCGTGACTTCGGTACCTTCGTAGGCGGCAGTGCGTCGCTTGAAGCCGATCCTGCCCCAGGTGGATCTCGTCTCTTTCTACACAGGCGAGTACGGCCCTCCGGCTCCGCTTGTGCACTGTCGAATATTCTCAGTTTCAAGCGCACAGTCAGCATTGCCTCCTTGGCTATCCTCATCCGTTTCGTCTTTTTGGGTGTTTTTAAATTTATCCATATAATTCCTACGAGTGTGGGGGAAAGACGGTCCATCCAGTCGGTGCCCCCTGCACCTTAATAAGCCTTGCATAACTCGCCACGGGTGTCAGCTGGTACCCTGGCGAGGAACACAGTCACGACTGAACTACCCATCAGCCATGCATCCCCTCGCGCTGCGTCGCCACTTGGGATTTGGAATGATTTTTTATAGAGTTTGTCTTCCTAGCGGGCCAGCCGATTAAGGCAAGACCCTCGGTCCCATGGGAAGCCGCGAGACATGTCCACGAAACCTCGAAGCATGGGGTTCCGATTTAAAGGACGGTGGCATAGCCTGCTCAGCGGCAGGATAAGTGCACACCGAGCCCGTCCTTGCCTCCACCGTTGTGTCTAAAGACACCCTCCTCGTTGCCCGGACCGCTCACATAGTCTACTCTGTTGATCAGAGAGGTACCAGGAGCGATCCGTGTGGCACGCAATCCCTTAGTCGCCTCTTACGACACCCACGGGAAGAGATGGGGAATGCTATTCTTACCCGGCACTCCACGGGTGTAATAATTCTCCCTATGCGAGCCCAGCATTATTAGTTGACAAGCCGTGAAGGGAAAAACGTTTAAGTATAGACTATCGCCAGTTAAATAAAATCACCGTAAAAGAATACTATTCAATAATAATAATAATAATAATAATAATAAAACTTTTTATTTCAGGACTAGCCCATATAGTGTTAGTAAAACATATTTTTTAACTTTACAAATTTTAAAAATACAATACAATAATAAAAATAATTACATATAATATTTATCAATAACAATTTTAAAATTTAATTTAATTTAAATAGTTTTTTAACATTATATTTAATATTTTATTATTATAATTTAATATAAAATTTGTAAACAAGCAGTTATTTAATTTTAAACAAAAAAAAAAACCATAAATAAAAATATAAAAATAAAAACAAAGCAATTAATTACAACAATTCTTAAAACTACGTTAGTAATACGTGGGCACGATCCCAGCACCTCCAGAGGGGACTATCCAGCTTTGCAGCCAGTGTGTTGAGGAGTTTATTGGAGCTGTTTAGTAATCTGCTCATAGCGGACGCAGTCCGCTTGCGTATGATCGCATAGAAGTCATCTACACGAGCTTCCGCAAACATTGCCGACGCGCTGCAGTATCGAGGCTTCTTCAATAAAATCCTCAGCACATTGTTGTACTGAACACGCAGAGCATTGTATGCTCGTCGGGAGTAGTTCTCTAACAGACCGCACGTGTAGAAGGACTGGCAAAAGTGCAATGCCAGTGTAAATATTATACTTCGTTAGATTTGAAAATCGGATACTATCATATTTTTATTAAAGAACTAGCTGTTGCCCGCAGCTTCGCTCGCGCGTGGTCTTTATCTATACTAATATTATAAATAAGTAAAAATAGATTTTTTGTATGTTTGTTTGTAGCGAATAAACTAAAAAACTGCTGTACTGTTTTTAAAAACCTTTTTTACCTACAGAAAGATACGTTATCAGCGAGTAATTAGCTGCCCGTCCCGACTTCGTACGGGTAAAATAAGGATTTTATCATTTTTTAATCAATAAGATATAAACATTTACCAATCGATTTATTCGCCCATCCAGTATAGTGTATGTGTGTTCAGTATAAGGCATATAATAATCCTACTTTTTACTAATATAATAAACTCGAAAGTTTGTATGGATGTATGGACGTTTGTTACTCTTTCACGCATAAACTACTGAATGGATTTTAATGAAACTTTACAATAATATAAGCTTAGGGAATACCAATTAAGTGGTACATATGGCAATAATGGAATATGTTTTTTTTATCCAAACATCACCAACATAGTGAAGTTTGTATATTTCTCCCTAAGAGATATTGATATAAGATATTGCGTATTTTGAATTTCATTATTTGCACCCAACTCTTCCAAACAAAAATAAAAGTTTCTAAAAACTTTGAAATTCATGTTTATTAATTCAATCAAAAAACTCAAATAGTATATTTCTATTTTTTTTAATTTTTATACTAATGCTTTTACCCCGTTTCTCCCGTTTGGAGTTAAATTTCTAAAAACGACGAAATACGTATGCATAGCTTTAATACTAAATATCATTCTTCTTACACCAAAAGTGACGGAATCCCCATACAAACTTTCAACCCCTTTTTTACCCTCTCAGATTTATATTTTCAAAAACGCTGAAATACATTTTTATTTATTTTTAAGCTTGTTCATTAAATTTCATGCTTCTAACTTTAAAAATGACTGGTTTCTAAACAATCGTTCAACTCTTTAGGGGTAGAATTTCCAAAAATCCTATCTTAGTTATAAAATGTATCAACTGCCAAAATTTCAAGTTTCTAACCCCCGCAGTTTAGGCTCTGCGTTAATGAATGAGTTAGGAAGAGTAATAATATTATGTGAATAGATATCAACAAAAATACGTATTTTTATAACTTTTGATAGACTCAACTAATTTTGATGAAATAAAGGCTAAACGGAATCTTGAAATAGTTCTTATAATAATTCGGTATTTTCAATTTTTAGACGATTAAAAGATACAGACATGCAGACTGTAAAAAAATTAAAAAAATGATTGCTTTGGTTTTGGTAAATCGTAAATAGCCATATAACCTTTAAAACAGGCAGTTATTTTGAAATAACAGACATAAACTTCAATTTTATTTATATGTATGGATAATTTATTAATTAATTCGTTTTTGTTATAGATTTATGTTATTTTATGTGTACAATATAAAGTATAAAGGAAAAGTTTCTTCTGTCAGAGACTAAATAAAATCAGACTTAACCAAGGCTACTAATTTAATTAAACAAAAAAAGGGAATTAAACAAATGTTTTCCATTGAACTTGACACACATCTGAATAAGCTGCTTAAGCGGCCATTTTATGTAGAAAAAATATATAATATACAAACAAAAGCAGCTATATAACAATTTTAATTAAAGTTTCAAAAGCAGTTATTTGACCGCTCTGGTAGGTTAAGTGTTAAAAATGAGATGACACTTATAGCATATATATATATAAATATATACATACATTAGCTAAGTTTCCACCAACAATAATTACACAATCATTAAAATAATCAAAACATATATAAAATCAAACAGCTAAACCATCATAATCAGTAAAGGTGTAGTAAGATATACATTTTTTTATAATCAAATATAATTAATTACTTAATGAAAACACATATTTAACAAAAACAAAATATAAATGAAATCACATAGCTTAAGCATTATTAGATTGAGTAAGGCCAATAAAATGCAGTAAATAAATGATATATATTATTTATATATTTTTTAACCAAATACAATTAAAAGGCAAGCAAGAATATGACTACAGTACAAAATTTATAACAAACTTAAATATTGAATATTAAGATGGGTTGGTACATTCATTTTATATAAATTAATACATTTAATACATTATTATTTTTAACTTATTTATGTTATTTTTGAAGTGATTTTTTTTTAAATATATAATATCAATATCTGAGTACACTTAGTTATATATTATATGCTCGCACAGATCTACTTCTTCCTATTCATGATTATGCTGTCGCAAGCTTGATGTAGCCAAAGACCAATTGAATTAAGCTGAGAGATTACAAAATACTTTTATTCGGTTTATATTGGGATGAGGCAAATATAACCACGTTTCACAATTTTGTTCTCTTCTTAATTAGTTGCCCGTCTGACTTCATAGGAATATGCACATCTTCTCTATTCTGTACTGTGTGTTGTTTAACCCTTTTACTCCCCCTTCATCACTTGATATTCATTAGATGATGATGGTGATGACAATGTCTCAGTGCTTTTATTTATGTGCTCCGTATTTTGTTGTTCGATCACTACTATTTTAGCTATCTCTATAGCTTTCTTTAGTGACAGATCAGACCGTTGTAATAATCTTTGATGTTTGGCGAGCTACTCTAACACATATTCGCTGTAAATTTATCACTGACCAATGACTATTAATTCAACGAAATCGCATTTTAAACTGTAATTTTCTAGACTCGTAATAAAGTTGGTTATATTTTCGTGTTTGCTTTGTTTTCTCATAAAAAATACATGTCAGGCCATAGTTAAATTTTTCCTCGGTTCGAAATACTTGTTACATTTATTAATGAGGTCTTCTAAAGTAATTTCTGTTATTTTAATGTTGAACAAAATTGCTATTTTTCTCTATTTACACTTCTTATACATAACCAGTGGCTAATACTCCTTATATATATCCAGAGGCTAATAAATATAGTTCAAAATATGGTTGCCATTTTTTCCGCGTTAAATTGTTATTTATTTCGTTGTTTAGAAAAAACTTCGGTAGGTAAAACTTTTGAATTTTTATCTGCCGTTTTAAAACTTTTGACAGGAAACACGAATTTACGAAAAAATTATACCTATTTAAAGTTTTAAGAAGTGATATACCACGTTGATGTTTAAAGCAAGCACTTCTAAAACCATGTATTATTGTTATAGTTGTTTTTTAGGCTTTGTGTATACACCTATATACTATTTACGTATTAATTATTGTCACTGAGTTAACTGACTTGCTCACACGCAGACTTAAAGCGTACTGTTATGAAAGATATAAGATGAGATCATAAAGATACACACAATATATATGCAATATTAGTTTTTATGCAAAAACAACACACGAAGCTACTGAAAAGACGAAACTGTTAACAAAACTTTTTGATTTTGACAACTAACAGGTGCGCGTACTTTTCCTACAGATAATAATTTATTGATTTTGAGTAGTGATACTAAACTTTTAGTAAATAAATAAAGAGATTAAAAATTATAGGACAAAATATAGGATAAATCATAAGCAAAAAAGTATATTACATGTAATATTTAATCTCTTTTCAGTTTGACCATAACCATTTTTTAATAAATGTTCTACATGTATCTTTAAATTGACATAACTTTATTATTTATGAACCGATTGAAATAAAACAAACACTAAATGTTAAGTGAAGTTAGCCACAATACATTAGTGAAAACCGCACTCAAATCCGTTAAGCCGTTTTTAAGATTAGCGTGCACAAACGCACAGACAAACAGACAAACAGACAAACAGACAAACAGACAAACAGACAAACAGACAAAAAATTTATTAATCATTGTTTTGGGTTCTATTGTGTTTATAAAGACCCCCGATAAAAGTTTTACTCATTTATCTTCCATGTACAGACATCGACCAGTTACAGATTTATTATATGTATAGATATAGAAAAGATATATACAAAACAGTATTTATTACACCAGATGAACACTATGAATTTGTTAGAATGCCATTTGGGCTCTGCAATGGGCCAGCAGTATTTCAACGATTAATGAATACTGTTTTAGGTGAATTACGTTTTGATAGAGTTATTTGTTACATGGACAATTTGTTAATTGCTACTAAAAGCTTAGAAGAAAATATCACTTATCTGGAAAACATTTTAAGTATATTAGTTCTCACGGTATAACGCTTAATTTAAATAAATGGTTTTTTTTTCAAAATAATGTTACTTTTCTTGGATATGATATTTCCGAAAATTGTATTAGCCTTAGTACAATGAAACTTAATGCTATTCAGAATTACCCTATTCCAAAAAATGTTTTTGAATTAAGACAATTTTTAGGAGTAATTAATTATTTTAGAAAAAACATTAGAAATTGTGCGTTAATAAACAAGCCCCTTACTAATTTATTAATAAAAGATGCAGTTTGGATATGGGACGCGAAACAGGATCGAGCTGTTTCAGATTTAAAAAAAAAAGTTTAAATAATAATGCAGTGCTTAATATATTTAACCCAAATTTACCTACAAATTTGTATAATTATCCCAGTCGTAATGGAATAGGATGTATTTTAATGCAATTAACTGACAGTGGGGAGAGGCCCGTTCATTTATATAGTCGTCAAACGACAAGCGAAGAAAAATCATATCATTCATTCGAATTAGAATTATTAGCCATTATTGTTGGACTACAAAAATTCAGACATTATGTACTAGGAAAAGTACTTAAAATGACAACAGATTGCAATGCTGTTAAATATGCATTAACGAAAAAATTCGTGGAATAATGTCCTTGGTCTGTCGATGGGTCCTATTTACACAAGAGTTTTCTTTTAAAATTAATAAATTTTACAATCAGGATAGGCCGAGTCAAACAATTTCTTCAATCATGGAGCGAGGAGCCATTTGTGAAATAACGTGCTCGCCCGTGTAGGGAAAAAGATCCCCAACCAGGCGCAGAAGAAGCTCCGGCGACAGCATTTCCGTCGTCCATCGGTGCGGAATTTCCTCCGCATACCACGATAAGTTTTCTTCCACGGATCCCTATTTGGGGACACCAGCAGCTCCTCCCTCGCTCGCTCTTTAGCGAGACGTATCGTCAGCTGCAGTTCTGCAGACGTAGGCCATCCGCGCTCGGACACGCGTCGCCTGAAATTGCATTTTCGGACCACCAGTATATCTGACGGTGCGGTGGCCTGCACCGGGTCCTCGGCATATTTGCATCGCACACCACCTCTAGAGCACTGCGCATTTGACCTGCCAGTTCATCGGCACCCTCCTACCACCTTCCCCACCCACAAGAGATCCTGCTCTATAGGTAATCAGAAAAAATATTAAATATAAGTAAACAAATAAATTTCAGCTGGATTGGCGGCGACAGTCACGCTATTGAGAGCTAAAGTTGATACTAATATAAAAACGAGAAAGTTGATACTAATATAGAAACAAAAAAATACATTCGATTCAAAACATAAAGATGCACCTAAGTATCAGGTTGGTGATCTTGTCGTTATTAGAACACTTAGTTGTTCAAATGATGGTCAAAGTACGAAGTTAATGGCACAATACGAAGGTCCATTTTAAATCACAGAAATACTGAGCTGTGATCGGTACAAAGTTACTGACATGAGAGGTGCGGAAAAAAGTACAAAGCCTTATAACGAAGTAAAATCTTTGGAAAATATGAAACCATGGATAAATCTTGAAAATATGACTTTAACCGGATGTTATCGCCCAATATCTATTCTACAAGGTTTTTTTTAAAAAAATGTTGTTAACAAACGTCTTACTCACTTTTTAGAAATAAAAAAATCTTCTTTCTTCATCCCAATATGGTTTCCGTGCTAATATATCCTCAAGTGATGCTGTACATATTTTTTTTTTTGTATTTTAATCTGCAATCAGTCTTTGGACTATGAGCGGATAGTTGGTGCGATAGTTGGCGTGATGAGTGAGCTCTCCATCGAGTGCACTTCTCGTGTTATGAGGGTGCTACACCCTCTCGTGCAGCTGTAGTACATCATGCCTCTTTAGGCGCCTAAGATGTTTTTAGCTTTTCAACTGGGTTGCCAATTTATTAGGGTGTAAGGCAAGCCATTGTTGGTATATTTTTGAGGCAGCTCTAATTTCTTCCCTCACTGTGGTCATTTGCAAGGTGGCATGAATTTCACCGTTTGTGATGAACCAAGGAACATTGGAAATGGTGCGCAAGATGATATTTTGTGATCTTTGTATCATGGCAATATTTGAGTTACTGGCACTTCCCCAGAGCTGTATCCCATACGTCCACACTGGTTTTAGGAGCATCTTGTAAATTAGGAGTTTATTGTCCGTTGACAATTTGCTGTTTCGTCCTAGCAGCCAGAGCATGGTTTTATATTTTATGTTGAGCTCATCTCTTTTGGTTTTAACATTATTTTTCCAGGTTAGTCTGCGGTCCAAATGGAGGCCAAGGTATTTAACTCTGTGTGAGTATGTTATTTCCAAGGTGTACTGGAGGGCAGTATCCTTTTTTCAGAGTGAATGTTATGTGAGTCGATTTGGATGCACTTGCTTTAATTTTCCATTTATTCAACCACTTGTTTATTTCATTTAGCCCTTTTTGAAGCGTGTGAGATGCAATAGCCGGATTTTTGCTGCTTGCTAATAGTGCAGTATCATCAGCGAAGATAGCTGTGGTGACTCCCGTTACTACTGGCAGATCTGCCGTGAAGATTGTGTACAACACTGGACCCAACACTGATCCCTGCGGGACACCCGCTTTGATATCGTGGAAGACTGACGTTTCTCCTGATTCCTGAACTTGGAAAATTCTGTCCGATAGATATGATTGCATCAACATGTAGTAGCTATGTGGAAGATATTTCTTGATCTTGTAAAGAAGTCCTTCATGCCATACTTTGTCAAATGCCTGCTGTATATCAAGAAATGCCGAAGAACAATACTCCTTATTTTCTAGGGATTCTCTTATTGTAAAGGTCACCCGATGGACTTGTTCGACTGTTGAGTGGGATTGTCGAAACCCAAATTGATGGTCAGGTAGTATTTTGTCTTCAGTCAGAATAGGCAGTATTCTTTGCAATAACATTTTTTCGAAGACCTTGGATAGAATTGGTAGGAGACTGATTGGACGATAGGATTCAACCTCATTTGGTGGTTTACCTACCTTGTGGATCATTATTATTTTTGAGATTTTCCACAGGGCAGGCAAGTATTGTACTCTCAAAATTCCGTTATATAGGATGGTCAGGTAAACTACTGCCTTTTTCGGTAGTTGTTGTAGTATTTCTTTTGTTATCAGGTCGTATCCTGGAGCCTTTCGGTCTTCGAGGCCATTTATCCTTCGCCACACTTCAATTACTTTTACTGGATGAGGTGGTAACGCTATCTGATGCGGTTGATTCAGAAAACGTTTAACATCTCTTTGTGCCTCCAGATCATCTGTTTCATTGGGTGAGAAAACAGCAGCTAGATGATTGGCAAATACGTTAGCCTTTTCCTGAGCGGTTTTAGCCCAGCTATCATTGCTCTTCCTTATGGGTGGTTTGGCTACCTGAAGTTTATTGTAGAACTTGGTGAATTTCCATAAGGAATAGTTACTGGATACTGTAGGCGTAAGAGACACTAGTTTAGCTTCGAGTGTAGCATCGTGCCATTCAGTGAGAAATATTCTTAGCTCTTGTATAGCTTTATTAAATGCTCGTTTATCTTCAGCGTTTCTACTAACTTGCCAAACACGTCGTAGTCGCCGTTTTTCGAGAATTCGGTTTTTATTATCTAGTGGCCAATTTGTAATAGTACCGTGTTTATGTGTTAGTGATGGCGTAGTTTTCCAACAAGCGTCTTGTATGAGCGTAGTAATATTTTTTGTTGCCTCTTCAATATCTTCGGGACACTTAAGAGCTATTTTTAAATTTATATTATCCTCTAGGTATTCACGGAATGACTCCCAATCGGTGCGATTATGACATAGTGAAGGTGGTCTTTCAGCTTCAATTACCATAGCGCTAACACTAAGTAATACTGGTGTATGGTCTGAGGAGCCATCCAGGCAGGACTCGGCTCGGAGATACGAACTTGATAAACCCTTACAGATGAAAAAGTCCAAGAGGTCGGGAATCTTGTTTGTATCTGTAGGCCAGTATGTGGGTTCACCCGCCAATATCGTACGCAGGTTCATTGCTGTCACACTAGCCTGCAGCTGTCTGCCCCTAGTTGTGGTTAACCTGGACCCCCAAGATGTGTGTTTTGCATTCCAGTCGCCGCCAGATATAAATCTGCCCCCTAAGGTTTTAAAGTAATTACTAAACATATTTTCCGATATAGTGTGTTTGGGTGGGCAGTACACAGCCGAAATATTGAAGTACCCGCAACTATCCCTAACTGCAATTGTAGTGGCTTGAATATACTCGGTCTTAAACTCCGGTAATATGTCGTGTTCTCCACTCCACTCCACTCCACTTGTCGGTCTCGCACTATGATTGCTGTGCCGGCATGTCCTGTTCCGTCCGGATGGTTTGTCATATATGTCCTGTATCCTCGAAACTTTACACTGGATGAGGAGGTGCAGTGAGCCTCTGAAATAAGCCTAACATCGAGTTTATGTTCCTTTAATAAGAGACCGACGTCATCTTTGTTTGGGGCCAGACCATTCGGGTTCCAGGTGGCCATACGCAATACTGCCGTTAGTTAATTTTATTAAGCAGTGATGTTATGAGTTGCATTAGTGTACTCATGTGTTGTAGGATTAGCTCGAACTTTTCGTTTTGTTTTATGAGCAGTTTTTCTAGTGTACTGATCTCTTGGAGCTCTGCAAGAGAAACTTCTTTTGTAGAGGGATCTTTTGTAGTTGGCCATCTTGGTCTGCTGGATTTTGCGGTGTCTGATTTATTTCTCTCTTTACCAGTGTTGGTATTTGATGTCGACATTGGTTTGTCAGTTCCGAGGATAGGAAAATCCGAATCCGTTGGTATTTGAGCACCATTTCTCTTTGTAGGGTGTGATTTTGCTGTTCTTCTTGCGAGGATTTCCCTGTACACCTCACATCCTTTATAGTTGGCGGGATGGGGTCCATGGCATAATGCACATGTAGCCGGGGTATTTCGGTCACGCTTGGTGCAATCCGAAGTTTTATGAGAATCACCACATTTCACGCATCGGAAGGGTCTCATACAGTAATTCTTCGAGTGGCCATACTGTTGACAACGTTGAAACTGCACTATTGACTTTTTCTTTTTTGGGTCTTCTATAATGACTGATTGGTGGTATATATATGTCGGAGTCAGTCGTCACATCAACGCAAAGATAAAAGTACCCAACTTGACTTGATTGATTTGTTGTTTACTCAATGATAATTACAATTAGCTAGATTTTTAATGCAAATCTTTTACGACAATTCCTAATTATATCTGGTATGATTTACTAGCTACCTGCGATTGACTTATGACGACTAGTTTCGATTTCGGTAATTGTTAATAGCGTTACGAAACATTATAAACGATTATTTAATTCGTGTCACATGGAAATAACTCCAAATTGACTGTTCTTGATTAACGATAATTCATATTGGAATATTTTATGATTAAAAATCATAAAAGCAGATTTAATTACTTTGTATTTTCATTTTGGTAAACACGTGGCTGGCGTTTCGCGCCACGGACAGAGTTGTTGAGAGTAGGGGCTAGGGTATAAATACCGTGTTCACTGGCTAGTCTTTAGTCGATTTCAAGGATCGACTCAAGCAAGAGCTCTAGCTCCCGACAAAACTGTCGGTTTACCCCTCAGGCTTGACTGCCTATACTACGCTATTTAGTTAGCTGTACTTGTCCGCTTGTACGCGGTTACGCTCCCCTTCGGCATATTGCTTTCGCTGTATATCTCTGGCTTATCTGTTTGCTTTTTTTGATTGTGTATAAATTATTTTAAGACCATTACTGTAATTATTGTAAATAATAAATCTATTGTTATTTAAATTAATTGTTGTTTCTTAAAATGGGAGCCCGACCTCCTGACGATCCGTCTAAAACCGCCCCCGATCCTACATCAGAAGTGGGATCGGAACCTCATGTGTTCTGATCCGCTTTGCTACCTGTGGTAACGTATTATACGATGAAAAGGATCTGGTGAGTGCGTTCCAATTTGTTTAAAAGCGATAGACACTATGTCTTACTGTGTGTCGTAATTTATAACTTTCTTAGTAACTTCACAAGTTAGCTTGCAAAGATTTCTTTATTTAACTACCCTGCATTGGATTATTATTAATTAACAGTGATCTTGCGCAATAATAGCTAAGAAATGTGCCTAATAGCAGCCATAACTCTGATAAAGTCTGATAAAAAAAACAAATGTGTTACATTCTAGTTCTATTATCGTTGGAGGAATAACGTGTAAGTGATCGTGACTACGGTAAAGCATCTTGACTCTGCGGCCGTGTCTTCGCCGGTGCGTGAGTGCTGCCATGAGCTGCGGTGCTGCGTTGACGACATGAGTGTTGGGTGCGAGGAGGTACATCGCGTTGAAGTTCAATGGTAATGTAAATGGAGTTCGTGACGTGGCGTGCAAGTTTAAAACATAAAGGTCAGTCTTTCACATTCCATTATGATTCAGGTGCTGAGAATTATCTTATTAAAGAAAGTGTTTCTTGTAAGTTTATGTCACATTAAGAGGTTATTAGTCAGTCAAGTGTTCTCAGCACTGTTTAAATATTTTGTATTTTTGAGATTGATAATAATTTAAATTTTATTGTATGTTTCGCCGGATATGTCTTAATATGCGTAGTGATATCATGACAGGGCGCGAAATATTGTCGCAGGGATTTAGTGTTATTATTATTGCGAAACAATTTAAAATTTCTAAAATTCATGACGTAAAATAATTATTACTCACATGTACCCTCAGCTAATTTAGAAAGTAATGTTTCATCCCGTAGTAATGAATACCGGCTCTTATGAATGATTTTACCGTTATTGATACCGAAGTGTCCCTAACTCATAAAGCAGAAATTGTTACTGCGTTGATTCGTTTTTCGAAATATTTTATTACTGGCTTGGCACAAAATTGCATAACGGGTGAACGTGTGATTCGGTAAATTAATCCTAGTTAGTCCTTTTGGTTGAGATTGATGTTAATTATGAAGTTCAAATTAAAAGTTGTGATAGAAACTAGAGTAAGGGGGTCTATAGAGACCATATGTGTGCTTACCAGGGGGTGACACACGGCGATCCAAGGGATCTGACCCATGCGTTGGATGTGAGCAATGCGATTACTGATCGGCTGGACAACCGGGGCAGCAGATGTCTAACTCGAGAGTTTCTAGAGTCTGGATTTACGAAAGCTGTGTAATGTTGTACTGAGTCGTTTGCAATTTAGTCCGAACGACTGTGATATGTGGCTCTTGCTGTTAGCATAATAAAATTTTATATCCCCTATTGTCTAGTTTGATGTCTTTGTACTTTCCCTTAAAATGTAGTGTGGTCAGGAGTGACCGAGCTAAGTGATACTGCGTGACAAACAATGTTTCAGAGTAACACACGAGGCTGGTGCTTCAGTGTTTCGGGTGCGATACATCAGTCTGCGCACAACTGGTGCTGCTGGCTGAACGACCGCCGGTCAGCTTTCTCCAGCTTGCCGGACGTAGAGCTGGTGACAGTGTCACGAGCGTGCAGGCGTGGTCGTCTGTCAAGAGTGAACGTGCGGCTCGCGTGGCGCGTGGTGCTGATGGCTGAGCGTCACGAGCGCGCAGGCGCGCTCACCTTCAGTGCGCGTACGGTGCATGTGGCTCGTGTGGCGTGCGATGCTGGTGGTGGAGCGTCATGAGCGCACAGGCGTGTTCACCTGATCGAGTCTACGTATGGCGCGCACCGCGCGTGGTGCTGGTGGCCGAGCGTTATGAGAACGCAGGCGTGCTTATGTCGGTATGGTATCTGTACGAACTATCTCTGTGAGATGAGCATACAGGAGAAGGTGACACGTGATATACTCCTGGCTTGGTACCTCAGGGGTATTGACTGACGAGATGATGGATGTGATCATGGTGATCCAACTGAATTGACTGCAGCAATTCTGTTGTATTGTCATGTAGGAAGTTACGATTACATATGTTTGTTTATTTGTATTGTACTTGGTCTTAATTCAAAACGAAGAGAGAAATCAAACTAAGCTAGATCCTAAATACAAAGGACCGTTTAAAGTTGTGGAATTGCTTGAAGGTGACCGCTATCTGTTAAAACAGTTGTCTGGTAATAGATCGTTTACGAAAGATGCCCCAATGCCCTGTTGATTTAAATTATGATGATGATAGTGATGACAGCTGTTCCATCACAGATACGCAATTGCCACATGACTAGATGTGTATGTTGACTCTTGGATGTCTATCTTGACTCCTAGATGTCTATTTTGACTCCTGTATGTCTATTAGAATCTTATGCGGGATATCTATCTTGATTCCAATGCGAGATGTCTAACTTGACTACTGGATGTCTATTTTGACTCTTGGATGTCTATCTTGACTCCTAGATGTCTATTTTGACTCCTGTATGTCTATTAGAATCTTATGCGGGATATCTATCTTGATTCCAATGCGAGATGTCTAACTTGACTACTGGATGTCTATTTTGACTCTTGGATGTCTATTTTTGACTCCTAGTTGTCTATTTGACTTTTTGTGATATATTGAGTGTCTGTGGCCAGCTGTACTATCTGTACTGTCTACTGTGTTATTTTTGGGCAGGTGTATATAGTCATGTTGTCATTAATTAGTTATTTATTGGTCAGGGAGGCCGAACAATGTTTTACTTGGTTATATTTTGTTACAGAACTACACGAGGACGTGTGAATCGTCAGTTCTGGCCGTGTCGGAGTCAGTCGTCACATCAACGCAAAGATAAAAGTACCCAACTTGACTTGATTGATTTGTTGTTTACTCAATGATAATTACAATTAGCTAGATTTTTAATGCAAATCTTTTACGACAATTCCTAATTATATCTGGTATGATTTACTAGCTACCTGCGATTGACTTATGACGACTAGTTTCGATTTCGGTAATTGTTAATAGCGTTACGAAACATTATAAACGATTATTTAATTCGTGTCACATGGAAATAACTCCAAATTGACTGTTCTTGATTAACGATAATTCATATTGGAATATTTTATGATTAAAAATCATAAAAGCAGATTTAATTACTTTGTATTTTCATTTTGGTAAACACGTGGCTGGCGTTTCGCGCCACGGACAGAGTTGTTGAGAGTAGGGGCTAGGGTATAAATACCGTGTTCACTGGCTAGTCTTTAGTCGATTTCAAGGATCGACTCAAGCAAGAGCTCTAGCTCCCGACAAAACTGTCGGTTTACCCCTCAGGCTTGACTGCCTATACTACGCTATTTAGTTAGCTGTACTTGTCCGCTTGTACGCGGTTACGCTCCCCTTCGGCATATTGCTTTCGCTGTATATCTCTGGCTTATCTGTTTGCTTTTTTTGATTGTGTATAAATTATTTTAAGACCATTACTGTAATTATTGTAAATAATAAATCTATTGTTATTTAAATTAATTGTTGTTTCTTAAAATGGGAGCCCGACCTCCTGACGATCCGTCTAAAACCGCCCCCGATCCTACATATATTTAAGCTCCTTCACTGCTCTGTTGTTGGGACTAAGTAGAAGGTTAACAAAGAAAGTTGATGTTGGTCTCCTATCAGGTCCATATTTTGCGTTAATTATTTCTCCTGTTATAGAGTTCCCTGTACTTTCAATATCTTCCTTTATAGCACTAAAAGGAGTAGAATGGTGGAGATTTCTAATGACTATCCTATAATTTCTTTGATCTTTTCTGTTAAATGTATGTCCTATGAGTCCCTTTTCACGAACTAGTGAAATTAGTTTTTTGTACACTTCTACTTCTGTACAGTTAATTCGCATTTTATTCCGATTAACTATTTTGAAAGTAAATAGATTCCTATTAACCACAGATTCTAACAGGTCAGTTAATTTGCTGACATCCTCCACACCGTAAAGGATTATTGGCGGGGGCTTGCTGGGTTTGTAGTCTCTTCATCCTTTTCAGGGCGGTCGACAGGTAAATCACTGAATCTATTAACAGTTTTGATTCCCTCAGGTGATGGAGTTATGGAGATTTTCTTCCTTTTACGGTTATTTCCTGATGGTACCCTTTGCCATTCAGGAGGGTGAGGGCGGGTTTATTTAGGATATACTTGTATTGATATATTCTTCGCTTCAGTAGGTGTTTGATTTGTGGAAGTAGGAGGTGTGGATACTGTTCCAACGGAGGAACTTCTCGGCCTACTTATGAACAGGCTAGGGTGAAGTGCCTGTCGAATCATCTTCTTGTTTCCAGTAGCATTTGCTGATATAGAAGCCTGGTTACCCGCTTCTACGCAGCCTTCGGTAGCCAATTTCACATCATCTGGCCTGGATACCAGGTGGCGCCGGGAGTTAGCCGGATCGCATGACAAATCACTCTCGTTATTTAGACTTTCCATAGTTAATAAAGTTGGGATAAGAAACTGAGACTTTCCCAAGGTCCCATTCTACACTTTTAGAGGATATTTTGATCCTCTAGGCCTGTAGTGACCTTGAACAGGTTAGTTACCAGTGCCTGTTGCACGGCGTTGTTGTTCTTTTAGCACCACCCAGGGGGGACGTGTAGGGTAGCAAAGGGCAATCTTCCTACGGACGCGAACAACCTACCCCCCGATGCTGTACATGAGTTAACTGATTACATAGTAAAACACCTGGATAACAAGAAAAAGGTCATTGTGATTTTTCTAGACCTCGCTAAGGCATTTGACACGGTTTCTGTCTTACTACTTTTGAACAAGTTAGATCAATTGGGAATTCGTGGTACCCAGCTACAATTTTTTGCCAACTACCTCACAGGTCGTACACAGTGCGTTCAAATTGGTGGAGTTCGCAGTAATGACCTCCCTATTTCCCACGGTGTGCCTCAAGGAAGCATTTTAGGACCGACACTCTTTTTAACATACATAAATGACCTATGTCAACTTCAACTGACTAACGGCAAAATCATTACCTTCGCCGACGATACTGCTTTGCTTTTTCAAGGCAATACGTGGGAAGAGGTCTATTATAGTGCTCAGAGGGGTTTTAACCTTATCACTGAATGGCTCAGTGATAATCGTCTTGTCTTAAATACAGACAAAACTGATTATATATCCTTTTCAATAAAAAATAGAAACCATCCTTACAATTCTCCTTTTAGCATTATATCCCATAACTGTCCTAATCTTGAATCACATAACTGTTCATGTCCCAAGCTTCAATATGTTGATAACATCAAATATCTCGGGGTATTAATTGACAAAAACCTTAATTTCGAAGCCCATATCAACCTTCTCTCTTCAAGAACTAGAAATGTAATTTATATATATATATATATACATATTTATACTATAGGTTAGTGGACGAGCATGTGGGCCACCTGATGGTAAGTGGGCGCCAACGCCCATAGACAGTGGTTTGTATATTTCTTAAAAAAAAAACAACATCACCACTGCGCCACCAACCTTGGGAACTAAGATGCTATGTCCCTTATGCCTGTAATTACACTGGCTTACTCACCCTTCAAACCGGAACACAACAACACAAAGTACTGCTGTTTTGCGGTAGAATATCTAATGAGTGGGTGCTACCTACCCAGACGAGCTTGCAAAAAGATCTACCACCGAGTAAATTTTTTAAATTTTACGATTTGTTGCAGACCAGAAAGTAATGAAACTTACCTACCTAAGCCTATACCAGTCCATCCTTACTTACTGTATCACATCTTAGGGAGGCGCACCTAATTCCCACCTGATCCACCGGGACGTGCTCAAAGGGCTGTTCTAAAAGTTAGTCACTTTCTCCCCTATATCTATCCAACGACGGAATTATATAAAAAGTGCAACGTCCTCATATATTATATCATATATTATGATCTGGTTTATCTTGGTTACTAAACCAAGATAAACGGCGTAAAAATAAAGTTTGTCCTACGACTTCATTTGAAACTTGTATCTCACATAAATTTTGCTGCTTTTTGGTGCCTTATATATATAACAAAATCAACGCAATTTTATACATATACCCACTTTCTAAGTTTCGCTGTAAGGTAGCAATTTCATCGTGGTTGCAAAAGCTCTCGTACTCTGAAACAGAAGAACTACTCTGGTCTTTCTACCTATAGAAGTTGGATCCATTGCTTTTAAAACAACAAACACATACACACACTCACACATACACACATACACACACACACACGCAATAGTAATTATTACCACAATACCGGTCCGTGCGAGTGGGAGCCTGGTAATCTGTAAAACAGTTATCACTAGTATGGATACCAGTCTCTCACAAAGGAATGTGAACAATGTTAACGGTATAACACTACTTTTTTTACACTATTCTACTATTAAACAAATTACCTGTACTTTTCCTTTGTGATGAGAAATAAATAATCATTTCATTTCATTTCATCGGAGGTAAAATTTAAGTTTATAAGATTGTGTATTAATTATTGTAAATTGTCTTTTAAAATTAGATTATTGGGTTTCTAATGTTTTTACTGTGAACCAAACAAGATGGTGCGGTAGGGTCTCCAACTTGCAACAGATAACGCTCAGGAATCCGAACGGATCGCTAGCTCACAGTCCGCAAGAGAAAGCCGATCTTCTGGCAAAACTCTTTGCGGACAACTCTGTGATCGATGATTGCAGTGCACAGCCACCTTCAATACCTTCATGTGGCCACACGATGCCTGACATCAAAATCAGGCAGCGCGATGTGCGTGCAGAGCTGCAATCACTCGATGTACGGAAAGCTAGTGGTCCCGATGGAATACCAGCCATAGTGCTGAAGAAGTGTGCAGCGGAGCTGTCTTCTGTGTTGACGCGCCTGTTCCAGCTGTCTCTCTATACAGGACGTGTGCCGGATTCTTGGAGAGAGGCTAATGTGCAAGCGGTTCCCAAAAAAGGGGATCGGTCAGACCCGGCTAATTATCGGCCAATAGCTATCACTTCAGTACTTTGTAAGGTGATGGAACGGATTCTAAATAACCAACTGATCCATTACCTAGAAGATCACTGTCTGATTAATGATCGTCAATACGGGTTTCGACCGAAACGGTCCACAGGTGATCTTCTAGCGTACGTAACACACCTCTGGGGTGAAGCTATCGACAAGCGTGGGGAATCGTTGGCTGTCAGCCTCGATATCTCCAAGGCTTTTGACAAGGTCTGGCACAGAAGTCTTCTCTCCAAGCTGCCGGCATACGGTCTGCCAGCTCAGCTCTGCACCTGGATTGCCAGCTTCCTACACAAGCGTAGCCTTCGCGTTTTAGTTGATGGCTGCGCTTCACAATTCCATGTAGTGAATGCTGGGGTCCCCCAGGGGTCTGTGCTATCCCCCACACTCTTTCTTCTGCATATCAATGATATGCTCTCTCTCGGGAACATACATTGCTATGCAGATGATAGTATAGTGCACGGGGGATACCACGGACGCGCAAGAGCTGGGCGGGCGGAAACTGGGGAGAGACGGAGGGATCTTGTTGTTGAACTCAATAGGACGTTAGGACTCATTGCCAAATGGGGCTCTGATAATCTTGTTGAGTTCAACGCCAAGAAAACACAGATATGCGCTCTCACAGCGAAAAAGTCACCATTTTCCCCTCCTCCTTCCCTCTGTGGCACTACGCTGGAGATACAAGGCAAAGTCGCCATACTGGGAATTGACGTTCGTTGCGACCTCAATCCAAAGGATTACATCGAGGCTGTTATAAAAACAGCCTCACGAAAACTCGGAGTCCTGAACAAGGTGCGGTGTTTTTTCACGCCACAACAACTGCTCCTGTTGTATAAAACACAGGTGCGGTCTTGCGTCGAATATTGCTCGCACCTTTGGGATGGCTCCGCTAAGTACTTACTGGAGGCCTTGGATCGGTTGCAGCGACGTGCGGTTCGCATTATTGGCGACGTAAAGGTCACCAACACCCTCGAGCCTTTACATTTGCGTCGACACGTGCTCCCCTCCTCTTATGACCCGGGTTCCTTCAAACGAGGCGTGAAGAGGCATCTTGCGGTGTAATGTGGTGCCCTGAGAGAGGAATGAAAGCCGAGACTGCTGAATAGATACTGCCTTTATTTCCAATAGGTCGTACATTAAATAGGTACAAAATTAGGTTACGTAGTATATAATGATTAATAAGTATGTTTAGTTAATATAATCTATTCACTACATCTCATCTCCACCGCAATAAAAAAAATAAAATAAACAATACAATTTATTTTATTTTAGTTTATATTACGAATGTTCATATAGTATAATGTCATATTATAATTACTATCTTTACAAACTTTTGAAGTAAGTATTTAGTACATAAACTTTTAACAAAATTGTTAGGTAATTGGTTCAAAATACATTTTTGTTCTGTTTTTGTGAATAACATAGTTTTTATTATCCTTAATTATTTCTACATTGGGTGAACATTCCCTTATTACTTTGTATGGACCTGAATATATGTTTTGGAACTTACTGCCGGTTTCATTTTTTATTAAAATCAAATCATTCTGTTTATAAGTCACAGGGTTTATATTACGATCATACTTATCTTTTCTTTTTAATTTACTTGCTATTAAATTTTCTCTAGCCTCTTTTTGTGACGTTTGTAATCTGAATTTGAGTTCCAAAGGATAATTATCAAAATTGTACAAAGGATCAACTTGTGCTGATCGCAAATTAGATGGTAAAATACATTTCTTACCGAACACCAACTCATAGGGAGTGAACTTAGTCTCCGTATGTACTGCAGTGTTATAGGAAAAACACCAAAATGGAAGCCACATGCTCCAAGCTTCTGAGTGATTGTCTGTCTGTATTCGCAAATAGTTACCTAGATGTTTGTGAGAATTCTCCAAGGCACCGATACTTTGATGATGATAAGCAGTAGACTGCAGCTTGTTAATATGCAAAAGTTTACAAACCTCTTTCATTGTGTCCGATAAAAACTCCGTTCCCCTGTCTGTAGCTATCTCCTTCGGAATACCATACCTGAGGATAAAATTGTTTACGAAGTTCCTGGCTACCTCATCTGACCTTTTTGATATTAATGGGTAGGCCTCAACATACTTGCTCAACTCACATTGTATAGTTAAAATGTACACATAATTATTGTAATCTCTCTCTAACGGCCCTACTATATCTAAATATACCTTTTCAAACGCTGAAGTTGCCGTCGAACTAATTGTCATAGGTTCCTTAGTATAATGTGAGGAATGTTTTTGTTTTTGACATTTGTCACACCTTTTTATAAATTCTGTAACATCAGCTTCTAATTTTGGCCAAAAATAATATTTCTTTATGTTATTTACCATTCGTCTTATGCCGGCATGGCCACTTGTGGGTAATATATGAAAATCGTTTAAAATTACACACTTATCGTCTTTATCAGTTATTCTCTTTGTTCCCCTTAAAATACATATACGTGGTCCGGACCAACTACATATGTTATTTACTTCATTTATTAACTTTTCCACAAATTTATTATTTTTCTCAGTCTTAATAAAGTACACTTCTTTAATATTTATTTTCCCACAAAATATTTTCAGCTCTCTCACAAATTCGCCTGGCGATAGTTGCGATCGAGAAGCTAAATTAATAAAAATAGTATCCATTGAGGGCACGTAACTCAAACATCCCTTCTCATGCGTTATCTCTCTCAATTTACGATATCGATTTAATTCATAAGCGCTTATGAAACGTAATTCCGTGAAATATTTCGGTTTGCTATGTACTTCTACAAGTTTTGGTTGATCAGTCCCATCGTTTTTAGAAATAATAGCATCCCGTTGTTGCTTAGCCATCTGGCCACGCGTCATTACATTCATCACCGTTTGATTCATCTCTTTCAAGTCCTCAGAAGTTAAATGCAAACGTGAAAGTGCGTCAGCGGCAGAATTATTCTTCCCTTTTAAGTATTCAAGTACAAAATCGTATTCTTCTAATGCTAACCTAAATTTAATTAAACGGCTAGATGGATCCCGCATTCCAAATAAATAGATAAGCGGCTTATGATCAGTCTGAATTTTGAATGTCCTACCATACAAATATGGTCGAAAATGCTTCACGGCCCATACAATCGCAAGCAGTTCCTTCTCAATCGTTGGGTACCTTTTTTCTGCTTTGTTAAGACTACGACTGGCATAGGCTACAGGCCTACCGTCGCTGTTGCATAAAACTGCACCTACCCCATATCCTGATGCATCTGTTTGTAAAATAAATTGATTAGACTCCGAAAAATCAGGGTATTGCAATACAGGATGGGATATTAAATTTTGTTTCAACAGTTCAAATGATTTTTGGCATTCCTCATCCCATTTAAAAATATCATTTTTTCGACACAAATTATTTAATGGATGTGCTTTTGTTGCAAAATTAGGAATAAATTTCCTGTAATAATTTACAAACGCAACGAATCTTTTTACTTCGTCGACTTTAGTAGGAACTCTTTAACGACTTCTATTTTATCAGAATCTGGTATGACACCCTCTGCTGACACAACATGACCCAAGTATAATAGTTCCTTCTGTAAGAAAATACACTTCTGAGGATTTAACTTTAGATTAACTTTACGTAATCTTTCAAAAATAGATTGTAAATTCTTAATATGACTAGGTAAGTCTCTACTAAAACAAACTAAATCGTCTTGGTACACCAGACATTTTTCGTATGTTAACTCTGTCATTGCCATAGTCATCATACGCGAAAATGAACTAGGACTGGTTTTTAAGCCCATAGGCATTCTAGTCATCTGAAACTCTCCGGAACAAAAAGCAGTATACTTGCGACTGTCTGGGTCTAAGCTAACATTATAGTAACCTTGATGTAAATCTAAATGAGAAAAATACATGCAACCAGATAACGAATCTAAAATTTCTGTTATATTTGGAAGAGGAAATTTGTCATCATTTATACTTTTATTAAGTTTTCTGTAATCTATGACCAAACGCCATTTTTTGTTTCCATTTTGGTCACTTTTCTTTGGCACCAACAAGATTGGACTGGACCATTCACTTTGACATGGTTCAATAATATTTTCTTTCAACATTTCATCAATTTGGTTTTTAATTTCATTTTTTAAAGCATGAGGCAATCGATAAGGTTTTGAAAAAATTGGTTGTATATTCGGTTTTACTTTAATTGAGTGTTGATAAATATCAGTGGTTGATAACTTGTCCCCTTCCAAATAAAAGATATCGGGATATTTCGCACATAAACTTTCTATGTTAATCCTTTCCTCTTTATTTAAATTATTTAACTTCAATTTTGACAAGAGTGTTTTAACTCGCGATGCATTTTTCTCGATCTTATTAAAGTTACAAATATTATATTCCTTTAAATTTTCTATATTAAGTTTAATTTCAGACAAATTTATATCTTTTGAAGTCGTATTCAAAATTCGAACGGGTATTTTGCCATTAATTGGATATACTAACCGTACTCGCTATAAATACTCCCTCACATACTTCTTTTGTACATACCACACATTCCTCTGTTAAACTGGTATTAATATAGTGAATTGATTCTGATCTGGCAGGTAACGACAATAAATGACTACACGAGTCTATTAATTGCAAAGATATTTGTTTAGATTCACTGATCCATAAAGACAGACTATTATGTTTCATATCAATCACCGCTCCATACTTTCCTAAAAAGTCTTGTCCTAAAATACCATGCGACTTACAAGGTAACGTGTCAAATACATAAAACTTATGACTAATATACTGCCCGTGTACTGTCAACTGTAAACATACGTATCCGATAGCCTGTACCTTTCCACCTATCCCGTTTATTGTTATGTTTTCTTTGTTAATTGGAACGTTGAAATCTAAAACATGTTTATGTTTTATAGCTGAAATTGAGGCTCCCGTATCTATGAGCCAGTTAAAAGCGTATCTGTCTTTATAAAATAATTTTATGAAGTAACTACTATCGCTGGCTAGAATACTATATGTTGTAGGCACGAAAAAAATCATTTTCAGGTTCCGAATTCTGAGTGGATGCACTCAATTGAGGCTGTAACTCATCAGTTATTATTGTCCGAATCTGTCCTTTGAATGGTCTATGACCCCTATAATAATTATTAAAAGTTCTACCTCGATATGGCGCTCTACCCCGTGGCGCTCCCCGTGGCTGAGATTGTGGCTGCTGGACCCATTGTCCAGTTCTGGTATGCGACTGTCGCCCGTTGTAGCTAGGGTTGCCTCGGCAACGGTCAGTATTGTACGTACCTCTTGGAATGCTCGGATGAGAAGGCGGCCTGGAAGTGTTTTTAAAGAAACGATTATTATTATGCCTTGTTAGTGTAAACACTTCAGCAGTTGAACTTGAACCTGAAATGTCCTCATCGATTGCGGCATGAATCGCGTCTTTCAAATTTTCAAATTTTTGAGCCGTAATAATAGTGCCAATCCTACGATTTCTCAATCCGTCGCTAAATTGACGAATTGCCTGTTTCTCGTTAATAGATTTTAAAATATTAAATTTTTCAACATTTCCCTCAGATTGAGAAATTGTAAGATCAACGAATAATTCGGATAAGGTTTTTCCGAAAACATCTATAGATGCATCATTTTGCCTGCAATTAAAAAACTGTTTTTGCAAGGCATTTGTAGATTTTTTCGGTAAAAGTAACCTTTTCATATCATTTACAAGATCAGTTACAGTGTCGTATTTCGTTGCTAATTTTAGCTTGGCAGACTGCGACAATCTGCTTTTCAAAGTAAAAGATATTAAATACGTCTGTGACTCAGTATTGAGAACCGAACTATAATACTCAATACCATCGATAAGTTGTCGTAAATTAGAAAGCTCATCATTCATCACTGGCAATAAGCTCAAAGCTACCTTCAGGTCGAATTTATCCATTGTTGAAAAAATACTAGAACCGTCTGAAATTCGACACAACTCAGTAATTTCATCAAACAATTTCTTAATATCCGTACGATATTTTTCAAAAATAAGACGCTCGTCCTTTTCAACGCTTTTCAGTTCAATACTTTCTATATAATTATTATATTGTGCAATAATACATTTAGCTTCGTCTAACTTAGTCTGCAATATTTTACCTTGTCGTCTAGCGGGTCCTATTTTAATTAAATACTGTCTCACTACTAATAAATCTTCATATAATTTCTTTAAAAATGTTGCCATAGAGTTTAAAAATACTTAATATGCATAATAGAATATTAACATACCTGTTTTAAACCCTGGATCCTCCACATATTATTAAGAATTGTAACATTTATAATAATACACGAGTATACATTATATATTTAGTTACATAAATTTAGTTATACATATTTAATTATACTAAGTTTAGATAATATTTTTAACTAATAAGTTTTTTTTTTTTTTTTTTATATTATATTATAACAATATTGATTATACGTTGGTAAATAAGGCTACAGTCCACTAAATAATGTCCATAAACTTGCCGAAATTCCGATGTACGCGAAAAGAAATACTCATATTTATGTAACCGCACTTCACCTCATACCACTTTATACGCTTTTGAACACTTTTACACTTTGCTATCATCGATCTTCAAATCGGGGTAACCCTGGCGCCGTCGAAAGGAGAGTTGTCGCACCCTGCTGCCACTCGCATTCAACTCAAATTCCTGCCGTATCCATCTCGTATGACATTTCCGATACATCCGGAATACTCCATACAGGACTACCAAAACTAGGCAAAGTACCACCACGCATAACAGGGCGCTCGACGTTTTCATGTGAAATCGGAACTCCTCGATTGGTGCATCATTTGTGCCCCCCGCTGCATTTTGTGCTATCACGATCTTCTCTTCTTTAGACTGCTGTTTCCCCATTTTCGAAGCACACTTTTACCACACTAGCACCGCTGTCGTCAGTTTTAATAGATTTTTTTTTATTATCCGACGATTGCATTGTGACGAGAAGACGTTGTTTATAAATCACTGTCCATATATGTAAAATCGGTCGGCGACGCGGCGGCGGACGGTGTCAGAATACTCGCGCGCGTGAATCTACTTTTGGCAGGGTCGCCATGTAATGTGGTGCCCTGAGAGAGGAATGAAAGCCGAGACTGCTGAATAGATACTGCCTTTATTTCCAATAGGTCGTACATTAAATAGGTACAAAATTAGGTTACGTAGTATATAATGATTAATAGGTATGTTTAGTTAATATAATCTATTCACTACATCTCAGCGGGCCGGCAAGGCGGGGGCGGCTAGTGCAAGTCATTCTTCCTGACTGCACTAGCCGTCGTCGCGTTTGGACTTTACTATCACTTACCATCAGGTGGAGTAGAATCATTTGCCCTCCCGGGAAATATAAAAAAAAAAAAAAAAATGTAAAAAAAGATGTAAAGACTGTAATGAACACTGTTGCAAGGGTAACATGGTGATATACGTTTAGAGTGGCCTCAGGCATCTCTATTCCAAGCCATGATTAACAAGCCAATCGATACTTAGCATGGTTGCTTATATACCAGGGGTCTCTAACCTTTCCATCCGAATTTTAATGTTACGTGAAAATATATAAAACATACACTATATAAAACATAGTACAGAGATGTGGCAATTTATATTTATTAGACTAATAGATTTATTAATTGTTTCAGCTATGTTATTTTTGTTCACAAACAAATACATCATACATACAACGTGTAACAAAATATGTGTCCGACCCTTGAAGTGGTTATTAGGTATCGTGAGTCGATTTAATATATGTAATCATTTTTAAAATACTTAGTAAAAAAATTACCCCGAGTAAAATTAATATTTAACTAAATAAAATGACGAAAACCACATGGCAACACAGGCGTGACGAAAGCGCTTGCTAGGTACTTACCTATCGGGCAGCGAGGACATAAGGCCATGACCTCAGTTGATCAGCTGTTGTTAATCGTTCGGTACAGTAGTAAAAAACTAAATTGTACTCAGTTGACCAACTGTTGTTAATCGTTCGGTACAGTAGTAAAAAACTAAATTTTACTAGCACCGTTGCGCATAGTTTGCACGGATGCGTTGTAGCACATTTACTCTTGATTTAATTTGGTCATAATTACTCATACTTAGACATATTAACATATTGAAATACTGTTGATTAGAAAACGTAAAACATATCGCGGAGTACAAGCACAGCTACAAAACGACCACTCGCAAGTAGTTTACGCGCCAAACTGAGTGATTGAGTGTAGTGTAGTAGTTAAGTGAAGACTAATGTATCGATAATTTATCAATAACATTGACTCGTGTGAAATTTGGAATACTATTGATAACAGCAATACTACCGATACTATTAGTAATTAATTCGAAAACGACGATACTGTCGATAGTATTGCAAAATACATTAGTTTTAACCAAAACCTATCGATACTATTAATAGTATCGATGGCTTACTATCGATTATTCTACAACATTACTTCTCCATGTCACGTGCCGACGCTCGCTCCGCTGCTTCTTTGAAGAAGCCCACATCGCCTTTCGGCATGAACCAATGTCGGCTTAACAAAGAAAAATGTGTTCGAACGAAAAGTAATCAAATATTCACTATAATATCTGGTATTGTGACATTTCAAAAAATTTGCTCGATTTGATTAAATTACAATAACATTGTTATATGTCTATAACATGCCCCTTTCGGGACGGACAGGGTTTTTGTTACATACTGTATACGCGTTCGGGGACAAACGCGTGGGCAGAATGGCCGGATGTTATCGCCATCGGATTTTCGGTCATGTTTCATCTTAATGGATGGCAACACTGTGCAACGTGACATTCGAAGTAGTCAACTTCAGTGATACGCTAGCTGAAAGTGATTAATTCGGGAAAGTGTTATGAAATAGTGAATTCTTATGTGTTACCAATAATAAATAATAGTTTCCTATAATAAATAATAGTTATAAGTGCAACTTGTTTATATGCTGTTCAGTCTAATAATATTATTTGTTATCGCCTTTAGTTTGATAATAACCTCTTGATTATTATAAACAAATCTTTAATATCATATTTCGTGTGTTTCTGTGTAAGAGTTGAATCGCTTAGAAATTAGAATTATGAAATAAAACGAATCACCATATTAATTGTTATTTTATTATAAAGTTTTTGAAGTACAAATAGAGCCTGATGATTGGCGCGGGTCTTGTATATGCACCTATATTGACGTCTCCCGACTGACCCGTCGCACCCCAATCAGACTTGCATAAATTATCTTAAATAATAAATATTGGCTATACATAAAACGATTGTGAACAATAAGTAGTCTATCCGCGTACTATAAGACATGTAATATCACAGGCGAGCAGTGCCGGTCCAGCAGTAAAGTAAACGTGACGTCATCACCTCCACCGCTCGGAGAGTGACGAAGCGTTCGATTACTTTAGTGCTCATTAATAAGAGTTAGGCTCTGCGGTAAATAAATGTCAAAAGTGGATTCATCATTTGAAAAGTTGTTTCGCGTAATGCCATATCCTGAAGAAGTATTCGTCTCGGCGGAGCAGAGAACCTCGCGCGTAGGACCGAATGTCGGCGTCCATGTTGTGATCTCGGAGCCAGGAGGTCGTGGTCTGCGTGCTGAAGGAGGTCGGCTCTGTGGCCTCCGTCTGCTCACCGGGCTCCTCGTCTACTTGAGAATCTGAAGCACATCATATTTATTAACTAAAAGTTCAGACATCTCAGCGGCTGCAGCTAATCAGCTACATTATAGTTTCACTCACCTTCACAGGGTATCACTTTGAAGGGCTCGACGGACTCGAGTGGATCGCTGAGGCCGATCTCATTCCTCGCGTATATCCTGATCATGTACGTGTGGTTTTCGCTGAGGTCCTTTATGTTGAACTTGAGGCTGTGGACATCCACTTTGCCGACTTCCATCCACATGGTCTTAGTGACGTCACGGATGGCGATATGGTAGCCCAGCAGAGGAGCGCCGCCATCCCACTCAGGAGTTCCCCATGACGCCATTACGATGTTGCCCATCATCCGGATCTCTAGAGGGCCGGTGGGTGGGGACGGAACCGCTGGAATTATCATTAATTAATGTTAGACATTGTGCAAAGTACTACTCTTAACTACAAAAAACAATAAAGCTACTCACTCGCATACTTCTCCAGGCGAACGGTCTCTGATTCGGTAGGCAGACTGACTCCCACCACGTTCTCGGCTGATATACGAAACAGTAGGTCGTCTTTCTCCTTGATGTTCTCTATACAGCGCTCGAAGACCGTTCCCATCACCGTCACCACTTTAGACCAAGATTTACCCTTCACGGTCTTGTATTCGATAATATAATCTGCAAACGAAACAGTGGTAGTAGTATCGTGGAGGTCGGTACGTATGTCGTCACTCTGTAGGGTTACGAGCATCTTACTGGTAATGACGCTGCCACCATCGCTCTCTGGTGCTGCCCACTGCAGCGTGACGGAGCGCGAGGTCGTCTCTCGTATGACGAAACGCTGTGGCGGTGACGGAGGTGCTGGGAAAGGTACACAGGACACATTTAACATATTATAGATTTTTGTAAATTTATTTCATATAACAAACCGAATTACATCAACGGCAAAACACATTCATTACTTAGACTTCCAACAATGAAGGTTAGTGAGTTTAGTAGTTGGCGCGGAGTCCCACATAAATCGCTTACGGAAACTCGTAACAGATACTACAGAGGACCGTATAATCATACGGTGCACTTTTTTTGGTATATATCTGTGTAACTGCCTCATTTGTCTAGTGGCTAGATGTAGGGCCGCAGACCCGGAGGTCCTGATTTCAATTCCAAGGTTGGGCCGACAAAAAGTTATTGGGTTTTTCTATCAGAAAATTCTTAGTAGCAGGTCGGAATTTGGAAATTGGAAGTGTCTCTCATGCCTTGGAAAGCACGTGAAGTCGTTGGTCCTGCGCCTGAACTCTTTCCGGTCGTGTCGGATTACCGTCCCATCGGATTATGAGAGCTAGAGAATAGAGAATGCATCTGTGTTTGCGCAAACACTTGTGCACTATAATATCTCCTGCGCAGTTTTCTAATCTCTCTTGAGATATGCCGCCATGACCGAAATCGGTCTGGAGGAAATTGTTATTATTATTATATCCAAATACTATGTACAGCTCCAAACCACTTAAGATATTATTAACTCTACGCAGACCACGTATTCATATCGATTGATCTGAGAAGAGGTCACTTTGATACAAGGAGATCGGTTGTTAGTTCGTTCGTTCGCCTCGTGCTTCGTCACATCCTCGAACTGCTGTAACACGCAAAAACGAGCTCCACGAATGGTTTACACATTGACTCATTTGTTGAAACTCGGAAGCGATGATGATTACGTGATTACGTTAATTAAGAGACGATAACGAGAACTTAACACTTTCTTATATTGCACAAGAGTAACAAGCGATAGTAGGGCACGCACACTGCTCTCAACTTACACAAAGTCTTTCCAATAGTAATCTTCTCATCAGACTCGTATGGCAAGCTCGTGCCAATTTCATTTCTTGCGCATATCCTAAACGAGTACGTAGTGTTCGCAGACAACTTCGTGATTTTGGCCGAAGTTACCACTGATGTGGTCACGTGCTTCCACTTTTTGCCTTCTTGCTTGATTTCAATGTAGTAATCTAAAATGGCCGATCCTCCGTTCCTCTCGGAAGGGTACCACGTGATGGTAACAGAATCATTATCGATACCATAAAAACCGAGCGGACCGATTGGCGGCGACGGCACGTCTGTGGATAAGATTATTTTTATTGTAACGTTCTATACATAAATTATTATGGGAATATCTAAAGCTGTAAAGCTTGCCATAGTTGAAATTTAAGTGGTGACATATATGTACATACCTAGAGCGTTTTTAATGACGATAGGCTCACTCTCCAAAGCATCAGAGACTCCTATCGGGTTCTGCGCCATTACTCGGAACATGTATTCGCAGTTCTCATTCAACCGCTGAATGCAGTACGTTTCGATGTTCTTGTCGACTTCAGCCACCTTGATCCACTGGTCTAAGTCAGGCTCGTGCTTCTCTATGGCATACTTGATCAGGTCCAGACCGCCGTCGTCGAGTGGAGGCTTCCATTCTATCGTGACTGACTCTCGACTTATTTCTCTCATTATCACGGGACCTTCCGGCTTGCTCGGTTTGTCTAAAAATAAAAAAAATAAATAAAAAAAATAAAAATATTTATTCCTCGGACAACAAAAGATCCATAAAGGTTAGTAAAAATTATAAAGGCTTAATAACTAGTGTTAGTACTTAATAACTAAGAGTGACCTCGTAATGTCACACATGTGCTCGAGTAGTGGACAGTCCCCACTATCGGCGATGACCTTCAAGACATTGTTGCGGCTGCCGCGCACTCGCCTTAAAAGTGAGCCTGCCTTCTTGCGGAGTATGGCCGGGAAGCTGTCGACCCCTGCGTGCGCGAACATACTTGAGGCACTACAGTACCGCGGCAGCCCCAACAATGCCCTGAAGGCGTTGTTGTATTGAACACGCAAGGCGCTAAACGATTTCTGAGTATATTTGACCCACAGACTGCTCGTATAAAAAGAAGTGCAGTAAGCTTTAAACAGTGTGATCTTAACTGGGGTCGAGCAGCGAGCAAATCTGCGAGCCAACATGTTCGCTCTGATAGACAACGCCCTGCGTTCTCGCTCAATATCAACATCGTCCTTTAGGTCTTCTGTGACAATGTGACCCAGGTACTTGAATTGGTGTACTCTAACGAGATGTGCCCCGTTTAGTTTTATTGAGGGTATATTTTCCGGTAGACTACTGCTAGCCTTGAAGACTAGGTATTCACTTTTCTTGTTATTGTACACCAATCCATGCGCCTCCGCGTATGACTCACAAAAAGCCAGCATCTTCCTGATAGCACTGACAGAGGGGGCCAGCAGCACCATGTCATCTGCGTAGCTAATATTATTATAACATACGCCACCAATATGGCATCCGACTTTCATGCCGCTGAGCCCCTCAATCAGTAATGTTCAGTATCAGAATATAAAAGTTATTACTTTTATATTCTGATACTGAACATTAGCGGCCTATAAGTGATTACTCACAAGCACGTACTACTGAAAATATCTGAGTTTAATTTTAGTAAATATAATGATTAGATTTAATTTATAAGTTTTAGATGTAAATCATATCAAATAGTTTTGCATAAAGGAGCTTGTAGTTTAAAAAATGTTTAAAGTCATTATTTTAAACACCCCAAATTAACCTGAAGGGGAATAATCTGAGCTGTGTAACAAAATTTAAATACTTAGGTCATTATATCACAGACGACCTCAAAGATCATGTAGACATAGAACGTGAGCGAAGAGCGTTGGCGATTAGATGTAATATGTTGGCTAGAAGGTTTGCGCGCTGTAGCGAACTTGCCAAAATTACGCTAAGGCGTATTACCAAACCTCCTACTCATGCAGCCTTTGGACATCCTACACTCAAAAATCGCTCAACGCTCTTTGTGTTCAATATAATAATGGATTTGAGGATACTGTTGGGTCTGCCTCGATTCTGTCGTGCTTCCGAAATGTTTGCACAAGCACGTACAGATGATTTTTATGCGATCATGAGAAAAAGATCTGCATCTTTGGTACGTAGAATCAGAGACAGTTCCAATACTATCCTAATCATTATTGCGAATGATGTGGTTATATGATGAGGTGGATGATCCAGAAGTCTATTTATGTGCCTCATACATGATCAATTATATTTAATCTCTTATCTTAGATTTGTATTATTTGTATTTTTTTTATGTCATTAATTAGTTAATTATTAATTCTTATATATTTCTTTTTGTGATTGTGATTCTTATTTTAATTCTAATAATTAATGTACATTATGTAATATTATTAACGTGTGATTTGAATCTATTGAATGTGAATCATGTACCAAAAGTATGGGCCTTGATGCCTGATAAATAAATATATTATTATTATTATGAATAGATTAATACGAAAGAATCCAATAACCTCCTTGCTTACCGTAAACTTTAAGAATGGTTTCTACAGATGCAGACCCAGCCATATTCACAGCTTCTACCGTATATTTCCCGGAATGGGACCTTTGTAGATTCGATATTCTGATCAAGCTAGTACTATCTTTAGTTATAATCTCAACATCCTTCGTAACATCCATCCTGGACCCGTTTCTATAGCACACGACCTCAGGCTTCGGTATACCCTCGATGATTGCTGTTACCGACCAGTGCTCACCAACCGCATGCTTCTGATCGATTTCTTCATCGGCCACGACCACAGTCGGTTTCTTACGTACTTCCAACGTGCACGAAGTGTCTGCATCACCAAAGTCGTTAGTCGCAACGCACTTGTATACGCCTTCAGTTGTCTTTGCAGCCGTAACAACTAATGTCGCGACTCTATTGACGTAAGTGGCTTTGGCTGTTTTTAACTGTTTCCCGTTTTTATACCATGTGACCTTTGGTTCTGGTAGACCTCCGAATATGCAAGTGAGTTCGACATCATCACCAGGACCGCCTATGACATCCATCAACGGTTTCTTCACGGTCGGAGGCTGATTTTCCGTTTCTTTCTCGACGCAGACGTACTCAGTCGTTTCGGATGATGCACTTACGCCTACTTCGTTTATAGCGAAAACTCTAAATTTGTATGATGACTTCGTTTTCAGGTTCTTGACGCAATATTGAGTCTTTTGAATATTTTCAATCGACAACCACCTGTAACGGTATTTCATATTTTTATAATCATAATATTATATTATACGAAACAACAATGTGCATAATATACAATATTAATGGCAATAATATACAATACAATGAATATTTCATACACATATTACACTTTGTAGAACAATGAATGCAGACTTTTATTGTGTAATGCCCGACTGAAAAAATTAAATTCTGATGAGTGGGTAGTTCCCACCCAGACGAACCTGCAAAAAGCCACCTAATAGTCTCCTAATATTATAAAGAGGTAAAATTATATTCTTTTCATGTTTTTTTGTTATTGATTAAGTCAATAATTATTAATGAACCGGTTTTACATATTCTTGCAGAAAAACAATAATGAATACGCGAGTAAATAGTTCTTCATAAAATTGCATTGAAGAAATGAAATCAATAACTCACTCCGTTGTATTTTGCTCCTGATATTCAACGATGTAACACTCAATCTCGGAGAAACCCTTATCGCTAGGCTCCGACCAAAAGATGCTGACGGAATTGTCGTCCACTTCCAAGATCCGAGGTTTTCCCGGGGGTGAAGATATATCTGCGTTTTGAATAAGTTTATCGTTAGACAAGACATTACGACAAAGATAAAATCATTTCTGAAATTGTTTGAAGGATAGTATATTTTTATGTCTATCTATTTTACACATACCCAAAACAATGACTTCTATATCAATTTCTGTCACGCCGCAATTGTTTTCAAGCTTTAGTTTGTATAATCCAGCGTCTGAGTGTTCTATTTTCTTGATAGTAAGACTTGCTGTCATGGAGTCTATACAGGGTTTCGTGTGCTTAGACTTTTTAATAATTTTTGAATTGACTACCCATTCATCGTTAGGATGAGGGTTAGCTTCATACTGAACATACAGTGTCACATCACCTCCTCTTTTCACCCTATATGTCTTTTCGTAGTCCAAAATTTTTGGCGTAAACTCGATCACTGAAATTTTTAAATCTATTATTATAAATGTTTCAAATATAGAAAAAAATCCTATTTTATAATATTAATAAAGTATATTTTTGTTTTAAAATTACTTATATCGCTTATTACTCAAATATTGCAATAAGAAGCAGTGTTTCCTTACCTTCTACTTTTAGTCTAGTGGTGCACCTGGTATCCATTAATTGGCACGAGTATTCGCATTGGTCATCCTCCGTGCAATGCCTAATTATAAGCGTACGTTTCTTGTCATCCGTTATTAGAGTAAACTTCTCCGAATCCTCTAGCGTGGTCTTCCTTCTGAACCAAGTTACCGTAAGACTATCCTCGGGAACTTCAACTGTCAAGTACGCATCAGTGTTAGCAGGTATTACAATTACTTCAGGAAGTCTCAGCGTAAAGTCGACTGATGGTTCTTCAACTAAAAGTTTAGCCGTGCACTTGTCATTTCCAACTTCGCATGTATATTCGCCTTCATCACTTTTCTCACTATCGTATATTTTTAATTTTTGTTTTTTTCCATCTATCGTGAGTTGAATATGATTCGAGAACTGTAACTCTGCGCCGTTTTTAAACCATCTGACGAGTGCATCGCCTTTTGTGAGTTCGATGTCGAACGTAGCTTTGTTACCTCTGTTAACCTTCTGATCACGAAGTCGTTTGATTATTTCAGGGGGCAACTCCACTACGGTCACTTCGGCAGTACACGCATCATCGCGCAATCTGCAAGTATATTCACCTTCATCGTGAACAGATGTATTTCTTATAAACAATTTTCTGACATTACCACGCTTTTCAAGATCGTATTTGTGCTTTTTAGTTTTAATTGTTTTACCATCTTTCTCCCAAACTACATCGGCTGTTTCCGAGTTAATTTCAACTTCCAGTATAGCAATGTCCCGCTCTTTTACTTCGAAGTCTTGTAATTTACGAATGAATTCTGGTAACGTTTCATTGACAATGAGGTTTGTGCTTGTTTCTTGTCCCTTAACTACGCATCTGATTATTCCATTGTCGGACAATTTTGATCTCTTTATCCTCAATTTATGTATACGACTCTCTTGTATAATTTCCCTGTGATCCATACCACTCAGTTCTTTGTTGTTATGATACCACTTTGTTGAAACAGTGTGAGACGTTTCACATTCTAGAATAACTGTTTTTCCCTCTTGTATCTCATATTGTTTCTGAAGATTCCTGACAAACGTCACCTTATCCACATCTATTGTGACGCGAGCCCCGTGAGATGCCTTACCAGCAGTATTTGCGGCAACACATTTATAGTCACCGGAATCTATTTCTGAATCGACATTTGTAATTACAAGTTCAATATTTTCACCATCAAAGTTCTGAGTGACAGTTTCATTGGGAGTAAGGATTTGATTGTTTCTGTACCATGTTATTAATGGTATAGGATTACCTGTGACCTGTGCGTTTAATTTGATCGTACCTTTTTCTCTAACTGTTAATTCTTGGAATCTGTTAATAAAGAGAGGTGGTTCCTCGTTTTCTTTGGTTGATTCTGAAAAGAAACAGATCTTTACTTATTACATGCTGTATTACTTTATACTCATACTAGAGGCGGGAGGGCGCAGTGGGTGGAACAATTGAAGCCCAAGCGAAGGTTGGAAGTTCAAAGAAACATCGTGTAGGCATCTGAATGTGTTGGATAAGTCTTCAACCTACTTTGAAATAGCGTGAAAGAGATGGTAAGCTCCAAATCATGTCTTTAAAAATGCGAGGAGAAATTAGTCCAATAGTGGAAGATATAGAGGAGGTATTATGTTATATTATATTTTAATAAAAAATGAAGCGTGAAATTTATATGTTTTTAAGAAAATAATATGAATGATTAGTAATACGGATTAACGGGTAGTACCTTCAATAGTTATTACAGCGCTGGTGTCAGTGGATCCTTCGGAGTTCATAGCCTTAAGAGTATATAAGCCGTCATCTTTACCTTTCTTCGGCTTTATGATAGATATCGAGTGAATATCTCCATCCGTTTTTTGTGTGAGTGTTTTAATGGGCTTATTATTTTTATACCACGATACTTTTGGTTCCGGAGTTCCAACTACTTGTGTCGTTAAGACGACGCTTTCTCCTTCTCTTATAGTCATACTCTTGAGAGGTTCTATAACTTGAGGTTTTTCCTTTTCACCAGTTTTAATTTTTAGAACTATCGGTAAGCTGGCTTCGCCTTCTCTGTTGATAGCAAGAACTGTGTATGTGCCTTCTTGATATTTTTTAACATTTGATATTTTCAGAACGCTACAATACATGTGCATATCAGATTCTGTTGCTATAGAAATATTATTATTTGGCATTATTTCTTCTCCTTTAAAGAACCAAGCGATGTCAGGCTCGGGAATGGCGACTAGCCTGCATTCCAAATAAATTTGTGAGCCTTCGTCAACGTATTGAGCCTTCGGTCGTTTTGAAAAAGTTGGTGGAATTCCTTCCAATATATCCGCTAATGACGATTCCCTAGATAAACTTTTTCTGGAAAGAATGGTCATTTCTGAACCATGGTCTGATAATGGTGCCTCAACTATTAACTCAGTGGTGCTCGAAGCGAATCCGGCTGCATTCTTAGCTACACAAGTAAATGTTCCCGCGTCTTCTGGAAACACTTCCCGGATCACTAGCGTAGCTACGTTATCGTCGTCATAATACATTTGAAAATCTTGGGATGGTTTTATTATGGCTGTTTGTCTAAACCACGTTATTTGAGGTCTAGGAAATCCTTCAACTTGACATTCAAACTGCACGGTGGCGCCATCTGGTGTATGTTTCGGGCGTAGCTTTTCAATAAATATTGGGGCGATGGCTTGTTCCTCGGAAGTAGGTTCTGAAAGCATCATTATTGAAATTTTATTATTAGACATTATTAAAAAAAACTGTACTGTAAATATATAAATATAGCTATATTTATATATTTACAGTACAGTTTTTTATATATAATATATATATATATATATATATGTATGTATATATATATATATTACTAGCAGTTCGCCCGCGACTTCGTCCGCGAAAAATAACGTAATAATAAATAACGTAAATACATAAATTAGTATTTGTTTATAGACTAAACATAGGACAGGTGCAGTTTGTTTAAACCGTGTCATTTTTCTTACTTAGAAAATTTTATACTCGTCATAACTTCTTAACCAATAGTCCGATCTGAATAATTTAAAATGGAATTTGCACATACGCAATCAACTTTTATTATCCAACCATTTAACTGGTTAAAGATTAATATCATGATACCAATATCATCACTATTCGATTCCACCCGTATTTTAACTTAATAATTTAAACAAAAACTGTTACTGGGCTTAACTATAATACTTAGGCATATACCGTAGTGGACTTTTTTGTGAGCAATCATGAGTACTATTAATATATAGGACACTATTTTATATATCGTCTATAGTTTTCGCAGCGCACGCAAAATAATGACTTTTGATGAAGCAATATTTTGATACCTTGGGTTACATTGTTCTATTTTAGGTAAGAATATCTAATTTTTTTTATAGTAAAATACAGCCTATGTTACTCGGTAATGATGTAACTTTCTAATGGTGAATTTTTTTTTAAATCCGATGAGTAGTTTTTCTATTAAATCGTAACAAACAAACATAAAATCAAATCTTTCCTTTTTATAATATATATTAGTATAGATTTACATTTTCTATTCGGTCTTACGCAAACTAATTATATTAATTAAAGATTTCCATTGTTATATAGGATATACGTTTTATCAACTTTGTGTCAAAATACACGTTTTCATTGATAGCATAACTTTTTAGGGCTAAGAAACAATTTTATTTTTTTAATTTGGTTAATTAAATTTAAAAAAATATGCGTACTTTCAAAAACGGGCAATTTATCAATTTTCTCGTTCAATTTTTTTTGAAGGTACAAGGTATAATTTGATTCATCCATTAAATATTGCGCCGGCACCCAACCCTTTTCTTCTGTGAGATGTTTCCGAACATACCACCAGTCTTGATTTGTAGTTTCTACAAAAATAAAAATGTTGTACTGCACTTTCACGATATTTTTATGAAAATGAAATAACCAATATTTTTTATGATTGTTTAAATGTAATTTGTAAAATACAAAGCAGCAATATAAATTTCGAAAAGATAAAACTCAATAATACAAATGACAATGCTTTTATTGACGGCAGACACATGCAATGTACTTCTTACTATTATCCACATTTTGCTTTGTTTGAAGGACTATCTACTCTGATGAGGATTTTACTAACTTTATTGTAATTATTGAATTCAGTAGCTTAAGAGAAAATAGATTGTAAAATATATGATTATTGTACCTAGTATGTATAATCTTTCACCCTCTACGAGATTTATCGCTTCGTCTGTCTCCGCCACATAAGAGTAAACAGCGAATACTGTATCGCCGCATCGAACATTAATTGGAGTTTCTGAAATATATTTAAATATTAAATAAAGAAAGAATGCTTTTTTAATTGTATCTATATTTATTGTTTGTTACTGGATCATTACCGGGAAATTCTTGTTCCTTTGCTATACTCATTGACGCTTCTGCTTCTGCAAAATACAATTAATATATATATTAAAATTTAGTTTTCTATATACTTTTCACAAAATATAAATTAACTAATTTGGTTGAATTAAGCAATAGAACTGCAATTGGTTTTGACTGTTGCTCTGTTCTATAATAATATATATATATATATATATATATATATATATATATATATATATATATATATCACTTTTATCAATTTTTACCTTGGACCGGTCCTGATTTCTTTGGCTTCCGTTTTGCTGATATCGTAAGTTTTTCTTCTTCAAATATTTTGCTGCTAACTTTTTTCGGTTTTAATTCAATACTTTGTTCTTCTACTTCACTAACTTCGTAAGTTGATTTTTTAGGTTTTCTTCTAAATATCATTTCAACATTTTCTTCTGATTCACCTTCACTAATAATTACTTCCTCTGCTTGGCTATCATCTTCAATTTCTTTAAGTAGTTGTATTGATGTTTCATCCGCCTCTTCAGTTACAGTGACTTTTTTCTTAGGCATTAGTTTTATATTACTAGAAAGAGATAGTTCTTCTTGCTTGAATTCATCTAATTGCTGCTTAATATCAAAAGCAATTTCTTGATTGTCAATCACATAGTCCTCTCTTTTTCCCAATTCAAATGTTACATTTTCAATGAATTCGGTGTTTTTGTCCAATATTGTTTTCTTGGGTAAAGAGATATTTTGTGCCATATCATCCATATATTCCACTGACATCTTTTTAATCGACACCTTCTTCAATGGCATTGTGACATTAGAACTTTCCTCTTTTTCTTCATTATCGATTATTTCAACTATATCTACTGCATCATCATTTTCTTTATAATACTTTATGGAAGCTTCATTAGCTTCTTCGTTAAATGTTGGTTGCCTTTGTGGTTTTAATTTAACTTTACTTGACATTGATATTTCTTCTTCGAGATAAGAATCTAATTGTATATTAAATTCTTGTTCAACATCTTCTTTAGTTTTAATAGTTTTAGGTCTAAAAGTAACTTCTTCTGGTTCAGTTATTTCTGGGAGTGTTACCGATGATTTTTGAACTGGCTTTAGTTTCTTTTTTATAGTTACTTCGTCAGCAAATTCTTCAATTGTTTTTACACTCGCACGTCGAGGTTTTATCATTACATGCTGCGGTTCCTCTTCTATAATATCCGTATGTTCCCCTTCTGCATCCTCGATTATCTTTTGTTCTATTTTACTTGGTTCTTCTATTACATCATCATCAATATGTTCTTCAATAACTTTGATTGGCTCTTCTTCAGTTTTTGTTCTTTCCATGATGTCATCATACGTAAACATTGGTTTTTCTAACTCTGTTTTATAACTGTCTGACAGCTTTGGTTGTTTTAATACCTTTTTCTTTACTAAAGTAGCCTCTTTTATGTTCCTAGAAAGAACTCCATTTTGTCGAATGGCACTTAAAAGTGTTATACTGGGCATTATTACTGTAGGAGGCCATTCGGTTACATATCTTATGCGACTTTTAAGTTGAATTTTTGGTATTTTTACAACTGAACCTTCTGGTTTGGTTTTGGCAACACCTTTTTTTAACTTAAGGTTTTTAAACTGTGGCTCTGCAAACTGAGGTTGATTAAATTGTATTTCTTCTATTGGCATAGGCTTCAGTTTCGGTTTTTTCTTTACTAAAGTTACATCTTCTTGTAACTGAATTTTGTCAGGCTTTGTATGCAAATCTGTTTCTTTTTTAACATTTTCTATCAAATCTTCTTCATTTGTTTCTTTATCAAGATCTTTTGGCATTTCCAAAGTTTCTTTCAGAAGTTCATAGCTGAAATCTTCTGGTTTTTCTAAAACAGGTCTTTCTAATTCTGGGAGTACTGATATTTTAACAGGTTTCTTTTTTATTTTTGATGCTTCTTTTATATTTCTTGAAAGTTCACCGTTTTGTTTTACACTTCCCAAAAATGTAATAATGGGTTTGATATCCTTCGGCGGCCAGTCAGTGAACAATTTTATACGGCTTTTTAACTGAACTTTTGGCAACGATGTGACTGTTGGTTCTTGTTTTGGTTTAATTGTTGATTTCTTTAGTTTAAGTTTCGAAAATTGCGGTTGAACTACATCTTCTACAAACTGAGCAGCACTAATTTTAACAGATCCACGTTCGATTTTTTCTGGTTTTAGGAGTTTGTTCGTTTTTATTTTTTCAATTGGTTGTGGTCTTCCTTCTCTTTTTTCATCTACTTTTTCTTCAGGTAAGGTGATCGTCGATGCTTGAAGATTATTTAGATGCTGCCCTGTTTCTGTAATAAAAAATAACTTATAAGGTACCTCAACTATAATCGCAAAAAGCCTGATAAAATACTGTAAAAACATAAATATCATCTTAAATTAACATTTATTACAACTTTTTCGTTTGACATTTTTAGTAGTTTATGCAATACTATGAAATAAAAATATCATACATTTATAATATACGTAATACTTTACAAAGTAATTTAAAAACACTTTTACAAAATCTTCAATTTTTTTTATGAAAAATACCAAAACTAAATAAAAATAAAAGTTTTGGCTCTTGAAATCCTGCAAACATAAATAAAAACATTAACTTTTATATATCCTTTCGTCATATTTTATATCGATAAGCAAATAATTTGCAAATCATATTGTATTATTTCACACAGATTTTAAATTATATTTTTTATTGCTTTTGTCAAAACTTCTCGTTTCTGAACTGTCACAATATATAGGTCCTTTACAACTGATGCTGACTGTGATTATCACATATAAATAGAGAAAAATATCACATATAACAGTAGTATTTCGCAAAATTGGCATGCTTGACATAAAGTATCCAGTATAATCAATATACCTTAAAATTTGTGAGCTGACAAAACAATGTCAATGAAAGTCAAAATCTCATCAGAGTCATATGTCGTTGTTACTTCCATAGTGGCAATTATCTCATCACATCATTTTCTAATAACACTGCACTAAAATCGCTAACGCACTATAATACTATGACAATCACAAGGCTTGCAAGTCACCGATGACCGCCGAGTGTAATTACCTCAATACTAAACATGTGAAATGATTACCAAATGGACCTAAAAACATTTTACATAACTTGAACAAATTGCATATCTTGCACATTTCAGCAGATAAGCTTCTCATTTCCCAGCATTCCTTTTCTTGATCATAATCATCTTTTAGATTCTTGGTGACCCAATAACTCAAATACTTCGTGTATTGTACTTATTGACATGGCGATGTTCCATAAAGTACCACATTGGTACATACCATGTACCATTAGTCTTTATAAGAGTTTTTCATGTATTGTATTATATTTTATTCCATGTTGACGCTCTAGCAGGATTTTTTGGCCAAAAGAAATTTCCTCCGCACATTGATCGACGGACTCGGCAGTACCACAGATATCTCAAATTAATCATGTAAATCCCTTCCCTACGAAATCTAATAAGCTATCAGTCATAGCTTATTATAACATAAACACAGACTATATCTAAATTTGTTATACTAAGTTCATCATTATGACATAAATTCATTATATAAATGACATAAAATATAGTAATACAAATAATTTACTACTCGAGTAGTAACACGAGTACACACGAATAGTAAAAACAAGCAAATAATTAATACAATTTTTCTACATTTACTTTTCGAGCTTGATCGTCGTTTGGAACTTTCTCGTCACTTGTGGGTCTCTGGCGTCAATTCGTCTTTACTCAATCGTTCAAAGACACCACATCATCATAATTTATTTAGTTAAGGGAAATCTGCAATTCCGCGTTCGAGTAACAATTGAAACAGGCGATACGTGTAAACAGTCGCTTGTGTCGGCATATTATTAGGACTTTACTTGAATAACCAAGAAAAACACAAGCTTGTGTACGTGCTTCGTTACAACTTATAAAACGTATTGTGAAAGCCACATTTCACTCACTCTTCTAGAAATGCAATATTACATTATAACGACGTCCTGACTTCAAAGAGAAACTTCTATATCTATACAATGAAATAAAATCAAAGGATCTGTCTATTAATACAATTAACTAAATAAATGCCTTAACTTTATATGACTATCTACAAATACCTAACCCTAAAACAACTATTTATTTTGTCTGTCTGATTGTAAGAGGGTATTCTTCAAAACTGCTAGAATAACAAAAGAAATAACGCCATTATTATAAAGATTATTCTAAGTAACTATTGTTTAATGGTAATTCTAAGCGTATTCGCGAATAAAGCAATAAATCTATACAGATAAAAATTGATAAGGGGCTTAAAAAAAAACAAGCCTTTATCTGTCCTTGAACCCAATGGACCATAACGCGTTTCGTAAATATTCTTTTGTTTAGGCTTACCTTCAGGCGATTCAATATTTTCAACGACCGTTTCTTCCGGAAGTTCGACTATTTCGGGCTGTTGTGTGTCTTCTACCTCTGGTGACTTTTCTTCCGTTACGGTAACGGTTGTCACAAGCTCTTCACCTTCATTTTCGATAGTGGTTGTTAAAGTCACTTCCTGTTTGGAGCCCTTAGGCTTTTTAATAACGCACTTCGTTGTTTTTAAAAGTTTCGTGTCACCCTGATTCGTAACGGTTTGAGTAACCTTGAACTCCTCGGGAATCTCCTCGATAACTTGTGCATGAACTGGTTTGTATAAAACGTCTAAAGTGGCAAGTGTATCGTCTAACAATTCATGTGTAGTGTGTACAGAGACGACGGGTGCTTTGTCATCTTCATGTGTAGTTGTGATGTGTGTAGTGTCGACCCTAGGACCTACCTTCTTTTTAATAGTACGTTTTGTGATTTTCCTTTGTTTCGACTTACCATCAGGTGATTCCATTTTTTCGATTGTCGATTCTTCAGGAAGTTCGACGATTTCCGATGGTTTCGTTTCCACTTCTTCGTCTTCTGGCGACTGGTCTTCCGATACGGTGACAGTTGTTACAGGCTCTTCTCCTTCTTTTTCGACAGTCGTTAATTCAGTCACTTCCTGTTTCGGACCCTTCTGTTTTTTGATCACGGGCTTCGTTGTTTTTACAGTCTTTTTGTCGCCTATTTTAGAAACGAACTCGGTCACTTTTACCTCTTCGGGAGCCTCTTCTACAACCATTGCCTTCGCGGGTGTGAGTAGGTCCACGAGAGGTGTGAGTGTGTCATCACTGAGTTCCTCTGTTTTGTGTACAAATGTGACCGGTGTTTCGTCGGCTTTTCGTTCCGTTATAATTTGTGTAGTTTCTAGTTTCGGACCTTCTTTCTTTTTGATAATGCGTTTAGTAATTTTCTTTTGTTTAGGCTTACCTTCAGGCGATTCAATATTTTCAACGACCGTTTCTTCCGGAAGTTCGACTATTTCTGGCTTTGGTGTGTCCTCTTCCGGTGGTGACTTTTCTTCCGTTACGGTAACGGTTGTCACAGGCTCTTCACCTTCATTTTCGAAAGTGGTTATTTCGGTCACTTCCTGTTTGGAGCCCTTAGGCTTTTTAATAACGCGCTTCGTTGTTTTTACAACTTTCATGTCACCTTGTTCCTTTACGGTTTGAGTTACCTTGACCTCCTCGGGAACCTCCTCGATAACTTGTGCATTAACTGGTTTGTGTAAATCGTCAAAAGTGGTTAGTGTATCGTCTAACAATTCATGTGTAGTGTGTACAGAGACGACGGGTGCTTTGTCGTCTTCGAGTGTAGTTGTGATGTGTGTAGTGTCGACCCTAGTACCTAGCTTCTTTTTAATAGTACGTTTTATGATTTTCCTTTGTTTCGACTTACCATCGGGTGATTCGATTTCTTCGATTGTCGATTCTTCAGGAAGTTCGACGATTTCCGTTGGCTTCATTTCTACTTCTTCACCTTCGGGCGACTGGTCTTCCCATACGGTGACAGTTGTCACAGGTTCTTCTCCTTCTTTTTCGACTGTCGTTATTTGCGTCACTTCCTGTTTCGGTCCCTTCTGTTTTTTGATCACGCGCTTCGTTGTTTTTACAGTCTTATTGTCGCCTATTTTAGAAACTACCTCGGTCACTTTTACCTCTTCGGGAGCCTCTTCTACAACCTTTGCCTTCGCGGGTGTGAGTAGGTCTACGAGAGGTGTGAGTGTATCATCAATGAGTTCCTCTGTTTTGTGTACAAATGTGACCGGTGTTTCGTCGTCTTCTTGTTCCGTTATAATTTGTGTAGTTTCTAGTTTCGGACCTTTCTTCTTTTTGATAATGCGTTTAGTAATTTTCTTTTGTTTAGGCTTACCTTCAGGCGATTCAATATTTTCAACGACCGTTTCTTCCGGAAGTTCGACTATTTCTGGCTTTGGTGTGTCCTCTTCCTGTGGTGACTTTTCTTCCGTTACGGTAACGGTTGTCACAGGCTCTTCACCTTCATTTTCGAAAGTGGTTATTTCGGTCACTTCCTGTTTGGAGCCCTTAGGCTTTTTAATAACGCGCTTCGTTGTTTTTACAAATTTCATGTCACCTTGTTCCGTTACGGTTTGAGTTACCTTGACCTCCTCGGGAACCTCCTCGATAACTTGTGCATGAACTGGTTTGTGTAAATCGTCAAAAGTGGTTAGTGTATCGTCTAACAATTCATGTGTAGTGTGTACAGAGACGACGGGTGCTTTGTCGTCTTCGAGTGTAGTTGTGATGTGTGTAGTGTCGACCCTAGGACCTACCTTCTTTTTAATAGTACGTTTTATGATTTTCCTTTGTTTCGACTTACCATCGGGTGATTCGATTTCTTCGATTGTCGATTCTTCAGGAAGTTCGACGATTTCCGTTGGCTTCATTTCTACTTCTTCACCTTCGGGCGACTGGTCTTCCCATACGGTGACAGTTGTCACAGGTTCTTCTCCTTCTTTTTCGACAGTCGTTATTTGCGTCACTTCCTGTTTCGGTCCCTTCTGTTTTTTGATCACGCGCTTCGTTGTTTTTACAGTCTTTTTGTCGCCTATTTTAGAAACTACCTCGGTCACTTTTACCTCTTCGGGAGCCTCTTCTACAACCTTTGCCTTCGCGGGTGTGAGTAGGTCTACGAGAGGTGTGAGTGTATCATCAATGAGTTCCTCTGTTTTGTGTACAAATGTGACCGGTGTTTCGTCGTCTTCTTGTTCCGTTATAATTTGTGTAGTTTCTAGTTTCGGACCTTTCTTCTTTTTGATAATGCGTTTAGTAATTTTCTTTTGTTTAGGCTTACCTTCAGGCGATTCAATATTTTCAACGACCGTTTCTTCCGGAAGTTCGACTATTTCTGGCTTTGGTGTGTCCTCTTCCTGTGGTGACTTTTCTTCCGTTACGGTAACGGTTGTCACAGGCTCTTCACCTTCATTTTCGAAAGTGGTTATTTCGGTCACTTCCTGTTTGGAGCCCTTAGGCTTTTTAATAACGCGCTTCGTTGTTTTTACAAATTTCATGTCACCTTGTTCCGTTACGGTTTGAGTTACCTTGACCTCCTCGGGAACCTCCTCGATAACTTGTGCATGAACTGGTTTGTGTAAATCGTCAAAAGTGGTTAGTGTATCGTCTAACAATTCATGTGTAGTGTGTACAGAGACGACGGGTGCTTTGTCGTCTTCGAGTGTAGTTGTGATGTGTGTAGTGTCGACCCTAGGACCTACCTTCTTTTTAATAGTACGTTTTATGATTTTCCTTTGTTTCGACTTACCATCGGGTGATTCGATTTCTTCGATTGTCGATTCTTCAGGAAGTTCGACGATTTCCGTTGGCTTCATTTCTACTTCTTCACCTTCGGGCGACTGGTCTTCCCATACGGTGACAGTTGTCACAGGTTCTTCTCCTTCTTTTTCGACAGTCGTTATTTGCGTCACTTCCTGTTTCGGTCCCTTCTGTTTTTTGATCACGCGCTTCGTTGTTTTTACAGTCTTTTTGTCGCCTATTTTAGAAACTACCTCGGTCACTTTTACCTCTTCGGGAGCCTCTTCTACAACCTTTGCCTTCGCGGGTGTGAGTAGGTCTACGAGAGGTGTGAGTGTATCATCAATGAGTTCCTCTGTTTTGTGTACAAATGTGACCGGTGTTTCGTCGTCTTCTTGTTCCGTTATAATTTGTGTAGTTTCTAGTTTCGGACCTTCTTTCTTTTTGATAATGCGTTTAGTAATTTTCTTTTGTTTAGGCTTACCTTCAGGCGATTCAATATTTTCAACGACCGTTTCTTCCGGAAGTTCGACTATTTCTGGCTTTGGTGTGTCCTCTTCCTGTGGTGACTTTTCTTCCGTTACGGTAACGGTTGTCACAGGCTCTTTACCTTTATTTTCGATAGTAGTTATTTCGGTCACTTCCTGTTCGAAGCCCTTAGGCTTTTCAATAACGCGCTTCGTTGTTTTTACAAATTTCGTGTCACCCTGTTCCGTAACGGTTTGAGTAACTTTGATCTCCTCAGGAACCTCCTCGATAACTTGTGCATGAACTGGTTTGTGTAAATCGTCAAAAGTGGTTAGTGTATCGTCTAACAATTCATGTGTAGTGTGTACAGAGACTACGGGTGCTTTGTCGTCTTCGATTGTAGTTGTGATGTGTGTAGTGTCGACCCTAGGACCTACCTTCTTTTTAATAGTACGTTTTATGATTTTCCTTTGTTTCGACTTACCATCGGGTGATTCGATTTCTTCGATTGTCGATTCTTCAGGAAGTTCGACGATTTCCGTTGGCTTCATTTCTACTTCTTCACCTTCGGGCGACTGGTCTTCCCATACGGTAACAGTTGTCACAGGTTCTTCTCCTTCTTTTTCGACTGTCGTTATTTGCGTCACTTCCTGTTTCGGTCCCTTCTGTTTTTTGATCACGCGCTTCGTTGTTTTTACAGTCTTTTTGTCACCTATTTTAGAAACTACCTCGGTCACTTTTACCTCTTCGGGAGCCTCTTCTACAACCTTTGCCTTCGTGGGTGTGAGTAGGTCTACGAGAGGTGTGAGTGTATCATCAATGAGTTCCTCTGTTTTGTGTACAAATGTGACCGGTTTTTCGTCGTCTTCTTGTTCCGTTATAATTTGTGTAGTTTCTAGTTTCGGACCTTTCTTCTTTTTGATAATGCGTTTAGTAATTTTCTTTTGTTTAGGCTTACCTTCAGGCGATTCAATATTTTCAACGACCGTTTCTTCCGGAAGTTCGACTATTTCTGGCTTTGGTGTGTCCTCTTCCGGTGGTGACTTTTCTTCCGTTACGGTAACGGTTGTCACAGGCTCTTCACCTTCATTTTCGAAAGTGGTTATTTCGGTCACTTCCTGTTTGGAGCCCTTAGGCTTTTTAATAACGCGCTTCGTTGTTTTTACAACTTTCATGTCACCTTGTTCCTTTACGGTTTGAGTTACCTTGACCTCCTCGGGAACCTCCTCGATAACTTGTGCATGAACTGGTTTGTGTAAATCGTCAAAAGTGGTTAGTGTATCGTCTAACAATTCATGTGTAGTGTGTACAGAGACGACGGGTGCTTTGTCGTCTTCGAGTGTAGTTGTGATGTGTGTAGTGTCGACCCTAGGACCTACCTTCTTTTTAATAGTACGTTTTATGATTTTCCTTTGTTTCGACTTACCATCGGGTGATTCGATTTCTTCGATTGTCGATTCTTCAGGAAGTTCGACGATTTCCGTTGGCTTCATTTCTACTTCTTCACCTTCGGGCGACTGGTCTTCCCATACGGTGACAGTTGTCACAGGTTCTTCTCCTTCTTTTTCGACTGTCGTTATTTGCGTCACTTCCTGTTTCGGTCCCTTCTGTTTTTTGATCACGCGCTTCGTTGTTTTTACAGTCTTTTTGTCGCCTATTTTAGAAACTACCTCGGTCACTTTTACCTCTTCGGGAGCCTCTTCTACAACCTTTGCCTTCGCGGGTGTGAGTAGGTCTACGAGAGGTGTGAGTGTATCATCAATGAGTTCCTCGGTTTTGTGTACAAATGTGACCGGTGTTTCGTCGTCTTCTTGTTCCGTTATAATTTGTGTAGTTTCTAGTTTCGGACCTTCTTTCTTTTTGATAATGCGTTTAGTAATTTTCTTTTGTTTAGGCTTACCTGCAGGCGATTCAATATTTTCAACGACCGTTTCTTCCGGAAGTTCGACTATTTCTGGCTTTGGTGTGTCCTCTTCCTGTGGTGACTTTTCTTCCGTTACGGTAACGGTTGTCACAGGCTCTTTACCTTCATTTTCGATAGTGGTTATTTCGGTCACTTCCTGTTCGAAGCCCTTAGGCTTTTCAATAACGCGCTTCGTTGTTTTTACAAATTTCGTGTCACCCTGTTCCGTAACGGTTTGAGTACCTTTGATCTCCTCAGGAACCTCCTCGATAACTTGTGCATGAACTGGTTTGTGTAAATCGTCAAAAGTGGTTAGTGTATCGTCTAACAATTCATGTGTAGTGTGTACAGAGACGACGGGTGCTTTGTCGTCTTCGAGTGTAGTTGTGATGTGTGTAGTGTCGACCCTAGGACCTACCTTCTTTTTAATAGTACGTTTTATGATTTTCCTTTGTTTCGACTTACCATCGGGTGATTCGATTTCTTCGATTGTCGATTCTTCAGGAAGTTCGACGATTTCCGTTGGCTTCATTTCTACTTCTTCACCTTCGGGCGACTGGTCTTCCCATACGGTGACAGTTGTCACAGGTTCTTCTCCTTCTTTTTCGACTGTCGTTATTTGCGTCACTTCCTGTTTCGGTCCCTTCTGTTTTTTGATCACGCGCTTCGTTGTTTTTACAGTCTTTTTGTCGCCTATTTTAGAAACTACCTCGGTCACTTTTACCTCTTCGGGAGCCTCTTCTACAACCTTTGCCTTCGCGGGTGTGAGTAGGTCTACGAGAGGTGTGAGTGTATCATCAATGAGTTCCTCGGTTTTGTGTACAAATGTGACCGGTGTTTCGTCGTCTTCTTGTTCCGTTATAATTTGTGTAGTTTCTAGTTTCGGACCTTCTTTCTTTTTGATAATGCGTTTAGTAATTTTCTTTTGTTTAGGCTTACCTGCAGGCGATTCAATATTTTCAACGACCGTTTCTTCCGGAAGTTCGACTATTTCTGGCTTTGGTGTGTCCTCTTCCTGTGGTGACTTTTCTTCCGTTACGGTAACGGTTGTCACAGGCTCTTTACCTTCATTTTCGATAGTGGTTATTTCGGTCACTTCCTGTTTGAAGCCCTTAGGCTTTTCAATAACGCGCTTCGTTGTTTTTACAAATTTCGTGTCACCCTGTTCCGTAACGGTTTGAGTACCTTTGATCTCCTCAGGAACCTCCTCGATAACTTGTGCATGAACTGGTTTGTGTAAATCGTCAAAAGTGGTTAGTGTATCGTCTAACAATTCATGTGTAGTGTGTACAGAGACAACGGGTGCTTTGTCGTCTTCGATTGTAGTTGTGATGTGTGTAGTGTCGACCCTAGGACCTACCTTCTTTTTAATAGTACGTTTTATGATTTTCCTTTGTTTCGACTTACCATCGGGTGATTCGATTTCTTCGATTGACGATTCTTCAGGAAGTTCGACTATTTCTGGCTTTTGTGTATCTTCTTCCTCTGGTGACGTTTCTTCCATTACCGTAACGGTTGTCACAGGCTCTTCCCCTTCATTTTCGATAGTGGTTATTTCGGTCACTTCCTGTTTGGAGCCCTTAGGCTTTTTAATAACGCGCTTCTTTGTTTTTACAAATTTCGTGTCACCTTGTTCCGTAACGGTTTGAGTAACTTTGACCTCCTCGGGAACCTCCTCGATAACTTGTGCATTAACTGGTTTGTGTAAATCGTCAAAAGTGGTATATGTATCGTCTAGGAATTCTTGTGTAGTTTCTACTGTGACGACGGGTGCTTTGTCGTCTTCATGTGTAGTTGTGATGTGTGTAGTGTCGACCCTAGGACCTACCTTCTTTTTAATAGTACGTTTTATGATTTTCCTTTGTTTCGACTTACCATCGGGTGATTCGATTTCTTCGATTGTCGATTCTTCAGGAAGTTCGACGATTTCCGTTGGCTTCATTTCTACTTCTTCACCTTCGGGCAACTGGTCTTCCCATACGGTGACAGTTGTCACAGGTTCTTCTCCTTCTTTTTCGACTGTCGTTATTTGCGTCACTTCCTGTTTCGGTCCCTTCTGCTTTTTGATCACGCGCTTCGTTGTTTTTACAGTCGTTTTCTCGCCTATTTTAGAAACTACCTCGGTCACTTTTACCTCTTCGGGAGCCTCTTCTACAACCTTTGCCTTCGCGGGTCTGAGTAGGTCTACGAGAGGTGTGAGTGTATCATCAATGAGTTCCTCGGTTTTGTGTACAAATGTGACCGGTGTTTCGTCGTCTTCTTGTTCCGTTATAATTTGTGTAGTTTCTAATTTCGGACCTTCTTTCTTTTTGATAATGCGTTTAGTAATTTTCTTTTGTTTAGGCTTACCTTCAGGCGATTCAATATTTTCAACGACCGTTTCTTCCGGAAGTTCGACTATTTCTGGCTTTGGTGTGTCCTCTTCCTGTGGTGACTTTTCTTCCGTTACGGTAACGGTTGTCACAGGCTCTTCACCTTCATTTTCGAAAGTGGTTATTTCGGTCAGTTCCTGTTTGGAGCCCTTAGGCTTTTTAATAACACGCTTCGTTGTTTTTACAACTTTCATGTCACCTTGTTCCTTTACGGTTTGAGTTACCTTGTTCTCCTCGGGAACCTCCTCGATAACTTGTGCATGAACTGGTTTGTGTAAATCGTCAAAAGTGGTTAGTGTATCGTCTAACAATTCATGTGTAGTGTGTACAGAGACGACGGGTGCTTTGTCGTCTTCGAGTGTAGTTGTGATGTGTGTAGTGTCGACCCTAGGACCTACCTTCTTTTTAATAGTACGTTTTATGATTTTCCTTTGTTTCGACTTACCATCGGGTGATTCGATTTCTTCGATTGACGATTCTTCAGGAAGTTCGACTATTTCTGGCTTTTGTGTATCTTCTTCCTCTGGTGACGTTTCTTCCATTACCGTAACGGTTGTCACAGGCTCTTCCCCTTCATTTTCGATAGTGGTTATTTCGGTCACTTCCTGTTTGGAGCCCTTAGGCTTTTTAATAACGCGCTTCTTTGTTTTTACAAATTTCGTGTCACCTTGTCCCGTAACGGTTTGAGTAACTTTGACCTCCTCGGGAACCTCCTCGATAACTTGTGCATTAACTGGTTTGTGTAAATCGTCAAAAGTGGTATATGTATCGTCTAGGAATTCTTGTGTAGTTTCTACTGTGACGACGGGTGCTTTGTCGTCTTCATGTGTAGTTGTGATGTGTGTAGTGTCGACCCTAGGACCTACCTTCTTTTTAATAGTACGTTTTATGATTTTCCTTTGTTTCGACTTACCATCGGGTGATTCGATTTCTTCGATTGTCGATTCTTCAGGAAGTTCGACGATTTCCGTTGGCTTCATTTCTACTTCTTCACCTTCGGGCAACTGGTCTTCCCATACGGTGACAGTTGTCACAGGTTCTTCCCCTTCTTTTTCGACTGTCGTTATTTGCGTCACTTCCTGTTTCGGTCCCTTCTGCTTTTTGATCACGCGCTTCGTTGTTTTTACAGTCGTTTTCTCGCCTATTTTAGAAACTACCTCGGTCACTTTTACCTCTTCGGGAGCCTCTTCTACAACCTTTGCCTTCGCGGGTCTGAGTAGGTCTACGAGAGGTGTGAGTGTATCATCAATGAGTTCCTCGGTTTTGTGTACAAATGTGACCGGTGTTTCGTCGTCTTTTTGTTCCGTTATAATTTGTGTAGTTTCTAGTTTCGGACCTTCTTTCTTTTTGATAATGCGTTTAGTAATTTTCTTTTGTTTAGGCTTACCTTCAGGCGATTCAATATTTTCAACGACCGTTTCTTCCGGAAGTTCGACTATTTCTGGCTTTGGTGTGTCCTCTTCCTGTGGTGACTTTTCTTCCGTTACGGTAACGGTTGTCACAGGCTCTTCACCTTCATTTTCGAAAGTGGTTATTTCGGTCAGTTCCTGTTTGGAGCCCTTAGGCTTTTTAATAACGCGCTTCTTTGTTTTTACAAATTTCGTGTCACCTTGTCCCGTAACGGTTTGAGTAACTTTGACCTCCTCGGGAACCTCCTCGATAACTTGTGCATTAACTGGTTTGTGTAAATCGTCAAAAGTGGTATATGTATCGTCTAGGAATTCTTGTGTAGTTTCTACTGTGACGACGGGTGCTTTGTCGTCTTCGAGTGTAGTTGTGATGTGTGTAGTGTCGACCCTAGGACCTACCTTCTTTTTAATAGTACGTTTTGTGATTTTCTTTTGTTTCGACTTACCATCGAGTGATTTGATTTCTTCGATAATCGATTCTTCAGGAAGTTCGATGATTTCCGTTGGTTTCGTTTCTACTTCTTCGTCTTCGGGCGACTTATCTTCCGATACGGTGACAGTTGTGACAGGCTCTTCTCCTTCTTTTTCGACAGTCGTTATTTCCGTCACTTCCTGTTTCGGACCCTTATGTTTTCTGATCACGCGCTTCGTTGTTTTTACAGTATTTTTGTCGCCTAATTTAGAAACGACCTCGGTCACTTTCACCTCTTCGGGAGCCTCTTCTACAACCTTTGCCTTCGCGGGTGTGAGTAGGTCTACGAGAGGTGTGAGTGTATCATCAACGAGTTCCTCTGTTTTGTGTACAAATGTGACCGGTGTTTCGTCGTCTTCTTGTTTCGTTATAATTTGTGTAGTTTCTAGTTTCGGACCTTCCTTCTTTTTGATAATGCGTTTAGTAATTTTCTTTTGTTTGGGCTTACCTTCAGGCGATTCAATATTTTCAATGGCCGTTTCTTCCGGTAGTTCGACTATTTCTGGCTTTTGTGTATCTTCTTCCTCTGGTGACGTTTCTTCCGTTACCGTAACGGTTGTCACAGGCTCTTCCCCTTCATTTTCGATAGTGGTTATTTCGGTCACTTCCTGTTTGAAGCCCTTAGGCTTTTTAATAACGCGCTTCTTTGTTTTTACGAATTTCGTGTCACCTTGTTCCGTAACGGTTTGAGTAACTTTGACCTCCTCGGGAACCTCCTCGATAACTTGTGCATTAACTGGTTTGTGTAAATCGTCAAAAGTGGTATATGTATCGTCTAGGAATTCTTGTGTAGTTTCTACTGTGACGACGGGTGCTTTGTCGTCTTCATGTGTAGTTGTGATGTGTGTAGTGTCGACCCTAGGACCTACCTTCTTTTTAATAGTACGTTTTGTGATTTTCTTTTGTTTCGACTTACCATCGAGTGATTTGATTTCTTCGATAGTCGATTCTTCAGGAAGTTCGACGATTTCCGTTGGTTTCGTTTCTACCTCTTCGTCTTCGGGTGACTTATCTTCCGATACGGTGACAGTTGTGACAGGTTCTTCTCCTTCTTTTTCGACAATCATTATTTCCGTCACTTCCTGTTTCGGACCCTTATGTTTACTGATCACGCGCTTCGTGGTTTTCACAGTCTTTTTGTCGCCTACTTTAGAAACGACCTCGGTCACTTTCACTTCTTCGGGAGCCTCTTCCACAACCTTTGCTTTAAGGGGTGAGAGTAGGTCTACGAGAGGTGTGAGTGTGTCATCAACTAGTTCATCTGTTTTGTGTACAAATGTGACCGGTGTTTTGTCGTCTTCTTGTTCCGTTATAATTTGTGTAGTTTCTATTTTCGGACCTTCCTTCTTTTTGATAATGCGTTTAGTAATTATCTTCTGTTTAGGCTTACCTTCAGGCGACTCAGTATTTTCAATGAACGTTTCTTCCGGAAGTTCGACTATTTCTGGCTTTTGTGTATCCTCTTCCTCTGGTGACTTTTCTTCCGTTACCGTAACGGTTGTCACAGGCTGTTCTCCTTCATTTTCGATAGTGGTTATTTCCGTCTTTTCCTGTTTGGAGCCCTTAGGCTTTTTAATAACGCGCTTCGTTGTTTTTACAAATTTCGTGTCACCTTGTTCCGTAATGATTTGAGTAACTTTGACCTCCTCGGGAACCTCCTCGATAACTTGTGCATGAACTGGTTTATGTAAATCGTCAAAAGTGCTATATGCATCGTCTAGGAATTCTTGTGTAGTTTCTACTGTGACGACAGGTGCTTTGTCGTCTTCATGTGTAGTTGTGATGTGTGTAGTGTCGACCCTAGGACCTACCTTCTTTTTAATAGTACGTTTTGTGATTTTCTTTTGTTTCGATTTACCATCGAGTGATTTGATTTCTTCGATAGTCGATTCTTCAGGAAGTTCGACGATTTCCGTTGGTTTCGATTCTACTTCTTCGTCTTCTGGCGACAGGTTTTCCGATACGGTGACAATTGTGACAGGTTCTTCTCCTTGTTTTTCGACAGTCGTTATTTCCGTCACTTCCTGTTTCGGACCCTTATGTTTTCTTATCACGCGCTTCGTTGTTTTTACAGTCTTTTTGTCACCTACTTTAGAAACGACCTCGGTCACTTTCACCTCTTCGGGAGCCTCTTCTAGAACCTTTGCTTTAAGGGGTGTGAGTAGGTCTACGAGAGGTGTGAGTGTATCATCAACGAGTTCCTCTGTTTTGTGTACAAATGTGACCGGTGTTTCGTCATCTTCTTGTTCCGTTATAATTTGTATAGTTTCTAGTTTCGGACCTTCCCTCTTTTTGATAATGCGTTTAGTAATTTTCTTTTGTTTAGGCTTACCTTCAGGCGATTCAATATTTTCAATGACCGTTTCTTCCGGAAGTTCGACTATTTCTGACTTTTGTGTATCCTCTTCCTCTGGTGACTTTTCTTCCGTTATGGTAACGGTTGTCACAGGCTCTTCACCTTCATTTTCGATAGTGGTTATTTCGGTCACTTCCTGTTTGGAGCCCTTAGGCTTTTTAATAAAGCGCTTCGTTGTTTTTACAAATTTCGTGTCACCCTGTTCCGTAACGGTTTGAGTAACTTTGACCTCCTCGGGAACCTCCTCGATAACTTGTGCATGAACTGGTTTGTGTAAATCGTCAAATGTGGTTAGTGTATCGTCTAGGAATTCTTGTGTAGTTTGTACAGTGACGACGGGTGCTTTGTCGTCTTCATGTGTAGTTGTGATGTGTGTAGTGTCGACCCTAGGACCTACCTTCTTTTTAATAGTACGTTTTGTGATTTTCCTTTGTTTCGACTTACCATCGGGTGATTCGATTTCTTCGATTGTCGATTCTTCAGGAAGTTCGACGATTCCCGTTGGCTTCATTTCTACTTCTTCACCTTCGGGCGACTGGTCTTCCCATAGGGTGACAGTTGTCACAGGTTCTTCTCCTTCTTTTTCGACTGTCGTTATTTGCGTCACTTCCTGTTTCGGTCCCTTCTGTTTTTTGATCACGCGCTTCGTTGTTTTTACAGTCTTTTTGTCGCCTATTTTAGAAACTACCTCGGTCACTTTTACCTCTTCGGGAGCCTCTTCTACAACCTTTGCCTTCGCGGGTGTGAGTAGGTCTACGAGAGGTGTGAGTGTATCATCAATGAGTTCCTCTGTTTTGTGTACAAATGTGATAGGTGTGTTGTTGTCTTCTTGTTCAGTTATGATTTGTGTGGTTTCGAGTTTTGGACCTGCCCTCTTTTTGAAAATGCGTTTTGTAATTTTCTTTTGTTTGGGCTTACCTTCTGGTGTTTCGACATCTTCAAAGACTGTTTCCTCGGGAAGCTCAATAATTTCGACGGGCTTGGATTCTTCTTCTTCCGGTATCTTTTCTTCTGAAACGGACACTGTTGTGACTGGTTCCTCGCCTTCTTTTTCAACAGTTGTTATTTCAGTATTTTCCTGTTTTTTACCTTTTTTCTTCTTAATCACACGTTTAGTAGTCTTAATAGTCTTCGTTTCACCAGTTTCAGTAGTTACTTGGGTAACCTTAACTTGCTCTGGAGCCTCTTCGATAAAATTAGACGTTTCTGATGTAACATTATCTACGAAAGGTGTAATTTTGTCGTCAATGAATTCTTCTGTTTTGTGTACAAATGTGACCGGTGTTTTGTCGTCTTCTTGTTCCGTTATAATTTGTGTGGTTTCGAGTTTTGGACCAACCTTCTTTTTGATAATGCGTTTAGTAATTTTCTTTTGTTTAGGCTTTCCTTCAGGCGATTCAATATTTTCAACGATTGTTTCCTCCGGAAGTTCAACAATTTCCGGCTTTTGTGTGCCTTCTCCCTCTGGTGACTTTTCTTCTGTTACGGTAACGGTTGTCACAGGCTCTTCACCTTCATTTTGGATAGTGGTTATTTCGGTGACTTCCTGTTTTGAGCCCTTAGGCTTTTTAATAACACGCTTTGTTGTTTTTACAAGTTTCGTGTCACCCTGTTCCGTAACGGATTGAGTAACTTTGACCTCCTCGGGAACCTCCTCGATAACTTGTGCATGAACTGGTTTGTGTAAATCGTCAAAAGTGGTATATGTATCGTCTAGGAATTCTTGTGTAGTTTGTACAGTGACGACGGGTGCTTTGTCGTCTTCATGTGTAGTTGTGATGTGTGTAGTGTCGACCCTGGGACCTACCTTCTTTTTAATAGTACGTTTTGTGATTTTCTTGTGTTTCGACGTACCATCGGGTGATTTGATTTCTTCGATAGTCGATTCTTCAGGAAGTTCGACGATTTCTGTTGGTTTCGTTTCTATTTCTTCGTATTCGGGCGACTGGTCTTCCGATACGGTGACAGTTGTGACAGGTTCTTCTCCTTCTTTTTCGACAGTCGTTATTTCCGTCACTTCCTGTTTCTGACCCTTCTGTGTTTTGATGATGCGCTTCGTTGTTTTTAAAGTCTTTTTGTCGCCTATTTTAGAAACGACCTCGGTCACTTTAACCTCTTCAGGAGCCTCTTCTACAACGTATGCCTTCGCGGGTGTGAGTAGGTCTACGAGAGGTGTGAGTGTATCATCAATGTGTTCCTTTGTTTTCTGTACAGAAGTGACTGGTGTATTGTCGTCTTCTTGTTCAGTTATGATTTGTGTGGTTTCGAGTTTTGGACCTACCTTCTTTTTAATAATGCGTTTTGTAATCTTCCTTTGTTTGGGCTTACCTTCTGGTGTTTCAACATCCTCAACTACTGTTTGCTCGGGAAGCTCAATAATTTCGACGGGCTTGGATTCCTCTTCCTCCGGTGTCGTTTCTTCTGTTACGGACACTGTGGTGACTGGTTCCTCGCCTTCTTTTTCGACAGTTGTTATTTCAGTTTTTTCCTGTTTTTTACCTTTTTGCTTCTTAATCACACGTCTAGTAGTCTTAACAGACTTCGTTTCACCAGTTTCAGTAGTTACTTGGTTAACGTTAACTTGCTCTGGAGCCTCTTCGATAACCTTTGCCGTTTCTGATGTAACAATATCTTCGAAAGGTGTAATAGTGTCATCAATGAGTTCCTCTGTTTTGTGTACAGAAGTGACTGGTGTTTTGTCATCTTCTTGTTCAGTTATGATTTGTGTGGTTTCGATTTTTGGACCTACCTTCTTTTTGATAATGCGTTTAGTAATTTTCTTTTGTTTAGGCTTTCCTTCAGGCGATTCAATATTTTCAACGATTGTTTCCTCCGGAAGTTCGACAATTTCCGGCTTTTGTGTGTCTTCTTCCTCTGGTGACTTTTCTTCCGTTACGGTAACGGTTGTCACAGGCTCTTCACCTTCATTTTGGATAGTGGTTATTTCGGTGACTTCCTGTTTTGTGCCCTTAGGCTTTTTAATAACGCGCTTCGTTGTTTTTACCAGTTTCGTATCACCCTGTTCCGTAACGGTTTGAGTAACTTTGACCTCCTCGGGAACCTCCTCGATAACTTGTGCATGAACTGTTTTGTGTAAATCGTCAAAAGTGGTATATGTATCGTCTAGGAATTCTTGTGTAGTTTGTACAGTGACGACGGGTGCTTTGTCGTCTTCATGTGTAGTTGTGATGTGTGTAGTGTCGACCCTAGGACCTACCTTCTTTTTAATAGTACGTTTTGTGATTTTCTTTTGTTTCGACTTACCATCGGGTGATTTGATTTCTTCGATAGTCGATTCTTCAGGAAGTTCGACGATTTCCGTTGGTTTCGTTTCTACTTCTTCGTATTCGGGCGACTGATCTTCCGATACGGTGACAGTTGTGACAGGTTCTTCTCCTTCTTTTTCGACAGTCGTTATTTCCGTCACTTCCTGTTTCTGACCCTTCTGTTTTTTGATCATGCGCTTCGTTGTTTTTACAGTCTTTTTGTCGCCTATTTTAGAAACGACCTCGGTCACTTTAACCTCTTCAGGAGCCTCTTCTACAACGTATGCCTTCGCGGGTGTGAGTAGGTCTATGAAAGGTGTGAGTGTGTCATCAATGAGTTCCTCTGTTTTGTGTACAGAAGTGACTGGTGTATTGTCATCTTCTTGTTCAGTTATGATTTGTGTGGTTTCGAGTTTTGGACCTACCTTCTTTTTGATAATTCGTTTAGTAATTTTCTTTTGTTTGGGCTTACCTTCTAGTGTTTCGACATCTTCAACGACTGTTTCCTCGGGAAGCTCAATAATTTCGACGGGCTTGGATTCTTCTTCTTCCGGTATCTTTTCTTCTGAGACGGACACTGTTGTTACTGGTTCCTCGCCTTCTTTTTCGACAGTTGTTATTTCAGTTTTTTCCTGTTTTTTAACTTGTTGCTTCTTAATCACACGTCTAGTAGTCTTAATAGTTTTCGTTTCACCAGTTTCAGTAGTTACTTGGGAAACCTTAACTTGCTCTGGAGCCTCTTCGATAAAATGAGCCGTTTCTGATGTAATATTATCTTCGAAAGGTGTAATTGAGTCATCAATGAATTCTTCTGTTTTGTGTACAAATGTGACCGGTGTGTTGTCGTCTTCTTGTTCCGTTATAATCTGTGTGGTTTCGAGTTTTGGACCAACCTTCTTTTTGATAATGCGTTTAGTAATTTTCTTTTGTTTAGGCTTTCCTTCAGGCGATTCAATATTTTCAACGATTGTTTCCTCCGGAAGTTCAACAATTTCTGGCTTTTGTGTGTCTTCTTCCTCTGGTGACTTTTCTTCTGTTACGGTAACGGTTGTCACAGGCTCTTCACCTTCATTTTGAGTAGTCGTTATTTCGGTGACTTCCTGTTTTGAGCCCTTAGGCTTTTTAATAACACGCTTTGTTGTTTTTACAAGTTTCGTGTCACCCTGTTCCGTAACGGTTTGAGTAACTTTGACCTCCTCGGGAACCTCCACCATAACTTGTGCATGAACTGGTTTGTGTAAATCGTCAAAAGTAGAATATGTATCATCTACGAATTCTTGTGTAGTTTGTACAGTGACGACAGGTGCTATGTCGTCTTCATATGTAGTTGTGATGTGTGTAGTGTCGACCCTAGGACCTACCTTCTTTTTAATAGTACGTTTTGTGATTTTCTTTTGTTTCGACTTACCATCGAGTGATTTGATTTCTTCGATAGTAGATTCTTCAGGAAGTTCGACGATTTCCGTTGGTTTCGTTTCTACTTCTTCGTCTTCTGGCGACAGGTCTTCCGATACGATGACAGTTGTGACAGGTTCTTCTCCTTGTTTTTCGACAGTCGTTATTTCCGTGACTTCCTGTTTCGGACCCTTCTGTTTTTTGATCACGCGCTTCGTTGTTTTTACAGTCTTTTTGTCGCCTATTGTAGAAACTACCTCGGTCACTTTTACCTCTTCGGGAGCCTCTTCTACAACCTTTGCCTTCGCGGGTGTGAGTAGGTCTATGAGAGGTGTGAGTGTGTCATCAATGAGTTCCTCTGTTTTGTGTACAGAAGTGACTGGTGTATTGTCGTCTTCTTGTTCAGTTATGATTTGTGTGGTTTCGAGTTTTGGACCTACCTTCTTTTTAATAATGCGTTTTGTAATCTTCCTTTTTTTGAGCTTACCTTCTGGTGATTCAACATCCTCAACGGCTGTTTCCTCGGGAAGCTCAATTATTTCGACAGGCTTGGATTCCTCTTCCTCCGGTGTCGTTTCTTCTGTTACGGACACTGTTGTGACTGGTTCCTCGCCTTCTTTTTCTACTGTTGTTATTTCAGTTTTTTCCTGTTTTTTACCTTTTTGCTTCTTAATCACACGTCTAGTAGTCTTAACAGACTTCGTTTCACCAGTTCCAGTAGTTACTTGTGTAACCTTTACTTGCTCTGGAGCCTCTTCGATAACCTTTGCCGTTTCCGATGTAACAATATCTTCGAAAGGTGTAATTGTGTCATCAATGAGTTCCTCTGTTTGGTGTACAGAAGTGACTGGTGTTTTGTCGTCTTCTTGTTCAGTTATGATTTGTGTGGTTTCGATTTTTGGACCTACCTTCTTTTTGATAATGCGTTTTGTAATTTTCCTTTGTTTGGGCTTACCTTCTTGTGTTTCGATATCCTCAACGACTGTTTGCTCGGGAAGCTCAATAATTTCGACTGGCTTTGATTCCTCTTCCTCCGGTGTCGTTTCTTCTGTTACGGACACTGTTGTGACTGGTTCTTCGCCTTCTTTTTCGACAGTTGTTATTTCAGTTTTTTCCTGTTTTTTACCTTGTTGCTTCTTAATCACACGTCTAGTAGTCTTAACAGACTTCGTTTCACCAGTTTCAGTAGTTACTTGTGTAACCTTAACTTGCTCTGGAGCCTCTTCGATAACCTTTGCCGTTTCTGATGTAACAATATCTTCGAAAGGTGTAATTGTGTCATCAATGAGTTCCTCTGTTTTGTGTACAGAAGTGACTGGTGTTTTGTCGTCTTCTTGTTCAGTTATGATTTGTGTGGTTTCGATTTTTGGACCTACCTTCTTTTTAATAATGCGTTTTGTAATTTTCCTTTGTATGGGCTTACCTTCTTGTGTTTCGACATCCTCAACGACTGTTTGCTCGGGAAGCTCAACTATTTCGACGGGCTTGGATTCCTCTTCCTCCGGTGTCGTTTCTTCTGTTACGTACACTGTTGTGACTGGTTCCTCGCCTTCTTTTTCGACAGTTGTTATTTCAGTTTTTTCCTGTTTTTTACCTTTTTGCTTCTTAATCACACGTCTAGTAGTCTTAACAGACTTCGTTTCACCAGTTTCAGTAGTTACTTGTGTAACCTTAACTTGCTCTGGAGCCTCTTCAATAACCTTTGCCGTTTCTGATGTAACAATACCTTCGAAAGGTGTAATTGTGTCATCGATGAGTTCCTCTGTTCTGTGTACAGAAGTGACTGGTGTTTTGTCGTCTTCTTGTTCAGTTATGATTTGTGTGGTTTCGATTTTAGGACCTATCTTCTTTTTGATAATGCGTTTTGTAATCTTCCTTTGTTTGGGCTTACCTTCTGGTGTTTTAACATCCTCAACGGCTGTTTCCTCGGGAAGCTCAATAATTTCGACGGGCTTAGATTCTTCTTCCTCCGGTTTCGTTTCTTCTACTACGGTGACTGTTGTGACTGGTTCCTCGCCTTCTTTTTCGACAGTTGTTATTTCAGTTTTTTCCTGTTTTTTACCTTTTTGCTTCTTAATCACACGTCTAGTAGTCTTAACAGACTTCGTTTCACCAGTGTCAGTAGTTACTTGTGTAACCTTAACTTGCTCTGGAGCCTCTTCGATAACCTTTGCCGTTTCTGATGTAACAATATCTTCGAAAGGTGTAATTGTGTCATCAATGAGTTCCTCTGTTTGGTGTACAGAAGTGACTGGTGTTTTGTCGTCTTCTTGTTCAGTTATGATTTGTGTGGTTTCGATTTTTGGACCTACCTTCTTTTTGATAATGCGTTTTGTAATTTTCCTTTGTTTGGGCTTACCTTCTTGTGTTTCGACATCCTCAACGACTGTTTGCTCGGGAAGCTCAATAATTTCGACGGGCTTGGATTCCTCTTCCTCCGGTGTCGTTTCTTCTGTTACGGACACTGTTGTGACTGGTTCCTCGCCTTCTTTTTCGACAGTTGTTAATTCAGTTTTTTCCTGTTTTTTACCTTGTTGCTTCTTAATCACACGTCTAGTAGTCTTAACAGTCTTCGTTTCACCAGTTTCAGTTGTTACTTGTGTTACTTTAACTTGCTCTGGTGCTTCTTCGATAACCTTTGCCGTTTCTGATGTAACAATATCTTCGAAAGGTGTAATTGTGTCATCAATGAGTTCCTCTGTTTTGTGTACAGAAGTGACTGGTGTTTTGTCGTCTTCTTGTTCAGTTATGATTTGTGTGGTTTCGATTTTTGGACCTACCTTCCTTTTGATAATGCGTTTTGTAATTTTCCTTTGTTTGGGCTTACCTTCTTGTGTTTCGACATCCTCAACGACTGTTTGCTCGGGAAGCTCAATAATTTCGACGGGCTTGGATTCCTCTTCCTCCGGTGTCGTTTCTTCAGTTACGGACACTGTGGTGACTGGTTCCTCGCCTTCTTTTTCGACAGTTGTTATTTCAGTTTTTTCCTGTTTTTTACCTTTTTGCTTCTTAATCACACGTCTAGTAGTCTTAACAGGCTTCGTTTCACCAGTTTCAGTAGTTACTTGTGTAACCTTAACTTGCTCTGGAGCCTCTTCGATAACCTTTGCCGTTTCTGATGTAACAATATCTTCGAAAGGTGTAATTGTGTCATCAATGAGTTCCTCTGTTTTGTGTACAGAAGTGACTGGTGTTTTGTCGTCTTCTTGTTCAGTTATGATTTGTGTGGTTTCGATTTTTGGACCTACCTTCTTTTTAATAATGCGTTTTGTAATTTTCCTTTGTATGGGCTTACCTTCTTGTGTTTCGACATCCTCAACGACTGTTTGCTCGGGAAGCTCAATAATTTCGACGGGCTTGGATTCCTCTTCCTCCGGTGTCGTTTCTTCTGTTACGTACACTGTTGTGACTGGTTCCTCGCCTTCTTTTTCGACAGTTGTTATTTCAGTTTTTTCCTGTTTTTTACCTTGTTGCTTCTTAATCACACGTCTAGTAGTCTTAACAGACTTCGTTTCACCAGTTTCAGTAGTTACTTGTGTTACTTTAACCTGCTCTGGAGCCTCTTCGATAACCTTTGCCGTTTCTGATGTAACAATACCTTCGAAAGGTGTAATTGTGTCATCGATGAGTTCCTCTGTTTTGTGTACAGAAGTGACTGGTGTTTTGTCGTCTTCTTGTTCAGTTATGATTTGTGTGGTTTCGATTTTTGGACCTACCTTCTTTTTGATAATGCGTTTTGTAATTTTCCTTTGTTTGGGCTTACCTTCTTGTGTTTCGACATCCTCAACGACTGTTTCCTCGGGAAGCTCAATAATTTCGACGGGCTTAGATTCCTCTTCCTCCGGTGTCGTTTCTTCTGTTACGGACACTGTTGTGACTGGTTCTTCGCCTTCTTTTTCGACAGTTGTTATTTCAGTTTTCTCCTGTTTTTTACCTTTTTGCTTCTTAATCACACGTCTAGTAGTCTTAACAGACTTCGTTTCACCAGTTTCAGTAGTTACTTGTGTAACCTTAACTTGCTCTGGAGCCTCTTCGATAACCTTTGCCGTTTCTGATGTAACAATATCTTCGAAAGGTGTAATAGTGTCATCAATGAGTTCCTCTGTTTTGTGTACAGAAGTGACTGGTGTTTTGTCATCTTCTTGTTCAGTTATGATTTGTGTGGTTTCGATTTTTGGACCTACCTTCTTTTTAATAATGCGTTTTGTAATTTTCCTTTGTTTGGGCTTACCTTCTTGTGTTTTGACATCCTCAACGACTGTTTGCTCGGGAAGCTCAATAATTTCGACGGGCTTAGATTCCTCTTCCTCCGGTGTCGTTTCTTCTGTTACGGACACTGTTGTGACTGGTTCTTCGCCTTCTTTTTCGACAGTTGTTATTTCAGTTTTTTCCTGTTTTTTACCTTTTTGCTTCTTAATCACACGTCTAGTAGTCTTAACAGACTTCGTTTCACCAGTTTCAGTAGTTACTTGTGTAACCTTAACTTGCTCTGGAGCCTCTTCGATAACCTTTGCCGTTTCTGATGTAACAATATCTTCGAAAGGTGTAATTGTGTCATCAATGAGTTCCTCTGTTTTGTGTACAGAAATGACTGGTGTTTTGTCATCTTCTTGTTCAGTTATGATTTGTGTGGTTTCGATTTTTGGACCTACCTTCTTTTTAATAATGCGTTTTGTAATTTTCCTTTGTATGGGCTTACCTTCTTGTGTTTCGACATCCTCAACGACTGTTTGCTCGGGAAGCTCAATAATTTCGACGGGCTTAGATTCCTCTTCCTCCGGTGTCGTTTCTTCTGTTACGGACACTGTTGTGACTGGTTCTTCGCCTTCTTTTTCGACAGTTGTTATTTCAGTTTTTTCCTGTTTTTTACCTTTTTGCTTCTTAATCACACGTCTAGTAGTCTTAACAGGCTTCGTTTCACCAGTTTCAGTAGTTACTTGTGTAACCTTAACTTGCTCTGGAGCCTCTTCGATAACCTTTGCCGTTTCTGATGTAACAATATCTTCGAAAGGTGTAATTGTGTCATCAATGAGTTCCTCTGTTTTGTGTACAGAAGTGACTGGTGTTTTGTCGTCTTCTTGTTCAGTTATGATTTGTGTGGTTTCGATTTTTGGACCTACCTTCTTTTTAATAATGCGTTTTGTAATTTTCCTTTGTATGGGCTTACCTTCTTGTGTTTCGACATCCTCAACGACTGTTTGCTCGGGTAGCTCAATAATTTCGACGGGCTTGGATTCCTCTTCCTCCGGTGTCGTTTCTTCTGTTACGTACACTGTTGTGACTGGTTCCTCGCCTTCTTTTTCGACAGTTGTTATTTCAGTTTTTTCCTGTTTTTTACCTTGTTGCTTCTTAATCACACGTCTAGTAGTCTTAACAGACTTCGTTTCACCAGTTTCAGTAGTTACTTGTGTAACCTTAACTTGCTCTGGAGCCTCTTCAATAACCTTTGCCGTTTCTGATGTAACAATACCTTCGAAAGGTGTAATTGTGTCATCGATGAGTTCCTCTGTTTTGTGTACAGAAGTGACTGGTGTTTTGTCGTCTTCTTGTTCAGTTATGATTTGTGTGGTTTCGATTTTAGGACCTATCTTCTTTTTGATAATGCGTTTTGTAATCTTCCTTTGTTTGGGCTTACCTTCTGGTGTTTTAACATTCTCAACGGCTGTTTCCTCGGGAAGCTCAATAATTTCGACGGGCTTAGATTCTTCTTCCTCCGGTTTCGTTTCTTCTACTACGGTGACTGTTGTGACTGGTTCCTCGCCTTCTTTTTCGACAGTTGTTATTTCAGTTTTTTCCTGTTTTTTACCTTTTTGCTTCTTAATCACACGTCTAGTAGTCTTAACAGACTTCGTTTCACCAGTTTCAGTAGTTACTTGTGTAACCTTAACTTGCTCTGGAGCCTCTTCGATAACCTTTGCCGTTTCTGATGTAACAATATCTTCGAAAGGTGTAATTGTGTCATCAATGAGTTCCTCTGTTTGGTGTACAGAAGTGACTGGTGTTTTGTCGTCTTCTTGTTCAGTTATGATTTGTGTGGTTTCGATTTTTGGACCTACCTTCTTTTTGATAATGCGTTTTGTAATTTTCCTTTGTTTGGGCTTACCTTCTTGTGTTTCGACATCCTCAACGACTGTTTGCTCGGGAAGCTCAATAATTTCGACTGGCTTTGATTCCTCTTCCTCCGGTGTCGTTTCTTCTGTTACGGACACTGTTGTGACTGGTTCTTCGCCTTCTTTTTCGACAGTTGTTATTTCAGTTTTTTCCTGTTTTTTACCTTTTTGCTTCTTAATCACACGTCTAGTAGTCTTAACAGACTTCGTTTCACCAGTTTCAGTAGTTACTTGTGTAACCTTAACTTGCTCTGGAGCCTCTTCGATAACCTTTGCCGTTTCTGATGTAACAATATCTTCGAAAGGTGTAATTGTGTCATCAATGAGTTCCTCTGTTTGGTGTACAGAAGTGACTGGTGTTTTGTCGTCTTCTTGTTCAGTTATGATTTGTGTGGTTTCGATTTTTGGACCTACCTTCTTTTTGATAATGCGTTTTGTAATTTTCCTTTGTTTGGGCTTACCTTCTTGTGTTTCGACATCCTCAACGACTGTTTGCTCGGGAAGCTCAATAATTTCGACTGGCTTTGATTCCTCTTCCTCCGGTGTCGTTTCTTCTGTTACGGACACTGTTGTGACTGGTTCTTCGCCTTCTTTTTCGACAGTTGTTATTTCAGTTTTTTCCTGTTTTTTACCTTTTTGCTTCTTAATCACACGTCTAGTAGTCTTAACAGACTTCGTTTCACCAGTTTCAGTAGTTACTTGTGTAACCTTAACTTGCTCTGGAGCCTCTTCGATAACCTTTGCCGTTTCTGATGTAACAATATCTTCGAAAGGTGTAATTGTGTCATCAATGAGTTCCTCTGTTTTGTGTACAGAAGTGACTGGTGTTTTGTCATCTTCTTGTTCAGTTATGATTTGTGTGGTTTCGATTTTTGGACCTACCTTCTTTTTAATAATGCGTTTTGTAATTTTCCTTTGTTTGGGCTTACCTTCTTGTGTTTCGACATCCTCAACGACTGTTTGCTCGGGAAGCTCAATAATTTCGACGGGCTTGGATTCCTCTTCCTCCGGTGTCGTTTCTTCTGTTACGTACACTGTTGTGACTGGTTCCTCGCCTTCTTTTTCGACAGTTGTTATTTCAGTTTTTTCCTGTTTTTTACCTTTTTGCTTCTTAATCACACGTCTAGTAGTCTTAACAGACTTCGTTACACCAGTTTCAGTAGTTACTTGTGTAACCTTAACTTGCTCTGGAGCCTCTTCGATAACCTTTGCCGTTTCTGATGTAACAATATCTTCGAAAGGTGTAATTGTGTCATCAATGAGTTCCTCTGTTTTGTGTACAGAAGTGATTGGTGTTTTGCCGTCTTCTTGTTCAGTTATGATTTGTGTGGTTTCAATTTTTGGACCTACCTTCTTTTTGATAATGCGTTTTGTAATTTTCTTTTGTTTGGGTTTACCTTCTTGTGTTTCGGCATTCTCAACGACTGTTTCCTCGGGAAGCTCAATAATTTCGACGGGCTTAGATTCCTCTTCCTCCGGTGTAGTTTCTTCTGTTACGGACACTGTTGTGACTGGTTCCTCGCCTTCTTTTTCGACAGTTGTTATTTCAGTTTTTTCTTGTTTTTTACCTTTTTGCTTCTTAATCACACGTTTAGTAGTCTTAACAGACTTCGTTTCACCAGTTTCAGTAGTTACTTGTGTAACCTTAACTTGCTCTGGAGCCTCTTCGATAACCTTTGCTGTTTCTGATGTAACAATATCTTCGAAAGGTGTAATTGCGTCATCAATGAGTTCCTCTGTTTTGTGTACAGAAGTGACTGGTGATTTGTCATCTTCTTGTTCAGTTATGATTTGTGTGGTTTCGATTTTTGGACCTACCTTCTTTTTGATAATGCGTTTAGTAATTTTCTTTTGTTTGGGCTCACCTTCTCGTGTTTCGACATCCTCAACGACTTTTTCCTCGGGAAGCTCAATAATTTCGACTGTTTTGGAATCTTCTTCCTCCGGTGACGTTTCTTCAGTTTCAGATAATGTATCAGTTGTTTGTTGGTTTTTATCCTTATGTTTTTTTATCACTCGTTTAGTGGTCTTGATTGTTTGCACTGTGCCCATTTCAGTTTTTACTTTTGTATGTTTTACTTCTTCAGGAACTTCTTCAATAATCTTTGCCTTTTCTGGTATTATAACATCTTCTAGTGTAGTCAATTCTTCATTCATTAGTTTATGTGTTTTGCGTATGATAATATCATGTGATTTTTTTGATTCACGCTTATCTTCCTCAAACATTTCTTCTATAAAAACTTGAGTTGGCAGTTTTGGTAGGATGACGTGATCGTCTGGTAATTCGACTGTACTGTGATCAGTAAAATTTTCATTTACATTTTCTTCGCCATGATATTCTTCAATCTTAACATCGTGTCGCGATTTAATGTTATGAAGTTTGTCCAAATCGTCATCTATTGTTTCCTCTATAACGACGTCGCCTTCTATTTCATTTTTGTCACTCGATTTTCGTTTTTTTCTTAGTATTGTTCGCTTTGTTTTTATTTGTATAGGTTCCTCGCCACCTTGACCTTGCATAAATTTCGTTATAATTTCTTCAGATTCCTCTATGTCGGATGATTTTGGTGATTGAGAGTGTCGATGTTTTTTATCTGGAATTAAGTCATTCAGATATACAGTTTCTTTGATAATATATATTTCTATTTTATTATAAATTTACTTTTTTTTTTTATTTCAATCTTTCAATCATTATCCAACAAACATCCCGATAAGGATGTTTTTGATGTTGATTTGTTTTGATGTTGGTTAGCATCAATTGAATGTATATTATGATTGGATTATAAATCAGAAAGTAAAAGATAAAATAAATGTCATCTCAAAAAATATGGTTTGATTTATCGTTGAGTCTTTAAAACACGATAACCATAATTTGCATATTCAATTGGTTAAAGAAAAAAGAACAAATTATGCATAGGTAGAATTTTGTAATATTATACAAGTTTTTATTGTCATTCAAATGATCAGATTTATTACGATTTACATAAACTGAAATTTTAAAATACATACACATGTTAAGTGCTAACTTAAAACGAAGTAGGATATGATACGAATATTTTGCTAACAGAAGCTTATTCTAATTGGATAGTATCATAATAATAAATGAGCAATAATACTCATAAGACAAAGTAATAATACTCTTAAGAATCATTGGTTCACTTGACTACTTGCTAAAGGTAACATGACTTTTATGAGTACATCTCCATGTTTAATTTGTTGTCAATAAAATATGTACACTTATGTTTAACATTTATTTAATTCAATATAAATTTAAATTAAATTACAATTTAAACCTTTACATTATATAACCGTTATTTAATAACATTTTTATTTTTACTGTACACTATGTAACCAAGTCGCAGCTTTAACTGCGTAAACACAAGAGTAAAAGAATTTTTATATATTCAGACCACAATCTTCCAGCCACCTCGGCTCTTTTAAAACTAATGTATTTAACTTAATATTGTTATATTACTCATACATAATAATAAGAGGTTATAAATGCATTCCAACATCACCTATCGGACTTCAACCCAATCAAAATAGACAAAGTTTATTCTAATATTTAAGTAACCTAACTCATTTGTTGCAATACAAGTAAATCTGATTCACTCACCTATTTCAAATGTTTCTTGAAACGTTGTAACCTCTGCATCATCTTCTACAAACGACACTTTACTGTCATGTAATTTAGGTGTTACTTCATTATATGGCGTTAAGTGTTCTTCTGAGATTTTATCAGTGATTTCTAATTCATTAGATAAATTTAGCACTGGTTTTAGTTTTTGTTTAACTGGCCCTGTGATTTGTAGGTCAGATTCGTTGTGTAAAGTAACATTTTCTGTGATAATTAGAGGAGACATGTTGTTTGTTTTAACTGTCGAATGATGTGTCTTGGCTACAGGTATCGACAAATCATCAACAAGAGACTCAGATATATTTTCAGTACATTGTAAATGTGTCATGTGTGTAAGAGAAATTGAAGCATTTGCTAAGTGTGACATTTTACCAAAGTTTGTTTCTACTTCATTTTCATGAATTAATAATTCTATTTGGTTCAACGGTTCGTATTGAATAGGTTCCGATTTAATAGATTCTGGTTTCACTGTAATTTCCTTGGTAATATTTTCGATATTTTCCCCAGCAATAACTTCAGTTTGCTCTACGGGTTTCACAGTTAAAAGTTCTTCTGTAAGTTTTAGTGCTTTTACTTCGTCATTTGAAATATCTATTACGGGTTCTTCACAAATATTTTCAGTAATAGTATAGCTTAAATGGGAATTTAAATCAACTGAAGCTCTTTTTGATTCTGGCTGTAAAGTATTAATGAGATCATTAATATTTTCTAACAGCTCTTGTTTAATAACTCCTACTCCTTGGAAATTAATAGCAATTTCGTCTGCTTTTTGTTTTTTTATAGATTCTGGTTTACTAAAATCTTTCGGCATTTCTTCAGTTACTATTTCTGTCTGTTCCAAACTGTTTAGTTCTATGATTTGTTTTTCAGCGTTCTTAGGAAGATTTGTGTGAATGACTAAATTTTCAGTGAGTTCATTTACTAAATCCTCTTGAGTGACATAGTTTTTATTAACTTCCAATTCATAATCGACACAGGCTACCACGACATTATTTTCCTTTGATAAATGTTTTGTACTTTCCAGAATCTGTGGCTCCAATGTTAAAATTTCTTTTTTAGCTGTTTGTGTAAGTAATGCTTTCTCTCCTTTTGATTCACATTTACCCAAAGTGACTGATTGCTCTTGGATCAAAACTTCAGCATGTTCGGCAGCTTTAAAAGTTTCTATATCTTCCTTTGCATTTAATGTTTGAGGCTCATGCAACTGTGTTACTAATCCGATACATTCAAATGTTTGTTGTTCTTCTTTGTTTAAGCTTTCTTCTAAAATGTGTGACTTTATGGCAGTCTCAGCCACAGGTTTGTAACATTCATCAATTTCCGCTTCATCTTCAATAGCTATAGTTTCGCTAGTTATAAGATGATGAGTTGTTTTAATACTAGGTTGTTGTTCTTTACTTTCTGGAAATACTTGTGTTTTAAGAACGTCTTCCTTTTCTTTTGTTAATGTGTCTATAACGGTAACGTGATGTTGTGTCTCTATCAGGGATGACAAATTTTCTGTCTTCGGGATACTTTTCTGTGGCATATTTGACTCTGAATCCGAGGGTATTACTTCATGTACCTCAATAGAGGGTTTTGTTTCAATCGTTGATACAATATGTGTAGGTTGCCTCTTATCTTCAACGTCCAATCTTTCTTCTTTCTCAATTGATTCAATTTCGAGAACAGTGACATACGTGGCAGCTTGTTCAAAATTAGGGGTAACTTTTCCTGTTTTATCTAAATTCGTTATAGATAAATTAGTTTCGATTTCAAATGGTGTTATTTCAGTGGTATCGATATGACCACCCATTTCAACACTGGCTTGTGGTTTTTCTGCTTTTATGTTTTTATTAACTAATAAATCTTCACATCTTTCCTCTGTTTTAACTTCACCAATATTAAGTGCTCTAACAGACTCTAGACTAAAATCTTTAATATTTGTAAATTTATCATTTAATTTTTTTATTGGTTCTTCGAATTCAGATGTCTGACAAACTTCTATATTTATATGATGGTGTGAGTTGAAATTTATATCGTTAATAGTAGCAATTGGTATATTACTTAACTTTAATTTGCTTTCCTTTTCTGCTACAATTTCTTCAGAAATATCTACATATTGTGACGGTGTAAGATTATATTCAGCTCTTTGTGGCTTAGTTCCAACTAACGAAGGTAAAATCCCTTCTTGTTCATTCACTTCTGTCTCAGTAGACTCAATAGATGGAATTATTGATATATTTGGAGTAGGATGCAACGTATGTGGTTTAGCTTTAGAAGATTCTTTTAAATAAATTTCCGAATCTGTTGGGAAAATTTCTGTAACATCAACTGATTTATGTTCTTCGATATTTGTATTTAATATTTGGCTTTCAGGTTTTTTACCACTTTCAATAAACTCTATATTGTTTGATAAAATTACTTCAGTATGTATAATCCCACTATGTTGCATAAATTCAACTGAAGCATCTTGACTCGGTAAGTAGAATAGCTGATCGAATGTTGTTTCTTTTTCTCTAACATCTACAGCATTACCAATTACCGCTTGTGATTCTACTAGATTTGAAGTGGCTACCAATTTTATAATCTTATCTTCAGACATTAATGTTTCACTTTCAGCTGGTATAGTTTCTGTTTGCTGTAAGTTCAAATGTTCTAATGATTTAATTTCCGGTTTTGCCTCTTCGATATTATCAGTAATGTCCGTTGTAGTTTGTATAATATGTGCTTCTTCCACACTTGGAGCCTTACCATAAATGTCATCAATTTTAACCAAAGCTGTTTTTCTTGGGAATTCAAAGTTATCCGATCTTTTAATGTTATCGCATTGTGCTAAAGTTTCTATTGTTTCCAATCCACGTTGCTCAGATAATGTTACAGTAACATTTTGTTTTTCCGGGATGTTTTGACTTAAAAGAGTCTTCTCTTTTTCTGCTGTTACTTTTTCTTCGTGCTCTGGAACTGTTAATGCTGAAACAGATACAGAAGCTTTCGTTTTGTTGGAACTTTCTTGAGTCTTTAAATTACTTTCTGAAGAATGTACTAAGATTTCATGTTGAAATAAGGCTTCCGTGGTTATTGCAGATGGAATAATAGATACTCCAACTACAGAATTTGGTTTGAACGATGTCGGAAAAGTCTCCGATTGAATTTCGTTTATTATTACGGCTTGGTTGGAATTAATATTAGGTAAGGCTTCAACTGTTTTTGGTTTATTATACTTAAGAATACCTTCCTTTTCAATAGATTCTGTAGTGGATATAGATATCTCTTTATGAGCAATATTTTCTATGTTAGCTGTTGAATATTTTGGAATAATATTATCTCCTTCAGTAAAACCTACGGCTAAATTTTCAAATAACTCCGAAGATATTGCAACTGGTCTACTAACAATATCGGAAGTAGCTGTGCTAGTTAATTCAAATGGTTCTGCCTTTTCATAAAATTCTTCTTTTTCATTGGGCGTTATTTCTGTGACGCTAAGGCTCTCATCCACTGAAACTAACTCAGGCTTAATAAATTTGAGGTCAGGTGTGATGATTTTTTCTAAAGAAGCTTGACTATCTAAGGTTTTATTTTCTGAGATATGTAATGGATGATATAGATTATGGACTAATTCAGCTTCTTTGCAGTGCAATTTCAAGTTATCTAAATGGTTTAACGAATCTCTTAAATTAACCTCAGATGTTATGGGAACTTTATGATCAATATCAATATTTATTTTAGCAAACTTATCAGTAAGTATGTTTTGAACGACAAGGTCTTCCTCAATACAATTAGACATTGTCTCAACAACGTTTATACTTTCATTTGGCAAAAATGAAGTTATTGGTTGGGTTTTATTCATTGGATTATCATCTAACTGCCGCAATTGCTCTTGAACTGTTGTTTGGAGGACAGTTAACTCTTTATGTAGATCTCTTTGTTCGTGCGCAATATGAGGGCTAGTTTCAAACGGATGTAAATAATCCAATTGATCTGCGGTGTTAACTTCTAGAAAAACTGGAGTTTTGAGTTGATGAGTGGATATTGGTTTAGTGGTTAAAAGTTCTGGAATTTTATCAGTTACCAGATCATTTTCAGAATCATTTAATCTTGTTTCTAATACAGAAATTGGTATATTAGGAATTAGAGACATTGAAATATTTTCGGGAAGTTTAGATGTGTACGACTGCATAGTTTCTTGATCGTGTATAAATGGAGACATTATAACTTTAGCATTTTCGGTAACGACAGCTTCCATAGCTACTTTATTATCTGCTACATCTGGAGTTTCAAACTCAGTCATTGATGACATTCCAATTGTTTCTGACATGATAATAGATTCAGTAGTTGCGATATCAATATTGGCTGTTACCATTTGTTTATCGTCTTTTTGTAAAAAATGATTTTCACTCTCATGAATTCGAATTTCTTCGACAGTGTTTTTGTCTAGTACTGACATGGTCACACGTGCCTTATTCCCTACGATAACATCGTTCATTTGTAAAGCATTTTCAGAATCATTGATGTTGGTTTCGATGTTAAACTTATGTTGATGCTCATTAAAAGCAATTTCAGCGTTTTTAGAATTAAAAGTATCTGCATTCAAATCTGATTCTTTGACATGTGGTGTGGTCATATAATTATTTAAACTTGAATGCAATATTAAATCGCTTGCTACTGTAGCTTTTACTGGAGATTCAGAAAGTTCTAATACACCTTCTTTTTCATGAATGTCTTTCATAGACACAACAATACTATCTTTGGATGTAATATCTAAATTCACTTCTTGTAAAAGTGGTGCCTTAGGAATAGTTAAAGATCCCTCTTTTTCTTGAACATCATGAATTTGAGTTATAATTTGATTAGATACTAAAACATTTTTCTTTGCCATTTCCGTTGGTACAATTAATTCGGGATAATATTTACCCGATCTATCTTCAACAAAAACTTCTCCAACTTCAACAGATTCCAATAAATTAAAGTTAAGTTTAGAAATAACAGCTTTATCAGTATTTTGACTGAATAATTCTTGTTCTTTAGTTTCTTCATTTATTTCAGTAATGTTAAGTTCAGTTAAAGGTGATACTGACATTGTAGCAAATGATTTACTTATTGATGAGTCCTTTAACGGTTCCTCTTTCATTGAAACAGTATCATGTGAAACGTGTATGGCATCCTGTAAAATTAGTGTCGACTTTGCGTTTTCCTTTTGTATTTCTTCTTTATTAATGTCAACGGCTGACATATTAATAAGAGTCTCAGCTGTCACAATAGTTTCTGCAGGAATTATAGCTGCATTTGCTATGTTATCATGCTTTATAGTGCTTACTCGATACTCATCAACAGAGCTCATAGCTTCTACTTGGGTTACCTCTAATGGTTCCAACTGACTAAAAGTTTCTTCTACATTTTTTATACTATTATTTTGATTGAATTGTAGAGGTTCCTCTTTATAATGAGCATTTTGAATATTACTTACAACAGGATAACTAGCGTCTAGTCTTACGTTCGCCACATTTCCCGTTTGTTGTTCAGTTATTATATGTGCGACTTCACTCGCAGGTATAATTTCAATTTTACTATCACAAGTATCTGTGGTTATAGCAGAAGAATAAACAATACTTTCATCATCTAAAATGTTTGTCTCATCTATTTCTAAATGCTCCACTGTTTGTCTTGGATGTAACTTTTTCAATTCTTTTGTCAAAATTTCAACATCTTCAACTACTTCTTCTGAACCTACTGTTTGTTTTTTGTATTTTTTGCGTTTCGCTCTGACATCTGTGAATACAGAGTACCGTAAATATTGTTTAAAGTGACACAGACATCAGTGTATTAAATTCATTATGTACAATAGCGTAAAGCGTTTGTTAATAAGTTATTTTTGAGTATCTTGCTCCAAGTTAATAACGTGTTTTACAGTATGTGGCGCTACGTGAACGTGTAAATGATTATAATATAAATATATACTTACACTACTATTGACTTATTGACATTCTATTAGGTTCTTGTTAACTAATACAGTAAAAGCGTTATAAAATACATCCAATATTCTTGAAGCTCGTATGACAGGTTTACAATAATTAATGATAAAATCATACATATGAGTAGAGACATTGCTCTTCCAGTAATTAAGTTATTTTACTCTTAATACCACTTAATTTCTAATACAAAAGTTTAACTTTCAAACTTAAATTATACAATAATTAAAATGATGTTCCTCCCTAATCACAAAATTGTCTGACTGACCAAATGAAAGTAACGTTTTTGTTTTAAAGAGTATTTTTGAATATGAGAAGTTAACTTTGAAATAATTCTCTCTTAAATTACCGATAATATATCTTGAAAAGCAATATAAATAATACATTTTAAATGGACATATCTGTGGTTACAAAATTCAAAAAAAACGAATGAAGAATCATACTAAAAAAAAAATAACAAAACTCGATGTTTTAACACCTGTAAGTAAAAGCGTTTGAAGTAAAAGCATAAGCGTAAATAAAAAAATTCTAAACATTTAGAAGCACATTTTCCACAGATAATAATCATGTAATGAACTTACCGTCTCTATAACTTTCATCAGAAATAAGAGCTGAATCTGTAACAAATGCAATTTTTATTATGAGTCAATAGTCATATACGACGTTCGTACATACAAAATTGTATTTTTTTCATGTTACCTTTCATTACTTTTATCGTAGACGTTTTGGCAAGCTGTTCAGCCGATGATTGTTCGATTACCTGAAATATAACTTTTTCTTAGAAAATAGTAAATATGCGAACCGTTTAGTAAAAAATATTAATATATTAAATAATATAAATCCAACAAGGTTATCGGTCATAATATAACTATTACTTACAATGAATTAAACCTGACGGCAATCGTGACGTGTTCGAAGTTTACAAGAGGATCCAATAAAAAGAGGGTTGCATTAGTACATTAACCGTTTGTTAATTGTTAAACCAGCTCGTGTAATGTATTATATTATATTTATTGACATGGCCGAAGTTTTGTCTTTTGCGTTTAATCAAATATCTAATATTTGAATAAACGCATGGGACGCAGTACATCGTGGTATCGACTGGGTCAGATATGTAAAGACACATATTTAACTTATCCACACTAAAAAAATTAAGTGATAATAATAATTATTGACGGTTACCTCACGAGCTTCCTTTTTTTCCCAGGCACGAGGCTTAAAGTCTTCGGGGTACAAGTGAGCTATGACCTCTTCGACAGCAGTATGTTTCAATTCAATCATTTTCATGAAGGCACGGAATCCTACTTTCGCAGCAATAACATCTTCATTTTGAGCTGTTTCTTCTGTAAGCACTTCTGTAATGAGGGCTCCGTGACCTTGGCGTTCTACCAAATTTACCAGAGCAGATTGCGATTGTGGAACTCTAAGTGCAGGGAAGTATTGTGAATCATATAAGCATTCGATATCTTGCGTAGTTATACCTCTTCTTAGCATATAACCAATCTTAGCTAGTTCTCTCAAGGGTGACTCGCCTGGGCCGAATTCTTTAGCATTAATCACTTCTAACAACTCATTGATTTCCGCTGACACTTTTAAATCTTCTTCGACTGTTTTTAATACCGCTTTATATGTTTCATATGTCTTTTCCAATGATTGTACTGTTTCCTCATTTTGTTGTTGAGATGAGATTAAATATTCATGAGGTGAAATTACTGGTTCTAATATTTCCGTTAATTTATTTTCAACTTTCCTTTTCTCTTCGACCTTTTTAAGAGTAGCGATATCTGTTGTTTCTACAGATTCAGCCTCACTAAACTTAACTTCGACCTTTTCAGTAGTGGTTGGCTTTGTTTCAAAAGCCTCTGTAACTTCAATTTCGCTCACAGATGATACTACTTCATCCGTAACTTTTTTAACTTTGTCTATTTTTGACGTTTCCGTTTTGAAGATTTTTGTTTTCTTTGATGACTTTTTTCCAAAATTTTCATCTTTTTCAAACACTTGTAAGTTAGCTTTAGTCATTGCCATGCCAATGTCACTCACGGCTTTGCATTTATACGTTCCTTCTAAAATTTTCTTAGCTTTTCTTATTTTGCAAATTGTGCGATTGTCTTTGTTTTCTATAATGAAATTGTCATCGGAGTTTATAACAAGGTCATCTTTATACCAAACGATATCTAAAACAAATATACATATTTGTATAAACCGACAGTTTTTTAAAGTGAGCTAAGCTATCTTACAAATTAAACTAAATACCTGTTTCATAATGTTTCATAATATTTAGTTTAATTAGTACTAAACATTATCGCTTTGAATATTGGCCACCCATTTGTTATTGGTGTACAGCCCTCAGGACGATAGGAAAACTTAGTGCCTTTGAATGGTTTTTCAAAGACAAAAATAGAAGGGTGGTTTGTACGTTCAACTTTGGGGGAATATAATAAAGAATAGAGATTGATCATGTGATAAATAAAAAAACCGTATTAATCATATGTACTACGTGGCGCTTTGTGTTAGAAATAGTTTTCGATTTATCCCTATACGTATTAATATTATTTTGTATATTAAATTATAATATATCAATTTCTGAATCGCAGTGTCCAGATTCTCCGGTGTAAAATGATCTTCTGCCATACATTTTCGTGTTTTGTTCAAATTTGCGTTGTCGTCGTTTTGTCAATGTTGTGTATAATTGTTTTGAATTTTTCATTAACTCGTGATTGTATTGATAATATTAAAAGTTTTGTGGCGTTAAATTACAATTATTAACCTGGTTGTATATTTTTTATATTTTAGTTTATAGGTTATTACTTTTTACTTTTAATGCGACCTATCGCTTAGTTATTTATGGTTTGATCATTTTTGCATTAAATTGTTTAGTTTTAACCTAATTTGAAGTTTAATTATTTTAGAAGAGTTGTAATTTCTTTGTGTTACCTGCTGGTCGTTTTCCTAGCTAATGGAAATATTACACCTATATATAATATACGAGTATAAGGAAGATTACAATAACTCAGAATATCCATCTTTCTTTATTTACTAGAATAATAATAAATTATCACACTCATATCATAAATATGAACGGTTGTGTGTGTTATGAATATTTGTAACATCTTCAAGCTTTATCACAGCCTAAATGTGACATAATTTTTATCTTTCGGCCTTTTTCCCATTTAACTGGATATTCGATTATGACGCGGGCGAAACCGCGGGAGTATAGTTAGTAGCCTATATTTGTATATATCAACGGATTGAATGTCGAATATATTATTAAATCGCCGTGAGTTATAGAAACAGTTCAAGTCCGAGCTGATAATCTCAAGTATTTGTCTCAGTACTAGACGTAAATTGCATATTAAGAGCTCCAATGTCTTTATATTTTCATTGTAGTATCCATTTTCGACGATAATAAAAACGAATTTCGCAAAAATAGATCTAATAAAATTCTGCAACACAATTATATCCAGAATATCGAACACGTGAAATGCTAAATATACATATATGCCATCGGAATGTTGTTAGATAAGACGACAGCTTGTGCCGACGTCCAACACGGTATCACCAGACTACCAGCAACGGTAAGTGGTCTGTTAAATGCCGAGGATGACCCAAGGAAGACAAACATTTCAAATCTGATCATTTCGAAGCCTACTATCATTACTATATTAATTATTATATTCCTCATAATATGATATTCTTAGTCGTTACTTATTTCCTATATTTTTATGAAATATTTAATTTCACATTTCGATTATATATTAAATTCTAATTCACTGAAATTATAAATTCTTCTTTTTTAATGTAATTAAAACCACTCAAAGGAAACTAGAGAGTAGCTGTTGGTTGGTTGTATGCATACCAATACTTTTCTCTCTTAAATTTAGTCATTATGGAAATTGCTTTCCAGTGAGCTAATAATTGACTCTATGTTAAAAATTAATAATATTGGTGGTAGGTCGGTAGCCTGCGAAGGCACATCACACATCACAAGCACAACACAAGGGGCATGAGACATTTTTTTGTTTTAGAATTGGTAGGCGAACTAGCGTATGGGCTAACTGATGGTAAGTGGTCATCAACGCCCATAGACATTGGCATTGTCAGTAATTTTAATCATCGCTAACATTGCCAATTCACCACCAATCTTGGGAACTAAGATGCTATGTCCCTTACGACACTTAATTACAGTGGCTCATTCACCCTTTAAATCGGAACACAAATATACCAAGTACTGCTGTTTTGCTATAGAATATCTGATGAGTGGGTGGAACCTACCCACTCGAGCTTGCGCAAAGCACCAATGTATAGTTTAAGTTCCACGTAAACGTAGTGCTTCGATCGAATAGTATCTCACGTGTGCACGGAGCAAAAAACAGCAATACCCGAAAAGTAATGGCTACAGGAACAGCACTATACTCGTTAGACTCGGCGTGCATTGTGACTTACCTGGTGTTGGGTTTCCCCTATAAACTGCCTCAAATGTTACTGTCTCCTCTTCGCAAACTCGTTCTGCCAATATTTGTTGGATGAATGTTGGCACCGATTGACTCGCTGCAATAATAATAATTATCCTAATTAAATTATCATATGTATCATGAAACGTATTATGTACATAATTAAACACATTTTTCATATTTTTACTAAAATACTAATTTAAGGATTAAAAAAGACAAACAATAAAAACAAACATAATTACAAATTTTATAAAAAAAACACCGTCCACGTTGTACTCGGGACGGGACAGGCGCTATTATTTATTCGGTGCCGATATGAGTCGCTGGGCTCACCTAGGTACAACCGTAAGATACCCCGCTATCATACTCGGTAGATAAAAAAGAGTATTTGCGGCCCTTGAGCACTCCAGCAGCTTCATAATATACTTACGTCATAATACATTAATTAGTAATTTTTTCCCGGGTCTACGAATTATATACAATTATTTGGCATCTTTATAGTTTTATATTTGATACTAACGAAAGCAAGGCAAAGAAACCGCAAATAAAACCATAATCAATACTACACGTACAACTCGTACTTGATAACCAAAGTGTTACTTACTGCTTCCACACGTCAAAAAGTGAATTTCCAAACGCACAGAGTATAATTGGTATAAAAGACGACGTTAAAAAACGGAAAATATCTATTTATTCATTTCAGAGGCAAATGCATCTATCATTAAAAGGTTTACCTTTAAGAGCGGATTGTAATTCCTCCATATGCGTTACCCATTCTGGTTTTCTGTAATCCTTGGTACCGATGACACCTAAAAAACATATTCATAATTATTTGAAAAGAAAACACGGATTTAAGAGATATTTATTTTCTATTGAAATATTTAATTTGAACGAATATATATGTCATCATGGTAGAATCTTCATTCGGAGTCTTTGGCTTCAGCGAAACCTAACCTAACTGTTCTACCGAACAGTATAATTGTAAATTTTCAGTTAGGAAATTCATGTCAAATTCATGACATATTAGGTATAATTTGTATTGTATATTATAACAATTCCCAATATTCCGTAAATTTTAAATTGTTAAGATTAGTTTGATAAAATTTTGTCACTCAATATGAATTAGAAAGTGTTGTTGAAACGATAAGAGTAAATCTTGAATGGTCGTTCTTAAGAATAGGTATAGGAGGAACTCATAGGAAATAGACTAGGATCAAGGATAATCAAAACATTTGTAGATTGTCCATGCACACTGTCACCTTTGACGTATCTTGCTGAAAATATCGAAACTGAAAACATAGTAAGTAAATTTAAGTTAAAGCTGCAGACTTGTAAGATGTTTTAGTTTATGCTTTGTACAGCTTTGTACGATATAAATATAGTGTCAATATTTCGGCTTACTCTCAACAGACAATGCTGCAATTGTTGATGTAACTCCTAGCGAGTTATAGGCTTCGAATTTTATTTCACCAGTATCGTCCTGGTACACTTCAGGGATAATCAAAATCGAAGTACCATCTTCTAATTCTTCTATTTGATATTCCTGAGATTGCTTAATTTGTACCCCCTGTTTCAACCATCTTATTTCAGGCTTAGGAATTCCAATCGCTTTAGCTTCCAATCTGTTATTACATAAATAGTGCATGTTATTATTCATATACATATATTCCATTATATCATAATACTTTATATCATGAAATAGCGGAAGAAGTTTATGCGATGTAGAATAATGTTCTATCTAATGATGCAACAAACCTCGTCAATTCTCCTTCCATGGTCGAAACTACCGTTGGTAAAGCTTTTATTATCTTTGGAGCAAATTCTTCAATGTCGCTTGTTTTCTGTAATTGAATAAACATATATATGTATAATCAATATTTAATAAACAGTCATTTAATAAACAGGGCAATAATGTTGGAACGTTACATTTCTAAATATTTGTGCACGTTTAAAGGAATAAGTGATTTGTAACACCCAAATACAATTCGTAATACGTTGTTTCGATGTATGGCGAATCGTTCGTAAATATTGAGGTAAGATATTACCACTCTCCAACATTATCTTTGTATGATATTTGCTGACGTATTCTATATATAATATATTGAATAGATTATTAACACATTATATTTTCAATCATTCAATGTTTCACTTACTTCGTCACTCAAAACGTCCTCTTCAGACACACTAGGCGCGTATTCATATGCTGAAAAGTAAAATTATGAATTATATAAGTAAAAACACTTTATTTTGCATGATTGCATGAAATCTAAAAAAACCAGTGATATTAAAAAACATAAGTAAAATTTTAAGTGCGGTTGTAGTGCAAATAAAAGCTTGTGCTTCGTCAACGGTTACAAAATACCTTTTAAAAAAAACTAAGATATTAATTATTTTTACAATAGTACATTGTATAAACATTGCAAATTTTAGTTAAAAGCTCGAAACAAATTTTAACTAGCAACATATACAATATACATGGCATTTTTTTTAACATTTGCGTTAAAATTACACATCTCACATTTATCGTGCTTTTTAGATAGTTGTTAGAGTAACGCATGCATTCAGATGACTATAACTGTTTTGCTACCTTCCACAGTTACAAAACATTCGCAGCTGCTAGAGCCAAGCTCATTTGTAGCTACGCAACTGTAATTTCCTGACATTTCTGGGAACGCTTCTTTTATGCATAGTTCACATAGTCCCGATTCTTGACGACCAAAAGTTACATCTCTAGCCCACTCAATCTTTTTTTCATTATGATACCAATCAATTTTAGGGCATGGTTCTCCAGTAACGGTGCTGTTTAATAAAATTGCATCCCCATCCATCACTGTTGCCGATTTTAACCTGACGATAAATGCTGGCGGTCTGCCTATCGATTGCTTATTATTTTCCCTTTTTAGTAATGAAGCTGAACATGAAACAGAACCCCCAAAGTTTTCAGCTCTACATGTTATTATTCCAAATAGATTTTGTGTCATATTTTCGATGCATAAACACGAAATATTGTTTATGTTTGTTATATATATATTGTGAATTTTATTTTCCTTTGTATAACTAATAACGTCATTATTACCAATAAACCATTGAAACGATGCACATGGATTCGATTGTACTTCTGTTTCAAGTAAAACGACATCACCTACATCAACATGTTTTGGTTGTATAGATTTAATAAAAGTAGGTGGTAGTATATTTTCCTCGTCTTTGGACTTTGCTAATTTAACGGTACTTGCTGATTTCGAAACAATATTATCCTTTTCGATTACTACTTCATATTTACCTACTTTCTTTTTATCTGTATTCATAATCTTTAATGTGGATTTTCCATTTTCAAAATATATATAGCAATCGTCGCATTCTTTAAGTATTTGGTTATTACAGAACCAAGTGACTTTGTTATTTTCTTCCGGTTGAAATGTAACTTCAAGCACAAATTCATCGTTTTCATTAAGGGTCAGGGCTTTGAGTGGCTGAATAATTATAGGTCCAACTTCTGCAAAATATTTCTCTGTTAATGCTTATGCTGCTTCGGTTACTTTTTTAACGAACCAGAATTTAAAGGTTATTTATACGAAAACAATGCTACAATTAACTTACCGTAAGTAAATTACATTAGAAACACAACCAATATAGATATGTACAATTTAAAATATATTTATCTACATCAACATTTATTTAAAAGCTAGGTTAAATACATACGATACAAAATAAATACGATATGATAACCTTGAGACATGAAAAACACTTTTAATTTAATGCCATGCATCTGTTAAAAGATATTATTAACGGCTCTTTAAGTATGTATGAAAGGAATACCGTACCTTTACTTTCGTCGATACTGAGTTTTCTTTCTTTGGTTAACAACGAAACAAGATTAGTCTCTTCATCAAATTGTTCAATTACTGTTATTTCTTCAAGTTTGCTCTTATCGTCACTTAGTATTTTTTCTTGTGACTTCGGTTTTTCTATAGGAATCTTCTGTTTTGAATCTGGCGCCACTTCTTTAACAGATTCATCAACTTTTGGACGCTGTCTCTCAATTGGCCCTTTAACTTCGTTGGGTTTTTCTTCTTCAAGCTGTTTTTCTTTTACAGTGGGCTTCAGATGAACTACCGGTTCTTTTTCAGGTCTATCTGTTGTCTTTGCTTTCGGCAAAGGCTTGAGTACCACTTCTTCAGCTGGTTGTTCTTCTTTTGGTCGCCGTTTGCCTGTTGACCATTTAACTTCTCTAGGTTCTTCATCTTTTTTCGGTTTTTCTCTTACAGTGGGTTTTAGTTGAACAACCTCCGGTAATTCTTCTTTAGGTGCCTCTGTTTTCGGCACAGGCTTAAGGTCCACTTCTTCGGCTGGTTGTTCTTCTTTTGGTCGCCGTTTACCTGTTGGCCATTTTACTTCTCGAGGTTCTTCATCTTTTTTAATTTTTTCTCTTACAGTGGGTTTTAATTGAACAACCTCCGGTAATTCATCCTCGGGTGCGTCCGTTTTCGGCACAGGCTTGAGTACCACTTCTTCGGCTGGTTGTTCTTCTTTTGATCGCCGTTTGCCTGTTGGCCATTTAACTTCTCTAGGTTCTTCATCTTTTTTCGGTTTTTCTCTTACAGTAGGTTTTAGTTGTACAACCTCCGGTAATTCATCAACGGCGACTTCTGTTTTCGGCACAGGCTTGAGTACCACTACTTCGACTGGTTGTTCTTCTATTGGTCGCCGTTTGCCTGTTGGCCATTTACCTTCTTTGGGTTCTTCATCTTTTTTCGATTTTTCTCTTACAGCGGGTTTTAGTTGAACAACCTCCGGTAATTCATCTTTGGGTGCGTCCGTTTTCGGCACAGGCTTAAGTACCACTTCTTCGGCTGGTTGTTCTTCTTTTGGTCGCCGTTTGCCCGTTGGCCATTTAACTTCTTTGGGTTCATCATCTTTTTTCGGTTTTTCTCTTACAGCGGGTTTTAGTTGAACAACCTCCGGTAATTCATCTTTGCGTGCCTCCGTTTTCGGCACAGGCTTGAGTACCACTTCTTCGGCTGGTTGTTCTTCTTTTGGTCGCCGTTTACCCGTTGGCCATTTAACTTCTTTGGTTTCTTCATCTTTTTCCGGTTTTTCTCTTACAGTGGGTTTTAATTGAACAACCTCCGGTAATTCATCAACGGGTCCCTCTGTTTTCGGCACAGGCTTGAGTACCACTTCTTCGGCTGGTTGTTCTTCTATTGGGCGCCGTTTGCCTGTTGGCCATTTTACTTCTCTGGGTTCTTCATCTTTTTTCGGTTTTTCTTTTACAGTGGGTTTTAGTTGAACAACCTCCGGTAATCCTTTTTTGGGTGCCTCTGTTTTCGGCACAGGCTTGAGTACCACTTCTTCGGCTGGTTGTTCTTCTTTTGGTCGCCGTTTGCCCGTTGGCCATTTAACTTCTCTAGGTTCTTCATCTTTTTTCAGTTTTTCTCTTACAGTAGGTTTTAGTTGAACAACCTCCGGTAATTCTTCTTTGGGTGCCTCCATTTTCAGCACAGGCTTAAGTTCCACTTCTTCGGATGGTTGTTCTTCTATTGATCGCCGTTTGCCTGTTGGCCATTTTACTTCTCTGGGCTCTTCATCTTTTTTCGGTTTTTCTCTTACAGTGGGTTTTAATTGAACAACCTCCGGTAATTCATCCTCGGGTGCGTCCGTTTTCGGCACAGGCTTGAGTACCACTTCTTCGGCTGGTTGTTCTTCTTTTGATCGCCGTTTGCCTGTTGGCCATTTAACTTCTCTAGGTTCTTCATCTTTTTTCGGTTTTTCTCTTACAGTAGGTTTTAGTTGTACAACCTCCGGTAATTCATCAACGGCGACTTCTGTTTTCGGCACAGGCTTGAGTACCACTACTTCGACTGGTTGTTCTTCTATTGGTCGCCGTTTGCCTGTTGGCCATTTACCTTCTTTGGGTTCTTCATCTTTTTTCGACTTTTCTCTTACAGCGGGTTTTAGTTGAACAACCTCCGGTAATTCATCTTTGGGTGCGTCCGTTTTCGGCACAGGCTTAAGTACCACTTCTTCGGCTGGTTGTTCTTCTTTTGGTCGCCGTTTGCCCGTTGGCCATTTAACTTCTTTGGGTTCATCATCTTTAGGTGCTTTTGTTTTCTGCACAGGTTTTAGAACTACTTCTTCTTTAGGTTGTTCTTCTAATGGACGACGTTTGCCAGTTCGCCAATTTACCTCTTTAGGTTGTTCATCTTCTTGAGGTTTTTCTTTAGAAAAGAGTTGCAGAGGAACTGTCTGTGGCTTTTCATCTTTAGTTGTCTTTATCTTTAACATAGGCTGAAGCACCCTTTCTTCAACAGGTTGTTCATCCTTAGGACGTCGTTTGCTTGTTCGCCATTTTACATCTTCAGATTGATCTTCTTCCTTTGCGATTTCTTTATGAACGGATTTAAGATATACTTCTTCAGGTTTCTCTTTATTGATTTCCTCATATTTGCGAACAGGTTTCAGGTCTATCTCCTCTTTAGGTTGTACTTCTGTAGGTTTTCTCTTGCCAGTACGCCAAGTGACCTCATTTAGCTTTTCTTCTTCGTGTAGTTTCTCTTTTATGAATTGTTTAAGTGGCACTTCTTTAATATTTTTGTCTTGTAATACCTTTGTTTTTGGAACAGACTTAAGAACTACTTCTTCTTTTAGTTGTTCTATAGAATTGTCTTCTACGGGTTTTCTTTTACCAGTGCGCCAAGACACTTCCTTGGGTGGTTCTTGTGGTTTTTCTCTTTGTTCTAAGTGAACTTCCTGGAGTTTTACTTCCTCGTGTGCATTGGGTTGTGGCACTAGTATAGCACTTTCTTCGGACTGTTCAGATTTAAGTCGCAAATCCGAAGGCAATTTCTCGGGTTCCTCTAGTTTCTCTTTTACCTTTTGTTTTTCTACCTGATCTGCTGTAGGATATTTTGTGTGTTGATTTTGAACGTCATCCACAATAACTTTTGATTGGGTTTCGGTATTTTCGATAAATTGTTTCTTTTTGCGACGCCATATTGGCGTTTCATTATTACTTTCAGATTGTATTACGTCAGAATCCGTAACCTTTAGTATTACTGTGTCTTCGATAGCTGTTAATGATTCTTCTATAAGTAGCGTTTCAGTTTTCTGAAGTGAGCTTTTTCTTACTTGTTTTAAGCTAACATCTTCTATTTTATCTTTTTTGATGGCTACTTTTTCTATTTTCGTAGGGCGCAATTTAATTGCTTCTTGAGTCCACGGTACTTGTTCTTTAGTAATATTTTCAATAAACTTTATATCTTTCTTTTTTATATCAATTTCGTCGTCTACAACATGCTCACTTTTCGTTTTTTCAAAATCAGTTTCTAATTGCTCGCTTTCTACTACTTTTTGAATTCTTGATGAATCTTCAATACGTGATTTTCGCCAGTGTTTTGTCTGTACACCATCCTCTATTTTTGTTTCAATCGAATGATCTCGAGCCTTTTTTCTCCAAGGCACTTGGCGCGTTTGTACATTAACTATTTTCTCTAATTTCAAAATATTCGATTCTTCTGTCGATTGATGTAAAACTCTGCTTGTTAAATCTAATGAATCTGTTGTTTTTTCGATTAAAATCTCTGTCTTCTCGTCGCAAACTTTTCGAGCTTCTTCTTTTTTGGATTCTGTGAGAAGTAAACGTAAAATGTTAAAGTAAACGTAACTTTTCGCATTTTTTTCAAACATGTGTAGTCTATCGTTAAAATAAATAAAGACTGACAAAAACAATATTTACAAAGAAAAAGCCAAAAAAATCTAACTCGCAAATTTCTATTTTAATAGGTTTTTAAAGTTTCTTTAAATACTGCCTAGTTGTCCGGTCATGCCCCTTCAAACTCCTGTGATGAGAGTGTTATCTCAGAAACGTCTAAACGAGTGTCAATTACTACTGAATAAAGTTTCAACTCAAGCGGATGGATGATCTAGGAACGTGTACGACATAAGCACAGTAGCATTCATTTTTATGTGTATGTTACTTCGTAATATATGCTTCGTTAATTAAAAAAATAGCTTATTTGTATATCAATCACTGACCAGCAGCAAAACATTCCGAAAATTGGATTTTACTAATAATTAACACCGAAAGTAATGAATTGTTATTTTGCTTAAAAATAAATGTCCCTACTCGTAGTTAACGTGTGTGGGTTGCGCGTACGATTCGTATCAGCTCGTCACTCTACTATCAATAGAATGTATGGCAATGAGAATATTCATCCTGAACTTCATTTATCTCTTCTTTTAACTTAACCAAGCATAAATAAATACAAATCAGTTATCAAAATTAATATAAACCAAAATAAAAATCAAAGTATATAATTATAAGACATATCTCATCTGGCAATATGAGACTACTACTACAACTTTCACATACAAAGCACTTTATTGAAAACCTTTCTCTTTATTACTCAAGTTAATTTTCTATGAATGAACTGATGGCCAAAATTGAAGGTAATTACCTCACCTTGCCCTCACGTGAAAACGGAAAACACAACTTTTCAAAAAATATGGTGACGATATTTTGATTGCTTTCACTGCCAATAATGCTCCTAAGGTTTGTTTCCGAAACACAAGTTATTGACAGAGGCCTGGTACAATTAAAAAACAGATAACAAGACAGACGAACGTCTGCGTATTGTAAAAATAGCAGCAGCAATCGTTTTAGAGGATATTCGCTCCACGATCTACTAGACAAAACAATATCCTCCAACAGATAATTTTTTTCAAGAAGTTTTCAAAACGCGTGTTGTATTGGACTAGGCGACCCTCTTACGCTGAAACTATTGAATTTACAAAAAAAAAGTTACCACATAAATTGTAGGAAATTTTCTCTAGTTTAATTTATAACAAAACTATTTTCATCATAAAATGAGTTGGAAAGGAGTTATTGTCTAAGCCCTGGTTTTGGGCGCCATTTTTCCAATATGGCGGCGCAAGCGGCTAAGATACGAGGTGGCGAAGTGAAAATTCGAAAAGAACACGTCAAAATCTATTAAAACACCAATTTTTAAAACTCCCGGAAAACTTTCCAGCCCCCTTTTTGAGCACCAAATAACTGGACTATTAATGACAACACAATTTTACCGCTAGTGGCTCCACTGACTAATTACATAGAAACGTTAGCGAACAAATAGGGAAACGCACTTCCATGAAGTAAACATTTAGTTCGAGAGGTATCTTAGCATAAAACATAAAACTGATATATGAAATGAAATAGAAGTGCATGCCGCATTATATTAGCATACATAGTATAGTAGGCAGAACTGCAGAAAGTGCAGGAGAGAACTGCGGCACTGAGAGTGTGAGCGGCACTGCGACCGGCGCGACGCGGCTCGCGCTCTTGTTGATGGGTTTCAAAAGTTACAAGTTACAAAGTATTAAACACGGCCGCAAAAACAATTAACAACATCAGCACAGCTGACATAAATTTACAGTCGGAAGCTATTTGTATTGGTGGATAATATAACAAATATTTAACTTAAGTTATTAATACAAACTAAAAAAAAACACATTGAAATTTCATCAGACTTTGTATCTTATCTAAATGATAAAATAATATTCAAGAGTCATGGGGCTGACAATTTTGTAAGAGAAAATAAATTAAGTAGGAGTATTATGAAATTACAATTAAAAAAAAAATTTAGAAATTTCAGTTTTTTAGACTTAAAAATGGGAAAAAGTATTAAATAATACATAGATTTGACTTGAATTATATTCTAAATTAAGTTATTGCATCGTTAATATAAGTTTTCCTATAAATATTAGATTTGGATAGGCCCACTGGCCTTAACTCAACATTCAATGTAAGATTGTGGATTCAAATCGGAGCAAACAACACTGAATCATATTAAGTGTGCATATTAAGTGACAAAATGGAATAACACCTAAATATTCCCTCAACGGGAAAAGCAGCAGTGAGACATGCAAAATGTTACCATAAAATGAAATGGTAAACAATTTACAAAACATTGAATGTTTGACATAATACATATTTGGTTGATTGAATCAAATTGACTAATCCTAAAAAATGATATACTGAGAATATTGTAAGTAAGTCATCAACATGTATTTGATTTGATCTTACTATATTTACTAAAGCATGCAGGGTCACTATAAAGCGGGCGACTATTCAAGAATTCAAGAACTCAATGAAGCCAAGCCAAAATTAAATGGCTGCCAAAGCACTTCGATGGTGCAAGTTAATCATATAATTCAATATTGTGTCAATCAGTGTCACTTGAAATGAAGTTGTTAATGTATACTTAATTAGAAAGTATCATGAATATACTTCTCATGAATCTTCCTTAAAAGTGATCTAAACAATACAAAATGTGTGTTCCGTCATGTAATAGTTAAATGAATAATATTGTGGTTGTGAAGTGTTTGAAGAGTCTGTATTAGAAATGCATCATCTGTCTATTTCCTAAATTCCTGCGACGAAATATCCTTACATCTATTGAAAAGAATATGTGTCGATTATAATTTTAAGCAGATTTATTATTTTATAATATATATAATATACAGATACTTACATTGTTAGTCGCAATGTATTAAAATAATTACCTAGTACTACTGTGTCTAAGTACCTAATAATTATAATGTAATTCATAATTATGTTTATAAATTATTAATTTTAAGTGTGTGTTTACAAATGTGCAATAATGAAATAACAATTGTATCTTCATATTTTACCAGTAAAGTATATCATACTGACACAACAACAGCAAACCGTTACTTATATTGTCGTCATAAATACAATGGTTATTATGGTATTATTTACAAGAACGCCGATTACAACTACTTCCGATACATAGACCTCCCTCGATAATGAAAATAAATGAAGCAATCATTAAAAAAACATTTAATAAGTTAAATCATCACATACAATGAATTGAACTTTAACTAAAATACGCATAGAAATAGCTTACCTACTAAATTGAGTCGGTTCGTAACATTTTACTATCGTAGTTTTAGTATCAAATGTTTAGTTTGTTTAATTGTAAAAGCAAAAAATTAAATAATACATGGCTTATGACTGTGCCTAAACATACCACACTTTTAATTATAATAAAGACTTGGCTACATATAAAAAATAATTATAATTAAATAATAAATGCTGGCATACATGAAAAAAGTATAGTTATATATTTAAAAAAAATCTGGCCGTCCTAGTTTCCAATACCTATATTATATTAGATAAATGTTTTTATGGCTGGATCAATATTGTTAATCAAATGCGATACGTCCACGTACGGCGTTATTACTTATTTCATGAAAAGACAAATTAGTGTTACTACGCTCACTCGCTTATCGCCGTCAAACTGATTCGTATGTGATTGAATATTAATTGATATAATCAATCACCTCAACTTAATGGTTTAGTAGACCGCCGAACCAATTTAATTTTGACATCATTCATTTATTATCAATTATAAGTATAATAATTATGTTATTATTCTCATTACGTTGTTTTTTTCATTCGTAGTGATCGTCATTATAAGCATAGTTTATCTTTGTTTAGTAACAAGTTATTAGTATCATGACGAAATCAAAGAAGAATTATCAATTGTATATATTTAACTATAACTTGTCTACTGTTTTCTGTAAACTACTAAAATATACTTAGGCGAGACATCGGTCGAGACTTCTATGGACGGTTTGCGTCCATGCGCTATATACTGATTGGAAAAATACTTATTACGCCATTATTAAACATTAAAACTAACTCATCGCAGAGATATTGCGGATCTTTGTTTTCTACATAGAATGGCAGGAGATATAGATTGTCCGAAAACTTTACAAAAATTAAACTTAGTAACTTCGAGGCTAAATTCAAGAGTAATTAATGCATACAGTTTTAAATGTAAGTTCTCGAGAACGAATTTAGGTTTAAATGCACCACTATTTTTGATTTTGATATATTTTGTAAACCGATAAATTGCTATAAAGTCAACCTTAAAATGTATTTTAGGAATAAAAATAACTCTTATATATAAATTTATTTTAAGTTAATTAATTTTAAAAATTTAATTTAATTTAATTTTTGTTTATATTTACAGAATAGTTATCTTTTTTTTTATCTTTTATTCTATTGATTTAAATTTACGTTATAATGCTATTCACTAATATTTATATCACAATTCACATTTATTTTTTGTTTTCTTTAAGATAAAGCTATTTTTTTTTTAAATTTTGTTTTGTTCCTCGTCAATTAGAATTTATTTTTTAAATGTTAAATTAGCCTATAATTGTTTATATTTTGTTACAATATTTTTTTATACATGTAATTAGACAAATGTTTTTCTAAATATATAACGTTGGCTTCCTATTACATAAATAAATAAATGAACTCAACGTCTGTATAAAATGTAAGAGCTATCGAATTCGATTTATAAGGAATAATATATAATCATGTTAGAACATTGTACTTTGTTTAAGAGATTAATTTGTGTATTTATATAAGTGTCATCGGAGTTTTATTGGTACGTTTTTATAACCGACTCGTTAGCCGTAAACACTAGACTATTATTCTTTCACATAGTCGAAAATGAAGTATATGCAAAGGTCCCAGAGATTGACATTGCAATAGTCACTATTTACCTGATTGCAGGTTTCAAATAGTTGGCGATTGTTGTGACGGTTAGTGAGTTACTTCTGTATGTTTAAGTCAGCATTCTTCATTTTCCAGATCCGTCGTTGTCAAGCTATTGTGACAATGTGTTCCAAGGCGAGGCGTTCATATATATATATATACAGCGTGTAACAAAATTCGTGTCCGACCCGTGAAGTGGTTATTAGGTATCATATGTCGCTTTCTATTTTTAAAATACTAAGCAAAAAAATTAACCCGGTTTTTTTTTAAATTAAATGACGAAATTAAATGGCAACACAGATGCGGGCAATAGCGCTCGATAGCTCTTACCTATCGGGTAGCTAAGACACGAGGTCATGACCTCAGTAGTCCACGTTTTTAGCACCAAGAGTGTCGTTAAACACAATTAATATATTTTTTTAAGTAATTTTTTTGCTTAGTGTTTTATATATTATTACATAAATAGAACCGACACACGATACCTAATAACCACTTCCCGGGTCGGACACTAATTTTGTTACAACCTGCATATATATATGTGTTTGAATTAATTGATCGTTATGTTCCTTAACTTTTATTAAGTTGGCTAGAATTTCTATACTTATCAGTTTTTAATTTAATTGATGTCATAATCAAAGAAGTTATCGGTATCCCAATCGAATAAACAACCGTTACATTTTGATACCGTTATATATTTGATGCGTTTTACTAATAGCTGAGCCGTACTGTGCAATACAAACGCTTCTTGTTTAATATTTCTTTATTCATAGTACAACACTATCTACCACTTGATAATTATATATATTTCATTTTACTTTAAAACTTTCGATTACGAATTCTCTGTCATTAAAAATGCAATTTTATAACGAACCTATGATGAATAGCATAATTGTCTTTATTGTAAGCAATTATATCATACCAATTCAATGAGATTATCATTTATATAAGTCAACAAGGATTGATCGATGCATGATGATGATCCGCCATGAACAAGGAACCATCTTTTTTTTTATGCAAAGAAAATAATGTAAATATTACATAACTATAAAAAAATATGGACTCTATATATAACAGAAAGAACAAAAATAATAAATGAGCCATTGATGATCAATGTCTGCTTTCAACACGACCCAATTTAGAAACAGAACAGTACCTATACCTATTTGGGTGAGCACACAAACAGCAAGGTGTCAGACATTACAACGCTTTTACATTATTAAATACAAATATTTCGTTATGTTATATTACGTTCTTTCTTGTCTATTTGCTTAACATCAGGCTTTTACTTTTGAAGTACCTACGTGAACTAAGGATATGAGTATATCATTTATTTTTCAAGTTTGTCTTTTTATAATTTTGCGTATGCACGACGTCTTATGGTCTTGAAAAAAAATTCTGTTTGTTTTAATATGCGTTTTTAAATCCCACATCGACATTAATTAGGTATATGACGATATACAACAATCTATTGAATATAACTAAGGTATGTATTGTGACGTGACCAGATTGTCACAACTCATCGTTCATTATTAATTGAAATCGTAGCGTAAGTCACACGTGACAGCTATCCTCTTTCAGTGATAAGCTTGGTACTGCGTACTTTTGGAACGAAGTTCTTTTACGCGGCTTACAGTAGAGTGAAATGGCAGTGGCCCAAGGTCATGTCACATAAAGAAATAGCGTTATCCCTACCTCTAAAATGCTACAAAATGCGATGCATTGGACGTTAGAATTCAATAGGTGCGTGAGTGCTTCTGGAGGAAGGATCTATGCCGAATTTTTGAGGGCCAAACCACGCGAAACGATAGAGCGTAAACTGTGTAGTGCGCCTACCATTTTATTATGAATTAAGTGAAGTACTTAGAATAATTTTATTTAAAATACTTACTTAACGTTTTTAAGAATAAAAAAACAAAAGTATAAACGTCACACAAAACCATATAACCAATAGCGAGCCGCTCTGAGTTAAGCTCTGTGTAATGTCATACCATGAAACGGATTGGCAAGATCCTCCGAAAGTCTCAAGATTCTAGCCAAGCTATTTTTTATTTCAAATGTTGATAAAATTGACTTATTTACTATTTACTTATACTTTCTAAATGCTATTATCGATTTCCCGTAGATTTATTTTTGACGTGATAACGTCTTATAAATCCATGAACGCCGGCTGCATGCACGAAAAATCATGACTTATAGTAACGTTCCGCTTGAGCCGAGCGCTCAAGCGAGAGCGCGGAACAAGCGATCGGCCTAAGCCTTCGGCTTGTGACGCATCTATCTCTCTTCCACTCCATCGGCCGATGCGTCCGAGTATTCATCCATGTTTTCTTATGACGTTATCACGTAAAATTATCGTCCGTAAACCGACTTTACAGACAACCATTTATTTATGTTTGTGTTATAACAAAATCAAAATATGAAAACGAAAAATGATATAAAAAATTCTCCACCTATAAGGAAAAATTTCGATTGGATCGATCGAATTTTTTTTAGAGAGTATGTCAGGTATGATTTGATATGGTCAAAATGTTAAGTATTTATCTCGAGGAAAATTTGTTTAACAGTATATTTTAATAAACAACTAAGGGTAAAATATATGAAATCCTGTTTCAGGTAGAATTCAATTGCCTATCGAAAATTCAAAATTAAGAAATAATCCAAACTATATTTGGAACAGATACCACAATAGAGATTCTAAAAATTTAATTTGTGTGTAAATGTCTTTATTAAGTACTCCTATTTAAATGTCGTGAAATATTCGCTCTCTCAAATTCTAAATTCATGCCCGAGTCTCTCTGAACTGCCCACTTTCAAGATAATAGTCAAGATAGAGGAGAACGTAAGCATTATCCTGACCGCTGATCCGTTACTTTGCGAAGGCTTCGCGCTCAGTTAGACGGGATATAGAAACTATTAGTAATGCCTTAGATGCGGCCATTGCTAGTCCTACAATAAAATGCGACAACTTGCTAGATGGAATAAAACATCAATTATAATTGGGTAGCAACATAAAATGTACGGGTAACAATAATAATAGCGCCGATTCCAGGTTCGACTTCACAGGAAGACAACGCGTTTCTATTTTGATGGTATTAGTCCTGAACATTCTGTCCGTAATTATTGACAGCAAAATGCAAATGACCTTTTCAGTTAAATTAAATATTGGTATACACGAAACTCTTCTCTGGGCTGCAATTATTATAAGACGTAGTTTAGTGATCTTGCGTATGAGCTGACTAACACTAATACCTAATTGAAATCATTCTACAAGACGTATGTTTTCAATCTTTCTTTTGGAGGCTATAGAGGCATGTTGATTTTTAATAATCTAAACGCTCTTTCAGATCACGGTATCAAAGTATGTATGTATGTATATTTGAATAATGTGATATATGTAGAGTAATTATTTAAAAACTATATTTAAAATATATTTTCAATACTCCTATAATTGTTGGTTGTTAACAAAGATCAAACGGCATTCTATGCATTAAATAGACAGTTAACAGTGCCTTGTTCACAAATTAGGTACTTGCTTTCTTTGCTAGTTAATTAAAATTCTGATGTCATTATTGTCTTACGGATCACGGATTCACGGATTTGCACGGTTTACGCGTAGTTTAAATGTGGAACGGCAGCAATTCAAAATTGTATATTTTTATTAGGTATTATTGGCATTGGCAAAATAATAACAAAAAATAATCTAACGTCGAAAAAATAAAAATTAGTTCCTGTTCATTTAATAACTAAATAATTGTGTTTCATGTAAATTCTGCTTAAAACTTGACTGCGTTACCCTGTGGACACGTGTGACAGTGATCGGATACGATCGATTTAGCTCTCGGTCGAATAACAGTAATTAGTTTTTAACTGATTAACTTTAGACATATTTGTTTTCAATGTCACTCGAATAAAAAAATATATAGACACGAGTAGTATATCACCGCAATAAAATTTTTGTGTTAACAATGTTTTTTATGAAATAATTTGAACTTACCTTTGGGCAACCTAATCAAATACTTACGTTTCGCTTGGTGCTTGGCGTCGCTTGCTTTGTACATCGTACACGTCGGTATTTCATTTCAGTTACATAACGACTGTATGTTTCACTTATATCATTCTGTGTATTCGTGTAAGGTGTTTTTGTCTTGGCCTATTTCAATACCTCTATACTTATTTCAACTCGACTAAATAATTATTAGGGACAAACTTAAAATGCCCACTAGTGTCCCTTACTCAAAATTAGTTAACATGAATCTATGGTGAAATTCTAACACGTATTAGAGTCAGTTAATTGACTGTTTAGTTACAACAGTAGCAAAGAAAAACTATGGCATATTAAAACTAAGTTCTCAATGGCATGAATAGAATAGAGGTTTAGATAAAGGTGCCACTCGATGAAATAAAGCAACTGTAGCGACCTCGCCGTCCATCAACGTCGCAATTACAATTCGCTTACTTCGACTTTGTGCCTTCAAACATATTGTAAACGTTTTGATGGACAACTGCGGTACTAAGTGTCAGTGCATTGTGTAGACAAGATAAATAAATATTTGTGAATCGCATTACTCTTTGCATAAGAAGAAGTTTCAAGTTAATTTACTTTATCAGGATGTTCTTTATGCCGTGTTCGTTTGTTTGTGTGTATAATAATGCGAAATGATTAATTTATAGCGTTTATTAAACAGTTTTCACATAAAGGTAACATACAAATTTTTTTATAAATATATTAAATATGGATAGGTAGGCACTTAAATATTTAGTGATAAATTCTGTCACGCCTAATAATTTAATACAATTAGGTGAACATACAACACAATTTAATTTTAACAATATCGTGCACTTAAAACAAACTAAGTTAAATTTCACTGTAACGTTAAACTATAAAAAATCTCATTCAATTCGGATTTGTACTTGCAGAAAACATTAATAAGGTCACCAACATCGGCAGTGTTTGTCAAAACATAGAAACTGGCAAGGCAAGTAACGCGTGCTAGCTTTAGGAGAGTGCTCGACGTCGCAGACGCGATTGACATTTCTTTGAATGTTTCTTTGTCATGTGGAGTTGACAGCGGAATTATCATTCTATCGGTCAGGTGATTTTACGAAAGCAGTGGAAATACTGCAGTAACCGCCACGGCAAATGTTGCGTTCTCGAGAACGAACCACCCCGAGCCCGCGCGCACCTACCGACGCGGGCTCGCAATTTCACGGCAAATACTAAGAAGTAAACGTAGTACGCGTATGACGTGACACTGACAAGTTAGTCTCAACTGTTAGGTGACATTAGAATACGGCAAAACAAACCGCAGCGTGCGTGCAAGTTGTTAGAGTGACGGGTCCTACAGCGGCGAGTTGAGAAACGTTACTGATAATGATACATGCTTGTGGATAAAGCTAAAACAAGGACTTGATATGTATATCGCACGATATCGTCTGATATGTCATACAGATGGCCAATTGTGGTCACAAAAGTGGACGTGACATATGTGAACTTAATTAAACTGAATCACTCCATGTTATACCACAATTTAATGTTGATCAAGTCCAAGTTTTATTTACAAATGAATTTTATTTTCCTAAAATAAATAGTGTGCCTGATGAAATAATATAAATTGAGATCGTTACTTAAGTTTTACAGGTCGGATCTCAATAAAACACAAAAAGCATAAAATATTTTTTAATTTTTAATGTTAATAAGGCCAAATAAATAGTAAAGTCGAGTAAAGTAGCAAAGGCTTACATTACGGAGAGTATTGGGTGAAAAATACATTTGACGTTTCGCCAAAAGACGCGTCTTGTGTATCACGCAATGTGTTCTAGTTCACAAATATTTTCGATGACAAATATATTTAGTAAACATCGTAGCGGTAAAGCAAACAAAACAAGTCGTAGAATATTTCGTGTCGTGTTAATTACATGTTACATGTGTCCAAATTTACAGAAGCTCCTCGCTCGGCGCTCGCAGTCCTCCGACGCCTGCTGTGGTGTCTTACTATGACTATTTACACAAAAAGCTTAATTGTACAGCAATGTTAGATGCAATATCGCGCAAATTGTACTACCGAGTTAAGTTTACAGTACTCCACTAGCGAGTTTTGTTAGATATGCACGCTCAGTGCCGAATGTGGAGCGCGTGGATCAGTTCTGGCTTTTTTACAATATCGTAATTATGATTTGGACATTTGTGATAAGCTAGATGGTGCATGCCAAAAGGTCTATGCGTCATATTATCACGACTTGAGTTTACGCGAGGTTGCTAGGAACTGGGCGGGATCGTTACTGCGGGAACCGCTACGATTGTGTGATGCCGTCTAACGTGTTCGTCTATTTTCGCTTGTCAACTGAGTAATTAAGTAGTAGTTTTCACCCGATCTCATTGAGGTATAGAGATGAAACAAAGAAACACTACATTAATGGATTAAGAGTGCGCGACGCGAGCTCGCTGCCTGTATCTATGTCTTACTTTTGACGACTAGCTTTGCCGAGGTCTCGACCTGGCCCGCGGCGGTGGTAGCGCGGCAAGTGAATGTGCCGGTGTCCTCTTCGTACGTGTTGCCAATCAACAACACTGCATTATTGCCCTCGTGTATCATCTGAAAATTAATCGAGTTCTAGAATTTCTTTACTGTTACAATAATAAATGGCATTCAATAATGTTCATTACATATATTATTTATTTTCACGAGTATTCCAAATAGTCTCAATGAATACAAAACGTGGATCTTTATTTAAGCACTACGGAATTTAGCATGAGCCTAATTTTTCTTAACAGAAAACATGGAGGTGGGAGTAAGTGGGATTTACAAGATGTTACTTGATTTCGTTTTCAGTCCGTTATTTTATTTCTTTACTTTATTTCGATTACCAAACAAATGACAATGCCCAATTCTGCCCAACCGCATTCATTAGTTTACAACCAATGTAAACTAACAAAAACAATTAAAAACTTAATAGCAGTGATTCCGTAAAAGACGCGAGAGAGAGATTAATTTCCAGTTTTGTGAGCGAAAGTTGATGTATTTCTTTGTACACGCCCAAGCTGTGGCTCAACTTTCTAAGGATTCTGATTATTCTTTGCTATTTCGTTAACGATGTCGAGGTGCACCTGCGCATCAACAGGATGCTAACTCAAAACTCTTCTCGCAACATGAAAAACCATGCAACAGATATGTGTGTACTGATTTATTTATATTTATGCTGTTATATTTATAACAGCTATAGCCGATTCCCCGTAGGTTATCAATGTAACGATACACAGCATTACAATAATATATTTAAAATATAGTACCTAAATTATGCTATTTAAAAATAACTTTCTGAAATGAGATATTAAGTTAATTTTTAATTATCATTAAAGCGACAATAAAATGCTATTTATGAAATGCTTGTTGTCTCGACTTTGCGGGCCAAATTTCGATAGTTTCAGGCATTGTCCTTTGAAGCCTATATTAATAATCTAAACGATAATAACCTTATATGACTAACTAAAAATATTTAGTATTTCAAAAAATTCCAAGGTTAACTTACTTGGAAGTCAGGAGTTTCTGGTATAAGAGCGCCTTCTCGTAACCATTGGATAGTTGGCTTAGCTTTGCCAGTGATGTGAGTCTTGAACTGAGCAGGTTGACCCTCGTACACGATGACATCCCGCAGAGGTGTAAGAGTTGGCAAATTTTCAGCCTGGTCTGGTTGTAGGACTTTAAGTTTAGCAGCAACAGTCACACGGCCGGCTAAGTTATAAGCGACGCATTTGTAGTCGCCCTCGTCTTCAGGAAAAGCTTCAGAGATGCGTAGAGTATAATCGTCTGCAGTCCTGGACATTTGGAAGTACTTGGATGGCTTAATCAATTTTTCACCTTTGTACCATTGCACTGTAGGAACAGGTTTGCCGACAATCTTACATCCAAACTCAATAGCTTGTCCTTCAGTGACTATTTTGTCTTTGAGTGGTTCTATAATTTCGGGCGGAGAATTAGCTGACTTTGTTTGGGGCTTTGGCTTATCTTTAGTAGCCGGAGCATTCACCACGCATTCAGCATCGCATCTTGCTTCGCCGGAGCTATTAATGGCCACACATTCATATTTTCCCGAATCTTGCGTAAAAGCTTCTAAAATAAGAAGAGTATATGTGCCGTCTTCCTCCAAGATCTTGTTTCTTATATCTGGCTGAACTTTCTTACCATTTTTTAACCAATATACGTCGATTGGCTTCGTTCCTGTAACTTTGGTATCAAATCTCACCAACTGACCAGCTGTGACATTGACATTTTGCGCAGTCAAAGTGAAACTAGGCGGAATGACTCCACCCCTGCCTTGGCGTCTACGTTCTTCCACAACTAAATTAGCACTGCATTTGGCAGTACCACCTCTATTTTCAGCAACGGCTGCAAAAACAGCAGAATCTTCAACAAAAACTTGTCTAATTATAAGAATGGATTTGGTGCTGAAAGTATGAATTTGGAAGTCCGGTGAATTCTTAATAGGAAAATTTTCGCGATACCACTTTATTAGTGGTAACGGATCTCCATCAAATTCAACCTCAAATCTTGCTTGTTCGTGTTCAAAAACACGGCAAGGTTGCATTTTTTTAGTAAATACAGGTGGTGTACAGGGTTTGACGGGCCCCTCGACCACTCTCTCTTGTGTTTGAGCTTTATGTTCTACTTCAGTTGTTTCTGTTGATGTAATTTTCCGAGTGATTTCTGTATCACCGACAACTTCCTTTTGTATTTGTTTTTGTTTGGCGACGTGCACTTCTTTGCCGTGGACGGTAGATTCTGATGGACCAGGTATTCTCGGTTTTTGTACTTTCTTTTGAGTTTGTTTTTCAACAATTTCTTCTGTATCCCTGTAATTAAACGCATTTTATGTAAGATTAATTTAATTGTTTTTTATATATATTTCCATAATAGACGAAAAAATAACCGTTTTATTTTTAAATAAATATTTAAATACGTACAAATTATCTTCATATTTCTGTGCCATACTTCTAGCGACGGAAGAACTTGTAACTTTCTCTCCAGGAATGGAATATTGGCGGGACGACTCTCTCAACCTACTCTCTTTAACAATTTGTTCATTTTCAAGTTCCTGCAATTTGTTGTAATATTCCTCACTCTTCTTTTTCTTTACTGTCTGTTGCCATTCCGTTTCAGCATCCTTAACAAGTTTTGGCTTCAACTCAGGTCTATGGTCAATAACACCCTGACGTTGCATAGTTTGCCTCTCTTCGAATGTTTTTTCTAACTCAGTTTCGGAACGTTGATATTGAGTTGTTTCATCATACCAAGCTGTATATAAAATATATAATTCTCATAAATATATTATTCTTAGCTTTGAGTATTTTAGATCAAAACTACAAAACATACCTTTGCTAGAATCCGATGCTAAGGCGATAGAAGCAGGTGTTTAGCGGCAGTCCTTCATATGGTAAATGGGAATATTTCAAGGGATATTGCGAGGGATATTTGTGCTTAAGCGGTTGTGTGGTGTGCGTGAATTGTGGATGTATATTAGTGCAACAGATTTATGTAAGCCTTATTCCTCAAACTCATTCATTGTAAGCAGATAAAATAGCATCTTAAGCTTTAAATACTTGCTGCTAACAGTGTTTTATTGAATAAGATATACTTACGCCTTGGTGCGTTTTTGAGAACACCTCTATAATCATCGTGTCTCGGAATAACTTTTAACTCGGTAGTTGCTAAAGCTTCCCCTACTGAACTTCTGGCAATAACTTCGATTTTGCCTGTATCATACTGCCTGGTTTTTGGTATATCAAGGTGGTACATTCCATCATATGTCAACTTGTATCGAGAGCCCTGTGAATTCAAATGTGCAAATTACGAAATAGATAAGTATTTTATTCAATTATATATAATATTACTATTCGTATTCATTATTTGTCAAATAATGAATAATGAAAATGTGATCATATAAAAAAAACGCTTACGTTAACAATAGTATTTCCATTGATGAGCCACATCACTCGAGGTTTCGGATGGCCTGTCACACGACAGCAAAAACGTGCCCATTCTCCTTCCTCTACTGTTACTGGTTCCGGGCGGCTTACGAACACTGGGGCTGATCGGGGCTTAGTTTCTTCCACAGCTTGTTCAGGGCCGCTATACAAATATTGATAATATTTAGTCAAAATATTCAAACTCATACATAAACATATACTGTGATATAATTTCCATTAATACTTACACTTGCCAAGAAGCTTCCATTTCCCGTATTTTTTCAATACTCTTCATATGCTTAGGCAACTGAGAATCATATACAATGCCTGGCTTGCCAGTAGTTTTAATAACTGCTCGGGTTTCATCCATGCCGTACAAATTAGTTGCTCGACAGAGATATTCACCGCTGTCTTCTGGATATACCCAGCCGAAGTTCATTGCGACGTAACCAAAGTCATAAATAGGGGTAAAGCGATTTTCTGAAAAAAAATAATAATAAAATTCAAATTCGCAGATGCAGCTAAGATAGTAAAATGTCCAGAACACCTGGATCTTAACCGAAGATTGTGGGTCCAAGCCCGAGCAAACACTGCTGAATTTATTTTTATACTTTATCATTTGCTCATCGGGGAAGGAAACATTGTGAGAAAATCTGCATGTGTTGGATGAAAATCTGTCACATGTATATCCTCCAAGCAACTTTGACGCAGCGTGGTGGAATCAGCTCTCCTCAAACAGCGAGAACGCCTTAGCCTAGGAGTGACACTTTTACTGGCTGTTAATAACATCCATTCCATAAAATACAATATGATTATAAAGTTTTTCAACAACTACATATAAATAACTGCAATTGAGTAGGAGTTACGTTTTGAAACTTCAAAGACGAGAAAGTATTGGTTAATTAAAGTATACTTACTGTGTAACAAAGGTTTGCCATTGAAGAACCATTCAACTTTCATATTAGGATCTCCAACGGGCGCTAGCTGACATTCAAATTTGGTCGATTCCATTTCAATTAGGGTAGTTTGACTTTGTATTTGTGTTACAAACCGAGGCGGTTGTTTCTTATCGACGTCAAAGAGATCGTCTTCGGTTAAAAATACTTCTGAAGTATATTTCTTAATAGTAGCCTCCATTTGAGTTAATGCTTCTGATTTCTTCATGCCTTTCGGTACTTGATTTTGTAAAATAATATCTGGAAGTTCTATTTACAAAAACATAATTGAATATAAAATACAATTAAAAATAATAAAACAATTATTTATACATATAAATACTTACGTTTGCAAGATACAGTCGCTTTGGTGAAATCTTCTCCAAAGTCATTTACTGCACGGCAAACATATTCCCCTGAATCTTCAGCATAAACGTATAAAATGTCAAGGGAAACAAAGCCCATATCATACACCGTTCGGAATCTATGACCTGAAGGTAAAAGTTTACCGTTTCTATACCACTCAATTCGCAATTTAGGATCTTGTTTTGGTTCAACGCGGCATTCAAAACGCACAGATTCAGATTCTTCTATAGTGTGTGATTGAATTTGAGTAATAAATTTAGGTGGTGAATTTACTACAGGTTCTTCTTTAGGAGCGTCGCTGACGCGGCCTTTTTCCAGTTCTTTGATTTTCTCTCCACTCATACCTTGTGGCAACTGAGATTCTAAGATAATATCACGCTTAGAACTGCATGTGACTTTAGCAGTAGTAGTTGCTGAACCCCACTTGTTCGTAGCACGGCAAGTGTATTCACCAGCATCCCTGGTATATATATAATCTATGTCCAAAGCAATAAATCCAAAATCATTTAGCATATGTACACGAGATCCTGTCGCAAAAGGTCTGCCGTTATAAAACCAATCAATTCTCATAGTGGGATCACCAACAGGCTCAACACGGCAATCGAAATGAATAGGTCCTCCTTCGTTTACGTCAAGATTATCCTTAATTTCAACAGTAAATCTAGGAGGATTTGGTTTTTCATCCTCAATAGTAATTTCCTCACGTTTGTGTAGTGTTTCTTCAAGTTTTTGTATACTTTCGGTGCCAGATTTAAAATGAGAAGGCAACTGAGGCTCAAGAATAATACCTTGTCTACCTTTGACCTGAAGTTTACAAGACACCGTTGCTTCACCGTGTCGGTTTGTTGCCTTACAAGTGTAAAGACCAGCATCACGTTGATATACACCGCCAATCTCTAATATTACAAATCCAAAATCATTAATCGTCTTTACCCTAGATCCAGTTAAAAGGGGTTTGCCATTATGGAACCATTCAACTATCATGCTGGAGTCATTGACAGGAATTAAACGACATTCGAAATGAGCTGATGAATTTTCCGATAGTATGAGATCAGACGGTGTGGTGGTAAACTCAGGGGGATTACCACTTTCTGCTTCTGGTGTTAATGAGTCTACTGTACCAGTGTACCCTTCCAGGGCAGCTATCTTGTCTATTGTGCCTTCCATACCTTTTGGTAATTGTGACTCTAAAATAATGTTTCTCTTCCCTTGTACTTTCATTGTAGCTGTAGTAACTGCTTCGCCGTAATTGTTATATGCCCTGCATAAGTACTCACCAGAATCTTCTGGATAAGTTGGTGATATTTCAAGTATTACAAAACCAAAATCGCAGAATGTTCTGAATCTAGACCCAGCCTTCAAAGACTTTCCATTCCAATACCATTCCACCTAAAAAAAATATTAATAATAATAACTAAAACTTTGTTGTACAAAATTAGAAAATAAAATAATTTATTATATTTCGCTACATACTTTAAGATTGGGGTCATCAGTCGGCGTTAAGCGGGCCTCGAAATGAGCGTTCTCGCCCTCTCGCAGATTCTCAATGTTTGATAAGGGAACTGTAAATACGGGTGCTTTTCCACGTTTTTCTTCTATTTCAGTTTCCTTTCTGCGTATCATAGAATCTTCCAGTGTTTGTAATTTCTGTAAACCACCTTCCATGCCCTTAAAAAATAAAAATGTATGCGTTAGTAAAACCAGTGATGTTTTTATCCGCATCAATGTATTTTTGATAGTTTAATGAATTACCCGCGGTAGTTGCGAGTCCAAAATCAAATTCTCCTTTGACGTGCACTTAAGAGTTGCTTTTGTGGAATCTCGGCCCAATTTGTTCGTCGCGACACACTCGTATTCACCTGAATTTTCTTCGTAACAATACAAAATGTCTAATATAACTATTCCAAAGTCATGGAAAGTCCTATATCTGTGTCCGTGTGGTAATTTTTTACCGTTGTAGAACCATTCAACCTTAAGATCGGGATCATCTACAGGAACCAGCCTTGCTTCGAAGTGTGCGCTTTGTCCTTCGACTAATTTTGTAACGTCTTGTATCTGTGTGATAAATTTAGGCGGTTCAGCCGAAGCCAACGTTGGTACCTGTTGTTGCATACCTTGCAAGCTTTCTAGTTCCCTGATCTTTGCTAGAGATTCAGGTTGTAGGCTATCTGAATATACTCCGCCCTTTCCATAGCAATTTATAGTTGCTTTAGTGAAATCTTCCCCATATTTATTGTAAGCACGACAAATATATTCTCCGGTGTCGTGGTTCTGGGTATACGCAATATCAAGGACTACAAAACCGAAATCAGAAATAGTTTTTATTCTTGTAGAATGACGTAATGGTTGGCCATTATGATACCATTCAATCTTCATATCCGGGTCATCAACTGGAATTACAGTACACTCAAAGTGTGCTGATTGGCCATCTTTAAGACCTTCAATACTCTGTATATGTGTAGTAAATTTAGGCTTTTGTCCTTTGCTTTTGTCTACACATTCTAGTTTAACATTTATTTCGGCTTGACCCCATCTATTTGTAGCGCGGCAAGAGTATACTCCAGAATCAGAAATCTTTGTACCCAAAATTTCAAGAACCACCATTCCAAAAGCATATACTGTACGTATCCTATGACTAGCCTCAATTGATTTACTATTATAAAACCATTCGATTACCATACTTTGGTCGCCAGTGGGTATTAAAGATGCTTCATAGTGAGCAATCTGACCTTCACTAATATCAGTAATGTCTTGGAAAACGGTTACAAATTCGGGTGGTCTTCCTGTATCATCTTCGGGCTTCTGTCCAGGCTCCCTGCGAAGAGATTCTTCTAGATTTTGTATTTTTTCCAAGCCTTCCTTACCTTTTGGATGCTGAGTTCTTTCAATAAGATTTTCTTTACTGGTACAATAAATAGTAGAAGAGGTAAACGCTTCTCCTTTTTTATTATAAGCTTTGCATGTATAAATTCCACTGTCCCTTTCATATACGTCAGTTACATCTAATGTTACAAAACCGAAGTCGCTTGTGAGCTTGAACCGTGAACCTTGTTCTAAAATTTTGCCATTGAAATACCATTCAATTTTTAAATCAGGGTCGTTCTTGGGTTCGACTTGGCCCTCGAGATGAAGCGCTTGTCCTTCAATTAACTGATGTTCAGCAGCCACTGGTACCACCCATTCAGGCTTAGGATATTCAACATCTGGAACAGATGTTCTTCTTGTTTTTGAAAGTCTTGCTTCCTCTGCTTGTTCAACAGCTTCTAAGCCAGCTTTGCCTTGTGGATGCTGAGTATCCAAATAAATATGTTTATCTCCGGTACACCTCAAAGAACCTGACGTTGTCGCAGATCCCTTGCTATTAGTAGCTTTACATGTATAAATACCAGAGTCTTCTTCATACGTGTGCGTAATGTCCAATGATACATAGCTAAAATCATGCGTACTTTTGTATCTAGTCCCAGACGGCAAAGGTTTGTTGTTGAAGAACCATTCAATCTTAAGTGTCGGGTCTCTAGATGGTTCAACATTGCACTCAAAGTGAATATTATCACCCTCCTTGCATATTATGTTATTAAGATGCGAAATAAAAACAGGAGTCTCATAAACTGGTTCCGGTGACTCAGGCTTAATTGGTTTAGGTTGTTCCAGTGCTCCTATACGGTCTAAGGACTGAGGGTGTAATGAATCACCGAGCAGCCAATGACGGTCTTCAATTTTAATCGAAGCAGTGGAAACTGCTTCACCCATTAAGTTTGTAGCTTTGCATGTATATATACCCGAATCATCAATTCTTAAGGAGTTAATAGAGAGCGTTACTAAGCCAAAGTCAAAAGTACTCTTTAACCTTGATCCAGTAGTTAATGATATTCCATTCTTAAACCACTCAATTCTTAAGTTAGGATCCGTCCGTGGCTCAACTTGGGCTTCCAAATAAACATGTTGCCCTTCAACAAGCTTATCATAGCTTTTAAGGTGGGTGGTAAATATCGGAGCCTGTTGAACACCAGTATCTATAAACATTTCTGGCACTTTGTTCATAGCTGCTTCTTTCATCTGAATTTTTTGCCATGATTCAGGTCTCAAAGCTTCATCAATAATTGTAGATTTTGTTTTTACTTTTAGAGAAGTAGAAGACACCGTGCTGCCTGCCTTATTTATAGCCTTACACATATATAATCCTGCGTCTTGTGCAACAACTGAATTGATGTCCAGAGTAACAAAACCGAAATCATGCGTAGTACGGAATCGGGAACCTGTGAATTATTTAACAATCTTTAATTAAGTTTCTCATGTTCTGTTTTCTGTTTTATCTTAATATGTTTTATTTTATCCATCATAAGAAATTGTACTCATCAAGTTGTTGATGCAGTTAACTCATATTTTACAAAACAAATAAAATAAGTATTTTTAATGAAATTATTGCTACTTTGACGTATGATATATATAATAACATTGTGTTTTTATACAATTGTATCGTTCACAGAAATAAACATAATAAATTGTAAACATTGTATAAAAACAGTTTTTTTTTTGTGATCATCAATAGTATGCATACCATTTAACCATATTAACCAATGTATTCTGATTATAAAATATAATAAATACATACCCATTTTAAGTTCAACGCCGTTTATATACCATTCAAATCGCAGACTAGGGTCACCAACAGGAACGACTCGAGCCTCGTAATGAGCGTGTTGTCCTTCCCATAATTCAGATGGCCCTGTCAAAACCTGAGTGAAGATTGGTTTCTCAAACTCTCTTTCTGGTTCATCAGCTTTTCTTGTCAGGGGTTCTTCCAATTTTTGTATTTTCTTCATTCCTTCTGGATGTTGTGTATCCATTTGAATCGACGCTTTTGCTAATAGAAATAAATAAGGTCATAGTTAAATTTAATTTTACTTTTAATAAATAATTTGTATAATATTAAAAAAAAAAATACTTTTTATTTTCATTGCAGCTGTTGTAACTGCTTCGCCAAGTAAGTTCGATGCCCTACACATATAAACTCCTTCGTCTTCATCACGCACGTGAGAAATACTCATAGAAACATATCCAAAATCATGTGTTTTGGTTATTCTTGAACTGTCCTCTATTAGTTTTTCATTTCTGAACCATTCAACTTTGAGAGTTGGATCTCCAACAGGAATAAGTCTACAATCAAAGTGTGCCGTCTGTCCCTCTTGAATATTGTCGATATTTTGCAGAGGCTGAGTAAAGACGGGTCTTTGCCTAGTAACGGGCTCAGGTATTTCTGGCCTTTTAAATGGTTCTGCTGATTCTAACTCTCGAATTTTCTCGAGACCTTCTGGACGTTGAGATTCCGATATAATACTACCTTTTGCGGTTACTGTCATGGATATCGAGGAAGTGCACTGACCAAGAGCATTAATCGCTTTTACAGAATATTCACCTGCGTCTTCTGGGACACAGTGTTGTATATCCAATGACACGTAACCAAAATCAAAAGTGATATGGAACCGTGATGCAGATTGCAATGCTTTACCGTTATGATAGAACTCAATGCGCAAATTGGGGTCGTGTACTGGCTCAACTTGACATTCAAAATGTGCCGTTTGACCCTCTAACACATGGGTTGTTCCCCTGAGTTCCGTTACAAATCTTGGCGGCGAAATCTTTGGCTCTTCAACTTCTATTCTTGCTTGATGACCTTGAGCCTCTAGTTGTCTTATTTTCTCAAGGCCATTAGGATGTTGAGTGTCTAAGATAATATTTCGGTGACCTACAAAAATAATGTTAATAATACAATTGCAGGTAAATTGCAACTCGACACAATAAATTGAAAAGTAACTCCCATTTCTTGTTGGATATCGAAATTATTGGAAATCATGGCGTAAAAACATACAACTTATGAAAGTAGGTTCTACAGTACGGACCCCACGTAATTAATGGTAATTCCACTTTCAGAAAATAATAATACTTACTTGCAACCTTCAACGTGCACGTGTTTACTGCTTCTCCGAGTTTGTTAGTAGCTTTACACATGTAAGTTCCAGAATCTTCTGCGTAAGAATATAATATATCCAATGCGACGTATCCAAAGTCATGAGTCGTTCTGAATCTGTGACCCGTCTTTATTTTTTTACCATTTAGGAACCACTCAATTTTGAGATCAGGATCATTGATAGGCTCCACTCTACATTCGAAGTGGGCACGGTCACCTTCTTTCAGGTTCTCTAGACTAGTTAAAGCTGTTAAGAATACAGGTCGTTGACCTGGTTTATCTTCTTCGACGGCTTTTGGCCTCTCGTATTGCTCAAGTTCTTTGATCTTTTTCAAACGTTGTTCATCTAATGTTTCCAGATACAGAGAAGCCATGGCTAGTAAAAAAATATTTTTATTCATTATAACAATCTAAAAATATAAAATGTGTGCTAATAACTAAATCGAAATACTTACCATCCACATTCACAGAACTGGTTGTTACTGCTTCACCGACGGCATTTGTCGCCTTACACATGTAAGTACCAGAATCTTCTGCATAAGCATACAAAACATCTAATGCCACATAACCAAAGTCATATGTCGTCTTAAATCTGTGGCCTTGTTGAATTGGTCTTCCATTACAATACCATTCGACACGCATTGTGGGATCATTAACAGGTGTTAAGGTGGCCTCCAGATGTATCGGTTGTCCTTCCGGAACGTGGACATTTTTAAGAGGTTTTCCAAATTGAGGTTTCTCGGTAATAAATCCCTCATCTCGGACCACTCTCTTGTATCTGCTGTCATCTTCAAGATATTGAATTTTTTCTAAAGCACTTTCATGCTGTGTATCTCTAATAATTGATTCTTTTGCTAAAAATGTAACAATATTTTAACATTATAAAACAATTCAAAACATTATCTAGCGCCAACTTTGTTTTGAACGATATTTAATCTAAAGTAATTTGAAAGGACTAAAAGACTTGATATCATATTTAAGCCCTCAAGTGGAGATTGGAATTAGGTCTGCCAAATTAGATTTAGTTTAGTACAGAGATTATTTACAAAATAATGGACACTTTTATATTTTTATATAAAACAGATAATACATATTTTAAAAACTTATATTACTTACATTGAACATTTAGTTTGATGGATGATGCAGCTTGACCTAAGTTATTTATAACTTTACAAGTATATTCACCAGAATCTTCTCCATATACTGTCAGAATATCAAGGGCTGCGAAGCCAAAGTCATAAGCCGTGCGATAACGATGCCCACTTTGTAAGACTTTCCCATTAAAGTACCATTCGACTCGCATTGTCGGGTCGGGATAGGGTTCTATTCTACATTCATAATGTGCACTTTGCCCTTCGACTAATTTAGAAGGACCATTTAATTGTGTAATAAAGCGAGGAACTTGGTTTACAGCAACCTCGACTTCTTCCCTGCGTTGATAGCGGGATGTATCTTCTAATTGTCGTATTTTTTGCAAGGCAGTTTCATGTACTGTTTCTAATTGTAGAGATGCTTTAGCTAAAAAAGAATACTTATGTTGGCATCGATTCACATAATAACCAAACGGAAAAAAGGTAGTCAATGATCATAAGTCATGACGAGCCGGTTGGCGTGGTTGGTAGATGCTTGCCGTAGGTCGTGGGTTTCAATTCCCACACCAGGACAGATATTTGTGTACATGAACATGTCTGTTCGTCCTGATTCTGAGTGTAATTATTTATATAAGTATGTATTTACAAAAGAAAAGTAGTAAATGTAGTATATTAGTTGTCTGGTTTCCATAGTACAAACTGTTTAGTTTGAGATCAGTTGGTCCCAGGATATTATTATTATTACTATTATTTGAAATTAAAATAAATTTAATATTGTAACTTACATTGAACGAAGAGTGTAGACGATGTAACAGCTTCTCCGAGTTCATTGATTGCTCGACAGGTGTAACTACCCGAGTCTTCGGGATTCACATACTTCATGTTGAGAGCGACGTAACCAAAGTCATGCATGGTAGTGATGCGATTTGCTGGAAATATATAAAACGCATGAAATGTATGAACTAATCGATCTAATATTAATCATTTTTTTCTATACTTACAAGCTTCAATAGAAACTCCATTTCTTAACCACTCAACTCTTAATTTAGGATCCCCTACTGGAATAAGTCTGGCTTCGAAGTGAACTGCTTGATTTTCAGCAACTCGTATGTCCTTCATGGGCATAGTAAAGACAGGTGCTTGAGTCACGAGTTCTTCCTGCGTCGATTGTCTTTGATGTCTTGTGGAATCTTCTAGCTGTGTTAGTCTTGGTAAAGCACCTTCGTGCTGAGACTCTAGGTAAATTGATTTCTTCGAATGTACAATTGCAGTGCCAGATGTTACAGCTTCGCCGAGGGCGTTGATTGCTCTACAGGTATATGTACCCGAGTCTTCTGGTAAACAAGACATAATGTCGAGTGCAACAAAACCAAAGTTGTTTGTCTCCGTAAATCTAGAGCCACTCTTGAGAGGCTTATTATTATGATACCATTCTACTTTCATTGTTGCATCAGAAACAGGAATGAGTCTACATTCAAAGTGGGCTCGTTGTCCTTCTTTGATTTCAACATTTTTCAACGATGTTGTAAATATAGGTGCTTGAGTGGTTATTTCATCAATAATATCAGCTCTATGATACTTAGATCTGTCTTCTAAAACTTGTATTTGCTCTAAACCTACTTCATTTTGAGTAGCTCTTATGATGTCAGCCGTTTCCCGACACGTTAATTTGCAATTTACTTCATCGGTGCCGACAAGGTTAACAGCTCTACATGTGTAAATACCTGAGTCTTCGGCTATAAGATCTATTATATCAAGGGCTACGTAACCAAAATCGTGGATTGGTCTAAATCTGTGACCAATTGTAACTGGTTGGCCATTTTTAAACCACTCAACTTTTAGATTTGAGTCAGTAACTGGTTCAAGCTTACACTCAAAGTGAACGTGGTTACCTTCTCTGACACTGTCAATTGACTTTGGCTTTGTTATAAACCGTGGTTTGATGCTTATAGATTCATCAACAACATCAGATTTTTTATAACGAGAAGTATCTTCTAAGTATTGAATTTTTTCTAAACCAGAAGGATGCTGTGATTCGAAAATTAAGTCTTTCTTTGCCATGACTCTCAAGGCACAAGATGTGACAGCTTCTCCTAATTGATTTGTTGCTTGACATGTGTATACTCCGGAGTCTTCTGGATATACGCTTAAAAGATCTAAGGCGACATAGTCAAATTCGTAAGCTGGTCTAAACCTGTGACCTGTTTTAATCGGTCTACCATTACAGAACCATTCTACTTTCATAGTAGGATCCCCGACTGGTTGTAGTCGACATTCTAAGTGCACATTAGTACCTTCTACAGTTTCAATATTATGCAACGCCCTTGAAAATTGTGGTGCTTGCATGACAGTTATATCTTCTTGCACGTGCTTGCTACGACGGCTTGCATCTTCTAGAATTTGAATTTGTTCCACAGCTTGCTCATTTTGAGTGTCAGTTAAGATATCTGATCTTTCAATAATTCTCACCATCGCTGATGTGTGCGCTGACCCCAAATGGTTTACAGCTCTAACAGTATATTCACCTGAATCAACCGAAGTAGCATGAATGATATCCAGTGCTACAAAACCAAAATCGTAGTAAGTCCTGAATCGAGATCCTACTGTCACTGCTCTTCCATTATGGAACCATTCGACTCTCATTGTAGGGTCACCCATAGGTTCCAACCGACACTCGAGGTGAATATTTTTACCTTCGGACACAGGTTGGGGATCCGACAGGGGTTGTACAAAAACAGGCTTTGATTTTGAAATTTCTTCAATATGATACATTGGTTCAACGAATTTTGATTCCTCTATTTGTCGCGTTTTTTCGTACAGGCCTCGATGTATACTTGAAGTATCAATACTCGAGCGGGCTAAAAAAGTGAAAAGCACAGTATAAAATCAATAAATTTTTAATAATAAAAAAACATTGTAAGCAAATGTTATGTTTCTTTTTAACTTACTTTCAACCAACATAGAAGCACTGAGTTGTGCTTCTCCAGCAGCGTTACGTGCTACCACCGTATATACGCCAGCATCTTCAGCACGAACACTAGTAATGTCTAAAGCAACATAGCCGAAATTGTGATAAGTTTGGATTCGATTAGCCGATTTAATTTGCTTTCCATTAAAATACCATTCGACAGTCATTGTCAAATCACTTTGTGGCTCTACTCTTGCTTCAAAATGTGCGCTTTGTCCTTCTACTATTTTATTCGTTCCTTTCAAAGGACCAAGGAATCTAGGTTTTTGTGTAATTCTAACATCTTCGTCCGTTCGTCTCGAATACTTACTAGAATCTTCTAAGTACTGAATTTTTTCTAGTCCACCAGGATGCTGTGATTCAGCAATAATATCTTTTCTTGTAACTATTGTCAGATTGGCACTGGTAGCAGCTTGACCAAGTGCATTATAAGCTCGACATGTGTAGTGACCGGCATCATGAATAGTTACAGACTTTATTGTTAAAGCTACATATCCAAAATTGAAGAACGTAGTAATTCGTGAACTAGCTTCAACTGGACGTCCATCTTTTAACCATTCCACTCTGAGTGTGGAGTCGCCTATTGGTTCGAGGCGAGCTTCAAAATGTGCAAAGCCACCTTCCTTTATGTTTAGTTGATCTTTGATTGGTGTTTTAAATTCTGGTCTCTGGGTACTCTCTGGTATTTCCTGATAATACTTTTGATGCTGCTGTTGTTGATAAGCTTCTAACTGCTCAGTCTTCTCTATATATCTACGTTGTTCAGGTATGCCGAGGTCAGCTGTAACCGTACTCCTAGCAGCTACTCGGATCGATGCGGTACTGACAGCTTCGCCTAACCTATTAACAGCTCTCACTGTATACGAACCTGCATCTTCAGCCCGTAGGTGCATGATGTTAAGGGAGACGTAGCCGAAGTTGAAGATTGCTGTGATTCGCGAGCTAGCTGTAATAGACTTGCCATCTTTGTACCATTCGACCCTCATAGTAGGGTCACTAACTGGAATAAGTTGTGCTTCAAAATGCGCATTCCGGCCTTCTTGTAATTCCCCAAGATCTTGCAATGATCTTATGAATTGTGGCCTTTGTGACGTTTGTTCTTCAATAGACTCCTGATGTTGATATTTAGAGTAGTCTTCTAATTGCTGAATATATTGTAAGCTTTCTGGATGTTGACTTGCTCTTTCAATGGTTGATCTAGGAGTCACTTGTAACATTGCTTTAGTTTCTGCCACGCCAGAAGCACTTACAGCCCGGCATGTATATTCACCACTATCTTCAATATTAAGACTGAGCATGTCTAACGAAATATATCCGAAACGGAATACTGAAGTAAATCTTGAACCTATAATAAAATAAGTATAACATAAAAAGTATAAAATAAATAAACATAATAAAGAAAATAAAGAGTCTCGAGAGTCTACAAGATTATAAATAAATAGATAGTTTGCAACATAAGTATAATAAAAATAACCAACATTTACTTATCGAACAGTATTCATGTGTTCATTAATCATATACACAGTTTTTTTTTCATTTTAGTATGAAAAGGTTACTTACTGGCTTCAATACTTTGTCCATTTTTTAACCACTCAATTCTCATCGTTGGGTCTCCGACCGGTTCTATTCTCGTTTCGAAATGAATTTTACCGCCTTCCATTTGTGTTACACTCTTCAGTGGCACTATGAACTGTGGTGGAGGATAAACGCGGTCTTCTTCACCCGGAGGAACATATGGTCGAGCTCTTTCCACATGCCTCAAATATATAATTTCTGGTCCAGGCGCGGGCCTAAAATGGTTATTGGTAAAATTACATTTTAAGATTTATAAAAAATGTTACCCATCGCAATGCACCACCAACCTTGGGAACTAAGATGTTATGTCCCTTGTGCCTGTAATTACACTGGCTCACTCACCCTTCAAACCGGAACACAACAATACAAACACTGCTGTTTTGCGCTAGAATATCTGATGAGTGGGTGGTACCTACCCAAACGAGCTTGCACAAAGCTCTACCACCGAGTAAGTAAGAGAAACAGAAATTGAAATTACGAATAATAGAAAATTACAATACTTACTCTGGCTCAATTATTTTCGTAGGCCGCGGTAAGTGCAGACGCTTTTGCTCAGGTGGGGGCTCTTTTGGTACTTCTACATAAAGCCTCGCCCGAGTAGCTGTGGAGCCTGCGACATTTTGTGCAGTGCACTGATACCATGCCGCATCCGACGCCTTGGCTCTAGGTATGTCCAATGTCGAGGCTCCACCTTCGGTATTTATTCGTAGCTCTGGATTGGGTATAATTGGAACGCCGTCCTTCTGCCATGTGATTCGCGGTGTAGGTGTGCCGACTGCTCGCGCTTTCAGTATTACAGGTTCTCCTTCTCTCACGTTCAAAGTACTAAAACGTTCAACAAATTTCGGAGCCACAACTTGCTCTTTTTCTATTACGTTCAATCGGCATTGGAAAGATATTTCTCCACTTTTGTTTCGTGCTACACAAGTTACTACACCGCTATCACTAAGGTCAACGTTCGTAATCATAAGTGCATGATTACCAGATTCGTTTACTAAAATCTTATGATTATAATCGTCTCGAATTTGTCTCTCGTTAATGAACCACGTGACTTCTGGATAAGGTCTGCCTGTGACGCGGCAATCGAATCGCGTCATTTTTCCCTCTGTTACATCGCGGTCTTGGCAGACTTTTACAAATTGCGGAGCAAGGGCTTTTTCACTTACTTCTATTCTTTCAGTCTCTACTTGTTGAGTATCAATTAAATACTGTGACTTTTGGTCTTGTACGTATGTTTCTTGAGGAGATTCTACAGCAAGGTACCCAGAAGTAACAATACATCCATTGGGGTTTTCAGCTAAAAGAGTGTAGTGACCAGAATCAGACTTTTGTGTATTTCTTACTCTAAGGATCGTTTGATTATTTGTATTTATAATGTTATGTTTATTTGAGTTAACTATCCTCTGGCCATTTTTAAACCACGTTACACGTGGTCGAGGATTACCCGACAATTGCACTTGAAACTGTGCATCGGCACCTTCCTGTAGTTTAGAATTTCTAGGTTTTTGAAATATTTTTGGTGGCGACACTGGTCCCAAAGATTTATCAACTTCTGTGTTTATATGAATATCAGTTTCGCCAATAAACCTCTTGGTAATCGTTTCTCTGAAAGAAACTTCTCTCAATAGTCTATATTCAAAAGTATCAACCTTGAAATCTTCAGTGGATGAAATATCGGAACCATTTGTATACGCGTATCTTTGAGATTGACGAGATTGTTCGGTTGAATATTCTTGTGTTCCATAAGATTTGTGCTCAACGCTTTCACTAACATGCTTGTAGCTTTGCTGCTGTGTGGCTTGATGGGCGGGCACTGGCACGCCTTCAGGTTGAATATAAACTGAACAAATCGCTTCACCATATTGGTTTCGCGCTGTGCATGTGTATTCTCCTTCATCACCAGGTCCTATCTGTTTGATGAGTAGAGATACATCGCCAGTTTGCTCGTTGTAACTCATGCTATATTTATTGCATTCTACCAACGGTGCCTTCTTTCTGGTCCATGACACAACAGGCGTTGGGTTTCCTCTAAGTTTTCCCTCAAATTTAGCGTTGCCACCTTGTGCAAATCTTGCATTCTTAAATATCTGTTCGAAAATCGGTGGAGACAAATCTCCAGGTCTTCCTGAAGTGATCGGTATGCGTTCGGCACCAGTGCTCTCAACTGTAACAATTAAAGAATTCATAAGCAAATCAAAAATTGCGCTTTTGCATCTCAACATTTTCAAATTATTTCCCGTGAAATTTTTAGCTTAAAATTTAAAATCATTGTTAAACCACACTAGATGAAAATTATTCAATTTAATTGATTAAGAACTGTATTAAGAATATCTGCATAATCCGGAGATAGCCTGACCGCACTCTTGTATAAAATCTGTGTTTCTCGGATACGCGTGAGTCAGCGGTGACGAGGCGAGCGAGCTCTTTTCGCGCGTCTATTTTCGTACACAACACTCGGATCTTATTACGAACTCCATTTCAGTAGACAAGTACACGCATTACGAACGTATTTGTTTCATTGCAAATATTTTAATAATGAAATTGCATATTAGGAAACATGGCATACAAAACATACGTAACGAATGTTATATTTCATATGTGTACAAGACATCATGCTCTATTCGAACATGCAATTTAGAAAAAGTACCTATTAGTGCATTTTTCGTGTTGTCCTACGACAGGTCAGCGGTCGGCCGGTGAGCATACTTAAAAAACGAGCAACTGGTCGCGCAGCCTTGGCCCGTCAATTTACGATACACATATTTTATATACGATACACATATTCTTTTTAATATTAACGAAATTATAAAAGATATACGAGTAAATAAATAAATATATTAAATTTAAAATATATATATATATATATATACTATTTTTGGGGTTTGTTTAAAAGATCGCTCTTAAATTTAATTGGTTTATGAAAAAATAATTTAGAATTTTATTCTTTATATAAATATTTAGACATAAGCACGGCTTATTTCAGAAAGCCGACTTTTATATAACGATATTAAAACAACTGGTCACTCGATAATATTTTAAGGCCAAGGTCACGGGCCCCATCTTCTTAAATATTCAGTATACGTGTTAACTTAATTTATTATGCTACTATAACCTAACATTCTTGGTGAAGTATAAGTTTAAATACCCGATTTTGCCAAATATTGTGTGTGCGGGCTACGTAAGCTATGCAATAAAAAAATTGAACATTTTTGTTACAGTATTACAACGACCACAGTGTAATTTGGTGTCGGAGAAATTGTGATAATTGGCACAGGGATCGTTCATATATTCCAATGAACAGCAAAATAATTTAAAAAATGTTACATAGGTAATACTTTTGTATCGCTAATTTCTTATAATAATTAGATATTTATATCCTATGTCGAGGCCGGTGTCCGTATATGAATTTGAATTATGTCTTCTTTGAAAATCATAGATTAATGATAAATAAGTCGTCGTCCAGAGTGTCATAGATGTGATCCGCCGCGGCAGCTGCAGCGGCAGCACGAACACAGCCAACGGGGAATTTACAAAGCTTTAAGTAAGTCGAGTTATTTCGACGGCTCGGTCAGTCAGGGAGTGGGCGCCAGTTGGCTTCCGCCCAAGATACGTCAGTATTATGAAATAACACATTTAAATATGTTTTTTCTATAAATATTTGTGTATTTTCTACCGGCAACGTTTAAAAATATTTTTTATTCTACTATTTACAAGCAATTTATGTAAAGAGTAACAAACCAGAACCGATATAACTGAGGGAGATAATAGAGGATACTCCGAGGGGACACGCCGCTCGTAGAAGAACCTCTTGGAGACACACGACGTGTGAGGCGACTCAAGATTAGCACTCCAAATTAATATTATTACATACATGTATACAGTTGTGACCATGTTTTATTAGTATTATATTTAAATTAAATGCACTATCCTAATAAACATTCACAAACTCGTAGATTACGCGATACGATACGAGCACGAGCCACACTGAACGAAGACGACTTTGGAGATGTGTTCAAAGAGAACGGTACATTTCAAATCACCAACCATGAAATTAAAAACATTTAGAAAAAACTTAATGACTTTTAACAAAAAAAAAATTGTTAAAATTCTTTCAATGTGTAGCAATTTTGCGTTAGATTTAATCATCAGTCGGGGATCCGTTATTACTGTGACCATTCTATCCATATCCTAATGAGATCGCTATTTAAATAATAATAAAGTATATTACGAAGTTAAACGGAACACTGATAAGCCCTCGAACAACTCCAGTGGAACCTCCAGTAGGTCGAACACTTCTTCAAAAACACATCTTAATCAGACACGACTTACTAGATGTCAAAAAAATTTATTTCGGTATTTTCAACACAAAGCTTGCACGTATTTTAGCGTGCAAAAATACTTAATAGTTTGGTTTATTTTTCATTTCAATAAGATAGATTGAATGGCAAATTGGTGTCCTGATGGTAAGTTCCAACGGCCCGTAGACATAGGTACTATAAGAAATATTGACCATCTCTTACAAAGACAATGTGCCACCAACCTTGGGAATTAAGATGGTATGTCTCTTGTGCCTTTAGTTACACTGGTACACTCAGCCTTCGAACCTAAACACAACATAGCTAATTAGGGCAGAGGGCACTGTGCAAGCCCGCCTGGGCCGGTATGTATACCATACCTTGCACGATGCCGAACCTCCGAGTGGTGGCTACAGACTCTATCCGTTGAAGCAGATCGTAGCAGAACTAAGATACGTATAAGAATATGCCAATTAAACGGAATTGAATCGGTTTTTATTCATTTTACGTCTACATTTATAAGGAATAGAAAACTCAAGCATTTTGTATTCCTTATAAATGTAGACGTAAGGCTAGTTAAATACTTATATACGTTGTCGCTCCGTTTACAAGTTTCGCGTTTGACTAGTACGTAAAGTTAAAATATTCTTTACCGTAATAGCTGCAGTGTTTATTATTGCGTGGTTGTGTTTTGTAGCGTCCTAGTGGCTAAGCATAGTGACGCGCACTGCCCCTCAGAGTGCGGCTGCTGGCCTGACCCACTCAGAGCATATGGTCACTGGCGCTCTACATATATGAATCATAACGGTCCTGTAGTAAGTTGATACAAGGTTACTTTTATGACGTGTAAATTATTAATAATTTTGTAGACCTTATTTGATATGTTACAATGTATTAACGATTGTCTCTTATTGACACATTATGTAATATCGAAATTGTTTCGCTCTTATATGACAATACTAGCAGCGCAGTGACAGCGGTTTCACCCGCGTATAACTTAAAGAAATCACTAAGGACTGACTTATAATGTTTCAGTGCATAGTACATTTTTAGTTTTATTTTCGTGGGATATTTTTTTTTTTTCCCGCAACCGAATCTAGATAGGGCAACATGCAATTGACCATGAGAAAACAGCATTCCCTTAAATCTATTCTGACATACCGGAATGTCTTTCCCTGTGCTTTATTTATTGTGATTGCAAACGACACCTTCACTGGAAATTGTGTCCTTTTTAAACTAAAACGTAAATCTGTTTTTTTATAAGTACCTACTTGTCATTACTAACCGACTAACTTGTTCATTTTTCGCCCAAAGAATCGGAATTGTGATTCAAAGGGGAATTGTTGCCACCATTTCTCGCGGTTTCGATTTGTACAGTGACTAATTTTTTTTTTTTAATTTTTTATTTGGGGGATGTTCAACAGTATAATGGCATCACCAACTTGTGAAGAGGTAAGAAAATAATAAAATAGTCATAATATAACAAATTTATAATTAATTTGATGTTACTTAAAGCGACGTCGTTAATTTGGTTAGGAACGATGACGGTGACACGTCACCTTATGATAAAACCTCCTATTTGATTTAATAAAGAAAAAAAATTGTACATAATTATTAAAAGCTTTATTTCACTTGTCAAACTAACCGACTAAGTATAAATTTAACAAAACCATGAAAAACAAATATGTGCGGCAACGATACAAAATCTAATCTACAAACTTTAACTTACAAAGTTATTTGCAAACTGAAAACAAATACTTTTGTATGTATGAGCATTTTCAAACAACCTACTCAACTACCTGTTGAAATATGTCAAAATTATAAAAAGTACTAAAAACTGTCTATGGTCTTATCTCGATATCTTTCATAAGAATTAATGTCATGATTACAAAAAGACTGCAAATAATGTATTATTTTAGAACAATTTTGATTACCAAACTAAAGGTTATAAGTGAGCCAAGCTTAAAAGATAATCATATATTTACGCGTCCATAAGCATAAGTTGAACCCTACTTAATATGATTGATCATATAGATCTGAGCTCAACTTACGTTTACAAACTATCATGTATAGGTAGCTAAAGTTTCAGCTAATTCAACTGAACAGTTATTTTATAGCATTTTTAACGAATAAATATTCGACGTAATTCTTTAAATTGACACAACTATATCATTTATGGACCGGTTCCCGTTAAGCCGTTTCTAAGTTTAACGTGCACAAATGCACACACAAACAGGTAAACAGACAAAAATGTTAACAATCCTTGTTTTTGGGTTCTATTGCGTTGATAAAGGCCCCCGATAATAGTTTTACTCAAATATCTTCCATGTACAGACAGCAATCAGTTACATTTTTATTACATATATAGATTTATATGATATTGCAAAATAAACAGCAACACATTATTTGAACCTGAGAAGGTTTGAAATATACTTCTTTATTCAATCATAGTTAAATAAAGAGTTCATTCGAAGGAAACTAAAAGAAATGGCTTACAGAGTCTCAAAAATGATGGCTCCAATTATAGATAAATAAATTTCCAATCACATATTTTAGCACCAGTCATCGCAATGCTAATACAATTTTGCAAATGCCATGAAAGGAAAATCAACGTTTAAAGTTCTTAAAAAGTAAATACCAAAACAACTGGTGCTAATGACTTCTCCACCCCACCGCGTGTTCAATCAAAAGCGGCCCAGTGCATAATGAGATATAGTGAACGGCATCGACACCAACCTTATTGTAGAATTGAGTTAATAGATTATTATTTAGTCCGATTGTGATATAAATATTTGTTAAGCGTTTACGCGTTTACTAGGGTTGTGTGTGTGTCTTCGCTAATAGTTCTAAATGTGTTTTAAGCAGTAATACATACCTACTACTATATGCAATATATTATGTACAGTATGTATAGGAATTCGCTCTGCATGCATCATTTCGTAAAATATCCTAATAATTTTTGGAAACACGAAAAAATTAAAAGAACTAAATTGTAAAAAAATTTGCAAGTTAAAGTTAATAGGTTAGGTAGGTATTGCGTATCGTTGCTGCATATATCTGATTTTTATGGTTTTGTTAAATTTATACTTAGTCTTTTTTTTTTTTTTTATTAAGGAACACCAACAGTTTACATATGCAACACTTACATTATACAATCTTACAGATTTTTTTATTATTAGTCTTATTAAATATGTACAAATAAAAAAAAAATAGTTACTGTATAAATCGTGACCGCGTGGAATGCTAGCAGCATTTCCCCTTTGAATCGCAATTCCGATTCTCCGGGCGAAAAATGAATAAGTTAGTCGGCTAGTTGATAACTAGTACTTATTAAAAAAAACAGATTTACGTTTTAGTTTTAAATGACACAATTTCCAGTGAAGGTGTCGCTTGCAATCACAATAAATAATGCATAGGGAAAGACATTCCGGTATGTCAGAATAGATTTAAGGGAATGCTGTTTTTCTCATGGCCAGTTGCATGTTGCCCTATCTAGATCCGGATGCGACAATAAATACTAATAGAACTAAAAATGTTGTATATACTGAAATATTATCTGCTCTTAGTGATTTATTTAAGTAAAACGTGGGTGAAACCGCGGGCACAGCTAGTTATATATAAAAGATAACATCAAGAGGAGGAACAAAGTAGGTACCGCGACTTGGATCTGAGTAATAAAGATAAAAATTATTTGGCTTCTCCTAAGGGGCGAGCAGTTACCATGAAAGTCAATCAATATGGGAATCAGACTTCGACGAACGACAAATGTTTTGCCCTTTTTCAACATTATAATCCAAGCAAACGGTGCGACATAGCTCATATTACATAAATATACGCGTGGTCATACATCACAGAGATAACCACCGATACAGTTGCGTATAATTCACTTTAACGGTGACTGAAACCTCGGTATAAAGCACTTGATGTTTTACGGTATTCGCGCGATGTATCGAATGATCTGTTCTGCTGCGAGCGGTACCGAATGGCTGTCAGCAGCTTTATTACATACTAGTACTTCGCCCGAGACTTCGTCCGCGAAAATTTAAAAACTATTATTTAACCGTAATTATGTAAATTGGCATTTGTTAATAGACTTAACGCAGAACAGTTGCAGTTTGTTCAAACCGTGACAATTTTCTTATTTAACGATTTTTTATACCCTTCATAACTACTAAACGAAAAGTCCGATCCACATAATTTAAATGGAGGAATTTACATGTACATAATCAACCTTAATTATCAAACCATTTAAATGGATAAGAATTAATATCATGATATCAATATCACTACTATTCGATTCCACCCTTATTCCACTCGGTATTCGATTCCACCCTTATTCCACTCGGTATTATATAACTTAATAATTAAAAAAAAAACTGTTATTGTGGCTTAATTATAATAGTTAGACATATACCATCGCGGACTTTTTTGTGAGCAATAATTATAATTACTATTAATATATAGAACACTATTTTATAACAGTTTTCGCAGCGCACGCAAGATAGTGACTTTTATAGCTAACATTTTGATATCTTGGGTTACAGTTCCATTTTATGTATTTTTTTTTGATAATAAAATATAGCCTATGTGACTCAGTAAAGTTGTAGCTTTCTAATGGAGAAAGAATTTTTAAAATCGGTCGAGTAGTTTTTCAGTTAAATCGTAACAAACAAACAAAAAATCGAGACTTTCCTCTTTATAATATTAGTATAGATTTTACTCCATAAAATATTAAATCAAGGTAAACGACGAACACTGTGTTTATATAAAGTAGGATCACCAAATACAAATATTTGAATAAACTGCATAATGTCATTGTGCTAATTAATATTGTTAACAGATAAGTATCATGTAACGCAAACTTAGAGATCATGGAAATGTCATGTCCGACACAGCGTAGTGATACATAATATTTCGTCATTCATACAATCTTATAAAGACGCACAACTGGTGGTATAATGATGCTGCCTGGAGTAGCCAGCTAATATGTTAGCGATACCTATCTATAAATGTCGCGCTATAAAATGTTGCGGTGATCGCAATAAAAGTTGTTCGGAGCACACACTTTTATTATTATTATTTTTTTACATAAGTTTCGTTCGTGCCGAAAGGACGCCATATGTCTTTATAAATAAATAACACCGAAGCGAGCAGCAATCGCGAGGTCAAACGACGCGAGCGTAGGAACATCGTGTCGCTACATTTAACATTTTACAGGAAAATGTAGGAATTAATATTTTAAATAAAAAAATACTGTAAAAGCAATTCTTATAACACATTTTTATTAGAATTATTTCATAATCACGTCGCAGTTTCATTAAGATTACCCAACGAGCGCTCGTCACAAAACCTAATCTTTGTTAGGCATCCGTCGGGTCAATCACCTAAGTGCACGATACCAAATGTTTATACCAGTTTTGAATTGAGGAAGTTGTTAAATCAGAGATTATCACCTGGTGATCTGTTTCACGTGGTATCGTATCGTTACTATTTCTTCGTCTAAACGTTTCTTACATCATTATAAAACAATAAATTGTGGTTGTGTAAATGTGTTTTCATGGAGCACGCGCGCTATTCCATCTGTAACTTCGATTGACAGTGACAGTCAACAATAAGTATACGTATCTAGTATCTCTTTCCCTCTGCAATGTATTGTATTGTGTATTGCCATTTGAGTTTCAAATCAATCTAATTCACTTAAATATGGATTTATTAACATACCGATATATTTAAATACCTACATATATTAAGGATGTTATAAAATATTTGTAAGAATTACTAGGTGCTGTGTGGCTTTGTGTGGGCATCTGGGTAGATACCACCCACTCATCAGATATTCTAGCGCTACACAGCAGTACTTAATGTTATTGCATTCCGGATTGAGGGTTGTGAGAGCCAGTGTAAGTTCAGCCACAAGGGTGATAACATCTTAGTTTCCAAGGTTAGTGGCGCACTGGCACATGGCCTATAAGCGATGGTGACCACTTACCATCAGGTGGCCCATATGCACGTCCGCCTACCTGTTCCATAATAAAAAGAAACACAATCGATTCGACACTCGTAATCAAGATTGCATTTTATGTTTGAGTTGTAAAAAGTCGAAATTGAACTCGCTATCCAGCTCGCAGCTTTTCGTCTCGTTGACACTCAGGACGAATGTACGCGGAGCTGAAGTATGCGATGTTGTCGCAATGTTTTGTCAGCTTTGACTTTCGCTTTCGATGCTCGCTCGCACGCCCGGGCCGAACGGCTTTGCTGCACGCCTTCATCGGACAAGCTATTCACAACTCATCTCGAACTCGATCGCTCCGTACTGTTTCGACGAGTTGTGACGTAAACCCTAACCCGTAACCGTAGACGATCTGAAGTTGATAGCCTTTCTAATGGCCGCAATATAGCATTACCTAGTGTTTGCATTTGATACGTAGATTATGTATAGAGCACCATATAAATTTCAATAATAGGAACAATATAACGTTGCAATAAATGAAATATCTTTATAATGATATGAATGATTTAATTGGTTTAAATCGTAAAAATAAAAATAAAGGCTAGGTACAGATGCGAGACACGACGTTAGCCGAAGACGAGATGAGCGCAAGCACCGCGACGGGCTACAGTTAAGATGTTACGTTATAGTGAACGAGCACCTCGTTCCGGCGCGCGGAGCCGTGTAGCGCTATATGCGCTTGCGCACATTAGTTACGAGCGCGGATTCAACCCGGGACATTTGATAGTCATCGTCATTAACCCTGTTCTTTAATTTTTTGCTTCAAGCTTATCTCCATGACAGTTATTTATAAAAGTAGATAAACGTCTAGACTAAATGATTTAGGACCGAGTTAATGTGAACGTTTGAATGAGTCGTGTGCATTTGTGGCGTGGTTTATATTGGGTTAAGATATTGGGTTACATGAGAAGCAGAATGTGAAAGTTGCAAGCCATGTGATTATGAAGTTCAATTGGAAATTGTAAATTATGCGACTCTTACAAATGGTGCGAAGCGGAATAATGAAATTGCTTTGCGATAATATTATGACGCGAGCGCATTTATTGTTCGAGAAATAGTATTTTAAACAATATCTTATAGTATAACGTTCATGCACCGAATTTGTACGAGTTGGCAGTTCGTGACAACACGGTTATTCATTTAAAATACCATTTCTCACAAAACATCATAATAGCTCTTAGAAGAATTATTGATCGAATAAATGAAGTAGAGAATGTCTACATGTTAAACGCTTAGCTGGAATTTACACAATGCAAAGAGCTACGCTGTAACGACTTATTATGTTTCAGTAAATAAATAACTTAAAATGGATTAGGAATATTAAGCTGTTATAATATTTATTCCATCAGGTCAATTTCACTAAAAGAAAACTGATTACATTTCGCCGACTTTTTCCAACGAGCAAAACTTGCTATTATACTATGTTTCCCACTGCACGATGAAATAGAAAACAGATAATTAGCAATCGAGAACAAAAACGGCAGACGTCACGCCGACATCGGCACCTACGCCGTCGTCGGATGTGTTGTGTGCAAGTGATATTACTTTATTTTTTTACTACATTTTTCGCTTCAGTGAACGACACATTTGAATAATACTTAAATTAAAATGTCGTCATGGCTAAAGTGTAATTGCTAGAGCACTTTCTACAACGCATATCATTATTTATTTTAACAATTAAAAAGTATATAAATTTGTCATTTTTGATATTATATATAAATATGATTATTTTCATAGTAATAATAATTCTGTAGAATGCAATTGGTTGTTTCTTTTAAACGTACGAAACCGTGCGGCACACACGCACTTTATAAAGTGCGTGTGTGCGGCATGCACTCGGAAGCGACTCGACATAAACCTACTTCTGTTGAATCACTTTCCTATAAAACCGATCGTGGCCGAATACATTATACAATACAATATCGTACCATTACACGGTACGTATTACGCGAGTGAGTCACGCATGCCTCCACTGTTTACTATTTTCATAACACAACAAAATCTTAGTTTGAACAACTGCTGCTTAACGGCGCAGAATCGCTGTGCGTTGGTCTCGACGTGTAAACGCTTTCGGGATTCAAATATCTGAATCCCGGTAACGTTTGTCATCCATGCATCGTTATACGTTACACGGCTTGTTTTCATGTTGTCTGAACTCTGAAGAGTTCGGATTACCGAATCAAGTTTTTTAAGCTCGTGCTCGTGCTGTTTCTAATTGAAATTTCTCCTCTACATAATTGTATCGATGCTCTTCGAACCTCTGTTTACGTTTTTTGTGTTCTCTAATTACCGACACGCAGACTCGCACACGCTGATACGATCGATCTCGTTTTTTTAGTGACTCGTATTTATTAGAAGATTTGCTAAGTAACCTTCTTATTCGTTTCTTAGGACATATTATCTTGATGATTATTTTATTTTTATTATCATTATTAAACCATTATGAATTCAAGATAACAAATTTTAGTCACCGTTTTATGATTTCAAATTTGACTCAAATGTATAAAAATGAGTCCGTTCTTAATTACTTTGTTGCTCGAACTCGGCAGATCAGTAAACGTGCGTAGCCTTGTCGCAACGAGTCGACGTTTTCATGGTAAGGAAAATTGACCCTTGAATGGACACATACTTATTTGCTCTGAGCCTTATATGGGCGTGACTTTGCGCCATAAAAGTAAACAAGTTTTAATGTATGAATTCGCACTGCAACCTTAACGGAGAGACGAGGGAAGTCACGCGGCGGTCATGTCGGCCGGTTCGCCATTTACGATTTAAATATTGCATAAAGGCTCCGATCGGGGTCGCTCCAGCCTCGGAGACACCGCGCCGTGCCGCGTAAATTCGTCGCTTCGCCGTCATTTGTTATAATGAAGCAATTCGCTTTCGGCTCTTATTTGAAACCGAAGATGGACCGGACAGTGAGATCATTCCCCGAAACGTAAAAAATAACGAGTGTAAAGAATATGCGAGCGGGAGCGCATTCCTGCGGCCCGGCTCGCGGCCCGCGGCCCGCGCCCACGCGCCCCCAGAATAGCCGCACTATCTCGCTCGGTGGAAAAGCGCTATGCACAAATAGTCCCTGCCGTCTTCGGTTTCCTTCTATTGGACGTGTTTCTTAAAATAAAGAAACCGAAGACATACGCGGGCCGGTCGCAACGGCCGCTCACACAGCCGAACGAGGACCGAGCCTCGGCTTCGACCGGCGTGTGACATCAGATATTTTTTATAAGTAGGAAATACACAGAATATAAAGGAGGTCGCGATGGCAATGTCAGATCTAAGCACATAGTGTCAGCGGTCGTGTTAGAAGCGAAAAGATGTTAGGAAATCGTCTGCTGGACTGACCTTGCTGTGAAAGCATCTGGTGTGTGTAGTGCTGTTCGGTGCGCTGCATACGCTCCTGCTGCTGCACGACCTGCTCGCGCCGCTCGGAGTGTTGCTGCACGCGCTGCTCGCTGCGCTGCTCGCTGCGCTGCTCGGAGCGCTGCTCCGACCACCTGGACTGCTTCTCCATCACGCCGCCGCGGCAGCACAACGCACGAAAAAACTCTCACTCGTCGCTATTAGTCCTTATTGTATGGGAGCGGTCGCTTCGGCACTCGCCCAATAAAAAAAAAATACGCCACTGCGATAAACTTATACTAGTCCACGGGTTCATTTAGCAGAAGTCAAGTCATTATAACCCAAGTCCAACAACCAAGACGTCGGTCGATTGCGAATAGTTAGCGGATAGTGCGGAGCGGCCGAGCGGGCGCTGCGCCGGCGGCGGCGCTGCGAGGGCGGTGCGGGCGGTGCGGGGGCGGCGGGCGGCGCGACCGAAATACGCCGGGTTATTTCAAGCCGCGCGCGCTCCCGCGTGCCTCATCCACGCGCCCCGCTCCCGCGCCCCGACCTGCAACACCAATAACAAATAAAAACAATATAAGTCCTTAACAAGAATACTGAGTACCTACATACTTTAATTAACATTCTATTATTCTTTTAAAAATAATCCAAAATTTGCATGAATCTTTCCATCAATTTCATTTTTGAATCCATATTTTTAGACACTTACGTTATTAATGAATTATTTATTACATTTATAATCTAAATAAATGAATGAGATTAATGCTAACAACGAACAATACTTTATTTTATAACATGGGTCGGCGGACGAGCTTATGGGCTACCTGATGGTAAGTGGTCACCAACGCCCATAGACATCAGCATTGTAAAATATAATAATAATAATAATAATAAATTATTCAAACATCATATCAAATCGTAACAAGATGTGAACGATAATAACTGCTATAGTGTAAAACTGTGGTGCAGTTATTAAAATATGTTAACCATCGCTTACATCGCCGGTGCGCCACCAACCTTGGGAACTAAGATGTTATGTCTCTTGTGCCTGCAATTACACTGGTTCACTCAGCCTTCAAACCGGAACACAACAATACAAAGTACTGCTGTTATACGGCAGAATATCTGATGAGTGGGTGGTACCTACCCAGACAAGCTTGCACGAAACTCTACTACCAGTAGAACTACATCAGTCATGATGAACCATCCTGAACACGATGAAGACGAAGTACATACATATGTATATACAAGTCTACTAGCTAGCGACCACAAAGTACTGAGCAAAGGGCTGACCGGCTTCGAGCCTTTGACTATCGGCGTGTGTGAGCGAAAATAATGTTTCCTAGATTTCCTGTATCTCACAGGCGATTGACAGCCTAAAGCAGCTTCGGTGTCTATCAGGTCTACGTTCGGAGCACCTAACACTATCCATTAGCAAATTTCATGAAACTTATTACTATCAAACGACCACGTCACGTCACCACACCTCATATTACCTAACGTAAGAACAAATTACGTTTAGAGGAGCGCAATTATACAATAAACTTTTCAACCGTTTTAAAAATAAACTATGAACTTGTAATAATGAAATATGATAATCACAGGCACAAGGGACATAACATCTTAGTTCCCAAGCTTGGTGGCGCATTGGCTATGTAAGCGGTGGTTAACATTTCTTACAATGCCAATGGGCGTTGGTGACCACTTACCATCAGGTGGCCCATATGCTCGTCGGCCTACCAATACTGTATTAAGGACTTTTACCTTCGATCAGCGCCTCACAATAGTGAGCTTGTTTCTTAGTTAATAACCGATACTTCGTCTTCTTGGCTATTTTTTTCTGTCTTCCCGCACCGTGTAAATATTATCTAATTATAATATGTACATAATATGTATATTATATATATGTGAATCATGTATCAGGACAGTATATTATACTGTTCTCAGGTAAGTGACTAATGTCTTAATGTGAATTAATTTCTTGTATACAGTCCTAGATTAGCCTATAAGCTATTTAAGCAATTGCTTAGGGCATCCCGTCTAGAGGGCGGCGCCAGAGACGACCGAGAAAAAAAACCGAGCACACGAAAGTAATTTCAAAATTCGCGCGTTTTAAACTGTCGTTGACGTTCACTTAGTTACTGTTCACTTAGTTACTGTTAACTGTCTTGTAGTTCACTTAAGGATTAGGGGGGCCCACAGGGGAAGATTGCTTAGGGCATCAAGTTACCTTAATCCGCCACTGCTTGTATAAGGTAACTTGTGGAATATCTTTATTCGTCTTGAAACTACTAATAATGTGTGCTATTCGAATTAATTGAAAAATAAATAACTAAGTACAATATGACTTAACATCTATACTAATATTATCAATAGGTAAAATTAGATTTTCTGCATGTTGTCAAGGATAAACTCAAAACTACTAAACAGCTTTAAAAAATTATTTCACTGAAATTATTTTCACTTTATTTATTTTTTTCGAAAAGCATTATTTTTACTAAATTTTCAATAATATTACCCAAGGTACCAAAATGTTTCCCCTGTATTACATGTTTATAGTACTCATCGTTACCCGCAAAAAGTCCGACAGACCTATACCTACCTAACTATGGTAGTTAAGTCACAATAACTGCTTTTTGTTCAAATTACTCAATCAAAACACGGGTACAATTGAAAGAGGATGACAGTCGTGTCATGATATTAATCCATATGCAATGAAATAGTTTTATGATTAAGATTGATTATGTACATGTTTAGAAGTCACGGCGGCTATGTAATGCAAACATTAAGAAAAATGCCGCGGCGTGAACTAAACTTTGTCTGTCGTGTACGTAGGTATATTACACATTTCTTATTTTTAACTAGAAACAGTTAATTTTTGATTGTTTATGATTATATGAAAACGTTTATGATTGTTTTATTATTTATAACTTACCGACTGCCTCGTCGGTCTAGTGACTAGATACAAGGCCGCAGACCCGGTGGTCCTGGGTTCAAGGTCAAGGTTCAGGTCGGGCCAATAAATAGTTATTGGGTTTTTCTGTCAGAAAATTCTCAGTAGCTGTCCGGAGTCTAGAAGTTGGAAGTGTGTACACTCCCGTGCCTCGGAAAGCACGTTAAGCCGTTGGTCCTGCGCCTGAACTCTTTCCGGTCGTGTCGGATTGCCGTCCCATCGGATTATGAGAGCTAAGGAAAAGAGAGTGCACCTTCGTCTGCGCACACACTTGTGCACTATAATATGTCCTGCGCAGTTGGCTAATCTATCTTGAGATTGGCCGCCGTGGCCGAAATCGGTCTGGAGTACCTTAATATATTTATTAATAACTTAAGACGCTCTGCAAAAATTACAGTTACAGTGGTGGTCAACATAGTAGGGCTTGGAAGAAGCCCATCTAGGTAGCCGCCGCCAGTTTATATTTCTTACAGCGCCAATGTCTCCCGGTGACGCTGTCGAGACCAATCGGGACAACAGCAACAAGTCCTTTTGAAAAAAAAGCCAATGTCTATTGGTGGTGGTGACCACTTACCATCAGATGGAATACATGTCAGTCTGCCTACCTATCTTTTTCAGAGGTCTGTCTCAAAACATGGGACGAACGGACGTTTTACTGACTCAAATTATTATAAACGTAACTGGTTAAACGTCACTATGGATTTCAAGTGTTGTTACTTTTTATCGAAGTATGGATATTAATATTAATCTAACTAAGGAGTTCAATTCCAGCTATGTAACTGGCGTTAGAGGAAATGAATGAAGTCCTTCTTGCCACTTGTCAGCCATGATTGATAGTCGCCACGTCTAGCTAACTGTGCCAAAGGGAATGAATAGAGGTCCAAGCGGACTGGTGTGTGCGCAAACACAGGTGAACTCCTCATAGCACGATGAGGATGACCAGGCGCGGGCCTGAGCGCTGTACTGACCTCTTGGCACGGGAATGTAACTCTGCCAAACTGCCAACGTTTAGTACGTTGACCGTAGTCTGACCTTGTTTGATTTTATGATTAAAACTTTTATTTGTTTTTATACAGAAGTAGAACTTTCCTACACCGATGGGCCCTGGTACTTCTCTTGTTAAAGTCCATGTTCAAAAATATTGGCAACATTTTGTACGTGGATGATTAATTTATAATTACTTCAATTCACATTACACCGATATCACAATAATTATTTTTCCTGCAACAATAAAGTACACTCGTTTAATTAAGCGAATCATTTTAATTGATGTTCGGAATATATTTCGTAAAAGTGAATATGATAATGAGCGAATGTGGTCCTCGCACGTAGCGATACATGCTTTTCGGAGCTTCACTTACATAATATAACTAGCTCTGCCGCGCGGTTGATGTGCGCTAAGTTATAAATAAGCGAGCACGAGAAATTATCAGAAAGTGATATTAACATTGACTACACCTTACGTCAATGTAGTGTAACGTCAATGTAGAGTATATGTAAGGTACAATAGGGAATTGAGCTTAAGCACCTCCCTTCAACAGACATAGTTTTCGTAGACTGGGCCCATTACGTGTCTACGGTCGTCCTATTTATATGTCTTCCCAGAACCAGAGTGAAGATGTTAGAACCTTCAGAGAACACAGATTACAGTTTTTTATGACAGCGCGTGTTTACGCGCAGATGTTTTCATCGAGCTGGCAGTTCGGAATTCGGATAGTTCGGGGTTGGAGTCGCGCGCTTAACCAATGGAATTGGAAAGATTCTAGTCGGCTTAATCTAAATGAATAAAACCCCAACTCATTCCCAAAAAAAATATAAAAAAACTAGATAAATCTTGTTTTTAAAGATTGTGTTGTTTTATAAATTGAAACAAAAATTAATAATTAAATTTGTAGTATCAATATTGATAAGAAATTAATAAGAAGGTTAGTTCGGTTTGGAACATCGTAAGTCGGAGTCAATATATCACAAGTGAGATACGAAGTTTGTTCATACAGAACAGACCGACGCAGCCGTTTGCAGCTCGAACCACCACCGTTTGGGTGTTATGGAGAAAACCAAACGGGCCGATTACTTAATGTTTTTTTCGTGCTTGGTTATTTTTAATGATTTTAAATAATAATTATTATTTAATATAATCACCACTGTATAATATTCTCATGATAGATTTTATTTAAACTTTAAAAAAATCTAGTCTAAATTATACAATGATACCTCTTTAAATGCATGCGACAGTCGGGGGAAGGTGATGAGTTGACCGACAGATGTGAAACATCATAATTTATGGTTATGAAAACAAATTATAATTAATTTGAGGAAACCAATATATACGAATAGTAATAAGTAGTAATAGTTTCTTTAATAAAATAAACCAGTAACGAAAGTCGTAGTTTTTCTTAATTATCCCAAATTTTAGGTAAAAAAAATTTCTTGAAATTTTAGTGGGATTAAAGCTTCAAAGTATCATTTATTAAAAAAAAATTTTAAAGAAAAAACTTTCAAATCTGTTGACTGGCAACGAAGACATATATAAATAGATCTGACGAAATGATAACCTCCTTCTTGTTTTGAAGTCCTCTAAAAATAAAGCGACTTGACAAAAAGTGCTTGCAGTTCAATGACAGAAGTGTACGACTGGCTGACTGGCTGGCAAGTTATATAGAATAGCTTAAAGCGTATATCATTCTCATTTTATTGGTGAATAATACTATGACATCTGATATTATAAATGCAAAAGTGTCTTTGTTTGTTTATTTATACTATCTAACTGATCATCAACACTGCTCACTTGTGCTTAGGGTAGCGTAGGACGCCTTCCGGCTAGGTGGAGAGGATATACGCAAAGTGGTTGGCAGCGGATGGTTATTGAGAACAGTGGACGATGAAATGTTGATGATGAAGATCGGACTCGAAGTGAAGACGGTGTGTCGCCACTGTGAACAGAGCAGCGGCGGTTGTCGGTTCTGCGACATATGTATCAAGCCCACTGCCACTTCAGCTTACTAATCTGTTAGAGTCCGATCATACAGAAGTGTTCTCCATTACAATGTTGCTAACCTATCCCAAACCAAGGACGCGCATGTTTAGAAGCCGGAGAGAGTTTTTTTATTTATCTAAGAGCGGTGTACCCATTGAATTCGGCACGCGGGCCACAACCAACCATTACAATAAAGATATATTATTTGTCTTGTGTCGCTCACTCACCTTAAAAGCGCAACAAGGATTAGGTTAGCGGTAGAATAACTGATGCGTCGGTGGTACCTTCCTCGTAGGTGGGATTGGGCAAATTTCTTCCACTAATAGAATATAGATATCATATTAGGTACGTATAAATAACCATTGATTCATCACTTACGCTCACATCTTGTAAAATGTTCTCATAAGCGATTGTGAATATGATCTCAGTGCCGATGCCGATGTGACACATAATTATGAGCTATTTTTGAGTGCAGCGGAAGGAGAACGAGGATAGGGGTGCACTCGTAGGCCACAGGGATTCAGTGCGGTGTGCATTCTTGAAAAAACTGCAGTAAAATATGTGACGATTTCTTTATATATTTTAATATAATCGTAGCTTATCGTTAGTAATAAAAAATATGTGATTTTTATTAAACATATTGTAGAGAACATGAAACATCGATTTTTAGCGGTGAATGACGGCAGTCACATCAAACTGACCGCAATATTAACTACTTCAGTATTTCATTACATCGAATTCAAGAGAATAAACTTACAGTTTTGGTTCATAAATACTTGTAAGTCTATTTGAATAAAAAATATTTTGTCGATTGATTGATTAACTGACAGCTTTGGGCTGGATTTTTACTGTAAGACATGTTTTACCTTAAATTTCTCGTACGTACTCGTAGTACCTCTGTTGGTAATGACGTTGGAATGAATTTGTTGAAAGTTTTAAGTGATTTTAATTGAAAACGAATTCTATATAATATATATTATTATATGTTATAATATTTGAACGAATACTTATTTGATAACTTTATCAATCATCGGGATATTTTATTGGGTACAAATTTATTTTCCCAGACAGTATTTCTGACGTCCAGGTTCGGGTCCGACGCTGACTGGACCGACAGGCTGACCTCGCCGCAGGCAGGATTCACCTCGATAACATCTTCATTACAAAATCGTAATATGTGATTTCCTAAAAGACAAATTTGTGCGCACTTCCCAGTGTTCACCCCGGGACGACCAGTCCCGCCGCCCGGTCCCGGGTGTTGATGTCGAGGGTATATTCGTCGCGAGTCCGGCATTAAAGCGCATTCCTTTCATGCTCGTTCAAATAATTGTTTTCCTGAGTTTCTTAATGTTTTGTAATATGTGTATAATTAAACACATTAGTGTTCATTTTATAGAATAATTATTATCCAAAGTAAAATTATATTACAAGAAGTACATTTCAGATGTTTTAAGTGAAAAAAATGTGTAAAGCTATGGTCTAATAGACTATAATTGCAGCTGTTTCTTGAGTCTTTTGAATACATACCATAAACATACATATATACACCACTACGAGCTACTGGTGTTTTACAGACGTAAATAAATAAAGTTAAGGGATTACTGACCGATGCTATCATTCTTCGGGATAGAAAGTAAATGTCACAATATTGGAAACGGTAATCGATTTAGGAATCAAAGAAAGGTTTTTTTATATGACAGTTTAGTGTAATAAAAAATTTAATTAGGTACATCATTCAAGCCAAATGATTTGACCCCAACCCTATATTTATAAACCATTTTATTTGTATATAAATATTCCTTAAATTTATATTATATATATATATATATATATATATATATAAACAGAACATTAACCGGATACAATGATTCAAATGGTATTAGAAGTGAGCTGTTATTTACTTGCAATTGCTCAGGTTAAAGGAAATATTTGATTTTTTGTTTGTTTGTTACGATTTAACTCAAAAACTACTGGACCTATTATTTAAATTCCTTCACCATTAGAAAGCTACATCTTTATCGAGTAACATAGGCTATATTATAGTTCCAAAAAAATTTGAGATCCCTAACCTGGAACCCTACCCTACCTAAAATGGAACAATGTAACCCAAGGTATTAAATTGTTGTCTATAAAAATAATTATTTGGCGTGCGCTGCTAAAACTATTGACTGCTATTGCTAATCTCTATATATTAATAGTACTCATGATTTCTCAAAAAAGTTTGCGATGATATATGCCTAACTATTATAGTTAAGCCATAATAACATTTTTATTTAATTATTGAGTTCAAATACGCGGCGGAATCGAATAGACGTGACTTATGGATCATGATATTATTAATCCTTATCTATTTAAATGGTTTGACAATATTAAGGATGATTATTTACATGTAAATTCCACTTTAAATGATCCGGATCGGACTTTTCGTTTAGAAGTTATGACGGGTATAAAATTCTCTGGTAATTATTCGGCATCTCGGTACCAGCGATTTTGGGACTGATTTTTTTTTACAGGCGAGTTACGCCTTATAACCATCTTAACTAGTATTATAACGACAGCGCATGACCTTTTTAATTAAAAAAAAATCGAAAAAAGTTACGAACCTCAGTGGCCTTCGGCGCCACGGGATGTGCAGCACCTTCGCCTTGCGTAACAATTTTCGATAATAAAAAATATATATAATGAATTACAGATTGTTTCGTTTAGTCTATAACCAACAACTTGGGGACCAAGTCACCCTCGTGCGTGGGAGAATACCCTTAACTCGTAACCCCACACGTGGTCCCTGGGTGGTGCAAATTAGGTGAGTGATGCATACTGGAGTCGTCACATCGGGAGACTAGTCGCGGGGAGTAGCGGGATCCGAGACACGGTGCACCGCTGGCCGACCGCAGATAGATGGGGGCCCAAGTAGTGAGCTAGCCACTCACAAAAGGCTGCCCCGCCATATGGACATCCTTGGGGGGGCTCGGGCGTCCCCGCAGTCTCCAGCCTAGTCCCCCATCAGTGTGTGCGATATTTCTTGTGTGTATCATCGTGTCTTAGCAGCATGATGCCTCGTTCTACTTCCGACTCTCTACCTAAAAAAACTCTACATCAATGTTCAAGAAACGAAAAAAGAGGAAAGTTACACAGCGGTTGCACTCCCTCTCACTTAAAGTGCGCCTCAGCAACATTAGAGGGTTGGACTCTAATATCGCGCCAGTCCACTACCACCTTGAGACTGAGAAACCCCACTTCTTGTTTCTGACGGAGACGCAGATTGGTTGTCCATCCGATGTATCGTATCTTTCTTACCCAGGGTATACCCTGGAGAACAATTTTAAAGCACGATCAGGCGTATGCGCTTACGATCGGGATGACATCTGCTGTCGGCGTCTCCGAAGATTTGAAGACACCACATTTTCCGTACTTTGGGCTCTGGTGGACACGGGTATGGAGAAAATCCTGTATGTCTGTGTCTACCGCTCGCACAGCAGGAATCAAGAGACAACAAGGCTCATAGAATATCTCAGTGAGGCGGCTGATGCGGCTCAACAGTTGTACCCCACAGCCCAATTAGTGTTACTGGGGGACTTTAATGCCCACCACAAGGAGTGGCTTTTCCCATACCATGACTGACCATGCAGGGTTAGAGATGCGAAGGCTAGCCTTAGCGTTAGATCTGACCCAGCTGGTCCATGGTGCTACACGGGTACCTGACGTTGACACGCATAAAGCTTACTGCTTGGACCTTCTGCTGACAACTGATCCGGACCGATATTCAGTGTCGATCTCTTCACCGTTAGGTAAGTCCGACCACTGTCTGGTGAAATCTGTATCTGTCTACTCCCCGCCCAACCCCAGCCCCACTGGCACTCGGCGGGTGTGGCGATACAAGTCAGCAGATTGGGAAGGAATGCGCTATTTCCTAGCATGCTATCCATGGCAGCGTGTGTGCTTCTCTTCTGGTGATCCCTCGATTAGTGCGGATAGTGTGACAGATTTGCTGCGTCTGGCCATGGAATATTTTATTCCGTTTTCAGACATGCCACTTTCCAGCAAAGCTCAGCCTTGGTTCGGGCCTGACTGTGGACGCGCTGAGGCGAAGAAACGTCAAGCGTACCTGGCTTTGGTTGATGCTCGTAACCGCAAATCGAGGGACTTGCGCCAAAAGAAGAGAGCCTTTAATAAGGCCGTCAAGGTATGCAAGAAAGCTATGCAAAAGTAACGCTTCGATCACATAAGTCGAATAGGGAACAAACTGGCTTCGTACCCCCCGGGTAGCAAAGCGTATTGATCCCTAGCTAAATCGGTTGAAGCGAACTTTTGTCGCTCCTCACTGCCTCCCCTTCAGAAGCCTGACGGGACGCTAGCTCACACCGCCGAAGAGAAGGCAAATCTCTTTGCGTCTTTATTTGCGTCTTCACATCTTGACGCTGGTAGCGCGACACTTCCAGCAGCACCGAGCGCCAACACTCATATGAGTGATATACACATTCGGCAAAAGGAAGTTCGCAAAATGCTACCCAGTCTAGACGTGAACAAAGCTAGCGGACCTGATGGCATTCCAGCAATTGTCCTGAGGAGCTGTGCGCCTGAACTGTCTCCTATCTTGACGCGTCTGTTTCGCCTCTCTCTTGTGACTGGTCAAGTGCCTAAGTCCTGGAAGCTTGCTAACGTGCAGCCCGTGCCTAAAAAGGTAGTCGTGCAGACCCTGCCAACTACAGGCCCATCTCGGCTACGTCCATTCTGTACAAGACAATGGAACGTATCCTAAATACTAGGCTCCTGACGTACCTGGAAGCCAATGACCTTCTCAGTGACCGACAGTACGGATTTCACCGAAATCGGTCCACTGGTGATCTTCTGGCGTACGTCACACACATCTGGAGTGAGGCCATCGAGAAACACGGGGAGGCACTTGCTGTTTCCTTGGATATCTCGAAGGCCTTTGACAGGGTTTGGCATGATGGCCTTATCAGCAAGCTTCCCGCGTATGGCCTACCTGCTGACTTGTGTGTGTGGATTTCAGACTTCCTGAGGAACCGATCGTTGCGAGTGTTGATTGATGGCCACTCCTCGGATCAAATGGTTATAAATGCCGGTGTTCCCCAGGGGTCAGTGCTCTCGGCGACATTATTTCTGCTGCACATTAATGATTTGCTGATGCCTGGTATTCATGGGTACGCAGATGACTGCACAGTTGTCGAGAGCTATAGGTCCACCGCACGAGCTAGTGAGGCCCAAATCCAGGCTCAGAGAGAGGCCATGAGCGCCTGAGCGTGACCCTTAAGGCAGCGTCCGATTGGGGTGATGCCAATTTGGTCACGTTCAATGCAACCAAGACGCAGGCGTGTCTGTTTTCCGCCAAAAAGAGGTAATTCCAGCTTACTCCCTCTTTCCGAAATGTGTCCGTACCTGTAATTGACCACCTTGACCTTCTTGGCGTTACTCTCACGTCGACTCTAAATTTCGGCTCTTTTATTGAGGATAAAGCCCAAATAGCCGCTCGAAAGCTTAGTATCCTCTCTAAGGTGAGACGTTACTTTACTCCAGAACAACTGCTCAGCTTATACAAAGCACAAGTGAGGTCAAGTATGGAGTACTGCTCTCACTTTGGGACGGCTCTGCTAAGTACCACCATCAGGCTTTAGAGTTGATTGAGAGGCGTGCCAGGAGGCTGATAGGAGACGACACTTTGGTCGATTCTAGGCAACAAAGTCTGGAACATCGACGTGTAGTTGGGTCACTTTCAGTTTTCTATCGGATACATTTCGGAGAATGTGCTCAGGAATACACGATTTAATTCCGCCCACCCTCTTTTCCTATCGAACGGCCAGGCAAACGCGACCAAAGCGCCATAGTTACACGGTGGAAATTCCCGCCTACGTAAGAAGCGCTTTGAATCCACCTTTATCATTCGCACTACTAAAGTGTGGAATACTTTGCCTGAGTCTGTATTTCCCGATAGGTACAACGTTGGTGTCTTCAAATCAAGAGTTAACAGGTATCTTCTAGGCAAGCGTGCTACATCGTTGACCGTGTCGATGCTTAACATCAGGCAAGACAACGGTCAAACGCAGGCCTACTACGGGTAAAAAAAAAGAACCAAATACTAATTTACGTTTAATAATAAGTTTTAAAATATCGCGGACGAAGTCGCGGGTAAAGTGCTTGTAATTCATATAATTATTGTGTTATTAATTATTGTAGTATCGTATATGACAATTGTCAATGTGCTATTTGACTTAAACGATAGTAGAGTATCGGTAATCGATAGAATCATTCAACAAATCGATTACAGTTTTATAGTCACACAATCTTTTTTATAATCCATACTAACTCTGTCCGACTCTTTGTTTGTATGTCTGTTACGCTTTCACGCCATTTTTATAATTGGTTTTTATTCGTATCGTCCTTTTGTTTATCTATACTCTATACTACTTCTCTAGTCTGTGGTTTCGAAACTGCCTCTTTTAAGGATATTTACGAGGTACTAAAACTAAAAACAATCATTTCTTTTATTTTTGTCTGTTTGTCTGTTTATCCGGAGTAAATTAAAACGGCTAAGAATCAGAAATCGAAATAACTCAACTAATATCTGTCTTTTTTTTAAATAGGTTGAGTCTATGAAAAGCTATAAAATAAAATAATGTTCACGTAGGTATTTTTGTTATTATAATATATATTGGGATCATATGTTGGCGGTATGATAAATATGGCAATTTGTGAATCTAGATCAGCGGTACTCAACCTTTTTTTTAGTGGTCATAAACACGTGTTAGTGATGGTGTCGCGGGCCGCAAGCAAAAAATATTTAGATAATGATTTCTTAGGTTTCGGAATTGTTATAAATACATTTAAAAAACTATGAAAGGATTTATTGCATATATTTTTTAATTTCCTGATGATTCAAACACTTTGCAGTGTCCGTGGTCACCGTGTTTAATTCAAATGATGTAGGTTTTGAAATAACGTTGGAAAGGAGAAGAAAATTTTAGTCCCACCTCCAACAGCGACGTGTAATACATCGTTGGAGAGGTATTTTTGAACTGAACAAAACACACGTGGGACCAGAGTTCATACAAATCCTGCCATCATCCTTTAAAATAGTTGAACATAAAGTAACACCAGCGCGCCAAACACAAAAGGCCGGCGGGCCGCGCGGGCTGCAGGTTGAATATCACTGATCTAGATTTACGTACAAATTTGCATTGTCGTCGTTTTATCTGATTGTTTTTTGTTCCTTAATTTCATTATTAATTGACTGATAATATTAAATCTTTTGTGGCTTTAAGTTACAATTATTAAATCGGTTTTATTTTTGTTCTATTAGTCTTAAGGTCGTATTTTTGTTTAGAATTTTATAGATGTTTATTCCTGTGGTGTAGGGTATAATAAAATTTGTATTAAATTGTTTGGTTTTATTCTTATTTATAAGATTAAAAAGGTCGTAATTTATTTTTTTTACCTTTAAGGATATCTTTTATTTTTTTCATTATTTATAAGGTTAACCTTTAGTTTTCATGAATAGTTGCTTGCATAAATTATGGGTTTTATTTGAGTTTTTTTGCATTAAATTGTTTTGTTTTAACCATATTTAAGTTTAATTACAGGTTTTAATTTTTTTCTATTACTTGCTGCTGCTTTACCCGTGAGCAACTATATGGAGCATGTCCACGTGTAAGTCTAGCCAAAGATATCGTTGTCCTAGCAAAAGGAAATACGATAACTTATGTAGTATATAAGGAGACAATACAATATATATATATATATATAATAATAATCAGTATATCCATGTTTGTTTAATTACTAGAACAAATTATAGAATAAATAATAAGCAAAATAGTATATTACAATTTACATGTAATATATAATCTTTTCTCAATTTGACTACAGACTATACACCAAAAGGATGGCTGCGTAGACAGAGAAAGTTTAGTTTCTCTGTCTCTGTCTACGGATGAATGTGTATATATATGCGTAATTGCGTATGTGTGTGTTAAATGGATGGTAGTATGTGTAATGTTTTATTTTATTAATTTAAGGTAAGGTGAGTGGACCATGGAAGGCCACTGTAACGAATAAAAAGTTTTTATTAGTTTATTTACTGGATAAATGAAAGAAACTAATTATTAAGTAATACTTTGTTTTATTGTGTAACATATAAATTACTTTTTTTTATTCTAGATGTAATCACTATTTATTAAACTTAAGTTTTATTAAGCTTCCAAACGGCCTTACAAGGAACAGGGCTCCATACAAGAACAATCTTATAAATCAGTCGTTCAACTTAAAACTGGAGTTGTAACAATAAAAATATCCGCTTTTACTAAAACTACATAAAAAGCTCTTTCATTTAAACGAAACATTAAATGCTTAATATATAACAATTATCTATAAAAAGCTCATCGAACATTCCTTGAACGCCTTGGTATAACTAAGAATATATTCATGGAAATAATTTAAAAATAATAGTAATGGGTCTTATATCGATATCAAATAGGTTGGCAATGCGTTTTTAATATTTAAGATATTTTAATCACAATCTGTACATTAAAATATGAGATCTTTTTTAGTGAGACCCATACTCTTCTCGTGATACCACTTTTGACATTCGCTACATTGTCTTCGATTCTACACTTGCCACATGCGTGACAGTACCATTTCTTTTCTTCACCTTCTGCACTTTTCTTAATCTCTATTTTCGATATTTTGCTGTTTTGTTGTTGTGCTGTTCTTTTCAGCAGTTTTATGGAGTCATTAAATAAAATGATCAATAGATGTTTTTCTTTTTTTGTTCTCGCTTACTTGTAGACTTTTCTCTTGTCTTAATCGTCGTTTTGTATGTTTGTTTGTAGATGTTCCTATTAAAGCCCATGTATGTACCCTAGCAAGGCCAACCGTAAAATTTTTGATTAACCTTATAACCAACACCGGCTTTCCTAGGAACACTACCGATACTTTAACTGAAATCGAAGCAAAATTATTATTTTTTTCTTTAGTACCATAACTAATCCTTATATAACAATTCACAGTAAAAAAAAAGATAATAATAGGTTATCATTTAAAAACTTACGTTTTGTTGTGCGCGCGAATAATAATTTTAACGTTGACGATTGAAGTCTACGGAGCGAGGAACCGCATCAACAAAATAGCGACGCGAGCGACTCGCCGCCACATCTCTATCCTTAAGTTTGATGGATCTTATAGCAAAGCGTTTTAAAATACTTAAATTATATAACAAAGCGACCTTTAAATATTGTAGACGCATCGTAAACAGTTTTTCATCGAATAGCGTCGAACTAGTCGGATGCGATCTATATCCGTACATGTAACAAATATCACAATCCGGATCGGACTTCCCCAAAGCATGCAAATGTCAAAAATCACCTATAAATGAATATCTACAGCTACTAATTTTAACGCGATGTTTACTCCGATTAACGGATAAGATACGCATGACGCAATAATATTAATTATTTAATTACATAAAATTACTTATAAGACAAACGTAAAGTATAATTTAAATAATTATGCAATGTTGAATTAAAAGTATTTAGTATGGAATGAAAAAGTACTAATAAGACGATGTTAAACGAAGAAATGTTTATTATGTTATCTATATGATATGTTATTATTCTGATCGCGTACAAATTCAACATTACGAAACAAGATCCTATTTTCCAAATATATTCGTGAACAATCTCATTTCTCACAACGCGATCCGTCGCTTACAGAAAAACAATATTTTTATAGTTAGTGTTTTCGGTCTGCGTAGCTGTCCATTTGAACTCCGAGTTTTTGTTACTGATGAAACCCCTGTGAAACTTGTTCCTGATAATTGTCGTAAAATTTACCTAACTGACATATTTCCCAACGAACTAAAATGAGCTGAAGTAATAAGATATAATGGCAATCCGAGCTATCCAATGTCGATGTAAATAAATAGTATTGACATAAAGTGTGTTGATAAAAAGGGCGAGTTCCAATTACCATACCAAACATTCCAAATACAAATCGTGTAGTTTGTTGATTAGCCCGAGGCGATTTACGAGGAGACACTTGGCCGTCGCCCAGTACCCAGATGCGAAACACGAAGCGCCGCAGACGGTCAGCTCTGCTCTATGCAGGAATATCGTTACATGTCGTCGTAAAGGCACACAATGACCAACGGACGCGGTGCCAAATCGAAAAATTGATGATGATCACAACGCTTGGTGTATTTCTGTTTTTATGAGGATGCAGCCATATATTATAGTGCACGACTATGTGTACGAGTAGCTCCGTATTCTATAACTTTAATATCTTAGCATTTTGTATACGCATAGATTTTACTGGTGGCTAGGTTTGTGTAAAGATGACAGTTAGCTTATGAGCAATAAATCAAATAAAAGATTAAGCACTCCGTTTTACTCCGTCCTTCGCGAAACAAGGATGGTTTCATTTTACAACCAAATGTCGGAATTCCGATTCAATAGATAAATGCCGTTAACATTCTTGCTACTACTCGACACGTTCACGGTTTATGTTTGTGTAACTATTTTTAATTTTTCTTATTTTATCATCTATATATTATATATTCAAAGTATGTATATAATATGCATAAATATGGCAATAAATATATTAAAATTGACAAGTTTTTCCAAAAAGATGTCATTGTTTAAGAGTGGGTTGGAGAGTTCAGGCGTCAATTTTACGGTTTCAAATAATATTAATAACCAGGCTGGAGAAATAAACTACATATTAGGTAAGTAAAAATTACAATAATATAATCAGACAACACCAATTGAAGTGATTGTTATTCATTCATTGTTACTTATTCATTTATAGTTAGAAGACGTACGAGATTATTTTCAGATTTTTCCATATGTTTATGAATATATTATACACCCACGGAGCACGGAGCACGGTGCACGGAGTTGTAAGGACAAAGCAGAATCAGCGCAGCGCGTGGCTTTTAGTCCATACCTACATTTTGAAAAGTCGAGAGACCCTTTTTCAAAGTGCTGAAAATGATAAATTGTAGCGAAACTGGATATGTATATTTTCGCTCCAGTCCTGATCGGAGTGGGCGGAGCGCAGGTGAGAGCGAGTGTGGAACTGCGGTCCGTGGCTAGGTGAGATATTAATAAAAACACGTCTATATTAAAGCCGCTACGTATTCGCAACATGGCATCGTGTTACAGTGACGACACTATTATAACATATCTTAATTTGGAGTTAAGAATATTGAAAGTGTTTCAGATCTCAGTACAGATGAAGTCTTATTCGGTTTATGTAAAGCTCTTTCTTTATGGTCTCAGTTGATAATTTTGACGGTGACAAGTTACCACTCAAGTCAGTTATTAAAATAAAAATTAGCGACGAAAATATAGACATCGTGTATGTGTTTCCATAATCTCTTACAGCTCTCATTCGACATAATTATCTCGATGTTTACTGAGCAAAAATATTGTGCAATATTATTCGACGTACGTTGTCTGCATACGACACAGTGCAAAAATATTTATGTAACGAAAATGAATCAAAAGAACATCGATGCAGGCAATCGAATGCTAGATTTTTCTATCCTTCAGAGTTTATGACGCAAGCTGTAAAAGCGCCTTAAAATCAACAGGTGTAATGTCGATAATCGCCTGTAGTTCCCAAAATAAATCACCTGTATTACGCAAAGCTGTTACTCACGAATACCAGAAGGGTGGAGTCAGCAATCGCAACTCAGTTCGAGAGTTCGTGGGCGACGGCTGTTTTTCTGATTTTCGCCCAAAATATCGACCACCTACGAACCAGCTGGCAACCGACTTACATCCTGAAACTGCATTTTATATATCGGATGTTTTTATTTTATGCAACTTATATGATCCGATACATACGGCGATTTTTCAGCAAGCTTACATAACTCTACAGAGAAATAAAAAATACGTTGTTTAGATTTTAGAATATGTTATATGAGAGATGTCGTAAGTAATCGTTTATATTTGTTTCTTTATCTCATTGTTTATCTTTTGCATCTGTGCGCAGTTCGATTTGCTGAGATTAGAAATAGCCGAGTTATGTTTTTGCAAGGAACACGTAAAAATATTGCAGTTAAATGAAAGTCTACAATAATAAATAACGTATTTATGTATAATAATGTATTTTCATAAAGACGTCTCTCTCGATTTCTATGCTCGGGCCAGAGGAGAGCATTGTAAAATTCGGACGACTGGTTAATACTGATACTGCTCGATTAATACTATTTGATTATTTTAATAGCAGTTTCTCAAACGGCTTAGTACGTAGAAGTAGCTTGTCGAGTCTATTTATAATCTTCAAGATCGAAATTACTTTCAGGATATCTTTAACACAATAGTAACACTCACAATTACTTCATAGTGTGTTTACTACAGTATTATGCATATTCACAATCATATAGGCAAGAAACGTTCGGTAAGATCGGCAGTCATTTAAAAAAATCCTTATTATATAGGCATAGGGCATGTTAATGAGTCCAGGAATATACACTGGACCGCAAAGAAAATGGGTCGGTTAGAAAATCTTCAATATCTTTATGAAATAAAGACTAAATTAAAGAATATTTAATGCCATTTAGAAAATTTTCAAGAAAATTTTTCTTTGCGGTCCAGCGTACATCATAAATATTTGATGAAAATACGCATTATGCGTTTAGTAATCGTTCATTTTAATATTGAAAATATAAATGTAATTGTATGCATTTTTGACATAGATTGTGTAATGTATTTAGTGAAAAAGAAACTACTGAGCTTGTTGCCCAATCGGGAACTTAATAGAATGTACATTCCGAACCCTGTTAACTTCACATTCAATGAATGCCGTGAAACGACTTACAAACTCATATCTAGTTAATAATAATAAAAGATTAATATTAAATAGATATACTAGAAAATTATTAACAATTCTAAATTATATAATAAAAATGTTATTTATGCTCTAATGATATGGGATAAAAAACTTTTTGAACTGTCCATTATCAATGCTGCGACACTGGCAGCGGTTACGGTTTAATTTTGATCCAATAATACGTGATTATTTGGCTCTGTCCAGTCTATCTGCATACATTTATTACTACTATTATAAATCATAGTACATCACGAAACATTTTTGGCATATCCAACAAAACTACGACACAAAAATAACATCCGTCCATCAGCACGCTGCAATAAATACTTGATGCTTTTGATTGTTTGATTTGCTTTAAATACAAATCTTAACGAAACTTGGCACAAATAACACAATACTAAGAATTAAGGCAGTTACCGAATTCTGCCACAACTTTTGTCGATAAATACTTGATTAAGTAGGTCAACTGCCGCTTAGCTCAGTGGAGACAGTATCGCTATTAGGGTCGGGAGACAGCTAATTACGTCGCTAAAATGTGCAATCTCTTGAGTTAGTAAATGAGATCAAGTTACCTATCAAGTTTATTGTGTTTCTAATGACACTGCAACACTTTCGTTAGTGAAACGACCCTTGCTTTACGAGCTGCTCGGCACTAGAATCAATTCGAGTAGAGCTTTACGAGTACGTGCTCGTCAAGTATATTTATCAAGGGCAGTGCGCGTATTGTATATTCTGGTAAATAGCTTTGCTTATAAGAGTACTTTAGACTCTGACTGACTGAAAATACTTGATTATACTTAACTTGAAATATATTCAATACTTAACTTGAAATATACTCAATGGTCATTCAAGTTAAGTCAGATTCTTATTTTAAAATATGAAATTTTGAAGTAATAAGCTTATCTCTATGCCTTCTATTCAAAAAGTACCCCTGATCCATTTCGGTTTTTAAATTTAAATTAAAGGAGACTTCTAATCTGAACTCTCTCTCTCTCTCTCTCTCTCTCTCTCAGGCAACACTTGGATGTTTTAAACATTACTTTATTGTAAAAATAAATCTATCATTTTACAAACAGCAAAGCTATGATAATAATCTGTTGCACCTAAATATTACAAGATACGTGTTATTCCTTCTATTATGTTATTCATTCCAGTAATTATAATATGAAGATCAGTGTCAATGGTAATCGCTTACTTTTTGTTGTACCTTTCTAGTTTTAACATTTAGTTAAACCTTGTGCCACAGTCAATGTGATGAGTACAATGATGTTGTCATCATATGCTTAACAAGGGTTCACATCACATTACTGACAGAAATAAGCAGAGCTAACCTCATGATTAGAGAGAGCGGGAGTAATTTGTCATTTCGAGATATTTAGATAATTATTATAAATGGCAAGTTACGCGTTAGGCACATGATTTCATTGTATTGCAAATGTTCGGAAAACATACCCTCATCAGATCATTTTTAAATACTTGATGTGCTGTCTGAGCTACATATTTTTGTTCTGCATGCATCACCCCAATCTCTTTATTCGTTCCAGTAATAAAACGGACCGCTTCTAATTGAGTCGACAATAAAACCTCTTGCCAAATGGTTCGTGTACAGAGAACCGAAGTAAAGAAAAGTGTTGTTTTTTCTATTCCACAAACGCGCCGATGGAAATCGGCTAAAGTAATATATATAAAGCCAACGTTTATAGGACGCTAGTCACTTCATTACACCACCAAACAATAAGACCGAGTAACGCCGATGATCTCGACCACGGACTTGATAATAATTCAATTCCATTATCATTGAGTAAAGTTTCGCAATCAATATCGCATAAGCATTTCCTTAATTACCTTCACACAACACTCACGTCCACACACATTGTGCATAAGCGTGTTGAGGAGTGGCGATGTACCTAATACCTATATGTGTTTATGTATATTTGCACGGAGCCCAGCGCGCTAGCTATCGCCACGTTGAGTTCTACATTTGTTTTTGTTTGACTTCGCTTTCAGTTTGACACATACAACTCACATTTGCACATAATTGTTTAAGTAATTATTTACTTTATACTTACAAAATGAGACACTCGAAATACATTTATTTGTGTTATACATTAGTAAGGAGTATTTAAGTTGCAATAATAAGAATTTAAAGGAATTCACTAGTCGGATCAGATAATATGACTATTAAAAATGTTCAAAAACTTTACATTCGAAAACTGACTGGGCAGTCGGGTTAGTCAATAAAAGAACTGGCAACCAAACCTTTACTTGCAAAATGTCCCGTCATCAAGAATTTAATAGTTTTTGCTCAAACAAAAACGGTAAAGACTTGAGTTGTTGTAAATTCGATTTTCTACAACTTTAGTCGCTACAATTTTTATCACTATAAGCTTAGCTTCGTGGACATAAATGAACATGTGCAATGTTATATAGCATTACAATTCAATTCGAATGCGCATTTTCCGATAAATAAAAATAAACGGGAGCGGTGCACTAACTAAAGACTAATGGTAATCCTTTAATGTATTGCTGATTATTGTTTCATATTTAATCCCGCTGTGCATAAAGCTTTTATAGAGATATTGTGGGGATGAGGAGAACTCGGGGTGGGACCGATGTACATCCCGGATTATGAAACAACGATTTAATATCATTTGTTATAAGGAGGCGGCAAATAAACATATTACAAGTTATAAATATAAAATAGATAAAAAGTATTATTGAATACGTGTTAGTTAAATTAGGCTGGACAATACATCAATGATCTAACATTAAAAAATATATGTATTTAGACATAAAAATATCAAGGACTACACTGGAATTTTTCCTTCAAAGATTCCAGTCTTCCAATTGGAATATTGCCCCTTTAACTTGGCAAACGTTCAAGTACTTGTGCGTTGTTCTATGGCGGTCCTCTAAAACTAAATTTATTATAACATCTATTCACGAACACTTTGCTCATTATTAATTTCTAGATTATTTTGATGATTAATAATTCACCTACAGTAAAAATATTGCAAATTCGATACTCGGGAGATTAATTATCATTTAGATGAAATATGTGGTGTAGTTATAATCTAGCCAAGTGCGTACAGCGATTGTCTTCTGTTCAGTTGTGAACGCACGAAATAACCTAACTCGACGTATAGCGGTAAAATACTTTATAGCATTTTCTGCAAAGCCCCTATCAACAATCTCGTATAACTTTTAAATTTTTTGCTGTCTGTTTTTTTTTACAAACTCTGTATCGACCAGCCATTCCATGAGTGATAAAAGATTTAAAGTAATAATATACAAAACATTTTAAAATAGCTACGTACAAAACTGATGTGCTCTTAGTTCTGACACGAGTTCAAAGAAAATAGTTATGCATGCTTGCCTTCCTGCGAACATCCAAAACGAGACATATAAGATCTAGCACTTTGGCAAAGTTGGTGTGGAAGATAATGATTTCGCAGTGTGTAACTCACTGTCTGTCCATCCGCACCACGGCTAGCGGCAGCGGCACGCACCGATGGTCCGAGAAGGTGACTTTCATAGTACAGAATTAAAATAAAACGACATTTAACTTTTCCCTTACAATATTATATTTAAAAACTTAACATAGAATTACTACAAGCGTAACAAAAAATTCACACGCGACAAATAATTACTACTAACCTTCGGCCTCAGCCCGCGCCCGCTGCGCCGCCGCCGGTCCAGCACTTGCTGCAATTCGCTATGTCTCCCTCATTTTATTTAGTTCTACAAAAAAATATAATTTAAAGGCTGTTTACAGAAGTCGCACTTCATCTACCACACCAGTAACCACAGCGACAGTTTCAACTCAATCAGATAAATGAAGCATAATCGCGAACAGTACGAATAATAGTAAACATATATTATGCTTATTATATTTTCAATAACATGATTGCAAAATGGGAGGACCAATTATTGTATGCTTATGTTTCGGTTTGAAAGGAAACTCTGAAAGTAGCACTCATACAAAGTCACCTTACTTGGTCAGTAACGCAACGTTAAAACAGGTAGATTTTAGAGTCGTTTTTCGAGAACCGATTTTCTAGGACATAAGGCAAGGCAGGCTATAAGGCAAGCTCTCACAACAAAAAATATAATTACGATAATCACGTGCAAGTGTCATTTAAAATATCAGATCTGAGCTGTACTTGAACGTCTGGCACCGAAGCTATTCTTCGTTTGCGCCTCTTTTACTATCCGCATGTCATAGGATGAGTTGTTAGACGATTTAATATTTAAGGCCAATATTAATATTAGGTCCTTACATATGAAATTGGCGTTTTGTACGGGAGGAATATAAAGTCTTTTTTTTTTTTGTAAAATATATTTAATTAATCAAAGTATGTACCGTTGTTATCTATGCACTCTTGCCATCTCATAGGTAGTTCATTGATCCCTTTAAACCACTAAAAAAACCATGGGGGCGAGAATCAATAAACTCTTTGAAGGCGGTTTGAACTGCTGCGTCGGAGTTGAATTTTTTTCCTTGTAAGAAGTTGTTCAAATTCCGGAAAAAATGGTAATCTGTTGGAGCAAGGTCCGGGGAGTACGGTGGATGTCGCAGATATTCCAATTGTAGCTCATCTAACTTAGTGGTTGTTTTTTGTGCAGTGTGTGGTCTTGCGTTGTCGTGAAGCAGCAGTGGCCTAGAGCGATTGACCAATCTTGGTTGTTTAGCAGCTAGTTCTTCCTTCATGGTTTGCAGTTGCTGACAATAGATATCTGCCGTAACCGTTTGATCAGATTTTAGACAGCTGTAGTGAACGACACCGGCGCTAGTCCACCAAACACTCACAAGTAACTTTTTCTGAGTCAATTTTCGTTTAGGGCAGGATTTGGCTGGGTCTCCAGGTTTCAGCCATTGCGACGAGCGCATCCGATTATCGTACAGTATCCACTTTTCATCACAAGTAATGATTCGATTTAAAATCCCTTCATTATTGTGTCGGTTAAGCAAAGTAACACAGCAGTCGACGCGTGTTTGCAAGTTCGATTCACTCAATTCATGAGGTACCCATCGTTCAAGTTTTTTTACTTTCCCGATTTGCTTCAAGTGGATTAATACAGTTTTATCACTTACCCCGAATTCTTCATTTTCCACTTTAGTCTCCGGCCGTCCGCGGGGTTGGTTCTGAAGATCGAAATTTCCAGGACGAAAACGTTGAAACCAAAAACGTACCGTGCTTTCTTTTGTGACACCAGTGCCGTACATATAATTAATCCTTCGAGCTGTTTCTGCAGCACTGGTGCCACGGTAGAACTCGTACTCGTAAATATACCAATATTTAATGTTTTCCATTGTGCGGTAATAAGCGACGTCAAAGAAAAAAATAATGAGGAATAAACAAATGAATGACTGTTTTCAAAACTCAAATGTACCAGCTAAATGAATTTATAAATTTGAATTTGGAATTCTTAACCAAAGAGGAGATATTTCAGATCAAAGTAGTCAGTACGACAAAACGCTAATTTCATATGTAAGGACCTAATATAATGATTTCCAAAGTCATTCATATTCACGAAGAAAATTAATTTATTATTTACAATAACAAGCTTTTGCGCCAAGAATAGATGCAAAATTAAGTCGAAACACTTGGTGCAGTAAATTTGCATTACGGTAATATTTATTAACCGAGTTTACAAACGTAAACTGCTTAAAATTATTACACGCAGAAATTATACAAAACAATGAAATTATAAGCAGGAGCACTTATTTCGTATGAACACTCTTCTTGTATGTTCATGAAGAATAAAATGGCCACCGGGAAGCCTAGACCCTCCGAAAATCTAGCACCTTCTGACCTCAATACATGGTAACGGTTATTTTACCTAACTCGTATGCAGTTAAATTATGGAAATGATGTAGCATACCGTACCTAATGAAAACTAAAATCCGCGTTAATTGTACTGCGTAATAGCACGGCGTCAGGTAGACTAAATTAGTTTGGAATCGAAATAGTCGTTAATTAGAATATTTTCGCGTATTTTCAATATCAAAATACGCGAAGCGAAAGATTAATTCCAGTGCATAAGCAAAGGGAAGCAGACATGTTTTTAAAAAATACAAACATAATTGCTTTATGTGTAAGTACATAAAAATATCGATTAACCAACTTTTTAAAATCGACTCGTTTACAATAACTTTTTTCCACTTTAGAATTAGAAACACAAAGGATTCGTTTAAAACGTAGTTGAGTCCATTCAAAGGTGTACGCGATCGAAAAGTGCTCACTGACGGTGTTGTTCTATAATATAACCGCTATGTGTGTATGTAAGGAGACTGTATGGTGACCACTACGCCTCTAATTAGAGGCGTAGTGTATATTAAAGGACTTTGGGGCTACTCGTATGACGTCTGCAGCGGCAGTGGAGCGAAGCTTGAGGAAGGTACTCGTAACATAAGCTGAACCGGAACGTTCTGTCCGAGTAGACGAGATGCATATTACGTAGTCTGACCTTAGTGAATATTAAAACATTACTTATTATTACAATACGAGTCAATAATGGTTTTTCTTAATTTGTTAATATTTGTATCGCGTTTGTATTCCGATGTAGATATATTTATTATTTAGCGATGCTGCACCAAACTTCATCTGTAACTTGCCGCATTTTCGACCCCTATATTCTAAAAATACAATATACAATATTGAAATAAGCTCTTATGGGATGTTTTATGTCGTTATTAACATGCAACCTCGTAGAAGATTATACTGAGAGGGCCCGGCACGTGTCAATAATATACAAATATACTTATACAGAAACGTAGCTCGATGGCTAACTGCAACACATGCCCGTCACGTTGTGCTGAGGAACGAGTATTCATGTAAGGACACGATACTACCACCGAGATACAGTCAAGATGGAACATGGCTTTATGAAATTATTGGAATGTAACCAATATGCAATGAAGCGCTAAAACTTTATTCTTTACAGAAACTATCGATTTTGCGCAAACGCGTGTCGTATTGTTAAACTTGTTCGCAGTATTTTACTGAAATAAATTGTGAAAATGATCACCTTTATTACTATCTACTTAATGATTAATACTGAGTGGCAAATAAGCTGAGCTAATTTCTCCCTTCGATTTTTACCATCACGACGTAATTACAATTATAAATATGTACAGGTCGTTCGACTTTCTGTACTTTTAAAGATTTTCAATTCTCCCATGCAAATAATATTTGTTACAGATTTGCTAGATTTGCGTCCCCTCTAAAAACTTGAAAATCATGAAGTATTTGTAAAATCATGTTTCACAAAAAAGAAAATCTTAAACTTTATTATACAGTGTCCACCTCCTTACAAATTTAAATCGATTAATATATTTATTGCAGAGCGAGCTCACTGTTAATGCTATATTTCTGAGTTATCTGTCTAACCACCTGACATATAGTCTCGTCTCGTGAGTATTTTACGCCATTTGAATTTGCACATCGCCGTCCCCGGAGATGGTAATAACAACTGCCATTATCTTAGTTTTAGTGTTATGGACATCATTTTTCTCGTAATTTTAATACAATTATTTCAGCTTCAAAAGTCACCTTTTGTCATATTCCCTCATTTCGAGAATACTCCCCTCGCTGCCACAGCCAATATCGGGATACTTGTTGTCGAGATTTCGAACGTTGTTCAGTTTCGCGGTAAATTGGAAGTTAAAGCCAAGCTGGCTTCCAAAAAGCTTGGAGTGCTCAACAAGGCGAGACAGTACTTCATGTCATCCCATCGCCTAAAACTTTACAAGGCGCAAATTCGGCCCCACATGGAGTACTGCTCTCACCTCTGGGCGGGAGCTCCAGTACCAGCTTCTTCTTTTTGACCGCATTCAACGTAGAGCATTTCGAATTGTCGACGATCAAGCTATTACCGACCGGCTTGATTCTTTGGATTTGCGTAGAGATGTTGGGTCACTCTGCATCCTATATCGCATATATCACGGGGAGTGTTCTGAGGAGTTGTTTGATTTAGTCCCGGCCGCTGAATTTCGCCATCGGACATCACGCCAGAACTCAAAATTCCATCATCACCATCTCGATGTCTGGAAATCCACAACACCGCGTTTCCTAAGGCATTTCCTGTCTCGCACAAACACTCTGTAGAACCAGCTTTCGCCGGCGACTTTTCCGAACCGATATGACATAAAAACCTTCAAGAAGAGAGCGTACTCTTTCCTAAAAGGCCGGCAACGTACCTGCAAGTCCTCGGATGTTGCGGATGTCCATGGGCGGTGGTAGTCACTTTCCATCAGGTGAGCCTCCAGCTCGTTTGCCCCTCTTAAATAAAAAAAAAATGCTTTTTATATATTAAAATCATAATATTTAAAAAAGATTACTTTTATTTAGGTGTTACTGTAGACTTCGTTTATTTAAATAAATGAAGTCTAAATGTTTATAACAGTACAGTAACGGTAACAGTTGTTTTATATTTAATTGTGACTGTCTCTGGTCTTGTAAACGCGCTACGTGCCTTGTACTTTTCCATTTCCATTTCCAAAACCAACACCACCCTGGCAGAATTGATCAATCAAAGTACGTAGTGTGCTGCACTCGGTACCTACTGTATATTGAGGAGGCACGTTGTCTACTGTTATTATACGATTGGAGCGGTTCGTAATTAACCTTGCTTAGGATTAGTAAGTTCATTTGTAGCCTCACTCGCCTGCTTACTACGTTTTAAGACTCCTTTATAGATTCCAGTTCAAAACTGTTTCATATGGTAGCATCAGCTCTTTATTAGCTTTTTTTGTACTTCCTGCTTGGTTCAAATATTGTTAGATGTGTACGAATTAATTATTATTGAAGAAATTAAGAAAAATATTGTTGCTTTACACTTTTGTTTTACTTGTTTTTTTTAATTCCCTAGTTATATATTTTTTTGTTTTAGTATGATTCGTTAGATGTTTGCTATCAAACACACAAAAAAAACTTGAGTGGAATAACAGTAATATTGACTACGACTACTATAATAGTACGTACGTCAAGGTCCTACGACTGCTCTCTCTGAAACTCATATTATTATTGATTTGCTATTAAAGAAAAAGCTATAATTTTCTTGTTACATTCGTTCAGCGTTCTAATTATAAGCAAGAAACAGAGCCACGTAACGCAAATCATATATAATGAGATATAACGTCTCTCGAGAGAGCAATCAGGTCAACTGCGCACTAAACTACGAGATGATTCGCTTGTCTGAAATTATAATAGAACTAATTTAAATATAGAAAATAATAAGTTGTGTGAAAGTATGCATATTGTGTGTTGCAACCGGCGGCTTCCAAGTGTTTACAACTTCTTCAATTGAAACAGTTCTTTCAACGAATACTTATTTTACGTTGATGTTAATGAATTAAAAACTTTTCAATTTCCATTATAAATCAGGACAAAAGAAAAATATTATAAAAGAAGTCTGACGACAATAGGTCGGCCCGCGCGCGACACTGACTAACCACAAGGACTGGCGTCATAATTGTTTTTGAGTTTTTGTTCTCTTTGCTTAATATTAATATTTATTAATTAGTTTTATTTTTGTTAGTTTATATATTTACATTATAATATCATACAAATAACCTATATTCATATACATATAACTGTATGACTACTTATTTTATTATATGTCCAAAACTTTGTTAGTACTTAGTTACCGCAATTAGGTCACCGTAGTCTCGTACAAACCGCACTGAAATATATTTTCTTAATAACGTATACAATATTTATAAAAATAATACATATTAATATGAGCAGGATACCATAGAAATGAAAAAAGGTTCAACAAAACAATAGCAAGGGCAATTTCTATGGAAGAAAACGAAATTATTCCAAGCCTCAGTAATATTCAAATTAAAATACATCTTCATTACAGCGAGTGTGCGTATGTCCGTCCGTCCGTCCGTCCCATCATTACCATACATAGTCGCATCATCATCGCACTCTCACTTGTCAGTAGTCTGTGACTGACTTTCTCTGGCTGGTTTCTACGACAACGTCCTCGGTTCGATTTGCGCCGATGTTGTATGAAAAATAAGAATTCATTTTATATCTTATTTTTTATTTTGAGGGCTTTTTCATTTTTCGCCAAGAGAATTGAATTGCGATTCAAAGGGGAAATGCTGCTAGCATTCTTGCCACCATTCCACGCGGTCACGATTTGCACAATTTTTATTTTTTATTTGTATTTATTTTATATTGTAAAATCAACGGACACATTTTATTTGTCTTTCTAAATCCGACGAATATTATTATAAAGATGTAAGTTTGTTTGATTTCACGCGAACAAACGCTCCCATATAGCGCCGACGACATTACATAACCAGGTAAACCTGCAAGGTTACTGTTCACTGAAGATGTGTGTTGGTGTTTGTCATATGCATGCACCTTGCATAGTCTCGAGAGGAGGAGGAGGACGAGGAGTCACAGGTATGAAAATCAATATAATATTCTATATTCAAGTGGACTCGTGGCAACACGACCGTGACGTCACGTGGCAACCTCGATTTAAATACAAAGCTAATACCGGTACGGGGAACAGATTCTACTCTGTAGTCTGTACTGACAAGAACCGGCACGAAACTCCCTAGTCACTCTTGCTTACAAATGCGTAATCAACTAAATGCAAAATCAACTCATACGAACTCTACTCATTTTTTAAATTTATATGTATTATTACATTACATACATACATATGTGTGATTTTTAATTAATCAGACCTGAATTCATTAATAGACAAAGTTAGACATTACATATCTGTGGAATCGTATTATACGTACCGACTTCGAGGAGATGGAACCTAGATAGAGTGCCGTTGTTTCTTATCCTTCTTGCGAGTCGTGTTGATTCTAACAAAGTGATCTAATACGTGATCATGTATCTTTACTTTGTTTAAAACAACCAATGAGAGATGAGACTAAACTACCAACATTATAAGTAGACTGAGCGGATCCCATTATGAAATGAAAGCAGTTTAAATATCCGTAACGTTGTTCAAAATAAATATACCAAAAGATTATATATAGTTATAACTATAATTTACTAAGCGAGCAGGTCGATACCGCGCCAGCCACTTGCCTAACTTTTCTAAAAGCGTGAACCTGCGGAGCCGAGTCTGTCCATTAGAAACAATGATGATAAATGAGGATTCCACTGAAATTTCCAGTCCTAACTGATTCCTAACTGCACCGTAGTGTCGGTTATATTTAGATCGCTTAGATGATTATCATTTTCATTTTTAACATTATGTACAGCAAACACTACGCATTTAATTTTTTTAACATTAAAAACTAAATCAATTGCTATTATATTATCAAAAGTGGTATCCATACATATCCACAGAGAGGTAGATAAACACCAAGAGGGATTTTAATGAGTAATGGCACTTGAGTTGGAGTCTCACGTGCACCCCACTTACGCGGGAGGGATGCATTTCGTATTGTTTTTTTTCCGCGTCAATAAAAAACGTCAGTATAATCATTATTGATAACAAATGGCTTTGAACGGCCAAAATAAGGAAAAAATGTACAGAAACGCTTAAGCCTAACGATATACAAGCATACAATTTGTACTCTGGGCCCATTGACGATCCCTTCCGGACGACTGCTTGGAAAGAAGTTTGTATAATATTCCGACTAGTGTTATCGACGTAAAGTTGTGCTCTTGATTATCCCATAGCTGGATGTATCAGTTATAATCGCTATTGGACAGATTCAGTAATCTACGATCTACCTCATTTAATAAATCTATATATATAAGTTGGTAAACTTACAATTAAGTTACATTGTCTTCAATGAGTAGGTACGTGACGAAGTGGTGACGTGACTTAATTCAGTACCGCAATGTGGTCTTATTTTTCCTTCATCGAGGTGCAAAGCGTTTGATTGTTATAATTGAAGCTAGGACTGAAGTGGTAGGTGGTGACGGACCCCATGCGTGATGCTGACAGTCTTCTACGACGGTGGTCGGCGTCACCTTGCAGTATTCCCGGTCCTGGCTCGGCTCCAGCGGGATGTAGGTCGCGCTTACACATCTATTCCAATTTAAACTAATATCATGAGGATTTTTTTACATGTAATTGACTCATTGCTCATATTTCGCCTATTTTAGTTTTTCGACTGTAGTCACAATGAATCGTTCGTTACCAAACAGGAATGAATAAATGCTCTCGAAATAGCTGTGTAGTTAGTACCTATATATAGGAAAGATATTGATTACTTATTCTAGCTTGCTTATATTTTGTTACTATTCTATTACATGCATCTTTAGTTCCCAAAGTCTTCCAGGTGGACCCCCAGCCTCAATGGAGGCCTACGTCCGCGTGACAAAAAAATGGGGGTTCACAATTCATTCACGAAAATTCATTCGCTTTCGATAGTGAAGAACTACAATATTGATTTGACTTCACCTATCAATATACGCAAACAATATTTTAAAGGCCGGCAACGCACCTGCAAGTCCTCGGACGTTGCAGATGTGCATGGGCGGTGGTAGTCACATTCCATCAGGTGAGCCTCCGGCTCGTTTGCCCCCTCATACATAAAAAAGCTCAGCGACTGTTACTTGTAAAAAATTGGATGAAATCACTTTTTTGATTGGCCAACTTTACTTTTTTGACATCCACTCACAGCACCAATTCTCACTTTTTTTCGATAACTATTAATTCGTCGTTGGAACTCAGCCGCAACGCAAATTTCCATAATTAGATCTAATCTTCACATTTTTTGTTGAGTTTTGGGAATATGGTAGAAATGTAGCTGCACGGGGTTCACCGGTACCAGCTTAATTTAGAAAGCGGTCTATGAGAAAAAATTTCATAGTGGATACAAAAACGATGAAGTAACTTTTCACTACAGACCTAAGCAATGTAACACGGGTAGATATCGCGTTTGGCGACGCGTCGACGATGTCTGGGTTATGCAGACTATCTTCGCCTCGTCAATGTCAAGAGAGCGGTGTCGCTGGTCTACTTACCACCTTTTCTCTCTAATCGTGTTGCGTTTGACGGCGCCACAGAGCGGTAATGTGTGTATTTACTTAATTTATACACTTATGTACATTTGCTACAAAAGTCTCTCTACAATTTTTGAATTGAGTTTATCTGATGCAATAAACAAATGATCGAATAAACAAATTTTGCAATGTGCGTACATTGCTTTTAACATAATTTTACAAATAAATTCGCTAATAACACAGCAGTAACATTTCAGGAATGTCTAATAACTAGTTTTATCAAAATCCTATCGGAACCACACAATACTTATTTCGAAAATAATTGTATATCATATGTATTGATAATAATTAACATATTGATAAAAGAAAATAAAAATATAATAAAATGGTCACAACAGAATCAACGCAATTTATCATACAACTTGTCGCTAAGAGACTGACACAACATACCCTAGGAGCGGTCGAACAGTACGTACAGTCGTACATCAGCAACGGAAATGCGCAGCATCACCTAACGGCGACTCACGACATAGGAATATCTCTCATATGTCAATGCGAATTAAAAAATATAAACAATTATTTATATTTATATATAAAGAGTAATAGAAAGCACAAATAAATGTTGAACGACGTCGTTGTATTATTTCACATTCGATATCTTGGTTCTGTCGAGTGAAACTTTGATGCTGTCCAAACGTATCACGCAGGCCACTCCGGTGACGACACGACAACGACACGACTGGTACCAAGCTTCGTCTTTACTAAACAACAGTAAATCACCCGCGCCTCATTATAATATTAACGATTTGTAATTAAAAAGCAATAAAAATATGTAACAAACAAAATTTACTTGTACAGCTGTACCTACAACTACATAGGTACCTGCTTGTTAGAATCAGGTTTTTGTTTGTTGAATCCCTCACGTTTACATTTTCATATAAACGCACCCGCCCCCTGTTTTCTATTATTAACAAGATGTTAAATTCAATGATCACATTGGTAAAGAATTAACTGTTCCCTCAGTCATACGGACGTAGAAGAATGGCGCTCACGGGGCTTCGATTCCTTCCTCAACGGCTGTAACCGTTATCGGTTGTGGTTGTGGGACTTGGGAGTAAGACAAAAGATATCGTGCATTTGATATGTTTCACTATTTAATATTCATATAGTGAAGATCTGAGCGATGAAGTTATTATTATTATATAACGACGCACACCAGCCATTGAAAAAAAGCGCACTTGATTATGTTTCGTAATAACCAGCAATAAAATAATTAAGTGTATAAGCTGTAATTATAGTTTGTTCGTTTAGTCATACGAACCAACGTTAAATGTTGCACAAGGAATAGCCCAGTGGTCTGACCACAAGTATATTTCACCTGAAGATTCAGAGTATAAGCCCGGCCTTGAACTGAACTGGACTCTGCTCTCTTTGGTAAATTTTGCTTGGCTACTAAAGACATAAAAGCCATTTAATACATGACCGGAATTAGAGGTCTGGAGGCCCCGGGACTACAAATAAGTGGAGGCCATTAATTTACAAATACATATATGGAGATATAGTAGAAAATAATAATTATACTTGTATTTTACCACATCGATGTACATAATATACTGAAAGTGATTTTAAATGTACTAAAAATCTCTAAATGAAGCATCCCTTCTTGGGAAGATCCCGGGGCTATAGCCGAGTCAGTCCCCAAAATCCAGCCCTGGCCTGAAGCATAATTATACTCGCAGCTAACCATAAGCTCAAGTTATGTAAGAAAGAATGCACCCTTAAACAGATCGGCTCGAACAAGAGTTAATTGACTGCTAGACATTTTGTACAATAGTATTTTTTTACCTGGTTATAGGACACTCGGCACATAGGCGGCCAATCGTTTACCGCCATCTACATATTTATTTGTAAAACTCGCCAAACGAGCTTATGTAGCTCTTAAATAACTTTCCACTCGTTCACTTGCTACATGTCAATTCTCAATTCTTCCGAGAGATGGCGCGAAATGCTAAACATTTTCTACATTTCAGTACATGTTAATAGAATAGTCTGAATAAGTAATTTGTATGCAAAATATTTTATAGAAACACACACACACATACATTGTTACGCAATACCGTATCTAATTAAACAGTATCGACACCTGTGTCATGGAGACATTGGCTCTAATATCTTTGCATCCACAGCATGTTGTAGATGTGATTGAATGGCGTCTAATCATTCCCTGCCTCTAGCTAATGGTAACCATCAATAAGAGTTCGTAATAGTTCGGGAATAAGTCGGTGAGTTATTCCCAGCGCAGATATGATGTCGCGGCGGAATGAAGCGCGGGCGGGGGCGGAGTGCGCGGGCGCGCGCTCAGTGTGTCGGCGCGCGTCGCCGCCGACATGGGCAACCATTCTTCCTCCCACGCCGCGCACAAGACCAGGAAGAACGTCCACTGGAAGTCAGCAGGTGAATATCACACTGTGCTCCGACATATCTAGTGGACATTCACACCTGCCCCTTGCCACGAATGAACTCGCGAACCCGCACGCGTTAGTCATTGGCCCAAGACCCAGCCTATATGTCTATTTATAAAAAGACCGCTCGCTGCTTTTCTAGCGTGGCACACCAAAACAAATCGAAAGCCCTGGGGTTGAGGAACAATAATTAACCATCCAAACTTGTAAATAGTGTTAAGCTAACATGTTTTCAAAAACATATTATTTTCCAAAAATTTACATTAACTTTTCTGTTGCTTTGGGAAGAAATATTGAATATTTACAAAAATATTTATCGTGTTGTGTCGTACGATTTGTTTAATAAGACTTATTCACAAGATCTTTATGCAACAAGACAAGCTGCATACTATATGTTATTTTTGACAGTGTTTAGATTATTATGAATTGAAAGGTTCGAAACCAATCACTCTACAGGGAACTTTACCTATATATTTGTATTCTGTATATCGTCATCATAAATGGATCATCATCCAGAAACCTATACAAGTCAAATCGCATCCTTATAGAATCAATACCTATTTTACATATGTATGTTTTCAATTCCAGGACGACCGACGGCGCCTGGTAAACCGGACATTATTCCACTTCATTCGGATGATGAGCCCAACGCGATAACATTAAAGTGGGCGCCACCCACCCACGACGGTGGTGCACCGCTGCGCGGTTACCAAGTGGAGTGTAACCGGCTCGGGTCGATTGACTGGGTGCGCACCGCCCCGCCCGTCGTGCTACGACCCGAGCTGCTGCTCACAGGACTCGAGCCTCCGCATCGCTACCAATTTCGAGTAGCAGCAATAAACGCCGTAGGTCGCTCCGAATACAGCGAACTCTCCGATGTTCTCACAGTTAATTCCGATAGTCCAGTTCAACACCCCCCAATATTCCACCAACACATAGAAAACATCACCGCACTCGAAAATGATAAAACGGAATTCCGAGTTACTTTCTCGGGGTCACCGGCCCCAACAATAGCGTGGTTCAAGGACGATTATGAAATATTTAGCAGCAGGCGAACGACAATATCTACAAATGAATCATCGAGCGTGCTTGTTTTTTATCAGACTCTATCCAGTGACGAAGGAGAAATTAAATGCACAGCAACAAACCGTGCTGGTCATGCGGTGAGCAAAGCGAGACTATCTCTGGAAGCTGCTCCTAAACTACGCTATCCACGCCAATACGAAGATGGGCTTCTATACGAAATAAACGAAACGGTTTTCCTCAAAACAACCATCGTTGGAAAACCTACCCCGGTAGTGGAATGGCGACACGACGGGCAGCCTTTAATCGTTGACGATCGTGTGCAAATAACGAATACACCGAAGTTTTCTATGTTAAAAATAATTTCAGCACGTCGAAGTGACCGCGGCGAGTACCAGATTCATGCGAAGAATAATATCGGTGAAGATACAGCTGCTTTTCTCGTGACCGTGACGGCGCCTCCAGACGCTCCTAGGAATGTACTAGTAACACGACAGGTCGATAAGTCGGTGACCTTGGATTGGGAGCCACCTGACGACGACGGAGGCTGTCGTATCGGCAACTATGTAGTCGAATACTATCGCAGTGGGTGGAACGTATGGTTGAAGGCGACTACGAGCCGTAAGACGAACGTCACACTGTTTGATCTCATTGAAGGCAGTGAGTATAAGTTTCGAGTGAAGGCCGAGAGTCCATATGGAATGAGCGCACCCAGTAAAGAATCAGCACCAGTGAAAATTCCCGGTCGGTCTGTGGATATGGAATTCTTAGCCGTGGAATCACGAATTATAAACGAATCACTAACCCGAGAGGGAGGCGAGGTGAAGCCTGTGTCGCCGGCGCCGAGACGTAAACGAGCCGCTGCCTCTACAGCGCAGGTACCAGCTGCGGCCACCGCCTCGCCAGCGCCTCTTAGAAAACAAAAGCGAGTGTCGGTTCCTAGCGAAGCCACAAGCAACGAGTTCATGTTGGTGCTGTATCCTGATAACGAAAAATCAAACGAGAAAGCCGGTAAGTTTAACGTTATCATTACACGAGTACCAACATTTAAGGTTTATTTTTACTTTAAATAAATTTTCTATTCGCCTAAAACTTGAAACTGTTTTTTTAAACTATGTAAAAAAGCATGCGAATATTTAAAGTGACGTAACTAAAAATACCTATTGTAATAGCGAACTGGATGATTCCTGACAGAACACGACACTGGTCTAGAACTCAAACCAGGACAATCATATTATCCTTACTTACGAGTTGTTCTTTATTTATTGAATAGGTTTGTTCGCGCCACTGCGACTTTTACGTGACATAAGCGAATGTATTTCTGAAATCTAAAATATCTCAATAACCCTCTGCATTCAGTAGACTATGATTATATATGTTTACATATTATTATTAACTTGTTTATGCATTATACATTTGTTTTAGTAAATAATTCATTCACTGACATTGTTCTCAAAAACTAAGTACTAACAGTAAAATATATATTTTAACAGTAAATTGTATATGTAATAAGAATATTTATTTAGCAAAGTAATATGCGAAATGGTATGTATAGGTATTTTAATTTTAATTACGTTGGAATCTAAAAACTACCTATTTGTGTGGATAATGGTTAATGGATATTAAACCAAGAAATTTTGGCGTTGTTCGAATCGTCATACTCCAGCAAAATTGTGCTGAACGTCTCGTTGATCTATTATTACGCTTAACTCGTGTCTAAGTCCAAATATCATCGCAAGAAATTCACTAACCCGTAGGATAACAGAACTCACATCAATCCAGTTCAACGCTTTTGCGAATTTAAATCGTGCCTATGTATATCAAGTCGTAACGAGCGTTGCGTAATTATTAAGTTACTAGCCAATTATTGGCAAGCTATTATTTTATATGTTCGTGAAGAACACGTGCTCGAATCATACTCACTATGAATGAATCAATATTTATTTACAGAACGTGAACGTTTATAATTCTATTGATTGACATTTCAAGCGATGTGTTGGCTAGCTAATTAGTAGAATATAGTGAGATAAAATCAATTATCTATTGAATCTTCATCAATCGATTTATAAAAACTATATTGTTAAAAAATATATTATTTAATTTTCAGAAAAAAGGAAGTCGTTTCAATTAGATTTAGAAGACTCGCTTTCGCCTCCTCCGATATCATTGTCGGCTCCAGAGCTAAGTTCTCGATGTGCGATGCCTTTCAAACCCCTTCGGAACGCTGTCAGTTCAACGGAATTACTCCACGAGCGTGCTATGGACCGATTTTATAAAGCAGTAGCTTTGAAGGAGCAACAAAAGAAACAATTAGATAAAAAGTCACTTTTAATTGAACAAAATCACATTCCGTACACCAACAGCATCGATAAAGCCGATATCGTCGTCAAAGAGACAACAGCAGATACGACTAACAATAAATTAAAAACACTCGAAGTTTTAGATAAATCTGAATCACTTACCAGCGAGGATATAAAATTCAGTCCAGCGCCACGCCAGGATTCTATTAGTTCAGACAAATGGCAACATATGTCGTTTGACGAAGATTATACCGCAAGTACTGTGTCTACGGATGGAGACTATACAGATGAAGAAGATAATAGTCTCAACGAAGAGTTGGAGAGGGAAGGTCAATTAATGGAAGAAGAAGAAACCTACAATCCAAGAAACAAAATTACACGTCCTTCGTCTACGGTTAGTGAACCCATAGAAGAAGAAGAGGAACCTGAAAGTGAACATTTGAAACCTTTATCGTTACCGGACCCCAATTTCGTACCGAAACCAATATTGAAAAAAAGAGAAAGTGACGTAGTAGATATTAAAACAATTGAACCTAAAACTATTACAGAAGATAAGTTTATGCAAACTAAGCAAAAGAAAGATGACAAAATAAATTTATTTAGTAAAATAACCAAGCAAAAACCTTTCAGTTTTCCTAAAATGCTAAGCAAAAAACAAACTGACAAACCTTCACAACAAAATGCACAAGTAAATGAAGAAAAGTTAAAAGTAAAATCAGTTGACGATAAGTTTAGCGACGAAGGTAAAACGGTAATCGATTATTATGGTAATATTGTAAAAGAGTATGGTAGTCATAAAAAGACAATTACGCCTCTCTACCTTAACACAGACGATCTGAAGCAAGTTGCAGAGAAACAAACGAAGGAAGATATAAAAAAACATAATATTGCAAAAAAGAAAAAGGTCGTTAAAAAAGCATCGGAAAATAACGTCAAATCGATAAAAATTAAGGGTTCAAAATCATCCAACAAACAAGAACAACATCAAACGAAACAACATAATTTAGAAAGACAAAAGATTACTAGTAATAAAGAAAAACTCAATTCTACTATTACACAACACACAACTGAAAAGCCCCAACCTAATGAGACACGTGTTCTTCTTAAAACGACTGAACGAGCAACTGTCGTTATACCTATAGATTATAAAAAAATGGAAGAAAGGGCTAAAGTTAAAGTTAGGTCAGCTATTGATTACACGGTTGACGTTTGTTTATTGCTATTAGCTTTCTGGGTATATTTCTTTAAAGATGAAAGATTAGCAATTCCATTATTAATACTCATTATTTATCGTCAAGTACAAGAGACTATCTCGCAGAATATTCCCGAATGGATTAACCTGTACATGCCGCAGTGGATGAAAAAGAAGAGTTCTTGACGATTTTCAAAAGACAAAGTGCGAATATTTGGTTGTTTTGTGAAATATGTGTGTTGTGAGTTCTTGTGAATAACTTCGGTGGATAATGATGTTTTTATAATGATGAAGTTTTTATATGTTTTATGAATTCATTATAAAAATAATAATGATTATTTTACTTTTAATCTATTTGGCGATGAAAAATGACGGTTCCAGAGAGTACTTTTCGAAAATTTGTTTTTTTTTTCATTTTTTTTTTTAAATTAAACAATTTTATTATTTCATATTAAATAAAGGAATCCAAATATGTTTCGTTACAGAAATAGTACCAAATGTGTAAGATACATATCGCAATTTAAAATACCAAGGTCGGACTGTGTGTCATTCGGACCTACAAAGCGAGTGAACGATCCAAAATTGTGCGTCATTCGAGATAAGGGGCTAGTTCTTGGTGTATATTTTAACGAAAATGTTAAAGATGAGGGTGCAATTTTAACGGCAAGTGGTCAAAAATATGACAAGCAATGTGGTGGCAAACTTTGGAATCAATTAAAATTGACACCGGTACCCCGGCTTGGGGAGTACAGGATATTTTACGATTTGGACAGCACTTACGGCTACGTAGCTGTTGCCGGTCTTGGAACTGAATGTTTATCATTTAATACAATTGAACAATTAGATGAAAGCAAAGAAGCTATAAGAATAGCAGCTGGAGTAGGTGCACAAGCTCTTCAAAAGTTTAAGCCATCTCTTATTCATGTGGAATCATTTGGTAATGCTGAAGCAGCTGCAGAAGGCGCTACTCTATCTACGTGGAAATTCCAGGAATACAAAAGTCCTTCAAATAAAGAAATTGTTCCAAATGCTAAAATTGAACTTTTCGATGACTGTGATTTTCACGGATGGAAAATTGGTGCACTGAAAGCTGAATCTCAAAATTTAGCTCGTTATCTCCAAGAAATGCCTCCAAATTTTTTAAACCCAACATCTTTTGCAAAAATAGCTGTTGAATTACTATGTGAATTAAACATCAACGTCGAAATCAAAACGCAAGGATGGGCGGCAAGTCACGAAATGGGAGGTTTTGTTAATATAGGTAAATCTTCAATTCAACCACCTCTTTACGTTGAGATAAGTTATTTCGGTGCAGACGAGTGCACTCGACCTTTAGTACTTATCGGTAAAGGGGTCACTTTTGATAGTGGCAGTCTAGACCTCAAACCTATGAAAGATTTAATGTTTATGAGAAGTGATATGGCAGGTGCAGCTTGTGTTCTGGCAATTACACGCGCTGCAGCAATTCTTAAATTACCGGTTAATATTAGAGGCATTCTACCTCTATGCGAGTTAATGCCGAGTGGTAGGTGTCCGAAATTTGGAGATGTAGTATCGAACGCTCATGGAAAATCGATTCACATTAGAGTGCCATCACGTGAAGGACGTCTCTTAATCGCAGATAGTTTAGTTTACGCTAGGAACTACTGGCCAAAGGCTATTCTTGATATAGGGACGATGTCTAAAGAACTAATATACACATTGGGAGGAGCAGCATGTGCTTGCTATACGAATTCGGAAGAATTGTTTTGTTATATTTCCACGGCCAGTGGTCAAACAGGAGATAGAATCTGGCGTATGCCTCTATGGAAGTATTACGAAGAACGTATAAAGGATTGCGAAACGGCAGACGTATCAAATACGGCTCGTGATGACTTCGGTGATTCAGCAAACTGTGCCGCCTTTCTAAAACAGTTCGTTTGTGACAGCAAATGGGCACATTTCGACACTTATAATGTTGCTTACACAAAAGGTCACGATTTTCCTTATCTTCAAAGAGGAATGACCGGGAGACCTACGAGAACAGTGATAGAAATTATGTTCCAATTATTAGCAGATTCTAAATTGTGATGTAATGTGTTGGATGTGCTTCCTAAACATTGTTTTTAATATTATTTTATTTTTCATCAGCCTCTCAACAAGTTAATCAATTGACTTAAGTCCCCCTTAAACATATTTTCGAAACGAATATATTGTATTTGCTATAATATATCATTATTGCTACCATCGTTTGGTTTTATTTTTACCTGCATTCCAACTCAATATATTATGAACAAAATTATTAGAAATACGGATAATGTAAAGGGTTCAACTGTTAATTTTATTATGACCATAAACTTAAATGCAAATACCTGTTTCTAGTTCTTCAACAGGTCTACAGATTGTAATATTCTTCTATTATGACGAGAAAAGTTTTGTGTAATTTGTGTTTGTTTGTTGTTTTCCGGCTCAGATAAAAACTATTTAATACAAGTATTTTATACACAAACAACTAAAAACATCCTAAAACAAAGGTTCAAATCAACATTCTATACTCGTAAATGTCCCACAAAGGCCTCGCTTAGCGTAGGCCACATTGGAAATGATAAGCACATTTCACAATCAAAATTTAACATGAATTATTAATTTAATCAGTATCAGAGCGTTAACTTGTGACCTCTTTATATATTTTTAAAGCATGCCGTAACTTAATTTGGCAGTGAAAATTTTCAGAATAATATTCGCAACAATTTTTACAAGAACAATCTTACGATTTATTAACGGATATACCTAAGATATGGGCAAACTGCTCCGAGCTACTAATGCTTTCCATGTTTGCCCGGCTCTGCTTTAGTACAGTCTAGTGGCGCTCTCACTTATCGTTACTTGAAATTTATCGTAAATAACAACGAACGATACGTCATATGCTTGTTGGGTTAAATGAAACAAAAGTTGGGTTTTAATTTTACGTCTAATTAACACCTAGGAACATATTATAACATGGCACATAAAATACAAGAATGGCGTAAACGACTGGCGCTACTTTATTTTATCACGTAAGTAGTTATTCTATTCTACGTTTAAGTTTGTGCGGTTTTGTCGCAACGATCCACGTTATAACGTGTGTTGACTAATTTATAAGAGTATAATACTGTGCCCTCTGTTGGCAAACAACGGCGCGGGTGCGGTTGAAGTTTATTTATAATAAGCAACGGAAACAGAAAACGCACAAAATGAAACGAAGCGACACAACATACGTAAGTACTGGCGATATAACAAATATTTTTGGAAAACATAAAACTTATTGTAAGATATTAAGACTATAAATGCATTCGATAAATAGTGTAAATAATATATTTCAATTTATATATATAATAACTACCGTCAGTCATTGTGTAAATTTTTATAAAAATATAACATTATGACAGAGAACATACAAAAAATAAGCTAAAATAGGTAAGATATTTATAAAAAGTTATAAGTTCATTTGAATATAAATAATTGATGCGTAATTTGGCATGTTTTGTATAACTGAACAGATTAAGGATCCGTTCAATGGGAAGGGGTTCGAGCTGTTGAGGAGGCCGCCCGTCCCGGCAGAGATGGCCGAGAGATGTATTATTATATAGCCTTACGGCATATCTGACACAACACATCAGAGCGATCCATACGTTGGAATAAGTCATATATAACATCGACAATTTAGTCACGAGCTACTCCCCTTGGAGGGAGTGACAACGGTAAGACATAATAAGCTAAATCGTAACATCGTGTCCGTATCTTCATAGCCAGTAGAACATTCGTTTACAAGGTATCAGCGTCGGGTCGTCGGTCTCGTGCTCAAAGATCTCTCCGTGAGAGGTAGGTCCTCGTGTTGACAACCGAGGACAGCTCCGTGTCGCTGACGTAGCCCGGCATGCCGGTGTAGTGCGTGGGCTGCACCAGGAGCGGGTGCGAGGAGAGAGCGATGAGGTTGCGATTCGGGAAGTAAGATTTCCACGTTGTGCTTGAAAAAATAAAGTTATTTTGAGTATGTAGCTCCAATTAGTGCGGGTAAAATTATTATGGTAACGTTTCTGCTGGGAGGGCGCCGGTACTCACTTCGGGTGTTGGTCGAACATGATGGGAAGGAACTCGTCGACCGGCAGCATGTTCTGAAGAGGATTGGCCGCGATAAGCTTCTCAGCTCCCTTCAGGGTCAGCAAGTAGCCCACAGTCCAGTACGAGTAACCCGGCCGAGTCGTGTGAGCAGTTATTCGTTCCTCATCGTCCTCCAGTATCTTACGTCCCAAATATCTGTTAAAAACATATATTTGTTATCTTTTTTACAATTATTTGAGTTCCAGACATTTATTAATTAATTTCAAACATTACTACATCTAATGAACGATATAATGTTAAACGTACATTTTGGCAGGATCGTGATGTCATCGGAGCGTCACGGTAGCATGCGCAAGCGATCCCGTGGCGCTCCCGTTAAGACGGGAAGGGTACCGCTGGGTTTTTAGTGGGTATTCCGATGACCGGGGCACACTCGGTGCCCCGGACATATGGCGAGCCCCACATACCCCCTCCCACTGTTCCCGTGGGGGGATGGGGGGTAATGCGTTTTCCCAGCGTTAAAAAAAAACAAGGATCGTGATGTCATTGTACTTACATAAAATCGAAATCGAGCCTTTTAGCTTCGACCACCATTCTAAAGTAGTTATCGCGGAAGTTCGGCGCGAAACGCACGTCGTCTTCGAGAACCATGGTCAGAGAGTAACGTCTGCTGACGATCTGAGGAAACAATATCATTAGAGACGTTCCTTTAAAGCTGACAGAGTCGCTGTCCACTCAGATTACCTTCTTCCATATGTTGTAGTGGCTCAGGAAACATCCTATTTCGCCCGCTTTCATCGGTCTGAAAATGGATAGTATGTTATGTATAATGTCGAAGTGAAACATATGGAGGGTTCAGTGACGTCACCCGAACGCCAAAATTACCTCTTATGGTAAGGGTCTTCATATCCAGGCATAAACATTACGTTCAAGCGTCGCATCGTGGTCTGGTTTAGCATTCTAAAATAAAATATACAAATTAATTGAAGAGCAGTAGCGCTAACCATAACAGCAGTGAGCGAACGACTCTACGTACAATCCATCCACGGCGGGTAACCTTTTCACATCAATTCCCAGTTCTTTGAAGGTCTTCATCATCAGCTTCTTCCTGGCCGGCCGTCGTTCGAGATTGATCATGTATACCATACTACATCCGAGCCTGGAGCGCTTCGGGTACGTCACGTACTTCTTCAGGTAAGAGTCCAACGGGAACTCGACTTCGTTACCCAACGCGTCCACTTTCAAGTTGAGAAATCTTTTTGCCTCGTTTATCGCTTCGCTATCAGTGGTCGGCATGGTGGTGAAGCCATACAACAGATCGTTGCACAGCATAATCTTGGAACCTTTGGAAGGACGATTATATCGGTTAACAGGATGTGCCTTATACGCTAAGCGCCTAAGGTATACTACTTCAAAGTTTTTTTTTATATAGGTAGGAGAACGAGGGTATGGGCCACCTGTTGGTAAGTGATCACCGACGCTCATAGACAATGGCATTGTAAGAAATGTTAACCATCGCTTACATTGCCCATGCGCCACCAACCTTGGGAACTAAGATGTTATGTCCCTTGTGCCTGTTTACACTGGCTCACTCACCCTTCAAACCGGAACACAACAATAGCACTGCTGCTGTTTTGCGGTAGAATATCTGATGAGTGGGTGGTACCTACCCAGACGAGCTTGCACAAAGCTTTACCACCGAGTAAAAAGTGATGACATACCTACGCGGCGCGCGCTCACTGCGAAGTTTGCGACGTCGTCGCCGTAGTCCATATAGCCCGCCGAATCCTCTTCGGGATAGTAGGTAAGATTTTGGGACGACTCGTCCGTTAGCGAGATCAGAACCGCGGAGTGCACCGCCGGTACGTGGTGACATCCGAGATAAAGTATATCTCTTTTAAAGAACTTCTTAAAGTAAGAAGATTTCTCGTAGGAGTAATCCTTCGTGTCGCCAGCCCTGAAACGAAACTCAGATGAGACTGGAGGACGAAATGCGGAACAGGCGCAGTGATGTACTCTTCCCTAACTGACCAGAAGTTGGAATACATTCCATCCGATAAGAGCATAGGAGATACAATCTTGTATTTGCGACCGACGAGAACCTTTAAAGTGTCAGGTTCCGTCAGCATCACGTCCGCGTCCAACGTCTGAAAATTAAATCAAGCATAAGACCACAGACGCGGCATTGCCGCCAGTATCAATTGAAATCGTAATTACTGTTTCACCACTTACAAAGAGATAATCAGCTCGGATGTCCCTCGCAAAGTTCAGCGCCTCTTCTCTCAACTTACAGACGTGTTTGTATTGATCCGTATTCCATAAAACTTTGATCTCGTTTTTACCTTCCTTGGGCTCGGATGACACAATCGAGTGTAAGTGAAATGAATGGTACGAATCCTTGTACCTTTCAGCCCATTTGCGGATAATTTCGTCCGTCTCGTCGTAATTATTTTCAGTTTGAATCCTGTAAATAACAGTTTCGTTGAAATAACACTAATATCGAATAGTAACATTATTATAAAATGAACATGAACTATTAAAACAATATCGTATAACTAGCTTGTTATAAAAACGCGCATGAGGCGCATTTTCTAAGCCGATCTACCAACGCGGTTACGATAGAAGTTTAACATAAGAGAATAGTATGCTATTATATATAACGCACTCGCCCGTTATGTCCTGCTAGCATCTTAATACAGGGTTGACTGGTAGAGATCACTACTTGAGTGATAAGACCGCTCCTTGCATGCATCTTCCTTCCTTAGCTTCTATCTTTTTTATTATTATTTTTTTCCTTATTATTTGTATCTGACTTGTTTTGCTTTTTTTTCCTTGTGAGTGTGCAATAAAGTTATTTATTATTATTATTAATAATAAGAAACTATGGGTATTTAAAATGGATTGAATTAGTTAATTCAATGTATTTAACGAGATAATATCTAGTGACTCTTTAGTTATTATTATTTTAGAAATAGCTTGACTCTATAAGTTTAACACATTGCGTTGACACGATGTAAGAAACCTCTACCCCAAGGCTATAAACAGTTATTGCGCAAAAATTTAACTCCATCGTTTGAATAAAAACAAGCATTTATATATATATTAGAAATTGGTGCTGTGGCATGCCGTGCGCGTCGCCGGGCGGAAGTCAGACTTGGTTATTATCGAGTATGTTGTTACGAAATTAACTCCTAGAATATTATAATTATGCTTCTGATAATATTTCTTAACACGTATAATTATATAAGTCGATAAAAGCAGAAATATTTTCAATTTATAGGAATAATTCTAAGTTTGATAATTGTGTTCTTGGCCGGGCCGAACCGGGTCTCCATCAGACTTCGAGCTGGCCATATTCCTCCTATGTGAGTAAGGCACTTTCAATAAAAACTTCAGATTGACATATTTTAGAAGATGCCTCCAATAAAATGGCGTATTGCGTAGACTTGTACTGGAATCAATCAAACTAGGCAGTGCGCAGTGCATTCGCCGCACTGCAGTAGATGACCTCAATTCACTCAGGTGGGCGATCGATACAGAAATTAGTGACCATGTATGTACAGCCTGTTTCGGTCAGAGGAAGAGTAAAGAACAATAAACCACTTTGACACTGAATTGACGGGATGTCATTGGCCGATAGAATTACTTATGTGGAATAGTATTATATGATAAATAAATACATAGTATTGGGGAACTGCTCCTAAAGCATAGCATAGCAGACCTATTGGCATTGTAGGCAGAATATTCATGTTAATCTAAAGGTTTGTTTACCTTTGTCATTTTCTCTATTAGAAGTTATTATACTTACCATATGTCAATGCGCTCTTTTGGGTATTCCAATAGCCGGAGACACGTCAAGAAATACGGTAAACTATTACCTTTATTCCGAGCTAAAACTGTAATTGCAATTCGGGGCATTACGGCACGCTCATAAAAATTACCAGGGCAGACAATATATCTCCCAAAGACGACTAAAAAAAGAAACACTTGTGACTTATAGTAAGCCATATCGGAAACGAACAGAAACAATCAACTTAATTCAAAATAAAATGAATACTAAATTAATCTACGCGTTCACAGTCTTCTCTAAAAAAAGCAAATGAGCACTAACGCATCTACCGGCTCCAGCCTCCGGTAACGCGTGCGCAACGCGCGCATGTCAACCGCACTGCGTCTGCACCGCCCTTACCCCACCCCAGACTCCACATTCGAATCAATAAAATCCAGGACGTCCAGCCCGGCCAGACGACCTCTGACATTATATTCTTATAATGTTTTTCTATTTACTCTTTTGTATGTTGGTTGGTAATCTGTACAATGGTCAATCAGTTCATATAGCCCTACTATTTATTAACTCTATAAACCCTCAATTTTAGTATATTTATTAAAATGACAACTGATTCCATTTAATACATATTTCTTTACAATGTTATTTCTCCAATAACCTAAGCAAGGACACGCAAAGATTTAACTTATTCAACTCTGACATATTTTCTTCATTTGTCATTATAAAATCGTCTCTATAATTTATTAAGATACCTATTGCCACACTACATTGCCTAACATACTTATTTATATACACAAAAAATAAATTAACATTGATTCTAAATCATAAACAACAATGAACTACTTATCGGAGCCGGAGCGCGTCTTATCACCGCCAGCACAAAAAAAATATGTCAACATTAATTTTGAGAGCTAAGTATATTATTAGTTTTATTTTCCAGATATATTCCGTCTCATCAGAAACACCATTTATAATTGAAAAATCGTAACTATTTTGGAAAATCTATCTGTCTGTTCAATAGAAAAAAAAGCTATATGAGGTGGCTCTTTAATACTTATTAGTAAAAAGTTGAAATTTAAAGAATGTAAAGATATTGTGTGCTATTGAGAAAACTATAGAAATAGCATGTGCAGAGCTTGAGCGTGTCATTGTTGTATGCGTAAACAGGGCCGCAGTGTATTATATGATTTGCAAAAAAAATTGAAGATGTTTTAATGAAATTATCTGGATCTAATAAAGATCAAGAAGTAGGCAGAGAATGTACAAACTTTACTATGAAAGAATGTACAATCATGGTGCTACTTTTGCTAATTATGTAAATAACTATTCAAAATTATTTAAAAAGTGTGTTCTTTGGCAAAATCATTACACATTAAAAATAAAATAAAAAATACATATGATAAAATAAAAATCACATGGAATATTATTAATTGTGAAACTGGTAGAATTAGCATTCGCAGCTCCGAAATGTCTGTTATTAGTAACAATGAAGTCATAAGTAATGATCGGGAAGTTGCTTCTGTTATTGAAAAAATATTTGCTGATATACCAGTTTTGACACAAAGTCGCTTATTTCTTATCCAATTGTTGCCAGGTCATTGATCAAAGAAATTTCAGAAAATGTAATGCTAAGTTTAATTTCTCTAGTATTGCTTATACTAATTATATAATAAGTACATTTAAGTTATTAGAGATTAAGAAAACAGCTGATTTGTGGGGTTTATCTGTAATCAATTCAATTATTGATGTGATTGCACCCTACCTTGTAATAATATTTAATAATTGTGTTCAACATGGTATATTTCCTGACCTGAAACATGGCCATGAAACATAGCAAAGTAAATTCAATATTTAAATCGGGTAGTTCTTCAGACCCCATTAACTTTAAGCCAATCTCAGTAGTTAAATCAATTACTTGCTTTGAAAGACACAATCTGCTTCATAGAAAACAAATTGGATCCACGAGGCATCGCTCAAAAACTGATGCAGGCATCGAACTTATTAAGAACATCTATGATGCCTGGGATGCCTCTTGTGTGTGATTTTTACCAGCAGTACTGTTGTTTCTCAAAACATTTGGAACTTCACTGGGACGAATATTTCAATGTCTGCTCTTAAATTCCACTGTATGGCAATTATATTAAAAACTGCTTCGATCTACTACCACCATAACACTTTCTTATTTATTGTAAAACTAGTCTGTAGTTGTAGTCAATATGGGAGGCCCACTGCAACTTGGCATCGTTGATGCCAACGGTAAGGCCAAGAAATACAGTAGACTCAACTGGATCCATCGACTCCCCTTGATGATATGTACATCAGCTTTTACATTTATAACATTTGGCGCGCTACATTATAATTTTTTTTTTTTAATTATTTAACAAAAGATTATTGACACTAAACCAATATCAGTACTATATCAGAGATAGCATTGTTTACATCGTCATACTGTACTTGTTTTCTTTTAATTTTAAAAACTAAAGAGGTATCATCAGCAAGCAATACTGTCATGTTTGTTCATCATATAAAAAAAGTAAGTTTTGACCCACAATTAAAAAGAAACTATTTACAGGTTTTTAAATGTGAAAAGCTTGATTGAGTTTGAAGCATGAGAAACTGTTATTTTTGGAATTTATAAGAATTTCTTGCTGTGAATCTTCCAAAAGAAAAAATCAAATTTTCTCCAATGTCATCTAATGGAAGTTAAAAGTCGAGACCGAGACTGACAAAGCCCACAACTTGATTGGAAAAGATACCAAAAGGAAACAATACAAGTAAATAGTGTACATAATTGAAATTGTATACATGTAACAAATGGTGTTTTCAGGATGTGTGTAGACATATTCTGGAATCAATCGATCTAGGCAGATGCAGTGCAATCGCCGCATTGCTGTAGATGAACTAAATTCTGTTATATTAATTATGTAAGTTATTATACTTACCATATGTCAATGCGCTCTTTTGGGTATTCCAATAGCCGGAGACACGTCAAGAAATACGGTAAACTATTACCTTTATTCCGAGCTAAAACTGTAATTGCAATTCTCGGCATTACAGCACGCTCATAAAAATTACCAGGGCAGACAATATATTTCCCAAAAACGACTAAAAAAAGTAACACTTGTGACTTATAGTTAGCCATAGCGAAAATTAAAACAAAATAAAACGAGTTCACGGATCACTGTCTTGAGTAATGAAATATAATTTGAGGGCAACAACGCAAAACAACATAAACCGCGACGCGTACTTTGCGTCATGGGAGCATACACCAATGACCAGGCTCAAACTCAAATCAATAAAATAAAATCCAGGACGGCAGATTGACCTTCAGCCCTCGGCCGGCTGAACTCTGACATTATGTTGTTTTCGTTTTGTTAACTCCATTTGGTTTAGGCAACAGTCTGAACCATACAGCCTAATCATTGGTTAATATCACAGAACATTTTAAAGTCAGAGGTTTCAATAAATTAAAACTTAAAATACAATAAATACTGAAACTATTATTTAAAAATATTTAAAAAAGAAGGTTTCGTGGACGATCTTTCTTCATCATAGTTTCTTATGCCAACAAAGCCCGAAATGTAATTTAATGGTAATATCGTGCATGGTCAAAAATGTTTCGGATAATTAAAGTCAAGTAATCAAAATTTTGAAGCATAAATAGCGCAATTGTTAAAGTCCTCCTAGCGATATACACGTCGCAGACTCAATCATCATGAACCCTTAGGCTTATCTCATCTCCACTTCTACAACACAAGCTGTACACCTTATTTTTTTTATTGCATAGGAAGGCGGACGAACATATGGGCCACCTGATGGTAAGTGGTCAGGTAACGCCCATAGACATTGGCATTGTAAGAGATGTTACCATCGCTTACATCGCCAATGCGCCACCAACTTTCGGAACTAAGATGTTATGTCCCTTCACTCACCCTTCAAACCGGAACACAACAATAGCAGGTACTGCTGTTTTGCGGTAGAATATCTTCTTAACTTATTATATCTTATTAGCTTCTCTTTCCTCAATTTTTAGATTAGTCAATATTTTACCTCCATATCTGGCATCCTTAGAATTGTGTATGAATTTGACTCGTCCTACGAAATCATAAATAAAATTTTATTCTAAAATGTAGTAAACATTTTCTTTATTTCATTACTTTCATTGACATTTTAGGGTGGTTGATACGATGCTTCGTATACCATGGTTTACTTAACTTGCACCGACTTTGTTGTATTAAGAAAAGAGAATATAAAATTATAACCAAAGACTATCTTTTTTTTTCTAACTTTCCGAATCTGTTATTGAAATATTTTGTTTAAAGCTACATTTTTGTAAGCAAATACAACAATTTTACACACAATATGCTAAAAGCGCGAAATATAACTCATTTATTCTGTAATACGTTCTTCAAAACTTATGTCGGTGACGATAGCATATATGTAGTAACATGGAATGCTCCTAGAGCATAAGATTTCTTCCCCAAGGCCTTAAATACAAATTAAAAAACGTTCATACTTCAATTACTTTATTTATTAAACTGTTCATTTCACACAAATTTGTACAAAAATTAGAGTCACAATGAATAGCTTTCCTTAGCTGTAAAGTTGAATACAATTTAGTCTCGGCTTGGATATCTTTATCGTATTTTTTTACAAATTTGTTTGAAATGAAATATTCACCGATATATTAATTAGACATATATATATATTTTATAATTTAAATTGCTACTTAAATATATTAATCATTTATATATTTCTAGACATTATCATAAAGCGTATCGTTCGAGAAACATTCATAAAATAGTAATCTTTTTTCCATAGTATATATTTAATCAATATAAGAATATTTCCTGTAGAATAAATTCCAGTATACAATTTAAGAAGATACATTTTTCGAGGCGACCTAGAAGGATACTCTTTCGGCCTATCACTTTTAACAATAAGATCAAAAAACGTCTATTAAACATCGTTATAGTTTGTAGATATTATTCTTCAAAATTGACAAGAGTCGTGTTATCTATATAAATAGTATCAGTTTTTTTAATTTCTGACGGAGGTAAGCAGAAGGGTGGGGGGTGCGACCAGAAACCATTTTCAGTGCACACTATTGAAGATTCACCGACGATCTCGTAACCTTCTTCGCATGAGTATACGATAAGATCGCCGACGGGGTACTTGCCGTCCTTAGACGGCGCCGCTGTCAGCAAGCGACCCTTCTCGGGCACGAGCGGGTCGGGACAGTAGATAGCTGCAACCGACATTCGTCATGTCCATGTAACGGACGCAGTGGGCTCAGCAGAATACATTACCCAAGTTTGTATACTATATACTCACCTATGCAGTGCGGCATCTCGCCAGACCATCGGCCGTCGAGCTCACATTCCAGCCCCGGGGCTCCAATGAGTCGGTACCCCCACGAACAAGCGAACACGGCGCGGCCGCCATAAGACGAATTGTACTCTACGACGCTTAGGTGGTTACCCAGCGTTCGAAGCACTGGACAAAATGTTTCTACGCATGTAGGAGGTTGCGATGACCAACGCCCTGGCAGAAAATATACATCTATCGTAACTTATAGGAAACACAAAAACGTTACGTTACATAGCGCAGGAGTTCGAAAGCGACTCACCGTCACCCATGCAGTTGACGATAGCAGAACCGTTGAGATGGTAGCCCGGCCGGCAGCTGAAGTGAACAGCATTTCCCAGCCGCGTGCCTTGTGCGAACTGATGAACATGGGGTGACGAAACGTTAATCGGCGGACAAACTATGTCTGGAAGCAAAAACATTACATCGTCACTCGTTACTCACACTCACTTCGCTCGCTGGATTCGCATCAGATCACGATATCGCCAAGCTCGAGATTGAATCCACTTTATTATAATATATTAACTTGAAATAAAATCGTATCTAACTACACACAACTCCAATCAAATTCAATATTATCGTAATTTTTATTTGTATTCCGAGCGATGCAATGCAATCGTGCACTTAAATTAGATGCGGTATAAAAGTGACACAGCTCACACATAGATAACTGTTAGTAGTAGTAGTACGACGACGAGCAAAGATTATGCAATTAAACTTACTTCAAGATTAATCTTGTCGGAGAGGTAAGCGCATGTGAACCCGTCATTACCACACAAACCCGTAACCTGCACGAGAAACGAGAGCTGCACACTGACAACGTATAGGACAAGTTAGAAAGCATCGTCATCGATCTACTTCACCAAGCTCAAGCTGTAAACAGCCGTGCAAGAAGACTCACTAACAACTTTAATGGCGACCGTGTTGGTGTTTCCGGCGGGCGAGGTGCACGTGTAGCTGTCGCTGTGGCGCGCGGTGACGCGGCTCAGCACGAGGCGGTAGTGCAGGTCCGTCTCGCCGGTCTGGCTGGCCCACGCTGCGGAACGTCAACATATCGTCACCGTTCGCTTAGCGCCGTCCTACAACATTCCATACCAGCGTGTATTGTGTGTCGTTACCAGCATAGTGCTTTTGCATTTGGGTCCAGCTCCAGTCCGGCTTGCCCATGGATCGTGGCCAGAGACAGTCGAGCCACACCGTGCTTCCCGGATACACGTACAGCTCGCCGCTCAGCTCCACTATAGCAGAACCGGTCACGGCTACATACTGGATAGTGGGCGGAGCACCACCTATGGTAACATTTTGAAATTGTTCTTGAACATGTTAAGTGCTCGATGTGATAAATATTTGTATACCGAGAGCGTTTGGAAAGAACGACATTATGTAATGAAGTGTAGAATATGTGAGTGGTGCGTAGCTGTAATTTATTTCCCTGTAATAATTTATCATTGGGTACCTGTGTAGTTGGTGATCACAGAAGTTGGAACACATTGAGGCATCTTCGAAGACCACTCTCCGTTCTCACACCTCAGCATGTTGTCCCCAGTAAGCTTGTACAAGCCAAAGTGCTTGCACCTGGCAACTATTACAGAGCCATGTGGAAAGTAGGTATCAATCTGTAATACAATACCATATCTAAGGATACTAATTACACAACTTTCTTGTTACAAAGCGGTTCAATGTTAGTTTTGTAAAATTGAAATATACTCCTACCAATAACACCACCACCGATCAATAAGTTGTCATTAGTAATGAGAAATGCTTTAAAATGACTAACCATTACATATATTCACCGGTTGCTTGGACTCTGAAAGTTTAAGTTCCAAGGATTAAGGCTCATCTTCTTATAGTAGAAATTTCAAGAAGTAATTTTTTTATGCAAAATGTTAACTTACCAATATAGAGTCATTTTTAAAAGCAATAGCTAATAAAGGGTTTTGATTGCGGTACAGACATTCACGGAAGACGGGCTGGAATCTACCATCTGTAATTGATTTAACTGTTACTGAATTATTTAGCATTTTTCTTTTTGATTAAACAAAAAAAGAAATGATAAAATTAACTGTCAGATCCTCATACAATACTTACTTGGTGTTTGAGAACAAAGCGGGCCCACCCAGTTTCCATCGATGCATTTTATTTTACAAATAAGGTGCTCATTGGTCGGTCCGATCAGTCCAGGGAACTTGACCTGACATAAAGGTATATTTAATCTCAGGTTCGGAGATGGAAATTATTGAGAGACATACAGTAGCACAGCAAAAGAAAGAAAAATCTTTGTATCATTCAATAATTAGAACATTTCCTCACCTCTGATATTTTCGCGAAGTCAGCCCTAAACCTGCTAATATCAAGGTTATCATCAACCGTTGTGACATCTGGAAGGGAGCATTTGAAGTCATCTGAAATATTAATATGTAGTACGCAATGGATACACAAGTTGCACGTGATATCTATAAATAGAGCTGTCTGAACATTTAGCAAGTGCAAAAGAAACAATATCGTTGAAACAAGTTTGTACAGCTTTGTACGCCCATAATGGGGGACTTGCTATCATAAATATATTTTTTTTATATTTGCAATCAACCCCTTGGTTTCAATCAGATTTGATATGTGTCATCTTTAATTGTCTTCACTTCATAGAAATATGCAGTTGTTTGTATTTAAAAGTTTCATAACCAGTTGATTTATGTGCCCTTTAAGCCTTTGCTTATAGACCATATCTCTATTTCTTCATTGACTGTTGTTATTTCCAGATACTCGTGTACCTCCAAGTTTCATATGAACCATGAGGCATTGCTTAAGATCTTTAGCACTTTCACATCATAATTGCAATGTGCAAATGTGCAAAATTTCTTGTCTGTGCATGTGTGTTATAGTACCTTGCAGCTATGCTACCTTGTAAAGCACTGCTTTACTAAATGTTTTATTTTAATGGAAAAAGTTTTTTCTGTTAATCAGACACTAATGTAGTGTAGATATAAAACTTTCCAATTAAGTATTTAATGGTAAGAATATCTCAGTAGGTACCACTCAGTCATCACTAATTCTACCACCAAACAGCAACACTTGATATTGTTGTTTCTCAGTTTGAAGAATGGGTGAGACAGTAACTAATTCCACTCACAAGGGATATACCATCTTAGTTACTAAGGTTGGTGTTGCATTAACAATGAAAGGGCAACCAACAGTCTATGGGCAATGGTGACCTCTTACCATCAGGTGGCCATATTTGCCAGTATGACAACCTATTTGAAATAATAAAAAGCTGGGAAATGTTTCTATGTAGAACTTGAATCAGCACCTATTTAAATCAGAAACTAAATTGTTATTACTTACATTACATTAAAAATAAAAGCTTTAATTACGTTTTTTATAAAAGTTTGAAATATATTGAATTAGACTATGATTTTGAGATTTTGCATAGGGTTATATGTAATATTTCACGTAATATTAATGTAAGTATTACAATTAATTGACTGAAGTCACGGGTACAAACTAGTATACAGTTTAATCAATAAGCAGAAGCTGAACTTGGGTCCTCAAAATGGCTCCTTTGTAAGCGCGACTGCGCACGTAGTTGCATCTTGCACCTGTATTGATTACCTCTAGAGTTTTTCTAAAAGGAAGTGTAATCTAAAGTAGACTACTTTGGATTACATATTTGTATTATATTCTTAAAAATTACTATTTGAAATACACGATAATTAGATCTACTTTTCTTACCCGAAGATATAGTTTCATTGGTGTTATAACAGAAGCCGGCCGTGAACGACAACAACAGGAGCAGAAACTTGTTCATTTTGTATAGCTTTGTGCACGTAACCCGGAAAAGTAATTACGAATCACCATCCACTAAAATCCATTTATCAGTACAATCATATAGAACGTGTTTTTTCGTATATCGTGAGGTACTGCTTTCGCACTAACGGACGAACTAAGCAGTTAAGCACAATTACTACATTGAGCCACTAGGCACTAACACTAACTCTCTTACTGTTTAACTGTCATTAAACATTTCATCGATCATGTAATATTTATATTTAGACTACCAATGTTACTAGCAAAGAAAATGAAACGTTCCGAAACTGTTACCCTGAAAATTCATCCTTTTTTGCATGTGATTTTTTCACTGTCTTCAAATTTTACATATATCGCTCATATAAAAAATACATAATGAGATATCTATCCCATCAAAAACATAAATGTGAAATGAGAGCCAAGTTCAATATTATGATATATCCCTTGGTTGTTGACTTCAAGGAAAAGAATAAAGTGAGATCTATATGGGTGCCAAGTTCAATGGTCAGTACTGAAATCTATTTATAAACAACATAAAATATTTTATAACAACTTAAAATATCATATCTTCTTATAACTTAGGATAATATATTGAAGCCTAAGGTCTGACTTGTTAAGGTGTTAAGTTCTCATATACGAATTATTATTAAGGACCTACTAAAACACTCATGGAAGAGCCCTTATATGTGCGATGGCTAGTTTCTACCAGCAAGCCATTCTCGGAAGAATAAAATAAGAACTTACGAAGGCTATAATATAGTTATACGTTTACGGGGTATAACTGTCTTTTTTGTGGTATTTTCTAGTACCTTTGAAATGTTTGAGTGAATTCAGCATCTGGGTGTTTTTTTACGCGTTTTCTGTTTATACTTAATTTGGCCAAGTCGGGGCGGTATAACGTGCGGAGGCGGTTGTACTCTACCATAGAACTCTCTTATGGTTTGATTTGACTTGGATCTAAATTGATAAGATGTACTCTTATTTTTTTTTTTACCCGTTATATGCCTGCGTTTGACCGTTGTCTTGCCTGATGTTAAGCATCGACATGGTACGGACGATGTAGCACGCTTGCCTAGAAGATACCTGTTAACTCTTGATTTGAAGACACCAACGTTGTACCTATCAGGAAATAGTATTCCACACTTTAACAGTGCGAATCATAAAGGTGGATTCGAAGCGCTTCGTACGTAGGCGGGGAATTTCCACCGTGTACCTATGGCGCTTTGGTTGCGTTTGCCTGGCCGTTCGATAGTAAAAGGGGGCGGGCGGAATTAAATCGTGTAATTCCTGAGCACATTCTCCGAAATGTATCCGATAGAAAACTGAAAGTGACGCAACTACAGGTCGATGTTCCAGACTTTGGAGCCTAGAGAAGCCTGAAGGTGGTACTTAGCAGAGCCGTCCCAAGGGTGAGAACAGTACTCCATACTTGACCTCACTTCTGCTTTGTATAAGCTGAGCAGTTGTTCTGGAGTAAAGTAACGTCTTACCTTGGAGAGAATACTAAGCTTTCGAGCGGCTATTTGTGCTTTATCCTCAATAAAAGAGCCGAAATTTAGAGTCGACGTGAGAGTAACGCCAAGAAGGTCAAGTTGGTCAGTTACAGGTACGGACACATTTCGGAAAGAGCCACGCGGAAAACAGACACGCCTGCGTCTTGGTTGCATTGAACATGACCAAATTGGCATCGCCCCAATCGAACACTGCCTTAAGGGCCACGCTCAGGCCCTCAACCATGGCTTCTCTCTGAGCCTGCATTTGGGCCTCACTAGCTCGTGCGGTGGACCTATAGCTCTCGACAACTGTGCAGTCATCCGCGTACCCATGGATACCAGGCATTAGCAAATCATTAATGTGCAGCAGAAATAATGTCGCCGAGAATACTGACCCCTCCGCCCCGCCATCCGAGGAGTGGCCATCAATCACCACTCGCAACGATCGGTTCCTCAGGAAGTCTGAAATCCACACACACAAGTTAGCAAGTAAGCCATACGTGGGAAGCTTGCTGATAAGGCCATCATGCCAAACCCTGGCAAACGCCTTCGAGATATCTAAAGAAACAGCAAGTGCCTCCCCGTGTTTCTCGATGGCCTCACTCCAGAGGTGTGTGACGTACGCCAGAAGATCACCAGTGGACCGATTTCGGCGAAATCCGTACTGTCGGTCACTGAGAAGGTCATTGGCTTCCAGGTACGTCAGGAGCCTAGTATTTAGGATACGTTCCATTGTCTTGCACAGAATGGACGTAACCGAGATGGGCCTGTAGTTGGCAGGGTCTGCACGACTATCTTTTTTAGGCACGGGCTGCACGTTAGCAAGCTTCCAGGACTTAGGCACTTGACCAGTCATAAGAGAGAGGCGAAACAGACGCGTCAAGATAGGAGAGGTCCGCTAGCTTTGTTCACGTCTAGACTGTGTAGCATTTTGCGAACTTCCTTTTGCCGAATGTGTATATCACTCATATGAGTGTTGGCGCTCGGTGCTGCTGGAAGTGTAGCGCTACCAGCGTCAAGACGTGAAGACTCCGCAAATAAAGACTCAAAGAGATTTGCCTTTTCTTCAGCGGTGTGAGCTAGCGTCCTGTCAGGCTTCTGAAGGGGAGGCAGTGAGGAGCGACAAAATTTCGCTTCAACCGATTTAGCTGGGGATCAATACGCTTTGCTACCCGGGGGGTACGAAGCCAGTTTGTTCCCTATTCGACTTATGTGATCGAAGCGTGACTTTTGCATAGCTTTCTTGCATACCTTGGCGGCCTTATTAAAGGCTCTCTTCTTTTGGCGCAAGTCCCTCGATTTGCGGTTACGAGCATCAACCAAAGCCAGGTACGCTTGACGTTTCTTCGCCTCAGTGCGTCCACAGTCAGGCCCGAACCAAGGCTGAGCTTTGCTGGAAAGTGGCATAAAATATTCCATGGCCAGACGCAGCAAATCTGTCTCACTATCCGCGCTAATCGAGGGGTCACCAGAAGAGAAGCACACACGCTGCCATGGATAGCATGCTAGGAAATAGCGCATTCCTTCCCAATCTGCTGACTTGTATCGCCACACGCCGAGTGCCAGTGGGCTGGGGTTGGGCGGGGAGTAGACAGATCCAGATTTCACCAGACAGTGGTCGGACTTACCTAACGGTGAAGAGATCGACACTGAGTATCGGTCCGGATCAGTTGTCAGCAGAAGGTCCAAGCAGTAAGCTTTATGCGAGTCAACGTCAGCTACCCGTGTAGCACCATGGACCAGCTGGGTAAGATCTAACGCTAAGGCTAGCCTTCGCATCTCTAACCCTGCATGGTCAGTGTCCTGGTATGGAAAAAGCCACTCCTTGTGGTGGGCATTAAAGTCCCCCAGAAACACTAATTGGGCTGTGGGGTACAACTGTTGAGCCGCAACAGCCGCCTCACTGAGATATTCTGTGAGCCTTGTTGTCTCCCGCGAGATTCCCGCTGTGCGAGCGGTAGACACAGACATACAGGATTTTCTCCATACTGAGAGGGAGTGCAACCGCTGTGTAAATTTCCTCTTTTTTCGTTTCTTGACCATTGATGTAGTTTTTTTAGGTAGAGAGTCGGAAGTAGAACGAGGCGTCATGCTGCTAAGACACGATGATACACAGAAGAAATATCACACACACTGATGGGGGACTAGGCTGGAGAATGCGGGGACGCCCGAGCCCCCCCAAGGATGTCCATCGGGCTCTCTCATCCGGTCGCCGACCGGCACGATGCGTCCCCGGGATTTTTAAACAGTTGGCGGGGCAGCCTTTTGTGAGTGGCTAGCTCACTACTTGGGCCTTCATATATCTGCGGTCGGCCAGCGGTGCACCGTGCCTCGGATCCCGTTACCCTCCGCGACTAGTCTCTCGGTGTGACGAATCCAGTATGCATCGTTTCGGTCCTCTGCAGGGACGCAACTGTTCTGACCCGACTCTCTGAATGGTGTCACAATAACAGCGTTGCTTGGCGGTACAGCTTTGTCCGGTGGGTGGTCACTAACCACGGCTAAGGCCTACCACCAGTAGATTTGTCACCTAATTTGCACCACCCAGAGATCACGTGTGGGGTTACGAGTTAAGGGTATTCTCCCACGGTCGAGGGTGACTTGGTCCCCAAACTAAGGTTTTAACTTACTACTCCATCTAAGGTTTTAACTTTGGAGAGTCCAACGTAAGCCTGCCCTTTACTAAATATAGAGGAGCCTATGTCGAGAAGAGTGCTCGCTCGGACACGATCTCGTCACGGTTTTATCACACCGCTCCCCACCCCGCTGCTCCACGGCTGCCGCACCGTGCGATGTGGTCTTACACTATTGATGTGCGCTAAATATTGATATAATAATTAATACTAAATCCCAGTCAATAACGTACTAAATACTAAAACTCATATGTTTGGATTAACAAAAAATTAAGGGTGGTATTCCACTCGTTATATATTCACGTGAAGACCTTAAAATTCACATAAAGACAGGCTGTCATCAATTTTGATTGCTGTTTCTTAAATTACAGGCACTATAAGTAAGTGTTCCTAATAGAATCAATTAATTGAAAAATTATAATAAAATGATAAGAATTTACTAGTTTCTGATTTATTTCTTTGTATTCACCCAACTACCTATCTGGATGCCATATCTGGATATGTTTATGTGAAATAGTTTTTGAGTTATAAGGGGGTCAAAAGTGCCACCAAATTGGTCGTGTAATGTTAGGCTTGACATGCTCTGGATGAGACGAAAGCGACGAGTCACCTTTCGACTTACGCAGGTAATGACCGGTCACGGTTGTTTTAGAAAATACCTGTATAAGATCGGACGCGAGTCAACGGCGATGTGTCACCACTGTGGCGCGGACCGGGACACCACTCAGCACACGTTGGAGGTGTGTTCCGCGTGGAGTGCAGAGAGGGAGATCCTGGTCCGTGAAGTCGGCAAGACCTGTCCCTGCGAGCAATTGTGTCGGCGATGCTCCGCAGGGAATCGGGTTGGAACATTTTTTCAAATCCAAACAAAACAGTTAAATAACAAAACAAAAATAACAAAAAATCCGCAAAACGATATAACAATGATTAAATAACACAATACTTGGGAAAGAAAAATATTAGCTTCGATAGCAGCGACGTAGTACCTCAAGCGGATGCTATTGCGAATTAGCAGTTGTTACACACTCGCACCTCATCTCTCACCACTTAAATTGGACTCAGTTGGAAGACCTGTGTATAAGACCGTGGCTCAAACCACACGGACTGAAGACTTGGTACTTGAAGTTTTGGAAATTAATAGATTTTATTATATAAGCACAGAGTAAGGAAGACTTTTTTGATCTGATTTGCTTGAAATTTACTATTTGTGTTTCTTGATTGCACTGATAAACGTGAAATTAAAATTTTGCGAAATTGCAGCCAAGCGGGTTGCAATTTTTTTAATTATTTTTTTGAAGAGCTGGGTCTGTCACTTAATTTGTAGTCTTGAAGCTTTACCTCAGTATGACCCACAATTCCTAAAGATTTATTTTAGGATGTACTCGAGAAGAGGTAGTTTTCGTTCCAAGAATACCATCCATCAGAATGTTCATTCGAATTTCAAAGAATATAGTTCCCTCAAAAAGTGCGCTTCTGTATAAGCCTATCCAAGCTACCTACAATTAGTGATGATAAATATTTCATATGAATAGTATATTTAATTTATGTTATTTTGTTTTCCCGTATTTCATTGATTTTGTTATAATTTATAAATAAGTGTGACGTAATACTTTCCGTTAAGTCGTTTTTAATGTTTTTAATTTAGGAACAGTCTTAAAAAAGGCGGGAAAGGGAGTTGTAAAAGATATAAAATGGCTGCAGAGCTGGATATTAGTTTTTTTATTTATAAACAGTATCGACCACGCGCCGACCTCATCTACCTTTTATACTTGCTTCCTCATGACAAACAATTAGTCCCAAGGCCAGTTATTAAAAAAGGCCTGCATTGATTTTAGTTAGAACTGTTCTCACATGAACAGTTTTTATGTTGCAGGCTCCAGAGTGAGCTCTGCGAGTAATTTAGTAAGAAACATAATTGGTAGGTAATCGTAAAATTGCCAGTTGGATAGCAAATTTCATTTGCAATTTTCTTCTTAATCGTGACCCAAACTAGTATCATTTTTGGTTCGACGTAAAAGATAAAATTTAGTATGAGTTAATATGAGGATCAATAATAAATAATCAAAGTTCGATACGTTCAAGTCCGGTCAAGCGTTATATAGTTTTCCTCATGACCAGACCAGTATGAGTCGACCCAGTGTCGACATGTCGGTGTATACTGTATTCACTATCGTCAAGAGACAAGCAATTCCTAGACTTTTTCTTGAGAGTATAAATACCTTTAATTAATTAGTTTCAATTCAATTAATTTTCAATAAAACAACTGCCTCATTGGTCTAGTCTAGGTGTTGGGTTCCCGTTGGATTATGAGAAAGCATCTACATACACAAGTGACAGGAGTCTTGTTCACTACAATATCACCTGCTCAGTTGGTTAGTTTTCGTTGAGACTGTTCGGAATGATCACGATCGGTTAAGAGATCAATAAAATGCAAATAAATGAGAAATGCTTTTATTTAAAGAAGCATGCAGCTCTGGTACATACAATACATGAGTAAGCCTATGAAGATATTGGGTATTTTAGAATTGGTAATGAATGCATTCGTCCCCAGCCTAAGTGTAGTTGTTAATATAAATGTAAACATATTTTATAAATCTCAAGCTATATGTCCAATTGCTTTGACAATTGACATTTTCTTCCCATTTGTTCATATTCTTACTAAGTATAAATATAGAGATACACTAACACAATATGAGTACTGTAAAAATGTGTTTCATTTTAAATAAAATCTCTTAATACGAGTTTCTAATATCCCGTTTTGTTCTGTTACTTTTTGTTGTTTTATTAATTTTTATATATATTATTAATAAAACTAATCTAATTTAACATAAATAAATGTATGCGTGTCTATTGCCACTACTATAAATACAGTAAAGAATAAGTTTAGTTATTAAAAAGTGAAATAGAAAGTATAATATGCTGCTAAGTTTTTTATATAAAATGTAAATACAAGACCATAATTATAAAAAGGCACTGCCAACTACATATTGCTATTTCTGTATTAATTAGTTATTTATAAAAATAACATAATGTATAAAGAAATTAGAATTCCAATATATATACACATCGCGCACATATGTATACACGGTCACAAGAGGTTATCGCAGACTACATGTACATGATAACTGATAAAGTTGGATATTTACTTTTAAAATCCATCAAGTGAGCTTGACGTAAATAATTGTCGGTGGGATCATCTGTGATTACCATTTTTAACATGACAAACAACATTTTGCCTAAAATTACCATTTAAGATTACTACGGTAAAACTAAAGGAAAAATTATTATAATTCTATGAGAAATCAGTAAAGAAATTTTTAAGATCATAATATTATTACAATTATATGACACTAAAAATATGTTAACAATATGTTCTTATAAATACAAGCAATTATATAAACAGATCTTCATGGAATAATCTTTGAGAAAATAGTAAATTTTTGCATTTCTACTTAAATAAAGCTAAGCCGTATACCTAGTATAGAATTAAAAGAGATTTAATACATATATATATGTAAACATGAATAAATTTTACTATTGTTTTCATATTGAGACAACAGCATCCACACTAGAGTATATTTATTTCCAAGAAATTAAATGAACTTTTTGATTGTTTGTTTGTAATTCTGCTAAGGTAAACTCTTTGAATAATTAACTTTTCTATCAAAAGTATATACTCGATTGCACAGAATCGATGGACAATGGTTGTTTTGAACATTCTAAGAGTAGGTACATAATAGAAATTAAAATATTATAAATCTAATCAGTCTTACAGTTAGGCACCTCAAATCACAACATTAGTAGTGCACAAAATAACTTTCCTATATGGCCTTACTTATAAACGTTGTTTAGCCGGTGATTAGTTAAGCAATGTGGTGTCTCCTTCTGTCGAATGTCAAATCAATAATGACAGAAAGAGACGAATCATGTTTAACTAAACAGCTGCTAAGCAATGCTTATAAATAAGGCAGATAGACTATAAGTATAGCATAAATATATGCAGTAGCCAGTAATCCATTGACTGAAGTAATTTCTCTAGCTACTATCTTAACTACTAACTCACGAATTTACATTAAGCCATTTGCTTCACATACATAATATGCACCCTATTTTCATAGGAACTTATGCTTTCATTTTGTTTCTTTAAAAATTACTTCATAAATACATATGCGACTTTAAGAAACATTTCCTGTTTAATTTTACCATCCCTCTCTGTTACATAAGTCTGAGGTATAGTCTAGAGGTATATACATAACTTTATTAATATGTTTTAATAGAATATCAAAATAATTAGTGGTAATATTCTGTAAGGACAACAATTGTGAAATAACATGTGTAAAGTTCCTATCATTAAATAACCACTAAGTTTGCCGTGTGCATGTCACACAAACTTTTCTAAAACATTATAAATCTGTCCATTCTGCTAGAACAATTATCCTAACGACTTATATTCAGTAAGTTTCATTCTCAACATGTGGTTTAAACATCCACATTAATGAACAAAACATTCACTGAGACCTTGAAACTTTGGTGGAATTATAGGTATATGAATGGATAAGAACATTTTATTACTTAGTTTAAAATGACTGCTATGTAAGGAAAATGATTGTTGTGTTAATGAATGTTTGACAGTATTCCTTAAAAATGTTTGTTTCGAATATTAAAAAAAAAAAATTTAAACAAAAAAAACCAGAAAGAACATGTCATGTGATATTTTAATCTTAAATATATTTGATGAGCTTAATATAATTTTAAGAACAAGTCTAGACAGTATTACAATGAAGAGATAGATAACAAGACAAAAGTTCTAGATGCAATTCAATGTCATTCAAAGAACTTTCCTTGACCAATGGACAAGGCTGCCAATTGACAAGTTTTATTAAGAGCAACAATAAATTTTAATGTCAGCACATGTTCATGTCCAGATGACGTCAGTCGGGACAGATTATGTAATCAGAACATTCAATTATAAGTATAATGTGTCTAGTATGAAACAACTATCAAGATACTACTTTACTCCATACTAAGCTAACTCTTTATATATAACTAGATGTATATATTTTTTAATTTTTAAGTAACTAGTTTATAAAAGTAGCCATAACAAAGTAAAGATACAACTGGATAAGAATTATAATATTGTATAGAAAGTAGAAAAGTAAATGTATATGAGATCAAAGTGATTACAGTTGCAAGATAGCAGACCACCAAATTGTAGCATTTATTTATTATATTCGAGCAAAAACGGACAATACAACTAAGCTAGCATAGTTTTTATATTAAGTATACTCACTATTGAAGGCTTCCAAAAATCACAGGCTAATAAAACCTAATAAGAGACAAATTTGATCTTAATTTGGAATAATCTGACTATGCAAATATTATTTGAAATTATATTACAGATTACTTGCAGTTTTGTAAAGAGGTGTTTTTAATCACCCAAAATCCAATGGAATATGGTGGCATAGACACATGATTACCATATCTTATATGATTTGGTTGCATTTCTGGAACAGGCGATTCATAATAAAGAGGCCAGCCATTCAATAGTACCGTTTTAGTTCTTCTGTTATTGGACGGTGCACTTATAATATACTCGTCAATGTTCAAGTCATCACCATGAAATGCAGTCCCATTAAGAAGGAACCTTGCTTTTTCCATTTGTAAATTGATGGCATAAATGGTTACAGCTGTTGTATCATTTGTGTATTTTCTATTTGCACAATGGGCATATATCCTTTGGAAACGGGAACATTTGCAGTTTACATGTAAAACTTTATTTCCTACTAGTCTTTTATACAAGACACTAACCCACCAATCAGGTAACGGCTCTAACTTATTATCAATGAGACTATAATTGCCTCCAATGAAACTTTGCCTTATCACAGTTGTTATATTATACTTTGCCGACAAACCCAGCTTATCTAACCAGAGAGGGGTACCTGCATAAGAATTAGATAACCCAGGTGCCCCACCCCCGTAGGAACTACTTGTCTCAGTTAGCCACATTGGTATGTTATGATATTTCTTGGTGTGGTTTTGCATTATTTTAATTTGTTCACTCAGTAATTCAAAAGTGTCTGGGTTCCAAAAGTCTTCCAAAGTGGCAGTTCTGCTATTTAAGTAGTACTGATGCCAGGATCTAACATTTATATAATGCGAACCATTACCTAGGAACTCCACCATGTATTTGAGGCATTTAGGTTGATGTTCTTGTGGTCTCGTAGTATCAGGACCTACCAACAGTGACTTTTTGTAACCATGATGATTTAGTAGCTTTCTAATCCTTTTGTAATCATGAGCCAAGGTCTGGGGGCTGATAGTTAAGTTAAAAACATGCTCGAATGAATTAGGTTCATTGCCAAGCTGCCAATCAATGTCAAAATTTTTATGTTTTGAGTATTCTAAGATTTCAATCGCATTTTGACTTTTCCATTCATTATCATCGCGTATTAATATATTTAAGCTGAAAAGTAGCTTTGTATTCGTTTTTTTACAGAATTCATTTATATCTGTCCACTTCTGTCCATTCATAATAAAAAATGGTAAAAATTTGTGCTTACAGAGCGTCTTGATTGCAGAACAGGTGGCTTCGGTACCAGCAGTCATTGGACAATGGTTACATGACGCTGACGGAATGTCCTCTGAACTAAAAATTAAACGGTCAGACATGGTACCACCAAGGCGGAGTCTCGCCGGAGCCAGAGCTGCAGCTAGCTCCCTGAGTCTTGTATTAGAGAAATTAACTGTATCGTAGTTCTGTATTTCAGAGGTATCAATACCAATACTTAAAAAGTCATCGGGTATAACGGGGTGGAATTTTTGGTGCTCGTCGATTGTCATGTAACATTTTTCCCCGATGTTATATTTTACAAATAACCCTAGTAGAGCTATATTGCCGCAGAAAATAATGGCACATGTAGCTACTAACCGTTTGTTGGATATCATTTTATATTAGACATAAGCCTGTGTTTTTTAAGATAGTAAAACTATTTATTGATAACAAAATATTGCAACGTTATTATATCTAATGAATCAGCGGCAACACTACTACGTAAGTTGGTTTAAAATCTGAAACTGAACAGATTCACATTCACAACACAATTTCACAGATAATTTTAAGTGCTTGCTGGTGAAATTGTCAGCTTGACAGTTTTATTCACGGTCTTGTATACAGTATGGAGGGTAGAGATAAAATCATTTGTGTACATGAAAAATGTCTGCCAAAAGCAGTAAATTAGGGTGGCACCACATTAGCATCGGGGTAAATTTTAATTGGATTGAGAAATAAACAAGGAAAGAAAAACTTCTGCTAAATTATAGCGCGCTTTTTAAAATCACGCAGAAATAAAATCATTCTAGCTACGCGTTTTCTACTTAAAGATTCTTTACTTTAAGATTATATTTACTACATTGTACTACGCAAGTAGTTGAATTTTCAATAAGTAACTACTTTAGTCGACAGTAATATTTTTTTAACTCAGCATACATCAATTCGTTTACAATTGCTTATTGCTACATTAATACCATATCCTTTGTCTACACTAGCGCCAATTTGTAGCTTGCAGCTGGTCACTTTTTTAAGTTTTCTACCATATGATTCTCCTTACCTCTACCCTCCATAGTATACAGGTCTTACAACGGAGCCCAATTTCAGTGGTGAGAGATTGGTACGATCGTGTCATAACTTTTATTTCGTATCAACGCCGCTGTACGTCGTTGCTTTCGATGGGTGCGGCCACGTGCTGGTTGTGTGACACGCTGTACGCATGCGTTACGTGTGATAGAAAAAGAGACAGAATGCTATTCTGACTTCGTTGCACAGCACACCCATTTATCGTCATGCCTCTGGCGACCGTAAATTGAATAGAACAGCGCAACCATTAAGCCGACGTACCACCACTACTGTTGTTGATAGACCTGTGTATAAGACCGAGGTTTTATTGTTGACAGACTAAATCACAAAATACTATTACTCAGAGGATTGTATAAATTGGAATGAGCCTGATTAACAACGACCTCTATTGAATGTTGGACGACATTAATAATGACAGTGCAGCGTTATCATATTTTGATAAGTATGACAAGTTATCAAATTGACTTTTCGATGTCTGATTCTTTCTTTCTTTAAGTTTTTTTTTTATTCGTTTTTGTTTTGTTTTAGTTTTTTGTTATAGTTTTGCATTATAGGTCTATAAAATAATAAATCAATATAAGTACTTTTTCAAATAATTTCTATTTACTTAATTACACAAAATTATATTTTAACTATCTTTTTCTTTTCCTTTTAGCTGTAAGAAATGAGTTAAAATTGTATATTGATTTGTTTAACTTGAAATAATAATTAAATATTAATATTTTTTTTATTTAAATAATCCTTTTGTATTATTGTATCCGCTTCCAAAAAATTTATATATTTGTTAAAAGTATTTACAATATTAATAGGTATGTTCTGTCATTTTCTCATAACGAAAAAAATAATCTGCTTCTATAAAAACCAAGTAACTTTAAAAGTATACGTGAATGAGTATAACTAACTATGTATAGTACTATTTTAATTGGTTCAATTACCGACAGAGGCCGCCACTTTCCGTATTTATATATATTTACCTTTTTTAGCTGTTCGGATGTCATTATTCCCTATAGCCACGGTCTTGTATATACAGGTATATCAACGGAGCCCAAATTCAGTGGTGGGAGATTGGTGCGATTGTGTTACAACTTTTATTTCGCAACAACGCCCGCCGTACGTCCGTTGTAAACGAAAGATAATATAAAAAAAATGACAAAACAATCCCGCCGAGTTTCTTTCGCCGGTTCTACGTAAAAATAGACATCGCCTAGACTCTAGTGTAGTCGACGGTATCTTAATGTAATTTTAAAAGTAAACTAAAATTAAAAAGTAACCGCCTGCAAACATCCCACTGCTGTACTAAGTCCTCCTCTTCTATTGAGGAGCAGGTTTGAAGCTTATCCCACCACGCTGCTCCAATGCAGAATGGTGGATACATATACGTATGATAGAAGTTCGTTCGACACATGAAAGTTTCTCGCTATCGCAACAAATACACTCGGCGTCAAAAAAATCGCACCTTTTGAAATTTTGACTTCAAGCGAATAATACTCTTAACTTATTTATTGTACCCTACCAAAATTAATATCATTTGAAAGCACAATTAATACACTTTAAAAACGCGTATCGTTATTTTCTGTAAAAACAATAATCACGAAACGTTAGGGTCTTTTTTTTTTTTTTTTTTATAGTGTAGGTTAGTGGACGAGCATGTGGGCCACCTGATGGTAAGTGGTCACCAACGCCCATAGACAGTGGTTTATATATTTCTTAAAAAAAACAACATCACCACTGCGCCACCAACCTTGGGAACTAAGATGTTATGTCCCTTGTGCCTGTAATTACACTGGCTCACTCACCCTTCAAACCGGAACACAACAACACAAAGTACTGCTGTTTTGCGGTAGAATATCTGATGAGTGGGTGGTACCTACCCAGACGAGCTAGCACAAAGCTCTACCACCGAGTAAAAAAAAAGTGCTGAAAAGCTCATTAGAGGAGTCACTACTTGTGCCACCTTGGACACGAATAAAAGGGGGGGGGGTAAAAATTAATTATGGGTCATTAGCTATCCAGACATCACAGAAGTCACACCTGAGCAGCTCCAGTAAGAAAAAAACCCTGAAAAATGGATACCACGGCAGAAGAAGCAGCTCAAGTGGTAGAACTATTGCAATCAGGACTACGCCAAGTTGATATTGCTCGACAACTCAACATAAGCCGTTTCCGGGTGAAACGAGTATCCCAGCGGTTCCAAGAGACTGGAGGCTACATCAGGAAGCATGGATCCGGAAGACGACGTTGCACTTCCGACAGAGACGACCGCTATATTGTGTCGACGTCTTTGCGTAACCGATTCTCCAACGCTGTTGAGCTGCAACAGCAGCTCCGAACAGCTCGGAGGACGTCGGTGAGCGTCTCCACAATAAGAAGAAGGCTGCGAGAGAAGAAAATCCAGGCCCGTAGGGCTGCTACTGGCCCTAAATTGACAGCAGAGCATAGCGAGTCAGACTTCAGTTTACCCGAGACCACGTGGATTGGACGTTCGACCAATGGAAGTCTGTCCTCTTCTCCGACGAGACTAGGGTATGCCTTTTCTGCAATGATAGGCGTAGAAGAGTGTACAGAAGGCAGGGGAAACGGTACTCACAGGCCTGCTTTGAAGAAACCGTCAGCTACAGAGGAGGATTCTGCATGTTCTGGGGCGGAATTTCAATCCAAGGAAAAACCGACTTTGTGTGCGTCTCCTGCACTGGAGGTGCACGTGGCCAGGGGTCCCTGACTGCTCATCGGTACATCACAGAGATATTGGAGGACCATGTGGTCCCGTATGCTGGTTTTGTCGGGCCTGAATTCACATTCATGCACGACAACGCCCGCTCCCATACGGCAATCATTGTTCGGGACTACCTGAATCAGGTTGGGATCCCCGTGATGCAGTGGCCAGCGAGAAGTCCTGACCTGAATCCCATAGAGCACCTTTGGGATGATCTGAAACGCCGGGTGCGGTCTCGTGATACTGCCCGTGCCACGCTTGAACAGCTTCGGGACACCGTCGTCGAGGAGTGGAGTGACATTCCTCAAGAACGCATCGTGACGTTGGTGAGGTCAATGAAGGATCGCATGGAGGCTGTAATTAGGGCTAAGGGAGGTAACACTAGGTTCTAAGTTTAGTTTTAACAATTTGTTTTACTGTATTTTTTAAATTTGTTATGTTTTTAGATTAATTAAATTAAGTAATTTTGGCGTGTTTTTCCTTTTTTTCATGAAAAATGTTTTTTATATGCTTAGTAATCACTATCACAGTTTTATTATTTAAAGGATTCAATAACCTTAAAAATGAGGCCCCACACTTATACCTTACCATAGATGAAATAGGGTTTATAGTTGCTTGAAGTCAAAATACCAAAAGGTGCGATTTTTTTGACGCTGAGTTTATATCGATTATTATATTGGATATTGTCGATGTAATTGAATGTAGGTACTGGCAAATGGGCCCGAGGTTAGCTCTGGAATAAATATTACCCATCCAACATCATCATAATACATCGCAATCGCTTACATCGCCACTGCGCCACCTACCTCGGCAACTAAGACGGAGACAATATGTAATTTTTGATTTATTATTCAATACATTCCGGCTGCGGTTCGACCGCGTGTGGGAGCAAGTTGCTACGTACCCTGACAACTTGCATGCAAAATTTCATTATGATCGCTTGAGTAAGTAACATAAAAGAACAACAGACATTTATTTGTATAAATAAGTAAAGGCACTTTCGCATCTATAATGTGAGTAAGGATTGCTTACTCGGAACTGTTCGTTCCCCTAACGAACAATGTCGACAGGTAATCATGGTCGACAACATAGTTCAATGTTTTCTTGGTTCAGCACCTCTTACTAGTTCTACACAAGATAAGTTTAGAATGTATATATTTTTTAAATATTCCATATATATTTTATATATTATTTTAGTTTATAGTTTTAGGCCAGACATGTGTTATATTGTAAGTGTATTATTGCAGCGTAGTCACTGAGTTCTACGTAGGTACACAAAAGACAAGAAAAGTCCGCGATGGCATATCTCTTTTTATAGATAAGGTGTTTTTTTGCTAAAAAAGAGAAGAATTAATTAAATTTTTATATTAATATAATGCAAGTTATTTGTAGAGTACTATTATTTTCAAAATAAATGACATGAATTTTAAATGTTTCATACATATAAATATTGGCATTCACAAATCTTAAAATACACAAGGCACGTTGTATGACGCATTGGAAAAGTGGTAAGAGACAAGTTGACGAATATTTATTCTATTTTGTTTATATGGTACGAAATAAAATCCTTCTTTTACATATTTGAAGTCGGGAGGGGCAGCTCGTATGCTATGGACTATGGTAGTGTGACGTTTACTACTATGATAAAGTTTAGACGTAAGTAAATAAAAGTGCTTTACCTAGTAAGTATATTTTATTTGAACAAGTGAGGAGTAGTAAACTAAACATTCCTTTCTCCTTTCAATAATTATGCATAGCTTTCTACTGCATAGCACGTGTCCTAGCAGCCACGTGTAACATCACGACAAACATTATTGCCTTATAAAACAAAAAGAAATTGAGACGATTAATGTAAATAAAATATATTAAACTATAGTCGTCGCTTTTCTCCGTGACAATAAATCCACAATACCAGTATCCAGGAAACTGACATGTTTCTTGGACTGAAGATCTTAAGAGAAAGGCGACTCACAATGTCATTTGCATACGCAAAAAATTATCAAATTGTCATGAATAAATAATTAATAAAAATAAGATATAAAACCCGCCGTATAAAATATATTAATATGTCATCTCAATAATGATGTCATGAAACCGTTTATATAATAATATAAAGTAAGATTCGTTCAAATGTTTTTGTTTATATAAAATTTTATTTCATATTTTGTACCTATCTTAATGTTACAACAAACTCATCGACTCGTCAACAACTTAAGTATACTAAGTACATTAAACTCAATAGAAAAGTAACCCGTGCACGCCAACAGATACTACGAAGCGATGTGAGCGAGCCGTGAACATTGAAAACGAAGAGACAAGATATTGTGCTCGATATAGAGTAGAAGGATTACTATGTATGCGTATAAGAACACTAGGAGCTCTCGTAAGTTTTAAAGGCCGTCTCCACATTATTATAAACGCACTCAGCTACAGGCAGAGGCCCTTTGAGCAGTTAGAAATTCGTTAAAGATTAATCAAAGTATATAATGTGTTGACAATGAGCCGAATTGATGATAAAAGTTGTGCCCCAGAGCTAGAGCCGAGTACATACACGCTCTAATATTGTTTTAATATGTTGTGCTTAGGAGCTGTTTATTTTAATTATAATTAATTTAGAGCTCGTCGTGTTTCGGTCCAGAGAACTCTTCGTGGCTAATGAAGCCGTTCTTGTCCTTGTCCTCGTGCTGGAAGATTTCTTCAACGAGCTTGTCGTGACTCTCCAACATCTGTTTGACGTCTTCGCTTATCTCCGCGCCGTCGGCGGGGATCATTTGCTTCTTGAGATAATCACTCACCTGTACAAAACAAATGATGCAATTAATATATAATAGAGGTCATAATTATTGAAGACTCGTTTTATGTATCGAATTTATTATTCTTAGCATGCTTTAATTGTTAAATCCTCTAAATATTTATTAAGTATATGATTGTGTTTGAAAGTCTGCGGATTAAAGATAAAACGGTATTAACTTAAAAAGCCATGTATATACACAATTGATAATAAGCGTAGAGTCCCTTTACTACAAACGAGTCCAAAGGCTCGAGGGTCTACCCTTCACCATGAAACTGACAATGACTGACCTCCTCTCGCGACAGTTCGTTATCGCCATCTGAGTCCATCGCTCGGAACGCTAAGTCAATACTCACTTCCTCTCTGGACAGCATGTTGTCCTTGTCGGAGTCAATTTCTTTGAACACGTTGGTAGTCGGTGGAGAGTCACCGATGTTGATCAGCTCCACGTCGAAGTGGAGGGTGGCGTGGGGAGGGATCACGTTGCCGGCCCCGCGTTCACCGTAGCCGAGAGATGATGGAATCGTGAGTTTACGTTTCTCACCTGAAATATATAATAACGGCAGTCTTAATCATATGTCATCGGTAAGCATGCTTAAATATTTTAAAAGAAAAACCAAAATGTATTTATTTATACATAGTTTGAATTAAGAATACATTTAAGTATAGAATGAAGAATTAACGATGAATTTCAATTCACTTCAATTCCGCCAACCGCCATCTTGTTGGAATAAAATGTTAGTAGGTTGGTAGGTAGTGGTAGGTTCAAAAAAGACCCTTATTTTGTTAATTTCTAAACGTACCACTTGAACTTGCACTTTGTAAAATGTAGTACTGTTTTAGTTACACCTAGACTTTTACGATGTCAATTTGGCTTAGCCCTACAAATAAGCTCGGAATTGTAGAGTACGCGGTGCGGAGTTCAAGAGGAGCGGTAATATTGCGTAAAAAATTAAAGAGTGCTTTCTAAGATTGCTAGGATTAAAAAAAAATATGGTATTATTTGAATGTTAAGTTAGCCTATTGATATATATTTTGTTACAATATTTTTATATAAGCAATAATACAATGTTTTTCTTAAATTAAAGATAAAATTGTTAATAGTTATACACATTTATTGAAATTATAAATAAATTATTATTATTATTATTATACTTCTCACGTCATAAAATGTTAGGTGAAATTTGATTAAAAATTAAATACGACGCAAATCATATACTATAAATCGTAGAATTGGTAAGAAGGGTTGCAGAAGTCTCTTTTGACAGCTTTAGTAAGGAACTAAATGATCCATGTCTTGTAGTGAAACACCTTTTAGCATCTTGCTGTTTGTATAAATGTGCTTACAACCCGCCCTAACAGTTCACTTATTTCAGCGTGAAGACGTCTTAAGGTCCGTGATAAGCTGAATTCTCGCAGTTACTGCCGCAACCCGGTTTTATTGAGGTGTCAACGTGTCAGCCAAATATCCATAAGGTTCGTTTTAATAAAAGATGGTTATTATAAGTGAATTGAAATAAGCTGCTGTACGATTTGTTTAAGGAAAAGGTATAAATGGTCTTCAACATTTTATTAAAGCAGATGTTGAAAGCATTACCTTCTAAATGAATCAAATGCTTGTCAACATCAATTAACTTGTGATATATGCCGTGGAAAATTATATTAAACACGAATGACAAGCTCATGAATAGGCATGTATATTTGCACCTGTTATTAATTTCTATGCAGTAATTGAAGGTTGCGAAAGTGCGCTGTGTGCGTGGCGTGCTTTAGGTTAAATATATAAAATCCGATAGTGTCATGTTATCCTCAACAATCATGCGTTCGATTCATCGACAATTTAAAACCATTTTATATTCCGTTCGCTGTGTCGCAGACAACTAACGCGACGGCAGATATTATGACTGCGTATGAAGTTACATTCATTAAAAAACATCGTAAATCTATGTATTCTACCAAAACTTTTTTTGCACCGGCTCGGTATTTTCAATTGTTTAAGAACTCATAATAACTTTTGTTTAGATTAGATTTAACTTTAAGAAAGAATAAACACAGCCTTCAGATTGTAGGTATTTTTATATTATTTTAGAAAGTAATAAAATATATATTTGTACGTGAGGAGAATTCAAGAATTGTTTGCGTGTTTGCTTGGATTATTTCTATTAAGCTTAGAACTTTCTAACGGTGCACTTGAACCTTTAGCTCAAGCCCAACAAGTATTTGCCCGGTTTAACTATACAAAAAACAACATAAATTGCCTTATTTGTCCAATAATGGAACCAAAATAATCCAAAAGTTGTTTTAAATTATTGTAAAAACTCGGTTGAAGTAAGTCGTGCAAATGAACCCGCCTTATATGTTTGTTGCCTTACATGTTTGACGGCTTTGTATGCGATGACTTTGGAAACGGATATTTATGTACAGTTTTATATACATGGAAAGACTAAGCCCACGACCTTATTACTTTCTATATTATTGATTTGGTATTTGCTACAGTAAGGAGGCGTTTATGTAAAAGGATTAGCTAAATTTAAATTTAAAAAAAATACGTAGACATGTATAAGTTAATTTATTATATTAGTTGTTCCTCATAAACTAATATGAGAAATAAATAGAAACGAGTGTGTATCAGCATGTGTCATGTGCAAAGGCCGTCGGTGTGCTGTCGCCAGTAATTATAACTTGTCGCGGCCGCCACGTAGTTCAGTTACTAGTTAACACAGCAGATTCCGGGAGCAACAAGTTTAGTTTTGCTGTTTTCATGATTCCCTCTCACTTCTGTATACAACGTTGCTTACGAAACTTCGCACAATGAGCTTCGGTGTAACATCGTGCTAGTTAAATTCAACATGCATGAACAAGTTCTTAGTTCACAGATTGAGAGACTTTCGGCTAGATTTAACAACGAGCGATGTAATAAAAAAATCATTTTAACTAATTGTTTTAAATAAATCTGTGCTTTAATCATATGAAGTATTCGGTAACTAGTAGAAATTATTATCAGAAAATTACTCTTCCATATTTAAAACAGTACACTGTGTATTCCAAATAGGAAACAGGAGTTATTACAGAGATGAAAGGAGTTCTCATTACCGTTGTTACACGAAATGACGCGGCAAAGCGGTAAATATTACGCAAATGACCCTCGCGGCAGCCATCGCCGATCGCTTTATTAACTTCACATTCGGCAACAATTACAGTTTTGCAAACAAAAATGCTTTTATAGTAATTTATGTGGTTTCCTAAAAGCAAATTTGGTTTTTCCTTTTTATTCTTTAAAACTTTCTTAATGTTTTTGTTTATTTTTATTTATCATACATATCATTGATAGGAACTGAGAGATTATTACATTACAATTACCGTTGAAAATAGTCGAGATAAAAAGTAAAGTAACATTGTACACCCACCGACGCACATGTCGAGAAGACCTTGGTCCCAGCCCTTGATGACTTGGCCGACGCCGATCTGGAAAGTGAAGGGCTGGTCGCGGTCGTAGCTGAAACAAGAATGGTAGGTACTTTTATATAAAATAATGCGGATAAGAATCCAAAACCTTTTTAACTTTTATATGAATGTAAATAATAGCAGACTATAAATAGACTTAATTGATCAAAGTTAAACAATAAACAACTTATTCAAGTATAACATTCATTGTTACTAAAGAATATTTATTCTTCTATAAGTTTCAACAAAATATGCGAAAATAACTGATAATAATATTTATGTTCTTTGACGTACATAACATACTCCGTACATCAAAACAAACATAATTATGCCTGAATAAAACAGTTTTGCCTATAGCCGCACGTAACCCTGTTAGCATAACTAACACTAAAATAAAAACTAATATTAGGGCTAGTTCATTTTTCGCCCAGAGAATCGTAATTGCAATTCAAAAATGTTGCTAGCAGTCTTGGCGCCATTCCACGTGGTCACGATTTGTCCAATAACTATTTTTAGTTTTTATTAGTATTTATTTAAGGCTTTAATGTTAATAAAAAAGATTCCAAATTTTTACATGGATATAATATATGGAATAGATACATGTATTCAAAATTCGGGATACGTACTTTTGTAGATTTTTGGTGGCAACATTTTTCTTTTTGTGCAACTTTAGTTGGTCTGGTCATAAGTAATGTTCCTTTCTCATTTTATTTTTATAAAATATTGTTTTTGACGGTAGGATGAAATGAAATCAAAATATAAATTTTCAATACTTTATATGCCGTTTTTTAAAATACTGGTATTTAGGCTGATAATATTTTTTCTCAGTACTTAAATTAATATTTAATGTCCTGAAAAATACGAAACTCTAATGCGTATATCTCCTGCGTTACAAGTTTCTAATAGAAGTAAGAATGACACTTAATAGGAATAACAGAGAAATTTAGATGCACTAACACTATTTATATTATTTTAGCGCATATTGTCCATATATTTGGGCGACGTGGCCTGAACATCAGATAAATCGGGTCGGAATAACGCTATTACATGGGCTTTTGTTTGCAAGTAGTTTGCAGCGGCCATTACGGCTTATCGCATTCATAACTGATTTGCTAACGCACCATAAATAAATTCAGAAGCATTCTTGGGAAATGTGTAGTGAATAAGGTGTTAGACATATTTTCAGGGTCGTCACGATGTGCATGCGTTGTTAAGAGTAATCAATATGAGCAAATTTGTAGAGAATCGAGGTGGTGGAGGTCTTGCGGGGCGAAATTCACTAATACTTAACCGTAATACGTGCTTAATATGTTATGCTTACTTATGTTTGTCTAGCGCTTTATGATACAGGTAAACACGTCGACTTCGATTAGAGGATTGTATCGTTTGGATTATACATGTTTATGCAAAATTAGCATTTCAGAAGCCTGATGATTATTGCCGACAAAATACCTAAAATCATGTTTTAAACTACGACAAATGGGCCATGTTCGAAACGTCTAAATTGTACGAAGATCCGTTGAAACGTAAAGGCGTGACTGACTAACTTTCACATTCATATAACCTGTATTAAAGTTAGTAAATAGCTTTGAAATCTTCAACGATAATAGCCTCGTTTCATATTTAGTAACTTTTAATGTATGAGCGTAGCTATGAAGTACCTCAACAACGTGCTCTCCGAGGCACGGGAGGAGCAAGTTAGTCCTACCTCCAGGCTGCTTCTGAACTAGTTCGAACCTGGAACATCATGCGGTCTCTAGACCGACTAGCTATAGGTAGTTGTTAATATACAACAAATGTACAGAGCCTTGACAGAAATCCGACAATACTACTTATGAAAATGAGAACGTTCTTATTGTATATTTGTTTCACAATAATAATAATTGTTAAGCGCAATCACTCCGACAGCGGCAGATCCTGAGAGGTTATTATAGATAATAACTGTGTTTATTGTATGAATCTCGGAAGGCCGTTCAAGCATTGTACCAGACTTAATTAAACGTTCCGCGTTCTATTTTGCATAGTAGCCGAATTGCCATCTAATTAAAGTAATATGCGAGTGCTAACATGCCCGCATCGCCTCGCCTGTGAAAAGTCTGATACACCAAACGGACTTGTAGTGCTAACAAATGTGGTAACAGTGTATTTGTCGCGCCTTCACGTTCATCGTTACAAAATATTACACCGTCGATACATGGCGCGAATAGTTGAAAATATGAATTATTTTATTAAATGTTTAGGATATGTGATGTGACGACCCGTGGGTGACGCAATAGTTGATATATATCTACTCATACATACATCAGCAACGCAAGCAACCTGCGCGATACTTGCGGAAGTGACATTTCGATGATTTATTTGCAAGTTCATGTTATTATTTTGAAAGTCACCGGATATATTGTACTTAATAAAGTTCAAGTACAAAACCAGAACATAAAAACAAGTAAAAATAAATGGGTATAAATTGTTATTATTTTTAGTGCGAGAATTAAATAAGACTTGTTATTATGAATACCATTGTCCTCCGTCCACAGGACCCCCGACAAGCGCGACACTTTACGTAAGTTAACATCACCTAATATGTATTAGATTAAAACGTATTCATAAATAATTTGAAGGTCTGAGAGCTTCGGAATGAGTCACGAAGATCTTTGGAGTCGTTTTCAAGTACCGCCGCGAACGTCGACTCGTCACTCGACGTGTGATCGACGTACGTGTTCGGGGAATTAGTGACCTATCAACTTTCTCTCCTACCCGCGGAGTATCCGCATAACATCCTCGTGTTACGTGTTGCGTGCGCCGCGCACACGGTGACTTGTAACGACTCTTGCAACGTTTAAACTCTTGACATTAAGTATCGTTGCATCATCCATTCGCTGTGTAGGTAAATATTCACCTACTTGCATTTGTTTAATCACTACAAGAGAAAAGGCAAGGCTTGGCCAGACGCAACGATTGCGACACGTCGTATGCGACGCATCCTTAATTAATATTACGAATGTGAAAGCAAGTTTTCGTAAGTTTCCTGCTTTGAAGCTTTAATATAATTCAAATTCTTTAGTTGAGAAACAGCAGAAGTCTGAGACGTGGTATCAGTTTCTAAAACGACTAAACTACCGATAAACAAACTAAAGTTGGTGGTAGATGAACTCGCCCTGGAGTTTTCGTTAACGATAACATCTTGTCATTTGATTTAATTTCGCGGCTGTACTACTGACAAACAGCAACGCGATGTTTGATTTGATCAAAGAAGTGCGAAGACCTTATTCGACCTTATTGTAAGAGATCGCATTGGAGGAAAAACGTCGCGCTTCAGGTTCGGGAGACATCGAACTATTTAACGCATAACGAGAGTGGGAATGAAGTCGACGCCGCTCATCGTTTATTCAATAATTAATGTACATTAGTACTCGACTCGAGAAGGTGGTCCTTTAGAAGAGTGCAATATACATTTTTTAGTATTAGTAAAGTTGCAAGCGACACCGCGGCGAGGTGACACGGTAATAAATCTTCCTAATTGAATAATACTTTTGTCTGCTTAAACTAAAGTAGATGCAAAACGTATTAGTTGACCGTCGACCGCACTAAAGCAATCGAAAGCTGGATTTATATTGTATAAATGAAATTATCGCCGTTGTTATCACCATTGCTATCGATAAATACACAACATTTCCATCGTCGAAAATGATCGAACCTTCCGCGCATAATTGTTGAACCGAACGGATTAGAGAGTTATTTCTGCAAGCATGTTGTAATTGCATTGTCGGTTGCCGCAGGCTAACTGTAATGTAGCATTACAGCTGTACTACTGATGACTAGTAACAAATTCTTTTAATCATGGTCATCGCGTTATGGTTTCGATACGCGTCTAAAATAAATGTTACCATACAAAATATATAACTGTCGATTATGTATATTTGGCGTATTTCTTTATTTTTTTATATGTGTGTGCTGAATATGATGAAGATGATGATTTTGTATATTATGTATTATATGTTATTTGATAATTATGTAATACATCAATTACTATTCACAAACAAATTATTACTTGCGACTGTCATTTATATGTATGATAAAGCGAGGCCGCAATGTGAGTTACCTATAGTTGAAAGTTAATTAAAAGTTATTGACAGGATACAGAATACAATAATAAATACTATCTACATTTATGATAAGAATGTAGCGCATTAAGAACGCGTTGTTAATGTGTTTACACACGCACACGCACTCAACATAGTCACAGAGATATATAATATGTAGACATAAGATTTCTTAATAGACGAACACTGCGACAGGACACCGTGAAAGTGAGGTCAAGAAAGTTCGCGAATCGAAAGTGTGACGTCACGCGAGAGAAGTGAAACTATTGTTTGAACGTGTTTGTCTCTACGCGATGCACGACTAGGCCATCTTATCTAGCTATACATATTTTAACTAGAATAAGGTAGAATGATGAATGTATTCAATTTTTATAAGTAGCATGATCGGATAACATTACTATAACTCTTGCTGACCGTACTATTTTCTCAATCAGTGAACATGCCTATCGGGATACCTTAAAGGGGCAGTTTAAGATCGCTGCTTGTAGTTACAACCTTGAACGTACACACTTGCTGCATCGTCTCAAATGCCAACCCATATGTATAATAAGCATAAGTATATATTTACGGTTACATTAAATAATAAATATATTACGGAAATATTTCGCCTTGGTCTAGACTTGTAGAATAAGACATCTTCTCGTTAAAATCTACATTCGGAACCGCGGTGGTAGCTTTTATATTATAGTGTTTAATAGTGATCTTAATAGCCTTATCGAATAAGGTATACTTTAATTTTTGAATCATATACAGATGCATGCGATGCGGCAGTTATAGGTAGGAAGCACACAGTAAATAACCTGAACATACGAATACTAACATTATATCATAATTAGCTTTATTGTTAAACAAGGTTTGAATATTTGATATTTTGGCGAATCTAAGATCATGTATTCTATTTTTCCAATGCATAATAAACGAAAACTCTTGAAAAAGAGAATAAAAGACGAATTAGATAAAGTAGTTACCGCGTCACTGGGGCCGAGCGAGACGCGCGACGGTAACCATGATATACATTATTGTATCTATGTTTTAGTAAATTGTACATAAAGCTTTATTTAATGAACTATAATAAATATATAATAGAATGAGCGTTTTATGTAATGTATGTTTACAATTATTGAATCTAATATTCCATTCGCCAACAACATAATATTAGGTTAAACTTTTACCGCCTTATTCATAAACTTTATTTAACTGGTGATTAGTTAAACAATATTTTGTCTTCTTCTTTCGTATGTCAAATCAATAATGACAGAAAGAGACAAATCAGTGTTTAGCTAAACAGTAACTAAGCAACGTTTATGAATAAGGCCGTTAGGAAGTATAGTATTTACATATTTTCTTTACACAAATACGTTTACGATTACGGTTAGTTACTTTATAATAAATATGTATAGATTTATATATACATCATATACGTATGTATTCGGTATATATAAACATGTTATGTACTGAACCAACGTAGACGACTAGAAGCCTAACGTGCGAGCGGTACGAGCCCATAATAGAAGCTCTTGTTGAACAATCAACATATTGTCTTCGTCATCAATATAAAATATATCTACATATGTATATATACGTGTTATAACGCAGCCCTGTCTGTGCATTAAATCTTGCTTGGAATTTTAATCATCGTACAATGTATTATTATCTACAGACATAACACCACTTAAAATTGTCTCACTTTCTCTCTGTGGCTTGAATTCTTTTATTCGAGGATGTCGTATGGTTTCAAAGTATTTCCGAAGTATATTCAGAGGTGGTCTATTATGAACTCGATGCCCGATATAAACATACGAACTACAAGTAATTATATCAAAACCAAACCGGAGTAAACACTTGTATAGACAATCCTCACGTTACATTTAACAGGAAACCGATTTAACTCCAATTAGTCTGTCTTATCGCAAAAAGTAGATCGCAAAGTACAGTACGACGGATATTGTAATTAAACGGAAAGTGGAATCAAATCTATATATATATATATATATATATATATATATATATATATATATATATATATATATATAAGAGATTTCCACCGATATATGGACTCATAACGATATCTCATATACCATAAGGCGTAGAGACTTGAAATTTGGTAGGAATATTCCTTTCGCCGAGTAGAGGTCAGCTTAGAACGGATTTTGTTCAACTCTCATCCAAAACGGAATTATCACATATTTTATCATTCTCTTTATATGTAGTAGAGCCCATACCAAACATCAGTAACAGTTGCCGTAGTAACCGATTTCATGTTTATATTGATAAACTAGCTGTTGCCCGCGTCTTCGCTCGCGCGTAATCTATATATATCTATACTGATATTACTAGCTGTTGCCCGCGGCTTCGCCCGCGCTTAAATATAAGTAAAGGATCAAAAATGTTTGTTTGGAAGTCTGTCATTTTAAAGTAATAGACATGAAATGTCATTTTGGTAAGAAAAAGTTTAGTAAGGTTATTTTTATTATTTTTAAGTTGATTATTATTGTTTATATAATCATCAGTGAACATATTATGAATTCCTGTAGTTTGACTTCATATATTTTATAGTTAATTAAAGGGCTTGAAGTAAAATTTAATTTATATAAATATTCCGATTTAGATTCTGTTGCTTAAATACCTCGCCATATATCTACGCCGATGTAGTTAAAACTATAAATGAGCAAGCGTACCAATATATTTTTTTTATTCTATCAAACTCAGAGTAAACAAAATTATTCGAGTCAAAAATTTTATTTATAATAAATAATCGAAGCACCTCTTTGTAAACGGTGGTAGGGCTTTGTGCCAGCCCGTCTGGGTAGGTACCGCCCGCTCATCAGATATTCTACCGCTAAACAGCAATACTTAGTGTGGTTGCGTACCGGTCTGAAGGATGAGCGAGCCACTGTAACTACAGGCACATAGGATATAACATCTTCGTTCATACGGTCGGTGGCGCATTAGCGATGTAAGGAATGGTTAATATTTCTTATATCGCCATTGTTTATGGACAGTGGTGATCACTTAAGGTGGCCCATTTGCCTGTCTGTCTACCTATATAAAAAAGACGTGTGCGGTATTTCCTTTTGGGGGCATAAATTATTAAGCTACTCGCACAGCTCACTCTGGAGTATGCAGCATAAAAACTGTCCATGTGATAACAGTTCTCACTCTCACTCGCCATGTTCAACGACAGGACTTGGGACTTTTGATTGTCATGGGAAGCAAACTTTTAGACGGAACTATATATGTACATTGAAATTCGAATTATATATTCAAATGGGTAGTATTCTTGGAATTAAATCTACCTCTCTTCGAGCATATCTATACTAACACTATATAAATCTCTTGGCTCTGTCTGTACATTTTTTTTTCATTTTTGTCTGTCTGTCTGTCTGTATGTCTTCTTATAACTGAAGAACGGCTTGACCAATCTTGATGAAAATTGGTACACACAAAGAACATGTGATGGCGCAAATGATATAAAGTCGGTAAACCCTTCTTTTTTTTTTTTGACGCTGGGAAAACGCGTGACGCGTTTCCCCCACGGGAACAGTGGGGGGGGGGGTATGTGGGGCTCGCCATATGTCCAAGGCACCGAGTGTGCCCCGGTCATCGGAATACCCACTAAAAATCCAGCGGTACCCTTCCCGTCTTAACGGGAGCGCCACGGGATGACGCCGAAGTCGGTAAACCCTACGGTATCTTATGAAAATTAATTTCAAATCGTTAATTACGTATTTCTTTACCAGTAGCCATATGTGTGTGTGCGTGTGTGTTATTATAGTAATAAAATAATTTATATTTTTATTAATTATACACGGGTGAAGCCGCGGGGCACAGCTAGTAACAAATAACTAGAGCTACGATTATTATTGATTTTGAACTCGAACTGTTAAAGGAAGTTAATTAACGTAAGAGTGCGATGGTAGAAGCAGATTGGTAGAAGGAACACTTATTTATTTATGTACGGACACGTGATCGAGTATTATTAAAAATTTTAAACCTTTAATAGTTTTATCTTTAATTAACATTTATTATTAAAGACTACAGGTACAAACTATTAATTTATTTTCGAACTCATCGAACTATCAATCAATATTATTTCGAACGATGAGAAAATACAATTTGAGCGTCCATCACAGACTTTCAGAAATACAAAGATACATAGGTGTATACGCGAGTGAATAATTTATACAAACAATTTTTGATTTGACTAAAATGACGGCATTTATAGTAAGTAATAATACATACTTTGAACCATTAAATGCCGTAATTTTGGATATGAACAACTAGTTTATATATTATGACGCTTAAGTGCAAAGTACCGAGGAGCAAATTTAATTAAATTAAAGAGCGAACATTCGACGCCAGTGCGTTTACTTATTCGTGTGATGTCGACAATCGACACCCATCGGAAATGGATCCACAAAATTATACGTGTTCTCGCATAAATGTCCCAAAGCGCTTATTAATTCTCGTCGTAGAAAACTTGTTTAATGAAACATGCAATTTCTAAGTGAATACCACGATGAGCGAAAGTGGTAGGATCGGGCGGCAGATCTGTCCGTCGCGATGGTCGTCATGGATGTCTGTCGGTCGTACTCATTTACATCGATGACTATCGATGGTTTTATGAGCACCATCACTGTCATCGTTAATCATTTATTTAAACTAAGAAACGGCTTTTTCATTTTAATATAATAAACGTTTAATTATATGTATATGATATATTATGTAAGGAATTAAATAAACCGTGAATGAATGAGTTCGATTATTAATCCACTTTAATATATCGTCATTATGCAATGTTCGTGTTCACACTGAGGATACACTCTGCCTTCGTCTGCGACGCTCGCGGAGCCGTTCACGAGCTTCTGAATTATTGAAATATAATCAAACCAAAAGGAGCATCTTGCTCGTGGCACGCTGCGACAACAATATTATTATTGCTATGGTGACAGAGTAGCAGTTTAAGACTGCAATGCAATAAATATAAATAAGCGCAATTAGTTGATAAATTATTAATTAATCAACTGAAGTTCGAGTTAATTATTTTTAGTAGTAAGGATATCATCTCGGTTCCACCTTTATAGTTTGTTCTTACTCGGTTCACAAGTTCTAGGTTTGAATTCCGACAAAATTAAGTTGAAAATGTGGTACGATCTCGGGGCATCAAATGAAAAGTGCAAATAAATAATTGTATTTATTTCGAACAAGTTGCATCACGTTTCGCAGAGAGCGGGCGGGGTGAGCCAGCAGGGTGAGCCGGCGCCCGCGCGGTTGCTGGCGTTGAATTTTTCACACCCCCACACTCGCGCGCTGCTTAATAATATATCAGAGAGTCTTCGACACATCTCAAAATATAAACTTTGCTCAATTTTAAACATAATACTTTCAACGAGAGCGAGATCTTGTTATTAATTCCGAACGTTTATTTTATTATTGAAACCACTTCTCCGATGAAGTTTCTATTATCCACATTCATATCGCTGTCGACTTTAAATTGTCGTTGTAGATGACGCAGAAAATAATAGGCTCAGTTTCATTCTGAAGCCCTTTATTACCATAGCATTTCGTAACAAATACCTACATACGACAGTATAGTTTAGTTTATAAGCTTAGTTTTATCATATTCCTTTAGACTAATATAACTAAAAAAGTATTTTTAAATAGTTTAACGTGATTCTACACCGGTAGAAGAAGGTAAACTATTCTGGTCCGGAACTTTGTGTGGCTTTTTATACTTGATTAATATAAAATTAGCTATGGTGACTACTGCCACTGTTCATTACGATAAATAGTATTTTTATTATTTGCAATTAAGTAATGTCGGAGTCGACTGCGTAGTTTACCTTACATTAACTACATTACCGCATGTTACAAGAACAAAGAACAAAGAAGACCACAGAGCAAGAGAATCAGTATTCTTATAAAAAAATCAGTAAGAATCATCTTATTTTGCGTAAAAAAAATGTAACACGAGGACCTTTGTTTTGTCAACTCTGCGGTCTTTTGTCAAATGTATCGATTATGCCTTTAATATATAGTTCGTGTCAGCGATTCCGCGGCGATTGCTCCGAACAAACATCATCTCCTGACATTTATGAATTACATATGCAGTGCTTACGCACAGAACAAACAAGGTCGCGCACGACTCCGCGGTCGTGGTTATATCAAGTACAAACTAAGCTAAGCCTGATGCGTACGATAATGGTTTGATGAAAGGTCAAACAGAATAACAGCTTAGTTTCTTGCCGAACCCTTGGTAGAATCTACATTCAGGAGGGCAGTAGATTCACGTTAATATATCTTATAAAATGACAAGTCGAAGTGATTGTAAGAGCCCATTTAAATAGATTTCCTTTTTATTACATTTATATATCAAAAAGAAAGATATTGTAGCACTAAAATATTTTTTGAAAAATATAATTTTACTAAAATCATCGTTAACTATTAATAGTTAAACTAATCATTAAGTTTATTGTATGCCTTATCCTTTTTTTATAAATATTGTAAAGTGCGATGATTTTTTTCACGTTTCAAGTCTCGTTTTTTAATATTTTCTTACCATAAAAAATACCTTTCGCTTTCCTTTAGTTGAATTGTAGAAGCTGTCATCAAAATATCATTTTAAGTAGCGAGTTTACTAACGAACATGTATAAGAACCACAATAGCCGGTACGATAACACAGCGATGAATTTTTAACATCACGGTTAGTGTAGGAACCAGATGGTTCGAACTGAGACTACGCCAAATTTAATATTTATAGCCGGCAACACTCCTTTTTGTAACGTTATGAGACATCGGGTAACAATTTTTCCAGTTTTGAGACTCGACATGTCACGACGTTATAGAATTATAATGAGAGGAAGGTGTTAAAATGCTCATTTAACTTCCTATGTTCAGTATTTCCGTTCTTGTTTGGACACCAAAAGGAACAGGCACAGCTTAACTGACGATAGGATAACGATATTATATTCAATAACGATATGACATGACGTTCGTTATTTTCAGTTAGACGTATCAAGTTTATAAAGACATACGCATTTCAAACTAAGCTATGCTTTAAGACATAAAACAAATGCTACACACTCTTTGTAAGTAATTGAAATAAAACTTCAGTAGTATTTCTTCAGTCGTAAAGTAGTAAGGTACCTATTATTAGCTCACAGGGATGCAAACGAGTCGATAGTATGATTTTACTTTTTAAATGACTTAACAATCAGACTGTGGCAGCAGTATCGGCGTGTCTGTGTTACAGTTAAAGTAGCTTTCTTTACAATATTTGTTCAGTAGTGATAGAGTTAATCCTTAAACAAGTCAAGTTGTTCTCTTTTGAGTGCCTCGAGCGTTCTCTTTATGAATTCTTTTCAACGAACTTTATGAATTTCGAAATCGAGTTATGATGAGAATGAAATGTTATGTGTAGTATTTAATTTATTAACCTCAATAAGTAAATTGACTTCTTATGTGATTGTATTTATTTTATGAATTAATTGTAATATATGTATTCGTTTTCGTTATGAATATAACGTATCAGTTTATTTATTTATAAAACGAGACATATGGTCTTTTCGCAATGTAATAAAACATAATATATTAAATACGCTGCAATAGTGCATTTGCGACTACCTATTCGTAATGACGTGTTGGTAAATAATAGAAACAGGTCTGTCTAACACCTATGTGAAGTTGGCAACTAACCGCCTTATTCATAAACTTTATTTAACTGGTGATTAGTTAAACAATATTTTGTCTTCTTCTTTCGTATGTCAAATCAATAATGACAGAAAGAGACAAATCAGTGTTTAGCTAAACAGTTACTAAGCAACGTTTATGAATAAGGCCGTAAGTATATAATAATTCATTTTTAGGACTTCCATACGTTTGTACTAGGGTTGTACCGGATTGCACCGCATTTAAAATCGTTTGTACCTCGAGGGGATAAAAGTTATAAGGGTGTGAAAATATGGGCAAAAACTCACTTATTAATATTATTATTTTTTATGATTTCCATTCGATTGTACTAGGTTTGTACCGGATTGTACCGCATTTTGAATCGTTTGTACCTCAACGGGATAAAAGATATAGGGGTGTGAAAATATAATCACGAATTCACTTCATTATAATTATAATAATTTTTTACGACTTTCATTCGATAGCACTAAATTTGTACCGAATTGTTCTATATTTTAAATTGTTTTTTGTTAGTTTTGTTTGTTTAGTTGTGTTTTGTTTGTTTGTACCTCTCAGTTTTTAACTTGTATCGTTTGTACCGGCGTCTGTTTACCTTGTATCGTCGTGAACTGGAGAGAAAACGACATTGGGAATGATTTTTCAGGGTAATTCGTCTTTTAAATACGTACTTTTGGTTTACTCGTTTTCCTCGGTTTTTTATCGTTTGTACCCGGCTCTATCTTCGTTGGTATCGCTTGTACCTCTGAGTTTTGTACTTGTGTCATTTGTACCGTTGTCTGTTTACCTTGTGTTGTCGTGAACTGGAGAGAAAAAGACAATGGGAATGATTTTTCAGGGTAATTCGTCTTTTAAATACGTACTTTTGGTTTACTCGTTTTCCTCGGTTTTTTTCGATTGTACCCGGCTCTATTGCTGAGTACTTCATGAGTACTGCTAGTACCTATACGTTCAATACCTAAACAGTTGAGTAAATCGCGTGTACCCTAGGTACCGTTCAGTACCTTGATTGTACCGCTTATACCGTCGAGTTCTTCGTTGGTAGCGTTTGTACCTCTGAGTTTTGTATTTGTATCATTTGTACCTACGTCTATTTACTTGATATCACTGTGAATTAGAGAAAAATAGTGATTGAATATATGTTTTCAAAGGTACAAATGGTTTCAAATGCGGTACAATATGGTACAAACCTAGTTTAATCGAATGGAAGTCATAAAAAATAATTATATAATTAAGTGATTTTTTAATCACTTTTTTACACCTTGATAATTATCTTACCCCTGCCCCTTTAACGTACAAACAATTTAAAATATAGAACAATTCGGTACAAATTTAGTGCTATCGAATGAAAGTCGTAAAAATTTATTATAATTATAATAAAGTGAATTTTTGATTATATTTTCACATCCCTATATCTTTTATCCCGTTGAGGTACAAACGACTCAAAATGCAGTAGGTACAATCCGTAACAGATCTAGTACAATCGAATGGAAATCATAAAAAATAATAATATTAATAAGTGAGTTTTTGCCCATATTTTTACAACCCCCATATCTTTTACCCCCTTGAGGTACAAACGATTTTAAATGCGGTACAATCCGGTACAAACCTAGTACAAACGTATGGAAGTCCTAAAAATTAATTATTATATACTAAGTTGCTAACTTCACATAGATCTGTCTAACAGTATACAACGAAAGGAATAAGTACATATTCTGCACGTTTTTAGTTTGTGTTATGTTAGCTTTTAAACATGATGGTAGGAAAGAAAATTCAGAGCGCGTTGCATTCGGAATTGACATTATTTGTCATCGCGCCGGCCCGCCGCGCCCCGCTCCTGCCGCTCGCCGTCGCCCGCAAGTCACCGCAAAATAAACAGGACTTCATCAAAATCTAAACCAATCTCTGACCAAATCTCTCCTCCGTTATTTTATTTGTGTTATTGTTTGTACGAACGACAGCACCTACTCGTGTAATATTGCCCATTCATGACAAATATTATATTGAATTGCATTCTTACGTATTGTTTTAAAGAAAAATAAACAATTTAAAGTAATGATGTTTTTTTCCATTACCAAACAAAGCCTATCGATCAAGACTTCTGCGTTCTATTGATAATAATTATTGAATGATCTAACCGGCAACGGCTGGAATAAGTAAATATTTTGTGCATTGTTGGAATGTGGCAGTAATAATTAATATAAATAAATGGTGATGATCCATTCTCCAATAGTTTCAATTATTTCTTTATAAATAGACTATTGGCTTAACTTAGCTTGTTTAGTAAGGACATTGTCTATTGTATTCGTGATACTGGTACGGCGCGAGCGCTCCTCCAGCTAGGCAGCTGGACGTCGCGACTAACACATTCCACATTAATTCGATCGTCATGCGACAGAGCTTTTCAAAATTGTATGAAGTCTTCATTGGCCATATACTTTTACTGATAGTTCTTTTCAGGTAGGTACCTAGAAGGCTAACGTAGCTTTATGATTTAAAACCGAACAGAGTAAATACAATCCTTTTGTGAACTATAAATCAAATTTTAACAAAACTAGCGTGCATTGTTTTGGTCCGTGCATTGAGACCTTATTTAAACCTTATTTATGGCCGTCGATTACTACCTACTGTTACCTAATTAGATTAACTATCGGATATCAGCAAACACAACTTTGCACTCCATTTTCCGACAGGGTTAAAAATATTTCTTGGCCACACCACTCTCACCCCTCACGCATTGCACATATTGGGCACGTCCGTGAATGTGAAAGGGATGTGAAATGCATTTGTGTTCAACGTGAGCACTGCAAGTATAAAGTCCTCTTCAATTAATGTACCTTGAGTCGTTCATAATAAAATATGTACTAGTTTTTTTAAAGCCAACTCTCAATTTAAGTTTCGAGCCTCGCAGGACACGAAAGTTATTTTATCGTTTGCTAACCGCTCTCCGTCGCTAACAGGATTACGAGAAGGATTCACAAAAGACTTTCAAAGATCCCAATAAGCTTTGTAGACATCCTCCGGCTTACATACCCACACGTGCATGCACGCACTGGCCAACTAGAAAATAGCTTCCACAATTTTATAGACATGCACTTTTAAACCTTTTGTCCTGGCAACAATTTCATTTTCAGCTTATTGAAAATTCAATAAAACGGTTTGCTATAAAATTTATTCTCTACTTCAAGTCTAAGTTGGAATGAAACATACTTATCATCTACTTTTAAATTTGATTACAAGTTTTTTCAATAAATATTTGTTTAAACAAACAGATGCTTAAAGTCGTGCAACAGCCGCAAAACTGAAACAAAATTAATAATCCCTTAAGATAGTAACTCCATTAGTGGCGTCCGTTTAGTTGCGGATCTCATGAAATATTATATTATATATCAGTTGCAATTTCTATTTCAAACACACCTAGCTCTGTTTGCGCTCGCAATGCTCTTGAAGCAGTCTTCACGTCCGCTGCGCACATCTTGAAGAACGATGCATCTTCTGTATTAATACATCATTTGCTCGCAACTAAGTGAGACAGACAAATTGCCCGAACAAATTTAATATTTATTGGACAGAAGGGTGTGCGATCAATCAGGCGAGGAAGATGAGGTTGCGCGCTCTTTTTTTAGCTGATTACTTCGACAAAAACGTTATGATTTCAAAAAACAAACCTCTATTCTATCTTTCATTGAAGTTTTCATTATTATGTTGCAACATTATATCATACCCGCCGAAGATAAACTTTTGATTAGAGAGTTTTATATTATAATATATACGATATATAAGATCATATAAATTAAGAAACTTACAAAATGTACGTAAAATATAAATAATAAAGTTTAGAGTCACATACAATATAGGTCGTTTTAAAACGTTTTATAGTCGACCGGCGTCTAAGGTATAATGCGGCTGCTAGATAGCCGAGAATCAGACTTTAAATATTTGAAACTTTTAAAGATCACGAACAAGATAACATCTATTGAAAGTATAAATCGGAGGGATCCGCAGCCGACACGCGTCGTGTCAGAAGCTAATTTGTTAATTAGGTAGTGACCGGTGAGGCGATCGACTCGTAGGTGTCTTCGATATGGAGTACTTATTGAATTTGTTTCTTTTTAAAATAAATTCAGATGTGTCTTTCTAATGACAAGACAAACAACTTAACTGAAATGATACTAAATTAAATAAGAAAAACAAAGCGACACGCGAGTTTTTAAAATATTAATTTTTCCTGAAAACTATAATATAATCCATTACTACGTCGAACTTCAAATATGGCTGCACCGTAAGAGAAGTGCCGCTACGAATTGACGCTCGATTAAAACGCAAATACCTCATCGTAGACGACAGTGACACGAAACAGTTCGGAAAACCGAAAGATGTAAATAATCGTTCCGCGGCTTAAGCTATAACAATATATCTCAGTGTATCGTACATGCGAGGACATTTTTTGTAAAATAAAAACAGAAACAGTATACAAAATAACCATTCCTCGACGCATTTGTCAAGTGCGGCTTATGTTAACTTTGTAGGAAAACGTGTGGCCTGAAAAAATGCGCGCCTTCACCTCTCTGAGACATTTAGTCGTTAAAAATATGAATGTTTCAACGCTAAGACACAGAACCCGCTCGGAGTAGTTGCGATTCACGATGGTTTCTTACACGAACATATTTACAGAGACTCCTTCCGAATGCTTTAATATTTTTAAACGGTTTTATTTAGCTTGTTACTAGTTTCGTTTTCGAATTATGAACGTATTAGTAATTTCGCGAAATAAAAACCCGCGTGTTTCGTTAAAAAGATCAATGAATATAAAAAAAGAAAACTACCTATACATTTGTAAAGCTAGAACTTACGACTGATTTTGTGTTATTATTTATATAGAGTATTTATTTAACACAGGAATCGGGCAGGCGATCGTTAGATCAGTGGAAATGGTTCTGCATGTAATAGTCGGGTTTGCAAATTGTGATCGTAGTGAAATTATTAATGTCGCTAGCATATTGTGGTGCATTGTACTCGTGACGGCTCAAACAGACGGAACGCATTATACGGTACACAGCATCGATGTCGCCGAGAGCCGTGCGAGAGACGCCGCGCGCAAAAGTGCTCTTAATTATTTACGCTGCTAAGCCCACAACGCCGTGCCACGGTCGTTAGACAACTTAGATAGGCTTAATGGAAGATATTTATGAAGAATCTTACTTTTACTAATATTAAATCTTTGTATTCGAGTTGCATAGACTGCTTGCGCCTACATTTGCGTAATTTATTTTTAAATAGACCGCCGGCCGTACCGAACGAAATTCCGTAGCCAATCGTCCGCAATAAAACGTGCGAAGATCTCAACCCAGTACACCGTTCGTGTATTATTCAAGGAGGGTAGAGTTGAGCACATGTGTCCGCTGACGATTCACGGTCCACCGTGACTGCGAATACGAAATGTTTCGCTTCTTCGAACTAATATAAAGTTAATTGGAAAAATAGTTCCTCCGTTTTATTCGTTAGTTGGGATGCACCGAGGATCCCCGACCGGCCTCCTTCAGTGATAGACTTGGGAATGAATGGCGAGAGCTGAGAGGATTGAGTAATGTGAGGCACGAACTCTTTGCGTTTAATATCGAAACATAAAACATTCCGCCGGCTCATCGAAGTGCAATTTACCACATACAACCCCATTGGGATGAATATTTTTAATGTGATTCACGATTGCAATCGAAAATTGACGCGTCCCGGCCGATTTATAATAAAGTAGGTGAATATATAAAAATATAAATTATCTCAGGCACTTCATCGTACCGACGCGACGAAGGCTTTCGAGGGCCGCATTAATTGGATGGCTTCTAAATGGGTTGAACAGAGGGAAAACAACGTAAGTAGGTGAAATATGAAAGAGCTCGCTAAGTTTTAATTCTGTCGATTCAACTTCTTGGATGGCACGTGTTAATAATTCAGAGGGGAAGGGGGCGACCGCATCGCCACCGTACGCCAGCCCGCGCCACAGTCACTGCGTACGTATACATACGGCCGCTGGAAGACGCTGCAAGACGCTGCCTTCGCGAACATCTTTTAAAACCACATTGAAAGTTTACATAGCTATCTGAACTTTTACATGGATGGATTAAAAATTACATTGGATAAATTAGATAAAATTAAAACTAAATCATAGTTATATGAATAGCTCGGTAATATGTTTATTGAAATTCCTGAAACCCAGTAAACATATATAAAAATAATCTGACACCGAGTTAAATTTCTAATCTGTACGAGTCACATCTAGTGTAGCCGTCGTCCGCGAGTGTAGGTAAAGTAAGTACGGTAGGCACAACAGGTACGGAAGGTGTATCGCAGAAGTTCACTGCGAGCCGATATACGACTGTTTCATGCGGCTCTGAAGCGCGCCGTGCCAAGGATCGTGCACCTTCAATCACCGACGTTATTAGTAAATACACTTTAACCGACGCGCCTTTACCGTATATTTAGTTACCTGTTTTTATGTAAGGTACAGGATATATATGTCTCTAATAAATAAAGATTGGTAACATCAGTCAGCATTGAGGGCTTATTGAAAAATTATTTATAAGTATGCGAGAAACCTTCATAACAAATAAAATAAATAAAATATTCAGTATTGACTAATGATAAGTATGTATGTATTAAACTAAATCGCGTTAGCGTGACGCGAGAAACTGAGCTTGTCGTAACTAGTATATAAAGCCTTCCAGGTTGCCAATACGTACGTAGTAAGAATGTTTACGCGACTGTGTGCCAGCAATTACGGCTGAATCAACACGTTGCGGTGGCACCACACGCCGTTGTGATCAAAGTCGTTCGTTAGGGGAACGTATAACCGAGTGCTGCGATTGCTAACCAGGCTCGGTGCTAACATCGCGTCAAAATGAACATTCAAACGAAAAAATAATATAAATGTTAGTTTATTTGTTGTTGTGATAGAGTTTAGTTAAAAAGTTGAATTAAAGCATGCGCCTAGTGAGTTTGTCAGTATCGTTAGCGGCCAGAACATGTCAGACACACGTCAGACACATTTAGGTCTTGCACGCGACGTTCTCAATCAGCCTCAGCGCTAATGATGTACGAGATCAACTATAAATGAAATTAAGCTAAGTGCTTACTGAATACGACTCGGGCTCGATATCTTCGGTTAAGATCAACGTGTACTGATAACGTTCTCTTTGACGTGTCCGACAACGGAGAACCTATCGTTCGCTCCCAGAATCGCGAAGAGTGGTGACAACCCGGAAGTCGTTATTTTTAATATTTTTTATACCACAGGTAGGCGGACGAGTTTATGGGTCACCTGGTGGTAAGTGGTCACCAACGCCCATACAAATTGTTTTGTTGAGATTGTAAGAGATGTTAACCATCACTTACATCGCCAATGCGCCACCAACCTTGGGAACTAAAATGTTATGTCCCTTGTGCTTGTAATTGCACTGGTTCACTTACCCTTAAAGGGCGGTGTTCACCCTTTCACAACAATACAAAGAACTGCTGTTTTGCGGTAGAATATCTGATGAGTGATGATGACTGATGATGCAGACGAGCGAGCACAAAGCTCTACCGCTAAGTAAAGCAGTAGTAGTAGCTTGTACAAGAGTCTCGGGGAGGTGTACGTGTATATTAAAGTGTCTCTATATACGACATCTTTCAATCGCGAAGCACATTCCCAGTTCTGGCATGTAAAGTATATTCTACGAATAGTTTACGGTTTGGAGAGCATTCTAAGTGTAAAACTGAAATAACGAAGTAACGCACAAACGGTAAAAATATTATAATTGGCAATTATCATCCTTGGTATAACTGAGCGTGTTTTTGAAGTCGATCGAAGTCCACAGGAACACGAACGAGTCGTTTTAAGGCAGCAAAAGCAATGTATCGGTTCTGGTTGTATTTTTTTCTATATTAAATATTAAAGCGCGGTAAACCTCGCCCCGAACATAAAGTTTGGCCGCCGTGTATCACCTGCTCCTACGTCTTCCGTACAAACGTGTTTTATCGACTGGAGTTGGTTTCAAACGAAGTATATCCATATTTATGTTAGGATTCCGATGTTTATGTTCCATATACCTTTTAATTATTAAAATATTACTTTTGTATCGTTTATATAATATACATCCTTATAAACTTAAGGAAAACGAACATTTTATAGTTCCACTACACATTTGTGGTTACGCTTAATTATCAGAAATATTTACAAAACATGCAAACATACGGTTCAAGTCGAGAAGTCGCTGTAAATATAACATTCGTTTTACAGAAACAGAATTTCATTTAAGTTGTTGAACCATTTCCAAACGAGACTGAAAATAATGTTCAAACTACATAAGATACATCTAGCGTAATTTAAGTCAAAATGCGAGGCGCATTTCATTAATTCATTTACACTCAAATAATACATAAAGGATAAATGAACAAATAATATATTAGAATCCGATATTTATCAATTTCGTTTATCTCCTTCAGCTACAATCAGAATCACAATCAAGGTAATGGACAGGTACTCGTAGTTTCCAAATGTTATCATCCACTTGACTCGTCTATTGTTGACGACGTCGGTCCAACAGCGCCCATCACTGACCGCATGATGATAGCAGCGCCAACTGGAGAGGAGTCAACCGCAAAAATAACTCCAGCACCGCCTATCCCGCAAGAGTATAACGTAAGTATGAACGTAGTGCATAAGTCGAATGATAAAAATCAGTTTTCTCAACAATATATTATTTCGTATAAAATTTCGTATAAAATATTGCTGTATTATACAATGACCGTAATTGAGTAAATGCTAGTTAGTAAGGTTTATTATCTTACGACAATAAGATGGCTTTAATATTTTAACAAATGTTATATTTCTTTACAATTACTAATTTTATAGCACATCGGCACTTATGGTATGTTAGTAATTTTGTATTTAATATTTATTAACATTAGGGCTGAAAACATTTTTTCACAAATATGTGGCCAGTTTCAGATAAATATTGATTTTAGTTTTACTTAGAACCGACTTTAAAAAAACGAAGAGGTTATAATTACTTGATAATTCACCGATTATTTAAAAGTGTCCGAAAAATCGATGAATATAATTTAAATTGTTTTATTTCTAATTTCAATAGTACCTATATATTCTAATAAAAATCCGACTTACAAAAATAACCGAAATTGCAGTAAAATGTTAAAATAACTCATTTCAGTTTTTTCAATGTGCTTTCAAGGTGCTATCAAACAATTACACGTTATTTGATGAAATCCAATAAAAAGGCCATAACTTAATACCTATGCAATAAATTAATTTAAAGCCATTGTCTTGTCTAGACATACTGCAGAACATTGTTGTGGCTTAATTCTTGTTTCTGTTTGTCTATTAGACCTCATATAGGTTAGCTGATAAAACATCTACTGCGAGAGGGTCAGAACTGAAATGAACATAGTTGAAAGGCCTGGACAGGTCGTACACTTAACACCAAAGAGTTATTTACTTTGCAGGAAACGCAACACCCACCTGAACTCGCGGCAGGGCTCAGCGGGCGCTCAGCTCCGACGACCTCTAACAAAAAGCATACTTTAGTAATCTTTCATAGCAAATCGCAAAGCCATTGAATTCGCAGAGCAGTCTTCGCAGCGCCGTATGCTTTTTGCTAGAGGCTTTGAGTCTGAAGTTTTAGATCACAAACAAAAATGCTAAATTAATTAGAATTCGCCGGGCTCGTCGGAGTGAAGTGGTGCAAGTGCAAGCCTTACTTCACGGAATATGTTTTTGATAGCAACCGGCAGATAAGATGTGGCTACGTTAAACATTGAACAGAACTGTATAGCTATAGATTTTGAAATTACATTTGACCCTCGATGTAGCAATCATAATTATATATTTAAATGACGTATGAAATTAAAGTTTGTTTTGAAAACAAAATATCTATGTCGAAGTATTTGATAACATCAGTAACAATGTAAGCGATACCTGTTTTGTTATTGATAATAATCGAAGGAAACTTCAATGACAGGCGAAAAGTTTATCAATTTCGACCTCTCGACATCATCAATAATTCGGCAAAATGTCGTTTAATTACATCATTCTTTATCGTTGCCGAGGTGACCAGCACCCCGCACCCGCAACAATAAGTAGTGTGCTTGTTGCTAGGCGGCCGGTTAACCTACTGTGATAACGCATATTCATAATATATAAATACCGATCGAGCAAGCGTCGAGATGAACTGCATGTGCAATCAAGTACCTATATACATGTGTATGTACGTCCATCCCCTGTCACCTAGTTGCGTACAATTGTTTTCAGTGCGATTTGTTATACAAAGCGTATTATAAATAAAACAAAGATATTCAACAGAGATTAGATCTATTTTATTTCATTTAAAACTCAAATGGTGCGATTTAATCACTTTGAAATATGCCGTTATTACACCGTTATGTGTAAGATGTTAAACAAGTGTTACGTAGGTTTTTGATCGACAATTGCGTTCTATTATAAACCAACAACTTATCTAGTTCGGTGCAACCCTCTAAGCTGGCCTTCTGTAGCCGTATGGACAGGATCAAAGTTAATCATTCGTAGCTTCTACTCGAGATTACTCAGATCAGATACACATACACGTGTATCGGATCTGACTTTGTTTTACATGTACGAGAAGTTCGTATTGATGTCTCATGTGAAGCTTATAAATATCTCAGATATGTACAAATTGTGTCTAAATGTGATACAGATCAGTATATCTATTAACAACACATTGGTAGACTCCGCTCCAAATTAAATAAAAACTGTCATAACTTGCTCATAATATATTATTTCTATTTACGTGAGTCACTTTACATAACCATATTTATTTATATCTTTCAATCTTCTAAGTCTTTCAGTCTAGCTAAATTAATTAGTTTTCGATGCATCAAATATGATTTTAGTTAGGTTTCTAGATTACCATAAAACAAAGGTTGACGGAACAGCATTCTCAGGTAACTGTGGGCCTGTTGCACGCGGTCTGCAGTCATTATACCACGCCCGTCTTAATAGCTTGCATTTACTGTTACAAGAAATTCAATTCAGCCGTTCCATGTATGATGTTATTGGCCGAATAATTGATCTTATAACTACTTTGATAAAGAACTTTATACAAATCTGCAGGCAGAATATTGACGGAATATCTGAAGAAATGATGGCATTAATAGTCAATGTAGCTCCTTCATTAGATATTATGTCTCATCGACAAGCTGCAGCCATTTCGGAAAAGATAACGACGAAAGAAACTCGAAACTAGATGGCTTATTTTTGACTAATTTTGTAATTAAAAACAATGTAATAAAGAAATGTAAACCAAAGCTAGGAGGCGTTAATGATTTCCTAAGCTGTGCTATCATCTACAAACTCTTTGACTTTAGCTGTGACAAGTAGTAATTCGATCTGTACAGCAATCATGAAGCGACACGTGGTCTAAAAGCCGGTGCAGAAATTAATTAGATATGGTGTTTGATGCGCGTGCGCATTTCCGAGACCAATTCATTGGATATACATTACTATTTACGACGATGTCGATTTATGCGAAACAAAGCAAATAAATTTCACATTTTACTTGACTTTTTCACCTTAGACGTTCAAATTATGCGAGTGTTTATTTTGGGGCCACCAAAACTATATATACGTTAAATATTCAGTCATTTCATGTTTCAAGTTAATTAAGGCGAGCTGAGTGGAGTGTGATATGTTGGATCCGATAATGATAATATGAATAGTAGCACAATTACAGCTATCAAACATCTTGAGGGAACGGACTTTGTCTGAGCTGCCAACAATAGCGAACAATGCAGCAGAACACAATCAAAGGCGATGTGAAGTTTGCGAATATGCGAAAAAACTTTCAAGTACATTGTCATAAAAAAAAAACAATATTTAAAATCGAGATCTCTAGTGTAGATAAGAAAACTATTCGCGTTTAGTTATTTGTACAACTTTGTAAAGACAGTAACTATCTCATATTACTAAAATATTAATGATGTTGCTGTATCTTTATGGACTATGCATACCTATGAGGATACTGTGTAAAGGAGCTAGGCTATATAACTTCACGCTAAGACCCTAAAAAAACATAAATAAAATAAGAATGAACCAGGATTAGCAAGCTGAACACATTTGTCGCAGAAACGACAACTGTTGGTGGAGTGACGATATACGCAAAGTGGCTGGCAGTGGATGGATATTGAGAGCAGAAGATCAAGTTCAGTGGCGTCCCATTGGAGAGGCTTATGTCTAACAGTGGACGACAAAAGGCTGATGATGATGATGATGAAGATATATATATGTAACAGGCATATATGTACTATTCATATGAATGCGCGGAGCGCACGTAATATGTACAAAGACCCCGTAACTGTAACTTATTATTGAGCCAAAATGTATTATGACGCTGTCTTTATTTTGTATTCACTGTTCTGACATAAGTGAAAATTTGCAGACATGAGATTAGTAACTTGATACCATAATTTTAAAAGCGACTGTGAATTTGCGCCTCCACACCGAAAATGTAAATGAATCAACGAATGAGTTTTAATTAAAAACGCAGATTTAAAATAAATCAATCGTTCAAATCGTTTAAATAGTGTACAGCTATCTGCAATAAGTGTACAGTATGAGTCAATGTCGAGTCAAACACACTCGCAGAGGCGACATGAGATGTGTGCTGAATGTGTCCAGAGCTGACTAAGTTCATATACGTACATATGTGGAGATAAATAGTAACCTAACTAATTATCCTAGTCAAACATAACCGAGCAAGGTTATATAAAATTTAATTTATTTCGAATAGCGATAGGAAACCACTGGGGAAGTAAACGAGTTGAGAATCGTATGTGTTATTTATTTCAATAATTCATGTAATACCATGAAACACCAAGTATGGTGACGAAAGTATCGAGTCTGCACAGGCCCGATGCCCGATGAGCCGCCGAGTGCCGACCACGCTCGTATTTACTCATTTAATTATCTGCTCCGCTCCCTAAATCCCTCCACATTCGAAACTTAATTTTCTTCAGCTCTATTGAGAAGTTTCTCATTAATTTTCTATCAACCGGCAAAGGCGACAGCCGGACAACACAAATACAAAGTAATCAAAATTGTATAATGAAACGTCGGAACGAATTGATTGCCTCTCGTGGTCTAATCGTGGTGTCTGTGGCCTTACGTACCGTATTTATGACCCGTCAGGTGGAGGGTGCCTTGTTCGTAACGTACATTGCGCCAGATAATGTTGAATATTGTCAAAATATTTTTATAGGTTCTTACAGAAATGTGCTATTTTAAAATCTACAAGTTACAAGATTTTTTTTTAAGGAATTGAGCCATTTATTACATGCACACACACTGTAATGTTCTACTTACAATTTCATTGATTAATAAATATAGTGTATGTAGGAACAATCAGATACCTCAAACTATGCCAATTTTCATTATGAAGTAATGATACTGACCCTTGATCTCTCGTAAAATACTTTAATGAGTCATTAACAGCAACGGAACGAGCAGAAATTGTCAATGATGTTATCACTGAAACGAAGCTCACGTATACATATCATGCCCGTCGTTTATTTTTGAATACCTTCATGGTTCATTTGTTTTTTGAAGCTGCTACTCTGACCAAAGAGTGAACTTAGCGGCACCAAACGCAGAAACTTTTTATTAGACTACTAGGCTAATGGTGCATCCGTCAGCAAGTTCGTATGATGTCCGTCAGACGCATATACATATATCTGTTATACACAAAGTACGAGATCGGCAACATAATTTTCGTTTTCATTACCTAGATGAGGAAGGTGCGATGTTCATTTTTGTCGGTCTAGTTGACTTCGCGTAACTTAAATTGCTCCTGAACATAATTTCGCCGACTCTTACAAGTAGTCGAGTCCCCGACGTGCAAGCGTCTAATGTCGGCAAATTATTATAATCATCATTTAAAATTTTAATGTAGGTAACTAGTTGTGAGCGAGTTATCAAAGTGTCGAGGCAAAGCAGCTAAACAAGGCTTCCAACGTTGCTTCCGCGGCCGAGCGTTTGATGGAATTACGTTTAAATAAAATAACAACCAAGCGTCGGACGCAGGACGTTTGCTGTTTCACTAACGTATTTCACTGCAGCTTTCGCTTTCGAAAAATGGACATACATTTAAAAAAAATAAGCCCTTGACAATTTATTGCTCAAGTCCAAAAGTAATAATATAATAAATGTTTTTATAAAATTAGCTCGAAATTGAAAATATGCTTCTGACGCAAAAACCAAAGCATTACTACTTTTAATGTTTTTATACGCTTATTGTAATTTCTAAATTAACTGAAGACTGAGTTTTCGCGTGCTTAAATGGTATTTTCATCTTGAACTTCTAGTGAAGAAAAACTTAGGTAGAAAACCTGCCTGTTTCGGGTGAAATTCTATCATGTTTCTACTAACCTGCAGTGAAACAGCGTTTGCTCAACTTTGGGACATTTGTGTGTTACTCGTACAATAACAGTGTTGCAAGTTCTATAAAAATGTATTTAGACAATGTATGCAGATACAGTTAAGTAGTTAGTGACAACTTATAGGTTGTGAATGACGTTCAGCCGCGATACAAGCAAATAAAAAGCCATTTAAATTACTGGGTAAGCTTAATATTTAATTAGATTTATAGCCACAACCGTAACGATATCACTTTGTTGATTAACGGAGTTGCGTTGAGATCTCTGATAGTCTGAAGCAGAACGCCGAACCGATAGTGACTTCAAGACAACCATCTTAGCAATATCCTATTATAACCTGCTAATGAATTGGCCAGCACCAAGATTAGTACGACGTACCGCGTGTGTACTTAATAGGACCGCAGCAGCCTACTTATTGTGGCTTAGGAGTCATGTCTGGATAGCCATGTTCAGGTTTCGATGTCGTACTTCATTTGAGAAATACAGTAATAACTTTAGAAAAAAAAAAATTTGGTTCTTTCAATTAATTTGTAACTGTTTTATTGTCGTTTTCAACGCATAATATATTATTTTCTAAAAATCATGTTTTAAAACTGATAGTATCTTTATTCTTATTTCTATATGTCGTATGTATTTCTACTTAAATAATAAATCACTTCGCCAGGAAAAAAAATTAAGTTAAGTGTTTGTGAATAATTTACACATTCTAAGAGCTTTAAAGTGATTCCGTTGTCACGTATGAAACACTTTTTACTATTTAGAATTGTGTCAAAGTCGTCGATTAAAAAATTAAACACTTTTAAAGAACATTTCACAGCGACGTCTCGAGGGTGTGAAATTAACGGTAAGTATTAGATGGAATTCGTGGATTTACGTAAGCTCTACTAACGTAGAGTTGTGTCATAAACGTTTGAGAATTTCGCGGGTAACAGCAGTTCTATCGGATTCCAGAATATTGACTGTTAACAAACATTTTTTTAATAGCTTAAAATAGTAATAAATATTACTTAAGTAAAAATTTTCTTTTTCATTTATGCGTTCAATTCCAAACATCACAGCGAGTCATTTTTAAAAGTATTTTTAAATTTGTATAATTCTCGAAGTCTTCTTTTTTTGTACTGGTCACGTGACAGTCAACGCTTTTCGCCAACTTGAAAAATCTAAAGAAATATAAAAACATCAGACGTTATTTTCATCTGAGTAACGAATAGTTAAGATTTTTTATAGGAATGCAAAGCTATAAGTTTTCCGTATGCATTTATAGAATATAACATTAATGTTATGATTTATAGTATGGGAAATTATCTCAACAATGGTTAATAATAGACGCCTAATGAATGGGAGAACAATGTAATTATAGTGTTCAAATGTTCACATATTCACATGAACGTGAATAATTCTTTAACATATGATATCCGCGTCGTTGTCGGTCGTTTTTTTAAATGATGATTAATTTTCATATAATTGATTATTGATTAATCATAGTTCTTAACCTAATGTAATCGAAACCAATGCGATATATTCAATTAAAAAAAATATATTTAAAGAAAAACACAAATAAAAATGAAAAAGCGTAACGATAGAAACAGCCGCCTTTAACGATAGTCAAGCATAGTCGCGTCTAATATTTTAATAAAAAAATTTACATAACTTTTGAATGTTCGAATTATATTTAATTAATTGTCGATAGAACCACCCGCACCAGTACCTGTTGGTGTATTGCATTCCAATATTCTATGAGCGTTAAATTACTGCAAGATTCAATGAACAAATGCGTTCCAAATTGAATTATCAGAAATGCAATTCCCTGCGCTAGTTAACCAAACCCATGTTAAAAGTGTAATTAAATAATGATAATCATATGCCGTGAATGACTTGAAATAAAAATTTGTGAAATTATCGTGAAATGCACAGAAAAAATTGTGCACCTCTGTAAATCCGTCGATAGCCGCATGATTTAAGTTAACTGCTTTGGAAAATAGGTTTACAAGTTTACAACAAGTAGGCCAAATAATATTTATATGTTGTCTAATCATCGTAACGCGTTATCGACACTCATTACCTACCGAACAGCCGACGCCGGAATTGAACCCCGCTTGCAGATAACAGCAAATATCGCTTGCGAAACTATGCCGTGGAATAATATTGTTTCTTGGAAAAAATCACTTACCTCGAGTCGAACTTGTGGCCATCGTCGAGTGTGCCGGTGTAGTGCATCGTGAGCATGTCACCATGTTTAGATTTGACAGTGCAGCCTTCGGGTACGCTGACTACGTCGACCTTAAGTTCGGTGACCTCGGTCCCGGCAAACGTGGCTCCGGCTAGTGCCAGCACCACAAGTACGCAGCGTAATGTCATGGCGAAGTTACGAAAAGTTATGGAATGAACAGGATACGCGTACGCTCCGCACGGCCGCTGGGAAACAACTGAGCTGAGTGCGTTGAGCGTTCCGCTAACTTGGAATTTGTATAAAGTTTACTGTATCGCTGTTGCACTGGTCGGCGGTGCCGTGTTCTTCTCGATGACGCTTTTAGGCGTAGATTAGAGCGAGATCATTATATTTTTATCAATTTGTCGAGTTGTATAGGTGACGCGGCGCCTCTTCGCGCTCGCCACGCACGCGACTGATGACGTGATCTCCTCGTTCGCGCGGCAAATGCGACGTGTTCCACTTTTACCCAAAACTTGGTACAATTAATGAACATTGTATTTATAAAAATTGAATTCCATTGATAACATATTTAGGAAAATATAACAACGGGAATAATAATTGTATAGTTAGTAAGCTCAGTAATTATGTTAGTTTCACATCATTTATACTTACATAGGTAATTTACAAATTATTTTTCGTCAGTGACTCAGGCAATATTATCAACCTGGCAATATGTTGGCAATATGATAAAAATACATAAATCATACTTTTAATTTAAAACAATTTGGTTTTATATTAAGATATTATTATACTACGACGCGAAAGTTACTTAAATTATATTTATTGTTACAAGACTTACAAGATTAAAAATACAACTTTTTAAAATATTAAACTTCTTATATAAATAAAAAACCCGTTCTCATATTAAACATGAAATGGAAATATTAACGAAGAATTAAACTAAAGTTTTATAAGCACTCAGGAGTACAAGAAGGTGTTTAGGTAATCAAATAAATTAAAAAATACCAAACCTTTATTGATAAATAAATTAGGATCAATGAATGAGGTGTTAATGCATTTGTATGATATAACGTTAACAGTTTTATTTCTGCTGGAATCCCCGAAGACCGTCACGACAAATCGGAGTACGCTAGGTTGCTTGTTATCTCTTAACCTTTAGAACAACATCTACATAGGTAACCCTTAGGCCCGTTCAAAATAAAATATCTTAGATGTCGTTCTCTTTGTATAGAGTCGGCCGACCGTATTCCGTAACCATAGTTACTGTCATCAATTTTCCGATATTTATTTTTCCGTAAGTTGTCCCTATTAATTTTTATAAATGTAAATGTTTCTTAGAGCGTATTTCTGCATGTTATGTTACTTGAGCCGGCGATCTGGTTCGATCCGGTTTGAACTTGAGATTGGTTTAGCTGTTTTTAAGGAACTTTTTTTAATATTTCGATACCGTGCCCTTGAAATGCTAAGGTTGATATATTGTGTATGCGTAAAGCTATCTCCGGAACCACGGCTTTTATCAGATAATCTTTTAAACTCTTTCACCATTTGAGAAGTATAATATATGTAAATTACTTAAATTACTCGGTGGTAGGTACCACCCATTCATCAGATATTCTACCGCAAAATAGCAGTACTTGGTACTGTTGTGTTCCGGTTTGAAGGGTGAGTGAGCCTGTGTAATTACAGGCACAAGGGACATAACATCTTAATTTCCATGGTTGATGGCGCATTGGCGATGTAAGCGATGGTTAACATCTCTTACACTGTCTATGGGCGTTGATGACCACATACCATCAGGTGGCCCATATGCTCGTCCGCGTACCAATGCTATAAAAAAAATCATTATGTGGTTCATCTACTAAGTCAGTCGATCTTGAAAGCTTCAACGAGATGCGCTGCGTTAATAGTGAAAGTTTCTAGAAAATAATACTATAGGTACGCAACGAATACGTGACTAGTTATGGTTTAAAAAAAGGAAAAGTAGATTTATATTTTTTTTGGTATTTAACTTTGTAACAATTAACTAAGGCACGTTATATTTGTAAAAATAGATGAAATATTAAAATTAATTTAAAGAGCACTTTTATACAAATATTATTTATTTAGGTTTATGATATGAAGACCTTCTCGGAACTTTTTAGGGACAAAAAACAAAAGAGAATATTGACGATAAACGCGTTAGCTGTTCTTTTATAAAAATAATATTAACTTCTGTTTTATTTTATATAGTTTGTAATATCGTAAAATTTATATAGCACGTAAATACGTTTCCTGCAATAAAGCGTCAGGTACGAGTATACATTATATATACAATCTTACGCTCGTCACTTGACTGGTGTTAAAGAATAATATAAATATTAATGAAACCTACATTAAGGGTAAATAAAATCGCTTGGTTATATAGTATATAAAACAAAAGGAATAAGTTTTATCAATAGCTATACATAGGTAATTCGGCAAAAATGCTGTTTCGCGATCGTGTCGCGACTGCTGTGCCGCGACCGCGCCGTGGCGCTGCAACAGCCGCACCCGCTTTGTAGAAATCCAAAAGTTTAAATTAGAAAGTATTTGTATAGCGAAAGTTCTGCTTAAGATTGTTGTTAACAAAACTGTAAGAATTAATACTTTATAGCAAACAATTCGTTGAGGTCGTGAGCCGAGGCGGAGGCACTTACGGGGTCGAATTATAACTTTTGGATGTCAATAAACATTCTAAGTGAGTCGAATACTAAGTTAACTTTCTACTCACTCGTTGGCTTCCGACACGTGTCGTATCTGAGTCAATGTTTTCTATACCCGACTCCAATTGTGGTGAGAATAATGTCGTCAAGCGATTTCTTTAGTTACCTAGAGAGCTACTAGGAGTCCCCAAACCTTTCCGTCCCGTATACCACGCGAAGATATTTTTGTATCGAAGGTTTCCCAATATTACTTTTCCACGAATTCACCAGACCGGTTTTTTTATGACTGACCACAAGGGATGGCATTACACATGACATGGTTTGATCACATAATTTGATAGGTTTTATAATTTTAGAGATCAGCATTGAGAAATAAACATGTACCTATTTATTTAAGTATTATAGTTGACAAGTATGAGTACACAAGTACATAAAATGTTTGGCTCTGGTCTGGTTGCCGGCGCCGAGTGTGTTCTCACGAGATTTGTTCTGTTCATTACCATGTACAACTCAATTACATCCATAGGAACCCATAGGGATAATTATAATAAATATAATAGGAATTATAGTGATAATAATAATAATATCCTGGGACATTATTCACACACGGCCATCTGATCCCAAACTAAGCAGAGCTTGTACTATGGAAACCAGACAACTGATATACTACATATACTACTTTTCTTTTGTAAATACATACTTATATAGATAATTATACCCAGACTCAAGACAAACAGATATGTTCATGCACACAAATGTTTGTCCTGGGTGGGAATCGAACCCACGACCTGCGGCGCGAAAGGCAGGTATCTACCAACCACGCCAACCGGCTCGTCAAAGTGATGTCTTGGCAATATCGAGTCTGAATATCCATTTCCATCTGATGCACCTCCAACATATTTTTATGAATATATGGTTCTAGTGGCGGGCGTCTGGAACTGTGAATTATATACAGTTCTAAAACAAAATTAACGGATCTGTAAGAGGAGCCATGTGAGTCAAAGTCTCGGGGTTAGCTATAAAAAAATTACGAAATGACTGGTTTAGTCGGGCTGTTTTCTCTGTAAACACTAACATGAAGCATATGGATACTGATTAGAACCTTGACATAGGAAGAGCTAAGCAATTATCATCTGATGGCCTTAGAGCTGATAGCTAGCCCACTTTCTAATTGTTTTAAAAAGTTATGTCGTTTTGTAGCTATTTGTAACATTGTTGAAATGAAAATACGAATTAATATTTTTTTTTTTTTTTTTTTTTTTTATTGTATAGGTTGGCGGACGAGCATGTGGGCCACCTGATGGTAAGTGGTCACCAATGCCCATAGACAATGGCAGTGTAAGAAATGTTAACCATCACTTACATTGCCAATGCGCCACCAACCTTGGGAACTAAGATGTTATGTCCCTTGTGCCTGTAATTACACTGGCTCACTCACCCTTCAAACCGGAACACAACAATACAAAGTACTGCTGTTTTGCGGTAGAATGTCTGATGAGTGGGTGGTACCTACCCAGACGAGCTTGCACAAAGCTCTACCACCGAGTGCATACATTTAATTGCTTTTTAAATTATTTAATAAATTAAAAAAAAAACAATTGGGGCCATGCGCGCCTGAGAGATCATTTACGCAACACATGCTCGCTCCGTACGCTACAATTATGCGAAAAGTTAATTACAAACTTTTGTTAGCAAATAATAAATTTCAAAAGGAGAAGCCTTAACTCTGTTGTTCACTAAAAGTTTCTACATTTTGTCATTTGAATTTTTCATGTAGTGATTTTTTATTTTTCTTTTTTTTTTGTGTAGATTAGTGGACGAGCATATTGGCCACCTGATGGTAAGTGGTCACCAACGCACATAGACAGTGGTTTGTATATTTCTTAAAAAAAAACAACATCACCACTGCGCCACTAACCTTGGGAACTAAGATGTTATGTCCCTTGTGCCTGTAATTACACTGGCTCACTCACCCTTCAAACCGGAACACAACAACACAAAGTACTGCTGTTTTGCGGTAGAATATCTGATGAGTGGGTGGTACCTACCCAGACGAGCTTGCACAAAGCTCTACCACCGAGTATAATATGTGCTCTGCATACTACAATAACATTAAGTTAGTCAATTTAACGCGTTTAATTCAATATTATGAATAAAATCAAAGTTGAACTCGTCACTTGCGTGGTTTACGTCGAAAATAATTGTAATATGGTGAATTTGAGGTTTCGACTGCATTAATGGTGGCACATTTACAAAGCCGACCATGTCTACTATGCTAAATGATTATTTATAACACGCATAAAAATATATTTCACGAGTGGTTTGCGCGCGGCTTCGCCCGGTTCGTCATCGCAAATCCAGTCCAACGGCATAAATGTTAATTATGTGTATAAGTATTTTAGCCGTTATAGAGCGTGAGGAACTCACTTTTATTTATGATATGAGTGCGATTATTATTATTCTAGTAACTAAAGAGAAATTGATATACTGAATTATCGTAATGTTTCCTTGGATAATATATTAGGTAGGTATAGTATTTCCTTCTGCTAGGACAACGATATCTTTGGCAAGACTTACACATGGACACGTGCACATGTTACATATTATAGTTGCCTATGAGTTGACTTGACTTGTTGTTAAGTGGTTACCACCGCCCATAGACATGTGAGAAGTATTAACCATTCCTTACGTGTCAATGTGCCCCCAACCTCGTGCCTGTAGTTAAACTGGCTCACTCACCCTACAACCGGAATGCAACAGTACTAAGTATTGCTGTTTAGCGTTAGAATATCTGGTAAGAGGGCGGTACTAACCCAGACGGGTTTGCACAAAGCCCAACCTATAAATAGTAAAGCAACATCTAGTAATAGAAAAAAATTTACAAACAATTTCATTTAATTAAACTATAAAAAGGTTAAAGCTAAACAATGTAATGCAAAGGTTATTAAATAAAGAACAATTACTTAAGAATAGCTAGGTCCATATAATATATCCAACGTTTAAGCTTAGAATTATAAACTTAAAAACAAAAACATTAACTAAAACTAACAAAACAAAACAACAACCGATTTAATAATTGCAACCTGAATCCACAAAGGAAGTATTCAATATTATCAGTCAAAAAGCAATCAGACGAAACGGCCACAGAACAACGACACCACGATTCAGAAAATGGGTGTATTTAGCACACCGCCATCTATTGGCTAATGACCGGGACATGACGGTACCTTGAAACACAAACAGATTTGTTTAGAGTTCCATACGAAGCTTCATATTCGTCTTCATCCCGATGTAGATCGAAATGTCAAAAACGCAGGAATAAGTGTTTATTTACTTCTTATCAAGTGCCTAAATACAAAGTTTCATGGTTTTATTTTCGGTAATGACAACTCACATACAAACTTTCATTCCTTCTTTCAACCCCTTTATACACTTTTTTACAACAAAAGCTAACTTATGTCCTTTCCCAAGGTCTAGTCTAATTTTATATTAAATTTCATCAAAATCGGTTGAGTGGCATAAGCGTGAAAGCCTAACAGTTAGGCAGACAGACAGAGTTACAGTCGCATTTATAATATCAGTAGGGATTGTTTAATCTGCTTTGGATTGTTCTGTGCTTATTACGAAATTATACGAAATTTATACGAAATTTGAGCAGAAAATGAAAAGTGGTACAGCGATATGAACTAATGTCGCTTGCGTTTCGGGATTCCGAAATTCGGGCCATGTTAATGATAAAGAACATGGTGCTCAAAACTTAATTAATATAAGAAATGAACAGACTCCAAGATGCAGTACTTAGTAAATTATATGATGTAAGCTTATATTGAAATTTCGACGTCTGAAGCATTCGGAATATGAACAAGTGAAACTATGAAACACGTCTTTCATTACAACTTCGCGAAGTTACAAAGTTACACGCTCACGTTCAATTCATACTTCCGAACATTTTTTGAGAATTATAATATCATCGTTCTCTTTATTTCTACGTCACGTGAAATTTGTATTAAGCATACTAATAACTAATCAATGGACTAATTGTTACTTTGTTTGTCTAAATTATATAAGGGAACATCATGCAATCACGTCGTCAGCGGCATAGAAGAAGACATAGGGTACCTAATATGCTTACATCTCGTACCTAGACGAATACGCGGGTTGAAACTAGTACATATAATGATACTTTATTTACACTATTTCGTTGAACCATTAAAGCTCCCAAGCAATTAATTTTATTAATAACATTTAAAATGCAATCAATTTCGTTCGCCATACAGATAGTTTCGGCCGCTGTTTTAGACACACAAAAGATTAAATTAATCTGTGTTTCATGTTCTACAATAAAAGCGAAAATTAAATATATTATCCGACGAGTATCGGATTTTCGTTTGTCGGAGGCAGAGGTTGAGCGACAGCGGCGGTGCCCGCAATGCATTAGCAACAACTATTTTGACTGTAGAAATATTCAATTCAGGCAGATCGAAAGAGTCAAACAAAGGGCTTCAGATCTAGCGTTACAAAATCCGATGGTTAAGCCATCGAGGCGATATTTTGTTTGTACTCAAATGTAAGCTCATTCACTTATGAATTGTTACATATTAAAGAGTTTAATTATTTTATCTACCACAAAGAACCACGACACAGAAGTGGTCTTGTGTTTTCATAATTACGGTCGATTTATACCTAACTGTTCCTGCTTGTGAGATCTAAATATAATGTAATAATAATATCCTGGGACATTCACACATGATCATCTGATCCCAAACTAAGCAGAGCTCGTTCTATGATAACCAGACAATTGATATGACTATAAATGTCTCAGCAAACCGAACGAAGTTGAAATAGAAATCATAAACTCCCACCTGTATGTAAATGCTTATTGCCAATATCTACGGGAGATGGTAGGAAATTTTAAGTATTCCTTATATCAATACGCCAACATCCATGGGAACAATGCTAGGGGCATTGTTCCATCCCTTGTGCGTACAATTACCATGTCACGTCAAACCGGAATACAGCGATACGAAGTATTGAACTTTGGCGGATAAACAAATGATGAGTGAATGATATATACTCGTTTGCTGAGGTTGCACAAACCGTTCGAGCTATGCTAACTCGACGACTTTTATACGAGTATACCGACGTATTGTGATTGAGGTGCTTACAGATCCGTTAATTTTGTTTTATAACTGTATATAATTCACAGTTCCAGACGCCCTCCACTAAAACCATATATTATTTCTCAAGCAATTAGGTATATTATTCCTTATGTTGGTATAAAATAGAAAAAATGTTAACAAATTTGGTTGCATAAAAGCATATGATTAAATAACAATGTCGAAAGCAGTGAAAAATTTCAGTAGATAAAATTTCTTTGGAACTATAAGTTTCTATCGGTCGTAGACTCGAAATTTGGCGCATGTTCCTTGTGCATGCAAACGTTAAGCCAACACTCTTAACGAGAATCCTCGTCGTGAGCGAGGTCGGCTGAGATATTATAAGTACACAAATGAGTGGGTGACACCCTCTTTAGATACGTGCTCATATCAATGTAATGGAATAATAATTTAATAATATTAACAGCACACATTATTTACATTTCACGTAGCCCACGCCTGTAAAAATCACAGTTATCCAACCTATGTTGTATGAGCCAAGTGTCTTAAACAAAAGTTGGATATTAAATAAAATATCGAACGTCAAACTACAAATTGAAGTCCAGCCCAAGTCGTTGTTAAAATTTGTTCAAGAGAATCAGCATTGACATTGACTTTTATCGCATAAAGCACAACAACAAAGTAAGTATGTATACTTGAAGTATCCATTTCCACTATGTCATTGTTTCATGGCAGAGTGTCGCGCGCCGGCCCGCGTAAAATAAACTGTGGTTGGAACACTAATATTTGAATAATAGATCACTGTTCTCGCCTTCTCGGTCGCCCAACTTCGGCTCGCGCAAAAACATTTAAGTTGCGCATCTACTGAGAAGCGGCATCAACGCGGTCTCAAGCTATATGCGCGTATGTCATCCTACCATTTTTTAATTTCTGACTGTTAGACTTTGGTACATATATATTTGGTATATATTATACTATGGTATAAATGTATGGTTATTCCATAATAGTTTAAATTTCCTGCTTACTGTCGGACTATACATTATTAAATAAAGATCATCACAAAAAACATAATTATAGTGTCATTTGTTTTATCATGTTTGTATATAAGTTAAAGTAGAACAACTAACTACTAACAACTAGATTAAGGCAGCAAACAGATTATAAATAAAAAAAGCAAGTTAAAGAGGTTGAATGTTTTACAACATGTTGTAAAGAAAGTAAGGTTCATCACATCTATGAATACAATTGAAAGTAACTTATTTTGTTTTATATCTGATAAATTTGAGATCAGAGCTAACACAGCTAGCCTGCTTATACGTGTTGGATGATCAGCCCGTAGCCGAGGAAGATGGGGCGTGGCATAACGTCAAAACTTTATATTTAACGCGCGGTTGAGGAGTACCTTTCAGTACACAAGTTGCAACTCTCCGTGGGTTTTGTTATAAGAATAAAAAGACGCGTTAAATTAAAGATACAAATAAATGGCTCAGATGGTTCAAGTGCTTTCGATGAAACAATGTTGTCGAGTCAAAGTTCCTTATGGAAGAGAATAAAAGATGTACACGAGACGGGCACACTTGTTCTGAATGTTTTACATATATATATGTGCATGTTATGGTACGAGTACGTTTTAGTGTCGAGAGACGCAAAGCTTAAGGCCGAGCTTGAATTCTATTAATAATATTTTTATCGATTAAAAATTAAGTTACGGCTTTTATGTGGAGTCAATTTGTATTTTACGAATGTGGCAGCGGGTCAGTCGGTAATAGGAGTTACTGCGACGTCCGTGGAAAGTCAGGTCTGATTGGGACCTTAGTTCATATTATGTCATTTAACCAGACTAGAAAGAGCTCAGAGAGCAGTATTAAAGGTACTTTTGGCACTTCCAATTCACCACCCAACCACATTATTGTATGATACAACTCAAGTATTGAATGTCCGTAAGCTATTCATATACCAAATAACGCGCAGATTCCATAGCAGTGAAGGTTTAATAACACAGATTAATGATAAGACTAAATAAATGTCCTGTTCCATTTTTTAGGACAAGATTTGCCCAAAGATCCTATAATTACCTAGCTCCTAGAATATATAACATATTGCATGCCAAGCTTAACATTAGGAAATACACAAACAGACAATTAAAGCAATTCATCTTTAAGTACCTTTTGGATTTAAATGACACAAATGTAAACAGTTTATTTACACCTTTAAAATTGAATTAAATGCAACACACACACACACACACACACACACACACACACACACACACACATATACACACACACACGTGCACACACACGTACCAACGCTAACATTAGCATGGACGTCTTATTTACTTTATTTTATATTTTGTATTATTTCTTACATCCCACCTTATACATTTATTTTTATTTTTTGTTCATATAAACGGGAGTGGAGGCCTGGTGTCTTGTAGAACAGTTTATGTGAGAGCTTTGGTAGCTTTTTTCATTTTATTAGTAGGAAAGTATACGTGCCACCGCACTCCGCAGACAAACGATGTATCGTCAATGGTCAAATGTGCGCATAGTCTAACTATCCGAGTGTATTGTCATAGCAGCAGCTGACAATAGTGCAGCATGCGGTGCATTATAAATTGAATTATATTCTTCTTAAGGACACGAAAACTCGACATTCTTCTTAAAAAATTTTAATGACAAAGTGAAATAGTAACAAAAAACGATAGCGACAACTATACCTACTCGATTGCGAACCGGACGATTGATTAACCTAAAACTTTAGCGATTCTATTCTCAATATATCCTTTGACTGTAATTAAATTAAGCCGTTTCTAATATTTGTCGTGGACACTTTTATACTTTAAACCTAACGGCTATTTTATACCCGTTGAGCCAAACGAGTCGATAATATACAGGGTGACTGGTGAATTACTATCGATACTTGAGGACGTGATATTTGACGATCATATATGACAAAATAAAAATTAATAAAACATAAATATTAATAAACTTCTAAGTAAAGTTAACCAAAAGTTATGTAATTAATTACGCATCGTGTGAACACCCTAGCTGCGTTATCGACACAAAACAGTTATGTAGGTAGGTACATTTAGTTATCGCGCGGTAGTTTACCTACATCCAAACGCCGCGCGCCGCCGCGTGTTAACAGGGTAGCAGGCTACCTTAGATAAACAAAAATGATCCAATTCCCTTCATACTTTAATCCTGGCTTAGGACAGGCAAAAATACCAAGATATTTCATTCGTTTAAGCAACCAATTTATTGACTAGGTAAATGGTGTGAACTTGACACAAAAAATAATATGAACTGTTTACCTATCTTGGTATTTCCGGCGTATTTAAAAATGGAATCATACTTATTTACAACAATTGTCAATCATTAAACTACCTATTTACCTACATAACTACACTAACCTTAACAAATGTTCAAAGTGAGCTCCTTCTCGTGTGATACACAGTTCGGTACGTTTACGCATATTGTCTTTCACACGATTTAATACGAATGGGTCACTTTTAATAGTTTCGAAAGCACTAGTGATTTTTAATTTCAACTCCTCTCTGTTGACATACTCTGTAGCATACACAAGACGTTTTACCTCCCCCCATAAATAGAAGTCCAGTGGAGTGAGATCTGGAGAGCGAGCTGGCCATGGCACAGGCCCTCCGCGCCCTATCCAGCGATCTCCAAACGTATTGTTTAAGTACTCACGTACCTGCGTCTGATAGTGCGCGGGTGCTCCGTCGTGTTGATAAAATAAGTTTTGGAGATTGCTCAGTGGTACATCATCGAGCATGTCATTCACCGCACTGTTTAAAATGTCTAAGTATGACACAGCATTGAGTCTTCCTTCGATGAAATACGGCCCTAACAAACAGTTATTTAAAACACCAGCCCACACGTTAACACTAAACCTGTGTTGATAAGCGTCCTGTCGCGTAACGTATGGATTGGAATGACTCCACCAATGTTCATTGTGTACGTTAAAAATACCTAACTTAGTAAACGTAGCTTCGTCCGTGAACAATATGTTTTTGTCCAAGTATTCTGCATTTGTGTATTGATAAGCCATACTTAATTACTAATAAGTAATAACGGGTCACACGCACACACGACAGATTAGGTATACGCGTAAGATCGATCGCTAGGCGCGCGCGCTGGAAGACGGACGTACAGACCTTACGGCAGCGCTCGCCCGACTAACGCCACGGGGCGGGGGTTGGGAGTAGCGACACACGCGTGCGGCGGCGTGGTGTTGTATCAGCACGCCGCCGCACGCGCCGCCGGCAAGGCTGGGAACGTGTCCACACTTTATTTATTTATACGGAAATTTGGTCAAAAATTAAGTACCTATTTTTTTTTACATAATTCGAATGAGAATCATGTACCGAGTATTCTCCTTAAATATTGATAGTAATTAACCAGTCATCCTGTATATAGCAAGGATTCAATCGTTTTATAATTATAATCTTTATATTTAATTCTGTTCGCTGTGTCATATATCAAATAACAAAAACCAGAGATTTCTCAATAAGAATATTGTACTTTCTAAATTGTAAAAGATTAGCGAGCCCGTCCACTTTAAGTCTTTTAGAGCGAATCATCTTCGTAGTTGTTCAAAATTTTTCGCATGTTTTTGCAGCAGCTCGTCTGCTACTTTGTATACATGCACAAGATGATACAACAAACATAGACGATGTTATCACTAACGAGCCCTGCTCACTTCTAGCTTTGTGTTCACATGGACCTGAGAGTTGAATTAACCTATTAATACTGTGCTAACGTTACACAAAAGGACATCCCTTGAGTCTTTAGCGATACTGGCTTACTTACCTTAAACTTGTCCATGGCAATACAAAATATTCGTGTTTGTACCCACCAGTTACTGATGCGTAATGAAATGTGTTTTTACAAAACTCTATCTCAAGTAAATCGACTTTCTATATTTATAGCGATATTAAAACTTGTGGTCAGGTGCTCAGGTGTCGTTTGTTCTTTACATGGGACAATGACATCAATTATACTGAAGTTGTAATATATTCTATTTTCAATCACTTCCTGGGAATTGAGGATTCCTGAGAATAAAGTTTTCCAAATGGATATCCATTTGGAAAACTTTATTCTCAACAGCAGTTAAAAATAAAACAATGAACATTGCGATTTTATTTAAAAAAAAAATTAAGTTTTAAGGTTTTAAAAAGTCATGTCAACTAAGTTGACGACTTATCTTTTTAAAAAATAGTAATGCACCACCCTGGGCCACTTATTTTAAAAATTGGCACATTTAGTTATGATTTCAAAATGGAACAACACTTAACCACTTTTTATTCCATAAAAAATATTATTGTTTTTTTTTTGCAAAAGGACCATATTTAAGAAAACTTCAATCAATCAATCAATCAACAGCCAATCGTAGTCCACTGCTGAACATAGGCCTCTCCCAAGGTGCGCCAAAGCTCCCGGTCCTCTGCCTTCCGCATCCAGTCGGTACCCGCCACCTTCTTAAGGTCATTGGTCCACCTGGCTGGAGGGCGCCCTACGCTGCGTTTGCCGATCCGCGGTCACCACTCTAGGACTCGTCTGCTCCAACGGCCATCGGTCCTACGACACACGTGACCAGCCCACTGCCACTTCAGCCTGCTAATTTTGCCAGCTATGTCGGTGACTCCGGTTATTTTCCGGATAATCTCATTTCTGATCTTATCCTTCAAAGATACTCCGAGCATAGCTCTCTCCATAGCACGCTGAGCGACTTTGAATTTGTGGACTAGTCCCGCAGTTAGTGTCCACGTTTCGGCACCGTATGTCATGGCAGTTAAGATGCATTGGTTGAAGACTTTCGTCTTCAAACATTGCGGTATAGACGACGTGAGGACTTGACGAAGGTTGCCAAATGCTGCCCATCCCAAGCGAATTCTTCGATCGGCTTCCTTCTCGAAGTTGTTCCTACCGACTTGTATAACCTGTCCTAGGTAGGTATATTCACTAACACCTTCGAGAGGTTTCCCTTCGACGTATATCGGTCCCGGCACGACATGCTTATTGAACATGACCTCGGCCTTGTCCAAGTTCATACCGAGACCGACACGCCGGGAAGAATCGCTTAGGCTACGCAGCATTTCGGTGAGTTGTTCCAACGACTCTGCTATGATGACAATATCGTCGGCAAATCGAAGGTGTGAGATGTACTCGCCGTTTACATTGACTCCATATCCAGTCCAATCCAGCGTCTTGAAAACGTCTTCCAACGCGTTGGTGAACAGTTTCGGAGATATTACATCTCCCTGTCTCACCCCTCTGCGCAGTTGGATCGCCTTCGTCTTACAGTCTTGGATGTGGACAGTCATTGTAACAGCGTTGTACAGACATCTCAGTACCTCGATATATCTCCAATCGATATGAGAGTCGAACACTGCCCAGGTTTCGATGGAGTCAAAGGCTTTCTCGTAGTCCACAAAAGCCATACACAGCGGCTGATTGTACTCTTCGGTCTTCTGCACAATCTGCCGAACAGTAAGGATGTGGTCCACGGTGCTATAGCCTGATCGAAAGCCGGCTTGCTTTGGGGGCTGGAACTCGTCAAGTCGTCTGGCGAGACGGTTCGTGACGACTCTTGAGAACAGCTTTTACACGTGACTCAGGAGGGAGATTGGTCTGTAGTTTTTCAAAAGGGTTTTATTACCTTTCTTGAAAAACAGTACCACCTCACTCCCGCTCCACGTTTTCGGGGTCTTGCCATGTTGGATGACGGAATTAAAGAGGCTTGCTAGCTCTTTCAGGACCGGAGTCCCGCCTGTCTTAAGCAGCTCTGTTGTAATTCCGTCATCTCCCGGAGCTTTATTGTTTTTAAGCTGTTCTAGAGCCGCCCTAATCTCGCCTTGGTCAACGACCGGGAGCTCCTCGGGTTAATGGCGCGTAAGAAGGGCGCGCCACAGGTTTATCCGATCTTGAAGAGAACAACTGCCAATAAAAACTCTCTACTTCTCCGACGATCTCAGGCCTAGAGGTAACGACCCCACCATATTCGGTTTTAAGTTTTGTCAGACGCGGCCTCCCAAACTTGCGAGCGAACACTTTCGATCCCCAATTTAGCTCAATCGCAGCCTTGATGGCACGGGTATTGGAGCATCGGAGATCGCGTCGCGTCAGCGTTCTTATTGTTCGGTTTAAGGCCTTATCTGACAAATCGATGGTAGTTTTCGTCGTTTCCTCATGAGCTCGAGTGTCTCAGCAGAGAGTTTTGGTGCGCTGTCTCTTTTCTGTGGCGGAAAACACTTGCGGGATGTATTTTGCAGTATTTTGACCAGCGTGTCGGTTCTCTCATCGATACTGCTTACGGTTTCCAACGCGGTGAATTGATTTTGAAGCTCCATTTGGAACTTTTCGGAGCCTTGAGCAGCTTGGAGCATGCTAGGTCGGAGAGTAGACCTCATCATTCGCGATTTTTCGGCTTTGAAGTCGATATCTAGAGTGCCTCGAACCAAGCGGTGATCACTGTAAGTAAATATGTGCCTTTTATTCGAAATGATAAAGTCTATCTCGTTCCTCGTCACGTTATCGGGGCTTCGCCAGGTCCACCTGCTCTGGGGCTTCTTTTGTAAGAAATAATTCATCAAAAAGATCCCCTGCGCTTCGAGAAAGTTTACTAGCATTTGCCCCCTGTGATTTCTGCAGCCCAAGCCGTAAGGTCCGACTTTCGATTCACCGCTATCTTGTACTCCCACTTTAGCATTAAAGTCTCCCATAACAACATTATAGTGGGCCTTCGAGGTGTTGTTGAGGGCCTTTGCGATGTCTTCGTACATCGCTTCTACCACATCATCAGAGTATGCCGAAGTTGGCGCATATACCTGTACGACCTTCAGGGAATACCTGTTGAAAAGGTTAAGGACAAGGTACGCTACCCGGTTCGACACACCACTGATTTCTACAATGTTGCTAATGAGATCCTTTTTGACTAGAAAACCGACACCACCCTGGGAGAGGTTATCACCTTCCCGGAAGTAAAGTAAGTTACCGGACTCTAAAGTTATCGTGTCCTCCCCCTGTCTTCGGACTTCAGATAACCCCAGTATATGCCAGTTAATATGACTTAGCTCTACTTCTAATTCGGCGAGGTGATGGTCCAGCCTAATCGAGCGTCCATTGTATGTTGCCATATGTAATCGTCTTTTATGGTAGCCTGCCATGACCCGGTGATTCTTTGCACTCCCTGCCCTGCCGATACTGCAACCGCTACCGTGGTCGGGCCTAGCGGGCTTGCCGGTAACTGGGGGCCTTTTTTTTTGCGCATCTACCATATAGGAGGATTTGTCCATACTCGCCGCGCTGGGCAGGCGTGTTGGCGAGTGCAGTAGGGGGATAAGTTACGGGGGGGACGCTGCTGCCCATCCCCCCTTTTTCCCCATCCCTTAGTCGCCTCTTACGACACCCACGGGATAAGATAGGAAGAAAACTTATTTTTTTTTATTTTTATTTTTTTTTTATTTGGGAAACATACAGTAAACACCACATACATTATACAACAATTAACCCGTACACACACCAATCAAGTTTCCACCTAAAACTAATTCATGTATAGCAGTAAACAAGCAATTCAGTAAATTATTAATATTAATTATAAAGACTCAAAAAGAAAAACATATATATAACACAATGACTAAATTCACAAATGCATACTAACTTTTCTTTTAAATGTATTGAGCGAAGAAGAAAACATGTCCAAGTCATTAAACTTCCTATTGTAATTCTTACAAGAGCGATAAATAAATTCATTTCGAGCATACTTTGTTCGAGTAGAGGGTAAATGAAATAAGGCATTATTGCGTGTGTTCAGTTTTGTACATCTAAAACAAATTTTGCTCAAAAGAAAAGGACTGTCATTTAAATTATGTATTACTTTATATAAAAAACTTTGATCTCGCAGTATTCGACGATCCAATAGAGAAGTCATTTTAGGCGGATTTACATCCAATGTGAAACATTTAAAATTAAGATATTTAATAAATTTATGTTGAATTTTTTCTATTGTATCAATATAAATTTTATATTGCGGATTCCAGACTACAGAACCATATTCCAACAATGAACGGACTTGATATTGCATTTGTGTTGATGATGACATTGGCTTTGTTTCCCCGGACTTAATTTGTGTTGTGCAAACTGTATTAATACTAACTAATAAAGTTTAATATAGGGTTTTCCAATAGGGACGCTTGAACTTTGACAGCTGATTGCGGTCATGTTGTTTGAGTGACAGCTGTCAAATGCAGTGTGTTATATTCATTCCGTCCTCCCAAACCACCATGGCAGGTTACAGTGTCGAGCAGCACGTGCAAATCATAAAATTGTTTTATGAAAATGGGTCTTCAGTTCGAGCAACGTTCCGCGCACTTCGCCCGTTTTACGGTCGCGATGATCGTCCTGCCGAGTCGACTATCCGTCGATTGGTGGACAAATTCGAGTCAACCGGGTCAGTTAACAATCAGCCGGTTCCCGTGCGTCAACGTAACGCGAGATCTGCCGAGAATGTCGCCGCTGTGCGCGACAGTGTCCTCGAAAACCCGCGGCAGTCAATTCCGCGTCGCGCACAGGAACTCGGCCTTTCGCAGACGACAACTTGGCGAATTTTGCATTGTGACTTGAGCCTACACCCGTACAAGATCCAGCTGACCCAAGAGCTCAAGGTTAATGACCATAGACAGCGCCGTGTGTTCGCTGACTGGGCATTAGAGCAGTTGGAAGTTGATGCCGATTTTGGCAAAAAAATCATCTTCAGCGACGAGGCGCATTTTTGGATGAATGGCTATGTCAACAAGTAAAATTGCCGTATTTGGGACGAGACCAATCCACACGAGGTTCACCAAGTGGCAATGCACCCGCAGAAAGTGACTGTTTGGTGCGGATTTTGGGCCGGAGGCGTGATTGGTCCGTATTTTTTCGAAAACGATAATGGTGTGGCCGTCACCGTCAATGGTGAGCGATACCGGTCGATGATAACCAACTTCTTTTGGCCTGAAATCGAGAATATGGATCTGGACAACATGTGGTTTCAACAGGACGGCGCTACGTGCCACACAGCACACGCTACGATGGAAGTTCTGCACGAGCAATTTCTGGACATGGTCATCTCGCGCGGAGGCGACGTGAACTGGCCACCGAGATCGTGCGATTTGACCCCGCTGGACTTTTTCTTGTGGGGTTTTCTTAAGTCGCAGGTCTATGCCAACAAGCCGCAAACCACCGATGCCCTCAAAGTCAACATACGCCACGCCATCGATCAAATACAGCCCGATTTGTGCGCCAGAGTCATCGAAAATTGGACATTTCGTGTGCGCGCCACCAACCGAAGCCGTGGCGGTCATTTGAATGATGTCATATTCCATACATAATGGGGTCGATAGACCTTCCAAATAAAAATTTTTCGCAAATATCTCTCCTACATGTATTTTTTTTTGCATTTCAAAGATCAAGCGCCCTTAATGGAAAACCCTATATATATACTGTCTAATACTGTATCTCACAACAACCCTTTCGAATGAGGAATGGTTGCAAGAGGGTCAAATGCTAAAAGTGAACTATGAAGTTCTTAAATTCCTAAGTCTGCATGTATTATTTTGTAAAATAAGTACATAAATTGAATGTGGAAGGGTTACTTTATTATTATTAGTTCTAAAATGAATCCACACACGTTTATTTTTGTTTACTACTATTCATGTAACACTTTACAGTGCAGTTTTAATGATATAGTGAAGCAGCAGTGGCCTAGAGCGATTGACCAATCTCGGTTGTTTAGCAGCTAGTTCTTCCTTCATGGTTTGCAGTTGCTGACAATAGATATCTGCCGTAATCGTTTGGCCAGATTTTAGAAATCTGTAGTAACGGCACCGGCGCTAGACCACCAAACACTCAGAAGTAACTTTTTCTGAGTAAATTTTCGTTTAGGGCAGGATTTGGCTGGGTCTCCAGGGTTCAGCCATTGCGGCGAGCGCTTCCGATTATCGTACAGTATCCACTTTTCATCACAAGTAATGATTCGATTTAAAATCCCTTCATTATTGTGTCGGTTGAGCAAAGTAACACAGCAGTCGACGCGTGTTTGCAAGTTCGATTCAATCAATTCATGAGGTACCCATCATTCAAGTCTTTTTACTTTCCCGATTTGCTTCAAGTGAATTAATACAGTTTTATCACTTACCCCGAAGCCTGCAGCTATCTCTGAAGTGCTTTGTGATGGATCCGCTTCCACAATAGCCTTTAATTCTTCATTTTCCACTTTAATTTCTGGCCGTCCACGGGGTTGGTCCTGAAGGTCGAAATTTCCAGAACGAAAACGTTGCAACCAAAAACGTATCTTTTGCGACACCAGCGCCGTTCACATCAGTAATCCTTCGAGCTGTTTTTGCATCACTGGTGCCACAGTAGAACTCGTAAATTTACCGATATTTCATGTTTTCCATTGAGCGGTAATAAGCGACGCCAAAGAAAAAAATAATGAGGATAAACCAAATGAATGACTGTTTTCAAAACTCAAATGTACCAGCTAAATGAATTTATAAATTTGAATTTAGAATTCTTAACCAAAGAGGAGATATTTCAGATAAACTGGTCACTACGACAAAACGCTAATTTCATATGTAAGGACCTAATAATAGCGCTACAGATCTATCGCCCAAGAACTTTGCATTTACTGGAAAAAAAAATCATAACTACGAGTACGAGTGGAGTTACATACTCCACTCTGCTATCGAGCTGCGCGAAAGAAGGGCAAACGAACAAATATACTTTTGAATTTATAGCCTTAGTAAGGATATTCGTGGTAAATGCTTCTTGCATTAAGACTTTTGAGCCTTGCATTGAGACTTCAGTTAGGCTCATTTTATTGTATACTTTACGCGATTTCTTAGCCGCTTGTGGAATGTGGACAGATATTGATGACTTTTATTGCGGATTGCCTCAGTAACGCGACAAACATAAAGAAATAAAATATAAAATAAAGTTCAAGTAATGCATGAATAAGTAATAAACAACCGTTAAATATATATGTTTCGCACCTTTCATTATTATAATTTTAAATAATAATCTCACGGCGGCTGTGCCGGGTCGCTCAGGACGTCACGTTGTTGATGGATACATTCTGAGCGTTTTCAGTTTTAGTTTTATTTCTCGAATCAGAAAAGCCACAGTGTAAATTGGCGAATTATTTATAATAAAAATGTTAATTTTTGTTCGGAGAGTTTCGAAAATGTTTTGAAATTCGGGAGCAAGCTAATTTAAAATTATCAAATTAGTCTTCACTTTTTGAAATGGGATGTACTATTTAGGATGAGAAACGAAAGATTGGATTTCAAGGGTTTTCTCGCGACTTTAAATTAACACTGAGTACGATAATTTTATACCAGGAGTATATTTTTAAGCTACCTCGCAGTTTTGTCGTATCCACTTAATAACCTTCTAAAATAGACGGATTGTGTGAATATTCTCAAACGCAGAACCAAGCATTTAACAATTTAAAGGCGAGCTTCGTCGGTAGGCTGAGTTTTACACTGATGTCAGTAAAATAAAAATGGCCGGTATACTTTTACAACTAAGAGAAGATAGAAGAAATTTCGACGACTTACACGATCGTAAACATTTCTTCGAAATCAAATTTACTGTTACATATATAACCTTCAGTTTTTTATTATTGTGTAATTTAACAAAAAAACATGTATGAAATTAAGAACCTGCAATTATCAATGCGGATCTTGTAGATGTTACTACTGAAAAGATGGTGAAGCGTATGATGTCTGATGCCTTGTTTCTATTTAGTAATGCGATAATTAAAGACTTCGGTTTGGTATATAAAATATTTAATGCGTATAGTACAATGAGGTTGCGAAAATTAAATGGTAATGATTCTAATATGGCTGCGCCGGTGGTGCTTCCCTTCCGTGGTACCACTACTGCGACGTCAACATGCCCCCGGCCTTGGAAGCACTGCTTCCAATCAGCCAACAACGGACTGATTTTGAAAAAAGACCTGTTGGTTAAGCCAGATGATGTTTTAATTGTCGCCACCCTGTTAATGCCATGCCTGGTACGGTGGCAACGATTCGTCCCAGCATCAACTTAATGGGCGGTAGATTGTCTTCTTTGACTACCACCAATGTATTGCGCTGTAGGTCTGCGGACGTTTGGCTCCATTTGCGTCTAGTCTGTAGCTCGGAGATGTATTCCTTGGCCCAGCGCGCCTAGAATTACTGCTGGATTTGCTCCACCCTCTGATACCTGGTGAGACCGTGCGCAGGAACGTCAACCATGTCTCGGAATGCGGGCAGTTAACGGACGGCCAACGAGGAAATGAGCAGGACTGAGGGAATGAAAGTCATGCGGATCAAGGCATCAAACGAATTCATTTTACCCATAGTTCTATTTTTAATTCTCTTCTAAAAATCTTCATTATTGTTCTTAAATTTACAAATACTAGAAATTACAATATATATAAATAAAAAGGTATTTAGATATCAAATTAGTTAATTTCCAGGAATAAAACTACAATGAAATGCTTTGTCAGGCATGCTTGTTAATCGACTTTTCGGGTGGGGCAAAGTTCTATAGAATTTCTGACATATTCTTAAAATAAGTTGAATGTCACCTGCAAAGTTGTGACGCCATTGAGGCGTTACAGACAACAGTGCGGTTGCTAAGGACGTCACGTTGTTAACGATGGATAAAACGTGACAGAGTTTTCAGTTTTGGCTTTATTTGAATGTGAAAATTGTTATATTAAAGTGCGGACTTAATAAGGTCTAAATACATATTTATATATTCTTACCTTACCGCCATTGTAGTTAGATTTTAGTATTTTTTATAACTAATAACTAATTTTAAATTTTTTACCCCCGGACATCGCGTCATAATTCTACATTCCATCCTTACCACCTCAATATTTGGAAAACCATTTGCAATTTTTAAAGGATTGCCTGCCTTACACAATCACTCAATGGAATTAGCTTTCGTCGGCAACTTTTCTGAGCCGACTCAAAAATATTCAAGAATATAGCTTACTCATTCCTAAAAGGCCGGCAACGCACCTGCAAGCCCTCGGGTGGGGCAGATATCCATTGGCGGTGGTAGTCACTTTCCATCAAGCAGTCTTTGATTCCTTTAATAGCGAATGGTAATAAGCACGGATTCAGCACAAGGATATAATTCGAACACCCGAGTGCTATATGCCATAATCTTGCAGTTTTGTAATAAAAAATTGCTAATAAATATATAATAATCAAATACAATCCACTTCTCTTTAGGTGAAAGTCGTTTGACTTCTGTGCGTGACTCAGATCGACAAAGACTCGTATCAAAGTTATTTTTATACAAAAATCAGACAAATTGTTCATAACTCCACTAAGCTGTTTCCTTGATAAGCACTTACAATTCAGGAACAATTATTACCATTAGCTATGCTTTGGCCAACTTAATATTAACACTCAAACCTAGCAACCTTTACTGTAGGTACCTAAACCGACTTCGGATTTTCCGACTATGGGGAAATATTATTATTATGTTTTGTTAGACTCATTACAAAATATGGTATTCAGCGATTGATTTATTTCTTGTTTAATTTAGATGAATTCGGGCAAATTCTTTAATCGATATCCACTCAGTAATTTCTTATTTACATACACAGCAGCCGCTCACTTATTGCCGCTCGTCCGCTTTCCGATAACTCTAGGTCAAATTATTTGACACCCATTATTAATCCTTATCAAAATTATAACAGTAACATTCCTTATATAAAAATATAAATTTAAAATGACTATGAATGACATGTTAAATAAATTATAATCCTATTTATTATTTCGCAAACCTATAGAATTTTTAATGAGTAATATAGGGTTTTCCATTAAGGGCGCTTGATCGTGCAGAACTTCCATCGTAGCGTGTGCTGTGTGGCACGTAGCGCCGTCCTGTTGAAACCACATGTTGTCCAGATCCATATTCTCGATTTCAGGCCAAAAGAAGTTGGTTATCATCGACCGGTATCGCTCACCATTGACGGTGACGGCCACACCATTATCGTTTTCGAAAAAATACGGACCAATCACGCCTCCGGCCCAAAATCCGCACCAAACAGTCACTTTCTGCGGGTGCATTGCCACTTGGTGAACCTCGTGTGGATTGGTCTCGTCCCAAATACGGCAATTTTACTTGTTGACATAGCCATTCATCCAAAAATGCGCCTCGTCGCTGAAGATGATTTTTTTGCCAAAATCGGCATCAACTTCCAACTGCTCTAATGCCCAGTCAGCGAACACACGGCGCTGTCTATGGTCATTAACCTTGAGCTCTTGGGTCAGCTGGATCTTGTACGGGTGTAGGCTCAAGTCACAATGCAAAATTCGCCAAGTTGTCGTCTGCGAAAGGCCGAGTTCCTGTGCGCGACGCGGAATTGACTGCCGCGGGTTTTCGAGGACACTGTCGCGCACAGCGGCGACATTCTCGGCAGATCTCGCGTTACGTTGACGCACGGGAACCGGCTGATTGTTAACTGACCCGGTTGACTCGAATTTGTCCACCAATCGACGGATAGTCGACTCGGCAGGACGATCATCGCGACCGTAAAACGGGCGAAGTGCGCGGAACGTTGCTCGAACTGAAGACCCATTTTCATAAAACAATTTTATGATTTGCACGTGCTGCTCGACACTGTAACCTGCCATGGTGGTTTGGGAGGACGGAATGAATATAACACACTGCATTTGACAGCTGTCACTCAAACAACATGGCCGCAATCAGCTGTCAAAGTTCAAGCGTCCCTATTGGAAAACCCTATAGATAAGAGCGGGTAGATCGTCGGCTTAATTTTTGAAGTGAAAACTTCTTTAGCGGCGCTGTGCACTTTTTTGTGATGGGTAAAAAATTATAAACTCGCGACAGGTCACGTGACCCTGATTGAAAACTCGTAAGACGGATTCTGACGTGTTAAATTTTTGAAGTAAAAACTTCTTTAGTGGCGTTGTGCACTTTTTTGTGATGGGTTAAAAATTATAAGCTCGCGACAGGTCACGTGACCCTGATTGAAAATTCGTAAGATGGATTTTGAAGTGTTCAATTTTTAATGTAATATAAATTGTCATGTTTGTGTACGATAGCGCAATAAATTAATATTGTATTTTATCACATAAATAATAGTACTTTTATACTGATAATTAAAGCAATTCGAGCAAAATTTTTCCCTAATCATTCCAAAATATCAAAAATGCACAACGTTAATATTCAAGTTTTCTTTTTTTTACTATTTTGCGAACATTAATTACTTTATAAATGTTTTCAAAATAACAGGCTAACCAATATTTAAATAACGATATTGTTTTAATTATGTTGTGCATAGACATTATGTTTGACTTTTTTTTTTTTTATCTTATAAAGATTTGTTTTTTGTCTAAAATAAATTTTAATTTAAAAATTACTATTTTTTTCTGAGGTCAAATATCTTACACAATATTCTGTTTAAATAGTATTGTACATATGTACAATAATATTTAAACAGTTTCTCGCAACACAACAATACCTATACCCACCAGCTTCTTCGGAGACACTAGGGGAGAAAATAAATTTTATCCTACACTTTTTAGTGATAATGTATTGTGTCACAAGACTCACATCTCTTTTTTCTCATGTGTTTATTATAAATATCTTACAACATAAATAAAACTACTAATGTATGATATCTATAATGTTGCTTAGCACAGCAAGAGCGCCTAGGTAATATAGTAAAATAGCTTTGCAAGAATTTAATATTGCTTTAAAAATATAAGAGGCGTAATACATTGAGAAAACTAATATTACAAAATAATGTGAAAGTGAGTTTGTTTGTGACATGATGTGAAGATCGTGACAATTTGCATACGCGTTGTCAGCAAGTTGTCAGTGGTCCTGTTCTATCAAATTCAACTTCAAATTCAAAATACTTTATTCAATATTGAAATATTACACTTTCTTATTGACTGTCAAACTGGAAACTACTACCGGTTCGGAAAAGAAACACCCAGCCCTAAGAAGAACCGGCGAAAGAAAGCGGGTTGTTTTTTTTTTGTCTTTTTTTATGTATGTATCGTTTACAAAAAAAAAAGAAATAGCCATGCGGCGGCCATCGTCTCGTTCCCAAGGTGTGCTATGATCCATAAATTCATTTAACCTTTAGCACACAAGCGTTCCTATACAATTTTTTTAAATTTAGCACCTGAAGCATTTTGAACGCTTTTTGGGATCCTGTTGTAGAACATTGCCCCACAAAAGAGTTACTGACTCTATGCAGTCGAGTAACGGGAGTGATTCATTTGTGTTTGTTTCTTGTACCAAGTACCAATGTTATGAGTATCACATTTTCTCACAAAAAATGTTTTTCCGAACATACAAAACATTACCTAATGTGAATGTAATTGAGAGGCAACAGTTAATATTTTCCTACAAGACGTTCATTTAATTGGACGATTAAATAGGAATATTGGTATTTCCTTAAAAACGGACATTGCTATTATTATTTAGAAGAAAACTTTTTGTGAATATAGTTTAACACACAAACGTTCCTTACCGATACTTTTAAATAACAGGTAGGAGAAAGTTTTTCCGTATTTTATATACAAATTCAAGATATATTTTATAGTTTATTTACATCAAATTATAATATATACGTGCTATTTTGTTCGATAACTTGTGGCCATTTTGTGGTAGTGTTGACCTATTACATAACTATTGGATAGTCTTTAACGCTTCCTGGGCCCCTGTTGCAAAGATTTCACATTGTCCTACGAATATTATTCAAATAAACTTTTACGAGTATGATGAGCTGACGTGAAGTACTTGCCTTGTTGAGCACTTCAAGCTTTTTAGAAGCCAATTTGGCTTTAACTTCCAATTGACCGCGGAACTAAACAACGTTCGAAATCTCGACGCCAAGTATCCCGATACTGACTGTGGCAGCGATGGCAGTACTCTCGAAATGAGAAGATATGACAAAAGGAGACTTTTTAGCGGTAAACGCGCAAACTTGAGTGGGGTTGAATTGTACCAAGTTTAGTCGGCCTCAGTCCGAGACTTTGGTTAATAAGGTCCCAACTTCAGACACAAGTCTGTTTCGACACTTGTCGCCGTGTTCCCGAGAAATATTAGCACGGCCGCTGTATAGGGCATCTACAGTGCTGTCATCCACATAGCAGTGCATGTTACTGATTTGTAACATGTGTGTTACATGTCATTGATTTAAAGAATAAAAAACAGAGTAGGCGATAGAAGGCAGCCTTGCCTAACACCAGAATTGACGAATTTTAAGTCAGAGCATGCACCGTCGACAACGACCTTGCTGCTCCGATCTGCCGAAAAGCTGGTGATCCAGTTGCATAAATTCCCGGGAAGCTCGTAGGAAGGAAGCTTCGAGATAAGTGCTTTATGCCATACCCAATCGAAGACTTTCGCTTTTTCCAGACTGACTGCTAATTCCTTTACTAATAATATTATTTTTTATAACAAATTGAAGCCTGCTTAGTGACAACTCAAATACAGACTGCGGAATTCTATTTAAAATGCCGAATGCGTATACCTAAAAACGAATGATTAACCTTATAATGACGGAAGCTATGAATTATTATTTTTCATTTATTTCTACATAATTGATGTACCTATGTCACTTTTCGTTGTATAGTGATTAATTTTGTTACATGTATTTACAATATTTGCGTAGATATACTGTGATGCAAATGTCATAATACCAACGTTCCTAAACACATCTCTAAGGAAAGCTTAGAGAAGGCCTACAGAGGGTGGCGTGAAGAACGGTACGCGCGTAAACGCGTCATCGGAGCGATCCTGCCAGCCTTCGAAGCCTGGATGAGACGAAAGCGACGAGTCACCTTCCCACTTACGCAAGTAATGACCGGTCACGGTTGTTTTGGAGAATACCTGTGTAAGATCGGACGCGAATCGATGGTGATGTGCTACCACTGTGGCGCGGACCGGGACACTGCCCAGCACACGTTGGAAGCGTTCCCAGCGTGGAGTGTGGAGAGGGAGATCCTGGTCCGTGAAGTCGGACAAGACCTGTCCCTGCGAGCAATCGTGTCGACGATGCTAAGCAGGGAATCGGTGTGGAGGGCTGTAGCCTTCTTCTGTGAGACCGTCATGGTCTAGGAGGAGACAGCGGAGCGAGTACGGGAAAGGGCCGATTCTGCTCGGCGGGGACGTCGGCGTCGTCTCGAAGGTTTCAACTGCGTGTAAAAAAATGTGTATAACCAATTATCACAAGTTCAAACTCCACCGGACGGACATTTAAGGGGCGTTACTCCACATTAAACCTGCAACTATTTTTTTCAAAATGTACAGTTTTCATTTATAGAATATTTATATAATTAGAAGAATAATTTAAACAATTTAGTTTACAAAATAATATCAGCTTGTCGCTAGCTGCAATACTTGTTATACAAGATAATACTGTATTAATAATTTAAATTTTGTTCTTTTAGTTGTTTTCTCGTAAATTCTGGTGTCATAATTTACTTACATCCATTCAGAAATGGATCTGTGACGGGTGACGTCTCGGGACAACGCGGCAAATTCGCTGTATAACTGACGCGGTATCAACGCCGAAAATCGGGAGAGCGGATTTAAAATTTAAAATAAAGCTGATTATCCTGTCTGACGTGTTTTTTCAGGTTTCTTCAAGAAGATATCGTTAAAAGTCTTTAAAGATTAATAACAGTTAAACAATTGTTCCCTAATATAACATGTAGTTGGAACGATCTGTGCGTGATACCTCTTAATCCAAATGTGAAACGTCACGGACCGAGAGTGCCTCGAGGGATCGCCTACCTGTGGCATTTAATCGATTAATAGCATTACTTTATGCACTTATTTTTTACAAGGTATTGTAGCAATGGATGTCATCGTGAAATTTCTTCCCGTAACATATCCAGCAAATAGAGGGCGAAGAGGTAAGTTTATGAAACAAATTTATGAAATGGATCAAATGGCTCGGATCCCGAGTAAAGAAGTATTCATGGTTTGGTCCAGTATACGAGAAATGGCTAAAGTGACTTATTTTATTCCTGTTAATGTGACGGGATCATACGAAGCTCTTCTCCGTGAAACAATTGTCAATTAATATGGCTCACCATTACACCAGCAACGTTTACCTATTTTAAAGTATTTTTTAAATGCTGTATTGACATGTTATAGTGGGCTCTCTCTATGGTCTCTATAGTCGTCTCTTTGCCGCGGTAGCGTACATTAGCGATCCCGTGGCTTCACATTGGATGGAGCGTTTCTTCTGAGATAGTCGTTTCTTTGTCACATTTTTTTCAGTTTTACAGAAAGGCTCCAACAATTTTAAATTTTCATCAGAACCATATGGTTATTGGAAGCAATCAACTATTTATCAATATTTCGAAGTCTACGCGATGCAGGATTTGTATAGGAAGTATTTTCAATTTAGATTTGTATAGATAATTAAGTTCTTAATGTAAATATAATATGTACGCAACAACAGGTTACTATACAACTCTGGTCAATGAAGTTAATTGGTCTAGCAATATAATCTAAATATATTAGTATATTCGCAGGTAAATTTATTTGAACGAGGTCCGCCGGACGCCCTTGTTTTGAACCGCAGCCTATCCTATCTTACGTTGTGTTTCGGGAGTCGGGACGGGCTTGTAACGCCTTGCCCTCAGATGGTGCGTCGCGGCTCCCTCCGTCCTATTCGTCAGGTGGACAACTCGATTACCCTTTGACTAATGACGGATTCAACGCACAACGCACAAATGACGGAAACAAGCTCGTCTGGGTAGGTACCACCCACTCATCAGATATTCTACCGCAAAACAGCAGTACTTGGTATTGTTGTGTTCCGGTTTGAAGGGTGAGTGAGCCAGTGTAATTACAGGCACAAGGGACATAACATCTTAGTTCCCAAGGTTGGTGGCGCATTGGTGATGTAAGCGATGGTTAACATCTCTTACAATGCCAATGTCTATGGGCGTTGGTGACCACTTACCATCAGGTGGCCCATATGCTCGTCCGCCTACCTATGATATAAAAAAAAAAAAAAAAACAATCTCCGGTTTACGCTACTAGCTATTATATTCGTTTAATTTTACTACGTACGCATCTCGCCGGCGCCAGTGGCGAAAAATGATATAATTAGATGTTATAAATAAAAACATAATAAGCTTGATTATATTTTACATAGTAAATGAATAAAGTCCACGTCATCGTCATGTTATCGTCTCAATAACAGGGCACTACCACGCGTGCTTTGCTTGTGCATTTACGATGGCACGGGTGTTATTGTGCTAATTATAAAATTTTTACACTACTTGTGTTACAAATAATTTTACACGATTAGTTAGACCTTTGGTACTTCAATCTATTCGACCACATAACATCACTTGATGGTGATATGACGTCACTAAATATACATATATGTTACCAATTGACATTGTCAATTTGTTATTGTTAACCCGTAATTATTAATTATTGCACATTGTAGTATTATATGCTAAAATGGAAATTCTTCATTTTGAAATATTATGCAATACATTTACGTATCCCACGTTAAGATCATGGGCGTACCCAGCTTTTGGCCCGGAGGGGGACGGGGAGCATTTGAGAAATTTCTTAAGCCGTGCTTGTTTTACCCTACACACAACACGAAACACTGTACACGAAGCATAACATATATGTAAGGTCCTTCAGACCGATTTCGGCCCCGGCGGCAAATCTCAAGAGAGATTAGCCAACTGCGCAGGCGATATTATAGTGCACAAGTGTGTGCGCAAACACAGGTGCACTCTCTTTTCCTTAGCTCTCATAATCCGATGGGACAGCAATCCAACACGACCGGAAAGAGTTCAGGTGCAGGATGTGCTTCCCCGGGCTGCTCCTGAGAATTTTCTGACAGAAAAACCCAATAACTATTTATTGGCCCGACCTAGGAATTGAACCCAGGACCACCGGGTCTGCGGCCTTATATCTAGCCACTAGACCAACGAGGCAGTCAACATATATGTAGTGTGCACGGGAAACACCCGCAGGAGATCCTTTTCTTTTCCCGTACATAAGGTATATGGGACTCGCCAGCGCTGAAGGCGCTGGAATATCCTCTAAAAAACCAGCGTACCCTCATCGTCTCTCTAAGGGGGCGGCACGGGATCGCTTGTGCATACTACCGCGATGCCCCGACGGTTGGCTCGATTATACGGGCCTCTTTTCTTAGTTGGGTTTCCGGAATACAGAAAACCCAACTAGCCCCAGCGGCGCGTCCATCGCCTTCCAACATCTCTCGCTGTCGAGCATGGCGTTGATCAAGCTCGAATGAGAGATCTCCGCTTACTGACGCCGCCAGCGAATGCTTCCCTTGGACGATCATGCACTCCCCACGTTGTCAACGTGGACCTTGGCATAAAAGGGCCTCCGTTTTAGAGATGAAGACCCTCAAGCCCAAAATTCCTATCTTGTCCACGGTGAGCTAAGTGCCGACTTCGGCCAGGAGGCTGCCTCCTAGAAATTCCACCCCATCACCGTGATGTGAATGTCGTCCGCGTAGCACAACAACCCCATGCCGGGATGGCGGGTGCCTGCAGGAGCCAGTCAAAGCCGACGTTCCGCAGGATTGGACTAAGAACCGCTGTGGAACGCCTCAGCCTACCCGACGCCGGACGATTCACCCATCGCCACTCTCCCAGAAAACCAACCGATTCTGAAGGTATACCCCCAACAGCCTCCTGAGATTGAAAGGCACCTCGTGACACTGAAGCGTCTCCCTTATTGTCTCGAAAGGTAGACTTGAAGGCATTCGCCACCTCCAGCCTGCCTGCCCTCATCTGACATTCCCCCCCCCCTCCCCTGGGTACGCCCATGGTGAAGATATTAAGCATTATATAAGTCTGCAAAAAGGAATTGATAACACACGTTAGACACTTTATATCGAGTGTCATGTCTTAATAACTTTTTGTTTTATATTTACGATGATGTACCTAACATCGGTGCACATGAGACATAATGGTTATACACTCAATATAATGAATTGCATAATAAAACGTTGTTACGAAATTGTTATCATTATGAGTCCACCAGAGAGTTCGCCTACAATAATATCATTTAAATACTTTACCTAACATCGCATGCTCTTGTGTCGAATCAATATTGTATGCATATTGATAAACTAAATATAAGAGCCAAAACGCTTATATGAATGTATACAATATTCACAATATATTATTACCGTAGTCCTTTTTTATTTATAACGTCATAATCATTGTAATCACATTGTTTTCATTTGCTTTTTTTTAAAGGTATTTTTGTACGTTTATGTGCGTGTGTTATATTATAAATAACAATATAAGAATATTAATTTCATTAACAGAGATACTTGATACTTTTTGGTAATAACGGGTATTCAGAGTCGAATAACACCGACAGGAGGCAACATTCTGTTCCATGTCTTGTCGGCAAGTCCCCTCGCATTTTTTTTTTTTTTTTTTTCGGTTTGAGTATGCTGTTGGCCCTATTGGCCTCTACAGCGTCACCGGGCGGGATGGGCCGAGATGAACTCAGGCCGGAGAATGGGAGCCGACATAAATGTGGCTCAAGGGGAACGGACGTCCTAAGGGTGCCTCCTGTGAGGCCGGACCTCGGCTTAGGACGCCGTTAAAATCGGGTAAAAAGAAAGACGTGTGCATTTATTTACGCCGTCAGACACCTAAGCGTCGACGGGCCGTAATGAATGAGAATGAGAGTCTTCGACCCCGCCGGCGGGGTCGGTGTGTGTTGACTGTGGCATTTAACAAGTTAATGTTGGCTGCTGTAAGTCCATCGACTGGATCGTATAGGACGTGCTTAGGACGCCTTCGATCGGGATAGGGTGACTCTAAGGGGCTATAAGCGCACGCCTTAGAGATAAGGGGGTTAGCGTGATGCGACGCTTTATTGAAGTACCTAATAGAGAGATCTTTAAGTACTTTTGCTATCGAATCTAGTCGGAAATCTTTGTGTAGATCTACGTTACGCGCGTACCACGGGGAACCCGAGGCGATGCGTAAGAATCTATTTTGTAGGGACTGTAACCTAGCTATGTTGTGTGGGCTCGAGTGAGCGAACACAACGCTAGCGTAGGTTAGTATGGGACGTATGCAAGTTTTATAATTTGTAACCTTATGTCTAAGGCTCAATTTACTATTCTTACATAGCATCGGGTATAATCTACTTAAGACAAAGCCGGCTTTGGTCCTAATATGCTTTATATGTTGTCGAAACGATAGAGAACGATCTAATATGACACCTAAGTATTTAACTTTAGGTTGCCAAGGGAGTGGTTTGCCGTAAAGGGTTATCGGCGCTCCCGGTTTGCGAAGAGGCGATTTGGAGAAGAACACAGTTGTGCTTTTCTCGGGATTTATTTCGATTTTCCATTTCCGGAACCATGCACCTAGTGCATTAGCAGCGGATTGGAGGCGGGCCTTTATAAAAATTGCGCTGTGGGACGTTGAGTATATAGCGGTGTCATCCGCGAATAGGGCTATTTCACTACCTCTTGTTCTCGGGATATCCGAGGTGAACAGAGAATATAGTGTGGGAGAGAGCACGGAACCTTGTGGAACTCCTGCTCGGATGGGTCGAGAGGTGGACAGGGAGCCTTCCACTCTATAGCGGAATGAGCGGTTTGACAGGTAGTCTCGTATGATGTGTACGAGCGTGTCGGGTAAGCCTGCATCGCGGAGCTTATAAATAAGCCCGTTGTGCCAGACCTTGTCGAAGGCTTTAGCCACATCGAGGAAGATAGCGCCCGTACACTTATAAGCGCGTGCGCGGGTCCGACCGTCCCCTCGTCCCCTCGCATTGCCTTGCGTCGCTTTATATAGTCTGTAGTCAATAACACTACTCTGCCCCACCTCTGACTACCGGTTGTTTTATGACGTAATACAAACACTTCATTGTAATTTAAATCAATATATTTTTAAATATATAATTATTTTTTTATTTTTATTTTATTTAAATTATGAAAAATCGTTATCTTTCCTATAATTATTTTTTACAACATCTGTATATACGTCCCTTTTTAACAAATTTTAGTCACAATGTTGTGTCCGCGGATATATGTTCGACTTTTGTTTTTAATCCGCAAGTTCCATCCACTATGACATTCACATCCACAAATCATTGTGGACGATCTGTGTGTACTACGCAGTTACGTTATCTTATTACGAACAACTCATACTATCACAAATCTATCGCAATTATTTTTGCCACTTAAAATATCTGTATAAAATTCCATTCTAATCGATTCACGTGTAGGCGATAACAGTAACAATTGTAACATTAAAATAATAAAAAACAAGTAAGTTAAAATCGCTATTCTATAAAACAGATTCAAGTGAAGCATTGGACATTTAAATTAAAACTAGATAAGGTCTACATAATGCAGGCTTAGTATTTACAAATTGACCTGCAGATCACGGCGAAGGCAACGTCGATTAATTAATGAACGTGTCCTGACATAGCTGAAAGAAGTGTCACGTATTGTGTCCTCGGATGGATGCTGAAACACGTATAATAGATACGATAATACAGTCCCGATATATATCACGCTAGTCTTGTTTATTTGCTGATATATATATACATAACTCTTATTGCTTTATAGTCGTGTCATCTTTTGATATTCGAATAATGCTGAGTTCTTGAAGGCGAAAGTTAGCACTTCTTTGTCGTGTAGGTACCTACTCGAAAAAGTAATAGTTTCTTAATACACATGTAGTAACAAATAATTATAATAATATGAATCGTCCATTCGATGTCGGGACTGGATACACCTACATATGTTGTTGAAAAGGTCATTGTTATTTTATCTATAAATGGTCACGATGCGCCACGAAGGTTGTATTTAAGTTAAGAATCGATTACTAGGTCACTAATCGACTCCCAATAGCAGCGAGCCACAGTACAAACATACAATGTTTAATTAAATCAAGTACCTACTAAATCAACAATAAAGGAAACAGAAACATTTAAAAGTTTATAATATTTAAATAAATCGTACTTCGTAGTTCATAAATCGTTTTGCAAAGAGATACTCTTAAATTACAATAAATGATTTTGGCGCGCTGTTATTGCGTCATTGTACTTTTTAAAACATAATACGGTTGTTAATGTCGCTATAAATGTCACAAATACTTGTTATATAGCTTACGTTCGGAGCCGTCGAGGTTTAGATATTACATTTGTGATGGAGCCGGGCTTCGTGTCTGACACGAATACCTTGTTGACGATACTATTAGGTAACGATACAGGAGTCAAAATTATTGTGTGTTTATATGGAGGAATTTAGTTATATACTTATTTTTTTTATTGTATAGGTAGGCGGACGAGCATATGGGCCACCTGATGGTTAGTGGTCATCAACGCCCACAGACAATGGCATTGTAAGAAATGTTAACCATCGCTTACATTGCCAATGCGCCACCAACCTTGGGAACTAAGATGTTATGTCCCTTGTGCCACTAATTACACTGGCTCACTCACCCTTACAACCGAAACACAACAATACAAAGTACTGCTGTTTTGCGGTAGAATATCTGATGAGTGGGTGGTACCTACCCAGACGAGCTTGCACAAAGCTGCACCGAGTATGTACTTATGTCGGCCTGTAATGATATAATTAAATATCACTCAAGGATAATGGATTTCCGACGTTTAGTTATTATTAAACTGTATTCTATGTTCAAGAACACGACGTAAGCCACGGTGCAGCTCATAGGTAACATGTACCGGTAGTCGTGAATGTACCCACTGGGTAGGTCATCATAAATATTCATGGAAACGACTCCACGTGTAAATGTCTATTTATAATAGTGATTTATATATATACTTTTAATCATAATACAATTGATGTTAAATCGGATATCGATACTAATACAGTGGCCACTGGTCAGAGTCGCCTCGACGCTGTGACGCCGTAAGTCATACAGTCCGGATTGGGTGAGCGAGACGTCACAAATTCGAATAGTTTACATACAGTATTAAACGTATGATGGTGTATATCAGTAGTTCTTGACTATATTACTCAGCCATCGTCAGTGTTATGTTCCTAGATTATTCTCCTTAACAGAGACGTAATTTTTTGTATATTTGAACTGTAAGAATATGAGAAGGTGACTGTCAAAAAAAATATTTAATTTTTAGCAATACTCTTATGACTTTCATTTTACCCACGGAGAATCAGACAGAGCAATACATGAGACGCCATCGCCAGTAAGTTCTGAGAAATATTTCAATCTGTGGTTGAGACAAGACAAAGCTTACGAGGCAACTGCAGGTAACGCGATGCGTGAATACCTCTCAGTGGGACTTTGTTTATACTCGCTTATTGACATTCACAGAGGAATGTGCGTCCCTACTATATTATATAATATAACAAGTTCCAATCAAATAGATTTACGATATATTTCTAAACTAGCTAGATCGATGACTTAATTTTTATATAGCTACATACACACATATATAAGTGTATGTCAGCGTAATAATTTACAATTTGACACATCAAAATATAATTATTGATCCTTTATATAAATACATAAATATATATTATTATTATTATTATTAACTGCCTCGTTAGTCTAGTTACTAGTGGCTAGATGTAAGGCCACAGACCCGGAAGTACTGGGTTCGGGTCAATAAAAAGTTTTTGGTTTTCCTGTCAGAAATTCTCAGTACGATACGAAAGATCTCCTGCGCAGTTGGCTAATCTATCTTGAGGTTGGCCGCCCGCCGTGGCCAAAATCGGTCTGGAGTACATTATAGGCTAACGATAAGTAGATGTTTGATTGTTTTAATAAATGAGTTAGTTTAAAATAAATAGTTAAATTATATGACTGATAAAGGATGCTTTTCCGATTGCATGCATCTAAAAATCATTACTAAAATAAGTAGGTACATACAATAATGTATATATTTATCTGAACAGATTGAAAAACAAATAATTCCTCTTGTCGCGTGCTCTGCGTTGTGGACGATATGCAGCTAAAGTTTTTCACGACGAGGGAACTCTTTCATATCCCGGAACACGATGAACGATGAACGTTGAACGTACGCTGCGCCCGCATGCGCTACACACAGACTTATATTTACTTACATTTTTATAAATTCTAATATCGTAGAATAAGTCTAATAGAAGAACCATTTGATTAATTATAGATAATGTCGTAAAACACTATGAGGCCATATAATACATTATGGTAAATGTGGTATAATGACGTTAGACTAGATTTAGTTGTTATTTAACGAAATAATACACATCAGCAATTGTCCATTTGTATTATTTGGGCTATTCATATAACTACAAAGCCTCGAGTGTTACAAATCAGTGTGCGACAGACGCGCTTATGTATACGGCGATGGGTATAAATACGTACTTTACGCGATAAAAATTAATTCATAAATTCTATTTTCAGGAAAATTTTATAAAATATTTTTTAGATGTATTTAAAAGTGTACAAGTTATTTTTGATTTCTATTCACAATTGCGAACATCAATTTAAAACTAAAGCTTGTGGTACAGCGACAACATATGACAGAGATAACTATAACGAGATATTTTTATTAGGCAAAATGATTACTTAAAATGTTACTCGTTATATAATAGTAATAGTTCAGAACAGAAATTGACATTTTTAAATGTATTTGCGTACTACCCAGAAAATATTAAGATATCAATTGTATTATTTACGAAGTAGTTTGCAGAGTGGCATATTTACCTAGGGCCATAGCGGCGTCTTGCAGGGGCTGCAGCCTTAGCGCCTTTCATAATAGTTACCCATTTTTTTGGTACTTTTCTTCTTTGAAATATGGAACTTTCCAAAGGAACATGTTTATTTCCTTTTTTTGTGCCCCGGACTACGAAACTTAGAATGGTTAGCAAGAAAAAAGTTCAAAATATTAGACATTGAACATAATAAATGTCTAACTAATTAATAACAAACATTTTTCTTTAAATTTACGAGTTAAGTCTCGAGTCTTCTTTAGCAAGCATGCGTCATGTGAGTAGGTAAATATGTGTGAACGGAGATATCCATAAATCGTTCAACTTAATTAACTATATAATCAGTAACTTGGTTAATAGCATTAGATGTGGTAGTTTTTCCAGTCGAGCGCGAATGCTGAATAAACGATCATTCCGACGTCCATCAATAGCCATCAGTCGCTCCAAGTGCTTTGTACTTAATACATGCCCATTGATAGCGCGTACCGCTCAATCTATTTGAAATTATTATTTTGTTATTTATAATGGATAACTACGGTTTCGTTTACGACGAATTACCGACGCAGAATGGGAAGTTGGATGTGAGGGCTGTGTACAGGACAAGATCTGCGGACGTTCCGAGTCGATGCGCTGTGCTCGCGCCCAGCTCCGAAACAGTCGTCTGTCTAAGAACGTAAGTATTCAATACATTTCTGAGCAATACTTATATTTATTACACTTGTATTAAATGTTATCTTCAACAAATAACACTCATGTGCGTGTACATATTTTATGTGTTCACATGTACGTACATGTGTATGTATGTCGTTCTTCGAGACTTGCTCCCCACCCTGTTGCTTTCATACGAGTCAACTGCTGAGAATTTCTAAAATCTTTTTACTGGCCACACCAGAGGTTTGAACCCAGGACTGGAACTGCAGCTAAATAAGCCACATTAACACATATTATAAAGTTTTTACAATTCATTGAACGTTATTCTTTCAAGTTAAGACTATACTATACTATGATAATACTGATGTTAAGATGTCAGCACTTTGAGACCAACTACAAGTATAATAGAAACTTTAATATATAAAAAAAAAAACACAGATCGAGTAGATAAATTTAGTTAATAATTACTTTATAATCATTACGTAAGCAAATATTCACATAATAATTTCCTGCTACATGTCATTGTAAGCATAGTGTTAGAGTCTTTGTGTATGGCGCTTTTTATCGGCCAGGATTAAACATTAAAACCAAGTCTTATTAGCAAAGGGCCAAGTCAGTCTACGAGCCCCTATCCTCAACTTTTATATCAACACCGAATTAGAATATCTCGGTACAATGAAGTATCACACACACAATAAAATAACCTTTAAGATAAAATTGTTTAAAAAAAAAAAGAAAAATTATATTTAATCTTTATAAAAAGTTTAGTACACGTAAATATGTATCTATAAATATTTATTTTAAATAACCAACAAACTATTTTTTATGGCAACATAGTATTTTTTTAAGTAAGAGGGGGCAAATGAGCAGCTGGCTCGCCTGATGGAAATCGACTACCACCACCCATGGACATCTGCAACACCCGAGGGTTTGCAAGTGCGTTGCCGGACTTGTTTTATACCTACTGATAGACAAATCCGAAAACCGCAAACATCAATTTAGTCAACTAAAATATTGCGCAAATATTATTGATCTCCAAGTTATTATTATTAGTGTAGATTGCTGTTCAATCATTTTCATTTGAACGGAAATTATTGACTATTTAATGCTTAACAAATACCTACTTCTCAGTACTTATAAAAATATTGATCGGCAAAGTCAATTTATCATATTATTTAACCTTAGGTTTGAAATTTTGTTAAAGTTTGCTCTAACAGTTATTTTTTAGATAGGTATATCATAAAGACATAATATCACTTTAAAATTTAACTTTTTATACAATCGATTAAAATCGATCATTTTACGTCAATTTTAAAATCGATTTAAAAATATACGAAGTGAAATATATTAATAAAACTAATTATTATTTAGAAATAAGTACTGACTTGTACGTTGAGAATCATATATACGCCATCTATCTTCATACTGAGAAAGCTATTAAACATTCTAAGCGGAAAGATTCAAACTTGGGTGCCTCGGAAAGTTATTATTTTATACTAGATGGCGCCACATGTCATAACTTGTTTACTTGTCTGGAATAGTCATTTTTAAACGTAAATACATGTGTACTGTCATCGTATGTGTCTAAGCTAAACTTAAAATTAAATTTAAAGAAATAATTATTTGTAAACTATATAAACGGTTACTGCATTTTTCATACATTTTCATAATTTGAAAGTCTCGTATTACTTTTTGTTAACATTGTTATCACAAGAAAATACAATTAAATTAAGTATTATGTTTATGAAATATAATAATTAATATTCATGATTGTATATTTTAAGAACTTACACCTTGTCTTATAATCTTTTTTAACATAAAATTAAATAAGAAATGGTAACACTTAAAACAGTGTTAGACACAAATATTGTATTACTGGCAATAACATTATTTTATCTTATGTTAACTTGTTTTGAAAATTGCGTGTTTAAATTTAGAGAAAAATGTTGTTAAAAAGTTAATATTTTGTGTAAGTCATTTGACTTGTTAATATTACATGTTATACTCTTTATTGCATTCATACGATTCAATTAATTGTAAACTCATCGAGTTTAACATTATAAATTAAAACTTAACAGCAGGTAGTTTTGATTCGTGAATTTGATAGCAGATTTACTATTTTGTAATGTAATTGTTGTAGATTTGTTATATCTCCCGGGCTTAGATTGAATAATTGACGTGTCCGTACGCGCATGCGTCTTTATTACGGCCAGAAGTGAGCTACGACTGTTCGTGGTCTGACGAAGGTGTTTCTTTGGCACTCGCCGTCGGCACTCTCTAGTGTTCAGTGTTTAGTTAAATAGTGCACTTTATACGACTGTTTGCAGTCGCCGGACATCATATTTTAGTCCAGAAACTACTCAAAACAGTCTTAAAGTTACGGTAAGTCTTTAAAAGTTCAAATATAAACTTAATGCATATAGTATTTGGCTGTATTTAACCCGCTTTGCGAGAGACGAGTTCACGTAACTTAGTATTTGTGGAGGGATAATTCAAACTTTTCTCTGTGTAGTGCTTCGTTTTTATGTTTTAAAGAAGGAACAGCATGCTTAATTTTTGTATATATAATTTATTTTTTATTTCTTATGGAATGTTAAGTTGGCATGGAGCAGGATTGGCTGAAAGATGGTTCTTATACATCCCTCGAAAAAGGGTTAAAAAATTTGACAATCATGAAAAAAAAGAATGCAAAGAGAGTAATCCGGTTCAGGGGAAAAGCTCGCAGGAGATTAGAACCGTTTCTCAATCAGTATGTAAAGAACACACACAAGGCTTTAGCGGAGTGAGTAAAACATTGCACTATTAAAAAGATACATTTTAATGCACATTTTCTGCATATCCATACTGACTAACACTACAAACTAACTAACGCCTGTTCATCATTAGATGTGGCAATTAAAAGGAATTTCTTGTGTTTAATTCAATTGCTGAGCAAAATTGGATGTAGTTTGAAACACAATGTTTCAACCTCAGTGTGCATTTTGTATATCGTACACTGCACTATTTCAGAGAGAGGACTTTTGACGAGGTGTTTAAGCAATTCCCATCAAAAATGCCTACCGTCAACTCGGAAGAAACTGCTCTTTTAAGGTAAGATGCTTTCTTAGTTATAATTTTTTTTAGTGTGTAATTAATGTATATTATTTCTTTTTGTATGTTTACTTTTATATAATTTGCAAAATAGAATTTACAGATAACTTATATAGAAGTGTATTACAATGTAGTCCTCTATGGTACGGATTGTATGTTGTCATTTGAATATGTTACCAAAAACTTTACTTGATTGATGTACAGCTAATCTTTTAGGAAAAAGTATTTTTCTAGTCCCCATAAATTTAGTCAAATTGATATGCTAAACTCATAAATTAAATTAAATTATAAATGAAGTTATAATTCTGATAAATTAAAATATTTATCTAGTAGAAATACGAGAAAAGTAAAATAAAATTTCTATAAAAAGCAAGAAAAAGAAAAAGAATTAATAGTAGTAGTAAGGTAGAACCAATGTTGAATTACTCATGGTGCTTATGAACAAACTCGGTTCGTTATTGAATGGCTATGCTAATTAATGTATGTGGAAACCACACTTTAATAAAACAGTCCATATGTTTCATTGCAAGCAAACACCATTCATAACAATATTGTTACAAATGAGAAATACATTTCAAAGAAGATTGCTTTTATATCATATCATTTATATAAATAAAAGATTAAAGATCAACTAAAGTTGATTATGTGTATAGAAATACAAGATTAAATAAATTAAAAAAACGGAGCAATTGAGGCGAGTAAGCCGCTGCGGTACACGTCGCGCTGCTGCCTAATTGTGTTAGCCAACCGACTGTAGGACAAGATATTTCTTTATTTTTTCATTTATGTACAGATATGGTTACAAAGAAACGTTGTGACAGTCCTATTTGCGTAAAACAGTTGACTCTGTCAAGCTCCCGGCGACTTCACCTTGCTGATAATAATAAAAGATTCACGTCTCTATGAAACAGTCCCAGCTAAACATACGTTTCAATAATTATACCTATACTAATATATAAAGCTGAAGAGTTTGTTTGTTTGATCCGGCTAATCTCAGGAAGTTCTGGTTCGAATTTAAAAATTATTTTTGTGTTGTATAGTCCTTTTATCGAAGAAGGTTCAAGGCTGATTTTTATTCATTATATTTTTATTAATTATACGCGAGTGAAACCGCGGCCACAGCTAGTACATGATAATTACATTAGATCGGTTAACTATAACCGTTGGTTACACTTACATTATTTATAAGCAATTAATGAAGACAAAAATCGAGTGAGCAATCTGATAAAATTCTATACTGTGTCTGTGCAAGGGGCACTGCAATTCGATACACGTTATTTTAAAATTAATAAGAAGAATGGAACGACGTATTACTTTAGCCTGTGTATTTTTCTATATGTCTGTGTTATACTTTACATTATAATATGATACTTGAAATAACTTGTAAAGTTCATTAGAAGAAACGAATTTCGAACAGGGCGAGATTTAGAGAAGAACAACCGGGACATAATGCCTAAGGGCTCCACCAAAAGAAAGGGCCTTCTTATATGAAATAAGATTTTTTAAGATAAACAAAAATATATTGCCTGATACGTACACTTAATTTTTTATAAGTCTTCTTCGAAAATGAAAAACTGCCTCCACTTTTTGTTGCCTGAAGGTGTCAAAACACTTGATTTCTGGTTTTAAACTAATATTAAAAGTCCTTAATAAACAAACCAGTTAGAGAAAAAATTTAGATTAACTTTAGCTGAATTTATATTTTACATTTAAATATAATATAGTCAATAAATAGGATAGGTAGGCGAACGAGCATATGGGCCACTTGATTGGCATTGGCATTGTAAGAAATGCACGCGCACACACACACACACACACACACACATACATATGGCTTCTTCTTCTTCCTGCCCTTATCCCACTACGTGGGGTCGGTACGACATGTATTTTTCTTCCACTTCTTTCTGTCACTCGTCATCTCAGTACTTACACCTTTCATACACATATTCTTTCTTACGCAATCCATCCACACTTTCTTCGGCCTCCCCCGTCCCCTATATCCATCAACATTCATACTCATCACCCTTCTAGTAACATGTTTTTCATCACTTCTCATCACATGCCCATACCACGCTAATCTATTACTTTTCAACTTTTCATCTATTGGTGTTACTTTCAGACTTCCTCTGATATACTCGTTTCTTATCTTGTCTATTCTAGTTTCATCGCACATCCCTCTTAACATTCGCATCTCTGCCACATGCATTCTTTTTACAACGTCTTCTTTTGCTGCCCAACATTCAGAACCATACATCACGACAGGTCTTATAACGGTCTTATAAATCTTCCCTTTGATCTTCAAGGGCATTCGTGGGTCACAAATGGTCCCAGAGACCTGTCGCCATTTCATCCACCCTGCATTTATCCGATTCCTCACATCCTTGTCAATATTACCATCGTTCTGGATTAATGAACCCAGGTAAAGAAAATCCGAGCTTACTGGTAGATGAACACCCTTTACAGCTATTGGAGAAAAATTGGAGGCACCATTGAAGTCGCAAAACAGATGTTCCGTTTTGGTTCTGCTAATTTTCAGATCGACTCCCTCCAACTTTTCCCGCCATTTTTCCAGCTTGCCCTCCACCTCGGTTGCATTTTCACCAACGAGAACAATGTCGTCGGCAAACAGCATACACCAGGGTGCTTCCTACTGTATGTTCGATGTCAAAGCATCCATAATGAGGAGGAACATAAGGGCTTAAAGCCGATCCCTGATGTAAGTCTACAGCCACATCGCACGCGTCAGAAATGCCGACTTCGCACCGAATGCGTGTACTAGCCCGGCTATACATGGCACGGATAAATTGCAGGTACTTCCCCGGCACTCCCTTCTCTTTCATAGCCCACCACAAAACCTGTCGGGGTACTCGGTCATACGCCTTCTCGAGATCAACGAAAACTATGTGCACGTCTGTACTTTTCACATAGTTGGCGTAATGCAAATATGGCGTCCGTTGTTCCTCGTCCAGGCATAAAGCCAAACTGGTTCTGTGTCACCTCACTCTCTTCTCTTATTCGTGTCGCTAGCACTTTCTCCCAAATTTTCATGCTATGTGGCAAAAGCTTTATACCTCGACAGTTGCTACAGTCTTGCACATCGCCGTTATTTTTAAAGACCAGTAAACTGTTACACCATTCATCCGGGACCGCCTCTTCTTGCTGCAACTTATTGAAGAATAAAGTTAACCATTTCCATCCATCCACATTCAGAACCTTCCATACTTCTACATGTATACTGTCAGGCTTTCCATGGCTTTCCCATTCTTCATATCTTGTACAGCCTTTTTCACTTCATCTACACAGATTTCTTGCACTACACCATAATTAGTTGGACCGGTTACTAACACTCCACTCCAATAATTCTCTTCGTTCATCAATTTCTGAAAATAATCTTTCCAACGATTTTTAATTTTCTCATCATTCGTCAATACTCTCCCTCTTTCATCCTTTATACATTTTATATGCATAATATCCCTTTCACTCTTTTGTCTTGCTTTAGTTAATCGGTACAGTTGTTTTTGTCCTTGAGGGGCGTCCAGTGATTGATATAGTGAATTATGTACATCAGCAATAGCTATCGCAACCGTCTTTTTAGCCTTCTTCTTACATTCTTTGTACTTTAACCTTCTCTGTTATTCTCGTGAGATTTCGCATTCACTTTATCGTCATTTTTCCATTCCTTAAAAGCATCCTTCTTATCTTTTAAAGCTTTTTGTACTTCTTCATTCCACCACCAAGTAATTTCATCTATTTTTCGTTTCCCTTCTGTTTCCCCAAAAATATCCTTCGCTGCATTTCGTATACATACTGCCATTTCATTCCAACATTCGTTAACTGTTATAGCTTCCATATCCTCCATTTGTAACATTTTGTCCTCAACTCTCCTTTTAAATTCTCTTGCATACTCATCTTTCTCAAGGTGGCTACTGGTAAGAAAATACGTAATTAACGATTTGAAATTAATTTTCATAAAATACCGTAGGGTTTACGATCTTATATATGGCCTAACATTTGCGCCATCACATGTTTTTTATGTGTACCAATTTTCATCAAGATTGGTCTTGAGTTATAAGAAGCCGTTCTTGAGTTATAAGAAGACATACGGACAGACAGACAAAAATAAAAAAATAGTGTAATATGAATCACTGCATCATAAAACGATTATTTATCACAAAATTAGGTGAAAAAAAAAGTACAGACAGAACCAATAGATTTATATACATAGTAGTATAGATATAGATATAATTAAATTATCAAGATTCAGACATAGACGGCGTTACTACATTTGATACATTTTTATTGCGAATCGTAACATGTTGTCTGTTTGTCCGACTGCGGTTTCAAATATACAGAACCAAAAAAAATGTAAATGTATTTAAATAATTGTCGATTATATCGCATTCGGCGGAGCACCCTGCCCCTCACAGATTAGAGAGAAGTAATTAAGTACAATCACTTAAATCTTTCAATAATAATAATTACACGAATTCTGTACGATGAAGGATACCCTCGTAAATTTGATACCTATAAGTGTAGAGCGCAAATAATGTTTCTATGGCATAAAAAGGTTTTTGCCGCCTTAAAGTCATAATAATAGGTATTAAACTACTGCCTGGTTGGTCTAGTGGCTAGATATAAGGCCCGGTAGTCCAGGGTTCAATTCCCAGGTCGGGCCAATAAATAGTTATTGGGTTTTTCTGTCAGAAAATTCTCAGTAGCAGCCCGGAGTCTGGAAGTTGGAAGTGTGTACACTCCCGTGCCTCGGAAAGCACGTAAAGCCGTGAGTCCTGCGCCTGAACTCTTTCCGGTCGTGTCGGATTGCCGTCCCATCGGATTATGAGAGCTAAGGAAAAGAGAGTGCACCTGTGTTTGCGCACACACTTGTGCACTATAATATCTCCTGCGCAGTTGGCTAATCTCTCTTGAGATTGGCCGCCGTGGCCGAAATCGGTCTGGAGGACCTTATAATAGGTATTAAAAATAAAAAGTTAATATATCTAAGTAATTAAAATAAAATACGGCCTTACTTATCAACGTTGCTCAGCTTAACTTGATTTGTCTCTTCCTGATTTCATTGATTCGACCGCAAGAAGAAAACACGACGTTTAGGAGTAAGGCTTTCAATTTAAATTTTAGGCTCGATACATATTTTACGAAATGACTTCTTATCAACTCGATTGAATAACAACCAATAAAACAATATGAATTGCTTAAATTGTATTCCATACAAAAGAACAATTAAACTTGCGAGTTGATGGGCAAAAATGACCACCGATACGGAGAGATATACGGCAGACGGCAGGTGAAAAACCAGGGTAGATATAATGCATCGTGAATTTACCGCTTTCTATTTGTGAATCTTAGAAAATTAATGGTAATATATACTTTGTAATGAAAAGGTAAATCCGATGTTCAGAGGCGCAGTGCACGCCCCACTTGCCTTGTAATTATGCACCTACGTGTCCACTGTAGCTGTAGAGCAGCTTATGAATACATAATGATGCTTTGAAAAATACATTGCAAGCATGTGCTATTCGACATTATTAATTAAAAATATGCTATTTTACTTATGTATATAATAATAGTAATAAGTCATCAAAAAGGGTTGGAGTTAGCATTCGTTGAGTTCCACGCGGATTAATAATGAAGCAATTTTATTTAATTACCTACGTAATTTCATCGAAAAAAAGTAACACCTGAGTTTCTTGCATGTTTTTCTAGGTAGAATGATCATTTCGACTGAACTTTAAATTAAAATTAATCTTGTAAATTGACTATCTAAAATGCTCGTAAGGCCTTTGCCTCGAATTTTCTGTTTCTGCCTCGCAAGATTCGATTCGCCTTAGAGATCCTCACTAAGTAAATTATATTTTTTATTTATTAATATATATGTATGTTCAAGGATAGAATTTTACTAAAATATGTATATGTGATCTTCGAAATGTAAATGTAATAGTGCCGAAGCATTGAACTTTGTAAAGCGGCAGGTACTTTCATAAGCTAATTGCTTCGACTGGTGACGTTCCACACGTTCCATTTCTCATTTCGAAGACTCTCGCTGCCTCAATGGAATATATGCAACAAAACATATTGATAATTTATTAAATCAAATATAATTTGTAGTCAACATTTTATTTATTTTTAGCACTTTTTATGCTCTCACCAGATCACACATCAACTTGTCTTCGTAAAACACTAAAATATCGTCAAAAAATTCGATCGTGCGGACCATCAATCCTTCGTTTTTTGACAAAACTCGTCGTGTGCTCCAGCGACATATTTATTTAGAGTATAATGTAGCATATTTAACGACAGATGTAGGCCACGTTAAAACGTGATCCATACGGAATGAGGTCGTTGCGAAACAAAGATTTCTTTCAAACACTCACATGTGTTTGCGACGTATTATTTTTTAGATCTTTATTGAATTGAGCTCAATTTCGAATAATTATGAACTGCGGGATGTATTTCAAAATATTTGAATCAGTTTCCTAATATGTCAGCGATCACCGATAGCAATTGAACAGATACTCGTGATCCCAAGAATATCATGTTACCGGTAATCCTTCCATATTGATTACATTTGATTTTTGACTGGAGTCATGAAGGTATGATAAACCGCGTAAACCATGAACTTTCCGAGGATTGTATCTACACATTTGGTTTTCAGCTGAATGAATTACATGAACAGCTTCATGCAATTATTAAAAACAGTTTAAAATCAAAAAGCATGGGTCGTGCTACTAGTTCACAAATTGAAAGTGCTGTCCCCGGTCTCTCGTCCTGGCGGATTGCCAAAGCGCGCGGTCGATTCCACCCCGTGAAAGCGGGCCACGGTTTGCGAACCCGGCTGACGATGAAGGCTCTGTTTCTATTAGATATACTATGCTACAAAGCGCAAACTAGTTCTATATACATATTTAAGTAAAAAGATTGAATGTTAGTTCTCCATTGGCGGCGATTACGGATATAACCGATCACCACAATCTACTTATTAATTAACAGAGCAATGTCTTTCTGGTTTGGTCGAACTTAAGTTTAAGCTTGTTAAAAGGGTTAAGTTATTCCAGAATGAACCGACTCGGATTTCAAAGTATATTCACAGATTGAATGATCGTTTCCGCCTCTATGGAAAGCTCATGTCTTTTCAGTTTTCTTAGATTTTACTCAATAATATTTTGTCGTCGTTCACAATATGTACTCGTATGGCCAGTATATGTCAGTCTTACATTTTTCTATTGATCACAGTGCGCGTGATGCGTGCCTAAGGTAACTAGTAACAGTGTAATTTAGTCATTGCATGCTAATGCTCAATCGATATTGACCATGTTTTAGTCGGCTAATAGTAACCACATGTAAATTTCAAGAAGGTTCTTAAAATTGATTTAAAACTTTATGCTTTGTTGTATTTCGACTATATTAAATACTATTTAATGATAACATTAATAATTTCTTTAATATTGCAACGACGCATAGGCTCTCTAAGCTTAGAACGGTTCAGAAACTGAAATTTATTTTTCATAATAATAATTTAATTTGTGACGCGACGAGATCTCGTTGCGCAACGGTAGCCAGCTTGTAACTGTGGCTAACTTGCTTGCTACCTGATATAACCTCTGACCACTACATCACCGCATTTGATACTAACGTTTAAGTCGCATTATTAAGTAACTTGTGTCCTTATTAATATTAATGATGATGCGAGGTCCAGTATAATGACGAGCACACGAGAAATAACATATTCGATACCATGATCAAACCAGCGTTTGTTCTTACTCCTGAGTCAAAGTCAAAGTCAAAAATCTTTATTCAATATTCAAGCATTACACTTACTTATTGATTGTCATAAATCTACCACCGGTTCGGAAACAAACACCTCAGACCTGAGAAGAACCGGCGAAAGAAACTCAGCGGGATGTTTTTTTTTCTCGTCTTTTCAATATAGAAAATTGACAAATAATTTTTTTTTTTTTTTTTTATTTCCTGTAGACGATCGTTTCATTCCCAAGGTGTCCTCTAAGAAGTCATTGGTTTTTTTTTTCTTTTTTTTTTTTTTTTTCTTTTTCTTTTTTTTTTTTTTTTTGTCATCGCGCCATCAACCTTGTGAACTAAGATGTTATGTCCCTTGTGCCTGTAATTACACTGGCTCACTCACCCTTCAAACCGGAACACAACAGTACCAAGTACTGCTGTTTTGCGGTAGAATATCTGATGAGTGGGTGGTACCTACCCAGACGAGCTTGGTTGTGTAATATTCTTTTGCACACAAGCGTTCCTTAACAATTCTTTTAAATTTCACAATTGAATATTTTTGAACGCTTTCTGGGATCCTGTTGTAAAAGCGTATACATTGTCCCATAAAAGACTTACTAACCTATGTAATCTGGTAACAGTGGTTGTAAGTTTATACTTGTTCCTGGTGTTAACAGTATGTACGTCACAATTCCTGGAAAAATATTTTATGTTTTTGCGTACATACATAACATTATCGAATATATATTGAGAAGCGACAGTCATTATTTTAATTTCTTTAAACTTACATCTTAGTGAATATTAACCAGGCCCAGGTTATAAATTGCACGAAGAGACCTCTTCTGCAGTACAAAAATCGTATTAATATCGGTAGCATGACCCCAGAGTAGAATGCCATAAGACATTATACTGTGGAAATAACTAAAATACACTAGGCGAGCCGTATCTACATCAGTCAACATTCTAATTTTTTTTACTGCGAATGCTGCAGAGTTGAGTCTATTCGCCAATTTAATAATATGAGGGCCCCATTGAAGCATAGAATCTATGGTGAAACCAAGAAATTCTGTTGCTTCTACAGAATCTAATGCTTCCCCATTTTTTTTTTTTTTTTTTATGTAAGAGGGGGCAATCGAGCAGGAGGCTCACCTGATGTAAAGTGACTACCACCGCCCATGGACATCCGCAACATCTGAGGACTTGCAGGTGCGTTGCCGGCCTTTGAGGAAAGAGTACGCTTGAAGGTTTTTATGTCATATCGGTTCGGAAAAGTCGCCGGCGAAAGCTGGTTCCACAGAGTGATTGTGCGAGGCAGAAAATGCCTTAGGAAACGCGCTGTTGTGGATTTCCAGACATCGAGGTGGTGAGGATGGAATTTTGAGTTCTGGCGTGATGTCCGATGGTGAAATTCAGCGGCCGGGACTAAGCCAAACAACTCCTCAGAACACTCCCCGTGATATATGCGATAGAGTATGCAGAGTGACCCAACATCTCTACGCAAATCCAAAGTATCAAGCCGGTCGGTAATAGCTTGATCGTCGACAATTCGAACTGCTCTACGTTGTATGCGGTCAAAAGGAAGAAGCTGGTACTGGGGAGCTCCCGCCCAGAGGTGAGAGCAGTACTCCATGTGGGGCCGAATTTGCGCCTTGTAAAGTTTTAGGCGATGGGCCGACGTGAAGTACTGTCTCGCCTTGTTGAGCACTCCAAGCTTTTTGGAAGCCAGTTTGGCTTTAACTTCCAATTGACCGCGGAACTGAACAACGTTCGAAATCTCAACGCCAAGTATCCCGATACTGGCTGTGGGATGGAGGGGAGTATTCTCGAAATGAGGGGATATGACAAAAGGAGACTTTTTAGCGGTTAACGCGCAAACTTGAGTCTTATTGGGGTTGAATTGGACCAAGTTTAGTCGGCCCCAGTCCGAGACTTTGGCTAACAAGGTCTCGACTTCAGACACAAGTTTATTCCGACACTCGTCGACGTGTTCCCGAGAAATATTAGCACGGCCGGTGTAAAGGACGTCTACAGTGCTGTCATCCGCATAGCAGTGAATGTTACTGATTTGTAACATATCATTGATATGCAGAAGAAACAGAGTAGGTGAAAGAACGCAGCCTTGTGGAACACCAGAATTGACGAATTTTAAGTCAGAGCATGCACCGTCGACAACGACCTTGATGCTCCGATCTGCCAAAAAGCTGGTGATCCACTTGCATAATTTCTCGGGAAGCCCGTAGGAAGGAAGCTTCGTGAGAAGCGCTTTATGCCATACCCGATCGAAGGCTTTCGCTATGTCCAGACTGACTGCTAATGCCTCCCCCTTGGACTCAACCGCTGTAGCCCATCTGTGAGTAAGGTAAACTAGAAGATCACCAGCTGAGCGACCCCGACGGAAGCCGTACTGGCGGTCACTAATCAGCTGGTGCTCCTCTAGGTACCGCAGGAGCTGGCGGTTAATAATGGACTCCATTATCTTGGAGAACAAGGAGGTGATAGCAATAGGCCTATAATTTGTTGGATCAGAGCGATTGCACTTTTTAGGGATCGGATGCACCAAAGCAGTCTTCCAAGAATTCGGGACTACGCCTAATGTGTAAGAGTGGCGGAAAAGACGCGTTAAGACCGGTGCCAACTCGGGAGCACAAGTACGCAACACGATCGGAGGAATGCCATCGGGCCCACTCGACTTATGGATGTCCAAGGAAAGAAGTGCTTTACGAACTGCACTCTGCCGGAATTTAATTTCCGGCATCATGGTATCACACCGCAAGATTGTCGGTGGTGTCTTTCCCTGATCATCAAGAGTCGAGTTGGACGCGAAGAGAGATCCCAAAAGGTCGGCTTTCTCCTTCGCAGTATGGGCCAACGAGTCATCGCTCCTGTGAAGAGATGGAACGGAGGGCTGACAGAAATTCCCTAAGACAGCCTTAGCGAGAGACCAAAATGCGCGTGTTCCCGAAGGAAGACGCACCAATCGCTCGCCAATCCTGCCAATGTGCTCCGATTTCGCCTTGGCAATAACGCTTTTGAAAGATCTGGAGGCAGAGTTGTATTCCTTTTTAAGTGCGCTGGTATTTACATCACGAGATGCCGATGCTTCAGCCCAGGCTTGATAGCATTCTACCTTTCGGCGTGACGCCGTTTTGCAGAAGCGACCAAACCAGGGCCGGGATCTGCCGCCGATGGGTATTGCAGAGTACGGAATGAAGAGTTCCATACCCTGAAACACCACATCGGTGACCGAGTCAGCAACGACATCTGGATCATCCGGCGAGAAACAAATCCGCCCCCATGGGTAGGATGCAAAGAAGGACCGCATCCCATCCCAGTCCGCTAACCTATAGTGCCACACACGGCGACACCCCCCGAACCGAGGCCGTGAGGTGCGTGTAATCGGCACTGTACTCCGGACAAGACAGTGGTCCGACGAGCCAAGAGGAGGCTCTACGGAAACATGGTACCCGTCCGGATGAGAGGTCAGCAGAAGATCTAACAGGGAAGATGTATAACCCTCCACATCTGGGATTCGCGTTGGCGAGGTAACCAATTGTGTCAGATCATACGCCAAGGCAAAATCGACCACAGATCTCCCCGCATGATCGGTGGTATGTGATCCTAGCCATTCGGCATGGTGGGCGTTGAAATCGCCAAGAATCACGATCTCTGCGGATGGGATCTGCTGCAGCACGGAATCTGTAGCCCGTTGGATGTGCTCAACGAGCCGGTCAGTTTCGGCATTACCGCTATGGGACCTATAGAGGCACGCATAGATTCGCGGATGATCATCGCAGTCTACGCGCAGCCAGAGAATGGATAGGTCCCTCCCTTCAAGATAGGCGAGGCGACGAGAGCAGACACTCTCTGACGTAAACACACACCCCAGCCCGTGGTACAAAGGAATGTTCCAACTTGTACCCCGGGTAGGAGAGGAATGAGGTGTCCGCCGGAGATGATATCTGGGTATCGGTGAGAAAGAGCAAGGCCGGCTTCGCCATCTCGAGATGGTAGTGGACGGCGTTTAAGTTGGAATTCAGTCCCCTAATGTTGCAGAAGTCCACAGCGAAGGTGGAAGGGGTTGCCTTAAGATGCCTGCTCCGTTTGCCTCGTCTATCCTTGAGCGCAAAATTGCCCCCCCCAGAATTCGAAGGGCAGCCTGGGCATCCCTGCCCAGGTGGTGAATGTCCTGAGCATGGATGTCCAGAGAGGGATTGTCCACCGCGGTCGCAGATGGTACCCTCCTGGGGTAGTTTTGTTATATTCTGCAGTAGTACATTCGTTTTTACAAATTTCACGTTAGGAATAGTGAATTTAATACATTTAGTCTTTTTACTGTTTAACAATAAATTATTAACACTAAACCAATGTACTATTTCAGAGAGAGCATTGTTCATCTCGTCATATATTGATAAACATCTCTTTATTTTGAAAATTAAGGACGTGTCATCAGCAACCCATACTATCTCATGTTTATTATTTAAGAGATGTGGCAAGTCATTTATATAAATGAGGAAGAGAAATGGACCAAGAATAGATCCTTGAGAGACCCCCATATCAACTGGTGCCCCGGGAGATCTCTTTCCATTTATATCAACCCTCTGAGTCCGATTGCTCAAATACGAAATCAGAAGGATGAGTGCTTTGTCTCTAATGCCATAGTGACGTAGTTTCCTGATCAACGTTTCGTGTTGCACATAATCAAAAGCCTTAGATAAATCACAAAATATCCCTAAGGCATCCTGTGACTCTTCCCAGGCTCTGTAAATATTTTTAACGAGCTCGACACCAGCATCGGTTGTCGAGCGACCCCTTTTAAAGCCAAATTGTTTACTGTGTAGCAACTTGTATATGTCAAAACGTACTAACATCTGATTAAGCATTAATTTTTTAAAGATCTTACTAAGCGTTGGTAGTACAGAAATAGGTCTATAATTGTTGGGGTCTGAAGTACTACCAGATTTAAAGATAGGAATTACCTTACTATGTTTCATAAGGTCAGGAAACACGCCACTAAGAATACAATTGTTAAATACAATAACAAGATAAGGTGCAATCACATCAATAAACTGACTTGACTACCTTAACAGAGATTCCCCACAGATCGGCCGTTTTCTTAACATCCAATGAATTGTAAGTTCTGATTATATCTTTGACATTTACAGTGTCAAAATTAAAGCTAATGTTGCACTTATTTACGTTGTTTTTTAATAACGATTCAGCGGCGGTAGGAGAGGAATTTAGTGCTTTCGTGGTAGAGATTGGAATGTCAGCAAAACATTTTCAAAAACAGTAGAAACATTCTGGTCAGAAGTAACTGGCTTATTATCAATAGATAGAGTGAAGTCAGTGGTGTTATTTTTGACTTTTCCAGTTTCGCAATTAATAATTTTCCAAGTTATTTTTATCTTATTTGGTGCGTCTACTATTATTTTTTTATATGCATCGACTTGGCTATGGAACACACTCGTTTGAATAGTTTAGAGCACTAACGTGATTAATGAAAGAAGGAGACCGGTTGTAAGTTCTTTCATTATAAAGTTCATACAACCTTTGCCTCCTCTTATGTATTCCTACAGTCGCACAATCATTAAATGTAAGAAGAGTCCTTGAATTGACAGTCTTAGAAGTAAATATGGCATTGAATTCTTTTTTAATTAATTTAAAAAAGTTGTTATAAAACACTGGAATTTTCGTGAAATGGTAAATATGAGAGCTTTGCCATAATATTACTTCTGAACTTCTCCATTCGATTAATATTAATTGGAACAAATGTTTTCAACTTTATTATATATTTTTATTAAATGAGGCCAACTGTCCACAATGGTCGGAACTTAACATATTTTTAATACATTGATGTGGTACACAATTAGTAAATATATTATCAATACATGTTGTAGTGGTTTCAGTGATTCTAGTTGGCTCTAGGAATAAGTTATCAAGGTTATATGAGCTTAAAAGAGATTTAAATCTAATACTTGTACTACAATTTTCTAATAAATTTATGTTGAAGTCACCACAAACAAAGATATATTTATTAGAACTAGTTAATTTCAACAATACATTTTCCAATATTTTCTCAAATAATTCATATAACCCATTGGAGGTCTGTATACGCATACAACAATGACGCGCTCAAGCTCTGCACAGGCTATTTCAATAGTCTGTTCAATAGAAAGGCTCACAACATCCTTGCGTTCTTTAAACTACTACTACTGACAATTCTAATGTCTTTGGGCGAAGAAAAAATCATCGTCATTTGCTCGTCCACTTCAGAGAAGTGTAAAGTTATTTTCAAATCTATACTAATATCATAAAGAGGAAAGATTTGATTTTTTGTTTGTTTGTTAAGATTTTACTCAAAAACTACTGGACCGATTTTAAAAATTATTAATCCAAAGTAAGGTTGCATATTCAAATATTAAAATCAATTATTGAATTTGAAACATTCCGTGAAAATATATTATTGCATTATTTTAAAGAGTAATCATTATTTTCTCATTGTAATTATAAATTTATCTTCGCTAACCTCTTCGCTAAACTTTTGTAAATGTTTTTCAAGACTGCATTCTTAAATTTGCAATCAATGGTAATATTGTGAGTAAAACGAAACAATTAAAACTTCGTTGTAATCTTAGTTTGGGATTACATTTTGGGCTAATGGCGCTGATCCAGATCTGCACACTGCTTATACTAACCACTTTTAATACGGCCACATGGACTGACTGTCTGATTTCATCCCAAACACAAGAAAGCTAACTAGTGTAGATAATTTTATTATTGTCGGTAGTTGTTCAGCCTCGTCAGCGTCGCAGCCTGGGCCGACTCACCCATGTTATTATCATGCAATAATGCTAAGGCTCGTTCATGGTCAAAGGAACTTCCCATCCGGATATCTGCAAATTACTTTTAGTGTTTCTATTTGTGTTCGCGATTTTTTATTAGTTCTATTAATATTCTTTACTCAACGTAATTATCTTCTAAGTGTTATTCATTCATGGAAGTATTATTATTTAATTTGCAGGAAAGAAGTAGCACAAATATCACACGCAGGTGTGAAGCCATAAAACAAAGTTGATTGATGAACTCATGAAATACCACTTTCAAATAGTTAATAACTGCCGGCTTTATTTCCATTTATAAGCTTCATAATTCATATGAATAACTGATATTCACATTTTTGTTTACAAGTAACGTAAGCATTATGTTTGTTTTAGGTTTCATAACTCATAGGGTAGGAATCACTCTTGCGACGTTCGCTTGTGACATCGTCAGGCGGCCATTATACCTATCGTCGAGCAAGTAAAAATGAATGCAATAGTTAATATCGTTTTATACGTACATTTACTTGTAGCTATTTATATAAACAGCCGTAAACTTTACATTTAATTAAAACGTAGTGTTCAGTGAGGCGGCGACCTCGGCCGAGTTATTCCTTAACAAACGTGTGACGTCCAAAGTCTATCTGCTTCCTTTCTTCTAATCAAGTTAAAAGCTACGGCGGGGCCGCACGAGATGTACGATATTTTTCTTCAATTATAGCCTTTATATTTATCACGTTAAGGTTAACTTAAGTTTATCGACACAATCATGCAGATCCTTGTCACTGTTGATTATTGAATACAAAGAGATTTTGCTTTTATTATTCCTTGCGAATTATAATTTTATTAATTAAATAAAAGAAAAAAAAATTACCACGCGGTAGTTAGGGCAACATTTTGAGAATTATTTCGTAGATCACAAGGTATGTTTGTCACAGTGTGCACGATTGGCGTGATTATACTCTATGCACCATACGACATGCTCTATGCGACGGCTCTAATCCTAATATGATATTACCATGCTAACATTTATTAGGATGCACTTTGTGGTGTCGGTGAGATAGCGACAAAGTTCATGCAGAAATTTTCCTTCACAGCCCAAATTGACAATGTGAGGCATCAAGAAAAATTAATCTTGTAAAAACTAAATCGCTTGATTTAAATCCGAAATACACGTATTCTATATAATTGGATCCATCTCGGATAACTTATATTTCCCGTATCGTAACTTTGTCTTCCAAAGTTTAGAAGCTTTACTTTATTAATAATAATTTGCATTCTGCTTAAATGAATTCTCCAAAAGACGCCGGAATGACGAAGAAGAGCTCGTCCATCGGATGATTTAAGCATGTTAATTATTATATTGGATTAAATAAAATATTCTATCTATTATATAAACCATGCTCACTCTTGGAAGTTTTATATAATGTAATACGTTCTTCGAGTAATCTGTGGGCTGGATATATAGTCAAAATGAGAAAATGTTTTATGTTCCATTAAATAGAACAACCAGTAACGTTAAATACGTTAAGTCAAGTCCTATACGCTAAACCACTTTGTCTCGTCTGGAAATTCGCGATAACGTCACAGGACAGCGGCTAAACAATCCTTCCCCGGGGTCTTAACTTTGATCGAACGGCTAACACTATAATATCATAACTACAGTAATATTGACGGTACTGGATATCTCGCATTATTATAATTTTTTTTAAATAGACGAATTTTCAGTTGTCCGCGACAATTCGCTTAGCGTGTAAACTTCTCGCGTGCATTAATAAATCAGTCCATAAATTTACCGTAATTTCCCCACCAGCCTGCTGCCAATCGACAGCATGGACGACATCGAGCTGAAAAACATCCAACTCCAGTTCCCGAGCGCGCGTCGCTTCAGCGATAGCTCCTGCCAGGAGCTGCGCGTGCACACCGACCGGGGGGACATCATGGTGGCCGTGCAGGGCGACCGCTCCAAGCCAGCCATCCTCACCTATCACGACATCGGGTTGAACTGTAAGTAATTTTATACTACATTTTTGTCAAAGCGAATGTTCTTAATATTTGGTTTAGTTCTAATTTAAAAATATCTCCGGTTTTATTCTTTGAATCATACTAGTAATTTAATGCGAACTTCTTGTTCTTGTGTTGTGAACTATGGCAACGTTGTTTTAAGTTACGTAGGTACGAAATGAGGAGTAATTTTATTTCTAAAATGGCAAATCATTTACAAGTTTCTGAATCTATAGTCGCTTTATCTTAATATTGTTTTGATGTGTTACTGACCTTCGTAACCTGCAACATCAATTTTGCTAACCAATATTTCAAATTTATTATTAATTCTATTGTATAACTCCACGTTGTTTTGGTATTAAGCGTTAACATAAATATCATTTTAAGTGTAAAAATGTACTCTAAGTCGTAAACTAGACCTGTTGGAAGACAATCGACATCGCCATGATTCAATTTCGTGTTTCATGGTCAAACTCGTGTAATATTAATTGGAAAGTTTAGGTTACAGTCTGAACTGACAACATGTAAAAACAAATAATAATGTCCCCCAGATCGATTTCTGCCACGGCGGTCAATCTCAAGAGAGATTAGCCAACTGCGCAAGATTATTATAGTGCACAAGTGTGTGTGGAAACATACGTGCATTCTCTATTCCCTAGCTCTCATAATCCGATGGGACGGCAATCCGACTCGATCGGAAAGAGTTCAGGCGCAGGATCAACAGCTTTACGTGCTTTCCGAGACACAAGAGTGTACACACTTCCAACTTCCTGACTCCGGGCTGCTACTGAGAATTTTCTGACTGGAAAACCCAATAACTTTTTATTGGCCTGACCTGGGACTCGGAAATTGCACACAGGATCTCCGGGATTGGGGCCTTATATCTAGCTACTAGACCAACGAGGCAGACGTAAAAATATATCTGACTAACGACATAGTAAAAATCAAACTCAAATTCTTTATTGAATATAGTAATATTACACTTATATATGTACCTATTAAGTGTCAAAAATTCTACCACCGTTTCGAAAAGAAACATCTTTAACAAAAAACCTGATAAGAACCTGCGAAAGAAACTCGGCGGGTACAACAACAACTGGTAAAAATAGTAACGCGCTACTATTTTTACCAGTTGTTTACAATGAATGTATTTGTATATGAAAGTGCTTGGATCGTTTCGTTTCCATAAATATTAACCCTGCCTAGTCGGGTTTAAGGCGTAACTATCTAATGCTTGTTCTTGGTAATAGTATGTACGACATAAGTTCTAGAAGTGATTTTGTTTATATTCATCAAATTATTATCAACAATATAAAGATAACTTGGCCCTGAAGAAAGACCATTTTCTGCTGATTTGCTTGCCTTTGACATTTGGTAGATGGAACCGACAGGTTCCTTTTATCGAAATCAAAATCTCTATTCATTTATTTGACTAAAACCTACCTCCGATACGACCGATCTGAAATGAAAATCTATACTTATTTATAGGCAAAAAAATCAAGTATTTTTGTCTTCGATTAAATTGGGTTTACAATAAAATTATGTTTTTATATCAATAATATTTATAGGTTGTTTTGTTAAGCAAAAATCGCTAATTTCACAATAACCTATAGAAAATCTTCTCTAACGCCGTAGTAGTGTATGTATAACACAATATCATACAAAATAGTTTTATCTATAAACAGAGAATACAAGCTTACGCTTGATCCTTGACTTAATGAAAGTATTAGCGATTTTTGTCGGTGCACTTTTGCTTTTTAATGAAAGTTCATTGAAGCCTTGCTATTAAAATCCTGGGGACGAAAATCAATTAACTCTTTAGAACCGTTTTCACTGACTCAACGGATTTGAAAATTTTCCTCTGTTAACATTTATCCTATAACGAAATAAATGGAATTCAGTTCTGGCAAGATTTGGTGAGCGTGGTGGGTTTGGAACAGTTCGTTGTGCGGAGTGCGGATGTGCGTTATCGTGTCGTAGATTAAAGCAATTGACAAGTCTCGGTTGTTAGCGAGCTTGTCCATCATCGTTTAAAATTCTTCATAATATGACACCTGTCCGGTAAAATTGTTCTGCCAGAAGACAAGCAGCTTCTTGTGACCCAATTCGCGTTTGGGACGGAGTGTGGTTGCCTCCTGCTTAACCAGTGTGAGAGGCGTTTTTCATGGTCATACGGAATCCGCTTTTCAACACAAGTGACAATCCGATTCAAAATTCTCGCATCTCATTCAATAAGAATAGACATCAGAAATACATACATATATTTCATAAGTCATATTTCATAATCTAGATCCTTTCTAATGAATAAATGTCGATTTTTAATACTGGTAAACACAAATATACATATAATTATGAAATTGACATGTGTAAATGAAAAATCTTAATTAAATATTTCATTTTTAAAAATATATTGCCCGAATAGTCATCTCATCCTTATGAGTCAATAATATTGTTATATTATATAATAATCTACATTTTTAATCTGTAATCAAGAACAACGACAGATACTCTTCTTGGCGGGCAAAAACGGATACACTTAAAAAATATCTTACGAGCATTGCGCGCTAAATTATATCTTATGATTGAAAATAACACATTCATTGAATTCCAGTTTTATTTATGAGTATAATCTAGTTCTTTCACCCTAGAGTAGAATTCCATAAGATTGTCATATAAAACTTTTTTAATACTGCAGAGCTGAATCCAATCCTTTAATGGTTACTCCAAAGGGAGCATCTAAGGTCATGCCGAGGAATTAATTTTTTTTTTTTATGTAAGAGGAGGCAAACTAGCAAGAGGCTCACCTGATGGAAAGTGACTACCACCGCCCATGGACATCTGCAACATCCGAGGACTTGCAGGTGCGTTGCCGGAATTTGAGAAAAGAGTACGCTCTCTTCTTGAAGGTTGCAATGTCATATCGGTTCGGAAAAGTCGCCGGCGAAAGCTGGTTCCACAGAGTGATTGTGCGAGGCAGGAAATGCCTTAGGAAGCGCACTGTTGTGGATTTCCAGACATCGAGGTGGTGAGGATGGAATTTTGAGTTCTGGCGCGATGTCCGGTGGTGAAATTCAGCGGCCGGGACTAAACCAAACAACTCCTCAGAACACTCCCCGTGATATATGCGATAGAGGATGCAGAGTGACCCAACATCTCTACGCAAATCCAAAGGATCAAGCCGGTCGGTAATAGCTTTATCGTCGACAATTCGAACTGCTCTACGTTGAATGCGGTCAAAGGGAAGAAGCTGGTACTGGGGAGCTCCCGCCCAGAGGTGAGAGCAGTACTCCATGTGGGGCCGAATTTGCGCCTTGTAAAGATTTAGGCGATGGGCCGACGTGAAATACTGTCTCGCCTTGTTGAGCACTCCAAGCTTTTTGGAAGCCAATTTGGCTGTGGCAGTAAGGGGAGTATTCACGAAATGAGGGGATATGACAAAAGGAGACTTTTTTGCGGTTAACGTGCAAACTTGAGTCTTATTGGGGTTGAATTGAACCAAGTTTAGTCGGCCCCAGTCCGAGACTTTGGTTAGCAAGGTCTCGACTTCAGACACAAGTTTGTTCCGACACTCGTCGACGTGTTCCCGAGAAATATTAGCGCGGCCGGTGTAAAGGGCGTCTACAGTGCTGTCATCCGCATAGCAGTGAATGTTACTAATTTGTAACATATCATTGATATGCAGAAGTAACAGAGTAGGTGAAAGAACGCAGTCTTGTGGAACACCAGAATTGACAAATTTTAGGTCAGAGCATGCACCGTCGACAACGACCTTCATGCTCCGATCTGCTAAAAAGCTGGTGATCCACTTGCATAATTTCTCGGGATGCCCGTAGGAAGGAAGCTTCGAGAGAAGCGCTTTATGCCATACCCGATCGAAGGCTTTCGCTATGTCCAGACTGTCTGCTAATGCCTCCCTCTTGGACTCAACCGCAGTAGCCCATCTGTGAGTAAGGTAAATTAGAAGATCACCGGCTGAGCGACCCCGACGGAAGCCGTACTGGCGGTCGCTAATCAGCTGGTGCTCCTCTAGGTACCGCAGGAGCTGGCAGTTAATAATGGACTCCATTATTTTTGAGAACAAGGAGGTGATAGCAATAGGCCTATAATTTGTTGGATCAGAGCGATTGCCTTTTTTAGGGATCGAGTGCACCAAAGCAGTCTTCCAGGAATTCGGGACTACGCCTAATGTGTAGGAGTGGCGGCAAGACGCGTTAAGACCGGTGCCAACTCGGGAGCACAAGTACGCAGCACGATCGGAGGAATGCCATCGGGCCCACTCGACTTATGAATGTCCAAGGAAAGAAGTGCTTTACGAACTGCACTCTGCCGGAATTTAATTTCCGGCATCGTGGTATCACACCGCAAGATTGTCGGTGGTGTCTTTCCTTGATCATCAAGAGTCGAGTTGGACGCGAAGAGAGATCCCAAAAGGTCGGCTTTCTCCTTCGCAGTATGGGCCAACGAATCATCGCTCCTGTGCAGAGGTGGAAGGGAGGGCTGGCAGAAGTTCCCTAAGACAGTCTTAGCGAGAGACCAATATGCGCGTGTTCCCGAAGGAAGTCGCACCAGTCTAAACAATAACACTTTTGAAAGACCTGAAGAGGCAGAGTTGTATTCCTTTTTCAGGGCGCTGGTATTTACATCACAAGATGCCGATGCTTCAGCCCAGGCTTGATAGCATTCTACCTTTCGGCGTGATGCCGTTTTGCAGAAGCGACCAAACCAGGGCCGGGATCTGCCGCCGATGGGAATTGCAGAGTACGGAATGAAGAGTTCCATACCCTGAAACACAACATCAGCGACCGAGTCAGCAACGGCATCTGGATCATCCGGCGAGAAACAAATCCGCCCCCATGGGTAGGATGCAAAGAAGGACCGCATCCCATCCCAGTCCGCTAACCTGTAGTGCCACACACGGCGACATCCCACGAACCGAGGCCGTGAGGTGCGTGTAATCGGCACTGTACTCCGGACAAGACAGTGGTCCGACGAGCCAAAAGGAGGCTCTACGGAAACACGGTACCCATCCGGATGAGAGGTCAGCAGAATGTCTAGCAGGGAAGGTATATGATCCTCCACATCTGGGATTCGCGTTGGCAAGGTAACCAGTTGTGTCAGATCATATGCCAAGGCAAAATCGACCACAGATCTCCCCGCATGACCGGTAGTACGTGATCCAAGCCATTCGGCGTGGTGGGCGTTAAAATCGCCAAGAATCACGATCTCTGCGGATGGGATCTGCTGCAGCACGGAATCTGTAGCCCGTTGGATGTGCTCAACGAGCCGGTCAGTTTCGGCATTACCGCTATGGGACCTATATAGGCACGCATAGATTCGCGGATGATCATCGCAGTTTACGCGCAGCCAGAGAATGGATAGGTCCCTCCCTTCAAGATAGGTGAGGCGACGAGAGCAGATATCCTCTCTGACGTAAACACACACCCCAGCCCGTGGTACAAAAGAATGTTCCAACTTGTACCCCGGGTAGGAGAGGAATGAGGTGTCCGCCGGGGACGATATCTGGGTCTCGGTTAGAAAGAGCAAGGCCGGCTTCGCCGTCTCAAGATGGAAGTGGACGGCGTTTAAGTTGGAATTCAGTCCCCTTATATTGCAGAAGTCCACAGCGAGGCTGGAAGGGGTTGCCTTAAGATGCCTGCTCCGTTTGCCCCGACCATTTAAGAGCGCAAAATTGCCCCCCCCCCCCCCAGAATTCGAAGGGCAGCCTGGGCATTCCTGCACAGGTGGTGTATGTCCTGAGCATGGATGTCCAGGGAGGGATTGTCCACCGCGGTCGCAGATGATCTTTTGTTTCTATAATGTCTAAAGCATTTACGCGCGTGCGATTTTTAATCATGTTACATTAGGTAGAAGGAACTTAATGCAATTTTTTTTACTATGTAACTGTAATTACTTGTACCGAGTTTCGATATATGTATGTATACACGCTATCAGAAATGAACCAAACCTTCTTTTTTTTTGTGACGCTGGGAAAACTCATTACGCCTTTTCCCCCACGGGAACAGTGGGGGGGGGGTGTGTGGGGCTCGCCATATGTCCAGAGCACCGAGTGTGCCCCGGTCATCGGAATACCCACTAAAAACTCAGCGGTACCCTTCCCGTCTTAACGGGAGCGCCACGGGATCGCTTGCGCATGCTACCGTGACGAATAGAAATGAACCAAACCTACCCCAACCAACCTATGGATGTCTTTAGCTTAAAGTAGTTGAACGATTTTGTCGATCAAAAGTAGTTGGACCGGGAAAGAGTTCTGACTGTCGGCTACATACACATACTTAGAATGAACGTAGCCATTAGAAAGGCGGGGTCATAGAATAATAACGCTTAGAAGGATAGTGCCATACAAAGTTTCGCTCAAAATTGAAGTAACTAGAATTAATGTGTGTGTAAGTGTCACGTACGTTACATACACCGACACGCCCACATACGACCGAATTATGTTGCAAGTGAATACACATTTTCCCCATAAAGTAAGAAAATCATATTGTTTGAACTTGAATTATGAAATATATTTTTTTGCATTTAATTAATTTGAATTATTACATAGGTTGTATTCAGATATGTCAATTTGTCAGACAATAATATTGGACATTATAAGTTTTTCATTAAAATTAATTAAACGACGCTGAAAGGTTTTCTGACAGTAAATTGTAATAAATAGTAGATTTGTATGGAATAAGGACGGGATATGTAAGAAGAAGCAATCCGATTCGAAGGAAAGCTAAAAACGATTACAATTAATGAATAAGTATTATAATTATATATTGCAATATTATTTATTTAATTTTAGCTTTTATTATTATAATGATCTTTTTTTTTAATTTATTTAGTAATATTATTTAGTATTGCTTTTATTTTATGTATAATCATAAAGAAAAAAATATAATTATTTGAACAGTATTAATGTTTTATATGTCATTTAAAAGTTTTTAAAAGTTAAAATAAAACTTTTAAACATATTTATTAATTTTTAAATAAAATTGTTATATTTTTATTTTTTTAAATATTAAGCAATCGTGGTAAATATATTTTCCATAGCTGGCAACATTTTTATTGTAATGGCGTCTTTTGTTTACAAATCCTTTTTATGAATTTTAGCTAAAATTATAAGTTGCCAAATAGTAGTTACGTGCGAAATGTGATTTTCTTATCCTTATTTTTTTTATCTGAAGTGTTGTGACACCTTTTTACTACACAGTAAGTCATTTTTTAATAAATTGCGCGAGCTGTTTACTATGACACTTTATCGTGACGACTGACGTGACGTCAAATGTATTGACACTAGTAACAATTTGTGAGACTTCAATTCGCTTGGGCCTACACTCCTTCTAAGCGTTATTATTCTATGGGCGGGTGATGTACGAGTATGTCACCTCGTCAATATTCTACCAATGGCGATGGGTTGCTACGTTACTTTTATCGACGTTACAAAACATTCGTTGGACTTTATTCAGCTCATTAATAGAAACTGAAATTGATGGTTCCGAGTGTCTATTAATTTGCTTATTTATATGTCATTTGTATTGCAGTCCTTCATAATATATTCTGGGACGTAGGAGGACAATTTGAATCATAAATTCGCTTTGTGGTAGGGCTTCATGCAAGCCCGTCTGGGTAGGTCCCACCCACTTATCAAATATTCTACCGCCAAATAGCAGTACGTAGTGTTGTGACTGTTAGTCAGTGTTATTAGAGTAACAAGGGACATAACATCTTAGTTCCCACGGTTGGTGGCGCATTGGCGAAGACATTTTTACCAATCTTTGGTAAAAAAATCTTATTACGCTAATGTATAGGGAACCGGTAACCACTTACATCAAGTTGGCCTTTCAACGTATTTCAAATAAATAAATAATTATTTTGATTACTGATACAAGAATGTCAGTAACTAAGTTGAGTTGGCTGTTATTATTATGCATTTACTAATCGACGTTATACTCGACGTACCTCCGATATCACCTGATGACCCATTTCATCATCATTTGTAATCGACAATGATTCAGGATGCTCGCTTTATGTCGTTTTACATAATATCGCACATTAGTAAAGATATATTTAACGTAACCTTTTTTAATCGCGAGACGAATCAAATTTAATTTGTTTAAGCTGAAGTTGATTGCATTTTATCGTCGAGTAATTGCGACGTTTCTATTAATATTGTAACGAAGATCGATAACGTTTTGGTAAAGGAGCGGTTAAGACCTATTTCGTTGTTTCGATTCTATTCGATGATTCTGGATTCAATTCCCAGGTCGGGCCAATAAAAAGTTATTGGGATTTACTGTCAGAAAATTCTCAGTAGCAGCCCGAAGTTTGGAAGGTGGAAGTGAGTACACTCCCGTGCCTCGGAAAGCACGTTAAGCCGTTGGTCCTGCGCCTGAACTCTTTCCAGTCGTGTCGGATTGCCGTCCCATCGAATTATGAGAGTGAGGGAAGAGAGGGTGCACCTGTGTTTGCGCACACACTTGTGCACTATAATATCTCCTGCGCAGTTGGCTAATCTCTCTTGAGATTGGCCGCCATGGCCGAAATCGGTCTCGAGGACGTTTTTATGTTAGTTGCTGGTGCTTTTAGAGCGGTATTCGTTATAGCCGCTGACGTTTATTTAATATACATATACTCGTAACACACAGAAAAACGTTTATATTTGTATTATTCTTTAGTAAAAGTGAGTTTATAATATTAAATGAACAATTTGCAACCAGTGTTCTTACAGATATATTTAAATAAACTTCTGTGAAAAATATCCGTGCGACGAGCACTGAGATGGATTAACTGAACGAGCGGATACATCGCTCGATGCGATCGTGATTCTAGCACAATACGGGCTAATGTTAATTGCACAGCAGAAAAATTATATTCATCAATTAATAAAATAACTTTTGCATCATGTCAATTATTTTACTACAAATAAATCAATTATAAAACAATAATTCGACAATAATCATAACATTCATATTTGTTCTTGTTAAGCGCCATTTTTTTATATAGAAAATCAAATCATCAAAGGACATGGCCAATTTCTGTATGGCGGTTTGCATAGGTATCGAATTTAATTCACACCGATGAGTTGTGGTATTTTATATTCGTGAATATTAGGAAATGAAATTGCTATAAATAAAAAACTCAAAAAACTTGACATTACAACAGAATAGACATAAACAAAATCCTTTAATAAGATTGCTGTCAATAAGTATATGATATAAGTATTATGATTTTGTTATAAAAAATGTCAAATGTCTTGGTGAGTATATATATCTTTCTCTGTGGTCCATTATGGTGGAAGTTGATAAACGGTACCTACTTAAAATTCACCTTGCATTACATAGTATTTTGAATATACAAACTCCCAAGTTCAGAGAGGTTAAAAACTACGTAATAATTCATTTTTGCAATTTTTATTGTACAATATCTATGTGTGCGTGGAATGTACTTTTTTGACCGCCTCATTTATCAGCGCATACATCCATATATATTTACGTAATACTTAAGCTCGACACAATAACTAGTCCTGCAAAATACTTCTATGACACATCTGAAAACTTGCACAACATAAGCGTCTTAAAACTTAAGTAATAAAAAGTAGGTTCGGTTAGGTTAGGTGATGCTTTGCTTCGGAGCGTCACGGTAGCATGCGCGAGCGATCCCGTGGCGCTCCCCTTTAAGGGTCTTCTTTGACGTTCCGCCGCACGAAGTTTTACGTTTTTAGCGCTACTGTCGCAACGATCGAGGCTCGGGCACGGCACGCACACATATACGTATGCAGAGTGGGGTCGTCGCACTTTTTTTTCCTAAACTAAATTTTAACTTTATTGTCACTGATTTTGAAATGTTGTCAAATACATATCTGCTATAGATATGTATTTGACAACATTTCAACGTTGAGGTGAGTAGTTTGGTATAAATAAACTTCTTGATGTCGTAATGTGGAATAATAAAAAAAAAATTGACGAAAGACGAATGTGGAATGCTTTATTCAAAAACGGAACAAACAAAAACAAACGGAATATACAAAAAGTGAAATAAAAATAGATCAATAGGAATACAAGAAAAATATTATATAAACATTATTGAATGCGAGGGTCTTGTTACAAATAAATATCGTAGCGAGCGTCTTGTTACAGAGTTGTCGATTCTCGAGTGCGAGTGTTTTGTTTCAGATAAACAGTTCTTTTGAACTATTCATTGACCATTGTTTCAAATGATGACGTCATATATTGCGGCATGCGTTGTGGTAGCGATGTACTGCTACAGCGTGATTATTAGTGTATAAATTGTACTTACTTTTAATAAATTCATTATATTACATCATTACACAATTTATATGATATAAAAGCTTGTCGCGAGATTTTCCTGTGTAGATAAATAAGTAAGATGCGCATGAAAACGTTTCGTATATTCTCACTATATGGCGCTTTGACGTGACAAAAACTAAAACACACATTTTATGCTAACATAATAAAAACAATAATTATTACTGTAAAAATAAATGTTTTATTTTTTAATTACTCAATATAAAAAAATATGTGAATAAATACATAAAATAATTAAACTTCTAAAGAAAAATATATAATTCCTGAATCGAAATATATATTTTACAACATTTATTCTACTATGAAATTCACTTTCTCTCTTTCTAACCAATTGGAATAAAGCGGAATAAAAAGGATAGCGGGAATTTTGCGATTCGACTTTCGGTTTCTTGGTTCTGCTTCGGAAATCTATTACACAATAATCGACCTTACTGATGAAGAACTTAAAGACTATATTTGCCTGAGCACGCTAGCTAATAAAATAAAAGGATAGCTAAGTTCTCAGGCGATTTGATGAGGCTAGGCGTTACCGAATTCAGATATCTAAAATCGGATTTTGAAATCGATTTGTAAGTCTGAAATCGGATAAATATCAATTTGCAAAACCAATGATGACGATGAGGCATGAAAACGTTTCGTATATCCTCACTAGATAGCGCTTTGACGTAACAAAAAACTAAAAGAAACATTTTATGCTAAAATAATAAGAACAATATTATTATTACTATAATAATAAATGTTTCATTTCTTTAATTACTCAATATAAAAAAAATATATGTGAATAAATATATAAAATAATTAAACTTCTAAAGAAAAATGTTATAAAAATGTATAATCCCTGAATCGCGGTATTGAAGTTTTTAACGCAGCTTATTATAAGGGGTTTTCCAATAGGGACGCTTGAACTTTGACAGCTGATTGCGGCCATGTTGTTTGAGTGACAGCTGTCAAATGCAGTGTGTTATATTCATTCCGTCCTCCCAAACCACCATGGCAGGTTACAGTGTCGAGCAGCACGTGCAAATCATAAAATTGTTTTATGAAAATGGGTCTTCAGTTCGAGCAACGTTCCGCGCACTTCGCCCGTTTTACGGTCGCGATGATCGTCCTGCCGAGTCGACTATCCGTCGATTGGTGGACAAATTCGAGTCAACCGGGTCAGTTAACAATCAGCCGGTTCCCGTGCGTCAACGTAACGCGAGATCTGCCGAGAATATCGCCGCTGTGCGCGACAGTGTCCTCGAAAACCCGCGGCAGTCAATTCCGCGTCGCGCACAGGAACTCGGCCTTTCGCAGACGACAACTTGGCGAATTTTGCGTTGTGACTTGAGCCTGCACTCGTACAAGATCCAGCTGACCCAAGAGCTCAAGGTTAATGACCATAGACAGCGCCGTGTGTTCGCTGACTGGGCATTAGAGCAGTTGGAAGTTGACGCCGATTTTGGCAAAAAAATCATCTTCAGCGACGAGGCGCATTTTTGGATGAATGGCTATGTCAACAAGCAAGATTGCCGTATTTGGGACGAGACCAATCCACACGAGGTTCACCAAGTGGCAATGCACCCGCAGAAAGTGACTGTTTGGTGCGGATTTTGGGCCGGAGGCGTGATTGGTCCGTATTTTTTCGAAAACGATAATGGTGTGGCCGTCACCGTCAATGGTGAGCGATACCGGTCGATGATAACCAACTTCTTTTGGCCTGAAATCGAGAATATGGATCTGGACAACATGTGGTTTCAACAGGACGGCGCTACGTGCCACACAGCACACGCTACGATGGAAGTTCTGCACGAGCAATTTCTGGACATGGTCATCTCGCGCGGAGGCGACGTGAACTGGCCACCGAGATCGTGCGATTTGACCCCGCTGGACTTTTTCTTGTGGGGTTTTCTTAAGTCGCAGGTCTATGCCAACAAGCCGCAAACCACCGATGCCCTCAAAGTCAACATACGCCACGCCATCGATCAAATACAGCCCGATTTGTGCGCCAGAGTCATCGAAAATTGGACCTTTCGTGTGCGCGCCACCAACCGAAGCCGTGGCGGTCATTTGAATGATGTCATATTCCATACATAATGGGGTCGATAGACCTTCCAAATAAAAAAAAATTTTCGCAAATATCTCTCCTACATGTATTTTTTTTGCATTTCAAAGATCAAGCGCCCTTAATGGAAAACCCTAGGGTTTTCCAATAGGGACGCTTGAACTTTGACATCTGATTGCGGCCATGTTGTTTGAGTGACAGCTGTCAAATGCAGTGTGTTATATTCATTCCGTCCTCCCAAACCACCATGGCAGGTTACAGTGTCGAGCAGCACGTGCAAATCATAAAATTGTTTTATGAAAATGGGTCTTCAGTTCGAGCAACGTTCCGCGCACTTCGCCCGTTTTACGGTCGCGATGATCGTCCTGCCGAGTCGACTATCCGTCGATTGGTGGACAAATTCGAGTCAACCGGGTCAGTTAACAATCAGCCGGTTCCCGTGCGTCAACGTAACGCGAGATCTGCCGAGAATATCGCCCCTGTGCGCGACAGTGTCCTCGAAAACCCGCGGCAGTCAATTCCGCGTCGCGCACAGGAACTCGGCCTTTCGCAGACGACAACTTGGCGAATTTTGCGTTGTGACTTGAGCCTGCACCCGTACAAGATCCAGCTGACCCAAGAGCTCAAGGTTAATGACCATAGACAGCGCCGTGTGTTCGCTGACTGGGCATTAGAGCAGTTGGAAGTTGACGCCGATTTTGGCAAAAAAATCATCTTAAGCGACGAGGCGCATTTTTGGATGAATGGCTATGTCAACAAGCAAAATTGCCGTATTTGGGACGAGACCAATCCACACGAGGTTCACCAAGTGGCAATGCACCCGCAGAAAGTGACTGTTTGGTGCGGATTTTGGGCCGGAGGCGTGATTGGTCCGTATTTTTTCGAAAACGATAATGGTGTGGCCGTCACCGTCAATGGTGAGCGATACCGGTCGATGATAACCAACTTCTTTTGGCCTGAAATCGAGAATATGGATCTGGACAACATGTGGTTTCAACAGGACGGCGCTACGTGCCACACAGCACGCTACGATGGAAGTTCTGCACGATCAAGCACCCTTAATGGAAAACCCTATAGTTACATAATAATAACACACTCATATATAATAATACATTGCATATTTTTATAAATAAATATAATTTTTTGAAATATTTATGTATATAATTACTTATTTCGTCCATTTCCTAGTTATATTGGTCAGTAAAACAACAACTGAGGCAATAAATTTACTGTCGTAAAAATTCAAATTATTCTTATTTTCATTGATAACGTAAAACTAAACAAAGTATTTATAAATAGTGTTTTGAACACTAAATAATAAAAATGACCAAATCCCATTTATGCATAAAACGAAACACGCGTGATGGCCCACCTAACAAACCCTCATTAGTCAGTAAATTACTGACTCTCAACTCAGCGGGAAATATAGCACTCAAGTGGAAATGCGTAGAACGAAGTACATAATCCTTGTTATTGTGATCTAAGAACAGTAGTGGCATCACACTAAAGAACACACTTCCAATTGGTAGACCGCCACGCTTGTATATATATAGTTAGAATTTCAACTCGAGTTATTTTTTGTTTTTTTATCAAACTACAAAATATACAAAATATTATCAGTAAAAATATCGTATCAAATGATAAAACACTAAAAATACAAAAAAAAAAAAAACAGAATACATAAGCCGGTGCGCGTCCTAAAATTTATGATGAACAGTCGGTGACAACTAAATACGCTATTTACGCACACATTGATTTTGTGTAAGTACACGGTTCGATCGCGATCTATCAATGCGGCGCAAACCGACGTGCTCTCACTTCGGAGGCGCGTGGCCGACTGGTCTGTGAGGGTTATCGGCGGCTCGAATAAGAAAACGCATACAATTTCATTGTAATTTATTATAACAAAAAATAAGAAAATGTTTATTAAAAAATGAAGACTCCAGACGTTTCTTTAAAATTCATTTCTAAATTCTCGACGATTACGACTATTTCGTCTCAATAAGGAAGTGCGATTTTACACGTTTTAGTAATTTTTCTGATTTTTTTTACACTTATCCATAAACATTATCTTAAATTCGAATGCTCCACACGTAAGTTAAATTCATTGGCTAACTGTGTGATTTATTTCAAGGTTGTGGAGCATCGCTTTCTATATAATTCTATCGAAATCCCGACCTTCGAATTTCCACAAACGTCAAAGAAGACCCTTAAGACGGGAAGGGTACCGTTGGTTTTTAGTGGGTATTCCGATGACCGGGGCGCAATCGGCGTCCTGGACATACGGCGAGCCCCACATACCCTCCCACTGTTCCCATGGGGGAAACGCGTAATGCGTATTTCCAAAGTAGGTGATGCTTTGCTTAACAAAAAAAAGAGGTAATGGGTTTGTTGCGTGCACGTTAATATTAGATTTGCGTTCAGAAATAGCGGCGCCTTTTGATTTCGGCGTGTGTGTGAGTGTGTATTTGTGTGTGTGTGTGTGTGTTTTCGTGTGTGTGTGTGCCCTGCGTGAGTGCGTGCGTGCGGAAAGTGTACTAGTAGTTTACTGTAGTAGAGCAATTAGATATTATCATTATATTATATGTATGTGCGTATCTTATCTCATTTATAGAATATATATTTATTTAATACTTTATTGCACAACACAAAAGTACATTGTACAAAGCGGGCTTAATGCTGAAAGCATTCTCTACCAGCCATTGTAAGAAAATGCAGAAGAAAACACAAACGTGCTCTTAACGTTGAGCAAAAGAAAAATAAATGGTTAAATAGAAAAACAGTTCACTCATACATGAGTCTGAGTAAAGACACAGAGAAATACATAAATACTTAAAATCATTAAAAATTTAGTGGGATAAAAAATGAGTTGAATCGTACGGGTCGCGTAGGGTAGCTCGATTATTAAAAGGCACTTCCAATGATCCTTACTTGTACTCAATGCTCTAGTAGGTATAATTAAAGAAACTCCGGTAAGCCGAGCCTAGACTAAAACGCTCTGTGAGTACAAAACGTTAGTAAAAACAAATTGACTATATCGTAGACTAATCCTCCGCCAGATTCATTCGTAGCATTTACCTACCGGAAATTCCAAACAATAATCCGGGATTTGAATATCAGACTGTCAGTTTTTTATAACAAAAAACGGTATTCCATATAAAGCAAGTTATGCATATTTTAAAGTCCCCCATCAGTTTTTGTCATAACTTTTTTAAAGGTAGTTTCGGTCAAAATTGTGTTCACGTCGCAATAATACATTTGCACCAATTTGTATTTGCACGACCTTATACACTGGCTTGCACAAGTGGACGCGAAGTACTTAGAAAATTTTATAGACCCGTTCAGCTGGGCTTTTTTAAAAGAAAGAGAATATAGACCATGCTTTTACGCACTACAGTCTGACGAGGCAAAGTCGGTCAATCGCTTGCGGCGCGGGTGTTATAAAGCAGTATATCGACATATTTATCTTAAAACGTAGAAAGAAGGTCATTCGACTCGTTTTTATATTTAGAGTAATTTTAAATTGTACTTTGACGTCAAAATAACACTACTAGAGTCGCCGAGTGAGCTTCGGTTCGCTAAACTGAAGCAAGCGCTCGTTTAAAGATTTATATATTTTATACAAATACATACCAGCTGAACTCAATCAGCCGTTTCGTTCTTATCATAGTCTACAGAAGCCGATCCGTCCTAATGAATGCAGATGTAGGGTTGTTCACCAATACCTATGTAACATCTCAGTCGTTGAATGTATGGAAACGTATACATATAACATACACTCAGTATATACATTTAGCCTCCAGCATGACATAATGTAACTGTTGAATTTACGAAACCGCAATATGCAAGCGGCAGTTCACGGGCGGCCTGAATGATCACAATACGAAGTACAGAAGGCACTATTACTGCTTCCGTGCATACATCTCATTATGTATAGTTTGACGTGTTGTTATGTCACTTCTATATAATTGCTCCTTTCACAATGAGCGTTCCATTTCTAATTTTCCACCCCCTTGACATATTCTCGTCCGATTATCATATAAATAATGGCATCGACGACGAATTAGCGTCTTATGTAACATGGTAACTTCGACTTAATTTATGAGCGGCCCCCGTCTTCGTTGTCGTGTTCGATTGCGGCCTAGGAAACTTTACATGTTGAATAAGCGTATCTTTTATGCAGGTCGAGGACGACTATTCTAATGTCGAACAAATTTTCATAAATATTTCTCTATCGATTATCGCGTCGAGTGTGCGTTGGTACATTGGGTGAGTCAAAGATAAACAACGTTTTATACCAAAATTTATCGATCTTCAGAACGGTATATAAACATACTATAACTATGTATGATGACAGTGTGTTCCGAGGGCTGGCCGACTGCGTGAGTCATATTATAGTGCAACAGTTTATGAAACAAAAGTGCATACTCTATTCCCTCTCTATTATAATCTCGTGTAAAATTGCTGGGTCCGGAGAGATTTGAGGTGCAGGGCCCAAGTCAATACGTGATTTGAGGTGCAGGGCCCAAGTCGATACGTGATTTGAGGTGCAATTTTCCATTATCTATGAACTGTTACTGAAAATTTCTTGAAATCCAAGCCCATAACTTTGTATTGATCCGACCGGAGTGTTGAACACCGGATTTCTGCAGGCGTGTTTATGCTACATACGAGTTTTGTTCAGATTTACAAGGTAGCTACAGATCCAAGTGTAGGCAGTAAAACTACACTGAACTATGCAGAGGATTATCATTCGACTCTCTTAAATACGACCTTCATGATATTTACGCAGATTTTATTTATTATTGATGTGATACACTTAATGGTGCGCCTTGGGGGTAACACCCGTAAGGAGCCGCCGCTCGCTTCTTACTCCTCTGTGGGCGCGTGGCGCGTAAACTATAAAACTATTGTAATAATAGGAAAATTGTTTTTATTTTATATTTATTTGTTTCTTTAAATACAAATTCTTTCAATAACCATCAAGATCATCGATCTTTACGTTTTTCTTGTGAATAAACTCCTAAATCGAATATAATAATTAAGAGTTAACGAGTTGCTCATTAGTATATCATCCGTCGAGTGATCTTATAGAGTCACTAAACGACTCTGTACTAATACGAAATAGATACTAGACTTATTACGTTCCCGTTGTGATACGAACGTAACTGCACAAGACGCGTTGCTATTTTATTAAATCGCATCCATTACTGCACTTTAAATGGGGAGTGACAGTATTAGAATTTGTAATAAAAATCAATGTTTATTTGATGAACGTGCTGATCTCAGATACGTTTTTTACTTTAAGTAACTACATATACTACACGCTACCTTGACAAGTCGAGCGGGGTAACCATAAACGTTACTTTGTCCGAAACAATAATTGACTTGGATGAAATCAGCGGAGGGTAGGCGTGACCGAGTGACTGACATCAGTACAGTTACGTCGAATGGTGCATCGTCGGTTGATTAACGGCTCGATCGTGACGATTTTCCAGCTCTGGAACAGAACCGAGGGCAGGTACACACCCCTAACCGATCTTATCACTTTTCTTAAGCTATTAATTATATTGTAATTACATGACTAAAACTGCGCAGCTGTGTCCTATTTGATTATCAAAGACATGAATATCTTTATCAAATTTTAGAAAATTCAAATGTAACGTCCTAGTAAAACACGAAGCATAACTGGTAATGGAATACAATTATTTTAATTACTGCGGCTGTAAAAATACTCGACCTCGTATAGGATAATCACTTATTATCATAAAAAAATTATTATTTGCAAAATTGCTAGTGAGTCAAAATGGAAATCGGATCATTTGCTCGACCATAAATAAAAGAATAATAATAGCAGTCAACAACAAGTTGGTTTCATATCAGATTGTATAATTTTCTGTAATAAATAAATTGTATTGCAGAATATTGATTTCATGAAATAGATGATCCACAAACTCAATATTAATATTGGTTTCATCGAATATCGACGTCGTGACTATATAACGACCATGGACATATAATATATTTTAATCCAGAACGTATACTAAGCGGGTTTTCCTAATACACTATTGAAAAAGTTCCTTTGTAAAATGTCAAAGTGAAATTGGAAATGGCCGCATCGCGCAGTAATCTTGGCTGGCCGTTCGTGTAACTGAACTATTAGTTTAACCCGACGAAGGACCAGTTGAACGATCACTAGTCAATGTCAATTAGCCACAGTTAAGCCGCCATTTGCTGAGCCATTGCGTATGTTCCTAACTGAACCTTTTATATAAGAAGTGGATCTTCAATTTACCTAAGTAAATGACTGACGCCGAGGTGGTTATTTTCGATTTTATATAAATTTTTAAGCGAAAATATTTATACTGAGCAAACGATTAGAACAGCATCGTATCTGAAAACAGATTGGAGCGTTTTCCTATCCGTAAGAATTTACTGGAACAGATAAGTTTCCTTTAACTTTAACTTTGGTAGTCTAGACGCACTTAATAAGCGCTTTACTTCAACTCCTTTCTCTACGCCGTGCTGCGTATGAAATTGTGAGTAGAAAAAAAGAAATGACCCCGAGTGCATTCGACAACGACGAGCGAGACATCTTATAAATAGACATCATACGTTTTTATTTATGAAATAGATAGTCATTAAGAAAAGGCGATTGAATATAAAAACAGAAACATTTGCTGTGCTTGCCTGGTGAGAAGAAGCCTTACTTCATTCGGGTCCTTTTAGTTTTAATAAATGTAATAGACGAAGGAGATAATTAGTATCGAGACATTACAGTTTGGTGGCTATGTGTTAGTGGTACTCCCCTTTCCATGACACAAGTTAAATCTAGCTATCCAAGTAGCTACGACGCATGATGGTTGGCCAGTTAGCTGTCGCTCTGGCTAAAATGTTGAAATTGTAACGTTTTCCTTATATGATAACGCGTTACTCTATACTGTTGAGTGGAGTTTCAATATTTGATTTTATTAAAATGTATACGCATAAAAGTATAAACTCGTTACTTGTTTATATTTTTAATTTTTATGTAAGGCATATCATTGTTGGGTGCCACAACGTACTTTATAATTGTTACAGGTTCACAAAGATAAATTAACATATCATATAAAAGACTCTACAGTTATGAAATTTAAAATATATAAACTATTGTTGTTATATAGTTGACTATGTATTTCATTTGAGAAAAAGAGCATCGACCGAGCTTCTTGTCGATTTTAATCTTCATTCCGAACCGATGGTAGTTGCATCATAATGTACTTAAATTACAATTCCATAGAGGGTACAAAAATTAAATTGTAGTTTCAGATATGAATATTTAGTAAGTTTTATTACTTTCTAAAATACAGGCAATAGAGGAATTAACCGAAAAAATATAAAATTTAAAAAGAGATTATTGGCTCCGTTATATATCGAGTTATTCGCGGGCAGTTATCGCTTGTCAATAACTGATAATTGACTTCGTTGCGGTGATGGTCGAGGCCTGCCATGATCATATATTTATGTAGCTGACATATATGACCAGGATATGAAAATGTTATTTACGGAGACGAGAATTGAGCGATACTTTGGCTTTATTTTAATCGGACATCAGGAGATGACCAGGAGATTATCTATTTATATGAGTGCCCAAACAGACATTGTTTGAGATGAATAAGCCTCAGAGCCGTGTGACCGATTACCATGAAAGTTGGTACGTATACTTATATTGTTATCCAAAGAATATTATCCAATTTGTCGTCACTCGCCACTAAACGGCGCTGAAACGCCATCGTCGTAATCATCACTTATATACCATTCAACCGACCTTCACGGATTTTTTTTTCACCTTATTGTGATAAATAATCGTTTTATGATGCAGTGATTCACATTAAACTCCTTATTTCCAGGGCACCGAGTGTGCCCCGGTCATCAGAATACCCACTAAAAACCCAGCGGTAACCTTCCCGTCTTAACGGGAGCGCCACGGGATCGCTTGCGTATGCTATCGTGAAGATCGGTAAACCCTACGGTATCTTATGAAAATTAATACGTATTTCTTTACCAGTAGCCATGTGTGTGTGTGCGTGTGTGTGTGCGCGCGTGCGCGTTATTATAGTAATAAAATAATTTATTATTATTAAAAATACGCGGGTGAAGCCGCGGGGCACAGCTAGTTACATGATATTAAATAGTAGTACTATTTAATATCATGTAAGTGAATGGAATACTTATTAGTGTACACTCGATGAGTATCCACATTTAATGTTTAAGCTGAGTCTGATGCAGTGTGCGTACGAGACAAATAAAGAAACATTAATTTTATATGATAGAATAAATATAATACTGCATCTATGATTCTGTTTCGTTCTTTGTTGATCATTCGCTGAGTTAGAGTCGACAGGAAATACGATAATGATGACGATGTACCTACACATGCATATTATCTTTTGCGTAAACAGCGCGTTATCTTTTGTATAAAACTAGAAATAAATTAGCATTCAATATCAAGGACAATAAGCGAGTAGAATTTTCTTTGCTCACAATCGTGTAGAACAAAAGTAATGTGTTGTATTAAGAAACAATGATAGCATCCGCTTTCTCGAGAGAATGGTAACGTATTCTGAATAATAGAGGATTCAAGCTTCGGTTCGAAACTTATTTGTCATTTCTTGCAGCGACCTCGCAGCCTCCGCAGCACACGCAGCCGCGAAAGTTAGACAATGAACTGACATCGGTACTTCTCGATAAGTGTATCCTTGACAACCTTTGTGTAGTAGTTACATGTAAATGTAATTAATTAACGCATCTTTTAAAGAGGTTTCGAGATATTTTCCATCACCCCTGGTACAATTGACGATATGAGTTATAAATGCGTAGTAGTCATAATCTTCCTTTTCAAGAATTGACTTTATTGATTTATGTGGGACTCGCGGGGCCGAAGGCGCCGGAATACCCAGTAAAAAACCAGCGGTACCCATTCCGTTTTTTCGAGGGGGCGTCACGTTACGATGTGCAAGCAATCCCGTGGTCCCGACTGTTGGCCCGCCTAAGCGGGCCTCAATTCCTAGGAGAGTTTCCGTGGTACGGACTATCCCCCTTACCCCAGCGGACCTTACTGTAGAAGAAGGAGGTGCGCCTAACGTCGGCGCCTCCTCCCCGGTCTTCTTCATCGGAGTGGGTCAGCGGAGACACTCGTCTCATGCTCTCGCTCCATGGCCTATTCCTGTGACATGACAATCGCAGAAAGAGACCATCTTCATCCGGCATCTCTCGCTGCCAAGCATAGCGTTAATCATGCTCGGCAGCAAGAGGTCTCCGCCAACTATCGCCGCCAAGGAATATCTCTGGGGCCTCCTCGCAGTAAAAACCGTCAGGGTGTGGTGCGCCGCACCACGGTATATCCGATAAGCACCTGTGTCAGCCTAAACGTGAGTGTGCCGCTTCTTGTTACCCAGCGACTTAAGTGGGGGCGGATTGCCTTCACTGAAGACTTCAGGTCCTCCTCCCATCTGCGAATCAGGGCTTGTTGGGCTAGAGACCAGATTCGCCCCACCTCTGATGATCCTGGATGGTCGTCATTAGCCCTGGCTTCCACTCGGAACCGGTGCACTCCAGCGAGCACCTCGGCCTGGAGTTCCCAGGGCGGATCGCTCGCAAATGTTTGGATAGAAACTAGGAAACATCCTAACATACTAATCTATAAACGTTATAAAATTATGACTGGACTAATAAATAAACATAAAATGTATTGTCTTTATAATAAAACTGCAAAATCTATTTTAAATACAAATAGGTCAGCTAGACCGCAGTAAGTATAGAAATATTTATATTATAAAATGCCTACAAATACCAGTTTGTGCCATTTCGTTACCTATCCGCCCGCTATTCTGACGTGAATATAAGCAACGTGCCTAAAAAATAACTCACCCTGGTTCAAAATAATTTAAAGACTGAAATTCCAAGTCTATAGTATTTTCGAAAGCATCAACTCGAACTAAAGCACAGATCGTATCAAAATATGGAAGTAAACAAACGCGCAAATCCATTTTCCAATAGACAGCAGTTTCCTGACTGCCGATTGTTTAAACTATTCAAAGATTGATAATCTCAGCGCTTTGCGAGTTTTAATGAAGTCGCCGAACAAACTAAGCTTAGGAGATGCCGATTATAATTTTATTTTATCCATCTGAATTTAACTCAACTTAAAGTTAGTTTTAAACATTAAACATTTTATGTTAATAACTCACCCGATTTACCGAAGTTGCTTTTAGAGTAATCCCATCAAATGCTTAAAACGAGATGGCTCTTACCCGGAAATTATATATTCGATTAAACGTTACAAGCCCACAGCAGTCTGCGACTTTCTTCTTGTGGCAACGATGTACAATTTAATATAAACTCCCGTATTTGAACTCAAACTCAGTACGGTATAAGTTCTCGTTGTGTATAAAAGTGTAATCAAAATGCTATTTCATAGTATTATAATTATTAGTATTATATTATAAGTTAAAGAAGATAAAATTAACGGTATGCTGACATGGAGTCATTTTGTTTATGTAGTCCTTACCGCACTGTGCTACGTACGTATCTATAACGGCATAATAGGTTTATAACGAGAGAGAATTAAAAAATGATAGTTCGCATCTCCAGGCCGGCCGCCTGCGCCGTCGGTACAATTACGTGACGTCACCCGCCCGTAGTTGTTACATGAAAAGCTAAAAGTAACCAGTTTTCATAAGATACTACTACGGATGGTAGGTGGTCACCAACGCCCATATGTCCCTTGTGCCTGTAATTGTATTGTTACTTTTATTATTGAATAACTTCGGTTTATGTGCACAACGCCACTGCCAAATTATTAAATATTCAAATACACAACAGGAAACATTAAAGGAGGTCATAGACACAGTTGAATTTTTGGTAGCATTTGCATCAACATATTCGCCGATTTTAACGACTTTTTATTTAATAGTTATTTAAAGATCGGTTTAAAGTTTTTTGTTAGTCTAAATACTTTCGAAACGTTGATATACAGTTATAATTAACTAGCTTTGCCCCGCGGTTTCACCCGCGTATAATTAATAAAAATATAATAAATAAAATAAGCCTAGAGCCTTCCTCGATAAAAGGACTATCCAACACAAAAATAATTTTTAAATTCGAACCAGTAGTTCCTGAGATTAGCCGGATCAAACAAACAAACTTCCGCTTTATATATTAGTAAAGATAATTTAACATGCGATTTTACAACACAAAAAGACACCTACCTGCTTATATATATTATAAGCCGCGACATCCCGGAAACATATTCTAACTTTTCCTAACTCATATATAAATGTGAGTAAATACGAATAAAACAGGAATGAGCTAACTTTTATTATAAAAAGTATTAAAAAAAACTCACTGTAATGTGTTAACATTTAAATTGGTATACACCAGAGCAGAGGAGTGGAAAATGTGAACTATATAACTTAACTAATTTGGATAGCGACGACATCAAAGCTTGAGTCGTTGGTTTTCGTTTGCGTGGTCGTTCCATATGGAAATCCCCAGGGAGGCGTTTAATTTACCGCCGAAAGGCTATCCTACATGTGGATCAGGGAAAATTTTCTTTCACATAATATTAAAAAACGATTTGAAACACCTTGGGAGAGGAACATGTCTAATGTATTAGCGATTGGTTGAATTATGATGAAAGTTCAATAAAGAGCAGACTTTCGACGTGATACCGGCATTGTTTCAACTATCATGAGTATCTGCTCCGCGCAGTTTCATCCGTATTCATCGTTACTGCTCCTCATCGCGGAGGTGTAGCTTTATTAGGTACATTTCGTATAAAGTATGCAGTCTATTGGCTATATCACAACATAGTATATAACTTTTTCGATCAATGAACTATAATGTTGTCGGCGATAGAAACGCGAAGTCTCTTGTCTGGGTGAACACTGCCATGAACGCCAGAGGGAGAGCCATCCTTGTACCACCAGTTTGTATTTCCTCAATATCTAAATTCAGGTCTGAGGGACTTTGTACCTGACGCGAAAATACTTATTCTTGACTGACTTGACAGCAGTGAGTAAGATTAAGGCTCAGATGAATTACTAGTCAGTCTATGGAAATATGAGATGCAGATACACTCAATGAACACACATGATCATTTCGGGTTTGCAGAGACCAGCAGTACATCGATGGAAGCAATATTTCGATACCGTACGATGTCATGGACCATAATTCACCCTGGGAACTACTAGAGGAAGCGAATCGCTTTTAAGAGACCATGCGTTTCAGAGGAGTTCTGCAGTGGAAACGCTCAAGGTTTTCACCCAACAACTTCTGATCAGGAGGTGGGATAATATTTTTTGTTGACTATAAATGTTACACGATTTACTTGGCAGGACTTATTGCAGGTCCTTCCAGCCTACCGTTACCACCTACTTATTTTTACCACTAAACAGCTTCGTGGTATGTTTCTGTTTGAAGGGTCAGGGGAACTACAAGGTACACATTGGCGATGTATGCTATCTATACTAATATTATAAAGAGGAAAGAATTGATCGATTGTTTGTTTGTTACGATTTAATTGAAAAACTACTGGATCGATTTTAAAAATTCATTCACTATTAGAAAGCTGTATCTTTACCGAGTAAAATAGGCTATATTATTCATTTCATCATTCATCATTCATTGTTATTTATTTTTCATAAAAAATAGAGATCCCTATCTAAAATGGAACAAATTGTATCAAACCCAATGTATCAAATTGTTGCCTATAAAAGTCATTATTTGGCGTACGATACGAAAACTATTGACGGTATATAAAAAAGTGCTCTATATATTAATAGTACTCATGATTGCTCACAAAAAAGTCCGCGACGGTATATGCCTAATTATTATAGTTAAGCCACAATAACAGTTTTTGTTTAAATTATAAAGTTCAAATACGGTGGAATTGAATAGAGGTGGTATATGTATATCTTTTAAATGGTTTGATAATTAAGGATGATTATTTACATGTGAATTTCACATTAAATGATCCGGATCAGACGTGTAGAAGATATGAAGGGTATAAAATTCTCTCAGGAAGAAAAATGTCACCGTTTGAGCAAATTGTAAATAACAGTTTTTAAATATTCGCGGAGGAAGTCGCGGGCGTAGTGCTTGTAGTTAATATTTCTGACAGCGCCAATGTGTAATGGCAGCGGTGACAACTTACTATTTATGTGGCCCATTAGCAGGCCGCCTAATTAATATAAAAAAAAGAAAAAATCGCTACGCATCAGGAAATAAATAAACATACTTCATTACAATATCTCAACAATTTCTGATTTAGCAAAAAGAAGTATTTAGTGGGTTTTATTTAAACATAGCTATGACGAAATATTATCAAACTAATTATTATTTATTACGAAGTTTGAAAAGTACTCGGCCTAACTAAGAAAATTAACAAATGTGAAAAAGGCGGATGCGATTCAATTCAATGCGATTAATTTCAGCCATTGTTTGCATAGATGTCTCAACATTGGCATTATCTTCATGAAACAGGACACGTTTCGAACTTCCGAATCGAATCGAACTGGAATCAAAGCCGGTAGTTTCAGAAATATTTGGTCCTTACATATGAAATTGGCATTTTATACGGGAGGAATATAAAGTCAATTTTTTTTTTGTAAAATATTTTTAATTAATCAAACAACGGTGCGTTGTTATCTATGCACTTTTGCCATCTCATATGTAGTTCATTGATCCTTTTACTAAAAAAACCATGGGGGCAAGATCAAACAGCAGTCGACGCGTGTTTGCAAGTTCGATTCACTCAATTCATGAGGTACCCATTGTTCAAGTTTTTTTACTTTCCCGTTTTTTTTTTTTTTTTATTGTATTGATTGGCGGACGAGCATGTGGGCCACCTGATGGTAAGTGGTCACCAACGCCCATAGACAATGGCATTGTAAGAAATGTTAACCATCGCTTACATTACCAATGCGCCACCGACCTTGGGAACTAAGATGTTATGTCCCTTGTGTCTGTAATTACACTGGCTCACTCACCCTTCAAACCGGAACACAACAATACAAAGTACTGCTGTTTTGCGTTAGAATATCTGATGAGTGGGTGGTACCTACCCAGACGAGCTTGCACAAAGCTCTACCACCGAGTAAAATTCAAGTGGATTAATACAGTTTTATCACTTACCCCGAAGCCTGCAGCTATCTCTGAAGTGCTTTGTGATGGATCCGCTTCCACAATAGCCTTTAATTCTTCATTTTCCACTTTGGTCTCCGGCCGTCCACGGGGTTGGTTCTGAAGGTCGAAATTTCCAGAACGAAAACGTTGAGACCAAAAACGTACCGTGCTTTCTTTTGCGACACCAGCGCCTTACGCATCATTAATCCTTCGAGCTGTTTCTGCAGCACTGGTGCCACGGTAGAACTCGTACTCGTAAATATACCGATATTTCATGTTTTCCATTGTGCGGTAATAAATGACGCCAAAGAAAAAAATAATGAGGAAAAAACAAATGAATGACTGTTTTCAAAACTCAAATGTACCGGCTAAATGAATTTATATATTTGAATTTGGAATTCTTAACCAAAGAGGAGATATTTCAGATCAAAGGGGTCAGTACGACAAAACGCTAATTTCATATGTAAGGACCTAATACTACGAGATATTAAAATAAATGCGTGGAAAAATACGCAAGTTGTTGTGTACGACGCATCACTACAGTACGGGTGTTCACCCGTACGTAAATCTGTTGGTGGATGTTTGTTGATATCTCATCGGATAAAAATTTGCTCGGGATAAATTTACTTAACCGTACCTTATTTATCGATATGAAGTAGGCAAAAACATATAGTGGAATAAATATTGAAAAGCAGCAGTCAATATTTTTATTCAAATTTGTTGATTGCTTTATTCGGTGGTAGAGCTTTGTGCAAGCTCGTCTGGGTAGGTACCACCCACTCATCAGATATTCTATCGCAAAACAGCAGTACTTGGTATTGTTGTGTTCCGGTTTAAAGGGTGAGTGAGCCAGTGCAATTACAGGCACAAAGGACACAACATATTATGTATTCCCAAGGTTGGTGGCGCATTGGCGATGTAAGTGATGGTTATCATCTCTTAAAATGCCAACTTCTATAGGCGCTGATGACCACTTACCATCAGGTGGCCCATATGCTCGTAAAGCTTAATACTTTTATCTTATTATTAGTAGAAAGCCTGTAATTTTTTTATAGAATAAGTTTCGATTTAAACACAGACAATCGACAACTACTGCTTTTTTATTACAAAGATAAATAATCATATAACATAATTATAAGAGTTAATACCAAAAATAAGAGCAAAAACTAAACGCGGTGTTGTCTAAGATTATAGTTTAAATATTGTATTGTAACAGGACGAATCCCACTACACACAACTTTTACACTCGGTGAGTTTTTGCAATATTTTGCAATTAAAGTGCATTTCTAAAGTGCCCGCAAAATAGACAGTCTACGTTTTATGCTAACTTTCTAGCTGATTTAAAGCGACATAAAGCACCTTGCAATTCTTTGCACTTTGTTAGGTACGGTAACAGTTGTTTTATTGGGCGGGCATGGTCTTCTAAGCTTCTGCGTAGATTTATTTCAGCTGTCTTATTTTCGTGACGCACCCAGATATAACGCAACACAGAATACTTATTTGCTTTATTTTATTAAATTCCTCAGTCAATCTTCATTCAATTAAACTTTATTAATTTATAAGGGACACATACTTTTATATTAAAACTAGCGGTGCCCCGCGGCTTCACCCGCGTATAATTAATAATAATATAATAAATTATTATATTACTGTAATAACACACACGCACACACACACGGCTACTGGTAAAGAAATACGTAATTAACGATTTGAAATTAATTTTCATATGATACCGCAGGGTTTACCGATCTTATATATGGCCTAACATTTGCGCCATCACATGTTCTTTGTGTGTACTAATTTTCATCAAGATTGGTCAAGCCGTTCTTGACTTATAAGAAGACATACAGACAGACAGACAAAAATGAAAAAAAAAAGTACAATGCATCATAAAAGGATTATTTATCACAAAATTTGGTGAAAAAAATAAAATGTACAGGCAGAACCCATAGATTTATATAGTAGTATAGATAATATTCTTAAATGTTTGGAAAAAGTAATTTCGCTCCATAATTAAAATACTCACCAACTTGAGTGAATGAGCTATAAAAACAAAGTCGTACACTAATTAAATTAATCATATATTATAATTATGTCTCGCCTCTTATAAGAGGCGACACATAATTTAGACAGTTTATAAACTGTCGTGGCGGGTTTATAAATATAAGTTCAAAATATTCGTCAAAGCTATTATTCGATTTCCTGATATGTAAACAATGCCTTTTTAAAACTGTGCTATTTACTCGTAACGGCTCTCGTACGTCAGTCAGTAGTAGTAGGTCCTAATTTAAAAAGTAAACAAGTATCAAGTAGATCAACCATTGACTTTTATAGCATTCATAAAATAAACTCCGATTTTGAAAATACTTACTATTAATATTTTATAATTAATATGTCCATTGGATTCGGCAATGGCATGATAACTTTGGTTTCCTTAGCTAATCTGTAATAAGATTGTGTGTTCAGATGATTATACCACAGCTTGTGTTTTGGTAATATTTCTCAATAACGAATAACCTTTCTATACCTACTTAAGCAATGACGATTGATGAACTGCCGATCTAAACACTACTAACATATTGCATTTGCATCCTTAAGGCTCCGCGACATTACTAACTACAAAAAAAGTAAAAAAAAAATCAATTACTTTTAACAAAAACGTGACGTAGTGGTATATATTATTATATCCGGGGCTAACTTATATAACACCTCATGTCGCATTAATGATGGGTTCCAGGGATAATAATTAAATCGTATAACAGTTTACACAAAGGCTAAACAAATAAAATGAGGTCAGAGCTCATATTGAAATAGTGTTTTAATGATTATTTCCGGGAGTAATGAATGTCCCGACTTTAATGAAAACTTCCTTAAAGCAACACGACGAATCTATTGACTGAACATAAAACAAATGCCATTACTTAAAATTGTCATTTGTACTTTTAAAATCATTAAAATGTAGTAAACTGTAAAAGTTTTATGTCACAATCAGTGTTTTACACTCCGCGGCCGCACCGAGCGAGCCAGAGTAATTAGATACCTACGACCTTCTGTGCAGAGACGTTGCAGAGAGCTGCTATTGGTTAATATGCGACAACTGGACGTGAACATAGTATGGAAAGGCTTAGTTATTATGAAATAAATGAAGAATTAATATTTAATAAATTATAGGCGTTTTTAATTATCGTCTATACAGTTGAAGAGCGCGCTCGGTGGGGACAGTGAGAGCACTCTGCAAGGATTGCTATGATTGATTGTGACATTTTTGTATGACTTTATTTTACAAATATGGTACCTAATTAGTACAATAAATTTAATGGGAATAGCAATAGGTCGATAATCATAGTCGTTTGTCAGATTTGCCGCCATGGAAGTTTAAGATAGGATTTAACCAGCGGTAGGGATTCGTGCGGGCTATCGGGATAGTTCACCCACTCACCGCTTATTATATTGCTTATAGTCTAAGATCCGGCTGCAAGATCACTACGTTCATAGCGTACACAGTCCAAATCTAATTTTTATGTATAATTATAAATGGGAGAATCTATTTTTGCCAGGTTGCCAATTAAAATTTGCCTGCAAGTACTTTTAGTTAAAATAATATTTATTGTCATTTTCCAAAAAAATTTCATTCACTTGTTATGAAAATAAACTACAATCCACTCCATAGCAGTGTACGTAAATAACTCGGAAAGGTATGGTTGCTGTTACCCAGTCGGCTGCAACCTATTGGCAGCCAGGTTTAAACAGGTAATATTTTGTTACATTGATACGTTCATGACGTATAAATATATTTTATATATCAAATTAAAGCAAATTTTATTCTGTGCATGACAAAAAACCTCTGCCCGTGTAAAATTACCCGCAAATAGGGGTTGCCTGCTGTTAAAGATTGATTAAAGTGAAAGAGAGTTAGCGCGTTACATCGGTAGTCAGACGAGGATAGCAATATAAACTGATATTAATTATTGTACTTTCCTTTTTTTTATTGAGACTATTAAATAAAATATAAAACGCATATAGTGCACTATTAAGCGCATGCATTGACTGGTGTTCTCAACTAAACAGCAACATTCTCATTTCAACATCAAGATAATAATATTTTTTTTACCCTGACTTAAAGTATCAAACGTATAGAATATGCAGCCGTTAGGTTGCCTATTCTTTGCCTGGACAAACTACTCGGTTGTCAGGTATAAGCGGGTATGTCGATGCCAGTTACCTTCACTTGCTTGATAATAGAAAAAAATATATATCAATATAAGCGTGGTTTTATTGCGAACATGTTGATATAGGGTTGTCTGCAAAAAACTTGGTCCTAATCGGGGTTTACGAATTTTAAAGATTAAATTTTAACGCAAGTGGAAAAGTGTGACAGAGAGATTCGAGTTGAGTATAGTGTGTTAATAATAAAGGACCCAACATTGCAGTCGTATGTTATGGGACCTTGAATATAAGAAAGTGCGCATGCTCAGTATTCATACGACAGAGAATGACAGCGATACTCTAGTAAACAGTGAGCGTTATTTTGGAGTTGCATCACGTGTTCTTCTGTATCGTCGTGATAAAAACTGCATCGATTTAGCATTGAAGTTGGGACCCAAATTATGTAAAAGTCTACCTGCTTTTCACAGGTTGTGACTACACTGCGGCATTTTATAATACAGGAAAAATTAGACCATTTAAAATATTTTCTAAAAATGAGACGTGTCAAACTATTTTTCTTCATTAACTGATGAAGCTGATGCTTTCAATGAAAAAATGAAAGCTGTTCAAGAGTTCACAGCAAAAATGTATGGCGTGAATCACTGCCAGACAGTTAATGATGTAAGAGTTCGTATTTTTATGAAGTAGTACGGCGCAAAATAAGACAGCGAACAATTTTTCGAGAAGATAAAAAGTTTTGATTCCAACTTTATACCGCCATGTGATTTCCCCGCCATGTGATTTTCCAATATACTAAATTTGTTATAAAAAATGTTTCATTCTATTATCAGCTCGGTGAAGGTCGTTTTAAGTTCGGATCTTAGACTATTAGCCTAGTTATAGTTCTTGCTCGAAGTGATTCCCCTATTCCGTACGCAAAGCCGTATTCTTTTTCTAAGTTGTGACTTAACATCCGAAGAAGTCAAATTAAACTCAGCGTCAAAAAAATCGCACCTTTTGGTATTTTGACTTCAAGCAACTATAAACCCTATTTCATCTATGGTAAGGTATAAGTGTGGGGCCTCATTTTAAAGGTTATTGAATCCTTTAAATAATAAAACTGTGATAGTGATTACTAAGCATATAAAAAACATTTTTCATGAAAAAAGGAAAAACACGCCAAAATTACTTAATTTAATTAATCTAAAAACATAACAAAATTAAAAAATACAGTAAAACAAATTCTTAAAACTAAACTTAGAACCTAGTGTTACCTCCCTTAGCCCTAATTACAGCCTCCATGCGATCCTTTATTGACCTCACCAACGTCACGATGCGTTCTTGAGGAATGTCACTCCACTCCTCGACGACGGTGTCCCGAAGCTGTTCAAGGGTGGCACGGGCAGTATCACGAGACCGCACCCGGCGTTTCAGATCATCCCAAAGGTGCTCTATGGGATTCAAGTCAGGACTTCTCGCTGGCCACTGCATCACGGGGATCCCAACCTGATTCAGGTAGTCCCGAAAAATGATTGCCGTATGGGAGCGGGCGTTGTCGTGCATGAATGTGAATTCAGGCCCGACAAAACCAGCATACGGGACCAAATGGTCCTCCAGTATCTATGTGATGTACCGATGAGCAGTCAGGGACCCCTGGCCACGTGCACCTCCAGTGCAGGAAACGCACACAAGGTCGGTTTTTCCTTGGATTGAAATTCCGCCCCAGAATATGCAGGATCCTCCTCTGTAGCTGACGGTTTCTTCAAAGCAGGCCTGTGAGTACCGTTCCCTCTGCCTCCTGTACACTCTTCTACGCCTATCATTGCAGAAAAGGCATACCCTAGTCTCGTCGGAGAAGAGGACAGACTTCCATTGGTCGAACGTCCAATCGACGTGGTCTCGGGCAAACTGAAGTCTGACTCGCCTATGCTCTGCTGTCAATTTGGGGCCAGTAGCAGCCCTACAGGCCTGGATTTTCTTCTCTCCAGCCTTCTTATTGTGGAGACGCTCACCGACGTCCTCCGAGCTGTTCGGAGCTGCTGTTGCAGCTCAACAGTGTTGGAGAATCGGTTACGCAAAGACGTCGACACAATATAGCGGTCGTCTCTGTCGGAAGTGCAACGTCGTCTTCCGGATCCATGCTTCCTGATGTAGTCCAGTCTCCTGGAACCGCTGGGATACTCGTTTCACCCGGAAACGGCTTATGTTGAGTTGTCGAGCAATATCAACTTGGCGTAGTCCTGATTGCAGTAGTGCTACCACTTGAGCTGCTTCTTCTGCCGTGGTATCCATTTTTCAGGGTTTTTTTCTTACTGGAGCTGTTCAGGTGTGACTTCTGTGATGTCTGGATAGCTAATGACCCATAATTAATTTTTACCCCCCCTTTTATTCGTGTCCAAGGTGGCACAAGTAGTGAGTCCTCTAATGAGCTTTTCAGCACTTTTTTTTTAAAGACCCTAACGTTTCGTGATTATTGTTTTTACAGAAAAGAACGATACGCGTTTTTAAAGTGTATTAATTGTGCTTTCAAATGATATAAATTTTGGTAGGGTATAGACCACATTCACACAGTGCGGAGGACTATAATCAGCCCCTGTGCTTAGCATTTGTGGACTATGAGAAGGCTTTTGACTCTATTGAGACCTGGTCTGTTCTGGAGTCCTTACAACGGTGCCAAATCGATTGGCGATATATCCATGTGCTGAAAGGTCTGCATGACGCTGCTATTATGACCGTCCAAGTACAGAATCAGCAGTCTGACCCCATCCTCTTGCATCGAGGAGTGAGACAAGGGGATGTCATCTCCCCGAAATTGTTCACTAATGCATTAGATGATATGTTCAAGGCGCTGCACTGGGAAGGGCGGGGCATAAACATAAACGGCGAGTACCTTTCACACTTGAGATTTGCGGACGATATTGTCATCGTGGCACAAACCGTGCAGGACTTGCAGTATATGCTGAGCAGCCTGGCTGATTCTTCTGCTCGAGTTGGTCTCCGGATGGACATGTTGATCCGGAACCAATAGTTCTTAACGGAGTTCCTCTCGAAGTTGTTCAGGAATATGTGTACCTTGGGCAAACTTTGCAGTTGGGTCGAAACAAATTTGAGAAGGAGTCACGCAGAAGAGTACAGTTGGGCTGGGCAGCGTATAGGAAACTTGGTCAAGTCTTTTCGTCACGGATACCGCGATGCTTGAAGACAAAAGTCTTCAACGAGTGCGTCCTGCAGTTATGACCTACGGAGCCGAGACATGGACACTGACCGTGCGTTTGGTCCACCATTTTAAGGTCGCTCAGCGAGCTATGGAGAGGGCTATGCTCGGAGTTTCTCTGAAGGATCGAATCCCAAACGCGGTGATCCGACAGAGAACCAAAGTTATCGACATAGCCCAAAGAATTAGCAAGCTGATGGCAGTGGGCTGGACACATGTGTCGCAGAACCGACAACCGTTGGTGTAGACGTGTTCCGGAGTGGAGACCACGTTTCGGCAAACGTTTCGTAGCGTAGGGCGCCCTTCGGCTAGGTGGAGTGACGATATACGCAAAGTGGCTGGCAGCGGATGGATTTTGTGGGCTGAAGATCGAGCTCAGTGGCGTGCCATTGGACAGGCCTATGTCCAACAGTGGACGACGAAAGGCTGATGATGATGATGATGATGATCTTATTAGGATGACTCCAGATAGAAAGTCACGCGCCTTCTTTACGATATCTTTTAGAACATTATTTGAATATCTATCACTATACGTTGCATCTTTCTTGGTGTCAGTCATTCGCACCAAAAATATGCATCGTTTATCGATACCGAAAACCATTGCAGGGCCACATTTTAATAACTTTGCGATCGCTGAAAGAAAACGCAATTTATATGTTGATGAGTGCAATATGCGTAAAACACGTCCCTCCATTATGATTGCAAACACAGAAAGCTATACGCGACCATCGTAAGCATCGGCCATGTTAACCATACAGGGTTAATAAACTACAGCATAATAATAGTTTTATATATAACGACGATTCAACATTATCCGATACGATCTACTAAATCACTCAACATAATCTTGGATTTGTATTTTGAATGACTGATTTTAAACATGAATGTTTGATTTAGCAATAGTAATCATCCACTGTACGCTTGTCAAAGGTTTATTAATTCTAGTATTGTATAGGTACGCGGACGAGCATATGGGCCACCTGATGGTAAGTGGTCACCAACGCCCATAGACAATGGCATTGTAAGAAATGTTAATCATCGCTTAGATCGCCAGTGCGCCACCAACTTTGGGAAATAACATGTTATGTCCCTTGTGTTTGTAATTACACTGGCTCACTCACCCTTCAAACCGGAATACAATACTAAGTATTACTGTTTTGCGATAGAATATCTGATGAGTGGCTGGTACCTACCCAGACGAGCTTGCACAAAGGTCTACACCGAGTGGATAAGCAAACCGGTTATTATAGGCGAGTCGCGACATCCCCCCGCTAAACACATAATCGTAGAATCGGCATCAATGACCGGGAATGACAATTGCACACTAGTGTTATTCCCACAAACTAATAACGCACTTATTAACAAGTCATTAGGTGTAGATTCCCAGCTTGTTTTGTTATCTACTGCAGTTATTAACATAGCACAAAACGAAAACATGATTTACACGGTTACATGATATTTGATGTCATTACTATATATCAATGTTAGGAATATGAAAATAACGTACAGCCATGCGACGTCCGAAACGTGGAAACACTGTAGTGAATTATATTTCTATCTGATCTATTGTTCGTGGGTTTCGTAGAAACAATAGCTATTCTTGAAAATTTAACAACTAAAGAATTAAAGAATACTTTTTCTTTATCTCTTTCAAGTCCACCAATGTTAACTTGTTATGCTGCTACATTCCTTTATTGAGTACTAGCGACCCGCCCCGGCTTCGCACGGGAAGCAGAGTAATTGTTCCTAAAAAAAAACGTAAAGCACAATTATAATATACATAAAATGCTTAAAGAAAATAACGTATTTAATTTGATAAGGGTTAATAACATATCCGTTTTTATAGCTTTACAATTATCACATTACTATGTAGCCATTTTTTAAAACATTAAAGTGGGTATAGTTAGCTCTCCTTTAAAGATAGACATATGCCATCGCGGATTTTTCTGTAGATCTATAAAACGGGAACAATTTCACCATACATTATTTTGTTTTATTTCAAGGGGATTTTACATAAGTCCCAATCGGCTCGTTTCTTTTCGACTTCTTCAAGAATTATCGTCATATTTCAATTTACAGAAAACATTAATGAATTATACACGTAAACCACGTCTTGAATTACTTTGTCCATTAGTGAAAACTGTATGAAAACCCGTTCAGTAGTTTTTTAGATTATCGCGTTCATACAAACAGACAGACGCCGCGGGGGACTTTGTTTTAAAATATGTAGTGACAATCAAAATAAAGGAGAGCACCGCTAGCTGTTATTACTGCTACAAAATTAATTAAAACAAAATCAAATAATTTATGAAATTCTATGATTCAATTGATCACTTTATTGAATTTTTTTAGAGCTTCCCCACGGTCGTCACCCGGTCGTTATTCAACGTTAATACATTTTGCTCTAGATAAACAATTTTCTAAAAGATTTAACGCTCCGTCTTATTGCCTCCGCTGGTGACAGTAAGGCTGGTAAATTTTTCGCCCAAAGAATCCGAATTGTGTTTCTACATGGAAAAATTGCTAGCATTCTTGTCACCATTCCACGCGCTCATAGTTTATGCTAAATTTATTTTTAATAATAATCTGTTAACTTTAGTCATTAATATACACATGTGTTTTTATGAAATAAATGTATTATTTATTAAACCAAATCACTTGGGACAATTTAGTGAGTTCATTGAATGACCTGTAGTCATATTCTTATTTGCTAGCCTAATTATTTGGTTAAAAAGCAATATCTTACTACCCGTGTATTGATTTCGCTTAATATCATGATGTTTTAGCTATGTGTTTTTATTAATTGTTTAGTTATTATTTATACTTAGTTGATATATGTATTATTTATATTAATATGCTATACGCGTCATCAAATCGTATGTTTCCTTTAAAAGAAATGGATTAGTTAATTAACACTAAACCTAACAGAGTGGTCAAATGACCGCTCTTGAAACTTTGATCAAAACTATTAAACAACTGCTTTTTTCCATCTTATATACTATTTCTATGTTATCGTGTCGATAAACTGCTTAAGGGCTACTTAAGCAGTTTATCGAAGTGTGTCAAGTTCAATGGGCAATGTTTGTATTTAATGACCTTATTTCTTGTTTCAATAAAACATATTACATAAGGGACTAAATGTTTTGGATTTGTTTTTAATTGAAATATAACATAATTTGTTTAAAAAAGATAGGATAATAAACCGACCATCATGTAGAGCTTCCTATTTCTGGTTCTATAATTTCAGCTGATATTGTATTAAAATTAGGGGGCTATGAGTATTACAAGTTGATACAACTTATTGTTCAGTTGCCCGTATAAAGAGTTGTAATTAAGTTTGGAGGTATTATAACAATAAATTGTTGAGTTTATGTTCATCTGGAATATTTTGTTTGTCTAATATTATTTATGAGAGAATTAAAAGACAAAGTTTATTTTTAAATAAAAGAATAATAACTTTTATACCTTCTATAAGTATATGGTGATTTTTATTTATATCTTCTAACATAGCAGCTCCTCGTTCATTAAACTTAATGGGGGAAATTAGTTTAATTAATAGTTTAGTAAGATGATCTTGAATAAGAATATTTACATTTATAGGAATTTCTTTTTTTTAGAGCTGGTTATAGATTATATATTATTTTATTCAACATGGAAATATAAGAATATGGAAATATATTTTCTAGAGGATTATCTCGATAATATTTATTATTACATTGATTAACTTTAAATATTATAATTTTAAAAGTTGATTATAGAATAATTTGATGTTACTTAAATAATTTAAATAAAATATTAATTTGTCGAGTCAAATATATGAATAAAATCATTTTAGGTTATTAATAAATATTCCATGTTTTGTTAGTTTTTTTTATTGAACTTCTTTAGCGGCGTTGTGCACTTTTTTATGATGAGTAAAAAATGTTAAACTCGCGACGGGTCACGTGACCCTGATTGAAATTTCGTAAGACGGATTTTGAAGTGTTAAATTTTTAATGTAATATATATGTTTGTGTACGCTAGCGCAATAAATGAATATTGTATTTTGTCACATAAATGATAGTACTTTTATACTGAGAATTAAAGCAATTCGAGCAAAATTTTAATCATTCCAAAATATCAAAAATGCACAACGTTAATATTCAAGTTTTCACTTCTGCCGGCACTCCCGGAGTGCAACCCGATGTTTTTTATTTGTAATATTTGTTTCTTTAATTTCTTTTTATGTAATTTTTATAGAAAAAGAGATCATTTCTGAATGAAAAATTGTTTTATTATTTTAGTTTTATTATTGGGTTTTTCGATTATTTCATTAATTACTAGACCTGGTATTCAGCCATTTCTTAGGTTGAGGCTTAGGTTTTGTTTTTGATTGTTTAATTATTTACTAAAACTGTTAGTGCTGGAATGTTAACTGCTCTATTAAATAGAATGACTGATGTAATCATTTTAATATTACCTTCTTAAATAATTAATTATGGGAGATGAAATTGTATTTTTTAATTAAATATTATAAGAAATGATTATTCTATAAAAAAAGATTAATATACACTCGGCGTCAAAAAAATCGCACCTTTTGAAATTTTGACTTCAAGCGAATAATACTCTTAACTTATTTATTGTACCCTACCAAAATTAATATCATTTGAAAGCACAATTAATACACTTTAAAAACGCGTATCGTTTCTTTTCTGTAAAAACAATAATCACGAAACGTTAGGGTCTTTAAAAAAAAAGTGCTGAAAAGCTTTTTTTTAAAAGAGGACTCACTACTTGTGCCACCTTGGACACGAATAAAAGGGGGGGTAAAAATTAATTATGGGTCATTAGCTATCCAGACATCACAGAAGTCACACCTGGACAGCTCCAGTAAGAAAAAAACCCTGAAAAATGGATACCACGGCAGAAGAAGCAGCTCAAATGGTAGCACTACTGCAATCAGGACTACGCCAAGTTGATATTGCTCGACAACTCAACATAAACCGTTTCCGGGTGAAACGAGTATCCCAGCGGTTCCAGGAGACTGGAGGCTACATCAGGAAGCATGGATCCGGAAGACGACGTTGCACTTCCGACAGAGACGACCGCTATATTGTGTCGACGTCTTTGCGTAACCGATTCTCCAACGCTGTTGAGCTGCAACAGCAGCTCCGAACAGCTCGGAGGACGTCGGTGAGCGTCTCCACAATAAGAAGAGGGCTGCGAGAGAAGAAAATCCTGGCCCATAGGGCTGCTACTGGCCCCAAATTGACAGCAGAGCATAGGCGAGTCAGACTTCAGTTTGCCCGAGACCACGTCGATTGGACGTTCGACCAATGGAAGTCTGTCCTCTTCTCCGACGAGACTAGGGTATGCCTTTTCTGCAATGATAGGCGTAGAAGAGTGTACAGGAGGCAGGGGGAACGGTACTCACAGGCCTGCTTTGAAGAAACCGTCAGCTACAGAGGAGGATCCTGCATGTTCTGGGGCGGAATTTCAATCCAAGGAAAAACCGACCTTGTGTGCGTCTCCTGCACTGGAGGTGCACGTGGCCAGGGGTCCCTGACTGCTCATCGGTACATCACAGAGATACTGGAGGACCATGTGGTCCCGTATGCTGGTTTTGTCGGGCCTGAATTCACATTCATGCACGACAACGCCCGCTCCCATACGGCAATCATTGATCGGGACTACCTGAATCAGGTTGGGATCCCCGTGATGCAGTGGCCAGCGAGAAGTCCTGACCTGAATCCCATAGAGCACCTTTGGGATGATCTGAAACGCCGGGTGCGGTCTCGTGATACTGCCCGTGCCACCCTTGAACAGCTTCGGGACACCGTCGTCGAGGAGTTGAGTGACATTCCTCAAGAACGCATCGTGACGTTGGTGAGGTCAATGAAGGATCGCATGGAGGCTGTAATTAGGGCTAAGGGAGGTAACACTAGGTTCTAAGTTTAGTTTTAAGAATTTGTTTTACTGTATTTTTTAATTTTATTATGTTTTTAGATTAATTAAATTAAGTAATTTTGGCGTGTTTTTCCTTTTTTCATGAAAAATGTTTTTTATATGCTTAGTAATCACTATCACAGTTTTATTATTTAAAGGATTCAATAACCTTTAAAATGAGGCCCCACACTTATACCTTACCATAGATGAAATAGGGTTTATAGTTGCTTGAAGTCAAATTACCAAAAGGTGGGATTTTTTTGACGCTGAGTTTATTAATCATTGTAGCTACTAAAACTAAGAGAGTTCAAATTCCTTTTAGTTCATGATTGCCTGCAGCTATAGCTGTTCCTACTCCTGATTCTGCTTACTGTTGTGTTCCAGTTTGAAGGGTGAGTGAGCCAGTGTAATTACAGGCACAATCTATGATTACACTGGCTCACTCAAATATCTCTACTAATATTATAAAGAGGTAAGATTTGATTGTTTGTTTGTTACGATCTAAATCAATAACTACTCGACCGATTTTAAAATATTTTTCACTATTAGAAAGGTACATCTTTACCGAGTAATCTAATCAAAAAAATTAGGGATCCTTACGTAAAGTGGACCAATGTTACCCAAGGTATCAAAATATTCCCTATAAAAGTCATTATGTTGCGTGCGCTGCGAAAACTATTGACGATATATAAAATAGAGTTATATATATTAATAAGTTGATATAGTACTCATGATTGCTCACAAAAAAGTCTACGATGGTATATGCCTAACTATTATAGTTAAGCCACAATATCAGTTTTTGTTAAAATTATTAAGTTCAAATACGGATGGAATGGAATAGTGGTGATATTGGTATCATGATATTATTAATCCTTATCCATTTAAATGGTTTGATAATTAAGGTTGTTTATTAACATGTAAATTCCACTTCAAATGACCCGGATCGGATTTCGTTAAAAAGTTAAGACGGGTATAAAAATTATCTCGCTAAGAAAAATATCACAGTTTGAACAAACTGTAACTGTCCTACGTTAAGTCTACTACCAAATAGTTTTAACGTAGTACGTACGTATTTACGTAAATAATAGTTTTAAATTAATTTGCTAGTGTTTCATATTAATACACTAGTGTAGAAGATAATATATATATATTTTTTTATATGTGATGTTACGAAAGAAACTTCAGGCGAAAAATACGGTTTCTTTAATTATTACGAAAGCTATGTTGCCTCGGAGCTAACATCAAGCTCGTGGCGCTGTCCTGTCCTCCTATTATATTAAAAATGTACAAATATTTAAAACTTAAAAATGCAGCTGATACGCCTTTACAAGTTGTCGAATTAAAAGAGAAGGTTGTTAAAGTTAGATTTAAAACTATTTATCGATTGACATGATGTAACAATATTCTTAAATTACTATTTTATAATAAGATGTATATTATAGATAATAATATAAAATAGTCGATCGATTAAAGTAATGTATTTGAGACGGTAATACTAATAAGAACATTCTTTGTTATTGTTGTGTTTTGAACTGCATGCAGTAACAATTAATTCTCAAATACACGCCAAGGAAGGAAAGGGAATGTTAAAACGCTTTAAACATTTACTTAAGAGGATCCTTTTAACGGAATGTTCCGACTACTCGGAGCGTTAACGATTTTTGATCGCAAACGAAGTAACTCGTATTTTTATTTTAAATCAGATACAAACACGGCCATGCTTATGGACAAGTTTACAATGTTAAATCAATTTATAATGTAATGTTTATTAATACGAACCTAGTAAGATTGTTCGTTTTTATAAGCGTCATTTGAAATATTACTACGGTATTGACGACAATATGTAGTTAATTATTAGAATCTATGTTACTTTACTAATTTGTAAAACATAATCCATCGATAGACTTTTGTATTAATAACTTCCACGGTAACAACTTGCTGCGATAACTTCTGCTGAAAGTATTCGCTCCAAGTGGCTGAAAATAAGAACATTTGTAAGAAGGACATCAAAGAGCCAGATACTTGCTCGTAATATTAGAATGCAGTCGAAACTGGAGACGAATAACAAACGCATATAAATATTTATGTTTAATTTATAGGATGACTCGTTTCCGCCGTGTTCGAAGGGGGAGGGGGGGCTATTTACCTTATGTTCTTTTCTGTACCCTTGACAATGGGTATTCCTAATTGAAAGCGTAACAAACAAACAAACTCACTTTCGCTTTAATAATATTATTACTAATGTAGAATCTGTTTAAGATTATGTTTTATTGCATTATACCGACCATATTGTCTGTCCGACCATATGGTGACAACACGCATTCGTTATATCACTGGAATGATGATAGCACTGCAGTTTAGTGGTTTAGCTTAGCACTCCAGGCAGCGTTGTAATCGTATAAATATTTCGTGATGTCGAGATGCGCTGAGAAATGATTGCCGGGAAGTTTGTGGGGACATGCCGTATTAAAATACAGACAGCAAGCCTGTTTCATAATATTTGACATACCGTCGATTATTTGTAGCGGTTTTTCTTCATAAAGATTTGAGAATTTATTTCGATATTTTGCAATATAATCATTTGGGCGAAGAACATCGTAAAACCTAGTTTAGCCTTTGTCTTAATATTCTATAACTACCAGTATTAAATACGATATCTATGGCGAAATGAGATTTGTCAGTTTAACTCTATGTGCCTCCGATAATGCACAAAGTCCACGGTGGTGCGACTTTATCTCTTCGGTAGTAACTAGTTTCTGTCCCATCGGGTTAAGAGAGTAAGGGATAGAGAAGAGAAACTCTAGTTGTGCTTACACAAACACTGGTGGATATTCTATAATATCTCCTGCGCAGATGAATGTTCTCCGTTGAGAATAGCCGCCATAGTCGAAGTCGTTTACGGACACATCATGTAATCGTCAAGTACCCGTAGAGAAAACATGAATTTATGAAATATTTAGCACGGGCAATATTAAATTATCTCCCCGAGCGATATATTATAGGATACCAGTTTTGGACGCAGCCAGTCATCGGTAGCTTAAATATTAATACACATTTCAACATTAATCTAAAATATATGCAGTACCCTCGCGCACAATGGAGTAAAACTGAAACATTAAAACCGGTTTCCTTGGAAGTTTTCGTGCGTCTTTATTTAATTTTGAATTCCGAAAATCAACATTCCACCCAGGTTTCATTCTGGTTATAAAGCCCTACGACATATGCTACGCAAGTGTCAGAGCGCCCCGCCCCTCGCCCGTGAACACATGTATCTATCTCGGACATCGCCCCATGTAGCTCATCCAAAGCCCTTTTAATGTGTCGAAAATGTAGGCGCGGTAAGAAAGCTGTCTTGGAGAATGACACGCACAACTTCACATTCAGTACTAGAGATCGTATGTAGCTCGACATCTTCGAGATGTAATATGTCTCTTGTGTTTTATGTGCAGACGAATTATTTTATCTGGAACTAGCTGTGCCCGCGGTTTCACCCGCGTATAATTAATAAAACTATGATGAATAAAATTCCTCGATAAAAGCACTATACAACACAAATAGATTGTTTAAATTCGTAGTTTGTTTTTCGCTGAAAAAAGGCTTTTACGCGCTTCCCCCACTTCCTCCGAAGTTCCGGTGAACACCACAGGGGGGGGTATATGGGGCTCACTGGCACTGAAGGCGCCGGAATACCCACTAAAAAACCAGCGGTATCCTCTCCGTCTGGTCGGGGGGCGCCACGCGATCGCTTGCGCATGCTACCGAACCGGTCGGCCCGCCTCTGCGGGCGCTTGGGTTAGGTGGGTTCCCCGGATCCGGGAACCCCCCTAGAAATGGATCGAATCAGCGGAGGCACTTTCCTCACGCTACCGTTCCGCAGCCTCCTTCTGCAACATGACATTCTCGCAGAAGGAGACCATTTTCAACCAGCACCTCTTGCTGTCGAGCATAGCGTTAATCACACTCGGCAGCGAGAGATCTCCGCCGATTATCGCAGCCAGGGTATGCCTCTGAGGCCCCCACGCAGCACACCCCGTTAGGGTATGCCGCATTATTATTACGTTATTTAGGCTTTACGTTAAAAATGCACCGTGTCCAGTGGCGCACCACACTCGGAACCAGTAGTTCCTGAGATTAGCCTGATCAAACAAACAAACTCTTCATCTTTATAAAATATTAGTATTACTATAGATAACTCATAGTTTGCAGACTTCGTCATTTCCATTTCTATTATTTGTTAATAATACGTTTTTTAATTAACAAAGAACTAGTATACTTGTGTGCGTACCATCGGTACGCTCGAAGCCTCGGATACAATACACTGAACACCAGTAGTACACGTACCTCTTGTACGCGGCACAAAGGCTATTTAAGTGATGTATCGCAAAAGTAATCTCTGTTAATTACGAGTACTCAAGCCTCGCGGCGCGAACAGGCGGCAGCTATACAGACGTGAGGTCGTTTATAATTACAAAAGTGATCTAAAGTCTACCTCTTCGATGGCTATGTATTATCTCTCGAGTACTTAAACTACTCATTTGGTTCTTGTCTATTTTTACACGTTACTCAATAAAGATAACACAAATTGGTTTACGTTACAAACAACATTCAAAATTAGTAAAATCTCTGATCAATACCATACATTGATACAAACCATGCACACCGTTCACAAACATATACAAAAAAAAACTATGTAGCGTAATGTAATGTAGCGTTGCAGAATATGTGCCATCATTCTGCCCTTGGGGTTATATATCTTATCATATCTATATTTATATAAATAATTGTTTTAATATATTTATTATATCTTTAAATTTAATTGGGACCACCCTCGAGTTATGGTCGATACAATATAACAAATAATTGAAACGCGTTCACAATCGAAGGCGATGGGTTTAGGAGTCGACTACAAAATAGGTGGTGAATTCGATTCACGCTTAACGGTTGATTATTTATTAAGTAAATTAAAAAGTTGAAAGTGGAAATGAAAAATACCGTATCTGCACATCGTAATTACTGAAGCTGAACTTGGTGCAGAGCAAACCACAATCAAAGTGGAGTGTATGATTCAAATTGACTGCAGCTGTCTGAAACCGCCTTTGATGAGAACTCGCCCTTATAGACTCGAAAGCATTCTCTAATGACGCGTTTTGAAATCGGACATTTGCTCAATTGCCGAAAAGTTCATATTATATAATATTAGTAAAGGGATTCGTAATGACGTGTCGTGGATCATAAGTAAAAAAATATTTATTTATTTTTACAGTAACATACAATGAGACGACACTGATAGCACAATTATACACATGAATACACACCACAGCTAAGTTTCCACTGATGATAACTACACAGTCGCTACAATGTAACAACGACAAAACATACAATTAGATTTACAATCGAATGAGATCAATAAATATACTTACAGAAAATATTTTTTTTAATAAAATAATGTTAATTACTTAATAAAGACTATACAGACATACATAAGGCAAGCAACTAAGACTAGTAAATTGAAATATTAAATATTCAGATAGGTATACCGACATCTTTAATTAATGCATTATGTTTTTGTCTTTTTTATTTCATATTTAAAATAATTAAATATTACTATATATTTTTAATAAGTTAATAATTAATTAATGTTAGATTTATTGTTATATATCGAGCTTCGGTAAAAAGATATCTCTCATCGACACAACAGTTTTAACAAAGTTTCCGCAGACATCTTCAATGACCTAGTAGAGATACCAGTCTTCTAAATTACTACTTCTTATAAATATCCTGGAAAGTTTTCTCCGGCACCAAGGCGAGACCATGTATATTAATTATCTGCACAAGTACTGCCCCAGGGCTCTTGCTCTTTAAAAGGGTGCTCTACTGTGGCCTGTCTTATACTTTTAATAGTGCAAACAACGAGCGCTGTTGTTTTATTTCATTTGATTATTGATTTATTTACATTATTAGTATTTTACTGTCCTTTAAAGACGCGAAGAGCGGTGACTTTTAATGGTCTCCTCATTACCCACGAGTAAATATACTTCCTTGCATTTATTTGCCATTATTGCCAAACACTAACGAGTGTAGCACAAGTGACTTATTTTAATGACAATCGTAATTAAAATAAAATAGCAGTCCGTTATTGTCCCACTGTTGAGCCTGCGATGCTCCAGTGAACCTTTCGTGTACACTCATGTGGCATGGTTTCATCCGGCACGTTTGCTTTTCCTCGGTTATAGACTTACGTATTCAAATTAAAATTAACTAAACATCGTGCATACACACACGGACACAAAAACGGTTCAGAATTTTTACGTGACGGTAATATTCCGAAAGTGTACTGAGTGCTATTATTAGACTCCATAGAAATGGGGCGTTTTGTGGGACACTCGCCTGAACGATTCTGAATGAGGTTTTTCATTTATTCCGTTCTTCGAGATTTTCGAAAGCCAATGAGAAGGACCGCAGCACAAATTTACGCGCGCTTACAACCGGCTCGAAATATTTTGATGCTATTTAATACCTTTTGTTAGTTTTGGTCACTGAGGTACAGCCTCAGTACACTTTACCATATTACATTAATATTTTGCTATCATAAATATAGACATTAAGTTTTCGTTGCCGTCGATATTCCGTTAATATCTTTGTGGAAGATTCTTCTCGACAGATTTTTAGTTCTTTTTTTACAATTTCTTAGATGTCTTTCATATCTCGTTTATTCTTAGCTGACGTTTGAGTAGAAAAATGTATCGGGATTTCCCATACGTCTGTCTAGTGTTGATATTACATGTCACGTTTAGGTTCCGTTCATGTTATCTGTCTGCTTGTGCAGGCATCGGAAACATCTAAGGATATATTTTCCTTTAATAGATAAAAAATTCTTAGGGAGTACTAAAAATAAAATTGTAAAGACATATTATAGTGCAGCGTTTTTATATGTAATGTTTTGAAAACCAAGAGGTTTCATTTTTATGACTCAGTTGAAACTTTTTTTATTGAACTATTAAGTTAAAGTGGTATTTTTTACATTTAAGGTATGAAAGGGTCCTATGAGAACATAAAAACGTTACCTTGATATCCAACAACCACACCGACTCTAACTCCAAGAGCTCATGTCGGAAGTAGTTTAATGTTTTGCTATTTCTGTTTATCAATCTTTTGGGTAGTATATTTTAATTTGATTTTGTTGAAAAGATCAATCTGTATATTCGTATATTCGTAATAAACGATAATTCACTGATTTTACTGAGTAAAGTAAACGCGACGACGACATGTTCCTTGTTTCAGTTATCTCACTTGCTAGCGCAGTGTGCAAGTAGCCTGACAAACGATTTCATCGGTAAGGTGTCTTACATGCCAAAGTGAGTTCGCGCACAGAGTCACGAGTTATATCCGGTACTCATAAAAAAAGCAAAACACATTCATGTACTATATAGGATTTTTTAACGTATTGCTATTATATACTTATTGAGTATTTTTATATTGTATGTATTAAATCTATTTTTGTATATCAGTTTTATAAGAGTTTCTAATCATTGTGTGAGCCATCGACGAATGGATTTTCCATGCGCTGTTAATTTCTGGATTATAATCCGTCTAAATTGGAAAACTGTTTGTTTATAAAGACAAACTTGCCAGCCTAAAAGTATTCTGTGTGAACGAGCCCTTCTCAGACCTACCGACGCTTATGACTAAAATAAACGACATATCCTTGCAATCGAGTAGATTTCAAAACTTTTTGCCCTTCCAATTATTTTTATGAAAAGAAAAAAATTACAGAAAAATCGTCCAATTAAAAATCTCTCGACGCTTATTGCCAAGTGTTGCGTCTGACGCCATTATGACCCATCAAGCATTTTTGCGCCAAATAATAGTTCGGAATGAATGCGCTTCGCCACCTGCCTCCCACGCGTCGCGAATTTTGCCACGTGACTTTTTAGATTTGTGTAATGTGCCTGACATACTAACCCCGCATTGCGAACTCATAATTAAAGCTGTTCGGAACTCATTAACTTAAACTATATAAACGTAGGTTACAACAAACATGCCAAAGTGAATAAATTAGAAGGAGAAAAACGTCTAATGAGTTAGCTCGTAACGAGCCTCGGTAGTGGCGGAGTTTTAAGCTTTATATCCTGTGGGGGAAAGCTGAGAATAATTTGCATGTCGACAGATACGAGCTTCCAGCCGTTCTTCAACTACGTGGACATGCGCGCCCTTCTCGAGAACTTCTGCGTGTACCACGTGAACGCTCCGGGCCAGGAAGAGGGGGCTCCGACTCTGCCTGAAGAGTGAGTACGGCCAACTAAATTTCTTACATCTAGATTTTATTTTACAGCTTTGCGGCTTGCGTTTTTAAAGAGTTTCTATTTGTACTTAACACTACATAACACATACTATTTTTTTGTAAAAACAGCGTTTGAGAAAAGTAATATTTGTTAGGACTATCATCAAATCGAACATGACTATCTGAGATATCGTGCAGGTGGCCGGGCGTGCCAATTTCCATCACGTATTCAATTCAGGAAATATCCAGGTCTGAAGCGGCCCTTGCATATTCAGTACTCGTACCTGTAATACATTTAGTTCAAGACTTATTGTTTACTCTAAGCTATGCAGTCCTCGTCCTTCACCATGCGTATTCCAATTATGATCATTACAGAAACGTGACGTCTTCAATAATATTTATGTATCTTTGAATTATCACTTTCTACACGATATTTAAACTTATATAAATTATTAGTTTTTATGAAAAGGAAAAAACACCGTGAAATCATGCTTAAAAAAACATCTTGAACCAAAGTGACTGGACGTCTGGTAAAGAGACTGGCATAAGGCATTTTATCTCGTTGCAAACGAACAATATTTGCATATATTCACAAACAAAAACTTCAATGTCGTTTTCGCTCACGGGACGCTCGCTTTTCCCCTCGCCTTTGCTAGAGCAAGTTACGTGACGTGTAATATTTAAATTGCCTTCGGTATCGAGATATATGTTTTTATTAAATAATTCAGATTGGAAAATAATTCAAAACTTATTGATAATCAAATACATATGTTACGTCATCGCCTTTATACGATTCGACAACGCGGCAGAAACATGCAATTATAAAGTTTTAAAGTTAATTTAATGAGATAGTTCTTCAGAATTGTTTCTTTTCTTTCTATCTGACTCCTTAGTTAGGGTAACGATGAAAGTTTTCCGTGAAATCTAATTAAGTGAGGTGTCCCTCATCCGCAGTCGCCAGCTCCTAATGACGTATCGTAATACCTTTAACTGTCATTAGACGACGTGTCAAAAGGTTGGATTTATACGAAACTTACTCTCCAATAAAATATAAGTATGATGACTGAATTTTAAACTTTTTATTACTGAATTTATTGGGAATTACTTTACCAAACGATGATCCAAGTTTGATATGAACTCCTGAGAACTTTCTAGTCCAATAGCTAACAGATAGAAATTCATAATATGAAACAATAACCACAACATAACCGCGTTGTCAATTTATATCAAATTATATTAAAAACTTTTCTTCGCTCCGTTCAATTAGTCTCTTTTGAAGTGTTATCGAACAGCGCTGTAGAATTTAATACTTAGCCAGAGCTCAGTCGATATCGTTAGTGTCGTTCGCGATTCCCAACCCACTTCTTGTGAACTGGGTTATAGCTGAGCCGACGAATGGTACTCACTTGTTGTGGAAACTAGGACGAAAATATGCAATGCCTGGTATTCATATTGATATAGCAACACCTCGGCTTGTACTAAATGCAGTTCGAAAGCTTCTTAGCAATGTTTAATGTATTATATAATCTTCTAGCGCGACTTCACCCGCAGATAAAATATTATTGCCTTTTCAGCGAATTTATCGATACATTTATCCTAATTCTAAAACGAATAGTTTGATATGCATGTTTTTATTTACAAGCAGATGCTGCTTGTAAATAAAAACAATATCAAAACAATAGAAATGATGCACCAGAGGCGCCGACAACATGTCTGTAATGTAACGAGTAATAAAGTTTAATATTGAGGACAAGATTGAAAGCAGCTCCAAATCAATTTATAAATTAAAATTCTCCAAAGTCTTTTCTTAGTACGTCTCTATATTGTAATTGAAGATCTCGTCAATATAATAGTAATCGTTATAGTCAGTCAAGATATTTATATGGGCATTAGCTGTGCCCGCAGTTTCACCGACATATATAACAAATAAATCACTAAGAGCAGACTTATAGTATTTCAGTATATGCAACATTTTTAGTTTTATTTTCGTGGGATATTAGTACATATTGGTTTTCGCCACACCAAGATCTAGATAGGGCAACATGCAACTGGCCATGAGAAAAACAGCATTCCCTTAAATCTATTCTGACATACTTGAATGTCTGTGCTTCATTTATTGTGACTGCAAAAGATACCTTCACAGGAAATTGTTTCCTTTTAAAACTGAAAGGTAACTCTGTGTATTTAAACAAATAGATTATTATTGTCAACTAAACATTAAAAAACCAACTAAGTATAAATTTAACAAAACAATGAGAAGAAAATCTAAGCGCCGACCAAACTAAATACCTACATAACCTACTAATTTACAAATCAAAAACAAATACTTAAGTATTAGCATTTTCAAACAAACCTACTCAACTAAACTAGCTGTGAGAAATATGTCAATACTTTAAAAAGTACTAAAAATAAGATCTCATATCGATCGATATCTTTCATAAGAATTAATACCATGTTTATAAAAATAACAGCAAATAATGCATTATTTTAGAACGAATTTGATTACCATAAAAAAGGTTATAGTGAGTCAAACTTAAAAGATAAACACTTGCTATCTGCATTGGCGAACTTTTTTTAGAACCTTTTAACTGCTTACGCAGCGCACGCAACAAAATGTTTTCATGCTCTGCTTCTATTGGCTGTAGCGAGATGTGATATAGCCTATAGTCTTCCTTGGTAAACAGGCTATCCAATATCAAATATTTTTTCTATTCGAAACAACAATTTCTACGATGAACGCGTTCAATCAAACAAACTCTTCAGCTTTATAATATTAGTATAGATATATAAATTATTATTATCCCAACCGAATCCAAACGTGTCACCGTAGCGTTGACAGATTTTAGTATATAATTAATTTCATATAAGTTAATTTGTATTGAAGAATATATTTCAATTATTAATAATCCGTAAATGAAATTCGATTGATATTTCTTAAATCTTTATTTTTCAGACCTTTTGCTTATGAACTTAATCTTTAAAATATTTCGGAACTGTTTATATAACATGTCTTTTAGGCCGAACAAACCGAAGCCTAGCATTGCAATATTAGTGTCACAAGACGTTACAAGTTAAGAAAAGTCGTTACTTGTAAAGAAGGCATTATTTCGTCTTGACTTTGCGTCGTTCAATTGCGTTTTGCGTGCCAGTGCAGCGGCACTTGCACAAATTCTGTACTTCGATGCATCTCACTGAGACAAGTTCTCAAATGTTGGAGTTGTTCTTACATCTCTTTCACACAGTACTGTACTTGCCCTGTAGTTGAATGCTCAAAAGCGATAAGAATAGCGAGCGTGTACACTGGAGGTAGAACCTTGAGATAGACATTTAGCTCATTAGAGCCATTTCAGTTACGTGAATTTATAACGTACCAACCCGTATATAACGTACCCGAATAGATACTAAAAAAGTTTATATAAATACAGTGTACATGTACTTACATCTTCACTTTTCTTACAAAACTTAAACTCAAAATGAAATATCTTTGTAAAATCTACATTTCAATCGGTTTTCGAAAGCATTTCATTTAAAAAAATAAATGATAATAATGAATAGATACGTAGTCGTGTTTTGATGTTGTTTGATATAAAACGACATCATCATCATCATCATCATCAACATCATTTTTCGTCCGCTGCTGGACATAGGTCTCTCCAATGGCACGCCACTGAGCTCGATCTTCAGCTCTCAATCTCCATCCGCTGCCAGCCACTTTGCGTATATTGTCACTGCACCTAGCAAGAGGGCGCTTTACGCTACGTTTACCAAGACGTGGTCTCCACTCCAGAACACGTCTACTGCAAAGTTGTCGGTTCTGCGACATGTGTGCACCAGCACACTGCCACTTCAGCTTACTAATCCTTAAAAAAACTACAATTATGTTTATTTATATTAGGCCCTTACATATAAATTAGCGTTTTGTCGTTCTGACCACTTTGATCTGAAATATCTCCTCTTTGGTTGAGAATTCCAAATTCAAATTTATAAATTCATTTAGCTGATACATTTGAGTTTTGAAAACAGTCATTCATTTGTTTTTTCTTCATTATTTTTTTCTTTGGCGTCGCTTATTACCGCACAATGGAAAACATGAAATATCGATATATTTACGAGTACGAGTTCTACCGTGGCACCAGTGCTGCAGAAACAGCTCGAAGGATTAATGATGTGTATGGCGCTGGTGTCGCAAAAGAAAGCACGGTACGTTTTTGGTTTCAACGTTTTCGCTCTGGAAATTTCGACCTTCAGAACCAACCCCGTTGACGGCCGGAGACCAAAGTGGAAAATGAAGAATTAAAGGCTATTGTGGAAGCAGATCCATCACAAAGCACTTCAGAGATAGCTGCAGGCTTCGGGGTAAGTGATAAAACTGTATTAATCCACTTGAAGCAAATCGGGAAAGTAAAAAGACTTGAACGATGGGGTACCTCATGAATTGAGTGAATCGAACTTGCAAACACGCGTCGACTGCTGTGTTACTTTGCTCAACCGACACAATAATGAAGGGATTTTAAATCGAATCATTACTTGTGATGAAAAGTGGATACTGTACGATAATCGGAAGCGCTCGTCGCAATGGATGTACCCTGGAGACCCAGCCAAATCCTGCCCTAAACTAAAATTGAATCAGAAAAAGTTACTTGTAAGTGTTTGGTGGACTAGGTGTCGTTCACTACAGCTTTTTAAAATCTGGCCAAACGATTACGGCAGATAGCTATTGTCAGCAACTGCAAACCATAAAGGAAGAACTAGCTGCTAAACAACCGAGATTGGTCAATCGCTTTAGGCCACTGCTGCTTGAAAAAACAACCACTAAGTTAGATGAGCTACAATTGGAATATCTGTGACATCACCGTATTCCTCGGATCTTGCTCCAACAGATTTTGCACAACTTCAAGGAAAAAAAATCAACTCAGATGCGGCAGTCCAAATCGACTTCAAAGAGTTTATTGATTCTCGCCCCCTTGGTTTTTTTAGTAAAGGGATCAATAAACTACCTATGAGATGGCAAAAGTGCATAGATAACAACGGTGCATACTTTGATTAATTAAATATACTTTACAAAAAATAAATTGACTTTATATTCCTCCCGCACAAAACGCCAATTTCATATGTAAGGACCTAATAGTTATAACATCGCCTGCGCCTTCGTCCAACATAAATTGAACATAGGACAGTTACAGTTCGTTCAAACCGTGACTATTCTTACTTACAGGAATTTTATTCCCGTCATAACTTCTAAATGAAAAGTGCGATTCGAATAATTTAAAGTCCAATTTACAGGTACATAATCAACCTTAATTATCATACAATATTTAAATGGATAAGGGTTAATATCACGATACCAATATTTATTCGATTCAACCCTTGTTTGAACTTAATAATTTAAACAAAAACTGTTATTGTGGCTTAACTATAATAGTTAAGCATGTACCATCGCAGACTTTTCTATGAGCCATCATGAGTACTATTAATATATAGAACACTATATCGTCAATAGTTATCGTCAATAGTAATAATGACTTATAGGCAACATTTTGATGCCTTTGGTTAAATTTAAGAAAGATCTCTAATTTTTTGAAAATATAATAGAGCCAATGTATCTCGGTAAAGATAGCTTGTAGCGGTAGCTTACGAATGCTGAAAAATCGGTCGAGTAGTTTTTTGTTAAATCGTAACAAACAAACATAAAATCAAATATTTCCTCTTTATAATATTAGTATAGGTAATTGGAGGTAATTTTGCATTAAGCTTAATTATTTTAGTTCGTGAATGATAAAAATGGTTAAAAAGTATTGTTTTTAATTTACTAAAAAATGTTTTTCCTGACCAGTTTTTGGCCTGTCAAAAATCATCTACTGTATAGTTGGTCTACTTATCGTAGTCAAACGCTGAATCCAGCAGTTCAGGTTTCAAATAGTCATAGAGTTTTCCATAACGAAAATAACCTTTAACAGACTAATATAAGGAAGTTGTTAGTGTACACTCACATATCCCGGACAAGTACAACCTACTGATGTTTAGCTGCTGTGAATAAGTATTGTTGCACACACTTGAACACTGACATATCTTCTTCACAATTCGACCAGAGTCTGTTTTTCTTATGACTTATTATTATTTATATAAAAAATATATATATTATTCAAACTGCAGATTGAACTTGTATCGTGTAATCCGGTCAGTTAGCTAGCTTGTTCCACTTTATCATGAAAAATATATTTTGATGAACTCAACTCTCATTTTTACAACTATAATAGGAACGGGTTAATCCCTTAAGGAAAATTTATATTAGAAATTGAAAAAATTCATTCGTAAAAAATTAATTAAACCGAATGATTTAAAAAAAATTAAAAGTGTAAACTTAATCTGATGATGTAGAAGCTATTTGAAATAAAATCAAAGGCTATAAATTGAAGGCTATATTCCTACTTTTCAACTTTGTAACTGTCCCATCCATCAGAAGCTGCTATAAAAGTGAAACGGTTAGTTAAAAATATTCTGAAATATAAAGCGCATCCAGTTTTATCGCAGGACTGTACTGACAGTCAAAGGCAATCCTGTTATCTGGCTGAGCTCAACTTTTAATACAGAATGTTGAATCCCTCACGAATAGCTAAAATTAAATCATTTAGCCTTTTCAAGTGAGGTGATCGACGATGGCAGAGTTGTCGAAAGCAAATTTTCATTTGCTTTTGTTATTATTGTGTCATTAAATATTTTATAAATATTAATTATTCATATTTTAAAATGTTATCGTTTACATCAAGTGTAAAGCTAAATAGTCCAGCTTTTGTTGGGAAACCTTTACAAGATAGTGTTAATAAGATAGCATTTAAACATTAAATGCTATCTTATTAACACTATCCATTTTAATGTTTGATACAAATTCGAAAAATAATGAAATATTAAGCTGCTTAACTGACAGTGATCTGCAAAGATATCTCGCTATGGCCGTATTGTCTCGCTGTTTGTCAGAACTTTCTGCCTCGTTGAGACAATGACAATGAGCAAAATGAGCGTGTGCAAGCAATTATTCATCTAGATCGCTCGGTAAAGGACGCACACCGAGCCAGTTCCATTCAGCGAATCTACTAATGACGGAGAGGAAGGCGATTTAACGGCAGATAACTCCATCGCGAGCGTGGTGTTCAACATCGCGCCCGCTTTATTAATACCGTTATATGCATTCATAGTTCTCTCTTCAGCTTGCGGCAGGTTTCATTATAGATTAAGTCTCGACCACAATAAAATCATTTTCAAGAGAGCTGTTTACGAGAATAGTCTATGCAGAATGCTCGCGCACCACTTGTGAAGTTCTCGACTGGGTCCGTCGGTTTGTTCTGCTTCGTTTGATAAAGTTCACGAAACTTTGATGTCGGTGGGATACAAACACGTCACCTGCAACGCTCTTTTAAACTTGAAAGTTAAAATGGATTTCAAAATTTAAAAAATATGACAGAATAGCTGTGCCCCGCGGTATCACCCGCGTAACTAAATTAAAATAAATTACTAACAACAGACTTATAATATTTCAGTATATACAACATTTTTAGTTTTATTTTCGTGGGGAAATAGTATTTATTCGTTTTCGCCGAACCCGGCTCCATTGGCCATGAAAAAATCAGCATTCCCTACCTATAAACTTTATCTTATAAAGTTAGTTACAAACCGAAAATAAATATTTAAATATGAATATTTTCAAACAACCTACTCACCTACCTGTTGAAATATATCTATAAAAAGTACTGTAAAAGTACAAACTATAAAAAACTGTCTATTATAATTAATGGTATATTTATAAAAATGTAAGTACGACGTTTTTTTTCATCTCTGTAAGTTCACTGATGAAAAATAACGCCGTAATGTACTTTTTTCTAACCAGAATGAGATTTCATGCTTCTTACTTTAAAATCACAGACTACCATACAACCATTATTCCTTTACCTTACTACTTACCCATTACCTATAGCGAAGCCGCGGGCAATAGCTAGTTAATTAAATAGTACCGAAAAACTAAATAAATGTGAATTACATATATCGCTATAATTTTCCGTAATATGTCCAGCTTTTTTTAATAAGCTACTACCCTAACCAAACAAAATATATTACAAATGAATACAGACAGACGTTCACTAGGTCTCTGTTATATGTGCCAGAATAAGCTGAACCCCATTTAATATAATTGATCATATTGATCTGAGCTCAACTTTGGACCCCAAGTCCCAGGTTCGAACCTTGGGCTATTATCACAATTCCCATCATGCTTTGTTTAATTGGAGGGTAAATTACTAAAATAATATTAGAATATTAGTAAATTCCTTAAAATGGGGATTGCTATTATTATTAAAACTGTTAATTTAATTAATCTTTGATTAGAGAGTGGCATAAAGGAGGTTGAGGCGCTTTTTGGTTCGACAAAAATACCATAATACAATCAAATAAAATCTACATTTTAAAACACGTTTTGAGTTGAAAAAATATCGCAAAGAACTTCGTTCCTGACGGGGTCCGCCGACCGCACAATTTTCTTATTTATAAACCGATTGAAATAAAACACTTATTGAAAGTAAAGTTTGCCACAATACATTAGTGAAAACCACACCCAAATCAGTTTAGCCGTTTCTAATATTAGCGCTTAACAAACTCACAGACTGACCAAAATTCTAACAATCATTGTTTTAGGTAGCATTGCGTATATGCGATAAAGGCACCCGATAATAGTTTTGCTCATAAATCTTCGATGTACAAACAGCGATCGGTATGGATTGAGTTCGCAGAACATAACCGTTCTGTCGGGAGCGTCGCAGAGCTACTGGTCGTCTTCACTACCATGCCCTGCCCCCCTGCCGCACAGATAATTATTTTGCTGCGGAGTTAATTCAAAACTTTGATATCTCCTAAGCTACGAACTTTTTATGAGGAAAGATTCTGTCAGACGTGATTGTTGCGTAACTTTAACCGTTTACGCAGCGCACGCAACTGAAGCTCGAAAAAGGGATCAATTTTTCCGTTTTGGCAACATTTTTCATTGATGCTCCGCTCTTGTTGGTCGTAGCGGTGTGTCTAGAGCCTTCCTTGATAAATGGGCTATCCAACACAAAAAAATATTTTTTCAATTCGAACTAGTAGTTCCTGAGACTAGACGGATCAAACAAACAAAATCTTCAGCTTATTATATTAATAAATAAGTAACAAATAATAAGTATAGAGTATAGATATCCTTTAAAACATTGATTATACATACATCAATATAGTTTTTGTGAATTCAATCTGTCTGTTTGCTTTTAACCATTCGAATACATTACCGATTTAGATTTGTATCTTTCAGATAAAGATGTTTATCTGAAAGATTACTTACCCGGACAATGCAAGGAACTATCGGTTTTCTATTAATATAATATTTTCAAGTGTTATAATGTAACGTTTGTTTATAACAAATGAATCGTTATAATTTTATTTGTTCTCAATTTATTTTAAGATAAGTGATCATCTTAGTTTGTAGACACTGGCCACTCGTAACCGTAGAAAAATATTGCCTATGAATGTCCCACTGCTGGGCTATAGCCTCCTTTTCTCTTTTGAGGAGAAGTTTTGATGCTTATTCCACCACGCTGCTCCAATGCGGGTTGGTGGAATACACGTGTGGCAGAATTTCAGTGAAATTAGACACCTGCAGGTTTCCACCATCAAGCATGAGATGAATTATAATCACAAATTTATCACATGAAATTTAGTGGTGCTTGTCCGGGTTTGAACCCACGATCATCGCTTAAGGTTTACGCGTTCTTACCACTCTTTTCTTTCACGCAGTGGAAACCTTCAGATAGGTACCCGTCACCCTTGAGGGAGGGAACCGGGTTATGTGGGATTCTTACCCACTAAAACCACTGCGATGGCCGTCCTCGGCACGGATCGGAAAGGCTGCGGGATCGTATTGATATACGCACCCGCGGCCCCTCCCGTGCTGTGCTCCGCTCTTATCTTGGCGGAATTCTCCTCAGAGGGCGTTCTTACCACTGGGCCATCTCGGCTTCAAGTATTCAAGCATTCTATTAATTGAAAATATTAATCGCTCTATTAAGAACTACTATTATTATTGAACCGACACCTTTTTGAGCAGGCCCGTCGGTCGCTTGTCGACTCTTTCTAAGCTAAAACTATAAAATAGAATTGATTAGCTATATAAAAATGATTAAGGAAGATCACCTGTAATCCACTTGATATATTTTATTTGAAGTATTTAAGAGGTTCGGGTTATCAAACCATTTTGTACCAAAAACGTGCAATGTCGGTCACATAATTCCCTTTTTTTATATTTTAAACATTCCTTGGGGAATGGTTTTATATCGTAATATAAAATATTGTTGATGAATTAATTCTAGTAACTCTGAGTTGGCTGTGATATTTTACTGTAGCAGTGCCTAGCAGCTGCTGCTTGCCACTTTGCCCTACTTTTATTTTGCACTGAGTTGGTTTCAAGGTCTTAAAATTTGATAACTTCAACAACATTTTAAACAGAATGTAGGAAGTATAAACCTTTACTAGACACCGTTAACGCGCCGTCGAAACTAAGTAACCAAGTGTAGTTAGAGGTCGAGTGTATCAGTCACTTAGTCCTTAAACTGACGATGAGACAATATAGAGTATTGATAGGCCGTCGAACAACTGATGGGTGCGTGCTACCCTCCCAGATAAGTCAAGTAGGATAAATCCAAAAGTTGTGTTTTCTACTAAATAATTTCTCTTTTACTTTAATATGCAATAACTAGGGAATCAATTTTGTTTCCTTCCAATCAATGACCGCCCGGGAAAACGTCCGTGGCACTGACAGTTGAAGAGTGTTTCCGCTTAATTGATCGGCATCAATCTTGATACATATATTTATTAGCTTAACTTATACCTTTTAACGATTTTCTTGTTCGTATTCTCGAGTTGCGACAAGCATTTTCTATTAACCCAATGGCGGAACACGGCTCCACACGGAAAGGCTGAACACGCAAGTCAACAAGAAAAAAAACTGTATTCATTCATGTGCGTGAAAGTTTGATCATTTTAACATTTATATAATGTATGTATATTGTATATAGTCTGCCCGTATATGGCTTTACCTTTGCGGCTTAATGTTATTGGATCCTAAGTCTTATATTGAAACAATCTAAACTTTTTAAGTGGATGGAACGTCCAGTTACTAGAATTTGAGAATAATTTGGCATCAACTGCATTTAGTGGACTCCACTCAGTACCTCATTGTAAAGAGGCCGACAGCAATGCTAGTACTAATTTAAACAGTTTTCATTTACAAACAACTCATAAAATAAAAATAATAATATTGAAGACGATCATTAAAGATTGTCTCATTTGTTGACCAAATCATATTATTTTATTATTATCAATAATTTTTTGCTTTTTATGCTTTCGGTTTTGTTTAGAGTTCATACATTATCATTAAAAATAAAACCCAAGAGTTGAATAAGGGTAGAGAACTGGTAGATTCGTTTTTTAAGCATGTCATGTGAAGATTTAGATGCAAATACGATGCTAATACGATAAGTGTTAAAGTAGTAAATGCATAGCCAACTTACATCACGACTCCAAATAATATAATGAGTTTCAAGTCACAGCTCCTTAGAGCTAAGACTCAATAAGTTATTGCGCTTGGAAGTCGAAACTCGTACGTATCTTATATTTTGATGTATACAGCTATAGCTCGAGCTCGGCGATGACGGGAAACATCGTAAGAGTACCTACATGTGTTCAAAGAAATGTTGAATAATGCCACCTACCAGCGAGATGCTTGGACTTTTCAATTTAGAAACTTTTTGGACAGTTCGCAGACAGACACTGAATGGGAATAAAACCCGTTAACGTTCTATGAGGAGTGGTGCACGCGCTACGCCTAAATCATTTTAAAGAAGGCTCGTCGGAATTGTGGTAATTCCCAGCAAAATATTTGCTGTTTATTAAATATTTTAAATATTTGTGTTTATATGGATGTATGAACTCCGATATTCAAATAGCCGTTTCTGATCCCGTACATTTCTATGCAATTAATTTACATCAATATAAATTACGATTTTCAGGAATGTTTATGTTTAATTACATATCTAATTTATTTCACTTCATATAAATTAATAATTAGATACATTTATATTTTAAATGTAAATAAATAACAATTGTTTACATTATTTTACTGTATTTCTTAAATATTTCCGTTCGTTTTAATATGATTTTCCTCATCGACATCTGTAACATTTGTCTCAGCTTGGCCTCTGGCACAGCTCTCATCTAGAATTGACATAATTTCCTGTTACTGGTTTTTCTCCTGCATTATTTGATTTCATCGTCCCATTTTATTCATTGACACCCTTCCCTCCTTTTCTCCCACGAGGGTGTTTCTGATATCTCGTTTGGATGGGGCCCACCCAATTCTATTTAACTTTTTCTTGTGGTAGTAGTTCTTAGATTTGATTTTCTACCATAACTTGAAGTTTAAAATGGAGAAATCTCATCAAATCATTGTAAGGTCTCAGATTTGGGATCCTTATATAATTAATATGTATGAGTTGAATACATTAGTCTTGTTTTTCATCAGGGACCAAAATCCTTTTACAATAAAAACAAAGTATCGTCATTTTTTGTATTTGCTATAATATGATTCATGTTAGATATTGTCTGTCTCTTGTAGAAGTCAACATAAAGATTTTATCTATTTTAGCACTTATTTTAAAAGCTATTGCGCTGGTTCGAGTGAATCCCTGCAAAGAATAATCTTTAAAGCCCTAGGATTTACCTGGATATTTTATTTCAAATCTGAACTTTTAAAATGATAAAACCGAGCGTTGAAGTTTACAAAATTCTTATCAAATAATATATACAAATAGAACGTTGTTTCTTTAAATTTAATAAGTAAATGTTACTGAAGCTCTGTAAAAACATGATTATTATTATTCTCGACATTTATTAACGAGCTTTTATAAATTAATATTTTTATTTTAAAGTCTGGGCATTTTATGGTTAACGTTCACTACCGCCCAAATTCATCAAACTTTTCTTGTCTTGATTCATCTCATGTCATGATTTGTTTTTGGTGGTGGGGGTACCGCCGACAGGCTAAATGTGATAACAACTAAAATAAAGATAAGAAGGTTTGGTCCTAATTTACATTCTATGAATTTGAAACTTGAATAAAACTGTGTGAACATTTTCCAGTCGACCGACTACTGAATATTACATGCGCTACACGACGTGGCGACGCACTGAACACGTTACATTACATTACCAATTTGAGCAACGGGCTGTCGCGCACTATTCGCAACCGCTAGCTTCATTTTGCTATTATTAAATGCAATTTCAAATTTATAATGCTTTTGCTTCATTTATTTTCAACATTATACAATATATTAACATTAAATCTACTTATTGACAACAAGTCTACAACATACCAGTAAATCGGGTCAGAAACACGTCATACATTAGTAGAGCCAACGAAAGTAACTAAGCGGGACTACATTTTTTTTCACTCCCAATGTTTTTTACGATCTTAAAACTTTGACCCATTTTGTTAATGTGCCTTCAGCATATACACGTCCTCCATATATGATTTAACGCTCTCCATTCCTTCACACAGATAATTGTTGTGAAAATGTATGCCTAAACATGCTCTCCGCGGCAGGGCGATGTGGCACTGCCAAATTTCTTACTTCGAGTTGCTACTGTGGATGATCCAAGTCCTCTGAATCTGGAGCTTTATAAGTTAAAACACTAGATGAATTTAGTTTCAATGTAGCAACATGTCCTCTGCCCAAATACAATTCTTAATATTGTCACTCTGTATCGAATGTACGCCGATAATAGTTAAATTGACGACTACAGCAACTGTCCGCAGTTGTTGTATTTTAAATTGCAGTCGTAAGCTGCATTCTGATACATTTAATGTTTGCCAATATTTAACTTTTATTGTTTTTATTACGCTCGCCGGCGGCATGAACTGTACTTGATCATTTTACGATTAATTATTTGAATTCATTTTATTCGCTAATGATCTGTATTCGTAAATTCTTAGATAGTTAACAATGGTTTTTTTTAGAATAAAGCTATCACAGACAAATATTTCAAATATAAAATATATTTTTCCAACAATAATGGCGGGCGAATATACAACATCATCATTATATTAATATGTAAAGCAAAAACTTTGTATCCCTTTTTAAGACAATTGCGTGGACGGAAAGGAATGAAATTTTTGTATAATATGCATTAGAAATACATTAAATTAATAAAATAAAACATTACACACATTACCAATCATTTTATTCACACATACGCACACGTATATACATCTATCATTTTGGTAATGGTAATAGTCTCTGCTCAAACTGAGAAGACATTAAATGTAATATTCTCTTTTATTAAGGTTTATCCTATAATTAGTCTGATAGATATTTGTATGTTATAATATATTTATTTTGCACAGTATATAATTTGAATAGTATATAGTTGCCAATTATAACAATAATACATGACTTTAGAAGTGCCTGCTGTGAACATTAACATGGTGTTTAACTCCATAAAACTTTAAATTTTGTCGTAAATTCGTGTTTCGCTGTCAAAAATTAAAATGGCGGATAAAAATTCAAACGTTTACCTACCGAAGTTCTTTATAAATAACGAAATAAATAATAATGTAACGTGGAAAAAGTAGCTACAATATTTCTAGCTATATTTATTAGCCACTGGCCTAGATAAAGAGTGAGAAAAGAGAAGAATCGAAATTTTATTGCACCCGATTGGTGGAAAATGTTGAAATATTCAATTCATTCAACATTGAAATAACAAAAATTACTTTAGAAGACCTCATTAATAAATTTAACAATTATTTCAAACCGAGGAAATATTTAACTATGGCCAGACATACATTTTGCATAAGAAAACAAATAGAACACGAAGATAGAAAAAAATTTTTACGTATCTAGAAAATCTCTTAAATAGCTTAAAATGTGATTTGAATTAAGAGTCATTGGTCCGTGATGTGGACAATCAAGGAGGATCTAAGAAAACGAATTGAGGCATTTGAGATGTGGTGTTATAGGCGGATGATGGCCATCAGTTGGACTCAAAAGATCACCAACCGGGAAGTCCTACGGCAATTCGGCAAAGAACGAGAAATCTTGCAAACACTAAAAAGAAGGAAAGTCTCGTATCTGGGACACGTCTTAAGACATACCAGATATGAGTTATTACAACTTATAATGATGGGCAAGATTTTAGGAAAAAGAAGTATTGGGCGTAGGAAGAAATCGTGGCTACGTGACATCAGAGAGTGGATAGGGATCGCAAATGCGTCAAAATTGTTCCGGCTAGCAAGAGACAGAGCGGAGTGTGCGAAGCTGACAGCCAACCTTCACTAGTTGGAGAGGCACTGGAAGAGAGAGAGAGGTCCGTGATATTGGCTCGAGATGTTATGTTGTATGTAAATGTTGAAGATGACCCAAAGGCCTCAGAGCCGTAAACACTTTCCTGCTTTCCTTAGAGTAGTATCAAATAAAACTCCCAGGTTTTTAACATAATTACAATAAGGGATGTCAATATTGTCAAAAATTAAGGATGGCAAGTAAGACCAGTTGACTTTTTATATTTATTTCCGGCTGCCAATTATTATTGCTTGCGATTTGCTAGGGTTGACATTAAACTCTAAAGATTTACTTAATCAAGTATGATTCTTCCTTGCAATAGCCGGTATCCGGCTGCACGATTTTGGGTAAACAAAGAGTCTTATATGGTAAAAGTTTGGTCCATGATCACAACACCACTCGCGTCGTGAGGAAATCCACCGTTTTCGAGAAATTTAAGAAAAACTATCATAACCTTAAAATGCGGAAATATGTCAAATAGATCGTAATATCACTGTAAGAGCAGGCTAAGTAATATATTTTGTTTAAGTTCGACAAGGATGCAACATACAATATTGCTTGTCATATGTCGAAACGCTCAATGAATGTGTCAAATGTCACAAATGCGTCCTGTCATTATTCATATTTCTAATTTCATTCCGTTGTTTCTCTAATTCTAAATGTAAAACTGATATTATTGTTTTATTTTTATCTGAAGTAATTGAACGAGAAGCTCAAAAAAGCTAAGTGTAAGAATAATTTTGACACTCACCGTAATTGTAGTTTTAGCGACTTTAACTAGAACGTTTCAAATGCTGTTCCCCGATCAAATATCTGTAGCGCACAATTTCCCTTGTATTATGTGATTACAATCAAATTGAATACTTCATTCTTTATCGTATCGTATGTGCTGGCTATGTTGCGGGCGTTTGCTTTCATCGTATACCTGCGACATTCAAGAACAGATACTAGAACAATGACTCATGCAGTGCATACAATTGAATAAATATTCATTCAAGTTTCGACCGTACCAATAAAGTATACCAGTGTACAATTACGTATAACCATTGTTGGCCGGCGCGCCGCATTTGATGATGCAGACGTTAGATATACTCCCGAAGTCTGGTAACCACCGACGGTGGCGAGATAGATTAATATCATAGGTGTTATTTAAAATTGGTACAAAAGCTTTATCCAATGTACTGGTCGTGTTCGTTGTTATTGTGTAACTTAACGATTTCGGTAATTTAGCCCGTATGTCCTTGCGTGATACTAGAATTGATTTCTTTGAACGGCACACGCCATCAACCAGTGCACCACACAAGTACAATTCACGTTTTCGGTCTCCCTAATTTTCTTCATAGTTTTAATCGTTTGTACTTCATAAGATTAAGCAAACACGAGCATAACGTTGAAATAGTCAATTAAAAGTAAACTACAATGAGACATGATTAATTGGTGATTGTCGATAGCGGGTTTGCTGTTCGGGCCCCGGATCGACTCGGCGGTCGATGCTAACTTTATTCGTAAAGCTGCACACAATCCAATGTGCGAATATTTCGACTCAGTGAATCAGGCTTAATGCTAAAACGATCGGAAGATTAACTCGAACACGGCACTTTTCATTAGTCGGTAAAAATAAAATTGACTGCTTTTATTTAAAATTCCTGTTTCATAACGAATTCAAAAATTGCCGTCCGAATGCGTTTGAGTTTTACTTCAATACATATTGAACCGCTAAGGAAGCTATTGAGAGAGCAAGTAAAATAAGCAGTTTTCCTTAAGTTAGAAGTACTTTGTGATTATTTTTACTAAGAAGAAATAAATGAAATTAAGAATTCTAAAAGTCGTTGTGTTCTAAAATACACAATAAACAGACTACTAATAAAAGGCGATCCACGATAGAGATAACTCGACTAATCGATAAGGAATCACGAATTCCAAGAAGACCAATAACACCAATGAAGACAACTGGCGTACATTCCGAATCAATGAAGAAATCGTCATTGTGTAGTCCAATACAAACTTTAATGTTATAGATACTATACTAATTGGTAATCCTAAAATTTAACTTGTGACGCTGCCGAGCAATAAAAACATTTAAATAACGCAAATCATTTTAGACAACACAATAATACATAGATATACACATTACGTTTAATAATCAAATCGTCTAAATATTCACTTATGTACATTAAACGGCGCTTCTATTGTAAATAAGATGGCTCTCAAGTGAAGTGAAGTGACACTCGAAGGTGTCATCGTCGCTACACAAAGGATACAAACTGTTTGACCAAAGCGTTCGCGTATTTATTTACGATTTTATTTACAAGATTGTTAATAACTAAATAAATAATTTTATATTTTTTAACTACCCAACTCGATTATATAACTTTTGTAAGTAGAACAATCCTGCACACCCTTCCTGAGACAACGGAAGCGATGTTACATAATATAGTCTATTCCAATGAGAATACGAAACAATCAAAACAAACCGTACTTTTCAATATTCCAAGTGTTTTACTGATAACTCCGCTACATGATGCACTACAAACTGTTCTTGATTAATATATCTTCATTTGTAATACAACATTATTTCACTTAACTACTTAAATCCACTTTAATTTCACTTCCAAAGTTACGAAAGTTTTGGCGACATTTAAGACGCCATTTTTCGATAAATGAACAATTAAAATGGCGGTGCTGATTAAGGATGTTCGCTAAACGAATGGAAAATGAATGAATTTATACAGATAAAATATACTTTATAAAAAATATATTTTATTTTAGTTTTGTCATAAGTTTTAGATTTTTTTAATATATATTTATTTACTTGTATATAATATGGAATATAAAATATTTCTAAAAAATATAGAAAGTTACCTAACTTTTGATAAAATGTTATTATTTCATACAGACAGTACAGGTAAAGAAAAAAATATTAACAAAATAATAATTTAATTTTAAAGAAATAAAAAAATCTCAAAATGTAGATCAGTTTTATGCTTTTGAAAATAATATAAGAGTAAGACATTCGTCTCTGTTCTTTCGTATCATGTGCACGGGTGCTTATTCGGAATTATCAAATTGTTGTTTTATTTATTTTACCTGCAATCCATATAACATATACCTATTAAAATTAATATAAAAAATTACGTTTAAAAGCAAAATATATCGTCTGTACTTTATCATTTATTCATTACCCATTCACTCGATAATTTTCTCGTCAATAGTCTAACTCAAATGTCATGTCAATTCAATGTCAAAGTTGTTTATTTAACTTTATTTTTACTTCCATTGGAATAGACTATAGGTACATTTACTTAGTAATACAAAATATTTACAAGGATTATTTTTTTATATCAATCTGGTAACATATTATATAGATGTATATATTTTATTAAACAATAATGTATTTGATAGGCAGCATTAAATATGAATAAATGGGGTTGGTATATTTTTATGTAAATGCATGCACATGTCTTGAAGTTACGCGCGTTGGTGTCCGAGAGCGGGGCGGCTAGACCGAGATGTTTCTATTTTAGTTACACTAGTGCCCTACAATGTGGCTAAACGCGTGTTTCTCTTTTGTCTAATAAATAAAAGATAACTCTTAACATGAGATATTTTATATTACACAACACATACATGCAATTATTGCAATTTCACAGAAAAATCTTCATCAGAAAATTATTTAAATTCATATAATATTCTGAAGTAATAAATTCTTCAAGGTCCGTAAAATCAGCGATGTAGTACAGCGGCGACGAGCTTGCCTGCCAAGCTATTTACTTTGAATATTATATTTTAGTCGCCATTACGAATTGTATTTTATCTTTTTTTGTCATTCATAAATATTTAATCAGACGAAAAATAAACTCAACACATTTACGCAAATAATGTTTGTTTTGAATTGATTGATTATTTATTAAATAAGTTAATGACAACGTATGGGGGTGCCCGTAAGTTGTTACCTAAACAAAGGTCCAAACCCATTGCGCATCACGAGGTGTTCTGCAAACAACTTGATACACGAGTAGGTAAAGTTGCCGCGGACATGAAACTAATGGAACTCGGTACAGTGAGCTACCGATGAGACCATCGTTAGCTTTACCCTTCGATAAAGTGTTGTAATGCGTCTGTAGTCGAAGAGTACTTCTCCAACACTAAAATAAGTCTTAATATTATTATATATATAATATATTATACTATTTTAAAATATTAATTTCTTAATATCGACAAGAACTTGTGAGAATATCCAATTATTATTCTTTACTCACAAACGACAACTGTATAATTTAATAATCTTTCAATAAAATCAAAGAATATTAACTACACTGCTTACATTCTATATAATCTTGTATGACATGAAACATTATGCCTCATCTAAATGCAACAACGACGCCATTCGCTCTAGATACTCTAGACTCGAAGATTCCACAAAAAACTAAAAAAATACATTTAATAATCTAAGTATACATATCACTGGCTGTCGCGCTGGTGCAGCTGAATAATATAAATCAAAGTGCGATTTGCAATGAACTGCCCATAATGCCCATAATACTCCATCGAACATTTTAAATTGATAGTAACTAGTTGTTTTATTGATTCAATGTGCTCGATTACTTCCGACACCGTTAACAACATTCGCGCCGCTGCAGCTGTATCAATATTACGACGTTGATTGTAATTCTCATTGAAATGCGATCCCGTAATTAATATTATCGTTGCTTCGCTGCTCGCTCGCCAATAGAGTCAAACTACTGACCAACTATCTATAAGTTCCACGACGGGTTGGTTCAAAACATAGTTAGAATCGACAATAAGAGTGTTGGCGAACTTTTTTTTATGCGATTCTTCATGCTAACAATAGGAATTAAAATTAAGATAATAACGAATCGCTTAGACTCAGTTAATCTAAAAAAGTGCGTCGCTGTGTTTTTGCGTTACAACTTTTCGAAGTTATAATAAAACGACTAAAAATTGTCTGCTCTTCTGTCTGATCTTGAGTATCAGTCTAAATGTTAACCATAATTATTTTATTCGTATTAATTAGAAATCTGAACATCACACTAAGAGGCAGCCATGGGTAAATGCACTCTTATGTCATCAAATCCGAAGCATTTTTAATCGACAACGCAGACCTTAATGTTCGTTAAGTTATAATAATTATTTATCATTATTGATAAGGTCTGCCAGGCGTGTGAGTCAAATAGACATTATCTCGGCAACTGCTTTAACACAATATTTGTAAAATTTGTTCGAAATGTTGTACGGATAGACTAATTAGAATATAAGTACAAAACAAATGATAGTTATTATTAAAGCTAATCAAACAAGCGTATTCAGGTTCTCCAATAAATAAATCAAAAACATCCAGGCTTATGTTTCTCCTTAATTAATGAAAAGTTTGAAGACTTGTAATATGCCACAGAGGATTATTCAGAGAGATTAATAGAACACCATTTAAAATGTTAACGACCGTTTAAGCACTTTCGCATATACGACCTGAGGACACCAGTCCCTCCGACTAGAGCCGTTCCCTTGGGTTAATCACTTTCAGACTAGCCTTGAACGTTTAATTCAAGGTAACCTGTATTTTATAAATTAAGTAATTAAGCAAAACAAATTATGTTTCATAAATATTAATCACGAAGCTAATTGATACCGAAATATTTCTGAAAATATAATAATCTAGCTGTGCTCGCGACTTCGTCCGCGTGGAATAGTGAATTTCGGCAGTATTTTTAATTTTTTGGGCTAATTATTTTGCAAATTAAACACATACATACATTAAAGTAAGCTAATGTTCTTCGTGAAATGAAAAAGAAATTCGGTTAGGTTATTGAATAATTTTTGTTTAGATTAGAATTATTTTAGATTTTATTCTGAAAACAACTTGAATTGTAATCAATTTGCAGGGGGAAAAAATGTAATATTCGCATTCGTCTCGCACTGTCGTCTGCCATCACATGTCTGCCCGTTCGAGTCACACTTAGGCATATTCCCCCACCTACGCCGCGCTCCCCGATGCGTCGGCGGCGCAGCACTCATTGTATATGGCGCTCGGCGCTTGGCAAATGGCAATTTTTTTACTTGCGTTCATTTCAATTTCACATTTTATAATGACGTAATTCTCGTTGATATTAGTATAGATTTCTTAAATGCCAAAAAGAAGAAAAAGATGTCAAGAATACCAAACGCAAGGTTTTAATAATAAAAGTAATCTTTCTCACCGAATTTCGGCTTCTGACTTACTTTAACCACTAGCTATCTGTACTTGTCACACACATTATTTGTAAAACTTATTAAGTAACTATTCGAAATTATAACAAAGCGTGAAATAAATATTCAATAACTTCAAAGTATAAATGTATAATCGTTGTATTTATTCTGTTGTACAAATCGATATAAATTGTATTAACCCATTCTACCCATAACCTTCAATTCTAGTAACTGACTGAGCTATTATTATTTCATTGTACAAATGAAAGTTATTATGTTTCTTAAAATAAAACCTGATGAAAAATGTATAACATTGCTGTCGCTACAGATAATTCTATTATTGTTAGCTAAGCGAAGAATGAAGTATAATGTCAAACAATATGAGTCTTTCGCTTCCTCCGACAAGTAAGGTAATCTATGTCGTTATCCAATTCCGTCCTCCTACCTCGGAGAGTAGTAACCTAACCCTGGCTCAATAACAACGTCATGATTATTGTTCATGATTACATTTACACTGTTTTTTAAAACTGTTCTGTTTTCAACGACTTTCATAACAGAGGGGTAATTCACAGCATTCGGAGAGTCTGTGTCTGGTCATCGGCCATATAAGGAATTGTTAATTTTTCTTACAGCGCCAATGTCTATTTAGGTGACACATTTGTCAGATAGTCATAAAATAAACTTTTTTAAATTACATATAAAACATTAATACCTTTCAAATTATTATATTTTTTCTTTATGATTATACATAAAATAAAAGCAATACTAAATAATATTACTAAATAAATTTAAAAAAAAAGATCATTATAATAATAAAAGCTAAAATTAATTAAATAATATTGCAATATATAATTATAATACTTATTCATTAATTGTAATCGTTTTTAGCTTTCCTTCGAATCTGATTGCTTCTTCTTACATATCCTGTCCTTATTCCATACAAATCTACTATTTATTACAATTTACTGTCAGAAAACCTTTCAGCGTCGTTTAATTAATTTTAATGAAAAAATAATAATGTTAATATTATTGTCTGACAAATTGTCACATCTGAATACAACCTACGTAATAATTCAAATTAATTAAATGCAAAAAAATATATATTTCAAAATTCCAAGTTTAAACAATATCAATTTCCTCACTGGGGAAAATGTGTATTCACTTGCAGCATAATTCGGTCGTATATGGGCGTGTCGGTGTATGTAACGTACGTGACACTTACACACACATTAATTCTAGTTACTTCAATTTTGAGCGAAACTTTGTATGACACTATCCTTCTAATACCTACTGTTAGAGCGAGTACCAATGTTCTCTGTTTACTTTTCATTTTATTATCGATTCTGTAATATTTACCGTAGAAATGTGAATCAAGTTTGAAAGGTCTCTAATTTCCCGCGAGAGATGCCGCAAACAGTGCTCTGAAATGTCATTTAGCTAAAAACGTATGCACTAAACGAGGACTAATATCATTTTATATAATACGAACTATGTACTTTTACGCGCCATTTGTATATTGTGACTGGTTAGGTCAAATCAAACATTATTTGTTGTTATGTTTGATACTTCGGCTCAGGTGTGGGTTTAAATTTTTTACCTATTTTCACCTAATGAAACTCCGTGGTGTTTGTGCTGATTGCAGCTATCTTTGTTTTTATTTCTTTGTGCTGTCAAAATAAAAAGTTCACGGTTCTGTCCACTGCTTTTGAATTACATTAGCGTTATTTTAGCGGATTTAATTACATTTAAAAGGGAAACAGCAATACAAACATTAGTTGATGATGTAATCTCCCAGTCCGATATCGCCAACAGCGAGAGATATTAAAGTATCTCCAATGGAGCATTCTCTATTTCCTACCTCACAGTCCGATGAGACGGCAGTCTGAAATAACCTCTACATTCTGAGAGATCTTCCGAAGTTCGCAGTGATAATACGAATAAAAGGCAATAATTTTGTTTTGGCTAATTGAATTTCGGAATACAAACCAGCGACTACATGATCTGCGCTGAACAGAACACTTAGTTATTTTGTTCTTCTTTTAAGCTGTTAACAGCGAGTGTCAAATACAACCGTCGATTTAGTTGCTTCGACGTATGTAGTCTTTACTATTAATTAATAATACTTCCAATACTAATACACTTATAATATCTCCGACTTACTCCCAAAGAAATTCGCAACGGATTAAAATCTCGAAGATAGCTTAGTACAGCATAAACAAACCCATTCGGCAAACCCCTTGATAATGCTTGGGAACCTATTAAATGGGCATTACGCGTTTAAGTCTCTTCGTTGAATTGTTATGCTGGCGATATGACAGTATATTGCTTGAGATTAGGTTTTTTTATAATAAAAATCGAGTTCTCGTAATCCTCGGGGTCGTTTACTTTATTTGCAATTTCATTTCTACAAAATATTCGATAATACTACAACATCATCTATATACCACAACATTGTATACATATAATTAACTCTTTAATAACGCTGCGTAACACTATTTTTTTAACATAAATAATATTACGTGTATTGAATTACTTATTCAATGATAAACAAAATTCCCTTATAGTATGAGTATCTAACACGTCACATTTCTTAGTTATGACATCTTTATAATTTTTATGTACACTCATTAATAATATGATAGAAAAGTTAGCTCTCAAGTTAATTCTGTATAAAACTGTAAAGCTTAAGTTATGGTGTTTTTCCCAATATTTTAAAGTGTTTGGTGTTTCTACTATAATTTTGTTTGAAAAATAATTGAGATATTTATTATAGACATGGAGAAAAGGGAGCCCCGTAAATGCACATACCATCCAGATATATTTTGTTGTTTGTGGGAAATATATCATTAAATCTCAAGGAAGCATTCCAACTGACAAGGTAAAACAAGCATATTTAAGTTATTTTGGTTATTCAGTGGTGCAAATAAAGAATGGACCCCAAAACTATTTTGTATTTCGTGCTACGTTGGATTTAATGAGTGGTTTAATGGAAAACCAGTATCTATGCCCTTTGCTCCAAATGATTTGGTGGGAACGAGTAAATCATATGGATAACTGCTATTTTTGCTTCACTGGTATCAGAGGAATGTCAAGAAAAATCAACAGTAAAATAGAGTATCCAAATGTAGTATCAGTATCTAAACCAATTACTCATAGTGATAAATATCCAGTTCAATTAGCACCAGACACCAAGACAAGATGCACCAAGACACACATGAAGAATCTGAAATTTTAAGCAATGGCGAAGAAGACAATACAGAGCTGACTAGACAAATATCGAAGTATATACTTACAAAGCAACAACTACATTTAATTGAACAGCACGAGTTGAACAATTTGATTCGAGTTTTGGAAATGTCTATTAGAAAAGCTGAGATATTGGGATCTAGTTTGAAATAATGCTACTTATTAGCTACTAACACGAAAGTGTTTCTGTTTCAGAAACGAAATAGATACTTAGCAAACGTTTTTTCAAACACTGCATCGCTTTGCTTTTGCAACAATATTAGTGAATAAATGAAATTACTTCAAATACTTTATGACAACAACCAATGGAGGCTTTTTATTGATGGTTCAAAAATAAGCTCAAAAGTTGTATTACTTCATAACGGTAGCCATACCTATTGCGTGATCAGTTATTTTAAAAGAATCATATGAAAACATGAAACTAATCGTAGGCCCGTATTACAGAAAGCGACTCAAGTGACGTTTAAGCTCTAATCCACCAAAACTAGTTTTAGGTACAGATCAAGACATGAATCTTATTTTAGAACGAGTTTTAAGTATTACTCACTTGAAACTAGACTCAAGTATAGAATTGATATCTGTTTAAATTACCTTTGATGGAAGTCCGTTCTCATTTACCATTTTTTTAATAATTTCAAATTTACTCTATTTCTCGTAAGATCTAGTTAAAAGGTGACGAAAAATCCCTGTTCAAAACAGAACTAAAAATACAAATTACGACAAAGTTGATGTAATTAACAAGAATATGTCCAAAATATTAAGAAATAATAACTTATTACATAATAATATAATATATTATATTTTCATAAATCTATCATAAAGTTTATACCTCAATCTAATATTATACTAAAGGTAAATAGGAACGTCTGATGTCATACTTGACAAAAGTCAACATTTTCTTGTTCATTCAAAAATACACAAAGTTTGTTGTAATTGAATTTTATTATTACTAACGAAATAAATAATTAAGACGTTGTATTCTTCTCATAAGTCTAGTCCAAGTCCTAGAAAATGTAAACAGGCGGATGAATCCACACAGAAGGCATCAAAATTAAATTGATATTATATTTTATTATTATGAGCTATTGTTGTATTTGTTTTGCTGTTCAGATCCATGCAATTACAGTAAAGCACATCGAAGAAATCCATCATCTAGAAATACAAATTTGAAAGAGAAGCTACAGGACGGAGGCCATTCCTAGGAATTAGCACACAAAGAACTTTGAATCTTTATATTGATATTTTCAATAGGAGAAAAAATAATCTTTCTTTCTGTCCAGTCATGCATTCTGCACTTATTTAAATTTTTGAAATTGATCGTTTATTTGGTAAAATTAAATACATTTTATACTAAAAATATTTTTATTGCCTTGATAATTATTAATCAAGGTTTACTCTGCAAGAAAAATTTAAATTAAGGTACTCTTTATTGTTATTAATAAAACATAAAAACAATATTATATTCTAATATAATTGGATACTTCATGGTTACCCTTGGTTTTAGGATTATTTTTCTTGTTATAAGAGTATTATATTTATATATATATATATATATATATATATAAATTGTACTAGTTTTCGCCCACGAGTCTGGGAGGAGGATGTACTTCGTTTTGTTGAAGCTTGCTTCATACCAAATTTCATCAAAATCGCGTCAATAGTTAGCTGTGTAAGAGTAACAGACACACAGAGTAAAGAAGACAAGCCTGTGTCTATTTAATTTTTGCGAGTCCGCAATAATCAACGGTTAATAATATTTTTCACCGTTTCCTGCGAAAATCGATACCTCACTTTAAACTTTCTTACGTCTATTGCATAAGGATATTGAGAGTCTCGTAAGTATTTTAGCGGGATATTTACGTCTCTTCTATTTAAACAAATGGTCGTAATGAGGTTTGACTTTAAAGAGTCACTTTCTGTAATCTGTTGCCAAGAGTGCTCTTGACAGCTCTCACGTAAACTCAAGCAACATTTTTCCCTAATCATTCCAAAATATCAAAAATGCACAACGTTAATATTCAAGTTTGCACTTCTGCCGGCACGCACAGAGTGCAACCCGTTGTTTTTTTTATTATTATTCAAAATGGGTTGACTTTCTGTAATCTGTTGTCAAGAGTACTTTTGACTTGAGTCATGATCTGATGTCAAATATGGTTCAAAAATTAGACACTACTCAGCTGAGCAGAACTCAATTAATGAATCTCGTTTTAAAAATCGTTCTAAAATAAAAGCTGTACTTAAAATTAGTTTTAAAACTAGATTCACGACTGAGTGACGTTCTGTAATACGGGCCTTAGACTTAATCAACTACAAAAATTACAACTTGAAGATTTGTGCAGATTTAAAAGTTGTTGCTATGTTGCTTGGACTGCAGGGAGGCTTTACAAAATATTGTTGTTTTCTTTGTTTATGGGACAGTAGAGATACTACAAACCATTATAAAGTTAAAGATTGGCCAGTAAAAACTGATTTTGTTTGTGGTAAATCAAATGTCAAATATGAACCTCTAATTCCACAAGAAAAGATTCTTCTGAGCTTACATATAAAACTGGGTTTAATGAAAATTTTTGTCAAGGCTATGGCTAAAAATGGTAGGGGATTTTTATATTTGAAAATTATTTATACCAAATTAAGTGATGCTAAATTAAAAGAAGGCATTTTTGTCGACCCAGGTAACAGAAAACTTATGAAAAACAATAAATTCGATAAAAACCTTACCAAGATTTTTCCCCCTTGATCTTGGAACGGTGAGTGACGAACAAGGTGAGCTTTCACCGGGATATAAAACGGATAGAAGAGCGTTACCAAGCGAGATGTAATGCCAAAATGTTAGCAGATTACTGTTGGTTTGTTATGCAAGAGGATTTTACAGTTCACAAAAAAAAAAAGTTAATTTATCGTTATTTAGTTTCATAATATGTGGCTCATTTTTCTAATAAATACTTAAATATGCACTATTACCGGCTGCACGCACGAAAAAGCATCATTTTCACGTTCCGCCTGAGCCGAGCGCCCAAGCGAGAGCGCGGGACAAGCAATAGAGAGGCACGATCGGCCTAAGCGTTCGGCTTGTGACGCATCTATTTCTATTCCACTCCATCGGCCGATGCGTCCAAGTATTCATCAATGTTTTCTTATGACGTTATCACGTAAAATTATCGTCCGTAAACCAACTTTACAGACAACCATTTTTTTTTTCACAACATTGTATGTACAAGGGAATAATATTACTATTTTTGTATTAAAATTCAAAACATAGGAATATATAAATTTATATTTGGTTTGAAACTATTACACTGTCTTTATTACTTTATAAAAATAAAATTTATCATAACTTTAAAATGGTACGTGTTACAAAAAAATAATGTATGTATCATGTTCAGCATGCCCTAATTGGTAATAATAAGCTATTTAAATCAATGTTACTAAAAAAAATGTTCAGACGCTGAGCCCGAGCGCTATGATCAGGTTAGTGAAGTCGTTCATAATAGACTCGTTAATATATACTCGTAGTAGTAGTTTGAATGAACACTTTTACGACAACATCGCGACGGACGCCGAAGTGCTTAATTAGGACAAGATTTTTTAATGTTGAGAAAGATAAATAATAGTTCAAAAGTAAAAATAATTAGTTCAAAAGTTATGTCGTACATATAAAGTAATGATGAACTAACGTGTCCTTTTGACAACAGCTAATAAATAATTTGTAACGCATGACTAATATTGGACGCATGAATAAACTTGTGTTGAAGTACGATATAATTACATCAAGTTCTTATATAGAATAATAATCATTGCAACCTAAAAATATGGTAACCATTACATATTCGTCCGTGTTACGAGTATTCAGAAAACGTAACTTAAAAATACGCAAAATTAGAAAAACCTGAGTAATAAATCAATGCGTTGTTTACGTGTCTGTTGCTAAGTGACAACGCAATAAAAAATATACTGCAGAGTACTTTTAGTTGTAATTGCTGAGGTTAGAGTGTAACAGTGATATGTTTAACTCAAGGCAGAACGAGATAGATGTATATTATATAGTATTTTTTATTAATTATTCTAGTCCATATTTTTGAAGTGAAAACTTATTTAGCGGCGTTGTGTACTTTTTTATGATGGGTAAGCTGATTGCAAATTCGTTAGACGGATTTTGAAGTGTTAAATTTTTAATGTGATATAAATTGACATGTTTGTGTGCAATAAATGAATATTGTATTTTGTCAAATAAATGATAGTACTTTTATACTGAGAATTAAAGCAATTCGAGCAAAATTTTACCCTAATCATTCCATAATATATATCAAAAATGCACAACGTTAATATTCAAGTTTTCACTTCTGCCGGCACTCCCAGAGTGCATGTTTTTTTATTATTATTCAAAATAGGTTGGCTGAACAGTAAATGTGCCACATGATAACAAATTGTCACCAGCGCACAAGCACCCGCAGTAGCTGAGATGCCATGTTCCTTATGCCTGTAATCACCAACAATACTTTGAATTGTGTAGAGAGGAATCCCAGGCAAGCACTTGTTTGGTCAACATTATACATAGATGTTCAGAATACATGGCCGTTCAAAAACTAAGACTAACTAAGACTAAGACTGAATTATTAATACAAATTATTTTAATATAAAAAATAGACATATTAATAATAACAATAATACGAATAATAAGACCTGTCGTAAAAACAAGTGAGATGTATAGTTTTAGACCTGCAGTGATTTATTACTTATAAGGATTGCATGTACGCTGGTCGTCGACGAACGTTGGCTGCAGCCCAATACATCGCGTAATTTATAATGTCCAACGACCTCTTGTAACACTCACGGCCCGCACACTACATAGCGTTTGACACTAATGCTGCCTCATATTACATTTATTTTTAATTATTATTGATTCGATCTCTTTTTCTTAAATATGTTGTAGATATTTTGTTGCCACTCGAACGCAGTACTTCGCTCGATCACAACAAGTTAGATTATATCGTACCTTTTAATCTAGGCCAACGGTCGGATACATATTTACCTCAACTCACAACACAATAAACAGTTTGGCTGGACACGGAACACTCGACAACCGATGCCGGTGTTGAGCCCGGAGAATATTTGGTGGTGTGGCGGAAAAGGCTGGTCAGAATGCTACGTCGCTGCAGCAACAGAAGCGCTGCATGGAAATCGAATTTAGAGGGTTGATGTAAATCAAAAGATCGTCCGAAGATCACCTAATTTGTATAAATGACTTGTCATAACTTTTAAGGTAATATAACAGGATATGCTATAGAATGCCGTTCTACTCTGGAGTAACGCAATTGACATTATTACCATTTTTTCATTGTTCTGCAGAAAGTGTGTTCGTGATATTTATAACGTGAGCCCTAAAATATTAATTATAGAAATTAAAATATTGTCGTTCGCTTACCAATAGCCATTTAATAATGTTTTACATATATGTATGTGCGTTAAAACATAGAATAGTTTTCCAAAAATTGTAACGTACCAATAACGATTGTAAACTCGTAACTACTAATATCCGATAACACGGAATTAGCAACTATTTTGTTCGACAATACTTTTAACGTTTTTTCAACAGGTTCCCATAGTCTAAGCAGCGACCGCATAAAAGAGTGGTCGTAAAATATATAATAAGTACAGAAATACACTCTATTATCTTTTGGATGTTAGATCATTGGTCTGGCGGCAAGAATTGTTACGGGGCGTTTTTCAGCTAAGGAATATTACAAAACCAATGTATGATTACGCACCTTGGAAATGGAACGATAAAATAAAATTATTGTATCGCTTCTATATTTAAAAAAGTTTGTCTGAGGAGGAGTATTATATAGGGTTTTCCATTAAGGGCGCTTGATCGTGCAGAACTTCCATCGTAGCGTGTGCTGTGTGGCACGTAGCGCCGTCCTGTTGAAACCACATGTTGTCCAGATCCATATTCTCGATTTCAGGCCAAAAGAAGTTGGTTATCATCGACCGGTATCGCTCACCATTGACGGTGACGGCCACACCATTATCGTTTTCGAAAAAATACGGACCAATCACGCCTCCGGCCCAAAATCCGCACCAAACAGTCACTTTCTGCGGGTGCATTGCCACTTGGTGAACCTCGTGTGGATTGGTCTCGTCCCAAATACGGCAATTTTGCTTGTTGACATAGCCATTCATCCAAAAATGCGCCTCGTCGCTGAAGATGATTTTTTTGCCAAAATCGGCGTCAACTTCCAACTGCTCTAATGCCCAGTCAGCGAACACACGGCGCTGTCTATGGTCATTAACCTTGAGCTCTTGGGTCAGCTGGATCTTGTACGGGTGCAGGCTCAAGTCACAACGCAAAATTCGCCAAGTTGTCGTCTGCGAAAGGCCGAGTTCCTGTGCGCGACGCGGAATTGACTGCCGCGGGTTTTCGAGGACACTGTCGCGCACAGCGGCGATATTCTCGGCAGATCTCGCGTTACGTTGACGCACGGGAACCGGCTGATTGTTAACTGACCCGGTTGACTCGAATTTGTCCACCAATCGACGGATAGTCGACTCGGCAGGACGATCATCGCGACCGTAAAACGGGCGAAGTGCGCGGAACGTTGCTCGAACTGAAGACCCATTTTCATAAAACAATTTTATGATTTGCACGTGCTGCTCGACACTGTAACCTGCCATGGTGGTTTGGGAGGACGGAATGAATATAACACACTGCATTTGACAGCTGTCACTCAAACAACATGGCCGCAATCAGCTGTCAAAGTTCAAGCGTCCCTATTGGAAAACCCTATATATCCGTGGCGAGTTTTGATAGTAATATATAATGATGGTAATAGAAAGGTTAGATTCACAAAGAAGCGGTATCTGAAAAACTCGTTGCACGTAATAGTTCGGTATATATTTTCTTATTAAATTTAATATATTACAGTTATGTAATTAACCTTCACTGAAAATATTCTTTTATGACGTAATGAAGTTTCCCATGTGAAATTAATGTCGACAGAGACGAAGTTATGTATGCCGGGCCTCGATAACTGATTGGAAGCTCATTTATAAGAATTACTAATGTGACGTCACAACTCGTGCATTTCGCACGTTATTAACTCACTCAGTAAAATGACTAAGTTATTTGCATTTTCAATAAAAATATACAATTTTGAAGTGATAACTTCTTATGGGAGGGTAAACCGCTACGTAACGTAACGCGTTACGGTGCCGCTATTGCCGACACGAACTGCTTTACCTGATAGTTACCAACCTAATGCCATCTAGCGCATACAGATAGTACTTATAATAATTTAGTAACTCTCAAGTACTAATTTAAATTATATTTAATAATAAATATTACCACTTCTGTCGAGCGTCCCGAGACGCATACGTTTTTATATATTAACTAGCTGCCCGTCCCGACTTCATACGGGTAAAATAAGGATTTTATCCCGTGCATTTTTTAATTAATAAGATATAAACATTCGCCCATACAGTACAGTGTATGTGTGTTCGGTACAGGGCATATAACAATAATGCATAAAGTAAAGTACAACATGCTCTACATATTTTTTCATTTATTGGACCAAAGTTATTTTACTACTGCAAAGTAGAGTGACCTGGCAGAAATTTTCACGTAACAAAAAAGCGTTGTCCTCCAAGCGACCTTCCCCCTCTTTCTTTCTAACTGATTATTTCTATTTTAGCGGCTGTATGTGTATGTATGTGTAAATGTGCAAATTTTCAGATTTGACAATAAGGAGTGTGTGCGGCAAATGTGCCTCAATTCTATACAAATGTAAATATAATTTGAACTTTTTTTAACTTATAATTTACTATTTTATATTTAATTTATATAAATAACTATTTTCCTAAAGTATTAAATGAAATTTATCAATTTTAATTCTTACTTATTTGCAATGAAAATATAATAAAAATAACATAAAAATATACACATGTGAAAGGGAGAGTTGATTAAGAAGGGCAACGCTTTTTGGTGTGACAAAAAAGTAAGAACAATTTCCTCCTTTTTTTTGCTAGAAAAATGCATTTACGCGTTTCAAAACATGTTTTAAGTTTAAAAAAAATCGCAAAGAACTTCGTTCCTCCCGGGGCGGTCCCCCGATGGCACATTTCTTCACACTATGATATAGACCTTTTTGAAAAAGTTGACCCGTTATTTGTTTTTTTTTTTTTATTATAATAGGTCTAACGCATTTACACACATATTTTAGTTATTTAACTTACCTTTCACAATATTTTTCCTTAAGAATAATACAGTAGAAATACTCTTAATATTAATAATAGTAATCATTACTGCAAATTTATAATAAATTTAGTTGAGAATTACACGGAAATGATAAAATGATAATTGTCACTTATTGCGATCGATGTATAAACAAAAATAATGGCGGAAATTTTTCCGAAAACTGTGTAAGAAATGAGATACAGCTTATTCCAAGAGAGACAGGAGAACGCTCCCATCCCTACTCCGTGCTGCTTACATGGTGAGAAGTCACACCAATAGACCCCTGACGGGGATAACTGATCAAGTGTTAGAAAGTTAAAAGAGGAAGTTTGCTTATCGCTTCAGTTGGTAGGAGCCAGTAAATAATTAAAAATACTACTTAATGTAAAAGTCTTACAAATGTGATGTCGTTATATTATTGAACAAATAGTATTTTAATAAAACGACATGAAATTATGAAAAGACAGTGAAAGAGCATTAAATATTTAACTTATCCACAAGAGATTGTAATACATATATGACACGTACAGATGAGTGAGTTGTCTAACAATAATTGTATTTGTATCAGCGACTGTGTCGGAGCGAGATCAAAGTGAGGAACTCTTCATTGTGTTCGAAGGCGACGTCAGTCATGACTTTGGCACACACACGTCACACATCTGCCTAATTTTATTTAGCAAGAAGTAGGCACTGTCGTCAACATTTTTTTTACCTTTTTAAATAAGAGTTTGTTGCTGCTGCTCGCCGCTGAATCGGTATTCTGCCGCGATTCCTTACCACCCGACCCTCACCGACTCGACGGAGAACAAATGTAACGTTCAAGCATTTATACCTAAGCCTCGTTTCATATTAGTACTTATAAAATAAAACAATATACAGTGGTTGTCGTATAATTAGAAACACTACCAACGGTCCTTGACATTATGTAAGATACTTCACCGCAATCGTTTTTATTTTGAAATTAAACAATAAATAGGACAACAATATGTTCAACGATTTATCATTTATTAGAAAAACAATATAAATCCCATTACACAAGTGCAGTTTCAATATTACATTACGGATAAACATTTAAATCAGTTTTAAGGTATGAACAATAATGGTCAACTAATTAGAAACAACAACAAAAAATATAAAAAACAATATTTTTTTAAGTATAAGTAATTAGTATTTTTATTTACGAAATAGCTACTATCCACAGCCTACCAATAGTTACAATTAATATTTAGTGGCGTATCCCTTATTTTCAATAACAGCACTGCAACGACGTGGCATTGATTCAATCAATTTCATACATTTTTCTAGAGGGATTGAATTCCATGCTTCAACAAATGCTTCATATAGTTCATTTTGACTGGTGTTACGTTTGTTTGAGACTTTCTTTTTAACAATATACCAGATATTTTCTATCGGGCTTAAATCCGGAATATTTGCTGGCCAGTCTAAAACGGATATACGATGTTCGCTAAGGAAACATTTGACGCTATTGGCCGTGTGTTTAGGGTCATTGTCATGCTGAAAGATCCAGGTTATAGGCAAATGATCGTCCGAGTATGGAATCATTGTGTGCTCTAAGATATTTTTGTATTGCCATTGATCCATTGTACCGCCACCGTGCTTGACTATACTCTTTGTGTATTTATAATTAAAAGCATTGTTTACAGGGCGTCTAACATAGCGCTTTTCTTCGGAATTTACCATATTTATTTTTGTTTCATCTGAAAATAACATTTTTTTCCATTCTCGTACCGTCCAATTAACATATTTTTTAGCGAATAATAATCGCTTATCTCGGTGTTGCTTGGTAAGAAGCAGTACCTTTCGAGAGATTCTTCCAAACAATTTAGCTTCCACTAATCTTCGACGTATCAGTCTTGACGAGATGTTTCTCGGGTCATCAGGCGAAAAAACTTTATTTTTAATCTGGTTGGAGCCTTTACTTGGGTCTTTTTTAGCAACACGAACGATTAGCGTATCTTCTCTGGAAATCCTCTATCAGTTCTTTGCCGAGCCTTTCTAAGAACATTTTTAACAGTTCAAAATAATAGAAAAAGAAATGCTATTCTCATTAAAAAAAGAACGAGCTATGGGTTATTTTTTAAAATGTTTAATTAGGAGTCCAAGCGGCAATACAAACGAAAACTATTAATGTACAGAAGGCGGTCTTCCAGACGAAGAAGAGGGAGGACATGAGATATATAATGGGGTAAGGAGATGCACAGATAAATTTTACTTTATTAAATAAATATACATAATACATATATATATACATACATAGTATATGACACATACATATTCATACTAATGTATATAAGTAAATAAATAATATATTTACATTAACACCTTAAATAAATTCAAATAAAAATTAAAAATAATTACTGTACATACAAAAACATTATTTACAGAATATCATTTATAGGTAGCTAAAGTTTCAGCTAATTCAACTGCACTGTTATTTTATAGAATTTTTGTCGAATAAATTTTCGACATCATTCTTTAAATTTTCATAACTTTTTTATTTATAAGTCGATTGAAATAAAACAAGCACTAAATTTTAAGTGGACTTTGCCACACATTAGTGAAAACCGCAGCTAAATCCGTTGAACCGTTTCTATGATTAGCGTACACAAACGCACAGACAAACAGAAAAAAATTATAAAAAGTCGTTGTTTTGAGTTCTATTGCGTTAATAAGTACCCCCGAGAATAGTTTTACTCAAATATCTTCCATTTACAGACACCGACCAGTTACAGATTTATTATATGTGTACATTGGTAACACAGAAACGCGAAGGCGTCCTCTCATAAAATCAAGAGCCTCCAACAATTACATTTATTGTTTCAAGTGAAAACGTTACAAAAAAACACGAAACATTACGTAGCTAGTCGATCGAGTTTTATTAATTGGCGAGTAATGTTTTATCGTAGCCGTAACGTATTTGGAAATCATTTCTTCTCTTGGTCTGTAGAGTAATATAGTTTTCTTTTCGTTTACTTGCAATATGGGCACTTCGTCAGGTAAAGTATTAAATCACAGGTTTTATAAAACGTTATGTTTATTAAAATTATTGTTTTAGAACTAAAAGTTACGGGTAATACTAAAATTATATTAGCTTACAGACAATGTAGCAATGTATATGTAATAATAAATAATATAAAATCAAATGCATATTATATCATGTATGTATAATATTTGTCTTAAATATAAACATATTATTCGGGCACAAATTCAGCAGGTGTTCAATATCTACGAAAATACAAATGTCGATATAATATGTACATGCCTGCTGACTACGCCGTCGTTCTCGAACAACTAAACTTCGCTGACTTCAGACGCCCGGTTCCTTTGCAGAATTATTAATGCCCTGTGCCTCTTTCCTGTTACGTAATAGTCGAAAGGCTAATCGAACAAGACTCAATAACTTAAAGTTACATGATATATTACAGTACTAAACGATTTAAAATCTTTTTTTTTTTCTTCTGTCGCTCACTCGATCTGGGCTGATTCACTCGCGTAGAAAACATTTTACACTCGTTCAAATATATTCAACAAGATTTAAATTCATACCCTTTGAAAGATAATTTATTAATGAATAAAACAAATACAATTTCAAGTCTCTTTTTTTAAAAATAATGATTGAAAAATCAAAAATTATAAACAAATCCGGTGATGTCCGTCAGTATGCACGAAACATCCGTACGTACACACATTAACTAAAAAAATATACAACCGATTGATCTATTTTTTTTTATTACACTTGAATTCTTACACAGAAAAACCCTTATGAAAACCACTATTCAAAACTTTTTGGTTTAATTATAATTCATATAAATCAAAAACTGATAATTCACGAAAAAATATGATATTTGTATTTTTATTAGTATTATTATCTAGCATATAGGGGCGCCATCTATCGACCGCCTTTTTAAATTATATTTTACACTCCAATTTCAAATTATTTTTCAGCGTGTAATTTAGTAATACGATAATATACAAATTTTTAAATTTGGACCAATTTCGTTCAATCAAAAACTTTTTTCGCCTAATTTGACCGTTATAAATCGAACGGAATCACTTTCGGCTTTCTAGCAACCCGTTCTGACCGATTGTTTTACTATTGAATGAGCAAATGCGTTTGGATTTTCCAAATTTATTTTTACATATTAACATATTTAAAAAATAGCTTAAGAATTTATACGACAAATTATAATAATATCTTATTATTAGTATCAGTTGTGCTTTATCTAGTAGATCCGTCCGCGCGTCCACTGACGGTGACCGTAACCGAGCCGAGGGGAGCGACCGACGAACAAATATGAATTCCCATTTCATTTGGCTCGCCTCGCTTCAATTTGATTACAACAAGAGCGCCCGAGTTTCTTGCAATATGAAATCATTCAAGTACATTTTAACGAATAGTAAATGCCGGCTAAGACCTAACACTAGCCCAATTGATGTTTTAAAAAAAATACCCAAATAGATTGTTTCGATTGAAAATCCCAGTCAAACAGCTGGGTTAATAAAATTACAAAAGAAAGTTAACCGAATAGAATGTCATCGCAAAGTATTTTCGTTGAGGAGGGTAGGTGAATAAACTGCAATAATAGGCCAACGACGCGTCCTTCTGGCGCCAGCCTGTCGCACACGGCCGAATGTGTGTCAGTCTGGGTGTAGAGCTTACCTACCTTACCAATAAATTAATCGTCATTATATAATCTTCCAATTAAACTGTATTACGAATCCGCTATAAGGTATATTTTTTTTTTATCGCGTAGTTTGGCGGACGCGCATTTGGGCCACCTGATGGTAAGTGGTTACCAACGCCCATAGACATTGGCAGTGTAAGAAATGTTAACTATCGCTTACATTGCCAATGCGCCACCAACCTTGGGACCTAAGATGTTATCTCCCTTGTGCCTGTAATTACACTGGCTCACTCACCCTTCAAACCGGAACACAACAGTACCAAGTACTGCTGTTTTGCGGTAGAATATATAATGAGTGGGTGGTACGTACCCAGACGAGCTTGCACAAAGCTCTACCACCAAGTAAAGTATTTGACATTTACATTTTAATTTGACGCTCGAATCGGGTCGGATATTATGTAATGTATGGTTAATAATATGAATTGCTACGTCGCTATCAAAAAACATATACAATAGACAGTTTAATCAAGGTAACGTATCCATCCAAATAATGTAAACTTATTTGTTACTCTATATTGAACGAAGCGGGCACGTGGCATAGCTGTGACACGTGAGATAGGGAGCAAGTTTTCTCGAGTAAACTGATTTGATGTTAAATCTCGTTACTTTTAAATTGTGTTAATGAAATTCTTTTATTAAGAAGTGGGAATGTAAGTGGGGCCGTGTTTGGTTCCGCAGCGTTATGTAACCGCCGCTCGATAGAATCTGGCTACTGACTTACGACGTCTGGCCAAGACTGCGCCGCACTGAAGAGAATCGCGTACCGGAAAATTGTTTCATTTCCCTCACTAATTTTAATGATGTCCCGGAAACAAAATAGTAGCGAGCCACATTTTACTCTGACTAAGTTAACTGCTCTCGTTACAATCGAGAGCAGACGTTGCTCTTTAAATTACGTTTATAAAACTTATGTAAAAACTTGCTCTATACAGACTCAAAGCACTTCAGACCGATCTTCGACTGAGCCCTCTAATCTCTTCAAGCAAGTATTCTCTTTCACCACTTTAGAACTTAAGATCTCTTTAGTGCTCTAGTAGTTTGAAAATCAATTCACAAAACAACCGCCATATCACTGCGTCCTAGATAACTAGGTCCACAACTTAAAAAAATAAATTTATGTTGAAATGACTATTCAATTCAATCAAATAACTGTAATTTAGAAGTGGATTTAAATGATAAAACAAAACAGTCGATCAGTTGTAAAGTTAGAATAAATGAGAAAAAGGTTTGTGCAGTTGGCGCAAGTACCACTATGTATGTCGGGCGGCGGGTGGCGCAGTGTTACGTAACGTAGCTAGTACGGATCTGTACGGCACTTAGAGTGGCTACATTGAAAGGCTGTATATTCAAGACTATTGTATCGGCAGATTGAATTTTGCTCATATTATGCGACAAACGCTTAGACATTTTACCATTTGAAATGGCGTACGAAACAAAGACAAACAATCAAAATAAATTACGATCTAAGACTATTTGTTCGATCGGCTCGAAAAATAATGGAAAACAATTAACAATCAATAGAAATAATTTACAATTATAAATTAGAATTGAAGTATCTACATGTCGGTGTAATGATGCTAAGTTAGGAAGGTACTTGAAACAATTTGAAAACCTCAAGTACGGGTTAATAATTTAATAATTATTTTGAAACGATTTCAAGGGAATAGCAGAACAAGTTAACAACGGCTTGAGCTCGTTGTTTTACAAACAAAGCGGTACGTAATAACTTCATATAATAACATTTGTTACAGTTACGTGTACCCCACCATGGAGGAACTGTCGAACCAACTGAATTACGTGATGGTTCACTTCGGCATCAAAAGTTTCATCGGCTTCGGCGTTGGCGTTGGAGCTAACATCCTCGCAAGATTCGCTCTCATCAATCCTGAAAAAGTACGTATAATGATGTACATAAAGTCGTGTTTACTATTGAAACTGTAAATACTGAGGTACATTGTTTGCTCTAACAATGGATGAGTTGCCCCCATTGTAAAGGTATCACTTACAAAGCCAGACAGCGGGTTGAGACGGGTATTGATAACAAGTGACCATGGCTTGTGTTAACCAGTTTTATTGAATTACAATATAATGTAATACAACATAATATATAATATATTACAATATAATACTGATAAAACCAAATTAAGAAGACGTAGTAGAATCATTGTGATTTCTAATAGAATTGTGAATCCTTCTTTTGCTATCTGAAGTACTCATAAGTTAATTGATATAAATATATAATAATTCGACGAAGGTCAGGCTTCGTTTGATGTACGTCCGACTAGAAAATAAACAGTGCAGTCAGTATTTTCTAAATTATTTCTGTAAATAAACTTTATATATATAAAAAAAAAAACTTTCACATTCCAAAATCTTTCTTTCCAGATTAATTTTTAATGATTAAGGGAGAAGGGATAGTCGCTTCAAATATAACAAGCCCGGTTGTGTTGAGTCAGGTCGCGGACAGATATGAACATGCCACGTCAGCGCCAGACGCTTGGCAGCCGTAACAGGACAAAAGTTCGTAGCTCAGAATCAGACCAAATACCGAAATTGCAAAGGCACATTAAACTGATCAAAAATTACAAAAAGTGAATTACTAGATGTCGTTGTCGTACTTACATCGCTATGCTCAGAGATAGTAAAGTCGTTTTAAAACTTTCAACCGATTTTACCTTCAAAAGTTTCAAATCCGCGAAACTGCATCAGATTCTAGTTGGATGTGTTACGCCATCTATCCAGCGGCTGAGTAAACTAAAGTTTGTTACGTATTTGCAGCTGTAATTATAAATGTTTAGCTTCGCTTTGGTCTCGCTGGAGTTTCGATAGCATATCAGGAATCAACCGACTTTTCCTAAAATGTATTTTTAGTGAAACTGGTTTAGTCTTATTTTAACCATTAGGAGTATTTTCTACACAAACTAATAACTAATTAAATTATTTCCATAAATCCTATTTTAGTGATCACTAATATATATATGAATAAGGATTTTCTGCACAAGACAGTAACATTTTCTACTCGCCGATCGAGGTAGTAGTATTGTATTGGTCAGTTAGTCTTGTAGCGCTTCCTTAAATCAATTCTAAATGAATTCGAATGATCTTGAAATGTTTCAGGTGGACGCCCTAGCCTTGATCAACTGCTCGTCCACCCAAGCGGGCTGGATCGAGTGGGCCTCGCACAAAATGAATTCGCGCGCACTGCGTTCCCGCGGCATGACGCCCGCCGTCATCGACTATCTCATGTGGTACCACTTCGGCAGGGTGGGTGTGTTCTAAGCGTTCTAGCGTCTGTGGCGTTAACTGATGTAACTAGCTTATAGGTCCGACGGTGTCTCGCTGCCTTACTAATATTTAGAGTGGCGGGTGGAGCGTACACACATAATATGCTCATGCGAATTTAGCAAATGCGAAATATTAATATTATTGTAATGTTAATTATTATTTCTTGCGATCAGCTGCTCACTGTTACGCAAAATACATCAATTTCGATATATTATTTTTATTTTAGTATCGTTTTTGTTGCTTTAATTAAATGTTATAGGGTATTTCTCTTTACTGAAAATATGTACTGGCTCTTGAGAGCTCGGCATAGCTGAAATATTACATTAGAAAATGCGAAATTCAGCTCTGCATGTCTGACGCGTCGCGGTCGCCGGCTGCGCTGTCGTAGTGCAATCTTCGCATAACATCTTATATTCCTGTGCGAGGCTCGTCTACTTAAAGTGTGGAGTATTATTAAAAACAGCAGCTCGCTAACCGTTACTGCCATTTACTAATTATATTTCATTGTTTTAAAGTGACGTGTGGGTGTAAAGTAGTTATATAGAGTAACGTTATATCGGTCCGCGGTCGTGTGCAGTGTCCAGAGGAGCGCAATCCGGACCTGGCTCAAATGTATCGCACGTACTTCCGACGGCACGTGAACCCCGGCAACCTGGCCATGCTGGTGGAGAGCTACGCGCGGCGCAGCGACCTCGGCATCGCTCGGGAATCCGCCTCCATCCGCGCGCCCGTGCTCAACCTGACCGCCGCGCTGTCGCCGCACGTCGATCAGACCGTCTCGTTCAACGCGCGCCTGCACCCAGCCAACTCTACTTGGATGAAGGTATGCGCGCGCTACACACGACACACTTGAATTAATTACTGAAAATGAAGCAAATTCGCAGAGTCCGCCATATCGTATAATACTGATTAGTAGTGCAGAGCTGCAGTGTACGGTCTAATCATCAGTCATCATTAAAGTCACTTGAGGACGAGCGGGCATGCGCTCACGCGTTCGATACCTTTATGTTTTCTATATTAAACTCGAATTTAGTTTTGGTTTGGCTTGGGAATCATTGGCTATCAGCCTCGATATCTCCAAGGCTTTCGACAGGGTCTGGCACAGAAGTCTTCTCTCCAAGCTGCCGGCATACGGTCTGCCTGCTCAGCTCTGCACCTGGATTGCCAGCTTCCTACACAAGCGTAGCCTTCGCGTTTTAGTTGATGGTTGCGCTTCACAATTCCATGTAGTGAATGCTGGGGTCCCCCAAGGGTCTGCGCTATCCCCCCACACTCTTTCTTCTACATATCAATGATATGCTCTCTCTCGGGAACATATATTGCTATGCAGATGATAGTACAGTGCACGGGGAATACCACGGACGCGCAGGAGCTAGGCGGGCGGAAACTGAGGAGAGACGGAGGGATCTTGTTGTTGAACTCGATAGGACGTTAGGACTCATTGCCAAATGGGGCTCTAATAATCTTGTTGAGTTTAACGCCAAGCAAACACAGGTATGCGCTCTCACAGCGAAAAAGTCACCATTTTCCCGTCCTCCTTCCCTCTGTAGCATTACGCTGGAGATACAAGGCAAAGTCACCATACTGGGAATGGACGTTCGGTGCGACCTCAATCCAAAGGATCACATCGAGGCTGTTATAAAAACAGCTTCACGGAAACTCGGAGTCCTGAACAAGGTGCGGCGTTTTTTCACGCCACAACAACTGCTCCTGTTGTATAAAACACAGGTGCGGTCTTGCGTAGAATATTGCTTGCACCTCTGGGATGGCTGCGCTAAGTACTTACTGGAGGCCTTGGATCGGTTGCAGCTACGTGCGGTTCGCATTATTGGCGACGTAAAGGTCACCAACACCCTCGAGCCTTTACAATTGCGTCGAGAGATAGCTGCACTGAGCGCTTTCTATCGACTATATCACGGTGAGTGCTCAGAGGAGTTATTCTCCCTCATTCCTGCTTCCCCTTTCCTTCACAAATCTACGCGTGATGGCTCTCGATGTCACCGCCTAACTGTGACATCGATTCTATCGCACACGAAGAAATTTGGCAACTCTTTTCTTTGTCGCTCCTCTAAAACATGGAATTCGTTACCAGCACACGTGTTCCCCTTCTCTTATGACCTGGGTTCCTTCAAACGAGGCGTGAAGAGGCATCTTGCGGGCCGGCAAGGCGGAGGCGGCTAGTGCAAGTATTTCTTCCTGCCTGAAGGCCGCGCGTAAAAGTAATGATTTCCAGATAATTGCTGTGTACAGCACCGTTTGCACAGCACAGCACATTAACACTGGAGAGTGAGTCAGTGTAGTTACAGACACAATGGGGACGTGACATTTTGACTTCTTACTATAAGCTGATATTTGAAATCTTCAGATATCTGACTCCGCCATGGTGCTGGAGGAGCAGCCCGGAAAGATCTCGGAGGCATTCCGTCTGTTCCTGCAGGGGGAGGGCTACGGTAAGTGAGGTGATGCGGCTCGGACGCATCTACGTGTTATATGTAAACCAACAATTTTTGAGGTATTGCCAATTTATATATTACATTGAGGGGTGGCATACATTTTTTTAAATTGATTCTTTTGTAAAATTTTCTACTATTATTATTATTATTATGTAGTTAGGAAATAAATACTATAATTATTTGTTATCGTATATAGCATGTAGGTACATGTAATATGAATGAAATTAATTTTATTCAAGGAATGAATACTCAGCAACTCGTTAGCAGACACTTGTACTGTTATCTATCGTCATTTTGTTGTCGAGGATGCTTAAACTTGTTACGTAGGCACTCGGAACGAACGATCTCGTTGTATTGTACGTAAAGACAAGACAAATATTACATTATAGTATAATCTGGCAATACTCAGTTCCCACTGTACGTTATACTAGTTAGTGCACGCGATACTGCTTACAACCCGAACAATTTGAAAAGTCTACGATGCAATGCAATAAATGTTTATAAAGCAATCGGTCTGAATGGCATCTTTCTTTTCCATCGTTATGTTTGAGCCTGGATTTGCCTTGAGTTAGCGGCCCTTGACATGGTACGTATTAGCGGACCGCTTGCGACCTTTCGTCAACAACTTTAATAGTTTGTCATATGTAGATTACATTACAATGAAATAAAACCTTTTCGATTTGACAGTTTGTTCGGGGTGACTGTCGTGACACTTTTTGTTTTCACCGACCGTCGGGATTGAACGAACGAATAAAATATGAAACGTTTTATTTCAGTTCATAGTCGCTAAGCACTGCACAGTATTGCTCGCATTTCACTTTGTATTGAGGCAAGGGCCGTGGCCGTACTCCCATCTTATATTCAAATGTACATTACACTCATCAACAATAAATTATTACAATAACTAGTACTCGAGCAAATTCGATCCATCAATGGTAGGGAACATTTTGAAATCGTGTACATATTTGCATTTTACAACAAATTAAACTAAATCGTAGCACACTTGTCGAGCAAGGGTTGCGTTAAGTAACACAATTTCGGTATCACTTGTGTTCATTCGAAAGTATTCGATAGTATCGTTTTGTTTATTAACACATTTAAACAAATACTTTATTCGTTCGTCTGTATGTTTATATTATATTCAGCTCTTTGTGTTTGTAGCCGTCTTATTAATAAGTTTATAAATGTAATGAATTTGAAATAAAACAGTCGGGTAACACATCACACTCACTCGGGCCCGTGCGATGTGCGTGACAGATAAGCCGACTGGGCCGGGCGTTGACACAGCTAGAGCTACACTTAAAATTTGTAAATTTATTAATTAGACGGCCAGTAGTGTGCAAATACTTGTTATGCTAAAAAGTTTATATTTTAGACACGCTTTATTTTTATACAACCTTTACACACAATACGCGCGCGCCGCGAGCTGACCGCGAGGTGTCCGTCCTGTCGTCGCACATCGTCGTCGACCTAATGTCGTACTCGTGTGTCGGCTCGCCGCGTTGCCGCGTCACCGCGTTGCCGCGTCACCGCGCGCATGTTTGATGTTCTCCTCTCTGTTCCCGCTCGTAGCCGTGTTGGCTCTGCACAAACTAGCGTCGACCGTGAGTAGTCCCGCCTCGGTCGCCTCTATCTCAGCCACGGAATAGCCGGTATTTTGTTGTGAGCCTTGTAGACGAAGTAAGTTGATTGGATTTTTTTTTACTTTTTATTTTTATCTTTCTTCTTTGGACGCGTTTTATCTTTAAAGGCCACGCGCAGCTAGCAATACATTAGCAGAACTGCTCGTATGAGAACACATCCAAAAGGCTTTATATACCATCAGCGCCACGTATTCGTTGTAAACGTCTGGATTGTAAACACAATATAAAGCATAGCACTACATCGAATGTGTGACGCGCTGTACTCGTAGTCCATGGACGGTGGACGGGTGGCTCACGCGACTCATAGCCCGTCACATGGCTGTTTATATGTATATATGTATGCCCTGTATATATATATACAGGGTTATATGTAACACACCAGCAACCTCGTAGGACTAGATGGTTAACATCATAAGCAACAACTTTTATTCTACGACTTTTGATAATTTGTTAGATTTTATTTTCATACTAAAATAAATATTAATTTAATTTCCCGCTTGAACGTTTATAAATCTTCTTGGTTGTCTTTTCGTTTATGAATGAAATATAGACCTACAAATGTCACGACAGTACGACAAATACTTGTAAAATCATTATATTTTTCATGTATTTAGTTATGTCCGAAGTCGTAGAACATTATTAGTTTTGTTAATATTACGCTTATCGTACGATGTGCATAAAATGTAAACGAAACAAAGCCGGCATTAGTCATGATATCCTTGAACATTGTTTGTGTTTTTCACCCGGGTTTGTTCACCCAGTATATACTATGTCAACGTACTAAAATGACGTGTTCGTTAACATTCTTATCAACTTTTAATATTCTTTAACCGTAGTACACACATTTATGTTTAAATTATTTAATAAAATTTCCATAATTTTACTTTTATACTGCTACTGCTATCGTACGGTGTTGCTGCGTCGTGAAGATCTCTTCCTCTCTCTGCATGTCATACAACATCAAACAAAACGAGTAATAACAATAAAATACCCTGTGCCCTTGTAGACATGTGTACTGTTCATCGCCGTCTCGTTGTCATATTAAAATTTCGTATTAAAGTTTCGTCATATTAATGGTGGTCGTGTTGTGGTCCGCAGTAGCGCCACTGTCGCCGACGAAGATCGTCGCGTTCCGGCGACTGTCCGACGCGGGCCGGCGCCGCGCGTGTCGCAACTCGCCTGTCATCCGCATCACCGAGAATCCCATCTCCGAGGCGGTCGTCTGCTAAAGCACCACTCGGCCGCCGCCACCACGCCCCGCCCCGCCCCGCCCCGCCACACCCGCACCGTGCACCACTCGGCTCGCGCGCGCTCACAACACGTTACTTGCACGTTCGTTTCAGTCTACTTTGTTTTGTAAATCTCAACAATCATCTGGTTTTCGTCAATTAATATTTTGATTGAAGGTTAGGATAGAGGCGCCTCGCTCGCGCCTCGCTTAGTGTTACGTGTACGAGCTTTAATTATTTATTTTAATTTAATTTAGTCAAGTAGGAATATCGCATTCCCTGTCGAAGTATTAGAGGTCGGTAGAGAGGTGAACGGTAAGGTACGGTAAGGTCCGCTGCGAGACATGTTACTGTAAGTGTAAATACGTCGCAGGGACAACAACTTAGGTTAGGAAGTATGCGAGCGAGAAGTAGGAGCGTCTTGCATCGAGACGGGCACTTTTGAGAGCATTTTACTCGGAGCCACGATTAATGTTTACATTTAACGTCGCACGGAGCGCACAGGAGACGCCGCCGGGCGGACTGTGCCGAGACCAAGACATTATTGACGATTCCCTGTTTATTATATTTGGCTGGCAGTTTTCTACAAATTATTACTTATCAGTTTCTGGAGCGCGTTTTGTGATCCGATGTTTTATATGAGACAGCATTCATTACTAGTCCGGCGTGTTACTGGTGCCGCTCTCGTCGCACCGGAACCGGACTCGCGTAGTTGAGCGCACTCGCTTCAAGCAAATCAAGAATGCGACTTAGCGACATCCGTTGGTTCCTCTCGTAGCTATCCCGTAGCTCTTCCGTAGCTAGTCAGAGTAGTGTTAATCGCCGAGTGACGCGAACTACTATCCCGGCTAATTCTTAAAGCTTAGTAGAAGTACACTTATATAAATATTATGTATTCATATATAGAATTTCAATTTCCTAAGCTGTTTCGTTTTTATACGTTATGTTAACTTGTGTGACTTTATCATGAGTATTAAAATGTGTTTTTATAATGAATGGAGTTTTATTTCGAGACAAGTTCCACCGTTGTAACGTTTAAATAATACAGCGGTATTACTATGATAGACGGATATATTTATAAATCGTACGCTAAAATACAAAAGATGTGTTATAAATACATTCATATACTGAATATCAATTCACCAACGATTACATAATAATGTTCGACCACGTGACACGTGACACTGAGCGTGAACGGCTAAACGAGTAGATATAAGATAACGTAATGTATTACACGAACCTAAACTGTAAATATATCTCACACGTTCATCTCACCGTCGCGCGTCGCTCCCGTAACACACACAGCGGAGCGCTCGTCAAACGTAATACTCAAATATTAAAAACACTATTATTTCTACATTAATCTAATATACGAATTGAGAGGCGGCTAGCTAATTGTTCGACGCGATCGTGTTCGAATCGAAACCGATCCACAGTCGGAAAGCGATAGCGTCGACAGTTAGCGCGCCAGCGCTGAGTTGCAATTTAATACAATACAAAATATGAAATCTTCAAACACATAATACATTTCGTCTGCGGATAAAAAAATATGTTTATACAATATTATAATATAATGTCGTGAGTATCTGTCTGTGCGTGTCTGCGCCACTCGAGGGAACACTTCTGCCGTGTGCGGCGTGTGTCACAAACAATACTCACTACATACATATTATGTTGTCATACAACAACATGTTACGCTTCAACCACAAACATTTAACTATTCCAAAGACGATCACCGTATGACATTAAATTAAATAATTAATTTAATTTAGAATACACTTACCTTGTACCATCTCATAGATGTTTCTAGTGATATCATACGGGAGAAAATCAATAAAGTGGCTAACACGGTGCTGAGATAACAATCACGAACATGGATCAATTATAACAAGAACTTAATGTATCAAATTAACTTTTCGCTTACACAAACAAACAAACAATTATAAATAATACGTGGAGCATGTGTTAGATTTATATGAGCTAGCATTATTTTAATATTGTATGATCGTTTCACTTGGCTCGCGTGTTCGCGTTGCGACATCACTTCATTTGTAAATATATTTGGTGTGCCGAGGGCAACAGGAGTCCACGCGCCGCGAGTGGACGAGTGTGATTAGCGGCCGCGTTCGGACAATGCAACCATAGATACATACGCGAACACGCTACGCCGGTTTAAGAGCCGATACTATTGAACGAGATGCCGCATCTGAAACTTCTTTATCTGTAAATATACATCTACCCCACCTGTCTCCTCGCATGCGCGCTGGAGGATAACGACACGTATAAGATAACGAGTCTACCACACCGTCTGCTCGCCCGGTGGGGCCGCAGCTTGTAGTAGCCGATGACCGACATCTCTTGTGAGCATTCGAAGTATTACGCTTTGAATAATCCGATACATGTTGGAGTGGTTTCAATCGACTTCTACTGTCTAACAATATGCCAGTAACCGGGACCGTACGTACTCATACAGAGTAACTTTACAAATACAACTGCGAGCGGGGCAGAGTCGCCCGCCCCGCCCTACACCTCGCTAATGACAACACGACGACTGAACGGCGAACACTACAATAATGACGTAACAAACAAGTACACGATTCCAGCTGTTCGGATAGTGAACACCGTTTAGGTTAGTACGTGTCGCGGGTAGTTACATCGAAAAAGTATCGCCAACAACTATAACGATTCTAATACATCACTTTTAATAAATCGTCTCAACAACTATTAACACGTGGCGTTAACAAATTATTACTAGTTATAAAAAATATTGATATTTGAATCGAGCCAGCGAGATACAGGCAAGTTCAAGCGTTATACCGAGAGACTAATTTATAAATTAATTATTAACGACATCAACAGTAGCGTCACTTGAATGCGATATCCGGTCACCCCGACGCACGGCGACGACGTTTGGCGGACGCCGGCCGCCACACTGGGTCTCGACTGGCTAGCCCCAGTATACAAGCCCCGTCGGGAGAGCGCTCTGCTCGTCGCGACGCAACACCCCAATCAACAATATTAATGCGCTATGTCGGCGCCTTGTGAACTATTTGTCATAAATCTAAAATTGCTTTGATACATGTGTCCTCATACTTCAAAAACTATACTTTATAAAAATGTATATTGTTAGAATCAATATATATGTATCTCATTCTGTTTAGTTTATATACTGAAGAAGTAACGAGAGCGGAAGCAAGCTTCACTTAAGTACAGTGCTTTATTGTGTATTACCTACGTGTTAAGAATTCAAAGTATCACTCACAGCATGGCTATATATTAACATCGCATACAAAGCAACGTTTGAAACGGTCTCGCGACGGTCCGCGTCGAGAGCTGGCCTGCTATACTCTTGTATGATGTTCGGACAGACTTACTTGTTGTGTTACTTTATTACGTTTAAAATTAATTCAATATATATATATATATACGACTCATCTCCAACCTCACGATTGCTAAATCTCAAATATAAATTGCTGTTACTGAATAAACGATAACGAGACTCGGACGGACCGCTCGCTCCCACGTTACGGCTTCGTGCCACCGCTGATAGTTACAACTGTTAATATTACTTCGCTCCCGTCGGTTACAAGTACGCTCATCGTTAGCGAACAGCTTCCTCGAACCGAACTACGCGTTACGCGTTAACACCAAAATATAATTTCAATATACAAGCGATGCTCTTAAATATAAAATTATAATAATGGAATTATGACATTTCGCTTCGCAACGACAGCCGCGCGAGAGAGCTCTCGCCGCTCGGCGCGTCCGCTTACTGAACTAATGTTTATATTTTTAATAAAAATCTCACACTTAATTTATTAAAATCTACATAGGTGTTCATCGCGCTGTACTCTGTCGACCGAGAGGCTCGCTTGCTATTTTAATGCCGCACGCAAGAAAGAGATGCCAATATATATTTAATCCAATTACATTTGTTTATAAATAAGATTGGAGATTACAATTAATATTTTATATGTTAACCTAAGTTCACCCAAGTTTCGTCTAGTGATCTATATATATATAGTTAAACCTTTAATATATTTATTACATACATATACTTATCTTAGAATACGCACTCTATTGAATTTAGCATTTTATTATAATTTAATAAATTATGTATTTACTACATAATAACGCAGCGCAACGCCAAATCGCAAGTGCACAATTTTTACAACAATACAAGATGCCATTTAACTAAATATATGTACACACCTATGGGAAGTCGCACTCTACCCGAGCTGTCGCGGGAGACGAGATCGAGGCGAGCCGCACGTACGCTATACAACGACACGTGTACACGCCCGCGTGTCGGACGGGGAAGCGGGCCTGCTCTTCGGATTCGTTTCAAAACGTTGCGAGCAATTTAGTTAAGTATTAAAAGCAAGGTCAATCTTCAAACGAATAGTCGTATTAGATTACGAGCTCACCGAGCACAGGTGTTGCCGTGGTGTAGTTTGTATACAAAATTTAAAACACTATTAAATATATTATAATATAATTATATACAGACACAAACCCTCAATAATTCATTTATATAATTAAATCTTACATTTTAGTGATTAATCATACATTCACGCGTGTGAATAATAACAATTTAACTAATTATATTAGCTTAGTACTGAATGCGTATTGTAGACGATTATATGATGAACCGAAACAGCGACGGGCCGTCCGACGTGAGGTGAGAGCCGTTCCGTTCCGTGCGGTTCAGTTGTGGAAGATGATGATTAATATTATCGATACAATTATGATGAAGATGAGCGTCAGGTACACCTTCTTCTTCCTCAGCTTGTTCTGAAATGTAAGTGACAGCGAATCATTTCGTTTGTCCGTGTGACTGCTCGGTACACTCGACGCCCACAGCTCGTACGCTAGCCGTCAACGGCCGCACACGTCACTCAATCAAAAGCATAATGATCTTTATTCGAACATAATTATTATGTATAATATTACTCTGATAGACAATATTGAATACTCATGTCGCACTGGGGCAGGGTCGCATTGAATGCAAAGCTACGACCGATTCCACCGATAACTACCGATAATAAACTCGACAGTTAATCTTAATCCCGATGGAACATACAGTATACATGTTTCCCGGATGGGTTCGACGAATACGAACCCCTCCCTCTCCTATCGCCCCTTGTTGTTCTACTGTGTAATAACGACTATGACTTATTTAATTTTTTATAGCACCTGATGGTAAGTGGTCACCTACGTCCATAGACATCGGTATTGTAAGAGATGTTAACCATCGCCAATACGCCACCAACCTTGGGAACTAAGATGTTATGTACTCTTGCGCCTGTAATAACACTGGCTCACTCACCCTTCGAACCGGAACACAACAATACTAAGTACTGCTGTTTTGTGGTAGAATATCTGATGAGTGGGTGGTACCTACTCAGGCGAGCTTGAACAACTCTCTCTTATCAAAGATCAGGAAACGGATTAAAAATTTAAATTCAATAAACATTTTTTTTACAATAATATCAATCAGGGAATTTACTAATATTAGTAATTTACAATTAAAAACAAAGTTTATGATGGGAATTATGATAATAGCCCAAGGTTCGAACCTGGGACTTGCGTGCGGCTCGTCCGCCGCAGCGCTATTGGTCCATATATGGTTTTGTATTAGGTACCTTTATAATTTTGTTTTTGCAAACGTTAGGTTAGTGTTTTAAATATAGTTAATTCTCTTGATTGAGTTTGCTCATATTTAAGTATTTAACTTTATAATAAAATTGTATTGTTTAGTTATTTTCATCAAACCGGAACTCAACAATACTTAACACGAAGCCACGAAGCCCCTACCAAGTACATCAAATAGATCCAAAGTTATTCCCACAAGTGTGTGCGCCGAGTGTTCTGTATCACTATCTGCTAATGCATTGTTTATAACTTAACAGAACGGTCTTTGTGCGACCTCGTCCGTGTAGCTACGACCATAAGTATGTACCTTGTAGTTCGCGGCGTGGGACAACTCGTGCGCAGCGGCCTCCACGTTATGCGACGCGCACTCGACGTTGGACTCGATGGACTCCACCACCGCGCCCTGCTCGTGGATCATCGTGCCGAGCTCCTTGAAGATCTGGTTCACGTCCATTATGTCGCTCTGGAACACGAAACGTTACACATACATACATATGTACGGAGGGCCCGTATTTACTGACCTAACCGAGAAAATAAAAATTTAAATAACTTGAATTATTGAACGTCGCTTCTTGTAAACGTATGATAATGTTATGTATGTGAGGACGAACAAAAGAGATTTCTCCAGAAACTGACACGTACGATCAAAGTCATACTATTGAATCTGGTAAGGAATGCTTGTCTGCTAAAGGAAGTTACCAAACTAATTACTTTGCAGATGATAGCCCATCTCGGAATGAAACGATCGCGTCCAGACATTGCAATTATATCAGAGAAACAAAATAAGTCCAGCGTACTTCTCAACGATCCGGTGGTCAAGCATGAATATTAAAAATATTCTACTAACGAATTTAATTGTTTTATGTGTATTTTTGTAATTTATTTGAAGGATTTGAGATATTTTACAGTCAAATGTTATAAGAAAAGCGTATATCTTAACGCGATAGTGGTCGGTAGTGACGTGTGGCGACTCCCTGTGATGCTGTAATGCGTACAGTTTGCGATGCTGCGTTTCCTACCAAATCATGTTCGAGTGCGCACCTGAGGCGGCAGCGAGCTCGTGCGATCGTACTTTTGTAAATGATTGTAGACAAACGCGTCAATAGATATACATATAGCGTCACGAGTGCGACTCGCGCAGTGACTAGGAAGCACTGTCACAAACGAAACACCTAGACAGAGGTGTATACTCCCATCCTGTTGGGCCTCTGGATTTGGTGACAATATTTTAATGTCCTTACATATTATCCTCTACCAGGTCCCATAAAGCAAAACCAACTCATTTTCTTGAATGATGTGATACGAATTAAACCTTTCATTTTTAATAAAGGTGAGAAATAAAAGTATTGCGTGCTAACGATGTCTACAGCAAATCTTTTGATTAACGGCTAAGCCTGACGAGTGGCGGCAACAAGAGACACGACCTCTTGTTCGAGGTCGCGATCTTTGTCTTCACCGCTTCCTATATGTAACGAGACGAGCTAGTTCACCTCGAGTTGTCGTATGTCACGCTCGCGCTCCTCCAGCTGCTGCAGCTCTCGCTGCGACTGCATCGTCATCTGCTCCTGCTTGCGACTCGCTTCGCCCTGCTCCATCCCATCCTTGGCTCCGCCTGCAACACACACACACATATATATTCAAACCGCGTTACCGCATGTCTCTCGGACGTGAATATCTTTCAAATACGATGCAACTCTTAAATTCACGTCTTTATGGAACGTGTTGATTGTAATTAGTAAGCAATACAACGTGTCCTCCTAGAACATTATCAGACAACATTCCCGTTACTAACAACTTCTGATTAAAAAACCAAAATGTAGTTTAGTTTAAATCGTCATGACCCTCGGTAACGTGCAATGAGTAATCGTTCACTCAACGACATAGACAGACATCGTTCAATGTAACTAAATACGGGCGACTTTCGAGTACAAAATGAAACGAATGAACGGTCCGATCATCCGTGACGAGTGAGGAGCTGGGGGAGCTGGGAACTGGTAGTTAAAGCGACGACGTGCTATTGAGGACTGACCGCCGATAGCGAACGGGTCGCCGATGTTGATGGTCTGCGCCTTCACTTTCCGCACGTCGTCCTTAGTCTTCTGCGCCGCCGCCCGCTGGGTGGTCTGCAATGAGATGTGACGTCATACTTTGACAAACTTTATGCCTTGGCGACTTTTGTATAACACAAGCCTCGTATAATATTATATAATAGACTAGTTTTGAGACCAGCGAGTGTTGTTTATATACGCTAACGGGCTGTCTGACCCATGATGATCATTAATTTATAATAATGGTACAGATTATATGTGTCGATTTTTAATGGAATGTTCCGGACTGTATTCCCATTGTAATAATATAATGACATTTCATTAATCATGTCGTGTTTTATTCCCCTCGCCCTTTTTATTGTATTTATTAATAAATAATCGAATGTTTATAATTCCTTACATCATACGTACGACGTCCATACTCTACAATTTAATAAAACAGTCGATGTATTCGTTTTCGAGTCGCGTCGCGTTGGTCATTACAACGACGAATTAATTGTTAACTTTCTACGAGTGAAATAGTCCGCAGCGCCTACGACTAATGATAAACATATAGTAACTTGAAGTAAATAATATTACTCTACTAATTAATTTCGCACGACTCTAAAACTTGATAAGCAGAAACATTCTGCGTGACTACAGTCCATTCGTTTCAACTAATTGGTTAATAAGGTGTTATCAGTAAATTGTAGCGACAGAGTTGAAACCGAACTTATTATTATTTATAATTATATGAGCGACAACAAAAGTAATTAATGTTAACTATGAAAATATTTTAATATCGAAAAGTATAGTTATTTTACAGATAAGAATTTACACTCTTCTTATGAGCTACAACTTCATCTCATACAATTTGGTGGTGGGGAAAAGCTGTGCATCGTTTGCACACCTCTTTGCTCCTGTAGCAGGGACAGATTTCCCTCTAGGGCGAGTAGGGTCGGGCCTAGAGCGGCAAAATTCGGTCTTTTTTTTTAGTAGTTGCCCACGTGCCTTCTTTTAAAAACTCAATAATGTATCCAATGAAATGGTAAGAATCAGTATCTGAAATACTGATTGAGATAAATCATTTACTGACTATCGTTTTTTTCCCATTTTAATTAAATTTCTATAGTTTATTTAATTTTTCATCAGCGGCAATCTTTCGTAGGCCTAGGGCAGCCAACGTATCAAATCCGCCCCAGTCCTGTACTAGCTGCTCTGTCATACTAATGTGCTATGTATGGTAATTTATTAGTTGTTGTCATAACTATAACCAAATAAAAGTTAACTTTTCATTGTTTCCAATTTAATATTTGCACATTTGATCAGTCTACAGTCACATGAGACGATCGAATATTTTGAACTATATAATTGTATATTATTAACAGTCAGTGTGTAAAAAAATAATAATGCTGTCATGAAAATTTTGCAGTTACTTATAAAACTCACCTGGAATGCATTCAGAGTGGTCATGTACTCATCACTGAGGCGATCACGAGTGAGTGTGTTCGCCGGTACGTCCGTTCTAAGCTTCATCAGCTCCATAATCAGGGAAGAAGTATCTTTTGCCAACTTCTGAGTATAATTTTGTATTTGGCGTCTGTGTGAAATGGATTCCATATATTAATTATATCACATACATTTTTTTATTGTTTATTTATGAGTTGCCAGTATTCATTGCAATAAAATTATAAAAATAAGTAAATAGAATCAATTATTTAACATGCAGGATATGATTTTTGCCAATACTTTTTCAATAAGTCATTAAACAAATCTAAAAAGACAATATTTACATCCAAAAGTTTTACCGTATTTAATGAATATGTTTTGATTAAAAGCACAATCAACATTGTATGCTGTGCATGTGTCATATCAAATAAACTTATCATAAGATTACAAACATAAATTATAAAGAACTGGTTATCAGTCGATTACCCACAATGAAAATATAATATCCCATTGTAAATATATATAGAAACTTACAATTGGCTTCTAAGCTCCTGGGAGTCCTGCGGTGTCTGCAGCTGGTTGACCATCTTGGACATTGACGAGACTGATTCAAAACAGAATAGAGTGTTTCACATAATATATTTACTCAATAATATAGGTTTAAATGATAAATTTTAAAAAAATGGGTAAGAATCGCACAGTGGATTGATTTCACCACTACATTCAAGTATGATCGAAATACAAAATGCATGTGAAATATGACAGGGACAATTATTTTATGAAATATTATATATAAGATCTTACCATTTTGTGATATCTTTTTAATATTGCTCGCTATTGTTTGGGAAAGCCGCTGAAAATTATCGTTATCTTCGAACGCTACTCCTCCCTGGTAGGACGATTCCATTTTGAACCTAAAAAAATATAATGTATAAAATCAGATGAAGCCTACACATATATATTAAACCATACTCTTAGATATGATAAGCAATACTTTTTCTACGTTTTATATTTGTTATACTCACCTGTAATCTAATTACTGCCTTATAATGATTACTTATGACGTTCGCTATTTACCGTGTCAAAACTTGTTTATCAAATACATAAATTATTGGATACCTTAATATATATATATATATATATATATGTTTTTGTAATTACTATTTAATAAGATAGATCTAAACAATTTAAAAAAATTAATACACCAACAATAGACAGTGTCTTCAAAATTCTCAACAAAAATATATTATATTAAAACTATGACATTTGACAACTAAAAGTGATTTCTTGATTAGTGACGTAAAACAGAAATGACATAGACCATAGACCATACAATCTGTATACCGACTTTTTTTTTATGTAAGAGGGGGCAAACGAGCAAGAGGCCCACCTGATGTAAAGTGACTACCACCGCCCATGGACATCTGCAACATCTGAGGACTTGCAAGTGCGTTGCCGACCATTGAGGAAAGAGTACGCTCTCTTCTTGAAGGTTTTTATGTCATATCGGTTCGGAAAAGTCGCCGGCAAAAGCTGGTTCCACTGAGTGATTGTGCGAGGCAGGAAATGCCTTAGGAAACGCGCTGTTGTGGATTTCCAGACATCGAGGTGGTGAGGATGGAATTTTGAGTTCTGGCGTGAAGTCCGGTGGTGAAATTCAGCGACCGGGACTAAACCAAACAACTCCTCAGAACACTCCCCGTGATATATGCGATAGAGTATGCAGAGTGACCCAACATCTGAATACATAATCTCTAGAAAGACTAGATATTTTATTATTTTAATTGGTAAATATTTCAAAAAAATAATATTATATCATAATAAGAAAATGCAGATTTTTTTTTCTCATAGTATTCTATCCGACAATTAAAAATGAACCAAAAGTTTATTTTTTTATATTGATTTATGTTCTAATAGTTGATTGAAAACTTTTATTAAAAAATTACTAAAGGTATTATAATACTATACATAGTTATTAATCATTCTTATAAGTACTGCGCAAGTTTCAAATTATTGATCGGTCATGTTAAGGACATTACATAAGTATAATATGAGATCAAAAAAAATTTTAATTTATAATTTTAACAAAAAATAAAGAAATAAATTTAATGCCTCATTAATATTTGTAAACGTATAAATTTGTTTTTAAAAAGATTAAAGTATTGAATGTGCTACAGGATGTTGAAAGTAATGGTAAATTGAAATGTACCTCGGACATAAAAGATTCAATATTATTTTATAGTTTCTGTAATTTAGTATCATAACAGTTGTCTATGGTATAAACCCAGTTGGATTACACAAACACGTATACAGTTTTCAACTTTGCAGTTTTAGTTTTACTTCTATCTCTCATATTATGTGGACGTCTCCGTTGTCGTGGCCGTCCCAGGTTTTTATTTCAAAAATCTGTTGAATGTTCCTGTCATGATCTGAATTATGTTTTGTGAATAGGCCGTATAAACAATTTGTAATTATAATTTGTTACAGTAAACATAGTGCTTCGAAAAACCGTTCATTTATGGAAGGCACAATTATTGTCCACGAAGTAGTTTAAAATTGGCGAAATGTTCAAGTGCGTTATAGTGAGCAGCGGTGTGATTATAACAAATTACAGTACAATATTGAACGAGATGGGTAACTAAATATATATCAGGTAAGGATAAGATAGCACTACTCATCACTAAGTCGATACCGTTTTTTGTGTTGCCGTCATGGTGTCTTTATTGATGGTTTTTTTTTCTTGTCCCATGTCAGCTGGCCACATATTCTCGTAGAAGCGATGGATCCCTCAATGTACTTGCAATATTCTCCGCCCGCCGGGTTACCCCAGGAATCAAAGCTGGCTACATATATGGTAAGTAATTCGGTAATGCATTTTTATTTCTTAAAACAGGTCCTATTCTAATCGAAGAAATATTACAGAGCCGTCCCACATCAACACCAACCAGGTCGCTGAACCAGGCTATGAGTAATCTCACTATGGATCCGTCACCCACAGGAATCCAGAAAGTAAGATCTTGATATTGAATTGAACATTTCAATTTCATTTAATTTCAAGAGTTTCTCTTATTTAAGATTATGATAGTAACCTTGCAGTTAGTTTGTTATTTGAATTTTTCTATAATTAGCATCAAAATCATTGAAATGAATTCCATAAAGAATCTGTTTTATACTTCTATTGTAAATAATAATAAAGGTCATAGTGTTTGTTTTGTATAATGATATTTAATTTTGAAAAGATTAAGCATCCCCTACATACAAAATTGAATAATAATAATATAATATCCTGGGACATTATTTACACACGGCCATCTGATCCCAACTAAGCAGAGCTTGTACTATGGAAACCAGACAACTGATATACGACATATACTACTTTTGTTTTGTAAATACATACTTATATATATAATTACACCCAGACTCAGGACAAACAGAAATGTTCATGCATAAAAATGTCTGTCCTGAGTGGGAATCGAACCCACAACATGCGAAAGGCAAGGATATACCAACCACGCTCGTCAAATTGAATGGGTTGAACATCATTACAAATATCATGAAATAACTTATTTCGGAATTGATGCTACATAGAGATAACAAACATGAACTTACATAACAATGCATGTATGTGTATTTTTAAAAGTACTTTATATGGGGAAAACTTTAATGAAATTCTTTTTTTGTAGACCATTCTCACACACCCGCCACCGATGCCGCAGCCAATGCCGCAGCCCCCGGTAATAAACTTTCAAAATCTTATTTGACTGCTACATTGTTTCTACACTAGTCTAATGAACTATTAAAAGGTAGTATTGATAAGTAATTTGATTAAAATACAGTCATAATTAAATTTAAAAATCAATACTTATATCTAGCTTAAACTCTGTACTCAAAAGTTTTTATTTTCTTTGTTTTTCTGCAACTCCAGCCTATGATGGCGCATTTGCCTCATCCACAGGTAATTTGCTAATAATATTATTATTTAATAGTATTATTATCTCATGAATGTATATATATATATAATCTTTTCATTTGTTTTAAAGTAAATGTCTCACACAATATGTACGCGTGCGTATCGAATGCTTTGTTTCTAATAGCCAATGTTGTTCTCTCCCGGGACGCCGCTGCATCCAATTCTCGCGCATGCACCACCCCCGCAGGTACACCCTGTCGATACACCTGCAATGCGTCTATCTAATTATAGCACACGGGACGACATCGATTTTATCCCGGCGCTCTTTACGGCGCGTAGTTATGATTGACAGTTGTTTATCGAACTACAAAATGGACATTATTACTTGTTTATTATTGTAGATTTCGCAATATATTATCATAAATATTGAATACACATATGTCACATACATACAATACAATCTACATGTATTATGCCGATGGACTAGTCGCACGCGAATATGAATTGAAAGTTTTGAAACGAATCGTGTAATTGTTTCTATAAGTTACTTTCAGGTTTATACAGTGTTTAATTAGAGCGCAATGCAGGTGCATCGTCAATATATTATTAGAGTCAACGGTCACCATAAAGCGGTCCCTTTTGTGAGGGGGGAACTCCATCGTAACGAAATGCTTACAATTACAAGCACATGAAATACCCCGATAAATAATTGTATCCACGTATTATAGAATATCATCGAATAAATATCCAACAGTTTGTCATGCGCGCACGTGTTGCGTTTATTGTCGCGTCTCTGTAAGCGTGTAAACGGAATTTGTTGGGAATGACGGGGTCATGAATACGAAGAGAGTGTGCTCTTACTTACGTCTTAACTACCTAACCGATCATCATGAAATTTTGTATAAACGTCGTCGGAGGTACAGAAAAGGACACAGGGTACTTAACACCTGCCCCCCCCAGTTCCCTACACCGTGCCCCCCTGAGACGGCTACGATTGCGGATCTTGTATTACAGTTTGTTTACTAAAACTGGGTGTGAACAGATGCTGATCGGCGAGTTCATGCCTATCAATTACTTCAATCCGCCTCCGATGCCCTTGCCCCCGGAGTCCCCGCAGAGCTCCCCGCCGATCCCAATGGGCATGCCGCCCATTAACACACAAGTGCACCAGGTATACATTCAATATTCAGACCCTTATATACTTGAATTGGTAATTGGCTCGTTACTCGTAAATACTTCCTTGTGCGAGTCTCGTCCCTGCAGTGAAACGTTGGGAAGAGCCCGTGCGAGGCGTTCGTTACACTACTCGTTACTGGTTTTGTTTTAATTTTTTTTCTTACAATGTTCACGAGAGATTGGTTAACGTGGTACTATACAATGGTATTATTGAATAACTTTAACAAATTACATTAAAATCTTACGATATAAGCTTACTCTGATTATTATACTTAAGTCTGATTATTATTTTTATTTATTTTTTGTCATTTGTTCGTAGGAGAATGTGGGTGGAACCACTTATTTTTATTCCACCAATCCTGACAGCATGAACGCTTCAGGACTCAATGCGCCCCCTCTCAATCCACCCGGTGGCATGGGTGAGTAACACTAGACTTATACTTCCTCTATGAATGCTCCAAGATGTTATAGATAACTTCTTCCAAATGAAAGTCAATTAATTAAGACTTGAAAGACTTACAACTTACATCATATTTACTAAATGAGAAAAATATTTACAGAGGATATGTCAATGTGCTATGCAATATAAAACTTAATGACAGAGTTCAACGATTAGTAAGAGATACAAGACACCTCGTCTTTAATTTAACTGAACGTTTACAAAATATATGACCACTCGAGCTGGCGATGTGACTCATCTCACCACTCGAACTACTTTGTGCCGACGAGGATGTCGTGACCCGTTAACATATACATAACTGATCGGTTCAGTTCATTTTCATACTATATCCTTTGTTTTGTAAGAAAATAACGCGCACGAGAATTGACGCGCGCCACAGGCTGCTCGTAATGTAATGCAGAGAGCAGTTAATAGCTCGAGTAATAATCTATTCCACGTGACGCGATGATGAGATAGCCGCCGTTGTTGATATCTATATTGAAAGCCTCCATGCGCCCTACGCACAGCACCGCCCCCTCCCCGGCCGAGCTTTAAAATTTCCATATAAGGAAAAATATGCATCGAAGTTCATAAATCAATACAGCGAGTCACCCTTGCCCCCCTTTAGTTCCGGAGGGGTGCATCGGGGTGCCGTCAGCCTACGCGTCCCAGATGTACGCAGGCGTCCCTGCGCACATGCCTCCAATGCCTGCTCAAAACAAGCCAGGTATGACCTTTCGACATTTAACGCCCTCGCCCGGGCATAAGGCTCGGTACACACGCACGTCGCTAAGCGGTCGTCCAGTATTTAAGGAACGTCACACACAGTTGCAAGCTTAATAATATTAACTTTAGTTTATACATTTTATAACTAAGTTTATTTATAACTGTGCTGTGAATGCGATGAATGTTCTATGTATACATATCGGATATCGACTAGACTGACAAACTCTGCTGTACTGCACTCACATAGCGACTTTGCTCCGGCGGTCACATCGTACGGTTACGACTTTGTCTTTAATATTTATAGGATTATTGCTCAAGCGAATTTATATATTTTGTACATGTTTAACACTGACTAATATTAAAAACGCAAAAGTACGTTTATTTGTAACGCTATCACGTTTTAACTACTCAACCGATTATTATTACTTTTTTGACGTGATAACGTCTTATAAATCGATGAACGCCGACTGCACGCACGAAAAAGCCTGACTCATTGTCACGTTCCGCTGAGCCGAGCGCGCAAGCGAGAGCGCGGAACAAGCGATAGAGAGGCACGATCGGCCTAAGCGTTCGACTTGTGACGCATCTATATCTCTTCCACTCCATCGAGGCGTCCGAGTATTCTCGAGCTGAAGTATGAACGTCATAAGAAAACATTGGTGAAAATCACATAAAATTATCGCCCGTAAACCGACTTTACAAACAACCATTTGTGTTTTTTTAAATAATATCTTTATCCTTTGTAATTGCCTCGATTATCTAAATGTAGTTGTAGTAAATATATTTTTAAATGTTTACATTCTTGCGATAAAGCGAATTGTTTTATTTCCCGTAATGTAATATTTATTTCGTTGTACAGTAAGTTTAAACCATATAACGCTGTTAATGTTTTTGCAATGCGAACTAGCCATGGCTCCCAAAGTGTCCGGCGCTGCGTCTGCGGACACTCGAGCTGAAGTATCGCACACGACTGTTTAATACGGCGTCCGCGTCCGTCCGCTGCTATCAATGACATCTTATGGTAACCGTGAACTCCTGATAGGACAGCTGCTCTAATCCAATAGGGACTCACCGGGTTATCCGGATGAGTTGCAAATGTCGAATGGCTATCGCATTGCGTCGAATAGAAACCGGTTCCCGCTTTTATTATTAACATGTACGTTTGGTGGAATATTACTATGAGTATAGTTTAATTATGTTCGTAACTTGGACTTGAATTGCAAAGTTTTTGTCTAATGATAGACAATCTATGTAACAAAGTACATTTTGACAAAAACCTGATCCTGATGGACAGACACTGGTCGACGTAACGCGACCAAATCTGAACTGTCGATCGACGCTTAGTGTTCCACTCTACCATCAATCGACGACCATAGATCGATTAGTTCGGTATCACCATTATATGATAAGTTCATCGGTTCTATATCGGTGTGCGATCAACTTACAATGTTCAGTTCAAACAGTAGCCAATATTAGGGTAGACATTGTCTGAATAAGAAATATTTTCAAATTCCTTTCGTTTGTCTTCATCGCCAACAATGTTAACTGTACTGCTATAGAAAGTACGAGGCACTGTCACGTCGTTATTTCATCAAAATCGATCGAGTCTAACAAAAGTGGAAAATGAACGCAGGTCCTGCTTAATATTATTTTGATTGTTTCCGTGCAAAGGCGAAGGAAATTTCTGATTAAATCTATACATCTAACAAACAACTGTGTGTTTTTTACGCCCTTATGACATTGCAGACGTTACAGCGCGTATATAACGTGCCGCTGGAAGTGCACGTGTCTGCGAATCGCTTGAACTATTGTACAATATCCGTCGTTACGGAGCCGGCGAGCGAATGTTGCTATTGTTATTATAATTACTATTAATATGATCTGAGTGTGTCATAAATTAAATGTCTATATTGCTACGACGTGTTACCGTTTTGTGATAGAAATGTTTGTCGAAGTCACATTGAAATGTTAAATTAATGAGTGTTGCGAATTATGTATTAATGTGTTCGTTGTGTTGTCTAAACGATCCGTTCGAACGTTCGTTGGCTCGCGATGTTAATACTAAAACGAGCTCGGTGGAGCCGAGCGAACCGTGTTTTGCGAAAGCTGAACTAACCCGCGCCGGCCGCTCGGTGAACGTTAATCGTAGCTTGTAACTGTGCTATCATTACCTATTCCATCTGGACGATCGTCTCTTTGTTTTGTCTAAACATTGTGGGTTTTGATATAACGAGGTATGTTCGCGTTGAACACTACGCTTCAATGGTCCTTCTTTTTTCGTCCCGGCAGGTCTGGCCGCGACGTTCTATACGCCCGAGACCATCAGGGCCGAGATATACGAACGCAACGAGGACGTGTTCCTGCAGCCGGACATACGTCAGTAACACCGTTTTATTTTTATTTATTAATGATGATACACATTCGCTCCGTGTCTACTTACGTTCGCATAACGTGCAGAGGCGCCCGAGACGGTCGAGATGTACGCGGAGCTGATCCCGCTGGAGGGCGGCACCGCGCACTCGCTGGCGACGTCGTACCGCGCCACGCACCGCGCCAGCGGCGAGCACTACGCGCTGCGCCGCCTGCACGCCTGCTCCGCGCCGCCCGCGCTGCTCGGCCGCGTCGAGCTGTGGCGGAACGTCGACCATCCCAACGTGGTCAGGCTGCACCACTGCTTCACCACCAAGGACTTCGGGGATCACTGTGAGTAACTAAACGAGCTACGGTTACAAATGGTCGAAGTCGAGTCAAAACTAAGAGCGTCGTCTGTTCAGCCGTGGTGCTCGTGTACGACTATCACCCCGCCTGCATGACCCTGATGACTAAATACTTGGCGACCGGAGCGCCCGGCGGAGTGACTGACGGCAACGGAGCCTTCCATGATCCCTTCTCCTCCGACCCGGACGCGCCGAGACCCTACACGCACCAGGTAAGAACTATCTCCACCTACCGCGTCCTCGTCATTCACGTATGTACACAACTTGGGTATCGTCAAAAATATTTCAATTTTAAATTAAGCAAAAACTAGTACTGAAATAAATGGAACCGAAAATAAATTTTGTCTATGAGCAAGAGATTAATATTATAAACACAAATTAAGTACACGAACAGTTGAACGTCTCGGCTCTACTTGCAGTTCTAGAAGTATTCCAATCGCGCGAGGCCTCGACATTGACATATAGATAAGAACGTCCTCTAATAAAAAAAACCCATTTGATCTGCAGACCTTTTCTATTCGTACGAATATATTTACTTATCCGATATCAACGCTTTGCTCCCCACGTCTCGTATTCAACGTACGCGTCGTTCTCACAGGACCTAACCGTTCAGTTTTATTTAATTAAAAGTAACGAGACAAACGTTGGAACAGTCATCACGTGCAAAACATTTTCAATTGCATAATATACTAGATACTTGTCAATTATTCAATCTGACCCCAAGTGCCTATTACACGTCGTCGCTCAAGCCACTCGTCACGAGATTGAAAGTGGATATATAGATTGTCAACTGCTCAACCGCTCACAACCTACTCTGGTTTGTTTGGTCCATGTATATACATATTAATCAAACTAACTGCCTCTTTTAAAGTTTATATGGCTATTTGCGATTTAATAAAACCAAAACAATATTTATTTTTTTGTTTGTCTGTCTGTCCAAGTTTATCTTTGAATCGGCTAAAAATTACAAATTGAAATAACAAAATTGTTATAAGAACTATTTCAAGTTTACGTTTTGTCTTTATTTCATCAAAATCGGTTGAGTGTATCAAAAGTTATAAAAACGTGTATTTTTTTGTTATCTCTATACACAACATAATGACTCTTCCTAACTGATTCATCACCGCAGAGCCTAAGCCACAGGAGATAGAAACATGAAATTTTGGCATTTGAAACAATTTATGATGAAAACACCCACTAAGGAAGGATTTCTTACTGGGTGGTGGGCTTGGATGGACGATTGTATAAAAATTCCTAATTTTTAACGTTAGAAACTTGAAATTTAATATACAAGCTTCTGGTTAGAAATAAATGAAAATGATTTCAGCGTATTTGAAAATCTACCCCTATGAGAGTAAAATAGGGGTTGAAAGTTTGTATGGGGATTTTCGTCATTTTTGATGTAATTAGAAAGTATAAAAGCCTCTGAAAAAAAATTAATTCGTAGTCTCTAAGCTTTACCTCAACACGACCCTCAATCCCTACAGAGTTACGCTTACTCATTTACAGTACTAACTATATCTTACGTCGTGGATACATGACCGAAATGTTTAAGCAACAGAATCTTCTTTTTTCTTCAACCCATTTAAGTCACAAACAACAGGAATTCACAGCAAGTTCACAATTTTCTTTTAATTTATTATTAAAAGAATAATATTAAGATCTAATATTACAAGAAAACCCTTAATATACTTTATTCTAACCAAAATGATATTTCACGCTTTATTTTTTTTTTAGGCACCATTCCCAATTCCAAACAATCACTTGTCCTTTACGTATACTTAAGCGTGAGCGGAGTCGCGGGCAACTGCTATTTTATAAATAATTAACAAACGATATTTGTTGTGGATATTTTATCATATGTTGTTGTGTTAAGTTGGAACGCGACTCAGGTGATTAGTATGAAGCATCGTTAGTAGAATAAAACGACTGATGTCGTTAAATCATCTTTACGGTACATCACTCGGGGATAAATGTCACCGTATATCGCGTAACTTTCCGATATCCGGCCGGATGACAACATAAGACTGCCTCGTTGGTCTAGTGGCTAGATATAAGGCCGTAGACCCGATGGTCCTGGGTTCAATTCCCAGGTCGGGCCAATAAATTGTTACTGGGTTTTTTGTCATAAAATTCTCAGTAGCAGCCCGGAGTCTGGAAGTTGGAAGTGTGTACACTCCCGTGCCTCGGAATGCACGTTAAGCCGTTGGTCCTGCGCCTGAACTCTTTCCGGTCGTGTCGGATTGCCGTCTCATCGGATTATGAGAGCTAGGGAATAGAGAGTGCACCTGTGTTTGCGCACACACTCGTGCACTATAATATCTCCTGCGCAGTTGGCTAATCTCTCTTTAGATTGGCCGCCGTGGCCGAAATCGGCCTGGAGGACCTTAAGGATCGTTACAGCAGACAAACATTATATAAATACGAATAAGGTTAATTGATTTACTTTAACTGCCTACTCGCCACTGTAGTGTATGAATTGAATTGTATACGATTATTAAATGTATATGAACAAATGTAACTTAGATTTTTTGTCGGTTATGGGAATATACTACGTTCCAAACCGGTGATAGATTTAAATTAAAGTGCCGATTCGAATGAAGAATAAAATAGCTATTGAATTACCAATTCTCGAGTAATGCGAAACTAAGAGCTCTACTCTCTCTAGATTGAATAATTTTCTCCGAGTCCAATTTGATGGACCTGTACAATACTGTACATACAAATATTATTAATTTCACATTTTTATAGTTATTGTAGACCACTCAGACTCTAACCTGGCGCGTCTAGCTAACGAGAATCCTTTTAAACATGTACGAAATGATATTATCGTTAAAGAACAACTAAGTCTACAATTAGGTGACTCAAGAAAGTCTGACAAAGTTTTGGATTTCTTAAGTGATGATATTCTTATGTAAATGGCGTGAAAACTTCAAGTGAGTAAGTCGTGGTACAGAAAAATGCAATGCTTCGCGCTGTGGCATGCGGCGCTCTGCTGCCCGAGGCGGTGCTGTGGAGCCTCCTGGTGCAGCTCACCGCTGGCCTGCGGGCGATCCACACGGCCGGACTGGCTTGCAGGTAAGTAACATCTTCAATATATACACAGATATTGAAACAGATTTATTTTTATAAATAAATATATTAAAGAACAAAACCCGAGTACGACTCTTAAAATTTACAAATATCCGTGTTCCAAAATTAGGACCCTCGACGCCACTAAGGTGGTGATAAACGGTTGTCGCATCCGCATCGCCTGGGCTGGCGTAGCCGATGTGATACACAACGGCAACGTAGATATCGCTCAGGTACGAGACTGCCTACGCGAGACATGTGACAAATAATTGTTTATATTTAATTACATTAAACACAACGTTAACTAAATTGTCACATAAACATCACGAAGGCTCAACAAGACGACATGACCGCCCTCGGCCGGCTCACGCTGGGTATGGCGTGCCGCACCGTGCACTGCGACAATCTCAACGCCTGCTTGGACCTCGTCTCCCGCTCCTACTCGGCGGATCTGAAGAACCTGATCTTGTACGTACACACCAACCGTATATCTGAATCGTTAGGCCACGGACACTAGGCGATACAGTAACAATCTGCCGTGTGGGTATCTTAAATAAAGGCGACCCTACTATAATTTTTAGAAAAATGATTAAAGTTAGTGTTCAGTTAAGACCTTTATAACCGAGCAAGTAACGTTTACACAAGTAAAAATACATTTAAAACGAATAATCCAAATGGCATGTTTGACGAACGTTGATATAAAATGCATAGCGAGCCACATAAACTCGTACAATACATCAGTGAGTGTGTCGCAGATACCTGCTGTCCGGCACGACGCGGCGCTCCGTCGCGGACCTCATGCCGATGATAGGTGCGCGGTTTTACACACAGGTAGGTGTCACATACGGCCTTCGAAGTCTCATCTCCGACGACTCCTCGTCTAGTTTCAAATCCCACTAAAGCGATTTGTCAAAAAAATCTGGCTAAGCACGGTCCACAATAACATTTTTCTTCATTAGATAGGAATTTCGTCTTGTTTGTCCGGCATACAGTTTTAGACATTCACAAGACGCTACGACCTCGCAATGATTTCCGATGAGACGGACATAGAAAGGCGACACTTAATTTTTATTGCATTATTGTACCAAAGAAGACTTCGTCGTAAATATTGGATACGCCCTTTAAACGTGCGAAGAATTCCAGAAAGAAATTTTGTTAATATGTGGATACATTCCATACGGCGCCGAGTACCATGAAGAGGTTTGAAATACTTGCGGATATTTTCGCATCTATCGTTTTATCCCACAACATAGATCTGTCTCCAATACGATTCAAGATGCCTTCATATGATTCAAGTTAAAAGCAATGTCTCGCATTTTGTCTAAAAAATGTATACTGGAGCGTGTCTTATCGGAGATTCGGTGCGGTGCGAGGCTGTCCGCAGTCATCGGCCGATCTTTTCTCTATCGATATAAAAAACTAAAGGAAAGCTATAGACCCCGTTACTATTGCCATATTTGTAACAAATTTAAATTAACCCCTAACCGCATACTAACCGTAGCTGGAACGCGTACGAAGCCATATATGGCTTCACATTATATATTCTAATATACAATTTTTATTTTCTTTTCCATTAATAAATACAAACCAAAATACACATTATTCTCCGTAAAAAATTTTTTTTATGTACGTTACTTATTTCATAATTTATGCAGTAAGGGGTAAACAGCGCAATATGATTTATCGACACATTGCCAATAAATATCCATGCATATAACAAGACACGTCATTTTTTTTTTGTTTGAGTAGTTCGAAACGCTCTAGGTCCGCTTAGCGTAACTTAACCCAGCTTATTGCGGAGTTTGACTTGAAACGAATTCAACGGTTTGTTCTACGCATGAAGAACTTCCAAGTGCTACAATTGGCTTAAACTCGAACAGAACTCGTTTTTCGGGGGCTCGAAACTAGACGACTTGTAAATTTACCCTCATTGCACTGCTTTAGACACGCCGTCATTTGATTTCTCAATAGATAAAGTAAAACTTTGATTTGTTAATATTAAACGATAGATAGACTAACATTAACTACTACTGCCCGTTATTTCATATTTGTTAATAGAATTGTAATTGATATTATAAGATATAATATGTCTATAAAATGTTTTATTTCCATTGTTTACAGTTTATTCGAGGAAGTAAATTTCTTTTCTTTTAAAACATTTATTATCAACATTCTGTTTAGTTTTCATTTTATTTTATTAATTTAAAAATATCTGTACGACATAAATAACCTACATTATCTCACTACATCTTTATTTTGTATTTGTCTGTCCCTGTGTTTGTCAATAATGACATGTTAAAATAACTATTTTCATTTCCACGTCATGTGCTTATTACTAAGAACGTTTGCATTTATATATATATATATATATATATATATATATATATATATATATATATATTCATATTTTAACTTTCTTAGTAATAAGCACATAGCAATATAAATAAATATATTTATATATATATTTATTAAAAAACCCTAAGCTGTATTCTCCATGCCAGCGTTACGTCGTCCACGAAGGTAATACCCACACAAAACTAAACGTAAGATGTCCTTGAGCACCTCGATGTGTCGCTGCGAGCAAAAGTTGTAACAGGTGTTCTCAGTGTACTACCCCGAATGGTATCATGTCTTAAATTGTCGAGCATCGGTCACAACATCAACTTGGGAACCATTTTATTAATAAATATGGGGTACAATTGCTTTGCATGTTAACCTAAGTTAATAAACAAGTACAAAGCCCACTTTTATTTGCAAATTGAAACGCTATACAGGTGGAAAAGAAAGTATAGACTTTGATAATGGAGTTTTTGAGCTGTTTCGATGTTTGAGTTTTACTGCTTCGGTGCACGGCTACGGCGCACGGCCATGGTTGCTTTGTTTTTATTATGTCATGTATGTATTAGACGTGCTGTATGCTATCAGATTAATAATTGAAAATAACACTTATTACATCACATTTATTAAAGTAATTACGTTACGTTAATTTTGATTACATTAATAAGTAATCGATATTACAAATATGTATGATTGATTTTTACATAATACATTAATTTAGCTTTGCTCTTCATTGTAATATTTTCGAATGCCATTCTTCTAAAAAGTTATAATGTTAATAAAAATCATCAATCTTTATGATTTTGGAAAAGCATTAACATATGTTTGACCGACCATGTTTCGGGTGCTAGATGCGCGGTGCTCGGCCTTCAATTTTGATTATTTGATTACATTCCGTGATTGATGATTACACTTTCTACTTGTAATCATTTATTATTAATCTGATTACATTTTGCTCAAGTCTGTAAGTTGTAGTGTGTCGTAAAGGACGGGAGGTAGCGTTGCATTATGATAATTATTTTGTGCCGCTTATTTTTTATTTTGAATGATAATTTTATTAAAAACTAGATTTGTTTCACAATGAATGACTTTGAAACAACGAATTAATAGTAGTTGTCTAAATGTAAAGCGATGCAGAATGTTCGTCACCTCGTTAGTCCAGTAGCTTAAAGGGCTGCAGACCGCATGGCCGCGATCAAGTTCATCTACGTATGTTCGTCACACGCAGACTACTCTCGATACACGAACTATTACTTACAAGTTATTTTCTTAGGAATTTTAGGACCAGCGAACATTGCACTTTTTAAAATACTGCATGTTGTCTGACAACCAGACCGACGACTGCTGGAGCAGCTGAAGCTTACGGGTTCGACTCCTTTACAAAATCAAATAAACGAGGCGTCGTCAAATAGTATGTTATTTCTCGCTACCTCTTTAAAGTATAGTTACATCACATTACATTACTTATAGTACTCGGCGCTACATCTGTATGTAGTATGCATGTATTTAATATAATGTGACATACCTACACTATTAAAGTGCTGTGAGCAAGTCAATGCGCGGATTTAGAATTGGTGAAATAACAAAAACTATTTCGAAGGTGGAGGCCCTCGAGCGGCGCGCAGACGCTTTCGAGGAGCAGTTGGCCCGCGAGATCGACAACGGTCGCCTTTTACGTATCCTTATCAAGATGGGCGTTGTCAACGAACGCCCGGAGTGAGTACCCATCCTGCACTCGTGTTTGACTCTATTACAGTACAACTCTAGGGCCCGTTACTCATTACAACTGTTAGCAGGCTGAATTTGGACGCGAGCTGGTCGGAGACTGGGGACCGGTACATGTTGAAGCTGTTCCGGGACTATCTGTTCCATTCGGTGACGGCGGATGGTCGCCCGTGGCTCGACCAGGCCCATCTCGCCAGCGCCCTCAACAGCCTCGATGGGGGCTCGCTCGCCAAGGTACAGGGGACACTGCCATCAGCAAGATGCTGTACATTTAGTACTTAACTAAAAGAGTTATCTAACAATTCGATTAATGGAATTGCGGCAAGTACGGCAGCTAACGTACCGTAACGTAACGTAACGTAACGTGACGTGATGAATGTCGGCAGGTGGAGCTTATGTCCCGCGACGAGCAGAGCGTCCTCGTGGTTTCCTACTCGGAGCTGAAGCACTGCCTCGAAGCCGCTTTCGAGGAGGTAATGCAAGCGGCTGGGGCACCCCCCTAGCTAACACCAACCGGCTTCTTGCCGGCCTAGCTTTTTTACCCGGCCCCGTACAGAGTGCAATGCTGTTGTCTATGCATGTACTTAACGGGGTAAACTTGGCACCACCAGACGTTGACGAAGGCTCATTCCTTCCACCCATAGACGAGCTGAATCAATTAAATTTATCTTAAATTATCTCTGAGCGTATGCTCCGGCGAATTTAATGTCTCAGTCTCTATATAATAATCACATAATTGGTAAACAGTATTTACTCGTGGGGCGGAAGTGATGGGTCGTTCGTTTCGGTTAGTGCTTTGAAGGGTGAGCAACAAACAAACAGACTAAGTGATGTGCGGGTCGATATGAGTAGACTGTAAGCAGCCGCCGCCGCCGCGCCGTCCGGCTAGCGATGCGAAATTAAAATGTAACTGTGTTGTAACGCGATCTCATTTATAAACGCGAACTTCAAAGGAGCCGTCTTCGACTTTGTTTATGTCTTTTATTTTACATATATGTCGCATGTTAAAAGCTTTAAGTGATCAATTTTAGTTTATCGATATGTCCTACTGAGTAGCCGCCTGGACGAACACCGTCAACATTCCAAACTAACACGGCACTATGGGTGCGCGCCATGCGAGGTGCGAGGTAGCGAGCCAACAAATATTGTATTGATTGTACTACGAGTATATATATATATATATATATATATATATATATATATATATATATATATATATATAATCGCACACAAGGCGTAGTCGAGAAATTATATGTTAGTATGTAGCAACACGTTATCTCAATGTTTATGTATCCTTCATACCTTTTAAGGTATGTGAGATGTGCATTACATGTTCAAGTGTAATACTCTGTGTATCTTTACTTATATGATAATCATCAAAGTCTTAACTATTTAATGCATTACAAGCGTAAACATAACATAGTGGATGAAATCACTTTAATGTGTATTTCGAAGTGGTGATACCGATAAATCTAATCCAAAGTCGATCTATTTAGAGACGATCGCTCTGATTATTTAACGTTTTGAAAACATTCTTTTATAATAATTTTAAGTATATATTTTATTCCAATAAATAAAGTATTCAATTGTCGTGTTTTATTGTCATCCTCGTCCGCGTTTATTCATACAAATGTCTTAAAAAAGAGCTGACAAGCTTTCTGTAACAACCTAGTCAGTATGCGGATCTCTTAATCCAAGCTTGCATTTTTCACCTACCTTTTAAATAATTTTGAATCCTTTTTTTACCATATAAAATATTATTAGGTCAAGCAGGACCGTTACAATTCTTCTATAAAACAATAAAATTCATGTAAATCGTGAATGCCATCCAGACAATAAGGGATTGTATGACGAATCGGTATTAATATTTTAAAATCGGATGTTTCTTAAGAGAATTTGGAGGCATATTATATATTTTTCGGCTTAGGCAACGGCCCACATTGTTTAAGACGCCCACGCATCCTTTTCCCTTAATGGTTCCAATCTAAAGCTACTATTTATAGGGATATGGTCCTGGTCTTTTTAGATGTGTGGCCAATCCAATTCTATTTAAATCAAATCATAAGAAATTACGTCAGTAAGTATCTGTGTACCTATTGTATCATTATAACATTTGTACTTCGACTATGAACTTTGTGACAGAGAAGTGCATATTAAAATATTTTTTATAAATTAAGATTTTTTTATTTTCATAAGAATTTGAACTTACTTGCAGACTAAAACCAAAAAAGTATAAACAATTTCTACTATTATTCAAGCTTGTAAAGAGAATAAAAGATTATTAACCTAATCAAAACGAAAAATTAATACTATAGTAAAGATTGTTGTCAGCTAAATATCAAAATATTTCTTATTGACTTGCATTTTGAGATCGAGAGATTAGTTAACTGTGCAGAGCATATTATAATGCACAATTGTGTGAGCAAACACACTCTATTCCTTCATTCTCCTTATCCAATGGGATGGCATAACCACACGATCAGAGAGCATTCAGGCACAGGACCAACGGTTTAACGTATTTGCCGAGGCACGGCATTGGTTGCACCCAGGACGTCAGGAAATGCAGCTTTATATCTAGCTCCTAGACCAACGAGGCAATCAACTTACATTATAAAGCGAGGTGCGCTTAGCGTCGGCGCCTTCTCCCCTTCTCGGTGTTCTTCGGTGGAGCGGGTCAGCGGAGGTACACTCCTCGCGCTCCCCTTTTACGGCTTCCTTCTGCGACATGACACTGGCATGCTCGGCAGTGAGAGGTCTCCTCCGACTATCGCCGCCTGGGAATACCTCTGGGCCTCCCACGCAGCAGCGTCAGGGTGTTGTGCGCCGTGTCCAGTAGCGCACCACGATCGTGGCTGGAGGCCAATATCTCCCGCCTTGCTATCCCGTGCGGGTTCTTACCGAAGCAGCCATGTCTGGTAAGCACTTGCATCAGCGTAAACATGAGTGTGCCGCTTCTTCTAGCTACACAGCGACTCAAGTGGCGGATCGCCTTCGCTGTTGGGAACCAGGTCTTCCTCCCATCTGTGAATCAGGGCAAGCTAAGCTAGAACTCACCTCCGCGAATCCGGAACGGACGCTGTCCGCCCTGGCTTCCATCCGGAATTGGTACACTAACGTGAGTACCTCTGCCTGGAATTCTCAGGGCGGATCGCTTGCGAGAAGTATCGCTGCCGGCCATGACACCGTACGGTAACCTCGTATCACTCTCTGCGGTCTACGCAGTAGTGCCCTATTACAAGCGGTAAGAGCGTCCACCCATTTAGGTGTGTCCACCTATATGGGTGGACGCTCACAAGCAGTGGCATGGAACTACTCACACCAGCATATAGATGCTGGCATGGTGATTCCGGTCCTTCCACGTTAGGTAGTAATTTAATTGCAAGTACTTTTTTATTACTATTATATGATTATTTATTATACAATTAAGAGTTGATTGAAAAATTAATTAATTACGCCCAAGGATATTTGGCAATACATAATTTGTAACCTTACAGCAGAATAAAAAATAATAGAATAATGAATGGTGCCGCCGGTAAAATAAGCACATATAGTCGCAGTGGAGAAGATCCTCTATTGTAAGATCCAATCTTGTATCAGGTAAAATCTAGGTTCAAATACATAAGTATAGTCTAACTTAGGCATTGATTAAACCAATAAATATTGTACACTTGAACATCTTTGAACTGTCAACCTTTTGCATCTACAGTACGCCACTTGTTGCTAAGAAAAGTTAGTTCGAGAAACAACACAGTTCGTTTACACTCTCGTGGTTACTATCTATAATATTTAAGCTATGAAGACTTTAATAATAATATATATTTGATTAAGCATGAATACTAATAACATTATTCAGATATCGGTGGCAATTTGTTATTTAAAAAAAAATTCAATACTGATTACTATTAATCATTTGTGTCATTTAACGAACAAGAAATATTATTCTTGTTATCTTTTACTACAAAAAACAAATACAATGCCCAGATATTACTCGACCATCACTACCCGTTAATATTTTTTTCAAATAAATTATGTAATTATATATTATAACTAGCGGTCCCCCGCAGCATTGCGCGCGACATAATCAAAAATAATAAAATATGTTAATTATGGTCTATTTTAGCTGTGAAAACAGTAAATTTCAAGCAGATCAGACCATTTTTTTATACTCATGTGTCTAACCCATTTATCCAATTTGGGGTTAAAGTTAAAAAAATGACAAAATATGTATTTATTTTTGCTTAGAAGCTTTAAAATTTTCGAAAACCCTGAAATACGTTTTTATTTTTATCCAATCAGAGGCAAAAATGACAGAGTTACCATGTGAACTTTCAAGCCCGACTTCACCCTCTTGGAGGTTTTCAAAAATCTTGAATTACATATTTATTACATACGAATTTTGAAAAACTCTGATTGTGTACTTATTTACTTCCAACCAGAAGTTTGAATATGTAATATCATGCTTCTATCTTCGAAAATCGGTTACGCAAAGACGTCGACACAATATAGCGGTCGTCTCTGTCGGAAGCGCAACGTCGTTTTCCGGATCCAAGCTTCCTGATGTAGCCTCCAGTCTCCTGGAACCGCTGGGATACTCGTTTCACCCGGAAACGGCTTATGTTGAGTTGTCGAGCAATATCAACTTGGCGTAGTCCTGATTGCAGTAGTGCTACCACTTGAGCTGCTTCTTCTGCCGTGGTATCCATTTTTCAGGGTTTTTTTCTTACTGGAGCTGTTCAGGTGTGACTTCTGTGATGTCAGGATAGCTAATGACCCATAATTAATTATTACCCCCCCTTTTATTCGTGTCCAAGGTGGCACAAGTAGTGAGTCCTCTAATGAGCTTTTCAGCAATTTTTTTTTAAAGACCCTATCGTTTCGTGATTATTGTTTTTACAGAAAAGAACGATACGCGTTTTTAAAGTGTATTAATTGTGCTTTCAAATGATATTAATTTTGGTAGGGTACAATAAATAAGTTAAGAGTATTATCGCTTGAAGTCAAAATTTCAAAAGGTGCGATTTTTTTGACGCCGAGTGTATATAGATTATGTAAATTATTATTGTAGATTTAATTTAGTTAAATTATGGATTAATTAATTTTGACTCAAATTATACGAAAATCAATTTGTCTATTGAAGAATATAAAAGGTCAACCCAAAGTTTCATATTAAATTATTTTCAATAAGTATTAGATTACTATTTTTATACCAACAGCGAGAGTGTGCTACTTTCAGGATTACTTAAAATGTAATTATGTAGGTGGCAACATTCGAGAAAGATCAATAAATAAGGCAGCTAGCGGAGAAACGACGTCTCTCAAGGTAGACGGCAGTGCAGTTTTACTTTCAAACATACATGGAGTGATTCGTAATAAGTCAAATTTTCACTGTGTAAAATTACATACTATAATTGAATGAAGTAATAATTGGTTAAGGAAATTATGCCGTAAAATAATCTGTTAGTGTTTTAAAAAGGCCCATCCATAAGACATTTTTTTATTTTGCAAGATTTACCAGTGAATTAGTTCTTGTGGCTGATGTACTTATAATATTTAGTTTGAAAATTTAAAACTAACATTATTAATTGTAAAAAAGTGTGTATAATACAGTAACAAATACGTTTTCCATCTCACGAAGGACAGTTTTTAACTATTAAGTATATCCTTAACAGAAATCCATGTAGTTGCTAACTACTGGGTACCTTTTTGACGCGGTCTCGTTACTGTAAAGGAAGCGGAATGAATACTCCTTGCTTTAGCGGGGGCTCCGACAGGCTAATCCATGAAGCCGATCAACTAATATCGTATATTGAAAGAGGCTCTACGGTGCAAAAGTTTTATCCTCGTAAGCGTCCCGAGAGGCGCATGTTGTCTGTGCGCCGAGAAACCCACCAAGTGATCTGGTTCAGACAGGGAACTCTGACTCGCAACGCTTTCGAAGGTTCCATAGACATTCGAGATATTAAGGAGGTGAGGATTGGTAAAGCATCGAAAGATTTTGAGAAATGGCCTGAGGAGACGAAGCGACTGGAAAACTCGAAATGTTTCACTATTTACTATGGCACGGAATTTAAACTGCGCTTGTCATCTTTTGCAGGTAAATAGGTAGTTGGATAAGTAATGGTCAAATTATGGTAATATTAGCTTTAAATGTGACAAATCATGCTTCAAATCCCATAAAATTTTCATTACTTTATCATTGTTGTAATGTCTATATATTTGTCACGGTCGAGGCTACGAATCCAGCTGTTATGCTTTTATATAGATGTAGGTATGCTTTGGGATTTAAAATTAACTCTGCTTACATTACAGCCCAAACCGATAAGGAATGCGAAGCTTGGAAACAGGGCTTAAGGTTCCTTATTGAGGAAGCCATAAATGCTTCATACCCCTTACAAATTGAGAGATGGCTGAGAAAAGAGTTTTATGCCATTGAAAATCATAATGAGAAGTTAGTATGCTTGAATAATATCTTATTTTGTTGAAATTTTACTTTATTTACTATATATTGCTCATTATAGAATGATGTACAGCAAGTTAAATAAAAAACAAATAATTTTTTTTTTTTAAGCTGTCTTTTATATATCAGCAAAGAAAAAATGTAAACTATTTTTTAATTGTTGGTTTGTTGACAATTTTTATTTTATTTGCTACGTATCAAAGAACATAAGTGTATTCAATAAAAAAAAATTACCATTGTTGATGAATAATATTCATTTTCATTATGAATTTAGAGCAGATGATAGAAATGATTATAACCAAACTTCAACTGCTAAGTATACTATGAACACAAGTAGCTATAAATTTTTTTTAATTAAACTATTACTTTTGTTATGCATGTAACAAAGGAATATTGATGAAATGAAACAAATCGCAACAAACTAATTATGTAACCACAAGTGTTGTATAGTGCCGGTCAATAAATAGTGAAATATTTCAACTTGTGAAACGAGATAATCGACTAATGGTAAAGCATTATCTCTGTCACACAAAACACTAACTGTTTGGTATCAAGTAGGAGTTGTTAAAACAGTCATGAGTCTCTGTGTAATTGAATAAAATACACAAATTGTTTTATACAATATGTGTACCTGATCAGATATAGCTGGCTCACATCGCCATACCGTGCTCGTCTCTTTTAATTTTAAAAAATAAACCAGAGTGAGTTACGTACTAATGATGTATTCCCTTTGATCAGAGTAACACTGAAGGATGTCAAAGGCTTTCTACCAAAAATCAATTGTAAAATAGCAACGAGTAGATTAAGGGATTTGTTCCAAGAGATTGATAACAACAGGCGAGGGGAAATTGGCTTTGATGATTTCTCTTCTCTCTATCACAGACTTATCTTTGATGAAAATGTAAGTTTTGTTACTATTATCTATTATCCAATCTATTTAATCATGTGCCTAATGTGGGACAATTGCTAAAACATAAGTAAATACAACATCTTCAAGCTTTTTTTTATGGTATAAATAGGCGGACGGGCCACTTGATGGTAAGTTGTCACCAATGCCCATAGACATTGGCATTGTAACAGATGTCAACCATCGGCAATGCGCCACTAACCCTGGGAACCAAGATGCTATGAACCCTGTGCCTGCAATTACACTGACTCACCCACCCTTCAAACCGGAACACAACAATACCGAGTACTGCTGTTTTGCGGTAGAATATCTGATGAGTGGCACAAAGCTCTATCACCGAGTAAATAAGTTTATACATTATGGGTATAACCACTTTACAAGTCTTTATTATAATATGCTACATGTTTTGCTCGTGTATATTCATTCAAAAACAGTTAAATATATATTCGTGTATTTAAAAAATAAAGTATAAAAGCAAACATCTGTGTTCGGAAAAAATAGGACTAATCATACATGGTGCTTATCCATATATCTGCTTTTTGCATCACCTAAGAGGTATGAATCATGTGCTCTATTCCTAATGTTCAATGTCATACATGGAAATAATAAAAAAACTAAGCAGAATAGGAACTTGTTGCTAAAAATGTTCGTAAAGTGGCTCTTCTAAACTCTTCATACAAGACTGTTTTCTGTAAATTTTTGCTTTGCACGTCAATAGATTTATTTGCAAAAGATCTTAAAAGTGCTTTAATTTTTAGAATAATTAAATGTGTGTGTTGTTGCCAAGTTATTATATATATTGTAAATGATTTTAAATTTAAGCTTATGAATTAGAAATGTTACTGACTTGATTTCACTTTCACTTATTTATTTACTTTGAGTCAATCCATAACAATTCATACTTATAAAAATTAATTGTATAAAACAGTAACAATAAACTACAAAATAGTGCATTTAGTAAATGGATAGCAAACATCTGGCTGGTGACACTTGGAGCATCTCGAAGAAAATATATTTTATTAATCAAAGTATGCACTGTTGTTATGTATGCACTTTTGCCATCTCATAGGTAGTTCATTGATCCCTTTACTAGAAAAAAACCATGGGGGCAAGAATCAATAAACTCTTTGAAGGCGGTTTGGACTGCCGCATCGGAGTTGAATTTTTTTCCTTGTAATCGGTAATCTGTTGGAGCAAGGTCCGGGGAGTACGTTGGATGTCGCAGCCATTCCAATTATAGCTTATCTAACTTAGTAGTTGTTTGTTGTACAGTGTGTGGTCTTGCATTGTCGTGAAGCAGCAGTGGCCTCGAGCGATTGACCAATCTCGGCTGTTTAGCAGCTAGTTCTTCCTTCATGGCTTGGAGTTTCCGACAATAGATATCTGCCGTAATCGTTTGGCCAGATTTTAGAAAGCTGTTGTGAACGACAACGGCCTTTGTCCACCAAACACTCACAAGTAACTTTTTCTGAGTCAATTTTCGTTTAGGGCAGGATTTGGCTGGGTCTCCAGGGTTCAGCGATTGCGACGAGCGCTTCCGATTATTGTACAGTATCCACTTTTCATCACAATTAATGATTCGGTTTAAAATCTCTTCATTATTGTGTCGGTTGAGCAAAGTAACACAGCAGTCGACGCGTTTGCAAGTTCGATTCACTCAATTCATGAGGGTACCTCATGAATTGAGTGTCAATCGTTCAAGTTTTTTCACCCGATTTGCTTCAAGTGGATTAGTACTGTTTTATCACTTACCCCGAAGTCTGCAGCTATCTCTGAAGTGCTTTGTGTTGGATCCGCTTCCACAATAGCTTTTAATTCTTCATTTTCCACTTTGGTCTCCGGCCGTCCACGGGTTGGTTCTGGAGATCGAAATTTTCAGAACGAAAACGTTGAAATCAAAAACGTACTGTGCTTTCTTTTGCGATACCAGCGCCGTACACATCATTAGTCCTTCGAGCTGTTTCTGCAGCACTGGTGTCACGGTAGAACTCGTACTCGTAAATATACCGATATTTCATGTTTTCCATTGTGCGGTAATAAGCGACGCCTAAGAAAAAAATAATGAGGAAAAACCAAATGAATGACTGTTTTCAAAACTCAAATGTACCAGCTAAATGAATTTATAAATTTGAATTTGGAATTCTTAACCAAAGAGGAGCTCAAAGTGGCCGGTACGACAAAACCCTAATTTCATATGTAAGGACCTAATATATGTATTCTAAATTCCTAACCTTTTCCTAATATTATATGCGAATTATATGCGAAAATGAGTTTGTTTCTTACACTTTCACGTTTAAACAACTCAACCGGTTATCATGAAGTTGCATACACGTCGTCGGTTGTACAGAAGCGGCCACAGTGTACCTAACGCCTGAAGAACCAGGCCTCGTACTAGGGCGACACCGCGGGCGGAAATTAGTTAGTTTTAAAGACATCATTTCATATGTATATTGTATGACGGCGGTAACATTTTAGTAATACAAAAACTCGCCCAAAACCGAGGTATAGTATAGTAGTAAAGTGGTCCATGTTGTGTTCGTGTTTGTTTGTGCCGAGGCGTATATTGCAACGCAACATGACCTATCCACAGAACGTTCAAGATATATTCGACACATACAACCACTACTGTGTTAATGGTACTTCGGTTTTATTGCGCGACTTCCAAAAGTTTCTACTAGTCGAGCAGAAAGATCGCCTCGGCGAAGATGAGGTGCGCTCCTCACAGTTTATTAGGGATTACTTGAGAGATCCTCAGAGAGATATATACGAGCCTTACTTCAAGTTGAATGAGGTGAGTGACGATGTAGCGTAAGTATGTATTATGTTCATGTAGTACAACATTAATTATACATTGAGTATATTCTATTTATGTCATTTTCAGTTTGTTGAAATGTTGTTTTCTAAACAAAATTCGATATGGGACAGCAAAAATGATTACGTTACTCAGGATATGACGAGGCCCCTGTCCCATTACTGGATCGCATCCTCGCACAACACGTAAGTGTGTCTTATTATAAATTTAATATTGTCCTAAATCGAAATACAAAAATATTATATTTCCATCATTTTTATAGGTATCTCACCGGCGATCAGTTTTCAAGCGAATCGTCATTGGAAGCATATGTTAGAAGTCTGCGGGCTGGTTGTCGGTGTATCGAGCTCGACTGCTGGGATGGTCCAGATGGGACTCCGTTTATATACCACGGACACACGCTCACTACTAAAATTAAATTTATGGATGTTCTACGTACAATTAAAGAACACGCATTCGTAACATCCGATTATCCCGTCATACTGTCCATAGAGGACAACTGTTCTCTTCCGCAACAGCGGCGCATGGCAGGTGCCTTCCAAGATGTTTTTGGCGAAATGTTGTTGGTCCAGCCAGTAGAGAAGAATGAAACAAAGTTGCCTTCGCCGCACGATTTGCGTAGGAAGATCATATTAAAACACAAGAAGCTTCCAGAAGGCGCCGAGGAAACTTCGTTCGCTTTCCGTCAAGAAGAGGGCAGAGACTTAGATCTCCGTAACACGATAAAAAATGGAATTCTTCTCTTGGAAGACCCTGTCGATAAGGAATGGCATCCGCATGCCTTTGTGCTCAGCGATAACAAGATGTATTACATGGAAAATTGCACTAGCCACGATGAAACAGACTTCGACAGCGACGGAGAACCGGACTTAGAGTTAGCTGCCGTGTCTCAAAACGAGTTGCACTTTGCGGAATGCTGGTTCCACGGGAAGTTGGCCGGTAACAGGCAAGAGGCGGAGGAGCTCCTGCGAGTCCATTCGCACCTTGGAGACGGGACGTTCCTGGTACGCGAAAGTGTCACTTTTGTTGGTGACTATTGCCTCTCGTTTTGGAGACAAGACAAGGTTAACCACTGTCGGATCAAGTTGAAGCAAGAAAGAGGTGTCACTAAGTACTACCTTATTGACTCAGTTTGCTTCGACAGTTTGTATAGTCTCATTACGCATTATCGTCAGCATCCCTTACGGAGCCAGGTTAGAAGATTCCTGGTATTTACGTGCACTTATGTTACATACTTGAGAGTTTGAAATTGTTTTGTGATACGTATCAAAATGTTATGTGTAGGAGTTTCTGATAACGCTGAAGAAGCCGGTGCCACAGCCCAAAAAGCATGAGGGTAAGATATGGTGGCAGCCAAACTGCTCTCGCGCTCACGCCGAAGAGCTGCTGCGGAAGACGAACATCGACGGCGCCTTCCTCTTGCGGCCCAGCGAACGGGAGCCCGGCTTCTATGCGATCAGCTTCAGGTACTTCCTTGCTACTAAGTCTAACGACAAGTGGCCTTTCCTTACAAATAATTTAATTTGATAATATTCCTGTGCACTCGACATAAGCGGCCGCCCCTTTGCAGGACAGAGAAGGAGATAAAGCATTGCCGTGTTAAGCAGGATGGCCGGCTGTTCACCATCGGCACGTACAATTTCGAGAATCTCGTAGACCTCGTCTCGTACTACGAGAAACATCCTCTCTACAAGAAAGTGAAGCTGTGGTACCCGATCAACGACGACATCGTGAGGAGGAATATGACGGTGAGAACTGAAAATATCGTTTGTTTCTTTTATAATAAATACTGAAGTAATTTTGGATTTATTATATTTTTACATAAATATATATGTATGTGGTCGGCTCATAGTAAATTCATCAACTCGCAGGAACCAGACGACAGCTCGGTGTACGGGACGCCTGGTTACATGGACCCGGCATCGTTTATTTCCAAGGTAATCAATTTGAATATGTAAATTGTCTCCGGACTTGGCCGTAAGCTCTGATTCTACAGTTTTATTGAATCTGTTAATGTTGTCTCGTTGTCTCCACCGACGAAGTCCGCCGCTCTTAAATGTCATTCTATCACCGACCGCGGGATTTAAATAATATTTTGTTACTGATGACGCAACTCGGGAAAAAAACTGTGCGATTAAGTGTTGGTTAATATTAACTTATTCACTAGTTCCCGCTTCCAACGCCACACACGATAAAGCGTACATTTTATTTTATTTTATATACAGTGGTGGTTCTATAATTAGAAACACTACCAACGGTCCTTGACATTATGTAAGATACTTCACCGCAATCGTTTTTATTTTGAAATTAAACAATAAATAGAACAACAATATGTTCAACGATTTATCATTTATTAGAAAAACAATATAAATCCGATTACACAAGTGCAGTTTCCAAGATCGTCCGAGTAGGGAACCATTGTGTGCTCTAAGATATTTTTGTATTGCCATTGATCCATTGTACCGCCACCGTGCTTGACTATACTCTTTGTGTATTTATAATTAAAAGCATTGTTTACAGGGCGTCTAACATAGCGCTTTTCTTCGGAATTTACCATATTTATTTTTGTTTCATCTGAAAATAACACTTTTTTCCATTTTCGTACCGTCCAATTAACATACTTTTTAGCGAATAATAATCGCTTATCTCGGTGTTGCTTGGTAAGGAGCGGTACCTTTCGAGAGATTCTTCCAAACAATTTAGCTTCCACTAATCTTCGACGTATCAGTCTTGACGAGATGTTTCTCGGGTCATCAGGCGAAAAAACTTTATTTTTAATCTGGTTGGAGCCTTTACTTGGGTCTTTTTAGCAACACGAACGATTAGCGTATCTTCTCTGGGAGAGGATTTTCTTTGCCGAGCCTTTCTAAGAACATTTTCAACAGTTCCATGTGTTTTATAATGATCAATTGCATTAAAAACTTTCTTAACAGAACAATTGAAATGCTCAGCTATTCTTCTGTACGCCCACTTATGATCTATATGTAAATTAACAATAATTTGCCTAGTTGACGCGTCACTACTTTTATTTTTGCCCATTTTGAACAAAATAAAATTCAGATTTAATTTTGAATTGCCGCCAATATAATAGAAAAAGAAATGTTATTCTCCAATTTCAAAAAAAGAACGAGTTATGGATGCTTTTTTAAAATGTTTCTAATTAGGCGTCCAAGCGGCCAGTAACAGAAAATAAACTCCTACTACATGTGTAAGACTCATTTTGTAATTAAAAGTAAGATATGTTTTATATTTTAATGAGTTAATTGAGGATATTAATTGAGTATTCATAAGAAGTGTTTCTAATTATATGACCTCCACTGTATGTATATATATATATATATATATATATATATATATATATATATATAAATATATATATATATAAAGGTTTTCATATATATCTATTTATTGTATAGATTACAATAAACAAACCATGGTCGATGTATATGATCAGCTGAGTAATTAGAGAAATAATTCGTTTTTTACAGTTTACTTACACAAACAGTAACTCACTTGTGTATATGCCGCAACAGGTGACGGTGAAGGCGCTGTACGACTATCGCGCCCAGCAGGAGGACGAGCTGTCGTTCTGCAAGCACGCCATCATCACCAACGTGGACAAGCCCGACGAGGGCTGGTGGCGCGGGGACTACGGGGGGAAGAGGCAGCACTGGTTCCCCGCCAATTACGTGGAGGTGATCGAGCCGTCGCACGTGCCGGACATGGTGAGTGGGTCGGCACTCTGCAGTGAGCCGGCCCGTTGCTCGTTACAACCGTTCTCGTATCATTGTGTTATTGTAACAGACTGAGTAGCTTTGTTCTATCGAAACAGAGTAATATCGACAGTGAGACAGCAGCGCTCGGAGCCTTGCAGAAAGGAGTGGTCGATGTTCTCGGCGCCGTGGTGGAGCTCGTGGTTGGCGAGCAGAGCGGCTCCGCTCGCTGGATTGTACGTATACAGAGCCCCGCTCTGTGCGCACCCTTCGACATGGCGGCGCCCACTCGAGAAAACGCACTGGAATGGATGTCCGCGATTAAGGAGGCCGCTCAAAGCGCCAGCGCCAGGTCGCTGATGAATAAGAAGATGGAACGAACTTGGAGGATCGCCAAAGAAATGTCCGACCTCATCATCTATTGCCGCTCGGTTACCTTCAACGCGGAGAGACTTCGGAACGGGTTCGTTTATTGCGAGATGTCCTCGTTCCCGGAGAGCAAGGCCGAGCGGTTGATGTGCCAGCAGGATACTAGCTTCTTCACGAAGTATCACGCGGTCCAGCTGAGTCGGATCTACCCGAAAGGGCAAAGAATCGACTCGTCAAATTACAACCCCATATCGTTCTGGAACGTGGGCTCGCAGATGGTGGCACTCAACTATCAAACGGCCGACAAGTCTATGCAGGTCAACATGGGCAAATTTAAGGAGAACGGCAACTGCGGCTACGTCCTGAAACCAGACTTTATGTTCGACGAGGGCTACAATCCGTACGACAAGGCGAGCATCGCCAAGAGAGTCACCCCGCTGAAGGTGATGCTGCGTGTGATCGGAGCGCGGCATCTCTGCAAGACCGGCCGCGGGACGGCCTGCCCCTTCGTCGAGGTGGAGATCATCGGCGCGGACTACGACAGCGGCATTAAACTGACCACGAGGACCATCAGTAAGTATCCGTCTATGTGCACGTAACTGTCCGCGCTCGCGTCGGACCGGTGAGGCCGTTCACGTTACAATAACGCTGAAAAATAATACCAAAATAGTTGATCTGATGATTTCGTAACAAACTGAACACACTCAACTCTCTCCTCTGTCTTACTAATATACTAATACTCTATTGTAACTTTATTTCAAAATGTGTCGTGCGTTTCGTACGTTGACGTATGACTTTATTTTAGCGAGCATTAACATTTCGGAGTCGATTCATTAAACGGAACCGATACTATTTAGTGTTGCATTCAGATGTAGAGACGACCGGAGACGAGGAGGCACAAACGCGGTAATGGCTCATCCCCCACAACTTGCACGCTAATACTACTAGCACTGACAATAACGTAAAGATATGGCCGTACAATATTTCTTAATAGCCAAGACGGCCTGTCCTAAAGGATGATCAAAGTATAATTTGTAATCATAAAATGGTTTGGTTTTTTTAGATTAGATATGTAACAGACGTATATTAAAATCAAAAGTTACATCGAAATCGATAAATGTACATAAAATGGCTACGCTGAGATGTCTGCAACGTCAAGTAGTAACCGAAAATGTGCAGTTTAGCCATCTCATAAAATATGTACATTTGTGTGTATATTATTGGAATTCCAAATACACTTAAGTGAGTGTGTGTCTCGGACACTGCACATTCATATGTGTGTGTGTATCTACAAGTGACCTGACGGTAAAAAACGTTTTTATTGTTTTGTAGGGCGAAATTTAAGGTTGTTAAAAAGTTGTTGTGAAGAAGTAGTCGGTCAGTTATTTACAGTTAGAATTAAACTACTTTTATATTTTCCTTGTGTCGCCCTGACGTTTAGTTCCCGGTTCTCGTAGCGTTAGCGTTATACAGTAGAGGTCGTGCACGGTAGTCGTGTAAATGCTGTTCGTCCCACTGCGACGGTACTGACGCCTTCCGTTACCTCCTCAGATGACAACGGAATCAATCCCGTATGGAACACCATATGCGAGTTTGACGTGGCCAACCCGGACCTCGCTCTCATAAGGTTTTTGGTCCAAGATGAGGATATGTTCGGAGACCCAAACTTCATCGGGCAGGCAACGTACCCGCTCCGCGGCATCCGTTCCGGGTACAGGAGTGTCACCCTCAGCAACGCCCACTCCGAGGAGCTCGAGCTGTCGTCCCTCCTCGTCCACGTATCCTTTAAGGAAAACTAAATACCCACGTACACGTACTATTGTTGGGAAACGAGGTGCTTGGAGAGCGAGCTGATGTCTGCTGAGCTTCATTGTAATTAGTGAGAATTATTATAACGTTATGTAATATTTATTAGTATACAGATCTGATACGCACAAAAAAAAATTATAACTAATATGTGGAAACAAACGAATTTATTTAATATTTTTCGATTTATTACGTCATCAATCTCGTCGGACTGAATATTATTGTTCCGCGGCTTGTGTTGTTTGTGAGCAGACAATATATTTTGATTCATTCGAATGTTACGTATACGTGCCGTGTAACTAAGATGCCTCACTTAGCTTTATATTAAGAGTGAACTCACGGGCAGTTAATGTCAAGTAAGTCTATTATATTGTATTCTTTAATATTATATACATTATGTAATTATATACCTTTCGATACATTTAAAAAACTTTTATATTAGAAAATAAAATTATTATATAAGAAATAATTATATTATATTAGGTATATAACTGTAGTTTGTTTACTTGCAACTGAATCATTTTAGTAGAAATAATCTTTACAATTATTTCATCGTGTAATCATTTCGTTTTTATATTATTACACAATAAATATAAATATTTTTACTATAAAATACATATATTTTACCAAAAGGATCACCGTCGTCAGTGCTGCATCATTGAAATGTATTAAAACGAGTGATTTCATAATAAGTCTATGTGAGTACGCAGGAACGTATCAAATCTATTTCAATATACAAATGGTAACTGTTGTTATTATTTACAATAATATGTATATTTTAGAGAGATGTTTTTCTAATCAATTAGAAGAGAGTAATGATAAAATTTAATATTATAAAACATTTAGTTTCGATTTAATGGTACTAATATATTTCTCAAATTGACCAAAAATTCTCTTGTTTCGTCTCTGTTTGCGTTCATTTATTTTCCGTACAAATTAAACATATGTTTTGTATATATCTAGCAATCTATATATGTCTGTATATAAAATATTTTCATACATACTCTTATGGGTTTTAATCATAATCATCTTTTTAATAATCAAGTTAAAACTAGTCTAGTTTCTTTGTAGTCTCGTCGCCGCAGCTCACTGTTGTCGGTTGGAACCGTTCAGAGAGGACAGTCCGCTGCGAATGCGATCAATGTTCAGTTCATTGATATTTATAAGAACAGTATATGATCGAAATACGACTTGTATTAATAAGATGGTTAGCTTAAAACACGAAAAAGTTGTAGTAAAAAGATGTTCGCCTAAATATTGACTGAGAAAGAAATTAAAAAAGAGTGATTACCAATATAATTGGTCGTATATGATGGATACAGGTTCGCGAGCGGAAACTGTTATGTAGGAGGTTAGGCATTTCGCTAACGTGCTGTATACATATAATGTATTTTATTAGGTTATTTAAATATCAAAGATTCTATTGAAAAGCCTGTTACTGTTATTGTTTACATGAATTTGTAAATTCTTGCACTGATTCGAAAATCGAATGCTGGCGTAAACTTATCCTATCATATTCTCGATAAAAGTTGTGAGGAAACCTCCGTGCGTCGGACGAACTACTGACTTACATGTAATGCCCTAAAGTATTAGGATACTCCTCTCCTAGTAAACCAACACGACTGTTAACTATAGAGTACCTAAATAAACGGGAAAGTTCCATTTGATCAATATATCGGATACTTCGTGTACTCCAATAAAGTGTTTATTTAAAAATAAGAAAATGTAGTCACAGAAAGACAAACAAGTTACGATCAGACGTTGTATTTTAAGACATCCGACCGGAACGAGAACGTTTCGGGATATAAAACATTAACAATTTGCAACAAAATGTTATTCGTATATCCGGCCGTCGGCGTCGTCCGACACGTGGCGTGTACACACTTAATGCCGTCGTATCGATTATTTATGAGACCGCGACCGCGTGTGCCGTCCGTACTCCGTGTCCGCAGCTGTGCGCGCGTCCCGGCCGGACCGGCGGGCACGCCACGTGACTCGTGAGTACTACACATTTGACAATACTGTTCATATGACAATTTTATACGATAAAAACCTTGAAATTTCGATCCTATTTTGAAAATATTTTTTATCATTATGATGATGATTTATCCAAACGTTCGGTGTATAACAAATTCTGAATAATAGAACAGAATCGAATATAAAAAAACGATAACAACCCGCGATGGATTCGATTATTTTTCATAATTTAGGAAATATGTAACCCGAGGGGGGCAGTATTAGTCTTGCGTTTCAGTGCAAGAATATTCTCAATCGCTTAGATTTTAACTTGCATTTATACGGGAATTTATTCGTATCTCTTTAATTAAGTAAACACGTCAAAACACTTAATGAAGTCACCGTCGTATTTAATCGTAATCTCATATAATCAAATATTTCAAAAAGTACATACATAAGTACATATACTATTTTTAATAAGAGCTATCAATAAAATATCAATAGACTGTGTATAACGACAGGTCGCCACAATAACCCTTGTAAATTTTGCGTACGAACATAATATGTTCAATATTATCGCTTATAGGGGGGGGGGGGGTAGAGCAGGGTACTTGCTCGGAAGGGAGTTTAAGGAGTTGTCAAAAACACAATACGTATAAAAACATCAGTACATCTAATCGAGGACGCAAAGTTTTTTTATGTGGCTCGGAAAGTTTGTAGACCGGGACTGTCTTTTGTACCGATTCTATTGAAATATAATAATTGACGCATTATGTTTCAATGGTGCTGGTTCTGCTTTTAACAATATCTAAAGTAACCTGGTAGGACTTGGATATCCTCTAACCCGACGGGTGAAACATGTTATATCAATATATTTAGTGCTGTCAAATTAATTTAGGATTGTGACCAAACGAATCGGTAATAGTAAATTATTAAATAAGGTATTTCAAAGATGTAAACTGTATGAAAACTATATAACGTGAGCAATGCTTTAACGTCATGTGCCAATCAAAGTAACCACGTGCTAACATATATACATGTTCAATATATTTAATTTAAAAAGATGGAGGGTTCGTGTCGGTTCTATGTCTACTCGTTGGCTATGTGTAACAATTAATTGATAATAAGTTGAAGTTAACGGTGCTGATCCTGTTGTACACAATCACCTGATTTGACTGATCCTAAAATATTGCTAACGCTCGTAGTGTTGTCGAATTAGTTAAGATATTGTGTACGGCAGAATGAAATCCAATAGTGATTTCGTTGTAATGCAATTTGGCTTTATATCCTTCATACTTCGGAATTTCTCGTCAGCATGGGGTCCTTGGCGATAATAATACCTATTTAAATCTATAACTCTGATTAATTATAATCAACACTATCAAGATCTTATAAAAATCTTATAAATGTTTGTAGTGTGTGGTAATGTAAAATAAAAAAAATATAACCAAAACAAATTATAATCATTGAATTTTAAAATGTAGTATACACATTAAATCAAATATATAAATGTAATAGAATAATATATGCCCAGCGTAACCGGCCGCTTCGAGGTTTTAAATAACTTGCGTTTAACGTGTACCTATCTACCTATGTACTAGTGTTCTGTTGCATTATTAAATATCTATATACATCTAACATTTTTAACTAAGTTTTGACTGCTGCATAAAATAAATAAATTCTAATTTAGCTAATTGTTTGAATACATTTATAAGTTTTTCAGCTGTGACCTCTAAAAATGTATATTTTTTTCACTTTCTTCGCAGCTAAATTTAAAACATCGCACAGTTTTGCATTTATTTATTGTGTTTAAATACGTTAGTCTACTCATGTTGTCTTCATTATATAAGTAATATACCTACTTGATGTACATTTAGAAATAAACTAATTGTTATTGTCGCAACCAATTTTTCATTTGTTCTTCGTTCATCTTAAGGAATACCGATAAGTACCGTAATAGCAAGTAGTTGTGACTCTTTGTCTAAAAATACAGAAAACCCAATCATCTATACAAGTAATAAAAATGTAACTGATCGCTGTCTGAACATGGAATATATGAGTAAAGCTATTATCGGGGGCCTTTATCAACGCAATATAACCTAAAACAATGATTGTTATAATTATTGTCTGTTTGTCAGTGCGTTTGTGCGCGCCAATCTTAGAAACGGCTTAACTGATTTGAGTGCGGTTTTTACTAATGTATTGTGACAAACTTCGCTTGAAATTTAGTGTTTGTTTTATTTAAATCGGCTTATAAATAAAAAGTAGTGTCAATTTAAAGAATCACGACGAACAGTTATTCGATAAAAATGCTAATAACTGTTCAGTTGAATTGGCTGAAACTTTAGCTTCCTATAAATCATAGTCTGTAAAATGATGATTATTAAAAGTTTATAGAAACAAAACAAAGTTTTAAAATGGACAGTTTCAAAGAATAAAATTCTTCCAATGTCAGTTGAGCTCAGATCTGTATGATCAATCATATTAAATAGGTTTCAACTTGTGTTGGTAATTGTCGGTTAAAAGCGCCCACGCAGTTGCCTATATTGAGTTATTTGCAGCGAACGCACGTATATGGTAAATCTCTGTCTGTTTTCATTTGTAATATATTTTGTTAGGTTAAGGTAGAAGCTTATTAAAAAAACTGTAGGTACATATGGGTTAAAAAAAACAATATATGTAAAAGACATTTCTTTTGTTTTTCGATATTAAAGTAGGTTAAAAGGATAATTTGTTGTAAGGAATGTCTGTGATTTTAAAGTAAGAAGCATGTCACTCTGGTTAGAAAAAATATATTACGGCGTTTTTTTTCATTAGTAAACTTACAGTGGTGCCTGTTGACTTAATGTATTTTATAGTGGCCTAAATGGGTTTAACCAAAATTTATTGAATACAAGTCTATCGATCTACGATGCTGTAGCTCAGATGCCCTCGATATCCACGTCGTTGTTAATGCTGCAAATGATCAAGAACGCAATTGTTTTTTGTTCAAAAATATTTAGATTAAACAAAACTACTCACTGGAATCAGTATATTTGTCTACTATACTGATATTATAAAGCTCAAGAGTTTGATTGATTGAATTGCTTATCTCAGGATATGCTGGTTGAATAATCCATTTATCGAGGAAATGCATATAACATCACACTACGACCAATAAGAGCGGATCATCAATGAAAAATATTGCAAACACGAAGAAAATTAATTCTTTTTGAGAGATTCCGTTGCGTGCGCTTGTTAAACGTCTAAAGTTACACAACAATCATGTATGATGATTTTGTTCCTCTTGAATGCTTATAAAAAAGTCTGCGATAGCATATATCTATTTTTTAAGGTTGATTGTCTATAACCTTTTGTATGTAATCAAATTTGTTCTAAAATAATGCATTATTTGCGAAGTGTTTTTTTTTTATAAACATGCCATTATTTCCTATAAAAGATATCGAGATAAGATCATAGACAGTGTTTAGTTGTTTTTATAGTTTAGATATGTTTCAACGGGTAGTTGAGTAGGTTATTTGAAAATACTCATACATAAGTACCTATTTATTTTCGGTTCGAGAAATATTATGTCTACTCTTAGTGATTTCTTTAAGTTATACGCTGGTGAAACCGCGAAATATAATCGGGAATTATGACTCACTAATATTTGACATTCCGTAACACATTGGAACAAAGTTTACACCGAAAATGTTGATGTTCGGTACTAAGGCTGTAATTACAGCGCTGGAAAATTTCCAGCAAGTTTATATCGGTCAGTAGTTAGTAGATTTTAAGGTAGGTAACTGGATTATGATTTATGGTTAGACAACGTTAGGGTGTTATTTGTGAGAAAATTGCGTGCAAAGAAGATCTGCTACGCTAATTATCACGAATTAGTACTTAACGATGAAAAAGTCAAGTTCCGCTACTTGACGCCATGTAATAAAGACAATTTGCTACTCTTTTTACTATACCTATGTTAGAAATGTTGTTTGTCCAGGTAATTATATAAATATCAATTTGTAATATGTATGTCAACTAGAATTATGTATGCGATATTAAAATAAAAAAAATAAATTAAAGTTAATACAATATTATACCTAGCTAAACTTTTGGTTTCAGGCATAGGTTATTTTAAAGTAATAGGAAAACATGTTAAATTTTATTATCAGAAACATATTCTTGGTTTACTTAAATCTTTGTGATAATTATTTTTATCCGAATAATTATCAGATTTCTTTATAATTTACCATAAATAAATAAAAAAATTGGGCTTTACTTGAATAGTGTTTTTTATTTTATACCGATAACCTTGATAACAGAGCACAACCACGTCGCGTCGCCTCTTGATCGAGATGTGCAAATTGCAAAAGTCGTTTAAAAGTTTTTGACGTGAAACAGTAATTTCCATTATAGTTGTACCCTTATATTGAAATATTTTAGAATATGTTAAAAGATAAATAATTATTATGATATGTACGTCGTTAAAAACAAGAGGAAGGTAAAAAACGTCGACACAAATATTATTATATTACCATACATATATAGATATCGAAACTTATAAGAGAGATGCCTAAGGTCAGCATCTTATACTGCAACAAAGTAGTGGTTATTTATTCTTTGCGCAAATATATGGTTTTTTCCCAGATCTTTAAATGGTGAATATTGTATGGACAACAAAAAAAGCTACAAATATTGTTTATTTTTTTTTCTGATTTAATCTCACCATCAAAATTGTTTTAAGTAAGTAATTATTATGTTGATCATTTACCTAATTGAATCTTGTTTTGGCGTTGATAAATCAGAATCAGATTATCAAACAATGTCATAATATTAGCCTGACACAAATATTCAAATTTAGTCTGCTAATAATCTAATAAGGTATATTTACAGTATCTACACTGTAAAAAAAATAATTTATAAAGCATTTATAAAACATCAAACAAAATTTAAAAAACCTAGCAACACTAACATTTTATCTGTGACGTTTTCACGCGAAGTTATTTATCTACCGGAGTCCGGAGACAATTTATTTTAATACATTGATTTTCTATTGTGTATAAGTGATAACATTTATATCAACCTATCTGAATTAGAACTCAAAACAAATAGCTAAAATATTTATTCTTATTATAAAAATGTCATATGTTCATTTTAGAACTGCCCAATGGCCGTATCGTTCGAGTGTCAATAATCAGTGTTTGGCCGTGTGGGATTAAATCGAAATGTTTCTCTTCAGGAATGTGATTATGGACAGTTTATATTGGAGGAAATATTTACATCTGTTGATACTCTTCAGTTTCTTAAAGATAGATGTTGTTAGCGGTGAGTATTGAGTTATACACTGTGAAGAATACGTTTGCACATTATTTATGCGGCTGGACTTGCTATCGACACAATATAGATTTTGTTGACCGTAACGCAACTACAGAGAAAACTTAAAGGACACAATCTTAATATTAGCTTCATTACATTTTGAACTTTTATAAAATCTAAACAGATAGCAACAAAATTTGTTTTGTCTACAAATTAATAGTAATAGATTACGATTTATATCTCAATTCTAAATAGCTTGAAATTTGAGGTCATTACATTACATGCAGTTTTACTTTAGTAGACAGGCTATTATTATTCAATGACATACATTACTAAGTAACTAGTTGGTTAAAAGCAATATCACAGTAGCTTAAAATGATATTTCCTAAAACAGGGCTGAAGTGTTACTGCAACAGTGACAGCCCTAGTTGTCCTAACTCAACATGTGAGACGGATGGGTTTTGTTATGCTTCCTACAACGAAAACGGAGACCCCAAACACACCTACCAGTAAGTAGAGCATATTGCTAGTGTCTATATTGTTTTGATTGTGATTATAATTCTTTCTCAAAATGACCTGGGGTTAATTTGATCAAAGTTACTGACTGTACCTTCTACAAACCTCTCAGAGTTGGGTTCAAATGATGTCTATGAAATATTAAAGTCATAGTAAATCTCTAGATATGAATGTTTGTAAAAAGCGCAGTGCAGATTTAATCCGATAGTTTGAGGTACATATTTTGACCAAATAAGTTTTTATATCTGACAAAATCAATTGGCAAAACATCAACACAAATCTCCATTAGTTTTGGTGGCTCTGAGGTACAATTTTTAATCAATTTATATCAAACCGTTGACTTGTGTAGAGAGGTGGCCTTAAGCTGTATGCACAGAAATATAGCCTTCCCTCCAGACTATCCAATCAAATGCAGACATCCAAGAGCCTATTGCTGTAGTAAAGATTACTGCAATTCTGATGAGGTTATCCAAGAGAAATTGTTTAAAGTGCTGCATGCCTCATCCATGGGTAAGATGTACTGCGCACTTGTGGGAGTGTGATATCAACTTGACATTGCAAATGATGAGTTTGTTTGATGTACTCTTAGAATATAATTGCCTTGCCATTTATGACCTATAAGTTTTGTGTTGAGATGCCAATATTCTAACAATATGCTTCCGAGTTAGTGATTTGAATATGTACCTACTAAGCGAGAAGAGTACTCTCGAGCCGGCCGACTCCTAGTATGTTTGAATGATGTGCCGTAATCTTAACAAACATTATTTTCCGAGTGTGCATTGGTTTTGCTTTAACATACTAAACATAATGTATGGTGGTTCCACTTGCGGCGCAGCTGTATCGAGCTCAAAGCACTGATACCCATCGAGCACCCCTTCAGTTGCTCCACGACGAGAACTAGAAATGAGTCGGTGGTGATAAAATGTTGTAAGTCGCGTGACATGTGCAATCGAGATCTGCGCCTGGAGATAAACACGAAGCCGCCAGGTAGGAGCGACGTGGAGGTAGCGCCGGCCGCCTGGCACAGCGCTGACGCGGCCCCGGTCGGCGGCGTGCCTCGGCTTGCTATTGGCACACGCTGCATGGCTACTTAAAACTTTTTCGTTGTAATCGTACTAAACTTTGTTTTCTTCTCTAGTACTGCACCGGCATCGATCACGCTGTAGGGCCCACTTGAATTTGCCTCGAACTAATTCTACGATTTGTGGTATAGATGTTGGCACCCGAAAACAATTTTTCCTCCCGGGGACAGACCCATTTGGTGCCGCGAAGCGGAGGCCTCAGATATTTTTTGCTGCGCCACGGACTTCTGTAACCGTGACTTGTTTTCAGGTACGGAAATTGTAACGAATGTGTCGTCCGGGCGTCCATATGGGTAGCTTTGTATTGTGATGTCCGATGACCATACTCTGATACTTGTGTATCTATTGGATAATAAACCATTGCATTTAAAGATTACATTAATCATGTAAATTAAATATGTACAATTCAAATGGTTGTAAGAAGCATGGGCTATTTAAAGAGAGTTAAAAATGGGGTAAACACATCAGCGCTCTGCGTGTCTCATCTTATTTACTGTCACTTATTTTTGTAAATTTATTATAATATGTAGCGTAACATGTTCAATACTTATAGTGCATAGCCAGTCGAAGTATCTGAGAGAAAAAGTTCTTCATTAAGGAGCACTCTCTCATTGTAACCGTTAGTTCTAAATCGTAGTCATAAAGACGACTGTCGAAATGTTCTTCGAAACAGCCGGAACACGCGACGTGAGTGATCTACGCCGGTATTTTCTTTTTCCAGCATGACCTTATTTTGTACTAATCGCATGTTGTAACCATAGCTGGTCGACACGCTCGACACGCTCGACACTTTGCCGTTAGACGAGGGGTTACCGGGATGAAGGTTTCTAATCGTTTATAAACAAGCTAAATTGTATATAACATCTGTTGGTAAAAGAAATTCGATCCGTATTCATCGCACAAATAATGAATGCACGATAGAGCTAAAGCGACCCGGGGTTGAGGAGTATAAACGTGTTTGTGCTGGTGTGGTGGAAGCTGTCTCTTGTCTAGATACTAAACACTAACGTTAGTTGTTTCGTACGCTTATTGCATGTTAGTGCACATTAGTCCTTCATTCGACATTTTAATTTTCTTTTGTCATTTTATTTGCTTTTTAATTTTTATATTAATATGTAAGTATTTTTAAATTAGCCCGATTAGATACATATTATGTACCTACCATTCTCAAAATTAATCAATTGTTCTTCAAATGAACGTTCCACAATTCTAGTCTCGATTCGTTGTCAACATTCGGAGCGAACGGAAACGCTCATCTTGTACGCGTTCATTTAATTTGAAAATAGCTCGCTCCAAGCCGGACCGATTTCCATCCGCGGCTCACAATGTATGCATCGGTATCAAGGGCGCCGCCGCCGGCCGCTCTTGAATATGGAGCCGCAGCCGACGCGCGCCTGATATATATGCGAAATGTTTATTAATTCGCACAAGCTCACGGCCGGTAGTCACTTTTCCGAGCCTTTAAGTAAATCTTTAAATGGCCGACGAGTGGGCGACGCGTTGTCACTTAGTACCACGTTAAAGTAATTCAATCACGCTAAAATTGTAAAAGTAGTATGTTTGTAATAGATTGATCTTATCAAATGTTGGAACCGAAGTAACATGTAACTGTGTGTGTTAACATAAAGAGCCGAGTCCGACAGCGACCACATGGCAGCTGCTTCCGTGGGTCATGGGGCTCATGGTGCTGAGCGTGTGCGCTGCCATCAGCTTTTGGTGGGCGCGTCGCTCTCCCAAGACGATAAAGCGCGAGTCCAGGTCGCTATTCGCCCCGGAGGACTCTTTTTGCGAAACTCGCCACCCTATGATGACGGCTACCATACGAGACATGATCGAGTTGACCACTTCAGGCTCCGGCTCTGGTGAGAACCTGCACAACCAGTATCACCTATCTATTTCCAAATCCTTTAAAATTTTCATAATATTTCCCACTTTAGTTTTATCTCTATTCGACTGGATTGTTATTAATTGCATCGCCGTCCCCAGGTCTTCCTCTGCTGGTGCAGCGATCGATAGCTCGTCAGATTCAGCTGGTAGACATCATCGGCAAAGGCAGATTCGGTGAGGTGTGGCGCGGTCGATGGCGAGGCGAAAACGTCGCAGTGAAGATATTCTCGTCGCGCGAGGAGAGCTCCTGGTTCCGGGAGGCGGAGATATACCAGACCGTGATGTTGCGACACGAGAACATACTCGGATTCATCGCTGCCGACAACAAAGGTGATGTATGATCTCTCGCGAGTCTTTCGGCTGAGGGCTGAGTCTCGCAGAGCGAAATAAATAAAATGATACTATTTACGTTGTATCCCCTTCACTTAGCATTATTAATATATTAAACATAAGAGACAGTCTGGTCAGGCTTAACATTAAAATTATAAAAATATAATCGACAGACAACGGCACCTGGACACAGCTGTGGCTGATCACGGACTACCACGAGAACGGCTCCCTGTTCGACTTCCTCAGCGTGCGGACCATCGACGCGAACACCCTGGTCAAGATGGCGCAGTCCATCGCCACGGGCTTAGCGCACCTGCACATGGATATCGTGGGCACCAAGGGTATGACAACATGCCTTTGCCGAATTAGCTGTGCTGGATACACCGTTACGAGTGCGAAAGTGAATTTTGTATGTCGTTTAACAAGCTGCGCTCGTAGCTTAGCCCCACATTGTATTGTATTCTATTCAGGTGATTTCAGACGATTGGACATGTTGCTTAGAGCGTGCGATTCAACTAAAATTTATTTTTTCATTCTAAGGATATGTTAGCTACCTGTCTCGACCCCTCGCTGGTAAAGTTAAGTTTTACATGTATTTTCAATAATGCCAACCGATTTATCTCCGTCCTATGCTAATCTTCGAGACACTTCGTGTATTTTTCCTTTATTTAAATATATTGTAATCTCTTAAACTGCTAGCTCGAATTATAAAGTGAAATATAATATTTATATAAGGAAAAAATATTGACAGAAACTTAATGTCATATTGAAATAAACAATTCTCCTTGATTTTCCAGGTTTTATAGACAAGACGACACTTAGTTTAATGGTGCTGGACTTTTTTAAAAACGTTTAGCAAAACCAAAGATGTTTCTACATATTGTTTTAGTTCACCGCTACTACCTAATTTATATTTACTTGTAATCAAAAGCGTTACAGAAATGGTTGTACCGTTATAACTTAGTACTAAAGTATGACATAGGATTGCATTTTAGAGTTTGAAAAATGAAATGAAGAGAAAATTAAAAGATGACATATATATATTTATTAATTAATTGCACATAACTGTTAATTAGTTACATGAACATAAATTAGTAATTTTGCGAACATTCGGATACACATGCAAGTTCCTACCTCTATGTGTTATAAGAAAATCTCAAAGTTTACTCTCAGCAATGCGAATGCTATCTTAATTATTTATGTATCAAACAAAATCCTCAACCAGCAAGAATAGAACAATGTCATTTTTGATAGAAGTAACCGTGACCGCGTGCAGCCTGTTCGTCAACTGCTACAGTTTTAAGTATGTCTTTAAAAACAGAACAGCCAATGCGCCACCAACCTTGGGAACTAAGATGTTATGTCCCTTGTGCCTGCAATTACACTGGCTCAGTCACCCTTCAAACCGGAACACAACAGTACCAGTACCCCAGACGAGCTAAACCAGCGCGTAAAATGAGTTCTAATTAGTGTTCATAATAAATCGTACCCTGTGTTATAAACGCGAAAGTTAGTTGTAAGATGTAGAGAAATTGTAACAAATAAACCATTTGTTACAATTTCTCGTCTTATTTACTAAACCGATCATCATGAACTTTCGTATGCGCGTTGCCAAGGGTACAGACCACTCTCGCTGTCAGGTCCGCTCTCCATCTCGATGACCAAAATGAGACAAGTTGGTACTACTGTTACATATACAGACATATTGCGAAGATGACATTACTGTTTGTTTTGAACGTATCATATAAACTTTATTATACAATGTATTATTAGACTTAAACAGATTACTTATGACTGACTCATCTGTAACGTACTGACTTTTATTTATATGAATATTATAAATACGAAAGTATGTGAACATGGATGGATCTTTCTTATTTTATCACTCAAAAATTACTACCTAGAGCCTTATGCCATGATTTAATCCATACGGCGATCTACATTTGCCGCGACATAAATGTATGTTAGTTTTATAGATTCATATAAAAAAATCGCAACAGCACCGCAAGTGTGAATAATTGTAAGTTCATATCGGCTGTACACAGGGAAGCCTGCGATCGCTCATAGAGATCTCAAGTCGAAGAACATTTTGGTGAAGTCGAATCTGACGTGCGTGATCGGCGACCTCGGGCTGGCGGTGCGGCACAACGTGTCCAACGACTCCGTCGACGTGCCCTCCACCAACCGCGTCGGCACCAAGAGATACATGGCGCCAGAGGTATCGCCTTGGAGGACTCTTAAGCGCTTAGTGCTGACTACTGCCATGGCACGGCGCTTCACACTTAAATAATTAATCAGGTGCTGGACGAGAGCATGGACTCCCGTCAGTTCGACCCGTACAAGAGATCTGACGTGTACTCGCTGGGGCTGGTGCTGTGGGAGATGGCGCGTCGGTGCGGCTGCGCCTGCGACGACTACCAGCCGCCGTACTACGACTGCGTGCCGCCGGACCCCGCGCTCGAGGACATGCGGCGCGTCGTGTGCATCGAGAGGCGCCGGCCCGTGCTGCCCAACAGGTGGCACTCCGATCCGGTCAGTGCACGGTTATCACACAGTCACAGTTCACACAGGTGTACGGTCCAAGTGGCCGTTCTTTCGTGAAAATAAAATCTGTAACATAAGGGATTTGAAAAACCAATACTCCTAGCCAGGAATCGAATCCGTTGATTATGAAAAAAACAACAATCGATAGTTTCGCTGATAACGATTTTTAAACGAAATATATTTTTCTTCTTTTTAGTTACCTCTAAAACTTTAACTAATTATTAATTAAAAATCAGCTGGAAATTGTTTTCAATAGATATTGGATTCGACGTCTCGATAATTGTACTGGATAAAACAATACTAATTCCATTATTATTATTAACTCCACTTACAAAGGTCCAAAAAAGTCACCAATGACATTATACGTGAATGTAGATTCGCCAAACTGTTGAATCAGCATCTCTTGTAATATCCATCTGCATCCTGTTGCGAGACTAACTGATCAGTCCGGGCCAGTCGGCAAAATTATCTCGCTCTTAGATAATATAATATAATATAATATTTCAGCATACTTAAAAATGGTTAACATTACGTCAAACTTAGAAATAAAATTGTCTATCGTTCAAAATACCGCGACAACAATAAAAAAATGAAAAACGTACTCGGCGACGCCCTCGGGTTATCCGTAATGGATTGTGCGATCAACAATGATTATATAAAAAAAAATCCCGCTGAGTTTCTTTCGCCGGTTCTTCTCAGGTCCGAGGTGCTTATTTCCAAACCGGTGGAAGATTTATGACAATCAATAAGCAAGTGTAACACTTCTACATTGAATAAAGATTTTTGAATTTGATTAACATACCATTATTAGAAAAAAATATTGTATAAAAATGTCTTTCGTTGCCGATTTTCAATCGAGATTTGAATGTTTTCAGCTGCATTTCGTGTGGAATGAAGGTCCCTCCTCATTTTTTAAAGTTTTTGAAGATAATAACATTGATTAGCTAATGATAATATTTGTTCCGGTCCCTCACCAAAGCGCCACTGGCACTTCCCCCGTTGATGAAATAACCCTCCATTAGTGCAAGTCGTTCATCATCGGTTAAATCAATTACAGAATTCAAGTTACTAATTACTTTTTAAATATTTTCAACAAAATACAAACAGTTCGCGTACTTTATTAAAATAGGACACTTTCCATGTCATTATTTCCCGAGGTTGAGGTGTTGAGGTGGTAGCAACTATAATCATATTATTAATAAAAATTACAATTGAAATTAAAATGATAGATTAATTAAAACTTCATAAACATATTTATTCTATTTAAAGTGAAAATGAATATTTTTCGCTATCTTGGCCTGGCCATAAATAAAAAGTAAGTGGTCGTGCGGCCGCCCACTGTCTCCACAACGCCTTTGTTTGCAATCTACTATCGTCGCTCGCGAATGCCATTCGGTTACTTTATCTTATTTAATTTTATGATAAATTAACTGCTAGAAAATTTTTACCTACGAGAAACTTGCCCTAAGCCCTTAAAGGAATATAACATTTAGCTCGTTAATTATTTGCAGTTCGTGACACAAACGGTTGTGCAAGAAAATAGGTTAGATTATTGATAGTAATAAGTTTGTGTGCAGTTTCGTTTTGAAACCGTAACAAAAGACAACCTACCGGTTCAACCGATGCACCGATAATACAGGTTAAACCGCGCGCGACCCGAGCGTTTGTACAACATTACGAACAATAGCACTATTGTGAACGTTCATGTAGCGCCGTCTTCGTCTATAACGCGTTATGTTCAGTGCTCAGGCGGTCGTGAGACCGTCCGACCGAGCAGGCTGCACTGCGATACTATATCGCGACGTCGACGAAGAAGACTATTTTATTATTATATGTGTTGTTAAAACACGTCAGGTTATTTTAAAGTTTTTCATATATGTACTTAAATGTGCCTTTCACGCAGAATTATTAAGTGTTGGTGTCGATGTACGTGTACAGGTGCTGTCGGCGATAGCGAAGGTGATGAAGGAGTGCTGGTACCAGAACCCGGCGGCGCGACTCACGGCGCTGCGCATCAAGAAGACGCTCGCCAACATCGCCACCGCTGACCACTTCAAACTATAAACGGCCGCACTAGCGACACCGTCACCGACGGCAGCGTTCATCGCCTTCGATCATTAACGAATATACATCTTTAAATGTAGTTTATTTCGGGGTATCTTAAAACATTTAAGATGGAACATTTTTACACATTTTCGAGTGTTTCATAATATAATCGTTCCGATAATCGTGTGATATGAATGCGAGCGCGGGTGCGAGTGCGGGTGCGCTATAGATGTACATATATGTTAAGCTGTCGTGTCGTAGTCGTAGTCGTTACGTCGAAGGCGACCGCGTCGCGCTCGCCCGACCGGCGCTGGTGGTCACAGGGTGTTACTCGTAGTTGTTGTACAGTGTACGAGGGGTTCAGGGGACATCCATCGAAAGTTTAGATATATTTAATAAAGTTGAAGATGTGTTCGGTGTCTATGTCTTTGAACGGTTCCGACTATTTTAATGTGAAATTGTATATAAATATAGAGGTCGGGATTCATTTGAAACGAACAAGTCGGTCGTCGGGCAAGTGGCGGTAGCGGGCGGTAGCGGCGCATTCGGCAGCGGTCCCGGTCCTACCTCCTAGATTATATTCGAGTAATATCAAAACAAGCATTTATTATACTAACGTGTTATGGACTTGAGGTTGTAGTGATATTTTTCGTTACCAACTACGTAGGCGTAAAGTTTGTTAAGGTTCGATTTCGTTTATGAATATTATTGCGCATCATACGCTCTATGACGTGACATATATTATTTTCGATTTTTATTTTTGGATACTATGTTTTCTGTGATAAGGAGAAATCGCAGCTTCTGTTGTACGTTCGGCTCGTCCGCCGCCTGCGGGGCGCGCGGGGCGCGGCGGACGCTTGTTATACGATTTTATTTTAAGTTTAGTCCCGTCTTAGTTTTATACCAAATCTATTGCAACGTTATACGTCCTCTAGCGGGAGGCTCGCCCCTGGTAAGAGGGTTCTGTACCTTTGAAAATTGTTAATTATTAGTAATATTATGTGGGTAAGCTCCATTGAGGACTTTTGTTTCAAATTTTATCATATTATGTATAGAGAACGGCGCCGCGCCGCGGGCCGCCGCCCCCGCTCGCGTACACCTCGTAACGACCACATGCCGTTTGCGCGGCTATCATTTAAAAATGCAACTTAACAAATATTTTATACTCTTTTTGAAAAGTAACTTTTTATCTTAAAATAACTGTTGTAATAATGAATCTGCATATCCGTGTCCTGCGATTGTACTCGGGCGTGCGGGCGGGGAGCGGGCGGGGAGCGGGCGGGGAGCGGCGCGCGGCGCGGCGTTGTTTAGGCGAAGCTGACTTAGAATATATGGAGAGAGTGAAATTTTTTACATATTAGTTGATGAGGAAAATTGACATATTTTCTTACTTGTTCGGTAATCGTTTTTTCGGATATTAAGATATTTTGAATTTGTAAATATGAACGAGAGTTTGTCTACTATATACGATCTAATATTTGCGTAAGAGTTTTTATAATCACGTAGATTTCATACGTTTATGTAACATTTATTTACAGATAAGGATAGGGTTATTATTTTGATATAATTATACTTGTATAAGTTTACACGAGCGACCGTCTGAGTGCATGCGTGTGAGTGTACCCGCGTCACGCTCTCGTTCGGTTAGCGCGCACCTTAGGTGGACACCACTGGTGACTAGGCTAGGGTATCGTTTCGTTCGCTGGATTCGACAACTTTGGTTCTTTGTCGCATTAACGGTGTTGGTCCGGCACGACTCGCGGCAACCGGCGTCGTCCGCGGTCTATGTACTTACGAGAGTATACGCGTACTTCAATATCGTGTCCATCCAGCTTTATATTGTATTTTTTACGTTTATTTGTAAAAGCCAGACTACCCTCGTGTGTACACATTTACACCTATTTATTACTGTGAATTATATTTTTGACTGAACATTAAACTTTGATATCTTTTTAATAATTTTGCGTTATTGCATAAAGATTATAATAAACTAGTTTTCGATGATATTGATATATGAAAATAATAGCAATAGTGTGGTTGATCGGTTTATAGTTCACGAGTCTTCCAATCAAAGTGAAATTAGATATTCGATTTCGACAGTTAAAAATTAATTCTAAAATAAAAATGATAACCTCCTCGCTGCGCGGGCGCACGAGGCGCGTACGGGTAGAGCTTAGGCAGCTGTTCTCAAACGATTATTATTATAGCACGTTTCGTTTCGTCAGTGCGAGCGAGATTTACCTGGATACCTGAAATGGAAACAACAACCAAGCAATACGATATTGAGTGATATAGTAAGTGTCTAATGAGGTCCTCGGCGTCTGTGCAGAGTTATTTATTATAATATATATTAATTACATAAGCATTTAGTTGCACGTAGAATTGTACACCCGAGTCGATAAAATAATATATATTATTGTATTATTTTAAGTTTTATATATGTTTAAAACGTTTGTCGCTTTATGCCTTAGTGATTAAGGAATACGTAATTAGTTCTTTAGCCCAACATTGACATAGGGAACTGTTATATTTTAACTGTGTATGTTACTTAGATACCGCTGTTTTGTTTCGGCTGTCTGTCCCGGCGGCCGGCGGCTCGGCGGGGCGGTGGGACGGCGGGACAGGCCGCCGACTCCCGGGACTAGTCGGGTCCGAAAGAGCGATATGTTATGTATAGATGATTCTTGTTGAAAATATTATAAATATTTGAAAATGTTGACTAACACGTAGACGTAATGCATCAGGCAGGAACATTAAATTTAATTGATAGTTTATGTGCTTCCGTGGGAGCGTGGGTGCGTAGCCCGCGATGCGGCGACGTGACGATCATATCATGTTTTGCAGTCACGGGATATTTATTATTATTAAGGTATTCGTACTTGTGTGAACGCAGAGCGCGCTTCAGACGTTTGCGTCGTCTGAATGCCAGTACCAACTAATTCTCAGTCGCGTAGGGTCGAGCCCTTGTATATTATGTGATTGTATTGTTTTCTTATGTACTTGTATGATAATTGAATATTTCGCTTTTAGATTAAACGTTTGGCGTTTTATGTTGAATGTAAATGTGAATGACTGACGGTCCGCAATCGATGTGGTTAGTGATGACATTGTCGCCTGGCGACACTTTATACTGACCTCAATAAACTTTCGACTTATTGTTCTACAGAAAATGTCAGTTGTTCATATTAGATTTTAAAAGGGTGGATGTCGATAAAATTAGATGTTAGTGTGTGTAAAATTTAGTGTTATCGCGATTAAGATCTAGATGTCCTAACGAATAATAATAACACGATAAATGATTTCTGAAATTACTAAATGTTTCAAGGGCAGGTAATCTGAAGTGACGCCATCGCGCGTCGTCGCCGACCCAGGCGGCGTTAGTCGAATGTTAGATAATGGTGTAACTATAGATTTCATTCTTATCCACAATTATTCTACGTTGTTCTCGTAATATTAATATTGAGAGTTAAATAATTTAGATTAGACGTCAGAATCGTATCAAGGAGCCATACCGGCGAGTACTTCAGCAATAACAGACGGAGCGACGGACGCGCGGAAAGTCATATCACATCGTCATGTCACTTGTACAGCGATATGGTTCCGAACTCGACTCACTTCTATGTACCTACCTAGCGTTACTTCATTGTCGCATTACATAAGATTTATAAATTGTTTCTGGAGTGGTATAATTAAATTTAATAAAATAAAGCAAGTGTTTTTATATTTATTAGTTTTATTTAAGCCGCTTGTTTACTATTTATTACCTAAATCATTGCGTCAAAATATCATTATATGACTGGAAAGCGGAAACCATTTGATCAATCGAATTCGAAATTGAGTTTTATATACAGTTCGATTACAAATTTCCCGCTCTATCCAACAGTACATTTAGAATTTCGATAACTATAAAAAATTATGTCCTTTACATCAACTGAGTTGATAGAAAATTATCAAGAGTAATGCAAAGTACGTCTGAGAACTGTGCAGAGTTTATAATGAATGTATCGCAGTATTCATATTGTAACAATTTATTGTAAAGGACACTAACGTTGTAAAGGTGTTTCTTCAGGCAGCCAGCAGTTCGAAATTCTACAAAATTGTTCCTTACACTAATATATATAAATAAATTTTAAAGAGTTTGTACAAATTAATGTATAGGAATGTGGAATTACTAAGGGTCAAGGACCCTTTATATAATATAGGACGTTAAATACAATATATCCATTACGCTAACTTTTACAATATTCAATTAATAGATAAGCTTTACAGCAACGATATATAAAAATAAAATAATTGTGTCCCTTTCTTTTAAATTATTATTAACAGTGTCGAGAACTCTATTTTTATCATCTAGTGAAATTTTATATGAGCGGTTAGAACGACAATTAGAAATCATTAATTGTGTAATAACTTGTGTTAGCACACAAGAGTTCCTATACATTTTTTTTCAATTTAGCAACTGATGCATTTTGAATGCGTTCTGGAATCCTGTTGTAGAACCGTATACATTGCCCCACAGGAGTAACGGGAATAATTAGTTTGTTTGTTCCTTGTATCAATGTTATGAGTTTATTTTCTTACAAAATCATTAATATATGTTCGTACATAACATTACACAATATGTATTGAGAAGCAACAGGTAATATTTTATTTTCTGTCTTCTTTAGCTAGGTTATAGATTGCGCGAATAGCCCTTTTTTGAAGCACAAATATCGTATTGATATCGGCAGCATTACCTCACTGTCTGATGCCGTAAGACATTATAGGTATAATATTATTAAAATTTCCCTTTAACAATATAATAAAATAAATCCTCTTATGGTCATTGAAGTTAGAGTATGATCACCAAAAATCAGTATAATGCCAATTGAAATAAAATATTTAAAATTCGTGAAATCTCTTCAGACCGATCATTAGTATATTTTTGAACTACTTATTTGAAAAAAATCAGAATCTCAAGTTATTTAATAATCGATTGAACTAAAGTGTCAGTTTGAATTTTTATATGTATTGTGAGAAATAACAGGCAATTAAGAAGTATAGAAAATGTTTATTAATACCAATAGATAGGTACACAATATAAAATACATAATTTCACTATTATATAAAATCAGAATTAGCAGCAAGAACAATTTATATTTACTTTGTGAGTGCATGTTTTTAATGGTATTCAAATAATATGATACTCATTCCATCGGCCATATTGTTGCAAGTTTGTGCTAATAACACTACTTTAGTGGAACAATTATTACTTTGTGAATCTTAAACACTATTTAAACTATATATAACTATATATATAGATTTCTTATAAGCTAGTAAAACTAAAGCCTATAAACAAGTAAAATCAGACAAAAGTGGACGGAGGGGTTGCAAAATATAGTTTAAAGGTTAAGCATATGAAACTTTCTGTTCATAAGCTTCGTCTTCATTCCAATATTCTTGGTCTGCAAATGTACTATGTCGGAGCTTACACCAACGAGCTCCAAACCTCAGTATCAAGATGATGACCATCAGTACAAACATTGAGAGTATAGCAATAGCGGGATACATCATGAGAAAAGCCATTTTATATATCGCTTTCCCTTTTGTGAAGTTCAAGGTACTCTTGAGAGGTGGTCAGTGGTTGCCGTGAAATGGAGGCTGCCACTTCTGAACCGTGCCGGTGGACTTCGTGATAGTCCTCACTGTGGAAAGGATGCACGTACTGAACCTGTTTGTATTGGCTCTCTAATTCGGTAAAGTCCAGTGGTGGCTGTTTGTGTGGCGTAGCGGACCAAATAGAAACAATCCAGCGGTTTCCTGTAAAATATGAGATTAACATTGAAGTTTTCATTAAAAAAAAAAATGTTTAGATAATAAAATAATTTTAGACATCAGGAAACAATAAAGAGGTCATTCACCCGTGTGTCTGTCAAGCCAGTAGTCGGAGTATCTGGAGCAGCAGCACACGATGTTCAGGATGAGCAGGGCTCCAAATATAACAGAGCAGATCGCTATAGCGATATAAAACGGCGTGAAGTCACCCACTTTAGAAAGAATTTGATTTATAGCTTTGTATGTCCCATTCCCTGTAAAGTAAGCGTGAGATTCATATGCCGACATTTTCGTATTAGAACCTGCCGAAGAAAAAATAAGCTTCAGGTACTTAGCTTCAAACCATCCAATATTGCCATATATATGACTGATTAAGCCGATTTTATTTTGAAAATCAGCAATAACAATAGACACTTTCACATTTAGGGCGTGGTAAACAAGACGCTTTGAAAAATTCAACTGAATTTACAATTTAGACGTATACTTCTAAATTAAATGAATAAGAATAAACACCAAAAGACGATAAGATTTTACCTTATATTTGATAACTTAAAACTTATCTTGCACTGTTTCTTTGAAAACGGTTTGTTTGAAAACGGTTGCTGCTTTACATTCAACTGTAAAAGGTAAATTGACAAGTGACGCAGGACGCCGAATACTTTGAAGTGGCATAACTCTACTCAAGTCTACTCTATGGACTTACTAAGCTATGAACTATGGCTTAAACTTTTAATTAGAAAGATAATACGGGTAATCTTAAGATACTTAATAATTATCATGCAATTAGCTAATAAAGCAGAATCGGGGAAAGACCCATTAAGTTGTTTTAATGTTGGCTATATATAAATAACTTAAATAGTTTCTTTGGAAATCATTAAAAATAATAAAAAAATATTTTTTTATTATTATGCCTTTTCTTTAATAACTCTGATAATTTCCATTCAATAAAAAATTGTGCGGTCGGGTTACCCCCGGAAATCAGGAACGTAGTTCTGTGCAATATTTTTTCGACTCAAACTGTGTTTTAAAATGTACATTTTAATTATTTATATTACTGTATTTTTGTCACACCAAAAAGCACCTCAATCTCCTTTATATCGACCTCCTAAATTCGAACGCCCAACGCATCGCATTTTGTAGCATTTGATAGGCACGATGTATGAACGCTATTTCGTTATATGACGTGACCTTGAGCCACTGCCATTTCACTCCACTGAAAGACGCGTAAAAGAACTTCGTTCCAAAAAAAACCGAAGCCTTTGTCTAGAGGAAATTTACAGACCTAAGCTGCTATTAGCCATATTATTATAATTTCATATTTTAGGATAAAAAAAAAGATTGCGCGCAAAACCAACTTTGAATACTTTGTATTTAGCTTTTTAAATTTTATTTTACATAACATTATTTTTCCAAAACACTGTCAAGTTACTTTACCGCCCATTGGCATGTGTGATCCAGATTTACCTAGACTGTAACCATTCTATAAGTAGGTAGGTATTTGTAAGTATTTTTTACGAAGCTCGGTGAATACGACAGAAAAGTCGATTTCTATTAAAATTTTCTTGATATCAATAATTTATTCATGCCGTAAGCCCACATTAACTTTGTACTCCTGTTTATTTTTATACTCCTGTGTATGGGTGATTATTATAAACTATTAGGTTTAACATACCGTAAAGTTCAAGATTCCAAGTCCCCCAAACCTTACTTATTTTCTGATGGACAAAATATGTACAATAGTATAGTATTAGTGTTCTTTTTTTATGTAAGATGGGGGCAAACGAGCATTATTATAGGATTTGTGAGTACTGTGAACGTACATATACATAACCGCTAGCTTGGGCCGACGGCCAATTCTCGGGTACCAGGTGCTACAGGTACCTACGTCAAAATTGTACTCATTTTACTTAGTCTGACTACTGATTCATTTAGGGAATATTGTAAACAATATGAAATTAATATTGTTTACCGTTAGCTGTCGACAGTATTTGTTGCCGAACACCTTAAATATCGAAAGAAAAAACAATTTGACGTACCTGTAGCACCTGGTACCCGAGAATTGGCCGTCGGCCCAAGCTAGCGGATATGTATAAGTTCACTGTACACACTAATAACACTTGTTTGCCAATTTTTTGGTCCATCAGAAAATAAGTAAGGGGGCGTGGGATCTTATGTTACGGTAGATGCGATCGGCGCGTGGTTGATACAGTTTATAAATAATAAAAACAAATATCCAGCTCGGGAGCCATTTAATATATCCACCACCGTATCCTTTACAGCTCTCTTTTCCGCTCTTTTTTAAAGACCGTGTTGCCAACAAAAAAATATTACGTCGCACTTATTTATAAATTATATCAATATCAATGAAATATGGGAATACAAAATAACATAAATTATATATACTATTAATTATTAATTTTACTTGGTGGTAGGGCTTTGTGTAAGCTCGTCTGGGTAGGTACCACCCACTCATCAAATATTCTACCGCAAAACAGCAGTATATTTGTATTGTCGTGTTCCGGTTTGAAGGGTAAGTCAGCCAGTGTAATTACAGGCACAAGAGACATAACATCTTAGTTCCCAAGGTTGGTGGCGCATTGACGATATAAGCGATGGTTAACATTTCTTACAATGCCAATGTCTATGGGCGTTGGTAACCACTTACCATCAAGTGGCACATATGCATGTCCGCCTACCTATACCATAAAAAAATATATATTTATGAAATATTTATCAATCTCCTTAAACACTAATTGTAGGCAGCTTGGATAGGCTTGTTACACTTACTCTATATATACGATTTATATACATTTACGTTATTCCCGTCAGCATTATATTTATAATAAAATCTAAAAATATAATGAAGTCTTTAGGTTTTTTTATGTTTTAATGCTCAGGCGATATTTTACTATATGTATTCATTGACGGTCGACTGTACTATCTACTTATAAACAGTTATGACGCCGTGATGTTCACATGCGGCGAACACAAGCCAAGAGAATATGCTCCGACACCACTTTGTCTGACGTGCACTTATCTCGTATAACGGGTTATCGAGGTGTAGTAAGTAATAAATAAAATCACATTTAATAATTCATTGTTATTTATTTACACATATATTTACATTTACAATAAATACATAGAGGAATAATTAAAACACAACATACAGATTGTCTTAACACAGTTGGAAGGAAGTCTTACATTTATTGCAATTGCTTAACTAAGAACGAAAACCACATAATTTGAGAACTACTTTAAAAGCAGAGTAAATACAAAATAATTAACGAATACTTGCACGACGACAGGTCAGAGTTGATATTTTTAAATAAATTAAACGATTCCAGTGCTAAGTTCGCTATTACTTCATTAAACTTGCACAAAATCTGTCCAGTCGTCTAGCAATTAGTCTCGCATTAGTTTGATACCAAGTTGTCATTTCAATACATTTACATTTCAAAACATGCGTACGATATGTCAACCTCGAGCGACTCCAATAGGATAGAAATATACGAAGAATAATATATAAATATTCATCTAAATACTTTTAACGTGATTGTATTGATTAATTATGTTTAAAATAATAATTAAGTTTAAGGTTCTCAAATTAATATTAAACGGCTGGTTTTAATGTATCAGATCAAAAATTTATAATTTTTTTCAAAATTCGTTGCGAAACCCTCTCCCCCTAACTGTTATAAGAATATATTTGAAAACAATAAATAAATAATAAAATGATTAAAAAATAATAAAATTTTATTGATGTACTTAAAGAGGCTACAGTAACTTTCTATAGATCACAAGTCTATAGAGTCAGTACTGAGTATATTTCCAAGTTAAGATTGACAATAGACAGCTAGACTTTTAGAGAAACGAGACACATTTATAGGAGTAGGTATGGAGTCAACAGGTTAAGGGGTACGGGCGCAACAAAACGGCCGTGCGAATATAAAAATTACAATGTCAACTAATTATCTGAATTCTATTTAGTAACAATTAAATATAATTAACATAATCGTACGTTGTGTTTAGGGTGAGATTCGAGTTACAATAAAAAAACTTATTCAATAAAAATTAGGCGTAAGTGTGACTATCTTTGTTGAATTCCTGCGGCGACCTGGGAATAAAATAACGCAATTAATTTCACTGTTTTATAATGTTTCGCCGAGAGGGACGTAAAGAATTAAATGACATAAGTGGCAGTGTTGGCGCCGCTGTTTGTGAGCGCCGCGGACACGACTCGTGTGTCGAGGGCATGTAACACGGGGAGAGTTAGTCTCTTAATTACGAATTCAATGCAGTATCTCTCATTGAATACTTTTTCCAAAAAACGAGCTCGAATTTCAATAAACAGAAACGTCCCTTACGTTTCTATTTATTGAAATTATATAACGTCAACGTATATAACGTCAACAAGGTGGCGGGACTAGGTATTAATAAAGTTAAACAACTCACCCGGCGCTGCTCCGCCCGCCGGCCTCCACTACTGCCCGTCTAGCGTCCTGTTTACTGGAAACCGATCATTAACGATCATTACGATAAACAACAATACATATCGCTTAGCAATTATAAACGTATTAAAATATAGTTGATATTTTGTGTTCAACGAATAAGTCGCAACATTCAAGACATTCAAGATACTATATAGTAATATATTATACTAGCTGCGTCGGCGGTTTCACCCGCGTATAATTAATAAAACATATAATAAATAAAAATAAGCCTAGAGCCTTCCTCGATACAAGGATTACCCAACACAAAAAAAAAAAATTAAATTCGAACCAGTAGTTCCTGAGATTAGCCGGATCAAACAAACAAACTCTTCGGCTTTATATATTAGTAAAGAAGTATAGATTATGATAATGTAAAGCAAGAAATTATATTTTTGGATTGAGAGGACCGCCTCTTATTTCATTGAGTACTTGAAACTTCGGATTATATATATTTTAAGTTATGATGTAGACATATGCATGATGCTCATAAATATTTTGTAAAAATTTAGGAAGATGTATAATTAGATTTAATAATTAGCATCACATAATGTACTAAATAATTAGGTAGTGAATCAGTTACGTAATGTAACAATTAAGAATACTTTTAAAAGACAAGTTTTTATTATAATTCATATACAAAACCAAGAACTAGTAGTTATACCAGATACCTTACTTAGTAAAGTTTAGACTTTATTTTAATAAAACTGTAGTTTTGATCAACGAAACTACATCTTCAAACAAGTTTGATTTTTTTTTACCTACATATAGAGCAACAGCACCCGGACTAACTCTATACCATAAACAAAATGGGAACGAATGACATCACTATTACAACACATTATCGTAGGTACTACTAAAAAGATTTAATAAATGAAGTTTATGAAAACTTATATTTCCAACAGTTTAGTTATTTCGCTGAGCGATGAACATTTGCATGCGCGAGCAATTAGGCGTATTTTACCAATTGTAACATTACTAAAATTAAATTACAAATCTATGTGTGGATACTGAATCGCCCCGAATGGTACTTTATGTGGTGGTGGAGAGAAGGATACGTTTGAGGTACGTCAGGGTGGCGTGGTTACTTGATAGAGTAGTGTCAGTTTGTTGTTCGTATAGGCATTGGGTGAGTGACGTAGTAGTGTAGTGACGGTGCGATGGTACTCACAGCTCTTCCTGTCCGCGAGCCGGTTTCGGCGTCGTTCCCGCACCAGCGGCCGTTGGTTGTTGGTAGAGGAGCGCACGAGGGTCTGAATTATTTCTTCCTCCGGCCCTGTCCCTCCGCTGAAGGGTTACAAGGTTTTATTTCATATATTTTAATAAGAAGTACTTATAACAACATATTATTGCTATGATTTATGTCATATCATGTTTGTCATTATTTTGTAAGAAAATAAACTCGTAACATTGATACAAGGAACAAACACAAACTAATTACCCCCGTTACTCGACTGCATATATCAGTAACTCTTGTGGAGCAATGTATACGGTTCCACGTATACGTTCAAAATGGCTCAGTTGCTAAATTTAAAAAAAATGTAAAGGAACGCTTGTGCTAAAGGTAATTACACAATTAATGCATTTATGGATGATAGTACACCTTGGAAATGAGACAACCGCCGCATGGCTATTACTATTTATTTTTTGTAAACGAAACATGATGTCAATGGCACTTAAAAATCCCGCCGGTTCCTGTCAGGGCTGGGTGTTTTTTTCCGAACGGGTGTTAGTTTCTAGTTTGACTATCAATAAGCAAGTGTAATGCTTCAATGATGAATAAAGTGTTATGGAATTTTCGATTTCAAATTGACGAAGATAGCGTTATTTGCTCTAGATCGGCTCGTCGGTTTGTTACAACTCGCCACGAACGATATTGCAAGATATCTTTAGTGTCTCCAATACAAGTATATAATAAGATACATTTACTTCAACAACCCCGGTTTCAATGACCTTCTCTTTATTTGAGTGTCACTCTATTTACTCCAAATATAATACATATTGTCGCCTTACTTGCGCGGACGCGCAGCTGGTTTGCGTCGCGAGTCCATCCTGTCGGCGTCGCTCTTCAGCAGTTCCTTGAGCGCGCTGTCCGCCATGTGCTCTCCCTTGCTCGCGTAGTTGCCCACCTGTGACGTCACCACATTGTCATACATGCGCTTTTCAGTGGCAGAATCTAACACGATTAGTAATAGATTAGATTTAGCAAATTTATAAATGTGCTGCCAAATCACTCATTGCGATGTAGTTTATAAAATAGAATGCGAAAATATTACAAACAATAATGATAACATTTTTGAAGTATATTTCAGATAAAAAATAAGTAGCAGCAGTAGAGAAAAATCTGCCGCGGTAGACTCGACCGATATTATGAAAGTGGACTATTCGCTAATTCTGTTTAATACTATATGAGACCTATGTGAGACCTTTATCTTCCGTTAAAATTAAGTATGTTATGTAAATTAAAAACTTTTACTTCAGTGACGTTTACAGCTTAAATGGCTTCTAATCGTATTACACTTACATCAATAATCATTTTCCCTCTGGTCTTATTCCTCTCACGATGGTTGGCTCTCTTCTCCAGCTGTTGTAGCACCCTCTCGCGCGTTGTGCGATACTCTAGCGCGAACTCCGCAATCACCTTCAGTAGCTCCGAAGGTCTGGTTTTGGGGACGTCACTCATCGGCACACCGAGGTAAAGCAGGAACTTGTTATATCTAAAATTAATAATAAATCTAGCTTCATAAACACCAGTTAATAACGGAATTTTGCGAGACTTTCGATTTTAACTGAAATTTTAAATCTATTTAAATGAAAGCGTGCCTATTTTATTTGCCAAATCATTTGTAATTCGCAATCGCCACACAATAAACAATACGTTAAAATTCGCAGCAGAGTCACTTATATAAACACAATTCGCTTGCCTTGCGGAATATACAATATTTAAAGCAAACTAACTATCAAACGCTTAAGTTCGTCCTTATCGCTGTTAAAGTTATAAATCATATATATATTCATTTATAAATCATTAAATGATCGTATTAAATATAAAAATAGTCAAGTTGTAAATAGGTTTGTTCGAAGAACGTCGTGTTCTCATGAAAAATTGGCCTGTTTTGCATCTTAACAACGCTCGATGTAAATACTGAACACTTAATAAATTTTATTTCATCGTCGTTTATAATTAGTTGTTCCATTGTTTTAAGGAGTCCAATCTCCAGAACTTTTTTCCCTGTCTCATTCATCGCTACTTACCAGGTGTCCCTTGAATCATTTTCTCAAAAACAAATACCCAATTACCTTCTCATGACCCGCGTCTTCACAATGCTGAGTAGAATGATGCGTTCCGCAGCATCAGTGAGGAACTCGTTGATTTTGGTCTTGAAGATCTGAGAGCTATCATGTTTAGCAACCCTCTTCATGTGATCCCAGGAAGCTTTGCAGTCTGATTCCAGTTTAAGAAGATTCGCGCTGAGCACTTCGAAGTCAACCTTGGAAGCGCGGATAACAGGACCGACCTAAAGGGATTCAATATAAAAAAAGTTTATTATATAAATAAATGAAGTATAGAATATATCAAAATAAATAATTGATTGATTTGTCTCATACATTAAGAAATATATAAAAGGTCATTTTCAATAATCAAATATGTAGAGCAATGTAATTAGCGTAACTAAATAAGAATGAAGAATGGGAAAAGAGATGTCGAGATTATAAATTATATAAAGAATTTTATAATTTTTTGCAATGTGCCATCGATATTTACTCTACGTTTTAATAAAAACTCTTACCTCACTAAAAAAGTCGGTGGTATCAGGGAACTTCTCAATTATCATCTCACATACGTGGTACAGCAGTGGGTGCTTATGGACCGTGTCTTTAACCTCCATCACCTTAGAGAGATACTCCAACCGGAATCCTTTTACCTGATTCCCATTCAAGAAGCTGCCTACAGACCTCAGCGTCGAAAGGATCACTTTAAATGTTTTGTTAACTTTCAGCAGTTCTATGCCCTGCTTTAGATCCATTAGAGGTTCTGCAATTTCTTTCTGTAACGTTATAAAAGTAAAATTACATTTAAATAACATGTAAATAATAGTATGGTTAAAATATATAAATGTTTTTATATAATTATTGTATCAATGGTGTAAATTTCGCACCTCTAAATTATCAAAATCCAACTTAAAGACCCAGAGCTTCAGTCTGGACGACAGCTCATTAATGGATGCCAACGTCAGGAGAAACTGTTCCGCACAGCCTAGAGGTAGATCGGGGTTCGCGAACTGGAGAAAATGTTTTTAAATTTATAATTAATCTATTAATATTTAATAACCAATTATAATGAATCGAACATACCTGCGCCTCTTGTATTTTGACCTTCTCTTCGTGTGTGGGGAGCATCGTTAGTAATTTCTCGATTCCCTCGCGGCCGATAACGGTCGCGTCCATTTTCATTATCGCTACCTTAATGGTCTGCGGCGTTGGCAACTTCTTCATGGCTATGCTGATTGCGTTCGATCTTTTTGTGTCAAGAATCAGGTTTCTCTTTGGTTCCATAAGTTTCTAATTTCATAATTTTATCGTTAATGATTTTTTTTAATGATATAATATCAATCTTATTATAAAGAAAACTAGAATTTTAGACAAGAAAGAATGAGACCTGCATAATATTACTTATAACTTATTGTGGAATTGTTGTTTTTTCTAATCAAATTTTGACCAAAAATATTAGAAAAAGCTATTTAAGCAGAAGAAGAATAGAAGCGCTTACAGATGTGTTTGATTCAAAAAGGTATATGAATTATAGTAGTCGCAGATACTTACTTCCTGTCGGGTTGAAGAGGACGATCAATTACATAAAAAAAGAAAAATATATAATATTTAATATTATAGCAATGATATCTGAGTCAGATTCAGATATTTTTAAAGTAAATGATATTTTAAAATATATTTTATAGATAAATGGTAATTTAGCTTACCTTGATTATCAAATCGTTGGTCCTGGATTCGAAAAGGTGTTCCAGCATCGCAGTATCCAAGCTAACATTTGGAAGATCATCCCAAATGAATCCCCCCACCTTGTCCCTTGCAGTGGGCGGCACGGGGTTCTCATGTACCTCCCGCCAGAAAAGTTTTACCGTCTTTTTGTTTTTCTTTATTGTTGAGCTGTTAGAATCGTTCAATACGTCTGATTGTGATGTCATGCTTGGCAGGTTTTTGGGTAAGCTGAGAAAATTGTTTGGTGGAGGTGGAGGCAGGCCCAAAGGCGGGAGCATGTTAGGTGGAGGAGGAGGCAATAGGTTAGGAGGAGGAGGAGGGATAGCATTTAAAGGAGGTGAGTCCATCTCCTCTTCTGAATCGTTTTTGAGATCCGAAAAATCAAGGTCACATGTGTAGAATTCCCTGTTGATGCAGCCCTTTCTCAACTCTTCCCAGTGTAAATCGTTTTCGGATACTTTAATTTCGTGTAATTTTGTACTTTTCTCTATGGCTGGACTTTTTATCATTTCTGTGAAGTTGAAGTTTATTTAGAAGAAGTTTTTAGAATTAAATATCGAAATCAATAAACATTGATTTTATTTGAAGAAATTATGTGACAAAATATAATTAGAATTTATTTTCTTATACATAGCAAAATCTTAAAACTTCAGTTTAAGTACAAAGATTTTTAATAAATATAAACTATAATAACCTTTAGATTTCGATTTGGCTAATTCTTCTTTGGCTTTCGATACGATTCCTGCCATTTCGGAGACCCTAATGGGCTTCTCTTCCGTGGAGGGAGTTAGGGGACTAGTTAACCTCTGAGCAAGGTCTTTAATGCTGTGCTCTCGATTCAGCAGAATCTCCCTGTCATCTTTTGGTTCCGGGGAGAACTCATGTCCGGCCCTAACTATGGACAGAGTATCTGATGCGTTGACACTGTGACCTAATGTCCCATTCTGGATTCTCTGTTTCAATCCGGTTGTGTATCTTTGGTTTCCTAAACGTAATACATAAGGAAAGATAACAACTAGAATTAAAAAAAAAAAAAAAATGGTAACGGAATAACGGAAATAAATTCAGCGAAAAACATGATAAGCGCAAATTAGTGGGTTAGCGAATGCACAAACCATTCATCAGAACGTCCGGTATGTAACTGGATTTACTTCTGTTTATGTAAGTCTTCTCCTCTTCTTGTCCGTGACCATTGACATCACTGGAATTGTATATGACAGTACCATTAGCGGTGCCGTTTATGTATTTCCCGCTCGAATTAGTGTGAGTTCCATTGGTATTTGTGTAAGTTCCGTTGCGATTGTAGGTATGATTCGGGCACCACTGGTCGTTCTTCTCAAACAGCCCATTGTAAATTCCATTTGAGTTGTTCAGTAGTTCTTGCTGTTGTATTATGTGATGCGCCTGTCTTGCGTACCTATCCCTACGTCTCTTGAGAACTGTGCTCAACTCTTTGTTTTCCTTGGTATCGATAATGGCTGGTAGGTACTGAGGTCGTGATGTGTTTATTACATTTTCTGGTTCCACCGGAACTGGTTCCGCTGTTGGTTGTTAGTGAAATGCGACGTTTAAGGCATAGTCAAAGCGAATGCGAAAAAAAGTAAGACATCGATTACAACTGGAAGTTAAAAGTCATGGAATGGATAAAAGAAATACACTCAACAGATTGAGCATGCAAGGTCACACGAAACAAAACAATACTATCTAAAACGTTCACGTTAACGTTCTCAGCGCTTACCTTTCACTTTGACTTCTTGTTTCTTGGACTTTCGTCGTTCAGATGGCTCCAGGTTTAGACTTCTTCGTCGCACTGAAGTTATAACAGATTCATCCAGTTGTCTATAAAGTGAAGAAAATCGTTTTTTAAAACACGTCCAAAATTAGAACATTCAATATTTTTGTTTTAATTTAAAACAATAGATGAGACTAAAATCTATCCCCCTGCTAGTAAGCCTGCTACGACCACCAATGCACTTATTTTGCTTAAGTATTTAGTTTATAGTATCTACTAAAATAGTTAAGTTTTATTATTATTCAAACTTGTAACTTGATTTTGTTACATACTTGAGGGCAGTTCCAGTTTCATCACCATCTTCGTACAGAAGCACAGCTTCGAATATTTGCAGTTGCCTCAGTAGATCTAAGTCTGTCCCCTGCTTGGACATGTACAGCTGTATAATATCATCGATACCCTGATCTTGCAGGGAGTCCACTTGATCGTAATACATGTCTCTATCGGGTACATTATTGAGACATCGGTTAATCAGCGTGGTGGCGTATATGAGAAGTTCTGTGTCGGATGCATCGAAGTCTTGAAGGATTTTCATTACGTTAAACCACAGTTGTCTATTGTTGGAACTATCTACGGCGGTAATGGCGTCGATAAGGATGAGACAATTTTGCTCCGTGTATTCCACGAAGACTATAAGGAGTTTGAGAGCAGTTTTGACGACATGTCTGAACTTGCTGGAGATAAGGGAGTAAAGCCACTGGACGCAACGCTTGTGGTTCATCACGCCGTGCATGCCGTCAACATAAAGAAGGATCTGCAAGATAATACCGACATTACGAAGACGTATGTTATGTTTGTTTAATTTCTATTTTGACGCAAAGTCAACTGCTCATAGTATAACTACATATAGTATATTTGTGTTTTAATTGCTTTGAAGATAGTTAAAACTATCGGTCGGAGCGATTTAAAGTGAAGGCTGGCAAAACAGTATAAAATATAGTGAAACTGTTGCTTAGCATAGTTTATAGACTTTACCTGGCCAAGGGCTCTTAGAATATAGTCCAGGTAGTTGTGATCCGCCATGGTGGCGACCTGCATGAGGCAGTCGAGGCCCTTGTTGGCGACAAACTCGTGCACCAGGTCTTTGTCCGATTGCAGGATCTGCTTGAGCGTAAACAACGCCCGTCGCAGCTCCCGACCTTGAGAGTGCAGCAGCCTCTCTAAGGAATTAAATATAGAATTTGATCAACATAACTTATTTAATATTTGTTTATAACAGATTTAAATCCAATTAAACTTAAACATTCAACCTTGAACTTAAAAAAATCGATGGTGATGCTGACTGGAAATAAAAAACTTGCAGAAATATTATAAAAAAGTCAATAAAATAATAATATAAGTATAAAATAACAAGTCAATAATAAATTTAGTGCCATATTTTGAGATAGCGTTATATTTTACAACGCACCTTAAAATTAGATTGAAACGTTATTTAAATTGTATTGCAACAAACATACATACAAAATATACTTTTTACATAGCACATAAATACATATAATTTCGTCAAACGTTCTCGAAAGAAAAAATGGATATGGGGAGTCTTTATTAAGGGAACAGAAGCCAAAATAACAGTTTTTAAAAATGTTCTCTGTCAGCACGGAATTGAATGCAGTTTTCACCGTTGTATTGTTAGAGGTCTAACTTAAAATATAGGCTCCATTTTACCGGAGGAAAATATCTTATTCAGATTGTTTTTAATTTAATATTACCTGGAGCTCACGTTGCTTAATGAACTTAATGTGCGTCGCACTTACATGAACAGATAAAAAGAAAACTTAAAAATCATAGATGACCCTGTTTATATTTTAAAGGTTTGTCTCAATCGATCTCAACCGATTATAACTACTCTCAGACAATAAAAACAAAACAATATTTCGTTTTATTTCATAGAAAACAAAAGCCGAAAAAAATATAGCCATACATTTGAATAGAAGGATATAGAATAGCAATTATAGGGACACACAACAGTCATTACAATTAAGAATAAGAAATTATTGCTAGGTAGCTTTATCTATAGTTAAATATAATTATTTATCTATAAAAGTTAATATTATAAAGAGATTTTTCTAACTATCGAGGAGGGCTAAAATAATGTATTTCATATTTATAATACATTATTAGCTACATAAAAGTCCGCGAGGCTATAAAACTATTATACAACTATTAATTATTAAACTATTATAACTATTGTAGTTAATTACAATCAGTGCCGGCGAGAGGGGTCGCGCGTGAGGGACGACGGCCCGGGGCGCTAAATTTGCGGGAGCGCCGAGGTCTGGACCCGAGGTCAAATCAAAAAGGCCTGATTAGTAAAATTTTACTAAACATAAGTATGAAAAAAACGGGAGCTTCAAAGGCTGGGAAGAGCTTTCTATGTAGAAAAAAAAGCTCAGCTAAATTTTGAAAGTGGTCTATGAGAAAAAAATGTCTGGGAAACTCTACATCAGCAAAAAACTAACACTATATAACATTATGTTTTCCTTAAGTGGGCGCCACAAAATTTTTGCCCAAGGCGTCAGTGGCCCTAAGCACAACTGGCACTGATCACAATAATTGTTTTTTGTTCAATTTAGTTATTAAAGACACGGGTAGAATCGAAAAATGATAACATCCGTGTAATTAAATAATAATAAAGGTTGATTATACACATGTAAATTCCTCTTTAAATTATTTGAATCGGACATTTGATTTAGAAGTAAGCACTGGTATAATAACGCAAGAAGTAAGAAAAATGCTGCGGTGTGAGCGAACCACTGATGACGGTAGCGATTAGTACTACGCTTTATCTAATATATACCTACACCTTTTATTATTTGTAAACTGCAAATAGTTGAATAGTACGATTTTAATTTAAATATATTTTATTATTTAAAACTTTATAACGATGTATAAAAATTGGTTGGCTGAGGAGCCCTTTCGATATTTAAAAATTAAAATATACACTTAATTTAAATTAATATTTTAAAAGATACGACAAAATTCAAATTCAAGCGCAAGAAAAAATACGATGCTGGTAGCTTCGAGCGACAGTATTGTTGATCCAAGGCTGGAAGCCAAAGGTGCGGTGAGATTTCGTATATTCCATTCGTATGGACCATGTTCATCACATATTCTACCGACAAACAGCAATATTCAGTTTTGTCGGTTCCGGTTTGAAGGGCGAATGAGCCAGTAGGTATAACTCTACACGCATAAGAGACATAACAATGTAGTTCCCAAGGTAGGTGGCGCATTGGCGAAGGAAGGGATGGTTGATAAAAAAAATTATAGTATCTGTCTATATTGAATAAAAAAATAAAATAACGGGCCACCTTTCTCAAGATAATTCTAATGTGGGACGAATGTAGGATGGGCCACCACTCACACATAGAAGCTCGTGTGCTTTTGCATATATATTATTATATAGCCCTATTAGGACTTCAATAAAAATAATGTCCTCCTGACCGATTTCCGCCACGGCGGCCAAATTCAAGAGACTACCCAACTTGTCACGACATATTAAAGTGCACAAATGTTTCCGCAAATACCCGACACGACGGGAAAGAATTCAAGTGCAGGACTAACGGCTTTTTGTGATTTCCAAGGCACGGGAGTGTTCACCCTTCCAGACTCCAGGCTGCTTGCTAATGAGATTTTTTGACAGGAAAACCTAATAACTTTTTACTGGGCAGACTTGGAATTTGAACCCAGGACCTCGGGATCTGCAATCTTAAATCTAGCCACTAGACCAATGAGGCAGTCGCATTCTACTGTAGCACTTTACTGTATGGGCGATTAGAACGATTGGCAAATGTTTACCTTAAGTCGGGGCGGGCAGCTAGTGTATAATAAAAATGGCAAACAGGCAATATATAGTGAAACAAAAAAAGCTTGTACTGTATTCTATCATTTTGTAAGGTAGGTAGTTGTCAAACACACTTACCAATGATGGCGTGCACGCGGACCGACAGTTGAGTGCGCAGTACCAGCGCATTTTTGCGACTAGACAATAAAAAAAACACATTATTATTATTTTTAATGTCATATACAAACGAAGAAAACATATTCATTTTTTAATTTAAATTAATAGAATAAAACAAATTATATTCGATGTCAAAACATACATATGTTTTGTAAATCGAATATAAAATTTCCCTTTTTTTGTTTGTTACAACTTATACGTTGTCTGGTTATTGTAACTCTCAGTCAACTGAGGAATGATTTAACAACGGTCTTAAATAAGCTATTCTTCTTATTACGAACATTAATTGGTTTAAATAAATAAACGTTATAATAAATAAAATATACCTACACAGTTTCTTACTTCCCATTTTCTTTATTGGTAAATTGCACCCGTGCGAAGCCGGGGCGAGGCTAGTAACTAGTTCATAATGTTCCCTTCATTACTATGATGCAGTTAGAAACTATTCTTGTTTATTCAGTTTATAATAAACAATTTCAATTAAATAGTAAAACCATTAAACTGTTTACTAATCCGTATTCTTATATTTTGTTTTACAAATTACGGCCTTAATTTTAGCAGCTGTTTAATGAAACACTGATTTCTCCCTTTCTTTCATGACTGGTTTGACATTTGAAAGAAGGAGACAGTGCATTGTTTACCTGTTCATCACCGCCGCATTTAAATATTTTGCAAGTTTTTATAGCAAATTACAGCGTAAAAATAAATTATCCACTTGTTTGCGATATCAATTATGTTTATGAAGTAGTGTAGTGTATACACATACCTATATAGTGGACCACGAAAGTTCCATGTCAGATGACAAAAACAAATAAATAATAAGTTAATCCTGTTTAAATACATATTCATTGTAAATATTTATTTGGTTGTTATTTTTTCGATGTACAAAGCCGAGATGGCCAAGTGGTTAGAACGCGTGAATCTTAACTAATCGAATATATATATATATATATATTTGGCGGTTTATATTTAAAAGTAAAGACTGTAACGTTATCTAGAACAGTTAAGTTTTAAGGCGAATGTCAAAAATGTGAATACCCACATAGACGGTGTATAATCCATAAAACGCTTGAAAAGTAACTAATTCACGAGGCCTTTTTAAGGTAGCCAGATGTTTAATACGTTGTTTATTTAATTTGCCCATTTATACATAAATAAATGTAATTAAAATTGCAATCATTTTTTCAAATTATGTTTTCATCTTAAACATAATTCTTTCCTTATACATATATATATATATATATATATATATATATATATATATCGCGATAATCAAATATGATAAGGCGGTTTATATTTAAAAGTAAAGACTGTAACGTTATCTAGAACAGTTAAGTTTTAAGGCGAATGTCAAAAATGTGAATACCCACATAGACGGTGTATAATCCATAAAACGCTTGAAAAGTAACTAATTCACGAGGCCTTTTTAAGGTAGCCAGATGTTTAATACGTTGTTTATTTAATTTGCCCATTTATACATAAATAAATGTAATTAAAATTGCAATCATTTTTTCAAATTATGTTTTCATCTTAAACATAATTCTTTCCTTATACATATATATATATATATATATATATATATATATATATCGCGATAATCAAATATGATAAGGCGGTTTATATTTAAAAGTAAAGACTGTGACGTTATCTAGAACAGTTAAGTTTTAAGGCGAATGTCAAAAATGTGAATACCCACATAGACGGTGTATAATCCATAAAACGCTTGAAAAGTAACTAATTCACGAGGCCTTTTTAAGGTAGCCAGATGTTTAATACGTTGTTTATTTAATTTGCCCATTTATACATAAATAAATGTAATTAAAATTGCAATCATTTTTTCAAATTATGTTTTCATCCTAAACATAATTCTTCCCTTCAAATAAATATATAATATGTGTTATTTAAAAGTAGTACTAAAAAGTTAAAAATATCCCACAGTTACTTCTAGCTGTCGTAGCTAAGCTGTTAATAAACATATGTACTCTGCGTCTATTGTAACCACATTTAAAAATATGGCGGTCCTACAAAGACAAATGCCTGGCGCACCCTACGTACCAAACGATTGACAATATATGCGTTATATGTTGTTTAAATAGATAACAAAACATGTTCAAAAGATAGCCGGAGTCAAGTAGAAAAACTGTTAATGGAGTCCCAGAAAACGGCGAATAATAAAAAAATAAAAGGTAGTTAAACACGTGTCACCAAGTAAAGATTAATACGGAGTAACTGCGCGAAGAAACCATAATTTGGCTATTACTACAACTGCTATGTTTAATAAAGCATAACTCTGAACGGATTAAGATTTAAAACTTGCCATTAAAAACATTAAAAGCCTTAGTAACTTTTGTTCAGCTACATATCCAACGATGTTTTATATGTAGCTATTGGAGGGTGGGAGCAAAATTTGCATCCTCCTTTACCTACGTAGGTATACGATACGTCACTATAGTTCAATAAAGTAAAAAACACGTTATCTATAGGCACATTCTAATATTCCTACCACATTAGATGATTACAATTTTATTACCAAATTCACGAAGCTATATTAGTACTCTTAGAGTAATACAAGAATTAATTTGGAAACCGATGGCATCTACCCCGGATCCCACATACACTCGGGTCGGCGTCGCTATAGAACAACAAATTTGAAACTTACGTATCAAAATCACATGCGTCTGTAAAGCTGTATTCCGAGTCGAGCTCCTCTTCTTCCGAATCCAGGGTTATGATAATCGAGTCGCCACGACACGTGTCACCGATGCCCGAATCGACCGAGATCTGTCTCATAATGTCGTCGTCGCCGGCTGAACAATCGAAGAACACCGTGTCGTCAAGCGAAATACTCATTCTCGATTCCATCGTCTCATTACCAGAGTCACAGGATGTACTTATATAAACTAAGGAAATATTACTGGTTATGTGTAGGTAATAATTTAATTTCCGCGCTTGCGTCCCCGATCAGTGTTCATTGAGAACTAATCGTAACATGCGCTCGCGCTGATTCAGTTAAATGTGGGAAACAAGGGTACAACTATTTCATTGCTGGGCAATATACCCTCGCGTTACCTTCATTTTGTAGACATGCTATTTAATTTTTAACGTTGGTATTTCCGTTATTTTCAAATGATTATAATTGCCTACTAAAAAAAAAGATTTAAGAAATGTTTTTAAAAATTCAAATAAAGAAAATTAAACTTTCATGATCACAATCATATTAATATTAAAATTAGTAGATAGCAGTTCCTGTAAACAAAGTCACCGGTTTCGTTTTCAGTTTTGGTTATTTGTTTACAATTGTTATTATTTAAATTCTATGTATGAAAAATACTATGTAACTTTTTAATGTACGTATATGACAGGACTGCTTATAAAGTCATAACATAACATTACGCCGGTTTTAGACTTTGGGCCATGCTGTGCATGCGTGTCGTATTTCGATCAACCTGTATAAAGCTCTCATAGTGCAAGTTCATTGTGTATCTCGTCGTTTTTGTGCATTCTGCTCCATAGCGATAGATCTAAAAACTCCATAACGCTGAACACTCACGGTTTCGCTTGTGTTGCGATTTCTACACTTTCTATGGCAAATTATATGTTATATTATCTCCATTTATACCAAATATTAAATATAATTACCCTACATCTATATACAATAATATTATAATTGCGAAAGTGACTATGTATGCATGAAGCTTGAACCCAAAGAAAGGACATAGGCTATTTTTTATACCTAACTAACTGGTGGGGCAGACCCACCACCCAAGAGGCGGGCGAAAACTACTATTAAATAAAACAAAATATTTAAATCTGCATATTTTAGGATAACCTCGTACATTTTTTACAATGAACGGTGACAATATTGTGAAGTAATACTAAAAACTTATACTTCGTACGTAGCGAAAACCTGAAATAGGAATATAATACCTTTAAAGATAAATCAAAGTAACCGTGTTTGTTATAAATATATGTATGTTGAAAGGATCTTATTTCCGGGGCAATTAGGTACGGCTCGTAGCTTTGATATGAAAGTTATTTAACGTTTTAGGTAATTTGGCGAAAATCTGATATGAGACGGCTACAGATGTTACCGGGTTACGTGTAACGGTAACCTAAATAATGTACATGTGTCGAATCCGGCTGAACTATTTCGGTCGACGTAAATGGTGCGACGACCTTTACTTACAAAGACGTTTTTTTTTTACTTAAAAATATTTTTCATTAATACCATATTGATTTTGAACTGCAGTTAGTGCGCAAATGTAGACTGGAAGTTGATGCCAGTTCGTTACGTCTGCATCCTTATATCGTCATTTGTCAATCTTCATAAATATAATAGACCAGCTGCCTCATGCCATGCATGCGCTTCCAATTTTTATTCCCACATTGTTACACAAACGAGAAATAGTAACTTTGTACATTTAATATTTATAATACATTAATAATTAATATTGCAAAAGTTCCGTCGATTATCAACTAAAATAGTAAAGGTAACAACACAGTTCTTTGTATAATAGGAGTTTTTATTTTCCTTCACATAGTATTATGTTTGGTTCTAATTTCGCTATCGAATTTCCAATCATCAAGCGTGTTCCACCGAACCGAATAAGTTGTTTTTTTTACAAAATAGTGGCGGTGGACTCTCTTTTCGTTTAAACAAGAGCTTGTTTGTAATAAGTATTAAATTTTTATATGTGTTTTGAACGTTTATGAAACATAAAATTGTACTAATAATAAAAAGACTTAAGTTTTTTTCATTTGTTTTTCCGGTATGGCCGATTGATATACAAGTTTTATATTCGTTTAGTTCATAATAATCTATAGACACCTTACCTTTTAGACAATTAGAGTACGTGGATCTCCAAATCTGCACATGTGAATATCTTATTTATATTTACTAACCTGAATTATTTTTAACCTATTCATATATAATGGTTACCACAATACTCTATAAACAATAAAGATCTTATTTCGTTTTACAAATACAAGTCGGATTATCTATAATAAGGGTTATATTTTTTTCTGAATGATGAAATTGAGGAAGCGAATTGTGTTTGCTGTACAGAGGGGACACGGGAAGTGTCCGTAGGGGGCTGAATGGATCAACGCAATTGCATTACATTCATACAGACCACTTGTCTCCGTTATGAACGATATATATAGTAAAACTTATTATGTTAAATGATAATGTTAAAAAATTTAAGTAACTTAATGACGATGTTCTTCAGATAGATTTCGGCTACCGTTGTCTAACATAAGTGTATTCTCTATTATTCTTTCTTCTTCTTGTTCATCTATTCTCCCAGTCTCATAAACCGATGGTACAGAAAACCGACACGTCGCGTCGTTCGTGCTTTACTTCACGGGAGTGTAAACACAAGCAGTGTTCTCATTCATTGACTCCGGAATAAATAACAGTTGTATTGACTTGACCCGGGTTTGAACACACGGTGTTGGTGCCTGAGGCCTTATAGCCTAGGTACTTCACCAACGAAGCACGCTAAATACAATATTTATGTAATCTTCGATTATTTTGACCGTTTAATAACAGAACAATAATACTAACCGATTATATTATCGTATAGTATTTTGGTTTTCAAATTATCTCTAACGATTTGCTTATTTGAATTTAGAATAAAATATTTATGTACGTACACAGTACTCACTACATAGTTACTAATTTGTACAGGTGCATGAAATCAAGTTGCCGATACGAAATACATATTGTATACGTAACTAATGCATAAAGGTTAAACTAAATGCAAAATTCTCACGGGTACTTGGTTTAAATTAATTGAAACCGAACTGAAAAATATCTGCTTACAAAGCCCTTGTCCTAGTTCAGTGACCTTAGGCGACCTGCGCTGGAACGACTCGTAAGCTTATAATTATTCTTGACTTATATTTTTTTGTTTCAATGTATTGTTTATAAGCTCACCTGTCTTGTAAGCCTTCCAGTTCTTCATCCTGTTCCCCGAGAGTGGAATCCAGGTCTAAATAGGGCCCGTAGTCGCCGTCCTTGAACACCTGCAGCGTTGCATCGTCCAGCTGCAACAATTGTTATCAATACATAAATATAATTATTTAAAATAACAAATAGCTTATAACGCCATCTATCTTTTCATTTAAGAACTAGGTTGTCATGTAAAAGTTTGTGTCGGAGTGCTATGACATGATATTTAAAAGATACGAGAGGGCGCTGTGTTTATTATGAGTATAAAAATGTACCTATGTAATGTATGATTATTGAGAAAAGTTACGAATGAAATAAAAAGTATTCATTCAAATAAATAATACACACGAGTAAGTATGTGTCATTTTATTTTGTTAAAGACTCAAATAATGTTTTTTTTAAACGACGATAATAATAATATTTTTTATTTATTTATTATAGGTAAACAAACAGGAATGGGCCTCATAGACCTTGGTGCTGTAAGGATTATTCATCATTCCTTACGTCGTCGCCAACGCGCCGCAAACCTTGAGAACTTAAGAAATTATACTTATCCCTTGTGCCTGTAAATACACTGGCTTACTCACATACGTTAAAACCAGAACGCAAAAGTACTAATTGTACTTTTGCGTTCTGTAAGGTTTAACGGTAGAATAAAAATAATTATTATCATAAAGAAATTGTTAACAAATTTAGCCTAATATTTTAGACATAAGTTTACCCTGGTCATCATAATATGTTTGTAATCTCCGACTCCGAGTGATATATATAGAAGTTGCAGCGCTGAAGCAAACTGCTATTTGTTAGCAGTGACTGAGGGCTGTCCCAAAAACGAAATGAGTCAACAAATAAATTTAGATATTAGTGAAGGTGTAAACGCGGTGTCTGCGTCTTCGAGATATAGCGCGTGGCGGGTAGTGGGCGGTGGCCACTGGCCAGCACTCGGAATAATATTAATTACATACAAAACATTTCCTATTCTACATAAATATCGATGTACATATTATATACCACAATTAATAAATACAAATATTTTTATTTTATTTTGTCATAGCTAATATTATATCATATATGATACAAATTAATAACGTAATCTTAGTACCTAACCTACGGATACATGGTCGCATGCTCGGTTAGCTCGTCCTTGAGATTGAATGCCGCGGCCGTCAATCGGACAGGACGCCATTGTTAGTTATGTCATTGATTCTTTAAAATCATTAAAGTCATCACTCACTCCCAGACTCACGAACAAGTCGTCAAAAACCAATGACATTATACCGATTACGCATTAGTCAACAAAAATATAATCTTTAAATACAAGTGTAGTCCTAACTAATATTATAAATGCGAGAGTGAGTTTATTTGTTTATTACGTTTTTAAGTGTTAACTAGTCACCCAGTTATCATGAAGTTTTACGTAAACGTTGTCAGGGATACAGAAAAGAACATAGGGTACCTAATACCTGGATCCCCCCTCACACGCTACCTAGCAATAAAATAAGTCTAACAATTTTCAACACCAACTGCTCAGATATTTAATTTTATTATTGGTGATGACCCATGACACCTGCCAGATATTCCATGGTAGATTTTATATAAAATTGAAATATGTTTAAGCTGCGGTCGATCGGCACTTTATGCACGAGTCGAGTGACCGTTTTTTCCGTACCGCGTTATCGTGATAATGTCGTGACCAATAAATGGCAATATTAATTAATGATAAATATATGAAATTTATCATCATATTAATGCATCGGATTTTAATAGGACTATAAAAATTGTTGTCATAAATTCCACAAACTTTCAAATACGATTAATAGTTCGGAACTGTAAGGAAAATTATAAAAGTTATAAGATAAATCAGACCCCTTGACGAAATAAATGTTATAAGCATTCTGCATTACAATATTGTCATTATAAAATGTTGTCAACATTTGTTGATAATATTAACAAGTAAAGTCGGAGCGGAGGTCTAGTGTTAATTAATACGAGTAGAAATAGAAGTGACGAGTCAACTCCTAAATGTTGGTCGTTAGTCATATACTAAAATTATGAGAAATCACATGTTGCTACAAAATGCGGCGTTGTTTTATGTTTGTTTGAGATTAAATCATTATATTGATATAAAAAAAACGTATCTAATGATTTCTGGAAAAGAACACGGTGTACAAGAAATGTGACTTAGAGAAAATAAAACATAGGCATGTTTACCGTTTAGGTGAAAACAATTGTAATTAATATATTTTAATACATAATGTTTGTATTAACATTAACTGAGTACACTGGTACAAAAAGTGATTGCGTTTTGCTGTCGAGGAATTTTCGGAAACAGCACGGGGTTTGGATGTTTGCCGTTAACACTCTAGTCCTTCGAAAAAGTTATCTCTCCAAATTATGTCATTGTCTCCAAATTATGTGAATATACAAAATAAAATACTTTGTACCAGTTGTTGTTGGCAACGATAAATTTGAAGTCACTGCTAATTCTATATAGTTATTATTTAAATGATGTTTTCATATTACAGATAAACACAGTAAAGAGTGTCGCTGTGATTATATTTCCACATTTCGCGGTCGTCGCTGATGTCAATGTTAATACAATTTATTGGCGCTCTTCGCTTCGACGCTGATGTCATTTAAATATGGCTTCCAGTTGAGAAGTATCTTTATCCATTTAAAGTTATAACCTGGTCGTCTACATACGCACGCCGCTGTTTTATTAGATTGATAGTTTATTGTCTATTAGACGGGAGCAACGTAATGGTATCTAGGTTTGTTTGCATGTTCCAACTAATCTATTGAGATTATTGTGTACACGTGCTTGTACCACAAATTTTAGATAAACCGATAGTGGAGCTGATTGTGTTTCACACGAATACTTAACTAATATAACTTAACGACACGCTATCACGTTTAATTTAAAAAACGGGACAGAATATTTACATTTCTATAAAACTAATTTAGAGATTGTTTTTTTCCGCAATATTATTTTCGTGATGATAATCTCCATATCGAGTTTTATTTCTTTTTTTACACTTTGTAAACGAAACATGATAAAAAACCCGCTGAGTTACTTTCGCCGGTTCTTCTCAGGGCTGGATGTTTCTTTTCCGAACCGGTGGTAGTTTCTAGTTTGACTATAAGTAAGCAAATGTAATGCTTCAATTTTGAATAAAGTATTATGAATTTGAAGTGGTATTCACAGACAGACATTCATTATATAGTAAATAGCACTACGTGACCTTCGATCGTCAATAAGAAGAGTAATCCGAGTCATGATATCATCCGGAGAATAACAGTTATCGACATAGCTTGAAAAATTTGCAGGCTGAGTGCGAGTGGGTCGGTCGCTTATGTCGAAGGATGGTTGAGGGATTAAAATCAGTCGGTCCATGAGCGCTCTACATCCAGTCGTAGAATGACTGAATATCGATAATGATGTGTCCAAATTTTACAGCTCCAACATGTGTGTTGATAGTCAATCAGTCACGGGAGTGGCCTGTCATTCCATTTAACAATCAATCATAATTAGTCAGTGTTAAATACATATTATTTATCTTAAGTTAAAAACTTTTGTATATTCAAGTTACTTTAAGCACTAAAAATGAGTTAAATATTTTCTCATGTTAACACTGATTCAACCAATTAGTAAAAATCTAAATAACAAACGGTCACACATATAATTTTGTATTGTTATTTTAGTTTAGTAATAATTCTATTATTTATAACACTTGTTTGCTACCATATATCAGAACAAGTATCAATTTCCTTTATAATTTCGCTTTTATTTTGAATGTATTATTTTTCTATTTTTCTCAGTTGTTTGTGAATTGTGTATAATTAATTATATAATTTTAACAGGAAAACAGATTTGTAGCTAAACTTTATGTTTAATATGTACATATAAGTAACTGTTTGCGCTCTTCGGTTTCATATTAAAGCAAATTCACTGTATCTTATTTATTTCTTTTATTTTTATTTAATAATGTACAGTAACTGATCCTGTTATCTGTAAGAACCAACTGGAAACTCACCGCAAACACGAGACACTTACTTAAATAATTATAATTTTTAAACGATATAAGTATCAATAAACCCCATCACTGTTAGTTCAAATCTACTTCAACAATTCACGAGTGAGATGTGAGAGGCTTCTTACCGAATAGTACTGCTCCTACGGCAGCTGTTCTAATGTACCTCGAGTCCAAGCTTCATTCGTCAATTGAGTTGTCATTTGTTTAATGACGTCAGAGCCGGGTACGCAGATGAATACATCATACTGTCGAATTGGTTACCTATTAGTGTTCGGCCTAGTAGTAGTTGACTTTCGACACATATAATATTTCTTCATTGATTAACGTAATATTTAACACAAAACTTTGAAAGTTAATCGATTATATGATAGAAGGTGTCAACTGTCAACACGAAAGGCCAAGTGCCAAGTTAGTTGTGTCGTGTGTTACAACGCTGTAAAAACGTGTGGTCGGTAACGTAACGGTTGTTCAGATCTGAGGCGGCGCTCAGTGGTGACAGGTTGTAGACGCATTATAATAACTACCTGTTGAATGTCTGTGTATTGTCTCGCCTTTCGACTTGTGACTCGAGACTCGAGACTCAAACTGGTTGCCATTGTTTTACTTGACGTTAAACGTCGGTGGAGCTAAGATCGTAATGCGTAAAATATTTCATACGACCTGCCTTGTCGAACAGAGACATTGGACATGAAAGATGGAGGATCTAAGTAACGTCAATAACTTTAGTGGAAGGCTTACATAGACAATTAAACTTATCATATTATATAATAACGTATTTTAAAAAAGTGTTTTAAGACTTGTTTATAAAGTAAATAAATCATAATTATAAAACAATACGGTTACAGTGAAACTGCGCGTTTCACAGTTCACAGTCCATAAATCGTGAAGAATGAGGTTTCCTACTGCAAATCTTGAGTAAATGTCTTAGTTTAAAACTACCACTAATATCAATTCAGTGGTTTACGCGAGACGCAAGCACGGGCACGACCCCGATACCATGAGGTACACACCACCTATGTTCAGTGGTGTCGTTCATGTACATTTTGTTATCCTCCACAACGTAAAGTAACAGAGCACCTGCTGGGCACAAACCCTTCTTATCTTAAGGACAAGGATCGGTGCTAATCTATAAATCCACTCCCCTTAAAATTATACAGCCACAGTAAAGAAACATAAATTAAATTGACTACTATACTACTATTGACTACTATTTTGTTAAACAGACTACCTAACTATAGTTTAACTGTAGACTTATGACTAATTATAGTTTAATTAATCAATTAATTGGTAAGACCAATCGTTGGCAACCGAAATCGTTTTTGAATTGATATTGATCCTATGACGAGGCTAAGATACAACATCTACACTGCTAACATACGTTTTAATAGAATCATTCAAACATTCAATTGCTCGCTAGTTCGCAGTTACCGATCTGTCACGATTTTTGGACATAATCAATTAAAACATCAACTAACGTTAAGTCATTAATTAAAGTTGTTCTTGTTATATAAAAGTAATACTTTTAACCCCAGAAAAGTGACACAAAATTTAATGATTGAGAAGTGAAAACGTGAATGCGTAACAAACAAACAAACAAGCTCACTTCAGCATTCATTATATTAGTAAGGATTACCAATTATCATTATTTAAAAAAAAAATATTGAGTACTTAATTTTTTTTTTTTTTTTTGGGGAAATTGCTGTTAGTTCCTGTAATAAATAACGTTAAATAAATGTAAATAGAGGAAAAATAAGTAGCTGCCTGGAGTTACTGTAGTTTGGGAGTTCGGTCACAAGGACCTCGCCATAGTAAAATGAACCAAAAGACAAGTGTGATTAAAGTTCGCGAGTTCAGTGAGCAAACCCTTTGCAGCCCAACAGATATTTACACAATAAAGTACCGGCGTTTATAAATGGAGCAATGTGGGATGTTCTCGTACAATTTATTAAACTAAAGATTTGCACATTAGATATCTGGCGCTGGCTTCTGTTTTAGACACATTAACGCTTTACTTTTTTTAGTCGAACCAAACGATTGGAGGTTACGATAGCAAAATTAGCTATTTATATCTTGGTCAAGGTTTGAAATAATAATACCTTGTACAGAAATACATTTTGATAAATCGATATTGTGGAACGATCGATTTCAAATTCAATTCCAACCATATTTTAGTCTAATTGGCTTTTGAATCGACAAATCTTTCATGTCCGTTCTACGTGTCGACTGACGCTAGCATCAGTTCATAACGCGACTCATACCAGCGAAGACAGGAGACAAACACAGTACTGTTTCATAAATATGCTTCTATGAATATGTGTGACGATGTTTAAAGGAAAATAAATGTTGTTTCAAAAAAAACATTATCAGTAAAAATTTTGATTGCCATACTGTTTTGATATCGACTTGTTAAATACCGGCCGCTTTGATTTATTGTTTAAGATTATTCAAATAATAACTGAGTCACCGAAGCCTATTGTTTTCATTCATACCGACCTATAATGCCATGTCCAGGGCGCGCCGGCTGCGTGGGCGCAGGTACGCTCAAACAGATTTATACCGAAATAATTGTTGCGGCGCGGATGCAATTATTGCAATGTTATATCACTCACCTGAGCGGCGGCGCAAATATTTAGAACAGATAATTTTAGACAAATACCACGATGAGTAAGGCGTATTACTAACGCTATTTACGTGTAAGTTACGTTCAGGCTCCGTTGAATACGTAAAACATCACGATATGATTATACAAGATCTTTCTGCTAGTTTCGGAGAAGACGTCCAACATTAAATCATATTATAATACTCATTGTGCATGTAACATTTAAGGCCTAAAAGTTTGTTGATTTATGTTGTAAAAGTGCAAAAGTTGGGTTACTCACCCGATGTGGAGCTTGTAGCAAACGATGCACCGCAGCTATTTGGTACGAGAGAGGAATCGTTGTATTAAATGTGTGGTACAGAGGTCTAGGGGGCTCCCTCACATTGTACTCCATAAAAGGATCCAAGTCGTTCAAGTACTGAACTCTGCACACGAAAGAATCCGCCCCTAGCTCCCGCATTGTCCCATTCACCCTGTTTTCATTCACTTTCACTAATTCAATCATAATTTAACACTATCACTGAGCGACTCTATCAAATCACAGTATTACATCGCTTATACCTACTGAATTTAAATATCTTAGTACAAACAATACACAGCGATCATATTTAAATTTCGAATTCACGATCATAAGTAACGCGCGAAGCCGTTTTTTTATTATTGAAACGAGTGTATTCGACCAGTCAGCCAGTGTTCGAGCGCCGACTGAAGACTCGTGTCGCGGAAACACGTGCTGGTCTGGTCGCCGCTTAAGATAAGTGTCGCGATGTATGATCAGGTTAGTTATTAAGTTTTGAGAACTAAAGATGTTATAAGCTAAAGTAATATACAAATAAAAACAAAAAGTATTTCTTATATCTTCGTTATAAGATCCAATACTTTAGGAGTTTTCTTCATTTTATGTTTTATCTATTATTTTTCTTTTTATCAAATACACAATATAAAAATGTTAATATAAAATTATCATTATTATATTCTCGATTCTATGTAATGATTTAAAAAATTATCAATTAAAGCCGATGTTAACGGTTGCATGTTGTCGTGCTTCTTTGATGATCTAATGCGATGAATTTCCTCTTATCCATACATATGTATATATTAATTAACTTAAGACTTAGCATATTTAATTAATTTATGTTTTTACATTTAAATAATACATTTTAAGAACTTTTGAAAGAAATAAATAAAAATACATATTTGCAGTGTGAAGAATTTTTTTACTGTGTAGTTTTAATATGAACAATGACAAAAAAAACACAAAAGGTTTACGTCTTACGAAGGCTTATCGCAGCTTTTTTAATATGGTCTATGAAGACGACATTATGGTGTTATTGTAAATATAAATGTTGCATTGAAGCATCAGTAAGTACTCTGGGTCTCAGACGATCCGGTTTCTTGACCCACAACACGCCGTCTCCCTCGCACAATTTGAGTAGGAGTAAAAAAAACGCTCAAAGCGAGGTCTTCTTACTATTGTACTTGATATCTTAACACTTTCAAACATTAAATATGACTGTGTTAATTAAACTGCATTTTTTTTTGTAACAAAAAAAATCCTTGTGTATGTTTAAATAATTGTCACAAGCTATTAATTGAAATATCGATAATAGGTAAAATAATTATTTACAAATTTCACATGTATACTGAAACCACTGTTGCTATATATAAATATTTGTCAACTTTACATATTTTATTCGCAATGCATTATTTGTGTAGATGTGATTAAATTTAGCAGTCTTCAAAACATTAATTGATGTAACGTAACGATAGCTACACCGTAAATCGCAAATCCAATTGTATAATTTTTTTTAGCATATACAAAATGTACTACTTCGAAATTGAGTTTTCGTGAGCTATTAATTGCTACAGCACGAACCATATCTTATATGCTGACTAGTATAGTCACTACGCCCCGTAATTGAGACATGACTGTCATCGTGTCATGATCAATGATCTCACCCCGGGGCTGGGTCTAATACGTCTATTGGATAAACGTGAAATACACCAAGTGACAATAACAACGAGTAAATTGATACTGAATGCACGGCCTTGTCTGCAAATTACGAAGGATTTGACAAAAGCCATTCATTGCCAGATATCTCTGACGACGAATTTTATAATACGTTTTGTACTTCAGTTGTCGTTTTAAAACTATTTAAGTTTTTTGCATATCAGTTTATAGAGGTGTACCGAGCGATGTCATAGTAGATACGTCACAGGAATAAGAATGAAAGTCTGAATAATTACGAAAGTACTTATAAATGTGAGCTCTGGCTTCTAAATCACACTCTTACACGTGTCATACAACAACAAGTTAATTGGGTAATATATCAGTTATTAGTTGACCTAAATAAGAATAACTATAAAAATATAATTTGATGTATTAGATAAGAAACCGTATTACGAACTTTTATGAAATGTTAAATCAAGATTGAGATTTCTCATTTCTCGCATGATTTTTTTTTTGTTTCCATTATCAATAAATCGGTCGGTTAGTAACCCTACGCATACGTAATTTCTACACTCGATAAGTTTTCGAATTGCAAATCATGATTTAACTCTGAAGTGCTTAGAAACGAATCACTTCGTTTGAAATGGCAATTTCCGATATTAATTTTTATGTTCTTATCTCGTTATCTATATATATAAAAGAATGTATAAAATATATTTCTACCGATATATTGACTCATCACGATATCTCTGGAACCATAAGGCGTAGAGACTTGAAATTTGGTAGGAATATTCCTTTCGCCGAGTAGAGGTCAGCTTAGAACGGATTTTCTTCAACTTTCATCCCAAACGGAATTATCACATATTTTATCATTCTCTTTATATGTAAGAAAGCCCATACCAAACATCAGTAACAGTTGCCTTAGTAACCGTTGCCGTAGTAACCGATTTCATGTTTATATTGATAAACTAGCTGTTGCCCGCGTCTTCGCTCGCGCGTAATCTATATCTATACTGATATAACTAGCTGTTGCCCGCGGCTTCGCCCGCGCTCAAATATAAGTAAAGGATAAAAGTTTGTTTGGAAGTCTGTCATTTTAAAGTAAGAGACATGAAATGTCATTCTGGTAAGAAAAAAATTTAGTAAAGGTTTTTTATTATTTTTAAGTTGATGATTATCCCGCCCGCTCATCAGATATTCTACCGCTAAACAGCAATACTTAGTGTGGTTGCGTACCGGTCTGAAGGATGAGCGAGCCACTGTAACTACAGGCACATAGGATATAACATCTTCGTTCCTACGGTCGGTGGCGCATTAGCGATGTAAGGAATGGTTAATATTTCTTATATCGCCATTATTTATGGACAGTGGTGATCACTTAACTTAAGGTGGCCCATTTGCCCGTCTGTCTACCTATATAAAAAACGACGTTTGCGGTATTTCCTTTTGGGGGCATACATTTCTAAGCTACTCACAGAGCTCACTCTGGAGCATGCAGCATAAAAACTGTCCATGCAATAACAGTTCTCACTATCACTCGCCATGTTCAACGACAGGACTTGGGACTTTTGACTGTCATGGGAAGCAAACTTTTAGACGGAACTATATATGTACATTGAAATTCGAATGATATATTCTAATGGGTAGTATTCTTCGAATTAAATGGTATGGTATCTTATGAAAATTAATTTCAAATCGTTAATTACGTATTTCTTTACCAGTGACCATATGTGTGTGTGTGTGTGTAAGCGTTTGTGTTATTATAGTAATAAAATAATTTATTATATTTTTATTGAATATACGCGGGTGAAGTCGCGTCGCATAGCTAGTTTTTTATATACTAATATTTCATACCTAATAGACAAAATAAGATTCATTTGATATTACATTTGATTTGTTTTTGTAAAATACAAATAGTAAATAAAGTTAGTGTATTAACATCTAATATCTGGGGAGCTAATTCGCTGTTTCTTGTTAAGAGTTGTGTGAATTGTTGTTTGTATAAGATTAGGTGCGATAGTTACAAGACATTCTTTATTAAAGTATGAACATAAGATCAATATTTAATAATGTATTAATTAAATGATCGCGATAGTTCTAAATAAAGGTTATTAGAATGAAAACCGATGCGATCGCTGCATTCCCGAGTACTGCGGTCGACGGCCTCTCCGCCGACCTCTTTCTACGATTCATCACGCTTTGATTATTAGGGAGTCGGTACTTAAAAATACACTTTGGGACAGTTTTGATGCTTTCCAATTTGTAAGCATACAACATGACAACGTTTTCAAATGGTTTCACTTCGTTTAGATGGATATGAGCGTTGTTTTTAAGATTCTATACTAAATTGTTATAAAATATTTTATTGAGATACAATCTTTGAAACAGCTTTTAAAATATTGTTACATTATGGTGGGTTTTCTCTAATTATTAGCTGCTGGTATAAAGCGGAGGGTTAATTACGGAGATACTCGCTACTAGAAGTCGATGGTCGTTGCTCGGCAAAGAAATAAAAAAAAAACAAATGGTTTACTGCGCTTAGAACGTCCCATTATCTCATTAGATATTTCTCATTATTTAATTATTTTGCAAGCTTGTTTTGCATAATATTCAATGTTCAATTTTTTTCTCTTAAACAGACCGTTTATTCAATTTAGACATTACCATTTTATATAAAATCCACCATTTTAATTTTTAAATTTCTTTAAATCACAGATTATGGTTTTTAACTTACATTACTCAGTTGCACGCGATTTTTCTTATTTATGTACGTGTCTTTATCTATTTTAGGTTTAGATTAAGATAAATAAAATAAATATTGCGTTGAGTTTTATCGAAAGCTTGATATCGAGTCTTGTACTATCGTGATCAGTTTAAAGAGCAGGGAATTAATTAAGTGGTCACTGACGTGTATGAAATTATATAAATTAAATGTTACTTCTTAACATATTCATGTTATCTGATGCCACTTCAAATTGGTTAGTAATATGGGAGCGATGCAGTTAATAGCTTTCAACGTGAATACATGCAATATAGTTAAATAAACAAAAAACAGATAAATTCTGAAGTACTTCCTTTTATGCAGTGTAAGTAGTTTATGATCTGGAGATTCATTAAAACGTCAATATAAAGACATTAATATATTGACCGTCGCTTCTCATACATGGGTATGTTTGTTAATATTATGTATGTGTGCAAAAACATAAAACATTTTCCTAAAATTGCGACCAACCTACTGATACACGAACATACTGGAACTAGCTTAAGCTTGTAACAGACAATACCTAACGTGTTATTTTAGATAAAAAATCAGCAGAGTTCTCCATACGGGTTCCTTAAGTTTAATTTTAATATTCCTTTTGGTAATTTTAATACATTTGTTTCGCAGAAAGTTTTTCTTTGACTTTAGTTAACTATGTAATTAGTAAAATATTTCAGAATCGCCACATCTTATAAAATAAAAACCTCTCGCGTGCGAAGCCGGGTCGGGGAGCTAGTAAAAATGTAATAAGATTTTTTTTTATCGGAGATTAGTTACTCAGTATAAAAAATATAGGGTAGGTTATTGTTCCTTGGAAAATTATTATTTTAATATTTAATTACTAATTACAAATAGAATGTTAATTACCGAGTGATTTGAAATCGATCTTGCGTGGCTTTAACCAGAAGTAAAAAGAACAACAAAATGTACATTCAGTAACAAAAATAGACGAAGACACAGAAATACTATTTTTACTTACTACCGGTATTTTGCAGTGAATATACTTACCGGTATCTTGCAGTAAATATTGTACCACAACTTTATGAAAGTATGAAAGAAAATGGCCGATGGTAGTAATTTAGAAAAAATCTAGTCCATCTGTTAGTGGCGCAGGAGCTTTCTATTACTGGAAAATGAGTCGCTGGCGCCATATTTCTAAACTAGGTGTTATATGCAACTTCGGTTGTTATCTCAACCCAAGCTGGGTTATTTGTTATGATACTCATTTCATTATTATATCTATAAACAAATAGGCAGAGACCGATTCAACCGACTTTTTATTTCTTTAATTCGGTATATCTTGTCGTGTTTAGCTTTATCAATAAAAAATTTGGAAACAGAACGTTAATTAGTATCGTTCACGCTATTAAAAAAACTTAGCCGTTAGAGTAATCGTTTGGAGTTATTATGGTCGTGGTCCAACCACTGGGCGAGTAATAGTATTTTTGAAACGCTCTGCGGAGTATTGACTTTTATTAATCTTCAACGATGCGCCTTTCCTCACGATCACGCTCAGATCCGATTTATAAAGTATTACAAGAATATTTAGCTTAAACACTAGAGGTTTCCAGTTAGATTAGAATACATTGATATTCTCGATTGATATCCAGCATTTTCTTGTATTATAACGCAACTTATTAATACAAAATAATTGTTATGGTTGAATGCGTATCAATACATATCAGGTTGTTTTAAGAAGCCTTAATGAAGTAGCCAGACATACACGTCATTTATAGATTTCTCTATAAATGACGTGTGTGATTATAATTTGTTAATACAATTAGCCCCGTTGTATTTAAAGTAAGTAATCCGTATTACATTATCCGAAACTGGCAATCATTTATAATGTAGTTTTTTGTTTGTAAAAATATAAATAAAAAGGCTGATCCGATTCTCGTAGTAACTTTTATTGGAATCAGTTTATGGCGATGTTTGTTACGTAATTAACGGCCGGACATCCAAATACACATTTTCGCGTTTGTAGTTTTAGAGATATTTTTGTACGATGGGAGTTCTACGCCAGAAATCTTCACGCGAGTTCCAATTACACAAGACTACAGGATTTAGACTAAGACGGTAGGACGTCGGCCTTTCAAGACCAATATTAATGAATCGGTAGCGAAGCTGGTAGATTTGAAGGGGTATCGAGTATTAGAAGCCTGTGTAAACTATTGCAATTTGATCTTAATAAATATTTTATGTTTATAATGAATTACGAACATTTCGCATTATCGTGTCATAGTATACTGAGGGTTTTCATACCTACTGAGGTTTTATAATTGTTACAAGTGTATCAGGTCAGGAGATTATTGCGATTACGATCCGAAACGCTTTTAGAGCCCTACATTATAAAGATAATCTTAAGCTTGAATGTAAACTCGTTCATCGTGATAATTAAAAAGAGCTTAACCCCTTTTCACCTTAACGCGACGCTCGCTTGTAATCGGATTAAGTATTCAAGAAAATTGCACTACTTTGTAATTGGTTTTTCAGGATCATAAGTGTATCGCGCATTCATACCATACTTATGTAATTAATACGAAATAATTGTCACATTTTATTAAAAAAAAGTTTTTGTTATATAATTCCCTTAAATTTATTTTTAATTTTTATAGAAATATCAACACTATTTAAAAAAAAATTATAATTATATTTTATTTGATTATTACATTTTTTATTATTATTATCATGTTGTGCGTAATACACACCTATAATAGGAGTACACTTTTGATTTATTATAAACAAATATAGCTTCATAGGGAGTGTTTCGAAGATTTTTAAGAGATATTAAAAATGTGAACAGTATCGCCGATGTTTAGATATGAGGTATATACGTGAATGCAGAACGAAGTCAAAATCGTCATGAAAGCGTCACGACAGTTCTGCGTCGTGATGGTCGATAGAGACAGACTTGAACCCGCGCGACCTCGGTCCTCACGATCGTCCGCGGCCCGCGCGACTGATACTCGCTTAATGTTTTATGATTCTACTTCTAATACCCTACTATGGGGCGATGTCGAAGAGTTTGACTGCTTGTACACCCCTGTGTATGTCTTAGTACCACCCCTTCATCAATTATTCTACCTCATTCTGACCGCAATTCTCAGTATAGCCGTGTTGCAGTTTGAAGAGTGACCCAAATATTGTTTATTCATTTGCATTACTCATAATACAACAATTAGGCAGGAGTAGCTTTTTGTAAAGTCATTAACTTTAATTAATAACTATTGTAAAATAATTTAAGATGTTTCTAATGAATGAGGCACTAAAGCATATTTGGTGAACAATATAAACAAGTTATGTTATTAGGACGTGGCCGCCTACGCGCGTTCAATGTGCAATCAATCACAGTTTTCAAACATCGATTGATTACTTTGAATCTAAATTAATTACTAAGTTATTAATGTTTGTTCATAAGCCATTGAAGTTTGATTACCGTCTAGCGTATGTGTAGTAGCGTCCAAGTGGCTTTGATATAAATTATCGCCGATGAGTACAAAATTATAAATTTTGATATTTTTTTCAACATGGAGTATATTTTTACCATCAAATTTATTTGCTTCGGTACATGGATAGCTGGAAAGATAAGTTTTTAGATACAATTTCCTTAAGAGTATTAACGTACAGACAGAACTAGACCAACGGTGCGTACAAAAACTTTACTTATACATTCGAATAATGTCGGCGATCTTTGGTTTAGTTATATACATATGATGTCTATCTAGTCGTGAAAATGTAAACGCCTATTCCAGATTGATGTCGCAAGACTCGTTCCCTGGATAAAACAACGGGGAACATTGTGACAGAGAAGTGCAGGGTTCGACGTATTCTATTCTAGTTAGGCGGTTGTGCAACCAGACGCGCCGTTAGTTGGGCAATATGTGAAAACATTAATAACAACCGACATCTTTAACCGAGACTCCCAAGTCCCGTCCGCGGTGCAATTGATACGTTTCATGCACTTACACCGTAAACATCGATTATTTGTATCTTTTTTAATTCCTAGTCATCTTAGTAGTCGAAAGTAAAAATATACAACGGATTTGATCGCTTTTTGAAATATTCTTTTGTTTTTTCAATTCTGATATTTCATTATTCCTATATGTGCTATGCTTCTTACATTTTCCGTTGAGCTGTAGTTCGATGACCCTATGTCCTGTGATAGACCGTGTCGGCTAAAATCTATAATCGCGGAATAAAATAGTTACATGTATTATAGTAACACATAATACAATATGACTGCTTTATATAACAGTATAGTATACGGATTATTTCCAGTTCAGTACTCATGACGCTAATGATGGATATTTAAAATAAGTTACAACTTATAAATAACAAGACGTCTACAATCATACCGACATTTCTAATACCATGTAATTTATATAATGATAAACTCATTGGTTTAGAAACTAGCTTGTAAGTTTGAAGATCTCGGATCCGTCGAAATAAACGTTATTGTGTCTTCTGTGTACAAATTTTCAGTAGCTGATTACAGTTTTTAGCGTATACAGCCTCGTACCGTAGAAATACTTTAAAGCTGTTGGTTCTGCGCCATACTCTCTGAACTTGTTGGATTGACAACCCGTCGGATTTTAAGGGATGACTATGTTTGCGCACACTTGTGCACTATAATATCTCGTCTACCGCCGTAGGCGATATCAGTCAAGAGATCATTGTCATCATAATGGGCCAGCAGGGCCCAAGACTTCAGGTACATTCGGTTAAAGCTATAAGGAAATAGTTGTTAAAGGAGACGCGCTACGAATACGCTGTTTCATTAGCGATTAGCATGATGTCAACGAAAGTAGCGCTTGAATATTTGCTCGGTCCTCCTGCACCCATAATTAAGCGTTTCTAAGCGTAAGTCATTAACAAGAGCCTGTTTTGAATTACAATTTGACGGCTTGAAAACCTTCCTGGCTTGTTCTCGTGTTGTTCTACTAGACCAACAATTACATGGAATTTTCCATTAAATAACTATATTTATACCGCGTAGCTATTTACATTCATCATTTATGTATAGTATAAACTGTATACTTTATACTGTTTAAGTAAATAACAATATCTTTTTAAATTTGTTATATATAAAGTGAATACGAAATGAAAATAAATGGATATTATATGTTATATGTATAATCGTGGCTTAATATGACTTACTGCTTCATCGGCTCAGTGGCTACCTTCGAAGATTTCAGATCTATTAAAATTTTGTTTCTATGACAGAACCTGTATTTTATAATATTAAGTCAAGTGATGCCAGTATTCTTCTATTAATTTCAACTACTAATGAAAGGACAGATACATGACATATATAGTTAAAGATCATCTATTAATCTGTAGAAGCTCCCATGACATAAGCGATGTTGTGCAATTCAGACGTGTTCAGATAAAAAAATCAACCATTGTCGGCGCACACGCATCCTGTAGGGCTGCCACTGCTTTAAAAATATCTAACACTGTAATAATATTTAATTGGAGTTGGTTGTGGCCTTTCCTTAAAATGTCTTATGTATAAATCAAGTTTATGCCTTGCTTTGATTTTAAAAATGAATAAATAGTTACATTAAATCTCTGGATAGATTAGGCTTCTCTCTCGGAAAAATATAAAATATGTCAATCTTTCTTCTTCATTAGGTTTAATTTAATCATTTAACACATTTCTTTTACTCCAACAAACTATGTAATGATATATAATTTTATCAAAATCGAATTAGTGATTTAGTATTATGGAGAGATAAACTTTTTTTTTTTTTTTTTTTTTTTATATCATAGGTTGGCGGACGAGCATTTGGGCCACCTGATGGTAAGTGGTCACCAACGCCCATAGACATTGGCAGTGTAAGAAATGTTGACCATCGCTTACACCACCAATGCGCCACCAACCTTGGGAACTAAGATGTTCTGTCCCTTGTGCCTGTAATTACACTGGCTCACTCACCCTTCAAACCGGAACACAACAGTACCAAGTACTGCTATTTTGCGGTAGAATATCTGATGAGTGGGTGGTACCTACCCAGACGAGCTTGCACAAAGCTCTACCACCAAGTGCATTAGTTAAATCTAAAAAAATTTGAAGCTGTACTCTTGTCATTTTTATTTTTATTTGTTTAAGTTACAAACAAAGTCTAGACTATGACAGAATCAGAGCTATTAATGTTACAGTTAATTTACTTGCAATATATACATATATATATATAGTACATACATACATATATACATATATATATATATATATAGTAATAAATATGTAAGACATTGCAAATCTGCTGCATATGTTTTTTATGCACACAAATATAATAATATCACAGAAGTTTAATATATTTTTCATGTAATATTTCCGAGGAAATGTATTAACATTGCATTTTTTGTTTCATATCAATTATTTAGGAGACATTGTTTAATTGTCAAAGTAACGACCGCAGATTAATTGTAAAGTAACTGTTGTAATTGATTTATAATATCTATTATATTATAATCTTCCCATTTTTGTTAAGTAATGTGTGTATCTTAATTTCAATTTAATGATTTTTGTGTACTACATTTTTTATACTGTCAACCCTAATAAATACTCAACACGCTATTGTCAAGTTTTAATGAAAATTACACAAATTTACTCTTTATTATATTCACATAAGGATGTTTTTGCCATGATATGAATATGCTGAGCCAAATAAACATCTTTTTTCTGGCACTGAAGCAACCTAGACGTTAGGTGCATTCAACTTTAGTAAATTTAAAATAAAATGTTTTCAAAGGCAGAGAGTTTTAAAACAAGATAACTAAAAGGCTGCAATTTAAAATTCGAAACAAAATGCGTAGTATTCATTCATAGCATAAAAGAATTGACAGCATAATACAAGTGTTCTAGGTGGCTAGGCGGAGTCGCTTTTACATATTGTAATACCTAAATCGTGCAGGCGCGGGCGTAGTTTTTTCAAGACTTCGGTACAAATATAAACGTACAGCGATTGTAATAACGTTTATATTTTGGTATGATTAAGTTCGTATTGATTTTATTCGCATGTTTTCTACATACATGAACTTTCTTACTAGATTATATATTATTTATTTATTTACTAAGTTTGCTAGCGATTATTACATCGGTCATTTTTACATACATACAATTATAATATATCCACAGATTATGTAAAATCATTAAATCATTAATTAATATTGCTTGCTACAAAAAGAAAAGTGAAAAAACAAAACAAAAACGAAGAATAAGCAAAAGAGAAAAATTAAAATTTGTACATGCACACAATTTACAATAAAATGTTTATATATTAATTTATATACATTACAGATTATACAATGATATATATATATATATATATATCATGTAATGTACATGTTACATGTGACGCTGTGACGGTTATATATCCCAAATATATTTTAATGTAAACTGCCATCTATATTGTTAAAATATATGTGTGAATTGTATACAAAAGTAATTAACAGGGTTATTTTGGGGAGCGCATCAAATCAATGGTTGCTAAATTGACCTTATGTGTTTTTAATTTGTTCAAATAATATTTTATAAATTTGCTTGTTTGGTTTCACTCATGTTTCACCCTATTGTTGCAACACTGTCTGTCACCGGTTCATGTAATGACAGCTCGAAGTGTTATCTTAATCGTTTCTTTATAACAATCGTTAATTAGACAGGTTTCGTCGTCATTACGACTTATCAAGTATATAAGCCAGCTGGATAATATAATAGAATCGATTTGCATAATTGCGTCTGATAAATCCATAATTCCGTATGACATTTCAACGAACATTTTATCGGCGGCTAGAAGATGAACAGTTGAGTATCCAAATTAAAATTACACCTTGAACTTTATGGTTGTCATTTACATGTTGCAAATTTAATGGCGGATACGCCATTGAATGCTATATTGACTAGACTTGAAAAATAGTTACCATAATTTAAACAAATTGATAAATTGATGTTTAAGATAACATAAAGCATATATAAACAAACTTATTCGTTAGTTTTTCCTGTGTAAGTATGTAACAATTGCTTCAATAATTCTGAAACAGTCTGTAACAAAGCTTCAAGGATATATAATCCTTCAGCAAAATTGTCTTCACTCTATTATTTGAGATTTGCGTATAAGCTCATGTGGACATTTTTTTTATATTTCGTGTATAGTCTATTCCAATGGAAGTGAAAAAAAAACTTTGACCTTGAATTGACATGACATTTGAGTTAGACTAGTGACGAGAAAATTGTTGAATGAATGGCTAATAAATGAATGATAAAGTATAGAACGATATATTTTGCTTTTAAACGTAATTTATTATTAATTTTAATAGGTATATGTTATATGGATTGCAGGTAAAATAAATAAAACAACAATTTGATAATTCCGAATAAGCACCCGTGCACATGATACGAAAGAACAGAGACGAATGTCTTACTCTTGTATTATTTTCAAAACTATAAATTGAGTCTTATTATGCATAAAACTGATCTACATTTTGAGATATTAGATTTTTTTGTTTCTTTAAAATTAAATAATTTTGTTAATATTTTTTTCTTTACTTGTACTGTCTGTATAAAATAATAACATTTTATCAAACGTTAGGTAACTTTCTATATTTTTTACAAATATTTTATATTCCATATTATATACAAGTAAATAAATATCTATTAAAAAAATCTAAAACTTATGACAAAACTGAAATAAAATATATTTTATCTGTATAAATTCATATATTTTCCATTCGTTTAGCGAACATTCTTAATCAGCACCGCCATTTTAATTGTTCATTCATCGAAAAATGGCGTCTTGAATGTCGGCAAAACTGTTTTCGTAACTTTGGAAGTGAAATTAAAGTGGGTTTAAGTAGTTAAGTGAAATAATGTTGTATTACAAATGAAGATATATTAATCAAGAACAGTTTGTAGTGCATCATATAGCAGAGTTATCAGCAAAACACTTGGAATATTGAAAAGTACGGTTTGTTTTGATTGTTTCCTATTCTCATTGGAATAGACTATATAAATATATATAAGAATATGTTAGTAATAAGGTAGAGCATTTCATGTTCATATTAATTTTAAGTAGATTATTGCCTTATACATAAATAGCTTCAAACCATGCACAATCAGAAAAAAAAGAAGTAAAAATATCTTATTTTTGGCTTATTTTGAAGTTAACAAAAGTTGAAATGCTATATTTTATCTAGTCGATTGAAAAATAATTTCTCATTATCGCTCGTAACTTAAATCCATATTCTATTTAGTATGTCTGTCGTGCTGTCGGTATGGCCAGGAGCGCACTTTCGTACGGCCGCGACTCGACAGCGACGCGGCGCGGGCGCACGTCGCCGAACTTCCGCTATTGGATAATCGTTAAATATTCGACATTGTTATTTGGTCTATGACTGTCTGGTTGCATATTGTAATATCATAATCATGGGGTACGCAAGGTTGTTATGAATCTGATTTCGAATGGCAGGTATTCTTAGATGACGGCGAAGCAAGGGTGTGTGACATTACTAACTTCCGCATTCCGAGTTACTACTGAGAATTTGTCTATAGAAAAACTCAATAATTTTTATTGGCCCAATCCCGAGTTCGAACGCGGTTACTTGGGATAAGCCAGCAACAAATTACAAGCAAATCAACTTATTTACCGTTATTTTTACTTATACTACGCTTTTTTTACATTTAGATCAAAACAACTAAAACGATTATAAGGCTAAGAACAGAAAACATAAATATATAAAAAAATATATAGAAAATAATTAAAAACATATCTCGTATTTTAAATGTTTTTTGAGAAAGTGTTGTTTTTTAAATTCGTTACCTGTCCTGATTTCGTATCGTCAAAATTGGTTTTATGATGATGAATAATAGAATTTTAATAAATCTAAATGTTACCTGTACAATGTCGGAAAGAGTAGGAAGTACGACGAAAATTAATATATTATAATCAAAATTGAATATCTGCATTTCTTATACTATATTTGAGAAACCTGCAGAGAATTTGCCTCCGGGATGACGTTTGAAGAACGGTTTTAGAAGGAGTCATAACCTTTAAAATGTACCGAAAGTCGAGAATCAACTCATGATTTCAATATTATAATATTATTTTGCACTATTACATCAATGTCATTAGCCGTTATTAGATAACATTTCTATTTTACAGATACATTATTTTTCTATAATAACATTTCTTTGTGTCTATAAGCTTTTAAACAATCGTAGAAGATATCTTTGCTTTCATACTTATATGATTTTCTACAAGGTCACTTTCAGAGATAGCCGTCCTGATCCTGAGTCAGTGACTCAGTGAGCAACGGTTAATCTTATCTATATAATGGTAACTCGACTGAACGAAAAGTTAGTTTAAAAATGCATTATAACACATTCAACAACACCATTATATCTATTCGTCATCTGTAGAAGCACCTAAATGACATACATTATATTTTATTATATATTACTTATTGTTATAAAGTGTGTTATGTAATTTGAGATTTAATATAGTAAGGTGTTACCTGAGCAAGCGGGTTCCGTGAGAATACGCTAAATAGATAAGGGGAATATTACGCACCGTGTGTGATATAGGAGCAAGGATTGAGACAAACCGAACGAGTATCAGTTACGAATTATTGTACGTGCATGGTCTGCGGTGCGGGATACAGAAAGCCGGATCGTATTTCTGGAATCAGTTGAAAGGATTTCTCTATTTCTTACGGATCTGTGGTTACGATAATATGGGAAAATGAAAACTACACTATACTTGTTAAACATTCATTTTAGATCGAAAATATTATTTATAAAACATATTGTCTAATGAAACAATGATGTTCGTTACTTAGACCGACCCTAATAGTATTTACAAATATGATATTTTTATTCGTTTCCTTATTAAACTACGATTATAAAAGATTGATGTATTGTTACATTGAATTCATTTATTTTTTTGAAATATACTATTACATTGAATAAAATAACAAAAAATGTAATAAAACGTAACGAAAAGTAGTTTTCAGTGTTACATTAATACAAATGTTATGGCCAAATAATAAAAGAAAGAAGATACCAATCACATGTTAAATTTTAAAAATAATTAATTAAATAAGAAGAGGTAGGTAGAGGTAGTGGTAAGTTCCTGCAAGCCGTGAATAGGAGAACAGTTATTAGTAATTAAATTAATAATTTTACTATTTCAAGAACATAAATTAACACAATAGAATAAAACAAGTATGTAAAGAGCGCGTCAGCGTGCGGCTTATGGCGTGGCGTTGCTCGCTAACGAGATTGACCGTGAACGAGTTGTTTTGTACATAACGGTGTTGACAATAGAGAAAATCGTTTGTAATCCATATCATAACATTAAGGTTTATTCGCTACCATTGAATATAACTAAAATTTTTAAGCAAAACACCAATATTTCTTATTAGATACCGCGCCAGTTCATAATATGTACTACGATTGTAAAACAATATCTCATTTGAATAAAACGTGAACAATTTTGCTTCTATTTTATATGGCAAAGTACTTTTCGAATGATATAAGTTTCATTCCTCGCATTAACAAAAAAATAAACAAAAACTAGTTTGCTATAAAACTTCAAGCTATTACCATAACAAGCAGGGCTGTATTAGAAACAACAACAAATGTGGCCAAGTGTATGAAAAAGACAGAAACAAAAGTTTAACGCACGTGATGTACTTTAAGTGAAAACGTTAATAACGTTTTGAAAAATGCGCATATTGCAGATTATAAAGTAAAAAATATACAAATTATCAAAGCTTGAAACTTATCATATATTTAAGTATCTTAATGAGGTTTATGAAGATATTTATAGATAATAAAGCTAAGTTCGAACGCTAATGCATCCCACGCAATTAATTTTAATACATACATAATTTCAAGCATCGAATTCGTTCAGATATTAAAAACTCTTGTTACCATTTAACTGTATTAGTGAAAGCAGTATTACTTCAGTAGAAAGTCTAATTAATATTATAACAACAATTTAAATTGGATATTGAAAAACATACATATATAACTTATGGTTAGCTTGCACTTTCAATTACAGTCACGCTAAGTGAAGCACAGATTAATAAAATATTTTTAGTCTGTGGTTTTATGACATGTTTTTAAAAGATTTTTGTGCAGGATTATTATTGCATACAAAATGTTGATGTTAATGTAATGTTAAATGATACATGGATAAATATAAACTTTGAAATAGTGTTTGACGAAAAATATGTTTTCAATTTTTCTTGAAGTTATTATTCTATTTTATATAATATAGCTACCCAGGTAAGAAAGGTTTACTAAAATGTCTTAGTGATTATATCGTATAGATATCGTTTGATATGAATATGGTTACAAATAGCAAGCAAGTCCCGTATTATGGCATATTTTACATGGCCCCATGGTTAGTCTTTATTTCTCGGAATGGGTGGCGCTATGGGGTTTCAAACGGGCTATGGGAATCTATGACAATGCTCATTTCTATAATCACGACCCGTATTCAATATCTGTTTGAATAAAACTATAAAAAACTTCGTAAATAATCAGTTGAATGCATTTTAACGGAACTAAGTACATAACGTCCTATTTAGACGAATAATAAATAAATAAACCGACAAAAAGGGCAAGCTAAATAAAACCGTTTAACAATATAGTCGGCTCGACTTGTTGGTTGTTGTTGTTGGGTTTGATGGTTACCAAGTAAGCCGAGGAAAATACAAAACAATTTAGTACATTTTTTGTTCGGTTTCGATTTCTATTGATGAGTTTTAGTGTTATTAGTAAAAGAATATGTGCAAAAATATGCAAATTAATTACGTCAAATTGTTATTGTGATAATAATAATGGTTGAATTTCGAACACTGAGCGAGTGTAACACTAAGCACATGCGAATATTTACTTATTCTAAAATCATGAATCGTATGTAAATCAATATTTTGCAAATGCGACGCGAGACTGTTTATAAACATGGTGTCAAAGTGACGTGGCTTGAGTGATCAATAACACGCTATTACTTGAAGGCTCTTTGAATCTACCTCTTTTATTACTAGTGCGGCATATAAGACAATGAGAAATGTCTCAATTTCTTTATAATATGCAACCGGTACATTATTTAAATGTTTTAAATCGAATGTACAAATGCTGCGACTGGAATATGTCAATTTTCAATTGATAACTTTAGTATAACAAAAAAAATGATGATGTATGTAATTATATTGCAAATAATTTAGACCGTACAATAGGCTAACAGTTTAAAAAAAATTGCCAACTCGAATCTCTGAGCTACAATTGAAGTTTTTGGAAATTAGAAAACAGGACCTCGGGATTTGCACCTGACCGTTAGACTAACGACATCCTCGTTCCGAGAGTTTTATACAATAAGTAAAAAGAATATATGCTTTAAGGTTAGTGCTGAATAAGTAAAGAATCGGAAGGAACGTTGCCTCATTGAATTTATTATCAAGGATTTACACTTTATCACAGCTATTAATCTTAGAAAGGCTTAATTACGAGTAAATCGCGAAGGTTTTATAAATTCAATATTTTTTTCATAATGCACCGATTTATAATAATTAGAAGCGGTGGGAAATCGAGTTAATACACATAGGTGTCGACTTTCGATAACCCGTGTCACTTCCGGCGTCGCTCGGGAGTCTCAGTGGGTCTTGAGTAATTATCTCATAGGTGGGATTTTGACATGGTCCGCACACAGCATTGTTATGAGTTGTGATAAAAAATTTGTCAGCATTTTAAAAATAAATACATATATAGTAATAAGGTCCTCCAGACCGATTTCGGTCACGGCGGCCAATCTCAAGAGAGATTAGCCAACTGCGCAGGACATATTATAGTGCACAAGTGTGTGCGCAAACACAGGCGCACTCTCTTTTCCTTAGCTCTCATAATCCGATGGGACGGCAATCCGACACGACCGGAAAGAGTTCAGGCGCAGGACCAACGGCTTAACGTGCTTTCCGAGGCACGGGAGTGTACACACTTCCAACTTCCAGACTCCGGGCTGCTACTGAGAATTTTCTGACAGAAAAACCCAATAACTATTTATTGGCCCGACCTGGGAATTGAACCCAGGACCACCGGGTCTGCGGCCTTATATCTAGCCACTAGACCAACGAGGCAGTCGTTGGTCTAGTGTAGTGTAGTGTAGTGTAGTGTAACATATATAGTAATACAATATTGTAATGTTGGGTATATTAAAGTAATCCTTAGCTTACAAACTCTCTAAGTAATTATTGAACGCTGCATTGATATCGACAAAAAGCAATAAAAGATAAAATTAAAACAGTTCCTTCACCGCGTTACCTAAAAAAATACAAAGATCACACGTTTTGTTTTTCTTGGTAGCTAAGAAGACCGTTAATCACAAAAGAAATTGAACTATTAAATTAAGAATATCTGGATCTTTATGACTAGTTTATGGTCGTGGTTCCAATCGGCGAATCTCTCTGCGAATGTGTGCGAAATGTATTGTATGTATTTTATTTCTTTGCCATAAAATTCCTTACGCTTAAAAACTTATAATAATAATATTCATGTAATCTTTTTTCTTTGCATTTAGTAAAAAAATGGGCAAATATCCAAATAGCTCATTTCAATAAGTAATACGTCATCAATAAATCTAATAGGTCATTTCAACGAGACTAAATCGTATACCTCTGGTTTCTAAAACTCATCAAAGATCAAAATAATTATTTTTTATAGTAATTGGTCGATAGCAGCCGATGATGCAATCGACTAACTAGCATTATCTATTTAGTCGGATAAGTTAATCGCAATAGTAAGTAGCTTCCCATTTCTGAAGCTGGCAGTTAGCTCTTAGAATCTAAAATGGAGATAGGAAACACTTCTATTGGGGTTTTTAATCGATTTTCGACTGGAATTTATTATTAGGTAAGACTAGGTATTTTAAGTTACGAACGTCGAAGGATGAAACTAGTACAGCATAACCAAAATTTCGTAAGAGTCAGCGAAACAAAACGGATAACGATCTAATGTTTAGCCAGCGTAAATATGTTATATCTCTAAAGCGATTAAAACATTGCAAGTTGATTCTCGTTCGCGGTGATGCAAGAGTTGCACGTCTATGGCTACATCACCGATTATAATTATACAGAGGAATACACCAAGTTTGTACACCTAATTGCATTTTAATTTATTACTAATTCTAATCCTAAAATATTGACGCATTATGCTGTATATGAACTTCGAGAGTTGAAGCGACAATTTTTTTGCAAATGTAACTTATGGAAAAGCTATAATTAATACAATAATATATATAATCGTATTATATTTATATACATAAGGTGATAACAGAGCCGCATAGAAACAATACACTAACGTCGTGTCCACATTGTAAGTAAACACTCGGAAAGTATTTATCTATAAATATCTATTCAACAGGTGTGGTCAGCGTGACAAAGGAGAGTGACTCATGGCTTTATTTTAAGACGGGACACAAGAATGAGGAACATTTTACGCCATTACCGCGGGCATTTCCCGTGACCGTCGCGATGCATTGTTTAAAGGAAATAACTACCACAGTACATGAGCCTTTATGCTTTTGTAACGATGATTAATGTGAAGAAATTTAACTGCACCTTATTATACGGCAATAAGGTGCAGTATCGGAATCTTTGCAACATGATGTGCAGGTATACACATCAAAGAGTCATTTTCAAATCTGTTGTTGAAGACGACAACACTTCCAGAGTCTGGAAATTTCTCAAGTATCTAGGAGTTGGCAAGACACATGCCGACACTATCACTAATAACATGGATCTCAACCATGTTAACCACCACTTTGCATCTTCAGTTACTGTTAATAGTTCAACTAAACCGAACACATTAAATCTATTATCTGCTTCTCGGACTTTCCCGCCCTTTATTTTTCGTGATTTTACCGAGTGTGATATTAAGAAGAATATTTTAGCCATAAAATCTGATGCCGTTGGTTCTGACTGCATTAGCCGTAAAATGATTCTACCTATTATTGATTATTTAACTCCTGCTATAACTTACATATTCAATAACTCCATTCATTCCTGCTACCTTTCCTGCTTCCTGGAAAGACGCTTAAATAATTCCTTTACCTGAGAAAAACAATCCTTCATCTTATGGCGATTACCGTCCTATTTCCATCCTCCTTTTCTCTCAAAAGTTCTTGAGCGTCTTTTGTATCAACAGCTTAACCTTTTCCTGTCTTCCTACAACCTATTAAATCCTTTACAATCTGATTAAGATAACTGACGACATTAGATTAGCCATGGATAACCAAGAACTTACGGTTTTAACATTGCTAGATTTTAGTAATGCATTTAATACTATAGATTTTGACGTACTCCTAGCTATATTAAATTCTCTTAATATTTCTCCTTCGGTAATTAATTGGTTTAATAGTTATCTCAAAGGTCAGCCGTCAGCGTATACGAGTCCATGATTCTCACTCTGACTAGTTGACGGTAAATGCAGGTGTTCCTCAAGGCGGTGTCTTATCTCCTCTTCTTTTCTCAATCTTCATAAGCTCCGTAACTCAATCTATATCTTCCCCGTGTAGACTATTCTCTTTTGTCACCTATTGTGTTTAATAAAACTATAATTCCTTTAAGTAAAAAAAGTTAAAAATTTATATTTTGATCAAAATTTCTCATGGATGTCACAATTAAGCGAAGTTACCAGGAAAATGTTCCACTTCATTGGGTCCATTCGCAGATTACGTAATCTTCTACCAATTCTTACCAAAATTTAGCTCAAACAATTCTTCTTTCCATGACAACAACAGTTTTTCTTATCTTGATTATGCTGATACCCGCTATCTTGATCTCAGAGAAGAGCAATGAAATAAACTTGAGCGTATTCTTAATTTTTGTATTCGGTTTATATTTGGACTTCGCAAATATGACCACATTTCTGAATTTCACAAAAAACTCGTGTGCCTCCCAATCCGTCTACGCGGGAATACTCACATACTTTCTCTTCTCTACTGTATACTTTTTCACCCAAATTCTCCTCACTATCTTAAGCAACGTTTCGAATTTCTTAAAGACTCGCACGGCCGCACTCTACGATCTGATGAAAATCTTATTCTTAAAATTCCTTCTCATTCTTCTTCTTTTTATTCTAATTCCTTTTCCGTCCAAGCAGTTCGTCTTAGGAATTCCTTACCGACTCACTTAAAACGATTTCAATCCATCAGCACGTTTAATACCCGACTCAAGGCGTACTATTTAACTTTATGAATAACTGTTCGGTGTGGTTTTATTTATTATCGCGCCCCATTGCTTATTATTAAAACTATCTTAGCTACATATTTATTTATTATTACTTTATTATATGTATTTATAAATATATTATATATAGATATAAATATTATTGTTATATATCGTTTATGTAATGATGTACATGTATTTAGTTTATTGTATATGTGTAGACACGTGTGTATGTATATAGTTCTCGACTGCCTCGTTGGTCTAGTGGCTAGATATAAGGCCGCAGACCCGGTGGTCCTGGGTTCAATTCCCAGGTCGAGCCAATATAGTTATTGGGTTTTTCTGTCAGAAAATTCTCAGTAGCAGCCAGGAGTCTGGAACTTGGAAGTGTGTACACTCCGGTGCCTCGGAAAGCACGTTAAGCCGTTGGTCCTGCGCCTGAACTCTTTCCGGTCGTGTCGGATTGCCGTCCCATCGGATTATGAGAGCTAAGGAAAAGAGAGTGCACCTGTGTTTGCGCACACACTTGTGCACTATAATATGTCCTGCGCAGTTGGCTATCTCTCTTGAGATTGGCCGCCGTGGCCGAAATCGGTCTGGAGGACCTTATGTATATAGTATATTAGTATTATGTATAGTAGTGAATAAGTTTTTTTTTTATCTTAAGTATTTGACCTGTACACCTCCACCGCTTTATTAAGCTCATGTCCGTGTCCCAAAGGTTGTCTGGAAGAAATCGCTCTCTTAGCGATAAGACCGCCTTTTGTGGTACCGGAATTTATTACTTTTTTTTCCATTAATGTAAGTTTCTGTTACTGTGTGTACAATAAAGCATATAAATAAGGTTTAAATTATACAGAAGCGGATTACTTAATACTCGGTGGTAGAGCTTTACTCGGTGGTAGAGCTACTCGGTGGTAGAGCTTTGTGCAAGCTCGTCTGGGTAGGTACCACCCACTCATCAGATATTCTACCGCAAAACAGCAGTACTTTGTATTGTTGTGTTCCGGTTTGAAGGGTGAGTGAGCCAGTGTAATTACAGGCACAAGGGACATAACATCTTAGTTCCCAAGGTTGGTGGCGCATTGGCAATGTAAGTGATGGTTAACATTTCTTACAATGCCATTGTCTATGGGCGTTGGTGACCACTTACCATCAGGTGGCCCATATGCTCGTCCGCCAACCTATACAATAAAAAAAAAAAAAAAAATAAAAAAAATCATGCGCAGCTCGTAATCATAGGGGCATTGCGATCACTTCATTGAGTCTCCGTAATGCTGTGGGTTTAGTACGTAGGACCTGAATAGACGTAGAGACGAACGAGGATATAAGACCCAATAAAAAGTTGGTCTACAAGGACTTGCACCAATAAAATAGAATTATTGGCATTAATCCCGTACTCTTTACGCTATAAAATATCTAAAAAAATTAATGTCGTTAATATGTATTGTATTGTTTTTGACTGGCATATTTTAATATAATTTAATAAAAAATAATGATTTGTCAATGATAAATTGTTTTCGGTAATATAATATATTATAGCAAATATTAATATCGTGGAAATGCTAGAATATTAATAATACGGTTTGTTAGGTGGTATTTCTTTACGCAACCTCGTCTGGGTAGGTAAAGGTATTATATTCCTAACAAATGTATATATATAATAAACTGTTTTCGAAGCCATATACAACTTGTCAAACAGTTTTCAAAAATTCTCAAAAACTACTGAACCGATGGACAAAGCACGCTGAGACGCTACTATACGTACATCGGGAAATTGCAAACGCTAGCGCGATTTAACTACGTACAACGCCATCTAGTTTCCTCGCGTGTAGTCACTAAAAATATTATGACTTTGATGGTTAAAGAATTTCTATGAAATGTAAACATAAGGTTATTATGCAAATGTCAAATCTTATCTTATAATATCGAAATGAGCATTTCTTATGTGTATAATATATACATAAAAATTTATATAAATTATAAAATGATTTCGTGTATCTCGAAAAAAGATCTCAACGATTTGGCTTAAGTTTTGTAATTTTTAAGTTTAAACATATAGGACGATATCATGAAAAAAATGCAAATTTTCATAAAGATAAAATTATTTATTAGACGAGTAAAGGTCACTCAGTATGATATTAATCAATTTGCGAAATTAGGTTACTTAACGATACTACAACTGTTTTTACATTCTGTTCAAATTTTATATAATATAATAATATAATATAATATAATAATAATAATTTATTTATAATTTCAATAAATGTGTATAACTATTAACAACTGTATCTGTAATTTAAGAAAAACATTGTATTATTGCTTATATAAAAATATTGTAACAAAATATATATCAATGTTAAGTTACAATTCAAATCCATACATTATTACATACATTCAAATAATACCATATTATCTTTTATTCCTATATTACTTACTAAAGCAATTAAGTAGCATTTACTAAAAATTTTTGTTTTGCTTTTAATTTATTTGGTGACTGGAACTCACTATCCTTCATGGGCTATTTAAATAAACTACGGATTCATTGGCAACAATTTCACAATATGATGTCATCGATTCAAACGTAATTGCTTTATAAGATGAATGTGAAAGTGTTAGTTTGTTTTCAAATCACGTAGGAATGTCAGTACGTCGTTACAATATTTTTCGAACACACGACTCGCAATAACAAATATAATATATGAATTAATTAAATATTATTTGAAATTTAAGGGTTTCTTCCCAACTGTGAGATGTATAGAAACCCGACCTACTTAATAACAATTGGTCGTATAATCCATTATTTTAATTCAATTGCGGTTATTTATGTGTCTGTTTTTATTTTAAAAGGCACATATGCAAATGGTTCACTTGGTCATTGGTAATTATCGCTTACAAAAACCCACCCATACCTCCGAGTATAATTTATAAATGTAAAATATAAATAAATAGTTATGTATATTTGTATACCTATTTTGGTAAGTGAACAGTCAAATGGGTCACCTGATAGTAAATGGCCAATGCCGCCCATAAACATTGAAGCTGTTAGATATATTAACCATCCCGTGCATCAACCTTGGGAACTTAATACTGAATATTTCCCACATCCCTGCAGTTACACTGGCTCCCTTCAAACTGGAACACAACAATCCTAAGTATCAATACAAAGGGCAGTTTGGCGGTAGGATATCTGAGTGGGTGGTATCTACACAGATGGGTTCGAACAAAGCCTTACCACAAAATATTTAAACCAAGCTGAAATACCTTGACTTATTTTGAAAAATATTTTGATTTGAGATAAACTTATGTCATATTACTGCTCTTTATTTAAAAACCTACTTATCATTTTAAGATTATCCCAAAAATTATCCACGACCGTTTTATTACAAAGTGTTTAAACAAATATTTATTCTGTAAACAGGTCTCGTAGGAACATATTCGGATATGCCCACGCATTCCCCCGAACTATTTTCTCACGTGCACTAATATGTCACTCCTGCTCATTAGCATACTGCTAGAGAAGGATAGGTTAATAAGTTATGTACATTGTGCTTTGGTCATTATGACCTGTTTGTGTATGCTGTCCGCTAGCTTCGGGACTCACTTCGCATTTTAGGAGGTTATGATTGTATTTCAAATGACACTTAGACATGTGATACTATGTTGGAACACCAACATGTTCAGTGGATATAATAGGCTGTCAACCAAAAGCACAAGGTTCAAGTCTCTTGCTTTGAGTTTAATATTGTAGAATTACTCGATGGTTTATTATCTTTATTAAGTTATATTATTACAGCGTCGTCAGTCGTTCTTACTTAGATTTATGAGCTAAAAGTGTAGTATTATGGCGTAAAGAACTATTATAAGTAACAGGCAATGGCTACTTTCAAGGAAAGGATCACAGCAGTATCGAAAAAGCCAGGACCTTTGGATCTGCAACCTTAAAAGCTAACCATGAAACCAACGGGGCGGTCATATAACATTAACATATAATAATTCGCGTAACAAAGTGTACAACTGGCAAGTTCATCGCGAGTACGTCTTTTTGGAATTTAATGCGATATATAGGGTTTTCCATTAAGGGCGCTTGATCTTTGAAATGCAAAAAAAAATACATGTAGGAGAGATATTTGCGAAATTTTTTTTTTATTTGGAAGGTCTATCGACCCCATTATGTATGGAATATGACATCATTCAAATGACCGCCACGGCTTCGGTTGGTGGCGCGCACACGAAAGGTCCAATTTTCGATGACTCTGGCGCACAAATCGGGCTGTATTTGATCGATGGCGTGGCGTATGTTGACTTTGAGGGCATCGGTGGTTTGCGGCTTGTTGGCATAGACCTGCGACTTAAGAAAACCCCACAAGAAAAAGTCCAGCGGGGTCAAATCGCACGATCTCGGTGGCCAGTTCACGTCGCCTCCGCGCGAGATGAACATGTCCAGAAATTGCTCGTGCAGAACTTCCATCGTAGCGTGTGCTGTGTGGCACGTAGCGCCGTCCTGTTGAAACCACATGTTGTCCAGATCCATATTCTCGATTTCAGGCCAAAAGAAGTTGGTTATCATCGACCGGTATCGCTCACCATTGACGGTGACGGCCACACCATTATCGTTTTCGAAAAAATACGGACCAATCACGCCTCCGGCCCAAAATCCGCACCAAACAGTCACTTTCTGCGGGTGCATTGCCACTTGGTGAACCTCGTGTGGATTGGTCTCGTCCCAAATACGGCAATTTTGCTTGTTGACATAGCCATTCATCCAAAAATGCGCCTCGTCGCTGAAGATGATTTTTTTGCCAAAATATGCGTCAACTTCCAACTGCTCTAATGCCCAGTCAGAGAACACACGGCGCTGTCTATGGTCATTAACCTTGAGCTCTTGGGTCAGCTGGATCTTGTACGGGTGCAGGCTCAAGTCACAACGCAAAATTCGCCAAGTTGTCGTCATGAAAGGCCGAGTTCCTGTGCGCGACGCGGAATTGACTGCCGCGGGTTTTCGAGGACACTGTCGCGCACAGCGGCGATATTCTCGGCAGATCTCGCGTTACGTTGACGCACGGGAACCGGCTGATTGTTAACTGACCCGGTTGACTCGAATTTGTCCACCAATCGACGGATAGTCGACTCGGCAGGACGATCATCGCGATCGTAAAACGGGCGAAGTGCGCGGAACGTTGCTCGAACTGAAGACCCATTTTCATAAAACAATTTTATGATTTGCACGTGCTGCTCGACACTGTAACCTGCCATGGTGGTTTGGGAGGACGGAATGAATATAACACACTGCATTTGACAGCTGTCACTCAAACAACATGGCCGCAATCAGCTGTCAAAGTTCAAGCGTCCCTATTGGAAAACCCCTTATGTTATTCAATCAAGACATCGTGTTCTAAAATTTTAGACTATCTAGCAATTTATGGGAGGAAATTATAGACAACATTAGCAAATAATGGGACGAATCCGACATTTATCTTGCGACGAAGCGTCCTGCAGCGTTTATGAATAAAATATTCATCGCAATCGGTTTTCTGCGGCCTAGTGGAGTGGAAAAATAGTCGGACTTGTATCGGACACGTACTGGTTCTTCAATGTTCGATTATCATAAAGTGGGACAGCGCCATATCGCATTTGGCTTTATAAATGACTTAATATTATTTAAAATAACACAAGAATATTATCTTATTATCGAGCTCCACATCACGTCCAGATAACGGACTAATTTCCTGGTATACAAAGATTTTCGTAATATACTGCTGCGTCGAAGCGCAGTATTACGATAAAGAAAAATACGATTTATGAATCGGTTCTTAGGTATCGCAGTGAGTTGTTTACATACGTTTGTTACGTTGTTGTTAAGACGTTTGTATCGACGATAAACGAGTAGATGGTTTTTTGTATAGTCCTAATGCAGTTTTATTACATTTAAAGGTTTCACTAGAATTATACCTACATTTTACCAACGGAAATCGCGTCAGAATTCTAAATTTCATCAATACCAGCTTGATAGAGATAGTCACTATCCCTTTTACATAAAAAAAAACATCATTGATTATTTTGTTGACAAAACATTTTTGGCGGCACAATTAATTTTGTGAAGAAGCAATACACATATCAAAGATATAAAAAAATATATACTTATGGTATAATATTGCACTCATTAATATTCTAAGACATTCATTGCGATCGTTTTCAGTTTTAATAGGATATATTAGAATTGTCTAGAAATCTATGTTCAACTTTGTATCTAAAGTGTATGAATTATCTCGTGCGTGGCAACTAATACTGGTCAGCTGTGGCTAGCGGGTCGCTGTCTGCTCTAGTGCCTTAAGCGGTTCAAAGCGACTTTTCGACGAGTATTTTAATTCGACTACGTTACAGCTAAAGTGGACAAAATCAAAACCATACTTTATTCGAGCAGGCTCGAAACATATGTGCTTTTAAATATTTATGTTACAGGATTCAAGTGAATGTAAGGCTACCACCGGTTTAGATTGTGGTTACTCTTTATCTCAAATAAAATTACGTCAACAACGAATTATTATATAACTATCTAGATGGCCTCTATAAATATATAAACGAATATAAATGCTTTACATAAACTACATATACATATATTATTGTATTAAAAACATTTGTATATAAAACGTTCCTTTTTAAAAATAAATTTACCGGTAAAGTTATGAATAACTGTGAATTTTATTTATAGTAATGAATACTTTGATGAACAAAGTTTTAGACTAAAGTCATTCACTTTCAGGTAGTCTAAAACTTTGTTATAAATTGATCCGAATTTATCTTCTTTTACAATGCTTTAGGTTTAATATAAATTATTTATATTATGGTGATGCAACTGTAAGTATTCCTATTTAATAAAAACATCCGGAAGGGAGTCTGAACTCTCAACATTATAAATATACCGGGCACTTATAATATCTATGTCACCTAATTAAGCAATCATGATAGATTTAAGTTAGTGTTCGGTAAATATTGTAGACGATTAAGAGTTTTTGTTTAATCTACCTTAAAATATGTTTCTTTTCAATATTTTTGGCATTAATAATATTTGTTGTAATAAATTAAATTATAATTTTTATAAGTTAATCCATAGTCGGTAATATAGTAATGCAATTTAAGTGTGTAATGTACACACTTAAATTGCATTACTATATATATTATAATAATATTAAAATATTTTCAAAATTAAATAAAAATAAACGAAATTGAATCCCTGTATTGAATTGATGTATTTTAGAACAATTGAAATGCTTACTATGTAGTCCAATAGTATTGTATTCAGCACAGTGCAGCGAAAACTATTTCAATAGAATAACAAGCTGGCATTAAATGAATTATATGTAATTTAATTTTTTCCTACTCTGTTTGCTATATTACAATATTATATATAATCAACACGTTTTTAACGATAATTCGTCAAGTTATATAGAAGATTTGGGGCAACATGCATACATAATATGACGTTTCGAGACTTCGAAAACTTTTTCCGATCACCATGAAAGTTGGCCAAACGGCACTGCAACACATCGATTAATGTTGATTATGGGTTCGGGTTTTATTATAAATTAGATAAATTGACAATTAAAGTTTAACACTAATTATGTTGTTTAACGTCTATACCTACTAATATCATTATTAACTAATCATTCGCTAAATCACCTATATAAATAGGTAAGTCTTTATAAGTTTAAGCTACGATTACAATCTCTACAATTATACTACTTCATCTCAAATCTGACAAACTTTAGACAAATAATAATAGATTTTTTATTTTTTTTGTAAATACCAACGTCGATTCGGTTTTTATTCTAGTGATTGGTTCCATATAATTGCAAGATGGTAATTATAGCTTCTTGTTTATGTAACAGCCATGTATAAAACATTCATTCGGTTAAAACCACGCTCCACCGAAGAGACGATGCAGGTACGCTGGTTTTTTAGTGGGTATTCCGGAGCCTTCAGCACCGGCGAGCCCCACATATCCCCCCCACCTCATGTGGGGGAAACGCGTAAAGGCGTTAGTCCAGCGAGAAAAAAAAGGACACAGCTAGCACACAATCGCAACAAGAACAACCTTATCACGAAATCACCGGAAACCTTAAGCTGTAAGCACAAACTTACAGTTGTCGGACAGGTCCACTCAAGGGAGTTACAATCATAACAGATAGCTATGTACTGGAAGGAGATTATTAATATTATTATTATTACCACTCACAATGAATAAGCTATACTTTGTATCTGCAACACAGACCCCGCATATTCTTATCGGAATGTTTATTTTTTTGTTATTTCGACAGATGTTTTCGAAGAGTAATGAGGAAACTTGAGTTAAAAGGCTAAGAATTTAGTGAGCTCAAATTACAATGCGGAAACATGCTCGCTTAGCATTTAAGAGAATCGCTTAGTTTTTTTATGCAAAATACATTGCTTGTCAAAGACATCAATTCAAGACTATAAGCATATGTATACGGTACAGGCCTGTATTAAATGGTTCGATTAAATGAAGTTAATGACGCACACTCGTACAAGAGCAATCGTAATTACGGCAATTATGATACAATTCCTTTTTAGTAACTTCACAAAAAAGCTTCAGCTTTTAGATGGTATAAATAAAATGTTATTTTGTTTTGCACTTTGGAGACCGTAAAAGTATCCGGTTAAGTTTTTGTTTACTCAGGCTTTGGTAGCAGATGCTTAAATTAATTTAGTGTTTATAAGGCTGCCTGTAATTTCTGAGAAGTGGATAAAAAATGAAGCCCTAGCGACTACCAATCGTTCCGTGTAAGGGTAATAATCCACTCAATAGCTAGGATGTACTGCTGTTATTGTACTCATGTATGCGATGCTATATACGAAGCGAGACACAAGATGATACTAAGAGAAAAGGATGCATAGATGATTGGCTGCGCTGCATTGCGCTACGTCCCCAGTCGACGGTGGCAGCCACCGAGGTCAACGCCTCGTCCCGAGACTCTCGTCTCTATACTCGGATTCGTTACGAATTGATCACGAAACGCAGTTTTTGTTATGTCCAAAATTGATTAATGAACTGGGAAAATTGTAAAAATCATATATAATTGCGCAAGAGTCTTACATCATAAACTAATCAAAGCCCAATATATAAAAGGCACTAAATGACAATAGGTACGCACTTCCAAGTTATATTATTTCTAGTTTGGCATAATTCGCCACTACTGAACGGCGTTTAAGCTCGGCGTTTAAGTTCGCACTTATCATTTAAATATGGGTCACTGTGTATGGTTAATTATTTAGTGTAGAAAGAAAGAGGTTCAAAGAATTCTCCCCATATACTCGAACGAGCGTATGTAGTAATTAAATAAACTGGTTTAGTAATAATTTTAATATTTGTTGACAAAATTACAATTTCAGCTCAAAATCCAATAGCACAGATTCCGATGTCAATAGTCAAGTAGCCGGGTAACTCAGTCTGAATTTGGCCAAGGTAAATTAAAGCTAACTCAACTAGCAGATATCTGTCGATTACCTAAATCCAGAATTTATCTGTAAATAAAGATAAAGATAACTAAAATAAAGATTATTTAATTTTAAAACATCAAATGCATTTTTAAACATTAAATATGCATTAAAACATTAATTAAGAAAATGTTTTACATGCAGAATCGAGTTTCAAATTGTTTGACAAATAATAAATTAGTGTAGTTTTACTAACGTAACTTAACGAGTTTTTAATTCATACAAATGCAATTGAACCTAAATGAACAGTAAACTTTGGCCACTTGTTATCGCTTGATAATTAATACTCATTTTCTGAAAATATGACCAAAAGTGTTAAGTCAGATTTACTAATCTGACTTAACACTGACCGCTCATTGGCTACTATGGACTATTCAACTTACCATCAAATTAGTTAATCTGATCAACGTTTGTTCAACGTTTCCTAAGGTTGAGTTAAACCTCGTTTTCTGTCGGTACAGGTGCCAGTGGTGGACTTTTGCGATAGATATAAAATAGTTGTATTCGTTACACTTAATCGATGAGTCGATATTGAGGGTACATAGACTTTTTTAGATATTCGTTCATATTGTTACCACTCATCATATATTCTAACGCCAAGAAGCCATGGTTAGGTTAGGTTTATTGTTGTGTTTCGGTTTGAAGGGTGAGTGAGCCAGTGTAACTGCAGATATAGGGGACATAACCCCTTAGTTCCCAAGGTTGAAGCGCATTGGCGAGGTAAGAGGTGATTTCTTACAATTCCAAAGTCTTTGGGCAATGGTGGCACTTAACATCAGTTGGCCCACTTGAGAGTCCGCCGACCGAATACAATAAAAAAATTGCATTTTTTTTCTGAGAACCATTTCACTATATAGTATCCAGGGCATGTATGTATGTACATATGTATCGTCAAGTTTCATAAAGGCAGCCACGTTACAAATTCATCACCTGTATAAGTACAACCCCGAGAAGGCAGCGCAGATCGACGTGAACGACATCAGACGATCTCGATAATCCTTCGACTTTCCGTCGGTGAAATCGCTCATTAACAAGCTTTCTATTCTTTTGTTAATTCATTACAAAAACCCACGTGCTATCGTAATTGCAAAGTAGCCGACGAGTCAGTTTTGCGGATACGAAGGTCTTTAAATTAACCGCCCCCATTTAAGATGATAGCGACGTGTGATTGAGCCCAGTTTCCAATGGACCAGTTTAACTCGCTGTAATTAATTACTTTTTTGAACTTGCAATGTTGAGGCCTTGACGTGTAGACACTACTTTTAAATTTATTTATTAATACATTTTACAGTGTTCTTATACTTAAAGAAAATTATTCTTCTTTTTCTTCTTTAAATTTAAGCAAAAGTAAATTGAATATAAAATATGACTAACTCCGCAAAGTCAACACATCATTCGATTCGTGCTGGATTTTATAACAAAATAGCCGCAGACGTCCGCGGCTTCGCCTGTTTCAGGAGGGACCTTTTGCCCTTTTGTACACTTTGCAACGTATATAAAAAATGTTATGATGATCGGGTAAGTCGTTAAGATATGAAAGCGTACAAATAAATAAATAAACAAACTTACTTTCGCATTTACAATATTAGTAAGGATGCCAATTGTCAATATGGACACTTAAAAGCGTGCAGTAAGTAATATAACTTAAATTGTTTCAATTAAAATAATATGTACTGTTGCCGAATAGATTCAAAAGTTGCTGTGGTGTGATTGATTTTTAGAATAGACGATTACTTAGACTTACTAACAAAATAATTGTTGTGATTTTTATATATATAATATGCAGTAATGTTGATTGTTCACCATGCTGCCCTTCCAAGAGGCAAACGTTTAAGAAATGTATCTGGTACGGTACGAAACAGATTAAATTATTATTCTTACTAAAATTAATAATACGTTTGATTTAAGAAAGAGTTACAAGGAAATATTTTTTGGTAAAGTCACCATTTGTATAAACATTAATTTACATTGCTGACTTCAACAAGTATAAATATATCCAACCAAAAACATTTTCATATAAAGTAACGCCGAGACGAGTATACTATATTGCTTGAAAGTTTTGTTATTGACAATATGTACTACATTTCTTGCACTGTAGAAAGTGATCAGATCTTATGGAGAGCCAACCTCCTAGCTCTACACGTCCTAACAATCTCTAGCTCTTATCAAAACGTATCGCGTTCTGCGTGAATCCTAGTCTTAAGTTCTCTACAAAGCCTAGACCTTAGTATGAACAGAAAGTAATTCACTAACTAATTCGCTAAATTTTGTGCTAATAGGTCCTTCAGTAACCAAACTAGCACTGTGTAGACCGAATCTATAAGGATACAAAAATACGACTAAACGTTTCGAGAAAAGGTAGGTGCCCTGCGCTTCCCTTGGCCGCTCTTGTGTTGGGCCACCACTTTGGCAATTACAAACAGCAATTAATCTTTTATTAAGGAATCAATTTCGTCATAATTATAACAAATTACGGCAGGCACAAAAACATCACATTGAAATTATTTTCGGGTAATTTCAAAACCGAATCCAATACAAAATATAAGTGCAATTAATATTGACACCCTTATCTAAATAATCATTCCATCTCGCTGATACAAACAGGTATGAAGGTGATAGATATATAATGTATACTGTGTACTTTAACGACTTAATAAGACACGATTTAAACGCTTGACTAAACTAAAAAATAAATAATTATAATTACCGTTTTTATCTCGTTCAAAAAGTATTGAATGAAAAATGATCTCTGCACTAAATATCAGAATGAGTCGCCAGACATTTGACAAGTCCAATTTCTATCGACCGGTTTTTGCAAATAAAGAAACCTGTCACGTGGTCTGCGTCTGGGGACTAAACGTGTATCGGTGACATCGGTCAAGACGGTTTCGACACATTACGATACGTGCACGGGGAGTTGCTTGCAATACAATTCTATAACTTCACATTGGGAATTAGATTGAGATGACATTTTTATATATTTTTGATTTAATTTTCTACAAAGAAATTAACGAAGCTGTTTTATGAGATTTTCATTAAAATCTATGGTTTGTTTTTTGCAAGGCGAGCGAGGCATGAAGATATGATTAGACAGCGTATGAAAAATTATTGTTTACAATGGTTGTCAAAAGATTGTCTTGATTTTAATTAGAGAATATTAATTAATCATAAGACATTGTACACACCGACCACGTCGTAGTTTTTATGTGCGAATAGATAAAGCCGTTTTCGACGATTTTGTTGTTATATGTTATTTTAAATTAGGGGCAGAGTTTAATAGAGACATGTTGTGACAAGCTCTTGTCGCTTCAATTTGCTTGAACAGATTTTTTATATACTATGTGATACTAAACCAGTCGCCGTAGTGAGAAGTGTGACTTTGGATTCACTGAGGATAAATCTAAAACTTCTTCCAACATATTATCGATCATTTATTTATGACAATCGGAGTAAAAAGTAAGAGAGAGAGAGAGAGAGAGAGACAGAGAGTAACCAGTTGAAGAAAAGGATTAAATTTTATTCTACCACGCTAACTGAGTGGTCAAGAGTGGGAAATAGGCCCAGATATCAGAATACAACTTGTGATATTCCTGACAACATGTACTCTGTTGAGTTATTGATTGAGGTTTCCACATATAAAAGGCTAAATCTACAATATTTTTTAAATAATTATTCCTAGGAAATAAATATAATTGATCCGAATTGACCCAGAGAACCACGTCGATCGAACTGAACGATCGATAAAGAGCGGGTTCAAAACCGCACAAGTGCCAGAGATAAAAAGAAAGAAATAGTCTCGGATTATCAGACCAAATGGACCCACGGTATAGATACAAAAATCGTGCCAAATTCACTTCTGTCTCGCAGAATTATTATTCTTTCGTTGGGACAGGATAATTCTAATCGGCGTCACGGAAGCACGCGCAAGCGACCCCATGGTACTCCTCGTTAAGACGGAAAGGATACCGCTGCTTTAGTGGATATTCCGATGTTCAGGCCGCACTCGGCGCTATGGACACCGGCGAATCCCACACTAATTGTTTCCGTGGGGGAAACGAATAATGCGTTTTTCCAGCGTTAAAAAAAGGATAATTTTTATCAATTACATATAAAGGAAATAAGATACATTTTGTTTTTATTTTTTTTTCCTTTAAAATCAGTTGTCACTTAACGTGGTCTTAGTTTGATTGTTTTCAAATCTTCACACAAGAGTGCTATAATGCCTTATCGCTCAGTTGTATAATGTGTTAAGTGACACTTAACGACGAAGTTTTATTGCTTTTAAATATGTACTATCGATTTTCAATTTATTTTTTATTGTAAACGTCTGAAAATATTAAAATTGAATTTGAACCATGCTCATTATAAGCGATATTTTTAACTTATTAATGTGACAAAGAAAATTTCACTTTTACAATAAGTCAGGCGTGAGAGTTAAGGGTCGTTATTAAATAAAAAGTGGGGTTTATCGATAACAACTCACAAAAATATTGATTTTTCATCGTACAAATGGTCGTATAATATACTGTTAAGAATATATACTTATCAAAACATTATTAGTTTGACAAAAAAATTGTACAAATAATAAAAAGGTTTGAAGGATATCCGCAAAGAAGCCAAAAAATACCGCTTTGTGCACTGCAACACGTTTTCGTCAACGGATGTGCTGAGCACAGGTGTTAAGGATATTGATAAAGGATATTTTGCTTTATCTCATACTCATTTAAGGCTAATTTTGCACGACCAGTTTTGAATTGTTATACGACAAGTTTTTTTGAATTTGTTATAACTAAGTTCCTATTATAAATCCTAAATTTATTGAGATTAAAAGGTAAAATCATTTCATATTTTAGTTATATCGTCTTTATTCATAATTATATTTTTTTATAACAAAATTAAATAATTCTTGTATATTTTATGAATTTATATCGGTAATATATCGCATAGTTATTCAGCCACATATTCAAATGCAATGTTTATTATATTATTTCTTGCAACAGATTACTACGTATTTTGTAAATAGAAATACATTGTATACACCAAAAACACGTTTACAGTCACATTTACTTATCGTAAATTACAATATAGAAAAGGTTTTTTCATAATGTAAGCACGATAATAAAGTTTATTAAAGTTGAAAACAATGGCAAAATAATTCACCACAGGGCATCGTTAGCTCGAAAATAAAATAAAAAGACTAAAAAACCGGCTTCGGGTAAACGTTACTCATTAAACGTGATCGAGAATAAACGTATAAATATGAAACACTACCTTCTCGAGATCGGAGCAAAGTCTTAAATCACAAAATCACTGCATTATTTGTTTAAAACTTTTTGTGTGACGGATACCATGACGATACACTATCGTGTCGACTCGACACCGACTTTGTCTAAGGCTTATGTGAAACTGAAGAGGTTGTTTCGACTTGCGAGACAACTGGCCACACGTCTCAGGTACAATTTTCACGTTGCTATAACCCGGTCGAGTTCCGAAGACTTTGTTTGTTTACTACGTGGGACACGGTGTTGGACTCTTTCATTCGGTGAGGTTATCTTAAGAAGAATATTGTATCATATCGTTCAGTGCGGAAGAAAGAGATGAATAGTGAATGACTGCAAGCCTTCGGATAGAGTATAGGCCAACAACGAGGTACGTGCGTAGAGGTTGTATTAGGTTATAGGAACATCAATATAAAATTTAAGCGCGTTAAAAATTATTCACTTTATAATACATATCTAAAAAACAATGTACCTACTATTCATATTACCTATTATTCATTAAATTTTTCATAATGTATATGTATAAAATATGAACATAAGGATAAATATTTTATTTAAGTTCACTTTAATATAATATATTAAATTTTTTTTATCGAACATAATTTAATGTTTTTCAATTAGCATATTTTATTTGAATCTGTTATTAATGTTGAGACGAACGACAAATGTTCGTTTTATTCATTGGCCATGACGTCAGCATCTTAAAATGTGAGTACCGAGCCACGCACAAAACGCCGCGCCGTCTCTCTCCAGCGCGCTGTTCCCAGAGGGAGATTCAAGGATAACAGTGCCTTCCTCGGTTCAGTGCTCCCGTCCGCGGAAGCCTTAAGGCGCTCCGTGTGAATATTAGGCACTTGTACAACCTGTTATTGCATATTTACTACTGCAACTACAGTTTTTGTATAAGTGCACCTTCACGTCTCGCACTTACCATCTGCTTTCGATATAAATGAAAAAGTTCAATACATTTTCGAATCGAGATAAGCGAGTTCACTATAATTTTTAATAGCCCTGAATGCTTGGTCAGTTTTTATTGAGAAACTTGACCACTTCATTCTTACCAGAGTCATTATTATTATTATTGTTATAAAGCGTTTCTCGTTTCGTTTATCGATAAGTTCAATTGGTTTGTCTGTTTTTAACAAATTACAAGCATTAACAATTATATATAAGTAGGATTTTTAATGATCTATATATTTTTTCATATTAAAACGTCAAAAGCTGAGTGTACATACAGTAATTCTTATATGTATGTAAATGTATACATATCTATATTTTTAATATTGAGTTGAATGACATGATGCATTTGCCGAATAAAAATCAATGCGAACAAGATCGCGGGCATGTCTTGTGTGGTTTAAAATAATAATTGTATAAAATATAAATATTGAATAAAAAACTTGTTTTCTTAATCATTTAATATGATTAATATTTCTGTCACTTGTCTGGTATCCTATCGTTACTATTATTTTCTGAAAATACCCAATATCATGAATACACATGTGTTGTTATTGATTAAATGAATAAAAACTGCACATATTAAGAGAAACATACCTGATCTTCATCCCGACAGTCAATTATTTCACTTCTGTAAATAAAAGAAACTTGTTAAATGAAAAGTAAAGAAAATAAAATAAAATAATTCAAAAAACAAAATAATATTTCGTTACCAAGTGAATTTTTTTTAACGTTTTATAAGTTGCACAACACACACTAGTCCAGATACTAGAAATTAATATTGTTTTTTATGTAAGCACATTTTTAATTCGTATATAAAATTGCAACATTTAGTTGTGGGGGAAGGATTTGTAAAAATGCAAGAAATTATTACTCATTAATGGTAAGGTAGTGAAACCTTCTTAAATACGAATGTCAGCTCCCAATTAAAACAATATGCTATGTATTAAATTACCTGCAACGGAGCTTCTTGATAACGGGCATCTGTGCAGTGCTGTCGTGGATCCTTACTTGGGTGGGATCTATCTCTTCGCATTCGTCATCGTCAAAAGGTATCTGACCGGTTCTGCGTGCTAATATGGAGTCCATGAATGGGCTGTAAATCTGGCCCGAAGTGCCCAATATGTCGTCGATATCCGTATAACGTGATATGTATTTCTCAGCGCCTTTTTGATACGGTAAATTGGTAGAATCTCTTCTGTACTGTCGATTATTTTCGTAAGGCGAGCTGCGGCCTCTTCCGTAATCCTCATTCGGAGTTTCTAATCCTTCCGGGCTTCTTCTGTCACCGAGTGGCTCGTCATCGGGAAGATGAAGTGGGAATGGAGGGATCTGGCTTGATGGTACATAAACCTCGACTTCTTCAGAGTCTGAGGAGTCACTTTCCTGCTGTGGAGGCGGCGTTGGTAATTTTTCAATACCTTCCGGAATGTTTTTGTCACTTGACAGCCACCATGGACGTTCGCCAGATTCAATGTGTCGAATTCGCCTTATTGGAAAACTTCTTTGATCGGAACCTGATTTACTTAAGGTTAAGCTATTCTGTGACTCTTGTTTACAAAGCATGTTTTCATTACTAGATAATCGCCAATCTTTTCGATCTCCAGAATCAATATGTCGCATTTTAAAGAAATTAAATTTATCACTTTTGTCACTGTCACTTGATGACTTTCTTGGTGGAGTTAATCGTTCGATTCCTTCTGGTATATTTGCATTACTGTCTAGCCACCAAGGCTTTTCATCATCAGCGAAGTTATTTAATTTTATTGGCCGCTTCATATCCTTTACTTCAGATGTATTTAGGTGTAATGATTGACTTTCCATTTTTTCTTCGTTAGAGGATTCTGGTCGCCGATCTTTTTCAGTACTTTGTTTTTTCTTGTCGGAGTCCGATTCTAACCACCACGCTCTTTCTCCGGATTCGATATGTCTTATCGCTTTCAATTTTACCAAATTGTCATCGTTAGAAGCTATGATGTTGCATGTATTGTTTTTGCTTTTATTTGTTCCATTCTCGCTAATAATATTTGTTGTATCTTTATTTGTTGATTCTAGATTTGAACTGTCTAAAAGGCGAGTCGTGTCGCTATTCTCTTGATGTCGAAGTTTAAATAGATTTGTGACAGGAGCTAATGCTCGTATTAAAAATGATTTGGCTTCTTCCGCTCCGTCATTTTTCTGTAATTGTGTTTGTTTAACTGGCTGATCTAAGGGCAATGAATTTTCATTGATTATTTTTGTACTGCCACTTGCTTTTGACTTTAATACTGTTTCATCTTCACTTATAGATGATTGTGTCGACAGTGTGATACTCGACTCTGGGCTATTGCTTTCTCTAGATTTAGAGCATTTTAACTTTGGACAGCCATTGGGTAAGTTAGAAATAGAGGATGTTTTACTTGTATTCTTTGAGGGAATTTTGGTGGGATCTTTTGGTTTTTTAGTTTTATCGCCACTTTGTTCAGAGTCAGTGGAGCTTACAGATTTACTTCTTTTTTTAACTACTTTTTTCTTGGGTGTGGAATCGGAAGAAGAGTCTGTACTAGACTTACGAATTTTTATTTTTTTTATTTTACCAGAGCTTTCTGATTTTGGAGGTTGTGGTGGTAAGTGATGATTGTTTGTATTTATTACCTCAGGAGACAATTCATTTAAAGAATCTGTAGGTGGTGGACTTATGGATTTTTGTAATTTGAGATTAACATTTACTATTATTTCCGAAGTTGCGTCTTTATTTTGAACATCATTGATTTCTTCGCTGCATTCAAAATTATTATTTGTCAAAATTATTTCTTTCTCTTTGTTTTCTGAACCTGTAGTGATCGTTTTATTTTCTATAGGTTCCTTGCTTCGACTTCGGCTACTTCTATCATTATGGCAATTTTCTCGCAAATTTGAATACTGTGTTGAATATCTCCCCGCATATCCAGTGTAGCTATTGACATTTGGGGAATAGTATGTCCAATTAGTCATGCTAGTTCTGCTTGTACTAGCATATCTGCTCGCTCGAGTCGGATCATCGAGCTTGTCAGATTGAATTTCCTTATCAAGCATTTGAGGCCTTTTTTTTAAACGTGTTGTAATTTTCTCAATAGTTTTTGCCATGTCAGCTCTTCTCATCCTCACATAAGCCGATGAACCTGGCGGCGTAGGTGAAGTATGCCGTGTTATGACCGAAATGGTTTCAATTTCATCGTTTTCTTCGACAATAAGTTCCGTGCCATTTTGCATACATCCTTTACTATGTTCCTTTCGATTTTCAATTTTTTCTTCTGTAAGACAACTCGCTATCGTCGTTTTATCATGATCATGTTTATTTACTTCAAAGTGATTGACAGGAGATAGTGAAGGCCTCTTAACAGGAGTTGGACTTCTTAAATATGTGGATGATGACAAGCGATTAGCTATAGAATATCGGTTTACCGTAACCTCAGGCTTACTGTCAACTCTAGAAGATGGTCTCGAGTAACTCGGTGTTCGCGGATAGAGTTTATAATTCGATAGACTACTGTAATTAGTAGACTTATCAGTCTTATTTGGAATGTCTTTGTCGCGATCAGCAGTACTTACGCTTTGGCTTTTTTCTTTGTAACTTTTCGCCGTTTTCCTTTCAGGACTGGTATGTAGTGAAGATCGACTGATACTGTATTTGGAAGTCGTTGAAACGGGGCTAACATCTCTACTTCGGTTCACATTTACCGATGGAACAGAAAGCTTAGAATAATCTTTCTTCTCGTATTTAGACGTCGTTTTCTCTGGTGTCGCAGTTTTATTATAGCTTGCATATCGGTTGGCAATTGTAGATATTGGAGTTTCTTCGCGTGCCGAGCGATCATTAAGGATAGGGATACTGGACGACTTGTAGGAAGGTGTTGTTGTGTATTTGGCTGTGACGGTTGCTGGTCGGTCAGCAGATACGCTGGCAGTTCTAGCTGTATCTCTATTCCTGCTGTATGAAGATGATGAATCATACTGAAAAGGAAAATAATATCATTTTACGTTTTGTTCATTTGAAGTAGTTTATTTTCAGCATTGTTAAATATCTTGTACGTAAAATATTTGACGAAGACATCTTAAAGTCATATTTTCAATTCCATAATCTTCATTCAACACTATCAGATATAAAGCTGTTCCTTTCTCCGCTTTATTAATAGCTAGAGGAATGCGTGCTCGGAGATAACATACATGGCTTTTATTGAGCCCTTCGCTCTTACAGACTGATTAATAGTAAGCTGAAGAACAGAATTTATTACTAGGCTTATACTTTTCAGTATGTATTGTTTATCAGACAAATAAAAAATAGTTATCAATTTACATGTATATTTTATTTCCATTAATATGTCAAGGTAAAAGTTGAAATTTAACAAATATTTTTACATGTTGATAATAAACGTGGTCACTTACATAATTTCTAAATGACATTTTCGAAAGTTGTCACCTTGCTTCCATAAGTCTTAACGTTCGAATGCAATGAGAGTCCTGAAAACAAAACATGTTTATATAATTAGAATAACGTTCAACTGTACGACATGTTTACTTATGAAAACATAAACTGTATGTGAGCGATGCAATTAAAATTATATAAAACATGATCAAGACTGCTAACGAAAACGCATCCCGCATCTACATATGGTACCTATGGACCTGTTCAGTGGTCATGGGCGTTTATCAGGTTCGGAGACCAGTCCCCGTCTGTACCACTGCGAACTGAAGATTGCTATTTATATGAAAAACGACTTGTTTTTTTATTGCCATGCACTACCGTTTCTTTATAGTTTTAAAATAGACATCGTTTCGATTCAATGTTTCCGTACTGACCTATATCGATAGAGCCAATGCGAAGGAGATGGATGGCCAAATTTTTCTCCAAAGCGCCAGATGGTATGTACAACTTGCAGTTTATGTATTAATTGGCGCTTGTCAAAGAAATATCATTCCCATTTGAGTAATTAATTGATACAGAAAATATTCGTTGTGTTTAAAGTAATATAAGATTAATTCGGTTACTTATCAAAATGTTATTTAAAGATTGCCTTTGAACTAATATGAAACTAATTTAGAGCGTCTAGGTTAGTGTGCATTTCGCTCGTAATAGAAATAACCGAGTTGTTTGAACTTTACAACTTCAAACTAGATAAATAATTTATTTTTCAAGAATTTATAGTATCGGTTGCGTAGAGTTTTACCTAACGTAGTACTATAACAGTATTTATTCAGAGCTGCAGAATTAAAGCACGTTGTCTTGATATCTTTAAAATGATCAAGACTAATATGACGATTAAAAAATGTTTCTACATGTTCGGATTTAAAAACGCATTACGATATATTTATGTATGTATGTCACTAGTGTTTCATTGTTGTCTACTGGTAGACTGTGCCCGGACTGTTGCATAACACCGATTGAGTTTATTTATTGGTTTCTAAGAAACCACCAAAATGTATAGAAATGAGGTTTACGGAAGGAATAAGATAATCATATCAACACGATCGTACATAAGTATGTACATAGAGTGGCTTCTAACAGTCCACCGCATTCCGTCTTCGGAAACAATACTATTTTATATAATTTTATTTCAGTGTGTTATCAAAACTATGTAAACCCGTTTACAAAATATGCTTTGTTCAGACTGAGTAAAATGTAAGCAAATACAAAGATATAATATATGTATTTGTATATTGTAAGTGCAAAAAGTAAAGTTAAATTCTTTAATTGACCCACTGCTGGGCAAAAAAATGCTCTCATGCTTAAGGAGATCGTTTTGGAGTTTATTGAACTACGCACTTTTGCAGACTGGACTGGCGGACACACGTGGCAAACTTTCATCCGTCACGTGCAACTTTCCTCACGCCAATAAACAAAAAACAAGGACATGAAAACTTGACGGTGCTTGTACGGATTTGATTTGAGCACGCCACCTTCAGTTAAGATTCCCGTTTATAATATAATCTATGAATAGTTACGTAACGTTTTAATACGTGAACACTTTTTATCCCCTTTTAGGGACGTTGAGCGCACCGAGACACGCTTTTGGGATTTGACATGGTTAAAGTTTATATGAATAAGAAGTGAAGACAGCTTAAATTGATGTAAATTTGTGTTATGAATACATTATATTGTATAACATAAAACCATAGTTTACGTTCAATGACAAACACATAGCCGATCGTTCGTTGTCAAACGTTTTGTGACATCTCATAGGATGTAGCTTTTTTATTGTTAAACGGTTTCGCCAACTATAGTTAAAAAAATTATGCATAGTAGAAAAGTTTTGAAGATATTTAATGTTAAATCTCTTATTTATTACCAATGAATTACGGTCGAGTTTCGAACACTGCGGGACATCCAGTACAAATGAATACGAAGTTAAAAGTTTATATTTGACTATATTTTTGTTTTTACATACCCACACATCAATATTATATAAAATTCATTATAGTTAATATGATTCGTGAACTTGCTGATGCGAATCCGACTGATATGGGTGTATTTTTTCATTAGATCTGACTACTATCTCCATGAGAAGTGTTGGTATGTATTCAGGTGTAATGCGTCGTTACTTGATTAGTAGTAACATTTGCTTCTAGGGAATGTAACAAGTTTGGATTAAGTTATTATTTTGTAGACTTGAATCACAAGTGGGACTTACAACTATGGCATTAGCCTATCTAGATTTTAGATTATGAGCCGAAATAGAACAGTGGTTAGAACACGTGAATCTTAACGGAATATTGTGGGTTCAAGCCCAGACACGCACAGCACTTTCGAGTGTTCAATTTGTGTTCATAATTCATCTCGCGCTCGGTGGGGAAGGGAAAAAAACGTTCAGAAACCTGCATATTACAGTAATAAGATTTGCCCAACAGTGTGATTAGAGAATCGACATAATATATGTCTGATCTAAACAGAGGAGAAAGCGTGCACTATTTCCGTCAGAGAACTATTATATTTAGCATAGCAATGCACGATAAACAACAGACTATATAAAAGAGACACAGAGGCCTGTCTATGCATGGTGGCATCGGTGTGAGGAAAATTTCAAGTGTTGCCCTTCCAGCCTTTCTCTCTTCTGTACATAGCATTACAGGCCTTTGTTCACATATTTTAAAATCAAATACAGTGAAAATCACAAATGTTACAGAGGCAATAGAAAACTGGAATGTAAAATGTCCTAATGACGATCTCCCTAAGGAAGTTATCAAACAAAAACTTTGGGATTCGCCACTAGTTAATGTTACACAACAAAGTTTGAATCAAAATTTAACAAGTGCCAATAACCGTGCACGGCTTCTAGCTTTATCAACTAAAGAGTCAGGTCACTGGTTACATGCGGTACCCTCTAAAAATCTTGGGACGCTTTTAGACAATGAATGTTTTCACATAGCAATAGGTCTCCGACTGGGAACACAGTTGTGCATTGAGCACAGGTGCCCGTGTGGAAAAGAGGTCGACTCTTTCGGCTTACACGGTCTTTCTTGTCCAAGGAGTTCAGGGAGGCTGTTCCGCCACAGTTCTCTTAATGATACCATTAAAAGGGCTCTTGCCACCATTGACGTTCCTGCTCTTATTGAGCCTCATGGAATTAGTCGTGATGATGGCAAGAGACCTGATGGACTGACATTGGTTCCCTGGGAACGGGGACGGGTCCTTGTGTGGGACGCAACATGTGTTGACACACTAGCCCCGTCTCATATCAGAGGAACAATGTTAAAAGCCTGTGCTGCCGCGGAAAATGCTGAAACGAACAAACGTAACAAATATTCTTCTCTTATTCAAAATTATATTTTTATTCCGTTTGCAGTTGAAACGCTTGGACCTTGGAGTAATAGTGCAAAAAATTTAATCCAAAATATTACACCCCGTCTTATTGCCTCTACTGGTGAGAGGAGGGCTTGTTCATTTTTCGCCCAGAGAATCGGAATTGCGATTCAAAGGGGAAATGCAAACGAAACGAAACGATTTGTATAGTAAATATTTTTAATTTTTATTTGTATTTATTTAAGGTTTTAATGTAATTTTTATACATTGATGTATTTATTATTAAGTCTTAAATAAAAAATATTTCTATCGAAAAAAAAAAATAACTAGCAAGCTAGCTAAGTAGCTTGTGACTGTACATTCTACTGAGTCGGCAAGAAACTTAGTTACAATCAGCATAGAATGAGATATAATAAATATACAAAGAATGAAAATCAACGAATACTAATTCCACACTTTCATCATCATCGATACTACTATAATCTTGTTAAAAAAAATAACCATTGAAACATTGAGTAAAAGTATATTTCCATCTTGATTTTAGGGTTTTATTATAAACAGAAATGTACAGAACACATCCGACATACACTAAGAATAATAAATTAATAACTTACGTCAGAGTAACAATAAATTGAAGGAGAATTTTAACACGATATCCTATCGATTTTTATTGTTATATTATTGTATCGGTAACGCTATCAAAACATTCATCGTATTTATTCAGATAACTTAATTGCCAAATTTGAGTTAAAATCGGCTCACGATTGCCTGATTTGGAACAAAAAGACATTTAATTATTTTTTTTTAAACTTTTCAAATTTTTCTGCAATTAATATTTTTTTGACTATTAAAAAAAGTATCTTACATTCAAACAAGCCGATAGTTAGACTATCCAGACATTGTTACATCGGCGTGTTCGAAAGTTGGAAGAAAGAGAAAAGAGCCCAGAGGTTAGCCTTAAGGGCTCCATGACCAAGCACAGTGCGCGCCTTATTGCTTCCAAAGTAAGTACGGTGCCTTATGAAAGTTCTCACATACCTCAGAGCAGCATTCTCAATATCATCTCGTTCAGATAGATAAAAAGTAATCCACTCTACTATTACATTATATTAAACATAGCTTACATATAAATATAATATGTGAGGGCTTTTTATTTTATTGTATTTATTTGGACTGCCGACTTGTATGCTTTACACACTCATGCACTCGTTTGATTGTGAGTCGCTTATGCTAACAACTGATCCAATAAATATCTTCTAATTTTAATTAAATCCATTTTAAAGTACTTCATGCGGTCAGAGGTGGGTTTTGGTTATATTAATACAGTCAGCCAAATAGCACATTCATCTCTTTTGAATGCGTTCAATTCGTTGAAGATTTTAATATCGATAAGGAGATTAGAATTATAGGTTTTCATTGTTTGGTCTCACAGTCTCTTCAGGCATTGTTTGAATCAGAAATCACTGACCGCTATTTAATTTTACTCGAATGTTTATAATGTTTATTAATAACGAAATTGTTGTTTTTACTGGTTTTCTGCGCTCGTCTACTCGTCAAATATACTAGTTAGTCGTTGTGTTCAAAAACCTCAATACTTTGTTCTGCTGTGTTCCTCTACATAATATCCTAGATACCTTTTTGGTGGCGCATTAACGGAGTTAGAAATGGTTGTCTGCAAGAATACAATGACAACATGTTCTACTTGGTGGTAGAGCTTTGTGCAAGCTCGTCTGGGTAGGTACCACCCACTCATCAGATATTCTACCGCAAAACAGCAGTTCTTGGTATGTTTGTGTTTCGGTTTGAAGGGTGAGTGAGCCTGTGTAATTACAGGCACAATTGACATAACATCTTAGTTCCCAAGGTTGATGGCACATTGGCGATGTAAGCGATGGTTAACATCTCTTACAATGCCAATGTCTATGGGTGTTGGTGACCATTTACCATCAGGTGGCCAATATGCTCATCCACCTACCTATAAAATAAAAGCAGTACATTCTATGCTTGTTCGTCACTTGAACTTTTATAAAAAAGTAAACATTCAGTGAGCGACAACGAAGTAAGCGATTTTGCAAGTTCCTTAATGATCACTGATTTCCAATGTTAGGGTTGGATTTGGATTTGAGATCGTGACAATGCCGGTCATAAGTTGTAAGTTCACAACCTAGCTGTGGTTTATTTCCGTTACTAGCTCGGAGGCGTGCGATTGAATACTTTTTGCTTTAGCTAGGAAAAATCATATTTATACGAAAAAAAACATACATTTTTCCTATATGTTGTGTTTCCATATTTGTATTAAAGTAGGTATATTTCTGATATATATTTAAAAAAATACAACAGACGTAAATATTGTCCGGAAGGTATTGCTGGAAGCAATATGACCGCCGTAGCACGCTTTTTATACTAGACCTTAATTTAACTCAATTAAACATATAGGTACACAATAATGCTTTACTATTTTTTTAACCATTTTTATATTACTTACAAGTTCCCACCCGCGGCTTACCCCGCTTGTCAGGGGGGGAGGTGTTAAGTTCCCTATGTCCTTCTCTGTATCCCTGATCGGTTTAGTAGTTAGGATTTTTTTTATTGTATAGGTAGGACGAGCATTTGGGCCACCTGATGGTAAGTGGTTACCAACGCCCAAAGACAATGGCATTGTAAGAAATGTTAACCATCGTTTACATTGCCAATGCGCCACCAACCTTGGGAACCAAGATGTTATGTCCCTTGTGCCTGTAATTACACTGGCTCACTCACCCTTCAAACCGGAACACAACAAAACAAAGTACTGCTGTTTTGCAATAGAATATCTGATGAGTGGTTGGTACCTACCCAGACGAGCTTGCACAAAGCTCTACCACCGAGACATGTGAAGGCCTAACAAACAAATAAACTCACTTTCGCATTTATAATATTAATTAAGGATTACCAGATGAATTTAAGTGAAAATAACAAAACTGTAGTTTCATTATGGGGTATTGTAGAGAAAGCTGCTTTTATTGACAGACACCTCTAACGATACAACCGCCCTCTTTATCCGGAAGACCGAGGGTGTCCAAACAACGCTATTAGTAGTAATAACATGAAAATTGCCTTTAAATAGCAAAGACTTCCGTATTTACAGAGTTTTAGCCAGTTGAGGTATGTCACTTACAACTATGGTTAACGTAATTACCGTTGCTGCCAAATCAACTGTCCTATCAATTAAAAAAAAATCTGACTGCCTTTGTTTTTTTAATATTATAGTCTATAAAAACACACATATATAAGTACTTTTTGATCAGTTAATTATATATAAGGTACCCAAAACAATAAAGTTGATTTTGGTCGATCAGCTGCATAAATTTTGACTGCGTTAATAAACTTTCAATGATGTCGAAGCAACAAGCTCATTATTGATTCACATGTTTTATTTTAGACTCGATTGTAAAATGTCCGCCTTGAGACCAATAAAGTCGATTGGGCAACGTGCATTCTTCACTTTCCGCCATTTTTATAACTATTTAATTGAGGCTTTATTAATTCAATTTAATTAAACTAAAGTCGATCAATTAAATTGTCCGGTGCGAACCCGCCTTATCTAAGATTTAGTTATCCTTATAATATAATGATGTTCCGCAAATATATAAATTTAGGATACAAATGTAACTGTGTTAATATATATAATTAAATAAAACAAAAGTACAAAAACAAAAATAAATTGTATAATTATGTATATTGATGTTTAACTCTGATAGGCTACTTGTGTAATACACGTATCGTTGAGTACCTATTCTCTGCACCCGCTGTCAGCAAACGCGTTATTTGGCAACTCCTGCGCAGGCGCACAGTGAACGACCGTGTGTCACACCTGAACTCTACACGGAAGGTTTATCTATGAATCATAATTGCGTTTAGTTCGTTGGCTTAGATAGATTCCGTTCAGAAGGTTTATTTTAAAACGGAAATTAGGGATTGATTCTCGTTCGTAATTAGACTCGGAAAAAATGAGCTAATTGTGTTTTAGACTTGGCTGATGTACGATAAGGAAACCATAATAACTTTAAGACTTTCTGCATAGTTTATAGGCGTACGGTACTATTTATTGTGCTGAGTGGAGGCAAAATTGCGACTATGAAACGGTTACGTATTTATAACATTATATTACTATAACTAATTACACCGTGGAGAATACTCGCCGCGCACGCAAATCTTTTTATTTTTTTTTTAAATAGGGAGGGAGGTGAGCTGTCTGGCCACTTCATACTTATTGGTACCAGTAACATTGACAAATATCTGTATAATGAATATTCGAGACATATTAAGCACTTCTACAACGGTAACGTACCTTAAATCATGAGGTCACTTTGCTTCGGTTTAAGTAACAATAATAATTGTAACATTGACCCTCAACGAAATACATTTGTATTATTTTTCCTAAGCGTAACACAAAGCTGCTCTATACAATAACATAGAATCGTTAAGATTTATTTACGTCGAAAGTACCTCACGAAAATAATTGGCCTACTCCCGGTAAGTGTCAAAGACTCGGGTTCAGTGCGTCGGGTTGTTGGCTCTCGTGAAATGAGGACGGTTCGCTTCCCGCGTCGCGACCGTCCCGTCGGTGCCGGCTGCCAACGCTTATTGTAACCCAATCTATGATTCTAGTGACGTATGCTATTCCATTCTGTCGATTACTGATTTATGTGTTATTGTTATTTTTTTGCATAGCAGTGTGGAAGAAAATGGGAAAGATAGATCTAGCCCTCATTAGACATCGTCTGAATTTAATATCTTCAATCATAATCTGTATATTTCCTTAATAACAACATCGATAGAATTAGGTTAGATTTAAATGGAACCGATGATAGTGCTAATATTCGTAAAATCTCGTTCATGTTGTCTTTATCATCAATTCCTTATCAGGGGTGACTTCAAAATCTTAAATCATCTATTTAAATGAAAATAATTTATACTTACTAGGTATATGTAGGTTAAGCCCTTAGAAGTGTACTGCGCATTCGTTTGCCTACTATTATGTATACATGACCGCTATTAATCAATTTACCGAGAAAAGTAAACATATATACACGAAACATATATCATGTTTCTTCGGATTAACTAATAGAACTTTTGCAATAATATTTTGAATAGTTCCCGTTTTTGCAATTTAAACAGTGTTGAAGTAAAACATACAAACATACTTGTAAAACATCTACCCCAGTTCTTAGAGAAATCTTGAAGAATGACGGGTGTTTGTAAAACAACTTACTTAAATAGAATATATCGTGTGTTGCGAAGTGGAAACTAAAACGTACCTACCTATCTAAATCCAAACTGGATTCCTCATAAAGATATATTTCTATGATACGTTTGAAGCATAGATTCGTGACGTCAAAACACAACAAAAAACTAGTACGGTGTACTCACTCACTACCGGAAGTGTTAAATTTATTCGTGTTTTAAAAATAGATGTGACTACGTGAATATTTTATTCTAAATAACCATTAAAATCAAGGAAATCTTTTTCTTCCTAAAATAATCATGAATTTGGAACTTTATTAACCATGTCTCTTTAAATGTAAGTCCATACAACAGTCATCTATAGAATCCTAAATGGCTAACTTACGTGAAACGGAAATTAAATTGTAAAATGCGGAACTTCTCTAATTACCAGAACACAATTGAGTCTCTTAGACATTTTACGGTAATATCCTATGCGCCGACAGACACACGTTTAGATTATAATTCTTAAGACCTTTATTATTTTGTTGTAGCTTCGTAGATTAGCGTGTAATTTTTTCAATGTACAGCGGTTCTTCTGCCTGATTATATTTATAGATTGAAATTACATAAGAGCACAATTGTTACATAATAAACGTTTGTTTAGTTTTGTAACTTTCATATGTAGTCGATTGAAACGGAGTTTAAAACGTGCTCCCTTATCGGCGGACATTATAAGTGGCATCGATTCAAGTGGCCTACTTCAGTATTTACGAATTTATGAGAATGCACTTCACCAAATAATATTAGTAATTACAAATTATAATCGAAGTTATGTGTTGTTACCTAGAGCCTAAATAGGTACTGCCATCAAATACAGGAGTAAATATATGAATGATTTACAGAAATTACAGTTGTAGTAGTAGTTGAGTAGAAGTAGAGTATTAGTGTAAATTTGTCTAAAACATGTAACACCCGTTCTTATCAGCTCTTCTAACTGATGACATTAGGGCTGGTTCCTTTTTCATCTCGAGAATCAAATTGCGATACTAAATTCTGAACCGGTGGTAGCTTTACATCAAATTTAATCCTGGAACTTGACGATTAGCAGAAAACGTTATATAATTACTTAATAAATAATATTTTGACTTCGATAACCATTTGCTGTTTTATTTCTTGACATATATTTTGTACTTTATGATCGTACAAGCAAAATGGAAAAGTAAACTTATCATATATACAAGAAAAAAATAGTGTTCAAAAAATAATAATATATAAACAAGGTATGGTACCTTGTGTATCTACAGTTAAATGGTCGAAGACACGTGCATTCAAAATGACATATATGTAATATATAAGGCTAATAAATATCACGTTATATCATTAAAAAAAAAAAAAAATGCTCTAAGCTATTGCATCTGTATTATGTACTTATAGAATTTAGTAGCGTAAACATAAATATGTATAAGTTTTTAAATAATATACACAAAATTACTAATTAATTTACTTGTAAGTTTGTGTACATTCGGGAGACCTTGGTGTAAGCGTTATCGAGTTACATGTTTCTGTGTTATTTCGTCTAAACTGTACAAATTTTCCTGGTAGTAGGGAACGTGTTCACGAAAACGTCTAATAATAAAACTTTTAGCATGTAAATTCAAAATATTGTGTTTGTTTGACAAACATAATATTTAACACTATTAGAAGAATGACCCCGTTGGCACAGTTTCTTCTATGCATCTGCCAAGTCGCCTCTGGGTTCGACTCCCTAGTGTTTAGTTTTTCTAAAAGGTTATTCCGGTTCATCCGGATGATTGTCTGCAATTAGATCACAATTATATTTTTAGTTTGTCACTTTGTTATGCAAGATCTCCATGTATTATAAACAGATCTGCAATTTATTGTTTCGTGAGATATAAGATAACAGCATAAGAGATAAATATTTTAATTTTTAATAAAAAACTGCCTGAGGTTCGTCTATATTCGATCTGCTTGAAGATCCCGTCAATAAGGGGTATTGATTTACGCAGAATATAAACTATCACCATTACCTATTTCGTCAAAAGCCAAAAATGAAAAACAGCATTTTTTTATAAAAAACATATCTCGTTCGTTTTGAACCTTGTGGGCGTTGTACACTTTTACAAAAATCTCATGTTTTGATCCAAAATTAGCTTTGCCTCTTTCTAAAGTTAACAACAAGTTTCAGTCTAAAATAAAATAAAACATTGTATGTTTATTGCGAGGGACCGACCGGAGTCTATTTGAAGCCGTTTCTACTATGAATGCTGCATTAAGCGAGACAGCGCTTAGACAAAGATGGAAGCGGCAAAAATACAATGTGAGCATAAATAAGTTCGATGTCATGACTTCTTCCTTTTGCTATGAAAATGCATTTCGAGAGGCTGCCTGACGGAGATGACGGGGGCGCTGCTTACGCGTACCGAAAGGCGATATTAATAATTATCATTTTTGTGTGTGTACACGCAGACGTGCGACATCTAGACGGCGTTTGTGTATGTGTAATATATTGTGAACGGCAACGTTTAAAAATAGCGAATGCAGCATCGATGCGATGGGATATCCTGACAAATTATTTTTATATATCCACGTTCTCTATGTCCGTTGGGAGCAGTTATTAATTGCTGGTGCTTATTTTACGTATTTATAAACTTTCTAGGAATCTATTTGAATTCATTTACAAATTTTCAAAGACCTGGAGTTAAGGATCAGCAATGGTAATTTAATGTCACTAATTGTAAACCGTTTATTAGCTAAAACTAAACAAAAACACATTCAAAACAAAGAAGTTAGTCAAAAAATAATTTAAAGCGTCTATAAACGACGCGACACTGAATCACGTATAAAGCTATGGCTACAACAAGGCTACACCTGTCCGATTATACAATTCTAAATCCTTTATTTGTTACTGTTCTCGTTTAGTCGCAGGTAGTGGTAACTGGTCATGGCTTTATAGAGGAGAACATTTTGTTTAATCTTTCGCTTTCTTTGGCCACGAAAATCTGTCAGAGTCTTAATTAGGTGCTACATTACGAAGCGCTATCGTACTATATAATCTTAAATTTGACCAAAAGAGTCTGGTATTGACCCGGGAGATGTCGAACGTCCAAGTTGATGGTTATCTAAGGAATTTATAATAAAAGAAAGCCAATAAGTAAATATGGAATCAAATTAATGGCTGTTTATCCTTATAAGGCAAAAGAGTGTCATGTCGTTTGACGTCACGTCATACGAGCGGATCATACTTCCAAGGCGCGACGATTGATTTATCAAAACAAAAATCCCAAAATATTTGGTAGACAATTATGTCGTGATTTTTGATTAGAGTTTTGACCGTACTGTAAGATGTTTTGAAAACTCATTTACTTAAGACAATAACGATTAAGTATATCAAAATGTCAATGTGGGCTCTCTCTCTTTGACGTCAAACATCAGTACCACAGTCAATACGTTCATTGCTATGCTTCGGCTTGAACTATGTAATCACGGTAAACAATCTTAGAAGTCAAGTCGCTAGCACTTTGACTGTGACAGGACACATAGTGGCAATGTAATAGTTGGTATTACTACTTATTATCGGGTGGAACACCTTTTGTGTGTCTGCCACATTCATTCACTTCATCAGTGTTAGCCCCATATGATAGTTGTAACATTATCATCATTTCTAATTCAGTTCAGTTCTTAGTAAGTGAGTATAAACAATAATACTCGCAGTTAATTTAATTTCGTAATGAAATAAATAACATCTTGTTAGCCTCGCTCGTGTTTTGAGTGAAATAGTTAGTGCTTGCTGTAAATACAGTGGATTGTTTGTTTTCCACCAAACGCATACGAGAATATTGATCCTTATAGCTAAAGACATAAGAGCTATTTAACTAAAATATAGTTTAGATTTCCCTAAACTTCTGACCACGGAAATGAATAGGTAATTCAACAAATTAAATGGTCTTTGTTGGTTGAAATAGTAAATCGAATGTTTTATGATAATGTTTTGTCAAAATATATTCTAGTGGATGTAATGATAGAGTCTATTTAACCCGACTCTCCCCGGGCTATTTATAAAATTGTGATTACTAACTTTATTACAGACAAAGCTTTTGTATATATCTTGTAATTGTCTATATTATGTTTTCTAATGGTCTTAGTTCTAGTTACGTTTGTGTAGAATTCGCAAGTAGATGTATTAAATGATTTTTATTTTGGTAACAATAGGTGTGTATAGTTACAATATACTTTATGTGTAGATACATTTTAATTGTGATTATAATAAATACCTTTAGTAAAAAAAAATTGTAAATCATATTTTTAATTTGTTTCAAATGTTTTTTTTTAAAATAACGTTAAGTAAATTAATTGAGTGTATCGTTTCGTGATTATTAAGATTTGAAATCCGTGAGGGCTCGAAGGATAGAACAACCAATATCGTGGGTTTAAATTAAGCAAGCGCAGTTTTCATTTGCTTTTAATCATTTCATCGTGTGATCGGTAATTCTGAAAAACAGTGTGTCCTACAATGCAGCAGTGTGAAATGCGCTAAACTTTCTCCTTCATGTTTGTGCTCAGAAGTTAAGATCAAGATTATTAATTAGACTGTGCTCTCGACCTGTTCCTATAAAGTGCTCTTCTCGTTTTGTAATACCATCTAGAGAATACTCTTTATGAGTTATTAATTACCTTTTAAAATTTTTGTTTTAATTTCCTGACTAGGCATTTAAAAATTAAGTTTCGTCTGTATCAACACATCACATAACATTGCGGTGTCTCAATCTATTTGACGAGAACATTTTCAATCAGCTGTTTAAAAAGCTGGTGTAAAAGGTGTACTCGTTTTCGTTAACATTATATTCATTGAGTATTTATATTGTCGATTATATTATCTATGGTAAATTGGATGGTTCATGTTCATTAAATATAAAAAAAATATATATAAAAAGAATGAAGTCAACGTTTACCATAAAAATTTTTTTTTCTTACATCCGTCATGTCTAATTTCGACGAGAAGTAAGACGCCGTCAAATTGAATCCACTATTATCACAATTTTTTCGTGCCTTCATTAACATAATTGCAACGCAACAAGTACAAAATATAGTAAAATATACATAAAACGAATGAACCGATGTCGTACAATTACATTTTACTGTGAACTTGACATAGATCCCGGCACTATTCCCTGCCAACTCGCTTTATTTATGAATTTGAAATACAAAAGAACATGCGATAAAATCGCAAAGTTTATTTCGAATAACTCGTATGTCTCCGGAGATTTCATTGAACATGTGCACAAATGTGCTTATTTGAAAAACAAGTACAAAATACGCAGAGAATACAGGATCTTTTAATCTAAAAATTTTAATTTTATATCAAGAAGAATAACTGAAATCACGAGTTCACGAGTTTCACGAGAAAGTTAAATTAAAAACGAATGGATTTCTAATGAACTTTTAATTTGCATTATGAAATTATTTCTGTGGCAACATTTTGTATAGAATACTATTTAGCCGGAGATTATTTCTAGGACGGTGGAAAATAAAAAAATATACTTAGATATTTAAAGTTCATGCGACATTACGAGCGTTACGGCTGATACACAAAAATAATGTTATTGTAAAAAGAAATTGACTGACTTTATTCAAAATGGTTTATTTTTCAAACTTTTTAGGAGGTTTCACCTACGCAACTGGATTTTCAGTTGTGTCATAGTTCCAGTGGCTACATTATATGTCAAGTAAAACAAACAAAATTTATTGAACCTTTTCAGCTGCAGCCAAGAGTTAAGCAGTACTATTGCCTCTGGAAAGACGTGAACCCGACGTTTGACTTTTGATTTCTCTCTGCACGTGACGAATTATTCTTCCGTCTATTCTAAGAGTTAGAAAATATAGAGAGGGCCATTATTTTTTACTTATAATAGATTAGAAGTCTATAAAAGGCCGAGATGGCCCAGTGGTAAGAACTCGTGAATCTTAACCGGTGATCGTGGGTTCAAACCCGGGCAAACACCAATGAATTTCATGTGCTTAATTTGTGATTATAATTCAGTCGTGCTTGACGGTGAAGAAAAATTTTACTGAAATTCTGTCACATGTGTATTCCACCAATCCGCATTGGAGCAGCGTGGTTTAGCTCCAAAACCTTCTTTTCAAAAGAGGAGAAGAGGCCTTAGCCCAGCAGTGGCACATTCACAGGCTGTTACTTTACTAGAAAATGGGCAATCTGATGGTAAGCCACGACCTATATTTGGTTTATTGATAAGAAAGAAAGCGAGAGTAGATCTTTTTATGAACTTTACGATGTTTATTTGTATTATTGCGACGGTTTTACTGAGAGACTGATGAGTCTAGTACTATTTTTATAATTATGCAAACTTTTACTTATATTTCCTAAGATTATTTTACATTCTACTCTTTACATTTGCTTAAAGATATAATTCATTTAATAAATATTTTATGACAAAATACTTTGTATTTTTGTAAGAACATTACATAGTTACTTAGCAAAGGGCAATATATGGTGCAAACCGGATCACAATTGTCTTACAAGATTACTCCGATACAGATTAATTTCCAATAGTTTTAATCTGTTATTTGCTTATTCTAGATCTCAAACAGCTGCAATAAAATAATTATTCAAAACTAAGCAGAAGAAAACGAAACTAAATAATATATCTCAATTCGCTATAATATTTTTTTTCTAATAACTTTCATTTATTAGTGACTGTTGTTTGTCTTATTTAATTAATATTTTTTAATAATATTTCTGTTGTACGTTCTCTTTTTTATGTCCATGATAATTCGATATGTGGTACTCGTAGAAGGAAAACGTTTTCGTCTCAGATAAGTTCAAATTAAAACATACATTGAAATGTAGTACTCACATCTGTAGAAGTTTTACTTAAATAATTAATTTAATTAAATATGGCTTATATGAGCAATCAATGAGCCATCCAGTGAGTTGTACTGAAACTACTCGCAGAATTTTTCGAGAATATGTTATCGTGGTCTTGGCTTCTGCATCATTAATAACATTCACACTTACAGGTTTATTTTATGTGTATTGATTACCCAGTTTTCGTCTCTTAATGAGGATTGTACCGAGAGAATTGATTTTAAAAATTAAGGCCAACAAAATGTAGGTTACATATCAAGAACTTCAAACAATGTAACAAGTTCAAATTATACAATTGAAAATACGTGTATACGCGCAGTGAAATGGACCGAGTATGTGTTTAATTAGATTGTATAGTAAACGATCATGCTCGTCTTACTTTTGGACCTTCTGCTCATAAGGAGAAGATTTGGAGATTACTCCATCACGCTGCTCCAATAGGATTGGAGAACATGTTGCAGAATTCCTTTCGACTTCACCGCTTAGCACTAGAGGAATTATATACACAAATTACGTACGAGAAAATACGGTTATGCTAGCCCGGATATGATCCCGTGATTTTTAGCTAAAATTTATGTTCGACATGGGTGCCATGTCAGGCGCTGTATCATGTAATTAAATAAAATATAACTTAAAACTGACCAACGCAATGCCGTGGTGATGGATTCATAGAAGAGTCTAAACTCACTCGGTGACATAGTGTAAGAAATTTAAAAGACGGAAGGTTTGCTCAAGCGCATCCAAGCCTCAATAATTTTGTTTTGTTTGCCTCCCCATCTATCTCATATTTGGATAGCTTTTAATTTATATTTTGAATGATCCTATTCAAATTTCAATAAAATAATATTTTGCAAGTTACCCTTTTACATATTAAATTTCAGTTGAAATTTATTTGATTAAAACGAAATTTCCCAGAAACATATCGACTTACAAAATGAAGGTTTAATGTTATTGAAAGTGTTGCCTCAGGGTTTATGTTATTGAAAAACTTTATTCGAAATAATCTATGTAAATGCCATTGCAAATTTCACTTTAATTAAGGTTTTCTTAGAAATCAGTGAACACTAACAATCAGAATTATTTCGAAAGATTTCTGCTGACGGATTGTTTACCAAGTCTCCGTGCGCCTGTGTCCAAAACATGAGCTAGTTCTCGCAAATATAAGCTTTGGTGTAGTGTAGCTAACTTGTAAGACCACAAAATCGATACCATACTATTCTATAAGAAAAAAAATCGAGACACACCGCATAAATCGATCGTGAAATATGAGTCAGTGAAAAGCGACAATGACCATAAAAATTCTAACATTGCAAGAATATACGCATCAAAATGTATCACCATGATTTGGTTTTCATCATTTCATGGGTGACTAATGAAGTGAGTTCTTACAGAATCGCACAACTGAACCAAAATTGAGTTAATTATTATGTTGTTTAAATTTACGGCTTAATAATTATCAAAATTGGTCCATTGAAATTATAAACATAGGAACAAATATATAAATAGTAGGTTTGTAATGAAACCAACTTACAACCCAATATGTAATGTACCGTATATAAACATAGCAGTTTTGAACTTTTGAGCTGCGTGTTTAAATATCAGATTTGATAAAGTCCAATATTTCAGCAGAAAGTACTTTTCATTACAAATGAAAATTTGATTGTCCGTATTTATTACACATAGTCGGATGCTTGGGACGTTCTATTGTTTTCCAAACAATTCAAATAAATGAATGGAATCCCACAACGAACGCTTTTTAAAAACATGTGCTTGTGACTAAGATTTTTCAACAAAATCTTTTGTTTTTTATATTGCGAGGCATTGACAAATAGATTTATCCGCTTCGTTAAGAGCAAACGTATCAAAATGTATGCACGCAGACTGAAGTAAATAATTCGATAATTATTCATTTCGTGTCACTCATGACGAATACGTTTTTAAATAACAAAATATAAAAAAATATGTTTGCTTTGCCTAAGATTATTTAAGATAATTAAATAAATTGTACATAATTATTTATATAATATCTATGTTGAAAGATCTAAAAACCGCAAATCCAGCACAAAGTACCGTTTTGGTTAATTACACTTCCACAGCCGAGGCGACATGCACCCGACATAGTGCAGTACGAAAATAAACACGAACGATCACTCAGACTCATAAAGATTCAACGAAATTTGATTGCTTTATGTGATAGCGGTTGTTATTTTATATAAATATGTATTAAATCGTGTAAAAATGTGGGATTATGACTGACCTGGTTTTATACGTGATGCGCGTGCGATGCAGGGCGGGCGGCCGGCGACTGGGCGGGCGGCGGTTGCACGCGCGCGTCTCGATGCTAAAAACGTTTACTGTCTGTGCGACGGGAGCGACACGATGTTGAAAAATATCGTTATGTGTAAAATTTCAGATTATTAGACTTATATAGTTGTAATAAAAATAATAAATAAACTATGTTTATGATATTTTTCAAATCTCCTAAAATATTATATAATTATTGTTAACATTTAAATTAATAAATATGTATAATTTTTTCGAATTATTATTAATATTGTAATTTATTTATGCTTGATCTTATTCGGTCACCGTTACTATGTAAGGAAAAGCTGTTTTATTTCTTACAATAAATAATGCAATCACGGAATTTAAAGAATTTTTTTGGTTCAAATTCGAATCACATGAATATTATACAAGAATTTAATTTAAAAAGTCTCAACTAAACAAATATTTAGAGGAATTAGGACATTAATATTATGTTTAACCTAAACATAAGATTATTACCGTATGTTTACTTGTTAATGAAATATTATTAATCGTCTTATAATTAATAATCATAATTCAAAACATTTTTTATTAATATAGATTTTTACATACTAATGAATATTAATGACAATGTTATTTTAAATAAACACGATCTGGTCCATTTCAAAATAAAAATATTGAACTGATATGAAAACAAAACAAACAGACGAAAACTTTTCAATCTGTACTAATACATTTACGAAAAAATATTTGCCGTTTTTATTGTTAATATTTTAAATTACGTTTGTATTAATATTAAAAAGGCCAGACGCTAATATGACAACAAAGTATTTCTGAATATTAATTAAATTTTTCGCTGAGATCGCTAATATAATAAGAAGCGACTCAGATGAAGATAAGGAATTCATTGTAAGCCTTCTTTGGCCGCACATGTGCAAATGAACGATTCATTATACCACGCGTAGAGCTACCTCGTAATGTAGGTGTGGTAAATTGTGGTAAATTGGCAATACAAAATAAAATAATAATGCTCTCTTGGCTAAAACTTGGCCGATCAATCTTAAATACGGTGGAGGTATTATATAGCAAAAATATATACGCGAACAGAGTGCACCCGCACTCTCTATTCCTCTTAAGTTGCTTGTATATATATATACCTCACGATTAGAGAGCGATTGGGCGCAGTAACAACGGTTTTACGTGTATTCCGAGGCATATATTAATAACTTCTTATTATATTAGCCCGAGTTCGCATAACAGCTTTATACGATAGCCGCTAGACTCATTATTCGAACCTGGTACTGAGATGTACCTGACAGAAAAACGACACTGGTTTCAGCTATTAAGCGATTGGAAGCGTGTTGCTATAATTTTATGTAAGGCGCTGTCAAACTACAAAATGTTCGAGAGTCGGCAGACTTGATTTGACCAAGCTAAGTATCCCTCAACGTAAATCTTGACATAAAGAAATTATGTATTCACATCCTGATTTAAGCCAGCGACTTCAGTACCTAATGTTTTATGAGCAAAGCTTCTAAACAAAATCGGTCAAAAGTCTATTGCAAAATCGGCCATAAATTGAATAAAGATTACTTTTGCATAGACTGGTCGCTTTTTAAGGAACTTTATATTACTATCGTTTAATTATATCATTGTCTTTAATTAATACAGTTTTGTATATCTATTGTTAGAAATGTCGATGGAAATAGGTTTCTTAAAAAGATTAATCAAAACCACTATACAACAATAAAGTAAACTTATATTGACATGTACAATTTACACGTAAAAATAGAAGGAATCAATAATAAACAGACAGAGCTATCGCTTACGACCTAATTGCAGAAGAATAATGCTTGGTGTACGTTACTCGCGCTGCTGGTATAGAGCGCTGACAATAAATCTACCCACGAATTTAGTATTAAAAGTTGAACATCCAACACGGCCTCTCCTGAATATGCGTCGCCCTCGACCGCATCTTGGATATCTGACAATGCAGGGGCTGTGGCTCCTGCGTGTTGTGACTACGAAGGGCCGGCTTGTACGTCTTCAGACATGTCAGTTGTCAGCGTGATGTTCAGTATCCTCAATGTTTCAGTATCTATAAAACACATAGTTTAATATGCATATTCCTTTAAACGTAAATTGCCTAACCCTCACATACATCTCGAAAGTAAGGCCCTCTTACGGTCCCAGACACACACGAGGGTTTATGAAAACCCAAGATACTTCAAGATCAACGTGAATTGTGACCGTCATAGTGAAAATATGAAGAATTTATACTTCATAAATCTTACTTCGCTTTAAGTCAATAAACACATCATTCATCTTCTAATATACACATGTAGGGCAAACACCCCGCAGTTTGTTTGCCTATAGGAGCGACTTACAGTCCGTCCTCTACATGTCGAGGTATCCCGCAGTCTACCTCACTCGACATGACCTGCAGATCACCTCGAGTCCCGTCACGACATCCCGCAGTCTGTCGGACGCAGAACGTCCCGCAGTCCGTTCTCACACAACGGACAGCGCTCAGCAGCAACTGCCCGTAACATAAGCCACGCGTCATAGCACCATATACTGCGGCGCTGCCTGCGTTATCTTTCGATAGCCACCACTCCGTAAGCGGATAGCGTAGCGTCCACCTGGCAGCACCTTGACCACCTTGTATGGGCCGTGCATACTGGGATTAAGTTTTCCTGTGACCTGAGAGAACTTCACACAAAATCATCACAAAAAATTATAGTCATAGTCGTTAACATTAAATTAACGTGGTGGGTGCCTCTGTCGATTAACACCTTTATCTTGCTTAAAACTTAACCACTCAATGTATGTCCCATATACTAGGATCGCATGTCTGAGCGCACTCTAAGACAGCATCCAATAACATGAAACCATACCTCATTTGAAGTGTATCTGTCAGTCAGGAAAGCATATCAGAGTGCAAGCAACTCCGAGACAAACCATCCCTGATCGCAAGACAAAACTTCCCTTGAGAATATTAACCCCAATTAAGAAAACACAAAATAGGAAGATAGTTCAAACATTAAATTCACGTAACTTCATAATCAACAAACTAAACAACAGAATCGCTGCAGTCAATTCAGCTGGATCACCATGATCATATACGTTATCTCGATACCCTTGAGGTGGTACCTCAATATGTGCTTGTCTATTCCTATGTGACATAGGCACACAGTTAACATATCACGTATCACCTACCTCTGCGTGCTCATTACACAGGGTTAGGCCGTACAGAGACCATACGGACATAAGCTCGCCTGCGCGCTCACGACGCTCGGCCACCAGCACCACGCGCTGTGCGCGCCATACGTAGACTCGCCATGCGCACTGAAGGTGAAGGTGAAGGGTTCGAGCACGCCTGCGCGCTTGTGACGCTCAGCCATCAGCACTACGCGTCACGCAAGCCGCACGTGCCGCACGCGCCGTGCGCGCACTCTTGACAGATGACCACGCGTGCACGCTTGTAACACTCTGTCGATGGCGATCGGTTAGCCAGCAGCACCAGTTTTATGTATCGCACCCAAATCATTGAAACACCATCCTCGTGTATTACTTAGAAACAATGTCTGTCACACAGTATCACTTAGCTCGCTCACTCCTGACCACACTACATTTTAGGGGCAAGGTACAAATACATCAAAATTTTAACTAGCCAGAGCCACATATCACAGTCGTTCGAATGAAATTGCAAAACGACTTAGTACAATTTTACACAGCTTTCATAAATTCAGACTCTAGGAACTCCCGAGTAAGACATCTAGCGCCCCGGCAATCTAGTCGACCAGCAATTGCATTGCTCACATCCAGCGCATGGATCAGATTCCTTGGATCACCCGTGTGTCACCCCCTGGTGACCACATACATGGTCTCTACAGACCCAGACCTCCGCCAGAGCTAAACGCGCGTCGTCCACCCACGGACTACTTAGGTGGCCCCAAAAGATACCGATTTCCACCGGGCTACTACTACATAATAGCTACTGGTACGGTCGAACACAACTCAACTGATTATGGCCCCTAGTCCCCTTAGTTGAGTTTCTACCACAACTTTTAATTTGAACTTCATACGTGAACTGCTTCCAGTTTTCTATAGACGTATAATTGTATTCGATTCTAATTCAGAGGTTTTATTTATTAAAAGACTTTATTAACCACAACAAAGTAAATGGAACAAAAGGCGGACTTAATCATTAATGGCATTCTCTGGCAGTCAACCTTTAGTTCAAACAGAAATCCATGAAGGCGCTAATTAATAAAGTTTTAATGTGTATCGCCATCCAATACTTCTACTTCTTTGAACGGCTTCATTTTTTAACAACACAAAGTCACCAACTAAAAATTCTTGATTTTCGCCTTTGTTTTCGTCAAAACGAGACTTGTCATAAGCCGCACACTTCATGATATTCTCGAAAGCACTTTCGCGAATCCACGAATTTAGTATTAAAAGTTGAACACCCAACAGTATAATATATTCTGTATATAAATAGTAGACTCAATGAATTATAATCTTAGCAATTGTATTGTATTGATCGTAACACAAATGTCAGTTTCACATACTTCAGCTGCAACTACCAATTATTGTCAAACAGTATTCATGTATATAAATCAGAGAAATAGATCCAGTCTACTTATAATAACAGCATACTTATAAATGTCGTATCGATTTCACAGTTGGAAAATTTATGTATTTTATATGACAATATAATTATTTCAGTTTCATATGCTATATTAACAAAAAGTTTTTGTTTAACTATAATTAATTTTATTAAATGAATTACTTTCACTAAGCTTTCACTAACAAGTTTCATATCAATAGCAAATAATATATTTCAACATTTGTGTAGTGTTGTTGACAACTAGCTTTCGTTCTCGATGCCCCCAAAAACATGTTATTTACATAACTTTTTTTCCCATTAATATTTACTCGATGGTAGAGCTTTCCTTTCCTCTTTGAAGGTTTTGGTGAAAATGGTGGTAAGGACTTATTTTCTACCCGCTCTCTTCGGCTAAGATTCTCATGAAGATAGCAGGTTCAATACCTCTGCATACGTCTGAATTTTCATGTTCTTAATTCGTGCTTTTATATAGGGTTTTCCATTAAGGGCGCTTGATCTTTGAAATGCAAAAAAAAAATACATGTATAGGGTTTTCCATTAAGGGCGCTTGATCGTGCAGAACTTCCATCGTAGCGTGTGCTGTGTGGCACGTAGCGCCGTCCTGTTGAAACCACATGTTGTCCAGATCCATATTCTCGATTTCAGGCCAAAAGAAGTTGGTTATCATCGACCGGTATCGCTCACCATTGACGGTGACGGCCACACCATTATCGTTTTCGAAAAAATACGGACCAATCACGCCTCCGGCCCAAAATCCGCACCAAACAGTCACTTTCTGCGGGTGCATTGCCACTTGGTGAACCTCGTGTGGATTGGTCTCGTCCCAAATACGGCAATTTTGCTTGTTGACATAGCCATTCATCCAAAAATGCGCCTCGTCGCTGAAGATGATTTTTTTGCCAAAATCGGCGTCAACTTCCAACTGCTCTAATGCCCAGTCAGCGAACACACGGCGCTGTCTATGGTCATTAACCTTGAGCTCTTGGGTCAGCTGGATCTTGTACGGGTGCAGGCTCAAGTCACAACGCAAAATTCGCCAAGTTGTCGTCTGCGAAAGGCCGAGTTCCTGTGCGCGACGCGGAATTGACTGCCGCGGGTTTTCGAGGACACTGTCGCGCACAGCGGCGATATTCTCGGCAGATCTCGCGTTACGTTGACGCACGGGAACCGGCTGATTATTAACTGACCCGGTTGACTCGAATTTGTCCACCAATCGACGGATAGTCGACTCGGCAGGACGATCATCGCGACCGTAAAACGGGCGAAGTGCGCGGAACGTTGCTCGAACTGAAGACCCATTTTCATAAAACAATTTTATGATTTGCACGTGCTGCTCGACACTGTAACCTGCCATGGTGGTTTGGGAGGACGGAATGAATATAACACACTGCATTTGACAGCTGTCACTCAAACAACATGGCCGCAATCAGCTGTCAAAGTTCAAGCGTCCCTATTGGAAAACCCCTTATTTATCTCGTGCTCAGCGGTTAAAACATCGTAAGGAAAATTGCATATGTCGGATGAAATATGCAGTTTGAAAACCTTCTCTCGAAATGAGAGGAAGACTAAGCGCAGCCGTGGGACATTTACTTACTTTATCTTTTTTCTTCCTTCCTCGTACTAGTTCTTCACAGTATAATCTATATTCCTAACCAACGATACAACGATACAACCAAATCTTAATCAAACTTATGTGGACCTACATTCTACCGGTTATTATTTCTGGAGATTGTTCATGTTAAACATTTCTTCGTTATACTAAATTATTCTTAAGAGAGATCATTTTTATATAAGATACTAGCTACCCGCTGACCTTGCTCGCGTCCTAATTAAAATTGCTTAACACCAATTTCTATAGCTCTTTCTCCAAAAATGAAGAATATTCATACATACTATCATCCGCTTTATCAGCCTCAGAGATTGAATTTTCAAAAATCCTTTCGTAGTGCTAACCTACCGAGTCAAAGCCCAAGAATCATGAAAATATGCGTATGGAACCCATACGCATATTTTCATGATTCTTGGGCTTTGTGTTGATATATCAGTTATTCTTTTATATATTATTTGAATATAGATTTAAAGATAGATAATAATTAATTGCTGACGAATTCTGGTATGAATACGACTAAAGTTAGTACTATTATTTTACTACTAAGTACCCAAGATACTACAAGTAAGTGCTTCTGGGTTTGAATTAAGGTTGTACAAAGCGACAGCGCCATGTCAAAAGTTGCATGACGAAAATATAGTTTTGAATTTTGTGGATGAACCAAGCCACATTTTGTTTGTGCGGACTTTACTAGAGATATAACATTCAGATAACATCTGTAACTCATATTTGTATGAATTACTATTACATATTGTTATATACAATATTAAATTTAATATAATTATTTTAGGCTTTATTAAAATTAAACTATTCAATTTGCCTCAATGTCTTTTCGCAATATTTAATTAAATATGTCAATCAGATTTTCATTACAAGAACATGTATATTTGTACTGATTACAGATGAAACTTTATTTTAGTTACAGAAACCGAGTTATGAGTAGAATGAATAAAGGTTATATCTAAATATATTTTTATATTCTTAAAATAAAAATCCATTTTGTTTTTGAATTTTTATTGCATTTTTTGTTTTATTTAACTCTGTAACATAAATAGCATTTATTTTTATTATTATAAGTTACAGTTACAAACGTACAATACGCGTTTCACATTTAATAAATAATATTATAAAATAATTCTTTATTTTAAACTACTGCACCTAAGTATGGTACGTAAGGCCAACGCCAAAACGCTGGTCACTTATATTAGAAAGTAATAAAAAAGCTTACTGAGTTTTTGGTTCCTTTATTGATTGATTTAGTATTACAATAGAAAATTCTCAGGGGACGATAGGTCGGCGGTCGGCCACAGTACTGTGGAGACACGGCAGCGTTAGGGCGAGCCCAGCCGCAGAGCGACCGTCCCCTTTCGCAATTCCGGTGATGACTAGATGGCGCTAGTGTGCTTAAAAGCTCACTAGCGCTATCTATCGGAACTCAAAGATCACTTAACGAACGACTAGGTTTATACCCGACCGGAATTGCGCCCCGTAATCGAATGGTGGATAGAAATGCTGGTGTGGCGGGGCGAGGGTGAGCTTTTCACTCCGTGCTGAGAGCGCGGGATTCCTGGACCAGGTAGACCTGGGAGCCAGGCACCGTGGAGGTGGTGACGAAGGTGCGGTGCTTGGCACGGATGAGCGAGAGATTGCTCTCGGCAACATCGGCACGGTCCTCCGCGGCTTCCAGCTCACGCTGGAATCGGCGTACCCGCGTTACGCTTTGTTGAGAAACGCCCTCCTGTTGATACAAAAATTCAATCATTAGATACGTTATTGACGTGTCTGTAATTAAACTACAAATTAACTGATTAATAACCTATTCATATTTCTAAGTTACATTTTAATTTCAATAAAGTTATACCTGTTCCGTCAACTGCCTCTTGTAGATGTTGACCTTCTGAGAACATTTCTCCAATGAATCTTGAAGAAGGGAGATGTTCTTCTGGTCTTCCTCGCATTGGATAATGACTTCCTTGAGCTGACGCTCCTTCTTGCGGAGGATCTTGATGGTCTCAGCGTGTCTCCTCTTTTCTTCGTCCATCTCCAGTTCCATATCCTTGATACGGGCCTCAAGTTTGCTGATGATGCGTTTGCCACCAACAATGGCGTTCGCTTCAACTTCCTCCAGACGCACAGAGATGTTCTAAAAGAAATTCATTTGTTACACATGATCAATATTTCGATATAATTTGTTTGATAACTTAAAACATTTTTCTTTTTACCTTAACTTCAATTTCGAGAGACTTCTTGACAGCTTCAATCTTAACAATCCTTTCTTGTTCCTCGTGCAAGTGTTCGACGGTGTGTTTTAGTTCAGTCTGCAAATGAAATATTGTGTTAGAAATCATGTTTATTTTTAAGAACGTAATAATGAGGAATATACAAAATGTTGTTGTATGTTACCTGGACGCGTTGGTATCTTTCGTCAGCTACGCGCAGCTCCTTGGTAATCTCGTCGTAGTCAGCGGCAACCACAGCAAGCTCTTGTTCGATCTTGGCCTTGCTGCTAGACAGGTTTACGTTGATGACTGTGAGCTCATTGATACGGGTCTGTGCCTCTTCGTAGGACTGTTCAATAGTGCGCTTAGCGCGGAGGGCCTAGTGAAAGAAAAAAAAACAACAATTAGTAAGGACCTCGTTAAAAAATCATAATTATATTTTAATTAAGTCGAACATAAATGTTACCGACCTGTTCATAATTGCCACGGATTTCTTCAACCTCGCCGGTGAGCGACTGAATCCTGCGTTGAGCGACACCATACTGGTCAAGGGTTACTTGCAGCTGCCTCTGGACCTCATCGTAGTGAGATTGGATCTCGGTAAGCTGAAAAATGAATTTGATATTATCCTATTCATTTTTATTGATTTCATTTTAACGCAACTTTATAAGTACTACCATTTTTTATGCGTTAAAATCATTTCTTAGAAGAAAGTGAATTAGTTGATAAAATATAGTATAATGTTCAACACATTTTTAAGAATAGATAAAGGGATTTACCTGCAGGGATTGTTTCTTGATGGTCTTCTGAAGATCAATGTTGGTCTTGTTAGCAACATCAAGCGACAGCTCGAGTTCTGTGATCTGGATCTGCAGCTTCTTCTTGATGCGGGTCACTTCAGTCTTCAGCTTGGTTTCAGCCTCAACTACACGAGCGTTCAGCTGCTCGATTTCAATGCTGGTCTGTTTGCTATTAACAAGAAAATGCACGGCTTAGTTTATACAATTATAAATTCATATTCTATTTCGAGTTATTACGAGTTGGCTTTGGTTTAGTTTATTCTCAGTTGTTTTTGTCTTTACCTTTGATCAAATAACAAGTTCGTATTCAATAGTTCAAATTGATTTATAGTTTGTTTTAATTCGTTAATTTTTTGTACATATTCGGTATTTATAGTAGGGATATCGGTTTCGATTCGTACAACACAAACTTTTGGAGTTTTCGTAGCCATTGTAGCGATTTCATTTAATTTGTCTTCTATTTCGTCTTGCATCTTAGTATTAGAATATACAGATACATTTTTTGAGAAGTTATCGGGAAATTTATTTATGTGATATTGTCCCATATTAATATCTATTTTTTTAACTTTTCCATCAGCTACATTTTGTCTAGTTTCTTCGAGAAGAGTATGAGCTATTGCCTTAGCTGATTTTCCGCGGAATATTTTAGCTTTGCTTTTTAACTCATCTCCTACATTTAATTGCGTGTTATATAAATCAAGTGTCTTGCTATAATCATCTCCCTTACTATATCGTTCAATATTTAGTTTCTCCCGTTCAACCTTTTTCTTTTTAGTTTTCACAGAAACACTTTGAACTCCGACATGTTTTGTTATGTTTGCAGCTGCAGCTGTGGCAACGACAGAGAAAGGGGTTCTTCTACCAACACTATAAGTATCAAGGTGGTTTTTCGCTTTTTCAGCAACTTCTTGGGATAATTTTATAACGTCTCCTTCAGAATAAGTTTTCACTGGTCGGTCAAATCTGTATTTTTCTAAGCCCCTCTCGTTGTTCCACGGTAAATGAGGAGGCTTGACATTGTCTCCTTGTTTTTTTGCAGATATGTAATCAATCATTGGCTGGTAATAGTTTATTCCATAGCCGTAATTGTTTTCATAAATAGCTGTCGGCGGTTTTGTCCATTTCTTACTTTCGGGAACTTTAATTGGTGGCATCTTGAAGTTCTACGGAGCTATCAGTTGTTCTTGTTAGTCTGTTGTTTTGTATTAAATAAAGCTAATGGTCTACCATTTTATCCGTACATATAACTGCACTTTCCGTGTGGGTGAGAAACACTGACGTCTATGAGTTTCAAATCAAAGCAGTGCCAATGTTCGTATTAGCTAATTGTAGATATGCACCAATCAGAGAACAAGATATATTTAAACGGAATGCTTTGCCAATAGTTGAAAATAAATAAGGAGCGAACGTAACCTTTTGCCGGAAATTATAACATTGTCATAATGTAAGCATCTACGTCTTGCAACGATTAACTTACATTAAATCTCCGAAATGCGTAGATACATATAATAATTGTGATTTTAATGCTTAAGCATAATTAATTGACATTCTTTGGTGTGAATGATTTAATGAAATCGTTTTTTCTTCTTAATTCAGTTTTATAATCAAAAATATAACAGTTTGACAGTATCAAAAATATATAAGTTTTATTTTTTAGATTATATTAGGAAGTAATATTCAATATCCGTTATAGTTACACGCAATTGAACTTTACGAATAACATATTTGTACTAGATTTACTAACCGGATGGACTCAATTTCTTCTTCCTTCTCCTGAAGGCGACGTTCGGCCTCATGACGGAATTGGCCAAACTCGGTTGTCAGCCTCATAGAGCGCTGCTCCTCAGCTTTACGACCCTAGAAACAGGAGTATTTATATAACCTAAAATATAAAGCAAACCCCGAAACATCCCCATTACATAACATTACATTACGAAAAGGCCGACTAGGTTATAGCTCTAAGCTGAATCCTAGAATGAGTTTGTATTTAATTTGTTAAGATAATTTCATTTTAGACCTATATTTACTTTCTAGTGTTCTTTATATGAATCCTTTAAAACATAATCGTCTCTGACATTTGGTTATATTTTATAGATTCTTACTCGTATTTTTCTTAGCATAAAACTTAATAATATTATTATAGCAATATTTTCATAAAAGCACTATAATATTCATATTCGAATCTTAATAAGATGAATAAAAAAAATGGTAGTTAAAACCTGCCAAAACCATTGACATTATAACGAGCTTAATATGCTTGTCATTTGCTTCTGGCGAAACGGTTTGGCAGTGTATGTCCGACATCATCAATTTAATTGGAAATTCACGTAACACAAAACCCAAGTTTGAATATTCGCCAGAAATTGATAAATCAAAACATCGGAGCTAGTGTAACATTGTAACACAACGTGACGGTTCTGTTAATTACTTTATTCAAAATCACCGGCACCAAATCTAATTTGATGCGTGTAATTATTTTCGTAATAAAACATGGTTATTTGTTTCATATAGTAAAATGCTCATGTATGAAGGAATTGTTTAAAATCGGTTAATTTGGGAACACTTACAGCTTCAGCTTCCTTGTAGGCGGCGGTGAGTTCCTCTCGCTCGTTCTCAAGACGGCGCAGCTCGATTTCGAGCTCGTGAAGACGGCGGGTCAACTCAGTGAGATTGGCGCGGGCGTCGTGCAAATCGTCTGTGTAGTTCAAATGCATAAAAGTATCCCACCTCAATTACTAAAGTATGACTTATTGTTCGCTAAAATTACTTTATTATTATTCGATTATTCGCAATAACTTAGGAATTCATTCACATGACATTATAGTTACATATTTCATAAGCATATATTTTTAGTTTTTATGTTTCATATAACAATATTTCTAATGCCTTGTTTTATGAGTAGTTAAAGTTAATAGCAATTAAAAGTATAAACTTTTGCAATGTTTTTCGGGTAAGATATTGTTTTCAATAACAGCAAGAGAAGCTACAAAATACCATAATGTAAAAATCATAAATATTTTTTTTTTGTGTATAAGAAGCAAATTTAATTAAAGGAATGCTTAAAAAATAAAAACACTGATTATATAACTATATAGTGTGCGAGTCAAGTGCGATAAAAACTATTGAATATTTGGTGGATAGGCGTTGTTTGTTTATAATCACTTAATTATATTTTTAATTTTCACTTACCACCCAGTTTTTTGTTTTCGCGACCGAGGGCATCTTTCTGTTCACGAGTTTTGTCGAGCTCGTGAGAGATGCGCTGGATTTCGGTCTGCTTGTTGCGCAGATCGCGCTGGCTCTGCTCATAAAGCTGCACCGTCTCTTCAAGGCGCGACTTGATCTCGATGTTAACGCGTTCCAACTGCTCCGTCCTCTTTTGCAGCTCCCGGGCTGTTCCATTAGCCTTCTCGAGGTCGATGATAAGAACCTCAACCTGTTTACAGTAATTGTGCCGAATTTTAATATTTATGGTGAAAAGTATCAATGATTTCCTTTGTCATAACTTTTGTCCATAAATGGAATATAAATAATAGCAGGTTCATTTACCTCAGACTGTAGGCGCGACTTTTGCTTTTCGACGCTGCTGATCTTGGCGATGAGGGTTTCGATTTGTTCTTCTTGTTCTTGGATGCGGATAGAGTACTTGCGACGGATCTCTTCAATCTCCTCGGCTCTTGCCGCAGCTTCAGCTTCGAACTTAGACCTCCAGTGTTGAAGTTCGCCATTAGACTTAACCAGTTGACGCTCAAGATCCAAACGAGCCTCAGATTCCTCTTCCAATTGTACGCGGACGGATTCCAAGTCAATTTCAACCTAATAACATATTAGCATTCATTAAAAATAAATAAAAAGTAACTTCTTCTTTCTCTAGAAATAATAATTTAGGGAAAATAATAAATATTATCTAATAACTATTTTTTTATATAAAATTATCATCAATTACCTGGTGCAAGTTGGCCTCAAGCAGAGAGCGCCTTCTCTCGTCATCTTCAATCTTGCGACGCGCGTCCTCGAGCTGGCTGGCCAGCTGGCTCCTAAGGTACACAACGTTCTCAATGTTCACCTGTAAATATTAGACAAAACTTATTAATATAAACGGAACCGACGATAAAAGTGGAAAATTCTAAACAACCTTACGCACCTTAAGGTCCTGAACTTCCTTGATGAGCTCAACATTCTCCTGTGACAGGCGCTGCTTGTGCGATGTGATGTCAACAATTGTACGGTTTAGTTCCTCGATCTTAACGTGGAGTTCACTGATATTGATTTCGAGTCTTTCACAAGTCTTGATGACTGTAATTTTTTCCTTGGTTACGTTTTCCACTTGAGCCAACAGCTCGTAAACTTCAGCTTGGAATTTAGCCTTCTCTTTCTCGACCCTGTAGACAAAGGAAACGATGGTGGAATCATAATTTATAAAAATATATATCAACTGATAATCAGGCGAGTGATCTTGAAATGAAAATAAATATTTAACGCACAGCATTTTTCGCAAAATACGCACAGCCCTTATAACTAAAAAGTAAATTTCGGTTTACAGATACTTCATTTCTCAAAGAACATTACATTGTTCACTAAAAGAGAAACTTAATTAATTTACACTTATTTACTTCGAAGGCATTCGAACTACTTACATTTATTACATTAATTAGTAATGGACACATTTTTAGTTCGTGGACCTCACCTGGTTTTGCTGTGGGTGAGTTTGTCGATCTGTTCCTGGAAGTCAACCACGATCTCCTGGTGCTTCTTCTTGAGCAGGTGAGCAGTCTCTTCTGACTCCAGGTGGACATCTTCCAGAAGTTTACGAAGTTTGGTCAACTCGGTATCACGCTTTCTGTTGATCTCGAACTGAAAAATGCAAAAATGATTCAAATTTTGCCCCCAAAATCATTTAATTGGGAACATATTTGATTTGTATTATCATTATGGATGGAAAATTAAGTACAGCTAAGTAAAAACGTTTTTTAGTATTAACATAAAATAGTTTTAACTGTCTCAAAAATATTGAGATTTATTTAAAATAGAAAGTCACTGAAATAAAACATCATTTAAAATAAATAATAAAATTAATGTTTAAAATTCGCATAGCAAATAATTTCGCCAAAGCAACAGTAATTAATAATATTTTCGCAACAACAAGGCAACAAGTATACTATAATATATATTTTTAATTTATCTTCTTTGTTTCCAGGGTCAGCTATTTATATGTACGAAATCCTCTTTTCATTTCAAGTTCTGGTATACGATTCTCATAACTCATTCTCATTCTCGAACATCAGTCTCTCTTAATCTTCGTTATATGATTGGTGATTCCCAACATATTTAGTCTCGTTCATAAGCAGTTACTTTCGACAGAAGTTCTAAAATTTTGGTTTTCTTTTGATACAGAATAAGCATGTATCATCAGAACAGACAAATACTTACCTACTCATTGTCAATTATCTAATAACTACTGTTTTAATGATATTTACAATATAAAAATTCCGTAAGTGAAGGGTTTTTTACCTGGCTTTCAGCTCCGCCTTCAGCCTCTTCTAACCTCTCGGAGAGCTGGATAACTTGCACGCTCAAATCTGCCTTCTCCCTTTCGATCTGAAAAATACACATCAATGTCAGATTGTTTCATTTGTTTACATTGTTAATTATGGTTAATTCCAAAATGTACTAGTGACAATATAATTTAATTGCAAGCAATGATTATGACTAAATTTTATATTAGTAATGTTATTTTTTTAAACGAATCTGTATTATTGCTTATTCCATTGTTGTATTGTTAATTAGTTTAATTTTATCTAAGTTTGATAGCTAAACGTATCTACATAAATCTAAACTACCTTTACATAACAAGTAGTTGTGCAATAAAAACGTTATTCGATAATACGTCCTTCGCATATTTCAGTATTGTGTCCATCTAAATTTAGTAACGGGCCGTGTCTCACGGCAGTGACTAAGTCGGATATTTTTGCCACTTTACCACGGTCTATTATTATATTTCAATATTGTGGCATTCTCAGCAGGAACGAGCATCATTTGGCCCAGTTTCAAAAGTGAGACCGGAGAGCGAGACGTCGAGGTTTCAGCGAATACTTTGCTCTGTGTCTAAATTTATCACGTTGCGCTCGTGCGTCGGGTAGAAGGCGCTGATGGTCTCGCGGACGCGGACATGATCGAGCGCGTTCGCCTGTGCTGTTCACCGGTGCAACAGATTAAAATAGAACATGCGAATCTCGATGACGAGAGCGATCCCGACCTCAATCAAATTATATCAATGATAACTGTCGATCAAATAATTCAAATACATTTTGAAATAATTAACTGATGATTTTTAATTATCGCAGCTCATTAAAACTTTGTTAATTAAAATGATTGCCGAATTCTATTACTGTGATAAATATCAATTTCTATTTTTTTTTGTAAAATCTCTTTTTCTCTTTCAACGGTCCTAATCCAAACTCGATTGACGTCGATTCAGGGAAAATAAATAATCGATTCTATAATGTTATATCTCAATTAAAAGTTTAATAAAATATTTGTTTTAGTAAATCTTTCGTATATAATTTCTAAAATTGTATATGAAAGTTTAACACACAGTTTGCTAAATAGCAATAAGGTATATGGTATAATATGTTAATATTTTATGTAGTAAAATTTTGCCTAAGGATTAATTTCATCTGTTTGAATACTTACATTTTGTTGAGTGGAAACAAATTTTTTTTAGTCTAAGAAATCTAAAGCTAATGTTATAGGAATTTAAAAATTAACTTCATTCAATGATTTTTTTATAAGGGCGTGAAAGGGCAAAACATGAAATGGAGGGCGGCGGTATTAATAGAGGTGTGTGAGCGGCGCCCGCCCCGCCCACACCTGCGCCGGCGCGCCCGCTATGGCCGCGGCGCCCGCACATATCACATTTCGCGCGTTCGAAGGCTTACCCTCTGACGTAGCTCCCTTTCGGATTCCAGATCATCTTGGAGGAGACGGATCTTGTCCTGAAAAATACAACATATTCTATCATGTGTCCGCAAACACTTCACAAACACTGCACTGAATTCAGAGCCGCTACCTCCAGCCTGGAGAGAGCACTCAGGTCGGCGCTGTACTCGATGTTAACGTCGGTGGTGCCACCGCCGCTGCTGCGGTAGGTGTACTTGGAAGTCTTCGCCACGGCGGACATTGTCGCTGGTTCGTCTCTCGATCGGCAGTCGGCGCTACGTTACCGGTCGGGCACCGTTCGACTAGTGAGAGCGGGAGCGGGAGTCGCAAGCGCACGAGCCGCTCCCGCGCGCCTTCGCCCGCGCCCCTCACCTTCGCCGCACCTCCGCCCTCGCCTCGTCCGCTGCTCCAGGGCGGCCGGCCGGCTGGAGCTCGCGGATCGTGTTACCACCCCCGCGCACCCCCCTCTCGGCCTTTTATAGACACGCCCGCCTTAACGCTGCTGTCGCGATTCTCTTTTATTTGTTTTGCCCAAAAAATTGGCAAATCCCTTCATGTGTTCCGGCTTCGGGGCGCCGTGCTTAAACTATAATGCAGTAGAGGCAAGTATGTGTCGACGTGGATGCAGCGACGCGTGCGCCGGTGGCAGGCGCTTCCTGGCAGATTCCTGCAGTGCGCTGGCAGCGCAGGCCGTTGCACACCAGCGTACAATGCTAAACTTAACAATGAACTTCTTTATTCTTTTCATTAGCCTCTAGCGACTCAAAGCGATTGTTTGCATGTTTACAAACATTAAAACGTTTAAATATAACTGATTGATTAGTTACTGAGTTTTAATAAATCTGTTAATGTACATTGGAGAGTTGAGTACTCCTTGGGAGTTGAGTGCATTGGAATCATCAATGATACTTTGTTTGAATTACTAAATAAATTGTTTCAATGTATATCCTACGTAGCACGACACGGTTTTTTGATCAAAGTAGGTTCTACTTACGTAGACTTTCTCGACAAAAGTTACCGACATTGGTGCTAAGTTCTTAGAAAACTTGCAAAACCTACGGCTTCGCCAGCAGTGTGCGTCGAAAAGTCATCAAAACCTGCCATTTTAACTTATACAATGCCTAATTGATGCTTAATTAACAGCGAATTTGTTCTTTATCTCATTATTGATTTGACATTTGAAAGAAGAAGTATATTCTTATTATTATTAGTCTATTGATTATTTAACTACGCACTAAACGGCGTATATTAGTAAGACCATTTATACGCAAGTCACGTCACCCAAATACGGGAACATAATTTTATAAGTAATATAAACAATATAAGTTCTACGAAGAAGGAACAGGTTTAAGATGTTATGTCAACTCCCTGGACTTCAAAGAACGAAATATAAAGACCAAACAAAGAAGACAATGAAGTAATTAAAAAACACAGGAACATTTACAATGTTGCGCCCCACCACTACGGCTGCATATTAAACATCTAACATTTTGGAGAAACGGGATTGAAGATTCACTCGTCAGATAGTAAAGTAGTGTTTTAGTATAGATATAATTTTATATTTAATAAAAAAATTTTTTACATTATTGTTTTGTATATTTTGACTCGCATGTAAAACTTAAAATGGGAGGCAAAAGTATTTTTACAAGAGTATCTAATCAACTTTTGCTACTGATGTCCTCCTGGTCGGCTTCTGCCACGGCGGCCAATCTCATGAAAGATTAGCCATTTGCGCAGGACTCCGACATTTAATCGACATAGCTGAAATCTATTTATCAATGCTTCTCTAGGCTCTCTATATTTATTACATTCTAATAAAACATTATGTATATTATGTATCTTACCACAATTATTACAATTACGGAAATTAGCCTTTTTCATGAGAAAAAGGAAATTGTTACAAGGGTAATGACCAGAGCGAAGTCTACATAATATTTTAGTATGCGACCTTCATTCATTTTGATATTTTCGAACCATGGTATTTGAGGAGGCTGATATACGATCGTCTTATACCATATGCTTTTGTCTTTTGACCGCTGATAATAAATATTCTCGCCATAAACACTAACTTGCAGCCTTGAATGTAGCTAAAACTTCTATAAAGCTAGGTTTAATATTAAAAATCCTTCCTTCAACATATAACATTTTAGCTCGTTCATCAGCCTCCTCATTAACTCGTATACCAATATGAGACCCATTGCAATCTCAGTTGCCGATCGTATTTAAGAAAATCATATACTTTGATAGAAATATCAAAGGTTATCTCTATCAATACTCTCTTACAATCTGATAAATTTACAATTTTTTAACCATTAACTTGTGTAGAAGTGTATGTCAAAGCCTCTGAGATCGCAATGAGTTCCAATCTCATTATGGAAACATCTTATTAATTTTGAAACAATCCTCACAATTAAAATTTGGATAAAATAAAAATTTTAAGATTACTAGTAAAGAATAAATATAAATGATTGTAAATTTCTTAAATTAAGCTTTTTTATTCTTAAGCGACATACATTTTCATTTCAATTGTTAAGTTTTTTTATAATATATAGTCATCGTAGTAGTACGTGATAGCCCAACATTTAATTGGCCATGGGAAAACAATCTCTTAGTGTATCGATTCATACCAAAGAGATGATTTGTCCCTGGGATTTATTATTAGTGGCCGCCTTTGAGCTTTTTACAGGAAATGATAGCTGTTTGAAAGATATCGGTAAGCCTATGGAATTCATGAATCTCTGGGAATGGTTGCTAGAGTTAATTTGTCTTTTAAGCTTTTAATTTGTGCTATTGCGCAGGCTTTTAAAATTCTTAAAAGCATGATATCCGTACCGACATTTAATGACATTCCGTGTGATGGGAAAGCCAGAAGGATAAGGCGAATTTAAAAACTCTTAGAGATAGTGGTCTGTATCTTAGATATTAGTGTACGTACCTATCACCTATAGTTCTTAAACGCAGTCAATGAAATATCTTTCGAGTAAATTCTCGGGGTCAGAATTTGTATAGTATACATGTGTAAGACTATTGATTTCACGCAGTGGCGTAACTATACCAACTGAGGCCCGTGGCAAATCCATTGCATGGGGCCCCTCAATGGCGTAGCTACCAAAGATACGGGGCCCTAAATCTGAGTAAGCAAAAATTCGTAAAATGTTATTGAAAATGACAATACAAAAAATTCATAAAAATGGTAAGACACTTCTGGGATCAGGGCCTCTCGGACCGGGGCGGGGCCCCGTCGGGTCGGGGGCCCGTGGCGTTTTGTCAGCCCTTCCACCCTATAGTTACGCCACTGATTCCAGGGTTAGGGCTCAAATTTGGACCAAGTGTGAACAGTTATTGTGAGAAGTTAAACGTCTCCTAACGTCACGTCCACGTCACGTGTTAGTTCGCAAGTTCAGGTTTTAAATACAACCTATAAAGAAGATGATTTATATTTGGGTATGCTTTGATGATTCCCCTCGTAATTCCCCTTTAACGTTTTAACGTGTAGCCATTGCTTAAATTTACCAATACTGAATAAAACAAAATTGAAATAACTATGGCTTTTAGTTATAGTTTCTCTATTTGTGAAATAACTATAAAAGACGATAAATGTCAACTAAAGAACAAATAAGTGGCGTGCAAAAGTTTCGGGCCACCCTTGGTATTCTATAAAATTAATAATCAATATTAGATTTTTTCACTTGTTCGTTGTTCATGATATTCAGTAGAGCCAGAATATAGACAATGATATCAAATATTACATTTTTTCATAGCATATCTTACGTGTACTATGTGAAATTACTTTCGTCGGTGTGCAAAAGTATCGGGCCGCTAATCGCTGTGGCTCTGAAAGCTTGGTTTGAATATAATTTTTTTCTTATCGCTTTCGAAGCAAAGCTCTGCTCTGCTCTTTAAAGAAAAAATAGAGAGATCGCGAATTTAGAATTTAGAATTTTGTTTTTTTTAAAGGTTAGTTAAGCATATGGGTCATCTGATGGTAAGTGGTCACCACCAACCATAGACAATGGCATTGTAAGAGTTCTATTGAAAATGACTGCAATCAAACGGCTTAAAATCACTACCTAAAATGCAACTCTACCTCCAGACCATTCGTTAGTTAACAAGGCCGCAGACTCCGGGGTCCTGGGTGAACCTACACAGCTATTGGATTTCTTTGTCGAAATATTCTCATTTACCTTCATATTTGAGATTTATATTTTGATGGCAAAGTTCTTTTGACGTTCGAAAATAGCAATTATTTTTTCGACGACGTCATCTTAATTGGCTATCAAAAAATTCAAATTTTAAAACACGATGCTAAATTTCAACTTCAAAGGGATTTGTATTTTTGTGTAACGATAGTAGAGAATATTGTCGAAAGAAATATTTTATATTTTAAACCCGTTTAAATTCAAATTCTTTAAATGAAGAAGAAACTGATTTATATAATTATATATAGTTGGTAGAAATAAAAACTACAGCTGGTTCGGAAAAGAAAACAGACCTGAGAAAAATGTGAAAAGGAGCTCAGCGGATTTACTTGGTGGTAGGGCTTTGTGCAAGCTGGTCTGGGTAGGTACCACCCACCCATCAGAAATTCTACCGTACCAGTTCTTGGTATTGTTGTGTTCCGGTTGGAAGGGTGAGTGAGCCATTGTAATTACAGGTGCAAGGGACATAACATCTTAGTTCCCAAGGTTGGTGACGCATTGGCGATGTATCTATGGGCGTTGATGACCACTTACCATCAGGTGGCCCATATGTTCGTCCGACTTCCTACGCCATAAAAAAGCGGGTATTCCTTGAGTTATTTTTTCTAGTTTTTTATTAAAGAAATAGCCAGGAGGTGGTCATTCATATCCCAACGCCCCTCATCTATGGACGAATTACAATATAAAAAAAATACACCAAAGTTTGGCTATATAAGGATATTATTCACTAAGTGTATTTAAGAAGGCAGCCTGTTAAGCGCTCACCACCAATTTTTAATGAGATATTGGTACTGAAAAAATACTAAAAATTGTGAAACGGTTGCGTCTGGTGCAATTTTAAGATATCGTTATATAATATAGGGTTTTCCAATAGGGACGCTTGAACTTTGACAGCTGATTGCGGCCATGTTGTTTGAGTGACAGCTGTCAAATGCAGTGTGTTATATTCATTCCGTCCTTCCAAACCACCATGGCATGTTACAGTGTCGAGCAGCACGTGCAAATCATAAAATTGTTTTATGAAAATGGGTCTTCAGTTCGAGCAACGTTCCGCGCACTTCGCCCGTTTTACGGTCGCGATGATCGTCCTGCCGAGTCGGCTATCCGTCGATTGCTGGACAAATTCGAGTCAACCGGGTCAGTTTACAATCAGCCGGTTCCCGTGCGTCAACGTAACGCGAGATCTGCCGAGAATATCGCCGCTGTGCGCGACAGTGTCCTCGAAAACCCGCGGCAGTCAATTCCGCGTCGCGCACAGGAACTCGGCCTTTCGCAGACGACAACTTGGCGAATTTTGCGTTGTGACTTGAGCCTGCACCCGTACAAGATCCAGCTGACCCAAGAGCTCAAGGTTAATGACCATAGACAGCGCCGTGTGTTCGCTGACTGGGCATTAGAGCAGTTGGAAGTTGACGCCGATTTTGGCAAAAAAATCATCGTCAGCGACGAGGCGCATTTTTGGATGAATGGCTATGTCAACAAGCAAAATTGCCGTATTTGGGACGAGACCAATCCACACGAGGTTCACCAAGTGGCAATGCACCCGCAGAAAGTGACTGTTTGGTGCGGATTTTGGGCCGGAGGCGTGATTGGTCCGTATTTTTTCGAAAACGATAATGGTGTGGCCGTCACCGTCAATGGTGAGCGATACCGGTCGATGATAACCAACTTCTTTTGGCCTGAAATCGAGAATATGGATCTGGACAACATGTGGTTTCAACAGGACGGCGCTACGTGCCACACAGCACACGCTACGATGGAAGTTCTGCACGAGCAATTTCTGGACATGGTCATCTCGCGCGGAGGCGACGTGAACTGGCCACCGAGATCGTGCGATTTGACCCCGCTGGACTTTTTCTTGTGGGGTTTTCTTAAGTCGCAGGTCTATGCCAACAAGCCGCAAACCACCGATGCCCTCAAAGTCAACATACGCCACGCCATCGATCAAATACAGCCCGATTTGTGCGCCAGAGTCATCGAAAATTGGACCTTTCGTGTGCGCGCCACCAACCGAAGCCGTGGCGGTCATTTGAATGATGTCATATTCCATAAATAACGGGGTCGATAGACCTTCCAAATAAAAAAAATATTTCGCAAATATCTCTCCTACATGTATTTTTTTTTGCATTTCAAAGATCAAGCGCCCTTAATGGAAAACCCTATATATAATGAAATTAAAATTTCAATAAAATGGTGTAACTGTTTTCCTCTACTTGCCAAAAGCCTCTTCCCTCAGATCGTTATCGTTACAACTTTCGGTAGATGTATTATACATTGTTTATATTATGTTTATTATTATTTTACAAAAATATTAATTGTACACGATATAATGAGACTTTATGACGTCAGGCGTACAATTAGCGTGAAAGCCAGTCAATATTCTCGTGGTTAGACAGTTCGAAGTATCATCGCATGCAAAACGTATATTTTTATTATAAAACTATAGCTATAAATAGTTTTCCGTAATGAACAATTATTATAGTGCGAGGTAACGTTTAGATTGAAAGATTAATATCCAGGCTTAGGTACAGCTTCACACTATAGCCTGCAGGTAAAAGTAAGCATGGAAGTCAACCAAAATGAAAATAAATATAAAAAAATAAATAATATATAATCATTAATCCCAGGATATGGCTAGTAGTATATAAAAATATGATGAGTATATAATTTAAATGAGATGGTTTGATACGAAATACGAAATATGACTATTGCAATTAAACCTCCAAGTTATAGGGGGTAAGGTAATAAGTTTTATCATTAATCTCAATCAAAGCTTTTGCCGAATTCCGGTTTGAGTTATAAAATGATGTCAGTGTAGCGATACTTTACTATTATATATACATTAAACATACATACATTTGTCTAATCTAATTCAAAAAAATGTGTAAAAGTTTCCTGTTAGCATTTACATGCACATTTTAAAACTATTTTTTACTATTCAGTACTCTCTTTCTTATCATAATTGAGCAAAGTTAGTAGATCAGTTAATAATATTATTTATAAGTAGAAAAGCAAAACAATACAAACACAAAATGTATCTGAATGCTAAATAATAAGCTTCTAATCAAAATAAATTTGGATGAATTATTACATAATAATAAGGTCCTCCAGACCGATTTCGGCCACGGCGGCCAATCTCAAGAGAGATTAGCCAACTGCGCAGGAGATATTATAGTGCACAAGTGTGTGCGCAAACACAGATGCACTCTCTTTTCCTTAGCTCTCATAATCCGATGGGACGGCAATCCGACACGACCGGAAAGAGTTCAGGCGCAGGACCAACGGCTTAACGTGCTTTCCGAGGCACGGGAGTGTACACACTTCCAACTTCCAGACTCCGGGCTGCTACTGAGAATTTTCTGACAGAAAAACCCAATAACTATTTATTGGCCCGACCTGGGAATTGAACCCAGGACCACCGGGTCTGCGGCCTTATATCTAGCCACTAGACCAACGAGGTAGTACATAATATCATGTACATTGTTGTTATATTCTATTATTTTATTGTTTATGAAAAAATTGATAATTCAAAAAGGGCCTTATAAAATTTTGTATGATTGAAGTAATATGACATTATATGATCGATTATACGAGTATCGTATATTGTAATAATTAAATAAAAATAATCTCAGACACTTTTGTGCGCGATTATCAACGGCCCGATTTCCACGCGCAGGTGGGATAATATTCGGTTATATCTGTACCTGCGAAGTGGGCCGAGCGCTTTCCGTGTACCTCCCCTCTCCACATTTCCCCCATCCGTGACTCATTCGAAGCTGAAATTATATCAGCTCCAGTTACTTGTGGCACTGTCATCGACCAATTGGACATTCTATTTTATTATTTTCTTTGTTTTTTTAATTTTTCCAATAAATTCTTGTTAAATTTTGGGTTATTGCATTTTTTTCATCAATTTAGAATGGCATTTATGTAATAACGACAGTTAGGCCCTAACATTAGGTTAATTTTTTTTAATGTATATTAAACTTCTGCTTTTCAATGCATAGTAAACAAATTTTAATTGACTTCATATTAAACATAATAATAATTCAGTTAATATATCATTGAAACAAAACAGCTTCTTCAATATATTGTTAATAATTGTATGGTCAAAGAATCGACAAGCCAGTAAGGCTTGTCGCCTTACTGGATTGTCGATTCTTTAACAAAGACAAACGCTGCAAAGCGTACAGTAATTCCTTATTTAGATAATCGCTCTTGTAATTGTTCGTAGCTATGTTAATACGTAAACTGTTAATGTTCTATATTATATACAAATACGATTTTTTTCGAGCTCACACTTTTAAAATATTAATAAAATTTATATAATCTGTCTTTTCGGTATTATAATCGCTCTTCAGGCAGCACCTGTGGTGGGCACTGACACTCCACGTGACCACGCGACCATGTGACATGGAACGACGACGTTTCACAATGTATAACGTGCAATTGTTGGTTTGAACCCATTTAAATGTAATTGTGATTAGTTTGGCGGAATATACTTTACAGACTGTCAGGTATTCCGACCTGTTGTATTAATTAATTAAATCAACTGTCATCTATTCACTAATCATTTAAACTGTAGAAGGATAACATGATAAATTTGCACATTCTTTAGTTATCTGGAACGTGGTTAAAAGGATTATCATAGATCCGAACATAACGAATGAAACAATTCATTGGTGAGACATTAGGGAGTTTGTGCATGTATATCTAAGTATGTAATGTAATACTTTTTCCATGAAGCATTACGTTAATTTGACAATCTGGAATTAAGGAAAATATTTATTTTATTTTATGGGCCACCTGAAGGTAAGTGGTCATCAACGCTCATAGACATTGGCATTGTAAGAGATATTAATCATCGCTAACATAGCCTTGGAAACTAAGATTTTATGTTCCTTGTGCCTGTAATTCTACTAGCTCACTCACCCTCCAAACCGGAACACAACAATACCAAGTACTGCTGCTTTGCGGTAGAATATCTGATGAGTGGGTGGTAAATACCCAGACGAGCTTACACGAAGCACTACCACCGAATAAAGTCTTCGGTGAAATTAATTGTTCCGATTTAAAATACGAAACTGTTAAGTAAGCATTGTTCTTACGCAGTTTGCTATAAAGACGAAATAACGGTGCATGTTTGTTGGTATTTTTACATCACATAAATAACTAAGATTGTTGGCAACGCGCTCAGCGCCGGTGACTCCTTTATGACTGTATCGGGCGTAAAGATTAAAATAAACTTTATCCACTGCGAAGGCGATGAGGACCGAATTATGATTCCTAGGAGTATTTTGGAACTTCACGAGGCAATTATCGTTGTGGCTTGTGCCAGATTTCTAACGCTTTTATGAGTTTACTTTCTATTTTGATTGGATTACTAATTACAAATTTATATTACTAGGTACCTATCATTGTTGTCATAATTGTTTACATTTGAAATTGACATTCTCATATCTTTCTTTGGTCTATTACACATCATACCTTTTCAATTCCAAAATATCGTCGTTTACATGCTGGTAATAGAAAACATAAATTTAATTTTAAGTATTGCGTATAGATTCTATGGTTTTCACTTGAATATAACTGTATTGCTTGGAGTAAATACCATCAGGCTATAGTAAGCTCCGTCGGGAGGCTGAATAAACAAAGCTTTAGTGAATAGAACAGTTAAATCCTTACGAACAACATGGGTTGAATCGTACCTATCGTAGCGGGTTGTCGTCTTATTGAAGGTTGTAATAAGTCGTTTATACGTCAGGTAGTTGTATGACTATGGAAAAAAATGATAATTTCAGTTACATATTCAATAATTTGTTCGAGAGCATTGCTTGGTTGGATGAGTTTCTAATTCTTATCCTTAATAGAATAAACTATGTAAGCATTATTCAGAGGTATTCATAGTTACATGATGTAATATAAAGGAATTAAAAAAAAAATACCGATTACAGAAGTCATCGCGGTCTGAATAGTACGAAACAAGAAAATATTCTTGAACGAAATTTTTATCTACTAAAATTTTAATGATATGTTCATAAGCATAACACGTATGTATCTTTGTTTACAATATCTTAAAGTCATCTTAAAAGGACAACTTCCATGTCGTAGTACCCAATATGTAAGTTTTTTAGTTTAAGGCTAAGGTATTAAATGGTTACAATTTTATGTTGTTTTCTGTTTTATATCTATTGCGTTTTACGTTATCTCCATCACATTTTATACCAAAATAAAGTCAATTCGATTCCTGCTATATTTGTCAAAACTGTGAACAGAGCAGATTTTCCAAAAAAGTAAAGCAATATTAATCTTTATTAATATTTTTCACTTACTTACTTCTTATACATCAAATAACACTATGTGTAGTTACAAATATGCTCAGTTAGATTTTTTTTAATGTACTATTTGGACAAGCATTAATAAATTAAATTGGACGTGCGTCGGACTAAAATCATAACATCGAGTTACATCTTGCATCTGTAATGAAGTGGATATATAAGCTACAATTATATCGAGAAGCGAAGTAGTTCACAAGTAACAAAATGACAGGACGATGCGCGTGCGCATGTGCTCCTCGTCAGGTGATGTAATCAACCGCGATGTAATTCAAAACAACATTGGTGTCAAATTATGTTTTAATAACTACTACTGTCGTTCTTTTGAGAACGTTTCGCGCATTGTACGGTCTACATAGTGTCAGCCTTGCCACAGGACGTGGCAAGGCTGACACTATGTAGACCGTTTTGTGTATGGGACTATGCGTTTCAGCTTTACAAAGGCAACAAAAGTGCAAGTAACGGAATCAGAATGCAGTTTTACAGCACATACCATACTGATTGGGCGAAAATAGAAATATTAGTAATTCTTGAAAAGAGTTACTGGTATTCGTGGTCTACCTAGTTATGGAGGTTAAATAATAGTTATTTTTATCGAAATCGAAACAAGGTTATTTATAATCTAATTTATAAATCTTAATATAATACAAAAGAAGAACATGAAGAAGGTGGGAACCGGGTGGGGTGGAGAGATCTTCGGTGACTCTCGGGGCAAGGCATCATCCAGCAGTGGGTGAAGATGGGCTGAGTGATGCTGATGATGACAACGGTGTTATAAAATGTATTCAATCACTGCATTCACAAGTGTGGTCTTCGGGGTGCGTGATGAAATCTCCAAAATGTAAACGTAAAACTCATAGCACGACAAAAGCCTTACGATGGTGTACCATCAAGTTGTTTCGCTGGGCATGCGCACTAAGACATACTAGTATATTTTTCCATAATTTACAAGTTACGCGATATAATTTATGAACACATTATATATCATGGTAAAGTATAAATACTTTTAAACGTTTGCTGGAGCTGCATCGCCTTGTAGCTAAAAATTGTCACAGGGCTTCGAGACATTAATTTCGTAGCATTAAATTTGGCAGCATTGTGTTATCTGGACGCGAATTGAAACGCTAGTTGTCTGTTTGTCGGTTGGTGAATGATCAAAATATTGTCTACTAATAAATAAAAGAGCCGAGGTGGCCCATTAGCTTGAATACGTGAATCAAAAGCGAAGATGCCAGGCTGAAGCCCGGGCGAGCAGCACTGTGGCGAGTTATCATGTGCCATATTTGTGTTTTTTTTTTTTTTTTTTTTTTTTTTTTTTTTTTTTTTTTTTTATGTCATAGGTTGGCGGGCGAGCATATGGGCCACCTGATGGTAAGTGGTCACCAACGCCCATAGACATTGGCAGTGTAAGAAATGTTGACCATCGCTTACACCACCAATGCGCCACCAACCTTGGGAACTAAGATGTTCTGTCCCTTGTGCCTGTAATTACACTGGCTCACTCACCCTTCAAACCGGAACACAACAGTACCAAGTACTGCTATTTTGCGGTAGAATATCTGATGAGTGGGTGGTACCTACCCAGATGAGTTTGTGTTTATCAAATCTTCACTATGGTAAATCTCCATGTGTCGCATAGAGAAGGTCTATTCACAGCAGTGGGACATTAACTTAACTTTAATTTTAAAGTCTAGTCAAACATTATCAATGTAAAGTATTTTTTAAGCATCGTAATTTTCTATAAGTCGTATTTAATAGCAAATAGAATTTTGTCTATAAACAATTAGTTATCTGACTTTATTTATTGAATGTATAAAAAAAAACCATCGACCGATCAAACCGGATTGGTAGCATGTTTAATTACGTTCCGATGCAAAATATTTTTTTATCTCTGCCTTTGACTATGACTGTCGTTTGACTTGACTTGATGATTTTTTTTTTTTTTGTTGCGTAGAACAGCTTTCTTACAATAAATAGTATAAAATAAATAAATTTCACAACAAGAGTTGCGCATAAAGGTTACAGACAAGGTGTCTTAAATATTAAAAAATAATTAAGAAAATATGTGCTTATGCAATATACATATAATAATTAATAATGTTTCTCAGTTATTGACTACAATATTAATTGTATTTCAATAAAGCTACATACAGATAAAGCTTATTTTAAAACCTACATATAATTCGATTTTGACAAAATGAATGATTACGATTAAATGATATTTGAAATGAAAATTAAATGATTGTCAGAATCGAATCCTCCCGGCCGCTCTGTTTTCAGATTTCTAAATAAGCCGGGTAGGTAAAGGTGCGCCGCCGCCCACTGATGACTATTTCTGCGCTGGAATGCGACTACATCTCATTTGATGAACATCTCATATTATCATATTGATACTGATTTCCCTAAAAATTAAATATAAACTACCTTTTAACTTTATGTAATTAAATCAAACTTATATTGGCAAGTGACGGAGTTAGGTTTTAGCTCATATTTTAAAAAAAGTTGAAGATTGTGTTATATTAATATTTCAATAAAAATATAAAAGAGTCTACGATACTTAAATTAGTATTTTAAAGACAATTATTATAGTAAACAATGAAGCAATGGAGAAAACGCATCTGAATCTTTTTACCAGAAAGTATTGAGTCGTTATGAATGCTAAATAAAATATGTAGGGTAATTTAGGCAGAGTGCGCGAATAAAATTTAACGCAATGATAATGAAGCTAATTATTGACTTGTTTACAAATATTGCAAGAGCATATTGCGACTCCTTACCAAATACCATAAAAATACATATTTTATTACAGTATCACAGATGTTACCAAGAATTAAAATTATTATTGTATTATATGAATATTTTAATCTTACTTCGCAAGCACGTTAGCAAGACATATAAAAACACACTTGCTTATTTTCTCTAATTCGTGATAAACCTATAAATAATAAATATTACTGAACAACATTAATATCAAATGTATTAGATTAGTCTTGGAAAATTTTCACCACAAGCCTTTGAGTAACACAATAGAATCGATAGAAAATTTTGTATACAACACAACGATGCATAGCATTTCATGATAGAAACTCAGATGGATATAAAAATAAACACTCTATCCAAAGACCAGAAGTAGAAAACCGATGATATTGTGTAATGTTTTCCAACAGTGTGGAATTCGCTAGCAATACATATGGAAAAATGATATTAATTATATAGAATACTATGCCCTTAGCATAGTATATACTATATAATACTTGTTCAAGTACCGATGCAATTTTGTAGGTAGCAACTGTTGTTTCATTTAATCAGAAACATCAATACTGTTCCTCGTTATAAATCAAGAAGCGCCCACTGTAGCCAATAAATTAATCAATGATATTTTTTGTCATCAGGAAGAAACTTTGAATTATAAGTATTTTAAAAAGTGTGTAGAATAAAGAGTTCGGGGAAAAACTCAAACTAGTCCATGTAACTCACTCAGGTGACATAATTTACTCGGTGGTACAGCTTTGTGCATGCTCGTCTGGGTAGGTACCACCCACTCATCAGTTATTCTACCGCAAAACAGCAGTACTTTGCATTGTTGTGTTCCGGTTTGAAGGGTGAGTGAGCCAGTGTAATTACAGGTACAAGGGACATAACATCTTAGTTCCCAAGGTTGGTGGCGCATTGGCGATGTAAGCGATGGTTAATTTTTCTTACAATGCCATTGTTTATGAGCGTTGGTGACCACTTACCTATAACATATAAAAAGAGAACGAGAAAGCTCAAAACCCCTATATATAAAGCATAATATAGTATGTTATACTTTTATTTTCCTTTTAATTAGAATATAAAAATCGATAATCAGGACGCTACAGAACCCGAGGATGCTCTAAGAGAAGCCTAGGTCCACCAGTGGACACACTGGTTAATAATTTGCTGTAGATAATTATCTTATTCGTTATAATGAATACAAAAAAATATTACTAATTAGTTTGTTCTCCAAAAGCAAACAAACTTAGGGAGAAAATATCAGATCTTTAATTTAAAAAAAAAATAGATATATACCAGCCAGTCTGTGTCAAAGTCTTTGAAATTATAAACGCGAATTTATAATTCTGGAACAAAAACAAAAATTCCATATAAATTTCTTACAGTTCTCGGTGATTTTAGTGAGGCGGTCCTGAGGAGCTTTCGAGATTAAACTCGAACATTATTTCTGTTGAAACGACGCAGCCGCTCTGACTCATAGTGTTTATAGACGAGTGATTTGAAACGTGCCACAAAAACTTTTATGAATTATATATATTATTTTATATATATTAGACACGTTTCTATCGAGATTTTATTTTACTTGTATAACTTTAAGTATTGCAATTTGTATATAATCCTTGATAATAATGTCATTTGAATACATAAATATAAAATTTTAAGCAATTTTCTAGTCTATAGGTATAGTTAATAGATAGAAAAAAACAGACTCAAAAAGCTAACATTTCAGTGGATAATGTATCTCTCTGTGCCTTTTTCGAGCTTCGCCAATGTCTTATCGTATTTGATGTGTAGGATATTAAGATTGGTCATTGAAATTAATCATTTTTCGCTCATTTCTCCCATCCCATTTATATGAGCACAAAAGAGTTACATAAATAAAATACGGTACCTACCGGTATTTTTATTCGGATTTTAGTTGAAAATTTTAGAAGTTATAAATAAATCACTGACATTTAACATTTTACTGAATGATTATATCGTTAGTTCTAGATCAACCTACATTCCACACACACGTAGAAGCCTAATTTCTCGACTTGTCATTTCTCAGATCTGTGAGAATGTTTCATAATTTTTATTCTGACAATGGAAATAATCTATAAGTGATCTGACTGAAAATCGATTTGAAACGTAAAAATATCTGATTTATAATAACAACATGATAAATATAATTTGTAATTATTCATTCCAATTAAAAAATCGTATTATATTATTTTAAGGTAAAGAAAACACTTGCAAACATAGAAGCTGCAATGATCGCAACGTGGAAAAATCCATAAAGATACGACAAACTAAGAAAATTACAGATTACGTAAGCGGTAAACTAACATGGTATTTAACAATTAACATCGTTCATTAGTATTGTAATACGTCATAACACATATCATTAACCATTATTTTGTTAATAAGATACCATTAATTGGTTTTTATAAAAGCAATATTACTTAATCGTTATCGGGTTTTGTTTCAAAATGTGGCTAATTTAAGATGTAATACCCGCGATAATAATGTTCCCATACACACAGTTGGTTCAAGCTGTATTGTAGTTCGTTTCTCAAAGTCACTAATAATAAATGTTTTAAAACATGATCTTGGTTTTGTTAACAACTGAGCTACAATTAGAAAGGTCACCTTTACGCTCAAGCATTTTCCGGGCTACGTCCTTCCACTTGCTGTGTACGAATTCATTCCTTTAAATATAACAGAATAATATTAATATGTTATCATGCTTATTTATTTACGTCACAATATGGCGGCTTTCAGTAGCCTTATTTATAATTATTTACAAGAGTATAGTTTCGAATAAGAAAAAACAAGGAATAATCGCAATAAAGCTAGCACCAATAAATCAACAACGCTATTTTTTCAATATATATCAAAAACTCAAATTTTCTACATATGTATATACATTGTAATAAAATTCGTGTCTGACCCGTGAAGTGGTTATTAGGTATCGTGTGTCGGTTCTATTTATATAATAATATTTAAAATACTAAGCAAAAAAATTACTTAAAAAAATATATTACTTGTGTTTAACGACACTGTTGGTGGTAAAAACGTGTACTACTGAGGTCATGTCTTAGCTACCCGATAGATAAAAGCTATCGAGCGCTATTGCTCGCACCAGTGTTGCCATGTATATATCATAATTTAATTTATAAAAAAAAAACCGTGTTCAATTCTATGCTTTTTATGACACGAATTTTGTTACACGCTGTATACTAAGTTCGAATATATCCACGGATACGTCATAAAATTCCTAGTAATATCTCTGAATTACTAGTCCAAGTGATCTAAAGATGCGAAAGGCGAAGAACCGAGAGCTCTTCCGCAACTTGGAGGAGGCTGATTGGCTATTAATGATAATGTAGATGATGACTAGGCCAAGGGAAGGTCTTCTTAAGAAGAAGGGTTGGGGCATATTACACCACGCTACTGAAGTGTGGCTTGATAGATTTGAAGCAGATTCTTACACGACATATACAGGCTCACTCACTGCGCTTTCCTTTACTTACTCTTACGCAAAAACTTTACCAATCTTGAAATGTCCCGTGCATTTTTATATAGTATTTTATCTGTTACAATTTTTTCAGCGGCCGCTTGAAAAGCATCTGTTCTGACTTTTACTTCTAATAATGTTTCGACGTATAATGCGTCATTGTAGCTTATTTATAAGTTACGGGTATATAGTCCGACGGACTTTATTAACGATTTACTAAAGACGTTAGTGCGTGCGGATAAAACATCTCGGGAAATCTCTTTCTTCTGGCTTGCTTCACAAATACGTATAATTATTGAAGGCTGAAATCTAACTATTACTAAAACTAAATACAGCCTACTTTACTTCTGGATAACGTAGCTAGTTGAATAGGGAAATAATGATTAAAACTTATATTATTTGTTACAAGATATTAGTAGCTCTATACTTTTTCCATAGAAATAATTCATATCGCTTTGCCGTTGACATATTCATGCATTTTTACGTTGCTAGATTGGTCTCCATAAAGTACCGTTTCATATTGTCCTGTTTTATATAGCCGTGAGTTATTCTGAATATTTTTAAAAGTTTTTGTTAATTTGGATTAGTATCTTCGTACATCTAAACTTACAAACTGTACCTCTTAATAATATTAGGTCCTTACATATGAAATTAGCGTTTTGTCGTACTGAGCACTTTGATCTGAAATATCTCCTCTTTGGTTAAGAATTCCAAATTCAAATTTGTAAATTCATTTAGCTGGTACATTTGAGTTTTGAAAACAGTAATTCATTTGGTTCTTCCTCATAATTTTTTTCTTTGGCGTCACTTGTTACCGCACAGTGGAAAACATGAAATATCGGTATCTTTACGAGTACGAGTTCTACCGTAGCACCAGTGCTGCAGAAACAGCTCGAAGGATTAATGATGTGTACGGCGCTAGTGTCGCAAAAGAAAGCACGGTACGTTTTTGGTTTCAACGTTTTCGTTCTGTAAATTTCGACCTTCAGAACCAACCCCGTGGACGGCCGGAGACCAAAGTGGATAATGAAGAATTTAAGGCGCTTGTGGAAGCGGATCCATCACAAAGCACTTCAGAGATAGCTGCAGGCTTCGGGGTAAGTGATTAAACTGTATTAATCCACTTGAAGCAAATCGGGAAAGTAAAAAAAAAACTTGAACAATGGGTGGGTACTCATGAATTGAGTGAATCGAACTTGCAAACACGCGTCGACTGCTGTGTAACTTTGCTCAACTGACATAATAATGAAAGGATTTTAAATCGAATCATTACTTGTGATGAAAAGTGAATACTGTGCGATAATCGGAAGCGCTCGCGCAATTGCTGAACCCTGGAGACCCAGCCAAATCCTGCCTTAAACGAAAATTGACTCAGAAAAAGTTACTTGAGAGTGTTTGGTGGAAGTTGGACATTTTTTATGGAAGTTGGACAACTTCTTACAAGGAAAAAATTCAACACCGATGCGGCAGTCCAAACCAAATCAATAAAGTCAAAGAGTTTATTGATTCTCGCTTTCGAGATTTTTAATAATCTATGGATTGCCGAGAAAATGTTGTTTTCAATGGCCTCAAAGTTGTAATAGGAACTTTTAACAGTATTAAAAGGGTTACAACTAGTGAAGTGGAATTGTGTTGTATTATAAATGAAGATAAATTAATCAATAACTGTTTGTAGTGTATACAGAAGAACTATTAGCAAATCGCATGGAATATGATAGAAACAGGGTATAGAAGTGTTTTTGATATTACACCCGCACAGAGTCAGATTGAATTAATAATTTGTTTCCAACTGTAAAAGTTTTGCCTAATCTATTAAAAGGTGCGATACATCGGAGCCAAGTTATTAAGATGATTAATAATTTCATTCAAATTTTATGTTCGTTTTTTATGATGCGTAAAGGCTTATAAAGTAATATTTGTTTTACTTTGTGTAAGTTCGCTTGCTAGACTTCAAATATTAATACTCATAAAGTGTCAATCAAGTGTTTAGTCGGTAGTCCCCACAGATTTGAATATCGTCCAACTTAATACCAAACAGGAAGAATATAATTTAATTAAGGAATATAATTATATTTTACAAAGAGTAAATGCCAAACAATTGATATACCAGGTTTCTGAATACCTGGAGACATAGGAGAGAGTAATAATACCTACAACTAGAAATTACTGTAACTATAATCACAATAAAGCTCTAAATGAATGAATGCTAGTCTATTACGATAATATTTCTGTAAAGATGTTTTTATTTACGTAGAAATATGTCTTATTTCTAATATACATTTTAATTACAGCATCATCAAGTGTAATTGTGTTTTTATTGCATCACTGTCATCTTCGACTCACGTGACACTCGTTTGTATAAATTTGTATATATAAATTACGCAAAGGTTCAGCTACAGTTCTCCTACATGTTGCAAATTATCGAATAGGAATAAAATCTCTAATGAATATAGTATAAATCATTTTTGTATTATTTGTAAAAATATGGATATAATAGAAAAACAAACTACCGCTGATATTGTGTTAAGAAAATATTATCTTAAAATAAGTAACGCTTTGCTCACAGTAACAGCCTATAAATGTCCCACTGCTGGGCTAAGGCCTCTTCTCCTCTTTTGAGGAGAAGGCTTGGAGCTTATTCCACCATGCTGCTCCAATGCGGGTTGGTGGAATGTACATGTGCCTGAATTTCCATAAAATTTGACACATGCACGTTTTCTTACGATGTTTTCCTTCACCGTCAAGCACGAGATGAATTATAATCACAAATTAAGCACATAAAATTCAGTGATGTTTGCCCGGGCTTGAACCCACGATCATCGGTTAAGAGTAACGCGTTCTTACCATTGGGCCATCTCGGATGTTTTGCTTTACTCGTTATTATTTTAATGAAACTAAAATCGTGATGGCAATACCGATATATCATTGCATAATTACATTGGCTTAATATAAAAAAAAAAGATATTTTATGTATATTCTTCTAAAAGCCTTTAGCATCGATTAATACCTTACTAGGGATGTACCAGCCGATTATTAATAGTATAGATTTAGGTATAATTCGTTTTAATTAGTGTTCCGTTGTATAATTTAAAAAATGTATAATATTCTCTCGCCGGTTCCTCTTAGAAACTGCACCTGCAGTAGATTTTTGGTAATTAATAAACAAGTGCAATAATTATGATTTTACATAGTATTGGAGATGTCATCAAAAGAATTATTCACGGCATTCAGGTAATGGGAAACAGAATGTTGGTGCGCGAGACTACGCGCATTATATTTAGAGCGTGCTACATCTGATGCGGAGTTTCGCAATGGCCGCGTAAGCGTGGGCACACGACACCGGCCTTGCATAGATCATCTAACGCAGAATCTCCTGAAAGCCGCGGTGATTCATTCGAAGCACAAGGATAACTCTTTATACATAAACACTAATATGTACCTACAGTGTGGACATCGCCTGCAAATGGCATCGTTTACAAATACAAAAACTCATCCAATTAGTTTCTTACACATATTGTAATTAAATTATAAACATGTAATAATAGATATTAATAATAATAATAATAATAGATTAAATACAGATATATTCTATATTTAATTTAAATTCATTGTTTGATAAACTTTTAGTTATAATATGACGTTTAGATACATATATATCTCCTACAGCAGTCAGTTAATTGGTAGCGGGTTACTGAAAGCCGCTGGATACGACCATAACTTCGGCCGTAGTCGAAATCAAGGTCACCAGCTGATGCCTTTTTTATAGCGTAGGTAGGCGGACGAGCATATGGGCCACCAACCTTGGTAACTAAGATGTTATGTCGCTTGTACCTATATATAACCCTAATAACCCTTCAAACCGGAACACAACAATACTAAATACTGCTGTTTTGCGTTAGAATATCTGATGAGCGGGTGGTACCTACCCAGACGAGCTTGCACAAATCTCTACCACCGAGTAAAAGTACATATACATGTAGGCTGATATATAGTAATTCTAAGATGACTTTATATTAGTTAGACCATTGACGAAAAAAAATTAGAAGTTTTATTCTAATTTAGCTTGTATATGAATCACATGTTATACTTGAATTAACGCGTCTGTCCCACAACAGCTCTAAGACGGATGCTCATGATCTTAAAATAAAATATTTAGTACATACATTTAAAATGAAGTGTCTTTTAAACTGCGACTACACCAGTCGATTTTTGTTAACTCATCGTATGCTCATGAAATCATCTGATCTGAAACTCCCTCTAACAAATTAAATGATTAAATGGTAAAATCAGAGCAAGTTTATATATTAGGTCCTTACATATGAAATTGGCGTTTTGTGCGGGAGGAATATAAAGTCAATTTTTTTTTTGTAAAATTTATTTAATTTATCAAAGTATGCACCGTTGTTATCTATGCACTTTTGCCATCTCATAGATAGTTCATGTAAGAAGTTGTCCAAATTCTGGAAAAAATGGTATTCTGTTGGAGCAAGGTCCGGAGAGTATGGTGGATGTCGCAGACATTCCAATTGTAGCATTCTCGATTGTTTAGCAGCTAGTTCTTCCTTCATGGCTTGCAGTTTCCGACAATAGATATCTGCCGTAATCATTTGGCCAGATTTGAGAAAGCTGTAGTGAACGACACCGGCCTTAGTCCACCAAACACTCACAAGTAACTTTTTCTGAGTCAATTTTCGTTTAGGGCAGGATTTGGCTGGGTCTTCAGGGTTCAGCAATTGCGACGAGCGCTTCCGATTATTGTACAGTATCCACTTTTCATCACAATTAATGATTCGGTTTAAAATCCCTTCATTATTGTGTCGGTTGAGCAAAGTAACACAGCAGTCGACGCGTGTTTGCAAGTTCGATTCACTCAATTCATGAGGTACCCATCGTTCAAGTTTTTTTACTTTCCCGAGTTGCTTCAAGTGGATTAATACAGTTTTATCACTTAGACTTCGGGGGCCTGCAGCTATCTCTGAAGTGATTTGTGATGGATCCGCTTCCACAATAGCCTTTAATTCTTCATATTCCACTTTGGTCTCCTGCCGTCCACGGGGTTGGTTCTGAAGGTCGAAATTTACAGAACGAAAACGTTGTAACCAAAAACGTACCGTGCGTTCTTTTGCGACGCCAGCGCCGTACATATAATTAACCCTTCGAGCTGTTTCTGCAGCACTGGTGCCACGGTAGAACTCGTACTCGTAAATATACCGATATTTCATGTTTTCCATTGTGCGGTAAGAAAAAAATAATGAGGAAAAAACAAATGAATGATTGTTTTCAAAACTCAAATGTACCAGCTAAATGAATTTATAAATTTGAATTTGGAATTCTTAACCGAAGAGGAAATATTTCAGATCAAAGTGGTCAGTACGACAAAAAGCTAATTTCATATGTAAAGACCTAATACATTGGTGCTTCTTACCTTAAATCTCAAGCAAACACAAAAAAAAGCAAAACAAAGAACCATTGGCTAATATGTGAAATCCCACGATATTTTTAAATCAGGTAAATAGTGCACGAGTTACATAATTATATATAATTGGTTTAAAAATTGATCTAGAAATTTAATTTTTCATCTTTGGCAGAAACACTCTCGTAACAACTGACAGGTAGCTATCGGTGTTGCGGAGATGCGGCATAAACACTACACTATTTATAGGTTCCGTCAGTATAACTAAATTATGCTAATGAAAAATCAGATCTACTACCTAGGACACAGAGCGTAAAATCTCCTATCGGGGACATTGAGAGGCCCATGTTATGGCGATATTCAAAACTGTTTAATGTATAAATTTTCTGTGAACATACGTTTCCTATTTTACTGGAATTATTTATTTTTGTAAATAGAGCTCGTAAATAGTGTCGTCCCGACGAAGTACAGCTTTTGTTTTAGCCGTTACAACCGGATTTCATCCCACTAAAACTCCTATCGGCTACCACGTCTTTCGATAGCTACTGGATCGCTGGATGACCGTCTATGGAACGGATCGGAGGATCAGCGGCCCCTCCCTTGTTGTGCTTCACTCGTTCCTCACCGTAACTCTCGTCAAGAAACGAAGCTAGTGCGTTATTACGCACATAGCGAGATCATCCCGGCTACCGTTTTTCATAGAGCCGTCTGAAATTGGACACGCGAGGCCTCTGCCTCATGCGTTCATGTTCCTAGATATCCTCTATATTTTAACAATTCAGCCCTAGAGGCTTGAGCTGAAGTATAAGTCTTAGACGACCCCTTCATCGTCTCCGCCGATCGGTATCGGCCCTTTCCCGCGTGGTTTCGATTTTGTTACATTTCGCAATTTTATTAAAAACTAAAGTTTAAAATTCTTGTTTAAGAAAAATAAACCATACATTAGTACAGGAGCACTTTGTGTTACTTTTAGATAACTCAAAATTTATTTTAGTAATCAGTAATTAGTACACGAAATGTTTATATGACGGATTGATCACACCTGCGCTGCGCTAGGGACACTCACTCATCTTCCATACTGAATCACTTGTTGGTCATCAAATGTTGGTATTACAAGTCGTTTATTCAGTTTTGTTTATGATTAACAAAAGTTCTTAGAAGATATCCTATTTGTAACAAATACTTAGTAGCAAGCCAGTGACAAGTAGCTAAGTAACAGCCTTTGTACGTATTGTTCCACAAAAATATTAAGACTTTATTTATTATAGATAGCGGTCCCATCGGATTCTGAAAATAAGGGAATAGCCAGTGTACATGTGTTTGCGTACACTTTTGTGCCCATTAGTAATTTATACGTAGTTGGCTCTGGTGAGAATGACCACCGTGTCCTTAACAGAATCAGTGCTGTCTTTCTGGGATGATGTAATTGAAGTTTTGTTACAATTGCCGTTTCCGCAGCTCAAATCTTGATATGGAGACATTCTACTTTTGTATAATGTAGCCAATAATTAATAATCATACGCTATTATTATACTCCACTATTCGTGTAAATCATAATTTAGCTAGCCATAGTAAAGTAACAGCCTGTGAATGTCCCACTGCTGGGCTAAGGCCTCTTCTCCTCTTTTGAGAAGAAGGTTTTGGAGCTTATTTAATCACGTTGCTCCAATGCGGATTGGTGGAATACACATGTGACAGAATTTCAGTGAAATTTGACACATGCAGGTTTCCTCACGATGTTTTTCCTTCACCGTCAAGCACGAGATGAATTATAATCACAAATTAAGCACATGAAATTCAGTGGTGTTTGCCCGGGTTTGAACCCACGGTCATCGGTTAAGATTCACGCGTTCTTACCACTGGGCCATCTCGACTTTAGCCACATATACGTATAGCCACAGAAGAATTACTAAAACTGAATCGGGTAACAGTTTATGGTTGTTCCTTGTGTTATAAGGTCCTCCAGACCGATTTCGGCCACGGCGGCCAATCTCCAGAGAGATTAGCCAACTGCGCAGGACATATTATAGTGCACAAGTGTGTGCGCAAACACAGGTGCACTCTCTTTTCCTTAGCTCTCATAATCCGATGGGACGGCAATCCGACACGACCGGAAAGCGTTCAGGCGCAGGACCAACGGCTTAACGTGCTTTCCGAGGCACGGGAGTGTACACACTTCCAACTTCCAGACTCCGGGCTGCTACTGAGAATTTTCTGATAGAAAAACCCAATAACTATTTATTGGCCCGACCTGGGATTTGAACCAAGGACCACCGGGTCTGCGGCCTTATATCTAGCCACTAGACCAACGAAGCAGTCCTTGTGTTAATAGATATAGCGACAATCAAAACTTTATTTCCTATAATTAACTTCTTAGTGAACTGCGAAGTTGAGCCTACTCGCCAACTTCCTAATATTAAAGTCCCATTATAGTTTACTATCTAAGGTTAAACTACGAACTTCTCTTGTGTAGAGAATGTGTAGTACTCCCTCATTTAAATAAAGTACATTCGTTTTTATACATCTTATGTTTGGAGTAGTGAATTTACCACACTTATGAGAGTTATTTGTTATTACGGAGTAAGCTGTTACAGACAATTTAAACTACTGTACTATATCAGAGGGAGCATTGTATTCTTGTTTTGTTTGAATAATTGAGGAGGTGTTGTAAGCAAATGATACAATCTTCTGTTTGTTTCCTATCAGACATGGCAAGTTATTTATGTATGTGAGGAAGAGGAACAAAAAATGAAATCCTGACGGACCACAGATTTAGAAGTTAAAGATCCCGGGGGCCCCGGGAGATATCTTTAATATTTATATCAACCCTCTGAAATCGATGCTCAGGTACGAAATCAGAAGTTTGAGAACGGCCTCTTTATTTCTTTTGGATTGTTGAATATATCGAAAAAAATATATGCCTTTCACCACTTTTTTGCACTACGTACACTAATAGAGTTATATTTGTTACGACGTAAACGTTTAGGTATGTAAGCCCCTATTCTCCCTGTGTACAGGGAAAACTATGATTAAATAAAATTAGTAAGCAATTATCAAACAAAAAGATCATTGGTTTAATTTTGCCCCTTTTTCTAAGGGATGTTTTCTTACTCGGGATGGTTGGTGGTAATTGGTAACATTTTTTTGAGTGTCCTCGTTGAAGATATATTAAAATGTAATAAATAAAGACTTAGTTACATTAAAAATATGTTAGGAAAAAGGAATAAATTACATTCATGACTTTCAAATAACATCTTCAAATAGTATACAGGTGTACACAATATTACAAAATAAACCAAAGCAAATACTTACCTTCCGCAACAGCTACATCTTGTAGTTGAAAAGTGCCATCTGTTGTGTTTCGTACACACTACATAGTCATTTGTCACAATACGCTCTATGATAGTTCTGTAAAAGCGCAAAAGGTGGCGCTGTGAAGGAATATCGAGGAATATTATATGTGTCGGATAAAAATCTGCCACATGATGGTGTATCCACCAATCCCACTGTAGGAGCGTGATAGAATAAGCTCTAAAACTGTTACTTTTTTTATTATTAATAACGGCTTTTTATAATCATAAAAATGATCAAGCACAGCGTTTTCTTTTCCCGTATTGTATTAGTATATCTTATCGCATGCACCACGCCTTACTTCTGATGCGTACATTAAAATGTGTCGTAATAACTGTGTTATTTTAGAACTAAATATGAAAAGTATAACCGATCATATAACCCACAGAAAACGATCACACAATCAATTTATAATTTTGATATGGGTAACCGAATTATAAATAAAATCGTCTGATGTTATCGTTTATTTTCCCTTTTAGATAAATTCTATCTCTGATTTGAATGTGGCACTTTTTTAAACTTTATATAAATCTCAAAAAATTTACAACTATATATTTATAAATGAGTAATTATACGTAATATGTGCCTATTCTGTCTTTTTTCTCTGTGAAATTAATATGAAAAATTATACGCAAGTTTCATATCAATCGGATTAATGATCTTGATAAAACGAACAAATTAACTTCAAAAATAAAATTTTGCCGCCCTAGACCCGGCGCTACTCGGCCTATAGGGAAATCCGCCCCTGCATATTATCATCTTAGTTCTCAAGGTTGGTGGGGCATTGGCGATGAAAGAAATGGTTAATATTTCTTACGACGCCAATGTCAAAATGTGGTCAAATGTGGTTAATTTGCTCGTCCACCTACCTGTTTTATAAAAAAGTAAGGTTTAACAGTTAAATGTAATGAAATTCGACAAGATTTCTTCCAACTATGCGACATGGTGTAATTAGAGTATTTACTATATAGTCTTTGCAGTCTGCTTAGGATTTAATTCCGCTTGTTATTAAAACGCTTGACGAGAGATACAATACATTTGAGTGTCTCGTGCGTTGAGGGATGACTTATTTGCAATATTACAATGTAATGTAATGTAATGTAATTTCGAAACTATTTAAGCAACCATTGCAGGCAAGATACAATATAATGTAATGTCATAGAATATTCTGATATAAGAATGTACGTACATATAATATTATAATATGATATTATGTACGGGGTATCAAAAGATCATTCAAATGACTTAGCCAAATGTAAATTATTCTTTACGTTTACTTTAATATTAGGTCCTTACATATGAAATTCCGGGCAAGCACCACTGAATTTCATGTGCTTATTATAATTCGTGCTTGACGGTGAAGGAAAACATCGTGAGGAAACCTGCATGTGTCTAATTTCACTGAAATTCTGTCACATGTGTATTCCACCAATCCGCATTGGAGTAGCGTGGTGGAATAAGCTCCAAAACCTTCTCAAAAGAGGAGAAGAGGCCTTAGCCCAGCAGTGGGACATTCATAGGCTGTTACTTTACATATGAAATTGGCGTTTTGTACGTGAGGAATATAAAATCAATTGTTTTTTTGTAAAATATATTTAATTAATCAAAGCATGCACCGTTGTTATTTATGCACTTTTGCCATCTCATAGATAGTTCTTTGATCCCTTTACTAAAAAACCATAGGGGCGAGAATCGATAAACTCTTTGAACGCGGTTTGGACTGCCGCATCGGTGTTGAATTTTTTTCCTTGTAAGAAGTTGTCCAAATTCCGGAAAAAATGGTAATCTGTTGGAGCAAGGTCTATAATTCTTCATTTTCCACTTTGGTCTCCGGCCGTCCACGTCCAAAAACGTACCGTTCTTTCTTTTGAGACACCAGCGCCGTACACATCATTAATCCTTCGGGCCTTTTTAGCAGCACTGGTGCAACGGTAGAACTCGTACTCGTAAATATACCGATATTTCATGTTTTCCATTGTGCGGTAATAAGCGACGCCAAAGAAAAAACTAATAAGGAAAAAATAAATGAATGACTGTTTTCAAAACTCAAATGTACCAGCGAAATGAATTTATAAATTTGAATTTGGAATTCTTAACCAAAGAGGAGATATTTCAGATCAAAGTGCTCAGTACGACAAAACGGTAATTTCATATGTATGGACCTAATTTTTATATATATGATATGTTATGTCGTGTGTTCCAGATTTGGGTGCTGACATTCCGAGACGTATTTAAAAAAAAATTTAGAGAATCCTAAAACTAAACCGAGATATTTGTAAGCAGAGTCATAAATGTTCTGTGAACAAATAATTAACAATCTCGTGTTACGCCTTGGATAATCGATTCTACTCGCTTATGCGAAGTATTGTTAATATGATACGTCTTCTAAGGTATTGAGGATGTTATTATTGCATGAACATATGAATATATAAATATTGCATTGAATTTCAATGATTACTCAGAATGATCGGATAAAATATCCAAATCGAGTAGTTACTGGAAACGCTTAAGCTGATGTTTTCGTACAAAAGCTAATCTATAATCCGTCAGCCGGAGATATCTTGTTAAATGTTTTTGTCAATGCGTGTTTTTTGTCAATTGGTACATCCATCCCATTTTCGATATAAATCTAGAGATTTTAGGTTAGATTGACTATTATTTTTAGCGAATATTGAATGTGGCTCGATAACCCCAAGGCAATAATACTTCAAGCCAATCTTCGCAACAAAAACTTTGGTGGACGAGGATATGGGCCACCAGATGGTAAGTGGTCACCAACGTCCATAGACAAAGGCATTGTAAGAAATGTTAACCATCGCTCACGTCGCCAATGCGCCACCAATGTTGGGTACTAAGATGTTATGTCCCTTGTGCCTGTAATTACACTGTGAGCCAGTGTAATTCTTCATTCACACCGTTCAAACCGGAACACAACAATACAAAGTACTGCTGTTTTGCGGTAGAATATCTGATGAGTGGGTGGTACCTACCTAGACGAGCTTGCACAAAGTCTTACAACCGAGTAAAACATTTTCTTTGTTATTTTAACATCAATTGATATTCTTTGTTTTGAATTACCTAATACCTACATATGAACTTTGACTAATTCGTCTATGAATGTATATAAGTTGTATTTAGTGACTCATTTATTTGTCTTTATTACAATCATTTGTAGACATGGTAACGTTTTAAACATTTTAATTACTAATTACTCATTACACTTACACTTATCCCTTTCTCATTTTTAAATTATTTTCATTACTGAGACGCATATTATAACGATAAAATTATTTTATAAGAATAATAATAAGTAGGTACTTAATTAGTAGATACTTAAGTAGGTTCGATCGCCTCTAATATTTATAATTTTTGTTATTGCGTTTTTCATGAAAGGCCTACTTAAATTGATAAAATTTTAGCCCAAATTGTTAGAGCCGTTTCCTAGACATAGAAAATAATTTTATACGTGTATATATTTATTAATTAAATAATACTGTGTGATTGATAGTGTGAGAGAATATGGTAAATTAATTTTAATTAGAGCCGTGTGTCGGGCTTCAATAAGCCAATTAGGCGTTAATAATTAACCTCCATTAGAATTGAGATATATCCTCGTACTCGATTATAATCGTGTAAAGGTTACAAATGCAGGTGGTATCTTCGCAGTTCAACACGAGTGTGCGTGCACTTTGTCGTTCTTGATAAACAAATATGTCAACACAAATGTCATACACACAATGTGTCATTCTGTAATTTGATATTCATAACATCACAGAATGGTTTTATTTTGCAGACTTTGCCCGATTAACACGCTGTAAATACCCCAAATAGCACGTCCATTATATAAACCATCCCTTTCGTCACGTTGTTAAAATACTACTTGTGGTTCGCAGGAACAATGATATTCATGTTATATATTCCATAACAAGAAAAAACACGGTAAACAAAACAAAACCATATTAATATGAAATGTATACCGTCTCAGCGTAAACCATAAAATATATTATTTTTATTAACATGAAATAAATATTCATGACAATTGCATATTATTGAGAATGGGAATAAGACAGATTGAATTGATTTTAAATGTTATTACAATGAGACGCTTGTTGACGGATACGAATTTGATATATATTACTTTTTTGGTACCTTATATTATGATAAATATTATGACAAAATTTTCTATAATCATACGAAATTATGCATTTATTATATGGTTTTTGCAATCAACATAAAAAGTGTACATTTAAAAGTTTTTGTCACTTGTCACTTTTCCTTGTAGTGCTTCAATAGCGCAATAGTTTACGGGTTCAAACCCGACCCTTTCGATTATTGTCGTCCCCACACAAGCTGTACCTACGCTTAAGTGGAGTGGTAAATAGTAATATTAGGAATCCTTAAAACCTGTTATTGTTAAAAAAGCATCCTCCTATTATCAAATCATTGTAATTATGCATGTAACCCAGTCACCTTTCTTATAACATTTGACGAAGACATTGTTCAGTTGGGTTTTTATCTCACGGAATAATCTATTTGAATGAAGGATTCAACCTCAATTTCAAAATGAATTAAACTAATAGTTGGTGTATTCATCATGTTATAACATATTTAATTATAATATTAATCAAAATTACGATGTCGTAATAACAAAACAGTAGCTTAGATATTTTTCCCAGAAAAACTTATGTGCGCCTGTTACAATAAAATAGCATCACAATGTCGAGATGAAAACAACGATATTGATATCTTTAATAGGTAATTGAAAAGAGTTACTACATTTTTATAGCACATGTAGGCGGACGAGCATATGGGCCTCCTAATGGTAAGTGGTCTCCAACGCCCATAGACAATAGCATTGTAATAGATGTTAACCATCGCTTACATCGCCAATGCGCCACCAACCTTGGGAACTAAGATATTATGTCCCTTGTGCCTGTAATTACACTGACTCACTTACCCTTCAAACCGTAACCGTAACAGCACCAAGTACTGCTGTTTTGCGTTAGAATATTTGATGAGTGGGTTGGTACCACCTACCCAGACGAGCTTGCACAAAGATTTACCACCGAGTAATGAAACTTAACTGACTTTCCATCAATTAAACACCTCTTTTTACGGCTAGTACCTGAAAATTAGGCTTAACGTTACTCACATATGATTTTTATAATATTTTATATTAATTATTAATTAGGAAGTTAAAAATGGCTAATTATCTTTGGTTTCAAATTTCACACAATGTTTATAGAACACAAAATTAGTATTTCTTGTAAATTACCCGTTCATATGGGCAGTGTTAATTTATAGTATTACATGAGATATTCATATAAACCAGATGAATAACGAATATACAGCACTACTACCACAATATAATACATGAACTTCTCAAACATTAGCAGGCGTTTGAGCCTCGCATTTATTAACTCACTAGTTTCCGATCTTATCGGAAAAAAATACCTTACTATTCGCATGGCAGTACGGATGTGAGCCACTTGAGTGTTATGTGAAGAAAAAAATCATATAATGTAAATAGTATAGATAATGTATTTTTCCATTTAAACAAATAAAATATAATCTACGATATACAAATTGAATCGATTCAATACGTAAAGTGGACTAGATATGGAATCGGAGAGAAAACAGTTCTCTAGATCAAAGACAACAACTAGTTTAATAAAGTAACTTACTTTATAAAAGTGTAATATTTAAATTTAATACAACTAAGTGTATTTCCCATTCAGATAATATTGTTTGTGACGTCATTTCATTATCATGTAGGTTGTTCAAATGGAAAGGAATACGTATAGTTCATAGACAGTAATGAGCTCCGAGCATTCCGCTCCAACTACCAACACAGGCATCTAGCCTAACGCTTAATGATATAGTGCGTACCAGACGTCGAACAAAACTATCGGGATCCGATATACAAACTATATATGTAATTGATTGGTAAGGTAATAATCGTACTCTATAATCGTTATTTAGTAAATATTTTTTTTATTTAATTGATGAATGACACTGGTTTTGATTTATATTATGATCCCTTAAAATAAAATTACGTTTAATAAATATTACTTGAGGCATTAATAAGACTTTTGAATTTGATGTCAGTATATTTAAGTTTTAAAATTAAGTATTTTTGTAGCGGGAAGAATTGAGTCGGTACAAATACTTAAATTAATTGAATTCCAGATTATTATTACAATATGTTTTAGAATTATTTTTCTGTTTTGTTTTTTTCACATCATCAGCGCCTGTCAGCGATTTTTACAATTAGCTTGGCTTCGCATACAACTAAGTCGGTAAAGGTAGGTCAGGGAGAATACTACCTGTAGGTCATCGGCCTCTGAGCGCTTCTGTATAATATGTAATACTCAAATATAACAATATTTTATATATTAATTGTGATCGCAATCTATATTAATATTATAAAGAGGAAACATTTTATTCTTTGATTGCTTGTTTCTTAAGATTTAAATCAAAAACTACTCAACCGATTTTAAAAATTCTTTCACCATTAGAAAGCTACATCTTTACTGAGTAACATAGATATTTTATTATCAAAAACATTAGAGATCCCTACTTAACATGGCACAATGTAACCCAAGGTATCAAAATATTGAATATAAAAGTCATTATTTTGCGTGTGCTGCGAAAAATATTGACGATATATAAAATAGTGTTCTATATATTAATAGTACTCATGATTGCTCATAGAAATGTCCGTGATGGTATATCACTAACTATTATAGTAAAGCCACAATAACAGTTTTTGTTTAAATTATTAAGTTCAAATACGGTGGATTCCAATTGTGGTGATATTGGTATCATGATATTAATCCTTATCCAATTAAATGATTGGATAATTAAGTTTGATTATGTACGTGTAAATTCCAATTTAAATTATTCGGATCGGACTTTTCGCTTAGAAGTTATCACGGGTATAAAAATTCTCACGCTTATAAAATATCACGGTTTGAACAAACTGTAACTGTCCTACGTTTAGTCTATTAACAAATACTAATTTACGTATTTATATTGGTTAAAAGTTTTTAAATTTTCGCGGGTGAATATATAATAAATGTAAAAGTAAATATTATTTTATAATGATGCAAAATTTTATTTTAATACACGAAAATCGTTCTAATAATATATCAATGATTTAACTCTTTTATTATATTATTACTATTTTATACTATTAAGCCCACTATGACTACAGGCCGTCACACCGTAGGTAATGAACATTTCTGACACATACCGAAATATGATCTGCAAAATAACAGTTAAAGTCAGTCAATAAAAGTCAGTGTATAGGCAAACGTCTATAGTAAAACATCCAATGAATTATATATTTCATTATATAGACAAAATTATAGCTTAATAACATATAATATAATCATTGGAAAGTGTTTCTACATACATTTATAACTACATTTCTTTTTGATTGATTACAGAATAAAATTATACGCAGTTCAGAAAATGTTTATATATATTTGAATGTTATCAACTAAAAATCCTAATTGACGACCAAATTGTTGAGCCTGGTATAGGCTAATGGCCGCGATAATATTTACATAGAGGTACAATTAATTGTACACCGTGAGAACCGTTTTATTTCTACGGATGAAATGATACTTAATGTTGTCAATTTAACGAGTTTATAATATATACATATATAATATTATAGCGAGTAATTTGTGCACACACACACACCGCCACAAAGCGAGACGACTAATAACGACGTAAGGTCTCATTACATTTTTTTTTACATAACAGCTTGTAAATATTCCACGGGCGAAGTCCTCCTGTCTATTAACAGGACGAAAATTTATAACTTATTCAATCACTGCAGGTTGGTATATATGAGTCACAATTTTACCAGACAAAGTTACCAATGCAAGTCATCTCATTTCCTTTACCTCCGAGCTCGTGAGGAATTATAAACACTCGAAAAACTAAGAAATCTTGCACGGATATGAACCCACGAACTCTGAAATTCACCAAATTAATTAAGCCTTTAATGTTAATAATTGTCATGTATGTATTGTAAAAAAAATATAACAATCTACCCATTGGTTAGTCTCTGTTAATATTTAAAGATACGTTTAAATAATGCACATTGACTTTTGCGATGTATATTATATAATTATCGTATGTATTATACTCCGGTTTTAAATTTCAGGAAGGTTGAACAATGAACAGATATAAACGACAAATACCTACAAGTTATTTAACACAAAAGATTTATTGTATTATCTTTCTCCTTTGTGCTTACTTACAAAAGCCTTGTATGTTTTCATAAATATACTTAGTAGATAGCGCTGACAGGCTAATAGACTGCCATCTCACAAAGGGTAAAATCTATACATAAGGGCGGACCTTGGTAGATTCATGTCCGTACATTTAAAGGGATTAAATTTTTTTTTTGTTTTTATTTAAAATTATCTTTAATATTTTTCTATAACTAAAAACAATGACTGTGATAATATTGTCTGCCTTGTCTGTGTGTTTATGTGCTCGCATAACGCAGATACTAGTATCACATGAATATAAAAACTTATTATGTACGTTAAAATGGCAGATATTGAAGGAATTTCCTCAAAAACTGAGTTCCAAGCTCGCACAACATAATTTTATTATGTAATAATTAAACACTTTTTATAATATCGAAAGAATTATCTTGTTTATGCCAGTGTAGCAAGTCTCCATGGACGGACTCCACTTACAAGGTGGTGGTGGTAGTGCTTTGTGCAAGCCCATTCTGGGACCACACCATCATACATTCTACTGCCAAACAGCAATACGTAACATTGTTGTGTTCCGTTTTGAAGAGTGAGCCAGAGTTAATACGTGCACAAAGGAAATAATGTCTAAGTTTGGTGGCGCATATGCGTTATAAGGAATGGTCAATATTTCTGACGGCGCAATATCTTTGGCCTGTTTTGACTTATCGTCAGATGATCTATGTGCCATTCCACCTACCTATTTTATAAAAAAAAATTATATAAGGTGTAAATATGACCGCGTGGCATGAAAAATGGACTTGTCCAACAGCACCACTGGGTCCACCATACAAGTGTCTCCACTGAAGGCAAGGGTGGGGTGTTATATGTTATATCAATCACATACTTTTTGACAAGTGAAGCATCTGATGGTAACGGTATAATTGCAAAGACCGTCAATGCGACGCCAATCCTCTAATCTATATCTAAGATGCTGTGAAAGAAAAATGTGTTGTGTGTTTAAAACGCGTTATTTTTTTTGGTAGTTGCTATTTAAGTCGCTCATATGTAAAGTTATTAAATTCTAGACAGTTTCAATACAGTATTTGCACAAGCCTTTACTAAGTGAAGGCAGATAAGCAAACAAAAATCTTATATTTTAAGATAACGTGCAATATATTTTATTAAACTGCATAGCAAAGCATCGTTTGATGAATAACTATAATTATCTCAAGATTATTAATTAATTGCTAGAAGTTAAAGTCTAGTTAGTTAAATAAAATCTGACTTTACTATTAATACGAGAAATATTTGGTTTCGTAGTATATTTCGATACGAAACCTACGAAATATTTCTTGACCACATAAGTTGTATGTAACAATTATTTTATTAAAGTATGTTTTGAAGTTATAGTCTTTCAGTCGTCCATGTCGTCTACGAATCAATCATGGTTGGCTTCACGACCAAATCGATCATCGTCTGTGTCTGAGAATTCCAAGTCACCAACTATTTAACTAAGGACGTATAAACTTAGATTGTTACCGATTTGTGAAATAATATCCGTGGCATCGATTTCCGTTCCAGAAAAATATTAGTGTAAGCTACTCAGATGACTATGTTTAGTGTTGTTACTACCGACATAGTATCTTAGTGGAACCCTTTGCGAAACGTTGAGGCATATATATTAAATATAGATGAGAACCAGGTCGACAGGTCCTCCGCTCTTACACCGAGTCATTTCCATATGACTACAATAGACTTTTTTGTAAACTTCTGGTCTAAGCTTCCAATACGCCAGAGAGGATTGTAAGAGTGTATATTATAATCAAAATATGTTGTGGCGCTGAAATCAGCTTCGATTTTTTTATCTTATTAATGATAAAGTTTATAAATTATTATTTTTACTATGTTAAGTATACATACAACTATTTAATAGTTATATGGTAATATGGTATATTCATTGAAAAAAATTACGTTAATTTAACGAGACTCATACTTTTTTCAACAAGATTATTTTCATTAAAATTAATATAACAAATTCATTGAAATATTATTAAAAAAATATTATTTACGTTAAAACTTGTAATATAAAAAAAATACTTAATTACACTGTGTTTTAAAGGTGAGCCATTGTAATTATACGCGTAAGGCACATAACATCTTAGTTCCCAAGATTGATAGCGCATTGGCGATGAAAGAAAATATTATATTTATTAATATTATATTCATATTTCTTATAGAGCAAGTATAGTGCCAATGTTTGGGGGCCACTTACCATCATGTGGCCCATTTGCTAGTCCGCTTACCTATTTATAAGGAAAATCTGAAGTTAATAATATCAAGTCAGTTGAGATAATTGTCTTCGAACCGATCGATGATAGATTTTTAACAATCAAATCGCAAATGTCTTCATTCAATATTTAATCAAGATTTTGACTTGACTTTGAACTCTATCTAACTGACTGATGCAATCCAGGACCCTTTATGCTTATAATTACTCTGCCATTCCCATACCGAGACACAACAACAAAACGTCGTTTGGCACGACATAGCTAGCTCTAAACTAATATCAATTTACATTGCTCCGCTTAATTACTGTTTTCAATCAGGAATGAATTAGGGTGTTGAACCGTAACGCAGAGACAAACCCAGGAGGAATTATTGACCGGTTATTGCATTCAATTGTTCGAGAGATATGTATCGAAATTGCAAATTTCAGAGGGCACCGTCAACCCTTTGATAATGATAACGCTTTGATAGATATTATGACGTTACAACTGTCATGTTTGTTTTGTTTGTCTGTGAGTATAGTCCGATGACACAATACATCCGTTCTTTAATTATTTAACCTGAACTTATAAAATGGTTGAATATATAAATATACCTATATTTTAAAATCACTAAAGTTGGTAAGTATTTGAATAAATCCTCTTAAAGGCAATTACTAGAGTTTCTCTTTCTTAGGCGTGGAGAAGCGTCCTCGTCGTTGATTTCTTAGAAGTGTTTCCGTTTCCCGTTTCTATTTATATATATAAATATAACTGGAAAATAAATATGAATATTTCAATTAAATAAGCTTGATAAGAACGAACGCTTGCTTCTTCAAAATAATTCTTAATCTCAAATCGCTATACCGTTTTTTTTTCAATATTTTCAAAATCATGCCGATTATTTAATACGAATTAACTTAATATTTTGTTATTTTTTTTTATAATTTAGGTAGGTGGACTCGCAAATGGGCCACCTGATGGTAAGTGTAAAAACTTGGAAATACAATTTAGCCTACTTCTAATTGTGATAACTTTACAATGACTACCAATAAGCCGCTCGATTTTAAATTAATTTGACTAAAGCGGTTTAATATCAAAAGTGCATTATATTTAAATCATAATTTATTTTATACGAGTCTATGTAAAATGTGCAAATTTAATACGCAAAGAGTCTGTACGAAGACTTTCAGTCCTTTCGCTTAGTTACAGTTCTTACGGAGTAAGACTTATTCTCAGAGTTTATTTACGAAAGACGGGTCTCTATATTTATTGAACTGAATTGAATCTCTTTAAGCTTAAAGTATTACATCAAAACTGCATTTTATAAATTACACATCACAGCGGTTAGTTCATAAACTTTCAACTCTACTGATTAAAGTAGATACTACTACGGTAATACTAATTAATAATAATAATAATAATGTCATCTAGACCGATTTCGGTCACGGCGGCCAATCTCAACAGAGGTTAGCCAACTGTGCAGGAGATATTATAGTTCACAAGTGTGTACGCAAACACAGGTGCACTCTCTATTCCTTGGCTCTCATAATCCGATGGGACGGCAATCCGACACGACCGGAAAGAGTTCAGGCGCAGGACCAACGGCTTTACGTGCTTTCCGAGGCACGGGAGTGTACACACTTCCAACTTCCAGACTCCGGGCTGCTACTGAGAATTTTCTGACAGAAAAACTCAATAACTTTTTATTGGCTCGACCTAGGGATTGAACCCAGGACCACTGGGTCTGCGGCCTTATATCTAGCCAGTAGACCCACGAGGCAGTCAATCAATATTAATTAAATAAATAAGAAAATAATTTTCAGATTAAATTGTATACAATGTTTTAGTGGCGTTTTAATTTGTCCTAAATCTAATAACTTTGTTAGTGAAATAGTAAGTAGTATAATTTTCAAAGAACATCAAAGTGATGGCTCAGTGTTAAAAATGTGAATCTCATGTGAAAATTACAGGTTCAAACACGAGTAAACACCATTGAATTATTATTTGCGTAATTGTTGTTTATAATCCTCTGCTTGGCGGTGAAGGAAAACATCGTGAGGAACCTGCCCATGTCGTTCGAAAATCTCTCTGATGTGTACACCGGCCGAAATTGAAACAGCATAATAAAGAATTGATATTAAATCAATATAAGTAATATTAACGTCAAAGTAATTTGCGTTTATTAATAGTAATTTTGTTGTGCTAGATGTTTGTGTAAATTCCTTTCGGAAATTTTCAGGATGATCTTGAAGAATTCTCGTTTATTTTTTCAATATATAATATTCTGTTAACGGAAGCTTTTGTATTAAATGTAACGACTAGTATATTGCATATATAATATTATGTTTGATTTTTTTTCCAACGTGAGATTTTGTTTTAATTAGGCACACACGCCTCAGGTACAGCCTAAATGAGCGCTTCACGCATAGAGTGGGACATCAGTTAATAGTATCGACTTCAACTACGACACTATAATTCTATTTAATGAAAGAATAATATTGTAATAATACTTATTTTGTATTAATATCTGTAATATGACTAAGCCGATATGAAACAGTGGCTAGAACACGTGAATCTTAACCGACGATAGCGGGTTCACACCGAGGCAAACACCGCTGAAAAATTTTACCTGCTTAATTTGTGTTTATAATTAATCTCTTGGTTGACGGTGAAGAAAAATATCGTGAGGAAACCTAGACGCATTGGACGTCAACCTGCAATATATAAATCCAGTAAATCCACCAACTCGCATTGGAGCATCATGATGGAATAAACTCCAAGCCCATTCCTCAAATGAGAGGAGGGCTTAGCCTGGCAATGGGACATTTACAGGCTGTTATTGTTGACTTTACTTTTTGAAAAATAGGAATTATATATAAATATATTTTAACCCACGTTGCAAAATCACGCGATGGTGGTTACTGATGTATTATCCAGATGTATTATCTCACAATTATTGTTCTGTAGTATATAATATACTATCACAATTTGCGAATTAAATACTCTAGTGCAGTTCTTCGATCTAAATCGAAATCAGTTTTAATTTTTTTAATTTGAAATGTTATTATAAATTAAAGGTTTTATGTTTCGTGGAGCCTTAGTCAGATCCGTGAGGAACATTTGGAAAAACACTTTTTTTATAGTAATTCATCACGTGTGTTAAAGACTATTTTGTCCCTAGAACTATTGTATAGATCGAAAAGGCAGCGTGAATGAATGTCTCCTTTCATCCCGGCTCCGGCGCAAGTGCATTGAGCATCCCCCTCGCCCCCTCAACCCACTCTCGGCCCGCACCCGCCCGCTACCCGCGCGAAGGCTTACCTGCGCGAGCGCCGATCCACGATATAGCCTCAGAAACCGCTACTGTCTTACCAACGATTAAGCGATCAGACAAGTAACATTAAAATTAGTTTGATGCCTACTTGCGTCAATTTACACCGATTTTATATTTTCTTTTATTTTATTTCCAATTTTACTTTTTAATAAATACATTTTTAATTTTATATGTCACAAATATTCAAATAAACAAACTTAAGGCTATAATATCAATAATTAAGTATTTAATCAACATTAAAAATATACTTTCTTTTAGTTTATTTGGTTTCATTAAAAATATATATTAATATTTTTTCGATATCGATAGTCATAGTCACTTCTGCAGCTAAAACCGCCCCGCTCACGCTTATACTGTTAATTATGGTTGAATAAATGATACAATACGACACTTATGGCTCAGAAACAAATTCAGTACATAAGAATCCAAGTCAATTTGCTCAAGGGCAAATTCTCTTTATTTTGACGAAATAAATATTTCAGTAACGTCCTATTTTCAAAAAATATACCTATGAAAAATATCAAATTATAGAGAAGTAATATTTATAAAACGATTGTATCAAAAATAATTAAATTAATGTGACTAGTTTTCCTTGTATTAAAAATAAATGATGCTTCCGTCCGAGATAACGTTTTCATCACAGGGCGAATGATCTTAAATCGTCATTCAATAAATCATAATTTAATAAACAATTATTCGTTCGATAATCGAGAGTAAATGTTTTGAAGTACGGTGTGTAGTGCAGCAGATCTCTGATAAGTACTATCTGTCGAGTCTAGCTGCGATACATTCGGGAGGCTGCGCGCAGTATCCTATGTGCAAGCCGGCTGTTAGGAAGCACGCTCGGGTCCTAGGTAGCTAGACTGATTTTTCATTTGTGGTACATTGAAAGAGCTATTCATACTTCCATTTTCATTAAATTCAATATGTTTGGCGTATTATTTGAAACAAATGCTTGTTCTATAAAATTACTATCGGGAAATTACTATACAATCAGTTTTCTTAATTTTCGTTTTTGAGTGATTTTCTTTTATTTCATGAAAAGTGTTAATTATTTTTGTCGCGATATTTTAAGCAAATAATTTAACGTGTAGTTCAAATATTGAAAACATAATAACAGATATTAATTTAGTGTTTATTGGTAAATATTTGCATAAAATAATAGTTTAATATAAAACACTTAATAAAATTAAAACTAGTTATTGCTTAAAAAATAACTAGTTTTAAATTTATTAAGTGAATTATTTTCGTAATAAAATGTTAATAATTTTATTGCAATATGTATTTAAAATTAAATTATTAATTATAATTAATGTATGAATATTTTCGAATTTTGTACAATATTTACTTGATATCGTCTGTTAGCGTAGGTACCACATCTGTATTGAGTAGTCTGTGCGACCGAAGCAGTGCGTACGCGCCTCTGAGTTATACTCTTTATACGAGTTGCGCTTGCGAGCGAGGCTGACGTGCCCCGACAGCGCTTGTGTCCCGTGGGCTCCAATGTGTTTCCCAAACTGTGGCGTAGCTAGCATGTGCCGTTGAACAAGTGTCTGTGATAGAACGATGAACGTGGTCCTCGTGGCGTTGCTGCTGGCTGTGGCCGCCGGCGCCGAGATCCAGGAGAGAGGTAAGCCTCCCGTCTTACACCCGCCACGCTTTGCCTCTACCACCGCATCATGTTGGCACCAAGCCTTATGTTGGGTACAAGGTTTCGCCTCGGCGTCTAAGGTCGCTTTTGTGAACATTTTGGATTTAATCACCTCTTCATATTCTCTCCGTATATGAACGACGCGATTTGACGTTTAGCGCTTTGTCTTTATTATTGTTGATGTTGTTTGATGTAACGTTATCTGTTCCAAACAGTGATTCGAATTCCCATGACATGACAAGATCGTGAAACAATAATTGCATCTAAAAATTCAGAATACGCTGTCGAACTGTAACGGACAAAAACCCGTTCTTCTAGTTTGAGAATTTGGTACACAATTTTTGAGGAATTTCTTAAATAATAACTATATCTTTTTTTCACATTAGTTAATACGAAATGAAAAAGATTCTAACTTTAAATGCTTTGGCCTTAGACTTCATTTTAAATGTAACATTACAAAGAGCTAGTTTGAGATATTTTTTAGTCTTTTGAAAAAATACTCTTTAAGTTGTATACGGATATGAACAGTTCTGTATATGGGGAGTTTTTTCATATTGCATGCTGGTTAAAGTATCAACCGACGTCCAGTTGAATGGAGTGTGAGCAAGGTTCGAAAAAAAATGTCGAAAATTCTTTATGCGCAATTGTTTGTAATGTCACGACATCACGGCTTCTTATTGTTTTCATTGTTTAGCGCGTAACAAACCAACTTACAAGATTACTTTCTATACATTTGTGTTCCAAAAAAAACTCAACAACGAGTGAGTTTGTTAAAATATATGGTTGTTTCCTACACTGTTCATAAATTTAAAAAGTATCGCTTATTGACATATTCATATATATAATAAGAAGTAAATAAAGACGATTTTGATGCAATAAGAAACAAGTCAAGGAAACCTTCAGGCTCGGATTTAGAGTTCCAAGGCATCAAGGCACTTTGACGTTCCGGCCCCCCATTCCGAAGCGGCCGGTGACTTGTAGGCCTAGGCATTAGTCCGGGACTGGAAGCCTCAGGAACCTAAATCACTCATTATTGGAAGAATTAAAATATATGTATTTGGATGAAATATTGCTATTATTTTATAATTTGTAGGACTAAGTAGGATAGTAAAATTCTTAATGATGTCAAGTTATGTTAGATATTTCATAAACCCAAATCCGCGCAGCGACTATTTTATATATTTTATTTTAAGTACGATTATGTTATGTAACATTAATAATAATATTAAACATAGCCGGCAGCTACAAATGAAATAATTTTTAAACGCTTAAAAAAGTAATTTCACCAGTTAGCGTACTCGATGCCTGGGTCAAATAACGCAACTGATATTTGAGCGAGTTCCACTCGAACGATTAAGATGACATTTTGCAAACACTTGGAGAAGATACAATCTAAAAAATAAAAGCTTTCAAATTTATAAAAGTTACATAAATATTATATTCATCACACTGTTCCTATGCGGGATGGTGGACATGTCGCCGTCCAGCACGAGATGAACTATAAGCAAAACACAAATAAGCAAATGAAAACCCAGTGGAAGTACCTGGGTTTGATTCGCAATCTTCGGGAGATTAGCGCGCTACTGGGCCACTAGCAGCTAATTAGTTCGTTGTCATTTATGTTGAAAATATCTTTAACTCTCTTTGAAGTAGCATCCAAGTTAAATCCTTCATAACAATGGATATTATATAATGTTCAAATAATGAAAAATGAATCGGTATTAACGTTTCGCGTATGACTGTAAAGGGAAGAGCTTATGTATTTATAGAGTTTGCAACGAATATTCAATTCACGTTCGTTTAAATATTCATTGCGACTGTCAGGCGAAAAAATCACAAACGGGATCAATTAAATAATTTAAGCCTTTTCGTGACGAATAAACTGACACATTAGTTTTTCGGACGTATAAATTCAACAAAGTAATTCATTACAAATCGTATTTTATGATAAATATTTTGTCTGTTTTTCTATTGTAGTTCATATATATATATATGAACGGTATTTTTTAAATTAAATATATTGTATCTTTATCTGTACTCTATGAATACTTATTAATCAGAAAGCTTTCGTCTCCTTTTTCCTCGGCTTCGTTATTGTCAGCACAGTCAATACCGAGTTGACTTCAACAATATTAAAAATTACTCAGTGATAACCATCGTTATCAACGGCTTAACGTGCTACGTCGCAAAACAAATACAATATGGTGGATCCGGATCCCGAAATCATTGTGAACAGAAATCGAAGTTGAAATGTTGTAAATCCAAGTAAATTATGATTAAAGGTAAATTAATTATCAAAATTAGAGTTATATATTTTTGACTCATATATCGTGTGTGACTGTCTCGAATCCCAAATAATTTCCTATCCCAAATATGTTACTGTTATTTATATCGTAATCAATAATGCATTTTTAGCAAAAGCGCTTTAATTTGATAATTAAATTCAATAATATTTTATGCATCTCAAAGACTTTGATTATTAAATTATAATTCAGATTTAGGAGAATATTTAGTATTACGGTGTTCCGGTTTGGAGGGTTAGGACTTTTTTTCCAGGGTTGGAGCCGCACTACCAAGAGATGCTTAGTATTTCCTACTGTGTCTATGTCGCTGGGAGGTGGTGATCACTTACCATCAGGCCGCCCAGTTGCCTGCGTATCTAACAAATCCAAAACGAAATTTAAGCTAATATCGAGATAGTTAAAATAAAAATACCTGTTACGAGAATAGTTGTAATTATCGAAAACAGTATTACAGGTGAAGTTTTACTTTGAAAATCAAAAGCAAACAATAACAAAGGATTTTTCCCCTGAATTATATATTGAGTAACGTCATTTACGAAACAGGTCACGTTATCTCATAAAACAGACGGACGTTAATTATTTAACTAATCCAGTAACAAATAATAAAAATAAACTCTGAATTTACTTCTTCAATAAAGGCTTATAGCACAAAGACAAATAACGTTGTTCGACTTACAAAAATTCAGGCGGTAATAACTGGAAAAATGTTTGTTCTACCGTGACAGAAAAAATACATACTAAATCTTTAGACAGATTCAGATAAATTCAAGGTAACGTGATCGTCATTAGTTTAGAGAATTCAACTTGATCGGAATAAAATATATTTATTATAGTCACTCTTTGTTTGTTTTCTGCCTTGTTACTTTATTGGCTAGCGTATATGGCTGCAAACTCGAAGTCCTCGGTCAGTAATAGTAGCCTGGCCAAAAGAAGTTGGCCGTACTGGTCCGACGCCTGACCTCTCTCCGGTCTTGTTAGACTGCCGTCACAGCAGTCGCCGACAGTGAGAGAGAAGATAGTCCTTTTGTATTTACGTTAAAACTATTTTTCTCAACGAACTTTATTTATTATTAGGTGTCTTTAAGTTCATCGCTATTTTAATAAAATAAATAATTCTTATATTCGTATAATTAAAACGTTATCACGTGAAAATTTTGAGTAATGAATGATATATAATACGTTTTAAGCCGAGCAACATCTCAGCCCGTACTGTGAAAGTTCATCTTACGGCACGCCCCCCGCTTCTCATGCATTTAATAATACTTGTTAAAGATAAATATTTTAAAGAAAACAGATAAATTTAACGAGAGTTTTAATTATTTTTGCACCAAGACGAGCTGTGGCAGTTCTCTTTTATCGCCAGGTATATACATCGCAATTATTTACGATTCTCTTTTTGAATTATTAGTTGTTAAGCATTTCTCGGAAATCATGTTCATTTAAAAAATATACAACATACTTGGTGTAATAGCCTATGTCTTTCCCGAAACTGCAGACTGAATAGAAATCATATCGAGGGAGTTAGTAGTTTTCGTGTAATCTTTAACTCGTTCAGTGAGATTTTTACTTCTTCAATGCCACGTCTGAACTTACAAGATTATGTAAGTATGTATGTCTGTATGAATGCAAATAACCACCGCCACATAACCACCCATGAGGTATGGCTCGTCTAACTTTATAAAAAAAAACTCAAAAAAAAACTTAACAAAGACATTCGTCTTTAATCTCGTTGAAGCGAGAATGTTGTTGCATGTTTACAGTTAACGTTTTATTTTCTGATTTTCTGCGTCATTTAAGATATCTAACAAGGAAGTCTTAAGGTTTTCTAGACTGTGTACTCCGGACCTAACGTTACACCGCCTCAATGAATAGTGGGACGGAAGAGAAATCGAGAAAAACTTGTGTACCAAGTTTTATGACATTTTAACATCTTTCCTTACACATATCGTTAAGTAGAATGAAAATAATTACATCCACAGCGCTGAACCAACTTGTTTTCTGCGCATGCGATATTAAAACGATTGCGACAAAAAAGATCGTTTTAAAACTGGTTCCTTGTTAAAATGAACTACCAAGCAAAACATGTCAAAATAATAAAAAAAGTGTAGTGCTTACCCCGCTTCCGGGATATCAATAAAACGGAAGCTAGTACGAGTATGTATGTATGTGAAAAAATTAAAAGACACCCTCGGGGCCCTCTGCACATCCCGGGTAGTTTGACAAGTGTTCAGAGTTTTTGTAGGTTCAACTCCCAGAATGGGAAGGAAGCGTCGCCCGCGCACTTAATTAGTCGCCAATTGAATAGAGCTACCAATAGACGAGACAATTCTGCAATATGTCTTTAAACAAGATAATATATATTTCAATCCATATTCAATTAAGTTGTTTCATAAATGTAGATACGTTATCATTTAGTTTAAAATTATACAAAACATTTAAAAAATGTTAGTATAGCAATGCTTCGTCTAAGTCGTTCTTTCGCACTCTTGCATAATAACAATTACTTATTCGGATAACACACGGATTTGACTATATTAAACACTGAAGATTTGGGGAAATCTATTTAATAGAGGAAACCGGAGACGAATTCCACTCGTTCGGAGATTAGACCGTACGCCGCGAGGAATGTGCTCTGGTAATTTATTTCGCACAGGACTGATGTACGCTTGATAGTGATATCTCAAGTCGTAACCTAACTGCTTTCACTCACACACGCACAGCCGATGCGCTGATAACACAACAATCACAAGCATGAAGGTATTTACAGGGAGTGACAAATCATGACTTTTAAGTGACTCTACATTCGTAATGACATTTCGTAAATTTTGATATGCGGTTACGACACTCTTTCGCCAGCTCTGTTGATATAGGAATAATGTTATTCGACTGTCCACTATCGCAAAATATCATTACAATACATCAAATAGTTTCTGCATGATTTGCATATCAGAACAAAAATTATAAAAAAAATGTATTTGTGTCATTCGTATAAAAGTTACATATCGATAGATACGCCCAATGATTATATCAAAATATTATGACTCTATATAAATTTTTATACGGAAATATAAGAATTAACATATTTTGGTAATTAAAAAATATTATTATTTTGCCTTTAATATTTGATTATTACATTTAACATATTACATTCAACAGTATAGCTTTTTAGGTTCGATAATCATTTAACAAGAAAAATACAACAGAAACATTAAATCATTGTTATTAAAATTAATTAGAACTTTCGATCAGCACTCATCGGTCAAATACTTTTCAAAATGTAAGTTTTAAAAACCGAATAACATAAGTGCATGGTGCGAGCCTCAGGTGTTTTTTGTTTTGAAGGTGAAATAAAGTTTGTTCTTTTGTTCTTCACATAAATATATAGCGTTGTCCTTAAAACTGACATGACAAAAACTCCATAGCTGCACGTCTCGCCCGTTTTTTTTGTGTTTTAGTATTGGCACTTAACAATGACATGATCGGAGTAAACGAAATATGATTATTTTGAAACGCTGTAGATTCAAAATATTCCTTAATTTATGACGAGATAAAGTCGTTTTCAGATCGAACTATTTCTTAAGTTATTACATTTCGATGGTGACTAATTCCCTTGATGATTTCACTAGTCAACAGTTATGTGGTCCTCGTAACACGCGTCTCGTTTATCGTCGATTGTTATTACAAATGTGCCCGGCGACGCGACGCTGCGCGGCTGAGCTTCGCGGGCGCACACCAATGTTAAAATCATCTAGGTTACATTAATTAAAAACAATACCCATTTTGAATTACAACACAACTGCAGGATGTACTAACCAGTTTTCGAAGTGGTATACTGACCGTGATAAGATCCTTGAAGACTCAGAGCTCAGAATGTTAAGATTATTTTAATAAGTCATCTGGAGCTGTACGATTGTGGTTTCATAAAATGACGCAATGGGAACTTATGTGTGTTCAACTGTAATTAACTTAACTTGCCAATTAAACTTGTAACGATGTTGTGTTGTCGATTTTCTGAAGAGCCCAACATAAATTGTGAAAACGTATAATATTTCGGCACTTGTTCAAGCTTTTAACATGACGGGCTTTACGTTAAAAAGGCTCATTGTTTGTTGATAGCATTTATATTTTAATTTTATTGATAAATTTATTTTACAAGTTGCAATTATGTAAACGGGTTATCAACCGCGTAAAAGTAATAGAGCAAGGAGTTCTTGAGGCTTATTCTCAGAATATGAATTACTGCATTATCGAATTATCTTAAGTGTGCGACTCTATCAGCCGACCGTTACATTACAACATTATATTAAATTTGTCCTTTTTATATCATATTATTAACTTTCTATATTTATAACGTATTGACATCGTATAATTTAATAAATTCTATAAATAATTTATGGAATAAAATCCAGTGAAAATCCAGTCTGATTGCGCAGAAATAGGGAATAGTAGAATTCTTGAAAGATTTATCAACTAGACAAATTACAGCTTGAATTAATCTTACTAGCGTGTTATAAAAAATAACTGATAAATGAATTTTCATAACATAAGTCAACGTATTCGCGTCGGCCGTGAATACAAAGATCATGTTCAAAGAAAACAGTTGTTCTGTGAATCGTTCGTTTTGTGCGACATAGTCAGCTATACTTAACATCTACTCAAACATACATACATACATAGGTGGGACTCGATACTGGTTTTACTTATCGAGTATGTAGTTGTGAATTCATAGCTATTTCTGTTACTGAATTATTTTTATGCCATAACAATATAAAATAAATATAGTTAGTTGTGACTTGTCTCTCTAAATCTACAATGATAATGTCCTCACGATTTTAAATGAGATTACCCAACTACGTGCTTTCCAATGCACTTCCAGACTCCGGGTCCTTCTGATATTCTTCGACCGATAACTTTTATCTGCCCGAACTGGGGCTTGAACCTAGAAACTGATAGATGCCCCCCGCATTTGCGGCCGCGTTAATCACAGTGGCGCAGGCCGCAAAAAAAATAAATAGGTGCCTAATTACAAATTGAATAAGACAACTGTGAACGAATTTATCGCGCATATTTTAACGTTTTAAACACCTTAACTCAAATTATTTGGTGTTTGTAATTTTTTTGGAAATAGTTGAAAATAAAGTAACACCAGGTGGGCCAACCACCAAAGCCGCAGATTGAGTACAGCTGCACTAGAGCAAAGAAGAAGTCAAGTTTTAAATCTATATGTATATATAATATATACATATAGATTTAAAACTTGACACAAATAGTATTCTTTATAATTATTGTCATATCACTCTGTTGACTTCGAAATCTACTGTTTGATTGATACATAATATACAAATTAGCTAGAGATACTATATATTATATTATGCTGTCTAACGAAATTAAATATACTAAGGGCGTTAATTATGGAAAATATGGATAGAGAGCATTTTTAATTGTGTCAAGCGTTAACATGTTGTTGATGTATACAGATACGAATAACACACGGTTAATATGTGAATCGTTCAAATATTTTTGTATACTTTAAAAATCATATTGAGGAAATATATATATAACATGAAAGAATTTATTTTGTCCGTTAAAAGTAATACAGTTGCGTTGCGAATTAAGTTTCCGAATCGTTTTCCTTAACATCTATTTGCTTTGAAGATGCTGAGTCCTTCGAATAAATCAATTGTTTTTATACCATTACTAGAAGTCGTTCTTAATGAAACGAATTGCTTGGAATATTTTAAATTAACATAAATCATGTGCATATTCAATGATGTGGATTAATTTTGTCTATCGATTCGTATCGTGTGTCGGGGGCAGTGTTGGATATTTCGTGTTGACAAAATATAGCATAGCATGCATTGTTTGACAGTCAATTCATTACCTCGTTAAAGGCAATTAAAAAAAGACGTAGTAAGTACAATGTATGATACGTTTCTTAGATATTATACATCTTAAGTAGTATTGTTGATATTCAGGTGGAAATAAATAAAAGATTGCTAAGATAATAATCGATTACTATATTATTAGCCATAGTACACGCCACACAGGTTACAAGCAAAAAGGACCGTGATACGAGCTTCCAGTGACAACTTACAAGACAAACAAGGAAACGGATTCTGACAGAAAAAAATATTGCCAATTTATAATTAAAATGGTTGTGTTCTTATTTGCCAACACGTATGTATATTTATAAGGGATCCACTTATTGATTGCCAAAAACTTTCCGAAATCATATCAAGTCCAGCAAAGAATAGCACAATCTAGTTGCGTTTATTTAGCGATTTTAATGAGTATAAAGCAACATAACCTAGAGAGCTTTGAATCTAAATCGAAATTTGTGGACTACAGCCTGGGTATACGCCACATAGCTGCTCATGCGCTGAATATGTATTAGTAACATTAATACCAAATCGGAACACGACATTACTATATATTGTTGTTTAGTGGTAGAAAATCTGATTAGTGGGTGGTACGTACCCAGTCTTGCACAAAGCTCTATCACCAAGTAAACGTTTAAAGTCTTATTTCTAATGGATGGCGGTGCCTTGGCATTATAGTTAGTATTTCTCAAACGGCCTATTACTACGGACGGTGATGATTTACAACAAAGTTGTTCATTTTCTCTTTCGGAATTTTGAAAAATACGAATAGATATCTCTGAGTGCTGGGTGTAGTTTCAAATACTTTTTGCCGCAGGTTGGACTGATGAACATTTTCCGGTTTTAGAGTGCTGTCAATGACAGTGGATTGAATTTTGTTAACTTTTCTGTGCATTTTGCATCTGGATAGGATATTTTCATTGTGGCCAATCATTCTGATAGCAAGGCGAAATTTTAGCTGCTGCGAAAGATTGCATGTTCTGTTCTGCATCAATTATGTATTGTCACTCTGTTATGTTTGCTGTTGTATAGTTTAATCTCAACAGGTCATCGGTACAAATTATATTATAAAGTTAACATAAGTTAAGTTAACATTCAGTTAAATTATTAATTTATAAATGTTTTTAAAATAGAAACTAAATAACATAATTTACATATATTTATTTATTTATTTATTTCAGTTTCTGTAAATATTTGTTTTCATACTAACACTGCGAAGAATATTCTATGTATTAATATTTGATATCAGATTATATATTATTATAATATTTTTATAAGATCATTTCTTAATGAGAACTTCGGAGGAAAGCCGTGAAACTGACAATATTGTATTACGAATGATGGCGGTCAATATACAGTGGAATAATGAGCAACGAATTCCACTGAGACTTGGACCTTATATCACCTCGAAGGACCATTAGGACTTTATATCAGCTCCACTGCGGTTTGGTGGGTGCTGAGTACACATGTGGTTTTTTCGGTGCAGTTTTCCTCGCGAGGTTTCCACCGCCAATTCGTATTCTTATATATAGTTTGCAGCACACGAGTGGTAACTCACGTTAATAATATCACATTAATCTGATTGATTTCAAGGCTAAAATATAAAACTTAAGAATTAACAGTATCTTAATATAACTCGCCATAATGTCATTGGTATTATATATATTTTAGCGTGTTGGGTTTGAGTTAGACACTTGACAAGGTCAGATATCATGTTTAAAAAAAAAAGTTGTAAAAATGTCTACTGAAGGCGTACCATAAATATGTATAGTTTTATATTAAAACTTAATCTTAAGCTGTTACTTTGTCTTAAAAGCCGGCAAAGGAGCAATATGTTAAATTCCGCAGAGCTTAGCTGTACGTAGCGTCAGTTTACCGATCCCATGGTCACAACAATTAAATTATTACCATTGTAACCGCGTACACTACGCGTAACGTAAATACTTAATAGTACCGACCTCGCTATTAAAACTAACGCAATCACTTATTATATAAATATTAACATAAGAGTATTTCTCACTAGGCTGTAAATCATTTAATCTGTGTAACGATGCCACTTTATTGGTTGGTAATATCGGTGAAGCAGCTCTCTTTGGTTATCAAACTTCAAATATATTTATTTAAAGTATCAATCATTAAATATGTACGAGAACTTACATTTTATAAATTTAATAATCGTTTTCGTAAAATGGCACAATTACGATTGTGCTGTTTCAAAGCGTCCTTAACATTGTAACGATTACATATAATATTTTAAATGATTCAGCAAACAGTGCATTCTCTTTATTATTAACCTTGGCTTTGTTTATTTTCTTCAGCCTCGAATTGCTCGCGCAAAGCTTCGCTTGTTAATTTTTTTATCTATACATAGTTAAAAGAAGAATATATTAAACACACACACACACACACACACACACGCATAAATATATATTATTATATGTAATTGTACATTTTTATAAAATACATAGACGTACATATTATGTGTATGATTAAAATGAGTCCTGGCGTATGTCATGGATCAATATACTGTTTAATGTATTTAAAAATCGAACCTAAAATTCCATTATCAAATGAACAATGGAGCTCTTATTTTATAAAAAGGTACTTCTCTAAGCGCATTTGACGCGCGAGTGGATTTGATAAAATCGCGTTCACAGATATTACAATTGTGATTCTACTTTAAATCATGGCTCTGGGTTTTTATCACTCGTTTCATATAACAATTTACACGAGGTGCCGGCTGAGCCACATTACATAGATACTTACGAAATAATTGGCATTGGACATACAAATACTATTCTTATAATAATGGTCGTACAAATTAGAAATAAGTATATTTATTTGAAAATTTCAAATGTTTTTAACCTACAATTAACATGGAATGAATTTCAGGATAGGTATTTCGTGTAGATTCGAAGAATCCAATGTGCAGTGTGTCGAATGTCGAGTGTCGAGCCTGTGTCATGACACAGTTTCCACACCTCGCATCAGAGCGTGCTTAATCTAATTGTTGATTCATTACTCTAGATAACTTTTCGTCGAGGGAACTGTTTCATGTGATAATAGTTTAATGCTGATAAACACTTTAAACCATATCAAATATTTTCATGATATAGAGCATCAATTGAAACAATTGATACCATAATCAGTATGTACAGCCAGTGTAATGCTCGAGAGTGCAGTAATAGTTATGGGTCTAATTTTTCTTTTATTGAAAAAGCTACGAGTATTTAACAACACTCTTCGCTATGTACAATAAACATAGCGTTGAGTAACCATAAACGTAAAGTAACCTAACAAACTATAATATAATCCCCTCCTGTGTGTCAAAAGATTATAATTAAGCTTCAACACGGATGAAACTGCGTAAACAGGTCTTAACACAAAAAATACACTAATTTTCACAAAGAACAAAGCTTTTATCTAATTGAACGATTTTGACGAAGAGAGTATTGAATTTTTTTCACATGTCAATTTTTTTTTGTAATGTTCTTGTAGTCAAATGTCTTCACTTCACTCTTCTGACTGGAGGTGCGACAAAGAAAAGAGTCGCCAAGTTTGTACGTACGATGATATTAATGTCACAGTTAGGCGGTGACATAAATAGCAGGAATTAGAGAGAATAATTCGTCTGAGCACTCGTTGTGATACCATCGATAGAAAACACACAGAAAATTGTAAAGGTTCGAGGGTGCTTGTGACCTTAACGTTGCCAATAATGCAAAGCCTCCAGTAGGTACTTAGCGGTGCCACCCCAAAAGTGCGAGCAATATTCAACGCAAGACCGCACTTGCGTTTTGTACAACAGGAGCAGTTGTTGTGGCGTGAAAAAACGCGCACCTTGTTCAGAACCTCGAGTTTCCGTGAGGCTGTTTTGATAACAGCCTCGATATAATCCCTTGGATTGAGGTCGCACCAAACGTCACTCCCCAGCATGGCAACGTTGCTTTGTATCACCAGCATAGTGCCACAGAGTGAAAGAAGAGAGGAGAATGATAACTTTTTCGCTGTGAAAGCGCATACTGTTAATCAATTCTTACTCTTGAGAAGGATTCTCTTAAAATTAATCTATTTCATATGATGACAACAACAATGCTATTTTTTAAAATGCTTGAACCGACCGTAACTAATGAATTAAGAAACAAAAACAAACGTTTTAAAACATGATTGATGACTTTGAGGCAATCTTTTATATTTATTTATACTTCATAATTATATAATCTGTTGAAACGTTTACGTTCTACGAACTAACATATAAACAGAAATAGTTAGTGTCATAATAGAGCAAACATAAAAAAAAATCTCTTGCTTAGTCATACAAATACGAATTCCGTGTCTTAATTTTTATCAAGCATTTGACGGATGTGAAGTACAAGAGCCAAAGTTATATCTCTATTTTTATCTATGAGTGTGGTTTTTTAATTATGTAATATTTATAATGTATATAAATGTTGCCAATAAGTACTTGGTATGTACTGTAACGTTAAAACAAAAATTGACCCAAGAAAATTCAAGATAATATTTATGAGTGGGACAATATTTTCAGGACTGATTTATTTATTTGTTATTAAGTAAATAGTTTTAATGCATAGTCGACTTTGAAAATTATTTACGAAATATACAAAAATGCATGATAAAATTATACATGTTTTCAATAACATAATATTTAATTTGTGAATGTAATACATTTTTGCCTTGAAATGTGATGTGACTCTTAAATATCGGGGTCTAATGATCATAATTATTATTCTTGTATTCATATTAAATATAATATACTGTTTTGCTAGCAGTGGGGCGTTGTACATATTACGAGTAATTAGTTCATTAAAAATGTCTTGATTAAAGCCATTCGCGCTCATTTTAAAGTGTACAAGTTCATTGTATAAATGTTTTATAACGCACACTTCCTCACGATACAATGCACAATATTGTGTGAAGGCTGGACTAGGTTGACCAGCTATATTCCCTTAGCAAGGATAATCCCTTCGTGGCGGTTTTTCTGAATAAAACGATAAATTTTAACAAAATGCAGATGACCTTCATTGTTCTTGTAATACTTATTGGCACGCGATTCTGGGACAATTGATTAATTAATAACCCGCACAGCTAATTCTAAGGTTCTTGTTATACTGTGCTCTTAAGTCAAATCTGCTATCAGGCTGACGTCAGCGCAAAGCGCTAGTATTATAAAATGTATAAGCAATACACTCCTTTTAAAGCTAAAATCTCTTGACAGCTCTATTGTGCTTTAATGATTCTTTCATTGTGAATAAAGTATTTTGTCATCACCAAATTTTCCACCATTATATATAATTTAAAACAAAAAACAAATAAAAAGTGAAACATTAATTATTATTGTATAAGATATGTTACGAAATCATAAATATATACAAAAGGACGTCGACTCGCACTCAGCCTTCGCTAATCTGTTCGAACACCCTCTAATTGTTTTAACAGAAGTTTGGGATGACACAACACAAAGGATGACCCTGTGTGACAAGCATTTATCGAAAATGTTCCATATGATACGTGAAAAAAAACTCCAAGATGAACAATCACACGTCGAAAACCAATTACAGCTGTATTGTAACAACAATGTGATATCATTACACCAATAGATCTTAATAAATTAGTTGAGTCAGCGCGCGCGCACCTAAGGAATTGGGCCGAGGATAGCCGAAGGTGGCCGAAGATTAACGAGTGTTCCCGAAGGCGGCCACGGAGGGGAGGTCGGCAGTCCGTGACGCCTCTCGCCAGCGGAGTGTGACGTCTCCTGCCCATGATGCCTCATGACTCCATGAAATAGATCCCATAATTCTCCACAATCAATCATCGCTATGGCAAAAAGATACGATCCATGAACAAATGTATTCTTTCGATTCGACCTTCGTAGTTATGATGGCGGATTAGGTGTAAATTAACCCATTGATTGAACTTAATCCGTTCCTAATTGGCCTCATACTTTACAAATTTAAGCATGCAACGACAAATCCATACCGTTATATCGTAATCGACGAAACAATACCACATTATATAAATAATTAAAAATAATAACAAGTAAGTATATTTAAACAACAATGGTTTGATATTTAATCGTCAAAAATGTCCGCGGATCCACGCTAACCAATTAAAAAATTGGATACATAGTTCACAAGTTAATCTTTGGAAGTGATTGTTAATGAAACAGAATCGGAGTTAATTCAGCTTCGCGTGTTGACGCGAACGATGGTAATTAAGGTAGAATCGAAAAGTAAGGCCGTGACAACTCTCGGCACTACCGCTGTCACCGCCACCACTCACTAACCAGCATCCACGCAATATATATACAAGAAACAATTGCTTAGCACTGTCGGTGATAATTTACAAAAATATATTTTTGTGCGATTTTTTTTAATCTCAAACCTAATTATTATATTTGTTTCGTTTGTTCCTTATTATGCTTAGCAAAAACAAATACTGGATAGGTGGATAAGACGAAGTTAAAAAGTAATCAGTTAAGACACGTCCTTGAACTGAAATAAAAAAAAGTGAAAATTTCAATGTGCCTTGCAAATTAGTAAGATTTTTTTGACTTATTACATATTTAAAAATCAACTGCTATGTGTAATGCTGTAACTGTGTGTGATAATGATTTATTGAATTTTTTAAATATAACACAATCAATATTTTGATTTATTTGATTTTGCGGAAGAGATATCTTGTGAATGAAAAGTAATACGAGTCTTAAATGACCTTTGAACTTTTCATTTGAAATAAAAAAGCGCCAAAATGGCAAAAACGGTAAAATTCTAAAAACAGGAAAATTTTGTAATTACATCGAACTAAATTTATTAAAAAATATTATTTAATACAGTGACTGCTATCGGAATTGCGGGCTGCGGATGACACACCGCATTTGCGGTTAAGCTATTTATACAAGTTTAGACATTGTCTAAAATCTTGAACAATTATAAGTCGATATAGGAAATTACTTAAAATTAAATAAATATTATTTAAATATAATATAACCTACATTCGGCCAATTATCTCAAATTGATAATAAGTAATTTCTTTTTTTTTACATTCTCGTAATATTTTACATATTTCACTAAAAGTACAAACATTTTACTTGGAGGTAGAGCTTTGTGCAAGCTCGTTTGGGTAGATACCACCCACTCATCAGATATTCTATCGCAAACCGGTAGTACTTGATATTTTCGTGTTCCGGATTGAAGGGTGAGTGAGCCGGTGTAATTTCAGGCACAAGGGACCTAACAACTTAGTTCCCATTTCTTACAATGATAATATCTTGGGCGTTGGTGACCACAAACCATCAGGTGGCCCATATGCACGTCTGCTTACCTATCCTACTAAATAAAACTATAGTATAGTAACAAAAAAAATTATGCGGTCGGGGGATCCCCGTCAGGAATGAAGTTCTGTGCGATATTTTTTCGAATCAAACCGTGTTTTAAAATGTAGATATTAATTTATTAGTTAACTGTATTTTTATCACAGCAAACTATTTCGTTATATGACGTGACCTTGGTCCAATGTAAAAGTTACCTAGTTCCAATAACTACATAATATAGTTAATATATTATAAAAAATTAAAAACGGAATAAACAAAGAAAGACAAATAAAATATAATCCATTACAAAGAACATAGAACTATAGAAAATATTAATTTCAAAGTTGTACTTTGTTTAATGGCACTGTGCACATGTAGGTAATACAAACATCTGCGTCTCCTAGAGTGTTAGCCATTTTTTTGCGACCTCCCGGCGAGTCTGCTCATATAAATGTTCAAATGGTCTAGTGGTTTGAGCGCTCATGTTCTTGCAACTAACAAGGTTCACGGGCTTATACCCCAATTTTTTAATTACACTTAAATGATCCCTTTTTATTATTATAAAGTATTTTAAATTATAAAATTGAATAATCTATTATTTTATTATTTATTAACAGTAAATTTGTAATTATATATAGTTAGGTTTCCACAGTAATGCTAATTACGTATTGATGACTTTTTAAAAATATCTTTCTCTTCTAATCATCTTTATTGTATTTTAAGCAGATTTTATAAGATATTATATGTTTTCATAAACATGGCGTTAATTAAGATGCTGTGGTTGTAAAACGGAAATCTTCACCAAACGATCGCGGATACATAGTTCACAAGTTAAATGAAGATTTCGGGCGAGCGAGCGATATTTATTTCTTTTTTTTCTCTTTTAACGTAAGCATAGAACCTGGAACTGTCGGTTACAATAATTGTCTAACCACTAACTCGCTTTAGAGCAACGTGGTGAATTAAGCTTCAAACATTTTCTTCAAGAAGAAAACCTATACTATATATATTTGCCCTTATGAGAATAAAATGATGGCGTAATCAGCATTCAGTTTGAGCGGTTGACTCTCATCGATAATGTCGCTACGACACGATATGTTCAGCCATTGTTGTTGCGAAATAAAGCTAAATATATTCTTTTAATCTTCCAAAAGTACTCAATACGTATAAAATTAGGTGAAAAACGATTCACAAATACATTTGTAGCCTATTCGGCACTCGCACACGGTCGTATTGTGTTTTGTCACGCTTGCCTGCCTCCCTACGAGATGGCCTCTGGGTTCAACTATTTTTAAATACACGTACGTTAATTCGCACACATATTAAATACGAATTGATAATGGTATTTCGTTAATCGAGTTGTATGTGCACGTTAGAGCTCTTCATCAGATTGTGCAACTTGTGCCAATCTTTCCATTCCATTTGGGATTATCTGATTAATATTTTAAATTATAAGAAACTTGCATGAGGGTAATGTGTTAGTAAAATAACTTGTAATATGCTCAGTGGTTAATTTTTTCGGAACACCAATAGTTTTATACAAAATTCGAAGACCTAGTCGTACAGTCGACGGCTCAAAACCAGTCAGTCGATAATAATATGTAACAAATTAACTGAGTTATTAAAATAAGTATATGAAATAAATTGATGTGTTATTGTGTAAAAAAATTGCTCTATCCTATATAAGTCAGAGAGAAAACCTGTTAAGATCCATGTTGTTTTATTTATCTAACAATAATAATAGTATTAACTGTGTTGCTTATAAATATCGCCCTGTGATCAGGTGTCGAACGACTCTGACAATTTTTTTCTAACATTAATGTATAGGAATATAAACTTACATGAAATTCAATGATCCGATTGTTATATTGACTTCGTTTTAGTCTTGGAAACAAACCTCTATGCAGTTAAATATCATTCGTACAACAAACACATATATATCAAATAAATATGCTTAATTCATTCTTGTTGCATTGTTGAGCTCACTTGACTGGTTTTTGATTAAAGCTTACAAATGACGTTATATAGTTTTATCAAAAATGTACGTTACATTAATATTATTATATTTAATCTCTAAAAAAAGCATTTAATATTAACATTGATTACTGCTTACCGCCTGGAAGAAACCGTCTATTGTATCAATTAACTCCGTATTCCTTGACATGACATAAAATTAATGTCTCGTGCTTACAATAAATACAATAATTAGCTAATCAATAAATGCAATACATTTTCTATAATAAAATAATATCAAATCGTAGAGCACAATTCATAAACCGCGTATGCACAATACGTAGTCACCGAGCTGAAATGGAGGCGGAATATAAAACATTCCTATAATAAAACACCCAAGCAATTGTAGTAGTTAATTTTAATTCGACGCTTCGTAAACACTGCTTTGCGGTACACGAGTCAACACGATAGACACAAATCGCTACGTGACGATACGAATGACAATATTATACTCGAATAAAAAAACAACACTAAAATACCGTCACGGTTGTGAATGGCTGCAATTTCATTTATAAACAATGATTAAACGTTTTAAAATTAAAACGACTTGTTGCCTTGCTAATGTATCGTTCACTTGATTTTATATGTAGTTATTGGAATTTAAAGATACCGTTCATTATTTTAGCCCCTTCTATGAATGATGAACATTCCTACAATAAAACTTGTCTGACTGAATGAATTGCTGTCGTAAGTATGAAAGGAACAACGACAGTTATTCAATGTCAAGACTACAACGATTCTATGTATCGTTTGAGTGAAACGATATTGACGCAAGTGCTTACGTCGTGTCGCTATACATATTTTTTTTAAATTAAGAATACATTATTATTATAATACGATCAACTGATGAAGAACCACGCGGACCACGGTCGTTCCAATCTTAATTACAATTAAAGACACAGCGTCACGATTAAATTTAATAAACATCACTTACATGTCGAGGTGGCCGTCACGGGTGCGGACTCCAATTGCCAATGACTCAAGCGTTGATCAGCATTTGTTGGCCCTCGGTCAAGTCCCTTGTCACTGCTTATTGTAATCATCGTTATTGGTAGGTAAACATGCGTTCATTGAAGATCATTTAGCGCGATCCTTGCAGCTGCCTTCTGCGTCATTGATTTTAGTCTTAGATTGTTTCCGGTTTTCATAAACAACATTTCATATCTACTTATACATAATATTTTTATGGAAATAGTTGAAACTTACATACATTTGTTAAAAAAAAAAGTATACGTAAAAAGTAACAGCGTGTAGATATCCTACTGATGGATTCCTCTCCTTTTGAGAAGATTTGAATCTAGTTTCACTAACTTGCTCCAATGCCGGTCGCACATGCAATTGAAACGGTTTTCTGTCAATGCCGAGCACAATACAAACACAAAATAATAAATTAAAATTCAGTTGTGTTTACTAAGATTCGCGTTTTCTAACTATTGTGCCATTGTGCCTGGGTCTGGTCTTACTAGGTCATCTTTACTCTTGGAAAAAAGTTGGATCATAAGTTAAAACTATTATCAACTTCTCATATTTGCAACTATAAGTAAAATACCATACATTCGATATGTGCTTTACATTCGATTGGTTCAGAACAACACATTCAGATCAGCTCCGTTTCAAAACAAGAGCGCGCCTTTTTTTGGCAGTGTCGTATTCATTTCATTTTTGTAATATTATCTTTCACCAAATAATAATAAAATTAATTGAGATCTACTTACAGTAAATTGATATTTTACATCCTAACTGTTAATACTTAGATAAAACAAACTTATTAATTATTGTGATTACTTAGCAGAAACACTACTTGTTTTATGTAATAGCAAAGATATTTAATAACTATTAAGCATGACTTCCAAGAACAACAGGATGTTATATAAATATATTACAAAAATATACAATCACATACCTATATTTATAATCTTCGTCTAGAAATGACTTGCTGATTGACTGCGTTTAGAAACATGACAATGTGATTCAGCAAATAAAATCGTTACTTACTATTCAATAAATAAAAAAAACAAAACTTTACATCTCAACTCTACAGTTTATTATTGCGTAACAAATTATATTTTAAATTACATAAGAAGGATATTTCGAAGCAAGAGATACAACAGTTAACACATTTCAAAGTAAAAAAGTAATGATGCTATGTAAAGCAAAAACGTGCCGATAAAAAATTTAAAATATTGAACATTACGTATAGATAGATATAGAGTTTCATTACTTCGCCATTATCTGCCTCGATGAAAATGTTCGTAGTGCAAAAAGTAAGTTACAAAGCAATTATTCTTTAAGATACCATGATGGCCGTGTTCTTGATGCAAATGCGTACTCTGCAGTACAATCTAATAAATTAAAAACGTTAAACTAGACAAACGAAACTTAACTATTGGATTTACGGAGAAAATAACATTACTGCAACTTACTACCACAAAATGCACAATTTCCAAGTGACGAGAGCACCTCCGTGATCAAAGATGAATATAATATTAAATTAAACTACATTACGCTAATGATATATAAACTTCGTGACCTATTCAAGGGGGGGCTACATCAAAATTCCTTATTTATATATATTAAGAACATTGACAGCGGTTTGGTCGGCCAGCTGCTGCATAGGGTCAATTGGTGCTGACCCTAAGATTAAAACCCGACTAATTCGAAACACTGGGACGTCCTTCTCATCTCTCGAGTAAGACAACCTTTCGAAATCAGTCGCTATATTCGAGCTTCGTCTTGGCACTTCTCGTTGGTATTTTCTAGGCATAGCCGGCCGTTTAAAAGAGTTCTCATGGTGTTTTACGAAATGAAGTATGTTCGTGACATTATAAGTGATCGTGTTGCAGCTTTCGGGTACGCCCAGAAACACAGATGTGTTATTAAGTGGAAGAGCTCGGAGCTCGCAACACATGCGGGTGGCCACGTGTGTAACTTTTTCTCTCCTAACGCATTCTCGCTCCCCTGAGAAAAAGATTTTTTCTTAATGCAATTTCCGTTTTTAAAGATTAAGTTTGATACTTGAGCTCAAAGTTTTTTATTCATATCTTTTGGTCCGGAAATGTTATTTTAAATGCAAAAATATTTTGTTCTAACACTTATAAAACTGAAATATATCAACAATTTTTTCTCAACATTACGAATGGAATATGAATATCGTTATGACTTTTTTATATAATTAAATAGCTTGCTTAAATAAAATAAATAAACTGACTCGCAGAAACGAGTTCCTAAAATATGGTAATGCGTATGTTTGTCTATTTTGTAGTATCGGGAACAGGTTGTGACGGAATGTGTAACGGTTTTGTTCGATGCCCGTTCGAGGCTTGCTCGATAACATCTGTATTGAGCCTCTATGAGCCGTACACAAACATATAACATCATGTTTTAAGGATATTATGCAACTTTAATCTTTAACTCGTAAAGATATTTTCCTGGTAATTATATTACAAGAGGTACTTAGTTTTAAATTGTTAGACTAGCTGTGACCCGAGTGTGTGTGTGTGAAAGCACACGCGTTAAATTTAGTTCGTCACCTGTGGTTGTAGTTCTGCGCTCAATTAGGTTGTAGCGTAAAGCTAATTATCTTTTGAAAGCGTTATTTTAGCTCTTGAGATTAGCGTCTTTAAAATTCTCTAGATTTATAATATACCTAAATATGATGATATATGGCAAAACTGTTGTTTTTTTTCCCATCGCCAAGTATGTTCACATAAGCATTCATACTCAAACCGGTTCTTCAGTGACATTTCGCTGAATCTACTCCGTCGGTATGTTTTATCAAATTAAACTTAGTTGTCTATAACAAACAGTAGAAACTCAATTTTAGATAATAATAAAGAACTTAATACAAGATCATCAATGTATTTAATAAATTATAATAAAACCGTTATTCATTAGTCGATTCATTCGTTACAATATAAGACATATATACGGCCGAACAACATTAATAAGGAAAACGTAAATAAATTAATAAAAAAAACAGAAACTACAAACTATACTGCAACCGGACAGAGTATTAATTGACATATATACATATATATACTATACTGCAATCGGACAGAATATTAATTGACATATATACATATATATATATGTCCTCGAATGTACAAATAAGATGTTTACGTGATCGGCGGAGAGAGCAACAGCTCATTAGCGTCCTATGCCTAAAACACGTTCTCAAGTCAACTGACAACGTCAAATATTCTGATTGATGTGAAATCGTACCTCATACTATGACTAACTTTAAAATATTTTATTAAACTTCAAATGTATTCAAAAACATTATTATGATGAACGCTTTTGTTGTTAAATATTTTATGTTATGCAATGTTAAATATTAATTACGTTGTATGTCTTTAGCTAACGGTCATAATTAGTTCCCTCCATCGCGCACAAACTATTAAAGTTTATTTACATTAATAACATTGTTTATTTATAATGAGCGGCTAACTCGTGTTCGATACAAAATTTGATTAAGAAAAAATATACCAGAGCAATTGTTTTCCCGCGTAAACGCGCACATGTGCGACACGCTTGCGCCCGCGCCCGGTTCCCATTGCGCTTGCGTGGGAACCGACGCGCCATCTTGCGCCGCCGGCCATTTTCAGAAGAGCGTTTTGTTTTTGTCCAGTAAAAGTATATTAATATTGACAACGCGCCTTTTATTACAGTCTCCCTGCCAGCATTTCTATAAATGTATATTGGAATGTTTAGCAAAACATAGAACTGTCGGTTGTACAGCGCTTGTAGCTTTGACGGTTTAACGTGAGTCGAATTTTAGTTGTGAGCATATTTTATGTGCCCTTTCTTGTTTCTGTAACAAATTCAATCCTTGTAAGCTAAAAATAATTAACCGGCTCCTTAAATAAACATTTAGATAAAATAATAATTTTCGTTCATTATATGTATTTATTTATTAAAACATTATGTTATATTTGTATCTGTGTAGGTACATTATCTAATTGATAATATTAAAGAAACCTATTTGCATGACATTCCCATGAAACTAAGAGGAGCTTTGGCCTGAACGATTTAGTATGTCTATTAACTTTGAAATAAGACAAGTTAGCAGCTGCGGTAACAAATATACATATCAGGTTAAGCGAGGCTTTAATTATGTGAACAAAAATCCATATCTCATCGCGACGTTGCGCAATGGACTGAGAAAAGATTGGAAAAGACTTGGATATACTAGCTTTCGACAACGGCTTCATACATATCGTATAACGATTCGTTTCTTAAATTTGATGACGAACAAGAAGTCTTTTTTGTTGATGTTATATTTTTAATGTTCAACCAATAAGTAAACATATTTGGATTTGTCTACTTACAGGGACTGACTGCAATCCACAACGAGGGAAAAATGGGTGATCCAAGTTGCTTGGATCGAAGTCTGTCTTCTAACATGGCGTCTAGTAGACAAATATTACTTTGTCTTTTCGGTGATTAGATTAACACGGATGTCCGTCTTAGACAATAGTATACCGCTTCCGAGCGGACTGTCGCTTTCATAAACACGTTCGCTTAATGAATTCTCTGCAACAGTGCACTTTCATTCATGTGTCCAGGACAGTCATCTTGAATAGAGTAAACGCACTATAATCTTGCTCGACTGCGCACGCGCACGCAATCGCTCACACCCTGCAGGGTTGACCCACCATACTAATTATAATTTATATCGCTTCAACCAAATTGTTTTACATGTATGTGAAATATATATACGGATATGTATGTTATGTACATTACATATGTATGTGTAATAAAATTAATGAAATAACTTATCTACATGATAGACAAAATCGATATCGATATCCTTAACATATTCAAAGATTTTGGATTTCTTTAGATTGTATTTTTAATCAATTCTTATATTACTTATAGAATATTTTGGTCAATAACAAACGTTGGTCAACCCTAACGAAATTATTCTCGTTTATTACATCGTATTATACAGTGTAGGCGCAATAAAACGATATGATATTTATACAAACTCATAAATATTTATCATTATATGTATATAGTATTTATATAGTGACAATTCTATATTTAAAATCGATAATTACTTCACAACGATAATTCAATGTATGTGTGTGTGCGTGTGTGTGCGTGTGTGAACGTGTAATAACACACATCGATGAGAATGTTGCTCGACCCATGTAGTAGCTAGACAGACCTAGCCCAAGAGTCTACTTATCTAACACAACATGCATATTTATGATACGTAATCATTAACAATACAATGTCTTAATAATTACTCTCTAAACTCGAATAATTTAATCGTAGTCGTGTGATTGAATGAATGTTGTAAAATTTGATAAAAAAAAATTATCCGTAGTTTCTAACGTAATGTTTTAATTGAACGAATTAACTATTTTGTTAATCGTATTTTCCTGTAACCCATTGCTCTTCTATCTGGCATAAAAGACTAAGAGCTTCACTTATTTTATTGTATAAAGTAGCCAGTAGCATTAAAATATTCGACACGATATTTATGTTCGTCGGGCGCAAAATGAGTTTTGCGTCACAAATTTAGCGTGTGAAAACCCAGTGGGGCTTGCCCGGATTTGAACCCGTTATCTTAGGTTAAGATCCACGTGGTTCATCCGCTGGTCTATCTCGGGTCGCTAATTAAACGGTACGTTGTGTGTTGTCAAACGTAATTTATAATAGTTTATTAAGTATTCTTGCAACTTGTAGATAATAGGCGTAGAGAGCACTTCAGTTTACTTAAACTGTATACCATTATATACGATTCTCTTTCACCGGGATGGCCGAGCATCGGAGTATTATTTATACATAATATGAAAGGTAAAATATGTCAACTTGCATTCTAAACATATACATATAATAATATATGTATATTTATTTAGATTTTATTATTTTGATTCAGAATGAAATACGGTAAACTCTACCTCATTGCAACAAAATTTGGTATATTTTAAGTGTATTAAAATAAAATAAAAAACACTTTAATGTCGTAAAAATTAAAATTTGATTAGTTGAACTGTGTACCAGCTATAAAGTGTTATTATGCAGTAGTAATAAGATTATATTTTTTAAATAATAATGGATAGTTAATCGCTTCCTCGACAGCCGGTCTCAGCATCCGCGCCTCGGCAGGAACTTTCGATACCTCGTCTCTCCGACGCACCGGACATCGTCCGGACCAGCTTGTTATGTATACCTAAACTTGATCAGTTCATAGTAAATAAGTTTTTAGTAAATATGTAAATATGTACCTTATATAAAATTCATTCAAAAATAATTAAATAAATTACCTTAATTGAATGTAAGACAGATGAGAAAGAACATTTAATTTATAATTAATTATAAATAAATAATAACAACAAGGTATGGTGAATAATTTATTAAAAGGAAAAATAAGTATAGTGACAGCCGCTACATGTCCCACCGCTGGGCATAGACAAGGTTTGGAAATTACGCCACCACGCTGCTTCAATCGACAAGAGATGAATTATAAATAAAAACTTGCCTGGATTTTATCATGCAAACTTCGTGTTCATTGGTCCATCCTTGCCCATTATTTATTTATTAACAAAATACAATTTCTATGTGTATATAAGTACTTAATATATATATAATAATAATCATACCACTACGGATGCAAATGATTGTTAAATAAATGAAAGTGTAATGGTGTAAAAGTATAGGCTTCGTATGCTTATTTAATATATTAATAGATACCTGTTTGTTGAGAAACTAATACCGTTCAAAGTCGTCCGAGGCAAGATCATAATTATTTATACAAATTAATCGACACAGAAAACTTTAAACGACCAAAGCTTAAGAATTTAAACCTCAAACTTTGATGTTTACATTCAGACGTACTTTTAAATAAGTTATAATTAATTTAATCTTAAACATGAAGAAATAAACTCACGAAGGCATAATACACACATACATACAAAACATCTTAATATTCAATTTATGCTTGCAGTCTCAAAGGCACATGACATTATAACTGTTGGCGGAGTCAATGTTCGACCAATCTAATTATAATTATCGTAAAAACTCGTAAAATTTTATCCATCGAAATTATTTTAAAATGCATTGACAAGTGATAATGGAATCGGCCGGAACGTGCGTTTTAAATTCGTTACAAGTTTAGCGATACCGAAATTTTGCGAAATAATTTAATGATATTGCTCCCATTTAAGAATCAGATATTATTACACTAATCAAGAGATTAATTATAATCTTTTAACAGCTTTAAATAAACGATTACATTAGTTAGTTTAGCTGCATTCATTATGTTCTCGGAAGGCTCGCGTAAGCTCAGCATTTGTAATGAACGATACATTCAATTCTATATTATCTGCATATTGAATAATTCTGGGCCCACATTACACTGGAACATGCAAATGTAAGTACGCGGAGAGCGACCGGAGCCCGGCTGTCTCAATAGACGACCGGTTAATATAAAATAACAATTTAAGTTGAAACAGCATCGAGGCCGTTGTAGCTTTCGCGTTGCATTTGCTGACATTTCTAAGCCTCTTCAGAAGTAGCAAGTACATATATTCTCAGTAGTGGATGCTTTACGTAGTCGGAATAAGAGCAATGCTTGCGTATGTAAATAATAAGTGGTCTAGGTACCCGAGATGGTATTCAGTCGGACAGTACAGCGGCGGCGGCCGGCGCATGGAATGCAACGCACGCGCACTGTAGCATGTAGCGAGCGTTTAAGGAATACGATATCGTAGGGTTAAAGTCCCTATATGGTTTGCATTTAGATCGTTTGCTTATTTTAGCTTCAATGCTTGGACACTATCGATGTTCAAGTGAAATCCTTTAAAAAAGTACTTCTTTAATGATACCTGAATACATATAATAAAACGTAACACACGATATAATCTACACAAATATAATTTATTGTAAATTTAATGATTAAATTCAACAAATTTTGTTTTCTTCCTTTTTTATTAACTTATCAGTCGTCAATCTTTTATATTTGAATTGTATGCGAATCCTTGTGTATGTGAAAACTTAAAATGCATCCGTCAAAGACGATGAGTTTTCATCGACCAATTAAAGCAAATGAACTCCAGGAAATAATATTTCTGCGCGATGGTCGGGGAACGCACAAATAACTTGGAAAGTGGTGTTTATTAAATAACTTTATGATTTTCTCTCGCTCTGGGCCAGATTTAAACTAAAAGCAATGAGTGTTGTAACGTTCCAACTCATTGAATGGAGGAAACAAAATGAATGATAAGGGAATGGAATTCAGTTTAAAAAAAAATGGACAGTTGATGTCATATAATTCTTTTAAAATACACGCATAATAAAAAATAGAAGCCGTCTGACGTCTTTACATATAATTAATTATCGTATTCACAACACAATAGTTTATTTAGTCATACGGTGATAAAGTATTCTTTATCTCGGGTCAACATATAAACAAAGGACATAGGTATATATACAGTAACAGCCTGTGAATGTCCCACTGCTGGGCTAAGGTCTCTTCTCCTCTTTTGAAGAGAAGGTTTGGAGCTTATTCCGCCACGCTGCTCCAATGCGGGTTGGTGGAATACACATGTGACAGAATTTCAGTGAAATTTGACCAATACGGGGCTCCTCACGAGATCACGACGTCAAGCACGAGATGAATTATAATCACAAATTAAGCACATGAAATTCAGTGGTTATTGCCCGGGTTTGAACCCACAATCATCGGTTAAGATGCACGCGTTCTTACCACTGGGCCATCTCGGCTTTATATACAGGTATAGGCACATATATAAATTTTGAATTCAAATTAATAGTTCCTTTGGTGTTGCTAGAACAAAATACTTTCAACCCCCAAGCATACAAAACAAAACGAGTTTTGTGTTAACGTGTAATTTAATAATCAGAGACGTGTCACTGCTTATACTAGCTGTGATACATTTGTAATCACGTCACGATGCATTACAGTTTACGGTTTAAATTAATCGAAACTCATACATATGCATAATAATTCCTAAAATCAGTACATTAATTTGTAATAAAGATCTTTGAATGTACTCTGCAATTAATGTACATTTGTTATATAAATTATGTTTTTTGTTATTATTATTATATTTATTTATTTTAATAACTTAATTTTTCTATTAATTGAGAGCTGAATTAATAACCAGACTAGTCTAGATGTGAGAAAATTACAGGCTAAACACTGGCAATGGTATTTATTAAAATCAAAGATGATTGTATATACTCACAGCAAGCTTATAATCTAATGTTTCTTGATATTCAATTGTTTAATAGCAATATGTAAATAGAATATTTTAAGATCTCGCGAAATGATTTATGTAAACGCAACATGTCGCCTTAAGGTGAAGTCACATATAAATAACCAGGACGTACATTAACCGCGTAGTAAGTATTGTTAAGAGTCATAGTGTACAAGCAAATATATTTATCCGTGTAAAGCGTTTTCATCTTTAACCATATTGTAAAAGGAATCAAAATGCCATGTCAGCACTTATCTTACCTATCGCCAGCTAGATTACACAATCGAAGAATTGCTTAAAATTAACTTTAACGATATCGACGCAATATTTTAACTCGGTACGGTAATAATTCAAGTTAATAGCCCTTACTTCTGTTCCCTAGGTCTATAAAATATTGCGAATCATGTGATTAAGATCCATCACCAGGGATACATTAAAGCGATGAGCTTGATCGACGCATCACGTTTTACCTAAAAAATTTAACGAACGTAATTTATACACTTTTTAATATAAAGGTTCTTTAAGATTTAAGGTTTTATTCTATCAAGCTAAAAACTTTTTTCATGGCAAAATTAATTAAAAGATATAGTTTTTTTAATCATCTATACTAAAAAAGATGATTAAAAGTGTAGAATAATTTATGTCTCGACTTGGAAATGAAGAAAAAAAATTAACGCCTCAAAATATACATATTCATAGCTAATTAATAGTCATAAAAGATTATTATTTCGCAAAACGAAGCATAATGTATGATAATAACGAATATCTAAAAAAAACGGTTACAAAGCTTTACAAAGAATAAATTTAAATAAACTACGGCACAACATAATTTTAAAAATCGATCAACAGAAACTCCATACGTTGTTAAAACAACCATCTAAAAGTAATAATACCAAGTTAACGCATGCTTACGTACAATTTTAAATAAACAAAAATTAATGTTTGTCCGCTGTGTGTTCCTCTAAGAGTCCAAGCCATACGATTGTTACCAAAATTTGGTGGGTCCTTCTGATTACACCCAAGAAGGTTTCTGGAAAAATACAAGAATTCTACTTTGTGTTTGTCCTTCAATATAAACGGTTTATGTAGACCCTTACTCTATCCGCGTAGAGTCAGGCGGAGAACTTTCAAATAAACTTAATACTGTAAGTAAACTAAGACATTTTGAAATTCTATATTTTTTATTCTACGTACTACATTTCTTTAAAAAATGCTTATGAATCGTAAGTTGTCAGCGTAATTTTTTGTTACATGATTGCTAGGTGAGTTATCAACCTTAAATCGAATTCGCGACTTACGCTACAAAATAACAATTAGGCAACAATAGACCTGCTCGCATCTGCATGCACCGGTTCAGCGAGTTATTAAATGTGAGAGAAACGGAATCGCGTATCCGTTTGTAAATGTTCCTTTCATCATCTTGACTTCAGCTAGAAACCCACAGAGAAAAGGCCATCGTTTTATAACTACTTACGTCTATAGTTTTAATACCGATCCGTTCAAGATCTGCGATCGCATGCTCGAGTCATATGTGAATATATATTTTCATTTTATAGGTTACTAGGTAACTTTCGCCATTAAATGTCATTTACATTTAACTGTAACAATTAAAACATAATAATATTATTAGTGATTCTTAAAACTGTTTCTAATAATCGTTTAGAAATCGTAAAATTTAATACAAATTAAAGTGAAGAATAGTAATCTATTAAATGTAAAATTTTATGCAAAGCCAATAAAATCGATGTGTTAAATAATTGATATTCTTTCATTAACGCTTTGGAAGGCTCTATTCAAATACTATATTAGTGTCATTCATAAAATTATGTTTTTTTAAGCCTTTACAATAGAGATGAAACATGTCTGTAAAATAAATATTCATGAACGTATTGTACAGACAATTATACAGTTCATAAACCTCTTTAAGTCATATAGTAAAAGTAGTTAACTCAAATGACAAAGCGTAGTGATGTAGCCGTTATGCCGTCTCAATTCCCAGGCTCTCGTTCTTTTTGTCGACGACAAGGTTCCGTGGGGAGCATAGAGAATCCCACGTGCGCTCCCGTTCGGAAGTCCCGTATAATAAATGGAACGCTTAAACATGTGCCGAGCCGAGGTGGCCCAGTACTTAGAAAGTGAAACTTAACCGAAGATGGTAGCTTCAAATATGGACCATTGAGTTTTCACGTTTAATTAATTTTATCATTAATTCATTAATGAGGAAATTTGAATGTACAGGATAAAATTTGTCATCATTTTCAAGATGGGAATAGGCCGATTGATAGACAAGCAATGGAAAATTAGACAATTACAGGCTGTTACTTTCAGCTACTTCACTAAACATAATATTATAACAGGAAGTCTAGCAACAGTTTAATCATAGGTTTAACTGTGTTACCAGCCTGTATTTGTAAAGTGAAAAGGAAGTTATTTTTTTTTAATCTTGTCCTTAATTTCGTCGAAATGTGGTGTAGGAAATAACCAGAAAACAACATTTTTTGTCATGCTTTTTGTGATTATGTTTTTTTTAGGATTTTTATTACATTTAAATATAATCAAAGAAAGAGCTAAGTTAATGTTACAACATACATAAGAGACGTTAATTTTACTACTATTCCAAACTTTGTAAATGTCTGTAAAATCAAATCAAGTTTAATATATTTTTACAAAATTTACCCCTATTTCACGTGGTAGAGTCAAATTCGTAGGTAAAAATTACCTGTATTGTAATTATTAACTAACACCATGAAGGCTAAAGCGGAATTTGCTCATAGAACATGAGTACAAATGCAAATCCCAGCTTACTTTGAATAATACAATGAGTGGTCGGTTATAAACACAGCCATTAATGTTTCATTAATTTTGAATACACATATTTATGATCAAAATGGACATTCTAACTTAAGCTTTGGAAATTAATGTTGAATAGCTAGTTCACAGTTTTAGATCACTTTTAGAGTGCTACCACCGCGGGCTCGTAATGCAAATTGACACCTTGCTATTGATTCCCAATAAAGTCGTAAGTGCATTGGTCATATGCCAATATCAACTATCTATATTAAGCATGCTACCCTAAATGACGTGGTAGCTTTCACAGGCATAGCTGATTAAATTATATCGAAACGTACCGATTAGGCGGAACATCATCATCAATTTTCTGTTATCGACGCATATTATTTTTACTTGAAATAGAATTTTATTTGTTTCTAAATTAATAACAGGGGATTTCAAGCTCATACGGCGCCGGCGTGTTGAAACGATAAAATAATGCTAACAACAAAACATAGAGGTGTCGCGAATTCGATAGATCGAAGCGATTGTGCAATTTTATCTCAGTGAAAGCAGCGATTCGTTCACTCTGACCTCCGTGACTACTTCAAGTGATCAAATGAACACTATCAACTGGGCACCTCAGAATATTCAAATAGACAAAGCCGTTTTAATTAACGATCGTAATGTTTTTCGCCTTATTTTTTCCTTGTGAATGGATTTTTACGGATATAGGTCTTCGCATTACGACTACGTATAGATGAATTTGAAATTTAGTTAAAGGTATAACTAAGGCCACCACTCTATGTCAAAGATGGCGATGCATAAATAAATAATGCTATATCTTCGTGTGAATATATATTTTAGTTGGTTTGTTTTTCTAAATGATAGTAAAAAAGTAAAGTAACAAGTAAGTAAGGATTCCTCTCCCTTTGAGGAGAACGTTTGGATCTTATTACACCACGCTACTTCAAAACGGATTCGTGTATATGACTTAATGATTAAGATATAAATACATTTCTAATCATGAAGTAGTTTTTAAAAATTAATTTACTTAATATAGAGTGGAAAGGACGGCATTGCCTTCATCACGTTTTACATATGTAAGAATTTCAAACGTAGGGTTGGTTACGCCCACTCGAGCCGATAAACACGAGCAAGAAACTACTTTATAATTACATTAAAGTCGTATGTAACAGAATTTAGACTTTAAACTTACTAACCTATCTGTGTGACTTGACTCGAAATCGGCCACGGTGTACTCTCCAATCCGCTCGGAACACCTCTAAAAGACAGAGGAGTCTAAAAAGAAGCAACGACTCATTAAAACGATTTTACTGCTATTTGTATCAAAAATAAAAGAAACTAAGGATGACAACAAAGTTTTATAAGCTGTAGGATAGTACAAAATAATGTCATCTTATATATACAAGACAAGCGGTTTGTTTTTGTTAGTATTCTTTGCGTTCACGCATGTTCATCGGATTGTGTTGAAACCATATAATTATTATTGTTGTTGACTTCCGTGGAGATTTCTGGTCTAACATCAGTGAACAACAGCTAGCGCGCTAGTCGTATCAGATACGAGTATATCTAGATAATGACTAAAACATATTTATTTAGTTATTCTGTTTAATTTATCCGGCATAATTAAATCGTAAGCTATAATATTTACATACATATGTACGAAGACAAGGCGGTTCATAACAAAATCAAAATACTTCATAATGTTTTCAATGGCGCAACGCGTTCACTGCCTATATACGTCATTTTTGAATAAACGAAACATTTAGATTGTTGTATCTAATTGAAAAATTACACTAGAACCTGTTTTAATCGTTACATAACAGAAAATAATATGCTGTCAGGCAATTTATACAGTTTTATCAAAATCATTAAACAAAACGCTTACTTTCGCTGCGTGTGGTTTGTAAAAATCATTAAAAATGAAACAATTCGTGCCAACCCTGACTCTAAAGGCAACACAATTACTTTAGCAGACCATCATTGAAATTAAACTTGTACTTTCCAAGGACAAGACTTAACGGAATCGTTAGGTCCTGATACAATACACACATACGTGTTTGTTGTCAACTGAACATACGCACAGAATGGTGTTAGGGGCTTCTGCAGGCTAATTTGGAGAGGTACCACTTACTCATCACGTATTCTACCACCAAACAGAAATACTAGATACTGTTGTGTGGGCTTGAAGGGTGAGTGAGCCAGTGTTCGTGGCGAAAAACCTAGTTTATTTCCAAAGTAAACATTTATATTATCAAAATATATCCAAATATATTATTTCTTTATATGTATATATGTCACAGTCAAAACTCTTCCCGTGGGTAAATTACTTTGCCTGACTTAATGGCATATAACTAACATAAAACACTCGTGCTGCCTAAGTAACATATACTACATGAAGGTATAAACTGAGATAAAACATATACGGACGGGTAACTCGCTCACAGAAATGAAACTAACTAATCGAACCTAGCATGCCTTTAACCAAAAATAGATACTTTTAACTAATTAAATCAGTTAAGAATAGTTTCGACCGACGACGTTGAGTTCTGCAATATATAATGTATGAACATGTTACGTGTCTAATAAAGAACCTGAAACAGCACAATATAATCATCCCTATATATACAACCAGATAGACGACAGTGGTAATTTATTAAATTCTCAAAGCAAATAATAGTGACCGTGCTCGCTTCGTCAGGCAGGGAATTCAACAAACGAATCCATTGAACATTGAATTTTCATCGAATATATTCTGAACTAAATGACAGAGAGCACAGCATCATGTCAAAATTCATTTAGTTCTTTAGATTCAATCTATTTTACAATCTGAATTATTTTTTTAATTATTTTTTTAATTATTTTTATTTAGTCTTTTGAAAACATTTTCAAGTTTATATTATTACCTGTTCAGATCATAAAAATATATAAAAACAATAAAACAATCTAGTGGCGTGCCACGAGGCCAACGAGTTGCAGACCTGCGAAGATATGTCTCCGGTTAGGTCCCTGTACCGTACGAGACGGCCCTAGTTTTTACACGCACTAACGGAATCCGCGCGCCTTTCGTCCGCTTGTAATTGCGATATATTGAGGCGACTAATACGCTGCTATTGCAAAAAGCGGTTTATTTATATTAAATGTCGATCCGTCCATTCGACTAACGGTTGTAACTGTGCTTGAATTGTTCACACACGTATCGATTGAGAATTATTTCATTGCTCTGTAGTAGTCAATAAAACTGTCACTTGTGATAAGTTTGAAATATATAAATGTTTACATAATTTGTTTGTAAATAATTATGAAAGCAATCGAATTTATTAAATACTTTCGATCTTCTTACACTACCTACGAGTATGTAACATCGGTCACTAATTTAATATCGACATATTGGGACATGTATATTTGTAAACCGAGTGTCTATCCGAAGCGATCGGGAAAGGTCGTGAATAGAATTGTTTAACACTTAACCCGTGTTCTCTTCTCATGACACGAACGTCATATGCATGTGTGTGTTTTCAGAGGACGCTTATTATTCCGCGCTATCGGCAATCCAATGCGCATTTACATTACATTAAATTTTTGATGTTGTCTACATTCTATTTAAAGGCTTTTGTGTTATAAGTAGATGTCAAGGTAACGTAACTATTCTATTCTACTATCGTAACTCTAAGAAATATCGTTATGTATCTGTTCCTGTAAATACAATGAGGAGGAAATCGAGTATATCTTGGTTAAATGTTTACTGAATATAAATTATGAAACTGAATGATTTCACTAATACAAATAGTCGTTACATCACATACAAAGTTAAAGCTTCAAGAGACTTGACTTTAGTATTATCTGCACTAATGTTATAAATTCTAAAGTAATTTTGTCTGTCTTTCTATAACGCGTTCACAGCTAAGTAACTAAACCGATTTCGATACAATTTGGTATGAAGCGAGCTTAAGCCCCAAGAAATGATATAGGGCACTTTTTATATATCTAGCACCTTCCTCCAAAACACAACCGAAAACTACTCATATTAAATTTTATTGTTTGTTAATAGTGTATATAATGGGCTTATTTTATAAGTGCATAACATTTTCAATAAGTAGAAAATATTGCATAAATGCAAAGCAACAAATAGGTACTGTATTTTAAAATGGTATATTTTGTGTCTGTGCACTGCCTCACTTATAGTTTTACATTCCTATGCCTAAGAAAGCACGTAAATCCATCGATGCAGCCGTCATCTCTCCGATCAATCCATCGAGCTATACATGTCGAGGCGCAGAGCCACCAGCCACCACCATATACAGAACCAGCAATGCCACCGCTTTCCAGAATAGTCGTTATTGCCAAAACCGGCGCGGAAGGCATCGTCATCACAAACTGTAACATAGACACATAGACATATACACGTTTTTAAGCTTTTACTTAAGATCACAGGCTATAGTGTCGAAATTTACATAAAGTTTTGAACAAGTTAAACATAACTTGAGCTGAAACGGCGCATATATTTTTAGTGATAATACAACAGTATACGAAATTGTATTTATTCGTTAATCGTCCTTTTTCGTTATTAATTTATTTAAAATATAAAAAAATCAAACCTACAAATATATTTTTAAATTACGACTACTATATTATGTACATATAAAAATAGCTTAAATAAAGTGAATGAAGTGAATGAAGTAAATAAATATTAGGTTAAACAAATGTGAAACAATTTTTACTTTTTAATTCTCTTGAATGAATTCTCTATCGGTATTTAATGAATGGCGTTAATTGTCGATTAGTATTCAGCCGTTGAATGACAATTGTGTGTATGTGTTTACTGATAACCCTGATACCGCGTCTGGTTCCAGCGAACGTCGATAATGGCGTATAGCCGTGTTCATTGCTTTTTTTTGCGATTTTGCTACCTTGTCCTATAAATTCATGAACTTTGTAGTTTTCAAATTAAAATTGATTTATGCATGAAATATGACTACGAAACTACACTGCGCTTGCGCACCTACTTAATTTCCTAAATAAAACTCTTTGGTGTGGAAGGCTGTTGGAATTTATATACAATTACAAGTGAGTAAGTATTAAGTTAAAATAAATGTTTTCTTTTGTTATTGTATAGTGGTTTACGTGGTACTTGTTATCACCGCGTTTTAAATATTATTTTAAGAATTAATAACAAAGAAATTGTCGGTTAATTTTAAAGCTAAGATCTAAAGTGGCTCTATCGAAATCAAACAACGAGGGAGCTATTGCGGCGCCATTCTAAGCAATATTCAATATTAGTCTTAAGAAAGCGAAGTGTTGCCATGATATTACAAGTTCGTCAGTCTATCGTCTAAATTGCGACCGAGCGTCACGCTCTTGTTTTCAACATACGATAGCTTATTCGCAGCTAACTCCGCACGTATCTGGCAACACCGCTACAGAAAGTTAGCAGATTTTAAACGTGTCTGCTTAGAAATACTCTATAGAAAACTATATGTACATAGTAGCCTCAAATTAATAGGAAAAATGTATTGTGAAGTAAGTTATTATTTGATAATGACTCCTATACACAAATATAAAAATTACTTATTAATTAAATCATACATTATTCAAGTAGGCTTTTATCACCTATTACAGTGGCTTATGAATAGTTACCACTTTGAATTTTACAAGATGATATTAAATATAAAGCTACCACAGGATTCTATCAAGAAGAACTTACTTGTTTCCACCAATGACATAAGTACCTTTGATAATTACATACATTCCAATTTGAAGACTGATTGAAATCAACAAAAATTATCTCCAAGCCTTGTATTGACTATTCATTAATTTTATTTTGACCCAAAAGGTATTTAATAATCGGAAAATAAAAAATATGTTACCCCATACCGCGCATTTTGATCTGTTTTAAAAGAGCAACTACGCGAGTTTTTTACCGTTTCCTTCTGTTAGAGACTGCTTTCTAAAACGATCGTAGAGTTAAAATATTGACGATTCTAAAACGCTTTATCGTAAAGTTTATTTGAATGAAAGACATCTGATTTGATATAATTTTATTTTTATTAGTGTATGAATCATTGTTGAGGTAAACTTTGTTACAATTGATTTCACAGAACTATAAAACAGGTTATATAATATGAGACATATTTACATAAATTAAGAATTTTAAAATAAAACATAGAAATGTTTTACCAGGTAAATATATTTAAAATCACTTATTACTAGTACTATACTTGCAATGCTAGTTTATACAGCTTTGGAGTGGGGACAATAGCCTAAGGACAGCATCGAACCTGCAACTTTTACATCGCTAGGCTGCCCGTAAATCATTGCGCTATTGCCGCTTAAATTCATTTCCCATTCTTTCTACCTTTGCACAGATAATATTATTATTAAATAATGACATATAAACAAATATTATAACACAACCAGTATTATATATTATAAATATTATTACAATCCAGCCAAGCGAAACTAATATTAGGGATATATTTACATGCGTTACATAACTGACATATACAATCTAATGTTGACATTTTTATTTATATGGATCACATGTATACAATTTAAAGATCTTCAAATATCACATACTAAGTTCTCTTTTTTGGCAACTTTCGCTGTAAAGAGTCCAATTAACGTGAACATAATAAGTTATATCTCAAAAGATATAGTACATATAAATTTATATACTTTTATTGTTCATGAAACAATAACTTGTCACAATGTGAAAGTTCCATTTTATCAGATTATTCGTTTTTGCGCGAATCCAGATAAAGGCATCAACAAAACTTACCTTTTTATTAAATTAGTATGATTTACTATTTCCATGTAAGAGCCTAGGTCGTAAATAATATTTTTATAATAGGTTTGCGGTTGTTAGTATTAATAGTAACAAGCAAATACCTTGTTCGTAAACAACACTATCGATTCATACTTTGCACGGGTACTAAACGCAAATGATTTGCTAATTTATTTCGCTTTAACATTATTTTTAATTACTTTTTTATTTTTAGTTAATTTTTTAGTTTGTTAAACTTTCACGTGTTAACTGCTCATCCGGTCATCATGAATATTTCACAATTAAATTATATTTCGCAATTATATGTAGTCAGGGGTGCAAAAATATAGGCTAGCAACTAATATACTATATACGAGTGTTTCTATCATATGTTTGTGTCGCATGCGTGCTGAAACCCTTCATTCAATTGCGTTGAAAGATTATGCAGTTGCTGCTGACACTCGCATAAAGGTTTCTGTTGGAGTAAAATAGGTGACACGCGATTCATATCGGATAGTTGTTTACCAACATGTACCAGTTATTGTCTAATTATAATATTAATACATTTATATACATACCACAAATTATATGTCATTACGTTAGTTTGAATGACCTCTCGCTATCTTTATAGCAGTTTTTCCCGTTTAGGTAGTGTTCAAATAAGCAAAACATGCAACAACTAATCTTTCCTTCGTACACACACACACACACACACACACACACACACACACACACACATACACGGACACTAATATATAAACGTCCTTATGACCATCGTACTATCTTATGTTATGACGTACAACAATATTCTTAACAGTTTGAAGTCAGTAGCGAACGGCTTGTCAAATTATATAAGTGAAACATACAGATTATTGATAGAAACAAACATGAGATTCCCATTATTTTTATGCTGCAAACATTCTATGAAATAAACATAAAGTAATTTTAAGGCCGCACACACTTTATAACGATGCAGGATATATTATAATAACAATCAACGTACTGCATTCCATTAGCGTTGTAAATTCTTTGTAATCATAAAACTTGTATAATGCATATTGTATAACAAAGTCACATGCCGAACGTACTTGTAAGGTAGACAAGTAAACCATCACAGCGGTTGTGTTAAAATTTCCGAACTGGAAACAGCGGAACCAACATCGTCGAAAAACTATTGAAAAAAACGCTATCCATCTCACTTCCACTTAAGATCTCTTTCTTTCAGTAACACCATAACCGTTACTAAATCTCAGAATGCGTGTAAAAAATAGATAAAATCATTCTCCCTTTTTGTATATTGGACAAGCGTCCGATCATACAATATTTTTTTGTGAATCTATTCATTCAAATTCAATCGCATAGATGAGAAAATTGATTGGTTTTCGAAATACCCGTTTCGTCCAAGACATTTATTCAAATCTTGCTTCAAATTATATTTCGTGGCAAAGAATAATATTGTAAGATTAATCAATAGCTAGTATAGAATGAAGTTTTTATTCCATATACGATTCTCAAGTGAAGTCTAAATAATATGTTATGAGATAATCGAATACAACGGTTTATGTTTCTGATGGAGAGTTCGAGTGAGACGTGCTACCAACAATATGTAACAAGAAATCCAATGGACAAACAACACCTTTACTAAATACTAACAATAGCTATGGAAAATGACACTTCATATAGTTCCTTGTAGCAAGCCGCCGACACCTCGCTGCTTCGGAGAATACAATCGCAGACTATAAGTACAATCACACGACCTCGCCTTACGATAACGTTGATTATTAAGTAAGTATTTAATTAAACCTTAAATATTAAATTTGTTGGATACATGACGTAATTAGGCGGAATTAAACACATAATGTCATGATAAGTTGAAATCAATCAGATTACTAAGAGGCTTCTGAATAATACGTGACGGAATATTTGGCACCTAAGTAGATCAGATGTGGCCCAGTTTGGTGATTCGAGCGCGAGCTATTCATGATTTTCATGTGCTCAATTTGTGTTTAAAATTCAACTCGCTCTCAGCGTTGATGGAAATCATCGTAAGGACACCAGCGTGTCTGCTGTAAATGAAGTCTGCTATATTGTAATCGAAATTGATAGTGAAATAGGATCGAAACCTTCTTAAAAGGGGTACAAACCTTGGCTCAGCAGTGGGAAATATACTGGCCGTTGCTTTATATTGCCGATATACTCCATAACGAAATTAAAATAATTTTCATGGGACAAATTTGATAACAGCATTATACGGAACTCTTTTCCCTCATGTTAGTGTATATATAAATAGGTACCCTAAAAGATATCCTTTTTATCACCTTAAATGGTGAATTTATTAGGAAATAAAAATCTCTAAATGTTACAGATTCAAATGACGAGTACTCAGATCTACGGCAATATGTTACAGAACATTTTTAATTTTTATTTGTATTTATTTAAGGTTTAATGTAAACATTTATTATCAAAAGCATAAATGTAATTGCTTCTAGGTGATATTTTGAAATTTTTATGTTATGCATGGACATGTACAAAGCTAAGAACGGAGTGGTAAAGAGCTAAACTTCTTTAGTAACTTTCTCAATTAATCGTCTTACATTAAACAATTTCAACGATATTTTCAATTCTTCGAATAAATGTTAAATAAAGTATAAATATTTTATAATATAACACTTCGGTGCCAGGGGCAACAGTCTCCGACACGGTCGAATAAGGTTAGAAAAACATTAAATCACTCCTATTTATAATAACAGATATAAAAATACCTAATGACTGGCATTAATAGTGTTTTTATTAAAACAAATGAAGAGATGATTTACTTGGTGGTAGAGCTTTGTGCAAGCTCGTGTGGGTAGGTACCACCCACTCATCATAATATATTCTACCGGAAAACAGCAGTACTTGTTATTGTTGTGTTCCGGTTTGAAGGGTAGAAACCAGTGTAATTACGGGCACAAGGGACATAACATCTTAGTTCCCAAGGTTGGTGGCACATTGGCGATGTAAGCGATGGTTAACATTTCTTACACTACCAGTGTCTATGGGCGTTGGTCACCACTTACCATGAGGTGGCCCTTTTTTTTTTTTTTTTTTTTTTTTTTATTGTATGGGTTGGCGGACGAGCATATGGGCCACCTGATGGTAAGTGGTCACCAACGCCCATAGACAATGGAGTAAGAAATGTTAACCATCACTTACATTGCCAATGCGCCACCAACCTTGGGAACTAAGATGTTATGTCCCTTGTGCCTGTAATTACACTGGCTCACTCACCCTTCAAACCGGAACACAACAATACAAAGTACTGCTGTTTTGCGGTAGAATATCTGATGAGTGGGTGGTACCTACCCAGACGAGCTTGCACAAAGCTCTACCACCGAGAAATATGCTCGTCCGCCTACCTATCCTATAAAAAAAGAAGAGATGAGCTTCTATTATGCTTATAGCGGAGGGAAACTTGTGACACGTGGCATGTTGGTGTCGAAGATGATGGTATACTACCGAACCTCACCTAATCAATATCGGTCACGGTGGTCATTCTCAACCGAGGTTAGCTAACGGCGCTATAGATGTTATAGTGTAATGTATGTGAAATCACTCTCTATACTCTCATTATTGTAATCACACACAATCAGAAATAGATCAAGGAACGGAATTAATTCAACTTTAAAACTTGTGGTCATAACTTTTTGTCAGACAACCGCATTAAAATTTTAATGGAGGACAGGACTTTAAGCTAGTACCGATGGGAAGTATTATAAATTAGCCATTATTGTATAATGGCTAACATGATGGAGAAAAGAAGAACATAGGTAATAATTTATGGGTCCAACCTTAATTAAACGTCTGCTTATTAAACATTACAATTACAAAGATTTTAAAATATATCTATTAACGAAATGCTGTGTTATGGTAGTTTTCAGCGCCTTTGTCACATAGAAAATATACGCTGTTAAAATGTAATGTTGTCTTCGCAAGTAATCTGAGCCGTCACATTTTCATCGAAAATAATAGTTATTCAATAAGATATTAGTACATTACTAACAGAATATTTGATAGGTAACTTGTCATTGCTAACAATACCTCAATAGAAGCTCAAGGATATTGGGATATTGTGTATATTAAACCGCTTAAAAGTTAACTTCATTCGACCTGTCAACACAGCAAAAATATAATACACTGACCTGCTTCCGCTAGCTCTGATATTTTAAATTCGAGCGATAACTGCCACATTATGAACGGGGTTAAAACAATCGATCTGATGTGGAAAAATTGCATTGACATTATAGAGCATCCCAATCCAGCACCTATTACGATATCACATCTCTGTGGACTTTCTATTTTAATCACAAACTCTCAAACTGCTAAAGATACGACACTAAGAGCCATAGTAGTGAATAGACGTCAATTACTTGTCAGTTTTTTCGGATGTTTACGAAATATCTTATTACTCGATCGTGTTTTTGTTACTTTAACAAACTATAATATTACGACAGATTTGCAATGGCTAAAAATTTACTAAAATATAACACAGTGAAACGTCTATGTAAGAATTATATTTTGCAATCGTAAGTAGTGAATATGGTTAATTAATTAATTGGTACTATTTGATGCAGAATTATTTAGCCATTAAGTATATTTTGATTTCGTTATAGAAATTACTTTATCGAAATATTTTGAAATATTTGAATCCTTCGTAAAATAATATTGGAAGTGCATTTTGTACAAGAAACTGGCTAGGGTATTGAGCAAGCCCGCTGGGTAGGTACCACCCACTCGTCACATTAATTCACCTTATACCATCAAGCAGCAATACTTAGAATAACATCTTAGCTCCCAAGACTGGTGGCACATTGGCGCTTGCATTGGCTAATATTCCTTACAGTGCGAATGTCGAATAATATGGGTGATAGGGCTTAACTTCAGATACTAATCTATATATCTACCAATTTTAAATTTAAAAAAGTATAGAAATTTTGAGACTACAAGGATATCGTATAGGAAATTGTTTTCAGTGCTACATTGCAAATGTCAAAGACAAGTCGATGTTAATTAACTTTTTCATACAAAAGGAATAAGTCTGACAAAGTGTTTCGGACTTTAGTTGGAAATATAAAATATTCGAACCGAAAATTTAAATTCTTATTAAGGCAGATTTATTTTTCATTTCGCTACCGACTTGGATTATATTTTGATCACACGTTGAACGTCAAACGTTATTTGACTTAAAATGATTTCTGTAGTTGTCAATTTTAATTTAAAAAGTTAGTTTGTTAATTTACTCAATCAATCGTAACAAGTTACGATTTGTTGATCAAGTAGTTACATCGGTATAATCTATGTTTCGTTTACAAATATCGATATTTTTTATCGCTGTTGCCTTTTGTGCTTTTTGAATTTTGCTACCGTGCCTCGGCCCCCGACGAGCGGAAGTTTGGAATAATATTAATTAGATACATAACTTCAATAAAGGATCCTATTGCTATTTAAGATCAGATATGGTGATTCTTCACATTTAAAAAAATATGGGTTCATTGACATCCCATATATCCAGATTTTTATTAAGTATTTTTTTAAACAGCATTATTTTAAAGAAGCCTTCGACTTGAAGTTTCTTTAACTGAGGTCAAGGCCGAGAAAAGTGAAACAAGTGTGGAGACCGCACTGCCTACGCCCGCGCCCACACCGCCGCGTAGTAGCGTAAAGTGTAATCCCTATATGGCAACCGGCGAATTTACATACTATTAGATATATTACGGGCTGCGCCCGAGAGTCTCGACTTCATTCACTTGGATCCGAACCAGTAGTGATGACCATCTTGAATCCTGAATGACGCGAGGTACTTACTATTGGGGTACATTTTATTCGTTAAATTTCAGATCCGTTTTATTAAAAATATTAAATCTATAAATATATAATATCAATAATAGGAAGCAGGAAGACTTTGTTGCTTCTTAAATCATAATTGGGAGTTGAACCAGCTTACTTCTAGAACAATAAATATCCATTGTGTATCTGTTTTAGTTAAAATTTAGTCATCGATCAGCTGCATCAAACAACAAAAGTTGGAAAAAAGCTAAAATAGCAAATGTTCCGAACGATATTTCAGATAAATCGATTTCCAACGTACACAGTTTTTCTTTTTTTAGAATAAGAACATAGTTTACCAACAGGTATAAAGTTATCGTTTTATGAACAACTCTTGAAACTCGATATCATTACACTGTGCACACACTGATGTTCACTTCTGCACACATGCATACGCTGCGCGTACGCACAGAATTGCGACCAACCTGTTGGAAAAAAATGAGGCAAGGGTGGGTGTGTGAATCCGAGATGCTAATAGTTACAACGCACAATCTTGATACTTGATTCTAAGATCCGTAACATTCAAATAGCAGCTTCATCAGATTGAGTATTATTTTCATTTTAAATGCAATATTTCAATATTTTATTACACATGTATGCATAGTTGTTTTCAATTATATTCTTAACTAGCTGTGCCCAGCGGTTTCACCCGCGTATAATTAATAAAAATATAATAAATAAAAATAAGCCTAGAGCCTTCCTCGATAAACGGACTATCCAACACCAACATATTTTTTAAATTCGAACCAGTAGTTCCTGAGATTAGCCGGATCAAACAAGAAACTCTTCAGCTTTATATATTACTATAGATATGTTTAGTATTGTTATGTTTTCGTAGTGTGTGCAATAAAGAATAAATAAATAAATAAATATGTGTAAAGCAGCCTGGAAGTTATCAGGTATAAATGTAAATATTAATATATGTGAATGTCTTTGTTACAGGTAAGGCGAATAATGAGGCTTATTTAAAATGTATTTACGTTTGCATCGTAAGGTAAGTTAATAATTTTATGATATGACTCAATTTATAACATGAAAATAGAAGTTGATATTTATATTAAAAATGAGTAACGAGCGAAATACATATATAAATAAAATTATTAAATAAAATAAAAAACCGCTACTCAGGCGCAGTACACGAGACAACCTCAAGAAAAAACCCGGGTCACCCAATATCCTGAACAGATGCTGTGCTCCTTGAGATGAAATTAATAATAAAAAATCATCTTTTCACAAAATTTCGCTCGACATATGCCGTGAAGCGCAAAGGATGTCCGAATTTTTTCCTTATAAAAATTACTTCTAAATTATCATCTAAGTAATTGCTCTTGGCGCGATATTTCAAGTAGGTGAATATTTTAGCTAACCGTGTTCTATATATTAATATAAACAGTAAGAAAACGGAGTACTCATTGAAAACAAGTAAACTAGTTGCGCGTCCCGACTTCACACGGGTAAAGTTCATTCATATCTTAACTCAATAAATCTATATTATGTAACACAAAGCAAACAAAAACACTTTCGATTTAAATTATTAGGATATATTCGAACCAATCTAATTATAGCTCTTTAGGTAAATAATGTCAACTATCATCTGATTTATAAGACTCTCAACGAGTCGATTCGTTCGAATCGTGAAAAAACCGAGTTATTCGATGTCTATATTTATAAAATCGTTTGTCCTGACTGACTATCAACCCACTGCCAAAACTACTAAATCTAGAAAGCTGACATTTAGAATATGTTGAGGTTAATCGTAAACAAATACTAAGATAGATTTTTCGGAAATTTTACTTTTATGAGAGAGGTAATTTTGTATTAATTTTATGTACGAACGTAACGTAACGTCGGAACGGTCAGTTAGTCTTATTTAAAAATATAATGAACTAATTACTTTTGAAAATGCCGGCTGAAATTCTCTCATGTATTCGTAAATCTACCAACACGCAGTGTCGCATTCCACCAGAATGAACTCGGGACATACTCGTTAGTCCAGCTGTGGGACGTATACATGTGCGTCAACAGCGCAAGGTTTTACGGGCTATCTAGCGATGTAAAAGTCGCAAGTTCGGTCAGGATCTCTTGGGCTTTTGGAAGGGTAAATAATATTATTGATAATTCCTTAAAAACGGCCATCGCTGGTATAAAAAATACCATACAGAGACTGACATTACTTCAATTTATTAATGGTGTATTATATTACATAAATAAGACAAAATAACCTCTCCGGTCTTTTGAACAGGTTCAACGCACAACTTTTACGTTTCATTTAGACCTTATTTTACAAAGCGAACTGTGTTCATTCACGTGAACGAGCTAGTATTGGGACTAAAGCTTTTATATTTGCCTTTCAAAACGTAATTTCGTATCATATGTCTCGCTTTAATACATTGCTTGTTAGTGAGACGTACGATTATCGATATAGTATTGAAAAAAATTTTAAGGTTATCTATGTCATATTTGATCCGTATTTAGTTAACTGTAAGCCGGTTCCAGTGTACTGATTGTACTTAAGTTGTACACACCCTATTGAAAACACCTAAGTAGGTAAAGTCAGCCTGTGAATGTCCCACTGCTGAGCTAAAGCCTCCTACTTTTTGAAGGAGGCCGTTTTGAAGATTATTCCACCATGGTGTTCCAATGTGTATTTCTGTCATATGGCAGACTGTCAACCGTCACATGCATGTACGGTTTTCCTTTACCGCTGAGCACGAGACGAATAATTATAAAGACAAATTAAGCATATGAAAATTAAGTGGCTCTAGCCCAGCTTTGTACTCGATTTCACCTGCTGAGATTTTCGTCTTCCGACCAATGGGTCACATGCCGTATATTTAATATGAATTTTAAAATTACCTCCAAATAAAAGCTTAACTTAAAACCAAGATATAAAGGTAATAAAAACATTACATCAGTCTCAATGTCATTATTACTTGTTTATATTTTACAGAACCCGTTATTTATTGAAGATTGCTATTGTTATTGTTATATTTAATAATAATAATTTTAAAGTTACATAGTAGTATAGTTTGTTTAATTTACAAACATATTAAAATTTAAAAAACAGCAGTAATTGTTTGTTCCGATTTGAAGGGTGAGTGAGCCAGAGTAATTACGGGCACAAGGGACATAGAATCTTAGTTCCAAAGGTTGGTTGCGCATTGGCGATGTAAGCGATGGGTTAATATCTCTTATAATGCCAATGTATATGGGCGTTGGTGACCACTCACCATCAAGTGGCCCAAATGCTTGTCAGCCTACCTATACAATAATATATATATATATATATTAATGCAAACACGCAAGTGATCTCACGCAAGTAACATGATTACTTGTGTATTTGTTTTCTTTATAAATAGAGTGGATTAACATTTATTACTATATAATATAAAATAAATGACAAAAGTTATATACATATGTACATATGTTTAGTCCTTTCGCAGAATGTCTTACTGATAAAATTAATTGTATTTAATTGAAATAAGTACAATGTAGTTTGATTGTTAGGAAACTATTTCATTTCTTGCCGTTCATAACGTTACCGATGGTAATTTCAATTATAAATTAATCTTGTAAAATTACGGTACGGATGGTAAAGTGCTTGGAAGCGTTCTTGTATAAAGTGTTATTTTATTTCGATTGAAAAGATTTTGCAAACTTTATCTTCCATTTTTCCAAGTTTGGTTTAAATGAAATGCCTTTAGTTACGTCTGTTTTATAACATTCTGCATGAAAATATGCCTTGAGAAGATTATATCCGGCAGTCGACGTTGTATTTAATGTCTATTTCCAGCATTGCGTTGGAAAACAGAAAAACATATTCAGTTAGAAAAAATTGTTGCGAGCTACTACTGTTACAAACACACGTAATACTGTCTGACATTTTACGATCGAGTTCTACGTCGAGATAGATTCTTAAATTACAGAATAAAATTTAGGTACTAACATCAGCGGTAATTAAGTTATCGTCAAATTATAAATTAAATTTGTTATTGCTTTAAAGATTTTTTATTATTTAGTCCAAAGTATGAACATTAGCGCTGATATCTGATAAAATGTATATCAATTAGGATATCGAGCCTGAGGCTCGGGGTTTTTATTATCATTACGGCAATAACACAAGGATCGCTGGCCGGCATTTAAACGATAATACGACATAAAATTTAAGTTTTTATTTAGCAAATTTTGAGATACTTCATTATTATTACAATTTCAACTTGTTTATTGGCCGTTTCTATAAACATCAAAAAGATCGATTATGGCACGTGACCTATCATAATTAAAACTGACTTAATATATTATAATGGTACGCATAGCTTACAATAGATCTTAGACATAGCTTGCATATTGCAATAATTGTCAAGATAATAAATATAAATACTTAATTGATCAAAGTAAATGCAATAGAACATAAGAAGTGAGAAATAGTTTAGCGATGGAAACTGGAGAGGACGCAAGGAAGGGGCACGGACCGCAGTAATTAAATAAAGCCGATACGGGCCCCAATCAGCGTGATGCGCGGTACACTTAGGGCTGCATCTCCTAGTGTTATCCTGAAAACCGGAGATTAATCGATACATTTCCTGACATCGAGCTTAAAAATCAACTTTAATATTACATTGAATCAATTTAAGCTCTTATTGTAACTTAATGTATCAAAAACAAAGTACGTTGTAACAAAAAAAATGGATATGAAATATTATTAAAATGGTATTGTATATATGTTGGTATTCACATCTACGTGGCTTTTGTCCTGTTTTATTAATTGATCTTTGATCCAACTTTTGTATAGTTTGGCAGCCCTAATTGCACCCAGTATCCACGTCCATTGCAGCCAGGTCAACATGGCTCAAATACCAAATATACATTAAAGAAGTCATTTACAGACAAAAATACCGTAAAATTTTAGAAGATAATGTTTATCGATTTATTTGTACCCAAAACAATACCAGTTTTAGTTAGTTTAAGTTGATCGTTTATACCTAACATTAATTTAATAGATAAGAAATTAATAAAAAAGTGATTTTGTTATATTATGGCAGTGCAGAATCGATCTTGAAGTTTTCAATTAAAATGTTTTTTACTTTAAGCAATATATAATATTGTAATTGTTCAACAATTAATATGTTATCAAAATAAGTATTATATAATTTTTGTCACTAGTATATGTATAATACATAAGCTTCAGTAAATATTATAAATGTCCAAAGAGATTCTGACAAATGAAGTTATGTCATGCACGAGAGTGTTCTACGTGTAGACTTTTGTGTCACCACAAATCGAATATAACGAAAGATGGATACCACATTTACGGAATTGACAACTAAAATTGTAATAATAGATGTTGTTTACATACAACTGATTGTTCAGGTTTCAATGAATTACTGTACGATTTATTTTATTAATTACTTATCAAACATTTTTGCTACTACTCTGTATGTACATAGCGTCAAGTTAGTTCTTACATCTTTAGCCTTTGTTAACAATATGAAATTGATTGATTTCATTTTTGTCTTGATCTTCTAGAAATAATATAGACTAGTATTCACCACCACGATTTATGGGGCAGGAATTAGGTAAAAAGTTTGCTTCGTATCAAATTTCATCAAAATCGTTTCAGTGGCTCTATCATCATACATTGTAAGTTATCGGATATTCCTTGAATATCTTCAAATATGCATTGATTTAATGACGATACCTTTATTCATCACAGACAACATGGGAATCGAAAATCGAACATAAATCCGTATTTCTATCCTCTGATAACAAACTTATCTTTAACATTGATAAGCAATATTGGCTTAAATAATTAAAATGTTTAATTAATATAAGCATCAAAACCGTATCAGAAAAAATTAACTATCAACATTTTACGATCGGAGTATCTTTGTTTCTTCCAGAATGATTTTGTTAAATAAAATTAAACGTAAATCGTCTATTAGTTAACATGGAGTAATAAATAGCGTTTTATCGTCATGCGTAATATAGATATATTTGGTGTTATTTAAATATCAGCTGAGATATGATCTCGCGAATCTCTCGACTTAGCATCTTTGTTAACTACTGTGTTATAACGACTCTAATTGAATGTATGAATAACATTATTACAATTAATAATCATTAAATTATCTTTATTATTATAAAAACATCGATAGAGACGTGTTTAATTCGTGTGATTCACTATATTAGTATCGTTAAATAAAATGATTAAATTCTAATACAAGATTCGTAGTTTATTTATTATTTTTATTTTATTTTAATAATAAGTGGTCACTAACGCCCATAGACAATGGCACTGTAAGAAATGTTAACCATCGCTTACATTGCCAATGCGCCACCAACCTTGGGAACAAAGATGTTATGTCCCTTGTGCCTGTAATTACACTGGCTCACTCACCCTTTAAACCGGAACACAACAGTACAAAGTACTGCTGTTTTGCGGAAGAATATCTGATGAGTGGATGGTACCTACCCAGACGAGCTTGCACAGAGCTCTTCCACCAAGTCCATAATTATTTTATTTAAATCGCAACTACTGAAAAAGTTTCAAAACTTCTATTTGTAAAGCTCTTGGTATTGCGTCGTTATCAAAAACGTAACATTTTATTATTGAAGGAGTCTTTGTTAACGAAATATCAATTAGCAACAGGGCTGCCAACTGTTACAAGAAAACTTTTATCGAGAACAATATATATTTTGTAACAAAGTGATTTAATTTTCATATAATACATAGATTTGATATATTAAGCAATTTTGTTTTGGTTTAGGTATAAATAAATAAATATTATATTGGTGATAATAATTAATCATCTTCATGCCAAGTCTTCTCATCTAGTCTTTAAATTAAATATTTTTCTCCAAAATGACGATTCCAAAGTGCTTGTAAGAACCAGTATTCTTTACTTTAATTAGTACAAATAAAGTATATATTGATTAATTGATTTTTTTAAACCATCCGATAATAATTATTGTGCTTTAATATCGAACCAAAATGCACTAAATCAATCAATCAATAGTCTACAGTTCATAATAAATGATCGAATGAAATTGATCAATTTTACGTCTCCTGGAAAAGTTTCCCTCGTGATGGCTAATGACTGGAAAAGGAATAAGCTAGACTCCTCCGAGTAGCCCCTACTCGGCAGCCCTAATTGAGAGTGAAGTGGAGCCCGAGGGGCAACGTCCGTGCGGCGCCCGCGCTGCGTGGCTTTTTCATGCTTCAATTGACTGATATTTGATTTCATTCTTGAGAGCATATTTCAGCCCTACCGCATCTCCATACGAAACACGATCACGGATTTGAAAACTGCAGTATTATAGAACTTTAAAACAAATGTGTATAATTCTATATAATACATCACTCTTGTGTTTTTTATGATAACATTTCGTGTTATATAGTTACTTAGCGAACCGAATTCGGTGCAACTATTATATAATTCAAGAACGGTTTACGAAATCGATAGATTAGTAATTAAACATTTCACGTAATAACTACGTTGCTGTTATGGCGACATGGTTTTCATTAATTTTCAACATCATAATTTTTACGGTATCCTTTGTAAACATTTTCATTTCTAGATATAAACTATAGGTCAAGGTATATAGGTGTCACATATACATATACATATTAAATTTTAGAAAAGCTTGCGGTATACTTAGTTAAAATTCAACCAGTATATTAAAACCTTTAAGATGGTGTTCCCAACAAATTCATGCAAAAATATTTCACGTACCTACAGAGGCTGACTAATACTATAAGGAAACTGAATATATAAGTGTAATGATAACAATTTTCCCCAATCAAAATATTTTAAGTTAATAAAATAGAAAGTTTTCTAAATGCAAACCTTATTACCGTATTTAATAGATTGGAAACGTAAACTTATTTGTTTCAATTTTAATTTACTTGCTGTAAATATAAATTATTTGATTAACGAATATTCAATACCGGAAAGCGACAAAAAATGTCATATACTTCAGTAAACTATATTACCTAATTGATTATGTATTGGTAAATATCACAGATATCTATGGGTAATAGAAATCCCCAGGAAAAAAATATTGTCAGTTGAAAGTTTAAAATGAGCTTTTTAAGACCTGTTAACAAAAAAACATTAAAAATATTTCATAGTTGGTTCGTCTAAATATAAAAGGTGTTTTTTCAAAGGACAAAAAACCAAACAGAAATTACAAAAAGTTGTTTTGTATATTTAGACTAGCTGTGCCCGCGGTTTCAGCCGCGTATAATTAATAAATATATAATGAATAAAAATCAGCCTAGAAAGGTTCTCATCCTCGATAAAAGGAATACACAACATAAAATAAATTTTTAAATTCGAACCAGTAGTTCCTGATATTAGCCGGATCAAATAAACAAACTCTTCAGCTTTATATATTAGTATAGAGTATAGATAAAGCAACAATTTTTTGAACTAGTAGCGCCATCTCTTATATGTTAGAGGTAGTTACGCTAGCGCCACCTAGTTTAGCATGCTGTCAAGCATATAAACGCTCGGCAAATCAAGTTTTCTTGTAGTACTACCTTTTATTGCTAGGTGGCGCTTTCAAACGAGCTCGTATTATTTTTGTTGTACATTGATTTTCAACATTTAATTATAAATTCTATTGTTTTATTATTTCGAAAACTACATTCAATCTTGAATTAGGTTTATTAGGTTGGTTGAATTATTATTTTGTTAGGTATTTATATTAAAAATAAAAAATATCTTTAGAAAAAACCAATGTAAGGTCTTATGTATGACAATATTTAAAAATAGAAATTGCAGTGTTAATGGTATTTTAATAATGTGTAAGGAGTTTAAAAGGCCAATGTACAGTAAGAAATAAAAAATATAAGTGTTTCATAAATGAAAGAAATTATTTGACTGTGGCTAAATAAGGAGTCGTCTATGAGGTGGTAGAGAAATGAAAGGAACCGACTGATCACGTCATCACGCGCTGGTTGTCCTCATAAGGCGTGAAGCGATTTGTTCGTTTGTTTACCTACATTGTTGATTTAATAATAACTATAAATCCTATCTCAGCCTACTATGGATCTTCAACAATTACATTTATGAACAATAATCTAAAACAAATTAATTACTTACAATATGTACAATTAAATATTTTTTTTATGAAAACAGTAATGTTAGCAATGTATATGTATCTAATTATACACACAAATAATATTGTGTAAACCTTTTTTATTATATATATTTGCTTAAATCATTTATTTAAATATGAAACGTATCGAGGCTAAAGAATGCATTACTAATTGCCGAAAAAATTGGCACATTCCATCGGACAGCCGCTACAATCTCAATTAATTTTCTAATCCCAAAGAGGGCGTTCACACGTAACAAGAACTTATTCGAAGAAACAAGGAAGGCAAAACCACATGTAGCTTACGCTGTTACGTACAGACCGATGCACAGCCTCCGCGGTGGTGGTGGTAACATCGGAATGCCATAACTCAGAAGTACCACCTTAACGGTACGAGCGAAAGAGAGGTGTGTATGGAATAGAAAGGAACGGAATGACGACATGGTTGAACGACCGATCAAATAAGTTTTGTACGGGGCTATCGTATACCACGTAGGTTTTATTTCTTCTAAACGTGTCGAGGGCTCATGCGCTATAACCCGATTTACAAAATGGCGCGTGCAAGATACATCTCTTTGATTGGCGCGAAGTCTCATGGCGGTTACATTTGAATTATAATCGAACATATTTAAACATGCGAATGATTTATAGTATATATTTTTATTGTATTGATAATATTTAAAAAATTATTAAGTTTTGTAATAACATGATGCTTATGTTTATATTGATTTAATGAATTATTCTTATATTATGGCAAGTAATAAAGTGTAGGTAACGATAAAATGTAAATAGGTATTTTACGATTATTAATTGCACGGGTCGAGGTATATTGTTCTTTTTCATTACGATTATGTTCATTTTATTGATCAACTAATACTCACAATATTTTTAAATACAAATCGTGTATTCGATTGAGAACAGATTGCCATTAGCCGAACACAAAGGTGGTCTAATTTCTTTTATTACACGAATCAAATGTAATAATCGCAATTTCATTTCCCTATTGTAATCTCAACTAAAATATGTATTCAAAACGCTATTTTCTCGCTCCAAACCTATCATTTCGTTTTGTCGCTAACCGTATGGATCGAGTCCATTATACTTGGATCTCTTGAGGTTTTGTAAGTAACGAAAAACATTAGTGTAACCGTGTTAAAGTGGACCAAGTTAAAACGGTGACGATGACCACACAGAATCTTGTCGTGACATTTAAATCGTGTAATCTGGCGCATGTACACATGACTACGGCCTTTTTATATAAATACATACAATTTATTTATTTATTTTGAACAATTAATACATAAACAATATATACGATAGTAACTTGTATTAAGCTGCGTCGCTCCTATTTTACCAGCGCAATACACGTAAATACATATTATTATATTATTTATAGCTATTTTCCGTACAAGTTCTTCGTAAATATGGTTGTAATTTATTATTTGTCTAATAGTTTCTATATTGTGATACAGTACGGAACTCAACTGTAAATCTCATTTACATTCGATAAAACTTCATAATAATATCATAATCTCTAGAGCACATGTCCCTCGCACGTATTATGACTATGGAGTTTTTATATTTTGAGTTTATTTTTTTTATTTTTTTTTTATGTTGACTATTTCAAGTAATGAAACAACAATACATTTTTATTAATTACGTTTACTATTAGGTATATTGATAAGGTAACAATAAAACCATATTTGTAAAGTAAAACATTTATCAATTGATTGTTGATAATAATCAAAATTATTTATGTAACATGAATTTTTTTAAAATAAATTTCCATCAAAAGCTCTCTGAAAATATTAGACACTATACTATTTCTTTCAGTATATTTTTTTTTTTAATTGTGATTTTAGAATTGCTTTTTATATTAAATTCTTAATTATTTATCTCAAATCACCTTTTTGAACTGAAAATGTGAAATTTATTTCAAAATATTTGTATTTCTTTTAATTTTCCGACTAGATTAGGCGTTAATTTTTAAACTATAAAAAGTATTTTAATATAAAACAATTTTCTTGCCTACGTTTCCTCTATGAATACTCCACAAATACTTTTTTCAAAGGATAAATTAACATTTGAAAATAATTATTTAATTATGGTCCAGCTAGTATTTTTACACTACAAAACAAAGTTTCAATCTGTACATACCGATGACAATTATCATTATCCATTATTACTTACATCGTTACTATATATTTATTATGTATATGTTATGATAATGTAAAATACCAGTACAGTGTTACAAGGGAATATATGCATATAAATTTTCCTCTTTTACCTTTTACAATGTACCTAAACATGCCTGAAATATATATATATATATATATTACAATAATATAGTTAAGTTTAACTCACTAGAACAATATAAATTGATATTTATATCTACTATACATCATGTCCTGCGACGGTTGGAAAACGTCATTCTGCATGTGTCTGATGAAATTCTACCATGTATTCAAAAATCTACGAACTCGCAGTGAAGTCGCATAGTGAAATCGAACATTCTCGTTAACAGCGAAGACCTCGGCCCCGCTGTGGGACACACGGGTGCGTCAATAGCGCAATGGTGTACGAGCCGACTAGCGATGTAAAAGTCGCATGTTCGATCCCGACCTCTTGGTTGTACTACTTACTCGAGCTGTACGCTTACTTGGAGTAGTAAATAGGAATACTTCTTGAAAAAATGTCTTTTTGCACTAGAACTATTCTACTAAAATTAAGAACATACAGGATGTAACAAAAACCCTGTCCGACCCGTGAACTGATTATCAGGTATCGTTAGTCGGTTCTATTTAAGTAATAATTTTTAAAATTCTAAGCAAAAAAAATTAATTTACTTAAATAACGAAAACTATATGGCAACACATGTACGGGCGCCAGCGCTCAATAGCTCTTACTTATCGGGTAACTAGGGCACGAGGTCATGACCTCAGTTGTCCATGAAATTTTCGTCATTTACAATTGAAAATGACAATTAATATATATACGAGCAAACTTTTTTTTTAGAATTTTAAAAATGTTTACGTAAATAGAACCGACTAACGATACTTGATAGCCTGTTCACGGGCCGTACAGGGTTTTTGTTACATCCCGTATTTAGTATAGTAAAAAGGACGGTTACCTACATATAATTCCAATCGAAAAAGGAGCGACATACTTTTGATATACATATTTCATGCGATTTGCTAACAGTTCCGCTGTATTATGCACTACAGAGTTCTTGATTAATTTACCTTCTATTTCACATATGTAGTTATAATCACTTCAATTCGACTTCCGATTACAACTTCGCGGACATTGAATACGCAATTTTTTGTGTATCCACATATCATATCATAGATTAATCGACATATCGACCAATAATATCGCTCCAATTCAATGTCAAATGTATTTATTTGTCTAATCCTCTTGTGGTTAGAGTAGACTACTGTTCGTCCGGGTATTACATAGTAGGGGGTGGGGCAAATTTTCAAATATAACTTATCTATACTAATATATAAAGCTGAAGAGTTTGTTTGTTTGATCCGGCTAATCTCAGGAACTACTGGTTCGAATTTAAAAATTATTTTTGTGTTGTATAGTCCTTTTATCGAGGAAGGTTCTAGGCAGCGTACGCGGGTGAAACCGCGGGCACAGCTAGTATTAAATAAACACGTTTAATATAATTATAAAAACTAAATAGATATAAACGGCTATTAATTATTTATACGACATACAATCAATAAATAGTACATAATCATTGTACTTGTATATTATGTAGTTTGTTTTTATAGCGCTTTAATAAAACAATTGTTGTTAATTAACATTATAATTGATATTAAAACTCTACATAAAGTAACAACATGTAAATATCCCACTGCTGGGCCTTCTCGCCTTTTTAGGAGAAGTGTTAGAGGTTACTCCACGACGATATTTTTCTTCATCGCTGAACATGTCATGAATTATAAAAACAAATGACTTGCCCGATTTGAACCTGCAATATTCTACACAGATTTACTTTTTCTAACCACTGGGCCATCTCGGCCGCCTTCACATAAATATATTTTTATAGAGCTTTGTGATGAGGGACCAGCCTATGTTTAGGTTGTAATAGTTTTCAGAACAGAAACTTTGGAATAATTGTACGAGTTTGTTCATCACACATGTATTAGTAACTACGCGAAAGTCAATATTATTATAATAAATAGATAATCTTCTGGATACTATACATTAACATTTTAATCGACCTCGAAGTGTAGTGCATAGTTTTTGTATCCAAGCTGCGATAATGCAGAACACGGGCCACATGTATTGTAGGTTATTTTATTATCTGCACATAACCTAGGCCCTGTTGCTAGACTTTTTTATCAATATTCATTCTAAGAATACGGATTTATAAAATGTTATTTATTTAATTTACAGTCTTATAAAACGACCGTTATATCTCAAACTCAAAGCTGAGCGTGACAAAATATATTTTGGTCTGTTGCTTAAAAGAATAAAAAAGTACAAAATAACTATTTCTGTTTAATACCTAAAGACAGTCAACAATATTTTGAGTTCGTGTATTGCAGTATATAAACGACCGAGTGTAATTACAGGCACAAGTCACATAACTACTGAGGTCCCACGGTTAGCAGCGCATTAACAACGTAAGGTATGCCTAATGACCTAACAATACTATTTTCAATGTTGTGACCACTTACCTCGTGCAAACCAACCGATGCACTTTTCTATTTACTGCAATAAAAATGCATTTATCTAAATAAAATAAATGATTACCGAAAGCAAATCTAACAATTGGGTTATCTCTCGACCACCAGAGTCTGGGCGTTTATCTTGGTCCAATATTTGCACCACGTCCGTAAGACAACTTGGATTGGAACTTGTTCGTCCTAATTTCCTAAACCGCGCACGATGACTAATGTTTGCCGAGAGATCAGAGATACGTACAGCTTGAATTCGAATGTATAGTAATGTGCATATTGATTGCAACTCTTGATATGTTTTTCGTCGCATTTGCGATAGATCATAAATCTATAAGCTCCATACTCGATTTATGCTTTTATATTTCAAGAGAAAATACATATGGACGAGAAAGGGAAAGGCGAGTGGGTGCCCAGTGCGAGTGGCGCGGGCGCGGTGCGATGGAGCAGCGGGCGACCTTCGCGCGTCTCCGAGGCCGACATATAACCAGCTGTATACGATATCGAAAAGGAATAAAAAAATATAAATCGTGCGTGAGTCCAACCCGTGTTTGGCCCTTACCAATTTGTAACCGCGGCCGCGCGGCGATGGCTGTACAAATAAAAAGAGCTCTCCAGTTGCCACACATTATCGTTTATTAGCCTTCAATCGACACTTTTTGTTACCAGTTTTGGGGAAGTAGTCACGCTTGATTCGTATTAGATGAACTAACTTAAAAAAGGGTTATATAAATTGAAGTCATTTAAAAGAAATAGAATTAAAAAGAAAAGCACAACACTTAAACTTTTGTTGTTTATTTAAGGTCTTTTTTTGGATACATATGTCAATTTTAAAACGAAAGTATGTAAAATCAAATCAAAGTTCGAGAACTTTATAAATAAAGTTATATGTAAAATATATTTTTATTAAATATAAAAATGTTTTGTGCAACAATAATCCTAATTTATATCCATTTTCAAACTAGCACGCGGATAAAGTTAGTCAATACGTGATCAGTTCACCTACTTATTATGCCGTTTGTTCTAGAACAATAGATAGTTATTTGGTTTGGCACAAATAAACATAATGTAAAGCTTCGAATGCCTTGACGATTTTTGATTGCTTTTTAAGTAACGTCAACTTACATAAAAACCACTACATTTTCTTTTTCTTTTGACGAATGAGCTTTATAAAATTATTGTACAGTATGCCTGTTTCACACATATTATCTGTGCTATGTAATACATATACATATATATGCGCGATCAAGCGTACAAACTCACCAGCTTTATGCTATACATAATAAGACAAATGTTTATTTTTTTCAAAATTGTCTATGTCCAACTGTGACAGATTGCTTTGATATTCTAACACTAATGATAATTATCTAACTAAAATTATTTCTAACCATTTTAATTCGATTCCTATTCGGTGTCATCGATTTTTGATATGAAATCGATGGCATCGAGAATAAAAGGTTCTCTTTGTATCCTCAACAAGAATCTATGAGCTAACAACGAATTTGTTATACTCGACTATGAGTCTTATCTGTTGGGAATAAGGTCTAAAGAAAGTTAACCAATATTTATCGCGTGGACCAATCTAATATTACCAAGGTTGTAATTTACAACTTGTAACGATCGATAAACACCCCACACGTATCATCAAAGCACATCCACTCTCTAGTATTAACCTACTTAATTATAAGTGTTATCAAAACTTCTAAGGGTATTATTCAATTTAAGGTTATTTTTATCTAGCAAGAGTAATACGAAAGTAAAAAAAAAACGTGTGCGTCTCGGGACGCTCGACAGACGTGATCATATTTATTATTCATTATAATTTATTAAATATAATTTAAATTTGTACTTGAGAGTTGCTAAATTATTATAAGTACTATCTGTATATGCTAGATGGCGTTAGATTGGTAACTCTCAGGTAAAGCAGTCCGCGTCGGTAATAGTGGCACCGTAACGCGTTACGTTACGAAGCGGTTTACCCTCCCATAGTAAATTATCACTTCAAAAATTCAAAACAAAAGTTAAAAATACGTAGAGGTTTACTTCTTTTTTAATTTATTATCGTAACATAAACAAATAAAATAAAAATAAATGCATTATTACTATTTGTAGGTAAGTAGGTGCATAACTGATGTTGATATACATTAGTTTTGTATTAAAAACTTATTCAAAGTTAAGAAAGCCACATTTCCTAATCCAAAAAGAAAAACATCTAGAGTTCAAACTACTTTCATTACACTTCGCAGAAGTACATAAATAGAGGGATCAATGTAGTTTTTTTTCTGAAACTCGTAAGCGCTTATAAGGCAACGAGCTTCGTGAAGCGATGTCAGTGGCGCCAGGCGACGCAACTAGTACCTACTTCGCCCTAACCAGTCCTGCAACCATGAGATAACTTATTGTACATTGAATAAGTTAAACGTGTTATAAACTAACCTAATTGTTGCTCAAGCCTTTGTCTATACATACAGGAAAATGCTATTGTCTATCTATGATACTTTATTTTAAAAGACCAACAATTTTAAAATAAAATATAACTATGTTTGTATGTGTAGCGTCTATCATTTAATTATAATTCAATGACGTACTCATTGAAAGGCTTTTAATATAAATGCAAGCAAAGTCACGTGCACGTCTTGTAGATGTAGATAAATAAATAGAAATCAGATAAAATTGACAAGATAAGAAATCCAGAATGGTTATTTAATAGAGAAATACTTCAAGCGGCTCAGTGAAGGGCTTATTGAATGTGATTTAAAGGTGACATCGTTTGGATTACCACTTACAATTAAAGTAAAGAGCATATTTGAAGATGGAGACTTTTGAGTGTATTTATTTACATTATTTATTCGTAATTACCATCGTGTCTATTAAACGGCACGTTACTAGACAAAGGCAAGAGCCCTTCAGGCCACCTTGCCTTCTGGAGTCTGAAGCTTATTTGTACCATGCTTAATGCGGTTTGGTGGATAACAGAATTATAATGACATAATATGACAGAATTCATTCGAAGCAAACTGACAAATTATGTTTTCTTCACAACCGTGTAAAGGACAGGTAAGTCGGTGGCTTGGTTGGATTCAAACCCACAATTGTGTTCCGTTTAATATTTCATCTCGGCTCCGACAGTTAAAAACAACAAACAATAAATTCGGTGATAAAGTTGAAATTCCCAAACATATTAATGTATTAACCGATATTAGACATTTATGTATGAAGACGTTACTGGCGACTGTACTAGCGGGCAATGGCAGCATCCCGATGAGATCGCGTGCACTCTGGAATTTCACTCATACATAAAAAACAAAGATACTGACGCGTTTTAGTACGCGATGCCTAATTGAGGGTTTAATGAACTAGTCCCGAGTTTTATGCTTCTACAACGCTAGGATTTCTTTTACTCACAGTTTCGTTACGGCTTAGAAGGAATTTGATAATGTCAGTTTTTGAAGTAGTTTTTTGAGCGCGATGATATTAACATTTCAAGGTCGAATTATTAACCAATGTTTCTGTGTGTAACGTTTGCGTGTAAAGTTGATGCAAAAAGGTTTGACTTTTAACAAACGAACTCACGTTGCACTCGCTTTTAATTTTAAATGTTGCGTTACGTTATATTTTTACTTTTTCTAATACAAATACAACAACAACGACAGGTTTATATCGAGATAATTTCGATCTTAAAGTTAAATCAATATAATTTAATACGAAAGTTCTTCGAACGATATAATTTGAAAGTAAAAATTATGAAAGTAGTTTTATTTTTACGTAAAAACTTTAAGAAAATACGTTTTACTATTCACATATGTATTCAAATAAATATTAACGATGTATAAAAACTACAATTCCCATTCCCTTTGATATCTTCCACATTTCCTATTAAGTTATGTGGCGCGCATTCTGGTTTCGGGCATAGATTGAAAAACTATCGTCGAATCACGGAAAATCTCTACCTGACGTTCATACATACGTTTTAATAAAATTATTTCGTTTATATTTTAACATTTTATATAAAAACCATATATCTTGAAGAACAAAAATGTTTTAAATAGACAAACCAGAAGCAAAGTGTAAGAAACAAACTTTGACTGTGTTCTCGATGTTCGAGTCTATCGTAAAATTTCAAAACAATTGCGTTGATACGCTAATTCTTACAATACCATAGCATAAAGCATTTGGTAGCGATAAACCAACATATCAGCAACAGTATTCCTGAGGAATGCTAGCGTCAGGCACGCGGTCGGTCGTAGTGAAAGGTAACCCCAAAACAATTGAACAAGGGCAACCGAATGAGTTAGTCAATATAACCTTTTTGTATATCTCGATCGAGTTGTACGTCGAGTTTCGAGTTTGTTCTTCGAGAATAGCTCCACAGGTCATTCGAAATAAATTGGCAGCAATGGCAGCCCTGGGGAGCGGGCGGGGAGATGATGAGATAGTAAGCGCACGACGCTCGGCCGCCACGACGCAGGGCCACGACTGCGCCGCACTATCTGCTATCTGACGCGGACCGACTTCTTTTTGTTTCTGGAGCGGTATTCGATACTACATGCCCTGAGCTCTGTCAGTGTGAATGTCTTACGCTATTGTACCGAGTAATATATTAATATGCTTATGCGTTTTTCACATCACTACATAAAACTTTAAATTGAATTTAAAAAAAAAACTTCATGTATCATACATGAAGTTTTTTTATCAAAGTTACACAAAAGGTTACCTAGTATGTCAAGTAAAACATTAGCACATGAGAGACTGTGCGTTTCCATCACGTTTGAATGTCTTCGCTAAACGATGAGCGCGGTCAAGTAATGCTGCGCCCGTGCCTCGAACGACCCTGAACTTCCTGTTGTTTACCATCAACATAAACGGAAACGGGAAAACCGTGACAGCATAACGAAAGTTTATTTAAAGATGAAAATACCGTTTGACTAAAAACTTTATAAATGTATCTTATAAACGTAATATTTTATATTAATTCACTATATTATTCGTAAACTTGTGATACAAGTTATATGTATAATTAATAAGCATGCTATTTTAATATCATTCATAAGGAATGTTATTCAAAACAACTTTGAATTTAATATTAATCTACAAATCAAGATACGTTTTATATCGAAGCGAGTAACATCGCTGTGTGTTTAGAGTGCCCATAAAAATATGTTTTCCGCGTAGACGATATTTTTATCTGAGGATAAATATTCAGGTATTACTTAGGCTATGCAAATATCGTAAATGGTAAGATTGAGTGCACTGAAAGCAGAAATATCAGTTATATTGTAAGCTAAAAATTTATTTTGTGCTATCTACAGATTAATAAAGATATTACAAATTATGTTTTTTACTGTTCGCCAAAGCTCATATATTATATGCGACATTAATTACAACAACTATAATATTTTATTGCTTGCAAACATTTACACACGAATTACCGTTAGTCGTTTTTCAAAATTTCACATGTTAGAAACGCAGTGAGTGTGTAGGAAACTACATTACACATTCTCAAATTTAAATTCGATTAAAGTAAAACATAAACGGACGATTATTGAAATGAAAATCACTATTCTCAAATTAAATTACTTTGTAAAAGGTAGATCACAATTGTAACCTTTAATTCATCACAATTATGATTTCTAGTATTACAAAATGATCCGCGTAAAATATGGTAAACCACCAATTTTTAATATTTTTTGTTCTCGATACGCTTGCTATTTGAAGTTTGCATCTGATAATGCTATTTTTTACAAAATTCTGATAATGATATGTTTTAAAAAAGTAAATTATAAATTAACATAAAAGCTATCATATTATATGAAACATATGAGTGGAGGCAGAGCTTTATCAAAGTTATTGATAGCGAACGGTTAAATTTTATTTATACCGTCCCATTTCATGTTTGTTTTCAGATAAATGTCGGCCATCGAACATCGATCCATATTAGATAATCATCCATCTTTTATCGTGGACAAACACTGCTCCCGTCTTAACAGCACAGCACGCCAGATAGCAACCGAATACTGAAAAACATCAATAGGATAAGAGATTGCTTCGCTCTTTAAATTTTATATTGTCAAAACGAAATCGTTCAATACAGGAATTCCATCTTAAATTCACTTTCAAAATCTATTCCACCACAGATGAGAACTGATTCGAACACGTGAACCTTACCCAAAGTACCTGAGTATTCATGTGCCTAATTTGTGATTACCCAAAATAATGCAGAAACCTGTATGCCTTAGATAAAACTACCACTAAATCCGTATTGGAGCAGCGTGGTGGAACATGCTTAGCGTGAATATACAATCTCTATGTGCTCTACTCTACTTGTGTTAATTTGATCTGAAAATATATTAAGAAAATATTAATTTTATAGAAGTATAATTCGAACATCAAATAATGAATATATATATTATTCTACGATTTCATGGTAACTACTTACCATTTTATAGATGCTAAGTATTTTAGTGCATTAGCGGTGCCAAGTCGAGTACTAGGAGTTCATAAACGACCTGGAGTGTTACGTAAAACATTCCTCGGCCGCACGAACTCCATTACACATAAATTCGCATAGACTTACTTGTACTTGCCTTGTCAGTCGTCTGGTTCAGTCATGAATTCTACTACAATTCACACACTCTTGAACTAAAGCTCGGTATATTTGAATTGTACACGCGTTCGGACTTTGTACAGGTAACATTTAAGAATTAAACTAGGATTTTGAGGCTTTCATTTTTAAATTATAATATATTTTAGGAGAAAGGCTTGTAACAAATACATTGGTAAATTATTTGTCTATTGCTAGAAATGTATACCAACTTCATCCGATGTAATATTGAGAATTCATTAGCGATCGAACAATAATACTTTTCATCATATATAAGGTTACAGATGTCCCCGGAGAGTTTCCCCGTAGTGGTATAATCGTGACCGTGTTCTATCACTGGGCCGTTTCAGCTCAGCGTAGTTAACACATTTATATAAGTTTATATTTACCACCAAAGAGTACGTGTAGCGGTTATTCGACATTCTTTCTGCTTCAACGGTCGTAGTGAAACGAAGCCCATGTTATAAACTGGACCCTGGCTCTTCGCGGAACTCGATACGTCTAAATTACATAAAGTACATTTGAAACATTTTAATACTTTAAATAAGTTTGTTTACTGTGTGTGAGGCTATTATGACAAACTAGATTGTATTTTATGGGGGCCAGTTAGACGGGTAGGTGATATACCGACATAAGTTTGTATGTTTCGTGCTGTAGGAGCACGTTTTCTATAAATGAGAAGGACAAGAAATGAACAATATTTTGTTCTAATGTTCTTTCTTATAATGTTTTTCACGAAACATACTAAATATATCATTGATAAAACTAGTTTTTGCCTGCGACTTCACTCTTCAAGTGAACTAATGACGAGCTTAAGGCCTATATTTGTTCGCCGACTTCTTAAAATGAAATAAGAAAATAAGACTGCGAATTTTTATTTCAGAATTAATTTCTCTAAGCGATTTCGGTTCACATTTAAATTAAATTTTTGTACTGTTTTTTGAACTAATTAGCGTAACCGTTATATCGTAAACAAAATAATGGGATACATTTCGATGGTAATTAAAAGTACAATATTAAAAAATACATAAGGTTTTACCAACGAAACTTAAACTACATAAAAGTTTAATACTTGTTTCGTTCCTTTACATTCCTTTTTTTCGACAATTTGTTCTTGCACATTAATGTTAACACGAATACTTGAAAATTCCAAAGTGGACCCAATTTTAAGACGTTAGAGATACACGTATGACCAATTGAGCGATATTAAATAATGTATACCTACTTATAAAATTGTTTGTCAATAAACACATACGTAAAATCACTGACGATGAGTCTAGAAAGCTGAAATTTTCAAAAAAGTTTGAAAATTTTCTTTATTGTTTATTATTCTAATTTAAAAAATCTGAAAGTTTGGAAATCGGAAGAGGTAATTTTGTATGAATTTTACCTGTAAGAAGCCGGCAAGGGCATCATCGTTAGTCTAGGAGTTTAAAAGGGCATCGAGCCAAAATAAAAAGTTATTGAGTAACACTATAATACACTATAATATATCCTGCGGTGATGGCTAATCTACATTATAAATTAAGGTCATCATCATAAGATCATCATTATAAAAAAAATCCACTCAGATTCGTATTTGAAATGTTGCGTCACAAACCATCGCATCCAAAAAGTTTCACTTCAAAGCAGCAGCAATTACTACATTATCTAAAGATCATCCTTTAAATAATTGGAATGACTATATCCATAGCAACTTGCATCGATTTTATTCGAATCCGTATCTCTCATTGTTTGTTACCTTACTTGAAAAACACGATAATAACCTTATGTACTCTTTCTCTACGCCTCGCTGTCAAACATAAATCTATGTCCTTAAACTATATACAAAACAAGTTTGGCCATGATTATCGTATATCTGTATAACGTTTCTTTATCCAACGTTTCTGACGCTAAAACGGTTCACGTCTGTCACGTGTTAAGTTGCACACGGGTCAATTTATTATTATTTTCATCAGGTAGTAAGTAACAGCCTGTGTATGTCCCACTGTTGGGCTGAGACCTCTTCTCTTTTTTTTGCGGAGTAGGTGTGGAGCTTATACCACCACGCTGCTCCAATTTGGGTTGGTGGAATACACATGTGACAGAATTTCAGTGAAATTTGACACATGCAGGTTTTCTCATGATTTTTTCCTTCACCGATAAGCACAAGATGAATTATAATCACATATTAAGCACCTGAAATTCAGCGGTGCTTGCCCGGGTTTGAACCCACGGTTATCGGTTACGATTCACGCGTTCTTACCACTGGGCCATCTCGGTTTTCATCAGGTATTTTCGATAAATTCCTAGCATTTCACGAAGTTTTATATAACGCTCGTGCAATTAGACACGGGCAAACGTTTTCGCCAAATTGCCAATTTCATGCACGCGAACTTTTTAACTCGCACTACACGATCACACTCGAACACGTTAAACTAAAATATTCCGTTGATATCGTACGAGAGGTGACCATCTTTAACAACTTTTTTATATTTAATAATTTCACCTAAATATTTATCCGTCGCTTAAATCAATTTTCAAATTAATTAGGTAATTAATAAGTTACCGGAATATCAGTTTACATAAATTAATTATTTAATACTAGTCGATACCCAGCTGTTATCGGCATAAATAAAATATTTATTAAGTTATATGTATTTATATATTGTAAGTGCTTATTTTTAGGTTTATTTTAATCGTGCTAATCGGGGAGCTTTTAATAATACTTCGATCTCTGAACAACCTGTATCTATCTGACCTTGTATTTTGAAACATATCGCAAATAAAATTTCACGACTATAAGTCGAGCGAGGCGTTGAGTCGTGAAAGTAATGCAAACAATCAAAGCCACTTTCACAGTTCGTGATTTTTAAATATAAAACGATCATATCTCTGAAAATACGACCCATACAATTCGTCTCTGCCGAATCTGTTATTATTTCATATCTGTCATAACTAAAGCCTTACGTCACTGAAGGTAAATTGTTTGATGTATTTTTAATCACGAAAGCATCATTATCTGTTTGTCCAGACGGCTATCAGTGTCAACGACTTGGTTAATCTAGACGGCCACTATCAGTGCAGTGCTTGTGAGTACTACAAGTGGGTCATTGCATCCAAATCGAATTATTGTAATAATAAAGTACGTTCTAACTACAAATATTGAGATCGGACACACCTTTGAGATAGTGCGAAACTATAGCTTCATATGTATGTTGAGGCTTATATATACAAGTCCATATATATATATAATAAAACACAGAGTGCCAGGTATTTTTTCTATAAACGTTCGCAATTGCTATAAAGCTACTGTATCATTTGAGAATATTTAATCACGCAAGTATGACTGCGGTGTTATGCATGAATATGCGACGCGAAATCTCATGTATCGCCTAGCCGCGCAAGTGTGTTCGATCCTTTAAGCTTCGACGCTAGTTTAGATAACAAACACAACAAGAAAGTTTCCTGTAAGCTATTTTGTGTTATTGCCACGATATCGCAGTTAGCTCTATTATTAGAAACATGTCATGGTTGCTTACAATTTGATTAAATCATAAACTTGATATTCTAAATAATCGACGACCACTTTTTGTGTATGCATCCGTTGACTTCGTTATCTATAAAAGTGACGGTTATATTAATTTCGCAAGCTTGTTTCGATATTTGCCTTTCATAACCGATTTAAGTCATTTGCCTCGTTCAAAAATCGAATGCAGTCTTTATGATATTTTAATATTTATTTTTTCTTTGTCTACACTAGCATTCATTCACAGCTAGGCATGCATTTTCAATCTATTTAACCGTTTGAAAGTAATATACATGATTGAATAAAAAAACGACACGTAAGTGGGAAACAAAGCAATTTTTAATAAGGTTACTTATCGGAGATTGTTTGTTGTCCAATCCGTCTTATAAAGCAAACATAATAAACTCATGGCTAATCACTTCAACCTCAATAGCGTAGAACGAGTTTTGTCCGCGCGCGCCGCGTCGCGACGCTGCGCGCTGAACAAACATTCTCAATGTTTCCACACATTTGTGTGCGACTGTGTGCGACAATAAACAATAACGTTCCGAGTGTATTTTCAGTATTTTGATTATTAGGTGTGTATGCAACACTTGAAAACGCTCATTGGGACATGTACCTTACATGTGTAAATAAACAAGTACAAATAATAACTTGTTAATAAAAATATCTTACAATACTACACGTACACTGACAAAATAAATTGCTGGATAGACGTTATAAGCTGAAAAACAAAGCTATCATGCCAGTAAGATGCCAGTACTCCAAAGTTCTGGGCAAATTAGGGATTTAATTTTTAAAATTTTCTCTCTCAACTTTCTTAGTAAAATTAAACCGTCTGTTACATAAAACGCTATACATAACATTTTTTTACAAATAAATATACTTCGTTTACAAAATACAAATATAATTTATATAATATATACACAAATTACAAATACCTTAATTACACAACATAACGTAACCTTCTTCTGTACTTGATTTGCGATTATAAAACGCTACGTATTTTTATTCATATTTATAAACATATATATTAAGCAGTAAATTATCGTTTTTTTATTCGAGCGTCACCCAAAATGACGAAAGATTTTAATGAAACTTTTTGTATTTATCAAATACAAAAATTTCAATAAAACGAAAAAGAAATAAACGCGCCGTCGCTTGCGTTTATTATTTACTAGCTGTGCCCCGCGGTTTCACCTGCGTATAATTAATAAAAATAAGCCTAGAGCCTTCCTCGATAAAAGGACTATCCAACACAAAAATAATTTTTAAATTCGAACCAGTAGTTCCTGAGATTAGCCGGATCAAACAAACAAACTCTTCAGCTTTATATATTAGTATAGATTAGTAGCTTATTTGCTATCAATGCTCTGATGCATAACAACAGAGCTTAACAGTTATAATTTAGTGTATATAACAAATAGTACCTACTGCAATCCTATTACATTCCATCTACTTCGCGAGAGGGCGCTCGTGCGCGCCGCGGGGTGCGTACTCGGCTCACGGTGACATAAGGTCTTACTTCTCAACTTCTCTCAACTTAAGCACAGTGCTTAAAGTTTATAGTTTACGTAATACAATTCCAAGTTTTATTATAAATATTTTTTTATAATATATGAATTGCCTAAGACGTATCTTATGTATATGTCATCGAATACATAATCGAGATCGTTTTAAATTTATTTTAAAAATAGAAAACGAGTTTTATATACTAATAAAATATATTATGTACGTATATATTTAATATAAATTAAGATAGTCTGAAATGTTAAAATATAAAATCTGAAGTAATTTACGCCTAAAACAAGCACCAACATAAAGATAGTATCATCTAGTCGAACCGCTCTCGGTTCTCAGAAACCATCCTCGGAGGCTGCATTTAGCGAGGGAGCGAGACAAGTCATGTGCGAATGAGATAAGAGACCGAGTGGATTGCCTTCACGAGTCGTATACGTTACATTATTTAAGTATTACTTGCCATATTTTTATAATAACTGATCAATATGAATGCAATCACGATGTAGAATTATTCAATCTATCCACACGTTCACTGTTATATAGAAACTTTAAAAGTTTATTACAATAAACTTAGTACTAGCAAACAACTCATAATCTAAATTCTAAGATATATATACTATGTGTTATTCTATTTTTTTAAATATTGACATTTGAAGTATTTTAAAAATAGCCATCTTAACTGTGTATGCTTAGAATATATAATGGAGACGCAGATATTTGACAGTTCAATAAAAAAAAATTACAATTTCCTTTAAACTAATATAAATTTAAAATGTAAGCAGAACATATTTTTATTAGATAAGAGCGTCTAAACTAAAAGATATATCGCGCCTGGAATCTAATTGTTTCGTAATTAAGTAAATCTCACTTATCTATGGAATAGCCAGCTTGGCAGCGCAACCTCAACCCGTGCCGGGTGACGTCAGCGCTTCCCACACTGCAACCAACACTCCAGCTTACACTACGCTCTAACACATTAATAGCCGAAATTATAAATTCATTCCAATATACGTCTAATTTCAAATGTGTTTAAGTCGGAATTCTCATCGCTGATTACGTCACACTTTTGAGTTAAATCCAAGACACGCGTCGATTGCGACACCGTTCAACTTGCGCTGTAATTTAATTTTCCGAACGATATACAGATATGCCTATCCGAAATTTAACGTTATCCAACCAATATAAGGCTCAGATCGCATTAGCGACATTTCTGATTACTACATGCGAGGATCGCCTGGCGACGAACACCACCTACGATATATTAGGCAATTACAACCTACCCGACGGAGTTGTAGAGACGTTAAAGTTGTTCAGCACTGTATGATTTCAAAGCTTTTCTTATTCGGTCGGTTTGTGTGACATTGCAAAGGCTGTAGGTGGATTTGTTTAATATTAAAGGCTTTTCGGTCGAGCGGGGGCGACATCTTCATAATGCAATCGTGTCAAAGGCTACACGAATGCCTTTTAAGCTTGTATTTGATCTTTACTTTTATAATGGACGTGTTAATTTATTATAAAACAACGATCTATGTAATGTATTAACATTGGTAAATCTGCAATATACATAATATTTCTTTCGGGCAAGAATAATATATTTCAGTAACATAGAATTACACTACTCTCCATTAGAACGATTTAATAACTGAATATGCTGGAACATATTATGTACATATTTGTACATCAACAGATTATGAGTTTGTTTCTGTTCGTGGTTACCTAAACACAAAGCGAGGGACCAGCAGCGGCCTGGCAGACGAAGATGTAGTTTCGAACCATCGGATACAGATGAGAGTAGATCTACTGCAGTTACGTCCTAACAATCAACAAATTACGAACCCTAAAACCTCTTGACGTATTCGTGAGGGATTTGTTTATTTTTGTCGAGTACTGGCGGCGCGCGGGCGTACGGCCAGCAACGCGATGTCGCAACTCGGCACGTGCCACTACCCACGTGTTACTTTCTTTTGAAAACTCATATCTGACCCCCCTCTGACCTTATTGCTATAAAATATTATACGCATGAGTTTTATTTATTTAAACTAACCAAACTGTTGCTAACCGGTATCGATTACGTTCTTTTCCGACAATTAATTATTTATTTATGTCAAAGTAATTTCGCATCATTGTAATGTAACAATGCAGACAACAATCACATAATCAGTTACAATTTACATAATTAAAATAAAATATATTTTATCGATGCAAACATGTATCTATATCCACATCTCGTTCATCAAACGAATGATTTAAGTATCTTTCGTTGCTGCGAGACAATACCGCAAATAAATAATATTTTTAGTTTTTGTCATGGCTCGAAGGGAATGCTGCGCCTACGCAGGTCGAAAAGCTGACCGGAACGATTAAATAAGTCTCGCAATTATTGTCATGCATTATGGACACTGCTAACAGTGTATTTGATATTATTTTCACAAATTTATATTATTAATTAATTAATATTTTACACAAGAAAATATATTAAGAGCACTAAGAGTAGAGGCCTTTAGCACATCACAACGCTGTGATGAATTAAGTATTAAAAGAAGAGTTATCAATGTGAATGGCTGTCGCCAGAATAAGAAAATATTGGCGGAATTTTCAAAGAATGTGATTAATAATAAATGGAGTCGTTGGGATATGACAGAGGACAGGCGAATGTTGGACTATAGGATGTCTTGAAATTCGTTGTTTACATTCCGGATAAATTATTTCCACAGCAATTAAACACAACATTTGAATATTACCGGTCTCGTATCTTATGTAAGTATTCATAATCTGGTCCAAATAAAATTTTTAATAAATATAAATTAACATGTTAATCAGGTCTGATTACTAGTTCCAAGGAGGGCCATAAATCCGGCGTAATAACTAAAAAATATGCGAACTAAATAATTTAAAAAATCTATGGAATATTTGTACCAATTTTCGTCAAAGCAGTGAACTTTATAACAGGGATGTTATGGAGCTCAGGATCCAAAGCCGAAAACATCGGATATCCGATATCCGAAATCTATCCGAAAACGTAAACGATTCCGATACAAGGAAGGTTGTTAATTGTTGCTTTGTATCATATTGTAAAGTTTTTCATTTCGTATTTTGCACAGTATTACCTTGTAATTAATTGTGCTTTCCCTATTTTCGAAACTATCGGATTATCCGCAGTAATTCATATGCGTAATCGTATTTGTAGCATACAAGTCATTAATTATGCGTATATATAGCCAGGTCCGAAATTTTATATCCATATTTTTTTTATGGGCAACGATCCCCCTAATGGTCTGTGGTCACCAACACCCATAGATATTGACGGTGTAATAAATATTAAGCATTCTTTGCCCCACCTACCTTGGGAGCTAAGATGTTATGTTCCTTGTGCCTGTAGTTACACTCACCCTTCAAAACAATACTAATTATTGCTTTTTGACGGTAAAATATCTGATGATTGGGTGGTATTTACCCAGACAGGCTTAATATAATATCTTAAAGGATGTATAACGTTATGTTACGAAATAATCAAAATCTAATAATAGACGGAATATTCAAATGAAGATACATTACAAGAAAACATTGAGCAGTAGTTTCGGGATTAACTGAAACGGGAAAGTTTCAATATGCGATTTATCAGAATACACCGTAACATAGCTCTTGCTATTTTATCGTGTAGTGTCGGCGTATTAGGATACCACAATGATGCCCTTGTTCTGTTTGTCCTTGATTGTATCGCTGTATCGGATGTGTTCGACAAACATCCAAAACCTTAAATGTAGGACACGGGAAAATCTTAAGGTCAGCAAACACGGGTTTATCGAATTGCGATAACTATAAAATAGTCTATAGCACAGATATTTTTTTATACTTTACACACATTAAGCTTATTAACTGTCAATTTATTTTGTCAAGTCTGAAGTTTTTCATTACTTATCTTCTGATAATTGCCATAAGATGTATAACTTTTTAATATCCAGATCAACATATCGATGAGACTTCATTAAAAAATGTCCTTTAGTTGAAAGATTATACTTATCATGAACGAATATTATAAGTTTATCCTTATTATATGTGGCTTCTTTTCGAACACATAAATATGTCATCATATTATATTATCTATAAATTTTATAAAGGCGAATTAACACCACTACACCACTGAATCGATTTTGATGAAATGAAGTCTCTTTCTCTAACACGCGAGTGAAAATGCAAGCGAAAACTAGTTAAATATAATTCAGTTGACAACAACGTGTTTACAACAAACGTTCTGTCATATCTGAACACGTTATTATGAATGTGAATGCTGTAAATGTTATGAATGGCGCCGTCCGCCGATTCTGATTAGAATAAACTATTAGACAGTAAATTATTGAGTTTTAACATTTATCGATTCAATAGTTGAAAAAAAAAAATTCGTTTCGACGAATACTTGAAGCGGATATGAATAAGCAGGTCAACAGGATCGCAAATTCGGTTTTCACGCAATTTTATGGCATAACTTTTACCGTATCGCAAGCCAGACGTACACGTACGTCAAGTCTATCGACTTGTGTTGTATTATATTTCAAAAAATTAGAATCGCACTGACACATCGCAAGGACGAATAGCGAATAACATTCAACATCTAAATGTATTTATGGTAATTAAGTCGGCGGACCTTTATGGAAAACGTTAACAACTTATCAAGTCGATTTCATAAAAAAATAACAAGAATAAGATAAAAATGCAGGAACAGCATAACATTAATGTAAATATGAAAGCCTCGAACAACATGATTGTTTATTAAATTGTTACGTCAGGGTCGATCGCACCTGGACTAGGTCGGATAAATTTTAAATCTCACCGTGGCCGTGGGTTTGAGTTGGTGCCTACGCGAATATCAGCTCGATGAAAAAAAAATACGTGGTCTAATTTTAAATATCGTTATTTAGAATGATGCCGCATTGACTAGCGACGAGGCGCGTTGAATATGTGTCTTGTACTTATATACTAATTATGTGTTTTTATTTAGATAATTAAATTTTAATAATTTCTATTATCAATAAAACTAAATTGGACATCAAGTTATTTTCTAATGTAAATCAAAAGTCGTGAATATCCTTAATTATAAATTTAAAAACCGAATAAGGCAATAATATAAATATTATATTTTAAGATATTGCTATCTAGTTATTATTCAATGTGGACCTGAATCCTTGTTATTTTATTAGCAACAGTTTTGTCTACAGTTTGAACGTGCCCTTAATTGCAAGACATGCTCAGTAGATGTTGGTAAGGTCCTCATTAAGGCGTCTCACGTCACCTTATTCAAAATTTTATTTCGTAATTAGAGTGAAGGAGATCTGCTTTCATATACAGTTTAAAAAAAAAATTATTACATACATACTTGTTTTATTGTCCCCGAAATGGTAATCAATAAATATTTTTACCATAAATTTGTAATACGCTTGTAAAAATGTTGTACTAATAAATACTCTGGACACGTTCACACACAAATAGTTTTTATTCAATCCGTAACACCTCAATCGTTACCCCATTCAAGGTTTCGTTTTGACAATATTTAAATAGAAGCTAGAATAGAAATATAAGGAACATGACCAGCGGTTGAGTTTAACTTAAGGAACATTTTGTAATTTATTAAATATCTATACTTATAACGTTTCTTTTGTAATTAACTTGGGCTTTGTGCAAGCCCGCCTGGGCAGGCACCACATAAGTATTTAAGCGCCAAACAATCCTTAGCATTATTTAAGTTATTTTTATTTGTGCTTAAATTTAGACTATTGACATGACGTGAAGCGTGATTTCCAAGTTCTTGTTAAGTATATTTTAGATACAAGTCCATGTTTACTTTAAAAAAAACACGCTTAATTCATTCATAGACTCAAATCAATGTACAAGTTTATTTAACTAATCAACTCGGTTTTGACGTGAGTACGTCGGTGACAGGTCGACCCGAAACTTTCGATTTGACTGATACAAAATAACAAGTTTCACTTTTCAAGCGTCCCTCGTTTCCGCACTCGACCATACGTCGTGGCATCCTTGCGGAGTCGACTTCACAAGCGCCGAAAGTGTAAAACATGGTGTAAAGCCTGCCTATCCGAGACGAATTACGGGGAATTTTAACGACCAGTCAGACAAGTTTCGTAACTTAACGTGTGCCCAACGGCCTAAATGAACTCCCGCAACTACAAACTGCCCTAAATATACACTTTACATCGCTTTAAGTTAGTAAATGCTTCGTTTTATTTTCTCTTATTATTCTTGATGGTTGCTCTTAATGCATGTTCGTCTGTGTGCGTACAACTATATAGAATAAAGGAAATAGTTTCATTACGATATATGGCACGATCAGACCACCAACATTATACTATGATTGGCGACGTTTAATAAAAAAATATTATATCACATAACATAGAAGTCGTACTCTATTCCCAAAGGTATATTATATTATTAGTTATTAGGCACGATTACCGCTCACCATATTATAATGTTTCAAAAGGGATTCATATGCAGATATCTTTCAAATGTGTCTTTTTTATTTATCATTTATTTAATTTTAACGCTATTTCTTTTATTTATCAGTTGAAGGAAAACATAAGTGAAAATAATTGTATGAGATATCCGTCGAAATTCTGTCACACGCATAATCGGCACCAGAAACTTTTTACACTATAAAAGAGAAATTGTCTTCGTATGTTAGTGTAGATCTCTTTCTAGCGGCCATCTCTTCATTAATCAAATATGCATATAAGGGATATCATAATTTTATTACGTGCAAAAGATTGTTGACAGGATTTAGTCGATATCAAAAAAATTATCGTAAATTCAGCTCTCGGACCTCGCTTAATCCGTAAAAAAATACAAGATGTCTGTCTGCTACAACTGCTTACGGGGCGGATTAAAATCAGCTTTTTGTCATCACTTCGCTTGTCGACCGTTCTTAAGTATGTTCCATCATGAACTAATATAATTAGTATAAAATATAAAAAAAAAACGTCGAAGCAGAAGAACTTACGTGCCGTTCATAGACAGGATCCTGTTCTCGCAGTAGAAAAGTAAAATTATCGATATGAAACTGCAAAATAACTTGTCCGATTTTAAAATCTTCGATATTTGATCATACCTCTGAAATGAAAATTAACATAGAAACATATTTCGTATGAATGAGCCCGACAATACCCTTTAGACCCTCATCAGTCACCCCGTGAAATATTTGATTACTAAATATGTAACACAATCCTTACGAAAATAATAGTTATAAAACATTGGACATCTTCTCATATCGTCCTCTTCAATTACATATTAATGTTTGGGTTGTATCTTATATTAAGGATAAAAATAACACATCCACAAATACCAAGCTGCGTCATAATAACCATAATTCTTTCTGTTATCACAAAATCAACATAAACATATTTTAATATTAAATATCGGGTTTTCCGTTGAATAATATAAAATTCGGAGGTGTTCATAACTTATCTCACGATGTTTGATACGTAGATGTTACTGTTTCCTTAATGTTTGTGTCGACGCCGTTAAAAATACTTGGCAAAAAGAATTTACAAAACGCATTTTTCTATTAATAAACACATAATGTTAAGTTAATAAATCACAATAAAATACCTGGACGCAGATTTTCACGAACGTAAGATGACATTTACTTCTTTTTTCTAGCTGTCATAGTAGCTACTACTTTCGTTTCAATCGGCAGAGGTGTGCGAAGAAGAAATTTTCAAATTAAATAGAAATATTTTTACATATTGTAATGATTAGTTTTGAATCACCATACATAGCCACTGCTACGGAATGTGAATAGTCGTAGAAATAACTGTAATATACGTTTTGGAAGACAGCTTCGTTGGTTTAGTGTCTAGTTTCTAAGGCAGTCGAGACAGTTAATTCTACAGAATCTTTCATTCATTTTAAATAAATTTCAAAATTCATAGTAGTAGCTACAGTCCCGTACTTCGGAAAGTACTTAAAGTCCATGGTCGATATTCTTTGAGGTCGGATGCCTTCATGGTCGAAACTTGGTCAGAAAGACAAGTAGTACATAGTATATTTAGTTACAAACATGGTTAAAAAAAAGTAAAAAGGTAAATCCTAATTAAACTAAAAAGAATATTTTTATGAATTGAAGTGATATGTAGTAGAAGGTACTCATAAAAAGCAATTCGAATGTCAGAAGTAAATTCAAAATTTCAACTCACGTAGTCCATTCACTAATTAGTTAATTCAAGTACTCAGAAGAGATGTATTTATTGCATCTTTAATCCTGAACTTTTCTTTGCATTGTACAGTTTCAGTAATTTTATTACGTACGCCATAGGATTATCGATGCGCCATAAGATAAGCGATCTAGTAAGGCATATTGCTTACACCAAATGTTTTAAAATGGGTTTACAGGTTGAAGCTGAGAATGATCATAGACATATAAGCCGACCACCTGAGTTAAAGTCTTCATACAAACAAGCACACAAACAAGCTTGTATCTTTTAAAATATTTTAATGTCTCCTTCCCGACTTTCAAAGTGGAGCGATTACAAACAAGGCGCTCGTGTCTAAGCTTTTAGATAAACGATAACTGATCCGGTGTCGGCGAGCATACCTTGTTATTTATTACGTAGTTTCGAACATAAAACTAGACTGTTTTTTCTGAAATAGGCGCAATATCGCGCTGGTTAAGAATGTCTTGAAAATTTTGACCATCGACAAAAGTCTGATTTGAATTAAATATTACTTGTCCTTTAAGTAAAATATTAACACAATATATGAAAACTGAATATACCAAGCTATAAATATCAAATTCTTCATTAGAATCGCAAACAGTATTTCATTGTGATTGTTTTAGATTTGAGTTTGCTTATGCTTTGGCTGGGAATGAACTACGTTTTCGATATTGTATAAATGTGACCCGACACCTCTTTAGGATGGAGGGGGGGGGAGGCTTAGTACTCTATAAGCCGTTAATTTTGTATTCACAAGCGACCCAAACATAATGTGGGACGTGATGTTTTCGTTAATGCAAATTTCGAACACTACACAACGATCGTTTATTTAACTATTAGTGTTGTTTCTATCGGACAAGGCCGAAAAATGTTAAACGTTTTATTTTATAACGGATAAAATATATTTTATTTAACAAAGTTGGGGCACCCGGTTTCACCCGCGTTAAGTTTATAGCATATCGGATGATGTTTTCATCCACAATATAGCATGATATCGCCCAATCTCTGTATATTACACGGGTTATATAATATAAAATTAATTGTGTTAAATAAGATAACTTTTAGCTTTACTGACAAAACATTCTCAGTGACAACATGAAGTTTGGTAGTTGGCAGTGTTTAAACTCCCGTGCCTCAGAAAGCATTTAGATGCTATAGTATTGTACCCGAATTCTGTTGGCCATACAGATGTTGATATATCCAGAACACATAACTATTCTCCGTTGAGAATCGTCGCCGGGTCCGAAATCGGTCAGTCTAATCAGTAGGTTTGGTCCATGCGGATTTTTGAGGCATGTTACGCATTTACGCGTAAAAATTTATGGTGATTAATTGCCTGAATAATATACAAATAAGATAACTGCTCCTAATTCAAAATATAATTATAAACGCAGCTGTAGACGCAGCAGTATGAGTTGTGTTTTGAGATGAGTTATTTTGAGGTCACTCTGTTCTACTCTAATGAATATCAAACAGCTGTATTTATTATTAATTCAAAAATACTTTATATTATAGAAATAATCACATACACCCTGATTCAGGTATATATAATAAAGTTTTAAAATATAAAAGAATCCAAGCTATTAGTCAAAATGTGATGTAAAATAATTTAAATGTGAGAGGAGCGGTCATTTTGCGCCTGGACACGGCTTACAAGATCGTTTACAACCTGTTTACAAAGTGGGATCCACTTTTTTTACATTAAAAGCGTTATCTCTTTTTAGAAGTGCCCTCTGACAATTTTAAAAGCCACGACGAATGAGAGGTCGTGATTCTTTTCTTTTTTACCGTCCCGGGACAGCGGCGAGCCTCTCTTAATGGGCCATGTAAAATTATTAATAATTACTAAATTTTTAATTTACGGCTCGATTTAGAGTCAAATAAGAGGACATATTTTAAATTATTTTCTTAAAAATCTCGTTTTTTTGTCCACCTGACATTTTGGGTGAAGAACTACTTAAAATCGTTCCAGTAAAAAAGAAACAAGGCGAGCTAAACAAATTATGCTAAATGATAAACGTGATCCACGGCTAATGGCGCCGAGCGCTTGCGGCGCGGCGCGCGGCTCACACGGCGGCCTGAGCGCACTTCAAATAAATAATAAACATAAACACATAACGACACCTTTAATTTATAACTCACTCTCGAAGCGCTATTTACAACTTAGCGAATTAAATTTATGTCGAACGGCACTTAACGCAAATTATACCGGTCATCATTAGAACCGATAAAGTCTTAAGGAAGCAATACATAATTACTAATGTTGAAGTTACTTAAATTAAGATTGCCTAATGAGCTGAGGCAATGAACGGTAATTTAATAACAACACAAGTGAAGATTTAATTCGTTTAATGTGAGTTTTGTCTGTAAAAAAATATATTATAAAAACGCTGAACAACTATTTAAAACCATCTAACACTTCCAACTTAATAATAAAAATTCCGGACTACTATTGAGAATGGCTTTACATACCCGGACTCGAACCTAGTACCTAGTATAAACGAGGCGATCAAATATTAAATAAAATAAGTTTTCAGTAATTTAACCGTACTTTATAGTAAATAATGGAGTACGACAGTTTCATATACAATTGAAACGATAGCCTAAAACCCAAAGCCAAAGAGAAATTTTACTAAACACACTTTAAAGAAGCGTCTCTAGTAAAACTATTAAAACTCGTTTTTCTGCATGGACAACTTTAATAATTAGTACTGATAGTAACGCTTAAATTGTACTATTATGTATTTTCTGGACACTCAGACAAGATTATAGACTATGGCTCATTATTTTGCGGCCCTCGGAGCAAAACCGAGCTCGGAGAAACCTGAATAAGACATATTAGTAAATTGGAAATGCAGTGACTATGTAAGAGGCCTGATTACATATTATAATGCCAATGTATATACATATGTAAGAGATTTATCTTAAGATTTGAATGGCTCCTCGTTCAACTTTCCTTTGTTTAAATAATAACAAGAGAATCAAATGAGCTCAGATCACAGATTCTTAAAAATGGTAGAACTGATAAACACGATGAATAAATATTGTTACGACGGTGACGTTAACTGCACTCTGCCCTTTACTTTTTGCCCCCCATTGTTACCTTACATTTACATACATCACTGTTCACTTTTCAGTCAAACGTGTACAAAACGCATTTGCATTGTGTATGCTCGTGTAAAATTAGCACATATTAAAATTTATGGTATTTTTCTTCTAACTACCGTCCGCAATGCAAGAATTCATTTGCTTATTGCTACTTGAGTAGCAAATCGGGGAAAACTATTTTTTGGTAACAGAGTATGCAATTTATACGGTCATTATACATTTTTGAATTTATTACTTTAATTGATTGTAATATAATATATTGATCTGTTAAGGGTCAGCAGTAACAACGATAATGAAAAATAAATTATTAAGGGATATATACAGTGCGCTGCTTGTTAAAGTAGTTTCAACATTTACGTACGTACATATTATAATGTATTTCTTATGATTCGATTCAGATGCAGCAATCGACTGCTAATTAGTAAAAACTATAATAGAAAGACTCGGTGGTAGAGCTTTGTGCAAGCTCGTCTGGGTAGGTACCACCCACTCATCAGATATTCTACCGCAAAACAGCAGTACTTTGTATTGTTGTGTTCCGGTTTGAAGGGTGAGTGAGCCAGTGTAATTACAGGCACAAGGGACATAACATCTTAGTTCCCAAGGTTGGTGGCGCATTGGCAATGTTTCTTACAATGCCATTGTCTATGGGCGTTGGTGACCACTTACCATCAGGTGGCCCAAACGCTCGTTCGCCAACCAATACAATAAAAAAAAAAAAAAACATATAATAGAATTCATCGGTAAACCGCTTACCAGAATGATCACCAACTCCTCAACCATTATACATAATTCCATATATAAATACCTATACGAAAAAGCCATACGTTTTTATGGTTAAACAACGAAGTTATTTTTCCTTATAATTTTTTTTACTTGCGAAGTAAATTATTATGTACTACGACTACGAGAAGTTAAATAATATTAATTGTGTAGCGAGTTAATAAAGGTGCCCTTATTTATATTCAGTCACCTTTGCCATTTTAAGGAATTGGGTTGGAGCCGCAGCGCACGTAACTATAATGAATAAATCCAAATACAATGAAATGACCACATTTAAATTCAATGGTAACTCGAATTCGTCGATTTTATATTAAACTTTAAACGCTTTGAATAATTTTGCGGCTTATACTACACGAATTTTTGGAATTCTATGTAGCGTCGAGTTTTTCTACAATTCTGAAGTTATATATTTTTTAATATTCTATTCTCTATTCTAATATCGTATCATTGACGTCACTACGAAAATTCAATACGGTTAAATATAATAATCTACCTCTACCTCTCAATTTTTTAGAAAATATGACCATTGGAATATTTTTAAATCCTGATATATTATCATGTTACATAATATATAAGTCATCTGTACTGAGGACATAATTGTAGTGAGAGTTATAGTCTAGTAAATTACTTACATTAGTGTAAAATAATTGCCCCTTCTTGGTTGTGTCACCCTCATAAATGTGACGGTGAAAAATATTACTAATTTTCCACTATATTATTGCTCATTACATATAGTCGGCTGTGGCTTAGATTATTGTAAGATTAATTTTTAACAAATTTAAGTAAGTTTTCTATGCCTTATATGTTTTGTGTATATATGTTCTTCAATAATTTTCGCCTTTCATATCTTGAGAGTGAAATGTTAATCTTTCACGTTCCACCTAAAACATATATACAGGTCATACTGTGGGTAGAGCAAGTTAAGAAGTAGACAGATATATTGTTTAATTATACTTAGTGTTAATAAAAACAAAATACATATAATGTAATATATAAATGATAATTCTATCCATATTATTATTAAGCGAGGTGATGAACAGCACGAGTTGCCCGCGGCCGCCATCTTGTGGTCATCAAACGACAGCCAACAGGGCGGTAATTAGTTTTCGGTTCTCTAGCGGTCACGAGCATTCCGATGTATTCGAGTTGTCGACTCATCTAGCTTATCTGTAGATATACAGGTGTTTTTGTAAGGTATTTCTTTACAAATACATTTGATTAAAATATTGTTTGAAACACGATGGAGGGCGTCGTGATAAAAAAATATATACTTCATGTATGTGAATAAAATAATCGTAGACTTTCGTTTCATTGCTTTTATTGTTATACGAAACGGTTTGATAAACGATTGGAATGAATGTACAGTAAATGTGTCTTACCATTATAAAATATAAACTTTAACTATTTATTCTAATGTTTGTCACTTTTGGTAGATTTGGTCTGAAGTTGTCATGTGATGGCTACGTGATTACTAAATGTATTTAAATAAACAAAAAAGTCACTGACGATACTAAATAACTTAAATCATTAACGTGCCAGCGACTCCGTACTGTTGATACGTTCATGTTTTAAAATATTTAAGGACGTCCGTTATCACAATATATTTATTTAATAACATCGTTAATAATTCAATCGGATTTATATTGTGGAAATACTAAGTGGGTCGTCCCTTTCAAAAACTTACTAAACAATCTTAGGATAACTAATATATTTTTTCATTAAAGCTTATTAGCTATTAACACCGGGAGTAGTTGATAACCCATCATCAGTCATCGCTACGCCTCGTCTATGTCGAGCACATTTCGCAAAACAAACCTGAAAGGTAAATGTTGAGTATTCCGACGAGTGAATCGAAACACTGCTATTTGCCAAGGCTTAATTTTAGGTCACATAAGTCGAATCATCTTCATCTAAACGCAGCCGCGAGCCCGCATCAGTGCCGATTTCTCCCGCCCTTTCATTAGTTGCCAAAGAATTCGCCCCGAGTGAAAGCTATTACTTTACATCGTTCCCTTCAACGTAAATTTAGATAATTTGCACGCTTTTAAATTAAAATAAATTGTAACAAGGAACTCTATAAGAATGTCTTGGAGAGATTTTGTTTTATGTTGGAGGCTTATTTTACATTTGTGTTTGAATTTTAAAAGAATAAATGCACCGTCTCTTTCTTGAAAAAATAAGTTAATAAAATACTATATATATATTACTTGTGCGTGCGGCAACAAATAGAGTCATTTGCTACACTTAAACGTACTTAAATGAAAATTATATAACTTAAGTTTACGCCACTTTGTGGTATCGCAAAAAGCATTTCTTCTGAACAGATCTGTCTTTTACATTTTTATTTATATTTTGCTTTGCTTTATTACAATTGACAAATATATATGCATTAAGTATATATTTTTAAATTATTTAATAATTTAAGTTTGACAAATTAATAAGGAAAGAATAAAATATCAATTTAATTAGAATATTATGAAATGAATCCAAACGTGTCAAAATATTTACTTGGTTGTTTCGTAATCTCATTTATATTTATGGAAGGAATGTTACAATAATGGCTTAGTCAGTTACTTCATCTTACAATCTAGCTTACAGGATTATGAGCGCGCTTAGCCCGCAAAAACTAAAGCTGCCCTCATCGATGGCATGCATTTACGTAAAAATACATTTCTCACGATATTTTCCCAAAGTACATGATAAAAAACTTTTACTTGCTTGCCCTTGCCTTTTTTGATTTGAACCTACATTCTTCAGTTAAATGTTCTATCCGCTAGGCCCTCTCGGCTCTCGATCTATCTTAAATATGATATAAATATCATGTAAACAAAATATATATTTATTGTATGTCTGTCGTGCATAAAGCCAGTATAAATTATCATATTTCATGCTTTTTAGTAAAAACACCTTTAACTCTTAAGTCATAAGGCTGAATTTTCATCCTACTTACACATCATGTAAGTCGCGCGCACAAATCGGTTGAGTTAAATGTCAATTCTAGAAGCTTAAGTGAAGCCGTGACAAACCAGCGCTGCTACGCGTGATCCATCAAACGTTAGATTTTTTATAAATGACGTGTTTCACTTAGGCTTTTTAGGCTTTTGTTTTGATTAAACATTAAACGTTCTACCTATTGACATATTTAAAAAACAACGCTTGCAACGCGTGTCCGCCTGTCAGAACGAAAGATATTCTACTCTTATCATAGCGAAACTTCTAATTCTACTTTGACTTTTGACTTTGACATAACAATTGTCTGTCTATACAATTCCCTATATGATGGATGAAAATGAAAGAAATTATCAATTTGGGCAGTTAGGTGTAAAAAACACACCCATTGTGATGGAAAAGTGATTTTCTTTAAACCTTTTTACCTTTTTCCTATTCGAGCAGCGCGCTTTAGCTGGGGGCTAATGAACATAAAAACTATAACACTATAATGTACCGATTTAATTCGAGTTTTATTTTTTTTAAATAATATAACGTGTTCAATTGTAATATATTACGGAGCATTCCTATCTGCTGCATTTATAATATAGAATCGGGAAGCGTTGTTTTTTAAAATTTATCCGTTAGACTTCCAAGATTGATCGTTACATTATAATCACGACGCCAAAAACCTGTCAAATAACAACTTCGCATTGAATTATTTATGATAATGAAAAAAAAATAGTTATGCGATTCGAGATTTTCTCGTAAAATAATACTACAGAGACAGTAAGAGTCCCATGCAAATAAGATATAAAAACATAATGGTCGTAAATTATGTTTGTTAATATTTACCGGAGTATTTAAATACAAAGGAAGTTGCTTTAATTCATGTCTTCATTACAGGTAATTTCTGTGGTTAATTATTACGAGTATCTTGGCTTGTCTATATCCAATTTATTATTATTGCATATTTAAATTCCATTTTATTTACTAACATTTAATATTTACACAAACGATCGTTCCTGAAGGTATCTTTAAGTAAGGTAACTTCATACTTCTACATGCTAAACTTGAAATATTTAAAACAATAAAATCTCAAAACCGTTTTTGATTAATAAGTCATCGATATGGCGCATATTTTTTGTTGAGTCCCAATTATGTACAAAAACGATTAAGAAAATTATAACAATCAATAATTAACATTTCCTGCTACCGGAGTTCCCGCTATTTAATTAGTAAACTCGAATCGTAACAAACTACCTAACAAGCCATAAAACATGCGGATTATTGAAAAAGAATAATATAAAAAGCTAACAAAATGGCCGACATTACCTGCGCGCGCCACTCTACCTTAAGAATTTTTTCGGCGCGGGAGCGCGCAGACCGACAGATAAAACCCTGTCGTGGACACGAGTAAGACAAAAGCGACCTTTATAGTAGTTTATTTTTGATTACAATCGTCCACTTTATTCATTTGAGCGTGCGACAAACTCTTGTATTTATTTTTGTTTTATATTTTATATGAGAATCATGTTTTCGAACGTACTGAAAACATTATTATTGAAACGAAAATATTATCTACAAAACATAGACGTGCCTCAAAATTTCTTCTATGGAGTTCATGATGTACAAAATCCAGCTCTACCATTACACACATTTACACGACTGAGTAAATGTGGCGGTATATAATGAAATAAATTTTATTATTTCAACATTCTTTAAGTTTTTTATTTATAAATTTTCTTTTGGTAATTTTGTACTGTATATTTCTAGTAACGCTTGTACTTTAGTAGAAGTTTGAAAGTAGTTTTCATTAGTATAATTCGTTCGTATTAAAATCTTATGAACTTGTTTCGTATATAGTTAATAAATCCTGTCCAAAGCTACCCCGACTCGTAAATTTTCTTTGAAAAAAATCTCCATTTAAGTACAAGGTTCGCTCCCACAATGCGATTCGCGTTTAGATTTCGTTCGGAATCTCCGAACGCAAAAAAGATCTTTAGTGGCAAGCGTGTGAATACAAGACAGGCCTTTGTCCGCGAATCGTTCGTCGCGCGCCCCGCCGCTGCTGGAGTGCATCATCTGGCACCGGATCACTATCGATTCAAATCTGATTACACCCATACCCCATATATTGATTACTGTTTCTTGCCTGTGCTGTCAAATATTGCGGAAAAAAGTATCCAAAGCTTTTGGCTTGTAAATAGTCTCATTTTACCTCGGACGTTTGAATAGGGTTATTACAGCTAAAATATAAATTAAAACACAACCAGGCACACCGTTAGCTCAATTATAATATGACACAGAGACATTAGCTATTGAAATATTTGGCATCAATTTACATACTTTTATCGAAATCATTTTCGAAAATTATATCTCTGGGCTAAAGACTTCAGATCTAATATCATGTAGACAATATATTCAAATGTAGTTTAATATATTTTAAAATGGTAATTATTTTTTATTCACCGTAAAAGTATACGTAGCCGCAAGGTCTAAATGAGGGGCCCGGAGTGAAGAGGGCAGGGCAAGAAGCCATCATTCCACGAATATTTGGCATTACCATGTGAATTGCTTCGCTCTTCTAAAGAACATGCAACGAGATGCATATCTCGAGGCAGGCATACTTAGCATAACACTGGATTTGTTTGAGTCGTACCTCTTTTGTCATATTTATCTGCAGTAGATTAAAATATTTATTTTATTTTTATTTCAAGAATATTTTATCACGTGCAAAAGTTGTTATTGAAGATACGCAAAAACTTGTTTAGCTCCAACGTTATGCTCATGAACTGATGCTGACAAAATGCTTGTAAAGATTATATTGAATTAACACATTTCCCCTGAAGTGCCCTCTTTCCTCTGGTAAACATTTTTCGTTGACTCTCCACAAATTGCTTAAGATCTGAGTATAGTATTTAACCCGAAGAGAACGTCCGAAGTAGATAGTGTCTCAAAAATACTTCACCTGTCGTTATTTATGACAAACTGATAGTAACTATTGGTCATTAAGTGAATACATTATCCAAACTGATGAAAGATGCACATAAGTCATTAGGGGCCATTATTGTGTAACGACCATGTGAGTTACCAGTCAATTTTAGAAAAAGTTTCATTTTTCATAAAGAAGTCTAATCATCTTGAATATAATTATAAATACATAGAAAAAAATAATCTCATCTCATATACCACAACATAATATCTTGAGATTTAAAAGCGTAATTTTTCTATTGAACAAAACGAACAAGTATTGTTTGATGTAAGATGCGTTATCTGTGACGAGTAACGATCGATGAATAGCAACAAATCTTACTATTCCTGTGCGACTCGATACAATTACAACGAACTGTCGGGGGTAGCAGATGCCTCATATTTAATATCTAACATTTCTGTTAGAAAAAAATCTTCATAAACAATACAGTACATTGTATTAAAAATCGATCTTATTAATGAGGTTATTCCGTCGAAAATGGCTGTCAAAGGCCACGTTCACCTCCAGACCGTGTATCGTAAAGACAGACCCTCGCGCAGTGGGGTACGACTCGAGACCCAAGAATGCGTTTTTTATTACTAACATTTATGATACACCGCAATTATCAGTTTAATATGTTTTATATTAATGACAAGGAACATAATTTTTAATGACTCTAGGTGGCGGCTTCGTCTCTTAGCTTCATCGAACACGTTGGCTTAATTTCTCTTGTTTAACCGTCCAAGATACTCGGCGCTTGGTTACAAATGGTCTGATTTAGTTGTTACAGCTTATGTTGGCAATACTACAAATAATTGACGACTTGAAGGCCTACTTTTATAATCCTTTTGTTTTAAAATGAATTGAGTTGAGTGAATATAAAAAAAATAATAACCCTAAAATAATACATCGCAACAACTATTTTCTCACCTATATTATATTTAGACCCTTAAAATTTCTTAATGTATCTGTTATCTATTCCAATATAACCATGGTTTATCATCAAGAAAGTGTGAACAGCTACTTCATTTGCCAAATAATTATCCTAATGTTATACTTTAAAGTCTGATCTCAAATTTGACAAAGTGCATCGTTTAACATAATAGAATTACCATAATATATTACAAACGCGGTGGCGAAGGGAGACGCGGACGCATGCAGCGGGCGCCCGGTACCTGCGCGTCTGTCTGCGCGGCGGACACAATGCGAGAAATCAAAACGTCATTGTGCCAACACAAAGCAGTCAAGTGGTTCGAAGGGCTTTTGTTGTAGATAGAAGAGCTAAGGATCCGGGAGTTTCCTAGCGCGGACGGAACGTCGCCAACGCGTCGTCTGTACCAAATACACCAAAATGCGCATTATTTTTTACAATTTAAAAATTTTAAAAACTGCAATCTTATGCTGTACTAATATTTCCTATCGATTACTGTGTTTCAAAGAAAATATTTTTTTCTCATTTCATATATTTATCTGCACCTAGCATCGGACATAAGCTATCATTATTTGTTATCTAAAACATAATAACAATTATTAACTCTTCTAATTCTATGCCTTACTGATTAATCCTAATGAACTAGTCAATTTTATTATTGTTAACAGAGATTAAGAACTTCTGAGAAAATATTTGAAAGAAGATTTAAACAATATTTGTACTATAAGCGTATTGTAATGTCTCTATGATATCACAGATATAATTCAATAAACATTCTTGCTTAAAATACTTGCCTGAATTTTACTAAAGGTTTAATTATAATTAACTAGGGATTTTTATTATCATATCTTATAAAAAAGTATTCAATTGTCTATAATTGTTGTATCTTTATAACGTAAAGTTTAATATCATTCTACTTTACCGAAGCTTCAGTTCTGGAATGCTAAGCGAACTAAGGCTTTACCGCAAACTTAGTTATTTTCATAACTATCGGAACGCGTCCCTAAAACCAACAGTACATTCATTGCGGAGTGTATTATTATTACTCTTAGAATACCTAAGAGAACCAGCAATGGTGACTGATAAACCATTCAGCATGCTCTCGGTCGTACAATGAGAGCACCGCGCCCGCGCCGCCGCGCCGCTCGGTATTCGACTTTCGTAAAGAGTTCAACGCGTGTACTTCTCAAGAAAACTAAAAATATAAATCCTCCACTATTACTACTATCTACTATACGACATTAACTTAAACAAATAAAATGTTATGCTTACCTTAGTTATCTTACAGTAACTTGAAGGTTTACTTTATAATTTTTATATATAAAATAGTTATCTCATACATTTGTAGAGATGGAGTTGAATATAGAATCTGTTGCGTCTGCTACTACTATGAACAATATTAGCATCCAATGAAACCCTAAAATAATTAAATTTATCACGATCGCTTTAATCTTAACGAAATCAAATTCGATAAATGTATATTCGGTACAGTGCTGTAGTAAAAAATATCTCAAGTCATCCGCGTACAGCGTCCGCGGCATATTAATCGCTCGGCCGACGTTAGATCGGATCACAGCCTCCACAAAAACCTCTGAGGCCTGAGGTCCAGTTTCACAGAGTTCAATTATTATTCGTATCAGTCCTAGCACGGGCTACAATGCGTACTTATTAAACTTTTGTTACGTGGCTTTTTTCTATCAGCGAAGCGACTCCGACGCATACCTGCGTTTACCTGTGTACCTTACTTTACTTGTGTGTGTATTTCTACGCTTACCTGTGCTTGTAGGAGGGCAAAACGATTTACCATAGACCTCTAAATAATTAGAAACGCTGCTTCTACGCACCATAAGGAAAGCTATCGTATAAATTTAAAAATGCTGCTGCTGCTGAAATGCTTTATTTCGAATCGCTTTAGACTGATGTTAAGATCTCATTCTGATATTTTTAATTAGTTAAACAAAAAATAATATAGTATATAATGTGGCATGAATATTTATTGGTTTCCCAGATGTAAATAATAAAATTAATTACAATCCATAACAGAAAGATTTGTGCTAAATTCATGAAATATTTAATTAAATACTAGTTTACACTAAGTTGATTACAGATTTTTTTTATTTTAATGCCATAATAATAATCAATGTAAAAAATCAAGAGGTAAATAAATTTCCCGCCGAAAAAAAGATATTGGTCGCTCTCTTTATGTATATCTCTATGGCGGCGCCCGCGCACGGTGAGGTTCGAAAACCGGGCGGGCCAGTCCACGATGGAAGGTTGCGGCGGTCGGTAGTGGGCCGTGTTTGTCGCGAGTGATGTCGCAGCATGTTGGCTGCTCGTGCCTTGTTGTGGTGCCTGTGCGCGGTCGGCGCGCTGGCGCCGCTGTCGGCGGTGAGCGCGGCGCGCGCTCGCCGCCTGCACCATGTTGTGCCCGCTCGGCACAAGCACTCCGAGTTCGTCAAAGGAAAGAGTAAGTGCCCGGCGCGACTCATATGTCCGTGCTGATGGGAACTATCCTAACGACCTCCTCGATTCGTCCTTGCGAAGTCCTAGTTTGCGTTCGTGTTTACGTGAGCGATACGATTTTTAAATAATATTGTTTTCATATCAAATCAAAATTGTCCGAGTCAGTGCCATAACATAATATCATAAAACATTTAGGTTAAATAACGACTCGTAGCGCGCTAATCGCTGGAATAAAATAAACAGAGCTTATCTCGAACTAACAAACGTAGGTTTGTATAGCTTGTAAGGCGGAATGAGGTTCAGCGCCAGGCTGTAGTACCGGCTAGGCGAGGCTCCACAATTACGTACTATTATACCTTCGACAGGGATATTGTTTTCAAAGACAATCACTCTCAGCGTCCAGTCCGGTTCTTTGAAAAGGTTCGAAACGAAAGCAAGGTGCGCGTGGGTGCATTATTCGCAAGCACTCGAGCCATAAAGGACGGCGTTCTTTAAAATACGATTCTTAAATAAGGAAAAATTAATAACATCGTGTTGTCGATATTGCAACTTGTTACACCTACGGTATTCTCGGTATTGCTGTTAATATATAGAAAAAAAAAATACATTAAGAGAAGGAAATCCTTCATACAATTCATTCTTTTCAGTGTCGTCATCATTCCTGCATACTTCGAAACATATTAAAGGGTTATTTTGTTTTAAATAGTTGAATTAGATACAGCCCGTGCTGGTGATATCTTCATAGCATCCCTGCTACACCTGCCTAAGCATAATTTAGCAAACAATTAACGCGCCCAGCAAGCCTAACAGCTTAGACCTCGCTTCGGATGAGCTGCTTGCTAACGATCATAACTTAACGTAGTGTGCTAACTCAAACCATTGTCCATATACATAGAAGAGTATTTCTACTTGTAATTGTAGAGTAACTAATATGTTATGTATGTATGTAATTACACTTTAATTAATATGACTATCAATTTTCTTCTACAAATAATTAAATAACAAGTTTTTTGTTACATTCAAAATAGAAATGCATGTGTATCAATGTGTAAAGCTGCTATTGTGTGGGTGTATATGTATTATATTTATGTATGTGTAACAGTGGCGCCTACGCAGAATTCGTTCACCACTAAAAAATAATTTGATATTAAAGCTTAAATTTAAAACTTTGACTATTCATGAAGCAAATTAAAAGTAATAAATAGCTAAAGGTATACTGTCGTCTATACGATATTAACTATTACCATAAGAAAAACATTTTTCATATTACTTACACAGATACCACAAACTCCTCTAAACAAGCACACCCTTCAACAAAAGCCTGCCTTATACTGTTGTTTATTTTAAATTTACATCTATATCATTAATTTTAACGAATATAAAACGACGTGAAACTCTTCTTATTTAATTTTCCCAATTAATAAATGTTATGTTAATAAAAGATTAATAAATAAGCCATATTATTCAATACAAGATTACATAGATGATAAAAAGCGCGAAGATAATATTCAGGATATTTAAATTTAATTATATATCATTAACATACATGTGTGATTTAATTTGTGAAAAAGACTAACTATTGAACTTCTCGCTTGTTCTTCTCGGTAGAATCTACATTCCGAAACCGGTTAAATTTAATTATATCTTGTTTGATGAAGAAACTTGAACACGTACCATAAAATATATCATTTTGATTTCACCCTTACAAAAATGGAGATGGGGCACCTAGCTAGATTTTTTAATAAAAAGATATAAAATTGTAACTTGTAAGCAGAGTTCAATATGAATTGTAATTTATCGCCACTCTCGGTCACAACGTTGTAGCTTCAGTATTTTACTCGCTAATTTAATGATTCAAATATCTAAACACGTGCACATGGATACATTGTTATAGAACTTCGGTTCGTATAGATTAGGCTTTCACAGCGCCGTTATTTTTTAAGAATGTGTTTGTATTTAATAACAACTGAATTTTAAACATGATCTTAGCTAAAACTGCTACTACTATAGAAATTGACAATTAAATATAAAAAACATGAAAATAACTTTTCTTATGTTCATATTAGACAGAGTACAATAAACATGACATAACCACCTAGAAGTTTTTTTTACAAAATAATTTGAAGTAAATTTAACTACTATTGAAATACTAATATTAATAAGTTTGTCAATATTCTTAATGATAAATATAGTTAGCATTTCTGTTTTTGTAATTTTCAGAGAGTCACAAACAATTACAGAAAATTGTAACAATTTTTGATGACAACTCAAGGTAATTACCGAATCTTGCCACAAAAACATTATGTCTATTTTATTTTCGTGGAATCGTACCTCTGAGTATATAAATGATGTATAATATATGATAAACGGATACACATATGACAAATAGAACTGAGTAAAACAGGCGCAACTTTTTAAAAAACCAACTCGCGATCTCTTTATTAAAAATTAAATTATATATAAATAGTAGTTTATTCCTAATTATATCCATTGCTTGAAAACACAAATTGATCGTTTAGTGAGAGTAATACCCACATCGCAAACTTGTTTTAGATGTGAATGATTAAAAAGATATCAGAAACACGTTTTGCTACAATGCTATTAGAGACTGTTTGTAAATCAAAAAATACTCAACGGCTTATTCGTTTCTGCTCAACTACCTTCATATTATACAGCGTGTAACAAAATTCGTGTCCGACCCGTGAAGTGGTTATTAGGTATCGTGTGTCAATTCTATTTAGGTAATAATTTTTAAAATACTAAGCAAAAAATTTACTACGGATTATTTTTTTTTTTAAATTAAATGACGAAAATTTCTTTGCAACACAGGCGCGGGCAATACCGCTCGATAGCTCTTACCTATCGGGTAGCTAAGACACGAGGTCGTGACCTCAGTAGTCCACGTTTTTACCATCAACAGTGTCGTTAAACACAATTAATATATTTTTTTAAGTAATTTTTTTGCTTAGTATTTTGAAAATTATTACATAAATAAAACCGACACTATACCTAATAACCACTTCACGGGTCGGACACGAATTTTGTTACACGCTGTATAATATGAAGGTAGTTGAGCAGAAACGAATAAGCTGTTGAGTATTTTTTGATATAATATTATTACTTGTCATTCTGTAGGCACATTTTATTATTATATTAGCGGCCAAAGTCAAAATTATACTATTATAAACACAATCTTGATTCCCCATTGTGACAGATTATTTAATAATTTAAATTTTCCGGTCGGTTTTTCTGGAAGAAATATCTTATGTGTATAGCCTTTATGGCCATTCGTAACCGTAGTATGTAGAATAGCTTTGTATAAAATAAATATTTATTTTTCGATAAAGCTAATAAATATTCAACTGAAGTTATTGATAAAATAAATTTTAGTAATTATATTAGTTGTATCGCTGCCAGGAATATTAAAACTTCACCAGACAAACAGAAGTTATGGTCTAAATTAACACAAATGCTATTATTAATATTTCGGTGTTTCGTCATAAAATATAATTAATAACAAAATATTTTATTTAATTAAAAGTGTTCCACTGCTTAATAAAGTAACTAAATTACTTCCTTGTTGGAGAAAGAAACACTCGAATAAATCATTCGCGAAGTTTAAACGCGAAATAACATCTAAAAGTAACCTTATCATTAATACCTAATAACCCTTAACTTTTACCAAGGATTCAAATAATATTCCTGTTTTATATCCATTGATAAACTTGTGAAGTTCCATGTATATAATTTATTATTTTCGTCAATAAATTTGCATAAATAAGGCTTCACGTGGAACAAACTAATGAGTTATTCGAAAATTCCTTGATTAAAAATTATTTATTACAGAATTTACAATATGCGTTTAATTTCAAAGTCAATCAAGTCTAATGAGATGCAAGATTCTATAAGTCACGGAGTTTTTTGACCCGAATAGTTCCGTGTTAAGTATCGAATGTCGAAATAATGTATCCAATATTTTGAATAACCGGAAAACATTTTCAACTCTGCTCCGGGTCAGTTATAGTCATGCTATGAAATTATATAATTAAATATTTATGATAAATATTAAGTTAACTTCTAGATTTCTTTATTTTAGTTTGCTTTCGAAAAGCAGTCAAAGAATACTATTGTGATACATGATATGATAATAAACATATTAAACGAATTTTTCGTTGACTTCGAATTGAGACGGATATTGTTAAAAAAATTAATTATATCTTTAATGGCCAATCATGGAATATTTTTTGAGCTCAATATAAATATATTTTATTTTGTAATCTACTTTTTTCCTATTCAATAGTCGTTTAGAAGAAAATGTTTACGGCGTTAAAAGAGCATCAAAGATTATTTTAATGTCAAATTAAATTAATCTCAGTTATGATGACAAGTTTTCATAATTAGGACTTTAGTTGACAAATTATTTTCTACTGAACGGCATGTAACGGACGTGGATAGTTAGGTACGAGTAGAGATAAAATAATGATTCTTTTAGTAAATATTTTGCATATAATTATTAAAACTCGTTCGGAAATTAAATAATTATGTTTCGAAATAAGCAGATGGTGTCATCAATGAATCGTATTGAGTCGCTCGGCGTATTATCATATCTAGTTATACTGATGCGTTTTTTTCGATTCTTCATTCACATATTCGACAAGAATATTTTATTGAAAACTGCCAGAATATTATAATTAAGTATAAAAAACTTGTATTTTATTAATATTGTAATTAATGTTTTTCTTATTATTAAAGTCAAAATAGATTACTTTGCTCCATTAAATAATATACATATATTATAAATGCATAAGTCATCACGTTCCCATGCGTATGAATGGTATGGTTATGTTTCAAATAAATAAAATAAATATCCTCATCAAATACGATTTCATTGCCGAATATTTACAAAAACGCATTGTTCTGAAAGCAACAGATATAGCGAAAGTTATGATTCTGTATATTTTCAATTGAAAGAAAACTGAAAAGTTGGTTATTATAAATGGTCCCCATCTCTTTTTCCGAGTAGGAATGTTAACACGCCCTACGAGCTAGCGAACACAATAAGGAACTGTAGTGAAAGGCTGCGTTGCCCGAATGAAATGTTAGTGGATCAAAACTGGTTCCAATGCTTCAGAATGTAAGTAACTGGATAAAAACATTGGCCTGAGACAAACCAGTCTCCGAGCTTTACACGCTCAGCATCCACCGTGTGTAGAGACGTCGCTGCGCGGCGAAGGGAGAGGCACACACTGCACACTGAGGAAATTGCAACAATATTTCCTGCCCTATTACTGCCTGCCTTCATGATTACAGGAAATAGTTTTATTCGTACATATTTTGAATTAACGTCATTTTTGACATCGAGTGTCGACAACCGTTTTTAGTTGTATGTATGGTGAATTTTTATTTTTACGCAGCCTTGTACAATCTAGTCGTTTTCGCTTTTATCTGTTTTGCATCGGTAATTGAACGGAGGCAGTGAGCGCGTCGCAACTTCCACATCAATACTATCACTTGTGTCATCGGCTGTGCAACTGGGTCGACCGGACACCAGATTTCTACTACCCACACGATAAGCGACCAAATCCAACCGTCATAAATTTCGAGCATGTTCCGCACTATCCAGCAACGTTTGAAGTTGGTTATATTATGATGTGGGCGTGAACACCGTGCCGCGGCCAAATAATAAAGGCATTAAATATACTTAACAAAAGAGGAACTTCTTTTTAATATAATAATCAAACGGTTCTACTAAGAATAAAACATTAATGCCCTTATCCATAATCAAGAAAATTTAATAAATTTTTCTTTTAAATAGATTTATTTTAAAAACTAAAACCCGAATTCAAAAAAGCACGAATTATTCAATACAAGGTGACAAGGTACCCGTCCCGGCTTCGCGCGGGTAGAATAAGGGTCTACATAAAATGTTTATGTCGCTATTCGTATAACAATAGGTTTACACGGAGCGCGCCAATAAAAAGCTTTCAGTTTATATAAAACTTTAATGAATTATTGTACTTAACCTCCCTTATGAATAAGTCAATCCTTTCTTTGTAACCGTATGTAAACCGTATGTAAATCGGTCGGAATTAGGACCATTCATTTCATTTAATTTTTGTTGTTTTCCATATTATGCAAGCTATTTTTTAATTTAATTTAACATCTGAGCGTTTGATTCCACGTGGAACTCTAAGACGAAGTAAAAAACATTTCAGTGGTTAAAATATAATAATATACACACGGAAATGGAATATTGAAATGATAATCGTCCTTTTATTTCATCGTGGTCGAGTAAAATTCTCATATGTAAATAAAAGTCATGATACCTTGACACAATAGGGTAGATAAAGAACATAACAAGAAATAGTTCAGTTGAAAGATGTTTAATTCCTATAACACAAGGGACTCCAATATTTTAAATCAGGCAATAAGACTAACGAAATTACCTGAATTTCGAGTCAACAACGTATCGAATGACGTCTCGGTACACTCGGACGCACTCGACATCACAATACGGTTAAAAAAATCTTTTGTGATCCGACGCAGACGCAGGTAAACTTTATTAATACAAACAATAGTTTGGGATCTAAAACAGTTCAAGTAGATGCTTCTAAACATCGTTTCACGATATTATATCAAATGTGTCCGTAATAATCTTAACAGTATATATATTTTCTTCCCCGAAGGCGCAATATAAATATATATATATATCAATATCAATACTTTGACGATTTCGCCGATGTTATTTGTCACTGGATATTTTGTTCTCAATAGCGCGTTAAAAGTTAAATTTAAATCATTTACAAAACACATAAGTAATAAATATGTTTTGGGAACAAATTCCCAAAAAACTTGATTGTTTAACTGTTACAAACAAAACATTTAAAACTAAAAAAGCAAGCTAAAATAGCTATTTGCATTATAAAAATAAACTGTCTAACGGAAAATGTTTCATAGGACTCCAATTCGTATACATATACGCATTTGTTTTACATCTTATTTCCGTGTAACATAACAAAGCGGCATTGTAGGCTATTTTCATACTTTAATCACAAATAGCGGTGTTACGTGTAGCGTAGTAGAGAAAACTGGCTTCGGTACCGTCAGCCCGCCCACATGGTACCGCCTCCTCACTCCACGCGCCTTTTCTCTTCACTCGCTTTCCGCTACCCGCTCGTCGCTCTACGCTTATCGCTGTCCGCCCACCATTCTCCGCTAGCTTCTGTAGACAACACATGGTTTCATACCTTATTTGGACAAAGTTACATTCACTTGACATGTAATAAATTGAGTCAAATACCATACGATATAATAAACTGCTATATAATTATATAATATAATGACGAATGAAAACACTTGAATTTTTTTTAAGTATATACTAGCGATATTTTTTGTTCTCTTACAATTATTTGCTTATTGGGATTTTTGCATTAAAATGTATTTCTCTTCTATTACAGTTTGCATTGGCACCAATGGTCGGATGTCGGTGCCTTCAAATCGCGACACCCATTATAGAAACCTGCGTGATCGTTTCACCAACTGCACGTACGTCGATGGCAATCTAGAACTAACATGGCTTCAGAATGAGACCATGGACTTGTCATTCTTGCAACACATCAGAGAAGTGACCGGATACGTACTCATTTCGTATGTCAGAGTAGCACAAATCATTCTTCCGCAATTACAGATCATTCGCGGTCGAACACTATTTAAATTGAAAGTCCGAGAAGAAGAATTCGCTATGCTGGTCACAATGTCTTCCGCCCTTACACTAGAACTTCCCGCGTTACGCGATGTCTTGCGGGGTAGTGTAGGCATTTACAATAACTATAACCTGTGCCATGTAAAAACTATAAATTGGGATGAAATAATAACTGGTATAAATTCGACCTATGTATTCGTGTATAGCTTTAGTGTACCCGAGAGAGATTGTCCGCCGTGTCATCCGAGCTGCGAAGCTGGTTGTTGGGGCGATGGGGCTCATAATTGCCAAAAATTTTCAAAGACTAATTGCAGCCCGCAGTGCGCTCAAGGGCGTTGTTTCGGACCTAATCCTCGGGATTGTTGCAATACCTTCTGCGCTGGAGGTTGTACGGGTCCACTGCCAAGTCAATGCCTCGCATGTCGTAATTTCTATGATGAAGGGACGTGTTCTCAAGAATGCCCGCCAATGCAGAAATATAACCCTACTACCTATTCCTGGGAGCCAAACCCTGACGGGAAATATGCTTATGGTGCAACTTGTGTAAGAAACTGTCCAGAACATCTATTAAAAGATAACGGAGCCTGTGTGCGAAGCTGCCCACCTAATAAAACTGCAGTTAACGGAGAGTGTATTCCTTGCAATGTGACTTGCCCGAAGACTTGCCGAGCGGAAAAACCTATTCACTCCGGAAACATTGAAAGTTTCAAAGATTGCACAATCATTGACGGTTCTATTGAAATACTAGAGATGACTTTCACTGGTTTTCAGCAGATTAATCCGGATTATTCATTTGGAGATCGTTACCCAAAAATGGAACCGAATGCTCTCGAGGTTTTCAATACAGTCCGCGAAGTGACCGGCTATTTGAATGTTCAAGCTCACCATCCGAATTTCACTAATCTCTCTTACTTCAGAAACTTGGAAGTGATTGGAGGACGACAAGTAGTCGAAAACTTGTTTGCCTCACTTTATATTGTAAAAACTTCTTTAAAATCGCTCGGACTAAAATCTTTAAAAAGAGTAAATTCTGGCGCAATAGCAATTATGGAAAATCGACAGCTCTGTTTTGCCGAAAAAATTGCGTGGCATAAGTTAGTAAAATCAAAAGACCATAAGCAAATTATTCAGAAGAATAGCGACATAAGGACCTGTGGTGAGTGTATTATGCGTTGCGTTTTTGTGAGGATCCTCATTTTAGTTTTCTTTATTTTATTTAAGTACTGCACTTGCGACGTTAAAAAATTCCTGTAACTAATATAAGCTCTTATCAAATGCAAGCGAATTATATTTTCTCTAATAAGATGTTACAACTGCTAACAACACTAACAGCTGGTTTATATTTTGCAAAGCGATTTTTAGATTTTTTAAATTTATTTTTTACCATCCTTTTTGTTTCTTATATCATTCACGTCATTTTTGTTTCATTTATTCCATTAACAGAAAAAGCCAATTTGGTGTGTGACACTGAATGTTCATCAGATGGATGCTGGGGACCTGGACCAGATCAGTGCCTGTACTGCGAAAACTACAAATTCGGAGAAACATGTATACAGAACTGCACAGTGCTTCCAGGGTTTGTATTTTTTATAGGTGACTTATAAATAAAAAAATAAGCCAAAGGGTCGAGATGGCCTAGTGAATAGGAAGCGTGAATCTTAACCGATGATCGTGGGTTCAAACCCAGGCAAGCACCATTGAATTTTCATGTCTTTAATTTGTATTTATAATGCATCTCGTGCTTGGCGGTGAAGGAAAACTTCCTGAAAAAACCTGCATGTGTATTATTTAAAAAAAAATCTGCCACATGTTAAAACAAAATACTTTATTGAGCCTTCTATATTTTAGTCGTTTTTTTAATAGTTTATATATAATGTTTCTAATATATTGTCTTGTTAATTAAAGTCTTATCTTCGTTGCTGTGGTTTTAAGTTAAGCTTCAAATTTGTAAAAACATACATTATTTGCTCATATCTCCCTCTGAGGTTGATAGTCAAAATCATCCAAGAAACAATGAAAATCCATGACGTAGACATCCACGGCTCTGAGTTATCGCGGGACGTAGTTGTTGAAAACGAAAACATAAGCGCTACTAAGTCACTTCGTCATGGTTTTGAGTGCGTCCATTTGAACCGTCCTAACCCTAGGAAATTGGCAGACATTTTTCTCACTAATTTTGAGTTGCACAGACCTAGAAGAAAGATTAGAACCCGAATATTTGAAATCTGTTTTTAAAATCGCGTTATCTAACACAAATTATTTCCATTGACAAATTTTCACACTTAGAATTTTTATTTGTTTGGCATTAGCGTCGGTATTTTCAAAACACATGTATTATATGTCTTCTGCCTTTGAAATATCAAAGGGTTGGATATCTGCTTCATCGATTGTCTTCGTTTTTATAAGTAATGTAAACTTACCGTCAACATGTAAACATGAGCAAATTAAATTTTTTACCTTTTTTATAATTTTGTAACGCTATAAATTGACAACACAGAGGCAACATGTAGACTATTATTCTGTGATATTACACAATGTCAATAAATAAGACGGATTTTTATTTTTTATTCTATATACTATATATGTTCACCATTATCATAATAACAACTACCTAAGTTAAATATAACTATAACTAATCTCGAACAGAGCAATAAATAAAAATTGAGATTAGCCTTTAGATGTTATAAATTGCAAAATTAGAGTTCCTCTATAAGTTTTTGTCATATTCAGGAATTATATTTATACGCCTATAGCATTGAATAGCGGGTCATATAAAAATATTATTTCAGATTGTATAAGGCGGGTACGAAAATTTGTAAGCAGTGCCATGCGGAGTGCTTGGATGGATGTACGGGACCGACGAGAGCTAATTGTACTAAATGTAAGCACGTGCGTGATGGGCCATACTGTGTCGCAGTATGTCCAGCTTCTAGATACGCAACCGAGAATGGGACATGTCAACCTTGTCACCAGAATTGTTTTAATGGATGCACGGGATCTAATAACACTGTTGGTGAGGGAGGATGCAACTCTTGTAAGAAAGCTATTATCAGTGTAGAAGCAACTGTCGAAAGTTGTCTAAAAGAAAACGAACCTTGCCCTGATGGATATTATAATGAGTGGGTAGGTAATGTAAAGCCTCTTGAAGGAAAAGTTAAAGTGGTGTGCAGGAAATGTCACCCACTGTGTTACAAATGCACAGGCTTTGGAATACATCAACAAGTGTGTCAAGTTTGTAATGGATTCAAACGAGGTGATCAATGTGAAGACGAGTGTCCCTCGGATCACTTTACCGATGACGTCAATCGGCTTTGCACTCCTTGCCATCATGAATGTAGAGGTTGTACTGGACCGACGTCTATGGATTGTATCAAATGCCAAAATTTAAAAATATTTCTCGGTGACTCAAATTCTAAGGACTTTAATTGTACTGATAGTTGTCCTATCGACATACCGCATAAGATTTATTTTGACGAGCTCCTTCAAAATCCTATAGATGAGCCCTATTGTTCGGCGTTAGCCAATGGACTTCCTAATATGGCTACAGCAAAGATATCTACAGTAATTGTGGTGATTCTTGTACTAGCGCTCATATTACTAGTAATTCTTGCTATAATTGGTTATACATGTAGGCAAAAGGCAAAAGCTAAAAAAGAAGCTGTGAAAATGACTATGGTTCTTACTGGTTGTGAGGATAATGAACCATTAAGACCTACTAATGTCAAACCGAATCTCGCTAAATTAAGGATCGTTAAAGAAGCCGAACTTCGTAGAGGAGGAATGCTAGGTTTTGGTGCATTTGGAAAAGTATATAAAGGAGTTTGGGTTCCTGAAGGAGAAAATGTTAAAATACCAGTCGCTATCAAAGTGTTAAAAGAAGGCACAGGAGCAAACTCGAGTAAGGAATTTTTGGAAGAGGCATATATAATGGCTAGTGTCGAACACCCCAATTTACTTCAATTGCTGGCTGTTTGCATGACCAATCAGATGATGCTAATTACGCAATTAATGCCTCTTGGTTGTTTACTGGACTATGTAAGGACGTATAAAGAGAAAATAGGATCCAAAGCATTTTTAAATTGGTGTACTCAAATTGCTCGTGGTATGGCTTATTTAGAGGAAAAAAGGTTAGTTCATAGAGACCTAGCTGCTAGAAATGTCTTAGTACAAACGCCTAATTGTGTAAAAATAACTGATTTTGGATTGGCAAAGTTACTAGATATTAATGAAGATGAGTACAAAGCAGCTGGAGGTAAGATGCCTATAAAATGGCTAGCATTAGAATGCGTGCAGCACAGAATATTTACGCACAAAAGTGATGTTTGGGCTTTTGGTGTGACTATTTGGGAAATCTTAAGCTACGGAGCAAGACCTTATGCCAACATATCGGCTAGAAATGTTCCAGAGTTGATAGAAAATGGACTTAAATTACCACAACCCAGCATTTGCACATTGGATATTTACTGTATCATGGTTTCTTGTTGGATGCTCGATGCAGACAGCCGACCAACATTTAAGCAGCTTGCTGATACATTTGCAGAAATGGCACGCGATCCTGGACGCTACCTGGTCATTCCTGGAGATAAATTTATGCGACTCCCATCTTATTCAACTCAGGTAAATGTTGTAATTACTTAATAATATATAATTTTAAATAATCAAAATTCCAGTAAGCGTCATTAATCGTTCATTAACAGATCAAACTAAAAAATTTGACTATTCCACGCCTTACAGTAACTCTACTGTATATAACACAAGTGTCTACCCATTTTAAGGTGCATGTACGAGTAGTACATCCATCATAAAACTGTGTAATTAAATTTCTTAAAATATAGAATGTTAAGTAGCACGTATTGTCGTTTTCGATTAATAACAATTACTCTTTGAACATCATTTTCTTTAAAAACAGTTTAATACGTGGTAGAAAGTGGTAAAACACTCAAAAAAAATATTTTAGAATTTGCTTTGCGTGGTATTAACTCTGCTTGACACTTGACAGTCACTTCTTATATCGTTGGAATCACAGAAATTACTTATGTGCGATATGTTTTATTTTAATTAAAATATTTGGTTTCTTTCATATTATTCAGTATTCATGTATAATATTTTGTATAATTTAATGTGACTAGTAACTAAATTTCTTGTTAGTTTTATTATTCTAGTTTAAAAACGCCTTATGACATCAACACAAAACAATATAATTTTTTAATGTCATAATTTAACTTCGTTCATTCCAGGATGAAAAAGAACTGATTAGAAATCTCTCTTCGGCCATGGACGGTCCTGAACCATTAGTAGAAGCAGATGAGTATTTGCAACCAAAGTTTAATGCTATACCTGGATCAACGACAACAAACACGACAGTTACAATCGAAGCGCAGTCGAGCAAGCCTAGCGCATCCGCCACTTGGGTTAACAACATAACGGGCCAAGAGGGTGCCATCATCGACACTTCTAACAGATCGGAAGGTTGGGATAGAGACCTACTGCGATATAATAATTCGCGAAATCCTGATGGGACCGAAATACGCCATTATTATAATAATGGAGTATGCGCTTCAGATAGCTCAAATTCTAGGTACTGTAGCGACCCGATGAAAGGAAGACAAGACTGCATGGAAACGAAATTCGATAGCATTTCGAAGGTGAAAGAAGCGCAAGTGGGAAATCTCAAGCTTAACTTGCCGTTGGACGAAGACGACTATCTAATGCCGTCACCACAACACACCCAGAACGCGTCGGCTTATATGGACCTGATTGGAGAAGCCGGAGAGGGTAACGATGCCAAGGACTTACGTTACAGTGGTTTCGTCGCAACTAAAAGGTGCATCGATAACCCTGAATATCTAATGTCCGAGCAAAACATACCTATACCTCCGCAGACATTAGGCATCCCGACCGAGCCTGTGCCGCTCGAATCCTTAGGCAATAGCGAGAGCAGTACGGGTGAAACCACTCCAACACCGGGCACTAGCAAGTACCTACCACAGAAGTCAGTGGAAGAGGAATCCATGTCCGACCACGAGTACTACAACGACTTGCAGCGCGAACTACAGCCGCTGAGGCGGAACGAGACTACAGTGTAAGCGCCACACGCCTGCGGCTCTTGACACAAAGCGTCAAAACTGATCTCTGGTCTATTGGATTGCTGACTACTTACTGTAAACGGCGCACCAGCGCCTCTTGTGCCATTTATGCGATGGCTAGTGTTAGCTTGTTGTAAAAACATTTAACTAAAAATTTATCGTAGTTATTAAACCAGTTTGTTATTTCTTCTACTTAATTATTGTAAAAACTGTTACGAAACTATAATTTGTAAAAATGATTTTACGAGTTGCTTGTACGAAGAAGCACCTCACAAAGTATAAGTTATTTATTAATTTAGTTTAAGAAAGGCTATGTTTATGTTTCCCGACGTTATAATTATAAGTAAATGTTATTTTAATTTTATAACTGTGATAATTAGATTAATTACATTACAATATTACAATACATTCAAATTTTTATTTCGCTAAATAGGTCTGTAAAAATAATTGAACGACATTGCCATTGTTATTGGGCTGTCTATGTTTATGTCAATATTGTACGAATAATCTTACATTCTGTATTAGTGGTGCTGGTAGTATACGTAACAGAGGATCGAACTGATCCACGCTTGCCGTACGTACAATACTAACAATAATATCTACTAAAGTAAACAATCTGACCAAAAGGTACCTAACAAATAATGTATTTACAAATAAATTTAATTTCGTGATCTTGCCAGTACGGGGACCATTTTATTAGTTATTATCCATACGGTTTCTTGCCTACATTCCAATATCTTTGTAATTTTGTAATATTCACCGTTCTGTTCGTTTAATCCTCCTAAGCGCACCGTATTTTTAATTATCGTATATACACTAAATATAAAACTTCGAGAATACCCTCTTAATACAAGAAGCCACTAATTTCAATAATCACTGCCTCTAGCACAATAAACTTAAGCTCAAAGAAATTCAAATGCAATCGTCGTTAAGTATATCATAGTTAAATAAGTTTTATTTAATATTCGACCAAACCTTCGTTTGCCATGTATAATGTAAATATTATTAATTCATTGCGTTATTGTAAATCTAATAGATTAAAAAAATATTTCTGACACACGTGCAAAGCGTATGCCTTGCGAGTCATTGTTATATGTTTAATGTAAATACAAATATAAACAAGATTATATCGGAGCTGAGGAGCTGTATACAATGTGTGCCATTTCGTGTTAAATATTTTATGAATGAAAACTGCGTTTTTATATCATGATTCGTTTATCAATCCAAACTATTTTAATTCAATTTTTAACATTTGTTTTCAATATCACAAAGTTTTATCGTCATTTAATTAGATTAAAATGAAATCTTAGTGATTAGTCGAGCGTTAATAAATGTCATATTATACATAAAGAATTATTATAAAAGCATTTCCATATATTCGATGTTTAACTTAGATATTGTTCATAAACATATATTATGACTGTATTTTAACTAATATTATTTATCTCTATTCAAAGTGGCTACGTCTATTAAATGATTAAAACGAAATATATCTTAGTTAAAATACGTATAATATATTTATGAATAAGGCCGTTTTAATATACTTAAATGTATTAGCAATTCAGATAGCTGCAAATACGACAGACGAAATGATTTGGCAGAAACAACAAATGGCAGCTGGATGTAAATTTGCAGTTAACTGTAACATTAGTTGGTGTCAATTTTACATAATATATCATGAGCGATGTACTTCAATCAAATTTAAAAATTAGTAATAAATGGCTAACCTATTATTCTGAATGTGTAGATAAATGTGATGACTTATGGTACATGTACCTTAATAAATGAATTAAATTGAAGACTTGTGCGTTTGTGTTTAACTTATTTCATTTCTAACTATATATTCTACATTATAATTAAAGATATACAATAGTATTTGTATATACCAAATATACATGCAATAGCAACAAAAATGCGGACAGTGTAAAATCATAATATCTCTAAACTAACATAAACAATTTTTTTATGAATTGCATACAAGTTACAACTAACCATGCATGATGCAAGTACGATTCAGGCGCGAGTACTCAAAAATCAAATTCCTTTACTGCCCTTGGGTTTAGACTCTTTATTGATCTATCGATGAATCAATATTAGCCCAGTTGGGTTAGTCCAAAAAAGGGCCGAACCTTGCATTAATTCTAGGTAGAATTGTTATTGCACCACCTTTTAGGTCAGAGGGAGTCTAAATTCAAAATGGCGACCAAATTCGACCCCTGCGTTAGGCGCAGATCTAGTGGCTGCATGTAAGGCCGCAGATACAGTGGTCCTGGGTTCAAATCCCAGGTTGGGCCAATTAAATTTTATTGAGATTTTCTGTCAAAAATATTCCGTTGCAGCCCGGAGCCTGGAAATTGGAAGTGTGTATACTCCCGTGCCTCGGAAAGCAAGTAAATCCGTTGGTTCTGCGCCTAAAATCTATCCCGTCTTGTCGGATTGCCGTCCCATCAGGTTATGAGAATTAGTGAATAGAGAGTGCACCTGTTTGCGCACACACTTGTCCACTATAATATCTCCTGCGCAGTTGGGTAATCTCTCTTGAGATTGGCCGCCGTGGCCGACATTGGTCAGGAGGACCATTTATTATAGGGCAGGTATCTATATGCATACATAAACAGAACTGAGAACGTCTCGCCCGATTAGAGGATGTTAATTCATTACCAATTTCATATCCTTCGGGTATTTTTCAAAAGTTAATTTATTCTATGTAGCGAGATAAATAACGTATAAGTTTTTAAGTCACATCATAAGCTTTTAAAAAAACCTTTTTTTTAACTGCTGGAAAACGCATTACGCGTTAGAACAATGGGAGTTATGTGGCGCTCGCCGGTGTCCAAGGCATCGTCGGAATACACACTTAAACCAGCGGTACGTTTCCCGTCTTAACGGGGAGCGTCACGGCATCGCTTGCGCATGCTACCGTGATTTTAAACAAACCTAACCTAACGTATTTGTTTGTATGAGCTCTTTAAATGAATTTCCATCGGTATTAAAAGTTAAAATTGAAAACAAATAAAAGTCCATTGAGGGCCAATCTGGATTACAGGATGGATGAGCTTAAGGTTCGGACTCTTGTTTGCGTACAACAACAATCGCAACTTTAATCAAGTACAAAATAATCTGCCAGTCACTTTAAAAAATAAAAGACTATTATATGCAATGCAATATATGTTTATATTCAAAGCGACCTTTTAATGGACAAACTTCATTTTTATTAAGAACAAGCAAATCCTAAAATCCCTAAAACGACTTTGCTCGAGTTACGACGATTAGAACTTTAAATAAATATCCAAATGATCACTGTTTCACCAACCTGAGGTCGCCAAATTTTGAGGTCCGTAGAGTTCAAATAATTATTTTTTGCTTTAATAATTGTTAATGTCAATCGGCGAAGTTGAGGCCACGATATTTTCAAAATTTATCAAAATCATTTCACTATATCACGAACTCCAATAACATCCAATATACGTTGAACGGAAAGATAAAAACCGACATTCACCTTACAAGCTTCAACTGAATTTCATATTTTTAAGGCTTACTTGTGAATAAAACAACTTGTATTTTAAAAGAATATTTAATAAAATAGAATAAAATATATTAATACAGAAAAAAAACTAAAATAAATAAGTATAATTAATACATTAATATTTAATCTATGCATATGTTATCTATGTACCTGTCAATTGAGCATTTACTAAGTCTTCATAAAATTACTAGATTACAACTGTATACTCATGGAACATAACATGATAATCTCCTTAATTAAGTACATCAATAAATATATAATTCGAAGTTAGAGATTCAAATTATTATTTTTTCTATCTCAGTCAAAACTTAGATAATTAAAGTATAAAAAATAATTAAAATAACAAAGATAATAAATAGTTATTACCTAAGGTTGAGATAATTTATATTCTTTTCTCTACGAATTAATTATTTATTGTAAGACTATAATAGCTAGAACATTTTCACCTTGTTCATGTCAAAGTACTAATTTTGCAAGAAAAAGACAAAATACATTTTAGTTATAATAAACTTCAATAAACCACTACAATATAACTTCACTATAATAATGCATGTTAGTCTAGTACATGTTCTCAACATCCTAACTTACATTTGGCATAATAAATGCGAAGAACCAATACGAGTGCGACCTTTCTCACAATCGATAATACGGATAGCTTGCCTTAACTTTAAGTAGAATTATTTAAATATAAGCATTTATATTTGTCAAAATATGTAAAAAAATAAAATAAAAATCCAAACAACGCCAGAGCCTAATAGTAATATCCTGGGACATTATTCACACGCGGCCATCTGATCCCAAACTAAGCAGAGCTCGTACTAAGGAAACCAGATAACTGATATACTTACATATTATACTACTTTTCTTTTGTAAATACATACTTACATTGATAAATACACCCAGACTCAGGACAAACATACATGTTCATGCACACAAATGTCTGTCCTGGGTGGGAATCGAACCGACGGCCTGCGGCGTGAAGGGCAAATATCTTACCAACCACGCAAACAGGCTCGTCGAACCTAGGCAAACTGATACACTTATTTTCTATTTCCAGCTATTTAATTGGAGGCGAATATTCCTCAGTGTGTTAGAGATAACTGAATCGAAGCTTCGACACTCTCACACAGCGACTTCTCACGTCGCTGACCGACTGTTTACCGTTGAGCTATTGACGTACAATCAGAAAGTTCAAATGAAAGATAAATAATCAATACTGTTAGTACTTTTATAAATAATAAACCCGGTCATTATTTAACTGGAATCAATCGTTACGGGTATCGACTGGGAATATTGAATTGCAAAAACTAGCAACGACATAACCGAACTATTGAATTGATTTTGATGATTATAAAAATTGAACCAACAGTTGACAACAAGTGTTGGCTGCGTGGTAAATTATGCGTTAATTTATTTAAAATTCGGCTACTTGTACGGAACGATTAACTAGCGTCTTACACGCAGTGTTGCAGTAACATCTTAATATGTTGAAAGACAACAAATATATGAAATTAATGTCTAACCAGAACTATTCGGCCCCAGCGCTGCTGTTCTGTACGAACACATCGTCAGTCGTGAAATGTCGTAAGCCGCCTTACGGCGATACGCTATTCTGTTGCGTTTGTCCTACAAACGTCTTATACATTATTGTCAATTTTGCATATCATTTGCTGACATTTCACGATCACTTTCATATTCAGCGGTTCGCATCGAGACTGGTCCTTACAAAATAGCTGTGCTGATCTTCAAAAATACATTCATCAGTAATGAGTTCTACGTATAAATATTTGAAGTAGTTTGAGAAAGGTCTAACAGTCAACATTTAAGTTCGATTTATTAGGTTAATAGTCATGTGGATCGTTCGTTTACTCGTACGAGTTGTCCTTCTTGTTACGCCTTGAACGTCGGTGCTTGCTGCTGGAGAGGATCTCGTAAGCGCGCTGGATATCCATGAACCGTTCCTGGGCGTCTTTGCGATGTTCTGGTTTCGCTTTGTCCGGGTGGTTCTCGCGGGACAGTTGCCGCCAACGAGTAGTGATTTCTTGCTGGCTTGCATCGCGGGATAAGTCCAGTACCTGCGACAGTACAGAAACTGAATAAGTTAACCAGGGTATCTATGTGTTATTGTTCAGAAAAGTACAAGTCAGTACATCACAATACTAAGCAGAACCGAAGACAGACATGAAATATTGTATTAATTCCGGAGCTGAAATCCTAGTTTAGAGAAAGAGAACAGTTCAAATTCTCGAAGCTCTATTCGCATCTTCTTCGTAGAATCTACGTTCCAAGCCGGTAGCTTTCAATTTCATTTAATGCTGGAATTTCGATTCGAAAGTGTTTATAAAAGTCGGCTTGTTTATTTTTAATTTATTTTATACTTAAACTTTTGTTCTCTAGTTTTTCAGTTGACCGAATGACCGAATGATGTTCATTGTATATTATAACCTAACAGATTTGTAACGTACAAACGTTCATTTACGAAATAAGAGTAATCATTATATGAACTAGAATTATACCTTGTACGCGTTCTGCTCTCCGTGCGGGTCGGAAAGGTCTATGATCTGCTTCCACACCTCGTACCAACCATGATGCTGGGCGTACTGGTACGTGTCGATGAGGCACTGCTTCACGTCCATCCACCTGAGAACATTCACGAACAATTATACCAACTGTAAAATGATAGTTTAGCTGATGGATATTGATTATTACGATATATGGAACTATTATCAAAATAAATCTATAGGCAGGCAGACTGGCTAATAGGCCACCCGATGGTAAGTGGTCACCACCACCCATAGAGATAGATATCCCTTATATGGATTATTCTCCCTTATTTCGCCAATGCACCACCAACCTTCGGAACTAGTATGTAATGTTAATTAATCATAACAACCTAATCTTTAGTTAGTAAGTAATATTATCTTACCAGGGGCTAGTAAAGAAGTGATGTAGAGCTTCATAGATAGGTACTTCATCACCCTCACTGTCGGTTATGGTGCCGTGGTAGTACAGATAGCTGCCCCAGAGACCAAGGTACAGGGCAGCACACAGAGCCAATACTGCAACACGCCTACAATAAAATTTGTTCCGTTAGCGACCCACATATACATATATCCAAAGCGAGCCCCATAATAGTGTATTTTATATTTATCCAAGAAATTATAGAAATTATATTATGACTGAATAACCTACCCTAACGTTAGTAAAACTCTCTACATAACACATTATTTACCTAATCTATTTCGAGGAATTTGACACACTGACCTCAATATGTTGCTGCAATATGAACTGTTGCTTACTAAACAATAATAATCAAATTGTGCAACAAAACAAACGAAATCAATTTAAATAGAATTCAGTCTAATAGTTGAATATCAGCAAGATATTAATCAGCAGTAATGGTGTTTACAAATTCTCCAATAGAATTATATACAAAAAGTATAAATATACAAGATTTAAAAAAAAAAACACACACACAATGACACTGAATTAATTAACAACGCTAATTTTATTAAAATTTTATATTATATCAGAGAAATAGAATGCACACCTGGCCGTGTGGGAACGTTTCGGTGGTGTCCTGCGCCATTTCTTGGAGAACGTGTCGAAAGCCAACGCCGAGGCCAAAACCATAGTCGTGAACCAGAGGCTCTCGTCGTAAACAAAATAACGTAGCGGGTACGCTGCGTAAGCCATTACTAATGGCCATTTCAAGCTGCCCTCTTCTTTTCCAATATTACCTACTGTCCATACTCCTACAATAAAATTTACAGTATAATATGGGCTTTTAATGTGCGCTTATAGAAAAAACCTCATTAGCGTAAATACGCACTAGTTACAATAACTGTTATTCATTATTTTTAAAGTACATAGTTCACGCAATATGCAAACATATTTATAAATTTTTTTAACTGTAAAGCAAATTTAGAAAATTTTGTTTTTTTATCATACAAATCATTTTGAGACTGATTAGTTTTCTAATTCATAAGTGATTTTTTTGCACTTAATAAATCTTGCTGTAAGCAGATGATATCCCCACAATATTTAATGAAACGATAGTATCGATAACGATAATTGATTATAAACTAATAATAACTTACGAACATACACAACATTTTATATAATACTTACCAAGAGCTGCAGCAAGCGGTATCAGCCAGTTTAGGTATTTACAGTGAATTCCCCAAAACTCATCAGGTGGAATAGCGGCCATCATCATCTGACCATAGTAATACCCAATCATGAGCATTCCAGTGAAGCGGTTCATGGAAAATGGGGGCTGTTGAAATGTTCATGTTTTAATGTATTGAACTTTTAATTTTTACACGCACACTAATGTTAGCAGCAACACATCACTATATTTTAAATATACATGTATATAAAAATAGCTTGATTGATTTCGAACTGCAACTCATGCTATTAATTAAATGTGTGATCAGACTAGCACTCGTAGTGCACTAATATCTTACAGAGAAAGAAACTTGTAAATGGCTTAAGTCTTATGCATTTGCTATGTTAGTATGCTAATTGAATTACATCTAAGTCAATGTTATATTTTATAATACATGATGTGGTTCCAGTCAACATGTCAAATCGACTTGTTGACTACATATTATTGTGTGACAGTTTTAAATGATTTAGACAAAAGTTTTATAGTACTTGGACAGACAACTAGTTTACAAACTCGTTCTTAAAATGAGCTGTTAAAATGTCTTTGTTTATATTTTGGAATGGAAAATATTTTGACAAACGACGAAATGTTGATAGGAAATTGTTAGAGAAATTAATAAAGGTAACCAAACATTTTATACAGATAAATCTTTGTGCAAATTGCTATTTGACATTATTCTTTTCATTTAGTTAAAAGTATAGTGTATGGCATGTAGTATTCACATTAAGATTATTTCACAGATTGTGAAATCATGTGTTATGCATCAAAATATAAGACATATGTATAAGGCAAAGTTGTGTTTGTGGATTTTGACTTTGCTTGTAGTGATGGTATTGCTATATCAGAGGTATACCCATCATTTTTAATGACCAATCAATCATTATCTAACATTTATTAAAAAAATGTATGTGATCGAAGCCATGTTTACTATTAACAAAGCGAAATATACTCAAATACAGCATTATTTAAGCAGAATACATCATTCTTATATGTATATGTTTAGATAAATCACATACATTTTTAAGCAAACTTTTTTTTTCTAAGCAGATGCATGTGAACTATGAACTATAATAGTAGAAAATCTATTTCAATGTTATTTTTGTAATGTATCTAATTATGGAACTCACTGTTATTTAAAGTATAAGTTCTCGGGTTATAAGGATTTATATATTGAGATTACTAGTTTCTATTAAAAGGCGGGATAGCAATTCTGATGGATAGCAGTCATCCTTGACATTGCATCATTCATCATTCTTTCAATTGGATACAACAATGGATCCAACATGCTATGTTCTTTATAATTCCATGCTATATGTTATTTAGTGTATATCTATGTTGTTGCCTCTTGTTTTTCCGTTTTGATACTTCTTTTTATTTACATCTTTATGAATTTTTAAATAATTAGAGATAAATAATTCAGTCTCTATTGTAACTTCAGCTGCATTCATAGTTATCTGCGCGAACCGTGATATTCAGAAGAACTCAATAAAACAAACCCATAAGCATGCAATAAACAAAAAAGCATATAGATTATTTACCTTAACCTATAAACGCTTTCTCCTAGGATAGAACCGTGCCTAGTAAAATAAAATAAGAGAATATAATTGATACAATTCATTTTAAGATAAAACATAATAAAATACTTAAAAAAATATACAAAAGAAGGACTTTGTTCCAGTATAGAAAATATAGGATTAGTAAATATATTACACTAATGCCCGGTTTCTGAAGTTCCCTAACTATTGTGAAACAGAGACTGGATTTTTGAATACTCATCTTGCTGTTAAACTATGAAACCAATAGTCAGTTCCTTTTTCTTATATAATAGGTAGGCCGGCAAATGGGCCACTTGATGTTAAGTCGTTAGCACTGTCCATAGAAATTGGAGATGCTTGACATATTAACCATTGCTTACATAAAACCACCAACTTTGAATGAGGATGTTATGTCCCTTGTATCCTGTAGTTACATTGGCTCACTCAATCTACAAACTGGAACACAACAACACTAAGTATTGCTTTGTGCTAGAATATCTGCTGAGTGGGTGGTATCTACCCAGATGGGCACCTTTGTGCACCTATCCTACAACCAAGTAAATTTTAAGGAAGTAAAGTTAAAAATGGATTTATGATAGATCTTATTAAAAAACAACAAAATATCAAATGTAAATGAGTTTCCGAAAATAATCATAATTATGGATTACAACAATTTGTAATTTATTATACGTAGTTGTATGATTTTCTTTTTCCAATATTTAAAGAAAATGTCAAATTCATTGTTATGTTGATATTATTATTAAAACCATTTATTTCAATTTAAAATCTTCATCCTAAGTTTCTAATCCGACTCAGATGAAATGAAAATTTTATTGCTCACTATACTAATATTATAAGACTTGATTTATTGTATTATTGTTTGTTTTTAACGGATAAACTCAAAAACTACTGAGCCAATATAAAATAAACTTTCATCTATAGAAATATAGGCTGTATTTTATTTATAAAACTTAGAAATCCCTATGAAAATTGCAATAATGTAATTCACGGCCAGAGGCTGCGTTATGCGTGGGCCACCGCCTACGGCCTCGTGATCCGGGGACCCCGTGCCCCGGACGTTTATGCATTACGCTGCGCTGCAATATTGGCTTTGTAGTAGGGCTCTGTGCAAGCTCATCTGGAAAGGTACCACCCTATTATCACATATTCTACGACCAAACAGCAATATTTAGTATTTATGTGTTCCGGATTGAAGGGTGAATGAACCAGTGTAACTACAGGTACAAGGCACATAACATTATACTTGCCAAGGTTGATAGCTCATTGGCTATGTAAGGGATGGTTACATTTCTTCTTGTGCCAATGTGTATGGGTAGCTCTGACCACTAAACTATTATTGTGAAACAAAAAAAACTTATAACAAGTCAACTCTTTGAAGAGGTCTCACATAACATGGGACAAATGTAGCATAGGCCACCACTCACATATAGAAGTTGTAGACTGAACCTATGAATACAATAATATATGTATGTTTATTCAAAACACATGAAAAAATATGCTGGGTGTCTTGTACTATACTTGTGGTGGTAGAGCTTTGTGCAAGTTCGCTTGGGTAGGTACCACTTACTCATCAGATATTCTACCGCATAACAGCAGTACTTAGTATTGTTGTGTTCTGGTTTGAAGGGTGTGACCCCAGGCACAAAGGACATAACATCTTAGTTCCCAGGGTTGGTGGCATTGGTGACCACTTACCATCAGGTGGCCCATATGCTTGTCCACCTACCTATCCTTTTAAAACAAACTATACATTGTGCATACATCTTTTTATATACCCTTAGCACTGTACTGTATGGTTAGCGAATGTTTATATTTTGTTGATTAAAAATAGCATGGATAAAATCCTTATTTAACTCGGACAAAATCAGGATGGGTGATTAGTTGATAATATAAATATTGTATTTTACCATTAATTTACTAAAAGTCTTTACAAAGATCGAGTAACAACCAAAGAGTTAATGTGGTTTGACAAAAAATGAAACGTGAAATAAAATTATGGAACAGATAAATGTCACCCATTAATTGGTTAAGTTGACCCAAGTTTTAACAGAAAATATCCTAATTTGTGTTTTAACACATTTTTTAAAGTTATAGAACAGATAGCACTAACAATTTGATGAACCGCCTATAAAGTATCTCAGAAACCGGACATGTATGGTTTAATTATATTATACCACCACCATAGTTTTTATTTTATAATAATACTAAAACAAAAAAAGAGTGAAAATTCCGAAGATAAGAATCAGATTGATTGAGACTATAACGTAACAATATTAGTAAATTACACAAGTACACATTTCATATATAATCAGATTCATACAAAATCCTGTACTAAGTACTCTTACTAATATTGAGGACTATTTTTCATGCCTTTTTTATCCAAAAAACAGTTCAAATTAGATTTAAAGCTTATTGTTTAAAGTAGCGTCTAATTATAATGTGTAATTCCTATACCAACCTTCTTATTCTGCGACATTTTCTTGACTAATTCCTTCACGTAATTTGGATCTTCATTAGCTTCTTTCACATAACGCGGGATACAAAATATTTCTCCCAACCAGCCGATACCGAAACCTCCAAGAGTCGACCACCAAACAAATGCATGCCTATCTCTACGCAAGTAGAAATGATGGACACCAAAAATGCCAAAGAATATCCATAACACGTACGACCAAATAACCGACTTTTTGGTCGACATTTTGAACCCCTGAAGAAAATAAGTTATAATGTTATACTTTAATAAATTAGTACGGAATGCAAATGAAACTCAAGACGAGAATTTTGCGAAATAACTTACTTTAAAAAAATGACTTAAATTAAACCGATATTATACACACTGATAACTTCCGTTTTTCCTATTAAATATCTAGGTTTTGATACCAAAATCTTTTTTCTGAATATCGACTGACGAACTAGCGGATTGAAAACAAGTAACAACTAACGTGACGTGACGCATGTGTGACCTGTTTAGTAGACGGTCCCTGGCATCGGCTAGGTAGGTACCGTATACGTTAATCAATAAAATCTGTTGACGTCAGCCAGTTACGATCGGATACTTGTACACTTAAAGTACATAGTAAACAGTTATCGCAATTGTTTTAAATACAATCGTGAAAAATAATTTGGTTACATAACTCAGTTTGTTTTATTGTACACGTAATTATATAAACTATGAAGTATGTTTAAAAACTACAAATAACATTTGTTCAAAAAATAATACTATAATAGGTTATTTGTTTTAATTTTACAAATAACTTTTACATGAATACCACTAGTAAAAAATATAAAATAATAAGATAATAAAGTTTATACGTCCAAAGTGTCGATATGAATTGATTTCCTGAGAATGTGAAGAATATTATAAGTATTCACTTCAAACAAAGCAATACTTAATGTATGATTATATTAGTGGAAACTTGATTGGTTTATGTGTTATTTTATTGTTTTTTATTGTATATGTGTAGCTGAACTGTTTGTTTCCCGAAAATAAAATAAAATAAAATGATCTACTATGCTACACATTTAAGTAAAATATTGGTAGTTATATAATTTGGTTTATTGACAGACTGATATAAATTTAAACGGTTATAGATTTTCATTGTTATTAATAAATCATATAAGGACCTTATTATTTTTTTACAATTGTTGGGCTGTTGTGTTTTTTATTCACTAATGAAACAAATTTCATGAAGATATTTACAATATATTAACGAATAAAAATCTTATTATAATTGCTATTAATACATAAGATCTAAACCAAGACCAAAAATTAACCCGGAAAATGAATTTGTCTATGTCCGGAAACGGTTCCAACGTCAATCGTTAATCGAACTTTTTTTCTTGCAGTACTGCAAAAATACGTCAATCAAACAAATGGTGTGATTGTAGCCCTTATTCTTTTCTATCTTTCTCTATCTACATATTTATAACATCACCTACGTGAAAATTTCTATATATTAATCGTAATGCACGTAATAACTATTTAATAAAATAACAATCGATCGCGTCGTTGTACAATATTGTACACAAATGCACTAATCATGTTTTCGCGTAATATTTATTATTAGACGTCTCTGCCAAAAGTAGTCGCAATTTCTCAATAACCTGCTTAATCATGAATTTCGACGATAGCGCAAGTAGTGGCTATGCCACGGTGGAAACCGTATACGGAACTCACGAAGATAGCCATGTAGTGATGTCGGAAAAGGTTCAATCTCTCGCAGGAAGTATTTACCAAGAGTTCGAGAAAATGATAGCACGGTACGACGAGGATGTCGTTAAAACTTTGATGCCTTTACTCGTAAACGTATTAGAGTGCTTGGACTCTGCATACCAAACCAACCAGGAACACGAAGTAGAGCTGGAACTGCTGCGGGAGGACAATGAACAACTGGTCACTCAGTACGAGCGCGAGAAGTCCGCTAGGAAACACTCTGAGCAAAAGGTAAGTAAATGAATCATTATTTTTTTCATGCACAAAGTGTAGACCTTGATTAAATTTCCTTTGTTTTGCTAGCAAGGCTATCTTAATTCATGTTCAGTAGTTATCTGTCTATGATTGTTTCATAACTCGATTTTGTTAAAAAAGGTATTTTATATATTGTGTAACTACTCAACATACTAAATAATGTGTCACCCACTTTGTTATTTCAATCTCAAGGTAATCAATTCTTAATTTGCATAATTTTAAATTCAAATTACCTCATCTCTAATAATATTAAAAGTAGATGCTTTGGAATTTCTGTTTCGAAACATGTTAATAATGCAAAGATAAATTCTGATTAATCTAAACATGTTTATTGATTGATGAATAAACTCTAATTTTACTTTATTATTATTGTAAAAGGCACATAATCAATCAATAGCATTTGTAAAATTTTGATAAAAGAAACATCAAGAACTAAAAATACACAAATCTACAACATGACATAAACAATATATTAAGAAATTTTAATGGTATTTGCAACTAATATATAGTAGTAAATATATTTATATATTTACTACATTTTTCACTATGAAAGATAAGTTTTTTGGTGACTTACACATTTTTTTCTCTACATAGTTGCTTGAGGCTGAAGATCATTATGAGGGTGAAAGAAAAGATCTGACAGGAAGATTAGAGGCTCTGGACAGTATTGTACGTATGCTGGAGCTCAAGCACAAGAATTCCTTGGACCATGCCAGTAGACTTGAGGAGAGGGAAAATGAACTTAAAAAGGTATAAAGTGGCTCACAGAAATAAGTGATTGTATTAATCTTTGTCATTCCTTATGAACTTCAATCTTACTAATATAAATATTTTTTAAATTATTTTAAATTTGTTTTTTAAATTATTCTAAATTAATAATATTCAATATTAATTCTTCTCAATGCAACAATATTAACCCTAATATATATTTGTCAGGAATATGCAAAACTCCATGAGAGATACACAGAGTTATTCAAAACTCATATGGACTATATGGAACGTACAAAGTTACTGCTGAGTACAGCCAGCGACCGCAGCGAGGTACGAGGCAGACTTGGCCTCAATCCTGTTGGGCGATCCAGCGGTGAGTCGAGTCAAGTGGGAATTTTGTCATTATTTTGTATTATGTAATATCTGGTTAATTGTTTATCAATGTATTGTTCAAACTGTTATGGTTAAAGAAATTGTTGTTTTTTTAGACACATTGTTTTTGTACAATGTTGAGTGTCATCAAAAGTAATTTTAGTGATTCCAATTAGTTATTACGTACTTTAGGATCTGTTAACTAGTGTGTATATTAGGCATATGTTTTGTTATGGAATGTTGTTTGTTAAATTTTTTGAATGTGTAGGACCCATATCATTTGGGTTTGCTTCTCTGGAGGGCTCAGTGCATGCAGTGGAGCAGACTGAAAGCATTCCCGGTAGTCCAGTCAGCCTCTCATCCTCTCCACCTTCGCCCCCTATTGGTAAGAAAACATGGTATTATGACATAGAGCTGTGACTTACATTTACCAAAACTATTTGTGAGATATTAGTCGATAGACATAAAATTTTTGTATTATTATGTTTTAAATGGTGATTGATTATGTACCTTACCTCTAATTGATTATTTATCTTATAGCTAGTTATTAACAATAATGTGAACTTAGAATTTATTATATTAGTCTGAAGATAAAAATGAAGGGCCCCCCTTGATGTAAAACACAATATAATTACTTTGTAGGAGCAGAATTAGCAGCCGTAAGGACTGTGGAACGCGCTCACCAAACTGATCCCATCAGACAGCAAAGCCAAGTAAGCATTAGAGATATATATTTCATATTGTTTACCAAATATAATAATAATTTCGATAATTGTGACTTATTCTAGAAGACATAGCAGTTTATATTTCAATAGGCTTTTAATTGTTTTTTTTACACTTAATTTACTTAATAAAAACTTAGACATGTCAGCCTCTTTATTTGACTACTATAATTATTTAGTTATTAATTACCGAAGATATTTTTAATAGTTTTTGCATTAATTAATTAAAATAATATAAAACTAAATATATGGCACATTACTTAATGCACATTTGATATAATAAAGGATTCTAGCGAAGTCCATTACTAAGCAATGAAATAAATCAAAGTTATGTGTATTGATACATAAATAACAATTACAATCAGTTAGGTAACATCGACACGAAATCGATAGAATTATTACTATAATAATTACCAAGCGCGATTTGTGTGTATGACTATTTAATTACAATAGATGTAAATACAAATGTGAAGGACAATGCTCCCGCGCCGCGTGCTCGCGAACTTCCGTTACACCCGTCGTCACCGCACTCGCACGAGCTCGAGTAGTGCAAAGAGCTCAACTTAGACTGCTCGCACTTGAGGGGAAGGGTGTACAGATACGCACACTCTCTGATTAAAGCCATTTCTCTGTTCCGAGTGAAAAATTGCACCTGCGACAGTAGACGGCACACAGGGGATAGGCCTTCGCTTTTGTTCGAGCATTCTTTCAAATATCCCTTATTCAAATTGTAGGTCAGACACTCTCGCGTGTTCATTGTTGAGCACTGGTAACATTTTATACATAGACTGTTCTCGCACATCGTTAGAAACAACGTTAGTTCTATTGTTAATTTTATAATATTTCGCATTTTACAAACGCCATGGGATGATGTATGACACATGTCAATTGATTTGTTTTTATTAATTTTTATAAATGAGGTTTTATGCGAGTGTATATCTTAAACATGATCTGCAAACGATTAACGTTGTCACTTATTAATAGATTATTATTAACGTTTTCTTTTTATAAGATAATTTCGATTTCGTAATAAATTTGTTACAATAAAAAAATTACATATTTTTTCGTTTTGTATTTTTGTAACAATCAATTCACTACATGTGCATAAGAAATAACGAATGCAGTTCTTTGCTAACTGTTTCGACAAAACGTTTTTTTTCTTCTATTTGCAAATGAAAATAATCGTACTAAATTCCTTTTCAAAGGACAGTAGTAATTTGTGCAATGGGATCTGGAATGGGCTTAATGGCATTTTTCTATTCCTATGTTTTTTTTTATATGAAGCCACGCATCACTGTTTCGTGTGATTGGTGTTACAGGCTACGTCGCCAGTGGCGCCACCTACTGGTGGGAGTCGCTCGCAGACCAAAAGCGAGAAGCGTAGTGCGAACACGCTGTATCAAGAGCTCTCCTTTCATGATACTGACGTCACTATCGCGGAGGGCGATGAGAGCGCGGACATAACAGGTATATTACCAGAAATTTTCTTAACTTGATCTCTCTGTCTCAGTCTCTCTATTTCATACTTACACATAACCTCTCCATTGCTTAGCTATCGCACATTTAGCACAATAGACATTTCTCATGAAACCATTTAACATGTATGCCTTATGAAGCTGCTTATGATGATGCTTTTGTTCTTCTCTATCTGACATAAATAAATCATTGTTATCTATCGAATCAAAGAATATTCTTTTCATTATTTATATGTACTTATTCATATTTATTGAAATAATGTAATCCTTTAGTACTAAGAAAATAACAATAAAGTGGCAATGTATGGTATATTACGTATGGAGGCCACAGCACATATGTAACTCCAATAAAGAAACCGCATCTGTCGATCCATATCGTGGAAATCCTTAATAATATCGGAAGGAAAATCAAAAGGTACGCTTAACGGATTTCCATTTAATTTCCAGGGAGCTGGGTTCATCCCGGAGAGTACGCGTCGTCGGGTAAGAGAACGCGGAACGCGTACATCATTCATCATTATACATTCATTTTTTATCTTCTTTGCGTTTGTTGTATCGCAGCTGACAGTATACAATACGTCCCAAATGTGGCACACCCTAGTGTTAAACGTTATTTAACTGAAATATGCTCTATCTCCTTACATTAATTATAACAATTAAAGCGAATATTTCATTTAACCTACAATGATATTGGTGTGTTCATATGACGTTCTTGTACAGTATTCATTCGAACGTAACTAATAGTTTCTTACTAACAAGCTACACTGCTAGAGTATCGGAGTCTATCCGTCTGTGTCATTTGTGCCTGGACTAATGCAGTATTCTTCTGTTTCCATGTTCTAACATACGTTGCCTCGACATTGCAGTTAACGATAACTACTTCGGTGAGTAAAAATCGTTATAATTATGAGATCGCGTTAAATTAATAATTGTTTATATATATATATTGTGTCTGCTTGCTTTTTATTATAATATTTATACGTCATCCCCATTGTTTCATTTAGTTAGTGAATGTGGATCAGGATATTTTCGCTTATTATCTATAGCTAATGCACATCCCAATTGCGAAATCGTTTGCTCCACGAACGTTTCGTGGTTTATGGCTATTAATTGACTTTAAATCATTTCAATAGTGAGATTTATTGAGTCAAAAATACCTGATTTGTCAACTGTGCTCTTTGTAAATAGTATTCAGATTGATTTTTAAATCAATCAATCTATGCTTCCGGACATGGAACCTATTATTTAAAATTGTATTATACAACTCTCGTCTTCTCTTTCTGGTTTCACTTCGCTATCTCTTTTTTATTATATTACGAGCGGTTGAGGTGTTAAATTGTTTTGTGTAATCGAACCAATCAAACGGACTAAGTTTTTTTTTTCTTGTTTTATTTTTATTTGTACAAACAGAATATAAACGTAGTGGCTTGCGTTACCTGAAGTGAGCTTGCTTAATAGTGTCAGGGTAATTTGTTCGTATCGTAATGACTGCAGAAGGATGTGCGTTATTAAATTTATCTCGGTCAGTAGCCGCTGCCCGCTGCTTCGCGCTCCACATCACGCATCCTTCGTCGAATATCGGAAGTCGTAAACATTTAAGACTTGTAACCGAGACTTGCATTTATATTGTTCTTATATACTGACTTTATTCACTGACTAGCAAGTCCAACTGGATTCTTAGACACAATATGATTAATATTGGAATGTAGTCTGAAATCCTTTTGGTGGTATTTGAATGTTAATTCAAATACACTGATGTACATGGTCGCATCTTCAGGCTAATTATAAATAACAATTATTCTACGATCATCAATAGGAAAACGAAATAAATCCATTATTTTGTAGTAACTCTTAGTTATATAGAGAAAAATAATTAAAACGTGATTTTCATTCTGTCTGTTTTTATCGACAGGTATGGGGAAGGAAGTGGAGAATCTCATCTTGGAGAACAATGAATTATTGGCAACTAAGTAGGTTGAATAGTTTATATAAAATAAGTTTATTTACACAAATAATTTTTAAAAGTAATATTTATGTAGTATGTATTTCAAAAGTTTATCCAAGATTACCTTATGGGATTCAATTGTTTGTAAAGCTTCTCTAGCTGTCGGCTAGGGATGTGTTCGGTCGAGTTTCATTCAATTGAAATACATACTCATCTATGTACAATTAATGTTATTAAATATCTGCAGAACATTATTATAGAAACGAATATATAGTGATGCCACTAAATAATATTGTCATAAAGATATTGTACCGCAACTATAAGTGTACTTTGAAATATCCCGAAAAGAGACTCGAGCGCCTTTGATTATAAGTAGACCGATGAGATCTGTTTTGAAGAATGAAAGCAGTTTTATTATGTGTAGGCTGACCTTAAATTTTAATAATACTATGAGAATAAACAATTTGTGTTAGTACATTTTACTAATCAAGCAGTAAGTAAAATTTTTGTACCTTTTCTAACCTCATATACGGAGGTGAGTTTTCCTGCTAGGGACGTTTCGAGTCTAATGACACCTATAACACTAGTATCAGTTACATTGTGATAACTATCGCTTAAAGTTAAGTTAGTTAGACAAACATTACGGAATTTGTTGTAAGTGAACGATACAACTGTATTTTTTTTTTTGTTAATGAATTGAGTGACGCTTAGTTGAATAATATCGTCAATTAGCTTATTTCCCTCCAAATATTGCAAAAAAATAAATCATTAGCAAACAATACAATGTCACAAATACATATAAAATAACCCAAAATTGATTTTTCACAAAATCTTAGTACAGTATTAGAAGACTATTCCGTTAATGGAAATTTGTTGTGTTTGGTTTGTTTTAAAAAAAACATCTACAAAGAAAGTTTGGACGTTAATTAAAAGTATATGAACACGTGAAAATATGAGTTTTTATCTATAAATATTATATTATTTATGTGTATCAGGAACGCGCTGAACGTGGTGAAGGACGACTTGATAGTGAAGGTGGATGAGCTGACCGGTGAGCAGGAGATCCTGCGCGAGGAGGTGTCCGCACTGAGTGCGGCTCGCGAGAGGCTTCGGGAGCGAGTGTCCCAGCTGGAGGAGGAACTACGCCACCTGCGAGAAGCTGTCGGTGCCGGTGGAGGCGCAGCTGGAGCGGGTGGTGGAGTCGGAGGAGCGCACGAAGACGACGAGGCTGACGTGCCGATGGCCCAGAGAAGGAAGTTCACCAGGGTGGAAATGGCACGCGTGCTTATGGAGAGGAACCAGTACAAGGTACTTATTTCTCGATTCATTTTGATCGTTCTATCAATATGAATAAACTTACTGCACAAAGATTGACCAATGTCGACAAAATTTACATAAAATATAATACATTTGAGTTTCGAGACAACGGGGTCAGTAATTATTTATCGATCTCTGGGTGTGTTTTGCAGGAAAGATTCATGGAGCTGCAGGATGCAGTGCGTTGGACGGAGATGGTGCGCGCGAGCCGCGTCGACTCAACCATGGATAAGAAAAACAAGCAAGGGATATGGAAGTTTTTTAGCAAACTCTTTAGGTAAATACCTCTATCTGCCAGGCTGTAGGTCTACACCTACTCATCATCATATTTGCATTTTTATATGTGTGTATTCATTTTAATAATGTGGTTGCAGAACACGCCGTTATGTTCCGTTGGTCTAGCGACCAACGAAATAGTGTAGGTTTAAACATACCTTGCTATCGTATAAAGTCGAAGATGCCAAGTCACGGGTTCAATTTCCTGTACGGCGCAATAAACGGTTACTGGGTTTTTCTTTCAAGTTATCCTCGGTGGCTGGATTTTGAATGTTGCCAGTATTTATGTACATTCCTATGCCTCGCTGAGCACGTCAAACCGTTGGTTCTCTCTTTGAGCTTGCCGGGCGTTCTTGTCATTGCATTTGTCGTCCTTTTGAATTATGAGCGTTAAGGAATAGTGAGCGAATTTGTGTTTGCGCACAGACGCCTGTACTGTTGAATGTCCAGCACCGGAAGTGCTATCATGTACATATGCAAGGCGATGGCGATGTATGGTTAATATTTCTTACAGTGTCAATGTTTAAAAAGCACTGGTTACCACTTACCGTCAGGTCCATTTGTCAGTCTGCCTAACTATTTTAAATAAACTACTTTATTAATAGTCGCGCATTTAGTTATAAGAGCCCAGGTGGTTTTATGGCTAGAAGACGTGAGTACATAGAAGTTTGAGGATTCAAACCCGCATGCATGCATGACTTTTCATGTGTATCATTAGTTATTATAATTATTAATTTCGTACTTGTCGTTGAAGGAAAACGTTGTAAGGAAACCCGCTGGCGTTGGATAAAATTCTGTCACATGTACATTAACCGATTTGTATTGGAACAGTTCTGAACCGTCTCCTGTTCTTCCTCCAGGCTCTCAGCTCTGGGTTCAAATCCCGAGTTAGACTAATAAAAGCTATCAGTTCGTCTGATAGGGAATTCTCACAAACAGCTTGGAGTTAGGTACTGTTACACTGTCGTCCATATGAAATTACGTAAAGCCTTTTGTCTTGTGCCTGTGCATCATATTGGATTAAGTAAGTGAGGTATATAGTGTTGTAGTATGTCTTTAAGCAGACACTTGTGCACTGCATAGTCGGTCTCCGTAGGCCGCATGTAATATGTTTGTTTTGTTAATGTTTTTTTTTTGCTTTACTTTGCAAAATTGTTTAATATATAAAACACAGTCGGGTTGTAATACAAACTGCAAGCACGACACTATTTATTTTGTAAATTTTATTTGCCTTTCTAATTTTAAGTATTTTCTTCGGAAGTAAATTATTTTAGCGATGCGAACTATATAAGCTGCGCTTTGTGTTATCATATACATGTACTTTTTTTACAATAAAAAAATTAGTAACAAATAATATCATCCATTTTGGTTATTCCACAATTATTTATTTATTAGCTGCTATTTTTTGTAATTGTAGATAAATGCGAAAATGCTTTTTTTTAAGCTAATGTACATTTAATCAGCTGAAATAATACATATATTTATTCTAAAACTGATGGTAGGTGGTACCTATTTATCAGGCATGCGCTTTTAACTACTTACTAGTATTTAAGAATGAAAAACATCATTAAAGAAATCCTTGTAGCCAAACATAACAGGAGTGCGAAATTTTATAAAATTCAAATTGCCGCGCACGTATCGTGCTAAGATTATCAAACAAAATGACAAGACCGTTTTGGTCGGCTGTGTTAGGTTAGTGGGTGATTGGATGTTCTGTGATAGTAACTACCCTCAGCCCATAGACATTGGTACCGTAGAGAATGGCATCTAAGATGCTATTACATCGTACCTGTAATTAAATTGGCTATTAGAAAGTACTACCCAGATGTGTTTGCACAAAGCTCTGCCTCCAGTAATTTATCTAATTATGTTCATAGTGCCATATATCAAAAAAAGGCTCGTATCCTTAAATGAATATGTAGTCTGCTATGTATCTGTAATAATATCTTCGACATTGCTTAATGTCGAATGATCATCTACCGTTTTCAGACGAGCTGCTTTTATTCAGTATATAACACGCTAAGCTTGCGACTGTAGTCATTTATTATAAACATCCAAGTCGTTCGATTTTAAATCAACTTTAGGCGTAAGAAGAGCCAATTCGAGTAACATTTTTTAATTGTTTATGTTGGTCCATGCTTGTTTGTAGCTGATAAATGCTTTTAAACGTTCTCTCCCCTTTAAGTGATGTGATACTTGTGGCTGGTATGTGGGACATGACTAATTACGATACTATAGAAAAAAGCCATCGTTACCTTCTACGTCATTGTTGGACGACAATGGATCGCTTGCGTATAATAACGTGCCATGAATTTAATTGAATCTGCTAGTATTACAGATTTTTTTTTTCAAGGAATTTATCGAATTCTTTTTTTTAAAATATAATATTTCATAATGCAACTGCGACTTTGTTTAAATTTGTATTATAAAACGACGCTATTGTAATACGAGTAGGCATAAAAAATGTGTGTATTTTTATCTTTACGATATAGATAAGTGTTTTGCGATGGTAATAAATCTTTGCGGGCTATTCAGGTCAGTTTTAATAATCCACGTCACCTGCTGCAGTGCGCCACGCGAAATCGCTGGGTTTTATTTTTATTTTTGCATGTTGATGATATCTTCCTGATGGAATTTCACCTATGATGGCCAATCTCATAGACAAGTCTATTGCGCACGAGTACTTCAGAGCAGGCAAATACACTCTTATTCCTAAATCTTATAGTCCGATGGGACAACCAAAAAGAGCGATTGTTTGTCGTCCTAACCCGAAGTGACTCGCGTCGGTTATACAGCAGGTGCAGGTCTCTATGTCGCGGGTCGCACATAATAATTACACAATTCTAAGCCTTAAGTAAAACGGTGGCATTTAGCGAATTTAACTTGTTAATTTCAGTTATATGATATGTGTTATATTGTGCAACACGTTCAAATACATTATAATTATTTTAATTTGATAATTATCCTCAAGTTAAACGTTTCCTGTGCTATATCTGATAACACTGAAATTGACTAATCTCTAACTGATAATTGTTTGATCAAATTACTTTTAAATATGTTTGATAAGATCGCGATTGAAAATGAACGCGCTCGGTGAGGTATACATATATGTAATGAATTGGACGATAGTTATTAACTATCGTATACTTGACAACGAATTTTTTTTTACAAATAATTTTTTTATCTTAACAAGTATTAGCGGTAAAGTTTCACCGGTACCCTGAATGTATTGCAGGAAATTTTGAAACGGTTGCGTACTCTTACCTCAACGTTGCGCTAGCCGCCTGGTGGCGTGAACGTTGCAGTATTGATCTTGCCCTGATCCTAATTGGGAATGCTTTAGTTGAGTTGTGGATTTCCCACCACCATACAGCTGGTCCTTATCAAAACTTAAGATAGATTGCTGGTTTTCACAGTGCCCCAATCTCACGTTCATTTAAACACTAACTTTATTTTAAAAATATATTTTGTTTTTCGTCAGTACGTCGGAGCGACCTCAGCGTCCACTCTCGACGCCGCAGTTGCGAGCGGTCGCAGCGCCTCAGCCTCCTCTGCGACACTCGCGCACGCAGGCGGACTTCCTCGAGACGCAGCTCTCCGACCACCACCACCGCCGGCACGACCATGCCCGCTGTGATCAGTTCCGACAGGTGACTATACCATAACAACAGACACGACACAAACACGACAAACACTTTGATATACACATTCCAAGAATTCTGCTAACATATGTACTACAAACAATCCTTCTTATATCTTTTTTTAATTCATTGCAATATACTTAACGACATCAGTTAACAACTGACTTTTAATTATTCCTGACTGACTATTTGATTTATAGCACCTCAAGCCACAACGATTATAAACTTAACAAAAAATCATTACTGGATTAATTATTTCTTGTAACAACTCATTCAGTACTTGTGCTTTCGCTAGTTAAATCCTTATGTGGTCGTGTCACTTCAAAGTTTAAGTTTTTTAATTTTATATTTAATAGGAATAGACTACATATACACACAATCTTCGTAGACATGAAAATACATTTGTACGTGTTCAGTATAATTTATTTCGTTAGTTTGATTTCGTTTGTCCTTCTCCTCACCTAATTCCTTGTCCTTTTTTCTTCTTTTCAGTTGAACGCCGATGACGAATCTCCGAAAAATAGTTTTGATTGATTTAAGTTTTTTAGTGATATTCGTGGATGTTTTATATTTCGTTTACATATTATTAATATTTTAAGTATACTCGTATGTGATATATAATTGTGATATTTGTTAATAAATTATATTTTTAGTTGATTTCATTTGTTTTATCTACAAAATAAATCTATTTACATGATAACAGAATAAAAACCTTAACATTATTTTATTGTCATAGTATATTGAAAATTATAAAGTAAATAAAAAAAACAAATAAATATATATTAACGCTCATAAATACAAAGTAATTTAGTAGAGTAGTAATGAAGTAATGCAGAAGTAAAGAACGTACGTGGTGCGTGTAGGTGCGGGCGCACGTGCGCAAGGAGGACGGACGCACGCAGGCATACGGCTGGAGCCTTCCGTGCAAGAGCGGCCAAGCGCAACGCGGCGCGCTTTCATTATCATCAGGTGGAGTACCCGTGCCCGTGCCCGTGTTCTGCAGGTGAGCTTATATCACAAGCCACAGAGTATAAAAGACCGAATGAAGTGTCAAGTTATATTAGCATCTCAACGCACCCATGTTGAGTACCCGTTACCAGGCAAACAAAATGTAACAATACAATAATAGCCAGTGTACCACTGCTGGGAAAAACTTTATACAACGCAATGTTTTGAAATGGTTTAATTCAGATAACATTCTGAATGATGTAGTTTTCATTCCGAATGTTATTTGACACATGTAAGCACGAGATGACATTATAAATAAACGATTGATAACGTCGTATCTTTGGCCTGAAATAGTAACCTCTATTAATATTATTTGAAAATTTATTTATTACTTGCTTTTATTAACACGTATATAAAAACAATGTATTCAACAACGTATTTCCAGGCCCATAGCGGAGTCAGAGCCACAGATGACGCTGCTATGCGCAGCCGGTGTGGACCGAGGCGGTGGTCGCACGCCGGATGGCGGTTGCATGGTGGGCGACAGCGTATTCTACGATGGCAGAGATAAGAAACAGGACGCCATGTGCTTAGGTCAGATACAGATCCGTACTTAAACCAAAAGAGTGCCAAAGTAAATTGATGTCTCTGCTCGACATCAAATTACTTTGGCACTCAACAAATGCTTCATATACTTCGTTTTGACGGGTATTACGTTTGTTTGAGACTTTCTTTTTAACAATATACCAGAAATTATCTCGGTGTTGCATGGTAAGGAGCGGTACCTTTCGAGAGATTCTTCCAAACAATTTAGCTTCCACTAATCTTCGACGTATCAGTCTTGACGAGATGTTTCTCGGGTCATCAGGCGAAAAAACTTTATTTTTAATCTGGTCGGAGCCTTTACTTGGGTCTTTTTAGCAACACGAACGATTAGCGTATCTTCTCTGGGAGAGGATTTTCTTGGCCGAGCCTTTCTAAGAAAATTTTCAACAGTTCCATGTGTTTTATAATGATCATGTGCATTAAAAACTTTCTTAACAGAACAATTAAAAATGCTCAACTATTCTTCTGTACGCCCACTTATGATCTATATGTAAATTAACAATGATTTGCCTACTTGACGCGTCACTACTTTTATTTTTGCCCATTTTGAACAAAATAAAATTCAGATTAAATTTTGAATTGCCGCCAAAATAATAGAAAAAGAAATGTTATTCTCCAATTTCAAAAAAAGAACGAGCTATGGATGCTTTTTTAAAATGTTTCTAATTAGGCGTCCAAGCGGCCAGTAACAGAAGATAAACTCCTACTACATGTGTAAGACTCATTTTGTAATTAAAAGTAAGATATGTTTTATATTTTATGCATTTAATGAGTTTTTTATTTGAGCGGCTATATTATTGCATGATTATTAATTATTGAATGTGTATATTTTTTACGAATATTTGTACGTTGAAGTTATACTTTCTTTATTCATAAGAAGTGTTTCTAATTATATGACCACCACTGTATATAGCGACTGCCTCGTTGGTCTAGTGGCTAGATATAAGGCCGCAGACCCGGTGGTCCTGGGTTCAATTCCCAGGTCGGGCCAATAAATAGTTATTGGGTTTTTCTGTCAGAAAATTCTCAGTAGCAGCCCGGAGTCAGGAAGTTGGAAGTGTGTACACTCCCGTGCCTCGGAAAGCACGTTAAGCCGTTGGTCCTGCTCCTGAACTCTTTCCGGTCGTGTCGGATTGCCGTCCCATCGGATTATGAGAGCTAAGGAAAAGAGAGTGCACCTGTGTTTGCGCACACACTTGTGCACTATAATATCTCCTGCGCAGTTGGCTAATCTCTCTTGAGATTGGCCGCCGTGGCCGAAATCGGTCTGGAGGACCTTATATGGCGACATCTTAATATGTTTTAAAGTTAGAAATATCTATTTAAAAAAAACTATGTTGCCTTGATAAGCTATCACCCGTGTCAAACTCAATGTCTTACAATTAATATTTTTCAACCAAAAAAATTATTAGCGATCTTAAGAATTTAACATGTGAATTGTTTAGACGTCAAATAATATTTAAAATGTTAATATTAAATGAATTCGATTTAGTATTACTGGAATTGTTATTTTGTAAACACAATTTATCAAAAATGGTTATTTAGAGAAGTCTCGAACTCCCACACGTCCCAGATCTAATTATCTCTGATGTCTTAAGGCCTCAGGTTTTGAAAATGTCGAGTTGTAATGGGAATGAGTCCGTTCGCTCAAATTACGTTTTTGATTTACGATAGCGTATGGAATTACTCGTGCATTCTTCAACGTCAACAAAGTAGTCGCGTTAGCTAAGGTGGTGATATACGAATAGGTACATGCTATTGGTTTTGAATCGCACTGCGTTCTATGCGATACTTTTAATTTGCACAATCAAATACGATTCAAGAGTTCCACAAGATTATTTTTTGTGCATCAGTTATGTTACTAGCGTTATACTTTTGAATGAGCCCTCATTTCTAGAGACGTGGCCGATTAACTTTAGTATTCGTAATCAACGAGCCAAGGAAATCTTTTTCGATATTCAGTTGTTTAATTATTTAGTCATTACTGCAAAGTGACGTTTAAAGGATTTTATAGCGCATTATTAATAGATAATGCCTCCGAATCACATCGATTTTTCGGTGGGTCTGAAGTCTGAAGTTTAGTATACGGCTCAAAACATAATATGGGCTACCTAAATTTACTTTAAATTTAAAAAATCAGCCTTGTGTGTGGTTTTTGTATTGTTTTTGATTCAAATGATTATTTTTTATTATTGTACCTATTATAACACGAGAATAACAGATCTTATAGCATGTATATAGTAGATCGATTGATTGTAATGTTTCTGAGTTTCTTTCGCCGGTGGTTATCAGGGCTCTTGGCTGGTCTTTGAAAAGCTTAAAATTCAGAATATAGAATAAATGTAGCTAATGGAGAATTTATCATGCGATTTGCTGTGTAAATGAAATGATATAGAGCTGCACCAGATAGTTAACGTAACTTTGGGCAATACAATATTCTTCACCATACACTACAACTTTGCCAGAAAATCGATTCGATTTTTCCTATGTTTTGATAGTATTGTCTCACCCTTGGTGTTTTTTTCTGACTTTGTAGTCACAATTGCTGCCACAAACGCTGGAATTTACGATTGCTTACTTTATGAAAACGTCCATAATGCTAAATACTTTAAAAAAACCCATAACTGGTTTAAGATAGACTTCTAATGTTTAAAAAATTTACTTAAATTTTTATAATTTGTTTTCGTTACTTATGTTTAGTGACAAATAGATACATTCAATTAGCATACGAATTGTTTATGTTATTTTCTTGTCTATCACATAGCATACGAAATGAGCAAAGCTCAGGGCTCAAACTCGCCCGAGGTGGAGCAGGGAGACGAACAGCTACCGAGCACGCCCGAAGCACCAGTCGAGAACACGCTCTCTTCTCTCGTATGGATCTGCGCCAACACCCAGAACAAAGGCATCGTTATGGTAATCATCATTATTATTTAAAAGTACAACGGTAATCTAATGTGCCAACTTTTCTGACAAAATACTTTAACCCAGATTTATTTATCTTTCAATACTAGAAACTAATATTAGATGATACCATTACCCTTTATAACTCTAAGTAATCAGGCTCATGTAAATACGGCTGGTCGGGTATATTTCATTTACTTTTACAGTTTATTGTCTTCAGTCCTACGGTCAGGTAGTGAAGCAAATATTTAAATATTAATAGTTATTAATCAATCTGTTGCGAGGGGAGGTTTCAGAGTCCGCGAGAAAGAATGGAAGGGGTGGGGTTAGGATAACGTAATTCGTCCCGCTATATTAGAGAACTTGTTAAAAATATCTACTTTGATTTAATCATACGACGTCATTCGTTTACGAGGAAACATTCAACAAACAAATAGATAAAGTTCTTGACCAAGTAAGACTAATCCAGTTAAACTATAATACGTGATATTTGATTCCAATACTAAATCGTCGTTAGTTTTAATTGGAGTATTAGATATCACGGGTTTACTATGCTTAAATATTTGCTAGATTAAAATAGGCCATAAAAAAGTCGATAAAAATTATTTAAAGATATTTCGCTTTTTTTCAAGAATACACACTGATTCGCAGGAGCAATCATGCCATGTTTATGCAATATAACGGGAAAATAGAATTCAGCAGAAAAGTTACCATGTAAAAAAAAATTTCGTTTACCAGTAATCATTTACTCATAATTAATAGGAACACCACTAATACTGTTCCAAGCCGGGTTAATCAGCTGATATAATTAGGATGTCTCGTCTTGGATTCTAATAAGAAACTCACTAAATATTATTTTAAGGTCTAACTGGAATTTAAAAATTTGAACTCAATAATAACTATTTGTTGAAACAAATAAAAAATAAAAAAGTGAGCCAATGTCATTAAATCATCATAAGTTAAGTAATTAATATCCACATATCGTTCGTTAACAGATAATCGACGCAAACAACCCAGCGGATGTGATCGAATCGTTCCCCGTGAGCGACAAGCATATTCTGTGCGTGGCGTCCGTGCCCGGAGCGCTCGACGACGACTACCGTGAGCTGCGCGAGCGCGACGCTCCGCCCGCCTCGCCCGCGCACAGCGACGCCGAGACCAAACGACATTCGGTAACTAGTTACATGGCGTTTTAAGCCATGCCTTATAATTTATTTTATCTGCACGTGGATCTGATTTCGTTTAAATTACTATTCCTATACAAAAATTATAATTAGTTCACAGACGAAATTACGATTGGTAAATGTATTAGCGTTAGTGATTATAGTAACACCCTGTGAATGTCCCACTGCTGCCATCTCGGCTTTTTTAGGTGTTAGTGATTATGTCATTTTATTTATAAAATTCGTAGCAATCTTTGTTCTGCGTCGGCAAGAGCGACTCAACTGAAAGCCAGAGCAATGGATCCGTAACGAATAACAGCAACGGGACAGGCGAAAACGGAGAAAAGGAAGTGGTCGTCGGCAGTACGAAACTGGTGAGCATCATTCATTTATAAATACATATCATAGTTCAAATTGGTTGTTAGACAATTCCTAGTGAAGAAATAACCTACGTTTTTATTTGTGTGGCTTAAGCCTTTTTACAATAGGGCTGATATTTTTATTGCATATGTTGGGCAAAAGAACACTTGCATAATAAAAATATGCCTGCTGATGGGGACCTCAGGTCCTCCTCCCATTTGGGTGGACGATCGTACAGCGTCACAGAACGCACCAAACTGGCGTATAAGCGCCGGCATGGTGATTCCGGCCCTCCCACGTTGGGTAGGAGGTGGCCTAAGACAGCATCAGCGTTGATATATTTCGGGCTCAGTTGAACAAAGTGCTGCCCGAAGTTCCATCTTCCGACCAGGATCGGACCCAGATACCTCTGGTTCTTTAATTTTATCACCGTCCGTTCGGTGATACTCGCCCCTCGTCGAGGGCCTCTTCGTGTACCGTGGAAGAGGAGGGCCTCCGTTTTGAATATTGAGACCCTCAGTCCTAGCATTTCCATCCAGTCCACGGTGAGAGTTGTTCCGACTTCGGCCAGACCAACTTCCTGCCCCCGGCCCCCGCCCAGATAGATCGGCACCCTATGGTATCGGAGTGCCTCCCTGATCGTCTCGAATAGGAGACTGATAAAGGCGTTTTCAACGTCTATCGACACCGCCAGGACCACTTGCCTCTGAGTTATCGCTTCCGTGGGCCGAGTCTTCAGGGTGTTCAGGGCGTCGACCGTTGAACGATCTGCCCTGAACCCGAATTGAGTCTCTGAGAGACCCGGACCGACCTTGACGGGCTGCGAGAATCTTCTCAAACAACTTACCCTTCTCGTTCAGCAGCACCATTGGCTTGTATTCCGAGGAGGAGTCTAACCGCCAGGCTCCTCCTTCGGCAACACCACCAACTTCCCCTGCTTCCAAGGCTTCGGAAATTGCCCGCTGCAAAGAGCCACTGCATCCTCTATCACGGAGCGAGGGGCCATAGGCGGAGGGACAAACTCGCTTGAGAGGGGAAATAGCTCCCCGACCAGGCGCAGGAGGAGCTCCGGCGGCAGCGTCTTCGTCACGGGGAATCATAATATATTGCGTAATAATTAAGTTTGTTCATATTTTTCTTATTTAATGATACATATCATTTTTAATAAGAATTTCTTGACAGAAAAACCCACCTAGGTGGGTTTGATCCCACGTCCTCGGAATCTAAATTAAATATTACAAGGATTAAATCTAACATTACATTAAATTTCTTAATTATGAGGTTTATAAATCTTATCAATCTTCGTAAAGGTTCAAGCAACGCTGCTGACCCCGCCCAGTACGCCTGCTAAAGAGCCGCCACCACAGCAGCAGCCACCAACTGCAACGAAAGGGACCAGCGAAGCGGAAAAAGAGCCAAATGCGAACTCGGAACCGGAAACAGAGAGTGGTAATGCTGAGAGTCCGCCATTGTCTTCCACACCCATTAATGGTAAATATAAAAATATAAGAATTTGTAAAAACATTATTGTAGCAATGTAGACTATAAAATTAATTAACCCCGCAATTCGGAACAAACCTGAGACCCAACAGCACAACTGCCCAAATATAAAACCTAGTAAATACTATTAATAATCAAAATATTCTGATTAATATCGGTGAGAAAACACATACAAATGTTTTAATGAACTGGTGGCTACCCTAGTATTCAATGTAATTCACTTTCCTCTATATAGTTTCGATTAAAACGCCATAAACGATTTGAGCACAAATTACAAGGAGCACAAAAACTGCTAAAACAGTAAAACACAAAATGTTACACAGCATAACCCAAATAATGTTGAAAAAATGGCGTAAATATATATCATGTAAGTAATATTGAAAATGTAATGATTATATAGATGTCACAATCATTGTCAGAGCCAGTAATGGCTTTCTGGAGCCATGTCATTTTTTAAAGATTCCATAAAATCCAAAAATATCGAAATATCGTCTTTGTAAATTATTTTTACAAGACACTTAAAACGAATATTTTCAACGCTTCACTAGTCTTCATCTTTAACCATAGACCGTACACAGTATGGAATGATTTAAGCCACCATACTTGTTTACAAAGTACAGAATAATTACATTAAAAGAATAAGACTAGATTTATGTTCCTGGCTTTTTTGGATTTGTACAGACTCTTCTTCAAAGATCGTACTCGTAGCTTACATGGTTTAATGTATTATCCATAGTAAGAATATAACGGGACCACCAGAAATCTTTATTATCTCCATCCCCATTTTATTGACATATACCAAGCACCATATTACACAATCCAAATGAATGGCTAGTATTCAAATGCCAATATTCTCGGTGGACTTTTGCGATATATTATTAGACTAGCAGCTGCCCGCGGCTTCGCTCGCGCTTAAGTATAAGTAAAGGATAAACGATTATTTGAAATTTGGATTGGTATGTGATTTTAAAATTAAGAAGTATGAATATATCTTCTAGTCTACGATTCTGTTGCTTAAATACCTCGGTCATCTATCCACGACGTTAGATATAGTTACTAATGTAAATGAGCAAGCGTACGAATATATTTTTTTATTTTATCAAACTTAGATTAAACAAAACTAAGTCTTTAGGGTTTGAGGGTCAGGTTGAGGTAAAGCTTAGGGACTACCAATTAAGTGGTACACATGGCAATAATGGAATATGTTTCCTTTATCCAAACCTCACTAACATATTGAAGTTCGTTTAAAAAAATATATATTAGATAGAGATATTGATATCAGATATTTTATATTTTGAATTTCGTTATTTGCACCCAACTCTTCAAAACAAAAATAAATGTTTCTAAAACTTAGAAATACATGTTTATTTATTCAATCAAATATGAAATAGTAAATTTCTATATACATATATATATATTTTTAAATTTTTATACTAATGCTTCTTTCACTTCATTTCTCCCGTTTGGAGTTGAATTTCTAAAAACGACGAAATACGTATGCGTAGCGTTAATACTAAATATCATTCTTCTTAAACCAAAAATGACGGAATCCCCATACAAACTTTCAACCCCTTCCTTACCCTCTTAGGGGTTACATTTTCAAAAACGCTGAAGTTCATTTTTATTTATTAAGCTTGTACATTAATTTTTATGCTTCTAATTTTAAAAATGACGGGTTTATAAATAATCGTTCAACTCTTTAGGGGTGGAATGTTTACATTATAAAATGTATCAACGGCCAAAATTTCAAGTTTCTAACCCCCGTGGTTTATTTGACTCTGCGTTAATGAATCAACAAAAATACATATTTTTTATAACTTTTGATAGAAATAGTTGTTATAATAATTCGGTTATTTCAATTTGTAATTTTAAGACATTTGAAAGATTAGCCTGGACAGACAGACAGTGTAAAAAAATATTTCTTTGGTTTTGGTAAATCGTAAATAGCCATATAACCTTTAAAACAGGCAGTTATTTTGAAATCACAGACAGAAACTTCAATTTTATTTATATGTATGGATAATTTATTTATTAATTCGTTTTTTGCTACAGATAGTTCTTTTATGTGTACAATATAAAGTAAAAGAAAAGGTTCTTCTGTCAGAGACTAAATAAAATCACAGACATAATCAAGGCTACTCATTTAATTAAACAAAAAAAATAAGGGGATTTAAAACAAACGTTGTGTATTGAACTTGACACACATATCTCAATGAGCTACTTAAGCGGCCATTTTATATAGAAAAAGTATATAAAATACAAAAAAGCACCTATATAACAATTTTGATTAAAGGTTCAAAAGCAGTTATTTGACCGCTATGGTAGGTTAAGTGGTCATTAATTATTTTTAACAAACAAAAATGAGATGACACTTATAGCATTATACATATAAAATAACACATAACATTGAGTAAGACCAATAAAGTGTAGTAAATAAATGATTTATAAATTGTTTATATTATATATTGTTTAAGCAAATACAATTAAAAGGCAAGCAACTAAGAATATGATTACAGTAGCAAATTTATAACAAACTATTGAATATTAAGAAGGCTGGTACATGGTATATTCATATTATATAAATTAATACATTATATTAATACATTATTATTTTACTTTTTTTGCATTGATTTTTTTAAAATATATAGTATCAATATTTTAGTAGACTTAATTATAATTTTGTCACCTATGGCTATTGCAAGGATGAATATTGACCTCAATATCATTCTTGAGTGGAGTGAAAAATCTTTAGCTCTTAATGTCAACCCTAGTAGATCTCAAGCCATAATTATCGGCAGGCAGAACCAAATATCATGTTTGATAATATTGTCATCCCTTATTGTGATTATGTTAAAAACCTGGGGGTTTCCTTTGAATATACTTTAAGCTGGACTCCCCATGTGAATGAAATAAGCAGGAAAGTGTTTGCCGTATTGAGGTCGTTGGGTCATCTTCAACATTTTCTTTTAAATTATGATCGCACAGATCTACTTCTTCCTATTCACGATTATGCTGTTGCAAGCTTGACGTACCCAAAGACCAATTGAATTAAACTGAGAGATTTCAAAATACTTTTATTCGGTTTATATTGGGATTAGGTAAATAGAACCAAGTTTCACTATTTTGTTCTCTTCTTAATTAGTTGCCCATCTGACTTCGAAGGAATATCATCACATCTTCTCTATTCTGTACTGTGTTGTTTCCCCCCTTCATCACTTGATATTCATTAGATGACGATGATGACGGAGTCTCAGTGCTTTTATTTATGTGCTGCGTATTTTGTTGCTCGATCACAACTATTTTAGCTATCTCTATAGCTTTCTCTAGTGACAGATCAGACCGTTATAATAAAGTTTGATGTTTGTGTTTATCACTGACCAATGACTCTTAATTCAACGAAATCGCATTTTAAGCTGAACTTTATAGACTCGTAATAAAGTTGGTTATATTTTCGTGTTTGCTTTGTTTTCTTATAAAAAATGCATGTCAGGCCATAGTTAAGTTTTTCCTCGGTTCGAAATACTTGTTACATTTATTAATGAGGTCTTCTAAAGTAATTTCTGTTATTTTAATGTTGAATGAATTGAACATTTCGACACCTTTTCCACCAATCGAGTGTAACAAAATTGCTATTTTACTCTATTTACACTTCTTATATATAACCAGTGGCTAATACTCCTTATATATAACCAGTGGCTAATACTCCTTATATATAATCCAGTGGTTAATAAATATAGTTCAAAATATTGTTACCACTTTTTCCAAAAACGTTTGATTTTTTTATCTTTTAAGAAGTGATATACCACGCTGATGTTCAAATCAAGCACTTCTAAAACCATGTATTATTGTTATAGTTGTTTTTTAGGCTCTGTTTATACACCTATATACTATTCACGTATTCATTGTAACTGAGACTCACTGAGTTAACTGACTTGCTCACACGCAGACTTAAAGCGTACTGTTATGAAAGATATAAGATGAGGTCATAAAGATACACACAATATATAATATGCAATATTAATTTTTATGCAAAAACAACACACGAAGCTACTGAAAACACGAAATTGTTAACAAAACTTTTTGGTTTTGACAACTAACAGTGCGCGTACTTTTCCTACAGATAATAATTTATTGATTTTTAGTAGTGATACTAAACTTTTAATAAATAAATAAAGAGATTAAAAATTATAGGACAAAATATAGGATAAATCATAAGCAAAAGTGTATATTACATGTAATATTTAATCATATGTTTGACCATAACCATTACCCTTTTTAATAAATGTTCTACGTGTATCTTTAAATTGACATAACTTTATTTTTTATGAACCGATTGAAATAAAACAAACACTAAATGTTAAGTTACCCACAATATATTAGTGAAAACCGCACTCAAATCCGTTAAGCCGTTTCTAAGATTAGCGTGCACAAACGCACAGACAAACAGACAAACAGACAAAAATGCTATTAATCATTGTTTTGGGTTCTATTGCGTTTATAAAGACCCCCGATAAAAGTTTTACTCATATATCTTCCATGTACAGACATCGACCAGTTACAGATTTATTATATGTATAGATTTTCTGAATTTGGAAAATAAGCATCATTTAACGTCTTTGCTGTAATTTCTTCATACTTATTATAGTCACCAGAGTTCATTATTTTTTCTGTTGTTTCCTCTTTTCAAACGTTCTTCCGATAATCTACTATGTTATCATTCACTGCAAACATTTGCAGATAGTTTGTCATTTGTATTAAATACAACTTGATAACTCATGACTCATTAAGGAAACAGTCTTAACAGAAATATAAAAACCCGCGCTTAGATTTTTACAATTCTTTTAATTTATTTTATTTAAACAAAAATTGTAAAAATGTAAATTTGATGTAAATAAAAAAAATATATACTATTTTAATTCGCACGATTCATACAAGAATATTTCGTCTTCTTTTTAATATCATATTATTAATTTCTCAGCGATAACGGAAGCTCGTAACTCACCGGAGCCCGGCGTGGACGCGTTCGCGCAGGAGCAATCGGAGGTGTTGACGGAAGAGGACAAGCAGGCGGAGGAGGCGATGCAAGATCGCAAGATGTCCACCGTAATGGCAACCATGTGGCTTGGAACTAAAAGTGGGGAGCTCTACGTACACTCTGCTATTGGCAACTACAGTAAATGCTTGGCGAGGTGAGGCGAATCAATACTCGATCGTTTATTGCATTCCAATGAGATCCGTGTGGGACACAACTAAGGAATAATCAAAACCTGCCTTCAATAATTTAACCTTTTAATAATAAAATTGATCTACATATTATATTAACTGTTATAAAAACAATAAGTTAACTGTTTTTTTTGCTTCTACTACTCCAAACATTTTAATTTTGATTAAAGAAGATTAAGGAAAACTATTTCCTAAGACCTACGACTTTTTCATAAATTAAATTACTTTACTCGCCACATCTATATAAATTTCTTCACGATAATTATTAAATGGCATGCTTTACTGTAATGTATCTTTTCAGGGTAAATCTGAACGATGCGATTTTATCCATCGTGTGGTGTGCATCGCGATGCGTCGTTGCTCTCGCAGATGGTACCATTGCAATCTTTGCTCGCCTCCCAGACGGACAATGGGACTTTTCTCAATACTGGCTCATGACCCTCGGCGACCCCAAGTGTTCGGGTACAACTTGTCATAACTAAATTCTCAAAAATACTAAATATCTTAGATTTACGTACAAAATGATAAAATATTTAACTAAATTAATTTGTTTTCGTATCGAATCATTAATAAATGTTTAGTACATAATATTATAAAATAAAATCTTTAGTTTATATTATCATAAATCACAAATAAACACGTAAATAATAATGAATTATACAATTGAAATTTGGGCAAATACTCGTGTTATGTAGCGCAGATTGAAATTGTTGCATATCAATACACTGAGACATTTTAGGAATAGAACAATGATTTTGTTCCTAAATGACAAGGTATATCATATTAAGAATTTGCAATCAATCGAGATTATATTGAATACTGGCAAAATTAGGTTACGCCATCGTGGAATTCAGTTTGTGAGGAAAATCCTTTAGTGTGCCATTGTACCGTACATAATACCTTTTTGAATTATACATATAATAATATTTAAATTATTGGGTAGCTGCGTAAGCTTAAAATAAAAAATATAATTAACTTAAATCGTTAAAACTTATTTTGAAATGTTTATTAACTGAAGTATCTGTCTGCTAATGATTCAGTATGTAGATTTTACTATGACGAGCCGGCTAGCATGCTTGGTAAGACCAAACCTTAAGACCTTTAAAAGCGCAGGTCGTGGGTTCGATTCCCACCCAGGATAGACATTTGTGTGCATGAACATGTCTGTTTGTCCGGAGTCTGGGTGTAATTATCTATATAAGTATGTATTTACAAAAGAAAAGTAGTATATGTAAGAATATCAGTTATCTGGTTTCCACACTACACGCTCTGCTTAGTTTGGGATCAGATGGCCTTGTGTGAATATTGTCCCAGGATATTATTACTAAGAAGAACCGTCAAAAAAAAGAGAAGTTACTCCTTTCCATCAATTAAATTACAAACTTATGCTTCACATAAAATACTATTCAATTTATATATCCTATGTATATTAAATACGTGTTTATCGCTGATTTTATAGTAGGTTACGTTTATGTTTTCTCGCATCAGTGGTCAAGTGACCCTGGGTATTATCAGTTTGCTCGCTATGAAAAATACCATTTGTACCGAAATGGAGAAGATGAATTTATTTTATTAAATATTTACTCAAAGAAGAAAGTACGGAAGTACGGAAATAGGTTATAAGTACTGGGATTACTTCTGGTTCCCATAGGTCGGCAGCTTTTTCTAATTATTGCTCTTTAGGAACGAAACGAACATTACAATTTAAACTAGTAATATGTCATCGTTATGTTATAGTACGCTGCCTAAGCGCTGTGGGCGGTGCCGTATGGTGTGGGTATCGTAATCGAGTACTGGTCGTGGAGCCGCGCTCGAGACTTCTTCTGCACTCGCTCGAGGCGCATCCGAGACATGAGAGCCAAGTGCGGCAAATGGCGGCTCACAGAGATGGCGTATGGGTATGACATTTTATATATATATGTATTTTTCTAGCAAAGTCAACGAGTAAAAGTATCACTCGATTGTAAGTAGTGACCGTCCATTAAAAGAGAAAGAAGCGCACGTTACGTCGTCTCCCCAGTCTTCGTATGCAGATAAATCAGTAAATGTCTCTCTCTTAGCTATCTGGTGCAAATTCTTACTAAAACGACCATGTCCGGTAAAGTTCAGTCGCCACGGTCGCCAGACCTATGGAACCCTTGGTTCTCCTCCCATAAATTAGAATCCCGATCCTGTCCTTGATCCTCTTCACTTCCTCTGACTCTGGACGAACAGCATTTGCTTATGCAACCTGGTATCTACTTCCCTTGTACTAGTACTTCACCTTGTATTACGAGCATTGGGAGCGTCGTCACTCTTGAAGAACTTCGGGGTGAACCAGACAGAAACTAAAGATCAAAACTCCGTTTTCTACTTAGGATTAGGGTTTCCATCTGAACTTGCTTCACGCTTTTCGAGGGATGACCTTTGCCTCAAGTCTAAGGGATTCGGACAAACATCAGCTAAGTGCGCTGTTTTCCGAAAGTATGTGAAACGTGGTTAGAGCGCCAGCTGCAGCTATCGTCGAAACATTACCGTACTCAATAGTATTATACTTTCGGTACTCAGTAGTCAGATTAACAGTAGCAGCTTTTACAACTTACCTGTTATCATTACAAAATTCGTAATTAGAAACTGAATGTAAAATTGGTAATAAAATGAAACTGTACATTTAAAAACGAATGTATTTTAATCGTAGTCTGCTCAGTAATCTAATCGTAGGCTTAATATAAGTAGAAAATACAAATTGAGATACTTTTATCATTAGGTTTCAATAAAAATGGATTCGGCGTTGAGGCTGTACCACGCACACACGTACGCCCACTTGAAGGACGTGGATATTGAACCATACGTGAGCAAAATGCTGGGCACGGGCAAGTTGGGCTTCTCATTGGTGCGCATCACTGCCTTGCTCATCAGCTCCGGTCGCTTGTGGATCGGCACCAGTAACGGCGTGGTTATCTCGGTACCACTCTCTGAGGGTTCGCCTGCTGCTGGTGCTGCTTCGGCCGCCAATTGCCTCGTGCCAACCTCACTTGTCACCGCTTCTGGTTCGGTTGCGACTACGAGATCACCAATACCTGGTAAGTTTAGTCGTTTAAAATAAATAATTTTCGATGTGAAACATCTATAGCGGCGGGTCAGACCGACTGATGGCGACGTGTCGCCACGCTATATGTATATATGTAGTACTTATTTATTATACTTATATATTATTTTAATTACATATTTATTTATGTAAATACATATATTTATATTTATAATAATTTATTTTCTTTTATTTTTTTGTATTTAATGAATATATATGATTATGTAATAAACAGATCTTTTTCTTGAAAAAAAATCTAAATATTTTATTTTTCATTCTGCCATATTTATTTTCTGTCGTAAATTACCTTTTTATGCATATTACCTGTACAGAATAATTTCGATGTTTCATATCTGTCAGACGTCCCATTACGCCTCATTTATATTAAAATTAAAAGCTGAATCTGTTTGTATCTAAATATTTGATCCTTTAAATACGGTTAAATAAATTATGTTAAATATTTTGTTACTAATAGTAACGGAGCTACAAGTAACCTCTACCTGATATCTTGCAACGTTTTATTAACGTAAAAGATCTAACCAATACCTTGTATTCTTCAAAAGCCATAAAAAGTTTTATTTGTAAGCATCCTGCGGCGCTTAAGATCCTAAATTATACTGAAATAAGCATGATAGTTGAATGTTAAAACATTCCGTTTTAATTTATAAGAAAACAAATGCAATGCGATGTTTTTAATTTTTAGGTCATGCTGCTTTAGTGCGTGCGGGTTCTGTCGCGCCCGGTGACTGTATTCCGCATTGCTCAATGGCGCACGCGCAGCTCAGTTTTCACGGTCACCGGGAGGCTGTTACGTTCTTCGTAGCTGTTCCGGGTGCCGCCCAACAGAACTCGCCCGACTCGCCGCCGCCCCCAGCCCCACAGCCGCCTACCTCGCCCACGCAACGAAATTCCGCCACTGCAGCCGCATTGGTTACCCCCGCCGCACCTCCCATGCTCGTCATATCCGGCGGCGAAGGATACATCGACTTCAGAATAGGTATGAAGCCCAAGCGGGCCGTCATTCGTATTGAAAATTGCATCGCATTAGTAACCCGTTCACAATACGACAGGCGTCGGTGAAAGATTAACATGAAATTCTGTTAATGATTTGAATACATAGTCATCATAGCATTAAAGCACTTCAGCTTTATTTAAACTCATCAGAATCGTAACTTATAAAATGATGTACACTTATATGTTTCGACACGAGGAGGGTGAACATCGTCTCGTTACAACTTCCATTCCACATAACCGCTTTTTCAATCCCTTTATATTTGTGACACGTTTGTGTTTTTCTTAACAAGCAATATGCACGTTAATCTCAATATAACGAGGTAGGCGCTAGGCTGCGGCTTCAAACGACTCGGCGGATACGTAGTTGTAACGCTTACATGCTTTGGTATGTACTTAGTTTTATTTTATATGCTTGTAGTTTCTTGCGAAGGGATTGTCGCGTATGCGTATTCTATAGGGAAAGTACTAAATTTTCTGTATGTTTTCATTGGGAAACAAAATAAATCCCCATGACTCTTATACTTTTTTACGCTCAAGCCTCTTGTTGTAAAACATTTATTTTGCTTTATTTTATTGTTAACGAGTGCCTATTGTTTGTTTTGAAAGCGATATTTTTTTTCTACTAAATTTCAAGTCGATAATGCTAATACTCTGTTTTTTTAAGCGACTTACGTTTTTTTATTTCGCAAGGTGAAATATCGATATCAGTGTCGTATGGAGCTACGGATCAAGACATGATATATCAAATTGAATTATGTTACTAGAAACAATAAAAAAACATAGATTCTAGTCTTTACTTGTATAATTAAACGTATATGAAAAAGTATTATAAATAATTATTTTTATAAAAACATAAATACATATAGTCTTCATTTGATAAATGTAATTAACATTCCAAACGTAGCATTCCGGAGACAGCGAAAATGTACTCTCTATAACTATACATATTGGAAAAGCAGGCGTTGTCGCCCTTAAACTCTTCGGAATAGTGTCATTCGAATTATCGTCTTATGTCACAGCGTACTGACTCGTTCGTCTCTGAAGCTCCTTGTTCAATCTTCTGTCTCTGTCGTTGTCACTGCGTTAGAAGGACTAATTAAAGGTGAAATATGTCTGCGAACTTGGAACACCTACCCGATACAGCTATGCAAAAACCTTTCGAATACAATATAATTATTAAATAATACGCATTTTAAATGTATCATTACATAGCATCATATCCGTAGCCACCCCTGTACATTATCTCATTACAAGGACGCTAAAATAAACAGAGTATAGATATATACGGGCCCCTATTTGGATGCGTTAGTAGAAAAAACATAATCAAGTTGTTAGTTACTGATATGTCGGTCGCATTTATATTTTTTGCCATTAGAGGAGCATGCCGATGACGTACGAGATACCGCCTCCCACCTCATTGTTTGGCAGATCGTTGACTCCTGAACGTACCTGATAGAATATAAGGCAATAAAACTCTTTCTAGTTGTAACCGGTACGTGTTTTGTGTTTACGTCACGAGGAGCATGTCGCTTGGGAACTCGCAACACTAACACGATAAGACAAGCTGAGGCGCTCTCTGCACGTACTCCGCACAGCACGGGCTACGCCCATTTGTGTCTGCTTAAACAGATCTTGTACGAAACGTAAACAAACACATATAAGTTCACTTTACAAACGACCGAAGCTGATGACCAAAACATCTTGAGATTTGTATATGTTTCTATAATTATTTGATGCAGGATGTTGATAACGTAATTGTATCCTAATATTATCACACGTCTGTGATTTTCCTATCTTTGTTTACGCTTGTACGAGTTCTATTTAAAAGGGACTATACTAACATTTCTTCTTCACGGCGTCATCGGTACACTAGCTCTATGTCATATATCCGTCCGTGACCGCTTTATAATTCCACAAATAAAATAAATAATCGTGCAACGACTACTCTTTGAAAATATGTTAAAAACTGAATCTGATAACAATTCACAGCAATTATTGGCAAGATCATTTGTATGTTTAATTAATTATATCGAATTGTGTATCGGCAGTGGTAACCACAGCGAATACATTTTTAACGATACTTGACAATTGGAAATTGGAATATATATTGTTATGTAATATTGTATTGTTTTCTGTTACTCGGTGGTAGGGCTTTGTGCAAGCTCGTCTGGGTAGGTACCACCCACTCATCAAATATTCTACCGGAAAACAGCAGTACTTTGTATTGTTGCGTTCCGGCTTGAAGGGTGATAGTGTAATTACAGGCACAAGGGACATAACATCTAAGTTCCCAAGGTTGCTTAATACCATTGTTTATGGGCGTTGGTGACCATTTACCATCAGGTGGCACATATGCTCGTACGGTATACTAAAAAAAAAATCTTCACATTACAGATCTTTTGCAACGTCACCGTATAAAAAGATTTATAATTTTATAATAGTGCACGGAAGGATAGAGACATTTAAATTTCATATAAATGCCAATTAGTTAATAATACATAGACGGCCGAATACTGTAACGTCATTTAAATATTAAATGTAACTTAATTATTTGAGACGCCGTTAATTTACAATTTCCCATGCTGATTTAGGAGCTTCTCAATGTTAAGTAGCGTTTAACTTTGAGGGAAGTTTCAGTATTCGGCCGTAAAATAATCTATCATAAGTTTTATGGGTGTGCCGATGATACAGTAACATCATAAAACCATCGTCTTTAATTATTACTTTCAGTGGAAACTTTATACCTATGCCGCTCTGAAGGTGACTTTACATGTCTCGTTCATTTTCATAAAGCTTCACGAATATTTAATTGAAGTGTCGTTCCAATACTAACGTTCTTATCTGATTTAATACCAAGTGTTCACCTGTCTGCAACTTCAAAGCGGCAAAGTAAAGATATTTGTATCATATGATGTATACATAATATATAGTAAAAAGCTCCTTTCATATTTTATATGGCTAACGTGTATATTGCTAATTATCGTATTACCCACTTTGAAAAACATGATAAATCTTAGTAATTATAATTTTAACAGTGATAAAAAATAATAATCACTCACTTTCCTGTCAATAATTGAAATATAACAATATTCGATTGTACATATTTTTTATAGATATGTGATATTGGTACGGTTATTAATCGAGAACTTCGCATGTCCGCAGCTGACTCGGAGATGGAGGAGAGCGTTGTCGCGGCCGAGGACGGCTCTTCGAGCGGGCATAGCTCACTAGTGGAGCGCGCGGCTCGCAGTCACCTCATTGTGTGGCAGGTGGCCGCAGCCTAGCGCTGCGCGCCGCGCGTACGCGTCCGCCCTCGCCCGCGACCGCCTTCCGACTGCGACTACGTCTACGTGTGCACGTCCGCCAAACCCGCCGACACCTTCCAATCCTACGAGTAGATGTCGTGTTACACGTCCGAGGTAAACGGAGCGTAGTTATAAGTTGTTCGTGAATTAGAATCGTTTTATTTTTAAATCGATCCATAATCCATTCGACACGACCACGTCCCGACACCGACCGCGGCCCGCGTGCACATATCAGGGCGACGACCGCTACGCGCGGCTACAGACATTGATGTTATAATTGTGTATTGTATCGAGTGCTATGTGCTTCTCGCCTCGCCCCGGCCGCTTCATTCCTATTGTGTACTCGTATCGTATTGAGTTGTATTCCGTTGTAATATATCTCTCATCTCGTCGACGTATCGCAACATCTTAAAGCTGCTGTAACATTAACATTAAACTAAATCTCATATAGTTGTAAGTTACGAGATATAACCACCAAAAATTCTTTATAGAATCTTTATTAGTGAGTAGTTAGCGGTTTAGAATAATAGTTGAGATATTATCTAAGACGGTAGATAGCTATATGAAATATCTCTTAATGTAGAACAATTTTATTTTCGACTGATAACTATTACGGGCTGTGGTTGTCATCTCCATCACAAGTTTAGGTTTAAGACGAGTGAAGTATTTAACTATAGTCTAGTGTGACGTAATTCGCTGTCAGACGCGAGACGCGACCCAGTATCGCTGCTGGAGCTAGTGTACTATTTAACTTTACCCTGTAACTAATTATTAATTATTATTTTGAGGAACGTTGACTGGTCTCGTTGCATGCTCGCAACTATATGTCCGTATACTAGTTCGAGTGATAGTTACCATTGTTCACTATGTCTCAATTGACCGCATAATACGACATACTTATAAAAATAATAATCTACAGGTCAAACCGAATTTTGTCTTTGACAAGAGGCTATGGAATTCTAATTCGGACTTATCGATAGTTAGACGAGAAAAAAATATATGACCTTAAAAAGTTTGCTTTTGTATCTAGGAGGGTGGTTGATCAATAGTTTACATTTTTATTTATTCATAAATCGAAACAAATATATTTGTATGTAATTTTTTATCAACTTTTATTATCATATCACATTACAAAATAGTTGAAAGAAGTTTAAAAGTGAACCTTTTTACTTTTATTTTTAAAAGTACTTTCTCTCACTAAAATCCCAAATGTAGTTCCCCATAAAATGTTCTTTGTATTGGCCCCGATAACGTTGTTGTCCATATCCATTATATCTTAATGTAAACATGCTTCTTGTTCTTCTGAAAACAAAATGGAGACTAACTCCATGTTGTTTTATATCTAAATGAGCATGCAGCACATGTACTTTTAGAGACATTCTACAACCCATATTTTTAAAGTATTCTAACATGTTACCAACTAGGTCGGTTATTTTCTACTTTATTATTCCAACATTATAATTTAGTAATTTTGGAAATTCTTAATTGGCAAAAAGTATTTTTATTTTTGCATCAACAAAAATTTCAGCTTTAACGTTCCTGTGACAGTACGAACTATAGACATAATTATAACGACTCGCGAAATATGGCGTTTTCAATGTCCGCGAAGTTGTAATCGTAACTTCGAAAGTTAAATAAATGTGGTTATAACTGGTTTAGTGGAATAGAACAGTTTATAGTTAATACAGCAGAACGATTACAAAATCGCCTGCAATTTGTAAATCTACGGTTTGTTCACCTCCACTCCTACTCCGGTTGGAATAGGGTATACGAATTCTTAATTTTCTCTTTAAGTCTTCTATAAAACAGGTCACGTCACTTAAGTGACGTCGTGACCTTTTTAAAAAATACCAGAGTACCTATTTAGCATTTTTTTTCTTTACGTCATAACTACCACAGAAGCAAACTTTTTAAGGAATATAGGTATTTTTCCTTTATTTTGGAGCATAGCTAATTGAAAAATCATAAAATAAGTTTTAGGACAAAGAAAATTTTTAGTTTTGTACATTTATGTAATCTATATGAACCCTGCTGGAATACTGACTATATAGTTGTAGCTAAAAATACTGGTTTTATTTCTCAAAAGATTTATGGTGCAAATTTATTTATAGCATAATTTAGATAAGGTACCTTTGTTATGTGAATAATCAAATAAGTTTTTTTTTACATTATAGATTTTGTGTTCTTCGATTATAATGTGATTTTAATTTACTTATTTACACAAAATGAAATTATTAAGGAGTTAGGTCACGTGCTATTTATTTTTAGTCCGAATATAATTACAATATTTATGAGGTGTTTAATATTTGTTCGGTTGTACATAATATATCTATATAATTGTGAGCTCAGTTGTAAGGCGACATGTGAGCGAGCCGTTCAGTAGTCGAGACCACTTGAACGCTTCGATTCCTAGTCAAAACAAACGACTTAGATTAAATTTTGCGAGGCTTATGTCGTTTTGCTTGTGTAACGAAATAGGCTGATGCCGAGGGTTTGAAGGTCGATATTTGCCTTAAGTATATATACAGCGCAAGTCTTGTAGTTGGGCATTACTATATTAAATGTAACGCTTGACAGTGTATTGGATCATGATATGATTTGACATATTTATAGTAACAACATTGTTTATACATACGGACGTTTAAAGGTCGGAACACACTCGCATAATCAAGCTCAAAATAGAAATGACCGAAGTAACGATATTTCGCTCCGTCGTATGTTCTAGAAAGTTGTGTCGTATTCTTGTCTTGTTAACGGTGTGGTCGAACCTTTAAACTGTAAACAATGTTATTAACTTAAATGCTATTTTTGAAACATTGTATGAATATAAAATGAAAAAAATTATTACTAACATACACATATTGTTATACATATATTATTTGTACTTACTTATAACTTTCGTGTGCAATTGGTTATTTTAGATTTTTTTTTAATTTATCAGCGGTATAAGTTGAGCGTAGACAGTATTCAAAGCTGTTATTTATACTTGTAAAGTGTTGACTTCCGCAGTATTTTTTTTAATAAAATTTATATACAAATTTATGATGAAATAATTTTAGAAATGAAACAAGTCCTTTGCATAATATTGTAACTAGTATTTAAATATTTTTCTTGTTTGTATGGCGCAATCCAATAAAAAATGCCTCTGACTTATGTGGTTTCTTTTCTCATCACTGTGGTAATGCGCCGCCAGAGACTCCAAACTTTATACAATGTACAGCTTGACAATTTATGCGAAGAAACACACAATCGGGTCGGATAACTGCTTCGCGTCATTATTGTTGTATATTTTGTAAATACTTCGTATTTTAATATATTTTTTCATGATATCATAAGCAATGCGAATACATATGAACGACATCTTAATGCTAAAATATATCACTTGAAAATCTCTATGTGCGAACGTATTGTGACGATAATTATCGAAGATAAAGCGGACAGTGATTGAAAGTTGTATGAACAGATGCTCTTATATGATCTACAACAACACACAACATACGACAGAGCGAAATATACTCGGTGGTAGAGCTTTGTGCAAGCTCGTCTGGGTAGGTACCACCAAATCATCAGATATTCTACCGCAAAATAGCAGTACTTGATATTGTTGTGTTCCGGTTTGAAGGGTGAGTGAGCCAGTGTAATTACAGGCACAAGGGACATAACATCTTAGTTACCAAGGTTGGTGGCGCATTGGCGATATACGCGATGGTTAACATTTCTTACAATGCCGTTGTCTATGGGCGTTGGTGACCACTAACCATCAGGTGGCCCATATGTTCGTCCGCCTAACTATACAATAAAAAAAAAATGTTAAACTTATTTCATTCAGGGAGGATCTTTATAAAGTTATTCGTATTCATAAAATAAAAGTGAAGCCAAAATAGAAAAGCTGCGAAGATGTAGTTACGTAATGATGTATGCATGACGTGTGATTAGCCATGAGGAGAGAAATAAGGTCTCATGAGGAAAGGACTTTTCCTGGTACATTATATTAAGTTCGCGGTTGCAAGCACATGTCATCGACACAGGAAGCTATCAGTGCGCTATCACAAGACAATTGCAATACACAAATATGTACTTTGGAATGCAAGGAGGTGGTACTCGGCGTCATCATCTTTTACGAAAACATAATTGAATAAGCCAGGAAACATTGTTTCTACATTTGTCACGGACAACGAAGTAAGAGTTCTTAGCGTGACGACCGCCTGGAAATATACAGTACGGGCTCACCCTGACTACTGTTTTCACACGCTTACATTGTGTAGAGACGCAAAATGATATCGGTCGTATTAAAAGAAGTACCTATAACCTGCCCCCTGAGGAGAGCTCCGCTGAATCACGAGCGGAGCACAGCACAATCCCGTTATATCAACACGATCCCGGAATTTCTCCGATCCGTGCCGAGGACGGCCATTGCAGTGGTTTTAGTGGGTAAGCATCCCACATAACCCGGTTCCTCCCTCTAAGGGAGCCAGGTACCTTTTTGAAGGTTTCCACAATTGAAAGCATCACTTTCATTAATATACGGTCAAATAATAGTATTTGCTGCATTTTTGTTTGAATTGAGTAATTGCTGAATTTAAATTTACAATTATTAAAACTTAATGCTTAGTTTTCAATATTAAGGATCACATCAGTCGACATGGCTGATAGCATAGCTTATTAGGTTTAGTGATACTTTCGTACATACATGTATGTATGTAGTTAGGCATGAGACGTATATACTGGAACAGGTTTTAATACTAGGTATCGACTTGGACGTCTCCGTAGTAAGTATCGAAACAGTATAAACGCGTATCGAGTATTTAGAAGTATCGAGTATGAGACGCGAACAGCGGCTTGGACTTCTCCGAGTATTTCGAAGTATCGCGTGCGAGATGCAAACAGCGGCTTGGACGTCTCCGATTATTAACGAGTATCGAGTATTTTGAAGTATTGCGTATGAGACACGAACAGTGACTTGGACGTCTCCTAGTATTAACGCGTATCGAGTATTTTGAAGTATCGCGTACGCGACGCGGACTCTTCTAATATTATTGACCCACGGTCGTATACAAAGGTCTTGCAACTTCAGCAGTGGAGGTACGTTGACATAATGACGCTGTTCAGTTCAATTTACGGCCGCCAGCGGTAATAAAAAAAAACCGTTTTGAAATTTGATACAATAACAACAAATTAAGATAAATAAATTATGTTCTTACTTGATGCCTTATACTAAACAAATATCGACCGTAAAATACAGTTTTAAGACTGTTTTTACGTCCGTACGCATTACCAAATAAATACTCGTGAAACTAGTATTTGGAACAGGTTTACATGTACGCGTACTTGTAATACTTAGTACGTAATTTACCTAGTACGTCTCAGTAATTTACCAAGTATGTATCATCTCTGTCTGTATATAAGAAAGTTTCAATAAAAATCATATACGATTTATTTATTAAATGCGTTTAATAACGGGTTTTTATCCCCGCTTCAAAAATGTATTATCCACATCATAGGCTGAACTAATGTAAGATAATGTTGGTTACAACACAAATAGACTATGTAAACTTAACACTTATCAACTAGTTCATGGATAACGTCGAGAAATTTGCTTGAGTCTTGTACTCGATTATGCGAATTTAGCCAGCGCGATTCAGTATTGGGCACAGTGACATCTAGCGGCAATCGCTACGTTTAGGTCGGATAAAGGGGTGAATTTGACCCTTGTTGTACCCTCTTGTCACCCTCTCTCCACCCTCCCGCTGTACATACTGCGCCATCAACTTATATTTATCATTGTGAATTAAAAACTGGAACACGTAGAACGAACGAGCTGTAAAGGGCTGAATTAATGATTAAAGCACTATGGTTAGCTTCAATTTCAATAAGTACTTAACTGCTTGTAATGGTACAAAAGAAATTTATTATGCAAATAGCGTAGCGGTAGAGTAGCTGCCGTAATCATTGAACGGACACGTTATAGCGGCTTTACTAATACTACTGCTGTATATGATACCGAAGTCTTTAATAATTCATATTAGAAAGAGAATTTTTAAGTACTATGACTTGGCTTCTTTTTATGTTACCTAGTATACAAGTATTGCTATTAAAACGATCATTGTTAATTTATACACAATGTGCTCTACTTTCAAACGAACAAAAGTTTTATACTTGTTATAATAATTCAGTTTGTCTCAATCAATGATTTATTTTATTTTAATGAAATTTTGGTATTATTATATGTATTATCTAAAATTCACCTTTTTATTGACCTCGAAGTTAACATGGTAGGTGGTCTAGCGGCTGGGTCCCCAGGTCCTGGTTCCAAACCCCAAGCAGGCCAATAAAAAGTTATTGGGTTTTAACAGTCGAAAAATTATCAGTGACGTCTCGTAAACTGGATTTTTTTATAGGATAGATATGCGGACGAGCATATGGGCCACCCGATGTTAAGTGGTCACCAACGCCCTTAGACACTGGCAGTGTAAGGAATGTTAACCATTGCTTACATCGTCAATGCGCCACCAACCTTGGGAACTAAGATGTTATGTCACTTGTGCCTGTAATTACACTGACTCACTCACCCTGCAATCCCGAAACACAGCAATAACAAGTAATATACCTACCATAGAACATAATACTATGAAAATATACTAATTTCGACAATTTGGATAAAGATCGAGCATAACGATGTCAGCTGTTTCCTGACAGTATTAAATTAGTCTGCCGCTAAATTATTAACCAATGTAATACTGCTTGAGACTCGTAATAGTTTATTTCAGGGTGTTAATAGTGATTCAAACCACACGATTATTATAAAACTCGGGTTACACCAATAATTTACCTTTAAACTGACGATCTAGTTACCGACTTTTTTAAATGTATTAGAATATTTATTTTTATACTCAATATACAACGAACGTACCTTCCCAGCGGACCCCTTACCATGCCGAAAGTTACAAGCCGAAATAGCTTAACGAATTATATATATACTTGTCTCGTTGTCACATTCCACGACTATTATTTTTAATGTAGTGCTAATGCTATCAGGTATTGAATTAGTATTGTAATTCGATTCAATTTGTAAATTTATCCATAAATAAATAAAAAATGATTTATTTTGTTCACATTTGTCTTTCTAATAATTATTCGGCATGCAAAATCTTTTTATATAAAAGTGTGATTATATTCTAGATGCGATCCTAATCTAGAAATTTCCTGGCCTTATCAGTGAAGTCGATGCCCTTCTGAATGTTTCTTTAGAGAAAATTCTAGTTTTATATCTTGACGAGTATTCCCGGCTTCTTTGTCTTGTTTTTCGGCTCGCAAGAACATTTCAAGTGTTTCTCTACCGAACGTTCTCGCTTTTGTACATCGCGTTACAGGCCCAGTTAGTAGTAGGCCTAGATCAAGTTACAGAGCTTTTAATATCATACGTTTTATACGTGATTGACTTCATGCGGTAAGAATTTAAATACCTGAGACTCAATCCTTGTGTTAAACTTAACTTTATAATATTATAGAATAGTTAGTAGCTAGCGACATAAATTGAAGACAAATTCATCGTTACTGAAGGTAGCTGAAACAAAATCAATACTAAATTAACAATTAAAAATAATTACATTATAAAACGTTATGGCCTAAGAGCCCACGACACTAAACCTAATTCGATAAGACCCAAAGTTAAGCAAAAAAGATCCCAGATGATATGGAATAAACCTGGTCGCGCTATTAAAAAATAAAATAAAAAATCCGACTTCTAGTACTATAAGACACCCAAGTTTCGTTTGTTCCTCGAAGGAGGGGTAGGAACATACAAAAATGCAGTGCTACAAGCCCTCCTTATTGGCCGTAACAGTGGCAGCAGCATGATAAGCAACGCCTCGTACCTAGGTATCTAGTATGATCGACCTCCTGAACAAAACCAATGGTCATCTGGAAGATCATCAATTTCTGTGTAAAAAAACCACAGCGGATTTTTCCAAACAGTGGAGAAAGTGGTTGCTGCAGCGATTCATTGAATTGAATATTGACACCTACTTTCTTTTGGAGGAGGGCTTGCAGCACTGCATTTTCGTATAGTCTGACCCCTCACCTGTTTCGAGGAACAAACGAAATTTGGGAGTCTTATCATACAAGAAGTCGGAATTTTTCCTTTTTTTTTAAATTACATTTTTTTAATAGCGCGTCAAGTCTTTCTGCTTTGCAGCATCGCCATTTCGTGTTCTCCCATTAATGACGTGCCTAATTTTATACATTCATGTAGAGAGTCTTATCGAACTAGGTTTAGTGTTGTCGGCTCTCTAAAGATTAAGAAAGTTTGATTCGGCAATAAAATATATATATATATTACTCGGGTTACACCAATAATTTACATATTATTTTGGTATTGATTTCTCTTTTGAAATGGACGCAGCAGCAAGCCTGTATATATATATATAGCCATATATATTGGTTAAATTGTATTAGGAGTTCCAAATAATACGCATGGGTTATCCATCTTTTAATTTTTTTTATTTTCCAAATAGAAACGCACAAATAAATATACATCACATCCATCTCATTGGTCTTAACATTTACACTTAAAATAATTCATATAAATAATTTATTTGGAATTCTTGTCCATCGATTTAGGAATATAACGTTAACGAGAGCGACAGTTTTAACAAAAACTATTAAATAAATTGTTTCGCTGAAATGCTGTTTTTGGGTAATATTTACTTTTCTGCAGCCTGTATATACTTCTTTCTCTTTATGAAAAATTATTTACAATAACATACAAAAAGCTGGTTTCTAAGCTTGGTAAGCCAGATGGCTGGTTTCTAAGCTTGATGGCTTAAAGGTTTTAAAATAAGCCGACGTATAAATTGTCAATCCCGTCAACAATACGATCCTAAATGATTTAAGTCATATTACATCTATAAATTATTATAATTAATTCAATAAAAATGTCCTCATAACAAACAAGGAAATATAATCATGAGCACTAAGAAGGAAGCAGTATTACTGTGTTTACAAAAATGTTTCTTTTTTACAATACAAAAAGACATTAAATACTTTATCGCCTATACTGTATTTGACACTTTGGCAATTCATTGTTACGGAGACGATTATGATTAAAAATAATAAATTCCCTTTTAATCAATTTCGATAGCCGCGTAGGCAACTAAGTGAGCGTCATAAGGTAATAAATATAATTAATTTGTCAACAAAAATATGTTTAATTTTTGGTGACTTTCTGAAGAATAGCAAACAGTCGTAAATGTAGAAATTGACAGCTGTTTCTGTGGAAGAGCAACGTTAGATTTAGTCATCTCTTTGCGTGTGTAAAGCGCACCACCGAATGATATAGTAGACTTATTATGTATGAACTTTTATTACTGGATTCTACAATGAAGAAACCTAACGAACTTATCTGATATTTCCGACCCCTATTGCGATTGACTAACGCATTAAACAATATTCATAAGACAACGAGAAGCTAACAACACAGTTATTAATATCAACAATCATACACCCATAAGGTTACGCGTACATTAACGATAGAACGATCGACCGGGGACCTAAACATTAAGCTTTATCACAAAAATACATTTAAAAAGAAAAAAATCTTCTCGTGATATAAACACGCTTATACACATGGGCGTACCAATTTGTCTGAGAAACACACAAGAGTGCGAAGGCACAAAATTAGCAATAGTAGCAAACACCATAGCGACGATTTTAAAATTATTTAAGATAGATTGAAATATGTCTACTTCCGTTTCCCATTTCGTTTTATTTACGATTGACAATGATCAACTTTGGGGCCATACTTCTGTTGCAATGACCTTTTGTTAAAGGCCACTTTTTCGCTACGCCCATGCTTATAACGAAATCGCGAATGACAACTATATTTAGTTCCAATTGTACAATATGACTTCGTCACACATGATAGTCGACAACTGCGACTTGTAGAGCCACGGGCTCACGGGTACTAGTTACGGCGAGTAGCGTCATTAGTCGATAACATTCAAAATGATCAGTACATCGTATTTCGAAGTGCACACAAAATGCAAGCCACTATAATTGATAATTAAATAAGTCTCTAGAACTTCACTGTTATCGTTTAGAGAAGTAAAGTTAATCTTTTATCGATTTACTCTAATACAAGAAGACAATAAGTACAACGCGCGAATATATAATTGGTTAATGCACACGAACAGGAAAAAACTTGAGATAATTTTAATTTTATATACAAATAATTTGCAAATAAGCAATGAATTAATTTGTTCGAAAATATCAATATGAGTACAATCATGATTCTAAATACTAACGGAGTCGTATTGTCTGTTTCGTAATTCATTTCGTGTGATATTAAACTCATATAAAAGTTGCTGTAAAAATCTCAAGCGACATAATAATCTACGTCATCTAACCTAGCTACAGTACAATATATCTACTTACTAGTATTAAAATAACTTTTTGTTACTAGTTTAGAATTGGTTTTTCATCAGCGAGTCTAGGGTTACGATTGAGGTATTGTGAACTTACCCAGCTAGTAAATAACGAATGATCACCAGCCCTGAAGGGCCACTTGCGTCACTTGCTAATCTTATGAATTAGCGGTTAAATATATTAAGATTAGGGCACTTTATAGCTAACATTTATTTAAAATGGGTCGTTTTCAGTACAAATTTTTCGTTATATCATCAATACGACGAACACGTTCTATCGTAACCCTTTAAACGTCACCCTTCGTCTTGATAACAATTAAGATTCAAGAGCTCTTAATAAAACACAACGCTTTTTAAATAGAAACGAAAAACAAAATCAAGGGCCAACAGTAAACGTCGACTCCGTACAGTTTAAAGTATAACAAAGAGAATCAATATAATAACGAGCAGACCGAGGAGTATTCCAATTACCATCCATTGACGTTTATCTGAAAAAGAAAAAAAAATTAACCTTTTTATTAAACAAAATTGACCTCATCTATCGATCATGAACGGCTTCGGTTGACGACTCAATCGTAATTCGATTCACCCTTAATAAGGCATTATTGGAAGCTGAAGAGAAAGCATTTTCATTCTCATAAGTGATTTTTAGCATTCTAGATGTCTTTCTCTTTTATTTATTTATTTGTCAACACCAACAGTACAGTACAGTACAGTAACAGCCTGTGAATGTCTCACCGCTGGGCTAAAGCCTCCTCGTTTGAGCAGAAAGTTTGGAGTTTATTCCAACATGCTCCTCCAAAATGCGGGTTGGTGGAATACACATTTGACAATTTCAATGAAAATTTGACACATGCAGGTTTCCTCACGATGTTTACCTTCACTGTCAAGTACGGGATGAATTATTAAGCACATGAAAATTTAGTGGTACTTGCCCGGGTTCGAACCCACGATCATCGGTTAAGATACACGCGTTCTAACCAGTGTGCCATCTAGGCTTAATATAATGGAAATATTAAATTTGAATTATTCATATAAATGTTAGCAGTTCATATGTCGGATATTAAAACCTTTAAGGTTCAACTAATTTGAATTTGTATAATATACGCTATAAATTATTATATATAAAACTACATTTTTTTTCTTAATAGTTCATAGATAATCACTAAAATTTCAAGGTCAGTATTAACCGCTGAGTTACCTCTTTGACTCATCTGTATGTTTATCACAAACCCTGTTAAACCCACTGCTTGCACATGTCAACCCTCAAATTTTATTTTATTATACATACGATTGTATTGGCAATAGTAAATAAGTCATATGAAAGACATTTCAATAAAAATATTATTTACTGGATTGTTTTATGTTCAGCACTTGAAATGTGTACAAAAGATCAGTTCAAAATTATTTGATTGGAATAAGTTTTCGAAATTCAATTGCAAGAGGAAACCGTCACAGACTAACAGGCGATAATATATAAATGTAATATTTTTTTCTATGTGGCGGGCAATGGGTCAATGTCACCAGCGCCCATAGCAATGGCGATGTAAGAAATATTTTAACCACAACTTGCATCGTCGATGCGCCACCAATCTCGAGAACGAAGATGTTACGTACCTTGTGCCTGTCGTTACACTGGCTCATTCACCCTTCAAACTGGAACGCAACAACACTAAGTATAGCGGTACTTTCGGTTAGAATAGTAGACTTTCGGTTGTCGACGAAACGAAATGAAAACTAAGGTTTGAAGACATTATATACCAGATGTGCAAAGTGTTCTTAAAAGGAGAGTATTGATAAATAAAAAATGTACATCTCAAGTTGCTTTACATCGAGTACCTCACTGCGTAATTATTACCCTTCCCTCGTATAGTCTACTCGTATAATTGTATCACCCTTCTACATGGCAACATCGAGCAACTCAAATTACAAGTAATACTTTTATAAACTTACCATTGTTCATGTGAAGGACTCGGGCGACCTTTTTAAGAGTTGAATCGAGTTTCGAATCGGCGTTCTCCATCTCCGTGTTGAGGTCGTCCAGCATCCTGGGGAGAGTAAACATTTAAAATACATTCGAAGTAAGACTTTCAAGTTACTTACAGTTATTATTAACTATAGACTCACACAGCTTGTTCGTCCAGCTCGATGCCAATCTGTTTGGAGACAGTCTTCAGCGATCCTACCGAATTGCTAATCACATGCAACTGGTCATTTTGACCCATGAACATCTTTTCTTGCATGGACATAATGTCGCCGTCGTAAGTGTCGAAGCGGCTCGGGCTGTCCGTCTGATTAGCGAGTTTGGAATATTTAGAGTACTTGGGAGTCGCTGTCCAGGAGTTACCGAAGTGCATCGGGCTCTCCTCGCCGAGAAGTGGCTCCCTGGCGGTACCATCGTTATCCCGATTCCTGTTTAAGCTCATCTTGCCTTTCATTACCTATAAACAAGAATATTTAGATAATAATAATGTACGTATTTCATACCTTAATATCTAATGCAAGTAATTGCTATATTACCTTTACTTCTTGTTTAGTTGCTTCTATAAACGTCCTCCTGTCAGAGATTTCCTTATTATCGATCTTAAATTTCGATGAATTCTTCTCAACTATGCGTGATTTAGTAATGTTAAGGAAATGTTGGTATACGTAACTCTAAATATCGACAAGATCTCGATGAATAGATTATTGTCAACAATACAAATGGAGATCAGGAAATGCAATAAATTGACATTGGAAAATTATTCATTTACACTCAATCAAGATTCATCACGAAGGGGACCATCAGGAAATTTGTAGTTTGCATTGTACGTAACAGAGGCAATTGATTGAAATCCTTGCTGCACAATGTAAGACACGAGTCTACAAACTGACTACATACTACTCGAAGTCGAAAAGGTCGTATGTATATATTAAGGTTCAATTTAAAACTGCGAAACGTCGGCCTACTGAATGCCGTACTGTATATTGTATGTTAAATTTTAGAGTAAACATTATTCACATACGACCTTTTACGCTAACACTGGCGACAAGCAAGACGTATCCAGTACAAAGTACAAGTGTACGGCATTGTCATGATAAATTGCTTCTATTTACCTGACTCACACTGTACAAATTTATATATTTATATTGCAAATGATTGTTTTTAGATAAAAATTAAAGCAATCTCTCTCCAAAAGTATAAAAATATAAAATATTTAAAAGGATATTTATTGTATCTTCTAAATCTTCCAAGTCCCATTCAATGCTCCGCAGAGCGTTCCTCAGTTCTGTGGACGTCCACTCCACTTCAGGGCTGTTTGGCGCGACCGGTGCCTTGGATATCTCTTGCCAGCGGATATATAATCCGCGGGTCTTATTCAAAGCTCTAAACACCTCACTATAAACATATACAAATAATAAATCTTTGTTTTTCCTTTTAATATAATTTGTTGTGTACGCTTTCAAGCATATGGTTTGTGCTACAACTATAACCAGAGCTGATAAGAATCAAAGCTACAATCTGGCAGAAGCTAACTGTACACTAATTAAACCATCATTTTTAATCAAAATCTAATAATTAAGTATTAATATTGGGTAATAGCGAATTAGAGATTTGTGCATTTTTAAAACAATATATTGTTTATTAAATATGTATAATAATATTATAAATGGAAAAGTAAGTTTCGTCTGTCTATCGGTTATGTTTAGTTACCTTACACAGTTAAATTACTCAATTGATTTTGATAAAATTTGGCATGAATCAAGCTCGGACACCAAGTAAGGATATCATTTATCTAATCTAATACATTCCTTCTAAAACATTGTCAAAAACTAGTACTCTGTGTATGTAGTGGACTATGATAGACATAACTTTAAGTTAGTTCAGAGATTGTTTACAACAGAATCAACAACATGTAACAGTAAATATTGTAATCTACTTGCAAGCTATTTAAGAAAACTAGCTATGTGTTTGAAAACATGCATATTGGTTTGTATTATTATAACATTTTTAAGAAAACAATTCATTTTGGAGCAAAATCAAACAAAAACACTTCCTTCAACAGTGAGCATTTGACATACTGTGAGAATTTGCAGGCAGTTACTAATATTGTAGAGAAACTAAAACAATTTCTTTACATTTATATTCAAACCAAGTTTTATATAGACTAAATGATGATTGTTGTGCATGTAAACAGAGGCATAATAATAAACAAATGCAATGTTTAGTAGGAAAGATTTAAAAATAATTGGCAGTATAAATGTGATTTCAGCTTTTATAAATAAGTTTTAGCTGTTAAAGCCAATAATAAAGTATTCAATATTATTGTTGTCATACATTTTAGTTTAAAAATAAAGACTCAAAATGGTATGATTTAATGAAAAATAATTGTTAATCTACAGTTTATCATCATGATGTTGCTCATATATTTACTAGAGATAGGATAATGATTTCATATGGAACATGTGTAGGCAATGGAGTAACAAATACAGCAATCAAACAATCAAAGGATAAGTGTGGTCTCCCCCACACGCTAAAAATAAAAATACTTGCTGAAGCTCAACGGTACAAGAACTGAAGCCACTTACTCTTTGACGACGTAAAATGGGTCTTCTAAAGTCATGTCAAACAATAATAAGATATTTGCGGAAGCCGACTCATGTGACGCTGACTAACACAAACAATTGAAATTAAGCAATGATTACATTTCCATAAAAACGAACATGCAAGAAATCCTGACGTTCCGCTGCCTATCCCACAAAATATCGACGGCCTTATACCTACCAAGAAAACACTTCGCTCGATGATACTCTATTCTCTGTCCCTTACTCTCCTATACGAAGCCGTTCTATTGCAGCTGCGTATCACAACTTCTTTCACTGCGCAATCGCCAATGGCGGTAGCGTATAAGGTGCAGAGGAAGACGTGTTACAAAAGCGCTCTCTCTGACGTACATCATAAACAAGTCGAACAAGATATTACTTCAAGTGGCTCTCTTTTCTAACAGAAAAACACGGTAAACATTTCCCTGAAAACTTAGAAATCGTTTTTGACTTAAAATGTCAAATTTGGCAAGTTACATTGTGGATTAATTGTGACGTATTCTACGTTTTGAAATAATTATAAATTTGAATTAAGTTATAAAGCTAATTATTTAAATAGTTTTTTATTTTCTATCTATTGCTAATAAATGAGAATCCTAACAGCTTTATATTACACTTAATATTCTGTTTTTTAAATTTGTAATATGAAAATTTAATAAATCAATTCTTGTAAATATTTTCTAGGAAAGATTATTCTAGAACGAAACCATAAATTTTAAATTACAAAATTGTCTATTAAATGTACTGCATAGTATATAGACTATACATAGTGCATACCACTTTGTTATCTGTTGTGCGGACTCATATTCTGTTCTGTTCATTTCATTCTTCACAGCTCACCTCCTGCATGGTGCAGTAGGTAGTGATATTTCAGTTTATTTTATTTATGTTTATACTTGATTTATTCATACAACATGAATTCAGCTTTAAACCCAGAAGCTCCAGAATTTTATCCACATTTAACATCAGTAACGCAGGTATGTAATAATGATTTAGTTTAATATCCTGACAATATTTAGCATGTGTTTTTATCGTAATACTAGATATTGAGCTTTAATAAAAACTTGATTGTGTTAAAATAGGTCAATCCTTTTCAATTGATGCAATCAAGTTTTGTTAGTAAGATTCAGGAACTATGAATATTCTCTTATAGGTACAGACTTCGTTATGGAACAAAGTGAGCTTGATAACGAAATTATTTCATGGACAAAGAAAACATTTAGCGAAGGTGGACGCTCGCATCATTAAGATCGGCACTAATTATGATTGAAAATGAAAGGATATTCATTACTTTTCTCTATTTTTATATGTTGCATCAAATGGTTCAATTTATTTTGGTCGAAAATTAGTACAACGTACGAAAATATGACCGTCATTAAACAAACTTTGCTATTGATAGAAGAGCAAGCAGAAGTGAATAAATTTAACAGTTGTATTAATGATATGATGCTATAATCCAATCTAATGAGTAAAAGTCTTCCCTAAATTTACTAATAGTACAACTTAATGTGGTTCATAGATTTTATGATTGAATATGATTAATTTAGGGATGAGGGGAACTGTTTATCTACTATAAAAATATCATAATACTGTAATTCTAAGAGTGATTAACATAAAATAAGACATTACTGTTGAACATAGATTTAATAATAAAACTTAATAAGAATCTAAATGAAGTCAGATCCAATGTTGTTATTTTCTACAGTAATTAAATATATATAATATGTTTAATTGTAAATTTAACTGTTTGGTTTGAAACTATTCAATCAGATCAAAATATTTTGTATTAGAATTTTTCATATTATTAGTAGTATGAAATGTAATATCTGCTTAATAATTAAGTACTTATAATCAAATAATATTTCGATAGATATTATGGATTCACTTATGTCAATACAGACATTTGAACAAAACATCAATAATATGTATATTTCTATGGAATTGTAATATAACATCATAAATTTTATGTTTAATTTCCTAAAAATATGAGGATGTATAGGAGGAATAGTATATTTAGTGTGTTTTCTCTTTCTACATTTTCTTTCTTTTTCAGGATGGATATACAAAAATCACGAAAACAATCAAACTGTCTAATCACTTGCCTGCAGGAGTTGCATATGATATATTTAAAACATACACTGATTTCGGAGTTGTGTCATGTAAAGTGAGCAACAATGTAGTCGTACGATTGAACGACATACTTGTCAATGAACTGCCAGGTGTTAAGCTGAAGACGTAAGTTATTTTTTTAATAATTTTTCATCTCATAAACATGCACATACACCATTAACACAATCAGGCATTATGGTATTTTTTTCTTTTTAAATTTTTGGGCATTAAATAAGTACAACCGGCAGCTAAGCTTTATTCTTTTAATGTTGGCTCACTGGCGAAGCGAATTTATTACTAAGAAAAACTAGTATATTTTTTTTTAATATTGTGAGCTAAGAAGAAAGGCAAACTGTGAATGGTCTCAAAATCAGTGTGGAGTAGGATAATGCAATTGAAATAAATAAAATATACTTTAAAAAATAAATAAATAACATAGACTTCATATAGGACAGACCCATCTAGATTGAGAAGGCATCTCAAGTATACCATTACTTCAGTATACATTTATATAGCAGTAACTTATATATTTATACAACTTTTTTTAAAGATTTTGTTTTAAATTGGTGCTGTTGCGATATTATCTAAAATATACTTTATATTTTCATACAGTGATTTCATTAAGTTTTTTGTGAAAAAGATTTTGAAATAATGTGAAATAGGGGAAGCCTGTATAATTATATAATATAAATGTCCAAGGCTCAGGCTATTCCATACTTCAAATTATTTAAAGATTTTATTACTTAAATTTGTATTCAAATAATGATCAGCAGTGTGAATGTTTTCATCTTATCAATAATGTTGTTGGATTCCTCCTGTATCAGTTGGACCTTCAAAATTGTAAACAACACAGTAACATTGTATATACTGCATTTTTATTTTGAAAGATGAATATTTTCTTAATTTTTTTATTTTTATCATTGTATAAAATATTTTTATTTGCTTGTATTTTATATCATAACATTCTCATCTGCTAGCGACTAAACGAAATGTTTTTATAGCTTATTGTAACTATAACAATACACAGAAAATAATCATATCCATTTGGGGTTTAGATTAGATCGTTCATATAGCAAATAATTAATAAATGTAAGTTTTGCACAAACAGAAAAAATGTCGAATACAACACAGAGAAAATAATAGATGCCAACGACAACATTTTGGACAGAGTTAACATCAACGTTGACAATGTGTGCAGAGTGAACGCACCATGTGAGCAGTTCCTGGCAGGTGTCAATCCGAACTGCAATGCCTGGAGCAACAAGCCTCTTATCACTAAGATAGAGGTAATTGAACTTTTATTATTGTTTCATATCAATTTCCATAGTTTTTATGCTTTTAGTATGAATGTTATAATGTTGCTCTGCTCCTGACCATATTAAGCAATTTGGAAGTGTTCTGTTGAATGTGTGTACTTGGGTTTTGTTCAACTTAGTATTAAAGTTTTTCACAGATTATTAACTTGTTAATGAAATGTGCAAAAAGCAAAGACCCAGCTGCTATTTGTCCAATTCGGGATACATAAATATAGTAGCCTCGTTCAAGGGCAGGGGTAGGTGTTAGGTCGCCTATGTCCTAAGTCGGGGTTGAGTATTTCAAATAACGTGTAAATCCGTTCAGTAGTCAAAGAGTTCAAAGATCCATCCATCTATCCACACAAGGTTTCGCGTTTATAATTTTATTAGGATAGATATATTGTACTTATAAGTACAAAAAAAAAGTTTTTATTTGTTTTAAAACTTTTATTAAATATTTTGTTACGAATGTAAAACACAATATGTTGTTCACTGTACATTATAGTCAATTAGTATAACGTTTTCACTTCGCTACCTAACTACGTATTATATGCGGCGGCGCGTCTGGCTCTCGCCCACTCACCCCTACTCGCCCCCACTCGCCCCTAGTTACCTCTAGTTACCCTTAGTTACACCTACCAACCCCACCGAGCGTTACTGGATTCGTTAGTGATTAATTGATTAGTTCAATGGCCAGACTTGAAAATGGCGACTCAAAGTCATCTATATTTTATCACTTTATTATTCTGTTATGGTTCTATTTTAAAGATAGATACATTATATTGATTTATAATTGATGTGAACGCTAGAACGTTCCAGAGAATCGTATTTTATTTAAGCATTATTGCATAGTTTGATGTATTACCGATTTATTTGTATGGAAAGCTATCAGATTGCATCATATTATATACGAAAAGTTATCTCTTTTGCGCTTGCTTGAAAACATTATCATTTAATTGAATAAACAAATCGTGCAAACGTATGAACATATGTTAATACCCAAATTCAATAAATATCACAAAATAAATATCACAATAAATTCACTCGGTGGTAGAGCTTTGTGCAAGCTCGTCTGGGTAGGTATCACCCACTCATCAGATATTCTACCGCAAAACAGCAGTACTTTGTATTGTTGTGTTCCGGTTTGAAGGGTGAGTGAGCCAGTGTAATTACAGGCACAAGGGACATACCATCTTAGTTCCCAAGGTTGGTGGCGCATTGGCAATGTAAGCGATGGTTAACATTTCTTACAATGCCATTGTCTATGGGCGTTGGTGACCACTTACCATCAGGTGGCCCATATGCTCGTCCTCCTATCTATACAATAAAAAAATAAAAAAATCGCCCTTTCCGTCTATCATCAAAATGTCTTCGAATTATCTTTTTGGAGTAGCAATGGCGGTGTTAAGATAACTTTATAAGCAACGTGTTAATTAATTTCGAGGATACATAAATAATGGAAGCTACAACTTGCTTCATATATAAGCATGATATATATCAGCCTTTTATATTTCACCTGACGGAATAGTCACGATTGTGTTTGCGACCGTACTCATAGTATATAACATAAAGTCATCAGTCGCAGTACATAAGCGTTTGTATCTGTTGATACGTATAGACATACTCGAACGGCGGCTGAAAGCTACGTTATTGATTTTGAATGCAGTCTCTGTCGTACCTATGTGATTTAGTGCGTTCACAAGTACAACATGCAACAACATGTCCTGGTTTTATATCATGCTTACCAGGGGTGCTATGCTTACCTTATGTGTGATTTTCCTTTGTTCTTCGAATGCGACGTGTTTTTTTTATGACTGTTATAAGTTTCAGTTGTAACAATTAAATAAAAAACTACAAATAATGTATTATATTTATAATGTAGGAATAGAAAATGCAAGTACTCTTTGTTTCGTAAAATAGAAAAAGCAAAGAATACTTACTTGTTGTTTTCAATATAAAAGCATATTTATTGTTTGATTTTAAATAACTTAAAAAATTTGATGGTTTTTTACTTGAACAAATTACGAGTATTGATCAGCGGTCGGCCGCCGTCTGGAGATCACTTTAGACTGGATGGGGGGAATATTGAATTAGGGTTTCATATCAACTGATTTTACAAATATAATTTTTTGATTCGGTTCCGGATGTTCGAATTTTAATTAGTATTACTTATTAGTTCCAGTTTTCCATATTGCCTTTGGGTAGGATTTATATTAACGTATAGCATTTTTATAAGTTTTTATAGCGGCATGTCAACATGATGTTGAACATTTTCGTGACAAATGCTAGCATAATATCTTACGTCAGAGGATAGGGATAATCGTATTCACAGACAATAAGTACGGTTAAATTTAATAAAAAAAGACAATATATGCTCAACAGATTGTTTGCTTATAATTTTAAGTTTGTTTAAATGACACTCGAACGGCTGGACGTCTTCGAATCGAGATCGATAATGTTGTCGATTAGGACACAGGTTACTTTTTATCTGTACTATTATATTAAGATGAACTAATATCAGAATTTGGACTATCCTACGCATAGATATATATTATTGAGGTGGTAGTCTGACGTCGCACTCCGACCCACGGCGGCGGAGCGGCAACGTCGAAAACGGCTGGAACCGCGCGGTACGGCTAGTTATTTGTACGATATATATCATTATTGCGATTTAGTTCACCATGGGCTACCGCAGGAAGAAGTTCCGAGTTAGTACAAATCATATTCAGGTTGAAGTGATTCCCATTGATCTAATACGCTGTCTACTGGAGTTGTTATTGCAATTTAAAATCTCGGTTTACATATCGGGCTCACGCTCTTTTTATTTGTATTAATGCCGGGATAAAAATGTATTTAATTAAAATTATTGTATTTATCATTAATAAATTAAGTGAATACTTTGTGTAATATTTTAATTATTGAATGTTTTCAAGGTGGGATCCGCCATGTTCTTTGGGGCTAAAAATGTGCAAAGGCCCCAATTGCGATTCAAAGACACCATAGATAACTCGAACAACCTATGGGTCCCGAAGATTTCGGATAAGCCGAACAACATTAAGCCACTGGCTTTGAACATTCTTTTCAATGACGAAGGCCAGGCAGTCGGGTGAGTGCGATCCAAGTCGTATTATTAAGAAATAGGAGGAATATTTCATACCTACTCTCGCATATAACATAATATTGATGAAGCTTACGATTTTCATTTTAAATAATAAAAACGAAATCTTTACTTTTCTGTTCTCTCTCTCAGGCCTAGTGCCTAATATGTCGTAAGAACCTTACAATTTTTACATTGATGATGTACTCACTAATGTATTTCACAAGAAGGTAAGCTTATACCTACCGCAGTTATAGACATAAACGTGCTGTTAGTTTCAGATAGCACTAACTAGTCGCTGGAAAAAATAATCAAAACCTTTTTTTTTTTAGTTACGAGCACCCTTACAAGTTGGAGATAGAGACCTTCACACCGTCGATCGAGGTTTTATCGGCCGATCCAGAGCCTCCGACGTTCCCACCACCGCTTGAGGAAACTAATTATACGTACATCGACACCGAGGAGCTGGTCAACCAGCTCGTGGAACACCTCGAGACGGTCGAGGAGATGGCTGTGGACGTAGAACATCACTCTTACAGGACCTATCAAGGTTAGTACATGCATAAATATCTCTATGTCTATTTATTGTGTGTATATACAGTGCAACCTTAATATATATAACGTACCTCAATATAACGACTTACTCGATTTAATAAATTCTTCGTAATCCCCTTGAATTGTCCATAAGAGTCAATGTAAAATATACCTTCACATTGCGAACAACATCTTTATAACGAATTTTCAACTATCAAAAAAAGTGTAAATACGTCTAATTAACGAATTTTGTCAACCCAAAACCTTTATATAACGTTCCCACCAATATATGACCCTTAATCCCATAGCATGTGATTCATCACGCGACAAGTCTCGACACGTTTTTTTCGTAAAACAATCATTGTTGTTTGATGGAAAGTAATATAAACACTGCTGCTCGTCACTATTGTTAAAGATTCAAGTTGCAATGGCTCTGAAACGTAAAAGATGTTCCTTATCAGTCGCAGAAAAGCGATACATCATTAATGATGACGACGAAAAAATTAGACATAGCTAATAAGTTCGGGATTCCCGCAAGTAAATTGGCTAAAATTTTAAAATTAATAGTCAAGTTCTCAGAAGAAAGTGGTTTGCCTGTAAACAGTACAAGATTAAAATCATGCGAGAACAAAGACGTAGAGGAATGTGTGTTGAGTAGTTAAAACAATGCCGAGACAAAAAGGTCGCATTCGGAGGCCCTATTCTTCGGGAAAAGGCTCAGCAGTTTGCAGTAGAATTGGGACATGCAGAGTTCCATGCTAGCAACGGGTGGCTTCAAAATTTCAAAAAACGAAACGAGATTGTTTTTCGAGAAATTAGTTGTGAAAGCGGTAGGGCATGTGATGAGTGGAAAGACAAACTGGCAGAACTGACCGCCGAATACGATCCCGAAGACATATTTTACCTCTTTATAACAAATTTTAGACCAACCTAACCTCAATATAACAAACCTCAGTTTAACGAATTACTTGATATAACGAATATTTACTTGTTCCCTTTCGATTTGTTATATCGAGGTTGCACTGTATTTATGTAATACAAATGTTTTGCACGTTTCAATAGCTAAAACTATTTGTAGAATCTTCATAATTCTCTTATGTCGCTACGTTCTCTATACGATACTTAGTGGACTCATCACTACTATAATTTTTTTTAACAATATTTGTCTCAAAGGCCTGTCTGAAGACAAAGAACTTTCTGAAAACAATATTAATTAGTTTAATATTTTTAAATCACAATCTTGAATCTTTTGAAATATAATTTTGTTATAAAATTATATTCAGATAAAATATATTAACAAAGCTAAACATGTTTGCATTGAATTTTAGTAAATTCACTTTCTCGCAGATATTATTGGTGTATTTTTTGCTAACGAGCAATCAAGGTGTGCAAAATGTTTACCATTTCTTTTATTATGTATATATTTTTGGGGTTTCTATAAGTAAAGGTCACAAATAAGGGTCTTGTTAAAACATCAATGTCTTTCTGGAATTTGTCATGGTAGATTAACTTGGTAATTTTGAATTTTCATTATCAGCATTACTGAGCTATCATGTGCTTCCTTTGTGTTTGTAATTAATCTTAAAATATCATTAGGAAGATGAAATTCAGCCACATTTGTATCTATGCTCCGGAGTAGCATGATGATAGATTAAGAAGAAACTTGCGAGCTCTTAAGTCTAATAGGAGGGTAGGTCTTTGCCCAGCTGTGGAAAATAATCAGGGTTAATACTTCAGGACATATAACAAGGTTTTTTCTAAATGGTTTCATACTGGTGGTGTGTTCGACACCACAGTGGACCCACAGACCACCTATCATAATATGACAAATCAGGTGCAGTAGAATAGTCTTGATTGTGTGACATCACATTAAATTCAAAATGGCGGCTTAGAGAGGCCGTGTATTGGATCAAACATTTTTTTAAATGTCTAGTCTCCGAATTTGAGGGCTTAATCAACACATTTGGATTGGATGGACAATATATAATGGATTTTCAAGCGGCTGGTTCTTGGGCCGTTTCGTTGTTAATTCACGTGTTGGTCATTTATGGGCGTGTACGTGCAGGTGATTTGGAAATATAATCATTCTTAAAATGTTGCGAATTTTCTTTGATATGTTTCGGTACAACGTATGCCAATACAGAAAATTTTTGATAGATGACGTCGGACACGTTCGGCACGGATAGCGAAACACGTTTCCAAACGGTTATATTATCAAAATCAAAACTTAAAATAAATTTCAAAGCAAATAGTAACATGCGTGCTCGCGAAAATAACAATTCAAAATAATTTAAATAACAAACTTGAATATGAAATGAATTGTATTGTTGAATATTCTACTCTTAGGATTAGATGGCGTGCGAATTACATTCTCTATACAGGTGTAACAAAATTCGTGTCCGACCTGTGAAGTGGTTATTAGGTATCGTGTGTCGGTTCTATTTAGGTAATAATTTTGTTACACGCTGTATAACTATCGAAGTGCATATTGGATGACAAATAAAATTACCAGGTAAAAAAAAATTCGTACCAAAAGCTATTTTCTTACTTTTCAGAGCGTTGATTTTTCGTAGTCGATTTTTACCTGTTAAACATTTTTTTTTGTTATTTTATTATTAAGAGAGCATTGGTGAAAAAGCCTAACCGAATTCCTTGGACAAGAAAGCCGTGTTAGCCGAAGCAGCTGTTCTCAAAGAACAGCGATGTTCCCAGAGTATTGTTATATTGAAAACATTAACTCCCTAAAGGTTTTCCCAAGATTTTTAAAGTGTATCGCATGTAACAAGTGCCCTGAGTCGTTAGTTGACGAAGCCGGAAGCCGGTCACGGTTTTTTGCACTCGTTAAGTTTTAAGTAACGTGTACCAATGGCGCATCATAATTAATTAATATTATAACATCATGTTAACTATAATCATTGTCATAATAAACTAAAATAACTTTATCGTTCTCAATCACTCTATATAAATATATAAAATTGGAGTGTCTGTCTGCGATTTTAAAACAATTGCCTTTGTTTAAGTTAATATGGCTATTTGCGAATTACAAACAGTTAAATATTATAATATAAAATAAAATAAAAAAATATAATATATATATTTTTTTCTGTTTTAAATATAAATCAGAACGACTAATGATGCCAGTGATCGGCAGACTTACGGTATTTTAGCAATTTTCATATTGATACGAGGTGTACTATTACACCCTGCCGTAGCTGAAATGGGGATTCACTATTCCCGTCGATGCGACGGTTCCTTTGTGTTTTATAAAGCATCAAAAGTTCGAAAATTTTATAAAAAGTTACGTTATTTTAGCAAAACTGGAATTTAAATATGTTGCTTACATTATTATTATAATACTTATATATTTGAAGAGCAGACATGCGGGCAGACGCTAAATGCTTTGTGCGATATTGAATCGCTCACTCTTACAGGGAATGAGATCGAATATATAATTTATTAGTCTAATTTTAAACAATAAGAAACAATTTCTTCTGAAAACTAAAACTTTTTTTATTTCAATAGTTATATATATTTTATTCAAAAAAACGTACAAATTAAAAAAGTAAGTAAAAATATAATTTAAAGTAATGAATTGTCTCTGTCTCGTTTATGTACATATATATATCAAATAGTCACGACGATCGATTGAGTCCCGGGCGCCCCGGCGTCGGCGGTGGCGGCGGCGGCGGTAGGCGGCGTAGATGTGCAGCGGCTTTATCTAGTTGCGAGTTACAACGAATTTAATAATATGAAATCCCCAATGGAAGTATACGTCGAAGTCGATTATTAATATCAATTAGACTTTTGCAAGCACTCAGTGCATTTAACAAGGTGCTTACTTATTTATTGAAAAGCTATCACTATCATTGGTTAACCGACTTGAAACTCGGTAATTATTCTTTTACTTTTGATAATCATATAAAATTAAATTTACTTAGCCTTTATAAAAATGAACTAATATTAAATCCAAGCTGTCTTAACATCTATATCTTTATACGGCATTTATTATTATACGGTACTAGCGGTCCGCCCCGACTTCGTCCGCGTTGAATAGTTGTCTATCTTACTAGGTTACGTAGATATCATTTATTTGAAAACTAGACTCTACCACCGAGTAAAAAATTATTTTACTCGGTGGTAGAGCTTTGTGCGAGCTCGTTTGGATAGGTACCACCCACTCATCAGATATTCTACCGCAAAACAGCAGTACTTTGTATTGTTGTGTTCCGGTTTGAAGGGTGAGTGAGCCAGTGTAATTACAGACACTAGGGATATAATATCTTAGTTCCCAAGGTTGGTGGCGCATTGACGATGTAAGCGATGGTTAATATTTTCTTGTTGGGAACAAACATGACATAGTATTGCTTGCTGATGATACCTCTTTAGTTTTTAAAATTAAAAGAAACCAAGTACAGTATGACGATGTAAACAATGCTATCTCTGATATAGTACATTGGTTTAGTGTCAATAATCTTTTGTTAAATAATAAAAAAACAAAAGTTGTAAAATTTATCGCGCCAAATGTAAAAAATGTAAAAGCTGATGTACATATAAATCGATGGATCCAGTTGAGTCTACTGTATTTCTTGGCCTTACTGTTGATGTCAAGTTGCAGTGGACTTGGGGACAATATGGGGGATATTGACGGATTGGCGAGTAGACTAAGCTCAGCGGCTTTTGCGGTTTAGAAAATAAGATTTTTTACCGATGTTGATACGGCCCGCCTTGTATACTTTAGTTATTTTCACAGTATAATGTCTTATGGTAATGTGCTGTGGGGTAATGCGGCCGCTATCAATACGATATTTGTACTGTAGAAGAGGGCTATTCGCGCAATCTATAACCTGGGAGCTAAAGAATCCCTAAGACAGAAATTTAAAGAAATTAGAATATTAACTGTTGCTTCCCAATACATGTTATGTATTGTTATGTATGTACGGAAAACATTAATGATTTTGTGAGAAAATGTGATACTCATAACATTGGTACAAGGACCAAACACAAATTAATCACTCCCGTTACTCGACTGCATAGAGTCACTAACTCTTTTGTGGGGCAATGTATACGGTTCTACAACAGGATCCCAGAAAGCGTACAAAATGCGTCAGTAACTAAATTTATAAAAATTGTAAAGGAACGCTTGTGTGCTAAAGGTTTTAAACATATAACATATACAATTAATGATTTTATGGATGATAGCACACCTTGGGAATGACACGATCGCCGCATGGTTATTCCAATTTTTTTTTTGTTAACTGTACATGATACAATAAAAAAAGTAAAGAAAATAAAAAACATCCCGCTTAGTTTCTTTCACCGGTTCTTCTCAGGGCTGGGTATTTCTTTTCCGAACCGGTGGTAGTTTCTAAATTGACTATCAATAAGAAAGTGTAATACTTCAATATTGAATAAAGTATTTTGAATTTGAATTTCTTACAATGCCATTCTCTATGGGCGTTGGTGACCATTTACCATCAGGTGGCCCAAACGCTCATTCGCCTACCTATATAATAAAAAAACAAAACAAACATGGCTCATCATAAAAGTCTTTGACAAACGTCACCGACAAACACTCCCACAACTTAGCTTCTTAGTTCTCTTAGAGTTCTGCCTGCGGCTTCTGTGTGTGAGCTCATCGATTCCGTCCCATATTATGAGAGACCCCTTGAAAACGTTTTGTTTTTTTGTTAAATCATAATCGGAAGGCAGACTGGCATGCGGGCTATCTGATGGTAAGTCGTCACCATCACCCATATACCTACCATAAGAAATATTAACCACCCTTTACATCGCCAATGCGCTACCAACCTAAGTACTGCGGTATAATATGTGATAGTGGGCGGTACCTACCCAGACGGACACACCAAAGTAAACAGGGAACATACGAATGACTCATAAGAATTTTTCTTGCTTCATTAAAATAAACATATATTTTAAACATATAAGACATAAATAAATTAATAAAATTAAAACCGAACAAAATGTAAATAAGTCGTTAGATGGAAAAAGTTTTGTTACACAACTACCAACAATATACTATGTTATAATATTGAGCCGTAATTTAGCATTTTAGCCACTTCTAAAATTGACACTTTGAAAATTGCATAACGCTTCGATTAGTAAAGCACTAGATATACAATCCCATTTAAAAGTTATTTTATAACTGTCTCTGAGTGTGTCTACGTAATCGTAGTTAAAATAAAAATTCATTAATGTAAATTCGACCTTCCACCCATGTTTTAAAGTCAGAAATTCAATGTCTCAAAAAAGGTTTAAATTTTACGATCGAGGCCCGCCGCTTAAACAAGGAATGAGTGGAGTCGAATATTTTTTTTGTCTATACCTTCGATCAATAATGTAGCACTGAATTAAAGTGACACAAAAATTAGTCGCTCAAGTGGCCACGTTTACATTTGTTTCTTACTACGAAACACCTGTTCAAAATTTTATACACATTAACAAATTCAGTTCATTATAATCTTTAACGCTCAAACATAAAGTTTAATGACTATGGCAAAATATTCATATTTAAGTCAATACTCCTGTCTTCGGAAAAGGTTAAAAGAAATAAATTAAAAATGAAACTTAAAATGTAAGCAATAAGGTTAAATATATTGTGATGACAATTTCGTGCTTACCCTATTTCGTTTTGTTAGTGAAAAATATTTTATCAGATTTAAAAAATATATATTAATGATCTCTTATAATTCTTCTACTCATTCTTTTGTGACACCCATCCTGCACAGCGAAATGGGTGTCTAGAATGAAATCTACAAACAACAATAACATGTAAAATAATAATACTACTCCACGCTAGCCCTGTTCCAAAACAGTCGATGCCAGTTACAATAGTTTTACATTTGTCAACAATTATAATATTTGCTAATTGATTCATATTTACTATTTTATTAAGTTTTTATTTTATGAAAAACACTTAGTGAGTGAACATCTTAAATTTGTAATTTTTCATGGTATACACAAGCCCGTTCATTTGATACACAAATTGAGGAGGTTATCAGGATATACGCAATCCGCCATTTAGATTTACAATGATAATGAATATACATTGAATCAGAACTGAAAGTGTGCACGAAATTTCAGATCGATCGATCAACACGAAGGGGGTAAAAATTCTATTACTAAATTTGACTCAAAAGTACAAACAACAAAAACAAGTCGAGCTTAATGAAATCGTTTGGTTACAAACGTACTATTCACGAGTACGTAAATCATTATTTTAGGTATTATCCAAAAGTTTTCGCAACGCACGCCAAACAATTACGTTTGTAGGTTTTTTTGATTACTTGTGTTACATTGTTGCAATTATCTTATATGAATCATATGTTTTTTTAAATAAAATACCAACTATGCTACTCGCTGATAACGTAGCTTTCTGAAGGTGTTTTTTTTATATCTGTTTATATGTTTTGAGTTTATCCATTTCAAACAATCATAAAAATAAATCTTACCTCTATAATATTAGTATAGATGAATAACCATTTTTGTATATAAGATATTTTATTAAAATTTATATGGTTTTAATGGTACCTTTTTTTCAGGCATAACCTGTCTGATTCAAATAACGACGTACGCCGGCGACTTCCTCGTCGACACTCTCGCTGTGCGTGAACATATTCACAAGTTGAACTTGTCGTTCACGAATCCGAACAAGATAAAAGTGAGTGACTTATTCCTATTTGTATTATCTTTGTATAAAGATGCCGCACCGCTAGTACGTTAATATAAAAGGTATCAACAAAAATCAAAATAATTCTTAACATTAGCAAAGGACTATGACGCAGTAACACTTGACGTATATCGGGACAAGTTTGTTCTTTTATCGGTAACACCGCCATTTACACAATCGTATTCTGTACTCGTTGTTCACACTTCGTAGTCGTGTTCTTTATGTTCTTGTTACATTATCAGGTGTTCCATGGCGCTGAGATGGATGTGCTGTGGCTGCAGCGCGACTTCGGCGTTTACGTGGTTGGCATGTTCGACACCCACAAGGCTGCACGCGCGCTCAATCTGCCGGGGCTCTCCCTTAAGGCCCTGCTCTTCCGTTACTGCGGAGTGAACACCGAGAAGAAGTTAGTATACACGCACATCGCACACGAACACACGAATACTCAGTGAACATTATTCGCTCGCCCTTATCTCATTTCTTCGGGGCCAGCGCTTTGAACCGGTGCTGGTCCCTACAAGGGGAAATAAGTACATGACAAATATCTTTTTAGTTCAATTTACTCCAGCTTTAAGTATAAATAAAAAAATCAATTTAACCTTATAAATTTTGACCATGCCCTGAATACGCTTTGTTCAGTGGTACTGAACGAAAATGGTCCCTTTCCATTAGAAAGTTCATTAGTTCTATAGTAATCGTTTTTAAACTTAAACCAATTAAAAAAAACCACTTAAACCAAAAACAAAAAAAAAATACATTCCTGTTGATTTCATAATATTTTTTAAATACCAAAACTCATCAATAATGATGGTACTTTTACTCTTCGTACAAATAACGGCACAATACTCGCAGGTATCAGCTCGCCGATTGGCGCATTCGTCCGCTGCCGGACGAGTTGGTGCGCTATGCGCGTTTGGACACGCACTACCTGTTATACATTTGGCGTCGTATGAAGGGCGATCTGCTGGATGCGGGTGGAGGAGCGTACAACCGACTGCTCTCGGTCTTCGAAGTCAGCCGCCAGCTGTGTGGCAACGTAAGTTATTATTTATTTAAAAAATGTTGTTGTATTTATAGCATTTTAACGTAATTTATGCTATGATAATAATAATAAAAAACTATGCAGACCTACAACAAGGAGGTGTTACATGAGAACAGCCACATGAATATCTACAAGCGCTCGAAGAAATCATTCAATTCCAGACAAATGGCCGCCCTGAGGATGCTGTACCGCTGGCGTGACGCTAATGCGCGGGAACTAGACGAGAGCACAAAGTGAGTTAACAGATTTTACATCACATTTGTAAAGAATAGCTAACGAGTCCAGCAGCAGCAAGTGGCGCAACCTCATCGATAATACCACAAACAGATGATGAAACCAAAGACTTATTGTATAATGATGTGTTTCACAATATATATAATAGGCCATCTGATGGTAAGTGGTTACCAATGCCAGTAGACATGGGTACACAACATTCGCCCTTCAAACCGGAACACAATACTACGTGTCATACATATATGTAACGCCCAACACCTGCCAACAAGTAAAATAGATTATTATTGTTAATAATCTAAATTTTTTATTCCTTAGTGGTAGAACCTTGTGTAAGCTCGTCTGGGTAGGTACCACCCACTCATCAGATATTCTATCGCAAAACAGAAGTACTTGGTACTGTTATATTCCGGTTTGAAGGGTGAGTGAGCCAGTGTAATTACAGGCACAAGAGACATAACATCTTAGTTCCCAAGGTTGGTGGCGCATTGGCGATGTTAGTGATGGTTAACATTTCTTACACTGCCTGTGTCTAAGGGCGTTGGTGATCACTTATCATCTGGTGGCCCATATGATCGTCCGCCTACCTATGCTATATAAAAAAAAAATACGATTACATAAATTTGAAGAGTTGCGTTCAAATTGTAAAAGTCTCTTTGAATACAAAACATTTCGGTTTGACTTGAGTTTATGTGAACGCGCTGACAATAGGATCTACCACAGTCCATTTATAAAAAAATACATTACACAACATTGTAACGTGCCTGTGTAGCGCGAAGCCGCTAGCTACTTAATGATGTTTCTATTGTGTATTAGCTACTTGTTGCCGAACCACATGATGTTGACGCTCGCCGAGACACTTCCGAAGGAAATGCAGGGCTTGAGCGCTTGTTGCCACCCCATGTCGCCGTTCCTCAAGCAAAACCTCGTCACCGTGCACCGCATGCTGCTGTCGGTACGTCAGACACATACGACATACTTGCAGAGATTGTTAACCAGAAACAATGCGAAAAAAATAACTTACTTTTCATAACACTTTCATAAATATTAATATCACCAGTGTTATATATTTCTAAAACAAAAAAAATAAGCTTTGGAACAGCTTAGTTAAACTAATCAAACGAAATTGTCCCAAAATGAAAAAAATCGGTAGTTTTTATCGGTTTCAAAAGCAAAGATCAACCTGTGGCTGCAATATGAGTTATATATAACTGCCTCGTTGGTCTAGTGGCTAGATATAAGGCTGCAGACCCGGTGGTCCTGGGTTCAATTCCCAGGTTGGGCCAGTAAATAGTTATTGGGTTTTTCTGTCAGAAAATTCTCAGTAGCAGCCCGGAGTCTGGAAGTTGGAAGTGTGTACACTCCCGTGCCTCGGAAAGCACGTTAAGCCGTTGGTCCAGCGCCTGAACTCTTTCCGGTCGTGTCGGATTGCCGTCCCATCGGATTATGAGAGCTAAGGAAAAGAGAGTGCACCTGTGTTTGCGCACACACTTGTGCACTATAATATGTCCTTCGCAGTTGGCTAATCTCTCTTGAGATTGGCCGCCGTGGCCGAAATCGGTCTGGAGGACCTTACATATATAACGACCTACATATATCAAATTAATATGAATTAATTATCTAAATACATATATTCTATAAATTTGGTGCACTGGTGTGGTCGGTGTGGTGTCTCGTGGTGTACAACAAGTGTGTCTGTTCCAGTGCCGCGAGCTCCCGCTGGAACCTCTGCCGCATGAGTTGCTGCTGGAAGAGGAGTACATAGAGCCTCCGCAGCTCACTTACGAAGTTCTTGACTTGGGAAATTATCCCGAATACACGTAATTGTAGCCATTTACTTCTTACACTAATAGAACCTCTTTTATCAGACAAATTCGATTTTCAGTAAAGAATTGATAAAAATCAATACTTATTATATAAAACGGGAGTTAAAGATTTGGCAATGTTGTATCCTCAAATAGTATCAACAAAAAATGTAATGTCAGTGCATTGCGGACCTTTCGTAATCGTCAGAATTAATTAACCTAACACAAATTGTAAGTTATACGCAATTATCTTTTGTAGAGAAATTTCATAATAAGCAAACTTAATCAAACCAGTTCGTAAGTAGCTGTTGTGCTTAAACTCAATAACGAACTGTTTCTTAAAACTTTGTTAAATTACGAAGGAGAAATAATAAAACTATCTAGTAAGGCGCATAGCTTCGCGGCAGTTATATTTGAATTTGCTGACAGTGACGACGGCGGGCTGGAGGAGGCCGCGATCCCATTGGAGGAGGTGGAGCTTCCCGAAAATGCCGAAATCGCAGCCTTTAACACTCCCGATCCTGGCACTGTGAGTTCACATCGTTAGATGAAAAGAAATTTAGTATTGATGTATTTTGTTTTGCTCGCACTTTGGCATCGTTTTTTGTTGTCTCCCCAGAGACGGAGTATTATTTTATGTTAACAGCTTTTTGATCGTTATTAGTTATTCAACATGTATGTAATTATTCGCGAACATTATGTACACAAATTCAAAAAGGTAAATATTATCTGTATTCAAAAAACACAATCGAATTTTAGGAATTTAAAATTTGATCATGTTGTTGTTTGATGTATCGCAGTTAAATTATTGTACGCTTCGATAGTAAGTTTGAAGCACATTATTCGTCTATACTCTGTACTATGTAGCACGTGTACACTATAATATATTACTGTTAGTTATGTAAAGAATGAATCTTGCGCTACGTTTAAGGCCTAGCCTTTAAATATAGCGCAATAATTGTAAGGCTGATTGATATAAGCAGGGTTTATTTGAAAGGATGAATTGTAGATTGGAATGAGGATATATCTTTAATAAAAATGCTAAGTAATTATATTTTTTTGTATTATTTATTAATGCTTTTATATTGTTTTTAAATCATTTATTTATTTTCACATTCTCATTGATTTTACGAAAGCGAATGTCGCTTTCTCGACTATCGACTGTGAATACTCGACGCATCATCATCACTTATGTATTTATTAAAATTATTTTGAATTTTTCATATAATTTTCATTTTTAGTTACTCTTTATCTAGAACTCACTAGTTAAATTATTATTTACTATGATATAACTCGCTTCACTTAATGGTCGAGCTTTGAGCCAGCCCATCTGGGAGGTAGGAGTGCCTGCTATCACATGCTGAAATATTTTAAATCTGCTTTGAAATCGCTTCTATCGATAACTTATACTTAGAAGTTTGCTAATTATAATTAATAAATGATGATTTTGCGCGAGCGTCGAGACTGTCAAAAAACAATCAACATAGGTCGAAGTGTCTGCACCCTGAGAATATCAGTGGCCTATATGTGTGCCTGTCAAGGTTTAGAAAACCTTCAAGACAATCATATATAAAGTAAAGATAAATATCAAGAAGCAGCGTGAACACATAATATAGGCTAGCTTTTTAAGCATTTTCGAAGCGTTGATAATTAATTGACAACGCAGAGACAATATACGGGCAGAGCATTTATGTGGCTCTTCACAATGACATTAATCGAACAATTCAAGTCATCATAAAAAATGAAATAATTGATGGGGGTATATTAATGACGCCTATTTACCCGTTTGAATCCTGCAAATACATAATTTGTGCTAAAGAGAAAGTAGTCAACCCATATTTTTCCAATTCCTTGAGTAAAATTCTCTCGACTAATGTTCGATTTTCATCAATAACAAATCGTGGAAGTTGATCAAGAAATTAAATTAAAGTTTTGGCCCGTGACTTAGCACGGCAACACAATTGCGATTTATCAATGTACGTATTGTCTAACATATAAGCTCTGTCATCATCAACAGGTGAGGGTAGACATAGTAGATCTGTAATTGATATTCATATTTTTTTATCGGACCACCAGCATGTCTTCTTCATACGTATACTCGACTAGTCGTTATCCGTAAGTAACAAGCCAATGGAGGCTTCTAAGTAACGTTTCTTGAACATGTGTTCCGTTAAGCGTCGGGCATATTTTTATTTTACTCAAAAATAACAATGTTATAACAGTAAGGACGCTATTAGACCAGCAACTGTAATATAGTCGGCACTAGTAAAGATGTTGGTGTGATTCTTCCAAAAAGCAATTTAGCAACACATCACAAGCTCTGAATTATGAACTCGAATATATAATGCATTCAGCTATCATTGGGAGTCATTTGTTCCAACTATGGAATTTTGGTCAATAAAGTATTTTTAAAATATGTGTTCCGTAGTGGAGAGATATCAGTTATTTTTTTATAGTTTACTTCGATGACTTCAATCAAATCAAAAATTATAAATTGATCCTTTGTTGTACAGGGATCGCGTTTGAATGTGGACGCAAAAATGTTCATACCGCCGTACGACAGGTACAAGCAGTATCGTTCGTTAGCACAGGTACGTCAACTTTACATTTCAGATAAATTAAACTTATAATAATCTTTGAAACGTCTAAAAAATAACCATTCGAAATAACTGACTAACTAAAACAACTAATAATTTTATGATTTCAATGATAATATTAAATACTTTGTCGCTTCAGGTTGCAATTATCAAGTCGGTTCTATTTTATTGTACTAGTCTTACTACTGTAGCCTTTTACTTTTAAGGTTATTTATTAATACTTACCAATCGTCTAATAAAGTTTCCATTCAATTATTTAGTTATATCCTTATTTATGGTTGAATAGGGTCGTCATTTTTCTAACTACATTTGTTTTTGTCATTAATTATCTTATAATTTTGAATTTTTATTAATATTCTGCATAACTTGTAAATTTCATTAAAGTTTGCTTTGAATTGTTTAGTTTTTATGTTGTTTATAGTTTTTTTTTTTTAATTATTAGCTGCTGCTTTACCCATAGGCAATTCTATATGTTGCATGTTCGCGTGTATGTCAAACCGCATATGTCGTTGTCATATCAAAGGGAAATACTACACCCCTTACAGTATATAAGGAGGCCGTACAATAATCCAGTATTAAGGCATAGGCAAGTTATTATTTCAGCTTTATTACAGATAGAATATGACACGATTAACATACATATTGTGACCTTTGAAACCGGATTTTCGAGTATGACGTGGGTGAAGCCGCAGTTATAAATATAATATAGTTATAAAATCTTAATAGGTATTTCTCAATGGTTAAAAAGCAGTTTAATTGCATTACGATACACTATGAGTAAACTGTACACAATAGTTGCTTGTGTATTTATAAAATGATCTGAGTTGTTCAAATGTATTGAACATTTATAGTATCGACTGTTATATACAATATTTAAAAAAAAACGAAGTTGTATTTACGGGTTTTATTTATTACGAACTGAACAAGCGGAAGCTAGTTGTTAATTGTATTATAATTTTTTTTTATTTTATTCAGGTCGAGGAGATAAAAGAGTACAACGAGAAGGAGGCGAAGATTAAGGCCATATCGAAGGGCAATGAATATATAAAGACTGAAGTGCTCATCAAGTTACAGGAAGCGAAAACGCTCATCGAAAAAGAGAAGAAGAAAGGCGAGAAAGAGCCCGAAGATGAGGCTGTGGCATTGGTGTCCGATATGGCAGGAACCGGTGCGCTGCGCAAGCGCAAATTCTCGACTGAGAAAGGCGCTAAGAAGAACGAACCGATCGCCAACGAGGAGAGGAATAAGGTTGAGAAGAACAAGCCGCAGAAGAACAAGCCACATAAGAACAAGCACCTAAAGTACAAGCAGGAGAAGCTGGAGAAGAACAAGCCGGACAAAAACAAGGCGGTGAAGAACCGGAACAAAAATCGAAATAAGGCTAAAAATAAAACCGAGCCTGTAGCCACGACCACTACTAACGTGAAGCCGTTCAACTACAAGAACGTGAACTACAGGAAGTTCCGCGAGGAGCCGGAGCCGCCGCACAAGCAGTCTAAGACTAAGCTGAAGAAACATTAAAAAATAATTACTTATATTATAAGCGAAAATAAACCCATGTAATCGAAATGCTCTTTTATTTATATCTCCTGTTCAAATAAACAATCGTACACAGCCTGCACCTGTACCACGTTGCTAAATGTTCATTCATCATAAATAAATTAGAACAAAAGAAATTATTAGATATTATTTTTACTATGAATTAATGACTGATTTAATCTACAATAGTACCTTCGTTCATTGCTGCTCGCGCCTACGTCAATATAAAGGGAACAATTGTAATTCAAATCAAATTGTTTTAATTATAAATTTTATTCAGATACATCTTCAGAAATGTCCTCCCTTAACTTAATTTTATTCTTGTCCTGCCTCCGGTTGGCGTATTCCGAATTGTCTCGTTCCTTCACCACCCCCTTCCCTTCCGCTACTTTTCTGGTCTTCATGTGGTTTTTCTTATTCTTAGTAATTTCCACTTTTTTTCCTCTATGTGCGATTTTCGTATGGCTCTCTGTGACAGTCGCCTTATCATCTTCGCTCGTAATATCACGTTTTAAAGCACTCTTGAACGTCTGTCCACGGCTGGGCTCGTGCAGCGAGAATGTTATTCTGTCGTGATGAATCTGACGAAATTATAACAATTAATAAACGTTTGTCCACTCAGTAATGAACGTAACCTTAACTTACAGCGGTTATATAATCGGATCGAGTTCGTTTCTCTTGAATATACATATATTGCTCGCCGGACTTTTTGTATTAACATCGTCAATATCAATTATCATCGTCATCATCGTCGTATGAGCCGATTCGTATTTAGCCGGACTGACAGTCTCCCGACAAATACATCTTTTGTGTATATATTTCACTCCTACGTATATATATATATATAAATAAATATAAAGCAACTACAAATATCTATGGATTTTTTGTATCGCAATTCTTTGCCACGCTGTAAAGAATAGTTAGATGATTACTATTATTATAATTCTTACCCTATATTCTACACTGAGATAGCATTCGTCTTCGTCCTCACAGACGAGCGAGTTGACGTCGGCTGGCTTAACTGCGCTGGTGGGTCGGCGTCCTACGCGTACGAAGCGCCATAGTGAACGAATCCTTGGCCCGCACGAGCGTACTATCTCGCTTACCTTATCGTATTAGGAGAGTTCATTTAAATTTTATTTTAGGTTAGTATTAGTATATTAAATCATCTAAAAGATATCTAGTTTTAGTATTAATATAGGAAATCGCGTATACCTTCATTTGTTCCCCACCGTCGCATGCGGAGTTAGAGTGAGACTCGACACCGAAGCCGTTGATACAGGCGCGGTCGTCAGGAGTGAGCGCCTCTATTTGGAACGCGCATTTTGGTATCGTGTCCGTTCGCTCCTGTGTTAAAGATTGGAACTTTGGATACACGTACAACAAGTATTGAAATATCATTATAGAAGAGGACAACAATTTTGCTCTGACGCGCATCCTACTATTTGATGCCTTTCAATTTCAATTATACTCACCAACCAATCATGACTCATTAGATATTCAAACATAATTAAATTTGAAGTTATACTAAAGTTAATCGCTTTTTACGAAATAGAAGTTTTGTCTTGTGTTTCACCTAAAAATAATAACTATTGTCTTTTAATAACTCCTTACCCATCCAATTTCGTCGCAGTGCTTCGGTTCATCGTAACAAATGTAATAATTGACTGCCTTCGACCCGTCTGTTCGCTTCTCGTTCGACCAAGTGTACCAATTCTCGCCGAACTTGAACATGCTATTTATATGATTCTGACGATATATTAACGGAAACAACATTTCGTTCGGATGCATCTGTTTTGGCTTCGCAGTTAATTTCTCCTCCTCAAAATCTATCTGCTTGGCCCTGTGGGATTTCTTTAGGAACGGCAGCATAGTTATTTCGACTTTCTTCTTCGAGTCCCATGACTCAGTTTGCGTTTCATCTTCCTCCAGTCTCGAGTCTTCTTGATCAGAATGCATTATTACTTTGACCTTAACTCCTAAAACGGTTTGTAGGAGATACATCATTACGATAAGTCCGCCTCGTTTCATGTTGAAATGGTTATGCGGCTCTATGGATAACGCAAAGGTATAGTTCTGTTCGAACCTGTTTTGTTTCGTGAAGGATGTTGTTGATACGCCAATCGATAAGAAGAATAGTGTTTATAAGCCCGTACTAGCGAAAAAAAAATAAACTAACCAACGCTTTTTACATATTTTTTGTCGTGTTTCGCAAACAAAGGCTTATTTATTTATATTGCTTATGTGTTACGGTTCCCACTAGCTTAGCCTGCGGTTACGTCCACATTCTATTCTATTTGTACCATACTCTCCCACTCACACTCATGTCCCGTAAACCAACTCCAATGTAAGTAGCGACGACCAACTGAAGGATATACTTAATTAATCATGGAAAAGGTCGTATGAATATATGAAATAGAAACATCGCATAAGTTAGAATATTGCTTTTATTTGGGTACAAAGATGTAGAGTATAAAATAAAAATACTGCATTTGGTATCAACCTCCATAAAACTTTGATTATGAAAATTAAGCATTTCATCAAATACACGTTTTACACTATAAAATAAAATTAAAGCGTAAGACATATCTATAGACCTAATTATTATTTATTTATCTAAATAGAAATTGTATAATCGTATAGTACAAATAAAAAAGCGAATGAAGTTTGGACCATTGTTAGGAATTTAAGATTTCCATAGTGCTGAATATTTTTTTACATTAGCCGTATTCGTATTTACAATTCATAAAACATCTAACGTGATATTCGCTTTAGGGATAAAAATCGCACACTAAGGCAGAGAGGGTGTTCATTATTGTACATTGTTATTAGTGACTAATTTAATTACCTAAAGATACGCGGCACTATAGAGAAGGAAGAGGCGGGGCGGGGAAGAGGGGAGGGTCAATATAACTATGCTATCTATTGTCTACAAGCTAGACAGTAACGAGAAAGTAAGGCCAGAGTCGTAAAGTAAAAGTCTTATAGTTTTCTATATTCTTAAATATTACATAGATCTCTTGAGTCTTATTTCTAAACGCTTCAATGCGCTGAGTCACTCTCTGTCTCCGTCCAGCTTGCCGGTTACGAACACGAGCGACGGGGACAGAGAATGAGTCGGCGCAGTCTCGGCGCTTGCTCGATAAGGATACACATTAGCCTATTACATTGGTTCCGTCTGTGTACAAGTTCAAACATTTCTACATTGCAAACTAAAGACGCTCTTATACTACCTAATATTAAAGTGCTAAATATATAGGCTCCTAACATTAAGCCATCGTTTCGGTCCACGAGAACGTAACACCTAGTGATACACTATTACGGCGATCGGATTGTCGTATCGACTACCACGACTATCCGAACGCGATACGATTTATCGAATAAAAAGACTATCTAACCGATATATTGTCGTTAACTGTCAACACCAACTCGGAACCAGCAAACTACGGAAAATAGACATATGTTTATCTATACTGTATATAATACATCTATTTAGTTATAATTCTTTTTTTTTTAAATTTATATTATTCATTGTATCGACTTTAAAATGCAACTATATAAACTTACATATACACAAGTATAAGATCACTGTTTTTATTGTAGGTAATATAGGTGTTGTATGAAAATAAATGACTATCTAGGTCGGTAACTTTCTAGTCGAAGTTGTCAATGGTCAAGGGGCGAAGGGGGTAATTTTCTCTAGTGTCTATTAAACGTAGCTCGCTCGCGAGTTACGCAGCAGAGGGGATGAACGTGTAACATGTATCCCATTAAACATATGTACTCGTGTCTCTATTGACATTATTTTGTAACTAATGTTTAAATAGTAATTGTTATATAATATTGTAAATATTTTAACTAGTCATCAATACGAGTTCTAAGTCATTAAATAGCTTTTTTCTTCGAATACTATAATAATTTAAATAGTGTGGGTTAAATTTAAAAAATCCAACCTTCAATCCATGTTACACGTCAAGCGAACAGATAAAAATATGAACTATTTATCGACTGTTCGCATATTGGCAACACTCGACACGACCTACGACAGCTATTAAGCTCATAAATTGAAAAATACGTGCCGTTACACTAACAACAACAAAAGTAAGAAGCCCCTTAAATCCTGCAGCGTAAAGTCTAAATCTAGCTGTCATGTGGTCAGCTAATTAAACTTCACTTTAAAAACGTCCTAAAACTATTATCGTTATATTAATAAACGTCTCTGTCGCACATCGTTTGAGAGAAAGAGATAGATGTATGAAACCAACATTCATTAATAAAACGAAATTTGGAATTTTCAGTCAGAAATGAATAGATCATAATTAATATACAGTCTCGCTATCGTACGAACTACGCCGTGCTGAATCCGGATAGTGACTCAATGTATTCATTAAGTACAAAAGTGATCGTTTATCGTACGATAATCAGTCGAAATTATCTAAAAGCTTACGAGGTAGCTCTCGAGGTGAAAGAACTATTTATATATAAGTCAATATCGACGTCCAGCCGAGGTGCGGTCGTTTCGGAGTCGGATCCACTTTCTCTGTGATAAATATTATTGGATTCAACGTGAACTAGCTTTAAAAATTAACTAACTATAATGTACGCTGTAAACAATTTCAGTAATATCGTATCGTATATGGCACGAAATATTTTTATATAATACTAAATATACTTAAAATTATTGTTTTTAAAAATTTCGTTGTATTTTAAGATGGATTAAAGCTTAAAATTTGAATCTTTAAATTATTAAGTACATGTTTATGTCTGTAACGGAAACTTCGAGTTTAACATATGAAATATATTTAGGCGATATAAGCGACGTTCCAAGTGTATAATATATATAAATATTTTATTATTTAGAGTCAATGATTAGGCCTAAGTATCAACGGCCGCACCTCAAAATTTCGCTTATGCCTTTCAAGCTAAAGTAAATTTATGTAATTACTCAAACATAATCGATAGTTTATATATAAAAGAACAACTAGAAATGTAATTTACATACAGTTGATAATGAAGTGAGTAACGAATACTGAAAGTCGATAGAATATCAAACTTATCTCACACGGTATCCGGGGGGTTACTCCGGGTCACCGTAGGCCAAGATGCCGGTTTCCTCAAATAATAATATCTTAATAATAAACACATCTGCAGGCTTTTGTTTCAGTCAAAACTGACTAAAGATCAGAGTAATCTAACACAGTATCAGTCTTTCGGTAGTCTTGCGATCGAAATAACTCGATATTTAAATGCGACCGTGGTTGCGAGCGACAATCGTACAATAATTACAGCTTCTTCGATCCAATATAAAACATCCAGATGTGTTCAGTTACTCTTGTTATCATTCGATGTTTATAATTAACATGTAAATATAAATGGAAAGTTCTTGCGAACGCAATGTTTCCAAATTAAATTTAAATTCATAACTATCTAAAACATAATTAAATAATTTAATTTAACGCGATATATTTTTATATAAGATGTTCTAACGTATAGCCTGTCGATATAAAGTAAAGCGATACGTACAATAAACTTATTAATACATAATCCGGTATCTCAGCTCGGGAACAGGGACTCGACACTTCCCCGCCATTAAAGCGCACGTCGAGGCATTACCTCACGCGATCATACAACGGACACTTTGTTTACGAATGAATGGCGCGTTTCCATTAATATAGTTGACAATTTATATTTACGCAACGGTTTGTAATTACAAAACTTTAATCACTGACAAGTGGTGACACCACTAAAGTTGCCAACTTGCGGTTTGCGGTAACGCAGCTCAGCGTATGTTCAATTACTGTTCCAATCACGGCGTTGGTGATGCACTTGCAATTAAAATTTAGTCGATTCTTAATTAGATGTCGCTACGTAACGCTTTAATAGTGAGGGAGTAGATCGAATCAGGCTGATAAGAGAATCGAACGCAACAATCGCACCCACAGCTAGCCGATTAAGTCCAAAGATACCCCGGGGGGACCGCCAGTCACGAGGTCGCGTATCCGAGGCCTTTTCTCTGTAAAAACAGATGTATCTCGGCGAAGGTCGGTCTCTCCAGTTCGTCTCGTCTCCAACATTCACACATGAGCTCATAGATGTCTCGGGGCAGGCCGGGGCAGCGGTCAATGCATTCGAAGAGACCATCGTCAGCTTGTAGGTGAGAAAGGTTCTCCAGCACCTGTGACAAAAAATCATTTTTAGCATAGATCGTGTAAGATTTATGAAAAATACAACCGCAATAAATATATTCTCGTAATCTCGTCTCTGGCAAGTAGCTTGCCTTGTTTGTTTGGCTTGATAATGTGTGATTATCATTCCTCTCACCTCAGCTTCCGTAAGATGTTCGTAGGGGCGTCTCCTGCAGATTGTGAATATCTCGTGCAGGGTGACCGCGAAAGCCCACACGTCGCTCTTGGTGGTGTATTTTCCCCTGAGCACGGACTCCCACGCCGCCCACCGCAGCGGTAACGGGATCCTACCGTCTACCTTGTAGTAGTCACATGAGTAAGCCTCGTTGTCGGTGCCGAAGTCGCTTATTTTTATCTGATAGCCCTTGCCGATCAGGCAATTCCTGCAATAATTTAATTATATTACAATAATCATTGTAAATTATAATCAAAATTGTAATACAATTTAACTTTAACACTTATGTAATATATAGAATAATAATATATTTTATTTGTTTTCTTTTCAACTTTAATTTAAATATGATTGAATTTATTAATCGTTACGTGTACTCTGTATATTGTCAATGTGTTGCCAATTATGTAATCCTACCCTACCCGTTAAGAAACAGTAAGCAAGCATACCTAGCAGCGAGGTCCCGATGAACAAAATTGAGCGACTCGAGGTAGTGCATGCCCGCCGAGATCTGCGTCGCGACGTGCAGCAGCGTGCCCGTGCTCACGCTGCCGGGGGGAGACGTGCGGAGGAACGCGCACAGATCACCTGGAAACGGGGTGTGGTCCAATAGTGTGTCAAATTGTTGCCATCTCTTTCTCATATTTGGGTTTTAAAAAGGATGGCAAGTCATTTAGGTCCTTAAGTTTATCAAGTAATTGGGTATAAAATAAACCGCAGAATTGACTTTGGACTAAAATAATTATTTTCAAAAGTATGTAAATATCGAAAAAATAAAATTTTCACTCTTATATAATCTGGTATCGTTTACCCAGTTCCAAGTACTCGAGGACGACAGCCAGTGGCGGGGACCGACACGCGCCCAACACTCTCGCGAGGTGAGGCGATGAAAGCGCAGCGAGAATGCGTACATCTCTCTCAAAATCCTCCCTGAAACAAGATTTTGTTTAACAACAAATAAAAAATCAGTTCATTGCAAAGAGAAGAATATTCGCGATTTTAATATATTTCTAATATGTAAGTTCAGGAAAGACAAATTTATTTCGTTTAGTTGGAAACATGATAACTTACTAATAAAGATATTGTTCTCCTATATCTGTGTATGTGCGTCAACCCAGATATTCTATTATCTCACTAGACGATAATCCCGACCAGATAGGAGAGGCAGGGAAATGTAATTTAACCCAAAAGGCTAACGAGTCTGTCATATTAAAACAATTGTCGTAGGATCTATTTAACTTTGTTTATTTAAGTAATGCAAACGACATTGTTTAGTTTATAAAATATATAAAACTAAAAATAATAAAATATTATAAAAAGAAGCGCATACATGATATACCTCTCCTTGGCGGAAGCGTCGTGGCAGAGGAACTTGACTGCCACCAGTCGCTTCTCCGAGGTGATGGTACCGTTATACTCCGGCACGCCGTCTGCTTCCGCTACGTATACCTAAACGACGATGGCTAGTTAAAAACGTCACAATAACAGAAATAATTCCCACCGATCCGAAGGTACTCAAAACCTCATGCAATGCGTAATAACACGACCGAGACTCAATTATTAATTTCTATTGTATTAAACACCGTAAGTATTAACTGGCAACATTTAATTAATAAAAATAATGTGTTTTCATGCGAGGACCCAAAGACTTGTAAAATTTAAACATAAGAGTGAAAGTGGAGATAAAAATAATGTTTAGATATTGCTATATAAGACAGGACGGCCGGTAAGGGCCACATAATTATAATCATTGAATCATATTAGTGGTAAGACCTACAGTACTGTGAGTCGGAGAACTCGCCGGCACATCGGTGGTTGCTAGGATTAATATACACCACGAAGAGCAATCAGGAAGAAGTAGGTTTCATGCTTTTCCATAAAAACTGCCAAATATGGTAGCAGATAGTTTTTTTTTTTATAGTAAGTGTAGGCGGGCGATCTTATGGGCCACCTGACGGTAAGTGGTCACCAACGCCCATAGAAAGCGGAATTATACATTTCATTAAAAAAAAAAAAACGTCAATGCGCCTCCAATCTTGTGAACTAAGATGTTATGTCCCTTGTGCCTGTAATTACACTGGCTCACTCACCCTTCAAACCGGAACACAACAATACCAAGTACTGCTGTTTTGCGGTAGAATATCTAATGAGTGGGTGGTACCTACCCTACATTTTCGAATTTGTATGATTTTATTTCTCCACCGCATGGTTTTATAAAAATAAAAATAAAAATCTTATGTTAATAGATACAATAAGAGCCTGTGATGGTGTAAGGCCTCCTCTCCTTATTTGAGAAGGTTTGGAGCTTATTCCACCACGCTGTTCCAATGCGGGTTGGTAGAATACACATGTGGCAGAATTTCAGTGAAATTAGATATATGCCGGTTTTCTCAGGATGTTATCCTTCACCGTCAAACACGAGATGAATTACAAACACAAATTCAGTGAAAATTCAGTGGTGCTTTCCCGTGTTTGAACACACGATGATCGGTTAAGATTCACGTGTTTTAACCATAGGGCCATCTCGGCATCTAGATAACTGAAGCAAAATAAATCCGATAACTCACAGTGCCGAATGCACCCTCAGCCAGCTTCGAGATCATGCGGAGTCGGTGTCTCGGGAACTCGATGACGTTGGTGTTGTCCAAGCGACGCTTCATATCGATCAGCACCTCTTGCTGACTGGGAGACTGGGGACAAGGGTTCAATACGTTTTATTATTTAGAAAAACTATTCACAACAGCCGAGGAATTAATTTACATAATTATTATACTACAGTATATAACCCATTCATAATAATAAACGCTACACTAAAGTAACAGCCTGTGAATGTCCCACTGCTGGGCTAAGGCCTCTTCTCCTCTTTTGAGAATAAGGTTTTTGGAGCTTATTCCACCACGCTGCTCCAATGCGGATTGGTGGAATACACATGTGACAGAATTTCAGTGAAATTTGACACATGCAGGTTTCCTCACGATGTTTTCCTTCACCGTCAAGCATGAGATGAATTATAATCACAAATTAAGCACATGAAATTCAGTGGTGCTTGCCCGGGTTTGAACCCACGATCATCGGTTAAGATTCTCGCGTTCTTACCACTGGGCCATCTCGGCTTTACTACTACACTAGTTCTGATTCAATATGTACATTACAGATGACAAAAGTTTACTTTTAATTTTTAATAATTGGATGAAAATTATAAATAATTTGGCTTAAATTGTTATTTTCTAGTTTGAATACGTATTGGTATGGACGCCCATTGAAGTAGAAAATGTTCCACTCACCCTTGTGCTGTGCTTAGAGCGGATCGAGCCAGCCGCTGACCGCCTCGTGTCGAGGTCGAGGGTCTCCATGTGGTCGCTGACGAGCTCGGTGGCGCGGTCGGAGAGACTGTCTGCTAGCCTCCGCTTAGTGAGGAGCGGGGCCGAACTCAGTTCCGGCACGGCGTAGTCGTAGTTGGAGCTATCTGTGGTGGACATGACGGATAATGTGTTAAATATTATAAGGATTTAAAGTACACCTTTTTTAATACTTGAAGCTGTCGCGAAACATTTTAATATGAAGTTAGTTTAATATGGGTTCATATAATCGAGTTTCGAACGGGAACTATTATTTCCCAAGACACATTTATGACATCACTGTACCCTGTATTAGTTTTGACCGAAATTAAAAGGCTAGGAAGTCTCATTTTGAATAAAAAATTTGGAGTCCGTTGCACCCATGGCATTAAGAATCCAACAAAAAACACAAGATGGTTTTCTCACAATAGTTTCTTTCGCCACCAAGAATTGGAAATAGCAAAAAATTTGTACACTAGTCGATATTAAAAAAGTTAAGATGACGAATTGGCCAGAACACGTATCAGACCGAAAATAAAAAAATTTGGAAGGTTATATTTCGGACAAGTGCCATTGAGTTTTTAAGTACACAATTTGGAAAAAGGCACTTTTCATTTAACTTCAACTATAAGAAAAAGTATTATAATTCTTACCCGATAAAGCTGTGTTGGAGTCCTTAACGAAATCCTTCATCTCGAGCAAGACTGTACTGTAACTGAAATACGGTGCGCACTTCAGGGCCTGATACGGCTCTTGGTATTCATCGGACTTGACGTCCAGCGGGCAGTCGATTATCATCTTATTGTCGGGCAGCATGGATGTACCGCAAGGGTTATAATTGTCTGCTACTGTTCTCTTCTGCGCTATCGTAGTTTTAGCCAGCGGGGAAGCGAAGCATTTCCTATGTCTATGTCTATGAATTATAAGGAAGACTGCGACGGCCAGGAGTATCACGAGCGCCGTTAAGACTCCTACCACTATAGCCATGTACAGCGGGTCTTCTTGGTGCGCTGTGGATATTGGCAAGTCCTTCTTGGGTGGAGCTTTCGTCTTGTCTTTCACGCCGGTGGGTTTGAGGATCTCTGGGGTGTAGTTGCCTTGAGCGACATCTGTTGAAAATTAAAGGTTTGTTTAATTATTAAAAATTAAACTTTAATTTTATAATTAATTAATATTTATCAAACGACAAATTACATATGTCAGTTATTTTAAGATTATCATATTATGTATTGAACGAAAGTGACACAATTATGTATGAATAACATAAATATTAAACTTTATTTGATGAAGTTTCTTGACAATTTTATTCGGTGGAACTTATATTCCGAACTGCTATTTGACCACTTAATTGAATATATGCTACCTATTTTTATTATTCTTTCATTGATTCACTCACCAGAGTCGAACAGCACCTCACTGATGAGGATCCAACGCGCCGAGAAGTGGAGCTCTATCCGCACCCACTTTCCGATGCGATGGTGAAGCTTGATGCTGACGTTTCGAGAACTTTCGAAGATGTTGTCCTCGTTCGTCGTATAGTGAATCGGCTCGTCTTGGAAGTGTCGGCCTCCGATGGAAAACGATATAACAGCCTCGGAGAACACCTAATGGAAAAGTTCACGTGAAATTACAGAAACAACAAGAGTATTAATATTAATCGCATTTTTATTCGTTCAAAACCAACCAGTCGTTTATACGTGATGTGTACACGGTCAAACAGACAGTTATTGTAAGACTGTTAGTGTGTGCAAGATCAAAACTTACCTGTACATCCCTCATGAATTTATTGTTGCTGTACAAGTGCACAGCACTGAACTCCCTCACTTTATCGAATTCGAAGATGATAACCGGGGGGTTCGGCCTCGAGTCGTTACGCCACCCGACCCAGGCAGATGTCTTGGCTGCCTCCCGTATCTCGTCACCACCGAACTGCCCGTCCACGAGCTGTCCCAGCCCACCTCGTAACTCGTCACCCCATTGCCCGTCGTATATCATGTCGGTTAGCTCGACGCCGTTGCTCCTTTTGTCGCCTTTCGGCATTGAATAAGAAACGATGCCAACTGTAAAAAAAGAGTATTTAATTTATTAAAGAACCATTCCAGATAAATTCCGTCGGCTTGTGCAGTTGTAACGGTCGTGGGTTTGATTGCTAATAGTGATATAGGTTTCGTACATTTATTCGTTCGTTGTTTTATGCTGGATTTTGTGTATGCGTTTACCTGTTAATTTTTAAAAAAAATAATTAAGTACATAATATTTTTAACTGTTTTTATTTTTATCTCTTAAATAACTAAAATGTACCGTACACCATCGGTTCGACTTAAACGTTTAGTTTAATTTTATTTCCTACTTTAAAAAACGTAGTCGGCACACGGTCGACGGAGGCGACGCTAGCACACACGGTCCTGCATGCCTCACTAGCACCTGATTTATACTAACCGTGATGTTTTATGTGAATATTATGATAACAATGGTAGTTATTTCTCACCAGTTGGATAATGTTTAATGTTAAGGGTTAACTCGTGCGCTTTTGCGTGACACGTCAGCTATTTAAATTATATGTATAAGAGAAAAATAACGCTTTTGGCGATTTCTTTTTCTTTAATGCATGCCATTATTAAATTTATTATAATATAATCAAAGTAAATGTACGTCACAATATGTTTATATTATTTTCTAAAGATATCTTTATTACCCGTCCATTTAAAAAAAATACTTTTATCATATATTGGTAATATTACGAGGAGACTTTTATGCAAAATTTCAGTAGAATCCGAAAAATCGTTCGAGCGTGCTTTATAAAACACCACACACGACCGCAGTGTTTTCTCCAATAACTAAGTAAATCAAAGTAAATAAGATTATTTTAATAGAAGCTCTTTCACTGGCATACAATAATACTAAGTATTAACGGTTGGCTATAGAATAGGACCTACTCAGGCAGGCATTCACAAAGTGGCCCCACCAATCACCACGAAACGAGCTCATCAAGACTGTTTCTAAGCGGTACAAAGAAGTACATTATTTTTGAGGTCAGTTGAATAGTCTTCAGGACTACACAACGCTCGCTAACATTTCCGAGACGTTTTCACCCTGGACCCACCCGCCTCACGCGTGTGTGAACGGACCTGAAGTGAACATCAATATTTATAATCCCATCAGCGTATCAATCGAATCAAACACATGTATATACTGATATTTTGTTATTGAAATGGAACTCAAAATAATTTTTCATCATATTTCATAAGAATATTTAATAAAAGAAATATCTTACACTAAGGTATAAGCACTTGACAATTTACAATAATTCATTGGCTATATATACGATAGATTTTATTAAGTACATTTTTAATAAATATTTATATATGATTATGTGTTTAAGATCTTATGTTAACAATTGAACATTAATAATGGAAAACAGATTACGTTATCGTAATGTTCTTCGCTGGTGTTCAGATGTGACGCGATAACAGTACTGGGAACACTTTGAAGTTAATTTTCATGCGAGTAAAGCGTCAAATAGCTTGAACAATTTAATTCGAGAATTTTGATAAATATTGTATACTTCGTAGTATATTTAAAATAAAATAAAAATTTAGTTCATAATTTATGTCAAAAGAATGTTTAAATACTTAAAATAATAGGTATAATTTGTTATATTTTAAGTTTATAATGACCTAGAAAGCAATGGTTACAAATTAAAATTACATGTTCTTTGAAAACGAAACGACTGATAAAAATCGCGGCGAACGTTATTATCGTTAGTTCGTGACGTTTCAGCGGGGGCCGCGTGGAATTGTTAAGAACGATTTCAGTACATGAATGAAAAAAAAAATCACGAAAATTTCTCAAGAATCAGACGTATGATTAGGCGAACAATTTTCTGCATTCGTTGTACGCTGCATGCGATGTTGAACGCGATAGGCTCCGGGTATTACCGGGAATTACCATACGAACAATTATTCTATGCATTCTATTGATCAAAGATATGTACAACGAATTCAGCCTTTGTTGACATTTCGTCAGGGTTATTAGTCCGTTTATTATTATAAAAAATATTTTTATAGTCGGTGTTTTAATAAATACGTTAAAAATGATGGAACCAATGCGTACCGTGTGTTCGAGTCCGTTCGTTACTTTCAACAATGTCATAAAATGAAATTTTTTGTTGGTGAGATTGTAAAAGAAGAAGCGTTTTTATTGCGTAAGATAAAAATATGTCAAGTACAAACAAATTATCAAATCTTTACCTATTTACTTGCATATATAATTCATAATCATATTCGTGTACATAATAATTATTAAAGAACAATAAAATGTAAATGTAAGATAAAATAATATTAAAAAAAAAAACAAAGTCTATCAACCCTAGGCCTTATACAAAGACTTGTCTTTAAAAGAATTGTTGTTGCTCGTTTTTAGTCGCGCACAATATTGGAAATAATAGTTGAATGGGATTCATTCATTCGTTCCTTGAAATTGCAATTATTATACTTCTAAAAAGGTGCATTGTGTTGTGGGACAAATATTATGGCGTTTCATTCGACTTAACATTTATTTTATTTAGCGTGTCAATATGGCTTAAATTTAAGATCAATTATATCATTAAAAAGTCTCGCTGTTCTAGCGGCTAGCTATTAAGTCTGCAGACACCAAAATCCTTGGTTCAAATTTTAGATTAGACCAATTAAACTTACTGGATTCTCTGTCAGACATGATTACTTCTGTGCCTCGAAAAGTGCGTCAAGCCGTTAGCCTGAACGCTTTGGGAGTGTAGGTATGAGGTCTTGTCGGATTATGATTGGGAAGGAATAAGGAGTGTACCCGTGTATAGTATTGTGCCGTGTAGTTTATTGAAGTGTATGTAAATACCAAATAAAAAACCAGTATTAATCTGTGACAAATTATCTGAAATAGTGAATAGCTTCTTGTTCGGTTTCTTGTTGATGTAGTTCCCTTTTTATACGTGCATTTGTTCACGTCTTATCAAATAAAGTTAAAAACTCAGTGAATCTTTCACATCATCCGGGTAGTTAATGGAAGCGCTTGAAGACTGCCAATGCCATTGATAGTGAAAGAAAACATCGGACGGATGTGACAGAAGACCAACTCGAACCGGAGCAGCGTGGTTGAATGATCCTCAAACCTTTTTCTCAAAAAAGAAGGTGTTATCCCAGTCGTGGGACATTCATAGGCTTAATTAGCTTTAATTGATTAAAATCCAGAAATTATTTTAAAGTTCTTACCGCTCCAATAACAGCCGTATAGCTCGACCCTCATGCAAACGGTGCGCCGGTGAGAGCTGTAGGGTATGAAGCGGATCTTTGACGCCCATATCGGTGGTTCGAGGTGATTCTTCTTCTCCAAGTACGTGTTCGTATTTCCGGATAGAATCTACATAAGAAAAAATATCATTAATTCAAACAGTTTCGAAAGCAACCCTAAGGAAACATTATTGCCTATTTCAAATTGACAGATGAATGAAACACACATACACATATTACAACACTATTCCAATTGAGTCATAGTAAACATTTTGCACGAAGCTTACCCATTTTGTCTATCTTTGACTATATGGATATAGTTCCATCCCCCCAAAGGAAGGCGCGAAGTTCCTCTTACTTTTTAATCCTTCTATTGTTCATTCTACTAGTACTAGTTATATCACAGGTAGTAGAAACTAGCTGTGATATAACTATATATATGTATAATCTTCAATTCTGATATTACATACTAATATACGTTCTCGAATGCTAGGTAGGCTTTATATATTTTGTCGTTTTGAAACATGTACAGTTTTGTGCTACAAGCAAAGGATAATTCCACGCTTCACTATCCGATAAAATAAAATATCATAACACAGACGTTTAAATATATTTGGACGGAAAATTTCGTACTGTGCTTAAACTTGCTAAAGTATTGTCGCGAAACTATTTTCATGATAAAATCGCACGGTACGATTTTAATAACGCGACGCGAGACAAGTTTTCTCATAGCGAAAGTTTATCGTAATCGAACAAGCCATCTTCATGAAACTATACGATGCTCTCGCTATTAACTGGCTTTTCGTTCTTATGTTCGATTTTTCATTACCTCTTGGCCTCGTTGGTCTAGTGGCCTTGGGTTCAATTCCCAGGTCGGGCCAATAAATAGTTTTTGGGTTTTTCTGTCAGAAAATACTCAGTAGCAGCCCGGAGTCTGGAAGTTGGAAGTGTGTACACTCCCGTGCCTCGGAAAGCACGTTAAGCTGTTGGTCCTGCGCCTGAACTCTTTCCGGTCGTGTCGGATTGCCGTCCCATCGGATTATGAGAGCTAGGAAATAGTGAGTGCACCTGTGTTTGCGCACACACTTGTGCACTATAATATCTCCTGCGCAGTTGGCTAATCTCTCTTGAGATTGGCCGCCGTGGCCGAAATCGGTCTGGAGGACCTTACTTACCTCTTGGCCATCAGCAGCGCGGTATCGCACCCACTTGCCGAGCTTCGGTCGCCAGTACTCCAGAACGTAAGCCTCCGCGTACTCCGCACCTTGACCGTTGCCGAATCTGCCCTGGGTACCGGCCCCTGTGATTACGTGAACGGAGTGAAGATCTACCTCCAGCCACTCGGTCGATTCAGTGGTGATTTGAGACTTAGGACACCATGCGCCACCTTTTATTTCTTGGTTCAATCTGTGGAGTATTAAAAAAGGATAATAGTTGTGTATATAAGACATCGTACTCCAAACAAACATCCTCTTTTGTTAAGGAATAAGTTATTCTCAAGTTCATTTTAGGAAGACAACCGAGCAAATGGTTCCTCAAGGTAAGTGTTGATGAGATCGTCGGTATTGCTTATAGACGTTGGCGCGGTAAGCTGTATAAACTAATTATATTTTTTAAATATATTTATTACTGGCTGAATCCGTGGCTTTCCCTTCGTAGAAGAATGTGACGAAATCCCGTTGAAGGTTGAAACAAGGCATGCATGCCATTGGAATTCAAACTTGCTTCTTACTTAATTTCATCATAATTAGATCGGCGATTTAGCTAAAAACGTAACAGGCAGATAGGTAACAAGAGTTACTTTCGATATTATATTATAAATATAGATTTATAATTTTTCCTTTAGTCGGTTTTGTAGTTTTGGTATACCACTTTGCCTATTAAGTAATTCTTCAAGATAGGCCTTGAAGTTTAACAGAATTCTTCAACGATTATTTAACTAATATAAAATGAACTGTACTTAAACTACTTATAATAGTTTTTTTAGTATTTATGTTATATTATTTATATAAATATTTATAATGTAAATATCGCACATTTCATAATTCGTAATACCATGTAGCGTTTTGAGTTTTTACCAACGTATTTCAATATTGGAGTCACTCACACACGAGCGGAGTAATACGAGTACATAGTTCAAACTATTCTAAAGAGCTTTGATAGATATCGGCTAGCGATGGCCTGCGGAGTTAGTTTCTGCAACGGTATTTGCGTTTGACAAATATTTCTAATGGTCGCAGAGATATAGCTCTGTATTTCAACTTCAGGATATTTAGTCGAAGTAAAACGTTTAGCTAATTCCCCGGTTTATAATTCAAATATATTATATAACGCTAAAGGCAAAAATTACTGCTTATATTTCTAAATATTAAGTTAGTGATTTTTAGGACTAAGGCTCCACTGCTAAATCATGCTGCGTGAGTTTTATTTTCACGGTTTAAGTTCACACGCCAACGCGTCAAATTTTTATCTAACCACAGATTTTTTCACCTCTAGAATTTTAAAACGGGAGTGCATGAACACGATGTATTCGTGTTATATGATGACAACTGAATCCAAGAATAAAACCAAAGATTTTTTAAATAAAAAATTATCCGATAACGATTTACGGCCTTATTTATAAATTATAAACGTTGCTTAGTTACTGTTTAGCTAAACACTGATTTGTCTCTTTCTGTCATTATTGATTTCACATACGAAAGAAGAAGACAAAATATTGTTTAACTAATCACCAGTAAAATAAAGTTTATGAATAAGGCGGTTAGTCTGTGAACTTCCCATTTTCAGACAATCCCTATAAAGACAATAATATAATAATATTATATAATTGAACCTGGGAAACTATTCTCACAAGACCATCTGATCCCAAACTAAGCAGAGCTCGTACAATGGAAACCAGACACCTGATATACTACATAATTACACCCAAACTCAGGACAAACAGACATGTTCATGCACACAGTTGTCTGTTCTTGGTGGGAGCCCACGACCTGCGGCGCGAAAGGGAAGTATCTACGAACCACGCCAAACAGCTCGTCAATATTTATATATCATCGCATAATAATTGTTATTAAAGCTTCAGTAGGTTAAGATAGCTAGCGAGATTGTATAACTGAAAGTAATTTGTATTTGGAACATTAATACATTTAACAATATGCTGTTACAATTGTATTAAAACCCACCTAATCTACAAGAGCATACTGAATGTCAGAAAAAGCGACAATAAAAAACAAAACCATCAGAAAGGGCACGAAAATAGACGATGTAATATCTAGAATTCGGAAACTAAATTGGAAATGGACAGGCCACATAATAAGGGATATTCAGAAAATGCGAACAAAACTTTGGCTTTCTGGAATCCCAGAAAAGCCGAAGACAGATTCGGAGGTGGGAAAATGATATCAAAGTAACAGCAGGGAAAACATGGAGCAGGATAGCCTTAGGTAAACAACAATGCACTTTTGCCAAATGTGCCAAACACAACAAGTAGCCGATATCGACTCACAAGAGTGATCATGTTAGTAATATGTAACAATTTAACAAAAACAAGTCTAAACGTATATAAGCATTCAAATTTCAGAAGTCATGTTATGAAGCTCATCAAGGCAAATAAATTTAGATATTTACTTCTTTGAGATAAAACAAAATCAATAATGCGTTCCATCCTTTGACCTTCTGAAAAAATGATGTTCCGATTGGTTACGACCATGGTTCGAAACGGTCAAATTATTCAATGGTCCAAATTTCAAATATCGCGCTTCATAATTAAATCTAATAGAACCTATTATACAATTATATATGTCTATAGAATATAATAGATTATGATATTGCCTTTATGTAGACTCACTCAAAACTCTTTAAGTCATTTGCATATCCTATGTTAGTAAGTAAGCGAATAAACGCCATTCTAATCCAATGCTGGCAATGTTGCAGCAGGAAATTGATGTAGTGATTTTGGTTATTTAGTTATTTCATCAACTTTATAGCAGTTTTATATTATAATCGCAAGCAAATAAATAAAATGTAATAAAAAAATATTGTCTTTTGTTCAAAAGATATGCGATGCAAGAGACACACGAACATACATACTTCAAAAACATTTCACACTAAAATTTAACGAGACAATGCAACGGATGCCGAGCATTAGCTAGTAAGAACTAAAAGTATTGCCGTTACACGTCATCAATGGAATTAAAATTTTCCAATAGCTCAAGTACTTTTTGTTTTTGTTAATATAACAGCAAAAGTCCATTATCACTAGTACGGATTCCAGCATCTATTTGATATCAACGTGGAGTAACGAATTTATCCATATCAACGTGGAGTATCGAATTTATCCATATCAAGTTGATCCTAACTATTATGGATGGTGTTTTTTATAAACCGGATTTATAGCTTTGTGTCTGTTCGGATTACATAAGCAAAAACCCCGATACAGAGACAAAATAAGTCTTAACTTCGCGATACAAAATGAAATTTGACCCAAGAGTTTTATTCCAAAAATGTTTTAGTAAATATTAATAACTAATGAATACTGGTTACGCCGCGAACTTTGATTACACGACTAATTGTATTATAGTAAACTTTCAATCGTGCCATGTATCTGTGGTTTTCACATTGGTGGAAATATGTCAGTACATTTAGGTTAAGAATACCACAAGTTGTTAAGACATGCGACGTCATTAACGTGTGACGCTGGTTTAAGCACGCACGCTTGTTACACGGAAGGAACTTTTATATGTATTTTTATTATAATATGACTATAGACAGCGAGGGTTTTTAATGTGCACGCACGGGTGACCTCGCGCGTTTTATGATGTTCAAAATACTCGCTTTTGTCCGACTCCGAAGTCCGAAATTGTTAAATCTGTAGTTAGTAGAGTTTGCACTCGATTTAGTTTTATAATAAAACGCCTGCTGCATTAGCCCAGCAGTGGGACATTTGAAAGCTATTAGTTAAAAAGGAACTTATCAATTAGCGCCGCATCTGAACATGGTAATAAGAGTTTTTGAACCGTTAGCTTATCAACTTCTAGGGTGAACAAGGAGTGAAGGAGGTATGGATTACGTATATTTTTTTATAAAAACCGAAAATAAAATAAAAGGCGAACTGCCCGTGATATTTTTCTTTGTTACAAATACTTCGCAACTATACAACTACTGTGAAAGCATAAAAAAAAACATGAAACGAATAGTTCCTTTGTAATATGAATATTTAGATTAATGCTTTCTTTGTTTGCCATTTTTAATTTACTTTCGAGATCATCAATTTATCGTCGATTATCATTTTCAATGATAAGCTAGAACTGCAATAATTATTAAACGACGTACAGCTTCGTTTCAAAGGGAACTATGAACGTAGTTTTTTAATTAAGCACATTATATCGTGTATCGACTGCAAAGAACTATAAAGTATTTTATATAATAGGGTATACTTTTATCCCGTCAGTAAATTGCTTTATTTCTATTTACCTTTGGCGCAGATTGGATTGAATTCTAGTGTAGCGAGGGATATAAAACAATTGCTTTCAATAAGATTTCTCTTAAATTATTTTTACTAGATATTTTCTGCTGTTCCGCTAGTGCTAATATACAAACAAATATTTTATAATAAGAGTTTCTATGCTTGCATCGTTTCGCTTTCAGTTGATTTAATTTCGTCTGTATGTAGACAAAGTCCCTCGCGATTAACAAGTTTCTTGTACATTTCATTGTTGTTCATATTCAAAGCCGGCCAAGCGTTACTGAATTTTCATGTGCTTAATTTATTTTTTCTCGTTCAATTCGTTTAATATATTAATCTCGTACTCGAAGATGAAGAAAAACATAGCGAGGAAGGAGACTTTATACCAACGGTGGGAAGAAAGTAAGCCGTGTGTTACTATGTACAGTTTTATTTATGTATGTAATAGCCGACTACAATATTATTTTTCTCCGCATTATGTATCCATCGGGTATATTTAGTAATATAGTATATATTGTTATATATTCAGACCACCATTGTAGCGAAATACAGAATTGTACAGAATAATTTTCAACTAAGGCTAGCATTGTTTGCGTAATAGTAATCCTCTCGTCTATCGAATTTCTTTTTTAAATTTACTGTAGTAAAACATTACTGAAAGGTAGACTATCAACCTGGCACCTAAAGATAAGTTAAATTCATAGACATTGGCTGTATTAACAATGTTATGTCCCTTGCGTCTGTGACTAAGCTGGTTCGATTAGCGTTCAATCCGTACCACGGTAATAGAGTGTATTAATATTCAGCGGCAAAATAACTGGTAAATGGACCACCCATTTTTCAATTATTCACGATCACAGACAGTAGGTCCGTCACACAGACAAAGCCCTACAAAGGAAGTTTGTTTACGGTAGCCATGTGAGTAGTTTCAACATTTGAGTGGGAAAATTACAAACTACGTCTTATAATATAAACGTTATCTTGAAATGGCTTAACATAAATGGAGCTTAATAAAAAACTCGAATAAAAATTTAAAAAACGAAAGTTCAACGTGAGCACGTTAAGAAGTAACCTAAGTCAGGCTAATCCAGGCTGCGTCTTATCGGCCCCTTTGTAATCGGTCACGAGCGAGGCTTACGCCTAATTCCATAGTGTTCGACGAACATAAGACCTGTACACCTAGGGCCACTGCTACGGATTCCGTATCAATTTTAAGGCGTTTTGGTATGATTTCAATTGTTATTACATTTAGTTGATTCGTATTTTTTTTTAATTTAACATATCGATACATCAAATAATAATAAATATAGTAGTTTATATGCTTATATACAAAAAGTGTTATATTCCTAGATCATTACGAGTAATAATGACGGCGAAATTTGTATCTATTAAAAATTCTATTCTAATTTTGATTGTACTTAGTTGCTGTCATTATAACATAATATAGCAGACGAAATTGAGTATATAATATATCGTAAAAACCGGAACGATGGCAATAACGATACGATGCTTTATAAAGATAAGGTCATACTTGTTGGACCGGAACAAATAAGTATATAGTATATTCCAAAGGCAAAGACAAAAAGAGATAAATAAACAAGTCTGACCTTGAATTGACACGACATTTGACTTTAACTAGTGAGGAGGAGGAGAAGCCGGGATGGCCCAGTGGTAAGTGAACCGTGAACCCGGGAAAGCACCACTGAATTTCATGTGCTTAATTTGTGATAATAATTCATCTCGTGCTTGACGATGAAGGAAAACATCGTGATGAAACTTGCATGTGTCTAATTTCACTGAAATTCTGTCACATGTGTATTACACCAACCCGCATTGGAGCAGCGTGGTGGAATAAGGTACAAAAACCATATAATCAAAAAAAAAAAAGAGTGAAGATGCCTTAGCGCAGCAGTGGGACAGGCTGTTACTGTAGTGAGGAGGAAATTTTATGAATGAATCATATACATAGTAATGCATAATATATTCTATTCATTTCACACGTAAATTTACTTTTGTTATGTATGAATAGAAAATCTATATTTAGATATTTTATTATTTATCTGTTGGTTACATTGTTTGGCAAATATTTCATTTAATGTACAATAAAATCGAAAACATGTAACAAAACTAAAATAATATATTTTTTTAATATTCGAAGTTGACTCATAATGCATTTTTTAATTAACGAAGTTCTCCACACGTTTAACGAAGGTCCTTGGTTGAGATCTTAATAATCTGTGATATTCAATGTCGGTTTATCAAAAAATGGCGTTGTTTAATTTCGGCGAAATTGTTATTGGGATTTTGGAAGTTAAATTAAAGTAGGATTAGGTAGTCATGTGGTAGTTATATGGTTGCATTAATAATGAAGATATATTAACCAAGAACTGTGTGTAACGCATAATATAGCTGAGTTACAAACAAATCACTTGAGCTACATTAATTTACGGTTTGTTTATCTTTTCTCCTCTTGCGATTGAAAAAGGACTGTAGATATTTCAACATTGCTTCCTTTTACAGCGCGAGTTTGTACGCCGGCTAAATCGTTATAATATAAATAATACATAACTGAAAACAATCTCTCGTGTGTATATCGAACACGTTTTCTGAGAACAAACACTTTTAATCTACACGTGTTACAAGGCTGAAAATCGACCACACACCAAGACAAGCTTTAACCATACTTAATCTATATCCACACAAACTTTGTTTACAAGCAATGTTTGAGTATTTAACTTTTTTGAAACAAGACAATGTTCGCGGTTAACTCAAGCGCTTGGTATGTTTGGATGTTGATTGTGTAGTTCTCCGTTATACGTCAGTTGTAGTGTTTCGTCTGTTAGAGGTAATAGCATAAACTAAACGAAATCCTACGATAAGATATTATAACATTAATATACTGCATTGATACTGATAATGATGATTGCATTATTGGTTGAAAACAATGTCGCTTTCGTGTTTCGAAAATTCCGCGCCGCTCCGTAATTTAAATATTGGTATAGCATAAAATTTAACAAGTTCATGGTTGAATTTTTGCCAAAATACGCGTGCAATAACCTGCTACTATATATAAATAGGCAAATTAAAAGGTAATATAAAAAAAAATAATATCATTTTATTGTCTGGTAGTTATTGGCAATTTTTCAATATAAATAATGGAAACGGAACCGTAATTTACTAAAGCAAAAGTGGTCTCAGATGTAATTTCGACTGGTCGAAATTTAATCTATGTAGATATCTCCGGAATACAAATTATCTTTAAAGAAAATATCTTGTAGAGCGGCGCTGCTCCGACAATACGCGCAAGAAACTCGCCCCTGGTTTATTTATTCGTCACGAGAAACTTAAAATAGTTTTTAGTAAACGATTTTTAGGTTACAAAGATAAGAATCGCACAAAGCAACAGACGTCGCTGGCACAATATTTTCATTGAACTTACATTACAAGTTACAACACGTATCAACGGTGAGCTGACAAGCAATCAGACTCGAGAATAGTTACGAGCTATTAGTGCATTCACTTATCGTGTGTCACGGCGAGTGCCGCCCAATCAAAGTGACTCGCTTCACTCATTACTGTTTATTGACGCACACTCTACTCTTATAAAGATAGGGTCACTTTAACGTCGATAAAGTTAGGAATATTCCTGATTCGAGTGCCACATCTTATAAGAAAAAGTCTATCGCGTTTGCAGATCGAAATTATCGTTCGTCAATTTAAATTATTAGTCTACTAAAACCGCGAACGAGACGCCGACATTGATGTTGAACGAAGTGGCGTTGCCATCTCACCAGCTGTGACCGCAATCGATGATGGCCGTCAGTCGAGCACACTTCATAAAACGCCCTGCATGTTTAACACCCGATAATCGTGGATAACGATGTCGGTCGTCTAATTGAAATTAACCGGATCACTAGACGAATGTAATCTTTTAACTCTAATACTATGATGTTATATTTTTAATTACATAATTCTGTCAGTTTGAAAATGGAAAATATCTTGACGAGATTTCCATGTATGTATCTGGCATGATTCTGAGACGTGAATTAGTGGTCAAGCAGCGTGGTGACCGCACTCTTCAATTAGAGATAGACATCCCGTTCAAGAAGGAAAATATCCGTAAAGGTTTACTGATTATCTTAACTTGATTTCTATCAAAACTTAAGATAGAAGTCATTGAAACTTGGTGCACTTAAACTATCATTAAATACGAGCTTAAATATCACAAGTTAAAGTAGGGTATGTTCTTTAATTATGAGAAAAGATCTTTTCATATAATGCAGCTTCGTACTAAATAAAAGTTTGACCTGAATATTTATTTCGGTCGTTGATTATTGTTTATTTCAAGTTATTTGTGCGTTCAGTTATAATGTGTCATGACGATAGCCGGCCAATCAAAGTGACTCGCTTCACTTGTTAATGCTTATTGGCGCACATTCAACTTAACGTTTCTACAGGGTTACCAGATCGCCGTCGAGACATGGAAAATTAATAATATGAATATTGAAAAAATTACAATATTTAAAATGAAATAAAATGTTTTAAAAAAACTTTTTAAATTAGAACATATTTTTTAAATTTCCATATTATTTATATATATAAACAAGATAAGCAAAAAATGATCATATCATCAAAAACAATGTCCCGGAACCGGCGTTCTTCTATTTGGCCACCCGAGATATCAATGATGCGTTAAGGAGCGCCTTTCGTAATTGATATCATCCCGTACTCATTTCACAACACGACAGAATCAGACGAAATTCAGCTTCAGTGCGTCGTTATTAAGTGCTAAAACGTTGAGCTAACACTAAATCAACTTGGCTTTAGTCGGCACTGCAGATATTTAATGGCTTTAAATAAAACAAACTCAAAGATTACACTGTTTGCTGCTAAATCTTAAGTTTGTGAGGGTATAGAGGAGAGGGGAGATATAACAATATGTTTTTGGTTGATCGATAGTATTACTCGAATGCGGTTGATAAGTTCGTCGAGCTATAATCGTAAACGCACGCATTGCATGCATTGTTCCAAAGCCCATTCAGCCAACGAAACCGGTTGCTAAGTATTCTGCAGGCAGTAACAATAGCTTTTATTCTCATACGACCTAATAAAGTCCTCTTTCAATTGCAGTGGGTCAAATTAATATAGAGGGCTTTCAGAATGAGTATTAATAGTTTTTCAATGTAAAAGTAGTATATTTGAAAACCCTGGCCTTTTATAAAGGTTCACGGGCTGTGTTTGTACGAAATATTGAAAACGAATAAAAATATTTGAATATTGTTCCAGAGCATTATATCAAAATTTAATTTTTTGCTGTTACACAATGAAAAGTCAGATATTGAAATGTTGGATGTCATGAAAAAACATTCGAGTTTGTATTGGGAGGTTCGGTTAAAATAAAAGGAGTACGGAGCAGCGGAGGGGCTTCGAAAAATCGCGTGATGGTCCGAGAAATGGATTCGTCGTTTACATTCGATGTATTCTTTGTAAATACATATTGCTTTGTTTCAATACCTATAAATAACACGCATCGAATCGTTTTAAATGCACAAACGTGCATAAATTGCATTATTTAGGTTATTACATATTGAAATATTGTAATAATCTGAATATATTGTTATTATGAATTGATTAATAATGATAATAATTTAATTTCCGATAGATTTTCTCATTAAAAGGTTTTTATTTCTACCTAGATTTTTACCGGTGATAAGGATTAAATGACGACCAAAGGTTGCACTGTATCCGATTGGATATAATAATAATAATAATATAATAATAATATCCTGGGACATTATTCACACAAAGCCATCTGATCCCAAACTAAGCAGAGCTTGTACTATGGAAACCTGACAACCGATATACTTACATAGACTACTTTTCTTTTGTAAATAAATACTTATATAGATAATTACACCCAGACTCAGGACAAACAGACATGTTCATGCACACAAATGTCTATCCTGGGTGGCAATCGAACCCACGCCCCTTGGCGTGAAAGGCAAGTATCTTACCAACCAACCAACAGGCTAGTCGATAATGCAGCCCGGCTTGACTTGAGTTTGCTATCAGTAAAATGATAATCTTCAAGGAGTGTTGTCTAGTCTAAAGATTGGGTGTTGCATTAAAACTAATATATTATATATCGTATAAGACCTTCTTCGAACTATTACAATTTCAAATATAAAATTCTTCATTCTAGCAAAAGATGTATCGAAACATTTTAACGTTGGTATGAAATTTTAACACGTATAAGATAACATTCACTTTTGCTAAATCTCTTGCGACTGAAAGCGCATTTTAATGTCGGCCCCTAAGATACAAAACGGATGTTACACATAATGAATGCTAACCAGTAATATTAATATAACAGAGGAAACTTCTTTCGTGCAACTACGTATCCGCGCTACTTTGTTTGTTTTGACTTTGGATTAAAAAACACACAACTAGAGACTACTATTTAATTCAATAAATTTCATAAACTATCCGAGAATATATATATATATATATATATATATATATATATATTAATATTGTTCTATTAAAAAAAACATTTAGTCCATTTAAGAATAATGTTATAGGCACTATAATCAGACGTATTGCTAAAATAGACAAATACATTTAAATAATTATCGTTTGTGTCTTTATTATCAAAGAATAACACGACGGTTGATCTTTATAAAGACATAGAATACATATAAAAGTTCTAGATATTATATACAAGGATTGAAATGATGGTAACTGCTGTACTCACCGTCCGTTCTGAGGTCCAACGTTGCCATCGTTGAAGGACGAGCTGGCTGTAAGATCTCGGTCGGGTATCAGCCCGCTCTCTATTCCGAGCGGCGCGATACATTGAGCTGGAAGCAAGAAGCCAACTTGATTACATAAACATTACGATGTCGTGTCTTAGTTGAGGCGGAATTAAATAGTCTGAATCATAGGCGCCGTAGGTCCTTCAGCACCGATGAAAACCAAATACCACATTAAAATTGTGAGGCAAGAAAATTCGCAAGCCGCGTACATTTATTAAATCATATAACAGACCTACTAGTCTGTTCTTTAAAAAAAAAAGTAAGTAAGCCTATCATTATCATTCCATTGCTGAGCTAAGTCCTCCACTGCTTTTGAGGAGAACCTTTAGAGCATATTTCACTAAACCGCTTCATAGCAGGATGGATACACACGGAATTTTCTTCACCGTCGAGCACGAGATTACTAATATACACAAATTAAGTACAAGTTAGTGGCGCTTGCACGGGTTTCAACCGGCCATCGATTTCGATTCACGTGACCAAGCCTTTGGACCATCTCGGCTCTTTGCTCTTGTGTCAAACGAGTTTTCAATCACGAAGTTGTCTAAAGGTAGGCGCTCTTAAAATTAGTCAATATCGCGATTTGTTTTAAAGAAGTCTTATTTTATTATAAGTGCTTGTATTTTACTATAAGCGTGTACATAATGATAAGAGACAAGACGATATACGAGATCAACAATTATCCAGTATATTGACCCAGGATATAAACTGCTTCATTAAAATACATACAGCGGTTTCATCGTGATGCGAGGACCGACAGACGGTCACAATATAAAATATTATGATATATCTTTTAGACAGTGATACATCGTCACTAGGCAATATGTATTATTAGTTATTCAAGACAATCAATAAGCTTAGCGAATCAATTCACTTGCGATATCCTAATTATAAATTATGTTTAAAAAAATATTTTTATCTTTTAATTATTAAATCAATAAAGATTATAATTTTTCACAAATATTTTGTAGAACACAGCAAACATTTTAGTATCAAAATTAATTATTTAAAGTACCCTACAATACAGATGAAACAAGGAATCAGGTCGACAGTAAATATTTTAAATACAATAAAATTTTGCATACATACAGCTCTTGAACTAATCAAGTCCATGTTATGTAATTATGAATGATTATTATTGCACATTAAAGAATCGAGCAAACCTGCGAGACCGAACTAACAAGAAATGAATCATCTATAAAGATACCGCCACACGAGCGTATCAAACTGACTGGATTTCTTTGTTGTTTAACTTTTTGTTAAACAACTATATGTGCAGTATGTCAGTAGCTTTACAGATTATTGTTTCATATTAATCTCCGGTACGATTGTTTCGCAGTTTAATATCTAAAGGATGAATAGTTAATCTCAACAGTCGGAAATACACGGCACCGAAACACCGATCCCAGATGAGACTTGTAATGTATCGATACGATCGAGCAACGCGATCATCCGTCCGATCGCGTCACGGCGTTTCTACTTCCGTTCCAATGATTATGTCAATCAAGTGGCGAGCGGGGATTTATTCATTGCACGCGTAGACGAATATTCGTGAATCGATCGCGATCGTGATCGGCGACCGTCAAAAAGAAATGATTGAAATGCAAACTGCGCCGGCGCCGGTTATATTTTTAACATCACGATAAGATCCTTTTGAGATCTGCGACGGCTGGAAGGCAGGCGATTTATAAATACGCTATGTTAAGTATTTACATACACCACGAGTACATACAGCAGTCGATCAACTTAACTTGGCTCTCGAAGAAAACAAACATTAAATGGAAGATTATTATAATTAAGCAAATATTTTTTCATTATCGAAAGAATAAATACGGAACTTCATAAACGTTTTTTAAAATTATTGTTACGGAAATTATACAATCATAAAATGTTAAAATAAAATATTTAGGAGAAAAAAAGGCTCTAATTGTTATAACAAAGGAGGCATCACCTCTTTGACTTTGTCATACTTGGGTAAAATTAGCTCATTCTCATCTCAGACGGTACATTAAACCGAGCGACGTATTTATCCAATCAAATCTTCGCCACTAATTAAATTATGTTCTGCGGAGAGCTCATCTCGTAACTCACAACATTCATATCCAGACGAAATATGCACACAAACACATAATTACCATATATATTAATACAATTAGATCGTTAAAATAATGACCCATGCCTTCATGACAAAAGGTAATTATATTAAATTTTAACAAAATCAAAATCATTATCTTTTGGTGGGATTTACAATTTTTTGCCATAAAAAATAGAGATATAGTAAACTTCATATGTTTTTAAATTTAACACAAATAAAAGATATTTCACATCAGCTCTAAAAAATATATAAGATTATATATAATGATAAACATAAAAGGTCGCTGGTGCAAAACGATACATAATCGCTTAAGCACTGATGTAACATTCGCAAAGCGCACATCGCATAAACATTTGCATGGCAAATAGTACATTCCAACCGCTGAGCGAAAAACACAAACGTAAAGGTAATTTTATTTACCATGCTTCTATGTTTCGTTTCCGAGCAATGTAAATATATATTTTAAAAAAAAACGAAACATCCAAAAAAAGTCTTCATGCTTTCTACAAACGTTTATACTACAATATTTTATTTTCATCAAAAGCAAAATAAACCTACGAATTTCATATTTGTCTGTGAATCCAAATATACTGAAAACTATATGCTTATTTCATAGAGTCACACATTGGTATGATATGAACTAGGAACACAAATCTGTACAAGAGATGTTCATAACGATGTTTTCCGGCAACGCAAAACATTTAACATTAATATGAAATATTTTCAAAATGAGTTATTTTACTTATATACTCGCTAGCTCTGTATAAATGTTCAAAGGCTTTGCCGGTAACGTAGTGTTTAATATGAGCAAATAAGTACATATTTCCGCATGTCTAACCGTTTCATTAAAGTTACCTTTACGTGATGCTGCGGAGCGATGCTATGCAGATCGATTCACTGCTATATTTTAGTAATAAAAATGATTCAAGCAACTTGTATAATGTATGCTAATGACTATCGATGAAATTATACACAACGCATAGCTTCTATTAGCAACGCCGCACGCTATGCGCAGATGGTTCCGTGGAACCATGTACGTTCTATGTAAAAATGTGTTTATGATTTGTTTAAAGGAAAATCGGAGCCTTCAGCCGAAATGCCGTCTTATCATATTTTATCGAAGCATATTAAACAGCCGAGTAATGTATTAACAAAAAGAGGGCTAAGTAGTTGAAATTAAACAAACGTAACTCATAAGTCGTCAGGCAAAGTTCTCATCGAGCATGTATATTATAATTTCCGAGGGGTCAACCATTAGTCAATCTATCAAGTGATATCGCGTGCGGCGGTGCGGGAGTAAATAAACATACATATTTGTATACATGGCTCCGTCTGCTAAGCCCTCGTGCAAACAATGTGATGCAGCTTACGTGTTGTTCTAAACTTTAAGGTTCCCGTTGAGCGAAAACGCCCGTCACAACCAGCTCGAAACGAGTTATTAAAGTTAATTCTGTCCAAATTTAATTCTCAGACAACCAACACAAACAACGGCTTATATCATTTTGATGAAAACTATCTGTAATTCATTCACAGCTCATGTTAAAGACAAATGTCAAATGATAAAATGAATCAGAATTCTGTTAAAGGTTCACATTCGCTTCACATAAAAAACTCGCAATTGCGCACATCGACTCGAAATAATTTTAACAGGCAAAGCAATCTAGGCGCGATAACCGAAAGACGTCGTCAATACCTAGTTTAAAAAAAAAGAAAAGAAAAGTTAAACATACATATTATTGAAGAAAAAAAACCAATAAAAGTTATCATATATTGAAAGGATAAACTAGACACGAATGTCATATATCAAAACTGACCACACTAGTTGCGGCGAGAGTTCTTTAATTGAACATGTACAGACAGACCACTCCAAGATATTACTATACATATTCATGGAGTGTATAGCGCAGTGGCCCTTAATTGGTCAGTGGCGTCGCTGATAAGTCGAGTCGTCAACGGAATGTATGATTAGCCGAGACAGGGGCGCGAGCGTGCCAATTTTTCATAGAATTATCAACTTTATTTTATAAACACTTCTGTGTACCTAGTTACTTATATACAAATTTGAACTAAATCGGTTTTGACGAGGATTTAGACGTCTACAATATTCAATATTTCACTAAAATGTCGACATAAACCTTTCGTGTCAAAATTAGTTCAATTGGCGTGAATATTGTAAATAAGTTAAATTCGCAAACATTTTGAAAATTATTAGTAATAAGTTTTTTATGAGGGCAATTTATTGTCAAATCGTAAATTCGCTGCGCGCTCTCAACTTAACCCTATTGCATTCATTCAATAAATTGTAGGGAAATTATGTTAGATACACGAATGGCTATTTTAACATTAAAATAACATTCTAAAATTATGTTAATGTTATACACATTTTGTAATTTCAATGTATGATTTTTTACTGTGAATATATATATCACAATATATTTAAATCTATTTTATAAATACACAAATCATATTCTTTCATTATTTCTTTCATCTATAAATATATAACTAAAACGTTATCCTTGAAATAATCAATAAAATTTACAATTGTAGGCATTCATATTTCTTGATATAAATAAATTATTTATTTGAGATTTCGATCTATGAACTTCGCCCGGTTTAAAAAAAGAATGATAGTGTTGAAACTAGGCACCTTTAGCTGGTCTGTTTACCTTCCTAATTAATAAAAAAGATACTTTCCCGATATGAAAAAAATCTCCTAAAAGAGATCCTTAAAACTCTTCGCAACCGTAATACATAATATCAAATACAACAATTTTATATAAGACTCATATATTTATAAACGCAACCGAATCATATTTACCGTACAAAATTAAGAGAAATTGTAAAATTTTTAAAATTGATAAAGTTCAATTGAAAACCATTTGACGTTACAAAAGAAAGCAAGAACTTTGTTAAATAAATAAAAACGAGTAATTTATATTGTTGAATAAATATAAGTGAACAAATATAACGAACAATATTAAAGTGGACATAGATATGTTAACATGAGAATTTTTCCACAATCAACTTTCGCTACATTACATACTCGTGAACTATAAATCTAACACATGTGTACCCTGCCTTCTTATTACGAATACTTTCGATAGTGTTTATTACAAGTTAATATAATATATTTTTAACTAATATTTACGTACTATTGGTCTAATAAAAATTATAAAAGATATATTGCATATTGTAAAAATGCTATCACTTTTAATGTTAAAACATGGACGTGGACATTCAGAACCCACAATGCTGCCGTTGTATTTGACGTATGTTTATTAGAAATTTATAATTAATATCAGATTATAAACATAAACAAATAACATCTAAAATGACCAACAGTTATTAACAAAAAATAAATGTTTAAATTTGAACCTGCGGTTTAAGCATTCTCTTCGTATTCTATCAACGAAACCGATTCGTTTTAGAAGGGTATTTAACAATTCAGATATATGTAGATCATTTTAATTTCAAATTGATAAATATGTAATAGTTCTTGTCCGACGGTTAAGCGACGAACACGACAAACATTAATTTGCATTCGCACGCCTTCGTCCTATCTGCACCCAGCTTTATACACCAGTACAAGTGAACTTTTCGTAATTGATATTCATTGTGTAACAATGCTTAGTAATATAAGGGACCGAAGGCAGATATATATTAATCAGTCGAACCGACAAATGTTGTGTAAACCCGTCCTCGTCCACACGTGGATGAAACGAACAATAGCTTTACAATATCCTGATAAGTATGGAAATTGCATTCCGAAGACGCCAACGTTCGATACTCTAAGGGAATCATTGAAATGTATTACAATTACATTATTAAATTCATATTGCAAATGTTTCATTAAGATTCGCTTCCGAGTCAACCAGTGTCGTGTGCCATCAAACTGTACACAAATAAGTCGGATGGTGTTGCACGGCATTTACACCCCGTGGAAGTAATTAAAGCATACAAGGTTCAATATTGTTAAAGTCAGACGCAGTAGCGATCATCTCACATCGCCGGCTAGCTGGGAGTAACTATCGGGGCAATTTGGGTATCGAATGTCGCTCACGTCCGCAGGAATGGCCTACTACGACCCACCCCATCGACGATTCCCTAAGTGCTGCTAAGAGAGCGACTACCTCCTAGGTGATCAAGGGGTTTGCGGTACGATAAATAATAACCATTGAACGACTTTTTCTCTCGCAGAAAAGTTTTTTACATTTTCTCCATCTTGAAAGACGCCTCTCCAACTGACGCTTCGAAGCTAGTTTTTCATATCCAAGCATTTATTTTACGAGAAAACATTTTTATATTGATACTACTGTAGATGCGCAATGAAAAATAAATTTATAATGACATAATTATGATTTATTTTAATATCTTCCCTGAAATTTAGTTAAAATGGCAAAATTACATTCACAGTTAGTGAAAAGAACGTAAATCCGAAGTGAGGTTTAAAATGTCTTATATTGAACTTCGCTCTGACAATTCAAAGGTGTAACTGAAAACTTGAAAGCAGCGGTAAAAGTTTGTCTCCAAGCGAATAGAATCTCATTGTGCCTAGTACAAAAGGCAGTTTTAGGTCAAATGCAAATAGAATTCGCTTTTTGCGTGTCTCGACGTTCAAGTACCTACCGAGTACCGGCTACCTCTCGTTGCCGAGGACCGAGCGCTTGGGAACAAATTGCAAACGTCATAAAGCCAGTTTTGAATATTAATAAACGCGAATAAATGATCCCGCTTTAAGCAATACCATTTACTTCGACCACTCGTTCTCAAAGTTAGCCTGCAATAAAACGAATATTTGAAACGAGCTCTGGAACGTTAAAATTACGGGCTCGATAACAGAATCGAACGTATGCGCTCGATATAATTATAAAAAGTTAACTCGCATGTATAAATAAGCTAATAACAAATTTATAGAGCGAGGAAAGTTTGAGAAGCGGCGGGCTCGTGCGTGCCTATGCTCTTGCGTGACATGTAGTCGTCTAATGAATAATAAACAGCGCAGTGGCGACTCGCTACTCATTCATATACATCCACAATAGGCAATAATATTTTTAACATAAAACGATTGAATGTTGACTTAAGCCGCCTACAATATTGGCACTGGTTCGTATAAATATCGGAGCATCCGTCGCTCCACGAAATGTATTCGTTACTTGGTCACGTACATAAATAAACAAACATTATGAAAAGCAAAGCTTGGTGTACGTATAAAAAGAGGTTTACGACTGAAAAATAGTTCGCGTGATGCCGTCGAAACTATTATTTTAATTACTTTCATTGTAAGTCGGTGAGGGCTGTCACCATTGGACTTCTTTTATATTTAACGGATCACTAATTTTCAGTCGGGCATTTCGTATCGATCAAAGGTAACGCTCCCCAGGGTACTCCGGTAATGACTTTCGAAACTATTCAATACGTAGATATAATTGTAAACACGTTTGTAATAATTACACGTTCCAAAGATCGATACGGGAGCCGCGCCGTGCGGGTAATGGACGACTGTAAATCATGCTTTAGGCGATTTCGATCGTCCACGTTTTAGGACCGAAAAACGATTTTTTATACTTTTTCTCGAAATCGATACCGACCGAATAATAAAGCGAGAGGACGGCTTCCACGAAACTTTAACGTGCATCTGGAATCCGCAAATTTGAACAACATGCGTCGACTCGCTTATTTCATACGATGTTGTCGTTTGGAACTCGGGAGACGGTCGCGCCTTCCGTTCGCCGTACGTTCTTCAAAATCGTCATCCATGACGCGACCCACCATTGTCGCGTGGGGCACTACGTGAACTGTATAACTTGGAAAATCAGCACTTACCAAGGTAAAAATAACAAAGTACCTCGTTTCAAACTTGGAAAAACAGTTGCGTAAAATTTAATGAAACAAAACAATTTCTTAACCGAAACGTGACAAGTTCGAAACAAAAATTTTAAACTTTTAAAAGGAAGTCGTACAAGTAGAGTACCTGGCTTTCATTGAAACGTCGCAAGACAAAGTGCGAATACTTAGTAAATTTATAATTCTTCGTATAACTTGATCGGAGTGAGGCGAGGCGTCCGGAGCGAGGAAGTTTCTCATTAAATATTAAAGGCGCCCATACACTGGTTGGGCAGTTGGTCCACTAGAAACAGCACCTATCGCGCTACCAATACAGATTTTTTGCACTCATATTTAAAATTTTGCATGTTACCAAAAACGAAACATAATTAAATATATCAAAATGGAAACAGAACGAAATTATCATATTTATAGCGGCTGTCACTGCGTTAATAGTGGACCTCCAGCTTTATGTGCAGAAATGTTGCTTTTACTAAAACTAAATGAGTATTGGATACATTTAAGGTGTGTATGAATGACACTCTTGCAGAGTGAAATAAATAAAAGTCTATCGAAAATGGCTTAACGTTTTTCAATTATTTTCAAAGCAAGTGGAGTATCATATTTGGATACTTATTCCAAGTAAATTTTCCTTCGCCTCAAAATACGACACAAATCAAAAACATAAATAGAACTATGCCGTTCTTGACAAGATTAAACTCAGTTATCTGGAGTTATTTGGTTTTTTAAAAGTAAATAACTTAAAACCAGATGACTGAGTTAACTCGACTAGGATATCTCGACTTGAATGCTCATAAAAGTAAACATTAAAAAAAAATACTTGTTTCGAATTGCTCAAGATAAAATACCTTGTTTACATGAGACGCGTTTAAAATGCCTCACATACTCGTAAGATAACATTCGTATAAAATAAGAGTGTCTGTGACCAGATCATAACTAAATCCCGAGACGAAACGAAGGTATTTTATAACAAATATTATTCCATTTCAATTGAATCCGTACAAAGAGCAAACAAAATCTAAATGATTGCGACAGTCGCGAAGTTAAAAACAATGTAAGTACTTGATTTGCTCATTGTTTTAATTGTTGACGCCATTAAATTATTAAAGACAGAAATGTTACTTTTCATCTTCTTTTATTATTCTTTGTTTAAATGTCACTGAAACCACACAAATAACCAACAGTTTAAATAATGTCTTAACCTTTTCAGTAGTAATTGTAAACTCATTAGACTTTTTAAGGCTTTCCTTTCAACAGTTAACATTTACAGTCACGTTGATTGACTTAAATGTTAACAGAGCGTTAACCGAGACACGAGTGTTAGGTGAAACATTTTTTTCTTAATTTAAATATTGTGTGATCTAATATGTTCGCGTATGATCTACAAATCTTGCGAACATAGTTTTCGAATCTGTTACAGTTTTGGCAGCGTTCGCTTGGAAAGTGTTACCTGACCGACAATTTTATCTCTATTACACTATAAACGTGTGTTTATAGATTGTATATAGCCTCTGAGAATCCTGCTAGTATAAGCTATCACGATATAAGTCGGAAAAGTAGCTCCACCGTGAATCTGAATAAAAAATAAACAATTATTGAAGTGATAACTTCTTATGGAAGGGTAAACCGCTTCGTAACGTAACGCGTTACGGTGCCACTATTACCGACGCGGACTGCTTTACCTGAGTGTTACCAACCTAACGCCATCTAGCGTATACGGATAGTACTTATAATAATATAGCAACTCTCAAGTACTAATTTAAATTATATTTAATATATTATAATTAATAATAAATATTATCACTTCTGTCGAGCGTACCGAGACGGACACGTTTTTTCTTAATAATATTAGTTTAGTATGATTTAGCTTCATCGCTAACGCTTTGGTATTAACTTTGTACCGCAGGTCTTGCGGATGCAGAATTGTTGACTTTAATCCTCTCTATCCTATCAAGTCAAGTTATTATGTGCCTATATTAAATATAGTTATTAAATTTAAGCACATAATTAATAATGTAGTTTTATAATTCTCTAAAAATAAAAATTATATAGAGTATAATTATATTGAATCGGCTTTTCCCCGCCACTAAATTTGTGTCATTTTTTTCCATACAACCTGTAATTTATATTCCTATGTCCTTATCCAGGTCCCAGGCTATCTCTACGTCATATTTCATTAAGATCGGTTTAGTGGCTTAACTGTGATTAGGTATCAGAAAGGCAGATAGGCAGCTATAGTTACTTTCGCATTTATAATGTACTAACTACCCGTCCCGGACACACGGGTAAAATAAGGGTCTATATAAAACTTTTCATCATACTACATATAACACTATAGATTAACGCGGCACACGCCAATAACGCTTCCAGGCGGCATTATATTATTTCGACATCTTCAGGAGTCATTGTAAAATTTCAGCCAATTTATACGACACCTTAATCAATTATACACCTAAGCCTTTGCCATGGATCATACCGTCGTTGTAGTGTTTTAGACAGACAGACAGACCGACTGTTTTATAATATGTTGTGATGTTCGATATTATAGGTATATGTTATCACTTAATGAAGATCGAACGAAACGAACACCTACTTGTAAAATTGATTATTAATTATTATTTTTTTATTTCATAAACAAAATCTGTATTTTTCAATAAAATTCAAAATATTACAACAATAAAGTAAATGAGTTCTACTCATGCGTCTCATGAATTTCCTGTGAGTTAAAATTGTTCGCAGGCGCTGAGACGACTCACTTATTAACAATACAAAATTGATGGTGTTTCAAAGTCATTCAATCAGGTAGGCTTTACTTTTGCATCGATATAATATCGCAATAAGTTTTTAGAACTTGACGACATGCAGATTCTGTGAAACCGAACATGATAATTTTAAGGTCCCTCCAGACCGATTTCGGCCACGGCGGCCAATCTCAAGAGAGATTGGCCAACTGCGCAGGACATATTATAGTGCATAAGTGTGTGCGCAAGCACAGGTGCACTCTCTTTTCCTTAACTCTCATAATCCGATGGGACAGCAATCCGACACGACCGGAAAGAGTTCAGGCGCAGGACCAACGGCTTAACGTGCTTTCCGAGGCACAGGAGTGTACACTTTCTGACAGAAAAACCCAATAACTATTTATTGGTCCGACCTGGGAATTGAACCCAGGACCACCGGGTCTGCGGCCTTATATCTAGCCACTAGACCAACGAGGCAGTCGTGATTGTCGTTCCTTTTGTGATTTTAAATACACTGACTCATCAGCCCTTGAAATCAGAATACTCATTAATTTATAGTATTGTTCCCTGATGGTAAGTGGCAAGTAACTAATAATGAATGTTCAATATTTCTTACATCACCTATGCCTATGGTCGGTGGTGACCACTTATTATAAAGTGGCCCATTTGTCAGTCAGTCTACCTATTTCTTAAAAAAAAACATAGTTTACTGAATAAGTTAAAGTTAAAAATCTACGCAAGACAGCAAGCGTCGCACACGATAGCAACAGGGCAATGTTGCAGTGTTCTGAGTCTCAAGTTATATTACATAAATTCCATATTTCATAAATTCAATATACACATGTGGCAAAATTTCATCCGTAACACGGGTTTACTCACTATATTATCTTTCATCGCTGAGAATAAAATGATTTATAAAAACAAATTGAGCACATTATAACTCAGTGTCAAATCTTCAGTTAAATCAGTGTGTTTCATTCACTAAGCCATCTCGTTTCGATGGTATTTCTAAGTGAAAAATAAAACATATTTAATTGAGACTGATTCATTTTTGTATAGGCTTAGAATACAAGGCCGCATGTTCGCAAACGGTAGTACTGAAGTCAGGAATTTTATACAGGTTCTGGCTCAATTTGCATTGAAAGTAGCAACGGCGTCAACAGTCTAAGCTTTCAACTCGGTTTCTATATTTGTTATTGCGCCTTTGTAAACCTTTTGTTAATTATTTGCAACATTATAACGGGCGTCTTAGACTTATTGACTGTATTAGAAAATTTATTTTAAGTGACGTAAATTAGAATCGTTGATACGTTTCCAGTCGCTAAGTTGATATTTATTTATTTTTAATAATAGAACTCGTATTGATTTTTTATGAGATATAAATTATTGTTAGCCTTTTAAGAGGATAATATATAAAAGCGACGGCAACTCAGCCTGTCTGTTATTATCAGCAGCAGTCCGCCAATAGTCCGTAGACCGTATTACTTCACAAGAATAAAAAATACTCGCAATTTAATTCAAATGAGGTCATTAGAACTGAAATCTAATGAAACGCGGTAAAAAGTGACTAATCTGGCATTCTTTATAAAGTTCGGAAGAATCCTAACTAAAGAAGTTCGCGAGTATATCGGAACTAAAACAAAGTTAGCTTTAATCTCTCATAAGATATCAAACTAAGGGGTTTTCCAATAGGGACGCTTGAACTTTGACAGCTGATTGCGGCCATGTTGTTTGAGTGACAGCTGTCAAATGCAGTGTGTTATATTCATTCTGTCCTCCCAAACCACCATGGCAGGTTACAGTGTCGAGCGGCACGTGCAAATTATAAAATTGTTTTATGAAAATGGGTCTTCAGTTCGAGCAACGTTCCGCGCACTTCGCCCGTTTTACGGTCGCGATGATCGTCCTGCCGAGTCGACTATCCGTCGATTGGTGGACAAATTCGAGTCAACCGGGTCAGTTAACAATCAGCCGGTTCCCGTGCGTCAACGTAACGCGAGATCTGCCGAGAATATCGCCGCTGTGCGCGACAGTGTCCTCGAAAACCCGCGGCAGTCAATTCCGCGTCGCGCACAGGAACTCGGCCAATCGCAGACGACAACTTGGCGAATTTTGCGTTGTGACTTGAGCCTGCACCCGTACAAGATCCAGCTGACCCAAGAGCTCAAGGTTAATGACCATAGACAGCGCCGTGTGTTCGCTGACTGGGCATTAGAGCAGTTGGAAGTTGACGCCGATTTTGGCAAAAAAATCATCTTCAGCGACGAGGCGCATTTTTGGATGAATGGCTATGTCAACAAGCAAAATTGCCGTATTTGGGACGAGACCAATCCACACGAGGTTCACCAAGTGGCAATGCACCCGCAGAAAGTGACTGTTTGGTGCGGATTTTGGGCCGGAGGCGTGATTGGTCCGTATTTTTTCGAAAACGATAATGGTGTGGCCGTCACCGTCAATGGTGAGCGATACCGGTCGATGATAACCAACTTCTTTTGGCCTGAAATCGAGAATATGGATCTGGACAACATGTGGTTTCAACAGGACGGCGCTACGTGCCACACAGCACACGCTACGATGGAAGTTCTGCACGAGCAATTTCTGGACATGGTCATCTCGCGCGGAGGCGACGTGAACTGGCCACCGAGATCGTGCGATTTGACCCCGCTGGACTTTTTCTTGTGGGGTTTTCTTAAGTCGCAGGTCTATGCCAACAAGCCGCAAACCACCGATGCCCTCAAAGTCAACATACGCCACGCCATCGATCAAATACAGCCCGATTTGTGCGCCAGAGTCATCGAAAATTGGACCTTTCGTGTGCGCGCCACCAACCGAAGCCGTGGCGGTCATTTGAATGATGTCATATTTCATACATAATGGGGTCGATAGACCTTCCAAATAAAAAAAAAAATCGCAAATATCTCTCCTACATGTATTTTTTTTTGCATTTCAAAGATCAAGCGCCCTTAATGGAAAACCCTATATAATAGTGTCTAATAACATTAGGTTTGTGTTTAATTATTATTTTTTAAAAGATGCCGAAACACGAAACGAGTAGTTCGCCAAGTCGGATTATCTCGAACTCCCGACCAACTTTTTAGTTGGTAGAAAGCGTTTATTTCATCTTCCTTATTTGAAGAAATTCTCAAGGCAAGAATTTTCGAAAACTTCATAAAGGGAAAGAGGTAGTAGGGAAATTCTTTTATATGAAAAATTCCAAAAATCTGCGTATGTCATCTTGTTTTGTCTTCATTTCGAACTAAATTAAAAAATAAAACACTAAATACATACAAATAAATTTAGATACAAATAATAATTAGATAGAAATAAATCAAATAAGACATATATACTCATATTATATATATACAAACATTGCAAAATATACCATTAAAGTCACGCTAAAATTAATTCTACATACTAAGTTTTAGTATGTAGAAGTAATTTTGGCAATCGATTCATTGATGACAAACCAATTTTAACTGTTAAAGCAATGGGCAAATGGGGTATGTGATTTCTTTCTGATAATTTATGCTATCGTGGTATATTTTCGAGGCACGATATAAGTTTCGTATCGATGTAAAAGCTTGAATAAGTGATGGGCATCGGCAAGGACAAGCGATGTAATTATTAAATTTAATTCGATTTTAATAAATAATAATCATTATCGACGTCAAATTTATTATCTATCGAGGAAAGACTGATGAGTCATTGATAAGAAATATTTATTATCTGTGATTGAATTTTTAAAGATTTAGGTATCTAAATAATCTGTAATATCGGACTTCCACTGAACCGTTAGTAGTCCAGTTATATTGCAAACAAATTTGTTATTCGTGTAACTACAAATATTTGAACAAACGAGTATACAGGGGTACACAGACATGACCTACGATCCTCTTATATTTAGAGATAACACTAACGAAATCCGCACAAAGCGACAGTGTTAAAGAACATCGTATGTTTGCTGTGTCATTAGAAAGGGCCATTGTTTCGCATCGTGATCTCGGAGTATAAAAGTGAAGAGACGATGGGTTGAGTACGTTACGCACTGTTAAGGTACGCTCAAACCTTACACGAAGTAAGAAACGTGACTCGTGATCTGAATGGCTCACCACATAATATTCATTTATGATTATAATACTGCATACTGTATTGAAATACGAATATTTAATGTAGTAGTAGTGTTGTAATATGTAATAGTTCAAATACTAAATCAAGATCTACACGCATAAATACGTGTACATATTAAATCGTTGTCGTCGTTAATGTAGACTACACCTAAAATTATTTTTATATTGTTTTCAGTATATAAATTAGGATTTTACCTAAAAACGTTGTCTAGCGGCTTTGTAGTAGAACAATGATTTCACTCTTTCTGTCTTTATTAGTTGACATTCGAAAAACACAGCATTGTTTAACAAATTACCCACTAACCAAAGTTTATAAGGAAGACTTAAAGTTAAACCAAAGGTAATTTGGCCATTTTTTTACTGTTAGTTGAAACAAAATTAGAAATGTTTTTTTTTATATTATCGCGTTTAAAAACCCGTAAAAACTTACATGGAACAATCGATGATAGATGGGGAAACTCTCCTTGGAATATAATGTAATCCGATCCATCATACGAATATCGATGTGTATAGTGTCGTTCTCAGGTGGGTGGAAACCGCGAAAACACGCCTAGTTTGTATCAAGCTTAAACTGAAGAGACCATCTCTTAAGACTAACCCCTGAAGGGATCTAGACGTCCAATGAATTGTTTTCAGGGCCCGACGAGTCTTTTGTCTTACCGCGCCTTCTCAACAAATGTTTCATGTTGTTTCTTTTTGATACGCGATGTGTATGTACGTTGAATACTTGAGGAATTCCTTTCTTAAATATTTTCTAGTACACGTCAGACGAATGTTATACGTATTTTGTCTTATTCGAAGATCGTTTCATCTCTTTTTCGAAGATGAAGTTTAAATATTGATAATATTAATAATTTATTAATTTTAGGTATTTGAAACGAAATAGTTTAGATGGTTATTAGTATCAATACAAATAAAAATTACTTCTAATGAATCGAAGGCGTATAGAAATATATTTATGTTAGTAATAGAATTCATAATACTTTCGAGATAAACCCAATATTACAAAAAGTAACCACTTGATGAACTATGCAAATGAACAACCTCCTCAGGGCTGGAGGTTAAAGGCTCTCTGATAGAAACAAACGCTGAGTGATCGTTCATTATTTCTCTCTGAACGCTGTCATAATGATAACGACAGTTACACACATGCAATATAAAAAACATAGTTGACATGTAATGACATTGCTGGAAAACAGTAACTATTTAATGTATGAGTTAATAGGCTTGAAACGGTGAAAACTTTACATTAAATATAACCTTGCATCATGATAATTAGTTTAATTTCTTTTTTTTTTTTGTTTTAATATTCATTGTATAAAGGGATATGATTAAATGGCTTAAGTGGTCATCATCCGATTAGACATTGGTATTGTAATAATATGCATTAGCCATTCCTTCAATTGTCGATGTGCTGTTGACCATGGTAATGAAGTTGTTTGTAAGTAACATTGGCGCAACCGAGAATTTTGTGGTACCATAGCTAATGAGTGGTATCCAAACGGTCTTGTACTGATGGCGACGAAAGTTTATAAATGTTCCACTGCTGAGTAAAGACTAGATCTATAAAATGAGGTTTGGAACTCATTACACCACGGTGATAAAATGCGAAAAAGTCAACACACATTTAAAGATTTCACCCGAAATTTTAGAGAATCTTCACGATGTCACATTTCGTCACCGAGTGGATTTTGATCTTGGGTTAAAATCCGCTATCCAAATATAAAATTATAAATTGGATGTTAGTCGTAGAAGCATTCTGGCATTCAGAAGATTTTTTTGTTTATTCCTTAGCATTCAAATTTATGGATTGGTATTTTGTTCCTATTGACTAATCTATGCATAGCTAAATATCAATTACCGTTACAGAAACATTGTAAGGGAAAATCAACTCGATCTCTGTAGTCGATCGAATCATACCGAAGAAACGGTGTTTCGTATATTTATAACAAAGATGTTATCAGAAACGAAGTGACGACTAACAGGACGAACACGGCGCTGAGCATTGAAGCGAGAAGGGGAGTGTTGTGTCGTACATTACTTACCGAGCTAAGGTAAAAACAGTTTCAAAGAGAAGCAGCGCTTCATATATAATTATTTACTTCAGTTATTTTACTCTTTGGGAACGGAAGGAATCCTTTAGAGAATCAAAAATATCACATATTTTAACTAATGTCAAAAAGGCTCAGTTGCAGTTATATCTAACAACGAGTAATATTTTACTAATACAATATCCGGAAAAATTAACTCAGTCCAATAACATGTCAGTCCTTGTAATATGATAAATATAAGTATAGAATATAGTATTATCAATATTCTATGTACACAGTATATTTACATAGTCATTACTCGGGCTCATAAAGCTCTGCGAATTCTGCGAGAATCCCACCGAAATGGGGCTTTGTGTCACCACAAGTATTTAACCGGTTATGCAGTTTTCAGCGAAGAGCGACCATCCACGATGAAAATTTTCTCATCTATTAATGATGGCTAAATTGTAAAATGTCGACGGCGTCAACTTGTTCCGTTATAATTTTTATTATCATAACCAATAAAATTTAGGAGCAGTTCAGACGATTTTTTTTTGTTTTGTTCAATTTGTACATCCCTTCGCCTAATTCAATAAATGTTTTGATGACTCATTATATATTAATTATACCAAAGACGGGTCCATATTAAATGATTGGACTCAAGGTCTATATTTTAAGGGTTTTTTCTCAGGATATTAATAATTAACTTTATTAATTTGGCACATGTTAATCATTTTCTCCTAATCTCTGGACATAACTGACGACGTACTTGATGATTATGGCATAACCCAATTGAATTTATTTCATTTTTAATTTATTACAATCGCCCACTTTATTGGTCGTGGTCAGAAAATCAATTTACTTTAGATTTCAAGTAAAGGTGTTGCACCCTTCCAGGTATGTCGTAAAGGGCGAATGAGCAATCTGTTTACGCAAGAAGAAAAAACTTAAGCCGATGTGATTTAGTGGATATGGATTTCGGTCAAAGTCCTTTGCAAAGTAAAGTAAGTTTGCAAAATATTGCTCCTGTAATTTCATGTCTCCGAGAGGGCCCTGTAGATAATACACGTGAATGTTAAGCACCACTAAGTATCCATGCGCTTCATTTGTGCTTTTAATTAGTTTCGTGTTTAGCCGTGAAAGAAAACATTTTGGAACCTAGAACCTGCAATTTCGAAGGAAATTGTGTCACACGTGTATCCACCAAACTGCCTTGGAACATCATGACTTTAACCAACGAGACTTGTATCCAGCAGTAAGACATTTACTTAAGACATTTGCTACTTATTTTAAATATAGTTTCATTTTCAATATAGGAAACGTTTCTCACTAAGACAAATAAATAAACAATAAAGGTATACGAATGAAAGTTATAACCTATTTGGCTGGAAAGAGAACTTATTTGATCATGCCGGCCGTAACTTACACTTATGACATTTGTCTGCTGCATAAATCGTATCGTTAGCTTGCATTCATGGATTTCAAGTCAGCGACGACTGGAGTTATCTCTTCTACACGTTCATAATATCTTGTTCCCACCAGAGACTAACAAACTTCATTAGGTCACTAATGGAACCGAGCCGCAGGTCGGCTTTCTAATTACCTATGTCACATATTATTAAGTTACAGCCTTGGACGCTCGGCAGGTACGATATCGATATCGATTATTGTATTAGGCCTATCCAATGATGATGACTTTATATATTAAAAACTACGACATGGCGGGACTCGAAACCCTAATCTTGGACTATCGCGCTAAAGTTATTTGCTAATAGCAAGCCAGTTTCGCGAAGATGTTTCGCGGCTTCGCCCGCGCTTAAATATAAGTAAAGGATAAATGTTTGTTTGGGAGTCTGTCATTTTAAAGTAAGAGGCATGAAATTTCATTCTGGTAAGAAAAAGTTTAGTAAGAGTTTTTTTATTATTTTTAAGTTGATGATTCTTCTTTATATAATCATCAGTGAACATATTATGAATTCCTGTAGTTTGACTTAATATATTTTATAGTTACTTAAATGGCTTCAAGTAAAATTTAATTTATATAAATATTCCGATTTACGATTCTGTTGCTTAAAAACCCCGCCATCTATCTAGGCCGTTGGGTATAGTTAAAACTATAAATAAGCAAGCTTAACAATATATTTTTTTATTCTATCAAACTTAGAGTAAACAAAATTATTCGAGTCACTGATTTTTTTTTAATAATAAGTAATCGAAGCACCTCTTTGTACACGGTGGTAGGGCTTTTTGCCAGCCCGTCTGGATAGGTACCGCCCGCTCATCAGATATTCTACCTCTAAACAGCAATACTTAGTGTGGTTGCGTACCGGTCTGAAGGATGAGCGAGCCACTGTAACTACAGGCACATAGGATATAACATCTTCGTTCTTACGGATGCCATTCGGTTGGTGGCGCATTAGCGATGTAAGGAATGGTTAATATTTCTTATATCGCCTATTGTTTATGGACAGTGGTGATCACTTATCTTAAGGTGGCCCATTTGCCCATCTATCTACCTATATAAAAAAGACGTTTGCGTTATTTCCTTTTGGGGGCTTAAATTACTAAGCTACTTGCAGAGCTCACTCTGGAGCATGCAGCATAAAAACTGTCCATGTGATAACAGTTCTCACTATCGCTCGCCATGTTCAACGACAGGCCTTGGGACTTTTGATTGTCACGGGGAAGCAAACTTTTAGAGCGAACTATATTTGTACATTGAAATTCGAATGATATATTCTAATGGGTAGTATTCTTGGATTGAAATCTACCTGTCTCCGAGTATATCCTAAAACAAATCTGTGGGAACTGAATACCCATGATAATAATGGAATATGTTTTTGTTATACAAACTTCACTAACATAGTAATGTCCGTTTAAAAAAAAGTATTACTTGTACCTCCCTAGGACATATTGATATTAAGACATTGTGTGTTTAGCATTTTATTATTTGCACCCAGAAGCATGTGTATGAAGTTTTTTAGCGAATATTTACGAACGTTCTAACTCTTCAAAACAAAAATAAACAAATTTCCACCCATTTGGGTGGAATTTCTAAAAAATTTGAAATATATGTATATCAATTCAATCAAGAAACACAAATAGTACATTTTTCTATCTTTTTTTGTTTTTTTATTTTATTATTTTATTGTTAAGAATCAATTTGTTAATACAAAATGTGCAATTTGGAAATAAATATAAAATTTAATTGTATTTTCGATTCACTATTTTAACGTTAATGGCTTACATATAAAAGATAGATATATGCTGTCGCGGACTTTTTTGTTGAACTATATAAGATATGTATTTCCACTATACATTATATTCGTGTAACTCATACGGTTTTTGCAGCACATGCCAGAACGGCTTGCAAATAGGAGAAATTTTTCGACTTATGTGACACTTATTGTTATATTTTGGCCAATTTACTCAATCGCTTTATAAATTATAGTCTATATGTTATTCTGATGTATTATTGTAAAGTTTCATTAAAATCCATTCTATAGTTTTTGCGTGAAAGAGTAACAAACGACCATACACAAACTTTCGCGTTTATTATATTAGTAGGAAGTAGGATTATTATATGCCCTGTACTAAACATACAAACACTGTACTCTATGGGCGAATAGTTCGATTGGTGAATGTTTATATCTCATATTGATTAAAAAAATCACAGGGTAAAATCCTTATTTTACCCGTACGAAGTCGGGACGGGCAGCTAGTTTACTTATAAAGCATTTCTTCATTATAAAGTCACAGTGACCATAAATGGTTATATTTAAATATATGGGAAAAAATTAGCGGTAACTTTCGTTTAATTTATTTGTTAAAGAGTATGACTAGTAAGAGTAAGATCTTTATTAAAATAAAATAATAAATTATTTTTTCACGTTTTTTCACTTTGCAATTTGAACCAGTTATGTTGAAAACTGGAATGACGTGGAGATTGCGGTGAAATGTATTAACGAAGTACGCGGGCGTAGCCGCTACTTATTGTATTATAACATTTATTTGAATGAATTATATATATTTTAATGTGGCCGTAATATGATCGATCGAGTCGAGCCCAAAGACGCGCCAAAAATGTTTCACATCAAAAAATATCGCGCGCTAAGACTTGTTCAATATCGGGACGAGTTCGCGCTTTATATGTTATCCGTTAATGAATATTTCATTAACGGAAACGGATTCGATATATATTATTAAATAATTAAAATAAATAAAGAGATGTTTTAAGTCCGAAATTTTTAAATATGAATAAAATATATAGTGTAAATCATTTTTAATAGTGCACTAACAAGCGAGACAGCTTATAAAGTATGATATGCAAATAAACGTCAAATCATCTGCATCGAGAGCTTTAACATGAAAGGTTTCCCATTAGCAGTGCGCAACTCTATGAACCACGTACAAATCCTTTACTTTGTTGATAAGTCAACATGCCTCGTTTTCTTCATTATTTATTATTATTGCAATCATATTTAATATGAATATTTTAATGTCGCCGCTCTCAGAATATGAATTTTTTTTTTTTAAAAAGCCTTAAAGAAATTTTTCGCTTAAGAATGCTCCACACGGTAAATCAATGACTATGTCTTATGAAAAAATTTACTTTTAAAAAACTTAACATGGTGATTAGCTATTCTGGATCAACATGGATGTTACATGGTCGAGTAGAAGCATAAAAATTAATAAACAATGTTTTCGAATGGTAAATGAAACGATTTCCGTGTTAAGTAAAAATCAGCGAAAAATATATAAAACACGCGGCCCTTGTCAGCTTAATGTTGTAAATTTTAAACAGTTAATATTTCGTGGTGAGAGTGACGTCACAGGCGTCAGGCACGTCGACTTGTTGTTTTTATTTACGATCGATTTTGCGTGTAACCTCCGCTGGGGCGAGTCAGTAGCAATTATTTGAATATTGAAATAACCGAAATACTAAATTTACTTCAGTTCGTAATGAGTATATCTAATATGAAGACTCCTAGTTGTGTTCGATGATCCATAACGCTATTAGATATTTCTACGTATTTTTACCCTTAAAAATATCTCGTTAAACTCCTACACGGGTATCTCTAACGAGCCTCAATATACTAATGTCACATATTCAAATTATCTTCGCTCGGCACTCGCTCGAGCGATAGTGTTAACACAGCCTACACTATTTCCACAGCTAAACTATGGTACATTTCGTAAGATATATTGCAAGGTATTCTAATACTTAAAATTTTAATTTCAGCTATTTCTGTTAACGACTTTTTCAAATGAAACTTTATAAAGAGACAATTTCAAGTATTTTAAAATTATATGTGTGATTATGATATAAAATTATATTTTTTTTCTAATATTCAGTGTTTTCAATATACTTAAATTAACTTTAATCGCCTGTACGTACTACTATCATATATTAACGTACTCTATATATTAAGATAAGTCATTAAAGAGATCAGTTTACTGATATGTAATACGGGTGTTTGGAGATAGGGAGGAACCGGGTGTAAAGTTCCTCATCCACCATTGAAAAGGGAGGATCCTCCGACCAGACGGGTGTTAGTCTGGTGGGCTACTGCCCGACGGTTGTTGTCGGGTTCTTGTATATATGTTCAATCGCTCGGATAACTTTAATATTACGATGTAGGATACGCCAGTTTTTAGTTTTCGTATGTGGCGAGATAGATGTCGCTACAGGTGTAAGCAAAAAGATACAAGATCGTCTCTCAAGGCGGCGTCAAGTAACAGCCTATAAATGCCCCAAAGCTGGGCTGAGGCATACTCTCCTTTTTAAGGAGAATGTTTGGAACTTACTCCACCACGCTGCCGCGGGCCAGTGGATACACGTGACGGATTATCGGCAACCACAATCAGATTTACTTAAACGAACTAAACTTATGTAAAAATGATGATGTGATATTTGTTTCAGATTAATAGATTTCGACCCCGCTCCACCGTACACGATGAAAGTTTAAATAAAATACGTATTCATCTATTTAGTATAAATTTAAATAAACGCTCTAAGCTTTTTAATTAGATGCCTCATACAAAATATTTTTTTATTAAATATGTACTTTTTTGCTTTTTAGTTGTGTATAAAATTAGCATCATTTAAGGGTTACATGTGGAATTTTGGTGAGGCTGTCTTCAAGCTGTGGTGCTCATATTCAAGTCTAACAAACACTCATAGTCCTAATGTCTTAGTGCCTTAATCAGAAGCCTGTTTCTCGTGATATCTCTTCGAACTTTCTATCATACCTACACAATGTTACAGTGATCCGGCAATGATATTAACGAAACAGACGATTCAATATAAAATATTTACACCTTGTTCTTCTAACTGCTGGCAGGTGTGGAGCTTGTTTCACCGCGCTGTTCCAACGTGGGTTATTGGATATACTCGTACATGTGGCAGAATATCATTCAACACATGCAGATTTCCTTACGATGTTTTCTTTCACAAACGAACACGAAATAAATTAAGGTAATGCTAACTTAGTGGCGCTTTTCCGTGCTCGTACCCGCAACATTCGATCATAATTAACATTAGTAGCAATAGTAATTCAGCTGTCTCCAACTTATTACGATTATGTCATTTGAACAATAAAAATGAGAATCAACAACATGGATTTGAGGCAGTTCACACCTTCCGCAAATAGAGTTATAAAAGATTGCAATCTTAACAAAGAAATCGGAAACGGTCACAACCTATTGAATGGATCGTGATCTAGCCGCAAGGACGGCCGAGATAATAAAATAAAAGAAACCGAAGGTGACCGATATAAATGAAATCGAATACAAGTGATTTCGAGGTATCGTATTCAACAATATTTCACTGATAGCGAGCAAGCGGACACCGGCAAAGTTCTAGACGCCGGGGAATACCACTCGCTTAACAGTGATCTACCGTCAAACAACCACCTAGTATAATTATAGGCACAAAGGACAATTCCAAATCTCGGGTGTCAGCATAGCGCCAATACGAAGTTTGTCTATATAATAGTCTTCGAATACATACCGATAAGTGAACAAATTGCTCGTTATAGGCTTTTTACATAGCGTTTATGAACGATATTCTCTAATCTTTTTTCCAATGTAATTACACTGACTGATAATAGAAACCATGGAAATCGATGTGCAGATAGATCACAGTATCAAATTGAAACGTTTTTTCTCATTGCGACGTAATAATTAAATGACCTATTGAAAAGGTTTCAATTTCATTTCGTATCAATGGTCTAAACCGCAATCTAAATTACATTTTTTATATTTGTATTGAAGCAATATATCTACGTAATTATTGCAAATGATTCTTCGTCTAAGAAAAAAACACCAATGTCTTATAATTAATGTTGAAATTAATTTTCATATCTTTTAAGGACGAAGCCGTCTTTAGGACGAAGTTTTGCTACAACGTGACCATGATATAAATTAATATTAAATACACAAAATATAGAAATTACATTTTTATTCCTTTTTTCTGTACTTAATTTAAAATTTCTTTGTCTCTGTCACCAAAAATTGACGTAGGCCGACAACTTTTTCAACATAATTCGTTACGATTGTAATTCTATTTCCAAAAATAAGAACTGAATAATATTATCAGACTAATGAAAGAAATCTGTAACGATTAACTGTGACCGATCTTATTCTTTTCCCTGCTCAAAGGATAAAAAGTAGAAATGACGGAGCGCCTTTAGCGGTATTAAACATGACTTAGTACTTTAGCTTCCGACGAAAGATGTCTAGTACACGGGGGAATAAGGATAGTATGGGAAGATAAAGAAAATTAATTAACTAACCGCTTGCATCCAGTTTCATTATCGTCGCGAAATATAGCTAACATTAAATCGTTGATCACATCGCGTTGTGTACGAGGTATGCTATTTTTTATGATACAATATCAATTTACATTGAACGAAACGATGGGTAGCAGTTAGTCTTACTAATATTATAAATGCAAATATTTATACGTTTGTTACTCTAACGAGGCTATGCATAGCGTGTTCTAGTATTTTATTTACGGTGTACGAGGCGGGGTTAATCACTACTTTTATATTAAAGCGGGCGGCAACTGACCCGTTTGTCTATTGGTGGACAACCGGACCGGAGTCTCACCTGCTGGAAAGTGACTACCACCACCAATGGACACTTGCAACACAACAGGGCTTACAGGTACGTTGCGGGTCTTTAAGGAATGAGCACATTCTTTTCTTGAAGGTTTCTATGTCGTATTGGTTCGGAAAATTTACAGGCGAAAGCTGGTTTCACAAAGTGGTTTTGCGAGAAGAGAAGTGTCTTAAAAATGTGGATTTTCAGAGATCGAGGTGGTATAGGAGGAATTATATAATTATATAGAATAGAAATATAATGATGTAAGCGTTCGGGGAGCACGACCACTGCACGACGGATTGCCATCTACGCCGCCTGTCGAAAATTTCAAAGAGGTAAAAAAAAAAAATTATAAAGAAACCTGTTAAGCCGTTGTCTCCTATATTTATGCAAACATATTGCGATGCGCTGTTATTCTCACATATCGATTTTTAACCAGTAGGTAGTGTAAACTATAAATCTACAACACAACTCAAATTGTTGCTGCTTTGCGGTTAAATACCTACAAACAGGCTCACTAAATGTCAGACCTAAATCCATGATCCTTAATATTAGGATAACTGTTACTAACTAAGCTCGCAGCGATCGTGTACGCATTAAGAGGCACTTTGAAAGTGGAAACCATGGATTTGTTTACTCTATTTATAAACTGCCGATCAATTAGTATTGGCAGAATAGGATCGAGGTTGCGAACTTTATTAAACAATTAATACTACTGGGCTTAGGATATAATTAGACTATATTAATTATACAGATGAAAGGGAAAACGGTGATTTTTCAAGTTATAAATAATAAATTTATACAAAGGTTAAGCTGGTATTTAAGGAAGCAGCTACTGACATAAACCATTAGTGTCAGCTACGAAACAATCGACATTTAGTTCATATTAAATTAATAAAATAAATATAATTTGATAACGACGAATGAAACGACAAGAAAAGAAAATAGTTTCAATAAAATAATATTTATATTTAGTCTGTGAGAATCCTCACTCGAAAGGAATGAATAAATCGTGAGTGAGATTTCGTGTTCTTTATTATTTGTTGTGTAATTTAATATATTTAATTGGACAACGTAGTCGTCCTAGAATTGCGAAACAAACAAACTCGTAGGAGACGTTTGCAATTTTAATATAAAATACAATTTATTCAAACTTTATCAAAGTTTGCACGACTGAACACACTCATTTGAGGAACTGTTGGTCTGATGTTAATAATTATTTTTGCATTAGGCACTCCGTAAATTGAGGAAGACTAGGACTATAACGACACACAAGAGTGGTACACTAAACATCAATAAATCCGACAAACTGTACTGAGATATTATATACAGTGGTGGTCGTATAATTAGAAACACTACCAACGGTCCTTGACATTATGTAAGATACTTCACCGCAATCATTTTAATTTTGAAATTAAACAATAAATAGAACAACAATATGTTCAACGATTTATCATTTATTAGAAAAACAATATAAATCCGATTACACAAGTGCAGTTTCAATATTACATAACGGACTAACATTTAAATCTGTTTTAATGTATGAACAATAATGGTCAACTAATTAGAAACAACAAAAAATATAAAAAACAATATTTTTTTAAGTATTAGTAATTATTATTGTTATTTACGAAATAGCTACTATCCGCAGCCTACCAATAGTTACAATTCATATTTAGTGGCGTATCCCTTATTTTCAATAACAGCTCTGCAACGACGTGGCATTGATTCAATCAATTTCATACATTTTTCTAGAGGGATTGAATTCCATGCTTCAACAAATGCTTCATATAGTTCGTTTTGATTGGTGTTACGTTTGTTTGAGACTACCACCAATATACCAGATATAACAATATACCAGAGATTTTCTATCGGGCTTAAATCCGGACTATTTGCTGGCCAGTCTAAAACGGATATACGATGTTCGCTAAGGAAACATTTGACTCTATTGGCCGTGTGTTTAGGGTCATTGTCATGCTGAAACATCCAGGTTATAGGCAAATGATCGTCCGAGTAGGGAATCATTGTGTGCTCTAAGATATTTTTGTATTGCCATTGATCCATTGTACCGCCACCGTGCTTGACTATACTCCTTGTGTATTTATAATTAAAAGTATTGTTTACAGGGCGTCTAACATAGCGCTTTCCATCGGAATTTACCATATTTATTTTTGTTTCATCTGAAAATAACACTTTTTTCCATTCTCGTACCGTCCAATTACCTTTTTTTTTAGCGAATAATAATAGCTTCTCTCGGTTTTGCTTGGTAAGAAGCGGTACATTTCGAGAGATTCTTCCAAAAAATTTAGCTTCTACTAATCTTCGGCGTATCAGTCTTGACGAGATGTTATGAAAGTTTTTAATCTAGTTGGAGCCTTTACTTGGGTCTTTTTTAGCAACACGAACGATTAGCGTATCTTCTCTGGGAAAGGATTTTCTTGGCCGAGCCTTTCTAAGAAAATTTTCAACAGTTCCATGTGTTTTATAATGATCAAGTGCATTAAAAACTTTCTTAACAGAACAATTTAAATGTTCAGCTATTCTTCTGTACGCCCACTTATGATCTATATGTAAATTAACAATGATTTGCCTTGTTGACGCGTCACTACTTTTATTTTTGCCCATTTTGAACAAAATAAAATTCAGATTAAATTTTGAATTGCCGCCAAAATAATAGAAAAAGAAATGTTATTCTCCAATTTCAAAAAAAGAACGAGCTATGGATGCTTTTTTAAAATGTTTCTAATTAGGCGTCCAAGCGGCCAGTAACAGAAAATAAACTCCTACTACATGTGTAAGACTCATTTTGTAATTAAAAGTAAGATATGTTTTATATTTTATGCATTTAATGAGTTTTTTATATTATTGCATGATTATTAACTATTGAATGTGTATATTTTTTACGAATATTTGTACGTTGAAGTTATACTTTCTTTATTCATAAGAAGTGTTTCTAATTATATGCCCACCACTGTATATTACTCAAAATTTAACGAAGATGAAACCTTCGACAAATCTTCTATTTGTTATGTTATAAAACAACGAAATGAGAACAGAACTTTTTTCGTATTAACTTTTAAACAGATAGATGGGTTTCACTTTCATCTGGAATCTTATATGTATAATCTTTTTTAAGCATCTGTATAAAGGTAGGATACATAATGACAGTAAATTCGGTCCTCTTTGATAAATACTTCATCCACAAACACGGTAGAGCTACAAATTTATTAGTTAGCTAAATATATTTAATATAGTCTATTGCAATCGAAGGAAAAGAAGAGAAATAAACAACTATGACATTTAATAGTCATAATTGACATGACATTAAAAGACCGGGTGAGTTATTTAATTAATAAATTATCAAGGAACGAATGATTTTTTTGTTATTTCGAAATGAGATTTATTTTTAAACATAACTTTAAATATTTTATTTTTTAAATATATATAGACATATAGGATAGAAGTAATAAATAAATTTCGATAAAACTGCATATGATAGAAAAATTTGCTTCGAATGTCTTCAGTGTTACTCTTTTTCTTAATTGGACCAGTAGAATGGATTAAGCGTTTCTATGCAAAATGCTATTTTTCTTAATTAATTTCACATTTTTTAACATTACCATTAACATTATACATAAATTTTTATTTTTATTTTTTTTATTAAGGTGCTATATATTATTTAAATATATTAGCGTTAAATTTATTTCTAAATCAGTAAAAATCGTTCGTTCCTCATTCATTTAAAGAAAATCCTTGTCCGACGAGCAATTAATATTAATATGACATTCATTATCAATTTAGATAGCAATGGTGTCATAAATAAAAATATTAGTCAATATATGTTTGTACATTATATAACAGAACAGTCTGCAAATTAGTACGGAATATGTATCTTATGTTTATCTTTACCCCTCTATCGGAATGTACCGTCGATATTATGGCTTATGTACCGCACACCAACTTCTAGTTGTACCTACATATGAGCGGCCGGAAGATATTCAAACCACAGCCTGCTAATAATCCCAGATTCATCAAAATAATACGCTTCGACGTGTAACCGGAGTCCGTCGATCGTAAACAGAAGCTCTAGACGTTAACGAGATCGCAATAGCGGTAATCGTGTTTGTGACGAGATGCCTCCACCTGTTACTCTATAGACAGACCATTAAGCTACAGCGAACTGTGCTGCCTTCGCCTCTGTTTATGTCTGGCTTACATGACAGTGACTACAGACTGAATAGCTCAAGCATTCGGTAATTTATGAGCCTGCAGGTATCGCCGATCGTAACGTAATTGAAATTACTCAAATTGTTACATATTTAGTTTAATTAAAGTTGAATTTGCTTTGATGTTATCTGCACGTTTATTGAAATACTATCTGTTTCGGGAGGTTTCAACCTTGTTAAACTTTAATACTTTGTCCCAGAGGTAAGAAGCGTGACAGTATATAGTCTATTAACTATCTCAATAAATGGCAATTTTATTATAACGGTCGAAAAGACGAATTTTACAGCTTAATAGTATAGAAGTATGAAAAAACATAAAAAAAATGATGAACGCATAATTTTTAATTTATATGATATTAGATTGAGCACGGTGTTTTTTTTTAGTAACGATAAACTAAACGAATAACTCTACCATGCACTTAGCACTTTGGTAGAGTAAAATATTAAATATTTGATATACATATTATATAATGAATGTTATGAGAAAGTTTTGTTAGTCCGTTTGTTTTAGGATACACGGCTAAACTATAAATCAACATAGAACTTCCACTATTTGATAGATTGTTTTCAGATAGCTTTAGGCTACACCTACACATGTCCTTATAAGCTATAGTTAAAGCGAGCCAACATAGAGAGGGGAAGATCTAAAATCTCCAAGTTAAGCAGTTGCAACTTTACCGATTTATTTAAAATTTTATACACCGTCAAAAAATACGACGGTATAAAACATTTGTACTTAATCAATAGGTCATGGGTAAAAAATTTAATTTATAAACCGTAATTATAACCGTGCATGGTCGTAGCGGGTCGCAAGTACTTCAAAAAAGGCTATTAGAACTTTGTAGCGCCACGCCCAATAAGCAATATATCTTTTTTAAATGAATATAAAATACAAAATAATTCATCATTTTTCGCACCTGCTAAAATGATTTGAAATTTTAAGTAAATTGATCGGTGGACAAAGGCCTCCTCTCCTCTCGTAAAAAGGCTTGGAGCATTCTTCTTCATGCTGCTCCCATGCCGGTTGGTAAACACACTGCACATGCAATTTTCATTACGATGTTTTGTCTTATGATGATCACGTGATAATTTACAAACACGAAGGAAGCATATGAAATCTCAGTTGTGCTTGACCGGCTCGGCTCGATTGAAATATACATAGATATAATTAAGTTTATTCTTAGAACACGAATTGAATTGCAAAATGCTGCTTCCGAAGGCACGTAATGAAAAAACATATATTCTCAGGTAAACAACTTCATCGTCTAACCAACGTAAGTTAACTAGCAAGTATAGCTACAGCATTAAAGGCACCGACACTGACGTCCGCAACATTATGCATTGATAGCCGTGTGAATAGCGTAGCGAAACTTGCAAACGAGATGTAGCAATTTCGTTACTATGAGTTACGCCATCACGGCGCCGAGATGGCTTACAATTAGGGTTTCCATTAAAAATTTAAACAAAGTACATTTCTTATTGAAAACATATGCCAAAGTGTCGGCAAAGTAAGTCGCCTTGCAAACATTTAAATGTCACTGGACTAAACATATACCGTTTCACCTATAAATGTTGTATATGGGATAATTAATTACAATACAGCGTCTTAAAGGAAGCGAGAGAGTTCTGGGCGCTTTTACTGTGTCGAAGACAATTTAATAAGCTTCATACACTCTCAATCTACTGCCAGCCACAGAATGATAGAGCTTTATCCTTCCTACAACACAGGCTCGCTCACCACTCCAATACTTATGAAATGGAATGCCTTTTAAATTTTAACCAAATAATTTATGAGGTGCTATGTTATATGAGTATATACTTCTTTAAAGGATAACTATATGTATTTTCTAATATATTTTTCTTTAGAATACCGTTTTTCAGAAAATCGGGTAAACCATGTTTATTAAAAAGAACAGTCCTGAAAAAAAACAAAGACAGATGGCAAACCTACTCTAAATATATAAGACATAAAGTCCCGTCGTCACTGCACAACCATTTCAAGATGCAAACGATGAGAGCTGTTTAGTGTTGCATATAATGTGTTTAATGAAAGAATCGTTAACTCTTCGGTTTCTAGATTTTTCTTACGTAATCGCATGAAATGTTTTACATCTGAATTAGTACAAAACGAAACTTCCTGGAAATTCTTGTTTGAGGCTTTTGTATATCCGTGTACGCAAACAATTTTGCAATGCCTGTTGAAATTGTTAACTAAACTTCAGAATATTGCAAACATAAAGGTATAATAAATGAACTACAGAAATTTGCCCAGCGGTGGAATAACAAAATCTAAAATCGTAAGTTACAACAAAATTAAATGATATCAAATCCAGAAAAAATATAGATAACACGAGAATTTTATGATTTATTTCAGCTTAAGATAAAACTCTAGGGATTATCGAGTGAATCAAATGACAATTTCAAACTGTCAAAGCAACAATGAATCCCACAGTCTCTCGTCGCTAAAAGGCCGTGTCAACTGAATGTCTAAGCCAATGGTTTCCCGCTGTATCGTTTCTCGACCTGTCTTACGCGCAAATCATCCTTCTGTTTAATGGATTTCCAATCTATTTCGTAATGATGAATTTACGACGTTCGACACCATACAACATAATGGCCTTATTTATTTTTTAGTGTACATGTCGGATTATATTCGGGCTTTATAGTTTGTCTGGATGAACTTTAAAGTAACCTTTGTATATCTACTTATACAGAAGTATAAGTAAAAATATTAATAATTTCCAAAAATATTGTATATATATATATATGAATACATTCTTTGTTCTCGGGTTTATATAACAAATTTAGACAAAGTGAGGTATATATTTGTTTCATTCCTGTCACGTGAAAGACAGAGCTGCATTCTAGATTTAAACTTCCTATTTCGTAATTAATTTCTTTGTCATGCATTGTTCAATATATTCTGAAACGTGTTTCAATCAAGAACCTAATAGTGTACAGTTATCGACAAGAATTAATCATTGTATAGGCAGTTAATCTGGCTAAGTGGTTGTGTAACGGGAAACGAGATGCAAATCTATTTCAAAGAAGATATGCAATGTAGGATACAATACAACTATTTACTCGAAATAATTGAAATCGATATAATGTTCCTTTATTGTTCTGTGTTATATGTATTGTATAAATAAAATTAAAATTTTAACAAAAGATAAAAGGAAGATTGAATTCTTTCATTATTCTGATTTCTTTCAGTTGTTAAGATCCGGACGTTGACAGAGACCTGAAACTGTCACCGAAATATGCTCACCGAATTCTACTTTGTAGGTACAGAGATAACAATGACAGTCCCCTAGAAAATTGCCGGAGCTAGTGAACATTGAAAATTAATTCACATTGTTGAAAAACTCTTTTTGAATAGATTATATCTCATGGAAAAACAGTAATTTAAAAATGGAAAGAAAATCATACGATATTCGGTTTTATTATAAGATATTTGATGACCGAATGCGCTAATCTTCAACAAGTTTCACCAATGTTCTTTATTATCCATATATATTATAAACACACTAGCCACTCCAGCATCGAACGTGTAAAATAACGATTTTTATCGCATGCTATTTTTTAAGCATTGAGAATATATAAATATTCGTGGATTTCACGGATTATATAAATATTCGTGGACACGTGCTTCGCTAACGTGTCGGACAAGATCCGCTTATCCCCCGTTTATTTTTTTACGCGTTTTTTTAAACATCTCTTAACATTTCTACAACTACTGGTTTGATTTATCAACATAAAAAGTTTAAAATTAATATATTTTTCCATTTTGTACGATATCTTCAAAGGAAAAAATCAGAATTAAAAAAATATTTTGAGAGGATCTGATGTTCTCAACACAGCTTGCAACCTGAAGTCGCATTGGGCTGATCAGCCTATTACGTGATCACGTACAGCGAAGGATCGATGGCCGCCGGAACAGACCTAGAGTTAATATACCGGCAAACGCAATGTAAAGGTCAAGGCAGGTAAACCCAACTGGATGTGGAAGGTGGACTAGGAACTTAAGCGAACCTTGAGTGAGGCCTATGCCTCTAATTGCAGTAGACTGCAATTAGTACTGGGAGTTATAGCCGTTGGCTAGTCTCCTTTGAGAATAGTCGTCGGACTGAAATCGGTTCGGAGATCATATGTGTTCCTTTGTTAGTTAATGCGTTGATCTAGATATTGATACTATAGAGAAATAAAGGTAGACCTACAAACTAGTGCTTACTGGAACAACACTGCTGTAACAGTAAAGATTAAATAAATTATAAATGACTTACATATATCCAGAGCTTGCGACAGCAGGGCCTGGGCGAGCAATAGCGCTACCACACACGGCACCATCTCGCCGCGCTCACTTCACCATCTCTACCGACACTCCAATTCTGTAACATATTGTTTGCATTAGGCGAAAATCACTGCTTGTGCCTTTATTCGTGCGTAAGCTTTGATCTCAAGCGAATGTTCTGCAAACAAGCTAGTTTTTAAATTTAAAATAAGAAAGTAAATGGGCAAATCGAATACCCAGTGGCATATAGTCACCAGCGGCTGTAGCAGTTAGTACTATAAGAAATATTAACCAATCATTACAATGTCAATGCGCAGCCAAGCATTAACTATATAAACTAATATGTTATGTGCTCTGATCGGCATCCAGCGCACACCTATACAATGTATTGATGTTAAGCGGAAAAAAAGTGATCAGTGGGTACTAGATTTTACCGAGAAGGACAACTTAGTCACCTTATGGTAACTAAGTTTTTGTTGGTCATAAAGGCTATGAAAATTAGTTTGCTTACATATATGTAGATGAATTATTATATAATGTATATGACGTAGGAGGTAATGTACCTATATTATTATATAGTAGGTATCTGGGAGACCAAACATCGCTCGGCTCTAATAATTTTATAATTAGTTATTAAAAAACGATTTTAGAAAATACTTTGACAACATTTACGCTAAATCAAAGTTTCTGAGATACCCTAAATACATATTTGTATAGAACAAACTTTATCAATATCTTGCTACTCGTAATAAAGGCACAGAAGTTATCTAAATACATTTCTAAGTTTTTTTACATCGATAGGCTAATTACCTCACGAACGTGTCACTATTAAGGCGATTTAAGTAGAAAAGCATTGCAACTGTGTGCGATTTATTTCATTTAAATTGACATCGGCTTTGGTATTCGGTATAATATTGTGAATGCTAGTGTGTTTTACAATTTGCACGTGTAAATTATAGCGAACGATTCAATGGACGAAAATAAACCCCGTGAGATATAAAATACGAACAAATATGATGTTAAACCGATACCTTTCGATTGTTACTTTTCCTTTAAGCTTTAATAAATCGAATTATTCAATGTAATATCAATGTACTCGAATGAAACAACATTTGAAAAAGGATTTTCGAGTCGTCGTAAACTTAAATAAACAGATATATAAAAAAACTGTTTGTTTAACGCAAATAAAAAAATATGACAAAGTGACCCTTGATAATTTTACTCTTATAAAATATTATGATGATGATATGTTCAAAGTCAGGCGCTTTTTTATTTTTCATTATTAAATTGAAGTCGATACAAAATACTTACTAAGGAATTTTAAATATTAACTATTCTGAAGCTACGTAAAAAACTCTGAGAGCATTCCAGGCGATTTTAAAGTTGCGAAAAAAAAATCGAAGTTGCAAGTAAGAAGCCCTTTCGGTAAAATAAAAGTGCAGTGACGAAACTATTGAAAATAGAACATTTAAGTATGCCGAGTGACAATAGATATTTGTTATCAAGCTGCTTCGTGAACGATCTGGAGGCAAAATGAAATTGAACATCTTGATAAGTTGAAAAGCTTACATAAAACTGTTGGTACCTATTTACTCGTTAGGTACGAACGACGAATAGAGTTTTGAGATTAACAGAGTTTAATATAGCAAATAGATACTAAAGTTTACACAACACACTCATAACCGATTATTATGTTTATTTGTCTATTATCAACACAATATCACTTCTGAATGTTTATAAGTCACTGATATGACTAGAAATGTATAAAGTTCGAATTTATTCGTGTATTAAAAACTATTTCGTTTCAACTCATCCAGGGAGAGGCCACGACCCGCAAGTTCCAAGCACCTTATACGGAGTGGAGTTGAATTCACTTCCTAGTTAAGAGGTTTTCAGTGTATTCGTTAAGACGAATTCACGTTGAAGTTCTTTACCGCGACCGCAAACACACCGGTTTCCGGACCGATCACTTTGAAATATGTTTCGACACCAATAACTTTAAAGTTAAATCAACTGAGTCAATATACTGTCATAATATTTTAAATTAAAAAAATATTATTAGATAATAAAAAATAAAACAAAGTTTAAATAGACAAGTTTTTTTTTTTTTATAAATAATTGCATTAAAGCAATTCAACAGTTGAACTCTAAATTGAAGTATCGAATATCACAATATATATACTGAGTATATACGAGTAAGGCTTCGAGCGATGTCGGCGCGACGTCGTAACCCGACCGGACGCGCCGAGATACTAGAGCAACTAGGCGATAGCAGTTCCAAGCAGCACTAGCGAGCGAGCTGGGGAGGCCCGGGCGAAAACTTCTTGTATGCGCCCGCCCTTACACTCGGACTCGAGGACCCGCCTCTATGAAAATGATATATATTATAAATAATGTCTAAAATATTATAACTAACATATCTTTGTGAATTCATACGAATGTTCAACACTAATTCCATAAAGTGGAATGTGTTGTCGCTGCAAACCGCTCTCAAAGCATTTCGTTTGAGATGAAAATTTTTGGTATTTCCTGAGAGACATCTCTATGTGCAAAATGTAATTAGATATTCTACAGTTACGCTTGTTTTCGCTTGTTTTGATACAAACATTCATGTTTTTTTTAATAAATATTTTCTTAACTTTTTATTTACTAATAATTAATAATGTTAAATTAAAAAATGTTTTAAAGTACCGTACAGTAACCTCTGTTCCGGCGGAATGCGTTGAAAAGTCGGATATTTTTCGTTATAGGATTCCGTGGCTCAATTATTTATTCATTTAAACATTTTAAATGGACGAATTTTTAGCTTCGAATTAGGATATTTTGTATTAATATTGTATCATAATAAGGCGCAACTATAGTGTACCAAAAATTTAACTCCTACCTGGAGGCAATACAATGTAAAGATTAAAGTATATTTTCATATTAAATCACACACATGACGAAACTCGAAGGGCAAGACGGATAATGCTTTTTTTCCGTACAAGTAAACGAATAAGTTCAAAAAGTATTGATTGTTAATTCAGAGTCGATATAATTCATATGTAACATTACGGAACACTGGTGCGCGAGTCATACTTCCACTTGGCCGTTGTTTTTTACATACATCGTTTCGGATTTATCTCGCAACCGTCCATATTTCAGTTAGATATTATTTAATTTGTATTCGACGGCTTTGATTGGTTTTCGCTGGACGTTTATTTGACGTGACTGGGTTGCATTTCATGTGGGTTTTATTTTATCGGCTTACTAGTCCAACGTGAAAATCACAGATAAAAGTTTGGAAGGAAATATCTAACGAGCTATAGTACCACTGAAGTAAGCTACAACACTTCACTTCATTTCACTGATGGTCCCTACCATGTTGTTAACCACCGGCGCGGTCCGGAGGGGTACCACCCACTAATCGCTTATTTTGCCGCCAAACAGCAATACCTTCTTTTGTTACGTTCCGATTTGAGTGAGCCAGTGTAATTACAAGAGGCGGCGGTTTGCGGCGCCTTAAAGGTGAAAGGACTATTTAATATTTCTTGCAGTGGCAATGTCTATAAGCGGTGGAAACCACTTACCATCAGGCAGTTACGCCTTTTCATTAAAAATAAAAAACATTAGAGTACTGCAACAGAAGCGAGAGTTCTTATTTTCATGACATTACCCTACATGAATCGTAACTTACTTACTTTATATAATATTATTTACTTAAATTAATTGATACATTTCAAATACGAATACGAAATTAAAAAATATTGAGCTTTCATTAAATCTTTTAAGTAATAAAACGTGAACTAGTTTCTCTCCCGGGTTTAACAAGAAATAATTAAGAAGACTTCATCGTGATTGAAGATTATTAAATAACGTTTTCCATCTGAAACTAGACAACCGTGCATGCACCCGTATTGAAATATCGCACAAAAAGAACAGTTCAAAGAAACACAGTTTCAAATTGTATTTGCACAAAGGTACATCAGTCAAAATTAATTTTGAATATGTATTATATTCAAACTTAAATATAAAATATATAATAAAAAAAAGCAATCGGGAACGAAGTTTTTCGACTCAAATTGTGTTTCAAAATGTAGATTTTAATTGATTGTATTACTGTATTTTTATCAAACCAAAAAGCACATCAACCTCCTTTATATTGACCTCTTAAATTCGAACGCATTGCATTTTGTAGCATTTGGTAGGCACAGTATGCCTATTTCGTTATATGACGTGACCTTGGGCTACTGCCATTTCTCTCTACTGTAAGCCACGTAAAAGAACTTCGTTCCAAAAATAATGTATTATATATGTCGTCGGCCGATCGTTGCATTGACCACATCGTGATATGCCCAGGCACATCATGAAACACCGGCACTTCATGATCTGGCCAGCCATATCCAGATGTACCCAGCAAAATATCGAAAGGATCGACGAGAACAACGTTATTGTTGATATTCCCATCTAAACACTGGGCGGATCATCAAGTAGTTGCATTTCGAGCCGATGGTGACGCTGGCTTCGCGTTCCGCTTTATTTACGCGAGTGGCAGATCGGCCGAGACGGCCTCACAATCAAATGAATATTGTGTTGAAAATAACAGTGAAAATGAATCGAAAAGTACATTTAAAGAATGATATAGACGTCAGCTACTCGAATTCCATGAGAGTCATAAAGATAAGATAAAGATCATTTGCACAGTGCGAAAAAGCCAGGGTAGGGGGGGCTGTCCCCTATTTTCCAGTACCATTCCCATCAGGAGGAAATACTCCGTTCCAGAGATATTGCTATATGTATATTCCGACCACAAGTGGAGTTAAGACAAATAAACAACTTTGACATTGAATTGAAGAGATACTATAGGTCGAGATCGTGAATAATCTATTATTTTCACTATGGATTAGCGAAAGAATGTAGTCGTGAATGTTGTTGAATTTGTTGTCGAATAAAATTGATATAAGTAGTTCATTAGAATTCATTGTTGTCTAAAAATATACATTAAAGATGCATAATATAAGGAGAGCCATTAGCAAATCGCATGGAATATGTAAATCGACTATATAAAGACTTGTATATGTTTACTCGTTCGATTGGAATAAGATATAACTATTTATGAACAGCTCTCCGGTTTAATCGATATTTTTCGATTATATCAATATTTCAGTAAAATCCGATAAACTTGTCGATACAAGAACGAAAATATATTCATCTGCCAATGCTTTAAGCAAGTTAGCTTATACCACCGTGTTGTAAGGGACGTCTTTTTGCAAATCACCAGCGCTGATGCTACTTTAAATTATGTATATTACAATGTTTATCCACATAAAGTCGACCCACTTGCTCATGCAGACACATAGATATGATACATGAAATGAATTTTCTAGAAAATAGTTAAAACACTTGAAATATTGTATAATCTCCAAAACGATTAAAAAGTTCAGCGTTTAACCAAGACTAGTGCCTTAACAAAGGGCTTAACAATCCCATCTTTCATGTCAAGGTCTACTTGGGAGGGTGACGGATATCGGTTAGAATACAATGGCAGCGAATTATGTGAGCGATGTAATGCTTATTTAAACTTAGAAGGAGATCACATATCAATCAGTGGCAAAAGGAAAGACTTGAAATATCTAAATATGTACGTGTCGGTTACTAACATGTCTAACCAAGGTTAAAAAAATCCGTATGTCATTTTTGAGAAACGAATACTTTGTGATTGATAAAAACATTAGTAAAATTATTTTAATGGCTGTAATTGTATTACTAGTATAGTGTTTATTTTAAACAAAAAAATATGTGGAAATCTTAAGCCAAAGCAGATAAAAAGCGACAGTCTTTTTTTTAAAATAAATAAATCTATACAGACCTATTGTCCACGTCTTTTGTGTATCTTTTCTTTTTTTTACAGGTTTTTTTATGTGTTATAATCCATGTACACTAAATCTTTTTTAACTTTGTTGGCCAAAGACCGAAATTTGTTTGACCTCTAGCAAATATTCAAACAATAAGATTGTCATTTAAAAATCGATTAAAAACGACCCCAGTCACAGGTTTCTATTTTGTATGGTATTCAGGCTTTGAAATTCAGTTCATATGGTAATATCGATTCATGAGACGAGTAATTTAATGTTCTGTTATGAAGCTCGTATTCACACCGATAGTCTTCATAGATATTGAAACATTGAACGTCCACAGCACCAGAGGTAAAGAGACACTAAGTAATTTCTCAAACAGAAGATGCATTGATACTGTTGGGAACTACGAAACAGTCTAAGTCGATGAATAAGATAAATGGAGACAGACGCATCAGGTAGTTCAGATATGGAATACCGCATTAAGATTACTTTGTATAAGAACATTAAAACAACACGAAGAATAAAAACTAGAGTTGCTACGAATATTTGGTTAGTGTTCCGCATTCAGCCAATATTAAAAAATACAAGTAAAAATTAATATAAACACAGGAAATTAATCATTTAACTTTTATGAATACTGAACAAAAAATGCTAGTTTGAGAAGCGAGTTCGAGCGCAATTTTCGTATCTATGTGAATAAAATAAAGTCACATACAAATATATTTTCTATGAAATTAAAAACAGGTAACTAATCAAATCAAAACCAGTTGTTAACTAAATAAGTTATAAAGTACTTGCAAATTATGCAAAACAAAAAAAAAACGAACTTAAATAATAATTTTAGACTTGAAAGATTAAAGTACTTCTCTCGTATTATTAATGAAAACGGTTTTATTTTATCAAACAAAACAGCCCTTATTTCTATATCAATGAAGATCGACATCATCATCAGCTTATTTAAAAAAAAATAGTGGTGAAAATTCTGAACCTCATACTTGTTAACTAACAATCTTAATAATATGCAAATAATGTCATCACTATTCGTGTTTCGCAAAACTAACGAAAAGACCGAAACCTTTTATGATTAGGATCTCTCGCTTGTTCGTCTGTTAGTTTGTTTTTATAAAGAGATAATTTTGTTTATACGTTTTTTCTGTATTCGTATTCCGTTTCATTTAGTTTCGCTACAGACGTAAGTTGTATACTATGTTTGTATGAAAGAAAACATGGGACGTGCGGGATGTTTATAGTAAGGCGATCGCTTAGCTGTACATATACATCACATTTGGTTATATTTAATAGTTATTAAAAAATAATTTCACGGATACAAGGATACATCATATATTTATTATTTACGTATCACCCCCCAAAAATTTAATCCATTTATTTACGCTGTACATCAGTAATTGTGGTATCGAATTTTATATGAGTAAAAAAATTTATATTTTTAAATAAAAATCGGCTGTAACAGACATACAGAAAGGCATGAAACGACTCTATAGAGCTTTTTCCATCGAATGTACGAAAACTTAAAAAAGAGAAACTTATTAAAAAATATCAACAAGTGTTTATTGTGTGTGAAAACAAACGACGTCAACTTCAAATAAAGAAAACGAGATTATACAATTTAATTACCATCCACTATAAGCACCAAGCTAATTTCTCACTTGACCGTACATTAAGCAGTCAGTTCAGCGAGCATAGTAACCAAGCATTTAATAAATCTGTGACCTAAACGTTGAAATGTTGAATTTTGTGCAGAAACGTACTTCTAATTCTTGGTACGAGTAGTTTTGAGATCATGGAAGGACTGGGCTGGATGTCATTTTTAATGATACAATTTTTAAGGTTTGTTGCATCCAGTAGATCGGTATAGTTGGATATACATATATTAGTCAAAACTGACTTTTTGATATTTTTTAATTTAAATTCAAAGCTCATCAAACGTTTGATCTGAGTTATTTTTTTAATTTAATGAAATAGGTAGTAAGCAGATTGATGACTGATGGTTAGTGGTCACCACTGCCCCTAGACATTAGTGTTTTTAGCGGTAGAATACGTGATGAGTACCATCACGTGATCAGTACCATCTAGTACCTACTCAGACGGGCTAGTATAAAGCCCATCAAGTAAAACTGAGTCAAAACAAATTATAAATCTCATTAAATATAGAAACATTAAACTTAGTTATTTATTGTTAGAAAATATACTATTCAGCTGAGAAAGAAATAAGACTCAGAAGAAACGACGACATTAACTCATCGTGAGTATATTATTAACCATATATTGTTGTTTCCAGGTTAATAAAGGGTTTTCCAATAGGGACGCTTGAACTTTGACAGCTGATTGCGGCCATGTTGTTTGAGTGACAGCTGTCAAATGCAGAGTGTTATATTCATTCCGTCCTCCCAAACCACCATGGCAGGTTACAGTGTCGAGCAGCACGTGCAAATCATAAAATTGTTTTATGAAAATGGGTCTTCAGTTCGAGCAACGTTCCGCGCACTTCGCCCGTTTTACGGTCGCGATGATCGTCCTGCCGAGTCGACTATCCGTCGATTGGTGGACAAATTCGAGTCAACCGGGTCAGTTAACAATCAGCCGGTTCCCGTGCGTCAACGTAACGCGAGATCTGCCGAGAATATCGCCGCTGTGCGCGACAGTGTCCTCGAAAACCCGCGGCAGTCAATTCCGCGTCGCGCACAGGAACTCGGCCTTTCGCAGACGACAACTTGGCGAATTTTGCGTTGTGACTTGAGCCTGCACCCGTACAAGATCCAGCTGACCCAAGAGCTCAAGGTTAATGACCATAGACAGCGCCGTGTGTTCGCTGACTGGGCATTAGAGCAGTTGGAAGTTGACGCCGATTTTGGCAAAAAAATCATCTTCAGCGACGAGGCGCATTTTTGGATGAATGGCTATGTCAACAAGCAAAATTGCCGTATTTGGGACGAGACCAATCCACACGAGGTTCACCAAGTGGCAATGCACCCGCAGAAAGTGACTGTTTGGTGCGGATTTTGGGCCGGAGGCGTGATTGGTCCGTATTTTTTCGAAAACGATAATGGTGTGGCCGTCACCGTCAATGGTGAGCGATACCGGTCGATGATAACCAACTTCTTTTGGCCTGAAATCGAGAATATGGATCTGGACAACATGTGGTTTCAACAGGACGGCGCTACGTGCCACACAGCACACGCTACGATGGAAGTTCTGCACGATCAAGCGCCCTTAATGGAAAACCCTATATATATAAAATGATTATATTGTTATGTATCGTAATGTTTGGTAGCGACCGTTTTATTCTAAGGCGTGTTGTTACCAGCTTTGGCATTCAAACGTAGCTTAACATATGTGTATATTTATAATTGAATCCCGAAAATATTATACATTGTAGCAGCAGAGGCATTTTGGGATCCTGTTGTAAAGTCGTATACATTGTCCCACAAAAGAGTTACTAACTACGCAGTCGAGTGACAAGAGTGATTAGTTTGTGTTTGTTCCTACTTCCTTGTACCAATATGTCACATTTGAGTATCATATTTTCTCAGAAAGTACTTAATATGTTTTTCACATTTGTACATTCAAAACATTACGGAATATCGAGAAGCAACAGTTAATGCCGTATGACATTATACTGTGAAAGTAGCTGACGACGAAATGTAATAAGAGAGTCGTATCAACATCGGTATAGTTCAGGAATTTTAGCACCAAAAATGCGTTCGCTCAGCATAAAATCCCGCTACTCAATTATTCGATTGAAATATGATAGGCGAGCGTTTGCCGCCATCTTGAAAAACGTATTTTTGCAAATATCTCGGAAACGGTGAATTTTACGTTAAAAATTATAGAAATCTTTTTTTGTAGAGGATAAAATTTCCTACCTTTTTTATTTGAAACTTTTTTCTCTATTATTAATATTTTCTGAGATAAAATAATAAATCAAGTCGGGATTTTATACAGAGCGAATGTCTAAAAATCTTGGACTACAAATAGTGTTATTTTTTTTATCGCATATGATGCAGAGCTTAGACTACTCGTTGATATATGGGAGGAGGGGGTATTGTAAAAGTAAGACCAACTAATTCAGTTGACACACCAGGATCAATCGACTGTGCTCCATATTTTTTACATTCGGTGTTTTAAATTTTACAGCTTTTGTTTTTTTTTTATTATTATTACTTAATCTTAATTTAGTGGTTTGAGGCTGAATTCGAAGAACCAAGTTATCTATCCAGTTCATTATATTGAATTCGTAAGTCACAATATGAAATATTTTCATTTACACATAAGTGATGCATTAATCTCTGATTCATTCACATCATTTATTTTCAATCTAAGGCTGGTTTTGTAGATCCCGGACCACCCGAAGGGGACACAGTGGCTATCTGATGGTAAGAAGTCACCACCTTTTAGTTTACAACAAGTAAGTGGACACCACCACCCTAAAGAATAGTAATAAATGTTAACTGTTCTGTTGTTGTTATTGTTCTTGTAGTTGGGTCACGCACCCGTCAAAGCGGAACACAACAACAATTAGTATTGCTGTTCAGCGGTAGAAGAAATAATGAGTGTGTAGTACCTACCTAGATGGTTTGCAGAAAGCCCTACAACCGTTTGGTCATCTGTCTTAAATAAATAATTAAAATGAAAAATCTATCAAATTAGTTACTTATTGTAACTATTTACCTTAGCTATTACAAGTAATGTGATAAAATTTATTTGAAACTGTAAGATCAATTGCTTTGACCTATTATATTTCAATAACTGATAATAATTGACTTAAATCAATAAATGAGTCGCATTTAGCAGATGTAGAAGAGCTGTGCCCATTCTGTACATTAAATTAAATTGATGATAAGGAATCATGAATTTAATGTCTCCAATTGAAGCATTGCATCAGCGTCACTCAATAAATTATGTATGTTATCTATCTATTAAGTTTATGACATATCCTAGTTTTGCAAATGCCGACAATTCTTTTTGGACACACCACATTATTTGCTGTATATTTATTTATTTTTTCTAGAATATCATGTGTTGTTTTGGTTACAAATAAGCATAATGCTAGAATTGGGCGAACACTAATATTGGGGTTAGTGTTGGATCCTAATATGGCTTTAATACGCTATACACCTGTATCCCAGACTTATTGCTACAATACCATACCCTCTAATGTAATGTGACATATGCTGATATGAATATAATCAGTCAATAAGAGTCATCATTATTAATATCAGTCAAGAAACACTATTACTCTACTTTGGATTGGTTCTAAGATCTAAGTAACTTCTAGCTCATTTTTTTAAGTTAAGTAATATATTTGCATTATCTGCTCTGCTTTGCTAATTTTATTAATGGCAAGACCTTTGGTTGGTCATCTGTGTTACTTTTGGATTTTTTTCTAACTATGCAAATCTGAAAGCTAAGTTAAAAAGTATGTCAAGTTGAAATCTTTTATTCAGCACAAATGCATAATGTTTAATCATTATAGCTTAAAAATTATCTATTGTAGAATGAAATTAAGATTAAATGATACAAGCAAAAGAATCATACGATAGAATTGTTAATCTGTGATGTTCTCCAGATTATGAATTTGGTAATAATATCGACAGCAGAATAGCAGTTTTCAACCTTGCTTCAGTAAATATTTATTTCATTTTAAATTGAAGAAATATGATAGCGTGATTTGTGAAAAAGTTACAGTTTTTTAATACTTAATATATGAATACTTAATATATATACTCTGTATGTAATCCACTAACCATTATGACAAGATGTTATATGTATTGTAGTAGGGGCAAAGGACTTCACTTCGTCTTTATAATCCTTCAAACCTGAATACAACAGCTTGCAGGAGTAGAACTAAAGAATATGTATAATATCCAATACTGACAGGCTTGTTTAATAATAGTTTTAAAATTACAATAATATTGAGAGTATGTAATGAAAATTACTGACTAGTATTATTTTAGTGTTACAGTATAATATGCTCATAAAAGTGTGTATAAAGGAAAGTTTAATGAAAAAAAATTATAAAATTGTAGTGCCATGGTTGAAAAGTAAAGCACATAAAATTAAATTATCAATGAGATATGAAAAATTTAATGGAAAGTCATTACTTTTTTCATTATAATTTCAATTTCAAAAATTGAAAAATTTTAGGTAAATTATTAAATTATTTTGAATCTTATATTCTTCACATTAATATATTTTAAAGTATTGTCTGTCTTAGCTTATTGTTATGTACACTTCATTTTATAACAATTTATTAAATCATTTATTTCTTTGAATATTGTTTTTAATTATTTAATATATTTTTAACTAATTTTTAATGCTATTAAATTCAGTTTAGTAAGTCTTCTTTTCACGAAAGTGTAAAATGACTAGTGACAACTATCAAAGAATTGTAAACACAGAAAAAAGTAAAACTGAGTTCGATGAAGAAAACGGGAATGTAAATAAACGCAATATATCTGTCAGCAAGCGAAGCAGGCATACGAAACAAGAGGGGCCGTTGATACCCTTACCGTAATTTATTTATGTTTGACCAAGTGTTAGATCAAACAAAGAAAACAACTAAATAACCAAATGTTTGAAGCAGTCACTAATGCTATAAAACAGAAAACTAAATAATAATAATAAAATCTCACGTTTAACGCACCTTCCAACACCAGGTACATAGGTGAAACCCGGTAACATGGGAAGTAAATTAGCATAACGATGTCCTCACACTTCTGAAATCACCAGCCATAACTTTACTATATGAACACTCAATGGTCGAACTCAATTACTACCGTCAAAATATCACCATTTTATATGAATGTTTAGTTATGATTATATTAAAAAGTGTATGCACTCTATATAATAAAATATGTTATAACACCTCAATTTAATCGACCATAGCACAAAGCTTGAAAGCTCCTGCACGTAGTAAAGTTCGGTCTGAAGTAGGCAAATAGTAGCGAATGTACATTTGAATGAAAATACAGATTGTCTATACCAAGCCACCAAGGAACGAATGTATCAAATTCCTACACAAACAATCAGTTATCATAGATAAAGATAATAAATAAAAACTACAGATTATGCTTACTAATCATTAACATATTTTAACAACAATAGAAAATAACTTGAATAACTTAACATATATAGCAAAGTATATGCAATATTATGCTTATGCGTATATTATGAATTGAGATTTTTTGTTTGTAGTTATCAGGTTAATTTAACACAACACAATAATTAATAAAAGAAATGAAAGGTCGCTTTTTTATTTCTTAAATCTTATTATCTAACACCACAAATTGTATCATTGTTCAAAACTGACAAAATCAGTTTTTCGACGAAAAGAATAGATAAAAAATAATAGAAATGTCAATTTTCTTTCATTCATTCATTCACAAACACACTCAAATATACTCGCCATTCAATCCAGTCATTCGGCTTATGTCAAACATATTCGCTTTCCAGTATTACTAAGCAGTAAGCAGTCTGTAGACTCTGTGGTACATGCCAAACACAAAATCCGCACTCACTCGCTGTTTGTCTTTAAAGTAACATAGTTCTGTTGTAAATTATCAAAATGGCAAATATAGCTGCAAAACGTATTAAAAGGGAATTCAAAGAAGTCATGAAAAGTGAAGAGGTGAGATTGTAGTTTTACGTAAATTATAATATCATCGTAACTTCTTGGCTGTTACTTGCACATTTGTGTATCAATGTCATACTTCTTAACTGGCATGGTTAAGTTTGCAGATAAATGTTGCGAAGTTAGTGTTATAATTATGTTGTTTAATCATTTAATAATTTAAAACTACTTTATTCAACTGCATGAATCGCCAATTAAAATATTTTTCGTTTATCAACTTTTATTCTTGACTTTGTCGAAACTACAAAAACAAATCGAAAGTTATATTTTATTGGCGGGTATTTTATTAAGTTGAGTTTTTTATGTGACGTAGCTCTTAAAAAGTTTGTAAGTTGTTTAATACGTAATTTAACTACTTTAACACTGGTTTAAACGCAAGTGAATTCCTTAACTTTAAACTTTGTTGAAGTTTACTTTGTAAACTCAATGTTATATTACATTTATACAAAATTGCTATTTTATTTTTAAATCTGTTTGTTCGTTCTTAAGACATCATTAATGGTCTGTTTTGATTATACATTTCACAAAACTGAATTATAACCTATATTAGCAGGCATAAATATGTTGTTTTAAAAATCATTTGAATTTTTTTTAGTAAGAGGCAACGAAAAAATGTTGTCTATAAAATTACTTGTTGTTTATTAAACATACCCACATTTTTTATATGTATATGATAGGAAAAAAATCACATATGTAATTAAATGCACTTGTAAAATATGATGAATTCAAATAAATAAAATTTGATCAAATATATACTTTTTAAGTATATTTCTTTGTCCTTAGCTATTTAAATCTCTGATGCATTTAAAAATCCAAGTCATTATCTTATTCAGTAATACAAATTGTCTGAAGTTGATTGGCCACATGCCAGTATAAAATTGACCGAACAAAGATTTAAGAAAAATCTAATTTCTTTACAGTTTCATATGAAATTCGAAATTATAAATAAATCTAAATTCTATAATTCATTACTTATTTTTTAAGCATTGCCAGGGATTTTTCTATTTTATCTAAAGTCCCTTTTTTTGTTCGAGTACTATGAAGCTTTCACTGCAACTGTTATCTTGTTTCTTTATTTATGTCTTGCTTGTTTTTGTAATTTAAAAATATATGTTTTATTATTGTGCAAAATATATAAATGTGAATGTGCTTGTGAATGTTTTTTGTATTATCAAGCCTTGCGATTTTGCCTGCTGATTGCCTTTCTTGCCTTGTCTAATTCCTTAAAATTAATCATATAATACCGCTTCGCCATTCGAACTTCGTTAAAATAATGAGAACTGTTGTTTAAAATGAAATCAAACATGTTTACAATATTTATTGTGATCTAACAGGTTGCAGGGGGCGATATTAAACTGGAACTCGTCAATGACTGTTGGACGGAACTGCAGGGCGAAATTTCCGGACCGCCGGACACACCGTACGAGGGCGGCACTTTCGTGCTCGAGATCAAAGTACCGGAGACCTATCCCTTCAATCCTCCAAAGGTAATTAAACTTTATTTATTTTACGATGATTTAGATCAATCGATAAATCTAGCGGATCTATTCTAAGAGGTACGAGAATCCGTACCTACACTGGAAAACAACAATTTGCTTCTAGATTTGAAATAACGCCTATTCGTTATCTACGCAAAAGAGTTTAAGAGAAAAAAAAAATGATGTACTGAAAGATTGTCAAATAATTATTTAAATAAAGCTCGCAAAGCCGTCGGCAAATACGACACAGTGCGAATGAGGAGCGTACATTGCACCTGTATTTTCGCACACGCCTGCACTTGTTTCATATAATACTCGTCCACAGTTGGCTAGTGTCCGTCGTGAATGAACATCGTAGTTGAAATCGGTCGAATGGGACAATAATACAGGACATCATTTTCAAATGTTTTATCTATACTTCTATACTAATACATAAAGCTGAAGAGTTTGTTCGTTTGATCCGTCTAATCTCGGGAACTACTAGATCAAATTAAAAATAAAAATTGTGTTGTATAGTCCTTTTATCGAGGAAGGTTCTAGGCTGATTTTCATTCATTATATTTTTATTAATTATACGCGGGTGAAACAGCGGGCACAGCTAGTGTAGAATATATTTCAGGGGATATTTTAGTTAGGACGCTGACAACAGCCCAATAGGGTTCTATTAACTCAAATCATTTGTAGCTTAATCTATTCAATAAGAAAAATAATGATGTTAATTTTGATCGTATTTCCTAAATTACTGTTATATAATTCAGATTCCCAAATAATTTGATCTATAAAAAATATAATAAATACTTTATGTTGTATTTATCAATATTTAGGAGTCTAATTAACGATAATGTATGTTAAAAAACAAGTGTTTTTAATTTTCACTTATTATTTGTTTTATTATTTAGTAACTTAGCGAAAAGTCTCATCAAATAAATCCTATGCACTTTGATCGCAGTCAGTGATCGCGGAGATGCGCTGTTGATTGGACGCATGTCGCTTTGCACCGTAAAGCTATATTATACTCACGTTGGTTACCTCGTAAGCCTTAAGAATTAAATTTGGACAAAATAATAGTTGGGCGTGGCTTAAATATCAGATAGTCGAAGGTCATGTAGTTGATGTCGGCGTCTTAAGTATTTTTTCTCCAGATCAGGATTAGAATAACTGTTGTTCGTTTAGGAGAAGGTTAAATCGATTTTTAGGATTTCGTAGAACCGCGTTACTTTAGACGATTTCAATCGACAAATTGTTAAATCACTTACGCTTAAAATTTCAATCAAATTGATACTATATTTGGTGATAGGGCTTTGTGTAAGCAAGTCTGGGTAGGTACCACCCACTCATCACATATTCTACTGCAAAACAGCAGTACTTGTTATTGTTGTGTTTCGGTTTGAAGGAAGAGTGAGCCAGTGTAATTACGGGCACAAGAGTACATAACATCTTAGTTCCCAAGGTTGGTGGCGCATTGGCGATGTAAGCGATGGTTAACATCTCTTACAATGCCAATGTCTATGGGCGTTGGTGACCATTTACCATATGCACGAACGCCTACAGACGTTATAAAGAAAAATGAAATTTTAAAAATCCATTCAATAAAGTTTGCAACCTCTCAACTTGAGTAGATTCAATATTGTTTATTATAATGTCGTAAAATGTTGTTAAGCTAGGAATATCGATCAACTAATATCGAGAATCTTGAAAATGTTAGGACATCCTGCGATTGAATTACAATAGACTTACTTTTTTTATAAATAATATTTCTAGTATTATTTTAATGATAATGATAATAATAATAATGGTCCTCCAGACCGATTTCGGTCACGGTGGCCAATCTCAAGAGAGATTAGCCAACTGCGTAGGAGATATTATAGTGCACAAGTGTGTGCGCAAACCCAGGTGCACTCTCTATTCCCTAACACTTACAACCCGATGGGACGGCAATCCGACACGACCGGAAAGAGTTCAGGCGCAGGACCAACGGCTTAACGTGCTTTCCGAGGCACGGGAGTGTACATACTTCCAACTTCCAGACTCTGGGCTGCTACTGAGAATTTTCGACATAAAATTTCAATAACATTTTATTAGCGCAACCTGGGATTTGAACCCAGGACCACCGTGTCCGCGGCCTTACATGTAGCCACTAGACCAACGAGGCAGTCGATGGAGTATTATTTTATCGGGCTAACGAATCAGTTTTTTCGTAGTTCTTCATTGAACACTTTAATTTTAGGCATGTTTGTTATATTTCGTTATTTTCCGCTCAGATCCGGTTCATGACGAAGATTTGGCATCCCAACGTTTCGTCAGCCACTGGGGCGATATGCCTGGACATCCTCAAAGATCAGTGGGCGGCTGCACTTACATTGCGAACAGTTCTTTTATCGATTCAGGCATTGCTATCGGCTGCTGAGCCCAATGATCCGCAAGATGCGGTTGTCGCGAAGCAGTACAAGGAGAACCATGAATTGTTCGAGATGACCGCAAAGCACTGGACCAACATATACGCCGGTGGACCCACGTGCATCTTTGAGTTCAACCAGAAAGTGCAGCGCATCCAGGATATGGGAGTAGATGAGCACGCGGCTAGGGTTGCGCTCTCCACCTACGACTGGGAACTGGAACGAGCTACCGAACAGCTATTCTGTTAGTCACCCCAAGTGTCTAGTTGTATTATTTTAAAATCCCTTCCCCTTAGATATCTCGTGATGTAGTAACCGGGGCTCGATGCCCCTTGATGTATCTGTTGATTTAATTTTTATTTTTAAAGTTTATTTTTTCTGTGATCTAATTGTTTGACGCCGTGCTTGACGTTCTGCTAACGTCGATACGATTCAGTCATGCAAAGGAAAAATTCCATAGTCAAGTATAGATTAAGTATTTTGTTCAGCGGGTTTAATTGTTTGAATATTCGTCTGTGTTATGTATTTAAAAAAAAAAAACAAAGTTTCAGCACACAATCAAAAGTTTGTAATAGGAGAGGTTTCTACCCGACATTGTAATCAAAGAAAAGTAAAGAACTAACCTTCCATTCGTAAATATTGTAACAACTGTTCTGAACCTGTGACATAAGTATGATATTGATTATGTAGTTTATGGAAATCGGCACATGTATAGAAACCCAAACTACACGTTTGATTATTTGATTGATTAACTGAGGTATGTCATTGTTTCTTATGTTGATAATAAATCTTTTTTTTTTAATTCCCCTATTGGCCTTTCGTATGAAGACACGAAAACCTAACCTAGCCTCTGTGTTTCCGTCATAAAGTTACCGAATTAAAAAGCAGATGAAACTGTAAATTATTTAATTGCAGTAAAATAAGTACAATCCAATCGCAATGAAATCTGTGATAACAGCTGACATAAAAGCATATTAATAATAATTATTATTTTTAATGGAATCTTAATTAATAATTACGTTTGAAAGTGATCATAAAGAAAATAAAATCACATTTGACTTTAATAATATAAACTCAAATAATAGTCCAGTAATGAATCGACTGGATTCGGTTCTATCGATAAAAAATACAATATTTGTCATCTAAGTTCTCGATACAAAACTGAATTCAGCTAAAAAAAACGATTGTATGTCGTCCGTGTTGTTATTATTACGAACAATAACTACGATATAAGATAGTCTGAAAATATGAGAAAAGAACTTTTTTTTCTTAACATGACGCACAGCTCTCCTTGATGTCGAGAAGGTGCTTACGTATATTTAAAGTTTCGCCTACATACTAGTCGGCAATACTATGCAATTGATGGATTCATATCAGAAAACAAATACTCAAAGTATTTCATTAATTAAAGTAAAAATTAATTAAAATATATTAGCGGATGAGTTGGATTTGTTAGGTTATACCTGTAACTCGATCTCACACAAGATCTTAACATAAATATGTATTATTTAAATCACATAGTAATCCCTAACATAATTTTCAAGACACGACCCTGCATATCTTAAACGATGCATTCCATCAGATTTAATAATCTGGAAGAAATAATGAAACCTCATTGGTCGCCTGCGTCTTGCACCTTACGTCATTGGCTTCTGTCGACCAATGACGTGCCAGACAAATTGGTTAATCGGACTTTGATCAGCGTTTCAGAGAATCGAGCTAGAGTACTTGTCATCCTCTTAATCCATCCATATATGTAAAAGAGATGGCAATATATTTAGTCATAAAATATATTGCCATCTCTTTTACATACATTTAAAATTTTCAGCTAGTCATTAAAATTCTAACTCTTCTGACAACCCTTGTCAGCGTATTTACTTAAAATAAAGGCTCTTGTATGATGAGACGCAGTATCCGAATTATTGAAGGGGCATCATCATCATATTAGCCGGAAGACGTCCACTGCTGGACAATGGCCTCCCCCATGGATTTCCATGTTAGCCAGTCTTGCGCTACCCGCATCCAACGGCTTCCCGCGACTTATCCCCTACAAGGTGTGTCTTCCGTTTCGTGGTCGTTATAGAGAACCTTTCTGCCCCAGCGGCTGTCAGTTCTGCGAACGATGTGCCCCACCCTCTGCCACTTCGATCTAGTAATTTTTCGGGCCATGTCAGTTACTAGTTGAATGAAAATTTATATTGGTGTAATTAAATATTGCTGATGCAAAAAAACCCAGTAAGATTAATCGTTAAAGTAAAAAATAAATAAATATAAATCGGAGACAACCCTACCATAAAAGGTTTTGTCCTTTTTTACTGGATTACTCTGTCCCTTCTTTCTGGATCCATTCTAGTTCAAAATAAATGTACTTACTTATGTCAGGGTCGAACTAACATAGATTTTTGATACAAATTATGATACATAAATATATATTTTGCTTACACAGAATAAAAAGAAGAATAATCAGTAGATGACGTTCTGACATTGTTATTTAATAAATATTTTTGTATAAAACAAATAAAATCTAGATGGTTCTTTGTGTTGCTAAAATCAAGTGTTTTTTTTTTATTTTTATAATCGTACAAAATGTCAGCCATTAGTGAACTCATTGTGATGTTTTAAATAAATTGTATATTATTATGTTTTTGCTTTTATAAATCTATGAACCATGTACTGATTCCAAATTTTTATATATCTTTTTTATTTTTATTGTCACGTCTTAATTTAAAAAGGCATTTCCTAATTTTATTTATATTGTAAATACATATATGCATAAATATACCCAGAATTAGGAATTTTGACATTTCTTATATACCTAAAAACTAATAATAATATTAAATTTAATTAATATAAGTTTACTTTTCTCATTTAATTTTTTCATAAATTTCAGGACAAGAAACAGCAACCGTCTCCCTACATCCGATCCTGATTTTTTTATTGGTAGTATTCGCAACATTGATCGAAACGGTTGTATATTATTTATTCACGTAATTCAAAAAAGTTTTATCGTAATTGTCGTGAACATTACTTGCATTGTTGAAAAAAAATGGTTATTAGAAACGCACTCGTGTTGAAACAACAAATAAACGTATGTAGAATGCACCTAATGTAATTGTTTCGAAGGATATCTCAATATAAAAAACAATATATAGTATTTCCAATGCTAATTTAATAAACATTTACTTTTAAATTATGTGCTTATCTCGTTTTAATTAATAAAGTAATAAAGACCTTGTATTTGTTTTTTTATTTAAGCGCCTGAGTAGTTCTGAAGACAATATGTACCTAAGTGTATAGCAAGTTATACGTTAGCGCCTGCGACGTTAGCGATGTGTTTTGTGACACAATTAAGTTTTTTTTTATTAAATTTGTTATGGTCGTATACACAGGTCTATCAACAACAGTATGGGGGGTACGTCGGCTTAATGATGCTGTTCAGTTCAATTTACGGCCGCCAGCGGCATGACAATTCGCGTAATAATTATCCCGAACACTTTTTCAAATTCAAACAAAACAAAAATAACAACAAATCCGCAAAACTCCACAAAACGACATAACAATGATCGCCGTGAACAATCGATTGAAAAATATACGCCGCGTGTCACTCATCCACGTGCGATAGCAGCGACGTACAGCGGGCGTTGTTGCGAAATAAAAGTTGTAACACAATCGCACCAATCTCTCACCACTGAAATTGGGCTCCGTTGATAGACCTGTATACAACACCGTGGTCGTAACTGATAGTCTGGCCTAAAATATAGAAAACAAGTCATTTTCGGTTTGAGCAAAAACAACTACGTATGAACATTTCAAAATTATTTTTATTTTATTGCCGTTACTATTGTAAGCTTTTAGGTTTTTTATTATTTGATGTATAAAACGTTTTTTTCTCTCATTTGTGAGGTAACGGACGTGTTGTATCTTATCTTAACTTGGTGTATCTTATCTTTAATTTGAATTAATGTTATTTTCATGCCTGTATTAACATTTTAAGTTTTCGGTAATTAAAATTGATTACTATACATATTATTCTATCATAACAACAACCACATATAAAAGAAAATATATACTTAATTTATAACAAATATACAACTTATATTTGATGAGGACGGAGCTCCGCACTGGTTCGTTCGTGGCTGGACAGAAAGTGTATCCTTTGCCACTTCACGTGACTTCACTCATCCCCCTTTGTGATGGGGTCTTGGGATGGCAGTTCCAAGGGCTATGCCCTTATGACTGCGGTGTTTTGTTGCGCCGTCCGTTACTAAGGACTGGTAGTTGGGGCGGGAAATATCCCTGGGTGTGTACAACAGACGTCTCTAATGCTTTTCCGTTCATTCGCAGGACGATCAAGCGCACCGGATGGGATCCGATTTGGGGAGGTCCAGCGAAAGACCTGCTCTACGAATGTCTGTATCTGACGGATGTCTAGGTACAGAAGGAGTAGCTTCGGGTCCGTCGATAGATGTCCCGTCTGGGATCTCCTTTCGGTCGGCCACGGTAAGATTCTGTTTTGACAGACCGGTTCGTCGGGTGCGGCTCTTTTGAGGGATCCGGGTGTTCTGGTGTTGCTGGCGCTGGTTTTGCACCAGTGGTGTTTTTTATGTTGTGTGTGTTCCTGGTTTGGTCGCGGCGTGTTTGTGTTTCAAAGTCCTGACGGATTCAGCGTCGTCTGTTGGGTTTCAGTATGTGATGCTAGTGTTTTCGTCCAGCTGGGATGATACTCTTGCCCTAGTCTAGAATTACCCATGATCCGATCAAGCGCACCAGATGTGACTCGGTTCGGGGAGGTCCAGTGAATTCCATTGCCGCCGCCATTTCTAACAACAATCCATGACTTAGAAAAGGAGCTTCCTCACCGACACCAAATAAATTCAAAGTGTGAAGTTCCGGGCAAGGTTATGGCGTCCGTTTTTGGGTCGCTGAAGGAATTATTATGGTGGAATAATTGGAAAAGGGAGCCACTACTGCGGACTCTTACTACGCAGACCAAATAAGTTGATAGTAGGAAGCGATTATGGAAAAAGACGCGGCAATTTTTTAGGTTTAGAAAACAGATGGACTATATTTAAATATTTGAATTGGTAGAAAAAAAAAATTTTTTTAAGCATCAACCTTTGTGTTTATGTTGATTATCACAACTTTCGGATCATATGGTTACTAATTACGTAGTAACCATATGATCCAAGTGAGTAATAATTTATTTAAGCTTCAGGCAATTTTGTTTAAATATAATCATATATTAAAATTTCAGATATATAGAGTACAAGTCGACGTTTAAAGATGGCAAGTACTTAATTCAAATAAACACGTTAATCTTGACTAATATTATAAATGCGAAAGAGTCTGTGTGTTACGCTTTCACTTCCTAACTACTCAACCGATCATCATGAAATTTTGAGTACACGTTGTCAGAGGTATAAAAAAGGACACAGGGTGACACCTGCTCCTCATTTGAGGGTGGAATTAATAATTGATATTTTCGGTGAAGGATTAATTTGAACAGTACGTACTTAATATATATATATATATATATATCTATTATATGTTTAATAAAATATTTAAAATGGCGTATTTCAAAACCTTTTTAGTGGAGTGTTTCAGAATTGGAAATAACATATTTATAGAGTTCCTAATGGTTTTTATGTAATCCGCTTAATGTAACGAATGCATTACGCTTAAAGTCTAAACCGGAATTTAAATTGTACATGCATTAACCATAGCATATATTTTAAATGTGCTGAATTTGCTAATTAATATATCTACTCATTGGTTAGTTTAATATTATAATATTTTATTGAATACGTATTATTGATATTAGACTAAAGAAGTAAATTAATAAATACAATTTTTTTTGAGTGTACATTTGTAATTAATTGTTAATTAATGAGGTATAAAATAAAAATAAGTGGCCCAGTGGTAAGACGCGTGAATCTTAACCGATGATCGTGGGTTCAAACCCGGGCAAGCACCACTGAATTTCACGTGCTTAATTTGTGATTATAATTCATCTCGTGCTTGACGGTGAAGGAAAACATCGTGAGGAAACCTGCATGTGACAAATGTCACTGAAATTCTGTCACATGTGTATTCCACCAATCCGCATTGGAGCAGCGTGGTGGAATAAGCTCCAAAACCTTCTTCTCAAAAGAGGAGAAGAGGCCATAGCCCAGCAGTGGGACATTCACAGGCTGTTACTTTACTTTACTTTAATGACGTATATGTTCATTCAATATCATTGGTAGTAATTAATTTTCGTTTACGTCGTAAAAAAATAAAATTTGCTGTAATTATATAACTTAATGTTATAATAACAAAAATCTAATATATTTCATTATTATAAATAAATAATTATAATGTGATATTGCACAGCAAATATATATAAATTTACGTGCTTACCTAAGCAGGTATCTACTTAAATGAAATTCAAATTAATAGCACTTTTGAATCTTCATGTTAAAGGATTAGGTGAAATGCCAAAGACACCACCGTTTTGTTATTTACAACACTTTTACCAAATAAACCACATAAGTATGTTAATTCAATATAATTACCTAAGCGCGTCTAAGGCCAGTAAAATATAACAACCGACAATATTCTAGTTTGTCATTTCGTGTTGCACGTATTTAAAAAAATATTTGAAGTGTAACGTGTAGATATTTAAACTAATAAACTCAGCGTCAAAAAAATCGCACCTTTTGGTATTTTGACTTCAAGCAACTATAAACCCTATTTCATATATGGTAAGGTATAAGTGTGGGGCCTCATTTTAAAGGTTATTGAATCCTTTAAATAATAAAACTGTGATAGTGATTACTAAGCATATAAAAAACATTTTTCATGAAAAAAGGAAAAACACGCCAAAATTACTTAATTTAATTAATCTAAAAACAATACAAAATTAAAAGATACAGTAAAACAAATTCTTAAAACTAAACTTGGAACCTAGTGTTACCTCCCTTAGCCCTAATTACAGCCTCCATGCGATCCTTCATTGACCTCAACGTCATGATGCGTTCTTGAGGAATGTCACTCCACTCCGCGACGACGGTGTCCCGAAGCTGTTCAAGGGTGGCACGGGCAGTATCACGAGACCGCACCCGGCGTTTCAGATCATCCTAAAGGTGCTCTATGGGATTCAGGTCAGGACTTCTCGCTGGCCACTGCATCCCAACCTGATTCAGGTAGTCCCGAACAATGATTGCCGTATGGGAGCGGGCGTTGTCGTGCATGAATGTGAATTCAGGCCCGACAAAACCAGCATACGGGACCACATGGTCCTCCAGTACCTCTGTGATGTACCGATGAGCAGTCAGGGACCCCTGGCCACGTGCACCTCCAGTGCAGGAGACGCACACAAGGTCGGTTTTTCCTTGGATTGAAATTCCGCCCCAGAACATGCAGGATCCTCCTCTGTAGCTGACGGTTTCTTCAAAGCAGGCCTGTGAGTACCGTTCCCCCTGCCTCCTGTACACTCTTCTACGCCTATCATTGCAGAAAAGGCATACCCTAGTCTCGTCGGAGAAGAGGACAGACTTCCATTGGTCGAACGTCCAATCCACGTGGTCTCGGGCAAGCTGAAGTCTGACTCGCCTATGCTCTGCTGTCAATTTGGGGCCAGTAGCAGCCCTACGGGCCTGGATTTGCTTCTCTCGCAGCCTTCTTCTTATTGTGGAGACGCTCACCGACGTCCTCCGAGCTGTTCGGAGCTGCTGTTGCAGCTCAACAGCGTTGGAGAATCGGTTACGCAAAGACGTCGACACAATATAGCGGTCGTCTCTGTCGGAAGTGCAACGTCGTCTTCCGGATCCATGCTTCCTGATGTAGCCTCCAGTCTCCTGGAACCACTGGGATACTCGTTCCACCCGGAAACGGCTTATGTTGAGTTGTCGAGCAATATCAACTTGGCGTAGTCCTGATTGCAGTAGTGCTACCACTTGAGCTGCTTCTTCTGCCGTGGTATCCATTTTTCAGGGTTTTTTTCTTACTGGAGCTGTTCAGGTGTGACTTCTGTGATGTCTGGATAGCTAATGACCCATAATTAATTTTTACCCCCCGTTTTATTCGTGTCCAAGGTGGCACAAGTAGTGAGTCCTCTAATGAGCTTTTCAGCACTTTTTTTTTAAAGACCCTAACGTTTCGTGATTATTGTTTTTACAGAAAAGAACGATACGCGTTTTTAAAGTGTATTAATTGTGCTTTCAAATAATATTAATTTTGGTAGGGTACAATAAATAAGTTAAGAGTATTATTCGCTTGAAGTCAAAATTTCAAAAGGTGCGATTTTTTTGACGCCGAGTGTATAATATAATAAGATACAAAGCGTTGTCATAGTTTTTGCTGTAGTTTTCTCGCCTCGCCAGCGTCAATGCAGTAGAAGTAGCGCTGGGCAAGTATGGGTGACATGAGACAGCAAATGTGTGCGACAGGAGAAAAGTGTAGTAAGCGCCAAATGCTTTTTATTGTTATAAAAACAAAACGAAAGGGTTTTGTAAAAATATATAAATATACTAAGTGACAGCCCTAGATTATTTGAAAATATAATTAAGTATCCATTTTTTGTCTCAATGATGTAGGTTACAATTGTCAAAAAAATTATTAAAAAGTATATTAGATTCGATCATACACAACGCTTGAAAATACAATGTTTGACAATTTTAAACATTTAACTGGATTTACCCATATAGCAATTTTGCTTTATTTATGAAATTAAATAATTATCCTTTATCTTTCCACAAAATCTTATATTGTATCTAATTCTAACAAAACCATCTATATTATTTATTCTGAATACACAATAGCGTTGTTATACACATATTGTGACGCAAATTGCACGCGACGCATGCGTATTGTTAGGAATATATCAAATCCTTAAAAATGAGTAAATTGTCTATGATTTAATCCCAATATCTTTCATAAGACAGTTGGGCCATCCTGCCATCTATATCTCAAATTTAATTTAATAGGCAATTCTTTTTTTAGCTTAGTGGCAGGGCTTTGTGTACGCTTGTCTGGATAGTTAACAGCCACTAATCAGATATTCTACCGCCAAAATCCGGTTAGAATGGTGAGTGAGTCAGTACATGCACAAGGGACATAACATCTTAGATATCAAAGTTGGTGGTGCATTGGCGATATTTCTTACAAAGCCAATTTCTATGGGCAATGGTAACCACTTACTATGACATGATCCATTTGCCCGTCCACCACCTAAATTAATTTAAGAATCGTCAGGATTGTAACTTTAAGGCCATGCACCATCTTCTAACGTAATGATCCAGTTGATCCAGCAAATCCAACGCTACAGGTGATACATAACTAACCCATTTCAGAGGCGATTGCAGTAGTCCATACAATAGTATATCTAGAATCTGTAAAGAAAGCTGTTTTGGCGTGAGTTCCGCTTTAGCAGTTCAGTACCGACGACTAACTTCAATCTTGACAAGAGATGCGACGGATGTTGCAAAGTTCATTTTCGACGACAAAACTAGGATCTCTGGTTATTGGTTATGTTAACAGATAAACCTCTGAAAGAAGAAGTCAAGAGGTGAATGGATGGTAATTTTACATGTTAGAAAAGGGTTAAAAATAATTATTTATTCGTTTTCGTTGTGCAGGAGATATAAATTAAATGACATATTTATTTCATTTGCAAAACTGGATACGATAAACATGGTTCATCATACAACAACACAATAAATGACATAAAAATAATTAATTTTGCACTACTAGATGCAAACAACACAGCAAATCAAAAATATAAAAGTAAATTTAACTGTCATTTTCACATATGTACACAATAAACAATTCAAAGCGTGGATGGATGGATGGATGAAGGATAATACAGACTATTTGAATAATGAAAAATAATGATTGTCGTGGCATTTATTTCCTGTAAAATTATATATTCCGAACTTGTGGTAGCTAATCATATAATTTTCAAAGTCAATGCCGTGCCAGTGTATAGTTTAGATTTAAATACGGCATTACAGAGCAACCAGATCCGTGATGAACACCAGGAACAAAATGATGAGAAATCGATGAAAACCGGAGAAGAATTTCATTGACACACGCTTCCTGCAAAGTAAAAAGCTGATTCTTATGAATTTAAAATTGGCGGGATCAGAATGACTTTTTAGAGATGAGAAGCTAAACATAATTATCTTCAGTAACTGTGGATACAATTAGTATTCATGTGTAGTACTGTAGCTTATTTATAAAAAAACCATTAGATAGAAAACATTTTTAATTGTTATTCTCGATATCTGAGAAATCATTTTACGTAATAAACTGTCATAGCACTATGTGTAAGCGATCCTGTGACGTCCCGGACGCTGGTTTTAACCTTTTTGTGACCACTTATCACGCGACCATTCGCTACGCTAACGTTCTTATTAATAATTTAAAAAAAAACAGGTTTCTTTAAATAAGAGCATAATGACGATAAAGTTACTTAGACTTTTAATTAATATTTTTGCCAATTTAACGTTTGTTAAGAACATTTAATGTATAGGGAAAAAGACAATCACAACTGTTTTAATTGTTTGCTGAAATCAAGAAAAAGTATTTCCTATTCTTAAGGTAGTTAATGAAAAGTATAAAATATCAATTTTCTAAGATACTGTATTTAAAATTAACCGTCAATAGGTAGCTTAAAGACAGATAGCATTAACAATAGAATAATTTGCACCGATACATGTCTACTCTTTATTATTTGTTATTTGTGAGATAGTTATAGTTATATAGGGTTTTCCATTAAGGGCGCTTGATCGTGCAGAACTTCCATCGTAGCGTGTGCTATGTGGCACGTAGCGCCGTCCTGTTGAAACCACATGTTGTCCAGATCCATATTCTCGATTTCAGGCCAAAAGAAGTTGGTTATCATCGACCGGTATCGCTCACCATTGACGGTGACGGCCACACCATTATCGTTTTCGAAAAAATACGGACCAATCACGCCTCCGGCCCAAAATCCGCACCAAACAGTCACTTTCTGCGGGTGCATTGCCACTTGGTGAACCTCGTGTGGATTGGTCTCGTCCCAAATACGGCAATTTTGCTTGTTGACATAGCCATTCATCCAAAAATGCGCCTCGTCGCTGAAGATGATTTTTTTGCCAAAATCGGCGTCAACTTCCAACTGCTCTAATGCCCAGTCAGCGAACACACGGCGCTGTCTATGGTCATTAACCTTGAGCTCTTGGGTCAGCTGGATCTTGTACGGGTGCAGGCTCAAGTCACAACGCAAAATTCGCCAAGTTGTCGTCTGCGAAAGGCCGAGTTCCTGTGCGCGACGCGGAATTGACTGCCGCGGGTTTTCGAGGACACTGTCGCGCACAGCGGCGATATTCTCGGCAGATCTCGCGTTACGTTGATGCACGGGAACCGGCTGATTGTTAACTGACCCGGTTGACTCGAATTTGTCCACCAATCGACGGATAGTCGACTCGGCAGGACGATTATCGCGACCGTAAAACGGGCGAAGTGCGCGGAACGTTGCTCGAACTGAAGACCCATTTTCATAAAACAATTTTATGATTTGCACGTGCTGCTCGACACTGTAACCTGCCATGGTGGTTTGGGAGGACGGAATGAATATAACACACTGCATTTGACAGCTGTCACTCAAACAACATGGCCGCAATCAGCTGTCAAAGTTCAAGCGTCCCTATTGGAAAACCCTATATATATATATATATAGCTATAATAGCCGGCATCCGGTGTAAAGAATAAGTACGTGCGTTTTAAAAAAATTGCGATTCCAAAACTGTGCCGTAAATTCGCACAACGATTTTCGATAAATTAAAATCAGAAGCGAATTCTCGCTCACAGATGATTAAAATACTTTTGTTTGTACATATTTAAATGTTTCGTTTGTTATATATAAGCTTAGCATTAAAAAAACTAACGCTTTATTTACTTAAGCTGATTATTTATTTTTTAGGATTATACATACCACAATACCTGCTTATTAAATAATAAATTGCTCAATTTATTTAATACTTCATAACTTACTTTTCTGTTACTATAAAATTCAACTTTTACAGATCGCTGTCATCATCACTGATAAATAAGTAACGTATCTACTGTTTTGTTTAATAAAAGATAAAAGCAATACAAAATCTATTTTAAGTTAAATTCATATGCTGTAAAAAATACATGGAATTATTAACGTTACTTAACTTGTTTTTGTTACTTTTGTAAAAGCCTTATTGCGATAAGCGTCATCTAGCGGCAAACGGCTTAATTTCGTTCAAGCCTCTCAGAACAGAACCTGCATCGTGCGTCCGCGCAATGTTAACACGCATCAGTAAACAGTGAGCGAGTAACTTGAGCAACATACCGGGCGAGGTATCGCTCGTCAGTCACAGTTGTCGCGACTTCGCGGACGGTGCTCTCACGCGCCTTTTCTTTATGTCTCACAACAAGTCGGGGAGGGCAGAGTGTATAACACATCATCAGAATGTAACTGATTTGCAGTGTATTTTTCATATAATAATTTCCCTTCGCCTTCCCTAGTTACTAGATCTCGAGAAACTTTTTATTACTTTCTAAAACGTATTTAATTTTCCGCGTGTGTTTCGTTTCGAGCTCGCGCCAACAAAACGTGTGTGTGTATAAATAAATATTAATTTTATAGTTGTCGATTTGTACTCGACATGACTATATCGTACGCCGGTGAAGTTCCAAACGGTAGCAGTTTCGGTTGTTTCTGGCGGATCCTTTGCAAGTAAGTAGTTAGAGCGGTCGAGAGCGATGCAGGCCGAGCGGAGTGCACCCGCGGAGGCTGACCAGAGGGCGACCCTGCGCCACGGTCGCGGCCCGACTCGCGGGCTAGTCGTATATCAAACAGCTGTTCTAAACGCCCGAGCCCGCAAACACAATCTCGAAGCGATCGCAATTCGCAGCCTGAAAGTCGCTGGCGCATACACTCGCTCAATCCACGCACATTCAAATCACAATAGTTCGACTTCCATTGTGACGTGCGACTTTTGTTTAGCTTTTATAACAGCACCGTATTCCGAGTTCTGTGCGATGTTTACATTGAGTCGTAATCAAATATCGATACTTTGTTATTAGTTAGGAGAGTGCAGAGTGACTGATCGCAGCCTTGGAGGCGTCGTCGTCGAGGTGATGAATGTGATTCGTCCGGAGCGGTGGTTACGATTCAATGTCTGGTAACTCGCATGGCCATGACAACGAAATGTGGCGAAAGTTGGTTGTGTTCTGTGACGCATACGCCGAATGGTTAATACCTACTCGGATCGAACGAATGAACAGCTGGCGATTAGCAAAATAAATAAATCTAGCTTTGACAAATTATTTTAAAGCCATGAAATTGTTACCCAGCTTTAATATATTAAGTTTGTTATTGAATTTGTGCCCACGCATGTTGATAAATGAGACCTCCAGCTGTTACGTATGTAGATGAGCAAATACCGCTAGCCTAGTTGTACGTATTTGTTTTGCTTATTTTGCAAACGAATAACCGAACGGTAAATGCAAAAAGTCACCAAATGTACATCGTCACCTACACTACATACTAAACAAAACCAGTCTCAATGATAATAATAAAAGTGATGCCTCTTTATTAGCTTGACACTTACGCGATAAATTATACTTTGGTCTACTTCTAAAAAATTGTTCAGAGTCAAGAAACTAATATAACTTAAACCGGCAATGTTTTTGTAATTATATTTGAGATATTATATTAGCGCATCTTCGCTCGTATGTAACTTTTAAGCAAAACGTTACGAGAAGCGATTATTTAAAATGCGGTTGTCCGTTAAAATAATTGCATGTGTAAAAGTTTATAAACAAAAATTAAATACCTAACCTGAATTGTGTTAAGTTTTCTTGACTCTCACGGACTTTGACTCTACACGAACTGTTTTGATATTAATATTTTAATTTTATGCCGTTTCATTTAATCGTGACGTATAGTCATCGGAATCCTGTTTTTAGCTTTTATGTTAAAAATGAGCCTAGTCTCGAATTTATTTATATTTAATAAACAAATAAAAACCAAGTTTTAGTAACGTGATTGCGCACCAAAATGAATATACTTAATTCGACAGTGACATATGTGCGTCCGGTGCTAGCCTTTTTAAGTAGGTCTAAAAAGTCGAAGGAAAAAATATATTAAATCGATAATCTTATTTAAATGATTACAAGATAAGAGAAAGTCAAAAGTCGCTATTTTGAAATATTGTCAGTGTCGTAAACTTCTATAAAACTTTCTATTTGAAATTTAACACGCACAAAAAATGCCTTAGTGATATAAAAACTATAACAGTTGACAGAGTAGCCGGCTTTGGCACGAATAGTAATCAATGCGTTCAATGTTTAATCGGCGTGGCACTTGATTGGCAAGGCCCAATCAAGGCCAAATTGACAAATTTTTACGATAACGATGTACCATCTGTATTCAGGTTGTGGAAATCTATTAAAGTAACCCAATGAAGGACGTTTGTCGAATGAATGAATTAAAAATAAGCATATGAAATATCAACACGTGAAAAACTTGATTGTAAATAAATAAGTGTCTATTATAAAATTATAATATGTATAAATGTTGCCATGAATCTATCTGCTTAGCATAAAAGTTGACAGGCAGAGAATGCATGCGTCAAGTCCGACTTTTATACCATACAAATGTTTGCGATCTCAAATAAATAAAAATGTAATTGCTCAATAAGTTTTATGGCAGTTCTCTTTTAGAATTTACATTCAGTAATCCGAAACGACGCTAATGTTTTCATATTATTTTAGAAATTAAATAATACAAACTGTCTAGGTAGTAGGTTCCTACTTGACTATATTTTATATAGATTTTACTTTACTTAATCAAAGTACACATCAACAACATTTCCAAGTAATATAAAAAGGTATTTATGTATATTTCTAATTTTAAAACATTAGTACCTATGTATTTTTATATTTCTTTTCAAACAATCCGGACTACTATTATAAATGCGAACGTACCAATCTCCGCACTATACTGTTGCTGCATCCTAAGAATTTAAATATTTATTATTTAAACAGGCATTATTATTAGAAAATAATAATACCTAAGCGTTAAGATGGCACGACGGCAGATTTTCAAGGATCTTCGTCACAAACTGAATTACACGCGGACCGCGCGTATTACAAAGTACATAATTCACATTTTATCGAGTGAAAAGTGCTTGTAAGCACTGAGAGCTTTTAAATCGACATTATTGAACAATTGAATGTCAATTAAACGTAATGCTACAGCCGATTTGAAATATCACTGATCTGTTAAGAAAAACCAAGCGAACTCTTTTATTTGATGATTGTTTTAAAATATATTTTTAAATTTATTAAAAATAGCAATTGATAAGATTCCAACGAAATTATATTTAAGAATCCAAATGAATTACCATCTATTTGAATTTGCCCCAGGTTTGAAACCGGTGTATTAAGCTTCTCTTCATATCTCTTACTTAGATAATGTTTGACACCAAAATATAATAAAAAAATTACCAACTTGACAAAAAACAACCAAATAACAGAAAGTGGTCCAATAAGCGAAAATATTAGGGTTTTTAAAAAAAATATACATATATCAAATAAATGTAATACAAGCCTTTACCGCTAAGATCAAAGAATTTACAAGTACGTGTGAATAAAAATAAAAATTAAATATTTAAATAAATATTTCGTAACAGACACTATTTATACTATGCTAAACTGGCCCGGTAATTGATAAGCTATAAAATTACAAATATCTTGGACAGCTCAATTAGACAGGCGACTTTCCGCTGTGCGTGCGTACGGACGAACGGGCACTAACCCGCATCGACACACCAGACGAAGAGTATTGTGCGTTTAAACGCACGAAGGTCCGTTGCGGTGCGTCGGAGTCATCGCAAGTCAGATACTTAGGTGCGGTGAGAGTTTTGTTATTTTGGAATAACAAAATTGCTTCGAATTTTAAACTGATATAGTTTGACTCCCACCGTTGGGAGACCCATGACGTGGTGTGGTACTAAGCTGTCCGTGGTAGTCGGCTGTGCGTGAATAATCCGCAGTATCCAAGGAAAGTTATCTTTATTCAAAGTCGAAATCTTTATTCAATATTTTAAATTAGACATTATTCAGAGTGGCAAAAATTTACCAACGATATGGAAATAAACACTACAGACCTGAAAAAAACCGCGCAAGAAACTCAAAGAGTTTAATATTCTTTTTTTAACAATTGTTGATAATATATAATATATTTATTTAAAACGGCCTGGAAGCTGTCGTTTCATTGTCACGGAGCGTTATAATTTAATAAGTCATAATAAAAATATTTAGAATATTTTTTAACAAACAAGTTTCGTAACAATTTTTGTGCTTTTTTATGTATATTTCTATGATCAAGTTGTAAAAGCGTATACTTTGTCCTACAAAATATTTTTTACAATGTAGTCTAGGAACAGACGTTTCTAGCTTATGCTTGTTCCTGATATTGATATTAAGTACCTACGTCACTTTTATCAGAATTGCTATCTGCTAATTGCTAACAGGAAGTTTAAGCTTACATTTAAGTTTTTTTATAATTGGCACATTCACAGAATAACTTTTTATTCAATATAATCGTATTGAGGAAAATCGCGATACCTACGCGATTTATATGATAAGAGATATTAAAAATATCCAATTCAGATATACAAGTTATTTTTACAGTAAATAAGTTGTACCGTATCAGTTCGTCAAAGATTTATTCTTCAGAAATCTTGAACGAATTCTTGAGTTTTTGTGAATAACAGAGATTCTTCATTGTTGTCTTATAAGCAGATTAATTAATCGACTAACTATAAAATAATTTGTTAGAGAAAACAACTTGCTCATAGTGATATCTAAATTGTTAAGTATGTCGTGCCTGTAATTAAACTAGTTTATATTCATACCAAGCCGCATTAACAGCATTACTGTTCGGTGGTAGAATAACTGGTCAATGGATGGTACGTACCCCGAGATGTACTAAGTCTTACCACTTAGAAACTATTCTATTATTATTAATACATTTAAATTCTATACGACGTCGTTACTTGCTTAAAAGTGATTCGTCGAACGTCTATTAATGCTAAATTCAGAGACACACCGACGTCTTACAGATGTTTAGAAACTCGTACCTGATTAACACATATAAGGTACAATTTAAATATTTATAATTCAATGAATTAAACTACCAAGTTTAAGGTTGGACTTCAAATGGGTAGAAGGTTTTAAATTGAATTAAAATGTGAACACTGCAAATTTATTTAGTAAAAAGAGGGATATAAAAATATTTTTAACGAACGTTTAAATTTAAAGTTAAATATCAAAATAATGTTGATTTTCCACATGCCATAGCAGTTTTTGTTCAATACACCGATACACGTTTATTTTGTAAATATGGAAGAGAAAAAATGTACTAATAATTATATTATCCTTTTATTAAAATTAGTTTCTATAATATTACAAATAACTCGTCACAATATTTAAATCTATTTAATATTTCACACTATGTAACAAAATGAAAATCTGAAAAAATTGGCATTCAAATCAAAATAGACTATTTGCGTAATCTCTCACAAGCACTTCAATCGTCATTATAATAAATCTATACTACTATATAAATCTATTGGCTCTGTCTGTACATCATTTTTCCACCTATTTTGTGAAAAATAATCGTTTTATGATGCAGTGATTCACATTATACTATTTTTTCATTTTTGTCTGTCTGTCTGTATCTCTTCTTATAATTCAAGAACGGCTTGACCAATCTTGATGAAAATTGGTTCACACAAAGAACATGTGATGGCACAAATGTTAGGCCATATAAAAAATAAAATAAGCCTTTATTGCTGTTAGATTTTAACATATTTGACCAGCCATTACTTAAAAATTATAACAGTAGAGGTAAGAAAACTATAAATTAACTTAAACTAGAACATATTCTCGGCATTCGGCTTACCTCCCCTCTTAACAGCTTGTCTTTCGGCAAAGGCCTCCTCTAAGGATTTCCACTTGTTTCTGTCCTTTGCTGTGAGTAGCCATTCATAACAGCCATTATAATATTAGGGGGCGCTAGGTGCAGATATAATAATAAGCGCTCGACATAAAGTACAATTTTAAAATTATATAAGTGCGAATTAGTAATTGTTGTGGTGTTAAAAATATTTATATATGTATATGAAATTGATTCGTGATAACGTTATCCAAACGGAATACCCGGAAATAGGCCATATATATGAAAATTAATTTCAAATCGTTAATTACGTATTTCTTTACCAGTAGCCATGTGTGTGTGAGTGTGTGTGTGTGTCTGTGCGTGTGAGTGTGTGCGTGCGTGTGTGTGCGCGCGCGTGTTATTATAGTAATAAAATAATTTATTATATTTTTATTAATTACACGCGGGTGAAGCCCCCTTGCACTGCTAGTATTATATAAACTAAAATGAAAATGCTTACAATTAATGAATTGAAACAATATTTATGTTGTTTTAACAATTAAGCTGAAACCTTGTAATAGTTTTTTTATTGAAATCCGACATAATAATTAACTTTATACCTAAAATTAATACTATTATTTTTTATTTTAAAATGATATGGCCATTATTTGCCCAAAACCCATCTTGCCCACTGTCCCGGAATAGGTCTCGGGAAACGCTCCTATTTAAAAGAAAAACAGTGGTCGTTACTTTGTCGTTTTATCATGAGATTATTTTTCTTCTAAATATAGTGACGTATCTATATTGCACAATACAGTATAAATATGTAAATATATAATAATAATATATATGCCCATTCTATATTTTGAATATTTTTTATAAATAACCGGCTTTCTGAAGGTCCGTATGAGTTTGTTTCACCCACTCTACCAAACTACCAGCTATTTAACATCCAAACAACTAGATCATGTACTGTCTTGTGGCCGGCGGGGTACTGATCGTGTGAAGTGTTTTATACTTGTAAAAATGTGAATTCATATAAAAAGAAGAAAATAAAAGTAATTCGAAAGTTTAAATTTGAGGATCATTATCGTCAAAATAGTGCTCATTTTCAATACCACTGTAGTTTTTATTCAACATTCAATATATATTTACTTTATAAATACGGTAGAGGAAAATTGTACTTAAAATTATATTATCCTATTATTAAAATTGGTTTCTAGAATATTACAAATAACTCATCAAAGTATATAGTATTGTCGGTGACTATTCACCATAGGTTGAATACTCTGCGCGGTTGCCTTCCTATTTAAAAAAAGAATAGAAAAGTTTTTTTTTTAAGTTACATGTGAACATATTCTTGAGATATAATTAACAAACTTCCATAAAGTATTCGCCATAAAAGAGTCCATGATGACGTTGTTCTCCGTATTTTATACTTGTTTATGTTATGCGATAGGTTTAATGTGAAGGTAGTTTCATTATTATACATGGAATGTATTTTATGAAATATACTAAACGTAAATATAGATTTACGTTTAGTATATTTCATAAAATACATTCATATTTATCCATTTCTGCTATTTAATTCAGGTATAAATTCATGACGCTGAAGTTAACAGACAATTAACAATTTTCGGAATTTTTTTTCAACAAATCAATTACAAAATATAAAAAAATAAAAATATGCACAGAAAATTAATAAAACTATGAATACAATTTTTTTAAATATTTTTTTTTTTATAGTTTATCGTTTTGAAAATGTTTCAAAAATTATTAGACGTCGGCTAACTTCAGTATCATATAAATTCAAGGTATTTATAACACTCGATACAAATTTTCGAGCTCTATCATTTGCCTTACGCTCTGACAATTAAAATATAAAATATTCGTGAAAATTGGTTCTATTTTGTGTTTAATTGTCGTTTAAAACAGTGTGATATTTATTTCATGAAATATGTATTTATACCGTTTACTGTTTTCCAAACATCAATCATAGTAGAGTGGTATGGCAGTGGCCCAAGGTCACGTCATATAACGAAATAGCGTTCGTACTGTGCCTACCAAATGCTACGCTAAAAGTTATAGCTTTTTATTTGAATAAAGAATCAATTTTAATTAATTGAAGTATTAAAAAATAAAAAGAGTCAAATACTTACAGAAAAAACTACAGATCGTTAAAAAAATGTTTAATATTGTTTAGTGGTGTGCTTTTATATTTTCAACAATTACTCGCTTATTATTTCATTACGTAAATTTTTAAACAGTTTTGTTCTCAAACGATTAGTTTTTGGTCCATATTAACTCCTGGTCTTGGTTAATTGCAATTGTTTCATGTATTGAAATATGAATCTTTAAAATCGGTCGAGTAGTTTTTGATTTAAATCGTAACAAACCAAAACACAAATCTTTTTTCTTTATAATATTAATATAGATGTCGATGCCCCTTTCCCCCCACCCCCGCAGCGTCACCCGCGGGGCCACCCACACCGCATTATTTTATTATTGCATTATTTTCTTTATACTGACATTTTTAAATTCGTTATAACTTTTGAATGGAATGTCCGATTTTAATAATTTAAAAAGTATTTTACACGTATTGAAACGATCTTTAATAAAATATAATTTAATGGGATAAGGATTAATACAGAGGTATGAATAATATAGTTTGATTATTGTCGGCACTTTTATCAACTTTTAAAATGTAAAAAAGTAGTTATAGTGGCATAACTACATAGTTGTACATATGGTATTGACGATTTTTTTGTAGATATTGATACGTTTTATAATACTGTAGAACATTTTTTTGTTCTATCATCAATAGTTTACGCAGCGCACGCGAATACAGACTTTTCTTACAATTTTTTTCACACCTTATTGCATTTTTATGTTGGATCCCTATTTTTTTTTGAAAATGTTATAAAGCCTATGTCACTCAGTGAAGATGCAGCTTTCTAATGGTGAAAGAATTTTTGAAATCGGTCCAGTAGTTTTTGTGAAAGCATTACAAACATACATACAAAAATACAGATGTTTCCTCTTTATAATATTAGTATAGATGAATCGATTCTTTAGTGACGAAAACTCCGATAAATCTCTTTAAATATAGACCAAGATTCATTCAATGGATTACAAAAGACAAAAATATTTAATTTAAAAAAAAGGTATTATCGTTAAACGAAACCGTTTGACGATTATGCCAGTTAAAATTAAATCCTTTCAAAAATAACAATAATTTTAGTGTAAAAACAGATAAATACATAATTTTTTCTATTTGATAGGTATTACCATATATGGTGGTAAGGTTTTATCATATGTGGAACCAACTATTCGGTAATTATTTTACTACAATAACAACGTAATCAGTAATGTTGTTGTGTTCTGGTGAGTGAACTCTAAGGGTGAGTGAGCCATTGTATCGACATAATATTTCAGAGGCGACATCTCATTACAGGACCCATTGTTAGCGGGCCATTACCCATTAGAACTGACATGAACATCAAAGAACCAATGTGTCCTATGGTTTAATCTGTTTTACATATATGGTTGTTATTAGGTTGAGATACAATCAAATCAAATTCAATCGATATATGATAAGTACACACTAATCTATATTTAGATTTCGAATCTACATCCCAATATCGAAATTGAACTTTACACACCAAAACTAAAATGTACTTAATAAGTCAACTACGTATGTAACATACATAGTTGACTTATTAAGTACATTTTAGTTATGTGATGTGATGCTGTTAACAATAAAAGTATTTCATTAAAAAAAATTATTTTAAATTTTAATTATAAAGGTATATATCGTAAAAATTTAAATCGAAATAATTACACTTAGGCTTTTACAAGCACTTCTGTAATTTAACAGATTGAAATATATGTATTTATTTAAAAAAAAAAAGCTACAACCGGTTGGAAATACAGACTACCTTACTCTTGTCTACCAATAAAATTACAAAGTTATGGTAATTATTTGTACATATAGCAACACCACTAACCGACATTTTATATCAATTTCTAGTATGAGTTGAAATATACGCTTTATTTATTTTAATTTTAAACACTAGTAACTTGTTTGCAATATTGATTTGGTTTTTTTTAACAAAATATTTAATGTTTTTTCTAACTTGAATTTTTTATTAAATTTTATTCAGAAACAAATACCATGCCCCAGAAAAGACTTCAAAATTCGAAACTTAGCGAAATAAGCTTAGTTTTTCTTTTAGTCTTTTTAGATTGATTATTATCACTGATTATATAATTAATATGATCACGACTTAATAGTATAAAAAAGTCAAAATCAAACTCAAATCCAAGGAACTTGGTTAGAACGATCGCAAGAAACGTAATAATCGATCGATAGGTTAATGACATGCTTAAATAGTTTCCATACAATAACTAATATGCGACCTCAAGCCATCTTATTAACAATTAATCGATTAATTATAATGAATAATTACTTGCAAATGTTACTAATTTGGATTTAAATTACTTTTATTATAAGGCTGCAGTTCCTGGACTTAAGCTCGGGGCTATATCAGGTATAGGATTTTTTAAATGTCAAGTTATTCAAAGTTACCGAACGGAGTTTGAAAGTCAGCGGTGTTTAGAATCCCGTGCCGCTGAAATCATTTAAAACAGTTCAGTTTAATCTCTCCAGTCCTCTCAGATTATTATCGTTCCATCTAATTGTGAGGTTAAGGGATGTAGCAGTGATTGCCGATCACATAAATAATCAACTCATACAAAATTTCAATCCGTCCAATGTTCGAGCGTGATTCAGTGACAGACAAGCAGCATTTTTTCGGCTTATAGTAATATACTAAGTAAGTTAGATATACAAGTAAGATAATATCTTTGCTAATTGAAACGCCACCTATTAGTCTGATCCTATAAATAGGTGTAATAATTGGGTGTCGTATACTATTGTTTTGTTCGAACAAAGCTACTGGCCGTTGACAGTGTCAACGATATTTCCAGTGAACCAACGTACGACGCGCGGTTTCACTTTGGGTTTTTAATAAATTATGAAATTAATAGAGGAGGTTTCATAACATAAAATACAGGTTTGAGAAAGCGGCTACTTTCATAACAATTAAAAATTACAATATAAATTTTATTACTAGCTACATAAAATAATGCAAATAAAACGTTTTAATTCGTTTCAGATGGTTTTGTTGTTTTGTTTACAAAGAAACAGGTCGTAACTGGACCTGACGACTTTTATTTATATCGTCGATATATTGACACTAACGCTGCGATTTTATAAATGATCTAATACTGATAAACGAAAAACTAGATTGTTACAGCAGAGTTCTTGATACTAGTATATAAGTAACGGACCTTTCTTTTTTTATTTCGCTTTTCCCCCACATGAAGTTGGGGGGTATGTGGGGCTCGTCAGTGCTGAAGGCTCCGGAATACCCACTAAAAAATCACCGTACCTTAATCGTCTTTGGTGGAGTGGCTCGGGATCGCTTGTGCATACTACCGCGACGCCCCGACGGTTGACCCGATTATGCGGACCTCCTTTCTTAGTTGGGTTCCCGGAGTACAGAGAACCCAGCTAGCCCCGGCGGCTTACGGCGGGGCGAGAAGTTGCGCATAACGCCGACGTCTCCTCCCCGGTCTTCTTTGGCGGGTCGGATCAGCAGAGTCACTTTCCTCACGCTGCCGCTCGGCGGCCTCCTTTCGCGACATAAAACTCTCGCAGAAGGAGACCATCGCCATCCAACATCTCCTGCTGTCGAGCATGCCGTTGATCAAGCTCGACAAGGAGAGATCATCGCTGACTGTCGCCGCCAGGGAATGCCTCTGGGGCCCCCACACAGCACACTCCGTCAGGGTGTGGTGCGCGGTGTCCAGTAGCACTCCGCACTCGTGGCAGTAGAGTAATACCTCCCACCGTGCAGGTATTTACCGAAGCAACCAAATCCGGTAAGCACCTGCGTCAGCCTAAACGTAAGGAATAACTAACGGACCTTGTAGTAATGGTTTGTATTTACACGATTATTATTAGCCAATGGCCCAGTGGTAGTAGTGGAGTACATGAATCTTTACCGATGACAGGATTTATTTAATGGGAGTTTAATTTTTGTTTATAATCTCATTCTCGGATGTGAACATCGTGAAACACCATAAGTAGGATGAAAATCAGCCACATAATTTTATATTTTGTATTAACCCGCATTGGTGTAATGTTATAAATATACATATAACACTCATTTACAAACTAAAAATTTGACCGATAATAAGATTATATTCAATTATCATGACCCTCGCTTTGTTGCATTCACCCTCCCATATTGTTTTAGCGTCAGAAGCATTGTACATTTACCTACTCGACTTATACCCCTCCACATCATTTGCAGCTTATTTCTTGGAAGTAGACTAAATAAAACATGGTAGAACGTTTTTAATGAATAGAGTCTCGTTGTATTCGTATTAGTGTAGACGTCGTGTCAGATCTTAAATTATGCCTTATATATATTTATTTATTATATATATTTTCCTTCGTAAATATTCTCTATATTATGTCATTTTAAATCATTAAGAAAAAATATTATTTTGTTGTTGGATTATTTTCTTAATAATGATACAATGTAGTAAATAAAAACACGAGTGTTTACAACACGCGAATGTAACCTTCCCATTTTATGGTCATACAAAATTCTTGGCCGTTTAAAAGGCCGTCTTAGAATCAAGTTTTACAAATCAGAAAAACGAGTTCCTATGTCCGGGTGTGTCCGAAATTTTGATATTTACTGTACATATATTTCATATCGGTGAACATTTTTTCATGTTTTTTATTTCATTTATCTACTAGTACCTAACTAGGTTCTCTGTTCATTCGAAAATATTTTCAGATGTTTTTTTTCTAACTAAACAAGTATTTAATAACACGGTACGATAAATATGTTACACTTGATATAATATCAAAATGAAAAACATACCATTATTATTACAAGGAAATTTCTTAGATTTTTTTTGCATTACCAACCAACTCACCTCGCAATGATAGTTCGAGGTTTTTAAGGTGTATATGGAGTCTGTTACGATTTTTGAATCAAATGAATTACCGTTGTTACCTATTCGGACAGAAATTTGGTATGGTTTTTTCTCCACCAAACAAGATGTCCACGTAACTAAGGCATATCCTACTCAACCAAAGGCCGCGCTGGTTCAAATCCTTCCAAAAAAAGAAAATGATAATTTAACAGCACGTAGACAACTCGGTCACAAATCAAAATCGTCGTTCTCGATGAGGTAAAGGAAAAACGTCCTGATGCAAAATCATTATCCATACCCATAATCATTATGGGTACCTACGTATGGTTCGTAAGCCGGGATAGCTAATTGCGTGATTCTCTTATATGCAATCATGACTACTCTTCTTCGCCACTATTTACTCCTTTTTGTGTCACGCACACAAACGTTGACTAACTTGTTGATATATATTATTATAATATTAAGAAAAATATATTTCAATTACAATCAATTTCGTTGTTTTAGTTTTACTGGGCATCCAGTGCCGGCCAACGGTTTTTGTTCCAATTAGTAGTAGGTAACTATAATAACACGACGTTTTTAGTGTATACTTTAACAGTACCTTTTCGATCAGAACCGGGTGAGTGCGAACCGAGTGTGAACCATTTGAAAAAGATAGCAAGGAAGCGCTGATCCTATGTCGGTCAGCCAGCAACATGTCCAAAGTTAAAAGTTTGTAAAAATGATTTTACCATACCATGTATCAGAAGACTAATTTTAATGAATAATTTTTTTAATAAAATTTATAAATTAATGTTAAAATTTATAATACAAAATATATTGATAACTAATTTATTGTTTAAATCGTTACACAATAACAAATTACGATGGAATATCTGCACACGAAGTAGTTACATAAAAACATTGTTTATTATATAAAAATATCTGCATTCGATTTCACAATAACAGAAAACAAAATTTTAATTTGTACAGCGTAAACGCAATCAATTAGCGGAAACGCAATATTCAAAGCAATAGATGCTTCAAACGCCGGAAGACTAATGAACATGTACGGAACTATTTAATTGACTTCTATTGTTTCAAACTCAAAAATCGTGAAATAGCTTTCATTTTTAAAAAAATATTTAAAAAAAATGTGTTCGTAATTCATCTAGGATTTTGGAACTAATATTTGAATATTAAATGAATAACTATCATAATTATGCCTACGAAAAAAAAGCATAGAAAATTTATATTTCTTTATGATTTTAATACAGGTATGTGCCGGTATGTATTTTATATATTACTGCAGAAATTTTGAAATTTCTGATCAAAAATCTACATCAAGTTGTTTTGACAGTCCTCACTTGATAACCATACACTGTCCAAAGAATTCTGAGGAGACCTAAACAGGAGAAAATCTGAGGGTGCAAGGTCAGGATCAGGGGTCATGTGTATGGTGTATGCATTAAAATTTTCCAACCAAGCTTTTAATGATTGCTAAATATGTGAGTGATCTGGAGCTACCAGGTTGAAAAACCCTTTCCATTGATAAATTCCGGCCGTTTTTCATCAGCTGTCGGCCGTAGAAACCAAAATCGATAGTTTTGCCACTTTATCAAGTGGGCAAAACTGTTTCGCGGTAGCCTTGCTCCTCAGCTAGGTCGTAGCTATTAATATACTGACCTTGCTTCACTTTTTCAAAAATGGAATCGACTTATCCGTATCAGGTCGACAATTCGTTCAGTCCATCCAAAGTTACAATTTTTTTAGCAATTTCAGCCTCTTAGATTCACTCATTTTGGCAGACAGAAAGACAATAGGAAAATAGCGGATTATAGCTTATATAACAGCCTGTCAATGTCCCTTTGCCGGGCTGAGGCCTTCTCTCCTTTTTTGAAGATAAATTGGAGCTTATTCTACCACGCTGCTCCAATTCGAGTTGGTGGAATACGCGTTTCGCAGAATTTCAAATGGCGGTTAAACCATTTTTAACAAGTCGTTTATTTAATGGTATAAAAAAATAGAAACAGTACCAAAGATATCTAATTGTAACTACTTATACAATACTTATAAAATAACTTTACTTATAAAATACGAAAAATCTTTTTCCCGACCCATTATTCATTTCACTAAATATATATAACTGCGTTTGTTTCGAATCTAGAGTGGCAAGGACTTTTGTACCTCATGCGATTACTAAGCTATGATTAACTCACTTCACCTATGGCTTTGTGTGGTTCCCATTTTAGTGAGTAGCACTTACACTAGTTATTATACTTTGTACTTCTGTGTTCCGATTCAAATGTGTAATTACAGCCACTAGTCACATAACATCTTACGCGATCCTCTTGTAGGCGGGGCATTAACAGTATACGTAGTTTCTTATATTTCTTTTATTTACTACTGTGCGAGCGTTAACGGGCGCATACTTGCCATCTTTGTTACCCATATATTGCCATATTTGAAAAAAAAGCAAAACATAAATAATGTTGATAAATAATATTAAACTAATATCTTAAGAACAATATTTATTAATTTGAATTATATGTAATGCACTTTCAATTTCATTAATGTCTTCAATAGCTACATGGATCATCCTACATACATTGTTGACGCTAGACTAACATTATCATAAACCGCTTATGTGTCATTTGGTAATATTTATTTCGCGCATACGTCATTATTTAGATACTTATTACATAGGCAAATAAATTATCATCTAGGTGCATAGTTAGGCAAAGGTCCGGTATCTTATGTTTTAATTATAATTGTAGAAAAAGTGTAAGCGATTTAACTCAATAGGGAAGCTTTAAAGCAGAATTTTAAAATGGTAAGCACTTCACATATGATAAATGATAACTTTGGCAACAGTTTTCAGTGGTAGGCTTTGAGATTTAACCCTCCTGACCGAATTTTGGGCCTCGACAACCATTCAAAACGTAGCTTGGACAAGGGATATTATAGTGCACAGGTGTGCGTAAACATAGGAGCTCTTTACAATCTCTCACTTTCATAGTAGGAAGGCATTCCGGTGTGAGAAATCCGCAGAAAAAGCGCTTTCCGTCTTTCTCAAGGAACGGGAGTGTAATCCCGCCTTCTTAACTCCGGGCTTTAACTGAAAATAACTTACGCATTAACCGCATTAACTTCTTTTGTCTGAAACATGATAAAACTTTACAATATAAAAATATACAACACAGACAACAGCGTAACGGAGCAGCTCAACTTCGCAGAACGTAATCTTATTGGTTATGCGTTTACGTTTTAACTAAACTATCAAAACATTAAAAGGTTAGTTGATATTTGTTTGCTCCGTGTGTGTTATTATAGTTCTGCGAATTATCCATACATATTTGTCACGATTTCCCTGTTGTGTTAGCAAAGAGAAACGACTTCAAGTTTAATATTTATGTTCAAACGTTTATATAACGTTAACTTAGTAAACGTTTTCGTTTCTGAAAGAAATTTACAGTATAAAAATAATTCCACGGCGCGCAGAGTTTTTGTTTTCACTTTGAACTAAAGCTAATCTTTTATTCCACTTGCTTTCAAATGAATCAATTCTCTTTTTGCTTTTACGGTGAACCCTTTGTTTGATATATGCGTATAAAGTCGCGTAAAATGCATCGACTAATTTAACAGAGCCTCGGAACTCCCGCTGAAAGAGGTTTACAATACGATTAGGAGTACATTGTTTATGTTGGATAGCGCGGCGAGCTTTGCGTTGGATTCAAATATTTCGAATTTTATTTACAAATTCATCCATTGACTGTCGTTTTATCGTAGGCAGCGCTTTGATAAAATACGAACCTCTTTGAACTCTCAATTATGAGAAAATGCTATTTAAAGAGAAAATATTATCTTAGTATTCGTAAAACTTTATAAGTACAATATGTTCTTATTTTATATAAAATTAAGATTTAATCTTATATATCGTTAATTTAATCTTTGAAATAAGTTGTAAAACACAGCGCTATGATGGTTAATGACGTCATCACTACAATACATTACATTATATTTTTATATTAATGTATGAATAATACGAAATACGCGGATTATAAGCTTAGTAATTAAAATAAATGTTATTTACTTGTATTTTATGTTCTTAGTATGATGCACGAATTTGTAATAGAAGTTTTACAACTTGACTAGTTTCGCTTGACAAGTCAGAATATACGTAATCATTCGGAGTACAAAGATGATTGATTATTTTATTTTTTAATTATATTATTTTATATTATATTATTTTATTTTTGCATTTGACGTCGCAACGTCCAGACTACGATCAATTATGCACAAGATACACAATCTCATACAAAAGTTCTCAAAAAAGTATTCATTTAAGTGCATTTAATTGTTTATTAAAACTTAAAGAACACTGAGAGATCGGTTTGAAAGGTGACAACATCTCATCTTCGTTTTTCAAACGTAAAATTCTTATTTGCCCTACTGATTTCATAAATAAAAAGTCATCTAATCTAGATTTTTGTTTATTTAAATTGCTTTATCCGCGCGTAAATTTCCGCGCGATTGGAATATCAATAACAGACTTCCATCGATACCGCTATCGACACGAACACAAAAGTGTTTACCATGTTTTCGGTTTACGATTTAATTACATAGATATATCATTTTAAAAATATATTTTAATTAAGCGAAGGTGTTGTTTGCGCTCCGAATGGTTCTTTTCTTTGGTTTGCATGACCAAAGAGAATACTTTGCTTCTTTTTAAGTATATTGAGCGCAAGGAGGAATGAGGGATTTGAGTAGTACATATTGATCTGCAGATATAATAGTATTCACCCGTCCCAGCTATGGACGAGTAAAATCCTTTACACATATGATTATTAAGCCACTCGTCGGCATGTTTTTTTCCGATATCTTTAACAGTCATCTTCATATTACAGCCAATTTAACACAAACACAAAACCTTTCAGACATTTCATTAGGTCACTATGTCCATTGATAAAAATCGTATGTAAATCCGGTAGATAGTTTTTGGGTTTATCGCGTTCAGACAGACAGAAAGACAGACAAGGCAGAATATTTTATTTTATAATATGTAGTGAGGTTACAATTAAATAAAACATTCATTATAAATGTTATTACTGAAAGTCAAACGCTGGTCAAACTCTAAAACGTCAGAACCGACAATTTACCACAATTTTGCGGTATTTTTTTATTGTAATAAAGACAAGGTTTCGTAAGGCTAAACCTTTCGAACAATTCTTAATTTTTATAATTTTTAATTTTGCAATTAAAAGCTGTATATCTTAGAATTCTGTTATATTAAGTCTTTTAATTAACAATGAACTTAAAATTAAGTTGATGTAAAAAAATACCTAAGTATATACATTCAAGAGAGAAAAAGAATAGATTGCCATTTTAACGAGCTAAGATAATTAAATAAATTAAGACTGACATTGAAGTTTTTAAACCCCTGTCGGATTATATTTGTTCCTAAATTAAAGTTTTCAAACATGTCTGTTTCTTAAATCAGTCACTAACACTTCTTTGATACGAGAGTTGAGAAGACAAAATTGTTACTGCGCTTTGTGATAATTCTCATCGGTGACATCTAATTACAAGAAACATTCTTCGGAACGACTTGTTTGTATAAGCTACAAAAAAAAAATTGAAATGCAATACTGCTGGCGTTGTATATATAATCAGCATAGAAATAAGATCGCTTATTCGCGGTCTATCGTTCTGGCCACGGGAACGGGAAACGCGAACGGCGGGCCGACGCGACGGTTGGAGCGGCTCGCAAGTCACGGGCAGTTGCGAACACTGATGCGACCGACCAATGCAGACTGAGAGCCAATTTATATATCAAAAGAGAGAATTTATTTACCAGTTGGTATATAAATTCTTGACATTCTTAAGAGTAGTAGTTTTTTAGATCAACACATTGTGTGTGAGTACAATGTGATTTTGAATTCGCATCTTTATTTCTTTCCACAGTATATTCACCACATGTTCATATTTATGTAGTGGGTTGCTGAACTTTCAAGTAATTATTTCAGCAACAAGTTTCTATTCATTATTTAGCGACGCATTCAACTAAATTATTTTGGTTCCTATACTTCGTCGCGACTATCGCTCGACATCGTGGCATGCGCTGTACTGATTCATAATAATTATGTATATTGGTTTCTATCGGCCGTCGCGTTGTCTGACGCTCGTGCGATTCCCGCGGCAACATTCCCCAGTCGCACCCTCGGTCACCGCAGCCTGCGGCATGCTAGCTATACATACATATGTATATCCCTATACACATTTGTTTTGAGTGTAAGACACTTCGATGTTCGCACCGCTCGAATTTTCAGCGTATGTCCCGTGTTCGGGACGTATAATTATAGGGGCTGGTTAGGGCGAGCGGGTAAAATATTATAAATTTTAATGGCTATAGATGCGCTCTTAAAACTAGTTCTGGTAACTAAGTACAATAAAAGTAATAGACAACAATATATACAGCGTGTAACAAAATTCGTGTCCGACCCGTGAAGTGGTTATTAGGTATCGTGTATCGGTTCTATTAATGTAATAATTTTTAAAATACTAAGCATATAATTTATCTTTTTTTTAATAAAAAAAAATTCCGGGTCTAAACCACTTCACGGGTCGGACACGAATTTTGTTACAGCCTGTATAAATTTTGCTTTCGTACACAATTGTTATTTAATTCGTTGCTTACAGCAACGGCAACAATAGTATCGAAAATGTATTATAATTTTTATTTAGAAGTTAAATTTATTGTTGTGTGGCAAAGTTGTTTCGTAACAAACTCGACATTATAAAGAACTTATTTTTGAATTGTTGGAAAGTATTACGAGACGTTGATATGGTAATTGTAATATTTAACAGATGTTCAAAAATTTTGCTTTTTCATAATAGCTTTACGTGTAGCTATACGTGTAAATTACTTATACGTGTAGACATATTCATACGATTATTAGACCTTAAAATTGAATTTATTGCTTTGTTTCATTAATGGAGTATAAATAATTATTAATGTACATACACATACGAGTTGTTTAAGGCTCTGTAAGCGGTAACGGTACATTGGATAAGATTACCGTGTTAATTAATCTGCATTCACGATCAAAATATTCATTTCGGAGTAACCTTGTATTTCCGGTTAATGTTTCCAATTCAGTGAGATTTTGAATTTAGGATATCTTGCATTATGTATCGATACTTATAATTCGGTTCTACTTTGATGTATCTTTTCGAACCGGTTTTAAATAATATTTACTTTGATATGAAAAGTTGGTTACATTTCTAATGGTTTTGTTATACTACATTTAAAGGATAGGTATGGTACAAATACCAAAATGTACGGTCAAATTTATCATAGTATCGAGAAATATAATTTTAGTTACAAAAAAACTAACTTAAAATTTTGTCTGTATGTATACTAAAAATTTAACCATTACTAATATTTGTCTTTAGATCGAGTCTATTACTTTAGCGAGTAGAAGTTCAAAGCTAAATCGATTTGCCTAGCTTTGTTATAGCCAACACTGACTTGAAATAAAAAGTAACAAGGTCGAATTGATAACACACTTTCGCAATGTAACATTAGCGGGGATTAGAAGGATTTCATTATGTTCATTCAGATGGAACATATTATATAAAAATACTTTGTAAACTCATAAGTACCGATTACTAGAACTAATTTGTAACACAAAGTTTGAGACAGATTTAGAAGTCACAGATTCTTAATGTCCCAATGCAAAATCTAAGGCTCTCCTTATTCGGCGGAGAGCGGTTGGAGCTTATTTCACCACGCTATCCTAATGTGGGTTGGTGGATAGATAATACAATAATAATAATTATTGAGTTGATGCTGACGTGCCGTCAGAAATATCTGTAATATTTTATTTGTGTTCGCCAAGTGGACCATTTCATCGGCCATAATCATTAGATATTGAAGAATTGCGGGAGACTCATATGAATTTGCAAGTTATTATTTATTTTAGCACATTTATTTCCCGTTTTCATTGACAACACTGAATATCGTCATTATTAAAAAAAGAAAGTCGATTGACAAACAGGAGAATGAGATAGGGAACTGTTTTATCCTTCCCTATTTCTATATAGATGACACCATAATGAGTAAAATCTGTGGGGATATTTGTAACAAAAAATGCATGATATTATTAATCACTAACCTATTAGACTTTAAGATTTTTTGAATATCTAATAGTCGTTATTGCATAAACAATGCCGTCGCGTCCGCGAAATTATTCCCACCTATTGCAGCACAGTTTCATCTATTGAGATTATTGATACAAAAAAAACGTGTGCGTCTCGGGACGCTCTACAGAAGTGATAATATTTATTATTAATTATAATATATAGGGTTTTCCATTAAGGGCGCTTGATCGTGCAGAACTTCCATCGTAGCGTGTGCTGTGTGGCACGTAGCGCCGTCCTGTTGAAACCACATGTTGTCCAGATCCATATTCTCGATTTCAGGCCAAAAGAAGTTGGTTATCATCGACCGGTATCGCTCACCATTGACGGTGACGGCCACACCATTATCGTTTTCGAAAAAATACGGACCAATCACGCCTCCGGCCCAAAATCCGCACCAAACAGTCACTTTCTGCGGGTGCATTGCCACTTGGTGAACCTCGTGTGGATTGGTCTCGTCCCAAATACGGCAATTTTGCTTGTTGACATAGCCATTCATCCAAAAATGCGCCTCGTCGCTGAAGATGATTTTTTTGCCAAAATCGGCGTCAACTTCCAACTGCTCTAATGCCCAGTCAGCGAACACACGGCGCTGTCTATGGTCATTAACCTTGAGCTCTTGGGTCAGCTGGATCTTGTACGGGTGCAGGCTCAAGTCACAACGCAAAATTCGCCAAGTTGTCGTCTGCAGATCTCGCGTTACGTTGACGCACGGGAACCGGTTGATTGTTAACTGACCCGGTTGACTCGAATTTGTCCACCAATCGACGGATAGTCGACTCGGCAGGACGATCATCGCGACCGTAAAACGGGCGAAGTGCGCGGAACGTTGCTCGAACTGAAGACCCATTTTCATAAAACAATTTTATGATTTGCACGTGCTGCTCGACACTGTAACCTGCCATGGTGGTTTGGGAGGACGGAATGAATATAACACACTGCATTTGACAGCTGTCACTCAAACAACATGGCCGCAATCAGCTGTCAAAGTTCAAGCGTCCCTATTGGAAAACCCTATATTAAATATAATTTAAATTAGTACTTGAGAGTTGCTACATTACTATAAGTACTATTTGTATACGCTAGATGGCGTTAGGTCGGTAACTCTCAGGTAAAGCAGTCCGCGTCGGTAATAAAATAGTATAAATAAATAATAAAGTGAGAGAGGAGGAGCCTGCCTATTGCTGCCGTATGCGTGAGAGAAAGGGAAGCCAGACAGAGCCGTAACGCGTTACGTAACGAAGAAGTTATCACTTCAAAAATAATATACGTTACACATCAATTTAAGTTAATTGTAATTGTTTCAGATGGCGCGGTAGCGTGTATAAGCTGGTTTGGCGCGAGCTGCTTGCCTACCTCACTCTGTATTACACCATCAACTTACTCTATCGGTTTGCACTAACTGAGCAACAACAGAGGTATGAAACAATTTATATTTTCCTTTCAAAAATAATTTAGTAGCTAGGAATATATTACGCGCTTTCATTTATTTGCTCTAATTTCAAGTGGGGCTGCTATTTAGTATTTAGCTACGGGAGTACTTTTTGTTCTTAAAATTCAGGGTTTTACATTCAAATAACTGCAGGTGACTTTTATATTTCAAAATATTTTGTCAAAACATCAATATTTATGCTAATATTGTGTGTTAACACATAATAGCATAAATCTTGTAGAAAAATTTGAAATTAATTTGAAATCTATATTGATAATTGTGTGTCAGTTAGTGCATCTTGCAATAACAACTCAAACAAGTTTGGTGACGCCCTTTATGTTTCAAAGTTTTAAGATTGATTTATAAAAATGGTATTTAATTTGCTTCGCTAACATGACAGGAGCCAGACATTTACGAATTACACAAAATTTTTTCACAACTAAAATAATAAAACCAATATAAGCTGAGCTCTCATTATATGTACATCCATATCAATGAAGAGTCATTTTTGAATAGCCTTGTACCAAATGTAATACAGGCGAAGCCGTAATATTATATGACCTAGTCGGCTTCCCAGTGAAAGGCGTAAAATATAATCTAATAATTGTGGCTGTTCTTATCCAGAAATAAGCTTCTAGGAGATTCTACACAAAAGTACATAACTTTAAAGCGTAGATACTTCAGCAAGCGTTCCAAAACTCACAAATAACATATAACGAATATATAAAACAAGATCCTTACCAAACATATTATATTTTTGACATAGACTTTTAGTCTTTATGCTAAATTATATAATATAATTTTATATTCCCTACTGCTTGTATGGGAGTGCGTCGCTTGTCACAAATATTTTTGTTAAAAAAAACGAGAAAGCGATTGCTCCGGTAAAAAAAATCAAACTAATATTAGGTCCTTACATATGAAATTAGCGTTTTGTCGTACTGACCACTTTGATCTGAAAAATCTCCTCTTTGGTTAAAAATTCCAAATTCAAATTTATAAATTCATTTAGCTGGTACATTTGAGTTTTGAATACAGTCATTCTTTTCTTTTTTCCTCATTATTTTGTTCTTTGGCGTCGCTTATTACCGCACAATGCGCATGAAATATCGGTATATTTACGAATATGAATGAGTTCTACCGTGGCACCAGCGTTGCAGAAACAGCTCGAAGGATTAATGATGTGTACGGCGCTGGCGTCGAAAAGAAAGAACGGTACATTTTTGGTTTCAACGTTTTCGTTCTGGAAATTTCGACCTTCAGAACCAACCCCGTGGACGGCCGGAGACCGAAGTGGAAAATGAAGAATTAAAGGCTATTGTGGAAGCGGATCCATCACAAAGCCCTTCAGAGATAGCTGCTGGCTTCGGGGGTAAGTGATAAAACTGTATCAATCCACTTGAAGCAAATCGGGAAAGTAAAAAAACTTGAACGATGGGTACCTCATGAATTGAGTGAATCGAACTTGCAAACACGCGTCGACTGCTGTGTTACTTTGCTCAACCGACACAATAATGAAGGGATTTTAAATCGAATCATTACTTGTGATGAAAAGTGGATACTGTAGGATAATCAGAAGCGCACGTCGCAATGGCTGAACCCTGGAGACCCAGCCAAATCCTGCCCTAAACGAAAATTGACTCATAAAAAGTTACTTGTGAGTGTTTGGTGGACTAGCGCCGGTGTCGTTCACTACAGCTTTCTAAAATCTGGCCAAACGATTACGGCAGATATCTATTGTCAGCAACTGCAAACCATGAAGGAAGAACTAGCTGCTAAACAACCGAGATTGGTCAATCGCTCTAGGCCACTGCTGCTTCACGATAACGCAAGAACACACACTGCACAACAAACAACCACTAAGTTAGATAAGCTACAATTGGAATGTCTGCGACATAAACCGTACTCCCCGGACCTTGCTCCAACAGATTACCATTTTTTCCGGAATTTGGACAATTTCTTACAAGGAAAAAAATTCAACTCCGATGCGGCAGTCCAAACATCCCCCATGGTTTTTTTAGTAAAGGGATCAATGAACTACCTATGAGATGGCAAAAGTGCATAGATAACAACTGTGCATACTTTGATTAATTAAATATATTTTACAAAAAAATAAATTACTTTATATTCCTCCCGTACAAAACCCCAATTTCATATGTAAGGACCTAATATTATAAATACGAAAGTAACTCTGCCTGTCTGTTTGCTACTTGATAAAAACTAGAGCAGTGAGCCGATCGTAATGAAACATGACGTAGAGCTCCGGGGCATGGGTAAATACATGTGCATTTAAATTACCGGATATACGGGAAAAATATTTGAGCGCGGGTGTCGCGGGGCTCGGCTAGTGTTATATAAAACGGACGCGTGACCAATCCTGGTGTTAGTGTGTCTTAATGTCTACCGTTTCGTTTTCGTTTGCTATCACGCGATGCAACGAATTTTGCGATTAATAACGATTCGGAACTTACAAGACACCAATTATATACTAAATTTTTTATAGAAAATTTGTATATTGAAAGCACTTATCGGATGCAACGTTTTCGATAAGCAGGATTAAGTAGGATTAAGTCTCCTGCTTTGCTTATAATTTTATATCGGCTTGTTTATAGTTGTAAGTGCAGTTTTTTTCATATGTATCACTCTGAGAACACTTTTATCAAGGTTAATTTTATACATATAAAAGTAAAACTTTAACCTACTCATCGTATGACTGATCAAAATAATTTTGATTGTAGCCTTCAAATAACTGGATTTACTAATGACAGTCGTCCGTCGTCTTACTATAACTGAGAGAAATAATTTCATTAAATTATGAGCAATGCGCGTTGCACGCGTGGACTTTGAACATAAATAAATATATAATTATAAGTTTTAATTCTTCCTTACTAAACCATACGGTATTATCTTACCTTATACTACGTTATCCTCGATAGTGGTAGAACACTGTCACCGTACAGTTTCTTACAAATATTAAATGTATTACAATAATCAAGTTAAATAATTATGTTCTACTACGACTAGTCCTCGTAAGTTAAGGCTTTTATACAGTGCTATTAAAAAAAGGTTTAAAACCATTGGTAATCGATCTATTCGTCTGTAGTGTGCTAAATGATAACACTTCCTACAACACGCTTCGCGTATTTTTTCCTGTTCATGTTTAATTTTATCTCGCGATATTTCGAAAACTACTGGCTCGGGCAATATTTTGAGTTGTGTTTGCCTCGATAGAACCCATATTGCTAATTCTTATCCTCTCTGCGACTACGTATAAGTATGAGATATTATATCTAAAAAAATTACAATTTATAAATAAGCAATTCTTGTATATATTAATATAAATTTATTTTGTGTCTCGGAAACGGCTCTAACGATTTGGCTTAAATTATATTTCTGGTTAATAGAAATTAAAAAACTATAAACGAATATAAAACAGAAGTTTCACTTCAATTATTTTGGATTGGAAAAAAAAACTTACTACTTTATAATATTAGTATGATGACATGCATTCATCAAGAAAAACATCGACCTGGCCCTGCTTCCCTTGGTAACGATAAAAAACTTTGTCATTCATCTTGAATACAGGAACTTGTGTTTGCCACTTCCTGTGTGCAACATATATGTATGTTTCTTCTTTGGCCGGTATACATCTCTATACCTTTTATCTGATTGAGTTAAAATTTGTATAGTTTTAGTTGTCAGTTGTTAAACTTTTCTGGCATGGAGCCATCGACGCGACGTGCAATAGATTGCGCGCGAGTCATATCTGGTAAATTCAATAAGGCATTGCTGCGCAGCCGGGCATTAGAGTATCTAAGTAAGTATACATTTGTGGATTATTGTCCCACTGCTGGGCTAAGGGTTTCTCTCCCTTTGAGTAGAAGGCTTGGAGCTATCCACCACGCTGATCCAATGCGGTAGGTGGATACATATTTGTGGCAGTATAACAGTGAAATTAGACACATGAAAGTTTCCTAAGAATGTTTTCATTCACCGCTGAGCACCAATTCACGCGCTCAAATCATTGGGTTTAGAATCCCGGCTTTAATAAAAAGTATAAAACAATTTTAATTTCCAAGTCTTATTTAAAAATGCTGATTTTGTAACTACCGTATAATCATCATTTTATAATATTTAATCCATTTAAATAAAGTCTTGCAAAATAAACATCAAAAGTATATAGGTTTAATAAACCATGTACGCCATTTGCATAATTAAAAGGGTGATGTCTACTTGAAGTTAATCCATATATTGTAATAGAATTAATTTAAAAGTTACGTGATCAAATTAAAGAATGGTACCGCTACTTGGTTTTTTGTTACAGTTTGTGGTCAGTCGATCCAATTTTAGTTCTAAGACGCAATAGAGTAACGATTTAAAAAGCTACTGACTAATTAATTAAACGTTCACTTCATCGAGGTTTATAGACAGACAAACGAATGATCTGGGCAACTACAACTGAATTTTTATTTCCTTAATTAGTTTTTTTAATTCATCTCTGAGTATCCAACGAAATGTAACATATATAATTCGGAGAGCCTTGGACTCTTCAAAGGGAGAAGAGGCCTCAACCCGGCAGTGGGACATCTGCAAGCTGTTAGGATAATTACTCATTTGGAATGAAGTCCTTTTACGTGGCTTACAGAAGAGTGAAATGGCAGTGGCCCATGGTCACGTCATATAACGAAATAGCGTTCATACTGTGCCTACCAAATGCTACGAAATTCGATGCGTTGGGCGATATAAAGGAGATTGAAGTGCTTTTAGGTGTGACAAAAATACAGTAATGTAATCAATTAAAATCTACATTTTAAAGCACGGTTTGAGTCGAAAAATATCGCACAGAACTTCGTCCCTGGCGGGGGCCCCCGGCTGCATAATTTTTATTTTATTTTATTTATTTTCGTGCATTTCATGCATGTCACAAGTATTGATATTTGATTTGATTCGATGTGGAAGTAAAGCGACCCTTCCTTGTTATTTCACTTTATGTAAAACGCCGAACTGAAACAAACTTCGTCATAGGGAGTCTCGCTCGTAATTTATTTCAAATGCACAATCCTATAATGTGTCTTTCGACTTTATACCCCTTTGTTGGAAGTTTTAATTAAAGCCAGTTAATACTTTGACTAAAGAAACAGGGAAATAATATGATGATGGTAAGTGGTCACCACCGTTTATATATATTGACGTCGTATTAAATATTAAAGATTCCGTACATCCCCAATGCCCCACCAACCTTGGGAACTAAGATACTTGGTCCCTTGTGCCTGAAGTTCAGCTGTATTTCATTTGGCGCTAGAATATGTGATGTGTGGGTGGTACCTACCTAGACGGGCTTGCACCAAGTAAATATATCATATATTTTATAGTATTATATATATATATATATATATATATATATATATATATATGATATTAATGAATTATTGAAATTAATTGATTACTGAGAACAAATAAAAAATTAGGTGTTTACAGACAGTTTCATTTTAAATAGTCTTACTTAAATTTATATTTACAACGTCAGCCACTTACAAACCCACGCCTCGACGAATATCCATATTTTGATCTATAGCAATACATATAAATGTAAGTAATGCGCCACGAGCGAAGATTGATTCCACGACCGTTACCGCAGGAGCCGGTTTCGACGAACACGGCGCTAATTAATCGTCAAACAACAAAACAAAAAAACATAATAATAAGACATTCACCCTCGGATCTATATATTTTAGACTGATTGAAATATTTTTTTACATAAAACTCGATTACGTCATAAAGGTACATTTGATAAATATTCTTAAAAATAAAACCTTTTTAATGTTGAATTGACGACAAAAGCGACCAGGTAAACAATAATTATGATAAATGAATAACGAGGACTGATGTTGTTTCTTTGACAATAACATTTCGTGCATACAAATATTTGATACTTTCAAAGGATGCAATGCAAGCGTCGTTGGTGCGCCGTTAGTGATTTCGATTTACTAATTGACTCCTGCGTCCGACCAAATTTGTTGTTTAATAGTTTTTATTAAGATGAGTACACACTGACTTCTAATATAAGTTATTTTTGTAAATAAGCTTAATTTGTTTCGTATTTAATTATAGCGTTAAAGTAAGATTCATACAATGTAACAAACGTAAAAAATATATTGCAGCGCATATTGAGCTATAAGGTTATTAAATAAATACCTTACTCTTCGGGTAACTTAGACAATTTTGTGTGGACGGGTTGTTAAAACGATAAATACTTGATAGCAAGCAAACATCGCTTTGCATAATTAGCAAAATTCTTAAATACGTAGGTATCTAAAAAAACACAGAACCACTGATCATTTTCGAGTGCGTTCCACACCGGCGCGGCGCTGTGATTTCTGTCAAATGAGTTTCAAACTCGAAACTTCACATTGATCTTATATTATTATCTTTCACAAGAGATCAAGCTCAAAATATTCTTATATTTTTGTGATAAAAACGACTTTTTTACAAATTTTAATGTACGAGCTTAAATCATATTATATTATAAAATCATTTAGACATCATATACGTTGTTTTAATCAATGTTATCTTTATTAACAAACAAATTAATTTACAAGTAAACAGTATATTAAAGAAAAAAAACACGCGGTCAGCGTGTAGTGGCAGTTAGAACGCTAAGAGCATTTCCCCGTCGAATCACATTTCCAACCCACGTAGCGAAAGTGAAACAACCCTCCTGTGACCAATGCAAGCAGCGATGCGGGGTGTTACGCGTATTAGTAATGTTTAATAAACATGTTATATCCAAAAATTACAAAACTATCTGTTTCAAAATAAATGCTCCTTTCAAAGTTAATATGGCCGTTTGCGAGTTTGCAATACAAAAATTCTTTTAGCCTTCCGCTGCTTCCCAATAATTGAAATATTTTGTATCGTGACTTTAGTCACACACTGAATTCCACACTGGCGAAGATGCAGGTTTTGCTCTTTGTTAATAATATTTAGAATATGTTAAAAATCGCGTTAAGGCTAGCGAGAACTGCAGACGCATTGAGTTTAGTGGAATTAGTTGAATATTGAAAACTATTTCGGCGTTCGTTCGGTAAACATCCCCCTTCATTGGGGATGGTTCGAGGTAAGTTATTAATTTGATTTCGTGAACGGTATTTGTATCCTAAATTGAAATTATATCATATCCATGTCTAGTTTGTTAGTTTGTGGCGTCATTCCAAATTTCATTGATTACATCTGCGGGATGCATGTGCAGACATACCACGTAGCAGCGACGACGGATATTGGGTTTTAGCGTTCGATAAACAAATCGAATAACAGAAAAAGCGTTCTAAAAATAACGTGAATGTTTTCGTGTTGCGATGAAATACATATATTTTTTTAAATGTATAAAAACATTTATATTTGAGCAGTTTTTCAGTTTTTTTGTATAGAAATCGACTGAAGTTTCATTTTAACGTGGTTTTTCATTTATATTTTTCAACAGCAAGTATTTATAGCTTTAGATAGCTAAATTTTGTAAATACTCGAGACGGTTTACATTTACTACGTCACTATTTGGCAAAATATAAAAGAAAACAATTTGTTCAATATGTTAATGATAATATATGCACATATTATTTATTGTGTCGTACGTCTGTAAAACATTTTTTGTGTCTACATTTAATCCTCTTGAGTATGCTGAAGGAAAACTCTTCAAGACAGTAACATGACTTTTTATACTACGTTTAATCTGGTATGCAAAATTTAATTAAAATTTGCTGTCATTATTACCTGAATTAATAAAACTTTTTAAATAAGTTAAATAATTCCCATTGAATAAACAAATAGAAATTGGTGTTTTAAAAAAAATTTTGTTGTAAAAACTTATTAGTTGTTAGGCTTCATCTTCCACCTTTAATTAATCGAAAGTCATATAATTCCACACGATTAGTGTTTGTTTTTCGAATGTTGTTATTTTTTTTTTATAAATAAGCACAAAGCTACAGCATACATCCCTTCGACATTAATCGAACCATGTTATTAAGTCCTTTGTGTATCAAATGAATGCCGTGTTGTTTGCTGCAAAAACTTCGGTGCGGCATTTCGGTAACATTTGAATTTATATTCTGTAAATATATGAAGCAATATTTAATTTGCAAATATTTGATCACAAACTGCTGCGAACCATGTTTCACATTCATCGAGTTTACATTGCTTTAATTCACATGAATATAGTTTTTGAAGCTAAAAATATACACGTATTTAGCGCTATTTAGTTTATATCTTGTACATGTAATACATATTATTAAAATCCAAATAAAAAAAAAAAGATTTCAATAATTAAACTACCGATTTTCGAATAACAACAATATGATTCCAATTTACTATTCCAAAATGATATTATCCTATTATAAAATTAAAATTTATTAGAAATTAAAAAAAAAAATTATGAATTACTGATGTAGAGTGATATACCAATAGTGACAGACGGCTTACTTGGTAGCTTTGGATATAGAATAAAATATATTAATTTTTTTATTGTACGTTTAGGTAAATAAAAATTTCAACATTACTAAAGAAACAGGGAAATAATATGATGATGGTAAGTGGTGACCACCGTTCATATATATTGACGTATATATATGAACGTACTCTTGGTGAGTTGTAAAATCACAATACTAAAGAGTTATTTTAAAACGACAGTTTTAATTACTTATATAATGTTGCGAGTTACGACCATTTATTTTGTGAATCAGATCAACACGTGTTCGGATAAAGTTATTATTTATAATACTTTTATAAAAAAATATTTATTTTATAATTCAATTATTTTATGAGTAACAAACAAGGTATTTGATTCATTGCTTATATGTAAACTTGTAAAGGAATTGCAACATTTTTAGCATAGATAATAAAATACGTGTCAGTACCCGCGATGCCGGCAACGATCAAAGCTGAGGTGCGTTCTCGCGAGAGATTACCTTAGGACGTCAATCTGTCTGAGCCCCCACGTGGAAACCTCATTTTTTTTAGCTTCATCTCAGTTATCGGACGCCCACCCATTAAGGTTGTCATAAACACTATGGCCAGAAGCGATGTAAAAATAATTTAAAAATCTCCCTAATCGGAAGTCACCATTTCAACAAACATTTAGAGATATTTTTTTTATAAATATTGTTTTGCGGTTGTGTAGTTAAACACTGGGTTCGCTCTTTCTATCGTTATTGATTTGACATTCGAAAGAACGAGACAGCATTGTTTAACTAATCACTCGCTAATCAACGATTTATAACTAAGGCTGGTAATTATCTGCAAAATATATTTGTTATTTTATTGTTGAGGAAAAGTCTCTTTTTCGCCATTCCATAATTATTCTTAAAAGGATCAAAGTATTTTAAGCGCTCTAAGATAATACAGTGCTATTAAGGCCTCGACGTAGGTACTTAGATACAACATTAAAACTTTAGCAAATTAGCTTTTATTTTTTAATTAACTAACTTTTTCAAAATAAAGTTTAACTTTACATTTTCGCAAAGTTAATTGTTTCTAAGAAGTGTTTCTACATCATTGAAATCAATATAGAAATTCTAAGAAACGGTTTTTAACCTTCTTTGCTCCTACGTAAGGAGCTAATAACTGGTATCGAACTAAAATTGTTTTCATTGTCGGTTCGTGAAGTTTCTACGAATCGATCCATTCAATTTCAGTATAGGTGTGAAATGTGTGTTGCTCTCAATTTATAACATTTAGTGACGTATGAATATTTTTACTAACAATATACCATCAATATTAATACCTGATTGACAAACGACTGAATCATATTTTTATAAGATTTGCACCATCTCGCTAATGGCCCCACTTCTGGGCCTATATCTTCTTAAAATATATATAAACGTTTTATCTTTTGATTTGTTTATAGAAAATTAACTATGTGAAATAAAAGTCAAGAGTATCACGTGCAAACAAATTAGAATTGTAAATTGTAAAATAAATCAACTTCCATCAAAATATAGTACAAAAGCTACAAGTGTTTATATATTTCAGTGGGTTACACATAAGCTAGCATTATGCAGATCGCTGACAAGCAGAACTTGAGCAAACTTGAAACTCGCTGTAGAAGACTTTCGCGAAATGTCAGAAAGTGACAAGCGAGATTGACCATAAGAATTACAACATTCATTCTTGAAATTTACATGCATCAAAATAGTATAGCGCCATAAGTCCGGTTCTCAACATTTCACAGTTGAGTAACGAAGTGAGGTCTTACAGAATAGAACAGCAGATCTTATTATTTTAAAAAACAATTATAATCACATGTGTGAGTCTAACTTGGTTTAGATAGTTCGAAGCTTTCACGAATGCCCGTAACCATTGTTCTTTTCTTCTCTCAATTTTCATATTTGTTCTGTTTTTTTTTCTTTTTTTATTGTATAGTTAGGCAGACGAACGAGCATATGGGCCACCTGATGGTAAGTGGTCACCAACGTCCATAGACAATGGCATTGTAAGAAATGTTAACCATCGCTTACATCGCCAATGCGCCACCAACCTTGGGAACTAAGATGTCATGTACCTTGTGCCTGTAATTACACTGGCTCACTCTCCCTTCAAGTGAGTGGGTGGTACCTACCCAGACGAGCTTGTACAAAGTTCTACCACCGAGTACCGTTCCCGTTCCCGTATTGCCTTGTGAGATTTTTCATCTTTCATCATATTTGTCTGCTAACATCGTCCCTATCGTAGACGATATAAATCTGCTTTTCGATTTAATACGTCAGTTTACGAGAATACTTTACGACTAGAAATATTACGCCGCACTTTACCGCCCTCTTTCCTATGTGCGAGTTCTGCTGTTGATAGCTTCTGCTTTTGAGATTTAATCTTCATTTCAGCGCGTTCTAATCACCACCATTAATAATTCTTCACCAGTCTCGATTTACTTATTTTATATGTAACATCTATTGACACGTTTGGGGGTTAGACCGACGCGTATGTCGTGACGGCAAACGGCTTGACGTTTTTATGCTCTCATGACCCCTCTTGGCCACGGCTCTCTCTACTCTCTTATGTGTGCGTGGTGCGTTAGCTATATACTTCGTTGCTAACATTATTATAATAATGAGAATAATATATTTTTGTTTTATTTACGCAAATTTTTTTAATAAATTTTACTCGATATTTTTTTATTTAATGGGATAAAATTTTACTGAGATATATTTTTATTTGATCTTTGTAAATGTGTCTGCGTCATACCTATTATAAATGCATCGCTTAAGCGCGATTTAACTTTATTATATGGCAATGAATAATGGCCTTATTGACGCTTATCGCAGTCATATTTAATATACCTTGCATTTAGACGTTATTATTTTTATTTATTTTCTTCACAAATTATTTTTCGATTAACTTTTTTTTTGTAACTGAGAGTTTGTTGCCGCTGGAAACGATTCTCCTTGAAAATTATTAAATTTAAATAAGGAATTGCTACTTTCATGATTTCATTTAATAAAATAACATCTTTCTTGTATCTAAAATCCTAAATAAATTATTAGAGACCATAAAAACGTCACTATTTGAGTATTGAAACTTAAAATCGATACCTGTAGCAAACTCGAAACACCGCGGAAAACTGTCGTGAAATGTCAGAAAATTGCTATGCGATATTGACCGTAATAATTACCGTAACAATGACCAGATATCGTAGAGAATAAGAGAGAATAATCCAATGGGACGGCAATCCGACACGACCGGAAAGAGTTCAGGAGCAGGACCAACGGCTTTACGTGCTTTCCGAGGTACGGGAGTGTACACACTTCCAACTTCCAGTCTCTGGGCTGTTACCGAGAATTTTCTGACAGGAAAACCTAATAACTATTTATTGGCCCGACCTGGGAATTGAACCCAGGACCACCGGATCTACGGCCTTATATCTAGCCACTAGACCAACGAGGCAGTCAGACCGATAGTTTTACTGCGTTGTCTTCGTGAAAGAAAATTAGTTTTTAGCTAGTTGCAATAACATGTATTTATTTGTTTTTAATTTTGAAGCACTTGATTTGTAAATATTACAAATGAAGTAATTGTTGCAGTCGCGATATAAAAGATATGGAAAGAAATTTTTCATACGATTTTATTGTGGACGTTTAAAAATTTTTAATCGTAATTATGAGTATAATATTAATTCACGTTGTACAAAATGTCGAAGGCCTGAGCCGATATTTTTAACTAGGTTTGTGTTTGTGCTGAAACAATCATCTCGCGTAATATTAAAGTGATTGCTGAAATCCGGTTAAAACCAATACAAACCAAACAACTGGTTATTATTATGATACAACACTGGTAACTTGGTATAATGGTATAATTGGCATAAAATAGTAACAACAATACCCTATTTGTTCTTACTATTTTTTATGCCAACGCTATATATTTTTTTTATTATTTATTAAATTGAAGTTAACTTATGCCATCGGAACATAATTTTCTCGATACATTTAATGATCATATGAGTTGTTATTCCAATCGACGGTGCGTGTGAACTGATAATAAACTCATCATTACCCTAACTATATAAACATAAATGAAATAAAATAATATTATTTATTATTAGAAGGTCCGAACCAAATACATGTGATTAAAATCTAACGTTACCGATACAGAGTTACAACGTTTTTGATATCTCCGTCACCGTGTCTTATGAATTGTTTTTTTTATAGTGTATTTTATAAAAGTAAATTAAACAAACTGTGAAAATACCTAATTTCCTCTTAAGGGTTTTAGGTTCGTCGGCAGCTCCAATCCGATGCCACTGCCCATTAAACTGGTCACATAAGTGGCAGAATACACTGCGCAACAAAAAAAGAAAAGTTGAACGTTTCGTTTACTTCATGAGTCAATTCTTACTAATTTTGGATTAAGAAAAACGAATATGACAAAGAAAAAATTTTATTAGCTCTACATTTTTTTATATGTAAATGATGAAAATTATTGTTTCTAAGAAATTGGTAAATATGCATTACATATGCTAACAACATTTAAGGTGCTATCATTAATGATATTTAAATTCAAAATTCTACAACAAACACTTGCCAGGTGTTTAGATCTACGAAGAATCAACTGATTCCTTTGATCGCGATCTTTTAGCTTTCCTCTTGTAAGTGACCTCTGGAGCATCTCTACAATTAAACCAGCAGTAATCTGCAAGCATTGCTTCATTCCAGCGGCCCTGATATCTTCGTTCCATCACAGAAATATCTTGATGGAATCGTTCTCCATGCTCATCACTGACATCTCCGCAATTAGGTGGGAAACAATCAAGATGGGAGTGGAGGAAATGGATTTTTAGGGACATATTGCAGCCGAGTTGGTGGTATTTTTGTAGAAGTTCGGTAACCAATTGAGGATAATTATCATCTCTTTTATTCCCTAAAAATCCATGTATAACTCCCTTGAGAGCTTCCCAAGCTTCCTTTTCTTTCCCTTCCAAAACTAAATCGAATACAACGTTCTTTACAAGTTGACGTATTTGTGGCCCAACAAAGATGCCTTCATTGACGTTTGCATCACTTAATTTAGGAAATTTGTCTCTTAAGTATTTAAGCCTTGTCGGTTCATGGCTGTGACAAAATTCTTCATCAAGCCCAGCTTGATATGTAAGGGTGAAAGAAGATTTTTTTTGGATCTACGAGTGTCTCGTCAATTACGTTTTTCTCACTGGGGTAAAGATTTCTTGCAGGCCAATCTTTTTCTATCCCTACTATCCATAATTTACAAACATTAAAAGCAACAGTATTTCGTTTATTTCGACAATTAATAATGATGCCAATTTAGAAAAACATATTTTCCGCAGATTGAAAAAGAAGAATTTAGAAAATATAAAAAGTAGCTTGTATCTCTAAAACTAGAGCTAATCGGTTCTTTTAATGGTCGTTTTTGTATTCAGTAAACGAGAAGACATAGGATAGGACTAATTTTGAGACCGAAACCATTTCATGGTTGCGCAGTGATATCATCCGAAAAATATTCAATTGTAAACACATAAAACATTGTGCTTGGCCTGGTTTGGGCCTACATTGTTTGGTTAAGATTCACACCCGCCACTGGACCAGTCCATCACTTACTTGTATTTATATATATTGATATCAATGACGTCAAATAGCATTGAATACTAGCGGGATTTTGTTTAAATCGGCGACTGATTACATTGAAATGTCCTAATCAAATAAAAACGGTGGGAAGGAATACTCTTATTTATTAAACAGTTTGGGTGAATGCATTCGTGAATGATGTCATAAATGTGAACTCAATGTTACGATTTCATATCGATGTTATCTTATGTGATTATTTATTAAGGACCTGACGAAATTCAAATGTTAATATTGAAAATCATGTCAAACGAGTCGGCGACGTAGCAACCTAAGCCCGCAACCCTCCAGTCACAATCGACTGAGATTGAACTATAAGGCTTCGTGTACATGGCGCCGCTGCCGTATCGACGCCGGATCAAAATGTAACTAGACATATGCACAAAACTGTGGCACGACAGCAGTGTCGTACGCGATCCATACTCGGTCCACGCACGGCCCATGCCTGCTTAATTATATGTATAATATTAACGTGCGGTCCGCTGCAGCTTCTACGGCCGCGGAGCCATGTACACGAGGTCTTATAATTATCAAGACTTTTATGACGAAAGTCATTAGTATGTACATGATTACCTTGGATGCTATATTTATTTATTTATTTAAATTCTTAATTGCACAAGGTTAGTATGAAAACGGGCGAAACGCTACTGCATTTTTTACTGATAACGCAGGAGTTAATGTGGTTTAATATGTACTGTATGTGAAAGGATAAAGAAAAGTGGCTTTTATATTATCTAAATAGAGCGACTATAGAGGGAACACGATTATAGAGGGAACACGAAGCCCTTTTTGATCGACAGGGGAAATGCACACGGACCAATGGGCCACTTAAAAATGGTATTGTGTTAAAATTTTCTCTATAACTATTCAGAATGTTAAAAGTATAAACTATTGAGGTGTCTGCCCGCTATACTGTACCATACCATGACCGTGCTATGAACGTATCAGGATTGGAAAGCAATACGATATGCTTCAAAATTTTAAATATTCTCGCCGACAATTACTGACGGTCTGTGCATGGCACGCGTCGGTGTTGATCGGTGACGGGACGGTCTAGTGGGCATAGTGTAATTAATACTTTCCAGTGCAAATATTTTTTTTTGTCCTATTAGTATATATACGATATTCTATTATGACAAACCATTGCGACCAATCGAATCTAATATGGCATGTCTTCTGTACTTGTCGGATTGGAACACGGCAACACCGTTGATATGTGACGATACAATCACTGTGCCCAAAGCACAAATACATTTGACTCGACTCGAAACGATTTCTATAGTATTTCTTTCATAATGTGAATTTTCTATGCATTTTGGTTTTACCTAGAATCGAATCCATCGATCGATATGTAATAGGATTGTGTAGGCTCGCCGATGAGTGATACACCTTACTTGAGTTTGCATAAAGTTAAATAATCAACTGCGATACTCAATTTAGAATTGGATGTGGTCTTAATTTGACCATTGAAAATACACTAAAGTGATATTTATAATTAAGTATTAGTAAAAATGTATATTTGAACAGCCACTAACAGTTTTGACGGCCACTCGTCCCAACTTTTTACTGAACTTTTATCCCGTGTTATTTTTTTCAAACCGATCTATTCGCCCGTAGTGTGCTAATGCATCGTAGAATATAAACCGCTGATTTTTTCAAGCAAATTAATTAAAATCAACTAATTTCTCACAATATTTATAAAAGGTCCGAACTGTAACGTTTAAAAGGCAATTGTGGGACAAGGATATTAAACTAAAATTGACGAATTTTTTTTCATTGGCATATTAGGCTAAATATTAATGTACAGCCAATGTTCGACCCGAAACTAGAATAATACTACAGCTCCATATTCATTGAAACCAGAACAAACAAATATACAAAACTTACCTCTTATGTTAGTATTTATTATGGTTAATATTGATTTATCCTTATAAAATGCTTTACGGAGAATTGTACTAGTATTTATTGTTATTATTATAATTTCGTTCTCGATACTTTTGTAAAGATAAATTATTATCTTTAAAAATAAACACGTAACGAGCGATGGTGTTTTGTTACTTTATAGAAAATTAAACTGAAAAAAATCGTACGATCACCCACACTCGAAAGATTATTAGGGGCAGAGCAAATCCTGTCTGGGCGTCTGACGTTCGGATTTAATGTTTTTTTTTTACCGGCATCTTTAATCCCGCTAATTACTAATATCAAACAACAATCAATTAATTTCGACGTAACATTCGGAAACAATTCGATTATCGAATCGATGTCTTAACTGCTACCCCGTCTTTGCCTTTGATGAACTAGTTCGCTTGGATTGTCAAGTTAAAAATACTGTCCATATACTTCGAATGTATAAAAATATACTGATACGTTGGAAGATATTAAGGTCTCTACTAGTAGTTGCATTCCTTGAGAAAATAACATTTTATGTAGCCTTCTAGCTTAATAACGTTAAGGTCCCTATAAATTGTTACTGGACATAATATTCAGGCTGTAATACGTCACGCTCGTTCAAAACAGTTTTCCATATTGAAATATTTTCACTTCTAAAAAGTTTTGTACAAATATCAATTGTTTCGAAATGAATAAACTATATGAAACTTTTACAATACACGTAGTATTGTTCCGTATTATATTTGTCCCGTATATGACAGTAAAGTTATTCGTAAGCTGACGAGGTTGTTTGCCAAATCATGTTATATAAGGACGACGAGCCAAATTAAAAACATACACACATATTTATATCGCTACTGTTAATATTAAAGGTCGATGTCAAAATTTCGGACATGTGATATATTCGCAAAAAACCTTCAAGATATAGACTAGTTTTTATTGAACTGAACACAGTAGATAAGCAAAGAGAGTTTCAAGTTTCATTAAAATCCTTTTGTGCCTCCGCGTGATTCGTACTCAGATAGAAGAGAAAATGCTTTTACGAATGTTCGGCAAAACATAACCGACACTTTTTATCCTAACGCCGAAAACGAACGAGTGATTGCGAATGAGGATATTATGCTCAGTAAATGGAAATTTTATCAGTGCAAATTGTATTCTGAATTCCGTGAATCCAGTAAGTCTATAATGGTTTTCACTTTTCACATAATTACGAATAATAAACCGATCTTGTGATTTATCGCGATCACAATTGTAATTTTCCAGATGACTACTTCATTGACTCGGAATTTGTGCCAGTTGACTTTCTTGACTTGTTGTTTTCTCGGGATTCTGGAGTCCTCTGGTCCGAATGGAATTCGGCTAGTCTTAGAGATGACCGAATATTATACGGTCATTCTTATTATGAATCGTTATTTTCAGCCTGTATTTCTGAATCTCCTTGATAGTCGCCTATTTGTGCCCTCTTCATCAGTGTTCTAAACGCGTCTTCGCGGTCGTGGATAATTTTTTTAGTGTGACGCGGTATTACAACTACATGCATGGGATACAATATCGTACAGTTGTAGTTTTCTTGTCACACATTTGATGGAGTAGACCGTTTCGTAAATTAGACTCTGTGCCTCGTTTACTGCGAGGGTGTAAGATCCTTCTCCGTTGCTGTACCCATGAACTGAACCCATGGATGCAGCCGATTGGTTTCAGACAATTAAAGACATTCGGTCAGACACTAAGTTCTGTGGGTGTTTTGTCACAGATATTTTATTTTGAAACCTTCATATAATATTATATTTTATTTTTTTACCAACCTTGGTAACTAAAATAATTATGTTTATTGTGACTGTAATGTCTCACCCTTCAAATCGGAACAACAATTCTAAGTATTACTGTTTGGTGGTAGAAGTAGAGTTGAGACGGACTTACATACCGCCAAGTTCAAATAGAATGAAATTATTTGAAAACAAACGATTTAGCAAGTTACTACAAATTCAAGCATGAATTTATTTAGAAATGGTATAAATACCAATATTTGTTTAAGAACCGTGGTGAATAGATTAAGTATGTGAAGGAATCTCATACTTTTTCACGTGCATAATTCGATTCGTTTGAAAAAAATATATAACTGTAAAAAACTACAACATAAAGAAAATTATAATAAAAGAAGTGAGAATTTAATAACGAGGTTAAAATCGATTTTATATAAAGGTCAAGATGCAAAGCTTTAAATTAATTTTCTTTTACATATGTTAAAAAACACATTCTACTTAATCATTCACGACCTTATTTATAAATACTGCTCAGTGGCTATTTAATTAAGTAGGTACTAATTCCGCTATTATGTCATTATTGATTTGACACTCGAAAGAAAAGCACTCATAATTATTTAATCTCAAATGACACACTAAACAAAGTTTATTAATAAGACCCTAACACATTGAAGTATTAAAAATACGAGTAGGACTTGCATAATGGAAGGCAATAAAACTTCAAGTCCTAGGATTAGAACTTACTATTCCGAAATATTTTACCTTAAAAACATTCAATCATTACATCCCAACGTTACGTTCCCTAACATAAACTTGTACAAATCGCACTTATGGTAGTAGGAATGTCTGTTATTATTTGTGCAGGTTATATGAAAATTGACATGCCACGTCAGAATGTAGAGTGCTTTTGTTTATCCATTATATCAGTACACTTTGATCGACGGCTCGCCTTTGTCTCTTATATTTTTAGACAATGTGCGTATTAATTAATTTTCTGAACCAACAATAAATCATTATATTTTTGAAGTTTTTAATACAATGTGACAGGGCGTTTGAATTTTCGTCACGTGTACTAAGCTGCACGTGTTTATTACTTGTATTTTCATAACTTTAAAATACGAAGAGTAGTATGGCTTTTCGGTTGCAATAGCTATAATAAAGTATTAAGCAAGCGCTACATTTTCATTAATTAAATAACACACTCATTTAACTATAAAACCTATCATTAAAATCGAAAATAAGAGTTCATTTAATCATCGTTATATGCTTAATTACAAATTTTGTATTGGACGTTACGGGATATGTTAATTGCCTTTTGCATTTTGATTCGCTTAAAATATTATTTAGCCCTATATTAATTGACATTATTACTTCTTTCTTGCAAACATGCAAGTTTCCTATTTGACCACCTCTGATGACGTTAATTGCTCGCCTTACACTTGTATACTGTAGTTATAACTTAATTTCCTTGAAGTCGCCTCTCGTTGTCATTATTATAATTGTGTTTTTTTATTGTTTCCTAGGTGGTAGGGCTTTATGCAAGTCCGTCTGGGTATGAAACCGGAATACAGCAATACTTAGTATTGCTGTGTTCCGGTTGGAAGGGTAAGTGAGCCAGTGTAACTACTGGTAGAAGTTAACATCTTAGTTTACAAGGTTTGGGGTGCATTGGCTATGTAAGGGTTAGTTAATATTTCTTACAGCGCCAGTCTATAGGCGATGGTGACCTTGAGGTGGCCCACCTTCCTGTCTTACAAATATATAAAAAAAAAAATTAAATAAAGTAAATACCGAAAATATTGTGATGTGAAAAGTTGTTTCATTTTGTGTAGACTCAATTTAAGAAATGTCTGGATCTAAAAGTTCAAACCGAACCGAACAGAAAGTCTTCTGTCTTAAAGATTTTTATTGAGATCTGAGATAATAAACTCGGTCATTTAAATGTCACATACTAAAATAACGAAAGAGCCATTCGACTATACCGTATCGAAGAATTTTTAGTATGAATTTTTAATATGGACGTGGAAATAATCTATCAGCTTCCGATAGAACGATAATATAATATTGAGATAAAAGTTTTAACCTTCAGCCATCTATAGCAGATTCTATGCCTTTTATATTCCTTTCATATTTTTATGGAATTCAATATAAATATTATTGTCTTTGCATACATACACCTTTAGTTCTTTTATGTACATAATTGTATTTAAGTCTGTCAGGGCATTATTAATTCACCGAATTGGCATTTCATTTGAATCTCTGTTGGACTTTGATCAAAGCGGAAATAGACGAGTCAAAGTCTGCCAGATCTGGTCAAAATATACCACACAAAAGCGGAATTTGCGATTTATTGGGTATCTATAAATGAAGGCTATTTATCACTATTTATCATATCAAGCAACGACATTACGTCGATAGATTTTCGAATCGATCTTTGACATAGGTACCTATTTCACATAGATATAATTTACATACAATATAATTTTCAATCGTTTGATTAATTAGCTCTCGTTAATTATCATTATAATCGTTTAAAAACTCACTGAAGCATGCTTAGGGTAAATTATATGACGGTAACTTGTATGTACCTACGAAAGCTAAATACGAAACGTACTTTAATATCCCTTGCATAAAGTGCAAAATGGTATTCAAGCTAGTTGTCATTTACGGTTATGTTTAGTTTTGAAAATAAATTGCAAATTACATAAATCATTTTATGATAAATAGAAGTTCCAATACTAACGATTCTTGTAAAGCTACTTTGTCTGCTGCTCGTTCGAAATATTTGTTTCTTATTTTTAAGTAGTCCAAATCATTTTTAATTAAGTATCACAGTTATGCTTATCCTTTGTTTAAGCTTCTAACTTAAATTTTAGTCATCAGTCATTGTACAGACATTTACATCTAAATGAATGTTAGTACCTATTCGCATCACTTTAAAACTTCAAGTCAACTGTAAATAAAATTCACAAGATAGTTTATATAATTCTTTTTAAACACCTTATATTTCCTTCGATATTACGACGATACTTACTAAGACTTTTTAAAATGTTTGTGATAAGAAATATCAAGAAAATTTATTACAATAGAAAACAGAATAATATTTGTATTGTTTGAGTATTTAACTGTAAAGTTACAGCATCCTTCTGAACTCCTAACTTATATAATATGCAAAAAACGTTTTCACAACATTATGACACGGCTACGATACGATAACGATATGCAACTTTATAGATTTTTGTGTGTCAGCAATCTATTGATATTTTACATTGTTCGATACGACCTTTTCATGGAATATAACCAAAAACTATTTTTTAAGACGGCGGCTAGTGGCCGAAAACTTAAATTTTTAAATTAATCAAATGAAAAAATCTTGCATATTATTGAATTTCTAAGCTGGCTGTCTCAGAAACATACCCAAATTATGTCAAAACCTTTTATTCAATTGTAGATATTGTTTTCTTTATATTTCATAATCAATCAACCCGCAGAGTTACTTTTGCCGGTTCTTCTCAGGGCTGGGTGTTTCTTTTCCGAACCGGTGGTAGTTTCTAGTTTGACTATCAATAAGAAAGTGTAATACTTCAATATTGAATAAAGTATTTTGAATTTTGTTTGGATTCCGATATTGCATTAAACAAACTTTGATTATATTTTATAAAATACAAGTTTTAACTCGCCACTTCGCACTCGTGTTAGTGGGGGGTGTACATATTATGTTAAATTAGTCTATTCTCTTTCCTTGAGATACAAGCTTGCTTCATACCAAAATTATCCATATCGGTTCAGTGGTTTAGCCGTAAAAGCGTAACTGACAGACAGAATTACTCGAATTTATTATTTTAGTATAGATACATAATTATAATTTTGATATAAAATTAATTCACAAAATGTTATTTTAATACTTAAACAAAAGCATAATACTGTGTTTACATTAACAAGAAATAACCATCTGCGCACGATAGTAATCCCAATTTTTCTGTGTTTTCCTAAACTAATACTTTATCTGCTTACAGAATATTCGAGAAGGTGCGTCAGTATTTCGGCGCGCAGAGCGAATCTATACCCATGTCATTCGTTCTGGGCTTCTACGTCAGCCTGGTGGTGAAAAGGTGGTGGGAGCAGTACAAGCTGTTGCCCTGGCCTGACACGCTGGCGCTGTTCATCTCGGCTGGGATACCTGGAGCGGTTAGTAGAGTAGTCAGACTGGTAGTCTATATAAAGACCAATCAATGAGCTTCACCGACATCAGCAATGTGTTCTGGCAAAATATATTGTCGGAAGTGTAATTCATTGATTCAGCAGTAAAGAGTTAAACACTTATGTACACCCACATGCAGTAATAACATTGACATTATTAATCGCAAATTATATTCGAATTGTAATATATAACACTTCCACACACACATTAAAACTGTATAGAGTAGTGTGTGAGATTTTTTTTTTTTTTTTTTTTTTTTTTTATTGTATAGGTTGGCGGACGAGCATATGGGCCACCTGATGGTAAGTGGTCACCAACGCCCATAGACAATGGCATTGTAAGAAATGTTAACCATCACTTACATTGCCAATGCGCCACCAACCTTGGGAACTAAGATGTTATGTCCCTTGTGCCTGTAATTACACTGGCTCACTCACCCTTCAAACCGGAACACAACAATACAAAGTACTGCTGTTTTGCGGTAGAATATCTGATGAGTGGGTGGTACCTACCCAGACGAGCTTGCACAAAGCTCTACCACCAAGTAAATAGGAAGATAAGGAGATAAGATTGGATTCATGATTACCTATAGTTAATAAATATTATGCTTAATAGCGTTATAATAACAATACAAGCGATGGTTGCGGTGACATTAACAACAAGCTTTCAATAGGACTCAAAGGTATGTCTTAAATCGCTCTTGAACCCAATTAGCACATCAGGCAAAGCTTGTTTTAAAGCCTCATCAACAATCTAGATATATTAAAAATATATTTTCTCAGTCACGTATATATAGATAATGACCCTTATTTGACCCCATTGCCACATTGTTAATTCCCTCACGAGAACACCATGTGTATTTATAAACTCGTATTATATTCTTAATTACATTATATTTAAATGTGCGATATTATTTAATCTATATTGATTGTTGTCACTAAGATGATATGCTGACAAGCAAAACACGTACGTTTTGTGTTTTAGACGTAAGTTTTTTTGTTTTTTAAGTACAGTCAGCATAAATATTAATTCACCATATATATATTGTCCAAAGCATTTTCTGAACATTTATAGCAATAATATATTATTCACAATTTTTGGCCCATAGAAACATTTTTAATATATCTTTTATTTTAATGCGGAAAGACGGAAAAATCTATAGGAAAGTTTTGTCATAAGTAGTTTTTAATTTAATATTAATTTAATATTCATTGTTGATAAAAAAAAAACATATATTTTTAAACACAGGCTGTAGATATTATATGGGAAATTATCGCTTATTTACACGTTTTCGTAGGTGAGTGTACAAGTCCACGGAAGTCTTTATTATGGTAACACTATTCTTTAAGAAAACTTTCAAAACTGTTAAAACATTCTACATTACCTTGCCCTTTACATGTAAATAGCTTAATTATATTTCGTAATCACATTCATTGCATGCATTTATTATAATTACATTCATCCATATGCATGTTTAAGTAACAATATAATAGGTACCTCGTAATTTAACAGTATGTTGGTTATATTGCATATTTTATGTTAATTATTACTTTAATATTTCATTACGCAATATTATTTATAAATTGTATTCTATGCGAACGTCACTACACTAAGTGACGACATCGACATTGCCTATCAATATATTATTAAGAATTGAATATTATGTTGTGACTTGTAATTGTCATATTTTATTGTTCAGGGAAAAATTTTATTCTTTGTTTCTAGTTAAGAATTACATATATTATTATTATTTTCTTTGATCTGATTTCATTTTCCTAGAGTTGACAAAATCGCGTTAATCTTAAGACACAGGAGAATTATAAATATTAAAATGTTGCTGTGTAAATATAGTCTTCTTATTTGACGTTATTTAAAAAAATATATATTGCATTTGGAACGAGCTTCAGTTTTCCGTACGTCGTGGCGTCCGTGTAAAAGATTAAAACAATGTTGCCAGAAACTTAAAACTTAGCTGATGTCATGCGAATGCTAAACAATAATATTTTTAGTGTTGCCAATGCGAAAATTTATTTATTTTCGAACAAAGCGAATTCAACCTTCAAGTGTTTCCTATTTTATGCAATTATTCTTATTGTATTGATTAAATAAAGGTCAGTGCAAACTTTTCTTAAGATATTTAATTAAACTGGAACATTTCGAGTTTATAACATAGGTCAAAGAAAGCCCTCAAAAGCAAAGGAACTATAAACAATTATTTTGCTTGCTTAATCAATTTGAGAAGTTACAATTAGCTCTCTAGCTAATGTACATATTTTTACATGGCTTTTTCTTTATGTAACGAAAATATAACAACATTAAGGTAAGATAACGATTAAAACGAGCAATAAAGTACGTATTTAATCCTAAAAAATGTTGCATACAGTCGCTGTCTATTAATAGTAGTAATTTATTTGATCTAGCCAGACAAAGACTTCTCCACCTACAATGTTTTCGCATTAATGTAAAAAAGAAAATGTTTTCTTAATCTACTTATTAGACGGATAATATTGCTAAACATAGCATAGCTTTATTGAGACTGAAAACAAAAATTAAAGTCTTAAAATGGTGTAAGGCAAAAAAGATCAAGATTTTTTAATCGAACTAGAATGCGTCATAGCTCTTATTGCACCATACGTTTGTCTTTTCCATGAAGAAAGAACAAAACATAAGTAGGTTACTTAGAATATTCTAGGTGTTTTTTTAAGCGAGTTAAGTCAGCAATTTAAATTACTAACTAAATATTTGTATGATTGTTATGCTGGTGTATTAACATTAATATCGTTTAATTCGTTGTTTCCACAGCGCATCGCTATGTCGAAACACGGCAAGCGCACTCTGCAGTAGGACAATAAGCGGGTATTGGATATGCAAACAATTTCGGTCGCAAATCAACAGCTTGCGTTAAAACACACTGCCTTCAACAGACTTTTTAAAAGCATAACAAAGATTGTGAACCGTATTTTTTCGTTAATTAACGGTTTTACTATGTTAATTTTCGTCGACAATTCTATGTCAATTTCGACAATTCCATTCTACGCAGTCACTAAAATAATTTGATAGAACCACAAATATTGCAATCCTATATTAAAGCAGAACACAATGCTAGTGAGATCCCTTATGTTTTTACGTATTAATTCCATCATATAATAAAATTGTCTGTTGATTAATTTTTGATTCGCGGTGAACTATCGTCAATACGTGAAAGGACTTACTGTATAATCCCCTGCTGTATTGACCTAAGAACGTTTATTCTGAAAGTTTTATTGTGGCCGCGAATCAAGAATCAATAGTTCGACTCGGAATTAATGAAGTACATTTCTGCTAACGAAATTACATCGGACGCAATGTTCCAACATGAATCTCGGCACTATCTAAGTGATATTGTAAAATTAATTAAAAAATATCTTTTCTATTATGATTTCACGTTCGACGAACATAGGAATTTTTAATAATCAAAATTGCATTTAAACCTCCTTAGTACTGACTTTTTATAACACTGTTTCAATAAGAGTGGTTATATCTTATTTCGAGAGAAAATGAGTTTTAGACGCAATATACATACATAGAAATGTAGCTAGTTATGTAATTATAAATATTCTACGAGAAATAGTACATAAGAATTCTGAAAGACAAACTAACATTAATTAACCAGATGAATAGTCACAGAATATATATAAATTAAAGTTATCTTAGTGACTTCCATACGCTTTGGTTAAATAAATAAGTTCTAGAGATATTACAACGACCTTGGGCTCCCTACCGTCAACCTCACCTGCCCGTGGTGCATCCTGCTAATCAACAAACGAGGCTCGGGCGACCGAAACCGTGGCGGTATAAACAATCAAATGCTGGAATCCGAAAATGCAAATCCTGATAGCGGGCAGCAGCGCTATCAGAGAAAGATTCCAGCCACTGCGGTCACCAACTCGCCTGCCAAGCGTGGTGACTATGGCAAATACCCTCCATGAAGGACGATACTAATTCGTGGCGACGGTACCGGCCATGGTAATGGTGCGATGGGCGGTGCTAAGAATCCCCGGGCTACGGCAGGGTACCACAAACGGCGACTGTTTCTGGCCACGTATAATGGACGCTCTCTGAGGCAGGACGAACATCTGACATGGTGTTCATGGTGGTGTCGGCTATTTAATCCACAAGTCACTCAGAAGCAATGTTGTAGAGGTTGGCAGTGTGTCGACGAAGGTGACATACCTTGTCTTAAAGATAACCGAGAGGTATGCGTTGAAGGTTAAACAAGTGTATGCCCCAACGTCTACATATTGTTTCTGATGAACTCCTTTTTCCAGAAAAAGCCCCAAAGGAAGTGGACCTGGCGAAGCCCCTATAATGTAACGATGAATGAGATCGACTTCATTTTATCCAATAAGCGCCAAATATTCAGGGATATCTCCGTGATCAACAGGGTAAACACCGGAAGTGATCACCGCCTGGTAAGAGGCACCCTGAATATTAATGCTAAAATCGAACGATCGCGGTTGATGAAGTCGACTCTTAGACCAACTCTGCCCCAGGTCAAAACTGGTTGCGAAAGCTTCCAGCTGGAGCTACAGAACCGATTCGCTATGTTGGAATCCAAGCAGGACATTGACGACGCCACCAACAGTCTAGTGCGTGTCATCCGCGAGGTGGGACAAAATTACTTTCGACAAAAGAGCAATGGACGGAAGTCGAAGCTCTCAGGCGAAACTCTGAATGAGATGACGAGGAGACGAGAACAGCAGAATATGACGCCATCTGAGTGTCAGGCACTTAACAGGAAGGTAAAAAAACTGATAAGACGTGACACAAGACGAGTAAATACCCGGCTTATTGAAGATGCTATAGCACTCAATAGAGGCTCAAAGGTTCTTGCAAAGTCACATTCCTCCTGTTGTCACCTGACAAAACTCAGAACCACACAAGGCACAACTGTCACCTCAAAACCAGAGATTCTAGCTGAAGTCGAAAAGTACTATGGTGATTTATACTCATCACGAGTACTTCCACCTGAGTCTCACAAAGCAGATGATCCACGAGCTAGACTGACACGCCACCTATCAGACGAGCTTCCCGACATTGGCTTGGGCGAGATTAGGATTGCTCTCGGACAACTTGGAAACAACAAGGCTCCAGGAGATGACGGAATTACCTCAGAACTTCTGAAAGCAGGAGGAACACCAGTTCTGAGAGAGCTAGTAAACATCGTTAATTCCGTGCTCCATAATGGTATTACACCGAAGACATGGAGCAAAGGTGTGGTGGTTTTGTTCTTCAAGAAGGGTGATAAAACTCTACTGAAGAACTACCGCCCCATTTCACTTCTAAGCCACGTTTACAAGTTGTTTTCGAGGGTAATCACGAACCGCCTTGCCCAAAGATTCGATGACTTCCAACCCGTTGAGCAGCCTGGATTTCGAAAAGGCTTCAGTACCGTAGACCACATACTCACACTTAGGCAAATAATCAGCCTCTATGCCTAGCGTTTGTGGACTACGAAAAGGCCTTCGATACCATCGAGACCTGGGCTGTTCTGGAATCCATGCAGAGATGCCTAATTGACTGTCGGTATGTCCAGGTGTTGAAGTGTTTGTACGAAGCCGCAACCATGACCGTCCAAGTACAAGATCAGAGCACAAGATCAATCCAATTGCATCGCGGGGTAAGACAGGGGGATGTAATCTCACCGAAACTTTTTACCAATGCATTGGAGGACGTCTTCAAGACGCTCGATTGGAACGGACGCGGCATCAACATAAATGGCCAACACTTGACACATCTGCGATTTGCCGACGACATTGTCATCATGGCGGAGACTCTGCTGGATTTGGAAGAGATGCTAAACAGCCTGAGCGATTCTTCAAGACAAGTAGGTCTCGGGATGAACATTGAAAAGACGAAAATGATGGTCAATAAAGATGTATCATCTACCTGGGCCAAGCTATACAACTGGGCTGGCACAACTTTGAGAAGGAGGCCAAAAGAAGAATACGTTTAGGCTGGGCGGCATATGGGAGGTTACGTCATAGTTTTGAATCGTCGATCCCACAGTCGCTCAAGACCAGAGTCAGAAAAAAAATAATAAAAAAAAGAATTGTATGCTTATAAAGCTACAAAAAACAACGCGATTTTAATAATGAATATTTGTTACACAATTATGCTGGATGTATACTAATAAAATTTGGCAAAGAAATCGATATTAAACTAGAATAGAATATTGAGTACTTTAATTACTGTAAAAAAAAAACAAGACTTAAATGAAAATTAAATCAATGTTATCCAAGATGTTACTGTTTTAAAATTTATGGACCGATACGATCTTCATATGTAACAGCTACGACAAAATATTTCAATTTTCAGTAACTGTCAAAAATGTGCTAGCTCATGACTGAAACGGCAGTCTATGGCAACAAAATATGTCTCGGCACATCATCACCCTCGTGCTGAGATATGTCGATTGCTTTTTAAACTCTTACATTCAACTAAATGCAATATTGGCACAATTAAGAGCCATTAACAAGAAGAAAAAAACGAATATAAAGCAGCGTCTCCGCTGTAGATCAAATGGACAACACGAACAAGTGTTGTTGAATAAATAGTTCCGTAACGTTTTCAACAAAAGCTATACAACGGTGCGTTACTAAGAGTCACAAACACAATTTGTCAATTTTTAGAAATGCACCGTAAGTCATAGAGTATTGATTTCAACGCGACCTGAATTTATGTTAATAAAGTATCACAACAAGTCTAAGAAAAATCCATAGTTTTCAGATCACGTAGTCATATTATGCACTTTTGCCACGCTTGCGATAAGACCTTAATTATATTGCAACGTCCCCTTACGTTAGTGTTTACTTCTATGACTTAGGTAAAGATTTATATGGACATACATAGATAGATACAAAAGGATCATCAAATGTTGCATATTGTTAAAATACGAGCAAAGTATTTATTTAATTATTAAATATTTGTAAATAAAGTTAATCGTTAAAGTGTCATCACACTGAGGAATTTCGAATATCTCATGATTAAGCAAGCACCAGTGTTATGGGTGTTTTTAGCCTTAACGTCAAACTATTGCCCATGCATTATTTTTTAAAGACCTACGTAAATTCCACCAATATTCTCATAGCTTGAGAAGACAATTCGTACGTGGCAAATATATAAACAGCTGTTTTTTATCCTTTATTTATTATAAATATTGAATAATTGCATTGCGAATTATTCTAGAAAATTACACTTATATATATTTCGTAGTAAATATTTTTAGGTGGTGTATAGTTTGCTGTCCAACGAACTGTGAACGGGAAGCGCTAACAAGGTAAAGTATAATGAAGAATTAATAATTATTATTTTTGTATTTAACACGATGCGAAGTTTTTATCATATCTGAGATGTTTACGTCTGCGACCATCTGACGTGGCTATTGTTCTTTTTAATTAAATATTATGAGTTTGAAATTATTTGCTAGCGATTTTGCTTATGTGTAATTTATTAATATATGATTCACTTGTAATAATTTATTATTTGTATACAATAGTTTTATTCAATAACATGATATTGACTTGATTGTCTCATTGGTGCCTCAGTGGCTAGATGTAAGGCCGCAGACCTGGCCTGTGGGTGGTCCTGGGTTCAATTCCCAGGTCAATAAATAGTTATTGGGTTTTTATGTCAGAAAATTCTCAGTAACAGCCCGGAGTCTGGCAGTTGGAAGTGTGTACACTCCGGTGCCTCGGAAAGCACGTAAAGCCGGTACCGGTCGTGTCAGATTGCCGTCCCATCGAATTATGAGAGCTAGGGAATGGTGAGTGCACCTGTGTTTGCGCACACACTTGTGCACTATAATATCTCCAGCGCAGTTGGCTAATCTCTCTTGAGATTGGCCGCCATGTCTTAAATCGGTCAGGAGGACATTATTTTTAATATTTATATATTTTAAATATTATAATTGGTCGTCTACAGGAAATGACTGTAACCTCAAATGGGACTAGGTAGTATATCAAAGATAAAATGGTTGAAGTAGTAGGTAATAAAAGAATAAATAAACAAACAAACTTATTAGGCATAAATTTTCATGTAAAAATGACGTTACATTGTTCTTATAATTAACATATTTTACATAATTGTATATCTTGCGGAAATATTTTTGCAAATTGGTTTTGATTCTCAAGTTATATAATTTTAATTTCAAAAGTAATCAGTATTTTATCTTTAATATATTTAAATCGATATTTATGTGTCATAAACCAAAAAGCGTCTTCCCTTCTCTTGAAGAAATAGTTATTCCACCTAGCTGTTCTAATGAAGGCTGGGGGTACACACGTGGCACACTGTCAACCGACACATGAACGCTTAATCGCAATGTTTTTCTTCACCACCAAGTACAAGATCTATTATAAACACAAATTATGAATTTTTCGGTCAAAATTCACAAGCCCAAGCCACCGGGCGATATCACATATAGATAATACGTATTCTAAGTAAATCTTCAATAAAGCACTGAGAAGTTTGCAGTTGTTATATGTATACTACACCGACGACAGTGACGACGTAACCCCATCATAAACAGGCTTGCAAAACGCCATCCATACCAACCTAGGAATAGAATTCCATTCAGATAAAACAATGGGCAATCAAAAAAAAATTAATATTAATAATAATGTCCTAACCGATTTCGGTCACGGCGGGCAATCTGAAGACAGATTAGCCAACTGCGCAGGAGATATTATAGTGCACAAGTGTGTGCGCAAACACAGGTGCACTCTCTTTTCCTTAGCTCTTATAATCCGATGGGACGGCAATCTGACACCACCGGAGAGAGTTCAGGCGCAGGACCAACGGCTTAATGTGCTTTCCGTGGCACGGGAGTGTACACACACACACAACTTCCAAACTCCGGGCTGCTACTGAGAATTTTCTGACAGAAAAACCCAATAAATATTTTTGGTCCGACCTGGGAATTAAACCCAGGACCACCGGGTCTGCGGCCTTATATCTAGCCACTACACCAACAAGGCAGGCAAAAAAATTATAATAAATATAACACACGGACTACATGCCAGTGGAAATTACAACACAATATAGTAAAAAAAAAAATATAATGCAGTAAAATATCTCAATAATTGATTGCATGCATATTCATATATCTAGACTAAATCACAGCACGCTTTGTTCTTAATAAGTAAAAACTAAATTTGTTTACCAATTCGAGACTAATTTCTGACTGGCAAACGTGCGAATACGCATATTGTAGTTCGCGAATGTTTATTTCGTCTCATATATCAAGAATACAAAGTATGATATTGTCAGAAATCTTATTTTGTTCCGACGTATAATTTCAAAAGATAATTAAGTTTTTTTTAAAACAATTATTCGTAACTGCCTCAAATAGAAATGCTAGTTGGAAAATAGCAAATCATACAGAGCCTGACTATATTGTACTCTATTAATTTTATTACAGATATTAAACGAAAACTTATTTTGTTTTAAAAATATATAATATAAAATAATTTAAACTTTTCAATAATGATAAAATATTTAGTAATATTCCATTATGTATTTCAGTTTAACGCACTTTCAAAATTTCACCTACATTTGCAAAGCATACAAATAAATAACATATGATCAAAACAGAATAAAGTGAGTTTTGTGTGTATATGTTCGTATTTAAATTTTCCGTCCTGCGAAATACCTAAAGGTACTTCCCTAGAGGGAATCTCATCATTGCCAATACACGGCATAGTCAATTCATATGCGATATGTTAATTTGTCATTCACAAGCCGCTGGTATTATGCATATAGTCTCAAAATATTTTGTTGTATAAAAGTGACTATTTCTGTCTCTATTTGCTAAATTATACCGTTCCTTCTCGGAATTACCTACTTGGATTTTCACAACTAGAACATTACTTTAAAAAAGTACCACAAGATCTCTTCAATAATTTTTCAATAAGTAATAATTGTATTTTTATATACTACTGGTGGACTGGCAAATGCGCCATCTAATGGTAAGCGGCTACCACCGCCCACAGACTTTGGCGCTGTAGAAATATAAACATTTCTTACGACGCCAATGCGCCACCGTCCTTTAGAACTAAGATGTTACGTCCCTTGTTTCTGTAATTCCATTGGCTAACTCACTCTTCAAACCGGGACACAACAACACTAAGTAATAATATATATCTAAGTGATGGTGTGATTTTGATTCTGTCCGCGTAATGCCTCAATTTATATAATGTTAATAAAAACTAAAATATATTTACCAAGCTTATATAGCTGAACTGTATTCAGAATATATCATTCTGGTACTAGATTAGATCGAGTAAACCTACCATCGTTTCGACATATACACATCAATATATTTCCAAGAAGTCACTCTCGCGCCCACACATCTTTCGACCGGGTAGTAAAGCTATTCCAAGGATAGGCCAGACACCGTATAATATGAAATTATTGATTGTCCAATGTTGTGTTAAAGTCAATTGAATTCAAATTATGACTCACTATAATTGAATACGTTGCATTTAAAACGAAGTCAATTATGTGGCACTTGCGTTGTTTGTAGTATTTTTATTTGATTAATGTAAAGTGAAATGTAAACTAAGTTTTTGCATTCCGGTCAAGGTTGAGCTGACAGATTATAAACTGTCACGAAACTTGATGCACGTGACACGTGACGCGCGTAACTAATATTATAATATAATGTGATGGCTGCTACTTTGTTCGCGACGAATACGAACAGAAATATAGATTTTGACTGAATTTACATCTCGCTGTAAACTTGTCAATCGAATAAGTAAGGGAAGATGTATCACGGCGGAGCTTGATTGAAATGCATTCAGTACTTTTAAACTAACAGAGTATCATGTTGCGCTCGTTAAAAATAGTTACAGTTTCGGTTCGTTACTAATTTGTAACATATTTGTATACTGACATTTTCAAGTTTTAAATATCCGTTATACGTTTCTTCTTAATACGTTTTCCGAATTAAATTTGGTTTCGTGTATAAACCAATATTTATAATTGAATGGGTATTAACTACTATTTTAACAAATAAAATATTCGATGTATAATATTCGGGTACAATATTTATGGTCAACAGTAAAAATCTATAACGTAATTCTACTGAAGATAAAAACTGTCTAATTAAAAAATGTATATGAATTGTGAATGTGAGTATATACAGCGTATAAATATATGTCACAAGCTTAAAATTATTAATAGGTAACGACAAACAGACAAGGTAGAGCTGCGCGTTCCGGATCAAGATGATGAGATTATACTAAAAGAAATAAAGCTTGATCAATTCAAGCGAAAATTTCGGGTCTAGAGATAAATTTTCATGTCCTTTAATGTTTTCGTAATTATTTTTAATGCCTGACGATTAAGATAAACCTCTGAGAAAACTACTCTAATAACCCGCACAGAGGAGAACTCCTTTGCCCAAGCTTAGGATTACTTTTGAATTGATAAATTCTTTCCAAAGATTATATCTTTTAAAAAAATACGTAGAATAATCCTGTTGTTCTATTGATTGTTTTGATTTTTTTTTTCAGAAAAGCCATATTAGTCTAATCATCGTTTTATAGTTTTGTTACTCTACACTATTTTTTCTTTGTTTAATTGTTACCTAAACGAAAGTAGCGATGATTTTCTTAGAAACACGATATTTGCTCTACTAATTATATTATATAATCTTAAGACTAATTTATCTCGTAATCCCGTGATTATTTCCCAAAATAACTTTTTTTCATTGCGAATTAATGTTAGAGAAAATGTAAACATTTTAATGTAATCCTGTTTTAATTAGTTGTTTTTCTAGATCAGACATGTTAGAATTGACCCGACTCAAGCTAATGTGGGAAAATAAAATATCTTTAGCTTTGGATACGTGGTCCGGGTGGGCTTTTTTATTTGGTTTACGATACGAAATATATAAACTATTTTGTAATAATGTTATACAACTATTAACATTAAAAGGTTAAGGGTACACGGCTGGTGCATTAAAATTGAATACCGAATTTTAATTGACGCTGCGCTAACCGGGATTCCTAATTATTGCATTAAATTGTCGTGTTATTCGTTCGGGCGTTTAGTTCACAAAGCCTCGTCGCCTCGTTCGGTACCTATTGTTGTTAAATATAGGGTTTTCCATTAAGGGCGCTTGCTCGTGCAGAACTTCCATCGTAGCGTGTGCTGTGTGGCACGTAGCGCCGTCCTGTTGAAACCACATGTTGTCCAGATCCATATTCTCGATTTCAGGCCAAAAGAAGTTGGTTATCATCGACCGGTATCGCTCACCATTGACGGTGACGGCCACACCATTATCGTTTTCGAAAAAATACGGACCAATCACGCCTCCGGCCCAAAATCCGCACCAAACAGTCACTTTCTGCGGGTGCATTGCCACTTGGTGAACCTCGTGTGGATTGGTCTCGTCCCAAATACGGCAATTTTGCTTGTTGACATAGCCATTCATCCAAAAATGGGCCTCGTCGCTGAAGATGATTTTTTTGCCAAAATCGGCGTCAACTTCCAACTGCTCTAATGCCCAGTCAGCGAACACACGGCGCTGTCTATGGTCATTAACCTTGAGCTCTTGGGTCAGCTGGATCTTGTACGGGTGCAGGCTCAAGTCACAACGCAAAATTCGCCAAGTTGTCGTCTGCGAAAGGCCGAGTTCCTGTGCGCGACGCGGAATTGACTGCCGCGGGTTTTCGAGGACACTGTCGCGCACAGCGGCGATATTCTCGGCAGATCTCGCGTTACGTTGATGCACGGGAACCGGCTGATTGTTAACTGACCCGGTTGACTCGAATTTGTCCACCAATCGACGGATAGTCGACTCGGCAGGACGATTATCGCGACCGTAAAACGGGCGAAGTGCGCGGAACGTTGCTCGAACTGAAGACCCATTTTCATAAAACAATTTTATGATTTGCACGTGCTGCTCGACACTGTAACCTGCCATGGTGGTTTGGGAGGACGGAATGAATATAACACACTGCATTTGACAGCTGTCACTCAAACAACATGGCCGCAATCAGCTGTCAAAGTTCAAGTGTCCCTATTGGAAAACCCTTTATTTACCCATTACTGGGATTAGGCTAAAGTGATACCAAGAATTATGAGAGAAAATTACAAGATGGCTTTTAATAAAATGTGTTAATAATGTATAGATAGATTATATATATATATATATATATATATATATATATATATATATATATATATATATATATATATATATATATGATATCATTTCATTTATTGTTTACAAGAACATGAAATTCACGCTAATGAAATTGTGAAGCGCAGTTTACTTATATTACGTACTTAAACTTTCTGCGAAACGCGATTTATCCTCTGGTATAAGTTTTATGAATATTGGCTTAGTAGTTTTTTTCATTACGAAAACATCCGTCTTTATATAAGATAGATTGTTTTAAGTTAATCCTTTGACGTTTGGAGTATTTCATGAAACGAAAGGACAAAAAAATCATATATTTTTCGGAGTTAAAATTAGTTGTAATTGTACCTATCGAAACAAATATGAAAGTTTCAAACAAACCTTCGATGTCCGATATACTGTACTAATGACTGTTGATTCAATGGGAAATGTAACGGCTGTTACTGTACATGCATTTAGCGACAAGTCATACTTCGCGATAGACTTAATAAATTAATATGTTTTCGATTTTGGTTTTTATTGTTTTCATGCACCGATAATATTTTTTTAAGTTTTAATTTTCACCTAATCTCCTAAAGCTCAAACATCTACCAGTGTGGCCAAAAAAATTACTAAGTCAAATGTTGATATCTCAATGAATATTGTCAGGCGTGTTACTAAGGTAAACCACCCACTCATCTCATAACTTGTTGTTGTTACTTTATCTGTCAAATGCAACTAGTCTTTATTTAATTCAGTATAAGATTCTGTATAAAATATTTTTGTAGATAAATAAAAATCTGTCTATTCATAAGGCCACAAAGAAATCCGTTAAAATATTTCTTAGAAAAACGTTAATTCGTTTTCCGTGCAAAGAGTTGAATAAAAATTAGTTGAAAACAATTAATTTAAACATTAAACAATGGAGTGAATTTTTCACTGTGAACAATAAATATTTGTTTTATTAGAGGTTATATCAACAGCACAGATTTTTTAACGTAGATAATATTTCAAGGCAAGTGTGCAACACCTATCGCTAAGTTTATTTGCAACATATTAAGTTTGTTATTAGTTTAGTAACGCCAACTCTGCTCCTAAAATGACGGTAGCTTTTTTGTGGCCATTGTAATCTTTGTGTCAAGTCATTTGCCACATTAATTGTCACTAGAGCCGCCATCTTGAAACCTGAGAAATTAATTTATTAAATAATGAAAATTATTTCGTTTTATTTTTACAGCAAAAGGAAACAGAATCCGTACGATTATTTTTTTAAATTGTACACATTTACTCCGATTGACATTTAGAGAAATATCAAGTCAAAAATTAACTTTGTGTAACCTTTTTTAAATAACAGCGTGCAGTCACTTTACAATAACTAGTTTATAAAACAACGTAGTTTCAAGTGGAATACATACATTACTGGAACGATGACACAAGAAATAACAATAATTATAAACATCCGTCATCAAACGAAAAATACTGACACGTCGATTTTCTGTTTAACCTTTACTAAAAAAAATACTGAAGATTAACTTTTTTATTCGTAATATTACGTCAAGATGTTGTTTGGTAATTTATGTTTCGTTTTTGTTTCTGTTTTCTTCGACACGAGCGGCAAAATAACAATAAATATAAAGGCATGGGGACGAATAGATGAAGTAAAAAGTGATTACATACTTTGTTCTTACTGAACCAGTGCATGAGGGCAAATGTGAACTTTGAGAACCATTTACAATAACCGAAAGAAAATTGTCTACAAAACATAAATCTACTAACAACAGCTTTCGTTAGCGGCTTCAATCGTCTTAAACGATTACGCTAACTGAATTACGATGAAAATAAAATGTACTTGTCTTTATCATTTATAAACAATTTGAATATTCCTGTTAAGTTAGTATTTTGAGAAAGATACATAACGATGAAATATCTAGCTAAACAATCAAACAAAAGTCAACTGGCAACATTAATAAAACACGTTTAAATAATTTATTAAAAGTCTCGACCAATTAATAATATTTTCAAACAGAAATCAATTGATACTAAAAAATAAATTTATACCAAAGCAAAATTATACACATATATTCGTAATTAGTATAAATATAATATTTAAATTAAAATTTATTTTAATTAGCAAATTTCCGTAATGCATCGATTTGTAGCTAATTGAATTCACTTTAAACGGTTTAGTAAAAGCCTTTTTCAATCTCTCTTCCCTACTTATATTTTATCCGATATCAATAGCTTGCTAGCCAGCCTCCTTTGGTATGTAATAATATTTATCCGTATTATGTCTAATAATATTTCAGGATTATATCACAAGCGGGACATTGTTATTTTCTTATTACGAACTCCGGCATTTTCAAAGGCCTTTGTAAATCTAAATAAATAAAAATGAATAATTCTCTGTAAATATTTGTTCTCAATGCGTTCCAATAACATTTATCCGATTGTGACGAAAACTTTACGAGTCGTTTTGCGTACGACCGCGTCGGTCCAAATGTATAAGGATATTTGCAATCAATATTCATTTGATACAGACGTTAAAATGACTTTGCTATCAACATGAAAAAAGTTATTAATAGATTAATTATTGCGCTCACTACATTGCTTGTAATTTGATAATGGCAAGACATAGTAATTGTAACCCATAAAATACTTCTAACATTGTCAATACACCGTTAACTATTAAATCCCAATTTTTAGGTATGTCCAATAATTATATGTAAAATTATCGATGAGGTGGCTTTACCCTTGGTAGATCGACAAGTCTTACTTTATTTTGTTGTAGTATTTTACATGTGAATCGGTTCAGAAAGTTCATAATAAACTAACGTGTCTGATTACAAAGCATTAAGTCGAGAAAATAACCTGATGCTATCATGTTTGCTATCGTACAATAATATAATTCCAACTAACAAAGTGTACTACGCGAAGTTTGTTTATCGATCGAAATTATTTATTCAATAGAAAATTGTTATTACTTACCGTCAAGTTTTTTTTTATAGAATAGGTAGGCGGACGTGCATACGGGCCACTTGATGGTAAGTGGTCACCAACACCATTGGCATTGTAAGAAATGTTAAACATCGCCAATACGCCACCAAGCTTGGGAACTAAGATATTATGTACCTTGTGCCTGTAATTACAATAGCTCACTCACCCTTCAAACCGGAACACAACAATACCAAGTACTCTCTTATCAACACCTGGAACAAGTTCCCAGGACATAATTAACATAAACATTTTACGTAATACAGACATATCGATTTCTACATATTAAGTATTTTATGTCCTTAAATATTATAAATTGAAGACCGCTCTGTATTGAGGTGGCTTAAATTTTATTTCACTAATATATTAGCCTATGAATGTCCCATTGTTGGGCTAAGGCCTCCTCTCCTCTTTTGAGAAGAAGGCTTGGAGCTCATTCCACCACGCTGCTCAAATGCGGGTTGGTGGAATACACATGTGGCAGAATTTCATTGAAATTAGACACATGCAGGTTTCTTCACGATGTTTTCCTTCACCGTCAAGCACGAGATAAATTATACCCACAAATTAAGCACGTGAAATTCAGTGGTGCTTGCCCGGGTTTGAACCAACGATCATCGGTTAAGCGATTTGCGTTCTTACCACTGGGCCATCTTGGCATATATATTATCGTTGGATATGTAATTTGTAAAAATTAGCTAATATTACGATGATATTTATTAGGTCGGAGAGGCGGTACGTGAGAGCTTCAATGGCGTGAATTGCTTAGATATAGATTAACTTTTATAAAAACATGAATGGTTTTAGATTCCTAAACAAAAATCCACCCTATGATAACGTATCTAATGTAAACACACGGCCGTGTTTTATTACAAGCGTTGTTAACGTTTGACGCCCGTGAATTTGCACGCATAAATACTGAACTGGTACTACCAATCTTATTCATTCCGTTCTTACGTGTCGGGTCGTTAGATATTTAACATACCAATGCAATTGTACTGTGTTATTTTTATCAAGCTACGGTAGCCTAGGTGTAAATATATAGTAGTACACAAGATCATATTACCTAAAATATATCTTCATACTAATACGTGAACAATCGAAATTCGATCGAAGTCTAGTGGTTAAAGATATAAGGCCGCAGATCATAAGGTCTTGGGTTCAAAACCCAGGTCGGACCATGAATAGTTTATTGAGTTTTCTGTCGAAGATTCTTAGTGGCAGTCCGGAGTTTGGAAGTTAGAAATGTGTACACTGCCGTACCTCGGAAAGGACGTAAAGCCGTTGATACTGCGCCGGAACTTTTCTGGTCGTATTGGATTGCCATCACACCGGATTATGAAAGTCAGAGAATAGAGAGTGCATCTGTGTTTGCACACATACTTGTATACTGTGTATATATTCTACGCAGTTGGCTAATTTCACTTTATATTTACCGTCGTGGCAGAAATCGGTTGGGAGGACGTCATCATAATCAAATCATTTGAAAAGAACTCGGCGAGTGCACGATAAGAGATTTCGACTATTATTAAAATACGAGCGGGAGCAAACATACAGTGTGTCTGTAACCTTTCGAGCGTCTCAACTTTTTTCATTATAAATAAACATTGTAATCAATTTATTGAAACAATTGAATACGACTTAACATGAAATGAAAACTTCTATTTAATATTTTAAAATACATTAAATAATATTGTATGTAAAGATATTCGAAAAAATAAAGGATGTATTTATAATCAATTCACTCAAAAACCACAGCAACCACAATTAAACTTTTGAAACATAATTAAAATGTTCCAACGTCACCCATACACAAGATGCTTTCGAACTCCATCACTATTTAGCTGACTACGGAGGATATATATATGCTGCCCGTATTTATGTACCTATGTATGTTTCCGCATAACGTCTCAACTACTTATTAAAATTCGACAAATGATCATAATGACAATTATGCTGATTATGAGCGCTGATTATAGGCTGACGACGCTCGAAATTCAATATGTCTGTAGAAGACATAACTTATTACATAGATATTATTTTTAAAAGGTTAGTGATGGGCGTCAAGTGGAAGAGCCTTATTAGCGGATATACAATATATATATCATATATTACTTAAACTTAATTACTTAAAACTTTTAATTGTTTCAATTCTAGAATAAACCAGCAAGCATTTAATTAAAATTAAATAAAAATACCGTTATATTTATCAACTGGTAATCGTCGCATCTTAGTAAAATTTATGTACAAAAAAAAATAATGGTATTATATTCAAACAATCGATAATCAAATATTCTGGTAAAAGATACTTCAAAGAGAATTTAAGTCTCGTTTCTTGAGTACTGGAATACAATCACAATTTATATTAACCATATTGTGGGACTTGACATACATTTGTACGTAAACCAAGCGAATATACTGGTGTCTAACAGTACTGACCAAACAATATTATTTTTATTAATAATGTTTCACCGTGAAAAAGATTCTAGTTACAATAATTACTGATCATAATAGGACATTTTATTACCTTTATTCAGCCGTATGTATGTAGGTACTGAAGCGAATGTTACCACGTCAGACGATAAGGGGCTTTTAGAAAGGATTCGATACGGTATTGCGTTTAAGCGAACATAACATTTATGTCATATGAAATAAGCTTTATAATTAAATAAAATTATGCATTTATTAAAATTTCTGATTACACTGAGGCGATCGCTACATATTGACTAGTTTTTGCACAGAACACGTCGGACCCGTCTTTTATTTATTGATTACGACATAATGAAAAAAGAACAATGGTTGCGCGTACGTGACTCTTATTCTGGTCATCGTTTCAACTGCTATGTATAGTTAATATAATAGCGATATAAAACAATTTAATATAATGGTCATGTATATTTAAGAAAAATTGCTTTACAAAAATATACTCGTCCATAAATAAAATATAATAATACAAAGAACATAAAAGAAGGTACATAATTAAATATGTATTGGATGGAAATGTTTCCTCAATGGTTCCTATCGATGAAAAGAGAGGGCAGTGGTGCCGCCTGTTATACTTTTTCAAAACTTGATTTTACTATAATTAACTCTGTGCAATGCTTTAAACTTAGTTTTACCGCGAGCTAAATTATATTACGAACGTACATTTATAGTAAATTCAATTATAATAAGTTTTCACAAAAACCACAAAACTAAATAAGTGGCTTTGTCAAGTTAGTACAGTTCTAGGAAAATTAACGACATCGAACGATTGTTATGTTCGATCACTATCGGTTAAGAATTTATTGTAATTCTTTATTAAAAGTTCTGTGTATATGCAAAGACCTGTACCTGACTTATTTGTAGTTTCAAAGGGTGGTCTATTTCACTTTAACAAATTCAATTAAACTTAGGTAAATTTTCTAGGCAATCTAACTTTATCTGTGATAACTTCCCAATATGCGAATCGGTTCAAATAACTGAGGAGCGCCGGAGTTATCTCTTTGACTCTTTGTTCTTTGTCTTTGTTCTTCATTTTACAAGGCTAAGTCATTCACATTGATTGAATTAAAATTTTAAGTCTTTCATTTCTTATTACATTATTATAATAACAATACGTTGACAACATAACAAATATAAGCTTCTCAACACGAGTTTCTGGCAAAAGTTTCTGTAATAGTCTTATGACTTTGTTGGTGACATTCTGATAAGTTGGAATGGCATCAAAGAGTCTTTTCATTGTTGTTTTTCCTGTTCATCGTCAAATACAATTAGACAATACTTTTAAAATATGGCGAAATTATTGTAAAAAGCCGTGTCTATTCAGCAATAAGTACAAAGATTGCTATGCGTTGTATACGCTGTTTATAAAGTGGCTGGTTGTTGATTCGACACACTTCATGATCTCATGCCGCGTGGCCGATTCTAAGGTTTTCCTCAAGCCGTTTGTTGTGAACAAATGTATTGAAACTTTGTTTCACGTTACATAAACTATACATCAGCAATTGTTTAAATATTGGCATGAAAATGTTTTACTACTGATAAATTTGTACGGCTTATATAAATGAATTATTGATAGTATTAAAATCTTGTTTTTAAATTTTCTATTAAATAAATTGCCTGTTGCGCTGTTAGCTAGATTATAATGCTACAGATCTCAATCTTCAATGCTTCTGAATTCAAATGCCGGGCATGTTCAATATAGTTTTTTAGTTTCGCTGTCAAAAAATTCTTTGAGTCTGACAGATTTCGCCGCAATGTTTATTTATTAATTTTTATTGTATGATTGGGCTCTTCCTGATACACCAAAGCCAATATTCGGCGAAAACTTGGGGTACCTTTACCTGAACAATTTATGGCTGGTATCTTTTACTTTGGAAATTAGTTTTGACCTTGAAAGGCTTAACTAATTCCCAGTAGGTGACAATTAGTTATGCTTGTCATATCCGAGTAGTAGGTCAATCCAACTTGCTGTCAAATCCAGGGGTGTTTAAATCGTATTATTATTTTTCATTTCATTTTCAGTCAAGTTAGTAAAAATACAGCCTTTGACCTTGATTATTGATTTCCCCTAACGCTTTGTGATTTGGTTATGAAGTAAAGTAAATTACTGTAATTCTAAAAAAAAGTATTAGTTCGTGCATAATATTATTGTGTGTTACTACACTGTCCAGTTTCTATTTTAACGTGTCTCTTTTCATTGGGTTGTCTGAGAGTTATAGCTAATTATTAGCTACAAGACCGCCCATTATAAGTTCTACTATTATTCATCAATTAATTTTAAGTTATTTACTTGTGGTGTGGGTACAATAAAGTGATAATGAAATAAAAAATGCAATAGGCGAGGCTCAGTCGTCTTAATAGGGTTTATATAAGGACTTAATTTTCATAATAGTGACAGCTCGACTCGCCCATGTGCATATTGAAATATTTGAATAAATATAACCTATCATCGTCATACCCTTAAGTAAATAGTTATCAGTAATGAATGTTAAATTGCGGAAGTCGCTGTGCAGTTGACCAATGACTTTGTAAATCTATATTTATTCCAATGACTTATTAGTAATTTAATAGTCACTATATTTATAAATACGTTAGTCATAACACAAACACAGTTAATAGCTGGCGGTTAATAATGGACTCCAAGATAATGGAGTCCATTATTAACCGCCAGCTCCTGCGGTACCTAGAGGAGCACCAGCTGATTAGTGACCGCCAGTACGGCTTCCGTCGGGGTCGCTCAGCTGGTGATCTTCTAGTTTACCTTACTCACAGATGGGCTACAGCGGTTGAGTCCAAGGGGGAAGCATTAGCAGTCAGTCTGGACATAGCGAAAGCCTTCGATTGGGTATGGCATAAAGCGCTTCTCACGAAGCTTCCTTCCTACGGGCTTCCCGAGAAATTATGCAAGTGGATCACCAGCTTTTTGGCAGATCGGAGCATCAAGGTCGTTGTCGACGGTGCATGCTCTGACTTAAAATTCGTCAATTCTGGTGTTCCTCAAGGCTGCGTTCTTTCACCTACTCTGTTTCTTCTGCATATCAATGATATGTTACAAATCAGTAACATTCACTGCTATGCGGATGACAGCACTGTAGACGTCCTTTACACCGGCCGTGCTAATATTTCTCGGAAACACGTCGATGAGTGTCGGAATAAACTTGTGTCTGAAGTCGAGACCTTGTTAGCCAAAGTCTCGGACTGGGGCCGACTAAACTTGGTCCAATTCAACCCCAATAAGACTCAAGTTTGCGCGTTAACCGCTAAAAAGTCTCCTTTTGTCATATCCCCTCATTTCGAGAATACTCCCCTCCATCCCACAGCCAGTATCGGGATACTTGGCGTTGAGATTTCGAACGTTGTTCAGTTCCGCGGTCAATTGGAAGTTAAAGCCAAACTGGCTTCCAAAAAGCTTGGAGTGCTCAACAAGGCGAGACAGTACTTCACGTCGGCCCATCGCCTAAAACTTTACAAGGCGCAAATTCGGCCCCACATGGAGTACTGCTCTCACCTCTGGGCGGGAGCTCCCCAGTACCAGCTTCTTCCTTTTGACCGCATACAACGTAGAGCAGTTCGAATTGTCGACGATCAAGCTATTACCGACCGGCTTGATACTTTGGATTTGCGTAGAGATGTTGGGTCACTCTGCATACTCTATCGTATATATCACGGGGAGTGTTCTGAGGAGTTGTTTGGTTTAGTCCCGGCCGCTGAATTTCACCACCGGACATCACGCCAGAACTCAAAATTCCATCCTCACCACCTCGATGTCTGGAAATCCACAACAGCGCGTTTCCTAAGGCATTTTCTGCCTCGCACAATCACTCTGTGGAACCAGCTTTCGCCGGCGACTTTTCCGAACCGATATGACATAAAAACCTTCAAGAAGAGAGCGTACTCTTTCCTCAAAGGCCGGCAACGCACCTGCAAGTCCTCAGATGTTGCAGATGTCCATAGGCGGTGGTAGTCACTTTACATCAGGTGGGCCTCCTGCTCGTTTGCCCCCTCTTACATAAAAAAAAAAAAAAAAAAAAAAAAAAAAAAAAAAAAAAAAAAAAAACACAAATAATAGTTTTTGATATTATCTGTTAAGATTTAAATCGACAAGAACATGAAATTTAAAGCGGGTGAAATTTTGAAGAGATACTTATATAATAATATTGTATACTTAACTTCCTTCCCGAAACGCGCTTCTATTTTTGCGATAAGTTTAATGTAAATAGATGTAGTCGTTTTTTTCAGTCCATTACAAAACAGACTTCTTATTAATTGGTATTCATTTGAATATTTCTTATCTTTCTTACAAACTGCTTTGACACGTACTATATCGTAATATTATATTTTCATAGTTTTAACAGGTGTTTGTTTTAAAACAAGGCTACTCGTACACGAACATTATTAGGTATGTAGTTTCTTTAATTTAAATACAGGAAATATTATCGCGTAATATTTTTTATTTTTTAAACTTGACTTAAACATTGATATACAAAACAGTAAACACCTTTGACTTTGACTTGACTTTGATTTATTTTGTAACATAACATTAACATACATTAATATAAACGAAACTACTATTAATATATGCTTGCGTTATACTCAGCGAATGCATTTTTCTATAATTGTCTCCTATTACATAAAAACAATTGTCAATTATTAATGTTATACGACGATAGAGAAATAAATGGTTATAATATTGTGATTTATTCGCGACAACAACGTTACGCAACGCGATGCGTTACGTCACAATTGCTGAATATTATAATCACGCAAATAAATTAATTGACATGTTAAAAACACCAAACTTGTTAAATTTATAAACAACAACACTTGAAACGAAATACTACTTGTAAGTCAAGTCTTAACTAACATAAGAGACAGTGACGTCCATATTAGATATCTGATGACGTCATAAAAATTAAAATAAAATTCACTAGGGATCGGGGATAGTTCATTATGTTTTGACGTTAGCATGTTCAGTTTCGCTATTATATAATTTATGTACAGGAGTTCTAAGACCCGCCTGTGTGTCAACCCTACCCCATTTACGGATAGGTTGCCTGAAGGCTAGGAGTTAGTTCGTTTCGAATTGATGTTTAATAACAAAAGAAAATATATTAAATAACTATTGAGGAATTATTTAAACCAAAAGAGGTACAAATTGAAACTAAGGTTTTTAGGAAACAATCTAATCTTTATTGTGTGTCATTTTTTTCTAAATAACGAATCCTTCTACCTCTTATAAATGTATTTTGTTAATATAATATTTAAAAGTTGCTACTTTGACTATTTTCTTGAATTTCGATTCCATTCGATTTTTATGGCATGTCCTTTTAAATTAAATCATGCGTATACGAATTGAATACTCTATAGATGGCCGAAACGTGTTTAAAAAAAATCCATATTTATTTCCAGGAAGTTAAGAAAGTAAATGAAAAGTCACTATAGCTTATATTTTATTCAATTGTTCATGGTTCATTCGTCGTTATGGATGTCTTGATATATTCTGTATCTTTGTGTAAAACTGATTTAATGAGAATACTAGGTATCTAACACGCGGCACTATATGAGCTAAGTCGACGTCGAATATGTACATATGAAACAATAATATGTGAATGTAGAATCTAATTACGTATATAGTTAAAAACTATAATTGACACACACACACACACACACACACACGAAAACATCGTGCGACCGCGAGGCCATTATTCCGACGTTGGAGCGGAGTGCAGATATATGCCAATTAATTACATTTAAATCTCATGAAATAAAAACAATGAAGATTTTTTCTCGTTAGAATCTTCATTCCGGAACGATGGTAACTTTAAATTTAATCTTGTAAAATGATTTTAAAATGATCGTAAGAGTTTTTTAAAGTATATTTTAATTGATATAATCACATATGTTAACTATAAAAATACCAAAATGATGCAATTGTCGTGCGTTTATCGAGTAAGTCTACCGGCCCCTATGCATCAAGCAGCCCTCGTCTGTGCCATATCGTCATATTAGCTGACGAGGATTTAATCATAATATTCTAACTTCTCTAAATAGAAAACAGCTTCGAAATCCAATAGTTGATTTCCTCGGAATTGTATCAAAGTTTATTATTTTCATGTTTTGCTATATATGCAATGCTGACGCTTATGTCGTAAATTAATACATGCCAAATGATGTTTATTTTGATTACAGGATGAAACAGGACGTCTGATGAGAAGGAATATCGTCAGATATGCAATCCTGGCCTACGTGATCACCTTGCAGAGAGTATCGCTCAGGGTTAAAAGACGATTTCCCACGTGGCAACACGTCGTCGACTCAGGTGAGACACGTCCAATCAAATAATTCATATTGCGATTTTAATTAGCTTTATAAAAATATGTTATTGTATTTATAAAACTTTGTTGAATGTAAGGTATGTCAGTTATCAATACTGTAGATAGATGCTCGTTATTTTCCTCGTGTATGGTTCTTTTAATTGCAATTAAGTAAATTAAATATTTTAATCTTTTAGTATTTTATTTTGATTATTAATCGTTTTTGTAACATTTCATTTTTATTTTGAAAAACAAAAATTGATAAATTGTGTGAACAAGTGAACATTTACTATATTGATAAGGAGTCAATAAAAAAACGACGCCGTCTTTCTCTTTCAGGCTTGATGCTTGAGAGCGAGAGGAAAGTATTCGAGAAAATGGACGGCAAGAGTCCGATGTCGAAATACTGGATGCCCTTGGTTTGGGCAACGAACATTATCAACAGGGCGCGAAAAGAAGGACTTATAACAAGCGACCACATCGTACAGACTTTGTTAGTCGAGCTCTCTGATATAAGAAGACGCTTGGGAGCTCTTATCGGGTACGACACCGTGTGCGTACCTCTCGTCTATACACAGGCTAGTAAATATTGCTTGCCGTATGTGAATTTTAACAACATAGTCCCGATTATTTGTAATTAAATAACTCGCTATAGATCCTACATATGGACGAAGGCCTCTCCTGTCGAGGACCACCACACTAGAGGTTGATTTATATGGATATATCAGAATGATATCCGACACGTGCGTTTTCTCACGATGTTTTGGCTTCAGCGTCGACCTCGATATGATTTATAAATACAAATTAAGCACTGAGATTTCATTCTCAGTAGTGCTCCGGATTTGAGTCCTCGATTATTAATTAGATATTATTTATCGGTTTGAAGTTTTGTAATCGAGCCTTGTGAAGAAAGCTCTATATATTTTCTCATCCCTCGTTGATGGAGAAATTTTCACTTTCCTTGTTGAAGAGAAATAGTCGGAATTTAACATTTGATGTCCGAAATGTTTCCATTTTATATATTTATAGATACTTTGAGACTGTATTGTATTGTGAGGTACTGAACACAAAGGATTGATTTCCGCTCGCAACTAATTGAGTAAATTCATTGTATATTTGTCGTAGGATGTATTTATCATGTACATATGTTTATATGCGATAAACCACTGTCAACTAAGACACACTCATTTCCGATTCTTCCCGCAAGCATTCACATTCCGTACCGATGGTAGCGTTTGACGATTCAAAAGTCTTGGTAAAAGTATATTCGAATAAAAATATTTTGATTTGATTTAAATACTAAATCTCAAATTTCAAAGCAATTGCACTCTCTATTTCCTCACTGTCGTAGTCCAATGGAACGACAAACCCAGACCTGGGGAGATATTCTTAGCATTTTTAAATTCAAAGATTTCTTGGCGGAAATCTTTTTTTAATTCAACCTAGGATATGAACTAAGAACTTCGAGCTCTGCAGCTTGATAAGGTAGAGACTAGGCCGACGAGGACAATACATGTGTGATAAAATAAGTAAAAGTTGCTTAAAGTAAAAAAAAAATATTGAAAAATTATTCAAATTAAAATAAAATTAACGAATTATCATCAGATGTGAAAATGTTATTTTACAGACGATTTAAAACAATCTTCAAGTATTTTTTTTATTGTGACATATTATAATAATAGTAATATCCTAGGCATTTTTCACACACGGCCATCTGATCCCAAACTAAGCAGAGCTTGTGCTATGGAAACCAGACAACTGATATACTATTTCTTTTTTAAATACATACTTATATAGATAATTACACCCAGACTCAGGGCAGACATGTTCATGCACATAAATGTCTGTCCTGGGTGTGAATCGAACCCACGAAAAACGGCTCGTCAGTCGTATCTCCTACATTTTAAAGGCTAGAAGGTTAATAGGAATGTATAACATACAAACAATACTACTTTAAGCTTACGACAATGAGTAATAATCGGATAAATCTGCAAGTATACTGAACTCATATTACTTCCCGTTTATTTGTTAAGCGAATCTCTCACGTTGTCGTTCACTACTGTGACCACTTTTTTATTTAGACTCGTTCAGTTAGTTGGGTGCGAATCAAACTTTGATTTTAACTGCTCCTGTCACGTGTGTTAATTTGCATATACTTAATTAATTTAATAAAATATTGACTACGTCAATATGCTGTTTAAATAAGTTGAAATAAAAGAGACCACTATATGATACTTTGGTGGATAGACAGAGATGCAGCCCACTGAAACATTTTATGAAAATCCTATAATATACGTAAATATATGTGTGGCAGGATTCCTTGAATTGCTAAATCACTATGCAATCAAAGCGTATACCTTGTATTTATTGAACAAAACCAACATAACAATATATTATATTTTCTACCGAGTAGAATTGGCGAAAAATTGTGTAGTTACACATTTTTACTAATAGAAGTAAAAAAAAAATGAAGCCAATCTAGCGAAGTCCATCATTTAAAGAAAACATTGATTTCCTAGTTCTGACGTTATTGTTCCGACGTAGATTTATCCTTAAGAAGTTATGTTGCTTGAAATAATATTCATATTATTGTGAATATCGTTTTCCTTTAAATTTAGGGTATACCACAAATTAAATAATATATGAAGACCTTACAGTTACTTTTGTCAACTTCCACTGTTCCTCTCGCTGCAATATTAATCCAAAAGACTTTTGGATTAATATTTTTATTTTGAAGACTGAGAGTTTAGTCTCGAAGAACTTCATTCCACTCAACTTCAGTTTTTTGTTTAAATAATAAAATCGTGATGAAGTTATAGTTTTATACTTCACTAATGACAAACCTGATTTTTCTTGTTTTTAAATTACTAAAATGGTGTTTGAAGTTTTTTTTTTTTATTTAATCACGTTTGCTGGTATTGGCGATAAAGCATTGTATTGTATATTATTAAAAAATAACATGGATAAAATACATTAAATGTTTAAAAAAAACATTACCTTGTAATTTATAGCATAGTGTTTGTTGCGCATAGAATCAGGTATTTTTTTCTACAACACCATAATAGCCTCTATGGAGTATATGTTTTTTTTTCAATCAAGATGTTAATAGCTTATACGAGTAGTAAATTATTAGCTTCAAAGTTCAATTCTAGTTATTTCGTTATAATGACATTTGAACTAATAAAAACATATAATTGAGGCAGACGTTTCGAAATCTTCTTTGTTTGCGTGAGCAAACAGTTAAAGAACGAATTCAGCACTACTTGAGAATGTAATTTTAGCTGGAGCCCCACTATTACTACTCGATGTTGTATTATATATAAATGATGGTATATAAACGCATAGTATGTATATAAATATAAATAGATGGTATGATCTATTTGAGAATAATAATGAGAACCGACACCGTCTGACCGATTACCACGAAAGTTGGCGCATATATGTCGTTTTTCGTGGGAAGGTGCTATAAACATTGTTCGATCCCTTTCGAAACTTTGGATCCTAGCTTCTAGTTGGCGCTGTAGGACATCGATTTCTTTATCTTTTGATCCTTAGCCATGTTAATTAGTACATAGGCAGCAGAATGTCAATTATTTAACGAATTATAAAGTATTGGAAAATTAACAATCAATAAGAATTATAAGAAATATAGTAAAATATAAATATATATTTATGTATCGAGGGCCAATTTCATCATCACATTCCCGTTCATTCAATCAATACAGTTTCGAATTGTCGCTATCACGTTATTTACTGTAGTTACTAAAGATTACCTTGATTACTAAAGATTACTTTGTCTATCAGTTTTAATAGTTATTATAAAGAAATATATTTTAGTATAATAATTGAAATATTTATAAGCTTCACTGAAGAATATTTTACTGCATTATATGTACCAAATGAGACAGATAAGAATTTTAATAATGTCCTCCAGACCGATTTCGATCACAGCGGCCAATTTCAAGAAAGGTTAGCCAACTGCGCAGGAGATATTATAGTGCACAAGTGTGTGCGCAATCACAAGTGCACTCTCTATCCCTTAACTCTTATAACCCGATGGGACGACAATCCGACACGACCGGAAAGAGTTCAGGGATAAGAATTTTAACGAAGTTAGAACGTTGGGCCTGCTATTGGTTGGTGGGTATCTCACTTTTACATTTATTCTACCGTTTTTACATCGTTCTGCCACATCACATGTGTTGTTGTGCTATGATTTGAAGGAAAAGTAAGTCAATGTAGGAGACGATTACCATGAGGTGGCCTAACGCCCGAAATTCTTTGAAGTACAAATAAAGAATAATTACAGTTAAAGTATAATGTAATTATTATAAATTATAATACATTTACAGATATAGTGTTTGAGTTGGTCTTATTCCAAAATAAATCAAGCTGATCTTAATACTTGTATATCATATAATGTATAAAAGTTAAATATAGTAACAGCTTGTAAATGTCTCACTGTTGGGGTAAGACCTACTCTCCCGTTAAGAAGATTCGCAGTATATTCCACCACGCTACTCCGATGCTGGTTGGTAAAGCTACATCCACATTTGGCTTCACCAACCAGCGTACAGACTGCCACCAGTCTTATAAACATAAATTAAGCACTTGAAAATTCAGCGGTGCTTACTCGGGCTTAAACCCGCAATCTTCAGTTGAGATTCACGTGTTCCAACCATGTGGTCATCTTGCCTCCGTCTGCATTTACCTTACGAAAAAAAATCGCTTTTAAAAAATACTAAAAAGTAAATCTTAAATATATCTTAAACTAGATTTTTAAAAGTTTCTAAACGCGAACTTACATTTGTTTTATTTAGTATAACATAATAAATAAAAAAAATCTTTAACCTACTACTATGTATCAATTAAATTTTAAATTATAGCAACATAAATAAACGTGATCTGCAATCTTATGCGACTCATGACACGATAACTCGAGCGAACAACACAATGAATAGATAAACCGGTATTCGCACACCACTACGTGAGAATTGCATCTGCGGTAACCATTATAGGTTTTGTGATAACGAGGAAAACTCAGTTTATAAATAGATAAAGATGTATAAATAAATAAGAACATTATTGTATGAATCGTATGAATAATGAGACCGCTGTTTCTTGTTTATATAAGACAGTAGTTAGACTAGTATAGGAATATTATTTTTATATAGTCTATTGAAGAAAGATAGGCTATGTAACTTAAATCTATGAGATACTAAATATACTCAGACATTGCCCAAATTTAACAACACGTCACATTTATAGTTTAAAAGAAAAATTCGAACAATCTATTATTAATTATTATTATACCTCACATAACACTATCTACACCGTCTGTAATCTTCAAGATATCGTATTGGAAAGAAGTTTTTTTACGCGGTAAAAAACACACAGTTTACAGTAGAGTGAAATGGAAGTGGCCCAAGGTCATGCCATATAACAAAATAGTGTTCATACTGTGCCTACCAAATGCTACAAAATGCTATGCGTTGATCGTTCGAATTTAGGAGGTCGATATAAAGAAGATTGAGGTGCTTTTTGATGTGACAAAAATTCAGTAATATAATCAATTAAAATCTACATTTCAAAACGCAGTTTGAGTCGAAAAAATATCGCCCAGAACTTCGTTCCTGACGGGGATCCCCCGAGCGCACAATTTTTTTATATCGACTACGATAAGAGTTTTTAAATTTTTATTATTAGTCTCTTTAATCTAAGCTTAAGACTCTTAAACTTGTTGCCCTTGATATATTGTTGATAGAGTTATTACCAATGAATTATTAAACTTATTAATTGCGTTGAATAGTTATGAAATGCAGTTTCATTTCGTGATTTAATTTTTTTTTTTTGCATGTCATCAATTCGTCTTTTTCCTTATAAAGTATAGGCATGTTTCGTTCAATTGACTAATTATCCTCAATTATGTTATTAATATTAACAAATCATCGTGTCGTGATACATGACTTATCATTTTCTCTGCCTAGTTCTGTAGTCATCGAGCAATTGTTTTTTGTTACAATTTGTAAAATATTTTCGTTCGTATCGTTCATATATCTCTCAATGTTTTGTTTCATTTTCTCCTATGTTTCAAATGTTTGTTATGTCCCTTTCATACAGAGGGTTGTGACGTTGGATGCGGGTAGAAACTATTTTGTCTGGGGAATATTTTTTATAGAATAAATTTTGGAATACCTACCTGTTTAATCTAGTTAATACAGCTAGCTATCTATCCCAAGGTTCTGGATTCAAACCCTGGTTTCAATTTAAATTGAATAGCGATTGATATTATATAAATAATAATATTATTAACACTAACGGTTACTTAGGCAAGACGATCACTTTATTATTCTTAAGCATATTAACATTACTCGATATTAGTCGTTTCTAAAAAATTAACAGAGATGGCTATGTAATACTTATGTTATGGGTATAGATTGATTGAAGAACCGCTTACAGGTGGTGACTCTAGCTCTATATACGTACTTCGTAGCAGCTCTGATGGGAAGGCAGCTCGTTCCACCAGCGCCCGGCAGTACGTCTAAATACGAACCCGATGTGTACTTCCCTCTATTCACAGCCTTACAGGTCTATTACTTATTATTTACCTATCTACACAGGACTTGACAAATCAGTAATTTAAATAAATACATTTCAATAAAATAAATAAATAAAATAGCTTGAAGGAAATTTGTTATTGATTATTAATTATTTTATTTTATTAAATGTCACCATGAAGTATTGTATCTGTGTTTCAGTTTTGTTTCTACGTGGGATGGCTGAAAGTAGCTGAAGTTCTTATCAATCCTTTTGGTGAAGACGACGACGATATTGAACTTAATTGGCTCATCGACAGACATATAAAGGTTGCTTTTTACTCAGTATCTTTTTTCATATCACAATATTTTAATACTTTTAAAGAGATAAAATGTGATTCAATGTAGAGGACTTTGACTCACCACAATTTATAATTAAAGTAAAAACTGCGATCGGTTCGGAAACAATTTTCAAAATATGTGTTTTTAATTTTTTTCAGGCAGCTTACATGATTGTCGATGAAATGCACGAAGAGCATCCTGAACTGCTAAAGGATCAATACTGGGAAGAGGTGGTTCCGAAAGACTTACCATACACCGTGGCCTCGGAACACTACCGACGTCACGAACCCCCATGCTCCGCGGACCATTACAAAGTGAAAGCGGAAGATGCCGTTTATGCTAATGTGCAAGCTCCGAGGAAAAGTCATGATGAAACCTACGCTGATTACGTCAGTAATTAAATTTTAATATCGCGCATTATCCAATTACCGAATACATTGACTTTGTTATAAATAATAACCGTTCAGCTGTTCACAAATCTTTATTCTCATCAGAAAAGCCAATTATTGAGTACTAAATATATCTTGATAAAATAACGGTTCATGATCATAATTCATATTCTATTGAATTAGCTATAAATTGTCGCCTATATTGCTTGCGAGTTTTTTTTTATGGCATATGGAATATGGAATGATTTTTTTTTATGGAAAGTGGACGAGCATATGGGCCACCTGATGGTAAATGGTTACCAACGCCCATAGACATTGGCATTGTAAGAGACGTTAACTATCGCTTACATCGCCAATGCGCCACCAACCTTGGGAATTAAGATGTTATGTCCCTTGTGCCTGTAATTACACTGGCTCATTCACCCTTCAAACCGGAACACAACAATACCAAGTACTGCTGTTTTGCGGTAGAATATCTGATGAGTCGGTGGTACCTACCGAGACGAGCTTGAACAAAGCTCTATCAACAAGTATGCCAAGCTATACATTAATTAAAAATAAACCACACAGCCTTTGTATATAAACATAATTTAATTATTGTAGTAGTGGTCATTATCGTTTCAGTAACACTAAGTTTTGCTTTTTAGGAAAGCGTGGATACACCACTGGTAGAGCGACGTAAAAATTGGTTTCAAAGACAAATCTCTAGAATGGGTTCTGTGCGGTCAGCTTCTACAGCATATTCGTCGGGTGGATTATTTGGGAGAAACCGTCACAACTCCGTTGTGTACTCAAGTCCGGAGGCAGGCCAACCAGTAGGTGTACCACAGCAACACCATAAAATGTCGCTCTATGAAAGGCTGGTTGGCAGGAAATCAGGCAGAGGACAGCATCGCCAGAACTCCAAACATGGTGACCAATCATTTTTAACATTGTCTCTATTATTCAAAATCAAAAAATCCAAATCAAAATACTTTATTCAACATTGAAGCATTACACTTGCTTATTGATAGTCAAACTAAAAACTAACACCGGTTCGGGAAAGAAACATCCCAGTCCTTATTAATCTTAATACATCGAAATTTAAATATTATTATCATTAAAATTATGCAATTAAATTTATTGGAATCATTATTTTCAAACGATATGTATTTTGCATAAGTATAATTAAAATATTACTTTCTAATGTTAGAAAGAATATATATATATATATAAGTATTTTTTTGTAATGATGGTATGCTCCATCATTACAAATTATTACTTATGAGTGTTTAACTTATTAACTAATTAGTCTACTCTACATCATTAAGGGAACTTTTTTTCTACATCATTAACGGCTTTTATATAGAACATTGTTTAAAAGCATTTTTTTTTTCAAACGTTTGCCGTCCACTGCATAGATTATAGGACACCAACCATCCCGATCTTGGGCAGCCCCAGATTTAGCATTTTACGTATAAAAGCATTAATGACATGTAATAAACTATAATAAAATATACAAATCGTTATTTTATGCATAGAAAACAACTCAGGTAGAGTTGTAATCTCTTGATAGTTAGAATTGTAAAACAAACGAAGTTTTCTAATTCTTTCTGATGTTATAAAACAAAAGAACTCAGGCTTATTTTTAAATTATTCTTATATGTTCAGTAAATTAATAGTTAAAGTAAATATATCATAAATGAATAAAATAAGACATACCTACACTATGAAATCGAGTGGACAGGTTGCAGCTTTAGAGTGATTGCTATATATTACAGGTGGTCAAAAAAGCAACGGATCCGCGATACCTATTACTCTTCGTAATCGACCTCGTATCCCAACCCCAGATGTTACAAAGGAAGTAATGGACCGTGAGAACAGGATAGCCATGGGCATGCAAAATATGGGGGTGATCATGGCCCATCAAGGTTATCAAAATGAGGTACCAGTACTTGGGGCGCTGGTGCTATCGCCTATACAAGAACTGGATAGTGGATCAGTGAATAATACGTTGCATGCCGGCCAGCCGGGCACCACGGCCTTAGCCCAAGCTGTTCTGTCTCCAGGCTTAACACAAGGTACTAGGTACTCTTTGGTGTATTTGGTGTCACTCAACCATCAAAAATCCTTTATTGATTGCTGTTGGCAACGAACAAACTGACTGACTGACAGTGTATCAAATTGCGTTTCGCTCAGATTATTATCTAATTTTTATTTTGGTATGATATAAGCTCAGCAAGTTGCCTCACCGAGCTTAGTTAAACAATAAGACAAATATACAAAACATTAGTATTAAAATGAAATTTAAATAAACTACAAATAAAAATGCTTTATTACAAAAAAAAAATCAGTGTAAATTTGATTTAATTCTAACAGGTATAACACCGATGCTGGCAGCTGCTCCCGTCGTCTCGCCAGTTACATTATCACCTATTGGTGTCTCTCAATTGACTTTAGTAAATGGATCAGCCCCATCAACCCCAAGGACTGATCGTATCACACCACCCATACCAAGAGCGACGGTAACGGAAATTCCATCAGACAGGGACAGCGAACATAGCGGAACGGGAACACCGCCAGAATTCAATAGAAAACCAAATGGTTCCAAGCGAGGAGAAGTCTACGTGTAAGGCAAGTTTCAGACAGAACGAACGAACGCAAACGAAACAAAATGTGTTATTAGTGTAATAGAAAACTAAGTGTCGAGTTTCGTTTAAGGTAGTGTTATGTATTCGTTCGCTCATCTGCACGAAGCGCTGACCGCTATTTTTTGGCATTCCGCCATCATACTCAAGCTACTACGGAATCTCTAAAAGCTCGGACTAAGCGGAAAAATTTCGTGACATCGTTTGTCCAGCTCTCTAGCGACTGGATTTTACCATAGGAAAGTAGACAGTGTGTATAAATAATTTTAGATGAATATAATTAATAATTATATAAGGTGGTCAATTAGCATCATTATTATTAAAGAGTTGCCTGGAGCGTTGAAATCCGTCCATTAAAGGTGGTGCTAAATATGTAATCACTATTCTTATGTTTATCTATGTACAGAATGTTATTTTGACTGAAGAATAAGAGTTTTATTGTAATAGAAATTTAATGCGTGTTATTATTAAGTCGAATTTTATGTACCCTATGTATTTACAAATATTGAATTTACGCACAAACAGGGATTGAATTATATAGCTTTGTATTAATTCATCTTAGTGTATACTATTTTATTTTTATTTAAACTTCCTTTTTTACATTGTTAATTATCCCAAAATCAAAAAGATTAATATAATTTACCAACAACATATTTTTTAATTCACATTGATCATTATTTCGCAACATTTGCAAAACAAAGTGGGTAGGTATGTGTTCTTTAACCAGAATTATTTAAATACGAAAGTGCAACTTGCTTATGACTATATTTCTTTAAATTTTCAATAAATGTCCATTTTGTTTTAATTTGCATCTAAATGCATATTCAATTTTTTTTAGCATAGTTCGTTCTACACAATGGGACATAATTGGCCCCAAATTTACGTGTTTATATATTATATTTCTAAAGTATCCCCTGGTGAAATATGAAACCCAACGTACTGTAAGCTTTTGCGATAATTTTATTCACAAGCCTATCAAATAGTAAAGTATAATCCAGAAGCACTTCTAAGTCCCTAACCTTAGTTACCCTAACCGTTCATTAAATGATTGGAAACTGTGTAATAATAATACTTAATAGTAAATTATTATTCGGGAGTAAAACATATATAATATTTTATTACAAATTATTTTAACAGTAATTTTGTGAACATGGGATCTAAGCCTCACGGATAATAACATCAAAGACCAGCCTAACCATACTCTACCTGCGGTCCGTCAAGCCCTTATGTTTACCAACATGAATACACAAAGTCTGAATGGAACTGACAAACATCGACGCTTAAAATGGTGTATTTCCTGGCTCCGGCCGCGCATTGAAAATGCTCATGTTCAGATTTGTCATTAACGGAATCTTTTTCTTTTTCTGTCTACCCTACCTTTTTCAAAAAGCTGGTTAGTTTTCAATTTCCAATTTAATCCATTTTCTAAATCGTGGTTGACCTTGATACGTAAAAAATTTTGATAAATATGGTAATCATTTTAACAAAGGTTTTGCAATAAGATCAGTTTTTCTGACATAAATTAAGTAGCAGCCTGCCAGACAATCATTTAAGTATTTATCATCAAAATCTATCTGAACCTGGGAACTCATTTAAGAAAACAAAGGGGCCAAGACGGATACTCCAGTGTTTATCGAACGAGATGACGTTAAGGTCTCTTTTCCACAACGAAAAGAGCGATCCGACGACAAGTCTCGTATAATCAGCATGAGTGTTTGTCAATCCTTGTTGACACAGCTTATAAATAAGCTGTTGCGCTAGAAGTCTTTGTCATCTATGATCTAGTCCACGGTCGTATACACAGGTCTTGCAACTTCAGTATGGGGTACGTTGACATACTGATGCTGTTATGTTCAATTTATGGCCGCCAGAGGCATGACAATTCGCGTAATAATTATCCCGAACATTTTTTCAAATCCAAACAAAACAAAAATAACAAAAAATCCGCAAAACTCAACAAAACGATATAACAATGATTAAATAACACAATACTTGGGAGATAAAAATATCAGCTTCGATAGCAGCGACGTAGTACCTCAAGCGGATGGTATTACGAATTAGCAGTTGAAACACACTCGCACCTCATCTCTCACCACTGAAATTGGACTCAGTTGCAAGACCTGTGTATACGACCGTGATCTAGTCACAGAACAAATCTACCTACTTACTTTAAGCTTTGATTGATTTATTTCTTCGTTTAATGAGTCCACTGATTTAGAAGAGCTTTCAGAAAACCAAAAGAACAAGCTACAAATTAAAAATAGTTTTAGAATGTTTTATTCTAAGTATACAAAAAAGAAAAGTCCAAACTGAGTCAGTTGCTGACGGATATGATTTTTTATAGATACATATAAACGCGCTATGAGGCTGGGTCGGAACTTCGATATATTTCGAAAATTATAGTTCTCGAAAAAAGAAGCGTGAGCAAAGAATTTCTGAACATTAATTATTCGACTCTGGTTAAGCCTTCAATTTATTACTTTACAATCATATATTTTTAACAAATTTCTATTTAGATATCTGAGTAGGTAATGAGTAAGTATTTTTATGTTTATATGTTCAACTGAAGGAATTATATAAAGTGACTAAAAGTTAATATAAAGAAAATAACGCATTAGCAAATCACCATCAAAAACAGAACAACTATTAGCAAACATCGCTTGTCTCAGATCTAAATTGGTACGATTTCATTTTTATTACATGTGGACTATACCTAAAATGATTAATATTAAATATCATTAAGATTTATGATCAAGTTATGATAGTAACTAAATGATCCAACCTGTAATTAGAACAAATATCTATCAATAATAACAATGTTAAATAGAATGGGTCCAAAACTTAACCTTTGCTGACAACAGGTCTAAATTTTGAATGCATCTGAGCAAAGTCTCCAAACAAATACCCCATTAAAAGTTTGATTTTTATCAAGGTATCATTCATGAATAATTGGATTATTCATTATTAGTAAACTAGATAGATCAATAATAAGTGTATATACATTTAATTTTATATTTATTCCATATTCGGATTAGTAATATTGTTTTTTTGAAATAAATAAAACAATCGCAATTCGCATAGATGGGCTGGCAACCCTGAATCTCAAGTTATTCGAATAACTAATCGTTAGCGTCAGCGTTACTCTCCGGCCTCCGCCATCTTGTATTCACTTTTGTGGTTCGGGTGTTTTTTACCTATTATTTAAGTGTTCTTTTGTTTATTTAACTCATTAATTACTCGACGCTTAAGTTTAGTAGACGCGTTATTCGTGTTAAAATTAAGTGCAACGCCATAATTCAATATATACGTTGCTATCAACATAAGCCACATCTGGCTATGAATAATAACAAAACCAGATTGAAACGAAGGCGTTGGCATTCACGAACAATATAAGTAAATGCAGGTTTCAAAGAAAGGTGAGTCCTTAATTGTATTTTTTTAATAAATGTGACTAAGGTACCTCTTTTATTTAGTAAATAGTTGTCAAACTCAAGGTCGCACGTGGTTTATTTAATTCTAACAAAAATTTAATTAATTTTCGACATTTTATAATTTTTCAGACGCAAAAGGTTGTAAAAGAGTTGGCGTTGAAGAACATTTAATTAAATTTAAACCATCGCCGAATTTTAAAAATATGAAAAAGTTTATGAAATCTAAAATGGACCATTTACAAATTTCGAATAGGGCCAGTACGAATGTCGCTCCGGATCCGACACCACCGCCTAACATTGCTAGGTCAGAAAAGGTCACACCGGCCGTTCAGCCTCCATTACCTCTGGATCCTCCTCCAGACAGTCCTATTTATTTAAATATGATAGTGAAACAAGAAGTAAAAGACACAGATTATCAAAATTCATGTGATAACTCTCTGGCAATTAGTAACCAAGAGCCCCAAGTTAACAGTGAAACACACAATGTTACACAAGAGAAATCAACAGAAAAAACAAAAACGACTATATGTCGAGATTACATTCGAGGAACTTGTAAACGACAAGGCACTTGCAAATTTGCTCACAAGTATGATGTATCACAGCTCGAGGGTGTATATACATTCTGTCACAAATATCAAAACTCAGTATGCACATTTGCCAATTGCAAATATGTTCATGCAGATGTATTTGAGGAGCGTCAGTTTTATCGAACTGGAATTCTTCCACCACATGCATTGGCACACCATAAGAAAGTTTTACAACCGCCTCCACCACCTCCTCCACCTGAAGGTATGTACTGAAAAATTTTCCCAATTTTACCAAGAAACAACAAAATACATTAACATCAAATTTGTTTGTTTCTTAAATCATGTTAATCTAAATTAAATAAACTAATATTTAAATACAGGTTTGATATTTATCAGGATTGATTAGAAAATATTAGACTACTTTACTATTTTTAACCAACTTTATAAAAAGGAGAAAATTTTCAATTTGGTTGTTTCCTTTTTTTTAATATTTATTACCTCAGAAAACTGACATACAGTACATATTTGAACTTTTTTATTTATGAGGTTATACTTCCCATTTGGTCACATTTAATTTGGAAAATAAATACCACAATAATAAATGTAAACAATCTAGATGAAATTTTTTAAATGTATCCATTTTTTTTCTAGTTACTGTCTCTTGTATTACAAAGCCACCACCAGATTTGCCATCTGTAGATTTTACCACTCCTCCACCACCATTGCATACTGAGTAAGTGTTTTTATACTTTGTTATCAAGATGTCTATATAAGATTGAAGAGGGAAGAGCAATATTCTAGACTGCTTTATTTAAATTGCAACATGAATGCACACAATCAATGTAAAGAAAAAGCAATACATAATATTAACAAAATAACATGTCTATAGCCATTTCCAATCAAAGAAGAAGTACATTTATACAAACCATAGATTTATATGTTCAATTTCACCAATGATGTTGTGTCAATTCCATTTTGAAGTTTATTTGGATTTACACCTTCTGTGGTTGGAGTAGGCGATAATTTAAAGTGCCTACATTGTCTTTTTCAGAATTGACAAGTCAATATTAAGTGTCATACCTTCCAGCTCACTGGAATCCAGAGGATTCACGGATCTCTTACCAACAACTACAACTAGATATACATCATCTTTAAAACGGGAGTGGAACAACATTGAGCCGTGTAAGTTTAATTCAATCTAGTAACATGTAAGTCTAAAATAAGCTTCAAGTAAAATATATATATAACTAAAATGGCAGCAATTAAATATAAAAAAAATATATATGGCTCTTATTTAACACAAAAAATGCTAGCGAATTTATTCTTTCTATTAATATTGCTTGCAGTAATAATCGGCCATTAATTTATTTATTAATTATTTTTTGATAAAATGCTAAAAAATTCACAACTGTTTGTTTTGATATTATAGATTAGGCTTAGATGGCAAATATAATAAAAATCAATTAAACATATTTAAATTATATATATCTGAATCTATTGTGCGCTGCTGTAACAAAAATATGCTAAATGTAATGGTTTGAAAATGTAATCATCCAAAAAGTAAAAACATACCACGTACAACTGCTTGCTGAAGCGAAAAAAAAGGCGACATAATTATATAAAACTATTTGAATGAAAAATTACATTCAAATAATTAATTACATTTATTACTAGTTAAATATTGCTAATGATTCTGATTTATTATAAAATTTTATGCAAGCATCTTTGGAAAGAGTAATTGATATATTTATAGTGTTCTGCTTAGTGTCGTCGTAGACTTATGTTTTGATGCGTTTATTTATATAAGAATTAAAAGCATATCGGGCTTACTTATACACACCTTACTTATTTAGAAATTATCATTGTATCAATATTTTGATTCATCTAATAGAGGCACAGCTTTCATTACATAAAAGATTGTCGAAACTTACGATTACTTATTCGCTAAGCGAGTGTCATTTATTTGCAATTTTGTCTGCAGTCGGAAGTTCGCCGTGCGACCTCGACACCACTGAAAACATGTCAAAAAAATGCAAACATTGTGATATCATGGAGTTCAGGTTTGATATACGCTTAAGCTCGTTTTCATATTTTCAAAAAAATTTAGTATGTATATATTTTTCATTTCTTAATTTTACTTTCGTTTTATATTTGTGTATCGCGAAATATTAATATAGGCGAGGGTAAAGCAAAAGCGATATAAAAACCAATTATTTTTGCATGAATTTCTAACGAGTAAATTATAAGCAAATGTTTCTGAAATATTGCATTGTTTTATATATAATATATAATAATATTAAAAATATGTATTGTAAATTATTTAAAGAATAGCGACGGTGGCTCACATTGTAATGTTTAATGATAATTTCGCATTGAATGTATTACTTGTTACAAGTTCTTAGTTAATAGAGAACATGTAAATGTTTTTTTACTTTTCTGTGAGCCGCCAACTCCCGCTCAAATGTTAATATTATTTACGCACATTGCAGATTACAATATAATAAAGATAAAGTCGAAAAGATGAGACAGACCAAAGAGGAGCTCACCAAAAAGATGTCCATGTTGGATAAAAAAAGTGAAAAACTTTATACAATAATAATGGCCTTGCTTAAACCGCAAGTAAGTTGATTATGATAAAAACATATAAAAACATTAATAATTTCACTGAACCATTTTTTAATTTCATATAATTAATTTTAATATTTTAAATTTTGTGAGAAAGAAAAGAAGTGATTCTTAGTAAAAAATTAAAGTGTTAGTAATATTGTTCAGCGAGGTTATTAGTGTTTTACTAATAATGGTACTATATAACAGTACCAAGTTGTAGCAATATGTATTCGTCTTGTAGGGACCGATTCATTCGTCGACTTCAGATTAAAACTTTTCTTTTCTGAAGTTTGAAGTATAGTTTTATTTCATTTACATAGTAAACATAATCTACAAAATTTATTATTTTTAATTTACTATATAGGGTCTCTATAAGCCAAGTTCCTAATAAATAATAATTAGTAATGATATTCATAAACCTTATTCCATTTGATGAAAGAATAAAAATAAACAAACCATAGATTTACATATCGCATGTGCCTCACTAATAGCTCTGCGATATTCTGCACTATAAACATATTTGGATGAATATATCTTTATTTATAAGACTATCCCATTTACCGTACAGTAACAGCCTGTGAATGTCCCACTGCTGGGCTATGGTATCTCCTTTTTTTGAAGACAAGTTTTCTATTTAACTACTGACATACATCCACTTTAATTTTAATTCCAATAGCAAAGTTTCGATAAAATCTTCGCAGACAAACAAAGTGTTCCGGTTTGAAGGGTGAGTGAGCCAGTGTGATTACAGGCACAAGGGACATAACATCTTAGTTCCTCTTCATCATCTTAGGTTGGTGGCGCATTGGCAATGTAAGCGATGGTTAACATTTCTTACAATGCCATTGTCTATGGGCGTTGGTGACCACTTACCATCAGGTGGCCCATATGCTCGTCCGCCTACCTAAACAATAAAAATAAAATAATTAATTCAACGTCAAAGTTGTTAATTTGTATATGAGCCTCCCGTGGCTGGAACAGCTGTAGGTAGAGTAAGAAGTATGTATAAGGCAAGTTGACCATTTACTATGTAGTTATTGCCTTGTATAGCTTGTCATAATTGCGTGTTAAAACGTACACAACGCATCATCGTGTATAGAGCTAACTTCACCTATGAATAATTTCTTCTATTAATAAATTTATTTTTTCTTCATTTTCAGATGACCTCGAAATCTCAAAGCCATACAAACGGCTTAACACTTCTAAACGGTGAAAATAAAGAAAAGGTAAGGATGCTAAATTCGACCGTAAGTTATATTAAGCTTTACTGCTCATAATGCCATGTTATTGTTAAATTTTAATAATTGGTATTTATTAATTTGTTAATCCAACAGTAATGGACCGTTTATTTTGAAAGTGGTGTAAGTCCATTTTCTTTTGTTTCGAGAAAATTAAAGGTTATACTATATTTGTTGATTTAAAAATACAGGCAAATCATATGAGGTCTGGCATTGTTTATATAAATTTGTTTTTGGCTAATTAGACTACGATAACACATATTTATGTGCTGTAAATGGACTTACACCACTTTCAAAATTAGACAATTGTAAAAAATCGTTTAATTTCAATTTTGAAAAAACCAAATATCGTTTAAAATATACTTCATTTTAATATAATTTTGTTTACAAATACGCATAACAACACATAAAATTTTATTTTAGACGGCAATTACATTGTATTGCTACATTTTATTTAAAAATTCAACTCCTAAATAATATAAAATTAGAAAAATCGTAATAAAATTGCGGATTTTTCTGCAAAAAGATGGCGCTACTTTTGTTTTTTTTAATTCGCCAAAATACGGGCAAAGATACGGAGTCATACAGCCTTGTCGTATTTATTTTCTTCTCACAGGTTATGCGCTGTACATTTTCTAATACATTTCTCTAATTTTTTAATCTATCTTTTAACTTACGAGTAGTGGAAACACGGACGGGAAACAATGCAAATCGTCCGCGAGTGAAACCGCGGGACACAGCTAGTATAAAATAAATGAAAAATAACAAAACACTGATCGGCATCCATCTGCTATGCCACCTACCTCTGTCAATTGGACTTACACCACTTTCATAATCGATGATTATGCAATTTCATTTACCGACCGATTTAAAGTTGTACAAAACATGGGATTTTTTTGAGAAATTAAACACGGACTAGTTATATATAAAAAAATTACATTAAATTAAGCATGAATTACGTGATAGCTCATTTTTCTCAAAAATGGACTTACACCACTTTCAAAATAAACGGTCCAGTTAATAACATATATCCTATTATATAATAACTAAAGAAGACTGAATGTTAATTAAAACTATTAAGAGATGAGAATCTAATGAATGGAATGTGTGACTGCGTTTTTGTGTTTGCATGTACTGTATTTATAATAGTTTTAAGTTGTTTTGTTTGTAAAATATTTATACAAAATTATTTACACATATTTGTTAGAATTTAAACAAAGAATGATACTAGGATTTGTATGAACTCTGGTTCTCCCACACTCCAATAGCGTCGTTGGATAGATTTTAAGCTGAAAATGTAACTATAGCGCTAGGTTCCAAATCTTAGTCTGTTGAGTGTTATGCATAATCCTAAACACGTTAGTTTAACAATAATAATGTTTTACCCCAATACAATGCATTCTATGAATGAATACTACAACCAACTATCTACCGTCATCATCAAAGTTATACAGAAGTTCTTAAAAATAAAACACAATTTATATCATAAAAATATAAAATAATGTAAATATAAGCTAATTAGTAAAAATAAGTTAAGTAACATTTTTGTTGATAAAAACACATTTTGATTCCTACTCTGCGTTTATTGTGACCTCATTTAAAAATAAGGCTGTTCCTGCAAATCCCGCATGCCCGGCGAACCCTAGATTCAAAACGATTATTAAAAAGCATTATTTAGGTTGCCATGTTTAATAAAGCATAACTCCGAACTAAGATAAAAAATTAGAGGCATAGTAACTTTGTTCAGCTCAACAATGTAATAAATGTAGCTGTTGGAGAATGGAACCAAAATTTGCAGCTTTCCTATACATATATACAAATATAAGGTTTGTGTATATACAATCTAGAATTAGCCAATAACTTTTTTTTTTTGTTACAGTCACTATTGGAACACTTAAACACAATTATGAACGTCACCAGTAGACTATCTACTCTTGGAGAAGACAAATAATATTTAAGGTAATATACTTTTATATTCATATAGTTTAAAATATATTGAAATCCATGCTTGGTGGCAGGGCTTTGTGAAAGCCTGCCTCGGTGAAGATTGGTGGCACATTAAGTACAACAAATTAATATATACAGGGTTATTTGTAACGACCCAGCAACCTCGCAGGATTAAGTTCTTTGAGTTCGGTCATAACTCAATACATGACAAAAAATGATTTAACAAGATTTTGTCGTACTGTCGTGACATTTGTAGGTCTATATTTCATTCATAAACGAAACGACGGAACGACGCGTCGATCTTTGCGATGCGCGTAGACTTATAAAAGTTCAAGCGGGAAATTAAATTAATACTTATTTTTGTATCAAAATAAAATCTATCAAATTATCAAAAGTCGTAGAACAAAAGTTGTTGCTTATGGTGTTAGTTATCTAGTCCTGCTAGGTTGCTGGTTTGTTACAAATAGCTCTGTATATTAGATAGAAATTGGATTTTTGTCGCAATTTAATTTCAATTGCGTAAGTGGAATGTAAGAAAAAAGGAAAACTGGCTAATAGGCCTGATGGTAAGTGACCATTTACCGCTCCACCGACATTGGCGTCGTAAGAAATATTGATTGTCCCTCTTACGTCGGTAATTCGCCACCAACCTTGGGAACTAAGATGCTTGACGCTACCTACACCAGACGGGTGGCGCACGAAGCCCTACAACCAAGTAAGCGTGAGTCTTGAAATTTTAACTTTCGAGACGGCTGCTTAAACAGAATTCACGCATAACGTTAATTTAACAGTAATGGTCTAAGGATGATTCTACGTTTATTATGTTATAATTTCAGAATAAAGCGGACGGAAAGTGTCGTCATGGAGCTTTGATTATGGTAAAGCTGCCTCATCTGTGGGGGGCAGCTCTTGAAATGAACATTATTCCTGTAGTGTGTAAATACAATTAGTTGCAAAAAAATCGAACGTTTTTAACATTGATATTATGAGTTTGTAAATGTTTTAACGACAAAGCCAAGGAAGGTTAAGTATTGACTTGTTCGTAAGTTGTCAACTCGAATATAATAGTGGGGCGCGTAAGATGACGTCACAGAATTCACTTCCCCGTTTTTATCCAGCACGAGGATGGACATCGGCTTTAATAAACGATCAATCTCAAATATTAACATCTAACCAGGCTGGCTGACGATTTTTTGTGTATTTTATTTTATCGACGCATATTTTAACGATTTTTTATAAATATTGTAATTGATTCATCAATCTTTTTTTAACCTTTTGTACGTCTAGCTATGAAATGAGTCGTGTTTTACGAACTAGACTGTAAATAGCTCGGTATATATTAAATATAATGCTGTAAAATTATGAACTAAATGTGCTCGAATACATTTGGTTAAATGCCTTGAATATTTTATTGTATTAGATAATATTAAATTTGTATGGGCAACCCGAGGTGGTGAGTGGTGTCGACAAGATCTTTTCTACTGTACCTTATACGTTATAACTAGGAAGATCTAGTTAACATAAAAACAAGAAAATAAATTAATGTAAACATGTTTGATTTTTAACATATTAAGTGTAAGTAAGTTTTCTGACTTTTAGACCGTTTGTACATAACTTAAACATTGTACAGTATAACAGCTCATAACATGTTTACATAAATAATTTTAAGAAGATTATTATTATTAGAACATATTTTTGTAAACCAAACGAAGACATTAGATTTAAAAAAAAAAATTGTGTGCATTGAAGCATTATAAGTAAAACGCAACTATTACGTTTTCCTTAAGGTAAGGTTTAATGAAGACGCATTGGGACGAAGTAGTTGGAGATACGAAGCCAAGTTACAAATGTTACGTTGACTATACACTTTGCGATCGAATGTAGCCTCGTTTGTAAATATTATGAATATATTTGAATGGTGTTAAAATGTTTATTATTTGACGACATCGATTATTACGATTTTTTTGCAACGCGTTGTTAATATTTTGTAAGACGAATTATATTGTTTTCGAATATATTCGGTTGTTTGGCGGACTGACTTTTGTTATTACAATTATATATTATCAACATCACACAAGTGCAGTCGATCGCGTATGCTCTATTGTTTATTTTTTAAGTTGCTAGGTTTTTACTATATTGTATATTGTGATTTTAATTTGATTTATACAATTTGTAACAGTCATTTAATTTAAGAGGCTATGATGAAATGTTTGTATCACGGTCTTATACACAGGTCTATCAACAACAGTAGTGGGGGTACGTCAGCTTAATGGTTGCGCTGTTTTGTTCAATTTACGGCCGCCAGAGGCATGACGATAGCTGGGTGTGCTGTGCAACGAAGACAGAATAGTATTCTGTCTCTTTTTCTATCACACGTAACGCATGCGTACCGCGTGTCACTCAACCGGCACGTGACCGCACCCATCGATAGCATCGACGTACAGCGGCGTTGACGCGAAATAAAAGCGATATCACAATCGTACCAATCTCGCACCACTGAAATTGGGCTCCTTTTATAGACCTGTATACAAGACCGTGGTTTGTATGAATATTGAATGACACTGACTTGAACGCAATGTAATCATTTGACACATGAAGTCGTTAGTACTAGCATTTTATATAATGGCCAATTATTAATTTTAAAAACATTTTTTTACAGTGAAATAAATAAATATATTTCAGACTAGTATAACATGATTATGCTATATTTTATTATTATCCTAATTTTATAAAGACTCCTTTATAGAAGAATTTATTTTGTTAATCGGACAGTTGCTGCTCAAATTACTTCATGCTACATCATATCAAAATTCATTTCTGCATGCGAACATTGAGTGTTTTAATTGAGCGTTATATTATACAACATACGAATCATAAAAGATAATAATAATATATAACAGAAAAATATTTACGGACATTTGGGACTTTTATTTACACATACTATTGAAATGGATTCAAATATAGCGATATATATATATACAGGGTTATTTGTAACACATCAGCAAGCTTGCAGGACTTGATAGCTAACATCATAAGCAACAAGTTTTGTTCTATGACTTTTGCTAATTTGTTAAATTGTATTTTCATACAAAGATAAGTATTATTTAATTTCCCACTTGAATGTTTATAAATCTAAGCGCGTCGCAAACAAGGACGCGTCGCGTCGTCGTTTATGAATTAAATATAGACCTACAAATGTCACGACAGTACGATAAAAACTATTAAAATCTTTTTTCATGAATTATGTCCGAAATCGCAGAACAAAAGTTGTTGCTTATGATGTTAGCTATCTAGTCCTGCGAGGTTGCTGGTTCGTTACAAATAACCATGTATAGAATTGAACCAATAGATATATATGTAATAAAATGATAAAAAAGACGAAAGATTTTTAAATTATATAACTTAATATCGAGATAATTGATTATTAGTTGGAATATATTGGGTTATGTAAATTCCGTAATAAGTTTTAATTAAAAAACCGTTGACTTCTGCGTTAAATGAAGTGTCAAAGATAGCTTTTTTTTTCATTTTGACTAAACGTTGTCGCCTTAAAGATGAAATAATTATTCGTCTCAATCGTATAAGTACTCGTACTGTTTTTAGCTTGATTTACATTAAGTAGTCCACGCTGCTTCACTATTGCGTAACATTGTATATATACGATTTAGTCTGTTTTATCTGTGCTAATAGGCACTAAAAGTTCTAAGTGTAGTAATCAGTTTCAAATAGAAATTTAAAAAATAAATGTACATATATAAAATCCAATATACTTGCAGCCATATAAAACTTATTTATTGGTACTCATTAAATATACCCTGCGTAAGTTTTTAAGTAGCTATGCTTATTGAAGGTTGTCTCCAGGTCGTTTTATTTCAATAAATAATTAATGATTACTATAGATATAAATTGATGAAAAGAAATTCCTTTTAATTACATTCGCCAAAATTTCGCTAGTAAGGTGTTTCTTGTCGAATCGTTTATTTATTTTACAGTTAATAAGCATTTGTAATTTTTTTTTTATTGAATAATTTGAACAATAATTTAAAAAAATATATGAAAATAAAATATCTATAATATTATGCATTCAATAATATTTATACTAATACATAAAGTGTTTTTGCATCTATTAACACTAAACCTTGAATTTTTTAATTGTGCATGCTAAAATATTTCTTCTCTTTTTAGCTGTCTTTTAAGCTATTTTTGCCCAGTAATACTAACCACCAGTAGAGCTGTTTAGTCTATTTCAATCACGTTCATAAAAACAATTAACAAACTTTGACACTGAACCTGGATCTTGAATAAATAATCTATATATTCGTGAAAATATCGGCGTCGACGTTGGTATCGGAAGTAAAATTGTCCATGATTTTTTAGACATTTGCTCTGCATAAAATCCCGCTTCTCGATTTTTCGATTCATGCGGAGCGAACGCGTTTTTGGTGCTAAAATTCCTGGACTATAAGTAGATAAGTGTTGTATTATAAATAAAGATTGTAGTGCATAGTGTAGCGATGCTATGCTTGCAGTCAGAGGGACTGCATAGGCTGTAGATAGTGTTAATCATCCATTATGTGGTTAGTTTATGTACACAAGTATATCGTAATGCAAATATCGATTTAATAACATTTTGGCATTTTATTTGTGTTATATATCGCTTCCCGTTTTTATTAGTTTATTACATATAAATCTATTGCTGCCATTAAAATTAAGCATTATTATATTATTCTATCTAAAGAGTTTATAATATTTTCTATACTTGATCTCAAAATTTTTGTAAATAATATTTTTCTTTGCTCATTATTAAACGAATATTTTATTGTTCTTTAAACTTTTTTATTTATGAAATCGAATGTTGCCATTAGCAACATCAATATTTTCTTTCATTTAACTATCATTCTCTAACTGTTAAACTATTAATAATTCTTAGGCCGCTGTATATGATGCTTGAAGTATTAGCGGGCTTACATCATCAATATATCCTAATCAACAACAATCCGGTTCTTGCGAGAGTAGGTTATATGGACTAAACTTAATGACGTCACAGACATCTCTGTCATATTGCACGATCAAAGTATACTGAATTACTGAGCAAGTGTTCTGTGATACTGGGTGTCAATTTTGAAGGTAATGTATAGCCTAGTAAAAACCGGCTCTGTAAATAGTAAGGATATATAAATGTATGTTAGTGTCAGTGTTGGTATGTCATATATATTTTGGATGTATATATTAAGCGAGATTGAGTTTATAATCATAAGATAAGTTTTGTAAATTAAAGATATATGTAGGTTATTGTTTAAGAACGTTGTAGCAGAATATTTTCTGTACAGTAATTTTAAATTAAATCATAAAACAGCTAGCCTATGACGGTTCACGCATATTATTATGTATTTTAGCTTCGAACTGTAAGCGTGGTATAAAATGTAAACAAAAACAAAACAGTCGAATGTGACAGTAGCTTCGAAATATCACAATTAATTCCGTTTTGATTATTTATTGATTTATTTTTTAAATATAATTCATATGTTATACTATTTATGATTAAATGTAAAGCTTATGTTTCAAACGTGAGATTGTTTCGTTCATTCGATTACATTTTATACCCATTAAATTAAAATTAACTATAATAAATATTTGTCTAGTTATATGTCTTACATGCATCCATGTGAAATTAGATAATATACGGCCTCACTTTTAAACGTTGTCTAGCGGCTGCTTAGTTAAACATTTCTCTTTCCGTGACAAAGTATTTGACATACATTTGAAAGAACAGTATTGCTTATAAGAGCTTATAGACCAGGAGATACTGACACAAACTTTCAGGTCATTTGTACCAGTATGGGCGACTCTTAAGGGGTCTGATTACGTAATGATGAAAAGGAAAATGATGCTCATAGTGCTGGTACGGGCGGCCCAAACGCGTGGGCGTTCATCGAACGTGTCGGATAAATTATGAGAGTCAAACGATTTGTTTCACAAAAAATCCTGTATTTTCCGATAGTCGATGAAAAAAGAAGTAGGCAGTAGCGTAATGCCATACTTCTCCGGTGTGACTTACAGCCCGCCATACCGACGAGAACATATTAATTTAAAAAACTTTTCGTCATTACGCAATTAAATCCCTGAAGAGTCGCCATACTGTTACAAATGACCTGAAAATTTGTGTCAGTATCTCCCGGTCCATTATATCGGAACTTATTTCAAAATAACTTTTATAAGTGAAGCCGTTTGTTTTTGTAATAGTGGTTACAGTTTAAAAAGTAATTGCAACCTTGTATACATTATATTTATGTAAATGGAAGACGTGCCACTGTGGAATATACACATTAGTTAATGAAATTAATTTGGTATAAGATATTGAAAGTATATTCGGTCGGCCATTATTTAAAAGGAATATTGAATCGCAAAATGTAAATTTCCGCAATAACTGATGTTATACGCATATTCCTAAAAGCTATCAGAATTATTGGATTTGCTATTTTGGTGTTTTATCTTTTAATATTATACGTTAATATACGAATGATATTGCTGAAGATATACTATATATTATTTATTTTTAATTATACGAAGTAACGATTTAATTAATTACCGTTGCAGTTGATGTTGTTGATGTGCACAAATTAAAATCTACTAAGGAGACGTATTTTAGTTATATTTAATAATGTTATATTCTTAGGTACTGAATTGTGTTAATGCATAATCTTTTTCTTACACGTTAACAAATATATTATAGTAGTATAATAAATAATAGGGGACAGGGTACTGGTTCGTTTTACAGCAAAATTGTCGGAACAGATATGTAGGCACATAGGGCTGAGACTGACAGTGGGAGACAGGGTGCTGCGTGTGATCATGGCTCTCTCGGGTTGTGCTTATATGTGGTAATGAAGAGATTTTGGTGATATATTCGAGCCCTTTAATGTGTATGTAAGTAATGAATTTGTAGTTTCGCTCAACATTACATGATATGTCATTACTAGTTTCGACCGCGTGTTAGAGGAAATGGACCAGAGGTTCGGTATCTAAGGAGTCAAACTTACGTCATAGGAAATTTCATCCAGATCGGTACAGTACTTAGTATAGATTAAAATAATGATTGAACATCTAAAAACACAAAACCATTGCGTAAACAATTTGTGCACATATATAATTAATTTTTTATATGTTTTCGTTAACCTTAAATATATGGCAACCATAAATTCGTGGTTTTTTTTTACCAATTATACATATATTTGATTTACGATAACTTGATATGCTTGAAAAAGATTGACTCAATAGCTTATTTGGTGGTAGAGCTTTGTGCAAGCTCGTCTGGGTAGGTACCAACTACTCATCAGATATTCTACCGCAAAACAGCAGTACTTGGTACTGTTGTGTTCCGGTTTGAAGGGTGAGTGAGCCAGTGTAAAAACAGGCACAAGGGACATCTTAGTTCCCAAGGTTGGTGGCGCATTGGCAATGTAAGCGATGATTAACATTTCTTACACTGCCAATGTCATAGGCGTTTGTGACCACTTACCATCAGGTGGGCCATATGCCCGTCCTATGCTATAAAAAAGCTTATAACAGTAGCTATAGGTAAGCCTATAACCTCCCTATGCTTTACATGGCCTCGGAAAATACGACATATATGACACGCAGTTGGCTTGTCTACCTCGAGAAGGAGAAATCTGTCAGGAAGACATCGTCAAGCTTGGTTAGTATGAGAATAAACTGGATCTGATTAACTTTGTCGTTTTTATTACGAACTTAAAACTAGAAAACCCATATCTCACACCTCAGTATTTGAAATATATATGTAAGTATATATTAACTCAATTATTGTGTCACCAACTTCGTGATTGCTCATCGTACATGCGTCCTACATTTTGAGACAGAACTCTTGAAAAATAAAAGGTGTAGGTAATTAATAAGCTAAATGTAGTACTTAAATATATATTAACGTAGTACGTTATCCTTGGTTCTCATACACCGCGGCATTTTTCATACTTTTTGCGTTATTATACCAGTCCTAACGAAAGGTCCGACTCGAATAATTTAAAGAGGAATTTAGATCAATAAAATCAACGCTTATTATGAAGCTATTTAATTCCATTAGGATTAATATATTATACGAATGTTGTCTTTCGATTCAACCAGTGTTTTTATCAATTCTCTGTCCTTTTCTATTCCTCATACAGAATGTAACAAAAACTGTCCGACCCGTGAAGTGGTTATTAGGTATCGTGGGTCGGTTCTATTTATGTAATAATTTTTAAAATACTAAGCAAAAAAATTACCCATAGAAAATATTAATTGTCATTTTCAATTATTGTAATTGACGAAAAGACAACTGAGGTCATGACCTGGTGTCCTAGGTACCCGATAAGTAAGACTAGTAAGAGCTATCGAGCGCTGTCGCCCGGGCCTGTGCTGCCATGAAATTTTCGTCATTTAATTAAATTAAATTTTATTCGGGGTAAATTTTTTGCTTACAAGGAGGAATAAGGAGGTGTTACAGCCTGTATACTGAAATATTATATGTCTGTTCTTAGTGATTGCTTTGAGTTATACGCGGTTGTAACCGTGTGCACAAATATAAACAAACTTAATCAACAGTATTCATTTTTAAAATACAAAAATAGGGGTGAATTACTAAAATTCCTAATACTAGTAAATTCCCTAAAATGGGGATAACTATTATTAAAAAAAATAGTACTTATCAAAAAATAAAGGAAATCGCAAGTGGATGATGGTGGTGGTGGGTATAATGGCAGCAACTCGAATGCACTCAACTCAATCACTGAACACACTCAAATCACACAGAAAAACACTGTAATTTTACAAAAATAATGAAATATTTTTATTGGATTTTGAGATGTCTGCCGGCCTTCCCTCATTATTGAATTGCTTATTATAAAAAACAATAAATTAAATAATATAAAAACTATCAAGATTGCTTAGTCACAGCGACAATCAAGCTTAGAGCGATAAAATTAAAGATTTTACTAATAATATTATACAATTTTACGAATTCCCATTAGGTAACATTTTATAAATGTCAAAACAAACGGGAATAACCCCAAGTTTTAATTACAATTTTCAATGTCACTTATTTGCTGTTAAAAAACAGATAATTATTTTAACCATGTTGTTTATTTAACTTCGCGTTAGCGATCAAAGTGCAATTAGATAAGACATTTATTAGAAAATAGTTTATTCTGTGCATATTGTTAGTATACTGAAAATGGCAGAATATGGTAAATTCGGTCCATTAGTCGGAGCAATTGACGAAGGAACCTCGAGTGCAAGATTTATTATATTTAAAGCTAATTCATGTGAGGTAGTGGTGGTACACCAGAAGGAACTGGAACAATGTTTTCCCCAAGAAGGATGGGTAGAGCAGGACCCCAACGCGATCTTGGAAGTTGTAATCACTTGCATAACAAAAGCTGTGGAGCAACTTGTGGCTTTAGGCGGAAATCCGAAGGTGAATTAAATATACCCGTAACATAACAATCATAAATACAATTTTTGGGTACCCTTATTTAACTCATTCAGTTCAAAATTACTTGTCATATATAATATGCATAATCATGGTTGGGCACAATTAAAATATATTATGCTATAATTTTTTATTAAAAATTAAGGTACGGTTTAATATCCAGCCGCACGATTCGGGGGGGTAAAGAGGGGATGGGGGAGGCCTTTACCCTATCCTGAGTACCATTCCCATCTTGAGGAAATGCTCTGTTCCTGAGATAATGGCAAAAACAAATCTTATAATTCTAACCTCAATATTAGGATGCTTATCAACAATTTCGAAACTCAGTAGACTACGGTGCTACGGAATGTGCAGCACCCCCTTTGTGCCTTTGGTTTCTTAAATAACACTCTAGGGGTAAAACCGACAAGACTACATAGCGTCAGAGTGAAGAGAGTTAGTTTTGTGTAAATTTTCCTTAAAAAAATATTAATCTAAAATTTCTCATTCAATTATTTATTCAATCTTTTTAAACACACACAATAAACTTGCATTTATAAAATAATTAAATTACAAGTAATTTCGAGACACACATACAAAAAATTCTTTTACATTTTGGTTTTCAGGATATTCTAACAGTGGGTGTAACCAATCAGAGAGAGACTACGATCGTCTGGGATAGATATACCGGGAAACCACTTCACAATGCTATAGTGTGGCTGGACATGAGAACTTCATCCACAATAGACAAGCTACTGGACTTGGTACCAAGCAAGACAAGGAATAAAAATTACTTGAAGGCTAGTAAATTTTAATAAAAATTTATTGATACTTTCAATTTATAAATATAAGAATAATAAATTACTTCTAATAAAGTAAAGTATTTTCACCTTTGACTATTCTTGTAAATGTACTATAAAAACTTATAAAAATATAATTAAATATCTTATATATTAATTTAAATAATACCAAATTCAATATAGTCAACGAGGTTAATATAATTACTTTTGAATCATGGTTGTCTAGATTTAATTCAATATAAGCGATCACTGGGTAAGGCAGCTTCTTATTTAACTAACAAGCTGATTTGCATAGATAATAGATAGATAGTATGGTAGAATTGTCTATAAGGCAAAATTAGTCAAGGAATTTCTTAATTATCATGGGGTTGCTATCTATAGATAAGCAGTCTTTGTATGATAATGGAAATAATACTATACATAACAAAACCGACTAGTCTATACTAAAGGGCTATACTCAACTATGTATGTATATATAATTTTTTTGAATAAATCTAGCTCAACTTATAACTTATATAACTACGTCATAACAAAGTGTTGCAATAATACACCCACAAGGTCACATTTATATTACAGATGCTAAGCAATCTCCTATAAAGATTAAAATAGATTACACACAATTTAATGTACCCATATTATGATGACAACAATTGTTTTATTACATTATATAATGATGATAACATCCTCCATGTTCATATATATAATAATAAACATATAATTGAATCTTTCCATTTTTGAATCTCATCCAGATGTTACACATACATACAGTACAGTAACAGCCTGTGAAAGTCCCACTGCTGGGCTAAGGCCTCTTCGCCTCTTTTGAGGAGAAGGTTTTGGAGATTATTCCACCACTCTGCTCCAATGCGGGTTGGTGGAATACACGTGTGACAGAATTTCAGTGAAATTTGACACATGCAGGTATCCTTACGATGTTTTACTTCACCGTCAAGCACAATATGAATTATAATCACAAATTAAGCACATGAATTTCAGTGGTACTTGCCCGGGTTTGAACCCACGATCATCGGTTAAGATTCACGTGTTCTTACCACTGGGCCATCTCGGCTTATTTTGTCTTTAATCTACTGTATTCGTCTTTAAAAATATTTAGCCTATTATAAGTAATTAAATAATGGGCAATAACTCACAACTAAATATATATATAATTTAATCTGTTGTACAACATTAAAAACTATCAAGGTATTAGAACACTATAAAATGCCTATTACACTTATTTTGTGGGGCAATGTATACGGTTCTAAAACAGGATCCCAGAGCTTTCAAAATGCCTCAGTAGCTAAATTTAAAAAAATTGTAAAAGAACGCTTGTGTGCTTTAATTTGTAAACAGTACATTATACAATAAAAAAAAAGACAAAAAAAAAGTCAACCAAGTGTTTCTTTTCCGAACCAGTGGTAGTTTCTAGATTGACATTGACTATCAATAAGAAAGTGTAATACTTCAATATTGAATAAAGTGTTTTGAATTTTAATTTGACACATATTTTTATATAAGGACACATATTTAAGTAAAGCTGTAAAACTATCAAGTTGATGAGTGTGATATAGTAGTAGGCTAATATTATAAAAAATATTTTTTGTTTATTTTAAATTTGATAATTGTTTGTAGCCATTATGTGGCCTGCCCATGTCACCGTACTTCAGTGCTGTGAAATTAAGATGGTTGAGCGACAATGTGGATGCTGTGAAACAGGCCATGAAGAAAGGATCCTGCTGCTTCGGAACTGTTGACACCTGGATTATTTGGAATTTAACAGGTAAATAAATATTAGGTCAATGAGTGAGACAGCCCATGGGATGGGATTCCGTAGCGGCGTAGACTACAAATATATATCTATAAGAATCAAAAAGAAAAAAAAACGATTTTCCAAAGTCGGGTGCCAAGTTCACATAGCCACAAATTCAGGTTGAAATCTAGACAACCTTTACTGAAATTTCACGTGCTAAATTTGTGTGTGTCTCAGTGTGTGTGTGTGTGTAAATTCATCTCGTGTTCAGCGGTGAAGGAAAACATCATATGGTAACATTCAACATGTATATCTCTACCAACCCACAACAGAGAGCAGATAATTATCCAGCTGTGGGTTGTAGTTCATACAGAATTAATTAATTTGATTATAAAACTAATTAAATTAATTGTATATATAATATAATAGAATTATATTCTAATAGAAATTAAGTCAACACCTTGTCTCCATTACACAACACCAAAGAATGAATAAAATTCAGCCACTGTCTACAACTACCTGAAAACAAATTCCCTAAATAGAAATTATGTTTAAATCCATGCTGGCTGTACTCCTTACCACTAAAAGTTGGTTTCATCATACAAAATCAGATTTAACCCACTGCTGACCTCCTCTTGTCTGGGCCACTAATTTAGATTCGGCCCAAGGCTTTTTAATGGCATTTACATTTCTTGCTGCTGGACGACCAACGTTTCTATATCAGAGGCTATTCAGTCATCACCTTTCTTTACGTGGTCCTATCTCCGAGCCAGGTTTACTTACATAACGAATACTTTCCACAGGTGGCGTTAACGGCGGCCAGCACGTAACTGACGTAACAAACGCCTCACGGACGATGCTCATGAACATTGAAAATTTAACCTGGGACCCACTTTTAATAAAGTTTTTTGAAGTGCCTAAATCTGTTCTCCCGGAAATTAAATCTAGCTCCGAAGTAAGTATAATATAATACTTGTATTAGACTGCTTAGTGGATCAATCTTATTCTTTCTATACTGGGTGGTAGGGCTTTGTATATATATTTTGCAAAATGAATCAAATATTTTACACTAGCATCAGACTGAAGTAAGCTTCTCTAGATTATATTAAAAACATGTACAGTGGCGGGGCAAGACCTAAATTTTATGTGGGCGAGATAAATTTTGCGAGGCCCTCTTTTTTTTAATCTCGCTCGAAAATCTCTTTTACACGTTTGCCCCACATGAAAAGTGCCTAGAACCAGTGGCGGCGCAAGACCGAGGCCATCACTTTTACACGATTCCACCGTATGAAGAGGAATGCGGCGGACCTTTTTTTTCTGCTTTGCGCTTCCTACAACTAATAATAATATATTTCGATTCATGACGAGTCCAATTTTTCCTCGCTTTCAAAACTTTTAAGTAATGCGTAACATATTTCAGAGGGGCGAGGCCCCCGGACTGCATGGCCCCCCGGACTGAGTCGCCGCGCCCCGCCTCTGTACATGTAATATAATGAAAAAACAAAATAACGCAATTAGCAACAAAAAAAGTTGAAACAATTATAAACAATATAACTTATTATAACAATATTTAATATTTATACAATAACATTAAACAAGTTCATCGTACCATATCAAAATTATAAAGAATATCAAATAATACTCGGTGGTAGGGCTTCGTGCAAGCTCGTCTTGGTAGGTACCACCCACTCATCAGATATTCTACCGCAAAACAGCAGTACTTGTTATTGTTGTGTCCCGGTTTGAAGGGTGAGTAAGCCAGTGTAATTACAGGCACAAGGGACATAACATCTTAGTTCCCAAGGTTGGTGGCGCATTGGTGATGTAAGTGATGGTTAACATTTCTTACAATGCCATTGTCTATGGGCGTTGGTGACCACTTACCATCAGGTGGCTCAAATGCTCGTCCGCCAACATATAAAATAAAAAAAAAATAAAAAAGTGAGTTTGTCGCTGTATTGCTTTCAAAATTTTTATTTTAAATTATTATTTCAAATACTGGGCTTCGAAATACATTTTGATACATATACGATTAGTAAAAATGTTTTTTTTTAATGTAGGCGAACCAACTTTTCTGCACACAATAATACACACAAATGTACACAATAATATTATGTCCTTTAATATTTCTATTAAGATAGTTATTTTACAAAATTAATAAATACAAATATTTTATTCTATTTAATCTCATAATATAGTATTTACTATATATTTATATCTTCTCTAAGTTTATAATAATTTCGATTTCGACTGTCGCTTCTCAATACATATTTGTTATGTGTGCGTTATAAAATACTTTACTACCACCGGGTCTGCTCTATAACTTTGTAAATATTGCATTTTCTAAAAAAAACCGCCATTCTAATCTTCGGGTTAATTTTCCCTATGTCCCAAAATTTTGATTTCTGCCCACCGCGCGCCGTCGATGAACTCTTTCCGGTCGTGTCGGATTATGAGAGCTAGGGAAGAGAGAGTGCACCCGTGTTTGCGCACACACTTGTGCACTAATATATCTCCTGCGCAGTTGGCTAATCTCTCTTGAGATTGGCCGCCATGGCCAAAATCGGTCTAGAGGACGTTATTTATGTACTATTAACATAAGGGACAACCATAAACTTAATACTTCTGTTATCTCACTACAAAAGATCAAAAACTGTTTTGTGCGAAAATTCGTCCATTGATTTATTATGTGTCTTTTGATGATATTTCTTCTTTATTAGTTATCATTAATTTACAGATTTATGGCTACATATCAGATGGGCCTCTCCGTGGCATACCGATATCCGGTTGTCTCGGTGATCAACAAGCGGCTCTAGTTGGGCAGATGTGTCTACAGCAGGGGCAAGCGAAGGCCACGTACGGAACCGGTTGTTTTGTCCTCTACAACACCGGCGATATCCGCGTCAATTCAAGCAGGGGCTTGCTAACTACAGTGGCCTACCAGCTGGGGAGTAAAAATCCGCCTTGTTACGCTCTAGAGGGTTCGGTGAGCTTATTTTGAGTTTTGTCAGCTTTGTTCCATTATTTACGATGAGTTGATATTTATAAGAAGTTTATATTTCAAATTTGAACTAGTGTAGCCCTTTGAATCAAAATAACAGCCGATAAATGTCCCAGTGTCCGAGTTACCTACTCTCCTGTTAAGGCAGAGATTCGTAACTTATTCCATGCTGTTCCACAGCAAGTTCGTGTAGAATTTCAACCGCCATATTCAGATTAATTCACAACGGTTGTGTAACTTCTAATGAGAGAAAGAAAGAAATCAGTGTCCGAAAAAACACCCGATATTTATATTTGGTTATACGTATTTTCCGTTGTGTCGTTAACCGTTTTGCATATTTAATAAAGAATTAATAAATTATATGAAAAGCAACTTTTAAGTGAGTTATATGTAATACAATCTTTGTATAATTTGAAATCCTGTTCCCATTTCAAGGTCGCGATAGCTGGTGCCGCTCTTGGCTGGCTTCGAGACAACATCGGACTCTTGGAATGTGCTAAGGACTCCCAACAAATAGCAGAGAAAGCAACAGAGAACGGCAGTGTTGTTTTCGTTCCAGCATTTAGTGGACTGTATGCTCCTTATTGGAGACAAGATGCTAGGGGGTAAGGCCTTTGGAAGTCTTTGTTCTTACTACCAATAGAAATTTCTTACAATGAATTAAATTAGGTTTAGAAATAATTACTAAATAATTCACAGTTACTAAAACGTGTTATAGTGGTCCAAACAATATCATTAATCCAAAATAGTATTTAATGAGAGAAATTAAACAGTAGCTCCCCGAGGAGAATCCACATAGCCAACACAAAAAAAATGCAAGTGTTGGTGCTCGTTCATTGCAAATGCAAAAGACACTCTGTTTATGTAATATTAACCATTTCTTAAATCGCCACCAACCTTGGGAAGTATGATTTGATCTTTCAAATCGGTATGCAACAATACTAATGTTTAGCGGTTGAATAATTAATGAGTGGGTGGTACCCACCCAGACGGGTTTGCACCAAGAACTACCTTTTAAGTATTTATAACTAGTGATCGCCCGTGGCCTCGACCACGTTATAGTGGGGCAGGATTTAGGTGTGAAAAGTCAAAAAGTAGTCAATGACCTTCCCTGGGATTCAAGCATGCTTCACACAGAATTTCATCAAAATCGGATCAGTGGTTTAGAATTCAATCGCATTTATAATATTAATATATATAATAAATCGATCTTGTATATTTCCAGTGTAATATGCGGTATAACCGAAGATACGAATTCCAATCACATAGTGAAAGCCGCGCTGGAAGCCGTTTGCTTTCAAGTGAGAGACATCTTGGATGCGATGAACGAAGACTGCGGTATACCTTTGCAACTACTTAAGGTAATATATTAAATTTTATTTTAACACTCTCGCTGGGTTGTTCCAACCCTTTTGTGATTAACATAAGTTATTTTACCTTCTAGAGCAGAGGCTTCCAACCTTTTTTGGACCAGGGACCACTTTGATTTCCTTATTATTAGCAAGAACCACAAGGTTAAAAGATAAACTGTATAAATCAAATCATAGTTATTATTATTATTTTTTTTATGGAAGAGGGGGAAAACGTGGATGATGCTCAACTGGTGGAAAGTGTCTACCACTGCCCATGGACATCTGCAAAACCCGAGGGCTTGCAGGTGCGTCGCCGGCCTTTAAGAAATGAGTACGCTCTTTTCTTGAAGGAGCTGTACTCCATGTGAGGCCATATTTGCGCCTTGTAAAGTTTTTGGCGATGAGCCGACGGAAAGTACGCCTTGTTGAGCACACTAAGCTTTTTAGAGGCAATTTGGCTTTACCTTCCAATTGACCGCGGAAATAAACAACGTTCGAAATCTCGACACAAAGTACGATACAGGCTGTGGCAGCGAGGGGAGTATTCTCAAAATGGGGATATGACAAAAGGTGACGTTTACGGCAACGCAGACGACTTTGGTTAATAAGGTTTCGACTTCAGACACTCGTCGACATATTCCCGAGAAATGTTAGCACGGCCGGTGTAAAGGACGTCTACAGTGCTGTCATCTGCATAGCAGTGAATGTTACTGATTTGTAACATATCATTGATATGCAGAAGCAACAGAGTAGAATTGACGAATTTTAAGTTAGAGCATGCACCGTCGACAACGACCTTGATGCTCCGATCTGCCAAAAAGCTGGCGATCCAGTTGCATAATTTCTCGGGAAACCCGTAGGAAGGAAGCTTCGAGCGAAGCGCTTTATGCCATACCCGATCGAAGGCTCTCTTTGTCCAGACTGATTGCTAATGCCTCCCCTTTGGACTCAACCTCCAAATTCTGTGAGCCATGTAAACTAGAAGATCACCGTCGCACCGCAGGAGCTGTCAGTTAATAATTAACTCTATTATCTTGGAGAAAAAGGAGGCAATGATAGCAATAGGCCTATAATTATTTGTTGGATCAGAGCGATTGCCCTTTTTAGGGATCGGGTTCACCGAAGCAGTCTTCTAAGAATTCGGGACTACGCCTAATGTGACGCAGTGGCGGAAAAGACGCGTTAAGACCGGTGCCAGCTCAGAAGCACAAGTACGCAGCACGATGGGAGAAATGCCATCGGGCCCAGTCCAAAAAAAGAAATGCTTTATGAACTGCACTTTGTCGGAATTTGATTTACGATTCCGGTACCACACCGCAAAATTGTCGGTGGTGTCTCTCCTTGGTTGTCAAGAGTCGAGTTGGACGCGAAGCGAGAGCCTTAAAGATCTGCTTTCTCCCGTGGTTTGAGCCAACGAGTCATACACACACAATACTTACACACGCATAGACGCACACTACTACATACACACACATACGCACATACAGGCCTACACATAAGTATATACACATGCATAAACATCAATAAATAAAATAGTTCCTAATCCAAAAGGGGGAGCCAGGAGACCCTTAGTACAGGGCAACCTAGTTTGCGCTCCTGTGTTCCACATAGAAATGTATTTATTATTAAGATAAAAAAAATTTAAACATAAATGTTCTGTAGGAGAGAATAAATTAATTTATTTTTATTATTTTACATAATGTTTAAAAAACATACAATTATTTTCTTTAAAAATAATATTGTGTACATTTCAGGTTGATGGCGGCATGACTTCAAACGCATTTGTAATGCAAATGCAGTCTGATTTGATCGGCATAAACGTTATCAAAGCGGGTTTCACTGAAAGCACTGCTCTGGGCGCTGCCTTAGTCGCCTACTGGGGTCTGGACAGCAACAGAATTGCGTCTCAGATAGCTATGTCCACCGGCATCACTTACATGCCAAAGATAAGTGACGACGAGAGGGATATGAGATATAAACAGTGGAAAATGGCCGTAGAGAGATCCTTGGGGTGGGAGCAGAATTGAGTGTTAAGGTACAAATTTAATATAATCAAACAGATATCACACAAAGGCTGAATTAAATGCTATCGACAAATGTATATACACAAATTGTGATTGGGAATGGTTTTATATAATCATATTTTTTTGTAGATTTTTTTTACAAAAGTTAAGGGAAATTGTAATCCAACGAATTTTCATCCTGCTTTAATTGCTAATTTCATAAAAATGATAGTCACACCTTAAGGCTTACTTAGTTTAATGGACACGGAAATCTGTAATAGTGTATTATATACATCGATTTTTTTCTAATGAAATATTCATTTGATAAAATATATTGAAATAGTGTTTCATAATTTCTTCAATATATATTATATATGCAAACGAAAACAGTCAAATAACAATATTGTTATTTCTAGTAAAAATAGTTAAGAATGCACATTAATTTATACACATGTTATATGTAATATATATACATATATATTATGTGGTCCAAATACTGTTAATCCACATTATGTTAAACTCGGTAGGACCTTTTTAAATGTTTAGTGACTGATAAATAATTGAATGAATTTATTAAAATTTATTTATTTATACCTTGTTGTTTGTATGTATCAAATATATGTATTTTCATTGCTAATGATAAGTACAAAATATAATAACGACACCGTTCATTCTTCCTAACTGTACTAGCCATCGTCGCGTTTGGACTCTACTACCACTTACCATCAGATGGAGTAGGAATTTGCCCTCCGGTGAAATATAAAAAAAAATGTCAGTTGACGTCATACTGTGTATTAATAGTATTCGGAGCGGATTATATGTAAAATACTTTATATATTTGTGATCTAATAAAAGACAAATATTAACTTAAGCATAACATTATCATTTAAATTTTTATCAACTCATACTGACAATTTAAAATAAACAACGAATTTATAACGTACATATACAAGTGTTATATATGCATAACTAGGAATACATTTAGAAAAAAGCAAGTAACTAAAAATTGCAGAATTTTAAAATGATGGACGAACTTTGACAATAATCAAATAAAATGATTCAGACCATTGAATACACTATTTTGTAAATAAAATTTATTAATACTTAAAATATGTATAAGCGATGAACAGATGATATATATTATCCACATTTTTATTATGTCATAGGAAGGCGGACGAGCTTATGGGCCACCTGATGGTAAGTGGTCACCAATGCCCGTAGACATTGAAATTGTAAGAGATGTTAACCATCGCTTACATAGCCAATCGCTACCGACTTTGGAAACTAAGATTGTCCCTTGTGCCTGTAATTACACTGGCTCACTCACCCTTCAAACCGGAACACAACAATAGCGAGTACTGCTGTTTTGCGGTAGAATATCTGATGAGTGGGTGGTACCTACCCAGGCGAGCTTGCACAAAGCTCTACCACCAAATGTATTGTAAAACTAGCGATTTCATCGCTGCTTCGCTCGCGTTATAATACTGAAATGATGAATAATAATTTCTATAGATCTTTCATTAATAACGAAAGATTTTCATACAAACTTTCACCCCTTTATCACTACTTTAGGGGTTACATTTTCAAAATTCTTTCTTTAGTAGCTAACCTGTGTCAAAAGCATCCGTAACCAAATTTTCATGGCGCAAGCCACTTGTAGTTTGGGCTGTGCGTTGATATGTCAGTAAGTTATTCTTTTTCATATAAGCATTTATCACAAATGTCAGGCTTTGCACGCTGAATAAAAAAATAAAATTTGAAATTTGGAAAATTGATCGGTGCCTTGTCGAAAACTGTGGGAGTGTGATTTTTAATGACACTAGCTTGAGATCATTCAGTTCACTAGGCTTAGACAATATGCCTTTAATTCAAGTCAAAGTGATTTATATCGTCACGTCGCGTGACGTATCACTTATTCTTTAATTTATATACACTGGTGTTCGCTACAAAGGAATTCGACAATAAATGTGTAATCTCTCCAGGCCCGCGTTGAACAGTTAGTTGTCTTGCTTGACATGACGGTATAGTAGGCGTATAAGGTGAATATATTGTCATATATATTTCTAGTGAGTTATATGGACAAATAAATGTTTTAATTTTGATTATTTATGTAGAAAGCGTTATTTGTATGATCATTAGCGAAGATATTATCGATGTTGATTCATTTGTAATGTATAAAATGATCGATAGTAAATTTTTGGCTTATTTTCGAGAGAAAATGGATGGCAATCCTAGGTTATCTTTGTAGAAGGTACCTGGTTTATTTTTCAGGGTTAGCTTAGTTAGGGTATCCACATGTTTACCACCATTAGTAAAGGCACAGAACATTGAAATATTTATGACCACAATAACGGCCGATGTATAGATCATTCGAAACCAACTGGATGATGTCAGAAAATGACTTACCAAGATCGAGCCCAAAATCAAGAGACCATTCCAGTCCTGTTACAAGATATAAAAACAAATGTTTTTGGAAAAATTTAGATCAGATGATAGACCTCGGGGACCAATTGGAGCCTTTTAAAGGTAAGACTGATTCGGTGCTGTCAAGGATATGGATAGTCTCAACATTCATATGATGAGGAAGTTTATTTTCATAATATTTCGTTTTATTTTATCTCGTCTACAAAGTCAAGTAAAAGGTCTTCAGAACAGAATGAAAATCAGAATCACCTTTGAATTTAGAAACAGAGAGGGCACGAACAGAAATAATAAAAACCATAAAAGACTGGCCAAAGCAACAAACATACCAGCAGCTGGAGAGAAGCCTCCACCGACACCCATCAGGAGGCGCAATCATAGTATAATTGTGTCTTCCACTTATAATACCAACTCAAACAACTAAATCATAAAAATCTTGCGTGACGTTATCTACACAACAAACTCCGGAGCAAGGGTGGAAAGAGTGAAAAAGCTGAGGAACTAGAAGGTATAAGCTGGAAAACGATAGAGTACCTGACGCTTAATACAAATAAAATTTAACAATACTCTCTGGACAGAGACAGAGATGAATATGTACTCGCGTGCCTTTCAGTTCATTTTTATCTATTTGTTTATTAATAATTTATGGTACACGCAACATTATACGCCTTCGTTTTTTAAAAATTCTGTTATATAGTAACGTTACGACTATAAATATAATTTATTATAGCATCGTTGCTTAGTACTAGTCGTTAAGTGTTAAAGAACTTGTTTAATAAATTAGAAAAAAAATTTAAATTTAATATGGTAGATATTCTTTATCTGGTTTTAAATTTGAATTTTATGCAATATTTTTTTGTTGTTGTTTTAATATCGATTTGCTGTTTCTAATTCATTGTTATGTTTTCGAGGTATCTTGTTTTGTTAATGTAAACGATTTTACTCATTGATGGTTTGTAATTATTACTTAATTTGAATAAAATATGTAATTAGGAAGTTTATTGTATCTGTTAAGCTGGGGCCACACTTGTACGTATCGTTGTCAATTGCGACACATCGCTATGTGTCAAGTGTTGTTGCTGTAGCCTGTGGTATATTATTTTAAATTGTGCGCGCTTTCACTTTGCTTGGTTGACGCAGGTGTGTCTTTAGATTAGTTGTTAACACTCGTTGTCGAGTTTAAAATTATTGTTATTTAAATTTACATCAATACATTACATAACTAAATCACTAACTAAAATAATTTATTTTGTCGGAATCGTTTTGCCGTTAATATATATTATTTAAATTTGTATCAAACTGATACAATTGTCAGAACGATGAATATTTTGATATCAATTGTGTTCGACAATACCAGCCCTTGATCGCAGGATTGAAATCAAAAGTAACAAGTGCAGTAGAAACTCGATTAACCGGACTAATTGTTGTCGTTAGGCATTCGGATAATCGAAAATCCGTATAATCGAATGTATGAAGAAAAGCTGGTTTTGTGCATATGTAGTACATAGTTATGTGTTTATTAGAAACAACAAATACATAGCCACGAAAAACAATGTTTATTAAGAAATTATTAAGAGATACATTTTCCAACATACGATGTATGCACTTATCCATTTCTACGTCAAGATTTTCTTCTTTTTCATCATCATCATTTAATATAATTGGTCGCGGTTGGTAGTCCGGATAATCGCGAATCCGTATAACTGAGGGCCGGATAATCGAGTTTCTACTGTAGAATATTCTATAGTTGTACATGTACAATGTATAGTGTAGGGCTTACAGTCATTGTTCGTAGCGTAGTTGTGACCATTAAAGGGTCGAATGCAATCGTTTAATAATGGAACATCACCATTCCAGAATAATTGTAGAGTGATAAAATTTATTTTGTTAACAAACATATACACGAGAAATACAAATAAATATACTATTCAATCATTTGTTTCATTTTAGCTATATATGTCATTTATCTTTCTGTCTTTCCGATGGTTCTTGCTTCGCTGATGGTAGGGCTTTTTTTAATATAAAATTGGGAGGCGGACGAGCATATGGGCCACCTGACGGCAAGTGGTCACCAACGCCAATAAACATTGGCATTGTAAGAGATGTTAACCATCGCTTACAGCGCTAATGCGCCACCAACCTTGGGAACTAAGATGCTATGTCCCTTGTGCCTGTAATTACACTGGCTCACTCAACCTTCAAACCGGAACACAACAATACCAAGTACTGCTGTTTTGCGGTAGAATATCTGATGAGTGGGTGGTACCTAGCCAGACGAGCTTGCACAAAGCTCTGCCACCAAGTACATTTAGCGACTTCCTTGACCTCGATAGCTCCAATCCATCGTTGGTTAAAGATTCGATCTTCCCATCTTCGTGACAAATTTCTTTTACGCGGCTTACAGTAGAGTGAAATGGCAGTAGCCCAAGGTCAGGTCACATAACGAAATAGCGTTATGCCTACTTCTAAAATGGTACAAAATATGATGCATTGGGCGTTCGAATTCAGTACTGCGCGAGCGCGTCTGGAGGTAGGATCTATGTCGTACTCTTGAGCGCCAAATCACACCAAACGATAGAGCGTGAACTGTATAGTGCGTCTACCATTTTATGTTAAATACTTAAACATAAGCAAACTCAATCAATAGAATTAAATTTATTTAAAATAGGAGTACTTTGACGAGTCGGTTGGCGAGGTTGGTGATATTTGCCTTCGCGGCGCAGGTCGTGGGTTCGATTTCCACCCAGGACAGATATTTGTGTGCATGTTTGTTTGTCCTGTGTCTGGGTTTAATTATCTTTACAAGTATATTACAAAACAAAAGTATATTTACAAAACAAAAGTAGTATATCAGTTGTCTGGTTTCCATAGTACGGGCTCTGCTTAGTTTTGGATCAAATGGCCTTGTTTGAATATCATGTCCCAGGATATTATAATTATTATTACTTTTAATTATTTTTTTGGGTTCTTAAAATAATAATAAATAATACAATAATATAAAGGTTACGCTACGGCTTACGAGCCGCACGCAAGTCCCATATTCGGGCTATTGTCACAATTCTCATCATAAACTTTGTTTGAGTGGGGTAAGTTACTAAAATAATATTAAAATATTTGTAAATTCCTTAAAATGGGGATTACTATTATTATAAAAAATTGGTAAAATTTAATTGTTTCTTAATCTTTGATTAGAGACAGTTGCATAAAGGAGGCGCTTTTTGGTGTGACAAAAACCAGTATGTAATATATTCAATATAAATTTACATTTTAAAACACGTTTTGAGTTGAAAAAATATCGATAAGAACTTCGTTCATGACATCCGGGGGTCCACCAACCGCACAATTTTTATTTTTATTTTACAAACGGTATGAAAATAGGACAAATCATCAAATAATTCTTTATTAAATTAGACTTATAAGGGCACTCATGAATTGTAATGTTACAGTACTGAATTAAATGTAAAGCTTACTACCCGTTCGAGACGGTTAGCTAGTAGGTATTCTATAAGAACGCACTTCGTATCTCACTCGTGAAATGTTGAAATGAAACTTACTGTAATACATTTACAAGTTACTTCACTTTTGTATGTCGTTTACGTACTTTTTATTTTCAAAATTTTATCAAGTTCTTACTTATAATATACAATTACAATGTTAAATGAAAGGAACTGTAAGCGTTAAATAAAGTAATTATATTGCTTGTCATCTCTATATGTACTTATGTTAGCATACATTGGCATATAATTATTTAAAAAAAAACAAGAATTATTGACTACATTTAACTTAACTATTGGTAGCCTGAAAAGGTGGCAGCAAATTGAATTGCCTTGTACCACATATAGATGCACATTATAAGAGCGTAGTTTGTTTTTGTATACATTTTTCTAGACCGTGTCGGTCCATTCGCTTTGGCGCAACGCGTCGATGTAGATTTCAGCTCGTTGCTATACCTACGTTCTTTAAAACAACCCCACAAAATGCAATTGAAGATTTTTTCATTCCATCAATTTTTATTTTTAACCATTGCCGAGTAATATAACATTCATTATACATAAAAAACTTTAAAATAAAAGTTGTAGAAAATATAATTTTCTATTTATAAAATTCTTCGCGTTGAAACGTATTGTATGTAATTGTTACTAACTGCTCTGTGATATTTATTTTCGTATCTCTAGCTTACTAAATAATCATCGCTTTTGTTCCTAACAAAGTCGCACGTGGCTAATCTAAAATATTCTTAGTATATAAATTTGTATCTCGTACCTAATGTATTTGTAGTCAACAACTATACATTAAAATTGCATTTTTTTCCTATTTACAAATATTTTTACTTGATAAATATATATTTAAATATAAACGATATATATTATAATATTAGACTGAATCTGAACGCCAGTCAATATTTAAGGCCGTGTTAAGCGAACTACACGCCCGCGGATTTAATGCACAATTACAGGGGAACTGTCAAACTGTTGAGTTAAATCATACGATTTAAATCATTGTGTGTAGACAAAAAACTAAGAACTACTTAAAATTGAATTGATAATCTATTCAATTTCGTTAATTTTTATGAAACTATGCAGTTGTCGTAGCATAGAACAGCTGGCCCCCCGGTTGTCGTGGCAGCTGCCCCCCCTGGATTTTGAATGCCTATGTACCTAAAGTTGTCGACGAAAGTTATGGTAGCATACCGTAACGGTCGCATGGCTGAGATCAGCTAAAGAGAGCGTAAATGGACTTTGTATTTTATTTATTTATTTGATATGGAGATGGCGCTCGATCGATTGAAGGCCAAAACCACAGCCCACCACCATGTGCAGACGGAGTTTTAGGGCTTGTTTTGCGATGCCCTGGAATACCTAGGTGGGAGGCTACTGGAACTGTTAGACCAGTGTCTTTCCAGCGGGCAGTTAGCGAAGCCGTGGAAGGAGGGCAAGTTGGTCCTGCTGCCGAAGGAGGGGCGTTTTTTGGACTCTCCTTACAATTGCTCAATTGTGCTGCAGAATTAGATTGACAAACTCTTCGAGAAGGTTCTCGCTGCCCGTCTTATTCAGCACCTCAAAGAGGTGGGGCCGGGTCTGTCAGTCAGATCAGATCAGATCGATGCCCTGGACGCCCTAAAAATCCGGACCACTGAAGCGGTGGCCCAAGGAGACGTGGTCTTGGCGGTATCGCTGGACGTAGTACATGCCTTCAACAGTCTTCCTTTCGAAACTACAAGGGAAGCACTCCGATCGCACGGGGTCCTCTGGAAGAAGGGCGATGGGCGACGTGTCCGGCATCGGATAGGCTGTGGCGTTCCACAGGAGTCTGTTCTCGGCCCAATCCTGTAGAACGTCGGTTTCGACTTCCCGGGAGCACCCATCCTTCCCGGGATTTAGATGTTATTCGGAGGACACTCACGATCACGGTGACAGGGCGGAATTTCCAGGAGGTCGTATGCCTGACCAAAATCAAATTTGATGCCATAGCAGTGAAAACGATACAAGGTTACCGCTCTGGGAACTCCACATCGAGGTGCTCGCGGTAGTGTGCCGGTTCCAGGTGGAAGCGGTTCAGCGGAGGCGAATCAGGTCTCTTTTTTTAAGCAGTGGAAACTTTTAATTTCCTTGGTGGTAGGGCTTTGTGCAAGCTCGTCTGGGTAGGTACCACCCACTCATCAGATATTCTAACGCAAAACAGCAGTACTTGGTATTTTTGTGTTCCGGTTTGAAGGTTGAGTGAGCCAGAGTGGTAGGGGCGATCCGCCTCCACTTGAGTCGCTGGACCGGACATGACTGTTTCGGTAAGTACATGAACGGGATAGGGAGGCGGGAGGAATCATTCACTTGCCACGAGTGTGGTGAGCAACTGGACACGGCGCACCACACTTGGATAGTGTGCTGCTTGGGGACCCCAGAGGCATTCCCTGCGATAGTTGGCGGAGATCTCTCGCTGTCGAGCGTAATTAACGCTATGCTCGGCAGCGAGAAGTGGATAGCGATGGTTTCCTTCTGTAAGTGTCATGTCGCAGAAGGAGGCCGCGGAGCGACAGCGTGAGAAGACTACCTCCGCCGGAAAATACCGAGGAGGAGACGTCGGCGCTATGCACATCTTCTCCCCCCGTAGGCATCGCTGAGGCTAGTTGGGTTCTCAATATCCCGATAACCCAACTAGGAAAGGAGGCCCGCATAGGCGGGCTAACAGTCGGGGTGTCATGGTAGTATGCACAAGCGATCCCTAGCCACCCTCCCGAAGAGACGGTGAGGCTACCTTTGGTTTTTATTGGGAATTACGGTACTCTGGGGTACCAGGCACTGGCATTATACATACCCCCCCCCCACTTCATGTGGGGTAAACGCGTAAATAGGTTTCTCCAGCGAGATAAAAAAATGGATCTCCTGTTGTTTTATGTTTCTAATCCACACTATATACCTAATGTTTCGTGTTTTGTGAAGGGCAAAACAAGCGCAGGAGCTCAAGAAATTTCTCAGTAACTGGATCAGAAGCTGGGTACGCCCATGCTAGCATTTGAGACATAATATTTATAGCCTCGATTTAAACCGAGAGAAATTAATATTTCATTGGGATTGTTGCCGTTACCTACGATCATACTGTGATTATTTATTTATTGTAAAATTAAAAAATGTACAAAAGGTTAGTTTAAAGCTTCTGCGAGCCAAAATATAGGCACACGAAAAGTTTATTGCTTAAATAAATGCTTATATAATTGTCTCGCTTTCGACATGTAATCCAGATCAACGAAATAGAATTTCAAGCAATAAATTTGCGGTTAAATCTTGCTCCTATTGTACTTTTGATATATTGTGTTTTTAGATTTGTATTTCCTTATTGAATTTGATCCTGTCTTGTACAATTATTTTTGAGTTCTTTTGATATATAAGTTATATATATTATATGTGTAGAAGTGAATTAGTTAATAGTAGGTTTAAAGACATTTATCATCAATAAGACTACTTACTTTGATTAAAATAAAATGTTATTGTATATTGTTATAATATATTCTATGTTTATTTTATTAAATGTATTTATTAATTATAATTTTTATTACTAATATCAATGAGACGAACTTACTTGTTTAATTGAAGGTAATATGACGCTGAACGCTTTTTTAAAGAACAGATAAATTAAGTTAAATTTTCGCCCGAACAGGAATGATATTTTTTATTAAAATAACACACAACGAACTATAAATCGGGTTTGAATTTAATTAGATAAGTACTTAAAAAAAACATTATAACACACATTCCATGAAATTCGTTTCATGTCACTATAATAAATTCAACCAGGATATCCATCTGAACAGTACTTCATTTACGTATTCCAACAGTACGTGGTCCAGATTATATTATGTGAGAAGTCATACGGGCGTAAGACGGTCCCCTCCGCCATCACTCAGTCTGTCGAGTGAAGGTTCCAACATGGCTATGCACTTTACAACGCCCACAGTACATGTGTCTAAGGGAATGTGGGACTTAATAGTTATAGACATAAGATGAACGGTCACCTTACCCGAATTCAGGGTTACTAAAATATCAATTTACTAATGTTAGTGGTTTGAATCGAATTATTAGGTAAATTTCAATTCGATTTTCGCAGCATTCGAAATTTAAATTATGTACATTAAATTTGTAATTTTTTGATTAATTTTTTCCTCTTGTAAAAAGCTAAGGTAGTGCATCGTACAGCCAAGTCTACAGTATTACAAGCAGTTAGTAAGCACTAAATGTTAAGTACTCAATAACACCGCTCTTAATGTTCAACTTGTAACGTGACAGTCACGGTAGCTACTATACATTACCCATTCGCGTATTCACATATTGGTATTGGAGTGTTCAATGACCATACACTGTCCAGCATCGCTCAGAGCTGCGAATAAGAAGTCTGTCTGTCATAAAATATTCAAACACGTCTCATACGTCGAGCTAGTTGATGTGATTCGACCTTTATAGTTATCAGTGTTTACGGATGCGATGTATTAATCAGTTATACGATTATTGATTCTATCGTTTCGAGATGAATCGGTTTGGATGTAAACGTTGAAACCAGTTCCCCTTTATCTAGACGACATGACGATTAATTAAATGAACACGTTCGTTAGAATTATATGTTTATTACTTTTAGATAAATTAACTAAATATTATATATTTGTAAAATGCATTAATTGACAAAATCAATTACATTATCATCGTCAGCCCCATTCACTATTAGCTGATCATCTTCTGCTGCTATAATACGCATACATTGACATCCCAACCAGTCTGAGCACGTCATCTCGCACGCTTGTCAACATTAGGACATAGGCTATCTTTTAATATTTGTATTTTTATCGATTATATTAATTGCTTGTCTGTAACTTCGCATTCTTCGGAAAATACCTTTAAAAACAGGTAATGATGTTAATAAAATTATCGGTCTATCTAAAAGTCGATCTGATCACTAAAATATCAATGAATACAAGTTGTTCTTGACTTCAAAGTACTTACTGAATCTTCCGTAGATGATCGATAGAAGCTATTTTTATCTTTGTTCTTTCATGGTTTTAGACTTTATGACTTTAAACAGTAAAGTATCTTATTCTTTAAAACAAGTTAAGTTGAGCTTAAAAACGTTTCCATTAGCAGCATACGTACGACCCTGGTCTCACCCTTAGAAATTACTTTGAATATAGAATTAACATGTTTAAGAAGAAAGAGTGTATTTTACAGAAATCTAAGGTAATTAATTATGTACATGATATAGCTTTGTACTTTGTAATCATCACAAAATGAGAAAAGTATGGATGTGACTTAATAAGTAAACGAAGAAGAACCAAAAAGGTTAAACATATAACTATTAATTTTTTTTAAAATAATATTATATTTATATATGTAATTAGGCATAATTTATGCTGTAAGAATATTGGTGGCAGTTGATGACGTAAAAGGCCAATGAGCGTTTATATTATATTCTTTAAGCATTTTGCTAATTTTGTCTATACAAAATATTTTTATATAGAGTTATATATTTTTTCGAAATTTCTAAAGTGGAATGTTTACATAAATATACATACATATATAACAAATTACATAAACTATGTCATATAAAATTACATTAAAGTTTATTTTGAAACCTCGAACTACTTTATATTACATCGTTAATAATGTTGCTGATGAATGAATACTTATTTCATTGTAACATTATAATCTATCGGATTTACCTACCTATTAATCTATTCATATGGGTTCTAAGTCATATTGGTACTTGGTGGTAGAGCTTTGTGCAAGCTCATCTGGGTAGGTACCACTAACTCATCAGATATTCTACCGCAAAACAGCAGTACTTGGTATTGTTGTGTTCTGGTTTGAAGGGTGAGTGAGCCAGTAATTACAGGCACAAGGAACATAACATCTTAGTTCCCAAGGTTGGTGGCGCATTGGCGATGTTTTTTTTTAAAGAAATGTGCAATTCCAATGTCTTCGTGTGTTGGTGACCACTTACCATCGGGTGGCCCATATGCTCGTTCGCCTACCTAGACTATAAAAAAGTTACTTGAAGTAAAAAAAAAACATACGAGCAGTTTAACATTACAATCCAAAAGAAAAATTGCATGTTTAAAAATAAAATATATAATTATTATAAAATGACTAGCTGTGCCCCGCGGCTTCACCCGCGTATATGGAACACACATGGCTTCTAGTATAGAAATACGTAATTAACGATTTGAAATTAATTTTCATAAGATACCGTAGGGTTTACCGATCTTATATGGCCTATCATTTGCGCCATCATATGTTCTTTGTGTGTACCAATTTTCATCAAGATTGGTCAAGCCGTTCTTGAATTATAAGGAGACATACAGACAGACAGACGGACAGACAAAAATGAAAAAAATAGTATAATGTGTATCACTGCATCATAAAATGACTATTTATCACAAAATTAGGTGAAAAAAAAATGTACAGACAGAACCAATAGATTTATGTAGAAGTATAGATATAATCATTAATTCTAATCTAATTCCTATCTATAAACAAAATATTCGTATATTTTATATATTTAACGATACTAAAAAACGGTCTCGTATCATGACCACTAAATATAATTAGAATCGCGGAAAAGATTTTTCGATACCAACCGCAGTGTTTGTCTAGCAATCAGTCAGTTGTGTATTGACGTCTATATCAGAGAGCGGCGGTCGCAGGTCGACAAACAGCGCGCTGACGAGCACACGCGTGCCAAATTTTGATAAACTCCTCACTTCATGTTTAATCATACGATATTAAAGGCTGTACACACTGAACGATCGCTGCATTATCATTTTCCATTAGGGGGCCGACTGTTCAAACGATCGGGGCCCTGTTTCAACTTAACTTTGATTTGATGACTTTGTTCCGTGTTTATTAATTTATTGCGATTAAATATTGAGTGTTTACTAAATATATACATATATTAGCTAATTGAATAGGAAGTTTGTTTTTAAAACATCTCTTGTCTAATTCAAAAGTGTGGTGCGGCGGTAAATATTTTTTTGCGAACTTAATTAAAATACATAATATATTTATAATATTAAGATAAGTACTCGGTGGTAGAGCTTTGTGCAAGCTCGTCTGGGTAGGTACCACCTACTCATCAGATATTCTACCGCAAAATAGCAGTACTTTGTATTGCTGTGTTTCGGTTTGAAGGTTGAGTGAGCCAGTGTAATTACAGGCACAAGGGACATAACATCTTAGTTCCCAAGGTTGGTGGCGTTTTGGCGATGTAAGCTATGGTTAACATTTCTTACAATGACATTGTCTATGGGCATTGGTGACCACTTACTATCAGGTGGCCCACATGCTCGTCCGCCTACCTATACAATAAAAAAAAAGTAAAAACGGTTTGATATATTGTATGATAGTGGGAATGCATGCATCTAAACCGATGGTGGCAAGCTTAAATCCGGGCAAGCATCACGGAATTTTTATGTGCTTAATTTGTGTTTATAAAACATCGTTAGGACCTACACGAGTCTGACGAAATTCTGCCGCGGGTGTAATCGTGTATGCACTAACCTATAATGATGCACCGTGGAGAGGGGGCTTTTTAGGGCCAAGAGTATGACATTTACACGATACCTAATAAATTTTACTTTTATTGCATTCAAATTGTTATAATTTAATACTATGTGAATTCGTTTTTTGTATCGAGACATGTTTTCATAATTATATATATTTTTTGTAAATAATTATTAATTATTATAGTTTAATTTTTTATTGATATTTCAAATATTTAGTAACATGACATGAAATAAAATTCGTTCAACTCAAATCAATTATTGTAGCCTGAATGTGAATAGTCATTGGTCGGTAACAACCTAGTTATTAATATTTTGATTTAAAAATAATTACTGCATAGAGAATATACTTACAAATAGTAGTATATTAAATATATGAATATTTTTATATATATATTGTGGTTATATAGTAATGGTTGTACACGAAATTTAGAATATCGAATTGATATAATTATAATTTATTTAATAACTATTAATACAACGACCTGAACTCTTACCTACTATAATTAATAAAAATCAAAAGCAATAAAAAGGCCAATGAGAGCTGTTAATGCTATGTACTTAAATCATTTTACGGGATATCTCTATATTAAATATTTGCGCGCGTTAATCGGTTTGTCCAATTAGTTTGTTGATCGACGGTGCAGTTAAAATTAACTGAACAAATCGACTCGCTGTGTAAGTAGTTTAAATCAAAGTTTAACTAAAATCCTAATTGATGTCAGCTTGTGGGTGTAAGTACTTATTTGTACGGAATTTTAAATTATTGTTTAGTTAAAATATTTTTAGACAAATAAAAACTCGTCGAATTGATGGGAACGAAAATTTTGATGAGTAGGTAATTACTCTCTGATCTAGCTATAAAATAAAAACAAAATTCATACTCACAGGTAAAGTAATATCTGGAGCCGAGCCTAGCGAATAGAACGCTTCTACATCTATCGAAGTTTGCAGGATCAAATGCTGACAAATAAATAGCCGAGCTGCCTGTTTCAACTTCGTACGTGTAAAATTAATACAGCTTACATTCATTCAAAAGCTTACATTAATAAAGTTATACCTCCGATTTTTTCTAGAATAGATAGACAGGCAAACGTTCCACCTGATGGTAAGTAGTCACCGCCGTTTATAGATATTGGCACTTTACTTGCATATTACTTACTCGGTGGTAGGGCTGTGGTAAGCTCGTACAGAGCTTACCACAGCCCTACCACCGAGTAAAAATGCTCCTATTTCCCCTCTTATTCGTAAAATATCTAAAAATCTTCTCTTAACGGATGCTTACGTTATACAATAAACCTATGTTTCAAATTTCAATAGTTTTAGCTGAGCATTGATAGTCAGCTAATTCTACTAATTTATAACGATTACGATGTGTTTCCGGTTCAACTGCAATCGTGTGTTTTGACATTATTTACACGCCGCCGTCTGATCCCAAATTAAGCAGAGCTTGTACTATGGAAACCAGACAACTGATATACTACATTTCTTTTGTAAATACTTACTTATATAGATAATTACACCCAGACTCAAGACAAACAGACATGTTCATGCACACAAATGTCTGTCCTGGGTGAGAATCGACCTGCGGCGCGAAAGGCAAGTATCTACTCACCACGCCAACCGGCTCGTCGTCGATTTTGACTAATCTATATTTATATCGATCGGAACCAAATCGATATCATGTTAACATATGCCGTTATGTCAAAACCAAACTTAATTGTTAACTTTTAGGCCAATAGTCTATAATTAAATTAAAGAAATGGGAAAACGAATAAACGGCAACGATGACGCTTCGATTCGATTGCGATTATATAGCCACCAGTCAGGACAATCGATTTTTAATATAGATTAATTAAGCACAGTGGTAAAATAATATATAGTTAATGATCTGTCGCATGATGTAGATAATTTTAAAATAAAATTTTGAGATTTTTGTAGATAAATAAGCGAACACGAAATAAAACTTTGCTTTGTGATAACTTGTATAAACTACCGATATTGAGGATAAATTTATCATATCCGAATAAAAATGTTTGAAATTATAGTCTCTGTCTAAAGTCCAGTCGAACAAATATTATTCTATTCCTGTTCAACTAAAAATATTTAAAAGTAAATTCGATAGCTTATATATATAAATAAAAGCGGATCTCTAACTGTATTGTCAAATTGAAAACAATTTAAATCACAAAAGAGTTATGAAACTATTAATTTATTATTATGGGGTATTCGATATTATAAATAATGAAATACGAACGTAGCCGCTGCATTTCTAATATATATTTTGTATAACATGTGAATTGTCTTTTGTCTAATAAGAGTCTCCAAATAAGGAAGAAAAGTTGAGTCGTTTGTAATTAATTAAATTAAGTCGTCTACAAAAATTAATACTGTTTAATTGTCAGCGACTTACCGAAGAATTGCAATTATAGAAATCGCCAAGTATTTCTTCTGAACCGCACATTATTGAGGACATAAATACGCACACGCACCTTTGAGTAAATTTATTTATTTGCTTTTTCCACATACCGAAATAAACAATACAGTTGCCCAAATCGTCTTTTTCGGGTAATTAACAACAGAGAAATACAAAATTTAACAAAAAAGTTATTGTATTTTTGAACTTAGCTGGCGGAGTATGAAACAAGTCAAGTTCCGGACACTCATGAGTGAGATCATTGAGCAAGCGCAGCGCACGAGTAACTTTGGCAACGCAAATAATTTTCGGTGACGTGCAACTGCATAACCATCAGGCACATGCAGATGTACAGACTCTAATATAAAAGAATTGGTTTTGCGCCCTTGCAGTAACTCAACTAAATAAACAATGAGACTTATGTTTCGTCTGACCTCTAAAGTGTTATAGCCGGTCATACCCAAAAGAAATAAACTGGGATATATTATAGGATAACCTACGAAATATCCATACTGTATTGTTATATACATTATAAACATAGTAAATATTACGATTATTGTATACATATAATCATAATCATCTTGACATAAAAAAAAAATAAGAAAGTAAGTATTTTTATAATACTTTCGGCGACTACAGACTTCTAATGTTGGAACATCTGTACCTAAGTACAATGGTTATGTTAATACTTACTATCCAGTACTTGGTGCAACTTCGCTCGGCGTTAATTTTACTTTTTGAAAAACACATCCACCGTTCATTTTTAAAAGCATAACCAATAAATATAAAATTTTAGAAACACAAATTAAATTAATATACAAGAATTGCTTCTTTAATACGACGAGATACTGTTGCAACGTTAATCTTACACGTTACCCGTGGGTTACGACCCACGGGGACAGTAACGTGTAAGTAACGCTACGGCGTTATGTTATCAACTATAATTACTTATTATATAATCTTATTATGATCTTTGTCAATAATAGGGCTATTTTACGTAAAAAGATTTAAAATCGGATTGGTTCGACCTGCAAATTGTCGGGTTCGGATAACAAAATTGAACGTTGTAATTGTCGAGATGACTTTAACTGAGTTCAATCATAATGACGTCGTAATAGGTTTCTTAAAATATCATGAATAAACTTAGTTCCGTGCACCATGTGTTCGGGGGTGTTTATGTGCCATTGTAACTAATAGCCCCTTTAATATTTTTAATAATTTCATAAGATTTATATCTACGACTGTTTCTAGACGTACATATTGTACAAATTGCGCTTTCACCCCTTTACACCCTTGTGTTTTAAAATTTCGAAACGCAGCTTCGAAGTCAACAGTATCGTCATTCGTTATTAAAAATACTCCATACCTTTATTAAAAATAACCCTTTTATTAAAATATAACTACAGGGTAATTCGTTACGCTAAGATGGAACTTTTATTAGGATTATAAATACGTATTGGACTCAAAATTTATATTATAGCAAAGAAAAGAAATGTTTCATTAAGTTTCTTTTATTTTTACAGATAATTGTATGTTCTAACTAGTAAGGACTTCGCACGTTGATGTATAACTTTCAATTCAAATTTTATATATTTGATTGAAATATAAATCGTATTATATAAATGCGCACATGGGTATAAATTCGAAAAACGATTTACTTCTGAAATTACGTATAACGTATGATTCAATATTAACAATAGTTCTTGAGAATATAATAACTTTTATATTTGACAAAATCACAAACTAAAATTGCCATAATGCGTATTTGGGTTTTTTTATATTCATTGAGATATTGGGTTTGCTTATAAGTTATGACAGTTTACGCATCGTGGAATATTATGAATGTGACAATGTCATTCGTGTGTATGTATAATTATAATAATCGTACAGTGATACGCATTTGGATTACACGCATCTCTGAACCAGAGAGTAAACCCTTTGACAAATTAAATATGAATAGAATTGTCGACAATGCACATCGGATTTACTGAATTGTATGAGATGGATTCAAGGATAAATTCAGTTTTTCTGTGGTCAGAGGAAAACAAAAAAAAAAGTCCAGTAGCTAGAACCTTTACTTAATTTCTATGTGATGGAGCAATTTTAAAGGAAGATTTATCACGAAAAATTAAGATAACCACAAGTTTTTTATAATAGAAAGATATTAAGAGCGAATTGTAAAATAGAAAGTTAATGATATAATTATATCTCGATTCATATTAATGTCTGTTATAATAGTCGTATATATGTGTATTGCGTATCGTTGTTCCGTTTTGAAATGCATGTGAACCAGTGTGACAGAACAAGACAAACATCATTTTAGATACCATGCATTATCTGTCGCATTGATAGTTATGGTTATAATTTTTACAGAGGTATTGTCTACGGAGGTGACCACTGGGATATTATGGACAATATTAAATGGATGTAAAATAGAAAGTTAATGATATAATTATATCTCGATTCATATTAATGTCTGTTATAATAGTCGTATATATGTGTATTGCGTATCGTTGTTCCGTTTTGAAATGCATGTGAACCAGTGTGACAGAACAAGACAAACATCATTTTAGATACCATGCATTATCCGTCGCATTGATAGTTATGGTTATAATAATATTGATAGTTATGATTATTATAATTATACATACACACGAATTTATATTATTTATATATATTATTTATTTATATATATTATTTAGGACTTCGCACGTTGATGTATAACTTTCAATTCAATTTTTATATCCATTTACATTTAATACTGTCCATATGTCCGAAACAATAAAAAAAAAGAAAGGTACAAATGAACGCCATTCTGTTGTTGATTTATCCGCAGATTAATTTCCAGGTTCTCTTTGAGTTCACCAAACTTCCAATTAAGAGAATTTTACATATAATTGCTAAAGTAACATTAAAAGGGTGGTTCAGGACGATATTAAATGCAATTTTCAGTATTACATCGCTTCATTAATACAATCGTGGGCGAATCATCTGACAACTGAACCTTACAGAAAACTTTTTTTAATTAATCAATTATTATGTAGTGACATTCATCGTTCTGCCTAATTATTTTATTTGAGATTAACAATATTGTTATCTTTAATTTCTGACGGGAAATGTATGTTCAGAATATTTTTCAATGTAAGTAGTTTGATTATTGATTTTCGCATTCTTATTATTGAAATCTGTACAGCCATATTATTTTTGTTGTTGGAATTCGATGTGCGTTAAAAATCTTTTTCCGTTTGACAATAACTTTCTAGACGGGATTCGTTAGAAACTAGAAAGGTAACGTGTCTAATTTAATAATTTTAAGTAAACTAGATTGTAATTTGCGAGAACTTCGCTCGAATACCTTATTATATTACCATCAAATAGTGGAAATAGGATTTAACGTCAAGTCTTACGTTTTTTAAATCGCGAAGCTGTCAACAGGAATTGGTTGAGAGAAGAATAAAATTACGCTTTAAAAATGTTATAATTCACTTTAATGCTAGACCGTTGATTTTGTTTTATTATTTTTTGATTGAATACCCCGTAGAATGAATCTAAGTGTGTGATTATTATTAATCAATATTATATACGGTAATTATTAAAAGTCGTATCTGTTTGATATTAAAAGAATTCGATGTCGTGTGACCGATCCACATGATCGTTAAAATTTGATATATTTTATCAATATTGATATCTTGAAAATATTAAGCGGTTATTTTTATATCATATATGAATTTATCAAATCTCTACAATTTAAGTGACCGCGGCTTTGTTTAACTTAATTACTAAATAAATTACCTTGATTTTGTTTGCTGTTCATCGTCACGCTATCTAGTTTTGAAAACAGTTATATCTGAGATAAAGGTATTTTAAAAACTTTTCTGTTTATTTAAAAAAAATGTTTCCGATAAAACAAACAAAATTGGCTATGCATTTATAAATTACTAGTTTCCGCCCATGGCTTCGCTTTTGTATAAGATAGGGTTTGGAGTTGTGTTAGAATATGCAAAATTTCATCATGATTGGTTGAGAAATTAGGGCCAAGTAGTATGAGAGTAACTGGGTACAAATCCCAGGTCGAGCCAATAAAACATTATTGCGTTTTTCTATCGAAAATACCTTGGAAAGCACGTGAAGCCGTTGGTCCTGTCCTAAACTCTATCCGGTAGTGTTGGAAAACCATTCTATTGGATTATGAGAGTTAGGGCACCTGTGTTTGCGCATACGTTTGGGCATCATAATATGGTCAGCGCAGTTGGCTAATCTCTCTTGAGATCGGCTGCTGTGGGCCGAAATCGGTTTGGACGACATTAAATTTTTTTTAAATAATTAATTTCGATTATAGAAATATCCGACATCGTGATAAATAATATCATAATCGATTTATGCATAATGCGAGCGGCTGAGGGAAAGAGCCAGTATAAACATTGACTACTTTGAAAAAATGCATCTTAAGCTAAATTCTAATCATAATTGACATTTAAGCTACATATAGACAAATAAAAGGTAAGATTCCTTTACAGTTCACATTTTGTATTTTTTTATTATCTGATCAATAGCACTCACCAACATGACAGGTTAGCCGAGCGTGGCTGGTGATTGACTGCTATGGACCAGCTCGAAGCGCGTTTTGGCGGGCCGTTGGGTTTCGTTGCAGAGAAGATAAAACTAGGTCCATAGGCGATCACAATTTTTGTGCGGTGGTGGGATTAGTTAAGCCCAAGGTAGTAACTATTATAAGCGACTCTGACTTTCGAATTTCGTGACTCTGATTTTATTCTGCTAGACCATGAACCCGTGTAAGGTTAAAAAGCCAGTAATTGAATAGATTAACAACTTTCTTTTTTTTAAATAAAAATAATGTTCAGTAAGAAATTGGTCTCGGCCAGTCATTCTTCTATATTATAGTTCCACATGCATGCAACAGATGGCGCTACATGTCGAGTTATTGGTAATATTGTGGACAGTGTAATGTATATATGGAATATCCTATCCTTTTCCATATGTGTATATATGGAAAAGGAAACTTTATAAAGCTTAAGTAATATTATTTTTTCGCATTTTGTTAAAAGAGAAACAGTTTTCTACCTACAATCTACTATTCGTAGTTAAAAGACTTTTTTTAAAGATGAACCTATGTTTATTCTTATTCCTATTGTTTTCAATTTCTAAAATAAATTTTTAGAAATATATAATAGCTATCAAGAATACTCAAATAAGACTCGAAAACATTTGTAATAGAACACAATCTAAATTTGGATACCAAATCGCTGTGTTTACATAGAAAAATATATTAGGAATGACAATATAAAGATGATCGGTCTACACCCGGTCTCATGTATAATGTGCATACAAATTTGAGTAGGTTGGGTGGTCTCCTTAGGTGGTAACATGTGTACGCCCAGGCGTCGCGACGCTCCCCCTACACGTGTTAGAATGTCGACGCTTGCTACGTTCCTCGGCCTTTAGAACCCGGCAGTTGAGATTTTGTTCCGCTCTATATTAACATGAAACCATTCATTCATTCACCCATATTCAAATCGTGATGAATGGAAATTATTATCTATTATTTAATTCTATTGACTACGACGTTAACATGAAAGCATAAAGTTCGTTCATTATTATTATAGCTTACTACAAAGGCTCTATATTCTTACGACGTACTTTAAAATATTTGTATTTAGTTCTTTATTCGTTTTGTTTAGGATTTACGAGGATTCCTGTGACAGAAATTGCAACCACCATCTTGTTTTAAAGTACAAATACTCGTCCGGAGGGTGGCCTCGCTCCGCTGTAAATATGAGCGTTAAAAGGTATAAGGTACATGTACAAGACATGTTCTTACCTTGTATTTAAGAGAGGCGTTTGCGCTAAAAATAAAAATATATCGATATATTCATGCCTACTTGTTGTTGTATTCATGTATTTACTAAATTCTCTGTTCGTCTTGTGACTAGATAGGATCATGCCATACTTAGTTAATAGGTTTAATCAGGCAGTGGTACACAGTGTATATGGTTGGGTCGTGTGTCTGATTTCTCTCCATTTGTGTCGGATTGCTACACAGCAATAATGAGAGAGGAAAAGCACACTCACTTTTACACGAGAGAGGAGAGGAGAGGAGGGTATAACCTCTTCTCGTCCACCTCCCTTTTCATACTATATTTGTAACTTACATTTTTGGAAGAAACCACCAACATGTGAAACAATGTTGATGCTTCTCAGCTGCTCTGTAAGGTCGTTAACACGAATTTCAAAAGGATCCGGGGTTGTCGATCAATCATGGCGTTCAACATCATCATGCTTCTGGCATATTCTTTATTCTTTCTGAAGTATTCGATAGTGTGGCACACGAAATACTTGTAAATAAACTCAGCGACAGAGAAATTATTGTTTTATACCTGAGACAAAGAATACAACAAGTTTTGAAAAATAAATCGGGGGCTGTGTTAAAAACGGCCGCTCCGTAGGGATCAAAAAGCTTTGTGTCCTTTCCTATTTTTGGTATACATAAATATATTTCCGATTAAATGTTACAGTTATTGATATTGTACTGTTTGTTGATATTTTCATACCTTACATAATTATTTCACATTGGAGGTCCACGATGTTCACCACTCGAGGCATCGAGCGGACACGGTCTACATACATTTTTAATTGAACGGCGGATTAATGAGACCATATTAATTTTAACTATATTATTTGTATTACTTTTTTGATGTATCTACTGAATATTGAATATAAAGTTTTCGCTGTGGAAGTTTTGAATCAATAAATTTGTCACAATTTTTTAAACCCTTACCTGAACGGACCTAACTGACGGACAAATTAGATAACTTTAATGAACGTGTGATTATAATCAAATATACTTTATTATTATCATATATTTTTGATTATGTTGAGGTTATTGTATCAGAACAAAATGTGCTACTCAATATACTATGCGATGATAATTGTAATATATAATCTACTATGACACGAGTTTTAATGAAGAAAGAGAAATTTAAAAAAAATGAGAAGGAAGGCGAAATGCAGATGTATCGCGTGAAGGTTACTTTAGGCCACCGTCACGGGGACAATAAGAAGTAATAACTCCATACGCTGTCAATATTCATTTAACCATGGTAAATGTTGTCTCTTGTGCCTTTAATTATACTAAATGGAATAAATTTAAAGTAACCGATCAATGCGGTGGATTTGCATAAAGCTATGTCTGATGTAAGTTTTCGAAACGGAAAACATTATTATTGATTTAAATAATATTTCAAGTAATTATTGTTTGACGTCTCATAGTGCATTACACTAACAACTTACACATCAAAGTTATAATGTAGGTATAGTAAAAATCGTAGAATTGATATAACAATACTATAACTATAATGTAGGTGGTATGTTCAGTGTAGGTACATATTATTGTTCTTTGATTTTGAATATATTATATCGATTTAAAGCACTGCTTTATTCCTCCAGATCGATTTCGGTCACAAGGGAGATTAGCCAACTGCGCAGGAGATATTATAGTGCACAAGTGTGTGCGCAAACACAGGTGCACTCTCTATTCTTTAACTCTTATAGCCCGATGGGACGGCAGTCCGACACGACCGGAAGGAGTTCAGGCGCAGGATTTTACGTGTTTTCCGAGGCACCGGGAGTGAACACACTTCCAACTTCCAGACTCCGGGCTGCTACTGAAAATTGTCTACAGAAAATCTCAATAACATTTTATTGACTCGACCTGGGAATTGAACACATTACTACCGTGTCTGCGGCCTTACATATAGCCACTAGACCAACGAGGCAGCACTGCTTTATATCCGTACGAAATATAATGTCTCAAGTATGTTTTAATAGTACATAAGAACACAACATCAAACCTAATTACTTTTAATTCATTCGTTGGAAATGATTAATAACAAAAACGTATGGGAAGTTAACGATACAAAACAATATCAAAATGTTTGTTAATATTGAAGTTAATACGTAACGTCACGAGATCCCTTAAGATATAATATAACGTAAATTGATTTGTATGAGCCGACGAGTGTTTACTCCCCTCTAAGGAACCACCCTATAAGGGAGGTATATTAGTGTGCAAAAGTTACCCCGTCAGTACGCGGCGTGCATACGAGACATTGATTTTAACAAGACCCCTTACCTCTTCTATTGTGAGACCGACTAGTAGAAACATACAGGCGAATTATTGTTACCTGTTCCTTAGTGTGTTCAACATGGCGACTTGGAAGTAAAACATGTTTTAATTTGTTTTGAGTCTAATATTCAGTGAAATTTATAAAAAATACTAAGCGTTCTTCAGACTTTTGTCGGTCACGGCGTGGCGGTATCAAAGCAGAACCATCTCGTTGCAGTTATTTAAGTATATATAATATATAATGTGAACTTTCTATTATTTGTATTTATGTTGGATTACATTAACTAGAATCATAATATACTTTATTTAAGTAAACTCATAACTACTATTGAATCATTAACTAACCACTTAGTTTTTACTTTGTACTTGTACTTTGACTCTCGTTTATTTTATTCTAAGATGCATGACAATATATGTATATATTATGTCAAAGTAAGCCCATAATTTTGTTTATTATCAATGTTTTAAAATAGCGTTTATTTTTTTAAGTTTACTTACGAAGAATGTATGTTTGTTATTCCTATGCATGTTAACTTAGCCAATAAGTGAGGTATGTAATTTTTAAATTTAAGTTATTTATGATTGTACTCTAAAATAAGAACTAAATTGTATACAGCGTTATATTATATATCATTAATATATGGATTATCTATGAATTCAACGAATACCAACTCCAAACTATTTTATTTACAATATAATATTGTTTTATAAATTTATATTGCATTTTGTTTTTTTCTGGGAATGGTTTCAGATTTTCTGGCTAATAATAGGGGATGGCAAATGGAGGTTAAGAGGAAATACAAGTTAACTTAATACGAATTATATGTCGAATACTTTTATATACAAAGTGTTTTATTACGTAAACCCCACAGTGGCAGATTATGGTAATTAAACTGAATAACTAATTATGTATACCTAACCTTTGCTTTTGAAAAGGTCTCATCCAATTATATGTACATATATAAAACCAATTTATATGTACTGACATTGATATACTATTTACATAGATTTAATGTGAAACAGTTTTATGTGTTATGAAATCTATAGTTCTGCGTAAAACCAAATTGAATTTCGAAACGATAGATACTAGTCTCTATTAAGATCAAAGACAGTATTCGGGCTTTAGTTGGTGATTTTAATGTTACACAGTAATGACGCATAATGTTTGATGTAAATAAAAATAATTAATTTGCTACCTATTTACTAATAGAGTTTCGAATTGAATCCTGTGAGTTTATCTTCCAGGTCCACTTTATAACATTTTCGTGACGTCATGCAGTCGATGACACAATTCGAGGACAATCCATAATTACAATACTTATAACAATTGACCTGATATTTATTAATTATCTTTTAAATTAAAATTACACAGGTTCACGTTTTCAAAGTACTGTTAGCTTTCTGTAACGTCGTTCATTCATAATTATACATTATAGTTGTTGTCAAGCAATAAAATAATACTTTGCTAGATAAATTCCAAATACGAGCATAAGAATGCAACACCACCGGTTGCGTTTGTTGTTTAAGATCATTAATTTATTAATTAACTTTTATTAGAACATTTAAATAAATTTAAATTTTTAATGTAAGTAAGGTATGTAACAGTTTTAGGAATAATAAAATACATTTTTATTGATATCTTAACAATAATAACCGTTAATAAAATTAAATAAATTGAAGTCCTTCTTTCATCCTCTCTTGAAGACATCGAAATCTTAACCCTCACTTGGAGCGGTAAGTTTTTAAACCAGAACGCTCATGTTAAAATCTTATCCTTTTCTGTTACAAGTGGTTTTATCTATACAAAATTACCTTCGTATGTTTGTCAATAGTAATCTGTAAATAGAAACTGTTAAAATCCTTTTGAACGATGCCCGAAGTTTACTCAGGTGCGTATACAAAATTCGATACCATTCATACACGCCATTTTATGTAAAACGCTGACAGATTAAATACCCATGCGAAATGGACTCGGAGTGAATGCTGTATGCATTGAATGAATGAATGTTCAGTTTTGATTTGGTATTTCATAACGATAATTGTTGCGGTTGAATGAATAAAAATTTAAGTGTTTACAAGTAAATATTTATCGATTTTTTTTTAATTTTTATCGAAAAATTCTTTTGCGTCATTCAATATCATGAGAGTTTTATGAGATTTTTACAGCCAACATGACTATACGTAATTACCTAATGTTGAGTTTTTGTAAACATATTAAGTAACAAAAACGTAAACAGATGTATTTTTTTGTATTAAAATTGTAATTAAAATAATTAGGTATAAAATCCTCAAGTTACATAAAAATAATGCAGGTGACTTATAAAGCCAGCGATGCAAAAATCTCACAGTCTCACTAATCCCGCGTTAAAAAAACACGGTATTCTCTCCTTTGTCCCTTTATTCATATTTAATCTCCAACAAAAAACAATGATTTCACGGTATACAGCATTAACGCGTGTATGCATAACAGAGAACCGCCCAAGTAAACACGGCCATATTATATTAAAATGTTGTCGATCCTATTTACAGTCATTTTACTCTGTGTTTATCTTATAAATCTATTGTGTGCATGGCGGTTATATTATGGGATTTTGTGTCAATATTAGATCAACCGAGGCTGTTGCATTTAACACATCCCACCGGTTGCCGCTCGAAACGAAATGCATTCGACTTTTAAATCCTCCGTTTGCCAACAGATGGCGTTATCAGTTTTAAAATTATTAATATTTTACTTTTTAAATACAAAACGAATTGATTCGAATGTTTGAAGTTATAATTACTTACAAGAGTTTAGATATTAATAGAGGTGAAAATTATGTACAATTTATGATCACTTTCGGTGTGTAAGTAGTTATCATTATGTTTTTAATTGGTACAAAATTATTTTGCTATGAAGATTTTATCGGTCTTCAAAAATCTTTTGTATATTTTTCCTGTATTTTTTTGCGTTATAATTTGTTACCACAAAACAATTGTTTAAAGTATGTACGTCTAAACTAGTAATTATTTTTAATTAATCATCATGTATGATCAGGTTTCTGTTATGAATTTATAAAAGATGTGCTTAACAATTGTTTAACTTTTTTTTTAAACTTATTTATTATCTGTATCTTTAAAAATAAGGGTTATCATATTAACTATCATTGTTATTGTTATAAATAATTAGATTAATTTATTAGTTGCTGGAGCTTATAATTTTAAACCTTAGTCAAAGTTTACGTTAAACATTTTTTATTAATATGCTCGGTGGTAATATATTAATGATTCATTTTGTTATTCTAATGATTTATAAAAATATATTTTGATATATAAAAAACTGAGTTATTTCTATCAAATTGCTTATAAATACGTTACAATACAACCTTGTATAATAAAATGTTTATTACATAAATATATGACTATAAAAATATAATCTGCAATGTGAAATCAGTACTGTGCAACGGTTTGTTAAATTTGAAGTGTTTGCTTTAGAACATGAATTTATTCGCTTTTTTTTAAGTTCGTCCAATTATTTAACAGTTTTTTTTTTATATTAAATTTTTTCAGTTAAATAATAATTATTTTTGAAAACATAAAATGGACGTTAAAATTTAACATGATTTTGTAACAAAAATAATATGATATTCGATTTGAGTTTTATTTTAAGGTAAGTAACAAAACTAAAAATTTTGCTCGATGTTTTGAAAGTAATTTTTGTGTAAATCATATTATTATTAAAAAAAGTGCCAGTGACGTTGACATTCACGCATGAAATTTACAAATTAACCGAGTCTATAAATATGTGAACAGATGATCTAAGATGATCAGTATGTTTTGAGGTACCTATTGAATCTCTTCCCGGTTAAAATATCGCTCTTATAACGATTTGTAAGGTGACGATTCAAATGTGAGCCTCCTAGCAAACTACCTACTTCAAATTTACTTTATAAATGTATAATAAAACATAGTACTTTATTAAAAATGCAATAAAACCGCGGACAAATATCTAGTTATATTATAAATGGGACAGTTTGTAAGCGTGCATGTTAACTTGACGTGCAAAAATTATGAACGGTTAGTGTCGTGGCAAGAAAACTTATTATTTTTTTGTAGGCAGACTGATGTGTGGGCGAGAAAAAACTGCCCATAGACTTACGCTCTGTTAGAAATACTAACCATCCCTTACATCTCCAATGCGCCACTGACCTTGGGAACTGAGATGTTATGTAGCTTGTGCCTGTTACACTGGCTCACTCGCCTCACAAATCGGAACACAACGACACTATGTATTGCTGTTTGGCGGTAATATATATGATAAGTGGGTGGCACCTACCCTGATGGACTTACAGAAAGCCCTACCACCAAATATTTGGTAAATAGCTACATTTTAGTGTTTAGTTAATTGGTGCGTGCGGTTAGTATACTATATCGCTTAAGTTCATTATTTTTATTCATCGTTTAATTGGTTTGATAGAGTAAATAGCAATTTTCAGCTTTACCAATAAATGTTGTTTCGGGGGGTATAGTTAAACAATGTTAGTTTCTCCTTCTTTGACAGAAAGTGTGAAATTAATGATAAGTTAAACAGCATTTAATATGCTAACGCGCATTGCACATTGATAAATACGTAAGTAGATAAATAGCGTTATTTTTTTAATTGTTACGTGTATTTAATTTAATTCGGAGGGACTAACTTCACTCTTGAGGCATTGTCAATTATTTGGTTGATTTCGCAAATTATAATCTATAATTATCACTTCCATAAATATTTTTTTATGATCAACGTTGGTTGTACTCTTAAATGTATCAGAGTTAATAAAACAAATAAAATAATTTATGGTCAAAAAGTCCTAAATAACACGATAATTATTAAAAACATTTGTTAATAAACATAAGAAAAAACATTATATTATTAAAGTTTGACTTCCAAGTCACTAATTATACAACTTTTTTTTACTTGAATCGGTCAGGAAATATAAAATATTTTCAGTAATAAACTAATTACCGAAATGTTATATTTAAAAACAAGCACATGGCAACACATTAGTGTTATTTTTTTTAATCTCGTCATAGTTACAATGTGTGAAACATTAGCTACACAAAGTTCGTATTGAGGTTTGACTAATTAATTTTAATTTCCACATATTCACTCGTTGTGAAACATTTAAGAAGGTAAAATAACTGAGCGCTCACGAACAAAGAGTTATTTGGTAAAAATGCGCTGGATCTCCTAGGGAGGGGTGCACACGGTTGAATTTTACATATTTATATCAATATGATATTATTTTATTTTATAAATGTCGGAAGGAGACGTGATTATTTATTTATTGTTTCTTTCATTAATACAATGTCGGCTGTTTTTCAAAATAAATGTTTGATTATGCATTTAATAAGTTACTTTTACTTCAATAATTATTGTGATCCTAGAATCATCAAACTCGTTGACTTTGGTGACTAGTTACAAAGCATGTTACAATAAACAGTGTAAAAGTTAGTAAATATACTGCTGAGTCCATAATTGTTCACCGGGCCATTTCTTTCATACTTTTAATTAGTTCACCGTCAAAATATGTCACTTATGTCCCTATAAAATAAGGTATCAGATTTGCAGTGTGTCCTCTGCTCAGGCGTACGAGACGTCATTAGTGAACGCCCTGCCTTTCTAATGCCTAACTGCGCACCGCCTCCATTGTCACGGCAATAATGAGCAACTAACGACTGGTCCCGCTGCGACGCCACGAAAATGTAAAAATAGGCAAGCTTTTGATATTCATTATGCTGTATAAATAGATATAGATAGGTATCGTTGGTATAGAATCAGAGTATTGTTCGTTTATAGTTTGAAAAAGTAATACATTCAGATATTTAATTATCGTGCAAAGTAAAGTTGTTCAGTCCCGTATTGTTGTTACGATGTTACGTGTTTTTCTTTCAGGATCTGATATTAGTTGTCGGTCTATCGCCGACAACGAATATCAGTATCAGTAGTCAAAAACTGTACTTGTTCGATATATAAACCACTTCTTAGGCCGTCAATGCGCCGCTAATCACGGGAGCTGTTATGACATGAGGGCCTGCACAAAGTCCTACTGTTGACCTCTATTCCATAACAATTGTAATCTTTCGTTATAGAGGTCAACGTTGGTCCTAGCACATCCTTGAAAATAAATCTAGAACGAATTTTAAATCAACCTAACCTTTGAACAAAAACCAAACGAGGGTCGAAACTGTTTCCGTTTTTGATGTTTTTCGAATGTTCGATTTCACGACTACGATTGCTATTTAACATTTGACACTCACCAATCAAAATAAAAATTCCGATTATGATTTGTCAAAACGGTTCAATGGTCTATCGATCGACGAGATGTCAATTGAGGGCACATTGACGGATCATGTCCGATATTTGATTCTCGAATGTTAATACCTAGTGTTCGATATACGGAAGTCTTGTCCATGATTGCATTTATAAATAAAAATAATATTAAAACAAACCAGAAAGGAATAATCAAGATTTGTTCTATCCTAAATTTAAAATATATATAAGAAGATATAAATCATCATCAGATCATGTGAATCTTAGTCGAAGATAACGGGTTATCTGAATAGCACCACTGAGTTTTCATGAGCCTAATTTGCTGTCGGAAGAAAACATTGTTAGAAAACCCGCGTGTGTCGGAAGGAATTCTGCTGGAATATATCAATGAATTTGACCAGTATGATGAATGATGCATTATCCAAAAATATAATAGAAAAAGATTAATAATATATTAAACGGTTGTCAAGTTTTTCTTGTAATTAATTTTCATACTTGAAAAGTATCTTCATGTTTAGTAGCTGTAAGTAATTTTATCGTTCGATAGTAATCGACTTCTCGACATTTGACTGACGTCAAGTCTGTTTGTCACAATATACAGCGCGATGACACGTTTCGTGATGGTCCTTGTAAATAACTCCTGTTTGTATTCGTGCGATTTATCACAGCACATGGATCATCACGGGATCCCTGATTAAACACACAGAGCAAATATACTCGAACTTCCATCACAGGCGACAACTATTGTACCCTTCGAGATTATTATGTCGGCCAGTCATGTTACACGCGAGTCATCTATGAAACGCTTTTTCATTACACTACAAATATATTTTGACTTTGTGCGCTATAATATATCAGAGTAACAATGAAATTATATTAGATTTATTTCTGAGATTACCGATACTAAACATACAAATATACTATAGAACTTCATGAAACGATGAAAATTCAAATTTGTGACGTAATGAATTATAATTATTCCAATTTCAAATTTCTAGTTGAAGCGTTCGACGTGATGCTTTAATGTCGTTCAATCACTCAGCAAGTGACAGAAAATATTGTTGATACATTATTACTAAATGTCCACTTCATTGGATAATGTGTAGTTGTTACTAGTCTATAATATATTGCGAAACTTAATATAGGAAGTTATTAATGAAATGAAATTAATACAACAAACAATATTGTTATGATATTATGTCTGCAATAGTATGCAATAGATTCTGGGTAAAAGGATTTCTATTCAGACATCCTCACTATTGTTCTCCATGTTGTTACACTTAATACTATTCGTATCGCGAACGTCATGAGGTGACCTGCGTGTGTCGGTTGTCGCATGACAATCTGTAACACGCGTATCCACTAACCCGCATTGTAAAAGCGCGGTAGAATCTCTAGGCCTTCTCAAAAAGGAGAGGAGAACTTACTTATCGCTCATCTTTTTTTTTCAATATGTTTAAATATAATGTTTTTAAACATCAAACATTTAAGGAAGTTATGCTTTCGTAAACTTTTTTAGAGACTTTTTGGTGTTCTATAAATTGAACACAAAATGTTGTGTATTTATTAGTTTAGACAGAAACGCTTAGAAAGCGCTAGAACCGGCTATTTTGTCTACAACTACGTAATACGCACACAAAGAAAATGTAACACAATAAAAATTATTATATATGTCTGCGCTGAGATCAATTATAATGCAAAAGTTCCATATAAAACGTACATCCTTATAATATTATTATAGTAAATACTAACCGCCTTATTCATAAACTTTATTTAACTGGTGATTAGTTAAACAATATTTTGTCTTCTTCTTTCGTATGTCAAATCAATAATGACAGAAAGAGACAAATCAGTGTTTAGCTAAACAGTAACTAAGCAACGTTTATAAATAAGGCCCTAAGTGTGTTGGGTCTTTGTCACACTATCACACCCACGCTAATTGATAACTACTGATTTTGCGATTGTTTAATTATATCTGTTAGTAGATGGTGTATTTTTTTAAATTAATTAATTAACATCTTTATACAAGTGTAATTTAAGTTCAGCGAAGCGAGTTAATATATCTATTAGAAGAATCACGTATTTGTATTTAAATATGTGAAGAGGACCTGAAAACCTGAGTTAATATTAACAGATGTTTCCGAAAGTTAGTTAATATATAGATATATTGTATAGACCCTTTGGTGTTCACAGTTCGAATGGCTTGGCGTTTTGTAAAATTCAATAAATTAATTTAGTATTTACGAGGGTAGTTGCGGCAGATAGTCGAATTAAAAATGAACCAGATCGTCTGCTATTTAATTGTTTCGCTACTGTCGCAGTCAGGATCGCTTTCCGATACTTGCTGCGATGCGCGATGTGAGAAGCAGCAGTCTCTTGGAATACTTCCGATTATTTATTGACTACCTCGTTGGTCTAGTGGCTACATGTAAGCCGCAGACACGGTAGTCCTGACTCAGCCGGTCCTGGGTTCAAATCCCAGGTCGGGCCATTAAAAATGTTATTGAGATTTTCTGTCGAAAATTCTCAGTAGCAGCCCGGAGTCTGGAAGTTGGAAGTATGTACACTCCCGTGCCTCGGAAAGCACGTAAAGCCTGAACGCCTGAACTCTTTCCGGTCGTTTCGGATTGCCGTCCCATCGGGTTATGGGAGTTGGGAATAGAGATTGCACTTGTGTTTGCGCACACACTTGTGCACTATAATATCTCATGCGCAGTTGGTAAAACTCTCATGAGATTGGCCGTCGTGGCCGAAATCGGTCTAGAGGACTATTATTATTATTATTATTATATTCTAATTACTTACCTGAATAATTAAATATATGTTTTTAACATTACCCCGGATTGTTTTAGTTTTGATGACATTCAAATAACTGAAATTAGACAGTTATTTTTAAATAACTAACAGATTCTTGAATGTTATTTATTTGTATATATATAAATGAATGTGACACTAAAAAGAAAAATAAAACACATTTTTATTAAATACAAGTTGATACAATTAAAATACGATTCGTTTCTTTCTTTTAACAGATATATGACTTTAGTGTAAGCGAGAAGAAAGACAATTTTGTCGAAATAATAACTAGACAAATATATTGAATGTAAGTTTTGACATAGTTCGTAATCACAGTTAGCTGTTCGAGAATCACTTTTGTTGCGAATAGACGACAAACTGTTGTAGTATCGACTGCGTAACAATATACATAGAAAGCCCTCTGTTTACCTTCGTGTGATTTATTGGCTTCGACGGATTTAGAGGCACAACCGACACGCAGCGAGGCGACGGTGTAGCGTTACGGCTATTACTAACACCCTCTGATATTGGATCAGTGTACTGAGAGTTTTGTTAATCAAACTCCCGTAAGGAGCTATTACTTCCCTGGAGTGTTTTGATGAACTAAACTTGGCTTCGTTGGGGTAAAGTAAGTGTTGCGTCTTACCTATCGATTTTAAATATACTTCAAATAATGATTTATATCTTTATCGATTTCAACATTATAATGTGACACATGTTACAGATATCTAAGTTTCGTATCGTTTTAATTCATAGATTTGTTTGTTTTGTTAAAAATAAATGATAGTAATCCGTAATAGATTTTCCGTTTTATGGTGACGCGTTTGAGTTTAACAGTTTTGTTATCAGTATGGATTAGTGAAGATGGCCGTTTAAAGGGTTTACTTGAGCTAATCTTACGTATAATGGAGACGTTAAAAGATTAAACACCTCGAAGGGTTTTACCGCGGTAATTATAACCTCGAAATGTCAACAAGCTATGAAGACTTCAACCGGCGGCGCGGCGCGCGGACAATGAAGGGGTCGGGCGCGATGTCATCTGCTTTCAACATAATTAAAATCACTTTAAATAATGCCAGTAAGCGCCCAGCCCTGCCGAGGTTTTATTTTACAAAGTGCTATTAGCATTAAATTTAGTTTTGCGGCTGATTATGTCCCGTTCAGGCAGCGGAGAACATTACGTTCGCTTCTTGTGAATTATCGTTCCGAACCTACACCCCCGCCTTTTATAACACGCTTACTCCAATTTTTCACTACTCAGGGTGTTAACGCAAAGGGAGAATGTTGGGCGGAATAGGAAATCAAAAGAAATTTAATGACCCGAGGAAAGTGGCTGCATTTTTAACGACTTTTTAACTATTGATTCGAGTTATGCGTGTATTTTTCATGGACTTATTCGCTTTTGTAAAACTTGGCTCGTTTGCCTGTTATATTTAAAATGCAAATGTAAGACTATTTCGTCGATTGGATATTTTTTTTCAATCGTTAATCTTAACAGTAGATTAATTAATGTTTAGACAAGATTTGATAATTCATTATCCGAGCGAGTTTCTCGATCAGAATATCTTGCGCGCGCAAAATAAATCTACTTTAAATTGTAATTAAAAGCAAACGATTGAAGCACTACCTACACAAATACACACGTAGCGACATGAGAACATAAAGTTCGCTCACAACACGGCTTATCAGCGGGATCGAAGGCGAAGAATTGCAGGGAAAAACAATCGCGATGTTGGATTCTTTTAATTTATCCGTTGCAGTTTTAAATCGGTGTTAAGATTTGTTTTTTTTTTGTACAATTATCAGCGTCGATCTCCCCCGGCCTTGCGACGGCTACCAGCAAGAAACGTGCCAGAAAAAAGGAATAAGACGCCTCGCACTTCCTTCCCAGCTTCGACTATTGTTCTGTTATTTACAGAACAGCGTAATCGAAGTATATTGTACTCTTTTGTATATACGAACATCCAATATGAAATTATTTTAAGTAATATTAATATTGAATAGTCCGACGACGAATTTCTCACGTTCCATTTCGTTTATTTCATTCTATAGTCTCGTTTGCGACAAGCTGGACCCGTAATTGTTTAACGCTTAGGCATTGAACAAGTTTCATATAAACAAGTATAGAGTTGATGAAACTTTTAACACAAAGTTTGGTGACTGCGCCGAGTCAATGCATCCTTCCTAGGGCAAGGTATTCAAGGTTCTATTTTAAGCTCCAGCAGACATTTAAATTTTACGGACAATTGTTCAACTGAGCTTTGACGTTTATATAAAATGTTATTTGGACGAGTCCCATTATCCCATTCAAGATTATATAGATGATAAAAGACGTGAAATTATTATTTTTATTATTATTGTGTACAAATTTTGGCAGTTATAATATATAATTTGATAGGTGTTCACCTAAAGAGTTGAACTCAATTTCTAGCCGGTTCGTCTAGTTAGAATCTATATTGCAAACCAGCAGTTTGCAATGTAGATCAAGGTGCTTTATTATCAATTTAATTTTGTAAAGATTTTTTTACAGCGTTCTTGTAAGGTGAAGTGTCAGCCAGTAAATGGGTGTTTTTTCCTGTTTGAGGATAATGTTTGGAGATCACTCCGCCACGCTGCTCCAATGTAGGTTTTTTGTTGTATATTTTGTTCCGTTTTGCTCCTCACCATGGAACACGAGATGAATTGTAAACATAAATTAACATTAACAAACTGTGAATGTCCCACTGGCGAGGCTTCTTCTCTTTTTGAGGAGAAGTTTTGGAGCTTATTCCACCACGATGCTCCAATGTGGCTTGGTGGAATACACATGTTACAGATTTTCAATGAAATTTGACACATGCAGGTTTCCTCACGATGTTTTCCTTCACTGTCAAGTAAGAGATGACTTATAATCACAAAGAAAGTACACTAAATTCAGTGGTGCTTACCCGGGTTTGAACCCACGGTCATTGGTTAAGATTCACGCGTTATTACCGCTAGGCCATCTCGGCTATAAACAATAACATAAATTAAGCACATGAAAATTCAGTGGTGCTTGCCTGGGGTTGAACTCGTCGTATTAGGTTAATATACCTTCTGAACTTCCCAATTATTAACCACGTAGTGATACTACTACCAGGTAGTATTCTGAAAACAATACTTGGTAACGAACTCGTCTGAAATGATGGTCTCTCGATCTATTTCGGCGGTAAATTTCAAACAAAGCTAAATATTATAGCGCTTTGGAGATAGGGAGGAACCGGGTGTAAAGTTCCTCATCCATCATTGAAAAGGAAGGATCCTCCGACCAGACGGGTGTTTGTCTGGTGGGCTACTGCCCGACGGTTGTTGTCAGGTTCTTGTATATATATGTTCAATCGCTCGGATAACTTTAATATCGCGATTTAAGATACGTCAGTTTTTTAGTTTTCATATGTGGCGAGATAGATGTCGCTACATCACTACCCTCCGAGACCGGAGGTCGATAGCAGGTTGAGTCGTACATACATATTTGTGATTGTGGGCCAGTGGAATGTTCCAGTGAGTCGGAACCAGATGCCGCATAGTTCACGATGAGTCGGAACTGTCTGCGGTGATGCCCCAGTGAGTCGGAGTGATGCTGCAAATGCTCCAGTGAGTCGGAGTGGTGCAGTGCTGCGTAGTGGCTGGCTGCTGCGTCGACCAGGAGAGAAGTGCGTCTCTGCTTGCTGACCGGCCGAAGTGCAGTGTGCTGTGCCAAGGTCGCTGAGAAGACTGTGGGTGATGACCAGGAATGCGCGTCCGCTGCATGCTGGTGGTCAGGATACCCGTAGTAGTCGTGGATGCTGGCTGGCTGTATGACTCGCTGCTCGAAAGCTTGAAGAAGTGATGATGACGTCACGATGACGTAGCTTTGCGAAGGCTGCGCTGACGTTAATGCTCGAGGTCACCAGTTTGGGAACTGGCCATTGAAAAGGGAGGATCCTCCGACCAGACGGGTGTTTGTCTGGTGGGCTACTGCCCGACGGTTGTTGTCGGGTTCTTGTATATATGTTCAATCGCTCGGATAACTTTAATATCGCGATTTAAGATACGTCAGTTTTTTAGTTTTCATATGTGGCGAGATAGATGTCGCTACAGCGCAAAAGTGTTTTCGCAAACACAGGTACACTCTCTATTCCGTCACTCTCATAAGCCGATGGGACAACAATCCGACACGACCGGAAGAGTTCTGGAACAGGACTAACGGATTTACCGGGGCACGGGAATGTACAGATTTCCACTTTTCAGACTCCGGGCTGCCACTTAGAAGCTTCGACAGAAATACCCAATTTGTTTCTTTCGGGATGGCTTTGGGTTTGAACCCAAAATCTCGAGATTTTCGGCCTTATATCTAGACACTAGACCAACGAGGCATACACACATTGACCAAAGCATGCCATGTACAACAAAACGGACTATTAAGAGCTAATGGTACGTTTTGTTGCATAGAACTGTCGCTAGCTGATTCCTCTTGTGGAATGCCAACTCTGTTAGCAAATGGAAGACGGTGTTCAAAGCGCGACGAATGGTTGTTATTTGTTTTTTATAATATGAGGATAAATTGGCTATTCTTAACCAGAATCCGTTTATAGAAACTAAGTAGTGTAAAGCATTGCTTATTGCGTCTGTAAACCAAGAACTGTTGCGTGGGTGGTGTTTACGGTCCTAATGAGCAGTTGGAAGTAAAATGAAAGATTATCCTAAATTTGAGAAGGCTTATTTTGCCACGCGGTGGTAGACATTTGTGCAAGCTCGTCTGGGTAGGTACCACCCACTCATCAGATATTCTACCGCAAACAATAGCAATACCAAGTATTGTTGTGTTCGGGTTTGAAGCCAACGAGTGTATGTGAGCCAGTGTAATTACATGCACAAGGGACATAACATCTTAGTTCCCAAGGTTGATGGCGCATTAGCGATGTAAGCGATGGTTAACATTTCTTGCAATGCCATTGTTTATGGGTGTTGGTGACCACTGAGCATCAGGTGGCCCATATGTTCGTCCGCCTACCTACACAATAAAAAAAAACACCGTCGACGCCGCTGGTGGATGTATAGGTGGCAGAACTTTATCCGATACGTACCAGATTCCTCGCTAAGTTTTTCTCAACAGCCCACCGTGGTGAGCAACAATGATGAAAACAAAAAATATAAATTTAGTGATGAAATTCAATTACTTGGTTAAAACCCGCAGCCTTTAGTCAAAATTCACGTGTTCTATCCACTGGACTATCACAGCTTCTTAACTTTATAATAAATTACGTTAATATTTCATTTGCATGCCGAAATACAGACAGTTATAATATTAAACTGTTTAAAACCGTAAGCTCTCGCCGTAACTAGGTGCGAACGGTAATTTAATATCGTTTTTATATTAAAGATTTATAAATAGTTATTGTATTTTTTATCGGTTAATTTTATTTACATGGATGTATTTATATAATTATATAAATATATATGTTGTATTTAAGGGCTGGGAAGTGTAGCCTAGTAGTAGTAGCTTCGCTGATTTCGAATTGACAATCGCTACAACCAATGACTAGGGAACGGGATACAAACGTCGTTTTAAAAATACTTTGTATAAATTACATTTACGTCATTTCTACAGGAGATTCAACTAGAATTCATTTTTGTCTGATATGTATTGTAAAGCTTTGCCCAATTAGGAAATTTTAATATTTCGTTAAAAATAAATCATTAATAAAATAGTTATTAATCAATACTAGATATGTACTCTAATGTAATGTGATGTTATATATACGTTTAAATATGTTTAATTGACATAATTTAATATAATAGGTAGGCTACCCTAGTTAGGAACCCTAAGTTCGAATGCATGATGATAATTTCCAGAACAATTGAGTTCGAACCCACGGCCACATTATTCGTAACCGTATAAATAACCGTTAGACCAACAGTTTGTTTAATAGTAATAAACGTTTGAGTTTTCTTTTTTGGTAATTCAAGGCTACGCTTTTAAAATTAAGTCTCTCAAAGACTTTTCTTTTTATTCAAAACTATTCGTGTATATTTTGTTTTGAATATTTAATTTGAAAAATGAGTTCCGCTGTTGACAAGATATATACGTTTAATATGACTTATCAAAATGTTATCATAGTCGATTAAAGTATAAAAACGACGGGATAATTACACGGAGCGCTTCGCTGAGCATTTGGTCTTTAATGTCATAACGGAAACGTGAGTATAAAAATAGTTTTATTAAATAAAATAGGAAATGTATGCAAAATATATTTGCATTAATGTATGTTTTTGGTTCGTAAAACCGTAAATGACTTTATTATATCCGATTTTTTTGACGAATTATCGCTAGAAATGGTAATTAATGTAAAAATAAATAAAGAAAAGAAACGTTCGAGAATCTAAATTGTTCACAATATGGCGGCTTCTCTTTGCAATATTCTGCGGATTGGATATCATTTGGATTTACGCTTCAGCATCGCAAATCATTATCATATTAAATAGGTACTGTAATGGGTTTACGTGTGACATGTGTGTGAGTTAGGTGGATTTAGAATCCACTGAAATCGTACAAATCCAATTTCTACAGAATATTCTCATTACAATAACTGACAACATAAGGACAGGTGATATAATATGTTTATATGACGTACATATAATGGGATATCTGATACTACATCAAAACTCAGACATCGGTTGAGATTTTAACAATTCTAAAAGAAAACATAAAAAAGTGCAATTAATAATATATACTGGAATAATACGATATGATTATTTTTTATATGGTTGAATGGGCCCTCCCATTCAATCGGCGCGGGAAGGAAGAAGGGTGTTGAAAAAATGTCCTTCCTCGGGGTTCCATACCAAATATCAAATTCGGTTCTGTAGTTTAGCCGTCAAAGCGTAACAGACAGATAGAGTAACTTTTCCATTTATAATTTTAGTATAGATAATCATATAGTATAATATTGAAGAGAAGATATGAGTCACTTTTACTATTTCTGATTTGAAACAATAATATTCTACAAGATCAAGCTCACTAGCGTGCCATTGGAGAGGTCTATGTCCAGAAGTGGACGACAAAGGGATGATGATGATGATGATGATGACTGTGTTTAAATGTTATATTTAGATCAACACAGGAAATCCACCATACACACAATCATTTAATATGGTTTATATAATAATTACGAGGGATTGAACATACTCGTGAAATATATATTTCCAATAGCCATTTACATAGTTGTAATGATTGCCAAGTGACCTATGATATTGAGGAATGGATTATGTAAAGGTCAGTTTAATTGGCCGTCAAATATAACAATTAAATTGATCAATTATTATCGCAGAAGGAACTTGTTTCATGAATATGAGTTTATTTTTCATTCTAATGAAAGCTAATATAGGGTTTTCCATTAAGGGCGCTTGATCGTGCAGAACTTCCATCGTAGCGTGTGCTGTGTGGCACGTAGCGCCGTCCTGTTGAAACCACATGTTGTCCAGATCCATATTCTCGATTTCAGGCCAAAAGAAGTTGGTTATCATCGACCGGTATCGCTCACCATTGACGGTGACGGCCACACCATTATCGTTTTCGAAAAAATACGGACCAATCACGCCTCCGGCCCAAAATCCGCACCAAACAGTCACTTTCTGCGGGTGCATTGCCACTTGGTGAACCTCGTGTGGATTGGTCTCGTCCCAAATACGGCAATTTTGCTTGTTGACATAGCCATTCATCCAAAAATGCGCCTCGTCGCTGAAGATGATTTTTTTGCCAAAATCGGCGTCAACTTCCAACTGCTCTAATGCCCAGTCAGCGAACACACGGCGCTGTCTATGGTCATTAACCTTGAGCTCTTGGGTCAGCTGGATCTTGTACGGGTGCAGGCTCAAGTCACAACGCAAAATTCGCCAAGTTGTCGTCTGCGAAAGGCCGAGTTCCTGTGCGCGACGCGGAATTGACTGCCGCGGGTTTTCGAAGACACTGTCGCGCACAGCGGCGATATTCTCGGCAGATCTCGCGTTACGTTGACGCACGGGAACCGGCTGATTGTTAACTGACCCGGTTGACTCGAATTTGTCCACCAATCGACGGATAGTCGACTCGGCAGGACGATCATCGCGACCGTAAAACGGGCGAAGTGCGCGGAACGTTGCTCGAACTGAAGACCCATTTTCATAAAACAATTTTATGATTTGCACGTGCTGCTCGACACTGTAACCTGCCATGGTGGTTTGGGAGGACGGAATGAATATAACACACTGCATTTGACAGCTGTCACTCAAACAACGTGGCCGCAATCAGCTGTCAAAGTTCAAGCGTCCCTATTGGAAAACCCTATAGTTTTACATTGATAAACGGTTCAGTGGTTAGAGATGTTCTGGATTTATTTATGAATATATCACTAGTCACCCGGAATAAGCATTAAATTTCCTGCCTCGCACAAATCATATCAAAGTCGCCGGCAACTTTTCCGAGCCGATATGACATTGCAACCTTCAAGAAAAGAGCGTTCTCATTCCTTAAAGGCCGGCAACGCACCTGCAAGCCCTCGGGTGTTGGAGATGTCCATGGGCGGCGGTAGTGACTTTCCTCAGGTGAGCCTCCTGTTCGTTTGCCCATTCTTACATAAAAAAGCAAGTTAAGTCGCGACGCCTCGCCTGATCTCTGTCCTGTTGCGTAAGGCGTAAAGTCCAAATACTCTGTGAGTAGAAAGATACTTTATAATTGTTTGTAAAACCTTTCGGAGCTCGAACTTATTGTACAGCTAATAAAAAAAGTAATCAAACAAACTTTATTCGTCTTCAATTCCATGTAACGCAGATGTGAAAATTTCAATGTCAAATTTTTAATTTAAAAATTTTCTTTATTACAATAGAAAAATTTTCATATTATGAAGTAAAAAGAAAATACGTCGTCGGGCTTTGGTTTACGTTATGGCGATGTTTTCGAAGGTTTCCCTGACTTACACCTTTGATAAATTAATGAAAAAGTTGAGAAATAATTTAAAAGTTGACTGTTAGGTAATCTTCAAGAATTAGCATACTTGTGTTACCAAGCGAAGCGTGGTCGATGTGGATTCATCTTAAGCTCATTTTAGTACTTGATTGTAAAACCTTAACAATTTTATATTTTTGATCAGACACAATCTTAATGTTGTTTACATACAATATTTTATTTTTAATTTTGAACTGGATTTACATATATAAAATCAAATAAACGATTTACTTTTTAGCTCCACTTTGAAAAAATGAATCGAATGTGTAAGCTAATGAGCGAAGCGACCGCGATGTCCCTGCGTATTACTTGCAGAGACGACGACGAACTGCAACAAAGATACATTGCCACTATATAGCGTATACATTGCAAATATGTGTATGCATTTAGAATACCCCTCTTCACTTGATCACTCAGGTGTGTCTGATCCATTATAGAGAATCGTACTTCAAGGCCGCTTCCGCTTCGCTTGGTCGCGCAGGTGTATTCAGTCCTTTATAGTACAACCTATAGTTCGTTCCTTTATTTGTCATTATCACTGAGATTAAAGACATAATATTTCCTCGGTAAATATATTTTTAAGTTGACTGAAACATATCAAACTACCCTATATTCAACACAACTCATATTCTCTGTAGATCAAGATCAAGATCAATCTCATTAGACTTTAAATTATTTATTTGTTCTTTTTACGTTTTCATACATAGCTGTACTTTATAACAAATTTAAATTATTTTCGTTTCAACTTTCTAATGTATATTTTTGATTTATGTTAATATGTTTTTTAACTATGTTTAATTGCCCGAAATAATAACTATTATAATAATATTATAAAGATTAAAATGTTTAAAATATTATTAATTTTGATATCGTAGTGTATGTTGAGCTAATAATATATATGTTACATGTAAGTCAATAATACCGTTCGACATGACACACCAGAGCATGTGCGATGTCAGGACTATCAACCATTCCTTACATCGCCAATGCTCCACCAACCTTGGGAGCTAAGATGTTATGTCCCTTGTGCCTTTAGTTATACTGGCTTTAAACCGGAAAACAACAATACAGAATATTGCTTTAAGGAGGTAGAATATCTGATGAGTGGCCTATGGGAATGGCCTATGGGAAACCTGGACGGGCTCGCAGAAAGCCCTACCGTCAAGTACTTGGAATTTACTACTGTCATACATTTCAATCGTCTCGAGCTATAATAGTTCAGGTTATTGTGATAATAATAATAATAATAATATTTTATTTCAGATTATTAGTCAATCCATATTAAAATTAAATTAACATTGAATTCGAATTAAATAAAATAATAATAATAAATAAATAAAATTAAAATAAATAAAAGATTAAAGAAGATTTATATAAATAATAGATTAAAGTGATTATTGAAATTAAGTTGTTTTTTATTTGCTCGGTTGCTCAACGATTTGCCCGCATAATGCCCAATGGTGGTAGCCACCGTACCATATACATATATAGGGTTATTTGTAACGAACCAGCAACCTCGCAGGACTAGATAGCTAACACCATAAGCAACAACTTTTGTTCTGTGACTTTTGATAATTTTTTAGGTTTTATTTTCATACAAAAACAAGTATTAATTTAATTTCCCGCTTGAACGTTTATAAATCTACGCGCATCGCACAGATCGACGCGTCGCGTCGTCTTTTCGTTTATGAATGAAATATAGACCTACAAATGTCACGACAATACGACAAAAACTTGTAAAATATTTTTTTTTTCATGTATTGAGTTTTGTCCGAAGGCATAGAACAAAAGTTGTTGCTTATGATGTTAGCTATCTAGTCCTGCGAGATTGCTGGTATTTTACAAATAACCCTGTATGACATATGTATATAGTATTAATTCGTATAATAGTAATTTCTCATTTTAAGTGAGTTTTTATATTCTGTCTTCAAACTGAATCGGATTGCCCGGTTAAAATACAAAATTTTGCCCAATCATATCTTTCAAATAATATTACCTATAAAAACAAAATATTATATTGTAATTAGAATTGACGCTAGCGATCTCTTCACTCGTTATGTGCTAATACGTAATATAGCACGCCTCTCGTTTTTGTCATACGTTTATTCAAATATATTTTAATATCTCCAAAAATACTAGTCTCACCTGAAAACTGTAGCCAGTTATTCGTACTTACAGGAAATTATTCAAATATATTTGTTACTTTTTGTTTAGCTTTCACATTTTTTTAAAATTATAAAAGTGTTTATGTTTAATCATGGATGAGTATAGATCATCGATTTTAATGTAAATATTTATTTGATTACTAAGTGATTGATATTAACTTTTCATGTATCTGTTATTGGTTTGGCAATTTATTCTGTAACTACCTTTAGATCTATTCTTTAAGAACAAACTTGAGACTCACCCAAGTAATTGGTCGTGAAATGTCACCCGATTTTAAGTGAGTTTTTACAGAATAGCATGATATATGTATCAAAAAATGTTCAATACGCAACTCACTAATGCCATAGCATTAGCCCATCCTAAACGTATAAGCAATCAATTTGGAAATGGCATAACAATTGGCTAAGTAATTACTGCTATGATATTAGTATGATCTATAAAAAATGTTAATTCTAAAATTAAAACATTTTTACTTGCCAAGCCTTTCTGATAACAATAAAGCCGGACCCCGAGCGGTTCGGGTGCACTATCTATAATTAAACAATGGGCCAAATCCTCCCCTCCATTACGATCCAACACCGACGTTAAACACATTCAGATAATCTCCCAAATCGGCTAATCTCGTAACGAAACTCGATTCGACTTTAATTCATTTATTTCGATATAATTTTTTACTTTGACTTTGTCCGTGCATATAAAATTGTTGTAAGTACTTATAAATTTAAAAAAGAAATACTATGTGTTCATGCAGTGTTCGAAATTCGACCATAATTATAGAAAATTAGAGGAAACAAAGTATGTAGTTGTATTTAATCGAATATTTAATACTACACTTATTTTAATTTTTTTTTATTGGTAACACTAAAGCTTGTCAATAGCTACCAATAAAAAAAATTAAAATAGTTTGACAAAAAGATAAAACAGCTTACTACCTGTAAGCTGTGATATCTTTTACTATATATTTATTAATTATTATAAATACTTTACTTTTGATGTTGCTACTTCTTTCTTTTATATATTTATTTAAATGAAATCAATCTTAAGAGATTGATGCTATTAAGAGAGCTTCAGCTAACTAACTTTACTTTTTCTTCTTTGTTTTTGCTGTTACACCGTGTTATTTTACTCAAGAGTTTTTGAAATAATTTTTAATTAGTAGATATTAACAACTCTATTGATATTTTATACCTTTCCAAAATTTTATAAAATGTTGACATTTTTCTATTGATATTATGTGAAGAATATCTTTAAATATATTAACAACAAGAATACATTTTTAACATAAAATATTATAAAAAAAATTACGTACAAAAGTTATTACATTTTTTTATTGTATGATCAAAACGGTCGGCTGTCACGAGGCGGGGTGTATAATAATGAATGTATTATGGGTACGTTGATACTATTAAGGCAGTTAATTATTATTCCGCAATGTTTACAGACCAAAGAATATGAAGTGGCATTTAGAGGTGTGAGTACTTTGAACTGCCTCGTTGGTCTAGGATACATGTAAGACCGCAGACACGGTGGTCCTGGGTTCAAATTCCAGGTCGGGCCAATAAAATGTTATTCAGATTTTCTGTCGTAAATTCTCAGTAGCAGCCCGGAGTCTGGAAGTTGGAAGCGTGTACACTCCCGTGCCTCGGAAAGCACGTAAAGCCGTTGGTCCTGCGCCTGAACTCTTTCCGGTCGTGTCGGATTGCCGTCCCACAGTTGTGTCACACACTTGTGCACTATAATATCTCCTGCGCAGTTGGTTAATCTCTCTTGAGATTGGCCGCCGTGGCCGAAATCGGTCAGGAGGACTATTATTATTACTTTGTATTATATAGTCTCATAAAAATAATCTTAGCTTTTATTTTTAAGTAGAATGTAGATCGAACTGAAGCACATAATTTTATTTGGTATACGAGACGAGACGTTTGCTATAATAAATATTTGATGGAATAATATAAAATATGATAAAGGATATCCATGTATATAAATTAAATCAAAAATTAAATTATAGAGGAAGAAAATGTTCGCGAAAAAAATAAGCGGAAAATGAGAAAAAGTTTATCAATTGTTACCGTCTACGTTATCACCTAAATATTAGTGTGTCACTTAATGTGTCACTATTGACATCGATCCTCACTTTTCGTCTTATTGATAGTGAGAACTTTATAGATTGCTCTTTAAGTAATTTTATTAATCTAGCTCCTTATATGAGCTCCTACTGTCGTCGACCACCTACCCCGACGCAGGCATTAACGTCGATTTGCAAGAACCACGACCACGACAACCACTGGACAAGACAACTCTTATCCGTCTTATCCTTGGGTATCGTGCCATGTGACATAAGACCACTACGTTTGAGGACGACCACCCCTAAAAGTATGTGGTCCTGACGTTTAAGGTCAAAACAAAGCGACCTGGTAGCTCATGCTACCTGAAAAGATAAGACCGTGTAAGGATGGGAACCCTCGATGCCTGTAGTAAGTGACCTAGACCTGACAGTAAGATCCCACGAGTGACCGAGGTAGGTGGGTACCTACTAATTTGTATCCATCGGGTCGGGTACTTCGTACAAATATTATTGAGAATTTATTACAAAGTTTTTTTTATTTTTTTCTCAATACATTAGGACGAGCACATGGGCAACCTGATTTTAAGTGGTCACCAACGCGTATTTTTGGCATTGTAAGAAATGTTAACCATCGCTTATGTCGCGAATGTGCCACCAACCTTGGGACCTAAGATATTATGTCCCTTATGCCTTTAACTGGCTCACTCACCCTTCAAACCGGAACACAACAATACCAAGTACTGCTGTTTTGCGGTAGAATTTCTGATGAGTGGTACGGTACCTATCCAGACGAGCTTTTCCTACTTTTGCAAAATTAACTTTTTCTTTGAAGTAAACAAACTTCTTTACAATGAAAATGTTTTTACAGGACGGATTGTTTCAACAATTCTTTAATGACAATAAAAAATATACAAATTAAATTGATTGATATCACTAAATGTAAATCATTAAAAATAAAACTTGTATTAACAAGCGAGTGTTTTTATAGTTACATAAAAATACAAAATTAATAATTTACTAAATTTTATAATAATCAATTAAAAAAGTCACTACTGGGCTCCTTTGAGGAGAAGGTGCCACTACGCTGCTCCATGATTGGGGTGGGTAGGTAGGTTGATAATCAATGTTTTTCTACAGTAAAATGAGATATTTTTTTATCCTTGAATCTAATGGAAAAACAAAATTCACCTATTTTTATTGTAATAAAGTCATGATGACCTCCGAACTGGTACCGGTATATCTATACTGTATAATAAAGGGCTCTCCAGCCAATTGAGTCAACCAACACATCCACTACCCATGCTTCCAGCCACCGTATCTTTGTATTTGCCCTTTTTGTTCCATCCATCCATCCATACTTTTGGGTTTTCTTTAAATACATCGATTATACCAAAATATTGGTTATATCAGGAATATAATACATTTATTGATTCTTCCTATTCACCATCCACTCACTCACCTACCGGACCCCCATAAACTACATCCACTTATCCACTTATCAAAACATGACTTCGAATGTACAAATATTTTCGAATATATATTGTATTATTCTGACCAATTTCTTTAATCTATTAAATACGTTTTGTCTATTTGCTGATATATCTGTTACATGGAAAGTTAGCGGTGTAAAGCATGACTAATGTTTATGCCTACAATGTCGCGAATTGATAATATTCGTAGAATCAATCATCTTCATCATTAGGATCACCCGCATCTTGGTAACAATTCGCGTGGGCGATTTAAACTTTATCAAAATCACCTATTATTAATGTACCGAAGTAAAACTGACGGAACCCGCTCGGACTCAGTAACGGTCTGAGTTATAATCGCCGTATCATTTGGTAGCCGTATTCAATTATCTAATTGATCTATGTATCGGTATAGCTGTTTTGTGCGTTTGATAAATTTGATTGTTTAAACTTACAATAGGTAGCGTATTTTTAGGAGACGCGGTCTCGACTCTCGGGCCGGCGCGCTGTCGCCGCGCCGGGGCCTGACGTTTACAAATTATATACACCGACAACTATTTGAAACAATATACCGGTTACCGTTTAACTTATCTCGGAAGTTTTCGTCTCTTAGATAAAAGGTTGTATTACTTAAATGTCATTATGCTCGGGGTCCGGTACTTGTACGGTGCACGGGATAATATTTCATTGGGCGCGGCAGAGACGATATCTTTTTAGACGGTCCCTAGCCGATTTGTTCGTTTATCTCTTCTTATGAGGTTGATAGGTCAGCCCCAAGGTATCTCACGGGTCTACTTGTGTACGATTGTTGAACTGGCGACGTTCACTGTCGAACGTTTCTAGTTTTCAATAAATACGAAGTTTGAGATTTATAGAGCTTGTATTTGATTGTTTGCATAAGAACGGTATTACGTTAAATTTAATTTTTCGTTTTCGATTACTCCGTATATTGTCTTGATATTGTTAGTTAAATGTAATTTGTGTTTTATTATTGCTAATAAAGCCGTGCGTGTTTTCTGTTCATGATTTATTTTTTAAGATACCAGTCTTAAATATCCCATTTTTTTAGTTTATCGCGTTCGGACAGACAGTCAGTCAGACGCGGCGGCGGAATTTTAATAACATAATATTTTATATTTCTCCAAAATAATTTACCAAAATCTACTAAACATTACAAAAAATATAAAAATGATTACAAAGAGATGATATGTTAATAATAAATTATTGAATAAATTGATTTACCTATTTCATATTAAACTATATTTTATTTTTATATTTATAATAACATTTATTTATATTAAAGCCTTACTGTATAAATTGTGACCGCGTGGAATGGTGGCAAGAATGCTAGCAGCATTTCCTCTTTGAATCGCGAAAAATGAGCCAGCCCTCATGTGACGAGTAGAGGTAATAAGACAGGGCGTAATATTTTTGATGAATTTTGTTGCACTATCACTCCAAGTTCTAAGCGTTTCAACTGCAAACGGAACAAAAATATAATTTGGAATGACAGACGATTATTTGTTCGCTTCAGCTTTTCCCGCGGCAGCTCCGGCTTTTAACACTGTTTCCCTGTTATGACATGGGACCAGTGTCTCGATACATGTTGCGTTCCACACTATGGCCCGTCCTCGTTCCCAGGGAATCAATATCAGTCCATTAGGTCTCATGTGGCTCAGTAAAGAGCCAGAGTCGTGGTGATGACGGAATGATACAATTTTTATTGTATCACACCTTTGTTCCCAGTCGAAGACCTATTGTTATGCGAAAACATTCATTGTCTAACTCTTTAATTGATAAAGCTAGAAGCCGTGCATGGTTTTTTGCACTTGTTAAATTTTGAGTCAAGCTTAGTTGTGTAACGAGAACCAGTAGCGAATCCCAAAGTTTTTGTTTGGTAACTTCATCAGGGATATCGCCATTGGGACACTTTACCTTCAAGTTTTCTATTGCCTCTGTAACATTTGTAACATCTGTAATATCCGTGGCAAAAAATCTTGAAACTGCCCCGACCCGGGAACCATACTTGCATATCAAATAGCCCATTTTAATTTTAAATATTATATTATAATGAAATGATTTCAAGATCAATATAGTAGAAACGATCCCTTAGGAACTGTAGTATCACCGAGTTTTGATTTTTGCTAAATGTGTTTTTACTACACGTCTAGTGATCTATGGTGAATAGAGAGATATTGAGATGTCACGCATGTGTCACGAGAAATTCTGAAAGATCTATCCGTCACTTAAAAGTTTATCAAAGTGACGAGTCTAACTTAAAGGGTGAAGAAGCTTTCGCCCAGCTGTAAGACATCAATAGGATTATTTATCACCTTTAGCGTTCTCATCCTCCGTATAGGATTGTCAGTGAAAGATTTCGTTGACAATCACATTTTATAATAATAGAGGAATATATTTAAGAATAGAATATAATGACACCGCCATACGTCACGTAAATACACAATATACTTATATGTCATTTATATTCTAGTAATTATAGGTAACCAGCTCCAAGTTATCATTTGTTTAATTTGTGTTTATTTCACCTCGTGCTCAGCGATTAATATATAAGGACTAAATGCTTAAATATATTTAGATATACTTATTTACTAATGATAATATATTATAAATGTTAAATGTTTTTGAGTTCCCGATATGAATGCACTGTTAGTTAATTTTAAATCTCATTTGATGTGGTACCACTAGTTTGTACTTTGTAGAGCTGCGTGCGCAATTGTTAGGATGGGTACGTACAACCTACTCAAAAATGTGTTTTGATGTGTCTTATGTATAGCATTTTAGATCCCGTGGTTGCAATTGACAGTGTGAGATTTACCATCAGGAGAAAGAAAAAATATAACAATATATCCTTTGTTGTAATAATTTAAATAATTGTTAATCGTATGCAATAAAACATTTTATGTCTTCGATAGTTAAACACAAAAAAAGAAAAAGTATGTAGAGAGAAGTAAATCTTTTAACACACGCGTCGTATCGAACGATCTCAGTGTGTACGCACCTAATTAACTGGCTTTAAGTCGGTGAGTATTAAATTAGGCGCCTACCTGCTTGCAACGTCAGTAGCGCCGTTGTAAATTAGACTTTATTTATCAAGCTTTAGAAATCATTATTGTTTAACGAATTTTGAATTTCTTTTAAGATTTTCTATGTTTCTTATCACCAAATTATTTGACAATATAATGGGTTAAGTGGGTTGGTGGAATACACATGTGGCAGAATGTGAGTGAAATTTAACACATGCAGGTTTCCTCACGATTTTTTCCTTCACCGTCAAGCACGAGATGAATTATAAACACAAATTAAGCACATGAAAATTCATTGGTGTCTGCCCGGGTTTGAACCTACGATCATCGGTTAAGATTCACGTGTTCTAGCCACTGGGCCCTCTCGGCTTTTGGGAAGGCATGGGATTTGATTAAAATATTGCTCATATAAGAAAACACGTAAACAACTTTACTCGGTGGTAGAGCTTTGTGCAAGCTCGTCGGGGTAGGTACCACCCACTCATCAGATATTCTACCGCAAAACAGCAGTACTTGGTATTGTTGTGTTCCGGTTTGAAGGGTGAGTGAGCCAGTGTAAGCCTAGCCAGCCTAAAATATTATTTGACCGTTTGTTTGCTTGTTTTTGCACTCATTAAAATCAGAAATAGGTTCTAACAAAGCCGCATGGTGGTCGCCTGCTGTAATTCTACATATATAGGATACGTATACTCATGGGATATGATACGACTTCTAACTGATTGTATGTGGAGCTTGCGAGCAATAGTTCAATTTTTTTTTTCCTACCTCGTTGGTCTTGTGTCTACATGTAAGGCCACGGTGGTCCTGGGTTCAATTCTCAGGTCGGGCCAATAAAATGTTATTGGGAACCATCGGATCTTTTCTCCTAGGTCTTATGTTCTTGTTTTGAGGAGAAGATTTTGGAGCTTACTCCAACGCGCTGGTTCAATGCAGATTGGCAGATACACGAGGCATATTTTCATCCGCCACATGCGGGTTTCCTCACAATGTTTTCTTTCCCCAACGAGCACGAGATGAATTACTATCACACAATAAGTACACGAAACGTTGTGTTTAAAGTTTGTATGTTGTTCAGTAGTGTTTGCCCGGATTTGAACACGGAGTCGTCGGCTAAGATCTTGTAACAAATGGACCATCGCAGCTTTTGCAACTTGGCCCAACGAGTAGAATGTAACCAGCTAAGAATTATTTAAAAACAGAATCAGCAATGTTCAACGACTACGACGAATCTAATTGACTTAGTAAAAAATGAACTGAAATAATAAAAATACTAAGCGTACGAAATAGCTTCGTCAAAATTTCCGTTTTATATAATTATGTTATTATAATATAATAATTATTCTGTTCGAAATGTTTTTCGGGAAGGAAATGCCGTATAATTTTTTTTAAATAAAAAAATATACCATGTTTTAAAATTAATCTGTCTTGCTTTTTGGAATATACAGGTGTAACACAATTCGTGTCCGACCCGTGAAGTGGTTATTAGGTATCGTGTGTCGGTTCTATTTGTGTAATATTTTTTAAAATACTAAGCAAAAAAATTTTACTCGGATTTTTTTTTTTTAATTAAATGACAAAATTTACCTGGCTACACAGGTGCGGGCAATAGTGCTCAATAGCTCTTACCTATCGGATAGCTAAGACACGAGGTCATGACCTCAATAGTCCACGTTTTTACCACCAACAGTGTCGTTAAACACAATTAATATATTTTTTTGAGTAATTTAGTATAATGGTAATGCTAAATAAGTATAATGGTAATGCTAAATTATTGAGAACCGAGCCGGATCAGTAGAAGGAATATTTAAGTGATTATCCGGATAAATTCGGACGGACTGGCAAAGGAAAACATCATGTGGCAACCTGCATGTGTCATATGTAATTCCGCCACATTTATCCGAAAGCCCTCTCAGTGGGACAGCATATTCTAATATGTTTTCAGATAAAACAGTATCTTAGTGTGATATAAAATTATATATATCAGTTTATTGTTTTAAAAAATATACATTTTCAATTAAAATTAAATTGTTGCGTAAGTATCGTATGAAACGGAATACATATTATCATAATTGATATCCAAAGTAATATGTTTTGATGGTTTAATATTTTACTCTTAATATTTTTAATACCTACCATCTGTTGATTTTTTACTTTCTGGCATTATTAGATATTAACACTGCTAAATGTTTTAAATAAAGATTAAAATTATATTACGATTAATTAAAAACGCATTAAAGGTCGTTAACCTCGGCGCGATTAAGAGCTTAAATTATTTTTCACGGGCTTATGTGAAGTCCTTATTATTTTTGATGCAATAAACATTCATGGAATGATTATAACAATTACGAAAGCTTCTACTGATATATTTATTCTTGTAGAAGGATATATATTGCAGTCATAATTATTTTCTGTTAAATGATAAGCCGAGATGGCCCAGTGATAAGAACGCGTGAATCTTAACTGATGATCGTGGGTTCAAACCCGGACAAGCACCACTGAATTTCATGTGCTTAATTTGTGATTATAATTCATCTCTTGCTTGACGGCGAAGGAAAACATCGTGAGGAAGCATGCATGTGTCAAATTTCACTGAAAGTCTGCCACATGTGTATTCCACCAAGCCGCATTGGAGCAGCGTGGTGGAATAAGCTTCAAACATTCTCCTCAATAAAAGAGGAGAAGAGGCCTTAGCCCAGCATTGGGATATTCACAGGATGTTACTGTGTGTATGAAAGGGCGTAAAATAATGAAGAAAAATCCAGACATTATTATTTACATGCCGTTAACGCAGAAAAGAAACAATTTGTAACTTCTATACTTTATTATCCGATAAAACAGGACTAGCAAGGCTTTGCGGCACAAGATGAACAAGAGAATCGCAAGAAAAGTTAAAAAAAAACAACGGGGTGCACCCCGGGAATGCCGGCAGAAGTGAAAACTTGAATATTAACGTTGTGCATTTTGAAGAAAAATTTTGCTCGAATTGCTTTAATTATCAGTATAAAAGTACTATCATTTATGTGATAAAATACAATATTCAGTTATTTCGCTATCGTACACAAACATGACAATTTATATTACGTAAAAAAAATTTAACACTTCAAAATCCGTCTTACGAATTTTCAATCAGGGTCACGTGACCTGAAGCGAGCTTAACATTTTTTACTCATCATAAAAAAGTGCACAACGCCACTAAAGAAGTTTTCACTTCAAAAATCAATTGAAAAATTTTATTTTGAAAATGTTCGTTAAGAAATGTTTGGGTTCCAAATGATATTTTAAAACGAACGACTTGGATAGATTGACACAGCTTTGTAATGAAACGATCGCCTCCAGGCTTAATGGATAGATAATAATTTATTTTTAATAATAGTATTTTTATTTTTAGTAATACTAACATAATTATGAATGTTTTATTATAAAATTTGTAATGAAAATATTATTTTGTAATGAAAAGATCGCAAATAAAAAGATAGTGTTATCAACTCAAATGTAAAACATAATATAAAATCACAACATAATGTTTGAAATATAAGAAATACAACGCTGAATTCTTTCGCTGTTTCAACTAAATACGGGTTAAAATCACAGAAAGTTATCTTTCCCGTTGCAACCCTTCATCAAAATCCATTCATAGTGAGCGTCTTCGTCGCGAAAGGAGAAACTGCTAAAATTTCAAATCAATCGGACCTACAGTTTGAGTCAGTCATCTATACTACTATATAAATCTATTGGTTCTCTCTGTACATTTTTTTTTCACCTAATTTTGTAATATGTAATCATTTTATGATGCAGTGATTCACATTATTTTCATTTTTGTCTGTATGAAAATTAATTTCAAATCGTTAATTACGTATTTCTTTACCAGCAGCCATATGTATGTGTGTGTGTGCGTGTGTGTGTATGCGTATGTGCGTCTATGTTATTATAGTAATAAAATAATTTATTATATTTTTATTAATAATACGCGCGTGGCACAGTTAGTATTTATATATATCTATATATGTTGACTTTGACATTTGAGTACTTTTGACTAACGACCTAGATAACCTAACCTACTGTCCTAGGTTAGTTTTATTTCTGTAAACGTAATGTCTAACTGTGCTCAGTATGATAAAACACTCATAATTATGTTAGTATTATTAAAAATAAATTTGATGAAACGAAACATTAATCTTTGATTTTTTTAAATTCTTCGTTATATCAAGTATCGATGTATAGCGATGGCAATTCAAACAAATAACAACGCCACGGGAACACACACAGACGCACGCATATTTTTAACAATATTTTAAAATGTCAAATTTGTCTTAAATACAAAATGCAGTAGGAGGTTGAACAATTAAGCTTGCTTCTATCATGTAGGCACGTTATTTTGAATGGGATCAGGCCGGAGTTAATCTGACAGTGGTCCCCGATAGCATCTCGTCTCTCCGCGGTAACATATTACCTCGGAACAGTCCGGCCCACTCGAACAATCGTCTCTTAAAACTAATCACATCGCTTTTTTATTGCTCGCCGCGTTTCAACCTAGAAGTGATTTGTCCACAGCAATCTATCATTCGAGAAGCATGGGAATAATTAGTGTCAGCGGTCGCATCCGGACGGAGTGTGCGCCAACAATGAACTCCGTGACGCATTCAAACAAATCATTAATAATTCCGAACGCCAGTTTTTCTAAGACGGATCCTCAGTTTATAAATGGTACAGCGCTCTCGACTACCTACTTACGGGGACATATATTTTTTAATGCCGTTACTTTTTTAATTATATTCGCATCGTTCGCTCTCGAGTAAACATTATTCGAACGTTTAAAGGTCGAAAAGCTCTCATTTTCTGAATACTTCTACGCATGAATAAGAAAAAATGTTAAACAGTGTCGAGGGAGCGGCGGCCGTGGTCTCACCGTGATGTGAACGACCTAAGCCTGGTTCGGTTATATGTTTAATACGCATTTTTATAATACTCGCATTGTTTGGCCTATGTTGGAATACATTAAACTCGGATACGTGGATATGACTTGTCGTTACATGCTCACCGCTTCCTCTATGTATTTTTATGTTGCTCATAGACAATGTAGCTGACACATCTTCGAGAATTTTTAATTAGGCGTTTGACTATATTATCGGAGCACCGAATGAATGTTTATCAGCTATTGTGTAACGTTACGTACAACCTGTACTTGTTTTATATTTATTGTAACGTCTTCTCCCTTATTGATGGTATTAATTGAGGAAAGCCATTCGCGTAGGTAATTTCTTAAATGTGTCGTTTCAGAATACATTTGCTTCGAGACTCGTGTAGTAAGTTCTATATATAAGAAACTATGTTTATAACGATGGCCTATATCTTAATGATATACCGATAGAGGACTGATTGGATCATCAGATGAATGAAATTTAAGTGACTAATTATGGTTAATTTATGTGAAAGCTGTCGAGGTTTCCTGTGATTGAAACGACATTAATCAGGGTTGGAAGGGAGTTAAACGCGGCGATATTCTGAAACAATTCTTTATGATTTTGGTAACTGTATACATGTGGAACTGTGTAGATATAGGAAAAAGGTTTTCAAACTCTTCACCCCAAATGATTTTGAACTTGTAAAGCTCAAATAATATTAGCAGAGCGTTTTGATTGTAGAATATATCTTTACGTTTAAAACAATAATATAAATAACAAATGAATTACCGATTTAATTTATCTCAAATGAAATCTTTCTTCCATTTTTTTTCGTTTATTAACATAAAAATAGTCATTAAGAGCTTTGTGGCTACATTTTTTACTGAGTCTCAGGAGGTCCCTCCCAGGTTGCAATATCGGCTCGGAGCAATGATTCTGCAGAATGCATGCTGCAGAGAAGTAGAGAAATCGGTAGGGCGATGCTCCTTGTCTTGGAAGCTATTTAAATCCGTTGTCCTGCCAGGTGCAGGATCTTTCCCCGATCGATCAGATTTTTGTCGCACTGAGCTATGTGAGTGAATAGAGAGGACGCGTGTGTATGTATATATATATATATATGGATGTAGTTAATGCTGTATAGTTATCTGGACTCTGTGGAGACAGGCCCTGGCCGTTATCAGTCAGACTATCAATAATAAATTTAAAAAATAATGTTATAATTAGAAAAATAACTTGGTTTATATTAAGATTACTATTGATGTAAAACGGTGACTTTTTTATGTATTATAGATCATTTATATTCGCTGTGTTTTGAAGGTGACAACTATTGATTTAAGCTGCAAAATAAAAGCTTGTTTTATCCCTAAAATGTTATTCCTAATGAGTTGCGTTTGTAGTAATTTCATAAGCGTGAACTTTGGTTAATAATGCTCACTTCTTCCGCGAAACAACTAAAATTTCTAGCTAAGACGACAATAAATACAGTAAATTCAAGTTTAATAACAGTTATCGTGTTTTTCTTTCACGTAATTCTTTCTAGTATGTATTTTGGATGTTCTCCTCGTCCTCAGCATGCTCTCACCCGAGAGTCGACGTTATATCTCAATAAAACCTATTCAAATAAAATCTTACTCACTGTTACCCCATAGTATGTTTATAAAAAAACGGATTATATTCTAAACATTCGATTTAAATTTATAGAACAAAATTTTTATTTTGTTAAAACACGGTTTAATTACAGTTTTATTATATGTAAAGATACATGTATCTTATTGTAGGTACAGATATATCTCTGTAAATATCTGAGGCCTGTGAAATCATTATGTTTCCGGTGTAAGACCTGTCTCGCGGACTGTGCTTCGTCTTGTTAGCGACGCGGTCCGGTGGTCGCGGTAATTGTAGCGTCGTGTAAACGAAATACTCGAGATATCAATATTTTTTTAATGACTCTGTTTGTGGGGCTGTTTGGACTCCATGATATAATACAATGCTGTCTTAATATTCAAAATGAACTAAATGCTTACTACTTCGTTTGATCTTGTGATGAACTAAATCTGACACCGTTTAGGTGTATATTTTTATATCGTATTTACGATCTGTGAAAGATTATTTGTTCTCCATTTGTTAAGTATAAATTGCGTTGACTCAAAACCAAATCACTACCTTTATAATGTAATAATTTAATAATAATAGGCCTCTACATCTATGACAGATGATTTAAGCTGCATCGCGAAGACACTTGCGTTCATGACTAAAGAGTCCGATGCGAGAGAGGATCCGTCGGCCGCTCAAAATTAAACTCATTGTTACTTATTTTATTCTAATATAGTTCATTTTGTATCATTTTGTTACATATCGTAGGATTTTGATACTTAACTGGGTCATACACATTATTCATATCAATATATTGTAGTGCCAAGAAGAAGATTCAGTGTCAATACAGACACAAAGGATGTAACATCTTAGATTCCATATACGATGGCCTTTGATTGAGTATAGTTTTTATTTGTCAGTGACAGTATTTATGGGAGACAGTGACATGTTACCATAAGGCTAGTCCTATGAGCGTCTCCTTAACTAAAATACAAAAAAAAACGTTTTAATTTAGTAGTATAATTACTAGAGATAAAATGTTCGGCTCATAACGTCGTGACCAACTGCCAACTCCACGTAGTTTATAGCTACATTGAATGTTATAGACACACAATATATCACTATTATCTATAACGAAAGTAGTACTTTTCAAGATAAGCTCGAACAAAGCTCTCATAAATGTGATAATAAAAAAACGCATATCAAAATCATACAGAACCCTAATAAAAGAGACAATGACGATTAACGTCACAAGTATTTCTCTCAGCATAATAAAGAACTTGCTCTTAATTAGCACTTTGTATTAAATATAATGTATAAAATGCGAATAAGGAAGTAATGTGAGCAGATTGTTTTAATAAAAAAAGTTAATCTTTATGTGTACAGCTAAGTGAGCGGAGGTAGCAATAATTGGTTAAGCAGTTGTTTATGTTTGATATACTGTTATGTTGGGGGCGTGTTGCTTCAGATTAGGATGCTCGTCCAGCAAAGTTATTTGGTGAGATGCACTCGATGCTCGACTCGACCTTACTGCTTTCGACACTTGTATCCTTGAAAATATTTAAAGGATACAAGCGTTATAAGCGTTACAAGTTATTGTAGTCAGTGTGACATGTCACTTTTTGATATTGAGTATGTTCTTGTTGACTACAAAATTGTAGTTATTATTATTGTAATTGGCTGTTTGATATAAAAGTCAAAACATATTTTATTCAATTAGATAAGCAGTTTTGAATCATCATTTTAAACTTTAATTTTAATATCTTGATATCACCGATTTGTAACATGGTCTTAACCGAGAAGAGACTGCAAGAAAATCTCAGTAGTTACTGTTTTACATCAAACCAATCAAGAAATGTTCATGTATTAATAATATATTTATGTTTACGTTTATTTCCAAATTCATCGTAATTGGGAAGTCACATTGTTATGAGCATGTAATGACACTGATCGACACTGATTCAAGCTGTGGAAACAATCTTGTGGTTCGTATGTCAACGGTATCAGTGAAGACACATTGGGCAAATTGTTGAAGAAGGATCAACGACTTATAACAAGGAGATTCTAAAATAAGATATTAAAAAGGTTATTCCTTATAAAGATGTTCCATTCTGGTCAGTTTTCCCGAACACCATTCAGACCAGCCTAAAAATCTAAGACGAGAAGAGTTTAATTAATATGAATAAACAGTAATCATAAAATTTTGTTCGTGATGCTGCGTAGATCTATTATTTTACGTTATCATATATATTTACATATCGATTATTTTACGTTATTTTCGTTTCGTTTCGATTATATATATGATAGACTATTTGAGATTAAAAAAACTATTTAGTGGTGGAACTTGTCGTTGTTACCAACCTAATTGGGGTCGCAATAAGCCTTTATTACACTGTACAATTGTTGTAGTGGATAAAACACTTGCACATGACGTCATGGATAATGAAGTGGACTGTGGAATTCTGTAGCTAATATGAATGTGTACGAAAGCTCTATACCCAGACGTTGCATTACGTGGCCTTTAACGGAATATAGTTTATTTAATTTATGGCGTAGTCTTAGAATACTTATTTACATATTTCAATTTATTCTTACAATTTATATTCTCAAATCTAATTAACATATTTTACCATGTGGCGTTTATTTTCAATAATGTAAGTTTTTGTTCTAGATATTAGCTCGTATATGCTTCATTGGTCTATTGGCTAGGCTACATATCGTGAGATCGAATTACTCGTGTCAGTTCAATAAATTAATTATTCTTAGTTTAGATGAAAAAAAAAAACATTTGTTAGGAAAGTGACAGTGTTTCACCCGAGCCTCGGAAAGCACGTAAACCTAATGGGCTGAGCTTGATTTTAGATAGTTTCGATTGCGGGTCTCGTTGTATATAGTTGGGCGGACGTGCTGGTTGACCACCTGATGGTAAGCGGTCACTACTGCCAATAGACATTGGCGGCTTAAGAAATATTGACCATTCCTTACATCACCAATGCGTCACTAACATTGGGAAGTAAGATGTTATACTCTTTTTACCAGTTACACAGACTCATTTAGCCTTCTAACCAGAACACAACAATACTAAGAATGGCTGCTTAGCGGTTGAAAATATGATGTACCTAGTCTTGACCGCAGTGACGTATACTCGATCTAAAGAACATTATTGTTATGTCGAATGAAATGTCAGGTGATAAACTGTGTAGCGGACTCCACTCACATCAAACGCAGTCCATTAGACGCTTACTTATAAGACGTCTGGATCAAAAAGATTTCAAAAAATGATTTGAATCTTAATCACATAATTAAACTCAAACGAATTATTGGAGCGTTGAAACTCGTAAGCTTCATATACACAGATGTGTTAATTTCATCGTACGTCGGATATACGTATTATTATTTCTTTGATGCGAATATCAAATGGTAAGCGGCAAATTTTTCGACATAACTTCCACGATTACACGACCCGTCGAAAGATTTAACGTTCTACGGAACAAATGTGATATCTTTCACCTTAGTATTTAGATCTTTGAGTAAAAATAAATCTCAGTTTCTGAGAACAACATCAGCGTCAAGTCAACTCGGCTTAAAGATTATATTTGTCATCGGGGATCGCATCAAGCGCGTTTAGTGCGTCCTGGTAGGTTTTAACTGTTGCCAAATTAGGAACGGCATGCTGTCTAGCGTTGTTTACATACTCAAAGCGATGGTTGGCTTTCACCGACTATTTGTTTATTCAAATTAAAAACCATACTTTTTGCGTTCGATGAATTATTTTTAGTAATTAAGAAAGTTAATATAAGGATATAGCATCATGATACTATGAGGTCAAGTGGTAAAACAGTTCGTGTAATATATATTTGGGAACAAAAGCAATGTAGGTGATGTTTTCAAATTAAACGGCGAATAGTTTTGATTACCATAAATCAAATGTATTTATTTAAGAAATAATAAAGCGTTTTTGAATCGTCACTATTTTAACTGCTTCAGAAAACAGCCTCTAGCGAGAATAAAATCACTTAATTGCTCTTTTTAAAACATATAACATTTTACAATGTTTTTAAGTTTTTACATTACAATTATTGTTCCCGATCAGTCTTGCCCAACCATCTAAACTGCATTTTTCAGGTACATAAAAAGATTTATTGATTAATTATGAAATATAAGTTTTTTAATTTGTTAAATGAATTATATTTTCCGCTATACATTAAATTGCCTAAAAACATTCTCTGTAGTTTACGCGAACGGAAAGCAGGGTACTTTTATTTGTAGTATTATTAACGTATATTAGATGTTATGGAACATTTTTGTGTATGCTTCCGTATAAATACTATATTATCCTAATTATTTTGTGAATTATTAATTATATTTTGAGACAAACGTACAGCTATTTCTTAAAAAAAATCACCCATTTTAATATCTTGTCCTAATGTTCGTAAGGCGGACGTTTCATATTGCATCAAGCAATTAAATTCGTTTAACAAACAGATGTTAAGTTAACTCCTGTGGTATATTCCCTGGCTCGTTACTTAAAATAAATAACATTTTTATACACCGCAACGTCAGCGTATAAGCTGGTGTATTTATAGAGCTGTCGCCTGAGCTTAAACATCTAATGATCTTAATATATAGGATGGTTTGTTTCATTTCGGCTGTTTGTTGTCTTAATTGTGCGTTTGTTTGATTTTAAACATTTTAAGGGAATTTGAAGAATCTATTTCAAATGTGATTTTAATTTTATATTTTCAGAGTTCTTTATAAGAAAATGTTGAGATGTTCAACGTGCTTCGTTGGGCTTACCAATTACTACGCTTAATATCCTCTCAATTAAAATAAATTTAGTAGTTTTAGGTGTGTACACAGATAAGCAGATGCTACTTATTTACAAAAATACATTTACATTGGTTTATAAATAGACAATGAATACGGTAAATACTTTAAAAATATTATAAGTGATTAAAAACAATTATGAATAACGAGTATATAGTACGTTGCTAACATTGCAACTTAACAAGTAAACTAACATTTGCGAAAATTATACCTGTTGAAAATTATTTAATTTTCATACCTTTTTTTGTGATATATTTGTGAACCAAAGTTTTATTCAGAATATGTAGGTAGACTGGCAAATGGGCCACAAAAAGAAGGGGTCTAACCACGCCAAAAAAAAAAATGACATATCCCTTATGCCTGTACTTATACTGGTTAATCATTCAAACTAGAACACAAAAATGTTAGTATCGATGTCTAGCCGTAGAATATCTGATGAGTTAATAATAGTCCTCCAGGCCGATTTCGGCCACAGCGGATTTCAAGAGAGATTAGCCAACTGCGCAAGATATATTATAGTGTACAAGTGTGTGGGCAAACACAGGTGCACTCTCTATTCGCTAACTCTCATAACCTGATAGAACGGCAATCCGATACGACCAGAAAGAGTTCAGGCGCAGGACAAACGGCTTTACGTGCTGTTCGAGGCACGGGAGTGTACTCGCTTCCAACTTCCAGACTCCGGGCTGCTAATGAGAATTTTCGACAAACTCAATAAACATTTTTAGGCCCGACCTGGGATTTGAACCCAGGACCACCATTTCTTCGGCCTTACTTGTAGCCAGACTAACGGAACAGTCAATGATGAGTGATTAATACCTACCCAAATGGGATAGCACAATTCCGTACCACCAAGTCCAAGTGTTTTCTAACCGCTTAAATCGAATGGTTATAATTGGCATTTAAATACCATCGTTAATTCATTACCATAAAGATTGATTATATTTATTTGAAAAACAATTCTGTCAACGTCATCACATGATACTAAAAATTTAATTATAACTAAACTTTAGAACAGGTACATAGAAATTAAATTCATAAATAAGTATTTAAAATATTCATAACATTTGTATATTCTGATTATCAAAAGATATATGGCGAATTATTTTTTTGCTAAAAAGTATTTGCTAAATGTCCCACTGCTGGGTTAAGGCCTACTCTCAATTTGAGGAGAAGGCTTAGAGCTTTACCCACCATACTGCTCCAATGTGGGTTGGAGTACATATGCGGCAGATTTTTACTTGTCACAATATGTCTATTTCTTCACGAAGTATACCTTCACCGCCACGATCTGAATTGTAAACACAAATTAAGCACACAGTGGTGCTGGTCCGGGTTCAAACCTGCAATTTTCGGTTAAGGTTAACGGGTTCTAACCAATGAGCCATCTCGTTCGAATTTTAATTGTATTTTTCTATAATATTAATACTTTCATTCTTAGCTCACGAAACAGTTATTAACAAAAAGAAAAGTATAATATACAAAAATATTAAAGACGTGATATACGAACCTCGTGACTGATTTATGAAATATACCAATAAGAGTGTAGCCCGCGACTTGCCTCATTACTATAAACATTTACTCCATTCATATATATGTTGACCACAATTTCAAAGTACAAATCAGGACAGTACTAACATAATCATTTACATTTAATTGTAAATCGTTATCTACTTCATGCTAGGGTTTTGTGTTACGCCGACTGGGTAGGTACCACCCGCTCGCTCGCCACCCCAAACAGCACTGCTTTGTATTGTTATGTTCCTGTTTGAGGTCAGCCAGCCCACTAACGTATAATAAATTTAAATAGATCTACAATCGTACACATATATTTAAAAGCTGGACAGCTTGTGGGGTTGAATGGCCTAATATTTTCTAAAAATTGCTTCTTTTTTTAAGCAAAACATGGTATAGATAAATTTAAAAGCAAAACGTAATGTAAATTAAAAAAAATACTCAAATCGTTGGAGCCGCTTCCGAGGGACACGAAATTTATACAATAATTGCTCTTTTAATATTGTAAGATATCGTTTTTAGCTAGAATCCTTTTTAACGCTGAAACGAGTTTACGCCTTTTTTCATACATCAGATATCTGACTTCTGAACCAGTGCTAGACTGTTCAATCAGACTTGTAGTGTCCCGCGCGCAATATTACGTATATTCTACAGTTTAATAACCAGGACGTTCATACAAAAGTCAGGATATGTGGTCATCGTGGTCATACAGCGTTAAGTGTGATTAAATAAGCCCGAGCATTCGTTCCAGGCACTTTTGTATGAAGTATTAGTTTCGCGTAATTAAGAGACTTGAAGTTAATTTCGTTGATTTTTGTAGATAATAATTATTTCCACGACCATTTTGAATATTTATTTATGTGCTAATTATATAATTGACTCCGTATGTTTCAGATTTTTGTCTTAATTAAATATTTGATATCAAACTATGACATTGATAAAATATTTTTCATTATACATATATACTATTATGGATTTTTTTGTCAAAGTCTTAGAATGTTCTTCTTCAAAGTAAACATTTTCCAATATGTTAACTTGGCTAATGGCTCGCAAAAATGCCATTCATGGAGCGTTATATTTAGGTATTTCACATTTCTAAGCTGTATAAGAGAAATATTTTAGCCACTGAATTATGACATTTTCATCTCCTAGCTTCCAACTCAGCTGCATAAGAGAAATAAACAGCTTTGACATTAAATTGACGCGATCATAGCTCGAGGTCTTGAATAATCTATGGTATTCATTATTATGGAATCGTCGCAGTTGCTATCAGAAATTCGGATGTTAAAGTGGATATAAGTATTTTAGAGGAATAGTGTTGTATTATTAATAAATATATATGAACTGCTTGCAGTGCTTAATATAACAGAGCTTAGCAAGTCGTATGGGATCGTAAATATGTACAATATTTTACTCCTTTAATTGGAATATGATGTAGTTACAGTGAGTGTTGAGTATTTTTGTAACGACTGCCACAAATTTTTATATTCAAATAACGTTTTTATCTATCTCAGGCTTAATACCTATCAGTGAATAGAATTCAGTGTTTCGCTAGCGAATAATTTTAATAAATTATAATTTTGATTATTTATTTTTTTGAATAATTATACCGAGTAAACGATTGCTGAGTTTATTACTGTACATATATACTTAATACTTTATGTATTTATACACGCTTTTTTTTTGTATCCATAACATTTTATATAGGGAAACTTTAATTTATGTGTATATATGTTTCTTGCTGATTGTGAACTTTATTCATTTAGTTAAATCATTTTTTATTCAATAAGCTTGATCACAATTCACACGGAAGAACTATTTTACGTTATTTTTTTTTCATGTATGTATAATAGGAAAAAGTATTTTAATGCAAGACAAAGAACTTTCTAGGGGTAACGACTATCGACTCTAAAAATAGCTGATTAGATGTTATTATTATTTTTAATATTAATGTTAATATAAAATTTGGTTGGTTCGCTTTGAAGAATTCAGTCGGTAAAGAAATGTATTTTAAGAGCTAACTGGAATAATGTATATTTTGATTTAAATATTTAATACGAATGTTATCAAAATCCGTTTAATACTCAGTAGAGTTAGCGCTCTGAAACAGTGAGATATAGTGGCGACTTGATACAACTATTGTTGTCTTGTTATAATTGAATAAACTGTATTTATTGTTATTCCAAATACAACAATTATGAATAATGTTTCGAGACGTGTTTAATAAATTTACTGTTTTTTATTAATGTCACCACGTCATCTGTACATAATCATATTACTTTAAACAAGTCGCCACTATATGATAAAAAAATGCGAGAAAAATAAAACGTTTTTGAAATATAATTTTTGGTATAATTCTTTTTGATATCTATTAAATAAGTAATTAGATTTAACTGAACTTGCTTTTAAATTTCCAAAGTATTTCTTCGCATTTCCCGGGGTCTGCTAAAACTGAACCTTCTGCATCGTGGTAGGTCTTTGTCTAAACCCGTCTGGGTACCACCCACTCATCACTTAGTCTACCGTTAAACTGCATTATTTTGTATTGTCGAAAGCCAGTGTGAAGCTTAAATGAGCCAGTGCAGTATAGTCACAGGACCTAACATCTTAGCAAAAGTTTATGAGCGGTTTGGACGACGGTTTTTAGCCCGTCTACCTATTAATAACAAAAAAAGGCTATGTAATAAATGACGAATTTTCCATTTCAATAAGCAAAGTAAATTAAGTTGATATAAACTTATAAGCTGGCGTAGACCTTTTATAACTTATTTATTACGAATTTAATTACACATTTAACGGTATAATACGAATATAGTAATTGATGTGTGAGTTATCTATACACAAGATTAGAAACGTTTCCGACATTTTGTACGTACATATTATAAAAAAAGTAGATATATTGATTTATGGAGGTTTATTCTATGTTTAGAAAACACATGCAAATCAGTTTGCACAGGTTAAAGAAATGAACATTTTATCGATTGAAATTTAAAAAAAAATTATATTGAAATACGATCGTCAAATTGGAGTCTTAATAAGACACTCGAATATAACTATACTTTAATAGACGTTTAAGTGATTTACTTTTTTGTTATTCGTCTATTATCTCGAATATGATGATTTGAGTGTTTCGATGCGACCGACTCCGCGTTCTTTTAGTAGTTTAATTTATTCGATAAGCCTATAAATACGCATGAGCCTGACATTTGCTTATATGCGCTAACTGACTCGCCATTTCACGTGAAACACCCATCCTTTATGTAAAAATATTGTTAAGCCATCAAGTATCATTCCGAATATAATTAAATACTAGTAATGTGTGTTAATTGCGAACGTTATTTTTAGTAAATAAAGACCTTATACGTTGAACAAAATTAATACAAAAATATGTTAAATAGTTATATTATTTACTTTTTAAGATATTTACTTATTATTTACATTTATTTTTATTTATTTATAATCTCAATAGCAGTTAGCAGAATTGTTTTATTTATTCAATAATTCGGGAAAAAGCGAGCTCAGCACTTCGTCGCACTACAAGTCGATCTCGTGTAGCTTTCAAGTGAAACAACTATTAAACAAAGTAGAGAAATGAAGGTGGAACTCTTATTACACGTAATGCTATTTGCATTTTTATTACGGGACCCTAAAATTTACATTAAACATTTCATATAATTTAAAAGAGAGAGGCGAACGTCAGCGGATCTATTGTCTAATTAACATAAAAAGATCACTTTAACGACTGTGTACCTATTTCGAATTCATAAAAATATAACTTAAAATATTTGTTATCTTAATAATTTCAACAATAAAACACTTAATGTGTTTCTTTATGGCGCACTCGAGTTAACTAAGCGCGCTAACACATTATAAAAGATCTCTTTGAGTTTATTTTGTTCGCTAATAACATTATAATGTATGAACGCGGCGATAAACGAGATATAGTAACGTATAAAATTTGCGAACGGTCGCTAGTAACCAGGGCGTGAAGTGAATTTTCATTTCACAGTTCGCTTAAACGAAAGTGACCCTAAATTGCGGGCTCGCAGATAAATCTCAATTTGCATATTAACGAGAAACTTTTGCACTGTCAATACCGAAAAATTACTGAGTCCGTGAGAACGGGCAGCTGCCGTGCCGGCTAATCTAACTGATCTTAGCTGTTTGTGTTCGAAATCTATGATCTATTGTGCCATTAAACCTTTGGCAGCTCCTTGGATAACAGGAAAAGCTTCGCCTAACCCATCAATATGAAACTTAGAAATGATTTTGTTACTGAAATTGCTTAAATACTAATCATACTATTTGATTTTAATTTTCAAAAGCCGATATGGACAGAACACGTGGCCCTTAAGTGAAGTTTGCGGGTTAAAATCTGGACTATAATTCATCGTAGCGGGCGGTGAAGGAAAACATCGTGAGGAAGACTGCATGTGCCAAATAATATTTTGTAACGCTGTTAGTGTGTCTACCAATCTGCAGTTGAGTAGCACGATAGAATGAGCTTCACCTCACGTGGGAAATTTATTATCTTAAATATGATATATTTCAAATTAATTTTAATTTTTCTGTTACCTTTTTTGTCTCTTCTTTAATTCTTTGGAATGCAGTTAATTATTCGTGTGTGAAATTTTGCCCAACATTGTTGCGATCCGGATACATTTGATTGCACGCTTAGCTTTAAATGTATGCGACGAACAGCTTTTAAAATCGAATGATAGTAGCCTAGGTTTTGAAATTCAAATCTATTTTAATAACAATCCGTGATGCGGAGTGTAGGTACGCCAATACAAATATGAACACTTATAATACTTACACGCACATGGAAGCTAGCATTTCTGTTCTCATGGTTTGGCAGTTAGTGGTGAGAATCGATGATAGCGGGTTCTCAAAATTTTGGCTGTCTTATAACCGTCTTTCGGAAAGCGCTTACATCTGATAATCCTGCTCATAACCCGTTTCCTGTCGGGTCAGTTTGTCCTCCTATTGGATTGTATAAGTAAACATCTTCTAAAGAAGCTATTATTACGATGTTCTTCTAACTACTTTAAATTAAATGATACTGTTAAGATGAATTTTCATTGTGTTCTCTTGATCTATGTATCACTGTTAAATTATTTGATTCAGAATAGAATATTTCTTCGCTTCAATATTCTATTTTTAAATGAGACTATCTTAATACTGGAGCTAGATTTAAAAGGTTTCTAGGCTCACCACAATTATCTCTTGACCTACTCAAGTAATTTAGCTCACTGTATATTGAATTAAGGTTTTCCGTTATTTCCGATTCGCGCTTGAGTATAAATGGAAAAGTTCATTATATTTATGTTCCAGTGACGTAAAAAATATTGGTCAAGAGCTATTCTCGGGTCAGTCATAATTGGTTTAAATATCGTATTTTAGTCATTCTAACTCTTCCACCATTCCATTTGATATTTCGTTTTATATTCGGATATGAAATTGTGATACACAGTAAAATTAGTAAAAAGTAAAAAGTCATTTACAGAGATATAAGAAGCACTTTTTGCGTATTATTTTAATGAAATTATAAATGTGCTTTATATTTTAATGTGAAGTTGTACTATCACTGTCACTAAATATGATGAAAAACTACTTCCGCCTCGTCTGTCTGTATGCTGTCTGTATTAAAGTTTTCTGTAGATTGGCTCAAATATTACGATGATTCTTGAATATATCGAAAAATATCATGTCGGCTGGGAGCTTTACTGGCGTGCGCCACGTAAACCATATTATGATAAAGAGTTACTTCCATATTATTTAGGTACTTTATGATAAAATTATAAAAGTGCAGACAGATTACCGCCGATCGTTTACACCGATTTGATTGTACCTTACATTAATTACATCGGTAGCTCCAGCGATTTAAGCTACCTAGCTTCGATAGGATTATCTAAGCCGATTTAAAATTATTTTCCAGAGAACGTATTCAATCACCGACCGATGTGCAGCGACCATATCATCGATTGTGTCTTGAGGCAATTAATATCTGGGCTGACCTGTTTCTCGTCACGTTGATGCAAATCTGGAAGCATCTTTAACCATGAAAAATGTATTAAGTGTATAGAAATAGGAGGCGGAATAAAGATTAAATCTAGCTAAAAGTCAGTAAAGAATTTGATAAATATTTATATCTTTATAGTAATGATAATAATGTTAAGTTACAATACACGAGTGTACAAATATTATGTACATAATAAATTTAATAACAAGTTTTTTTTTTTTTTCAAAAAACGTCGTTACCTTTTGTGTAAGTTCATGCTGTAGCAAGCAATAGAAGATTGAAAATTTAATTCTAAATACATCTATACTAATATATAAAGCTGATGAGTTTGTTGGTTTGATCCGGCTAATATCAGAAACGTTCGAATTTAAAAATAATTTTTGTGTGGCTGATTTTTATTTATTATATTTTTATTAATTATACGCGGTATAATTAATAAGTGTACGCGGGCGAAACCGCGGGCACAGCTAGTATTATATATTTTTTTTAATCTATGTATAAATATAAATATTAAAAAAATCATCGTACTCATACATTTTATAAAAATACGCTCCCTCTTAAATTACTATTGCAATAATGTAATTAATTATTAGCCTATAATCAACAAGATATTAAACAAAATAACACAGATTGTGAAAATTTCGTACGCAATACCAATTCCAAGTCACGGATAAGCCCAAAGCTTTTGAAATCAGGTTCCCGCACTCTGGATAAAGTGATTGGTTGCAATCGCCACTGCGCTGAATAGCCGCTTGACCGAAGACTATAAAGCAGACTCAACCCATAAACTGGTATGAGGATCGGCCAATTAAATCCCATGCGTGCTGAAAAAGATTTGTCGCAGTAACTTGTTAGGATTCTCATGATATTATTCAATTATCGCATTCCATTTGCGTGCGTTTTATTAATAATATTTTGTACTGTACTAGTGCTGTGGACATAAACCGAATATAGTGGGTTCAAATCCGATTAGTTTGTGTTTGTAATTCATCTCGTGAGAAAATTCACCGCGATGAAGGGAAAGAACGTAAGGAAACTTGCATGTGTCCACCATTGCAGGCAGGTTATTGGGCATCTGTATTTCGAAGACCCCAAAGCACGTGAAGCTGGTCCTGCATCTGATGACTAGAGATCGGAGGATCATGTCGGATTTTCTATCCAGCTATGAAACATGGAAACTAAGACATCTCTATTATTTCTGTAGTCTATAAAGTGATCACCACGGCTGAATCTCGTTCAGGAGAATTTCGTTGTTATTATTGTTTTTGTTTTTAAAACTTGGCATTGTTTAGATTTTTTTCACCTCAAGGACACGTTTTGGTCTTAATAAGCTTGCCCTCAAAGGTAATAACTTCAACATAATAAATGTTTTCCTTCGTAAATCAAGTAGGTACCATTTTTGTGCATACAATCAATGCTTTTAGCACATTTGATTATTTTGCTCTAAACAAAATTATAGTTATTATTAAGTATACTTCTGTTTTATGAATATTATTGTACCATATATGTGTGATAATAAAATGACGGATCGCATGCTGCCTCGATTGTTTTTTATTAAGAGAGATTAAGAGAATAATACTACAGAACATCGAATTATGTAAAATCAGATGGGTGCATGTCCAAAATTTTAAAAGCTTCTTAAAAAGCAGTCACATTGCCATCGATTGATAACAAGTTTAAAGATTTTTAATAATGCTATTTAAATCAAAAAAATATATAATCGATACATGATACAGCTTAATGAAGCGTCGCAGCTCCTAATTGTTTTAATTACAATGTACAAATTAAGACGTCGCTCGCTTCGTGGAACAAAACATAATGCAATAGTATTAATTCATGAGAGTTCTGAATACACCAGGCCGTATCACCGCTGATTGAAGCCCGGAATTAATTGTATTATGGATCAAAAAAAAATCACTAACAAATGTATATTTGAATTTGAAATTCAAACAAAATAACATTTAGTCGGAATGACAAAACGAATGCTGGTCAGGATTGTTTTCGGAATACTAATATGGCTTAAAGAAGAAATAAAGAGTCGCATAATATTGTGTCGTATTTGTAATATGGACGTCGATAAATCATAGGGAACCGACTACAATCGTTCCGATGACATGGTATGTCCGCAAAAAATAATACAAGCCATCATTCAGATGCCCAGTAGAATTGGGTGGGAGGGACAGGGCTGAGGCTGCTTCAGATATTCAAAGATATATTTTGTTTAAAATACTTCAATAACGTTTGAATGATCTATAAAATCTTGATATCATGGTCATCGTTTATTTTTTAAATAAACCCCCAAACCAAAAAATATTAGTATCATTTCCATACTTGTAAAGAGTGAAATTTATTATTAAATCCATGGTTATACCAACTATGTCCAGTTTTGTCTAGATATGACTTGTTATTGAGTACAGCCTACTACAGAGCTAGGCGAGCGTTCTAAAAATACACCAAATTAAAATCATACAAATAATGTATGTGTTAATGCTGTTATTTGAGTGCAAGATCTGAATAATTAATGACTTTATTTCAGTTATATCATGTTAGTTCTAAATGATATTTATAATAAGTCAATTTATTTTTTATAATTAATCGACGAATGGTAATTACATATTAACGAAACAAATGACGAGTAAGACCAGTACAATTTTCTAAAATTAGATCATATTATCATATCAAATTAATGAGAAAATATGTTTAAAATAAGCTATTTTGAAATACCCGTTGTGCGTGAATTAAACATTTTAACAGAGATTATTGCACAACTCATTTGCGAAGCAATGAGATGTGTTCTACTAACGCTTACTCGATCCGAGCTGATTCACTCACGTAGAAAACATTTTACACTCGTTTAAATATATTCAACAAGATTTAAATTCATACCATTTGAAACATAATTTATTAATGAATAAAATAAATACAACTTCAAGTCTCTTTTTAAAAAAATAATGATTTAAAAATCAAATTATAAACAAATCCGGTGATGTCCGTCAGTATGTAGGTAAATACACAATACTAGAAAAATACAAAATCGTTTGATCTATTTATTTTTTTATTACGCTTGAATTCTTAAACAGAAGAACTCTATTGAAACCCACTATTTAAAACTTTTTGGTTTAATTATAATTAATAACAATCTGACAATTCATGAAAAAATATAGCGGCCATATTTGTTTTTTTATTTTTTTTTAATATCATTATTATTATTATCTAGTAAATAGCCACGCTATCTATCGACCGCCTTTTTAAATTATATTTTACACTCCAATTTCAAATTATTTTTCAGCGTGTAATTTAGTAATAAGATAATATACAAATACATTTTGGCCGATTTCGTTCATTCAAAAACTTTTTTCGCCTAATTTGACCATTATAAATCACTTTCGGCTTTCTAGCATCCCGTTTTGACCGATTTTTTTACTATTGAATGAGCAAATGAGTTGGCCACGTTTGGATTTTCCAAATGTTTTGTTATCTGCACAAAAATATATCTAAAATATTTGCCGTTAAATCGATTGGACTTTATACTATTGACTTTGGATAATGGACATAGTAATTGGTATTCATGCATGTTTACCTTGAGGTGGTTTATAAAATGTACGACAATCTCGTCATACATTTTAGAATAGCAATAGGGGGTGATTCTCAATCTGCCAATGAACCTAAATTGTGTTGCCAGTCAAAAAAACTTTTGTTTTATCATATAAATTTGGTTAGGTTAGATAAGTTTTTCTGTGAGCATGTCGTCTGGAAATTGGGTGTTACGTGATCGTTTAGTCAAGTACAAGTATTGAGATATACAGTTAGTTAGGTCGCTCCAAAATAGACAAAAATACTTTGATCGGTCAAAAGTAGTTTTTATTGAGATACAGTTCTTAAAGTTACATTTATGTATGTACAGCCGTATTGTAGTGTGTATTGTAGCGTGAGTATTGTATTCACGTAGGTTCAGGTTCTGTCCACTTGTAAATATATTCTTCATGTATAAATATATGATTGAAGATTTTTTTTTTATTCTTGCAGAGGGTAATTATATTTTAATTCGTATTTCGTCTGTTTTTTTATTCACGAATCACACGGAAACGGCTCGAATGACGTCATGATAAAATGCACAATCATAATTGTTTATTTATGTATTTAAGAATACAGAAAATAAATTGAGGTGTTAAGATAAATATAAAATAATACGATATAATATTGACATAAAATTCTGTCCCGATTTCGACTACAGCCCTAAAAATGTATACATTTATTAAAAGCTGGGTTTCACTAATACGATAACCATGTAGACACAGACGTACAATTTAAATTATGCATGTTCAATATAGTTGCATCGTTTTTGCCAACCTTAGCGAATCACGACGCAGACACGAACAAAATACGATTATAAAATGAATGTTTATACAAAATTTAATCTCTAATTTATTTATCTATTGTATTAAAAGGACATTATCATCTTATCAATATGTTTTGATATATTAATACGGCTGTATTTGTAAGAAATAAATTATATAAGTAATAAAAAAAGTAAATTAAGTGTATGCGACCTTATTGATGTTGCTGGGGAACCTTTATTATAAGTGAGGTGATTTGGTATATCTCATGTCTTGTCTTGAATATGTCCTGTCCTTCTCAGATGAAAACTAGGTGCATCACTATACGGTGATGTTAGACCAGCTGTTCTATTCTGTAGGAACTTACTTCGTATCACACTCGTGAAGTATTGACATCCGACTTATTGTCATGTATTATTTTAATGCATATCCTTTAAATATTATATATAATTCACACATATTTAAGATAGTGTTCTGGGGTGAGTTTCAAATGTGTTCTTATGGAAAACATAGTGAATGTCCAAATAAAAACGTTTAGAGAAAATTATATGGTTTTATAAAGTAGATAATATATACCTTATTATATGTATCAGTACATATGTATTGTGTACTTCCATTTACACCTCAATTATCAAAATTTCTTTAAGGTATGATATATACAATGCAATCTCTTCTCAGATGGTAACAATTTTTTTTAATGATAAATGATATACTCGTAATGAAATTTGGTATTGTTCTTTAGCCAGTGTTAATGAAGAGGGGAACAAGTGTACGGTACGTGATATCTCAGGCCAAATGGCTCGCAGTGTTAATTAATAAGGAATAACCAATCACTGTTGCTAGTGTAAAACGTCGTATATCAGACGACAGACGTGATTAAAAAACGTATTTAATATCCATATATTTTGCATTTTGTATTGTAATTAATGTATTTGATAATACATTACTTCGTTTTAAGAATTTAATTCATTAATAATTAAATATTTAAAGAACTTTTTAGTTTCAAATTACAATTCAATTTTTAGATACGATCTTTTGCACTGACATGCACTAACGTAATACTTATAACGCTAAGGCATATAAGTATTACGTTCAGAAGGAACAAAATCAAACCAACCAAATCAAATAAAAAAAATCTTATTAATAGACTTTACAAGTACTTTTATCATTAAGGGGTTACCATCGACTATGGATGGGAATTAATAAGCAAATAATTAAAAGCAAATACAAATTTATATAAATATGTGTGTTAAATTAGAGGTTCAGCAATTATTAATTCTATGCATTTTTGAACGTTGGGCAACATTTAAATTCTGTTGACAAAAGTCGCCATCTTCTTTGTCAACTATTTTGTACTGCATGTAAGTAATGCTTAAAGATGTACTAAAACATTAGATCAGTTTCAATTTTATTATTAGATATATTGTATTTTAAATTATATTAATGTGGGAGAAGTTTTAACATATTTAAAAGTATGCACACATTCCCTTGACGGTCCCGTCTCATTGTTTGCATCAAAAGAAAGAGCAAAACACCATTCAAGATGGAGATGTCCAATATTTTAGATCGCATAGCATTCGCCGGTACGGAATCGGAATTCCTTACTTAAGGATTCCCGCGATAATCGACTGAAAAACAGTCTATATATTATACAATTATAGAGTTCACAATGCAACGTAATCGCCCCGACAAAGACCGTATCGAAACGTTCAGACAACGTTTTAGTAAGCAAGTATGCAATAGATAACAGTATTTTATACTAATTCCACAAACATGAGCATAACTTACAAATTTTCGAACGTGTTAAATCGGAATGATACTGTAGGAGCCTCAAGCGACATGTGCGCTGTGAAAATTATGAGCAATCAAGTCCTTTATTGTGATATTGACTCTTGCCCGTCATCGGCTATTAAGATTTCTTTGTTACAGAAACATGTTGGACTATTTACACAACACGTCGTACGGACTTTTTTTAGAAATAAATCCGACCTTTATTGAGTTTCGGTCAGCGTTCAAATGAATAAAATGTTCAAGTCACTAGCGACGTTAGATTTGCTTTTAATACGAAACGTTCGATGGCTTTATTATGAGTGAATGACGGACGAACGGTGCGGACGCGGAGTGTTGGTAACAATACTAGCATCTCGAGGTGACAATGACACGTGATTGGTGTGTGAGAGTTTGTAATTGAAATGAGAACTTAAACATGTACGAATGAGTCATCATCTAAAAATGTTGATTGGCCTTGGATGCCCCATTCATATTGCACAGATTCGATCAATAGCGACTAACACTCAAATATTGTACCAATACCCATTGGTTTGTTTTTTGAAGATATAGTTTCCCACGGCTTAGTCACCGCTCTTATAAGTTCTTTTGCCGTCTTGTATAAAGCGAGTTACAAGATTTCAAGATATTCGATACAGAAAATAGCTACTTAGAAATCATTGGATCTACTTACGTATGAAATTGTATATTGCGTTCTTAAATATGCTTCGAAGAGAGTTGAGTTTATTTCAAAGATAGCTTATGTTTGTTTTTTAAATATAAAGCCGGTGAAATTGTTTAAAGGACATTAATGAAAACATTTGCTGTCAATTATATTATGGTATCGTAACGTATCCCGACTTTATATGCGTTTTGATACATGAAAATAGTTTTTAGTTTATTAATAAATAAGTCATTGCCCCGGATTCAAATAGCGGTGGTAAAATACAATATAGATTTTTAACTAAATTTGTGATCTTAATATGTTTCTTTATTTGTTACATTATTCCATATATCCATATCCATTTTTATGTATATATCCATTTTTTTATAATTACAAAATTTATTTATATTTTCGCCTTTATACTTTCGCCTTAAAAATGAAGAAGAGGAACATAAGTCTTTATATGTGTATTTTTCTTGTTTGTATTTAACGATGTAAGGTTGATAGTTGTTTGTTGGTTAGTTCGTTGTTAATGTTGAGTACTACGTCTGTAATTGTCACTCATATCATTTACCTAAATTGTTGTTCAGTATGATTTACCTGTAAGTGTTTAATATGTGTGATGTTGATGTACCATTTAAATAAATAAATAAAAAAAATATCTCATACAAGCTCGTATATTCTGACTACTGAGTCATCTCTTCATTCATATCTTCAAATTATGCTTGCGAGCTATTTTTGATGAAGGATCTCAATAACAATGAAAAGGATTTGTTTGTGTGTGTTTAACACATACATAATATTTGTATTACTGTATTTTAGAAATCGTTATCACATTCGTATCCGCCATCTTGGATATCATAGTCTAAAGGCAATGTGATAAATAATAGACGTTGTGTCTGCCATTTATAAAATAATGTTTGTGGTCAATATTATTAATGAACTTCCTTATTTTGTGACTTATAAATCTGTCATTAAAATCGTACTAACGTTAAAATAGGACGGACGAAGGTTATAGAGCATTTCTGACGAATTCCAGTATAATTCCATTACGCCCTTCATCACTATCACACACCGAGTTTCACACGATTTGTTTATTTATACAACAAATGCCTTTCATCAACTCTAAGTGACCAAATATTATCTATGACCGAATTTAGGTATTCAATGCATATTGTTTTAGTGAATTTTATAATCAATGAGTTTTATAGAATAATATTAATATTATACATGTTTAATTGATACTATTTGTCTGTTTGTTGTCTCGTAACGACTAAGACTCTGTTCGTAATTAAATTTCACATATAGGTACCCTGGGGTCTCATAAGGACATATCTATACTAATATATAAAGCTGAAGAGTTTGTTTGTTTGATCCGGCTAATCTCAGGAACTACTGGTGCGAATTTAAAAATTATTTTTGTGTTGTATAGTCCTTTTATCGAGGAAGGTTCTAGGCTAATTATTATTCATTTTATTTTTATTAGTTGTACGCGGGTGAAACCTCGGGCACAGCTAGTGTTTTTATATAAATCACATAAGCTACTAAAAATATGTTATATACAGTGAAAGTGAAAAATGATTACATAAATAGAACCGACTCACGATACCTAATAACCACTTCACGGGTCGGACAGTGTTTTTGTTACTGTATGTATATTTTTTATATTACATCCGTGTCTTTTGTTTTTGTAAGGATATCATCAAATCGAACGTTTCGATTTATATCAACGAACATAGTCGGGGTATACAGCTAGCGACGGATGCACATATCAGTCCTGTTGACGTCAGCCGGAGTGGCCGGACAGTCACATCAAAGGTGAGCTATGATTTATATGTATTTGTTAGACGGCTTAGTTATAAGTGAGAAAATTTGTGTATTCTCATAATAAATACTCGAAGCGAGTCCGACTTTGATGTCTAATTGGGCACAAGGAATTTACTTAGACGATATAATTGACGACTGATTTACAACAGCACTACCAAGGGATACATGCAGTAATTACTAATATTTCCATACGACGCCTCGTACTGTTGTTATCGCGTCTAACTTTAAAATATTTATCTATGACTGTACTTGGAAGTGTTTTAATTGATTTAATTTATTTGACGTGGATGGAAATGAAACTTGTGTAAATTAGTCCTTTCGTTTTTTTTTTTTTCGTACGTCAATCATATTTAGGATGGTTTTTTTGAGATCAACTGAATCAAATTGGTATTGAACGAAAGCTCAAAAATGTTGACGTTCATATAAATATTTTTTGTCATTATCATTTTCGGTGTGCCATATTTCATGGGGATTATAATAACTTAATCATAATGGAAATGAAGAAATTAAATAATAATTGTGTTGTAACTGTTTTATGATTTAATAATACAAGATACATCCTTGTTCTTAAAGTTATATTCGTAAGCTACTAACATAATATGTCGAGGTTTGTGGTTCGAGGTTCGATCACAATGAAAATCCGTTATTATTTCTGTATTAAATTTTATTGCATCTATTCACACATCTTTCGGAAGAACGGTTGAAGACATTGAAGCTAACAAAATACTATTACAAACAATATATCCTAAATAACTTAATTTGCGAAGGTATCAGGAATCGTATAATAGTTAACATTGAAATAAACGTAAAACGTCGATTAATACTCAATATTATTCTAACACACAGAACTATCATTGTTATACGTAACGTTGAAGAAAATAACTTCATTACACCACATATTAACGTGCAACACTGAGAGCTTTTAAGGCTATGTCTACACTTGCACGGTTTTAGTCGACGTTACTCGGTGCTTTGCACAAATATTTTTATTGAAATAACTGTGGGTGCCTTTACATGTAAGTCTTATTATAATTCACGATGCGACATCGATACGACTGTGTCACGATATCCAATGTAAACTAAGTATTAACTTCGTATGTTATCAAGTGATTGAATTATATATATAAACGAAGTTATGTTTAATGTATTATCGTGCAAGTGCGGACATTTACGTAATCTATTCCCGTCTTCCGTTGTTTTTATATACATCAAATGGGTTGCTAATACAGAAAAATTATTGCGTTTACCTTTCTTAAATATTTATGTTACCAGTATATACTTACAACAGTGACGTATGTATGTACAAAATTATAGACTCAATTTTGGACTTTCAGTCTCTACAAATATTGGATAAAGAAACATATTTTACAGTTTGGGGAACAAATCGTGATTACATCTATACAACATTTTGTTACAAATATACAAGGTCTTTCGTTTTTTTTTTCAGGACAAACGGGTCTATGACAACTTTAAATATTCGTTGATATTATCATTTATATTATAAGAACAATTATACGGTATTCGTTTTAAAAGTAGTTTTTTTACAATGTTTCATTACTTGCTATTAATCTCTTACATTTATTGAGTGATACTGTATCTAAATTTATTCACAATACATTGCGCGCTATTGATTTATTTCGCTAACATTTTGCTTCGTGATAAATTCAAACGATGATGAAATGCGAGTTCGAATCGTCAATAATAATTATTATAATTACGTGATTTATTATAAACAATTTTCCATATGAATTCAATTTGCATATTTTTTTTGAAATTATTTGTTCCAAAGGAGATTCAGTACGCCAGCTAAAACTGATTTTGTAGCTAAAAAAATACTTATAAATTAAAATGCTTTCTTCTATAATGACATTTTTAATTATATGTTTATCATAGACGATCATAGTCTTCTGACTAGAAATGAATCTTTACAGATATTCCACAATCTGCGATCAGTATTTCTTATATTTAAATAGTACATTAAACGAAACATGTTACAGCTACTGACCTCGTACCAATAAATATTAAAATTCGAATCGTTAGATATTTACCAAACTATCAAACAAGAGATAAACTGGACGTAATTAGACACTAAATATAAGGAGAACGTTTTGAAAAAAAAAAAAATAATTTACACTCTACATATGAAATAATAATCTAAAACAGTGTCGTTTACCTAGAGGAAACATAACACGTATTAATACCTATGTATTTATTTTTCATTAAATCACTTCGTTTAACCACTGCCAGTAATAACTACGCAACGTGTCGCAAGGTCCAACTCGTCATAGCACCTAGTATTGTCGGTCGGTCGGCGCGGACGCAGCGTCGACTTAAGCGAGATGTCAACCTCACGTGTCCACTATCACAAATCTAAGCTTCTCTACCGGTGCATAAATTATTTATTATCACGTATATACGTATGTATATATATATTTATATTTATAGGTCGATATTTACAGACGTGATGCCGTCAAAGCCGTTGCGGCGCTCGTCGGCCGAGATCGTGATTATTGTCGGTGCGCCAGCGGCGGGCGAAGAGCAGGCGGTCAGGCGCGGGAGGGAGGTGGCGGCTCGGCAAGCGACGAGGTCGAGGACGAGGACGGGGAGGGGGCGGGGGGAGCAGGCGCGGGAGCAGCGAGAGCGAGCGAGCGCGAGTACTCCAACAGCGCGTCAGCGGGATGAGTTGGCGGATATAGGCCTCGGTATAGTTCTGGTCGGCTATAGGGATGTGCAAGCCGAGCCGCTGCCGCTGCTGCTGCAGACTGGTAGAAAGCAGATGCCGCCGACGGTGGTGCTGGCGCTTCCCCATCTTTGCTGGCCATGTCAGCGAGTGACCATATTCTGGGCTTGGCTGATGCTGGTGTACTTCCAGGTGGTGCGCGAGATGGTAAATGCTGGTATGCTGGGTGAATAGGCCTTTCGTATGGCTCAGGCGACTCTGGTCCGCTATCTGCACGTGATTCTGACCATTCAGATTCTGTTCGTTGCCCCAATAGATCTAGCCTTTGCTGGGGTCTATCGCCGTCCTCACTAGATCCTGTTCCTGAGTCTTTTCCATCTATAAAAATATTTTTAATTAAAAACATTATAGTACAACACAAGTTTACTAACTTAAAAATACAATTTGATTTTTCTCATAAATTCTGGATTAATCTAATATAACAAAAAATATGTAAACCGTTAGGTATATTGAACTAAAGATTAAACCTACCCAAAGCATCTTTTCCGTCGTTACTTTTGTGGTCATCATCGTCATTGTTATTGTCATCATCATCAACCCTGTTCCTCGGCTCCCAGGTCATCTTGTTCTCTTTCTTGAGACGTCGGCGCGCGTTAGCGAACCATGTGGACACTTGAGTAAGAGTCATCTTCGTGATAATAGCTAGCATTATCTTCTCACCCTTAGTCGGGTACGGGTTTTTCTTATGTTCATTAAGCCATGCTTTGAGCGTGCTTGTAGTTTCTCGGGTAGCATTTTTTCTCCTTGCGCCATTCAAATCCATTCCGTATCTGCTAACAAACGACTTCATTAGTAATGTATTTTAAAAGTTTGAATTTGTTTTCATTAATATAATAAGCATAATCAAAAGAATAAATATGTTTATATCAAATTAAACAATAATATACACAGATTTATAGCAAAAGATATTTGTCGATCTGTTAACTAAATGGAAGCACGTTCATTAACATTACGTGATCGTCAAACCACAATTATTTAGCATCTAGACGATGCAGCGTAACTAAACTTTAAGGTGGGCACAAGCGTAAATGGCGTAGTCCGATTTGGAAGAGATTTGAGATAACTTGGGTCGTGACCGCCCTCCGCACGCCTCGCCCTCCCACCGGCGGGCCAATGAAAGCGCCATGATAATTGAAATCGAGATAAGCCATCGGCTGCTGTCCTGGCGTTAAGCTGTAGCTTATCTCTTAGTCCCGTACGCATTCGCTCGCAGACCACGCACCCATATACCGACTACTATCTTTATTACGATGCAGAACCCGTATCATTATTCTATTAAGATTAATGTATACGATGAAGGAAATCGGTTAAATTACACTTTTTGAGCAATTTGATAAGTGAAAACGAATGAAATGAAAATGTGAATGTAATTACTTTATTTACCTCATATTATGATTGAATGTCTTAGTCGCGATGATTTAATGTAATATAACGCTCCATAAATAAGAAGTTAATTAACAAAGCGATTAATGGTTGAAGACATTATTCTACGGTTCGTTTGAATTTTATATTACACGGTGAAGACTAGCGCAAACACTGCCGTCCATATGCCGCCAATGCAGCATTGTTTGTAGCCGAGAAGGGTGGAAAATAGGGATGAGTACTATGGGAAATTAATAAAACTGTCACTTAAATCGCAGAAGTGACAGGCTGCGCCCCTCGCCTCGAAACATTGCACGCGACTATGTACTCTGCCGGGTATAGATAACGACGTATTTCCAAAACCCGATACGACGAAATGAACTCGGCCTCTTTTGTTAAGTTTGTTGTTGACTTAATTCTCGCCCTCCATCGGATGAGATACTCGTAAATAAATATGGAATGGTATATCTTTTTCGTTGGCGTTCCATTATCAAGTGGCCGGATTTAATAAGCCTCAGCCATCGAACCGCGACAGACGTTTTAACGTTAACAGTAATTAAAAAGGCGGGTGCTATACGATGATTTGTGGATAAAACAACGCTCGAGCCACACTTAATGACTCACGGGCTGTGAATGAACTAACATTCACAGAATTGAAACGACAATACGAAAGTGGAGCGACGGAGCTTAGGCGTATTCCGCAAACAAAAAAACCTTCATTTATCCACGGCGTGCCACTTTCATGGCATCCGCGCTCGCGGGGATGGCTCGGCTTCATTTTTTTATTATTTCGCCTTCAGGGGGTGTTTCACCCTCGCCCCTATGCCTTCAATTAAACGTCTATGTAGCTCGCCACCTCTCGCTTCCTACTTGAAGTCATAAAAATGAGATAAACATAAAAATATCATTCTCACCTATCGCTGTTATTGCGAAATCAACGTGCTGCAGTTTCAATGATCTTTGTACACGTGCACAGATCGATTGTGGGGGACGAAGTTGAAGACAAAGTTAAGAATTTAACAGTCGGTTTGCTTTGTTATCCTTGTTTAAATGAAATAAGTTTATCGTCAAACTTATTTTGCAAATATCTTAGTAATTACTTTTGGTAGCTGCATGAACGATCAATTATATAATTATTATCACTAAGATTTACATTTTGAAAAGTTCAAACGTCAATCAATTTGAAAAAAGAACAGTTCTGTTATCAATTGCGTGTTGAAACATTTCTTTTTTTACATTTTCCTATCATACTAGATTAATTCCAACAAAGACAATGTTATACTATGAAAAAAGTGTTTGTAAGAACTGTTACTGTACAAAAAGTGTGGAATTACTTTGTATTTTTTAGTAAAACGAAGTGTTAAACAGAAACCATTTTATACTTCCTCGAGACTTCTTTATGTAAGAGAGAATTAATAAGAAAGAAGTTATGAATTTTAATTGAACACGCTAGTATCAAGTTTTTATACGAGGAATATAATTAGCCTGTCGTGAATTGGAATAGTGTGTTTACTTGTGATAAAAATGTATTTATGTTTTAGTTACTCATAGAAATAGCGATTCCTGTTTATATTTTATTTTTTTAACTACTTAGACCTTTTTAGTCTAGTAGTAAATTTGTACGGCAGCATCATGAGGTAACGGATTTGAATCCAGGGTTGGGACTTAAAAATATTAAATTTTAGGAAAGCACATGTACATCCAATAGTTTTACTATAAGATAGCATTTAAAAGTTATGGTTGCATTAATAATTTACTTGGTGGTAGAGCTTTGTGCAAGCTCGTCTGGGTAGGTACCACCCACTCATCAGATATTCTACCGCAAAACAGCAGTACTTAGTACTGTTGTGTTCCGGTTTGAAGGGTGAGTGAGCCAGTGTAATTACAGGCACAAGGGACATAACATCTTAGTTCCCAAGGTGGGTGGCGCATTGGCAATGTAAGCGATGGTTAACATTTCTTACATTGCCAATGTCTATGGGCGTTGGTGACCACTTACCATCAGGTGGCCCATATGCTCGTCCGCCAACCTATGCAATAAAAAAAGAATTAACTTACATGGGTTTGTTCCTTGAACCCTAAAAACATTACACTCTTTATATAAAATATTTACACTATAGAATCGCCAAAGAGGATGTCATCATTTATTTTTTCGTTTTAATCTTAAAGAATATCCCTGACTGGAGGAATGACTATGCTGTTGGTTAGATTCCCGTTACCATACGAACTCTTGAAGGTCTAGTGTCCATAGTATCATTAATATATACATAATAATTGTTATGTATAGATAATAAAGATATCGCCTAAAGCAGTCTTCATATTAACATATCACTAGATAGTCGACGGTTGTAAAAATAGTTAAATGAAGTAATGAGACAAAATTTGTCGCTTCCTGTTATTGCTGATTTGAAATTTGAAAAAATAGGAAAAACAGTGTTATTAAACCTATTTTAACAAAAATTATATATTATAAATCACAATTAGATTTGTAAATAATTATAAATACAAAGAAAATTTACAAATGATCTGCATGCAATGTTTCAAATTTTAAAATATTCCCTGCCGATACTCACTCGACGCAAAGCTGCCCACAACACCGGCCGCGTTTCCGCGCTGTACGGCAATGGACAACCTTTGCGCCAAGTGAGACCTGGAGCGATTGTCAAAACCCCCAGACAAAATAAATTTGTACAAAATCTAAATTTAAAATAATTATTAAAATATATGAAAGTTTGTTTTCGTTTACATATAACTGTTATAATAAATGTCAACAATCAATTTTATGTGTTTGTAAAACGACCGGTTTTTTTTATAAAGTTTAAGTTGTTGTCGTTATTTCTAGACTGTGATAGAACACTCTACGGCCAATGCGCTGCGAACCGTGAACTTTATTTGTTTTATCACCTTTAGCATTTTGTTTTTGTATCAAAGAAAAAACGTTATATGCTAATAGTATTAAGAAATAACGCAAACCATAAAACAACTTTAAATTAATAAAAGCTTTAAGTTATATCTTAGTAATAGGATTAATTAAGGTTGAAAAAACTAAAAACGATATTATATGATATGTATAGGACTTGTTAAAACAATTAATGAGTTCGAATTCGAGGCTCTTACTCTATCGCCTGGCTAAATAATCAGCTCAGCTCGATAAATGACATCTAAATTAAATGATAAATTACTAGACGAAATATTAAATTTGGTTTTAACGAGCTGCTGTGTACTACGTTTTCGATATTGTGCAATACGATCGTGCATTTAAAATATTTTTTTACTTAAAAAATATGTCTATTTAATTAGTACATCTTTTGTTTGTAATATTATGTGAAATAATTTTAAGGGTACAACACCGTAAATAATATAACAAAAACTGTAACAAGACACTATATATATATCAGTGGCTTAAACACGTGCATCTTAACAGAAGGCTGCTGGTTCTACTCAAGCAGACACAAGAAGGGTGTTCATGAATTATCTGCTGCTCAGCGGTGAAGACAAGATAATTAGAATAGTACACGCAGGTCGTATGCGTCGCATGACATTCTGCCGCATGTATACATCAAGTCACATTGGAGCAGTGTGGTGGAATAAGCCGCGTAAGATTCATGGCTGTTACTTTACTATAACTTTGATAAGTTTTAAGCTTCTGCCGTTGAATCTTGATTAAAACTTTGATTGTAATACATAAACACAGACAACTATTATTCTTTCATTATATTGTTTCTCGATTAATTTCTAGCCCTGCTAAGTTTACAAAATGTTTCATCAAAATCAGTCTAGCCGTAGAGGAGAAGTTTAGTGACATTCACACGTACAGACGAGATCCACATTATATATAATACATATTTGAATATAATAATCGACATACTGTATTTGATACTTTAATAACGGAAAATAAGTGGAGTTGCCAAGAAATGTGCCTCCATTTGCAGTGACCACATGAATGTAGTTGTATATAAATTATAATAATAATTATAAGATGTCAAACGGCTTTCAACTTTATCTCAATAACATTAAAATCGCAGTTCAAACCTATCATATGTCTTGAGTCGTAAGAAGCAAGTGCTAGAATTCAGCCTCGAGGCACTGTAATACAAGCTTGAATCGATGTGAAGATAATGTAATTTGAACTAAATTCCCATGTGATAAGATTTAATTTTGATAAATTTCAAGTTTGATGTGAATGTTTGTATCAATGTTTGAAATAAGAAAGCGATTGTTTTAATAATGTTTATTTTAATGGTAATGTAGTTGATGAAAGTCTGTAAGTTAATATCGTTCTTATATTCGGACCCATTGCTTATGCAAAAACAAACTAAAATACTTCTGTACTTCTCAAATGTATATATTTTTTATAATATAGTTTGGCGGCCGCAGGCGGGCCACCTGATGGTAACCACTATAGACATTGGCGAATCGAATCCTAAATCATTTTTCAGTTCATAGATGTCTTCAGGACAAGGTTTTCCGTTCTTCAGATTTAAAATAACCACACGTTTTCATTATTTCTTTTTCATTAACGATTTTAGTTTATGACGGAGTCATAATTCCGTATTCACTAGTTAGAGTACACTAGTAGTTTTATTATTGCAATTCTCCAGCTCTAGTTGTCGTCGCTAGATAAAATATGCTCAAGCACGAAAAGTTTCACCAAAATCGGTTCAGTAAGGTTAAGCAAAAAGTCAATTGACTCTAGCATATTGTTAGATAGATATATATTTCACTTTGATATTAAAAGTATTGAAGTAATATTTAAGTTCGACTTATGTTTGCCTCGACGTCTATTTCATTATACATTTATTTATTCAATATTTTTATTTAAATTCAAAGTTTATGGAAAGAAAACTTTTCGTTTCGCTTATTATTTAATAACTAAAATTTTCCAACAATCTTTTGAAGCTTCGTTTCAGTAGTTTATTTATGTTCCATGAAGTTTATTCAGAATTTATATTATGTTATTTTAGTTTGATGCGTTGAATTGTAGGTTGTATAAATAATATCGTTGGAGCGACACCCAGCTAATATTTATATTGAGTTAAAAGGAATTTATATTTCCAATGCGTATTATAATAGAACAGTAAGTATTATATTAAATATAATTGAGTTTATTTAGTTTTTGTAACCGTTTAAATGTTTTCTTTTTGTAATTTTATAAATGACTTGAATAAATAAATAAATTATTATTATTAAATATTAGACTTATTTTTCGGAAATATTAACCGTTCGTATAAAATTTCTGAAGAGACATCCGATTTCATATCCGAGTAAAATTTTGGGACACCTTTTATATCTTCAATTAAAGTCGTTCTGTCATTGTTTTGACAAATCAATACTCTTTTATTTGATATTCTATTAGATTTTTTTTATAAAAAATCCTATATCAGGTTTAGATATTAAAGATTAAAAAGAATATGCATAATAGTACAAAAACATTACTTTTATTAAGTTACTTACATTAAACATTTTTAGAACACGGTATATCTCCTGAGAATAAGCAATTTAAAATAAACACTTAATATGCACAATGATTCTAAAATTACCCATAATGTGTATTAAAATAGAAAAAAGAGCATGCAATTAAAAACTCTGCCGGCGATAAAAGTCATGGCGACACATTGTGTCATTTAGCATAAATGAAAAAGATACGAACAAGTTCAATGTAACTGTACACCTTCTAGTACCGAGTGCCGCATTGCCGACTCACGTAGGCAGAACGAAACTGCCCCAGCATATTAGGTTACCCTTACAATTTGAAATTACCATTGACATCGTCGGCACCCATATAAAACTACACGACAAGATATTTTGTGAAGTAATAGACGTACACCTTTTCCTTCCACTCCAACGAGTTTATCAGTCCGATGACACACGGCCTATGAAATTAAAGACTCGTCCTAACTGTCGTTGACAGGGTCGTGTTGAGAGTTTGTCGGAGATCGTAAAGAAGATCGAGTTACTTGTTCGGCTAGACATCATGTTACGAGGCCGTCTATGGTGAAAATCTAAATGCTATTTTTTTAATCATCGACTCGGAAAAAATTCCCTCCAACGAACCGAACCAATACAACCAACGCCGAACACGGTTTCCTAAAACGAATAACTCACATCGCCTTTCAGGCGACAATAAATAATTCGGTTCGTAAAAATGGTATCCGATAAAGCTAATTATTCGTCGTCGTAATATCGAAATGAGCTCACGCAAAGGCCAATCTCGGGTTATGGGGGAGGTTTAAAAGGCAGTACACAGGTAGTAAATATTGTCGGGTAGATATCGCGGTTTGGGCGCGCCGCACAAAATCACATTACGAGCCAACGACGCGCTGTTACGGCCCACCGCATGAGTACGTAGCCCGTATATGATACACACGACTTATGGCCCTCTCATACCCTTAATAGTAGGATTGTAATATGAACCTGCAATCGGTACAATATTTTCGGACGCATGTAAATGGGCCAATGGGTAAGTTGGTACCTTTTTAAGAAGGGCGTGTTATCAGGACTGGGCGGCGCGTATTTCGTGCGAAGCCAAGCGTAAACCCACCACCGGCTGTCAACACCCATACTGGTTTTTATTTTAAGGGTGTCTCTTTGTTATTTCGTACGATTTCCGTGTGTGTTGCGTGTGTAAATGAAATTCCCTTTCTTCATCAATAATGTGTTGTGTTTAACTGAGCTGCACGCGTAAATACGCTATAATTTAAGCAAGTGTTTTTTTTGTAGATGACATTCTTGATTGTTGCTTTTAGCGTACATGTTTTATTATACAATTTAGAAAAAGTAAACAATTAAATATATTATGTATAATTACAGTAATTTCAAACGTTTCAAAATTTAGTTTTGATTTGCGTGAAACTGACATTTGACATTATCGACAAAAAAATAATTTTTAAAATTGTCGAATTTACTATATTTTATTTATTGTAATTTTTTCTACAAGAACCAAAATATATGCTCGATTAAGATATATAAAATTTAAATGTAATAGTATTTATACATAATAAAACTGTATTTAAATTGTAATAACAATTACCCCCTTGTTATGAGATTCATTATTAATATCGTTAACTTATATACATCTATGGACATCATGATACATAAATTATTAATAGATGGTTTCAGTGAAAGACGAACGAGGCGATTTTAAGAAGACTAAAAATAAATAAAAAACATAACTTAAATTAAAATACTCATGACGAAAAGTCTCTCGCATTAATAATAATTGATTATAAAAAATAAAATACGAAACAATCTGTGTGTTCCGATTAACGAAAACAAGAAGCAACGCTGTTACATTATCTGTGGCAAATTATTTTTCTGTTTAACTCGCATTTGACCTCTAGAGTGATAAAGATGTCCACTATACATATATAGGACATTAATTAATTTAACAATAACAGAGTGTGATAATAATGCGGTAGGTACAGCGCTCAATGATTACGCGTTACGAGCAATGTCCACATGCGTGTTTAATTATTGTCTTTACATATAAATTAAACATATCTAGAGAGGCAATAAACATAACGGTTCGGTTGTAATTGACTCACTATTATTCTAAACTTTCGATATGTTGAAATGTGATACAATATTTCTTTAATTACGTCATTAAATTGAAATCATAAATAATTCATTCGAATAGTCTCTTATCTTGATTATTATTGTTTCTTATTGATTACAAGTTTATTAAATCAAAGTCAGATCAGAGAAGTACTAAACTGAGTAAATGCTGTTCACTCATTGGTGGGATATTGTGTCATCATCTACTGTCGACCAATGACAATTCAGATTAACCTCAAATTAGTTTACTTTGATCAGCTTTTCAGCAATCATAATAATAATCGAATATAACCAATTAGAAAGTTATCGAACACGTATTCATGTATGTATTCTTTGTTCCACCACAACTTTTAAATGAATAAAAAGATTTACATTGTTTAGTGTATCGTTGGAATCATCATCCCGAATGGCACTGGGTATAAATTCATTCATTAATTCAAGGCGTGATTTTTAATTTTTCCTAAATTATATTTTATTTTATAGTAGCTTAAGAACCAGTTTTAGTTCAGATGTAATAATCTTTAAAAGTTAATTAAAACAAAATCGGTATCTACTTGTAGTTTATTCACGCGTAAAAAAGCCTTTCAATAGCTACACACAGTGCTTGAAGCGGCTTGTAACTTCAATTAATCTCTTTAGTTTAATCAACAATGTATTAATTTTTATCTTATAACGGTTCTTTGTTTTACGTTCGCAGGCATCAAAAAACGGTTAGGTTGGAGATACACAGGTTATAATGCTAGAGAGCGCTATGTATCACCTATCTCTACACTCTCGCGTTATAATTTAGCGACTACATTTAATTATGCATAGGGAACTTAGCTTAGTAAACTAAGGTGTGATTATTATATAAAAATACATTGAAATTATCTCGTATTATCTAATTATGTTCATTTAAGAGATCAATAAAACTGTAATATTATAATATTTATTAAAATAAAAATAATAGTGACGTAAGGAGTTTAATATTTTGATGCAGACGATATGTTACCTGGGTACATATGTATGTTACCTTATATCTTGTCTGATTCGAAAATATGTAGTATGTTATTAGTATTGTTGCTTAGTTATAGTCAACATGCTTTACTAACGCCTTCTTTACCAATGAAAAAAAAAAACATTTTCGCCGCACTCGCTTAGTAATTGCAATCAGCTTACCGATATGATCCATCAAATTTAATCTGATCGTTTTTTTATTGTATTACCATAATAACAATGGTGGTTTTTTACCCTATAAATATGGCATGCGAAAATGCATTGGTTATCTGTGGAATTGCTTTCATTAGATAAATATATTAGACAGTAATTTTAGCGATTCGATTTAAACTAATAATCTTGTTTTAAATTCAAAACTATCGTTTACAGTTTATATGTTTTAATTTACATTGGGTGATTAGTATAACTTTTTATAAAAATATAATCAAGATAATATATGCATTCGGATACTTACAATAACATTTTCATATAAAATAATTGTAATATAAGATTTGCTGTGTTTTCAACAAAACATATATTAATAACTTTTTTATGACCAATTACAATAATAATAATAAAAGAATCATTGATGATTCTGTATGTACATATTAATAAACAATGTAATAAGGTTGATTAATGTAATTCTTTATTATAAAATTAATAAGGTTGTTTTATTTCAAATAATTATATAAGAAGTTTATCGAAATAGTTTAACCAATCTAAACAACAATAAAACACGATTGGGTTTTAAAAATTGGCTTTATAACTTTGTATTTGTCTCACATTTGATTTTTTTTTTTTTACAAATTATATATTTAATATCCTTCTTGTCAAAATCAATAATAATGATTTAATGACTGTGCTCTCTTATTAATAAATCAAAACATATTTAATTAAGATTAAGAACTATCAAAACTTAGAGGGCGTACAAAATAAGATATAGATTATCTAAACATACCTGTAGTCACTTCGTACAAACCTTAACCCCCCCCCCCTCTTAAACGTGTGGGAAGCCGCAGGTGGAAACTAGTTATTATAATATAGGTGTTATTTACAAAACTTTATGTAAATCGACTTCATTTGAGACGTTTATGACCTGATTTAATTTTTTTTGTTATATCATTTATATAAAAATGGTAACAAATTCGAGATTCGAGAATGTTCTTATTAAAGAAGATGTTTGTATATGATTTTGTTTTGACGTTAATACATTGGTTATTTGAATGAAGCTATTGTTTATTGATTGTTTAAGTAGATAAAACAATACGAAAGCTGAGATGGCACAGAGATTAGAAAAATATGAATCTTAACCAAAAGCTGCGAGTTCAAGTTCGGACCAAGCACGGATGATTTTTTATGTGCTTAATTTTTGTTTATATGTCGTTTCAATACCTCAAAACAAAATCTGTCACATGTGGAGTAACGTGGAAGAAATGGAGCTTCTTCTCAAGATGTGAAGCAGGCTCAGCAGTGAGACATTTACGATTTTGAAGTGGGTATTAACAATGTTTAACAATATTGAGAAGATCCAATAAATAGATAAATGAATCTCACATATTTGTACAACAGTTTGTATGCAGAGGGTTTTGAATTGTAAGCACCTTTATTGCGCTTAATAATTAATCTAAGCAATAACAAAATTTAAGTATTTGTTTGGAGTAAAGTTTTAGATCAACAAAAATGCTCCATATTTAAAATGCGTTTATCTAATAATATATGTTGTAAATAAATAAATAATCTCGTTCGTAACTTAATTTTACCAATGTTCAGTATTGGTAACATTTTGATGTGTACTTTGTCGTTTAGTCGCTTTAGTTATTTTTACTTCATTTGAGATTGAGTGACAATAATTAAATGATTAATATATTTTCTATATGAAAATGATTTGATATTTCTCTAATGGACGTTAACTTTGAGTTACTGAATAATACGCAAGGTGTAACTGAGATAGGTTTGACGTCTGAATAGTTAAATTATAACTATTACTAAAATGAAAATATCATACAAAAAAAGTGAAATATATCGAAGTTTTTGACTATATGTACATGGATTATATAGTTGTATAAATATTCATTTGTTATACTATATAACATTATGTGTTAAGTCCATATTATGTGACAAGAATCACTATGCAATTTTGTTTAAGGCCAATCGCCCGTTTGGTCTATTATCTCTCAACTGAAGAGATGTCGACACGTCAAGTTGATGCCACACATGATAATTGACCTTGTGAAATAAATTATATTCAGTTAAATATTAAATAGGCATACTATTTTAGTTTCGAAGCTGTCAAAGCGATACTTCAAGAGATTTATCTAGAACGAATTTAGGTATACTTGAATATTGAATAGTCATATTTCAGAAGTTCCCAATTTGGTGAGAGAATTATTTGATGTTTGAATTTTAAACTAAATCAGGTCGTCTGGTTTATTTTGATCACACTTTTTTTACCGATGGTTTGAAAATGTAATATAAAAAAAAACTAAGGTTAAATTTTATTAAAAGTATAAATTTAATTTACGCTTATTGAAGCATACAGATAGTGTCTATAAAATATGCGAAACATTAGTATATAACATATGTAGTTTTCGTCAAATTTTGTTCTAAAAATATGTTTTTATTTATTATATACATATATGTAAGTAATTGCAAGTCACATTGCATATATTGCCCTGTGGTTTGGGGGCCTGTTTTGACGTTGTTATGCAATTCAAGTTAAATTGTTGATAAGCAAAAGCTTTAAGTTTTATGTTTTATTTTGTCTATTTATCTTGTTTTTTTTAATGAGAAACATGAATTCATTTAAAGTTATTATAAAATATAACTGTAGCACTTAAATTAACGATTCAATTTATAATATTTCGCGAATTATATTAACGTTCGATAAAATTAAAACCCCTTTTAATAAATACACGTGAATTGCCATGCCCTCAATTCCAATTTAAACAAAAGAAGTTTTGTATTAATTTCCTTTTTTTTATAATCCTGTGGTAGTGTGTATACTATTTAGCCGCTGCTGCTACGTCAAGCCCCTTGTCTAAAACTAGTCTGAAAAAGATCGCCTTTTTAGCGATAAGACCGCTTTTAAACATCTTTATTATCTATACGGTATAAAATTGATTGTTAAATATCAAATTCTATTATAGCTAATTTAAACTTTCAATAATATTCGGAGTTTGATTAAAATATATGTATTTATAAATTAAATTAATTGTACATTTTTATTCTATGTAATAAGCGTTATCATTTGTAGTTTTAAGACCTCACAAGAAGTAAAATTATTATGATAAAACACATATTTCTGTTCGTACTTATATCAGACAACATTATTGGTAATAATAGAATATGTAGCTAAACTTAGTACATAGTTTCTAGACTTTAAACTGTATAATATATTGGAGAATCAATAACGTTGATACATTGAAAAATTTATTTAGTACTTAGAATTGCTATTCCTTGAGTAATATCGACTTGAGACTATCAGCCACTTAAAGTGCTGTACAAGTTATTTGGAGCGGATAATGCCCGCAACTGCACTCGCCTAGACTTCGGACATAGCTTCATAGATTTATAATCATTCACGAAGAACCCTGTACGTTTATGCTTATAACATAATCTTTGAAACATTTATTTAATAAAAAAACAATTTTAATTATGAATTAAAGCGAAATGCGCTATTTTAAATCATTTTACGTTTTTTTTTTTTTTTTATTTAGAGTGTAACGCAATATGACTCAAATGAAAGACACGTCTTGTGGCGATTGGAACGTGTGTTCCGCCTAACATCTCGTCAATCTTACGACGTTCTGGCGCCAAGTTTTGCCGATAGTTCCTGGACCTCACAAGTCGTTCAATGTGGAACGTATAAACTAGTGAAAATTAAGTGTCGCGATCACGGATCATTTGTTATCATGGGTCACGTCTTATTTTATTGCTGACATATTATTAATATCGAAGAATTTTATGAAGCTGGAAGGCATTGTTACACAATTCGATTTATATTCTCGATGATAGCATTGAGCAATCGATTCTTGGTATTATAATTATATTAAACAGTTACAACTATTTATAGTGTTTGATTTAGTAACAATGGGGCAACTACAAGAAAACTCCGATGTAAGTACAAAAATATTTTCACATACTTATATAACATTATGTACTATTCTAACTACTAGTAATTAATTAAATAAAATAATTATTTGCTAGAAATTCCGAGGGTTTTAATTTTTTTTAATCATTTCTCATTTATAATATTTCTCGTCAATTCTTTATTTTATTATAAAGAACTTTTCTTGCATACAAAATTTTCTAACTAGTAAGTTTCATTCGAAGGAACGAGCATATTTTGTAATAATTTTTAATAAGCATGAAAACACGCTTACTATGCGAAAAATATCATAAAAATGTCGATTATAATTAGATTTTGAAATAAACAAATTTCTGACGCTCATTCTCAACTCAGGTCATGTTACAAGAAATTGGATTAAATACTTAAACAACAGGGTCGAAGCTAAGTACGTTTTCACTAATCGAATAGAGGCCAAGCGTGGCACGAACATGTCACTTTTGTGTCGTTTTAGCAGAATAATGTAAGCTGTAGTGTAAAACTATATCGACCAATACCTTACAATATACTGACATAGCAATAAATAAAGTATTTTATTTTATATATTACAAATCGATACACAAATGTTATTTGCCGTCTTAGAGATAGCTTTTCTTATAAACAACAATAATTTGATGGGTCTTTTTCCCCGGTTATTCTTATGTCTACGACACGGATTATAAAACAAATGGATTTGATTCTTAATCTGTCTTTACAAATAATTGTATGTTTGTTTCCTTATAAAAGATTTAGGCGTGGACTTTGATTTAATGATTTCAACTATTTACTATTCTGACTAAAATTCGAAGGTAAAAATGCCATGAAGACGTTTCCAAAACAACAACAAAGTTATAATTAAGGTATTTTAACGTTTTAATTTTTAAATGAACTAATTAGGTACGTTTTCGTTATAAATTTTATTACTTTGTTAAATCAATGAAGGATGACTTTATTGGGCTATATATTATATTGGATTGAAAATTATTTGTCAATAAAATTGTAATATGTGGTAATATTGTTTGAAAATGACGAATATTCATCTGACTGTGTCATATAAAATTATCTAGATAGTCAAGTGTCTATACCAACTGAAAATTGTCTGAAGAATGCAGGTTCAAGCGATCGTGTATGGTACTTAGTTTCCAAGTGCTCAATTATATAATTCTGTAATATTACAGAAGTGTTGCAACAGCAGTGGTGCATGGAGCATCGTGGCGGTATAAGCTTCATGCCTTCTCATTAAAATATAAGGATTAACCCGTCCTTAATATATTTATTATATTATATATTATTATATTTCAAGTGATGATAATGCTCCAAGTATTGAAATTAATCTTAACGGTAAATGTAGATTTTAAATGTCATTGATGTTGAAACAATAAAATTATAATGTAGTTGTATTAACGTAGACTTTAAAATACATTCTAGTAATACAATATAACGTCTGTCATTTTGGGTTAAAAAAATATTATATTCGAAACACAGTATAACACGACAAAATCGCGGTTTTACAGAATAAAAAAAAACTATTTTCAAACTGCAATGACTTTAAAATAGATTGTAAATTTATCCAACATAATTTGACACTTATTCGGTAATACATATTAACAGTTATTTCGCGTTTAAGCTGATAACAATTTTAGCATGCACCATAACTATCTTCATTTATGTAAATAGGTTTATAGTGATCAGGCGTGACCACTAATTTGTCATTTGCGAGCTACCTAGGTGTAATACATGAGTCCACTGACCAATCTACACGATGAACGGTTATTAGGCTGTGGTCACCCCAAATTGCAGATGTTTGGTGTGTGTACTAAGACTATAATAGGTATGTGTGTCAATATTGACTTCAGAATGTATGAGGTTAAGAGTAAGGCTTGCTACGCTTTAGTTAAGATATAAGCTTTTTGAATACTGAGACACTTTTCATTTAAAAAAAGAGTATGATCTGTTCTCTCCTTGAAATGATTTGGAGATTATTCTACCTCACCGCTCTAAAGCGGGTTGATGGGTACATATGTCGCACCTCGATATTCTCTCATCGCCGAGTGCGTGATGAATTATAAAGACAAATTAATCACATGAAAATTCCTTTTATAGTTGCTTTACGATTCAAATGTACTTTAAAAAAATGGTCTGACTAGCAATTTATTATTTCATACAAGGTATGTAATCATCCTTTTAAAACACGACGACTCGCGGAACGTAAATACTAGATAAAGTCCAGGACAGGAATATTTTATAAAGTTATTTTATTATATCGTTTAGTTTAGCTAGAAAAATCTTATAATAAGCTGATTAATGTTACTTTTTAGTTACATTTGACGATAAAGTTTAAATTCCGAAGACGATTTCTAAACCAATGTGTATATCGAGAAATAATAAGTGATCAACTCCTCGTCAAAATAAATCTATCTATTAAAAATAAGTCCACTCTCTAGCGTGTTTAATCGCGTTAAGTCTATAAGCGCTTCGGGCTTAAAAATCGGTTGAATGAAATAAGATCATTCTATTATGTATCCTATTATCTTCTCTATTAGGGGACGATCCGACAAGTGCATACAAGCGTTGATTTTTGATCCCTATCTTTAATTGAATCCCGAATAAAAGCCTCAATATTCAAAGTCGTAGGTGTTTTTTTAAGGTAACCCAGAAATTCAATTACGTATGTAACTGATCATGTCCGAGCCGCCTCGTGGCCGCCTCGTGGCCGTCGCTGACCGATAGGAAAAAGGAAAGAGGAAGCGACCAATGCGGCTAGAATGAAATTAGCCCGTCGGTCAATTACTTCGAACCGAGTGCCGCTTACTAATGGCGCGCGCGGCGCTGCCGTACGCCGTACTCATTGTCATGCAACAGCGCGTACTCTTTATTGTTCCATAGATTGGTAATACACGGGAGGACTGCCACTTTGTGCTGTAAATCGTTGTCCGTACACGTATCCTCGATTAACTGTGTGCTGTATTGGAGAAGCGTGTCGGTACACGCCGCTAGCACCGGTGACATCATGTCCGCGAGCGACACGGAACGTGAGCCTACGTTCCGACTTTATAGGCGCACGTTCCGACGTTCCAGATGACGCATCATCCAGTACGAGCCTCAGTGTATCGCCATGTTGTCTTCGTAGAAATCTCGCCAATCATTTGCATTAAGTCGAGTTTCACGCTGTCTGTTTATTCTGTCGCTAGTATTCCAGTATTTTAATTTAATTTCACCTGATCGATTTGGGATTGGTAAAGGTACTTTAGATTTCCCAAGGAACTACTTACTCTGTACAGTTGACAGTTACATTAAATATGAATTTATAATATTAAGTATTATACTTCTTTTAGATATCAATAATCCATGCAGTGGATAATTCAATTATTTTTCTAATTATTTATTATTTCTAAACATGTTTAATATACCGACACGTTGTTGCATTTTTATATGATATACCTTCGCCACGTGGCCGTCTTATATTTCAGGTTATAATTTTATAGTAAGTCGGATTTACTTAGGCAATTGTAAAAACTTAAATATTTATTATATATAATTTATTCTGATACACATTTAAATTAATTTCATCCTTCTTTATCCTTTTTTGCCATAATAGATAAGATAGAGTTAGCAATATTATAAGCACTGTAAAATAATATTTAACTTAAAGATTGTGTACTATAGAATTCAAATCAATATATTATATTATGTTTATTCAAAGAAACGAACGTCGCTGATTGAACAGTTAATAATTACTGGTAAATTTAAACAATATTATGAATAATGATTTGTCGGAATCATAGTAGGTATAATTCATTTCAATAGAATATGTTGAATAGATTAGCAGAAGCAGCACTATAATAATAAATATGATAATCGTTTAATTTAATTCCCTGAATTAAAATATAGTTACTTAGGCATATTAATTTTACTGTATTTATAAATTTTAGAAGTTTTAATAACAACAGTGACGATCGGTTTGACGGAGATTGGCCAACTGCGCAGGGAATATAACAAAAGAGAGTTCAACGCAGTACATATAGCCTTTTCATTTAAAAAAACCTATTTACTTGCTTAATTTTTGATGGGCTCGACCCGGGATCTGGTCGGTTTGTTTATACACTAACCACTAAGCCATCGTGGGAGGCACAAAATGAATACACTATACACATATACAGCAACAACCTGTGAATGTTCCCCTGCTGGGCTAAGGCCTCTTCGCCTCTTTTTTTTTAGGAGAAGGTTTTGAAGCTTATTTCACCACGCTGCTCCAATGCGGGTTGGTGGCATACACATAAGACACTCCTCACGATGGTTTCCTTCACCGTTAAGCACGAGATGAATTATAATCACAAATTAAGCACATGGAATTCAGTGGTGCTCGCCCGGGTTTGAGCCCACGATCATCGGTTAATATTCACGCGTTCTTACCACTGAGCCATCTCGGCTTTTACATACATAACTGTGTTATCTAGAATAGATAATGATAGCTGTCATATACTCGTATAACAAGTGGATACGCTTCTTAATATTCTACGTCACGATTATGTCGCCCATGTCGTTGGTTGCATCGATAATATAAAAAAAGATACGTTATTGTTAATATTATATGTACTATTATATATGCAGTTAACATTTTATTAAGAAACAAGAACTTCGCCCGCGACTTCGTCCTCGAAAATTTAAAAACTGTTATGAATGTAAAATTCGTATTGTTAATAGACTAAACGTAGGACAGTTACAGTTTGTTCAAACCTTGTCATTTTTCTTGCTCAGTGAATTTTTACTCGGTGGTAGGGCTTTGTGCAAGCTCGTCTGGGTAGGTTCCACCCACTCATCAGATATTCTACCGCAAAACCGATAGTCGGCCAAATTACACAATTAAAAAAAAATATACCTGTCATAACTTCTAAACGAAAAGTACGATCTGAATAATTTAAAATGATATTATTACAGTTTATTTTGATGTTTCATATTTATTAACGGCTAAACTGTGCACGGATTGAATATTCTGAATTATTGTTGTACGTCGGTAATAATATTATGATAATAAATTAAAAGTACCTAATCTCTCATACTGACAGAAAAAAGTACAACCTTTTTATTAACCTCAGCTTGGTAACTATATTAAAAAAATACTATTTAAGGTTGAGATTATACAATCATAAAAAACAGAATCAAATCTTCGTTCCATTAGCATGTATTTTGTTTTAAAAATAAATGTTTGAATACATTCGATTTACAAAAGATATTATTAATTACACCGCTTCAGTTCGCTTGTAAAAACTCGATTAGCTCAAAGAATATTACTGACCACGAAGTTTGTTTAATACTTGCCGTAAACACAATTTAATATTTCACGCCAACTCGCTAAATTCATTAGGATTCAATCTCGTCATAAACAAGCCTTTAATTACGATTTGTGCAAACAAAAACCGTCTTATTGGGAAGTTATAAACATTAAGGGAATACAATTGCAATTTCTTCCTGTCTTAAATAAACTTCAGTATGAGTAATCGTTACTTTGTGATCACAATATCGAATCGTTGGGGGCCAAATAGACTGATACGTGCTTTGAATCCACAGAGCTTCTGTCGACCGCGCTAGCCGCTCGACTGCCAGGATATTAGCTCTTGTTTTTAACGCGTTAAGTATCATTTTCTCATGCAGATATTTGTTGTGTATAACCAGTCGATTCTCGTTTCTTTTACCGACGGACCTATCTAGATTATTTCGAGGCAATTTTTATCCTATGGGCTATAATAATAAGGAATAAATTTACGTGGTTATTAGCTGTGAGCGGTCCGTCAAATTTCTTCTAAGTCGGGTGGTGTTGAATTTTCCGCTTATAATTATGCCGGCAGAGCGGAAGTGGTGGTACGCGTTGGTACACCGGTCACGGCGCGGTTGACGACCAACGGGTAACGGGTTCATGCCCGCGTATGGACTTCGGCGCGACTGTACCAAGGGACCATTACTAAAACGACAGTATTAATGATATATTCAGTTGAAAATATTTGATTTGCCGCAACAATTACAATTTTAAATTATTCGCATTATCATTTCGTATATTGGGGCGCTTTAAGCATTACAAGCACGAAGAGCATGTCCGTACTTTTGAAATATCTAGACAATAACTGAATTTACCTCGACAGAATAAGCTTAGGATATAATTGTGTATTGATATGTTTAAGTATCAAGGAAGCCGTCGTAAGTATAAAGCATAAAGCAAAATTGATAATCTTTTATTTGACTTTGTATGGGTAAATCCAGTCTAAAGTTAAAAGTTAATAATAATAATGGTCCTCCTGACCGATTTCGGTCCCGGCGGCCAATCTCAAGAGAGATTAGCCCTCTGCGCAGGAGATATTATAGTGCACAAGTGTGTGCGCAAACACAGGTGCACTCTCTGTTCCCTAACTCTCATAACCCAATGGGACGGCAAACCGACATGACCGGATGAGTTCAGGCGCAGGACCAATGGCTTTACATGCTTTCCGAGGCACGGGAGTGTACATAATTCCAACTTCCAAACTCCGGGCTGCTACTGAGAATTTTCGACAGAAAATCTCAATAACATTTTTAATGGCCCGACCTGGGATTTGATCCCAGGACTACCGTGTCAGCGGCCTTACATGTAGCCACTAGACAGTCAGTTAAAAGTTAGATATCGTATGTCAACTATATTACATTTAAAAGATTATATTTGACCAAAAACATGATAGAATAAAATGTTCTCGATAAATAAAAATAATGGAAAGCCCTCTAACATTATTTTTTTAATTTTTACTCGAAATGTTGGTAATAGGTTATTGAAAATTTGAATAATTAACTATATTTACAAATAATCTAGGGCTGTCTTTAGGAATTTTTCGTAAAACCCTTCCGTTTTATTATAAAAATATCGAAAATCAATTAAAATGAAAAATAAAAACCTTTCATGACACTTTGACGCACCCTTAAATCAAATGCAACGGATCCTTGTACTTAATCAACCTTTGATCCCAAACATCTACGGAATATCCTAACCTGTCATCCGAACAATGGTAATATAAATCTTACACCTTTTAACATAAAAGCTATAATTAAATGACGTCACATTATATTACATTAAGTTATTTTATTACCGCATACAGCTACTGCGTTATTTGAAATAATGTATATTGCGATACAAGACATTATCACGAAACAGATAAATGAGATGCCTTTCACTGGAGGATGGCTAAGTCGAATATTCAAGCTTTTCAGCGTTCCTCAGAATTCCTAGACAATCTTTGTCCGTAATCGCTTTTAAAATATCATTGTAACTGGTTCCGTCCAAAGCAGAGAAGCGAATGTTTTCCCATTGCGTTATTGTAACGCAAAATAACTGAACTGTTCGTTTCATTGATATGTTTTGTAATGGTTTGATAATGACAAATACATTTTATATATATTTTGCATCATATTTGGTATATATATGACATATGGTCTGGTTTAAGGTAATTTGTATTTTTATAGATATTGTAGTTACTAGGCATCACGGTATATTTGTTTTATTTTATTATTAAATATATATGCTAAATTAGTTCGCCGCCTGGAGCTTCACCTGCTTGTTGGGGGTGGGACAGAGTTTACTTTAAAAAAGGTAAAATATTTAAAACACCTCAACGGATTTTAACATATAAATATAAAACATGACAGTTTTTGCTGAGGGCAGCAGAAATGTTTTTTAGGGCAAGCGAATGTAAGCATTGATAAAGTCCACAGTCCGAGTTGATACTGAGATTTTTTGACAGACAAACTGCATCACTTTTCATTGACCCGGGGATTGAAGCCAATGTCTCGGACCTCCCGCATTATCCAGTATAATTTAGTCAAGAGACCAACGAGGCAGACGCATTTACATAAACAGAACTTAGCCTAGTATTACAACATCTTCACTAAATCTCTTGGATATTCCAATAGTCATAACAAGATTGCAATCCGCGACCTGCTGTGCGAATCTATGTAATCACCATCTTGTATACTTTAATTATAATTATAATAAATATGACCAGTTGTATATATTTAGGTAATATTTTTAAGATATCTTAATGCATAATGAGCTTGCTGTAAAATATAATTTGAGTAGTCACATGATTTCGGTGTAAATGTTCTTTGAAGCTAAGATAAAAAATATAAGGTTTTCAAATGAAAAGTTTCGTATCTTGAAACGGATTCAGATTAAATTGTAATTATTATACAAAAGAGAGAAACTTCCAAATTCTTTAATCTTACTTTAATTGAGAATGTAAACGAAGTTTTTGTTGATTTTCCGCCATTCGGTTCGTTCAAATTTTTAATAAAGAGACCAAAGGCACCGACACGGTACGTCCGAGTAAACTTTAATAATAATTATTATTAGCCTTCGTATTGCAGTGTTTCATGAATGTCGGGACGACGTCAACGATATGTCGGATCGAGAAAAAATACGCAATTATACAACACTTTACAGCCGCTATAAGTACTTTACTTATATAAATAACCGCAATTATTAAGAGTATGTTTGCTTCATTTTTGCACATATGAAGTTTTAAAATCAATATGATAACAAGACTTACGGAATAGAGAATTTTATGGCGACTTAAGTGAAGCCATAGCTATGTTCTTTATGCCCTGTTTGTATGGATATATGTAGGTAATTAATGAGGCAACATTGTATTTGTCATGTGTCATGTTAACTAAAAATTAACTACATATCCTGAAAACGAATACTTGTATAGGAAACCTTTCTTTTCTTGTCTTTAGCATTAACGGCCTCATTTATAAGCGATGCTAAGCAGCTGTTTAGTTAAATATAGATTCGCTCTTTCTGTCATTATTGGTTTGATACTCGAAGGAAGAAGTCGCAGCGATGTTTAACAAATCCTTCACATTTTTTTATCAAATGTGTCTGATGAAATTGTGCCATACGCTTATCCATCAATCCGTATTTGAGCCACCTTGTGGAATAATCTCAAAATGTTCTCAAAAGGAGATACTTCTGTTACATTTACAGACAGTTACTTTAATGTGTCTTCATTGTCAGTATAAATTGTGAAACTAAAATAAGTTCGAATGGATGGTTGGTAATTATAAAGATCTAGATTATAAAGAAGTTATCTATTTTATGCTTTATTTACCGTAACTATATTAAATTAAGAAATAGTCACTTAAAATTGTTTTAATATCAAAACGTAGATAGTTTAAGTTTCTTACTTTATATCATTTATATGAAAGTGTATATTTTTTAAATTACATTTAAATATTAATAGGAAGCGGATGAAATTATTTTATATAATTCCAGGCGATAACACTGAAATAATTACAACGAAATGTTAAATCAATAGAAGCGTTGGTGGAGTTGTTAAGTGAGATTGAGTTAAGTTAATGAGCTCAAACCGAGCTCAACCTGAGAAAGGGTCAGCGTTTTCTCTAAATGATTGACCGGTTAGTGCTGAGGGACGGTGTGAATAACTCAGTGAGGCTGTCACTCTTCGTTACCTCCGTTCTCTTGCTAATTGTTAGTGAACTGAAGCACTAGAGGCATTGGTGCTAGCAGTATTCATTACGTTAAATCACATATTATATCAATTGTTAAAACATTGTAGGAGATACATTTGATATGATTTGGTAAAAGTTTATTCGATAATAATAATAATAATATGGGAAATTATTCACACAAGGCCATCTGGTCCCAAAACTAAGCACAGCTTGTACTATGGAAACCAGATAGCTGATATACTACATATACAACTTTCTTTTATAAATACATACTTATATAGATAATTACACCCAGACTCAGAACAAACAGACATTTTCATATACACAAATGTATGTACTGGGTAGGAGTCGAACCCACGACCTGCGAAAGACAAGTATCTACCAACCACGCCAACCGGCTCGTCAAAGCCGTCATAAGCAACAGATTGTGTTTTAATTTCGTAAGTGATATTTTGACGTACACTGATAGATTTTTTTGAAGTGATAACTTCTTATGGGTAAACCGCTTCGTAACGTAACGCGTTACGGTGCCACTATTACCGACGCGGACTGCTTTACCTGAGAGTTACCAACCTAACGCCATCTAGCGTATACAGATAGTACTTATAATAATTTAGCAACTCTCAAGTACTAATTTAAATTATATTTAATATATTATAATTAATAATAAATATTATCACGTCTGTCGAGCGTCCCGAGACGCACACGTTTTTTTTATTCGTTATTTACGTGATGAGTTTTGTAAAGCTATTCTATAAGAACAAACTCTAAGCAAACTAAATCGTGAAATTTCACGAAGTATATTATCACTTTGCATCAAAAGGGCGTATCAACACCAACATTTCATAAGTGAGACACGTAATGAGTTATTGAGTGACAACAATTATTCAATAAGTTATTAGGTTTAAAACAAACATTTCCATCCAGTCCTAATTCTACTAACAAAATCTAATAGTACTAACAAAATTTTGTATTCTAGATCGTATAATCACGGCATAAACGGTGTATCTGCTAAAACTTTTTGAATAATACTACACCTCGTCTTATCGCCTCTAGTGGTGACATGGGCTGGTCATATTTCGCCTAGAGGATCGAAATTGCGATTCAAAGGGGAAATGCCGCTAGCGGTCTTGATACCATTCCACGCGGTCTGATTTTTTACAGTAGCTATTTTTTTGTGTATATTTAAAGCCTAAGTGTAAATTTACGTTCTATTAGTTTAAATTCAAGTTTCATTCAAAATTAAGTTGTATGATTTCACCCAAACATACACAGGTAAAGTTAAATAAAAGCTTATAAAAAATAAACATGGAGCCTACGTATAAAAGGCATAAATCCCTTGATAAGATATTTCCAAAAAACCCGAATGTATATAAATATCCAACATCCAGCTATCAAAAGATATTATTGATTTATCATCGGATTCATGTTTATTAATAAAACTTAGGCAATTAATCATTCATAGTGATGTTATTTAAAAAGTCGTCGAAAGATCGACTAAATATTACCTGTTAGAGTTCAACCGTTCCGGACGGTCGTTTGTAAAAAAATATATATAATTACAACAACTTTCGTGTTTATTCAATAATAGTGATTGTCGACGAATGATTAAAGTTAGAGATAGTGTCAGATATCGCCAGCCATCTTGCCACACCTGCCTTTATTCTGAACGCCTATTACACCGTTATTAGTGAAGCCACCCTGCGTTTTATAACATATTAATTGGTTATTTAATAGCCCTTATTTAGCCGTCTCCGTCGGTTTGACAGTGTGATTTATTCGTTGTGGTGATTTAACGAACATCACACGCATAATTTTGATTTGATTACATAGTTGTTTTCGCACTCACTTGTGTAGTATAATATCTCGAATGCAGATGGCTAGTCAGATTAGCCAACGTGGTTGAAATCATTCAGGATTGCGAATAATATGACATTTGATTGTATAAAATATGAGATTCGTAACCACGAATGTTCCAAGAAGTAATGTAGACACGACAAATAGTTGTACCGGACTATTCTCCTAGGTACCTACTGTAATAAAAATAATAATTACACCCATTCATTTTAATTGTAGTTGAAGTTAAGAATTTATAGGCGGTAATAGTTTACTCGACTTTAATCATTCAATGGAATTTACACTTGAATGTCCTTTTTTAATTAATAATAAAAAGTGATATTGTTTTTTTTTTAATGTGTCTAATAATTTCATATTTATGATACATTAATATATACTACTGTACACGCATAGCATAAGTACTTTTTTAATTTATCATGTTATGGGACCACAGGTTAAAGAGTATCCTGCCTTTCCTAGTAATTATTAAGTTCTGCTTATTTTTTAAATAAATTAAAAATTATGTTTATAAAAATACAGTTTTTATTCCTATGCGTTAACCACACATTTCGTCTCCGAGGCTCGAATGACATCGAATACTAAAGTAATATATTATGCACTATATTATGAATGGAGTAAAGTTTTATAAGTTTTTTTTAAATATATTTTCATATATATAAGGTCACATTTATTTATATTACATTTATATTTATATCTATCGCATAGATAATTTTGTGTACTATACAAAATAAAAAAAATAAAAAAGATTTCTCTATGTTATAATCCTATAATAAAGGTTACCTTTTAAATTCGAACATTTCATTTATTCGCGCTATTTTTAATTTTTCATATCGGTAACAGTTCGAGGAGTCTTATAAATAACCTAGTAATATAATGCAAGTAAAATTATAAGGAACAACTGGCTAATAACATTATTATTCACAGCTATATGGTGAGCCCGACTTTGTACGTGCGCTTTGTATATGGATGACTTCCTTCGCCGGCTACTTTTATGTTATGTTTCGTTACAACTTCCAGAAGTCGTATCGATGTGAATCATGCTTTATTTTATTTATATACTCAATGTACAAGAGCACCAGCCGCGATGGCACCGTGCATGAACTCGTTAATTTTGTTAAAAAATGCAAATTTATATTTGTTCACAAATTTTAAAATACGAATACAGTCCAATCAAAAACGTACGAACCGATAAAATACTTAGGTAAGTTTCCAAATGATGATATGTATGAAGAAATCGAAAATTCTTCGACGAGCCACTGCTTTATGTCACTCAACATAGTTTGAAACAAAAATTATCTGAAATAAGTGATGATGGCAAAATACTAGATGAAGTGACACTAGTTCCCTGGGAACAGGGATGGCGCCTATTGTGGGAGTACAGGTCTTGCCTCGCTCGAATCTCAAGGATCGAAGCCGCATATGAAAATGCTGTATCGAACAATTTTTTATTCTTATTTATTGATTTAATTTTCAAGTATTTAGAACCTTTTTCGCATACTTTAAGATTAATCTCCAAAAGTATTTTCACAAAAGAGATATACCTCAGATAAATTACAATGAAAATTAAAGTGAATATGATTTTCATCTCATTCTGGGGCATCAGTCAGTTACATTTCTTTTTATTTACACACAGGCTTTAGCTCACCTTCCGATCCATATTCAAACAACCGGGTTATTTAAGATTCGTATCCATTAAAAACCTTTATTCCGGACGCTGCTTGAATGAAACAACTGAAAGTGATCGGAAACTAAAAGCGATTTATTTATATTCAATTCATACAAACATACATGAGAGCAAAGATGGCGATAAGGGGATTTTAAACGAAATTCTTGGTGTGTATTTGACACGGAGATACCCCTGAAGCGACTGAGATAAGGTATTTGTGACGAGTTTGTAAGCATTTATAAAATAAAGGCGTGTTCCAAATTCAAAAATTAAAAACAATAAATATACTTTTGTTGAATAGTAGGTTAATTTGAATTAGGGAATTTTGACGTATCTGTGACATCTTAAGAAGTATTCGATAAGTATTAGAACAAAAGGTAAACGTCTCACTGCTGAATGGCATTGAATAATTCAAATTTAACGGGGGTGAAGCCGAGTGGCATAGGTAGTAATTAATAACATCACCACTTAAAGTCTCTTTCTTTGTAATTTAACATTCTTTGAAATTTTGAGAGATTTTTTTTAATGTTATGTAATATTTGAGTTCTAATGCAAAAAAGTTTCCGAAAAACCTTTCGTTTTTGTTAATATTTTTCACATTTACGCATGTGTCGACGTAATTTAAAAAAGTCATGCTGTGTTGACCTTCTCATATAAAAATGTACTGTTGAATATAACTTGATCGAATAAACAATAGAATTATGATCATCAACTATTAACTATCGACCATGGGAATTTATATGATGTTAATGTTTTACGTATCGTGATCAATTCTCTAGTGCCGACCTACGTTCGTAATTAACAGGGCAAAAACTGCATGTACAGTAACTTACGAATTATCGAGTCCAAATTAGTTTTTTATCGTAAATTATTTATTATTTTAAGATTGTTCACTATTTGCTACCATTTAAAATCGAAATCTTTATTCAACAAGAAGAGTTACACATGGTCATTGATGATTTAATTTTTCAGCTAATCGAAATTAAAAATAAACTACAGAAAGCATATTAAATATGTGAATATACATTTTAATATCTACTCACGATTTAAATCTATTTTTTTAAATTAATAAAATTTCAAGCACCCTATTTAATTTATGACGTAATAGATCTAGAACATTCGTCCGTTTTGAATTCGAAAGTTATTTTGTGTCATCTGTGATCTGTGTGTCATGAAACAACTTTATGCAAATACTAGCAGAATCAAAAAGAAATTGTCCTATGTGCTTATATACTTCGGCCGAAATCAGTCTTATATAATATGAAATGTCATAGTTGAACGGTACAGAAGTCGTTCTGCAGCAGCGCCATGTTGAAGCGAGTGACTAAACTGTGCAGTATAAAAACCTTCTTCGTAAAAAATATGTGCATATGCCAACATTGCTTTATCAAACATACTAGTTTCAACCCACGGCTTCGCCCACGTGTGAGTGGGAAAGAGTTAGATCTCTTAGATCTCTATAGGTTTTCTGTACCACTGACAACGTGTATTTCATAAATTTCATGATCGGTTGAAAGATTTAAGACGTGAAAACGTACCAAACAAACTCACTTTCCCATTTATAATATTAGTAATCATTATATAAGTATAACTGAATTAATGTTACAGTCGTAATGTAATCAACACGACCACAACAACAACAAGTGAGATGCAATCGTTTTTAATACTTAAACCAATACAATACTAATAACAATATTAATAAAATAAAATATTAAAATCGATGCATTTCAATCAAGTTCATGTCCAGTGTGAATATTTATAACGATCGAAATTGTAAGCACAAGTTATGTTGAATAAATACGCATATAAAAATTTCATACGTGACCTTTATTTTTTTAAATTTACTTTTGTATATATTTTTATTGTGTAATATATTTTTACAGCCAGTTATAAAATATCCGAGCGCCACTGTACTACTTGGCGTTAATGAAGAGAACAGATAAAAGCTAGAAAAACGTGTTAACCGTTTGTACGTTCGTAATATTTCATGGTGTTATGTGTTGCCATATTTAGAATTAATAATAAAATTGTTTTACTATTTAATTCAATGGTAACAAATAACAGAGGACATACTTTGGAATTGAAGTTTCTGTTTCTTGAAAACTATCATTCTAACTATCCAATTAAAGATATTAACAACAATAATAATATCAAAGGCGTTTAACCAAATGACCATTGATATCATAAACAAAATATAACTTAGTTTGAATTATAGATAACAGATTATGTCTAATCACAAATTAAGCACATGAAATTCAGTGGTGCAAGCTCGGGTTTGAACCCAAGATCATCGGTTAAGGTTCACGTGTTCTTGCCACTGGGCCATCTCGGCTTCACCTCGTGCTTAACGGTGAAGGAAAATATCGTGAGGAAATCTGCATGTGTCATATTTCACTGAAATTCTGTCACATGCGTATTCCACCAACCCGCATTGGAGCAGCGTGGTGGAATAAGCTCCAAACCTTCTCCACAAAAAGGGTAGAAGAGGTCTTAGCCCAGCAGTGGGACATTCACAGGCTGTTACTGATTATGTCTAGTCCAGAATCATCAAACATCCGAAAGTAAAAACTTTAACATTAATAAAAGTACTCAACAGTGTAATTCTTGCTTTTTTTTCACTATTAGCAAGATAGGCTGACAATTAGGTTAGTTGACAGTACTTTGTCCTTTGTCCCAGGCATTGAAACTGTATCATTACTTACACCGTAGTCGTTGTCAGTTGGGGGTCTAATATGTTATCAGTTAGTTTATGTAATAACACTGACTCCCCCTTTAAACTAGAAAATAGTGAAGTATTACTGTTTGATTGTTGAATTATTAGAAAGAAGGTAGTTGTGGATGTGTTCAACCAACTCGGAGTTTGAGGTATTTTTAAAAAAAAAAAATTTTTCTAGCATTTGTAGGTGGACATACATATGGGCCACCTGATGGTAAGTGGTCACCAACGCCCATAGACATTGACATTGTAAGAAATGTTAACGATCGCTTACATCGTCAATGCGCCACCAACCTTGGGAACTAAGTTGTAATGTCAACCCTTGTGCCTGTAATGACACTGGCTCACTCACCCTTCAAACCGGAACACAACAATACCAACTATTGATGTTTTGCGGTAGAATATCTGATGAGTGGGTGGTACCTACCCAGACGAGCTTGCACAAAGCTTACCACCAAGTAAATAAATAACCTCATAATATCTCTCAAGTCTGACTGATTTGTTTTCGGTACGCAAATCCACCGTGTTGAATTATATTGATCACCTCCCTTTTTTCTTTTTTTCTTTTTTCTTTGAAAAAACTCATTACGCGTTTCCCTCACGGGAACAGAGTGGGGGAATGTGGAGCTTGCCGTATGTCCAGGGTGCCGAGTGCGCCCCGGTCATCGGGATACCCACTAAAAAACCAGCAGTACCCTTCCCGTCTTAACAGGAGCGCCACGGGATCGCTTGCGCATGCTACCGTGATACCCCGACGAACTATATTTCCCTATAAAAACCTTTAATTCAATGAATGTAAAGGTAATGTATGGCGAATAGACCAAACGTGACTGTGATTATTGGCTTATCTTACCGTCACTGTTACTAAATATATACGCATTCTAACAAATCACGTAATAATAAAAATACAATTTATTATTACCGTAAATAATACATATTAAAACAACACGTTTTAATATTAACAATAAAACACATCAAAGCTTTTTCTCTGACAGTTATTTAAAAAAAGAATAACATAAAAATCGTTGACGAATTAAAATTATTTCGAATGTGATAAGTTATGTACAAAATAATTACATTACTAATTATTAAATATTGGCGAATAAATAAAATAGCCACGGGTAATTATTCTTGTATTGATAAAATAATCCTTGTATGCCCATGTTTTATCCATTTTTATTATCGGAATCATGATAAGTTTTTATTAATATTTTTATGTTAGTTTATGTGAGGCGATATTTTATTGGGTTTTATTACATCTATACTACTATATAAATCTATCGGTTCTGTCGGTACATTTTTTTTTCACCTATTTTTGTGATTAATAATCGTTTTATGATGCAGTGATTCACATTATACTATTTTTTCATTTTTGTCTGTCTGTCTGTCTATCTGTATGTCTTCTTATAACTCAAGAACGGCTTGACCAATCTTGATGAAAATTGATACACCCAAAGAACATGTGATGGCGCAAATATTAGGTATATAAGATCGGTAAACTCTACGGTATCTTATGAAAAATAATTTAAAATCGTTAATTACGTATTTCTGTACCAGTAGCCATATGTGAGTGTGTGTGTGCGTGGGAATGTGTGTTATTATAGTAATAAAATAATGTTTTATATTTATATTAATTATACGCGGGTGAAGCCGCGGGGCAGAGCTAGTTTGTAATATATTGTTATTAGTTACTTCGTTTCCTGATAGTTTATATCGCTTGCCTTTTTTAATATGTTACTATGAGGACACGGAAAAGAGTCTGGGCTTTTAAAATAACTTCGTCTATAACCATGATATCTAGATGCATATAATGTATCAAGTACATATCTGTTTTGGCATGTTTATCCGATAAAATTTTATATTGGCCGGAAAAGAGTGCTATCTGTAAAATATTTAATTTCTATTATGACTAAAAATCATTCAATAACTATTCTATATACATTCGACATTCATTCCGTGCCTTCAACGAAGAAAACGGAGGATCTATTCTTCCGTGTACTTGCATGCCTAGACTGATAGATATGACCTTTATCATATTACAAAAGAGATCATATATATCATCATATTATGAAGTTTCTTGTGAATTATACGTTGTTACGTCACAAATCTAATATGGTGGACGCTAACTTTCTTTCATATTTACAGAAATAAACCGTGATTAATTGATTACTGTTTCTGTTTAAATCATGTATTTTATATAAAATGTTTTTGTTATTGTTTTCACATCATAATTTAATAGTTTATGAAGTCATAGAGCTTAAACTGCCATAATTATTTTTTTTCAATTAATATTTTGATGTAACAGAAATATACAATATACAATATACTAATTGTACATATGTAACGATTAATTCGTTCCATATATATATATTCATATATATATATATATTTATATATATACCTAATTATTGTTATTATTTTCATATCAATAGCGGCTACTTATAAAACAGTTCGATATTATCATTATTGATCGTTAACGTTAATTACGGATAAAACGATCGCCGTCACAATATAATGATTTGCGATAGATCTAAAGGAGGTATCCTGAATCGATCTAAAGTTTTTAAAGTGCTTCTCCGATCGCCTTTATTTAATTAATAATGATAAAGTTTTAACAACACTAATATTATTATTTTGATATTCGTTTATATATATAGCAGTAACTGCCCGTGCGAGGGGAGGGGGCAGATGTGAAGTACCCTAAGTCCTCCTCTGTACCTCTGATAACGTGTATACAAAATTGAATAATGATCGGTTGAGTAGTTTAGACGTGAAAGCGTAACAAATAAACAAACCAATAAACTCAATTTCGCATTTATTATATTAGTAAGGAATTGTTATTGTTATTATCATTATAACTACTATAAGTTTAAGCGTCTGTTTGATGTTGGTCTCGTTGGTCATCGAAATTAGTGCTCAATTTTACTGTGTAAATGAGGATTGAGAACTTTGGAAACCATAGCCCTTTATTTCATTTTGATAAGCAAAATAACGAACGAACGAACGTTAAGAACGGCTAATTTCTTAAATCTTAATGTAACGGATATGTGATACGAAATTACATGGCTAGGTTTTGTCCCGAAATTTATTCTTTAATAGAAATAAGTACGAAAGTAAGGGTAAAGATTTCTCCGCTACACCCGGCCAGAGAACCCAGCGTTATACTAGTATTATATGTTAATACATTATATTTAATATATAAACATAGAATATAAAAACATCTTGCAATGCACCTTGCCGTGGGTCGATTTAGCACTTCTAATGTATTTCATATACTGTGCCGTCAAAGGGAAAGCCAGTGAATTTTAAAATCAGTAAAATCGTTCAAATCGATCAATCATTCATTTGTTTTGCAATAAATATGACACAATAGTTGTCAATCATAGGATCGTAACAGTCATATTGAGTCCTCGTTTTGACGAGCAAAATTATTAATACGATTAATCTTATATTTTTGTATATAACAAATATATAAATAGTTTTTGTAAAGTATTATACATTTTTTTAAATTTGGAAGGCAGAATAACCACGATGTCACGATAGTCATGAGTTTTTATTTTATAAATTCACCTTGATGTATAAATTCTCAAGGAAGACTAGCCATCTGCGCGGGACATGTTATAGCGCTCACGTGCGCGCAAGTACAGGTGCATTCTCTAACCTCACTTTCATAGTCTGATGGGACAGCAAGTCCGACACGAGCGGAAGGATTTCAGGTGCAGGAGCAATGTTTTAGAAATTTAATGTCCCGAGTTCGAGTTTGGACCCAGGATCCAGGAATTTGTGGCCTTATGAAATATCCGCTAGACTGACAAGGCAGTTATTACTTCCGCTGTGATAGAAAGAATTGCTGTTTGGTAGTAGCATAACCAATTAATTGCATATTAAAGGGCGGTAAGAAATAAAGGTAAAAATTAGGCTTTAATCGTTTCTACTTGTATTTTGTTCGTCCAAAAGTTTTACATGTCTTGAATAATATATGTTTTTGTTTATGTTAACAATATAATTGATTACCAATTTGATTGTAGACATAATATTTAAATATTAAAAAGAACATTTGTTTCACAATGTAAGCGGTACATTTACATTATTTATCGTCGAATTATTTTCGGTCACATGGGATAAAAGGTGATGTCAGCTTCATATTGAAATTGTTTGTAATTTTATGGTAAGTACTTTAAATACGATTAAAAACATTTGTGTATTTTTTTTTAAATAGAGATAAATAATGTCGATCACGTGTAAAATCTATTCACCCAAACATATGATCACATTATAAAGAACCAGTTCTCGGAAAATCATGATTAAGGAACAGAAGTGTTCTTTCTTCAAAGCATAAACAATTTAAAACTTATTTATAAGTTAAATACAGAAATATATCAGAATAAAATAATTGAAAATAGAACATCTAAATTCTATATTCAAAGTCCAAACGAATATATCTTTTCATTAAAATAAGCTACCGAAATTACAATTATTATTTTCGTACGATGTGGGGTTACCTTAATGCCGACAAACAACTAGGCGTTGATAATCTCGACACAACTCATATCAGACGAACTCGTGTTTCGAATCCTTTCCAATATGCCGCTATCAGTTTACATAAGAACGATGTTTCTTGTGTGTGTCTTTAAGTTTGTGTTCGGTCGTATTTGTACCGATAAACACGTATGACTATACCAATTAAAGTAGCCGTTGCCTTCTATTAGCCGAATATAATGTAACTTTAATATAGAACGGTCGTTTGATTTTGAACAATTAATTTATTTTTAGTATCGGTATTTAATCAAAGTTAATTATAATATAATTTTGCATGCAATTCATACGTCCTTGCCTTTGTTATGACCTACTTAATATTTTTTTCTTAATGGAATGATAATGTTATCGAAATCAAAGTGACTTTGAATTGAAATTATTTTAAATACGAAATATATTTATTAGTATGAATAAAATCATGACTCTCATGGGTAACTTTACTAGCTGCTCCATGGTTATTATTCGGCGCTTAAAATCTAACGGCGTTGGTAAAAAACGCACTGGTAGAACAGTTTATAAGCGAATACGAACAAACAAACTCTTCCGTTTATAATATTAGATATATTTGAAAAGTCAAGACTCGAAATAGAATCATATATGAAAATATTTAGAAACATTTCGATGTTTTAACCGTAATGGCCTTGTTTACGTTTTGTACGAATTGTAATAGAATATGTGTATGAAAGCCTACCTGCTGACAGACAGTTGTAATATAAACTACAATTATAGTATTCATGACATTCTAGGTCAGAGGAAATCAAATCTGTGTACAGTATGAGATCGCGTCGTAGCCTAAGTGTTAACCTATTTAAAAGTTTGACGAAGCTTTTAATACACATACAGAAATGCGCTTCCGTTAAATATACAATCGAGATATAGCTGAAGAGCTTTGGTCACGAATCACGAAAAGCATTGTCATTTCGAAAAAAAAAACTTAATTCAATAAAGAAGCTTACTTACTTATAGTCAAATTAAAAATTATCATCACTTCCGATGTGAAACTGCCCAGACCCGAGAAGTATTGGGACACCCAAAATAACACACCGGTTAAAAATAGTTTACAATTTTCAATATAAGGTAATAGTTTCCTTTTAATATGCGTATATCTAATTTACTTGAATTGAAATCGTACACCAATCGTACAAATACAAGATCCCATCGATTTATCTCTAATTGTCAAATCACGTTATTGGTGAAGAGTAATATTAATGTCCCATTTTGGTCATTCAGAGCTGAGAATTGTTATGCAATCAAAACTCGATATTTGTCTTCATTGAAAAATTTTGAGTCGGTGAACTTAGTTGTCTAACTTTGATCATATTTCTATCAGAGCTTCAGAATCTATCAATCCAATTTATCAATAACTTATAAAAGTTTCCATCAATAACTATTAACGAATATGCTCCCGACTGAAATTGTTATTACAAACTTATTTTCTAAGAAAGAGAAACATGGAAATGATGGAAACAGATCACTTCTAGTTTTAGACGTTGATTAACTTTGTATTAAATATAAGGTTTCAGCAGACGATATAAATTGTTATCTAACAGTTTTTCTCATTAGATTATTGCGGTTGAAAAATGTGCGATAATTGATATTCGGTTTTTTTTATAATATAGGTAGTCGGACGAGCACAGGGGCAACCTGATACTAAGTGGTCACCAACGCCCATAGATGGTGGCATTGTGTATTTCTTTAAAAAAAAACATGTACCACCAACCTTGGGAACTAAGATTTTATGTCCCTTGGGCTTGTAATTACACTGGCTCACTCACCCTTCAAACCGAAACACAACAATACCAATTACTGCTGTTTTGCGGTAGAATATCTGATGAGTGGGTGGTACCTACCCAGACGAGCTTGCATAAAGCTCTACCACCGATTATTGAAGACAAAGTAGTAAAATATAGTTTTGAAAGACTTACCCATTAAATGGATATCCAGCGAAGGCTGCATCGTAAGGATGATAGACTGCAGGGTAGGGCCAGCTCGCAGCACTAGCTGCGAGATTCTCTTTCAGCTCGATCCCAGCCGCCTGATTGGGAAAATAAGTGATATTACTGTATCACCATCTGTAGCTAAGAATGAACATTTATACAGTTTACTACCTGTACTAAAATTACATTTTTAATGGAAATTTCGCGTCATTCATTATGTATCAAATTTGAGATAGCTTTACTTTTATATTTTATTTTTTTATATATTTATTTAAAAACAGAAAACTAACAGAATTAAAACATTTGTATTTGATTCGATCTTTTTTTTTATTTGTTTATTTATTTCGTTTGCATAACTGGAAATAAAAAATATACATAAATACATGTGTCCATGTAACACATAACAAAAAAGAAAACATATTTCGGTTTAAGACTTTTGGAAATTATAGTTCCTTATTATTTGCATCATAATAATAATAATGGTCCTCCTAACCGATTTCGGCCACGGCGGCCAATCTCAAGGGAGATTAGCCAACTGCGCAGGAGATATTATAGTGCACATTTGTGTGTGCAAACACAGGTGCACTCTCCATTCCCTAACTCTCATAACCCGATGGGACGGCAATCCGACACGACCAGAAAGAGTTCAGGCGCAGGACCAACGGCTTTACGTGCTTTTAGTGTACACACTTCCAACTACCAGACTCCGGGCTGCTACTGAGAATTTTTGACAGAAAATCTCAATAACATTATACATATTGGCCCGACCTGGGATTTGAACCCAGGACCACCGTGTCTGCGGCCTTACATGTAGCCACTAGATCAACGAGGCAGTCATCATAATAGAACTGTCACATGAAATAATTATAATAAAGCCGTTCTCGTGTGCGGTAGACCTTAAATCTTTATCTAGCTAGTACTTGTTGAACGACGTTCGGTTCCGATATCAAATTCACGGTAGCTTTAACTAAATCTATTATTGAACCAAGTTTTATTGATTTTTTGATGGATCGTTTCGATGGCTCGTCTAAACTATTATTATTATTTAATGGGTCGATTGGAGTCTGAACATCAATCATCTCTGACAAATTTTAATAGAGACTCTTAGACGGATTCTTTGTATTATTCAACTATAAACTACTACACGGCTTTGCTTGTTTTATTTAAAGTTTTTATTTATTTTATACATTTGGTATATTTTTTTAATGTTTTTCAAAATAACATTTGTCGTTTTGGTAAAAATAATCTAAGTCAGTTTTCATTTCGGCTAGAATTAATTAATTACAATATTTTATTAAACATAGCTAAATGTTTACATTGGCATTTTAGGTAATGTAAAACTTAAAAAAGAAATTCAAACTTAAATGAATTTATACTCTGTTCCTCACATCATTAAAAATCACTAAATCTCAATACAAACTAAGACAATATTTTTTACATCAGACAAAACGCATTCGTGTCGAATATAAACATTGATATTATACTTTCGTACAAGCTAACAACGCTATAATTATTCAACGATCGAACATCGAAAAGCGGAATGATCTTTAATATTTCATTAAAAAATTTCGAAAGCAGACATTTATAATGATGAATTTCATGTACGTCCCGAGTTATTAATAGGATATACGTTTTAAAATCGCGTAAAAACCAAAGAAACGGCCCGTCGAGATGCGCGGGTCCAAAAAATTTATAGCGATGCATTAAAAATAACCCGGGAGCTCGTCTTAATGCGGTCAGCCAGGATAAATCTATCAAAAGATTTTGTTGTCCAACAACTTCATTGGTGGCCGAATCGAAAATCCGATAATAAATTTTACTCAAGTACGACAGCGTAATCCAGTCGCGCTGTCGCCCTTTGTTGCTCCGACCTCTCCGATATAATTCCGTTTTCTGTTACTTCAAATAATAATCGAGCTAAGCCGACTCGGATCTGCATTTTCTCGGATTTATTGGTTTCATACCGCGGCGCCGATTTATATACGCGCGACGGAATCGGCAGCGTGCGACATCGATGTGACTGTGCGTTGCCATGCTTTTAGCTCCAATCCTTTGATATATTCAAGTTATTGTAAACGTAATGCATTTACGTATTATCGAGTAAATATATATATAATTATATGTTGCGATTTATGTTTGTATTATAAGTTAACATGGCTAATGAATAATCAACGAATGTTCCGTGAGGCGTGCGGATTGAAAAAACTCGGTCATAATCTTTATTGGTAGCAACACTATAAGTTTAATGGATCCGTCTATAATCCCATTACCGTTAATAATATGTTCAACTAGGAATATTTTAATGGGACGAATAGTTTCATAATCCGCTGAACGGTCCCTCTGACACGCAAACGGAGCTCGCGAAGCTCTTAGGCTACTCACAGACTTTCGGCTGTCTAAGACGACTTTAAAGATTTTATTTTAAGGAAAACAAACTCCAAAAGTTGTAAAAAATTTCAAGTTTGTTTTTCTTTTATTTCAAACGATATTGAAATAAAACTTCTTACAAACAAAATTACGTAATTTCACGACTTATGTCTGAACTTTATAATTGACATTTGACATTGAATAATTTTCTTCTCTTAAGTTTTTTTCTTCCGACTTAAATGGAATTCTATTAAGAAAAAGTTGAGTCAATAACAATTGCATAATGAGTACAAAAAGTTTTCATATTCAAGATTCTATAATCAACGAATGTTTGGAGTAGTACAAAAGCAATAATTATTTTACACGGCAATTTTACTTTTAATGTTCCTTAAAAGTAACAGTACATACATATATTGCTTATTACATTTATTTTCAAATATTTTAGGGCGCTTACACACAAAAGATAACTTGTCTTAGGACTTAGGCTTTTCGAGTCATTGCGTGATCAATAGGATTATTAATTCGTATATTTAGCATTTTGAAATTAATTTTTAATGAACTTGCAAACAAAAACTGGTTGTAAATGTTATAGGTCTAATATAAATGTTACTTATCTTTATATTTAACAAAAAAAAACAACCCTAATGAATGTTTTAGCGCTTGTAACAGTCTCTATAAAATTATTTTGCGTTTTATACATACGATATGAATTTTTATTTTATTGACTGTCATATAATATTTTAGAAACCTAAACTAAGACTAAGTTTATACACAATCATATAATTAAATTTGAACCTTATTTCTTAAACTAAAAGCTACAAAGTTATAAATATTATTTAATCAAAATATAACTCTCACGATCTATTATTAATGTATGTCGAATTATTTAAAAAAACTACATTGAACATTCCACGTGCGTTATGGAAAAAGTTTAAATCATCGAGAAACAGACAAAAACTTAAATATTTGTTTGTCTGTTCGATAAAGAAACGCTGTCATAACCCGACATCTAAATTTCAAACTAAACAAAGATCGCTCGAAGACGACTATTCTTACGCAGTCAGAACGGTATAATAAATTGTAGATGAAATAAAAGGCGCGTAAAAAAAGTAGAGCCATTGAAGGCGGGTCGGAGTTAACACTTTCGCTACAGATGATAAACGACCATCTCTCCATGAATGATTGAATCATCTACCGGGGCACGTTCACGGCCCTTTTAACACCTTCCTCGAAGTTTTACTACACGTCATATATTACGTGCTTTGGCTACTTTTATGTTGTTATGATCATTATCATTCAAAGTCACCCACGCGGCGGGCGGCGAACCTCAAACTACGACGTTTTAATACGTCACTTTTATCGCAACTTCGTTTTCGATGACGAAACGCTTTCAACTGGACCGTAATATAGTTCGTATGTAAGTACTAACTATGAAGGCAACAAAAGGAAATATTTAAAAGGTATTATTATTAAATTTAAATTATGTAAATGAATCGAAACATCCTGTATTATCGAATACCATCGACACTCTGTATCACACGCACGGGACGGACGGAGAACGTACCTGTTAAACGAATTATGATATTAAATATGTCCGAGTCAGAAAACAACTTTTTGTTACGCCATACAACGGAACATACATCATTGGATTAACAAACTAATTTATTCTTAACACAGAGTTCTGGCGTCTACTTAACACTGAGGATTCTTACATTCACGACTGTTTTGACATGTGCCACAAATTATTTTAACTTAATGCCATTCACATAGAATAGGTAGCTGGGGGAATTATAATCTCTTCAGATGAACAATAATCACCTCCGAAATAGTTCTTCAAGATTTTGTCACTGAGACATTATTAATATATTTCTATCATCCTTGTTTACGGACGAATATTATTAATTATTATTACTTATAATATTCGAATATGTTCTGTGATGTTTCATGTATTAATAACGGTTTGAAAACATAAATTGTTTAAGACGTCAATGTTTAATTCAGCTATAATGATATCAGCATTTTATTGTTGTTTTTTTTTATAAGTTGATCGATAATCGTGTTATTTGTGACCGATTTGAAATTATTAATGAACACAACTCTTGCGAACGTCCGTAGCATTTTGTATTGTGTATAATTTTTTAAATTTATGTTTATCCTAAGATGAAGTGAGAACTTTTAGCATATTAAATTATATTTATTATATATCATGTGTTTAAATTAAACATAATAATCTTTACTGTATATATATATATTATGTTGACAAATTTTGTGTAAAATACTTGATCATTTGTAAGTTGAAAGTAAAGTATCAAAACTGTTCGATCGCACTATTATATCATTCAATGTCAAGGTATAATAAATAATATTATTTTCTGTCTCTAACTATACTTATACGTATTTAAAATAATTTTAACTTCATACCTTTTCAAGGCGTCGTAAATATCAATAAGCTCATTAATGAACTTTGAAAACTTCAAAGAAGAAAGGGGTGGAAAGTGTACTTGAGAACTTTATGAACAATTGGATTAATATTTTTTTCTTACAAACTTGAATATTATAATTTAATACTTAAACTTGAATTTTATAATATTATCTATAAAAAAAAAGTCATAATTTTCTTACAGGCATACAGCTGACTGGCGTAGAGAGAACATTGTTTTTACGCGTACTAAATTTAATTAATTTGTAAAACTATTCAAAATACAAAATGTTTGATAATTAGCACTTTTTTATAATATATTGATAAATAAAAAAGAGGTCCTCGCTGCCGAAACAAGAGGCAAATTGGAATAACATGCATATTTATTAATAATGCAAAATAGAATTAGATAAAGCTTTCAATTGATAAGGATCTCTGACTTTACCGATATTTTAAGTAAATATATAATCAGAGATTGGCCGATAATGGCAAGATAGTGCAGAAACATGTTAAATACTTGTTTAAAATGCGTAAAAGTGTAGTTTCCGAGAAGTCCAACTACCATAAACAACATTGGGTTTATCTGGATATCTACAGATTAAAACAACGCTAGACTATTTCCAATTGACGATTTAAAAAAAATATGTCAATTCATTTTATTTAAAGGTTTTATTACAAAATTGATTGAGTGCGTTCATAAATTAAAGAAAAGCGATAAAATTGCAGTTTTAAGTAAATCAGTTAAAAAATTGTTGCTTGTTACTCGGCTACCTCGCTACCTCGCTTTTTACGCGTGTATTAGAAATCGCAACTGATAACAATCTTGCATTTTAAAGGAAAACAAATAATCTCTGATATTTTACGACTTGATTTACATTAATTTTTATTTATCTTTATTACATATTTCCCGCAGTTTTTATGGTGCGTTGTATGTTTTAACAGGTGTTTGATGTAAATTTATATATAATTATTTGTGAGACATCAACACGACTATTATTGTATGTATTAATTTTTTCAAGCTATTCATTAAGTTAATGTAATTTTTATATTTTAATATAGCATTTATAAATATTCAGTGAGTCGAATATATTACATGTTTCTAGTATCAGATACTTTCGCGTAAGTATAAGTTTAATAACTAGTCATTAACACCTATGTGTTGATTAGCATAACCCATGATTAATTATTTATAAAGTAGGTCAAACAGCGCCGGCAACATTTCGTGAGGCTCACTCGTGGTTAACTTCGTTTTTCGTATCACACTGCGTATTTTATCTGTATTTATACGTCGACTTAAATAATAAAATTCACGATAACAACACAAATGCTTTTGTATTTTTATCAACTTTATTATAATTCATATGAAATGTTCTACTATTAAAAATAGGACTTTCGTGTTAATGATGTTACCGCAAACCTAATACTTACTGTGTTTGCGTAGAACGGGGGCTGGTCCGCGGCGAGAGCCGGGAAGTAGGCGGCCATGCCGGCTGCGGTGGCAGCGTCGGGGTATGGCGCGCTGTACATCGACAGCGGCACGCCTGACGCGAGCCGCTGGTAGTTAAGAAACTCGTATTGACACGAGCAAACAGTCTGTCCCGTGATGGGGTCCTGGAATATAGGACGGCCGGTGTCGCAGCAGCGGCTGGCGGGGGCGGGCGAACTCGGCCGCGCCGCGCCGCTCGCGCCGCCCGCCCCCCCGCTCATCCCCGCCTGCGTCGGCGGCGGACTGTTGGAGGCTGTCGATATGGTGCTCTGTAAGTTGTAAATTTTTAAAATGCCTTTATGGCGCGTTTTCACATTCGCTGGTGCGGTACTGCATTACAAATTGGAGGCCTCCGTGCGCACAGCTAATTCGCATCGCAAGACGGTATGTTCACATGGCTATCCATCAGCCACGACGGGTATTGATGCATGTGAAAAATGAGAACGTTCGATGTGTTATAAATGTGCATTTAACGAGAGCGAGGGGCGCATGGGCGTAACTGTCGCTCGTCAACTCGTAGGCAAATCGGACACGCTCGCGAAACCCTTTCGGTGCATTGTGTGAAGGAATTAGATTACTCGTAGTCGCATTAGCGCGATACGATACATGGTTTCTGAACATGACAATGGCACCGGCCGGGCATATTGTTGTCGTTATAGATTTATTCGAGGGACTACCTGAATCGATAGCGCGGTCGCAGAATAAACATCCGTCCGTTGTTCGAGAATAAAGAAGAAGACGCGACCCGAGCCCTTACGGTCTTCTTAATTGAGCGCTGCGAATTCATACGTGGATAAATAACTTTCTAAATATTTGTCATTCGAATGAAAAATGGTCCACGGTCCAAAAGCTCAGTTCACTCAATGGGATTAGAGACCGAAAAATGCCACCCGACCGCTCGTGATACGAGTCCCTGACATCGGGAAGAAAACAAGAATTAAATCTCTTTGTGTCCATTCTGTGTTATTATAGGATGTTTCCGGATAAAATAAATTATGTTTGGGGATAAATCTTTGTGTCGTAATAAGGTCTGTGATATATCGTTGACGTTTTAGATGACAAGTTATTGTTCGTACTCTTGTTAGCATGTGTGTAACGGCCGGAGACATTTGGTCTCTTTAACCTCTGGTTATGTAAAGCGGTGTAGGTAAGCGTAACATGGCTTGTGTTCAGTCTGCTATAGGATACGGGCTGTCCGTCCTATGGCTTCAGTCGCCCTAAACGTATCCGCCATTTTAAATCGGAAAATCACCTATGGGAGGGCCGCGTTACCACCCGGCTGAAAACATTTATTGTGCCGAGGGAATTATTGAGGTAATCCCGAAGCCGTTAAATGTCGGATCCCTGTATTATCTACATTACATACCCAGCATAGTTATTTAATCCTTGCCAGCAATACGTATACCGCGGGCTCGAGGGCTATATCGTTTAGCTTCTTGTGGAATCGACCTTATGTCGACGGGGTAGAGAAGATAATGAGTGCGAGGTGGTATGCGGATGAAATCGACGCCGGTGCTTATAGGGGATACGGTTCGTTCGAATGATACGAGCATTTGTTGGTTGAAACGACGGAGTACCTGTATTACGTCATGCGTTATTTATTCCGCCATTGAAAATGATTCTATAATTAAACGTGTTTTTTATTAGCAATGTGTGGTGTTTGATTTATAAAGCAAATAGACTTTGTGTTTTTCTTTTGTTGTAGTGTGACCATAGCTTAATAATGTACTAATTACTTGGAAGTTGTATACTAAATATTATTCGTTGTTTTTATTAAATATCATGTATGTATTACATATAATTAAAAATGAATAAAATTCAGATACCTATTTATATAACTTAAATTAATTATTGATATAATTTAATATATATAATGTTTTGGGGAAATTGAATGTAATGTGTGTGTTAATTATTATTTTTCGAAATAATCAACTTATAACTATATCATTCCAAGAACATCAAAAATATGAAAAATTTCTCGAAACATAAACATGTCACTTATAATTCATATTATATAATAATAACAATTAACATAATTAATTACATATATGTACGTGTTGTATGCGTATTTTAACTGGTTTTTAATGTTTGAAAATATTTAAACTTTCTACAAGACACTGTTACGCTTTCTACGGAAAGAATGTGATTCTAAATTTTCACTCAAGTATTTTTATTAACCTGAAACAAATAGAAGATTATGTATAATTAGTGTTCTTTTTATTTGAATAAATATTTCCTTATAATTCAACGCCAAACGTATTCATTGCGGGCGTTAGTCAAAACTGTCGTGACATTAAATTAGTGTCGAATAAGTTGACGCGTTAAATATTATGATCGATAAAACTATTTAGCGTTTTCGATTAACCTATTAAATTTTTAAATTTAGAATCTAAATTATTACACTGCTCGGTATGTAGGTCATCATTATACTATATAATATAAGGGTCTAAGTGTTTTTATCATTGACACGTAATATTTTTTTTCTCCAATCAGATCATTCCTAAATATTTTTTTAAAAATAGAACATTATATTTCATGATGTTCTTTAAACTGTTGATTCTAAGACTTAAATCTGTCGATCTTATGTCTGTCTTGTTTCAAGTATAGATACTAAGGGTGCTTAGTGGTAATAATCTAAACATCTGATGAACGTTGACATTTTACAGCTTTGCACTTAAGGGACTCCATCACTTTTCAAGGAAATTAACACTCTTGGGATTACGATCTGCCAGATTTCTCACTTCGATTGATGTTTTTTCAAATTAAAACTTAATGCTATGTTTTTATAGCACATTTTTAATTAGCAAACTGTTTTTTTTTTTTAATTATGAATGCTATTATTAGTGTTTAAAAAAAGGAACTTGATATATTCGATAACGATTTAATATTTTATTATTAAAATATACCATATGTTCTTAAGAATATTTTATTGATCGATTTTTATTATTATTTGGATTATTTTTAAAGTATGTTTAAGTTTCTCATTTGTGTAATTATAAAAGTAATCTATCTCATCTAGGGATTGATTGTTTCGTTCGTGAGCGTTCAAACAGGGTATGAGTTAGGATTATCGAACAGAAGACGTATGTTTCTGGTACAGCAAAACGTCTGATAAGGGAATGTGTTTCTTTATCACCTCACTCCGGTAATGCCCTAACTGTTACGCACATATATAAGTACGTCGTTAGATAACCAGAACAAAAAAGTTGTCATCATATCCTTTTAAAATATCGGACGGTTCAAGGATTAAAGTGCCGCTGGCTAATCTCAGGCAGACATCTTTTAAAAAACAAACATGATGTGTCTTTTTGTCATTCGTTTTTTTATTGTAGCCCACAGGATGTGTGTAGTCGTTAAGTTCTTTTAAGTGTTAAACCTTGTAACTGAATATTCGAGCGTATAAGGGTTCGATCTATTTGTTAAATAATGTAAAAAAGTTTAATCTTAGAGAAATCGGACCCAATGACATGAATTTCGTTAAAGACATCAAGCGGCAAAAACTTTGACGTGCACGGAGCACTGACGTCCGCGCAGGTATCGAAAGGCTTTTTGTCAAAGTCGGCGTTTGCATCATTAAAGTATTAAATTTACGATAACGTTAAGTCGACTAAGATATAATTCGGCTAAGCTTATTCCGAACCTAACTGCTCATAGATCGAAAATGTATTCGGCTTGGATGCCATGTCAGTAAAATGTATTTGTCGCACCAATACAAATAAATACATATAATTGTCTGTCTGTCTCTTATTTAAAAATAACTGCCTCTTTTTAAGTCAAAACAATCATTTTTTTTTGTCTATCTCTATATGTTTGTCAGGGTTCAAAATTACAAATGCAAATTAAATCATTATAAGGAGTATCCCAAAGTACAGTTTAACCTTTATTTTATCAAAATTGGTTGAGTCTATCAAAAGTTATAACAACTTAAAGTTACATATCTTTGTTCTTTGCAAATTACCAGCCATTTTAATAATTTAAATATTTCATGTAAGTCAAATAGTATATCACGCTCGCAAAGTCGCGGGTTTTGCTAGTAAACTCTATATAAAATAATGGTTGTAAAGTAGCACATAAATAGTTGTCATTTTATAAAAACAAAAAAATTTATTACATTGTCTATCTTGAACAAAAACGTATATTTTTCAATTACTTAGAAATGTAAGATTATTTTGACGTTTCTTTATATAAATTCTATTGAAACGATGATAATATAAACGTAGCCAGGTTCATTAAATACATAATTACACGTAAGTGCAAAATAATGTTGCCACGTTAAAAACAAACGCTTCAATGTTGCCCTTCATAGACGTTTCCAATTAAAACTACTTTCAGATAAAATTTTATTACATTCAAAATAAAAACAATGTTAATTAATGCTCGTGTGGCACGCACATGTTTTTATTTACATGTTACATGTGCCTGTTCCTGTGACTTATCGCGGAAGAAACTGTCTCGTCATTGGATCTTTAGTTGTATAATTTGCGATCACTTCCAAATATCAATGAATACATATAATTAAACAAAATGTAACGAAACCATACAATATTCATTTATAAGATATTTAAAAACGTCTTATGCCTATATTATATCACGAAAACATTAAATTCATGTTTTATATTCACGATATTACGTTGATTTTCCAGTACTCAACAATAACTTGATAAGAACAAATTAGACAAATGATTACAAACTCGCACTATTATGAGTCTCATTTTGTTTCAACGGAAACATAAATAAATACCGATCAAAATAATATCACAAAAGCGAAAACTAATATTATGCGAGCGACAAACCGATGTGAGTAATAAAAATAGTTTCACAACCAAAAACTAGATTTGATAATTTATGCAAACTTTATAAAATATGATAACATAAGTCGCTGAATAAGGATTAAAATTAGTTAGAAAATTTGAAGTATTAACTTTGCTAAGTTTCTTTTTATTATAATGTGATCGAAAAACCTTTTTCGAGACCTTTTCAAACGTCACAAGATTGGAACGAGTTAAGCTAACATGTTAAAAATAACACGAACGAAGTTAAGTAGTTACTCTGTTTTAAAATCAACGATAATTAGCTATCTACTATTATTTTATCTTTATGATCATGTAATAACACGTGTTAATAATAATTAAGGATGTTTTTTACATTTGTATTAAATTTAAATCAAATAATTTCCATGTATAAAATAATTTATTACGATTTATTAACGCTATATATTTTTTTATCTGACTACATTTTACTTTCAAACATTTTTATGGCAACTATTTTTATTCTATTAATGTAACAGAGATAATTTTAATTTCTTCAAATTTTTAGGTATCACTCACAATCATTTCAAGTTAAAACGAATAACTCAGTTTGGTTAATCTTATTCGGATTAAGAGTAAGTGATAATCACCATGATTATTCGATTTCAGATAGATTTGTTTTTAAAAATGAGATCAATTTATTTCGTTATTAAAGTACTTAATATTATCAATAATCATTAAGGTTAGTTTAAACAAAAACGCGATTAAAATTATAATAAAAATTCCAAAATCGATGATCGATTCGTTTCAAGACATTAAAGAGTCTTGGATTCGAAACCATCCATCACTATTATGAAGACAAGACGAATATTTAGATAATATTGTTTTAGTTTTATCGAATGAAATGCAAATTATGAATCGAATTTGTCAAACGCTTTATGACAACAAATTAACATAAGATTTTCGGTTTTTAGCAACTATAGACTTAAATTAACATTATTGTTGGCCTTTGTTAACTGTGTTTAAAAGTATCGTTAATCTAAGAACCCTTCTTTAAATTATTCATCAAATTACGTAATTTAACATGTCCGAGGTGTTTATTATTAGATTAACTTGATAGGTTAAACTTAAATCGAGGTTGGGCTGTCGTAATGAAGGGCATCACCTGCTCGCCAGATTTTTACAATCAAAACACGCAACTATGTATGTGGTCATATTGTATATATCCGCGTGTTCACAGTTTTAAAGCTTGCTTCATACAAAATTTAACGAAAATGAGTTCAGTGTTTTAGCCGTGAGAGCATACGAGACAGTTGCTTTGATTTATAATATTCGTATAGATAATACTTTTTTAAGACAGCATAAGATTGTACTCATTCAGACGCGGTTAGAGGCATCACATGTCAAAGCGTTTCCAACCATCTAAGATGAATCATTCGTTCTTCCAAATCCTCTGGCATCTTCAAACCGGAACATTAAGAGTGTTGATGTTTACCGATAAAGGAAGATACGAGTAATAGCGGGTAGGAAGTAGTGAGCCTCAATAGTGTATTTTACATATGCTTTTTGTCAATACAGCGCCTAATCTTTCTCTTTCCATATATATAATGGAGATAAAAGAACAATTGATCGGATAGAAATAAAAATCGTTTTCAATAATCACCGCGTGCACCTTTCGCGTTCGACTATATCATTTTATTAACATAAAATTTTGTTTCTAATTGGACAATTACAGGTATCGTCATTTCGTCGACCTCTGGCGTATCCTGTCGGAGATATACGACGCGATAACAGACCGCCCTCAGATGTAAACCTTTCGTAATGTATTCACACCTTTCCTAATTAAGCTCGAATTAGGGATAAATAAATATTGAAGGAAGTTCGTCCTAATGCCCCGCAATGTAAAGATAAGTATGTAATAATACTGTATTATGATAATAACGCATTTTAATAGGATCGCCCGCGCCGAACCGTTTCACTTCGTTTAAATATTCATGTGTTTGTAATTTTAGTTAAGTATTTTTAATAAACAGTCTTATTTTATTTGATTATGATTTTATTAAAATTTAACTAGTGGATGATTCATGTCGAAGGATGGCAACATTCATGGAATTATTACATTATAGCAATGAAAAACGCATTATAATTTTTAAATTGCCTTTTTTATACTGTCATCTATCAATGCAAAGATCTTAATGAATAATATAAAGAGAAGAAATCTCAATATAAATCTAAATCATACAAAAACAAACTTAGTTAAAGGCACCGACAATGTAATCTTTATCACTTAGAAGCGGTGTCGAAACGGACAATGAAATTATTATAATATTATAAATAATATAACGTTTTTAAGTGCGAAGTTATTCGTGTGAAAACGTAGCTAACAAAAAAAATCTCTTAGTCCTTTACTACGTAAATTAATAAACATGATTTGTGTTCGCGCGAATATGAACCTCAAAGTTTTCGGTTTAAAGTTTTAAATTGTTTGTCAGGGATGTCGGACAGACAACGTTCGAAACTTCCGTACAGTTTTGGTTAACCACTATATAAAGCGGGCGTTTTGTGAAATGCATTCTATAATTAATTTGTATCCGACCAATTTCCAACGGTTCCGGATGATTTTATAATTACAGAGTAAACATATCTTCACAATATTACGATAGCGATTGATTCATGCAAATTGGGCTCTTTATATTGTTTTATATTCTGTATTTGAGTAGTATTTATTAATGTTTCTTTTAAGTTGTTATTAGTGTGATTATACATTTTGTTTTAATATTATTATTAATACTTAAAATTTAATCTATTTGATATTTCTAGACAACAATATATTATTTTAAAATTAATAAAAATTTATATATTAAATAAAAATATATATTAACAATTTAAAAAAGTAAAACGTCAAAAGTTTAAAAGTTTGACCGAGTTAGTTGTGGTTGTTCAAATAAATCTGTGTGGAACTAGAGCAGTTGAAATTAAATGCATGAAAATAATCGCAATTTACTTATTAGACAAAGAATATTACGACATAAAGTTCGACCCTATATTTGATATAACTTAGAACTATTTACTAACTAGATTATAACTTTGACACATTTAACGTCTTAAATAGAGTTATCCTGAGAGCTAAAGCATTGCCATTTTGCAGTTAGTCTAATATAGCAATATGTCACAATCAAACTGGGGTGCAAAATATTGTCTCATTGACATAGTTACTAATTTAAACGGCTGTAGTCTCGAGGTCCTCGGCTCATTAAAATAGCGAATAAAAGCTATTGAATTTATCTTTGAAGAAATTCTCAATATCAGTGCGAAGCTTAAATGCAGGCAGTGTTAACACCGTTGGTTCAGCGCCTGAACACTCTCTGGTCGTGTCGGATTGCCGTCTCATCGAATTATGAGAGGGAATAGTGAGTGCACCTGTGTTTGTTCACACACTTGAGCACTACAATATATCCTGCGCAATGACCGAAATCGGTTAGGACGACATCAACCGTATCATATTGTATAACGAGAGAGCATTTTAAATTTACTACACGAACATTGTAGCACGTAGAGGCCTTTTAAAAATGCAATAATAATATTTTAGCCATTACTCAACACAGGATTGTATACATAATAAAAATGGTTTTAGCGTTGGTTGATTTTAGGCAGGACATAAATAAATTTAATTAGCATACCTATGTGGATTATAAATGGATTAGTCGAAAAGGTTTTCTTGTCTGTTTTACTCCTTAGAATCTACCTTTCGAACCAGTGATCGCTTTACCATTAATATTAATAAAATTACGATTGAAAAATAAAGTATATTTTAAATTCAAATCAAACTGTTCTAAGTCAACTTAATATCTATGGTCAAGATATCGACACAGACTTTTTTTCAAATTTTAACCGGATCATATTCGAAAAGGTATTGAAATGAGAACGTGTTATAGAAGCGAGCCGTGGTGTAAATTGATATATTTTATTAAGACGTGTTTTATGGAGAGCTGAAATCTTTAATGTCGGTCCCAATTCTTATAATACCTTTTTTGAATGCGTTCCCGAATGAACAGGTTGATACTAAAATGAACTGTAACGAATTAAAAATAACGTTTATAATCAATCACGATGTTTTATTCAAAGTTTCTTGACGAAGACTTTCCGGGTCCGTTCGTAATCGAAGCGTCTTTATTGTATTCCATTCAAACAACTCATTCATAAAATTGCGATTTCTCAGCAACCGGAGATGTGTCGACTTCGTCATAATCAGAAACGTTTATGGGATTAAAATGTCGAATTACAGAGTTAAATGCCCATCACATCTGACATCTGTATTTTGTTTATAAAATGAACAGTAGTAACGATTAGTAACTTCCAATGCTGGGAAAAATGATTCAGTTTCTTAAGGGGTAAGAGTGATAAGAGCTTGCTTGCTATTTATGTACAATATGTCGTGTATATGCTAAGCACCTGCATGCACTCCACAGCACATAAGCTTTGCGAACTCTATTGTAGTAACAGTACATCCTGTTATATTCAACGATGCAATGTTACATATATTGTTTGTATGTTTTGATTTCTCGGAAACTGGCCTAATGATTTTACGGAAAATCGTTGCGTGGGTTGGTTTGTTTTCAATAAGTACAATCCCAAACACGGACCCATCGAACGGTTAATGTAATTTATATGTTGAAATTCCTATGTTAAAATAAGTGTTTTACAAAACAAGCTTTCGTTTATTCCGTATATTAAATTTAGTATATTATTATATTGCTACTAGCAGCTTAAATGTGTGCAAATTCAACTCAATCGGTTAGATGGAAATGGTTTAAACTTAAAAACCCACACATGCTAATAAACCAATTTTACAAACACACACAAAATCATAAAAATAAGTTAAATAAAAACATTTTAAAAGTGGTCATCACTCGAATCAGATACAAGCTATCTCACAATAACCTCGCGAAAATGATTCCAATGAAACAATCCGTTCGCCGATAAGAGTAATCGATACACGGTGGTTGTAAACCAAAAGCCAAATCAGAATGTCGTGATAGAAATGTATCATCAATCATCAGAGCGTTCGATCATTCCCGCTCACTGTAAACTTGTTCTAATGAACATGTTCGGTTTGTCCGCGGAATTTATTGGTCTCTTATGCGAAATAAACACGTGTCGGTCGATGCTAATATTAAACGTAAGAGTTCTTAATATTCCTACATTCCGTACGGAGGTTTAGTATTTATGTACACTAGACATACGCACGAACTCTGTGCGTAAATAATTTTTGCCATCAATTAATGCCTTGCCTTTACCTATAACCATTGATTATTTTTATTATGAATATCATAAAACAAACGCTTCAATAATGGATACAGTTTCAATATTCAATTAATAATAATAGCCCAAATTGTATTGAAACCGGCTTTAACGTCAACAATTTTAGATTGGGATATTATACAATTAGTTCCCAATAAAAAAAATTACCGACCATTCTTTGTCTGTAACAATATTCTAATAGATCTGATTAAGAAAAAGTAAACAGGAATCTTGTATGAATATTTTAAATGATTCCAATTACGAATTTTGGTTTTTGCTTATCACTATTTGTGTGAATTCACAACTTACGTGTAGGCCATTGATATTTTTCATTGTTTTTTGTTAAGTTATCTATGTATATGTTTAAACTTCATATTTTAAATTTAAAAAAAATATGCCCTAAATGTTACGATCCTCGATTACAGACGGTTCTTTCGAGTTTCGATATCGATAGAGAATTGATGTCATCTATCTAAGTACTGTTTGAAGTAATAATAAATCGTTTGTATACATGTAAGGCTATTTGTTACTTTGATAACCTCAAGGAATTAAACAATACAATAAAACAATGTTTCGTACACATGTCCGAATGTACACTAGCGAATATTGAATCATCGAATATGGCCGTCATTAAAGCGTTACCGATTCAAAACATCCCGTGCGATTTCCAAGACTTTATCGCTCCCTGTCGTTACCTACTAATCGACCACTATTACTAAAATAACTGCAAATTCCAAACGCAATAAGGCCACTAACATACGTTCCGTACAATCGCAGCGATTCGTTATGGATATTCGCAATGCCTTTTTCGTTAGCTCTCACGTTCCGTCTCGTTCGTCAGTAATAATCTAATGCGTTTGGTAGGTCCGGAATTAACGAAACGTGTTTAGTAAAACATTACACTCATTGGTAATTTATACTAAATTGATTATACTATCGATCAAGTAACAAATGCGGCAATTTAACTCACTCTCAGAGTCGAGTACCGCACTTGTAAGCAATGTTATTTGATAAAATATCGTTAAAACAAAACCGTTATCTCATATATCTTAGATTTAATTTTATCGATTGATAAACATATAATCTGAGATTCATCAAAGCGGCGATACACCTCTGAAGGTACCACGTAGTAGGAGATAAAGACAATAATCGGCTAATTAAATTTCTTTTGATGTTACCATATCGTCCGAATCTTCGCTATCTTACTTTGATTGTAAGCGGTAATACAAAATGCAGGAGTTGATGTAGTTAGATAAAAACTATATCATTTGGAATCTTATCTATACTACCTGTAAATCATATTAAATTCGGTGCTATTTAGTTAAAATTAATACGAAATTAATATATTATCGCGTACGACATTAACATAAATTGCGGTCGGTGTACACAATGTTATATATCGATGAAGTATATAACGGGGCGTGGCGATGATTCGATGACTGTGTCGACGTCGCGGGCTCGTGGGCGAAACAACACCACTAATTGTCAGACACGTGTATTTTAGTACACATAATACTGTCTGTCGACTCAATTTCGATGGTGATTGTGCATCTCGAGTGGCGATAGATCTATGGATTTCGAACGTCTTCAGATTACTCCCGCGAGTTTATCTGCTCGCAAACGACATCATGAGATTTCTTCACTTTAAACTTTTCAGCTAACCAATTTATAAGAAAGTATTTTTTGTTTAATCTGATTGTCCTTTTGAATCATTATAATTATATATTACCGTAATAGAATTGCGAAAGCATTTCGAAGTGAATTCTCTATTAATTAATAAATAAAATATTACAACATAACTGATAAAGTCATGAACGTATATGCTCTAAAATATAAAAACAACAAAATAACACGAGTCTGGAGTGCTAAAAAATTAAGTACCTATTTATAATTCGAAATACAACTCATACCAAAATATACTCTACGGTAACGGCGCAAATGTTAAATTACAGTGGGCTGTGTAGAGCGTGCACACATGCACAAATCCGGTTGCGCCCGCGCCAAAATCGCCGCAATTCGTCGATGTAACGAGACACGGTTAATCTTACGCACACGCTTCATTTCGGAGAAATTAATTTAAGATTCTCCGAAAGCCTATCAGATTAGGGGTAGCCGAGATCCTGTTCACGGACCATTATCGTAATCGATATTCGATATCGGGTTAACGTTAATACCATTCCGCTAACGACAAAATATGCGATTCTTCTCGATACATTACTTTCGAAAGGGATCGAACTATATAGATGATATACTATAATGGTTTTAACATTAGAATCTAATTATTCAAATTGCTCGAACACTGTTATCGCATGTGTGGAACTTGTAAAACAATTTTGTAAAACGCTAATGCAAATAGGAATTGGTTTTTTAGTACAATATCCTTTTTATTATCATGTTAATGTGTAATTTATATTAATTGTTTATTCATTAATATTGCTGTGTTTACTGGGAATAATTTTACAAAAACTAATTATTATTGTAATTAGAGAATATTAATTTCTAAAGAGAAAGGAACTTTTAAATTAATCCATTTATATTTATACATAATAACAATAAAAAATATAAGCCTCACGTACAGAACAATGGAAGGTACGTTTACTTAATTACAATTCCTTTTATTTTTTATTTTTTCAGAACCGTTGAATGGCAAACACTAAAAGTTAAATTGTGCGTGAGAAAAAGAGGTCAAGACGGCTGGGAATGAAGGATTTTTGATGGCTTATTACGGACTTGGTTATTGCCCTGGTTTCTCTTGAGTTTTGTTTAGAAATGCCTCAATTTTTCAGGGAATTGTCACATGTCGATTTTTTCTCAGGTTATTTTGATCGAATGTATTTATTGTAACAAGCTATATGTTATACAAATAATATATCTGTTTGTACTTTCGTAACGCATCAATTCTTGAAAGTATATTGAACTTGGAGCTTTGGAAGAGTTCCTAGTTTAAAAACGTATCTTAGTACATTTTCACGCTAGGTTATTTCCGTGACATACGACATAAGCTCTACCTTGTTTTTTGATAATATCGTTATATTGTATTTTATATCATTACATATATAGCTAAAAATATATTGAATCAGTTTAAAGGCCGTATCTATGAATGCAATACAGACGAACTCTAAGAAATGAATTTAAAAAAATATTTTTTCATAAATATATGGTGTTAATTATACATTCAATTTAATTAATGTAGAATACAAATAGACAAACTATCCGACAAATATTACAATAAATAGGTACAAGTGTCCGCGAATAATCCTTAAAAAATGGTCACCACATGTAAATACACTTTTATAATTCCGAAATAGGTTTTAGTCGAATAAATCTTTTCAAAAGAAACATCATATAACAAACTATTATATATGTACATAATAAATTATCCGGAGACCTTTATCCGTAGCTGTGTCAAAAGCGATGTTTGGCCAAAATTTAATAATAAAAGCGTAATAAATAAAAATAACAATTCAGTTAGGAAACAATGAATGCCTCCATGAAACTCCGATGCTGTTTAATGTAGACATTAGGTAACGTTGGGATTTCTACCCTCTTGTTTACTAAACTAACGGTTTTAGAGCGTATCACAATGACGTAAGATTGATATTCCCGTGAAACGTTAATTCCAGTTGATATTTGGTTAGTGTGATAGCGAAGGGGAGATTGCATTGTAATTTATCAATCATTTGAGCTTAATTACACTATGATTTGTATCTGTTGACTTTTAAACCGTCTTTTGTAAAGGATTTTTGCGTCCGAAAAAATATATATTCATTCAAATAGTTATGTATGTTTACAACATTGTTGTATTAATATATCTAGTTCGTTGCAACGCAGAACAAGAATACTTTGTATTGCTCGTTCCGGTTCAAAGGGTGAGTGAGCCAGTGTAACAGGGCAAGGGGCAAACACTATAAAGGGTTGCCAAGGCGATAAAATATCTGTTCCCTAGCCAATCTTTAGGAACAGTATAACGTACTATAAAGCCTTTTAATCTTTATCTGCCTAGTTGATTGTAAGGCCGGGATGTCCTCGTACCTCGGAAAGCACGCAAAACAGCTGCCACAGCGGTTGATCTCTCTCCGGACGTGTGGATTTTAATGCTGTCGGCAATGAATGAACGTATTCCTGAGTATGCGTCCACATTAGTATACTTGATTTGTTCCTTAAGATTAATCGCTGGCCAAAATTAGATTAGGACTTCACAGATGATAGCATCATCATCAATTTTCTGATCTACTTTCTTATCTCGATAAAAAAATTAGCTACTATGATTATTTTTATCATTCGTCTTTGATAAATCAGATCAATATCGCTGTTACTGTTTATGTGAAATATTTTTACAGACATACCGATAGACTATTTACAATGTAAGTAATTATTTATGTTATATAAAACTCAGGTTAAGTGTGGGCAGTTAATGATAATTACAAAGTACAATACAACAGTGAAGCAAATTAATAGCCATAGAACAAGAATCGTATCAAAACAAAACTCAATACCTATGGTTTATTTTGAGAGTACGACACAATTATACATTAACTACATTCAAACTCACTTATTAATAACGCCATAAGGTTTAAAGTCGCTTTAAACACCATCAAATCCTGATTCCTCTTAAAGCGTAGGCAGCATAAAAATTTACAACCCATTCTTGTTCTTAATTGGTGTTTAAATAAAAACGTACCGTGAACGTCATAGAATAAATACACTTGCAAAAATGGTATCCACTAGACCGATCGAGTTTAACCGTGAAACATATTTTTTTAAAAGACATATTCATATTTTAGTTAATAACGATAATGAATAATGATAAAATTTATTTCCTTATGTGTAGTTACTTGTATATGTTCGTTCAAGTTTTAATGTGAGAAAATACCATCCATGTTTATACTATAGATTATATATAGTATTTTTTATATGTTCCATGTTCTGTGGTTAATTCAACATTTAATATCGTTATAGTCATTGCATACCAAAGCTGAGTACTTTGAATTATTTTTATAGCCAATAAGTTCTTGAAATCATCAGTTATCTAACATATACGTTTTAGAATGAGACAGCAGATGACCAATGATCTGGCTTTTTTTTTATTGTATAGGTAGGCGGACGAGCGTGTGGGCCACCTGATGGTAAGTGGTCACCAACGCCCATAGACAATGGCATTGTAAGAAATGTTAACCATCGCTTACATTGCCAATGCGCCAACCAACCTTGGGAACTAAGATGTTATATCCCTTGTTTCTGTAATTAAACTGGCTCACTCACCCTTCAAACCGGAACACAACAATACCAAGTACTGCTGTTTTGCGGTAGAATATCTGATGAGTGGGTGGTACCTACCCAGACGAGCTTGCACAAAGCTCTACCACCGAGCATTATTACACATACAGCCATTATTAAAAAAATGTTAATAAAAACAATAATATAATTGTTTTCTTGATTAATAATTTAATAAACGTGTAGTATTTTAGTTCTGGAATATTAATTTAAGCAATGTTCGTTTTTCGAATAATCTACAAAACTTCTATGTTTAAAAAAGTACGTATTCTGGAAGCTTCTCGTAATTCAATAGTGACTTTGAAAGTGAAACGTTGTTTAATAATAATTAATGCATTCAATGTCACTTTTAATTAATTTGCTTATTTTCGAATTTTTACCACAAGTTCCGACTGTTCGAATCGTTATCAATAGAATACATTTATCGACAAAAAACTAGAGTTACGTTTGAATAAAATTTTGATTGAAGCCTCTTTATACTGTTCAAGTCGCTTTCGATTCATCATTTGATCGAATAAAATTAATCCGTGGGAGTCAACTGTTATGGATCATTGATAGCTTTATGTTAATAATTTAACGTGACTATAGATGATCTTTGTCCCCTTTTTTTTTATCAAAAACGCATGTTGACTTTAAAACGTTACCGTTTTTATTTTCTTGAAGACGTAGTGTACCTCATATTTCATTAATCGCGCAATATAAATATTTATCTAAAAATAATTTGAAGTTACGTAGTTAGTTAACTTATTATTTCATTTCATTTGGATCCATGTTTTTAGATTGAGACTGATAATTAAACAATTATAACATGTTTTTTAATCAAGTTTAAGATATACTGCTACAAGTAATTACCCTAACTTGTAATAAAATAATTTAATTGGGCCCCTTTACCAGGTGATGAGTACGTATCACATATTATTTTTATCAGCTTAAAATATCCAAAAGTTAAGTGATATTTTTTGTAAGAGTCTCATCGAAAACGGAAGCGTTAGAGATAGGAAAAATTATGGTGTCCGTCATTGACTTATCTAAAAGGTAAATTATTAAATGTATATACGTATGTATTTATGTATTTTTTATTTGTCCTTAGTTAATTCAATGATCTAAAGATTAAATTATACTCTTCAGCCTTTTGTATGTTAAAAATATACTTTTCGTTTTACGTCAGTTACTGTGAATGTCCGTAAATATATATATGTATATATATATATATATATATGTTATTTACGTGTATATGTAATAACGTTGTACAGGAAAACTAGATTCAATCCGGATGAAACTGGCTTAACCCAATTTTAGCACACATATAATTGAATATATAAATAGCCTTCTAACCGGAGCCGTTATATGAAATAAAAAGTGTTCATTATAACATATTTCGTATCAACTTTCAATGTCCCGAACCTTTTTTTTAAAAATATCCTGACAAAATTATAGCGCTAAATAATCGAGACTACATCGAGTTCAGGCTCCGTCTATAATCACGTATGATACACGTATCCGAATATTACGATACCGACATTCAATACCGGTGGACAATATATCAAACATTTTGAGTAAGTTTTTTTTTATATAACCTTACGAAAATGTTTAATTAGTTTTGGGTCAAGTTACTTACCGCTCGACGGTACTAATTACATCATAAAAACGTAACGCTCTATCGTTATTTCTTAATATTAGCCCGTTATTTTACAAAGATTACAGGTACGTAAAACGTCATGGCGTTATAACGAAATTATTTAACTTAACTAAATGTTATTTAATATTTGTCTAAGTGAATGCAACACATGTGTAAGAAGTATTAAATATAGCGGCCGTACGAGTGAACGCTGCTAACGAATTGCTCGGTAATAAAAGTTCTTAGATGGTACATTAAGCTACCTTACTCTCGAGCGTATGAGAAGAACAATAAAAGAACATATCGTTGCTCACGCTTTTGTGGTGGACTACAAATTAAAAAAGGCGCTATAATTGAGTGCGAGTGCTTTTATCGCTGGCTTAAGCGCATTTAGACGCTAGACGAAATAAGTCTGACCGCACAACGTGACGACATTAGGTAGTTGTTGGAGTGAAGCTCGAAAATAAGAAATAATGAGGATAATCCCTCCGAACGAGGGCCCTCGCCCGGGCCCCTTATCGTGGAGATAGCGTAACTAGACAGCGCGCCACGCACGCGGCCCCTACACCATAATTTTATCTTTATTAACTTACCATTCAACGTTCCAATATGGCAAAATCTGAGATAACTCCGTTATTAATATGACAACCGCGAAATTTAATAAACCGCTATCACACGGCAAATAAACTTGACTGTGTTTAATATATTATTGACGGATTGCACTCAGAGATAGAGTGATCTTTAAATAATGAACCCACTTACGTCATAGCTCGGTTCCGTCCGGCGACAAATAGGCTAAATATATGAAGCAAAAACTGTGAGTACGAAGGCGGTGTAGACTTCAGACCAGACTTGCAACCGTACACAATGACAGCAAATGTCATTAAGTATATACAAAAAACCGTCCAAGTTCAAAGTGCAATTTAAATTATTGAAGTGAAACTACTTTTGAGTGGACGAGAGTGATGTTTCAATCTATATTGAGAATAACGTTTCTATTTACGTGAAGTTCATCGTATAGTTTAACTTCTGTCACGTGTTTTAATTTGCAGGCTCATAAAAGTTTATACTTTGAGGAGCTTTTATTTAGAATGGCTTGTTTGTCTACGTTTATTATCTAACTGTAACGTTTTTATTATTTCGTTCCTATATCAAATTTTGTTGTGCCAAGGCCGGTAAGGTTAATGCTACAAACGAGGGAAAGGTGTGACGTCTGTTTCATTCTCATTTACTGCAAACTAAGAGATAAGTTATCATTAGTTTGATAATATATACTTGTATGCGTAATGAAAGTATCTTTAATTAGCCTGTTTTTATTATATACATTTTTATTTTTAAGTTATTATAAAAACAATCGAGTTATTAATTTATTTTTACAACTTGTGTTATTCTATCGAATATATCATCAAATTATTTCTTTCAAAAGTTGTCCTTGATATGTTTTTTTTAAAAACAGTAGTAATTTTATAAATAACACATACATTTGTGTATATGTAAATGTATAAAAAGTACATGTGTTTTGACTAATGTCTGCGCTGGCCTTACGACGAGTCGGTAAATTACTTCGACAGAGTTTTACACCGCGGCTCCTTTGTGTGTCCGCTGTAATAGTACAAAAACCAACTGCTTACTCGTGACCAAATTAAGTCTAGTATATTAATTATATCCCTTTTATGCAAACCCTGCGCAATTACAGAGCTCGAAAAAAATCTCTTTTAATGGGTCGAGACAAGAAAATTGTTGTAGATTTATACGACAACAAAAGTCGCTTGCGCGGAATACCTTCGCAAGTATGCGCTGCCCGTGATATAAAGAAGTTCTTTGCTTTTGAAGTATTACTCGGAATCTATTGACTTGAAATGAATGGTTTTATTACCTTTTTATATCCTTTGTCGATTATTAATTTGTTGTGTTCTCGTATATTGTATGACTTAATCGTTGAAATATCCGGATAATAAAAAACTATTCTACATAAATAGCAACTGTTATTTAAAAGAAATGTAATAAATAATCAAAAGAATTGCTTATTAACAACTTACAACATTTACAACAAATTGTTGTGTTTTATAAAATATAGATACACAAGCTATTGTTGTTACATTAGGCTCTACAACGGCCATTATTTTGATAAGGAAAATATAAGAATATTTACATATTATCATTTTACATTTAATGTTATAACTCATGACAGTTCTACGTTTTATACGACTTTGTAATATTACTTTAATTATATTGGTAGCAATGGATACAGTAACTAATAATATATTTCCGATATTTATGTGGAAAGTTCATCAAGAATGTTAATCAATATATAACCCGATGATAAATTTTAAAATCCAGAAAAGGTTATAAAAACAACGCACAAACGAACAAAGTCAAACCCGAAAATGCTAATTAATAAAGAATTTATGTTTGCGCATGTACTTATTAGATTTCGGCGGTTTCTTATCGACTAATTAAGCATTTGAATAGTTAAAGCTATAAATATTCTAAAAAGGATTTTATTCGTTCCGAAATTTGGTATAAAAGTTATAAAGATAAGAGTGAATATACAATGATTTATTTTTAATATATCAATTCTTGTCAAATCTAAAAGAAGCGCTCACTTGCTTCGAGATATTTTTATATTAATTTTGACAGTTAAAGAACGGCTTCTATTTTCGAATTAGTTTGACTATTGGTACTATTGAATATTTTACGTCTATGCTTGATAATATATTGTTTTGTAATTTTGAATGAATTGATTTTTATGCCGCATGCTTCGTGTCTTTGCCGCAATGTCGTGTAAATTAAACTACTATTGTCATTTAAGTGGTGTTTATGTTTTTTTTTTCATAAATATTTATCTTGATCAAAACTCAAAATTCAGTTTAACTTATTTCGAAAAATCGTATTTGAATTATACATATATTTTAGTATCTTTATTAACAATAATTCAAATTAAGTGACAGTAAAAAAATGTAAAAGTAAGCAGTATAAATTATTATGATATTAAACTTTCATACAAATAAACTTAAAAGGCAACATTAGTTAAAATTGAAATGAATACAATTATGCCTTTGCTTACAATATTAACAACATAATAATTAAAAAAAAAAAAAACGATTCAATAGTTGTCCAATAGTTGTTTATTATTTTAACGTATAAATACACGAGTAATTAACAATAAGCGTGTATCCAGTAATATTATCATTAAAATGATATATGAATAACAGCTTTGTAAAACTTTTTAATTGTATTTATATTTGACATTGAAACGGTTATAAGAATAATATAATGGCCTTAATTACTCGTTAGCAATTGCTTAAATTATAAAACAACATGTACAAACTGGGTATGTACACTATGGCTCTATCATATATAAATATATATATATATATATATATTTTAATCTAAATGTTTGCTAGTTTTTATGTTATACAATTAAGGCAAAACTGTAAAATGCATTTGAATAAAACGTTGTAAGTGGATAGTTTGTGTCCCGAAAAATGGACTTTGAGTACAATATATTTTAATACTAATACAAAAATGTTTGCATTTTTATTTACGTCCAGTGTTGCGTATGATTTATTTACTATATCATAGAGCCCTTACGACTCTATATTTATAATAAATAGTTTATGGATGGAATTTAATTATTATACTTGACGTTTCAAGTTATAGTATATAAATAAGGATAAATTATTATTTGTTTCTTTATATAAAATTTGTTAGAAACATATTCGCTTTAATTACTACTAAAACAGAGAATATTGTTCTCATAAATTTTAGACAGACTTTTAATATTATGAACATCCTTGTCGTAAAATATATATATATTAATAGTACTTAAATTGCCTTAAAAAGGTTGAGATAATGATCAAATCTCAAACCTTAACCACTTCATTTTGTAACACATTTTTATATTGTTATTTTATATATTATTTATTTTTTATTTCTTATCTGTATTTATTATATGTTTGTAAGAGATTTACTGATATATGTGAATTATATATTTGAATGTCTGTCTTAGTTCAGAAAAATTTCAAGTTGTTTTTAAGTAAAATACGTTAAGCATTTTATAATAATACTTAACTAAAATTGTTTTTTTTATAATTCATGAATGTATCGATTATGATCCGTATTAATGAGTAACTACTGAGTTTCTGGCCGGTTTCTCTTGGCTGATTTTATATTCCGAACCGGTGGTAGATTTATCTTTAGGGATTAATTTATTACATAAACAATTCTGGTAATATTGTTTTATCGTTATATTAAAAATAGGATACGATATTTTAATGGATAAGTATTTAAAAATGTAAACGGTTAAATTAATTATCTTATCTCTGGCTACTTATGTGTGTGTTATTCTCCACAAACTATAGCTTAATTATAATAGAATTATGTTATTAGCTCAACTTATTAATGTTAGTAATAATTTTTAAAATATATAGATTCCTCGAATGTGTCATTAAAAATGCAACTTTAAAAGATTTATTTACAACAAATATTATTAAATTGTAAATTGGCGTCGTAAAATATCATGATAAGAAAATTATAAAATTTTATTACCGCATTATAATAAAAGTGGAGAAATAAATAAATATGTAAAACTATGTAAAGTACAATTCATATAGATTTGTAATATCAGAAATATGTTATAATAAAATTGAAATACAAAAATATATATACGTATTTTAAAATACTGATAAATTAATATATTGAATATATTGAATCATACATAAATATATAATGTTTTATGTATAAAATGTTTGTGAGTGTTATGTAAAGCGAAACCTGGTGGATGGAGCATTATGTGGAGTTGATTAAGTTCCTACATTTGTAATCAAATCAGTCAGACACTGATTGTGTACGCCTCGTCTCCGCAACACATGTCAGTTTACTTACTAGAATAAAACAATCAACCTGATACTTAAACTATTTATCAGGTCGACTATACGTATTCATTTGTCATCATATTTTCAAATAATTTATTCACGTCCCGATAATTAAATGAAAAAAAATACTAAAAGATTTTGAGCGTAAAAAGAAATAAAACGGCGCGGAAGAATTTTTCTCTTATTGCAGTTTAGCGGCCAGCGTAAACACCCAATAATAGGGTTTTAATAGTCTTGGAAAATTGCCAATAAACCCGATTTTTACTGAATGGAGAGCTATGTAAGCATACCGTCATACATAATTTGACAACAAATAACTGTACACAACATCAAAATAAAGCTTAAAAGTTTTCAGAAAAAAAATCGCTCTGCAAATCATTACATTATTAATTATTATACAATACAATAAACAAATAAAACACGAAATAAATTTACCTGATTCGGAGGAGATCCTCGGAAGGCGAATTGAGACGTCATTTTTCACTTTTAAAAATTGATCGTTGAACTTGAATAAACACGTAAAGTTCTCGTCACAGTTCGCACTCACTTCACAGTTTCATATTCGCGGGCACTAGTCCGGGGCGAGTCCGGTGCATGACGCGAGGACGGGGTGCAGGCGTCGAGAGAATCGATCGAGTCGCAGCCGGAGCCGGCGGATGGCCGCGGACCGACACGGAGCGTTCCGGAGCGACCGCGTGCTGAGCGGCGCGTGGTCGCGCGCGCGGCGGCAGTGGGTAATGCGGTAGCTGCCCGCCAGGTGATAGTAATTGGCGCCGCCGTCCCTCTCTCGCCTCGGCCGTCCCTCTCGGCGCGCACACGCACACTCGCGTCTGTGTGCGTCGGTCGCTGCTCGCACACCGCTCCTTCTTTTCACGCTCGCGTCGCCGTTTGACCCCGCGCCGCAGCCGACGCTCTCGATTTTTGCGGTGCGATGGGTGGCGCCCGCCGCAGGGGCGGCCCCGTTCGGTGGGGGCACCGGAGGTGGGGGTAGATGCACTCCTTTCTTTTTTAAAAGCTTCTCTTTCTTTTCTCGTATTTTTTACGCCGGTGTCGGTATGGAGCGGTCCCTTTTATTTCATTTTATACTTATATATTGTGATAATTAACAGTGACGACGCGCACGACGAGCGCCTTCGCCGTAGTCGACTTAATGATAGCTTTGCATGTCATTAAAGGTAACCACGACATTTGTAATTTTTATTTTCCAATAACGTTGAACTAGGATAGCTATACGATGCTCGTGGAGTCAGTTGTTGTGGTCTGTTGTGTACTCGATAGGTTATATTACTGGGGTCGCTCTACTGGTTGAAGCGTGTTAGCGGTGACAGCATTAAACGGTCTCCCAGTGTGTTCGTCCCGACTGTATCTGTATTGCGTACGCCGTTATATTTAAATGCTACTAACTACCCTTTTGATTCTCGATTTTTGTTGTACATACATTGTATTTTTGTTCCAGTTCAAAACATTTTCTATAAACAAAGAAATAACAAATTAGATGCATACATTTGATTGATTTCCATATTTATATATAAAATATCACTCAGAAGTTTTAAAAACAATAGATTTCAATAGTTGTATAACATTGCAATGACGTAGCTAGCTGTCTAGACATTATATATAGCCTTTTGTTTTTCGTTTTGTCTCAATTTAATGGCATTTCAAATTATAATGATTAAGTATTGAAATTTATTGAAATATAAACTCTTTTTATTAAAACATTATACATCGTCAGTATTCTTTAACAAGTTAGCAATTTGTAAATTGAATACTGAATGTTATAAGTACCTAAGTGAAATGCTATTAAAAACTAAATATATGATGACTGTCAAAGGTTTTTGTCCGAGTTTAAATATTAATGAATATGTTGATATTATTTATGTTCCCATTAAATAGCCTGAATAAGATCAACATAATTTATTACACAGAATGACTATTATACACAAAGTCGATAGAGTGTCAGCTGCTAAGAGCCTCGAGCGAATTATACTATAAACGGGGTGTCAACTACGAAGCTTTACTAGAACCTAACCGAAGATGCACTACAATTAAACTCGTACAATAAGGCAACTGAGTGTCGAAATAAAAAGCGCAACGTACCCGATCGATCTGTTCCCCTCTTCTTTCTTATCGCGCGAATATTTCACACTGAACGCAAAAAACTCACACAAATATAAAATATTCAAACGGTATAACATAAAATAAATTATCTTAGGTGAGCGCTTTGTTTGTGTGCGTGGCCCCCTCCCTTGGGCGGGCCGCGCCGAACGACCAATTGGATATCGCGGCGCGCGGCTCTACCGGCTCACTCGACGCGCAGCTAACGCCAACGCTGCACGTTCCAGACAATTTCTTACTTTCAGCCTCAACAAACCATCGAATTTTGATTAAAAATTAATTAAACACAAAACACTTATACATCTTAACAGTTAGAACACATATGACAATATGTAATACATCACTTACCTTGCAAATACATAGAATTAATAACAAAAAAAAAAAAAGAAGTTATTTGAAGTTTATTTATGAAATATTATTTACCGCCTCTTTTGAATTGTCAGCATTAACAGAATCACGTAGCAAACAGCGATGACATTAATTTTAAAATTATACATAAAATTTAAGCTGTGATATTATAAGTTTCATTGGGTTTTTATCTGTATGCGCTGCAGCTATTGAAGTTTTAGATTGAATTAATTGATTCCGATGGGATTAAGCGCAATGAACAGAGCATAAATACATTTTGCTCATTCAATTCATTATGGTTGGTTATTTTAGTCTTCAATATCGATTTGAAATCAACGTAGGTAATTAAGGCGGCTCGTACCGAAATATTTTAACTCAATGACTTATTAATTTAATTGACTTAAAACATCCTAAATTTAAAATTACGAACATTACTCTTCTTTTTTTAAATATTAATATTGTAAATACAGTTTCTTATTCAGCTAACAAGGACCTCTTTGTTGATACAATGAATAATTAGGAAGCTTACCTATTTCAAAATTAGTGGGGTGGCAAAGATGTCTTAAAACATATTCCGACGCATGCAGATGGCATTTTAATTTTAAATAGTAAATGTGTCTTTTTAATTCGAATTTTAAAAATAAATCAATTCAGAATATAGATATGCGGCCAGTATTTCGTTTATATTCGATTTTGCAAATAAATCTCAGAACTAGTTCAAACTGTTTTTAATTATAATTAATTACAAAAAAATAATTTGGTAGGTATAGACGGAACTACGTTATAAGAATGACGTAAAGAAAGTGACCTTAACTAATTTAAATAATAATTAGTTTTATTGAATTGAAACATTCTAGATTTAAATTTACGAATACTACGTAAATTGTTTTTGTTTTAACTTTTTCTTCATCAAAATTAAAAAAAAAACATTTTGTACGTGATTCTCTTAATACTGGTAATTCAAAGGAGACAATTAAAAATATTTCATAAATAAACATAAAATCATTTTTTATAATTAATTGTTATCAGATTACGGTTTTCTAGTTTATAGATGAGACCTTGGTAATTGAAAGGTGGCTAATTAAATTTAATAAATTGTAATTAATTTTAAATAAACCCCGTTAAATTTCTTTTGCCGGTTTGTTTTTTCATATCTTTTTTAATTTATTTTAGGAAGTTGAGTAACAAGACCACCTAATGGTAAGTGGTCACCCATCGTCGATCCTAGCTCTGATCGAAATATAGCGAGTTATATTAACGCACCATCAGCCGTGGAATATATGTAATAAAGGGCACTTATTAGGATACGTATCTGAAGATCAGTTACAATTTTAATATCTTGAAAGACTTATATTTGCTAACTAAAGTAACAGCCTGTATTATACGTCCCACTACTAAGATATTCTCTATTATTTGAGATGCTTTGGAGTTTATTCCACCACGCTGCTGCCATGTGGTCTGGTGGATACACATGTGGCAGATTTTTGTAAGTTTCCTCACGATATTTTACTTCACCACCGAGCACGAGATGAATTATAAACACAAATCAAGCCCTTGAATTTTCAGCGATGCTTGCCCTGGATTGAATCCGCAATCTCCGGTTAAGATGCACGTGTTCTAGCCACTGGGTGATAACGGCCTATACAAATATATATTTATATGTTACTTAGCAATGAGCCTATCCAGTTATGAAATAAAAAAATATATAAGTGAGTTAAATTATCTTATTCGGAATCAGCGCAAAGTGAATCCGTATAAGTTTCAATATTTGTGTATCCGTCTTGTCGTGTATTGTTGTTATATTTATAGATTCCATAAGCTTTTAATAATTAAATGTATGTAACCTGCCTACTGTTAACATTGATATAACTTTAAATTGCTATTTATCAATTTAAAATAAAATTCATTCATCAATCAGTCCAATTCTATGTGTTTACTTATTTAAATATTTATTTTTATTTTAATGCTAACCGTCCTACAGATAATTATATGCCAACTTCGTTATACTCGATGTACTGTTAAATAATTAATCTTTCGTCTAAATTTTTTATTATAGGTAAAAGATTGGTACGCCGCAGTATGATTTTGAGTTCCTCGATAGTGTGTAACTAAGGAATAATGATATGTCATACTGAGTACATTGTAATCGGTGGTAGAGCTTTGTAAAGGCCGTCTGGGTCGTTACCGTGCGATACGTACCTAGTATTGCGTTCCGGTTTGAAGGGTGAGTGGGCCAGTGTAACGTGCACAAGGAGCATGACATATTCGTTCGAATGGTTATTAATTCCTATATCGCACTCACATACATAGTACTCAAGGTTAGATATAGATTAAAAGTGTATAGTTTTGATTTCTCATACAATTCATATAAATTCATTTGTATAAATATTAAATATGGTGTAATCTTATTAATGAATGGTATTTAGTGAATTTCTTCTCGGTTCTTATAATAAATCTGTTCTTTTTTTTGTTCTTGATAGGTACACAAGTTTTGTTTACAATTCTTATACAATACAATTCTTTAGAGCACAGACGATCTTTGAGTTTTTTTTGAAACCTTAATGTAATAATTGCCTAACCAGTAAAAAAACAAAAGATAAAAATCGCAACTAAACAGCTTATAAAAATTATCCTAATCTATGTTGTGGCATTGCACCCAAGGAGCATGCGCATTACCTCGTACAGAAGTATTAAGTACATGAAAAAAAACCCAAAATCAACATGTAAGCTTAAAGAAATATCATAATTATGATTAAAAGAAAAAAGTTCAAACGTTATCTCGCAGTACATTAACCAGTTTTCAGTACCAACATTATAATCGATAAAAATATAAAAAACATCGAAATAACCTCAATAATTATCGGATTAATTTAATTCATGATTTTGGAATATATATATATATATATATATATATATATATATATATTTATCTCATATCGCTTAGCGTTCTCCTTTTCTTTCGATGTGAAGAAATTTATTTGAGTTGATATGTTGGTAATCCTGGAAAATACGGACGCACATAAAATACAATAATAATGTGTTTCACTGTTTCTGATCGTGTTCACGTTATGGGACGTAAGTGTTAAATTGTAAATTATTACCTATTGCCTTTATCTCGTTTGAATGAACGGATTGATTTTTTCTTATCGGCTTAATAACGCTAAGACCGTACGAGTCTCTGAGGATTTGATTTGATCAGCTGAATATTTTGCTGATTATAAGGAGAGGATATTGAGCAGATTTAAAATTCAGTCATGAACCGATATATATGTATATGTTACAATTATCGTGTAGACAACGTACGTATGTTTACAATCGTTTTATGAAACATTACGTAAACCAATAATTAGTGCGATTAAAAAATTAACATCGACTTTTTATGTACAAACGTACCTACTTACATTAAAAATTAAACATAAGTGAAATAGATACATAACATTATACGAAAAACGAAGCTATTTATAACAAATATTATAAATTTAGGAGCTATACGGGTAAAAATGAACATACAAAGAGTTTAGCACTCTTATCGTATACAGCACTATATATATAGCACTATATTAATCGTAAGCGTTTTTGCTTTGCTAATATTCGTGTAAAAGCAATTAAGCATTTAAAAAGTAAGTGATACATGTCCGCATTTGAGTCTGTTATTTTGTACTATAATTTTCATCATTATCTTGTATTTTTGTGTTGTAATTAAATAATAACATAATTAAACTTGTACACAGAATAAATAAATATTTATTGTTGATATACCTGACCTATTTCGACCACGGCGAACATTCTCAAGGGTGACTAGCCAACTGCACAAATATAGGGTATGGCTGAATACAAATGCGCTCTCTATTCCATTACTCTAATAACCAGATGAGACAGCAAATCCGACAAGCGGGAAAAGTTCAAGCGCGATACAACAGCACTATGTGCTTTTCAAGGCACGTGTAAACAAATCGATACCTTCCATACTCAGAGTTGGTATTGAGACAAAATATCATAGGTCTCATAAGTTTGCCGCTAGAGCGACGAGGCTGTCAACACACATAAATTGAAACAGGAAAAGCGGCTTCCCTGGTTTGAACCTACAATCTTTGGTTTAGACTCACTTGGTTCTAACCACTGGACAATCTCGGCTCTCGGCATAGCATATAACGTCAAATGAAAAATAATATCAAATGAAAACGATAATTTCAATATCGTTGTAAAAACATTCCTTTTGAACAAACTTTGGACCAACAGATTATTTTGACGTCATCTTATATAAACTTAATCAAAAATTAACTATAAATAAATATTATTATTAATATCTATAAGAGCTCGCAAATGACGTTTTGTCGTCATTATTCACACAATTATTATTCAATGATTTTAACGAAAGTCTTTGATCTCTTTTTAATATCACACATGTGCGCACGCTGTATAGACACGGTATTACTCCAACGACAGATCGAGATAAAGCTCGGCATCTTAAAAGGATCGCATTTGAAAATAAAAAAGGGACCAACGATATTTGCTTAAGGCAAATGAGTTTCCGAACGTCAGGCGTTAATAACGCCTCAAAGTCATACTAAATATACTGAAAGCGTCGATCTACATACGTCCTACGGTAAACGCTAAAAGTGATTTGACTATATAGGGTAGCTATTCCATTGAAGTAGATTACAAATAATGAATAAAATTGCATACGAAATGAGGATACCGAGATGTGGCTCTGTTTGAGCGGGGCGCGGGCGGACCTCGTATTATTGCTGGTAGCAAGGTGAGCGCAGATACTAAGGACTTACTCGGTGGGGTAAGTCGATTTAGTCTCCTAGCCAATAGACTTGTTCGTCGGAGTACGCTCTGGATATGCATGAATGTGAGGTGCTTTTTGCAGTTATAGGGGTCATGTTTGTCATTAGTAAGCAAAACATTTTAATTTGGTAACGTTATAGATACCTGCGTCCTGCATAGAAATTTAAATAATTACTCTCACTTACATTTGGTATATTATTATTAAATATTCCAGTTTCATTTATAATATTACAACTCGTATTGTAACCAAGTATATCATGATGATGGGAACCGCAGTCTTCCTGTAACAAGTCGATGAGTCCTCAGTTGATGCCGTTAGTGAAACCAGATCATCTAACGTTATGCAACTAGGCACCGCAAGTCGCGGCTTCGATGCGAATAGAAACTAGTGCCTGTTTATTGAAATACATTTATCTTATACTAAAGTATATGATTTGTCTCCTTGTGGTAGAAATGATGACACGGTGAATGAATTGAATAATGTTGTTAGTGAACGTGGACCCCGCCAATCAAAAATAATCGAAATAATTCCGTACTTTAATTAAAAATAATAAAAAAAACATTTTGCTCTTGTGCATAACATTTAATTTGACTTCAATGCAAACATCACTCTTTATTTTTTGTAGGTAGGCGGTCGATCTTTGACCACTTACCACCATAGACAATGGCATTGTAATAAATGTTAACCATGGCTTGCCAATTGCCAATGCGCCACCAACCTTGGGAACTACGATGTTATGTCCCTTGTGCCTGTAATTACACTGGCTCACTCACCCTTCAAACCGGAACTGGAACGGATTTATGGAAAAAAAATTATACGAATAAAACTAAGAAAATAATGATAAAAGTACCTAATTTTAGTTGATACTATTACGTAAGTATGTTTTTGTGTATGTGCGTGTGTTTGTGTGCGCACAATTGCTTGTCTGTGTTTGAATTTATCTTTTTCTATATTAAATAAACAATTAGAGTTTAATTACTTACTATATTTTTCGGCACTCAAATAATAGGGACGATTCCGATCCATCTGTTCTATGAGAATGGTTATCGTAGTTTCTTCTAAAGATATATGTATTCCTGATAAGTTATTACCAAGTTGTATTAGCTTGGTAATAAAAATAAAACGAATTAATAGCCTAGCCTAGTGGCCCAGTGCTAAAATAAGGTCGCCTGTCTTCATGAGGTGAAGGTTTGGTGCACGGTGCTGTACTCCTAAGTGGGTATACATAGATACAATTTCGTCCAATGCTTTCCTTCATCGCCGACCACGAGAAAAATAATAAACACATACTAAGGACATGACGACGAACACTCGTGATGCTTGCCCGGGTTTGAACCCGGAATCTTTGGTTACGATTAATGTGTTCTAGACATTGAAAAATCTCCAATTGTTAATTAATTATAATATATTCTATTCAATTTAGTAAACAAAATATAATGTAGAGCGATTCTTGATAAGTGAATATACATTACAATATTATTCGTTAGATTTATATCTGCAGCTACAAAATTGACACAATTTTACGTGGTCACCGTTTAATCGATTAATCGATTTAGATTTATCGATATTTGAATGCTATAATTATTGTAATAATTATAATTATCTATACTAATTATTAGGTCTCAATTACGGAATTGTTGTAGAACTTAAGTTCAGTTGGTACTAATATTGTATTATTTTGTGTGTTTTTTTAGATAATAATGAATAAGAATAAGATATAATTTTGTAAATTAAGGTTTCAATAGTGTTTGTTTTATGAATGTTTGGACGTATGTAGTATTAGTATTTTTGTGTATTATTAGCTAAATATGAAGACAAAACATCAAGAGTTTTCTACAGAAGAGATTAATGACCTTACGTTTCACCAAAAAAATAGTCTATTTCTAGAAATAGTCATAGACAGAGACATAGACATTTGTATGCTTTTAAAAATTCCGAACGAATGACGAGCCTAAAGTTTTTAATTTTTTTCGATCGCTTACAGCTATGTACCGGACAGTTGAGCTAGGCTCGTGTTGCAATGAAATGTATTAATTAAAATCAATACGGTCACTTCTCTAAAGCGTAAGTAAAATGTCCTGTTAGAAAATCGACCACGCACAAAACTGAAACGGAATGACAGCAAACACTATTTGGCAATTTACGATAACAGTTATCTACTGTCTTTGGCGAAACAAAAAAATTAAAAAAAAAAGAAAACACCTGCAGTTGCACCAGTAAACAGAAAATATATTACTGAGGTATACTTTTATATACTACCTGTGCCCCGAGGCTTCACCCGCGTGTAATTAATAAAAATATGATAAATTATTTTATTACTATAATAACACACACACACACTCACACACACGCACATATGGCTACTGGTAAAGAAATACGTAATTAACAATTTAAAATTAATTTTCATAAGATACCGTGGGGTTTACCGATCTTATATATTATGCCTAACATTTACGCCATCACATGTTCTTTGTGCGTACCAATCTTCATCAAGTTTGGTCAAGCCGTTCTTGAGCTATAAGAAGACATACAGACAGATAGACAGCAAGACAGACAGGCAGACAGACAGAAAAAAATAGTATAATGTGAATCACTGCATCATAAAACGAGTATTTATCACAAAATTAGGTGAAAAAAATTTTTACAGACAGAACCAATAGATTTATATAGTTTATATTATAGTATACTTTAATATATTTATATTAAAGTACGTTTCTTACGCATAAATTATTCTAATTTACAATATCTGTGATGTATGCAAACGGTAACTTTATCGTCAATTTGTAATTAGACATTAATGTACTAATTGGCTCCTTACAATGCCCGTACCTAATGTATCACAATACTTATTAAATACCTATTCTGCACTTAGGAATAATTGTCTCTGGCCAACTAAATCGGTAACATCAATCTTAACAATATTGCGATAATGATTAAAATCGCTTGTTTGTTTGAAACTGTTTACAATGAAAAAAGTCGACACAGTACGACGGAGCGACTAGTTCCCAGACTTATAAGACCCAATAAGGAAGACCATGATAATATTTTAACTAGTAATTAATTAACTAAAATCTGAAATTCTTACTAATCTAAATAATCAATCTAGCTCACGATTACGACTAAATTTCAATACTTCATATTTTAGGTTAGTTTAATTAAGGTTAGTTATAAATTACTTAAGTATTTTCCTGCAATTATATAGTCACAAATTGTATTTACTTTATCACGATTTTGAGAATGACCCTGTGACGAATATGTACTTCGTGGTAGAGCTTTGTGCAAGCTCGTCTGGGTAGGTACCACCCACTCATCAGATATTCTACCGCAAAACAGCAGTACTTGCTATTGTTGTGTTCCGGTTTGAAGGGTGAGTGAGCCAGTGTAATTACAGGCACAAGGGACATAACATCTTAGTTCCCAAAGTTGGTGGCGCATTGGCGATGATGTAAGCTATGGTTAACATCTCTTACAATGCCAATGTCTATGGGCGTTGGTGACCACTTACCATCAGGTGGCCCATATGCTCGTCCGCCAAACTATGCAACAAAAAAAAAAAAAAAAAAAAAAAAAAGAAAAAAAAAAAAAAGAAAAAAAAAAAGTAAACCATGCATTAAAGTAGCAACCTGTGAATGTCCCACATTTGGGCTAAGGCCTCTTCTCCTCTTTTTGAGGAGAAGGTTTGGAGCTTTTTCCATCACGCTGCTCCAATGCGGGTTGATGGAATACACCTGTAACACATGCAAATTTCCTCACGATGTTTACCTTCACCGTCAAGCTCCAGATGAATATGATGTTTCACAAATTAAGCACAACAAATTCATTGCCGGGCTTGAACCCACGATCATCGGTTAGGATTCATGCGTTCTTACCGCTGGGCCATCTCGGCCTTTATATCAGGCGTGATCTATGTTTTTAAAAAATTATGCAGGTATACCTGTAAACCTATTTATAACTAATAGAACTAATTATAATTAGCATCTGAGGACAATAAAAATAAGACATTAAAGTAGTCTTTTAGAAAAACTTTTGTGTCGACAATTAAATCTTCTTAAGAGTAAATTAAATATAAAACTACCATCTGTTCGGAGTGAACCATACCCAGCATACAATACAATACATAGGCAACTTATTAGTTACTCATTTTCACACATCAATTTACATAATACATAAAGTGTCATTTGTCATTGCAGTGATTAATTTACAATACTTTAAAAACTTATAAATAATTAATGTTCTTTAAAACTATTGTTTTTTATATATCTTTATTTATAAAGAACATTCTCGGTTATGATACAGACGTTTTTTAATATATAAGTAATTTATATAAATTTTCATAGACTAGAAAACTAAGAAAAAAGAAATTTAATTTTATCGGCAAAGATAGAGAGTGGAATCATTGATATAAGTAGAAAAACATTTTCTCCGTGAAGGAGGGGACAAGTTACAAAAACAATTTAAGACAAAAAAGAGTAGCGAAAACCAGAAATGAATCTGGGAGGGCGGGTGATGCTCGGGGGGCGGAGAGGGCACGGTAACAACATAGGAGGCGAACCGTAGACCGTCGAACAGTTAGACATGAACATTTATTGATTCAACTGCCATTTTTGAGTGAGTAACATTTGCGTTACTTTAGTAGTTAATAGGGAAACCAGATATTTGGTATAGGACATTGAACACACGGGGTAACAAAATGAATAAAATTATGCACAAATGACCAAAACATTATTTCAACAAGATTAAACTAACGTAGTAATGCGGTATTTGAACATCTCTCTCTGTTCTCCTAAATTCCTTCGTTCACGTCTTACCGTAGTTCGTGGTAGGGTTTTGTTAAGGCCTGTTTGAATGAGTATGCATAGCTAGTAGTGATAGCAAAAGGCATTTGATCATACCAATTTCTATGACTGATAATGACTTAATGTTATAATTTAAAAAAATTATAATCGGGAAATGTGAATAGAAAGATTTTTACTTTTTAATTTAGTTTCACGTGGTTGCGTATTGCCGGGACGAAAATAGACGGTAAGTTTGTTATTCATATACCAAATAATCGTTAAAAATAACGAATAACACACCAAAAAGGGATTTTCATAAATTTAATTTAAAAAAAAACGATGTTCGATTTGGTAATTATAATTAAAATAAATTAATTAACATAAGGTGTTGGACAACCATTTAGTTATAATTGGAACTTATATATTTTTAGTATATATAATTTAATGATCCGTATTATAATAATTAGATATTTTATTTTAAATGAAAAATATAATTTTTGTTAACGTGGTTGTTTGAACTCAATGAATTAATATTACGCTGTCATCCCATTTTATGTTTAACGCAGATTTCCTCGATGTTGCTCCAATTTTGTTTAAAGACGCTCTCGACTTTTGCTGTACTTTAAGTTATTAGTTTTTTGTTAAAAAATCCAGGAGACGCCCGTGCTTCGAAAATCACATTAAACCTAAATCGATGTGATTTCCGTGCTTGCATAAAAACTCGTGGTAATATGTTTTATTACTAAAGTAAAACGATATTATAATTGCTATTTAGTTTGTTATAATTAATATCTCACCTCGAATAAACAGACCGACGGACTGTTTTAAAATAATTTATAACCTGACCAGTACCGCGAATTCCAAGAAATCGTAGTCTCGTTAAAAATGAAATGAACTATGTTTTTTTTATATCAAATTTACATTTATCAAATGAGTTAAGTGCTAATAGATTTCAATGTTATCTATAAAATCTTGATAATGAGTTCCTTATCTTTCTTATCTGATTTATTTATTAAATCAAAGATAAATAATCTATTATACTCGTTCTATGATAGCTACGAAATTAGAATAATAAAATATATACACATAATTAAGCTGTTGCGTCTTTTCCGTACTATATATTTTTTTTAAATGTTATTTTACGGTTTTTTGAAGGCGATACAAGGTCTACAAGGTACTTAGGTCGATTATTCTTTCAAGCTGATAAATATTCTAAAAAAATCGAGAGTATGTGTAGATAATATCGGCCTTATTCATAAACGTTGCTTAGTTACTGTTTAGCTAAACACTGATTTGTCTCTTTCTGTCATGATTGATTTGACATACGAAAGATGAAGACAAAATATTGTTTAACTAATCACCAGTTAAATAAAGTTTATGAATAAGGCGGTATGGAATAAACATTTTATAAACTATTAACGAGGTCACTAGCAAATTACGTGTTATTATAATATTAAGATGTATTACATTAACCGTCGTTTGAATTAATATAAATGTATTATTAAATGAATGAATTATTATTTTTTTTAATTTAGAGATTTAAATTTAGGTTATCATTTGAATGTGACATACTTTAAATTTCAATCATCAACACCCATTAATAATGACGGTTATCTAGAAGCACTTTTTAATTATCATTTTGTAAGATATTGTTCGCAATGTAAATTTTGCAAAGAAGAACTGGCATGTAGTATATTTTTAATTATTTTAGATATTTATTTATTTATTTATTGATATAAGAAACACCTTCTTCATATTCACATAATTAATAACAAAAAATTAGGACAACAGTAATCTAGTAAAGTGTGATACACCATTATAGCCATTGACAACAATATTGATTAGGTTATAAGATATTTCTATTCATTTTTTTTTATAGGATAGGTAGGCGGACTGTACATATGGGCAATCTGATGGTAGGTGGTCACCAGCGCCCTTAGACATTGGCAGTGTAAGAAATGTTAACCATCGCTTACATCGCCAATGCGCCACCAACCTTGGGAGCTAAAATGTTATGTCCCTTGTGCCTGTAATTACACTTGCTCATTCACACTTCAAACCGGATCACAACAATAACAAGTACTTATGTTTTGCGGTAGAATATCTGATGAGTGGGTGGTACCTACCCAGACGGGCTTCAACAAAGCTCTACCATCATATATAAATTATAGAACAAAACATAGCTTATTGCTCATTTCATCTAACAACCAACAACATTGTTATAATTAATATATATATGAAATATGTATATGATTTTGCATTGACTGATATAAGCTCATCTGGGTCATCTGGCTCACTCACGCAATCATTCTGCCCTCTACCTTCAATATGTTGCATTGCCTTTTAAGTACAAAATTTATTTAGTGTCATTACAGTATTTAATTGTATATATTTGTTAATATTACTAAGCCAATGTTTTGACTGACCGAATGACAAATCAGAGAATGGATAATGTCTTATTGTTAGTACTTATGTATAAATATGTGAAGGTTGTGTCAAACACAGGAATGCTTCGCTGAATTTTCATGTGATTCGAATTCATCTCGTGCTTCAATTTGAAGAAAACTTGGATGGAAGTCGGAAGATGTGCTGCGACATATTTGTTCAACACGTATCGGAGCGTTCGCCTCAAGAAAATACTTTTGCCCAGTAACATTATATTACAAAAATAATTATTTGTTAAATAAATAATATTTAACGTAAACAGTGCCGTGTCTATACAATTCCGTAGCTCGATCGTTTGTGGTACTTACCGAGTATACTGTTTGTGGATACGGTGGCCCGGGTTAACAGAGGGTTGGTCATTTAGTAGAAGGTAGTCCCCTCGTGTCTGCTACATAGACTGATTAAACGTTCCCCTGTCTGTCTGTCGTTGTTTTGCTCCGTCGATACCACTTCCGAAGGTATTAAAGTGATTTCTCTTTACGCAGCAATCCATTTCGCTTGTTTTACTTTTTTTTTGCGTCACCGTTTCGCTGAAATGACGCAAATACCTATATTTGTTTTATTTAAATTGATGCCATTTTGTCTTATGTTTTGTGTATAAAGACAATGGGCTCGGTGAGTCTTAAAGTTTTCTAGAATATAATTGCTGATATAAAATTACAGATTTGAAAACAAATATGTTCGACATGACGTATTTAGATTGTAGAATAAATTTTATAACGAAATGAATCATTACGCGCTAAGCCAGGCGTTAATTGAAATATACATATTATTTAAACATACTAGTTTAACATATTGTAATGTTTAGGATTGTACAAAAAGCTATTTCGAAGTCAACCGTTAGTTGATAGGAAAACACAATATTATAAAGGTATATTTAAATAATATTTAGCGGTAGAATATGTAATGAGTGAGTGGTACCTACCCAGATGCGCAAAGCCGTACCACAAAATAAATATACAAAGAAATTTATCGAATTTATATGAACATATATAAAGAAAATACCCATAATTATTTGTTTTAAAGGGATGCAAAATTTGGAAGTGAAACATCTCCAGTCATTGGCAGACACAATCACAGAAGAGCTTATGTACAAACAGACTACTAAGAAGCTTACGTGAAAATAAATATTAACACCTCAACCTTGTAATCAAATGACTATAGTGAATGAAAAGTTCGAATGAAGCCTTACATTCTTAATGTGAAATTACTTAGATAGGGAAACGATCGAGCGGGACACGAAGTAAAGTGTTAATTATTTTAATTTCTCGAAAGCGAAATTCTCAAACGCTAACATCGTACTATATTTTTAATGGGTACAATTCAAAATTATCTACTCCATTCTCGTATTTTCGACTAGAGATTGGGCCAAGATGGTATTGGATGTATCACTTGAATCTGAACAGAAGCTAGCGAGTTCAAATGAAGGCAAGAACCGCTGAGTTCTCATGTGCTAAATGATTTTATACATCTCATGCTCAGTGGTCATGGATATTATAACAAAGAAGTTTGTATCGGAAGTAATTCGGATTTATATTATTATGTATAAAATAACTGGAATTATTGTAGTATTGCTGGATGAATGGGGAGGTGCCCAGCAGTGGGACATTAAATGGCTGTTACTTAAATCAGAGAACAAAAGAGATATGTTTCTATAACTTTTTTGTATTTAACACATATTTATGGAACGATAATAAATATAATGTATGTTTTCGGAAATATTTTTTCAATGTCTGGTGTCTGATATAAATTAACTTGGTCAGCAAGATTTGCATATCACGTGGTCTAACTTAACGTTCCGCTTAAACGAAACTAGTGCATTTAGTGCACTGTACACGGTGTTGAACGCCCACTCCACGATTAAGGCTCCTATCGCATTGACGTATAACTGTGCGTTTTCAATCTGTCAAATTCTGTCCTTACGTCTGTTTGCATTTCGTCACAATAAACATCACTAGAAAAAGCCGAGATAGACTAGTGGTAAGAACGCGTGAATCTTAACCGAAGATCGTAGGTTCAAACCTGGGCAAGCATCACTGAATTTTCATGCGCTTAATTTGTGTTTATAAAATATCTCGTGCTTGACGGTGAAGGAAAACATCGTGAGGAAACCTGCATGTGTCTAATTTCACTGAGATTCTGCCACATGTGTATTCCACCAACACGCATTGGAGCAGCGTCGTAATTAGATTTTATATCAATCATATGCAAAGCAACAAGAGTGTGTAATTTGTTCCAGATATACTTTATATGAAAAGTAATAAAATAGGAGACCGTCAAAAATATACCCGCGTGTATTGATAATATATGTATGTATGTATGCATAGGATTATAATACCGGCTTTGGAATAAGTTCAAAAATTATAATGGTGAGAAGATTTGGTGAGAAGATCAGGAATGAAATAATGAAAGATGTATTTCTAACGTTTTATTCGTATTGATTTTATTAAAAAATATTTTACGTTAATAAGAAAGGAGTGAATTATCCCTCATTATCATCGTTATGTGTCAAAAGCATTTTATTGAAAGATTTCGTTCGTTTACAATGTTGCAATGAAATCAGACCTTGAAATTTAAAACTCATCGTAGCGAAAAAAAATTTACATGACAAAAAAACTTTAAGACACTTCGTGTAATCCTTTTTAATATAAACTTAATATATAATGTAAATTGTTAAGTTAAATTAAAAAAACATTTTTTTTTTCGAATTCTCGTATTGCCATCCTGTTCTTTGCAAACTCAACATTAGACATTTTTATCAGCTATAATACCGTCTATGCAGTCTGCTGTCTAGTCGTGCGGTCACCGCCTACGCTCGCAAAACGCTTGTGTTATTGGAGCAATGTTGACCAATTCACTAGCACAATTTTGTTAAGGTATTTGCGAGACAAACTCTGCTTCCCATCTCTATCATTGTCACTATGTTTTGGATAAATGCAAATCGAATCAATATTAATATCAATCGTCAAGAGCTACTGTCGGGTCGGAATGTGGATTCTACCAACAAGGGCTGTACACAATTAGATTTTTGGTAGATAATGATGTACAATTTACTAAGCTTAATACTAGAAATAAATACAATAAAACATCAGTCAAATATACAGCAAAAGCGATTGAAGATTTGAAAAAAAAAAAAAAAAAACTCTTTCGTGAAATATTATTCCTGGCTGTTGTTATAGATCAACTTTAGAATGACATATTTAACTACTTGCAACTCTAGATCAAAATACGCAGGTCCGCAAAGAGTCCTCGAACCTGTGACTATCAGATCGCTATGCCAAAGACCAATAAAGTAAAGCACTCCTCTATATAGTTTGAAAAACATTCAAAAACCAAAGTAGTACACAAAAATCTCATTAATATTTATAGTGTATTTTTTAACTAATGTTATATTGTTACGTACTAATTTATATTATTTATACATACAATTGTTACATTTGTCCCGAACTGGAACCTTGACAACGGTTGAACGGAAGTCGGAGCCAATTTACAACGTTAAATAATGTGTTCCATTTATATTCGTTGTTTTTTTTTAATTATTGCATAATAATATTAAAATACATGCGTGTAACTTTGATATAATGGGATATTTATAATTCACATTCGCTTTCTGATGTCAAATTAATTGAAATGGCCCACAGTACGTATGTTATATTTGAATAATTAGAGATAAATGAATAGAGATAATCGAACACGAGAACTGTGACTTCATACATTCTCGCGTTAGCATTATTGGCGAACTTCGCGGCTGTAGCACAATACAAACATATTACATAATAATGATTATATATTGACGAGCCTGTTGGCGTGGTTGGTAAGATATTTGCCTTTCACGCCGCAGGTCGTGGGTTCGATTCCCACCCAGGACAGACATTTGTGTCCGTGAACATATCTGTTTGTCCTGAGTCTGGGTGTAATTATCTATATAAGTATTTATTTACAAAAGAAAAGTAGTCTGTGTAAGTGTATCAGTTGTCTGGTTTTCATAGTACAAGCTCTGCTTAGCTTGGGATCAGATGGCCGTGTGTGAATAATGTCCCAGGATGTTAAATAAAAAATAAAATTAAGTTAAAATATTAGGTCTTTACATATGAAATTAGCGTTTTGTCGTACTGACCACTTTGATCTGAAATATCTCCTATTTGGTTAAGAATTACAAATTCAAATTTATAAATTCATTTTGCTGGTATATTTGAGTTTTGAAAACAGTCAATTATTTGTTTTTTCCTCATTATTTTTTTCTTTGGCGTCGCTTATTACCGCACAATGGAAAACATGAAATATCGGCACGAGTACGAGTTCTAGCGTGGCACCAGTGCTGCAGAAACAGCTCGAAGGATTAATTATGTGTACGGTGCTGGTGTCGCAAAAGAAAGCACGGTACGTTTTTGGTTGCAACGTTTTCGTTCTGGAAACTTCAACATTCAGAACCAACCCCGTGGACGGCCAGAGACCAAAGTGGAAAATGAAGAATTAAAGGCTATTGTGAAAGTGGATCCAACACAAAGCACTTCAGAGATAGCTGCAGGCTTCGGGATAAATGATAAAACTCTATCTAATCCACTTGGAGCTAATCGGGAAAGTAAAAAAAAACTTGAAAGATGGGTACCTCATGAATTAAGTGAATCGAACTTGCAAACACGAGTTGACTGCTGTGTTACTTTGCTCAACCGACACAATAATGAAGGGATTTTAAATCGAATCATTACTTGTGATGAAAAGTGAATACTATACGATAATCGAAAGCGCTCGTCGCAGTGGCTGAACCCTGCAGACCCAGCCAAATCCTGCCCTAAACGAAAATTGACTCAGAAAAGAAGGTTACTTGTGAGTGTTTGGTTGACTAGCGCCGGTGACATTCACTACAGCTTTCTAAAATCTGGCCAAACGATTACGGCAGATATCTATTGTCAGCAACTGCAAACCATGAAGGAAGAACTAGCTGCAAAATAACCGAGATTGGTCAATCGCTCTAGGCCACTGCTGCTTCACGACAACGCAAGACCACACACTGCACAACAAACAACCACTAAGTTAGATGAGCTACAATTGGAATGTCTGCGACATCCACCGTACTCCCCGGACCTTGCTCCAACAGATTACCATTTTTTCCGGAATTTGGACAACTTCTTACAAGGAAAAAACCGCCGTCAAAGAGTTTATTGATTCTCGTCCCCATGGTTTTTTTAGTAAAGGGAATGAACTACCTATGAGATGGCAAAAGTGCATAGATGACAAGGGTGCATACTTTGATTAATTAATTTTACAAAAAAATTGACTTTATATTCCTCCAGTACAAAACGCCAATTTCATATGTAAGGACCTAATATTATGTTACCTATGTAACTGAGTTATAAGCATATATAATACAAAAAAGTCATATAGGCAGAAAGCAAAATTCTTATAAAATAAATGAATATATTTAAAAAGTTAGTTATTCCAACCCAATTTTTGCCTTGATTTTAATATTGCATTTTTAATGGTATCGATCACATGAAGTGCCGGAATGGTCGAGTAGATGGAACAGTATTCACGAATATTGTAGGTTAAGGTCCAGGCCAACTAGATTTTCGTATGTTTAATTTGAGGTTGTAGATGCAACTCGTGCTCAGGCGGTGAAGGAAAATGCTCTAGTCGGATAGAATAATAGCATATGAATAAATAGCAAAGCGCTGTAGAGTAGTCGCTTACCTCGATAATAATTCTATCAAAATATCTAACTGTATCAATGCATTTTTATTATTTATAATAAATAAGTGGACTGGCGTTTGTCACTCTAGACATCGCCACTGGAAGAATTACCATTAATAAATCGCCAATGCGCCACCAACTTTGGGAACTAAGATGCTATGTCGATTGTGCCAGTAATTGACTCACTCACGCATTAAACTAGAACACAATTATAATACTAAATAGTGCTGTTTATCGGTAGAGTAAGTGATGATTGAGCGCACCAAGCATCGTATCATCTAAATCATAATCCGCGTGCGAAAACGCTTTGTACACCTATAATGTATCTAAAAGTTTAAAGAGCATTATTTAATTAAAGAAAACAACATTTCGTGATATTATTGTAACCGACGCTAATTTAATTTTGGATATTACTTCAGACTCGAAACTTCAGTAGAATTCTCATTTATCGTTCGTGACAGGAATACACCTCCGCAGCATCAGCGGTTAGCAAAGTTAGGCCACTAACTGATATTGATACTGCTCGATTAGTGCAGTTGGATTATTTTTTATACATTCTTACGGCATGCTATAGATATTGGAACTATTATCACTTTGTTGTGATGTATGACCAACTAGGAAAACTGTCAGTCTAATTTTCTATCGATCAATTAAAACCTTGACTTGATTGATTCGACATTTTTAACCTGCAGCTAAAACATAAAAGACTAACACACTGTGTGCCCGACGAATTCATTCATCGTCAGAGGCGGCCGCGGTCATTTGTGATGCGTGGTTATTATATAGGGTTTTCCATTAAGGGCGCTTGATCTTTGAAATGCAAAACAAAATACATGTAGGAGATATTTGCGAATTTTTTTTTTATTTGGAAGGTCTATTGACCCCTTTATGTATGGAATATGACATCATTCAAATGACCGCCACGGCTTCGGTTGGTGGCGCGCACACGAAAGGTCCAATTTTCGATGACTCTGGCGCACAAATCGGGCTGTATTTGATCGATGGCGTGGCGTATGTTGACTTTGAGGGCATCGGTGGTTTGCGGCTTGTTGGCATAGACCTACGACTTAAGAAAACCCCACAAGAAAAAGTCCAGCGGGGTCAAATCGCACGATCTCGGTGGCCAGTTCACGTCGCCTCCGCGCGAGATGACCATGTCCAGAAATTGCTCGTGCAGAACTTCCATCGTAGCGTGTGCTGTGTGGCACGTAGCGCCGTCCTGTTGAAACCACATGTTGTCCAGATCCATATTCTCGATTTCAGGCCAAAAGAAGTTGGTTATCATCGACCGGTATCGCTCACCATTGACGGTGACGGCCACACCATTATCGTTTTCGAAAAAATACGGACCAATCACGCCTCCGGCCCAAAATCCGCACCAAACAGTCACTTTCTGCGGGTGCATTGCCACTTGGTGAACCTCGTGTGGATTGATCTCGTCCCAAATACGGCAATTTTGCTTGTTGACATAGCCATTCATCCAAAAATGCGCCTCGTTGCTGAAGATGATTTTTTTGCCAAAATCGACGTCAACTTCCAACTGCTCTAATGCCCAGTCAGCGAACACACGGCGCTGTCTATGTTCATTAACCTTGAGCTCTTGGGTCAGCTGGATCTTGTACGGGTGCAGGCTCAAGTCACAACGCAAAATTCGCCAAGTTGTCGTCTGCGAAAGGCCGAGTTCCTGTGCGCGACGCGGAATTGACTGCCGCGGGTTTTCGAGGACACTGTCGCGCACAGCGGCGATATTCTCGGCAGATCTCGCGTTACGTTGACGCACGGGAACCGGCTGATTGTTAACTGACCCGGTTGACTCGAATTTGTCCACCAATCGACGGATAGTCGACTCGGCAGGACGATCATCGCGACCGTAAAACGGGCGAAGTGCGCGGAACGTTGCTCGAACTGAAGACCCATTTTCATAAAACAATTTTATGATTTGCACGTGCTGCTCGACACTGTAACCTGCCATGGTGGTTTGGGAGGACGGAATGAATATAACACACTGCATTTGACAGCTGTCACTCAAACAACATGGCCGCAATCAGCTGTCAAAGTTCAAACGTCCCTATTGGAAAACGCCTTATATGTATGTGTTATGTGAACGAAAACTTATATTATGTAATTATGAGTTTACACTGCCACTTTAGGATTGCCCCTGTAAGAAATAGTATTAAACTTTACATCCTACGCAATATAATTTCATCTTAATCGATATTAGTAGCAGTTGCAAGCGTCACCAAATTGTATTCGATTATCATCTTTGAGCAGCTTCCATCACAAGAGGTTGTCTTAGTGGTATACTGGTGGCTTTGTGCAAGCTCGCCTGGGTAGGTACCACCCACTCACCAGATGTTCTACCGCAAAACAGCAGTACTTGGTGGTATTGTTGTGTTCCGGTTTGAAGGGTGAGTGAGTGTAATTACAGGCACAAGGGACGTAACGTCTTAGTTCCGAAGGTTGGTTGTTCATTGGCGATGTAAGCGATGGTAAACATTTCTTACAACGCCAATGTCTATGGGCGTTGGTGACCACTTACTATAAGGTGGCCCATAAGCTCGTCCACCGACCTATACTTTCAAAAAGTAGCTTCTAAGATACATCTATGCTCTTGGCAAAACAGGCTGATTCAAAAACTATAGCAGCGGTCCCATTTCTTGCAGATCTGTTGTGGACGGGACTCTCATATCAGCTGGTTGTCTGATGTAGGTATTTCTTTACTTTTCTGGGCTAACCATTTAGTCATTGCGAATTATATAACGAGAAAGTATGTCATATCACTTCAGTCAATCGCTTTATGGACAGGACAGACATTTGTGTGCATGGACATGTCTATTTGTCCTGAGGCTGGGTGTAATTAAGTATATAAGTATGTATTTACAAAACAAAAAATAGTATATGTAGTATATCAGTTGTCTGGTTTGAGGTTTCCATTGTACGAGCTCTGCTTAGTTTGGGATCAGATGGCCTTGTGCAAATAATGTCCCAAGATATTATTATTATCATTATATTTAGCTACCTACATCGATATATGGGGATACGTAGTTTTTTATGAAAATAATAATTTTATTGTATTTAGTTACATACCTATGTTATATAATTAGTAAAGTGTAACTACTGAGTACCTCGCCGGCTCTTCTCGTCATAATATAAATTCCTGATCGCTAATCTTTTTAATTTAGTCTTGTAAAATCATTCATCTATCTCATTGAGGCTAGTCGAATGATAAATATTTTGAATTAATTTCAAGTAACATACGTGTAGTTTGTTTGAAGATAAAAAAAGTTATGTTAAAAATTCTAATGTTCCACTCATAAGTATCCGGTAATTATATAGAAACGTATAAGTATTCAAAACATTTAAAAGTCAAAACTAAAGTAACAGCCTTTAAATATCCCAAGTTCTCCTCTCTCTTTGAGGAAAACGTTTGAAGGTTCCAATGCGTCTTGGAGGACACATGGGGAAGATTTTCATTCGACACGTATACGTTTTCCTCCCAATGATTTCACAGCTGAGCACAAGATGAATTATAAACACACGATAAATCTCTAGCACTAGCCTGGGCTAGAATCCGCAATGACCGGACAAAATTCAATGTTCCATTTCTGCTGATTTTGAATCATTTATATAAATGATAAATATGTAATAAAGGTATAATATCATACATATGAAGTATATAACTAATCAATTACATTACATACTGCATAATGGCTATAACATTGGCAGGGAAAGGTAATGTCATATGCTAACCTGCGTTCATCTAAAAATAATTAAAACGTTGATGACCGCAAATTTTCCCGCAAGCCATTGTTCGTAGGAGCTTTAAATTATACAACACTAAATAGATACCGTTGGATTAATAACAATGCAAATATTCATAATTTTCATCGTTCGCAATTTAAATGAGTATTTTGTTTAAGTAGGATCGCCATGTTTAGATATTGTGCAATATATAACGGAAATACTGAAATTTTATTGTATCATATCATCATTAGTTTATTCATTACAAATGGAATTTATTTACGAGTAAGATTCTTGCTATATTAAAGGTTCTACTAATTGTGTTAATGACATAATTAGTAGAACTTTTGATCACAGCAAACAATGTAAGCTAGATATTTGGTGTTTGATGTAATTAAACTAGAACCTATTAAAAAGCTGATTGAGTTATAACGCATATCAGATAAGATGGCTGGCTACTGGTTGAGAGCTTGATGACCGAATCTCAGGTATCAGCTGAAGAAATAAATTATAAGTAACTAAGACGCAAACAATGCTTATAATTATAAAGTGTCAAGTTATATTGGTAAATGGAATAAATAAATCCGTATTCCGGTTAAGTCCCTTTTAGATAGAAAGATAAAACCGGATAATAATCCGAGATATATTATCCTAAAACTAATTAGATGGTGGCCCTATTTTCGGGTCGGATCGCTGACCCTTTCGGCACTCATGACAACTTAATATTAACCGGGAACAGTACATTGTTTGCGTGTTTAAACATTATCACTTTTGAATATTTAGGACGGTGACATCGATTGAATGCGGTCAAATATATGCTTCGTTGTGATATGGACACTCTTTGTCTTGTTTAATGGAGACAAATTGTACATGGATTTATTTAATTGACGAGCACATTTGTGTGGGTGATGTAAATAGTGCGTATGTTTCTTTTTTTTAAATTGGGATACTAAAATTCTTAGTCCTTAGCAGATACTGGTTAACAGCTTACGTAGCATGAGTTTGATTTTTTAACCCCCGTTGGAAAAAGGAATGTTAAATGTTTAACGTGTATATTCTGTGCGTCTGTCTGTGGCGTCGTTGCTCCCAAACTAATAAACTGCTTTAGATGCGATTTTTTTTTGTTCGATAGCTGACGTGGTCGAAATGTTTCTTGGCTATAAATTATCAAGATCGGTTCAGGAGATTGGAAAAAATTAGCTCTTTTCTTACTTGACAAAAAGGGACAACTTTCACAGGCCCGATTGATTTGAAAACGCGACTATGCTTGTAATAAAATTGAAGTAATAGTAATTAAAAGTCCAATAAACAAAAATCCTTTTTAATTTTTAAAGGTTCATGTTTGTGTTGGGGGTTGCTTAATTTTTAATTTTTATTTTAATTATTATAAAAATATATTTTTTCAGGAGAATCGATTGATTTTCTTGATGTAGTTATTTCACTGTTTTGGAAAAAAATAAGCGGAATTAGTTTAAAACTAAATACTTTACCATAAGCGTATATAAAGAAAAGTTATATTTAATGAAAATATTTTATAATTCTAATGATAAGTTGTTATCTAACAATGTCGCGCCAAACTATTAATACAATTATAAAATATCTAATAGCGACTAACTACATATATCGGTATGTACGTAGAAATTTTAATTCACATTAACTTTTAGCTGGACTTCTCTGTTGCAGTTGATATAAAATTGCTTATATGAAGTTCCAAGTATTTCCAGCCCTACCACAAAAAGCCTGTTCCGAACTACTCTCGGCTTGTTAGCGAAGTTCACTGCTGAAGCATTTGATGAACGTCAACCCGACGAGTCGACTCCGCACTTTTTACCCAATTACAGGCAAGCCATGTTTTAATTCGTTTATGCTCGTGGTATATACGAATATTAGCAGAACTGACCCTTAACTTTTCAATATATTTTACCAGACGAGGCGAAAAGTTTGCATTCAGTGTCATGGGCTATTTTTGGTAATCCAAAATCACATACATCATTCTAAGCTATCGGATCTTATTGTAACAGGAAATAACAAACGTAAAAATAAATTTGTAAGGTTATAAGCTTCATTTTTAAATAACACTTTTTCGAGCGTTATTAGAGTACCTAATAGGTTAAGGTCTGGAGGTCGAGGTCGAATTTAAGTAAAACGTTTATTCAATTAACCATTTGTTCGCAGAAATATTTCAGTATTATTTTTTATTTATATACACTTTATTGTATATCATTATAAAATAGAACAGATATTCCGATGATCGGGGCACACTCGGTGCCCTGGACATATGGCGAGCCCCACATCCCCCCCCCCCCCACTGTTCCCGAGGGGAGAAACGCGTAATGCGTTTTCCCAGCGATAAAAAAAAGGTAGTATGTAGTCATATTATACTAACAATAGGTATACATATATATTTTTCATTACAATATTGCTTAATCGACTTAAGTACAAAAAAATTACAACTAAAGTTACTTAAAAAGTTTAACTTTGAATTGCATTTCTAAATTAATTATACACATAAATATTACATATGTATTCTTTAATACGGTTTCATTTTGGCCCGGTTAACAAAATCTTTTCAAGTTCAATTCTTTGTGTAAGGAGGGCAATGTTATTGAGTTATTCGTAACAATCGAATGTACTTGATAATTTTAATGATGGCATTGTTTAAGGCGAGGAAATCGTCGGGCTGACGACCTTACGACCTTACGATTTCAATGAAACGAAGAAGTGACAAAATTACACAAATGAAGTAATCTAACAAACAATAAGAAACAAATGGAATAATAATTAATTTTTACATTGAACTTTGTAATGTACGATATTTTTCCGAATCCGCATTTATTTAGTCTTTGTGTAAAAAAGTATTATTAAAACATCACATGTGTTTTTCTTTCAAAGCTTTGTCTTTAAAACGAACATTTTAAATTAATTAAATGATATCATTTTTACAATTATTTATATACTAATAGAAAAAATATATAACTTAAAAAATAATATATATTATTATTTTGAATAATATATTTTTATAAAACTTTATCATTATTAAATAGAAAATACTATATATATTTATTTATTGAGTAAACAGAACAAAATAGAATAGTTTTTTTATTTGCGTTTATAATTCATCTCATACCTGGTGGTGAAGGATAACATCGTGAGGAAACCTGCATCTGTCTTTCACTGAAATTCCGCCACATTTGTTTTCCAACAACCCACATTGCAGCGTGCTGGGACAAGTCGCAAACATTCTCCTCAAAAAAAGGAGAGGAGGCCTTAGCCCAGCAGTGGGATATTCACAGGCTGTTTCTATTTATTATGGTATATGAGTGGTATTTCGCAACGGCTACATGTGAGTTTTAACCTTAGACTTAAGTTCAAACCTGTATAAGAAAACATGATAAGGAAAACTGCACGTGCTTAAAACCTTCCAATTTTGTATCCATCAATCCGCACAGGAGCAGCGTGATGGAAAAAGTGTCTCGTGTAATTACAAGCAAAAGTGACACCTTCGCATGCAATGCCATGCCATCCATGTCTAGAGGTGACTTACCATTAGATGGTGTATTGCTCGTTTGTTTTCGCCAGGTAATGTACTGAAAATACTGAATATGTTTGTACAGCTGATTTGTTTACTTTTAATTTATTTACTCATTTCATATAAATTAAAGATGCTGTCGATAAAACGGTCTACCCTGTTAGTGAGTGATATTTATTTGTAATCAAATAGCCCTAAAAATAATAATATTTGATAAGATATATTATCTGATGGTAAGTGACCACTAACATAGACATTGGCGGCGTTATAAATATCAACCATTCCATCACCAATGTGCCATTAACCTTGGGAATTAAAAGTTCCCCAGTACCAGCTTCTTCACTTTGACTGCATTCTACGAAGAGCAGTTCGAATTGTCGACGATCAGTTTCTCACCGACCAGCTTGATACTTTGGATCTGCGTTGAGATGTCGGGTCACTCTGCATCCTCTATCGCATGTATCACGGGGTATATTCTGAGGAGTTGCTTGGATTAGTCCAGGCTGCTGAATTTCACCACCCGACATCACGCCGAAATATATTTCATATTTCGAAATTCCATCCTCACCACCTCGATGTCTGGAAATCCACAACAGCGTGTTTTTTAAGGCATTTCCTGCCTCGCACAACCACTCTGTGGAACCAGCTTTCGCCGGCGACTTTTCCGAACCGATATGACATTGCAACCTTCAAGAAAAGAGTACTCATTACTTAAAGGCTGGCAACGCACCTGCAAGCCCTCGTGTGTAGCAGACGTCCATTGGCGATGGTAGTCACTTTCCATCAGGTAAGCTTCCTGCTCGGTTAAAACAAAAAATCGGTAAAAAGAGATACCATCCACCACGAAGTAAATGTAATGTAATTTGTACTAAAACTTATGCCTTGCAGCGATCATCGTTTGTCAAATCTTTTAACTGTTATCTTATTTACATACAAAATGACTTATAGGAAATAAATAAATCATAATATACTATCTATGATTTGACTGGAATAAGCTCGTGTAACAAATATTTTGCTGTTTCTTTATTTTTTAAAATACATACCTAATTAAAATGAGGAACCAACTAAAAATTACAGAATAGTTATTAACTTCTTAGTATTGATAAGAACAATCGTAAGATTCAATTAAGTGTCGTGAGAAATGAATGCAAAAAGGATTTATACAATTTCTGAGAGTTCTAGTAAATTGAATTTGTCATATCTTCACACTGATTACAGCACCAATCAAATATACTGTTATGTGGACATATATATTTGGTCATACAATAATAATAATGGTCCTCCAGACCGATTTCGGCCACGGCGGCCAATCTCAAGGGAGATTAGCCAACTGCGCAGGAGATATTATAGTGCACAAGTGGGTGCGCAAGCACAAGTGCACTCTCTATTCCCTAACTCTCATAACCCGATGGGACGGCAATCCGACACGACCGGAAAGAGTTCAGGCGCAGGACCAACGGCTTTACGTGCTCTCCGAGGCACGGGAGTGTACATACTTCCAACTTCCAGACTCCGGGCTGCTCCTGATAATTTTTCGACAGAAAGGCTCAATAGAAATTTCTGACTATATCGCTCCTTGACTTAACAAGATATTTCATCTAAATAAAAAAAAGATGATAATTTTTTTTCTCACAATATATGCAGTTCAAAGTTAAATACTTTTTAGATAAGCAACATCCTAAAGCACGTAGTATAACTAATGTTCCCCGCCGCCGCGTCTGTCTGTCTGTCTGTCTGAACGCGATAAATTAAAAAACTACCGAACGGATTTCCATCCGGTTTTCACCACCGGTTGGAGTGATTCATGAGGTAGGATAAGGTGTAAAATTCATTAATGTTTTGTGTAAATCATCTGAAATATGCTGACGATTGTTGAAGAGTCATGAGTCAGAACAATCATGCTGACTGGGAGCTTTACAGGCGTGCGCCGCCTAAACCAATAGCGTTATAATATGTGTTTTCAAAAAGATTTCAAAATCGCTACACATATACTTTTATAATTTCCCAATCTGCAACGCACCTGCAAGCCCTCGGGTGCTGCAGATGACAATGGGTGGTGGTAGTCGCTTTCCATCAGGTTTGCCCCCTCTTACATGAAAAAATCTAAAACTGAAGCTTTTTGTTTTTCCATCTGCGAACATTTTTTGAACTTGATGCTAGTTGTAATTATGCCACAAATACATTCAAACAAAGGACTAACGAGTTGAGCTCTAAGTAAACATACATTCCAAGTAGTTCTATGCAAGTTGTCTATAAAATGAATACACCGGTAATAATTATTAATGTACCTACTTACTAAAATTACAAAAGATAATTATTACGTACTTTAAGTAGCATGATTCGGTTATTTATAAATGTGGCCAAGTTTCCAACTAGCTCAGTTAGTTGGGACATAGTTACTAGTACAGCCTCCATAAGGCGAACGCAGGTAGGATGATATGAATTACATCCATACCGCTATCAATTCAGGTATGTTCTACGCTACTATTAAATGTCATTCAGAGGGAATCTTATCTTTAGCAGTCGCTTGTTCCCGTACCCCGGTTTATTGGTAGTCGTTTATTATCAAGATAGCTTATCTGTGAGGGGCCAATTAAATTTGAAAACAAAGCTAACATAATAAGGCGCCACAGTGAACTCGGGGGCAGAGGGGCGGGAGGAACTCTGGCTGCGTAGGCGCTGCCGCTTTGTCCGGATTTAAAGAACTATAGAATCGGCTTCTTCTTGTTTGTTTGTTTTAGTTGACGGTTCGTTAGTTTTGTATACAATTCATAGCTTTGCAGTTTATATTGCGTTTGCGTGTGAACTCTATGATGTTTGTATTTGCATTAGTTAATATTTATGTTTGCTACTGGTATTTAAATTTACACTTTGTTTGTATTATTGTTTTCCGTTTATTGTATTTTTTTATAGTTTTTATATACGAGTGATAACGATGAACACATCTTAAGTAGTTACACTCAATTTGACTTTACTTCAAATAAAGATATTTTAACTATACAAATTCATAATTTAACTAATTTAGAATCAAAGTCAAAGACCTGAAAAGAGCCACTGAAATAAAATCAGAGAAACTGATTTTTTCCAAAGATTTTTTTTTTATGTAATGATTATTTCAATCAGTTTTCTTGGCAACGAACAAGATAAATTTGAAACACAAATTAAACAATTGAATACGTTTGCCTAGGCTTGAACCCACAAATTTTCAACTGACCTATTGACAACTGATCTAGCCACTACTTACATCTATCTATCTATCTTGGCTCTGTTGAATGTCTCTTTAGAATTTAAAAATGTTAATAATAATGTATACACAAATCACCGATATATTGTTTGCTATTTATATTATTCGTCCAAAGACAAGCGCACTCCACACTAACGTGATATCCGCTCAGTACCTCAATCTTCCCACTTTATTGCCCTTATTTCTTCCATTGGTAGACACAAAGGACTGTGTTTATAGCTAATGGTACTTAGGTGTGTATTTTAACACAAACCCAAAACTACAAAAGGTACACGTAAAAAATACGCTACACGATAATATAAGCATCCGACTGCCGAACTGTGGAACAATGGCATCCATAACTCAAACGTGTGCACGCTATTATCAACTTTATTGTATTATAGGTAACGCGAAAATAGTGTAAACAGTATATGCAAAATTTGAGTTGGAGCTTGTCGACGCCCGTTCATCTCGAGATTCTCTTTGGTGGCGCCTGTTTTTTGTAAACACTTTTTTGCCGCATATTAGAGTGGAAGTTGGCAGCGTAATAAAATGGCAACAGTAAGAAATTTTACAGCCACTTTCGGCAAGAATGTTCGACGTTATAATGGCGGACCGTTTACGTGGGAGAATTGCGGCAGATCGCTTAGATTTGTCGTTTTTAGATTCCCTTTGGGCAATCTTAAAAATGTATCTATAGTTAAAGACCGATTTAACATTCTTTTAACATAATTGCTGAATCTTATCTATTTTTATTGATAATCATTATTTAGCTAACGATTTTGATAAAACCTTAATTACATATTTAACGATAAATTAAAATCAGTATACGGAAAAATTAAGAACAAAATTTTCTTTGATAGATTAATAAAAAAATACATCTCACTATAATTATATTCATAGCAGTAATAAAACATTCAAATTAAAAAAGAAAAAACTTTATTAAACGAAAAAAAATCAATCATTTATGAATGGTGATTTAATAATATAACGGCTTATGAAACTCAATTGTTACCCTTTATTACACGATCAATTTACTAAATATGATCAAATATATCTATTCTTAATAGAACTTGACGAATATCGCGCCAACGCTTTTTAAATTTTCCTTTTTCTTTTTTTTTATATACTGTTTAATAATACCTAGTAATACAAAAAATATACAATAAAAGCCTTCGTTAATTAATCAAGTATTTTTATCGACACTAAATCATACACAAAAATCTAAAATCTTGAAAACATCTGATAAGCGCCTGAAATACCACAGACTAAAAGACATTCAAACTTCAGTAATATCAGGGGTAATAACCTTTCAAATTTTATTACTAACCGTTACAAAAAATAGTCAAAGACGCGTTGCGGCACAAAACGGGGTTCGGAAGGTACGTTATAAATCACTGTAACGAATGCAAAATGAAAGAAAACGAAAAACGTTAAAATGAAATTAGGGTAACAAGTCGAAGTTGAGTCCTACTAACTTTTTCTGATCACGCGAAGCGAACACTATGGATTGAAATTGTTAGCGAACGGGTGCTGGTTCAAAACCCATGTCATAAAGCATTTCACTATTCTTTAAGATCATCAAATCATTACGACTTAGGAATAATTTAAAATATATTTAATAAAATTATTAATAACAATCTTATAAGAGGTAGATAGACGCAATAAGAAAATTAATGCCATAAAGATTTATGAATTCGAAAATATGAAAAATATTTAAAATATATTTAAAAAAAACATTTACATATTTTCAAGTCCCTACAGCTGGGAAAAAGCTTTCTCTCCACTTAGGAGAAGGTGGACCTTATTAACACGCTTTTTAAAGAAGCATAACTTAGCGTAAATTTTCACTTGGTGGTAGAGCTTTATGCAAGCTCGTCTTGGTAGGTACACCATCCACTCATCAGATATTCTACCGCAAAACAGCATTACTTGTTATTGTTGTGTTCCAGTTTGAAGGGTGAGTGAGCCAGTGTAATAACAGGCACAAGGGACATAACATCTTAGTTCCCAAGGTTGGTGGCACATTGGCGATGTAAGCGATGGTAAATATTACTTACACCGCCAATGTCTAAGGGCGTTGGTGACCTTACCTTCAGGTAGCCCACATGATCGAATATTTAACCAATAAAAATAAAAAAATTATACATTACAAAATTATAAAGTTTTTCAACATATTAATACACACAACTAATTTGTAATGAGAAATAAAATGGATGTCAAATGATAGTCAAACATTCGTACCATGATAGGCTACTTTGAGACAAATAATTCCTACTTATAACGTTTTACAAAATGGCAGTTACGCCTCCAAGCCACTTACAGAAGTGTCTTCTCAGAATTTTAAACATTTATTCTAAGTGTAAATTTTTCTTTAAACAAAAACTATAATTTTATGTACGGTATGACCGAATGGAAAATAAATTTACAATTTGATGTATACTTATGTAATAAAGACGTTTTTAACTGTATATAATATGAAAATTACAAGCAGAAGTACGTCCTTACTATCCTTATATGCGGTTCCTTATTTACTTACCACCTATGTTTTAAAAACAGAATTGACATTACATTAAAATGGCGTGACACGGACATCAAACGGCGAATTGGCAACAAAATGTTTTCGATACGTGTTGGTAATAAAAAAATTGTGTATAAGTCAAAAAGATTATTAAAAAATTGTGCAATCGTTTGTCGACTTTCTGATGATCTGTTAACAGTTTAAAACATAAATGATAACTATTTCAATAATAAAATATATTCGCATTTAATTGGCGTATAAATTATAATTGTTGGAAAACCGAGTGTTTTTCCAGGTCGGTGGTAACATTTCATTTAATCGTGTAAAACGACGATTCAAAGTTCCCGGTAGGAACTTACTCGGATATTTTGATATTGATTTTTGTTTTTAAGAATGCTATTTAGTAAAACATAAATAATTAATCGAGTAAAAACAATTTTAGCCGATTTCAAAAAAGAAAGAAGTTATCAATTCACTTATTTTTTGTAGATATTCCTCTCGATACCTTTGTAGATTATGAATAGATCGGAAGGCAAACAGTAGGGCTAGTTAGAAAGGCTAAAGTACTAAAGTAGTTACTGAAATAAAGAATCTCAAAATCATTTTCCTTCAATATCAAAATTCTGAAATTTTGTCAAGTACGTGGTCATTACTACTACTTCCATGCACTTTTAATCGTTACTTTCACAAATAAATTAAATTGATTGCGATTACAACTAGAAACTTAGTAAATTAAAATGAGACGAACTTCGATCATTATTAATAAATGCAATTAGGTGTTAATAATTATTTTTATTAATTGAAAATGTATAAATATCCAACAAAGTATCAAACTTAAGTTATCTTAAGCTAACAATATTAAAATAAAAATTGTATTCAGATTTCATCCAATCGAACACTTAAATTACCATTTATAGTAACTGGTTCATTCATAGATACAAACGGTAGGTATCTCTGACCACACAGGGTACGGTATAAGCAGGCCTTATCTAAAATTGATGGGGTTAATCTTAATCGACAGTTTGTAACGTCGGTGAGTGCGCGGCTTCGGGTGATATGCATTAGGACGAACACAGACGATTGTTTTGAAAATCGTTTATCGTTCTAAGACGATAATGAACGTTTTCAAATGACCCTTCATGTGATACTTGTTGCTGTTAGATATGATACTGTTTAAATTATTAATGATTTTATATTGCTTTAATGACAAGAGGTTTAATTAGTTTTGCCCCAAAAAAATGGTATTAGTAAGTAGTCTATAAATGTGTCGCTGCTGGGCGATAGCCTTTTGTGTTCCTAAGGAGAAGGTTAAGGGCCTACTCTGTGTGGGTGGATATCACTCAACACATGCACATTTTCTAATGTTTTTTTTTTCCTATCACCAATGCACACGAAATGAATTATAAGCGATAAGAGATGAAACATTTCCAGATATAAACCAGCTGTAAAGATTGAACATGGACGTACTTACCCCCTTTGGTCTTCTCTCCTTTTTTTTTGAGGAAAATGTTTTGGAGCTGGCACTTCGATCTTTGGTTAAGATTCACGCGTTCTAATCACTATGTATAACGATACGATCACACGTGCGTGATTTTCTTAAGACTGTAAAGGTTGATTTTGCGTGAGTGTGGCCTCCGCTTCGCTTGATCGTACATATGTCGTTGGCTCTTAAATAGATTATTTTTAATTTAAAAAACAGCTTCTAATCTAATGTAGTTTGAATTTTTCCGCAGTCGCAAGTCGCAGGTTCGATTCCTTGGGCTATTATAATAGGAGGTAAATAAGAATAGTAAATCCTTAAAATAATCGCCATTGATATTGTTCATATTACTGAGTAAAAAAATAACACAATTAAACAAACAGGTCAGAATGAACAAGTTTAAATATCGTAGTGTTTCCGTGATTACACAGACACACTAATGCACTGCGCAATACATACATACATACATACTTAGTTTCAATTCCACATGCAAACGCACACAGAAACACAAATGGACTGAAACTTAGAAACGTTACCAGCGTAGCGTAGAGTGTTCACGAAAGCTGGGAATGACAATAAATGAGATGTACTTTGACCAATAAAAAGAGAAAACGATCTTGATTAGGTCTCGGTACAAACTTAGCGTCAGGGCTCCATTACCGAGAACGGGACATCACGACTCCGCCCGTGGTTTTATTATTTATATACACTGCACTCGACAAACAAATGAACGCTCATGCATAGGGAATACTCGGATCTATTTAAAATTGAGACATCACTTTAACTGGTTCCGACGCTTGGCTACGTCTGGCTCTTCGTTTAATATCAGTTTAAAAATAGGAACCTTTTTAATAGAAAGTTTTTAAAGAAAAGTACCAGATTCGGCAAACGTAATTTAAGTAATGTAATAACTGAATGATTAATTACTAATTAAAGTTTTACGCCTTGTACTCGTAGTTTTAATGTGTGCTGAGACAGCTCAGTGGTAAGAGTCGAAAAGATCGTGGATTCGATTCCGAGCGAATGGTGTACTAGAACACTATAATCTGTACTGTAGAGCAGCGTGGTGGGTTAAACTACTAGCCTTCTCTTATTTACTTCTAATGTGTTACATGTTTTTCGATATTTAAAAAACGTAGTGGAATTAGTATTTAATAATACTTTTTGTACAACTTCTTCGTTATACGTCATTATTACTTTGTCAGTATTACATAATAAGTAAGCAGATTTTATATTTAAATCTAAAAAAAACCTGCAATTTAATCTTATTATAGATAAATGTGCAGTATAAGCATTTTTAATCCTATTTACTAGTTTTCATTAGAAAGGCTTATCTATGCTTATATAAATTCGAATATCAGTCTGTCTGTTATGATTTCATGGCGAAACAACAGAACCAATAGTGGTGAATTTTGTTATGAAGCAAGCTTGGACCCCTAGGAGGGACACCAGCTGACCCCCCCGCCCCGTGACACGCGGGCGAAGACTAGTATAGTATATAAGAAGAAGTTTACGTCTAAACAATCGTACAATTGTCCTGAATATTTCTAATAGTCTTATAATACTTACATTGAAGTCATTTATAACATATTATTTCTACGGGAATTCATTTAAGTTACATCTACGGGATAATTACGTTTAAATTTTCCTCATCATTTCAGTCGGAATACGTCCACTGCTGGACAAAGGCTTCGACGGATTTCCACGATGGCCAGTCTTGTTCTATCCATATCCAACGGCTTCCCCCGACTCTTACAATATCGTCGGTCCACCTTGTAGAGGCTGCCCACGAATCGACTTATTTTATCCAAAGAAATCCTATGCAAATTAAATAAAAATGCAGTGTTGCAAAAATACAAATTAAATTAGATCACGAAGTGAACACAGAAGAGACTTAAAAAGAGTTAAATTCTTATCGATAATCACGTATTTTAAATTTCAATTTAAGAATTGAAATGGACTTAAAAAAAAAAATACTTATTTTAATTATCGGAGATTAGTAAAGTATTGGAGATTATAAAATATATAGATTACTTAAATGAAACTTTCTTTTTTGAAAAAGTAAATGATGTTTTGATATACTTTTTGTACTGTAATAATGCATCTACATACTTTTTAAGTAATATTTAGCCAAATAAAGATTATGTTTATATTAAATGCAGTATATTTTTTAATGTAAGATTCGGCAAACTATCAGCATGCTCACCTGATGGAAAGTCACTGCCACCGCCCATGGACATTTGAAATGAACATCCCGGGACTTGCTTACTTCTTGAAGGTTGCAATGTCATATCGGTTCGGAAAAGTCGCCAGAGAAAGCTCTTTCCACAGAGTGATTGTGCGAGTCACGAAATGCCTTTAGTGTATTTGTAATGTCCTTTCATGGTAGCATATTACATAATTTAATATTAACATTGCTCGTGATTCATACAACTAATTCGTTAGAGGCACTTAAAATCACTTATTAATTTTCTGGCTATATGTATTTTAAGTTTTAAGATAATTGGTTAAGGTTAAACTATACATAATATTGAAAAATATAAATTAATCCTTATAATAATGTATGTAACAGATTTAGGCTTAGCTTAGCGTACTAAACTTATTGTACCTAATTATAAAATGTGTTTCCACAAATTAATTGTTCATACTTCTACTGAATATACTTTTATCATTAAATTCAAATGTGAGTTTAAATATGAAATATTAAAAACGACTTATGCACACAGGCAAAATTGATGCTTGTATCCATTAATTATCATAATTATTGTTTTCAATATCGCATGTCAGAGTTGAAAATTGAACTCTATTTCACTTTCGTTTTTAATTTTTTCATTTTTACAGAATAGATTTACAGGTTGAAGATATTCATTGTTTATAATTTATTACATTATAACTGTATGAAACAACGAAATATTCTTCGAAGATTTCTTATTTACATTTTGTCTGAAAATTATAAGATTAATTCTTTCCGGAGTTCCGGAGATCGATCTTGGAAGCATTGAGTTAATAGTTTTTGTTTTATTTTTCGTTTAAAAATATATTTTTAGATAATAGAATCATATTATTAATAAAACCAAGTTTAAGGTGGATATTTATTTCCATTATTAATTTAGATCTACTCATTTATGTAGTTATAAGTTAATGTATTTTAATCTTTAATGCGTGTGGTGTTTAAATAGTTTATAAGATTTGATATTGTCATAAATGTATACAAGTGTTATAAGTTTTTCGTAAATCAAATAAATAAGTAAAAAATATTTCTCATATTATATCACAGATCTGTTTGCACATAGGCACACTCTATCTCACATAATCATCATCTATCATCCGCATTCAGTCAAGACCGAAAGGAATTCAGGCGCACGAGTAATGATTTTACGTGTGCTCCGAGGCACTGGGGTGTTCATACTGTAAACCTCCAATTTCCTCACTACTGATAATTTCTAAAAAGCCGAGACGGACCAGTGGCTAGAACGCGTGAATCTTAACCGATGATTGTGGGTTCAAGCCCGGGCAGGCACCACTGAATTTTCAAGTGCTTAATATGTGTTTATGATTCAACTCGTGCTTGACGATGAAGGAAAACATCGTGAGGAAACCTGCATGTGCCAAATTTCACTCAAATTCTGCGACATGTGTATTCCACCAATCCGCATTGGAGCAGCGTGGTGGAATAAGCTCCAAACCTTCTCCCCAAAAGGAGAGAAGAGACCTTAGCTCAGCAGTGGGACATTCACAGGCTGTTACTTTACTACTTTACTGATAATTTCTCGACATAAATCAATAATAAAAATGAGATTATTTAATCGTTTGTTACATATTCAAATCTTAACTACTCAATTAGTCATGAAGAAATGCACACACATTGTCAGGTAGTCAGAGATACAGAAAAGGATATATATAGCCCCGACACCTGCCCAAACTCACATGCGGACGAAGCTAAGCTGGGTACCCAATAACATTTAAACTAGTTACAACAACGAGGCATTGGTAGTTTATATTTTAGTATTAAGCACATTATATTATAAAAATATACAATTTTATTTTTATAAAAAATGTAGTATAAAAAATGTAGTAAAATTACACAAAAGCGTATGTATTGTTTGTTTGTTCTTGCCGCTAATCACTTAATAAGGAACTGTTTCTAAAATTAAATTATCATTTTTATTTTTCTCGTTACCTTGGGACGTTGTATTATAATAGAGCTATCTTATTATAAATTAATTTGCTTTGAAATATCTTGGAAAAAAACTATTTAAATTAATTACAAGATACAATAGTAAATATTCAATGTCGGTACGCGCACCTGGGGGGAAGGTATCACCATAGAAGAGCCTAAAAGGGACTGAGTGGTATCCTGAGACACCTTCAACACATTGGAGGCCAGTCCTGTCCTGGAGTATGAGTAGCATGAGTAAGCGATCTCGTTGGGTCTCTCTAGGGCAGAGGGTACCGCTAGTTCGTTAGGGGTTCCATATAACCGCCCATTGCGGATCTCCCGGCATATTCCAGCATAAAAAAAGGAGTCAGAGCATAATAAACAACAAACGACAAGATGAAATTAGTCTTTGTTTAATAATCGCTTACACTACGCACATAATAATTTACTCCTGCAAAGTGGTCTAACCCATAAACCCACAAACGTTTCAATGACCATTATTACTATAGGAAGTCAAAATTGGCCATCCGACGGTATATGGTCATCCAATGAAATGTTAATTCGCTGCTAAGTCAAGGAACCAAAGTGTATCTCGTTGGGCAAAGTTTTTAATGTAATTACAATGATACTCACACTCTAAACCGGAAACCTGAACATATTTGGCGGCAGAATTAAATACTCATCGTAAGTGGTAACTAAAAATATTTGGTTTTGATTATTATCAATTATCGAGTATAATTCCTCATTGTAAATCGTGATAAGCTTATATCACCCCATTCAAGTTTCTACAAAGTCAACAAACCCTCTCTGAGGCAATTTATTTGTTTCTATAATAAAATTACGTAGACATTGTAAACTATGCCAATTAATAAATTACAAAGACGTTGTAAAAAAAAAACATAAGCCATACTATTGAATACAAGATAATATGTATTATAAAAAAGCGTCGAGTTAGTAAACATTAATTGTATTTAATTAATATTCCTATGTAATTGGAAAAAGTAACTACTGATTTTATAACCGGCTATTCTACGTAGAAACTAGTATTGTTTTATTTTATTGTATAGGTAGGCGGACGAGCATATGGGCCACCTGATGGCAGGTGGTCACCCACGCCCATAGACATTGGCATTGTAAGAAATGTTAACCATCACTTACATCGCCAATGCGCCACCAACCTTGGGAACTAAGATGTTATGTCCCTTGTGCCTGTAATTACACTGGCTCACTCACCCTTCAAACCGGAACATAACAATACAAAGAAGTGCTATTTTGCGGTAGAATATCTGATGAGTGGATGGTACCTACCCAGACGTGCTTGCGCAAAGCTCTACCACCGAGTAATCTATATAAATGTCTAAGATATAGCTTTTGTTCTTTTTTAAATCTTGTAAACTAACGTGGGTAATTCAAAAGTGGTTGTAAAATTTACTCCAATAAATAGAATATAATATTTATTGGCGTTTTTTTGTTTATTTCTTTACAGTAGTACAGTAACAGCCTGTAAATGTCCAATTGTTGGGCTACGGCCTCATCTCCTTTTTTCGAGGAGAAGGTTTGGAGCTTATATCACCACGCTCCAATGCTGTTTGGTGGATACACATATGGCAGAAGTTCAGTATAGTTAGACACTTGCAGGTTTCACGAGTTGAACTATAAGCACTTTTTTTAAAAATTATAATCAAAAGATTTATTTTTTCAAGCATCTTAAACATATACCCATGTTATATCAATATCGAAATTGATATTAATTGTTATCCATAGCCTTTAAATATCCTGAAATTATTACATATAACGTATACATTTCATATTTCATACTTATGGTAATTATTATTAAAAAAATTTAAAGTCTATTTTCTGATTGACTCTGTGCTACAAATAAAGATTACTTGAAAAATCATTTAAAATCGTTTTCATTAGTATATTTAATACTGTATATTTAAAGGATATAGTTAAAAGAAAATTGGCTTACATACAGTGTTGCGGACAAATAGTAAGCAGATTAATAATTACAAAGGCTGCTGCGTTAAGCCATATAAGTGCTTAAGGCTATTTAGAATGCACTATGTTATATAATACATATTAGTTATAATAGTGTAAAGCGTTTCCTAATGAGAGGATTATAAAGCCCGCGGTCAAAGAATTAGTGAAAGAAAAAAGTAAAAAGAAGGTAATGAAATATTTCCTTTCCGATCGTTCGTCTCTGAAAACAATGCCGCCTAAACTGTTTAATTTACATCCAAAACAGTGAAATAAAAAGGTGACACACAGTCACCAACGACTAGCGCTGCCCGGCGTCCGCGCCGATGCAAAAAGAACGATCCATTAGAAGGCGCCACACGAGATCCCATTTAAAAGTATGAGAATATTTTCACAAAAAGCCTCACATTCAACTCCCGGCACATTCATTTTATGAGAACAATGAGTGATTTTTGTATTTCTCTTTAATTCTATGTCGATTTTATCCGCGTGGAGGCGAGCTGCGGTTGTTGCTTCGTTCCATCTTCGACTTTTTGTCGGGGAGCGCGGGCGTTAGCGAGGAACTGTGTTCCTTCCCTCCCCCTCTCCCCTTGGCACCCCCTCGCACGATCACACCTTCCCGACGCCGGGAGCCGGCGCCTCGCCGCTAGAGCCTCACGGAACCGGACCCTCATCTTACGGGCCTTGTCAATCGCGTACCGAGTTACCGACCGCCCTCATCAAGTAATAATAAATGCTACTTCTATATTAAAGAGGAAATGTACGTCGAATATACTCCAACAAAAATACACGAAGACTTTTGAGTTGCGTCGCAACTGGTCGACTATAAGCGCTCCGTAATGAGTCGGGTCGGCTGTTTTTTTCACTCTATTACTAATCTATGACGGGTGCGCGCTACATCGATGTCGGCATAATGGTGCTGAGACAATGGGCTTCAAGTCTTGTTTATTGAGTCGATGGAGTTGTTTTGAGGTAAAATGTGTGCAGGAGTGGAGGCGGCGTCTGATCTCAGAGAGCCAATAGTAGCGAGTGGGGCTTGTAGTGGGAGGAACGTGTAACCATGCATTTAGTTCACGTGATGCGGAGAATGCCACACGATGCTACCATACGTTTCATTATAAATAATACGAGTTTGTTTATCCTCTCGGACCGAATTAAACTCATACACTTAATAGCTGATAGACCGTGCACTATCATAATTAAGACGTTATTTTTTGTATTGACGTTTAAAGGCGTTGATCAACATTGGCTTATTACAGTGTACTGTAATAGACCAGGGTTACTTCATGAGTGTAAATTTTTGTTCTCTTATTGAGTAACATTGATATTTTCTTTTACAATAGTAAAAAAATGCTTTGTTGAATAGTGAAAAAGGATGGTTTTAATAATGAATATTATCAAGACAATAATTTCAAAGCGCAGGTAAAATACGTGAAAATAAATTTAAATTAAATTTAAATGTTGTATTGGTTATTATAATTTTTTTAATTACAATTTTAAAAAACAAATTATAGGACCTTTTGGATCTAGAACGATTTAATCAGAATTACAAGTTTTTATTATAACCTACGTAGGTTTGGTCAGTACTATATATACGTATAAAAAAAACCTTTACACAGTAAGTTCTTTAAATTGTTCTGTCAAGCATAATAAACAACATACATACATCTTTAATAGGTTATTATTTTTAAATAATATAATTTTTAGGGAATAGTGAGTGCACCTGTGTTTGACCACACACTTGTGCACTATAATATCTCCTGCGCAGAGCTGCGCAGCTTGGCCGCCGTGGCCGAAATCGATCAGGAGGACGTTATTATCATTTTTGTAAGAATCTTGAAAAGTACAGTTTCGTTTACAGCTTACCCAAGTGTACTATAGTATACTTATCTATACTGTAGTGGATTGGAAAAGTTTCAATAAAAATCTTTAATTTTTATGCTACTCTTGATCCATTGCGATAGAGGATAACACTCACGAATTTTAATCGAAGTTACCCACTTAGTAGCCCAGATTTGAAGCCGAGTCAAATCTGGGCTACTAATTTAGTAGTTCTTGTCTCGTCTCGACATACATGAGCTTGATGGCACAATATATTATAATATGTTGGTTATATTTTAATTATTCATCCCATGTTTGAGGTGAAAGAAATCATAAAGCAGAAGTTGAAGTAGCGTGATGGGCTACACTCCAAATTTTCCCCTTGAGAACTGAAGAGAATTTACCTTTCCTTAATTTAAATTTCACAAAGTTTTTTGTTCGACTATACCCGATATTCGACATTATCAACCCAAGCGATATAATTTAGGCGGCGACTGAACGTATGAATTATAACAAGCGCGGACTCTTAATAAAAACTTGTCGTTCGATAACTGAGACGCATAAATAAGCTCAGAGTAGCGGAGTACATTGCGATCGCTGATTAGCCGTCGCGTGACAACTTCGTATTTGTAACTACATTGTACAACGCATCCTCGGAGCGTCAAAAACAGGGGCAAAGTTTGATATATTGTTTAGTCATAGTTTTGATTTTAATGTATCCATGTTAATTATTGATCATCGAAAATTTATTACATTTTTTAAATTTAATTATAGGGGTATTTAATTATTTAAGGAGGGGAATGAAATTTATAGCATATAAACGGTCCTTTACAGAAAAAAATCACAAAAGTTCGTTGGAAAATCGTGATTCTAGTTTTAACTTGTAAAATTGTGAACTTGAAGAGTTTTAACACTTATGTTTTAGTATCTAAAATGTCTTATAATCATTTATATTGGAACAATTTCTGCTTCTCATAGTTAGATCGCTTGGGCGTTAAACATTCAAAAATCTTTGTCAATTAAGTGCTACAGTGGAGTTAATATTATCTCAGGATATGATAATTACTAAAACTCAGCAATTAAGTTCCTCCTGAAATAACAGATGATCATAATGAAAATTTTTATATGATAAAATTAATGTACACATCAGCCACAACTTTGGTCCCAATTTTAATAAAAGTAAAGTAACCTGCAAATGTCTCGTAGCTGAGCAAGGGTCTCATTTTGAAGAATTGGAACTTATTGCACTACACGGTCCAAATGTGGGTTAAGGTAAATTTAAATATTAAAGATTAAATTTAAATAATAAAATGAGGATCTAATCGAGGAAAATTTTTAGGAAAATGGAAGGAGAATGAAGCTGTGTTTATTGAATTGCTAACAGTTAGTGATTTTTATCGACAAAGTAAGGAATGGTTGTCGAAATACATTTGACAGAATTTTATCCGATAATGGCATAAGGAATGGTTAATGGTTGACAGAAACGATGTCTATGTAAAAAGGATAAAAAAAAAATTATAACAAACACAATGTAAGCGCAGTTGTGTTTGCCCGAGTTTGAACAAGCAATCTTTTATGTCTAATATCTAATTGCTTTAACCATCTTAAAACACATTCGTTAATTAGATAGATTTATACAATCATAACATTAAATATAAACAGTTTCTCGTATGGTTTCCCAAACGGTGCGTTCTCATTGAAATACCTATCAACGATTCTGCAGGTCACCAGCATTTAGATAACACTATCATGTTTATTGACAACAAGACGCAATAAACAATATGAAAAATAAAAATAAGTTTCCCGTTATTGGAGACACAGCTTTATGTTACAAATCACATCGTGTTAATGAGGTGAAATTGAATATCGACCATTTAATTAGCTGGTTAAAAATGTGTTTCATTTAGACTCGTATTGCGTGTCAAATCCGTATTTGTTAAGATACCGTCAAATTTTTTTCTTCACGTTTCACTGGAAGCATATCACAAGAATGCTTATGTTTGGTCATATCATATGTTGCAATCAGCGAGCGGACGCGTTTAGAATTAATTGTGCCATAATTTGCGTGGTTTACTATTAAGATTCAAAATATTTGTGATTTTTAGTATAGTAGGAACATTTGTTTATTACAAGTAAGTAAATGTATAGCAACCTCTGTAAATGCCAGACGAGACGGTTAGGGGCTTATTCACCACGCGTCTCCAATGCGGATGGATTATTACCCAACACATGCAAGTCTCTTTCACCGCAAAGCATGACACGGATTTAGCACAAATAAAATAGTATTTAAAAAAGCACATTAACAAATTTTTATAAAAAAATGATTAAAATGAAATTAATATAATATATTAATTATAAAATCTATATATGTGACATATTTTATAGGATTTTTTTTCAAAAATTAGTGAGACCGTTCACAGTCAACGAGGGACATAACATACAACATAACATACAACAATAAGTATAATATAGTAAAATAAAGAACAGACGACATAATTTTTTTTATTTTTGAATGTTGGATGAGAATTATGGCTATATAATAGTACTTCACCTCACACTTGCGCCACCTATGGGATCTAAGATTTTATCCCTAGTGTCTGTTATTATACTGGCTCACTCACCGTTTTACTCAAGATGATGGTACCTACCCAGATAATCAAAGTCTTTTAATTAGATTCTTTATCGTTGTATTGAAAAATTTTAGGCTGCTGTTTATATTTTTATATCTGCGATTATTAAAACAGTTTTATTTCCGTTATAAAATCTTTATAAAATTGACAATAAAAATTTATATTCTGATACAGATCTAAACAAGTATGTTTTTAAATAATGAATTCGATTTTATGACATGGTCATTAGATATTATTTCTGGATTACATTTATTTGAAACTAGTGTTCGCCCGCGGCTTCGCCCCCTTGTTAGGTAAGGGACGGAGAGATGTTGTTATTAAAAACTTCAAGCTGACCTCAAACCAAATTTTATCAAAATCATATAAATAACACGTACTTTTAATCTCTTAAATAATGGTTACTTGTAAAACAAGGCTTTACTCATTATCCGTATTTCTGGGTTCAAATAATAACATTCTTAAATAGTTTGAAATGAGCATATAAAAGACGAGATGGCCCAATGGTAAGAATGCGTGAATCTTAGCCGATGATCGTGGGTTAAAACCCAGGCAAGCACCACTGAATTTCACGTGCTTAATTTGTGATAATAATTCATCTCGTGCTTGACGGTGAAGGAAAACATCGTGAGGAAACCTGCATGTGTTAAATTTCACTAAAATGTTGTCACATGTGTATTCCCCTAACCCGCATTGGAGCAGCATGGTGGAATAAGCTCCAAACCTTCTCCTCAAAAAAGGAGAAGAGGCCTTAGCCCAGCAGTGGGACACTCACAGGCTGTTACTGAGCATATAATGGTTTCCATAATTTGCGGAAAGAAATATGTAGTTACAATTTGGTCGTAAATTATTCTTTAAATTGAGTTTCAATATCAGTGATAATGCGGGCCTTTACTCAATTTCTCCAGTCGTGTGACGTGTCTGATTATCATTCCATCGGCTTATGAGAGCGAAAAAATGGAGATCTGAGTTTGCACGTATACTTACAGAATGGACATTTTATGTTGAGAAGTGGAGAGCTGCTGTAGTAGAAATACAAATCACCATATAGCAAGGAAGTAGTTTGTAAGCAAGTAACGCAAGTAAGTTATCAAACTCCATCGTGTGCAAGTAAGAAAAGTGACGAGTGCAAATTACAATGATTGGAGATGATCTGATGAGGGACAAATACCCATCAGTTTTCTTAATATAAGTTACCCAAAATAATTGTGATTCGAACAATCCTAATTAATTTATCAACTTTTTCCGCTTAAATTCAAACATAATTTTTTTTTAATAGTTTAAAGTTAAATTTAACAAGGTTTATATAAGTTTGATGACCCGGTGAATTTTAAAAAACTACATTGAAAACTCAGAAGTTAATGAGATGGAACGAAATGCAGGCGTCGGTGACAATGTCTAATTTATTTTATAAATGGTTTTTATTTAATTTATTCGGTGCGAGAAGGAGGCTGGTTCCCGATTTTTGTTACGATACGATAATCTCGGCTTACAGAATGTTTGTGAAGGTTTAATTGGCAGAGGATGGGTTCGGTTCGTGGCTTTTTATTGCTGATCTGCACGATGTGTAATTTTGTACCTAGGCCATGGTATGAACCACCTGTGCTTGGGAATTAACATGGATTTTTAATTCAAAACACAACTGACTACATATTTTCGTGGAATGTGGTTCAAGTAGAAATTATCTCATGAAGGCTTTGTCAATCAGCTAACGCAGGTTGTGTCTCCGCTCATGTCAAATCCACTACGAATTTAATGATTCCTACTTTTATCATTTTTAAATATCTAATTTGAAATCCTTTCACTACGTATTAAAAATGTTTTCTTTTACTATTTATCTGCACATGGGTTCCTTTTTGTCACAATGAACTACTGAAAAACATATTAGTAAATACAGATCTGGTTTAAAATATTTTATATATATTTAATTAATAACACAAAATTATACTTAGCTAACGTAAACTTTAAACTATTATTTGAGAAACGAGAACTATTTCAGATATTATATCAGTTTTTCTTACATAAAAGTATAAATACTGTTGCTCAAAATTGTTTGAAAGTACTTTATACAATACTGTATAACTTCTACGATTACTATAAAAAATCCTTACTAAAATTCTATATTGTTTTATTTTCTAGTGGGGCGTAGTGTACTTATTGAATACACTATGCATAATATAATTTATTTTTATTTATTTATTTATTTTATAGGAAGCCAATACAATGCACAATGTTTATAATGCAAAAAAAAACAACTCGCTGAGTTTCTTTCGCCGGTTCTTCTCAGGGCTGGGTATTGCTTTTCCGAACCGGTCGTAGTTTCTTTGAATTTGAATTTATATAAATCGGTCCTAAAAATTAACAATTTTAAATAATGACATTTACTAACACTATACATCGCAATTATAGGCTAACTCAACATGCAATTATAGAAATCTAGTTTCGCTCACTCCAATTTAACCTTTTTTAAACAAATCGATCGATTTATATATAATATAAAATATATAATTAAAAACCAAACATCACGACTTTTTTCTGTTGTGTTCGCGTTCGAATAATGATAAAGCCAGTGCAATTATATGCCCAAAGATCATAATTATTAACAAAGTCCCTGGGCATTATTTACTTATTTTAGACTTCAACAACGTTTTTATTGTTTTGGAATGTCAATGTATTGCCAGTAAAAAATATAATTAGGATGTGTTTTTTTTAGCCGGGTAATAAAGCAAGGAATTATTGCAGTCGTGTACGGTGGCAATGTTTTTAATTAAACATACTTAGATTTTGAAATAAGAATAATTCGCTAGCTTTCATAGCAAGAGTTTGAAACGGTGGGCTTTAGTTACCGTTAACAACACTTTTAATAGACTATAATTAAAACATTGAAATTTTACTGTACGCGAGACGTTATTTTATGTTTTTAATTAATCTTTATTAAAATGCAAATACCTCGCTGACCGACATACACACGAGCACCTGCGAACGAAATCATTATGTACTTTATTAGTTTTTTTTGTAGTGACCTAGTAATTATATACACTTGTTACTCGTAAATGGTGCTCTTAATGAACGTTTCGTTTAAGTTATTGTATGTTGACAGAGTCATTGTTACGCTGACAGCTTGAGTGCGTGAGAATTAAGAATTTAGATGAAGGGTTCATAGTTTGACGACAAAGACTATGGGTATTTTATATACATATGTAGACTTTTTTGTCGCAGATCTGTGTAATCCAAATATAAACCAAAATGTTTAAATGTTTCGCATTATATTACAGAAAACGAAAGTGGTTTGATACGGTGGCAATGTAGTTAAGGACAAACACGACTTATATCACTTTTAAAAATAAATATGCCCTTTGTCAGTAATTTCTATATATCAATTATTTTGACTATAGTAGAAGTCGTCGTAATGGAATTCCGTCCATTTAAAACACTACCCATTCAGTTTATTCACAGTAGTAGTAGGTACGTAAATGTTTGACCAGTTATCTTGGTGGTAGGGTATTGTGCAAGCCCGTCTGTGTAGATACTACATAGGTGTCATACATTCTACCACAAAAAAGCTACCCTTAATATGATTGTGCTACAGTTTGAAGGGTGACTGAGTTACAACAACAAGTACAATGGACATAGATACTCACATCCGAAGGTTGGTTGCGTGATGATGTGATATTTCCTACAGCGTCAATGTCTATGGGCGGTATTAACCATTTACCAATAAACGGCCTATTTTCCAGTCTGTCTATTCAATTAAAGAAAGCCTTTTGCTTGCTGTATTCCATTCCATTATCTTATTCGTCGGTAATACAATTTCACCGAGATTCGACGCAGGGCCATACTTGATGTCTGCGTTTCCTGAATTACGGGGATGTAACACTGATCAACTTTGATCTCTAAGATTTGTCGACAGAGAAACACTATCAAGTCATAATGGACCCGAGTTTTTAACCCAGACGAACAAGGTATTATGTATAATGTAATTCTTAACTGTCGGATGGTAAGTAATTGTAAAAATGTATTTCAATGAATTTATACGGTATGATGTATAATATTTACTGCATTAATTTTCTTAATATCGTTAAGGCGGGATGGAGTTGGATGATGGTTAGAACCCGTTAATCTTAACGATAGACTGCGGATTCAAATATCCTCCTTAAAATATTATCTTATTAATTACCTTATTGTTCATGAAATCCTTGTCTAATGTCTGCGCTACACATAAACCATGAATTCACATACAGATCACTTCAAGTAGTTATTCCAAATATGTGTCATTATTTCACGCTTCTAGAAAGGGGACGGTGGAATTTACCAGCTGCAATATGAACTCGGGAACCGATTAAAATTAACCTTAAAAATGTTAAATAATTTTGAAATGCTCTTTGTTGTACTAGGAATCGACAAGAAATCGATTTTGAATTTTTTTAAATTGTCCTGTCAAAGAAAGTAATGACTCTTTTTAAGTTATAATACCAGTGACATTGTTTTTAATTTCGACAACTTTTACGTTTTGGATTTTTGCAAAATATACGTTATCATAATTATGTTTGAGATGATGGTATAAAGATAAAAATTAAAATTCACGCGATAAAATATATTGAAATTCGCTATGGTTCGGTTTTAAATCGCGAATATATGACTTCTAATTATTACAATTACTACTTATTAATTGTAGGAAAAACAAATAAACTGACCTGTGAAGACCAGCGAAAGAAACTCAGAGGTATTTTTGGTCAGATCTTGTAATTGCTTACTAATTTTCAATTTAACAACGAAATATGTAGGAGACGTCGATAAGTGAGTCTCACGAAAAAACAGGAAAATTTCATCGAGTACGATACTATATAATACGCAGACGTATATTTGAATCACCAATAATGACGTTTAATGAGATTTGACAAATCCATTCCAAAATATTCTTTTTAATACGATGCTGGTGTATTTTTAACAAAGAAAGTAGGTACAGTGCGACTTTTTGAAAATTTTATTTAATTTCAGTTTAGTGTGATTCCATTTTGTTGTAAACGCCTGTTATGGTGTATCACATTGTCGTATTTTTTTTTATATTATGAATATGGCGACGTTCTTTAAGAAATAAATAAATTACTTTTGGAATAGTACTTGTAACAATTTAACTTACAAATGAGTCAAAATGTATTATAAATTAAGCGTAGGCGTATTTTTATTTGATACCATATAAGTGCACCTTTATTAGTGTGCGGTTTATTATGTAAATTTTGTTCGTTAATATGTTGTAGTGTGTACAGGTTAATTTTGTGTGTTTATTTTTTCTACATTAATGCTGAAATGCCTGATTGCATTTATGCAAACATTTTAATTTTAAGGTTATTATCTCTTTCTCTAGTCATAGTCCTGGTGATGCAGGGTCATATGGATTATTTGACTCCATCGGCTTCAGACGGCGGCTATCAGTGAGAGTACAGAAATCACTTCACAAGTTACTCAGCCGATCTGACCATCTAGTTGGTGCGTTTGAGTCTTTTGGCTTGCCCGTCATAGTAAACTCATATGGGGATATTATATATTACTGAATATTAAGTCAGATTTCTAATATGCACAGGTTCAATTGACGATGTTGGTGCTTTTTTGAAACTCGTGGCGAAATTTCAGAACTTCATATTGTGACTAAAGGACTGGGAGACGTCTCTAATTAGATACGAGTATATCATCAATTAGATTCGGTATTTGGGAAAAATAACGTCCTTATTAGTTTTATGTTTTTGTAAAACTGTTATTAACATAATAAGATAATGTGTTTTTGTCTATTTAACCTAAATGTGTATCTGGATGAATTTTGTATCGGATATTTTTGAAAAAAAACTATAAGTAAATAGGCGTACGACATATGTTACGTTGTATTATAACTGAGCAGCCTGTCCAGTTACTTAGCCAACCGGCTGTTCTGATAGATCGCAGGCAGTGATAATGATTATATTATAACTTATTATTTATATCAAAACTTTTGAATAAACCTTAATTAAACCTTGCGATGTCGTCGTATCAAATGAAATAACTTTAAACGGTCGTTCGTAGCATTCTTACAACTTTCATTCATTATTTGAATATAAAATTATATATAAATTTCACTGAACATTTTCAATATGTCAACATTGTTGAGATAGTAACGTGCACCTGCCGTTTGTGTGTGGTTCGATTTCCGTTTGATGCTTACGATCGTAGTGTTTATTAGAAGAAAAAAAACTAGATTTACTGCATATTTATCTAAGATAATAATGTCGATAAAACTACAGTCTATTTATTTTATTCATGGCTAGATCTTGTCGACAATCGACACTAGTTTAATAAGGTATACCGATGAAATGTGATTTTAAATTTATTACGCGTTACGATATATTTTATTAGAATATTAGTTACGTTACGTTATTGCCCCCGTGGGTTGAATCCTGAGGAATTAAAGTCTATAAACTTTCTTAGTAAATAGGACATCTATCGCACACTGAGACCCATGTTCAAGCAATGTTAAAATCAACTCCGCTGGGCCTACAGTGCTTTTCTCTAAGAACTCACTTCATTACTCACCCGTGAAATCTTGACAACCGACTTATAGTGATATATAGTATTTTGATACGTGTATTGTTGAACTGTTTTAGTGATTACGATCTTTATCGCATTTTACTTTCTGACAGTTCACGACCGTTTTCTGCGGTTAGCTTCGAATTTGTTCTTACAGAATTGGCCTGCGGGCAAAACCTATTGTATATAGGTGTTTTATTTAGAAGATTTGTAATAAACACATTCATAGTATTTATTAGGAAATTGCACTTGCTCATTGATTGTCATAAATCTATCACAAACCGAATTAAATAATACAGATGACATAAAAAAACCCACAGGCTAATATTAAAGTTATTTTTCTTATTTATATTAACTATTGTATTGTTTTTTAGTATTATGTCATATTTAAATATAGATTTCACAACATAAATTTCAGACAGACTAGTAATATAATCGTCTTTTTTTTTAAATTCATATTTATGGCCATACTTTTACAAGTGATATCGCATTGCAGTCGCTTCCTCTCTTAATACCGTAGGTGTAATCGATCCCTTAGCTGTCAAAGCTAATATTACAATAAAGGGAAAACAAACATCTATCTTAATATAAATCAGTAATAGACCTTAATCAGAAATTATACGTTATTTATGTTAGAAGTAATCTTTTGCATTATGTATTTATCTCACACGGCAAAACAGGAAGCTATAAATTATGGAATATAATAACACAAAGCATTGAAGTGATCGTTTTGACTCGAAAAGGGATAATCCGTTCTGAAATCTGTATGTTCGCAAAGCGACGGAAGCGTTGAGATGAAATCAAAAGTTCCCTTCCCCAGCAATAATTCACCGGCGATCCTCCTCGTCCATATTCCGCGATTCTCCAACAATGGATTGGACAACACACGTCGACCGTCGAAAATTCCGTAAGCACCCATAAATCATTGACATAGCGGAAGTGCGTGGCCTGAGCCTCGATCCGGCAATAACCGTTGCGCCGATCTCCGGTATTTTCAGCGTGATAGATAAATTAAATGCCGGCACACCCGACGGGACAGACGCCGGAGCGCCAGGAATGTCCGAATAAATTTTTTGATAAATGCACCGGAAGCCCCAGCTATTACGTGACACTGGCCCCGTTCCGTCTTACGCCTCGGTCATTGTTTTTCCCGACCGGCATCCAAGGAATCCCAGGATGCTATCCAAACCGGCGTGCGCGGCGCTTTGAATCGATAAGATCGCAGCCGATAACAGCCGCCTAATAGGTCAGTTCTGTGTCGGAATTAATCAAGCATCAAAGGGCTGGATGTAATCGAGAGTCAAACGGTACGGGTGCGTCGTATATCTCACTAATTAATGGTTTCGCTAGAAACGTTTCACACACAAAGGACACCGCTCGAAAAATAATCTCCCTATTTAGACCTAGACGTGAACTGTCGACATATGCCATGGCGTGTGACGACAAATGTTCGTCTCTGGGGCGACATGCGTGCTCTATAAAGCAATATTAAAATCGCCTCGGCAATAAACATAGTCGACGATGATAATTCAAACGCATAAAACAATGCTTTATCTACAATCGGAAAGCGGCCCTCGGAGAGTTTAGTGTGAAATGTGTTCTCAGAGACACCGTTTAGTAGCGTAATGCGCGTGACTGTCGTACAAATTATGCATTTCGGAGACAAGTCGATTTTATTGCCGCGGAAGTGACGTCAATAAACCACCGTAGTTTAATGTTCGACTCGTATAATTTCCGATCGTTCTATCCACGATATGCATCACGTTCCGGCACGGTATACGGAACACGAACAAACTGAAGTAGACGTATCGATGACTTACTAGGCACGGCTAGTACGACTATTGAGGATGGTATGCATACGATGTGAGAAATTCTGCGAAGAGTCAAGCTTGCATCGTTTAATACATTCAGCGTTTATTGAAATTAAATTGCAGTAAAAACATAAGACGTTCATTTTATTAATTTGTATTTAGACAAAAGCTCATCGAAGCGATATAATAAAATGTAGCCGTAATACAAGTTATTTGGCTCTATAAAGTAATTGAATTGATAAATTGATGGAATGAGCCGCATGCGTTTATCAAAAACGTTATTACGAGGAAACGCCCCGTAAATAAATGTAGTTCGTCCGAAACGCCCAGTCTCCAAAAAAGTTGTTAAACTCCTCACCTCATATTGAACAGAAAATAAATCGTATACTCGCTTTAAGTGCCAATAAAAGTTGGAGTAAATCATAAAAGTATCACTCCTCGAGAAATGTCCGTAACAAGTGTGTTATTGCAGAATAATTCAGTATCAAGGAGGGTTGGTTTGAAAGATGACTCCCCTAAGAATCTCTCTTCGTTCAGGAATTCCCGACGCTATATCGAAAGCCTTCAATTATTTATCGGACCCGTGTCTACTTTTCATTTTACTCCTTTCGGTGGTAAATAAACATGTCCCAGTGGTAGCATAGGCGTGTAAACTATCTCTGTTAGCCGTGCTATATTATATATGACGTTGACAAATGGAATCGGCCATTTTAATTATAATTCAGCTTGGTTAAGCTACCCTGCGGTGTGTATGACGCTTCGATGAGTGATTTGTATATTTATGGTATGGGATGAAGTATGTTGATTTGTGAAATATTAATAATGGATATCAGATTTTAGTGATGTTCAATTTCGCGCTACTTTACGTATCGTTAAGCCTTTGAATCATTCTCTAATGATTTTCAAATGGAATATATAGCGAATCTAAATCACCCTCAATGTTTTCGTCTTTTCACTATAGTGATTTTGTTAATAAATATTTATATGAACTCTTTTTCTGCTTTCTACAACTTTATTTGTAACTTTAGCGTTGAAAGTATAGTTCGTCAATGTTTGGTCACCTCTTTCCTCTATTTATCGACTTGAAATACGAAGTTAAAACCACTATACCGTTTCAATGCACTGGCGATTCATGGCAAATGAATTTATTCCCACAAACGTAGTAGCGTTCATGTATTTCCCATACGTGATCTGTCTATATCTATGAGGTTTCAATATGGCAGTATGGTTTTGAATTGCAGTTATTCCATGATTATTAAATCTATTTCTGTTTTATATTTCGAATAACATTATGTCAACTGTGCATTAGTACTGTATTTTAATTAATATTTCTTTCTATGTAGTTGAACTTTCATTTTTTATATTTAAATAGTCTACAAAATGAAAAGTATATTTTTAGGGTTTCGTACCTCAAAAGAAAAAACGGAACCCTTTTAGGATCACTTTGTTGTCCGTCCGTCCGTCTGTCTGTCTGTCTGTCAAGACCACTTATCTCGGGAACGTGGAGGTATCGAGCTGAAATTAAAACGATATACTACAGTCTAGTCTCTTGAAGATGTGAAAACAATCAAACTTCTAAGTTAACGTAAAAAAAAGGTACGGCCGTTTATGCCGCAAAACAAAACGAATATTTCGACACTCTCAAGGGAATCAAAATTTATAGGGTTTTTTCCGTTGAACTAGAACAATGATATTTGGCAAGTAATATCGTCTTATACTACAAGTATAGGGAAAAATCTGAAAACTATACATTTGTAATTAAATCATAAAAAAACAGGATCTTTATGCAAAGGACGACGGTCCAAATATTGAATTGAGTTAACCGTGTCATGTGAGGTATCGTATGAAAGGGCTTTATTGGCACAGGTTTAATCAGATTTTTAATTATGATGTATAATTTTCGATTTATGACGCAAAATGAAAAAAAAAAGTCTTTTTCCCTTTTTTATAAGTATAGGTAGGTTAGGTTAACCTAATAATTTTGTTGTATGTAGTACCTAACAGTTTGCACTGCTATACATATCTTCTTATTTAATTTAAATTTTTTTAATGAAACATAACCCTAAATATGTACCTACAAATTTGTACGGAACCCTCGGTGGGCGAGTCCGACTCGCACTTGTCTGGTTTTTTTTAATGCTGATGAAGTAATTTTCATTACTTTTTAAAGTGTATGTTTATAATGTGTCTCGAATTATTATTTAAGCCAGTTCGTCATCGTCCGGTTACGGAATTCTTCCAGTCGTACCGACAAACAATATGATCACATGAAACTTTATTAAAATATTTGATTTTTAAAACGTAAGTTCGTGAACGTAAATATTTTTTTTTTATTAATTAAAGAGATTAATTTTTAACACCGATTAAGCCTGTAAATGTACCAAAGTTAAGAGCTGATTCCACCACGCTTTTATTATAGTGCTCTTTTATTAAAACCCTCCTTTAGTTACTAAGTATATATTTTATACGCTTTATAACCACGTAAAGGAACATCGGGCTTACACGTGTGGAATACACTTTATACCCAGCCGTAACAATTTTTTATTAGTTATCGTAAATATAAATTTCAGTTTTGATTTAGTTCTTTAAGTTTATATTGTCAAGGATATATGAAATTTACTGCGACGGTAATTAAATCATTGAATAGGGTCATTAAAAGTATTTTAAAATTGTTGCTAAATAAACGTTCGTAATAATGGTGGCTCAAAAAGTTAGCTCAGTGATTGAAAGAGGTGTATTTTATCGTAATCTTCGCGTCCGGGCAAGCACCAGTGACTTCGTATGCCTAATTTAAGCTTATAATTTATCACGTACGACGATGAAAGAAAAGATATTTATGAAATCTGCGTCTTTGGACGTAATTCTGCCACATGCGTATCCATCAACCCGCATTAGACCAGCTTGCTGGAAGCTCCAAATCTTCTCCTCTAAGGTAGAGCCATCAGCGCAACTAGGGACACTCGCAGACTGTTGCTTGACTTTTTTGTTTTGTAACTATAAATAAAATAAAAATCGTTTACACTGTACAAATTAGTTTCAGAGACATTACAAGATGCGTGAAAAACCGTCCGTTACGGTGTCTGATAGGTGTTATCATAAAACAACAATATATGACCTATATAGCTTGGCTCGGTATTTAATAAATTATATTTCTTTCATATACAAACACTCCGTCCGGATACATTTTTATTATGCGTATAAATAGACTTCCGATAATCGCTTCAATATCAAAATAGTTGAAAAGAAAAACCGGATGTCGGTTCCATTTCAGACGAAGTTGACGCGTGAACTACTGACTCAGTTCTCAGTAACATCTTCCATTTATATTTTTTAATCAAAAAAATACGACACATCAACCTTTTTCATCTGTTACTGGAATTTCTATCGAATAAGATTCATTATTCTTCATGTTATTACTTATTTATAATATACGTACATAAAATATAATCGTACACAATTAATCAGTCACGTGATAAGAGTATCCATGAGTCTTTTGTAAGCTTATACTCTTCATTTGATGCTAAACCCTGAAAATACCTGAGTTATATAAAGAGTATCCTCTATACAGTATAGAGGCTTAGGTATACTCACGCCATTAGTTGGTACGGGGTGGTCAGTACAATGATGTGCGGACGTCTGTGTGCAAAAAGCGATGATGACAGTAGCCATCGGCGCAAAGGGCGCGGGAAGACTACTACGCGATCAGAATAAAAGAACGCATACCATAGACTTTATATTTTTTAGAACTACTTTATTTAAAACATTCATTAAAAACATAACAACATTTATGTTCAATTACAAAAACAAAGATACTATTTTTTTTCTGTTGTCGTAAATATATTTATCGAAAAAACAGAAGAAAAATATAAATAATACAATTACAAAGATTTGAAATTTAGCTGAATTTGTATGACTTAGCCTTGTCCGTTGAGCAGAAATTTTGGGCTATATAGTCAAATAAGAGTATGACAAATTCTTCCACACCTTGTGCATATATAAATGTGTGCAGTCAGCAGAAAGATTATTATTATTATATTGTAATGTTTCATTTTTCATTGACTAAAATGAACAATACTTCTTTAATTTTAATATTTTAGTTTATCAAATAAATAAATGACATGTGTCATGTCTAAATCTTAGAAAATCTATTCTGATAAAACCATACTACTTGGTATGAAACAGGAAGCCTACGGCGATGGTCGGATACGCGTACATCTTGGGTCACGTAGACATACGAATTACTCGCCAACGCAAACTTTCATTCTGTCCAGGGAAATATGGCAATAAGGCGAAGATGATATTTTATAGCTACACTTTGACCGACAGCGATGTTATGTTGATATGTTGTGTTTTTATTCAGACCACGTAATATCTTTTTTTATTAATAAAATATTTTTTGTCCAAATTAAATTAAATTAGCCAATATCAGTTATACCGTAAAAAAATCTATCAAATTGCAATCCAATCGATTGGTTCAATGAATTTGCAACCCTAAAACTAGTTAGATATAGGTAATTGTACTGCCTGGCAATAAAATAACACATGCAACCACATTAAAATAGCTTAAATCAATTTATAGACAAAATAAAACAAAAGCACGGATATCACGTCTGTGGCGATACAAAAATTATAATAATAAAAAAAATTAACTAGTGAATTAAAAGACGGTAATATCTTATTCTTATATCTGTGTGTCTTATTTTATTATATTTTTATTTTATTAAAATCTCCAACACGACATTGGTACACAACCAGCTTATATTACACATTACACTTGAGAGGTATACAACCTGTATGTTTAGAACTCTCTTAATAATTGGAACCATCCATCTTATATCACTGAGTAACAGCAAATATTATAAATAATAAAATGTAAATTTAAAACTAATAAGCTTTTTATATAAAGTAACAAATTTTAGAAACATAGACATACTTTTGCGTAAACGAGGATACGATAATGATTTTTTCTTGAAGTAAGATCGTATTGTAGAAACTTTTTTTGTTTTGGGATGTTTTTTTTTTTTTTTTTTTTTCGCTGGAAAAACGCCTTGACGCGTTTCCCCCACATGAAGAGGGGGGGTATGTGGGGCTCACCGGCACTGAAGGCGCCGGACTACCCACTAAAAAACCAGCGGTATCCTCTCCGTCTGGTTAGGAGGCGCCACGGGATCGCTCGCGCATGCTACCATGACGCCCCGACGGTCGGCCCGCCTATGCGGGCCTCCATTTCCAAGGGGGTTCCCGGATACAGGGAACCCACTTAGCCCAGGCGGCTATTAAGGAGGGGGGAGAAGGTGCGCATAGCGCCTACGTCTCCTCCCCGGTCGTCTATGACGGACCGAATCAGCGGAGGCACTTTCCTCACGCTGTCGCTCCGCGGCCTCCTTCTGCGACATGACACTCTCGCAGAAGGAGACCATTTCCAACCAGCACCTCTCGCTGTTGAGCATGGCATCAATCACGCTCGGCAGCGAGAGATCTCCGCCGACTATCGCCGCCAAGGAATGCCTCTGAGGCCCCCACGCAGCACACTCCGTCAGGGTGTGGTACGCCGTGTCCAGCGGCGCACCACACTCGTGGCAGGAGGGTGATACCTCCTGCCTCGCTATCTTGTGCAGGTACTTACCGAAACAGCCATGTCCGGTAAGCACCTGCGTCAGCCTAAACGTAAGTGTGCCACTTTTCCTTAACCAGCGACTCAAGTGGGGCCGAATGTGCTGGGGGATGTGTGTGTTATAAACGTGGATTTAATACTTAAATATTTTATACAACACGACCATCGAAGTTTAAAATTCCATAACTTAAAAAAACGTTTAGACATATAACCACTGATTAGACACACTTTTTACATATACGAGGTACAGCACAGTAGTGAAAGAGACAGAGGACCTCAGGTTACTTGGAGTGACGTCATAAGTAAAATGGCTGGTGATTGTTGGAAAAACAGAGTGGAAGATCGGATACAGAGAAGTTCCATTAGGTATAACTTGCCTTGATAATTTAATTAGTTACCTGTCCCATACATGATCTCAATAAACAGCCCATCTGGGTAGGTACCACTCACTTACCACATATTCTACAGCTAGATAGAATCCTAGTATAGTATTGTTGTGTTTCAGTTTTAAGGGAAGAGCCAGTGTAACTACAAGCCTAAGGGACGTAACATCTTAGTTCCCGAGGTTGATGGCCCATTGGAGATGTAAGCTATGGTTAATGTTTGTTAAGGCGCCACTGCCGACTGACTATTGGTAAGTGGCCACCACTGTGTGGTGGCAATAGTCGGCCCATTTGCTCCGCCTACCTACCTAGATATTTATATATTTATAAATTATAATATTAACAACAATTAATTTTATCCCAATAGATGCGAACAGCATGCAAAACAAAAAAAAAAACTTTTTTTATTTTGGAAAATGTAGCGTTTAAACTTACTGTTGAAACTGTCTCCATTTTTTAATTTTATTTTACAAAAAATATATTATTAGAAATATGTTTATTGCGTCTAAAATATTTATTCCATAGTTTGAAGCATTGGGATATGAAATAATGACATGATAAGAATGAAAAAAAAAACTACAACTTTAATTAAAACTGTCTATCAAAAATGTTTTATTTTACGTTATTATATAAAGAAACGTTGGACTTGAAGAAACTTGAAAATATTCGCTTTCAAAATTGTTGAAATTAAAATATTGAAATACATAGTTTGTCTAAATGACATTTGTTATAAAGTCTAGCGAGCACCACCCGACTTCCCCTCGAAGGGATCCGAGAGTCGTCATACAGTTATAGGACTTAGCTTTTAAAGGCTTATTTCAAACTTTATAAAATAAGTGGTTCGCCCCCTCGAGGGGACCGATATTGTGTAGCCATCTGTGTCGAAGAGGGTATCGGATAGACATATTTTTTGATATAACTCGTAAATTACTTGAATTCAATCGTTTCACGCTCGTGTGAGAATACGGTATTTATTTGCGGTTGTTTTAGTTGGGGTTACGTATTGAGTATTCATTGGGTTAAGGGATTATCAGTGACGAACTGTACTTGAGGCTTTGTTTGCATTAGTTTTGATTATCCTCTGCAAATTCTTATATATTATATAACTATCACTTGACAAGGGAAATATTTGTAACTTCGTCAAATTTTAATCGATAAATTTATTCAGTGAGATGTTATTAATATTACAAAACTGTTGTATCAATTGTTTAAGCCCATATATAATTTTATAATTTATACTAGCGGTAGTTGGTCTAGCAAATGGACCTCCGATAAGCTACCACCTATGCCCGAATGCATTGGTGCGTGAGAAATATTAACCGTCCCTTACAATCCAAACTACCACCAATTATGGTGGTAAGATAAGTCCATTGTAACTGTAGTTAGACTGGCTTATTCACCCTTCATACTAAAACACAACAACGGTAAGTTTTGCTGTTTAGCGGTGTCACATGTAATGAGTTGGTACAACCTACCTAGACAGGCTTCCACAAGGTCCTTCCACCATAAAGCAAAAGGCAAAAGCCTTTGAACACAGACATTATAATACAAAGTAAGGCTATCTATATAAGGAATAAATTTATCAAAAAACTTGCGATTTATAATATATTGTAATAAAACTGACTTTCACGCGGATGAAACCGCGTGCACCACCTAGTTTATAATAATAATATGTAGAACTTTGATATACACAATGTTCTAGGAACCTTGATATATTTATATAAATAAAGATTGCATAAGATTAATTTATATTAAGGAATTCATTAAATTCACAACGATCAAAATAAATTAATTAGTGTACAAATAATTAAGGAACTCGTCGACCGCGTGACGAGAATGTTATTTTATAAAATGATATAGTGAGTAGATTAACTTTAGAGATTACTCGTGAATTTGGATAGGAGCTGAACAATTTTATAAAGTTTTTAATTTTTTTTATGTTATAGGATATAAAAATATTACAGACATTGGCGCTGTAAGAATTATTAACTATTTCATACATTGGCAATGCTCCACCAACTTTAGCAACAAAGATGATATGTACTCATCACATATTCTATCACCAAATAGCCAAGCAATATATTGTGATTTGGTTTCAAGGAAGTTTGAGCCCTTGTAATTACAGGCCCAAGTGACATAACACCAAGGATTGCGGAGCATTTGGCAATATTACTTACGTTAATTGTTAATAACTCTTATAATGTCAATACCTATGTTTGCGGTGACCAACTTACACCACCCGGTGTCCAGTTTGTCTACCTATTTTAAATAAAAATAAAAAGAGATTGATTTCGTTTGTATAAAATTCCAGAATCTAATGAAAAAGACACGTGTATTCGATGTATCAACGTGATCAACGATTGATGTATTGATTTGAATAATTTAGACGAAAGCGGCGTTTGAAATCGCAACTACAATTGTTGAATGCAGTTTGTCTAGGCATCTAGACCCCCCCCCCCCTCTATAGTACTTATATGTGCAACAATAATATACAAGATTTTATTTTGTTTTTGTTCTAAATTATATATTTATAAGTATACAGAGTTATACGTGATTTATGGAATTTAGACTATATATGGCTTTAAGATCGTGGACACTAATTAATGAATGAGAGCACATTATAAAATAATTATGTACTTAATACTTATGGCGATTATAGACCTAAAGTAACCTTTAACCCGCCATTGCGTCCTAGTTGCTGTAAACTGGTAAATTTTATTTAAATACATATTAATAATAGTCTAAAATCGTTTACTCGTTCAATCGTTTTATGACGGTTATCAAAATTTTCAATCCAATTGCAATAATTGTTTTTCATTTTCATTTGGTGTAGAGTTTTTTTTGACCAACAAATGTTATTCAACTATTGAAATGACTATTTAGAAAATCTCTACTTTTTAATTGTTATATTTATCTTTAATTGATTTCAAATAAATAAGTTACCTAATCTATACTAATATTATAAAGAGGAAAGATTTGATTTTTTGTTTGTTAGTTTTTTACGATTTAACTCAAAAACTATTGAACCGATTAGAAAGCTACATCCTTACCAAGCTACATAGACCATATTATATTTAAAAAAAAATAGAGATCCTTACCTAAAATGGAACAAACCTAAGGTATCGAATATTGGCTATAAAAGTCATTATTTTACGTGCGCTGCGAAAACTATTGGCGATATATAAAATAGTGTTCTATATAGTCCTCATGATTGCCCACATAAAAGTCCGCAATGGTATATGCCTAACTATTATAGTTATGCCATAATAACAGTTTTATTCAAATTATTAATTTCAAATACGGTGGAAACGAAAAGTGGTGATATATGTATCATGATGTTATTAATTCTTATCCATTTAAATATTTTAAATGGTTTGATAATTAATGATGATTATTTAAATGTAAATTCCACTTTAAATGATTCGAATCGGACTTTTCGCTTAGAAGGTATGACGGGTATGAAATTCTCTCAGTAAGAAAAACGTCACAGTTTGAACAAACTGTAACTGTAACGCTTAGTAATTTACCAAATACTAATTTACGTTAAATAATAGTTTTAGAATTTTCGCGGACGAAGTCGCGGATAAATTACTTGTTTGAAATATAACATAAAAACTTAAAAACATTATTAAATAAAATCATGTAAATGTCTCAAGACATAGAAGTATCTTTTAGGAAGACTCAGTACCCATTCCAATACTTGGAGGATACATATGGGACAGATTTTCAATGAACAAGTGTAGCACGACATGAATTATGAACACAAATTATTATGCACATGAAAGTTGCAACATAAGATTCACGCGTCCAACTTGGCTCTTAAGACTTCAAAACATAATATTATTTTCATATTTAAAGTAGAACTGTACACATCAACAACACACTAATAATTGTATCACTAAATAACCATTATTTGTATTTCCTTGTTTCAGTTTGACATGAAACATACAAATGTATATCTACGAGGAAAAGCTACATCAACAGCCAGTCTGGCTTGTAATTCTTAAAAAACAGTACTTACTACAAACTTAAAGCATAAACATAAATAATACAACAGTGAATTACAAGTGGTTTTCCTAAAACAATAACATATATTTTACTAAATATACATCTTAAAATAGTCGAGATAATTTAATTATGCCTATAATTTATAATCATTATACACAAATGGTGGACGTCAAATAATATATATTTTTAAAGAGCGATCAATTCAACACTAATAAGTCATATATCAATCAATATTTCCAATTCTTACCAACTATAAACGTTTATTAAAACTAACGTCGCGTCAATGGCCCAATAAATTAATTTACGTGCTTATAATAAATAATAGGATAATAAAAAAAAATCTGTCGCCATAATTCAGAACACAGATTGTCGAAACGCATCCGATGAGAAGGAAGGGTTGACGAACCCTTGTCTAGGTTTTCATTCGTCACACACACGCCGTCAAATGGATGTTTAATTTTTTAAAATTGAATTTTTATTGCATTCTGAAATTGAAACGACATTGTCAACTGTGTCCGCCGTGCGAGCACTGGTGGATTCAACGGCGTCTGTTTTTAATGGTGATTTTACTTTCATTAGCATACAACGAATATTAGGGGGTAATTTTTTAATATGATGCTGTTAGCGCTGCGCTAAATTGCTTTTTTAGTATTTTAGTTAAAACTTTAAAAAATCTTCCATTTATGCATATTAAAATATGTATATATATATCTTATATTTACCAATTTTATTATTGACAACTTATTAATAATTGTAAAATAAAGTCATTCAAAAAGACTGGACTGGAATGAGTAGTTTTATAATAAAGTCCACGAAAAATAGTATAAAATAGGAAGCAATAGTATTTTAATGATAACACTCGGTGGTAGAGCTTTGTGCAAGCTCGTCTGGCTAGGTACCACCCACTCATCAGATATTCTACCGCAAAACAGCAGTACTTTGTGTTGTTGTGTTCCGGTTTGAAGGGTGAGTGAGCCAGTGTAATTACAGGCACAAGGGACATAACATCTTAGTTCCCAAGGTTGGTGGCGCATTGGCAATGTAAGTGATGGTTAACATTTCTTACAATGCCATTGTCTATGGGCGTTGGTGACCACTTACCATCAGGTGGCCCATATGCTCGTACGCCAAGCTATTAAATAAAAAAATAAAAAAAAAAATATGTAATATGTACTTAAAAATTATTAAACTGTAATGTCAGAAATGAGCAAAGAAAATATTAAGAAAAAACAGATAAAAAGCTTTACGTTCCGGATGACTAAAAAACAAAACGAATGGACAAGCCTACCAAAATATTAAATTTACGGATACATAAATTTGAAACATTAAAAATATCAATACTACAATAAAGCTTGGTTAGTAAGTAAACTTTGAAGTACTTAATGCGTTTAAAGTTTAGCTTTGATAAGGGGAGATTAGACAAACATCGTAATGTAGCAAGGTCTCCGAAAAGATAAGACACGTCTTGTGATTGGGCCTCAGATGAAGGAGGAGTTTAACATTATACATAAAAAAGACGATTATCTCTTTGTTTTACCGGCGATGTTTTATCTTAAATAAGCCTAATGAAAGATTAGATGTTAATGTGAATGTCGAATATCTTCCATCTGAAAATCGTTTGTAATCCAAATATATTTTAAGGTTAATTCAAACCATCAAATAAAATCATAAAATGAATTATATGTTTATTTTTTTAGTCTAGTCTTTAATGTAAGCAATTACTTAAAGTTAAATTAATTAACGGGCCATTTTTACTGCAAATTAATTATAGCACACATCGATATGTATAATACGAAATCCTTGAGAGCATCAAAACGCACTGAGGCTTATGAAGAAGCGCGCTGGAACGCGTCTGCGCGAACGTACGTGCTACTATTCGCGCGACCTAACTATTATGGTTATATCGATGCAAAATATTGCGTTGGTCCAAGCGGATCGCTAAAACATGCGCAAAAAGATTCTGCTGTACGCTATTTTTGACCAAAAACGATACTAGTGATTAATACTTTGTAATTTTATGTTCTTATTGTAAGTTGATTATTTTCATTTGAAATATTTGATTAACTTTTATAACGTTCGCTTGAATATATTGACATCAATAGATAAAAGACGATTTCGTTCGGACAGAATTTCATTTATTGTGCACGCTCTGGAAATGGGAGGTAATCCAATACGTCAAAAGGGCACAAGAAACATCAGACACAAGAACAATAGCTTTACATGTCTTCCGAAGCACTACAGTATAAATAATACTATCAATTTTACAAACTTAGAACTGCTGCAGAGTTCTTAATAATTCAGTAAGAGAAAACCTCAATCAGTTTTAATTGGCCCGGCCTGGGATTTGAATCTGAGACTTCACCATCAACAATCATACAAACTATATAATAGATCCAACAACCAATGATAACGAAAACATAATAGTAACGTACATATCTAAAAATTCTTATCAAAATCTCATTTAATTGGCAAAACACACTATTTGTTGCATAGCAAAAACGCCGTTCCTAATTATCAACTAAATAACACCACCTTTTCGATACATATCGCAGCGAACCTACAATTAGTTATTAAAATTTCTTCCCTGGACGTTAAGCAATTAAACGGCCAAGTGTGAACGATGTACCGAATAATTATTTACGATCGACTATTGACCTCATTGGAAATGGTATGCATTGTCATAATATAGCTTATGTTTAAGTAGGGCAGCTACTAAATTCGTATCATTAAATGAGCATAGGGTTTCATATAAAATTACCCCTCCTAGATCCACCTTAACGTGGAAATTTCCAATACTTGCTTATCTTATAAAAATTCCAGTTCCAAATTTTAGCTTTCAAAACTCAGTAATTTTGGCCAGGCATTGATCGTCAGACAGATAAACGGTTTTATAAACATAGGTATCGTGGTAGCTCTACCACTATTACTTCCACGAGTAGTCTACCACAATGAGACCATATACCGCGTTATATTTACTAATATAAATCACTAAATTAAATTATTTGACTAAACGACCCTTTGCTTCATTTTATTTGATAGTATCTAATTTAAAAATCTATTTTAAAATTTTGCACTGAGCTCTATATATTTAATACGTCCACCTGATTATGTACCGTATTATTTGTAGGTAACCAATTTATTCCATCGCTATACAGCAAAACTTTGTATTACTGTATTTCGGTTTAAAGGGTGAGTGACAGGCACAACGGACATAAATTCTTATAAGACCTGTAGATCAAAGAATTTATTGGTTAATATTCCATGCATGTGATGAATGATTGTTACCGCTTACCATCAGATCAACAGACTATTCGTCGGTCTTTGCCGCTTCGCCTTCCTAGCGGAAAGAGATCACAGAAGATGTGACACATATATGATTCAATATAAGTAGCCAAGCCTAGATGGAAGCAAACAATGCCATTTCTAATTCATTTATTCAAAGGTACGCATCAACGGTCACTAGCAATTACGTTATTATGCCACAAGCCGATTTCACATTCATTGCTGGTATACCCGACGACATGCGTACGAGTTTCACAATTGACATTTAAAAAAGTACTCTATGCTAATAAAATAGGGTGTATTTTCATTTGTGTTATAAACAGGGTAATTAGACCAGTGATCTATCGTACTGGCTAATAAGTCGTTACTTACTAGGGGTTGAAAACTAAATTGTTACTGAGTTATTGTTAAGAATAACAACCGCTATTTTCCCGTCGGATTCGCGTGAAATATTATGTTTGTTTGATATGTGAATCTTTTGTAATTTTTTACTTTTATTATTCGATATTGAAAATAATGATTTCATGTATTTTAGTTTGTTGTATGTTTGCTTGGCTTAATATATAAGTGAAATCACTCTAATATTGTTTATACGGATTATAATAAAGCTAATTCAAAAATATTAACCGATTTGATAAATGAGGTATCTTTTGTTTATTAATATTTAATGAAGACAAACATTTATTTTCTACATACATACAAAATTTTTTATCTTAGGTGTTGTCAATATATAAGATAATGAACAAAATCAGTTTAAGTTATATTTAAGTTAAATATTGCCTAAAACATGTTTACTGAATAGATATTAATACAGAGCATATCAAATATCAATCAAAAATAGGCTTTTGTTATATCTAATTAAACAGGAATTTGTTAAATAATAAATAAATGAAAATTTTAAAAAAGATTGATATAAAAAAGTGTAACCAAAAATATTGTGATTCTAATTTGTATTTATTTATGAAAGCAAGCGTGCTAGTAGACCACCTGACAGTAAATGCTTATATACATACATGCTACACACGGACACCGGCTCTGTAAGAAATATAGGCTATTTGTTACACCGTCTATGCGTTATTAACTCCGAAAACTACGGTGTCTTCTTAACCTTTAATTACACTGGCTCCCTAAAACCGGAGCACAGGTATTGAAAATAAGCGGATGGGTATCCAGGCTCTACTCTGTAAATAAAAAGAGTAAGCCAATAAGTGACTTAATGAGCTACAATTTATAAAATAGCAATACATGGAAACTTAACGATGATGGGAGTATTGTTGAAGCTGGAAATAGTGAAATTTAACAATGAAGTTCTTCAAATAATTCAATTTCACTTCTGAATAATACGATAAATATCGAGTAGATAGATTTAAATTCATGAGACAATAATATGTATAGTATGTGTATTATTGCAATCAAAGAGCGTATATTAGGAAATAATTTGTTTTATATATATATTTAATATTAAATCTAATATTTCTTTTTGTTATAAACAGTTGTATATAAAAAGTTTATAACTATGCTCCCTGATATGAATATCATATATTATAAGCATTAGCATTCTTTAGGCACTGGAAGCTGCATGGGAAGTTCATTTCAACTTAAAAAAAGGTAAGAACTCATATCGAAGTTTCTAGATCGAAAACTTTCTTAAACCAGACAGATCCCAAGTTAATCGGATACGTTCATGTCAAAGTTTATTAAAAATAAAACATAGAGTGCTGAGTAAAAATTTGTTGTTGAAAAAGTTAGCCGAGTTGAAATGATATGAACTTCATATATTAGTATGTTCATCTTTTAATGTATTTTCAACTGGACTCTATATCAGAAAATAATTTTAGCCGTCTACTTACGTTACGATAAAAGTTAATTGTTACAAAAGTTAATTCATTGTTTTCAAATGTTTTGTTGATGATGAAAACTGTCATGAAATATAAACAAATACAATTTTGTTTTTTTTATGCACACTTTTTTGTACACTTTGTTGACAAAGTGATATATTTTATTTTAGCCAGTCGACCTACCTTTTTTTATGGATTGAGCGGAGGTGGTCCAGTTGATATATATAAATAGATGGATTCTACCCAATAATCAAGGGTTCCAATACATGAAAAGGTCACTGACTTTTTATTTACTTAACTACAGTTTATATATTTCTTTTTTATATAGAATGTTTTGGCAGACCTGCATATGGGCCACCTGGTGATAAGTGGTTACCAACGCCCTTAGACATTGGCAGTGTAAGAATTGGTAACCATCGCTTACATGACGAATGCGCCACCAACCTTAGGAATTAAGATGTTATGTCCCTTGTGCCTGTAATTACACTGGCTCACTCACCCTTCAAACCGGAATACAACAATAACAAGTACTGCTGTTTTGTAGTAGAAAATCTGATGAGTGAGTGGTACCTACCCAGACGAGCTTGCATAAAGCTCAACCACCTGATTTTCCGCCCATAAAGTTTGTTATAATTTGAACTGAAAGAAATTACCTTATCGGCATATTAAATTATTATGGAATAGGCTTGAAAGTAAAAAATATTCTATGTTTGAATTCTGGGATCCATAAATTTTAAACTAGATCTATCTTTTTTGATAAAAAAATAACGCTACACACTTATGTGTTTATGGAGATCTTAATCGGTATTTTTGATAATTTTATGACATATAATTGATTTATATTAATAATTATAATTTATTAAAGTAAATAATAAAAAAATTTAAATAACAAGTATTAAAATAGAATTTTAAAAGCACAGTTCTTTTTTTGTAACATTATTTCTGTAATTATGCAGTCCCGTTATTAAGATAGATGCACTAAGAATTAAACCAACATTATGCACCAATATTACGGCGACTTAAGGTAAAAGCAATATACAGATTTCTATCACGTTTTCGTTTTCGTTGCTGTTTAAAATGGAAAAAAAATCTAGAATTCTAAATTTAAATATGACAATATTTCATCCTTAAAAAAAAAATCTTAATCGTTATAATTTTTATTCGTACACCTATACCACGTTTACGTATAGAAATGTGAGTAAGACGAAAAACAAATGAAATCGGCGGCGAGCAATTTTAATATCTTTGCAATCTCCACGCTGGCTTTATTAAACCCTAAGATCTTCGAATAGAACAGAACTGACATCGAGCACACGCATTACAAACACAAACTAATAAATTTAACAAAATTATTAAATAACAAGAATTATTATATCATGTAAAAAAACTATATTACTCATAAATAACCACACTTCACTTATATAATGTGCAATACATATCGTCCATTTGAGACGACAGCGTGATATCTAAAAAAAAACGAATTTTGTTTTATAGAAATTCTGAATCGCCTTATCGAGATCTGTAAAAACGTGATAATTTTTACGTTAAAAATGGCGGAGCTATGAGAGAAAGAGATTTGAGCCTCTTCCATTTTCGAGCCATCACAGTGTAGCACTATCTCATTCAGCGATATATATACTTTGATATTATCAAATAATATACATAGGTACAGTGGTAAAATCTGTGTAGTACATGTTTACAAAGACCCAAATAGTTTAGTTAAAATTTAAAAATATATGTAAATATTAAATCTTTTTTCATATATTTTATTATTAATTTTGTTTCGAAAGTCGATGTGATTCGTCGTTAAAACAATGATTTGTTTTACATATGTATGCACATAGTAACTGCTAATTGAATATCTCTTTAAATTATTAATCTAAGCTTAATAAAAATAATGTTTATCAGATTCTTTATCGATGACAAAGTTCTTTATAAGTGAGTATTTTAAAATATTTTAATCAAAGTACAGTACTTGTTTATACGCATGTCACTTCTAATACTAAGTTAATTTTTATGTTCTGAGATCGAAACTATGGGTGGACTCGACGGTGCTGCGAAGTTTTGCAAATTGCTTTAAGCTGGTGGCAGCGTTTACAAGAACCTGTGACGGTATAGTTCCGCTCAGAGGATAATTCTACTAATTTGTATCGGTTACGATATGCTCCCGATTATATTCCTCACAAAAATGTACCTAAGTCTATTCGCAACTGAGAGACAATTTGTATTAATTTATAAAAACGGTAATGATTACTTTATATTTCGATCTAATTACGACTGAGCCGCAACTAAATCGTAAAGTATAGAAGAACGGTATAAACGGCAATGATTATATTTGAATTCGATTGCGATGAATTTGTTAGTGGAATTATCTTAAGGCTAAGAACGCTTAGTTTGAAAATATTACGTAACAAATAATACTGTTTTTGTTATTAAGTATTCATTTTAAATTAAAAGCCCACTAATGATATTTATATGAGCTATTTGAAGATTCAAAATGATTTTTATTGTTTTCCTATTCTTAATTTATCTATAACGTTACTGTTAATTTTTTAAGGTAAAACATAATTATATTAATTCGTTGATTTTAAGACCGCATTAAAATTTCGAAACGCAACCATGTTTAAAATAAAAGTAAATGAATTAACCAAAAGCTTAATTAACCGCAAACACACGCATAGTTTGCTTTGTTCCGACGTAGCATTGTAACGTACACTTGAAAATATCCAATTAGTGATGACCGGGCTTTAAAGAGCTGCAGGGTCGACTGGAACGAGTATAACTAAAGCACATATAATAGGAAGAGACGCGGCCTCAGTACAGCGCCCTGCAGCACCCCCACATTGAGAAGGTACGTTGCATAATACAATGATTTTACAAGTTGAGCGCACTTTTAACTGTTGAGTTTTACTTTAAATTTATCAATAATGTAATGTTTGAATTATTTGTATTTGATTTACTTGAATTGTAGCATTCTTTCTCTAAGACTCTTGTTTTAGTTTATAACTATTGAATTTGTTAGTATAAAATATCTGATAATTTTAAATCATTATATCAAATGTGCTCTGTTTTGTTTTTAATACATATGCGTGGACGTCTATGTCACATATGCGTAACCATTTATGGATTTGAGATTTAATCCTGTCATTTGTCGAGATAAATAATATTCTTTGCCTTTTCTTTGCTTTTATCCAAGTGTAAATTTCATTAACATCCATTCAGTGATTTTCATTTGCAAACGAACAACGCAATATTAAGAAAGCAACGATCTATTTAAAAAATAAGCAACAAATACCTCGTTACATATTTTTTACGTATTGAATATTACGTATTGATTCTATCTTTTATTCTTTTCTTACTTGATCATTACCGTTTAAAAACAATAGTCGAGAAGATTTATGCCCAAATTTTTATACTCCCATTGGTCTAATCTATCTACGTGTTCCTGTTGCTTCGTTAGTGCACGATCTGATCACAATTTTGTTGTAAAGATTATGTCCTAAAGAAATCCTCATCCGGTCTTTGGGTCTCTCGAACGCACATGAGATTAGACGAATGTTAATCTTAAGATATTTCGTGATTTCGATTTCATAGGCGATATTTATAAACTTTTATTAGCGACTTTTTGTATTCTATTTTATTTTCATTGGCATTAAAACGTTATAAAAATGTTACATAATAATTTATAATATGAAACTAAGATGTAAGACTAATATAACATAGATATATAAAAACTTTACCATATTTAAAAACTACAAATACTGTCAATTAACAATATTGTTCTTGAAATTTATGTTTTCTTAGTTAAAAACAAATAAGTAATTAATTATTTTTAATAATAATTATCATATCTCATGATATATTTTAAGTGGATAATAGGGTGTATCCGCTTATATAGGTAGACATCGGTCCTCCGTTGTCCGACATGTCGCTCCTATCTGTTTCGATGCATTTGTCGTTTAAACACCAACCTGTAATAAATCAGACTCGCTTCAGCAAACCTCTTAACGTCATAACCTATTCACCTTTACGTTCTAATCACGCCTCTATCGCAACCAGATTAGATCTATTTTACTTTGAACGACTTTAACACTTCTCACCTGCCAGTCTGCGATAATTTAAGCCTATCTCGAGTCCACTACGGACACTCTTCATTCAATACTTTAAATGAGATTCTTATCGAGCGTCCTTAAATAGATTAGTAGATTAATGATGTCTGTAATAATTAATAATGGATCTTGAGTTTTACAACAACAATAAAAGCGGTTCGGTCGCCGTCGTAAACTGCTTGCAGTTTGCGTTGTTTCGAATCCTTTAACTTTACGATCCGTCAATACGTTCCCCACATTTACTTCCTCTTAATTACACTGGTATTATCGTCTTCTTTATGGCCTATTTTTTCGTATGATCAAGCCTTGTACGGCGTTCACATATAAAGTTGATGATGCAATAACAGCATTGTGATTGCATTTGCGCTTTTTACTCCGTTCTCCTTTTAGTGAATTAATTAAAACGGATTAACAAGTTGTTATTAAAAGCATTAATGCCAGAGATGTAAAAGGTTTTGAAGTTATGATGATAATTTTTGGGCATAAAATTTAGACGTATTCATTTGGATTATATCCAATCGTATTCGATTTTTTTATAAATAAAATGTCCATAAGTCTTAAGATTTCGTATGTGTATCGATATAATGCGATTGATATAAGAATATTTTTAACAAAAAAGAACTAAAAGCAACAAAGGCCGATGTTTGCACCCACTTATCTTTTTATCGGCTTAATTGAAATCCATACAAGAATCATTGAGATTGATCTAATCAAATGAGTCAGTAAAAAATAACGAACAGTCCCAAACGCATCTCGGTCAACGTACAAGCTTTAAAAGTCCTTTTTGGAAAAGGAGAAAAAAAGGAGCGCCCCTAATTGATGCGTCGTCTTTGTTTAGTTTAATTCTAACATGCTTTTCCCATTAAAGTGGTCAGGAATCGGGCTCGTGTTGGAGATAAGAGCGACTCTTTTACTCCTTACACGTTATAATATTATAAAGCCGGGGCAAACCCTCCGCAATCTTAACCCTAGTTTAACTGGCGGTGCTCGTTCACCACACAGGAGAACAAATAAGTGAATCACGCGGCACAGCGTTCGGCTTCGTCGCGTTTTTACATTGTCATTCGGTCCCTCGGGAGTTCGCCGAGTATTGAGAATCGATGTGTTTACGCTAAGTGCTTAAGTGCTTGCTGGGGATCGCGTTTCACTGATGAATAAGCAATGCAAATTTATTAGCATCCAAGCATTTATGTGCGTCTCAAAACAGACTCGCGCTACTCGACGACCTGTGCTTTTTTCTTTTTCATGTTTAATTTGCATAATTATTCACTTTTATCTCTAGAACTGAATGCTAAACATTGTTACGAGTAAGTAAAACGTGTACAAAAATGACGATAACATTTAAATAACGTATCGAACAATGACGAAATCTTGGATAAATATTGATTGTTGACACTTTTAACCTGCGATCCGAGATCAGTTGTTTATTTTACTGTGTAACCGGACCCGAGAGAATTGTGAAGACGGCTCGGCACCTTTTGTGGGTTTTATGGATAATCTTCGTTTTACGTGTATTAACATGAGGACTTGTGTCCGGTCGCACGTTCGATTCCCCGTCAACCTCTCGCTGTTTATCAGCATCCACGGTCAATGTTCGATAATTTTATTACAGAAGTTTTGTCAAATTACTTAAGCCTTCAAATTAAATTAAACGATACTTGTTCCTCTTTGATATGAAGAATTAATTTATATGGTTCGTTTTTATGTTAACTTTTAGAGGACGGACGAGAGATACTAACTAAAGACTACGATAGGAGATTTAAGTTCTATACAAACATAATGCTTCAAGTAAACGTAATATTCGATTATTGAATTTAATTCTGATAATAGAGTAATTCATTATTATTATATTTAAAATGGACAAATATAACTAATATAATGAGAATATTTTAGGACACTTACAATAGGAAAATATAATGAATATAGCATTTTTTTTAAGTCAAACATAAATAAATCTTATTACACATTAATAGAATACGTTCTAGATAAATATGATTGGATCTAAACGCAGGACTGATCATGAATAACAATTGTGTATAATATATAAGCATAAGCAATTTCATAAGGATATAGTTGTTAGGCAGAACCTACCCAGATGGGTGGTACTTAGTTCCCAAGGTTGGTGACGCAATGGCGATGTAAATATCAGTTAATACTTCTTACAACACATATCGCATAATTATGAGCGGAGGTCCTCCTACCTTTTTTATCAACAACAAAAAATATTTAGACAAGACATTGTTATTTACGTACAAGATATTGTTGAAATCATCAAGTATAACAGAGATCGCAGGAATCCGATCATTAGTCTCTTGTAGTTAAAGAAATGGATTGCTGGCGTGAAACATGGCAATTGATGTGATTGGACTAATTAATAGAATAAAAAAGTTTTCTATAAAAAATATATTAAGCTTCTTATTTCTATAATGCATGACAAACTATAGGTACGCGTTAAGCACACAGGCGAGTAGCGGGCGACGGTGGAGAGTGAGCTTAACAGCATAAGAGAGCGGTATGACATTTGCCGTCACGACAAACGAGTCGATAAGATACGTTTATAGATGTCTCATATCAAAAATCTTGAAATGGAGCTTCGTGGAAGAATTAGCAAGCAGCTGCTCAGCTGTGGAACATTTACGTTACATAACTATGAACGGTTATGTGCTAACACAACAAGTTACAAATGTATAGCAACTTTAAAATGATATTGTCAAGTACATTAACATTGTTTGTAAAATATACAACAAAGACAGACATTAACAGTTGTCTAAGCCACAGCTGAAAGGCGGGCGATGAAGGCGAGCGCTCACAAACGCCCCCGTTTCAGAAGTGACATTGTAAACAAAAGTATCATATAAGTTTATTAATTACAAGGCCCTCCGCCTCGAGCCTCCATGAATATTAATTACCGGATAGGCTTTACAACTCAAGGAGGGAAAGTTTTACAAAGAGCTTTATTATTTAAGAAGAAGGGCCTATGCCGCGTAACGAAATATGATGTTATAAATACAATCAAAATTGAATTCTATAATTATCGTTTTAGGGATACATTTTATTTGTACGTTGATGTTATTAGTAAGAAAGTAGCGGAAGAAAGTCAATAGACGTAGGTGTTGGGGCAGGCTCGCAACGCCACGCCTTAACGTACAAACAAGGCTGTATATTACAATTTATATTTTATAACGAAACGTTCACTTTAGTTTTGTTTTAAAATAATAAGTATAATAATGAATAGAGTCAATTATTGTATTTAAATTGGTTTTATAGTCAATAATTAATAATTGTTCCTGATTTCATTTTAACAAAGGATAAATACCAAACCAACTCACGTCATGTATTAAAGATCTATTTTAATAAGTACTCATTCTTGTTGTTAATTACAATATAAAAAATTAATGAATCAACATGAAATCAGTTAATTTACTTCATCTCTGTCCCACGAAGATGATAATTGGAAGAGTGAAAAGGACGAACGCATTCACTTAAGTACACTTCTATAGATGAAGTTAGCAATTACGATGTTTTCATGTAGTACTTGTGCGTGTTTACAACTGCAACTTTACTTTAAACATGTTTTATGCAAGTTACAGAACATAACCTATAGCATGTACGTGTTTTAACTTAATTAAGTGTATCTATACTAAGCGTTGGACTAACTTTATTTTTATTTGCCCGATTTTCTTTGTTTTTGATCGTTTTTAGAATTCTAAAATTTTTATATTCACATTTTTTTTTTCATCAAAATAAATACCTGAGACCGCGAGTAACTGGCGAAAGTTACTCGTTTGGAATATAACCACATTTTGTGCCAATAGTTTGGCTAACAACAAAATGAATAAAATTAAATTTTTATTTAAAATTGGTTTGCAGTAAATAATATTCAAATCAGTGACTGTTTACCGTTTATATAAAAAAAAAAATCCTTCCGAAGCAAGATCCTTCCGAAGGCGTATTATACACGAACTTATTTATAATGTTTAAATTAAAATTTTGTACTTATAATTTTATTTTTTTCTTTAGTTTCTATAAATTCCTACTGATTGTTGATGAAGAGCGAGACCTCCACTCACCGGATTAAGATTACAAGAAGGTCTCAACACTTAGTATTTAAATTTCAGCGAGAATCATAATAAACTTTACCCGCTTTTACTATTGCTCTTTTTTTTATTATACCTTCGCTTGTATACGTTGTAAGTACTTTAATAGCGTATCTTAATAATCGTAGTTATTTGTTTCACTACCTTAAACTAAAAAAAAAAAAAAAAAAAATAGAACATTTGGTCTGCGATATTTCATATATTATATTGTATTGTAACTGATACCCTCGGTTGGCTGAAGCTAGGCTCTGATTTCCTGACTTTTATTTTTTCGCATAGGTAGGCGGGCGAGCATATGTGTCACCTGATGGTGAGTGGCCACCAACGCCCATAGACACTGGCATTGTAAGAGACGCTAACCATCGCTTACATCGCCAATGCGCCACCAACCTTGGGAACTAAGAAGTTATATCCCTTGTGCCTGTAATTACACTGGCTCACTCACCCTTCGAACCGGAACACAACAGTTGGTACTGTTGTGTTCCGGTTCTGTACTGCTGTTTTGAATATCTGATGAGTGGGTGGTACCTACCTACCTAACTACCACCGAGTAAAGTTCAGTCTCAATACCTTATCACAAATTAATAGATAATAAATAAAACCTTGAATATGATTATTGGATACCTTTCGGATATCTATGTATTTCTAAAATACTTCTATCGTATCTATTTTCTATCACATTCTTATCATGTATAACGATTCTCGTTTGGAAATATGTCACTTTGTTAAAAATACGCTGAAATTAAATTATAACGGATGTACTTCTAAAAGGGCACGTGCTTTCCTATCCGAATTCAAAGGATACATGTTGGAATACGCAAAAGAGAAACATTTATGTAATGGACAAAGTCCCGGGGCAGTCTGTGAACATTATAGACGCGAGTCATATCAAGTGCGCCTCCGGCATACAACTGACATCAACCATAGGCCTCCTTAAAACATAATCAGAGCAACAACGACTTATGTCACCAATAACAAAGATCTAATTCCAATTGAATTTGTATTATACTTAAGGACAATTTAAGTTGTTACATTGATCGCCGTAAGCTGTTTTTCAACAAAAATCGACATATATATCTGTCTACCCATTAAATTTTATATTGAATTTTTCTCTAATCCTACATTCTGTTAGGTTCTGTTCTAGGTATTGTTCGGAGGCTAGTTTAATTATGCCTCGCCGTATCGAGTGGAAGAAATTACTGGGACATCCGTTAATTAAGTTTTCCACGGTTTCCAGAGCTTGTTAAAATTTTAAAAAAAGAAATTAAAATTGAACAAAGCCCTTTCTGCCGTAACCAATGTTACAAGTCGTTTTTCAAATACATATTTATTTAATTGATTGTTTCGTTGTAAAAAAAAACAACGTAAATTTCAAACGTAGTATTCAAATAACTCGCAATAAATACGTTATAACAACTAGTAAAGTTTTCAAGTTATATATTACAAAAATTGAATTTATTCTGTAATTATTTACCATAACATACATTTAATAAGCAACATCGTGCACACGAGCAGTTAAAACCATATTTACAGCCAAGCCACTATACTAAGAGTTATTATTTAAAGTAATTATTTAATTAACACGCCGTCGCAACCTCTTAAGCGAGTTAGGACAACAAGGAATTAAGTATGAGACTAATGTTAACACGCGTATACGTTGCTATTGTTCCATAAGACCCCCCGTGGCGGTATTTATGGAGGCAATACCCAAGTTTTGGCACACATACCGAGAACCTCTATTAAATTACGTCCTATCAAAACAGACACATTCAAACGAATCTCTTTTGAATATACATCGATGCCTTATACGTTACGTCGAATATTTCTCATCAAGAGAAACGCGCAATGTATTATCTGTTATATAAATTTGTCGATGCAATTCAGGGACCACAGTAGCGAGGTCGAACTATGACTGTTAACATTGTTACTCTTACCCCTCGCTTTTAACGTCATTAGTTGTGCGAGATTTCGTACGAACGCATAATGTGTATTTGTTTTCATAACTCAATGTACGCCATTTTCAGCCCTTTGTGCTGCGGATACACTTAATCGCTGTGGGAAAATATTTTGACTTTGATATTTTTTTTAATTTATTGACGTAATATAGTTTTATAATGAGCGCAGATGCTTCTCGTATGATACGGCGTTTGGATTTATCTATATAAATTATACTAAAATTAATAAATTACTAGAGATTTTAGTCCCAAATCATCCTTTTTCCCCTTTAATATAAATAAACACTAACTAATAATCCTTTTATTAATAAATAAATATTTACTAATAAATAACAATGTTATATCATAATATCAACAGGCACTAAACGATTCAGAACGTCAAGGCTTTAAATTAATTATTTTTAATTAACTGAAATACTAACAATTACAGGGTTTACGAGGGTATCAAAATTTTCTCAAACGGACTACGAGTCGTAAAGTGTTGAAATGATTACAAATTTTAAAACAGAACGTTGTATTGTTTCTTTGCAGCTGACGCTATGGAATGCTTTAAGAACCGTTTACCAGAGAATGGCTGGTAAGAATTTCTCAGCTCTAGTGCTAATTTTCTCGCGACATTGGTTTAGGGCTGCGCCGTTAATGATTGTTTATGACGCCTTTATTAGCTATGTATTTAAATATCGCTGAAAATACGTTAGAATTTTTATTCGAAATTTGAATTTCATTTTTTATTTTCATCGTACGATTATTACAACTTATTGTGTTAGTATTTTAATAATTTACTATGTATTTTATATCATCTATTTTAACGTTAACAAATGTGAAATTACAAAGTAAGATTTGAAATTATACCTATCTTTGTAAGAAAATAAGAAAGCGTGATAAACCGACAGAGCTACTTTTACATTTATAATATTAGATTAATAAATAATATATCCAAATTGCTTAAGACACCATCCGACTAGCTAAAAGACGGTTTATATTTAATGTACCTAAATATGCGGAACATAAACTAAATCCAACAGATTTTGTCCTGTATAGCTTTGTATGGATGTCATAGCGAACGTTTGAACGGTATGCTTATGTGCTACCACTGCCATCTAGCGGCAAGTTATAACAAAGTTAACTGGACGAACGATGTCGATGTCCATTTATTTGAAACAGACTATACCAACAACATTTTGTTTATATAATAGAGACTTATTTAATCGTCGAGCATAAATATGTGTTTTACTAGTTATAAAAAGTGCAAGTCAGCCTTGTCAGAGTCAATTATTTATGTTAGAACCGAAGACCATTCCTGTGATTTGCTAGTTCAGCGTCCATAGTTAGCTTAATGATTTAATTAGAAGTAAAAAAATCATAGAAAAACATTAACACTTCATACTAGTATGATCAATGTGACAACTTTTATATTTACCAAAATATACTATAATTATAGTATAATTTACGTTCGATTATTCAAGACTACCAATTAGGTACTTACGCTATTTAGCTCCAATTGTCGTTAGCCAATCTTGTAATAAATATTAAAAGGTATATTGAGATTATAGTGACAGAAATAAAAAGGAAAAAGCAATCTTTTATTATTATACTTTAATTTACAATAAACTCATTAAAAATATAAATAAGAATAATCACATAAAAGTCCGTCTTGTTAAAAACCTAAGAAACATATATGGCACAATCATTTGTATATAAGTAGAATGTATCATTTGTATATAAGTATGCTTAGCAGCACCGAGTCAATCATCGACACTAAGGACTTATGAACACTTCACGTAAACAGAAACGAATATACATTTATATTCCAATCCCTAAAATCCAATTTTGTCGTCCTTTATTTGAGCGCTATTCAGAGGAAAACAAAAACTGTCTACCGAGCTCCCGACATTAATCCACGAATCTGAAGGTTTGTTCAATCAAATAAGTTCCCTTTATAATTTAATTCCTATTAACATTCGAACTAGATTCAACGGCGTCGACCAAAAATTTTAATAACAAAATAACTTAGGAACTTCTGCCCGTCAAATATAATGGCGAAGTTGGAAGTAATAAGACAAAATTTTATGCATAACAAGGGGAGCCAGTCGGGTGGAAGGAGGCACTTGTCGGCCTAGGCAGAAATGAAACGTCGGGCCTTATGAAGACGAACAACTTCTTAACAAATATAAATCTACTGTCATCCCGTAGGTTTTTATGCATTTAGAGATAACGCTAATTTACTGTTTCTTTGTTGAGACTTGCAATGTATTCTTACCCCAATGTTCAATTTTTTTATCACTTATTGCTTGGTATAATTTTTAATATAAACATGGCATTATCATCTGTTTAATTATGAGTGTGTTGATATATAATGCTATTATTTATTTTACACTTAAAACTTATGTGTACCTATGTAAATGCAAACAGCAAAGTAATTGCATGGCTACGACTTTTTTAGGAGATGATTTGGACGTTATTCTACCACGCTGCTCCAGTATAGTGGCACGAGATAAATTATAAACAAAAATTAAGCATATAAAAATTCAATACCGCAATCATGCCAAGCCACTGGGACATCTAGACTTACATATGTATAAAGATTTCAATGTACATATTTAATTGGACAAATAAATGCGAAAGTTATTCTCTCTATACTATTCTGGTTGGCATGCGTCTTCATGCTTCTATAACTTTTTTATAAGTAATTTTATGATGTCAGATTCCGTGTAGGTTACACGGAAGTACGAATAACAACGGTAAAAAGTATCAAATCAATCGGATGAAAGATTCGTATTCGCATACAATACGAACAAAAACAAGTGTTGATTTTTATTAATTTGGTTATTATTGTATGTCCTTATATCATAAATTAAGTTAATTTTTTATTCAAAATTGAAGCATTACTTATTAATTGTAAAATCAGCAACCGAGACGGTAAGTACGACCTCAGACATGAGAAGAACTAACGAAAGGTACAAAGCGGTTTTTTTTTAAATTTATTTTATTGAACTAGAACGCAAGTAAATTACATAATCAAAACAAAGTTTTCGTTTTTAACTATACTATATTTTTCAATATTAACACAATACAATTAAATAACGTTTATTGCTAATAACAGTTTTAAAATTTTTAATGTATTCGCGCAGAGCGTGACAAATCGGCGGCGTGTCACGCCTCAATATCACAGCTGCATCAAAATTTACATATAGCGAAATATATTAAAATGCTGTCATCGCGTTCAGCCTGCCGGGAGACGTGAGACGCCCCGTCATCTACACCGGGCGCCGCGGTGATTAGCGGGGAGACAAGGAAAAAGGGCTGGCTGAGCAATAATTACGTTATATACCCTCCTGTGAATAATTATCAGACCAGATCGATTAAGAAAACTCCCCATTTGAGGCGTTAATGAACCGGAAAATTTTTATTTCGCCATCGTCTTAACCGAGATCGGATTTAACAATGCTTTCAACAAAAAAATCGCCGCTTGTGAAATAAAGTACGTACTTAGTATGTTTATATTCACTTAGCCGCTTGTTTATTATTAAATATAAATAAATAAACAACGAATAAGTATGCCTAACATCAATTACTTATATTATTATAAAATTTATTTGCAGTAATATATCACCACATGCTCAGTGTTATAGAAATGTAGTTTAAATTACAAAATGGATCATAAATATCTGGCAAGTATTTGTAACAAAAGTGTTACAAGAAAAAAGACCATCAATTGCGTGCGTTTTTTCTAGACGCATCCTTGAACGAACTAAAAACACAAAAAAATTTGAATACAGTACGATTTTAAATATGGAATAATGTATTAGAACGGTGATTTTACATTCCCATATGATTGAGATACGGAGCCCGGTTCATTCAGTGTAGACATATATCAATTACTTTTTGCGCTAACAAAAACCTATACACAGATCGATACAGTCAGCATGACACACGGCAACGGACCGGTTTGTCATACTCACTCTCACATCTCGTAAAGCATTTTTTCCACTTCCTACTCAAAGCGTCGTAACGACTTAACATATGGTGAACTAAATTATGATACCTACGTCTAAACGACAGCAAAATAAAAATGTCCAAACATTTGTATACATTAAATAAATTTATCATCCCCGTTTCGTTTATAGTAGCGTCAAAAGGAAGCTGCCGTGCACACATGGGGGCCCGTCAAATCCCGAACGTATTATTTTTTCAATATCAGACTAATGCTATGAGATAACGAAGTTCGCGACAATCGGATGAATGTTCGCGCCGCGTGAAATCATCTCCATTGTCGCGCCGGATGCGAGTTCGCGCGAGCTCGTACACGTGTATGTGGGCAGTGGGGTACCTGTCAAAATATGACGAGAGCCGTTCGACTACAGATGTCTCTTTTGTCATCGCGCTAATCTAATTTTGTGTTGTCGAGCATGGAAGTGTTGTGTGCGATAGTTGATATTAACACATTTTCGTAACGAATTATTGGGTGGCTGTCAGTTTTGCGTAAGCCGTGACAGGAGAGTGGCAGGCCGGGGATGACGCTGGGCGCAGGTTAGGGTTCGCGTGCAACGATGCGTACAGTGCGCAGATTGCGTTCCCTAAAGCCTGCCAAATTCATCTCGTACATCGTGTTAAACTAGACCCACTAATCTCATTGACTCCCTATCATTCAATCAATTCAAGCCGAAGTTCTTGCTACTAAGTTTAAGTCGTAATCATTCCAATTAAAACAGTACTAACGTTAATCCGAATTCATTGACTCGATGACATTAATATTAACACTGTACATCAAGACGTGTATGATCCTAATTAAGCAATAATGAAGATCTTAAATTATTCCAAAACAAAAGATAAGATATGAATAGATTGGTATTATGATCGTAAAACAAAAAAGGTATCATTGTTTCACGTAAGTTTTTGTAATCTAATGATAATTATTATTTATACTCAATGGTTTTTATATCTTTGCGTCATTTACATAGAATCAACGAGTCTAATTATGAATAATAACACAATAAAAAAAAAAATTACAACATAATATTTGAATAGTAACATGCTAATTGAAAATATAACATGAGCTCCGAGTTTTCGACATTACATTAAATGTTTAATTCATAGCTATATATATAATATTCATGCTTAGGCCCAAATTATCATTACGAGTTTAAAAGAAATAAACATTTTACTAATTGAATTAAATAATTCTATTATCTTGGAAACCGCGTGTATCTCATTGTACGTTTTGTATAACTACAAAGTCAGTTTATTCATACCCACCGTGTATCCCACTAATGTCTCACTGCTGGGTAAAGCTCTCTTTTACTTTTTAATCGAATCTTAGAACCTATCGCGCCATTCTACTCCAGTGTCGATTGGTGTAACATGTAGGTTTGTTCTCATTTTTACCGCGAGATGTATGATTATCAACACAAATTAAGCATAAGAAACTTCATTAAATCACAATGCGAACTGTCATAGATTAAGGTCCTAGTGTTTTTTCTACTAGGTCATTCAGGCTCATAGATCATAGACATGTCAAAGATAAGGACTATAACCTAATCTATAATACAATTCTACTGAAGACTAAATTGCTATAACCATACTAGAGAATTTGGTTCTCTTTAAAAATATATATTACAGTAATATAATAATTGTATCATTTACAATTAGAAATTACATCGAATATAATTAGCTTATTTTAGTAGATATTCGAGATCTCTTGATGGCATAGATAGGCCGTACGTCAGTTCCGGTGCTGATGTAGACGATCCTTTATAAGGTAAGTATCTGTACTGACTATACTATGACATATCATTCAAGATCAACTCAAAATAAATAAAACAATACATATTAATTGCAATATGTATCAGACCAGAACAAGGAGCTGCGATTCACGAGTGACCTTTCAACTGCGCTTTATTAATTAATAACCTTCAATACCTTTAAACGTCACAAGTACTAGTCATCTCATATCGAGACCGCGACAGTGAAATCAGCTTGTTCCCAAAGTCCTCCCTACATAGAGATAACTACTTAGTAAAATTAGAGGGTTGGGGAGAAGTGACACACAAAAGTTATTTAGATGTTTACGTGTGCATTGTGCCATTAAATAAGCAACGAATCGTTGCGGGGGGCGCCGACGACCCTGGACAATGAGATCGACACCCGGCCCACCCGGCACTAACATGATTACCTTCTTTAATGCCAATCTCGGCTGGCAACTTTTAAAGACTTTTTTTTTAAATATATTGTTTGCATAGGACTGAGAAGCAAACAACGAAGCGTTATGTTCAAATATCTCGTCAAATGAGCATTCATAAATATCAAGTTCGAGAAGGCTAACAAAGTTTCAACGGATAAACGGTCATTACAATTCGTCTTTGTCATATATTACAATTTGTCTCCTAATGCACTATCTCGATCTGAAATCAATCACTCGAACACTAGACGCTTGCGTTGGTGTCTTAGTACGTCTGTATATGTTCGAATACTGTTTAAGCTAAAACACGCCTATTGTGCTCAAAATAGATACGAATTTGGTGTGCACTGTGGCATCAGTTTGTCACCGAACGTTGCACGGATGTCTGCAGAAGCCCTGTTGCCGGGACGACGATCTAATGCTAAGATAATGCTCAGACAGCGGAGTTAATTACAAGCACTGCACCACATTCAGGCGTTCGGGCCCTCACACGCTCCCTCGGGACTTCCGGCCCCCTCGAACACCCTCGCATCGACTTAATCATTCACTCCTAATGGAAACCCATCCGATGTGTATCGTTCGCTAAAATACGCATAAAATTTAAATGACCCACTCGACAAATAAAAAAATAAAGGCAGAAAACGCTCGCCGAAATGTCCTACGCCGAACAATAGAGAGCCACCAACGCAGTATCTCATTCCCTGCAGCGTCTCCTGAATAGAATAATGCGAGAATACACAAAACCCGCGCGAGTGTAGTCATCAATCAATGTACTCGGAGATGTTTCATTAGTAAACATTAAGATGTTTGCTTACATGTCCGAATGTTCTCCGCTGCGATATGCCCGAGTTCCGTGAAATGAGTTCGTGCATATAATATCGGTCGAAGATATTCGACAATACTCGAACGTGAATGATGGCGTTGCGTCCACGCGGGAGGTGTCTTGACCACTGCAGGCGAGAATCACAAATGCAGTTCAAACATTCCATTTAATTTTCTAAATGCGCATCCTATTGTGCCAACAAATAAATCATGACATGGCCAGAAAGTGACAGCGAGTGAGACATCAGCCAGTTGCGGACCTCGGTATATCATATTTTTTTCGTGGTGTCGTAAATGATTTGTGTACTTGTTTCCAGTGTAACGTTTGTTCGTGATTGTGGGAGGAGATGCGATATTTGTTTACGTAACATTTTGTGTACTATTCCAATTTTAAAATGCCACAATGTGTTTAATGTATTTTTTTATCATAAATTTTATCACTTTTTTTGTCAGTGACCTTATATTACAATACTTTAGATTAGAAAATTCTTATTTCTATTTAATATTAATGATATAGATGAAATTAAATTAATTGTCGTTTAAATAAAAACACAAGTATAAATCGAATGGCTTTATTGATATCGATATTGCAAACAACAGTTGAATAATATAACTTTAAATCTGTTTCATCTTTTGTCTTTGTTCTTTAGTGAACAGGTAGATGTTGAAATTGTCTTAATTGTTTTTTTTTTCTTTGGGTCGGACAAGATGTTTGAATATTTATACTTATTCGTATTTAGCACCAACAAAAAAAAAACTTGTGTTTGCTTATAAAACATACGATTAAATATTTAATTTTTTTTGTTCAAACGATTTCACAAAACGTTACTTTTGTTCAATTATTATTCTTAACAAGTTTAATATTTACCTTTATTTATATACGGGTAATATAGACGAAACAAAATGCATTAAAAGGCATATATTTAGTTTATAAAATGACGTTTAAAGTATAAAAGAAGGATCTCGTTAAAACAAAAATTAGCAAAATAAACCAAATATTTGAGATTTTATCTCATCAAGACGGACCCGTGTTCGGAACTAATAAAATTCCTGTCAAATACAATCCTCGTTCTTTAAGAGTCTTATAAAGTTTATTCAACACGTTCTAGTCCTTTACAAGCGCTTGAAAATCTTCTTGTAAGTTTTTTAGTAATATTTGTTACGCCTTAACGGAAAGCGGTGTCTCGTGACTTGTGATATTGTTGCTATACATTTTTAAAAGGCGCTCTTATTGATGTTGATAAATAATAACATTTTTTTCTTAATAAATTTGTAACATTTCATATATATTTTTAAATCTTATCATATAACCATAAACTCTTTTGAATACAAATGTTTGTTTTTGAAAACAATAAATATGTGATATATATATATATTATTTTTCACTGAATTCTAGATTTATTAAATAGTAAAAAGTGAAATTTTTCTATAATTTAACGATTTTATTAATATGTATTTTGGCTGAAAGAGGTAAATAATACTCTACTAATTGTATCGAAAAGACTGACCCGCGCGATGGGATTTAAATCTAAGCACTTTGATTTAGAGTTTGTTTTTATTTGGCAGATAATAGCTGTCACAATGGTTTGGTTTTAATATAGCTAACGATAGTATAAATCGTAATGATCGATGATATTCAGAGTCAAGGACATGTACATACAAAGATTTAAGTTTGAATGGATAAGACATGTCGTTTTAATATAATATGAAAATGGTTCAGCCAATGGAGTTTAAATTTTGAATTGTTGTTGCTGGGATTTGTTAATATGTTTGTTGCTTCCATCAACATCACATAAGTGTTATACGTTATTGATAATTGTTCAATAAAAAATGTCAACGTATACAGAATTTTCGCTAGTTTTACATTATCTTACAAATAAATAAAATTGGTGTCAGTCTTTGATTTAAACTTAATTTCTTTTTTACGTGAAATAATGTTTTTTAAACTTAATTAGTGGCTTGGTTAATCTTAACAAATAATATAACATTGTACACGTATTTTACTCGGTAGTAGGGTATATTCTACCATCAAACAGCAATAATTAGTATTGTTATGTTCCGGTTTGAAGTGTGAGTGAGCCAGTGTAAGTACAGGGATATACCATCTTAATTTCCAAGATTGGTGGTACATTGTCTATGAAAGGATTGATATTCCTTATAGAGGAATTCTTAATATTTCTTACAGAGCCAATGTTTATGGGTGATGGTGAATATTTACCACCAGATGGCCCATTGAATCGTCTGCCAAACTATTTTATATTAAAAAAAACATTCGTTAGGAACGTATGAGTATGACCATCATTATATATTACAAAATTAAAGATATTTTATAAATGTAAACCCATTAAAACAAACAATATATTTTTTGGTCATGCTTTATATGTGAATAATATGTTACAAGTAAATTATCATTCGATATCTTACTTCTGATCATAATCCAATAAAGAATGAGTTTTATTACAAACCATCGATTCAAACGAAAATCAAAAACAAAGCGAACCAAACCAAGGCCACGTTTGAATTTAATAAAAAAAAAAACTTGCTACACGGAATCTGTGAGAGACGTGAAACTTGTATTATAAACGTTACAAACAGAAACGTTTGAACGTCAACTAAATTATTATTATTGTTAATTCCGTTTTATTTTAAAACTAGCTTTCGCAAGTGGCTTTGCCTGCAAGTTGTGCTGGAGATGAGTGCCGACAGGTGCTAGGTATGATAAAAGTAGCCTTCCTAACGGCTCAAGCTTACTCTATACATAAATCAAAATCTGTTCAGAAGCTTAGTCGTCAAAGCGTAACAGATATACAGAGTGACTTATAATATTAGCTTATATTAATAATAACAAAGTCACTTCCAGCAAAACACGTCAGAACTATAACTCTCGTCCAAAATCTTCAACCCAATACATCATTGATCGTGACGAGATACATCGTGTTATGATGTGACGTCACTTATTACTAATATTAATGACTGTGATTTCATCTTATTTTAATTGTTAGTCAATAATAACTCAATAGCGTCAACAGTAAGATATTCCAAGCGAAATTAAACCGTACAAACTAAATACACATTTAACACAGGTATAGTCTACTCCAGTAACATAAACAAGTTTGACGTTGAATTGTCATGATTGGTCGAGAACTTGAGTAATCTATGGTATGCATTGCTGATTCGTCAAAATTGCGTTTTGAATATCGGTGAAATTGTTATCAGAATTATGAAAGTAAAATTAAAGTGGATATAAACGGAATAGTGTTATGTTACAAACAAATGTTATATATACCGGGATATTATTCACACAAGACCATGTGATCCCAAGCTAAGCAGAGCTGATACTATGGAAACCAGACAACTAATATACTACATATGCTACTTTTCTTTATAAATACAAACTTAAATAGATAATTACACCCAGACTCAGGACACACAGACATGTTCATGCGTTTGTGCTCATGTTTGATATTTGTATTTCTGTCCTGGGTGGGAATCGAACCCTCGACCTGCGGCGCGAAAGGCGAGTACCAACCACGTCAACCGGCTTGTCTATATATTTGTAATATATAGCAGAATTTTTAATCGTATAGAGTATGTTAATCTAAATTTTGTTGATGTAAACTCCTTCAATTGGTAAAGGTTATCTGTATGAATTATGCAAAATTGATTAAAGGTGTCAGTCAGATGACAGCGATACCTTGTTTTTAACATTGAAACCTGCGGCTCGAATTTACATTTAGAAAATTTTCAAGTTGTAAAGTATGTAATTAAAATTCGTTTGTACAGTTAAATGAAAACATACTAAGACGACTCGTGTCTGTGTCAGCTGCTAGTATTGCATTGTGGATTTTATTTTAGTCTGATTTTAAAGGAAAATAGTTCGTCCACTTATTTATATTGATGATTTATTTAGTGCGGTTGCAGCTGATTTAGACCGATAACAATAACGTGATTACGTAGTTCGTGTATTGATTAAAATGAGTGTAATAACTGATGTGTCTGCCCCGTTGGTCTAGTGGCTAAATGTAAGGCCGCAGACCCGGACGTTCTGGGTTCGATATCCAGGTCGAGCCAATAAAAAGTTCTTGGATCTTTCTATCAGAAAATTCTCAGTTGCTGTCTGGAGTCTGGAAGTGTGTACACTCGCGTGCCTCGAAAAGCACGTAAAGCCCGCGTCCTGCTCCTGAACTAGTTCTGGTCGTATCCCATCAGACTATGAGATGAAACTGACACTGTGATACAAAGGATTGCTGGTTAGCGATAGAATTAGATAGCAATGAGTACCTTTATACAAATTCCACACGCTCAAATTAACCCGTGGTTTATCACGTAAGATTGCCTATATATCGAAGACGTTTGCATTGTTACAAAAAAATCCTTGATAGTTATCTATACGACCAACAAATTGTGAATAAGATGTTTATATCGTTTCCTGTGTCAATCAACGGTATATAAAAAAAAAAAAAATTTAAAAACAATCTTGTCAAATACTACTGGCAGGCACTATCCACATTACACAATAAATATTAGTTAAACAATAAACATTCATCACGTTTATGTAACTAAACGTTAAGAGTTGAAACGAATTAAATACATAAGTGGACAAAGTTCCACTGTTGGGCGACGGTCTGCTCTTATTTTGTGAACACTCAGATATATTTCCTCTGTAAGTATGCGATATGCAGTTCATATGACATCTGCGAGGTTTCAATCCGACGTTTTGCTTCATCGCCGAGCAGGAGATGAATAATAAACACAAATAAAATCCAGTAGTTTGTTTACTCAGCGGTTCTGCTCGGACTATACTTGAGTTTCATTTTCACGTGTCGCGCAGACCATCACGGCTAAATTATGTACAATAAACTGACTGTCATTTAACTTGACCAGAGCTATAGATAATGTTCCGGTTTAGAAATAAATTATCATTTTGATTAAGTGTGACTTAAATAAAAACAATAACAAATACATCGAACTAGAATTTAAAATGTTATAATAGGTTTGTTTGATGATCAAATCAAACATTGTTTTTGTTGATGTTTATACGTATTCACGCGTCATTAATTATTTGCTGGCACTTGTGTGTAGATTTATGTCATAGTGTTATCAATACAATAACGAATTTCGTCGTAAAACGTTACTCATTTTTTTACATGGTAAAACCGACGGCTTAACAGTTTGAGTTAATATAATATTCCTAACTAGAAATAAAAGGTAATTCACAGATTTAACAACAAAATTACGTCAGAATTAATACAAAATGTAAAAAAAAAAAACAGTCATTTGTCATGTTCTTAAGCTTTAAGTTTTTTTTTTAACTCACATGCATACACGAATTCAACTGACCGATCGAAATACCGAACAAATATAGTATGATGCTGTTCAATAAATCATAATTGAAGCTATAAACATTCCAAAGATACAAGACATACCTACAAAATTCCTAACAACAATTATTAGGAGTATATTATCATTAATCTTCGATAAATTATAATTTACAACAAACCCGCGGGATGCATATCGGTATTGTTCTATGACGAATAATAAATAATAATAATTACTAATGATCGGTCAGTGGTCAAAATTCGACTATAAAAGCATTATTGAAAATTTACTTGGTATTTTACTAGGCTTTTGTTCAAGCCCGTTTGGGTACCCACTCATCACGTATTCAACCGCTGAACAGTAATATTTAGTATTTTTGTGTTCCGGTTTGACGGGTGAGCCAGTGTAACTAAAGGTACAAGGGATATAACATCTAATTTCCTAAAGTTGAAGGTGCATTGACGATGTAAGTAATGGTTAAATTTTCTTGTGCGATTTTGACTATTTACCATCATGTGTTCTGGCCATTTACAGATATGGCCTTATTATTTTATATAAAAAAGTCGTTACTTGCTGGTATGGGTTTGTGAAAGCTCGTCTGGGTAGGTACCACACACTCATCAGAAATTCTACCGCTAAATGTGGCGCATTGACGATGTAAGCGATGGTTAACATCTCTTACAATGCCAATGTCTAGTAATCGTTGGTGACCACTTACCATCAGGTGGCCCATATGCTCGTCTGCCTACCTAGGCTATAAAAAAAATATATATTTTTTCCAATTGATAACACTAAAACTTGCCAATAGCTACCAAAAAGGAAATACGGTTGACAAACAGACGAAAAAACGGTAGTGAAATAACATGTCTGCCTGTTTTTATATAAACAGTAAGGTGATGTCAAGTCGTGTTCAAATGGTATCGTCCCCTGGCCGAATACCGCATGGCAAAATGCGCATATATTCGTGCAGGGCTTTGAACCGGAGACCTCCGATATCTGAATCCTTTTTACCACTAGACCAACGACCAAATACATGTAAGCAACTATGATATTAGCATTAGTATTAAATAACGATACGTTTAAATTTCAGAATGTAATACAGTTGATATTTATACGATTAAAGTGTAATTAAACTGCGTCGAAGCGTTTTTAATGTTGTGTTAAAGGATTAATGTTATAAGGGTGTTAATAATATATATCGATATATTCGTATCTGTTAGTAAGCTCATTACAATGTCATGGGTGGTGGATGTCGGCAGTTCTTTCAAAGTGCAAAGTCAAGTTCAGTGTAAGGCATAGCTTATAGTTAAATAAAGTAACGTATAATTAATTCGATGTATAAAGTTAAAGAACACGCACTTAACCTTTGAAATATAATATAATGATTCAAAACAATATAGGAGAGCACAACCAATTTCTCACTTCTTGACCGTAAAAATAATTGTATTTAGATATTTATTTTTAAATAATGGCATTAATTTTTTACACAGGTCACAGAAATGCAAACCAGAAATGTTTTATTCAGTCATGTAAAACTAGCTTAAGTATTATATTTTTTTTATTCGTTATCTGTAGCAATAACACAATATAAGGCAGTGTGTACAAGTCAAACAAAGTCACCCTTAGCGCGTGGCGGGGCTTACGAATTTTCATATCAAAGCATTGCTCAGTTTTATGAATTACACTCAATTGAAAGGGCCGTTATGTCGTCTTTATTTTGTAACTCGTGGGAGAGTTTAATTCGTCCCTTAATCGCATTAGTGTGTTCGCATCTTTATCACGATATCATTACTTTGCAGATTTTTAAATAAACATTCGCAGAGCGATGTATTTAAAATACTCTCGCATTGAATATATAGTAGTTTGTAGAGTATCGTCACATGGATGTTTTTGTTGATAATTCATTGATGATTCCGTATATGATGTATTAGTAATAGTTAATTTCTATTATGATATGATACTACGTTTCTATGTACGACTTCAAAAACAAAATATTTATATTTTATAAGATTATCATTATAATACAAGATTATCATAATTTTATATGTATAAGTATAAATATGTTTATATTTATACATATAAAAATACTAGGATGCGAAATGTACATTGTATCTGAAAGAACCGACAAGAAATTGTCTGTATATATAAATACAGCCAATGTGGTAGGGCTTTGTGCAAGCTCGTCTGGGTGTATATATATATACACCCAGAGCCTACGCCCACGCCCTACCACAAGTTTATGCACAATCTCAATCTTTCTATTCCTTCAGTCATAATCCTACGGGACGGCAAAGACGAACGACTGGAAAGAGATCAGGTGGCTTCGCGAGTCGCGGGAGTATAACAGTGCCAATCATAAATTCCGGAATGCTACTAAATTTACGTACTTTAAGCCCAGGACCTCGATATGTGTGCCTTACTCGATATGTCTTGTCATATAATATCTTAATATCCACACAAATAATTTAGTTTCAATCTTTAATTACCTTACTTGCCAACAACGCTGTCAACAAAGAGATGTGGTGGGGTTGATGATATAAAAAGCTGTGTTAAACATTCGAATAGGCAACTAATTTAATTGCAAGGAACCAATACATTTTATCATCTCTCTGTAAGCCAAATATTCTCACATGAATATTATTTTTACAATCGTTTGGGGGTCATCACAGAGGGACGGCATCGACGACTGTCGTCCCAGTGACGTCACTCGGTCGGACCCCAACCAATTTATTAGGTCTTAGCCTTATTACATATAAATATGCGAACATAAAACTTTTCAGTATCTTTGTCATCTCTATTTGTGTACGGTTTTATTTGTTTCTTGGCTATTGAGTATTAAAAATAAAAGAAAAGTGAAGATAAGAGCTCATGTTGTCCATTATGGTCGAATTTCGTGCACTGAGCGAATACCTACTAGTAACATGCAAATCAATACTAATATTATAACTAGGTTTAAATGGTTATAACTGCGAAAGTAACTGTCGTAACAGATACGCTACCTAACCTAAACCGCTGAAAGGATTTTGATGAAACTTGGTGTGAATTAAGCTTGAATAGCAAAAAAAGACATAGGCCATTTTTTATACCTATCACCCACCCTCAGCTCCCCCACATGCGGGCGAAGCTACGGGGGTAAACTAATGATATAATATTTGAAGATAAATAAAGTTGAAGCATTTGTTGCCATTTCTAGCATAAAATTCCGATATCGCGACGTATTCGCGATGTTGTCCCGGACCACCGGCACCGGGCATTGTCCGATTTGTTCCCATTTCCATGAATTTTGTTTATTCAAAGTTTTTTGTCCTTTTTTCACGCATACACTTGATTTATACTTCGCCATTAGGTTATGTAAGTAAGCGATGTCTGAGTCCCGCTCTACGGGGCGTCCGATCTCACTAGATAACGACAACACATGTTGTCATCTTGTACGTTTTCATTCAAATACATTAGTAATAAAATGATATTGTGCCCGAAGTGTCACTTATTCATTGATTGCCCTTTTTTTTCTTTAAAAAAAAAAAGAAATCGCGCAACGGATGCTAATACGGTGAATCGTAATTTGATATCGGTTCAGTGTGAAGAATACTTTTGCTTAATTTTTATTTCTTAGAAATAATAATATTCACATTCAACGTATCTTTTATTTTAAGCCATTTCAAAATTTTATTTAAGATAAATATGTCAAATAATACTAATTTTTGTATTAAAAATAATAACTTTAATTCCTATTTTATATTTCTTTAAGTAACGTACTTATTATAATTATTAAAGTTATACAATTAACTTCATTTGTTAGGAGTAATATATTTAATGAACATAAATAGTTGCATTGCTTACACGTATTAGTAGAAAAATTACAAAAATCATAAAACGCTAAGTCATCGATCGTAAAACATACGAACAAACATACAAATATTACAAACAAAACTCACTTGTCACCCGTGAGCTTTTTTGTTTGCATTTTTGTGTTTTTGTCCGAGTCGATGAAGGGAGGAACGCTCGACGGGGGTCCCGACCCCCCGCGGCACAAGTACACAAAACGCTCCGTGATTCACAAAGACAAAAAGGAAAAATTACGTACTATAAGATACTAAAGTACAACTGCACCAACGTCTGTGTACGTCGAGCAATTAATATTTAATATATGAGATAAAATTGATCAATCGGGCTTACTTTATCAACATTTGTTTAAAATGTAACAAACTCATTTACATACTGTGTTGTTTATAAGTATCAACCTTTGTTAACAAAACTTTCGAACATAAAAAGTATCGAGTCTTAATATAGCATTATATATTAATTAATTAATTATAGTACAAAATACATACATGTTTATTATATATATATTTTTTTTATTAATAATCCAATGTGTATTTAGAAAATATTAATCAAGTGGTTCGAACTAGTTTCAATACAAAAATGGCTTATCATCTTATTTTCTGTGTCAAGAACTATTAATTTATCAAAATCAAAAATCTTTATTCAATACACAAGCGTTACACTTCCTTATTGATTGTTATAAATCTATCAAATATAAATCACTGTAACAAACTTGCAAGACGAACTAGAAAGCACAACCGCGTCATATCATAAAGCTTTATCATTCATTATCAAAATAATGTGTTATCGTACAAATCAAGTTAAGTATTAATAATAATTATCATGGATTAATTCATAGAGTATCCTCAATCTTCGTAAGAAGTCCTCACACTCATGCTTTATCCTAGTTTTTATACAGACTTGTGAACTTGAAATTAACTGTCGCAATGTCGTATATTATTCAGCATTTGTCATCCGATGTAGCCGAAGAGAATTTATTTACCGTTTCATACATTCGTGTATGTTCACCACAGTTTAGAACCGGCGCTTTATAAACAATCAGAACTTACAGTCATGACGTCATCAGTATCCATGAACGCATTTTTTTTTTCAAATAGTAAATTGGTTATAAATTCCTGTAATTTAGTTCAATTAAGACACTGAAAAAAAAAGTCTTGTAACATATAGTAGACTAGCTGTGCCCCGCGCCTTCACCCGCGTTTCTATACTACTTTATAAATCTATTGGCTCTGTCTGTACATGAAAAAATGAAAAAAATTGTATGATGCGAACCACTGCATCATAAAACAATTATTTATCACAAAATTAGGTGAAATTAAAAATGTACAGACAGAACCAATAGATTTATATAGTAGTATAGATACAATATACTGGTGGTAGGCTTTGTGCAAACCCGTCTGGGTACCCACTCACCATATATTCTACCGCTAAACATCAATACTTAGTATTGTTACGTTCCGGTTTAATGGGTGAGTGAGCCAGTGTAACTTCAGGCACAAGGGACATAACATCTTAGTTTACAAGATGGCAGCATTGGAAATGTAAAGAATGGTTAATATTTCTAACATCGCCAATGTCTGTGGTGTTGACCACTTACCATCAGGTAGCTCATTTTCGCATCCGCATATCTATAACATGAAAAAAATACCTAAGTAAATTGTATTTCTAAGGTCTAGAAAAGAATTAACTCTGGTATGACTTCATAAATAATATATAAGTTACATATTGTTCTTGGAAACAAATGTCCGTTGAATGGTTTTTGCATTTGTTGACTTAATACAAAACGGTTTTACGGTGGTCGATGTCGGATCATATTAAGTATACATTTTATAGCGAGCGATGCTATAATATTAAATAGTTATAGGCTTTGCTTTATAAATAGCATTTCTTTACGCCTTTTTTGCACAACAAAGAAATGAAAACTAAATAGACACAAAGAAAACACAATTCTTATAGTTAAGGTAGCCTAGACGATATTTATATTGATATAACGGGTTTTGCTTTGATGTTTGTGTACAATAATAAAGCTTTTAGATAAAACAACATATATCATTAGTAAACAGCATTAATGAAACGACGGCAACTATGACTCATGTTTATTTAATATTTTAGCATTTTTGTCTTATCATGATTATCCAGCTACTTCATATCCTAGCTGCATAATCATAGCTTACATTACGAAGACAGCTCAAGCGCTTGCAAGCGGCCACATTGCACAAATGTTCCGCTTATTTAGATGATCGTGAAATTTATAGTCTTTGAGTAAACGTTGTATTGTCTTCGGAATTATTAGCTTCGTTCGTTTATATTTTTACGTTCCCACATATTAAGTATTGGATTTCGATTATGTTGTAAGGGTTTTTGTATTTGCTTTGAATCATAGTACATTGGTTTTGTAAGTTATGAAAGACTCAATATTATTTGAAGATTCTTTAATTCGATATATATTTTCTTTATATAAAAATTTGGTATTAGCGGCGATGGCGGTTATTAGAAATTTGTTCTCATTTCTCACACACACTGGCACTTAAAAAATAACCCTACATTTACATCAGCGATCTACCAATAATTGTAGTATCCATGATGTTTTGTCTCTTGTGCCTGTTATTGGACTGTCCTTTATTAGACTCACACTTTCAACTTAATATATGTCTAGACTTGAGATACATTATAAACAGATACGTTTTTACTTAGGATTAATATTTAGTGTAGATATTAAAATCATTTTTAGCTTAATTATTAAGAGTAAGATCAGGGTGTAAGTAGTGTTCTTAAAACAAGCAATACTTTCTTATAATTTCAAGCAAAAAGCGATTAAAATATAGCTGTTCAACTCAAATCTAATCAAAATAAAGCGCTTCTGAAATGTGCTTTTTAAATGTTCAAATTGAATTCTATCTTCAATTTCTATAATTATAAATACGCTGTTAAATTTAAGATGTTATAATTGTTCTATCTTTAATTAAAATAATTAATGTTAAGACTGCTCTGACAGATGACATGCGCAACGGACATTCTTAGTTCGTTTTTCTCTCAGAGTCCTCACATTTGCTCTCCTTTTCCCAACTGTCAGTGACTCTGTCAATACCAGAATAGTCAAAAGTATTCTCTCAAACATATTCTTATAGAAACTTCAAGTATCAATTAATAGAAATAATTGCCATAAAATAGTTTTAGCGCTTCAATTGTTTCAAGCTAGTCGGGCTGTAGAGAAAAGCAGATGTCACATTAAAATTCCTGAAGTTATTCCACCGTCAAACCGCACTTGAGTAAATTAGAACTACTTGGTCCCTGTATAATGACGCCATTTCTTTTGTTTTATTTCAAAAATATAATGTTGTTACATAAGAAATAATTTAATATATGTTCTTAACGTCTACTTGACATCAATAAAAGATTTACAATCACTACATATTATAAATGTCCCACCGCTCCTTCTGTCTGAACGCGATGAACTCAAAAACTATCAAACAGTTTTTCAGTTTTCACCAATGGACGGAGTTATTCATGAGGAACGTTTAAGTGTATTATGGGTTTGAGTTAATTGGCTGAAATATGACGATGATTGTTGAAGATGTCGGAAATGAGTCGTACCGGCTTGGAGCTTTACTTCCGTGCGCCGTGTAAACCAATAGTTTAATTGTATTACAATATAAACGTGTTAAGCTCGATTTAAAAGTACGCTATTAATATTCTTGTACTTACGTAGTTCACAGGTATAAATCGAAAACGACTATCTTTTGAACTAATTTTAATCTATACACATATTATGGTATCAAAGGTAAAGTGTGTAATATTACACAGCAATTGGCAGTTGTTTAGCTTGTTTATTGCAATCGATATTTTTGTGTATAATATCATTGTTATGCTAGCTTATGTGCTGCGTTAATCTTTGATTGCAGATTATTATGTATTAACCCTATCAAATTGTAAGACTTTCCTCGATATTTTGGTCCCCCTGAGGATAAGTTACCTCCACTTTATATATCCTTCGTATATATAGTAATACTGACTCACTTTACTTTGAAACCGGAACACGACGATACAAAGTGTGTTGGCAGTCTGCTTAAATATTTCCAAATAAGACTATTTTTTGGACCAATTTAATGGACATAATAATAAAGGGGTATACAGACAAAACTATTAAAAGTCACTAACTAAATTCACGATACAGTAATTTAATAAAATTAAACTACTATTCTCCACGAACTTGTCTCATTATTTACTCTAAAATCCTATTTCTCACGCTGATTTATCGCCTGTCAATTTAAAATAGCGATCTTTATTTGTGTATCGCCTCACAATCTACCGGTAATGGGATATTTAAAGTGCACTGACGTTACTCTCCGGAAATCACAGTTGTAATAAAGACCTGAGGTAGAAAGCGGTGCCCACTGCCCACTGTGTGATAGATGCGATCTCAACGACAAAAAAACAACGAAAATCGCCTTACCAGGCATGTTTCATAAAACGAATGACCCCCATCGTATATCCTCACCTGCTTGGTATGACATAAATTATAATAACATTATGTTGTACACGATCGGACCGTCTCAACAAATACTCATTCACTAGGAAATAAGATGTTTTCGAAAATATATTGTTCGAGTTATTAGGACGGGTCAAAATAAAAAAAGATACATATATATAAAGCTCTAATGTCGACTCGCTTGCTGCGCGTCTTTTGTGTTTGTTTACATGACTAATGTCGCTTGAATACGGATTAGAATTGAATAACGTTTTAATATATCAGTCCGAGTCTTTGATATATTAAAATTAAAACGATTAATACGCTTTCTATTTCGATTGTGATTATATTTTGAACGATTTATCGAAATGTTGTAAAATATTCCATCAAATACGAATGATTTCAAATTAGCTCCGTAACATTTTTCGTTCTCCGGAAGCGACGTTCACAAACTGTAATGTCACAGTCATACATCTTGCGGCGCTTCTACGCAATAATTCGGTACATTAAACTTTTATTTCCCGGGGCTTTGTGTAACCGATTTGAGTTAGTGGGCATTAAAATCGATTCGAATCGAGAGGAAGACCACGCGCCCCCAACGTAATTAGCGCTAAGCAATATTTAGCGGCGCTTAACGAAATCGAATTAGAGGTGTCGTAAAAATCGATTAGCGAGTCGGGCGAAATAGTGTTATGTAACCGCACGCTTCCGAGTGCCTTTTATTATCAATTAGATGGGTTTATGTGCGGAGTAGGTGAGGATTACACCGTACGTGTCTCGGCTCGACCGCGGGGGCTTAGACCCGAGGGACCCTCGATGACAGCTGCCTCCGTCGCGTCCGAGGAGTTTATGCCGCGCTATTGACAGCTAAGTTACATCGTAACTCATCGCTTACAAACATGTTGTGATGCGTACGAAATATATTGGTTAGTTAGTACGCGCTCGCGGCGTAAGGGTCGACGTTAACTCCGCGGGATTCAATTTATGCTGTTTTATATGGACTTGTCCATTTTTGTTAATGTGAAAATTAAATCAGGACCTGTGTTGCTCCGTGAGAAGAGAATGACTACGCGGCGCCGACGTCTTAACCTCCATACTGGTAAATGAAACCTGTTGATGATATATTTGTAGCGCGGACTCTTCGTAATGTTGCATATTAGTTTTTTTATTCGGCTACCAGCTTATATATATTGCATTCGATTAAACTCCGCTGCGAATATGTTTCCTTTTTATTAAGATACAATGACTATTAAGAAAACGTTTCAAGGTATCGTTTAAGGTTGTAAAAAAGCGAACAAGGTGATTATTTTTATACCTAAATGTATATTTCGTAGTAATCGAAATTTATACTATTAATACTATCACGTATGTAATGTTTTGGTCGTAGGAGTAGAAATAATCAACTATAATAACAAGGACGAAGATAAAAAATATCTATACTAATACTATAAATGCGAAAGTAGTTCAGTCTGTCTGTTCGTCTGTTACGCTATGACGGCTAAACCACTGAAGTGTTTTCGATGATTTTTTTTTATAAAGCTTGAACTCTAGCCATGTATATCAAGTTTTTATACCTAACAGCTGCCTCCTCTCTTCCAAATACGTGGACAAAGACGCGGGAGAAGACTAATAGAATATATAAAATTAAATATTAAATTCAACAATCTTCCGAAATCTTCTGAAATACTCCGATCGAGCAATCAGTGCGGTGTAAAGTCGGATCAGACTTACCCTCAGGAATCCATCGTCGTCTCCGTGGAAGTATTCCGAACTTCGATATTTGATTCCGTTGGAAATATTAATGAGACAAATCTTCGTCCTTCGAATAACGTGAGTGACAGGGGGATGATTAAACATTGATCGGGCGCGGACATCGTGGTCACGACGACAGGATATTGGACTCGTAAAGAAGACTTGGTATTTTATTCGCTTGAAATATTTCGAGTACATTGACAAGCGACACGCGGTAAAACGTGACGTCACCGGCAATAATATCGAGCATAATATTTTTAAGATTTAGTCAAAATATATAAAAAGTAATGCGTATTCTATGTAATCATACATCCTTTATCTAAATGCATTAAAACATTGTTTTCCTTATTAGCACTTGCGTATAGGTCTCTCTCTGTATACTTATAAAGCAATACGCATCGTATAAGATAATTGTTTATATAAAAAATAAAGACGTATTGTAGTGCACCGGATATGACATCTAGTTTTGAGACTTTTGTTTCACATTAAAAATATGTATCGCATTTATCATAAGAGACGAAGCATCATATGTATAAAAGTGATTTTGTCATTAGATAATAATGATTAGCGATTTAAAATGCTTTGATATGGAAATTACATCTTTGTAAGTTATTTATTATTAATTCTGTAACAAAATACACTTATAAACATTAATAGATGAGAAATTCAATAAGTTTATTAGTAGGTAATTTAACTATGAGTGATATCTACATAATATATTACAGATGTGGCAGTAACTAAAACTATATTTTATATTATATATAACGTAAGCTTAAATATGATTAAATCCAACACATCCAAAACTAAATATCAAAATATAACTTCAAATAAAACACTAAAAATAAAGATATACTTAGATCACATATGTACACAGAAATAACTCAATTTATTAAAGTCGGTCAACAATACAAACTAAGAGGTCACTATCATAACATCCAATAAGTAGCCGAGACGGATGACCACTGATCGATGATACTGCGTCATGTCTCCTGTTATCTGCGATGTATAAGCTGGAATCTCTTAGTATCGAGATGATCACGATACTTGGACGCACGGACGGTAATTTTTCACGCCTTTTTCGGATTCTGTAGAGGTAGCAGACGAATGGCTTTTTTCTGCTTTCTATTATACTATATTTATTTATGTTTGGATTTAAAGCACTTTACAATAATTATTAGTTGATTTTGGACGTATAAATTTGTAGAGTAAAATATTTAAAATCTAATTTGAATTTAGAACATAACATGTATGTAAGAATAATGCAGATTGTATATATTAATATTTTGTATTAAAACATATATATATATATATATATTAATAACATAATTTCTGATATATATTAGTAACATAAGATGATCACGTCGTTTGTGAGTAATATTTAACACGTTTCAAAACATAAGGTAGCAAGGTTATACGTTTATTTTTTATATTTTGAAAAAGCTTTTTTAAGCACTTGTGTGCTTAAGAGTTAACGATTATAGTTGTATAAAATAAATGATTATTGAGCTGGAATTTATATCGTCTATAACCTTCCTCAATAGACGAAGTAACTAATGCAACAATAATTTCACTTGGTGGTACCTATGGCTTTGTGCAAGCCCGTCTGGTAGCATTTACTAATAACAGAATCTAGCAGCAAGCAGTACTTATTATTATTATGTTTGGTTTGGAGGGTGAGTCATCCAGTGTAACTATACGCATAAGGGACATAACATATTAGTTTAACAGCACCAATTGTTATGGGTGATGATAGCGTATCTTCTGGTGTTATCGATTCAAAATTTAAAAGCCATAAAACTGTACTGTTCTCATTTACATCGGCGACCAATACAATCAAATAATTAGACCAAATATAACAACTATATACCGTTATATCTCTTATTTATTTATATATTTTTGTGCGTAACTTGGTCGCGAGTAATCGTTACTTAGCTTCAATAAAGTTCCTCGGTTGCCTCAGTTGTAGATATCTACATTTCGGCCCAGTGAATCTTAAATGAAGAGAGCTTTGATAACTAAATTATCATGTGTTTCATTTAAGTTCATAATTCAACTCATGGTCAACGGTGTCGGAAAATAGAGTGAGAATTACAAGATAGCGTAAAATTTACTACAAATTCCATAAAAAATAATAATTAAAAAATGTTTTATAGTAAAATAATATCAACTTCGTAAATATGAGCTTCTTGTAAACAACTTGTGTTTGTTGTAATTAATAACTATCGTAATAGCACCATGATAACTGCAATTTAAGTCCCATGGCTGGCAAGCCATTGATCAATGTTCATGTGCAAAGGTTAGCACTGCACCTGACTTTTTGTCGTTCATCAAAATGGTTAGAGCTCGCGATATTAAACGTTCAATACTTCAATAAAAACAGTTAAATTTCAATCAAAATAAAAAAGTAGTAATGTTATGTTACGTTATAATTATATAGTTTCAAATATAAAAATGTATTTATTATATAATATACGTTACTGTTTAGTTTGGCTTAGCTTGCTGCTTTCGCATCATACTATGAATTAAGGATAATTTAGTAAATGTTAGCCGAGATGGTGCAGTGGTTAAAACGTTTGAACCTTAACCTTTGACTGTGGGTTATTCTACGACTTATTCTAAGAGCATATTCAAACAATGGAACATTTTCAGGTATTCTAGTTAAAAATGTACGTATGTAATGTATAAAAAAGACGTAAACTATCCGTAAGTAAAACGAATCGTTTTTCGAATATACTAATCGAATCAGGGTTACATTAATCAATTCTTACATAACCAGTGAACTATATTTGACGTTTATTTCAGTTTATGAAATCAAAGGTATTCAGATTCGACACGAGCGCACCCTGGGGCGACAACTTGTAATAAATAAAAATAAAGGAGATCCATGCATATAGAGGTGTATTACTCCAAGTTGATTTATTAGGCAGAAAGGTGCAGCCTTCAGCCCCGAGCGAAATAGTTTTCGCGTCAGCAATTTTTATCCCTATGTAAAAAAAAAAATCGATGTCCGTCCTTTAAATTGTCTGTTATAGAATATATTACTAAAATAACTTAGTAACTGATATATTATTGTTTCAAAACATTTATATTGTATCAAGTATACGGCGAGCGATATAATATTCAAAAGACGTTACACGACTTACATTTTTCGAGTGACTGATCCGTGACATCACTTCAGATTTCGTCACGTAATGTATAATAGAATTTGTTTTGTATAATATATATATATTAAAAAACTACTAAATTATAATTTTTTTGCATAAATGGTTTTTATATATTTTAACTAATGTCTTCATTATTGACATACCTGATTATAACACTTTTTTATTTGATTATAATTAATAGTTCAGTATATTCTTAAAGAATCGTAAACCATGTTATTTTAAAAGAATCGTCGGGGACAACAGCTTGTGCTGTTCCAAGTGTGAAAAACTAGGGGTTCGTGATAAATGTGGGTGTATGAATAACATTTGCCCGTCTTCAAAAATCTGGTACATATGATTAGATGCCCTCAGGACGCAGGTGAATACCATCATAATAAATCTTAGTCGCCTAATTGTAAGAGTATTAGATCGATCGATCAGTTGCTTCTAAAATTATGACTCTTTAATTTTGTCGTGTAATTAAATATTGTCATGTTTTTTTTTTGTCGATAATTTTAGTTACGGTTCGATGAACTTTAATAAAATTACATAGAATGAATGACACCACACCAAGGATGAGTATCACAGTCTCATCAGGCGGAAAGCGAAAATGAAAACAAGCACAAATTATAGGTTAGTTTTTATATTCCATAGTTAGTTTAGCAGCTAATAGCTAATGGCTCTGTTTATTTATATAAAATGATCTTTTATTGTCTCCATTGTACTAAATATAAAATGGAACTCTCTTTCAACGAATTACGTGGTATTTTTGTATACAGTTTTTACAGCTTAAACTAAAAAACATACTTGCTTAGAGGATAACTTCGTATAAATAAATATCCTGGGACATAATTCACACAAGGCTATCTGATCCCAAACCAAGCAGAGCTCGTACTATGGAAACCAGACAACTGATATACTACTTTTCTTTTGTAAATACATACTTATATGTATGACCTGCGACGTGAAAGGCAAGTATCTTACCAACTACGCCAACCGTCTCGTCGCCGGTTAATATAACCCTCTGAGGCGGGGATCTTATGAAATCTTTGGGGCACTGTAACCCCTCAATCTTCAACTTTATCCAATCGTTCGAATCGACGTTATTTTTATTACACTAAGACAAACAGATTTTCTTTGGAATAAAATAAGCGTGCTGAGCCGAATATGCAATAATATTTTTTAAAAAAATCTCAAGACACACCGGCGGTTTGCGCTACTTTTTATATAACATTCGACATTACATTGATAATTAAATAAAAATAAGGGTCCTCCAGACCGATTTCGGCCACGGCGGCCAATCTCAAGAGAGATAAGCCAACTGCGCAGGAAATATTATAGTGCACAAGTGTGTGCGCAAACACAGGTGCATTCTCTTTTCCTTAGCTCTCATAATCCGATGGGACGGCAATCCGAAACCACCGAAAAGAGTTCAGGCGCGAGACCAACGGCTTAACGTGCTTTCCGAGGCACGGGAGTGTACACACTTCCACCTTCCAGACTCCGGGCTGCTACTGAGAATTTTCTGACAGAAAAACCCAATAACTATTTATTGGCCCGACCTGGGAATTGAACCCAGGACCACCGGGTCTGCAGCCTAATATCTAGCCACTAGACCAACGAGGCAGTCATAAAAATTTATATGTATATAAACAATAGTTTCTAAGTTAATTTCCAACACATTTGCAACGTGATTAGTACAGTACATATTTTTCGTATAGCTGTTCTACGCGTTCATGATCCGCGTCATCTTTATATTTTAAATTTCATAATTTGAAACCTTAGTGGTCCTTATTTAGGTCTCAATGTCAAAAGAGCCGGTTAAATTAACGAAACACAAAACATCACGTAGAAATTCTCGAAACATTAAAATTCTGTCCATCTAACAAACCGCACTGAAAAATATCCAAACCAAGATGGGAAAAAGCCTTCACAGTCTGGTATTACTGACTCGTTGGTCTAGTTGCTAGATAAAGGCCTCAGATCCCGTTGTACTGGGTTCAAACCTCAGGTCGGGCCAAGAAAAGTTATTGAGTTTCTCTGTCGAAGATTTCTCAGTATCAGCCCGGAGTTTGGTAATGGAAATCGGAAGTGTCCTGTACCTCGGAAAGCACCTAAAACCGTTCGTTTCTGCACCTGAACTCTTTTGGTCGTATCGAATTACCGTCCCATTGGATTATGGATTATTATAATTTACAAAAGTAATTATTGATATTCTCATCAGCTCTTCTTATTAGAAACCGAATTCCAAGTCAGTTGTAATTTCATCAAAGGGTTAAGTGAATGTTTAACACTTGTTTTGTTACATCATTTTTATCACAAAAATGTATCAAAATCTTAGTGATTATAATACTTACGTATTCTACTTATTCTATTTATACACATACACACACCCACACACACACACACACACACACACATCCACACACAGACAGACAGACAGACAGACATACACACACGCAAACACATACATACATATACACCCCATACAAATTTTCTGACACTCGCTTCTAGTATACAGTAAGAAATATTCATTAATTTTTTACTTACATAGAACGATGAGATGAGATGAGAAAACATGAGAGAGGATACTGATTTCTGTAATACAGGTTTTGAGCCTAGCTCAGAAATCAGGGACTTCATTATAATTTGTTACTTTTTATGTGAATAAAGATTATTATTATTATTATTACATACATAGTCGAATGAGATAATTGTCAATAAATTGTGATATGTTACTTGCAACATTGTTTGTATTCAAAATTATACGTTTATAAATTAAAACGCACAAATGATCATATAATTTAACCTCGAATGCGCGGTTTACGGAAACAGGCTCGAAGTTTGACCGCGGACCCGCTAACTGGACGTTTCTGGAGGTTAACCAGGATGATCCTTGAATATTTCAGTACTTATCAAACGTAAACGCACACGTTTTATTTAGTTGATTTATTCAATTATTTCAATTAGGTGCTTACATCATCGAAATTAAATATATAATTTATGAATAGAAACAAATTATAAATATATAGTTTTTCAAATTGCATCAAATAAGGATTCACTTTTGAAATAATAAAAAAAAACGAAAAATATTCAATAAACGCTTTTGGGAATATCACATAGAGTAACTAATAATAAAATAAGAAATAAATTTATTTGGAGTTATCGTATATGACTATTTTAATATAATAGTTAATTCGAATTATTAAAGTACTTTTATTTTATTGTAATGTCACACGAAACAAAATATTAATGTCAACTACAATTGCAATAACATATCAATGGGAATGCCGCCGCTAGTAAAAAGAAAAGCAATTAGTTCGTTTTCAGCGAAACACGTTTGTCAAACCTAAAAAACTAGAAAACTATATTAATTTGCTGTTCTCAATAGATTTAAACTTTGAGAAATTGATAAGTTGAAGTTGGACATTGGGACATTATTTTATTTAATTATAAAGTAGCAACCATCAAATATAAAGTTACCACTTTAAAAGCACATTTTTTCACCAATTCAACATACCCATGCTAATTAAATACAAATAAATAATAATATGTCTCAAAATCATCAAATACTAACTCCACGCTTTTTATCATCTACACAATTACTTACTAAACAAGTCTTTATGTTAAATGTTTTTGAAGATGAGATTTGAGATCAATCGACAAAGCTTAAGGATCTGCGAGGTTTTATCACAGAAAGGATTACCTTGGCCAAGGAAGGATGTATTCACTATGAAAACTCAGTAAAAAACTTTCTCTTTGCTTTTCGTGTTACTGCAATTTTTCTCCAAAACCTTTCCTAGTAGATACATGAGAAAACGTTTTTTTGCAATGCCTGATTAAAGAAACTATTAAACCACGCAAACTATTAATACGCAATTTCACCCGCTTTAATATTAGACTATTAACAAGACGAGCGCGAATATCATGTTCTTGAACGTTTATTAAGACAACTATTATTATAACTCGAGGTGATATCTAGATATCATCATAAACTCAATTATTCTCTCTAGACTATTATAAATTTAAATAGATTCGTCGATTTTAATATCAATAATTACACATCAATATGAAAAGTGCATTAATTGTAGTTAAATAACTAATAAAGACTGGTATACGATAGTGGAAAGTTGGAACCAGGTGCGACATCTGGCGAGCCTCGCCGGAAACTTGTTACGACTATAAACTAACTCTGCAGTTAAACTACTTGTACTTGAGGAATAAATCACATGGCGCAAAACTAACTATTACGCCGTATGATGGAACAACACTTCAGAATATACCAAAAACTCAATTCTAAGATTATTTCAACACAAAGAGTAAATAGAATGAGCTAATTAAGATCAGAACTAAAGCAAACAGTTTTATTACCGTAATCATCCGCAATGCTCATCTCGCCCTGATACTATAAAGGTATGCTATAAAATATTCGAATCGACCGCACCATTTGATTGGTCCCGCAGATTATTAGCTGCTATTTGTGTTGTCAATGTTTATGACGATTTTATGAGTGCTGGAGATTTTATTACGCATTCAATTGCTATTTAGGGATTTGATTAAGCATATCAATCATTGGTTTTGTTTGTCCGACTATCATAGCTTATTGCTTTCTGGACGAACATCAACGACTTACGATACGAGTATTATTACTTTCAAGAGTTCAACGTTTGCTCGTTACGTCCGTAAAAATGTAAAGTATCTTAATTTTTTTTTTCATAACGTTTATTATCAAAACGCTGTTCCGCTGCCCAACCTTTGTTTTATTATGGTTATATTATCCATTGTCTTATCTCACACATACATCTTGATAATAATGTTTCTTACATTTTGATAATAATGTTTAAACTTAATCAATAGTAAGATTATCTTTTCAATTACTGTTTATTTATTAGATTTTGTTTTCTTTCTTTCAACTTTATTACTTCAAAATTATAATTTATTTACTTACCATAAATAATAATCGTATATGATAATCAAAAATTCATTACATTTATTTTTACTTCATCTAAATTAGAATTCTAAATAGAAGATCCTGTAACGTAGCTAGCGGCAAATCAATATTTACATCACCAGTTCGACTACTAGCGTTATCGTTATTAGGTAGGTATAACGTTTGAATTGTTTTAACTAACCAACATAACATTACTTAATCCACTAAACGAGTTTATCCAATACAGTACCATCGATTGTTAATTTAAATTCCCTTAATTAAACTAAATTAACTGAACCGAATCCGGGGTTCCTTATTTGAGGCGCTCTTTAAAAAAGTGGTTCTTTTATTAACTCTTAAGTATTGTTTAGGAGTTAAGAGCCAAGGGAGCAACCCTCCCGGACTTTTACTGGCTCATTATCGACTTTTTTCTCATTTTGTTTGAACATTATTCAACATTGAAACTCCTTAAACTCTCCGCTTGCTTCCTTATCTTTGTTTTAAATCTTTATACTTAATAAAGAAAAGAATTACTTGACGTATTTAAAATTGAATTTTGCTTTTAAATTGTATTTATTGATGATTTTAAACAATTTGATTTACACAAACATTGTCGCAGATATGTTTAATAGTGTTAAGTTCATTTTTGTTGTAAGATAAATCTGATATGAACTCAACTACAATTTAATTTCGTAGAGGTTAGGCGGCTATTAGGGAGAAATGAAATAAAATAATTTGAAATAAAGATTTAATTACAATTGTTACATAATTTTACTTATAATAATAATTAATAGGTACATATTCTATAAATATCTATATAGAACAATTAATATTAAGCGAATGTATTCGATTTTGGTCACGTTTAAAGTTTTTGATGAAATGGGATTTTTGTTTAAGCCTCAATGTGTAATGGTGACCAAGTTAATAATTGCGGAGATCAAATATTGCCCAAGTGTTTTGTAATAAATATTTAATGTTTATGAAACTTAAATGTAAGCGATAAACACCTGACTAATGCACCATTTGACATACACAGTATACAAATTAAACTAAATTAAATGACATAATTGTTATAAAAACGATTTGAAAAAATAACACAATCGCATCGTTTAATGGTTATTTAAATATTAATAATGAAAAGGATAGTACAAACATTATGAAGTATAATAATAATAATTTTACATATGTGCTTATGTCAAAAATAAATTGATCAAGTTGTTATTTCATAAACAAACTATGTTACTTATTGTGTTTTATGTGATCGAGTTATTGCAAATGGTAGCTTAAGTTACGCTAAGAGACATAACAGATGAAAAATTATTTATTCACAATATACTTTAATATAAAAGTGAATGCGATCGTTTTTTGTAAAATAAAATATATTCAGAATAAACCTATTTACATATACTTCTAATAATACTTTTAAACAATATTTATAAATCCGACGTATATAACGAGGGACGTGGAAAAACAGTATTAATTACTTTGTACACTTGATGTGAAACGAAATAATATAGAAAATCTACACAGCTCCGTCTATTTACAATGATCGTTAGTGACGATGGCCAGATCGACTCCAATACCGGTTGTAAAATATATATTATATCGTCAAGTAAACCGAGCGCGTAAACTTAGCTCAGAAACAAGCATTCGTGTCGTTTCGAATATAATTCTTTAATTGGAAGAACGCAGAAAACATTATTAAATCCTTAATATTAACGTACTTGACAATTAAAATTAAACATAATTTACAATTCACTAAATCCAATGGCTAGTCAAGTTTCACACGTAATTGCGCATTTCGTGTAATCTAATCATAAATAACTTGGATAGATATTATTTTCAGAATATTCTTATATCTATAAAAATACTGAGCAACCGTTTTTTTTTTCAATACATTGATTTAATTTCTAAAGACAACCGTTATCTAGATCACATGAAATTAAATTTTTAAGTACAAATCAACAAGTTACTTTATACATTACAATAATCTGTGCATTTTAATTTAGAAATTTGAAAATAATTATTCTACACGATAACCGAATTTTATTAAATTAATTTACATTGTAACGCGTCTCTGCACGGACATGTCAACATTTCTAAATCGCTCGCTTCGTTGATCGTATAGGAAACACTGTGCCACTGTGACCATTCCAACAGTCCCTAGCCGAGGGCGGAGCAGCGACGCAGGTTTCACTCGGCTTACCTGCAACAATAAAAAAAAACAATATTAAAATCCTTCGATCGATACAAATTTTCATAACGCTTCCGAACGGGACGAGATATGAACAGAAAGGGTCGCTTAAAAAGAATAGCGGTATTTAAATTACCAAAAAACAAAGTCCGTTCAGATTCGATTCTATCGGAGTGTCGCCGGAGCCCTCCGCCGCGTTCACACATAACGGCCGAAAAAAAAAACATCCCGAAGCAATCGAGACGAGGTGACGAAACGTTCAGTCTCATTATCTGAGAATTTATTAACGAATCGCTCGGACCGGAAAACCGAAATGTGAAAGAAATAAAAATTTGACCTCGCCCGCGGTCATCTAAACTTTGTATGGCGTCAATGAAAAAAGAAGTCGAACGGGTCGGCCGGACCCGCGTCTGAATGAAACGGCGAAGGACCCGAGGATCGAAAGATAAGAGGGAAGATTAGGGCGTCGTGGTAAAAAAAAATGAAAGCGGCTTTAATGTGGAGGTAGTGTTGTGAATGAAGAGAGCCCATTGAGCTCGCGCCCACGCACGACCGGCAACGTTATCTCGCTAAGGAGCTCGCTGCCGTGCGCCCGCGCCGACTCGACGCCGCCGCGAACAATACTCATTGTACATTCATAAATTAACGTTTTTTACCCTTAGAACAATTCCCGCTTTGTATTATTCAAATGAACTGTAGTGAATGGTATTAGACTTAGGTGTGCCCGGATTACAAACAAAATGATGATTTACCAACATATTTTTGATCGAGTCATGCATTATGCATTACAATGTATGGTAATCTTCTAAACTGAGGCACAATAAATACGATTTTGATCGAATTACATTCTCTGGATTAGGATGCGAAACCGAATATTATAATTTAAATAACTTTATTGAGTAGCGTAGGAAGGCTTCGGAGGTCACTGAGGGTTTGATATGGTAGTAATATTACTTGTTTAAATAAAAAAGACAGGTATGTTATTTAAGTCAAAAACGAGGACCGTCGATTTCGGGGCATTCTTTTTGGCTCCTTTAAAAGAATGCCGCGATAAGGGGTTATTTTCGCGTCAAGGAATTCGCTTGGCAAAAAGGCGTGAAATCGAAAATAATACAAAAGGTTATAGATGTGAATTTGTGAGTGTTCGGTCGATACAAAATTCCTGGCGATGCCTCCGTGTGCGGCGGCGTCGACGACGCGATTTATTGTAATGAGGCGAGGATTCTGCGGTGTGTTCTAAGAAATGCTTTGACGACTCTTAGAAAAATGTCACTAGACGACCCTATCGCGACGCTGTCCTCCGCACGATCGAAATCTATGCATTCATGGTCACGATATACAAGGCTTGTTTTAATTATGAACCACGCTTATAATCGTATTTATTATTTTCTTGTTTTTTAATGTGAATCTTTTAAATATGTAGGCGCTAGAGATCAAAGGATTTTGTTCGTTATACTTATCTTTTTGCGAAATATTTAATATACATTAAATTTAAAAAAATACATTTTATTAGTAACAACAATGTTCCTAACAGTAGTGCATTATTATTATCTTTCGTGAAGAGTAAATGAATAAATCGTAAACTTTGATTGATTGTGGGCTATGACATCCGATACAAACATTACGCATCACGGAGACATGTAATTTGGGCAGGTCAGCACCGTCCGTAGGTGTGCGGTGCGCGCTGACACTGACAAATGACATAAGATTGCAATCTCGCCTCGCCGCCCTCGCTCCCTTCCGCCTCGACGCGCCTCCATTGTTTTCAATTACCGACATGACACTCAGCTCAAGCCTCTACTAAACCGCAACTCTGTTTATGGTCCTATCGATATCTTTACTACGATCGTCCATTTACGATTTCCCTCGTTTGCATATGAGCATCGAGTTAGCTCGACAGTTTGAATCAATCACCGAGTATCGTTTTAATAGTCTATGTTCTTTAAGATTCATAGCCTTCCCTTAATATATTACTTATCAACTTTGATAGACTATACGAGGCAAATACATGTTTTAGTTTTACGACTATATTAAGTGATCGTATATTTACCTTTTATAAAAGGGTTTGAAGGCAGCCGAGCCCTCGTGATGTTGATTGGGCTGGTGGTTATTAGCATGGTGGGGGTTGTGGTAGGGGTCGCGCTGCGGCGACTGTTGGTGCCGTGGAAAGCAGTATCCGGAGCCACCACCACTACCGAGCGGGTTTGCTACGCTGGGCACTTTCATGTTGGGTGGCGTCTGGGGTGGAGTGTCTGTTTGAACATCAGGAAAGGCAGCTGGGTGCACGCAAGGGTGCTGGCCTCCATACTGGGCACCGGGAAAGCCACCGTACCGGCCATAAGAGCCACTAGCTGGACTTGCCGCCGCTGTCGCGGGTAAAGCGAATCCATTAGAACTGCCGTCGCCAGCTGCAGCTCGCTCAGGTCCAGGTCCGTAACCGTGCTGGGGCCAGGGCTGTGCTGCGGGTGGCGGCGTTTTACAAGCCGCCGTATCTGCTAGTGACCATATCTTCGGCTTGGACGCCGGTATCGGCACTCCACAATCCGAAGTTCCTCGCTTAGATTCCTCTTTTATTCCGTAACCGAGCAGCTGGCTGTGCATTCCCTGCAGCAACTCGTCGCCCTTCCTTTCCTCATCTGTAAAGATAATCGTAAGCTCATATCATAAACCGAAACCAAACAATACGCTATAGTACAAAGCGTTGACATCAGATTACTCGCAATAGCCGATGCTGTAACTAACGCAATGGCAATAAAGAGAGCTTAAATTTCTTATTTCATAATCGATACGGTTCGCGTCGTATCCGACGTGACCGTTACACCGGGGACGTAAGTTTTCTCTCGTAAGATGCGGTATCTTCGGCATCCCCTGGGTAAGTCGTGTGAAAATACGTTTGGCGTGCAGTGACCCATTCGTTAAGTGGTTATCCGATTAGCGAAGTGAAAATACCACTTTGGGGCGCGACTCCCCTGCCGCGGGCGATGCCCGATCCCTTTCGTATTTAAGCCGAGCATTTATTTCGCATTTCCCGACTCCCCCCGGCACCGCACTCGTCTCCGCGGAATGCGAGCTTCGACCCGCACAATTAATGGTCAACCTCATTTCTCGTCCTTTCTCTATACCCCCGTGGATGTTTTTGCAATACTTTTTAAGCTGTCGATGAAAAATAACGAAACGATAAAACGTTAAAAATTTTCGCCAGTTTTATAACCGTTATGAAATTAAAGCCGAACATTATCCTTGATTTTAAAAAATTGTGTTATTGTACAATTACACAAAAATGTTTATTCAGCAAAATTTTATAAGGCTCTAAGTATTATCATAATACCATTTTCCGTTGTAAAGTGGCTTTCGGGGGCGCAGAGGGTTCGGGAGCCTAATGAAATTCAGAGCCGTCGCGGGGGCGCGAGGCGCGACCGCTCGACTTCATTCGCTTTATTCCATTTAATGCTGACTGCTCCTAGCTTTTAAGAGGGGTTATCCGGCTTGCCCTTCACTAGGGATAAATAGGGATGCCACTGATACTCCGCGCGAAGATATTTATCCGGCAAATTGTTTTAATTTTCATTGTATTAATCTAATAAAGGCCCACAACGGCGGGAGATAAGCGGGAATTGGATGACTTCGTAATGTATTATTCGCGCAATACGTTCGATGTGTTCATTACGTTAATTTCTACACAAATTATTAGGGTCGCTTATTTGCTTTAAATCTATGATGATGGAAGTTACTTAATTTAGTTAACGTGATTCAAATTGAATCAAGTGAAGCACATTTTGAAATTAATGTAACAAGGAATGATGATATACAGTTACGAAAGTCATATTAAAACAATTGCTTGAAGAGCAAGTAAAGAAAAAAAAACACACGGTTCGAAACGGTTTCAACGATTGCGGGTTTCGTATCAATTTCCATTATCCAATCGAATCGATACCCGAGTGTAACCTGCCCATCAATTTCAGGTCCGTCCTCACCCCAGTATGCAAACCACAAGTCCCGAGGAACGTCGCGAACGTGGAAATCGTAGCGTGCATCGAGTTATACTCGAAGTGGTTTTTCCCTTTAGTCATCGAACGCGGGGGTGAGTGAGACATAATAAAAACTCGTCACAGCCGAGAGGGACGCTGAGACCTCCCTGCACTCGACTGCACTCCGAGCGAGGTCGCTGCAATTTATTGCTCCTCGAGCGACGTCCACAGAGTAACTACACACTTGTTTGCAGAGCCTACACGATTTCCATTAACGCGCATCGGATTAATATTTCGTTTGCGACGCGTGCGTTCACGACAAAACTTAACATTCATAGCTGGGGACCGCTTCTATTCATGAGTGGCTTAGCCCGGTATAGTTTCGATGTTTGTTTGCCGACGACTTTCGGGGATCGCGTGTGAAAGCTTTTATATTGGCTTTGTTTGCTCCGACTTAAAATGATATATTACATGTCGCGAACATTGACATTTCGCTAAAAGAATGGTTAAGCGTGTCGGACGCTGCGTGTTATGGTTTGTTTGGTTAGGCGATGTGAAACGCAATAATATTGTTGGATTAAGATTAGCCCGATCGGGTTTTGTGTTGCGTTGGAGCCATTACGCGAGGTAAAATGTTTTCTTGATAAGCGTAAGGTTTTCGTCAAATATACAGTTATTTTAATATTTATTTATAACATTTTATTTACAACGTCAAGATGAAATTACCTTATATGAATATTAGTTAGAAGAGATGGACTTGCCACTACGGGGCCATTGATATTGTGAAAGCTAATCACGACTTGTGCTTCTAAATTTCTATTTTACATTTTGTAACACGTACTTACTGATGAGATGTTTCATTCGATTCTTCACTCTAGAATTATAACCCGATCATAATTAAAACGTACAAGGTAACCAATACTTTAAAAAAAATAACCGTACCGTGTAAACGAGTCGCGAGTTGTTTAATAATTTTCCATCAACATCGAAAACAGTTAATATTACGCGAACATTGAGTGGAGTATTTTTCACATCACCGCCGGGAAGGCGTGGAAATTGCGGGACACGTGCCGCTACGCCACCGCAGGGCGCCCTTACCATACCATTTTTTTTCTCGATGAAATTTCATAAATTTGTCTAGAAGGGTTTATGGCAAAAACATTTCTACAAATTGTTCATATTTTAAGCGGAAATATATTTATACGGATTTTTTTGTAGTTATAGTTTGTTTCATATGACATTCGTAATCAAAATGGAAGTAAAATCAAATGTTAACGAATTTGAAAAATAGTAAATTCATACAACACTTGTTATATAAATATGTATGTACATTATATGCATATACATTTTCCATGTAGGTTAACATAACCTAGTCATTACAATTCTTAAATATAAATTCTATTACTTGAATGGATATATACCGTGTGAAAAACATGGACTATATATTATGATATTTATTGCAATATCTGTAGGCGTTATTAAGCTTAACAAATGAATTCGTTTAACATAGCACTTCATACTGTACGAGATAAAAATGTAAACATTAATAATGATCATAAATAGTTATGTGTTTGTGATTTTATTATATATTACTTTATACTAGAATCTTTATATTCATTGAGATTTGCAATAACAATTATGAATTTGATTATAAAATAAATTCTTTGATAAAATATTTAGTATTATTATTGGTGCGTAGTTATTCGTTTAAAGATTTAAAGACTGTCTCTTCTAGTGAATGACACGTGTTAAAGTTTCATCGACATCGACACTCCTGTTATTATATGATATTTTATGACCCCGAGCGCCGTTAGAGGCGGCGCGCGTACCGAGTGCACTTCTGTCCGAAGTGGTTTTCATTATACGACGTATGGCGATTGTTAGCCGTGACGCGACGCACCCCCGATCCATTAACCCCGTGGATTTCAAAATCCCGAATCGACCACGACAATTCCTTATTTATGTCGTTGACAACCGCAACTAAAAACCACTTCGCGCTAAACCACCCCACGTCTGTATTTTACTGCCGAACGCATTAAAAAAATTTTCATTCACGAACGAGAAATGAAAGAGATATTGTTTTGCAACGATAAACATTATAAATCCCCCGAACCGTTCCTACTTACGTTCAACCGAATGTCATAAAAGAAACGATCGACGAACCCGACAAATCCTTTGGCAAGAACATGAAGTAGGGCAGATCGTCAGACAAGCTGAATGCGACCTCCGTCGGCCTGTACCTACAAACGGAAGAAGCGTTATATGAAATTTGAGCCCAGGCGCCGCCCACTTTACTACAAATAGGAAATCCGGCAGCGAGGAGCGGTTACGCACAGTTACACGCCTGAGACCGGCCCCCCTCCCGTCACACGCCCTCTCCCCACCCCCCCGGCCTCCTCTCCGAGTCCCGCACACCCTCCGGCCCTCGACCGGGTTATGCCAATTCACTCGACGATTTATACACCGACAAAATTAAAGCAATTTGAGCGTTCAGCAATGTCTCGAACCGAACTTGAAATTACACGCATCAATAAAGTACATAGTTAAGTTGGTACAATCGATTTGCATTCGCAAAGGCACATCAACAGTCAAATGAAATGGTATACACACAGTCACGTCGCATAGCAGCACATGGTTACAGATTATATATATGCGCATATAGAAACATCGAGACTGAATCAACAGTCGGCGGTCAATCCGAATCGATGTACGTTGGCTCAATTAGATGAGCGATCAATTAGCATAACCGCTTCGGGAATTGACCATCGAACGTTGGAAAAGAGATCGAACGCAACGAACCTTTGTTAGTTTTTATTTTATCCTCTTGTTCCTTCTCCTCGTCGGAGAGCATTGTGTCGTCGTCATCATCGGTCTTGTTCTTCGGCTCCCACGTCATCTTGTTTTCCTTCTTGAGACGTCGGCGCGCGTTCGCGAACCACGTGGACACTTGTGTGAGCGTCATCTTCGTGATGATCGCGAGCATTATCTTCTCGCCCTTAGTTGGGTAAGGATTTTTCTTATGCTCGTTCAACCACGCCTTGAGCGTAGCTGTCGACTCTCGTGTCGCGTTTTTTCGCCTGGCTGCTAAATCGTACCCAGCACCATATCTGTCGACAAACACAACTTTATCCATATACCTAAAAATATTAACGCTTCTGGCCTTTCATAAATTCGCAGCAAACAATAATAATTTAATAATTTCGAGCGGAATTTTCCAAATTCATTTAGATAATATGTTAAACTGTTTAAATGTAACCGAAAATATAAAAGTAATAAACATTCGGAATGTAAAAGCTTTGAAAACGAACCCAAAGGGGAAACATGGAAGAGTTAATGTCAAAAACGTTTTCCAGCGGTCGCGCATTTAACAAACATTTAGCGTTGATAAAAAATACGTCGGAATGTTCGCAGCTTTCAATAAAAGGACTTTTCAATTCGTAACAGATAGGCGTTTTATTGGAGGCAATAGATAACGTAACGGCAGCAAAAATAAAGCCCGGCTGCGGCGGTTTCGCGTTAAGAGCAGTTTTTAAACCCACGTTGCCATTTGCATCCACATTCTGAACGTAATTGTGGCGAAACGTTCCATTCCCCCAGGCGGAGTGTACCTGACTTCGATTTTCTCGACATGACAAAGGCGCGGTCTAAAGGGCCCAATAAATAGGTTCCGCGCGTGAAAATAGTTAAAAAATGGTCCCGATCTGCTTCGTTCACACGCAAATTGATGCCTTGTGAGGCGGTTGCAGGGTTTGGTATCGAATAACTTCGACGACCGTTTCCGCACGTGATACGAATGAGATTCGCGACTCTGGAACCATTTGTTGGTGTTGTGACGCTTTGATTTAATATTACGGTCGCTATATAAAATAGACAATAATAAATCCTTATGGGTTTATCCATTTTCTTGTATCACAGGAGGAAAATAAATTTCTTGCAGGTAAATTACAATTTTAGCTGTGTTAGTATTTATTTGTTATTAAGACGTTACGAAGTGACTGTTAAAATAAAATCAAAAAGTACCACTAGTTTGTCAGTTGAGGGCGGGATTTTGCACCTCGATGCATCAGGGCGTTGCAGCGCAAGCGTGGGTAGAATATGGGCGTAAGTGTTCGATCGATAGGGACGCCATCTTGCGCGGACACCGGTTACAGGCTGGTGACGCGATCGAATTTCAAAAAACTAATTAATATGGCCGATGTACTTGCTGAAGGTTAATTTATTGCAGTTTGAACTTAAGTGCATATTTTTTATGTATAATTTATTTAATATACCTAATGTTTACCTATATACAAAAATATACACGTATTTTTATAACAACATTAAGACTATTAATATCGAATGCGCACAATCTAAAATAATATTAATTATACGTCCGTCCTAAAAACACTCAACTAAAAGCGCATCAGACCGTATTTGACAAAAGCATACCCACACAAAGCCGCTGAAACCAGACCGCTTTAGTTTTACACGAATAAGCTCTTCAGAAATCTACAGCAGGCGAAGACAGCGGTTAAAACGTGAAATACAGCGCTTAACGCTGTACGCTTCATTCATGGGATTCAGCTATCAGCGCTTAAGGCGCTGCGAGACAACACTAAACCGTCTAATTAATATAGATTTCTCGACGCGTATTTCTATTTTGTTGGAAATAAAACGATCTAAGTGACATTTAATTTTAAAACAGTTAACCAAAAGATTTTTCATGTCGGAAAGGATAAAAATTAAATGTGACTTTTTTTAACAACATAAAAGATTTTAACTATTAGGTAAGCGAGCGATAGAACGATTGAATGATTGAATGTGTAGAATAATAAATCTTAGACCCTTACCTTGTGAGAGTTCAAAACTTCGACGAAGACTTTTTTATTTAAATAATATTAATTTATAGGGTTGCAAGTATATTTTAAATGTAGAGAAAGTCGTGTCGTGTCGTCGAGTTGATGAGTGTGTGGTACCTACCTGGTGGTGGTGGAGTAGCATCCTTCTCCTAAACGCCTTTGAAGGATTTTTTACTTTATGTAAAATTTTAATTCTGAATTTTAATATTGACAAATCAAGTAAATTATTATTGCATTGAAATTGTCACGTCAATTAATATTTTTGCTTCATATATACTCATGTTATAAGTGAGAAAGCAACTCGCTTTCACAGCTGAACTACTGAATTGATTTTGATGAAATTTGGTACACAGCCTTGTGCCTCAAATTTGCACATATACTAATTTTACTCAACGCCTATTTATCTAATACTTCGAGCAATAATTTCGATTTTTTTTTCGCAAATTATTCGTAATAGCTGAGAAATCTGATTACCTAATTCATATAAAGTCACGAGCTTATTGTATATATATAAGTATGTATATAAGAGGGTTGCGAATTTTTTTATTCATCATAACTTAAATTAAATGCTTAATAAAGAAATAATGAAGTTTTTCATATGTTAATTCACACTTTATAAAATAACTTTGTCGTAAGCGTACAGCGTACATTTGTGTAAAGTATAATAAATAATTATATTATAAATGTACAAAAAATGTATACAAATATTTATTTAAAATGCTCATTTACAATAAAAGCTTTATATTTATTTGTATCATATATTTAAGTTATCCAATAAAAAAACAGATATCGTAAAAACCGAGTAAAACGAGCCGTAATAGAGTAAAATTGAATAGACAAGTATTTGGAAACGGTTGCGGTCGGGCGGTCGGCGGTCGGGGCGAACGTTACATATTTGAGTGCGTTCAATCCTGTATCGGAGGCTTACGTGCCCGGGGGCTCGAGGCCCACGTGCCCTCCCGCCTCAACTATGTACCAGAGTAAATAAGTAATACAGCCTCCTACATCCCTCCCCCTGCGGAGCTTTCGCACGGATTAGAATTAGCAATCGTAACACCGAGCAATTTACATCTGCGCTTCGATCACTCGATTATTCCCTGTAGAGCATCGAAGTCGGAACCGATACCTCACCACATCGATTAATAACAATTACAGTCGATTTTAACGCACTATCCCCAGTGCGTAGATTTATTGCCGCGATCGAGTCGACGCGACGCATCAGCCACGTTGAGTCTCAATTGAGCGAAACCGCGATATTTGTTGTACGAGTAAAAAATGATCCCGAAAAGCGCCGTTTAGAGACGCGCCTCGCTAACGACCGTTCCTTATTTGGTTTATTTAAAATTTAACGGTCCAAATCGTTGGCTCACAAATAATTCCCTCAGCCGGGAGCCCCGAGCGATGTAATTTCCTGCTTATTTTGATCTCAATGGTGCGGTACAAGTGCTTCTCGTCTCTTTTCTCTAATTTTTGTACGGTTTTGTACTCGAGACTTGTTAAAAATAGCCAAGTAATTTTTCATTTCGGCGCGCGGCAGCCGTGGCAGATTACAGGCTGTTCCGAATAATACGCTAACAATACTCCACTGAAGTCTACGTCGCCGACAACTTTTGTTGTTCTACGCTTTTCAGCGCACTCGGTCCGTCTAACTTATTACCCGGCTACGTTTTATGAGACACTTGAAGTTTTCGCTTTGATATGAATATTATACACCGATTAAATTTGTGAATGAATCATGTTTACATGTATATTTTTTACGTACGTTGTTCGTGTTTTTTTGTCAAAGTTGTTTGTGTTAGTCGCTTAAGGCGTCGCTCGATCATCCTCTATGCATGTAACAATCGACCGATGTTGGGAGCGATAGATCAGTGTATTTCCGTGCGCCGCGCCCGATGCCATCGCTCTCTTTTTTACGCATAAAAATTAATGTCGCTCCTAATTATTTTTAGATTGTAACGCACCGCCTGCTATATATTAAGTCGAGTGGAGCCGAATTGTCAGCATAACTCCGCTTTGATGTATTATTATTTGTTCTTATTTTTGACCAATTCCAGCGTGATTCATGAGTGGATAAATTTTCAAGTGCGCCGTGGAGCGTTTAATTGATGCGTCCACATAATAAGTTGTTATGACAGATCTATGAGTTTCCCGATGTTTATCTTAACGATAGACACTCGGTATTAAGTAGTGGGGATGTCGTTATTCTTCATTTGAATATTCATTGCGTCCGTTAGAGATCTTATTTATTGGTTATTTAATTTGTTGTAATTATTTTACATGTTACAGGCGATTTGTGTAGTAATTTTGTTACAAAAAATGGAGTAACTAAACATTTAGCTATCAAAATAAATATTATTAAGGAAAGTTCGATCGTCATATCGTGAAATATGATAATATTTTATGATTGATATTGTGACGCTATTGAAATATTTTTTAAATAATTATAGTTTTCCACAACATTTAGGTAAATCCCAAGTTTTGCTGTTAGAGTTATGAAATATATTAAATATTTATTTGATAATACTTGTCCACTATTTATTTACAAGGTTTTTTTTAAACGCGATATTGTTAACGCCGATACATACTATTATAACTGAACATTTAAAGAACATCCAAAACAGCGATTTGTTTGTGTGATGAGGAATTGTTTAAATTACTGCGAAATTATCTTTGAGAAATAGTTTAAAACACCGACCAATATAAATATAAACAATACGAATTCATATAATTAAAAGAATTTAATTCAATTTTTTACGATATCTAAAATAAAAATCGAAATGTTGTTGTGAAACAACTTCAAAGGTTAATATGTGGTAGTTAATCGTATAATTAAAATTATGATAATAAGTATAAAAGGGGTTAGGTTACACAGGTAATTCTAAGCAGGACTGCAAATAAAGGTTGTTATGTTATATAAAGGTCAACATAACCGTACCTACTGGGCAAGGCAATAAAATCCTTTTGGTTTTTGAATTTGCTAAATATATACATATATATATATTTTTTAATTAGACAATCCGTATATTTTTATTGTGTAACTTATATGTGAGTTTATTTCGAAGAACACGATTTAAATTTTTTATTTTTTTTATCTGAAAAAATAAATAATAAATAGTATATTTATTTAATAATATTTTGTCGTAAATAGTTTAATTTTATTTAACACTATAATACATTCAAATTATACATTTTTATTAGTTGGAATAATTTTTTAAACTTCGAAAATGTTCTACATAAATAAAATATCAACATGATATTAGGCCTAAGGACGGTACCTAAGGATAAAGAAGAATACTGACCAATTAATAACTCAAATTAGATCAAATGCGATATTTAAAAGGATAAAATCGACAGGAGATCGAAGATTGACACCTCTCTACCGCTACCTATATATATATATTAAGTAGCTCATAAAACAGGGAAATTTGGCTAGCAACATGAATTTATGTGAATATATAAATAAAAAAATATATAAATTACACTTACTTAACCAACAGGAGATCCAAGACACTCTTACTTTGCACATATATAAAATATTTGCAACTCCCCGATCTAGAGACTTCGATTAATCGATTTTAATTGAGGAACGTTTTTTGTCAGTAGTTACACACAATTATAATTTAAGAACTCACTTCGTATGTCACTCGGGAAAGGTTGAAAATTGACTTACGGTGAGACGACGTTATGATGCGTGTCTTTTAAATGTTATAATAATTATTGTAGTCAATGTCTCATACAATATTCTGTCATTACGCGATTGTCTCCTGTGATGCTTTTCTGTTTGTTCATAAGAATAGTTCAACAGATTTCAGTGAGCTATGAGTTTTCAAATGGGATCATTTTATTATAGAAAATATTAAGGTGCCATTACTTAAAACTCTCATCATATGTAATAATTGCATTCCATATAAGACGATTAAAAAATCTTATTGAGAATGAACTACTTTTTTTACTTCGATAAAGAATTAATGTATTCGACAGGATTGATGGTTGATAATTAAATAATTTTATGTTATGTTCATAAGAATAAAATATAATACCGAATATGCATTCGAATATAAAAATTACAATAGAAAGATGCCCAATGCAATATTATATATTAACTCAAAATTCGACGAAGAACTCTGTCAAAAGATGTCATTAAGATATTGATTGTCAAGAAGAACTCTGTTATAAGATGTCATAAAGTCATATACGACATTGATTAAAATAATTATGATATTTAAAGTCCACAAGCGTCAAAATAGCATATTATAGCGGCATTACTTATAAAACTTGTTCAGCGGCTTTAGTTAAAAACTGAATTCGCTCTTTCTGTCATTACGGATTTAATCATTCACTGAACAGGGTCTCTCAACAAGTGGGTCTAAAAATGAACATGGACAAGACGAAAATCATGTCGAACGTCCATGTTGCACCCACTCCAGTAAAGTTTGGAAATTCTGCACTCGAAGTTGTAGACAACTATGTTTACCTAGGTCAGACGATCCAACTAGGTAGGTCCAACTTCGAGAAAGAGGTCAATCGTCGAATCCAACTCGGCTGGGCAGCGTTCGGGAAGCTACGCGATATCTTCTCATCCAAAATACCGCAGTGTCTGAAGTCGAAAGTCTTCGATCAGTGTGTGTTGCCAGTGATGACTTACGGATCAGAGACGTGGTCGCTCACTATGGGCCTGATAAGAAGGCTCAAGGTCTCTCAAAGAGCAATGGAGAGGGCTATGCTCGGAGTTTCCCTGCGAGATCGAATCAGGAATGATGAAATCCGCAGGCGAACCAAAGTAACCGACATAGCCCGAAGAATTGCTAAATTGAAGTGGCAGTGGGCGGGGCACATCGCTCGCAGAACTGACGGCCGCTGGGGCAGAAAGGTTCTCGAGTGGCGACCACGAACCGGAAGACGCAGCGTGGGCAGGCCCCCTACAAGGTGGACTGACGACGTCATAAAAGTCGCGGGAAGCCGCTGGATGTGGTCAGCGCAAGACCGGCTAAAATGGAAATCCTTGGGGGAGGCCTTTGTCCAGCAGTGGACGTCTTTTGGCTGATATGATGATGATGATGATGAACAACGTTCAAAAGTACGGACGTGCTTGTCGAATGTTTATTTTTTAAAATATATTTTCTAATTATCAATTGTATAGTCAGTCGTAATCGTTTCCAAAAATAACGAGCTGACTGCGAGAATACGCAAGTTGTGTACAGTCTTTACGCTCAACCGACTGTCAGCGTTAATAGTCAGAATAAATAAATATCATATTATGATTGCGTGTTCGACAATTAGCTTACAGCGGTTACGAAAGGAATCATATTTTTTTATGACAGGATAATTGTGATTATTTTACCCATTGTAATCGTCCATCGTATGAACGCGAAGTAGTTTTATGCAATTTTTATCGTGATTTCGAAAAGTGCAATAACTATAAACAGTGTTCGGTATTTTTATGGTTTTTATTAAGACAGAAGACAGATTGAATTATTTCATTATCTTCTATTATAGTGAAGAAGAAATTTAAAAAAACTTAATTAACAATATTACATATAGAATAAGTAATTCAATATAGGTTACATAGGTAACTCATTAATTTTTTTAGCACCTACACTTAACTAAACTAATTCTATAATACCATAATTACATAATACTTACTACTATTTCAAAATCAACGTTACCATACAAACTTACTATTTAAAGTCTAAACAATACAACTCGAGCGAAGCTACAGGCGCCATCTCGTGACAATAGCGTTATATAACGTTCAGGCTCAATACAAAACGTAGTAGCCGCGTCCGCAAGTCGATAAGTTTGCCGAAAACGTCAACGGATCGCGTCGAGCGATTGCTTTTCGAAGAAAAACTGTGAATTAATCAGGGCCTAGCGCGGAATGGATGCACCATCCATCTCTGTCATACACGTCGATGGTCGTGTAAAGAAACGAGATGGGGGAAAACCGGGAGTGATAAGTTGTCCGTCCCTCGCGGCAAGCACGCACCGCCAAACGCGATGCGTGCACTTAGCGCTCCGTCTGGCCGTGTTAATTTGAAAAGGATTATACATTAGCATTTTACAATTTCAATCAACGATACATTCCATGGAACTCATGGGAAATGTACGAGATGCGAATTATAATGATGCTAGGATGAAACGTTCTTAGACGCGATTTAAACAGTTATAGTGGTTCTGACTTTAGAGTATCTCTGAACTAGGTAGCGTTTTTGCGGTTAATAAACACCACAATATGTCAATGTATTTCCTTTTTCTGAACGATTCAAGTCCGTCATGAAGGACTGTAGAGCTTATTATCTTAAGACGAGAAAAATATGAAATGTATTTATTCCAATTATTTTATTTATTAATACAGCAGAAATAGACAAGTTTAATGATTTCATGTATTACGTGTAAATATATGGTTGGTCTAATAATCGATATTACGTAATAATTTATTTTATTTTTAATATATCTATCTATCTAATAGTAATAAAAAAATTGTAACGTAACAACGTAAAATAATCATGAACTATATCGATACAAACTTTAAGTAATATGATATTAAAATCCGTGTATATACACAACACTCAAACAAAATAGAGATGTCCTTTATAAATGAAGAGGGGTGTATCTTTATTATAATTTAACCAAATTGAAACACGTGATATATATTAATAATCTAACCAAATGAATTTGAAAACTCCGACCCGATAACAAAACGCATCTGCACAAATGATAAAATCCGGTGAATTGAAATGAGCCCTTCGCAGTGCGTTGTGTCGAGGGTGTACTATCGCAAGCGTTATCTTACTCCAAAAGGCCTTAGGGAGTACGCAATGGGAATAAGGATTAGACGAGACTTACCCATACGCAGCCAAAGTCGGGTCGTAAGGGTAGTAGCCGCCGGAGGGTTGAAGGCCTGCTGACGTCCACGCTGACATCTCGCCGCCACTTTCCTTGAGTGCGTACGGGTTGCTCTGAAAAGCAAGACGTTATAAGCTACAGTACTGGAATATTCAAATTAGTAAATATATTATTCAAGTAAGTGGGTCAGCTTGTAACGCCTTCACGGCTAAACTATCAAAGGGTTACAAGTACTTTGCAAGAATGTCTTAACTAAGATTGCGCTTTAAGCAGCTCTTGATATATTATAATGAAAACCTTTATAATATACATGAACAACAGAATATTAGCACAGCGCTTTACGCTATAATAAGTTTCACACAAGTTGAAGTCGAAAACCGTTTCTTGTTGGAATATTATATGACATGTTATTAATGAGATAAAAAAATAATAAGAACTTTTTCTCGAGTCTAAGCACACGTGAATACAAACCAGCGAGTGATTTGTCTGATTGTAATGAATTAATGATAATTATATAATATATAATGATAATTAATGATTGTACATTGAAAATGATAAACTACCAGATATCCCCTGACTTTGTTTACGCTCGGAACACAGATGTTTATCTAAATTTTTACTATATTATGACAAATAATTGATCGACGTCGGTGCCTTAATAACATCATTATAATACAATTGTGTTATGGCTTATATAGAAATTATTTCCGAAACCAAACTATTATGTTCTTGTTGTTTGTCTCTTTCTAAGTATCGAGCTCAGACTTCCAACTTTCCTTTAAAAACGGGACAAACAAAGATGTTTACTTAAACATTTTCACGAGTCGTTATTTATTTTGAAATAGGAATTCCCTTATCTTATAAATAGGGAATATATTCAAACAAAAGTTATTTGATATTCGAACCTACATTGTATTTTCAAATAATAATATTATGCAATCAAATAATATTTAACCTCATTTCCTTATACATACTTTTGCCGTACCAACATTTTCAAATATCAACATTATTAAATATTTTCAACATATCAGAACATTGTACTTATTTTCTAGTTGTAAAGTCAAATCTTAATTCGTATGCTTTTAATACGTCCAATATTCAATACGAATATAAATAAAAAGTTAAATAAGCTAAATACGTAACTATTAACTGTATAAATCACAACATAATACAGTCAATGGGCCCTACAAATGCGTCTTAAATTTAATTAAAGTTAACTCAATAGTCAGATAAAGTGAGTAACAACAATAAAGGTCCCATGTGTACTGACATATCACTAACGTATTTGCATAATGTATGTACCAGGGAGAGGGCCAGAGGGGCCTGAGGGGCCGCGGGGGGGAGGGACGAACTATTAAGTTCTACGCACCCTATGTGTGATAGCTGTTTAACCGTAGTGAATAAGAGGGTCGGTTTATACAGCCCTTGGAGTTATTCGCATACATTAGGAGCAACTAAATTAAAAGTGTGAATGATTTGTCCCGGGAATGAATCCCTTGTCTCCGGAGCCCCCTGGTCCTTTATAAGTAAGGTATCCTGAGTATGGAGTGGTGTTCGGAACGAGCTCTACGTCTCTATACATTTGCTTACCCCGGTTTTGAGTGAGGATGCATTGTTACCCTTCCACCCTCTTTCGCACCTCGATCATTTGATGTCGTTTGTTGCGGATTGGAAAATCGATAGATTGCGTTGTAGAATTTCACATTATTCAGTTGTTTAAATTATCAAACGTTCGGAGGCTCGAATAAATAATTAACTGAAGAAATGAAAATATTTTTTATCGTTATGTTACCGATACTCATGTTTAAATAGAGGTAAATTTACATTAATATAAAGGTATGTAATTAAAATGTGCCTCCTCTCGTCTCTTCTCTATCCTGTTTCGCTTTTTATGCATTAAGTACAACTACCATTTTATACTTATAAAAGATGTCCACAGTTTTTGTTAAAATATGTCGAACGAAATAGTTTTGAATTTTTTCATATGAAAATTGTTTTCACATAAAAAAATTAAAAACCCACGATAAAAATATAATAATTAATTAAAATAAATTAATCAATTCAAAATGAAACATAACTATACGTTATAAATTTAAAATATGATAACTTTACTTTATCACGATATAATTATGAAATTACTTAATAATCAGATGACGTTCAACAATTAAGCTGCCATTTTGTGCCACTGCCGTCCCTATCTTAAGCACCAGTTACAGTATAAGCTAGAAAGGGACAACATATTATGAATTAGTGTCAATTTATTCCACACTTACTAATAAGACGGTCAGGTCTCAAAGCGTCATTAAATACTGTATTAGCATAGTAGTATAATATATATAGTTACCCTACTCTAACCGACATCCGTTTGTTTATAACAACGAGAAATTATAGCTTATTAAGTACTTTGAAATTGCGCTGGAGGAATGGTCAAAACTTCTAAAAAAAAATCGATTATTTTGTTGAGAATATATTAAGAACGCATTATCTAAACAATGCGTATATAAATAGTAAATGGATGCTCATTGATTCGTCTAAAAATATTTTTGTTTCGATAAAAATAAAATTATGTTATTTTAAAATGTAGGTAAAAATATAATGTGAATTTTTATTGGACATTGAAATATTTGCGGTTATTTAAAAAAAATACGATTAGATAATTGTTATTGTTTTTAAAACTAACAAAAAATGTCGGAGTTAAAACTCTAGTGTCGACGTGACAGTTGTTTTTAATAGTCAAAAAAAATATGTTTCATGTTTATCGTGTTTCACATATTAATTTTTTCTGACACTTAAACTAAATTTAGAAGCGATGTCAAAATATGAAACAATGTAACAGCGTTGTAATCTCGACTATTGTATCATAATATCCGATAAACAGACTGACGGCATTACAAAAGACTACTACAATTCCAAGTGGCAGCTTACAACATTAATAAATAACTTCTAAATATCTTCAGACGCAATAAATTAAAGATTTATTAAGTCTCTTAGTAAAATTGTATGTTCAAATTTTCAAACAATTGTTTTGTATTATGTTTTGCGTAACAGCTGTCTGCTAAAAATAATAATCGCGCGCTTTAATAGTGACAGGCGTTCACCATACGTTCATTAATTAAAAATATGAGATTTAAAATCAAACACTTATGTATCATAGATTAGACTTCGGTACTTATTGACTGTCAAAAAATCTACCACCCGTTCCTAAAGAAACACCGCAGACCTGAAATGAATCGGCGAAAGAAACTCGAAGGATTTTTTTAATAATAGATTATATACTTATTCGACACATATTTTACCAAAGTTAATCCAATATTAAAGTAATTATAAAATTATTTACACTATAAACCGTGAGTTATTATGCTATTTACATTGTTAAAGAAATAACATATAATTGCTAATAGAATTCAAAGTCACAGGTTACTATTATCAGGTAAATATTATTGTGTCTTAGTCGTGTAGGATGTACCTACTTCATCTACAAGATATATATAGAGATTTTAATACGTATGTTTATTTACGCTGTGTCTGAATGTCTTCTCTGAGGTGGACCTTAGAATTTTACGAAAATATGCCACTAAAGGAACTAAAAAATTGTGTTAACTTTCTTTTCAATCAACGCTGTCTCATTTAAGCACCATCAAAGGGCTACTTAATCAATATATAAACATATAACGCTATAACACTCGTATATATATTTTATACATGATTGCCCAATGCCCAAACGACGAGTGTTATGTTCTAAGTATTCATAATAGCGATGTATGTGATTTTCTTTATTCCTTTATTAAATTGAAGAAAACCATAAATAATTTGACACTGACTTTATATTAATTTTATGTGTTTATGGAAGTCAACGTCTGACATGGTTAGCTACATTGTAAAGACGTTCGTAGCAAATCAAATACGCAACAAAATTAACCTACGGCTAAATTTCTACGTAGAAGTATTTATTAGAGTCTAAGAAATTCAAAGTGGAATGTATAGATTTTATTAAATTTCGTCAAAAAAGGTTACTAAAAGAAGTATTTGTACCGACAACAAAACACCGAATCCTACAAGTACTCCCTAAGCCGTGTTAAAATACAGAAATATTCACGTAAACCCCTCGAGACTTCACACCGGTCCCTCTCAAAGATCCCATTAGTTAAGATTAAACAATATGAAGTGTAGTTTTTCTCATTGCGATGGAATTTCAGTTCTAATCGTGAAAAATGGTAGCTCTCCGATTTCTCGACTACATCATTAATTTATATCATTGTCCCCCAAAATAAGCCAGTGACAAATTCGCAACTCTTTTGTGGGTTGTGATAAAAACTTGCACCTCGTGGTCATGACATGCCCTAACTATGAGGGATGGAGTCCCTTGCGTCATGGTCACGTGCCCGCCTGAGTAAGTTCGGCTAATAAAGCGGCGCGTCATCACAGTCATGATGTTAATCATAGTAGGAAATGTGATTATGATGTTTTCATTATTTTATTGTATGTATATTTTCCTAATCGATTGATTATTTTTCGATAAAGTTTTATATATTATGTTATGACAGACATGTTATGTATGATTATATTTATATACCTATTAAAACAGTTATCATTTTTTAAATATATTATTTAATCACCAATAAGGAAATGTCGTATTCAAACGATCATAAAAATTTACAACATTACATGTATAATAACAGAGTATCTAATTATATAAATGCAATACTAATATATAGGATATATGTAGATAAAATCGATGTAAATAAGTCTGTACTTCTTAAATAAACATATTAGGCAACTATAAAACAATACATCAACAATCAACACAGAACACGCTATCCGGACCGCGTTAACTCCATTACTTATGCATTTAAGGCTCTATTAATGACTGCCACAGATATAAAGCGGTTATATCCATTTGACAGTGCGATAAACCTCATTTATTAACCTTTAAAAATCTTATCCTGACCCCTCTTCCGTAAGACTGCATCTAACAATGTTTTAATCAATTCTGCACAGTTTTCGAGTCAGCGCGCCAGAGGCTTTATTACGGCCCCAAATAAATATAAACAGTACGAGGGGCCGGCCCCACTATTAGCGTTATTCACACGGCTCGCTAGATTTATAAACAAACTTCGTTGCAAAATTTGTCAAGTTGAATTCGAATCAGATGAGTTCGGGCTCACTTTTAGTAAAAAAAAATTATAACAATAAAATCAATCAATTTTATAAATTACATAATGAATGAATTTAAATTAGTATTAATATTTAAATATTCATCTAATTAATTTATTGAAAATTAAAAGTCTAACCAACTACTTCAAAGTTCGTTAATAATTGACGTTCGCAATTATAAAATGTTTATTCTAAAATTAAAAATTTTAAAAATCGAACATTGGTTCTTGCTTTGATTAAAAAAACTAATTTGAAATGATCAGAGCGGTAATCACAATTTCATTGCATTAAACCGGTGATAAGTTATTTGACGGTTCATAAAGCACCCTCGCAGGCGCCGAGAGAAGGCGCCGCGCCGTCGGTGCCAATGCCAAATCTGTGCCACTCATCATCCAAATCTGGCAGGACTGGCCGACTGGCAGTTAAGGGTCGTTTTACTAGCTCCATTGTATGCATTTTCTGCTTCATAAACTGCGTATAATGAAGCCTTTTCGTGTTTGCGCCAAGTGCTGGTTTGATGTGACTTGGTACATTGGGATCATAGGTAAGCCTTTGATCAAGAGATACCTATCTACTGAAATTTGTTTAATACCTACTATTATTATTTTTAATGATTGTTTTTGTCTTTTAAGCTATAATGTTGAATTAAATGATATGTACATTTGTTTTAAGAATAAAGACACAAATTATTTTTACAGGTCCGACTTTATTCTGAAATGAGGTTGTGTAAATGAAACAAAAGTAAAAATTTTTTAGTATTAAAAGTTCGATCTTTTTGTACGTTTTTATTTGTCCAAAACATGACTTCGATAACGAAAATAATTCTTAAAGAAAAAAATAATTATCGAATCCAAAAATAAATTGCACGCTGATGTCAATTAATTAAGGTTTCTTTTATTTTGTTTCAACTGATATTAAAATTTATATATTAAATCGCAAAAAAACTTGTATAAAAACATATACATTTATACGCTGTCGAGTAACATATAATCACATGTTACAACATGTATATTTAAAAAAAAGCTTTCATTTAAATCTCATTTGATGTTATAATTTGAATAAATATCTTTAGACTCAAATATAGTTGTCGAAGTAGTGTGTTTTTAAACGAATAATTTTTGATAAACTTAAGTTCTAAACAAAATTAATTTGTTTATATTATATTTATGTGTAAGGAATTTTATACGTAGGTAAGTTTTTTTTAATTAGCAAGACACATACGTACTTAGACGTTTAATATTTTCACTGTGAAAGTATGCAGACCGCGTTTGACCGCTTATTGAAATAAAAGTCATATTATCCGTGCTATATTTTTTGGGTATATTTAATTGTAATAATAAAAAAAAGGATTGTTACCTATATATAAATTAAATTAGAAAATTGTCGATCATTTTTTTTATTTATTTTGGAATGACAGTCGAGCAGGGTACATCCAATTTAGTGGCAATGCCAGAAGATTTATACTTACGTCATAAGCCAACCGTGGTATCTCAGATGTTATTTCCCTTGTCCCTGTAATTACACTGACTCACTCGTTCTCATGCGTCACAGAAATCATTAGCATATAGCACTGTAACTATTTTATTTATAGCTAGGTTATACCTTACATTGAAATAAGTAATAAGTTCTTTTTCCAGTACAAAGCTATATCTGATAACATCGTCACGTGAACGAAGTAGTGTTCACAACAATACTTTTATTTAATAATAAATAATTCTAAGATTTTATAATGATAAACATTCATATGACTTATAGTTTTTACGTGTTTTTTTTTTTGTGATCTTTCAGAAATCAACGTCTTTCTGACGAAACTAAGACACGTTAGTTTACACCAATAGACCAGTGTGGTTATATATGCTTCGAATTTTAAAAGTTCTATCCCCAGTCGTCGTATATATAAATATATTTCACTCGGTGGTAGAGCTTTGTGCAAGCTCGTCTGGGTAGGTACCACCTACTCGTCAGATATTCTACTGCAAAACAGCAGTACTTTGTATTGTTGTGTTCCGGTTTGAAGGGTGAGTGAGCCAGTGTAATTACATGCACAAGGGACATAACATCTTAGTTCCCAAGGTTGGTGGCGCATTGGCAATGTGAGCGATGGTTAACATTTCTTACAATGCCATTGTCTATGGGCGTTGGTGACCACTTACCATCAGGTGGCCCATATGCTCGTCCGCCTACCTATACAATAAAAAAAAATACGAAAACATACATGTTCTAAGGTAAGCAACAATAACCTACTGCGTCTTTTCCAGCAATCTTAGTGTCTTGTGACGACACTTGACGTGGTAATCAGATTATTATACATTATCGTAAAAGCGTTTGTAAATAGTACCTACAGTATCATGTAAGGCCGCCCACTATTATTGTACTACACTTAGCTGTAAGCATACAGTTTTAATACTCATTAGAATAATAATATCAGAACTGTCTAATACACTGTCTGTTATTAAAGATGTTTACCTCAGAAATATTAATTAACTGAGATTGTTTCATAAATACGTTTTTTTTATTATATATAATGTCTAGCTGAAAAATGTATATAATTATATGTTGAATGAAATGATATGCACATTTGTTTTAAGAATAATAATAAATTAATTATAATTAATACTTACATATAATACTTGTAGCAGAAGATGCTGCGGATTTCGGATGTTTTAATATATAATTATATAGTCAACCTGTTTCACCCGCTTTAAATTTAGACTATTGGCGTGAAAAGTGCAGATTCCATGGTATTGTTTAAAAATATATCGTTACTAATATTATAAATGTGAAAGAATTTTTGTTTGTTTATTACGCTTAAACGTTTTGCCTTGTCAGTCGGTCACCGATAAATTTTGCATACAAGTTGTCACATAAAAGAACCCAGAGTCTAACACCTATACTTCCCGACTCATACGCGTGCGAAGCCGCGGACGGAAACTAGTAAATTATATAAATTTATTTATATTAAACTTATTACGTCATACATAAGATTGACAGTCCCTTTCAATGTTTAAGCGCATTCATATGGAATATCATATATTAATATGTCCATTCATTATGAAACTATATACCATAGATAACAATATAAATAATATTTAACAACACTTTGTCATTAAAAAAAACCCCCAAAATATTAACACAATAAAAAGTTTCAGTTTCATTTATTACAATTTTATTTACAGCAAACCGAGGGTGAGTGCCCTAAAACTAAAAAGTGCTGTATTATTCATGTTATAAAATAATAATGATACTGAGCACGACTTGCAGAACTAAAAAGTGAATTGTAGCGAGTTGAAAAAAAAATGACTCTAAGTGGATAAAGACAAAACAGAAACGAAAGAGTCATTTCATGCTGGTAGTGACGCAATCGTTCCGGTGGACGCGACATTGGATCTTATGCCGTGTACGTTAAAGTCTACGTTTGTCAGCGAAGAGCGCGACGTGGCCAACTTCAATAAAACATTCCCCCAAATAAGCTATGAAATGAGCGTCAACGGGCGCCGGCTCTTGGGTATGTTACAATTATTTGATTGTGGAAGCGTAACAATTTTATTTTACGTTTTATTTAACATTTATATCGTTACGGCAATTTCACGGGTATCAAGGAATCGCTAGATTGTGATTTAAACAAAATTGCTCATTTTCCACTTCGTTCGCAATGTGAAGGCGATTCGGCGGGTTAATATTATTTTATTACCCGTGATATTGTATTACCGATCGAATAAGTTTTTTAACGGCGCGTTTTTATCGCAATCGTTCGATATTGGAAATTAAGTTGTTTGTTTTCTCTCGTTAGAGTTTTATTGGTTACCGTTAATAAGTAAATTATAATGGAATCGTCACGGCTTACACTTAATTTTACATTCGAAAATTACTAAAGTTTCAATAAAAAAAAAACGTTAGATTACGTGTTCTTATTAATAATAAAACAGTAAATATATAATTAAGCCTCGTCTTACTTTAGTAATTGTAATCAATTAAGATAGTAATTAAACCCCTAATTATCGGGTTATATATTCCGCGCCCGGATGTCGGTAATCGTAAATAAATAAACAATAAACCAGGATTAAACGAGTCAATCGGAGCTGAGGACGCGGTCACGGTTACACCCAAACCGACGCAGCACGACGCGATCATTCAACGATCGTAAACTCTCGCAATCGTATCAATTAGAACCCCGAAACCGATAAAGCTCCACTTTAATTAGGAGAACAAACAACAGAAGGTCTTTAATGAGAGCGTGCGGGATGGTTGGGGTGCGGGGGACAGGGTTGCGGGGGACGCGGTCTACGCGATCAATTATCGAGTCTCTCTGATTGATTCGTCGCTTTGACGCGCCTCCGCGACGACGTTCGTCGACACCTCAATCTAAATCCGCACATGCCGAGCCCGAATGTGTTAAGTTTACCCGACGGAGCGTCCCGCTTCACCGACCACAAATTATACCTGTTAAATTCCACCTAATATAATCAATCGAAAACTCAACCATCCGAACTAATAACTTGAAATAAAAACTCGGCCCCGTTTTCTAATAGCCGCCGAGAGGGTGAACGGCTGAAAACGTATAAATTACCAATAAAACGAGGACATTAAAAACCATTTAGAGATAGCTGTTATAGAGCGTTATAAATATAGTGTATAAATTAATATATTATTTTGATAGTGGAGTGAATGTTGAGGTGTCAGTGTTAATGGTCGGCGGGGAGGTCGAGGGAGCGCACAATGCACCCCCGGGGCGCTTTGTTATCCCGGATTCCCTGGCCGTGACATCTGTCCGAATCGCTACAATAACTTGCAAAAAACGCAGTCGAAATTTACCAAATGCGAAGCGACGCGGGTTATTTTCCGCTGAATATAAAATATATTGTCTAGCACGACATCTTCATTGACGGCATTGTCGTCTGTGACGTGATCATTTATTCTATTCTAAATTGGGTCTCTGTACCCGGTGGTCCTGGGATAGGCATCCCGAGCAATTACGCTGTCATAATATTATAAGGGACGATAAATTTTACCTTTACAATGGATTTTCGTATTCTGCGATAAATGTATATTATTGTCAAACCGACACTGATGTTTCGATTTTATAATAACGGTGTTGTTTTTTTTTAGTTTGAAACGGAATGTAATAGTTTACGTTTTCAATGAACGTAATATAGAAATTAAATGTTTCGATTTCGCTAATTACGATGCAAAATATGTTTTAGCGCGTCGGTTATTTTGTGGAATACATTATAAATTTGTATAAATTAAAATTGTACGTATATATTATTATCTATGTATTAACTTATTTACAGTAAATGCCCCACATCTGAACAGAAGTCAGTTTCCTTTCCTGTTTAGAAAATGGTTTGAAGGTTTTCCCGCCAATCCCAATGCAGGCTGGTGGTGGGGCAGAATTTAATTCAACACGTGCAGATTTCCTCACGGTGTTTTCCCTCACCGTTAACCATGATATAAATAAATTATAAACACAAAACATATTAAAACTCAGCGGTGCTTGCTGTTGTAATTTGAACCTGCGATCTACACAGATACACAAGCGGATTAATTATTTTTTAGATGATAAGACATACAATTAAAACTAAATCTTATAAGAAATAATAATTTAGTTATATTTCCATATAAATAATGTAGCTATGAGATCTGTCTTTTCAACATTATTATTAAGAATATAATAAAAAATACAGTGATAATAATGTACCTGATCGATTTCGGGCAGGGCGGTTATTCTCAAAAAAGGCTAGTAAGCTGCACGCGACATATAACGCGTGCGTAAGTGCGTAAACACAGGTGCAACCTCTATTACCTCACTCTCATAATCCGAGACGAATCCGACTGGAAAGACGAAGAACCAACGATTTGACGTGCTGTCCCAGGGACGAGTATATACTGCCGATTACCAGACTCCGGGTACTGAGAATTTTTCAACATAAAAACTTGATACCGTTTTAATACCCATGACATTAAACCAACGAGATAGAAAATTATTATATTATATACGACAAGGAAACTGTAATTATCATTTTCTTTTTAAAAGTACATTTGAAATACATAAATAAATGACTGTTCAAAGGTAATTAACCTACCATTGCAATTACGGAAATGGTAATAAATACATGTAATTATAAATTTAATTACAGTTGAGATAATTCGTTAGAAAGTGTTTCGTTATTACAAAGCGCGTCTTATTTTTATTACCCGAATAATTAACATGTAAGTAATATTATTATAATTATAAATTATACGTTAAAATTACGAATAGGTCCACTTATTATTCGGTTCGAAGAACATTTGTGTTGAAATTTTAGTAATTCTCTTCAGTTTTGATTAATTATAAACAATTATTATCAAATTAGCGATATCGAATAAGTTTTTAACGCTGCACGAATAACTCGCTGCACAGTCAAAGCGATTCAAACATCACGTGCTTGGTATTACACTGGCTTACTTTCACCAAGCTAATTGATTAATGCTACACCATTTATTCTACCACAAAACACAGATACTATTGTCAACATTGTAATTTAAATGAAATGAAAAAATGTTACGACACACATTACACAAAGATCCCACAGCTACGTAAGAATTCATTCCATATTTTAAAACCGCATTTGATATACATTTCCTCACGTTGTTTTTCTTAACGCCGAGATGATTGTTAACAAAAAAGCACGCACATGCTTATTGCTTTGCCGTATTCGAACCTACGACCTTTGCCTAACAATTTTAATGGACCGCTAGACCATATCGGCTCATTCCAATTTAGTTGACAGTCAAGCAAGCGTATTGATGAACGTGGAAAACTGAAATAAACTCGTATTATAAGTACATAAAAGTTTTCCCAGAGATAATGTCGATGGACATGCGTTTATTTCTATAAACATAACTAGTTTTTGGATTATTTACTGAGACAAATTGTGTATCGACAGTGTTGTGTTAACTAGCCTTATGTTAAGTGTCAACGTAATTAATCGATTCATATGATGGATTCATTATTTTTGAACATTGATAATAATTAATAAGAGATAGCATGTGTTACTTAAGTTGTGTTTTTGTAAATGAGTTTCAATCTGTTCATTATTTAAGCAGAAGTATTTACTTCTTATAACGTTAAACTAGTTACAATGCAACATATATAAAATTTTAAAAATATCCCGATGCTCTATATTTATGTACGAATTAAACAAGGGCGTCGTCGATAGTTTTGATTGAAAAATTAAATTACGTTTGTAATTTTGTATTATTTATTAGTCGTACGTCGCTTCATTGCCTAGGGTTGGGTCATTTACAGACGAAGCATTCATTTAAATTTATGTAACCCACCGTTGAAGGGAGGCATTTGACATAATTTATGGATATGTTTTATTCATAATGCACAAAGGAATCCTAAAACAAACTTAAATGAAATGACGCGGTTACGAGCTATCTCAAGTTCGATCGACGAGTCGTTTTTTATCCTAATGCTCGGCGACCGCTCGCGGACGAAAATTACGCTGGATCGAGTTTTTTTTCAACTTCCGGCCGAGATAACGGTCTGTGAGCACCTTTTGGTTGTTGTCCGCGCTAATGCCGCGTTCGATATAATTACTATGCCTTTTAAAAACAATGTCTTCATCCCCGTTTCAATTTCGGCGGTTCCAATTAGCACACATTAGTCGACTTCCGATCGGACGCATCCTCCGCGATCACGATTAATAGCGCGTCTCCTTGCGGAACGCTTGCAATATCCTCGGTTCCGGCGGAGGGTCGTTACGAATATCCTGCAAAGTGCTGCGTCCGCAAATCTACGACATAACATGCCGACTGCGGTCAACATTTCGGTGCGAAGTGTGTCCAAACAATAGTAAATGCATTTAGCTCGACCATCGTTTGATTTATGGTGAAATCGTGTAGGTAATTTATAAGAGTGGCGTGGAGAGGGCGCGCTCCGCCGTCCGGCGTCCGCCGCGGGACGTCGGGACATCGGGAAATCGGGGAAAAGCCGGAGATTTATTAGCGGCAGAACCGCAGGAGTCGGCTGACCGCGCGACCGCTTTGTTTGCCCAGTCATTAAAGTCGGCAAGTAAACGTTTAGTGCGAAGATGAGTATATTTGCGAAGCAATTAACGCGTCCGAGGTGAGACGAGGGTAGCGGGGCGGTCATTGTTTGTAGACGATTACGCCGAACTCGCCCGAGGCGTTGCGAACTGACAGATTTTATTTGTGGAACCATGTATTTCGGGCTCGGATAACGTCGAAGCGCTTATGTGTCGGCCGGTAGATAACGATACAGAAGTGTACGACGGTATATCTGTATGTAAACACACGGCGTGTCAATCACGGCGGAGCGGTCCCTTTACAACATTTTATCGGTTGTCATATAATCTAACGCATTTATGTCAAATTGTCGATGTATCTGCGATAAGCCCACCCACGTTTCACCAGCCCTATTGCATCATATCGAAGCAATGGCGGCCGATGTTATATTTATATTATATATACCAGCACTCAACCGATTATTATTACAAAAATAACATATGTTCTTTGGAGCATTTATCTCGGCCGCACTCGTAGCTGCACTGATCACGTAAGTTGCGGTTATTTTGTACAAGTGTTAACGGCAGTAATTATCGTAATGCGTTTTGTGTATTGCACTCGTAAGCAATTAAATCGATCTGTTAAACACGTCTGTACAAAAAATGGAAAGAATCCACTTTTTTATTCATATCTACGTTATCTGTAACCTGTTCTTCGCATTTGCGTCAAACTACGAATTAGTACAAAGTTTATCGCCGAATTTAAATATTTATTTCTCAATACAATATTCGGGTCGGTAACTACATAGCGTGTCAGAGACAGCCTTAAATAAACTTAATTATAACTTTAGCAGAGTTGAAAATTTCATATTCAAAATCTTGGTAGCTGAAACTGTATTTACGATAATATAAGACAGAGATATAAAGAGATAAGAGATCATATTATATTCATACATAAGTAGGTATAGCGTATGTTTGATTTTTTTCAAAATTAAATACCCAGCAAATTATTTTGGGACACATCTATGACACTGCTTTTCTTTTCCTAAGGAAGTTGGTATATAAGTTTAATTACCATCCTATCACAATTCTTGCTAAAAATATTACCATAAGGCATATAAGTATATGTACCCATAGATTAAAACCCATTTTGAGGTCAATAAATTCTGTATTAAAGTTAAAAATTTCAATTTAGAAACCGACAAAGAATTCAGATTGACATGTGTCAAATTAGGTGCTGATTAAAATGTGATAAGTTTTATCTTAATTATAAATAAAACTTTTTTTTTTAAATACAGCATACTTTTGGAATTTATACGGTACAAAAATAATTTAATAATTTACGAAACTAAACACGTAGGTATATATTTATATTCGTTAAAACATTATATTTTATTTACTTATTCTTAAATATTAGGAATGAAACAATTAAATTATTATTATATTGAGGTAGGAGGACGTGCATATGGGCCACCTGATGGTAAGTGGTCACCAACGTCCTTAGACATTGGCAGTGTAAGAAACGTTAACCATCGCTTACATCGCCAATGCGCCACCAACCTTGTGAACGAATATGTTATGTCCCTTGTGTTTGTAATTACACTGGCTCACTCATCTTTCAAATCGGAAAACGACAATAGCAAGTACTGCTGTTTTGCGGTAGAATTTTTGATGGGTGAGTGGTAACTACCCAGACGAGCTTGCACAAAGCTCTACCACCAAGTAAATGTATATTATTTATGTTGATGCAAGCAATATAACTGGAATTGTCATTAAACATATACATATATTGATATGATGTGTAAATAAAATAAGAAAAAACTAACTAAGTGAGATAAATAATTAATTAATTTTTGAACGATGATATAATTGTAAAATTTTCAAACAATCGACATAAAGACAACAGCAAATAATACAAGATAAAACAATTTTAATTTCAACGCGTTTATTTCAGGAAACCCGATTTTATGTCCTCCTGCCGTCCCATTCAGACTAATTAGTGTTGAAATAAAATAAACTCAGCCATTACTCAGAAGGCAAGGTCGCGAGCCCTAATTAATTGGAGAGGCTCATAGATGCCACGTACAGATATTTCGTGTAATAGACCGGAGCTGAGCAGTTACCGTGCTTAGTTACCAATTATATTTGTAACGTTTTATTATAAATATACAACTTGAATATAAAATATTATTAGTCTTTACTCACAGCTTTGCATTGCTTGATAATTATGTCTGGCTGTCTATAATTTATTTATATGCAAATTATAACGTCGATCCGTTATTTTGTTGCTTGAAAATAAGACAAATTTTCGTCATATTTGATTAAAGATATTGTTATTTTTAATTATTAAAACTTTTTTATATTTATAGAAAAAAATCACATTTATAAAAAAAAAAAACCTTAATGCAAATAAACTTCGTTCGATTCTCAGACTAGATATCTGAGAGCCGATCTTTAGACGAAAAAGCCGTACAAACAAACATACTAACTTTCATATTCATAGCATAAATGTAATAATATGAACATTTGTACGTGATACATGCTGGGAGGGCTATATGCGAGACCGTGTATGTACCACCCACACATAATTTGTACCGCCGCCGTACAAAAATAATAAATTGTTTTCTTTTATAGACTGAGTGAGCCAGTGTAATTACAAGCACAAGACACAATCTTTTTTCCCATGTTAGCGTATTATCCTTGTCGGTATCGTTATAATTTCTTCCAGTGAAAATGAAACTGGGGTATTCCAATTTTAAATTTAATTTTTTTTTTTAAATATTTAATGTAATTAAATACCCCATAGTGTTAAATTTCAACATTTGCTCCATCTAGATACTATACAAAATAAATTACTTTAATTACAATAATTACTTTATTGCTCTTAAGGATTAATTAATCTTGATACTCGACCCCCATGTCTCGCACAGATGTTTATGTTGGTGTTGTCACAAATCGCTATTTTATTCGAAACGATCTTACCGGCTTTGCTTAAGAGCATTTTGGATATTGATATTTTTTTAATATCAATACCCAAAACTAAGATGTTATGTCCCTGGTACCTGTAATTACACTGGCTCACTCACCCTTCAAACCGGAACACAACAATACCAAGTTCTGCTGGTTTGCGGTAGAATATCTGATGAGTGGGTGGGTGGTACCTACCCAGACGAGCTTGCACAAAGCCCTTCCACCAAGTAAGTCTTTATAGATATTGTGTAAAAATACAAAGTCATAATTGTTTTGTGTCATAACAGCAACCAGCTGTAAATATTATTGAAATATGTTATTATACTAGACTAGCTAGCCCTGGTTTAGGGGAGGCGTGAGGCAGGTGGTATGTTGCATATGTGTTAAGTCAAGGTATAAGTTATCTCTATTTCCATCTAAATCCATCCATTCAATAGTTTTTTGCGTGAAAGAATAACAAGGATTTATCCATTTTCAAAAAAAATCGTATTTTTATATTAATAAGATTATTAAGATTTTATTTTAGTAATTGTTAATAAGAATATTTAAAATGTTATCTTTATTGGTAACTTTTAGTTATCTATGTTAAAAAAATCTCATTAGAACCATTCTATTATCTATTCAATATACCAACCGAAATAATTATATTGAATCAGATATTTTATGTCAAGTCCAACTACATTTTTTATATATTTTGTGTGAAAAAAATACTATTCACAAAATATTAATAAGTAGACAGACATAAACAGACAAATATTGTAGCCAAGTCATTTGATATGCAATAATTAGGTCAGGTTTTGTGATTAATGAAGAAAGAGTCAGCCCACCCACCGGGAGGAGACAGCTTAATAAGGTTCTAATTAACACCTAAAGGCTATTTGCAATTCTGATTCGCTTCACTTTTATAATACCATCTCGTTCTTACACCGTTCTCGCGTGTCTTCTATCTTACTCTTACACCCCTTAATTGAATTTCTCGTTGTTCCTAAACTTCTTGACTTAAGATTAGTGACATATTTGGATTGGCGTTTTGTTCCCTTTTTAAAGTCGGCTGGGGACGGTCTTTTTTTGTTATCAAACGTTTAATTTGGACGCGATAATGAAATGAAACTGAAACTTTCAAACAAAGAGTTGATTTTAGACTCGAATGAATTTTGTTACTTTCACTCTTGACTTTCGTCCGAAATGAATATGAACTAAATACAAACAAACTTTTATGTGACGGGAATTTGAAATAAATTAAAATAGTTTGTCTCATAGATTGAACTAAACTTGCATCAAAATTATGAGTAAAACTTCATCTCAATAGTATGAAACATTTAAAATACTTATTGCAGACCTAGATGAAGTTAATAGTACTATAATTATAACATCTACAAATTGATAAACTATGCGCAAAGACGATAGAGTATTAAAAGTAACGGAAGGTCATTATATTTTTACAAAGGGTTGAGATTTAAAAAAAAAAAAATATCTAATTAAATTACTTCTGATAAAACAGTATGGTGAAATACGCTACAACCTTTTTTCCTTAACGGAACTGTAAATTAATAAATTAATTAACTTATAAAATCTCTTTAAAGTTATATTTGACTTTCATTATAATACTTAATTATAATATGGTAATTTAACCATTAACTGAATATAACTGCCATATTGTTATGTTTAGTGGCTAGCTTGTAATGCGAAAGAATTTGAGGTCTCATGCTTAGATCACGGACAAGTCAATAAATGTTATTGACGCAATCTGTCAAGGAATGGCATCTACGTAATGCCGTTGGTCCTGCACCTGATCTATCTCCGTTCATATCAAATTGCCGTTCCAACGGACTATGAGAGGGGGGAAGTATAGAGTAGAGCTTTGTGTACATACTTGTACTCGTGAACTAGTCGTGAACTATAGTATCTCTTAACGTAGATTGTTGCTCTGTGAGATTGACTGTCATTGACAAAATCGATCCGAATTATTATTAGAAAGTGATAGGTTTCACGTATGTTTGGCTGTTTATAACATTATTCATAACATTATTAAATGCCGTCGGAAGCCGATTAACGTCGAGGGTCGAATCAGACGAAATCCATTTCGCATTCATTAAACTTTGTTATTGTCACATACTAATAATTAACCTTAATTAGATAAGATAAGACAAGATTAATTTGACGTAATTGGCTTGTGGTTTATGCGTTTCAAAGGGTTGTAGAGTTCAGGTGGAAACCAATTAATTTATTCTGTATTGATAAAAGTAATCAAGACGTTGGTTGAACTCTTAAAATTTGTTAAAGTTTTTTAAAACGTTTTTATACGATGAAATAAAAATATTCCATTTTACGTTTCCATATATTGTAACATAAATGTTTGTGTTTTAAAAGATCCTTTAAAGTTCCGAGTATTAAATACCTAAGTAATATAAACTTTTAGACGCGTTCTCCGTTTGAAGGCACTGTCTTGAAATTGCTTTTATAAAGTGTGGCTTTCCGTCGGCCAATGAGAGTCGGACTTCACTCGATTGGCAATTTCTTTATTTGACTTTGATCTCAACTGTTTGTTTTCCGCTTTTTATTACCTAGACTACTTTTATGAACGTCGTATATCGCGAAATTGGAGAAAATGGATGGAATGCATATAATACGAATAAAATGTATATTAGAAACTAACTTGCTCGAAGGTTTTCTTTCAAAATTGCTTAAGAAAATAAATAAGTGGTACAACGTAATATCTTTATTAAGCCATGCACGCTAATTTCACAGCTAATGAATCACAATGTTGAAAGCAGCAAAAAAACGACACCGTTTTATTGATTATAAAAAGCGGACAATAGACAAAAGATGGCGCTGCGTATTGTTACCGACTCCGGGACGATAGACGGCGCCACCGGAGTCGCTCGTGTACTAAAATGGCAGTTGAATATTTTTACCGGCAATGGTTGTCGGTCGTTGTCATTGGAAACTCAATCTTACGTTAGTACAAATAGATCTCGTTTCGTCTAAACCACGCTGAAGACTTACGAAGTCAGCCTCGGTATATTTGTGGCGAAGCGTCGGCATTGTTCGCTAAATTGTCGCTTGCACGGAACCGGCCGGGCTTGTCGTGAGTTAGGTATGAGCGCACCGCACACAATGACAGTATACATACATTTAAACACCTGTTATTAAACCTGAACAGGGTCACAGAGCGTAGGTACTCACATACCTCGTTAAATACAATGACAGATAGAGATCTCACTGCCGGCGATTTGGGATGCATCCACAATTACCTACCATGGGTTATCATACGATATTATAATTACCGAGTTGAATAAACTCATATTTTAATCATAATTTCACGGGCTTATTATCTGCGACGCGATCAAGAAACGAATCCGAAGTAACTAACATTGAAACATCGAAATAATTCTCTCCACCGCGTTTCCACACTTGGAGATTAAGCCGGGAACTTCCTCTTAACACTTGACAAAAACCGGATCATCTTTTCCTTTGATAGGATTTTCTGGGCTTAGCGGATTTCACATGTGCTCCATGTCGTAAGTTGAAATCACATAAAAACGAATAACACCGAATCGCTCTACAATAGTCTTTCAATTGCACTTTTTATTATTGAGAAAAGGACCTAAGTCGGGGATTACGTTTTTAGACAACGCCCCTTATAGGGATTAAGGATCCTGCGGCCGACAACCGCTCATTTGTCCCCTTTTCCAGTAGACGACGTGCCAAACCGACACTCTTCGAGAACCGCAAGAGAAATGTTATGACGCTAACGAAAAGCAACTTTGGCACTTCCGAAAAAATTAAGCATCAGACTTATTTCGAAAAACACAGACGTCCAATGTCGGTCTGAGAGAATGTAATTGGTATAATAATGGCGGTCGCTTTTCGAATTTATTTTCAAGTTTAAATATTAATGTTTCGTGACAGGGCGGTGGCGGGGCCTGCGAGGTGTCGGTGGTTTTCTGGCCCAGCGCCCACGGACCGGTTGGACGCTCGCACGCTACGCCAGAACTAAACAAGTATCGCAGAGAGCGATAAACCTTGCTTCGTATATGGCCAAACGGCAAACGACCTATTCGTACCAATTTGCAGGCCCTGTTTGTTCTACTTTTGGCAACAGAACCGAACATTATCTTGGATTAGACAGTGGCAAGCTGCCGCTACAAATATATGGTATGATCTTCCGAGCGAATGTGTACTCCGACATTCATTTTCTGTTCCACTTGCTATGAAATTTGATGGCAGCGATTTACGAAATCTATATGAAGTAGATTATTTTGCAAAACATTTTAAGGTAGACTCACCAATGGTGAATAGAAGGCTGAACTGTCGACGCCGATACTGGGGTAAGGGTTCTGATCCGTTGATGGGTATGGAGCCCCGTAAACACCAACTGCTGCACTCGATAGTCTTGGATAAGAGGTTAATGCCAGTCTTGCTCCATCATATTGACAAGAACAGACCGTCTGTCCCGATACTGGGTCGGTGATGATAGGCCTTGGCGTGTCGCAGCAGGATGCGGCAGGGGTGCTGGCATGGCTTCCAGCGCCTGGGGATAAGGCTCCTCCGACTACCCCTGAGCCACCAGGCGATAGGGGCGGCGCGGAGCTTGAGCCTCCATCAGGCGAAGTTGCCGCTCCGCCGTTGCCCGCCCCGCTGCTGCCCACCAGCAACTAAAAAGATACATAAAAATTTGGTTACAAACTATTTTTTAAGATAAAATATTTAATAAAGTATAATTATGTAGTTAGGTATATAGAATATTTATTTCTTAAATATTTATAGCGGGGAAATTGAATATTAATTTCTCTGCATAATTAAATAAGGGCCAAGTTATCTTTGATTAAACGTAATTGAGGCCAGTATTAATAAATTGCGGGTTATCGATTTGCTTAAAAATGCGTTAAAAATTATAATTTCTTAATTATATCGTGATTACGAATGAACCAATATATTACCGACTAGATTGTCAGTTCGTAGGATTATTTTAACTTGAAGTATTTGAGTTTAACCTAAATATGAGTTCTCAACGGCTATAACTTTATATTTATTTTTTAAATATATTCAAAATAGCGCGTCCAGTAAAAAATCAATTAGCGACATTATTCTCAAGGAAAGTGTCGAGCAGATGTCATCATCGTGGTCATCGCGGACATAACAGTAATTTTTGTCAACAAACATCGTTTGAAGTGAACTAGGAAGTCGATGTGAAAAAAACTTTTATTAACATTTAAACCGTATCGTTAACTTTGAGAAACCATTAAACACCTTATAAAAGTAAATAATAGCAGCTGTAAAGCACAATATTCATTTCGTCGACTTCATCGGCCGTTTGAATCTATAACGTATTTATAAAAGTTTGGAAAGCGCCGGTCTTACATTGAATTTATTTTACAAATTTATCACCGAACGTTTCATTCTAAAGATCAGAGTGTAATTGGTTGCTCATATTTATTTTGACTGCTGTAACAATGTATGAATACTTTGCTTCGAATTATAACGTTTTTTTATTATTTAAATTATTTTTTCGAAAAAGGAACGCAGATGATTTATTATTATAAAGCATTCGTGGGATCTACACGTCAAATTACATCTGTGTTATTAATTTGAGGAACTTCTGAAGAGACTGATTCTACCATTGTGCCGCACACCTCATTAACACCTAACAAATGTATATATTAAACAAAGTTTATTACACCGGCTATACAACAAATTTACTATTAACCTAATTCTTCGACAATATCGTATTATGATATTTAATTACACGTCATGAATAAAAGCGTAAAATAAACGAAAGGTGGGTACTAAAACGCCCTCGGTTGTAAATATTAAATCCCCCGAATGTAAAATATTTAAAAGTGAAAACGCGGTATAATAAAAAGCCTACTCTTTCGATTGATTATACATTCATAGTATTTAATAGATAAGTAACAAAAACCACGCCAAACTAGTTGCAGGTTTCGCGGCACGCAACACCTGCTTAGAAGTCACATATATAGTTAAAATGTGACACACGAATCTCGTACTACTATGAACGTAATAAAGTCATTTTTTCTTTATACGAATCAAGTATCAGCGGTCTGTATAGTACGTCTATCAGTTTCACGCTGTGTATGGGTGCGTGTAATCCTATTAATCGAGTAGTTTTTTTTTATAACTTCATTCAAATGTGTTAACCCTTCGAAGCCCATTTCGTATTTTCAATTTCTATTGCATTATACAAGGTCTGATCTAGTTGGCCTAGACATATATGATGTATAAAATGTGATGGCTAAGAAACACCACATGTCTTAATATTTACTACACACCCATATTATTATTTTTATTATCTTATATACAGCGACAAAAAATATTGTGAAAAATATGATAGTTTTTTCTAAAATATCGGAAAAATGTTGTCAATATTTAGCCAAAGCACCAGAAATATATAAATAAGTTTCGTTAAAAAATCGAAAATACTAGAACTTGTTAAGCGGATGATTAGTTAAACAATGCTGTGTCTTCTTCTTTCGAATGTCGAATCAATGATGGCGAAAAGAGCGAAATCAGTGTTTAACCAAACAAAACCAAGAGCCACTAAGCAAAGTTTAATAAGGTTGTTAATGTGAAAATTTCTAAAATCGGTCAAAATAATTCCTTAGTTTATTTGAGTCGACAGCTAACACGACAAAACAAGACCACTTTCACGTATTATTCTTAAATGCAAATTAATACAATTTCTAGGGCGTGTTAGATAATATCGGAGGTGTCCAATCTAAGACTTAATATTTTTAAAACAAGTTTACCGATCACTATCGCATCGCCTTTCGATGACTTAATAATATAATGCAGTTAAAACTGTAATGGACAAAAAAACAACACAGGAAATTATATGAATTCATAATTAAAACCAGACTTTATCTATTAATCGCGATCGAAGTCATAGGGGTTCAGCAAATGTTATTTCTTTAGCCACAGTGCTTACGAATAATAAATTACTTGACATAATTTTGACATATTCCACATACATTTACATATTTTTTTTTAATAATCTGGATAAATTACATTATATGGTCATCATATAACGATTTTGTTAAAATACCCTATACTATGTGCTTTCCTATATATGGAGGTTTCATAGCAAACGTGAATCAATTTGTACTGGTGATGATGATGGTCTTCTGCCGATTTCGGCCACAGCGTCCATTCTCAAAGGTAAAATCTGCGCGGGACATTTCATGCAAATTGGACACGATCAAGAAGAGTTCAGGTTTGACGTGCTTTTCGAGTGCACACCCTTTGCACGGGAGTGCACACACCTCAAACTTCCAGTTCCCCATTTTTTATCGATCCGACCTGAAATTAACACCAGGACCTCGGGATCGCAGCCTTACATCTAATCGGTTACGTAATCGTATATCGTATAGTTTAGCTGCAACATAGGGCCACTTATACATATCCATTAGATACTTGAGAGGTATATTAAAGTTACATTTATATACTGAGAACTACAATCAGATCCACTTGTTGTTAAGTGATTATGTCTTCATGATACACTTGATACTTTTAGCGCCATTAATCATGATTAACAGAGCCAATGCATTTCAAATTACTGATTCTATGTCCTATGTGTCTGTGACTACGTTGACTATGGCATTACGTAGTGCTAATTATAAACGCAAACTTTCTGGTGTGTATTACCGAAATGATTTGAAGGTCATCTCATCAGATATTCTACCACCAAACAGCAATATTTAGTATCGTTATGTTCAGGTTTGAGAGCTGACTGAGCCAGTATAACTCAGGCACAAGTAACATCTTAGTTTCCAAAGTTGGTGGCGCATTGGCAATGTAAGGAACGATTAATATATCTTACAGCGCCCAATGTCTCTCGGTAGTGACCAGTAACCATCACGTGGCCCGTCTTCGAATCGGCAACGTATTTTTTATATTAAAAAAAACTTATTTAATTTTGATTTAATTTCACACCATATTTATTACCTAAAACAGAATGAGAGTTAACGATTTTAATATTCAGATAGACCTAAGATGAGTTACTACTTAACTAATTAATCGCCAGTCAACGCTTTAGTTGACTGATGTTTGCGTAGTGTGTATCGCCGCCCTTATAACACTGTGTAGTTAGTAATTGTATTTTTTTTTACTTTGTCGGCATTTTAACATCAATTCCTACCTACATAAGACCTACATAGATTCGTTTCCTCATAAACACAATCGGGCTGCGTTCATTAAACGATAAAAATATTCCTCGATATCGCAAATTTCTTATCATAATCAAATTATTACTTAACATTCATCGCTAAAAGTAAAAATGCTTTTAATTTAAGTAGATTTTTATATATGTCATCATCATTTATATGTAATTGAAGAAACCAAAAAATAAAACTAACATTGAATTGTTATCTTTTTAATTAATTACTACATATACTTAAATATCTATACTAATATTATAATTAAAAAAGAAACTCGGATACTCTTTCAAGGCTAAAACATTTTAATAAAACGATTATAATAAAATTTAATATGAAACAAACTTGAATCTCGAGAAAGTACATAGACTTCTTTTTAATAACAACCTCTCCCAATAACACCACGTCTCCACCCTTACCTAATATGTGGGCGAAACCATGGGCAAACACTAGTTATTTTATAAACACAAAAGACCAACATTCCAAAGTGTATTTAATCTGATTTGCGATTCCTAACATAAAATTAGAACGTAAAAATGTTGCCCTCATAAAAAAGTAAATTTACTATACACGATCATCAAGATAATACATTTGCCCTTATTAACGAACCTCGAAAAAAAAGTTTGTCATACCTACAACGTTTACACCTTTAAAAATTTATAATTTACTAATAATTTACATTTGTGTATTTAGTTTGTAATAAATGGTCATGGAACAAATTAAAACATGTGTTTCCGTGTTTGTTAAAAAGCAACTGTCGCTTATAAACAAACTATAGATTAACATAATTTTTTTTTCCAATAACTTTTTTTTATAATCATTATGTATTATTTAATAGAATTGTTAGATATTATACAAATATTTGCATAAGGTTTTAATATAACATCTTAAATTTTGAGAGGAGATAAATGTGTGCCATCTGATAGTTCTCTGTGGAATTAAAACCTCATCTATTAATAAAATTAAACGAAATCAGTTTGGAAAAAAAAATCTTTTGAGTGGCATTAAATTAATTTTTCAGGTAAGTGCCGTACCCTCTTCTTAGTACTGGAACTAGAGTATCAAACATCAAAGACAGTTTGATATTCACTTTGTAAAATTGCATAATAATAATATTATGTGTTACAAATTGATGGGATACTTCACATTAACACATTGCTTAACTGAATAACTCTTCTATTTCTATTATAATTTCTAAAGTACCCAAACAAAATAACACAGATAATTTAATGTCTAAGGAGAAATATGTCGTATCCTCCCTCCCACTCGACCTTCATCTCAAACTGCGAAGAAAATCAATCACATCGTTCATAAAAAGACAAACAAGAAATTTTATATCGTATACCATTTGGACTCAACAAATTCAATATGACAAATATAAATATATTTACTCAACCGATATACTTAAACCTCGGAAAGATTAAAGGGAACTGAGTGGTCCAGAGGACGTCAAAAGATTTGATCAAATAAAGAGAGTTTGTCTAATATAATAGCATAAGATACTGTGCACACAGAACCCCACTTGAACCACTAATGCTTCGTTGGAGGACAGCAACTTGTTTTCTTTAAACAAAGTGAAATTGGGTTCAAAGGAAACGGGTGATTTGATCATTTTTACTTACTTAAAACTAAAAACTGAAATTATTTTTTTTTTTCGAAAAAAATTAATATTCGAATTTTGGCAAACAGTATTACTTTGATTAGGTAATAAAAGCAAGTGATTGCCGCTGGCCGAATTTCAATCTTGACGATTACTGAAAATTTGAGAAAAAAAATACATAAATTAGTAAGATTACTTCGAACGCTTTTTTTTACTTCTAATTCCAGTTTTTTGTGATAACAATAAAGCTCCTCAATAGCTACCATACACAGGAGACAAAGGTAATCTTTCGTTCGATCCAAACTATTTAAATAAAACTACTAATAAAATATAAATCATGTGTGCTCAAAAATCAACGTGAAAATCAGGCCAAGGAATAGTAACTGAAGATAAACTGTAACAAGAAGTCTGGTGAAATCGGAGTCAATTCACCGACGCGAGATTTTCGCGCCTAACAGCTACAATTACAAAGTGCCCGCCGCCAGCGTCGGCCATATTTGTTCAAACACTATCAAATCAACACCACAGACTATACACATCGAAATGATCATTGCGATAAAACATATTTTTTTAAGTTAAATTTTTGAATTTGACTGAAGACAATTTTTTTACCAATTATGCAAATACAGATAGAAAATCTTACCCAGTCATTCTAAGTTAATCAAAGATATGGTACAAATAATAAAATAGAGTACAAGTATATGTCGTAGTTTGTAACTTTTGATACTGAAATTCATCACTTATGAATCAACAGTCATATTAAAAAATAAAAAAATTGCGCCAACTTTATCTGTCATTGTCGAATGATATAAAAGTAAATGTATGTATGTAGTATAGCCAATGACGCTTCTAAGAATCACTAAGTTGAGAATACTTCGTTTGTGTAAATCTGTCGTCACGTTGATACTTAAGCGGTATACATGATACGTATTAAAGGCATAACCCTTTGCAGTTGCGGTAGAAATAAACCACACAGCGCTCGACACAGACTATCAGGGAAGCACTAAGCTAAATACGTTTTCCTGTAATTACTAATAATATAAAGTAGCACTTCGAATTTAATTACCTTAAAATAGGACTTAATGTAATAAATGTGTAGGCTTTTAAATATTCATTTGATTTAATGATTTTAACTTTTAAATGTCATGAAAAAAATAACAATAGGTAATTCGTCCCTGATGGATTATTTATTTTGATGTATCAGATACAAAAAAATACATTAATTTAATTATCTTTGAACATTTAATGGGTATTATGAAGTAGAAAATAATACAGAAAAAATACAATTTTATAAAATAGGTTAAGGTGAAAAATGTTAAAAGATATATGTATATACTATGTCACCACTGTCTGTGGTCGTTCAACACGCTTTATTGTATCGAGAGCGCTCTCCTATCTACACTGTGGTTTAACTCGTATGTAGCGTGTATTCCTGTAATTAGTAATTTCAAACTATACACATTACACCGCAGTGTTATTACGTCCAATACATCGATATTTAGTATCTCTGATTTCCTTGTCAGTCGTGATAAGCTAGACCGATGACATATGCCACGCAATATACAAAATTTTCGCTCATATTACTTTGCTTTTAAGTTCAATTTAGCTTTTACGTAATTTGATAGCGTTGTAATGGAATACCTAGTTATTGAACTGCGGCAATGAACGCAACAGAAATTTCGCCAAAAACACTCACTTTTTGCATAAATGCATCGATATCTTTCTACATAAGAAAAACACCTACAATTTTATAGTGATTCAATAACGCACACAATATTATCTTGTAGTATAACTGTGCCGGTGAAATCGCCCACTGTTTTTATTGCGCTATTTAATTTACCTAAGTATTAATTGGTAACTTAAATTGGATCTAGATAATTTTTAACCATTTTCAGATCGGTATGTATTACTTATTGTGACAATATTTACCCAAACTATGAGAAAAATTGTTGCTTAACGTTTAGCATTTTATTTAAATTTTCTTTAAAGATAGAAGAAGAAAAGAATGGTGAGTTCACAAGGCTTAAGTAAGTTACTACAATAGGAACTAATGTAATGCAAAAACTGCGCATCTTACAAATCATGTAAATATAAAGTTTTATTTAGAATTTGCAGTATTTTTTTTAAATTTTTAAGTGGACATGGAAGTTTATAATAATTGTTATGTTATTTATATTCATGATAAGCTATCAAAACAACACATCCTTCGCTACACGAAAACTAATAGAAAATGGCGAGAGGGGTGATCGAATCAAATAACGGCACAACGTCATAGAGGACAAGTAACTCGCTCGACTGGCCGTGTAAACAAAAGCCCCAATAACTTCCAAGTCTCGTGACAACACAAACAGTACTCAGTTAACCATTACCCCCCTTAAATTAAATAAAAAAAACTCAACTAATTTAGTCCAATCTGTCAAATGGAAAGTTCTCTGCAAAGAAAGGGGAACGGATTAATGTTTTATGTGGGCGTATATTAGATATGATAGGGTGAAAACAATGTGTACAGGGGTGAAAATGTGCGGTATTCAAAGCGTGAGGATTTTTTTTTTATTTGGTTTACCGCTTTCCAGTTTTCGGTTTTTTATTATCGGGTTGCGTGAACTCGAGTTTTAATAGATGTGATATATCTGTAGGTAGTGTGTCATGAAGCACTTTGTGTTTTTTTTATTATTACAACAAGTTCACTGAATTTTACGCCCATTCGAAAATTGTCTGGTAAGGCTTTCGATTTTTTTCCTTTGTCAATGTCAATTATAATTTTGGACTTTAGCTTTCAGTTTTCATTCGTATATTTGCTTAATAGCTTTCAGCTGTGTCAAGTGAACACAGATTTGCTTTGCTATTAAAGCTTTTGGATGTGCCAAGTTTGCTCAGATTATTTTATGATTATGTTGAAACAGTTATTGCATTTCCGCTTGTAAGCTAATCGATCATGCTTAATTGGAGTTAGATAACTATAATTGACAGATTATATAATATATATATTAAATATTACTAATATCAAAATTTAATTTTATCATCTTAAGTGTTAGAAGAATATAGTTTGTATTGTAGTTTATCGAATTAAAGATAAGATTTCGTAAAAAATAAGATCTACAAATCGATGTCCGCTTTGCTTTGTCGGCAAACCAGTGTATTTGCTAAATGTCTGATGCTATCTATCTTTTGTTTCAATAGATAACGATTTTCCATGTTTCCGCTAATTACATCCGATTTATAAATTTATTTTACTTGGATATTTAAAAAAAAAGAATTATTCTGATTTAGTAAAAATCAAGATAGAAATAGCACATGTGCGTTTATGGAATATCATCTAAGTATACGAAATATACATATTATAAATATTTAAATCAATATAGTGGTAATCTTAAAAACTCACTCACAAAACGATGTCACAAAAAATAGTACGCGATAGAAGCTAAACATCGCGTTGGAAACAGAATTATTCTTAAAGTAATTAATCATGAGATAAAACGCTAATTGAGAACAGGATTGATTTATAATTAATTAATTTGTTGAATATTTTATAATTTTTGCACAGGATATTAAACTAGAAACGCAAAACAAAAAAGAACCAAGTCAACATTATCAAAACCGGAATACCGCGATAATCCCGGCAAGGTTAGAATCCTATCTTGTATTTTATCAGATTCAAATGTAATGCGAGAAAATATTTTACTTCTGGAAACATTGATGTTCGAGACAGTTTGAAGCTGGAGAAGTATCATTGCAGGGGTTTTCTTAGAGCTAGTCATACCATATTTGTACTTTTTTGTATCTGATTGATTGATTAATTAACATATATCTGAAGATTAGACATTTTAAAATTGATTACTCGATTCTGTGTAGGAATTCCATTACTACCTTGTTTATTAACATTTGTCGTGTTAATGTGCGAGTGTGCGTGGTTCTGTGCATGGTTGTGTGTGTGGACTTTATTTATGTTTCGCGTAATGGGAAAATACTTAATGTACCTTTGATTTGACGATCAAATTTTGTAAGTTTATTTATTTTATATATGTAATGTATCGTCGCTCATAGAGTTATATTCATTGATTGATTACACACTAAGATAAAATAACACAGGCTCAATGTATTGATATAAGTAAACGAACGAACATAAACGATCGAACCTGTTCAGTCAATGTATAAGTTGAAACGCACACATGCACTTTTCCAAATAAATAAAAAATGACCGTTAAGCGCTTTGAACTGTCCCCTAAAACTACAGAACTTTTCCAATGTACTGTTAATTGAAGGGAGGCGTGGCCCTATCCATATGCACCTAGCGTATCTATCGGATTGGAGGTAACGAGGGTTTCAGAGGCATCAATCTTTGATGAGGTTCGGACATTACCTAGCGTCCAACCATGTCGTCCGACCTTATCAAATATTTACGCATATAAATCGCGCTCTAACCTGGTACGTTGCGCGCACCGCATACAACAATATAATATATCTACTAAAAGGAAATTAGCACGTCGATAATTTAAAGTCTCTATTCGCATATGTATATAAAATCGATAATGTTAATTGAAGATTCATTCGATACGATTTAAAATCGATTTGCTTTGTGTAATGAATAGAAAGAGCTGATATGAAATATATCATGCAAAGATACAAATAAACTAACGTTCCATTAAGCATGAGCAGTATACTTGTTTTCTACCGCGGATTCGCCTACGTTGGAAGGTCAGGTGTCAAGTACTAGATTCTTTTCTGTACCTTATATTGTGTTTGCAAAATTTTATGACGATCGATTAAGTAAATAAGACGCAAATTCGTAAAAATCTAACTCACTTTCGCATTGATTATATTATTAAGGAAGCTTATTGTTATTGAAGGACATAAATAATTGTATAAGTATAACTAAGTAGGTTTACCTTTTCCATTCTTCCTATTCTATTTAATTGTTAAAAATACTGGACGCAATTATTATACAGACGATTAAATCATTGTGTGTTGCAACTAAACGTATTACATGTATAATTATAATGTTTTTGGATGACTTTGAGTTTTACATAATAAACATAATTGTACCTTTATTACACGAACAAATTACGCATAATTATTTTACACTCCGGTTGTATTGGTAGATATATTAAAATCTGACTATTGAAATGAAATTAATTTGGTGCTTTGTGGGTTAAAAATCTAAATAAGTATAATTCGATTCCAACCCTCTTATATGTAAAGTTTGTTAATAAACTATTCTACTCTAAGTCCTTATACTTTGCTAAACCAACAATAATTAGGTACATATAGTCGATAAGGTCATGAACCCGTTCATCCCAAAAACTATTATAATCATTCACGCATCCCAATGTTAACCTAAGTCTAAGAATTATGGAATGCATAAATATTGAATAAAAACACAAAATTAGTCTTGCGTGCGAATAATCAAAATGATTACACTATAAAAACGTTTAACTAAATATTATAATCTCAGGAAACCCTAGTCCCAGGAACTATTCCAAGATCATAACATGAACATAACACTAAAACATCTTCTCGTATTTCTCACACACTCGTATCGCACGATTTTAAACATTTTCACAACAAATCTCGGCGATACGTAGACACGTAGCGTAGTACACCATGGAACTACGTTACAAGAGCGCATTAAACACAATCAGATATCATTAATTGTATAACATTATCTACATGCGCAGTTAAATCAAATAAATCTCGTTTAGCACTCAAAACGAACGTCGTAAAAACTAGCGGCCGTGAACATTATAATGTGTTTATTTTAAAAGAACAGTTAAAATTTATGTCTATTTCATAATACCATTACTTCAGCGTAGGCTCCGTACATTCTGATTTCGCTCCAACAACGGGATATGTTAAAGAGATCATTATAATAATTAGATCGTTATCAGATGTTATTATATGAATTTACCCAAATTATAAGAGGACGGAGATGAGTCGGTATCGTGACGGTAGGGCCGAATAGATTAGGTATAGCCGACGGCTGGGCACTAAATGTTGGTCCTTAAGAGGCACGCTACAAATCGATAACCATTCATTATAATGATTGCTTTAAACGTTTGTTTTTTAGGCACATGATGTCCAGGAGTCGTATTTTAATTTGAGCGGGTTTCCAGCTTAACATACGTACGTACATATAACTAACAACAATTACTACTTTCGGGGGAAAATTATACTCTTCTATATGCGAGTTTAAAGAAATTTCGTAAATTAACAGATCGCTATCGTGTTTCGTAATGAATTCGTTCTTACATTGTATTGTATAGAGATTTAAATAATAAAATTTAAAGTAGGTATTAATAACTTATTTGTAACGCAAATATATAAAAGTTTTACTAAGGTTCTGTGTTAATCTGTATTATAAAGTGACAACTAACCGCCTTATTCATAAACTTTATTTAACTGTTGATTAGTTAAACAATATTTTGTCTTCTTCTCTCGTATGTCAAATCAATAATGACAGAAAGAGACAAATCAGTGTTTAGCTAAACAGTAACTAAGCAACGTTTATGAATAAGGCCGTTAGTTACTTGGATAATTTCGGTTGAAATTACATTTCGCACCGAAACTATAATATTTAATACCTTGATATCATTTATTATAAAATTTCGATTCGAAAGTTTTAATTTATTCGATAATTTCATAACTTTTAATCAAATAGGTATATACGAAAAAAAATTATTTGTAATTTATCAAAGTCTTAATTATTCATATAATATCGAATAAACTCATGAACGGTAATTTAAGTTTACAAATTAGCTTATCACGTCATGATTATAACTATCTCGACCCTGCAGCTATAAACCGCTGCAGGCTATTCGCTGTAAAGCGGCTAAACGCGTCAACACTTTATTTAACTATTGTTCAACGCCCATTTATATTTTTTTCCTACTTGTAAATTTCTCTATGCATGAGATAATTCAAACATTTCAATTTTATATGTGTGAGTTTGGTTTTATAATCATCATCAATAAGATAATTATTTGATTTCATATTGAAAATATTTATTGCTATATAGTCTTATGTATATCGTCATTCATAATAATAAGTGGTGTTGATGTAAATTTTACAAAATAAAATGCCTCACTAGTTTTTGTATTTCAGTTTTATAACTTTCGAAATTTTATTATAAATGCCAATTCGGTAACCGAGAATATAAATCAATAATATGTCCGATAGTAGCGCAGATTGTCAATCAATATGAGACATTTTAATAAAACGCATTACATTATATATTAAATGTGGATTATAAATATTTACGAACGAATATTATCGATTATAAACAATGCCTTAATCGAAAAGTTCAATACGTGTCAATGTGTTGTCACGGCTGTGACGGTGGACGGCGCCTGCGACACACCGCACAGCGGACTCCTAATGATACGGCGCGACGCGTGCGTCGTACACCCACCCACGCTCGCGCCGCGCGGGTACACCTGGCGCTCTTATTCATGAACGTGTATAGTTAACAATGCAAAACGAACCTCCGTTGCCGACTGTGCGTATTAGATATTCGTGCATCGCGTCCCGCGTCGCCCAGGGCGACGATCGCGCTGATAAATATCAATCGCGCCCGCAACAACAATTAATGGTTATTTAACGCGATTCCATTCAATTATCGTCAGGCGGATTGCGTCGATAATTCCAATGGCCGAATTCCCAGCAGTTAATACGTAATGGGTAATGCATTTATGGCTCCTGCGATACAACGCTCGCCTCGCCACATGTTCAATGGCCGACGATCGAGTATTAATTCTGCAACGTTCGCATCCAGCCGAGCGTAAAAGTATGTTAATGCATTATAGTCGAGCCATAAAAAATAAAATTGTCATTCGCCATCTCGTTTAATTACTCATTCGATCGAATTGTTAACGCAACATCATTAAAAACATTAACCGCTATAGTTTTTCGTGACCGAATAATGGATTCGTTTTAATGACAATCGAGCTATAAACATCAATTATTCGAACCGTATGAAATAAATATTGGTAAATAAAAACTCACACGTCCGCGTGCGCCCGTAAGTGCGTGCTCGCCGTAGTCGAACATCGGGAACAAATTAAATGGAAAACCGTCGAGTAATCGATCGATCGGAACACAATCTAACGCGCGCGGAAAAGTAATCGGGCGCGACGCGGCAATTTGAGATCCATGTACCATCTTAAATTATCAACAAGTTTAATAACAAGCGCGCGAGCAACGGGATAATAGCAAATCGATTATTTAGATTGAGCCGTGAAAACAATAAATGTAACCGTGAAGCGTTCGTGAAACGACCGCTTCGGAATAGGCTAAAACGAACGGAGGTAGCGGCCGGCGGCCGTTTCGAGTTTGGCTTATAAATAACATTTAGCGGGAGGGGCGGGAGGGTCGGATTATGAGGTCGGAGGACTCAATTAAACTGCGCTACCGGACCCGGCTTTTATTGTGGACTTCGCTGTGACCTCCCACCGGATTTTCAGATAAATGGGTCCACTTTACGCACGATGTTCTCGTCCGCACAAAATGATAATAATTCCGATCTGTATTTCATTTTGAACATAGTTTTATTGGTCGGTTTTAGGGTTTGATGTTGCTATTGGTGATTGAAACTCCAGCACGATTGAAATCTGCTCGACTACTGGTATATAAATAAATCATTTACTGTATAATAATTCTCACTTTAGCAATTTGCAAAACAATCGATGTAGAAATTTGTAGCGGTGTCCGATGATTATACTGTCTCGTATTATAAATGGCATAAATGTTTCACAAGGGAAAAAGTTGAATTTTTCATAAAGATAAGTAACTTCATATAAATAATTCAATACATGTTCATATTTAGAGAAAAAAAAAAGCGAGGCTAGAGCAAATTTATGTATTTATATACGAGAACAGTGTTTAAAAGCGAAATGTCTGTGTTCAAGGATATTGAAGAAGATTAAAAAGCGAATTTAGTTTTTTACTTAAGTACTTTTTTTTTTTTTTTTTATTGTATAAGAAGGCGGACGAGCGTATGGGCCACCTGATGGTAAGTGGTCACCAACGCCCATAAACAATGGTATTGTAAGAAATGTTAACCATCGCTTACATCGCCAATGCGCCACCAACTTTGGGAATTAAGATGTTACGTCCCTTGTGCCTGTAATTACACTGGCTCACTCACCCTTCAAACCGGAACACAACAATAACAAGTACTGCTGTTTTGCGGTAGAATATATGATGAGTGGGTGGTACCTACCCAGACGAGCTTGCACAAAGCTCTATCTCCACGGTTTTACCCGGTTAGCGGCTGGTAGATAAAGCCTCGTCGAGGTAAGTCTATCTCGTTTTAACAATGTGAGGGAAATAACTCAAGTGAGCATTATTTTTATTTCATTTTATCGATTCACAGAAAGGACGCCACGAAAACTTTAGTCGACGCGGTTTGTTACGCGACTTAATCGACAAATATTATTAGAACTTTTGTTATTTGCATAGAATATTCGTATATATTATATAACGAAACCTTTATTGTCAATCTGTTGATTTGTAAAAGTGTTATGATAATGTTCCTGAAATTAGTTTAGTATGAATTAGCAATAGTGTCCGTTTTTTAATAGCAACAATATATGTTTTTCACTGGTAGCGCTTGGTACATCCCGCTTTTGTGTGGTACCACCACTTCAGTTGTACCGCCAAACTGTTTCCGGTGAAGGGCCAGTGTAATTTCAGTCATAACAGACGTAACATCTTAGTCATTCTTTAAAGGCCGGCAACGCACCTGCAAGCCCTCCGGTGTTGCAGATGTCCATAAGCGCTCACAATTACATAAAATATGAAAGTTTCCATGGACGGCGCACTGACGATGCCAGTTAAGTATTGTTAATGTTTCTTACAGTGCTATCATCCATTGATGTATACGGAAAAAAGTAATTAACTGAGTAAGTAACATTTTATACTTTTTCAAATTACTTAAATTGGAGCCGAGATGGCCAAGAGATTAAAACTCTTGAATTATAACCTATGACAAAAATATTCTGTCTAATAATTAACTTCGTTCTCGCTGGTGAAGGAAAACGCCGTGATGTGCATGTTTCAGAACAAAATATACACGCGTATTCCACCAACCCGCATTGGATCCGTGTGGTTTAACATGTTCTTAAGCTTCTCGTCAAGAAAACTCTGAGAGAGCTTTATATATAATATAAATTATAAATATGTCTGTCGGTTCTAGATATTTATAGTGCATATACGCTTTCATTATTGGTTTCCATTGAAAATATTCAGACAGATCGTAAAACTTTTCCATATATTGGTTAACAAAAACCAACAACGCCAATTCTAATTAAAATTCAGTTGTCGCTTTAAAAACTGCTTTTATCGGCTATGTCGATAAAATTAATAATTTCAAGTGTTATATACCTGAATAAGGATTAGATTGTAGTATACTCAAACACATCATCAAGACTGATTTTACCTATACTAATAAAGTAGGTTCCTAAGAGACTGAGCTAAGCACAGCTATAAAAATAATTATTTTTATAATTATTTACTTAGTGGTAGAGCTTTGTGCAAGCTCCTCTGGGTAGGTACCACCCTCTCATTTGATATTCTAAAACAGCAGTACTTGGTAATGTTGTGTTCCGGTTTGAAGGGTGAGTGAGCCAGTGTAATTTCAGGTAGAGGGACATAACATTTTAGTTCCCAAGGTTGGTAGCGCATTGGAGATGTAAGCGATGGTTAACAACTCTTACAGTGCTAATGTCTATGGGCGTTGGTGACCACTTACCTCTGTCTCGTCTGCCTAACTAATGCTAAAAAAATGTATTTACATGATATGTTTCATGTGTCATTCATGAATGAATCGAAACTTAGTAGAGTTGCTGACAAATGCATTTAGATTTATAGATTATTAATCAGTGCCTATGTACAATAGATAGAGCGTGACTCATATAGGCTTTAGGCAATAGCTAGCTTAAAATAAGTAATAAGAGTAATTAGTATTGAATGTGACTTAACTATAAGGCTGTAAGGTTACTTGATGAAAGGCTCGTCTCTTTAATATAACAAGTTATATAAATAACTATGTAATTGAAGTTATAAACACAATTCATTACTTCCACGAGGAATGCAGACTTGAATACCTCTGGTTTTCTAAGCAATAATACACAGAGTGCGTAGTTAGTTGGAAGTGATATTTAGTTAAATTCTTTCGAGACAATTATTTAGTAATTACTCATCACCAGAAGGTAATTGTGAATTGTCATGTGTTTTTTTTTTTGGAAAGGTTATATCGGAATGTGATACAATGGAAACTCCATTGAATACTTCTAAAAAAGACATAATTTGTGTTGAGTGTGTTGAACAAAAATGACACAAAATTTACAGTGTTATTAATATATTTATTCAGTGTTTGTAACATGAAATCTTGTACTTAAAAACAAACATTTTCTTACAAATATCGAAGTATATCTCTGAATAAAACTATCGAACACACCGATACAACCCTGAAAGCTGATTTAAAACACTGAAACAATATTTCACAAAAACTCGATTCCATATAACAGAATAGTGCATTGACATTTCTATATGTCAAATTGTTAATGCGATTTGCTTTCCTGTATCGTCGGTGCCATTTCCAATTTACCATGTTCTGTGCATAACCATATCAGGACGCCATTAAGAATTAACTGCGTTGAGTGAAGTCGAATGGTCGATTACATTCGTTCAATTAGACGGAAAATTGCTGAGAGATCATGCGTGCATATGGAACGTACATACGCGTACAACACATCATATTAAAAACATTTTTTTGAAAGACATCTCATTTTATTGCTTTTGCCAATGCATTTACAACGGCCAGTACGATTGTAGAGTTTTTTTTTCGTCATAATTTCACAATTATTTCTTCTCAATATTACGGGATGATACGGGTCGGAATGTGTTCTCGAAGGATCGATGGCATTGTAGTTCTCTTTTAAACTTATTTCAGCATAATGATGTTTGTAGTAGTTACATGATAGTATAATAAATTGCGTATTATGCCCTGTAACAAGTTACTCAGAACAATAGACCTGTATAATAAAAATTGTCTAGCGTATCATACATCAATCGACCGCCTGGAATATTTTTTTGTTAATATATGTTTGTGACTGTTTAGTATAAAGTTACATGCTGAAGTCTCAATTACACATTAATTAAAAATTGTTTTTTTTTTGTAACTAATTATAGCACTTGTGTTGCAGACTGTACTGTCAGTATTATGGATGGTGTTTGATTGATTGGGCCGGTATTGATGAAACAAATACATTGGAAAATTGTTAGAAGCACTTCGGAACAAAAGGCATATATAAATGATAATTTTTTTAAGAAAAAAACATAGAAATACGAAAGCATTTTACAATTTCAAAAATCTGCTATTAAACATTTACATAATTAATACTTGTTTATTTTTGCTCATGTTATTTTATAATAAAAAAAAAACAAACAATGCACAATTAACCCGCTGCGTATTGTCACCATTTCTGTTCAGTTTTGGGTATTTTCTTCCCAAAGCGGTGATAGAATTTAGACAATAAACGATTAAGCGTAACACTTCTATATAAAAGAAGGTTAATTTAAATTGAGTTAAAATTAGAGTATTGTTACTTAAAAAAAACACACACACATAAACATACATATACTGTTTCTTATCAATAATTTCTCTAGACACATAAGATATGTTTAAATCTCTGTAGTCTAGCAGTGCGTGCCAAAATGGCGCCTGAAACAATTTCACTCGTATCACGTAAATCTATTGATATGTGTACAACTTATATCCTAAAATTACCATCCAACAAAATATAAAACCATCTTCTCTATAGAATTAGTGTTTATTCTGAAATAGTTCAACGGGTTCCTACAACCTGGGCTTAAGAGGAAGAGATTTGATATTTTTCTATGTGTACCTAGTACTTATAATTAATATAAAGGATTTTCCTATTAAATTATTCATAATATAATGATCCTTTCTATTCGTAGTTCTATATTTAAATCAATCGATCGTTGTTAATTTTTAATTTATAAAGTTATCTAAGTGTATTGTAATTAGAATGTTGTTATATATACATATATATATATATAATTTAATTCCTATCATTCATGTCAGTGTAATATCAAGACATCTAACTTGTCATCTAAGCCCAAAGATCAAGCGGTCACTTTGAACTTCGAAGGGATGTGTACCTATCTCGTTAACTTGAATCTCATCACGAAGATTTAATTAAATAAGCTCAACATAAAACACTTGTTATTAAGCCATAAATATGATAAAAGTAATATATCTCTATGAGATTTTTATATTGAATTTATATTCATAATATACATTTTTATATGGAGGCTTTTATAGTCAACAAGTAACAATATTATAAATACTAATAACATTAAAAATAATATTAATTACACTAATATTTCTTAAAAAGTAATTTCATATAAATACAAAATAAACGTGCCAATAAAATAGGTTTGATTTACTTCCATCCACCGACCCTCAATGAAGGAGCTTGGTGAATTAATCTCCTAATCCTACTAATAGGATAAATCTTTGCCCAACTGTGGGTCATTAACAGGGTGTAACTTTACATTTTAATAGATTAACTAATTCTGCGCAAGCTTATGTTATTTAATAGATTACAACGGCAGCTATTCATTAAAAACTTAACGTTTATTTAATACGTAAGTATATTAAGTTGTGACAGGATTTCTGGGTAGTTCTTGTAATAAATTGATATCTTGAGCGATACCTATGTACCTACACGGCGGACATCAATAGCTAGCCAATTGCAAAGTAGATATAACAGTGCAGGCGTGTGTGCGCGTACACAGGTGCACTATTCCGTCACTTTCATAATCCGATGGGACAGCAATCTAACACGATTGAGTGATTTCGGACACAGGAACAATGGTTAACATCTCAGCTCTGGCTCAGATGCAGCCAACGGTTTTCCATGACACAGGAGTATGACACGGCTAACATTAAAAGAACGTCCCGCTACTAACAATTACTTACTATAAAAATCAATTAAATTGGATGACTAAAAGTTGATAATAGCGATCTGCAGCGCTATAAAATAGCAAGATTATGGAGGTATTTTAAAACTATGTAGATTTATAAATTTATATAGTGGTCATTGTATATACCTGGATGACAAACAATCGCCGTGATTTCGACGAGTTCCTGCCATTATAGAAATGGCAGTCTTTCAGAAATATCGAGTACCAATTCCTTGATAAATAATAAGTGAAAATGGTGTCGTTAACAATAACTATAATAAGTATTTACATAAAAGACGTAATTAATTATTTACAGATTAAAATTTAATAAAACATTTTTTTTATATATAAACTTTGTTTAGTTTAATGCTGTGTTTTCTTCTTTCGAATGTTAAATTTATGGTGACAGACAGAGAGAAATCATGTTTAACTAATGCTTAACTACATATATAAGCAAGGTCGTATGTACGTACGGCTGTGTAACTGGTGTTACTTCGAAAAATGTTAATCAACAGATAACTAATTCCTTCTGATACCTAAAAGTGTTTATGTTTCAATATACAAATCGCGTTGAAGTCTTTATTCCCAGTTCAATAAATAAGGATAAATTATTCGTCTCAGATATTCAATATTTTCCGATATCATTCGATGATTCTCTTAGACGTTTCTTTTAGAATTCTATTAAAAAAACAACCTTCAGTTTTAAATTAAATATGTACATTATCTAAGTCAGATAAAAATAAAAATATTATATTATTGCAATCTATCAAACTGGAATAAGTACGATAACCATTTATCAGTAAAACATAAAAGTATAATTTCATTAATATTAGCTTGACAATTATTTAAATGGACGTTGCTTATCTATGTTTAAGTATTGACTAATTTGAAACAGTACAAACAATCAAAATATCAACAACAATGTTTTAAATATAAATTAATTTTCTAACAAAAATTGATTAGAGATATATGGTTAGATTAAGGACTCATTTGTAAGATATTAAAATGTATTAATGAGAGAATTTATCCTGGATGAATACAATACAATCGTTGCCTACTCACAAAACACTAATTAAAAAATTTGAAATAATTCCAATTAGATTTACACTAAGTTCTATGCTGTTATACTTGTGCACATTGACATTTTTAAAGATAAGTTTGTTTAATGTTTTGATAAATGTTTAAAGAGAAGTATAACTGAAGTACAGTGATCGTTCGGAAATGTATTGTATATTTGTAAAATATGTATATTTTTTATTAATTAAATTCATTCAATGTATATTAAATAAATATTACATTTCATTGAAATATAATATTTATTTAAAATACATTACGACCTTACAAATATATAAATAAAAATTTAAAATAGCTATTGTACAAACTAGGTTCATCATTCGATTTTTTAAAAAGGTCATTATTATATATTTACTTTTTAGTACATATTTACAATATTGTATGTGGTTACAATATTTTTTATTGGAATTATTCTGCTTTGTATTTGTAAGTTTTAGTTATTCAATTTGAATAAATACCAATAAGATTTGATGATAGGCTTATATTAATTAGTTTCTTATTATGATATTAGATAATTAAGAAAGCGAACCATTTATAACCACATCCTTTTAAATAGGAATGGGGTTAGTTCAAATTCTTAATCAATTTTAATATTATTTAAATAAATGTCCATCTATTTATACATTTATTGAGTTAAAAAGTTATATAATCCAACATTCAAATTACAATATAATGTAAATATTATGAGTTCTATATAAATTATGTAGTTAAATAGCTACTTATGTAAATAATGAAATTGATAAGTAGTTATAAAATTAAATATTTATATAAATAACACAATTTGATATGTAATCTTACTAAACTTTATATTTTATATGAATAATATAATATTTGTATACTTAATTATTTACCTACATATAATAATATGAGCAAGTGCATTTAATTTATAAATTTAAATGAAAATAACAAATGTAGATATTAGGTTGATGTAAATTTTATTATAATTAGATATTTAATTTTCAGATTAAATTGTAAGTACCTATATTTTATTTTTACATAATGATTATCTTTTATCATAATGTTTTGCGTCAAGAGCTAAGGTAGGTAATTTTATCTTCAAATTTATAATTAGTTTTTTATATAATAATTTAATTTGTGTTTTGTTTAAATTCATTAAAAAATAATAAATTAGCAATTTATAAAAAATTGGTAACTATATTTTTAGGCATTTACATAAATATTATAAGCGCAACTAAATTAATAATATTAACAATTCAATTTAGTTGTTTTTCAATGGAAGTATAAAAGTGGACCATCACAAATATCTCTACATTTTATTTTCACTAGTCACACATTTCATATTTTATATTATTTCTATATTTATACATAAATACACTATACTTATATTAAAATTTACAATAATTTTAACTATTTTTTTACACACTTCGTAAAGACCGTCGGTGAATGTAAAACTGTAATGCATGTTGCATTAACTAATGTAGAGACAAAAGTAAACTCTTATATATTATTATAATAGCTGTACATATAGATAATATTATTAATAATTTATAATTGTCATTACTACAATAAAAGTACTGTCAAAGTATTATAACAATTTATTAATTTCTAAAGTAACGATAAACTACGTCATTTTTTATCCTCAATGACACTGTGACTGACTAACGGATAGAATTAAAATTTACATATTTATCGATGTATTCGACATAGTTGCGGCTTATTATAAAAGCAATATTACTAACCTGCGAGGCGGATGGGTACGAATAGCCGAATTGTGCGTACGCTGCCATTGGGACGATCATATGGGCGGCTTCACACAACACTGTCTCTCAAAGTCTAGTCAAGGACGGGTTATCTATACTACGTCTATGAAAAAAATTAAGTTAATTTATCACAGTTGTTTATGTGCGCGGCGGCTGCGCGGCGCGCTGCCATCCTGCGCGTCAGGGAGCCGAGCTGCGCGCTAGCATGCCGGGCAACTCGTCGGCACGACACCTTCACGCTAACGATTCTCGACACAGACTGGCGCGCGCCAGAAATCAAACGCCCCTCCGCCGTAGGACTGAGCGATTTTAGCCCCACCCAAAAGGCGGGACCGACCAGTTCCTACCAATCAAAAAACTACTTTCCTGTCCTTCTCGAAACGTAGACTGGAAAGGCGGCCGCGTATTGGCAGCCGCGTCCCCACCACGACCCGACCACGCCCCGTCAAACGTCGCCGCCTATGTTCGGGTGGGGGAAAAAGCGGCAGAGTCGATCTGACTTGTCCATGTTTATGGGTTTTCGGCGAGACAGTCGCGAGGCGTACGAGCAAACAAATCTTTATAGGCAAAAAATGGTTCGGCCGAGGACAAGTTGTTTCACGTTGTCAGATTTACGGAGCGCCGTCGAGTCGAATATCAATTTTATTTTTTACCTGTGTTTATATTCGTCGTTATTTTCAACGCAGTATGAATGCTATTAACTGAAATAATACCTACACTCCTTAAAATGGTTTCGATCTTTGAAATAAGTTTTTAGCGTAGGTACCGACAGCCAAATTATTTTAAAGCCTTAACTTAACAGCGTTACAAATTTACTATATCTCCTTACATTAGTAATCGATGCAAAATATAATTATACATCTTAGTTATAATAATCAGGTAAAAAAAACTCAGCACTTCAAATAATTAGTTATTGGTAACCCTAATAATGATCAGATACCTACTAATGATTAAATATGTTTTATATGTAACTACAGTTCATGCAGACTCAGTTATACAGGTATGTATGTCGATATATTTATTACTTTATTGATTTTACTTTAATGTATATGATAATCTGTCTTAGGTATATGTAACATAATATATATATTTATAAATATATGTTAATTAACATTGAGCGGTTTTCAAGGTAAGTATTAGTTATTGGTTAAGCTTTTTATATTGAATTAAGTTATATCATGGCTTTTATATAAAAATTAAATATTAATTTAATTTAAATAATAACAATTAAAATTACAAATAGATACCTAAGTACATTTGTCAAGCGAAGATCGAACCGTCTGCTAGACACTAGTGTGACAGCTACAACCACTAAGCATATTATAGTTTACGAACAGAATTGAATGAATTGTTGAATTAAAATCTACGCCTTTTATCCACTGTGCCATCTCGAAATATATAAACATATTTATGATTGACTAGCTGTGCCCCGCGGCTTCACCCGCGTATAATTAATAAAAATATAATAAATTATTTTATTACTATAATAACACACACGCGCGCACACACACATATGGCTACTGGTAAAGAAATACGTAATTAACGATTTCAAATTAATTTTCATAAGATACCGTAGGGTTTACCGATCTTATATATTGCATTTGCGCCATGACATGTTCTTTGTGTGTACCAATTTTCTTTAAGATTGGTCAAACCGTTCTTGAGTTATAAGAAGACATTCAGACAGACAGACAAAAATGAAAAAAATAGTATAATGTGAATCACTGCATCATAAAACGATTATTTATGACAAAATTTGGTGAAAAAAAATATCTACAGACAGAGCCAATAGATTAACATAATAGTATAGATAAATAGGGATGAATGATCAGTGGTCTACCGACGCCGAAACTAGTAACGATCCTGTTCTCGACAAAATAACGTAACAAACACATTTCATATGTTTGTTATCAAAATGAGTATATAAAGGATCGTTCAGCGTTATAAGATTATTTATATATAAGATGTCTTTATTAAACATAATATATAATTAACCGTATATAACAAAATACAAAGTGTTCAAGAATAAAGTTGAAGTCGTAATCTTTTAATCAGCTGTTACATATTTTGTTAATACGAAAAAAAAAACGAATACAAAAAAATATGTTAATTTTCTTCATGCACGGTTCATTTAAATTAAATTAATTAACCGGTTATAACCGGTTGATTGTTATAAACAAATATGACGTATTTATATACTCTATATAAATACTACTTGTACCGACTTGATACCGACCTATTTATATATTAATACCTAATAAATACCGAGACCTTTTTTTGCTATGCATCACTGAAAAATCTACTAGACCTATAAACATAAAATTGTACCATATATTATACCAATATTATTATTAAATAACGCATTCCGGTCAACATTTTAGTATGTGATGTTACATAAGTTGGTAAATAATATTTTTAATGCGACAACCGTGAATATCATGATCAGTTTTAAAGAAATATTAATTAACTATAATTTCTAAATTAATTCAAATTGTTTTTGTATCGTTATTATGAACGCCTATTACGTATAGGCAATATATGTAATTTTATAATTACATCGTGCCTCGATACTAAATAATTTGTTCCTATAAGGCATAAAGTTAATTTGTAAAAAAACAAAAACTATGAAGAACGATAATTAATCAATCAAGCGGCAGGAATTATCGATTCCCATAAGAAACACGTACGCCAATTAAATATGGAAATAAATGTAACCTCCACATCAATTAAGTACCAATACATTTTTATATTGATTAAGTATATTGGCAATCATTACAAAAACTACTGTTGTACTCCTCATAAGGAAACGGTTTTAGAGCTTATTCCAACACGCTCCACTAATGCGAGTTGGTAGAGTTTAAAAAAAATATACGCATTAAAATTCAATGGTTGACCGCTTTTGAACCAGCTTTGTTTAAGGTGCAGATTGATCCAATGTGCCATTACCGACTCAGATATTAAGGCCTCTCATGAAATCTACTAAATTTAATTTCTATTTTGAATAGGACATCTTAAATTCCTAAAAAAATGCTTCAAGCAACTAAAATCGAATTAAATATTTTTAAATATTATTAATTAAGAAACATTTCATCAACAGAAAAAAATATCGCAACTTAGTACTTACCTAGTTTGTCATAGGTAGCTCAAACTTTTTGACTCAAATGTCAAAAATAGTTTTAAGACTTTTAAGGTAATCTAAACCTTATTGTATTACTTAGATGTAATCAGACCCGGACTTAGAGATTTAAACCAGCTGTTAGAGTAAAATTATATATTATTTAGCTGGGTGGGGGCCTCGGCTGGCGGGGCCCCTAGGCCGGTGCCTTGTAGGCCTAGGCGTAAATCCGGAGCTGGATGTGATGTATATTAATTAGCTTGTGGAACCCTAAAAACAGTGTCACAGATGCGGGCAGGACAGCTGACCACTAGAGACCAAAATGGGAACAGAAAATACGGGCCTTGCTGTTAATGCTTTTTTTTCGCCAACGTTTTTATAAAGTTTAAAAATGTATTATAATCTAGATTACTATTAGGAATTCATGTTATTTTGATTACATCACATAGCATGCAAATTAATTTACATGTGTACATGTTTATTTCGTATGTAAAATATAGTGTGGTACGTTTTCTACATTATTTTAGTAATCATTTTAACTTTATCTGATTAAGACAATTTAAATGTGACAATTAATAAAAAAAAAATTTTTTTTGTGTACTTAAATATCTATAGAATATACATTATAATATACATTTATATTTAATAATACAAAATTCGTAATGTCACGAAGTTAGATGGCGAGTGCAATAAAATTGATATATATGTATATAAATTGTATAAAAATTGTATTGTATTGATTTACTGCCTCGTTGGTCTAGTGGCTAGATATACGGCCGCATATCCGGTGGTCCTGGGTTCAATTCCCAGGTCGGTTCAATAAATAGTTATTGGGTTTTTCTGTCAGAAAATTCTCAATAGCAGCCCGGAGTCTGGAAGTTGGGAGTGTGTACACTCCCGTGCTTCGGAAAGCACGTTAAGCTGTTGGTCCTGCGCCTGAACTCTTTCCGATCGTGTCGGATTGCCGTCCCATCGGAGGAAAAGAGAGTACCTGTGCTTGCGTCACACTTGTGCACTATAATATCTCCTGCGCAGTTGGCTAATCTCTCTTGAGATTGGCCGCCGTGGCCGAAATCCGTCTGCAGGACCTTATAATTGTATAAAACTGAACAAAAAACTGAAATAAATCTATACTAACATATAAAGCTGAAGAGCTTGTTTGTTTGATCCGGCTAATCTCAGGAACTACTGGTTCGAATTTAAAAATTATTTTTGTGTTGTATAGTCCTTTTATCGAGGAAGGTTCTAGGTTGATTTTTATTCATTAAATTTTTATTAATATCACGCGGGTGAAGCCACGGGCACGGGATGGTAATAGTCTATTTAAATGGTTAATCAATATTTAAAAATTGGTACACTAATATGCGAGTATGACTTGGTGGTAGAGCTTTATGCAAGCTTGTCTTGGAAGGTACCACCCACAAATCATACGTCCTACCGATAGAGAAGTACTTTTTTTATTAATGATTTGAAGAGTAACAAGGAACATAACGCCTTACTCGTAGTTTCCAAGGTTTGTGATACATTAGCGATGTAAAGGATGGTTAATAATAATATTATACATATACTACTTTTCATTTGTAAATACATACTTATATAAATAATTACACTCAGACTCAGGACAAACATACACGTTCATGGACACAAATGTCTGTCCTGGATGGGAATCGAACCCATCTGCGGCGTGAAAGGCAATCTTACCAACCACGCCAACCGGCTCTTCATATCTCATACAGTGCCAATTTGTCTTCATGCAGTCTGCCTTTTATTAATTAAAAAAGATAGAGTTGTCCGTCGATATTCTATCGAAATTTACAAAAAGAAACTCGAAGAAGTAATATAGTTTTATTTGTTGCATTGTCTTTTAGTTATGTCCATATATATTTATTAATGTAAGTTGAGGTTAGTGTCATTATTATTGTAAATGCCTGTAATGTCGTATCACACTCATGCTTACTATTATTCTAATTTTATAGTTTTTCATTTACCAGTTAACAATAGTCTTTTTTACGTTTGCTTAGTAAATGAATGTAAAACCAAATGATTTAAGTGTTTTTCAATGTTTATAACAATCACCTATTCATAAAGAAGTGTACTTTATAAAACATTAATAAATTGAAGTATTTTATTATGATCAAGATTATATAGAAGATATCATAGCGTATAAAATTATTATCCGCTGATTTTAATGGAGGATATATAAATTTAATTGTATAAATGTTATATGATTATGAAAATAATTCCTATTTAATAAATTTTTTGGCGGTCGTTCTCGGTAGATTGTACATTCCGAACGAAAAGTAGCTTTATTTTATAAAATAACTATTCAAAGTGTTTTCAGATTTTGTGAACATTTCTCTAATATCAAATCATGTATGTTTGAATAAAATCACCGTTCGGTAAAAATAATTCAACTCAAAATCTTCACAACACAATTACAAAGCCACAAAATTGTCACACAAAATGTATCCTTATTACTGAATATTATGATACAAAATCCCGTGAAAATCTCAAAGGTCTCCTGTTACTCGTAATCGGTAATCGGTTATTCGATTGTCGATAGCACATCTGACAACAATGGGACCTCTGACGTCACCGACGACAATGGCCATTTTGACGTCACAACACAATAGACTTCCCTTGATACGATTAAATCCTTATTGGTTCCTTGTAACTCGTAAAATACGTGTGTTTGCAAATCAAAACGTAGTTTTGGGACTTGTTCCGTTACAAACATACCTAACATTAAATACGATTTCGTAGATTATAAAACTAGTATAAAATAACAAAAATAGATTAATTTTATTATTTTATTATAAATCTATCTGCTCCAGGTGGAACACTAGTTAGAAATCATTATTTTGTCATCAGCTGTGTGTGTGGAATAAATCTTGCAACTCAATTTTAAACCATTAAACGGCTCAACCGTTTGATACAAAATTGTTCACAATCTCGGTATTGACTGCTGGTAACAATACAATCGAGTAGGTATGATTTGACTAAATAGCAGACTATAAAGAAAAAACTCAGTAGCTCGATTGATTTTTAAAATAAGTGCATTCGATTCGATTTATAAGGTCAGCCAGACCGATTTCCCGATTGGCCCGACCTGGGAATTAAACCCAGAACCACCGGGTCTGCGGCCTTATATCTAGCCACTAGACCAACGAGGCATTTGATTTATATAAATTTATTTTAGGAAACACCGGTTTATTATTTAATCAAATTAAAACATTGCGATTTGGATTTAAAAGATGATAAATGCTACCGATCTCTATGTAGCGTAGATAAAACCTCAATTAAATATCTTAATATAAGATCATTTATACAGATACCGTATAAAATTAATTAACACACAAACAGTCCTGTTAAACATAATTATATAAATAAACAGTTAATAACATACGGCCTCAATTACACCGTCGCGTATTATAATGTATTTCGCGTTTAAATAATTATTCGATTGGACGAATTCGCGTGCACACCCTTTGCCTCGGGGGATAACAGTTCGCGCTCATTGTTACAAGTGGTTATTTACTAGATGATACAATAAGGCCTTAATAAGGGCTTAAATACGTGTATTTAATAAGTATGTTTTTTTTTTAAAGTAAATTATTGAGTGCTTTGTTATTATAACTTCAAGGTGGTCATTTATTACTTTATAATATACAAATTATTACTTTGATTAATGTTGAACCCTCAGTGGAATTCAGGTTAGCGGTATAGAAGGTTCAAATGCAATTAAATGGTCTAATAAGGTCATTTTCCTCTATGTACCGTAAGCTAAATGGCAAAACGATGAAATAGTGAAGATATAACGGCTTTATCTCTACATATTGCTTACCGTAACAGCCTGTCAATGTCCGACTGCTGGGCTAAGGCCTCCTCTCCTCTTTTGAGGTGAAGGTTTTGGAGCTTATCCAACACCTTCACCTCAAAAGCGCTGCTCCGATGTGGTTTGGTGGAGTACACATATGGTAGAATTTCAGTGAAATTAGACACATGCAGGTTTTCTCACGATGTTTTCCTTCACCGTCAAACACGAGATTAAAATATAATCACAAATTCAGTGATGCTAGCCCGGGCTTGAACCCACGATCGTCTGTTAAGAATCACGCGTTCTTACCACTGAGCCATCTCGGTTTGTTAGCATATTGTTTAGGATGTGTTTATTTAAGCAACTCCGTTTTTCACCCTTCGATTTTTTATTTTTTATTTCTGACATACATAGTAAGTGGTCACCAGCACTTATATATACATTGGGGATGCAAAAAAATAATCATTCCTAGTAGCGCCAATGCATCACCAACCTTGGGACCGAATGCCAATGCATCACCAACCTTGGGAAGAATATATCTCGTACTTATACTAGCTCACTCACCCTTCAAACGAGAACAGAACAAAATTGAGATATCTATCCCGACGGCTTGCAAAAACCCCACCAGGTAAATCAATACCAATAAAAAAAAAACAGTGTTTACCTAAACACACTAAAGGAGGGTTAAAAGCAAGATCGCTTGTTAAAAAAATCATACGGCCATTAAAATCCATTGAAATATTTTTAATCTATTACAATGAATTTGGCAAACATTTAGCATGTATGCATGAAATATATACCTATGTAGGTACGCCTACATAATAAACACGTGTTTCGTGTAAACGATGAATCCGATTTAGTTTGCAGTTGTTATTGAGCAAACACTTTCAACAATTATTGTTGTAAACATGACTGCTTTAATTTACGTTTTACAATTAATTAATAGATTACTACTAATTATTAGTTTTTTTTTCGACAACGCAATAATGCATTGCTTTCGCTAATCACCAATTACATGTCTAAAAACTTATTACATTTTTAGAATTATTTCATTTCAAAGTGTGTATTTATAAGGCGTCTTTGTTTACAATAGCAACATCTTAACGTGAAAGTATTGTTATTGTTCCCTTAAAAATACAGATTCCGATTTGTCTCGTTCTATCATTATTGATTTGACAATCGAAAGAAGAAGACACAGAACTTTTTTTAACTAATTACATGCTAATGAACGTTTATAAGTAAGTTTGTTTGTTGTTAAGATTTTGGTTACCTTAAATTGTTCGGCTGATCTGATCTTAATCAGACTTATATATAAGTGATTCTATGTTAAGCTTCAATATATTATCAGTATTGAAAACACTGCTACCGTGTTGAACTCACAAAGACTGAAAAAGTAGAAATAAGTCTAATAAACAACAGTTACTATTTACCAAAGTATGATCCGATTTGTACGTTTGTTTTTCTGTAATACATAAAAAAAAAACAAGACCGCCGGTTTATTAAACGAGGAAAGAAATTTGATATCGGCGACAAAAGTGGTAAAACTGTACGTATTTGAACGTATCGCGTCAATTAATTCTAAAAGGGCTCTCTTTTGCTATTTATTTTTAAATTTTGATTCATTCATCACATCATGTCAAAATATACTATTGTCAAACATTATGGAAAAGACTCGTAGGAGACTAATTAGTCACTCATTTTGTGGTTGAAATTAATGACATGGTAGGAAAGCAACACAACAATTAATGTCGATTTATAAAAACTTATATTGTACTTCACCTCTTAGAAATAATGTGTCGAATCTTGCATTTAATTTTCGAACAAATTCCAACCAGTTTGAGCTGAAATTTAGCAGATAAAGTGTCGATGATTCTAGTTTCGATTTTCGAACAAAATCTTTTAAATAAATCGATATTACTTTAATTCATCATTTATTATTACCAGGTTTTATGTGTCGTTATCCGCAATATATTCTGCAAAAATATAATAAAATTATTATTGCTGTTAAAATAACAACTAACGTTATTTATAATTATGTGAAAACACATATGTAATAAATCTCGTTATCTGATCGAACATCGCGAATGATAAGACGTTTAAATATTCTACCATTAATTAGGGACAACCGACAAATACCTACTAATAAATAAATCTGTATTGTAGTTTGTTTGTTAATCTTAATTTACAAAGGAACTTATCCTTGATTAACTAATATAAAATTAAATGAAATATAATAGCAATATATACGCAAAAACTAATGATATTTACTATAAATTTCCATAATAAATTCCGGGTGTAATCTTACTTGTATTGAAATTCAAATTATTTATAAAATATAGAAAGCATTACATATAATATTTCGTGTCAGAACTCGTGTATACTATTTATTATGTAAATGGCTTACGGTTAAGCATCTATGTGCGTAATACATAAGCAATAATATTATGTACAGTCACTTGAATTGTAAATTCGTTCTTTAATTATTCAGATATAATTAATTACTTATTATCTTCGAATGAAACAGCTCATAACTACATATAATGATTGAACTTCGCTTGTGAAGTTTGATCGTATATTATATTAACAGAAATGAGGAGTGTTATCACTTAAACACGAAATGCAAAGATAAATTGACAATATCAAGTTTCGGAATCCGTCATTCGACCTTGCCGAACATCTTTCCTGTAGGTATACGATTCTATGAAAAAAAACCGCAGATGTATTGAAGTTTACCTATGCTTAGTTATATATTAAGCGGTCACTAATCGATAAGGATTGTTATAAGAGCCGTGATAGCTCAGTGGTTAGAACACGGTAAGCTTTTCCGTAGATTGCGGGTTCAGATCTTAAGTACCAATTAATTTTCATGTTCTCGGTGCTGAAGGCAATCATTGTAAGGAAATGTTACGGATGAAGATCCGCCACGTTTCCTCTTTGGAACCGCGTGGCGGAATAAGCCAAAACCTTCTAAAATCGAGAGTAAATCATAATTAGTTGTGGTATATTATCAAGCTATACTAAAAAAAAAACATATATTATAAAATACTTGACGTTACTATTCATTAATTTTGATAAAGTATATTATAGATATGACTGTATTGTAACTTTAGTAAGTTAAGTAGCGAAAGGTACACTAAGTTTCCCGTCGGTTGTTCTCGATAAAATATATTTGCTAAAAACAACGCTAACTTTAATTCAATATTTCAGAAATGCTTGTAAATGTAGTCTAGTATATTTTTAATTGATTTGAGTTATCGGAAAGAATAATAATACTGAAATACTTTTTTAATATTTGATAATATTTCATATTATAATTTAATAATTTAATTTTAACGAATGCATTGTAAAAAATATTGTTCTCATTTAATAATTTAAAACATATTTGTATAAATTCGACTAAATAAATAAAATATATTAACGTATAAAAAATAATCCTATACGTGTACCCTCTGCTTAAAAGCACAACGACCGCCCGTGGCGTTACTTGACATTATAGACGCACAGAAGGGCAATATTTTATATTAGTTTAACCCACAGAGCGACGTATCCCATACGTTCGAATATAACACAATTATATTTATACATATATTAAAACCATAACAGAATTCAAATAGTAAAATATCGTATTCTGATGATTTCTGGTTAATATCGAATTTTACTGGTTATACCAAATAGTTGTTATAAAATTAAAAATACCTATTAATAGGTAAAACGTATGTTATCTTGAGAAGAAGGTTTTGGAGTTCATTCCACCACGCCGCTGCTTTAGATGGTCGGTATATTCATGACGCCCGAATAGCAACCGGCATCAGTCATTGAAGATAGAGCAAAAGGAAATGCTAATTAAGCCTTTCGAAGAAAACAGCAGCACTTTTTGAGATTTGTACGCGCCCTTAGTTAAGTTGCAAAATATATATTAGTAGTTAAATATATTTAAGTATTTTCAACAAATATATAAACTATTTCCTTTTTTAAAAAGAGCGTTATTTTTATATATAGATATATATATATGATATATATATGTGTGTACCGTTTATGTATATGTGCGTAGTATGTCGTAGTAATCCCTACAACTGCATAAAACAATAATGATCAAGTTACGTGGGTAACATATCATAATCATAAAAAAACTGTCACTAATTGGATATCCATACAAATCAATTCATCCAATCTTCACATTATAGTCAAACGAAATTGAACTTTACCTGATGCGGTTAGGGTATATTATCGCGTGCACAGAACCCAGAGCTGGCGCCAACACATCTGTCATCGTTAATAAAAAGCAATTTGAGACAATTTCGCATTTTTGGAATATATGACGGAGTTCAGGCGACGCTCTTGCAGGAAACGCAAAAACTAATACCATGTTAAGTAGCTTGTTATTTTTTTGGATACGAAATTAGGCGCCCTCTTCCTAGAGGAAGCCAAATTAACTGATTTCGTTTAAAAATCGAAACTAATACGACATCTACACGATCTACAAACGACTATTATAATATTTATCGCTCAAGTAATTATTTTCGATACATTAATAAAATTAAATATTAAATAAATATGTATCTTTATACAGAAACATAAATATTTTTGAAAAAGGAATATAATAAAACACACGTAAATAGTTTAAGTAGTTACATTCGCTTTGCATGTCATATATTATTATAGTTATAAAAAGCCACTTAAACATTAATAGTTGATAGGTTCAATCTTAAGCAAGCACCACTGAATTTCCATGTGAATAGTTTGTGTTTATAATTCATATCATACTCAGCGTAAAGGAAACCTGCATGAGTCTGATAAAATCTGCCACATGTCTCCCACCCGCATAAAAGCCGCACGGTGGAATAAACTCCAAACCTTCTAAAATGGAGATGAATCCTACATTGGGACACTTTTTTTTATAATTAGACCTATGCTAGACCCATATAAGTTACGGGCATACAGAGTTCCATTAAAAACTTCTCAAATTTCCATAATAATACGCGTGTATACACGTCGTACTCATCTTTTTTATTTTATAAATGTGTTTGATGTTTGTCCTTCAATCACTTGTGGCGAGATAGATGTCGCTACATCAGTCCCCTCCGAGACCGGAGGTCGATAGCAGGTTGATTCGTCCATATATCTTGTGATGTTTGCCGGGCCAGTGGAATGTTCCAGTTAGTCGGAACATGAAGCCGCATACACGTGTGTTCACGGTGAGTCGGAACTGTCTGCGGTGATGCCCCAGTGAGTCGGGGTGATGCTGCAAATGCTCCAGTGAGTCGGAGTGGTGCAGTGCTGCGTAGTGGCTGGCTGCTGCGTCGACCACGAGAGAAGTGCGTCTCTGCTTGCTGACCGGCCGAAGTGCAGTGTGCTGTGCCAAGGTCGCTGAGAAGACTGTGGGTGATGACCAGGAATGCGCGTCCGCTGCATGCTGGTGGTCAGGATACCCGTAGTAGTCGTGGATGCTGGCTGGCTGTATGACTCGCTGCTCGAAAGCTTGAAGAAGTGATGATGACGTCACGATGACGTAGTTTTTGCGAAGGCTGCGCTGACGTTCATGCTCGGGGTCACCAGTTTTGGTGTTGAACATTGAAAAGGGATGATCCTCCGACCAGACGGGTGTTTGTCTGGTGGGCTACCGCCCGACGGTTGTTGTCGGGTTCTTGTATATATGTTCAATCGCTCGGATAACTTTTAATATCGCGATTTAGGGTACGTCAGTTTTTAGTATGTGGCGAGATAGATGTTGCTACATCACATTTTTTTATAAATAAATAAAAACATATCAAATGACTTTATAACTAGCGATTAGCTGCATGTATATGTTTTGATTTGTGATTGGGGATGGAAGGAAGGTATTAGAAAAAAAAAGTGTGCGTCTCGGGACGCTCAACTGAAGTGATAATATTTATTATTAATTATAATGTATTAAATATACTTTAAATTAGTACTTGATATGATGAGGGTTCCTCCTGGCTGGCCCATGAAGCCAGTCTGGGTACGGGCCTCGGGGTTGCCCCCCTTACCCGGACTCTTCCTCCCGGCAATTTACAAGTACTTGTGAGTTGCTAAATTATTATAAGTACTATATGTATACGCTAGATGGCGTTAGGTTGGTAGCTCTCAGGTAAAGCAGTCCGCGTCGGTAATAGTGGCGCCATAACGCGTTACGTTACGAAGCGGTTTGACCTCCCATAAGAAGTTATCACTTCAAAAAATTTAGCCCATATCCTTCCTTGGGGTTCAACTCTGCTCCTTAACAGATTTCACCCAAATCGATTTAGTGCTCTATCCTAACACGAACGAAAGCCTAACAGACAGGTTTCATTTCGCATTAAAAATATCAGTATATTATAATATAAGCGCATGTTACCGTGACCCCAGGTTAAAGCCTGGTCTGATAAATAAAATCACAATGACAAAAAGTGGTCTATATATGTGTATATATTTGGTGTTATTATATAAATATATAAATGTAATATATAATATGGATATCCGTTTAAGCCTGCTTGAGTTTGTGTTATTAGGTTCATCTTTATCATTAATTATAAGATAGCCCAGTGGTAAGAACGCGTGTATCTTCACCGATGTTCGTGGGTTCAAACCCGGGCAAGCACCACTGAATTTCATGTGCTTAATTTGTGATTATAATTCATCTCGTGCTCAACGGTGAAGGAAAACATCGTGAAAAAACCTGCATGTTTCTAATTTCACTGAAATTCTGTCACATGTGTATTCCACCAACCCGCATTGGAGCAGCCTGGTGGACTAAACTCCAAACCTTCTCCTCAAAAAATGAGAAGAGGCCTAAGCCCAGCAGTGGGACATTCATATGCTGTTACTGTACTGTATCATTAATTAATAAATCATTTACGGTTTATTCATCATGACTATTTTTATTTTGCTTATCATCCTACGAGTAAACTGACAAAGATTGCATGTGGACATAAACTACTAATTAATTGCTAGCTACTAGATTTCATACTTGTTTGTATACATATTATTAATAAATTAGATATTATTAATAAAAGTACAACATGTTCTGATATCATGATGTTGATATTAGACATCCTACCTTTGGAAGAATATGACGTCATTGGTCTTGCACCTGATCTTTCCCAAAGTAAGTAGAGCTTGTACTATAGAAACCAGATAACTTTTCTTTTGTAAATACATACTTATATAGATGATTACACCCATACTCAGGACAAACAGACATGTCCATGCACACAAATGTCTGTCCTGGGTGGGAATCGAACTCACAACCTGCGGCGCGAAAGGCAGGTATTTACCCCAAACTCGTCTAATTGATACTTGTGCGTTATAATAATTGCACAGACAGCTACTCATTTGTATTCGACGCTTATTTTAGTTCCAGATATATTTATGCTCAAGCCCACTTTAGATTCGTATTCATGTGAACGTAATAGAACATCTAATAAATATAATCACGTCGCTATTAATAAAATATCCGCCATATTTGATTTTCTGTGACCATGTAATTTTAGCTCCATTGTTAAGTTAGTCATTATTGTGGTAGCATAACTTTTTATTGGTTGTTACATAATATACTTAGTTAAAAATCAGCCCTAGAGTCATATAAGACGGGTGTAGTTCTGTGTATTCATTTAACGCATACAATATTATCGCTCTGCAATAATATCGTCAGCGTTGCTGTGTTCAAAAGCCTTATTAATTACTTGACGTGCGTATGTTCGCGTGCGTCGCGCCAACGGCCTCCCTAAACGTTAAGATGTTTACTAACATGTGTATACAATTAATTTTTACGACGGATCAGATAACAGGATCGGAGGAGCGATACGCTGTCTTAGCGTTCAGTGTGCCTCGGGGTTAATTGGCCATGTATAGATTTTTCTAACGTTCAACGAACGGCATGTCCAGAAGTAGTATCGAGTTATGCTAAGTTCATGCAGCAAAGCGTATGTAACTCAGAACACTCACTGAGAAATGGTGCACGCAAACGTTACATATAAAAACGTTGTTTGGAAATTTGACCTTGAAGTTTTTACGTCATAACGCCCGCAGTGGTCTGAACACGAAATTAGATACAAATAAAACTAAATTTTAAAAAGTCTATATATTACCTAGCACATAACATAAATAATTAAAAATAGCTACCCAGCAAATAGCTTAAATTGAATTCATACAGTAAATAAATTAGTTTTACATTTAGTTTACTAGAAATGAACGAGTTCAAATGAAAACAAAGCTACAATTCTTCCAGTTTAATTTAGATGCCATTGCCAAGTTGTTAGCTGTTCTGCGTCAGGCCGTGCCTTGTGACTGAACAATGGCCGTGTCTCACAATACCGCTGACGTGTAAACATTGTTTATGTTTAGTATTTTCTTTAGGATTTAAAATGTATTTGCGAAAAGTGGGATGGCTTGTTAGATTATATTGAACGTGAAGAGCCTTTAATTAAATAATATAAACGTCATTTAAAAAAACTTGAACGGAATGTGTTTGATTATAATAACTTTAAACGTTCGTTGATCACTGTTGGGTAAGACGAAGGCGGATTGGCTAACGTAGGACGCCCATCCAGGAGCCGGAAAATTGGGAACTTTACCACAAACAACTCTGCTCTGTTCGGCAGTGGATTGTGGTTATGATGATGCCGAAGAGCTTGGAGCATCCACTGCACTATTTATGACAATTATGAGGACTTGTCACGTATCTTTGAAAATAAACGAATTACAATATCCTTGTAATAAATATGACAAGTTTAAACAAAAATTGGTAATAATTAATAACTAAAATTTATTGAATGTCTGCGAGAGGGTCGGGCTCGTGTTATTTTTTTATGGACAACAGAAAGGCTCTATTATTGATTGCTGACGCGTTTCCAACCGCAGTGCATAATTTGTCATGACTCCTGTGTAATTAAGCTAATTTACTCACTTTAAATAAATGTAACTTATTATAAAACATTGATGTTTTGTAATAATACATGCTGTCTTGTCCGACAGTAAATAAGTGAAAAGACTTTTTTTTTGTTTCTGAGTAAAATATGCAAGACAATTTTTTTTATGAAATACTTAAGCGGCTTTACAAATCACCAGGACCAAGTTATAAGTAAGTGGTCACCACTACCAATAGTCCTATAGACATTAGCGTTGAAACAAATATTGACGATTGTTTGCATCGCCAATGCGCTACCAACCTTGGGAACTAATGTATCCTGTGCCTGCAGTAACTGGCTCACTCACCTTTCAAACCGGAACACAGCAATAAGTATTGCTGTTTTGCGGTACAATATGTGATGAGTGGGTGGTATGATATGTTACTTGGAAAATCCTGCTGACATTGTCGTCTATGGACATGCATTACTTAGTACTTCTTATAAAACAGCGGATATGTATTTGGTGAAGGAAATGGCGTTCATTGATAGTATAGCTGTTTGTTAAACAAGATAAACTTTATACGAACAAAAAAAAAGTTTGTTATTAAATCTCTACACTCAAATATGTATATGTATAAAAATTTTAAGCGAACGTTTGAATGGTATTAAGGAAGATTTATCCCAGTACCAACAAAGTGAACAAAGAAAGAAGTGGTGTTAAAGACTATTAATCATAAACAGATATACAAATATCCCAACATTTGATTTGGGTAATGTATTAACTTGTATTCGCTAGTGTAGGTGGTACCGATACAAAAGACAATTTGACTTGGGGTATGGAAAATAAAAAATATATATAATATATATTGACGTTGTGTGACATAACTGAACTATTTAATTTAAGAACTTCAGTGTTATTCTCTAAGAACACACTTCATTACTCACCGGTGGTAAAGTTGACAACCGACTTATTGTGATTTACTATTTTGCTACGTGTATTCTTGAAATGTTACAATTTTTACGGCCAAGTTCGCATATCAATTTCTAACAATTCACAAACGTTTTCTACGGAGTTCGAGTTTGTTATTACAGAGTGGCAATAATGTAAAGTTATTCCCAGATTTGAAAATTAAAGTACCTATTTTCCGTTAGACATTTTTTTAGCATTAAATCCTTAGCAAGGTCTAAAGAATGTATCAAAGCTTGAACTTAATATGTGATAATATTAAACCAGTCTATAAATGTATCATAAAGAAATTAAATGATGAGAGTACTTGAAGCTCCCTTTGCACCTACAATTTGGTTTAATATGACAGCGTGTCATCTGGAATATGTAAGTTTTCCTATTGGAATTGAAGTGAACGACACAGATTTATATTTGCAACTGGACGTACTATACGTCAAAATTAAAAGTACAATTAAATATCAAACCTATGTACGTATATTATACGTAGTTACTTTATTCAAAACGATGACACGTCATTATTTTTAGTGACGCAAAAGACTTTCCTTATATTGATGTGTGTTTATATAGAAGTACGATACTTTGTATACAGCTGATTTATGTACAAAAAAGCATCGAATTCACAACCTAAACAATTCCATATAAAAACATGGTAACAAAACAAAATATACTTTAACGAAACATGAAAATATTCAAATCAAAATTACAATTCTACCTCACATGGCTGGCGTAACAAGGGTTACAGTTTTTCAGCACACATACATAGATACACGGCCGTGGGGTATATATTGTCTTGTTTATTCGTTGATTAAACAGTTGGCCGCAGTGCGTATGCACGGACGGACATATTACCGCTCGAATTCTGATTGTTTAGAGAATTTATTGCCCCTGTGCCTTGTACAGTTAATTGAATTCGCCTGTAGAATAGGCGCGGGCTCGTTGTACTTCGTGTCTTCAAAACGTTTTTGTCGGCTATGTTTCGCATGAATTCAAATATGATTTCGATTTTGGTTCGAATATTCCTTTACATATTTTATAATATTATATTTTAGTGACATTCATCTGACAAGTATAATGTTACGATACAAAAAAAATGTAAAATCAAAATACAGCAATGGATTCTAAAATTATTTTAAACATCACTTTCTGTTAGGTTTCATCTATTTTTTTATCGAAATCCTTACTTACATTAGACCTAGAACTTACAATCTTTCAACTTTAGTTATTACAATTACATTATTATTTTATTCACTTTCATAGATTTTTAATAATTTTTGAGCAATGGCTGACTGAGGTAGGTAGGTTAAATATACAAAAGGAAATTGAAAGGTTGAAGAAATGAATAAGAAAATGTAGAGCACACATTTATTTCTATTGATATAATTACCAATTAGTATTCGAGAAAAAAGAAGTCATGACAATGTTTATAATGGAAGGATATTTAATTTAATTAATATTAGGAAAAAACGAGCTTGGCATTGTAAGGAACTTTCACCCATTGCGATATCAAGAAGTATAAATAATCCTCTAAATATATAAATTCCTTTCTTATACGTGCAAATTAAATTGTCATTATTCGTTTAGTTCTGTAATGTGTGGTGATAAAAAACATATTTTTTTTTATTAGCCGATAAACCGAGGAATCCAACGGCCTTACTGACAAACGTTGCTGAGCGGGTGATTATTTTAACAATGCAGTCTTCCGAAAAAAAGCCGTGATGGCCACTGGTCCAAGGTTCTTACCACTGGGCCATCTCTGCTTTTTTTGGTGAATCTTAACCGATGATCATGGGTTCAAACCCGGGCAAGTACCATTGAATTTCATGTGCTTAATTTGTGATTATAATTCATCTCGTGCTAGACGGTGAAGGAAAACATCGTGAGGAAACCTGCATATGTCAAACTTCACTAAATTCTGGCACATGTGTATTCTACCAACCCGCAGTGGAGCAGCGTGGTGGAATAATCTCCAAACCTTCTCCTCAAAAGAAATGAAGATGCCTTAGCCCAGCAGTAGGACATTCACAGGCTGTTACTGTACTTACTGTGCCGTTTCTTTCGAATGTCAAGTCAATAATAAGAGAAAGAGCGAAATCAGCGTTTAACTAAGCCGCTAAGCAACGTTTATAAGTAAGGCCGCAAGATGTTATATCCATTGTACAATTGTAAATACACTAGCTCACTCATCCTTGAAAATAGAACGAGTCACAAAGTACATCCTTATAAAAACTAGAGATATTGAAGAGCAATTCGCTTTAGATTGTCTCGAGAGTATTCTGGACCGTCCCATTTAAACCGGTATTTAATTAACGGCAAATTTAATACAAAGCTCTAACCTAATTACATAAAACCAGTACATTTAATAGCGTAAAGCTTGGCGCGCACTTGGAGCTATTACAATAAAAAGTAACATTGGTCACATTAATTTTTTTTTAATATGACCAACGTCATTATTGTAAATTGTATCATGATGTACCTTTATCACTATCTTAGGGATTCAATTTTCAAAAATCCTTTTTTGTGCTGGCCTACTGTGTAAAAGGAACTGATGATAGCCCCAGTAGCTTGGGCTGTGCGCTGATAAGGTGGTCAGTCAGTCTCTTATTCCTTTATATATGTATATATGATAACTTCAAGTCTTCATTTTTTAATGAATTTCAACTTCAAAAACTTGACTTGGTGCTTACTTTTTTTAGTATTAGTAATAGTAGTTTAGTCTATCTGGGTAGGTATTACCAATTTACCATATATTTTACCGCCATAGTTACGTGCTTAGTATTGTCGTGTTCTGGTTTGAAAAGTTTGTGAGCCGGTCTAATTACAGGCGCATTGGCGATGTATGGATATTAATATTTCTTAAAGCGCTATCTCTATAGTAGGTGGTGATCACTTAGCATCTGGTGGCTAATTGACCTACCACCTTCCTACTACATACCCATCCGCCGACCTATTTTATAAAAAAAAAACGATATTTCATATCTTTTCAGACCCTTTAATTTATTCACATTATTATTTTAGAGCTTAAACAAGCTACAAATCAAAACCCAAATAAAAAAACTGCTTAGCTTCCTTGTCATTATAACTCAGTGTGAACCAGTCTTTACTCCTAACGACAGATAATGTAACTTAACCCTAATATCGGTTATGCTATATACTTTATCTTTAGATCGAAGCCATTAATTATACTAAGTTGTGTATGAAGTCAGCGCTCATTATTTATAAACAAAATACACTAACATTAATTAACATATCAATCATTTAACAATTGTTAACAAACACTTACAATGTACACTTTATTAACACAGTGTTCGCTATAAACGCGTAATAGAAGTGAAAACTTTTTCGTCAGATGCGATTCACTCGAACGTTACATATGTTTGGTTGCATTTCAATTCGAATTTAAAACTTTACTCTTATTGCGCTCAAAGATTATTTTAGTACTAGTAATTAGTTCGGTGTAATCTCCGCGGTACTACCACCCATCAGTCAAATTCCACTGTCAAACATAGATAGGCACATTATATATAAGTTACCTTCTCATTTAAAAAATGTGTGGACCGGTATAAATACAAATTTTCGTCGTTTGTCAATTCCGCCAAGGTATTGTGCGGGACAGAGAAAACTCCATCTTTATCCCACTCGTGAGAGCTGATTAAGGGAAATTTTGTTAAGCACATCATTGATTGATTAAGCATGTAAGCGTCTTGACTACTCTAGGTTACTTTGGAGGGATGCCACTTCAAATAGCAAAACTCGGTACAGTTGTGTTCCGGTACGAAGGCTGAGTGAGCCAGTTAAATTCCAGTCACAAGAGACATAACATCTTAGTTCCCAAGGTTATCCCAGCCAATGTCTATGATGGTGGTAACCAATTACTATCAAATGGTCCGTTTGAACCTACGGACTTTATAAAAAAATACCAGCCCACCATCTATAGCACTACCGACTGCCTCGTTGGTCTAGTGGCTAGATATAAGGCTGCAGACCCGGTGGTCCTGGGTTCAATTCCCAGGTCGGGCCACTAAATAGTTATTGGGTTTTTCTGTCAGAAAATTCTCAATAGCAGCCCGGAGTCTAGAAGTTGGAAGTGTGTACCTTAGGAGGACCTTATAGCACTACCAGTGAGATATAAAACATTTTATACAGTGTTTGTGAAAGCCGACTGCATTATCGAAACACACCTCCTCGACCCCCAAAGATTAAAGGCAACCAGACTGCGCTCAATGGTTATGCCTACTATAAATAGTCAAAATTTTCATTAAACATACATTTTGAATGACGCATCTATGTGCATCTTTGGTTCTAAAATAGAATCTTACCAACCATTTGCATCTACATAATATGGAAGTTCTTCTCGAGAATGAATAGTTAATGAGCTTTATGTAAGTGTGACAAAACCATGTTCACAAAGGATGGTTTCTCCCGGATAAAGCAAGGCCAAGTGGCCGAGTATAGTTAGAGTGCGACTCCCACCATACAATGGAAGGAAACATTAGACAAGATGCGACCCGACATCCGTTAACACATTTTAAAACAAGTAAACACCATTACAATATTGCATAACAAAGGAGTTAATTACTTTAAAAACACTTTGCAATCGGTTGATCGAACACGTGTGGCCGTAGCTTCACAGCAAAGGTATTTTGTTGGAAATAAATTCTACCGACTCACATTGACACGCTATTTCGACTCGTTTATGTATCTTTAAAATATTATAATTGTTGTAATAAATGTCGCTTGTAACATTCTGACATATCACGATCGAGTTTTACGTCGAGTTATCAGTTTTTTTTATCCGAAGTAACTCATTTGCTTCGACGATACGCACAACTGCGTAAGTCTGTTCGTTACTTTACGTAATAATAATAATACAATTATGGTTGCAAGAAATTTATAATGTTATAATATTATTTTTACTTAACTTTATTGACCTTTTTAAGTTGAGCTACTCAAATAAAAATTACTGACATGTCGATCTATAAAAGTATTAGGTATTTTTATTACTTTAAAGTGAAATTTTGGTATACAATACAAGTATTAAGCAAAAAAACTTTTTTTTTTATTGCATAGAAAGGCATATGGGCCACGTGATGGTAAGTGGTCAACAACGCCCATAGACATTGGCATTGTAAGATATGTTACCATCGCTTACATCGCCAATGCGCCACCAACTTTGGGAACTAAGATGTTATGTCCCTTGTGCCTATAATTACACTGGCTCACTCACCCTTCAAACCGGAGCACAACAATAGCGAGTACTGCTGTTTTGCGGTAGAATATCTGATGAGTCGGTGGTACCTACCCAGACGAGCTTGCACAAAGCCCTACCACCAAGAAACTATACGTAACTGCATTTTCTTTTTAATTTCAACATTTATTTACCTAAAAATACCCTTTTAATGTATAACATCAAAAGTGTTTCATATTTTTATCAAGGAGATATAATTTCTTGCCCAAAATGTTTGTAAGCCAAATAATAAATATTAAGAACAAAAAATCAGTGCGTAATATGAGGGTCCTCGAATCGGAAGTATATGGACCAAGACTGATTCCTTGCTTGTGGAAATGGGTGGGTCAAGTAGCCGCATCAGTTGAAAGCGAACAAAAACGATCAGCATCTGTCTATAAAGTCTGTTTCACATTGAACATCTTTCATTTTAATCAATACTTATCAAATCTCGATGGAAATCAGTTCAGCCGAAACACTTTTTATTAAATGCATTGAAATTAGCTGGTATACGAAGGGTATAAGATGATAAGGAGGGGGGGGGGGGGTATAAAACAATCCTATGTGGGATTTTTTTTTAATTTTTTTATTTTATAGGTTGGCGTGCGAGCGTATGTGCCACCTGATGGTAAGTGGTCACCAACGCCCATAGACATTGGCAGTGTAAGAAATGTTAACCATCGCTCACATTGCCAATGCGCCACCAACCTTAGGAACTAAGATGTTATGTCCCTTGTGCCTGTAATTACACTGGCTCACTCACCCTTCAAACCGGAACACAACAGTACCAAGTACTGCTGTTTTGCGGTAGAATATCTGATGAGTGGGTGGTACCTACCCAGACGAGCTTGCACAAAGCTCTACCACTCTACTCTATGTGGGATCAGATCAGATTATCATATAACTAAGACATATAGACAACAATAGCGAATCGTATCCTTATTATGAACAGTGTTACCAATAAGTGTTGTTTAAAGGTCGGCTACTTAAGCAATAGTCTGTCTTCTTCTTTTGAATATCCAATTAATTATAACAGAAAGAGAGGAATAAATGTTTAACTAAACATTTGCTAAATAACATTCACAAGTAAGGTTGGATATCTACTACATGTTTATAAATTTTTATATTGAGTATGACTTAGCCTTTAGACAAATTTAGTAAGAAATTAAAAGCAAGATGTTAAACGATAACTAGAGAGTTCGATTGGCACAGTGCGAAACGTTCCTAAGCTTTCCTTAACAGTAACAATCCTCTTAATAAAAAAACCGCTCGGCTCAACCGGATGCGGCGGAAATGACGCCACTCTTGATATCGCTTTACACGTGTCTGTTATGTTTACAACAGTTATTATCGTGTTTAAAACACTAGAATATGTTATATTTTGTTGCATTATGTAACATTACTCAAGAAATAACGATACTAAAATGTTTTAAATGATGTAATCATATAAACCGACATGTGTAACTTTTAATTATTTCTCTATTTTTATCCGATTAAGTTTAAAGTATAAATTGTAGCTTAACATTTAATATCACTCGGTGATTGGGTTACGTGCCATTTGAAGGGCGAGTGAGCCAGTGTAACGGCAGGCATAAAATATATAACATATTAGTTTCCAAAGTTGGTCGGGGCATTGGCGATGTTAGGAACGGTTAATATCGTTAACATCGCTATTGTATAAGGGTGGTGGTAACCACTTACCATCAAGTAGCCAAAAAAAAACAAATTATGATATAAAATTATTTAACTATTGATTGTCCATTTAATTAAGTTTACCATTAGTTGGATTATCCGACTAATGGTAAACTTAACCCGAAGAACGATGAAGAACGTTCCAATTCAAGGACAACATAAAAAAATCAATGGATTCGTTTTAAAATACGAATTTACGTAATTAAAAATATACTTCAAAACATATTATTCATATTATTTCAGACGCGATAACACCATCTATTCCGAGATTTTTTCACACAAAAATAAATTGCTAAGAAAAAAAATTTCAAAGACGCGCCACCGCATGCACTCACTGAAAATAAAAAAATCCATAGAGCACATAGGTAGTCGCACAAAGCTTTCTAAGATGAGAACGCATTTACATCTTTACGTGGGAGCTTCTACATGTGACGCGATTGCTCCGTGTCGCCCCTACTGTGCCATGTACGTTATTACGATCGGTGCGAGATTCATTTCAGTATAACTGTATTCTAGTATTTGTACTATCGTGATATGTAGTGATAGGTATATAGGGAATCGATTTGTGGGTACGAACACACTTATCCGTTTACGATCGGAAATCGTTCAAGTAAATCAGTTGATTTGTCCTCATCGCTTTATTGCTAGCAATTTTCGTACCATCTATTATAATCTTGATAAGATTAACTAACTGTACCAAATAATTTGTTCGCGTGTCTGAATCTAACGATAGAATCTTTAAGAACAATTAAAAATCAATCAAGAAAGAAAGGTTCCCGTGTTAAGTTCATACCTACTGCCTATAGAATCCTGGACATATAATAACATATTTTAGTATAAAACTTTAAAAAAACTTACGTATCTTCTTTACTAGATACTATTGTGCATTACTTATAGTTAATGTCATTGTTTATCTTTCACACGTTAACAACACAAACAGTGACAAAAAATCCATTCAACATTAAAAAAACGCAAGTCGAAAACAAAACGTGACGTTTTAATAACAGAACAGATAAGTGTGTATGTAATCATATACCTGTTTATATTTGGAGAGATTATTACTCGCGTATTTGTTTAACTCGTACCTGCACTAAGACGGGTTATAGCAAACATACTTATGAAGTAATCCGCTGCCTGCGTGTATTTGTGTTTGTAACAAAGCCGAGCTCGCATCCAATAGAATCGAAACTGTTACATTAATTCTGAAGCCGTTGAAGGTATTGATTAATTGTTTATTTAAATCGCAATAATTACTGTTTTAGAAATTAGCCAGAGACGATTATATTAATCGTATCTTGTATGACGATGATGATGAACAACATATTGACTTCTAGAGAAAAAGTGTTTTGTGAACATGAATTTAACATTCGAATGAAGAAGACAGATTTTTGTGTATTTAAGCGTTTTTCAATGTTTAATAGTAACGTCGTTAATGTCACTTTAACAGTTCTACGGTACAGGTCTTCGAGTCCCAGGTCAAGTCAATAACATTTATATTTTATACGAAATAATAACTCAAATATATTTTTTGGACCAATTGGCCTAGATAGCGTCACCGGGCTGGGAGAGAATCTTAAAATACTCAGCTGGATTTTGATAGCTCACTCATGTGCAGAATACGTGCATCTTTAGGGCGTCTCCTATGAGGCCGAACCTTGGCTTACGCCACGGTCGACGTCAGGAGGGAGTACACAGTGTGCTGTATATTACCCCGTGATATTATAAACAACAACTCAAATGTAAAGCTGAGTCACACTTATAAGTGGTACTACAATAATTTTTCATTATAGATTAGATTTGTGGAGTAAGTAGTAAAATAATGTTTGAAGTAATCAGAGCAGGACACATGGCTCAGAAATAACGATGGGTCGAGTAAGGCCGTAATTCAATGGCGACCAAGATGTGAACACAGGTTGTCTAGCAGCAAAATGGGATGATACGGCAAACGTCACAGACAGGCCTAAACATAAGCCTAGGGCAGGATTTTGAGATATGGTACGACCACGATATCGTTTATACCCAGAAGTATTTACAGCAGCAGGTTAAATTGCTGATGACAATTACAGAAATTTAACTAACAAAATGTTTAAACAAATCCCAATTCATCTAAAACCTCCATGTTTCCAGTTCGTGCAACCCCATATCCTACCCCATAGTCTATACTAAACCGGAGCATAATCTTGAACTCTCAAACTCGGCAACATTCTGCAGAACAACAGGCCCGTAATATATTCTGTGTTTAGAATAATATTATAATATTTAGAAGACGCGTAACTATTCCAAGAATTATAATTGGAAATCCGTAAGATTTGTTTAGCAGGTGAAATAATTTAGGTAACCGTCTGGTATTGTTCTTATGAAGTAAATATAATTTGATAAATATTAATTAACGTAAACTAATCTAATAATACAAATTTTGTGTTTATCTATGTGTGGTTCGGTAAACAGCCTGCATTATAATATTATTGTATATTTATTGTAAACTTTACAAGCAAATCTCAATAGAATATTCATAAATAATATATTTTAACGGAGAATATTATAAGCACATTTTAAGCAATGAAATCGTATTAATTTTATTACGGATATATCAATAATAACGTTTTCAACAATACGACAATTAAAGTCCAAAAGAATCGAAAGATAGTTTATAGTTGTGTTATTTATATTAAGAAGATAGATAATGTGGTGGTGAGCGTTCACAGTTACTGTTGATACAGAACTGAGGAACCTATTACTGTCTTGTACTAGCATTGAATGCTTTTTAAAATCATAATAAAATTTTAATATATTTCTAACTGTTTCCTCCCTAGATCCTCTAATTTTTAACATATCTATGCTATTATATATGTTTAGTAGTTTAGTTTTGTAACAAACAAACCAACAAAGATTAATTTAACCTATGACTTTAACACTATAATATCAAATCAGAGAAAGCAACTAAAATAATATGTAACTCAACGATTTTAAGTTTTCTAAAATAAACAGTTAATATTGTATTTCACATAAATATTAAAATACAATATATGAATGGTTCGAGGTGCAAACTGTTAACGCAAGTTAAATGAATTTCCAATAAGTAGATATTATCAACACGAGATATTTAAATGTGATTCAGAAATATACAAACAGATAATCCTTAACCTCAAGGTAACTTTCATAGATCACGTGCACTTGCTTTAAAACCTCTTAAGTGCCTACGTACTGGCTGTTTGTATTTACTTTATTTAAAAAACAATTATCATTCATTCGATTTCGATTCAAATTCAGAACATTCAATTATATTCAAATAGTTAATTATGTACTTTTAACTTATTAAATGTCATGAGTTTTAAACGAACAAATAAAAACCAATTTTCCATTTAAATGTTTCAATTAGTTTTTGTTATAAAAGATTTTAAAAAACGAATGATAAAGTTCGTTCCACAATTCTTTGTTTAAGAAATAGTAATTCAATTTAAAACGTAAAATTCGAAACTCGAAGACGTCTAGTTTAAAAAAAAAAAGAAAAGAAACAGTTCTCAGTTAACCCACACACCAATATTATTCATTCACCAGGCCTATATGTCGCAGTATCCCTTCTTATCTCTGTTCATTCATTACCATCTAGTTTTATAAAAATCGACGGACCGAAAAAACATCACGCCTCCATTTTTTGTCACATCACTTAATTATCTGAATTTATATCGTGATAAAGGATGAGATAAAAACTGGTATCGGTAAAGATATTACCCGCTAAGAACATTTTACGAAACTTTTGATCGATCGGTCTTCGAAACAATGGTGTATAAATATTAGGATTTTAGTGAATGAATGAGGAATGAATGTATTTGCATTACGTGATAACGGTTTATTGATCTGGAAAGTAGAAATATAAATAGACGGGAATTTTTGAACAATTGTATTTAATGAATCCGATGAAAACATCGATGAACCTCTTCGAAATCAATAAAATAAAATTGTATTCGTCGTGTCGTTAATAATAACTATTAGTTAAATAATTGCAGATGAGAAATGTTCCAAATAAATCTGTCGCCGAAAACGCCAACAATCGCTAATAGCCGTTAATGTATTTTATTTATAAATAAAATTACAATGAAATAAAAAAATATACATATTTCATTACAAAAGGCAAGGTTTAGACGGGAGGTTTAAGCACAATTTAATCATGCATTTTTCAGCCTTTGTTGTTCGTCTGCGCCGGCGTCGATGCTTGGATTTTAGTTAATTACTGAGAACTAAGCTCCTCCGGTGGCCGCTACACAAAGCGGGTCGATGACTTCGATAACAGGGTTTTTTTCTTATTTCAGCTTTTAATTAGTTAGGAAAATATTCTCAAATAAAAACTGCCCCGGGCGACTTGGTCGGATTGTCTTCGGTGACTTCGCCCCGGGCCAAGTATAATGGAACGAGTCAAGTTAGCTCTATTGGCTCCTGTGTTGTCGATATCGATTTATAATAACAGTAATTAGCTGGCGTGTTTAAGGATGCTTAGTTAATGCGTTTAATGTCGTGGCCTTGCCGATAAACGAGTTTATTTAATGTACTCTTACGTCGCGCGTGGGAAGGATACGCGTGAATCGAACAAAAACTATTTTTTGGAAGTGACGTTATATCGAAGTACTTCTAAATTTTTTTTCATTTATATTCTTTATACCTACCTTTAATCACTTCTAAATTTTTGCGTCTAGATTTTTGTAGTCTTAGCAAGAGTGTATTATATTTTGAATGTCACCGACTGAAGTTGTGTTTGTGATAGACCTTATGTTACTGGGCCAGTCACTATTAATATGGTAGATTATTATCACCTGTTTAGCACTTGTTTACCTGCAAGCAAAAACGGCCTAGTGCACGTGCCCACATCCGAGCAATCTATCCGAAAAAAACCGCAAATATTTCATGTTATGAATCTCATGATTTAAATCTCATGCTAGGGAAGATATCGAGGAGCAGCATGGTTAGCCAGACCTCCTTAAAATGGAGAGAAGACCTTATCCCAGCCGTGGGATATTTACACGTTATTTTAGAAGAAATAGTCTGAAACACTTTCCATATTTGAGATAAATGATGAAGGTGCGAAGAATATTGATATAATATTATAATAGTATCGATACGTTTTATTATTATCGAAATTAATATCGATATCGGATAGTTATTTTTTATCAATAATTACAGTCGAATCAAAATACTACAAAAATTAAATATTATATTATAAAATAAAATCTGTTTGTAAGCGATAAAATCTAGATACACCTTTGGTGTATAATATTATAAAAAGAGTCTTTAAATTTTGGTAGAACTGGTTTACTCATGTTAATTATCTACTACTTTACGTTACTATGTTAATATAATATATGTGTGTATGATAAATATGTTCACGTGAGTACGTTTATTTATATATATGTGTATGTATATACAGACTAGTTTTCGCGTGCAACTTCGCCCGTGGGAAGGAGAGGTGTTAGTTACAAAAAAACTTCAAAGTAAATTTCATAAAAATCGATTCAGTCAGCCGTGCGTAACAGACAGATAGACAGAGTTACTTTTGTATTTATAATATAACTATAGATAAGGTTTTTATCCGCCACAGTAATTTAAAATTATAATTTTTGGCAAAAGCATTTATATAACATAATACTAGAATAAAATGAAGACGTTATAAAAACGAACATTCGAGAAACATTGTTATTACAAAACATACAAACTACACACACTTCATTTGCATGCTAACTTGCAACAGCCTAAAGTATAATAAACGAATTCAAAGTGAAATTTATAAACAAAAAAAAAAAAACAATCATCGAATAAACAGCAATCAATATACTATTACTGGCCGTCTTAATAACGATGCAACAAGTTTTTTAATGCTGATAATAACAGGCGAGATAATTATAATAACGCAGTAACGTCTGTTCTCTAATTAAAAACCATGAATAATGAATGAAACTTGAAACCTTCGAACTTGAGAACAAACAATTGTAATGCTATCGTTTGTTCCGACGTTATAACACTTTTTAGCGTCTGCTTTGACTCTATTCTAGTTAATTACATTATGTACTATAATACTATATCATTAGCGGACCACTACGTATAGGGTAACAGTTTTTAAATATGTTTACAATTCACTCGCTGGCACAATGTCTTCTTTAATTATTTTAGAACGGTTTTTTTTTGAACGGGCCTAATTAGTGGTCTCGTGTTTTGAAGCTTTATATCGGTCTTCGTCGAGTTATGGAATTTTAGATTGTTGATATTTCATTTTGTGTTTGACGTAACTGACTGTTTCCTTATTATTGGAAACGTTAACAGTTTGTATTTTAAATATTAATAAAATTTCTATAATTTATCATTAATTCATTTGTTATCAATACTAAAAAAAAAACTCACTAGCTTTACTTGGTAGGGCTTTGTGCTAGCTGGTTTCGATAGGTACCATCCACTCATCACATATTTTACCGCCGAACAGCAATACGTGGTATTGTTGTGTTCCGGTTGGAAGGGTGAATGAGCGGGTGGTAGATTTTTGACAATCAATAAGCAAGTGCAATGCGTGACTTTGGCTTGATGTGCATTGGATTGATGTAAGGAATCAGGCATCAGGTTGATAATATAAAAAAGAAATATTTTTGTAAATAAACAATAAAACTTTAAGTTATTTAATTCCCCGTTCGCTATTAACTGTTATTTAGTATTATATGACTATTTATCTTTTCAAATCCAATTAGTAATAGTTTATGTTTCAGTTAAACTGGCGATTGTCTTATCTCTATCAGCGCGGATTGTAATGAAAATTAAATTGTTTTGCTAATTGTAATCTTATTGAAATCATTATAAAAAATAATTTTATTATTACAACGAATTCTTAAATAACTTTTAACGATAGGCACATCTCATAAATAGCCCATATCTGGACAAGAGGCTTTCTCTATTTTATTGGTGAATACACATGTGGTACAATTTTATTTGGCATAGGATGGTATTCTCAAGATATTCACCGCAGAGCACGAAATGAACAACATAACCAAATTAAGCATATCGTCAAACGTCAGGTTAGCCCGAATTTGAAGCTGCGATCTCCGTTTAGGATTCACGATGCCTTAGAAACGCTAAATATTTTACGGCAACATTATTCGCTCACTCATACATATGTATGCCATACATACATACACATACACTAATTTAAACTTGCTCATACATAAATATTTGCGACAAGTTGTTTCGCTTAGTTATAATTAATTTAATTTCTTAAATGTCCGTAGGTCTCATGTTTTTTTAATGATTTATTATTTATTGATAACCACGGCTTACCCAGTATAGTTGTAAATAATGATTTATATTTCACACAGCGCAGATTTCTATGGGCATTGAGTTTTTGCTACAAACATACCTATTTTTATAGCCAGAAAAGCGAGACCGACACGGATCACATAAATGGACACTACTGGATTGAATTACTTGATATTTTGTAAAAGAAACATAATAAAAGGCATAATAATCCACACACTTACTCATTATAGAGACAGTTATACACTATCACATGTACATATAACTTTCGAGTTTTTTAAACAAACAATTGCCTCAAAAAACGTAATTAAAATACACTCCGTATAATAAAGGCTTATCAGATATCACAGTAATATTAGAAATGCTAATTTTATGTGTTTGCTATTTTGTATCTCAAAGAAACGATTCTAATTCTGATATAATACAAAAGTCAATTCTATTACGGAACGGGACTAAAATGATTCATTAATTAACTTCCCTAATGCAGTATAATTAATAATTATGTATTCGATTACATGTTTAATTTATGTGTCGGTAAGAAGAAACTACTAACATTCTTGACGTTTCTTCTCGATAGAATCTGATTACAGAGCCGGTCGAAACTTATATATTTTATAAATAAAATATTTAGGAGGTAAATGGGCCACCTGATGGTAAGTGATCATGACCGCCCATAGACAATGGTGCTATTAACCATTCTTTACATGCAGTGCTCCACCAACCTAGGAAACTAAGATGTTATGTCTCTTCTATCTGTAGCTCTGTGACTCACTCACCCTTAAAACCTGACCACAACAAAACTAAGTATTGCTGTGTGTTAGTATATTCAATGAGTTGGTATATAAAAATAAATAAATTAGCAGTGTAAAATGATTCAAACTTATCTATGAATTATTTTTATTTTTATTTTGAGTAAGCTATTTCCTGAGCATCCAATCACATAACATCCACAATAAGATCTGTAAATTATATAATTAAGCATTCAAAATTCAAATATAAAACTCTTATTTTAAAATAACTGCCGTTTGTTCACGAGGCGGAAACTAATGATTAGATTGATTAATGAATCTGCTTGTTGATAGCTCAGTCGAAAATGCTAGTTTTAATAAAGGGTTACAAAAGGTACAAAGTTGTGGACACAACGACTTGTTTAAAATATATTACTATTACGTATTTAATATCGTGTTAACATTTTTCGTTGCGTGTGTACGCGTTGTTGACCATCGTTATAAGTTAGCGATACCAATCTGAACAGGCCAGTGACCAGCTTAAACTTTCATGATAAATATTGTACTAGAAAATAATATAATCGAAATTTTACTCGTAATAATCGAATACCTAAATATATAAAATGTAAATATAATGTAAATTTTACCGGTGTATACAGTCCAGTGTGAGTAACTAAAGGTACCAAGGATCTTATTTCTCACGCTGGACATGGTCCATGGATTGAAGGTTTTTAAAACCTGTATGTGTTAGCGAAGATGACATACGAGTTAGCGTATTTTTTATCTGTCTTCATAATATGAATTAATGTTTTAAAATGCTTTGTATAAATACTCACCTATTAGTAGTTAATTAAGTTTAGATTATCTGTATGAAAATACACTAGAATTCTATAATCCTTGGATACGGAATAGAATCAGTGATACTATTTATCATATCATAATAGCTTGCGCTAGGAATCCAACGTTTGCTTAGCGGCCATTTATTGAAACGCCGATTAAGCTCTTTCTGTCATTATTGATTCCAAATTCGAAAGAAAAGGACACATGATTATTATTATTAACACATGTTTAACAACGTTTAGAAGTGAGACCGTTAATTTTTATTAATATGTTAAACACTCGACATGTTATAAATAGTTAAGCCACGGTTAACTTAATCAAAATCTAATTTCGTTCACTTATGTGGCAGTTTTAAATATATTTCATATTAACCATTAATAGTTCATGTTATTAGAAGCAGACGACCATACTCCGTAAAATACCACGAACTGTAATTAATTTTATCAAGAAAAAGCTAACTAAAATGATATGTTAATATTAAGATAATGATAATATTTGTGAGTTAAACTACTGAGTAATAACTAGTTTTACTACTGGCTTTGCTCGCGTGTTTTTTTTCGGAATAACGAACCGATAAACCTCTATGGTGAATTTTTATAATTATATTAAACTCCGGTTTTTGAAACCCTGTTCAAAGGCAGATGAACTCAGCTTTAATCTAATCGCTCATTGGTCGTCAATTACGTCATCGGTTGCCAACAACCAATGAGCATTCGACATCATATTACTCGTGGTGAATATGTCTTTGATCACCGTTTCAGAAACTGAGGATGTTTAAATCTTTTCGTCTCTTCTCCTTCCGAGACACAGAAATATATTATTTCGAATTTCGAAATCAATTTAACGCTTTTTAATATTACTCAGAACAATATACAAATGATAAAATGTGTATTGTAATATCTACGTTCGCCTATGACGTAATTATTATGTTCTAGAATATTGGTGATCTTTAGCAACCAGTTTCTTAAAAAATATGCAAACAAAGACGCTCCAATGCAAATAAATATATAGTATTTGACTAAAATAACATTACAAATAGAATTAACGTACATAAACATACATAATTAACGAAAATAAAATTGTTTGTATCACCCCTTATAACGTGGCGTGTCCAATTATTAAATTTTATTAAATTAATTTGAATTTCAATATAACTTATGACAATGTATGTATTTTATTACGGTCATATATTAAACAGACGTTATTCTTTAAAGAATACAAGGTAATTAATAAAGAGACTTATTCCAATTTAAAACGTACTTAAAAATGTTTACAAGAGAAATTTGAATTAATATGTTTTATTAATTCAAATTTCAAACAAGTGTTAAGAATAAACTATTTACGTATTGAAAAAAATGGTATCAAATATTAAAATGATCGTTTGAATCGAATTATTCGAATTTAAGATTCACGAAACCTTTTATAAATCGTCGATCGTAAATTATTATCAAGTGATCGATAAAAACTTCTATGCGCTATGAATTAAATACTTGATAGGCAGTTCCGAAAGTTTGTAAGGCTGCTTATACACACGGCGAGCTTGAGGCGTGTACAACGCGCGTTTTTTACACTATGACTTTATAATATTCTACGTGAAATCTACTAATTTACTTTACATTTAATTGTTTTCATATTTTGAGATAAATATTAATAGTATATTATAACTAGATATCATTTATTTATTTTATAAGGATTTAATTATTATTGATTACTCGGCGTGTGTATTTACTTTTGTATAATTATAAAACTAAATGCGTAATCGTTTTTAGAATAATAATATACTTATTAAATCAACACAACAAAAATGTTATTTAAATGTGTTAATTTCAAAAGTCGAATTTATAACAATTAAAAATATAATAATCTTTTTGAATTAAAGCCGATAACGTTTAGATAAAGTTTATCAAGAAACTGACAAAATTCAACTCGCTCCAAAAACGTGCGGCGCGCCGTCGGCTTATGAATAAATTACACCATGGCAGGTGGATGACCTAACACAAAATATTTTGATGGAATTGTTTTAATTGGCCTTATCTTGTCGAGGCTATCAGTCAGTTATATTTAAAATATGAATTTGTATATCAAGCATTCACACCATCGTCGCATTTAATTATAAAATTATCGATTTTTATATTGATTAGAAAACAAATATCCGGACTGTTAATTGTTTCTCATTCCGTAATAAATTGTTCATATTTAATGTATTATTAGACCGGAGATATTTGATTTTGACGGCCACTTTGTTTTAATTTAATCGATATTTCGCTAGTTTTTTATGAATTGGTAATATGTAAAAGGGTATTATTAACTAATGAAACGATCATTAGCTATAATAATTTAGGATAATTTTAATAGTTTAATTTAAATTTAAGTTGACAATAATATTTAAAAACAAGCATTTAAGTTGGTTTGATTTAGCTGATTGAATATTTGATTTGGAAACTTAGTTTGTGGCATCCAAAAAATATTTATCAAAAAACATTGACATGTCTTTTATTTTATTAAATAATAATCAAACATTATTTCTAAACTTTCTCGTCTAGTTTCAAAACTATAGAAAACAAAACAGAAATGTTATTTTAAGCCTGTTATGTTTAATTTCGATTTAAACGTATCTTTGACTGTACTTAAAATATGATTACATTACTAAGCATCTTGAGTTATTATTTTCCTGTCAATGTTTCGTTGATTCTCACTTCGATAACATTTATGACATATTAATGTTATTTCAAATTCGAATTCCAAGATTTCAGGATAATTGAAAGACAAACTTGCAATTAGGTACAATTTTCGACAGAAAACCGCTACGTAATACCTCATACCAATTTCACTTTTAAGCTTGAAATACAAATCAAAATAAACTTCATTCTACAAGTTTCTTTCAATTATAATCGATGCAAATACAATAGGTGATTGACAATTAAAATGAACGATAATTAGTCACTTTGTGTAAACAATTAAACAGCACTTTTTCACTAAGTTGACGAAACTGTGGGAACTGAAATTTTAATAAACAAGTCTTCAAATATATACCTAGTAGGTAAACTAGTATCCGTCAGCAGCTTGCGTGAAGGGTAAGTGTTAGGTGCCCTATATCCTTTTTTGTACCCCTGACAACGTACATGCTAAACTTCACGATGATCGGTTGAGTAGTTAAGTCGTGAAAGCGTAACAAACAAACTAATAAACAAACTCACTTTGGCATTTATAATATTCCCATGCTATATTTATATGCTTTTGTTTTCAACTTTCACTTCAAATAACTCGGCATATTACAAATGCAAATGATGTTTCTTACAATTGAATTATAAAAAAATGAAAAAGAAATTCTGATATGAGTCAAGTTAACTTTTTGTCTTTAATCTGATCGCTGATTGGTGGCCTGTGGCGTCATCGGCTCCCACGGACCAATGAATATACAAATTAAAACAAAATCAGTTAACTTACCTTTGATCACTGTTGCAGAAATCGAAGGTAAGTAAGTAATATTTTCGAAAGAAAGTTACTTAAAAATAAAAGAAATATGGCTTATGAGTTGGCTCAGTTGATCGCGGGTTGGAATCCTGGTTCTAAGTATTGACGTACATAATCGAAAAATTATTGTAAAACATCAGTTGATAAACATCAACATGTGTGTCCAGTCCGCATTGATACAGCGTTGATGAATAAAACAAACCTTCTTCTAAACCTTCCTTACAAGGAAATCGCGGGGAAAATTCTACTAACAAATTGTCACTTCACCGCAATCGAATCGAAACGTAATCGTTGCGGCTTATCCGTTTTTCTATTCTTTAATTAAATTATCAATTTTTAGCATAAAAGTTAACAATTCTGTTTTGTTTTGATATAACGGTATATGTAAACATCATATCGGTTCGGTACCGGTTCGAATAAATTTAGAATAGTCAAAGGTGGATTCGAATTGCATCGGGAACGTATCGTAATATAGATTAGTAGAATTGTAGCCCAGCTTTTTGCCCAACTAAGGGACATTAACAGGCTTCTTAATGTGACAGTATTATAATTGACTCAATGTATTAGCGCTGAGACGTTTTCACACCGCAACGATAAAATACTCGACTGTCACGCTAAACGAACCAAATACGATGTTTATTATTCAACGCATAAATACAAATTGAACTTTACATTTTATTTAAAGTTTCTGAGTTAAGAATAAAAAGTAACAAAGACGGACAGAGGTGTCACAATTAGTTTTCGAATGGTCGACTGGACAAGGCGTTAGCGACTATAATGTAAAGCTGATAGCCTATAAGAGTGCATCATATCGTGCTATGCAGTGCTATAGATATTTTTTTACTACGTTTCTGGCTTTCTCACAAATACTCGACCACCAATTGGCTATTTAAAACATGTTTTAATCGTTGTTTTCTACTACGCAATTTATCACAATTTTTACCGCTGTTTTAGTAATTTTGATAACTAATAGGTATATTTGCTTAATTCAAGTAGGCTCATACAAGTATTTTCGTATTACAAGATTAAATTCAACGTACTGACACAAATAAGATCAATTCAACTATTGAAGATATCAAAATATTATCGATAAATTAATTCTGTTTAACAACAAGATAAATATAATTCTTACAAATTAAATCAACTGACACGATTTTTCAATATAATTCATAACTAATTACAAATTCTTATAAATAAGATTCATTTATTATTATCGTGTAATAATCTCATTAGCTTAGATATGGGATCGATTATCTAATATTAATATCTACTACGTCATAATTTATTGCAATTTGCGTATATCTCATCAATCTTCAATCGGTCTATTAACAACAATTCATGGAAAAGAGACGCGCAATGGCCGTGTGCTTTATCGCTGCACGGACCCTATAATATATAGCGCGATATCGCTGCATACTGGAGACTCAGGGTTCGGTCGTTAAACCTTGTGACCTTACAAAATAAATCTTCAAATCAAGCGTAGGTGTTTAAGTACGATCAGGTACGATGTATCCCTTTAAGGTCTTATGTCAAATATTTATACGTTATCAGAGAAAAAGACTTTTTTATAATTCATTCGCTGTGTTATCTATATGTGTGTAAAACATTAAAATATTACGTAATTATATATTATAATTTTGCCTATGTATTATCGTTATAATGTGATATTACAAGCAAGTTATTATAAAGTTAGCTTTTGCAGTATTACGTGTTTAATTAATTGGTACTTTGTTACTAACAACTTCGGCTTTTTTATTATTTATACTATTCATGTAGAAAGTTTAAGTGAAATGAATGATTTGAAGATGAATTTATATGAAGAAGATTGTTAAAGATGTTGGAAAAAATTATGCTGAGGACTTGGGCCGCTTTAACTAATATACATACATATTATAAGCGTTTTAGGTGGACCATTATGTTACCCATGCAAAGCTAGGACGAGTAGCTAGTATATAGTACTAGGTATATATTACATAAAATTTTATAGTCACATAAACAATTTCGATTTAAAATATTCACAAAATTTCATATTACGTTAAAGAACGTTTATCGTTAAAAAAATAATTATAATAAATATATATTTTTATTATATACGAGTCTCAGACGCATTAATTAGGACGAGCCTCCGGAAGTGGTCGCGTGTGTGTACCCTGCCCTTGAATTATTTATGCCTTCGTAATTATCATACACCAGGCTTATTATCGTTTGTATTAAATGTTATAATAACGGCTTGGAAAGGTTATAATGAAATACGCACCGACTATGAATACGACAGAGTCATCTTTATTCACTACCTAACATATTTTATAGTCACTGTTGTTCTCTAATTATTATTAATAGAAATTAGATTAGTTGACTGACACACGTATGCCCTAAAGTTTTTATAAATATTAAAAAAATATATCAGGTAACTAACTTTACATATCGATTTAATATTCATTATTAGAGAGTAACAGATTTTTATTTCCGTTAATTTTATCGTTCTATATTTAAATATTTCATTAACTAGAGAGTCTACATATCAATTTCCTATTCTATGTTACAGTTTTACGCATATAATAATCTATAGACCCTTTAATTAATTTTCGTTCCATATTTAAACATTTTTTTTTTCGAATACTGATGGTTAAACGATTGTAAATTTTAATCAACTAACCCTCTTATAACATCGATAAATAATCGAAGGGACTGGTTGAAATCAATAGGCAACAATATAAATTTTTACTAACCAATGTCGTCACTTCGATAATTTGAACAGAGCAAGCATTAAAGCATCGAACACACCTGCAACCGAGCAAAACGAAGGCGTATGCGACGCTTTGTATATAAAGCCTATACCTACACTTGTGCGACCAAGCGTTAGACTCTGTAATCTTTTCGTTGTATTCATTACACTCGGTCGCACATGTGAGTTCAAAGCTTTAGAAGTTATTCCGCGTGGCAATCAATTAAACTTGTTTAGTGTTATAGTCAAATTTCCATCTCTTAAGAATATACGGCCTTAATTATTGTAAACGTTGTTTAGCCAGTTGTTTGGGTCAGTTAAAACAATGCTATGTCTTTGTCTTTCTAATGTCAAATCAATAATGACAGAATGAGATAATTGACGGCTACACATACAAAGTGATAGATTTAGATAATATTCTGCATTGACGATTCTCATATTGAGAGGATAAAAACATCAATTCTAATCCATATTTCTCATCGACGAAATATAAACGTGATCGGTCAATTTAGTCGACAAATGAGTACCTATTAACGACGTATTACAAGTCAGTAATACGCGACTGGAGTTAAACATAGACTGCATATACCGATAAATGTATGATCTGCGGTCCATCTTTATGATATAAACAAAAAAACATAGACTGCATATACCGATAAATGTATGATCTGCGGTCCATCTTTATGATATAAACAAAAAAAAAAGCAATCATCATCATTGTGTTGTACCCATACTATTTCTGCTGTTTATAAAATATATTAGTATTGTAACTCACGAAAAAGAAACGATTAATTTTGAATATCCTGTGAGTGACGTAGGTATAAATGTTTTCATACTTACTAATATTATAAATATTAAAGTAAGTGTGTTGGTTTGTTACGCTTTCCCTCATAACTACTTAGCCGAACATCTTGAAATTTAGCATACTTGTCATGAGTACAGGGTAGCTAACATCTCGCCCCACCCCCTCTTTGAAACCGCCAAAACCGTCTAACAGTAATACTTTGTATTATTGAGTTATGGTTCGAGTGGTGATTGAAACATTGTAATCACAGGCACAACGGACAACATTGATGGAGTAAAAAGTATTTTATATGTGTACACGCGGTGGTGACCACGTACCATCAAATGGGCTATTTGTTTTAATATTACTTTATTAGTTTGTTTTGCTAGAGGTCGGATTTAACACAAAGTAACTAATCTATATTTCGTAAGAGTGACGTAGACACTCCTATGGGCTTATGATCAGAAAGAAATTTTCTACCTAGGCGTTAATTTTCTACCAATAGTAGTTCCTTGACTAAAGAAACGGCCAAGCCACACATTTTGACTAAGATGTAGGTTTTGTAGAGAAATTAAGACTAAGGTCCTCCAGACCGATTTCGGCCACAGTGGCCAATCTCAAGAGAGATTAGCCAACTGCGCAGGAGATGTTATAGTGCACAAGTATGTGCGCAAACACAGGTGCACTCTCTTTTCCTTAGCTCTCATAATCCGAAGGGACGGCAATCCGCTACGACCGGAAATAGTTCAGGAGGAGGACCAACGGCTTTACGTGCTTTCCGAGGCACGGGAGTGTACACACTTCCAACTTCCAGACTCCGGGCTATTATTGGCCCGACCTGGCAATTGAACCCAGGATCACCGGATCTGCGGCCTTATATCAAGCCACTAGACCAACGAGGCAGTCGACAGTCGAATTTAAGACTAGAATTCATGCAGACTGTTATACGATATGATGAGTGGTAGATTAGGGCGTGTATTGCCCTAGCTCTATAGGATCCCCATAAGTTAAGTCAAGCTTAGGAGCTTAGCTCCCCTTAAGATCTAATAACTTTTTACAGTGAAAGCAATATGTACTCGTCTTGGCGTTACTTTACGTGAAAATGTTTTTAATTTTATATATTCTGTCAAACTAAAGTGTACGGTTCGCAAAACATTGCCACTATAAAAATATTCTCCTTTACTTCGTCCTTCTTTTAACGGCCAATATAAAAATATGATATCTTAGAAGTGTATCAGAAACGGGAGTTAAGGGTGAATTATAACTCCTATACTAATATAATACAATGTAACAAGTTACCGCATGTTAATACTTTTACCGTCTGTAAGGTAATTTGCACGCAATGTATATTTTTTTTCAACAATTTGTCGTCTTTGTCTACACTTATGATCAACAGTATTCGTGGAGGGTATTTTTTTAAACGCTTGTAATTTAATTCGGAGCATGTAACGTTTCATTATAATATAATCGAACGAAATAAAAACGCGTTAAATAACCCAATTACTATTTTATTGTGTTACATATTTAGCGAGTATTCATTCGAAATTATTACATTTTGTAATGTAAGCACAAATGATTGTTGCCTTAAATATTGCTAAATGTGAAGGAGATACAATATTGTGCACAATATTGTATCTCCTTCTGAAGTTGGAGGTAGAAAAAGATAAAAAACTGTTTATACTATAAAATTAATTAAGATATTGTGTACGCCAGAATCAAACCAATGAGGTTCGTTTTACAAGCTTTATTCATCATCAAACCAGTTCCATTCAACCGATTGAGCTGAAAAATTTGATGCTGATCAATAAAATGTAGTATGTAATGTAGTTGTACTAAATAACGTAATTAATTAGTTCACAATTCTTCAAACAAAATCATGGTTTTGTATATAGTTATATATTATTTCACCTTAATTTGAAATTTGTGCTTAGTAATGTCCTTTTAAGTAAGTATATGAGCTACTAACTCATATATTTACTTAAAAGGACATTAGGTACCTCACACACGGGCACAACCGCGGGCGGAATATACAACGATGTAATAACAAAAGTTAAAGAAGGTTTAAAAAACTATTTTATCTTGTTTCTTAATATATTTTCGATATATATGTACATAACTAGAATTACAAGCTTAGACTCAAGCATTGTAACGTTTATTCTCAAAAATAACTCAATCATATAATTACTATAATCCATAAGCACGTTTGTTACTATGACGATAATTTAATAAAATTCAAATCCATTAAACGACTTGTTTAAATTACAATCACCTGCTTTTAAAAGTGTAAAAAAAAAATCATTCAATTTTTCAAAAACATTCAATTTTTCAACTAAGATGTTCCGGTCAGATACGATAATATCAATTAGCAAAATTGTATTTCAAATCCGTTTTGAAATTATAATCACTATAACCAACGATCAATTAATCAACAGTTAATTAATACGGGTTAATAAAGTGAATATATAATAAATCGTTTTAATCAATACAAGACAAATAATTACATTGAGTTGACTTGAAAATTTATTTACAATATTTAAAAACACTCGGTACCTACCAAATTAGTTTATAATAATATAAATTTGGAGCGTATGTTTGTTTGATTGTTAATCTTAGGAATTACAAGTTCAATTTAAAAAATATACTTGCTTTGAAATTTTCTTTTTTGTTTTTTTCTTTTGGAAATATTTAATCAACACAATATATTCTTAATGATTACTCGAAACAGCTTGACCGATTTGAATGAGGCATGATGATTAAGCTTAGTACTTTTATAAATATTTTTTATATTTTATGTTCTAAATACAGACCATGCTAATATCTTCCAACATCTTGGATACAATATAATTCAATCCGTTCATATTTCAAATATATGTATTATGAAATGCTTGATTTTCCTCTGTTGGTTCTACTTAGTTTATAGTTAACTTACTTATTGACTATAGTAAGTAATGTTACAACCATTTAATGTTACTTTGCTAAAGTCTTTGCATGTTAAGGATCCTATTCCACCACGCTGCTGTATTGCGGATTGGTGGACATAACTGTTTAATTCTTGACTCTTCAAGATCTTTTTCTCTACAGCTGAGCATGAGATGAGTAATAAGTGCTAATTATGCACTTGAAAACTTAAGGGTTCGAACCTATAACGGATTTGAACCCATGATTCAAATCCGGGCAAGTGCCCTTAAGTTCTCAAGATCCACGTGGTCTATAACACTGACTAGATAGATGCAACTGTATGGTATAAGTAATACTTAATATTCATAATCAACGGAGACAGGGGTACAGTTCGGTCGTGTATTAATAGAATTTCTTTACGACATATCAGTGACGTCATCGACTAAGCTGAAGGAAGGTTGAAGCGAGGTCAGAGTGCAGTTTCGATACGTCATAACGTCAGAACTGATTTGTGATATTATTATTATAGATAGACATAATATATGTATCTTCATATATAAATCTACGAAAACCTAAACCGCCCATGATGACAACCAACCAAATGACATTCTTTGAATATATGTGTAAGTTAAAATAACTTAAAAATCCTTTAAAAACTAGATGATAACCTAAAAACATTTCGCTCGTAGGAATCGTGTCGGAATAGCCATCGTGTATATGAAAATCGACCTGCATATAACGATTAAACGATACTAAATGTCAAATATTTACCCAAACGTAACCCCGTGTATGTATGTATTTACATGACGAATAATTTTATTCCCTGACAACTCGATGTGTCATGAATATTAACTAATAACAAACTATCATCATATTAAACAGGTGTTCTACAAGAGCATGTATTTACCTCATTTATATTTGACATTTTAAAATATATTTCGTCAAGTGTTTGTCTTTAGATATTATCGTTGAGTGACCAAGGTAATTGACAAACGCACTCGCGGACAACGTAATGCATACAAGTAACCTTACTTCCTGTCTAATAACGTTTAACGTTAAACTTGGAAATAATTTAAATATATGAAAATAGTCTATATAATACAATCGATATTGCTGAATATATAATGTCCTTATGATGATGATTTCAGTCGTTTCACATATGCAAACCATAAGGTCCCGAAATAGAATCCCTAGTCAGGTCAATGGATACGTTTTTTATCGGTAAATTTACAGAGTCGGGAAATTGGCAGTGCATCGCGCCACGAACAATACTTCAAGTCTATCCTGCGGCTTTTCTCTCACCGGCCGTATTAGAACCGCACCGATCGAAATTCGTCAGGTGGACAACAATCACCCGTACCTAGTCAGTACTTAAACCAAAACTTGATTTTAATTATTTAGTTTTTTAAAACATCGTCTGATATTCCAAAAAAAGGTCTAATGTACTATTAATTTGCTGTATTGAATGATAGATTTAGGTAATATTAAAAAGTATATTTTATATGATAACGCGGTACTTAAAGCGGAACAAAAATTAAATTAATTCATTTCGACACGAATCTGATAATTCAACATACCACTAAAAATTTGTAGAACAATTTTGATTTAATATATTTCTTGATTTAACAATAGTAGTTCATTATATTATTATTAATATTAATTCGCGCGCTCCACCTTCGGCTGTATCATACCTTTCCATCAGGTGTGATGACAGTCAAGCACAGGCATATATATTAAAAAAAAAATTACAGACAAAAAATCAACCGTGGTTTATAAATGAATTTTATTATTTATCATTCACAAAATAAATTACGTATATATAATGTAATAGTATCGGAAAATGAAATGTTTGATATTTGTAATTTTAAACTAGGTATTTCTTTGCCTAAAAACTTTTAAAAATTTCCTCCAATAAAATGTATCGATACTTCAATGAAGTCCAAATGTTAGTCATTAAAACTCATCGAGGCAAGTGTAAGTTGCTTGTAGGTAACACGATACATCACTAACTTTATTATAAAAATTTAAAAATTACGCATTTCGATGGACAAGAAATTTATTCAGCCTTAGCGTACACTCATTGGAGTGTATCGCAGCTGCACTACGGTATAGGATATCGTTAAATTACCGGTTCTTGAAAATGCGGGTGCCGAAGCGTTGGACACACGTGCTAGACTAACCATTAGATGGAAAGGAAAATACTAACGTAATTAGCTATTTAAAATGCGTTTTTATATATTAATGTGTCCTGTCAGAGAACGCTCTATTAATTTGTCATGTTCACCAACAACAACACTTAGAACTGCGCTCGATATTTTATAGCTAATTATTCTGACAATTTCTTTCAGTTTATATGTATAAGGCTTCTTGCAGATGTTCCTGGACAAACAGACTCGTAACATATTTTGCCGCCTCAATTATATTTTTTCATTAATTGGCTTACTAAGAAAATAAAGTAAAGCAGACGATCGTCTAAATATGGGAAGTTTTCGACGGAAAAACCTAATACCTTTTGTATTGGCCCAAACGGAGTTTTTATCACAGTATCGGAATCTGCAGCCTCATAATCCTTCCACAAGATACAACAGTTTTTGTTAGTTGACTATATTACACCATACATTTTCACGCAAATGCAACAACTCTTTGGGTCGAGGCTGTCTTCGACCCAGCTTGATAAGGCAACAGAATTAGAGTGTTGTATTCAGTAAGAACAATTAATTGGTTAGTTTTTATCATAATTATTATAACTTTGAATTGAGAACGACCTTTACGTTTCTCGATTTAAGGCGGCTAAATATGCAATAAAGGACGCAAGCATCAAGCTTTTTTGTAATTTGTTTGTAGTACTTTCAAATACCGTGCTGATTTTCATACCAATTTATAAAACATTGATTATCTGAGCTCTAAGACAGTTGTCTTCAAGGTGTTACATTTCACTCTGCAACGACAATGTAATTATACATTACATAAATGACAAATAACATCAAAACGAAAGTCTAAATTCAGCCAACTCAGTTCTGCCGCAAGTATCGCAAAAAAGTTAAAATATTACTGACTAATTTTTATACCGTCTTAAACATCTTCAACATAATAAATACCGATATGAAACTAGACAAGGAAAAAACAATTATACCTTCTCACGTAGTATTTTATACGCAACTTATAAATGCGATCGTAATGAAGTCTTTAAAAACTTTGTTACATTATACATTCTTAATTATCCCGTACTTTGTAAGTAATTTTAAATGCGCATGTCTGAAGCGACTACGTTGCATCGACGAGGCGCGGCCGAACACTTTCTTAGTGAACGGTGAAAATTGTTTTTTACTTGACACGTAGAGTGAACGATAAAAATTACTTAATAAGACTTAAAGGTCTCGTTTTAAACGTAAATACGAAAATAACAATCATGACAATAATATTAATTTAGTTTAACGTTATCGACGCTTATTTAAATAAATTAAAAGAATCGAATGTTTATCAAAAAGCTGACGGCGAACTTTCTGTTTTTTTGTTATTTGAATGCAATAAGGCTTCTGCCTTGTAAGGAAATGGTATTAAAGTCCGTTTTATGTTAAGTATGTACGCACCTGAAGACCCTTGCTCATAAACTTTGATGTTGCAAGAAATATTGTATTCAAAGTGCGGATCCTGCTAGACAGGTGGCTATTCCCAATTGAAAAACAGTTTCTCAGGCAATTTTCCGTTTAATTTGTTAAAAGTATTGTGCGTTATTTACTTTGGAATCGATTGTGTAGTTATTTATAAATGTAAAATTGCTAAAATGAAATATTGTAAGCATTTTACATGCTCCAAAGTCGGGTGACAAAATCACACGAATACACTTTACTCAATGGAGAATTCATGGCATGAATCCCAGGGAGGTAAGTTTCCGAAACTTTTGAAGTGACTTTCATGTTAAACATAAAACGACTGGAATTGGTGTGATAGCATTCAACAAAACAATATATAGAAAATAGACAGTTTATTTCGATCATATATAAGATGAAACGGAAATTTGGCTCTTCATTTAAGTTGGCTATTTGAAGCACCATTTTACAAAACAAAACAGGAGAACCGACTGATTCCACGTCTGTCAGTGTGATCATAGCACGAGAGATATATCATATTATAGTTCTGAAGTTCGATGACATTCACGATGTTAAGTTTGGTTAAATATGTGCAGTGGTGACTAGTTATGTGTATAACAAAAGGAACAGAGATAGGGTCGAAAGGCAAAGAAAACAACGACAGAGGACGATGTTTTCTGACAAAATTTTAATACGTATTTTTCATGTTAAATATTCACAGAGACGATTGAAAGTATATGTTGATTGAATAATGTGAATAGAATTTTGTATACTCCAAGGTAGATAATAAACTAACAATAATAACAAAAGCTATTAAAGTTACAGCTAACGATTAAAACAGAGGTGGTGTAACAAATTAACGAATCGTAAAGTTTCAACGGGTACATTCCACGGCGAGAACTCAACGATTTGTTATAGTTCCATATTAAAAATACAACATTTCCATATTTGTATGTAACCTATTGAGGCGGCTTACATAGGGACTTAAGGAAAATGATCGTTTGAATTTATTTGAATCTATTAATATATATAGACCAATATGATAAAGAGAACGTAAATGCCCCACTGCTGGAATTTTCATCCCACACATGCAAGTATCGAGACTTAACTTCACCGCCAAGCACGAGATGAATAGTATACAAATTAAGCACAACGAAATTCCATAATGCTTGTCCTGGTTCGAAGCCGCAGTTTTTAGTTAAGATATAAGTATTCTGACCACTGAGCAATCTCGTCTCGACTAATCTAATAAATGATAATAATTTATTTCAGACAACAACCATTATAGTGTTTGAAAACTTTTATTCCTGATAAATAAACGTACAATAGTTTCTTGTGTGATAGAAAAAATGGTCTGCACGTGATATTAATATTCCATTTCTTTTATAGTAAAAGCCGATGGAATTGAATGAAATGATAATTATGCATTATGCAATAACGCGTCGTATGAAATCATCTTGTCGTAGATATTTTGTCATTGTAACGCCAATTATATACATAAACACCATCTTTTAAAAATGTAAATTCAATTTTTTTAGTTGACCGTTTATAATAGCCATAACCCACCTACGCTTTAGATAAATAAATAGAACGTAAAGAATATAATAATAAATTATAATTTATTTATACTTACGGGTAAATAAGAAAGCGTTTTATAAAACTGTTATGTTCATACCGCAAGTCCATATTAATTAACGCTTTTTATATAATAAAATATCTACCATTAACACGACTAATACATTATTAACACTTCGCTATATAAATATACATATAATTTTAAAAACAAAACAAGTTTAACAAAACAATGTTTCATTCGATTCATTGAAAAACCGTCAAAGGACAAGGTGAGGGGAATTAAATTAATATAAAAACAAATAAAAAATGTGAAAACAATGAGTTTAAATGGTCCGCAGATAATGGTTACTAAAGCGTAGATATATTAAGGCGCTTGTACACTAAGATTGTTTTGAATCTAAATTGTAAATAACAAATATATCATTTTATTTGTTAACGGAAATAAAAACATGAATTAGAATTATAATCCGAAAAAATAATAATGTGTAAGCCTACACACAGATAATGAAATACACGCAGATGACAATCGCACATCACACATCACCAAAATTCGCGCGAAGACATATTTTGTACCGTATCGTTATCATACATGTATGTCGTAATCAGCATAGATGAAGTTCTTTTGCCTGTTATAAAAAAGTAGTGATCTCTTAATAATAATTGATTATATTATAACTTTGATTTCTCATGTGAATGAATATATCCTAACCGGCTATTTTAGGTATGTGGAATGTGGAAGTCAATCTGAAAAATTAGCTTACAGTACAAGAGATGTTATAGTGTAGAGTTGTGTGCACAGATGCATTGTCTCTTTCCAATTACCATAATCCAATGAAACAGCAATCCGACACGTCCGGAAAGAGATCAAGTGCAAGCCTAATTTCTTTCCGAAGCACTATAGGACTGAATTTTAAGACTTTTTTATATATTGTCTTCACTTCAATTGTCTACACAAAATATATAAAACATCTATATTTTGTACAAAAATTATTCTTTACCGACCAACCTTAGTAAGTGCATTACGGAATGGTTGGGAATGTGCAAACAAAGTTTATACCAAAAAAAAAACATAAAAAGTAAAGTCAAACAGCCTGCACGCTGAGCTAACGTCTCCTTTCCTTTTTAAGGAGAAGGCTTGGAGTTTACTCTACCTCATTTTCATTTGCACTATGAGTGTTTCATGAGCACGACATGAATTATGAATACAAATTAAGAAGATTGAAATTCAGCAGCGCTTGCCCGTATTTAAACTAACTCGAAGTAAACTCGAAATCATCGGTTAAGATACTTGTCCTCGGACCACTAGGCCATCACGGCTTTTAATTCTATTCAAATCTTATATTTATAAGAAAATATGTATTTGTGTTAAACTTAAAATCAAGTGATATAACATCAAGATAATTTTAACTGAACTGTCGAGCTATTCTGTAAGAACAAACTTGACACTCGCCGCTGGAAATCTTCGTGTAATGTCAGAAAGTGATATGCGAAATTGGCCATAATAATTATAACATTACGCATCAAAATAGTACACCATAAAGACGGTTTTCAACATTTCACGGGTGAGTAATGAGGTGAGTTCTTACATAGCACAGCTGAACTCGATAATAATGCTTTACTTACTATAGCTGAACACAGTTATTTTCTTCTTAGGAGTACGTCAAGTCATTGTAGGCTTCAATAATCCTAAGACATTATAAGTTAATTTACTTAGTGAAAGGTTAGTAAGACTACTTAAGTCTTACACAATAAATAATAAACATATAGCTTCGCAATAAAAAGCCACTATCAACTTAAAATAACGATTACTATTGCCAGAAAACATGTGATTGGATTTCGAATTTTAAAATATTTAATAATACTAAAACCAATTTGAATTGTGCGTAATCAAAAGAGGTAGAAATAGTTTGTAATTATTTGACTAGTTTCCGCCAACGGCTTCATCCACGTTTGAGGACTCCCCTCATGTGTAAGGTAAAAGTAGCCCACATCCATCCTTGGGGTTCAAGCTTCCTACGTACCAAATTACATCAAAATCATTATAGTTTAGCCGTGAAAGCGTAACGGATAGACTCACTTTCGTATTAATAATATTAGTATAGATTATATAATTTGTTTTTACACACGTGCATTGCACAGGGTCCCTTAGACATAAGTATCTGTTTAAAGCGTTTGCTTTCTGACCACATACGAGTAAGACACGAAGTCGGTTACGTACAATTTTAAAGTCATCTTTTTCAATTAAAAGCCTCGTAATGACCAACTAAAGGATCACAAATCATTGTTATACTCCCAGTTACAAAAGTTTTTTCCTTGTTCCTACAGCAGATGATGGCTTTTACGTGTTAATTTTACAGTATTACAACGTTCCTCAAACCCGTCTTTTATAGTTCAAGGAATGGTAGTAATTGTTCAACGCTACCACGTCGAAAGACATCGAGAAAATGTACATTGTACATATTTTATACGCCGTAGAACGTTATTACCAATTCGTTATTTTGTCGGTTATGCAGCAAGTGGCCCTTAACTGCTATCTATGTAGTTATAAATACTGCTTTTATATAGAACGGTGCATACACCATATCTACTATAATAGCACAGTAGAAAATAAAAACAAACGGATAACTTCAACTTTTCAATTTAACTATATTCTGTACATAGAGGTAGCTAGATGATGACAAGGCAACTTTTCTGAAATTTTGAACCTGTGCATCATTATTTTTTATTTTGCAATGATTAAGAAGAGTATAAAGTTCCTACCAGCTACCTGACTTCTATCATGTAGGTATTGTTTCGTTATAAAGTTTTGAATGGTAAAGCAAGTTAACGCAATTATATATATAACAAATAGAATTACAAGGCGTTTCATATTTCTAAACCGAGATATTAATAAATAAGTACAAGCTTGGCAAATGATACAACTAATATTCACATCAATTCCGTCAACGAATTCAAGAGATTTAATAATTCATTCATATCGTGTTGCCTTTTTTGACGACTGCAATTGTTATTAGTTACATATATACGAGAATAAAATAGAAGCCGAGATGGCCCAGTGGTAAGAACGCGTGAATCTTAACCGATGATCGTGGGTTCAAACCCAGGCAAGCACCGCTGAATTTCATGTGCTTAATTTGTTATTATAATTCATCTCGTGCTTGACGGTGAAGGAAAACATCGTGAGGAAATCTGCATGTGTCAAATTTCACTGAAATTCTGTCACATGTGTATTCCACCAATCCGCATTGGAGCAGCGTGGTGGAATAAGCTCCAAAACCTTCTTCTCAAAAGAGGAGAAGAGGCCTTAGCCCAGCAGTGGGACATTCACAGGCTGTTACTTTTACATATATACGATATACTGAAATCCAGAATCGTACTCAAATGAAATTCGAGTTGTAAATTTAAAAATAGTCGTCAAGATTAAGAGGGAAAGTTAATGCTAGTTAATTATCATAAATTTAACCTTCAAAATAGGTAGCTGATTTTGATGTACCTACCAATTGATTATGTAACGTCACGCTTAACATCTACACCGAGGGCCAGATTATTCCATTAAGAAGCAATTTTGACGCCTTATTACCCTATTTCTGCCTAAGGGCTCTGAGCCGATACGGGACTTCTACGGGAAGTTGTAGAAAAGGTTTTAAAACTCCTTGTTTATGAAATTGTTGAAGCCAAATATTAGGTCCTTACATATGAAATTGTCGTTTTGTACGGGAGGAATATAAAGTCAATTTTTTTTTGTAAAATATATTTACTTAATCAAAGTATGCACCGTTGCTATCTATGCACTTTTGCCATTTCATATATATTGATCCCTTTACTAAAATGAATTTTTTTCTTTGTAGCTCATCTAACTTAGTGGTTGTTTGTTGTGCAGTGTGTGGTCTGGCGTTGTCGTAAAGCAGCAGTGGCCTAGAGCGATTGACCAATCTCGGTTGTTTAGCAGCTAGTTCTTCCTTCATGGTTTGCAGTTGCTGACAATAGATATCTGCCGTAATCGTTTGGCCAGATTTTAGAAAGCTGTAGTGCAACACTCACAAGTAAACTTTTCTGAGTCAATTTTCGTTTAGGGCAGGATTTGGCTGGGTCTCCAGGGTTCAGCCATTGCGACGAGCGGTTCCGATTATCGTACAGTATCCACTTTTCATCACAAGTAATGATTCGATTTAAAATCCCTTCATTATTGTGTCGGTTGAGCAAAGTAACACAGCAATCGACGCGTGTTTGCAAGTTCGATTCACTCAATTCATGAGGTACCCATTGTTCAAGTTTTTTTACTTTCCCGATTTGCTTCAAGTGTGCAAGTGGATGAGCTGTTTCTGCAGCACTGGTGCCACGGTAGAACTCGTACTCGTAAATATACCGATATTTCATGTTTTCCATTGTGCGGTAATAAGCGACGCCAAAGAATAAATAATGAGGAAAAAACAAATGAATGACTGGTTTCAAAACTCAAATGTACCAACTAAATGAATTTATAAATTTGAATTTGGAATTCTTAACCAAAGAGAAGATATTTCAGATCAAAGTGGTCAGTACGACAAAAAGTTAATTTCATATGTAAGTACCTAATATTTCTTCTATTTGAAATTTACGAATCATCATAATATAGTAATAAATTATTTTAACTATAAACGAAATTGCGTTGTGGTAGAAAACATTTATTTTAGAAAATTAGAAAAGAGAACCGGGGCGTGATTGGGTAGAGGCCCGACATAGTAAATTCAGCCCTGCTTACACTCTCCTTAAGAAGAAAACGACTTGATACTCCGTGGAATGTAGATCATTCAAAAATAAATGTGAATCAAGATAGGCTGATTTTTGCAAAATAATGCAAAATTACCCCTTTTTCAATATAGTGAAGTAGTTTTTACCAATTTCGAGTTAAACTTTTCTAAACAATGTGCAAGAAACAGCTTTCTCGGTTCACATGCCATTTTTCCAGACATGACAATTGAACTGTAATTAGTACGGCAATATTGACCATACGAAAAAATCTGAAGAATGAATCGAGCATTGTGAACTCGTTTCTATTACGATAGCGTGGCTTTCTGGATGTGTGAAAATATGCGGAATCGTATAACCCAGAAGGAGGTTCAGTGTTGCCCAAAAACATACTTAAGCTGGGTTCGTGCGTTGTTAATCGATATGGTCTATGAGCGCGGTAAAAAAGTATATGTTCATTTGTTTTGATATGACAGCGAATGTTTCATATCTCTTTTTTTCAGGAGTCTCAAGCGCATACGCACTCGTTAACGGACATTTGGATCACGCGATCTTTAAGGCTCGTTGCGCACGCGCAGCAAAAAAGTTGACAAGTGTTTTACGATAAACAACATGCGTGTATTGTTGTCGTAATTTTTGAACGTCTTGCAAAGGGGCGATTGTAGATTTCCATTTGTAATCGATTGCAATCATCGGTATTATTACGTGAAATTTGTTTTGATGTTTCCGTTTGATTTTTAAATAACAACTTATGGCGAGATTTAATTCTTAATTAAATAAAATACCTCTTAGTTTTTAATGCAATATAATTGTCAAACGACTATACGATAAAAATAAATTTATAACAATTATTAAAATCTATTATTTAGTAATTTTAGTATGGTTCAATATCTAAGTAATAGAAAGTAAAAATGCAATAAGTAGTCATTTAAATAAATGTTATAATAATTAATGCAAAATTGAAAACAACAAAGATAATTGTAACAACGGACATCAATATTATAAAAACATTAATAATTAAATATTGATTGAAAAAATAAATTGCAATTTACGATTACAAAAAAAAAACAGTTAACGTTTTTATCTATTAGAGTTCCACCATCAAATGGTTAATGTAAATAATCATAGTATTTTTTTTAATATTTACCTTTGCTTAGATAATGAATCGATTTTTAAACAAAATCGCGAACTGTCGAATCTGTCATAATCAAACATTTTAAAAGGGAAAAACTTGGAAGATTTTAACTTTACACATTATAATTAAACTTAATAGTATGATTGAATAATTAATAGTTTAGGATTTTACACATCTGTCAGACAAATAATACGATATACAGCGATTAATAATTTTGATTCGCCGTTACTAAAGAACTATCATGCATAATACATACTTGTCGATCGCACAAACAGCTCACTATGTAATTATCACTACGGAACCCTACTATAAAAGCGTCTTGATACAAACTTGTCCGAATTCTTTTTTATTAAGTAATGAAGTTTACGCATATGTAATGGAGATTTTTGCATTAATACTTAATTTATTATTGATAACTTTTCATTAATTAACATTAAAATATGGAGTTTTTATCGATTTCTTTTATGATATTACTACTTAGCCTTTGTAAAATTACAATCCGCATATATGCATTTCATACGCATTATAATGCATTTTCTATCATAGTACAAAACAGTTCAAACAATCACGCTACGTCACGTGAGATTTCTGAACAATGAATTTGACTTATATTATTAAAAACAATTGATTGCTTCAAAATTTAAATTAATTTAAATTTCGAATCTTATTTATCTGTTAATATATTTCTAATACGTCATCAATTTATGCCTAATATCTCACGGTACATTTACATGCTTTCTAACATCAGACCAAAAAATCTATTGGTCTGGAGTTAGGAAATTGACAGTGTCAAACTCCCGCGAGTAATGCTCGTGTCGCCGCCAGTCCTGCGCCTGATTTCTCTCTAGTCTTGTCGAATTGTCGTTCCATCGGATCATGAGTGCTTTTTAGTGTGGATTTCTAAAATCTTCTAACTTATGTGCCTTTGAAGGTCAGCTAGAATTAATTTAGACGTCACCAGTTCCAAGATTGCTAATTGAGGGAATCTATTTATCTCAGCTTCCTTTATTTGGTATTATAACATTTTAACCTAAATAAAATTGAAAGCCGATGTTCCAAATCATACACTCATCATACAATTATATTCGTTAAAAATGAGTTGGGATTGGCATATGTTAAGTTATCACCATATATCCATATAAAGTCACTTTGAGAAATATTAATCATTCTTTCCATCATCAATGCGGCACCAACCTTAGGAACTACTCTTCTTACCGGAACACACCAAATTTTGCTGTTTGGCGGTACAAAATGTGATAAGTTGGTTGTGGTAACCTAATCTTATATTAGAATACTTTAAATAAATTAATATTAACTCGACGTAAAAAAAACTTAGTCAACAAATACAATTTAAATGTTTAATATAATAAATAATAGTTAAAGAAAACTATTCAAAAAAAATTAATTAGTAGTGCTGTGCTCGATTGGCGTAAAACAAAGGTTGTTGCTATTTTATGTGCTTTTTCTTTAAGTTTATACTTCTACCGGTATAAGATATACTCTAAACACGTCCCAAATGCATCAATGGAGGACGATTTAGAAGTCTAAAAGACTTAAAAAATCTTTCTACCCGTTTTCTCAGCCTTCCGTTGGGACGTTCAACCGCTATTATTTCTAATGTACCTGTTTATGCAGACAGCAAGTTAAATTCAATTCAATTTGAAAACTTATTGGCAAAATAAGCAAATAATATCTATTGTAAACAGACTATATCGAAACGACGATAGCTCGCTGTAACCTATCTAACTCAAAACGTTCTTCTAATAGTAGTTGGAAATAATATTTTTAAGGTTAGGTATATACAATTTTAAGTGTACCTATTTTATAAGCAAAAGTGGCTCGTCATCGACAAAATAGCCATGGTATCGAATAACATCGAAAGCCTAATTTTCATATATGTATATTTTATAATTTATCTAGATTTTATATTTGGCATTTGGCAAACGAGTTGTTTAATAACTACAGCTAGCTTTAAAATGCGTTATAAAAATATTTTTATCCACAATTTTAAAGACGGTCAGGCAACGCATTGAGCGAGTTTTCGTCAGACTTAAGTTTTCTTATCTTTTTATTACAAAATTAAATTAATGTATGAGCGAATCGAGTTTCAATATTTTCTGGCCTTATCTACTAGCTATAGATGGCATAGATCTTTTTAGTTTATGAATTTCGACCACTAATGAGGTACCAAAAAAGTACATACGCACACATAGATTGTAAATATATTGTAAAATAAAAACTACAAAAATGAATTACTACGTACTTTTTAAACTATTTGAGCTTGGCAGTTTTTATTTCAAAATATTATGTAATGCAAGATGAATTTTAAGTATCGTTTGTCAGCTTCCACCATAATGGAAAGCAAAGCATAAATAGCAAAGTCATAATCTTTACTTATTGACAGCAATCTTATTAAAGGATTTTATGAAAATGTTTTTAGTTTATAGCAATTTAATTTCCCAATATTCACGAATATAAAACACCACAACTCATTGGTGTGAATTAAATTCGATACCTATGCAAGCCGCCATACAGAAATTGGCCATGTCCTTTCAAAATCGAATTCAGTACACATCTTATACAAAACTAGAAGTTTAAGTGCCTGAATGAAAATATCGTTAAGGAATCTAACATGACATGATACACTCATGTTACACTCTATAGCTTAAAACAAAATTTAACAAGCAGAAAATATGGTGCATGACATCTTGCTATACGAACTAAAATTTTAGGGCGCTGGTTACATTCAATAGCCTCTAAAAATCTTGGGACTTTAGACAGAGAATGTTTTTCGTTTAGGTTCGGCTCGAAACACTGATTTGATAACAGAAACCAGTGTAGAAAAGAGGTGAACAAAATAATATTTATTTATGTCCTCAATATAAATAATCAATGTTTCTTTATTAGTTACTATCATTTTAATATGTGATAATAAATATAAATGTTCTTAGTATAATAAAAGATATTTAACAAAATACTGGGCGTGAAGCGGATAATTATTTATTCATCATTCTATGAAGTTCGGCTTGATCCGATCTCAGGAGATTATGGCGATTAGTGTACATGTATCTAACCTACGGAATAGATCAACGCATGCAAATTCCATTACGATTCTAGTTCAAACTAAGTCTCTTCACACTACACAGATAATCGCTTAAATACACTCGAAATAAAAATACATTTATCGATAGTAGTTTGATTGTTGGGATGCGTTGGGAAATTATAAACATGTGTACCCATATACTATTTCATTCAGTTCATACTTCTTCACAACGTAACAGTTTTCAATGTGATGTTTTATGACAAGGTTCTTTTATCGCTAATAATAACAGTTAAAAGTGAGTTTAAACAAATTCTATTACATTTGGCAATAGGCTCTGATCACATTAGCTATTTAGTGATTCATTGATAGGTAACGTACGCACCGAATGAAGAAAGAAGAACGGCCAATGAACTCCAAATAGTTTAGTTGGATGATGTAGATCACTTGTAGAACACTGGTAAAGCGAACCGTATTTTAACTAACTTACCGTATATCTTTTTTGGTTTTAATAATTTATCTCTCTTTATTTTTGTGAAAAATACCAGCTTTGAGTTTAATTTCTTATGCTAAGAGATAGCTATGTAGCAATGTCAGTCAAATATCTTATCTATTCCTTCCCGGTTTTGAACCTGCACTGAAGGTTAAGAAACAAGTGTTTCAAACACTGGGATATTACAGTTTTGATTTTATAATTAACAGATTACTATATTGTTTTCCCCAAAAACGCGATTCAGCTTTGTCGTGTGACGATAACTTTATCATAGATTACTATTGAGGGAAAGGAAAATTATTTAAATTAAATATTTATGTAGCACTAACATTGTGCTGTTCGACATATAATTTTCTATGTGTAAATACTACGACAGCAACTGCTTCGCTTAAAGGCAGTCTTATATTTGTATCAAATTAGTTCCTCCCAACAATTATAACATTACTTTTTCCTAGCATGATAGCTATTACATATAAAAAACTGGTTTCAATTTAGAACTAGAAAGTGAATCGTTGGAAAGAATATTGACTGCAATATTACAAATATATTTAATATATACGAATCAAAATAGCGTATATACTCTCCAAGTCGGTTACAACATTTTACAATCGAGTCGATCACTATGTTACAAATAAATTTATTTCATTATGTTTAAAAGTTTGACAATGAAACTATGAGAGTTTTAGGAAAGTACTTCAACTACTTCGTTGTGGTTTTGGTAGGTATTTGTTTTACATAATAATGCCACTATCGTTCATTTCAATATTTCCGTCGTCCTTGGTTATAAAAACACAGAAATTCTTCGAATTCAATACAGATTTCAATTATCATTTTTTTTTTTATAAAAAAATGCAACGAAAATCCTTTAATATAAATACAACATTGATGGCTAAATATTTATATAAACATTTTATTAAATTTAGTTATTTTAATATAAAAGATAATAATAAATGAATAAAAGAATGGAATGCAACCACAAATATATAAGATATTAATTTATTTTTTGTCAATATATGTACTTATAAGTATAACTATATACCTTTTTTTCCGTATTAGTTCAATATTATAGGGTTTTCCATTAAGGGCGCTTGATCGCGCAGAACTTCCATCGTAGCGTGTGCTGTGTGGCACGTAGCGCCATCCTGTTGAAACCACATGTTGTTCAGATCCATATTCTCGATTTCAGGCCAAAAGAAGTTGGTTATCATCGACCGGTATCGCTCACCATTGACGGTGACGGCCACACCATTATCGTTTTCGAAAAAATACGGACCAATCACGCCTCCGGCCCAAAATCCGCACCAAACAGTCACTTTCTGCGGGTGCATTGCCACTTGGTGAACCTCATGTGGATTGGTCTCGTCCCAAATACGGCAATTTTGCTTGTTGACATAGCCATTCATCCAAAAATGCGCCTCGTCGCTGAAGATGATTTTTTTGCCAAAATCGGCGTCAACTTCCAACTGCTCTAATGCCCAGTCAGCGAACACACGGCGCTGTCTATGGTCATTAACCTTGAGCTCTTGGGTCAGCTGGATCTTGTACGGGTGCAGGCTCAAGTCACAACGCAAAATTCGCCAAGTTGTCGTCTGCGAAAGGCCGAGTTCCTGTGCGCGACGCGGAATTGACTGCCGCGGGTTTTCGAGGACACTGTCGCGCACAGCGGCGATATTCTTGGCAGATCTCGCGTTACGTTGACGCACGGGAACCGGCTGATTGTTAACTGACCCGGTTGACTCGAATTTGTCCACCAATCGACGGATAGTCGACTCGGCAGGACGATCATCGCGACCGTAAAACGGGCGAAGTGCGCGGAACGTTGCTCGAACTGAAGACCCATTTTCATAAAACAATTTTATGATTTGCACGTGCTGCTCGACACTGTAACCTGCCATGGTGGTTTGGGAGGACGGAATGAATATAACACACTGCATTTGACAGCTGTCACTCAAACAACATGGCCGCAATCAGCTGTCAAAGTTCAAGCGTCCCTATTGGAAAACCCTATATTAGGAATAAAAATAATATACGTAGGTGGCATAAACTACGTATTATAAGAATTAACGTTAGGTAAAATAATAAAATTAATAATGATGTCTATTGCACTTATATATCAGCAAAAAAAAAGACATTTCATCGTCCATCGCTACAGAATGTTAGTTTTATATAAAACAGAAACGATTTATTTTAAATTAGGCCGCACCGTGCGAGTGTCACGTTATAGTCTATTATTTACAAAGTCTGAAATGACATGTTATATTCTGTAATTATGTGCACATAGCCTTTAGTTTGTTTTATGACTCTTAATTCGTCCAACGTAAGGTCTACATTCGAATGTTTCTAGCAACTAGACATCGTACGCGCATAGGGTTGAGTTATCTCATGTTCGATCGAAACTGTATACTTAATAATAGTGTTTCCATTCTAGTCGCTGTCGATTAACGAGAATCATTAACGGAGGGAATTATATCGCTTATAATTATTATTGTATTAGCATTTGATCAACATTTGTAAATAGTAGTTAAAACTTTAGCTGGGACAACATTCGCTTCTACATGAAATGAAGCCTTTTGAATACCTTCTTGTTCTCGCTGTAATATACGTAAAGTTTTTTTTATTTAAATGGCGATGAATCTCTTCCCTTGATAGTAAATATAATAGTCTCCTTATACGCACGGCAAGTTAAGAAATATTCACCACTTGTAGTTTGTTAGTTATATATGTGCGAAAACTATTTTGGCGATAGAATCATTGGTAACAAATAGACATTACAATTTTAAAACATCTTATACGTACTTGTATTGATCGATATTCTGTTATATCTAAAGTTGGTACATACGATGTCACAATAATTATTATTAGATATTGTCATGCGATATATACATCTATAAATATTAAGAACTATTTATATGTAACAACTTGAAATTTCTGGCTCAAGTACAAGTAAGGCTATCTACATGTTGCCAAGTCTCTATCCAAAAACATCGGCCAAGTAAAGACAAATTGACACCATGACTCTTCCTACGCCTTGGACAATTAAGCCATAACCCACAACTGTATCGTGGGCAACATGCCATGCCGCCCATTTTATACCAGGATATGATATTGGAATATTAGTAACGGCCTTGTGGACAGCGGCTTACAAGTTATTGCATTACTTTAGCTTGCAACATTTCAGCCTTAAATTGCACAAAGTTCAAAAGTAACGTAATTTTGAGTAATCATTGATTTAATCTAAGTAGTGATTCGGATAAAATATTGCTCCATTGAAAAAAATTATATCATATGACTTAAATATGTATACGAAAAACAGTTAATCAGATCAAATGTAGTAGAACGGACAAGTTCAAAAATAGAAAGATCAAGAACATATTCATAAATACAGCAGAATATTACTCACCAGAAAAACGACTAAATATATTCAGATTTATTTAAATCGTGTAAATTATTTAGTGATAGTGATAGCTTTAATTTCTTGCTATTTCAGCATCGATAACTCAAAAGAGGTTAAATAATAAAAGGTTAAAAAAAAAACAATTAACATATATAAGGAATAGGTATTTATAGAAAGCTGGCGGAACATATCTTCACTAGATTTCGGCAATATTACAAAATTTTATATTAGTTACTCCACCAGCAAAACAGTACAATTGATATCGGAACAAAACAGAAATACCATATATAATAAACAGTAATATTAACACACATTATACAGGCTTTAATTATATACAATACTCATTTATACGTTACTTAAGTAATAATCATTTATCAGAACAAATAATTCGAATATAAAAACCAATGTAATCGAATTATTCGAAATAAAAATCGATTACATTAAAATTAATGTATCAGATAGCAGTTTCTATGTCCGTTCTTATTTTTTTAATGTATCAGATTAAATATAAAAAAATAGTGTGTTTAGTAATTACATACTTATATTTACTTAGAATTTGCGTATAAAGTTGCTTGATTCCTTTATATATTTTTTTGTAAAAACCGTTAAGTAACCGAATGTACCTACTATCATTGCTAGTTGATCTTCGTCTAATGGGAATTTACAGTTGAAAATAATTAGGAACCGATTATTTCAAATTAATTTCGAATCAGAATGTAGAAGTTGATTTAAAGTATTTTGTTAATTAAAAAAAAAAACTTTGAAAATGTGAAGAAAAATGAAACGGCACTCCGAACTTTTGTTAAGTAAAAGTATTTATAGTTTTTGATTGTGCTGCTCTACGCGACTACTTAATAAGTTAAAAATAAAAAAAATCAAATACTATTTAAGAATGCATTCATTGAGTTGATTATTTCTAGTTTCGCTTTAGATTCGCTACATAAGTACGACTTACAAATATTATAAAAGTGATTCTCTTATCAGAGATTATAACTGATAATCGAAAGTAATAATTAGCGTTATGAAAACATTTCAATTACTTATTATATTACACGCAAAAACGAATGTACATCATCAATCCAAGTCTTATACGTTTTTTACTGCAATAATTCGCATAAAACGATTCTGCTCAGCGTTACACGTTTCAGGGCATGTTAATAGTCTATTATATATTGCCTTCGTGTCTAAATACCTTGTCTATAGATAGGTAAAGCTTGTTACACTCGTGCCGAGATAAATCCTTCGCTAACTTACTTTTACCGCGTTACGACACTCGATAGTCCGTTAAAGAGATTGTGCGGATAAATTTAGCCGAGAACATTGGAATAATTGTACGAAATAAACATTCGATTCAATTTCGATGTTATAAATATTTTATGATCTAATTGTAGTGGTAATCAATGCGATTGTGATATCTAATCGAAAACTATATGGGACCTTATTTACAAGTATTTGGGTTCAAAATCAATGGTTCGAGTGACTAAGACTTACGTCCTGCTGGTTAAAGAAGTCATCTTGGGCCTCCTCATTCGGACACCCCATGTCTTGGAGCAGGGGAGTCACATGCCGCTCCCAATCATCCATTATGGGGTAACTCATCTAGCAACGCGAACCACAGCTTAGAGTTCACAGAGATACATCGTCTACCACTACGCTTTTCGCGCCAAAAACTTTCGACCTGACTCTTTCGGCGGGAAATTCGCGCGCGACAGCTGTCAGATACGAGTGAGAGAGAAAAATCGGCCCGGTGGTTGCGGCGCGCATTCAGAAACTAGGAAAAGCCGGCGTAAACAGAGTCCGAGCGTCAGCGTCAGTACGGCGAGGAGCGGGTTCCCGGCCGCCCGTCGACGCGACCGGAACAGGAGTGTGCGGCGGTCCGCGAGGCCGTACGCCCTCTGCGTCGCGCCGCCTCGCGCCCGTCCCTCTCACTCCATCGAATACACCATCTCGCTGTCCCTCTCTCCCGCTTCAGCGCTTCACGCCTCCCATGGGCGGCCGCGTTTTCCCGCCGTCCGCAACATGGCCGTAGCGACGTAGACCATTCACCACCTAACATGACCATCCTCGACCATGTCTAGGCCGGTCTCAATTTTAACCACCCAGCTAGGAAATAAATTAGGTCTCTCCGTTCAGAATTCAGATGTAACGCACAGGTACCTACTGTTATCCAACTCGAAAAAGTTTTACTTTACTTTATATCATAAAAGTATAAGTATCATGTTTTAACAAAATTTAACTTCATCTACTCCTACATAAATATTTAAACTTTTTTTTTATTACACTTTATTAAAATAGAAACAAAGATCATTACAATATGAATTACTTCCAATTTAACTTAACTTTACCTGATTGCTGCTTAAAATCAGAATCCGTTCGACGGAAATAAAACTTAGGTTTGAGATCCAACTAATATTACGCTTAATTTCTTAATTGCATTAATTAATTAAAATTCCTAAACAATAAATTTCTGTAAAGATTATTGATGTATACGGTACGGTTGATGTGAAATAACAACTTCATAAATTATAATATATTTTTTTTTACAAGAACATTATTGAATAATCTTCAAATCTCAACAAAATGCCATAACCGCTTCTAACTTGAAGCTCAACATTTGCTAAATTATAAACGAACTAACTTACAACGCAAAAAATATTTTATAATATAAATATATTTTTGATCAATTGCATCTAATACGAATATAAACAATTACATTCAAATAAATCGAATAATTTTCGTTCTACCCGTTATTAGGAATTACATTTAAATTTTCGGGTATCAAAAAGTCGTCTTTATAAGCGATTAATCGAATCATTTGACATAACTTTTACTGAACTGGTAAAAATATTTGAATCATTGATGATTTTAAATTTAGAAGTATCAACGACGATTGTGTCTGCACGGTTCACTTGTTAAAATATTAAACAGTTTTAAAAAGCAATTAACTTTTATAAAACGTATTTGAAATAATAAATATTCATATTATCATAATAAAAACGATATCGTTAAAAAATTGCATATGAATTACGAACAACTTATCTCCTATTTGCTTATTTGTAAGATTTATCAATTCTTAGTCAAACGTTGATAAACCGTTGATAATTAAAGGCGAAGCGCATGACATAGTTAAACACTTAGAAGTTCGGTTCGGAAGATCTTACAAGCTGCCAATTAAAAGTTAAATGTCTGATTCTTGTACCAGAACTCAGTAACTACGCCTTAGTTTCTTAAGGTATGACATACTACTACCCAAACTTGTAGAATTAATAAGAAGTAAACTCAAAGTGTTGTGATATGAAGTGTTTTTTATATGCTATTAAATTATATATTAAAATACTAATAACTTCGTCAGGATCGATGGATAAAATTTAGCTATTAATAAATTGTTGACACAGACTATACGACAATTATTTCTTTGTTTTTTTAAATTATTATTTACTAGAATTCCTCTTCACTTATCACGTATCAGTGGCGAAGACCACGTGTTCAAATAAGGTCACCATTACAATTTCATATATTTAGGTAATATTTTTATAATTACGTTATGTGATTAGTATTTTTATATACTAGGGCACCTGTCGAACGAAATATTGTCCCGTTTGTATCCGTCAGTGTATATCTACTGTTGTTTTATACATATTCGTTAGCAACCGTCTTGATTATAGTTTATATTAATAAATGTCATATTTTCAACTCTTCACCAACGTCGTTTTATATATTAATAGAATGCTACTTTTCTTTATCTTTTAGAAATAGCTTATATATTTTATATACATGTGTATGCACCTTAAAAAAGTACGTGTCAGAAGATGCGGGCACAAGCCCTTATAATAAGGTCACACCTATAGCATGAAATATTTATAAATGTATTAATTTATAAATTTTAGAATTTGTATTGAGTTCACGTATATACGAATAAATGCAATACGAATTTAAACATTCCTTTTTTAAGTATAATATAACACACATACTATAAACGTAACGTAGTTTTGAAAACTGTACTGGAAGTTAATGTAAAACATTTGATTTTGTACTAATATGTATGAAGTTAAAATTCACATTGAACACGGGTGAAACTAGGATACAGATTATTATATAATCGACGACTAACGAATTCACCTCTTACACTTTATATTACCAATGACACGTGCACTACTAGCCATAGACCTAAGCTTTTATAGACAAACCCATGAGATTGAGAATATTACGAAAAAAAAATCTTTCACAGTGACGATTACATTTTATTTATATTTATAAATTACAACGCACTTGCTTAAGTTTATTTAATTATATGTTATGTTGATGTATTCATTATTTTTTTTTTTTTATAATATAATAACGAGATATTCCTAATAAGACCTAGTTGTATTTTTTTTATTTTCTTAGTTCTTATTGCTGCTAGCTATTGTGGTTCCTTAGTAGTATAGTGGATACTGTGAATTAAAAAATCTATTTCAAAACTCTATCGAGTTTGACATTTATTTGGCTTATCGTGAACGTCATATTCGCCATGATAAAATAGCTCATTTCCTAAGACGAAGCTCCTTCTACTTGCTTCGCCCCAGTTGGGTAATCAGCTAAGTACGAGGTGTGGCAATTAAATTCTGAGATTCAAGTGATATCACTCCGGATATACACTCCGTTGTTTGTAAACATATAAGAGCACATATCTCAATCATTTAGTTCCAATCGATGTTTGAAGTAGATAACATATAGGTTTAGTTAATGTTTGGTGTCGTGTTTTTCGAAAGTAACTTTTTTATGACATTTCAAAGTGACTCACATTACAAGAGAAGTGCTGTGATCCTCAATGTTTGCGAAATATGACGAAATACCCACGGAAAATTAGCCTTGGTATTTGAGTATGGCCCGATAAACAAAAATATTATAAAAAAAAAAACAAAACTAACCCTGCATATGGCTAATTTCAATAAAAATCTGCTACATGTGCATCCACCGACCCGAATTGGAGCAACGTGGTGGAATTATCTCCAAACCTTTCCCTCAAATAGTCCATAGCCCAGCTGTGGGATTTCACAAACTGTTGCTTTAATAATATTTAAATAACTTTTAATTAAATTACTCGTCCTACATAATAAAAAAATGGTAGCTACCTGCCACCGATAATAATTAATATGTATTAGTGTTAATTAGGCATCCGAAAATTTACCGTCAACGATGTTTCCGTCCTTTTTGAGCCTTTAGGTTTGACTTGATGATGGTCAGCACCCAGTGAACTGACGCTAGTAAGTCTTCACGTGCGACACGCCACATTAGACGTTAGGTACCCTCACCTCATAACATGGGCTCAGTTCAGCTGGGTCAGAGAAACGCTTTAGCGTATTCATAGCAGATAATGCTAAATCTGGCTATTAACGAAAATATTAATTCCTTATTCAAAATTAGGTAAGTGTTTATACATAAAAAAATTAAGCAGTTAGATAAAATTTACAGATTCTGTTGCCATTGCCTCTGTAAGAAAAGTTTGTGGTACATTTGCACAAATAATATCATATCGTATGTACCTACTAGTATTTTCTATCCGGGTACCCGGATCCGGGTAAGTCCGGATAGAAATTTTTAGTACCCGGATACAATTTTTTCAATCAAAGTGGGTACTTTGATCGAAGAAAAAATAGAAATCATCGGAAAAGTATTACAAAGTAGCGTTAGATAAAAAGCATTTTTAGTTCTTAATTAGTTTATGAAAACACTAGCACTACGCCCGCGACGTCGTCCGCGAAAATTTAAAAGCTATTATTTAAAGTACCATACCAACTAACCAATACCATACCATACCAATTTCCATAACTCTAAATCCAAAAATGAAGGATATTCATACCTCAAGGATTAAAATTTCAAAAACGCTCCTTAGTGCTAACCTACTGAGCAAAAGGAACCCAGTAGTTTAGGCCGTGCGTTGATATGTCAGTTAGTCAGCCAATAATTCTTTTATATTATTAATAAATTATTTATAATTAGCAAAAATCCGTTATTTATATTATGATACTAAAGAAAAGGACTAATTAAACTAATAATAGATCATAACAAGCCCGTGCTGAGATTTTATTAGCAGACGCCGGAGGATATACCCAATTAATATCATATAAATTATAATAAATATTTTTTTAAAGATTATCATACCAATTACATCCCTGTTCGAGTAAGGGGTACTTTTTATCTAAGAATAATGAACTACGATGCGGCCATAATGGAATGTATTTCAAAACCGCATCCTAATGTAAAAAGCCGCAAGCTATTATTGAAAATTTCCTGAGAGCCAACGTACCGCCAAGTTGGTTTATTCACAGACTATCGATTCCTCGTGGTTTCGTTCACATATATATGATATTAAATTCTGTCTCAGCCTTAATGTGTTATAATATCTACCTGTGCAAATTACGATCTCAAGTAAATAAGCAAATTTATAATATTAATAAAAAACATGATTGCGAGAGTTCGCCTCATACAACGTCTTATATAACATTACCTGTGACTATGTTGCATGTTGCATTTTTTCGTTCGGATCGAACTTCGCACACCTTTCACGGTAGCGATATTAAGTACTGCCTAGTTTGGTAAATATTGTATTGTTTTCTTGCTGTAGACAAATAGTCAAAATTTTCTATTTCGCCGACGATTAAATAAATATCTCATGTTTCATGTATACATATGTGTTCTTCCATAATATGGAAACCTACAATCGTTTGATTTGTAGACAATTTTCCAGATAGAGTATGTGATGTCATCAAAATGGCGTTTTGATTTTGCCATACTTCACCGTTCACACCTACGCGCTTCATTATGCTCATTATACGAGTGCAATTATTGGAAACCTAACTAATATTATAGATGCGAAATTGAGTTTCGTTTGTTACGCTTACACGCGTTAACTGTTCATCATGAAATTTTACATATACGTTGTCAAAGGTTCAAAAAAGGACACAGCTCATCTAACACCTTCCTAGCACCTTAATTTATAGTTGTAATTCTTGTTATTAAAACAAAAGTGTTTTTAGCATAAACAGACATTGAATACGTATTTGACTTGCGAACATTTTGTTCCATGCTTTTGTAAATAATTAATATACATTAATTATACTAATATATTATATTATTAATTTCCTGTTATAAAAATTTTAATACAACTTAAATATAAAATAAAATGTTAAAGTGAACCGTGTTTTGCTGATATTATTATGAACATAGGTACTTATCGTTGGAGCGGAACGTCTTTGATGCAAAAAGGTTTTATTTCGGTCACGTGAACTCAGTTGTGTGTCTCACGCATAATACTTGATAATTATTATATAAAAATAATATAATAATTACTTATTCTATAACACTGGCGAATACTAAACTATATTATAAATAGAATATACATTCTGTCTGTTATGTCATCGTTAATCACTGGGCCGATCGTAATGAAATTTAAGATTAAATTTGGAACCTGGATATTTCAAATAACGAGATTTAACATTAACAAAATTGACGCTACTACATAATATATATACATTAAATATAAATACATAATGATTTTATTATGGGTAGTGTAAGTGTGTTACCCCGTGACGTCCCACAATGACGACTGCTTTTTAGGAGGTAGACTACCACTCACAGTAATGATGGAATGCGTAAGGATGACCACAGATAGAGCAATGTCAGTTAGGTAGTAAGACTAAGCGTAATTTCAAATATGGTTTTCAGACACACAATTAAATTAGAAGCGACCGTTTCCAGTCTTTCAATTAAATTAGTAGCAGACCTACGTGAGATTTCATAACGAATCCTTATAATAAAAGTGACGCAATTTGAACGTTGTATGTTCTATGCAACTTCACTATATTACTATTTAACTAACTAAAGCGTGTGATCCACGGGAGTATGAGGCAATCTATATGGTGATGCGTGTTACATACACAAAGTGAGGTACTCCCTCTCAATGTTAACCGTCAAGATTATACCACACCAGATCACTAGATGTATAGAAACAAATCAGCGCAAATGTCGCTACGGGCGCGGAGCTACTCGTACAAAACAAAAACCGATCAATCTTGATACTTAAAGCTGTATGTTACTTTATTCAAATAAAAATAAACTTTATTCGAGATTTCGAGCACATAATTAGAATGATTAATTATTGTAGATATTCTAAGAAATTTTAGTAGGCCTGTAGAAAAGTAGGCAATTAACTAACTCGTCTGAGTTGACAATTGAATAAATTATATCAAATGTAAAACTAACACCCTAAGTAAATTCTACCGGGCAGAAACTCTGCAGTTACCTATTATTTTCTGCCAATTAAATAATATAGCCTATGTGCCTATCACAAATATTCTGATACTTAACAGATTCACCCATACGAAATGCCGATACTTAGTTGGCTTGGCAGCTAGTATTTGTTTGCAGAATTAATATCACTCACAATTCTTTCTACTCGTTATAACAATTACGCTGATGTAATAATATATATTTTATTACTTTATAAACAAAATTCTACTTTGAAATCTTTTAAACACGCCATAAATTGAAACTTGTGAAAAAAACTATTTGAAAGAAGAGTTAATATAACATCGATGTTGAACCTTATTTACATTATACATAAAGTTAGAATTTTTTTGAACCTGTATTTATAGAGACCGTGAGTCAAAACTCTGTCCGAGATCAAAACATCAACATTATTCGGATCAGTCAAATTTAAATTGTATTAAAATGTAGATAAAGTTCATTTTCCTATTCAAAGAATATGACGCGCATCTCCAATGCTATTATATTAAGCTGTCAGTATGAATTTGCAATAATTTCATAATAATAAAATACTTTTAACGTCTATTATGTATTTAAATAGTCAATATATATATATATACAGTGGTGGTCGTATAATTAGAAACACTACCAACGGTCCTTGACATTATGTAAGATACTTCACCGCAATCGTTTTTATTTTGAAATTAAACAATAAATAGGACAACAATATGTTCAACGATTATCATTTATTAGAAAAACAATATAAATCCCATTACACAAGTGCAGTTTTAATATTACATTTCGGACAAACATTTAAATCAGTTTTATGGTATGAATAATAATGGTCAACTAATTAGAAACAACAACAAAAATGTATAGAAAAACAATATTTTTTTAAGTAAGTATTAGTAATTAGTATTGGTATTTACGAAATAGCTACTATCCACAGCCTACCAATAGTTATAATTAATATTTAGTGGCGTATCCCTTATTTTCAATAGCAGCACTGCAAGGACGTGGCATTGAGTCAATCAATTTCATATATTTTTCTAGGAGGATTGAATTCCATGTTTCAACAAATGCTTCATATAGTTCGTTTTGACTAGTGTTACGTTTGTTTGAGACTTTCTTTTTAACAATATACCAGAGATATTCTATCGTGTTTAAATCCGGACTATTTGCTGGCCAGTCTAAAACGGATATACACTGTTCGCTAAGGAGATATTTGACGCAATTGGCCGTGTGTTTAGGGTCATTGTCATGCTGAAAGATCCAGGTTATAGGCAAATGATCGTCCGAATAGGGAATCATTGTGTGCTCTAAGATATTTTTGTATTGCCATTGATCCATTGTACCGCCACCGTGCTTGACTATACTCCTTGTGTATTTATAATTAAAAGCATAGTTTACAGGACGTCTAACATAGCGCTTTCCATCGGAATATACCAAATTTATTTTTGTTTCATCTGAAAATAACACTTTATAAAAAAACACTTATGATCTATATGTAAATTAACAATGATTTGCCTAGTTGACGCGTCAAACTAACAGAAAAAGAAATGTTATTCTCCAATTTGAAAAAAGAATGATCTATAGATGCTTTTTTTTAAATGTTTCTAATTAGGCGTCCAAGCGGATAGTAACAGAAAATAAACTACATGTGTAAGACTCATTTTGTAATTAAAAGTAAGATATGTTTTATTTTACGCATTTAATGAGTTTTTTATTTGAGTGGCTATATTATGGCGTGATTATTAATTATTGAATGTATATATTTTTTACGAACATTTGTACGTTGAAGATGTAATTTCTTTATTCATAAGAAGTGTTTCTAATTATATGACCACCACTGTATATATATATATATATATATATTTAATACCTGTAGTATTACGGTGATTATTTCCTAAACCCTAAAACAATGTAGGCAACTTAAAGACGTACAAAAATAAAACAAAAAATTGTGCGGACCTCCGACAGAAACGAAATTCTGTGCGATATTTTTTTCGACTCAAACCGTGTTTTAAAATGTAGATTTTAATTGGTTATATTACTGTTTTTTTGTCACACCGAAAAGCACCTCAACCTCCTTTATATCGACCTCTTAAATTCAAACACATCGCATTTTGTAGCATTTGGTAGGCACAGTATGAACGCTATTTCGTTACTCACGTGACCTTGGGTCACTGCCATTTCACGCTGCTGTAAGCCGCGTAAAAGAACTTCGTTCCAATAAATATATTAGTTCCCAACGGCGGCTTCGTCCGCGATTTAGGAGAAAGGGGAAGTGTAGGTATGTCCTTTTCTGTTTCCTCAAAAACTTGTATGCAAAATTTAATAATGATGTGTTGAGTAGTTGAGACGTGAAAGCGTAACAAACTAATGAAATCACATTCACATAATATACTCGTATGTATTATTAGGTTTTAGATAGAGGTCTTTGGCCTGGCTAAAATGTTTCATATATCATATCCCGTTATTTAATATTACAGACCTGTCGAGCTACATAATTACACATCCAGTGACTCAATATTCGTACACGATCGGACAAATAGACAGACAGTACACCTGTTAAATTTCCACCGTTGGGCTAAGCCCTCCTCTTCCTTTGTGGAGAAGGTTGGGAGTTTATTCCAACACCCTGCTCCAATACTGGCTTGTGGATACACATGTAGAATTTTATTATAATGCAGATCTCCACAAGCCAAGAATAAGATTAATCATAAACACAAATTAAGCAAATGAACACTGTGGATCTGCCTAGGCATGATCCCGCAAACATCGGCTAAGATTCTTCATCGCTCTTAACATTGGGCCATCTCGAAAATTGCTTGGTGCGTTCACCACGATTCCCTTCCGCGGGTCGGTGGATATTCAAGTTGGTTTGTGTCCGATTTTCATTTGAGACGAGTGAAATACAAGCATTAATTAATCACAAGAAAACTCAATCGTGACTGTGTGATTGTCTGGGATTGAACACGAACTTTTCGGTTAAGGTTTAGCGGATGTCTAGGTCATATCGGTTCAGACAACAACAGCATTACCAATTGTGTAAAAAGACTGTCCTGCCTACAACATATTCATTACACGTAACATACATACTAAACATTTTACCAAATACATAATGTATTTGCGGCAAAAACCACTACACCGTAACTGACAAATACACGACCGACAAGAAATCAAAATAGTTTACTTTTCCCAGAAGTATCGCGAGTCACGAGCAAAGCTTAAACATGCAAAAGCGGCTAATTACTTAGTTTGTTAATTGATATCACAAGTAGAATTATTATTATTATTATTGTTCACAAGAATCGCGGTCTTGATAATAATTATATTGTAATATTTTAAAGAAAGTGGGCAATTAAGTAGGTTTTAAAAACATGTCTTTATTTATTGAGAGGAAGTTTTTATCTTTTATCTGAATAATGATGGCATCGTTAAATTTATTTTTAAATAGCTACCCACTTAGATATAATTGCAAAAGGTTTTTTTTTCTATATGAAGAAAACTATATCTTCCAGTTTTAAATGTATAATATTGATTTTTGAGTTATTGTTACTTAATGAATTACTAGGTTTCAATCCCAACTTCGCACGGGTAAAAAAAGGATTTTATACCGAATTATTTTTTTTCCAATAAGATATTAATATAAACCCGTAATAAGTGTGCTAATGTTAGTATAAATCGTACAATTCGCCACGTGTTATTTTTCCCGTATTTTTTGAAATATATCGTAGTGTTTCTAAAAGTAATATTTCGAAATGCAAAAATATGTAAAGGTAAATATTTATCGTCATTGACCTTTTGTAGACATTTTGAAGACCTACAAAATGTTTTTGTATCTGTTACAATTGTGGCTGCGTTAGCTTCAAAAATGCCAGCACTTTTATGTCCAACTACATAAGCATAATACGCTACATGTTTAAAAAAATTTGGCGGTATATCAATATTCTATGTAGCCTATATCCAGCCTGAAACAATAAACTGTACTAATATAGTATTAACATTCCATATCAATCCGATTAGTAGTTTTTTTTTTATGTAAGTGGGGCAAAACGAGCAGGACGCTCACCTGATGGAAGGTGACTACCACCGCCCATGGACATCTGCACAACCAGAGGACTTGCATGTGCGTTGCCGGCCTTTGAGGAATGAGTACGGTCTTTTTTTAAAGTTTTTGAGTGAAACCGGAGAAAAATAACAAACAAAATAACAACATATATTTTTAGTACAATATGAGTTATGGTAATACTAACAAGCTTCACGCAGTCGTTTGGCGAGATCACTAACATCAAGTGCAATCTGTGTAAACTGCTGTGACATTATCCAGATATAGTTCCATATAAAACGTTATTTTTATATTAAACATTAAAAAAAGTTCTTGTATCTAATAATGTATTAGAATGAACTAGTAATTTTGTTTGCTTGGCTGTCAAAGCAATTCGCTTGTAACTTCCTATTCCAATGGCACGAGCAGTAGGTAAGCGTAAACAACAAGACCATGAATGATATGTGGTTACTGCTCATTTTATTATGGATTATTTTATGAAGCTTTTTATTCCTTGGAACTACAATTAAATTGGATAACAGTAACAGTAACAGCCTGAGAATGTCCCACTGCTGGGCTAAGGTCTCTTCTCCTCTTTTGACGAGAAGGTTTGGAGCTTATTCCACCACGCTGCTCTAATGCGAGTTGGTGGAACACACATGTGACAGAATTTCAGTGAAATTTGACACATGCAGGTTTCCTCACGATGTTTTCCTTCACCGTCAAGCAAGAGATGAATTATAATCACAAATTAAGCACATGAAATTCAGTGGTGCTTGCCCGGGTTTGAACCCACGATCATCGGTTAAGATTCACGCGTTCTTACAACTGGGCCATCTCGGCTTTTATTAAATTGGATATATGTAGTTAAATATATTTTTGTATTAAATTTAAATATATATTAATCAAGAAAAGCTTGTAGTGCATAATATAGCAAAGTTATAAGCAAAAAATATGGAAAATGCAGATCTCAGGTACGTTTTTTACCATTAAAATAGGCTATGAAACGTGTCAGTGGTTTATAGTTTGTCGCTTTTATTGCTAAGCTTAAAAGTTTTGTTGCCAAAATAAAAAAGGTGCAATGAACTCTTGACAATGGTATGAACTAAAAATTAAATATATGTATATAATAATATTTAAAACTGGAGAGCTGGACTTCGAATGCCCGGCCACATAACTGATCAACTATTTATTAAGCTTAACTTCAGCTAGGTACACATGCATATCCTATGCGTGAGGTGGGGGCTGCGCGTGTCTTATTTCAGACGGCCATGAGGAGGACGGCAGCCGAGATGGCCTCGCGCTGCCGTACGCACTAGCGAGGAGTGCGGAGGGCGAGATTACCTTCGTCAACTGAGGTGAGCTTCGCCGAGCCACGAGCGGAGCACGAGCGGATGCGTTATATCCACATGCAGTCTCTCCGATCCGTGCCGAAGACGGCCATTGCAGTGGTTTTAGTGGGTAAGAATCCCACATAACCCGGTCCACCCCTCCGGGGGGGGGGAGGGCTACCTCTTGAAGGTTTCGGCTGAGTGAAAAAAAAGGTTCGTGTATACATAATTTATTTGACTTTATCTCAAAATATAAACTAGCATTAAATCAGCTGGAATCAAATCCTAGATTTCATCCTGGACCCAAGCTTCGCATTCGGTATATGGTATGGTCGGCAGTAAAATGCCGGTGTTGCCTTTTCGATCTAATACAGATATAGGTACGTCACGCGTTGCCGTTCCATTGTCTAATGTCATGTAGCAACATGACATTAGACAACGGATGTTTCTGCATAACACAGGTCAATCAAAAAAGCTAAAAGGAAAAAGTTCGTATGAAAAGAAGCTAGACATTACAAATTACAAGGTAGGTTCTTCCTGTCCTTGAATAAATAATCTAAAGGATATAGATAATCGGAATTGCGGTAATGTTGCTATTTTTATATCTTATTATTTTTTGTCTTTATCTGCTACAGCGGTTAGCATTTCAAAAACCCTTATGGCGGGAAACAATAATCAATCAGCATTAATAGGCATCAAACAAGCTGCTCGAAGAGTCTCTTTTCGTACAATGTTTTAAAAACACACTGCGTCGGTTTATTTATTTTTGTAATAAAAACGACTTGAATAATTTAAGAAGTCGCAAATTCAAATTGAAATATTTTTAATAACACATACACTATCACATAAACAACGTGCGTACATTGAAATCGTTTCATCACGATAATTCGTGTCCATGTAAGATATTGTTTTACTGGGAATTTCATTAAGAATTCAACGCGGGCGGCAAGTAGTATACCTTAACATTAGACCGTATGTGGCACTTCTCGAAATATTCATGAAGAATTAACATTTCAGATACAATTAAAAATCACTGGCGTTAATCTTTCCAGAAATATTTTTTTATATAATATATTTATAAATTTAGAAAATAGTTCACTGTACTTAAGTATACCTAAAAAAATTGTCAATCAAAATACGTTAAAAAATGTAACAATATGTTGTAATTATTTAAAATAAATGTGCAATTATTTTTTAAATATCTCAAAAATCGTTAAGTTTTTACATTTATTAACTAATAACTACGCAGCTTGTACCGTTAAATCGAATGCGTTCCATTCCAAACAAAACTTCAAAAGAATGATTTCATTATTAAAATATTTAATTTATATTGCAATACTTATAATAAAGATAATTTCAATTTTTTATCAAAGTATTTTATTGCGATATATTTGTCTTCTTTTCCTTTATACTTACTGGGCATACGATTTTTTTATGAAAAGATTCCTTTCAACGCGTCAAACGTATAACGAAACGCTGATAGTTTACGAAACTCCTACATTGTTTTGACGTTTACAGTTTTGCTCACAAAATTTTGATACCTTTTACTGTGATTCATGTGAATTGATATCAGAATGTCGCCTCCGGCTGAATTAAGTTTTGACGAAATACTGAAGTTTATGTTGGCTCACAACGGTAAAGTCACAAACCATGAATTAGTTAAACATTTCAAAGTGTTTTTAATGAATCCTGACATGCGAGGTGAGTGAAAATAACTTGATAACACTGTACGGTGTACTTTCAGTTAGGTTATAGAAACTTCATACTTATTATAATAGAAATACAGTATATCTTGCTTGACCTTGGTCAACAAAAGCATATTTGTTATGTAAATTCTTCTAAACCTTGATTTAACATTTCATTCTAAATATCTTTGTAGATGAAGCCAGAAATACATTCAAAAAACATGTCAATGCACTGGCAATTATCAAAAATCAAAATAACGAAAAATGGTTAATATTGAAAAAGAAATATATGAATAATAGTCCTAAAGAAAATGAAGAAATTGTTGAAAATAAGATGTCAGAGCTACCAGTTGTGACTTCAAACGAAAGTGTAGAATTAGAAGATAATAATAGTCAACCACCCTATCGACCACCACCACCTCTACAACTCAACCAAGATTTTAGTATACTGACGAATATCATACAAGACACATCAACAATTCATACCTCCAATCCTCCCAAACCTCCAATAGATTTATCCCTAAGCGAAAGCAAAGAAAGTCTTTCATTAACCGATGAGATTCCTCCAAAAGTTCATCCAAGAAGAAAGTCTACTGAAAGAACAATCATGGAGAAGAGGACAAGTATACTGAGCTTGAATTCAGATCAACGTATGTCAATTCCAAACGAGGACACCTCAGATATAAGTGAGACATCTACATTGACCTCATCTCGGAGTGAAAGCATGCTTGTTGAGAGTGAACAGAAAATATCAGTTAAGGAGCGAAAGCAAATGTTTAACAGAATGGCATCGGAAAGTGATGTGATCAAGTCTCAAAAACTCAGCTTTAATAACTCGGTAAGTTGTAGACTTATATCAAATAACAGTTATTAGGTTAAATATGTGAATATGTCATCGTTTGGAACAATTTTGATAAATATTATAATTTGAATATTATTTTTATAATTATTAGCTTAAAAAGGTGTTTTTATTATGGAAATGTAAATCAACACAAAAATACTGAAGTATGTACTTTTCAGAACTTTGAATAACTCAATAATAGAATGTTCATTATGAATTTATTAATCATTCCTTTCCCATACAGAGAATTAAGATTTTTCTAGGTATATTATCACTCTTCTATAGTATTATAAAACATGAACAAAATATGAGGAGCATACAACATTGCTCATCTGTATCAAATTTACATTTTGAATTCTTTCAACACAATGATCATAACTTGCAATGATTGCTCTCATCCAAAAATATCACAATTATATAAAATCTTATATGGAATATCTATATAATAATCTATAGAAATAACGATGATTGGTTAAGTTATACATTACTTGGTGGTAGTCCGTCTGGGTAAGTACCACCCACTCATCAGATATTCTACCGCAAAACAGCAGTACTTGGTATTGTTGTGTTCCGGTTTGAAGAGTGAGTGAGCCAGTGTAATTACAGGCACAAGGGACATAACATCTTAGTTCCCAAGGTTGGTGGCACATTGGCGATATAAGCGATGGTTAACATTTCTTACAATGCCATTGTCTATGGGTGTTGGTGACCGTTTACCATCAGGTGGCCCTTATAAAATTTTAATTATATATCCTATAAATGGAAATTAATACCAACTCTATACCTTGCTATTGTCTGTAAGAAATATAATCTTGTATTGAGTTAGGTTAGGTACATACAATATTAATTCAAATAGTACAGTCAATATTCTAATTAAAATTATTAAATTAGTTAAAGGAAAATATGAAATAAAATTACATTCCATTAATTAAACATTAATTAAAAAAAAAAAATGGTTATCATAATATGTAAATAGTTCACGGAATTTGGTAATGGATGGGTAAATTAGTTGTGGTATGCTACAGAAATTGTATAATTAATAATAACTTTTTAAAGACAGCTTAGAGTATAGTTTATATTTTTCCTTTAGCAATCTCTAGATGCATTATAAATACATAAAAATTCAGTGGGGTTTGTCCGAGTTTTAACCAGCAAGATTCAGTTAAAGTTCAAGCATGCAAATCACCATCAACATGTTGTCACCATCATCTTTAGCATATTTTATAGCTAAGTAACGCTCAATCAAATTGCATAATATTATACTTGAAGTATAAGAAAATAACATCCTATTAGGTATCAGCTTATAAAATAAATTTCCCATTATTATCAAATTCATTGTTTCAATTTTTGAGTAGCGGTTATTTTTGAAACATACATTAAAATTGTAAAGGTATTAATGAAGCTACATAAAAGATTTAGTAACTCTAAGTACATTAGTATTTTAAAATTGGTTTATTGAACTCAGCTAGCTATTGATATTAGCTTAACCCGTGCCACGGCTCACGGAGATAAAAATATAGTAGATTTGAGTCTAAGCCTAAGTTACTTTCGTTCAGAAGTCAATGTGAATAATAGTTATTTTTAAACCTCTTTAGTATATTCCTGAAGATCTAGAAAAAAAAAAGAGTGAATGTGCACAATGTACATCGTAGATTATTTTTTTCATCATTAGTTAAGTACAGGACGTGATGTAATTTCTGGAAGATCGGTTCCAGACATTACATCATGTCCTGATACATTTATTGTAGTTTCAAATCCCTGTATGTATTTTATGATTTGTTTAATAGTAATTTAAAAGTAATTAATTTTGCAATAAGTGTAATTTATCGTAACAATAATTATACGAAATCTAATAACATAATATAATTACCGGTTTTTTTGATATATTACTTTAATCGATAAATAAATAAATCAAAAATACTTAATTCAAGAAGACACATAAACCTTTTTTTTATTCATCGTCTTACAGGATTAAAAATGTAAAGTTCGTAATTTAGATTCTGACGAGAAGATTTACGAAAACTCAGTGATATACACAATTGTACTTGTTATCATAAAACATCATAATAGTGTAACATAACGTAATGATTGTCTTCTAACATCTGTAGCTGAAGAATAAAAACCCTTCCGTGATCCAAAAGTCAAGATGTTTCCAACTCAAAGTCACTAATCGTCAGTTAAATTGGGCACCTTGTTATTTATACTATACTATTTACTTACCTAATTATTACCAGAGTGAGGTAATTATAGATATTTTGGGGACTTCAATCGAGGGTCAAAACACCTGTTTGCCGGCTGTGGTCGAATAATTTAAGGCATAACAACGTGATAAGTGACATTGTGTTCGCGATAAACTTTGTTGGTTTTATGATACAACGTCGTAACTTGTTCTTCGTATTCAATGCGGAGTCGAATTGTTTTGAACAAAGGTAGCGTTGTATTGTTATGGGAATATTATTTATTTATTAAATTCTTCATTAAATGCCTTATGTTTGGCATATTATAACTCATTTATCGTTGTATAATTGGGTCTCATTAAAAAAATCTAAATGCATCGATCTTTATTCACGTTTCGTTCACTATTTATTTCAAGCATTTATAATTTAACGCGTTCAGGTATTTTAAAATTAACTTGTGTTTCGAGTCGCGTGTAATCTATAATTACGCGGATAATTCCATTATTATTATAAACTACATCATAATTTGTACTCGATGACACTGTTGTTTCACTATTAGCCGTCTATAAACATTCCATTATCAAGATGGCCCCTTATAAATATTAAATAATATTCCGGCTTTGAGCAACTGCAAAGGGCAACTGTAAATTATTAAAATAAAACTATGAATATCGTTATCTGTTCTAATAAAACTCTTTTGAATAATAAAATGTTGCGTTGTAGTAAACGTTGCCTCTCCGTCGACACCTGGCGCAGCTAATTGAATTGTAAAACCTTCGTCATGACCCTTTGGCGGTCAAAATGACGTGAATTTGATTATTATCGACAGTTCATTTTTCGTGATCGCGCCGGGATATCGAAAAGGTGAACTAAATTGCTAAATACACGCCTCGAACGATATTCGAAAAGCACTCCGGAAACGAGCCCATTATATTGTTGATAAGATATTCTATTAAAAACGTGACAAATTGTGGCTTTACAATATCATAAACATTAAGCTAGCCCATAGAGCGCTAAATAATACATCACTACACCCAAAGGGCACATTTAAAAATAACCGAAGAGGGATGTTCATTGCGAAAACAAAAATTTTATATAATAAATAATTTTCGCTCGCACGAATGGAACACCCCCTGTGAGGGTAGCTTACAATGCAAACAACAAAAGCTCCTAATGACAAATATTAGGCCGCGTCGCGTACGCCTCCAGCACCTAATGGACTTTACAATTGCTTTATACAACGTACGCCGCGATGTTGCCTATTAAGAGGATGAGAGCATGCATTAACCCGCTGTAAAAACACATTTTTGTTTGCGTCAACATGCCGATGTTAAAACTAAACTATTTTAACCTTTCCATCATATCAGAAATGGTTTCAGTATCAATATATAATCAGTATATCCATCACACAATAATAAATCAACGTTAATAATAATCAGGCTTTCTAACAATTAGTGCAGCACTTACAAATGTTCAAACAAGATCGACACGAGTTTCGGTATATCGATATTCACTTACGTTTGACGCGGAAGCTAATAAATTATAAACAATTCTCACTAATATGCCACATTGCCACCCGGCCGAGCGAGATCCTGACACATAAATCAAAACTAAAATAGACCGTCGACGGTCGCTTCCGCTCTTCAATTGGAATACTTTAGAAAAATTAATCCACAAAGATTTTATGAAAGTGCAGTCTTTTTTCACTCTGCTATAAAAGGATACTTTAAGATCTGAGAGTTAAACTTAAAGTTTTTATCCGCTTCCTTTGAGCGAGGGTCAATTATAATATCAACTACATTATCGCATAAAAGGTAATTAAATAGCAATTAATTAATATTTATTTAGCTTTTTTCTAATCGTAATTGATACCGTAGTGTTTGTCAATGCACTTTGGTTTGATTTGAACATTGATAGGGATAACAATTTAGTTTAATGAAATTGCACGCCCGGAGTAACGTCCCAAATGAATATTGCGCTATCAATACAACACTGTTTAAAGTCAATATTACAATCATTATTCATGATGCATAGTGTATTGAATAGCGGCTCGTGACTGGTAAATTGTCTGAACACAGTTATTGTCGTGTGACTCCTCACGCACGTGTCCCATTAGTGTTTCGAAAAGGTCATGCATATTGACCACATGGGTTTTTGAACGTTAGGAAAAGTTGTTGCTGTTTTTTAATTTAAAATAGGAAGGCAGACGGGCAAATTAGCTACCTGATGGTAACTGGGCTCGACTTTTCACAGAAATTTCAAAATATATTAACCGTTTCATATATTGCCAATGCACCGTCAACCATGGTTACTGAGATGTTATGTCCTTTTCGCCCGTAATTAGTTCAGCTCAATCATCATTCAAACCGCAATACAGAGTACTGCTGTTTGGCGTTAGATTAATTGATGTGTAGTTAATATCCACTCAGGCGGTATTTTGCGATATACTGCGATCCAAATTAAAAATATTTTATATTCAAATATTCTAGCATTTTTGAATCGTCATGTTGAATCAAATTGAATGTAAAGCTACTACTGGTATGTAGATTATATCGAGAAGCACGGACAATGATTTCGGTAGTTACTATTTTTCATACATAATATACTAGTAAATTTATGTCTTACTTAAAATTCTACGAATTCGAACTCTAAGCTTTTTCCTTACTTACATTCCTCATTCATTCACGCTCGTCAGTGTAGCGATCACAAACTGACATCATTTAAAATTAACACTCCACTACTCTAGATATCTTTTCCAGTATTGACTGTCTAATCGGAAACTTTGATCGTTTAAAACAAAAGTAGCTAGTTTAATCTTACGGTTTTAAAGCTTCTGCTAAGTGAGTGCTAAACGCGAAATTCAATTTGTTTTTAGTATCTTAGCACTTAGTGGACCTTTTTATTACCTTCCGTCATCACATCTCATGTTTAATTTTGACTCAGTTAATACGATTAAATGTTTGAAGTTTTTATCCTCTTTTTGAGGAATCCGAGCAAGCTTGATGACAACAAAAAACGATTTTAAATGACTTAATTTCAATAGTACTTTTTTATCATATTGATTTTATTTAACATAATCTTGTTCTTTGTAGCAACGACTCGTTTTACTAGTGGAAATAAATTATAACTTGTTCTTAAAATAGTAACAGCATTAAAATATGCAAATAATGTAATATCATAGTAATGTAATTTTAACCGGTGGTAGAGCTTTGTGCAAGCTCGTCTGGGTAGGTACCACCCACTCATTAGATATTCTACTGCAAAATAGCAGTATTGTATTGTTGTGTTCCGGTTTGAAGGGTGAGTGAGCCAGTGTAATTACAGGCACAAGGGACATAACATCTTAGTTCCCAAGGTTGGTGGCGCATTGGCGATGTCAGCGATGGTTGACATTTCTTACAATGCCATTGTCTATGGGCGTTTGTGACCACTTACCATCACTTCCATATGCTCGTCCTCACCTATGTCCTAACCTATACAATAAAATTTAAAAGTAAATAAATCCGAAACCTTCGTATGGTGTAAGGACTGCTTTGAATATGCTCAATTCGTAATTTCTATATATATATTTTGGTCCATTGTTCGATTAATTAGCAAACTGTATTACTAAAACCATTAAGAGGTTGGCGAAAATAAGCATCGTTTTAAGTAACGCCGTCATCGTTTTGAACAAACTCATGATAGTTGTTATGCACGATGCGAGAGATAAGCGATCACGGTCCGCTGCGAGCTGGCAGGAAAATATGTCCGATTTCATTGTTCTCTCTCTGCTATTCGGCTCTGAGAATCACTTGCAGCCATCAACAACGCGGATGCCACAATCAACGAGCCTTGTCGATGCGATGGAAATAGGAACAGGCGAATTAGCTGCTATTGAAAGATAAAAGATGTAATATGCTTCGCGTGAAATACAATTGAATTCTAACATCGATCTTTTCGCATCGGGTGAAACGAAAAAATGTTTCGCCACAATCGCACGATGATTGATGCAAAGTAACGCACAAGAAATTGGAAAGTTTTTTTTTAAACTAAATATTTTTTGCGGTTGCAAACCTTTTCATTGGCTTATCTTTTGTAAGGATTTGGACTATTTTTATCTATAATGAGCCATGTTCAACAAAATCAATCTTATGATCCCTTGTTTGTGATTAGTCATATGAATGTTGTCGTCTCAGCTTATCTTGTTTTTATACATCGTCGCTAGCGCCTACATAACAATGATGATAATTCCGGTAATCATTAGATAGTTTCTTCTTTTACGCGTTTTATGTTATGAGTACATTTTCGATTTATTTTTAAAGTTATTTTATTATTATTCATTACTCATTCTTACTCAACGCCGAAAACATTTTTAATAAAATCTGTTGTGTTGTAAAAGTTGTAAATACATATATTAACTTTATCGTTTTTATTTTACGAGTCACTTTTAAATAATAATAAGTAGTATTTCGCCTGTGGATATTCAATTACAAACACTTCACGAAGTCTATCACAATAACATAAAATTTCGGTAACGTATTGCCAATAAATCCCGATAAACAAATTTCCAGCGGCGACAAGTCAGCTAGTATAATGAGCAACGCTGGATGGCATGATGTGTATCGATCGTACCGTGCCGTCGCCACCATAATGTGGCTTCGCACACCCTGATGCGGCCGACGTCCTGCGGCGAGGCACGCACGCCGGGTCCCTACGGCGACGCACTGGCGTCTCTTGACTCCTTTCAATACATTCGAGTTTCTTTCTCTCGTAAATTTTAAGTCACCACACTTTGTCTTTTACATTATGTATGTAGTTCTATATTTACAATTCAACTCTAATTCCCACCTTATAAAATGATGTTGATCATTATTCTTGAATATTTTTCAATTAATTTAATGAAATGAAACAGTTTGTTTTTAAATTAACTTTTTGTTATGTAGATCTGTTGCATATTGAAAGTCATTTTACATTATACAGCGTATCTAATTTACAGGTTTTTGTATGTAATTTATTGTATATAAATTAATAGTAGCGTTTAATTGCAACGTTGTATAATCCTGATTTATTCGTTAATCGGCTAGATTTGTTGTATGATAGCACGGTATGTAGTGAGCTGTTATGTAGGTGCTACAAATCAGTCTTGTAACCATTTATTGAAGCAATTTCAGCTTACGCACGCTCATAAAATTTCTCAAGTAAGACCAATAGGATCAAAACTATTCTAGTCCGCGATTAAATTTCAAACGTAATTAATTATATTACACCTAAAGTAGTGAACGCTTATTTTTGATCGTAAATTATATTAAAAATCGTGTCGCATATTGAAAATAAGCAATCATTATTGATAGTAGTCTCAAAGAGAATTGACAGTATTACTTCGTCGTTAATTGTCGTTATCGCGGAACCCAAAAAACCGGCAACGTACAAACTTAATCTTCTTATTAAATCAAACACATCACATTAAGGATGTTATCTTGTCAATATTGAAGTCCCTAACAGTGAGGGCAATAGTGTAGACATAAATATGTAACGACAGGTGGTAAAGTGGTCATGCTGAGCAACGCACGCCCGGACCCGCATAACCAAATGTAGCTATATCAATCAACTCACGTTTAAATTTGTACTTTAAGACAATAACAATAGAATCTATAGTCAAACTTTTCAAGTTAAGGTCTTTATTGCCCTCCGTCCTCTCCTTCAATCGCAACGCAAGCCTGAAGACGGGAGAATTCGAATTTATTGACCATTAATTCAAAATATTATTTTCACAATATAAGTACTCATTTATTAATTTTGAAATATTAGGTTCCGATTAATTTATATGTGTCTTTAGGATATTTATTATGTATGTAAATATCGTCTTTATTTATAATCCTAATCTTTTGTTTTCAGCGCAGTAAGTTTATTTCATTTATTTGATTGTCTTCGAGTATTTAGTGAAAAGAATACGCGAAAAGTTTAAAATGTTTCGTATTCCTCAATATTTGCAGACTTGCAAACATCTTAGAAATTTCCAAATTATTTCAACGTTACGAAATCTCTGAATGAGTTCTTTCTATATATTTTCTTTTTGTATTTGATTTTCGAATAATCAGTTTTTATTTTTATTTTCAGAGTGTCGACGAAGATGATAGAGTGTCGGTAAGTAAATAATAAATATATTTATATAATAACTAGCATTAAGAGTCGTCCACGGAAACGTAATAAACACTAATATAAGTGGGTTTTTAGGGCGACACGCTTAAACATTTCCTCAAAATGATATGGCCGTGTTTATATTTTTGTTGAGCTAAATACAACAATACAACACTTGGTGGTATGGTGTTGTGCCTACCCGGCTGGGTAGATACCTCCCACTCATTACTTATTTCACTGCTAAACAGCCCCACTTACCGTTTTGTTTCGGTTTGAGGGTTCAATGACCCAGTGCACCTAAAGGTGCAAATATGATCTTCTTAGTTTACAAGGTTGTTAGCGAATTGGCGATGTACAACAAATTTTTACCGCGTCAATGTTTATTATATAAGGCCGGAGGTGAAGATCAACTACCCAATTTACTAGACTAGACTACAACTACCGATATTACAATAAATAAAAAAAAATCTAGCTATAAATCTGGCTCAAAGAGATGAAATTGAAGAAGCGAGTGCAGCGCCGCATTAAATTCAGAATTTTGCAAAAGCCTTTCTTAGTGATTTCCAAAGATCAAGTTTCTAAGTCTAGTCTAAGCTCTTTGTTGATTGTCTGCCATGATATTGATATTTACAAGCGTTTGAAGTGTCAAAAATATCGTAATTTACAATTGTTTTAAAATTTTGTCACCCAGTCCAACTCTGAATACATGTCATATTAATTTGTCATCACGTGTAATAGTTATAGCTTACCAGGAAAAAAAAACAACAATTTAGTTTAAAAGTGATATTAATAACTTCATTTTCTCTGTTAACCTAATAATTACAAAAAGAAAAGATTTTTTAAAACATGTTTCTTTAGCGTTAAAATAAATAGCGAACATTAGTTTTACATTCGTGTAAAAATGTTCTTTCATTTCAGTAACAGAACAAACAAACAAATAGAATTAATAACATTCACTCACGCTACTAACATAGAATGAATATTTACACTTGAAAATGTTTACAAATTAAATCTGAGCGCTCTTGACATCCTGAAATACGCTTTTATGTAGTTGAAGCTATTTAAATATATATGATTTAATAAGCTTAAATATATATTTCGATACGATTGTGAATAAATGATATTTCGTTTTAAATGATAAAAAAAACTTTCAAATCTTATAAAAATTTAACAAATTTAGTTTATATTTATTATTTATGCCAAAAATTTATAATTAAGGTACATACAGTGGTGGCCGTATAATTAGAAACACTACCAACGGTCCTTGGTATTATGTAAATAAACTTTACCGCAATCGTTTTTATTTTGAAATTAAACAATAAATAGGACAACAATATGTTCAACGATTTATCATTTATTAGAAAAACAATATAAATCCCATTACACAAGTGCAGTTTCAATATTACATTTCGGACAAACATTTAAATCAGTTTTAAGGTATGAACAATAATGGTCAACTAATTAGAAACAACAACAAAAATGTATAGAAAAACAATATTTTTTTAAGTATTAGTAATTAGTATTGGTATTTACGAAATAGCTACTATCCACAGCCTACCAATAGTTATAATTAATATTTAGTGGCGTATCCCTTATTTTCAATAGCAGCACTGCAACGACGTGGTATTGAGTCAATCAATTTCATACATTTTTCTAGGGGGATTGAATTCCATGCTTCGACAAATGCTTCATATAGTTCGTCTTGACTGGTGTTACGTTTGTTTGAGACTTTCTTTTTAACAATATACCAGAGATTTTCTATCGGGCTTAAATCCGGACTATTTACTGGCCAGTCTAAAACGGATATTCGCTGTTCGCTAAGGAAACATTTGACGCTATTGGCCGTGTGTTTAGGGTCATTGTCATGCTGAAAGATCCAGGCTACAGGCAAATGATGGTCCGAGTAGGGAATCATTGTGTGCTCTAAGATATTTTTGTATTGCCATTGATCTATTGTCCCGCCACCGTGCTTGACTATACTCCTTGTGTATTTATAATTAAAAGCATAGTTTACAGGGCGTCTAACGGAATTTCCTTCGGAATTTACCGTATTTATTTTTGTTTCATCTGAAAATAACACTTTTTTCCATTCTCGTACCGTCCAATTAACATATTTTTTAGCGAATAATAATCGCTTCTCTCGGTGTTGCTTGGTAAGAAGCGGTACCTTTCGAGAGATTCTTCCAAACAATTTAGCTTCCACTAATCTTCGGCGTGTCAGTCTTGACGAGATGTTTCTCGGGTCATCAGGCGAAAAAACTTCATTTTTAATCTGGTTGGAGCCTTTACTTGGGTCTATTTAGCAACACAAACGATTAGCGTATCTTCTCTGGGAGAGGATTTTCTTGGCCGAGCCTTTCTAAGAACATTTTCAACAGTTCCATGTGTTTTATAATGATCAATTGCATTAAAAACTTTCTTAACAGAACAATTTAAATGCTCACCTATTCTTCTGTACGCCCACTTATGATCCATATGTAAATTAACAATGATTTGTCTAGTTGACGCGTCACTACTTTTATTTTTGCCCATTTTGAACAAAATAAAATTCAGATTAAATTTTGAATTGCCACCAAAATAATACAAAAAGAAATATTATTCTCCAATTTCAAAAAAAGAACGAGCTATGGATGCTTTTTTAAAATGTTTCTAATTAGGCGTCCAAGCGGCTAGTAACAGAAAATAAACTACATGTGTAAGACTCATTTTGTAATTAAAAGTAAGATATGTTTTATTTTATGCATTTAATGAGTTTTTTATTTGAGTGGCTATATTATGGCATGATTATTAATTATTGAATGTGTATATTTTTTACGAACATTTGTACGTTGAAGTTATTCATAAGAAGTGTTTCTAATTATATGACCACCACTGTATATAAAAGAATGATTTCAAGAATTTATAAAAAATAATGATTTAAAGAGTTCGCAAAATATGACGTTAATTTTATTACAGCTGGAACACAAAGAAACGGGCCCATTAGATTCGAAGCAAAAGCAATGGATACTTTGCGCAGCGAGGGGCGAGTACCACACCCTCGCCAAGATGTGCAAAGAAAACTCTAAACTTGTTCGTACTAAGGTAAGCTCGTACATTTAATTCTGTAACCAGTAGAATTTATAATATTAATCAAGTTATATCCACTTTTCACGAGTGGTTTATAAAATATCTTATATTTTTTAAATTTATATTCTTGAGTGACGTCAAAAAGAGCTTATGTAAATAACACATCATCCAAAATTATTCTTTGAAATAAATAGCATTGCTAATTACATAAGACAGTAAGTATTATGTAATTAGCAATGTAACAAAATAACGGTACTTTTTAAAACGTTTATTCTAATCTTTAAAACATTAATCTAATCTTTTACATATTATAAGTATCCGAAAATTAAACATCGCCAAGTAACCACTTAAAGTTTGCGTCAATGCAGAGTAAACAAACAAAAAAAGAAAAAAAAACGGGAGAGATTTCCAGAAAAAAGGTGATAAACGTTAACGGATGTAGTGGTCTCATCCTGAGTTGTTAGGCGTTAGTTAGCGCCGAACCAGAGCATGTGTCCAAAAGGTGTGCGTCTAATTGGGAAGGTCTCGGCGCCGGCCCGCGCCCCCCGCATGCTATCTTGACGTATCTCCGGACGTCCCTTGTTTTATTTTACGAGCTATATCTCAAGTCCCTTTTTTTCAACTATTGTTTATGCTTACGCGCACTTGATATATAGATGTCATATAACTTGAGTATCGCTAATTCCTTGCTGATCGATGGTTCTATTTACAATTGTTTCAACTGTAACCACTTTTAGGTTTAGTTTTCTGGAAATTATTTATCGTTACTTCCTCTTTCATTATCTTCGATATTATTAAAATATTTTTTTTCATTTGTTTTATTAGATCTATCTAATACAACAGTACGATAAAAATATTTAGTATAACTATCTTACTAAACTTCTTTATTAAATAGAGTATTTATTACCCTTTATCAGATACATCCATTATCCATTATAATTTACGTTTGCTTAAGGCCTTCATTTGAGCATTTAGGCCAGGGTTCGAGTGCATTACTTTTATTGTATACGCAATAAAATCTGTAATGATAGCGTTCTCTTTTATTGATTCGTTGTAAATCAAGTCCCAGAGCAATTGGATTTAAATTTTATTGGCATCCTCGAGGATATGTGAATTGTTTTTAAGTAAAGTTAATGAGAGTGATGCGAGATTGTCTCTTAGTGCACTTGCTATTTGACTGAAGTTGATTTATAAATCTTTTCTAGCGATTTCTATCGTGGTATCTGAATTTTTTGCTTTTGTTTTTTTATTAATACATGTTTAGTATCTGCAAATAAATCTATTTAACCGTAAATAGCTTTAAAGATAAATTTAAATGGTTCTACGTTTGACTTAATACGAGTGATTATAAAACTAGTATTTTAAAAGTCATTAAACTCGAAGGAAGTAACGCGATGCGGTGGAAAAAGCAAAGTTAAGTGGTAACGTGTTGTAAATTTAATTTGTATTAAAGAACATTTACTCGAACCATTTTTAAGTATCTAAAGCAATTTCGTCGTTGAAAAGTAAGAATTTTTGCCTTATGGCATATAAAATATTTGTTTCAGCTTCACCTTTATGTTAGAGCCACTCGGTCCAGTTAATTATTATTCAGTGTATTATTTCGAATTTGTCTCCAATTAGTCCGTCACCGAGTCTATCGGTTATAACATCTGCTTTGAAATTTCGTGCGGTTGTTTTCATTTTCTCTTATCCGACTAATAAAGCAACAGTAAATATTGTCAGACAGTATGTAACACGTGTTTGCTACTAAGGCACGATGGTTGACATTTGTCGTCTCACCAATAAAAAACACTTTGATGATTATTTTCGTATTTGCCCTACTCGATGATAGAATTATCGATTTGTGGAAATGTCTTTGTGTGCGTGTCTCTACTACATTTTTTATTATATGATCCGCTTGTATCTCTTAGAAATGAGACACTTAAATATGTCATCGTTGCTTCCTATCTAAAGAGCTCTGATATTTATTAATTGACTAAAGACCGCCCGCGGGGACGCTCAGCTCCGTTTCCGAGTCTTTGGAATTCTTTAAATTATCGATGTTCGACTTTTTGAATTGATCGATTATCATTTTTATCCTATGGTTTTCTATTTGAATTTAATATTTAAAACTGCTTATAATCCATTGACTGCATCTTATTTTTGAGTATATATGACATTTGTTGGTAAAATGAATTTGTACAAAATGAAATAAACATAAAAAAATTGCTTTATGAAAAATAATTTTGGTGTTGACAAACAAAGTCGCTACTTCTCGGCAATATACGTCGTAGTGGCAAAATATTTATAAATATTTATTGTACACTCTTTCATTACCAACATCATATTAATTGACAACGTATGTACGTTCGTAACTAATTTTACATTTGGTCCAAAAGCGTAAATTACGCTTCACGATGTCGTTAATAATAAAATTATCATTTTCTCGTTTCACTAAAAACATTTTGGTAAATGAACATAGTTTTCAACAGCACGTCTTGTTTAATGATCGTGCATCCGTGTTGCTGTGACAAAAAATATGTGAAACAGGTAAAATAGAAAAATCTCCAGGAATGTGAAATTAATCCATTCTAGATAAGGATATATTGCGATTTTTTTTTAACCGAACCCTTGAAACAAAATACTCTCATATTACAAATAAGATAACACGATACATGATAAAATCTTTTTGCTGCGTCTGAGTCAGTGGTAATGACCATGGTCGTTTTTATAGACGGCAATTCTTTAAAAAAAAGTTCGTATTTGATTTGTCGATGTTTTAAAGGATGAATCGGATTTATTTAATTATTCCTTAACGGGCATGTAATTGTGTTGATGAAGGTTTGTTTAGTCAATAAACCGTTGGAGAGCCTCTTGTTATTATTTGTGATTTACGACTGTCCGTTTAGGGTTAGACTAGGGCTACCATTATAAACGAATGATATATTTAATCAACATGCAATAAATGCTTATGAATTAATTTGATTTTTATTTATTACTATTATCTCAGTATTTTATTTATTACTTTATCAGTTGTGTTTGTTAAACAAATTCGCATGGCTGTTGTATCAAAATTTGTAATAGTAGGTATGCTTGTGGGTTTTTAAATTACTAACAAAAGGAAATAATCGGGTAAATATTTTTTCGAATGCTTATTCTAAATTAAAAAAAACATATTATTAAAATTAAATTAAAATACGATTAAGCATTGCGATGTGACAGAATTTGAATTCGTATTTGCCCTCCTTGATGATAGATTAATGTTATATATTTAATGAATAAATAAGCAAATATTAATCCATAGGAATGTTCTGCACGATATTAAATTTTGTGTATAAATATTAAGCCAAAAAATTATACAAGGTATATCTGTAAAATTTACAGATATATTTTTCCTTAAAAGTACAATATTGCTAGTAAAATAAGCTAAAGAAGCAGTTAATTAAAAATATAATTTCCTTTCTAAAGCAATTGACAACCCTATCAGAATACTGATCATCAAATTGCATATAAGTTGAAAAATTCAATTAACGCGAACGTTGTAATCATTAAAAAATAATTCTTAAAAGTACTAAGCATAACAATGAAAAATTATGTTCGGAATAAGTACAGACATTCAAGTAATCAGGAAAAATTTGAATTAATTATGAACATAGATTGTAATTAAAACTAATATTTATATGCTAAACGAAACAGCGCTTCTAAATTTTACCATCAAACGATAGCCCATTGTTTTGTTTTCCTTGTTAAATCATAACAGAATTATTTATATACGTAAAATAAAATAACTATTTGATAATTCTGTTAAGGTTATTAATGCGGATGGTGTTTTATAGACGAGCCGTAAATATATGAATAGTTGCTTCTAAGAAATTAGTAAACAAAATATTGGAATTGTTGTAAAATATGAAAAAAAGAGAAATGATTATATGTTAGTAGCAAGAATGTAATAAAAATATCTAAATGCTAGTCCATTCACAACGAAGTCTAGCCGACATTAAATCTCCCCAATATTACAACCCAATTAGTCTCACCCACACTCAGTGTTAATATGAATAACAATTTGGCCATTTTTACACACGTGGCCTCGCTTAGACGCCGGGATACGATTTCAAAGTAAAAAATTATTTCCAAACATTCGTCTAATATTTCGGCTGCACGCGCTATTAACGCCCAGTCGACTGTGGGAGTATCGTCGCGGTAAGCAGTTTATACAGTGATTTATTTCTGCACGCTGCACGCATCCACGCCGCTGACATCTTTTGCTCTAATTAAGACAGTCATTTTCCTTACTGATTTATATCTTTTAGTGCTAAGATGACCAATTACCGTACTCGTTTTATGTCAGTAATAGACGATTTCCACATTATTATTTTTATTGATATGCTAGGATTATTTACTATAAACATCTCCGACTCGAAGATTTATTATTTCATCTGTTTTTACCATAATTAGATAATGAATGGGCTGCTTGGATTTATTATATAAAGATTAGAAAGTCTTATTTGAATAATTACAGTGACAAAAATATTAACACTTACAATGCCATAGATCTCTCATCAAAGTTCCATGAAAATGTATAAAAACGCCCATTTAAAATCTGATTCCGTTGCTGAGCCCTTTTGTTCCGCTCGCCTGTTACCCCGGGTAGTCGAGCACGACCCGAACTTTGTTGTATTGTTGTAGATTTTTTGTCGCTTACAATGGCTGTGCTAACTCTTCGAATATTGCCGGCGCCAAGTCGATGCAACATGAGATTTACGCGCCTCATTTGACTCGGCTCTGGATGTTTATGTGTTTGACATAGCCCAAAAAAATGGGCTATTAAGAAGTTGAGATTTGTATTTCTTACTTTATTAAGTCAATTTCATTTAACTTAGGATTGAAATATGCGTTGAACAAAATATACCGCTTTTTGAATATCTTTTACATATGTATATATCGATTTGTACACAAACCAGTCTATTAACAAAACACCACAAAAGCAAATAGGTATTTTAAAATTTCGTTTGAATTGAGTTAAAATATTAAACACAAAGTTAATATTCGTGTGTACATTTAAAACAAAGTGGCTATCACTTAAACATTGACAAGAAAAAAAAAACAAATTGTAAAACAATGAAACTAGATTACGTATCCGTTTAAACGGGGGGTCTCGGACACGATCTAGGCGCGTAGCATAAGGCACTTGCGCGTGAGTGCAAGTCATTGCCACAATAAGTGATTTCCAACACGGTGACGATGCAATATTGTAATAGTTGTTTGTTTAGTGGCTCTACCTTACCCGTGTATCGACCTAATCATATATGCCGAGTTTTGTTTTTATACCGACGTTTTATTAAAGAGTTCATGGGTGTGTTATGTTAGCTACAATCAAATTTGAAAATAGACAGGTTAGCGTTCTCATTGCCTTCGTAATTTAGTTTCTGGCGCCAACGTCGAGGTGTTGGCAGTGCCCGATTGAAACTTATTTATTTGAAGCTATTGTTGCTTTTATTATGACCGTTTAATAGTCACCGGCCCTTGTATTTGTTTAGAGGTTCCGTTCTGAATACGATTTGTGATTTCCTTTTTTTTGTCGTCTCCGATTTATTTATTTTTTCAACTTGAGTGATGAACCTTTTATATTTAAAAACATATTAAAGTGAATAGAAGTATAGAAACGTATAAAATAAACAACAAACGTTTTTAGCGCGCTTTAACACGAGAATTAGGAGAGGGCATCTTGATAACCTTACAACTTCGGAACAAGCTTAGGTGGTTTCGTAAACATGACTGTCAAAGTTTTGAACTGAACAATTCTTTCGTAGCGTCCTCATCATTTTATAATGTCCATAAGATTTTATGCAGTTAAAGGTGGCAAGAAACCTGTTCTAAATGTTTGAATTTCCAACGATTTTTTTTCCAGGTTAAAAAAAGGAGTACGCTTGTAGTGTCCGATTTATGTTCTTTCCGAAAGGATTTTCATGTGGGTGTAACTCCGGCCTTCGGTGCTTGCTTGTCACTTCGGAATGGGGGATAAATACAGTTCGAGTCGACTTTGGATTTGTGTTTCGTGCAAATTAGCGTCGGCCGTTAAAATTCTAGAAACATCTTTTTTTAACTTGAATTATTCTAAATCATTAGTATCAATTATTCGATTATAACTCAATGTTTATTTAAGCGATATTAATATTGATTTATTATCATTAGTTAAATAAAAATATAGAAAATTTTATTCAATTGAAATTTAGCATAAATAGTATTAAATAAACAGTTGTATAAAGAAACAACCTTCCTTGAAACCAAGGAAAATTTACAACAACTAGATATTGATATAAAGCTGGGTTTGTTATTGCGAAACACGAAAGCAAGCTGCTTTATATACACCAAGAAAGGGATAATGAGGGCGGACGAGCCGTCACTCAAACGATTTGTGATCGCATGACAAACTACCGTCGACTAATGCATGCTAACATCAACCTAGCTCGAATTTGGGTCATAATAACTGACCATTAAACTTAATATGCAAAAAACTTCCGGATGAACTAAGATTAGCTTAAAATATCATGGCGTTTTATATCCAGGTTATTTTACAATATTTATTGAATCCGTCATATGAAATCCTTCATTTGAAGTAATCAATAAGATTACTTCAAATGATTACAATCTTATGATAATTTAAATAGCGGCTGAGCGTTGCCATCTTAGGAAAAGTAATATTCATTTCATATTTGATGTCCAGGTACATACATACATATCAAAGTTTACTAAGCCGTATCCAGCTGATGTATTCAATTTATGCAATACTAAGAGAATAGTAATTTTGATTTGTGTGTAAATATATATTTTATTTGATTTGTTTCCGCATCTAATAATAAATCGAAAAATTTCAGATAGTTTTCAAAAAGATGGCGCAAGACCAATGTTATCCTTTACAGATTAAAGTTGATATAACAATTGACAAGTACAAAAAAAAAAATAGACTCAAGAATATTTTAAACAGTACTGAATTTCAATTTTACAAACACATTTACATAAAGTGGCAGAAATCGTAAAGGATACCCAATTAACCCGACCCGAAATACTCCGACAGCGTGTTTAGGCGTCGAGTTTTAATTTGGCAGAATCGAGCTATCGTACATCAGGGAGATGGGTGCAAAATTTACGCAAGCCGGCTGGGGAATACCGAATCCCCACTTCACCGCGGCACATTAATTAACCGAGCGGGTTCCATACGGCGTCCCGTACAGCGCCTGGTGGCGAGGGTAGATTTACGACACATTCGACCAGCATCTATCCGATAAACTAATTGCAGTGCGCAGCTATTGTTTCTAAATACTGGCACAGCTAGGCCGGCCGCCCGATTGTCCTTAGCGCATTCAGGACTGCGCCCATCTCTCCATGATCGATGGCGTGTTGCTACCAACGGTCCATTTCGTAGATGGTGAATGGGCTTGGCTTGGGATCAATAGATAAAATTTTGGTTTAACAAGCTACTGACCAATAGATATAGCTTATAGTAAATAAAATACTAAACTTTTATTGAATGATTTAATTAATATACTAATTTTAGTATTGACTAAAATTACGATATACTCATAATTTTTTTCTAGTATCGCAATACCTATTACATATGTATATACATATGTTGTAGTTATGTTTATTTTATGTACCTGAACCATTTGCTACCATTGTAAATTATTTCTTTTTATTCCAAAGTAAAATAGTTAAAATTATAGATCCAAAGTGAATTTTATATTGCAATGTGGCATACGAGGGTGTATCATATTTGTACGTGGCACTTGCGGCGTACACGCGCCCGCCCCGGGCAATCCGCGAACAGCTCGCGTTTTGGATATGTTTCCCATATATTTTACTGTCTGGAATTCGTAAAACATTATCATGTTATTGAAATACATATAAATATTTCTCTTATTAGAAAATAATACGTTTGAAACATCTGTCATTTCGAATTTAGCACGCGAATGTAGAGTGTCAGTAATTTAAAAATGGAATATTTTTATATTTTCATTTAAAATGTTGTGCACGTGTATGCGTTATTGAAAGCAGTATACGACACGTGTTTTTTCGAACGCTCTGAGCTAATCCTTGCAAATGGTACAGGCGTCGTCACGTCTGAATTCACTTTCATCTCTGTCTATATCCGTTGTTCGGTACAGTCAAGACAAAAATAATTATAACCACGAAGCGTAGGCAGCGCGAGACTTGGTTAAGCCAGTACAATTCGTTTGCGGCGGCAATGAGCGGCTTGTAAATCAAAGGGATTCAAACATAATTAAGCTCATAATTAATGTAAAGACTCCTTTATTTATAGGCACACTCATTCTTAAAATTGCTCCCGTCCTGATAAGGCGCCCCTAAACACATGTAACATGTTAATGGGCGTAGATAATGGAGGCTAAAAGTCGGTTGCATAAAAAGAACACAAAACGTTATTCGATTTCATAAAACAATAAAACTATCTAGTATAATAAAATATGACTCGGATTCATAAAAATTATCACGCAAGAGTTATATTTCCTTCATAATAAACGTGACACCACAGCGAGACAGGATACGTATGTTATAAAATCGAAAGTAAGCGTAAGGCGGCTCTGATTTACAGCTAGCTCGTCAAATATTTTTTTCTCAAAGCCTGTAAAGATGCGAGCGCTCGAACGCGAGGCTGTCGCTCATTCGCCGCGCTCGTGCGTCAAAGCGGTCTAAATAATATCCGCCACCGCGGGTAGACTGGCACCCTATTAATTTGTTTATATTAGTGACGTTCACTTGCGCAGTCAATCACGATTGTCGTCGAACGCCCGATACACGATTTGTTTTCGAAAGATCTTAACCGTGTTTCGGTTATTTCTGTACAATTGAAGCTTTTAAATTTAGTGTCACCGCATCTCTCCGGAGACGCTCTAAGCATTTGTCTCGGAATATTTATCGTCGCGGCACGCCGTATATATCATCCGCTCGCTATTGTGGCTATCTATCAGAAGCCACGCGGGCCGGGCTAAATTGATTATTTATTCAGGCTTACTTAAATCTTCAGAGCGGTTGTGTTATTTGTAGTTTAAATAGGCTGGTGTCGCTTAATGCGTATTAAAAGTATGCACACATCGCGTCGTGTTTGCCGTTTGATAATCATTAAGAGTGTTTTATGATTGAAGAAATTTATCGGACGATAAAAACGTTAGCCTACATTTCTTTGTACGGTGACTCGTAATCATATTTGACATCGTATAATATAACAAGAATAGTAAACTTTCTCGATAAACAAGCCACTTAAATTAGCTAAGATGTTTATACAATAAGTTAATAACAATGTAAATTAAAGTCCCGACATCGTTAAGCAAACAATAGCCGCGACCCGGGACAATACTACACACTAATGAACGCGCTTCCACTAGATTATTATGGGGATCATTTTACACACAAAACGTTGCACACCGGTAACCGAAGTTCAAGCGTGTCCCTTTGTAATTATATTACGTACTCGTGGTACTTCTGTGTTTAAACGAGAGGGCAGCGGCATGACCTCCCCGGGCGTACGGGGATGAACACGCCGCACTCTGGTGGAAATATAAAACAAGTACATTATTTTAAGGCTAATTGGCAAAGGCCGCTTGCAGCGGTAGGTGCGAGCATCGGGAATTTGCCCACGGCGGTACCGAATTCGCGTTACGGCGGCCTCATTACGGTGCGGACACGGAACAGGGTATCGTCGAATTGGTATCTGTTAGCGAGCATGCGTCAACGAAATATACACGTTGAAGGATAAATTACAATTTGAATATATTTCGTCACTTTTACGATTTTAAAAGTAATAAATTTAAATAACTGGTGCTATCAGCTTCAGACGAATTATTATTAGTACATACACTTTTCAAACACTTTTACATAAGTCGATACCGCCCACTAGTTAGTTAATCTACCACCGTTGATCCAGATTAAAGTATCAGTTCAGACACAAGAGACATAACGTCTTTCATCCTATAGCTTGTAGCATATTGTAAAAACAACTACAATCATGACTACCAACCATCTTGCGACTCAGTTGTCAAAAATAAAATCAGTTACAATAATGTGTAAAGCCATTTCTGATAATCTCAATGTTCAAAGTATATAAATGTGTATATATGTATAGACAGCGTTTCTGCATTAAGCACAAGTACATGTACTTAGTGTATCGTATATAAGTGTTAACGGCTCGTATATTGTTATATGAGTAAATATACGCGTGAGATATCTAAGTCTCTGATTGTGATCTCCTTGATAAGATATCATAGAGCGATAAATGGATTGGTGAACTGCGTGAATCGAAATATTTTTTATAATATTTCGTGTGTTTTGTGTGCAATACTTTTTATTTTGTAAAAATAATAATTTATAATTAATTATATTATATATTTTATATTATTAATAATAACAGATTGCTCATTTATGTTGCTGTGTTAAGTTGAACTGTTTCTTTTTTCTAATCATAGTTTATTTTATTATATTAAGTAGATTGTGTTTGCTTTGAATTTTGCATTATGAAAACCCATTTCTCTGTGTTTCTTTGACTATCAGCTGTTTAATATATATGCTAAGGTTAATTGTAGGTATTCGTTATATATTTCAATAAAAAAAAACATAGAATATTATATTTGACTCATAATCAAAAAGAAATAGTAAATTATATTTGTAAACCGATAAAACAATCTTAAGATCATACGTATTATGTATTTAATTAAATCACTATATTTGTATCAAATTAAATTTTAATAATTTTCGAACAAGACAGTCCATTGTTTTGCCATGTAAACCCATTGTTACATCCGACGGCGGATAATCTCTTGAGGTTCCGGCTCCGAAGATTGCTGTAGCTATTTTAGTTCCAATATTATTTTGTAACGAACTCATTATCTTCCGTTTTGAAATTAATTTCCAAACGTGTTCGAATTATAAAAGGAGTCGGTTATAAAAATAATGAGTTATTTTTGGGGAAGCCATTCAATACGGATGCTAATATTATACATATATATTTTTTAAATGTGCTTTTTGTGACACCTCATAAATTTAAAAAATAAAATCCGCACATGTTTTTATTATAGAAATTAGTTTTAAAAAACCGACTTATTATGGGGGAAGATATGAACAGCACGAATGACAACTTGTTTTTTAAAAATGAATCTGTTTTCAACAAACGTATTGTAATTTTAAATGAAATCAGTAACTAACAGAAGCTCTTATGATTCGATGAAATCCGATATGATCGGAAAATTTTGCAGGACCAAAGCCTTTACGTGCTTTCTGATGCATAGGAATTTCACCAGTGCCAATTTCCGGACTTCGGGTTTCTACTGAGAATTTATTGAAAAAAATATCAAATAACTTTCCATTGACGCAACCCGGAGTATGAACCTCGGGGCCTTCGGTCTTATAAACAAGCCAACGAAGCGCTCGATTTTTTTTAAATATTATTTATATCTCTGAGCACGTATTACGTCGAAAACTAAATCGTTTATGACGAAACATATTATTAGCATCCTTGGGCTTAAAATATAGTCTTATTTTTATCTCGGAGTATAACACTGTTCGTCTGAAACTTAATTTATCTATGGGGTTGTTATTATTATAATAAAGTTATTATATATTCAATCTCTTGTACACTGGGTATACCGTAACTGAACCGTCGAATGCTATGTTTAAATATCTATATAAATTATGTGACGTGTTTTGTAATGCCTAGCTGAAAAAACTAGTGAACCAGAAAAGGTTTTTGTATATAAAATTATTATATAAGTAGGAGCGCTTCGCAGTTTTCCTCTTTAAATTTAGATTATTGACTTAATTACAAACGAATTAAGCTTCTAAGTAAAAGAATCATGTCGTTTTATACATGTCATTATGATGAAATGTCTAAATAAAATAATTATCCAGACACATAACCATATTCAATATGTAAGAAAAAAAAGTAGAAACCATTTAAGAATAAACTCAAATCAATGATATTGTTTGAAAAGTTCCGACTCTTCAGATCGTCGTTTGTATTTTGGAAATGAAATCGTAAATCTACGAAAAAATCATCTCAGTATTTTCAAATGCTTTTCCAATATCTCAGGGTTATACCCTTTTATCTATTTACTGAAAAGATTTAAGTTTATAAGAGGTATCGTTGATGATCTCCGCGCCTGCGGCGTATACGTTATCGTGGAACTTTCACCGCAGATTTTGAACGTTGTTTCAGTGAAAAACTTCGCTTTATAAGATACAAAAGAAATACGCAACCCTTGCTTTAAGATCTTTATTTTTGCAGGAACTTTTAATTAATCAAATTTTAAAACGAATTGTCTTGTCCGCAAGTTTACGAGAACACCAATAGGCATCTTTTGGGTGAATTGTATTACGTTTTAAGTAGTTGGAAATATTTAATGTAAAACTCTCTAAGTATCATCTTCAGTATAAAATATACAAAAGTTTAATAAACATAAAATACTATTTCTTTACTCTTTAGTAGTAGTATATTCTGTATCAATCTTCTGCTGTAAATTATATGAAAAGCTGTCATTATTTTTTTAAACAACATTTTACGAAGCCTTTCGTATGTATTGTAAGAGATGTAGCCTGAGTTCCTATACGAACAATATTGCTCATAAAATAAACACTAAAATCTCTTTGAAATTAATCTTTGATAATTTCCAACAATAAACGATACTTCTACAAATGTTGTATTCTTTGTCACATTATTTGACATGCGTCTGTCAATTCTTGACAAATATCAATTCAAATGTCGTCTCGTCAATTCATCAGTAACAATGGATCGGAACTCCGAGGTGTTCCAGTATCGAAGTTTTCGATCGAAGAATGAGTTGAAAACAATGTCTAATTTTTATTGTACTTGTCTTCTTTCTTATTTCCTTATGATATTTCGTTAATATCGAGACAGTCCAATGGCTAGAACACGTCAAATTTCATTGATAGCAGGCTTAAACCTGAGCAAGAACCACCGAATTTTCATGAGGTTAATTTGTGAAGTAATTCATCGGTAAAGGTAAACGCTAGGAAACCAGTACCTACGTGTCGGATGAAAACCATTCTTATTTGTTTCCGCAATCCGCACATTTGAGCCACGTGGTAGAATAAAATCCAAGGCTCGTCAAAGGAAGAGAAGGCCTTGGCCTACTAGTGAAACATTTACAAGCCGTTACCTTTATTTACTTTAATTGCGTCATCAGAAAATATTTAGTCTTAAAGTTTTGCCTCAACTGAAAACATCAGAGTCGTTTGATTTTGGAAACGCAAAATGTGGCTTAATAGTCATATATGTTAAGTGTCTATCAACCAATTTACCTAGGCATCATGTGATTGTGTCATTGATACAGTTCAATATGAACTAGAACAATTGCCCAGGCTATAGAGGCGTCACTCTTTAACACATATCACATAGGTCCGTACTATTTATTCAACCAAGTTAGTATTATTCGGTATAAATATTTTTAAATGACTGCGTGAGTTATTATCACGAAAATAATATTTTTATAGTAAAATACACCATATTTACTTATCGATGACGTAACACTATTAATTCGTGAGTTTTAATAGCAACGTTTGTACAAACGGGGCCTTTAAAAACATAATAACTACATAAATAACACAGTTATTCATAAATAATAAGTACATGTTAAAATCTTTCGTTAAAGGAAAATTTATAATAAAAAACAAATACTGTTGCACGTGACCGCCATATTGATTTTACGATAACGACACACGACCTGTATCAGGCTCTTTTGATTAATAATTATCGATAATTAATTGATTTTGAGTAATTATTATAATAGGCGTATGCAGAATTTACTGGTTTACTATTGAACGTACTTTAAAAAATTATAAGCTTACGAATAAAATAATGTTGATAAAGCTGAATCGAAAATTCGCATGGCATAATTAAATTGGGGTTCCAACATTTCGTGTCATTACAATCGGGGAATGGCTGGGTGTGTCGAGCTGGTCCCGCGGAGAGGATCCAGAGGGCGGCGATAGTTAATCACAAGTCGCATCCGTGATGAAGTGTGTCTCGGCTGTAATTCCTTCGAGTGTTGATTTAAGCTTTATCAAGCCGGGCGGGGCCGGGGGTACCACGGCCCGATTTAATATGAGTTTTATCCATACATCTATACATACTAATAATTAAATTGTTATCGAGGTTTTGTTTGTACAGGAAAAATGTTAACTTATCGTCCTTTGTCCAATATTATTTTGATACAAATCATAATTCCTAACTTCGTTTTCGTGTCTTTTTAAGATAATTATATTATACTTTACTCTTATTTTCTTCATGTGTTGGATACCTTGTTTTATAAAACCTAGCTTTCTAGTATGCAATAGTACCAAAGCGAGACATAAAGTGTTATAATAATATTGTCGACACCAAACTAACGAAACTGCAAATTATTTCTCAATTAGAAAGCTTTATTTGTGTAATGTATATCAAGTTTGGTTTCAGACAAGCAAAGACTGGACGCATCGTCGATATTCTATACAATTATGGGTCGAGGTGCCGCCACGGAAACCCATTATAATATAAAAGATATGATCGCATTTTTAGTACGAGGTGGGCCGGGCAGTATAAACAAGACTCGGATGCCATCTCCCATCAATATTTCAGCATCTCCAATTGTTTCTAATTACCCACCGATCGGACATTCAATTCGATATTGTTTGTAATTATTTTTGTGTTGTTTGATTCTATTTGTAATTTGTTCTTTAATTGGCTTCTGATTATGAATGAAATATCACGGGGCTGTTATCTCGTTAGTATGTCGAGTGTTTTAATGGCCTGTATTGTATTAAGTTCAGAGCGGAGAAAGTTTAGCATCTATGATGAATATAAAAAGCGACTTTTGTAACGCGTACATACAGCGTAGCGTAGGTACATATTAATTATACTGAACGAGGATGGCAATCTATGAAAATAAACAAAAATAAAAAAGCGGTTGATTCATTATGCGGTCGCGTAAAATGCTTCTAAGGAACCGTAGCACAGTGAAGCTATAAACACTAAACGACTGGGAGGTGGCCGGGCTGAGTGAGTAAGGGCTCGAGGCCACCATCTGTGTAATATACGATGGTTGAATATAGTTTTTAATTAGGACCTGCCTACCCGACGAGGCCTCTATTTGTTTAAGCAAATGCAAAGACAAGCGAGATGAAAGATAAACGCTATCACGAAAACTCGAATCGGACTTTTATTTGCGAAACGGACGGTCCAATAAAAGATTATGTTATGTACAGCAAAGTTATTATGACCGCGACTGAAACGCTTTTTAAAATATTACATAATTTGAAGTTAGTTAATGTTTACATTACGATTTTTTTTATTATTAAATATTTACTAGTTAGTTTTTCGATATTCATTGAGTTACTTTCATCACATACCTCGGCTTTAATAACGCGGCGTCAACATTCAGTACAAATGTCCCAAGTTTTAAAACAACTTTTCATAATTTTACTAAAATACTTTATGTTAACGTTGGCAATTAAATACACGGCTACGTTTTTCTTATAAGTATTTAAATGTGAAATAAGTTCAATATTTTGTGCGTCAATGTGGAAAAAAAAACTGAACTAACATATACATACCTGAAGTTTTAATAATAAAATTCATTACATTAAAAATATACCAATTCCGTTTCGTTAAACAAAACGCGTCCTTATTAAACAACGCAGCGGTTTTATCTAGTCTTGAACACGCCCCTTTAGAAAGATTTACGTCCAACCACTGTGGGACGGGTTAAGTGCGACAATCAATTGATTACATAAAATTAACTACAGATGGGGTAAACAGGCGAACAATTGTCTCATCTATTTCGATACGTGGTTAATTTGCATTAATTACATCTGAAGTTACTTTTACGTTTTTATAATAAATTTTATAAATACGTGCGTTTAACAGAACCGAGGTGACTCATAAAGTTTTTTAATAATTATTTAAGCTTAATTTCTTTCATTTTCCGGAATGTGTTTGACGTTAATATTTGAATTAATTTGGTTTATAATTCATATTTGATATAATTATTATCTTCATCAGGATCGTTGTCACACGATACGGAGTGTCAATTTCATCCAGACTACGCATTATATCTAGATATTTTATGGTCCCTATCATCAATCTATCAATCCAAAAATGACACAGTCTATCAGAGTCAGTTTCAACGATTAGGACTTTCATTTCAAATTTAATATTGAACACAAGATACACACATAATTGATTCGTTAATTAAAAGAGTGAAAAATAATCACTCAGTTACTTGCCGGTTCTGCTCGGTAGAAACTACGTTCCGAGCTAGTATATACAATAATGTATCATAACGATTTAAATGTGCAATTGTAAGCCTATTTGTACTCTACATTTGACACGATCGGATATAGTTCACGCGCAGTACCAACGGCTTCACGTGCTTTCCGAGGCACGGGAGTGAACACTCTTCCAATTACCAGACTCGGACTGCTAGTGCAAATTTTTCGACAGAAAATCTGAATAACTCTTTGTCGGTCCGACTTGGAAGTTGAACCCATGGCCTCGGGTTCAGCGGCCTTACATCTAACCACTAAACCAACTAGGCAAATATGTGTAGCGAAATATATTATCAGATCGCTAATACAAATATTTAACTAACAATAAAAGGCAGTTCAACTGATATTAACTATTATTATATAAAAACAACTTAAATTTTAACATTAATTAATTAATTTTTCTTTCTACATATCATAAGATTTATCATCGTAATATTTACTTGAGATATTGTTAGTATTATAAGTTAGAAGTTGTGCCTCGAAGATTAATGATGATGCTGCCAAGTCAAATTAAAGTTCTTTCGGAGATTTTAATAAGGCCTTTGTCAAGAAGTTTTAGATTTATGTAAATTGCCAAGTTTCGGCCAAGTCGCTAACTTTGGCTCAACTCGTGTATTGTGTATGGGAAATTTGCTTAAACAAACAGGTAGGTTATTGTTGGTTTATGATTATAATAATTAACCTTAGTCTCTTTGATAACAAGTTTTTTAGTTTTATTTATAAGCAATACGAAAAAAGTATCAGGCTTTTGACGATTCAATATCAAAAAACGAACTTATAAAGTTAAAATAAATTTGTTTTTAAATACATCTTAAGTTCATTCAAATCTAAAAGAAAATTTTATTGATTTATTTTGTAGAGATTATAAATTATAGGAATAAATGTCACGTTATAAACAAAAAAAAAACGCTTAAGGACTGTCAAAATATATATTTAACAAAAACAATTACGGGATAAAATCGAGAGAAAAAAGGGTTAACGGAACGCGCGAAAGGGACGCGGTATCGAAGTATCGAAGCATAGTTTTCAATTACCCGGCCCGCTACCGCCATTGAATTGTTCCGTTTTGCATAATGCCCGCCAGCTGCTTATAATCGATGATATGTTTTACCTTTTCAATTTATCGATATTCATTCCTGCTCAGACAATTTATTTGTATTAATAAACTGACTTCTGTTTGTTTTTATGTTCCCGCTGACGGGTTTATGGGTCGAATTTTTGATCGAATATATGAGGTTCGTCCTTCGTAGTATTCGGAAGAATCGAACTGTTGGATTAATTTTATTTTAGATTTATTTAATAATTGTACGGTATCTTGATTATCAAGACGATTAAAATCACACGCGACGTAATAAGACTATATATTATACAATAGTCATATTTAAATATATTTAATTATATGTTTTCATTGATAGTAAAATGACTTCATCTGCTTTGAGCCGTGATAGACCAGTGATTAGAACACGCGAATCTTAATGGAAGATTGATAATTCTAGCCCAAGTTTTTTCAATGACAGTCTGATTTATTTTTTAAACAATATAATCTTTATTAATGGGCGATATATACATTTGTGACAATCATCGAAACAATGGTATAACCGTCATGTCACATCTTCACTTAAGATCAGACCGCCGCGAACCACATGTTACCAACATACTATTTATAGCAACACTTAAATCTAAAACAAACGTAAAATAAATGTCACGATGACGTCAGACTGTATAAACAACTAATGCCGGAAAACTGAATGTTGCACCGACCTGTATTTATTAAATCAGGTACATCGGTAACATTCGTAACCTCCAAGGCGATGACTCTAAGCTCAGATCTCGGCGCAACTAACTGACGACAGCGGTCGAAAACAGTTTTTCACAGACCGGCACATAAGTGCATTTTCTTGTAGCGACACGGCGCGCCGCAGCGATCGCCTCGAGCCGCGTCAATGGGCGCGTCCTTTATTTATATATACCCTTCTGTAATTAACGATAGTAAAAAGAAATACGTATATCTCTGATTTATATCGCACCTCTTTGTCCTTTTTTAAGGAAACAGATTGGTTATCTTTAGCTTTATCGAGTCGAATGCTTTCATTATTGGTTTGTAAGTCGGATGTTTAACTGCTTATATCCTTTATATTTGTGCGTGTTAAGATTATATTTCGGATTGTAATCTGCCAGGTTGTTGAACTCGATGTATAGAATATTACGTATTAACATGTCCGAGTAAGCTTACTTTGCTATAGCTGTGTACATAAGTAGGATTGCATAAATTATATGTCGCATCTAATTAACTAGTTGTGTTTGAGATGGACCTAATTGCATAAATATTTACGACTTCAATGACAGAGGAGTGAGTTGAGAGCGTCAATCAAATAGTTGTTATGCCGAGCCAATTGTCAAGCGCTTTCCGACTTTGAGTCGTATAAATCTTCTTTCGGTCCTACCCGTACCGACATTTTATTTATAACCACATAAACTATCCAATGCATTTCTTGTCTCTTGTCTTACAGCAATTTCAATGAAATACTTGAATTCTTTTCAAAGTAGTTTCACACAGATCTACCGGGGGCCTACTGGCGAAACATGACTTTGCGTAACAGAACATTATAAATGTCCGCTTGTATATAAATTATACCGAACGACCACCTGCTAATCAATTGTAAGACCATTAATTTTTCAAATGTAAAACAAGTAATAAAATCGATTTATTGTAAACATACGATAGCCTACTAAAATGCCAACGGCGACATAAATATATTGAAATAATAAACTTCACTCTGTGTCGTTGAGTTATTTTTTTAGAAGACATGTAATATAGGAATCGTGAAGCAAAAACTTGCGAACCAGAATCACCGGATTGCAACTATAGCGTTAACGCAAACAAATAGAATTGCGAGAGAACGAAACGAAAATTGAACGTAGCGTTGATAAAATAAGAGAATTTAGGAGTAGAGCGTGAGGAATGAGACATGGACGCAAGAGTGCAGAGGCGTTTGAGCAGCTGACACCTGTCATCGCGCAATTTATTAGTCGCTCCGAAATAACAGAGTCAGTGAACGTTCAAACAAAATGAAGAGACAACGCACTATTAACGACACGTCCTCGGGGTGCGCGCTAACAGGCCCGCAATTAAATTCACAATGTTTAGTCGCGGCACGAAAAAAACAATTATCTACCCGATCTGTACACGACGTAATTATGAGCCCTTAATGCGAGATTAAAACATCGAAGTGACGACTTTTTTTATAGGTTAACGCGCGAACGATCTATCAAAATCGATTTATAAATTATATATCTGTAACATATCGATGGAACAGTAAAAATCGAGTATATTAATATTAACGGAGTTAGAGCGAGAGAAAGAATAATGAGAAGTTATTTGTCAACGGGTTGATGTATGAACTAGTTTCGAATGGACGCCACACGCAAAAGAGACGATATCTCCGAGTGTATCGAGTTCGCTTCATTTTGATGCAGTGTTCTAACGCTTAATAACTGTCGACGAGTGTTTGCGTCACTGCCTGCACTGCTCTCTATAATAAATTACCTCTTATTTTAGAAATCCTCATTCACCACGCTCATATTCATACGAAAGTATCATTTACACGGGCGACACGCATTACTCGTAACGACATTCGATGACTAATTATTTACTGTTCCGCGGTTTTATGATTGAGATTAATCGCTCGGATTTCCTATTCGTTTATTTATTTGAGTTCGAATTAAATTTCTTAACGAGTTTAGACGACGATTCTCATACTGACTGCTATTCGACCTATTTACAAATTGTAATACATTTTAAATCACCGCTCGAAAATTGCCCGTAATTCGCGTCTTTTAATTTTTAAATTAAAACGATCACGACCGGAACACAAATAGATTTATTGAATTAAGGTGCATTACTGGCATTATTGGCGTCAATAGCGGTCATTACATCGCATGCATGCGGCACGGTGATGATAGGATTATTAAAGGTATTACCATCGGCGAAATTGGTTCGACCGCTGAGGAAGCTACGCCGAAGCCTATTAGCCGCATTACTTATTTCATATCCATCGATCGAAGATTATGGGTGTATTAAAACGTAGTCGAACGGTCTGTCCATGGGAATGAGTCTTTACTTTTTGTCAATTTTTTTTGTCCAGTTTAGTACGCGATTCAGTGAGAGCTCGGTACGTTATGGGGATGCTCAGAGTTTAATGGTCATACACGTTTTGTTTTTATTACGAAGGGTAAAGGTAAAGTGCTAATGTCCCTATTATTTTTTGCATTTCTCTATTAGCTCTCTTTGGTCGTTTTTACTGTTGGAAGAGTTGAGTCGAGTAGAACGTTTTAAATAGCTTTGGTTACTAAAAATGCTTTTTATGTTTTAAATTATTCAAACATAAGAGTATGAAGCATTACGTCGCTTCGTTTATTTTGTACAACTTCGTTTGATATTATATAAACTAAAACCTATTCACAAATATATTTTAGCTGTGGCGAGGTGTGAAATTGTAATATTTCTTTAAACAAATTGCGACACGCAGTATTAATAACAAAGATTTGCAGAAAGTAAAATGTACTTACTTATAAAGTTGAAAAAAAATAAGCGGAACGCCTCTAGGTATACTATAGTAGATTATATATATTACTAAGAAAGCATATATGACACAATTTTTAAAACTAGTTAGCGTAATAATAATGATCGTGTATAGGTGATAAGAAAGCTAGCATTTACCAGTTGAAGTCGAACAATTTAAACCCTCTATGTGAAATATGAACCAATAGGAAGCATTCAGACGATGTTTTATATGTTTTTAAAATGTTACACTATTTCATTAATGTACAAAATTAATTCATAAAATAAATAAAATGTTCAATATCGACATGTGTCTCTCGCTACTTCAAATAAATCTGTTTAAAAAATATAAGTAATACTAATAATAAATGTAATAACTTAAATACTTACTTATATGTATTTTTAATGCAATAATTTGTGTCTGTTACTCAATATCGCTCGCTAAATGGATTTCGATTAAACATATGTCGTTTATATATTATTGCGTTAAACAGAAAATGTTGAATATTCATTTTAAAAAAAAAACTGTTAAATTTTAAATAAAGCTGTATTTTGTATTGTTACAAATCGTATTAATATCGTAATGTCTGACGATTATAGTTCTAATTAAAACTCATGTGACGACTAAAATTTCTTTGTCACAATTAACTTTTATATGTATTTTTTTTTTTGTTTCAGGATCCCTTCACGGTAAGACATTAAATACTAAAAGGCAAGGACGACGGGTATAAATTATTTTTATTTAATTACTACAAGTAACTATAGCTTCAACTTAAAAATTTATATGGGTAAGAGACCGGTATTTGTCAAGACTTTAGATTGTATCCTCAATGAATACTAAATGTATAAAACCAATTTTAAAATAAAATTTTACTTCAAAACATAAATGTACGTAGTTACTATACTCATATTGTATAATGCAGTTTAGCATATTAGTTGACGTTTATGGTTACTGCTCCTTATGGCCGTAGCCAAGTTATATTGCTTTACAGCCTACCTCAATAAACGGACTATCAAACGCAAAAAAATACAAATCGTACTGGTAGTCCGATTAGCGCATTCGACAACGATTGTGACTACCAAGCCCAATTTGGCAACGGCGGCCTTTCTCAAAGGAGTCAACTGCTAAAATTATAGTGACAAAGTACTTATTCCTATAACCCGATGAGACGGCAAATCGTCACGATCTAAAAAGTTCAGGCGCAGGTCCAACGACTTTACGTACTATCGAGGCATAATAAACACCGACAATTATTCGACAGTGAAACCTAATGTATTTTTATTGTTGTTAACACAAGTTCGAACGTAGGACCTCGAGACTTTTATGTCTAATTCTTCCAATAGACCAGCGTTTAAGAATGCAAACTATCAAGCTATGCAATATAAATATAGATAAGCGATTAAAATGTCACCAGCGTTGAATGGTTTTTGTTTCACTTCAGTCTTTATCTCATCATAATTAATGCTTCAGATTTCCAACCGATTATCTCGATTGGTTAATCGGAATATTAACTAGATAGTTCTAAGTGAAAGTTGCGCTAAAAGGCTTAATTGGATTTTAAGCCAGGACAAGAAGATAGCGAACTTTTTTTTTTGTATACGTAGGCGGACGATTGCATGGGCCACCTGATGGTAAGTGGTCACCAACGCCCATAGACAATGGCATTGTAAGAAATGTTAACCATCGCTTACATCGCCAATGCGTCGCCAACCTTGGGAACTAAGATGTTATGTCCCTTGTGCATGTAATTACAATGGCTCACTCACCCTTCAAACCGGAACACAACGATACAAAGTACTGCTGTTTAGCGGTCAAATAAAATTTCAACAAGTTTCAAACATTTGAATAATATTTTTTAATGAATATGTGTTATTTTAAGATTTTATTTCGTAATTTCTTCTAGAATCGACATTTTAGTATTATATTTTTATATATGACATTTGTTTTTTCTTTCATGCATCATCAAATGCGGTTTTATCCTGGTGTCTAGGGTGTAAGTACCTTTATTTTTGTAAATTTAGATTAAACGATCACCTGTGCGTTGGTAACATCTGCACACATAGACACTAATGGCGTTAGCTGTACAGGCCGTGGGATCGAAGACGTTTTGTCACTCGTGCGGATAATTACAGTTGCTTATACAGTCTTCATACCGGAACATAGCAGCGAACTGGTCGACTGTTGGATCATTGAATGCACTCAGACGGACCATGTGCTATCTATAGTCTATATCATTGACATAAGAATTGAGCAGGGATGGTGCAACGGTTAGATGTAAATCTTATACGATAATTCCGGGTCCAAATTGCAATGAGCACTGAATTTTTATGTGATTTATTTGTGTATCTTACGCACGGTGATAACAGAAACCACTGTAAGTGAAATCTACCACTATTGAAGTTGCCTAATAGAATAAGCTCCAAATCAAAGTCTCACAAATTATAAGCACAATTTACACTGATGAATAACAATTTAAAATGGCTTCAGTTCGAATCATGACCGCTCAAAAGCGTATGTCTCTTTTGTATCGCAATTCCAATTCTCCGGCCAAAGAATTAATCTGCTTTTCCGTTACGAATGGATAAAACGGAGCGAAGTGTTATAGAACGTATCAAGTGTCATTCGTACAATGATATGATTTGAGACTATAAGTGTTTAAAGTTATTCTGGCGACATTTACACTTTTTAGGTAAACTACCCGCTATATTTCTACAAAATACCAGTTCGATATATTTTGAATAAAGAAAATCAAAACAGTTTCAGAGTCGACCATAAGTTGTCACAATCAAATAATCTCTCGTGAGGAAAAGTAAAATTAAATGCCTTCAGATCGTTCAGTATAAACTTCAGAACTTATTCCGGAAGCTCGAGTTGGTTTATACCCATGCGACACAAATGCAAGTTTCCTCATGGCGTTTGTAGATGAATTATAAACACATATATAAAAGGGATAGAAATTATAAAGAAAGTAATCTATTCGTTTCATCTAAGCGGAATAGCGATCTATCCTCATACATCAGGGCTTATGTCGTCTCATTTTAATCGCGATCAAATCCGATACGCATATCAATTTCCTGTCACTCTGACATAACTATATAATGACAAGATGATAATTAGCGCTGAAGACGCATCGTCCCGGTTATACTAATTGACATACAAGCAAACGCAATCAATATGCCGAGTTAGGAAGTTGTTCACACCGGAACAAATTACTCCGCGACACCTGGTCACACTGTCGCGTAATTGCACAGGAAGAGTCTGAAGGTATTCTATAGTGCGACGTGTTTCTTTAAAATACTCTCTTAATGTAGAGGAAGTCCGGACTTATTATACTTAATGTTGTAGATAAATAACACCAACATTTAATGCGTCTACGCACTTACTAATATTCAATTAGAATTGAGAATAAAATGTATCAAATACGAGTATGTTAGGTGATGACCGGATAAGGCCGGCTAAAAATTGCAGAATTGGTTGGTTTCAAAACGTGAAATAAATAATAGTATAATCAATAATTTAGATATATTAGCCACTAGTGACCCGGCCCGGCTTCGCCCGGGTAGGTGAGTAAATATTCCTAAAAAAAAATCGTAAAGGGTAATTATAATATACATGAAATGCTTAAAGTAAATAACGTATTTAATTCGATAAGGATCAATATCATATCCGTTTTTATAGCTTTCCAATTATCACATTGTTATGTAACCATTTTTTAAACTTTAAGTGGGTATAATTAGCTGTCCTTAAAAGATAGACATATGCCATCGCGGACTTTTCTGTACATCTAAGAAAGGGGAACAATGTCACCATACATTATTTTGTTATCTTTCAAAGGGATTTTACAGCGTTTTCGAAGAAAGCTCCCAATCGGCTCGTTTATTTCCGACTTCTTCGACATTCTTCGACATTATCGTCATATTTCAACAAATTTAAAGAAAACATTAATGATTTATACACGTAAACCTTTCTCTTGAATCATTTTGTCCATTGGTAAAAACCGTATGAAAATCTGTTCAGTAGTTTTTTAGATTATCGCGTTTATACAGACAAATAGAGGCCGCGGGGGATTTTGTGTTATAATGTGTAGTGAAACACGAATAACTATAGAAATAGTGGACTGACAGCTAGTTTCCTTACAAATGTTTACAGAATTTTTGAAACTAATGAATATTTTTGATTAAAATATTAAACAAAGCATTTTATTGATTACTGACTTTAAGTAAGAAAGAAAATTGGACTAAATGTGGAAATAATAATATAAACAAGTCGTCCGTAAAGTGCCGATGAAAAGCCTAATTCCTAATTATAAAATATAAAATTATTCATGTCTAACGTGGCAACACTGGCCTGCTAATGAGTGTTATGAAACTAGTTTAATCATTTAAGCACAATATAATCAACTGTTTACAAATTAATTTGCACGTATTTTACAAAAAATAATTTATCTCAATATTAACTACAGAAATCAAAATCAAAACAATATACTTTAATCTCGAGCACTAATGCGGAATGTAGATTCTATAGAAAATAGCTCTCTATTTGCTTCTTTTAATTATTAAATTACGCAGATATACATATATGTATTTATATAATTAATTTTATATATGCTGAGTCTACAAAAACCAATTCGACATTGTAATAGGTATAAAATCTTGTTTAGGTAACATGTCTTTATTAATATTTTACTTACCCACACTAGATTACAAGTTATTTGAATAAAGATTTTACAATTATAGTAAACGATTAGGTCCAATATTGAGTGGCCGATTTGTTTCATATACGTCCATGCAGAAATTAGCATCTAAGCGAAAACAATTAACCGACCAACAAAGGAACCACAAAAGCCAAATCGTCGCCGTAACTGAATTCCTAACGAATTTCCAAAAACGCTTCGGCATCGGATCGAGTTAACATTGAACTCGCATCCTGTCTGAACATAACATTGCTCTTTAAGAATCTAAAATAAAATAACCTGTACAAAATTTACACTTTATGGGATATGTGGGACGGAAGTCGGATAGTTTTATAGACTCTACAAACTCGTTCTTTGATATTAGTGATTTTGTATCTTTAGTGCGTTTTCACTTGACTATTGTTGAATGTTAGTTTCAAAAATTAAGTACATAATTTTATAACATATACAAAGGTTTAATATTTTTGGAAGACTCGTGGTGATATTAGTATATTTCTTTATATGTATTAAAATAATAAATGTAATATTATTACAGTAACACTCTTAGATGTCCCAATATTGAAACACAGTTTCAATGCAGACACATGTATCAGAATTTTCTCGGATGCATACCTAGAAAATGAAAACTCATCTTTTTTTCTTGAGGATGGGGAGACGTGTGGAATCTTTTTAATCCCAATCAACGCAAAACAATCTAATATACATCCTATACTCGTTTTATACACATGTAACCAGCAGTGTGTATCGTATCCCGTAAAAAGCATCCCAGGGTAGGCCTCTTTGAAATTTGTCTAAGCGTTATATTTAAAAGTAAAGATTTATATCGTACAAATTATAAAGCTTGCTTTGTGCAAAAGCCTTGTAATCCCGCAGTAAATTTATTAGCTTAGCGAGCGATAAATTAGTGAATTCGGCTGCCGTCTGACCCGGAAACGTTGTCCAAGATTTTCGTTTTGAAGTATTTTAAGGTTTACAAACGGGTAACACATTCTTTTCTGACATCTAAGGTTTTCTTTATAAAAAAATTAATTACAAGATTGACATTGATTTGACAAGCTTTAATCTATGCCATTATAAGTCGAACTACTTAATTAGTTGGGATGAAACTTACTATATACCTAATATAAGCTAACACATGTAATTGATTAAAAAAAGAGCATCAATTTTAATTGCATCAACAGGTAGTTTTAATTGCGTCAATCCTTATTCGAACCCGCGATATTGATCTCACATCTGTTTCATCTATTGAGTTAGTCCGGCTTTAATATTATAAAGTAAATAAAAATCATTCTATTATTTTAATTTATTTATACGATAATATAAGTTGATACAAAATGTATATTAAATATAGCTTATTTGACTAATTAAAAAATGGTAGATATTTTAATAGCAGATGTTAAAATATTTGGTTATAAGCATTATATATAAAATAAAATACTCTAGACTAGTTTACAAGGCGTTAAAGTTAAGGTTGAAAAGATACCTATCTTTATTGGGGTGAACTTGTAGGCAGGTGTTCGATACTTGACACGTCTAACGATAAAATGCGAATGTGCTTAGGATTTAGAGTGAATTTAGTAAACTTTAATATGGTGCTTCCGTATTAAGAGTCTCGTAATGTTAACCTTTTTAAATAGCCGTGTTAGACAAATAATTCGAATTTCGATTAATCGAATTGTTCTTATAATGTAAGCAAAAAACATAAGTATCAGTCGATTATTGTTGTTTAAACGTCGTATTGTTATTAATTTTGTACGTATTACGTCTCTGTTTTATACAATCACTAGAGTTTTGCCTGCGGTTTCACCCGCGTTCTTCACTTTCCCGTGGGAATACAGAGACATAATGTAGCCGATGTTACTCGCTGATAATGTAACTTTCCATTGGTGAAAGAATTTTCAAAATCGCTCCAGTGAAGCGTATAAAATAAACAAACAATTTCATTCACATATTAAAATAATTCTTAAGCGGGATTATATATTTTTAGATACAATAAATACAAATATATTCGGAATTGGGAAGCGTAAGTTTTATTTCCAAGACACGCTATAGTCTAAACTTTTTTTTAATTGTAGTAAACTAAATGGTACCACAAAATGATTTTTTGTGTTTTAAAGATACATTTAACGATATAAGTTTGGCTTCTTTTCTCTATAACGAGATGAATGCACTTTATATTATATACTTAGTATACAAAATTATATATAACAATACGTACTTAAATATACAAAGATTAGTAATGTACAGGTTAGTGTGTTTATTTATATATTGTCGTTAAATTTGTTCAATAAAATACCCAAAAAAATATCTTAAGTTAAAATGTAATCGGTTGATATCTATGAATAAACTAAAAATATCATTCGATAGACAAGTGATGGTCCGTCTAAGTAAGTATTTTACCTTCGAACAGTACTGCGCATGTTCCTTTATTCCAGTATTAGCTTTCGCCCGTGCACTGGGTGCTGGGCAGGTGGTAGGTGTAATGTAATGTAAAAAAATGCCCTATCATGGAACATATAGAGTAAAATTCGCATTTATAATAGTATAATTTTTTTAACTCAAATTTGGCAACTCCTCGACATTTTTTTCTGTGTATCAACCACTTGAGTTACACAAACTATTTCTATGCAAGAAAATAAATATTTTTCCAGTAAATATTGTATATGTTATAAAATAACACTCATTCCAATTAAAATAATAAGCAATGTATACGAGCGATTTCGAACTCTTGGCCAGCTTTGCTTACAGGTGACTTGAAAATTTCGACAGACTTATTGCCATTCTTTTTCCGTATTAAGCGAGAAGTAAGAAAGAAAACGATTATGATATTTATAATTCTTGATATATATATCCATGCTATATTAAAATGCGAAAATAAATTTTCCTTACCTTTTAAAAATAGGATATAAGTATGTATGATAATTAATTATGTTTAAATACTAAAATACTAGGAAACATATTCATCATATTTATAGTAGTGAGTCCACGCGGAGTGTCGGTTGACGACAGTATTTGAGAACACTGTAACCACAGATAAGGAATGATTAAAATCAATTTAATGGATAGTATTATGTTAACACATGTAACGCAGTGTGTTCAGAATTCTGTTATTTGTGTAAATATTTTAAATAAACGTGAATGTTAACCTGTTCATGAACTAATACTGTTTTTATTTTCTGCATGTCGCGCTATATCGCATCCCGTTGCCGAACTCAACAGTACGTAAGTATAATTTTTCTTAAATTGTGTAGTAGTTAATTTTTTTTTTAAGAATACCTTTTTTGTGTATTCTGGTATATACCAGAACATACAGAAAAGATTATTGAACAAAGAAATTATCAATTTGTAAGAAACTAATCTTAGTGTTACAACTATTAATGAAATTAGCTTAACTATAAAACGATATCTTTCTGAATTGAAAATGTATTACGTTATTTATATTATATATTATTTATTTACGTAAGTATTATGTCTTGTCTACTGTTCTACTGCTCTTCTGCTCCATCTCTTCAAGCTAAGTATCTTATCTAAGAGCAACAGAGTCCGCACAAATATACATAAAAAATAAGTAAAATATTATTATTAAAAAAAAGAATTATAATTCAATTAAAATAGGCTTATTTCAAAGGAAGGGTTTTCTAGATATTCATTAAAAATCAACATTTGGTAGTGCAAATTATTTTCCTTATTAAAATAATAAAATAAAATAATTTTCTGAAACCTAGATTGTGATGCTGCCTGGGAATAAACATACAGATACATTAAAATAACGTTGAAAGAAATTAAAGTTAAGATACACCAACAAAAAAAAGCACGGACAACAAGCCAGCCGAGATACAAACACAAGCAAAAAAAATTTTGAAAATAAAAATCGTTTTAGTCGTTTCATTATTAAGGTTCATATTAGGTTGAACTGATTTCATATTACGTTTTGTGCTGATTCTTCACTGCTGCTGTGAGTCTCCAAGCACATAAGATAATTTGACACACTCAATTTAATGAGTAGGCTTATAATATCGGACCCGCAAATACCCGACACTGATATAGTGACAGAACGTCCAGAAAATGCGTCGTGGCCGGTAGTTTACCGAATACAACATATATTTTTCCAAAGGCTCGATTGTGATGTCGATAAATTTGTCAGTCTGGTCTAATTTGAGGTAGTTCCAACGAAACTGCGACATACTATGTTTTTACTTATATAATTTGTCCGAGAAAGTCCATCGATGACATTTATCTATCCAACTATCAGCCTCTAATGATCCACTGCAGAACATAAGCATCCCCCTAATTGGGGCAACAACGACCAGTCCTGTGCCATTTTAAATTAACGGTTTCGTAGTCTTCTGATCGTCAGTCCAGCCGTTCTCGGAGCGTCCCATGATTCTTTTTCCGTGGCCTGGTCTCCATTTGAAGACTGCCTCCTCATCAGCTATAAACCCTTGATACTGTATCAAAAAACTACAAGTTTTGGATTATACCTATATTGAATAAATTAGAAAAATACATTTTTAACATCAATCTTACATGATGCGGATTAAATTCCTTGACAATTTCTTATTAGCTCTTAAACAAAAAAATAATAAATTGGTACTGTTTTATCTTATAAATAACTCGTATGTAATTAACATCAAATTCGAATGGCAACTATATTTCATCGTCATCGTTGTAAAAAAAAAACTAATTCAAAACCAGAATAATTATAACTCATATTTTATCTCGATTCGTGATCTCGAAGGTGTCGGAATAGATTTTAATAGCCCGTTATAAAGTTTATTTGTTTAAAGTAACTCATGAATGTCTTTCTTTTTTTAATAAGTCGTTAATTCCTCTGACATAATCGGGTTGCGATGTTGTATAGTAAGAAAATATATTTTAAAAAATCACGCTCTAAGTTTTATAGCGTTGATAATACTATAATATAAACTTTTTGTCTCGGTTTGATGTTTGTGTAACTGCTGTATTTGTGCGCTGGTTTGTAAAGTATATCAAGAAATTCTCAGTAAAATTTCGATGTCGGGAAGATGTTGATCAAACCAATCCGTGTCTTGGGAAACACGTAAAGCTGATCGGCCTGACTAATTAAACTATGACAATGAAAATTTTTATTCATGTCTCTGCTCACGCTTATAGATGGGCTTTTATCGCTTATTAGTTGAATAGTCTGTTAAGAATAGTGACCAAAAGTTAAACTCATCTGGAAGTGGACTACATATCTGAAAGATTTGCCACCACAATAAAAAAGTAATGCTTTTATGTCGAACAAAGAGTTTTGAATTTGATAACGCATAAGGTATTGAAAGTCTCAACGGAAACACGAGTAAGGAAGAAAAAATTATCTAAGTTAATTTGAGTTCAATTACTTAGTTAGATTTGCCTTTCATAATGTTTTAGAAAACATATTCTTAAGAATATTGATGAATATAAACAAAAATTTTAGAAGGTTTAGAAACTGTCAACAAAATGCTCTTTAATTTAAAATAAGTTGATAATTTATGATGTTCCACTAGGCTGGAAGAGGTTTGTACATAAGATTAAAATGCTCATAACGTAACATGCATGTTGAAGCCGTATATATAAAATGCATCAATCAGCTGTTTACCCTCGCGGAATTAGCAATTAGTGTATGATTGTAAGTTAACGCATTATTTCACTTTTATACTTTAATATTAATATAAAGCTATTGTAAAATGGTAGTTAATAAAAATTAACTACCAATTTGTAATTCCGAAAATTCGTATATTCGTTGGTGAATAGTTATCCTTATACCGGATTTACTCGGTGGTAGAGCTTTGTGCAAGCTCGTCTGGGTAGGTACCACAGCAGCAGTACTTTGTACTGTTGTGAAGGGTGAGTGAGCCAGTGTAATTACAGGCACAAAGGACATATCATCTTAGTTCCCAAGGTTGGTGGCGCATTGGCGATGTTAACATTTCTTACAATGCCCATTACCCATACATTACACGCCATTCAGTAAAAAAATTAGCGCAAAGATTGAGCGGCTTTGAACCTGCAATCCTTGGTTAAAATCCACATGTTGCACAGCATCTGAAACAAATGGGAAACATGCCCTTTTTCCAATGATATTTAAAATCATTCATATTAACTCAATTGCTTTATAACTCTGGAATTAGGATGGCTATAAATTTGAACAAAATTGCCAGTTAATTATTGAATCTCTATACAACAGCAATTTTTTGTTATTGTCATTTAAGCTTTAATTAATCTTAAATTATATTAAATTTATTTTGAAAGTGATCAAATTATTTATGCCTTTTTTTTAAATTGGAATGAGAATTGAATTTGTTATGTATGTTAAATATTAATTATTGAATTTACTTAAACAAAATGTATGTTAATGACTAGTTAATGTCTAAGTTCAATCGTTGCTTAGATACCCGCTTTCCACATCACACAATAATTTGTAGCAATCGATATATGTATGTCTGGGTAACCTTGTATTTCAATGTAAATGAAGCCACACCCCCAAACGATCCGCATTTAATTCCGTCTTCAAAACAAATACAGAGATTGTTTGCTGTCTCTTTGAACGTTAACAAATTCATTTAACTTAATTATGTTGTATAAAAAAGATCATTTGTTAAAAAGTATGATGTCTAAAATTGTTGTAAGCACTACTTTTTATATGTTTAGCTCTAAAATATTTCTCCAAAGTAATTTACGGCAATCCGACAATGATCTCCTTTTAAAAATAGTTTGCTCTGCACTTTGCATTTCTAATATTAAGTAAGTTAAAGCGAAATAAACTTCATAATATATATATACTATATCTCTGTTGGTCAATTTTTACGTAATCGATTGATTCGAAGACGAATCCAGTACTGACGAAATGTCCGCAATCGTTGACGTTACAGTTGAAAGCTTTTCTAATTTTAAATAGTGCCACTAGACCCCCGACGACTATAGACCAAAAACGTCCAATACCGAAATTGCTCGCAACAGAATATCGGAGAGAAAGCTAATACACGAAAATGGCACCGCCAATTTCGGTCGACGTTTCGAAATCGTACCGGCCGCTGGAAATTAACACCACCTCCCTCGAGTCCCATATTTCTCCCGACGCCAAACCTAGGTACAGGCCACTATTCCACTGAATCAGCTACGATCACGCCTACACCTTGTACCTACGATTGGTAACCCCTCGATAAAGCGACGCTCTGTTTACTCTGAAAACCGGTATGCGGCCGGACGGAATCGAGTTCCTTTGGAAAGATTTTAAAGATTTTAGAGATATCGATCTTCAAACTTGTTTTTTTTTTTTAACCAAAAAAAAACGGTCACACCTTTTTTAGCGGACCTTTAAATTCATTATTGCATTTATCCATTTAATGTTTAAAGGTTTATTAAGACTAAAATCGTATACTAAAAATGAGAGTAAATATTCATGAGGTTTGAGGGTAATATACAAAAAGCCTTACCTTTAGCGTGTGCCCTTTCATTCAATAATTATATTGAATACTAAAATTATTTGTGGGCCTTTATTAAATTAACCTGTCCCGCTGCTTCTCCGCGGGTAGCAGATGAATATACATTTTAGAATTTATTCGGAGGCGTATAGGTTTTCTCACAATGTTTCTTCACAGATCACACGATAACGTTTTGAAATAATTTCTTAAAGCATAACGCACGGCTAAATTTAAACCAAACATATTATGTTGTATAATATAATAATATAAAAACGTAACGTTACTTGAAATAATGTTGCATCTCTCGTCATATAGATAACAAAAACTGACGATGAAAAGAAAGTCTCAATCTAAACGGTCGCATTAAAGATAACAAGTATCGGCTTCGATCCGAAATTTCCCGGTGCCGACGATTTTTAAATTAAAACGACCACAGATGATGGCCAAGTTAATTCATATAACTATGCTAATAGCACCCACCTTCAACAAAATATAATCTTTAATCTGGATGCAAATCATCCTAATACGTTCCTATTATCATGAGCTATAATTTCGGCATTATATTGTCCGTCAGTGTTTTACATACATAAAAATAAAAGGCGAGCAATCAAGTCATTTGTTTCCCAACCTACTAAAATCGTTCGTGTCTTGAAGTTAGGCTTAGATATTTATCCTGATAATTTGCTGTTATTTGGCTATAATCATGGCAAAAAAATTATGCTTCCGTGCAATTTATATGCTTTGTATACAACGTATATTATTGACGGTCGAATTGTACAAAAATTATTTTTATATGTTTATTATATTATGTAGATTTATTTAATTTTGTGATTTAAATTTTATTTATTGTATATTTTTATTCTTACGAAAGTATTAAGATAATCTTCCAACTTCGTTCATCTTATCGGTGACGTCATCGCTGACGACATAATGAGATTTTATCCTTACTGTGCTGTCTGATTCGTCTCTTTATATTTTAATTTTGAATATTTAGAAACACACGTAAGATTAAGTTGTTGTTAAAATTGTGTTATTTACTTTGATTATTATAAAGTCAGTTGTATATTTGTCTAATATGATTTGATTAATTTAGTTAGTTGACGCGTTTTGTTTAAATAATTTATTTACAGCTACATAATGTGAATCCTCCTTCACATAATTTCAGACTGCAATGCACTGGGCTTGTAAACGTGGCGACGAAAACTTAGTAAAACTGCTGGCAGGCATCCATCGACACATCGTCAACGAACGCTCTGTGAGTTACTCGTTTGTCATTTCCTTTATCATTATCTTGTAACAATTAAATACTGTCCTTTAATAATTGCTTACATTTACATCCAGCGACAGTATGTATTCATTAGTTTGAAAATAATTGACAAATAATCTATTGCATAAGACTCAGTAATATTTTAAATATTTAATATCTTAATAAATGATGTTTGATTGTTTTTTTCTATTTGTGGTCATCTCTTCACCTTTGTATTCAAAATTGAATCCAAAAAGCAAGTTTTTTTAAGTAAGCAAAAGAAGATTAATTAAACTCAAATCTACCACCGGCTTATAGCCTTTTCCAATCAAAGACGGAAAAATAAACAAACTTTAGCTCTACTATATTATGTACTACAAACAAGTCTTTACATCTTTATTTGTACTACAACACTATTTAACGTAACTACTCACTTTAATTTTAATTCAAAATTTCTAAAATCATCGATAATTCGAGATCTTGAGCAATTATATCACGTAAATTCAATGTCAAAGTTGCTGATTTGTATTTGCTCCACTTGGGGTTGAAATAGGTTATACAACGTTTAATTTACTGAGAACAGCCAATCAAGTAAACAATTATTATTTCATACAGATTAAACAATCATTATAATTTATATAACTGTTTACATTTTTTATCTCGTGTATGAAAATTAACGAACAACACGTCTTGTCGGGATACAAGAAATTGCCTCTGGGTATTTATATTGATTATTAAAATTAATGAGAAAGTTTTCCTTTTTGATTCTGACTTCTGAGATATAAATCTTCGCTATTTTTTTTTTCGACGAACAGAAATACTAAAGGAAACAATGACGATGATATTATTATTACTAAATTATAGTACGAATTTAATATATATTTCAACGGCAGATGTAAAAAAATTTGAAATATCTCTCAAATCTAATATTTATCATCGAAATCAAAACACATGTAATACTTAATTCTGAGCAGAAAATGAAACATCATGAGCAGACGCTACACGATATCTCGGCGAGGTATCGCCTTAATCACCCGTAATTTCATCATGTGCTAACTGCCGAACGCTGTTAACACGTATTTAGAATACTTCACCCGAATCTTAATGTTCAATCAAAATCGCTCGTTGCAAAACCATTTAACACATTTTACTGTATCGTTAAACAGAGATTACTTTCTTTTCATGTGCTGACAACGTCACATCCTAGAATGGGGTAAGTTGATTTTATTATCGCTACTTGTAGATTGTGTGAAAAGCGCGGTAAATTTACACTCCTCGTCCGCCATTTGATGTGCTATTAAATAGAACGTGACGCCAGGAATAAAGTCACAAATGTTCAAATCGTTTATATTATCATAGTTAGATATGATATTACGTTTATCGAATTCTCTTTTCTTTACATTACACCTGTCGCTGTCGTAATATTAAGGGAGTGTGATTTAATATTTGCTTCATAATATTATATTAAAAATCCTGCGTTACGGAACTAGGGGAGGTTCCGAGAGTATGTGACGATACGGAAAACGAATTGAAGCCCGATGTTAAAGAATATGTGTTAGTCGAATAAAAAATAAAATATCGGCTTATGCATGCTTATGTATGCTTTGTGTATGTTTGCCGAGCTTAGGCCTCCTAGGAGAAGGTTTGATGGCTAGAAAGCAAGTTGATGCATACACTCGTGGCAGTTTTTCATTCGACACTTTTGCATCCCTCACAATTTTCTCCTTCACCGCCGAGCACGAAATTATTTATTGTAAACACTAATTAAGCATATGTAAATTTAGCGGTGTGGCCAGTTTTCTACCCATCATTTTACTTTTCTGACCACTGGTCAACTTCGGCTTCATATAACAATCGAATGATATTTTATTTTATTTTATTTTTATTGTATAGGTAGGCGGACGAGCATATGGGCTACCTGATGGTAAGTGGTCACCAACGCCCATAGACAATCGCATTGTAAGAAATTATAACCATCGCTTACATTGAAAAATGCGGCAAATGATAAATAGAGATCGTTTATTCAATTCTAAATAACAATACTTTTAAATACATTATTTACGTAGTGATTTAGAAAATGTGAAATGATTATTATTCTTAATAAATAAATCGTATTCCATAATATATATTAATACATATTTATATTTATTACAGGGATACACACCATTACATATTGCAATGAGATTTCGCCACGAAAATGTCTACAGACTTCTAGTAGAAGTATACGGTAAGATAAATTGATATCTATAACAATAATTCATCGTCTACATTACTAGTTTATTATATATTTTTCATAAGAAAATTTTCTTTATAACTGCGTTTGTTTTCATCTTGACGTAAAAAGCGACATCTAGCGATTATTACGACACATTAATATCTGCGCCATCTAACGAAAACTCATGAAAACAAACCATTTGTATAAGCTTATGTAGTAGTAGTAGTAAGTAGTTTCATATTCTATCCAAGATGGCGCTTTAAACTAAAGATCTCCACCAACTTCTCGTCTACTTTTTTCCAAACCATAGGTGACATATGTATACACATAATAATATGACAATATATATCATTGGACAAGATCAAAGAATTGTATAATTTGCTTATGGATCATACGTCAATATCATAAATAAAAATATATAAATGAAAACATATTTTACTTTGTAGGGCTATGTGGAAGCCCGTTTGGTAAGGCACCACCCATTCATCAGATCTAAAGTCACAAGGGACATAACATTTTAGTTTACAAGGTTGGTAGCATTGGCAATGTAGGGAATGGTTATTTTTTCTTACAGCATCAACGTCTATGAGCGGTGGTGACTACTTACCATCAGTCTACCTATATTATAAAAAATAAATAATTGGAATCGTTAAGTAGTGATCAGATAGCACTAAAATAACTGTTAGGTTTGACATTTCCAAATTCACTTCTAATTTAAGCTTTAACATTTCTGACGTAAAGTTTCACTTCCCTAGCGTGCCTGAGATGGCGGCGCCGACTTTTTTCAAATATTAGCATATAGGTTACCTTTTATTTAGGTACTTCCTACATTCAGATATAATTTTCCAGATGTTTTCATTTAATTTCGATTAGTTATTTTAACAAATCCAAAGTGAATCACTTTAAACAAATATTATTTTAAAACAAATTTATCTTATAGATGCCGATCCTAATGTAAGAGACTGGTCTGGGAAGAAACCACGACAATACTTGGTGCACATGGACACGTCGCTGTCGCCAGGGTCTTATCGCAGTGAGTCTAGACATATAGCAACAAACTACAACTACTGTATGTTATCATACAAAAATCCACCCAGCTGATAACGAACAATTGCCGTAATGGAAAAGTTCTTGACAATTAATCTCATATCATGTAATAATAACTTATACAGACTAATAAGTGACTTTAGAATCAATCTATAGATTTTCTTTTTTCTTTTATTCTAACAATAGAAGTCTTATTTGTAGATATAATAATAATATTTTAATTATGTCTCATTACAGTGGTATGTATAAAAATGAAAAGGTACCGTTTAGTATTTCTTTTTGTTTTTTTTTTCAATAATAATGGTTAGACGAATAAAACATTTTGTGGGTTTTAACCGTTATAAAATAATCATGGTGAGATGAATAAGTGATTTGTAGTTTATGATTAATTTTATGCTCCATGGTGAAGAGAGACATCGTAAGGGAACCTGCATGTGCCTGTATGTATGTTCACCAAACCACATTGCAACAGCTTAGTGAAATTCTACTCGGTGGTAGAGCTTTGTGCAAGCTCGTCTGGGTAGGTACCACCCACTCATCAGATATTCTACCGCAAAACAGCAGTACTTGCTATTGTTGTGTTCCGGTTTGAAGGGTGAGTGAGCCAGTGTAATTAAAGGCCAAAGGGACATAACATCTTAGTTCCCTAGGTTGGTGGCGCATTGGCGATATTTTTTGAGAGAAATTTACAATGTCACTGTCTATGGGTGTTGCAGACCTTACCAGGTGGCCCATATGCTCGTCCGCCTACCTATACTATATAAAGAAAACCCCTTAAAGAGGAAAGGATTCCTTTGCTCTGCAGTGGAACGTTGAGAAAGTATATACAGGCAGTTTGCGATTGTGATAAATAAATTTAGAAGCTTAAAACTAGGCGTTATTTAAAAAAAAGAAGTTTTCGTTCGATAGGCTTGAAATTTACCAAATTTAATCAAACCTGTTTCACAGAACCTACTACCAATAATAATTTACGCCGTACAGTTACGTCTGCGCCCACTATAAGGGTACCACAAACCCAACTTGAGCTGATTAAGAATGGTATACACAGATTTAATAGAATTACCTCTAAGGGATTATTAAAATGGCCTTATTTTCATGTGTGTCTAACTTTTTTGTGACTATCGTTTCTGTGTACGTTATTTGTTACTTCAGCCAAAAGGGGATTTAATAATATGATCTCTATGTGTACGCTTACTAGGTTTGATTTCCTTTGTTTGTGACTTTTGTTCTTGTGTTCATTTCTCACATTAATCCAATTGATCATTAATGATACATACAGGTTTAACGTACGTTTAATAGTCTTAATGTTTCTAGAAATTGGGCATAATATAAATTGTATGTTGACGTACCTATATACAGAATGTAACAAAAACCCTGTCCGACCCGTGAACTAGTTATCAAGTATCGTTACTCGGTACAAAATATTAATTGTCATTATCAATTGTAAATGACGAAAATTTCATGGACAACTGAGGTCATGACCTCGTGTCCTAGCTACCTGATAGGTAAGAACTATTGAGCGCTGTCGCCCGCGCCTGTGCTGCCATTTCATTTTTCGCTTAAAATTTTAAAAATGATTATATTAATAGAACCGACTAACGATACCTGATAACCAGTTCACAGGTCCGACGGGGTGTTCGTCCTTGGTGTACGGGGGTGAAACAAAAAGTTCTTGAAATCAATGTAAAAATATGAAAAAATATTCAATTTTGGTATAATTTTCTTATTTGTTCTGTATATTGATTCTGGCAGTGAACGATATGATAAAATAACTGTGCCTCAATATGGTGTGATTCTTCAATACAAATATCTAAGTATCCGCAAAATATATATTGTTTTTTGATTCATCTTCGAAACTTTTTGGCCGAGCGCACACGTGACGAATTGCAGCGCGGATTTATTACTCCCAAGGAAATATTAGGTCCTTACATATGAAATTAGCGTTTTGTCTTACTGACCACTTTGTTCTGAAAAATCTCCTCTTTGGTTAAGAATTCCAAATTCAAATTTATAAATTCATTTAGCTGGTACATTTGAGTTTTGAAAACAATCATTCATTTGTTTTTTCCTCATTATTTTTTCTTTGGCGTCGCTTATTACCGCACAATGGAACACATGAAATATCGGTATATTTACGAGTACGAGTTCTACTGTGGCACCAGTGCTGCAGAAACAGCTCGAAGGATCGCAAAAGAAAGCACGGTACGTTTTTGGTTTCAACGTTTTTGTTCTGGAAATTTCGACCTTCAGAACCAACCCCGTGGACGACCGGAGACCAAGTGGAAAATGAACAATTAAAGGCTATCGTGGAAGCGGATCCATCACAAAGCACTTCAGAGATAGCTGCAGGCTTCGGGGTAAGTTATAAAACTGTATTAATCCACTTGAAGCAAATCGGGAAAGTAAAAAAACTTGAACGATGGGTACCTCATGAATTGAGTGAATCGAACTTGCAAAAACGCGTCGACTGCTGGGTTTAATTTGCTCAACCGACACAATAATGAAGGGATTTCAAATCGAATCATTACTTGTGATGAAAAGTGGATACTGTATGATAATCGGAAGCGCTCGTCGCAATGGCTAAACCCTGGAGACCCAGGCAAATCCTGCACTAAAAGAAAATTGACTCAGAAAAAGTTACTTGTGAGTGTTTGGTGGACTAGCGCCGGTGTCGTTCACTACAGCTTTCTAAAATCTGGCCAAACGATTACGGCAGATATCTATTGTCAGCAACTGCAAACCATAAGGAAGAACTAGCTGCTAAACAACCGAGATTGGTCAATTGCTCTAGGCCACTGCTGCTTCACGACAACACAAGACCACACACTGCACAACAAACAACCACTAAGTTAGATGAGCTACAATTGGAATGTCTACGACATCCACCGTACTCCCCGGACCTTCCTCCAATAGATTACCATTTTTTCCGGAATTTTGACAACTTCTTACAAGGAAAAAAAATTCAACTCCGATGCGGCATTCCAAAACGTCTTCAAAGAGTTTATTGATTCTCGCCCCTATGCTTTTTTATTAAAGGGATCAGTGAACTACCTATGAGATGACAAAAGTGCATAGATAACAACGGTGCATACTTTGATTAATTAAATATATTTTACAAAAAAAGAATTGACTTTATATTCCTCCCGTACAAAACGCCTATTTCATGTGTAAGGACCTAATAATAACGTTAGAATCAAAACTGAAATTAGAAACAGACCTTTCTCTGCTCCGCGAGCATCTACGCAGTCCATAACTCAAAAAGTAAGGCGCATGATCTGTGCGAGTCTGAGGCTGTGCGGGATTGATCAACTATAGTTTCAGACTCGTCCGATCCTGTGCAAGCATGCTCTAAGCTGCTCTTCGTTAGATGTGCGCCGGTATCAACTTTCTAATGAAATTTGTGTAACGAATATTTTCCTCGTTAATGGGTGACGGGTTTTCGTCTAATTTTCCATTTTAGCTTGTTATCTGTAAATAATTGATTGTAGAAATTGACAATTTAAAAACTTCTAGTAATGTCAAAATGTCGCAATATTATTTTTTAAATTCAATCATGCAATTCAATATTGTTAATGTTTAATGTATTTTTACATTTAGTTATGTGATTAATTTTTTTATCATAACTATATATATATCACCGTTACAAATAGAGAAAGGTTTGGTTGTCTAGCCGGTTCTATATTTGTGTCTATGGTCGGTTGATATATTAATATATATTAATGGATAATTTAAATTTCCAGAAAAAGAAGGCTTCCTTCGTATAGGGTCCCTAAACGTTCGCGTGAAGAAGACAACGGAAGCGTTCAGTAATTTCCTTGGCGTTGGAGCTACAAGGTCTTCCGCGTATGTACCTAAATCAGCCCGCGACAGAGATCTGGACAGACGGTCTGATGATGGTGAGCAACTCCACAAATCATGGGGATCAGCTGATAATATACAGGTAAAGGAATCGTTACTGAATTAAATTTTAATAAATTCATTAATAATAATTAGTCAAATCTTAATTTAAAAATAAGTTATTATCGAAAACCGCATCGCTTATTAAGAAATGTCGCCTGTATGGTTGAATGTCCTTTCACATTTGGTCGGATAAGTATGACGAGCGATAACTAATATCGAAACTTATGTCTGAATATCGACTCGATGAAATAATGCGATTCATATATATATATATATATTGTCGCCGTCCTTGAGATATGAAAAAAATTCAGCGTATTCACGACGATCGTACAAATTAAAAAAGTAACTGAGCTAGGGAATATAAAACATAAAACTTTTTGGGTAATATTAAAGAGTATATTTTAGCGCCCCGAACATCGGAATACCCGCGAAAAAATGTCGTCATACCTATCCTGCTTAACTCTTTTAAGGTCGAATATTATTATTATTTTGTGTGAAACTTTTCTGATCGGAAATAAGTTCTACATCTGTCACATATAATGACTGTTTATTTGAAATAATAAGTCACTAAAATAAAGGACATCATTATGAATAAATATACGAAATACATTTGTTGTAGTTATGTGTTTTCGCATATTACAGAAAGATGATAAGTTGATGCCTCCCCCGATGAGCAGCAAAATCAGAAGACGTGGTGCTAGTGGAAGACGAGGAGTTGGAGCTCACAGCCGAAGTACGCCATCAACTCCAGATCAGGTAATATATAATATGGAATAAAATACAACCCACCGAGTTCCATCGCCGGTTCTTCTCAGGTCTGAGGTGTTTATTTCCGAACCGGTGGTAGATATTTTGAGAATCAATTGGCAAGTGCAACGCCTCTATATTAAATAAAGATATTTGATTTTGAGATCATAAACTCTGCTTATACCAAAAATTTTGCCATTTACTTGGTGGTAGAGCTATGTGCAAGCTCGTCTTTGTAGGTACCACCCACTCATCAGATATTCTAACGCAAAACAGCAGTATTTGGTACTGTTGTGTTCCGGTTTGAAGGGTGAGTGAGCCAGTGTAATTACAGGCACTAGGGATACAACATCTTAGTACCCAAGGTTGGTGGCGCATTGGCGATGTAAGCGATGGTTGACATCTCTTACAATGCCATTGTCTATGGGCGTTGGTGACCACTTACCATCAGGTAGTACGCTCGTCCGCTAAAAAAAAATCTCCTTTCCATTAATATACACTTCAAAATTTATTATTGTATTGTACCAAAATAAGTTCACCAACACCTAATATTTAAAGTTAATATTAGTTTAAATCGAATAAAATTTACTCGAAAATTGACTCTAATTCTGTCTCGTTGAGAACCCCGTGTATCATTAACAGTTATTATCATTAAAATATATAATATGACGCATACGTATCGATTATTTTCTAAAATATTTACTTTGTTTTATTGATTTCAACTGTTTTCTATGTTGATGTGTAATTAAGGGGGGAGGGGGGTGTAATGAATTTAATACATATAATATGATATATTCTTTAATGAATAATACTATTTTTCCTTACTTCTGCTTAAAAAAAGGAGAAGAGGCTTTAGCCCAGCAGTGGGACATTCACAGGCTGTTACTACTACTACTAGAATTTTTTTCAGCCACGAGCTCAAATGGGCGTAAGTGAAGAAGGCGATTCAGACTCCGATTCTGCGGCTGGCTTTCATGCGGCCTGGAGGCAACCACGAGGATCACAAAGTTAGTTTATAACAATTGTCAAAGATTTTTTGTCTTTATCAAAATAACAATAAAATTATATTGGTCTCGTTTTTAAACCAACTATAAGGAAATTATGCTTGTAATGTTAATTAATATTAAACTTTATCACAATTACAATAGAGATTAATTTTGCGTGCCTTCAAGTATTGTAACATGCTACCAATTCGCATCATAGCTCGTAATTATCGATGTATTCTTATTCCAATATTTATAAGGATTAGTTTTGATTGTATTAAAATGAACGAAAAAAACACTGTTTTAAATCAATATTATTGTTAATCAATTTACATTTTTATACCGATAGCATTAAAGCGTATTTTTCCGTGTTATGTTTTGTTTTGATAATATAGTTAAAACGTGTCTTAGACATTAGGAAAGTGTACCAATTTTTGCGTTCAAATGATATAAACGATAATGTACTTTAATACATATTTCGTGTAAGACTATTATTGCTCGTTTTAAGGTATTTATGTGTATTAAGAATATAATCACTCCAAATGTGATAATTTGCATTAATATGTAAGTTTTGTTTCAATTATTTTATACATTTGTAAAGTGTAGTACAATCAAGCTCAAAAACGATTGGATTATACACGCTGTGTATGGTTAGCAAAAAAATTATAATTAAACATTCCATTTAATCTTTACTCAATTTTTTTTTAATAAATATGTGTTGAACAAACCTTTTGTACTTTGGATAACATTTTGTATGAAAAGAGTCATATTTAATTTTTTATATGAAAAGAGTCATATTTGAGCTTTTATATGAAACGTTTAACTGAAGCTTTTCTGACACAAAAAGGTTTCTGTTCTACCGGTACTGATATGCCTGCACTTTTTTTTTTTTTTAACATCTTCAATATTTTCTATGGATAAAATTAATGCATGACAATAATGCAAACATGCATGTAATGTTTTTAATTCAGTTATGTAAACTATTTTTAATTACAAAAAATTATAATCATGTATTAACATTCCACGATGGACCAATTTTATATTTGTAATTAATTAGTGACTTTGTTTAAAGAAATTAAATTTTTTTGTTGTAAGTGAATACCAGTGTTTTAATTTACGTACAACCTTCCATCTTTTTTTCCTTATTTTTTATTTGAAAGCTGGTGCTTCCCGTGTGGTCTCATTTCAATTTGGTCCAGTTCTGACAATGGCGTCCACGAGAAAACCATATAAGTCTTTAATTTGCATTAAGTATGTGCGCGACAAATGGACGAATAACTCAATATCACGCCAACCGATTTCGATGATTCTTTTTTTATTGGAAAGTATGTACTTCAAGGCTAGTTTGATGGGAGCTTGGTTAGGTTCTGATTATGGGATCCGTGACAAATGAACGGAACTCTTCAATTCTTAGGAGCAAATTAACGACACTCGGCCGAATCTTTTATAGGCTATTCGAGTCACCTACCGTAACATATTTATTATGTTCAAGTTATTGTCGTAGTCGAATATGATTAATGGAACTCCTTAACGGCTTACAGTAAGGGCGCGTCTGGTGGTGTCTGTAATCAAATTGCAATGCGCTTGAAATGCGCCAGTCTTGAAAATAGATAAAACAAGAGTTTACAATATTAAAATAATTTATTAAACGAAAAAAACTTTTAAATTTTCAGTCTCACATTTTATATTCACAGTAACATTTATTTAACTATTTACTACATATATTATTCTATCATAATAATAAATAATAAGGTCCTCCAGACCGATTTCGGTCACGGCGGCCAATCTCAAGAGAGATTAGCCAACTGCGCAGGACATATTATACTGCACAAGTGTGTGCGCAAACACAGGTGCACTCTCTTTTCCTTAGCTCTCATAATCCGATGGGATGGCAATCCGACACGACCGGAAAGAGTTAAGGCGCAGGACCAACGGCTTATCGTGCTTTCCGAGGCACGGGAGTGTACACACTTCCAACTTCCAGACTCCGGGCTGCTACTGAGAATTTTCTGACAGAAAAACCCAATAACTATTTATTGGCCCGACCTGGGAATTGAACCCAGGACCACCGGGTCTGCGGCCTTATATCTAGCCACTAGACCAACGAGGCAGGCATTCTATCATAATAACAACGACATATACAAGAAAATATATACTTATAACAAATATCCACAGTTTATATTTGATAAGGACGGAGCTCCGCACTGGTTCGTGGCTGGACCGAGAATGAATTCTTACTTTTATAGTTCGGAGTAAACAATAGTGTGACACATCCAACGACAAGAGAACAGATGACAAGAGTAGTTCGTATTGAGCAGATATATTATATAAACACAAAAAAAAATGTGATGGTATATTTATGTAAATATAATATATATAATATTGCCTTTATGATGTATGTTGACCAGCAAGAAGGTCATAATAATTAATTGCTTTTGTACATAGTTTTGTGAATACAACCTTAAACGATACGTTTAAAATTGAATTTACATTACTGTATTTTTATTTGAATTACATAAACACAATTGGCGACAAATTTAAAAGATAACTTTTGTATGGGATTGTGTATCTGGTGCGTTATTAATTGGTCGAAGTTAATTTTAATAAAAAGCTAGTTCAGAATGTGGACTACCGAACAGAACTGGCAAGAATCTCACTAGTTAATCATTTTCATCAAGCAAAAATTTTACATGACTACGATAATCATATATATATTTATATCTCCAACCCCAAGTTATTCCATACTAATTATCTAATCAAGTACAATATATTATGCATTATTTATTAGAAAATAATGTAACATTACATTTAAAATTTAAAGGACTGTTTCTCAAATTAAATACATAATCAACTATATACAATTAAATATGTGTGTCCTTTATGACAATCAACGAGTTAGAACTCCACGCTTATATTGACCAACATCTGTGTCTTACATACGCTACGCTACCTACATACGATACGCTACTATTATAATTACATAGTTGTAAGAATGAATTTACCACGTCTTTATCATGCAATCTACGACCAAAAAATGCAAGAAAAAACGTTAATATCGTTTAAGAGCGAAGAGTTGGTCATCGTCTTCATTTTATAAAATGACCTATATCAACAACACATTTAAGGCTATGACTGATTTTGATGAATTTTTTTTAAATATATTAGTTAGTCTTTTCGACAATGTAGTAGATTTTTGACAGTAAATAAGCAAGTTTAATGAATTTATATCGAATAAAGATTTATTTCCATTAATTATTGGTGAAATAAATTGTGACTCTGGAACAACAAAAATCCTTTCTTGTCTCCTCGACCCTTCTTTACCAATTGGTCTTTGACTAACACAAATTATTCAAGCATTTTATTTTCCGGTAGTAAGTCACACAATAACTCATAGCCCGCCACACCCAATCGTATCATTGACGTAGTAGGCACGTGTAAGTCTAGCCGTATTTTTAATGCCATAAACTGTTTTAAGCTACTGTGACACTAAGTATCGATTAAGCGTTCCAACTACGAAGGCGATATTTACGAATGGCATTGTGCATAAACATAAGTATTAAATAGAAAAAATGTCGAATGTGCAAATGTTTCGTATTCAATGATAGACGGATTATTTCCGATAGTGATCTGTGTACATTGGCATGAGATGAACGCGATGTTTAATAATAATTACTATTTTAGTCTTCATAACAATACCCAAATCCATATTAAATTTAATCAATATTGGTCCAAAAGTTTAACAATGAAGATAAACTATTGGACCAATATTGATTAAATTTATAAAGAAGCAGTTACTTTCGCATTTATTTTAAGCACAGTGTAGGAACTACCCACCAATATATTTTTATATAGAGAAGAAAATGCAGTCAAGCAACACGATTTTAATCCTGCGAGCCTGCGATTCGAGCGGGATCGATAAATTGTGTACACAGGAAAACCTATTAGTTTATATGAGCCATGATGGCCAGTGGTCAGTATACGACTCTTATCTGAGAATTACGGTTTCAAACCCAGGTAAGCACCTCTCAGTTATCATGTACTTAATTTAATAATAATAATGTCCTGGGGCATTATTCACACAAGGCCATCTGATCCCAAACTAAGCAGAGCTTGTACTATGGAAACCAGACAACTGATATACTAAATATACTACTTTTCTTTTGTATATACATACTTATATAGATAATTACACCCAGACTCAGGACAAACAGACATGTTCATGCACACAAATATCCTGGATGGGAATCGAACCCCCGACCTGCGGCGCGAAAGGCAAGGATCTACCAACTACCCAACCGGCTCGTCAGATATTACAAACAATACATATTTTTTAAACAATTTTAAGAGATAATTTTCATGTAGTAACAATAAATCATTTAGAAGTCTCAATGTCTACCTGTAGATAATAAGACTTAAACAATGCCTTGTTTTTTTCTATCGAATGGCAAACCAATATGACAGAAAGAAAGAAAACAGTGTTTCAGTGTAATTCAGTGTAATTAGTCGCCAGGCAATGTTTATAAGGAAGGCCGTTAATTAAAAATATATTAGCTTTGACTAGGATTTATTAATAGAAACTAAAAAAAAAATTTATAGGGTATTAATTATAGCCTTTTATCTTGAAGAATTATCTATAAAATTGAAGTGTCTGTCTGTGATTTCAAAATAACTTTTGAAGTTAATATGGGTATTAACGAGTTACCAAAACCAAAACGTTTATTTAATTTTGTCCATCTATTTTTCTGTTTGTCCGGGCTAATCTTTGAAAGGGCTAAAATTACAAATTGAAATAACTTAATTATTATAAGATTAAGTCATCAAAATCGGTTGAGTCTATCAAAAGTTATAAAAACGTACGTTTTTATATTGCGGCTATTAGCCCATAGATGACAATGTGCTAAATACGTCAATTTCTGAAACGCGGTATCTAGATTTTCCGGAGTAGAGTGACCTTCTGCGATACATATTTATAGGATTCGCGTATCGTTCAAATTTGTGTTGTTCGTTGTTTCGTTTGATTAACTAAATTGTAATGTTGTTCTATTCGTCTTGACTTCTTACGTCATATTTTTGTTTTGAATTTTATAGATTACTTTTAAGATTACCTATTCCTTAGTTGTAGGGCTATAAATAATTTTTTTATTACTTCCCGCTACTTTACTCATGGGCATCTGTAGGTAGCATGTTCACGTGTCAAAATCGTGCCAAAGATATTGTTGTCCTAGAAATGGAAAAACTACATCTAGCTTTACTCGGTGGTAAAGCTTTGTGCAAGCTCCTCTGGGTGGGTACCACCCCCTCATCAGATATTGCACTCTTGAGAATGTCAGTCTCTTATGGAATCCGTACTATATAAATTCTTAGCACTTGGAAAGTTTACAGCGGGTCTTTTATAGATTGCTTTTGATGTTTAGGGGCATTTCTCATAGACAGCCATATAACCAACTATAACCAACGATAAAGCATGTACACATCAAATAATATTACGGCGTATAATTATTACGGCATTATTGATAAAAATCCAACATTAGTCCAGAGAATTTTACTCAAGGAATTGGAAAAAATATAGGCTTTCTACTTTATCTTTAGCACAAAGTATGTATTTGTAAGGTAACAGGTAAACAGGCATCATTAATACACCCTCATCAGTTATTTATTTGTTTTTTTTAAGTGATAACTTCTTATGGGGGTGTAAACCGCTTCGTAACGTAACGCGTTACGGCGCCACTATTACCGACGCGGACTGCTTTACCTGAGAGTTACCTACCTAACGCCATCTAGCGTATACAGATAGTCCTTATAATAATTTAGCAACTCTCTAGTACCAATTTAAATTATATTTAATATATTATAATTAATCATAAATATTATCACTTCTGTCGTGCGTCGCGAGTCGCACACAGTTTTTAATTAAATGAAAGGTTATTTTATTCCCTATTCCACAGTACCTATTAGGTTGTCTTGTCATAAGTGTGAACACATTATATAATTTAAATTAGTATCTTAGGATATATCTCATTGATTTTATTGTAATTTTCTGATCAAAATTTACTCCGATTTCATGATGCATTGTCCCTTTCGTTTAATCATATTCAGGCGTAGTCACTGTTGCGAAAGGTTCCCAGGAATTTAATATTGGATTTAGAAATATAATACATATATTACGGTGTGACGTATTTAGCGTTAACTAATATAATTACTCCAGTAATCGATATACCAATGAGCGCATTCATCACTACTGTTATCAATTAGCGTCACAATGACACACAAGCCAAATACGATGCGATATATCTAAATATCGATTTGGTCATACGACAAGCAATATATTTATAATATATAATTCCTACAAAATATCGCATTAACCTATCGTATCTATTATTTTTATTTGATCATAATTCTAAGATTCACATTATAACACAACAAAGAGACGATAAACAGTGAAGTCGTATTATTATTTGTAATAAGACACCATAAATAGATTCAGAAAGAGGTCGCTGACTTGTTTCGACTGATCTGAGGCAACTTTGAAAATCTTTTGCTGGATGATCTCTCATAAGAATATTGGTAATTTTTTCTTTTTAAAAATTATTAATTTCAATAATATCATATAAACGTGGATGAAACCTCTGTGGACAACTTAGACAGGCTTGGCCCATGCCCAGTACACAATTTGATATAACTTTTTTTCAATATCCATTCCATCTGAAATGTTATTATATAAACTTGAGGCATATCTAAATCATTAAACCCTGACAGTTAATTCCACATTTACTAAAAATTTTTATGCATAAAGTCTGGTCGAGTCGGGTTTGCAATCCCATAGAATAATAAGAGTAAGGAAATGTGAGCGAGCTTGTGTTTGCGTATACACAACTGAACTAGAATACGTTTTAATTGGCCTTCCTTAAAAATGTCGCTGGAATAAGTCAAAACGATATAATTATGTATCAGCCGGTAAATGCACTGCTAGACAAGGGCGTCTTCTTTTCGTTAGAAGAATTAAGTACCAATATACATAATAGGATTATTATTGAATATTTATTTTATCGAAATGAAGTTATTAATTAAAGGCAATAATTGATTTATAATATATGTTGCTTTAATCAAACGAAATGAAATTAAATGGATATTTATCTCTCTCAACACAAAGCAAAAATTTACAGGCATCAATCAATATAAAACAATTTTACAAAGTAAATATTCCTGTGTGTTGACTGCTATCCATATTAGTTTAACTTTTGTACAGATAACCAAGCTCCCGGTACTCGCACGGACGATGCAGAGGTAGTAATCAATATTGACGAATTTACGAATTTTATACATCATGTCATAAGACAAGAAAATACAAAAAAGACATTTTAAAATAATAATGATAGACGTTATAATATTATAAACGTAAAAAATGTATCAAGCTAATCCGACTAATTGGATAGGTAAAGTATTTCATCTTATTTTATACATAATCTATGTCTTCCTACGAAGACATAGATTATGCGGACATATATTACAAATTATGCGGACCTGTTATTTTGATTATTATTCCATAAAATTTAATAATCCTTATTGTCAATTTCGCATATTATTGTCAATTTCGCATATTTTCTGCATTCATGATTGAAATCTGTGATGAAATTCATTACTTTTTACAGAATAGCTCTACAGATATGGTTATAATGACTTAAATTGTAAGGATCTGATCTGGTTTAAATATGGAACGTCGACTGCTGGCAATAAGGTTCTCGTTGCTCTGAGGATATAAAAGTTACATTTTATAAAGTATTTTACATATGTTTTATCTAGCGAAATATATTATATTAAAAAGGACGCATGAAAACTCGTAGTTCAATACAATACTGTACAACGTATTTAATGTAATATGCCAAAGTATTGTAGCGCACCGAGCTTGTTCCGTCGGCATTGGTAAACTAGATTACTTCGCCGTATTACCTAATCAGTAGAATATCAGATTTGTTGGGGGACTATTCGAAATTCTAAAAACGAATTGCTTCATGTCCTCGTTCAGGTAGTACACCGTATAATATTAGAGAAACAGTTGAGGTTTCGCAAAACTCAAATATTTGTTTTATATTTGTTTGAGTTTATAATTTGCCAGTGAAATTCAAATCTAATATAAAAAAAACATTAATAAAAATGATTTATTTCTCAATTCATTTCTTAATAAGGTGGATGATAAAAAGCGTGGAGTGTGTACAGATTCTTTGATTTTCATGCAGGATAAATAATAATTAAATACAGTTAAATGTATTGTAAATTGATGGCAAAGAGTATATACTATACATACCGAGTTATTGCCTGAATTAAATGTAAATCTGCTTTTTGAATTAAGTCTTAAGACATCTATTTCCTAAAAAAAGAACAAAGTCCACTTAAACTTAGAAAATACCATTAAATAAATATAAGTCTATATTTTGTGCCAGTAAATAATTTTTTAATATATTCATTGACTTTGCGTTTATAACGTCATATTATGAATTATAAAACTGTGCTTCAAATAATATAGTTTTCATGTCATATTTAGTTCGGAATTCGGGTAATTCGATTTTATGTTGGTTTCTAGTCAGATGAGAATGGGTTTTAGGTTGAAAGGTAATTTGTGAATGTGCGGTGTTTCTAACTATTTTACGAATTAACAAGCATGTTTTGTATTTATAAATTTGTTTTATTGATAATTTTTTTGTTGCGCTAAATATATTTTTGTAGGAGTGCGATAGTTTATATTATATAGGACTTTCAGCAGTTTGTTTTGCGATATTTGAAGATTTTCGATGTGGATTGCAGCGGCACCGCCCCAAATTTCAATAATGTATTCTTAAATCGGTTTTACAGTAGTATTGTAGATAATATGGTCATACTTAAGGTGGAATACAGCGCGCTGTAAATGATGCGATTTTTAATTTTATTGAATCTATTTATTTATTTATTCTTTATTGCACACACTACGCAAACAACAAATACAAAGAACAAGTTTTACATAATATAGTATGCAAAGGCAGCCTTATCACGTACAGTGATCTCTTCCAGGCAACCTCTATAATAAAAAACATATATTGTTGTAAGCCAGGAGAATTGATCGGGCATAGTGTGCGAACAATTTATACATAAAATTTATTAATTATTTATAAACTTAATAAAATATATAACATAATTCATTTCATTCAGCTTGACGAATTTCATGTTAAATGTTTATCTAAAACTTATCCTAGGTATTGTTCAGCGTCGGACTGTTTAATCGCCTCGTCATTAAGTATTAAATCGTTATATGGTTGTATAAGTTTGCTGTTCGCAAAATCATGTATGTAGTTTTTGAAACGTTTAGTGTTAGTAAATTGTATTTAGGCCATTCATTTAATACGTTTAAGTCACGATTTGCCAAAATAAAAAAGATATGATGTGTCATCAGCAAATAGTGACACTTCACCGAATAGCAAGAGATGACTAATATCATATACATAATGAAAAGCAAAGTTAATAAACTAATAATAAACTTTTTGAATTAATTTTGATTTCATTTCGATATTATTTAATTCAATACTGTTACATGACGATTTTGTATATATGTATTTTGCATGTATGTTACTTATTTGCCTGCGAGCAAACCTGAGTGCGCGCGCGTGTGTGTGTGTGCGTGTGTGTAAACAAATAAAATTGATTTACATTTTAGCTTTCGGATAAAGTTCCGAAAAGCCCATACCGCTTTTTTCCTTGAAATTTTGTATACTTATGTATTTTGACTCGCTGATCACGAATATCATGCCAGAACCGAATCCGCTCATTATCACGTTTCTAATATTTGATTTTGGGGGATGAGAATATTCATCTAAACCATACCTATATAATGGGCTTTCCAGTACTACACCCTAGCTTCTACACTTCATCTCCTTTTATGATCTTTAGCCATGCCAAAAACCCTCAACCACTTGAGTGAGTAACAAAGTTTTCTCCTCACTTATTAATATATATATAGAGTAATGAGTTGGACCTTGGCTTGCAATAAAACGATATTATTAATAATAGGTATACTGCTTCAACTGCAAGCTGCAAGCACATGCAGACATCTACACGAGTGTAGTGTGAATTAATTATTATTAAAGAAATACAAATAACAACAGACAAATATCTTAGGATTACTTAGTAAAAAACGAACTTTCTTTTTCATTTTTGTGTGTTGATGTTTTTCTTTGTTTTATTCTTACATAATCAATTAGGGGCACAGATCCATTCGCTTAATTGCTATAAGCCTATTAAGTCATCGATACGACTTAAAAGGTATTTTGACTTACATTTTTTGTAAATGAAAGCTCAAATTATTTTGCCTCTTTTATAATACCTTGATAATATATCAAAATCCGATATGGGAATTTGAGTGTGAAACATTTTATGTTATACATACATGGTTTAAGTTAAAAGGAGGATTGAGTTTAAAAGTTACACAATAGAAACCGTGATGGTCTTGTGATTGAAACAATGGATTTTTATTTATTTTATATATCTAGTTAGTGTTTGTTATTAAAAAATTTAAGAATTGTAATTCGTGATACCTACAGCCCTCAACGGGGCAGCTCGGTGGAATAAGCTCAAGCCCTTCAAAAAGAAGTGAAGGCCTTTGTAATGAGACATTCAAAAACGGTTGCTTTTACTTAATAACAACATAAGTTCTTTAACTTTAGCTTGTATAATAGATAAATCAATATTAAAATCCTAATGACACGATTGAATTAAAGAAGTGTCTATTTCTATATTATTATAACACAACATCCGAACTTAAAATTTAATAATACATTTATAATTATGTTTATTTTATTTTTATTGTATTAGTAGGCGGACGGACATATGGGCCACCTTATGGTAACTGGTCACCAACGCCCATAGAAAATGGCATGGTAAGAAATGTTAACTATCGCTTACATCGCCGCCTTGTGCCTGTAATTACACTGGCTCACTCACCCTTCAAACCCGAACACAACAATACAAAGGACTGCTGTTTTGCGGTAGAATATCTGATGAGTGATATGTTTTAGGTAATAAGAACGGATTTTTTACAAGATTTAATAAATACCAAGCGGCCATCGCGCCGCGTGTTTTCGAAATGTATACCGAGAATAACAGACGAAAAGAAACAGTAGGATATAGCGAAGACATATCTTGCCATGGATTTTTTTATTACATGAATCTATTAGATGGAAATTTCAGATAGTGAAACTATCAGATACCTGCATTTTAAATTCAGCTCTATTCATAATGTACTAAGGATCAAAATGTGAAATACAAGACATGGAACTAAGGACAATATTCATTTAATAAATTTAATTCAGGGAACAAGGTAAAGCTATTTTTTTCTTCTTATTTATATAGTATTTTCTTTTCCTTATATATAAAGTCATTTTTTTCTTATTTATATATTATTTAAGCTGTAACGGACTTGTTCAGCGATTGAATGCATCGTTGGTACAGTGGCACAAGGAATTGCCAGACTTATACGACCAGCCGCGTCCCTGATGCCCACCTTTCCTCGGAGAGCTTCTGCTGATGAGTTTGTTCCCCAACCATACGGGATGTTGAGACGTGAAAGACAAATTAGTATCAAATTTAATAACCAACAGATCTTTTGATGATGGCAATGAGTTTCTATTTAAAACATACTAATTAAATAAATAGTTAAACATATATATGTACAGATTACAACAATAGCTAATTATGAGCGCCGAGCGACGCTCGGTCTCCCAGGTCTATAATTGCAAGGCGGTAACTCGAAAACGCAGCGACGTAACCTTAATTAATTGGATTTGATGTTTATTGATCTGCAGTTTAATTGCTAATGATATGAAACGTGAGCATATCTTATAACGTAATTATATCCAGTCCTGCAGACATACCACACGTGATAATAATGCGTTAGACTGAAATACATAAGTATATGTAGGTACAGGGGCCGACATTTTATTTGTATAAAAACAGCAAACTTCTGAAGCACACAACCAATTCGTATTGTTACAGTTTGATCACTGTAATAATTTATTATTGCTTTTGGTTACTACAAACTTATAGAATTACAACATTTATTATGATTACGATGCATTTTATAGGGTTTTAGTGGTGGGGGTTGACATAGGGGGCACGTGCTACTAGGGGGGTTCCCAGTACCCTGGGACTCCTCCCTAGTGAATGGAGGCCCGCATAGGCGGGCCGGCCGTCGGAGCTTCACGGTAGCATGCGCAAGCGATCCCGTGGCGCTCTCGTTAAGACGGGAAGAGTACCGCTGGGTTTTTAGTGGGTATTCCGATGACCGGGGCACACTCGGTGCCTTGGACATATGGCGAGCCCCACATACCCCCCCACTGTTCCCGTGGGGGGAAAAGAGTAAAGCGTTTTCCAAGCGTCAAAAAAAAAAGAAAAAAGTGGGGCACGTGCTGCTTTAAAAAACCCTAAGACTGTTCTTACAACACCAACATTTTGAAATGGTGTACACTAATCAATACTTATGTTATAAAAGTGATAGTAACTCTGTTTGTTTCTTTAATGCATTCACCGCTAAGCAACTGAACCGATTTTGATGAAGATGAAGCAAGCTTGAATCCTAAGGCAGGTTTTTTATACACAAGACTCAGGGCTTAGTGATCTCTGCTCCCATGACACGTGATCAAAAAGTATAATTACGTCTAAATACTACAAAGGTTTTCAATTATAGTTCTGAGTCAGTCCGCTGTGGAGCAGAACGGCTTTATGACCAGAAATGAATACGAAAATTGGTCTATTAAACTAATAATAATAATAATAATTTATTGAGAAAAAGCATAGCCTTACAGATAAAAATACAGTTTTTATAATACTAAATAGAAGAAAAACAAAAGAAATATTAATAATAAAATTAAAATATTTAAATAAATAAAAACACAATTATGATATAATAACTAGTATAATAACTATTTTACTGTTGAAATGTGTTAGGCTAATTATAGTTAATACTCAAAATAAGTCTATTGACTTCCAAACTAGGATAACCTGTATCTTGGAAGTCAAATTTCACTTTCAATTCAAGTCAAATTTCAATTTCTTTTGAAATTTCAATTTCTTTTTAAGTCAACTGTGAGTATGTTCATATTAACGTGTTATTAAAATTCAAAAGGGAGCCTAATATCAGTTCTTTATTTTCTAAAAAGATGACATCACTAGATTTTGAAATTAGAATTCGTCACGCGAAATAAATATATTTGTGTCAGAATAAATAGGGACCTGCTGTAAACATATTCGCCACAGCGGACACTCGGACGGTTTGATTAATTAACAGAGTACCCCATACCCGAGAGCGTCGAATCTACATATGTCGCAATGTTTGAAAGGGGCTTTAGTAATGATGAGATTTTACTGTTGTAATTTTCTAGAAATAGATACACGTTTTACTACATCCAGATACAAACATTTTCATAATCATAGAAAACTTTTGATGGTTGTTCTTTTGTCTTTAACTCGGTGGAAGAGTTTGTGCAAGCTCGTCTGGTTAGGTACCACCCACTCATCAGATATTCTACCGCAAAACAGCAGTACTTGGTATTGTTGTGTTCCGGTTTGAAGGGTGAGTGAGTCAGTGTAATTATAGGCACAAGAGACATAACATCTTAGTTCCCAAGGTTGGTGGCGCATTGGCGATGTAAGCGATGGTTAACATTTCTTACAATGCCATGTGTCAATGGCTATGGCCATTGGTGACCACTTACCATCAGGTGGTCCATATGCTCGTCTGACTACCTATACAATAACTCATTGTATGCAACAAGAACTAATCTGAATGATTATCAAAAAAGTGGTTCTAGTTTTAGGTCAAGGCTAAAAGTAGGGTCAAGGGTATAAGTAGGCTATAAAGTATTTTCATACTAGTTTCCGCCCGCGGCCTCATCCATGTGTTCGGAGGAGGGGGGAGGTAGGCGCAGGTGTTATGTACCTTAGGTCCTTTTTACCCCTAACAATGGGTATGCATAATATCATGAGTATTGGTTGAGTAGTTAAGACGTGAGATCGTTACTAAAAGACAAACTCATTTATACTGTTAGTGTGTTGTGCCTTTTGCGATATTACTTATTATATAAACGTAGTCGAAAATAAATTTGTCGGTTTAGATGCAAGCGAACGCAACAAGAACTTTCGCTCAACAATCTTTTATCCAATAATTTGATCAAATATGACATTGACTTGGTTGTATTTTGGGCCCGTCTGGGTAGGTACCTCCCCTCACCATATATTTTACCGCCAATCAGCAATACTTAGTATTATTGCGTTCCAGCTGGAATGGTGTGTGAGTCAGTGTAAGTACAAGGTACATAACATCTTACTTCCCAAGTCTAGTGGCGTATTCGCAATGAATGGAATGGTATAATTTATTTCTCTTGCTATTTACCATCAGATGGCCTATTTAAACATCCATCTGTCTATATTCTATAGTATAAAAATATAATTTAGTATGCACATTATGCAATTTTAAACAGTTATTTTGAGGTAAATCATTAGGATTAGAATAAATTTATACGCATTTCTTCTATATCTTATGAATATACACATTTTCAACTACCCACGTGATTTCAAATTTAACTTGAATTGACGTTAGGTTAATATCATATAGCTAAAATTATAATGACACAGTTTTATAGATTTATTTAATTAGTTGATTTATTGGTATAATATGAAGAGGCAGCGATACACCTCCCTGAATTTAATGCTTTCGGCGCCTACTGACGTTTGTAAGATCTACCATTAGTATATTACGTCAGTTTGTATTTATTAGTGCGTTCAGATACAAAATATAATCCTTAACTAAATACCGATTGCAATATATTATTTTCATGTTGTCCGAGGTGCAACGCACACTTCGTATCCCGTTTAAATTCAAATTTAAGTGTTCTTTTCGAGTTTTACTGAGTATAAATCATCTCAGGATTAAGTTACAAGTGTTCTTAAACCAAGAGTGACAGTTAATAATAGTTAAATTCAAATTTAATAATATAAACTAACGATTTAAACAAAATTCGAGTGAATAACATAATTGTTAGTGTAAAACGCGTAAGCGCCACGATTCGCACGGCGCTTAAGACCTTCCGTGCGGAAACAGTGCAGCGGTGAAGTGTTTATCGAGAAGTTGTTTTTATTCACATTGTAATAATTTAACTACGACGCTGTTCATTTCAAACTAGACTTACCCTCCTAATTATTTATTGTTTCTTTTTATAAATATCAATATTTATATTATTCATAGTAAGAATATAATTATATTTATTTTTTCTCATTTACAAAAATGTCATCCAAATGCAAGGTTTGCTGTAATCTTATTCTAAAGAAAGAGGAGATAAGTTGTACGGTCTGTACAGAGAAGTATCATTACAACTGTTTGTAAATTAGTAAAAAAAAAATGCTGTTGTTTTACTTAATTAAATAAATAAATAAATAAATATTGGTTATTGTAACATATTATTAAAAAACTGCCTGCCTGAATGACAGCCTCGTAGACCCGAGGTCCTGGGATCAAATCACAGGCTGGGCCAGTAAAAAAAAAAGGTGCGGTCGGGGGACCCGATCAGGAACGAAGTTCTTTGCGATATTTTTTCGACTCATAACGTGTTTTAAAAAGTAGATTTTAATTGATTATATTACTGTATTTTTGTCACTCCAAAAGCGCCTCAATCTCCTTTATGCAAATCTCTCTTATCGAAAGATTTAAGTTTTTAAATTCAATTACTATTTTTTTTAATAATAGCTATCCCCTAAATAATAGCTAATAGTATAAGGAATCTACTAATATTTAAACATTATTTTATTAATTTACCCCTCCAATTAAACAATGTTTATGATGGGATTGTGACAAAAGCTTCGAACCCGGGACTTGCGTGCGGCCCGTAGCGCTATTGTTACTTATATGGTTTTGTATTACCTTTATAATTTTCAACAATTCGGCATAGGTCCTACGTCCAGAAGCGCTCGCGCAGTACGAATTCGAACGCCCAACGCATCGTATTTTGTAGCATTTTAATGTGTGTTAAATTCATAATTATATTTAAAATAAATAATTATAGTTGCGCGAAGTTGGTACGAGCTTCTTTTTTGGTATATAAAGATAGAAATTAAATATTACTGTACTGTAACCATGCCCGTGCGGAATGTAGGCAAGAATGCTGGAAGTATTTTCTTGTTGAAATGCAATTATGAACTCGACTTTACTTATTATAAAGGTTTGTTTGACAAAATAATATTTATATATTGTAAAATGAAACTTCATATAAACATATTATAATATATAAATAGGCAAACACAAAGCCATTCAGTACAAGATTTTTTATTGGTTGCTATTGATGAGCTTCAGTGTTATCAATAAAAATAATTGTAATAACAATAAAAAAATGTACGAAACTTGCATATTTAGGTATACGTATTTTCCTCATATTTGCAATTGAAGTTGAATCTCTCCTAGTTTAAATAATTTTATTAAACAAGGAGAAATTTTAAATTTAGTTTTAATGCCTTTTTTTTCTTAGATATATTTGTAACCTAAATAGAATTTTCCGTGCACATGAAAATAAAATAAAAAAATCATTATGTAAAAGATACAAATCTATCTTTTTGCGAGCCGACGTTTTCTGAATAATATTGATTAACCTGTCCGCGTCGCAAAAAAGAATCTAACTTAGCATTACTATCCAGTACTTTCAGCTTACATGAATGAATTCCTCGATAAAACACGGTGCTGGACATATATCCGAAAAGCTTTAAAGTACATCACATTTATAACTTTAGAGCTTTCGCAACGTTGGATTTATTAGTTTCAAAACTCATCCCTACCGGACGTCTATATAACAACGGAAATACATCTACATAGGAATTGAATATACAATTTGAAAATAGAAGACTATATTTATTTGCCTCGTCAATAGCGTCCAGATGTGACTGGCCTTTTTTAAATTAAATTTATTTCTAGTAATACAGGTATCAGATATTTAAATCAATCTATGGGAAAAATTATTTTTTGTAAGCCCTTATTCCACACGTGCGAAGTCAGTATGAGTAGCTAGTTTTTGAACAAAAAGTTTTTATTAGTAACATACAAACGGCCTTACTTAGCAACGTTTCAGCGTACGATTAGTTAAACAGTTTTGTTCGTCAGCTGTGTTTTTTTTAAAAATCAATTATGACAGAAAGAGCGAAACGTATGTTCATGTAAATAAACGATAGGCAAAGTAAGGTGAAGCCATTAATTTTTACATTAATTGTTAATGGTAACAAAAAAATCAACAGTAATCAATTTAAATTATTTCTATCTTTAAAATAATATAGTATAAATCTTGTTTTGAATTTAAGTCTTAAGCCTGTTTTAGATTTTAATTATAATACGCTGGGACGTGCAGTGTAGTTGACAGATAAGCTGTACGCGCAACGAAACTTTGAATGCAATATGGGAGCTGACTGGTTTAATTTGGAAATTCAAAGGGCACGGGAAAATGAACGATGCATGGCAATATAATTGTTGATTGTTATTTGGCAGCAATATAGTTTTCTGTAAAGTGAATAATTTTAGATATTTGCTTGAATGATTTGATATTTCACCTGACATTCCTGAATAATATGAAAATTTCTGATCATCGCATATTTTGCTATTTAAAAAAAACATTTTTTTAGTTTTTCTAAGAAATATTTAATATACCATACAGTGCTAATGTAAGAAATATTAACGTGAACATTTCCTATCAATTGGCCAATTGGTAAGACCGGTTACTATTAAAATAAAATATAAATATCTTCTTCTTCTTCTTCGTGGCACTCTTGTCAGAGCGGTAACGAGCGTTTCCATGTTTATAATTGGTGAGCCTGGTGCACTCATGCAAAGGATCGCTAAAATATAAATATGGCCATTACTAAAAGCTCAGCGTGTAACAGCGGAGTGCAGGCACAAGGGACATAACATCTTAGTTCCCAAGGTTGATGGCGCATTGGCGATGTAAGCGATGGTTAACATCTTCAATAACTAAACTCAGTTCGCCTTTTCAGGAAAGACATGTAAGATTAAGGATTTTGTGACTCAATTGGTTCATAATAATGTCACCCAGAAGCGTAGCAGATTTTGGACAAAATTCTCACCTACGTGAGGCTATTCGATCAGAATCAATCAAATCACATTTAGAGCGTTGTGTGAACTAGCTGCTTTTAAATAGGGCCCCCAAATAATATTGCCACCTCATTGAAAAATGGCTCACTCACCCTTCAAACCGGAACACAACAATCCAAAGTACTGTTGTTTTGTGGTAGAATATCTAATGAGTGGATGGTACCTACCCAGACGAGCATGCACAAAGCTCTACCACCGAGGCATACCATTTATATTACTATTTTATTTTTTTTTCTTTTCGGCTTAGTTACAAAATAAACTAAGTATATTCTTATTATAAGAACTTATTAATAAGCAATTAATATGAAGAATAGAAAAGCTTATTGCAATTAAAAGGGTATACCTATAGCTGGTAAAATAATGCGAGTGATATTTATGATTCAAATAATTGAAAATGAACAATCTACGTGTGTACGTAGATTGTTCTGCTGACCACTAATCGTGACCTCAGTGAGGCTGCAATTGACGCGCTTGGCAATTACGATAAATGCTATTATTGGTTATGTCAAAACCTTGTCAAAGGGAATGATATGAAACAATGGACTCACGAAATTAAACGATATTCATCCGGTTAAATGTATCCTACATATCAATCCAAATCAAAATATTCTTCTTCTCGAATCGAATAATTTTGATTCCTCGAGAGTTGCCTTAGGTCTGTAATGTAGGTTTTGTGATGTCATGACAAAGGCCCTAAAACAGCAAGTGTTTATGTTAGTAATTCTAAGAACGGTTACTTTTACATGCGCCAACTTTATGTGAGTAATGATACGAATCAATAAGCAATCGATACTGCAACAAGTATAAATCATTTAGACTGCAACGCTAATCATGGAACCAATGTTATGCTTCTAGTGTAATGAACTATCTCACCCTTTAAGCCGTACGCGTTATTACAATTCATCTTTGGCGATGAATCACCTAATGAAAGTGTGTGCTAGCCTTTTTTATTAAATTTTATTCTTTAAATAAGGTATGTAGACAAAATAGTATAAAGATGAAGTGATTGAAAGATACACCAAATGTTTCATTGAGTTTGCGATTTATTGTTTTTATCTCTAAAAAGCATGCTAGTTTTTTTTTCAGAATTTGCTACATGTGTTTGTATATACTGGTATTAATTGGCGAAATAAGCAATAAAATTAATCGATCGAATTTAAATAGCACTGGATTTTACAGAAAATATTAAGAACGTGGATCACACACACACTCATCACAAACTCTTTCGCCAAATAGCAATGCTTAGTAATGTTGTGTACCAGCAGGAACCGTATGTGTAAGGGCCATAACATCTTAGTTCCCAATCCCAAGGTTAATATTTCTTACAGAGCCAATTGTCTGTGAATTGGCTTTACTTATAAGTGTTGTTTAGGAGACTATTAGTTGAACAAAATGTGTCTTTTTCTTTCGACATTCGAAAGTTTAATTAAACAAACGACTATTTAATTATCGTTAACAAACGTTTATCAAGAGATAAACTTTTGTTTAACAGTCGCTGATCGAAGTTTATAAGTTGAGTCTTATGATATTAATAAATTCGAAAAATGGTTATTTGGAGAAGCAAACGATGCAGTTTAAGTATTAATGTAGAAATATAAGACATCGTTCTACTCGACCGCAATTTTAGTGTTTAACTAAACGAGTTAAGCTTAAGGAAAGTTTAATGAGATGCTATAAAAGTGTAGTGATCTAAAGCGAATGGGTAATCAAGGTATAACAATATTGCTGACGTTGACGACGGCCAAGAATCTAATAATGTTTAATATTATAACAAATTATTTATTAATACTGCAATTTTATTTGAAATAGTTCTATATTCCTTCGCTGGTTAGTGGAAGTGCTTGGTACACGTCCGTCTGTTTGGATACCACCCACTCTTCACATGTTCTGCCATAAAACAGCAATATTTAGCTGACGGGCCGACCGTCAGGGCGTCACGGTAGCATGCGCAAGCGATCCCGTGGCGTCCCCCGACTAGACGGAGAGGATACCGCTAGTTTTTTAGTGGGTATGCCGGCGCCTTCAGTGCCGGTGAGCCCCACATACCCCCCCACTTTATGTGGGGGAAAAGCGTCAAGGGGATTTAATAGCGAAAAAAAAACGTCATAACATCTTAGTTCGCAAGGTTGGTGGCGCATTGGCGATCTAAGCGATGGTTAACATTTCTTACAATGTCAATGTCTAAGGGCGTTGGTGACCACTTACCATCAGGTGGCCCATATGCTCATCCCTATTCTATAAAAAAAGAAGGATAGAGTACCTAACACCTCCACCTCAAAAAGACTAGTTTTAGTATATAGCGGGATGTGTTCGAATCTTTTATTCTACTTTATACTGTTATATATGTACATTTCGTATTATGAGTATAAATCAGAAAAATGCAACGATTAGAGGACATTTCGTGTTTCTTTTCTTCTTTTCTTTAATTTTTTAATCTGACACAACCCTTGAAAATACAATGTAGCTTACATACATTACATTGTTTTCACTTTGAACTAGATTTAGCTTTACAAAGTCAAAAAAAAGATTAGCAATTTTGTCTTCTCTTAATTCACTCCCGTAACGTGACGATTCAAAAATGCTTTCTTCCCTTCTCTCTACTGAATCTACCCTTTTACCTAATATCAACACATTCATTAATTATTATGATAATAGTCCAAGTGTGTTTGGTGGGCTTACTATGAAGAAAAACAAAAAATATGTCATGAAGTTTCCGCCAGTCGCATGTGAAGTCCACTGAAACATACCCCTTCGTAATATCTCAAATGGCACAACAATATCAAGCACTACTGTTTTGCGGTAGAATATCTGATGAATGGGTGGGTGGGTGATTATCTACCTAGACGAGCTGGCACAAAGTCCTACCAAAAAAAGTAAAAATTGATTAGAATAGTCCTTCGGTTTCTCAACCTATCACCTCCCCTGCCAATTCTCCCGGTATAAATGTTTATTTGTATTATTAAGTGACCAGGACCAGTACCCAGGACCAACGTGTCCGCGGCCTTACATATAGCCACTGGACCAACGAGGCAGTCAGTATTATTATTATTAACTTTCTATATATGGTACATAAGAAATAAGTTTGTCTCTACCGTCAGGGTAAATGAGCCAGTGTAGCTTATTAGACAATATTTTATTTTCACTAAACATGCCTACAATATAATGAAAAACTTCTAATTTGAATTCATATCTAAGCTTAAATTTTATTTGACAAATAATTTATAATACGGTTGCTTATTACCTTTCGCTTATTATAAATGCGAAATTAACCCTGTCTCTATTTTACCTCACTACGTCTGAAACCACTGAGCCGATTGAATTGAAGAGTATGATGACATAAGTATGGGGATCTACGGGGTAAATAAATTGAGCTTGACTGAAATCACTAAAGACTATGTCAATATGACGTATGACAATTTTTTCTTATATTAGTTTATTTCCAGTGTGACTCTTGTACTGGTAATTGTTTGGGGGTGTTTCTTTCCGAACCGGTGGTAGACATGGCGCTCTTTGACTTTAGTTAATTAAAAAAATAAAAAAGACCTATTTTATAATAAACCAAATCTATGACAATCATAATAATGAAATAAATGAAAAAATACACTCGGTCATTTGAACGTGATTGATTAGTAAACATCAAAGACACCAAATTTTGCATGTAATTACAAGTGCTAAAGATTGAAAACCTTTAAGAGACTAAACAAAGCGAAAGCAGAACTGCAGAACTATAATTAGTGCCGCTTTGTCTACACGTGACAGTAATTCTAAATAAAAATGCCTTGTTTTTATTAGTTATTTTACGTTCAATCCCGCCGTATAAGAGAAAATTACGTTCAATTAAAACAACAAACAATCAGTTCGTATTTACACTCTGTACAAATGTTCAAAACAATGTACGCGATTTTAATAATTTAAATTCAATGATTACAACAGTGTGTTCAAAGAAACACAGAAAAGTTACGATTTGCAAAAAGGAAATTAACACGAAATTGCATTATCCTTTCGAATCCTTCACGATTCGCACAACAAGTGATAGTCGCATCAAGATGTCGCCTTATAAACTATGGAGCATATAAAGTGCAGCGATGCTGTATTTGTTTGGCGTATATTGGGACAGAAATTAAAAAGCCTTTTCTTTTTCTGAGTGCAGAAACAAGAATTAGACAATAAAGGAATTTATTATCTGAAACTTATTTACTTTTATCAAGAGTGGCTTTAGAATTGTATTCAATTGAGCAGTCGCGAAATAAATCCAATATTCAAGTACTTGGCGTAACAAGTAAGATTACAGAGTTATTATTCTTGTTGACATGAAACAAAGCAGTTTTCGTTTGTAGTTCGAAGCACGCAAGATACATACAAAATGTATTTTGCGTGCTTCGAACTACATGACAAATTCGTACTACATGTGTTATAAACCGCTTTTAAATCTAACTGTTAAAGCCGGAAAATGAGCAGCAAAGTGATCAGCGCTGTAACCGTCTTGGACGTGCGACAAAGTGTCGAGTGCGTTTAGTTTCACCAATCAACATCACGAATTTATATGAATTATTTGGCACATGATAAATGTTTTACGAATATTATTTGTTTGGAGCTTTCGCTGCTTAGGAACAAGTTTTTGATTTAAATAAATTAACAGAACGATGTAAAAAATATACGTAATATTTGTTGTTCGAGGTTAGGCTTACTCTGACGTGCTTCAGTGTGCACGAAAAATAATGAAAAATTACTCAAAATATTTGACTAATAAAATATATTTAACTAAATGAAATTTTTTTTATTCCTCTTAGAAACTTAACGCTCCTCTATGATATAATAAGTTACCCCAAGATGTAGATAAATACGTTAATTAGTACGCTTTCACTTTGAGTAGAAATTTGTATTGCTGCTGCTAAATATTTGGTTTTTTAAATAATTCTATGAGAACAAGTTATGCTGTTGAAGGTCGTGAAAATGAATACGGACCATAAGTTCATGCGTATCCAGATTAGAAATAAATTTAAATTATATAATTAATATCTAAGCAGATAGTCTGTACTATATAAAAAATCCTTATATTTATTAAGAAAATCTGTGTTTAGTATGAAAAATTATATGCACATTTCTCAACATGCTGTGCAGGAATGAGACCTGAACAAGAATGAGAAATATCAAGCAAAATATCCAGCAACTATTATACGTGTAACAAAGAGTAAATTGAATCATTCATTCGTGATAAAAGTTTAAAAATTTCATATTGTACTCGGAATATGCCCGCTGTATTGAAAATAAATAAGATCTTTAACGTTGGTACTTTCTTTAAAGTTCTTGCATTTAGTTCATCTTATAGTTTCCTTTCTCGTAGTATTCTTCTCGTCAATAATGTTCAAACAACATGCTCTAAGACGTTGGTACTTATAAATTTTCCTATTAAATCGAAGAAAGAAGTTTCAAAGATAATACGACGCGCGTATTAACGGAAGATTGCAAATTCAAGCATCGCTGAGTTTCTCAAGTGAGAAGTATTTACAGTTCGTTCGTGTTTTACTAAAAAGCGAAGAACTCATAAATGTTCGGAAGGTGTAAAAAGTATTGTTGCTTATCTTTGAATTGCGTCAACATCATATCAACTCCTACTGTTATTCGAAAATTGGCTTGGTTTCTTACTCATGAAAACATTAAATTGTTAAAACAATATTTGCAATGAAATTTCATTAAAATCTTAATTACAACATTAGTTGTAATCGCAGTTAATACTGCAACTTTAAGATAAGCTATGAGGGTAAGTAAATATTTTTATTTAAGGCGACTCTTATAAGCATTTAAAATCGATATTTCAATCAATCAATCAATCGATTTAAATAGATGGAAATCTGCCATAGTTTTGTATTTCATTCTTCCGATAACGATTCAATTTATATCTTAAATGAAATTACATCTACATACGATTAATTATATATAATCTACATGAAAGTCAAAGACTACGAAGTTGACGATGTTCTTTTTAATATAATTAACAGCCTGGGAAAATTCCTCCTTTCCTTTTGAGGAAAAGATACAAAATTATGATCATTTCACTAAAGAAACGAGCACGAGATGTTGAGTGTTGGAAACACTCAACATTTTAATTACTGAACTTTTGTGTCATATAATTACATAAATATACGCTACTATATGTCAAATTTTACAAAACTTTTTAATTTTGTCCACGATTTGTACTTGATACAGACCTCGTACTATAAAGACTTCTTGAAGGTTGCAATGTCATATTGGTTCGGAAAAGTTGCCAGCGAAAGCTGGTTCCACAGAGTGATTGTGCGAGGCAGGAAATGCCTTAGGAAACGCACTGTTGTGGATTTCCAGACATCGTGAAATTCAGCGGCCGGGACTAAACCAAACAACTCCTCAGAACACTCCCTGTGATATATGCGATAGAGGATGCAGAGTGACTCAACATCTCTACGCAAATCCAAAGGATCAAGCTGGTCGATAATAGCTTGATCGTCGACAATTCGAACAGCTCTACGTTGAATGCGGTCAAAAAGAAGAAGCTTTTACTGGGGAGCTCCCGCCCAGAGGTGAGAGCAGTACTTCATATGGGGCCAAATTTTCGCCTTGTAAAGATTTAGGCGATGGGCCGACGTGAAATATTGTCTCACCTTGTCGAGCACTCCAAGCTATTTGGAAGCCAATTTGGCTTTAACTTCCAGTTGACCGCGGAAATGAACAACGTTCGAAATCTCGACGTCAAGTATCCTGATACTGGCTGTGGTAGTGAGGGGAGTATTCTCGAAATGATAGTAGAAGATCCGAACCTAAAACGACCTTCACCGAGCTGATAATAAAATGAAACATATTTTATAACAAATTTAGTATATTAGAAAATATGTCAAGAATGGGTTGGCTAAAAAACTCCTGGACAGACTATTTTTAATTATTTAAAAAAAAATGAATTTTAATTAAATGTTGCAACATCAAGATAATAAGAAAATGTTTACCCTGACTTAAAGTATCAATCGTATAGAATGTGCAGCCGTTGGGTTGCCTATTCTTTGCCTGGACAAACTACTCGGTTGTCGGGTATAAGCGGGTATGTCGATGCCAGTTACCTTCACTTTCTTTATAACTTATATTGATATAAAAAATAATCTATTATCAAGCAAGTTCCCTTGGACTCAACCGCAGTAGCCCATCTGTGAGTAAGGTAAACTAGAAGATCACCGGCTGAGCGACCCCGACGGAAGCTGTACTGACGGTTGCTAATCAGCTGGTGCTCCTCTAGGTACCGCAGGAGCTGGCAGTTAATAATGGATAAGTTAAGTCAAAGTCAAAGTCAAAAATCTTTATTCAATATTCAAGCATTACACTTACTTATTGATTGTCATAAATCTACCACCGGTTCGGAAACAAACACCTCAGACCTGAGAAGAACCGGCGAAAGAAACTCAGCGGGATTTTTTTTTCTCATATTTTCAATATATACAATTGACAGATTTTTTTTTTTTAAATACCCTGGAGGCCATCGTTTCATTCCCAAGGTGTGCAATCCTTTAAGAAGTCATTGGTTGTGTAATATCCTTTTGCACACAAGCGGTCCTTAACAATTCTATTAAATTTCACAATCGAATATTTTTGAACGCTTTCTGGGATCCTGTTGTAAAAGCGTATACATTGTCCCATAAAAGACTTACCCTGTGTAATCTGGTAACAGTGGTTGTAAGTTTATACTTGTTCCTTGTGTCAACAGTACATACATACGTCACAATTCCTGGGAAAATATTTTACGTTTTTGTGTACATACATAACATTATCGAATATATATTGAGAAGCGACAGTCATTATTTTAATTTCTTTAAACTTACATCTTAGTGAATATTTTGGGCCCAGGTTATAAATTGCACGAATAGCCCTCTTCTGCAGTACAAAAATCGTATTAATATCGGTAGCATGACCCCAGAGTAGAATGCCATAAGACATTATACTGTGGAAATAACTAAAATACACTAGGCGAGCCGTATCTACATCAGTCAACATTCTAATTTTTTTTACCGCGAATGCTGCAGAACTGTATCTATTCGCCAATTTAATAATATGAGGGCCCCATTGAAGCTTAGAATCTATGGTGATACCAAGAAATTCTGTTGCTTCTACAGAATCTAATGCTTCCCCATTTAAAAGTACATTTGTTTTTACAAATTTCACGTTAGGAATAGTGAATTTAATACATTTAGTCTTTTTACTGTTTAACAGTAAATTATTAACACTAAACCAATATACTATTTCAGAGAGAGCATTGTTCACCTCGTCATATATTGATAAACGTCTCTTTATTTTGAAAATTAAGAACGTGTCATCAGCAAGCAATACTATCTCATGTTTATTATTTAAGAGATGTGGCAAGTCATTTATATAAATGAGGAACAGAAATGGACCAAGAATAGATCCTTGAGGGACCCCCATATCAACTGGTGCCCCGGGAGAACTCTTTCCATTTATATCAACCCTTTGAGCCCGCTTGCTCAAATACGAAATCAGAAGGCTGAGTGCTTTGTCTCTAATGCCATAGTGACGTAGTTTCCTGATCAACGTTTCGTGTTGCACACAATCAAAAGCCTTAGATAAATCAAAAAATATCCCTAAGGCATCCTGTGACTCTTCCCAGGCTCTGTAAATATTTTTAACGAGCTCGACACCGGCATCGGTTGTCGAGCGACCCCTTGTAAAGCCAAATTGTTTACTGTGTGGCAACTTGTATGTGTCAAAATGTACTAACATCTGATTAAGCATTAATTTTTCAAAGATCTTACTAAGCGTTGGTAGTACAGAAATAGGTCTATAATTGTTGGGGTCTGAAGTACTACCAGATTTAAAAATAGGAATTACCTTACTATGTTTCATAAGGTCAGGAAACACGCCACTAAGAATACAATTGTTAAATACAATAACAAGATAAGGTGCAATCACATCAATAACTGACTTGACTACCTTAACAGAGATTCCCACAGATCGGCCGTTTTCTTAACATCCAATGAATTGAAAGTTCTGATTATATCTTTGACATTTACAGTGTCAAAATTAAAGCTAATGTTGCACTTATATACATTGTTTTTTAATAACGATTCAGCGACGGTAGGAGAGGAATTTAGTGCTTTCGTGGTTGAGATTGGAATGTCAGCAAAAACATTTTCAAAAACAGTAGCAACATTCTGGTCAGAATTAACTGGCTTATTACCAATAGATAGAGGGAAGGCAGTGGTGTTATTTTTGACTTTTCCAGTTTCGCAATTAATAATTTTCCAAGTCATTTTTATCTTATTCCCTTAGTTCCTGGAGGGTCAGCTGGAGTTGATCCTCCGCCTGACGCGCCTTGATACTGTGGGTCATCATGTTTGAAATTACAAGGATTCTAATGTTCTATAAATAATAACAAAGGCAACAGTGTGAGATGATAATTTATTAATATGTGTAACTTTAATAGAATATAAAATAAGAGTAAGTTAAGGGATGACAATAATTCAGATACGAATTTTAAAATTGAGTTCGTTACCTGCTTAATGACAGCTGACGAACACAACACCGAAATGTTATACACAATAACACTGCACTCAGTTGATTGATTATTTATAGAGTTGATTCTTAATATTAAAAGAGATAATTATACACAGAATCAAGTTCGTAAATTAATTATTAACTAAAAAAAAATATTTGAAAAATCTGGGAGAAGTTTGAAAGACGTGTAAATTACAGTGTTGCCACAGGAAAAAAAGGTCAAGAGATTATAATTAGAAGGTAAGATTAGATAAGATTAGGAAGGTAAGATTATAATTTGCATAATTAATAGATTGATACTTTCTGGAATATTTTAATCTATGTCTGAATTGATACCTCCAGCCATTAAGCCTTACCTTGTCCACTATTATGATATATAAATATCAGAATGGACACTGTCTATCTGTCTATTGCGCAAGCTTTGTGCTGCTTGATGTGAACACTGATAGGTGATGGTGTATATTGATTACAGCGTAGGATGAGAGGATATTCCATTATTTCTAGAATATTAATGAATACTTGTTTTGTATTAACGCTATTATTTGAAGAAAAGCTCTTTTGTTTTAGTTCAGAGATTTACTCAGTAACAAACAATATGTGTTAGAACTGAGATGACATTTAAGGAAAACAACAGCATATAATACAAAATATAAACATTAAAAATACAATATACAGGCAATAGAGCCAATTACTGTTTTCCATTGAATTATGCAAACTTAATATTAGTTAACAGAAGTAGCAACACAGTTTGGATAGATAAAATGTAAAAAAAAAAAACAAAATAATAAATTAAAAAAAAATAATAATAAAAATTATGAATACAAATTAGGCGACACAGACTATGTTATGGGTGTGTGTGGTAGTGCAGTTACACTGTTATTTTGTGCGTGTATAAGTGATTGTATGTGTGTATGTGCTTAAGCGTATGTAAATTATGTGTGTGTATTATATTATTATTTCCTCTATATCGTTTTAAAACATTATCCTCAATACCTCTTTTTTCATAGAATTAGTTATATAAATGTTAAATGTACAGTAAGAAAAACACTATATTATAATTTCAAATAAGTCTTTATTTATTTATTTAAGATAGTTACACCATCGACTTTTCACTAAACACTTAAAATTAACAAATTAAACAGGCACTCATACGAGGTGATACGTCTTTAAAGGCGTAAACAACGTTAACCATTGTAACAAAAATAATATAAACCAAACTAACCAATATTAAAAAAAAGAATTAAACCCAATCTTAACTACTAATACAACAGAATTAAAAAGAAAAAGAAACAATAACATTATTATAATATATTTAGATAACAAATTATAAAACCAAAACTAGTACTTATATTATATATATATATATATATATTTGTATGAGATCGATTAATGAGATCTTTCGCAAGTTTAACGAAATTTGTTTTGTTACTAAAAAATATGTCGAATCAGAAAAAGTATATTTGAGGCACGGCGTAATAATATTGATAGTGGTATATTATAATATTCCACTTAAACATTATATACATATATGTAGTCGAATGTGACTTATCGCTAAAATATTTATATGATGTCATAGAATACACATGACAGAATGGATAAATCATAAGCGAAATCTTGAAAAATTAACTATCTACATTTATTTATTTTGTCATCTAAATTGAGTATTTACATAATTTCTATCAACTTCAATTTTTTTAAATTATTTTTATATTTGAAAAAATTATATCTTTGTTATTACCACATATAGCTTATCGTATTCATTGCATTTTTAATTATATTTAGTTTTTTGTTGGGCAACGAATTCTGTTCAACAGCCACAACATGTTCTTCTAACCTAAGAGCTTATTCCACCATGCTCAATGCAGAATATGCCAATACAGCTTAGTGTATACAAACGTGACAGATTTTCATCCGACACATACAGGTATTCACATAGTTTTCCTGTAACGCCGGGTACGAAATGATTTATAGATACAAAATCTTTGTGGTGCTTAACCCAGACAGTTAGAACTTGGCGGTCTTGCGTCATTTAATTACAACAAAATAAAGCAATATCAAAGATTCCTCTGCATATAAATTTCAACAACAAAATGCAAATTAAAAAAAAAAATGTTACTTCGAATATTGATAATGAAATTGCAAATGTTTTTTAAGTCAGATTCACTATGGCGTAATAATACTGTATTTTTAAATTACGCGTTATTTAAGGAAAACTATCGTAAAATCATCTACTTTTTCTTTTAATTAGTCCTTTAGAACTAGAATGTTTTATTTTAATTTAAATGACACTAATTTACAGGTGTAACCTGCTATATGAAAAAAAAGTTATTCCCAATCAGCAAGAACATTGGATAACAAAGATTCAAATATTCAGGTCATCTTTTCTATTTGAATATCACTGGAGAAATATATAAAATCTAACTTTTATTATTAAATTTATATAATTATTTTATTGTTTAATTATTTACTTTTATTTAATTATTTTTAAACATAATATATTAAATAACAGATACAACAAAAAGTTAGTTAATATTACATTGACATCCAGGTTTGAACTTTGTCTAATGTTATTTGGGATAATAACTATCGGGTTATGTTTGAGCAGTACCGAGCAACAAACTAACCAACAAAAATCTGCTAAGAAAACGTAGGAGACTTAAGAGACAACTTTTTCTCCTCTTTAGGTGACAAACGTCGTAGTCAGCTCATAAAACGAATATCCGTCATTATTCGAAGTGGAAAGTATCGCGTAGCAATCGACCGCAAAGCTACGGTCACATTAATGCAAGCAAAACGATGACTACAAGACTCTACGCTTTTAGCTTATCTACATTTCATTTCTAGCTTCATAAAATTTAATGATTTTTATTGAGGAAACTATTTAAAAAAAAATTAGTTTTAACTAAGTCTCCTTAATAATCGCATCATTTGACGTGTGAATGCAGGGAAAACGTTCAGAATGATTGGAAGTATGACAAAATGTAAGTATAAACGAACAATTATTTGTGCCAATCTCTACATCAGAACTAAAATCTAAGAAGTCAAGTGTATTGTATATAATTACGATTATTTATTTATTTATTTAAGATCACCAACATGACAATACAATAACAATTAAAAGTTTACAAGGTAATAAATAGGTCTAAGAGTAAAAGTTGCAATACTTAAAGGTGAACATATTATTATAATCTTCTTACCATCTTTCGGAGACTACCTAAAGTGCGGCTGGTACTTTCTCAAGTGAGCATTCAAATAGCGTTACCAATACAAAAATATATCGAAGTTAATATTTTAATTTTATAATCATATAATATATATGCACCGAAATCATTAGAAACTAGATGATAAAGATTTGTATTTCTTATTTAATATAGATAGGGATAGTGGACAAATGTACTCAAAGCATAGCAATTGCTAGCCACCGCCCATATATATATATTTTTTTTTTTTTTTTTTTTTTATTGTATAGGTAGGCGGACGAGCGTATGGGCCACCTGATAGTAAGTGGTCACCAACGCCCATAGACAATGGCATTGTAAGAAATGTTAACCGTCGCTTACATTGCCCATGCGCCACCAACCTTGGGAACTAAGATGTTATGTCCCTTGTGCCTGTAATTACACTGGCTCACTCACCCTTCAAACCGGAACACAACAATACAAAGTACTGCTGTTTTGCGGTAGAATATCTGATGAGTGGGTGGTACCTACCCAGACGAGCTTGCACAAAGCTCTGCCACCGAGTATATTGGCAATGTGATTTAATCATTCGCCGTAAATGCAGTCCCTTGTGCTTGTAATTACACTGACTCACTCAAGCTTCAAACTGAAACACACCAATACAAATGATTCCTATTTTACGCATGAATAATTGGAGAAGTAGGCATTGTGGTATCTATTCAGACAAAATTGCTCAAAGCCACACCACAGATTAACGTTTGCAAATTTCATTTGTTGAATTTAATTTAGTGGAGAATTTTCACCTCTGTGATGGTGATGTTAGTAGAGTAAAATATATTTTTATCACGAATAATATAATATTATTTTTATAAACAACAGAAAACCAGTCACGTTAAAGTGAAAATCTTTGAGATTTAAAATAAAAGCTGTAACTTAAAGCATGAATAACATACTGTTAGCGTTTAAGTTTACTTTTAAAGTTATAAGGAAGACGTACGATCAAGTCGAGCGACGGAGGCGAAGTGAAGTGATTCTGCTGTTTGCCGTGATTTTTTATACGCTCGACCATGTTAATTACTCTGGTGGGGAAGAGACCGCTAACACAGCCTCTCCTAACGTGGCAGCGTCCTCGTACCTTCACCCTAGTCATTGTCTGGAATTTGTGGAAACAGTACAACTTGGTTTAACAGTAAAAATACGTAAAAGCTCATCCAGACTTTCTGGCAGCTTGTGATGGAAGTTGTCGGTGTAAGTGAAGTGTCTTTATGATGCCTTTATTTTGATGTCCCTACAGCGGTCACCCTGACGCTCAGTGAGACTAATGTAGGTCTTTTCCGACTTTACTGATGGGATTTTAAACAAGTCTTTTCCGAGTCACCTCTACGCTCTTTCAGAGTCCTACAAGTGTCTTTTCTCAGTCAACTAGTACCCATATTAAACACGGACTTACTTTTTTGAGTCACCCCGACGCTCAAATAGTGAGACTTATACAGGTATTTTCCCAATCACCCCGTACCGCTACATAACGTGGACTTATATAGGTCTTTTCCAAGTCACCCCGACGCTTGCTATTTTATGGCAACGAGACTAACACGGGTCTTTTCAAGGTCACCCCATACCACTTAATACACACAAAGGCATCTAAAGTAATCACTTTATTACACCAAGTACAATACAAGTAAACAAACAAACATATGTAATCGTAACTTCCTACGTGATAATACAACAGAATTGCTGCAGTCAATTCAGCTGGATCACTATGATCACATCCATCATCTCGTCAGCCGATACCCCTGAGGTACCAAGCCAGTGCGCATATCACGTGTCACGCTCGGTCACCAGCACCACGTACGGCAGGCTGGACAGAGCCTCCCGGCGATGGGTTAGCCAGCAGCACCAGTTATACGCAGGCTGATGTATCGCACCCGAAGCACTGAAGCACCACGTTTGGCAGGCTGGGGACTGTTGACCGGAAATGGTCAGCCCGCAGCACCAGCGGTGAGCAGGCTGGTGGTTTGAACATGAGGCTTCACTTCGTTCGGCTGTTCCTGACCTTGACTGATAGTGTAACATGTAAAGCACTTCTTTAAATTAATAGAAAAACCCGCATTTAAAAAAAAATAAAGACTGACTAGTAGGGCCAGTACAGTCTTTTACTCTCAATCGAAGAGCGCAGTATATGCTTCGGGATACCACTAATTGTGCCAGGCTCAAGCATCACTTCAGACAATTATAAATGCGAGAAACACTCATTATCACTCCTTTGGCTTTAAAAGTTTGCGCGAAAAATATTGGTTTGATCTCACCGTAGTCTTGCTAGATCATATTGCACCAATAATACGATCGATTGCTCCCGCATCGTGGGTCATGGTAATACTCACGGAACGCCCTGGCGAAGGCAATGCCGTAGAATGCCCGATGCTCCACCATAGTCACAATCATTACACGCAGTCGCGGCGGCTGCCCGCGTGGAGGTGAACGGTTTAACGACGATGACGTTAATAGCAACGACGTTAATCGCTTTCTGAAATGCGAGTCACATGCAAAGCAGGGTAGTTAAATAAAGAAATTATCGCAATGGTAGGTTGTGAAATTAATTATATAGTAAGGGGTCCTCCAGACCGATTTCGGCCACGGCGGCCAATCTCAAGAGAGATTACCAGACTTATAGAGACTTATATAGTACCATCCACAGTAAGACAATGTCTTTCGCTTTTAAATTGGAACGCATTCACCAGATCCTTTTCATCGTACAATACGTTACCATAGGTAGCAGAGCGGATCAGAACACATGAGATTCTGATCACACGTATGATGTTAGCGTTTAAGTTTACTTTTAAAGTTATAAGGAAGAAGTACGACCAAGTCGAGCGACGGAGGCGAAGTGAAGTGATTCTGCTGTTTGCCGTGCTTTTTTAGACCTGTATAAAGATTAAATGATAGAATTCTCTTAAGTTCAATTTTCTCATAAATGTCCACCCGATGTGACAGTTCACCTTGTCTGTTCTTAAGTCTTTTATGATAATTTATATTTGCTGAATAATATAAATAGGAAGCAATACATTTATTATATGAATAAAAAGAAAAAGTATTAAAATAAAAAGACTAAGACGATGACCGGTCGAGATGGGAGGAAAATTCTACATGCGAAGCGATTACCTTCGAAATTGGTAGGCGACTCCCGCTTAAGCATTCAGAACATGACATTGCCTATTAAAAGTTAAAACCTATTTAACACTCTACAGTTAAAGTTTAAATCTTTTAAAAATATATGGTCATAATTTGACTATCTTAGTAACTAATACGTATTGGACTAGACTAGCTTATGAGGCAGCCTTTCGGGAGGTCTTGGGTTCAAATACCGGGTTAAATCAATAAAAATAATTTAATCGTAGGGATTTGTGCAAACTGTGCTTCTGGGTAGTTACCTATTGATCACAGCATTCTACCATCAAAAAGTAATTACTATTGTAATGTTCCAGTTTCAGGGGGTGAGTGAGCGAGTTCATCTACAGGACATGATATTTCAATTTCCAAACTTGATGGCGAATTGGCGATGTCGGGGATGGTTATTGTTTCTTACAGTATCAATGTCTATGGGTAGTGGTGATCATTTACCATCAGGTGTCCCGAGTCTGACTTCAGTGTATAGTACATAATTCGCCTCGGACAAATAATTGTCAAAAAAACTTCAATTGGATCGAACCAACAAAGAATACCGAATATTCCCCATGCTGAAATATCTACTTTTGGTCTTTTTTGGAATTTTTAAATAAAAATTAAGAAAACTTGGATTAATAAAGAAAACTATTTATCTATCACATTAAAACGTATGTTTTTATAAATTATTTGTTTTAAAGTTACAAGGTAGACGTCCGATCAAGTGACGAAGGCAAAGTGAGAAGATTTTATAAAAAAAAATCGTAGTGTGTAATACTCTTAGCCCTATTGGCCTCAGTGTCACCGGGCGGGATGGGCCGAGATGAACTCAAGCCGGAGGTTGGGAACCGACATATGGGGCTCAAGGGGAACGGACGTCCTAAGGGTGCCTCCTGTGAGGCCAGACCTCGGCTTAGGACGCCGTTGAAATCGGGTAGAACGAGATGTTTTTGCTGTTGTTTGCCGTGCCTTTTATACTCTTGACCGCTAACACTATATATAATGTGCTTCGTTGGTCTAGTGGCTAGATATAAGGCCGCAGACCCGGTGATCCTGGGTTCAATTCTCAGGTCCAATAAATAGTTATTGAGTTTTTCTGTCAGAGAATTCTCAGGCAGCCCGGAGTCTGGAAGTTGGAAGTGTGTACACTGCCGTGCCTCGGAAAGCACGTTAAGCCGTTGGTCCTGCGCCTGAACTCTTTCCGGTCGTGTCGGATTGCCGTCTCATCGGATTATGAGAGCTAAGGAAAAGAGATTGCACCTGTGTTTGCGCACACACTTGTGCACTTTAATATCTCCTGCGCAGTTGGCTAATCTCTCTTGAGATTGGCCGCCGTGGCCGAAGTCGGTCTGGATGAACTTATATATAATCATTTTAATGGATTTAATACCCATTTATCCATATGAATCATATTTTATACTTTATTTGCGTGGTGTATATATTAAATACATTAAATAATAAGAAAACATTTATTCAGGACAAACCAATATTGCAGACATAAAGTTACAATAAATGTATGGTAAAATCTATATAATAAAAAAAAAACAAAAGGAAATTAAACATTAACTAATGCATACAAGAAAACAACAAAAAAGAATATTAAAATTACTAAAAAATAAAGCAACAAATTTATTCAAATACACAAACACAATCTTATCTTGTTGCGATGTCAGCAATCATGATGTGTCCTGAAGAGGTGTACCATTCAGCTTTTATGTTGGATTAGAACCCAACGCTGATTTTCAATAGTACCCTTTGTGGCTGTGACGAGCCGAGATAAAGTGATTAATTTAAATTCATCCAAAATATGACACCCCGTCTTATGCCTCTACTGGTGACAGGAGGGCTGGTTCATTTTCTGCCCAAAGAATCGGAATTGCGATTCAAAGAGGAAATGCTGCTAGCATTCTTGCCACCATTCCACTCGGTCGCGATTGGTACAGTAATTATTTTTAATTTTTATTAGTATTTATTTAAGGTTTTAATGTAAATAAATAAGTTTGGAAAAAAAAACTTTTAATGTTATTTTTTTATGACGTAATTGATAATGTATGTATATTTTTATTGACACCCAAGAAAATACAATATAGCAGTAAGCTGTCAATTACATTATTATAGAAAAAAACACGCAGTCCAAAATATTGTTCTGTGGCATTGAACCCAAGATACTATTTCCTGTCTGAACCACTAGATTCGGTCTTTGGGCTAAATAATCGAAAAGTGAAGTGTGGACTATTATCTTTGAAAAATATACTTATTTCAATTAAGATCGACTTATTTATTCATTTCCTTTTATTATAATTTCTTGCAACAACCATCAAATTCGATGCTATTACATTTGCCGGCTGTCCTGCAAAAGCCACATTTTTTTAAATAAACATGTACGTTGATTAGAATATATGTAAATAACGACTAAATTTAAATACTTAAAACGTAAATATATCTTGTAGTAATAATTAACATTTCCACAAAATTTCACAGCGAACCATCCAAAAATATACGGACTTCAGTAAAAGGTATTGATGTTTGGGAAGGTTGTAATTGAGTAGTACTAAACCAAATTCATACTGACACTAGAAAACACAGGAGAATGATAATAAAACCGCACATTGCAGATATAGTTTTCATGTCAAATTATATGCCGTTTATACGTCAGTAAAAATTAAAATCTCATAATAGTCTGTAAGTAATATTTAAAGAAAATTAAAGAATCACAAAAAAAAAAGAATTATAAAAGTCGACGATATACGCCCCCGTGCACCCCCGTTATTGCTACGCAGGGCAGGGCGAGGTATATAAGCGACCGTCCACCTCCATCGTCCTCAGATGAAGACCGCTCTCCGTGAAAGTTTGACGCGAGCTCTTGACCAGCCACTTTGAAACTTAATTCAGTGTTTCAGTGTCAGATTTTCATTATTTACTGCGGCGTTCGGTCGAGCAATTTTGCATCGAAACGATATTTAAGATCGAGCAAAGCCGTGCAGTGCAGTGCAGATCTTGGGACTGTAAGTATACTAATCGCCTATTGCGTTTTTCAGAAGTTCGATTTCGCAAATCTTTTGGGGAAAAAAGGAGCACGCCGAAATTTGTACTAGCACTAAGATTCCCATGAGCCTAAATTGCGTTAAAATACAAAAACTTAATTACGGGGTAAAAAAAAAACGATTATCGAAACGTTTAAAAACATTCTCATTTCTAATGGAAAAAAAAATCTGATCCGACGGACTTTCGTTAGAAATTACACGATTTTTTTTAAAAAAGTATAACGTATCTAGTTTATGTATGTAATGAATGGCATTTAAATACAATTAGTTTTTGCTGCGGAAATAAACGTTAAAACTCAAATTTTCAAATTTAACGCTCAAGCGTTAAATTAAAACGTTCATATTAATCGCGCAACGTGTGAATGAGATAATTCTCATTTGCAGTTTTTCTTGTGTCCATTAACTTCTATAAAACGGCTATTGTATCAAAAATGTACCCAAGTGTACTTAAATAATTGCCACAATTCCATCTCTCGCTCGCTGGGAAAGAATTGAACCCGTAATTAATGAAATTTACCTCAGCTGGGGGGGTTTAGCTGCGGCCAATGAGTTTACAATTTATTCGACCGTCGAACTTATTAGACATAAGTTCGCAATCATATATTGTTTAGATTGCTTGCCAATTTTCCTGATACGAAATATACATTTTAAAAACTACAAACATAAATTAAAACTAAAAAACTTTTTTTGTTCACACGGACATCAAAATAAATACTCAAAGAATGATTTTTTTTCTTATAATTGTCACTAAAAATAATATAAATATTTTAAATTCAACGGTCATATCCTTTAAGTTAAGTAGAAGTCGCGTGTTAAAAAGTAGGTCCTCGCGGCGAGTTTCGACGGCTCGGATATTTTGACATACGACCATTTTTCATACAACTTATCTTCTCTCAATCAAATCAGTCTTTCAATCATTGGGATATTCATCGTAAGTTGAAATATCCGCTAGGGCTATTGCACAGGAAGCCGCGTACGGGACGGCACCGGATGCAGTCAAATAAAAAAATATCAAAGTCAAGCAAAATATGCTTTAACCGAGTAGGTAAATATGTTTTTACCGACTTTTGCGATATTCAAATAAATTTAAAGTTACTACTGGTTCGGAAAATAGATTCTACTAAGTTAACCGACAAGAAACTCAGTTGTTAGTCTTTTCAATCAATTAAATTACATGCCTCTTGATCAAATTAAATTGAATGATTAAAGAAAGCAGGATAGGATTTCTCTAATTTTTTTTCTTAAATAAAGTCGAAGAAAATCGCAATTTAAATACGATTTCGGTGCGGATACGTTGTGGCAACAATTGGATTTTAATGATACTATAATATTGCAGTCCAGCGTCGGTATTGTTGCGGTCCAATGTATATGAAGCCAACTGGCCTAGCTGCTTTTTTTAAATCAACCAACTAATGCAAAGGTGATAAAGCTTTAAAAAAAAGCGCTTTTATGATACCGCCTATAGTTTCCATAGTATCGACGATGTCCTTTATGTTGGAAGCGTACAATTAACATACGTTCATATTTAGATATGGGTTGATCAAAAAACTCAAGTATGGCTATATACCTTTATATGTCACAGTCCTGAGATGCTGTAAACCATGCAAATGTTACTCGTTTGTAAGTTAATATTATATGCCGAGATGGCCCAATGGTAAGAACGTGTGAATCTTAACCGATGATCGTGGGTTCAAACCCATTCAATTTCATGTGCTTAATTTGTGATTATAATTCATCTCGTGCTTAACGGTGAAGGAAAACATCGTGAGGAAACCTGCATGTGTCAAATTTCACTGAAATTCTGTCACATGTGTATTCCACCAACTCGAATTGGAGTAGCGTGGTGGAATAAGCACCATACCTTCTCCTCAAAAGAGGAGAAGAGGCCTTAGCCCAGCGGTGGAACATTCACAGGCTGCTACTTTACTGTTACTGTAAGTTATTATTATATTGGCATCGTATTAAGTCAACAACTCTTTACACCGTCCGAGTAGATAGTACCTACTGCCAGTGAGGGATTGTGGGAGTATTCAAAATATAAATGTTCCGTTTTAAAAACAAGTCCTTATGATTCAAAATTTTAATTGATATATATATTTTATATGCCGTATATCAAACTTTTAGGGGCTAAAAATAGTACCTCCTTCATTTTCGGTTTCAACTCCCAAGGGGGAGGTTCATTAAGCTTATAAACACATAAATATTTCTTCTGTAAGAATTACATTTCAAAATTATAATATTTTTCTATCTTTTATGGGAATAAATAATACGAAAGCTAAAATTGGCCAATTTATCAAAACGAAATTTTCCGTTAGACATACACGTACTTATACCAATTACGCGATATAATTTTTCCAATTTAATTTGTTCATGGATAATTCTCTTGGAATAAGTCTATATTTTCAACAATAGTAAATATAATAAGTAACGATACATTATAAATTACCAAAGTCAACACACATCACTGAAGAAAGCTTGTATAATCGAACTAGCATTTCTCCCGCAGCTTTGCCGTCATCAAAAATAATAAAAAGGCCAAAATATGGTTATGTGATATTTTAGCTGTGATAAAGTAACATATAATCAAAACTCACACGACCTTTCGTATTTATGATATGAATGTTGTTTTGTTTTTGGTATCTCGCAAATAGCCATATTAACTTCAAAAGAGGCAGTTATTTTGAAACACAGATAGACACTTCAATTTTAGTTTATTTGCATTGATTCTAAAATATTCAAATTAAAATTAACTCAGTAAAAACATTATTTACAATTAATAATCCTGGCACCTCTTTGTGCACCAACTCTCGGTGACTAAAATTACTAAGTTACTCGAAAAGCTTACTCTGGAGCATGCAACATAAAACTCTGTAAAGTCTCTGTGAAAACAGTCCTCAATTAAATCAATGCCGGTCATGTTCAATGACTGGCATTGAGACTCAACTATAGTCTTTGAAATTCGTAAGAGTAATCTGATAGAGGTAGGTTTTTATTCTTGGAATGAAATGGAATGAAAACCTAACTCTCCTCGAGCACATCCTTCAATAAATGTTTAGGAATAGTGGGTCATGTTGAGGTAAAACATCGAGACTTCCAAAAAAGTGGTCCTGTTATGCATAATTTCCACCTTCTATTTTTCCTTCTATTATTTATCATTTGCAAACATTGATTATACTGTGTAATACCATCTATGAAATATCTGTGATCAAGATGCTGACATAAGCCGGAAGCTGCACTTTACCAGCAATACTTCACTTTGGAAGCGAAGTTTTGTATACAGAAACGTATTATTTGGACCTCCCTAGGAGATATTTATCTTGAGACATTGTGTGTTTTGCATTTTATTATTTGCACGCAGAAGTATGTATATGAAGTTTTTTAGCAAATATGTCCAAACAAACATTCTAACCCTTTACAACAAACATAAAAATAATCCCACCCGTTTGAGAAGAAATTTCCGAAACATGTTTATTAATTCATTTAAGAAACACAAACAGTAAATTCCAAGCAGATCAGACCATTTCTTAATACTAATATTTCTAACCCTTTTCTCCCGTTTGGGGTAGAATTTCCAAAAATGATAAAATACGTATGCATTTATTTTTGCTCAGAATCTTTAAAATTAAATTTTATTCTTCTTACTTCAAAAATGACGTACTCGCTATACAAACTTTCAACCCTTATTTTAATGTACTCGGGGGTAGACTTTCAAAAACCCTGAATAACATATTTATTTATTTCTAAACAGAAGCTAGTATATAAAATTTCATGCTGCTTACATGAAAAATGACGAACTTGCCATACAAACCTTCTACCCATATTTCACCCTCTTGGGGGTAAATTTTCGAAAACCCTGAAATACGTAATCATTTATTTCTAACCAGAGGCTAGAAACTTTGACCCTGTTAGGGGTGGAATTTCCAAAAATCCTTTCTTAGTGCGCGTTTTCATTATAAAATGCATCAGCTGTCAAAATTTCAAGTCTTTAACCCCAATCAGGACATTCATCAGGACAGGAGTCTTTTTTATATATAATAATAATTAACTCATCTCCAAAACTTATTCAAGCTTTACATTACTTATATTATTCAGTTATTGGGGTTTTCTGTCAGAAAAATTCTCAGTAGCAGCCCGGAGTCCGGAAGTTGGAAGTGTGTACTCTCCCGTGCCTCGGAAAGCATGTGAAGCCGTTGATCCTGCGCCTGATTCGTTAGATTGCCATCCCATCGGATTATGAGAGCTAGGGAATAGAGAGTACGCCTGTGTTTGAACCCACTCTCGTGCCCTATAATATCTCCTTTGCAGTTGAGATTGGCCGCCGTGGCCAATCGGTCTGAAGGACATTATTATTATTATTAAGTTATTTTGAGACATGTAACAACGTACAATGGATGCATATATTTAGCTCGAAATCTTGATCGTTAATATTATGGAAATGTAATAAAGAGTAACTAAGTAAGAGTAAGAGTTTGAAAAAGGAAACTTGCCGAGATGACTCAGAGGACAGAACACGACAACTTTAAGATAACAGTTTCTAATTCGGACAAGGAACACTGATTTTAATGCGCATAATTAAGATAGATGTCGTGCTAACCGGTGAAAACCTTGTACTTAATTTAAGCTCCATTCATCTCTCGGATTTTAATTGTTGAAACATTCGTTATCAAATGACAATATCAAAAAGAAATGTGACTGTTACGGGACGGGTCTGCAGATTACGAACATCGAATTTATATTATAAATATAAAAAATAACGACAGCGAAGTCTATTGTATATGTGGCACGCACGTGCAACATAAGCCTGGCATAAGAGGACGTCATGTCGTTTGCCGTCACGGCATACGAATCGGTCTTACCCCCATAGGGCGCCATTAGATGTTTCACATTAAAATAAGATTAAGATTTAGTATATTAATTAATTATTTATTAATCTACGTCATCTAGAATCTAACCTAACCTTTATTAGAATATACGTACAAAATCGTTGGTTTTTTTTATCTTGAAATATAACGTTAAAATAGACTGTTCCAAGAACCTATTACATAACCAAGGGTTTTTTAACACGAATCAGCTTGCGCATATTTAAGATTATTCAAGTGCGTATTTAGTATGCTCGGATTGCGTTGAGGAAAAAGTATGCGAAACTTATAGAACCGATAGCATAGGCTATCGTTTAAATTTTGTTAAGAAAAGGAAATAATTTTAAAAGTTTCTATCTTATTTTGAAATACAAAGCTTTCCACCCTTATGAGATCAATAGAACAAAGTATGCCCTTAATCTGTCACTTCTTTGTTAAAGTGCATTACTTTGTTTCCGAGATACTTGTTATTTTTCTAAGCCCTTTCTATAAGATGCTAGCTTAAGATTTATTAAAGAACTAAAGTAATATTTATAAGCTTTAACAAACATTCTTAGCGCAAGAATACTATTGTATTCGAATAGTACATAACTTCGGTGTTTTACAATATGATAATAATGATGACGATCTCACAAGTGTACGGATAAACAAAGCTGCACTCTATTTTCTCACTCTAATAATCCGATAAAATGACAATCCAATATCATTATATTCATCAGAATAATTAGAAAAAATATTAAAAACAACACTCCCGGTTATTATAGATGAAAAAACATTAAAATAAGATCGCGACGCGAGAGGCGCCGTCTTATACGCCGTGAAGGATGCGCTTGTGAAATCTGAAATTTAGCGAGCTAAAGGCGCAATCTTTATAAAAAACAATAAATAAAATTTCAAGGGGAAAGAACAGGTATTCAAAACGCGACATCTGGATTTACGATTCAACATGAAATATGGAATCAGATTCGAATTGTAATGCGACTCTCCGCTAGGTCTAAGAGCTGTTTAATATTCAACTCGAAGATTCAGGCTTGTGCTCTCAATAAGAGCGCTTATGTTTTAAAATACTTAAAGGACCTTGATATTACTTAATATATATTAATTGACGATGGAATCGATATTAAGAAATTATTGTGCACTTTTATCGAATTACTAGTTCTTTAAAGGCTTAAGATACGTGTTGCAAATAAACAGAGCATCTCATTTATTCAAAAAGAGGTCTTTGCTGGTGTGTCATTATTTGTGCATCACTATTGAGTTCTATGATTAATTATGGATAGCAAGAAAACAAAGTTTAAATTCTAAATGACATTGCCGCTATCAAAGCATCAATATACATTTGCAGAAATAATCCTTTCTTTTAATAAACCATTTAATAAACGTCAATTTTTTATAGAATACTTTGGCGCGCGCGCATATGGGCCACCTGATGGTAAGTCGACACCAACGCCCATAGACAATGGCATTGTAAGATATGTTAACCATCGCTTACATCGCCAATGTGCCACAAATCTTGGGAACTAAGATGTTATGTCCCTTGTGCCTGTAATTACACTGGCTCACGCACACTTCAAACCGGAACACAACAATACAAAGTACTGCTGTTTTGCGGTAGAATATCAGATGAGTCGGTGGTACCTACCCAGACGAGCTTGCACAAAGCCCTACCACCAAGTTATTTAAGTTATATTTTAGCATATATTAAGTCTTACTCAGTTGCAAAGATATATCTGGAATCTGGAATGCACCATTAAAGCAGCAATATCTCAGTAGATTCTCGCGAGAACCGAAGTATCAGAATACAAAGGCCAAAATAATGATGGATTGCAGAACACTATAATAATAATAATATTCACACAAAGCCATCTGATCCCAAACTAAGCAGAGCTTGTACTATGGAAACCAGACAACTGATACACTTACATATACTACTTTTTTTCTGTAAATACAAATATAGATACATACTACATACTTATATAGACCCAGACTCAGGACAAACAGACATGGTCATGCACAATGTCTGTCCTGGGTGGGAATCGAACCCACGACCTGCGGCGTGAAAGGCAAGTACCTTACCAACCGCGCCAACCGGCTCGACACTGCTCTCAGGAGATGTATAAGCTTACAACGTAGCTAAGTTAACTTTATATTACGTAGTTAATCTTAGAAAACCACATGTGGTACACTTTTTGCGTTATAGATAATTTGGACTGACTAGTGCGACTCGTATGCCGTGACGGCAAAAGGCCTGACACTCTATTATGTCTTTTTATGGGTGCGTGGCGCATATGTTAAATATTTAGAAAAAAACATTAAATATCACAAATGAATTCTATCTGGGAGCTACAAAGAATTTATCATAAACATGGTTTTGTGTTGAAAAATGTTTGGTATCTTGAATTATTGCAATTTCGCATCGGACAGCGCACTGTGTTCTTCACAACAAAATGAATATTGTTGGTATTTGCTGTAAATTTAAATAGGTTTATGAACTACGTAACTTTCCAACATTTCATGATAATAATATTTACATAAAATATTTAGATAAAGTTCGTCTGTCTTATAAATGATATTTTGCCTAATACTGCGACTGACTAATATTTATTTTAAAATATGATTTATCGGCTAAAACGGCAGAAAGATTATTACCAAAACTTGAGCAATTATACCGCGAATGGATAATGGAACCGATGTGTCTCAACGGATCAGTAAAATAATTTATATAATAATTTTAATTTTAATTATATTCATTTGAGATTAACTTAACTTTAACTTGTGGAATATAAACAGCTAGAATTAAAATCGATGGTATGGCATTTGATAAACAAACCGACACGCAAACATCACATCAATAAACAATATTTTTGAATTACATCATTTGAAAACATTGACTTGTCCACCGAATAATCACCTACGCAGATATGTAATCTGCGTAGGTGATATAACTGCACTTATGTGAGTGCAAGCAAAGTTGGTAATTCCATGTCTATGAAAACAACTTCTCAAATAATACATCACTTTCGAAATAATTTGGTTACTATAAAAAAGGTTATAGTAAGTCAACCATCAAAGATAGACATATGCGAACCTGGACTTTTTTTTAGAACTTTTTGAGAGGAACAATTCTGTCATACATGATTATTGCGTAATTTTAACCGTTTACGCAGCGTACGCAACTAAAGCTCTCAAAAGCTATCAATTTTCCCGTTTTTTGCAACAATTTTTATCAATGCTCCAAAAATAAATAGGTAGGCAAGATATGGAGAAAAAAGACGAAGATCGTGCTTGTAGTCTGAGAGGTCTTTACAACAGTGGACGATCCCGGGCTGATGGTACATGCAGGTCCAGGAGATGTTTTAGCTTACCGCCGAGCACGAGACGAAACACATATTTCAATTCAGTCTTGCTTGTTTGTTGGACGACTAAGGACTTTGGTGTAGCTTTAAATATTTTATCCTTCATTTTAACCGTCTGTTAATGAAGATAATAACTAAATAAAATTAATTTAGCTGAACTTAAGAATTCTGAAATTCGTAAAATTCATTTTTGTATCAAAGTTTCAACTTTAGATGATAGGAATGTCATCCGTTTGAGCTTAGTCCGGATTTATTTAAGTTTGAAGCGCAACCGGTGAGCTTAATATTTCTTTCATTAGTGTAAATTTTAATTTGAATAGTTGAGCATTAAGGTAATATTAAAGGAGAATATTTAGTCATTTTTTAACATTCGATCATTCTCCTCTTATCCTGATTTAATAAACGACAGCTTATAAAGGGTCAATAGCATACATACAGGCAATATATATCTCGATAATATAGCTTAGTATTGAGTTGCATTATGTAATGTGACGAAAAAATATTTTTGCATTTGTGATCAATTAAAAATTATAAAATTTATATCCATTTGTTTTCTTAACTTGTGGAAATCTTTACAGTTTTATAAATGTTTTCGAGATCTTCTCTGACTGGCTTTAGCCAGTTCGGGTACAAGATTTACCCTGGCAATTACTTTTAAAAATTAATATCACCTTACCGGGGATTTAGTTAAGTTTCATTTCTTAAAGCCTTAAAGGTAAAAAGTATGTTTTCGATATATATTAGATTATTATAACAATATAAACAAACAAGTATTGAAATTAATTAATTTATAGATTTACACACAAACCATAATATAAACGATAATTAAACTGTTGTATCGCAGTTTCATATTACTAATAGTCGAAACGCAAATACTAATAAAATATATTGAAAAAGTACAATATAAAAGCATCAATATACTTATTTTCATTAATGAACGAATGCTTTTTAACTGTGTGGTTTTAATTATTTTGAGCATATCTGATGTTAACAATATATTTTCTGGTTTTAACTATTTATTTTGAACCATGATGAAAGTTGTATTATGTAATAAATTAATTAATATAGCAAGGTTTAAACATCAAACTAAATACTTAAATTTGTAGGAGTTGTAAAAAAACAAAGAGCTCTACAACGTGCTTCACTTCACGTCACTTATCATTCCTAATAGGCGTCCACAGAAACTCGTAGAAGCTCGTAGGGATTTGTGTAGACACTTGAGATGTCGTTAGATTTCTTAATCGAATGAATTGGTATTGTAATGTTATGCAGTGCGAGGGAAAAACTTAATAAAAATAAATATATATATTAATTAAATAGTTTATTACAATATTTGTTTACATGCGGATTAACTTTGAATGTGAGATTTATATATTTGCCTAGACAATAATTTTGAGAAAATGAAACAGAGAATAGTAAAATATATAATGTTGATATACGCGATGAAGTTTTATCAAAATTGTCTTTTATCAGCTATTGTTGTCGAAATCAATCAGTCGTATCAATACTCACTTTGGATTATCTTATTTATTTATTACTATATACGATAGTTCATTATCATATTTGAAATCCTACATGATATTTATTAAACACGATAAATACATACATTTATTTAATGATTAATATCAATAATAATATTTCTGAATAAAAATAGAATTATTGAAATGAAAAAGTACTTAAAAAATAAGTATTTGCGCTAGAAGGTAGTAGCCCCGTCGTAAAAATTACTAAGCTATTTTCTAACGAATAATGGTTTATTTGTTTACTTTAACAAAAAAATATTCCAAAACAAATCAATATGCACTAAAAAGTAAAAAAAATAATTGCGTATTCTTCTACAATTTAATAATCAACTTACTTTTTCTACTCATCAATTTGTAGGTACGATTGTGTTGTGTGATTGATAATGTAGTTACGATTATTGTTATTTTTGGTGTCCGTGTCCGTAAAAATCCATTGTAGCTGATGGTAATTAGTTTAAAAATGTAATAATTGTGTAACGAAAATTTCAAAACCATTTGACAAAAAGGCAAAGCCTTTCTACCAGCAAAAGCCAGCCAGCACAAATAGTTTTTAAGGTTGATCCGTGGAAAACATTACAGTTCATATCACTCACTACTAATTTAATTTCATCCACCTATTTATCTTTTATCAAAAAATTCGTCATGACTTTACCAAAATTGTTTCGTACCTCTTTCATAGAAATGTTTTAATAAACTTTTCCTATACAATTATGTACCGTTTACCCTGGCTTATGCTTCAAATACAATTAATTAATCTAGTTACAATAACAAACAGTTTCAATGGTTAGTTCGTTCTAGCTCGTCAGGGTTGGTGTCACTAATTCATTAATTATTCTGCCGCAAAACATCAACATACCATGTATTGCTGTGTTCTGGTCCGAGAAGTTAGCTAGCTGATGTAATAACAAAAATTAGATAAACAACATCTTGTACCCCGAGTTCCTTAAGAATTGACGACTTAAGAAGGGTTTATTTTTAATTAAAAAATATTAATTGTATACATATACTAAAATTTTAACTGGGTCGTTTTTGCCCAGATTTTGATTTTTACTTAGTAATATTTTTACAGATGTACTAAAGACACACAATGCAATTTTTGGTCCTGTTAAACGAGACTTGCAAAGGAAATCCAAATCTTCTTTTCCAGAAAGCTCATGGAAAATACCAGAAGTAAATGAAACTATTCATTTTATATTTAATGTAATTCATAGTTCGGTCTTATGTAACAGTATCTCGTATTCACAAAATCTTCTTCAATCTTAAAGGTTGCTTGGTATTTCTCAAAGGTTTATTATAATCTTTAAGTAAGAAACTGAACTAGTTCAACTTAACTTCATCGGAAGTCCACTTCCAAGTTTCTGTTTAACTTTGATCTTGACATCGATTAACCATTTCAAGTACAGCGACCAAAGGAACTATTTAATATCTTACATTATCTATACAATCTTACTAATAAGTACTATCTTACTAATAAGTACTATCTTACTGATAAGTACTATCTTACTAATAAGTACTATCTTACTAGTAAGTACTAACTACCATTAACAATATAGATGGAATTGAGTTATTTAAAATTTAATTTATATTTCATTTCGTTTTTCTTCGCCATGAATTATTATGAAAAGATTTGATATCTTAGGTTTGATTGATAGTGTACATGCAAAAAATATTAAACGAACTCAAAAATAAGCTCGGCACGTAGAGCGAGTGTCTTAGAAAATGAAAGAGTACACTATTGAATTTAATCTAGTTGATAAAATAAAATCAAAAATTACTACATTACTCGTAGTGAAAAGTTAAGTGATGATTATAAACTTAACGGCATTATTGAGGTAAATTCTAATTTATTTTTGCCTATCGTTAAGAATGTTATAGCGCCCAATGTTTTTATAAAAAAAAACAAATCCCTTTGACGTTATCACCGTGATCCCGGTTAAAAAATGTGATTTTGATTGAAATGAATAAAAAAATTCCAAAACATATTTACCCGTCCTGTTAATAACTATATTTCGTTTCTACCGTGTGATAACTAGCACCTAGCTTCTTCAGCTTGTTTTAAGTTGAAGTCTTGAGCGAGTTCAATAACAAACTATATTTTATGGTCGACTCAGTAATTGCTATCGATTAAAATTTTAGGAAAGGGGAGAAGTTATTTGCCTATCTTTATTAATCGCTGGCGCAGAGTGAGGGCAGCGTCGACGGCATTCTACGGGCATTCGCTAATAGGTTTGACTGACGTTACCTTAGCCAGTATGCTGAATTTGTTGCCTGATAAGGCATATCACAAATGATAATAATATGTTTCGTTTATGAATATATTAACAGTTTTATTCTAATGTATTTGAGTACTTATTGGATTTTATTATTATTAAAGGAATATAGTCTTCGGATTAATTGAGTGTAACAGCCATTGCCAAGGCGCACTTAATTAATGTTTATAGTTCAATTCTCGTGATCGTTGGAAGCCATAGCAAGGAAACCTGTGTGAATCAGATGAAAAACTTCCATATTTCTATCACCAGACCGTATTGGAGCAGCGTATTGTAATAAGTTCCAAACTCTCTTATCAATAGAAGAAAAGATTTTGGCCCAGTTCTGGGATATGAACATACCTTTTTACTTTTTTTTTATTTAATAGGTATACATACATATGTCATGGCTTATTTACACTTAAACTAAATCTATCATAAATGCATATAAAATTATACTAAATATTTGAAATATTTTTTCAACATAATTTTAAATTCATGTGAAAAATGTACAGATATTCTTTAATGAAAAGTGATTTAGACTAGAATTTTTCAGGCTTACGTATATGTACGTAACGGTAAGCCTAATTGCAATCTGTCTTCTATCGCTGCCGCCGGCGTTCGTATAGTACATTAAACTGTCAGTATCGCTTATATTCAACTATAACCAAAAAAAAGTAGATTTATGTCAATTTTTGCATAGTTTAATTCGTTACAATTTAAAAAATACTAAATGATTCCATAAGTTGGAATTGAAATATTTGTAAAATATACCAAACTATACAAAATAATTCCTTCCTCGACAAATGATAGATGTCCGAAAAAAGGCACTCCCATAATGCAGTACTAAAACTGTGTTTACGTTATAATCAATACTCATCTTCAACGAGCGGTTATTTGTTAGTGACACTTATAAATGAATACTTGGACTTATCACGAGTTTTTAACATTTTAAGATATTAATTTGTTTCTCCTTTTATAGGAATTCATTAATTGAACTTTTTTATAAATATAATAGTCGCGTTTTTATCAAATCAAATAAAATTATAAAGTTTATTCTACAATCTGTAGTTCGTTTTGTGATAACCAAAAGACAACGCCAATACAATCCTAATACCGCAAATATTCTAAAATATGAAAGGAAAACGAAAATTCTTACAAAACTTATAAAGTTGAACGATTAAAATGAAAACATAATTTAATTTTTTGCATAATTTCATTTTTTAGATTAAAACATAAATAAAACAAAGAAGAATATCGATGCATGCGATCACACGACAACTAAGTGCCAATAAAATATTACATCGCAGCCATTATGTCATTATATGAATACTATGAACGGTTTTTTCACCGTCTCGTTGCTATAGTGGCTACTTATTCTGTTGTCTTCCTTCACCATTCAGTACAAGTTGAATTATGAACACTTGAAAAATTATGCACATTTGAAACTCAACGGGGTGTTGTTTGAATTGGCAATCTTAGCGATTCACGCGTTTTAGTCACTGGACCACCCAGGTCCAATTAAAATATTTTATATTTTGGAAAGATTCAGCGCCTTAAATGATCAAGAAATTAGTATCATATTATAAATAACACAAAATATAAATTAAATAAAAAATGTGTGTGTATATAATTTTAAAAACACACAAATTTTCGCCACATAATTTTGGGCTACCTTGCCTGTTATATCTGAAGAATAATCTAAATAGATAATCTTCAGACTCTTCTTTAGTTTATAAATAAGTTATTGATTTCAAATATTTTCTCTAGTAGTTATAAATACCTACGGTTTGTACTGAGAATGTTAAACCATCTTTCAAATACTTCTAAATAATTGGCAGACATGAAGTTGACCTGGTGACAAAATGATTACTTAAAAAACAATAGGTACAAAACGTGATATTGGACACAAACATAAATCAAAGTGTATGCCTGAGAAAGCTAATAGATAAGCCAATCAGCCAATACACAATAATTTTGATAGAACACAGAATAGTTCACTACGTTGAAATTCAAGGTACGTTGATTCCTGAAATCAGAGACAAGGAATTAAGCTACAAGATATGCTACCAAGCAAAATAATCAAATCTTCAAAGACGACACGGCTGTGAATAGAGGGGCGATATTGTCAACGTACGTGGTTCTCAAATATTACGATCTCAAAGATGAACCAGAATTGAATAATTTGAAATTGGTAATCAACTTTGTAATAATGGATTTTGTAAAATATATATGCACTATATAAAATTATATTTAGAACAAAATATGCAAGCAATTTCAATTTATTCGAAGGATATAGCGTTTTTATATGTATTTATTTCGAACAATTGATACGTATCACAAACAATATATACGATAGTAAATAAAGGTCCTCCAGACCAATTTCGGCCACGACGGCCAATCTCAAGAGAGATTAGCATTAGATTAATTATGTATACTTGTCCTTTGTGGATTAAATTCTACTTTTTTAATAGCATTACTAATTTGCAATTAGTATGCCAATCATACATATAATAATGAAAAAAATAATAATGGTCCTCCTGACTCCACGTCGGCCAATCTCAAGGGAGATTAGCCAACTGCGCAGGATATATTATAGTGCACAAGTGTGTGCGCAAACACAGGTGCACTCACTTTTCCTTAGCTCTCATAATCCGATGGGACGGCAATCCGACACGACCGGAAAGAGTTCAGGCGCAGGACCAACGGCTTAACGTGCTTTCCGAGGCACGGGAGTGTACACACTTCCAACTTCCAGACTCCGGGCTGCTACTGAGAATTTTCTGACAGAAAAACCCAATAACTATTTATTGGCCCGACCTGGGAATTGAACCCAGGACCACCGGGTCTGCAGCCTTATATCTAGCCACTAGACCAACGAGGTAGTCAGTAGTAGTACGATAGTAAATACAATAGTACCAAACTGTGTCGTAGCTACTAACGCCCGCCGTCCAATTCGACAGCACATGTAGATATAATATTATGTTCAATGTAAACAATAACAAATGAAATATAATTTACCGAAATTTACATTAATATTGTCGTCACACAAAATCAAACGAAAAAAGGGTATAAAATAGAAATCGAATATCTTTGGTAGAACAAACCGCGCAAAGACCAGTTTTTAATTAAAAAATTCGATTTCGTGAAAGGAAACTTTGTTTAGAAAACCTGCCCGTTATTCCAAAACCTGCGATCGACACTTGCAATTAAATTTCAGAAACATTCATATCGTATGTTACAAAATTCTACTGAATTTTATTTTATTTTTTTCCATACGTTTTTAGTTTGCAAATGAATTTATTATTAATAATTTTTCTCAATTAATTTGAAAGTTTCCTATGGAGGTGACTCTACCGTAACTTAATGAATTAACAATTACGTAATGTTAATAAATAAAAAACAATTTTGTCTTAATTACAATTTACAATTCAAGTAAATATTTAAATAATAAATTTAGCTTTCAGCCATTTGTTAGTATACTAACTGATAGAGGATTAGGCGTAAAATAAGCTTACAAAAGCACGCTCTCTTAATAAAAACGTAAGTACTAAGTTATTTTATCCATTTATAGATAATATTAAATTCGAATTATTGTTAAGTTATGATATTCATTTATTTTCGTTAAATTATTCTAATTTTTACAAACATACTTACTTTTATATTGTTGCGTCTTTCTATAATGTAATTTTTTGAGCTTGTTTCTTTGATGTGTAGGCATGTGTTTTTTTTTTAATTTTGGTAACCTCACAATCAAAATATTCAAATTACAACAAGCGTTCTTTATTTTAATAGAAAAAGTTTTTGAAAAGTTTCGTAGATACATACTACCCACAGCATCAGCTTAATTCATATGAACATAATCAAAGCGCAACGCAAGGTATTTGCTGCATTGGTATGGCTTCTTCGGCCAATATGAAATGTTAACACAACACAATTACATATTTGTAATTAATCCTCAGATTACATTGCATAATATACTTGATATCGAATCTAATATCAAACATCAAACAGATATAATTAATCATTTCAATCAAATTATTAGGTCCTTACATATGAAATTGGCGTAATAAACGGACTAAAAATAGGAAGTAATGTGGTCCATTTATATGTTCATTTATTAAAGTTTTGGTGCCAATCGACGTAGGACCTTGTTCTTCTCAGGTCTGAGGTATTTATTTCCGAACCAGTGGTAGATTTATGACAATCAATAAGTAACGCTTCTATATTGAATAAAGATTCGTGTAATTAATTTTGACTTAACAGATAGAGTACATGAACAAAAGCAATAAACAAATCAAAGGCTCGGGCTCTTAATTCGTGTCACCTCATGAAAGATCGTGAGAAAATCTGCATAATTTGTCATGATAAAATTCTGGCACATGCTCATTCAATCCGCGCATATATTTACCGCTCTGCCCCGTTGAGGGATATTAAGCTCAAAGCCTGGTCCAAAAAATAGTTTATTAACGGTCCTTACTATGTAAGCTGTTTGTCTGAATTAATTAAATCAGAAGACTTCTTCATAATATATGTATGATTGACTGCCTCGTTGGTCTAGTGGCTACATGTAAGGCCGCAGACACCGTGGTCCTGGGTTCAAATCCCAGGTCGGGCCAATATGTATAATGTTATTGAGATTTTCTGTCGAAAAATTCTCAGTAGCAGCCCAGAGTCTGGAAGTGTGTACACTCCCGTGCCTCGGAAAGCACGTAAAGCCGTTGGTCCTGCGCCTGAACTCTTTCCGGTCCCGTCGGGTTATGAGAGTTAGGGAATAGAGAGTGCACCTGTGTTTGCGCACACACTTGTACATTATAATATCTCCTGCGCAGTTGGCTAATGTCCCTTGAGATTGGCCGCCGTGGCCGAAAGCGGTCAGGAGGACCATTTTTTTTTTCATTATTATATGTATGATTGGCATACTAATTGCAAATTAGTAATGCTATTAAGAAAGTAGAATTTAATCCACAAAGGACAAGTATGCAAAGTTAAAGCAAATTCAGCTATATGCTCACTCATTATAAGGTAAATTATCGCATAGCGCATTATTTCATTGTCTAAAATGAATAGAAGTCTGTTTTAATGATGCCTAGAATTTTGTGCACAATATATCCAAGCATAATTATTATGGTTGATTGAATTTCCGAATATTATACAATGCATCATTGTTCTCTCATTATACAATTTACAGTAAATAATTTTGTTGGATGTATCGTTTTGAAAAAAGGCCAAGTTCTATAAATAAATAAACAGCAGTTATTATTTCGTCTATGATATTTGTTGTGCTGTTTGATGATTATGAAAGTCCAGAAGTTGAAGTTAACGAAATACTTATTTATGACACATATTACATATTAAAATTCACAGAACATCACGCTGCACTGTCGTGCACCCAACTTAATACAATACGTATTAAGAAATGAATGAAAATATCTCAAATATTAATTAATTAATCTTACCTTTATTCATGAACACAGTATATTTCACTATTCAACAGTTATGTAACATGAGGTATTAGATTCGGGGAAGCATATTAATCAACTGTGATTTTCGGTAGCCAGCTTCACATGTTAATTTTGAATATGAAATTTATATTATATTTAATAATATATATTATTATGAAATATATGAAATTTATATTATATTTAATAGTATATATTTCAATATAAAGTACATTTATTGTAAGCCGAGAAACGGTTATAGGTTACGTTAAAATTCATATTCGCATACAAATTTCATATTCCAATATTTATTTCTGGAACAGGAAAGTTCGCCCGAATCGAAATTATAGGTATATAATATTTATTTCTAAGATATATTAAAAATTCGTAGCAACTCTAATGGAACGCTTTGTTGAAATTTAATTATTTCGCAATGATACTTATTTTTATTTATCTACAAGCTACCAGTGGCTACGCACGGCTTAAAGTTGATATTGAAGGACAAAAAATAACCTTATTTTATCGGCTAGGAGAATTTGCGGATGTGTGCAGAAAAAATCATAAAAAAATCCGATTAATAATAAATTATGATAAAAATAATTGCAAAAATGTAATTTAATTTCACGCAGTGACGTAACATGTATCTTATCATATATTATTATATTAAAATAAGCAATTATTTTATACATATAGACAGTCTAGGGAGAAATATAAGATGATGCAATATGCGGACCAAAAATTCCAAACCAAAATACCAAAAATAGTCGGATCATCTCATAATAATGTAATGTAATGTCAGCCATATTTCTAGTACTACTTAATACATTTAAAGATCACTAATATAAAAAAGTTGTGTCGTCGAGAGACGCTCGTCAGAAACAAAATTCTTTGCGATATTTTTTCGAATCAAAACGTGTTTTAAAATATTGATTTTATTTGATTATATTACTGTATTTTTGTCACACCAAATAGCGCCTAGGAAGCGCAGCGCTATTGGTCCTTGTATGGTTTGGTATTATCTTTATATTTTTGTTTTTGTATCTTTAAGTACGTTAGGAATGTATTTTAAATAACATTTTTTTTTAAATTGATTCTTTATCTGACGTTACCTCGGGCCACTGCCATTTCACTCTACTGTAAGCCGCGTAAAAGAACTTCGTTCCAAAAATAAAAATATGAATTCGTTTATATCTCACTCTGGTGGATAAGGTCTCTCTTCTATTTTCCAGTTGAGCAAACCATCGGTTAAGACTCACAAGTTCTAATGACTGGATTGTCTTCGATACAATTTTTAATTTTCTATCGAATGATTTCAACTTAAGGAACCAAAATGCTTTTATTGATTTTTACAATTTTGATTTGTTTATTTTACATTTTTTTTTTATTCTATAGGAAGGCGGGCGTATGGGCCACCTGATGGTAAGTGGTCACCAACGCCCATAGACATTCTTAAAATGAAATGTTAACCATCGCTTACATCGCCAATGCGCCACCAACCTTGGGAACTAAGATGTTATGTACCTTGTGCTTGTAATTACACTGGCTCACTCACCCTTCAAACCGGAACGCAACAATACCAAGTACTGCTGTTTTGCGGTAGAATATCTGATGAGTGGGTGGTACCTAACCAGACGAGTTTGCACAAAGCTCTACCTCCGAGTTACTCAACTTTGAAAGGAAAAACGATTATAATTCGACATTAAAAATTTTCAATTTCATTGCGCCTGATAACAAGTATGGGTTGAATACGTTTTGAAATTTAAATAGCTCAGGCGTAAGATAACACTACTTTGATTCTATGAAAGTTTTCGGAGAATAACTTTGCTCTAATTTTAAATTGTATGATTTACAGCTGATCTTGCGATTTTGTTCGCGTTAACTTTGGAGACGCGACGAGAAAATTTGTGACTATGACTTGTGAAACTTTTTTTTATTCACATGTTTTTCATATAGCGCTCTGATTGGTGCTGATTTATTGTGGACTCTGCATTAAGGTTACGCATACCATAATGTAGTGTGGCTGAATTACATGCTAAATATATATATATTGTTCACAGGAATCACACGAGTTCACAGGAGCTGTAACAATAATGTATACTTACGTAGTATCACAACCACCAGACCCCCGCTTACCGCCACGGGAACCGCTGCCGCGGAGATCAGCATCGTCGCCCGCTGAATCATACTAGTAAATATATTTATTTTTTATTTTCATAATTGTTTTTACTGTTTTTGCGATTTATTGAGCTTTCATGTGCTTAATTTTTGTGTATAATTTTTTTCTTGCTTTCCGAGCACCAACCCTGAGAAGGAGAAGTGCCTTTGATCAAAAGTAACATATTTGCAGGCTTATAGTTCTTACAAGTTACCTGGACGAAAAAGGATCTTCAATACCTTTAATTTCCTCTTTTAATTTCATTTACTAATACTAAAATTTAATAAAACAAATTAAAAGTTTTATAGCGTTTGTTAGCCGCTTACAAGTTATTATAAAAAACGAAAGTAACACCTGTAAACATCCCACCGCTGGGCAAAACCTCGAGAAGATTTGGTATCATTTGGTAGAACTTCATTCGGCGTATGTAGATTTCCATACAATATTTTATAATATATTCTTCACTGCCGAGCTTACGATGAATTTATATCACAAAAATAAAGTACGCGCAAAACTCGGTGTGGCTTGCCAGGGTTTAAACAGGCAATCTTCACGTCGAGATTATTACGTGTAAATAAAATCAATACCTTACATTGCTGTGTTTCGAATTAAACGATGAACCTGATTAATTTGAAATAATCTCTAGATAAGTGTTCGTAATAGTAACGAATCATTTGTATTTTTACAACGGTAATGTCTATCGGTCTATTTACTCGCTGCCTTCATGCAATCAATAAAATAATTAGTAAAATGTATACACCTTAAGCAATTTTCACGTTTCGTTCTCCCTTGTCAATGACGTAATTTTTTATTCAAACAATCACAGCTTGTAACGGTTAAATTATTATTAACCTCGATGTCTGGAAATCCACAACGGCGCGTTTCCTAAGGCACTTTCTGCCTCGCACAATCGCTGTGTCGAACCAGCTTTCGCCGGCGTCTTTTCCGAACCGATATGACATTGCAACCTTCAAGAAGAGAGCGTACTCTTTTCTCAAAGGCCGGCAACGCACCTGCAAGTCCTCGGATGTTGCAGATGTCCATGAGCGGTGGTAGTCACTCTCCATCAAGTGAGCCTCCTGCTCGTTAGCAGGATGTTCCACTTACATAAAAAAAATAATAATAATGAACTATTTAAATAACGTTTTTGTTGAAATATTAAAGGTTATTTTTATATTTCGTATTGATATTATGTTTTCGCTTTTAATATACATAGATAATGGTTATTCGATGTTCTATTGTTTTTTTATTGATGTAGAACAAACAATTGCCGTATAAAGCAAGTCAATAATACAGTTAGCAATTTATAATAATTATTAGCAATAATTATATTGTCTTGCTGTGATGTCATCACCGTGAGAAACCAATAGAGTTATGTATTTCTTTCATTTTAATTAATTTTTTACTATATAGAAACATTTGTAGTTAAAACTAATATTACTGAAGTTTCAAAATAATTTGTTAAAAAACATTAGGTTGAAAATAAAATACTATTAAATGTTTAATTTTGCATATAATTTACCCGTATTATAATAAAAACGATTCTGTATGCGTAATATATAAATTACATGAACGATACCTTATAAAATATATTTTGTTACAGCCTCCGAAATGGTAAAGGAGTGTATACGGTCGACAAAGCCACTTCTACAAGTGATACGCCGCCACAAGGCAGGTGTTCAAGGTGTGCTACCAGAAAAGTTGTCCCTCCACGGAATCGGAGCAATCGGAGCAGTCGTTCCAGCACGGACGCCGGAGATCGCGTCGACCCTGTCGCTGACCCCGCAGTAGTATTTGTAAGTGAACATTTTAATTTATTATGGCATTTTATAATTAAGTCAATGTTGTAAGTCCCAGCAAAACGGAGCCCCCTCATCTCAACACGTAAGTACCATAAGAGTATGCTAAGCTAATTTTTCTTTAGGGCATCTCGGCCGATACAGTTTGTCAACATTTCCTTTGCCACTGTCACGCCTATTTCTATAAGCATTGACATATATGTACAGTAATATTCTATAATACTCCAACTGACAGGAACACTCTTAGTCTCCTAGGATGCCACAATTGCACGATACTGCTACAGTGTGAGTTATATGCATATTATATCTTGCGTTTCGATTTATATTGTCAACAAATATACAATGAATTGTCCTGACTGATTCATCAACGGCAAGCCCAAGCCACTGAGGTTAGAAATTTGAAATTTTGGCTGTTGATACATTTTATAATGTCAGCTTAGTTGATACTGAGGAAGGATTTTTGGAACCCGCCATTTTCTAAGTTAGAACGATGAAATGTTATATACAAGGTTCTTTTTGGAAATAAATGAATATGTATTTCAGCGTTTTTCAAAATCCATCACCTAAGAGGGTGAAATAACGGGTGAAAGTTCATATGGGGAGTCCGCCATTTTTGAAGTAAGAAAAATGATATTTAAGATCAAAGCTTCTACGAAAAAGTAAAAGCAAAAGTAATTCGTTGTTTTTGGAAACTCAACCCCAAACGATAGAAATGAGGTGGAAAAGAATTACTTGTCCTCATAGATTCATCCACGCAGAGCCCACACCACTGAGGTTAGAAACCACTGAGGCTAGAAACCATTGAGGTTAGAAAATTTGACTGATTTGTTGATACCTTTTATGATGTCAGCACCCACTAAGGAGGGATTTTCGGAAATTTTACCGAATGAATAGTTGCATGGAAACCCGTCCTTTTCAAAGTTAGAAGCAAGTTTTATATTCAAGCTTATTATTTAATATTAAAATTTCTAAGAAAAAACAAATGCATTTCGTCGTTTTTGGAAAAAAGTGTTCGATTTGCTTGAAATTTAATATTTGTGTTTCTTGATCGAACGGCAAAATATAATTTTAAGGATTTTAGAAATTCCACTAATAAGCTATTTTACATTGTTTTTATCGGATCGATATTTTTCAGGGTTATTAAAAATCAACTCATCTTAGAATATCATTATTTTTAATGGATTAATTAATAAAACTATCGTTAGCTTTAGAGATAACGGTTGTAGTTGATATGATATATTTATTACGCGTTTCTCAATAGTTCAGTTGAATAAAAATGTTTTAAAGAACGCTTTATTTTAATTAGCATTTGCTGTGCTAAGAACACTCCCATTCTCTTGTGCTAATTAAATTCTTGTGAGATAATTTACTGTCTCGCAAATAAAATATTATAATGTGAAATGAATATCATCAAAACATCCAGTAAAAAAAAGCAACTGCACTAATTACACGTTTGATCCTCTGTAGACAGACTTGCAACTTGTGGAGTAATTTGATCCGAGCACTCGATCGGATTTCACGAAACATCTTACAATTAAATACTATTGATTTGGACGCAATTTTAACGTAAACGTAGTGAAAGAGAAAGACGAGATAATCTTAAAAATACAATTGTGTAAAATATTTTACACTCAAAGTTTGATTATAATTCATTTTTTTTTAATGAAGTCACTTTTTTGTAATTTCTGATAGTAACTGAACGTTATGTAATTTTAATACTGTTGAAAGACTTAGTGCCTAAATTGAGAGCAATACTCGTCTGGAGCCGTCCCAACTTCGGTACACAACGTCAGCTTTATAACTTAGTTATAAATAACTTACAAAACTTTACCAGTGAGCCTGTAAATGCAGACGGAAGTATGTTAGTGATGCTTTGTTGCTCTAAGATGACATTTAACACACATCTTATAAACATTTTATATTTTTGAATGAATAAATACTTGGATAAAAAGTTAATAGGATCTAAATAGACAATGATTATATTATGAGCTATTGTCAGAACCATGACGCACAACGTGCTTAATCTTTCGTATGACTTTTAAATTTCACAGAATAATATCAATCTTAATAATTAGATACCACATCACGGGTCATTAAAAGCTAAATTATAACCTTAAATATTATAGCTAATAATGTAACAAATAATTGAGTTTTGGACATTTTTTCGACACCTTATAATCGTGTATTTATGCAAAATTACAGTGCTTTTAATTTTATTGTCCGGTGACATCATATATGAGTACAATTTATGTTTATATGAATTCGATGGTAAAAGTTAATATTTATAAAGCTTGTATGCATTTAAATTGGACTGTTAATTAATAGATTAGCGCATTATAACAAAATAAAAAAATCTCTATAGCATTACAAGAAGCAAATTTTCAAATATTATTTTTATTGGGCTTAAGGAGTGCAGTTAAAATTAAATGGATATTTATAAATTTAATTTAAAAATAATAGCATCATGTAATAAAAATAAGTAACGTGACGTATATTACAAATTTCAAATATGAAATTGTTTTTTGTAAAGCATTCGAAAAAAAGAAAACAAAAGTAGAATTCCTTACTTGTTTGACATTTGAAACTCCGAATTGAATAACTACGCGATAGAATCCACGAACACGAACTACTTAAGTACAAACTAACTCGAACTGGTTCGTTAATTTGGTAGCTATGTTACAAAATGAATAAAATATTTTCGAACTAGTATTAGAACACTCGAAAACGTTGCATTCTATGCAACAACGAAATCCGGTCAAACTGTATATCGCTTAAACTCTAACATACGATGGAATTCGAATGGTTAAAAAAGTAACAGGAATGTTTTATTACATTTAGATGAACGAGATATTGATCGTGACATTTGCTACACTAATTGTGAGAAAGTTATCTATCTGTGACCGCTTTAGGTATCTTGTTTGATGGTTCACGATTGTTCAATTACACCTTTGTTTTTACATAATAATATACAAAAATGTACCTAAAACGAAACGTGTTCTTCGAACAACGCAATACAGTATCAGTAGGCAAAGATGATGCTTCTTAGTAGTTGGTATAATAATACCAACATGGTAAATTAATGTTTGCATATGGTTTCAACACAAGCAAGCAACACTGTTTTCATGTGCTTAATCTGTGCTTATTCATCACATGCTTAACAAAATATCGTGACAAAGTTGAGTTCTAACTTAGTTCAGATTAGTGGTGTCGTGTATTACTGGCGTATTATTTTATACCAGTTAAATAACTTAAACTAGCCTTCCGTTGAAGTTGGATAACATGTTATCGTTAAAGAATATATGCAATAGCATGTTACCAAGGAAATCTGATGGACGGACGGTGTGTCTGTATCGTATTTTAAGATATGATGAATCTATTGTGTCTGCAAGTGACCATCACTCCATCTACAGTCAAATATTATTATAGTTTATTCGTCTCATCCGGCCAAGCCGGGATCTTGATATTTGCAGTATTCTAAGCAAAGTTTTGTTTCAACTGAAACTATTTTTGGGCTCGATTAGACTAAACGAAATATAAATCGTTTTTAATTTAACTGCACTGACGTCTTGATTGCGATTTTGCTAATGAAGACTTTGTGGTTAACAATCGACGAATATCTGTGTCGAATATCGACGAACGTCAGGGAAAAATCATTATTGAAAATTTTGTACATAACACAAAGTATTTGTTGCTGTAATGCTGTTAATAAAAACCGCTATTATTTTTAACTTTTATAATGATAAAAGTAAAATCTACTTAACAAAAACGAAAAACGATTGATAAGAGAGGAGAGATAGGCTTTTCTTTACCTATTATAACATTATATGTAGATAATATTGTTGCTATGTTTAGTAAGGTCATCCAGACCGATTTCGGCCACGGCGGCCAATCTCAAAACAGATAATCCAACTGCGCATGAGATATTATAGTGCACAAGTGTGTGCGCAAACACAGGTGCACTCTCATTTCCTTAGCTCTCATTATCCGATGGGACGGCAATCCGACACGCCCGGAAAGAGTTCAGGCGCAGGACCAACGGCTTAACGTGCTTTCCGAGGCACGGGAGTGTACACACTTCCAACTTCCAGACTCCGGGCTGCTACTGAGAATTTTTTGACAGAAAAACCCAATAACTATTTATTGGCCCGACCTGTGAACCCAGGACCACCGGGTCTGTGGCCTTATATCTAGCCACTAGACCAACGAGGCAGTCATGTATGTTTAGTAGTAGTAGATAGTTTATGACTACAAATTGTACTACCTAATTTTCTCTGCATTTAAACTAAGTTTAATAAGAATAATTCTATAATCTGCCCAAGGTGCAGTTGGCGTTGGTGGCGTAAGATATTTAACTTGAGAAGGTAATAATGTAATTATAATAACGAGGCCTCTTCTTGCATCGCACTGGGAAGAGGAATTGTAGTTGGTAGACTTAACGCTTACAATCTTAATTTGTTCAAGCATATAATGCTTTCCATCTTTTACTCTCTGGACAAGTTTCGTTCTAAATTTCATAATTTTTAACATTGTAACTTATCGAAAAGTATTTGTTTCTGAGTTAAAAGTGAAATGGAATTTGTATCTCCACATTTTCACACTATATATATATATATATATATATATATATATATATATATTTATATATTTAAAATTGAGATACATCAAAACCGTGCATCGATTGAGTGAGAATTTAGATTAGATTAATCATTTCGTATGCATACGGCATTATGCGTCTGAGAAATTGCTCTATACAATATTCTGTTTTAGGAAACGAATACACTTGCACGACAAAGCGAAACGAAAGCTTTTCCCAAACATACGATGGTATACGGAGATACGGTTACAGATCTCGACGTTCTGAATTGAAATATTCGGATATTCAAAAGTTATTAGCTTTCTCGGATAAGAAATTTTCATTATCAGTCAGAAAAGTGGAATTTGACGGTGCTCAAATCTGGTCCTGGAATCATTTCTAATCGTATTGAAAGTGCAATGTCTGGGAAAACCCTTGTCAACTCGAATATATTTTGCGCTGTAAGCGAGTCTCCCTTAGGAGTTGCATGTCATAAATATGTTACAATGAGTCATCGATATATCTCAAATGCATTCACAATTACGGTTTGAACTTCACTATCCAGCATTACAAACCAAAATCCCTCCCATGCAAGTGTGCTCAATACTTTTTATTTTTATGAAATTGAACGAAAAACTCTTCCGTTCTGTAACAGGGCTGTGATATTGTCATAAATTAAAGCATACATAAAATGACAACTTAATTAACTTTGTAATGATATACATTTTATTTCGAAATAATGAGAATAGTAGATTTTTCTAACGTAAAAACACATTTTTTCAATTTCAAGTTTATTAAAAAAACATTAAAGGTAAGAGGACCATCCATATGAATATACCATAATTGTAGTCTAGGGCTATACTGTGAAACTTTTATCCCAGTTTTTTAAAATAAACGTAGAAAATTAATTAGTAAATAACACGCGGATTCACAGACAGACAGATGCACAAATATTAAACCATTTAGTAACATACTATGTACTTACCGTGAGTTCTTTAAACATTTTTTTAACAATATGAACCAAACCACACGTGCAAATCTCAATCATCTAATTTATGTAACTGACAACCCTAGTCTTAATATTCGGGGAATACTAGAAATTATACATATGAACGGAAAAAAACTTTCATTAGTTGACAACCCTGTTCTCAATATTAGGATATTAGCCTTACTTGACACAACTATGACAAATTGCTATTTGATGAGCGTGCACAAAACCATCAGACATGGAATTCTAGATTAATTTAAATTAACAGACTTATTATTTTAACAGGTTATTATGTCTTAAAAAAGTAATTTATTAAAGAAATACATAGAAATTTTGTCGTAATATTAGTTTTCGATATGAATTATTTAAGATTCAGTTTAACGTTTTTAATATTTTGTTAAATTATACAAACATTCGACACACAAAATTAACATATTATTGAGCAAAATAAAAATATTTTTATAATTTCGGTAGCCAATTTATGTATATTCCCGCGCAGCTATCATACGATGACAAATGAGCCATCGTTAGCTTCATATATTAATTATGTCCATGGGCCATGACGTCATGTTAAATCAAATATGGCGAATATGTCATTCATAATATGCCAAGAAACGAAAATCATAATTAAATCTTATAAAAATAAGCTTTGTGTCAAATGAATTCACAAGTATAATTAATTTTTCATATTATATTCGTATATTTTTATAAATATTACAATATTAATATCAATTGGTAGCTCGAAGGGAAATTACAGAAACAAATTTTAAAATTAGATAATCCCATTCTATTAAACAAATTTTTTAATAAAAACAGTTGATGTACAGGTAGTTTTTAATTGTTAAATGTATCTGACGGGGGTTAAATCGAAGTAGAAAAAACATACTTGATAATAATTAATTGATTTAATTTTATTTAAGCGTGTCAATACTTCAAGCAAAATTACATTTAACTGAGTAATAGACAGGAACAGACGGTTAAGGCTAATATGCTTACATCCTATCGATTGAACAAACTCAAATCCGAGCTTCGGAAGACTTAAAGTGTGACTTAGAACTGGAGAATTATCGCCAATACTACACACAGCGCTACACTTGCATCAAACTAACTATGTATCTTACTTAGTTTGATGCAAGTTAAGTTCGTCTTTCGAGAATATTATAATTTATAACCAATTAAATTATATTTATGCATTATACAATTACATAAAAAAAAATCATTTAAAACGTAAGAGCTGATTTTATTTGAAATGTAATTTCGAAGTCTTAAAATTCAATTAATTTATCAAATAGTCCGATTACATAGAAATCTGATCAGCTTAATGCATTCAGTTATAAAGGGCAATTACACTCCCGACAGCTTACAGCGCGCCATCACAACAATTTACAACGGACGGCGAACGCATCATAAACCGACAGGGAAGTCGGTACACATCATTGCCTATTGTTCGACTACCTTGAACACGCATAGACTTTGTTAATCTTTAAACTTGATGCTCATTTCGCCCGTGAGAGCGGTAGTCTTCGGTACTCCAGCGACGCACGTAGTGAGCTGCCATAAGGCCGTTCTGGCCAAATAAGAGTGCTATTCTTATTTGGCCACCATCGTATCAGTAATTAGTAGTGCTAACTAAATTTCCTTTAATTGAAGTTAGTGGCGGGGCGGTGTCGTGACCCAACCTTCTACCAATTACAGATAAAGGATCTTTCATTTCACGAAGGTTTTAATTACTCGATGTCTTAAAAGAAATGCAATGTGAATGTGAATTAGTCGAGTGAGTAAGTTAGTTTAGCAATATGAGTCCTGTTTTTACTATACAGAAAATTGGACTCGGAATGTCTACGGGGCAGGTAAGTTAGTTTTTTTAAATTTCGTTTCGATTTATGTTATCTATTTTTTTATAAATAATAACTTCGTTATTATAACTCAATTGAATGTTAATGCTTACTAATTGTCTCGCGTATAATTATATATTATTATAATAAAAGTTATTCTTTTTAAATCACTAAATTCATAAATAGTTTTTGATGAAAAAAGAAAGTTATTAAATTAAACAATTGTTGTTATAATGTATCTATGTTCGATTAATACCACCTCCAATTCATTTTACTATAACTTCATACTAAACCGTAGATCTCGTAGCAGTCGACTTAGAGAAGCTAACATCGAAAATGTATTGTAAAATTATACTGTAAAGCATTTTTATGCTGCCAGTCTTTCTTGTACAGTATTATATAAAAAGTGCAAAATCATGATAATTTAGTTTTTTGTTTTTCTGTTATGCGTATTTATTCGGACAATATGCAGTCAAGTAATTTTCTACTACCACCACTTAACCAATAAATATAAACAAACCGGATGAAACCGGTGTATGCAAAACCATCGGATGTATATGTTTCGAAAATCGATAGTACTTGACAATCAGTAACCTCAAGCGACTAAGGAAAGCGCGCAACTAATCGCCCGGTTTAATAGCTGAGCAAATGAAGGTTCGTGTCTGCCGTTCATATAAACGAGTTGGAATAACAATTGAAATGTATTGCGCAGGAATTGCTTCACTTGAAATGAGATACTTTATTTCTCCACAAGTTCCTCTGTATACGACTTCGGTCACTTTACTATATATATTGAAACGATTTTTACTTTTTATTAGCCCATTTGCTCATTTAATCATTATTCATTAATATACATGATATATATATATATATATATATATATATATATATATATATATATATATTTATATATATTTATATATATATATATATATTTCTATTTTTCTTTACTTTTATAGTTTTTTCAGTATGTAAGTTGGAGCGAGCCAGTTTAATTAGATACACAAAAACATATTTGATCCCATTGGATATGGGTTAGTTGATATATCTTACAGTGGTAATACTTAAGGGTGATGGTGAATGGTCACGTGATTCATTTCATTGTAACAAAGAAAAAACGAGAGAGACAGTCAAAAAAAAAGAAATCCACAAATTATTTAATGTATACACGAATGCCTACTGCTCTACACGTGTAGATTAATAGATTAATGTTATGTGCTTAAGAACACCTTTAGATGTGAATGTCTATTAGTACAGTGGTCAAGCAAAGCTTTGTACATTGTCCAAGTAAATTGTTTTGTGGAATCGTTGTGGCATCTTTAAATGTAATTTGATCGCTTATCGTAATCTAAAACGACCAATGTAATTGTTTATTGCAAGAAATCGTTAATATTACCACCCATGTGCAATTGCTAGACCTCTCAGAGGTATGAGGGTTGGACATATTCTTCACTTCAATGCGGGTTGGTCGATACACATTTGATAGATATTAAGCTGCCACAGGCAGGTCTCCTCGAACTGTTATCCTTAACCGGCGAACACGAGATGAATTAACTACAAACACGAATTTAACTCGTGAAATGTGTGAGGACTCTCGCAAAAGTCGCTCGCTCGCATGTGTTCGTGTTATAGCGTATAGATAATCTCGGTTCGCAGAAACAGTGTCGCCGTATTAATGTTCATCTCCTGCTGTTAAAGATAATGATTGTAATATAATGAAACCGATTCTTGTTGGTATATGATCATTTGAACGTAGTGATTCCGAATGTTATATTTCAAATAAATTTAAATATTTCTATGAAAATATTTTTACAAGTACTTATGAATCGTCAAGCTCTACTATCGGTTCGGAATGTCGATTCTTCTGAGAAGAACCGGAAAGAAACTCAGTGATTACTCTTTTATTAACTTTATTTATTTACTTGACTCGCTTACTCAGATATTTTTCATCGTAATTAAAGTATTTTACGGTATTTGAATAATATGGCCACATTTCTAAACTTTGCGGGTATTATAAAATTGCATTAAAATCATCCTTCGGCGTACGTCACGTAATAACAATATTACAAAATTGAAGTTGATAACTGGTGGGTCGAGTAACGATTACATTCGCTCCATCCACGCACGCTAAAACTTACCCCAGATTTTATTAATATATATTAATATTCAAATTGTTATATTCACGTTCATTTTCAATTCTGGATCAAACCAGACGATAATGTAGGTACATAAGGGCTCCATATTATAACATTTTAAATATTGCAGTTTCTAATTAAATATATGTATTTATATATTATCACTAGGTAAACAAAAATACTGCTAGAATAATAGAACATATTTATTTATATTATTAATATATCAATTTAGTTAAACATTGATTTCGCTCTTTCTAACATTATTGATTTGACAATCGAAAGAAGAAGACACAGCATTGTTGAACTAATTACCCGCTAGCGGCGTTTATTAGTTCGGTATTTCTACAAAAATACGACGGGAACCATATTTTTATAATTTTTACTATTAATATTATTTAATACGTTGAACATTTAAAAAAAGCGCGACAACGTATTTCTATGTTACAGTTCATTCACAAATTGTTAAAATATAACTAAATTATATATTTAAATTTATTTTAAATATAATACAGGAATACATCCGACAGATTTATTATAGTTCAAATATGAAAAGACTTTTAATTTAAAAAAAAATTACCTTTTGATATCACTTTGAACGGAGCGTTGATAATAAAATAGCATAAAATAAAAGAAAATCACAACGGAACGTATGTGACAATAATTGCATTGACATCGTCAAAGGCTGCATACTTTTAATTAATATAAATTTTTGTACACTTTGAACAACAGCCAATTTAAATTATTGAATCTGACAGTCTGTTCCATCGTGGCTGTCTTCGTCACGATTCATTGCTCTTTGGTAATGAGGCAATTGTCAATCACACGGCGTTATTACGATCGGTATACGACGTTAATAATATACCCTTCGTACTTGTTCTGATGTCATAATATATGTATTTGCATTTTTATTACGCGAGATCAGTTTTGTATTGATTTTTGTTAAAGATTATATACTAAATTCAAGTTGACTGTGTATATAAAACTTTTTAGGGCATGGGTTGAAGGGTAATGTTCAGCGTAGTTTTTTCTTTCGACTAAGACATTGATTGTGTAAGCAATGATGTTATTCAATATTAGTCTATGGCAGAGCAGACTTTCAGGTGTTTCATTTAGCATTTAAGTGAGTGAGAGAGTCATAACATGTGTTGTATCGTATTCAATTTATAATTATCTTCTTAGTTGTTAGCTTTTTACCATATTAATCACCAATTGCAGGACTTATATGATTTTGATGATGCAAGAGAAATGAAAAATATCAAACTTGTTTCGACTCGTTACACGTGTCACGTATAACTTATTTCAAAAAAGTATCACTCAAACTTTAGACATAGCAGCGTTATTATTCGATTTTATAATTTTAAAAATCACTGCACCAAAAGATATATTCATATATATTTAAGTAAATTGTGTTGAAGTTGCAAATATTGGTAATTTTATATGTCGTGTCTTCTTCGAGTTGCGTTTTTAATCCGACTTTTAATTCTTATATAAAATCTATTTATTTCAATTTACATAATCGCTTTTACATAACATACACATAGCATTGAGTAAAGCTGTTGATTTTCAATTTCGAAATAATATTTTTAACATTTGCTCAAGCAAAATGCACGTTTCGTATTTTGACAGCGAATGTTTCGGACAGTTCACCCTGCAGGCCTTTGATTTCAACGGTTCGGATAGTAATGTGAATGTGAAAGGTAATAAGTAATGCAAAACGCTTTAAATATAATATTATGTTTAAATAGCTAACCGTCCCGGCATCGCACGGGTAGATTGGACCAAAAATAATTTTGGATAAGATTTGCGTAAAACCATAAACACAAGATTTATAGCTTCGGAGATCTCCTAATGAGTTTACATTATTTATAACTAGCGTTTTGCCCGCGGTTTCACACGCGTAGTTCCCGTTCCCGTAGGAATACGGGAATAAAATGTAGCCTATGTTACTCGCTGACAATGTAGCTTTCCATTGGTGAAAGAATTTTTAAAATCTGCTTAATGGTTTAGGCGTGAAAGCATAACAAACAAACAAACTCACTTTCGCATTTATAATAGTAGTTAGGATTATTTTCAAATGTTTGCATTCAATTCAAATCTAATGAGTAATGAATAATAAAAAAAAAGTAGAATATCACCTCCACCCGAACCAATTTATTTGCATAAAAGTAAATTATCAATGAAAATTTAAATAAAATAAACCATATTCATTTGAAAATATCTTTTTAATTTTATTTTAACGCGGACGACAAAATAGGCTGTCGGAATTAATAACAAAAGCAGACTGCGTTGTAAAAGGATTTTGCCATACTTGATATCGTTAAAGTGCGTCCATTCGTAGAGCTTAGCTCTCGTGTCTCTTTTACAATGTCCCGCTTATCCGCTGCGCCCGGAGCTATTCAGACTATTGACTAATTGACTATAAGAACCATTAGCTAATGGTTGGTTTACCACAAATGAATTTAAAATTGTCAATTTCTTAAAACACAATAAATTACTCGCGTAGCTCTTACACGTGGAAATGTTAACGCTTATTTATATTCAAAGAGCATACCCATCGCCATGACACCGCCATGGTCTCGATGACAATGGGGAATAGTTTCAAAACATCAAGGAAACTTACATAATGTAATTCGTTCGAGGAAGTTATTTTTAAATAGCGCGTGTATCGAATTTCTATGATACTTTAAAAGTGTCAAGGTTCAGATACGATGGTTGCATTTTGCATATGAAATTTTATTACGTAAATATTATATTGTTAAAAGAAAACACCGTCATATGTAAGCCTATGTGAATACCGGCATATGTGAATCACCGAATTTGATGCTCTTTAAGAGTATTAATGATTAAAGATAGCTAATAAATATTTAATATAACAAATAATTATATTTTATGGAATAGGAGATTAATACCAAAATCAATTATTTTGAAACCAAAATTGATTAATACCAAAGGGACCTCTATATAACTCTTTTACTCAGGCAGCACCCAGACCCACTCATATATTCTAACGTCATACAATAATGCTTAGTTTTGTTGTGTTCCGGCTTCAAGGGTGAGTGAGCCAGTATAACTACAGGCATAAGGGATAGAACATCTTAGTTCCCAAGATTTGTGGCACATTGGAAATTTATGGACTGGTTAATACAGAGATACGATGTTATAAACAGTGTATTATATGTTGTTACAGTAAATAATAAAGTATGTTCCTTACTGATAGTTAAAGATATTGTTCATCAGTGAGTTTAAAATTCGTTGTTACAAAACTTTATTGTGCTTTTGTTTGAATCTCAATTTACGATACAAGTTAAAACAATACAATGCAATTGAATTTCGCTTTTAATTCATCAAGTTTAAAACTACTTCATTATTCTGGCCGAGTTGTAATTTCATCCCGACTCCCAGCCATGCAGCCCACATCTTAATTTCATTTCCATAAAAAGAAATAACGAATTAAATTTGATCTCGCAAGTAACATGTTATTTAGGTTACGCAGGATTATTAAAAATATTTAATTCTATAAATGTTTTCCTTGAATAAATTGAAGAGTAACTCCTGAGTTTCTTACCAGTTCTTCTAAATTCTGAACCGGTAATAGCTTTACATTTAATATAGTATTGTAAAATGACGTTTAAAAAGTGCTTGATAATACTTTAATTTATTATTCATTACAAATAATTATGAATAATAAGTGTAAAATAAACTCGGCCCGAAACTATATCATCTAGGTACCAATCTATTCTAGGTGTATACAACATAATATGTATATAGTTAAACGTATCATGATTGTTGGATGATTAAATAGCTTATATTTTTATAGTCGTCATAAAACTCCCTCGATGGCTAGATGCTCAATACTAGAACTTGGAGTAACGTTTTTAAGCTATCGTGAGCTTTGAGTTATTAAACCTTTATGGTATTTACGAAGCGGAAGAATGTGTACCCGTCAATAGCAAATAACGAGCAAAGCATTATATCCGTCACAATTTCGACAATATTAAAAGCGGAGCAATTAGAGTAATAATAATTAAAGATAGCTAGATATTATTAAATCCTGCACGAGTTTTCAGGATTTGAGCAAATTAATCAGATTTTACACTAACAAAATTATTTTCATTATTTCCCATTCATAACAACGTATAAGAATATGAAATGTAATTACTAAACATTACATATATATTTCTGAACACAGAACCTTTATTAAAACATTGGAAATATTTCAGAGTTAAATTTAAAAGTAATATGTTTTATAAACTATATAATACTGTTGTAGCAAGTATTTAATACGCAACAATTACTTGATGAAGGATATGGGCATTAATATCTTCTTCCACTAATATTTAGTTTCAAGAGACCGTGTGTCTGAAATAGAGATTGTTTTACTTAGAATTATACAAAGTATCGGAAAAATTGTGGAACGATAATTTATAGTAGTAACGTTACTGCTTTAAACTATCGTTCCATAAATTATCCGATACTAACAAGGCAAATTATTTCATAACAGCCACCTAGAGAAGAGGAGCCAGGAATTTTACGACGTCAGTTTGAACGGATAACACGTAATGTCCGTCAGCGGATTAGCGGTGAAGCTCGATCGAGACCACCCGACTGGTTCCTCGATAAATTTTCGAATCAGAGCATTACCGACCCCGAAGAACCACTGTATAAAGCAAAGAAGTCCAAGTTCCTTTGTGGTCTTAAACTGGCATTCGATCCAACCGAACAATCATATTATCGGGTACGTAGACGCGATTTTATTCTAAACAGCTTATTATTTATTTTAATTTTATTTATATATCACTTAATTTTGAACATAAGCTTAGCCGCTTAAATACTCAACTAATTGCTTATTAAGATTAATACTGATTTTCAATACGCGTAAATTGGCAAGTCCGAATTTGATCGCTTAGAACAATTAACTCAATTATTCTAACATAAATTAATAAATAAATAAAAAAAATAAAAAAATATGCAAATACGTGACTAATTTCTGACCGGCCAACTTAGATAATCAGTACGGCAAGACGAAACTAATTTATGTTTCGTAAAATTTAACTTTTTTAATATATCTCTGCTAGTGGCTCACTGTCGTCTCCCTGGCCATACTGTATAACGTCATTGTCGTAATTGGACGAGCGGTTTTCTGGGAGCTGGGCACCATGACCAGGATGTGGTTCACACTTGATTACATGTGTGACATAATATACGCCATCGATACGGTCATACACGCGCATGAAGGTACGTTTATTATCTTGTAACTAATGATGATAATTTCGAGAACGGTGTTAAATCATTAAGTTGCGAGCCTTAACTAAACTAATTATAGTATTTCTTTATGTTGTATATTATTGAAGCAAGCTTTGCGACTTCATGCGAATGAGTAATTAAACAATTTTGACTAAGCAAGCGAATTGAACGTCTGCTACGTTGATGATTTTACAAATAAACCGCTCGTGCTTACAGTTACATATATTAACTTCTAGTATAAAAAACAATTTCATACAAATTGCAATCAGTTCAAAAAGTTACATATTTTATTTCAAGCGGGCTTACACGTTTGTGTTTACATGGATTGAAAAGTACGTTGCACGCCCATTTTCAAAACGATAATTTCTTATAATAAACAAAGACGTATTATTCATAGATTTAAATCGAGTGTTGTATTTGAAATAAGGTCGAATATCAACAATTTGACACCCACATACATCGGGCCGCGCCTTGCGTCATCAAATTTAGCTAACGCGTGGACAAACAATTCACCTAGCCCTCGCTTTCCGCACAAATACTCTGAATTGAATGATCTTCATACTATTCGATAATAAGAAAGAAAAACAATATAATATCTACAATAAATTTAATCTGTTATTTGATGTATATGAATAGTTACGAGTAATATTTAATTGAAAAACAAAAATGTATAAAGTTTAGAAGACGTGTCCAAAATCATTTTATAATACAAATTGAAATGGTTCTACTGGATTTAAAAATTCAATTGTAAAGATTCAATGACAGACATTAATGTCACTAGTCACTTAAAAGTTTTAATTTCGCATCAATTACTTGCTTCAACGAAAACAGAAATTGTGTTTATTGCATTACGAATGTTAATCAGTTTAGTTGATAGGTCTGAAACATGAGACATATTAAAAAATCTAAGTACCTAACACTCGACTGTAGATACGGATACGAATTATCGAGAGACGATTACGAACATTTGTTCTATTTATTGCTTAATAACTGATACCTAAAAAAATATTCAAAACGCACTCGATTTAAATTTGTTGTTATATTTTTATGAGACTATATGGGCTTCGAAGTCTCATACTGAAAAGTGTAAGATATTTATTTCAGGTTACTTAGAACAAGGCCTCATGGTAAAGGATTCTCACTACCTTAGGCTAAATTATTTTAAATCTGACGCATGGCCCTACGACATTCTTTCTCTTGTACCGACGGACATAGCATACATTTGGTGGACACCAGGATCTTGCAACTACGTGAGTTGATCAAAAATAATACACTATATCAATCAGATCAAAAATAATGCACAATACTTTTAAGGAATTATATTCAAACTCTATTACTATTTTGTTTTTCTGTTTATCGTGTATTTTTTGTGAAGCAATGATTTACATAGTAAAGTCTAAGATCCGTTTTTAGAAATACATATATACCACCTGTTATTTGATAATGACAAAGCTTATATGTTAGATAATGTATATGTACATTAATAAATCGCAAATGTGTTGCCGAGCTAAATCACGGACCAACACTGTTAATTAAAATGAATTTTAATTCAATTTTTGTGATCAACTTTTCCGATTCGTTAATGATGAAAATCGAACATCGAACAAAGTCGAGAGAATTTTAGACAAGGGATTGACTTACACGAGCATTACTGTACAAAATATTGATTCCCAGATTTTAATTGTTGTTATGAAATAGTACTCTTTTTTATTTGTATTTGTTATGATACTTCTTTGTTTTGAAATTATTTGTTGTTTACAAAATTATTTCCAACCAACGAATGTATTAGATTTTTTATACATCTTGATGCTAGTTTCAAATTTTTGTGCAATCGTCTTTTTCACCAATGTATTTTTATATATTGGTATGCAGTACTATACTTCTGTTGATAAAAATTTAGAATCAATATAAATCAATATGGCTTTGTGCTTTACACAACAATTAAAATAGTCATATCTACTAGTCGTATTTAACATTTGGTAAATAAGTTCAGAATACCTACAAGGTGAGATGAATCGAACTACAATAAACATTCAAACCAAACACATTCCTTAGCTTTGTTATTACAGAAAGAGTCAATATTGGTTGTGTTCCAGGATCGTTTGCCGTGCCCTGTTATTGTACGACTTAATCGACTATTGCGCCTTCCTCGAATGTGGGAGTGGTTCGACCGTACCGAGACCGGCACTAGTTATCCGAACGCTTTTAGAATTTGCAAGGTCAACTAAAATTAGTAAAGCCAAAAGAATTAATTTTTTATCATTCACTTAAACATCATATAAACAATATTTTGTCATTCTAGGTCGTAATGGCAATTTTAGTTCTGATTCACTGGAACGCTTGCCTTTACTTCGCGATCAGCTACGCTATTGGATTTGGCACTGACAATTGGGTTTATAACATTACCGGAGTTCTTAATGAGACGTTAGCACATCAATACATTTACAGCTTCTATTGGTCTACGTTGACCTTGACAACGATAGGCGAGACTCCCCAACCAGAGATTGACGTCGAGTATATATTCGTAGTGGCTGACTTTCTGGCAGGCGTTTTAATTTTTGCAACTATAGTAGGCAATATCGGATCGATGATATCGAACATGAATTTGGCAAGAGTGGCATTCCAAAACAAGATGGACAGTGTAAAACAATATATGGCTTTTCGAAAAATCACTGGCGAATTAGAGGCAAGAGTGATCCGTTGGTTTTCCTATACATGGGCGGAGAGTGGAGCTTTAGACGAGGAAAACGTATTATCTTCTTTACCAGATAAACTGAAAGCTGAAATCGCTATCCGGGTTCATCTCGATACACTGCGTAAAGTAAGAATTTTTCAAGATTGCGAGCCCGGTTTACTTGAAGCTTTGGTGTTGAAATTGAAGCTCCAAGTTTTCAGTCCAGGAGACTATATATGCCGCAAAGGTGACGTTGGCAAGGAAATGTATATTGTCAAGCGGGGTAGGCTTCAAGTGGTAGCTGATGATGGTACAACTGTTCTTGCCACTCTGAGCGCAGGATCCGTTTTCGGAGAAGTCAGTGTTTTGGATATTGCTGGTAACCGAACTGGGAACAGACGCACGGCTAACGTAAGGTCATTAGGGTATTCCGATTTATTCTGCCTGGCTAAGAAGGATTTGTGGGAAGCTCTCGCAGATTATCCAGATGCCAGGGCTACTTTAATTGCACGCGGTTGTCAATTATTGCGTAAGGTAAGTAAGTCGATCTCACCTAAAGAATCCGATCGTGTGTATACATCATATTGATTAAGATTTCTTAAATGATGTAAGTTTTACATATAAATAAAATAATAGTTTTAGTATGATAATAGTAATTTTTGTAAAATGTTTTACTTTTTAATATATATATATTGTAATGAAATAATTTATTTCATGAATTTTCAGCATGAGTGTTCTTTTCATTTTTTTAGATAGTTCTTGTTTGTTTGTTTATAGTAGGTAGTACAAATTCGGATAATAGTAGTGGTAGTAGTAGTAGTAGTTGTTGTTGTTGTTGTTAATGTTACTGTTAATTTATCACATTGTTTAATCTATCCCTATTTTTCGACGAAGTAACCTACATTTTAAGTTATTTTGACTAATATGAAACAAATTTTATAGGATGGACTACTTGATGAAGCTCTCTTTGAGAATGCTCAGACGTCCCATCAAAATATATTTGATACCATCCGCAACATGGAAACCAGGCTTATTGATTTGGAAAACACCATAAAAATGACGATAGCGGACTATAAAGAACAATATGGATTAATGGATAAGAGAATATGTAAATTCGAAGCAAGGTAATCCTAATATTAAATCTGTTATATTTAAGTTAAATGCAAAGCGAACACAATAATTGCGACATCGCTTGGCATAGCGAATTATAAAAAATAACAATTTTGAAACCGATGTGCTATTTTACGTGAGCGTATTTCAGGCAAGAAGTCGATCATCATCAAGCAAAAATGAACTCTCGTGATTCGGTAGCATTACATCATGAGACTGCCAAGTCAGCTGAAGACGAAGAAACAAATGGCCCGGTAGAAGCAAGTACATCCAAAAACACTCAAGCTAGGGAACGAGGAAACTCACTTAGTGTTGAGCGTAGCCCAGGTCTACTGAACGCTCCTTCAGCGCCAAGGAGCAGATCATTAAGAATGTAATGTATTCAAACTGATGGTTCAAATTAAATTCGCAGAAGGGTATAGTAAGATTTATTTAGAAATGTTATCGTTGGTTTGAAAAAGAGCTTTGAAAATTCACATAATTGTAAATTATAATTGTGTATTTTTGATACCTGGATAAGGCTTTACATGAAGATTGGACATAAAAATTTAATAGGGAATTGTGAATTACACTTTCGTAAGGGAACATGGCGTAAGTTGGTGCTGTAGGAAAATGTTAGAAACGTATTTTGGATTTTTTTTATTTTTTATTGTTTTCATATCAAATAAACTTTATGGTATGATTAATAATTGTCAAATTTACCTGTCAGACAGTTATTTTTAAATCGTTTTAAACTATCGTTTTTAATCGAGAGATATTTAACAACTCACTTTTATAGAGTCAATTTAAAATTTGATGATAGCATGATTATTACTACAAGTATTTTTAGCAAATTGATTTTTGCTCATAGTCTTAAGTATTTATTATAATTATTTGATGTTCATACACGTATTTTGGATATAAATATATGTTATATATTATAGTCAATGGTACGTGGCTTTAATGTTATATGAACGTAGCTGACATAATATTTCCTGCCCTTAATATATATATAAAAACAATAATAATGTCCTCCAGGCCGATTTCGAGAACTGCGGCCCTCTCAAGAGAGCTTAGCCGCCGCATAATATGATTATGAGAATTAGGGAATAAAAACCGCACCTGTATTTGCGCGAACACTTGTGCACTATAATATGTCCTGCGCAGTTGGCTAATCTCTCTTGAGATTTTCAGCCGTGGCTGAAATGCATCTGGAGGACATTACCCTTATATACACTTATATAATTTAAATATTATATAACTATGTATTTAAATGCATCTATGTCAGTTTACGAATTAGAAATATCATTTAATATCTTCTAGTAAAATAAGTAAGTGGTCTCTATTGCCAAATATATTACCAACTATTTAAGTATTGAATAAATGATAAATTAACAGTTAGGCAAGAATGCTCTAAGTTTGTGACAACTCTGCGCTATCGACATCATACCATTGAAAATACTTTTAGGTTACTACATTTTATTTTCGTTTAGAAATCGTTCTAATTAAAAAAATATTATGCCAGTTTTTTATTTCATTATGAATTAGTAAATTGATCTCAATTTTTTTTTTATTATTTATTGATTATATCCGTACTATACATTTCTTGTAATTTTAATTAACTGTAATTTAACAAAAATGAGTTTAAAATAAAATACATATATACTACTTTTGTTATATGTCTGGTCTATGTAGTTAGTTGGATTGTTAATATTTCAATTATAATAAATTGTATAAAATTTAAAAAATAATAAAAATCCCTATTTTCTAAAAAATAGAATTATATTCCTCATATTCTACTTAATTTAAGAAATATCTTTAACTTAGTAATAGTTGACTTCTCGTTTCCTTTTCCTTTATTACGTTTTTTATTGCTTTTATGATTTTGTTAAATATATTTTCAGATAATTCAAATCATCCCCTTCGAATGATACCTAATTACATTTTATCATCACAAATTACATTCCAGTTTATCACGTAACTTGACTTTATATTCAATAAAACTTAAATTAAAAACTTTTTTGATTTACATATCTTAAAAAAAAATACTTACCGATTATGTGTTATCATTTATGAAATAAGGGTGTTTATAAATTGAATGCAATGTATGACGTATTATATAAATTAATCAATCTAATGTTATATTCCTGAATTCCGTGACATATATTGTTGTTCCATTAGGTTTAGATGTTTGTAGTTAAAGTAGAATCCTTTAAAGATGTCCGACGTGAAATACTCGGTACCGCATAGTATTGTTACTTTAATATCTTTATATAATAAAAAATATTTAAATAATTATAGCCGACAGGTGAACTGTAAATAAATAATTTATATTATATAAATCACAGTGACAATGATTATGCGAACAAATTAAGTGTATTTAATCTTAAAAAGTTTCTAGATATTAAGTTTTGACTCTCTTGTAGTGTACATTTAGTAGTAGAATTTGATGTCTGTTATTACTCAAATATATGTTAGATGGCAGTGTGGCTTTCATTTCAGTTTCTGATTCTATAAAAAAACATATTTAACTGCAAATACACAGACTTAACCTAATATTCTTCAATTATTTGTCTATTATAATTATATGCAAGCCGATACGAACCGGCCGTAGTCATGATATCTTTAACGAAATATTTCTATTAGATTACTTGAATCATCTTTTAATCTTCGAAGTTAAAATATATCTAGATATCACCTTTATACTTTATTAGTACAATAAGTATCGTTTTTATTAAAAAATATTCAAAATGCTCTTGATTTTTTAGACTAAACCAATTTTAAATCGTAATAGTATTTTATAGCATAGGTAGGCGGACGAGCCTATGGGCCACCTTATGGTCACAACACCCATAGACAATGACATTGTAAGAGATGTTAACCATTGCTTACATCGTCAATGCGCCACCAACCTTGGGAACTAAGATGTTATATCCCTCGTGCCTGTAATTACACTGGCTCACTCACCCTTCAAACCGGAACACAACAATACCAAGTACTGCTGTTTTGCGGTAGAATATCTGAAATAGCTAAATGAACAATGCCTAGCTCTGTTCGGCAGATGTGAACCGTCGAAATTAATGATTATTTGAAATTAATGGTTTATATAGATTTTATAATAACATAATAAAAAATAAATAAATATGGAATAAACAAAATAAAAAGACGTTGGTTAGTATAATATTTATATTTTACTTATTATTATAACAATATTGTTGTTGACGACATGAGAGCACGTCATGTCGCTTGCCGTCACGGCACACGTGTCGGCCTTATCCATGTGACATCAGGTAACCCAATTTCCCCGTCCTACTGTACCATAAAAAAACCTTAACACAATCCGTCACAAAAAATAATAGCCATAGCCCAGTATTGTTCTTATCCGTAATTGAATCCACGACCTTTGATTAAGGCTATCCATTGGGTCATCACGTTTTTCAGTCAACAGAATAATAGCAATTTTAATCTGAGGTCTCAGCCTCTACATCAGGTATTACATTTGCATTTGTAATTCACCTCACGACTCATGATGACAGCAGAAGCTAATCATCGCATTTCTGCCTACCCGCTGTGAAGCAACGGAGATAATCAAGGCCTTCAAGTATTACGTAAGGGTGCGTGGACATCTTTTTTTTCTTTTCCTAGCAATGACAGTGGTGAAAGAAGAGTTTGAACAACAATAGGTATTTATTATTTGAAATTAACAAGACTGTTTTTTATATTAAAATATCTGAACAGAAATGCCTTTTTTAAATAATGTAACCTACACTCTAAATTTGGGAAAACAATTCACACGATTTATGTTCTTATATATTGACAGTCGTAAAGGTCGTGAACTAAACCGAATAATTCACATTTTATTAACGCTTGAACATTTTTTACATCTCTCGAAACTCTTGACGGAAATGGAGGGGGCTGCAGCGGAACCTCGTATCATATAAAAACGCAAGTGGATTGGGTGATTAGTTCCAGATTAGACGGAACAAATTGAATTTGTTGCGTAGATAATATTGAAATGAAATAATTTTAAGTTTATTTAAGAAAATAAGAATAATTTAGTTACATTTTATGCAATAGTTCATTTGTAGGTGGAGGTGCTTATTCCCGTATCTATGGTAGATTTTTTGACAATCAAACAAGAGCAATTCTCAAATTGTCTTAGTAAGAAGTTGACGTTTACTGTTCCTTTTATTTATTAAATAAAACTAAGATCTAATATCCCGGGAGATGTGATTACGTCTTCCAGACTTCGAGTGTTGGCGAGTGGTGGCAGGAGCAGGTGCAACGGCTAGAGAAAGCTAAGTGAATTTCTAAATTCTAATTCTAAGATTATCGTAAGAGGAAACCATTGACTGATCCGGGATTTTTACTTGGTGGTAGAGCTTTGTGCAAGCTCGTCTGGGTAGGTACCACCCACTCATCAGATATTCTACCGCAAAACAGCAGTACTTTGTATTGTTGTGTTCCGGTTTGAAGGGTGAGTGAGCCAGTGTAATTACAGGCACAAGGGACATAACATCTTAGTTCCCAAGGTTGGTGGCGCATTGGCAATGTAAGTGATGGTTAACATTTCTTACAATGCCATTGTCTATGGGCATTGATAACCACTTTCCATCAGGTGGCCCATATGCTAGCCCGCCAACCTATATAATAAAATAAAAAAAAAAACCAATACGAAGTTATACTAGTTATACCAGTTTTATTTTTCTAAGAATAAATAAGCTTTATAGGCGTAGAGGGCGCTACGAAAGTTAAAAATGTCAGTGCATTTTTATTAAAATGCTACGCTTCAGGCTTAACACTTCGAACAATTCAATTATAAACTTGACATCGTTCAATTCATCTTGTGCTCAGCGGGATGACCATCGTAAGCATCTGTACGTGTCGAATGAAATTTTGCTACAAGTATATATTCACCAAACATCAACAGTTATATGCTTATAACATAGGTAGGCGGACGGACAAATAAGCCACCTGATGGTAAATGGGCAGCATCGCGCATATATATTGGTACTAATCATCCCTTACATCGCCATTTAGCCAACAACTCTGGGAACTAAGATGTTATGACCCTTGTGCCCGTAGTTACAATGGCTCACTCATCATTCCCAATGGAACACAACGATACTAAACAATACTTATTAGCGATATTATAACTGATGAGTGGGTGGATACCCAGACAGCCTTCACAAATCCCTACTACCAAGTAAACATAATAAGTTCAAAACCTGCGTAGGACTTGAGGTTCCTTTTAGCAGTGGAATATTTATAAAATGTTACAATAAGTTATTTTTATATTCAGTAAGGATTAATCTTGATAAGCTTCAAACTGAATAAGGGTTTAACCCGTTCGAAAACACAATAAAGTACAATAATTTATAATATTTTTTAAATAAAAAATCTGTTTATATAATATTCATTACACTTAATTTATATATATTTAATAGGCACAGTGGTTTAAAATTAATGAGAATCATAACCATTGATTATGAGTATATGCACGGAGACTGCCTCGTTGGTCTAGTGGCTAGATATAAGGCCGCAGACCCGGTGGTCCTGGGTTCAATTCCCAGGTCGGGCCAATATAGTCATTGGGTTTTTCTGTCAGAAAATTCTCAGTAGCAGCCCGGAGTCTGGAAGTTGGAAGTGTGTACACTCCCGTGCCTCGGAATGCACGTTAAGCCGTTGGTCCTGCGCCTGAACTCTTTCCGGTCGTGTCGGATTGCCGTCCCATCGGATTATGAGAGCTAAGGAAAAGAGAGTGCACCTGTGTTTGCGCACACACTTGTGCACTATAATATCTCCTGCGCAGTTGGCTAATCTCTCTTGAGATTGGCCGCAGTGGCCGAAATCGGTCTGGAGGACCTTATGCACGGAGCTTATACTGAAGTTTCCTACGTAATGGAATATTTATAGGCTTTATAGACTTTAACATTTGGAAATGAAATAATAATAGTAAATCTTTTAAACATTAAGGGTCCATTTATATGACCGCTCTTACGCATCATGTAGTATGCACGAAAAGGAAATACGGGGCAGATTCAGCGAGTAAAGAAATTAATTTAACTCTATTAAGGACAAGTGTATGGTGAGCGGAGTATTTTTTTATGTAAGATGGGGTGAAAGTATGTATGACTGTGTATGTTTCTGTATGTATGCGTATATGTATGTATGATCATTACTCTTGTAACATATTTTAAAGTCCAGGTAATTTAAAAAATATATAATATATTTCTATTTACAGAAGTTTTTAAAACCCGTTTTTGTCTAAACGCCATGCAAAAACAGTTTACTTTTTCAGTGATCTGTTGTATTTTTCCTTCTTTTATTTATATGGCATTATGGCGAGATGGTCAATATTTATGTACACATAAAACAGTGTCGATTTTGTACAATATTCTAACGGAATTAATTTAATGAATATATTTCTTCAGACGGAAACTGAACTGTTTTTTGAAGTGATAACTTCTTATGGGAGGGTAAACCGCTTCGTAACGTAACGCGTTACGGTGTCACTATTACCGACGCGGACTGCTTTTCCTGAGAGTTACCAACCTAACGCCATCTAGTGTATACAGATAGTACTTTTAATAATTTAGCAACTCTCAAGTACTAATTTAAATTATATTTATTATATTATAATTAATAATAAATATTATTACTTCTGTCGAGCATCCCGAGACGCACACGTTTTTTTTTTATAGCATAGGTAAGCCAACGAGCATATGGGCCACCTGATGTTAAGTGGTCACCAACGCCCATAGATATTGGCATTGTAAGAGATGTTAACCATCGCTTAAATCGCCAATGCACCACCAACCTTGGGAACTAAAATGTTATGTACCTTGTGCCTGTAATTACACTGGCTCACTCACCCTTCAAACCGGAACACAATAATACCAAGTACTGCTGTTTTGGGGTAAAATATCTGAAGAGTAGTCTCGACGTCTGGGTAGGTACCACCCAGTACCTACCCAGTCGAGCTTGCACAAAGCTCTACCACCAAGTAAAAGTATTGAAAAACATTAATTTTGATAAAAATCGAGAGCCTTTCTATATCTTTAAGCCGTGATTTTAATAAAAATCTTTTCCTCTATCAACTAATAAATTAATCTATCAACTAAAATATCATAATACTTTGGGTTCACAGTACATAAACTGTGAACCCAAAGTATTATGATACTATATTTGGTATAAACATAATAATATTGATAATTTTTATTGAAACATTTTTAAAACACGAGAAATTTAGAAAAACTTGTTACGCCGTGCTTCCATCTCCGCTAATTCAATTCATCCTTGTTTGGCAAAGTGTTCGCTTCTATAATAAAATTGTTCGTTTATTTTTACATTTGCCAGTTAATCAATTTAAGCCTCTTGTAAAAATGGTCAGTAAGGCATATTATTAAAGTAAAATCCCGGCTTCGCTTGAGTACATAATAAGAAGTATTTTGTATAGTATTTGCTTAAAGTCCGTTCTTAGTGACCGTCTAAGTCGGGAAAGGAATGCAAATTTCAAGTCAATCGGGCGGATAGCATAGATGTCGTGATGATTGTTATTTCGCTTTCGGTTTACTATTATAATATACATATATCGCGTTAAATATATCTGCAAAGATAACACGTGCATATATGACGTCATGTTTCTTTCGCTGTGTAGAGATATGATATTGTAATATAGTAAATGTAAAAAGTATATATTAGGTTAATTATCGAGACAGGTGATCTTTGTTCGTGTACATATAACGGAGGTATTGTGGGAAAAGCCTAAAATAATTGCGCTGTCAGAATGTAGACGACAATATAGACTATAAAAATATTATAAGTGTATTTTGTTTCCTACACGCAACAAAATAGCGTTCGACCATTTCTCGACCAGACTCGTGATACGTGATACGTGACTCGTTAATATTTAACAGATCACGAGTGAGATACAAAGTTTTTTTTAGTAATTAACTAATATAGACAAAACCTATTCATTTAATATTATGTTATATGTTTGCTTTTTCGATTCAATACGATTTCATTAAATAGAAAATTTGTAGATTATTAGATTTACATTTGGCTATAAAAAATGTGGTTTTTTTGTGAATGCAACAATTATTCCCATTTACCTATACTCTAGGACAGTAAAAAAGTTAAAATAGTTCGTTGGACTTTTCTTTATTACTCTCTCTACACAAAAAGTTTGGCCTTATGAAATAAACATGAGATGTTAGATTTTGCCGGATTTGATATGAGAGGAACAGCAAAAAGCCAGTGTTGCCGAAATTAAAAATATTAATATTTGTCAATCCGAAAATCAGGTAATTAATCACTTATCTGTGAAGAATCCTGCGATTTTTTTATAAGTGACCTCATGTTAACTCTACAATTACCGGTTAATTGAATGTAAAAATATCATCGAGGAAATTTTAATTAACTACTTATAATGCTTTAGACCAAACAGCTCTTTAAAAATAAATTTCAGAAATAAAAAAATAAAATCTCAGTTAATCTCTTTCCGAAAAGCTTGGGCAGCGTTAGCGATGAACACGGAAAAAGATTGCACCAGGATATTATAACAAAAGATAAACAAAACCAAGGCAATTGGTAGTTCGGGTATGCTGGCCGATTTTTGTTGCGCATTTTAACGAAACAACTGAACCAAAATACGATGATGAAGAGAATAATGCATCAGTGTTTTTACTAATACTATAACCCTTCACTAAAATAGCAATCTTATTTTTGTTTATTCAGTGTATGTTTTACAAAAACTATTATTACAAAATAATAAAATTGTTCCTAACATTATAAAATTATTTTTTTACATGTGACACACAAGAAGTGTTTTTGTCGACCATCATTAATAAGCATTCCCGTTCCGACTTCGTACGGGTAAAATAAGGATTATGTCACGTGCTATTTTTCCAAGCCAACTTTAGCAACAAATATATAGCATATTGTCTTGGTATTTTTTATACTTTTATTAACTACTAGCTGTGCACCACGGCTCCACCCGCGTTTAATTAATAAAATTGCACACACACACACACACATGTATGGCTACTAGTAAAGAAATACGTAATTAACGATTTGAAATTAATTTTCATAAAATATGGCCTATCATTTGCGTCATCACATGTACTTTGTGTGTACCAATTCTCATCAAGATTGGTCAAGCCGTTCTTGAGTTATAAGAAGACAGACAGACAGATAGACAAAAATTATAAAAATAGTATAATGTAAATCACTGCATCATAAAACGATTATTTATCAAAAAATATTCGAAAGTTTAAGTTATATTTAAAAAAGACGCCACATATCAACATACTTTATAGCCTATGTCATTCCTGATATTGCATATCGAGTTGCAGTTATGAAACCAGAAAAAAAACAACAAACAAAACTTACTTTACTTCTTTGTACTACTTTTTGCTTTAAACTTACTTTTATAATCATCACATAATCCTCACTTGGTGGTAGAGCTTTGTGCAAGCTCGTCTGGGTAGGTACCACCCACCCACTCATCAGATATTCTACCGCAAAACAACAATACTTGTTATTGTTGTGTTCCGATTTGAAGGGTGGGTGAGCCAGTGTAATTAAAGGCACAGGGGACATAACATCTTAGTTACATCTAAGGGTGTTGGTAACCACTAACCATCAGGTGGCCTAAACGACGGTCCGCCTATCTATCCTAAAAATAACAATGCATTATTACAAAATTATAATTTTTTATATTTTATTATAAATGTATAATTATAAAAAAAAAATATTGCATTGAAAATTATATTTAATCAATCTATCAGAAGGACAAGTAATTTCACCTTTGTAATATAATATTTTATTGTTAACATGTCATATCTGTCACAGGCCTCTTTTGTTTTTGCTTTCTTTTATCTTTCAGATATCGCTATAATCTGAAAATGATTTTTATCGCATAATTAGGTAATTTGAATTGTTCCTTTCGTGTCTTGATAGAATGGTGCTAAATTCGTATTTTGTGATTCATTAATTCTTTGATATTTCACTTTTTTCATAAAAGTATATATTATTTTTTATCGATATATACAAGCATTACAATAGACAAATATATTTTCATGGAATTATTGATATAAGCAACATCAATTTATATGGATAAGACTCTAGCATATTTTCGTTTCTTCTATACTATAAAGTCTAAATGCCTTTTGGGGGTGTTGCAGTCGATATTGATCATTGTTGTCTAGTTGTTTTTTTATAGGTAAATTCTAAAAGCAACCCGACATTATAAAATTGAAGTCGGTGTATACTTATGTATACTACTGCTAGGTGGTGGTGGATATTCGGTCGGATGAAATTTAAGCAACATAATTTAATATTCGGCACGTGCATAATAAGACTAACCATCGCAGATTTTATATATGTATACATAAAGGTTTTCATTCTATTACAGATAAAATTATAAAGACCGAGATGAAAGTAGAATTTAAATGAAATGTAAAGATACATAATTATAATAAAAATGTATTTATTTATTTTATTCCCATAACTAGGCAAAGGAAAGTTACGGGGCACAATAATTTAACGTAGCTTAAAGTCACTCGTTCAGAAATAAAACGACTTACACACTTGTTCCCCGGTCTCTGTTACTTGCCAACTTCTTATAACTTGATTCTGATAAAAATTTCCATACAGTATTCTTCATAAAATGATTTGCTCGGAGCTCAATACGCATGAACAGACAGACAGTTGCGAAATTATGATAAGTCATTGAAAGATACATAAAATATAAGAACAGTAGATAACAGTAGATAACATGTATGTAGTAACATTTACACGAGTTAAAAGTAATTATTTCATCTATACTACTATATAAATCTATTGGCTCTGTCTGTACATGATTTTTTTTTCATCTAATTTTGTGATAAATAATCGTTTTATGATGCAGTGATTCACATTATACTATTTTTTTCATTTTTGTCTGTCTGTCTATCAGTCTGTCTGCCTTCTTATAACTCAAGAACGGCTTGACCAATCCTGATGAAAATTGGCACGCACAAAGAACATGTGATGGCGCACATGTTAGGCCATACATAAGATCGGTGAACCCTACGGTATCTTATGAAAATTGATCTCAAATCGTTAATTACGTATTTCTTTACCAGTAGCCAAAGGTGCGTGTGTGTGTATGTTTATGTTTGCGTGTGTGTGTGCACGTGTGTGTTATTATAGTAATAAAATAATTTATTATATTTTTTATGAATTTTACGCGGGTGAAGCCGCGGGTCACAGCTAGTTGTTGAATAGTCGTTTCAAAGTGCATACAGCAAACCAGAGCTAATATTTTTTATAAGGGCTGTAACACAACGTGAAATCAATCAGACTTACTATTTATATATATTTATTAGTTTAAAATAAGTTTATGATCGAAAAAGCATTATAGTCGACAATTCAAGCCATTCTATTTTGAATGCGGTCAAATAGAAGAAACTTGTACTGGGGAGCTATCAGCAATGAGAGTTGTACACCATATGAGGTCGAGTTAAGGCTGCCTTGTAAAGCTTTAGACGACGAACCGTGAAGTTCTCACTCGCCTTGCCAATTGCCAATTTAGTTTTACCTTCCAATTAGCTGAGGAACTGAATGACGCTCGAAATTTCGACACCGAGTATTCCGATACTGGATGTGGCAACCATAGGAGTGTTCTCAAAATAAGGGGCATGTGACAAAAGATGACTGACCATATACCATAAGTGGTCATCACCGTTAATGAGCAATGTCGCTGTGAGAAATATTAACCATCCTTTACAGCGCTACTAACCTTGGGAACTAACCGCCTTATTCATAAACTTTATTTAACTAGTGATTAGTTAAACAATATTTTGTCTTCTTCTTTCGTATGTCAAATCAATAATGACAGAAAGAGACAAATCAGTGTTTAGCTAAACAGTTACTAAGCAACGTTTATGAATAAGGCCGTTAGACGTTATGTCCCTTGTACCTATAGGGTTTTCCATTAAGGGCGCTTGATCGTGCAGAACTTCCATCGTAGCGTGTGCTGTGTGGCACGTAGCGCCGTCCTGTTGAAACCACATGTTGTCCAGATCCATATTCTCGATTTCAGGCTAAAAGAAGTTGGTTATCATCGACCGGTATCGCTCACCATTGACGGTGACGGCCACACCATTATCGTTTTCGAAAAAATACGGACCAATCACGCCTCCGGCCCAAAATCCGCACCAAACAGTCACTTTCTGCGGGTGCATTGCCACTTGGTGAACCTCGTGTGGATTGGTCTCGTCCCAAATACGGCAATTTTGCTTGTTGACATAGCCATTCATCCAAAAATGCGCCTCGTCGCTGAAGATGATTTTTTTGCCAAAATCGGCGTCAACTTCCAACTGCTCTAATGCCCAGTCAGCGAACACACGGCGCTGTCTATGGTCATTAACCTTGAGCTCTTGGGTCAGCTGGATCTTATACGGGTGCAGGCTCAAGTCACAACGCAAAATTCGCCAAGTTGTCGTCTGCGAAAGGCCGAGTTCCTGTGCGCGACGCGGAATTGACTGCCGCGGGTTTTCGAGGACACTGTCGCGCACAGCGGCGATATTCTCGGCAGATCTCGCGTTACGTTGACGCACGGGAACCGGCTGATTGTTAACTGATCCGGTTGACTCGAATTTGTCCACCAATCGACGGATAGTCGACTCGGCAGGACGATCATCGCGACCGTAAAACGGGCGAAGTGCGCGGAACGTTGCTCGAACTGAAGACCCATTTTCATAAAACAATTTTATGATTTGCACGTGCTGCTCGACACTGTAACCTGCCATGGTGGTTTGGGAGGACGGAATGAATATAACACACTGCATTTGACAGCTGTCACTCAAACAACATGGCCGCAATCAGCTGTCAAAGTTCAAGCGTCCCTATTGGAAAACCCCATATATAGGTTCACTGACCTACCTACTGATCCTTCAGACCAGAATACTAAAATTCCAACTATTGTTGTTTGGGACTAGAATTTTTGATGAGTTGGTGGTACCTACTCTTACGCAGTGTTAGATAAATAGTTGTATATTATTATAATAACTTATAATCGTACTACATAGACGGACTAGCATAAAGTCGACAAAATGGATGGTTTAAATAAAAAATAAATGTCACCCCGTATCGGCCACGTTTATTTTGCACGTGTGAATATTGAAATTGATAGTTAATTAAAGGATTTACAATTAAAGAAATCCAATAAATTAATTAATGTGAATGCAAAGGGCGAACGAGTAAAGTTTACTGTAGTCGGATAGTTGCACACTCAGTACACATGCTCACACGGAGTAGCAACGTACAATACACGCAACCCACACAAAATAATGAGCAGCTCCGAATGGGGGATGACGGCATAAGAGAGCATCACGCCGGTTGCCATCACGACAGACGTCGGCCTTAACCACGAGGCGTGCCATTATATGTTTTCCATCAAATACTTCTGAAATCAAATTCATCAAATACATGAAAAATAATCGTGTGGCTATTCTATATAAATATAATGTACTGTAAAACAGGATGTCAGATTCTTAAACAGATATATCAACATCGATTTTAGTATATAAGATTACCAAATCCGACAGATGTTATCCAGTCCTTATATAACAATAGTCAGAGCTCTCAAATCCATTCAACTCGGCTTCAATCAATTGAAATAAAGGTAAAGCTATAAATACCTGGTAGCCAGGATAGTAAATATTTATAGGAATGATTAAGAAAATTTTTCTTAGAAATTATTTTTCCTACACTACTTTTCTTTTTAAATAAAATTATTATAATTGCTTAAAATTATGTGAACAAATTATGTCCAAAGTCAACTATTAACGTAATAGAGTAGTAAATAATTATTATTATCGTGTTAAATATATTAACATTTAGTCTGTTCCAAGTCAAAATGCACAACATGGTTGTCCCTAATCTTTCAAAACAACCTTCTCAAGTATTCGACTCCGCTTTCAAGTGGTAATTATAACAATTGTGGTTTTGACTACGTATCTTGTTCTCGCTTTTATTCAAAACCATATTTATATTAAATAAGGGTCTAAATAAAATGTCTGTCTGTCTGTCTCTGTCTTAATACATATAGCTTTATAGGCTTGCGCGACGCAAGCCAGTAAAGCTTCCAATTGGCATAAATATTTCTGCCATCTTCGACAAACGTCTTCATATTTCAGCTAAGTACACACCATTTAAAATTATAAGTTACACCTAAACCTTTCTCGTGAATCACACATTTGATCCGTAAAAACCGTATGAAAATCCGTTAGGTATTTTTCGCGTTCAGATATATTGACAGACGGGATGCCTCTCACCGCGTTTATCTGTCTATCTAAAGTATAGATATATACTGAACAAGCGACCTTTGGTTAAAATTCCACGTGTCTTCAATTAGAAAAACAGAGCTGTTTATCTGTCGAGAGATCTTTCCTTAATGCAAATTAGTGTTCGAAATTAGTCTTGTAAACGTTTATACAATAGAAATGGGCTTGATTTCATCGCAGATTGTTTATTTCGACGGTCTAGTATAATTATATCACTAATTAGTTACTTATATAATATAATTTTAACATAGCTATTAAAATATAGTTTGTAAAAGTTCTATAAATGAATAATAAGCTACATATTAGCACAACATTTTTTTTAGCTATTCGTGGTCCATAGGATGTTGTCTAAGTAGAAGATTAATTTTCGGTCGTCACTATATTTTCAAAGTACATATTTTTCTTTATAGAAAGAGAATCGATGGTGTTATTATTCTATATTATGTTGATGTTGTTGTTACGCACGAATTTATTATATTATATAAAGCAGAAAACGAAGGAAAAACGGAATACAGGGTTATTTGTAACGAATCAACAACCTCGCAGGACTAGGTAGCTAACACCATAAGCAACAACTTTTGTTCTACGTTTTTTTTATAATTTGTTATATTTTATTATCATACAAAAATAAATATCAATTTAATTTCCTGCTTAAACGCTTATAAATCTACGCGCATCGCAAATATTACGTAAACAAGCCCCTGCGAAGCGCGGGGAAGGGGGAGTGCGCGCGAGCGCCTTTGAACTGACCCAAGGCCGCTTAGGCCGCCCGCCGGCGCCGCCAGTCGTCCGTCGGTTTTTATGTTGCGCGCACGTAGCTTGTGCCACGATATCGATCGATCGATTTATTGTGCGGATTGTGGATGTTATTTTATTACCATGGCGTATCGATATTCCAATATCGAATACACAGAAATGGTGAGAATGCTTGCTAGGTGTGATGACAATGTGTCGAAAGCCTGCCACCAATATGCAACAATGTTTCCAAATGTACCTACACCAAGCCGTCAGACGATGTTAGCTGCCACAGTTCCATCACAGGATTTGGGATACTGGTCGTCCCCCGAGACACACAGTAGGTGATCAAGAAGCGATCCTGGAGTTCTTTGAGGCGAATCCCGCAGCGAGCACAAATGACGCGACGCGGCGGTTCAATATGTAACAATACTTTGCGTGGAGTGTCATTCACTCACTTAGCGTAAATTTTCGGTATCGATAAGCGCGCGTCACAACCGTCAAGGACAACACTCGACGTCAGACAAATGCGGCAAGGTGGGCAAAGGCGGGGTGAGCTGCCTCCCGCGCGTCGCCTCTGGCCCCGATGGACATGAACTCGCGCGCATACTATAGTTATGTACATGTTAGTATTATTATTATTAGCAGAGCAAGCGCGCGCGAGCACCGCTTCGTCCTTTCCTTTATGAATGAAACATAGACATAAAAATATCACTACAATACAAAAAAAACTTGTAATATCGTTTTTTTTGTCATATATTGAGTTATGTCCGAACTCGTAGAACAAAAGTTGTTGCTTAAGATGTTAGCTATCTAGTCCTGCGAGGTTGTTGATTCGTTACAAATAACCCTGTATAAATGCGAACCAAATCATCACAGTGATGGTGGCGATATATAGTTATTAAAATATAAGCACAAGAAATAATCTATATAAAAATTATATTTCAATTCAACATAAAGATATAGTAATTATTAATTCATAATAATTTTAAATTCAATTGTTAATTTTTATAAATTGTTAGTGTTATTTTTTATTATTATTATTTTAGTTGCTACTATCCTGACAATCGGCTACGAATTGATTTTGATTGACTTAATTGTGAAGACTTGATTGTTTTCTTTTATAATGTGATAATTTTTTTGTGTATTTTATTACTGTTTGTCTTCCTTAAAAAATAAATAAGTAATTCAGTCTGTGGTAGCGGTGCCCGATCATGTGAGCATAGAAGGAAGTTTATACCTGACACCATGTATATCCGGGGCTCAATCATCAGATTGATATTTCAATTTTATTTATTTGTAACACAGGTGCGCTCGCTATACACACTCACTCCTTTGATATAGTAAATAAATCATTTACTTTGTCCTTCGCACTTTTTGTCACTTTATCTGCATAATCGCTCATGACTAAATTCTGATCGCAATTGTTGTACTTGAATAAAATACTTGAAATTTGATACGGCTTATTACAATAAACGATGACCGATTGCATGGTTTGATGGTGAATATATTAAAATATTTGTTAATATTATCGATTAAACTTTGGGTAAATTATTATTTTTATTGATGAAATGTCACTGATAGCCAGCTTAATGTAAACATGAATCTCCAACTTTCATCCAACCAAATTTAATTTCGCAGAACTTTATCTTCAACATTCGATGTTACTTGATACTTAAAAACACAGTTCTTATTACACAGTAGGTTAGCATTAAGGAATGATTTTCGGAAATTTTAACTCTTATTTCACCTTCTTAGGGGTAGAATTTCCAAAAATCCTTTCTAAGTACGCGTAATCATCATAAAATGCATCAACTGTCAAAATTTCAAGTCTCTAACCTCAGTGGTTTAGGCTGGTTTAGGTTGAGTCAGTCAGGACAAGTCTTTTTATATATATAGATAAATAGTAATAATAGTAGTAATAGTAGTAGTAAGCTGGTTCCACAGAGTGATTGTGCGAGGCAGCCTTAGAAATCGCGTTGTTGTGGATTTCCAGACATCGAGGTGGTGAGGATGGAATTTCGAAGTCGGGCGTGATGTCCGGAGGTGAAATTCGGCAGCCGGGACTAAGCCAAACATTTCCTCAGAACATTCCCCGTGACACAAGCGATAGAACGATAGTAGAGTGACCCGACTTCTCTACACAGATACAAAGTATCAAGCCGGTGAGGACCTGATCTTCGACAATTCGAACTGCTCGTCGTTGAATGCGGCCCAGAGATGAGAGCAGTACTCTTTAGGTGTGGTGGTGTATTTGCGCCTTGTAAAGTTTTATCCGATGAGCCGACGTGAAGTACTGTCTCGCCTTGTTGACCAAGATTTTTTTAGGTCAAAAGGCCAAAATGGTTTAAACACGTAAAGCCGTTGGTCCTGAGTCTGACCTCTTTCGGGTCGTGTGGGATTGCCGTCCCCTTTGATTACTAGAGTGAGAGAATAGAGAGTGCACCTGTGTTTGCGTACACACTTGTGCACTATAATTTGTCGCGCGAAGATATGACAAATAATAGTGTGCGCAATCTCTTTTGAAACTTGCCGCCGTGGCGGAAATTGGTCAGGAAAACATCAAGGATAAACATTTAACTTTTAGTTCATGTTAGATAAAAGAAGCATATGCTCTCACAAAGTACCCCGCATGGGCCGCAGGCCGACGGACACTGGTAACATGAATTCGGGTAGTTAATTGCTTAGGTATCGTAACGTCTCCCTGGCAGTAACCAAAAAAGAATAAAGCATGCACAGAGTTCATAACAAATGAACGACTGCCAGCGGGGTCGCTGCTGAATGCGATCATCGGCAATCTCGCCACTTGCGGAGCGACGGAACACCGTAGTGGTTTTAATCGGTACGAATCATATTACCCCTCATCATTTCCGAGGTAAAGTATTCATGACGATTTCACCTCAAATTAGGTGAAATTAAGTTAGATGAATCACAATTAGGATACACTTAATGTTGTCTGAGGCGGTATAATCGTGCTAGTCTCGTTGGCCTGAACATAACAATACCTAGTACTATTGTGTTCCAGTTTGAAATGAAAGTGAGACAGTGAAACAACAGGCGCAAGGTACATAACAGTTTAGTTCCCGCAGTCGGTTGCGTGATGTATAGAATGGTTAAAATTTCTTACTGTGCCAATGTCTTTGTGCGGTTCAATTAAAAAAATGTGAGGTTCATTCAAGTTTATGTTGAGAAAATGCTAGTTTTATATTCTCATGGTCACTACTTCAGAATATTTTCGCTCTCGTAAAAACTTAATCCCCTTAACAAAAGTATACAACATAATTTTTTCAATTCACTTTATTAAGATTTCGAATAATATTAGCGCACAATATTTTTTTATAATTAAGCTGATCAACAGACTTACAATAAAAAAAATCTTGACAGAACAACAAAATCACATTGATTTACAATCACTAATAAATCTATTGCACCGAGAACGCCGATACATCAAGAATTATTGTCAAGATACGACTAAACGGTAATAACATCAAGAATTCAAAAATCTTACACATTGACTGAACTAACACTAACAGCAATTTGAACAGGATTAAGTAAATTAATGGACTAAGTCCAAAAAGTTATAATATAATCATATAATAATAATAATATATAAAAAAAAAACAAAAATCGAATTGAATTGTCATTATTCAAATGGGTGATCGCGTAAAGATGACAATCACATTTGACTGTATTAAAATATGGATAATAATAAAAAAATACAACTGTATTCTCCAACAATAAAGCAATAGAAACTGGATAAGACAAACACATCTATACAAAGTATATAATAAAAAAAAATAACCACTTATAATCGAAACATTAATTTACCTAATAATTATAAATTACAAACATCTACTACATACATTTATAACTTCGACATCTAGATATTGACGTGAACTACAAAAGCATTATAATAATTCACAAAATTAACTAAATATTACTCTTATCAGTACAGAAACATAATTCAGCAAAAAAATTGAGGAATGCTTGATCATTTTGTTTGTGAGAGATCGTCCGAAACAGCGACAGAGGTAAATGTATACAGATTCAAAATATATACGTTAATATGTTATCAATAAATAGTTATAGTTATGACATACACAAAGCTCATAAGTCAGAAGGGGGTCCCATAGAGTATTATATATCACGATCAGTGTAAATTACGTTTCAATTTCACTCGTAGAAATTGAAACGTTAATTTTCCGAATAAACTTACTTTTTACTTTTAAGGAATTATAGAATTTTCCTTAACGTTTGTAAACTTTTAGCAAATTTTACTTTGAATCCAATAAAGACTAATGGACCCACAATGGCTCCTTTTTACGGTTCGCTTACATTTGTAAGAACTAGATGAAACATGCTGAAATAAATAATTTAATAATAAATATGCTTAAGGATTGAATATGTATTTGCACTACTACACAAAGAGATTCAAAAATATTTAAACCACTAGAACTCTCTTAAGAGCGACCCTGTATCCGCCTTTCTACGATAATATTTTAGCCATGATATATCCTTAACATGATTTGAATGCCCCTCGATATTATTGTTATCGGTGGGATATTTTGAACGATTCTCTTATAATTTTAAACTGTTACATTTCATAGGGTCAACTCTGTTTTAGAGCTAGCTTTAACAATGACTGACTTTGAAGCTCGAACATTTTGATAATTTATACAAATGGCCGACTTTAACAGAAATTAATCTTCCACAATTATTGAATCCATGAATTAATCAATAGTATGTGATCGTATAGAAAGTCCATTATCGTGGAGGCGTGTCTAGAAACGCCAGAACAATTATGCGACAATTTTAATTTGAAATATTCTTAAATATTCACCGTAAATATTACATTTGTTTAAAATAAATTTCAATTTCAATTCAAAATATACCTAAACCGTCAGCTAAGTTTTTTTAAAGCTAGCTCTCCTCATCAACACTAAATCTACCTTATACCTAAACACCGACCACATAAAATAATATTATAAGCTGTCTAATAACAATATTAATGCAATAGATTAATTAAGTTAAAAAGCCTCGTTCTTGGGTACAATTTCGTTGGCTTTACATGAAGCATTTGGAGTATGAGGTCGCGTTGGAGAGTATGCTGGATGAAGACTCCTCCTTGACTCCAACTGTAATGTGATAACATTATAACTGACTGCCTAAAATCTTATTACATAATTTACCTACTTATTGGTCTGTCAGAAAATTACCAATTCGATTAACACTTCAAATTCTTGATTACGATTAGATAAGACTACACAGGACACATCCCGTCTACAATAGCTGGTAGGCTTAACTGGTGGTGGCTTTGTGTAAGCTCGTCTGGGTAGGTAACACCCATTCATCAGATATTTTACCGCAAAATAACAGTATTTGGTATTCTTGTGTTCCGGATTGAAGGAGTGAGCCAGTGTAATAACAGACACAAGGGATATAACACCTTAGTTCCCAACCTTGCTTTAAATTGGTATAATTTATTGTGACTGTGAGTATCAAGGACTCTCATATTGGCAATCAAATCAATCGTAAAATTTAAATTTTCATACGACTGAATAAAACACTGTTATAAATTATATTAATTTAAAAAGAAACGAATGGGATATCTATAAATATCTTAGATCATAATTATTATCTTTTAAAAGTAATGATACCTTCTGGCCAGAAAGTAAATCGACCAGCTGTGTCCGATGATGTGACCGCATCATGACGCCGAGGAGAGAAGCTGCTTGTAGACACATATCCAGGGTTAGGGCTTGGAGAGCCTCCTGAAAGAAACGGTTCATAAAACTTTATTATCTTATAAAAAGTATTTAAATAAATAGTATCAGTATTCATTGATAACGCGTCTTGCAAATTATGTATTTTATTTATTTGACTTCAGTGTGTAAATATATAACAACATCTAGAGTAATTCATAGACTCGATGAAACTGGTTTAACGCCATCTATTGAACTTTTCACCAACAAGTGTATGACTGGTTCGCATCGAAGGGTTGACATAAAATGCGGCTGGAAAAATTATAGATGACGCTAGTAGTCGCTAATAATAAATAATATATAATGCCAACAATGTCTTACAATAAAAGTCGCAATAGCTTATTATCACTCTGTTCTATTATTTTCACAGAAGTATAAAATATACAAGTTTGACATGAAATTGACGTGATGTCAAAGTTCGTGGTCTTGAATAATCTATGGAATCATATTATTTATATGGGATTTTTTATGAGGTGGTAGATGTCTACGGGCGTTGTTGACCACTTACCATCAGATGGCCAATATGCACGTCGCCCTTCTTACGTTATAAAAAAAAAGATAATCGAAAGAAGAAGACACAGCATTGTTTAACTAACCAACAACTAAATTATATTTGTAAATAAGGCCGGTAGTCACTACAACTTCTACTCGCTACTCACATCATAATATATGTACTATGATAAAATTATAATGTTATAAAAACTTTATAACATTATAATTTACCATTATATTTATAGCTTTGCTTCATTCCAATGTTAATATTGGTGTTTCAATAAAAGATGCGAGTTTTTATTCAACACATTCATGACTATTAGTTGATATGAAGGTTGTACCTTCCGGCCAGAAAGAGAAGCGTGAGACCGCGTCAGAAGATGTCACGATGTCGTGATGGCGGTTTGGTGAGAAGCCGCCGGTGGCCGCATAACCAGATCCTGGACTAGATGATCCATCTGTAATGAAAAAAATAATACGTTAGTAACTAATGCTAATAATAGTATAGTATAGTTAGGAAGTTCGTACGTTTAAATGTCTGGAACTCAATTAAAATAATATATTTATTAAAATTCATTAGGCATTTTTAATAAAATTCTGCAGTCTTGACTTGAGTTGGCAAAGCAGACTTCAATTAGTAATCAAAAAAATCTTATTATTTAAGCGTATTACTCTGTTTCAGAATATATAACTGACAAAAATGCATGGATTGAATGATTGTATGATTTTATGCAAATGTAAATTAGTACTCTGATTTATCACGGATTGTATGAATCGAAACACTGAGCCAGCTGAGCCATCCCAGTTCAAATTAAAAATTAAACAATTTTTAGGGTTGTTCATCGTAATAGATATAAATTGGTATTTAAACGCCGCTTATCGTTCAATGTCGTTTAGTATCAATATAATCTAATACGCGAATTTTAATTAGAAAAAGGTAAAGTTGTAAGTATTCATTTACGTTACTTGATAGATATTTAATATATTTTATTAGATAATTTTGTGTTCTGTTCAGTATTCATTGCCGCCTTCATGGATTTATGTTCGACTGTTTGACTGATAGAGACTGGTAATGCCTTCAGGCATTAAGTCCGCCTTTTTTTTCCATATACTTATGGTGGTCAATATAGATTTATTTTTTTATATGTTACCTAAAGAAAAAATTTTTTTGTTATATTTTTGATTTCATTTTATTTGAGAAACAAACAGTACAATTATTTCTTAAAACTATAACATTAAAATAACATATTAGTTAAATTCCTATTTCTGAACAGAACAATGACGAATTAACTAATTGTAATTTCAATTGAATTGAAATTTCGCTTTTCTGATCTGAGCTCTCATTGGCCGTTTCTATCTAAATCGCCAGGTAAGTAAATCTGACTTTGACAAGCGTTGTCGTAACAGTAGGTTCGTAAATTAATTTCAAATACACGTAGAGGTGGTGAAACATTAACTTAATGTCACAATTAATGTAAAATAGCAATAACATTAATTTCATACTCTATTGTGTAATTTTCAGCAACTTACCAAGAGGTGGAACATTGATGGCGTTGTAACTATTCATAGCCATCGGCTGCATCGACTGCAGCTGGTTCTGGAGCTGAAACATAAGACCTATATGTAACTAAATATTCATTTCTTTATTATGATGAAAATACTTCGACTTTTTTTTTTTAAATAAAACTACAATCTGCTTAAATTTTGTGTTTTAAATTTATTATTGATAACATTAATTAATTTATATTGTTTCCATTGCAAGAACAAACGAAAAATACACATTTATTTTTTATTCAAGCGGTCTTAGGTGATACTTAAATCTTACTTGTATTTTATATTATACCATGTTGGGGCAAGCATACTCTATAGCATAAAACAATCCAGATCAAGCTAAATGCATTACGTTATAAGGACTAGAAGTAACACTATTCACGCTTACAATTGAGTTGGTTGTAAGTAGTAACTCAATACCAGTAGTTCTAAAGCTGGTGACTATTTGATGATACGTGATATTTTAATACACGTACTATAAATAACATACTGAAACAAATCAAACTTGAAATGAAATTAAACATTGTTTCTATTATTTACTTGAATAAAAGCTGTGTTATACAATAAATTTTTACTTTTATAGTGAGTTTACTTTTCCTTACTTGGCCTATCTGAGTAATTTTAATGTACAGATAACGAATGGTAATCACGCTCAAATTACTTTAAACTTACAGCAGTCACCGTTTTCCAGTTTATAATGAAACTTTTCTACCTATAATAAATGTAGATAACGTAGCAATACTTACAACAATTAATATTTTAATTATCAATTTAAACATAAAGGTTTTTTCAATAATGCATCCTGTTTGATAACGTTAATAATAGTGATATCAATTTAACTGATACTGCATAATTATTAGAAATCACTTTAGACTCAAAACATCAGCGGAATCCTTATTTTTCTTGACCTGACCGAGCTCACACTTAGTTAGAAAAGAAAATTAACCAGTTGATGTCGACACTGCTCGTTTGGTATACTTTGGATAACGGATGTCACTATAATTTAAAAGAGAATTTAAAATATTGAAGTAAAATAAATATTTAAATTCTTAAACAATGAAATTTATTCTAAATGAATGAAATTTTAAAATATTATTTATACATATAAATTTTCTAGACAAGTTTTATGAGATTTTAATATATTAAAAATAAGGTCAAGGTAAATCTGATATTGAAAATATACCTATAATTTTGCAAAAAAAAATAATCTTAATTTTAATTTGGATAACGCTAACGCAAACTTCGAAAATTCGACACGATCGCAAAAATTTCAGGTGCAAGACCAACGGGTTTATGTGCTTCTTAAATCTTTGATATTAACTTTTTCTCGGCCTGACCAGAGATTTGAAACAAGAATCTCGTAATGTGCGGTCTTATATTTAGACAGTGGAACAACGAGGCAGTCAAATTACGTCAATACATCCTTCCTTTGTACGTATATCTATATATACTCTGTAATGTATAAAATTCACATTTTCTTTTTATTTGGCCTACGAATCAATTTATTGCCATGCCAAATAACATTGATAAACAAGCCATAAAGCTCAACACAAGATTATATAAACAATAAAAAAGCGTGGAGTTATTATTTGTTGCTTTTATCCATATTGGATATATTTGTATAAATTTAATTGAATTTGATTGATTGTTGGAATAGTGGAAAGTAGTAAAAACGAGTGGAAGCTTTGTAAATTTATTAAATCTATACTAATATATAAAGCTGAAGAGTTTGTTTGTTTGATCCGGCTAACCCCAGGAACTACTGTTTCGATTTAAAAAAAATATTTTTGTGTTGGATTGTCCTTTTATCGAGGAAGGCTCTGTGGGCTTATTTTTATTTATTATATTTTTATTAATCATACGCGGGTGAAACCGCGGCGCTCAGCTAGTATTGTAATATAACGATTCGAAATAGCTTTTAGGAGTCTACTGGAATAAAATAATTTGGTAAATGGGTCATCTGATGCTAACCGGTCATCACTGTGTATAAACATTGGCATTGTAAAATATATGAACCATCCTTTACATCATAAATGCGGCACCAACATAAAATGTTAATATCACCAGTGTGCCTCTAGTTACACAGGCTCACTCCCCCTTCAAACTAGAACATAACAATATTAAATATCGCTCTTTAGCGATACAATATGATGGGTGCACACCCATGATACTTACTCAGACGGGCTTGCACAAAGCCCTACCACGTAATTAATAATAGATATTATTTGCTCTTTGTGATTTCAAGAACGCTTGTTAGCTTGATGAACACCCCCATTACTGAATAACGAGTATGCTACAGATAGTCAATAGTTCAAATATTTGCCATAGAGGTAAACATTTGAAAGTGCATGTTTATTACTTCAAAAAGGTATTGTCAACACTACGACACAACGCGAATTTCCGTTCCATCACGTTTCATAATACCTAATTGTTTCATTATTCCCAATTATATCTTTGTTCCGTTTGCATTTGAGACACTCTGGGATAATAGTGTTTAGCATTATTGTATATGCGCTAAAATTCACAACTGTTGCCTGAAAATCACAAAATGCTGTTTCCACTGTTTTTTCAAGAACACGTTAGAATTCAAGATACAATAACTGATTATAATATAGTGACTCCATGTTGTCACATCTGAGTTTAATTTTGTTTTCAGAAAAATGACTATTTATTTGTGTACATATGTATTTTTATCACGTATATGTGCTGAAGCATTTTGTCTATCTTTTATATAATTTTGAGTATACTTAACAATATTGACATTTTACTCTGTATGTTATTTTATTTATATGGTGTAAAAGTCTGTGAGATTTAATCTAGCCAGTACCAGAAGTATCATTTTTTTTATTATTTCACATTTTTTTCAATAAAAACTGTCTACGCTGAAAATTTATGTCAATTTGTAAATTGTAGCACGCGTACGTATGTTCGCACTAATGATTAAGTTGGATAAAATAATTGAGATTAGTATCAATTATGTTCATTAAATTTCTGATTGCTACACTGGGCACTTTTATTTATAATATTAAATATTAAATTTGATTTGTATCTATAAGATATAATTAAGCTTGTATAACATTACGCTATCAGCTTAAAAAGTGGAGCAGTAATAACAAATTTGAATGAATCTGACTAAATAATTTCAAATACGCGAAATGACCACAGGTAACAAGATTGTGGCGGCGGCGTTTATCATCCCATGAAAAGTGAAATCGAGACTTCACTTTATTTACGTTTAGTAAACTAATTTACTGAGTACACAGTTTATACAAAGATTGACATTTTCAATATTATTTTCCCGGACACATGTGAACAAGTGATCAAATGGAAATTTCACTCGCATTAAATTTTTAATTTTCTTGATTTTTTATATTGATTTTTTTTTTATTTAGGAGTAAGATTTAAATTCAACACAGCAACGATAATATTAAACCATTATTATGATTTATGCTAGCGTGCTTATCAAATCCAATCAAATAATTCTTTATTTATTTAGTCTTTTAAGAGCACTTTTGAATCGTGTTACAGCTTTACCACGGGTTAGGAATGTTAATTCCTAATAAACCCAGAAACCTAAACAGTTATCTTTAAGAGCAGATTTTTTTTGAAAATATATTTTGTATTTGAGGTTTATAGACGACACTTCTTGACTGACTACCAGTTTGCAAACAATCATGTTGACGGAGCATGGGGCTCTGTGAAAACACAAAATCTATCCCATGGGAACCGGCCAATTTTTCGGAATTAAAAGTAGCCTATATCATTCCTTGATAAACCAAAACTACCACTATGCAAACCAGCACAGTGGTAGTTTTTAGATTTTTACAGAGCAAGTCGTTCGCTTGCTCTGTAAAAATCTAAAACAAATCCATCTAAACTTTCGCATAAATATTATTAAGATATTAAGATTAAATAGATCATAATTAAAGTCTTAAGTTTGAGAAAAGTAAGATCGTATATTAATATCATTATTTATTTATACATTATATATGTGTATATTTTCCTTTGTCATGTATCTTTTTCCAGATATAGATCAGCAATAAGTTAAATTCCATTACAATCAATTTTGGTGTTTAGTCAAGATGATGTAGACATACGTTTGAATTTATAATATAAGTCTGATAAAATTGAACTATCAAATAAATTTGATCTATTATGGCAAAAAACTAAAATCAATATGAGCTCCAATTATTTTGTATTATAATACTCTTTTATTATTTGAAATAGACATAGCTATTTTTGCATAAAATGTTCATTTTAAAAGTTCAATTAAAATTTAGTCGAGGGCATAACTCCTAATACTACTCAGCATAATAAAATACCTACTATTTTTAATAGAATAACCACGCTTCAACACGAAAACTCTAACGTCTACAAATATATTTATAATTTATATATTTTAAATTAATAACAACTAAAATGAATAATAATACAATAAAATGCTGTCGCATTTGCAACATAAGATTGATATAATTTCCAATAAATTTTATTCTAAGCTGTAATCTGAAACTATTGCAACCGATGCAGGATTAAGAATTTGTCGAAACAGTCATCGTGCCAATTTGCAAGCACTTCAGTTTTATGGCGTGTTGATACGCAAATAAAATTTTAATCTCACTTTGATTACAGCCATAAAAATAATAAGCGTTTGTTACATGATATCGTACAGCGCATTATTAGGTTTACGTTTTGTCTAGGATTGGCGAAAGAATTTGGAGAGATTACCTACCTAGACTTTTGGTACTTATTGATGGTGATACACTCTTGTACGATTTCGATCATAGCAATCATTCTCAACGAAGTATAACCAACTATCTCATGGAAGCAAACACGGGTACACTCTTTACTCTCTCAATCTCATCATCCGATCAGCGTCCGATAATCGCCAATACGCCATGATCGTTACTTGTACGATAAATAAGACTTGATATTTTTTATCGACCCTCCCAGAATTTTACACCTGGAAAATCCGCGTTATAAACTAGTTACGAGACCAACAAGGCAAATATAATACATGCGTAAATATATGTCAAATGGGACACCTAGTCACCTTCCCCGAGGTGAATGCATAGATGTATAGAGAATGTAAAAAATGTAAACCGTGCATCAAAAATAGACCGCAAACCTCAGGGTCTAAGATATTTTATCTTTGTGCAAATTACATTGATTACCTTACTTTTCAAACTTTTTTTTGGAATATAGTGTCTACAATATTCCTTCAATGTAGTGAATTCATAATTTCTAATTAGTCAAAGCCTTCAAAGTCAGTTGCGGAGAATTTATTTTAAATTAAATCTAAAATAATAAGCGGAACAGTTTATAAATAGAACTATACTAGCTGCTTTTAAAAATTTGCACGAGCATCATTTCATCATTAGGGAAATTATCCGATCTTCCTGATCCAATATTCAAAGTAGTTCGTTTAATGATATGCAAAATTTATTTGAAATAAATACCTTGATTGATATCGCTTATGATTATTTGAATGAGCTTGCTAATAATTTAATTACGAAAGTGAAATAAATTAATGAAAATCCACCAACATTAATTTTTTAATAAATTATGTTTTATATATAATATAAAGTCTAGTCTTTTCATGATTTTTTATAATATATTATTAATATTATTTAGTTTTAAAAAATGATGTGCTGTATGGTCAGTAGGTATTCTAACTAAATATTCGGATCACACGAACGCACCCGTAACGTATTGACGACAAAAATTGGCTTTGAAACTACGAAAATTGTAAAAAGAGTTCGTTAGGTACGGAACCATAGACACACGAATAAAGGAATCTTACACCCAGCCCTAACATTATAACGCTCAAATTGTCTTATATAAAATGAAATTAAACAATTAAACAGTATGAAAATAATGTTTTAGTTCCCAAGTAGTTAACACATAACACATTAGTTCCCAAGGTGGGTGGCGAATTGGCGATGTAAGAACATTTCTTACAATGCCATTGTCTATGGGCGTTGGTGACCAGTTGACCACTTACCATCAGGTGGCCCATATCCTCGTTCGCCTATCTATTCTATAAAAAAAAAGTCGAAAGAATTCTATTATACTTCACAGATTTACAGTTCAAACTAAATATGATTACGTAATCATCGAAAATTTACGTACATATATATTATACTTAATAGGAACTTGAAACGTCTATTATTCGAATGATACCGCATATCTCACCATTAAAAACTGTGAAAACTTTTCTTCTAATTTCAATCGTAATAACATGTGTATGTGTGATGGTGTATTTGTCTTTGTATTATAAAATTCGAAATGTTATGTTTAATTGATCTTCTGAGGAAGCAAATAAGTAGGATTCATATTTATTGAGTTCAGAGTATAGTCCTGACAAACAACACCGTCTAATCCAGAGATTCCCAAATTGGGTTCCACGGAACCTAGGGGTTCCGTAGAATAGTCATCAGGGTTCCGTTCCGTAGAATAGTCATAATTATTTATTATTAGCTATTAAATAATACCACGGTCACAAATATTATTTTGAAATAGCGCAAAATATGTGATGAGTAGGTCTCATTACTTTTATGTAAATAGGTAGATAGCTAGCAAGCATTCAGCCCAGACTATGTATGGCCCAGCAGTGCACGTAGGGAGTGTGTCCCTACTGCACTGCTGGGCCATACATTTGAATATGTATCTCTGAATGAGTTTTGTGTTGGCGTTAGGAGTGAATACCCTGAAATATCCAAAAAGGCTATCATAACATAAACAGGCTTTATAGCCTACGCTTATACAACAAACAAATACAGGTCATGATTGAATTCTACCCCAGATATATATAATTGTCGGACATAATACCGAACTATAAGACAATTATTCATAAAACAGTAAAACAATTTCATCCTTCAAGTTAAGAATAATGTTTCAATTACACACATTTCTTAAAAAAAATGTTCTTATATAAATTTCGGTGTTGATTCGTAATCATTTGATTTTTTTTTTCCGCTTAATAAATCATTATATCATCAAAATAAAAGGTATTTGGTTGGTTTTCCATTATCTTTAAAGTTTAGTAACTGATCTAATATATTAGAATATACACACTTTATTATATATTTATAATAGTATTAATAAATTTTTAATGTCAGCCAAGTAAATATTAACCTTTCATCTTCTATACGATTAAGTCGAGGTTAAGTGAACCAATATAATGCACACAAGGAACATAATAGATAATAATTAAACTATAATATTTCCGAAGTGATCATTTTGCGTTAGCATTAAATATAAATTTGAATTAAGCCATATCAGACGGAATTCAAATCAGACGGTAGAAATACCAAAAAAATATCTTGTTGCGATTCGGCAGACCACACTATCAACTTTCCATTTAACGTCCCTGTGGACAATATTCACCTTCATATTTCGGAGTAGAGCTTTTTTCCAAAAATAAAACTGCTCATTTGAATTTAATGGGAACTGTTTATTATGCTAGTAAGTCGACCAATGACATTAATTCGATGCTTATTCTTAAGATGTACCAAACTGGTATCACATCTCTATACAACTGCTTGACTATATTCGTCATCCCGTTTGAACGAGCAAGTGTAATTACAAGAAATATGGCATTTTCTATTTCTTAAGATAACTCTGTAAGAAGTGGTTCATACTTTTCACTGTACCAATATCATGTAAGGTTTGGAACATATGTATATCCACCATGCTGTTTCAATGTGGACTCAAGTAGTTGAATTGATCATCTGACGGAAGCAAGTTTCTGAAGACGTTTTTCTCGATCCTCAAGCACGACATGATTCGGTTCGAAAAGGCAATATTTTATGTTAAAACTCATGTTTTCTAGCCACTAGCAAATCTGGGCTTTAATTTAATTCAAAAATAAATAAATGCAAGCAAAAGTTTCTTAATAATACAAATTAGTATAGTATCCAATTCACAACTATGAAAAGACGATACACTTCACTCATAACACGAACAAATAAATTAATTTACTCTTACTAAACTTACGGAAAGTATGGTACTGTTTTCTTCTCTACCAAAAATAATACAGTTAATTATTCTCACACAGGTCTGTACCACAAATAACGTCTACTTATTTTATCCTGAACTCACTACTTTTTCTAAATACATATATAATATTAATCTAAAGTGAATACCGCTGCGTTTATCAAACTGTTATTATTAAAAATTTACTGAACGATTAGTCAAAGTCAAAGTTAGCCAGACTATAGCAGAAAATCCTGTAAAAGTCTGATTACCATATCAAGGATCGGGCTAATGAAAGTTATGTTAGGTTACAAGTGCCCATAAAAATAAGTAAAATAAAGTCAGTCAAAAAAAACTCTACAACTTAATAAAAATCACTGGGTTTCTGAATTCTGTATCCGATTGTACAAGAATTCTGGCACAAGGACATTTAAAAAAAAATTAAATCCTTTTTTTTAACGGCAGCCTTTACGTTTGATTCATCATTACATCTTACCTGTCCCTGTATCTGGTGTGTGGCAAAAGGATTGACTGATGGTGACTGGTGAGACAACGCGCTGTGTGGGGAGCAACCAGGAGGGCTCCGACCCATCGTGCATCCGCTGCTATATCCCAGTCCGCTAGTGGGTTGAGCGAGCCAAGACCTGTTTAAGAGATTTTTTAATAATAATTATGTTTTTATTCAAAATATTATTTCTGATAACGTATCGTCACTTTTTTCTCAAAAGATGAACGAAGATGACAAAGTTTTATCTAAAAACTCATGATACAAAGTAAAAAAAATACTTATACAAGGTGAGCCAGAAATCTAAACCTAAAAATTGCCATCCATAATAGAGATGACGCCATAATGAATTGACTGACCGAATGCCGTTCATACTAGCCTTAAAATCCAGAATATAAAGAAAAGCGAAAAACTTAATTAGCCCACAATAATAAAGAAGTCACAACAAAACCACAGGAGTCAACTATAACTGTTATCCAAAAATGACAATTGTGTTCAAATCAAACTACTAAACTCAATCACATCAGTAAAGATTTAAAAATATAAATATTTAAGATTTTTCTCTAATATAATGACTGCTTTTTATTTTTTTTATAGAATCCTAAATGTTCCTTTTATATCTTCAAGTTAAGAATTAAACTTTTGTAAGGAGACGGGTACCCTAATACCGCAATGGATCGAACCTGCAACTGTAATTCCTGTTCGTTCACCGCGTTGAGTTTTTAAGGCATAAATCATCATCATTCATTCAATAGCTGATGGCTATGAATTACTAGCAAAGCTCGTAGAAGCCTCGCTCGCCGGAAGCTAAAAAATGTTAGGACTACTAACGTAATACCTATCATAAATACATATGACCAATAGAGATATTCTGTAAGAAATCACGTATTGCACTCGTGAAATGTTGAATGCCGGCTGACGGAGACACACTTTTCTTATTTTTTTGTGTTTTATATATAGATGGACGGACAAATGGGCCACCTGTTGGTAAGTGGTCACCGCCGGGCGCCGCCCATAGACATTGGCGATATAAGAAATATAGATTAAAACGGGCTTGCCCAAAGCCCTGCCACCTTAGATGCTTTCATTATTATTGGCATTGTTATTATTATCAGAAGACTTGAGCATTGGCGATGTAAGGGATGGTTAACATCTCTTACAATGCCATTGTCTATGGGCGTTGGTGACCTACCTGCTCGTCTGCCTACCTATACAATAAAAAAAATAAAAAAGCTACGTAGTGTCAACGTGGTGTCGCAGTAATTATAACTGAGATATACCAGTAACAAATACGTGTGATAAGATACTAGGTATTTATTTATTTAAAATACTTTCCGTGATTTTTGAAAAAATGATAATTGCAACTCTTTCTTGTTTATTCAATCCGTATATGTGAAACAAAGATGAACATATTATTTTTTTCAAGGAAGGTAACGATGACTGGTATTCTACCTTGAGATTCGATTTTACTGAATAGCTCGACACATTTTATTTTACTTGTAATGTTTTTTTCTGAGTATTAATTATTCAGCTTCGATTTTTAATTTTTCCAAGAACATAAAATTCAATTTATGTGTCCTTTATTGAAATCAAAGTATACGATTTCCCCCATACTTATCTATTTAAATGCGGAAGTAAATATGTCTGTCTGTTTCGCTTTCATGGCTAGACCACTATACTGATTTTGACGAAATTTGGTATAAAACAAACTTGAACCTAATTTTTTATCAGTCTTCTATATATTCTTGTTTTATATAACGTCCTCCAGACCGATTTCGGCCATACCGGCCAATCACAAGAGAGATTAGCCAGCTGCGCAGGAGATATTATAGTGAACAAGTGTGTGCGCAAACACGGGTGCACTCTCTCTTCTCTAGCTCTCATAATCCAATGGCACGGCAATCCGACACGACAGGAAAGAGTTCAGGCACAGTACCGACGGCTTAACGTGCTTTCTGAGGCACGGGAGTGTACACACTTCCACCTTCCAAACTCCGGGCTGCTACTGATAATTTTCTGACAGAAAATCCCAATAACTTTTTAGGGGCCCGACCTCGGAATTGAACCCAGGACCACCGGGTCTGCGGCCTAATTTAATTTTAAAGCCTTAATTAAGCCTTATGTAAGCCTTATTTATTTTTAACATAAACATAATTAATAAACAATCTATATCTTAGATTTTAAGTCGATGATTATTTGGATATTTATTCATTAATGAATTTAAGGACATTCATCGTAGTCGAAAATTTCTCCATAATTATCATACCAATAAATATCGTGAATGCTTGGCAAAAACCCATCTTCTTAAGAAGAATGTTTTGAAACTTATTCCTTATGTTTGGCATATAAACATATTACAGAATTTTGCCGACACGTGTCAGTCTTGGTGTTTTGCTTTAAATAACATGATTCAATAACACGTTCAAGATCCACGTGTTTCATCCACGGGGTTTGCCGAGGCTCGTATCTAAGTAATAGATGATTAGAATTTCGTCATTTTTTATTTTATTTTATGATAGATTTGATTTTTAATAAATAACTAACGTACGTCTACGCCACTATTATTGTTCTGCAATCGCATAGAGATTTCATCCGATTTAATTAAATATTATATTTCAACACCCAAACTATATCTTGGCGGAATTCTAGCAATTTATCTGAAATTTATAAAATTTAGCAATATTACGACCTTGTTGGTGATAAAATGAAGTCGATGATTTATTCACAATATAAAAAATACAACAAGGTATAATCATCATCGCTGCCGAATGTAAGCTGACTACGAATTTGCGGTACTTTTTATTCTATACAAATGTTATTTTCAATCGAGAATAATCTTAAAATATGTAGAAACATAACAATAATATTGACCTTCCGTGAGTTCGAAATGTATAACACACCTTAAACACGACTCAATACGAAACATGTGAACAACCGAAACTCTATTTTATGATTACACAATAAGATCAACTTCAGTTCGCATGACTAATGGTCATTGAACTTTTTCGAACTGCAAGTTGTACATTTGATTTAGATTACAGATTATAGTCAAACTATTTATACGTTTCTCCCAAATGCCTGTTGATCGATGTATTTAGAATTTATAAGATTTCCTACACCCTTTGAACGTATTTCAAAATTTCAGCTTTCTAGACTGACTTTGTGACAAGGATCACAACTCAATTGTATAATAGCAAATAGCTGAGCTTTTTTTAAATTAATTATGTTTTAATATTGTTACTGATATTTGCTTGAAATAACGGTTATTTGACAAACAAAAGTTTAATATCCAAGAATTATACGTGCACTGGAATATTTCATTGCTCATTATATTATATACTAACATTTTTAACCACAGTCCACTGGCTAACATACGGATACAAAAACCAAGGTACTGACTGAAATTCTGGTACAAATGTGTCCACCAACACGCATTACAAGAACGTGGTGTAATAATTTCTAAGCCTTCTAGTCAAAATGAGCTCATTGATGTAACACTAAGTACTTTTTGTACAAACGTCATAACTTCTAAACCAAAAGTTGAATCCGAATAATTTACACGACATAATCAACGAGGAATTTACACGTACATAATCAACCTTAATTATCAAACCATTTAAATGGATAAGGATTAATATAATGATACCAGTATCACCACTATTCGATTCCACCCGTTTTTGAACTTAATTATTTAAACTAATACTATTATTGTGGCTTAACTATAATAGCTAGGCATATACCATCGCAGATATTTTTGTGAGTAATCATGAGTACTATCAATATATAGAACACTATTTTATATAACGTCGATTGTTTTCGCAGCGCACGCAAAATAATCACTTTTATGGGCAAAACTTTGATACCTTGGGTTACGTTGTTGTATTTTAGGTAGGGATCTCGAACTTTTTTGTAAATATAATATATCCTATATTACTCGGAAAAAATGTAGCTTTCTAATGCTGAAAGAATTTTTAAAATCGGTCCAGTATTTTTGAGTTTTATCTTAACAAACAAACAATATTAGTATAGATAACCGCAAATTCTCGATAAGAAACCTTATTAAGAGATCTTCACCAATATTTTATTAATATAAATATTTTTTTTATGTAGGGTTTGTATATGACTAAAGAGTCTTTAATAAAATTGGTTTTAAATTAACTATTTTTAGAAAATAACTAAGTTTCGACCCTTCCCTGGTTCAAGTCGCGTCTCAAAAGTCCCGGGACTTTTTCTTGATTTAATAGTCTTGTATATCGGGTCTTTTCAAGTCGACTTGGGACAAGCTGTACGTCTAAATAAAGAAGCCTTCATCGTTTATACATTTTATATGAATGACTACTCAGTTTTATAAATATAAAAATTTAGCCTAAACTTATCTGAGATTTGAGAATTAAGCTGTACTGCTTAAGTTTCACTTAAGTTTCAAATATTACCATTTGATTTTGTAAATGGTATTTTAGTCAACTCTGATACTATTTTAGTAGACAAAAGTCTTTATTAATTCCGGGGCGTTTAACAACCCTTATTTGTATAATTATTATATATAGGCCACCTAATTGTAAGTGGTCACCACTGCCTATAGACATGGACGCCATAAGAAATATAAATCGTTGCTTGTAATACCAATACGCCATTGGTGGCACGCAAGGTTGGAACTTAGGAACTAAAAAGTTATGTGCCAGTAGTTACACTGGCTTATTCGCCCTTCAAACAATACCAAATAGTGCTGTTAGTGGTAGAGTAAGAGATAAAAGTGTGATATCGGACCATATGGGCTTGCATCTACCACATTGTGATGAATCATAAATATGTAATAATTTTACTGAATGAAATTATAATGTAGATATAATATTTTATTTTTAACTTTGAACTAGATTTACTCATGCTAAATTAATTATAATATCAGCAAACTTGCTCTAGATTCTTAAGCAGTATTATCCTTTTGTTAAAACATCAAGCTACGCCCAGTATTTCGATTAGGTATATGGGTCATAGACCAGATTCCCAGTATAACAAACTATAACAATAACTTCAATAAAATTTGTTCAATAAATGATGAAATTTTGTTAATTTTTTTTTTCTTATATTAATAAAATGAAAGTAATCCTCCATGAAATTCATTTAAAAAACCCGACCACGAAAATATTTTTCTGAATTTCAGAAGCCGTAACTAAAATTGACTCTTTATCTATCTATCATAGGGCTTGAGCCCTTGCTACCCTTGAACCATAATAAGCCAAATCTTTTCAAAAGGAGAGGCCTTCGCCCAGTAGTACTTTATAATAGCTGTGCCCCACGGATTTAACTTTACCGATCTTATATATGGCCTAACATTTGCGCATCACACGTAAATGAAAAAATAGAATAATGTGAATCACTGCAAATAATTATTTATCACAAAATTAGATGAAAAAAAAGTACAGACAAAACCAATAGATTTATATAGTAGTATAAATAGATAAGATATATCATTTTCTAAAAAATTCGTTCACGTAGAAATTATTTTTTTAGTTCATCCGGTAATCCTCGATAACTTGTCCAGGCTTATAAATAACTTTATAAATTTACATTTTTAAATTACTTCTAAATGCTTACTTGGAAAAGGCATTGGATTTGAAAGTAATGGTTACGAAAACACGTGAATATTGTAAATGAATACAAAACTGCTAAAGAAATCTTTTGTTCGTTGATTTTTTTCTTGGGATTTCGAGACCCCCACTAGAATAGGTTCTTTTGTACTCAATAATATATTGTATTGAAGTAACGCACACATTCAAGTATCGTGTCCGTAACATGTCCATGTAAACAGCGCATTTATTTCTAAGCCGCAGGCAACGGCTCGTTACGGATGAATACCGCAACATAAAATGTGGGTTTACTCTAGATTAACGTAAGAAACGGTGACGTAACCCCGCCTACTACAATTCTCGACCAATAAGAACACGTTATTGTAGCCGACTATTGTCCAATAATATAGTATCATTATTATAACAAGATTTACAATATTCCACGAGGGAACAAAAAACAAGTTTTAGTAAAACGTTTATGAGTCAAAAAGTTTATAATGCAGAGACAATTATATATTTATGAGGCAATTTTTAATAAGGTTAAGGTACAACATTATCTCGCACGATCTATGCTAGATCGTTTTTTTTTTTCATTCAATAATTTTCAACTTAATTTAAAAGTACGAAAGAGGATAACCTTTTTTTATCGCTGGAAAAACGCGTTTTGCTTTTCCCCCTCGTGAACAGTGGGGGGAAGATATTTGGGACTCGCCAAGCCACCGGATGCGCCCCGAACACCGGTATACCCACTAAAAAACCAAATGCATCCTCTCCCTCACCTCCTCAGCTAAGTGAACCCTTGTATTGATCATATTTGTTATAAAATATGATCAATACAAGAGTTATCATATTTGTTATAAAAAAACAATGAATTATTAAAAATCGCATTTTTGTTGCCTTTTTATTGTCTTAAGTAGGCGGAAAGGCAAATGGACCCAATAATACCTGTCGGTAAGTAGTCACCTGTAGTTACACTGGTTTACTCAACTCTCTGGTTGTAAAATGATGAGTGGGTGATATCTACCAAGACGAGCTTGCACAAAGCACACTAAGAAACGTTATTTTGAGTGGGATTAGTCAATAGTAAACAATGCCGTGCCTTCTTCTTTTTAAAGTCAAATCCATAAAGACAGAAAAAGCGAGATCAGTGTTTAACAAAGCAGTTGTTATGAAACCATAAAGATTTTATTAGTTTTAATAAAATAATAATATATGTAACATATATTATATACAAATTTTAGTTTCCTGCTCTGCTTTAACTATCCCAAATCCAACATTTCCGTAAAGGGATATACAGTTTTCTCTTCACGTATAAACACAGATTTTCAAAAGATATGTCACACGATTCTTTATTTTTCTATTTCTGTTTATTATTATTACTATTATCTATGTTGTTTATCTATAAATTTTTATTAGAACACCTAATACATAATAGTATACTATACTAAAAGTATGTATGTAATACAAGCTGAACCTGTGGCCATGGCAAACGTAGAATTCGTCAAATCTTGTTCAGATATTTTTTTTGTAATCACGAACTAAAGTAATTTTAAATTATTGGCAATAATAACAATAAAAAATATATATATATATATTGGTATTGTATATTTAAATTATTAGGAAGCAACGATAGTTTAGTGTGGACACCGTTGGACTGTAACGCAAAAGTTTGATCCAAGGGCAAGCATCTCTAACTTTCAAAACTAAGTTTATATTCATTAAAAAATTACTGATTTTTCGCGGAATATATCGGTGAAAGAAAGAAAGAAAGTTTGCGTAATTTCGTTAACTTTGAGAGGCACGTTTCAGAACTCTCAGAAACGCGTGAAGCTTACGTAAGCAAACTTCTACCGTTGTCAAATATCGATGGGTGGTGAATAATGGTGGACTATAAATTATTTTTAATTTATATGTATAATTTGTTTATATGAATAAATATTTTTATTACTTCTAGTTCGTTCAAAATAGATATTTTTAGCTTTAATTTATACAGAAATATCAAAATATTATGCAATTTTGTAGATGCAATTACTTAAAAAAGAAATCATATAGGTATCTTTCCTTAAATTCACCTTTCCTATAATCACCATTTAATTTTCGCTGATGTATATGGACCTCAGCATAGGTAAATAATGAAAAACGTAACATATCTACTATGATAAATATAAAGGCGTGATTTAACAAAGTAGTCTAGAAAAAGTACACTAAAAGAAATTACAAACTTTGCTTCCCATGTTCACATTATTGGACACGGCTATCACAAGCTAGGGAAAAATCTTAGGATTTTTTAGAAAAACGAAGCAAACCTATCACTCTCTTATATACTACTGTATATAAGATTACATTTCAAACTTATTATCAGAAAATTAATCGTTTTTTAACTCAAATATCTTGCCAGTCATGTCAGATTCTCCCTGTTACATTCGGTCTATAAAATGATGATTATGAAAAATGATTTGGAATTGGAGATTGTACATCCAAACAAAGTTGTACCCTGTAAAATGAACATTTAATTTTAAGAGTGCCAGACGGGTACATCAACCACGTGGGTGTTAATTTTCGCCTACAGACGCTTGTACTCGAAGAAATATAAGTCGCAGAGTGAATGCGCTACCAAGTACTTTAGCTAATATAATTATGTATTATTTCCTTCGACCTCAATAAATAGATTAAAAAAATAGTGTTGAATGGACTTTGAATTAATGTTTTGTGAGTGATACCATTCCGTATAAACTCGCAAAAAGCGCTACCACCGATTACGAGCTTACAGTAAATTTATACTTGCTCTTTGAAAACAAAACAATATTGAACAATTTGATAACGAAACAAAGAATATCGCTTAATAAAAAAAGTCAGCAGAAGCTGATAACGAAATCATAGTACTGCTGCGCTATTTGACCTCCTTGCATCGGTTATCAGGGAATATCAGTCACGTGTATGCAATCTGTTGCCAAGCGTCCAAACGACCTTATAAAAAATAAGGTCATATACCTGATCGATTATAGTATCTCTTACAATTATATAAGAAAAGTAAAAAATAACTTTTGGTAAATAATAATCATTTTAAAATTTATACCACAGATATACATACACTCTGTAGCCGCTTAGCGATATAAAAATCACGGGTTTGATACTACTCGTACAACTGTGATTCCGACTTGAAGGAAACATTGTAGAGTAAAGTAAACAGATTATAATTGTCCCACTGCTAGGCGAGAAGGAGGCTGGGACGTAATTCCACCACCATGCTCTAACGTGGTTTGATGGAAACACACATGTGACAGATTTTAATCCAACATAATATTTATGCATGTTTTCTTCAACGCCGAACACGCGATGTATATTAAGTAAATGATAATGCAGCGGTGCTTCGAGTTTGAACTCATAATCGTCGGCTAAGATTCATGGTCAGCAACTTATGGATCATCTCGGCTTTTTTAAATAAGAATATTAGTAATTCTTTAAATCTAATAAATTTAAAGTTTCAATCGTTGCTATTAAACATTTTGCAGAGATAATACTAACAACCCATGTAATTTCCTCTACTGATATCAGAAGGGTTCATATTTCTCTGCAAATCGGTATACAACGGCTGCTAGCATTCTTACCACCATTCCATCCCTCGATCACGTTTTATCTTAATTGAGTATTGTATTTCTTATGTAAATTGAAACTGATAATCTATTTAAAATAAATATAAACCAGAAATATAATTTAACATCAAAACATTCATAAAACATAAGTACTAATTTCGCGTTAGCACAATACACCAAACAGCACACCAAACGCAAATAGTTTAGATAACAATAATAACGAGTACGTCATTAGTTAATTAAAATAGTTTCGAAATAACAGAAATATCTGTATTATAACTGAAACGAATTACGAATAGCTGATCTATGAATCTATCTGTGGATTGTATTTTACAAAATTTCTCATGACAATTATTATACATATCAAATTGATAATTTGCAATTATCGGAAATCTTGTGGTTGTTTTGAAAGACTTAAAGTTGGTATTATTAGTTGGTATTAGTCGCTTCTATCTCGCTTTAAATAGACTGACTGATTCCGGCCAAAGCAGTCATTTTTAAGAGTGACAACACTTAATATATTTTAATGTACACTGCATTGTGCATGGTAACTATTAAACACTGATTATTATCTAATGGAATGGAGAATTTTACACGTCTCAAAAATTCAGCCAACCCAATAAATTTTTGGAAGTTTTACTCGAAATTGGCAACAGTTGGATTTTATCAAAAACAATTTAACAGCTTTATTATTATATACATCTTCAGCTAAACCTATTTGATAATAACTGTCGATAACACAAGAGGTTTTTTTTCAAATTTCTACAATAATAATATAAACACTTATTGACTTAATATTACCGATAATATTCGGAGTTCTTTTTATCAGTCTCAATTGACCTTTGTGTCAATTTTGTGCGATACAAGTGAAAAACCCATCGTCCATTTGATATATTTTTGATTCATAAATGACAAATTATAGGTAAAACTTAATCATGTGTTTTGTTTTATATAGTAAAAAATTATATATATATATATATATATATATATATATAAATTTAAAATAATTTAGTTTATTTGATATAAAATTTATCATTTGAGAAAGAAATTCAGTAACGATATTTCAAGTTTAATTATATCTCAAACTCAATATTTGAAAGCCAAAGTTATATAAAACAACATGAAAAGTTTTAAAGAACGATAACTTGAGATGCCCAAGTGCTTACAAGTAATTTGATCGTAACAGAAAATTAACGGGTTTAAATCCCACTGAGCTTTCTTGAACTAAATTTGTTTCTATAATACATCTAGTGTTCTGCGAAAACACCGTAGCGCCACCTGCATTTGTCGCATGACATTCTGTCACTGTCTACATACCAACCCTGATTGTAGCAGCGCTTAGGAATATACTCTTAAGCCTTAAGAGAAGGGGATATGATTATCTGCTTCAAAAAAAAAGTATTAAAAGTAGTTTTAAAGTAACATAAAGATTTTTGTAAGCAAAGTAACATAAAGATTTTTGTAAGCAATTCTAATATTCATAGTATAAACATAATTTTGTTACTTCACAGTCGACCTGACGGTCAAACGTACAATACACTTGCATTTGTTATTTAAAAAAACACTAAAAGCTCTATAGATATGTTAAGATAATTTCATCTTTCACACTGTTTTTTTCCATTAATTGCGTGTGTCTTTTTCATTTCACTCTATATCTTTTCTGTTTTTTTACTCTCAATTACAAGAAATTTTGTTATATAATTTTATTAAGTTTATCATCATGCCGAGTCTTATTATAATATTTTTGAAATAAAAATTATTGTAATAAATATAAACACGATCCATGCAGCACGACATTAACCAAATGAAACAATGTTACAAATAAAATTATTGCAATTAGAACGACAAACGCTGTATTCATTTTTTAATGGCACCGCAATCTTCTATGAGTATAATATCAGGGTACAAAGGTATAAAGGTCAGGGATGTATTGAATATCGATTCATTTAATTTTGCAAAATATATTCTAAGTTGAACAATACGAATAGACTTTACAGAAAATTAAACACAAATAAAAACTAAATAACAGCTATTTATATGTATTTACAAAATTATATGATATGTTTAAGTAAGGGTCATAAAAATATTATTATTTGATGCGTGTATATAGTCATAATTAAACTATTTTCATCGATATGATATAACACAATGATTTGTACAAAATTTGTAATAATTTCTAAGTAAGATATTTTTAAATTGACTAAAGTTAGAAAATAAATAGCCTCATTTTATTCCGGGAAACCGGATATCGAAGTCGCCTGTGTTCTAGATAATAAGATCATGTTAGAGATTAAGTGACTTCTCGGTAATAGGTTAAGTTTTTTTTTTCAGTAAGGCATTCCGAAAATAACTCTATTTATTGATATTGGATTATGGTAAGAGTATCAATCGATTTAGTTTATTCGATTTCAATAATTCAATTTACTTCATGCTATATTTATAAAGAGTCACGATGTGCGTTTTTTTTTTATTAAATATAATAAATCTCATATGTAAATGTTTTTCGTTATCAATTAATTTATCTTGACGTTTAATTTTAAATATTATTAATCTGATAAAAGTTTAGATTTTATATATAAAATATTTTTTTCTTATGCCATTTATTTTAATTATGATGAAAACGAATTTGCCGTTATTATTATTTTGTTTTTTCAAGTATATTTTGTTTTGAACAATACGCTTTTCTAAGTGGTCTGATCATTTTTTTTATAAAATAAATATTTGAGAGTCAGACGGCCGAATACTGAAACGTCCCTCAAAGTTAAACGCTACTTAACATTGAGAAGCTCCTAAATTAGTATGGGAAATTGTAAATTAACGGCGTCTCAAATAATTAAGTTGCATTTAATATTTAAGTGACGTTTCAGTATTCGGCCGTACGAGTATAAACTTTGTTGAAACGAACAAGTTATGAAATATGAAGTTAGTTATAATTGAATCCTACAAAATTTAAAAATTGAAATAAAAACTATGGAGAATCTGCCAATTTAAACGAATACTTGTTATGCATCATCGCAATCTGGCTTCATTATCATCATAGACTCGCTATTAAGCTGTGTTTAATTGACATCGCGCTATACAGGAAGCCAATTTTGAAATTCAACAAAGTCATCCGCTGATAATCGTATTATTTCCATTGCATGAAATCACAACGTTATTAACAATTCGAGTAAATGGTCTACCATGATTCATCAATGAAAAGTTATATTAATGTACTGGATTAAAAATTAGCTAGGTATAAATGAATATTAAAAAATAATAATCGACATTGTAATATTTCTGACATTTACTTGATGGAAGGGCTTTATGCAAACCCACCTGAGAAGGTGTGGTACCTTCCACTTACCACTCATCGGATATTCTACCACCAAACAGCAATATTTAGCATGATTGTGTTCCGTTTTGAATAGTGTTTTCGGGAATGAAACAATCGCCTCCAGGCCGATTCCAATTTAAAAAAATCATTGTTATATAAATAATTGTATAATATGAGACAAAAGGAAATATCCGCTGAGTTTCTTTCGCCAGTTCTTCTCAGATATCTGAGATATTTATATCCGAACCAGCGGTAGATTTATGACAAACAATAAGCTAGTGTAACGCTTCTAAGTTGAAGATAAAGATTTTTGACTTTTTTAAGTGTGCCAGTATAACTACAGGCCAAGGGACAAACCATCTTAGTTCCCAAGAATGCCTTGAATCAGTCATGAGATATTCCTGATAATCCTCCCAAGCCTCGAACTTAATACTTAATAAACGAGGCACCAGCATCCAGTTATCAAGTGACCCCTTATTAATCGATATACACTTGAAATTTCGACAAATCTATTTTCCCTCTAGGAACTATTTTATGAACTATACGCATGGACGATCACGATTCTGTAAACATCGCTTTATATATACCTAATACCTATCGATTATTTATTGAAATTAGATTGGTTCGATCTGGACTTAATACTATAAGGGATGTATGCTGGATTTCGCTATTCTCGGAACCCACGAATTTCGGAGTATAATCATAAACATAGACCAGATCATATGTTCGAAACTGAGGCAGATAATACAAATTTTAGATAGAGGGCTGAAAATCCGAGCCGAGGCATTTATGGTATCAATATTTGCTGAGCGAAACTCCATTTGCACATAATTTACACAGCTGTAGTTTATTTTACTATCTTATGTCATAAAATATTTATGCATTTGTCTTAATCTTGCATATGTATCAATGAAGAGGTTTATTTTTAATTTATATTAGAATAGCAGACGAGCAATTTGGTTCGAAATTTTGGTTCTCAGTCTAAATTCACTGTTGCACGTAAAACATTTACGTGTTACGCTGATAGTCGCGGTGTGATCATGTTGGATTATTGTCTCATTGGATTATGTCAGTAACAGATTCCAGAGAAACTTTTCACTGTAATACCTAATGGCAGCCGTGACCTAAAGTTAGTCAAAAGGACATTATATTGCAAAATTATATAAAAATGAAAATTATCAACATTTCTTTTGTAATAGAAAACTTGAAAAAAATGTTATCCTGCTATTTGATTAACCTTCAATACATATAACACCAGTTTATGATGAGCTCAACTAAAAGGTCAAATAAGCACAACGAGGATCCAGGTATACTGGTAAACATTTAATCGACTGCGAATATAAAAATCATCACGTTGTTTAATATTCACCCATTCTAATTTTTATAATAATATGATAAGTTATGTATGTTTGGCCGGTAGTGATCTATATAATAATAATGTTAATTAATCTTGCTTTTATATGAAATTTAACTTTTAACTAAAAGGTTAAATTTCTAAGTGGCATCGATTCACGAGAAATCTTGTTACAAATAAACAGATAACAACGATTCTGGATCTTTAATCATATATTAATTATTACCGTTGTTATCCTCTCATTAAATTTTAAACTAATGATGCAATTTGTGTTCGAATAAGGTTTATATTTCAAGTAAAGCGTGGCATATCACTAAAATAGCACGGTATCGACTACCAAATAACTGCAAATTTAACTTTATGTAAAACGAAATACGAGATGCCCGGCTGAAGTGAAACGTCGAAATTGGACGTTTCTGTAATAAGCTAAACCTGAAGAAAAAAGGGTTTTCTTTCTTAATAAATATCGAGTTAAAGAAATAAAAATATATAATGTCGTTAAAAAACGAATATATTTTTCATCTTATTACAATAATATATCGCAACGGAGGGAATAGAGACGGGGCAGAGGATAACGGCATTAGAGAGCATCTTACAGTTTGCCGTCACGGCATACGAGTCGGTGTGCCATGTGTGCCGTGTTTTACTCACAATAAATAATAAATAAAATATAATAATGTCGGGGCAAAAATGATATTCTACCGCAAAACAGCAGTACTTGGTATTGTTGTGTTCCGGTATGAAGGGTGAGTGAGCCAGAGTAATTACAGGCACAAGGGACATAACATCTTAGTTCCCAAGGTTAGTGGCGCATTGGCGATGTCAGCGTTGGTTAACATCTCTTACAGTGCCAGTGTCTATGGCAGGGCGTAGGAGACCACTTACCATCAGGTGGCCCATAAGCTCATCAGCCTCCTACCTACGACATAAAAAAAAATATATCCAAAAGAAAATGTAAGCTGCGGTTGAAACCACCCATGTTAGGATTACTCATCCTAAATCCGGCTAACATTTTCTATCTTTTTTATTACACGAACAGGTAAAATAAAAGCCTCTGGGTTTCACTAAAGGCTGGATCTCGGAAATGGAAAGCTACATTTGTAATACAGGCTAGTCAAAAATTGTTTGATATTGGATTTGTACCAAGGTTAGTCAAAAATTGTTTGCATAAAATTTTCGAGTAACTAATCGCAGCTACTGTTTGTTAGCTAACAATAGTCAACGCCATAACAAGCCATTAGTTTATTTTTTGTAATTTGTTGTTGATAAGATTATATTTAATTTGATATTTAAAAGATGAAATTTGTCATTATGACTTCCGGTGCTAAGAACGTACATTACGTAAGAACTTATTTAATAGATTTTCTTTTCTTGTCCTGTTTCGAATGCAATTAATTCGCAAATAAAAAATGATATACTATTAATTAAAGTCTTAAATTGAGACTTTTTACATAAGAGCATTTGTACTTACAGTGGCGATACATAGAATCATTATTTAAATAATCTGAAATTTTAACTTACGTATCATATCGTGGATACGACGGCGGATATGGAGAACTGGACCCGAAGTAGTTTCTGTGTCCCAGCGAGATGGACTGCATGTGCGGGTGCTGGCCCACATGCGTCACGTAGCCCTCTCCGAATAAGGCCTTGGGATAGGGCGTCGCTCGGAACGGCCTCTTCATCCTACGCCTCCTCTTATAATTTCCGTTCTCGAACATGTCGACGCATTGGGGATCTAAAATAAGTCTATATTCACAAAAACTGTTCCCAATAAATAAGTAAAAAATACACGGCCCATCGACTGGATCCGTATTTAAATCTAAGGCATAGCAAAACGTCCAAACATTGCAGCTGCAGCACGGTCATTATATAACTTGCTGTGGTATTTTTTTATAAAAAAATATTACAGCAAAATAAGTTGAATCAATAAAGCTTATGAAAAATTTATAATTTAATTTTTGAACTCGTAAATTCCATTTGTGTTCGCGAGCATTTTTGCGTGGCGAAGTTTTGCGAGCTACATTATTCGCATAGCACATAGAATGAAAGTTGTATATACACTCGCAAACAAAGTTATGTATAAATTTGGTAATAATACCCTTACAAATAACATGTCAGTTATCATATTAAAAAATATTTCATCCTAAAAGCGCGGAAGCAAATCAGAGATATGATGTGTGCAAAATATATTTCTTCTGAAATTAATATTAACGTACATCATATTATAGCATGACCTTTGCGATATCGATATAACGATTCTATGATACGTAATTCGTGGTATACTTGCAGCTAATGACAGTAATTCGCCCATCGTCATGCTCTAATACACTTCCACGCACTGTGAACAAATCAAAACTCACCAAGAGTCCAATAGTTCCCCTTCCTTTCACCACCACCCTCTCTCGGCACTTTGATGAAGCACTCGTTTAAGCTTAAATTGTGTCTGATGGAGTTTTGCCAGCCCTTCTTATTCTTTTCAAAGAATGGGAATTCTTTGGTGATGTAAGAATATATTTCACTCAAGGTTGCGCGCTTAGTCTGGCTGTTCTGTATAGCCATTGTTATCAAAGCCACATAGGAATATGGTGGCTTGGTAAGAACCTGCGAAGTGGGCGTCGTAGACTGGGGCTTCATTTCAGACGCACTTCCTGGACTAGTTGGAGCCGGAGTATTTGGCTTATTCTTTGTATCGCTGCTGCAAATAATACCCGATTATTTATTCATTCCATTTACGTATTGTCTCTTCCAAGTACTTAATTTGAAAGCACTTTTCACTTTTTCGAATAAGCAGTATAACTTCGCGACTGCATTAATATTATTGCGTTCAAAGAATCACATTCGCAGTTATTATAAAAATTATTATTACATATTGGTTTAAAATATTTCATACTGTTTGTTTACATTACCTGTTGGAGTTAGTTGTCTCCTCCCGTGATAGCGGTGGCAATGATAGAGTTTGATAAACTCTGGACAGTTCCTCATCGCCTTTGAGTATTGGGTGTTCAGAAGTGTCAGGGCCGTCTTGGAGACAAAGACGACCGTCGTACGCCGATGTTCCTGGAGAATAATATCATATTGCAAATAGTATGGACTTTATTATTCGTCACTATTTAAGTTTCAAATATCTAAAGTACTTTTTGAGTCGTTACGATCAACCAAAAATCAAACAGTCAATAAAAATATACGAAAAGTCGTTTATATGTACGTGAATCAATGATTACTGATCATTTTTCGCTACATTACTAATTTCAGTAATAATTAATTAGTTTAACTACTTCCATCATATTAATATTTCATAAGAGAGTTTCAATAAGCTACTTTATAAACATCTCCAGTAATTAGATATATTTAAAAAAAAAATGCGGTCGGGACGCGCCCGAAGTTCTTTGCTATATTTTTTAAATATCTTACATTTCGCAACTTTTTTAATTCATAAGTAAAAAGTTTTGATTATATATAAAAGTTTGAATTTCTGCAAAGTACCAAAATACAAAATTAAAGAGAAATATGGATCATTGTTATCGCTTGGTACGCCATCTATGACATACCATATATAGTTATTAAGAAAGATCGTTCCATTACAACGAAGTACTTATAATTTCCGCCAAAAATATATGATTGAGTTTTTAAAAATTTCAAAACATTATGACTTCCTTTTCTTAAAAATATACTTCTAGTATTTTTTATCTCATTTTGGTTTTTTATATAATTATTAACCAGAAATTAGAATTCACCAATGCATTCTAGACTATAGAAGATGTTATTGCAATGTTAACAATTATACGCAAGATTTAGCCGATCCCGCGCGCACGTGCCTCCGAATACGGTTTTCTTGGAATCGTGGCTTAGTATTGGTAGCTGCATAAACCTAAACATTATTGCCCCTGGTAACTACAATACTTATCATTAGAAATATACAATCTATGTGTGTAATGTGTCTTTATAATTAGATGTCTTTGTCCATCTCTTATGACCAATATTATTATTTGCTCTTATTATGTCCACCTGACCGACTGGCCACGGCGGAATTTTAAGGGAGATAAGTCAATTGCGCAGGATATATAGTGCACGAGTGTGTACGCAAAAACACAGGTCCACTCTCTATTTGCTTCTTCTCATAATCCGATACGACCGGAAAGAGTTCAGGTACAGGACCAACGGCTTACATGTTTTCCTAGACCCTTGGGAGTACCACATATCAATCTATCAGCTATTCTTCGACAGAAAGAACCAATAACTTTTTAGGGGCCCGAACTGGGGTTTGAACCCAGGACTTGCCCGGGACAGGATCTGCGGCATTATATCTAGCCACCAGAACAATGAGACATTCAAGTTTTCTCTATTAATTTATATACAAATGAAGAAAATGTCCAAGTTTCTGAAAAATTTGATATTAATCTGAATATCTATCGGTCGAAGGCAGACGATGACGCAATTTGTGATTAATAAGCGTTCAGTATTTATCTATTATATGAGTAAATCTGACAACGCTCATCATCTCAAAAACTGGCATTAAGTACTTAAATACTTTTGTAACAAACCTTTGACAAATTATTTATTTATATTTAAGTGGTGTTATCATAATCGTATCATCGATGAACTGTTACTCTTTATGCAAAAAAAAAAAAAAAAACCAGTTAAACGGGTTAAATAGGCCAAAATATATTTATTATGTCATATTTGAACTGTTATAAAGCGTGAAGAAGTAAAAAATATTCATTACACGCAACCTTTCGTTTTTATGATGTTAGTGCTATTATTATGGGTATACTGAATAATTTTAGAGCCTGCTTATACACTATATTAGGCGTAGTGTTTCCATTTGCTAGGACAAAAATATTTTTGGGTATGACTTACACATGAACATACATATGTTGCCCATGGGTAGAGCAGCAGCAAGTAATAGGCAAAAATTACAACCCTTCTAATCTAATTAAACTACAAATACTTAACAATTTAATGCAAACATTAATAAAATTTATAATTTATGCAAGCTAACTGTTAATAAAAACTCAAAACTAAAATATAACCTTATACAAAAGCTAATTATAAAAAAAAATTACTTTAAAGTTATAAAAAAAAAATACAATCCTTCTAATTTAAATCAACTATAAATAAGGATAAAATTAAGCAGTTGAATACAAACTTTATCAAACCCTACAACTGAGGAATAGATTATTTTATATATAAAATCGTTTGGTAAATCGTAAATAGCCATATTAACTTTAAAAGAGTCCGTTATTAATAAATCATAGACAATTGATGCAATTGATTCATTCAGATAAATTCACTAACCACGCACGTTGAGTATCAACGTCTTAACACGATTCCAACATAGGGAATAATGTCAGGAATATATTGATAGAAAAACTTTAACTGGTTAGAGGGTCGGCGGAGCATTGAACTGAGATATGCCTAATATCCTAAGCCCCTAGATATCTATAGATTTTGTACACAATATTCGATGAATCTCTCATCTAACGAGTTTGGCAGACACAAACGTTTAGAGTGCAACATAATATCCATATAAAAAATATTCAAATTCATCATCGAATATTCATCGAACTAATTATTTCTCTAATTTTATTTCCCAGGCTGTTTTTTGAAAATGAGTTTGACATTTAAAATTTTAATCAGTGACAAGTAGTAATATTGTGCATATTATGTTAATTGGTTAAGCATTAGTAAATTATTTAATATATTTAGTTCAAATAATTATTGTTAATCTTAATCAAATTTTATTTTATATGTCTACAATTTCATACACATGTTGTATATTATGACTTCTATCTCTGTGATGTAGTGTAATGTAATTAATGAAATGTAATAATGAAATCTTTTAAATTAATGATTTGTTTAGGTTGGAATATTTGCATGCCATAGACATAGACTAAACATGTGTATTATGTTTAAAGCAAATAAATTATTATTATTATAAAAGTTAGGAGTACACATTTATGTAATAAAGTGTGTGTGAGATAAGATGTACATATATCGATGTATGTGGGTAAATTATATATCAATGAGAGTTATTGAGAGTCGTACCTGCTAGTTGTAGTTTCAACTTCATCTAAAAAATATAAAGACCATTTTCGTAAAAAAACTTTCAAATATGATACCCAGTTGAAAAGTGTAGGTTGTGTATAGAATAATATTTGATTTCTAGGAATAATAATTATGAAATTATTTGATTAATGGTTTCAGAAAATAATTCCGTTTGATGTGTATGATATTCAATTAGAATTATTGAACGAGAATTATAATCTCGCTGAGTATTTTTCGATGCGAATATTTTTGAAATGTTACAATTGTTATGGTCAGTGTCGCATTTCACTTTCTGGTATATTACAATCGATTTATACGATGATGATGAGTTTCAAGTTATACAAAATAGCCTTATAGAATTTCAGGAAAAAAATCCTAAAAATATTTTTTAGGAATTTATTTTTTACTGACAAAACTAAAGGTCGTCAATAACTACCGCAAAAAAATAACGTTCAACAAACAGATGAGCTAAAGAAATTGAACGTTTTTTCTTTGATTATTTATGAATCGACTACTATAGAGATGTGTTAAAAAAATTTTGGAACCCAATCGCAACGCCACCTGTCGTGTCGATTCCAACACACTAAAACGATCCACTTAGGTGTTTTTTGATGTAATAGGTATGCAGACGGGCTAATGCGCCATCTGATGGTAATTAGTCACCTGAGTGAGGCATGAACATTGACACTGTAAGAAATTGACCATTCTTTTTATTGCCAATACGCTACCAACTTTGGGGACTAAGATGTTATGTCTCTTGTGCGTATACTTACACTGGCTTACTCACCCTTCAAAACCCTTCAATAATAAGTATCGTTGTTTGGCGATAGAGATACTGATGAATGGGTGTTGCCAGACAGGCATGCAAAAAGAAGCAGAAATAAGTAATCGGTCGACAACTTAAAATATCTCCAGATTTATTAGAATATAACGGTATTTACAAATTTTCCGGCAACATATATGTGTTCTATGTAAAAATGCGAACACTTTCCACTCAAAGAATGCGTCAGACAGTATAGGGTCCGTATCATGTTCGAACGCCGCCAGGGCATTGTATGCTATGAACAATGCGTATTTATAAAACATTACAGCCGTATCGTTCGCGAAATTAATAACAAATAACAATTGTGAAACGTTAGTTCGGCGAGAATTACCCAGGCTTTTGTAATATGGACTTTAAGATTTGTTGAAGTATGTTACGGCTATTATGTGAAAATTATCATATTAGATTTGAGAAAAATAAATCATTATCCTATGGTGTTATACTTTAGGCTGTTGTATAATCTGAAATATGTAGCAAAAACATACTAATATGAACACGGATCGCTCTGTATATTTTAATTACGTACACCGCATAACGTATTACTTATGGCATTTTACTTTGCTGTAATACAATCGACCGATCTTATACTTGTATTTGTTCTGAAGTTCAAGGCTGTTCGCGTAATTTAGAAAAGTAAAGTCATGTAACAGCCTGTAATTTTCCTAAAGACGTATCTTTATTTTTTATCCTATAAGCATTATCTTTTTTAAATCATACAACACACCTTCTAAATACTACCGCTGGTGATGGTTGCTTCGTGTATTGCCCTGGAAATCGAAATGGCGGTGATACAGAAAATGATGCCAGCATTCCACGTATCTCGTGATAATTTATGTTATGTATCTATTTTATTTTGTCTATGTAGTTCAGTCCTCAATATAAATATTTTTTAATTAAATAATTTTCCTGCTAAATATTTAAGATAGAACATTATTCTAACGGATTGTTTGTCAAAAAAGCTTGTTTAGTTTTGTAATGTATGTTCACAAATATTACTTAAGCATTTTTATCAAGTCTATATTTTTTGATTTTTTTTTAAATAAATAGATGAATATTTTTATTAAATTAGACAAGCTTTTAGGTACATACAAATATATATATATAATATATCGATATACTCCAGCATTCCTGACATCTCTAACTATAAATAATTACAAACATATCCCTTTATATATATTTTTTTCAGCTTATTGCCATCCTCTACTGGGCGAAATCCTCCCCCATTGAACGTCAACCATCCTGATATTGGGCAGCCCGCATCATATTTTTATGCATATATATAAATATATCTATGCATAAAAATGCATATCTCTACACGTGTTCGTCGAACTAATTTGAACAAAAAAAATCAAAATCGATGAAAAATCGTTGTTTGAACGAATGATGTAATAGACTTCACGTAGTTTTTTTTAATTTTGAAACTAATCTAACCTTGTCTCTCTCTAGGTAAATAATACTTAGTTATGAGGCTTTTGAAAATGCGGTAATTAACAACAAAATAAAATAAAACACATATAATATACGTCTGTATTATTTAAATCGATATTTTTTATGCCATAAGAAAGCGGACTAGCATATGGGCCACCTGGTGGTAAGTAGTCACCAACGGCCATAGACATTAGCATTGTAAGAGATGTAAACCATCGCTTACATCGCCAATGCGCCACCAACCTTGGGAACTAAGATGTTATCCCTGTGGTTGTAATTACACAGCTCACTCACCCTTCAAACAGAAACACAACAATACCAAGTATTGCTGTTTTGCGGTAGGATATCTGATGAGTGGGTGGTACCTACCCAGACGAGCTTGCACGAAGCCCTACCACCAAGTAAAATATTGCAATAACTATAATATAGCAAGTATCCCTTCTCATCAAATTTACTTGGCCAGTGGAGTTAGAGCACGTTTTTTAGCGAAATTAGCAATGAATTTACATATAAATAAATCATTTGATTTGAAATTGACCCCGTATGTAGTGGTGAAGAAAAACATCACGTGGAATCTGGACGTTTCGAATGAACTCGTGCAACAAGTATATGCACTGTCCCGCATTGTAGGAGCGGACTCAAAACCTTCTCCTTATGAAAAGAGGTCTACGCCCAGTCCATTTATAGGCATTTACAGATTGAATCTTGAATTGTTTTTTTATGTTATAAATGGTTGGACATATTAATAGACATTGGCGTAGGAAGAAATATCAACTTTTTACTTTTTATAACATCGCCAATGCGCCACCAACCTTGGAAACGAAGATGTTATATCCATGGTGACTTTAATTACGCTGGCTCACTCACCCTTCAAATTGGAACGCAATAGTACTAAGTATTGCTATTTGGCAGTAGAAAAATGTAACAATACATAACCGTTCAATGTTTTGAAACGTTATTTATATTATTAATTACTTCTTCACAATTATTACAACATACTAATTAATTTTTTTAAATTATCCAACCAATAGAGTTGACAGATAAACATCGAAACAAACTTACTTTCATATGTGTAATAGCGTAATGTACATTACACGTCGTACATTTAAAAGGATTTAATAAAAATCCTAAAAACAAAACTGCATTTCTATAGCTGTTCATAACAATTTCAATTTAACTTCTACATAATTATCACCATCATCGTCAAGCTCGCAATAATTAATGTATTCTGTAAGTTAAAACTTGACGTTCAAATAGATCATGAAATATTAAAAAGACATCGTTATTTTAATATTTAAAGAATATACCGCTTAATACTGAAGCCGCATAACGCTTTTGAACATTTAATTAACGATCGAAACTAGTAGGTATCGATTCTCAAAGATTCATATCGTTATATTATTGCATTCTATTAAACTAATTTTTTTTGTTAAGGTAGGTGGACGAACGTATGGACCACCTGATGGTAGGTGGTCGCCAACGCCCATAGACAATGGCATTGTAAGAAATGTTAACCATCGCTCACATCGCCAATGCACCACCAAACTTGGGAACTAAAATGTTATGCCTGTAATTACACTGGCTCACTCACCCTTCAAACCAGAACACAACAATATAAAGCACTGCTATTTTGCGGTAGAATGATGAGTGAGATGAGTGGTACCTACCCAGACGAGCTTGCACATAGCTCTTACACCGATAATATCAAAATAAACCGTTATTGATTTTATATACTAACGTGTAGCGGTATATTATAATCTACCTAAAAATAATGCGTTGAATTGTAAGCAGTTTGCTACGGTTCACAGTATATCGACAGTTTACAATATAGCGGTATTTATAATTTTACGGTGACATAATATAGAGAGTCAAGGAACTATTTTATGTCAAATATTGATCTACGAGCAATTGTCTACTTCGAGGCTCGATATAAATTATCCGGTGATTTCGTGCGTGATGCATACAATAGCAGACGTATGTATGTACTTTTCTTTTGTAAATTCCTCTCATTTCATCGTTTACAAATATATTTGAGGTAATTATAGAACGCGATCATGTTACAAGATTATTGTAAGATATTGTATAATGTTTATTTATGGATACACAGTTTGTGGACTTTTGCTTAACAATGTAATTCACATTGTTACGACCTTTTTCAACTACGTTAATTGTTTTTTTAGATAACATTTCCTTAAAATTATTTACTGTGATACTTTTAAAAATGTTCCAGATTGTAAAATCTCGAAGAAAAAAATATGGGTGGAAATTGGATGTTTTCAGGACTGTAAAGTGACGTCACGGTAGCGATCCCTTGACGTCCCCCGAAGAGACGGAGTGGGTACCGCTGGTTTTTTAGTGATTTTCCAGCGAGAAAAAAAGGGACTATAAAGTGAGGTGAATGCTTCATAATTTCTCAGTATATCTCATGTGTCAACCTTGTGATGACTAACCAAGCATGTGGCTTTTGTGATAGTTACCACTTACCATCAGGTTCATCATTTTCATCGAGCTAATTTAAATTAAAAAAAATGTCAACAACTACAATTACAGTGCTCACAAATAAACAGCTGATGATCAAATCAAATAAAAAACGTCGATAACTAATCGCCGTAAATCAAAATATCCTAAAAGATTTTATTAAACGTCTATGAATGCATACCCCACTGCCCCTAGGTAAGATATACAATCTCCAATTAGCGACATTCGAGGGGGTGACCCGTAGGGCATAATTATTCACCTAGAAAATGGTATTAAGAGTTATCTATGGATTAATATAGCTCATCTGTATAAAAGATTGATACTTGTTTAGAAATGCGATATTGTTCTGTAGGTATTAGGAAAAACTATTTTATTTAACAACATCATTACAATTGGGGAAACATAAACATTTTATATATATAAAAAAATAAACGTTACTATTTTCTAATATTTTTTTATAACTTTATCTTTTACTGAATATATAATAATATCTTTTTCTTTTAAAAAAGTTCTCCTTAGCGATTTTCTGCTATGGCAGCGATTATCAAAAAGGGTAGTTTACTGCACAGACACAAGTACATTTCAATTACTATTCCTTCGCTGTCATAATAACTGAGTCTTTATTAATAATATAATGGTACCTCAGTTATTAAATTATATATATATAAATAAATAATTTGGATTCTAAGAATTGTAACGGAATCATAAAAGATCAAAAGATAAGTCCAAAAGTATGTTAACAAGGAAAAAAAAACTTTAATAAACGTATGTTAAGATGTAGAAAACACTAATTGTCGGACAATTAAATCAGACTTTGACACATTTTTACGATTACGTATGTGTTAACCCGAGTTTAATACCGATAGCAATACAAAGGGCAATTGTTCTTTTAAACAATAAAGCTTTATAAAGCAAAGTTCTAGGTACGGTTACCATAGACGTTAGATAATAAGTGATAAAAATTACGTGAAGAAAAAACACCTTTTTCACTGTTCATTCGATACGACTTTTATTTTTTTTAAATGATAAAAAGTAGAGTTGGAGGGCATTCGATATACTTCAATACTAATTGGCAATTATTTGACTAATATTATAAATTATATCCTACAAATAAATTAATTGTATTCAATTAATTCATTTTATTAAGAACTAATAATAATAATTTTATTGTGAGCATGAGAAATATAACCGAACACTGGACTATTTAGCGAGAGTTGGCTAATCTCTTTAACTTTATTATTGTTACAATTCGTAGCGATGCTAATAAAAATACAATTTTGATAATATTTAATCAACATACAACTTCCATATAAGTATAAATTTTGTTTAATAATTCTGATTAGGTTATATATATTTCGCCGAAACAACGGCTCGAAATTCAGTTTTAATTTTATAAAATGAAATACATAGTCAACTACATACAATGAGATTCTACGTCCTATGTGTGAATCAAAAAACATGAAATTCACGCCTTTCATCATATTTTTTTATTATTTATATTTATTAATTCTCGTATTGTGTAAATAAACCTTATTTATTTATTTTCAAAACAAATTGTTTTATTTCATAGAAGGCAAAATTTATATTAATGCTACCTGTGCCCCGCGGCTTCATCCGCGTATAACTAATAAAAATATAATAAATTATTTTATTACTATAATAACACACACACACACGCACACACACACACATACACACACACACACACACACACACACACACACACATGGCTACTAGTAAAGAAATACGTAATTAACGATTTGAATTCATAAGATACCGTAGATAGTATAATGTGAATTACTGCATCATAAAACGATTAATTATCACAAAATTAGGTGAAAAGAAAATGTACAGACAGAGCCAATAGATTTATATAGTAGTAAAGATTGTGCTTTTCACGGTATTCAAAATAAACAAAATGGAATGGAAAATATTTAAGTCTATAGTCCTCATATTATATACAATACAGCTTAGAAAATTCACATTAATCATTATTATGTTTAAATGAGATTATTTTTAACGTTCGTTCAACATACTTATTTATGGGCCTAGTTGTCTAGCGGCTAGCTCTTTATGATTTTAGATCAGAATATACCGGATTCAAATCACGTGTAAAACAAATGCGGTTATTGCTTTTGGTATTACGAAGTCTAGAAGATAGCAGCGTAAGCACTCCCATCGCCCGGAAATACCCTTCTATCTGAAATTACATACATCCGTCATTTATAGACGAATATAATAATAATACAAACTTATTGTATGACAGTAATTAAGCACATTATTTAGTTCGTAATGAGTTTTAAGCAACTTTCTTTGGACTTACTAAAATAGAATGAAACAGAAATAGCTTTAATTGTGTTTTTATTTTATTATCGTAGTGCGAATCTATTAAATTTACTGAACTACCTCTGATAAACATGTTGGGTTAAACGTTTTCCATAAACTTTGTTATACGTCTGATACGTCGCTACAGAAATGGAAAGACTAGAGAAGCGTAAGCCAATTGCTAAATAGCCAAATCGATGTGCTTCCAATAAACATCGTTTAATGCGGTAAAACGTTATAAATATCCGTTATAAGTATGATAATGTTTTAATCGACTTAATTTCAAGAAAGTCAATTTCAAGGAAGTTCGAGTGAGTTAGATACGTAAAAATTTAATGAATCAATAAATAAATTAATAATTTTTACATTATGAGAACAATACAAATCAACAAAGTACAATAACTATAATTCACATTTTTCCAAATTATCACGAGTCAACTATCTATTAAGTTTAAATTTTAGTATCGTGTCGAAATATCGGAAATACCGCTTCGCTGAAGGTGCAAATCAAAAAACCGACTCCATTGCAGACGTGGTCAGTTATTGCAACGATGAAATTCCGAATATTCATCTAATTTTAGAGTTTGTGTTATTTTATTTGTAAAATAAACACATCACTGCGAATTAATCATTATAATTTATCAATAAGAATAGACAAGTAATGACGCAAAGAAGTGAGTTGAAGCCGCATTAGTACGCGGGCCGTACTGCGTTGTACAAAGTTACATTTATTCTTATTTCTATTGATAAAACTGTTGCTTTTATAAACGAATGAACAAGAAGCTTCAGTCCGATTCACCGTTTGAGGATAAAGTAAAAATGAAATGTCCGACTAGACGCTGAGCACGTCCCTGATGCCGGGCAAACGCCTCCCACGTTTGACTTGAAAATCATTTCTCCATGCAACTAACCAGTAGGGTAAGTGGACATGTAGAAATAGTTCACTTGCAAGTTTACTCGCGACGTTTGAGGATTAAATGATCGAAAGTAATTAAAGCAAACTAATGTATGATTATTATTATTATTCGTCAATGACTAACTATTATGTTTACACTTCCTCGTGTGATCAGACTGGGATAGAAAAACAAATCAACTAGTACAAGACGTATGAGAATGAGTTCGCTCTTTGCCTCTACATTAATTTCACACTCAGTTCATTATTTGCCCAGCATTTTCAGTAACCTCCTCTCTTTTTTGAGGATACGCACATGTACATATTTATAAATAATTAAAGCAAACAAACACGAGAAAATATACGTTGAAAGTTTTAAAAACATTTAAAATGCATATTTTAGTTTCAAAATTATTTTGACCTAGCGTTAATGAAACGCTAAAACTTTATTTACAAAGCTAGCAGGAGGTATGGTAATATTGGTTGGGAAGCGGTGAGCCTGGTATTTTTTTTTTATTCGTTATAAATTGGAAGGCAGGTTTTAGCTTTTTTAATAATTTTAGTTTTGTGAAATATGTGTTTCTTTTATCCGTCTACAGAGGTTGAAATAGAATTATAATTGGGTTTATTTTATTACTAATATTCGCAGAGTCGAAATTTAACCGAAATTTATATGATTATAATTATTTTCATATTTCGAATATTTTTTAGTGAGCCTGTTTCTATTACATCCAAAAAAAGGCCTTATAATGTACAGGTGTATAAAACACGATTGCGGTATTGACGAAACCGTCGGCGTCGTGTTGATATTATTTGCCACAACCAACCACGTCCACGATTTTCAATAATAATGTTTTTTTCCCTTTATTCGTGTGATTATTTGGTAGCTTATTCCAATCCTAATACTTTGTACGTAACATAAAATAATCTAATATTTGTGTGATTTCTCATGTATGTTTGTATAAATACTAGTGATAAAAGTGCCACCACCATAACCCACATTATTTCATTCGTCGTCGTTGTCGTAGTGTCATTTAAAAAACAATTAATTTAATTGCGACAAAACGACATAAGCTTAATATTACTAATACCAACAATATTACTCAAAAAGACACGTATATGAAACAGCTAAAATCTGTTCATCGTTTCTATTCCGATTACCAAAAGTAAGGGTATATCGATATATTGGCCCTTTTGCCCAGGACACTGATATATTCGGCTTGAAATCGATTTGTTCGTTTTTTATTTCTGTTGAAAATTAATTACGTTAAAAATCAAAGTAAGAGCCAAATTGAGTTATTGAATAAATAATAGTTAATACTTACTATACAATACTTTCCATGAAATACTTGGACATAATTATGATCTATAATTTAGTCGTGAATATTAGGTGTTATGAACCGAAAGGTTACGTTTTTAGTTGGACACAAAGCTAATTGCTTTATTTCCAGATAACATCAAAAACAAACGGAATATTTATGTATATTTAAAAGATATTTTTTTTATACGTACATGAATATTTTTTACGATATTCGTGGAAGAAAGATTTAGTGACGTAAATAATATTTGCGCAATGATAGTCAAATGAGGTTCAACGATTTTATACGTAGTTCTTGAGTTAAGCGTTATGACGTGATTCAGTCACATCTGCCTCACTCAAACGTTAGTTACCCGCTTATTTTTAATCGTGTGAAGGATCGAATGCTTAGATTAAGATTAAGGAGACACGTATTAGACAGATATGAATATGTTTATTAAGAAACGTTTATCAAGAAACTCGAATTTTCCTCATTTTTCAAGAAAGTTTTACACAACAATACATTTTACATTGATTTCTAACCTTATTGGAAACAATTTTTGTAATTTTAGTAACATTTATATTGATAATAAGTATAATAACATTGCATCACGTAACGACTTAAGCGACATACAAAATAAATTATAATATTTAATTTACTCAATCAATAACTCTGTATTGACTCTAGACAAGTTTCCGTTGCAATTGTTCGTAATAATGAGAAACGCGGCCCAAAGCTTTTGAATGCCACCTATGACGTCAATATGTCCATATCGACGTTTAAAAGGGATCAAAAAAGTATATTTCTCTAATAAGCTCGTGATGTGGCAACCAGTGTGACGCCGTAAACAGCCGATGATGTTTATAGGAGACCTCATCCATTTCAGCCGACGCGTAATAGCGAGGTATCAGCTTACAAAACAGTTGATTGTTTTATCAAAATTATAATAAATTCATCCATTTTTTAAGAAATCTAAAGGATATATTAAAACAATTTTTAAGTAAAATAAGTACATATAACCAGTGTCGAAGCAACATAACAAATTAATCCTCAAATTCCTATTTTTTCAACAACAAAAATATACTAACAAATCAGGATTTTACAAGCACTTATAAATTATCATTTTAAAAGATTAATCTATGGTAGTGGGTAACGTGCTTCGGCTTTTAACCGGATATATTTTTATCATGCATCGACATTTTTAAAATGATAAAATAAGCTTATTGAAAACATTTAAGCTTAGCTCGATTCATTAATCGTTGGTATTCACTATAAGGACACTATAGAGCTGCACACACTAGGATGCGTTGTATCAGTAGCGTATTTTAAAAAGTTGGCAAGTCATACACAAAGAAACATCGGCCTCCTTAATTTAAGGAAGAAAGTCGCATTAAATGATTTATTATAAAATTATATTGGTAACTATTAGTACGTAGATAACTAGTTATGAGCTTTTGCTCTTATTGCTAGATATAACGCCGTGATTAAAGTACGAGTGAATCATATACAATCACATGGACAAAGTGCTCGTCCGCTTTTCAAAAGTAATTGCTAAAGAAAAGTTTAACATAAACTTGCTACAACACGTTGCACTAAAATTTTTTTTATGATTATTTTGTTCCAATTACAATTAGTGTCCGAGTCTAACGACATAGCTGAATTCATATGTGTGTTTTTTTCTAATATATTATCTATCTATCCATCACCTACTGGTCCAAATTGCACAGTATGTTTGAACTAAATTTCGAAAGATTTTTTTGATAAAGATAAATACTATACGACAGATGAATGCAAATATACACATCTATTAACGAAATGCTGTTGTATATTTTACCGTAAAAATATGTTAATAATAATCTTATAAAAATTCTATACAAAATTGTTTTATAAATGTGAACTCTTCATAAAATATGGATTGTTTAATTTTTGATGGAGTTACTTTAAGTTAGTAATTGTTGAATCCAGAAAAATACTATCAAGCTATTTTTAAGCTTTTACGTATATAAAACATCTTTATAATATTGCATGTTATTTGTTTTTTTATTTATATTTGATTCGAGTGTCAAATTGAGTAGCCATCCTAATCTGTGATTGTTGTTCTTGTTGCAAGTTTTTTTTTATTTTTATTGTACATCAATTATAACAAGAGCAGTAAATTTAACTAAGAAAATGAAAATTGAAAGATGAGAGATTGAAAAATGAAAAATTTAATTTTTCTAAGAAAAGAGGTGAATATTTATTCTGAAGGAAGAAAAGCAGGTCACAACCTCACACAAAAATTTTATTTACCAAAATAAAGGACAAGGTCTATGATCCAACCAAGACAATTTTTGTTAATTGCATGTATTACTTTCGAACATCAAGCGCCTGCCCAATAGAGTACCGGGCTGGATAAAAAAATATGGCCAAACCAAAAACTGATAGGGGAACGCACATATTGTGATGGCGATGTTTAATTACGTAATTAATTTATTCTCAAAATTGTAATAGTATTGACAATGAATGAAATTATGCTAATTGAAAATTAGTTTACAAAACAGATAGTCGAACGGGCTAATGGATCACCTGATACTAAAAGTTCACCGCCGTCCACAGTAATCGGCACTGTACAAAAATATTAACAATCACTTACAACGCCAATACGCCATTAACCTAGGGTACTAAGATATTATGTCCCTTATAGTTACACTGGCTCACTTACCCTTCAAACAGGACCACAACAATGAGTTGTTGTTGTTGTTGTTTAGAATAGCTGGTGGGTAATACCTACCCCAAATGGCTTACACCAAGTCCTAGCACCAAGAACACAATACAATGATATCACAAAATGTGAGAAATTTTATCAAAAAATAATCTAAGTCTAATTGGAAATCAATCGTCTTGCTAAGTCAAATTAACGCGTTCCATAGCTCTATCAAGTACATCCGGAGTTTGACTGTTAAAAATAAAGATAATCATGTTTGCAAGCTAACGATTAAAGATCCAATCAACGAGTTTATAAGAATCAGGAAGCCTTGAAAATAAAACGAGCGCCCCTAGAACTTTTTATTTTTACGAAAATATATCAATCCTCACAGATTTGGAGTAGTCTTTATACCACATATTCGTGAAATAGTATGAAAGCCGAGCCCTTTTTCCGACCAACAATAACATCATGCGAGCTATTTAATGTACTCAAGCTGTACAAAATCGTTTTAATAATTTGTAATACCACATGATATAGTTAATTTGATAAAGTATATAAATTTATTTCTTAACTAGCCGTGCACTCCTTTTGGTTCTTTTTTTATCGCTCGAAAACGCATTTATTCGTTACATGATGAGGGACGTATGTATGTGGGACTCACTGAGTCGAGTGTGCGCCAGAATTCAAACTTCAAACTATAAACCTCTTGATTGATCTTATGGTCTTTATCCAAAGATTGCCTATAAGAGATCAGTTGAACTTTGAAAAAATAAATAATTGATTTCTGAGAAAATTAAATTAAAACACTTTCGGTATTGTGTGCAAGACGCTCTTACGAGCCACGTAAAAGCTACCAAGGATTGTAAATTTACTTATTTTTAAAGTACTATGATTTAATCGAAGCACTATGTACAGAATTTAAATTTTTCCTAAATTAATTAGTGTCGTCATAAATATTTTTTATATATAATATACATGAACCAATTAAGATAAGTAATATAATAATTGAAGTTGTCATGAAAATAAATTTATCAAAAACTACTTATTTTAAATTAAAATTTTATCTAAATTACTATAAAATATTTGTTGAATATTACATATTATTAAGTATTCCGGTTATATGTGCATTTATTCGTATTAAACTAAACAAATGATGATAAAGGCATAGTAAATGAATTATCGCTACGCGTTTAATCGATTACATTCGATGTCAAATCAATTAATGTGTAAACTGCGGTAAGCTCTGCCCTATATTGCACGCAATATCAACACCTACGTACAACTAACATATGCAGACGTTTTGCACGATTGTACAAAACAATAATTTGCGTATACATGCATGCATGATAAAAAAGCGTGAAGTTGATTTTCCTTGATTTTCAAGGAGGATATAAAAAAATGTGTTAATAATTGCTTGCTGTTTCTTCTCAGTGGAACCTTTATTCCGAATTGGTAAATAAATTCACGTTAGAGGAATTGTAAAGTAAAAATATAGAAGAGCTTACTTGTATACATTATATTTTGATTTTATTAAAGATACGATCCAGAGACTTATGTCTCTAATTTTATTTTTATTATACAAATTTTTATAATTACAATATAACGTTAATACTATAATGGCTGAACTTAGCGTACCTACTTAAACAAAACAGATTAAGTGATATATTAATTTTTTCTTAACATTCTTTAGACTTGAGATTTTTTTAATTAAGGTTTTTTTTTTTAATTAGTCGATATCCCTTTATTATTATGTCTAATAAATATTATGTCTAATATTTTCAAATAATATAAACTTAAGATATTTTCATTGATTTATTATAAACACAAATTTTATTAAATTATATGAAGTATTTGTCTTATATATCTGGTTGTATAAAATTTAAAAAAGAACGCGCCGTTATTTTCCTTTGTAATATGAACTCAGCAACGAAACACAACTACAATTAATTGAAATCCAGGTATCGTGCAAAATACTCGCTGAAAACACGACTCGACATAAGCGTTTACGGTAACTGTAGAACTATTTTGTAAGTACAAACTCGAAATTGACTCCATTTCACTTCGTAAAGTAACTTTAATTTTTCGTTCCAAATTTCAGATGTTGAAATAACCAATGCAAAGGATACATTTGAATTTTTAGTTTAGATCTACGTATATTGTTTACAGTTTTATCTAATCTCTTGACTTTTGTCAAGTCAAGGGGTATCACTTAATAAATGATTATAAGAATATGGCTGAAGCCCGCATCGTCATATCAAAAACCTCTTCGAACGTTCGAAGTCAGTCTACACAACGCTTGATTGGCAATGTTTTGAATTAATTACGACATATTATAGTACTTATTTTATAGAATAGGGATACGGACATTTGGGCCACCTGATGGTAAGTGGTCACCAACGCCCATAGCCATTGGCATTGTAAGAGATGTTAACCATCGCTTACAACGCCAATGCGCCACCAACCTTGGGAACTAAGGTGTTATGTCCCTTGTGCCTGTAATTACACTGGCTTTTTGCGGTAGAATATCTGATGAGTATCCTACCCAGACAGCTTGCACAAAGCCCGACCAGCGACAAAAGTTGGCAAACCAGCGACAAAAGCGATTATGTTGTACAGAATGTTCTACACAATTGCACGTGTTGAACAGGTTTAAAATTCAATTGCGAGATTCGATCCACACAAACAGGTGAAGTTAAATAAAACTTTGTAAAAACAATGACATTTGCTAAATACGAATTCGTGTTGGAAAAAAAAGTGTAAAAAGGTAAGTACGCATTAAACGGCGTACGTTTCACAATTCTCATTTGTATCTGATTAGGCACGGGCTAGTTTACGATCCTGTAGGTTCGATTGATTTTGTTGATTGTGACTTGAGAGTGTTTACACTCGCCTTTTGAATATCCATACAAATATTGGTAATTTAAAATCGAAATGTGTAAGATAGATTTTTTTATTAAAGTTGTAATAAAATATAATATTATATAATTTAATTAATATACTATAAATATAAGTTTTTTGCAGGTTCTCCTCGGTAGAATCAACATTCCGAACCGTTTATATTGAATTCAATAATGTGTCGATTCAAATCGTTGTACGATTCAAAAGTGATTTTAGGCGCCTTCATGAATAACTCTAGTAGTATTTAGTTTTTAACATTCTACGTATTATACAACAATTATAAAATAGATGACGTCACTTATTCAATTTTATTTATTTAAAAATATATGTGAATAAAATTATTAGTTATTTTTGTAGCAAGCGTTATAAAAACCATAATAGAAGTATTATTATTACTATATTTATAATTATTACATGAAACCAGTACATAGTCAATTATCCATTGTAGTTAAAATCATTTACTTGGTCGTAGGGCTTTGTGCAAGCTCGTCTGGGTAGGTACCACCCACTCATCAGATATTCTATCGCAAAACAGCAGTACTTGCTATTGTTGTGTTCCGGTTTGAAGGGTGAGTGAGCCAGTGTAATTACAGGCACAAGGGACATAACATCTTAGTTCCCAGGGTTGGTGGCGCATTGGCGATGTAAGCGATGGTAACATCTCTTACAATGCCAATGTTTATGGGCGTTGGTGACCACTTACCATCAGGTGGCCCATTTGCAGGTCCGCCTACATATGAAAAAATAAGATATTAAAAGCTTTGTGCCAAATATAATATATTCGTTAGTCTTTGTGTAAACGACTGGACACTCTCTAATTAAAATCAGTACATCAATCTGTCACGTCATGAAATACAGATAAAATCATTTTTGTCATATCACATTTAATTAAACAAAAGCCTCATATACTATTATTAAAACAAAAGCGTTAATATAAGTTAATGATATATTCATTAAAATAATTATTAGTTCGATACAAAATGTTTGTACATCAGACAAATACCATATAATTGAGTAGAATTTATTAACACAGACGAATAGTCACCGTCAAGCAGCGGCTTATAAGCTATAGCTCAATACGTAGATATGAAACTGTGAAAGCTCTCTGGTAATATTAATGAAAGGTATTCAAAATTATGAATGAGCTATTTCATTTAATCTCTCATTATGATACACTTGTAAACTACGACAATTAGTTATTGTATACCTAACGGGCTCTATTTATAATATTTAGCGGGTCATGATAGATGTCTAATCAATAATAATAATAGAAATAAATCAGTATTTAATTAAAGAGTGGCTTAACAACGTCAACATGTAAGTCTGTGAATGTATTTCAAGAATTGACAGTCAAAGTACAATGTACTTTATTTTTTTTTATTTACGAAACGTTACAAGTATTTGTTGTTTAATTTATTTTATTTTAAATTACATGTAATTTGTTGGATATGATGATCTCCTCCGGACCGATTTCGGTAATGGCGCCCAATCTCAAGAGAGGTTAGCCAACTGCGCAGGAGATATAGTGCACAAGTATATACGCAGACACTATTCCCTGTAAACGCACTCACTATTCCCCAGCACTCATAATCCGATGGGACGGCAATCCGACACGACCGGAAAGAGTTCAGGCACAGGAAAAACGGCTTTACGTGCTTTCCGAAGCACGGGAGTGTACACATTTCCAACTTCCAGACTCCGGGTTACTACTGAGAATTTTCTGACTGAAAAACCCATTAACTATTTATTGGAATCTGGAACCTGGGAATTGACCCAGGACTACCGGGTCTGCGGCCTCATATCTAGCCACTACACCAACGAGGCAGTCCAGTCTGATGGATATATCTAAGCATTGTAATTATTGTAGTCAATGTCCCATATGACCTCATATTTCATGAACGTGTTCGTATCGATTGAATCACATAGCTCTACAGACATATGTGCACTAAAATAGGATTAATCTGAATTTCATCACTGTAGGATCGGAGCTGAAATTCAAGATCTATGCAGTTACTAAATTTTGAAACAGACTTTGGTTACCTCTTATATATGTTAATTTAACAATGATATTAATATTATTATTTCATTTATTATAAGCACGAATTAAATTGCTCTTTAGTAGATCCTGAGATTTTTAAGTTATTCCGAAAAGGTTTTTATAATATAGATCGGTATAAAGGCAGATGTGCTACCTGATGACACCACTACACCACTACCAGCCATAGAGTATTCGTGCCGTACGTAATATTATACATTCCTCTCATTACTTATGCGCCAACAAACTTGTGAATTAAGTATGAATGTCCCTTGTGTGTGTAGTTTTTTTTTAAATGACTCCTTGCGATTTGCTAGTTCTCAAGGAGAATCTGCACAAACATGATGGTCGGCGATTTTGTCCATCTATTTATTATTTTGCGTTGTGTGGTTATTTCATAAGCATACTGTTATGTAGATACTTATAATATCCGTGGTACATACTTTGGTCTGCCTATGGAGTTTGGAAAGTTCTATGGGCTTTTTTTTGCGATTTACGTTTCGGTGCTGCGGCGTTTTAGTTACACTGGCTCACTCACACATTTGACCGGAAGAAAACATTTCTAAGTATTGCTGTTTAGCAGTAGATTATATGATGTGTGGATGGATGGAGTGGGCATTTTTTCACGCAGTGGAAACCTTTAGGAGGTAACCGGGTTCTATGGAGGTCATATTCTTACCCACTAAAATCTCTGCGATGGCCGTCTTCGACACAAATCGGAGAGGCTGCGGGATCGTGTTGATATAACGCATCCGCAGCCCCTCCCGTGATGTGCTACGCTCGTGGCTCGGCAGAGCTCTACTCAGGAAGCGACGGTAATCTCGCCCCCCCTCTCACTCGCTAGTGTGTACGACAGCGCATCCCCCATCCTCCTCAGGGCCATCCCCCTGAGGGCCGTCTGAAATAAGACATGTGGGGCCACCACCTCATGCATCCACGGCACCAGGGTTGCGCCCTATGTTTTAAGAGTGGATGATACCTACCTTAAGGGGCTTTCACAAAGCCTTATCACCAAGTAAATTAAAAAAAGTTTTAAGTTTTAGTAACAGTTAAGAATGTTTCGTTATTACTAAAAAATAGGTATTGAAATACATGACGGCCATTAGCTAGCATTATATAAAAAGTCTATCGCATTGAGCACGTCAACGCAAAGGTATGACTTGTATGGTGATGTCATTACACCTTAGATGGTTCTAGTTAACATAAACAATGAGGTACTTTGTACTTATATGCGCTTTTGTCATGTAATATAGACGTTGTAATTTATTATACCTATGTCAAATAAGAATATTAACCAAAGTTTTTGGATTCAAACCATTTCATAAAGTTCATATGCTTAATAAATTTTGTCTTTATTCATCCCATCCTCAGTGACATTGTGAGGAAACGTACATGTGGCGGATGAATGATGATGATTTTAGATTTCCTATATACGTGTCAAATCCAAATTAGAGTACCTTGGTGGAATATGCTTCAAACCTTCTCCTCGAGCCAGCTGTACGATATAAACAGACAGTTCCTTAACTTTAGTTAACTATTACCAAAATTACATCGATGACACTTAAAATATCATGTTAATAAATTGATTGAGCACGTGATTGAGCTCGTGCGTTTATTATAAAATAAAATTAAATTTAAATCCAAAAAAGCTTACTTTGAACGATTTCAGTATAAAATTATCGTTTAATCAATGAATGAAATAACCATGCTATCCACGCTAGGATCTCATATCAAGTACCGAAAATAAAAATATATTAATACTGCACTACATAAAGCGCTCTCCCGCTAAAATTTTATTATTTTTATTATTTACTTGACCTGAATCAAGTTAGATCCGGGAATCAATATATAATATATGTGTATACTCTTTGTAAGAGCGCTCTGTAAGAAATGGTAATCATCGCTTACATCGCCAATACGCCACCTTGAGAACTAAGATGTTATGTCCCATGTGCCTGTAATTACACTGGCTCACTCACACTTCAAACCTTTTCTTGACCGAGATTATTTATATATTTCTTTCCTTTACCGAGATTTACCACGAGATAAATGTTATAACACAAAATTTGTGTTTTTGTAAGTTCACTAACGTTCTAAGTAATAAATATGAATAAAAAATTATTTATCGCATAAATCGATCCAGTACCGTACTTATTTTAATAGTAAAATATTAAGTTATAAACAATACCACGTTAAAAGCTAGTGTTAATCTCAAGCAATAAAGCGCTACGTAAAGCGAACTTGAAACATTATTTACGACTGTGTATTGTTCATTGAGTTCGAATTTGATTGCCAATATGTGTCAACTGCCGGAAACTCATTGATAGGTTTAACGTCAGAAATAGTGGGTTTGATACCCGGAGTAAATTGCGCGGTCATTAATGCCGTCCGGTCTGGCTCGCACTTAATTACTATTTTCGGAGTACTAGAGACTCGATTTGCGAATTGATTTTTTCTCCGAGCAGATATTTCCCTGAGTTCATCAGATTTCATATTTTATGATTTATAAATTTCCTATACGAATAGCGGCGGCGATTGGTTTCACGAAAACCTACCTGCTTGTCTAGTGGGTATCATAATATGAGACTGAAAATTGTTAGTTCCCGAGTTAAAGTCTTCTTCTAATGTTTTCTGATATTGAGAATATGTAGAATGTAGCACGTCGGAATTTATAAAAATCCCATCCCTCTGAAAGCCATTAAGTGCTGCCTCTGAAATCTCGTTCGTTTTTCCCATCAGATAATTTAAGTGAGGGAATGTAATGAGCGTTTGCGCACATTTAATTTAGGACGAAGTTGCTGCGTGATGACTCAACCGACTCCCCACGTTTTGCAATCCGCTTCCTATAATTTGATTTGAACATTATGAAATCGTACCGTTGGTGTCTTCAAATGCAAAGTAAACAGGTTGCTTTTAGGCATAATTGCGACATCCTAGATCGTGTCGGTGCTTAACATCAGGCAAGACAGCGGTCAAGCGCTTATTAATGGTAATAATAAAAAAAATCAATAGTGGCCGCCTCTGATCAAATCCCTGGAGTCATCGGAAATTATTTATATTAATTATTATAATTATTTTCATTAATTTTTTGTTTACATAGAACGATATGTCACTTAAACATGAGAGAGGACACTAATTTCTGTAATACCGGTCTTTGAGCCTAGCTCAGAAATCACGGACTTCATTATAATTATTTTCATTAATTTGTTACTTTTTATGTGAATCAAGAATATTATAATATTATATGTTTTGAATATATCTTTTATTGCAATGGTTAAGGTGAAACAAAAAATAAGTTCCCTCAAAAAGTATGACAATAAACAATTGAGCGTACATTGAACATTTATATTTATAATTAAAACTTATCTTACCAGTTGATATGCATATACTGCTGCAGTTGGAAGTCGCCTGCGAGCAGCAAACGTCGATTAAGTTTTATAGGAGAACAGATTAATTCTAATATAATTAATAATATAATATAATTCCTGTACAAGCGTGGCCATCGTATTTTAGTTGATGGTTGCCCTTCACAATTATATGTAGTGAATACTGGAGTCTCCCAGGGATCTGCGCTACCCCCTACCCTCTTTCTTTTGCATATCAATGATATGCTCACTCTTGGGAACAGCGAATTTTTTTCTACCGATTGTATCACGGCGAGTGCTCAGAGGAATTATTCTCCCTCATTCCTGCTTCCCCATTCCTTTACAAGTCTACGCGTGCTGGCTCTCGATGTCACCGCCTAACTGTGACATCAATTCCATCGCGCACAAAGAAATTTGGCAACTCTTTTCTTTGTCGCACCTCCAAAACATGGAATTCTTTACCAGCACACGTGTTCCCCTCCTCTTATGACCTGGGTTCCTTCAAACGAGGCGTGAAGAGGCATCTTGCGGGCCAGCAAGGCGGGGGCGGCTAGAGCAAGTCATTCTTCCTGACTGCACTAGCCGTCGTCGCGTTTGGACTCTACTACCACTTACCATCAGGTGGAGTAGAGTCATTTGCTATCCCGGGTAATATAAAAAAAAAAAAAACATTGCTATGCAGACGATAGTACAGTATGGGAGATATCACGGACGCGCAGAAGCTGGGCGTGCAAAAACTGAGTAGAGGCGGAGGGATCTTGTTGTTGAGCTCGATAGGATGTTAGAACTCATTGCTAAGTGGGGTTCTGATAATGTTGTTCAGTTCAACGCCAAGAAAATATTGGTATGCGCTTTTACTGAGAAAAAGTCGCCATTTTCCTTCCCTTTGTGGCACTACACTAAACGTACATAAAACTACATAAAAATAAATACTTATACATGTAAGGTGTGTAATAATTAATATTAATTATCGGCCGAATCGAAAATATTGCAGGATTAGTGATGTACATTCGGCTGGATAGACATTATTATTATTACTATATATATAACTATAACGTTCTGTCACTTCGTCTATTGTGTGTCGATTATATACGGCTATCAGTCGAGCTCATTTAAGAAAACGCATGTTCGTCGTCGAATCATCGCTACCACACCAACAATAGTCTGATTCTAACTAAATAATAGAAGTTAAATTTAACTAAGTTATATAATACAGACATAAGCAAGCAGCCACTATAAAACGGACAGCTTAGATCTAGTTTGTTATCATGATTTATTAGATACATCTATACTACTATATATATATATTGGTTCTGTCTGTACATTTTTTTTTCACCTAATTTTGTGATAAATAATTGTTTTATGATGCAGTGATTCACATTATACTATTTTTTTTTAATTTTTGTCTGTATGTCTTCTTATAACTCAAGAACGGCTTGATCAATCTTGATGAAAATTGATACACACAAAGAACATGTGATGGCGCAAATGTTAGGCCATATATAATATCAAAAAACCCTACGGTATCTTATGAAAATTAATTTCAAATCGTTAATTACGTATTTCCTTACCAGTAGCCATATGTGTGTGTATGTGAGTGTGTGTGTGTGTGTGTGTATGTGTGTGTGTGTGTGTATGTGTGTATGTATGAGTCAGTGTGTTTGTGTGTCGACGCGTGTGTATTATTATAGTAATAAAACAATTTATTATATTTTTATTAATTATACGCGGGAAAAGCCGCGGGGCACAGCTAGTCTTATATAAGCACTCGCCTCGCATATTTTGAGATGCCAGTTATAATAAAATCAAAACTGAACATAACTGTTTTAATTAAATACATACAATTCAAATTTGTAGTCACCAAAAACTGCATGAAATAACATGATGGATATGGTATATACATATTTATAATACGGGCAGTTAATTTTGTACCAGATTATTTTTTATGCAACATAATAGACCTGATGTTTTGGAATGTTCAATTACAAACAAGCGAATACCGTCTGCATTTTTATATGATTAACTGGCGGTGCGAGAGACATTCCCGGGCTATACAGCGTTGTTCGGCTATCGATGTATACACTACAAAAATGTTCAAAGTAAAGTTATTTAATGTTTATACTTTTGGGGTATAGTTTTTTATATTATTAAGAAAATAAATTAAATGTTAAAGTTATTATTATCCTTAATGCTTCCCAATATAATTATTAAATTAATTGCTTGAAAACATTATTTTTATGAAAAAAATTTTTTTGAAGGACTCTAATTTCATATGAATTATTTATCTATATTTGAAGTTTTTTTTTTATATTTCAATTATATAGACAGATGCAAATGAGCCGCCCGATGGTAAGTGGTCACCGCCACGCACATAAATTGGAACTGTATGAAATATGACATCCCTTATTTAGTCCATATACCACCAACCTTAAGAACTAAAATATTATGTATGTTGTGCTTTTATTTACAACGGCTAATGTAGCCTGCAACCCTCATTACAACAATAAGTGTCTGGGGTAGAATATGAAATAAGTGAGTGAGGTTGCCCAAACATGACCCATAACATTGCCAAAAGTTGTTAGTAAAATGAAAAATTTATTGTTTGTCATTTATGAAATGCAAGAAATGCAAATTTGAAAAAATTAAATACTCAAGAAACTAAATGCATGTCCATCATAAAGTCACCGAAATAAGTATTAAGTCACCGAAAAATTATTACGATATTCTGTAGACTTATTCGCATTTGTAAAAGTTCCCAACTACTTTTTTTTTTTATAGTATAGATTAGTGGACGATCATGTGGGCCACCTGATGGTAAGTGGTCACCAACGCCCGTAGACAGTGGTTTGTATATTTCTTAAAAAAAAACAACATCACCACTGCGCCACCAACCTTGGGAACTAAGATGTTAGTCCCTTGCGCCTGTATTACACTGGCTCACAGGGTGAGTGAGCGAGTCATTTACATATTTTCTACAAACCGGAACACAACAACACAAAGTACTGCTGTTTTGCGGTAGAATATCTGATGAGTGGGTGGTACCTACCCATACGAGCTTGCACAAAGCTCTACCACCGAGTAATTAATATTATCTCTTTCAAAACGCTTTCCTTTTATTCAGGCTAGTAACTTTGAACTATTCACTACTTGTACGAAATCCGATATGGTATATTGACCTGACTAAACTAACAGACTAACACAAAAGCCGATATTGTAAGATAGAACCAATTGTTTCACAATATTACGTATTTTCAATTAAAATACTATTAACATCTCTATAGTTTTTGTATTCGCTTTCATTAGATCCTTAGGATAGTCCGGACCTGTACATAAATGTTTTTGAATTTAAAAAGTATATTAAATATTTCATATTTCAATACAACTCTAGAATTTCAGATTTCAATTCGTCCGCTCGTCCGCGAGTTTGGAATACTTGTTGAAAAGGATATCACTTTTGTCTGTAATGTCAAAGGAATGAAATAATAGAATATAACGTGTAATTTGTATTTAATGAAAATTAATGGAACTTAGGAGACTTAAAAGTTAGATCAAAACAATTTGTGAATGATAAAAAGATCTGATCGGAAATAGCAAAACGAATCATCGATTCTTAACTGCAAAAATAACCTGATCTTCTGACACAAAAAGATACATCGAGTAAATCAGTACGCGCTAGCGTCTATTAAGAGTTCTTAAATTCGACGGTATTATATTGATCGTAAAGAATAACCGCGGGCTAAAGCTAGTGGAACATAATTAGACGCTTACTATACTGTAACACGATACGTTACTGGCTTAAATCGTTACTTATGGCTGCCGGCTGCACGAGATTTCCGACCCTATATTATGTTTACACTTGGCATATAAAACGCTTATGAATTGATTAAAACGTTAATCCATAAAACGATTCCGGCGAATAATAATTTAATATAAACGTGTGTTTATGTACCTATGTGTGTGTGTGTATGTAGATATCCAGGTAGCCAGTAGTTTCTTTAGCCCAGAGCGGAATCCAAATTTCCGTACATTTTGATTTAAATTTGGGCAGGACTATTTATGATTTGCTGCTCACGTCGTTTAAACTAATGCACCCTTATAAAGCGCATCTTCAACTCAAATATTTGAGAAATACTAAAAATAAACAGTTTTTCATATTATATATCAAATTAACTTCTATTAATGCTGCATCATAATCTTTCTTAAGAAATGAAGTTGCGATACTCTTTCCACTAAAACGTTTGTTCGTGATATTATTTGCAATAAGTACGTCTTTGAACACAATTTTTATTGAGTATTTACGTAGAAATTTAATTAATAATGGCTGATACTTTTAGAAATAAAACTTAAAATAAAATATAAATATATACATTTCGAGTTGATCGAGGACTTATCGTATTTATTATATATATGATTTATATTATATACTTGTAATTTTAGTATGTACTGATAATATAATTTATATGGGAACTACGTGAGTAGAATATTGTTAAGACATACCAGTATGAGGCAGGGTGATGGTGCACATGTTGTTGTTCGCTAAGCTGTACGATGGCTCATCTTTTGGTTTCAACAACTCATGCGTTGACACGGCGTGAATAGAGAGTTCCTGTTTGAAGAAAATATGTAAATTAAATATTAAAACAATCACAAACTGAAGAAATATACTTCAATACATTTTTATACATAGATGATATTTTCATGGTTTTAATCAAACTAAATTATGAATCAGCTCGTGACCAGGTCAACGCTATCGAAGCGCTGGCCTAAAAGGTACATAAAAAAGGTACGATCGCGCTTAAAACGTTCAAAGTATTAATATGATGTTTATCTCTGCACTTTTGTAGCTAAATGAAAAATTCAATTAAAAATGTACGCTACTCTTACACAATTACTTAACACAGTTAACATTAAAATAACAACATATAATCCTTAGAATACGTATCCGTAAACATAGAACAGATAAAATATAAGATCCATTATTTGTTATTAATAACTCTTTAGAGTGAATATAAATGCATGGCAATTGTTTTTAAGTCAATCAATTAATCAAATTCTTCATTTTACAACATCATAAGTACCTTATCCATAATTACATTGCTTTTCCGTTACTTTTAATAAAATTAAATCTGCATGTCATCAGTGGTCAAAATAATTATGCTAACAAAAGGCAAAATCTTTTGTTAGACATTTAAGTAGAAAATACGATTATTTTTATGTTCCATATTTGTACAATTATTACTTTAGCTTGTCCCTTATTTGAGTTTACTTTATACGTGTAACTTAATTACTGCGAATTCTATTGGATGCTATATTATTGCTTAGTATTTTAAAAATTATTACATAAATAGAACCGACAAACGATACCTAATAACCGCTTCACGAGTCGGACACGAATTTTGTTACACCCTGTATTTACAAATCCTCCCTGAAAACTAACTACTAATGCTTTTTTATTATCTTTGTTATAGTTTTTTTTTTTTTTTATTATTCGATACTTGGGTTATCAATAGACGTTGGCGCTTTACGAAGTACTAACCAACTCTACAACTTCAATGTGCCACCAACCTTGGGAATTAAAATATTATGTCTCTTTTGCATAGAGTTATACTGGCTTACTCATCCTTATACTGGAACGCAATGATACTAAGTATTTACATTTCATGCCATCGATGTTTAAAAATCATAATAATACCATCGATTCCATTCAACGCTATAAATATGTATATCAGCTGAAATTTCTTTATGCAGAATAAAAATTTTCTAGACAAAAAATTGGTGAGAGATGAATTTTAAAAGATAATTGTATAATATTAATATTCATGCTGAAAAGTTATAAAATCCTGAATTTATTCAATTCTCGTAGGCTTCCACAAGAAGTCTAACGGACTAATTTCCGTCCTCGTATAGCGGAAGTGTACCTACTATCCTATTACCTCTGTACCCCTGAAAGCGAGTATGCAAAATTTAATGATGATCAGCTTCGATTTTTTTAAGATGTAAAGGCGTAAAAATCTTTAATACAAAAACAAGCTAACTATCGCGATAATAACATTAGTGACGCTCCATGAGCTTTATGAAATAAACTTCACTGATAAACATGTATAGACTCAAACTACGAACTAATATGATAAGTATTAAAATAATATTTTTATTAAAATTCCATTTTCAAAATATAAATTTTATATACGTATCGTTAATTGAGGATTTATCCAACTAAAGGGACAGTCACTGGCGTGCATCATATAAAACACTGAAGTCGATGTATATGATTATATATTTCTTATGAATGTTTGTACTTTCTAGGAAGCCTTGAAATAAAATCAAAATTATGGAACGAAAAAATACAAATCAGAGAGAAATTGTTATAAAAATTTTTACAGCTCTTTCTGCTTCACTACTATAAATAAAAATAGTCAATGTAGTTAAGTTCTAACATTAGTTGTGTATTGTATTGTATTATTAATGGTATTAGTACCTACGTAAATATCCCACTTAGTCTAAGGGGCGTTAGACGTTATTCCACTACGCTGCTCTACTGTGATTTAAGCATAATGTTGATGATGGTCTTCGAGACCATACACTTTGTTTTGTATTAAATAATATTTACTAGATCAGGGCGGACCACCAACTTACTAAATGTTCAACCAAACAATAGCACGTTAAACCGATATATACTGGCAGAGTATATATCGGATCTTGGCAGAGTGAGTGAGCCAGTGTTATAAAAAGCACAAGGGTTTACGGCACACAGATCGTTTAAGAATTTGTTTATTATATTGGAAAGTGACAATTTATGTAAAAATAATCACATGGAACAAAAGGTTGCAAGGGTTATGTACTACGTAGCAAATATCGTTAATTTGTAAATGATATTGACACGCGGTGCGGTTATGATGGACACGTATGCCGGGAGTCGGGACGGCTAACGCCATGACTCTCTCTTATGGCGTCATTCCTCTCCGCCGCCGCTCTACATTCGCTTGTGTGCGTGGCACGTATACCATATACATCGTTGCTTTATTATATAATTTGCTGCTTTAATGTAATATTCTATTAATGAAAATCAAATTGTTATTTGTTTTAATCTACAATTATTGATAAGTTTTCGTAATTTTAAATTATTTCAATAACTATCAATTACGATGTCCCACAACTATCGGACGGCCCGTTACGGCCATTTGTTTATTGACGTTATAAACCACAAACTCATCCGCGCATTGTACGATCGTTACAACTCCAAACTTTTTTACAAAATTATTATTATTATTTTTACTACATTTAAAACTGATCATTGGCAGAATATATAACTTTTAACAATCATCTAACGTCATTTTTACTCATACAGATAAAAATGCGGAGTCCACTCATCATCAATCATCATCATCATGATCCGTCTATATTGTCTGACGAGCATCAGATGTGATACAGGCTATAGATCCTTAGGCATCAAAAACACACATTCCGTCTATATTTTTCTAATGTTAATATTAAATCGAATCTTGAATAGCTAATAAATAAACAGCAGCATCTATTTTTGAATACGTGGGATGCTTTCTCCAATCTTGAATGAACGACAGGCGACCCTCTGTGTAATGTGCTTGTAACACCGTCCAATTGGGAAAAGACTAGCGACTTTAATATTTACAAAAAAACGAAAACAAAATTTACAAAAAATCAAAAAATATTATAATTGAATTTATTCATTATTATGATGAGTCCGATATTAGAAAATCGAAATTAAATTATCTGCTTTGCGCGTTTTGTGTTTCATTGAGATAGATTTTGTTGTTTGTTGTATTCGTGTTCGTGTGTGTATTCCATGATATAGACACGCACACACTCAAATGTTAGTATGTTCGTGAATGTTCCATCTCGCATATCTTTAAAATGATTGAACACCTGAATATATTACGTCTCGTTAATTAAATAAGTACGTTTCAGCAATTGTAATAAACAACTTAGAGAATAGGTTATATGTCATTCTATTCGAGGTAAATCGATAGGACAAAATGAATCCACCCCAATTTCCTATTTTTTATTGCCTTTTGAAAAAATATATGTAAGTAGCTACTAAATATTAAATAATTATTCCAATATAATATAATACAATCTGAATAAATTAAATTACAATCAAAAAAACAAATATCTTAACGGTATTTACAAAATGTCGATCTCGTATCGTTATCTGTAATCAATTTCTGGTGACGTCATGAATATCGTATGACATTGAGAACAGTTCTAAGAATCTAAAACACTTCATTCGGCACTGTGTAAGCGTGTTACGATCATTGGCTGTACCTATTGTAACTTTACTGTTTAAAAACAAAAGTCAAGTTTCGTATTACAAAATTATCGCTCAATAAATAACTCGGTTAAGAGTAAAAGAAAATGAACTTATTTTATAGTATACGCTCGAGAATTGAAATTGAAAAATGTTTGAAAGAATACACTAAAAAATATCTATCTCTATACTATCTCTATTGTATAGCTGGAGAGTTTGTTTTAACGTGCTAATCTCGGAAAATACGTGGCAATTATTTTAAGATTAGATAAGGAAGTTTACAGACTATATAATTTACAATACGAATCGGAGTTGTAAAGACAAATATCAATGTCAACCTAGTAATATATTTATTTTCGAAATTCAAATATAAAGAACAATGTCAAGTAACAATATCCAGAGTTATCGGCAAAACAAAGACTATTTGATTGTAGTGCTTTGTGCAAGCCCGTCCGCGTAGGTACCACCCACTCATCACTTATACAGTATAACAGCTATTAAACACTGGAGGGAAGCTTTGCAACATTTCACAAATCTTTTATTAATGATGAAATTTTATAAATATTTTTTCCTTAATGTATACAGAGCCCTCACTATACATTAAATAACAAACGTTTATTTATAACTTCAAGCTTCTATATCTTATAGTTGAACGTGTTCATTGATAATCCATCAGCTAGAATATTGCCCTTTATGATTTACTCCCGACCGATTTTGGGTACGACGGCCATTATTAAGAAAGATTAGCGCATCACGAGTCATATGAACAAGTGCTTTAACAACTAGTGCTTTTCCTATTCTCAATGTCCACTTCAAAACTCGGGACGGTTACTAAGGATTTATCGACTGAAAAACCTTTTTATTACCCTGACCCGGGGTGTGAACATAGGACGAAGCCTACCCTATTAACTGGACACTAGACCAACGAAGCTATCGCTCTTTTATATAATTACTAGCTGCCCGTCCCGACTTCGTACGGGTAGAATAAGGATTTTATCCCGAGCATTTTTTAATCAATAAGATATAAACATTCGCCCATACAGTACAGTGTATGTGTGTTCGGTACAGGACATATAATAATAATTCATAAAGTAAAGTACAACATACTCTACATATTTATTCATTTATTGCTGCTTACATTGTGAGAAGTGACACCAATAGACCTCTGACGGGGATAACTGATCAAGTGTTAATTGATCCAGTTATCGACCGAGGATGCAAATGATTGAATTACTACTAATAACACTATTAAAAAATAGGGGTTGATGGTAGAAGGGTGAAAATTTAGGGTTGTATGTATTTTAAATGCAACATAATAAAAAAATAAAAATAAAAGAATTTGTCCAAAAAATGAAAAAATATTTTTTGGGGTGAGCCACGCTTAACACTTAGGGGTATAAAAATTTGTTATAAACCTATTCTCAGACCTACAGAATATACATATAACATTTCATCAAAATCGGTCAAGCCGTTTCGGAGGGGTATAAACACTAAAACTGTGACACGAGATTTTTATATATATAGAATATAATCTACTACAACCACAGGTGGAGCAAAGATAAATAACCTAAAAAAATATTTGATATGATATTCATTGGTCGTGATCCTAAATACTCTATATTATCCTATTTATTTATTTATTTATACTTTATTGTACATCACAACAGATTTTTTTTACAAAAACTTAGACAGCCTAAATAAAAGTAGCATACAATTTTGGCGACCGTATCGCTACATAGCGATCTCTTCCAGGCAACCAACGGTGTAAGGAATAACCCATACGATATGAGGTAGGTGGTGCAGTAATAACAAAACAAAATAACATTATAATAATAATCTATACTAAAACAAAATCCTAAATAGTCTTTGAAAAGCTGCGAAGTTATTATCGGAAGAAATAATACAGTAGTAATACGGATACAAGTGGAATAATATTGTATTAAATATATTTAAAAACTGCTTGTAGCACATAATATAGTAGAGCTATTAGAAAATCTCATGGCATATTAAAATTTAAGTTTGCTTATCTTCATCCTTTTACGATTAGAAACTTTATATAATAAAGATTTTTTGTTATGAATAAAAGTAAATTAATTGTAAGGTAGGCGTTAGGGGAGTCAAGTTAGTCAAACAAATGCTCAAACATGACTTTCTTTATTATAATTCTTAATACATTTATATCATTGTACTATATACTAATAAAGACCTACAATTAGTTTGTACGTTTATTATAATACCATTACACCTCACATAATAATCTTACGAGAAAAGATTTTGTTGGTAATAATATTTATATTATAATTCAACACTATCATTGAAACAATATTATATAACTGAACGCTAAGCAAAAAGCAGCACGGCCATTTCAGTCCATGTGTAGACTGAAGTGGCCGTGTAATCTCGTATACCTAGCTATAGTACGCTATAGCCCTTATATGTATATAGTATGACACAGTTTCATTTAATACAAATAGGTATTCAAATTAATTATACGCTAGAGGTTTGATAATAAAAGCCAGTGTGTATAATTTCAAACTGCAATCTTTAATTGCAATAGAATATCTATCGATTCTCACTTGGCTTTCTAGTAGGATTATTGTATAAATAAATTTATATGAAAAAAAGCCGAGACGGCCCAGTGGTGAGAACGCGTGAATCTTAACCGATGATTGTTGGTTTAAGCCTGGGCAAGCACCACTAAATTGCATGTGCTTAATTTGTGATTATAATTCATCTCGTGCTTGACGGTGAAGGAAAACATCGTGAGGAAACCTGCATGTGTCAAATTTTACTGAAATTCTGTCAGATGTGTATTCCAGCAACCTGCATTGGAGCAGCATGAGCAAAAGAGGAGAAGAAGCCTTAGCCCAGCAGTGGGACATTCACAGGCTGTTACTGAAAAATGCAATTATGTATTTCAAATTATAAGCTTTTTATTTGCCAAATCGGAATACAAATACTAAGCGCTACTAACGGTATGAAATTGCTGTAATGCAAAATCGATTCTTTGAGATAAATATGAGTCGTTTCTTTGTAGACTAGATCGGATATCATCACTACATAAGTTGTACATAACTCTTAAAAGGTCATAGCTTTATGTTCTCAGAGAGTCTGACTGGATTTATATTGAAAAGCAAACAGGAATTTAATCCAATCCGATTTTTAATTATAATATACAGCATTTTACGTGGAAGTGTTCTTTGTACATATTAAAAAAAACAGAGCGAGTTTATATTACAATAAAAAAAAAAATTCACATTTTCATATTGTTTTGGTATATATACGTAAAATTGTTTTCATATCGGATCTATATATACCAGTAATAATCAAAATTAATGCTATTGTTTTTAGCAATTTTATAGTAGTTTTCTAAGAAACCGATTATAACTTAAATATGAATAAACACTATAAGCAATTATGCAATACAATATTCCTAGGTCACAAATCAAAAGTATATGAACGCAGATTGGAATTTTATAATACAATACAATTTACTTGATAAAATTTATTACAAATAACTAGCTCTAAGAATATACGGCCTTACCTTAAACGTCGTTAAGAGGGTGATGAATTAGGCAATGCTGCGTCTTCTTCTTTCGAATGTCAAATTAATAACGACAGAAAGAGTGAGAATTTAACTAAATCGGTAAGCAACGTTTATAAGTGAGATCATAATTATAAAAAAAATATCCCAATTTTTAAATATGAAATAATAATAATATCCTGATATTATTATTATTTCATATTTTAAAATTCACACATAATTCACACAAGGCCATCTGATCCCAAACAAAGCTGAGCTCGTACGATGAAATCGAGACAATTGATATACTACATATACTACTTTTTTTGTAAATACATACTTATATAGATAATTACACCCAGACTTAGGTCAAACAGACATGTTCATGCACACAAATGTCTGTCCTGGGTGGGAATCGAGTCCACGACCTGCGGCGCAACAGGCTCGTTAATCAAAATAAAACAAAAAATACAGATTAATATAATTAAATAACATTCAATGTACATTATTGAAGTGAAAACTTCTTTAGCGGCGTTGTGCACTTTTTTATGATGGGTAAAAAATGTTAAACTCGCGTCAGGTCACGTGACCCTGATTGAAAATTCGTAAGACGGATTTTGAAGTGTTAATTTTATAATGTAATATAAATTGTCATGTTTGTGTACGATAGCGCAATAAATGAATATTGTATTTTATCACATAAATGGTAGTAATTTTATACTGATAATTAAAGCTTAAATACTTGGTGGTAGAGCTTTGTGCAAGCTCGTCTGGGTAGGTACCACCCACTCATCAGATATTCTACCGCAAAACAGCAGTACTTGGTACTGTTGTGTTCCGGTTTGAAGGGTGAGTGAGCCAGTGTAATTACAGGCACAAGGAACATCTTAGTTCCCAAAGTTGGTGGCGCATTGGCAATGTAAGTGATGGTTAACATTTCTTACACTGCCAATGTCTATGGGCGTTGGTGACCACTTACCATCAGGTGGCCCATATGCTCGTCCGCCAACTTATGATATAAAAAAAAGCAATTCGAGCAAAATTTTTCCCTAATCAAATATCAAAAATACACAACTGCACTTCTGCCGGCACTCCCGGAGTGCCCGTTGTTTTTTTTAAAGATTGCTTGTCTCTATAAATTTATTACCTATATTTTAATTGAGAACGTAAATTCTATTGTCTCCTGAAGAAAATTCATTATACGTACGTCATAAAGGAACAATAGGGGTGTAGGGTGTAATATCAGGTGGTATTTTTGTAAAAGCTCATTTCAACGGTTCGTGTTTATTTATGGTATAACTATTGTTTATATTAACGAAAATAAAAATAAAGGTTCCACGAGGAACTGTAGATTCCAATTTCATTGTTTACTATTTTTATCATTTTAAATTGAATTTTTTTTTAGCCTGATTTATTTGAAATAAAATAATGTTATCGCTTAAGAAGAAAATTTAATAAATTTGTGTTTAATTGGTGTTAGGGTATTGTGCCTGTGCCACCCACCCATCACATACTCTAACGGCTAACGGCAAACAGCAATATTGAAAATGTTTTGTGTTCAGGTTAGAATGTGAGTGAACCCGTGTAACTACAGACATAAGGAACATAACATCTTAGTTTTCAAGGTTGATGGCGCATTGGTGATGTAATAATTGGTTAATATTTCTTACAGCGCCAATGTAAACGTTGGTGACCATTTACCTTCAGGCCATATGCTCATCACCTATATGTATAATAAAAACATATATATTCAATATTTTTTAATGATTTTACTCCGAACTTTGATTAAAAATTCACGTACGGGTATATAATATTTTCGTTAAAACAGTGTCGAAAATGTATTAAAGGATTTTATCAGATATACTAAACGTTTTTGAGATAAAACCGAACAAATGAATAGAATCGGATATATGATAACGCCCGTCGCTTCCCTCTTACGCCGAAGTTTTAGCTTTTTGACAGAGTCAGCTATATCGGAGCTGATTTGTACGCAACAGCTGCGTGTGCGCACCTATTAACCGCTGATACATGTTTGTCAGGCGGCTATTAGGGAGAAAGAGATAAAATTTAAGAATCATTTATATGTGAGCGAGATCGATTCACTTCTCCGATTCGACAATATTTATTTGCTGCATCATGACACTCCAGAAAATATCCCAGTGAAAAATTCAAACTGGTTTATATAAACGACGTTGGCAGACAATTTTTCTTATCTATATAAAGTTATATTGGTCAAGGAACGGTCATTATTATTTTTTTTTTTATTTCGAACGGTCCAGTTAATCTTAATACGAGTCGGACCTCGCTTGTACAGCTATTTTGGTACTAATTATTTTTATAATATTTCATATACCATTCTTATATCTTTTGTTTCATGCATTTTGTCATCATTTCAAGAAGGTTTAAAAACTAACCTACCTCACTAAGAGCTTAATTAACGCAAAAATAATTATACAGATAAAATGTTAATTTATGAATTTAATGAAATCTAACGTACAAACTGTTCAACTATGTAATATGAATAAAGATAATGAGTCTAATACGACGCCCACTAATGAATATGATTTTAAATGTATTATAATTCCATTAATGATGAAATAAATCCTTTCATTGAAGAGATTAAACCGTTAATCTAATAATATAGAGTATATTACAGTATGTTATATTTCACTACTGGGCTACGGTCCCCTCTCCCCTTTGTAGAATGCTTGGAGCGTATTCCACCACCCAGCTCCAATGCGGGTTGGTGGATACATATGTGGCAGAATTTCAGTGAAATTAGACTTGCAGGTTTCCTCGAGATGTTTTCCTTCACCGTCGAACCAGAGATGAATTATAAACAAAAATCAAGCGCATGAAAGTTTAAGGGTTGCTTGTATAGATTCACGCGCTCTGACCACTGGACCATCTAGGCTCTATATAATAAAAATAACAGAAAAACATTTTTGAATTAATCAATCAATCAAATAATTTGTTTTTTTATACAATCTTTTTGTTGTAACACAATTTATTGCTATAGATACATTAAGAACGTGTCAAAAGTGTTTTCATGGAACGTTACACGTAGAAATGTTGCATTTCATTTCGACATCCTAATTTGAAATTACACCTAAAATAAGATTAACTTTCATTAAAATCAGAATAAATAAATTAGGCCTCGCCGAGGATAGGTCAGTAGGGTAGTATACTAAAATAAAAATAGCAATTTATAAAAAAAATAAGGGCAACCATATCGATAGAATTTACAAATTGTTATTTGATCTTTCGAAGTTCTATATATGTTCTATAAATATTAATATTTCGTTTCAAAACTTTTTTCGTATTTTTGTTCAAACTTTTTCATGTTATTTTGAATCGTCTAGCATTACCACCAGTTCAGGATGCATGTATTCTAACGAGGTGAACTAAAAAGACAAACGATGAGTTTATATATTCAGAGATCCAGTGACCGTCATCTATGGTTTTTTTTTACATACTCTGTTACTACCAGTAATCTATACATACAGATATATTATATACATAGTATCAGTACAATGCAGTAACAGCCTGTGAGTGTCCCACTGCTGGGCTAAGGGTTATTTTTTTTGAGTAGGTTTGGAGCTTATTCCACCACGCTGCTCCAATGCGGGTTGGTGAAATACACATGTGACAGAATTTCAGTGAAATTTGACACATGTGCATGGGTTTCCTCGCGATGTTTTCCTTCACCGTTAAGCACGAGATGAATAATTATAATCACAAATTAAGCACATGAAAATCAGTGGTGCTTGCCCGGGTTTGAACGCACGATCATCGGTTAAGATTCACGCGTTCTTACCACTGGGCCATCTCGGCTTTTTTATATGACTTCTTAAAATTTTCAAACATGTGAACATTTTAATTTGTATTGCCACTTTGTATTCTATTGGCGGCGGCTGTCCTGCGTAGTCATAATCCCATGATCTTAAGAGCATATTTCAATACACATTGGTAGATACGCTCGTGGCGATATATTATCTCTAGCATGCAGGATATAAATTTAAAAACTCAGTAGTGCTTGCCCACAATCTTACGGTAACGTACCACTGGGTCATCACGGTTCTCTACTCCATCATGAATGGTATCTAATTTGCTACACTCTTTATATCTGTTAGCTTTATAGTTTATCACTAATCATGACAATTTACACAGTTACAAAGCTCATCTAACCGAGTTATCTAAGTCGTGCCTTTGGTTCTTCTGGCGACGCATGACCAGTGTAACTATGAGCGAAGGTGACACCTTGTAGTCAGTTAGTCCAATTGTCCACATCTATATCGTCGCTATCAAACCAATAAAAAATCGGCAAGACGATATCTCTACTCGAGATAAGATAAAGATTTAAATACATGATTCCATTTTTGCTTTATTGTGACCGAATTTCTGTCTAGACAACCATTTTCAACAGAATCAAGCTCTCTGCGCATTATAGTTTACTCTATACTAGTAGAAAATAAATAAGAATAATACTACAAAATAAAATAATTAATTATAACTCAAAAGTACGCGATGCTCTTAATAAGCTCAAGAACTAGTTCTGTACAATCAATATCAAAAGTGTTATAAATAAATATTTCAGTACAAAAAATATCCACAACGTGTACGTAGTGACGAAGACAGCAGACTGCGGGGTAGGATTAAACGAAAATAGATTTGTAATTAATGGGCGCTTGAGCCCACAATCTTATAGCGAGAATTCGAGATTATCATTTAAACGATTACAATAAAGACAAGTTCATATTACCGTAATTATGCTTTTTAATAAAAATATTAGGATTATGAAGGTAATTTTTTATTCATTTTTTACATGTATTCTTCCTAATAGAAATACAATCGCTCCAAACAGTAACATTAGTGTATGATAGTAACACTAATATATTTTGTTTGCTGTGTTATTATGTTTTCCGTATTTTCTCATACATCGGCTTATACCACTGACGCTTTGCTTGTTATTATTTTAATGACGTAAAACTTTTTCAGAAACTTCTATAAGCTATTTGTTATGGGAACCATTTTAAAGAAAATATGAATTCATAATTTCTCATAGATCATTGACAGCATTGACATTACTATATGGTTTTAGATTTTCTCTAAATGAGGAAAGCACTTGTTTTTCTTTTCTTATTTTCGATTGTGACCCGATCGATGCGCACAGCAATCGAAGACGACTCACGCTCCAAAAATTTTGTATGTAATGAATGGAATTATTTACAAAAAAAAAGTTGCATCTTAGTGTATGATTATCATCATCCACATCTATATGTGTATTATTATTTTTTATTTATGTAATGGATAAATCTCATCGAAATTTTAAATCAAGTTTTTGTTTTAGAAATTATACTGTGCAGTATAATTTCTAAATTCATTTTATAATCAACCGTTACGAGGTTTACAAATAACTGATTATTATGGAATCATTCAAAAGTTATCGGTTTTCTTTGCTATCTGTCTGGAATGCTTTTTAGTTTCGGCTCGTATCTCTCAGTAGGTACTCATCGGGTATGCCATCACATCCGATTATTATGAGAGTGACAAAATATGCACTGTATAATATTATATCGTACGCGATGGCTAGTGTTTAAGATTAACCTCTGTAGCTGAAATTTAGACTTAAGTACGAAATGCTCTTAGATATTTCCATGCCATTTATTGAAAAAAAAATTATACACATTTTTTCTCGTTTGGAAACTATAGACGTACCATTATTGATCCAAAATTAATTATTTCGTTCGCAAAACATGACATAATAAATTAGGTGGTACAAACATCAATACAATAAATAAGAATAAAATAATTAATGGTATCGTAATAGATGCAAATACAGCATGCAAAAATATTAAAGAAAGTAAGTCACTAGCAGAATAGAATGAAAATTATATTTTAAATATATTTAATGTAATGTGTTGATAATAACCGTTCTCAATCTTTATAAACTTTTTTAAAATAAAATAAAAGAAAGAAGAAAATAAATTTTCAAATTTTTTTTTTGTATGTTCTTAGAAGAACTCATTCTTCCAAGAGTTTCCAACATCAGTAGGCGCGAGTTAGAGATAAAATGATTGGTATGACAGAACGGCAAACGACATCAAGCTCTCTTATCCTAAAGTTTGGTTTTTTAGTGGGTATTCCGATATTCAGCGCCTTACACTCCGGCGAGTCCCACATACATCCCACTGTTCCCGTGGCAGAAACGCCCAATGCGTTTTTCCAGCGTGAAAAAAAACCCGTCATTACTCCAGTAACAAATTCTTGTTCACAAAAACTTATAACATTAGCTTACGATTGGTTGGGGAAATCCTAGATAACCAATATAAATCATATATGTATATTTAAACAGGGTTATTTGTAACGACCCAGCAACCTCGCAGGACTAGATAGCTAACACCATAAGCAACAACTTTTGTTATACGACTTCGGCCATAACTCAACACATGAAAAAAAAAGTTTTTGTCGTACTGTCGTGACATTTGTAGGTCTATATTTCATTCATAAGCGAATGTATGATGATGGAAGGTAACGCGCGTAGATTTATAAACGTTCAAGCGGGAAATTAAATTAATACTTATTTTTTTATTAAAATAAAATCTAACAAATTATCAAAAGTCGTAGAACAAAAGTTGTTGCTCATGGTGTTAGCTATTTAGTCCTGCGAGTTTGCTTGTGTGTCACAAATAACCCTATTTATTTAATATTCTATTACCATTCCACCATATAAGGGAATGCAAATGTGGAATGTGTTCTAATTAAATTATCGTTAGATGCTAAGACAATTTCAAGAGTCGGTAGGTTCCTCAAGGGCCCCTTTGAGCTTGTGAAGGACTCACTTCTACAAAACACTACTAACTATAGAAATTCTAATACATAAACTGTATAATAGCAATGTTCTTTTTTTATAAAATTATACAAATTATGAGACTATACATATAAATAATATATAATATTATGGGTGGCAGACGAGCACATGGGCCACCTGACATCACTACCACCCACAGAAATTGGCGATCTAAGAAATATTAACAATTCCTAACATCGCCAATGCGCCGCTAGCCTTGGAAACCAAGATGATATGTCCTTTGTGCATGTAGCTACACTGGCTCACTCACTTTACAAACTGGATAGCAACAATACTAAATATTGGTGTTTTGTGGTAGAATTTCCGATGAGTTTCTGATACCTACCCTGACGGGCTTGCACAAAGCCAAAATATTTTCTGGAATATAATAATTCAAATATACATATTGTATTATTGATATTGTATGAGGCTTAACTCCCAAAATAATCGTATCAGTTACATCAGGTCTCTTAATTAGGATATATTGTTTTTGTAACCATGTAATAAAATAAACAGGCCGATGACGACCGGGTAATATTCTAACCAATAGGCCACTATTGGTTAGAATATTACCTGTCCCTGCGAGCAATCGTGTCGGCGGTGATCCGCAGGGAATCGGCGTGGAGGGCTGTAGCCTCCTTCTGTGAGACCATCATTGTCCAGAAGGAGACAGCGGAGCAGGGACTGGTAGGTTATACACACAATACTATTTATACAACATTGGAATCTAATCAAAGATCGTTGTGTTCCTTTGTTATACTTACTAATATATATAAATGCAATAGTAAGTTTTAATATTAACTAGTTAACCAACCATCGTGAAATTTTACATTCGTGATGTTAGTAATACAGAAAAGGACATCGTTCACCTAACACCTACCCCACACACAGAAACTCGCGCCTCGTAACGGATTTTATAATAAGTTTCGTATTGTGTAATTTATTTATATTTACAATATCATATTTGTATTTAACCTATATCCCCATCAATTGATCAATAAATATATATCTGCCATAGCTTTTATTGAAGATTCTATTCATTATAAAATATAAATTTAATTTTTTTTATTGTATAGGTAGGCGGACTCGCATTTGGGCCACCTGGTAAGTGGTCACCAACGCCCATAGACAATGGCATTGTAAGAAATGTTAACCATCGCTTACATAGCCAATGCGCCACCAACCTTGGGAACTAAGATGTTATGTCCCATGTGCCTGTAATTACACTGGCTCACTAACCCTTCAAACCGGAACACAACAATACAAATTATTGCTGTTTTGCGGTAGAATATCTGATGAGTGGGTAGTACCTACCCAGACGAGCTTGCTCTAATCAATAAAATTTGACCAAAGTTTCTTTAAATCGTATGGTGTGGTACACCACAATGGAGGCAATTTTTTCCTCTTTTATAATCAATTCTGTTCCCGTTATAACATCTTATCAACTATATGCTTATAGATTTACACTGCTGTACATTTACTAATTTGAGTAACGTAGTTGAACCGATTAATGGTGACTTAGCTGTTATTAGTGATTGGGCTATATCATATGGCCCGGTAATTAATCCTCTCAAATCATAGACATGTGATTGCAGACAGTTAACAGTCCAAGTCAAAGGATGCAGTTATTCCAAATAAAGCTTTTGAAGTCACAGTCGAATTATTTTCTTCATCAAGCCATAGTTGGTTCACATTGCTACAGGTTCAGATTATTTTACCAATTGCTCAATTTTTTATGCAATTACTCTATTACATTTGATGAGATAGCTAGACTAGCAAAACCCTTTTTTTTGGCAATTGACCTTCTTTAGCATCTTCAAAACACTACGGTATGTTGATCTTGGTCCTTAACTCTTTCCGGTAGGGTCGGATAACCGTCGTAGCGGATTATGAGTTTGATGGACAAGAGACAAGTGCACACAATAGCACTTATATTTTCTGAGCAGTTAATTATTCTCCGATAACGTTGACCGAATAACTTGGTGGTAGGAGCTGCATGCAAGTCTGTCTGGGTAGGTACCACTCCTTCATCACATATCCTATTGACAAACTGCAATATTTATTATTGATGTGTTCCAGTTTGAAGGATGAGTGAGGCAGTGTAACTACACACGGTACATAATAACTTAGTTCCCAAGGTGTGGTGCATTGGCGATGTACGGGATGGTTAACATTTTTTTAAATTTTTATAGGCTATAGTGACCACTTACCATCAGATGGTAAGTCTACCAATGTATAGGAATTAAAAAATAGGTCAGAAGGACATCAGAAAAAATTATTTATTTTTCTTGGAGAAACGAATAATTTACCAAAATTGAGTAAAACTATAATACAATATTTTTTTTGATAATTATTCTATAATGAACGTCGCTGTCTTGACTCTGACTCCTTGAATTGATTCCTATAAAATGATTCAAATTTTTTTATAAAAACGCCTTCGTCAATAAAGAATAGTTCCATTTGGATTACAAGTATTCAGTTAGAGATAAAAATAAATCCTTATTTGGATTGTGTAAAAAAATGCATTATAAGAATGTTTCTTACTAAATACTTGGAATCGCGCCCCACCTTATTAATTCTTTGCAAAGGCTATCTTCGGGCAATACTCATTAACAGGCAGAATTTATTTATTTATTAAATCAAAATATCCGACATAAGCAAAAACACCTATTTTTTTTCTATATATTATAAAAATACTGACTGACTGATACATCAACGCACAGCCCAAACTACTGGAGTGTTTGGACTCCATGTAGACTCTCCAAACCATGAAAATTTGCCCAAAATAAAAGTATGTATGAAAATCCTTAATTTTTGAAGAACAGTAACAGCCTGTGAATGCCGCTCTGCTGAGCCAAGACCTCTTCTCCTCTTTTTGAGGAAAAGGTTTGGAGCTTATTCCACCACGCTGCTCGAATACGGGTTGGAGGAAAACACATATGACAGAATTTCAGTGAAATTTGACACATGCAGATTTCCTCGCGATGTTTTCCTTCAAATTAAACACATGAAATTCAGTGGTGCTTGCCCGGGTTTGAACCCACGATCATCGGTTAAGATTCACGCATTCTTACCGCTGGGCCATCTCACATATTTTTGAAAATCTCATACAATTTTTGAAGCAGCTTTGAAAATTGGTATTTAGTAATTCTGAATTATGATGCTTTCGACACACACTGGTTCACTGATCCTTCAAACTGGAACACAACAATACTAAATATTACTGCTTGTCAGTAGAATATCTGAAGAGTGTGTGGTATCTAATTGGTACCAAATGGGCTTGCACAAAGCCCTAACAAGTATTATATATTATATGCCTGTAACTTTTACGATAATCAATACATAAAAAAAAAACTTACGGATAGTAGAATTGTCGAATTGCTTACATGTTTTAATGAAATAGTATTATCTGTTTTTTTCTATCCGTTGTTCGTAGCCTTCTAAAGCGTAAGTAGCCAATACCACTTCTGAATTTGACCTCGTAGAAAATGCTACTAAATGTAACCAAAATTAATGGGAGTTTTATTTTTAATTTTTTTTTTTATTGAGTAGGAAGGCGGACGATCGTATTGGCCACCTGGTGGTAAGTGGTCACCAACGCCTATAGACATCTGCAATGTAAGAATAATTCAAAGGTGTTTGAATGTCGTAGTCGTTCTTAAGAGAACTAAAACGAAGAACAATTAAAAGCTTTGTATACTTGCACACACACATATCTACAGTGTAAGAGTATTCGTAATGAAATTTTATTCTTATATATAATAAGAATATAGTCATATTATGTAAAAACAAATCAGCTTTAAAATTAATAATAATAAATGATGATATACCTTTTTAAAAAGCAAAGTAGTTTCTCTTGTAACGTACTAGAAAACATCTATGTAACATGTTCGTAAGTTTAACAATTAAAAAAAAAACGCAACAAAGTCACCCGCTCGTGAAATAGGTCCATTGTTACGCACTTGAGACCGAATTAGCATTGGCACCAATGCCACCGATAAGGAGATTTCACGCCCTATTGACCTTACACTCAACCCTTTAAGGTCGAATATCGTTTGAACGCCGGCCGAGGACCCGAGAGTACAGGAGTTATACGTATGTAAAAATGTACCAGAGGGCCACCCACGAACAGCGAACGTAATGAACAAATGCACAAACATGCAATATCCTTCACGTGCATGGATCAGCTAACAAAGCTTTCAAGGGATATTCAGTTTAATTGTGACATTTAAAAAAAAAAGTTAATAAACAAACGAAACTCCCAACTTTGTTCTCGTGGCCTTTAAAAACGGGAATATAATTTTTTTCTCTTCTTAGTATAATAACTACAATTACGTATATACGTCTGACCCCGGGTATTACTATGCGAAGTTAAGCTAAAGCCTATAGAATCCTTAAGGCGCATGGTATAAAAATTTTAAGAAGTTGTATTCCGTAGCATTTTATTACTCATATATTTAAAACAATGTAAAGAGTAATATTGGTCATACAAATATATTATATGTTCAAATTACAAAACTCCAATAAACTAAATTCAACCATTTATAATTAAAATCACATTTTATCGTTTAATTTATTTAAACATGTCGTGATGACGTTTTAATACATTTTTGCAATTCGCTGCGCAAGCGCTTAGCCGCTTACGTAGCTAGAAAAGTACGGTCACATAAAAGCTTACGTTAGTACAATTTAATCAACACTACACTTTCGAACGGGGTCAGGAATTGCGACACTCATAATTATAAGTACGCGTTTTAATAAAATTTTAATCTATGTTTGTAGGTCACCGTTCGTCGTGTATTCAAGGGCACGATTTTGAAGCTATGAATTTTATTAAGGATAATGAATACCGTCTTCTGAGCTTCATGAGGCGAGAGAGAGAGGTCTCAGTAGTGTGAACACGTAATCACAACCCATTAATGCAGGCAAGGACCACTACATTTTCTAATTAAATTCTAATTAAAGTTTATTATTCAATTCAAAATTGTCTTTGACTTTTTTATGTTATGGGTAGACGGACTGACAAATGGGCCACCTGATGGTAAGTAATCACCACCGCCTAAAAACATTGGCGATGAAAGAAATATTAATCCCTCATTACATCGCCAATGCGCTACCAACCTTGGTAACTAAATTGCCCCTTGTGCCTATAATTACACTGGCTCACTCACCCTTCAAACCGGAACACAACAATATCAAGTATTGCTCTTCAGCGGTAGAATATCTGTTGAATGGTATCTACCCAGACTGGCTTGCACAAAATCCTACCACCGAGTATAACATTTCAGAATGAACCATTCAGAAGCAAAGATTCACTTACTTCAGTTAAGTTTGGTGTTAGAGCTTTGTGCAAGCTCGTCTGGGTAGGTACCACCCACTCATCAGATATTCTACCGCAAAACAGCAGTACTTGACATTGTTGTATTCCGGTTTGAAGGGTAAGTGAGCCAGTGTAATTACAGGCACAAGGAACATAACGCCTTGGGGGTAAAACCGACTCGTGTACCGTTACGGCAAACGGCGTGCCGGCAGCCGCTCTGTACTGTCTTGTCTTGTGTGTGCATGGCGAATATATCGTTGCTACATATGAATATAGTATTAAGAAAAATATATTTATTTTATCGACCAACGAAACCGTTTTTGTTTGTTTTACTTCATATTCATTTATTGTCTTTTTTTTATTACATTTTCATTCCCAAATTAAATTCTATACAAATAACGCTGTACAATATATACCAAATAAACAGCTGAGTGAAATAAGTGAATTTTAAATTAATAAAAAGTAAAGTAGCTGTATTCAAATGTATAATATGCTTTACTATGCCTCTATTACTTTTGAAGTTTAGGTTTGGATTCTGTTCCACCAGGCTGTTCCAATGCGGGACAATTAATACACATGTGGCAGGATTACCTTCACCGATCACAAGAAATACAAATTAAGCACTGTGAACAAGATATCTGCGATGCTAATTCGGGTTCGTATCATCTTGGTTTGATTTCATGAATAAATATAATAATATGATATAAATATATGGAAATAATCATTTTTATACAACTCTCTACAATACATGTTACATATTTAAAAATACCCAATTATTCATATAATTATTTGAATATAAAATGCTTGAAATGGATCGACCTTTTACACTAATGTTAACGATCAGCATAGTGAGGTATGTTTATTTTGGAATTATTTGCCGCAATAACCACAATCAATTAGTATATAATTTATCGGCATCCTAGCATCACATTAATATGAAGCATGTCAGAATTGTTACAAGGATTCTATACTGTGTAGTTTTTGACTCTATTTTTATTGTTATATTTTTAACAATCAAATAAAAATTATAGTTTAAAAAACTAAAAAACACGCTTTAATAGCAAATTGAACTAAAAAGCAGAAAATAATTTTTAATTATTGATATTTTATTCGACAGCCATAGAAAATCTACTAACTCAATATACTTCAATCGTTTTCAATGATTCTAAAATAATAATAAAATCATAATAATGCTTCTATATTGAACAAATAAATTTGAATTTGAATTTGAATTGATTATTTTAAATATGTATCAGTAGTATCTATTTATAAAAGTAGAGTTGTTATAAAAATATAATAAAAAGCATTCGTCTTTCAGCTGTACAATAGCTGTATTTTGCTAGAAACTATATCGATATTGGCTTAATTACATGTATACGGTCACGACCAAAATCTATATGGACTGATCGAATGTCCGTATCATATACTTGATCACGTCGAAAATGTGGCCAGATAATTTCGGTGATATTGCCATTTACTAAGCCTTTAGCCTCGTCAATATTCTACTGATTTTGCGTAACATCGGTTAACTTGGTTTTGCAATAAATGAAATAGAAAAGTTTTCTCAGTGCCTGCTCTGCCAGTTACGAAAATTCTCTCTCTTTTTTTCTCTCCATTAAGTTGATTCTTTATACTCGCTGTGATAAAATTGAATAGTTGTCTTTGGTTGATATTCATGGCCTGTTGTGTCCTTTGGAACTGTTCATTATGCATATTTATATCTGGCAATTCTTCTTCTTCGCCTTCAGGATTCATTATATCTGGCTGCTCCAAAATTTCAATTGCATGCACCTGATTAAATGCGTTTTCAGGCTGTTGGTCACGCTCTCAATGCTTACTCATATATTTACTCATTTACTCAGAAGGGTAAGGCTCCTATACAACAGGGTGTGCCTGGTTCCATGAGGTTGGCGCTAGTGACATGATATTTTTAGCCACCTTCTTGCTATTCATCCCTCGGCACGTTTCTCACCAATATATCGGATTGGGTGGAATTTATATATAAAGGCGGAACCCAATTTTTTTTTCCAAAATCACAATGCCCTTTCTCTACCGAAGCCAGATATCGATTTTTATCCCAATCGGAGAACATACATATGTGGGGGGAAGTGGGGTTATGTGGTCCCCACCACAGGGGGTCAATCAGGGGAACACTTCGGAATTTTGCTCCTACGCGGAGTTCGGCCTCCCTCGCGAGACGGCGTCGGCCCGGCTGCACGAAAACGCACTTGGGAGGGAGGGTCACAGGGTGGGGGGGAAAGTTAAATTTTTGTATTGTCATCGGTCTTTAATACGTGTGCAAATTTTCAAATCAATTGGACATCTTGAAGTGGGTGAAAATTGCGTTGAAAGATTCCGTTACATAGATACATACAGGTGAAGCTAATAGAATCTACTAACGAAATTATTTTATTTTAGATCATACTTGACCTGACACGTCTATGACATTGCAAGATCTCGCATGACAGTCTAACTATATATAGTTTTAACTACACATCCACCAGTAAACGTAATGAATTCTGCACCTAAACCTTATTCGTGAATCAATCCGTCCATTGGTGGAAATCGTATTAAAATCAATTCGGAATTTTCTTAAGTTCGTCAGACAGACGGACTGAGGTGGCACTTTAAGTAATGTATTCTCACTGGCACCAACATCACAACATCTGACCCACAAATACTAAAATGTTATTTAAAGTAATAGTTAAAATAAAGAAGTTTCAAGATCTCACATGAGATACTAGAGACCGTTTTTTATGTACCTCAAATATCGATATTACAAAATGAGAACTTTCATTTCTTATGTAATTTTATTTGTAACAGTTTCGTACAAATAATTAATATATATACATATTATATATTGTAATCTATATATAACATAAGCCTTATATATTGAAAATCTTTCAATTACGATTCGTATTCGTAACGAGAGAACGATAACCGAATACAATCGGGAGTCATGAAATGGCACACGTTAAAACGCAATGCCTCATACATTTGTCACAGGGCTGGTCAAATTACAGAGTCATTCGAGTCGACCGCGTGCCAGCCAGCTGACCAATACGATAACGAGGGCTGCCATTGTGGAATCTTATAATATATTAAAGTTTTACAATTATTCCGTCGTTCGAAATTTTATTTTATATAATGCCATATTTCTCGGTTCCTTACAATTCCATTTAATACGATCTGGTTAATGTATCTACAAATATTATGTGTAAAAAAAATGTGACAGTTATGAGACGGATAAGAAAAATATTGAGTTTCGTTAATAAAATAAATAGAAAAATGTATTTATTAATGACGACACACGCGATCTGACTGCCAAAAGATGTTTATCTTTATAATATATAATTATTGGATATTAATATAGATGAGTTTATGTTTAAGCTCTTACACGTGTAACCAAAGCCATACAAAGGGTTTTAACAATTGCAATTATCATTCATTGTTATTTATTATATCATAGCCCATAACCACGATTAAATATATTAACCAAAAATTTGCACGGGCTTTCATATTATTACAATAGGTAGAAACACCTTTGTCACGTAGCTACCTTGTGGGGATTATATTTATATTTGGGAATCATACTGTTATTGATTTTCGTTATTATATTTGAACTAAAATTGAATTACATATAAATGTTTGTTAAATTTAAAAAAACCGGAATAATTTTGTACATTTTATATTTAAAAAAAAAAGTGAGTAATTGAGTATTACTATACAGGGTTATTTGTAACACACCAGCAACCTCGCAGTACTAGATAGCTATCATCATAAGCAACTACTTTTGTTCTTCGACATTGGACATAACACAATACATGAAAAAAAATGGATTTTACAAGTTTTTGTCGTACTGTCGTGACATTTGTAGGTCTATATTTCATTCATAAACGAAAGGACGACGCAACGCGATCTTTGCGATACGCGTAGATTTATAAACGTTCACGGGGGAAATTAAAATAATACTTATTTTTGTATGAAAATAAAATCTAAAAAAATTATCAAAAGTCGTAGAACAAAAGTTGTTGCTTATGGTGTTAGCTATCTAGTCCTGCGAGGTTGCTGGTGTGTTACAAATAATCCTGTATAAGTAACATCTCATTTGTTTATATTGATTTGTTCTCCTTTTGTGACCATCTAATTAATTCTATAAACTGAACATACTCGTTTATAACCCAAGTGTGACTTAAAATGCGATAATGTAGTAACATTTACTCGAAGACTTCCCTCAACATTGAATAGTGAATAAATTGTTTCTTAATTTCTCATCTCCATTTTACTGAGTTTAGACTTCAGCAACCATCGTCGAGACGGCTCTTTTAATTTGAATGAAATAAAACGACAACAACGAGGCAGTCCACTACTAATAAGTACAAAATGCTGGTCGATTTTAGTACTTCTAAGTTAAATCGCAATTACTCTAGGCAATAAATTAATTAGCCAATGAAAAAGTCACCACTGTAGACAATTGGTATGTTAAATATTTTCGTTTTCGTTATTACTAACAAAATGCCTATGTTTTCGCTTGTAATATGCACGACTTTTATAAAGTAATGATACTTACTATAAACGTTGCTAAGCGGGTAATCAGTTACACCATGCCATATCATTTTCTCTGGAATGTCAAATCACTACCAAAAAAAACAATGAGTGTTAAACTAATCAGCTGCTAATCAACTTTTATAAGACCACGTGTGTTTTGAGTTTGAATAGTAGTATGGAAATAATTATGTTACATTAAATTATTTACAGTTTAAACCAATTTAAGAATATTTACTAGAAAAAAATATTAGTAGAATGTTGATATAACTGTAAAGATGTAATCAATTCGTTTATACCTGACACACGCTTTGACACTGAGGCTTTCAACGAAACTTTATCTTGACGGCATCTGCAATCTAGGCAGATCGGAACACTATGATTGGTTGATTGGAAAAACTGTACGTTCTAGCAATTCGTCAATTGAATTTGATGAGTTAGTCACTAATGATTTATTAAATTTGATTTGAGGATTTGCAGACGATATACAAATTATTATTTTAATCGTTCCGTTTTTAAGCTCGTCTGGGTAGGTACCACCCTGTCATTAGATATTCTACCGCAAAACAGCATTACTTGTTATTGTTGTGTTCCGGTTTGAAGGGTGAGTGAGCCAGTGTAATTACATGCACAAGGGACATAACAACTTTGTTCCTAAGGTTGGTGGCGCATTGGCGATATAAGCGATGGTTAAGATTTCTTGCGATATTATTGTCAATGGGCTTTGGTGACCACTTACTATCAGGTGGCCCATATGCTAGTCAGACTACCTATACAAAAAAAAAACATAATTACCAGGAACATATTTTTTTAATAATATTTTGTATATTGTAATTATGTTATATTATGGACATATAATATATTTTTAATAAACGAAAAAGGAAAGGTTCGAATTAATGACCAAATAAATCGATACATTTTTATCTTTTAATAAGTTTTAATAAACAGTTGGCAGCCCTGACATCTCGTCACCGGGTAGTAACTACGGTGCTTTCGGTGCGGTATGACTTATAAAATGTACCTCAATTTTAAGGTAACTCCGTACATGATTTAAAACAAAAGTAAGATAATTGATACTCAGTGATACTTTTACAATGAGAAAATATACTCAATACTACAGACTACAGTAAAATGGGGCAAACGAGCAGGACGCTGCAGGATGAAACGTCATATTAGCATGGCCGGTGTACATGGCGTCTACAGTGCTGTCATCTGCATAGAAACCGAGTAAATAAACAAAATAAATTTAAAAAAATACTGTTCTAAAGTATTTGTTTTACATAATGAATTATATGATTACTTTCAAAACATCTTAAAGCTCCAGATAGTAAGAATAATTTTAATTGTATCTGGTTCCTACAATATTTAATTTCATAATAATTTAATTTAAGTCCGTGCAAATAATAAATGTAAAAAATTCGACTAACTTTTAAGTAATTATATTTGACATACAAACATACAAGATAGATAGAATAGCTACTGCATGTTTCATATCCTAAAATATTTGTAGTGAAAGGTGGTGTTGAAATGTGTGAAGTTAACTTTCCAAGCGGGTGCCGTTAGTTAGGATTTCACGACTGAAAACTCACAAACTTATAATTTTTATTGGCCTGACATGGTATTTTAATACAAAACCCCCATTGTCTATAATAATCATTTAAATCTTTCAGAGCGTGGCGCCCCTCGTTAAGACGGAAAGGGTACCGCTGGTTTTTTAGTCGCTTTGAGTACTACACACCCCCCCCTCACACACACATACACACACACTGTTCAAGTGGAGGAAACGTTTAATGCGTTTTTCCAGCGTTAAAAAAGCTGGTAGTAAGTGGAGATAAAAAACTTTACATTAAATTAAGTTACTGACAAAATCGATAGCAATCACTAGTTCTAAAATAATTTACATTACATGATGACTGGAGTTCAAATTATGCGTACCTATTACCCTGGGGGAGAATGCGGAATGGTCGGTGAACTATAAAATTGATAGAAATATCCATAATTATTTACCGACCGATGGTGTAGTGGTAACTAACATCGTGGGTTCATAAACATTTTATTTAGATTTTATCTTCATGTTGACGTTTATTATGATATAGTTCATGATCACAATTTTAAGCAATAAAATAATTCTAATAACTCAGACAGAACCCTCGACGCTTTAAGTGGAAACACGATAAACAGATTCCATTTCTTTGGCGAACAATATTTCATCAAATCGACAACGAGTTGATGCTCGATGCCGGAACAAAGAGTTCTCTTGATTAGCTTCACTCTGTTATGTTAACTTTACACACACCCATACATTTTAAAACGCCCGATTGTTTACGATAATAATTTGACAGCTCTTTTAACTATAAATAATCTATACTTCCAACGAATTTGTTGGAGAGCTGTGTATGTACATATGATTTATTTTTTAACAAGTCAACCATTTTTAACTTTTAATTGTGATATATATATAGAATGACACATTCCAAAGAGTAAAAATATTTTTCAGTGTTTTTATTTTTACATTATGTTAATCGGGCACAGATCACTTCAGGATATCACATAAGAGAGTAAATATATGCAGAGAAACTTCAGCGCAAATAGTTTACATAAAGGCGTTTCTCTGTACAAATAACTCGTAAACGAATTTTTGATAATTTGTTACTTCAGTAACACAAACGTTTTAGAATCGAAATTAGTTGAATTATTATTATGAGGCGGATTTTTTATTGCACAATTATATATATATATAATATATAATTGTGCAATAAAAATAGCTTACTATACTTATATAAAGTTATATTTTTGTACAATTAAATATATTGAATAGTAAAGTAAAACACGCAAGATATGTTTAATTTCAATTACGAAGAAGTCTAATTTGTATGAGTTTAATGATTTAATTTCAATTGGCCCATCGTCAAGCATCAATTGTCCGAACACGACAAAATTTAGACCTATTTAACTATTTTTGCGTCATTTGCAGAAATATTGCAAATCGTGCAATTAGCAAATACGTGCTTCTGTCCAATTGTTGATTTTTAACTTTTTTTTTTTAATTATAAATTATTTCGATATTGCCGTTTAGTTTATCTTATTATTGGATCGAGGTTGGTAGTTTGAAGTGCCTTTTTTATTGTAAGAGGCAGGCAGGAGGATCAACTTATGGTAAGTGGACACAACCGCCCTTAGTCATTGGCATTGTAAGATATAAACCTACGTCGCGGATACGTCACCATAGGAACTAAATTGTAATGACCCTTGTGCCTATATATATATTCACTTACCCCTCAAACGAGAACGCAGCATTACGTCTCGCTGCTTGGCGGCGATATGATTAATGAGTGATACCTTCATTGGCTTCCATTCAGCTTTAAGCATATTCCATTTTTTTTCTAAACAAGCATAACGCCAAAAAATTATAACCTTATTAATGAACGTTGTATTATATACATATATATAATACGTTCTCTCATTCGGAAATGTCTAAGAACATTCCGAAGAAGACTAAGAATTCTCTATTTGACCGCTTAATGTAAATGTTACTGAGAAAAGTTAAATAATAATTTTAGTACCCATCTAAAATAGTTTTATCAATATTCTTCGTAGTGGTGAATAACTTTACCCTGATTCAACAGAAATAATGCATTTTAATCTGAGTAACGAGAATGCAACCGGCTGACGTAAGAATGTATTCATTACGAAAGCCCACAAAACAACTCTTCACTCGATAGTTGTAGTTTAATTAAAGTATATTACTTTTATTAAACTACAACTATCATTAAAGAAAACCGACTTTTAACACTAATTCCCTAACTCTCATAGTCCGAAGAGACGGCAATCCGACACTTTCACGTGTTTCACATAGATTATAAAACACGGTTAGAAAAAGAATTACATTTAAATCAACATTCATCGTCAAAAACCCAATATTTACGCTTACTGATATATGTCCTTCAAGTCTTATGTTATCTGTTCAGGAAATACTCTTCATTGAGTTTTTTTTTTCTCCAATTAATATGTATTATAGAACGTAAAAACAGAGTAATGCAAGCCGCTTGTTATGTTTATCTGTCGTCCCTGACACAAGTTCATGTGACACGAGTGATGATCGGTTAGATACTAGATATTTCTGACATGCGATTTAAAAATTAAATGATGAAATATTATGAACATATTAACATCATTTTTTTTATAGAAAAGGTAGGCCTTGGGACCTGATGATAAGTGATCATCTTACATCACCGACGCACCAACCCTGGTGATTGATGTTATGTCACTTGTGCCTGTAGTTACATTGACTAACTAACACTTCAAACAGGACCACAGTAATACTAAGTATTATTTGCGGTAGAATATATGATGAGTGGATGGTATCTACCGTCGAACATAAAGCACGAAGTAGATTAAGGAAATATTTTTTATCAAGAAGACATATTGAATGCTATTATTATTATTTATAAGGCTGATATTTCAAAAGCAGCCGGATTTAGGATGTTGGCAGTGGCAATCCCGTGTCTCAGAGAGTACATTAATCCGCTGGGCCTTTTCCGAATCTCTTTTCGGTCGATTCTGTCCCCATGGACTATGAGTGTTAGAGAATTGATAGTGCATCCATGTATAGCGAGTAATTTTTAAATTTGAATGTATATAGATTTGGTATCCAATATTATTTACTTTTATATTTCAAATTAATTTAATTTAATATACTTGTTTTATCTATACTATTATACAAAGCTGAAGAGTTTGTTTGTTTGATCCGGCAAATCTCGGAAACTATTGGTACGAATTTAAAAAATCTTTTTGGGTTGAATAAATAGTCCTTTTATCGAAGAAGGCTCTAGGCTTATTTTTATTTATTATATCTTTAATAATTATACGCGGGTGAAACCGCGGGGCACAGCTAGTCAAATATAAAAACAATGTATATAATAGTGATAACGGCAAAAATAATAAAAAAGAAATACAGTTAAATAAATACAATTTTTAACGTAAAAAAAAAAACGTAACACGACGTAGATACGACTCTTCATAACAAACTAAACGAGGCACAATCCACGATGCTTTCTAATATCCATTGCACAGAAGCCCACTCCTCACAGGAAGCCTTTATATTCTCACCCGACACGTGTATTAGCAAGGTTTAAATTCATACCACAATTAGAATTACTTTTAAATCAAAGTTTTGTTAATTTAATTTAATAGCTAGGGAAGATGAAAACAGATTTATTAAGGTATATATTTATCTCAATTTACATTTAAAAAGTTATAATGTAACTAGTTTAGTAAAAGATTATTATTTTTAAGTATACAATATTACTTGATTTCATGGTATTTAAAAACATTTAATTAAATATAATATAATGAAAACAATGAAATCATTTCGGTCAGAGACGTTTCATTCAAACGTACGTCACGGCGTGCTCAGGAAATTTCACTTCAAAAATAATATACGATAAATAAAGAATGTTCTCGATTGATCTCCTACCTAGGTTAATGCCTACAGAATAATATTATTACCCTGACTTTACGTATTTATTACGCACGAGATGTTTACTTCGATCACCAAGATTATATGCCTAGAGAATTATCTACGATGGGCGTGGATTTTGACAGCAAAGGTTAAATTTTTCGTTTTTTTTTTTTTATAAATTAGCTGATTACAATTTTTATTTAAATAAGTGAATGAAACGATATCGAAATCTTATCTGAAGACTTGATTTGTTCAAAAATAATAACTTATGTGTAAATGTTATAAGTATTCTAATGGCACACTCACGTCGTACGAAGTCCAACAACCAAAAACGAACGAATACGATCTGATTTTAAAGTAGAGGCTGAGAAACAAAATATACAATTATGCTGTCAAAAAAGTCGACAAAATAAACATGAAAGAGACAACTGCGTATAAGATTCGCAAAATATACAATAAAGTATGTATTAAACTGAATTTAAATATATGACAGTGCGCGTGGCGGAGGCCTCATTCGAAGATTTGACGCCGTAGGCAAAGTAGCTAGCTTAATTAAAAAACCAGCAATGCGTAAAGGCCTTCATAAACATATTATGATATGGTATTCCTTGATAATAACTAATAAGCAAGCAAACGTAAAACTTTATACAGCCGGTTTCGGAAAAACCACTCATACATTCATTAAAATAAAAAATAAAAAAGTCGTTATTTTACCGTCATACAACAATATACTCTGTATTAATGAGTTTCGTTGATAAAATTGAGTAGACCAGTGTAATTACAGACACCTGAGATAAAATATTTTAGTTCTGTAAATCTCATGGTGAATTTTTTTAATGCTTGTGTGTATAAACCTTTTACAATAAATAATAAGCTAGTCATTCATATATTAAAAAAATCAAGTCCAATTTTCTAAGATATAGATTTTCTTTTTAATGACAAATATAAGTTGTTAATAACACGACAAAATAACCTTTAATTGGAAATAATATTTCACAATTGTATTCGTTACGGCCTTTCGGTTGTTTGACAATAATTTTGTATATTTAAAATAATCATAATATCAATTAAAACATGTCTTCCTTTAAACGAATGTCAATAATATTCATATCTTAATGTTGAGAAGTTGCCGTGCAGTTACAGAGTTGAATATAGCCACTAAGGGTGAAAAACTCGTGTTAACAGCAAGTGTCACCTCAACATCTGGTATGGAGTACCAACTTACCGACAAGAGCGTTGGCGGTCGGTGCCAAGCTTTCCATACGCCATGGTATTATAGCCCCAGATCCTTTTCTTTTTACATTTACCCTAAACAAATGCGATAAGAGAAGCGAAAGAAGAAGATAATCGCTAAGCTTTATACATTACCGACTTACGTATAAACGTTCTTTATCGGGGTTTCAGATAAACACTGATATCTCTTTCTCTCACCATTTATTTAACATTCGAAAGAAGAAGACAGCATTGTTTAACTAATTATCGCCGAAATAAAATTCATAAGTAATCGGCGTATGCCCAGGACTGAACCTGCAATCGTTTATAGCACTTACAACTTATAAAAAGAAATATTTCATTAAAAACCGCGGGAAAAGTCAAAGGAAATATAAAAAAAGAAATATTTAATACGTGTCGCTCAGTGTCTAGCTAATTTAGCTAATTTATCAAAATTTAATGAAACAGGTAATTAACCTTAACCGGAAATGACGAGTTTGAACTAAAAAGAAATATGTAAAAACAAATAACTATTATAATTGTTAAATTTTCATAAATAAATAATACAATCTCAACTTTTAACTGAACGTCTTTGAGATAACAAATACATTTTCGTATTTTGCAAGAATAAATGTCAAACAAACAAGGTCGGTGATGTAACTGGTGATGACGGGAGAACAGATAACACGGTTCACATTGATAGCCGCTAGCTGAGAGAACGTCACCGTCGCGCTATTATTGAATAATTATATTCGATTCAAAATATATTATACACACATTATTTTCGCACTGCAACAAATACGAAATCGTAGGCCTCACGAAGCTATCTTGTTTGTGACGTTACTGAAAATCAAACATGGAGCTGGTTCACACCATCACTACTTATTACAGACGCTTATATAGTTTTTCAATTTTAATCGTGTCAAAATACACCTAATGCAATGCCTATGAATGCTATTTTTGAACTTAATTTAGGCAGTAATAGTTGTGGACGAGAATTGAGAGTAAAGTTGTATGGACTCATCACGCTTAGCCACATTTCGTGACAAAAGAGAGAAGGAAGATATGACGTAGAGAGAATTCTTTCTCTCTAGAGAGAAAATATATATACATATATAAAAGTTCTATCAAGTGCTGCAAGTGCAAATTGTTTAGATTTTTTTTTCATTAAGAAAGAACTTATGAATACAAGAATGTAATGGGTATGTTAACGGCTTTATAATTAGTATTGATAAATTAATTACCGGAAAACATTGTAATATTTACAAATACAGTGTATTTGCCCCCGCAGCTTAGTCGGCAACAACCTATATTTATTTTACTAATCAAAACTACGAAGATTATTTGTCAATAACATATATTTTATAGCTAATTATTATTAAAACAAGCAACAATGATAAAATCTTTCAATTTAAATATAACTTTACATAATTAACGCTTAAAACTGAATTATAAGCCTGTCCTAATGGCCAATTTGTAGGTAAATACCAAATTTGTTCAGTCAATACTTTTACGTATTAATCTTAAGTCAAGTATGAGCGTTCTATTTCGATATTATGTATATGTAAAATAATCTGTTAAAGTATTTTTTACTTTTTTGCTTACGTTAATTTGAACTATTCTTAAACAGAAACATGTCCTTGTATACAATTACAATCAAAATGTAAATATTTTTCATTCAAGCTGTTGAATCATCTTTTTAGCTTTAGAACTTGTTAAAATAGTCTTATTCATCCCTCCTTCTTCCTACCTTCGAGTCCAAATGGTACATTTGGATTGAAACTTAACCGAACATCACAAATACAAATCTGGGCAAGTGTTATTGTATGTTTAATTTGTGGTTTATAATTCATCCCGTGTTCTTGATGAAGGGTTTCTTTGGAAACTTGCATGAAATGTCGTGTCGGATGAAATTTTGACACATGTGTATGTATTATTATTTAAGAACTAGCCTGCTTTGAAAGTTAGTGCGTTGTAAAATACGCTTTAGGCTTTTCTTTGAAAATTTAAGGGTTCTCGCTTTAAGTATGAAATCAAGGACGAAACCTAGATAGACACATTGTTTTTAAATCATGTTCCCCATCTTAATGCCACATTACGTTAATATTTTTTTATTCATCCAGCTTTGTAGATATTGCTTTCAAATAATGTAACAACAAAAGTCGAGGGTATAAACCAGCAATAAATAATATCAGAATGATTCAATTCCCTCACAAACGCAACCGAGTCGAATGGTCACTTGCGTTCGAAACCCAACGCCGACATTAAATCATTTATTTTCTTTCTCACATAAGTTTTTTTTTCAGTGTTTATTGTTTTTGTCACAAAAAAGATTTATTGTTTAATGCAGATTTGTTTTCAATATTTTATAGCCTTGACACATTAGCACGTTCACAGTTTCAGTTATAATTGTTAATTTGAGTTTATTGTTTTTTTTTATATATATAATTAAATATGTGATTTGTATTTATGACTACATATTCCACATGGCTACGGTTCTTCCGCGTGTGTAAAACGTCAGCATTATTTACGACGCGTGTCCACTCAGAACAGTGCCAAGTACCGATCAAAAATTCAAAAGATTTATTACATGCTTAAATTTGACAAATTAATAAACTCAGCTTATGACCAAATCACGAAAGTTTCATATGCAACATCATTTGAAATTTTACGTTCAATGACAGGACAATAACTGCGAAGCGTTTCTCTCGTTCATTCCTTGTATTAATCGGCTTATTTTATGGCATTTTATTACTTTAGTAGTAAGATTGATTTGGCGATGTTTCTTACACTTACACGCAAATAAATAAACATATTGACGATGAAAAGGATGGATTTAAAGTTCGATTTTTATTTGTGATAGAGTATTACTTTGTTTAAATTTAACTGTATGAAGTCGGGACGGTCAGCTCGTGTTTAATAAAATAATATAATAGTACTTACACTGTGATGAACTTGAGGCAAGTTGTAGATCATTCTACGCGCGTCGTATAGGTTTGCAGGGATATCGTTCATGTCGAAGGGCAGCGCGTCTGGAGTTAAGCGCTGAGCGTCGCCGCCCTGCCGTGCGCCATCGGCGCGGGCCACTGGAAAAATAAGCCACGTTGTACTTTCACATTCGAATAAAACCTGACTTATATTTTATATAACTGACTGGCAATGGTGTCCCATTGCCATAAGCCCTGTTAATACGCGCAGTTTTGATGTCAAAGATGGTATGCCCCGGAGTGTTACCAAACCTTCGAACCGGAATATTACAATGCGAATATTTAACCCGTTTTTATGTTCGAAGTGATTTGCTACTTTATTATACTAGCTACTCCACATGCTTTCACCAGCTGTAGTCGCGCACGCGGCGTCGATTGCATGTGAGGGAGGTGATGATAGATACCCTATGTAATTTGCCCCAATGTATTTTCAGGTGGTAGGGATTTGTGCAAGCTCGTCTGGGTACCACCCACTCATCAGATATTCTACCGCAACAGCAGTATTTGATTTTGTTGTGTTCCGGGTGAGTGAGCCAGTGTAATTACAGGCACAAGGGACATAGCATCTTAGTTAGTAAGTTGGTGGCGCATTGGCGATGTAAGTGGTTAACATTTCAATTCGTTTAAGCTGTTTATTATAAAATAAAAGTGAAAAAAAATAACAAACAATTTCTTGTTGATTCAAAGTAATGTATAATATAAACTTAGAAGTATATCTCTATTATCGAAATAGTACAGTGGTAAGAAAATTTGAATCTTATCCGAATATTGCGGATTGAGTCTTCAATGCCTTCTTTAACCCGTCCAGATATTCAAACATAATTAAAACATCCGAATGAAATAACTTTCGCATTTCTTATATTACTAAAACATAAAAAAGAAAAAGGAACAGCCCGTATGTATACCACTGGTGGGCTAAGATCTCCTCTGTATTTAAAGAAGGTTTGGAGTCATGAATTATAAGCACAAATTAAGCTGGGGTCTGAACCCACAATCTTCGGTCAAGATTCACGTGGTGTAACCACTGGGCCATCTCAACTCTTATTATTTACACATAATATTAGGTCCTTACATATGAAATTAGTGTTTTGTACGGGAGGAATGTAAAGTCTATTTTTTTTTTTTGTAAAATATATTTAATTAATCATAGTATGCACCGTTCTTATGTATGCACTTTTGCCATCTCATAGGTAGCTCATTGATCTCTTTACTAAAAAAACCATGGGGGCGAAAATCTATAAATTCTTTGAAGGCGGTTTGGACTGCCTCATTGGAGTAGAATTTTTTTCCTTGTAAGAAGTTGTCCAAATTCCGGAAAAAACGGTAATCAGTTGGAGCAAGGTCCGGGGAGTACGGTGGATGTCGCAGATATTCCCATTGTAGCTCATCTAACTTAGTGGTTGTTTGTTGTGCAGCGTGTGGTCTTGCGTTGTCGTGAAGCAGCAGTGGTCTAGAGCGATTGACCAATCTTGGTTGTTTAGCAGCTAGTTCTTCCTTCATGGTTTACAGTTGCTGACAATAGATATCTGCCGTAATCGTTTGGCCAGATTTTAGAAAGCTGTAGTGAACGACACCAGCGCTAGTCTATTAAACACTCACAAGTAAATTTTTCTGAGTCAATTTCCGTTTAGGATTTGGCTGGGTCTCCAGATTTTCATCACAAGTAATGATTTGATTTAAAATCCCTTCATCATTGTGTCGGTTGAGCAAAGTAACACAGAAGTCGACGCGTGTTTGCATGTTCGATTCACTCAATTTATGAGGTACCCATCGTTCAAGTTTTTTTACTCTCCCGATTTGCTTCAAGTGGATTAATACAGTGTTATCACTTACCCCGAAGCCTGCAGCTATCTCTGAAGTGCTTTGTGATGGAGCCACTTCCACAATAGCCTTTAATTCTTCATTTTCCACTTTGGTCTCCGGCCGTCCACGGGGTTGGTTCTGAAGGTCGAAATTTCCAGAACGAAAACGTTGAAACCAAAAACGTACCGTTATTTCTTTTGCGACAACAGCGCCGTACACATCATTAATCCTTCGAGCTGTTTCTGCAGCACTGGTGCCACTGTAGAACTCGTACTCGTAAATATACCGATATTTCATGTTTTCCATTGTGCAGCAATAAGCGACGCCAAAGAAAAAAATAATGAGGAAAAAACAAATAAATGACTGTTTTCAAAACTCAAATGTACCAGCAAAATGATTTTATAAATTTGAATTTGATAGATATTTCATATCAAAGTGATCAGTACGACAAAACGCTAATTTCATATGTAAACATAAAAACATAAAAATGTCATATTGTCAACTTTTAAAGTCGTACACATTTATTTTATAATGATATTTCACATTCATAAGGTGCAGTTGGTAACTTAGGCTGCAGATAATAAAGCAAGGTTTCAATCTCTAACTGAGATTAACAAAAGAGATTTAGTTTTGATGTCAAGCTCGATAATAATAAGGGGTTTTCCAATAGGGACGCTTGAACTTTAACAGCTGATTACGGCCATGTTGTTTAAGTGACAGCTGTCAAATGTAGTGTGTTATATTCATTCCGTCCTCCCAAACCACCATGGCAGGTTACAGTGTCGAGCAGCACGTGCAAATCATAAAATTGTTTTATGAAAATGGGTCTTCAGTTCGAGCAACGTTCCGCGCACTTCGCCCGTTTTACGGTCGCGATGATCGTCCTGCCGAGTCGACTATCCGTCGATTGGTGGACAAATTCGAGTCAACCGGGTCAGTTAACAATCAGCCGGTTCCCGTGCGTCAACGTAACGCGAGATCTGCCGAGAATATCGCCGCTGTGCGCGACAGTGTCCTCGAAAACCCGCGGCAGTCAATTCCGCGTCGCGCACAGGAACTCGGCCTTTCGCAGACGACAACTTGGCGAATTTTGCGTTATGACTTGAGCCTGCACCCGTACAAGATCCAGCTGACCCAAGAGCTCAAGGTTAATGACCATAGACAGCGCCGTGTGTTCGCTGACTGGGCATTAGAGCAGTTGGAAGTTGACGCCGATTTTGGCAAAAAAATCATCTTCAGCGACGAGGCGCATTTTTGGATGAATGGCTATGTCAATAAGCAAAATTGCCGTATTTGGGACGAGACCAATCCACACGAGGTTCACCAAGTGGCAATGCACCCGCAGAAAGTGACTGTTTGGTGCGGATTTTGGGCCGGAGGCGTGATTGGTCCGTATTTTTTCGAAAACGATAATGGTGTGGCCGTCACCGTCAATGGTGAGCGATACCGGTCGATGATAACCAACTTCTTTTGGCCTGAAATCGAGAATATGGATCTGGACAACATGTGGTTTCAACAGGACGGCGCTACGTGCCACACAGCACACGCTACGATGGAAGTTCTGCACGAGCAAGCGCCCTTAATGGAAAACCCTATACATGGATATGAACCTGTCAGTGTTCATTCCCTACGTATCTTCGTACGGTGTTATCCATCAATCGAAAATTTGATACCGTTAAACTATAATGGTAGATATATATGTATTGATATATGGTTGACGGTAAATGCCGGTGTTCCTCAAGGCGGTGTCTTATCTCCTCTTCTTTTCTCTATCTTCATAAGCTCCGTAACCCAATCTATATCTTCTTCCTACCACTTGTATGCCGACGATCTCCAAGTTTATGCTCATTCCAAAATTATTGATCTACCTCAGACCATACAATTAATTAATTCTGACTTAGAAAAATTTTTACAGTGGAGTATTTCTTTTGGTCTTAAAGTAAATCCTATTAAAAGTCAGGCTATTGTAATTGGTAGTTACAAATTATTACCCCGTGTAGACTATTCTCTTTTGCCACCTATTGTATTTAATAAAACTATAATTCCTTTAAGTAAAAAAGTTAAAAATTTAGGTATATTTTTTGATCAAAATTTCTCATGGATTTCACAATTAAGCGAAGTTAGCAGGAAAATGTTCCTGTCGATTGGGTCCATTCGAAGATTACGTAATCTTCTACCAATTCCTACCAAAATTGCTTTTGCTCAAACAATTCTTCTTCCCATCCTTGATTATGCTGATACCTGTTATCTTGATCTCAGAGAAGAGCAATTAAATAAACTCGAGCGTATTCAAAATCTTTGTATTCGGTTTATATTTGGACTTCGCAAATATGACCACATTTCTGAATTTCGCAAAAAACTCGAGTGGCTCCCAATCCGTCTACGCAGGAATACTCACATTCTTTCTCTTCTCTACTGTATACTTTTTCATCCAAATTCTCCTCACTATCTTAAGCAACGTTTCGAATTTCTTAAAGACTCGCATGGCTGCACTCTACGATCTGATGAAAATCTTATTCTTCAAATTCCTTCTCATTCTTCTTCTTTTTATTCTAATTCCTTTTCCGTCCAAGCAGTTCGTCTTTGGAATTCCTTACCGATTCACTTAAAACGATCTCAATCTATCAGCACGTTTAAAACCCGACTCAAGGCGTACTATTTAACTTTATGAATACCTGTTCGGTGTGGTTTTGTTTATTATCGCGCCCCATTGGTTATTATTAAAACTATCTTAGCTACATATTTATTTATTATTACTTTATTATATGTATTTATAAATATATTATTTTATATATATATAGTTTATGTAATGATGTACATGTATTTAGTTTATTGTATATGTGTAGACACGTGTGTATGTATATAGTATATTAGTATTATGTATAGTAGTTAAATAGAACAATTTTTTCGCTAAAGTATTTGACCTGTACACCTCCACCGCTTTATTAAGCTATGTCCGTGTCCCAAAGGTTGTCTGGAAGAAATCGCTCTCTTAGCGATAAGACCGCCTTTTGTGCTGCCGGAATTTATTACTTTTTTTTTGTTTTCCTTTAATGTATGTTTATGTTACTGTGTGTACAATAAAGCATATAAATAAAATAAATAAAAAAATATATATTCTATAACACTTCATCAATATATATGTTTTTTGCGATTATATTTTCATATAAGCCATTTCATTTTCATGTATAAAATATTTTGCAGAGGCGGGCCGACCGTCGGTGCGCCACGGTAGCATGCGCAAGCGATCCCGTGGCGCCCCCCGAGTAGACGGAGAAGATACCGCTGGCTTTTTAGTGGGTATTCCGGCGCCTTCAATGCCGGTGACCTCCGCATACCCCCCTAGTTCATGTAGGAGAATCGCGTAAACGCGGTTTTCCGGCGTAAAATAAATAAAGTATCAAAAATTTTAAACTAATAACAATTTCAAACTATATTTGCATCAAATACTAATATTATAAATGTACTAATTTTATAATTTACAATTTGCAAGTATCAAAATTTTTAAACTAATAGTATTTTCAACCCCGTTTCTATAAAACAAATACAAACATAGTTTAGAATAATTTATAAAATCATAAATACAATATTCAAATACATTGGAATAAAACAAACAATTGTTACATAAGTATTAACTTCAAAAACATAAATGTACTCAACAAAATCGAGAGCCATTAAAGATCTGTCACATCTGACTATTATTAATATTATAAAAAATGTTAACGCTATGATTTACATGCGATTGAGCGAGACTAAAGATTAAATGAAAAAGATACAATATCTTTGTAAACTTTATACACAGCAAAAGTGTTGATGTAGCTTTACAAAATATTTGCGTTGCGTGTGCCTTTACCTTCACGGATATAATTGATCTTGTTATTAAATGCGTTCACACTTTAGCTGCACGTTTTGTTGCTGTCTTACTTACACGATGACACATGACTAAGAAAGAGACAGTACATCAATAATTGTCCCTAACTTCATTCCAGAGTCATTTATAACATGTAATACGCTTGCTTTTTTACCAAATAAATATCATAAATTTATAATATAATATGTTTTAGATATCTAATATTGCGGATGGTAGAGATTTTTTTAAATCACTCATAACTTAATTCAAGGAATTATCTCAAATTCTATAATTTAATAACTCGATATTGGTCATTCCATTTGTATGTAGGAACCATCCAGACATATCACTGATCAAAAAACTATAATATATATAAAACGATAACAGCGAACTAATTTAAAAAAAAAAATTATATGATCATTATGGCATAGTTCAACCGCTTTGAAAAAGTAAATATCTATAATTTATTTAATTTTCGGGAAACAAACAGTTCAGCTAGATATATACAATAAAAAGCAATAAAATAACAAATAAACCAGTAAAGTTTCCACTAATATACAATCCAAACAAGAAGCAGAGAGCAAATTATTACAACAAAGACAAAAATGATTATAAATAGAAAACGATATACAAGTTTATTAAAAAAAAATTAAATCTAAAACAAAAAAGTAAGAGTATATTTATTACAATATATTATATACTAGTCAAATTGATGTTAATTTTTCAAGTAATCTTTCGTACGTTGTATTACAATGTAATAGAACAGTAAATAGCTATTTCTGACGGTACAGTAAAAAACAAAAATGAACGGAATTATTATTTTCGGATATAAAATAATCGGCAGTTGCATATGAAAAAGTATCGTGTAACACAACTACTAAATGAAAATTGCTATTTCGTTTTATATTAGATCCTTACATATGAAATTAGCGTTTTGTCGTACTGACCACTTTGATCAGATATATCTCCTCTTTGGTTAAGAATTCCAAATTCAAATTTATAAATTCATTTTGCTGGTACATTTGAGTTTTGAAAACAGTCATTTAATTGTTTTTTCCTCATTATTTTTTTCTTTGGCGTCGCTTATTACCGCATAAAGGAAAACATGCAATATCGGTATATTTACGAGTACGAGTTCTACAGTGGTACCAGAGCTGCAGAAACAGCTCGAAGGATTAATGATGTGTACGGCGCTGGCGGCGGTGTACTGTCGCAAAAGAAATCACGGTACGTTTTTGTTTCAGCGTTTTCGTTCTGGAAATTTCAACCTTCAGAATCAACCCCGTGGACGGCCGGAGACCAAAGTGGAAAATGAAGAATTAAAGGCTATTGTGGAAGCGGATCCATCACAAAGCACTTCAGAGATAGCTGCAGGCTTCGGGGTAAGTGATAAAACTGTATTAATCCACTTGAAGCAAATCGGGAAAGTAAAAAAACTTGGACGATGTCGAGAGTGAATCGAACTTGCAAACACGCGTCGACTGCTGTGTTACTTTGCTCAACCGACACAATAATGAAGGGATTTTAAATCGAACCATTACTTGTGATGAAAAGTAGACACTGTACGATAATCGGAAGCGCTCGTCGAATGGCTGAACCCTGCAGACCCAGCCAAATCCTGCCCTAAACGAAAATTGACTCAGAAAAAGTTACTTGTGAGTGTTTGGTGGACTAGCGCCGGTGTCGTTCACTACAGCTTTCTAAAATCTGGCCAAACGATTACGGCAGATATCTATTGTCAGCAACTGCAAACCATGAAGGAAGAACTAGCTGCTAAACAACCGAGATTGGTCAATCGCTCTAGGCCACTGCTGCTTCACGACAACGCAAGACCACACACTGCACAACAAACAACCACTAAGTTAGATGAGCTACAATTGGAATGGCTGCGACATCCACCGTACTCTCCGGACCTTGCTCCAACAGATTACCATTTTTTCTCGGAATTCGAAATTCGGAATTAGGACAACTTCTTACAAGGAAAAAAAATTCAACTCCGATGCGGCAGTCCAAACCACCTTCAAAGAGTTTATAGATTCTCGCTCCCATGGGTTTTTTAGTAAAGGGAACATTATATATGAGATGGCTAAAGTACATAGAGAACAACGGTGCATACTTTGATTAATTAAATATATTTTACAAAAAAAAAAGACTTTATATTCCTCCCGTACAAAACGCCAATTTCATATGTAAGGACTTAATATAAAGAAGACAAGCCGGCTGGCGTGGTTGGTAGATGCTTTCGCGCCGCAGGTCGTGAGTTCGATTCCCACCCATTATAAGCATGTGTGAAGCATGAACATATCTGTTTGTCCTGAGTCTGGGTGTAATTATCTATATAAGTATGTATTTATAAAAGAAAATTAATATATGTAGTATATCAGTTGTCTGGTTTGCATAATACAAGCTCTTCTTAGTTTGGGATCAGATGGCTTTACGTGAATAATGTCCCAGGATATTATTATTATTATTACTATTTAAGGCAACGAATTGTTATCATTGCCGATTCCTTACACGGTGAACGAAGATAACAAATTATTTAATAACTCTATTTGAAAGAAATATTAAATCTCATGATTATTTGTAATAAATAAATAAGGCGTAACACCCAATAAAACGTTACATAGACATTATAAAACCTTGGAGTTAGTTTACTTTGATTCCTATGTACCATGTTATATAATAATTTAATAGCATTTTATTGATTTGATTGATTATATATATCTAAGATATATATCTAAGCGAAATACCACAGGTGTAAAATAGTAATTCAAGTGTTAGTTGCTGGTTCTTCGAATTCGGTGGTATTTTTAAATGTATTATTATTTTTTAAAAGACCGATTCAAACTTTATTCTAATACTTGAATTAAACATATTTTAATTGATTTATTGAATAACACAATAAAATGTTACATAGTAATGGATGGGAGTCAAGTTATAAAATCTTTAAACGCAGCAACTGCAATAATATTATAATAACTAATATTGAAATTTTGAGTCAAATAGGTCTGATAACGTGAGTCGCAGAGACGACATGAATTTGTTCCTTTGTACGAAATTGCAAGAGCAAATCGAGCGAGACGAGGAATTATAAAAAAAAAATAGAATATTTAAAAATATATATTAAATCTTTACTGAAAATGTATACAAACTACAATAAGCACTTTCTGCGTAACAACGAAAGAGTAAATAAAATATTGCTAAAAATATCCAATCCCGTGCAAAAGTTACCTCTCTTCATGTGGAGTAAGCTTAGCTTATTGTATAACGCTATTAATGTTGGTGTCTATATATCCAACACGTAACAAAATTTCATCTTTCACACATGCAGGATTTTCCTCACGATACTTGCCTAGATTCAAACCTTCGCTTAAAATTTACGTGTTCTAACCACTGGTCTGCATCGGCGTTAATAAAACTAATAAAATAATTAATGAAACTGTATGTGTGTGTGCGCGTGTGTGTTTATATGTGTTATGTAATGGATGTGGTGGTTTCTTTCTGGAAGCGATCGTAGGTTTTATTTTATTTTAAAAAACACATCACATAAAACATGACTTCTATATATTTAAACGCACACATTATTTTACATGTTCATTGTAAAACAAAGAGAGATTTAATAAACAAACGCCCACACCTGAAAATATAATTAGCTTTTCATCATTTACTGAAATTCGACCTACTGAATCTTAACCGATGATTGTGGGTTCAAACCCGGGCAAGCACCTCTGAATTTCGTGTGCTTAATTTGTGATTATAATTCATCTCGTGCTTGACGGTAAAGGAAAACATCGTGAGACAACCTGCATGTGTGAAATTTCATTGAAATTCTGTCACATGTGTATTCCACCAACCCGCATTGGAGCAGCGTGGTGGAATAAGCTCCAAACCTTCTCCTCACACAAAGGAGAGGGGGCCTTAGCCCAGCAGTGGGACTTTCACTGGCTGTTACTATACTATACTATATAAATGAATCCTGGAAATAAATCAATTGCTGTTACGTAGTTAATGGCGAATGAGTTCAATACCAACTCTGAAATGTTTAGTCTAAGAAATGGATCTTGCTAAACATGATATCGATAGCAGGTAGACCTATTTAATTTATTATATGATTTAATTGTGATTTGGGATGTATTTTTAAACTTGTAATGACTAAATTCTCATTGTGAGTATTTATTTAGGATTTTGTAAATTAATTCTTAGTTTATTATTATTTAATGATCAATTACTATGTAGGTACTATTAATGCATATTACAATTTTTCTGTTTTTTTTTTGTTACTGTGTGTTTGTTTAAAAATGGCGTTAATATAAAAACAAATTACGTTCATTAGGGTCACGAGAAGCCGCTGGCCGTCTTGGAGATCCGTGGGCGCGGTCTGTTCGAACGTCTTCCGGTTGAGATGATGATGATTAAAAATAAAAATCTAACTTGTATAGCTGCAGATCATCCCGGGTTGGAAAAATATATATATATTCAGATATTTAGATTTTTCTGTCAGAATCAGTAGTTGTCCTGATTTAAGAAGATGGTCTCGTGGAACACTCGTTATAAAGTTATACCTTTAATAAAGGTGTATTAAAATGTATACATTAAAATGGTTATATTAAGTTTTTAACGCGTTATTGTTACACTTACTAACAAATAATCCACCTGAGATAAGTGGTCACCACCGAATATAAACATTAAGTAAGAAATATCAACCACTCGCCCATGCTCCACCAACCAACCAACTAAGGCCTGTGGCTGTTGTCACCGCTGTCTCACTTACGCTTTAAACCGGAACACTATAATATTTTTGGTTTTCACAATTATCAAACAAACTTAACTTCAATTAGATGTCAATCTTAATAGTAAACATATTACGCAATTTATATTGACGTAGGTCCGAGGGTATCAATAAAACGGTAAAAATAAATATTATATCAATACTCGTAAAATAAGATGTAAATTAATGGATAATGCTTAATATTAATCCATCTGTATATTTGAAAAAAGCCGAGATGGCTCAGTGGTAATAACGCGTGAATCTTAACCGATGATCGTGGATTCAAACCCGGACAAGCACCACTGAATTTCATGTGCTTAATTTGTGATTATAATTCATCTTGTGCTTGACGGTGAAGGAAAAGATCGTTAGGAAACCTGCATGTGTCAAATTTCCTGGAAATTCTGTCGCATGTGTATTCCACCAACCCGCATTGGAGAAGCGTGGAGAAATAAGCTCAAAACCTTATCTTTAAAAAAGAGGAGAAGAGGCCTTAGCCCAGCAGTGGGACATTGATATGTTACTGTTACTGTATATTTGAGCATCAAAATTGTTTTTTGTTAATTAAGTAAAACATAAATATAAAGGAACTAAATCTAACATATAACCTTATTGGTACGAACCGGAATCAGAAACGCAAACCCTCAGGATTTTTAATCTTATAAACTTAGTCAGCCGACGAACGATTTAGTTATTAAAGATAAAAAAATCTTAAGTAATTTCAATATAAACCTAAAGAGAACCGGCGGTACATCTTGAACGAAACAGAAAAGTCAATGATATAAAATAAATTGAAGTTACCAGATTAAATTGCAGTACCAATTCCAAGTAACTCGCATTTCACATTAAATTTATTTGACACACGATGTTTCACCCGCGTATGATTAATAAAAATATAATGAATAAAAACATTTTAATTCGAACCAGTAGTTCCTGAGATTAGCCGGATCAAACAAACAAACTCTTCAGCTTAATATATTAGTATAGATAAACATTTCTCATAACTAGTTACAAGAAAATATTTTTTCACAAAATATTATGATATTGCAAGACCTATTAGTAAAGTATTCAGTGGGTTTATTTCTGCTTATTGATATCGCCTTTTTCATAACGTTACTGGAAGTTCATCTATTCTCGTCAGATATCATTTTATCCAAACAAAATGATATAATAAAAGATTGGACCCGCGACCTTTGCTTAAGATTTACATGCTGTAGACGCTGGGCCGTCTCTTCTCTATATCTTAATTGGTATATGTATGAAGAACTAAAATTATTATTAAAGGGATTGCGACATTCCAAGTTTGAAAACTGACGCTAAAGTATCATTGGTTTACCAGTTATGTAATTTTCTCATTGTTACGAAATTACTGTCAAAATTTGTGTGGCAGGGTTTTGTGGCAACCCATCTAGGACGCTTTTTACGCTGGATAAATGCATTACGCGTTTCCCTCACGTAAACAATGGGGGGTATGTGGGACTCGCCAGTGTCCAAAGCACCGAGTGTGCCCCGATCAACAGAATACCCACTAAAAAACCAGCGATGCCCTTTCCGCCGTAACTAGGAGCGCCACGGTATCGCTTGCGCATGCTACCGTAACCCATTTAGGACCCCTAAGCATAAGGCAGCTTATACTTCCTGTAGACAATGAGCGAAGGCAACAAGTAACATTAATAAATAATTATAATCCCGTTGCGTCTTTAACAAAATCCGTATGCGGATGTCTACTATCGCTTTTCTATACTTTTCTTCTTTTATTTGGACAAAATTTTCCCAAATGTAACCGTATTTCTGAGACAAAAATTAATAAATGTTTTTCGAACTTTACATTAATTTACTTCAAGTAAAAATGTAGTAGGATTTTTTTTAATAGAAAAATATTATTTTATTCTTGAGGCTACTTTATTTAATATCATTAAATATGCCACACGTCGATTAAAATGCAAACATATATTAAAAAAGAAGAAGAAAAAAGTTTGACAGATTGCCCTTTGTTAAAAATAAAAGTAACATATGTATTTAACTTGACAAAATATTTAAAAAAAACATTGATTACAACTTATAAGTGTCCAATTAGCTATTAAGACATGTCTGCATTGAACCAAGTATATTTTGTATACGATTGCAATATTATATTTTGTACATATTTGGAAATCAATTGTTTTACGCGGCTTGCAATAGAGTGAAACTGCTTAAATTGTCGCATAACGAAATATCTTTATGCCTACCCGTCTCTTTCTGTTTTATTACTGTCTCTTTCTATTTTTTACGGTTGATATGTAAACACAAATTAAATTAGTAAAAAAATGATAAAAGCATAAGTTCAAGGTACTAAAACAGTTTGCCTCTTTTTCTTGTAAGTAAATGCAAATATTTGACATTTTAAAAAAAACTGTCTTTTTGTCAAATATTGATCTCTTTGTTCTAAGTTTTCGTTAAAATGATTTTCTTATAGAAATGTCTAAAGTGTTTTAGACAAAATAGTAGAGTTATTGGAAAATATTAGACCATTATTTATCAAGCTATTAATATTCAATTTATAGTAGACTCTTATGACTTTGATTGTTTGAAACTTTTAGGTATATACATTTTTGAACTTTAATACATTGTTCAAATATTTAATTTACTATGACAACATTCAAAATAATATCATTTAAATCATTATTCTGTATCAAATTTAATTATTTTATGCAATAAGTGAAACTTAATTCCATTTGACTTCTTTTAGCAGCGCCTCCTATGAACAGATATTAGCTTATATCGATTGTTATATTACGGTTCTATGTAATTATGAAAAAATAAACTTAGTGCTTAGTTAGTAAAATAAAATTACTATTTTCATTAAAAAAATGTTAATTTAATTATATATTTAAATCATTAGATAGAATTTAATAAAGGAAGTGGCGGCGCTTGAGTTTGGAGGAGTTGGTGTGACAAAAATACAGTAATATAATCAATGAAAAACATCATTTTAAAACACGTTTTTAGTCGAAAAACCAATAGCATAGAACTTCGTTCCTGACGGGAGACGACCGCATATTTATTTTTGCTGCACAATATTGAACTATCCACCTAATTAATAATTGTTTCAATAAAAACATCCTAAAAAAATATTTATTTAAAAACATCCTACACGCGACAACTAATTTATAAGTAATTAAAAATATACATTTATGTATTCGAAATTAATAAATCGCTATTTCTATAATAGATGAAAGAATAATTAACATAATATCAAAATTCGTTTGTTATTTTTATAATTCAAGATAAGTTATTAAGAGTTCATAACCTTTTAGATTGGCGTATGCGACCTCTAATAATTTGTTTTCCACTTTAAAAGCACAATAATGAATATAATACATCTATAAAATTATAATCGAATAAATAAATAATTAATAACACATTTGCTTGTAAAAAGAAAAGTGTTTTATTATTTTTAAACAGTTTAATCAAGATGAATAGCAGGCACATATTTATAAACTAAATTAAAAAATTATAAAAAATCAAAACTATACATAAAAATGACTAACTACAAAACATTACCACCTACCCACTTTTTATTTTATTTTCCAAAGTTCAGACTGCTCAAACTCCAGGCGAAACTATTTTCAAAAAACTTTTAAAGTTCATTGTCAAACACAATTATACACTTTTAATTAATTCTAAATAATCCAGTCCTAGTAGTTTTAACACTTTGAAACTATAACGCACGTTTCAACGCGAGCGCTAAGGCGGGCGGACGTGCGGACGCGTCGGACGCTTGTACGGTAAAGCAACGCAGGTCGTTCACGGTGCCGCTGACGTACGTCGCTGCCAACGTGCACTGACTGTGCCGTAGCCCGCGCTACTGTTCTGCAAACAACGTAAGTTTGACGCGTAGGCGGCAAAATACCAAGCCGTTTGACTGATCGCAAAAACTTTTATAAAAACACCTTTAACGTTACCATTGTACACTATTCGAACGTCTTGGCTAATAGTCATGGGTTAGAAATGGTGCGTTTTCATGTTTAAGGAAAATGTAATCTTAGTAAGTTTCGTCGAGTGGGGAAGGCCGTGGTCTCATTGGTTAGATTGAAGCGCCCAAAGCCAATGGCGTTTGAAGGTGGAGTCGCAGTGGATCGCGACGAAATTCGTTAAGACAAATCGCCTCCCTTAGTCTAATCTTTCAAATCTTTTCTTAAAAACGGAGTCGGTCTTTGGAGACACGATGTAGAAAGACGAGTCTCATGTGTACATGATATGTTGCAGTTTGTATAAAATTTTAATTTCGGAAGTGGTTAGTTAGAGTTGACGTAACCGTCGACTTTAGTCGAGAATTAAAAAAGCGATTGTTGCTTTGTTTTAAAATAAATTTGTAACTAACAACATTTCAGTGTTTGACTAAGGTTTGACTGTAGCCCGACTGTAGCCCGACAGTCGACAACTTTGTGAGAAGTAATAGAATTTACAAATGATAACGAAAAGTATTTACAAAGATCGAAAACAATTGATAGGAACCCGTAGTTTGATTTATTTCAAAGTTATGGTTCTGGAGATTTGAACGAACAAACTCTTCGAAAGATCGTAAATGTGAGACATGATACCTAAAACATAATTACGTCGAAACTCGATTTTGAAAATTTTACCCCTGGAAGCAACATAAGTTCTAATGTAATATATAATATTTTGTACTTTGAAGAAAATATATCGGAGGATGTATACTAAGTCGTCGTTTATTACATTTTTTATTTATTTGAGGAAGTTAGACGAAAAATGATCATATGATTAGCGATAAGCTACACCTTTCATTTTTGCTACACCGAGATTTATAAATCGTTCCCAGCGCTGCCAACTGCTATGCCTGTAACGTTATATACTTTGTACATGTAATTAAAATGTCTTTGTCACCCTGCAAAATTGAATATTTCTCTTTTTAATAAAATTGGTAGGCGGTCAAATGGGCCACCTAATGGTAAGTCACCATAGACATTTTCTCTGTGATAAATATTAACTGTTCCTTACACCACCGACCTGCCACCTTCCTTACGAGCAAAGGTTGTATGCCCATGTGCCTGAAGTTACCTGTATATTACTGGGTCAATCACCATTCAAACCGAAACACAAAAATACTGAATATTGCTGGTTGGCGGCAGAATATCTGGTAATTACCCAGATGGGCTTATATATAGGCTATAATAAATAAAAAACATTTACTTAGGAATATATTACATATAAATAAACTGGAGTCCTCAGGGAAAAAAATCGTGCACACGAAACGAAGACAAAGAAGCAGATATTAATAAAAATAAATAAAAGAAAAATATTCCCTTTTTAACTTTTCCTGAAGCATCATGTTCAGACATCGTGATTTAATTATTAGATAAATAAAAACTTATTTATTGTTGTACGCACGCGGAGCTACATATATATAATTATAGCTACCAGCTAACTCTTATATATTCGACGATATTCGATTCATATTTTCCTGCTTTCCCATCCCATCTCACGCTAACTTCTAGAGCAACGAGAAGTTAGCGTGGGATGCAGCAACGCGAGTTATCGATAGGGGCAGTGAACTAATCGCGTTGTCAATCTAGAGTTTCGATATTTATTTATTTGGTTTACGAACAATCGCTTACCCTAAAACATAAATGTAAAAATAAATTAATTAGTTCAACATTAAAATTGCTAAATTTAGTGATTAATTATATGTAAACACATCACGCCAAAATGTAAAATAAGTGAGGGAGTTACATAATATTGAATTACAGTTATACGTAAAGGAGGACAAAGGGGTGTTATGAGTTTAAGTGGATAATTGAATGGTATCTTTAAACTAAGACTGCTTAGCTGTTGGGAACAAACAATTTCACCATTTATATGGAGTACCCTAATCTCTGCGTTTTTCTAATGATAGCATTTTACTGTATAAAAAAGTATTATTTATCGATTCGATCGATTATAAATGTTACATGCTGTAGGCAACATTATATAATACTTTTAATTGGTCGTTCTGACCACAAGCTTGTACAGATGAAGATCAGTTCTAATCTGGTGTAAAATCATCGGGTGTTGCCGTCAAAATCATTAACAGATTGGAAACAAGATATTAGCATAAGCCGTTTGAACGTTAGTCCCTTTGGACCGTGGCTGCGACTGGTTAATAAATTGTATTAATATCAACATACGTTTGCCATATAATACTTTTCAATTTTGGCAAATTTCATAATTGAAGATATCATATTTTTAACTTCCAATATCAATTAACTAAATATCAGACTATATAACATTGTTTGGACAAAATTAATTTGATCATATGTTTACTATTATATTATTACGAGAGGTTTTGTATCAATATCATCATTGCTTTATAAGCAATACTATCGAATATGTAAGTTACTAGGGGCGTAGCTACCGAAAAAAAAAGGTTATCGCCGCAGTTAAGATGAAGGGCCGCCCACCAAATTTTGTTACAGGGCCCATCAAGACCAAGTTACGCCCCTGGTATGGTATATATATATATATACATACACTTTATACATTACAGCTATTGAAATAATAGGAAATCCAAAATATCAGCCCTGGTGAGATCTTTCCTTAGGGCATTTATGTAATTAGCATCCATTGACCTTTGTATCGTTAATACTGATGTCACACTGCTATCGACGTTTACATATTGTTTTAGGTTTAATTAGCTATAAAGTATTTAATGATAGAGCTATCATATTAAAATTGTGAACAAGTGTGAAACGCGTATACGTGAAACATTCATATTGGTGATTCTTAGAAAAAAATTATGTAGTAAAACAAGTAAAAACATAGAATTTTCTTAATAGAATCAATATATTTTTTCACGTTCCATTCACACACACACACACACTCGAAGTATATATAATACTAGGACTTGGCCCGCGGCTTTGCTGACGTTTCATTCGAAACTCCTGTTACACGGGATAAAAAGACCAACATATGTTAATGATATAATATTTTAGCTGCGATAAAGCGTGAAGAAACAACAAATATTATAATACAATACACAACATTTCGTATTTATGATATTAGTGCGATTATTATTATTCTAGTAGCTAAAGTTAAATGGATATATTGAATTATTGTAAGGCCTCCTTATATACTAAAAGCACCTATTAGTTGTGGTATCTCCAATCCATTTGCTAAAACAACAATATCTTTGGCATGAGTTACACGTGAGCATGCTCCATATATTTGCCCATATGTAAAATTATAAATAAGAATATAAACATTATAAAACGCTACAACTAAAGAAGAGGTCCCCTTAAAAGTAAAAAGTAAATCTATCAAATTCAAAATAAAAATATTAATTAAGAACTTAAGATTAATAGAACAAAATTAAATTATATTTAATAACTGCAACATAAAGCCACAAAGTATTTAATTTTTTCAATTGAAATTATAAAAATGAAAACAATCAGACGAAACGACTACAGAATAACGAAAACGGAGATATGATGGTCACTCTAGTCGTCCAGATTTTCCGGAGTAGAATGACCACGATTCAGAAATTGACGTAAATAGCACACCGCCATTATGGTTGAATCAACCGATTTAGATGAGATAAGGACTAAACGGAACCTTGAAATAATTCTTATAATAATCAGTTATTTCAATTTGTACTTTTGAGATATTTCAAGGATTACCCTCGATAAACAGACAGACCGCCCGAAATAAAAAAAAAACAGGCAGACATAGGGACTGCCGATAGAAGTTAAAACTTGAAACTGTTAAATATATTTGTCCAATTTCCTCATCTATTGGCACTCCAAGTAATAATTCTATCCCTTATTATTATATAGTTCATAAAATTATTCATCAAAATTTACAATATGTCGCAATATCGGCACAAAATATTATATATTATTATATAATATATTATTTGTATATACTGCTAGTATTTACACAAATTTCTATTAAAAAAAAAATTACCCTCATTAATTTCCGAAATACTTAAAATATTTGTATTTTCAACGATTTCATTATATCTTATCAACAGTAGCTGTGACGCGAAGCCACGAGTTTATACCCTACGATAAACCTGCGCAATGTGCCTAAAGAAAATATTGTTTTGGTTTTGGTAACTCACAAATAGCCATTATAACTTTAAAAGAGGTCGTTATTTTGAAATCACACATCGACACTTCAATTTCTTTTATTTATATAGACAAATAAATGAAATTGAAGTGTCTGTCTGTGTGACATTAAAAGGTGTGACGTACACTGTTTCTGCTTAAATAGTAAGTTAGCGCTAAAAACACCACTTCTTCACACACACACTTCAAAGTAAATGTGTTAATTTCTTAAATAAAATAGACTTTATTATGTATTTATTTTCATTATAATTGCGTAAGTATAGTGGAAGTTCGCAGCATTTCATTACCATGTAGCAAATAGCGAAACGCTTTCAATTTCCTTCAAAGGTTATAAACCTAAAATTGCAAATTTATAATACTCATCGTAACAATGTCGGACTTAGTGCTGTGTTAGAGAGCGCCATATAATAACGATCCCATAAATAAAAAAGCGCCTTAATCTATTTCGTGTTTACAATTTTATTTAAAATATATTTGCATTATTTAAACGAAGGGTCTTACTGACATTTCGTTCTTCCATGGAAAGAGGGTTAATTATAAGGAAAATTGATCCTATTTTTCAACACCCTGCACCCCTGTGTATCATGCCTAAGGTACCAATTAAGCTAAGTAGGTATCCGAACCAGCCGCGACGAAACTCTAGACAATTCTTCAGCAACTTACCAGTCACATGCTTTACATAACTTTTGTATAATTTTTTTCTTTAACAAGTAACGCTTAGTTATTAAAAAAAATAAGTTGGTAAAAATACATAAATTATAATTTCAAAACAACAAAGAAAAGAAAGAAAAACAAAGGCGTAATAACCCGTAAGTGACGTAACAAAACGAACGGGAAAAAAGAAAAATAGTGTGATAAAAGCATTCTACATGAAAAAGAGTATTATGTACGAACACGTGCCGAATTTCATGGTGATCGATCAAACGTATCGAAGTCTATTAGTCGCACACAGATGTACACGGATTTTATATACGAGATAATTAATATACGTAATATACACCAATAGTATTAATGGCCTATTTTATTTTAATGTTACAGTTATTAAAAAATTGTAATCAATGTTCAATGAAATAAGGAAAAAAAATATAACACGAACAAATTCACACGCAGTTGAAGCCGTGAGTATAGCCTAGTAATAAAAGCGAAATTGCAGATTTCACCCGTACGTCCCTAAACCGGCGACCTCATTCCTATTCTTTTAATACAACACCCGAATTACTGTTGTTAATTCTTTTTTTCGTTTTGTAAATATTTTGCCAATAATTATTCTAATGAATATGATATAGGTAGGTATATTTACTCGGTGGTAGACCTTTGTGCAAGCTTGTCTGGGTAGGTACCACCCACTCATCAGATATTCCACCGCAAAACAGAAGTACTTTGTATTGTTGTGTTCCAAGGCACAAGGGATAGGTACCAGCTTCTTCCTTTTGACCGCATTCAACGTAGAGCAGTTCGAATTGTTGACGATCAAGCTATTACCGACCGGCTTGATCCTTTGGATTTGCGTAGAGATGTTGGGTCACTCTGCATCCTCTATCGCATATATCACGGGGAGTGTTCTGAGGAGTTGTTTGGTTTAGTCCCGGCCGCTGAATTTCACCACCGGACATCGCGCCAGAACTCAAAATTCCATACTCACCACCTCGATGTCTGGAAATCCACAACAGCGCGTTTCCTAAGGCATTTCCTCGCACAATCACTCTGTGGAACCAGCTTCTGCCGGCGACTTTTCCGAACCGATATGACATTGCAACCTTCAAGAAGAGAGCGTACTCTTTCCTCAAAGGCCGGCAACGCACCTGCAAGTCCTCGGATGTTGCAGAAGTCCATGGGCGGTGGTAGTCACTTTCCATCAGGTGAGCCTCCTGCTCGTTACCCTACCCTTACATAAAAAAGACATATCGTCTTAGTTCCCAAGGTTGGTGGCGCATTGGCGATGTAAGCCTTGATTAACATCTCTTACAATACCATTGTCTATGTCTGCTTACGTAGACAATAAAAAAAAAAGTTCCTTTAACTATAATATAGGGTTTTCCAATAGGGACGCTTGAACTTTGACAGCTGATTGCGGCCATGTTGTTTGAGTGACAGCTGTCAAATGCAGTGTGTTATATTCATTCCGTCCTCCCAAACCACCATGGCAGGTTACAGTGTCGAGCAGCACGTGCAAATCATAAAATTGTTTTATGAAAATGGGTCTTCAGTTCGAGCAACGTTCCGCGCACTTCGCCCGTTTTACGGTCGCGATGATCGTCCTGCCGAGTCGACTATCCGTCGATTGGTGGACAAATTCGAGTCAACCGGGTCAGTTAACAATCAGCCGGTTCCCGTGCGTCAACGTAACGCGAGATCTGCCGAGAATATCGCGGCTGTGCGCGACAGTGTCCTCGAAAACCCGCGGCAGTCAATTCCGCGTCGCGCACAGGAACTCGGCCTTTCGCAGACGACAACTTGGCGAATTTTGCGTTGTGACTTGAGCCTGCACCCGTACAAGATCCAGCTGACCCAAGAGCTCAAGGTTAATGACCATAGACAGCGCCGTGTGTTCGCTGACTGGGCATTAGAGCAGTTGGAAGTTGACGCCGATTTTGGCAAAAAAATCATCTTCAGCGACGAGGCGCATTTTTGGATGAATGGCTATGTCAACAAGCAAAATTGCCGTATTTGGGACGCGACCAATCCACACGAGGTTCACCAAGTGGCAATGCACCCGCAGAAAGTGACTGTTTGGTGCGGATTTTGGGCCGGAGGCGTGATTGGTCCGTATTTTTTCGAAAACGATAATGGTGTGGCCGTCACCGTCAATGGTGAGCGATACCGGTCGATGATAACCAACTTCTTTTGGCCTGAAATCGAGAATATGGATCTGGACAACTTGTGGTTTCAACAGGACGGCGCTACGTGCCACACAGCACACGCTACGATGGAAGTTCTGCACGAGCAATTTCTGGACATGGTCATCTCGCGCGGAGGCGACGTGAACTGGCCACCGAGATCGTGCGATTTGACCCCGCTGGACTTTTTCTTGTGGGGTTTTCTTAAGTCGCAGGTCTATGCCAACTAGCCGCAAACCACCGATGCCCTCAAAGTCAACATACGCCACGCCATCGATCAAATACAGCCCGATTTGTGCGCCAGAGTCATCGAAAATTGGACCTTTCGTGTGCGCGCCACCAACCGAAGCCGTGGCGGTCATTTGAATGATGTCATATTCCATACATAATGGGGTCGATAGACCTTCCAAATAAATAAAAAATTTCGCAAATATCTCTCCTACATGTATTTTTTTTTTGCATTTCAAAGATCAAGCGCCCTTAATGGAAAACCCTATATGATAATTATTAAAACGCTGTCAATTTTTTTTCAGTAATCCTCTGGTCCGACCTGGCGTCGCAACGACTTGCTCAAGAAACAAATATGTTTTAAGTATGAGTTACATGAAACGAGAGATTTCGTTTGGTGTAGTAAGCGCGAAAAGTATTTTATCGTTACTAAAATAAAACGAAAGGTTTTACAAACAACCCCTAGAGACGGCAGCCCTAGATAATTTATCATAATTAATTATCCAGTACCTAAATGGTTGCAATAACCTGCAGTATTACGAGAATAAATTAGAAAAATTAAACATTATGGGATGATTCGTGATCAAGATCTTTTAGGTTTTTATGTATTTGATGAGACACAATCCCTGAACCCCCAATATAATGTACGTCAAACGTGGCATCTTTACCTTCCGTGAGCATCTTTACCTAAGCTAGTTTACCTTGAATATTTTTTTATAGGTGGTTGTAGGCGCAACTTTAGTCACATTGGTAGATTTTATAATAAATTGTAGTATGCCAAAAAGTGTTTCAAGCTGGCACCTTTGTTAATTGTCAAAATATTGTACTTTTTCATCCCATATGGTCAATTGTGTTCGCAGCGTCGTCGCATAGAAATCGGTATTTCTTACAGAAAATCAAAGTCTAGATAAGTGACTTATATTAAATAGTATTTGATATATTGTTATTGAGGTGTATCGAAATAATACAATCCTATTAAACTCTTATTTCTTGAGTTATTAGAAAAGGTAATGTTGCTTGAGCTAAGGTAAAGTTACCTCACAAGCAAGAATGAAAACGGTTATGTTTTTAAAACTATCTGCAAGTCAAGTTTCATAACGTTTTTTTTGTTTTTAAGACATTTTAGTGGAAAAAAATCTCAATAAAATATTGAAATAACATCGTTTTTCGTCTCGCATTGTGGTTTAAAGATTGATAAATAACAAGTGTTTAATCGTTTTTATAAATCAGAAGAAAAAATGAGGTTTAAATTGATACGTTTTTTTTAAATAATTTGATGATGATGATGAAGTTTGATGATGCATTTTTGACTTATTTTGAAAAAAGCTAAAAATCATTAAAACTCAAAAATGGTTCACTTTTGCATAATTCATATAGGGGTTAAAATTATCTCAAATAGTCACCCTTATCACTTCCTAACGGGAATACGTCGAATTACCAATAACCCTGTATATAGATTTTTTTTTATGAAATATTTTGATGTTAAAGAACTACATATGTACGTAGGTAACTAATTTGCTTGATTACCTTTCAGCTATATTCGAGATGCCTCCAAAAAGTAAAATAAAAAAAAAATAATGTTTTATTATTTTTTTGACAACCCTGCCGACGTTCACATGTTTCGATGAAAGTTTGAAATTCTTGGGTCAACTTTACCTATGTATTGGCAGTGCTTATTTAAACAAACATAACAGCTTCAAAAATAAATACGTCGCTTTTATAATGCCAGGACGATCGGTAAATTTACGTCGCGTGCTCTCTGGGGCACACAATCTATGCAAACTGTAGGCTAGGTAAAGATGCCAAAATTGTGTCAATTTTACCCCGCTCATACTTTTGGTTATTATAGCGTTTCTATGTGAGATTTAGTAGAATTCAATTGTTCAAATAAAAGATAAACACTTATTTGTAAAAAATCATCAATAAAAATTTAAACAACAAAGTCCATGTTGAAGTAAATTGCAAAAAAGTAAAAAAATATGGTAATTGCCACACTTGATGGTATTAAAGTATTTAATTTTAACTTTGAATAAAAACAAAATAAAAACACAAAACATATTAGCAATTTTGCTTAATGTGGTATTAATGCTCTTAAATTTTTAAATTTAAAAATTTACCTGTATCATCTACTATGATAATGAATTATCATAACTACAAATAAAATTACTCTTTTTTAAATTGAATGACAAAATAATATAGCTTCTGAATCTGTACTAATATAATAAACGCTCCGTCTGTTACGCTTTTACAGCTAAACCACTGATTCGATGTTGTTGAAATTTGGTATGAAGCAAACTTAAGCCCCAAGGAAGAACATACTACTTATATTTAATACCTGAACCAAACACGAGTGCGTAGCCGCGGGCGTTAACTAGTATAGGTGCATTCGAAATAATATATTCAATTCAATTATTATATTAGGTAATGTAATTATTACATCCCGTGAAAACAAGCGCAATATTCGATTATTTTTACTCTTTTACGCATAAACTTACTTTTTCAAACTTCAAAGTTACCGATAATCCTTAAATACGAACTTTGACTATTTTAAAATTAAAGTACATATTATAACACTAAAAATTAATGAATGTTCGATAACGAAGTTAAATTTTAGAGTTATTGTAGATATTGTAAGTACGCCGATTGAATGTATATTAATAAGATTAAAAATTTTAAGCACTTTGACAGAACGAGATGGTAAAACTCAAATGTAAATGAAACAAACGACGCAATTAAAAAAATCTCTAAAAGATAATCCTTTAATCTGATCGCAGCGCCATCTACCGGATTGAAGCTAAGCTATCCAGGGACCCTCAAACACAAAAAAATCGTTAAAAAGGTTCAACCAGTTATGAGGTCTTCAGTGACATAGGTACACGTTCAAACAATAATTATAATAATAGCTATGCTCGCGGTTTCACTCGCGGATAACTTAAAGAAACAACTTAGATCACTTTTTTTTTATTGTATAGGTAGGCGGACGAGCATATGGGCCACCTGATGGTAAGTGGTCACCAACGCCCATAGACAATGGCATTGTAAGAAATGTTAACCATCGCTTACATCGCCAATGTGCCACCAACCTTGGGAACTAAGATGTTATGTCCCTTGTGCCTGCAATTACACTGGCTCACTCACCCTTCAAACCGGAACACAACAATACAAAGTACTGCTGTTATGCGGTAGAATATCTGATGAGTGGGTGGTACTTACCCAGACGAACTTGCACAACGCTCTACCACCGAGCAAATCTTATAATATTTTGTTGGGATGTTAGTATTTATTGGTCTTCGCCTCTCCTGGATAAGGCAACATATAATTGACCATAAGAAAAATTGCATTCCCTTAAATCTATTCCGACATACTTGAATGTCGTTCGCTGTCCTTTATTTATTGTAACTGCATACGCTACCATAGGAAATTGTGTCCTTTTAAAACTGAAAAGTATATCTGTGTATTAAAAAAAAGTATATATTTTTAACTAACCGTCAATCTGTAAATTGAAAAAACAACGCGAAAAAAATATGGCGCGACGGAACGAAATACTACTCTAAGCTTTAATTAACAAAGTTATTCACAAGACGAAAACAAATTCTTAAGAATGAATATTTTCAAACAAACCTGTTGAAATATATCAAAACTATAAAAAGTACTAAAAACTGTCTATGATCTTATCTCGATATCTTTCATAATGGTCCGGGAGGTAGCGTTGCATTTTAGGAAGTGATTTTAAGACAATCGATTGCCGTTATTTTCAATAGAACTCGAATGACTAATAAATGAACCAAGCGTCAGCTGGCTCACCCTACGGTGGGTTTGACTGTGACAGACTAACTTTGACTTTTGTAAATGCAACACTACCTCCCGGACCATAAGAATTAATACCATGTTTATAAAAACGACTTCGCAAATAATGCATTATCTCAGAACAAATTGGATTATCCTACAAAAGGTTATAGTGAGTCAACCTTAAAAGATAAACATAGGCTTCCGCAGATTTTTTTGAGAACTTTTCTAGAGAGACGAGCCCGCCATTCATAATTATTGTGTACTTTAACCATTTACGCAGCCCACGCAACAGAAGCTCTCAAAAGGAATGAATTTTCCCCGTGTATTACATAGTTTTGTTTAATTTGAATATATTGAAACTAAAAAAAAATTGTGCATTTGGTCGGGTAGACGTGAAGACGCTACAGCAACGAAGATCGGAAGACATGTATAAAATAAATTTTGGTTTAACCCATTTAGGTCACTAAGTCAAACTACAGGCATCGTTGTAAATTCACTGATGAAAAAAAAAATTTTCTAACCAGATGGTTTTCATTTCATGCTTCATACTTTAAAATCACAGATTTCCATAAAAACATTTAGCTTTACCTATACTTAAGCGCGATTGAAGCCGCAGGCAATAGCTAGTTTAATACATAGTATCGAAAGACAAAAGAAATGGGTACATACGTGCGTTCGCTGTTCGCGTAAATACTTCATTTAAAATCATGTAAAAGACTATTATTTATCAATAATATGGCTTGTTAACATTATTTCAAAAAATAGTTTATTGTATACGATTAATTTAAATATACACTTTGGTTACCGTGTAAACTTTGGTTTCCGTGTAAACTTTCCACCACCACCGCCGACCATTTCTTACATTACGATTCTGTAACACGTAAAATTGTCAGGAAGAAATCGCTATTAAGCCAAAATAACGAATATATAATTATATATATAGTAATAATCGGATTTTAAATTATTTCAAATATTCCTATTGGCCCTTGTGAAGCTTCTAATGAAACCGAAAGGAGTGGAGACGACGACAACCCAGTCAGGACACATAGCGGCATCGCATAATCTAAAACGTATTTATGAATGTAATAATAACGTACATATTTAATTCTGATGCAATATTTAAGCTGCCAATAGCAACTATATTATTTCGTACAAAGATCAAATAAGACGTAAGATAGCCATTGGATCATGCTATCCAGTTTTATATTTTTTAAATTCTGTCAAAAGATACATACGTATTTGAGCGTGAAATATAAATTTGAGAAAGATACATTACTGTACATATCACAAAGTTAATTTTAAAATAAATACGAAATCACGCAATCCTGTACTCATTGGCTAGCTTTAATTCCGCGATTGGTTGTAAATAATAATCATCCTCAATCCGAACATCCTGTCCATATACAATTTTCTTCAAAATCGAGGATTCCACGCATATTGCAAAAAAGAACAATTATAAATGAGAATCCTCGAAAGCAATCAAAAAATAATATTTTTTATATAAAATAATTATTACATATATTATATTATTGATACTATCATTAAGTTGCCTACACTGTAAAATTTTATATGTTGCTTATGTTGGTAATAATTATTGATTTGACAGGTAAAACAAGTGCTGCCAGCCACGTACTTTTTACCTGAATTTATAGTGTTAGGATACAGACAACAAAACTGGCAACACAGGCGCCGCCAGTCTATAAAAAGACGCCTGCCGCCTTATTGTGCCTCTGTTTACCCGATTTTAACGGCGTCCTAAGCCGAGGTCTGGCCTCACAGGAGGCACCCTTAGGACGTCCGTTCCCCTTGAGCCACATTTATGTCGGTTCCCATTCTCCGGCCTGAGTTCATCTCGGCCCATCCCGCCCGGTGACGCTGTAGAGGCCAATAGGGCCAACAGCATATTACAAACCGAAAAAAAAAAAAAAAAAATATTGTGCCTCTTTCTGCTCCCGAAGTCCCGAGTTGGAGTGGTATATTAATTTCTTTATTGTTAATATCCGTTATTAGAATCATTCTTTTTGGTTTAAATAGTCATTTCCGTTAGTTATCTATTGAAATCCACTTCTGGTCCCTAAAAATAGTATAAATGAAAAAAGAATGAAATTTTGAATTTCTTAAATATTAGAAAATAAGAATGGAGAATTATTTCAAAAGAGTAATCAATGGTTTTTTCTTTCTTAATAGATAAAAATTGTAAGGCTAAAGAAAACATCTGCTTAGTTTCATTAATTTGTATGGCTATGAAAACATTTACAAATGCATGCAATCGTTGGGTTCCCTCTGTTAAAGATACGAGGTAATGAGAATATACTGCATGTTGTCCGAGAATAACCGTTAAAACTTCCTTCTTGTAAAAATCTATTGCGTAGCTCAAAACTTCCTCAAGGAATACATTGATTTTGCATATTTTTGAATCTGATCACTGCTTGGAATTCAGGTATGGGTTTTCAGTTTTGAAGAAGAGAGAAAAAAAACGTGTGCGTTCTCGGTGCGCTCGACAGAAGTGATAATATTTATTATTAATTATAATATATTAAATATAATTTAAATTATTACTTGAGAGTTGCTAAATTATTATAAGTACTATCTGTATACGCTAGATGGCGTTAGGTTGGTAACTCTCAGTTAAAGCAGTCCGCGTCGGTAATAGTGGTGCCGTAACGCGTTACGTTACGAAGCGGTTTACCCTCCCATAAGAAGCTATCACTTCAAAAACGGGTTACCTTACCTCAAACTACTGGCACCACCGCTTACATAATATTTGGAGAGCTCAGATGCACTTAGACATTGATAAAAAAATCCGCTCAACTATGTATTTCAAGGAAATGCACTACCCGAAAATATATTTAGAACTGGAGGCATGCCTCCCATAAACACATGCATAGTCTGCCATAAAAACATGCATAGTCGAAATATACTTAACCTCACAAACTGCTTCGAGTCAAATAAGGCGGCCCAATGCATAAAGAGATGATGAAATGAGACCATGAGATGATGAAAAGCCCTGTCCCAGGGCTAAAGCGAATGGCAGAAACAAGTGACACTTTGTACCTCTGAGTGCTAGACTATGTGGAAGTAGAAAAAACTGCGTGAATGTTTTGTTTAACGTGGAATTACTGAAACTAACTCAGTAATTACAACTGAATATAATTTTATCCTAGTCACCCTCATTCATCAGAACAGTTGGGTTTTCTTGGTAGTTTGCTCGCTGATAAGATGCTGATTTATTCGATTAGGATAGTCCATCAGGTTTTTCTGTGCATGTAATAAGTATGTAAGCTTGTAATTTGTATGCGAGAGTGAAAAGTCTGGTAATTAAATTAAGCAAGCTTATTGAGTTAAAATTAGAGTAAGTATAAGCAATATATTTGAATATATCGCATAACAAACAATTTAAAAAAATTGTTTAAAAAATGTAAAAATGTTTTCTTTAACTGCGAATAAAAAAGTAATTGGTTTTATAAGCACATTAAAAATACATTACAAAGATACTTAGGTTTTTAAATATAATTAATTTTATCTTTAAATTATTAAAATAGGGTAATTATTATTTCACATTATAGTAGGGAAAATTAGCTGTCACTACCTGGCAAGAACGAAATTTTATTTCATTGAGTTCACAAATCACAACTCAATTTGCATTTCGCACAGTGGAATCTGTATTGCAGACGCTACTGCTCGTGCTTAAATCAGTGAGTGAAATCATGTCTTTTAACATGTGATTTTTGTAAATGTGGTAATTAATTTAAGAATAAAACGTGAACAACACTTAAACTAACTCGTTTAAAAAGGTCTAAATTTCTATTTTTATTTCATTCAATAAAATAAAAAAAGTGATATAAAAGTTTTCTCATTGGAATTTGGATTTATTAAGTTAATAGATTTATTAATAATAGTGTGGTACAGTTCCAAAGTACATATTTTGTTAATAAAATAACGGCTAGCGAAAGAAGCACTCGAAAAAATTCAGCAATGATTGTTTTTTTTTTTACTTTTTGCTCTAAACAAGTATTAGCTTTCGGCGAAGGCAATTCTCAGAAATTTTATTGTTGAACTGCAACCGCGTTATGTATTTGTCCTTTTGCAGATGGCTAATGTACCATGAACATGTTTCTAATTATAAAAGTTATAGGTAGTAAATATTTAATAGAAGAAACTTGATTAAAGTCATTATAAAAGCAACCCAAACAATTGCTCCATCACATCGGTTTGAATACAATTACACTTTGTTTTATTATAAGTAAAATAAAACTAATAATAATTGTTGTTAGGCAAGTTGTTCATAGTTTATGGGTTAATATTCAGAAGGCTTAAATAATGTTACAGACGATGGCGAATTGTTTATTTTGTCAAAATTAATGTATAACTAGTATGTCCTTGGTATAACTATTGAATAAAACAAAATCATTTATTTCAGAGCTTAAGGTGAACCAAAAATGAAAGTTAATAAAAAACTCTTGCCCATAAAAGGGCACTTTTTCCTGTTCAATGCAGGTAAATATATTTTTATTTATTTATTAATACTGTTTATTTACAAAATACAGACATCAGACTATAATTAGACCATTATCATCATCAGAGCGTCTTAATTCAAAATTTACACTTACACATCATCCATCATGAAACTAATATCCATTATTTACACTAAAACATATTAGTATGGCGACTACCAATCATATAACCTTTTCTTGGAAAGAAAATTTAAATTAATTAATTTAACATTGTGCCTCATATAGGTTGATACTGCTCGGCTCATGTTATACTATGTCTTCTTTAACTACTCTTTGCAATCTCACACCGTACAAGTTTTTATACAAAAACAGAGATTATAAATTAATATAATGTAAATTGGAACTTAGTCGCTTAAGCTAAAATTTAATAAAATTTGTGTTTATATGTTGAATTTAAAAGTAAATAATTATTGCTAGCGATTGCCTCATAACTATATATTATCATAATTTTGTAAAGTCTGTAATCAGCATATTAGGAATTATAATCAACATCATAGACATTGCGACAGAGCCCTTTTGCAATATAATTATATAGCATTCGATTTGATCTTTTTAAATATATAGATCATGCACAAGATTCTCAAATACTTAGAGCTAGCATTACTGGTAGCGAAGTCGCAAACTTAATTAGCTGATCCTTATAAATATGAATGCGAATGTGCGTGCGTTTGTTTGTCATGCTTTCACATATTAGCTATTACGAATTATGATGACATTTTGCATACACACTATTCTCCCCTTTCCCCTCCCACATGGGACATGTTACCGCAGGAAACTAGTTTTTTTATATTTTAGCTTAGCGAAAAAACAAATCACAGTTAAAGGTTCGTGAAGACAATGAACACATCTATATTGATTTATTTTCTTAAATATAAATAATGATAATTTATATACATTTTCATTTGAAATTATATTTCAATTAATGATTAGTTTATCAGACGAAACTAAAAAATGTGATTGATAATACCAATATCTTCGTTTATCACTGGGTCAAAAACTGCTCTACTTACTATAATTAGGTCATCTTTCAACTAGGTCCCGAATAGACCTTTTGATAAATAATTGTTTGGTAATTTTTATTAAATGTTAAACTTTTACAGGAACTGCTCCTCTTGTGCCATATCTGTCGACATACGCTCGACAACTCGGCTTCACATCTGCTACAGTGGGACTGATTTACACCGTCCTGCCTATATTCGGCCTCTTCGCTAAACCACTGTTTGGAGTTATTGCGGACAGGTAATTATAATTTTTAGTACATTTTTTAATGACGTAGTTATCAGCCAAGATTAAGCCTAACATATAAGTATTACGAATTGTGTGCGACATGTTGTTTAAATTATTCCATCAAGAAACATAAAAGCTGGCCGTTTTCACGTTTTAGCTTCCAACCGTACCAAAATTTTGCATGCAAGTTGTCCAGGTTACAGGAAAGGTCTAAGGGTTCCCCATCCTCTCACTCGGAGGAAACTAGTAAATAGTTAAACTAGTAACTTATTGGACGTCCTAACGAATTATTGGAATAGAGAGTGCATGTGCTGTTTTAGCGGGCATAATTGCGCAGTTGACTGGTCGTCCTTCAAAATAGCCACCATGGCCGAAATCAATTAGGTGGACATCAAAATAAATATTGAGCATTTATATAAATATAATATGTAGGGCACTAGGCCTATCCGCTTGGGTTTCGGAAAAATGTTAAGTTAAATTTAGTTTTTCAGTTAATTAAATATACTACTACACTCTTGAAAAACCTTAGAAGACTATAGGCTTACAGGGTCGAATCTATCCAAGGATACACTAAACACACAAAAAAATTTATCAATCATCAGTCGAGCCTTTCAAAAGTTCAGTGTCATATGTACGTACGTACAGAATAATTATATATATATATATATATATATATATATATATATATATATATTAATATTCAGAGATGTACTTTACATAGTTTTTATTATTTGGTGATTTGTCAGGCCACGCCTTGATTTTCCCAGAAATAGCTAATAGAATCAATACCTGCAACAAGAGCACGGTAATGGGTGGGGCATCACGTGGAGCGGGATGCACAACAATTTCACGTTTCGGATTTCAGTTTAATTTTACAATGTTGTACCTCTACATACCTGAAACTTATGTAGTTGCAAATTATTATTTTGTCGTGCTTCGACACGATTCGGAATATCAAATTATGAGTTTTTGACGATTTTATATTTGTATAACTCGTTATTATAACAACCACACAAATCATCCATATAAAATCTCGAAAAAAAAAATGTTTTTAACTTATTTGTTATTTTTTTTCGTTTGTAGTTTTACGAAATTTGCCCCGGCTGGCACAGGTTAAGGTAAATTTTAATGACAATTATTTTTTTCAGTAGTTTGTACTTTTTCTTTTGGTTTAATCTATATTTATATTTGGTTTCTATACTAATATTAAATTTGAAAGTAAATTTTAAAGTGCGCTTTCACGGCTAGACCACTGAACCGATTTAGATGAAATTTAGTATGAAGCGAGCTTGAACACCGAGGAAGGACATACCTTCCGTACGGCTACTTTTTTACTCCCCTAACATCTAACCTCCCCCCCCCCTTCTCTCGTACATTAATATCAAACTAATAATAAATACACATTTTATAGTAAGTAGACTTAGTAATTAGAGTCCAGGATAATGAGACGACTAAAAACATTTTTTATCTTTTTATCGATGTAGCGCCTCGAATTATGCGCCTACGCAGAACGACGCGAAAGGTCGAAAGGTTTTTTAAAAACATATGTCTGGAAAATTGCGTTTTTATCTTATTACTGACATTACAGGTAAAAGCGAGATTGAGCATTATCGTAGATAAATGAATACAAATATGTATGTAATTTTGTTCAAAATTAGTGACAGTATAAAATGTCGTTTATGCAAAATAAAATTTTGTTAATTATTTAAGAAAAGAGTTTTAACTTTTATTAGCTTTTTTCGCCACATACCGACAAAATTATGTACTTGTATTATATATCAAACTGTTTCTGTGCGTTCCTTTCGCGATGGGTTCAGTATAGCTTCGAGGTCAATTTCATTACCATTGGACATTGTTAAGTTTTCTTAAAGAGGATGGAATGGTTAATATTTCAAAAAATATTTGGATGGTGCCGTGTTAAGTATCAAATAAAATGGCTAAAACCGCACATTTATAATATATGTATAGAGCTCTTGCTCGCTGCTCTGTTTTCGTGAATTCTATACTTGCGTAAAAATTATAAAACCACTGATATTGTTTAAGACTTCGCTTTCGATCATTTTGATGTATGGTTTGTTCATGTTTCATATCGATCGCTGCTAAAGTTCAAATCAATGCAAATCGATTTGGCTAGACGCATTAATTTTAGATTTATGTCGCTGCTTCTGAAAGAAGCACTTCAAATTTTTTTAAATAGATATAAAATAATTTGTTTATGTCAATCTCCGTTGTTTCGGAGATAGCTAATGCTCGCCTTTGGAGTATTTTTAAATATTTTAACATAACAAAACACATAAAGATATAAATATTATTTGCGTCCTCAAATCAATCTGCAGAATCAATGTGTATTTATTTCTACACAACCATCGATGTTTGAAGGTATCAAATTATTTTACGAGTATTGATCGGAGCTAAGATAGTGCGTGGGCGATGTATAGACATCTTATTGATAACGTGGGTGATTCTAGAGGGATGTGATCTTAAAATAAGCTATTATAATAATTCATTACGAGTCTTATTTTTTTTTTTATAAAATATTATGGTAGACAAGCTGGTGGGCCACACACAATCACCATCGCCAATTAACATTGGCGCTTAAAGAAATATTTACATACTTTTGATCGATATTTAACTGCGCGTACAGAATGCAGCGACTCGAAATCTATCAATTTTGAGTGTGTGTGGCGAGCACAACCCTCACACAACCTCGACTAGCGATAGATAGTTTAGCATCTATGTGTGGTTTCTTATAACGCTTTCGACTCGGGTATTTTGGAAAAGAACAGCAAGTTTTTTGTCATTATAATCGCATCCTGTTGCATATAATGAAGTCAGGAGGTGTTGTGCTTCTCCTCACCGTCCCGTGTTAGACTAGACGATGTTGATCATGTTCTGCCTGTCTCCCTTATTTTGTTTCACTTATTTATATCAATCGCAAAACCGGTTACAATAGATTATCACAATAAGTAAAAATAACGCATGCAGTAATATAAAAGTTTAACTTTAACTCTCTATGATAGAATAACATTCTCGTATTGTATAATTTGCATTTCAATAAATAATAATAATGTGGGGAATTAAAGTTATAAAATAATCTATAGAAACTATAGTGTAGACAATTCCAACCACTAGGAGGAGTAAAGGCAAAAAAAACAATTTTGACATCGAATTGGCGCGATATCATTGGTTGAGATCTTGAATAATCTATTATTAATTATGGATTCGCGAGAAAATGGCGTTTATAATGTCTGCGAAGTTGTGATCGGAACTTTGATAGTTAAAGTTTTTATAACTAATTAAGTGGAATAGTGTTGTGTTTTTTTTTTTTAATTATATAAGCTAGCGCTTTACTGTTATCACACCTGATGGAAAGTGATGATACAGCCTAAGGTGGAGCGCGCTTGCCTAGAAGATGCCTATTCACTCTTGACTTGAGGGTACCCATATTGTAGGTGGGGAGGGTATTCCAGACCTTAGCGTTGAGTATCAGAAACGAGGAAGCAAATCGTTTCGTACGTGTTTTGTACCTCAATTACGTACAGGGTGCAGATCTATTCGATGCCTCGCAGTTCTGTGGTAATAAGGTGAAGGGGGAACCAAATTAAATAGTTCCTGATCACACTTTCCGAAATATATCCTGTTGAATACCGACAGACAGGCAACGTTGCGACGGTGTTCCAAGCTCTGGAGTTTTGCTTTTATCTGGTTGTATAATAAATAAAGGTAAATTAATCAAGAACTGTTTGTAGTGCATACAGCAGAACTATTAGCAAATCGCATGGATTATGTAAATTTAACTTTTGTTTATCTTTCCTTCTACGATTGGAATGGGGTATAAGAAGTTTATACCTTTTTGTTTTCAGTTCCCGGAAGTTCTAATTAGCATCGTATTCACTGTCGTTATTTCTCGGAACCAGGTGTTCCGCTTAGCTCCTGTTTAGTTCTATATCATTTCAATATCACTTGCGTTCGTTCAAATCTCGACAATATCAATACGGTTGTTATTTATAAACTCAATTCCGATGATTACATATCACTCTGTGAAAATCTCTCTCGTGAAAATCTCATCTCGTGAGATTTGTCACTCTGTGTAAGGGATGAAGTTGTGTTAGGCAGGACACAAAATTAATAATTACTAACATTTCCTCGGACTTTAAATAAAATATTTATTTTATTCAGACAATAAACCTAAATGAAAATTCAATTAAAAGACATTGAAATTAAGGCACACACATAAGTGAATTATCTAGAAAAATTACTTATAAAAGATTTAATGGCTAAGGTATTCGCGCTTATAATAAAATTCCTCAAATTAATAATAATTAACTTAATAATTTTAAATCACATGTTACTAAACTTCACTTTAATTTAGTTGTATTTTGTATAAATATTATAAATGCAAAAGTAATAATGTCTGTCTGTTACGTTATTACGGTTCAGCCACTGAACCGGTTTTGATGAAATTTTGTATGAAGTAAGCTAGAATCCCTAGGAAGGACATGGACTTTTTTCTATCTAACACCTGCCCTTATGTAAATAAGACACGGTCTAAGCCGCGGGCGAAAATGATCGGGCGAAATCTAATAAAATCAGATTTAAGGATAAACAAATAAAGAGAATTTGTAATGACAATGAAATCATTATTAAAAGTAACTTCTTATGTTTAAAAATATTCAATTTAAAAGTAAATAAAATAATAAATTAATAAAGACTAATGCTAAACTAATAAATTATTCGATATTAATTGATTATTTATCTAAAGTCGTCAAATTTGCATAGTGATTAGTATTTATTACGTTTTTTTATTCGTCAATTTGATAAAATTTGACGCGCATAAAAGTATCTAACTTACTTTCTTTGACTATTAAATGATAAAACTGAACGTTGGTTAAGATAACGTTTAAAACTTCAAGAGTAAACTTTTAAATCTTCATGCGTTCGAAATGTATTTTTCTCGTCCATTAATTAACTAATCTAATTTTATTATATACAAGCAATTTGCCCGCGACTTCGTTCGCGAAAATCTAAAAACTATTATTTAAAATAAATTAGTATTTGGTAATAGACAAAATAGGACAGTTACAGTTTGTTCAAACTGTGACTTTATCTTACTGAGAGATTTTTATACCCTTCATAATTTCTAAACGATAAGTACGATCCGGATCATTTCAAGTGGAATTTACATGTAAATAATCATCTTCAATTACCAAACCATTTAAATGGATAAGTATTAATAATATCGTGATACATATGTCACCACTATTCGATTCCACCGTATTTGAACTGAATAATTTAAACAAAAACTGTTATTGTGGCTTAACTTTAATAGTTAGGCATATACCACCATGGACTTTTATGTGAGCAATCAGGAGTACTGTTAATATATAGAACACTATTTTCTATATCGTCAATATAGTTTTCGAGGCGCACGATAAATAATTACTTTTATAGGCATCATTTTGATAACTTGGGTTACATCGTTCCATTTTAGGTATCGACATCAAAATTTTTTGGAAATATAATATACCCTATGCTACTCGGTAAAGACATAACTGTCTTATAGGGAAAGAATTTTTAAAATTGGTCTAGTAGTTTATGAGTTAAATCGTAACAAACAAACAAACAAAACTTTCCTCTTTATAATATAAGTATATATTATATTGTATATAAATGCAACGACAGTAAAATAGCCACGAAATCTAATCGAGATATGAAACATTGATAATACTATCATATGATGTCATATCAATCCCATAACATACCGAACACTGAGTTTTAAACCATCCTCTGAAGATTAAGATAAATTGTTGATAACACAAAAAGTCGCTAACTATTAAGCAATATTGCGATTATTTGATAGCAGTGTTTAAGATAAAGGATAACGTTGTATTGACGTAGGCAGAAGATGGTCAGGTTCATATTTCATATATTATAGATGTTGACTAATGACGTAACGACAGGGTTGACCTTTACCTCAGGGACAGGAACTATTTCCACGAGATAAAGGTCGCACGGTCAATACTTGAGTGTAATGTATGAACAATGTAGAAGTGATATTATTATTGCGCTCGTAATCTTGTAAATATATTTTATTTTGATTCTATCACAGACTAGATGATTTATATACGTTTAGAAGATTCTAGAAGGATATTCAGGGAAATCCCGATATTCTTTAGTTAAAATAGCTGATCGATCGCATGAAAGCTTTTTTTATTATTTTTCTATAAATCAATTCCCTGTAGCCGCCTGGATTTAGTAATTATCTGGTGTAACGCTCCCGTGCCTTCGAAATTTAAAAGTCATTACTCCTGCGTCTGATCTTTCCGGTCATTGCAGGTGACTTCGAATCAGCAATTTGTCTAGAGTTAACCAACGAGATGGCTGTAAGAATCGTATCGATTGCGTGTGCATAACGATCTATGCTATCGTACTTGTATTAGTGCCTCGTTGGTCTAGTGGCTTGATATAAGGCCTCAGATCACCATGTACAGTGTTCAAACCCCAGATCAGGCCGATAAAACCCAGAGTCTGGAAGTTGGAAGTGTGTGCACTCCCATGCCACGGGAATTAAAGTCGTTGGTCCTGACCCTGAACTCTTTTTGATCTTATCGGATCATGAGAGTGAGGGAATAGAGAGAATATTCCTACGCAGTTGTCTTATCGTTTATAAGATCGGCCGCCCTCACTGCAATCGGTCACGAGTACACCATCTGTGATAATGATATTAATTAGTGAAGATGTGCGAATCTCATAATATTTAAATACATGAATTTAAAAATGAATGATTTTTTAATATTATTGTAATAAAAAAATATTAATTACGTATATAATTTCAGGTTTAAGATCCAAAAAACTCTCTTTATACTATTCCAAATAGTAACGATCCTGAGTTTCTCGGCTATTTATTTCATTCCGGAGAATGCCTCTAAGGCATCAGTTGATCTGGACTGTGGCAACGGCGCTTCGACCCTTAGGAGCTGTTACCAAGACGCCTCGTTGATAGACCAGTGTAAGGTTACCAGTCTAGGCAAGGATAATTCGACTGCTGTATGCCACGTACGTACTGGCCTAAATACTTTGATATATATTATCAATATTTTACGCATTCATTTATTGAAATGAATCTGCTTCGATCTGATTCGATAATTTGTTTTTTTTTTTAAAACGACATCTTCTCTTATATTTGTCTTGCATAATATTTCATTGAAGTAAAACTCCAATTAGACTTACATTTCAAGATCGAGTTTAAATCTGACCTTCATAAATGTTACTACTGTGGTATGTAATAAGTTGCAAGTTTTGAAATACGATTCTATCAACAGATGAATTGTGACATGAACACGCCTGCGATGTGGCAGACGGTGTGCGAACATTGGCATATTCCTCGCTACTGTTACAACAACGTCAAGTCGATACAATACAGCGTCAATTTAAGTCAAATCAACGAGATCGATGATTGCGTGGACCTGTCTCCTGCAACTGTAAAGCTTGACGGTAATTGCATTATTTTTTCTTTTATTACACTGTTGTCGCTTAGACGTGGATACTTTTTAATTTTCAGTTTGGAACTTGTGTCCATGATAGATATTTGTGTGTTTTTATGTATGTATGCTCGTCGTTTCGTCTTCTTACTGTGGATAGATTTTTTTAAGTAGGTACCTACCTACTTACTAACTAGGGGGCAAAGGTGCCCCCTGATGGTAAGTGGTGACCACCACCGAATAATAATATTAAACCGAATATTATTATTAAATAATAATATCCTGGGACATTATTCACACACGGCCATGGGCATATGGGACACCTGATGAGTGAAAAAAAAGTAAAAGTTCATCTCGTGCTTGACGGTGAAGGAAAACATCGTGAGGAAAGGAAAACCTGCATGTGTCAAATTTCACTGAAAGCAGCGTGGTGAAATAAGCTCTAAACCTTCTCCTCAAAAGAGGCGAGGAGGCCTTAGCCCAGCAGTGGGACATTCACAGGCTGTTACAATAATAATAATACAAAAATCTAATATTTTATCTTAGTGTTTGTAACATCGCACTGTCCGACGGTTGACAATGACAGGTCCGTGACGAAATGTTATCGATTATTTATATTTTTTTGTTTCAGGATACACGTACACACCGAAGTGTCGAAACGGTTCCGGTTACGTCAAACTTAACGAGCCCTGCTCCATGGATTGCGTAGACAACAATCTGTCAATTCTCATCAACAAAACCAAAGTTAATATGACCTGTGAAGACCAAATGCTGAACTTCCGTCTCTGCTCGTACGACATCGACGCGATGGTCAACGTTACGAGGGAAGTTGAACCGATCGCTGATTGTGAGGTGTGTGACGTATATGACGATAGGATTTACGGCTTATAAACATTGAAATTAATGAAAACTAGTATTAGATTAGTATTGCAGTTTTAGATTAGTTAGGACTAGGAAAAGATTAAATAAAAAGACGGAGCGTGTTTACAAATGACAGACATATTCTTTTATTGTAGAGAGAGTGACACTAAAGAGGTTTAGCTATAATAAGTTCGGACTACGTTCATATTTTCAACAGAAATCCATATTTAGATTGGGTTGTGATATTTTAATATCAGCTTCTTCCTTATTTTTTTTATAAAACAGGTAGGCGGACGAACTGTTGGACCGTCTATTGGTAAGTGGTGACCATCGCCCATTGACTTCCAACAGGAAAACGACAATACTTGTAATACTTTTTTTACTAGGTGGTAGGGTATTTTGCAAGCTCGTATGGGTAGGTACCACCCACTCATCAGGTTTGAAGGGTGAGTGAGCCAGTGTAGTTACAGGCACAAGGGACATAACATCTTAGTTCCCAAGGTTAGTGGCGCATTGGCGATGTAAGCGATGGTTAACATCTCTTACAATGCCAATGTCTATGGGCGTTGGTGACCACTTACCATCAGGTGGCCCATATGATCGTCCGCCTTCCAAAGCAATAAAAAAAACTGTTTGGCGGTAGATGTATAGGTGGTACCTAACAAGACTTGCACAAAGACCTGCCACCGTGTAAATATAATATGAATATTCACAGGTGGCATGCGCCATAGACTCCCCGTTGGTGATAATGGAGATATGTGAAAGTTGGAATGCTGATAAAGCTGTGTCGTGTCAAGCTGACAGCGTGAACACTCTGCCATCGGAGCTGAGCTTCGATGCTTCATTGATGTTACACAAGACGATAGCGGAACACGAATGCCTTTACATGGAGGTCGAGCACATACAACTATCGGACGGTGGGTAGATTGGTTTTACGTCATTTATATAAATCGAATTTCAAAATGGTTCCGGTACAAGGATGCTAGTAGATTTTTTTATGACGTCACACGGTATAATCCAAAATGTCAGTCATTAAATTTAAAGTAAACTGAGGACAATTTGATGAAAGTGATAAGTCACAAATTTGTTATTTTAGAGTAATTATATCAAAAAATTCATTTTCTTTTTTTAAATATTTAAACTTATGCGTAATTTTGTGATACAAATTTGTTGTTTGATAGTGTTTTATAAAAAAAAAGAAGGCTCCAATAAGTAGATTTACTTGGTGGTAGAGCTTTGTGCAAGCTCGTCTGTCTATCTCTTCTATCAGATATTCTACCGCAAAACAGCAGTACTTGGTATTGTTGCGTTCCGTTTTTAAAGGGTGAGTGAGTCAGTGTAATTACAGGCACAAGGGGCATAACATCTTAGTTCCCAAGGTTGGGGGCGCATTGGCAATGTAAGCGATGGTGGAACATCTCTTACAATGCCATTGTCTATGGGCGTTGGTGACCACTTACCATCAGGTGGCCCATATACTCGTCCGCCTACCTATGCTAAAAATATTATAATAACACTTTATTTCGTCGGTTCATGTTATCACTACATGCACAAATAGAAAATTGTATAAAGTAATAGATCCAATAAACAAATTTTCATGAAAATCGTAAAAAAAATTGCAGAGGGACATAAAACCTTCAATTAAAACAATAAAATTAAAAAGAATTTGTCTGACCCAGCTTTCTGTACATCCAGCATGAGCTCTAGGTATTTGTGTTATACAAATGTAGTTTAGGTAGGCACGGAAGAATCCACTGGTAGGTGCGGCACATTCAATCCTCATGACAAACTCATAACAAATGTTATTAATATCACATGTTTTTCTTAATATTACTTAAGAATAGTAATATTAAGAAAAACACCAAATATTAAATTTAAAAAAAAATCAACCTTTACTTCAGCTCGTATGAAATAATTGTAATCTTACTAATATTATAAGTACATAGATAAGTGTCTATTTGCTTCTCACTCTTTCATCTGTAAATCGATTGTAGTGAAATTTTGCATATACAGCGTGTAACAAAATCCGTGTCCGACCCGTGAAGTGGTTATTAGGTATCGTGTGTCGGTTCTATAATAGGGTAATAATTTTTAAAATACTAAGCAAAAAAATTACTCAAAATATATTAATTGTGCTTGACACTGTTGGTGGTAAAAACGTGAACTAATGAAGTCATGACCTCGTCTCTTAGCTACCCGATAGGTAAGAGCTATCGAGCACTATTACCCGCACCTGTGTTGCCATGTCATTTTCGTCATTTAATTTAAAAAAAACACGTTGATACACGCTGTATGTTAGAAGAACAGAAAAAGACGCAGCATACCTAATAAATAGATTTGAAACTTTGTTAATTTCAACAGCTTCAAAATGATTAAAATTAATTAACGTAATAGCTCATGAGTTCAATAAAAAAATGTGTGTGCTAGATTTAATCAATATTTGACGCATGCGCCGCAGTTGTATCGATAGGACTCAGGGCGCCATCTATTGTACTTTAACGGTACTAAGTAACCTCAACGGAATTGCTAACAATAACTGTAAAACATGCAACTCAATATGAACGATACATGAATACGAACAAAAACAACCACTAATTTATATACGGATAAGATGTTATAATTATTATATCAATATTTATCTATAATAAAGACTTAATTGATTTAAACTATTTTTAGGAACCAGAAGTGGATTTTATTAGACAAACTAACGGAAATGACGATTTAAACCAAAAAGAATGATTCTGTTAACGGAAATTAACAATAAAAAAAGAAATATACCACTCCGACGCAGCGTTAGACGTTTGAATTCGAATTTCAATCTTCGGGAGCAAAAAGGGGCGGCAGGCGTCCTTTTATAGTCTGGCCGCACATGTGTTGCCAGTTCTGTTGTCTGTTTCCTAACACTATAATAATTATTATGAAATCCTTTGACTGAATTTTACCCCAATGAAGCCGAGCTAGTATATAATAATGATAATAAAATTTAATTAGCAAATGTATAATTAAGTTAAATTTTCAGGTTCCATACATTACCCATACTGTGTACCCAAACCTGACTATGAGCGGAAATTAAATGAATTTCACTCCTTCTGTACGATAGAGTGCGATAATCAGATGGTATGTATAACTGATATTATAGAATAACTAACTGACTGACTGACTGACTTAGAACTAAGGAAACATTTATGAAAAAAAGAGCATGGGAAATTGGTGTTTTTAGCAATTCTGAATGAACGCAAGCTGTAAACCACAAGCGACTGATATTTCCATGAAAATATTAATGCGCACAGACTAATTATTAATTTGAATAGCATAGACTACAAACTATATAAGTTTGTTGTTTGGTTTAGTTATATATTATTTGTTCTGACTGACTCGTTGGTCTACTGGCTACATGTAAGGCTGCAGGGTTCAAATCCCACATCCCATATAACAAAATGTTATTGAGATTTTCTGTCGAAAATTCTCAGTAGCAATGTGTACACTCCCGTGCCTAGGAAAGCACGATAAGCCGTTGGTCCTACGCCTGAACTCGTTCCGGTCGTGTCGGATTGACGTCCCATCGGGTTATCAGAATAAGGGAATAGTGAGTGCACCTGTGTTTGCGCACACACTTGTGTCTCCTGCGCAGTTGGCTAATCTCTCTTGAGATTGGCCGCCGTGGCCGAAATCGGTCAGGAAGACCATTATACTGATTAACTAAAATTAATAAACTAATTTATATATATTTTTTCAGGTAAATGAGTTATTAAGATCCAGCACAGAAAGTCATAAGAATGAAAATCCGTATACTAAAACATTTTGGATGTTCTCCGTAATGATGATCATCAGCTGGATTGGGCAAGCCGTTGTGGTGACATTTGCTGATGCCATCTGTTTTAACTTACTCGGTAAGATAATTAAAATCATTTCTCATTCTTAAATGGTTCTCATATCAGCGAATACAAGTTATTATTTGATTATATTGAAAAAATTAAGTTGATAGTTGTAAAAGTTTGACTTAAACATTGATGAGAGATGTCCCCTAGTTAGCTTATTTACTCCAATGCTATAAATCTTATTTCCACATAGATCGTTGTTTATAAAGGCACCAAGAGATGCCAGGAAAGAAACATAAAGATGAAAATAATATACATTTCAGGTACAAAGGTGGCGTCGTACGGGAAACAAAGGCTTTGGGGTTCAGTGGGATGGGGTATATTTTCCCTATTGACCGGTACTCTCATTGATTTGTTCAGTGGGGGCCCATCGAAGGACTACACCGTGGCATTCATACTGATGTTCATTTTTATGTTCGGCGACGTGATCGTGTCTTGTTACACGCGGGTATGTTAAATTTATATTAATCAAACTAAATAATAAATCAAAATTCCGCATCTGTCTGTCTGAATTGTGATAAAATCGAAAACTACCAAACGAATACCAAACTACCAAACGTTTTCACCGATGGGCGGAGTGACTCATGAGAAAATTAATAGTCATATGTATTACGATAGATACGTTCTTCGTTAAGCATTATTATACCCGTGTGGAGCGTTTAGTAACAATAAAAAATGATCAAGCAAGTGTGCTGATGGTAGGTAGTTACTGATTTTGATTTATTTTTAGGTCGATGTTACCAGAATGTCGATCAATATATTAGTTGACGTCGGAACTCTACTGTTATCGCCTACGATGTTTGCATTTCTGCTATGGACAATCGCTGTAGGCCTATGCACTGGACTATTGTGGCAATTCTTATTCTGGCATATTGAGGATGTTGCTGGCCAGTCTTGTGACGGCTCGAACTATGTCAAGACTTTACAGGGCTTAGTCAGTGCGATCCAGACCTTCGGTGGCGAAATACCTTTCCTTTTTGTTTCTGGTAAGATTCTTTTGAAATATAGCTTCCGCCCGAAGTTTCGCCTATTGGGTTTTCATGCTAGGTAATGTGAAGGTGAAGAATTTGTTTAATTTGATCAATGTTTTTATTTATTTAAAGTACAATTACAATACGAACAATAATACATATTTTACATTATATTTATATACATTAAAGGGTTCCTTATAATATTCAAAAAGAAAAAAGATAATTTCAATTAACGTAAACAGATTATAAATTAAAAATGTAAGAGACATACATACATACATACTTCTTATACTTTATACATGTGTATAAAGAACAAATAAAAATAAATACCTTACGAATATTAATTTTAATTTATTGCCCAGGATACATCCTCAAAAAGATCGGGCACGTAAACATGATGACATTGGTTCTGTTCGCTTTCGGCTGCCGCTTCGTGCTGTACTCGTTCCTGACTAACGCTTGGTGGATTCTACCGATTGAAATGTTCCAAGGTATCACGTTCGGAATGTTCTACCCGACTATGACGTCATACGCCAACGTCGTCTCACCGTCCGGAACCGAAACTACCGTTCAGGTAATAGGGATTCTAATTTTCAAGGTTATTCCTTTATGATGTTTAATTATTACATTATAATTCCTAAGTTTATTGATGTCTGGTTATTTTTCATTCTAAATAAATTATATCTGTTGTTGATATAGCCTACGCCCCATACCAATCGAAGAAGGAGTAATATCCTCAGATATCCATATTCCAAGAACTGAAATCCACTTTATTTTAACTTAAAAATTTCGAAAACTAGTTCGCCGTAAAAATGCCGTTTAATAAAGATTTTTTTTTCCACAAATCCATAATGAATATTATTCAAGATCTTGATCAATACGATACTGTAAACACTGAATATCATACTGAAACACTGTAACCTTAAAGAATTCACTATAAAAGAAGCAAAAAAATCTAATTTTAAATTACACTGAAACAGAGAATATGCTAACTAAAGCAATTTTTTGCCATATCTTGCTAATGTATATTTTGTCATATCTTTAATTTTCATTTGTGCACCGTTTTTTCTGTAATTTTTGTTTATCAAGTATCTCTTACGTAAATTTTGTGAATTCTACTATGTAATTTTTAATTGGTTCCTCGCGATACAGGCGAAGCCTAGTGCGAGGACACCTGGCAATATTGTTACAAATTGTGATACCAAATAACCGAATTTGATTTGATTTGACAATGACATAGTTATTTATATGTCTTCCTCTGGTTGGAAAGGGTATTTTATGTCTATTAATTGATATAAGCCTCGTTATTGCATAAAACATTTCATCTTGGTACCAAAGCTACATAGTAAAACCACATGTTCATATACGATGGAGCTAATTCGACTATAAACTTTCTAATTGCATGCGAAGTCGTTACTGACCGTTAGTCATGATATATATCTGAAAATTCCAGGGTCTCGTCGGAGCTGTTTTCGAAGGCGTCGGTTCATCCCTCGGTAGCTTGATCGGAGGTATACTGTACGAGACCTACGGCGGTTGGCAAACATTCCGTTGGTTCGGATACGGAGCATTCGTCGCCTGCGCTATTCACGTCTTGGCCCAGTACTTCTTGAGGAACAAGCAACATCACGATGGAATGACACAAGGTAACGCATCTTTACAAAAGTAAATGTAATTTTTTTTTTTATTGTAAGTAAACGAATTTAATGTTATTATTATTAAAACATTTAATGTTCCAATTAAGTATAATGTTTACCAGTATTAGATGTTAGATTATAACGAACAAAGGTGCTTTAACTATTTATTATATATTGGTGCAAAATTTATATTATATTTTATATATAAACACACGTACCATTTACCGTATTATGTATAAACATAGAGACCGTTTCAATCAGATGTAAAGTAAGAAATAAATACGCCATATTACTTTTTAATTTTATAAAATTAAAAAAGTAATTTTCTTTGTTATTGATAAATATGAAAGTTATAAATCACTTGAGATTACAATATTTGTACAATTTACAAAAGTTTTATAAGATTATTAAAATATCAATACATAAGGACGTATGTACGTTTAATATTGTAATAAAAATATTTCTTAAATACAGGCTTATTTGTAACACACCAGCAACCTCGCTGGACTAGATAGCTAACACCATAAGCAACAACTTTTGTGCTACGACTTTTGATAATTTGTTAGATTTTATTTTCATACAAAAGAAATATTAATTTAATTTCCCGCTTGAACGTTTATAAATCTACGCGCGTTATAATCGATGCGTCGCGTCGTCCTTTCGTTTATGAATGAAATATAGACCTACAAATGTCACGACAGTACGACAAAAACTTGTAAAATCATTTTTTTTTTCATGTATTGAATTATGTCCAAAGTCATAGAACAAAAGTTTTTGCTTATGATGTTAGCTATCTAGTCCAGCGAGGTTGCTGGTGTGTTACAAATAACCCTGTGCATTAATGGATGTTATAATATTCTTCACATAGCATGAACACAGTGGCGTTTTGTATTTGACGTTTTAAGACAGAAAAAAAAATATTTTATGAAATTTACATTTATGAAATAATTGATTTTACCTGTAATATATGGGGTAAATAAAAAATTGCATTATTTTACATATTTACCATTAATTGACTCTTTTAAAACTCTTTTTCAACCATGGAGATTTCTTATTCTTACCAAAAGTTTCGAACTGTTATCAACACACATTTTAATTATATTTTAACAATCCAAAAATCACCAAACAATTCGGTACAATTTACTAAATATTTAGTAAATTAGCCTTCAAAAGGCTACCATTCTCTTTCACGCTCCAAATATTATAGACATTAAAACAGTGCTGGTGCAGTAAAACATCACCATATCCATGTTGTATGAAATTAATAAAGACATTTTTTTTTTGATTTTTGACTTACTAGTCTGTATTGCACTATGTTTAAAATTAATTAAGGTTGGTAGTATTGTGAAATTCTTGCCATGTCTTAAAAATATTGCAACATTAATTTTAAGTATGTATTCGTATTGGCTTATTTTCGTATTAAAATCGTTTTTAAAGAACAAAATATACTAAGATATTTTTTTTTAATATTTTATTATGGTGTACACACTTCGGATTCAATTTTACAAAGTAATCTTAGAACAAACTAGGTTCCTAGAACTAAACATTTTAATATGAGTCGTTGTCTATAACTGTCTCAATTTGAGATTTTACAATTTTTTCAGAACACTATGTGTTCTGCCGCTGTAAATATATACGTACGTATATTAGAATTAAATGAAATGATAACTGGCAACAAAGCAATCTCAAAGGAGATTGCTTTATTTTTTTTAAACTTTTAAATTTCGAATATATATATAGGCACTAAGGATTTGAAATCAAATACAATATTTGGCTGTGTTGTTATTTTATACATTTATCTTAAGTTCAATCTAGTTTATTATTTGCATACCATTTATGGTGTTGACGTTAAGATTTAACAAAGAAATATCATAATTTACATAACATGTAAATTTTAATCGACCAATATTAACAATAGTAGAGTTTGGTGGAGATCGCAGATGCAAGGACGGAAGCAAGTAGAACGTATATTTCATTGGGTGACACCAAAATTATCTGCAATAATAAATATGAATTAACATACTCATAGTTTGAAAATTACTTTATAATATTAATGACTTGTTCATCAATACAATTGTTATATGGATTTTGGTATATTAACGTTATATATGTACATATGACAAATTTCCAACAAAATATTCAACCATCAAACAACATTGTTGAGACAATTTAATCTCATATTGTTATGTAACAGCCTGTGTATGTCCCACTGCTGGGCCTCTTCTCTTTTTGAGGAGAATGTTTAGAGCTTATTCCACCACGGTGCTCCAATACACATGTGACAGAATTTCAGTGAAATTAGACACACGCATGTTTCCTCACGATGTTTTCCTTCACAATATCATCACAAATCAAGTGCATGAAAATTGCTTGCCCGGGTTTGAACCCACGATTATCAGTTAAGATTCTCGCGTTCTTACCACTGGGTCATCTCGGCTTTTTTTTATATATATATTCATAGTAAATGCTTCTAATAATTATCTTTCACCTATAGAAATCCGAATAAATGAAAATGGATTTATCAAATAATCAATGTTTACAAATATCAGCTTAGCATGAAAACAATAATACTATTGGTCGATTAAAATAAAATTAATACTAAAATGTATGACGTTTGTCATTTGAAGTTTATATTATGAAATCCGGTTATAACTAGTTTGTACCAGAATATTATTAGTTCATAACTGACTTAATAAGAAGTGATCCTTTTCAGTAGTTTCTAGTACTAACTATAGCGTAACGTGATTTATGTTTTTAATACGTCCAAAGTAAAATCATTCCCTTATATATTATATACATAGTATGTATGTAAAAATTAAGCTCCAATCTATTTTTTTTTTAATTGAAAAGTATAATTTTTTTTAGACGAATTCAAATTGTATTGGTTTAAATTATATCTTAATATTGGACTTGATGGTGATAACCATTTGCAATGGTTTTATTAATTACATTATATCTTTCATTAATGTAATAATAAGACGAACATTAATGTAATATTATACTTCAAGATATACTTGTATTTAAGATGGCATACGTAAATATATTATAATATTACCAATTTTATAAAATTCGATGAATATTGTAAAAAATAATTTGTTAAATAATTTTGTGAATTTAACATGTGCATGTCCATAACACTAAGTTTTAAAGGAGTTAGTTTTAAGGGGCATCATATTTTTATAACGCGTAACATTATAAAATATCTACAATGTACCTTAAAAGTAAGTGTTATTGACATGTAATATTTGATGTTGTTTATGCATGTGCATGTTAGTAAGTTGTAACAATACTGTCGTACAAAATTTATAAATGTTATTGTCTGCAAGCATGCAAACGCTATAATAGTTTTTTTTTTAACTAAATATAAGCAAATAGACTCAAGTAAATGGGGAGCGTGATTAGGGAGACGAAGATTAATACCAAAACAAAACAGGAGTCATTGTAATTATAATATTGAAATTTTCACAGCTACTTATAAACATTACAGAAGCTGATATTGAAATATATCGATATTTCTGTGAATATTTTCATTAGTTCCCCCTTACAAATATTTTTAAAGGGTGTCATACCATTATCATGATATTACTCGGGCGTGAATATTAACACGTATCGATTCGCATTGCATAATATCTTAATGCATGTTCCGGGCACATCAGACAACAAAGTGTCACCAACAGTTGATACAATGTAATTGTTAGTGACTTCTGTGGTATTGTAAACAGTTGCAAGCACATACATTTCCAACAAGCGAATGCATGCTGTCTTACCGGAACGATCACGCTATTACTAAGCGAACACGTTAACGAGAGGCACACCTCTTCGAACGGATCTAGGTAGCTGACCATTATTTTTAACTTTCATAAAAGCTTGGAATTTACTTTGCATGTGACGAACAATTAACAATATTCATAAATATAATTCGCTGAAATTTGCAAATTAATTAGTTTATAAACAAATATGACTACTCCATTAGTCTGACCTATTTCTTAGAACTTTTGAGTTGTTTCCTACTACGTAAAAAATATATTTCGTACTAATTCTAGCCCGGGATGCTGAAAGTACAATAACATAGGTAGGCAACACGCACACAAATCATTCCACCACTAAAACAGTAACTTTTTAATACTCTAGGTTTGTAACGCATTGGTTTAGGGGATGGTGACCACTTACCATCATATGGTCTATTTAGCAATACGCCTATCTTCAAATCTTCAGAAATTCAATCTTATGTCGATTTAGAAATATATTGACTTCGATATTACGGGAATCAATCCAGTAATTCCTATTTTATATTTTTACATTTTTAACATCAGCGAAATAAATAAGAATCCCCAATGTGTCCGGTTACAATATATTCAAAATACGACACTCAAAAAAGAAAACTCGAAAAAAGTAAAATTCTAATATTACGTATATTAGTCAAAACGCATTGTTTATATGACATAGTAAACCAGCCCACAACAAAACGTACTCGCGTTCAATGACGTGGTATTTTTGAAATAATTTTGATATATTTAAAGCTTTTATAATATTGGAAACAACTCAATCATTGTACTTAATGCCTTGCATTGAATTAATGGATACTGAATATTCAATTAAAAAGTTCCATTTAGTTTGTCACTGCCATTGTGTATGGAATAGTCAATTTTGTATTTTTTTTTTAAACAAATATAGTAAATCCATAGACATCCTAGAGTCTAGATTTTTTTACAAAATATTATTAAAATATCTATCTACTACTATTAAAAATAACAAATGCATTATCGAGTTCATTTTATACTTAATACTATTCCTTTTTTTTATGTTTAATTTGTTTATTGTTTAAAATTATTCCGCGGAAATTGTGCTCTATGTTCCTCATTCAGTATTATTTTAAAGGTTTTTTATTTGATAAATATATTTTATTAACAATTACAAGAGTCTTGTTTGATTTTTAGTTTATCCTTTTAATAAAATACAAGGGGTGTGTTTACATTAATAGAAACAGGATGCCCTCGCAATTCACGGTAATATAAATCGAATGCTATGCTGTTATTGTCTTAAGATGGCCTCACATGTGAATCTCTTTCAGCGATGTGTTACAAATCGGGGAATAAAAAGCAAGTACATTCCAATCTTTTGTAAAATGTCTCTAAATGTTTTTATTTGATTTTTTTTATTTCAATGTTAATGTGCTTAATGTTGCTATAAATGTTTAAATCATCGTATGAGCGACTGATTAATATTACAATTTGTACAAAATGTAAACAGACGTGACGTCATTATTTGTATGCTCAAACATTGTTTATTGTATTGACGTAAATTTATGTTATATGTTAATTGAAATGTGTTAAAGACCACGAAACAATTTATTTAAGACTATTGTTTGTGTATGTTTACGTTTTGTTTGAATTATTATATTTTTAATGATAATTTTAGTCGTATTGACGTTATAGTACTGCGAGTTCTGCCTCATTACAGGTTTTACCAACGCCGTGCGATACAACCAAGGTACTGACGGCGCTACGGTGTATATGCTAGCTGATGTGGACGAAGATCAACCCGGCCCCGGCGTGGCACAGTAATGTGTCGAATTACCGCACATTAACGGAGATAATGATTCTATATTAACAATGGCATAATAATGGCATACTGGTGTTAGTATTAGTTAATTCATATATTAATAGGCATGCCAACATATGTTTCGATTCCAATGAACCAGTTGAAGAAAGAAGTAGAAGAAAGTAGAATGGTTCCATATGAACTAGTTGCATAAATAATTGCAACGAGTACGACTGCAGAGTTTGATCGCTTAGTATTAACAGTTGTATGTGTTTAGCAGAAATTTATTGTATGAAGATATTTAACCGGAATTCAGCTTCGTAGGAATGTTTCGTAGTTGCATTTATAATATATAACATAAATAAATATATAACCAGTAGTTAGTGTAGACGATTCCTTTTCCGCCAATCGGAAGAGTGCGAATGGCGATTTAAATAGTATGACCCACGCTCTGAACCGAAATAAGGAAATCGGAACGATTTAACCGAAAATGGTTAACATTTTAATCTTTATGGAATATCTTGAGTAATTTAGTGAAAAGTAGCTTTGAAATATTATAGTTACTATTATCATAACTTATATATCGTACTTATAATACGGGTTTAATCTTGCCTGGTAATATATATGGTATTTAAAATGGGTGCTCATATGGTTGTCTCCGTGAGCTTACGTAAAACGAGGGGTGTTCGCGAACTTGACTAGCGCACGTCCGACGTGTCGAGTGTAACGTTTTCGCGGAGCGTTTTAATCGAACGTTATACGTGGAAACGTTCCACTATACTTTGGAATTTAAACGATTGGTATTTATTGCGGCCAAAGAAGTTTAACTTCAATATATATTTGATAATTATATAACAAAAGTTATTATATAATAAAGTAGGCAGATTTATATAGATAAAATTTAAACTATTAATTACACATGTCCAATCGATATTATTAGTACAATGGTTTAAAAACTCTAGACAGTATTACATACAATCCTATATACAGATTTTATTCAACTATTTTTGAACTAAAATATTTTCTCTAAATTATTCCAAAGACGTTTACAGTTTGAAAGATAAGATTAATTTTAGTAATAGTGCGTATGTCTCCTAGTATTTAAGCAACAGATCCGTAAAGTTCGATATAAGAAAATATGACATAATCAAAACTATTTTGTAGAAATATAAATGTTGCCGAGATATTTAAAGTATTTATATAATTAAAAAAAAAAAATCCCCCATGTGATTTAGGCTCAATTAAGCACCAGAATAATATAAGCAAAAATTGTTAAGATATAAATTCAAAACACCCTATTACTATAGTAACTATGAAAGCTATTTTATTATTGGTGGCAAGAATTTCCACGATGCCAATTAAGAACTGCTAAGATGTTTTTAAGTGTTTCGCGTTGTTTACATTTGTTTAAACTGTGAACTTTTTTATTCAAAATGTAACCTAAATCGTTATACTATTATTTAAGTCTTATTTCATGATGGAATCAAAAGGGTAGCGAGTTATGTATGTATATATGCTGTATAGCACCTCTGAGCACATATTACTTATTTTAAACACGCTTAAAGGATTTTATGTTTTTTTTTTTTTTTGTTAAGTAATTAATATTACGTTAGTTAAGTATATTTTTTAATAAATATTGTACATTTATTATTAATTTTAAACACAATTGGTTACTGTATAATGTTAATCCATTGTGGCGCACGCGCATCTGCAAGTGCAAATATCAGAACAACAAAAGTGCGCATCGCGCCGACTTATTATTTATGTAAGTAAATTTGTTATAAGTTCTCTCACATTTTCTTTACACTGTAAACTCTGTGAGAGATAGTTTCAAGCGATAAGACCTTTGCACACCATTTTTTATCGTTTTTTTTTATTTTTTGCGTTCCTCGATTGTCTTTTATTCAATCTGTAAGGCCCGTGCGTCGCTGTGGCTTAGCGTTTTTGGTTTGTTTACAGAATTATTGCTCAAAATTATGCATTTAATGTATTATATTAATTTAGTTTTAATTAATTACTTTATATTAAAATGTAGTTGTAGGTTGCGAGGATTTACAACTACATCACTTTTATTTCAGGTTAAAACGATTAAATATTCGATATTAGTCTTTTGACTTGACTATAAATATTACACATTCCTATTTGAAATATGGAGTGATGTCTTGGGTACATGAGGGTCATCGGAAATTATTCGACAATATTACGCACAATTAAAATATTATTTAAACATAACATTAAGTTCTTCATATGGAATAATTTATATTTGACTTGTCCTACTTATACCTATGTGATATTTTAAATAATTGTATTTCCTTATTATTTATGACAACTACCTAATAAAGTACTTAATTTATTACCTGGTCGTATTAATGTTTTAGTACAGGTTGCTTCTATATGTTACGGCATTTTTTTTCATAGATTTTTTACTTTGTGATATATATGATGACGAATTTAAAAAGTTCACCCAAAAAAACCGACTACATCGCAGAAGATTTTATAACGTAACTAAACTGGACTGTACTTTACCTCATTAATAACCTAATGGAATCGATGGGATCTTACCTTATTTTTCGTGTTTAAATCGGCCTGGTTATTTCGGACTCCTACCGACTAAAATCACCACGGTGCTCCTTCGCTTCGCGTTCTTCTGCTTCCTCTTTTAGTCTCATGACGTTCTCACCAAACTGAGCCATCCCCTTCAATTAACTCTTACTTGTAGCCATGGCTTTCACCACCGCCGATAACGAAAGATACGACCCCACAACGATGGGATCTAACCTAAACTAATTCCAAGCCCCTGGGAACGTCTTAAATACAAAACTTTAAAGATTTTTACTGACTTGGGTGTATTTGGACCAAGGAACTCAAGATACAACCTTGCAGCAACGAGGCGGTTGAACCCATACCAAGAAATGATTGCAGAACATAAGTGTGTCGTTGGTACACTTATTGCTATGATTTAACCCAGATTAAAATAAACACATTAAATTTTTAAAAAAATATGGATATGTCCTAATTATGTGTAGGAATAACACTCAAGGAACACAGTAGTTTATAATAATAATAATATTCTCACAAGGCCATCTGATCCCAAACTAAGCGGAGCTTGTACTATGGAAACCAGACAACTGATATACTACATAATTTTTATTTTAAATACATACATATATAGATAATTACACCCAGACTCAGGACAAACAAACATGTTCATGCACACAAATGTTTGTCCTGGGTGGGAATTGAACCACGACCTGTGGCTTGAAAGGAAAGTATCTTATCAACCACGGCTCATCTTTTGAACGTTTTCAATTATTGAGAACATATGTCAATCAATGTAATTATATACATATGCTGCCTGAAACTGAACAGCCTTAACTCCAAGCTTTTTAAAAAACCTTCCAATACCTAATATTACATTACATAGATATATATAAAAGACAAAATTTATCTACTTTAAATATCAGAAGTGATAAAAGTATTTGTTTTGATAAGAATCATTTTTTTTAATACAAAATGTGCTTTTTAGAAATAAATTATTTAATTCTATTTTCGATTCACTGAAAGATATATGCTGTCGCGGGCTTTTGTGTAGAACTATGTAAGAGAAACATTTCCACCATACATTATATTAGTGTAACTCTTACAGTTTTTGCAGCGCAGGCCAGAATGGCTCGCCGGAGAATTTTTTCCGACTTACGTGACGCTTCTTGTTATATTTTGGCCAATTTACTCAATAGCTTTATAAATTACATCCTACATGTTATTCTGATGTATAAGCTATATTATTGTAAAGTTTCATTAAAATCAATTCAGTACTTTTTGCGTGAAAGAGTAACAAACATCCATACAAACTTACTCTTTTATAATATTAGAAGAAATAGGATAGGATTTGTACAAACCAAATTGTAATATTCAACTACTATGTCTTCAATCTTTATTATGAATAAAAATATATTATTATAACAATAGGAAAAATTGAAATTAATTATACAGTATGTTATAAAAACCCTATTCGACCCGAAACTGTCATCACGTCTGTGTTGCCATGTGATTTTAGTTTGATTAAAATAATACCTAAAACAACTTCTCGGGTCGGACAGTTTTTATACAAATATAACAAAAAAAAAATACTGGATATGAAAAAAAAAAACAATCATAAATTAACTCGCTCTGCGTTTTGACATTTAATAATTACGTCTGAACACACATATTAAGGGATTTTAAATTATGATTACTTCAACTGTTTCGAGTTCTTCAATATTCTTGGGATCCATGATACTTTCAAAAATATTTACTAACATATCTTCTATTTCTGAGAAATCTTCTGAAAGAATGGTCTAGAAAAACAAGGTGTATTATTTTTAGTGACAAATTTAACTTCGAAACATTATTAACGTATTAGTCCGGGAGGTAGCGTGGCATTTTAGGTTGTGTTTTTACGGCGATCGATAGCCATAATTTTCAACAGTTCTAATAACTAATAAGTGAACCAAGCGTCAGTTGACGCACCCGTGGTGAGTGTGGGCTTGGAAGGTTGTGAAAGTGATAAACAAAAAAGAAAGTAAAAGTGTGCCGGCTAAAACGTTTTTCATTAATAAATATTCAGCTGCGTCGTTGGGGCATCACAGTACGTCAGCTGCTCGTATAAAATAAAGTATAATCCAGTAAAGTTAGTGATCAACTTCGGAATGATGAATGATAATAAGCTGAATTTTCATATATTCATTTTGGCGTTCTAAATGATGTCTCAAGTCTCATAAAGTTTCGTATCTACGTCGTACGTTATACAAGGTCAAAGTTTTTCGCACCCTTTTTCGATAATCTCGGTTTCTATTACCACAATGATGTTAACATATATTATAAAAATTGCACAGCATACAAATTGCGACAAATTTTATTTAAAACATTTTTTCATGCGCCCAACCGTTTCACCGATATTAATTATACTATAGATTCTAAGCGAATAATTCAAAGTACGTTTTTGTTGTTTATTTCAAATACATCACATAAATGTATCTCTTCAAAGTTGTATAATAAAAAATAGTCGTTGTTGCGATCATCTGCGTTCTGAATTTGAATTTAAAAATAATATCATTTTTTGGTTATGTAAAAAAAAACATTTATATCCGGCATACTGTAACTTTAGTTTATACGTATATTTCATCAGCCGGCTCACTATGACTTTTGTATTTGCAACGCTACCTCCCGGACTATGTGTCACGCGGACTATTCTTGATACCTCACCTTGAAAGCTTCAACCAATAAGAAACCACAATCTAACATTTTCAGAAAATCATTCGGCTCCGCATACGTTTTAGTAATATCTTAAAATAAAAAATAGAAAAAAATTAATAAAATAATATAAAAGCATTTTCTATAAAATAGACGAACGGGCAAAAGGCCGCATGAAAATAGTCTCCACCCATAGACACAGAAATGTGAACCCTTCCTTACGTAGCCAAAGCGCCAAACAATAGACAATTATATCTATCAGTAAAAAAACGACTCGTGTTTTGAACACCTACCTTTCATTGTAAATAGTCGTTCAAATGCCATCAACTTAATTATAGGTTCAATCGCGTTACTGTTCGAATACATTTTCTTTAACAATTCTAAACCTTCATTTAAGAAATACGGCATATCAGCTTCGTCCTTAAAATGTATCTGTAATAAAAACGAAGAAAAACTTATTATTTTGAAATGAAAAAATATTACTGTTTTCACATTTATTACTATTTACACATTACTACAAACGCATGTTATCTGTACGTCTGTCCTGTCTCGTTAGTCTAAGTTTAATGAAAATTATCAACAACCGATAATCGTCATGCACTTGGAAACACTGCTTTTCGTCTTCAAAGCTTCAATTCGATGGAATCTACCACCGGTTCGGAAATAAAGACCACAGACCTGAGAAGAACCGGCGATTTTTTTTTTTAATGTTTATTAATGAATCAATCAAGTCTTCAAGTGTATTAGTGTATATCACATTTATATATAACTACTACGAGACAGTTAAAATATTTGTCCCATCGGATTATGTGAGTGAAGAAATAGAGAGTGCACCTGTGTTTGCGCACACACTTATTCAATATAATATGTCCTGTACAGTTGTACATCCGCGGCAGTCTCGGCGTTTGCAATATAGCGGAGAATGTGCAAGAAAGCCGTCTGCGTTGTTTTGGCCACATTAGCCACAGACCGCCAGACTATGTCCGAAACCGATGCCTGGACTTTGTTGTCGAAGGCCCAAGAAGCGCTGGCTCGATGTTGTAAGGGAAGATATGAGAGAGCACGATCTCACTAAGGAGGATGCTTTAGATCGGACAAAGTGGAGGAATAGATGCAGGAAAGTGGACCCTGGCATTACTAGGCCGAGAAAACGCTAGGCAGAAGAAGAAAGATGTCCTGTACAGTTGATTAATCTCTGTCGAGACTTGCCACTAATACTTACAAGCAAGACATTATGAATAAAGTCTTCCATGATCTGCACGAAACAGCAAATCCACTCATCATATCTCAAAATGATATTATTTTTGATGTCTTCATCAATTAACTGTTTTTCATCATCTAATTTATTTTTTATTGACGCAACTGCCTGGTTCAATATTCTTAAATTCGTCCAATTATCTATGGACATTGGATGTCGGTGTAAACCTTCAATCTTAATACTCTTGCTGCGCTGTGTTGATTCTCTTTCATTTGGATTTGTTAAATCGTTTTTTAAATCATCCAATGAATAAATATTAACGACTCCATACAACTTCGCTTTCTTTTTTAATCCTATATTTTGCGTTATAAGTACCTGAAACGTAATCGTACCTATATTATATAAACAACAAAATTAAATGCAGTTTAAGTAGTTTTTCAGTTAGGCATTACAAAAAAAAGTCTCCTCATTTATTAGTATAGTTCTATAAATACAATATTTTTTAATCCTACAATGGTAAAGCGTTTCTTCGCTTCGCAGCTTTTCTTCGGAGGAAAAGACGAATCATGAATAATCTATGGCATTAGTGGATGAAGTAGTAGATGGAATATCGTTGTATTTTAAATAAATACATAAAAATAGTGTCATTGTATTGTTAGGAATGTTTTCCGACGAGGCGGAGTCTAGCGGCACGACTTGATCACGCGATGGTCATCGTGGTCGGGACTGGCCCTGCCGAGCTCATCGGTCGGCCAGGCTGGCATTATTCACTATGGCTTAAACTCTCGGTTGAGGCGGATAACTCATAAATAATACTGGGGCAGCTTATTCCAAGCTCTAAACCTTCTCCTCAATAAAAGGACAAGAGGCAGCAGTGGGACATTCACAGGCTGTTACTATATTATTTGTAGTATATGCACTACTATAGCCGAGCTGTTAGGAAATCTCATGGAATTTGTAAATGTAAGGTTGTTTTTCTTTACTCCTTGTAATGAAATCTATACTAATATTATAAATGCGAAAACAACTGTCCGTCTATCTGTCTGTTACGCTTGCGCGGCTATAATTTAATTTGTTATTAAGCAAGCTTGACCCCGAGGAAGGGATACTTAAATAAATAACATGATCTGACTGATTTTCATTTTTAAAATTTTCAAATTAATTAGCAAGCTTTAATATCACATAAATTGTGTAATAGCGTCACAAGTTGATAGTAAAAGTTTTAAAGGAATAGTTTATTCGCCTATTTTAGCGCTTTTAAATAAAAGCTTGTTTTAAAAAAAGTTTTTTTACTTTAAATTTATTTATAAAATTTCCTCCTCGTATCAACCATGCGGGCTAGTGTTCACTAGTAATTAACAATCTGTTATTAACATTGGTAAATTGTCGTACCCATATGGTTTTTGAGTTATATCTTTTTATTTACTTACTATTTTCATGTCTTCATCCATAACCTGCACACAGCATTTGACTATATCACCCATAAGTGAGAAACCGCTTTTTATATCAACTATTTGTACTGTAAGATAAAAAAATATAGTTTTGAAATGAGCTAAATTATTATCCATGAAGTGGCCGTTCGATGATTCGTTTAAAACAAATAATATATTCAATATGTTTGTTAATGAGTTACTCTTTACTGAGTTTCTTGCCGGTTCTTATCGAATTTTTTTTATAGCATAGGTAGACGGACGAACGTAGGGCCACCTTACCCTAAATTAAACCGTTATTGCTTTATTAAAACTGACCTTGGAGTTAGTTACATAGAGAATATAAAAATTGGGAACTTAAGATGTTATGTCCCTTGTGCCTGCAATTACAATTCACTCACCGGAAACCGGAACTCAACAATACTAAGTACTGCTGTATGGCGGTATTTGACGAGTGGTACCTAACAGTTTTGGGATGTTATCCTATATGAACGAGTGTTACCCTGTATCGAAGTCACCAGTTGCCGATAGACCTGTCGAGCAAATATCACACGATCATCGCCGCCATGCTCGCCCTTACGGAACAACTTTATGTATTTCAGCATGGATTCTGGTATTAGTAACTTGCAAAGATCATCTGAAATACAAAAAAAAAACCCTGTTTAATTCCAATACAATTTTGGACCTTGGAATAAAATTTACACCTACATATAAGATTCTAAGTAGGGGAAAAGATAAACGAGCCTTATTTACCGAATTACATCTCCATGCTGTTTAGATGATTAATATTTATTCATTTATAAAACAACACGATTTTAGTTAACAACTTATAACGTCTTGTTATTGTCATTTCACTTACAAAGTTCAACTTTTTCGCGAATCCATAATGAATATCATGGATTATTCAAAATCTCGACCAATGATATCGCGTCAGTTCAATGAGTTAAGTGTCACTCATGTGTTAAGTTGCCCACCTTAAGAACAGACTCAAACGTTTAAATTAACTCACCTTTATTCATAAGATCCTTTATAAGATTGAAGTTATTTAACAGAATATCTTCATCCACAGTAAGATACCATATCCCATAATCGTCTTGATTCAACTCTTTTAAAGATTTAATTGGTATTGGTATTTTGTATATCTCCTAAAATAAGACTTAAAAATTAATCAAGTACTAACATTTTAAGGCTTTACCAATATTGTTTAGGTGATTAGTTATATATAAACAAATTTTAGGAGGAGCGTAGTAAAGTAATACTTCTTCGAGATCTAGTAATGTGGAATCTATTCAAAAACGGAACTATATAAATATTTTATATAGGGTTTTCCATTAAGGGCGCTTGATCTTTGAAATGCAAAAAAAAATACATGTAGGAGAGATATTTGCGAAATTTTTTTTTATTTGGAAGGTCTATCGACCCCATTATGTATCGAATATGACATCATTCAAATGACCGCCACGGCTTCGGTTGGTGGCGCGCACACGAAAGGTCCAATTTTCGATGACTCTGGCGCACAAATCGGGCTGTATTTGATCGATGGCGTGGCGTATGTTGACTTTGAGGGCATCGGTGGTTTGCGGCTTGTTGGCATAGACCTGCGACTTAAGAAAACCCCACAAGAAAAAGTCCAGCGGGGTCAAATCGCACGATCTCGGTGGCCAGTTCACGTCGCCTCCGCGCGAGATGACCATGTCCAGAAATTGCTCGTGCAGAACTTCCATCGTAGCGTGTGCTGTGTGGCACGTAGCGCCGTCCTGTTGAAACCACATGTTGTCCAGATCCATATTCTCGATTTCAGGCCAAAAGAAGTTGGTTATCATCGACCGGTATCGCTCACCATTGACGGTGAAGGCCACACCATTATCGTTTTCGAAAAAATACGGACCAATCACGCCTCCGGCCCAAAATCCGCACCAAACAGTCACTTTCTGTGGGTGCATTGCCACTTGGTGAACCTCGTGTGGATTGGTCTCGTCCCAAATACGGCAATTTTGCTTGTTGACATAGCCATTCATCCAAAAATGCGCCTCGTCGCTGAAGATGATTTTTTTGCCAAAATCAACTTCCAACTGCTCTAATGCCCAGTCAGCGAACACACGGCGCTGTCTATGGTCATTAACCTTGAGCTCTTGGGTCAGCTGGATCTTGTACGGGTGCAGGCTCAAGTCACAACGCAAAATTCGCCAAGTTGTCGTCTGCGAAAGGCCGAGTTCTTGTGCGCGACGCGGAATTGAATGCCGCGGTTTTTCGAGGACACTGTCGCGCACAGCGGCGATATTCTCGGCAGATCTCGCGTTACGTTGACGCATGGGAACCGGCTGATTGTTAACTGACCCGGTTGACTCGAATTTGTCCACCAATCGACGGATAGTCGACTCGGCAGGACGATCATCGCGACCGTAAAACGGGCGAAGTGCGCGGAACGTTGCTCGAACTGAAGACCCATTTTCATAAAACAATTTTATGATTTGCACGTGCTGCTCGACACTGTAACCTGCCATGGTGGTTTGGGAGGACGGAATGAATATAACACACTGCATTTGACAGCTGTCACTCAAACAACATGGCCGCAATCAGCTGTCAAAGTTTAAGCGTCCCTATTGGAAAACCCCATACAAAAAGAGAAATAAAAATCGACCAATAGGACTTTAGAAAAACATAAATTGTAAAAATTGAAAAAAAATTAAAAATTATCATTCTTCAAAACCAGCTAACTACCGCCCCGAAGAATATTCGAAATTGGTGGACTTGTTAGGGACTCCACAACACATACAGACAGACATAGGTTCAAATTTGAAACACCGTTCATATGTAATAGTACTTAAAAGTAAGCTGATAAATTTCATGAAATGGTACTAATAATGACAAAATGTATACCTTGCATTTTATTTTAATTAGAGATATTGGTAATTGTGTCCGATTAAATTTGGTCAAAAGTCACTCCTACTCAGACACATTAACATATTGAAATACTCTTGAATAGAATACGACATATTGAGGACACGAGCACAACTACGAAACGACCACTCTTTGACCACGTCTTTGAAGAAGCCGATGAAGAACCGGCGGCGTGTCGGCGTAATAAAAAGAAATTTGCGAACGAAAAGTAGTAAAATATTGCAAGGCCGTGTCACACTCATTAAGTGTGTTTTTATTTGATTTTTTCTTTCAACCTAATATCTTATAAGCTGTGTGATTAATGTTATCCTTTATGTTTTAGTAAGTCTTGGACACATGATTATGTTATAAGTAAAAAGGTATTACTTATAACTGTAAAATTATTGTATGTTTCCCCTGAAAAAGTTAATAGTATTTTCTGATAAAAGATAAGTTAGTCTTTTTAACATATCAACAATTTCAATAATTAAATCTGATAAAGTTTTATTTTGTTTTAGTTTTCTACTTCTCAAATTATATTACAATTGATAATCAAAATCCGTCTTATCAAAACGCTTTTACAATTCTAATTTAAGATGTTTCCGAGGATTAAGTGAACTTCGAATAGATCTAAACGTCTTAAGGGCAACGCCAGTAAGAACTTCAGTAAATGATGGCCGTATTTGTTCATTATAAATATCTCGACACAAACTGTCTTCTTCAAATATTACCAAAAATTCAGGTATACACGTTTTACCGTTAAACTTATATTTAACCATAGAGATATATGGTATCTTATAATATAGATTTATAGAGGATTCTAATGATTACTCTAGATAAACTGTCGTTAAAGAATTGAGGCAAGTCTGTCGCCAAGTCTACTAAGTCATTAGAAGCAGAATGCTTAGAATGCAAGTGTAATACATATAAAGTTGTTTGAGATTTAAGATATTCGTTTTTTCGTATAGTAATTTTGTTGGTGTTAAATAATGATAAGGGAAAAGTGTTTTTATAATTATGTTGTGTTCTTTAAATAATAATGAAATATCAATATTTTTAAACAATTATTATTTTATCTGTTTGCAAGAATAATACATTTATTATATTTATTCATTAAAATCATTTAATTTACTCAAAAATCCAACTATCAATTCCTGGGTTCATTCAAGGGCGATGCTATCAATGCAATGCTATTCGGTTTTTTGTCAAGTAATCATCAATATCAATTCGGAGATTGAACTGCCAGCGTTTACACTCCCGTACCTCGGACATCACATTAAATCATTAGTTCAGTGACTGATTCAATAGGATTTGTTATCCCATCGTACGAAAGATATTTTTATTAAGTGTAGGGAGCGCAAGACAGGCGTACAAGTTCGTTTCGCCGAAATAAAGGTCAACCGCATTTACCTTCATAACGCAACGCGTAAAAGCGATGACCTCCCAAAATGTATCTCGCCCACATAAACTTTCGGTCTTGCGCCGCCACTGATCATCATCATCGTTATAATAAAAATTATAAAACTATGAACATAAAATTAATTGTTCTTCATTAACTGGTTCTAATTAGGATGTCGTATTTTTAATAATATTTATATACTTACCTCAGTTTTGGTTTGACCCCACTCAGCTCCTTCTGGTTCCATTATTTCAATACTATTTTATACAGTTCAATATATTATAATAATTAAACTGATGTAATCGTTTTAAAGCTTATGGTTGTTCAAAGTTAAAGTTTTGTTACTACCCGCGAAAACTGACATTTAGAATAAAATTTGATTTTAAAATTGAATATACGATAAATACGTCTAAAAACACGTTTCATTTAAATATATAAGTTATGAATTAAATAATTGTTCATTATTTAATTAAGAATATTGAATTATAAATTTCGTAATATTAAACCATTTCTTGTAAAAAATCCAGATTTTTGTGAATTTAAACAATACTAACACAATATCATTATTTTGAATATTCTTTATTGTAGTCGATTACTTTTTTTTTCTTAAGAATTATAATGATTTTAAAGACATTGTTTCGTATGGTTATACAATAAGGATTATACACCATATAGTGCCGTGTAGTTACGGAGGAAGAATTCCATCATACAAGATTGCTGCGTAACTTTAACCGTTTACGCAGCGCACGCAACTGAAGCTGTCAAAATGATCCAATTTTCCCAATCAACATTTTTCATTGATGCTCCGCTCTTATTGGTATTACCGTGATGCTATATCACCTGAAGCCTTCCTCGATAAATAGGCTATCCAACACAGTCTGGGTAGGTACCACCCACTCATCAGATATTCTACCGCAAAACAGCAGTACTTGGTACAGTTGTGTTCCGGTTTGAAGGGTGAGTGAGCCAGTGTAATTGCAGGCACAAGGGACATAACATCTTAGTTCCCAAGGTTGGTGGCGCATTAGCGATGTAAGCTATGGTTAACATTTCTTACAATGCCAATGTCTACGGGCATTGGTGACATACCATCAGGTGGCCCATATGCTCGTCCGCCTTTCTATACAATAAAAAAAAACTAAGAGTTTTTCAATTTGAACCAGTGGTGCCTAAAAATAGCGGGAACAACCAAAAAAAAAAAACTATACAGCTTTATAAGTTAAATATATTTATGAGTATAGATGTATGTCGTCACAATTCTTTTACAATATCAATACTACTATAACTCTTAGATTCACAACAATATATTTTTATTATTTCAATAAACAGTGTCATCTACATCTGACTAAAGTCTTAGTCAGTAAAGTCTTAATCAGATTAAGGTCTTACAGTAAAATTTTGTTATTATAACATTTATTTCAATATATTAATTCATTAAAAAGTGCATTTAGTATAGATTATCCTAGTAAGCGCTAATTAAGAGTTACTATGATTTGTAATCGTGTATTCTTCGTCCATTGGTGATACAGATGACACTTGTAGTCATGTTTCATGTTATAAATTCTACTAGAATAGTCCTATTTATACATATTTACATATTGGTGTATATAAGTAATAATCGTTATCGAACAGAAATAAAATCAGACCATTAGTTTCAAAGGGACGGTTGTCTATAAATAATTTATTTATTTAGTTAAGGATCTCCAACAAAGGATACACACTTACAAGTACAATGATTTGTTGAATAATAGTGTAACATATGTGTGCTCCTTCAATTACAGGAGACCACAGCAAGAGCATAAAGTGATGACTAAACAGAATTAAAAATTATTGTATAATTCTATAAATATCTATATAAAGAAAGAATGGAATGTGATACACAATCAATTAATAATTTAGGAATAATTGAAACAGTCTTTGAAAAACGTCTTTGAAAATTATATTAAATCGGCCGTAAAATGCAAGATGGTAATGATTAAATGGTTCAAACCCGGGCAAGCCAATATAACTTTCAGCAAATCACATGAAATTTGTAATTAGATTTAATTTTTTTTTATTGCTTTGTTTATCTCTACTCCTTCGTCGATTGGAATAGGGTATAGATAACGTATTTAAAAAAATATATATAATTTTTTTTATTTTTAAATTTAGAAGTTTCCAATACTTTTTCTCAAAATACTTTTACAATTTTTAATTTGATAGTCTACGATATATGAATATTTTGAAATAAATATTTTTTTTACACTACTACATATTCATTAAAACAATTCAAAATTTAAATTTTGAATAGGCTTTTCAAAATACAAATGTATTTCGTACAATTATCTATACTACTACTATATAAATATATTGGCTCTGGATATTATAATGTTTTTCACCTGATTTTGTGATAAATAATCGTTTTATGATGCAGTGATTCACATTAAACTATTTTTTTAATTTTTGTCTGTCTACTGTCTGTCTGTTTGTACATACTTATAACTCAAGAACAGCTTGACCAATCTTAATGAAAATTGGTACACACAAAGAACATGTGATGGCGCAAATGATAGGCGCATATATAAGATCGGTAAACCCTACGGTATCTTATGAAAATGAATTTCAAATCGTTAATTACGTATTTCTTTACCAGTAGCCATATATATATATATGTGTGTGTGTGTAATTATAGTAATAAAATGGCACAGCTAGTATATTATATAATTGCAACGAATACCTCCCAGAGACTTTCTCAAAAGATCAAAATCAATCGAAATCTCGTGTACCTCATTAAAAAAAACGCCTAAACGTGATGAACTTCTTAAATAAGTGTTTTGATTAATGACGTCAAGAGACCTGAACGAAATAAAATGTAGAAATTATCAGTGAAATATTAACATCTATTTAAAAAGAACCGCAGATGTAGCCCAGAGCTCCTGGTACGAGGACTTCTCGGCTGTTCACATGTCCCTGGCCCCTCTGCACGTATTGCTGTTGTTGGTCAAATTAAATACTTATTTATATAATTATGAAAACGACATTATTACGGAGAGGTGATTGAATTTTCGGTCTGGGTACTCAGATATCTATGTTACTACTTACAATATTCTACCGTAAAACAGCAGTACTTGCTATTGTTGTTCCGGTTTGAAGGGTGAGTGAGCCAGTGTAATTACAGGCACAAGGGACATAACATCTTAGTTCCCAAGGTTGGTGGCGCATTGGCGATGTAAGCGATGGTTAACATCTCTTACAATGCCAATGTCTATGGGCGTTGGTTACCACTTACCATCAGGTGGCCCATAAGCTCGTACGCCTACCAATACTATAAAAAAAAATCAGATGACCCATTTGCCAGTCCACTTAAACATGTTCAATTAAAGAATAAATGATTGATTGATTGATTGAATATAATTAACATCGGTGTAAAATTAACCATAAAAACAGTTACAAAAAATTAATACCGGCTTGCATCGTTCTTCGACGTGTAACGACATGACGACTTCCAATGACCTGGCTCGACTCTGCGTTCATCTGTTCTGAAATGATATTAGTCCAAAATTTTTATACATTCGCTCTGAATAAAATCCCGCTACTAGATTTTTCGATTGGAATATGTTAGGGGACACCCCCTAAGTATAAAACCGTTTTTGTCATACCAGACCGCGAGCGTTAGCTGCCATCTTGAAAAACGTTTATTTGCAAATATCTCAGGAACGGCGAGTCTTACGTTAAAATGACTAAAAACTTTTTTGTAGAAGATAAAATTTCCCATCTTTTTTTAGTTGAAACATTTTTCTCTATTGTTAAAATTGTCTGAGATATAGTTAGTTCTGACTATACCATTTTTCTTGGTTACGAATATTGATACTAAAAATGTTCGTGAAAATATCGAATTTAGCGGTAGTTATAGTAATAGTGGTTGGTCAAAAATGTGTTTATATATTATATGAACACAGTGACTATAAATGGCCCACTGTTGGGCTAAAGCCTATACTCTCTAGAATATAAAATAAAGTTTTCAAAAAAAAATACCTCGGTTTCTGCTTCGGCTACGTGTCATTATCCAATGGCCTTCGTGGTCTTCGTCACTCGATGAACTCGATTCGCGGTAATTATGCACTGATAAGAAATATTAATCATAACTTTTGGTAAAGTTTGGCAATGATTTTTCTGTACCTATTCATAAAACTGTCAGTATGTCCATATTCTGAAATTCAAGTTAGACCGACTAAATATTGTAACATGTGAACGAGCACAGCGCTACGTAAAAATAAGCAAGGACATGTTATTTCTGACGCTAACGCTACACATACTTTATACATACACATATTTTATTACCTTTAATCCTTCTTCGATTGGAATGCGTTTATAATATTCCGATCAATTTCCAATTAATTAATGTTGATGCTCATACAAAGTGGATTAATATATTACAAGCAATGCCATAACTGGTACTACGAATATTGGAAAAGCTCTACTATCTTATATCGCGTTTTGGGTATTAAATCGTAAAATTATACAAAATGGAATTAAGAACCAGCAGTTCCTGAGATTAGCCGGATCAAACAAACAAACTCTTCAGCTTTATATATTAGTATAGATATGAACACAGTGACTATAAATGTCCCACGTTTTCGCTAAGATTTATCCTCTCTAAAATATTAAATAAAGTTTTCAAAAAAAAACATTACCTCGGTTTCTGCTTCGGCTACGTGTCATTATCCAATGGCCTTCGTGTTCTTCGTCACTCGATGAACTCGATTCGCGGGAATTATGCACTGATAAGAAATTAAGAAATATTAATCACATTATATATAACGGCGCCTGATATTATTAAATAATGAAAATCAGTTAATTTTGAGAGGTACAATTTATTTTGTTATATTTTATCGTTGGTATATTATTCTATTTAGTTTATTACAGCGGATAACACCGAATGGAGTTGTGTGTGTCACGGCGAGCGAACATTCGCAAACCCATTGGCTCTAAATCGCTAATTATTACTGTAATCCCTAACTGCACAAGTTTTAAGTGTTTGTGTAATTAAAGTTGTAACAAAAGACAACACTACTGTCCAATTATTTTAGCAATTCCTGAGGTATAACGGCCACAAATTCACGAATCAGGTATTAGATTTGAGCCCGGCTTGCCGACGTCCCGCGGAATGGGAGATAGATAGAGGGTGAAAATAAAAAAAACCAAATTATTTTTCTTTTTTAATATATTCACCTGCAAGACGAATACATTTTTCTTATCTTTCAATTTAATTTATTTATACCCTCATAAAAAATATTTTGTCTTTATCTTCAAAATACGCCGAAACTGCCTCCTTGACTTCATTATCGGTGGTAAATTTCTTACACCGCAGTTCTTTTTTCATTTTTGGAATCAGGTAATAACCACTCGGGGCTAGTTCTGGGCTGTAGGGTGGGTGACTCAAAATATCGAAGCCCACCTTATGCAGGACAACCAACGCAACACGGCTCTTGTGGACGGGCGCGTTGTCGTGCAAAAGCAGCACACCTTTTGTAAATATTCCCCGACTTTTCTCTTTAATAGCTTATTTTAATTGCTCTAATATTGAAGCGTAGTATTCTCCGGTTATAGAAACACTTTTATCTTTAAAATCGATCAATAACATTCCTTCCGAGTCCCAAAATACCGTTGCCATGAGTTTCCCAGCTAACTGTGACACCTTAAGCACATTGGGTGGTGCTGTGCCCTTTTTATGCCACTGCATAGTCTTATTTCGACTTAGGTTCATAATGATGAACCCAAGTTTCGTCTCCAGTAAAAATTCTACTCAATACATCATCTTTGTCTTCTTTGCAGAGGTCCAAAAATGCACGTGAACACTACGCGCTGTTGTTTTTGCGGCGGCGTGAGCATTCTCGGCACCCATCTTGCGCTGACCTTAGTCATGCCAAGATTATCGTGCAGCATTTTTAAAATGGTTGTATCAGATACCGCAACCATTTCTGCGAGTAGTTTCTTTTTTAGTCGAGCATCGTCGATTACAATTTTTTCGACTTTTTGGATAAGTTCTGGCGTGGTCACCTCGATGCTCCTGCCTGGCCTCGGGTCGTCTTCAAGTGATTCCCTTCCTTGTTTAAATAAACTGTGGCACTTGTACACCATGGCTTTTCCTGGGTAAGAGTCGCCGTAAACCGATGACATCTCATTCAGTATAGTCGGAACTGATTTTCCTTGCTTGGTAAGGAACTTTGGAACGGCACATTCGATTTTATCCATATTTAACTTTTCACTCCCGATTATGTTGCTTGGTTGACGATAGCTCAAAGACTAATTCTCTAATAACAATGAAACCTCGTATTTATATTAATTATGAGTCACTAAATACGTTACGATCCTAATGAGCATAATTATCCCCCTCCAACCCTCTCTTTCCGCGAACTTAAAAACGCACCCTCGTATATATAATTGAAAATTTAGCAATGATTTTTCTCTACCTATTCATAAAACTGTCAGTATGTCCATATGCTGAAATTCAAGTTAGACCGACTAAATATTGTAAGATGTGAACGAGCACAGCGCTACGTAAAAATAAACAATGAAATATTATTTCTAATATCGTAACTAGATTTAATATTAGATTTAATCAAGTGTTATGACTGAGCCGTACATATTTATGTCATTTGGAAAGTTAATTTTATTATTCGAGATGAATTTAAATGTCACTGAAATATCGAGTGATATGTTTAGTCCATCACGCTTTTTTTATTGTATATGTAGACGGACGAGCATATGGGCCACCTGATGGTAAGTAGTCAAAAACGCCCATAGAGAATGGCATTGTAAGAGATGTTAACCATCGCTTACATCGCCAATGCGCCACTAACCTTGGGAACTAAGATGTTATGTCCCTTACGCCTGTAATTACACTGGCTCACTCACCCTTCAAACCGCAACACAACAATACCAAGTACTGTTGTTTTGCGGTAGAATATCTGATGAGTGGGTGGCACCTACCAGACGAGCTTGCACAAAGCTCTACCACCAAGTAAACGGTCAAAACGATAAAACGATGACAAAAGTAAATTTACCTGCATCAACGGCCGTCACCGGGCTAGTTGCGCTCGTCTCATATCTGTTTTCAACAACGACTACAGCTGACGCACCTAAAGGGATAAGATTATTACATGTTATTTTGGATCAAATCATTTGTATTCAGATTAATCATATAAGCAAAAATAAAAAAGTAAGAAATGCATAATTAATTATATAAGCAAAAATAATAAAATGCATAATGTACTTACTGAGCAAAAAAGCAACAGCTTCTTTCTACGCCAATCTTAATTCGAACGGTCTCCTATCTGGGATTTAAAGTTATGAATGTAATAATAATAAATTTAACTTAAACATACGCCATGTTTAAGTTAAATTTAACCAAAACCAGTGTTATCAATATTAAGCGAAAACTAAATCGAGTCATCATATTTTATTATAAGTAACTAATTAGAATTTTTAATACGATCATGTTCGTTTGGGTATGGCCCCATATATGGTTTCATAAATGTACGTTGTTCTTGCTCTAAATATTACAGAGCATTTAACGACTATATCTAAATTGAAACGTTAGAATCCTAACGTGGACAATACGATCGCGATGTGTTACAATCAATAATATCAGTATATATAGACTGCGACGATCCGTACCCGCCTCACAGCATTATTCCACATAAATAAAACATAATACTTTTGTAACAAAAACATATATTCACACACAGAGATACACATCCAGACACACACATTATCTCTCTCACACACACACAAACTATTAAAGTACAAATAAATCTTATAATTATCTAGACTTCAAAATTCATATTCCGATACGTAGATTAATAAAACCTATGAGATAGGTATCGTTATGTTTGATTTGATTAATATATATAACGTGATAATGACCCCAAACACAGTACAGTCTGTCAAAGCATTTCTTGTGAAGGAGTCTGTGACGATACTTGGCTGACTAAATTAAAGATTATTTGGTAATATAATGCATTATTTTTTATGTGTTTCCTGTTAAGATGTTTTGTATCCTTAATGAGCTGTCCATGACTTCAAGTCTTTAATTAAGTTATTGTTAACTATTGTAAAAAAAACAGTTGACAATGCCTTAATTTAATTTCCATCTTTATTCGGGGTTACTCACATAGAAATATTGTCCCTAATTAGTTGGCCACAACTGTACATATATACAAATATATACAGTGGCGGTCATATAATTAGAAACACTTCTTATGAATAAAGAAAGTTTAACTTCAACGTACAAATGTTCGTATAAAATATACACATTTAATAATTAATAATCATGCAATAATATAGCCACTCAAATAAAAAACTCATTAAACGCATAAAATACAAAACACATCTTACTTTTAATTACAAAATGAGTCTTACACATGTAGGAGTTTATTTTCTGTTACTGGCCGCTTGGACGCCTAATTAGAAACATTTTAAAAAATAATCCATAACTCGTTCTTTTTTTGAAATTGGAGAATAACATTTCTTTTTCTATTATTTTGGCAGCAATTGAAAAATGTATGAAATTGATTGAATCAATGCCACGTCGCTGCAGTGCTGTTATTGAAAATAAGGGATACGCCACTAAATATTAATTATAACTATTGGTAGGCTGTGGATAGTAGTTATTTCGTAAACAACAATACTAATTAGTAATACTTAAAAAAATATTGTTTTTTATACTTTTTTGTTGTTGTTTCTAATTAGTTGACCATTATTGTTCATACCTTAAAACTGATTTAAATGTTTGTCCGTAATGTAATATTGAAACTGCACTTGTGTAATGGGATTTATATTGTTTTTCTAATAAATGATAAATCGTTGAACATATCGTTGTCCTATTTATTGTTTAACTTCAAAATAAAAACGATTGCGGTGAAGTATCTTACATAATGTCAAGGACCGTTGGTAGTGTTTCTAATTATACGACCACCACTGTATATACATATATAAATACATATATCATATCATATATTTTTTATCTATCGCCGTAACTATAATTAATTTAATTGATTTTATGCAGGGTTATTGGTAATTTGACGTCTTCCCGTTAGGAGGTGATAGTGGTGACTATTTGCGATAATATTAACCCCCGTATGTATAATGCAAAACTGAACCATTTTTGAGTTATCATATATTTATCTAATTTCAAAATAAGTCATGCATTTTTGACTTATTTTGAACACATCAAACATAAATATAAAAAGAAGTATCAATTTAAATCTCATTTTTTCTTCTGATTTATAAAAACAATTAAACACTGGTTATTTATTAATATTAAAACAACAATTATCGGAACAAATTTAAAAATGCGAGACGAAAATCGATATTATTTCAATATTTTCCTAAGAATTGTTCCCACTAAAATGCCTTAAAAACAAAAAACGTGTACTATACGTAGGTACGTATAGCGTTGATTTGAAAATGGATTCGATTTTCATTGTAAGTTTTAGTTTAAGTACACGCAAAGTAGTTGCAGATAATTAATTAACACTATTTCAAAGGTTTTTAAATTAAAATAATATTGCAAATAAAAATTCCAAACTTTACAACAAGACACACGCTAAGTAGTTTCAGATGATAATAATGTTTACCTTGTTCTCGGTCGTATATGGCTATTGGCTCATCGTATTCGGTTTGAACGCTTTTATCGCACGTTGCTCGAGCTGTAAAATCATTTTTTTTTATAAAATGTTTTTTTTTAAGTGAAAGGTATATAAGTACAACTATGCATCTTCATTCTGAACTAGTACTAGTAGTAGATAGTACCTAAGTAAGCTATACGTTTAATTAATTTTGGAACATGTCAATTATCAAACAATTCACGTGAATCAATTGTGATGTTTAAGAATTAGTATAAGCACACGCAAATTAGTTTCAGAGAATGAGTTCTCTGAAACTAATTTGGGTCTCAAACCTGAGTTGCTGCTAGTTGTCTGGTAATATCCGGGCTGAGTCCTTCTTTTGGCCGCCCCTCTATCTGCGAAATCATTTTTTTAATACGTGAAAAACTAATTTAATTGATTACGTAAAACGTCGATTTAAAAGTGGAATCTATTTTTAACGTTAGGTTTAGTTTAAGCACACGCAAAGTTGTTGCGGAAAATTAATTAACATTATTTCAAAGATTAATAAATTAAAATAATATTCCAAATAAAAATGCCTTAATTTACATCAAAACAGACGCAAAGTAGGCGATAAATTACCCGTGACATAGTTGCAACTAAGCCCATCGTTTGTTTCGGTCGCGACTCCGTCTGCGAAATTAATATTTTTTGTTAAGTGAAAACAAAGTCTCGTGTATTCTAAGAGCGAATTGCGGTAGATTGCGGTCCTTCCGCATATCTCTCGCTCTACATTTTAGCTGCAGCAGAATCAGGGGTCACAGTTAATTTACATGACTTCTTGAAACCAAGACTCGATCAAAACTATTTTTTTTTTTTAATAAAACCAGAAAGTTCATTGTTTTATTTGTAACTGCGATTAATAATATGGCTACTTAAGGACCCCAACCATATCATCCGGTTTTTAATACAATTGAAAATGTATGGTCGCAACTGAAACGTTATGTAGCCGTTAGAAACGTGGATATTAATTTAACTACAATAAAAATTATTGACTTAAAAAGTAAACATTATCGAGGAAGAATGGAAAAAGGTTTGCGATCACGATCAATTAATGTGAAAATGAATATCGAATAATTCAACACGAGATAATTACACTGATATGATAGTGTGATCAAATTACTTGTGAACAAATACATCTGATAGTGACAATGATTTTGACCTAATTGAGAGCACACATAGTGAAATGGAAGGAGTAAAATGAATTGAGAATTTAAATGATTTAAAGTTTTTAGTATAAGGTGTCATTTTAATATCTAATAGGTGTTTGTTAAGAATACTTCACCTGTAACTTAAAAAAAAAAACGTGCGCGTCTCGGGACGCAGTTTTTTTTTTAAGAAGTGATAATATTTATTATTAATTATAATATATTAAATATAATTTAAATTAGTACTTGAGAGTAAATTATTATAAGTACTATCTGTATACGCTAGATGGCGTTAGGTTGGTAACTCTCAGGTTAAGCGGTCCACAGTCGGTAATAGTGGTGCCGTAACGCGTTACATTACGAAGCGGTTTACCCTCCGATAAGAAGTTATCACTTCAAAAATATCCAAGATCTCTCCCGATGAGAGCAAGTCTCCATGTGGTGGTGAATTGTCACCTTATAACATTTTATGCGATGAGCTGACTTGTAATACTGTTTTGTGTGTATGTGTGTGTGTAAGGTACACACACATACACAAAACTTTTAGTGGCTAATTTGGTTTGACCTTCCAATAAGTTTGACCTTCCAACGAGGCGGTAGTCTCAAAATGAGGAAATTACGCAAACTGGAGTCTTATAGGGATTGAATTTCACCAAGTTTGGTTGACCCCAATCGCGTCGCATTATTTCCTGGAAAGCCCATAGGAAGGAAGATTCGAAAGAAACGCTTTATACCATACTCAGTCAAAGGCTTTTTCTATGTCCAGACCAACTGCTAATTTTGTTGTAGTTAAGTCCAAGGGGTGGCCTCTTGGAATCAACTGCTTCAGCCTTTCGGTCAGGTAAATTAGAAGATCACCAAGTTCATTACATTAAATGTATTAAATTTTAATTTAATGTCCTTTTAATAAAAATTTATAAATACAACAATTTTTTTCTACTAAGGCACTCGCTTAAAAATGCTTATCTCGAAAATACCTACTTGTTTTTGTTGAATTAGTATCATGATATGGCACTTTAAAATAAATATATGATTTTATTTTTATATTTTAACCGAAAAATAAATAAAATCAAGAATAACGCGAAAATACTGGCGAAATTGTATAGGGTGACGTCACGCGTCGATCGGTCGATCCAGAAAAGAATAAAAAAACTCGTAAGTATAAAAATTCATAAAAACGCGACGGTCTAGTGTGCATAGTCTAATACTTTCCAGTGCGAAGAAATTTTTTTTGCCGGACACGTTCCTATTACGGCCATAGTATGAAACGTTGTAGTGATCAGAGCCCTTTATAAGGGTAGGGGTAGCCCTCTTATCCTCTCCTTAACTCGACACTTTTTTAGTGTAAAATGACAGAAAATGATAGTTCGGAGGTGAATTAACCTCAAAACTTTAATCATGAATATCTCAGTAACCATGGGTTTCCACGGGGGGGGGAGGAGCGGTACAGGTGGGTTCTGCATCTCCCTAACCTAACCCAACGCCCGCGCTATTGATTTTACATTAAAGTAGAACTCAATATAATATGTATACAATTGATTGATAAAATGCAGCAACCGTCAGCCACATAAACTTCGAATGCTTGGATCTTGACGCTATGCGGCTTTCATTTTATATTAGGTCACGAAATAACAAATCATCTTGCTCGAGAAACATAAACGCTTTTATTTTTACTTACACATTCAGTAAAAAACACTATGCACAATGTACATACCATGTACATTTAAATTTTAATTATTAATGTCAATGTTTTTTTTATTAAGTATCTTTTTTACAAGTAATGTATAGCATGCATGCATTATAACTAATATCAAAAACTAAAACTTACTTGATACACTTTGGCCTTGCCAATTTGGTTCTGTACTGTCGGCCTCCATATTGTCATTTTCCATTTTGCGGTTACAAGAAGAAGACCTATGATTAAAATCTTTCATTAAAATCATATTATTAATAAAAACGGTAAAATAACAGCCTGTAATTGACCCACTGCAAAAAGATTAAGGAGGCACCGCTTTTACCACATTTAAAAAAAAAAAATGTTGGCTCCATGGCCCGGGCTCTTAAGTGAACTTTGATTTAGATTGTTTTGTGCTTATCACAAGCCAATTTGGCTATCCAAGCTTTACTACTTATGCTGGGTGACATGGAATCAAGAAGACTGGGATAATATGGGATTAAAATTTTTTAGCACTGTTTTTATAGAATCTGAACATATAAAGATGGCATCATTGAATAACATAAAACAAGCAATTACATATACACAAATATGAATAAATTTATTTTGTGTAATGTGGAAAAAGCCTTATCGCTTTAAACAAATTAATTTATAAAAAGGAATATCTGTAAATATATAATAAAATAAACATTCAAACATACAATAAAATAAAATTTTTATATTCAAAAATCTTATTCATTTTGAAAAAATTGAAAAAATTGAAAAAATTGAATTGAAGTTAACAAGGGTGGCTAATACAACTAAAATTATTTAACAATCAATATTTGAGAACTACCAGATCCTTTAATATATATTTTTTATTAATATTCTACCGCAAAACACCAGTGCTTTGTATTGTTGTGTTCTGGTGTGAAGGGTGAGTGAGCCAGTGTAATTACAGGCACAAGGGACATAACATCATAGTTCCCAAGGTTTATGGTGCATTGGCGATGTAAACGATGGTTAACATTTCTTACTAATGTCTATGGGCGTTGGTGACCATGTACCATCAGGTAGCACAAACGATCGTCCATCTACATAAAATATATATATATATATTGATATAATCATTAGTTATGATTTATTCTGGTAAATTGAAATAGATAATTCATATTGCTTTTAGTTAACAAAACATTTTGTTTACATAACTGCTCTTGTAAAAATAGTACAATAATTATTTTCATCTAAAATACTTTGCCTATCTGAAGCCATAACCCTCATATTGTGATACTAGGAACCAGTTTATAAGGTAATTTTAATATTGGTAAATCTATTCAATATTCGAAAAGCTTATCAACTAAGAAGAAGAATCATGATTCATACAAATGTATATGTTAAGAGTAAATACTGCTATTCAATTAAATTATTTTCTTCATAAATGTCTATAGAAATATTGATTTTGTGAAAATTTATGCTCAAAACTCTTTATGTTCATAACATAAAACTTACTCGGAGGTAGTACTTTGTGAAAGCTTGCCTGGGTAGGTCCCACCCACTCATCAGATATTTTACCGCAAAACAGCAGTAGTTTGTATTGTTGTGTTCAGTTTAAAAGGTTAGTGAGCCAGTGTAATTATAGGTATGGTTAACATCTCTTACAATGCCAATGCCTATGGGCGTTGGTGACCACTTAACACCAAGTGGGCTAAATGCTCGTCCGCCTATCTATACAATAAAATAAAATACTATATAGGTACCTTTTGGAATCTCTAAATTTAAACTTAATCATAATTAAAAATGAAAACTTCAAGACATTGTAATTTTTTTATATTTTACATTTAGGAATTAAGGGAGGCATTATATTATTATATTCATATATTAATTGAATATTTTTCTTAATTCCAAATAAGCCTTTAACGATGTATAGAAGAGGCGAAAAAATTATGAAAATGCATTTAGGTACCATATTTTTTGTTAATATCTGCTTTATCGATTAAAGAAAACTAGTTACTAAGTCACAAAAATTAATAAATCAATCATTATTAACCAAGTATTCCCTAATAAAAGCAAATCAAAAAGGACCTCTTAAATATTTTAAAATAAAATATTATAAGTCTTATCTGTACCTAGTACGCTCTTCACTCCGTCCTCGTTGCACTCGATAAATCAAATAAATAAATAATCAATACGCGCATATAAACCACACTACGGCGATGTAATTTTGAATTGAAAACTGACATCCCCTCTTATGGCTCTTCAAAATGTCATAATCTTCACATTGAAAGTTAATGAATTATTAATAATTTCCTCGATCTATAATGACCTTTTTTTCTAGTTATTATTAATATTATAAATGTGGAATTTCTTTGATTATTTCTTAGGGTATCTAATAAACCCTTTACCACACAAACAAACAGACGCGCAGGCGCACGCGCGCGAGTGAGGTCGCATGTGAAAACTAGAATTGTATAAATGGGTTTATATACTACTAATTTTCTACTCCGCCATATAATATTAATATAAAACTTAGAGTTCATACTTTTTATTATTTTGTAAAGACTGTTATAATAGCCCTTATAGATTTCATCTATACTAATATTATAAAGAGGAAAGATTTTTGTTTGTTTGTTACGATTTAAATAAAAAACTCGACAAATTTTAAAATTTCTTTCACCATTAGAAAGATACATGCTTACCGAATAACATAGGCTATATTATATTTAAAAGTTTCGCGCTGCGAAAACACTTGACGATATATAAAATAGTGTTCTATATATTAATAGTACTCTAGTACTAGATTGCCTACAAGAAAATCCTCGATGGTATAATATTATGTCTAACTATTAAAGTTAAGCCACAAAAACAGTTTTTTTTTTTTAATTATATTAAGTTCAAATACGGGTGCAATCGAATAGTGGTGATATTGGTCTCATGGTATTAATCCTTATCCATTGAAATGGTTTGATAATTAAGATTGCATATGTACGTGTAAATTTCACTTTAAATTATACGGGTCGGACTTTTCGTTTAGAAGTAATGCCGTGTATAAAAATTATCTAAGTAAGAAAAATGTCATGGCTTGAACAAACTGTAACTTTCCTACGTTTATCTATTAACAAATACTAATTTGAGTTAAATCATAGTTTTTAAATTTCGCGGACAAAGTCGCGGGCAAAGTGCCAGTGATCTTATAATTTTATTACTAAGGTTAAATTATGTTTCAACTTAAATGAGATCATCTCAATAAGAGTTGTCGATTTTAAAAAACTTACCCTTGTATAATATTCAATTATTTTTATATTCAGAAATAAATTGTACATTATTATAAATTTATCTTTATAATTTTTAGAATTCCACATAATTGACTTATAGGTAATATAGGTTTGCATAGGCTTGGTAACTTAATTTCACCTTTCCTTTCCATTACCCGAATACAACGCCCAAGCGTGGTTGGGGAGTGCTGGATTTAACGACATTTGGATGAATATTATTCTCAATTGGTGCTGATTGGCAATCGCTGAATGGCTTGAGGAGGTGCTAAAATTCAAGCAACATGTGGGAAGTCCACTTAAGATGTTATTTTAGCCATAAAACGCTGAAGACATGACGTAATGAATAGGTCGCTCTAAGCGGCTATAATTGCTCGCTTTGGCTATGAGAGCTTGAATGTTGCGAAGTTTTGTCTATATATGTTTCATAAGAGTCCTTTAAATAGTTTAATTATAATTGCCAACTTCAGCCACATACGGATCGAGACACGTTTGCTATATTTATATGGGACTGGGTTCAACTCTGGTCCAAAGGTTAATCTGGGTTGCATATGTGGAATACTTAATCACTAAAAACGGTAAAACCCCTGTCAGAATGAGAGGCTGCGGTATAATTTTCACATAGACGTCGCTGTCCCTCCCGTGCCATGCTTAACTTGTGGTTCGGCAAAGCTCTTCTCAAGAGGTGAAAGTGTAGACAGAGAAACTAACTGTCTACGGGTGAAAGTAATCTCGCCCCCTAAACTCCTTGTACGTTTTGGTGTTGAAATAAGAAAAAAATCTATACCATTGTTTTAAAATCAGAAAAGTAATGAAGGATAAACTACATAACTATGGTACTTTTAATAACACAAAATGTAATTTGCATTTTATTTATTTATATAGAACACAGCCATAATTTAATGCAATAATTCTAAATTGACGCTTGTATAAAAAATGCAAGCTAAACTTTTTAAAGTCAAACTATAATTTATTATTTTCGATTGGTATATTTGATTTGAAGCATTTGATTTGTTGCGTCAACTCCTAAAATAACTTGCCACATATCAAACTTTTATATACAACGCTGTAAAAAAGATTTTTTTTTTAATAAACCAAGTATATAAGCATAAAAATAATTATCTAATAATTTTGACTCTCTTGTCCTTAAGATTTAGATATATTAAGTTTATTATGGATTGCAATCAAAAACAGAGTTACTGGGGATATCTTTACAAAAATAGTAAATTCTGTCATCTGTAATAAATCGCATATATGGTTTCAACATTAGTATTTTAGTATATAATTTTCAGTAGTTTATTTATTTACTCATTATCAGTTAACAAGAGCAGATTGTTAAGCATGCCCAAGCCAAATATATCTTGTGTTGATTTAAAGAATCATTCACTTGGTTGAGTCAATATGATGGATCGCTGATGTGAACGGACCGTTATGTTTGTCGTGAATTATGACAGTCTGTGCCTAAAAATACAAAACTAGGTACATTTTTAATCTGTATCATTTCGAGACGTTCTCGGCTTAAAATGAAGTGCAGTGTTAAGTGAAACAGGCAATAACTGCAATAAGTCTATTAATAAAAAAAAGAGTAAAGACTGACTCAATAACATCGTCTTTCATAATAGTTGGAATGAATCAAAGGAAAAATTTATAAAAATGTTTGTCATGAAACGAAAGTGATATCTATGGCTTGTGATGTCTCATAATATGAGAAATCTTCTGATATTTGCCAAAAAATAGTCATAGTAAGATGTAATCAAAATTTTAGAAGGTTCACATCCAGACATGGGTTCCAGATTACGGTAAAGAAATAACCATCCTTTAAATAATTCGTGACACATAGTAACTTTTTAAGTAATAATCGATCTAATTATATTCACTGCCAAATCATTTAACCTAATATATACTCCATTCATTTTGTATTATTATTTAATTGTTTGTTTCTAATTCCTTTCATCGTTATCACTTCAGTTTTAATAGACCTTTTATTTTTGTTCTGACACATATTTCCTGCGCCTAATCATAAACGTCATCGTGTTCAGCATGGAATTGATAAGTCCCACTGTCTCCCACTTTGTAAAATTAGGTGGCAATATAATATCCGAACCAGAGACATAAAATGTGAAAACTGTGACATAAGATGTGTGTGAAATAACAGCTTATTATGTGTCATTTAAAATGAATTTGTTGTACAAATTTATTCTTTGTGAGTTAATAATGCTTTCATAATTTTGTATTAATTCTTAATAAGCCTATCATTTCTAGGAACTATGTGTAATTGTAAATATAAAGATATATTCAAATGCTTGGCTTTTTTTTCTATTATATTAATAAATTCCAATTTGAATCGAAAGTAAACAATTTTCAATTTATTATAGACACACACATGTATATTTTTCTTATTAGATATGAATTATAACTATCCATTTATCACTAACTTTATTATTTTCAGAGATACCGTGCGCTTCCTATTTGAATTATTTTGTGAAGTATCCCCCGGTGATCATGTAAGAGATCCATATGTAGTACGAAAATACCCAGAGAATTACAAAAATGAAGAAGAATTGAAGAATGTACCCAAATTCACATTTCCATGTCAATTGGAGAAGTAAGTTGAAGTATATTATGTTGCGAGGGTAAATACTGTTGGCCTCATAAACTTTGACATAGCTGTAAGATATTATATAGCCTTTCAATAAAAATTAACATCAAAAGCAAAGTAAATGTTTATATATTTATTAATATTTAAAAAATATAAATACTATTCATTAAAATCATTTGGATGATATTATTTCCATCTATAAATATACATAAGAAGTTTCTCTCGATCAATTGGTATATGGCACGATGTCAAGTGTCAATTGAATTGTATTATAATGTACTGGCACAGTTTGTTGTGTGTTTCAATGTTTTGTTTGTGTGATATTCAAATAGGAAATACAGTATGAACTACATAAAAAAGTAAAGTATGGCAACTTTCATTCAATATAAATCTGGTTTTTTATATTCATGAAATATAGATGCTCGTTATGTTGATACACTTTTTGTATTTATTACAAATGTATAGTATTTAGAATGAAACTGGAATGTATTCAGCTTTTGCCTTTTACAGTTTTTATAAATTTGTATTTTTTTTTTTCAGTACATTTGTTCAACATTACTCTTTTGTATTGACGTCTGTGGATTCAAAATATACATTTTGTTTTTGTCGTTATGATCCAAAAGCAAATACAGCACTAGTACTGCTATCCCATTTGCCGTGGCATGACATATTTTACAAGTAAGTATTGTGAATATTTATGTACCTCGATTATCCAAACCAATTGGGACAGAGACTAGTTCGGATAATCGAAACGTGGGTTTTTAGGACGAGATCATAATCAACACCTTTTTACATTAAAATAGTACATATTTGACAACCAAATTAACATTGTGTATTTTCAACACTTGAAAAAGTTGAATACATTTTGTTATATTTTTTTATAAAATCGTCAATTTTTAATTGACGAACTGCTGTAACGCGTTTGTGAGCGAAATGTGTCTTTCGCACCAATGTTCGGATAATTGAGAGTTCGGATAAACTAAGTCATAGTTCGGATGATCGAGGTTCGAATAATCGAGGTTCTACTGTACAAACATATTTAAGTTTTTAATGTGTAAATATATGTGTAGTCCAAGTTCCACATGGTTTTTCTAATCTTTTCATGTTACTGTTCATCTTAATAACTAGTTCTGTAAACTTAACGGCTCTTAAGTAAATTTGGTAGAGAATACATAGTACACAGCCATAATACATATCAGAAATGTATCAAATAATGGATAACCATTTTGCTATGCTCTTATTTTATACATATTAAATTAATTTTTCTTACAAATTATAGTATTAAATTGAATTATTAAGCATTTTTATTTTTAATGCAATGTGATTGTATGATTTTGTTGCATTCATATATGTTATGCGCTTGTGATAAGGACCATCAAAGATCTTACTGTATAAGAGTGTTCTTTCCTTTAGTGAGCATTGCAATATTTTTGTTTACCAGTACTATTCTTGCAAAGCGATGGCTGTTCAAAACTTTGATTAATGCAAAAAGTTGATAAATTTTATTACTTTTAATTAAAAAATAATGTTTTGTAATCAAAACATATTGTGCAAAGATATTTACTATTCAGAAATATTTTTACCAGTATTTTATAGAAAATTGCGAATTCAGTGTTTTCATTGTATCTGTTTTGTCAATTTTTTCTATTAAACCATCATTGCGGCATTCATTATTCGAGTATAATACAATTTGATCTGTATGTATGAATTTTACAATAATATGTAACTGAATTGTTGCTGCAGAAACATGACTTTTGATTTGGTGTAAGTTACAGCCAGTAAAAGTTCAAATGTTGTTCCAATGTTTCCTATCCTGTTTGAGAAAACTTGGGGGTTTTTCCATCGCATTGCAAGTCATATCTGTATCAAAATAACATTTCATATAACAAACATAACGTTCCCGTATAAAATTCTTGGCAAATCTCTTATTATCGTTCTCCTGTATCTCTAACGGTTAATTACATATAACGAAAGTGTGAGTATATTATTGAACCCACCTATATTTATGTATATTAAATGAACTCTGTTGGATATATAGGTAGTGTCTTAAGCAATTATAATATATTTATCTATTTTAATGTATACTGACATTATAAAACTGAAGATATTTTTTTCGTTGAACGCGCTAATCTCAGGAACTACTGTTTCGAATTGAAAAATTATTTTAGTGTTGGATAGCCTGGGAAGGCTATAGGCTATTTACGCTACGACCAATAGGAGCGAACTTGCGTTGCGTTGCGTGCGCTGCGTAAACGGATAAAGTTACGCAACAATCATGTAAAACGGAATTGGTCCTCGTAAAAAGTTTTTAAACAAGCCTGCGATTGCATATGTTTCGTTTAAGATTGATTGACTATACCCTTTTTTATGGTAATCAATTTTTTTCTAAAATAATGTATTACTAGCGAAGTCTGTTTTAAAAACATGTACTGATTCTTATGAAAATGTCGAGTTAAGATTATAGATTTTTTTTTTAGTTATTTTTATACTCAGTGGTAGAGCTTTGTTTAAGCTCGTCTGGGTAGGTACCACCCACTCATCAGATATTCTACCGCAAAACAGAAGTACTTGCTATTGTTTTGTTCCGGTTTGAAGGGTGAGCGAGCCAGTGTAATTACAGGCACAAGGGACATAACATCTTAGTTCCCAAGGTTGTGGCGCATTGGCGATGTAAGTAATGGTTAACATCTCTTACGATGCCAATGTCTATGGGCGTTGGTGACCACTTACCATCAGGCGGTCCATATGCTAGTCCACCTTCCTATGCCATAAAAAAGTGACATATTTCTAACAGGTAGATGAGTAGGTTGTTGAAAATACTTACTACTATAAATAGTTGTTGTCGATATGCTGAATTACTCATGGCCAATTGTATGTTGCCTTATCTAGATTCGGGTGCGACGAAAGCCATTACGTACCCTATTAAAATAAAACGTTATGTATACTTAAATATTTTAAGAGGAATTGAGTTATACGCCGGCGAAACCGCGCGCACAGCTAGTATTATAAATGCGAATGTTACATGATTTATGAAAAACAGAGCACCTCGCCGGTTCCTCTTGGTAGAATTTAAATTGGGTAACCGCTTACCTTAAATTTAGCCCTTACCTTACTTTTTCTTTACCTTTTGCTAGGCTCAAATTTAATGTATTATGTGAAATCGCGAATCAAAAGTTCTTGTAGAACAGTACTTTAATTAAATTTATTGTTCACTTTGATTAATATGGCGTGGAAAATATGATAAAATACTAAAATCAAGTAATAAATAGAGTGTAATTATTATGTCGACAATATAATTTGTAATATTTATATTAAATATATTCTTGTGCATCTAATGTTATCTTAATTTGTGTACTCATTACAGGTTACTAAATAGCATAGCGAATTTACTAAACAGTAATGAGAGGGGAGAGTTGACATCGTTCCTAGAGGCGTGCCGTATAAGGCCTCCTATGCCGGGGCACACACTTAAAGTCACATACAATGCCGGTCATAGTGTTTTTTCTTGTCAAAGCCCAGATAACAGACTACCCAGTATACCGGACAATGTGAGTAAAATTTTATTATATTTGATAACACACACACACACACACACATATTTCTAGTGGTAAAGAAATACGTAATTAACGATTTGAAATTAATTTTCATAAGATATCGTAGGGTTTTGCGATCTTATATATGCGCCTATCATTTACGCCATCACATGTTCTTTGTGTGTACCAATTTTCATCAAGAGTGGTCAAGCTGTTCTTGAATTATAAGAAGACATACAGACAGACAGATAAAAATGAAAAAAATAGTATAATGTGAATCACTGCATCATAAAACGAAAAATCAAATTATTTATCACAAAATTAGGTGAAAAAAAAAATATACAGACAGAGCCAATAGATTTATATAGTAGTATAGTGCGTTCTATGGGTGGTAGGTGTTTGTGCGAGCCCATCTGGGTTGGGACGATCCGCTCACCGACGATTATACCGATAAACGGCAATACTTTATATTGTTGTCTTCCGGTTTGAACGGTCAGCGAGCGCGGTGTGCGGGACTTCAGCTCGAGTGTCAGTCTCGAGTCGAACACGGCTCGGTATACACGAGTTTTGTTCACGTTGCCGCGGATCTTGAGTCACCGGGAAATTAGCTCTACTTGTACTATTTTTTTTTTAAATATTTTACTAACATTATTTTTTAAATGTCATATAAATAGTATATATATTGTTCTTAAAAACCCGGAAGAACATACTATGAAATTTTATTTATGTTATTTACTTGGTTATTTCGAATTTATAATGACAACGAAATTGATTTTTGTAAACAAAAATCTCGAAATGTACTTTCGAAATTTTGATTTCACGAAAATAGAGGCTCACATATACATAATTATAACGAAAAAATCACAGACGCATTTTTACTAAAAATGCTTATGATTCATCGGGCTTTGAAGCAACTATTTCTGAATTAAGTTTTCAGACTAATATATATATTTTTTTCTTGGTACTCTCCAATATTATAAATATTCGATGATGTACTGCACGTTAAAATATGGTGCCATCATCATAATAATTTATTTTATGAATGACACTCGATATTTTTAATTTGTAAATAGAATACTTGCATTTAAAAATAAGTTTAATTAGAATATAATATTACCATGTATTGCCTATGGAATAAATAAACTCGGTGGTGGAGCAAATTTCCAGTTGACTCTGAACCCCTTTGGGATTTAGCTTAGTGTGAACTCACAGTTTAGTAGGTTACATCGCACTCGTGCACTGTAGCGATTTGGAAAAAGAGTGGGTCGCGTCATCGTGAATCGAACTAACTATATCGTTACACATGGAAAGCGTAAGAAATGTTTTATATCTCTTACATTGCGTCTGTAGGTGAAGGTATCACTTACCATCACGTGGACCATAAAACATAATGCCAAAAGATATTCTAGTTTATACGAACGTATGAGTTGCTTGGTGGGTGTACAAATGTGATAGATTTGAAGGTTCGTGAAGTATTAAACACAGGAAAATTCAGTGGTGCCTTACCATTCGGTTACGATTCACGTGACTGTCTGTCTGACTGTCTGTTACGCTTTCACAGCTAAACCGCTGAATCGACTTCGATAACATTTTGAGCCCCAAAGAAGGACAAAGGCTGAAAACTATAATAGTACAATAAAAACAAATTTGACTGGAATAAAAATATTACAAGAGCTATACAAAATTCATCTCGACTCAACGACGGCGACTTATTCATTGACTCTGGATGTTGTGTCCCGCGTGATCTGTGTGGATTGAAAACACTTAGTGTGGTGTCATCTTTAGTCAAATCCCATGTTACTTATTTTGTGCATAAATCATGCCTGATACATTAATTTATTAAGTTATTTAGTTTTAATGCCGATTGATAAATTGATTGACGATTTTTGTGTAATTTTAGTATACTAAGTAAAACGACTGACCACTACTGACTATGCACTTGGTTACAGTTTCATAACTTAATTGTAAATTTGTAACCATCGAACATGTGAATAATTAGTTCAAAGTTCCATACATATCTCTGTGTAAAATCATTATTATTAATGAATAAATTAAGTTAATTTTATTTAAAAGTTATTTTCAATATTTTTGAAGTGCAATCTCACCGAGTACTTCAGTGCTATGGATACAAAATGCATGGCTGGGCTCTGGGCGGCGTTGCTGCACGAGCGACGGATAGCGATAGTCGCGTCGAAACCGTCACGTCTCTCAGCGTGCGTGCAAGCCGCGAACGCGACGCTATTCCCTATGTCCTGGCAACATATATTCATACCGATATTACCGAAGCATTTGGTCGATTATCTGCTGGCTCCTATGCCGTTTCTTATCGGTGTTCCTAGATGTGTGATGGAGGTGTGTTTGTATAAAATTAATCTATAAAAAATTATAAAATCTATATATAAAAATATATATATATATATATATATTAAAAATGATAAATATTATTTGATAGTTAACTAATAGTTTACTATGACAATGATGTAAGAAACTATTTTTTTAAGCTTATCGATATTTTATTAACCGTCGATTTTGAGATGAATTATTAACAAAGATGAAAACTTAAAAAACATTTAATATTTATTCATAAATAATGTGTTTGTGTAAAATTATGCGTTTCAATTGCAGACAGTGCGGATGTCCGAAGTAGGGGACGTAGTTGTACTAGATGTAGACGCAAATGAACTGAAGTCTCCATTTCACGACCTGGACAGTCTTCCCCAAGATATGGTAAGTTTTTGCTGATTGCCTCCGTCCCGTTGTATGTTTGAAGGATATCAGTGTGCCTAGTGCGAGTTTTTTTTTTAAAGATTATGATTTACGATGTATCTTTGAATTGGCGAAGAATTTCGCAATAATAATATTTCTATCGTTCCCTATTAACGAATGATTAAGAATGTATTTATACGAAAGTTCTAGTAAATAATTTCGGTGACATTCTTATAAGTAGTGATATATAATTTATTGATTATAGCTGTGTTGCATAAGGAATCCATCCAGCTTCTCTTTTGAGTGTATCTCTCTAGTCTCTTATAGTGTTTGAGAGATGTATCAAGGGAAATTTCAGTTTTTATACAATTTAAATACAATAATGATGAACTTGCGTAAACTTATATACCCTGCTTAGGGGGTTTGGTTTCCTAAAAACGCTGATACAGTTGAATTATTTATAGACAGATTCATAATCACATTTCCATATTCTTAACATTTCTTTATTCTTACAGACTTTTTCCCATTTTTAAATCGTCATTGTATTTGATACAGTATGTTTCTAGACCCACAAACTTAAGTTGTGCCTTTTATGTCAGACTTTAGTGATGATAATTATATTTTACTTTACTTTTTACGGCTTTGTGCGAGTCCGTATGCGTAAGTACCACTTACTCGTCAAATGTTCCAAACGGCAAACAGATTGCCGTATTGTTGTGTTCCGGTTTGAAGGGCGAGTGAGGTCGTTATGACCTTGGAATCTTTGTTTTCAAGGTCGGTGGCGCATCGACTGTCACGAATGCTTAATATTTTTCTTAGTGAAGATTTACAAGAGCTGTGGTGACGATTTAACATCAATTGGCCAATTTGCTCGTCTGTTTAGTTATTTTATATAAATAAAAAAAAATATTAGTGTTGTATTAAGGACTTGATTGTGTTATTGACGGATGCAGTAAGTCTACTTAAAAAAGAACTTTCGATAATAATAAAATATTTCTGTTTTAGGTAGCGAGTTTAAAAAAGGCTTTAAGTGATAAAAATGCACTCGGTGACGCTGTGTCGAGGGCGTTTCTACGCGCGCTGGTTTGCTTGATCGGCGGTTACAGAGATGCCATCAGGTGATTATAATTCTATGAATATTATTATTTATTTAGGTTAAAAAAAAACAGCAGTAGTTTGTATTGTTGTGCTCCGGTTTGAAGGGTGAGCGAGCCAGTGTAATTACAGGCACAAGGGACATAACATCTTAGTTCCCAAGGTTGGTGGCGCATTGGCGATGTAAGCGTTGGTTACCATCTCTTACGATACCAATGTCTATGGGCGTTGGTGACCACTTACCATCAGGTAAAAAAAATAGCCCCTCCGCTATATACGCTACTACTACTAACGTAACATGTACATATGTGGTAAACAGTTAGATTAAATCTGACTGCCTCGTTGGTCTAGTGGCTAGATATGAGGCCGCAGATCCGGTGGTCCTGGGTTCAATTCCCAGGTCGGGCCAATAAATAGTTATTGGGTTTTTCTGTAAGAAAATTCTCAGTAGCAGCCCGGAGTCTGGAAGTTGGAAGTGTGTACACTCCCGTGCCTCGGCAAGCACGTTAAGCCGTTGGTCCTGCGCCTGAACTCTTTCCGGTCACCTGTGTTCGCGCATACACTTGTGCACTATAATATCTCCTGCGCAGTTGGCTAATATCTCTTGAGATACGTCTCACGTTCACATTAAATGCATAATAGTTTACTTCTTTTTTAAATAAAACGAATTAAAACTTGTATCTTAATTGTAAAACTTGTATTTGGATTACATAAGTCTTATATTATGTCAACTGGGGGCTGAGGACCCAGAGTTTTTAGTACTTTATATGCAAGGGTTTTTAGTCATAAAAGTCAGTGCGTATAAGGAGTTATCACTGGTCACTTTGTTAAATTTTTAACAATTGATGAGTAAGCCTAATGCTTTACTGTGTATAAAAATGTACTTTTTGATTTAAAATTGAATGGACGCTGATATCTATAATAAGCCGAGATGACCCAGTGGTTAGTACGCGTGAATCTTAACCAATGATCGTGGGTTAAAACCCGGGTTCAAGCACCACTGAATTTTCACGTGCTTAATTTGTGTTTATATTTATTCATCTCGTGCTTGACGGTGAAGGAAAAAATCGTGAGGAAACCTTCATGTGCCTTATTTCACTGAAATTCTGCCACGTGTGTATTCCACCAACCGGCATTGGAACAGCTTAGTGGAATAAGCACCAAACCTTCTCCTCAAAAAAGGAGAGGAGGCCTTAGTTCAGCAGTGGGACTTTCAAAGGCTGTTACTTTAACTAAAATGTTTATTTAATATATTATTTGAAATTAATTTAAATGTACGTGAACGTGTATTACTCTGTAGTAGGCTACCTATTATCCTGATTTTATTGTGTCCGCCCGCTGCTGGGCTCACGCGAGTGGGAGGTACCGTTTCTGTACCTCTGACAATGTGTATGCTAAATGTCTGATGTACGGTTGAGTACAGGTGTTGTAAGCTTGCTTCATATTAAAGGAGAACGGCAGGCTTGTATGGGAGTTTCGTACCGCTAACAATATTTCGCGTCGTGGGATATATTTTGTTTTAATTCGTAATTAATATCATAGAAGAGTCCTTTTTAATTTCTTAGATTTTTAAAAGTTAGGACGTAAAAGTTGTAAGCGCTTCTATTTTTAAGGTTATATAGTATTAAACCTATGTAGACTGTAACATATAGGTATGACGGCGAGAGACATTTAGACGAGAGTGACTATATACTTTTTGGCTGGTATGTCACTCTGGCGGAACGTCAAACGGACAGCTATACCTTTATCATGGTTGGACGTCATCGACGGATCCCCGCTAAATTATAATAAAATTGTAATAAAGATGAATATAACTAACGTTGTTATTAATATGCCGATAGGTACATATATATTGTTTTGGTGATAAATTATGTGTTCTAGATTGCTTGTCGCTATATTTTATTATTATACTCATTAAGTTGGTAGATTGAGTTAAGGATCGTACCTACTCGGTGGGGTACATTAGGAGACACCTATGTCCAGCAGCTGACTGGAACAGTTTGATAATGATGAAGTTGTTAGGTTTTGTATAGGCAAATAAAACAATACTTTATCTATGTAAGGACATTTATTTTATTGTACTTTAAATTAATTTATTTTTAATATTACTTTATCTAAGAAGGGGGTAGGTCTAGTTATACGCTCATGGCGAGCATAACTTAGGTACCAAGTAATGCTCATCACATGTGAGCAGCATCCCACTATTGTGAAACCTACAATGCGGTTACAGCAAACTCGTCATTTTAATTAAAGCACCTATGTCGTACACACACAGCACAGTATATAGCGTCGCGAAACTTATCAAGAAATAGGATACGGCAGCACAGATGCTCAACTCAACATAAAAACGGCCAAATAATTCACCAAATGCTCTGATGCACTCACAAACCACAATCCAAAACAATAGCAAAGAACTGAAGTGACAGACAGATTTTCCTTACCTGTCAATAAATAATTGTCAGATAAACAAAAGATAATATTGATCCCGAAAATAATTCCTATTATTAAATCGTTAATTATTATTATTTTACGCATGAATTATGCATTATTAGCTATAATATATAAGTGTTTATTTATATTTTATGTTATTTTTATTTGTAAACAATGAATTATCATTTCGATATTTGTGTTATTTTACATACGGCAACTCCTAAAAACAAAACTGCGTTAAGTTTATGCTTTTATTACTTTTATTCATTCAAATCGTCTTATGGATATTATTAATTATTCCAAAGTTTCAAAAATAATACACTTACATGAAAACAAATGGCTTAGTTGCCTTAATAAGAGGTACAAATTTTATAACAAAACAACAAAAAAAAAAAATGCGTTTAGTAGTTTAGTCAAAGCTTAAGACATTCATACAGATATACCGAAAGACAGAGCGTATATCGCATTTATAATATTATAGATTGAGATAGTTACTAAATAAAATATATAGGAGCCATGCAATTGTAATTTATCTATATTATATAGAGTTCATTTTAAAGACTGATCCATTCATAAAATATCAACGCGTATTGCACAAAAAGGAGCTCAAAAAGACACGGATTCTCAAGAGGAAGAATTTAATTTATAAAAAAAAATCAGAAGAGAGTTAGATTTGTAACGACTCAGCAACCCCGCAGGACTAGATAGCTTACACCATAAGCAACAACTTTTGTTCTACGCCTTCTCAATATACAGAACTCAATACATGAAAAAAAAAGAATGATTTTACAAGTTTTCGTCGTACTGTCGTGACATTTGTAGGTCTATATTTCATTCATAAACGAAAGCACGACGCGACGCGTCGATCTTTGCGGCGTGCGTAGATTTATAAACGTTCAAGCGGGAAATTAAATTAATACTTATTTTTGTATGAATATAAAATCTAACTAATTATCAAAGGTTACTGTTTTTTTTTGTGTATCATAATGAAAATTAAACAGAATATTCCAATTTGAGCATCCTTGAGCAAATTAAACTTTTGATATCAGCCTGTCCTCTCTGTTTGATCGTGATGGCGGAATACCGACTGATCGAAGAAAAATAAATCAAAGCAAGACCACGGACCGCCTTTAATGTGGATAGATTACGTCATAGATAAACGTTAACAATATTACATTGTTTTTTTTATTTAAAATAGTTCGTCATTATTGCAAACGAGCCACTTGATGGTAAGTGGTCACCATCGCCCATAGACATGAACACATTAAGAAATGTTAACCTACCACCACAACGCCACCAACATTGGGAAATATGACGCTTGTCCTTGTGTCTGTAGTTACACTACTCAAACTGCAAACCAGATCACAACAATAATCTATCTATGCTACTATATAAGTCTATTGGTTCTGTCTGTACATTTTTTTTTTCACCTAATTTTGTGATAAATAATCGTTTTGTGATGCAGCGATTCACATTATACTATTTTTTCATTTTTGTCTGTCTGTATGTCTTATAACTCAAGAACGGCTTGACCAATCTTGATGAAAATTGGTACACATAAAGAACACGTGATGCCGCAAATGTTAGGTTATATATATATATATATATATATATAGTTCTCCAGCCTGATTTCGGCCACGGCGGCCCATCTCAAGAGAGATTAGCCTACTGCGCAGGAGATATTATAGTGCACAAGTGAGTGCGCAGATACAGGTGCATTCTCTATTCCCTAGCTCTCATAATCCGATAGGACGGCAATCCGATACGACCGGAAAGAGTTCAGGCGCAGGACCAACGGCTTTACGTGCTTTCCGAGACACGGGAGTGTACACACTTCCAACTTCCAGACTCCGGGCCGCTACTGAGAATTTTCTGACAGAGAAACCCAATAACTTTTATTGGCCCGACCTGGGAAGCGAACCCAGGACCACCGGGTCTGCGGCCTTATATCTGGCCACTAGACTAACGAGGCAGTCAATATATAATGTATCATGTACATTCGAAGTGTTCAACACCAGGAAACAAACAGCTCGCTTAATGTTTTGATTGCATAAAATAGTTCCCTTATTGACTCAAGTACTTGTTACCACTGGTAATAATGAATGTATCTATTTTTATATGTCACGTACAGTGTACATACTATAGATAGGTATGCATCTTTATACATTTCTACGGTTTCACTATCGAAATAATGTGAGATGGTGTCATTTACGACTTTATTCATCTGTATCAACATCACACGTACATAATTGTGAACATTGTATGTTATTGTTGTTTTTTTTTTGTTTAAACATAAATTATTGATATATAAAATGTTTATTTTATATTGTACAAAATCTTTTTAAAGATTATTGTTGTAATTATTATCTGAATTACGAACACTGATGTTTATAGATTGTCCTATTGTCATTGGTATCTAATAAACTGAAAACAGCTTCAATTTATGTCTAATATAAAATATTATATAGATTATTGATAGTAAAAAAGTAAGGAGCAATTCTTGCAAGATATATAATTATATTTAATTAAAATATTTATGTAACTTTATTGTCACTACAACTAATTGAGTAACTACTAAGTTTCGTAATCGACACTTCGAGCTAGTTCTTTCGTTACCGGTGTTTAATTTGTCGCATAAAATAACGATTTAACAGTGCTTGTAAGCGGCTACAGGAATGTTATAAATTTCGATTGTTGATTGATTAGCAGACAAGACTATTAGCACACACATCATATTAAACAACAATAGTCGATTTTATTTAAGGTTATTTTTGAACGGTAGACTTATTCGCTCACCCAACAAACCTGAACAAAATAATACAAACTATTGTTTAGCGGTAGAATAATTGATGAGTCCCTTGATTGAGGTCCCTATCTAGGCTAGCTTGCACAAAGGCCCGTCCCAAGTACACATGTGTAATTCAAATGACAATACGATAAGCACTATCAATCTGGCGACTTTGACATTGACAGATGACGTACGCTCATCAAGTCAAGTCGATACGTAAATTCGATTCGAGAGATTGTATAGTAACGATTACTGACCCTTTGTTTTGTGTCCAAGAAAAGACATATTAAACTTATTGATATTTAATTGGTTATCGATGTTTGCAAATTAACAAAATTTTAATGGTTTATTTTTAAATATGTACATCACTAGTTGTTAGCATGCCATCGTTATTCGGGGTGTATTATTCTGTGGCTGTCTCGTTGGTCTAGTGGCTAGATATGAGGCCGCAGAGCTGGTGGTCCTGGGTTCAATTCTCAGATCGGGCCAATAAATAGTTATTGGGTTTTTCTGTGAGAAAATTCTCAGTAGCAGCCCGGAGTCTGGATGCTGGATGTGTACACTCCCGTGCCTCGGAAAGCACGTTATGCCGTTGGTCGTGCGACTGAACTCTTTCCGGACGTATCGGATTGCCGTTCCATCGGATTATGAGAGCTAGGGAATAGAGAGTGCACCTGTGTTTGCGCACACACTTCTGCATTTTAATATCTTCGCGCAGTTGGCTAATCTCTCTTTAGATTGGCCGCCTAGGCCGAAATCGGTCTGGAGGACATTATTATTATTATACTGTGATAGTGTTTTTATAATTGCCAGGGGAATAAAAGTATCGCCAAGGATTAATATTATTAAATTACATTGGATAAATGAATGCTTAAAAAAGCCATACTACTTACAATCTAAGACTTTTAACATGGTCACGTCTAGAAATGTATAGAAATGTCACTGTAACGTTTTTAAAGCGATATTAAAATTATATGCGATAAACTTTCTGAATCATCAATCATAAATATTCAGTCTGCAACTGACGTGACCGCGAACTTAGACCACGACAAACTTCGGCTTCTTGATACATCGTTACTAATAGAAAAAATAAAATAAAGTGAGCTTGCTTGTGTCTTTGCTTCTTAACGCTTTTACGTCGTTAACTTCTCAACCGATCATGATCATTTATGAAATTTTTCATACAAGTTGTCAGGGGTACTGAAAAAGGTATATGTCATTTCCAAAGGTATATGGGATTTTTTTATATATTCTCGAAAAAGGGTTACGTTTTTTTTAATACTGTCCATCTTATTTTCCATACATTATATAGTAATTGTGCATAATTAATCAATTGGATTGATCACTCACTGACCCATCCAATTAGAGTTAAAATTCTGAACTGGTTGTAAGCTTACGTTTATTTTAATATTTTTATATGAAATCAATATGTCAAAAAATAAAAACTCCGCCATGTAAACGCGATGCAACGCAACAACGTATTATAGCGATCGTTATTCAATCGCGTTATGAACAAATAAGTCCCGAGTGCTTAGTCTATTTAACCCCTTGCTGTACTGGGAATTGTATCAATTGCTTCGTGATAACTCGACCTGCCACTACGCACTGGACGAGCGATCGACGTGCTCCGTTAAGGGATAGCTTTTAGTAAAAAAATTTGTACGAGATTATATTCAATCGTAATATCAAATTTATCCTATATTATAATTATAAACAAAACTTAGGGTAAATTGAGAAAGTATATAACATTTTTTTTTATTAATTTCTGTTTCAGGATCGAGAAGGGTCAATTGATAACTTTCAATCCAGAAGCGTTTGTGCGGACGAGGAAAAATATGCAGCCGTTTCTGCGGAAGATACTCCAATCGCAGATATTCCAGCAGGTGAGGTGTTTGCAAGATATGTATGTAAAATGTACTCTCACGGCTGGGCAAATGATCGTACGATGGCAAAAGCGATTTATAATATATCAGCGAATTAATTCAAAACTATTTCAATTTAAAAACATTGTTTGATAATTATAATGTATCAGGGTATCTCCATAAATGTATAATATATTTCTGATGATAGCAGCTTCTCAAACATAATTCATTCTTACAGGAAGTTAGTTTCAGAGCGTTGACACTATTTTCAATATTTTTAATGTCTGAGTTTTACACTGATGTAAATTACTATTGTAAAGTAACAGCCTGTACATGACCTAATGAGCTGGGCTAAAAACTATATCCTATAATGCGATTTAGTATTTATTCATAAATATTTGGTAGATTTTCATTCGAAACGAGACACAAATTAGGCATATAAATTTTTAGAGGTGCTCAAAGGGACTTGTTGACAAGAGATTGCGATCATCGTTTAAAACTCACGTGTTATGATAACGATCCGATAACTATTATTAAAAGGACTAACTGGTGTGCGCGATTTTATTACGATATATTAAATAAAATGCATTTTCGTATTCTGTTACTCATTTTTTATCGCCAGCTATCATTTTTTGAATAATTTATTCAATGTACATAACACGGCTTCTATTGTTCTATATGTGTGAAAATAGCAGACTTATAAATAATAATTCGTATATGTACGAATGAATTATTTTTAATTGACGATAACGTTTCCACTTTCATCCGATTTCAATGAAACAAAACCAAAATGTTGCTTCCTGTTAAAACCGAAAGAAAATCGGTTTAGTAGTTAAAAAAAAATCTCGTACGCTTTTTTTGCGTCCACACATTTTTTGCTGTTTTATTATATTTGTCTGAAATTACCATTGTATTGTATTTTGTTAATGTTTTACTGGTGGTAGAGCTTTGTGCGAGCTCGTCTGGGTAGGTGCCACCCAATCATCAGATATTCTACCGCAAAACAGCAGTACTTTGTATTGCTGTGTTCCGGTTTGAGGGGTGAGTGAGCGAGTGTAATTACAAGCACAAGGGACATAACATCTAAGTTCCCAAGGTTGCTGGCGCATTATCGATGTAAGCGATAGTTAACATTTGTTACAATGCCATGCAATGTCTATGGGTGTTGGTGACCACTTGCCATAAGGTGGCCCATATGATCGTCCACCTACCAATTCTATATAAAAAAAAAATAGCTTTTAATACCTCATTTCATACATTTTCTATTGTCAATCGTTATTACTAAATAATTACATTGAGTCCTTAACCTAAACCTCTATAACGCAAAACATTTATACAAATCTTTGCACATAAAAATGTAGGTTAAGTTTACCCTTTATTAGGTGCCTAGATTGTCTACTGAGCGTAAATAATAAAAAAAAAAAAAACAATCGAAAGATTTAAAATGCAAGGCTTTTCTATATTGTTATTATACCGACAAACGGTAATGCATTGTATCCGGTTTGAAGGGTGGGATAGCTGGCGTAATTGCAGGCGCTGGGGACATAACTCCTTATATACAACGTATGTACTTACGCAAACTATTGCAAGAAATGGCTCACACTTACCACTGGCCATCGTTTGTAAAATTAAAAAAAAGTGGCAAAATGTCGTATCATTCATCAGCGCTTGAAACAACTCCAACTATTAACCGAACTAAAAATATTTATTTAATTTGTTGTTGTTACCACTACTAAATACTACGGAAATAACTGTTTTATTTTTAAAGCACATTCGAAACGGTTGTTTTTGCATGTGTGAATGTCTACAAACATGACGTTACATACATTTGTGAATGTAGTCGCGATGCAGCAGTCGATACGAATGCCTATTTCCCACTTAAGATAAGTGGATTAAGACGATTCCATTCATATAAAGGTTTATAGAAGTTATATGCACATATGTACATAATAAAACATCGACTCGTTGTTGGCTGATGGATAAAACCGAAGGGTGTGCTCTACTGAGCTAACTAAAAAATAAATGAATCATTTGACGATTGATGTGTTATCGTGTGCGTATTTAATGTGTTTATAAATGAAAGTGAAGCAGATCCGACGTATGTCTGATGTTTTGCTACAAACTTACCAGACCGCTCCGAAACAGTTCCGAGAGGAGGCCCAGCTGTGGGTTATTTATGTGTTGTTACGTCTACTTGCGACAAAATTGTTTGTCATTGTGTGTGTCATGGATGCATTATCGAAGGTACGGACTACGGTTTATATAATGAAGTATTCCGTTTCCGATATAGGTACTAATTTTCTATAGAGATAGCCTTGTAGAGAGCAATATTCTTATTTTAAATGTCTTGTATTTTTGAATTGCGACGATGTTCCTATTTATGGAAAAGAAAAGCTTAGTGCGATAAAAAATATTGTATCCGTCGAGTCGTATTGAAGCTGGTTAAATTATACTCATGAGAATAGATCTTTGCCCACCTGTGAGACTGTAATGTGCAAGTACTTGTAGTTTTATGTGTAATTTATTGTTGTAAAAATGTCTATTAAATGCTAAATTGAATGTTCAGTTTGACAAGATGAATTATCTATCTATCTATCTATACTACTATATAAATCTATTGGTTCTGTCTGTACATTTATTTTTTCACCTAATTTTGTGATAAATAATCGTTTTATGATGCAGTGATTCACATTATACAATTTATTTTTATTTTTATCTGTCTGTCTGTATGTTTTTTTATAACTCAAGAACGGCTTGACCAATCTTGATGAAAATTGGTACACACAAAGAACATGTGATGGCGCAAATGTTAGGCCAGGTTATATATATAAGGTCGGTAAACCCTACGGTATCTTATGAAAATTAATTTCAAATCGTTAATTACGTATTTATTTACCAGTAGCCATATGCGTGTGTGTGTGTGTGCGCGCGTGTGTGTAATTATAGTAATGAAATAATTTATTATATTTTTATTAATTATACGCCGGTGAAGCCTCGGGGCACAGCTAGTTTTCTATAAGACTTGCATTGTTTTATAAATAATTATTTATATCTTCGTGCAAATAAAACTATTGATCATGTTTTTTTATTTAGATTTTTGTTTTTAATGCAACATCTTAATTTTAGGCAATTCGGTCTTATGAGATCATATTTAAATAAATTTGATTTGTTTTCTGTATAACATTCACAAATTTAAATATAATTATTTAGAACAATAATTAAAATATTCTATGTGTAATTGTCATCGACAGTTCATAGACGAAAGGCTCGAGTTACTGAACTCTGGGCGAGGTTTCAACGACGAATTCGAAGTCGAATGCAACAACTATGCAGAGAAAGTTAGCACCGGAAGCGGTCAGAAGCTGAAACAGCAGTACCGGGACTGGGCGAAGACTGTCAAGAAGGAGGGCGGTGCCTTCTTCAAAACCGTCAAGGATAAGGTGATTTATACGATAGATACTGTTTCGTTACACATTGCGTTGTAACAAAAGCAGTTGATTCATTGAGTAATTATTAGAATTGGTTGTTATTGTTTAGGTCAACTTTGAACACGCTATCGTTTTAAGCAAAGCAACAGATTCTTTATTTTTATTTTGTATCTTCGTTTTGAATCGACTCTTTATTGTGAGACGAACCTCATGTTAAACTTCGTTTCGCAATTTAGATTCAAACAAGAACAATCGACAACAAAACTCACCGGTTACTCTCACTCGCTCTTATGTCAATTTATTTTTTAATAACTTTTATATAGCCTGAATGAAATATTATTATTTATTTACTTTGGGTTATACAGTAACAGCCTGAGAATGTCCCACTAATGGGCTAAGGGCTCCACTCTTCTCCTCTTTTGAGGAGAAGGTGTGGAGCTTATTCAACCACGCTGCTCCAATGCGGGTTGGTGGAATACACATGTGACAGAATTTCAGTGAAATTTGACACATGCAGGTTTCCTCACGATGTTTTCCTTCACCGTCAAGCAAGAGATGAATTATAATCACAAATTAAGAACATGAAATTCAGTGGTGTTTGCCCGGGTTTGAACCCACGATCATCGGTTAAGATTCACGCGTTCTTACCACTGGGCCATCTCGGCTTTTTGGGTTATACTAATATCTTGAATGTTATCTTTTAAATATTAATTATATGTTTTAAATTAATTATATATTTTATTGAATGCTTTGTCTATTTATGTATGTTTATTTGATTAAAAGAAATCGCTAGATATGTAAAGGTCAACTTGTTCTAGCTAAGAGGAACATTCGTTCTATTTCAAATTAATATAAATATAAACATTGCTCAACTGTTACCAACTAATTACCTGAATAGTATGGGTTAATATCATTCATAAATTGATTTAAAATTAATATGGTAATGCATTATCTATTAATATCCAACTAACATGGAACAGCGTGGTGGAACAGCTCAAAAATATCTCAAAAAAAGGAGAATTTATACCAGTGGAACATTTGAATACTGTTACTTAACTTTTTAACTGTTAGTCCAACTTAAACTGGTTACCCAAGCAATATAGTTTCTAATTTCTTATAAATTCATATCAAATTGAAATCGATAATGACACGTGTCATATTTTTGACATAAAATTAACATAAATAATTGTTTTTAAAATCGCAATAATAGCTTTGTCAAGTATTAAAAATTCCCGCCTTTTATAGTCCTATAAAATTCACGTGCATCACCGTCTTATGTAAAGGTATGTAGTTAAGAACAAAGCTAACAAAAAAAAACACATTAAACGTTAAGTTCATTTCGTTATTATATTATAATTTATTTATTTTGTATTTAAATCATTTATTGACTTTGTCTTTGTTTCCAATTTGAACCTTCGTAATGCATGATTTAAGAGTGATTTTCACATAACATGGATGATTTAAATTCTAAAAATAATTAACAATAATTTTATGTCATCTGTTATAGAGCTGTTGTACATACACCGGAACAAAACATTACATTAAGTCATTTACAAACATAAGTACGAAAATTAAAGAAAATATTTTTAAAAAAAAATTGATGTGTCTTAAACATAATGTATAAAAGCAAATTTGTCTGAAATATTGAATTCCCGCTTTATAATTTGTATTTGGATCATTATGTGAGTTTTCAATTGAATGGTATGTAAAATTCATCCCGTCAGGGTTGCCAAGTTCAAAGTTTAAGTATAAGTAACTCAGTCCTAAAAATAACTAAACTAAATAATTATGAATGTGTTATCCTGTATGTTTATATAAACACTAGAGCCCCGAGGCTTCACCCGCGTATAATTAATAAAAGTATAATAAATAAACATAAGCTTGGAACCTTCCTCGATAAAAGGATTATCCAACACAAAAATTATTTTTAAATTCGAACCATTAGTTCCAGAGATTAGCCGGATCAAACAAACTCTTCAGCTTTATATATTAGTATAGATATACGGATGATATATTTTCTAAGACGTGATTCAGTAGCTCTTTATAGAAAAATGGGCTACGAATAACGGATAGTACATATACATATAAATTTCCGAAGATGAGATATATTAGTGTTTCAATAAACGTAAACGTGAATTAGAAAATCCTTTTTTCCGAAAACAAAACAAATGTTTTTCAATCATTTCTAATATATAGAAAAATATTTATAGTAATATCGTGTTCGCTTCGTATTCGTGTATCGTTCGCTTTTATTAATTTTAAATAATATTCGGTATAAATGTACACACATTGAAAAACGGCAACCCTAGACTATGATAAGCTTTGACTTGTATTAGTTTGTCACTAAAAGGCTTAGCGTTGTTTATAACAAACATATTAAAATATACTTATATAATAATAATGTCCTCCAGACCGATTTCGGCCAATCTCAAGAGAGATTAGCCAACTGCGCAGGAGATATTATAGTGCACGAGTATGTGTGTGTGTGTGTGTGTGTATTACAGACACAGGTGCACTCACTTTTCCTTAGCTCTCATAATCCGATGGGACGGCAATCCGACACGACCGGAAAGAGTTCAGGCGCCGGACCAACGGCTTAACGTACTTTCCGAGGCACGGGAGTGTACACACTTCCAACTTCCAGACTTCGGGCTGCTACTGAGAATTTTCTGACAGAAAACCCATAACTATTTACTAGCCCGATCTGGGAATTGAACCAGGACCACTGGGTCTGCGGCCTTATGTCTAGCCACTAGACTAAAGAGGCAGTTGGTCTAGTGGCTAGTATTCTTAGATAATTATATAAATGTAAATAATATTAATGTCAATAATAATTAACACATATCGTAATAATTACATAGTGTGAACTCGCGCCGCGTAAGTATCACGTCGAGCTAGTGAGATAGCAAATATATTATATATTTTAAAAATATTAAAATTTTAATTTGTGCATGTTAATTTAAAAAAGCATTGTAAACTAACTCGTTGCTATATTATAACTCCATACATATTATATGTGTATCCATATACAGGATTATTTGAAACACACCAGTAACTTTTGATAATTTGTTAGATTTTATTTTCATACATAAATAAGTATTAATTTAATTTCCCGCTTGAACGTTTATAAATCTACGCGCGCCGCAAAGATCGACGCGTCGCGTCGTCCTTTCGTTTATGAATGAAATTTATACCTACAAATGTCACGACAGTACGACAAAAACTTGTAAAATCTGCTTGTAAAATCTTCATGTATTGAGTTATGTCCAAAGTCGTAGAATAAAAGTTGTTGCCTATGATGTTAGCTAACTAGTCCTGCGAGGTTGCTGGTGTGTTACAAATAACCCTGTATGTAGTAAAGAAAATCAAATTAAAGAACATACGGTACTTTTTGAGATAAATTGAAACACAGAGACATGTTTGTGGTGCTTTGTTATATGCTGCTTATAATATTATTTAATCTAATTGAATTTAAAAGAAACGGTTTATTCTAATTTGTGAAATGTATGTTTGTCCGTTGTTCACAGTAAAATCAGGAAAAAATATATTAATGTATTATTTTATGTATTTAATTGTTTATAATTTATATAACAGTATAAGTACCCTGACTCCAAAGAAGTGTCGCTTCTGGACAAAAATATTTGTAATTATTGAGAGTTGATATTTATTATTTAGAGTTGGGCCATTAATCAGCTTATTAGCAACGCGGGCATGCTTCGAAAACCAACTAAAATTTAAAAAAAAGTGACTAAGCCAGTCCCCTAGTGCTAATTTAACATTATTTTAACTTACCATTTCGATAGAATTTGTACAAAAAATAAAAATAAAGACATGTTTTTAAAGAATTTATATAAGTCACGGAAGCTTTGGGGGACGACGTCATAAAATAGTTTCTTTAATAAGTCGTGAAATGTAAATAATAATATAACTACAATGACAAAGTTCATAATTGTATATCATACAAAATGGCGGTCGATTCATGTGACAGAATCACGTGCCTCAGAAACGTTTCACGCAACCGTATCATCACTTCAAAAGTACATTATATACGGAACTAAAACATTTTTTAAGTCATCATTTTCAATTGAAAGAACCTGTGTGAACCTCACAGTGTTACAATATTATATAATAAATCGATTGAAAGACAAAAAAAAGCAACTTTGATATTGAATTGTTTGCTGTGCATATCATGCATATAGAAGAGGTTAATGTAATATGTAAATCTAAAATCTAAGTGCTGTTGATCTCGATTCCTTCTTCGATTGGTATGGGCATCGGTATTCGAATAATTGAAATCATTTTTTATTACTTTAAGGTCAATTGTACATTTTAATCTATGATGATGTATTTTAATCTATGACTTGTAATGTAATGGCAGCAAAAAAAAAAAACAACGGGTTGCACTCCGGGGGTGCCGGCAGAAGTGAAAACTTGAATATTAACGTTGTGCATTTTTGATATTTTGGAATGATTAGGGAAAAAAATCCACGAATTGCTTTAATTATTAGTATAAAAGTACTATCAATTATGTGATAAAATACAATATTCATTTATTGAACTGTCCTACACAAACATGACAATTTATATTACATTAAAAATTTGACACTTCAAAATCCGTCTTACGTAATTTCAATCAGGGTCACGTGACCTGGACGCGAGTTTAACATTTTTTACCGATCACAAAAAAGTGCACAACGCCGCTAAAGAAGTTTTCATTTAAAAAACCATTCGAATTGTCTGGTATTATTACGTAACATTGCTAATTATGGAGTTTTCATTACCAACTTTGATAACAACGTTACAGCCAACCTCCATAGCTTCCCCTGGAAAAGTACAAATTCTATTGTTATGTATAGTGAAAAAATTGTTAATGAATAATCGTCGCTATGGTTAATGCGTTTAGTGTTGTCGGTTATTATTTTGCATGCTGTAAGTACATGGGTTTTTTTTTTATACGCTTTAAATTGTTAATATTTGCAGGCGAACCCCGCGGTACAATCGGCTGTGAAAACGGTGAGTTAACCATGAATGTTCGTAAGAGATATCGTCATTTTATTCACTAATTAGTGGAATGATTTTTTATTATTTTCGTTTAAAATAAATTTGTACGTTATGTAAACATATGCATTAGTTTAGACCCGTGATTCCCAAAGTCGTCCAGGTGACCACTTTGGGATTCCTTTCACTTGGGGACCCCGGGGGTCCACGGGGGAAAATTTGTTTGCTTTCGATAGAATAAAACAAAAAAAGTCACCGACTCAAAGAAGGGAATGGAATTACTTCACAGAAATTTCCATAGTTATATCTAATCTTCACATTTTTTTTGGCAAATTTGGGAATATGGTTGAAATGTAGCTGTGGGGCTCCACCAACCACTTTCATTTTGAAAGTGGTCTATGACAAAAAAAAGTTTGGGAACCTCTGGTTTAGACGCTTGCATGTAGTCACGTTACAGTCTATAACGCAATAAATTAAGTTACGTTATTAAAGTTAAATCACGTTTACATTAACATATGGGATTGCGATCGAATATGAACTTTATGGCTATCGTAATAGCTTCGTATTAACGGCAAAACATCTTTTAACGGCTCAAAAATAGCCGTCGGTGCCTACACCGTAATTCAAAAATGTTTCCAAGTTAATTCCTTTTAAATATTTAGAAATTTTAAACGAAATACAAAACAAAAAAAAGAAAGAAGTCAGTATTGGTTTTGTTGTTGAGAAATTTCATCATCATCAATCAATCAATCAATTATTTATTATCTGACTTATTAAATTGTATTCTCGACTGCTTGTTTACATTTTGTATAAATTAATTTTAAAACGATACATATATCTGCTTTTATTAAGGTGTTGATTAAAATAACATATTGTAATATTTTTTTTTTATCAAAATATATAAATATTGTATTTTATATTTACATCTGATATGTAGTATATTATTATGTAGTAATATAATTTAATTTAATTTCAATTTATTTTTATATAATTGTGAGTATATTTTATTTTGTAAGCTTTTACATATATCTATTATCGTTGCATGTTTATTTTATTTTTTTGTTTATGTTAATTGCATAAATTATATTATTACTATGTATCGTAAAAGCTAAATCCATTAATTAACCTCCAGTTTCCGAAACGTTGATCAAAGTCAAATTAAGTAATTCAAAATTAATCTAAACGTTCATTGGTCGCTTATTGCGTCATCGGTTGCCATCGACCAATGGCCATTCGGATAAAATTAAATTAGTTAATTTTAACATTGATCATTGTTTTGGAAAGTTGAGTAGTTTATTTGCATAATTATACTATAGATATTTAATAACATGATAACTACACACTATTTACTTATACTTATATACTATAGTGGCTATTAAAAGTAGCGTATTAGAATAGTATATAGAAATATAATAATTTAAAAAATTCCACAAACTAGTGAATATAATGCGATAATCAAAATTATATAAAATCTGTGTCTATCGTTGCACTGGGTTTCATTGTATGTGTAAGTATTTATTGCATGCGTTTTAATGATGTATGTAATACATATATACAGTGGTGGTCATATAATTAGAAACACTTATTATGAATAAATAAAGTATAACTGCAACGTACAAATGTTCGTAAAAAAATATACACATTCAATAATTAATAATCATGCAATAATATAGCCACTCAAATAAAAAACTCATTAAATGCATAAAATATAAAACATATCTTACTTTTAATTACAAAATGAGTCTTACACATGTAGGAGTTTATTTTCTGTAACTGGCCGCTTGGACGCCTAATTAGAAAGATTTTAAAAAAGAATCCATAGTTCGTTCTTTTTTTGAAATTGGAGAATAACATTTCTTTTTCTATTATTTTGGCGGCAATTCAAAATTTAATCTGAATTTTATTTTGTTCAAAATGGTCAAAAATAAAAGTAGTGACGCGCATATAGATCATAAGTGGGCGTACAGAAGAATCGCTGAGCATTTAAATTGTTCTGTTAAGAAAGTTTTCAATGAAATTGATCATTATAAAACACATGGAACTGTTGAAAATGTTCTTAGAAAGGCTCGGCCAAGAATATCCTCTCCCAGAGAAGATACGCTAATCGTTCGTGTTGCTAAAAAAGATCCAAGTAAAGGCTCCAACCAGATTAAAAATAAAGTTTTTTCGCCTGATGACCCGAGACATCTCGTCAAGACTGATACGCCGAAGATTAGTGGAAGCTAAATTGTTTGGAGTAATCTCTCGAAAGGTACCGTTTCTTACCAAGTAACATCGAGAGAAGCGATTATTATTCGCTAAAAAATATGTTAATTGGACGGTACGAGAATGGAAAAAAGTGTTATTTTCAGATGAAACAAAAATGTATATGGTAAATTCCGATGAAAAGCGCTATGTTAGACGCCCTGTAAACAATGCTTTTAATTATAAATACACAAGGAGTATATTCAAGCACGGTGGCGGTACAATGGATCAATGGCAATACAAAAACATCTTAGAGCACACAATAATTCCCTATTCGGCCGATCATTTGCCTATAACCTGGATCTTTTAGCATGACAATGACCCTAAACACACGGCTAATAGCGTCAAATGTTTCCTTAGCGAACAGCATATATCCGTTTAAGACTGGCCAGCAAATAGTCCGGATTTAAACCCGATAGAAAATCTCTGGTATATTGTTAAAAAGAAAGTCTCAAACAAACGTAACAGTTATGGCGACAAACATTATGGCGTAAGGGATACGCCATAATGTTTGTCCGTAATGTAATATTGAAACTGCACTTGTGTAATGGGATTTATATTGTTTTTCTAATAAATGATAAATCGTTGAACATATTGTTGTCCTATTTATTGTTAAATTTCAAAATAAAAACAATTGCGGTGAAGTATCTTACATAATGTCAAGGACCGTTGGTAGTGTTTCTAATTATACGACAACCACTGTATATACGTAATTAAACTGTAATGTCAGCAGTTTAATTGTGTGAGTGATTGACAGAGAGAGAGAGAGAGAGAGAGAGATGTGCCGTCCGTAAACTGCGATGACTCGTTATAGTTTTTTTTACATATATATTGTGTAATATTGCCATGGCACGCGTATTTTTCTTAAATAATATTATATATATCGTACGAGATTTATTTATTTCTAGACATGAAGACAGACATTTACCCGTTCACCATTACGCTATTTCGGGTACCTACGTATATATGTTATACGTACCGGCCTCATGACTGTACGAGTGTTTGATTCGGTATGAGCCGTTGTTTGTAAAACTCATTATGTAACACATTATATATAAAGAGTTTTATTGAAACGTTTCTGGGGCACGTGTTCTTTGCTGCACGCTTCTGTGTAATATTATCTTTTGTCTCTCTTTAACTTCCTACTTTAATACTCTTCGCACGCTTCTGCGGTAAGTTTAGTAATATAACGAATCGAATGGTCTTTGTTTCAATTCTATGATTTTGGAGGTATATTCGTGTGTTGGTCATTTTTCTTACACGATTTGTTCTCAATCGTAACTTGTAGTTTGCTACCAATTAGTTATCACATTTTAAAATTAATAAAAACATTTTAAACGGTACTTAATTATTTTATTAATATATTTCGATGAATTGTGTTATCTGAATTTAAAAAAAATATATATATATTTCAGTGTACTCTAAATGATTATCGCAATATTGTTCCAATAAAAATCAATTCGATTTATTAATTTGACAATATTTCAACTAGGTGCGGCAAGGGGGTAAAAATATGAAGTCAGCCGTTCGCGGCTTAAAGAACAAAATGCCTAAAACTGGTTCAAGACCATCCTCCATTAATACTACAGATGACAGCAGGTAATTATCATTTAGTTATAAAATAAAAAATAAAAAAAAAACGATTGCGAGATAACGTCTACCGTATTAGATATGTAGTGACGTCACGGAGCTTACAGCGGATTCAAGGTGATCTATTAAAATAGCAGATCTTAATATTAGTTCAAATATGAACATTAATTCGATTACGGAGTGTTTAGTAGCGTCCTCTTTGTTGGTTTTATGATGACGTCACTAGCTAAAATAAATTTAAGGAAATATAGAAAATTCTTCAATCTGAGTTGACAAAACGTTGATAAAATTAGACTTAACATACACAAGTATTGGCCGATTTAATTGCCTATCGGTTAAAATGAAGTTAGTTGTGAAGTCTGAGACGATCTCGAGTTGTCTAGAGACGATCTCTGATTATAATGTTAGTTAATATATATTATTTAAAATTTAAATTTAATTAATTTGATATTTCTTAGCGCAGCTTTAAAGAGTAAGTAATATTGATATCGTGTTTAAGTTTCATATTTTTAAAGCTATTTTGTATGCTATGGTTATAATTGTTTGGCTAATTATTAGTATACGTGCTAGAATATTGCAACGATAATCCCGGATTTTGTTAGGGATCAATTTTATTATATAACAGGAGTTTCCAATAGAAGTGTGATTTCAAAGGGGATGGAATTCGTTTGAAATTTTTCTTTCAAAAACGCTAACTATTTTCGTGTTTTATTGTAATAATTTTTTTTTTATAATCTGAAGGCAGCTGAAAGTTCGTGAAACCCTGTTATATCACTAAGAATAATTTTCCAACAGGTTTTCATGCGGCTCAGCTACCCCAGTCTCGTCCGATTCCTCCGAATCCTCCCCCTCTCATGACATGCCACCCCGCGAGCCACCCCCGACTCTACCACTAGATCTCCTCACAGAGATGGAGCTTCTCTTTCCAAATAAACGCCGTGATAGCTTTCCTGGCAGCGCGCTCAACTCTGAAATCAGTCTCCCCGACAAAGCTGTGAGTATTATAATAGTTAGTAAATGCCTAACATTTGGTCCGTGAATTTGGAGTAATGGTTGTTATTTTAACAGAATATGTATCGCTTAATCTGTAGACACGAATTAGTATTATAACTTGGCGTACATATTTCAAGCTATTATTTCAATTCATCGAATATGTCGATATTCCAATTTTCATATATTAAATACACGTATATACTATACGTGTATACGTGTACGTCAAATGTTCCGCAACTCCAAATTCTCGACCGTTAGAATGCTCGTATCGGAAACGCTTTATAATAATCATAGCTTTTGATACATACTTTTAGTATGGGCAAGTCTTGGTGTAAATATCACTGACAAGTGTCATAGTGTCACTTTCTTTCATTTGTCATCAGTTCATAGTGTCAAAAGTTATGAAAATCGTATACCGCGATGAGGTGTCTTTGATGCTTGATGGCGTCAAGGTTCAAAGAGTTATCTCGTTATGCGTTGCCTATTGTTGGACGTCGCTTTACGTGTTAAGCTTGAATCACGTGTAAATGTATGCGAATGACCGCTCCTAGGGGCACCGTGGCACATTATTCGAATTTTATTTTGCAGAAAACCCTGTCACCATGCCCCCCACCCCGGTTACCGGAACGTCCCCACCCCCCACTCCGTTACCCAATTATATCGACAAGGAAACTAGTAGATTTGTCCGATGCGCCCGCGCCTCCCCCGAGGTCGATACCGGCGCCATCTACAACACACTTTATAAGTAACATCACAAAGAACGACGCGAGCGTCACTCAAGACTTCCACACTAGCACGATTAGATTCACCGAGGGCAACGATAAGGCTAAATTAAAACTGACTCTATCGTCCAATCAGAAGAAGGGTCAAACTAGCCAGCCTTGTAACGGCTCCACGATCAGACCGGTGCCCCCTATTGTGCCCAGACCGGTCCCAGACAGGCCTAGACCCAGACACAACAAGGGCAGAACCCAAGAGGTAATTTTAATATGCGTTACTATTGTCATAGCGATACTATATTTTTCAGTCAGAGACATTGCATACATCCCTTGAGCAACGAGTGAATTTTGTTTGCACTAACATTGGAGTAATATATATTTATATAGATGATATTAATTTATTATTGATTTATACTATTATTAATATATTATATCTAACATTGATAACTGTCCCATTATTATTTTGGTAATATACCCTTTGGAGTTTGCGTTATATACGTTTTAAAACGGTATCGAATTAATAGTTAAGTACATGCAAATTGTGATAATTTAAATGAAAACATTTTAATGAAACAATTGGAGTGTCAAGTCCTTATAAAGGCACCACGAATGTGTTATCTCACACACACACACATATATATATTTATGATATATTCACGAACTTCATAGTATTAATAACAAATACATATCCATTAATTATAAGTTACACAATGCCTCTAAGCTATACCTCGCTTATTAAAATTATTGTCTTTTATATTATTTGGAATGTTTTGGAATGATCTGTCAAACGTTTCGTTTTTGTATGTGTCTTCACAAATACTTCCATTGTTAATTATTTACTATTTGCGAAATAATACTCATTGTCGTACTGCATATCGTATAAACAAGTTAAGGGTTATCTGTTCGTTTAGTCATAATGAGATTATTATTTGATAAAGTATTACTCGTAAATCGTATTAATTTTTCGACGAGTATATAAGTCATATTTAAAAATGAAATGAGAATTACAATTGTTATATAAAAACGTTAAAATTAATTATAACGAATTTTCAATTTTCAATCGGCGACAATTTTCCGTATCTATACTAACTTGGTAACTTAAAAAATAAAGTTTTGTTTTTAGTCGGATTAATGTTTAATTAATAATACAGTGCGTTATAGTATGAAGCTTTTGGTCAAAAAATATATAAAGCGACGTCGTGTCGCGCCTATAATAATTTTTTTGGTATATTTATACGGCTTTTTAAATAACGTTTTTCATACGAATGTATTTAAACGTCTGATTAAATACATTAAAAAAATAGAATGATATTTAAAAAGGCTTATAATTAGTAAAGTGAGATTGTTTTTTTGAGATTTAAATTAAATTCGTAAAGTTTGTTCTAAAATAAGAGTTAACAAGTATTGAGATTAGATTAATATTGAATAAAATTGCTCCCGAGGCACTGAGTTGTAGGTTTGAAAGAATCGTTTAAACTATCTAGTTTTCACATAAAAATGAATTTATAAGCGACGAAAGTGCAACGATTTCGTTATCCCTACCTCTTTTAAACGTTACACCAAAAACCTGTTGCACAGACATTTCGTTCGTTGCGTTGATTTTGACATTTTACTCTAATAATATTCAAAGAATTTTCAATTCACGAGTTAAGCGACGCAAGTCAGAATGAAAACGTAACGTTTCATTATGCAACGTTATATATAGAAACGTATAAGTCGAATTCGACCTTGAGATTTTACTCCGATTGCACCTAAAGCAGTCTTACTTAATAAAATAAAAGATATTTAAATGTTATTTGCATAATCACAATTTCACTCGTAAATTCAAATTTGCAATGCTCATTACTATGTTAATAAATGTAAAATTTATTCTTATATTTCGGAATATTTTGAAAGTATCCCATCTACCTTCTTAATTAATAAACGTCTTAAACAGTTAGCACACTCAGAACGAAGTATTTTAGCTCGATATTACGATCGTTAATTAAACATAATTTCAACTTAACGAACGGGTTATTATGCAGTACGACTTAAAATTTGTGCAAATCTATATACAATGGGAATGTTTGTTAATACATGTCGTGTGTGTTATATGTATATATTTGTATATGGTGTACGCACATATTGTTTCTTAAAATGCATGTACGCACTTAGTTTTATGACATAGAATTTATACTGGGCTGATCGTTCAAACGATACGTAGCTATATTACTGGTGATTTGTAAACATTTATATTAATAAAAATAGTCCAATTATATTTGTTATTTTATAAAGTTACTCGTGAATATTTTTAGTTCTTTTTTTATTTACTTCATTTGTTTATTGAGTTCAATAAATTCAATATAAAAGTTTGATTTTAGCTAATGTATGAAAGTTAATATCTATAAAATGTTATCGGCTAGATCATGAACAATGATAATTAACATGAAAGTAAAATAATGTTTATTCATCATTAATTAATTTATGATGAAATTACAACATAATTAAAACAATTATTCCGTTATTAATTATCTTGTTTTGAACAAAAATAGTATATATAGTGACGCTTAAGCTCAACTTGAAAGTAATTACCATGATTACAACGATAACGAACGGTCGTGGCTAAATATATATATATGTATATATAATAGGTCAGTTTTTCTAGTTGATGCTACGTATCCGTTGGACAGTCAGCCATAACGATGTCGAGTTCAAACGTCGTGGTCCAGAGCGAAAGGTAAAGGTTAGGAGCGAACCCGACTCTTGATATTAACCTCCAATATTAATCATAGTTTTAACATCAACGAATGAATAATCATGACCGACCACAGAGCCGATTCACTCACATATTGGTATCGAAGCTTCGCTGTATTACCTGTATTTTTTATAACTCGCATGATAATATTAAAAGTTGAGTTAAATTTTTTTTTTATGTTGTTATATAAAAATTGAACAGCTGTTTAGAAAATAGATGTGTCAATTTAATTGATATGACGATTATTTTATTTTTGTATTATTATTTTTTTTATATTATATCTCAATAAATATTTTACATTAAATTTTAATTTATTAATTTTTTTTTTATAAAATCCACCACTTATTTATAACTAATGTTAAAGCTCCTAATTCTGCAACGTTTCTCCATAAGTACCGAAAGCAAAATTTCAATATTTCTTTAAAAGCGGTCAAGATCTAAATACGATGGGTTCCGTACATTATTACCCGAGTTCGATAGCAGAACGCGTTCATAATAAATTTATAGTTATGTATATTCATGAGGACAAAATTATCGTACAATAAAGTATAAGAGAGAGAGAGAGAGAGGGATAAGAAAATGTTGATAAACAAAAGAGACAATATGATGCCCATTGATTTAATATCAGTTTGAAGTTTTTTGTTTGATATTTTCCTAACCGTATATTGCTGTGTCCGTTTTTGTTCCCTTGTGTCATCCACTTTTCCTATTCGACTGATGTTTTGTCACAAAAACTTGTGTTAGTTTTTTTTAACTACTTGTTGCATTTTACGGAGATTTTCTTCGCTTTAACACACGTTAGCGTTTTCAAAAAAAATGTTAGGATTTCTTTTTGAGTTTGACTTTTTGAATGCATTAATCTTCAAAAGAGTTTTATTTTAAATTAACATTATCTGGAATATTTGATTTAAACTCATTTGCTTTTTACTGGCATTAACTCAAGCTTAACCGCTTAACCTAGTAAGGGCTTACATAGGGTTTTCAGGCTGAAATGCTTGATTTGGAAAATCGAAATGGTTTTTCGATTTTCTAGTGACACACACATAATTTTTTTTAACGTAGATGGGGTGAACTAAGGTCATTCCAAAAATGTCGATGACTTCTGATGTATACATACATATTTGATATACTGAATTTCAGATATACATTTTGTATTGGTAACGTGTTTTAAAGTAATTTTTAACACAAAATATATGAGAAGCCTAATGTTTAATACGAGGTATTAACGTTTCTACATTACTTTGTAGTTATAATTAATAGTACGGAACACTAATCGTGCGATGAAATTTCGCACTTGACCGTTTTTTTTCAGACACTGTTGAAATATTTTACTCGGGAAATAAGAAACGGAGAGAATATTTACTTTTAAGAAAAAAATATAATATTTTATCGTCTTTCTCCTGTTTTGTCATTTGCGGTAAGTCATTTTCAAGAGTAAATTTATTTAAACGCTTATATTTAATCAACTTTTTACTTCCATACACATACATATATAGTTTATTTACATGATGTTGCTAATAGTCAAAAGAATTCTCATATCGAATTTATCGCGTTAAAATAACGAGCACCTCCATAATCGGTACTGAGAGAAGGTTGCATAATTAGGAGCGCAATATACTCTCCGGTATTAAACTAATCAATATATTTTTCAGTCATCTGGCTCTGATCTCATACAACTGGACGATACGCCAACTACGGATCTAGAAGATTTCGATCCGCTTAAATATCGAGATAAGAACGAAAAGGAGCAAATTAAAACTTCAACGGATAGCGCTTTGTTGCACGAATACGGGTTAGATTTCAGCCAATTCGGCTTGTCTGATTTCTCAGCTAGCTCGAGCGCACCGGAGACCTCTACCGTACCTAAAGGATGGACCACTTTCAACTAGCGGTCTATCCCGTGTGACTTTATCGTTCTTCCCATTTGTAACATTATAGCGATACATTTGTGCGTTTTTCGTGCCCTAAATTTCATCATAATGGACTTAAATCATCCACGCTTAGTAAACATTTTTTTTCTATTATCTTTGTTTATGGTGAATTCAATAATATAATATAACATAGCGAAATACATTTTAACGCGTTTTCGTTTTCGATATTTGAATTTAATACAAGGTTTTCTAATTATAGCGTTCGTATCGTAACAAATACACTGTCCGGCTTCATTATTTGAAAATCTATTGTGAGAGAATTTCGTCCGAGTGCGCATTTGGTAATGTTTAAGTCAAACGCCCACGATAGTGTTCACTGACACATTAATAAACACAATGCAATAAATACATTCGTGGAAAACGTTGAACTTGTAAATTAATATCAATTTACAATTGAGTTATCCCGTCTCTGTAAACGATTATTCCGAACTAAATGGACGCACTTGTTGAATAGATTAATTTGCAAAACACCGTGTGTGTATACTACACCCGAGGCGGTAAAATTTCGCGGAGTCGAAGTTCTTCGAATGGTATGAAATTTAATATTTTGTTGTTGCCTGCAGTTATATTGTTGCTTACACTTAAAATTATAATAATTTATAATGTCGCTCAAAAATCTTGAAATTTTACTTCTCTTGAATTTATATTTTATTAAAAGCAGTGGCGTAGCTATTATAGGGCCAGGTGCACCAGGGCCCCGGAGCTCAGGTGGCCCTTTAACCTAAGCTATGATAAGAGAGCATAAAAGAATAAGAGAAAAGAAAGGTTGCCTCGACCCTGCTCACAAGATTTAATTTTATGTTTTCAAATGAACATCAACAATTACAGAACTCCGTAAGTTCAAGTTACGTGGAAAAAGGGGGTGAGGGTCCGATTATTTCTCTATGAACCGGGGCCCTTGTTCACCTAGCTACGCCACTGATTAAAAGTAGGAGCATCATTTAAACCATCAGTGATTGCCATGGAATATCCGAAAACTGCAAATGGTTTTGTCATTACTAATCTCTCTTCTAATTAAATAATAAAATAATAAATATAAAAACGTACAAATGTATACGTGAGTCTATTACATTCTTTTCGCGATTCGCTTTTATAAAAATAATTATTTTCTTTCTTTAAATAACGAAGCGAAAGTGGGCTGTGAATGTCGATACTTTAATATGAAACATATTTCCGATTTTTTCTTCAGGCTATCGAATATATAGTAAATTAAGCTCAACGAATTAATTAATATACATAAAGCTACAGATTGTCATACTAAGACTATATTTGTAGTCATTTCAGAGTTTTCATCCTTAAGATCCAATCGTACAATGTTATTGAAATTAAAACGAAGAAATTCTTAAATGAAAGTTAATTACAGAAAACTTGAAGCTATAACGTTAGTAATTGATCCGTAACGCTTAAGTCATTAGTGTCAAGTTCCCTCGATATTCGATTTGCCTTTTATCATCTTTCATTACTTAATGGAGCGGACATCTATTCAAATTAGATTTTTGATCAACATCGTGGAATTTAGTTTAGATTTAAAAATTTAAATATAAATTACGATAGTATGAATAAAAAACGGATATGTATTCTTTATACTGGGTTATATATATATACGAAAAGTTTACCGATGTACAATACGCTTTTCTAGTACTAGTATAATCTTATTTATTTCGCGAATTTCGAATTGTTTTTTTTTAAATTATTGTATTGTACATAATGTTACATATCAATAAATTGTATATTTCGTCATATTTTTTAAATCATATAGATACTTGTATATTAGAAATTTAAGTTATATTATTTGTAATATAGGTGTGCGCTGTGAGATACATACTATTTGTGACGTGAATTTTATTATTAGAGTATATAAAAATTGTCAATGTGTGCATATTAATATTATATTTATATTTAAAAAATTGGGTCTCAGTAATTATTATAGTAATGAATGCCGTTGTGTTAAAATAGTTTTTCTCGGCGACGGTACAAACGGTGCGTCCATGACAGACGATCTGTTTTAAATTAATGGTATACCGAACCCTGATACGATAATAATCCATTCGTGTTTTCGCTTGTCTTTTTCAGCGATGTCTTAATTTGAATAATTTTCTATAAATTACTCGAGTGACAAATACTGTGTATCTCATTATGCGTGGAGATTAAAACGAGCCATTTTACAAATAGTTTGTGCTATTGGTTCTTGCGATATATTTTTGTTCTGTTATAGTTTTTTTTTTTTTTTGTTATCTGTACGTGTTTTTGTAAATTCTCGAATGTTCGCCGGCGGTGCTTTATGCTGAATTGCATTTTGTTATAAACTTTTCTTGAACATTTTATATTATAACGTAGGCTTAATGTTTTATTGTTATTGTAACGCGGCTAACGGTATGGCGGCCATGTTCGAATTGTTTCCGCCGATGTTTATTTTGGTATCATGAAATTCTTGCCGTTTAAATTATTTAAAAAAAAATAACAAATCTTCTCAAGCAACTCATTAGATCGTTTATATATTTATTGAATTAACAATTTAATTAGAATTATATTAAACCGTTTTATGAATACGTGATAAAGTACGTTACGTCTTATTTTAACAATTACACTTATTGTCTTTATAATACATATTATGTGTAGTATATATATATGTAAATAGTGTAGTAATTTTGTATGTTTTAACGCTTGACATTTCTTATTTAATCTGTATAAGTCAAGTGAAATGTTTATTATGTTTTAATTTATGGATAAATAGATTTTATTTTAGATTTAATGATCATAGCACCCACTTGGATCTCATTACTATTTAGTCAAGTTACTCGGAGATATGTTTTTTTTTTCGCTTATTCGTGCTCAGAGATTTGAAGAAGAATTCCAAATGTTCAATTTCATTTCTTCTACGATCACATTGTTACACCATTCCCTGTTCATTTTTAACATGAAATATTTGTTTTAGTTAATTTTAATACTAATATAATACTCCCCAGTTAACGTATTATTTTCGAAATGTTTGTACCAATTTATTGGATTTATGAGATTATTTTTATTAGATAGTATTTGATTTTGGTTGAATTAATCATATTTAAATTGGGTCGCTGCATCCACTACCATAATCATTTAAAAATATATCTTACAATATGAGCTGTACAAAAGTTGAGCTTAAGTCGTTCATAAAGACTTGACTTCGAGCCGACTTTAGAACGCGCATAAAACTCGCCCCGTAATAGGAACACGTAATGAAATAACGCAATTTAATTATGAATCCCTTAAACCATGAATAGTTTGATATTGTTAACTGTATCGTAGCTTTGTATTAACCATGTAACCGATTGGAAATAATTAAATAATTATTATTGGTATTGTACGTTTTCCTAAACACTTTCCAACTGTAAAAAGGGCCAAGTTTAAATTTTGTTTTCTAATAAATTGATTAATAAAATGGAATGGTAAGTACCTGACATTATATAGTATGTAAACGTTAGACCTTCCTACTTCCCAGTATACTGTTTATTCTTTTCTTTACTTGGTCTATTATAATATATATTTCATCTGTAAAATGAACAGGCCGTAGAAATAATTATACGCATAATAAAAAAAAAACCAGTGGACCGCTTGTGTTAGAATCAACATCGAAATTGTATTTAGATGCGTTGTCTAGACTCCAATCGCTATACATTACATTCAAATTTCATTTTCAAAAATAAAAGTCTTTGATTTACACAACATATTGATTGCATTATAATTATTTTAATTTGGAACATTTTTTTTTTAAATTATTCCTCAGTCTACTTTGTCACTCTGTCACGGATAAATTAAAATGCTCGCATGTTTGTCAACAAATAAATAACACATTTTATTGCAAAGCAAAGCTAACTTGGCGTCTCGTATCCGCGCGTCTTGGCAGGTTGGTGAATATTTTATTGAAACTTTTTTTATAGAAGTAACATTTTATTATTTGACATGAATTCCTTGTTATATTTTATTTATTTTAATTCTTGTTAGTATATTGTCGATTCACGTGAACAGTTTATGATTTATATAATTTTAATTATCGATGGAATACTTGTTGTAATTTTGCAAAGCGTAAAGCACTGCCAAACGATGTAAAATTATTTATTTTTGTATTTATTCAATGTAATAAAAATAAAAGTACAATTAGCTGTTTTTTAGATATAAATATATTTGTATTATCTGATATATTTTAACTACGATATAAATTATATTTTTGTAAGGTGCTGTATCGTAAAGAGGTATATGAATATGAGATTGCATTAGGCGACAGAATATTATACTCATTGAATAAGTTGCGCAAATCAATTTCATGTAATTCCTGGTCGAGCAACCGGATGTGCTGCCAGATATGTATTATGTAAAATGGAATTCTATTCGAATAAAATTATTTATTTATCCTGTTATCATTCCAACAGTTGCATGTATATCGAATATTTCTATGGCTATTATGAATTGTACTGTCTCAGTGACGGATTATATCTTATGCAATAAATAACGTATAAGATGTTTGGCTCTGTTTAAGGTGGTCATACACGAAGCTGGTAATCTGACAGGTTACGATCGTCTACGGGGAGTGTCGGTAAAACATTGCTAAATCTCTTATAATGTTATCCATAAGTACAGATAACCACCAACCTTGGGGTCAGGTCAGGTCTTGAGTCTATGTCACCTGTCACATACATTTACCGTTGCCTGTATGACCACTTTTGAATATAAGTCAATGTGTATTTTTAAAATGTATCAATTGTACCTAAAATAAATGCCTTGATGATGTAAGTTTACGATCATAGATTAAGAATATATCGTGACTCTATATTCTATTATCGAATGTCTGGATTCTGACGTTGTGAAATGAATCTTTCAAATGTCATAGCAGTGATCTTTTGTAGATTTGCATCGAGACTTGCCTAAGTTGATAAGCGGGCTACTCGAAGTCGGCCGATAGGTTTATGCTATTCACCTGGAAATTAATGATAAAAAAATTGACCAAAGAAAAGTTGGTGATTTTAAAAACTGAGTAGAGGTAAATATTGTAATAGTAGTTCGATAGATAGCGTCATAGCAATAATGATGAATTAGTCATCGTATTGTAACATAAACGTTTAAATATAATTTGATGTGGTCTATCTGATACAATAAGTGAGCCGATACAACTCCTTGTAAAGGAATAGCTTGAATCGGATTTATTCAGGTTCACGGTTCTTTAACATCGCATCTCGTTTCTCCGTTTTGTCGAAATTTGGGCAGAAAATTAAAGAAAATCAAAAGAGACCAACGGAAATTACTAATCCAAACTTACATAGTCATAAAACTATGGGTCGATAAAAGTATCATTGCTATGTCTTTATATCTTTCGAAAGGCAATACTTTAGAGTGATATAATTTACATATTTAATTGCGCAAAAATTGTTTACTAAAATTAATATTTTAATAAAAATCTAAATGAAATGTAATTGTTCTATCAGTCATATACTTGTCTGAACACAGAGAGATTTGGACTGTGTAGTAAGAGTTTATTAAATATTCGATTAAATTATTATACAATGTTACAAGACTTGGAACGATTGGAGAATATTTCATTCTAAAAAAAAGTTTTAAGGAGCACTCGTGTAGTCCAGATCTTTACGTGTAAATCCTCATATTCAAAAATAAAATTCTAAATTATATTCGTATAGCTATTACATCGACGAATGTTCAATTGATGAAGAATAATTATATATAAAAATGTAATTGTATATCTAAGAGATTAGATAATTGAAAATAAATTATTTTCGTTTTTTTTTTAATTGTATCTAATGTATATAAAACGCCCATGTCATCTGTTATCCCTTACTTAGTGATCAATTAAAACTTGTATCGAATCAACTGATTGTTTGAATATAAAATCGATTAATGGGGTACGTTGGTGGCGAATTATCGGATTATGTTTTATCGGCGAGATAAGAAAATAACGGCATTAAACATAAGTAATATTTTAGTTATTTTTATATCTTGTTATTTAGTCAAAGGTAAGTTTGGATTTGAAGTACGTATTGATAGATTTCTGTAGGAATTGCAAGAAATATAAATTCATAATTTATATTTATGTAAGAAAAGAGCCATTAAGAATTTATTGAATAATAAAAAGAGTGTTATCAATAAATATAGCATGCATATCGTTTTTTTTATGGCGGACGAGCATATGGCTCACCTGATGGTAATTGGTCACCAACGCTCATAGACATTGGTATTGTAAAAGATGTTAACCGTCACTTCCATCGCCAATGCGCCACCAACCTTGCGAATTAAGATGTTATGTTCCTTGTGCCTGTAATTACACTGGCTCACTCACCCTTCAAACCGGAACACGACAATAGCAAGTACTGCTGTTTTGCGGTTGAATATTTGATGAGTGGGTAGTACCTACCCAGACGAGCTTGCACAAAGCCAACCAACAAGTGGAATGTTCAAACAAACGCACTATTAATTGTTTTGAGTCCGAAGGTACACCAAATCCTTAAGAAATACCAAATATTTTTTTGATGACCCGTCCCGGGATTCAAACACGGAAAACATGCTGGGATCTAGGTACAGCCGACGAACGAGGCAGAAATATATATTAAGAATAGTATGTGTTGTTTTTACAAATAACAAAATTCAGCTTGGTTAGGTTAGCTTTACTAAATTTGGCCCCAGAGAGTCTCAATCAAAGATATTAAGTCAAATATATCAAGCGTTTTTGTTTGATACAAGGTGAGCTAGGTTGATTAGAGAGTAACATTTCATCAGATAATTAAAACAAATGGATGAATAAAACATACAGATCCCGTAATTACTGTACTCGTCAATAGATCAGTAGCCAGGCGTTATCATGCTGCTCTCAAAGATTAGTAATATCTTCTGTCGTCAAAGAACTCAGAGAGAATGCAAATGATAATCCATTAGATTGGATTGGTTGGAATTTTCGATCATATGAACTCCGATGCATTCTATTCTTCACTGTTTTTTTTTGACGTGATGACGTCCTTTATATCGATGAACGCCGACTGCACGCACGAAAAAGCATGACTCATAGTAACGTTTCGCCTGAGTCAAGAGCGCGGAACAAGAGATAGAGCTGGCACGATCGGCCTAAGGGGTCGGCTTGTGACGCATTTATCTCTCTTCCACTTCATCGGCCGATGCGTCCGAGTATTCAATGTTTTCTTATGACGTTATCACGTAAAATTATCGTCCGTAAACCGACTTTACAGACAATCATTTGTTTTTTTTTGTTATATTTAGGATGCGCAAATGGGCCACCTGATCTTAATTGGTCACCACCGCCCATAGACATCAGCACTGTAAGTCATGTTAACCGTACCTTACATCGCCAATCGCGAAACCAATCTTGAGAACGAATAAGTTATGTCCCATGTCCCTGGGGTGGTATCTTCCCAGGCTTGCACCAAGCCTTACCACTTAATAAACTTCCAGAATTAATTCCGTATGCTTTTAGTTTCGGATTATATTTTGATAACACGAATTTCTAATCAGTTTTACCAAGCAGTTAATTTAATGTTAACTTACACAATGTTAAAACATGAATAATTTGATTAATTATCACCAGGTGTTCTTTCATTACGAGAACCCTTTCTATTGAAAACTTTTATGATTAAAACGTTAAAATTATTGTATTATATTTACTGTACTTGGAATAAATTTAATATTAAATGGAAATTTGTTGAAGGATCTTCAATACGATTTTACGCAGATGAGTTTGATACAATTAAAATACTTATATTAGTATATTTATATGATTTGATGAGTGAAAAAGAGTAACCACTGAGAGTCTCGTCGATTTTACATAATGTGTCCCTCTTTATGAATTAGGACAAAAAGTAAAGGTCTACAAATCCGTTTTTTTTTCGTTTATTTCTTGATTGAAAACGTTTTTTATATATGGTTTATTCTCTATTCAATTCTCTTAAAGCACACATTAAATATTAAAAATGGGTTCACAAGCGAAACGTCGAACTTGAGATAATAAAAGAATACTTTTAAAATAATAATTGAGTAAAATTGATAAAAACAGTTTTATGTAACAACGTCAGCAACGAATTATAGTACGCGCAACGCAGTCGTCCTCTCCCCCAAATGCGCCAACACCCCAAAGACGATGTTTCACATCAATTTGACATATATTTAATAACTGCTGCGACAGCTAAGTAACAAACGTGGAAGATGATATTGGGTAGAAATTGACTTAACATGCCGGAAACGTTTGGATGAGGAAGTGAGATATTATGTATGCGGTATCAGGTGCTTAGACGTCAATGTACTTAAATTAAATTGTGGCACGGCAGTATTACGTGGATCTGACACAGGTGCGGCTGCGGCCACATTTACACAGCCTGAAAGAGCCTCCTTAAGTAACTTTAATTGAGTTTTTGTCTCATAGGTATTCTTGTAATTTGGTGAATAAAAATTGTATGCCTTATAAATTTAAAAATACTTGGTATGTCTGATATCTGGCTTGAAGCTTATTTAAAGGAAAAGGGTCAATATCGCTAACCAAGACGCATATTGTGCGTTGATAATGTTAAGAATATTTTATATTTTTATTATCTTCGAGTGGAAGTAACACAAGCTATTTAATAGGAAAGTAATTATAAACTAAAAAAAAGATTATAAATTAATTTATGTAAAATCAGTTAAGATAAAGATGCCAATAACCGAAAACATAAGTGACAGTGAGTGCGAATTTTTCGAAAGTCAATGAATTTAAAACTTTTCTACACAAAAAGAATGTCAATTACCGTTCATTCGCGCTCTAAAGACTTTAGATGTTAACATTGTTTTTTGATGACCTTTAGTTATTGTTTTACCTATGTGCCAACATATATTCATTCGAGTAAATATACAAAAATAAAACAGAAACAATCAGATTACTCGGTGGTAGAGCTTTGTGCAAGCTCGTCTGGGTAGGTACCACCCACTCATCAGATATTCGACCGCGAAACAGCAGAACTTGGAGTTTAGTTCTTAGTTGTGTTCCGGTTTGAAGGGTGAGTGAGCCAGTGTAATTACAGGCACAAAGGACATAACATCTTGGTTCCCAAGGTTGGCGGCGCATTGGCGATGTAAGCGATGCTTAATATCTCTAACAATGTCAATGTCTATGGGCGTAAAAAAAAAAACAATCTCATATTATCCGACATCGACTGAACTATTATCCACTAGTCTAATTTATGGATATGTAATTTTTTTTTATATTTCTTTTATTTTTAAGCTTACAAATTTGTTACATAAATTAATAATTCGCCAAACTGTTTATCAGTTTGTAATGAAAATGTATTAGATAGAGAAAATATTATAATTATATTGTTGCTGCTTTTTTTAATTTATTAATATTAATCCACAGTTATGCGAATAAAAGAAACATAGTATAAATTAATGTTAATATGATTACTTATAGAAATGTCTTCGGCAAAATAGAATCCGCTTCTTTAGAGGATATCACACCGAATCTAAGTACTTCACTTTGAAATCTAAGTTCTGTGTATATTTTTGTATTCGCTCTTAAAGATCTGGGTGAAGACTAAAATTCGTAGTAAGATTTATATATTATGAAAAAACACGTAACGTAGAAAAATTTCTTTGCGTCAGAAACGCTTCATGCATACTTACATTGTTCTCAACTTTCACTTTAAAATTCAACTTTCATCTCACCTGAAGTAGTTTTACTTCGATGAAAAGTCATACATTGTCATACAAAGTCATACATAATTATACTATAGATATTTAATAACATGATAACTACACACTATTTACTTATACTTATATACTATAGTGGCTATTAAAAGTAGCGTATTAGAATAGTATATAGAAATATAATAATTTAAAAAATTCCACAAACTAGTGAATATAATGCGATAATCAAAATTATATAAAATCTGTGTCTATCGTTGCACTGGGTTTCATTGTATGTGTAAGTATTTATTGCATGCGTTTTAATGATGTATGTAATACATATATACAGTGGTGGTCATATAATTAGAAACACTTATTATGAATAAATAAAGTATAACTGCAACGTACAAATGTTCGTAAAAAAATATACACATTCAATAATTAATAATCATGCAATAATATAGCCACTCAAATAAAAAACTCATTAAATGCATAAAATATAAAACATATCTTACTTTTAATTACAAAATGAGTCTTACACATGTAGGAGTTTATTTTCTGTAACTGGCCGCTTGGACGCCTAATTAGAAAGATTTTAAAAAAGAATCCATAGTTCGTTCTTTTTTTGAAATTGGAGAATAACATTTCTTTTTCTATTATTTTGGCGGCAATTCAAAATTTAATCTGAATTTTATTTTGTTCAAAATGGTCAAAAATAAAAGTAGTGACGCGCATATAGATCATAAGTGGGCGTACAGAAGAATCGCTGAGCATTTAAATTGTTCTGTTAAGAAAGTTTTCAATGAAATTGATCATTATAAAACACATGGAACTGTTGAAAATGTTCTTAGAAAGGCTCGGCCAAGAATATCCTCTCCCAGAGAAGATACGCTAATCGTTCGTGTTGCTAAAAAAGATCCAAGTAAAGGCTCCAACCAGATTAAAAATAAAGTTTTTTCGCCTGATGACCCGAGACATCTCGTCAAGACTGATACGCCGAAGATTAGTGGAAGCTAAATTGTTTGGAGTAATCTCTCGAAAGGTACCGTTTCTTACCAAGTAACATCGAGAGAAGCGATTATTATTCGCTAAAAAATATGTTAATTGGACGGTACGAGAATGGAAAAAAGTGTTATTTTCAGATGAAACAAAAATGTATATGGTAAATTCCGATGAAAAGCGCTATGTTAGACGCCCTGTAAACAATGCTTTTAATTATAAATACACAAGGAGTATATTCAAGCACGGTGGCGGTACAATGGATCAATGGCAATACAAAAACATCTTAGAGCACACAATAATTCCCTATTCGGCCGATCATTTGCCTATAACCTGGATCTTTTAGCATGACAATGACCCTAAACACACGGCTAATAGCGTCAAATGTTTCCTTAGCGAACAGCATATATCCGTTTAAGACTGGCCAGCAAATAGTCCGGATTTAAACCCGATAGAAAATCTCTGGTATATTGTTAAAAAGAAAGTCTCAAACAAACGTAACAGTTATGGCGACAAACATTATGGCGTAAGGGATACGCCATAATGTTTGTCCGTAATGTAATATTGAAACTGCACTTGTGTAATGGGATTTATATTGTTTTTCTAATAAATGATAAATCGTTGAACATATTGTTGTCCTATTTATTGTTAAATTTCAAAATAAAAACAATTGCGGTGAAGTATCTTACATAATGTCAAGGACCGTTGGTAGTGTTTCTAATTATACGACAACCACTGTATATACGTAATTAAACTGTAATGTCAGCAGTTTAATTGTGTGAGTGATTGACAGAGAGAGAGAGAGAGAGAGAGAGATGTGCCGTCCGTAAACTGCGATGACTCGTTATAGTTTTTTTTACATATATATTGTGTAATATTGCCATGGCACGCGTATTTTTCTTAAATAATATTATATATATCGTACGAGATTTATTTATTTCTAGACATGAAGACAGACATTTACCCGTTCACCATTACGCTATTTCGGGTACCTACGTATATATGTTATACGTACCGGCCTCATGACTGTACGAGTGTTTGATTCGGTATGAGCCGTTGTTTGTAAAACTCATTATGTAACACATTATATATAAAGAGTTTTATTGAAACGTTTCTGGGGCACGTGTTCTTTGCTGCACGCTTCTGTGTAATATTATCTTTTGTCTCTCTTTAACTTCCTACTTTAATACTCTTCGCACGCTTCTGCGGTAAGTTTAGTAATATAACGAATCGAATGGTCTTTGTTTCAATTCTATGATTTTGGAGGTATATTCGTGTGTTGGTCATTTTTCTTACACGATTTGTTCTCAATCGTAACTTGTAGTTTGCTACCAATTAGTTATCACATTTTAAAATTAATAAAAACATTTTAAACGGTACTTAATTATTTTATTAATATATTTCGATGAATTGTGTTATCTGAATTTAAAAAAAATATATATATATTTCAGTGTACTCTAAATGATTATCGCAATATTGTTCCAATAAAAATCAATTCGATTTATTAATTTGACAATATTTCAACTAGGTGCGGCAAGGGGGTAAAAATATGAAGTCAGCCGTTCGCGGCTTAAAGAACAAAATGCCTAAAACTGGTTCAAGACCATCCTCCATTAATACTACAGATGACAGCAGGTAATTATCATTTAGTTATAAAATAAAAAATAAAAAAAAAACGATTGCGAGATAACGTCTACCGTATTAGATATGTAGTGACGTCACGGAGCTTACAGCGGATTCAAGGTGATCTATTAAAATAGCAGATCTTAATATTAGTTCAAATATGAACATTAATTCGATTACGGAGTGTTTAGTAGCGTCCTCTTTGTTGGTTTTATGATGACGTCACTAGCTAAAATAAATTTAAGGAAATATAGAAAATTCTTCAATCTGAGTTGACAAAACGTTGATAAAATTAGACTTAACATACACAAGTATTGGCCGATTTAATTGCCTATCGGTTAAAATGAAGTTAGTTGTGAAGTCTGAGACGATCTCGAGTTGTCTAGAGACGATCTCTGATTATAATGTTAGTTAATATATATTATTTAAAATTTAAATTTAATTAATTTGATATTTCTTAGCGCAGCTTTAAAGAGTAAGTAATATTGATATCGTGTTTAAGTTTCATATTTTTAAAGCTATTTTGTATGCTATGGTTATAATTGTTTGGCTAATTATTAGTATACGTGCTAGAATATTGCAACGATAATCCCGGATTTTGTTAGGGATCAATTTTATTATATAACAGGAGTTTCCAATAGAAGTGTGATTTCAAAGGGGATGGAATTCGTTTGAAATTTTTCTTTCAAAAACGCTAACTATTTTCGTGTTTTATTGTAATAATTTTTTTTTTATAATCTGAAGGCAGCTGAAAGTTCGTGAAACCCTGTTATATCACTAAGAATAATTTTCCAACAGGTTTTCATGCGGCTCAGCTACCCCAGTCTCGTCCGATTCCTCCGAATCCTCCCCCTCTCATGACATGCCACCCCGCGAGCCACCCCCGACTCTACCACTAGATCTCCTCACAGAGATGGAGCTTCTCTTTCCAAATAAACGCCGTGATAGCTTTCCTGGCAGCGCGCTCAACTCTGAAATCAGTCTCCCCGACAAAGCTGTGAGTATTATAATAGTTAGTAAATGCCTAACATTTGGTCCGTGAATTTGGAGTAATGGTTGTTATTTTAACAGAATATGTATCGCTTAATCTGTAGACACGAATTAGTATTATAACTTGGCGTACATATTTCAAGCTATTATTTCAATTCATCGAATATGTCGATATTCCAATTTTCATATATTAAATACACGTATATACTATACGTGTATACGTGTACGTCAAATGTTCCGCAACTCCAAATTCTCGACCGTTAGAATGCTCGTATCGGAAACGCTTTATAATAATCATAGCTTTTGATACATACTTTTAGTATGGGCAAGTCTTGGTGTAAATATCACTGACAAGTGTCATAGTGTCACTTTCTTTCATTTGTCATCAGTTCATAGTGTCAAAAGTTATGAAAATCGTATACCGCGATGAGGTGTCTTTGATGCTTGATGGCGTCAAGGTTCAAAGAGTTATCTCGTTATGCGTTGCCTATTGTTGGACGTCGCTTTACGTGTTAAGCTTGAATCACGTGTAAATGTATGCGAATGACCGCTCCTAGGGGCACCGTGGCACATTATTCGAATTTTATTTTGCAGAAAACCCTGTCACCATGCCCCCCACCCCGGTTACCGGAACGTCCCCACCCCCCACTCCGTTACCCAATTATATCGACAAGGAAACTAGTAGATTTGTCCGATGCGCCCGCGCCTCCCCCGAGGTCGATACCGGCGCCATCTACAACACACTTTATAAGTAACATCACAAAGAACGACGCGAGCGTCACTCAAGACTTCCACACTAGCACGATTAGATTCACCGAGGGCAACGATAAGGCTAAATTAAAACTGACTCTATCGTCCAATCAGAAGAAGGGTCAAACTAGCCAGCCTTGTAACGGCTCCACGATCAGACCGGTGCCCCCTATTGTGCCCAGACCGGTCCCAGACAGGCCTAGACCCAGACACAACAAGGGCAGAACCCAAGAGGTAATTTTAATATGCGTTACTATTGTCATAGCGATACTATATTTTTCAGTCAGAGACATTGCATACATCCCTTGAGCAACGAGTGAATTTTGTTTGCACTAACATTGGAGTAATATATATTTATATAGATGATATTAATTTATTATTGATTTATGCTCTTATTAATATATTATATCTAACATTGATAACTGTCCCATTATTATTTTGGTAATATACCCTTTGGAGTTTGCGTTATATACGTTTTAAAACGGTATCGAATTAATAGTTAAGTACATGCAAATTGTGATAATTTAAATGAAAACATTTTAATGAAACAATTGGAGTGTCAAGTCCTTATAAAGGCACCACGAATGTGTTATCTCACACACACACACATATATATATTTATGATATATTCACGAACTTCATAGTATTAATAACAAATACATATCCATTAATTATAAGTTACACAATGCCTCTAAGCTATACCTCGCTTATTAAAATTATTGTCTTTTATATTATTTGGAATGTTTTGGAATGATCTGTCAAACGTTTCGTTTTTGTATGTGTCTTCACAAATACTTCCATTGTTAATTATTTACTATTTGCGAAATAATACTCATTGTCGTACTGCATATCGTATAAACAAGTTAAGGGTTATCTGTTCGTTTAGTCATAATGAGATTATTATTTGATAAAGTATTACTCGTAAATCGTATTAATTTTTCGACGAGTATATAAGTCATATTTAAAAATGAAATGAGAATTACAATTGTTATATAAAAACGTTAAAATTAATTATAACGAATTTTCAATTTTCAATCGGCGACAATTTTCCGTATCTATACTAACTTGGTAACTTAAAAAATAAAGTTTTGTTTTTAGTCGGATTAATGTTTAATTAATAATACAGTGCGTTATAGTATGAAGCTTTTGGTCAAAAAATATATAAAGCGACGTCGTGTCGCGCCTATAATAATTTTTTTGGTATATTTATACGGCTTTTTAAATAACGTTTTTCATACGAATGTATTTAAACGTCTGATTAAATACATTAAAAAAATAGAATGATATTTAAAAAGGCTTATAATTAGTAAAGTGAGATTGTTTTTTTGAGATTTAAATTAAATTCGTAAAGTTTGTTCTAAAATAAGAGTTAACAAGTATTGAGATTAGATTAATATTGAATAAAATTGCTCCCGAGGCACTGAGTTGTAGGTTTGAAAGAATCGTTTAAACTATCTAGTTTTCACATAAAAATGAATTTATAAGCGACGAAAGTGCAACGATTTCGTTATCCCTACCTCTTTTAAACGTTACACCAAAAACCTGTTGCACAGACATTTCGTTCGTTGCGTTGATTTTGACATTTTACTCTAATAATATTCAAAGAATTTTCAATTCACGAGTTAAGCGACGCAAGTCAGAATGAAAACGTAACGTTTCATTATGCAACGTTATATATAGAAACGTATAAGTCGAATTCGACCTTGAGATTTTACTCCGATTGCACCTAAAGCAGTCTTACTTAATAAAATAAAAGATATTTAAATGTTATTTGCATAATCACAATTTCACTCGTAAATTCAAATTTGCAATGCTCATTACTATGTTAATAAATGTAAAATTTATTCTTATATTTCGGAATATTTTGAAAGTATCCCATCTACCTTCTTAATTAATAAACGTCTTAAACAGTTAGCACACTCAGAACGAAGTATTTTAGCTCGATATTACGATCGTTAATTAAACATAATTTCAACTTAACGAACGGGTTATTATGCAGTACGACTTAAAATTTGTGCAAATCTATATACAATGGGAATGTTTGTTAATACATGTCGTGTGTGTTATATGTATATATTTGTATATGGTGTACGCACATATTGTTTCTTAAAATGCATGTACGCACTTAGTTTTATGACATAGAATTTATACTGGGCTGATCGTTCAAACGATACGTAGCTATATTACTGGTGATTTGTAAACATTTATATTAATAAAAATAGTCCAATTATATTTGTTATTTTATAAAGTTACTCGTGAATATTTTTAGTTCTTTTTTTATTTACTTCATTTGTTTATTGAGTTCAATAAATTCAATATAAAAGTTTGATTTTAGCTAATGTATGAAAGTTAATATCTATAAAATGTTATCGGCTAGATCATGAACAATGATAATTAACATGAAAGTAAAATAATGTTTATTCATCATTAATTAATTTATGATGAAATTACAACATAATTAAAACAATTATTCCGTTATTAATTATCTTGTTTTGAACAAAAATAGTATATATAGTGACGCTTAAGCTCAACTTGAAAGTAATTACCATGATTACAACGATAACGAACGGTCGTGGCTAAATATATATATATGTATATATAATAGGTCAGTTTTTCTAGTTGATGCTACGTATCCGTTGGACAGTCAGCCATAACGATGTCGAGTTCAAACGTCGTGGTCCAGAGCGAAAGGTAAAGGTTAGGAGCGAACCCGACTCTTGATATTAACCTCCAATATTAATCATAGTTTTAACATCAACGAATGAATAATCATGACCGACCACAGAGCCGATTCACTCACATATTGGTATCGAAGCTTCGCTGTATTACCTGTATTTTTTATAACTCGCATGATAATATTAAAAGTTGAGTTAAATTTTTTTTTTATGTTGTTATATAAAAATTGAACAGCTGTTTAGAAAATAGATGTGTCAATTTAATTGATATGACGATTATTTTATTTTTGTATTATTATTTTTTTTATATTATATCTCAATAAATATTTTACATTAAATTTTAATTTATTAATTTTTTTTTTATAAAATCCACCACTTATTTATAACTAATGTTAAAGCTCCTAATTCTGCAACGTTTCTCCATAAGTACCGAAAGCAAAATTTCAATATTTCTTTAAAAGCGGTCAAGATCTAAATACGATGGGTTCCGTACATTATTACCCGAGTTCGATAGCAGAACGCGTTCATAATAAATTTATAGTTATGTATATTCATGAGGACAAAATTATCGTACAATAAAGTATAAGAGAGAGAGAGAGAGAGGGATAAGAAAATGTTGATAAACAAAAGAGACAATATGATGCCCATTGATTTAATATCAGTTTGAAGTTTTTTGTTTGATATTTTCCTAACCGTATATTGCTGTGTCCGTTTTTGTTCCCTTGTGTCATCCACTTTTCCTATTCGACTGATGTTTTGTCACAAAAACTTGTGTTAGTTTTTTTTAACTACTTGTTGCATTTTACGGAGATTTTCTTCGCTTTAACACACGTTAGCGTTTTCAAAAAAAATGTTAGGATTTCTTTTTGAGTTTGACTTTTTGAATGCATTAATCTTCAAAAGAGTTTTATTTTAAATTAACATTATCTGGAATATTTGATTTAAACTCATTTGCTTTTTACTGGCATTAACTCAAGCTTAACCGCTTAACCTAGTAAGGGCTTACATAGGGTTTTCAGGCTGAAATGCTTGATTTGGAAAATCGAAATGGTTTTTCGATTTTCTAGTGACACACACATAATTTTTTTTAACGTAGATGGGGTGAACTAAGGTCATTCCAAAAATGTCGATGACTTCTGATGTATACATACATATTTGATATACTGAATTTCAGATATACATTTTGTATTGGTAACGTGTTTTAAAGTAATTTTTAACACAAAATATATGAGAAGCCTAATGTTTAATACGAGGTATTAACGTTTCTACATTACTTTGTAGTTATAATTAATAGTACGGAACACTAATCGTGCGATGAAATTTCGCACTTGACCGTTTTTTTTCAGACACTGTTGAAATATTTTACTCGGGAAATAAGAAACGGAGAGAATATTTACTTTTAAGAAAAAAATATAATATTTTATCGTCTTTCTCCTGTTTTGTCATTTGCGGTAAGTCATTTTCAAGAGTAAATTTATTTAAACGCTTATATTTAATCAACTTTTTACTTCCATACACATACATATATAGTTTATTTACATGATGTTGCTAATAGTCAAAAGAATTCTCATATCGAATTTATCGCGTTAAAATAACGAGCACCTCCATAATCGGTACTGAGAGAAGGTTGCATAATTAGGAGCGCAATATACTCTCCGGTATTAAACTAATCAATATATTTTTCAGTCATCTGGCTCTGATCTCATACAACTGGACGATACGCCAACTACGGATCTAGAAGATTTCGATCCGCTTAAATATCGAGATAAGAACGAAAAGGAGCAAATTAAAACTTCAACGGATAGCGCTTTGTTGCACGAATACGGGTTAGATTTCAGCCAATTCGGCTTGTCTGATTTCTCAGCTAGCTCGAGCGCACCGGAGACCTCTACCGTACCTAAAGGATGGACCACTTTCAACTAGCGGTCTATCCCGTGTGACTTTATCGTTCTTCCCATTTGTAACATTATAGCGATACATTTGTGCGTTTTTCGTGCCCTAAATTTCATCATAATGGACTTAAATCATCCACGCTTAGTAAACATTTTTTTTCTATTATCTTTGTTTATGGTGAATTCAATAATATAATATAACATAGCGAAATACATTTTAACGCGTTTTCGTTTTCGATATTTGAATTTAATACAAGGTTTTCTAATTATAGCGTTCGTATCGTAACAAATACACTGTCCGGCTTCATTATTTGAAAATCTATTGTGAGAGAATTTCGTCCGAGTGCGCATTTGGTAATGTTTAAGTCAAACGCCCACGATAGTGTTCACTGACACATTAATAAACACAATGCAATAAATACATTCGTGGAAAACGTTGAACTTGTAAATTAATATCAATTTACAATTGAGTTATCCCGTCTCTGTAAACGATTATTCCGAACTAAATGGACGCACTTGTTGAATAGATTAATTTGCAAAACACCGTGTGTGTATACTACACCCGAGGCGGTAAAATTTCGCGGAGTCGAAGTTCTTCGAATGGTATGAAATTTAATATTTTGTTGTTGCCTGCAGTTATATTGTTGCTTACACTTAAAATTATAATAATTTATAATGTCGCTCAAAAATCTTGAAATTTTACTTCTCTTGAATTTATATTTTATTAAAAGCAGTGGCGTAGCTATTATAGGGCCAGGTGCACCAGGGCCCCGGAGCTCAGGTGGCCCTTTAACCTAAGCTATGATAAGAGAGCATAAAAGAATAAGAGAAAAGAAAGGTTGCCTCGACCCTGCTCACAAGATTTAATTTTATGTTTTCAAATGAACATCAACAATTACAGAACTCCGTAAGTTCAAGTTACGTGGAAAAAGGGGGTGAGGGTCCGATTATTTCTCTATGAACCGGGGCCCTTGTTCACCTAGCTACGCCACTGATTAAAAGTAGGAGCATCATTTAAACCATCAGTGATTGCCATGGAATATCCGAAAACTGCAAATGGTTTTGTCATTACTAATCTCTCTTCTAATTAAATAATAAAATAATAAATATAAAAACGTACAAATGTATACGTGAGTCTATTACATTCTTTTCGCGATTCGCTTTTATAAAAATAATTATTTTCTTTCTTTAAATAACGAAGCGAAAGTGGGCTGTGAATGTCGATACTTTAATATGAAACATATTTCCGATTTTTTCTTCAGGCTATCGAATATATAGTAAATTAAGCTCAACGAATTAATTAATATACATAAAGCTACAGATTGTCATACTAAGACTATATTTGTAGTCATTTCAGAGTTTTCATCCTTAAGATCCAATCGTACAATGTTATTGAAATTAAAACGAAGAAATTCTTAAATGAAAGTTAATTACAGAAAACTTGAAGCTATAACGTTAGTAATTGATCCGTAACGCTTAAGTCATTAGTGTCAAGTTCCCTCGATATTCGATTTGCCTTTTATCATCTTTCATTACTTAATGGAGCGGACATCTATTCAAATTAGATTTTTGATCAACATCGTGGAATTTAGTTTAGATTTAAAAATTTAAATATAAATTACGATAGTATGAATAAAAAACGGATATGTATTCTTTATACTGGGTTATATATATATACGAAAAGTTTACCGATGTACAATACGCTTTTCTAGTACTAGTATAATCTTATTTATTTCGCGAATTTCGAATTGTTTTTTTTTAAATTATTGTATTGTACATAATGTTACATATCAATAAATTGTATATTTCGTCATATTTTTTAAATCATATAGATACTTGTATATTAGAAATTTAAGTTATATTATTTGTAATATAGGTGTGCGCTGTGAGATACATACTATTTGTGACGTGAATTTTATTATTAGAGTATATAAAAATTGTCAATGTGTGCATATTAATATTATATTTATATTTAAAAAATTGGGTCTCAGTAATTATTATAGTAATGAATGCCGTTGTGTTAAAATAGTTTTTCTCGGCGACGGTACAAACGGTGCGTCCATGACAGACGATCTGTTTTAAATTAATGGTATACCGAACCCTGATACGATAATAATCCATTCGTGTTTTCGCTTGTCTTTTTCAGCGATGTCTTAATTTGAATAATTTTCTATAAATTACTCGAGTGACAAATACTGTGTATCTCATTATGCGTGGAGATTAAAACGAGCCATTTTACAAATAGTTTGTGCTATTGGTTCTTGCGATATATTTTTGTTCTGTTATAGTTTTTTTTTTTTTTTGTTATCTGTACGTGTTTTTGTAAATTCTCGAATGTTCGCCGGCGGTGCTTTATGCTGAATTGCATTTTGTTATAAACTTTTCTTGAACATTTTATATTATAACGTAGGCTTAATGTTTTATTGTTATTGTAACGCGGCTAACGGTATGGCGGCCATGTTCGAATTGTTTCCGCCGATGTTTATTTTGGTATCATGAAATTCTTGCCGTTTAAATTATTTAAAAAAAAATAACAAATCTTCTCAAGCAACTCATTAGATCGTTTATATATTTATTGAATTAACAATTTAATTAGAATTATATTAAACCGTTTTATGAATACGTGATAAAGTACGTTACGTCTTATTTTAACAATTACACTTATTGTCTTTATAATACATATTATGTGTAGTATATATATATGTAAATAGTGTAGTAATTTTGTATGTTTTAACGCTTGACATTTCTTATTTAATCTGTATAAGTCAAGTGAAATGTTTATTATGTTTTAATTTATGGATAAATAGATTTTATTTTAGATTTAATGATCATAGCACCCACTTGGATCTCATTACTATTTAGTCAAGTTACTCGGAGATATGTTTTTTTTTTCGCTTATTCGTGCTCAGAGATTTGAAGAAGAATTCCAAATGTTCAATTTCATTTCTTCTACGATCACATTGTTACACCATTCCCTGTTCATTTTTAACATGAAATATTTGTTTTAGTTAATTTTAATACTAATATAATACTCCCCAGTTAACGTATTATTTTCGAAATGTTTGTACCAATTTATTGGATTTATGAGATTATTTTTATTAGATAGTATTTGATTTTGGTTGAATTAATCATATTTAAATTGGGTCGCTGCATCCACTACCATAATCATTTAAAAATATATCTTACAATATGAGCTGTACAAAAGTTGAGCTTAAGTCGTTCATAAAGACTTGACTTCGAGCCGACTTTAGAACGCGCATAAAACTCGCCCCGTAATAGGAACACGTAATGAAATAACGCAATTTAATTATGAATCCCTTAAACCATGAATAGTTTGATATTGTTAACTGTATCGTAGCTTTGTATTAACCATGTAACCGATTGGAAATAATTAAATAATTATTATTGGTATTGTACGTTTTCCTAAACACTTTCCAACTGTAAAAAGGGCCAAGTTTAAATTTTGTTTTCTAATAAATTGATTAATAAAATGGAATGGTAAGTACCTGACATTATATAGTATGTAAACGTTAGACCTTCCTACTTCCCAGTATACTGTTTATTCTTTTCTTTACTTGGTCTATTATAATATATATTTCATCTGTAAAATGAACAGGCCGTAGAAATAATTATACGCATAATAAAAAAAAAACCAGTGGACCGCTTGTGTTAGAATCAACATCGAAATTGTATTTAGATGCGTTGTCTAGACTCCAATCGCTATACATTACATTCAAATTTCATTTTCAAAAATAAAAGTCTTTGATTTACACAACATATTGATTGCATTATAATTATTTTAATTTGGAACATTTTTTTTTTAAATTATTCCTCAGTCTACTTTGTCACTCTGTCACGGATAAATTAAAATGCTCGCATGTTTGTCAACAAATAAATAACACATTTTATTGCAAAGCAAAGCTAACTTGGCGTCTCGTATCCGCGCGTCTTGGCAGGTTGGTGAATATTTTATTGAAACTTTTTTTATAGAAGTAACATTTTATTATTTGACATGAATTCCTTGTTATATTTTATTTATTTTAATTCTTGTTAGTATATTGTCGATTCACGTGAACAGTTTATGATTTATATAATTTTAATTATCGATGGAATACTTGTTGTAATTTTGCAAAGCGTAAAGCACTGCCAAACGATGTAAAATTATTTATTTTTGTATTTATTCAATGTAATAAAAATAAAAGTACAATTAGCTGTTTTTTAGATATAAATATATTTGTATTATCTGATATATTTTAACTACGATATAAATTATATTTTTGTAAGGTGCTGTATCGTAAAGAGGTATATGAATATGAGATTGCATTAGGCGACAGAATATTATACTCATTGAATAAGTTGCGCAAATCAATTTCATGTAATTCCTGGTCGAGCAACCGGATGTGCTGCCAGATATGTATTATGTAAAATGGAATTCTATTCGAATAAAATTATTTATTTATCCTGTTATCATTCCAACAGTTGCATGTATATCGAATATTTCTATGGCTATTATGAATTGTACTGTCTCAGTGACGGATTATATCTTATGCAATAAATAACGTATAAGATGTTTGGCTCTGTTTAAGGTGGTCATACACGAAGCTGGTAATCTGACAGGTTACGATCGTCTACGGGGAGTGTCGGTAAAACATTGCTAAATCTCTTATAATGTTATCCATAAGTACAGATAACCACCAACCTTGGGGTCAGGTCAGGTCTTGAGTCTATGTCACCTGTCACATACATTTACCGTTGCCTGTATGACCACTTTTGAATATAAGTCAATGTGTATTTTTAAAATGTATCAATTGTACCTAAAATAAATGCCTTGATGATGTAAGTTTACGATCATAGATTAAGAATATATCGTGACTCTATATTCTATTATCGAATGTCTGGATTCTGACGTTGTGAAATGAATCTTTCAAATGTCATAGCAGTGATCTTTTGTAGATTTGCATCGAGACTTGCCTAAGTTGATAAGCGGGCTACTCGAAGTCGGCCGATAGGTTTATGCTATTCACCTGGAAATTAATGATAAAAAAATTGACCAAAGAAAAGTTGGTGATTTTAAAAACTGAGTAGAGGTAAATATTGTAATAGTAGTTCGATAGATAGCGTCATAGCAATAATGATGAATTAGTCATCGTATTGTAACATAAACGTTTAAATATAATTTGATGTGGTCTATCTGATACAATAAGTGAGCCGATACAACTCCTTGTAAAGGAATAGCTTGAATCGGATTTATTCAGGTTCACGGTTCTTTAACATCGCATCTCGTTTCTCCGTTTTGTCGAAATTTGGGCAGAAAATTAAAGAAAATCAAAAGAGACCAACGGAAATTACTAATCCAAACTTACATAGTCATAAAACTATGGGTCGATAAAAGTATCATTGCTATGTCTTTATATCTTTCGAAAGGCAATACTTTAGAGTGATATAATTTACATATTTAATTGCGCAAAAATTGTTTACTAAAATTAATATTTTAATAAAAATCTAAATGAAATGTAATTGTTCTATCAGTCATATACTTGTCTGAACACAGAGAGATTTGGACTGTGTAGTAAGAGTTTATTAAATATTCGATTAAATTATTATACAATGTTACAAGACTTGGAACGATTGGAGAATATTTCATTCTAAAAAAAAGTTTTAAGGAGCACTCGTGTAGTCCAGATCTTTACGTGTAAATCCTCATATTCAAAAATAAAATTCTAAATTATATTCGTATAGCTATTACATCGACGAATGTTCAATTGATGAAGAATAATTATATATAAAAATGTAATTGTATATCTAAGAGATTAGATAATTGAAAATAAATTATTTTCGTTTTTTTTTTAATTGTATCTAATGTATATAAAACGCCCATGTCATCTGTTATCCCTTACTTAGTGATCAATTAAAACTTGTATCGAATCAACTGATTGTTTGAATATAAAATCGATTAATGGGGTACGTTGGTGGCGAATTATCGGATTATGTTTTATCGGCGAGATAAGAAAATAACGGCATTAAACATAAGTAATATTTTAGTTATTTTTATATCTTGTTATTTAGTCAAAGGTAAGTTTGGATTTGAAGTACGTATTGATAGATTTCTGTAGGAATTGCAAGAAATATAAATTCATAATTTATATTTATGTAAGAAAAGAGCCATTAAGAATTTATTGAATAATAAAAAGAGTGTTATCAATAAATATAGCATGCATATCGTTTTTTTTATGGCGGACGAGCATATGGCTCACCTGATGGTAATTGGTCACCAACGCTCATAGACATTGGTATTGTAAAAGATGTTAACCGTCACTTCCATCGCCAATGCGCCACCAACCTTGCGAATTAAGATGTTATGTTCCTTGTGCCTGTAATTACACTGGCTCACTCACCCTTCAAACCGGAACACGACAATAGCAAGTACTGCTGTTTTGCGGTTGAATATTTGATGAGTGGGTAGTACCTACCCAGACGAGCTTGCACAAAGCCAACCAACAAGTGGAATGTTCAAACAAACGCACTATTAATTGTTTTGAGTCCGAAGGTACACCAAATCCTTAAGAAATACCAAATATTTTTTTGATGACCCGTCCCGGGATTCAAACACGGAAAACATGCTGGGATCTAGGTACAGCCGACGAACGAGGCAGAAATATATATTAAGAATAGTATGTGTTGTTTTTACAAATAACAAAATTCAGCTTGGTTAGGTTAGCTTTACTAAATTTGGCCCCAGAGAGTCTCAATCAAAGATATTAAGTCAAATATATCAAGCGTTTTTGTTTGATACAAGGTGAGCTAGGTTGATTAGAGAGTAACATTTCATCAGATAATTAAAACAAATGGATGAATAAAACATACAGATCCCGTAATTACTGTACTCGTCAATAGATCAGTAGCCAGGCGTTATCATGCTGCTCTCAAAGATTAGTAATATCTTCTGTCGTCAAAGAACTCAGAGAGAATGCAAATGATAATCCATTAGATTGGATTGGTTGGAATTTTCGATCATATGAACTCCGATGCATTCTATTCTTCACTGTTTTTTTTTGACGTGATGACGTCCTTTATATCGATGAACGCCGACTGCACGCACGAAAAAGCATGACTCATAGTAACGTTTCGCCTGAGTCAAGAGCGCGGAACAAGAGATAGAGCTGGCACGATCGGCCTAAGGGGTCGGCTTGTGACGCATTTATCTCTCTTCCACTTCATCGGCCGATGCGTCCGAGTATTCAATGTTTTCTTATGACGTTATCACGTAAAATTATCGTCCGTAAACCGACTTTACAGACAATCATTTGTTTTTTTTTGTTATATTTAGGATGCGCAAATGGGCCACCTGATCTTAATTGGTCACCACCGCCCATAGACATCAGCACTGTAAGTCATGTTAACCGTACCTTACATCGCCAATCGCGAAACCAATCTTGAGAACGAATAAGTTATGTCCCATGTCCCTGGGGTGGTATCTTCCCAGGCTTGCACCAAGCCTTACCACTTAATAAACTTCCAGAATTAATTCCGTATGCTTTTAGTTTCGGATTATATTTTGATAACACGAATTTCTAATCAGTTTTACCAAGCAGTTAATTTAATGTTAACTTACACAATGTTAAAACATGAATAATTTGATTAATTATCACCAGGTGTTCTTTCATTACGAGAACCCTTTCTATTGAAAACTTTTATGATTAAAACGTTAAAATTATTGTATTATATTTACTGTACTTGGAATAAATTTAATATTAAATGGAAATTTGTTGAAGGATCTTCAATACGATTTTACGCAGATGAGTTTGATACAATTAAAATACTTATATTAGTATATTTATATGATTTGATGAGTGAAAAAGAGTAACCACTGAGAGTCTCGTCGATTTTACATAATGTGTCCCTCTTTATGAATTAGGACAAAAAGTAAAGGTCTACAAATCCGTTTTTTTTTCGTTTATTTCTTGATTGAAAACGTTTTTTATATATGGTTTATTCTCTATTCAATTCTCTTAAAGCACACATTAAATATTAAAAATGGGTTCACAAGGGAAACGTCGAACTTGAGATAATAAAAGAATACTTTTAAAATAATAATTGAGTAAAATTGATAAAAACAGTTTTATGTAACAACGTCAGCAACGAATTATAGTACGCGCAACGCAGTCGTCCTCTCCCCCAAATGCGCCAACACCCCAAAGACGATGTTTCACATCAATTTGACATATATTTAATAACTGCTGCGACAGCTAAGTAACAAACGTGGAAGATGATATTGGGTAGAAATTGACTTAACATGCCGGAAACGTTTGGATGAGGAAGTGAGATATTATGTATGCGGTATCAGGTGCTTAGACGTCAATGTACTTAAATTAAATTGTGGCACGGCAGTATTACGTGGATCTGACACAGGTGCGGCTGCGGCCACATTTACACAGCCTGAAAGAGCCTCCTTAAGTAACTTTAATTGAGTTTTTGTCTCATAGGTATTCTTGTAATTTGGTGAATAAAAATTGTATGCCTTATAAATTTAAAAATACTTGGTATGTCTGATATCTGGCTTGAAGCTTATTTAAAGGAAAAGGGTCAATATCGCTAACCAAGACGCATATTGTGCGTTGATAATGTTAAGAATATTTTATATTTTTATTATCTTCGAGTGGAAGTAACACAAGCTATTTAATAGGAAAGTAATTATAAACTAAAAAAAAGATTATAAATTAATTTATGTAAAATCAGTTAAGATAAAGATGCCAATAACCGAAAACATAAGTGACAGTGAGTGCGAATTTTTCGAAAGTCAATGAATTTAAAACTTTTCTACACAAAAAGAATGTCAATTACCGTTCATTCGCGCTCTAAAGACTTTAGATGTTAACATTGTTTTTTGATGACCTTTAGTTATTGTTTTACCTATGTGCCAACATATATTCATTCGAGTAAATATACAAAAATAAAACAGAAACAATCAGATTACTCGGTGGTAGAGCTTTGTGCAAGCTCGTCTGGGTAGGTACCACCCACTCATCAGATATTCGACCGCGAAACAGCAGAACTTGGAGTTTAGTTCTTAGTTGTGTTCCGGTTTGAAGGGTGAGTGAGCCAGTGTAATTACAGGCACAAAGGACATAACATCTTGGTTCCCAAGGTTGGCGGCGCATTGGCGATGTAAGCGATGCTTAATATCTCTAACAATGTCAATGTCTATGGGCGTAAAAAAAAAAACAATCTCATATTATCCGACATCGACTGAACTATTATCCACTAGTCTAATTTATGGATATGTAATTTTTTTTTATATTTCTTTTATTTTTAAGCTTACAAATTTGTTACATAAATTAATAATTCGCCAAACTGTTTATCAGTTTGTAATGAAAATGTATTAGATAGAGAAAATATTATAATTATATTGTTGCTGCTTTTTTTAATTTATTAATATTAATCCACAGTTATGCGAATAAAAGAAACATAGTATAAATTAATGTTAATATGATTACTTATAGAAATGTCTTCGGCAAAATAGAATCCGCTTCTTTAGAGGATATCACACCGAATCTAAGTACTTCACTTTGAAATCTAAGTTCTGTGTATATTTTTGTATTCGCTCTTAAAGATCTGGGTGAAGACTAAAATTCGTAGTAAGATTTATATATTATGAAAAAACACGTAACGTAGAAAAATTTCTTTGCGTCAGAAACGCTTCATGCATACTTACATTGTTCTCAACTTTCACTTTAAAATTCAACTTTCATCTCACCTGAAGTAGTTTTACTTCGATGAAAAGTCATACATTGTTCATAAATTTCTCTCTTATAAATTTGAAATATATTTAAGCTACGCTGTTAGAATCCTTAATATTTTAAAATTATTACATTATTAGGTAGGTACCTAAATATAATAATAAGGTCCTCCAGACCGATTTCGGCCACGGCGGCCAATCTCAAGAGATTAGCCAACTGCGCAGGAGATATTATAGTGCACAAGTGTGTGCGCAAACACAGGTGCACTCTCTTTTCCTTAGCTCTCATAATCCGATGGGACGGCAATCCGACACGACCGGAAAGAGTTCAGGCGCAGGACCAACGGCTTAACGTGCTTTCCGAGGCACGGGAGTGTTCACACTTCCACCTTCCAGACTCCGGGCTGCTACTGAGAATTTTCTGACAGAAAAACCCAATAACTATTTATTGGCACGACCTGGGAATTGAAGCCAGGACCACCGGGTCTGCAGCCTAATATCTAGCCACTAGACCAACGAGGCAGGCCTAATATTTTATTTTATTTATTTATTTAGGTTTATCTAAAACTTACTATAGATACAATTAAAATTAACATAATATAATGGAAATAATATAATGGAACCTAAATATATAATGGAATTGAAACTGGGCAGTTAGTATTGAAAACACATTGTATATATTTTCTTCATTCTTTAATGTTTAAGTTAACTAATACTAAAAAATATTTAAAGTCATCAAAAATTGACGTTCTGGCCATTTTACTTAACGGTATGTTATTCAATTTCTCTCAACTACTACAAAATCGGTTAAGCCACAAATATTATGGTCGATTTCACTAATCGCAAATAACCTGCACAGAATTGCTATTTTCAAACTAGTAACTTTTTATCGGCCGTTTTTGTTAAAACCACTGAGGTCGATCCTTAATAAGAGTGTATTACACGTCCAACATGCCGTGACAAATATCTTTCTATCTGTTGTTATTATGACTTATATTGTATTATTTCTTTATTTCCGTTGACCAATCGAAATTGCATGCAAATAGTCCACGCGCTAACTAATCTACCTGTTTTATTAAATATAGCTTTTTATTGTACTTAAAATTAAGATCACTTCAAAGATATAGTATGTTATTAAGACAACAATTTCAAAACACATTTTTATTCTATCACGATCGAAGGGGAAACGTCAAATCACTTCGAAAAAAAAGTTGTGTTACTAAATACATCACATATAGTAAAATTAATACTGAAGAGTGCAAAATCTTTAAAGAAATGTTACGATTTTCCCATGAAATACATGTTGTTCTTGTGAATTTACAAAATGAAGTTACAAGTTAGGGACTCGTCGTCTGTAAAATCCGTAATTATTATACGAAGGCATATTTTTCTTATCGTCCGCCTGATATTTAGCTAGCAATAGAGGCCAACTTTTTTCACTATCTTGATTGTTCGGATTCGCTTCTATTCTCTGACGAATCTTCGCAGCCTTCGCGACAACCTCCGCGTTTAACATATTCTCAAGATATCGTAACTTGTGCGGCAGGATGATCTTAGTTACCTAGAAAAATAATGTCTTCATTAATTTAAACTTTTTACGATACGATATAATATCTGATGTTTGTTATTATATATTTAGTATTTTTTTGCTCGTGACTGACTATGACATATAATTTATTTCCTCAATCTCTCTATTTTTACGAAATAGTAGGAACTACTATACGTACTCTATGAAGTTTATTATAAGTTAGAATAATATTTCGTTCGTTGTAGTTGTCATCTGCAAAGGCAAAATATTAAAAAAAAAAAAAACGATTTGTAGTCGTTTTTACATTACGTTTTTAAAATCAAGCTACTGTTCGTTGCCAGCGACTGTTATTGAGATTTTTTTGTAATCGCCTTAATCTTATTTAACTTGAATTAAATTATCTAACAGATTATGTAAAGTGAAATGAATTATATGTATATTTAAAAGAAATATTATATCTGTCTGTCATTTTGAAACATACCGAGAAGTTCAAAAGAGACATTAAAATTAAGTTCGGAGAAATCATGAAGAATTTGGGGTGAACATGGCAGTTTCGGAAAGAGAACACACACATGATGCTATCTCTATCTAATAAGGTGATATCGATCGCGGTTTTTGGAGAAACTTGAACTATATCCTGTGATAACCACGTGATGGTTAAATTGTCTTTTAATAGATATTAGAAAGTGTTAAAAATGATATGACGTTTTTATTAAAATATGAAAAATTATACTAATCTAATAATATGTTAAATATAGTAAGTACATGCTATGGTCAAAACTGTAGAGTAAAATTAAAAATCATTTTGACTTATTAAAACTTATCGCCATTACTACGTGTATTTATAAGAAATATAACTCTTCGATATACCATTAATACATTATCTATAAAAAAGTTTTATTTATAGTATATGTTTCTGTGTATATATAAAAATGGATGATTGTAAATGAATGGAGATTATTAAATCTCGATACCGTTTGGCGAATCACCATGAAATGAGGTGGCCAAAAAAGTTCATTCCACGCACACAGATATAGTATATATATTGTACAATAAAAATAGCAAATATGAATTACTACGTAATTTTTAACCTCTTTGAATTTGGAAGTTTTTATTTCAAAATATTATGTAATGCAAGTGAATTTTAAGTACCGTTTGTCAACTTCCACCATAACATTCCACAGACAAAGATAAATACTCATCAAGCCATTTGACATTTTTATAGCAAAATCATAATCTATAACTTATTGACAGGAATCGTATTAAAGGATTTTATGAAAACGTTTACGACTATTCTGTTGTAATGCCGAGTTTTTGGAGTTTTTTTATTTATAGTAAATTTAATATCCCAATATAGATGAATATAAAACACCACAACTCATTGGTGTGAATTAAATTCGATACCTACAAAAACCGGCGTACAGAAATTGGCCATGTCCTTTAATACATATATATACACCTATGCCTATGTATTTTTCATGGAAGTTTTAATGCTTTCGTTAACTCTCCACTAAAAGTTGCCGCAATACATTAATTTTTATATGTACTGTTCAACCGATCTCCATAAAGATTGGTATACGGTATTTGATCACGGATAATATTTTATATTTTTCGCTATCACACTTCACATTCCATTCTTTTTTGTTTCTGTGTGTTTTTTGTTCTGTAACATACAACTAAATTATCATCTGTGTCAAATTGTCATCATTCATAGTGTATCTAATCCGTCACCAAAAAGTATTTAAAATCTCATTAAAAAAATAAAACATATGGAACTTATACTTGAACAAGGTTGGTGGCGCATTGGCGATGTAAGCGATGGTTAACATCTCTTACAATGCCAATGTCTATGGGCGTTGGTGACCACTTACCATCAGGTGGCCCATATGTTGGTCCGCTTACCTATGCAATAAAAAAAAAACTAATAGCTATCTGGCCTGTATAAGCAACTAAAGATCGAAACGCGCGACAGAAATCAGGGTCTATGTTTCAACAGGTTCTGAATAGGTACCTCCGTCAAGAGTGAAACGCACGAGTTAAAAACTTGCCAGTGCCAGTTTCCACGTCCAGAATTGCTGCAACATCCTAAGTGACATACAACGTCAAGGTGAACGCTTACGATAAAACCGATAGAATCGATATCGCATTATGCTAAATGTTAGCATCAGTTTAAATTATTTCAATTTTACTCAACCATATAGAGAAAAAATATAGTTAAAATATCCTTTATTCACGTGAATTACTAAAGAAAAAATTTTTGGCTTATCATCAACTTATACCCTTTAATTTTTAACCTTTTCTACCCTGAATTATATTAGCTTTATAGATTTATCTATTTATCTAAGCAGATGGGCTATCTACTGGTCGCCCTTCCTTGCGTAGCAGAACCAGGTAGCCCTCCTTCCACATTATCGGAAAGAGCCCTTGCTCTAAGCAGGATGAAAATATATTATGGAGTTTTTCCGCAAAGATATCGAGCGATAGGACGTTAAGCCATCCTCGGCCTGGAATGCCATCTGATCCGGGAGCAGCGTTTTTGCAGCGTAGCCTTGATAGAGATGCTTCTAGCTTCTCTTGAGTCACAATCGGCACATTTTCTACTCTATTTTCTTCTATTGAGGACGACATCATCACTGGAAGCAAGTATGCCGTTCTGCTTGGTATTTCCAAGGAATCCAGAACACTTTCCAAGAATTGTGGCGGAAGACTGAGAGTCAATGGTGGTGCCCACGGACGGAGCTTGCTTCTAACCATTCGGTATGGCCGCTCCCATGGATCCCGATTAAGTAAACTTAGCATATCGTTATAGGCAGCCTTCTTTCCTTCTTGAATGGCAATGAGAGCATTCTTCGCAGCTTTATAGGCTGCATACAGTTGAGCCTCATGAGCTTCATTCCGAGTCAGATGTCGCCGCCGCCGTCTGCGATGTCTATCATATGCACGCCGTGCCGTTACGCAGGACTTCGTAGTTCCGCGATTTCTGTCGACAACCAATAAACCTGCGGTCTATAAGAAGACGCGCCAACCCGTGGCATCGAGGCGTCACAAATATGTTTCATCGCATTGCGCAACCAAGCTATTTCTTCTTGCAGATTTGCTGGTTGTTCGAGTGGGCTAGATACCCAAGCCTGGATTATCGCAGCTTCGAATAATAGGTCCTTGTCCAGTCGCTTCAAACTCCACCGTAGTTTGGTCCCGTTTCTGACACAATTGCTTGGAACCAAGAATCTGGTAACCTCAAAAAGAATGTAGCGTTGGTCCGACAATGGCTCGACATTTTCAAGAACCCTCCAGTTCTGAATTCGATTTGCTAAGGTAGTATTGGCGAACGTGACGGCAACAATTGAACCACCTTGTTGCCTCACACAAGTATTGGTATTACCTCTATTAAGTACAACAAGACCGACTTCTGCCAACCATTCTTCAAGAAGCACGCCGCGAGCGTCAGTGTTTGGACATCCCCACATTACGGATTTAGCATTAAGATCGCCAGCGAGAATAACGAAAATGGGATTATTTTGAACAAGTAAGGCACCGATCTCATTTACAAATTGTTCAAATTCTGCCAACGCTTTGTTAAGCGAGAAGTACGTTCCAATTATCATCACATCAGCTACAAATGCCGCAATCCAGCCCCAACCTTTGGATACCCTATCAAAGTTGAGGCCACTAGAGATTTGCAAGACCACGGCTACAGTATTGTTCGTATCTCCAATCCAATTGAGCCTCTCTGGTACATTATATGATTCCGCAACAATAGCCACCTGAATGAACCACTCCGCCATAGTCTGTACGAGCAGATCTTGCGCTCGGGCGCAGTGATTCAGATTTCCTTGTAAAACCTTAAGATTCATTATGAATCGGTTGATTGTCTTCCTCCATAGCAACGACAACCCTTAAAGCCAGTTTAAGGGTTGTCTGTGTAGGCGTCGTGGCCTTTGCAACAACGGTTGACCTTTTGTTGTTGAAACCAGACACATTGCAGGCTTTGCTCCCCAGTATGTGCTCCGTAGGCTTGCATGCCTCTTGACATAGTTTACAGTGAGGTTCGGCTGTACAAAGGACCGCTTTATGTCCTGACTCACCGCAACGATAGCACTGATAACTGAGGTCGTTCTGAGATATGCACTGAGCTCCAACGTGTCCCGTCTCTAAGCAGCGATAGCATCGGAATTGCCTAGGCTCCAAAAGCCTCACTTTTGCTGACACCCACCCCACCTGCAGCCGACCGTTGTTAATTATAGATTTGGCTGCCTTTATAGGGCAACGTACACAGAGAGAACCAAGTCCAATTAGCATTACTCGTATTTCGCCAGTCCTGATCGACTCAACTTCAAAAATTGAGACGGAGTCATCCAGACCCGAAACTCTGATATCTACACATTTTGTCGGTGTAGTAATGCGGACATTTTCCTCCTTCAGGGACTCCCGCAACTTTTTAGCTACAGCATCTGCCTGCTCAGCACTAGCTGCGACGGGCAGCTCAAGAATACGGGCACCTGTCGCTGCTTGTCGGAAGCGCAGAGATTTTATGCCGAGCTCCGTCAAAGCTATCTTGCTTTTTGCCTCTGCAAGAGTCGCTGCATATGTAACGCCTCTATCCGCTGCTTCTGGCTGTAGTGTTAATACCACTGCCGAGGATTTTGGGGTACGAAGTTTCACCTTTTTCCTGCTCTCATTGTTCGGCGATACAGCTGGTGTTTGCTTTTTAGCTCCTCTGTTTGCTACAGTAGCCCAAGTTTGGTCTCGAGATTCTGAAACCGTAGGTGGTGCTAAAGGCTCTTGGGTCACGGTGATTCTCGATGCTGCAGCAGCTTGAGCGGCAAGAGAGGTTTTCTTTTTCGCTTTTCTCCTCCTATGTCGGACGTGTGCTACAGCACTAGTCGCAGGGCACTCAGTTACATTATTTGACAACGAAGTTGAATGTGTGCCCGTCTCGTCTGCATTCTGCGTACGATCTGCGGCTAGTGGTGGACGTAATCGCTTTCTTGGTAAGAGTCTGTCCTCATAATGTTCCATCTTTGCATCAATCATAGTCCCAACTTGCATCAGTAGGGAACGTGAAAATTCTTCTAGTTGCACGCTTATTAGTCGTTCAACCGCTTGTTGGCCGATTGTTTGAGGATGAGAAACGACAGCAGAGGAACTCTGTCTGGATCGTAAAAAAATTTCTTGCAATTCTGTGACTTCTCCTCTGAGATTACTTATTTGGCTTTCAAGTCGGTCATTTTTCTCCTGTAGTTTTTTCCCCTCTAATGTTGACGATCTGGTGTGTAAGACTTCTACTGCAGCTTTAATTGAAGCTGCTGCTTCTTTTTAGGCACGCTGGAATGTCCCTTTTAAGTTTTTGGACTTAGCTGCTACATTTATAATTATGCCTAAGTCCTCGAATACTTGCTTGTTGAGAGAAGCGGCTGTTTGATCATTAACATCCTCCACCACCTGCAAACCTAAAGCTTGACGGCTCTCATTTGCTAGGCGAGCTTTCTCCTCCATTGCTTTCTCCGCATCATTATTACCATTCTGCCTCTTAGTACGAAGCACTCTCTTCTGGCCGATCCTCGCTATAGAATCCTCTCCACAGTCGTCCTCAGTGAATGACAGTTGGTGAGATGTCGGCCGCGGTCGCTTTTTTGCCTTTAAAAGTCGATCATCGGTTATTGACCCTACTGTGTCCATAGTACGAAAACTAGCATCTGATTCCATACCAGTCTGCGCTTCGGACATATCAACTGCTTCTTTAGTCGTTTTTGTTTGTTTTGTTTTTTGGTTTACTTTCTTCATATTTGTTCCCACGAGTAAGGGGGAAATAAACGGTCCGTCCAAGTGGTGCCCCCTGCACCTGGATAAGCCTAGCATAACTCGTTACGGGTGTCGGCCGGTTCCCTAACGAGGAACGCAGTAACGACAGACCTACCCATCAGCCATGCATCCTCTCACGCTACGTCGCCACTTAGGATTTGGGGTGATTTTTATCTGCTTTATAGATTTTAGTTTATACACTGATCTATTTTAAATATATATAAATAAACACAGGCAGCACAATTTCTGCCGGGTCTCTAGAACAGCACAATATTTTAGTAATAGTAAAATGTAATATCGTAAGCAGCCTTAGTCCAAGGTATGTTTAGAATATCAACACAAAGTTTGTGGCTCCAACAAAATAACACGAGGCACCCGCTGGGCTTAATAAGTATAACAAATTACGGCTCTGTTTAGTTCACTTTGCAAGGCAAGTTCATTTCGTACCAGATAAAATTAATTTACGAAACACAAGCAGATTGGAGACTTGGAGGTGAATTGGATGTATTGTTATGCGGTCCGTAGTAAGCAGCCGCCGTAATATAATTAGAATAGAACCCTAAGATTCAGATTCCATTTCGTATATTTCAATTAAAATATTACAAATTCTACATATTTCTCGTTGATACCTACAACTTAGTCATCGTTTATCCAGTCAAACATAAATTCTTTTGTATTTAGTGAGTGTAATTATGAGTACATTAAAAGCGTAAGCTATTGCTTATACTTTCAATGACGCTAATTATATAAACCACACCGGAAAACGACAGTAAAAAGTATTTTTGCTTCGCGGTAGAACAATTATTGGGTGATGAATCTGCTTAACGATTTACTACCGGTAACAAGGTCATAAATTGGGCTTTTCTTTATATATAATAATAAAACTGTAAAAGATCGTATCTGATAATGATTTTATTTAATCAACAGATGTCGTCCGCAATGTAGACCTTGTTTTTAAAACACATAGTGTTACATTATATTATATATAAATATTGTTTGTTAGTTTGTTCCACAAACAAAAAAGTTTTATTATATACTAGATTTAAAATCCTCTAAAGTGTAACTCCAATATGAAAAAGAGTATTTTTAAAATAAATATCAGCTGAAAATTGATTATTCAACGAATATCAGCTTAAAATGTAAGCAAGCTGTGCTCGAAAGACTCAAAAAGTCTGGTTTGTTTGCATGTACCGTTCGTAACATGATTTTAATGGAAACCCAATCGTTTTGCGGGACGAAACGTGCACGTAGCATACAAAATAGCTTATTTATAGGTAGCACTTGTTTTTAATGGAAAATATTTTTTTATTAAAATAAAAATGGTAATTGTAAATACAACTTACATTTTTTGTTTGTAATCTAGAACAAAGATAATAATTAAAGTTTTATTTTTTTCATTTACAAATAACGAAATACCTATTTTATCGATTTATATTATTTTAATGTTGTAATTCTGAATACTGTATTTTTAAAATTAGGTTATCAGTCAACCTATGACGTAATAACTAAGTATAACAAAAACTATTACGGAGCATTCTTAAGTTACACAATTTACTTGCAGATTACGTATTTGTCAAAACCAAAACCGCGTATAGCCAATATCCAACACTAGGAATTAGTAATTTCTTAGATGCTAATTAGGTTTAATCGAAATCTATGATTGAGACTCAAACAAGTAAGATTTATAAACACGCTTAGCAGCAAATATACCCATTCAGAATTCAGATACCAAATGTATAATCAATTTAGGAATAAAATACTAACACTGAAAACGATAGGTATTGTGCGAACACGCCCTGAACTTGACGTGCGCAATAAATCCTCAGCGAGTCGTTAATTAGCAAGTAACGCTGTGTAACGCCTTTTAAAGAAATTACGCTTCATTTATACATAACATAATATTCTAACAAGAGTCCCTACATAAAAATAAAAGTGTTGGACGTATACATAACACATAGGACGGAAATTAAACATTTTTGCATAAGAAACTTTTTATTCAAATGTTAGTCAGTAAAAAAAGTTTCACTTTAAAATGTCGTTTTGAATAAAATAATCAAAATACATCGAAGTTCACAATGATATCGGTACTCGGAAGTTGGCAGCCAATTTTAGAATGTAACGAAATCATGTGTTGTTGTAAATTACCTATGTAACGAGAGATAAAGTTATTAACAAACGTTAATATTAGCACCAGTATTTTTCGTCTTTATAATAAATTATTAAAAGTATTACACTTTCTTATACAATTTAAATAGAGAAGTGACATGCGAGGAAATATGTCTAAATCTATTTACTAACTTAGGTAGTTCGTTTTACGAAAGTAAATGGATTTGTGCTGGTTCATAACTATTGATGTCTGGCTAGGTACTACCTACACATCATATATTCTACCGCGAAACAGCAATATTTAGTATTATCGTTTTCTTGTTGGAAGGGTGAGTGAGGTAGACTCTCGATCTTAGTTTCAAGGGTTGGAGATATATTGGTAGCGTACACACGATGTAAGGTAGGATTAATATTTATTACTGGATCAAATTTCAAACAGAAAGCTCTAAATTGTAATGTTGACGAAAATATCCGTTGAGCCATCAACGTATGGAAATATCCGTTGTGCCATCAACGTATGGAAATATCGTTTTTGATTTTCCCCTGAGATCCCGTTCACATGCGAGTTAAAATGTATTTTATAGGTCAAACTCGAGAGCAAGCGATCAGTGTCCCAAGTTTCATTAAAATTGATGCAAAGGTTTTAATGTAGGCGTAAATACGTAGGACATTATGTTCCTATATTTACTTGTATCGGATATGTTATATGTATCAAGAAATTGACGAAATTACTAACTACAGTTGTACACATAAAGATTTTAATTTCATTTTTGTCGAACTAATTGTATACAAATTAAATGTATCGCCTCCGCAAGCTTCGTCCTTAGTTGACAGCTTGTACATACAAGTACACTTAACACCGTGTATTAACAAACACTTAGTACAATGAGTAAACCGATATCGAAGTGATTTTGTCGATTTTCTTGGCAGCTTGGCGAGTGGTAAAATACACTAAATAAAAAAGTTAAGGTAACCACTTATATTGACAGTTTGTTATACATTTAAGTTAGTTATTTTTTCTTTTTTACATTATATCTACATATAATAAAACCTTCAGCGTCTGTCTGAAATTTGAACGCGATGAACTCAAAAACTACCGAATGATTTTCACCAATGTACGTAGTGATTCAAGAAGAAGCGATAGGTGTATAATAATGTTTCGTGTAAATGTGACGATGATCAAAGATGGGGGAAAAAGTCATGCTGAAATCAATAGAGTTTTATGCAGACCCTTATTCTACCCATGGGAATCCGGGATGGGTAGCTAGTCAAATCATAAATTCGATATGACAAATGGTTCAGGAATTGTTTTTATAAAATAAGTAGGTACTTTAATGAACAATAAGGCTCTACTTACGATATTTGCGGTGAAATACAATAACAAAAGAGAAATACTCAATGTTCCGTTTCGCATTATCGATTCTTTGTTGCTTATCACTTAACTGGTATTTGTTAACGAATGCTATCGAGGAAAGCTTCTGTTTATGAAACATTTTTCTGTTTGTTATTTGACTTAAACGTGACCGTAATTGTTTAGGTTATAACATAAACCACATTCATGTGATATTCAAAACGCTGCGTTTTAAATATCACATGAATGTAATATTTAAAAGAAAGGAAGCCTAATTTTTATCGAAATGTATTTATATCATTATATTAATAGTAAAAAATATATTCTTTTTGTAAAATAACATATTGTATTTTTTTAAAGTTTGAATTTAAAACTTGAAAACACATTTTATTGATTTTTGTTGATAAAAATAAATGATTAGTAGAAACACGAATATAAACTATACAGAAAATAATATTCACACAATAGATCACAAAAAAGAATGTGATTTTTGTGATCTTATCGGGATTGGGAATTGCGATTTTACTAGCAGTGTGACACTACCTTAAGGCGATATTTGCGTTCTCGTTGATTGATAAAGAACATTAAATAGCCTCGTTTTATGTAATGAATCGATTTGACTTAAGAAAAGTTTTAAGTTTAATTATATAAAAATTTTATGTTATTACGAGAAAAATAATATGGTTCTAAGCAAGTTAACTGATTAAACATACAATTATTATATAGTATGTAACGTTATACATTCAAAATTTAATTTTCGGTTACTATATTAATAACGATTAGTTATGTTTGCAGATATTAGAATTGTCTACGAGGCGTAGACAGTACTTCAATTGATCTCATTTCACGTCTATTGCCAATTATTAATCTAATTTTTTTTCAGCACTTTAAACGTGTCCTGTTTTAATGATGATTGATGATGAATGATTTTCTTACATCTTATATTGCTGCCTCACTCTGTCACCTAGTTGTACATCCAAGAAGACTCTTGGATGAACAACCAGAAAGACGTGGAAAGGAGACCCTTTCCACGTCTTTCTGGTACTTACGTCTGAGAAGTGGAAGTGAGTCATGACATCGTGGGAGTTTACTTTTAAATATATTTTTCATTAATCAAATATTTGTTGCACCTCATTTAAATTCTCTTCTCTATTTATTTACTGTTATAAGCTGTTGAATTATATATAAATACTAAATACATATATTTTGTAATATTCTTAATTTCAAATTGTCGTTATAAAAACGCTTGAACTATTTATTAATATAAAAATTGAAATTAAAGGAACATTTTGTATCATGTTGAGATGGTGCCGACTTTCATTGCAAATATTATTATATCTCTGCATATCCGATATTTTTTCAGAAATAAAAGAACGGTTGTACGTATATGTAAAAACATCAATAGAAATGTCATTTTTATTAAACGTGTTATTCTCGCACTGAAGTTCGTGCATTGGCGTATCAATATATTCGGGGCCTTGAAAGTATTTGCTTCGCTGTTTTGATCTAATTAATAATGTCCGCTCGAAGTTTCAATATTAAATTGCTTTCCAATTCAAATTGGAAATTAATTAATTAATTATTATATTATTTCACTTGAATTTCTTCTTACTCTCATTATTTTGTATTTTATTATTTAATAGTTTAAATGTGTTTTGGATATTTTTTACTGAATTACATTTGAACGGCTGGATATATTCCAATAAAATTGGCATAGAAGTCGATTGGAGAAGTACAAAAGAAATAAGAAATTCTATTGGATACGTTTGTACCGAATCGTTAGTAATAAAGCAAATCGTTATTTTCAATTAAATTTAATGTTACCAAGTCGTAACACCTTGTTGTATAAATGTATGTTACCAAGTCGTAACACCTTGTTGTGTAAATATTAATACAAACCATTCATGTATAAATGGTTTGTATTAATATTTTTTATACATATTAATATTTTTTAGAGATAGGGAAGGAACCGGATGTAAAGTTCCTCAACCACCATAGAAAAGAGAGGATCCTCCGACCAGATAGGTGTTGGTCTGGTAGGCTACTGCCCGACGGTTGTTGTCGGGTTCTTGTATATATGTTCAATCGCTCGGATAGCTTTAATATCGCGATGTAGGGATACGTCAGTTCTTAGTTTTCGTATGTGGCGAGATAGATGTCGCTACATCACTCCCCTCCGAGACCGGAGGTCGATAGCAGGTTGAGTCGTCCATATATCTTGTGATGTTTGCCGGGCCAGTGGAATGTTCCAGTGAGTCGGAACCAGATGCCGCATAGCTCACGGTGAGTCGGAACTATCTGCGGTGATGCCCCAGTGAGTCGGGGTGATGCTGCAAATGCTCCAGTGAGTCGGAGTGGTGCAGTGCTGCGTAGTGGCTGGCTGCTGCGTCGACCAGGAGAGAAGTGCGTCTCTGCTTGCTGACCGGCCGAAGTGCAGTGTGCTGTGCCAAGGTCGCTGAGAAGACTGTGGGTGATGACCAGGAATGCGCGTCCGCTGCATGCTGGTGGTCAGGATACCCGTAGTAGTCGTGGATGCTGGCTGGCTGTATGACTCGCTGCTCGAAAGCTTGAGGAAGTGATGATGACGTCACGATGACGTAGTTTTTTTTTGCAAAGGCTGCGCTGACGATCACGTCGGGGTCACCAGTTTAGAGATAGGGAAGGAACCGGATGTAAAGTTCCTCAACCACCATAGAAAAGAGAGGATCCTCCGACCAGACCGGTGTTGGTCTGGTAGGCTACTGCCCGACGGTTGTTGTCGGGTTCTTGTATATATGTTCAATCGCTCGGACAAAAAAAAAAAACTGACGTACCCTACATCGCGATATTAAAGTTATCCGAGCCATTGAACATATATACAATAACCCGACAACAACCGTCGGGCGGTAGCCCACCAGACTGACACCCGTCTGGTCGGAGGATCTTCCCTTTTCAATGGTGAACTCCAAACTGGTGACCCCGACGTGATAGATGTCGCTACAATTTTATACAAAAATATAATTTAATTAAACGTGAATTGTCTATGAATGTTGTATAATTATGAGTGTCTCAAAATAAAGTTATTTCCAATGATTCATCTCAGATAACATAAAAGTAATAAATTCTATTATAGAAACGAAAATTTGTAATAATATGAATTAATAGTGACACAATAAATCGTAATATTACGCATTTGTTGTGAAATTTTGAACGGCAATTTCATTATAATAAAACTCCTAACATCTACATAAAATAGATTTAGCTTTAAATAAACAAATTCCTTGACATTGGCGGGATTGTTTGAGCTGAGTTCAACTAAACGACATTAACCAAAGAATTCCACTGCGTTACAACATTTTCATTTGTTTGTACAAATGAAAATGTTTAGTTGTAACTCGTACTTTGTATATAATAAAAATAGTTGATGGTTCGTTTGGGTTTCATTGAGATCTAAATTTGTATGGATAATTTATGTCTTGCTAATTTTAAATATAATTTTTAAACTCATTTTATCGATTACGAAGCCACTTACAAGTTATTTCACTATCATTATAGATTCTTAAATACAAATACCTAATAATGTACCTGATACCTGCAAACGTCCAAATTAACTACAAAATGTTTGTAGTTAAATACAAAATTGTAGTTGCAAGGAAAATTAAAGGTTGAATGTTATCAAATGTCTTCGAAGCTGCATTGATAATAACCTCACATATTTGTATGATTCTGAAACATTCCTCTAAACCGGGGCTCGTAAAATATTAATTAATGTTAAGATAAAATCACGGGACATCGCTTAAAACCGCTTAGAAATACTGAGACCTATATTTTTCCCATTGAGCCAGTCACTTACCTATAATTATTGTATATCTTTCTCAGGCGGCGGCGATACTCTATTACTTGAACGAGACAAAATCCAAAGATCATGTTGAAAAAACCATTCAGGTATCTCTCATCAACGCTTTATAATTTGCCGAGGTTTATTTTAAAAATACTGTCAGGAAAATGTTGTATAAAGTGCACATACTAATTATCATGTCAGCTTTCTCAAGACGTTTTTACTATTTGTCCAAACATACACTTACAATAATGTATTAATGTACTGTGACAAATTATTCAAGCTGACCAACAATAATACCTTTAAATATTGAACTGGTAAGAAAAGTAAATTGTAGTAGTTTTATAATGTTTAATCTATTCTTGTACGCATTTTGTTTTCAATGAAGTAATTATTATTATTTGGTTATTTGACTTATCATTTGTTATTGTTATATCTCATTTTTTATGTGAATAGTCTATTGGTGTGCCTTGAGGGTAAGTTCGATTCATATGCTGTGACAGCATACGAATCCTCATCTTGCCCCTCTCCGCCGCTTCCGTCTACTCCCTGTTGGAGTGTGCGGATACTCTATACCTCGTCGTCTCCTCTTGTACTGATTTTTCCTTTTTTTCCTCGCATGGACAGGTCTTGTCCGACTTCACGGACCAGGATCTCGTTCTCCGCACTCCACACTGGGCACGCCTCCTGCGTGTGCTGCGCAATGTCCCAGTCCGCGCCACAGTGTTGTACTAATTTTTCCTTATATTATTCTCAATTTGTTTATTGGTTATCTTTTATTATAAGTTGTTATATTGACCATCAATTTCTATGTTTCACGTGCCTTCTAATTGATGTCATACATTTTTAACTGCATAATTTTTGAATACATTTTTCAATGGCGTCTCCCGGGCCTTTCATCGTACCGGCCGGCGTAAGGTCGATTAAGTCTTCTGGGTTGGTCCATGTAATCACGGGCCGAAAGCGACCTTTGGTCAATAAATCACACTGATTGTTTTGCCTGAGTCGACCAACAAATAAACTTTTCCGTCTATAATGTTGGTAGTAAATGAAGAAAATTATTTAATATTGTTGGGTGTTTTCGATACTTTGTTACTGGTTTTTTTTTATTTGACTCAGGTAAGGTCAAGGAGCCGTGTTAATATTAGGTCCTTACATATGAAATTGGCGTTTTGTACGGGAGGAATATAATGTCAATTATTTTTTTGTAAAATATATTTAATTAATCAAAGTACGCACCGTTGTTATCTATGCACTTTTGCTATCTCATAGGTACTTCATTGATCTCTTTATTAAAAATACCATGGGGGCGAGAGTCTATAAACTCTTTGAAGGCGGTTTGGACTGCCTCATCGGAGTTGAATTTTTTTCCTTGTAAGAGGTTGTCTAAATTCCGGAAAAAATGGTAATCAGTTGGAGCAAGGTCCGGGGAGTACGGTGGATGTCGCAGACATTCCGATTGTAGCTCATCTAACTTAGTGGTTGTTTATTGTGCAGTGTGTGGTCTTGCGTTGTCGTGAAGCAGCAGTGGCCTAGAGCGATTGACCAATCTCGGTTGTTTAGCAGCTAGTTCTTCCTTCCTTCATGGTTTGCAGTTGCTGACAATAGATATCTGCCGTAATCGTTTGGCCAGATTTTAGAAAGCTGTAGTGAACGACACCAGCGTTAGTCCACCAAACACTCAAGTAACAGTAACTTTTTCTGAGTCAATTTTCGTTTAGGGCAGGATTTGGCTGGGTCTCCAGGGTTCAGTCATTGCGACGAGCGCTTCCGATTATCGTACAGTATCCACTTCTCATCACAAGTAATGATTCATTGATGAACATTTAATAATTATTAAATAAAACGTAATTTAACAACGATTATTTATTATTACTCATTTTCAACTCTTATTATTTACACATAATATTAGGTCCTTACATATGAAATTGGTGTTTTTTATAGGAGGAATGTAAAGTCTATTTTTTTTTTGTAAAATTTATTTAATTAATCAAAGTATGCACCGTTGTTATCTATGCACTTTTGCCATCTCATAGGTAGTTCATTGATCTCTTTACTAAAAAAACCATGGGGGTGAGAATCTATAAGCTCTTTGAAGGCGGCTTGGACTGCCTCATCGGAGTTGAATTTTTTTCCTTGTAAGAAGTTGTCCAAATTCCGGAAAAAATGGTAATCAGTTGGAGCAAGGTCCAGGGAGTACGGTGGATGTCGCAGACATTCCGATTGTAGCTCATCTAACTTAGTGGTTGTTTGTTGTGCAGTGTGTGGTCTTGCGTTGTCGTGAAGCAGCAGTGGCCTAGAGCGATTGACCAATCTCGGTTGTTTAGCAGCTAGTTCTTCCTTCCTTCATGGTTTGCAGTTGCTGACAATAGATATCTGCCGTAATCGTTTGGCCAGATTTTAGAAAGCTGTAGTGAACGACACCAGCGTTAGTCCACCAAACACTCAAGTAACAGTAACTTTTTCTGAGTCAATTTTCGTTTAGGGCAGGATTTGGCTGGGTCTCCAGGGTTCAGTCATTGCGACGAGCGCTTCCGATTATCGTACAGTATCCACTTTACGATTTAATAATTATTTAATAAAACGTAATTTAACAACGATTATTTATTATTCCATAATATTTGAATAGATTTTTAATATTTAAAGATATTGTTATATTAATAAATTGAAAAATATCAAAGTGAAAACTTCCGAACCCATTGGGCTCTCGACCTCCGGTTTGAAAAACGATAGCTATAGAATGTATTTAAAAATTTACATTTACATGGCACTTGTTTGCTACACCTACTTTAAAAATAAACACGCCCAAAGGACATGAGAATGAATTGACTTTTTATGCAAATCTCTTAAATCCACACGGAGCAGTGTTTAAACGTAAAACTCGGTTGAAAATAGGTTTATTTTTTAACGGCCTTATTTATAAACGTTGCTTAGTTACTGGTTAGCTAAACACTGATTTGTCTCTTTCTGTCATTATTGATTTGACATACGAAAGAAGAAGACAAAATATTGTTTAACTAATCACCAGTTAAATAAAGTTTATGAATAAGGCGGTAAGTAAATTGAAAATTATAATGACGTGTAACTGATTTGTTTTTTTTATGCCAATGAACCACTTGTTAGTCAATGGTAAGAAATATTAACGATTCAGAGTTATTTAAAAAAAAATCCATCAGTTTTCCAGTCTGTGGTTGCAATGCCTAATATTGTGAAAATTTGTACTTTTTAATGTAGCGTATTTCCCAGACTACTTTGTAATTTTTTTCCTGAGCAGCTACGCTAAGTGATAATGGATAATCCAGCATGTACTTGAATGCTTTCGAATACATGCTGGATTATTCATTATTCACCATGCCATCTTTATATACACCTATCATTATTATCATCTGGACGTAGACATGCATTATTTGTGATGTTTCAAATGGTGATATCTAAGGAATGGTGGTTCTAAGGAAAACAAAATAAACAATGTACAAACATTGTTTATTTTGTTTTTATCATCATGAATGATCGAATGATCGAATGATCGAATGAATGAATGAATGAATGATGATGATACAAAATTATTCCCTTTGAAGAGCTCTTTAATTTTAACTGAATAATATATAAAGTATGTACATCGTGAGGATTCATTTAAAAATTGGTGAAAGAATTATTGAAATCGGATGAGTAGCATCGGAGATTACCTACTACGTTCAAAGTTACAAACTTAACCTTTTTATTCATCACCACCATTGAAGATGATTTAAATTACGTAAAGTATTTTTTGATGCTTCATGAGTATGAAATGGACAAAGGACGATTGTGTATGGACTGTACGCTAGAAGATAGGATATAATTTGATTGCTTGGATGCATATGATATATAAATCACCATATTCATACCGTTTCTCTCCTGAGAATGGGGTTATTTCGCAATAACTGTCTATAGTATCACGTGTGTTGTTTATTTACTATGGACGGAATCTAATTATTTATTTTCGTTCGAACTGTTTGATTATGTTTAATTTATAATAATGTAGATATTTAAGCTATATAATATAATTAATAGTTCAAATTTAAATTTCTTTATTCAATATTGATTGATGATTACACTTTCTTATCGATTGTCAAACTAGAAACTACCACCGGTTCAGAAATGAAATGCCCTAAGAAGAACCGGTGAAAGAAACTCAGCGGGTTGATTTTTTAATATATTATATATAATCTGCAGATTTGTGTCTATATAAGAAATATTTATGGGGCCATCGCACATTACAAGCGAAGTTAAGGTAAATTATTAATCAGTTCATCGACATATAGGTTATAAAAAAATAAAAATAAAAAAATAAAATATTCATTATTCCAGAACAAGGTTCCATATTTACATTAAATAATAATAATGATAATTAAAATTTAAATTACAATTGGAATTAAATTAAACTTAAATTGAATTAATTAATTGAAAAAAATAAAATAAATTAAAAATGAATAATTTACATGATACACTAATTACTTAAAAACTTACTCCATACATCACTCAACACACCCCCTGAAGATTTGCATGTACATGCGACCAGTGCCTGGTTATGTATCCTAGATTGATTTGCACAGTTGCCTGTATCAGCTCGTTACCGCTTCGTAAATAGCGCTGCCATGTTGTCGCGATTTTTTGCCTCATTAGAGCCCAGAACCCATAAAGTCGGCCCGCAGCAAACATTCCTGAGGTACTGCAGTAGCGAGGTAGACCAAATAGTATGCGATAGGCGTTATTATATTTTACGCGGCTGGCGTTTATCACAGACTGGGGATACTTAACCCAGAGCTCAGTTGTGTACAGACACATACAATAGGTTCTGAAGAGAATCGCTTTTACGTCCGTATTGCATCTATGAAATCTTCGGGCTATCATATTCGCACGAATAGCCAGTGCTCTTCTTTGTCTGTCAATATCATCTACATCTGACAAATCGTCACGTATGACATGCCGGAGGTTCTTGGTAGACGAGCCAATAGAAACGATATTTCCATTTATTTTTACCGGTGGTACTATCTCCGGTCCCTTCCCATGTCGAAATATTAGCAACTGAGTCTTTCGCTCATTGTATATCATATTGTGCTCAGCTGCGTACTCCTCGCAGATGTTTAAGAGCTTCCACATAACCCGTATACTTGGAGCAAGTCCCACCATGTCATCCGCATACGATATATGATTGACGCAGGTGTTATTAACAAAACATCCTACGCGTGATTCGCGTAGTCTGGTGGTCAAGTCATCCATGTAAGCATTGAATAGAATAGGTGATAAGGCTCCACCTTGTCTTACACCATTGAGCAGGTTAAAAGGCTCCGAAGTTCGTGTTTCCCATTTAACAATATTTGCTTGCTGTCTATACCACACCTTTAAAATATTAACCACACAATTTGGGACTTCCCTGAGCTCTAATATTTTCCACAGCTTATCATGGGCCACACTGTCAAATGCTCTGCTTACATCTAGAAAACAACCAAATACCGTTGTCTTTCTTTGATTATAATACGCTATCGTCTGTTTGAGTGTTTGAGTTATAGTCTTATCTATATAACCACCAAAAATTTTTTTTCTATTTTTTGGACAAATTCTTTTATTTTAATTTTTATAATTATTTGGCATTAAAAATACATACAACTTTAAATTTTCACCCTTCTACCATAAACCCCTATCTTTTAATAGTGATATTAGTAATTCAATCATTTTCTACCTCCGTCGATAACTGGTTCAATTAACAGTTGATCAGTTATCCCCGTCAAGGGTCTATTGGTGTCATTTCTCACCAAGTAAGCAGCTCGGAGTAGGGATGAGAGCGTTCTCCTGTCTCTCTTGCAATAAGCTGTATCTCATTTCTTACACAGTTTTCGGAAATTTCGGCCTTTATTATTGTTCGTACATCGATCGCACTAGTGACGTTTACAATTATCATTTTATCATTTCCGTGTAATTCTCAACTTAATTTATTATAAATTTGCAGTGCTGTAATTATTATTATTATTAATTATTAATATTAAGAGTATTTCTACTGTATTATCCTTAAGAAAGAATATTGTGAAAGGTCAGTTAAATAACAAAAATGTGTGTGTACTTATTACATGCATTAGACATAATATTATAATAAAAAAAAACAAATAACGGGCCAACTTTTTCAAAAAGGTCTATATCATAGCGTGGAACCATTGTACGATGAGCATGAGCACATAGAAACCGTAGACAGAACCTAAAAATATAATAAAAAATGTGCGATCGGGGGACCCCCGGGAGGAACGGTTCTTTGCGATATTTTTTTTAACTTAAAACGTGTTTTAATATGTAGATTTTTAATGATTATATTTCTGTATATTTGTCACACTCCCGTGCCACGAAAGTCACGTAATGCCGTTGGTCCTGCCTCTTACCTGAACTTTTACCGTTCGCAACGGTTTATCGTCCTATCGGATTATGAGAGTGCACCTGTGTTTATGCACACACTTTTGCACTATAATACGTCCTGCATAGTTGGCAAATCTTTCTTGAGATTGGCCATCGCGGTCGAAATTGGTCAGGAGGAAATTATTCTTCGGGGTGTGCTGCGTGGGGCCTCAGAAGCATACCCTGGCGTCGATAGTCGGTGGAGATTTCTCGCTGCCGAGCGTAATTAACGCCTTGCTGTAACCAGCACCATGCATGCAGCACGCATCGTGTTGGTTAGAAATGGTCTCCTTCTGCGAGAGTGTCATGTTGCAAAAGAAGGCCGCGGAGCGGCAGCGTGAGGAAAATGCCTCCTCTGATTCGATCTTTCGAAGAAGACCGGGGAGAGAGCGTAGGCGCTATGCGCACCTTAACAGCCACCGGGGCTAAGGGCGTTCCCTGTATCCGGGAACCCCGGGGCGTCACGGTAGACGGAGAGGATACCGCTGGTTTTTTAGTGGGTATTCCGGCACTTTCAGCACCGGTGAGCCCTACATACCCCACTTCATGTGGGAGATAGGCGTAAATGCATTTTTCAAGCGAAAAAAAAGGATGAAATTGTTCTTACGTTTTTATCACACCAAAAAGCGTTGCCCTTCTTAATCAACTCTCCCTTTCACATGTGTATATTTTATCATAATTTTGACTGCCTCGTTGGTCTAGTGGCTAGATATGAGGCCGCAGACCCGGTGGTCCTGGGTTCAATTCCCAGGTCGGGCCAATAAATAGTTATTGGGTTTTTCTGTCAGAAAATTCTCAGTAGCAGCCCGGAGTCTGGAAGTTGGAAGTGTGTACACTCTCGTGCCTCGGAAAGCACGTTAAGCCGTTGGTCCTGCGCCTGAACTCTTTCCGGTCGTGTCGTATTGCCGTCCCATCGGATTATGAGAGCTAAGGAAAAGAGAGTGCACCTGTTTTTGCGCACACACTTGTGCACTATAATACGTCCTGCGCAGTTGGCTAATCTCTCTCGAGATTGGCCGCCGTGGTCGAAATCGGTCTGGATGACCTTATTTTATCACATGTGTTTTATTTTTATTATGTTTTCAATGCAAAAATGTAAAGTAAGAATTAAAATTGAAAAATTTCACACTCACATAAATAGACATACAACCGCTAGAATAGAAAGAATCAATAAGAAAGAAAAAGGGGAAAGTCTTGGAGGATAACACTTTTTTGTTACATGACAATTTCTGACAGGTCACTCTTCTTTGAAGTAGTAAAAGAACTTTGTTCCAATAAATGAAAAAATATGTAGAGCATGTTGTACTTTACTTTATGCATTATTATTATATGCCCTGTACCGAACACACATACACTGTACTGTATGGGCGAATCTTATTAATTAAAAAATGCACGGGATAAAATCCTTATTTTACCCGTACGAAGTCGGGACGGGCAGCTAGTTTAAATATAAAATATTATATTTTATTTATAAAATAAACATTATACATTATTTATTATTTTATATTTTGGCGTTTTATGGGTGAGGCTTTCGTCCAGCAATGTACGGCGATAAGCTGAAAAAAGTGAGTTGTAAGATTTTCGTAATTTTGTATTTGTCATTAAGTCTGTGCAGCAGTAGTGCATGTTAAAAATATTAGTTAAATACGCCAGCCGTTTAAAGTTTAACGGATTTCATTCCCGAGTTAACGAGCAAAGTCCGTAACTAACATCTCATTCAAAGTTAATCGGTTATCCTATTAAGTGCTTAACACGGTGGAAGTGAAAAGTGATCATTTAGGGAAAATATTTTTATATCTTGATTTTTATGGTAATTTTTTAATTATTATTTTATATTACTTTTGTAATCTATATACTAATGTGTACTATAATAAGTCTTCTTTAAGTATGTGGTCAAGACATCGCATAGATATTGGCGCTGTAGGAAATATAAACCGTTCCTTACATCACTAGTGCACCACCAACTAAGATGTAATGCCCCTTTTACCTTTAGTTACACGGTTGTTAAATGGGAACACAGCAATTCTTAGTATTGCTGTTTGGCAGAAGAATATCTGATGGGTGGGTTGAACCGACCCGGCACTAAGTCAATTCCATCCCGATTGTCTTGTTGAGAAATGAATCATTCCATTCTGTCATTAGTGGCAACAAATTTTTTTGAACTATTACTCCAACACCCAAGAGTTTCAACTGCTAAAGGCGGAAATAATTGTCGATATAAAATGATTGTCTAATTCTGAGACATTTGTTGGTAATAACATGCCGCTGTATATGCAATAGAATTTCTCAAAATACATAATCAATTATATATAATTATGTAAATTTAAATGATATAAAAGATATTTTTATAGTAATTATATGTATACTGATAAGCTTAATCATGTATATGATTTACGTGGATCGAAGGGAAAAAATAGAAAAGCGTGTTTCAAACTAGTCGTCAGAATATCAAGTCAGCAGTTACGTCGCCGGAACGTTTGTCAATATTTCTTATAAAAGATAACGTTTAAATTATAAACTAAAATCTATTTTCGGTTTATATTTATCTTTATACTAGCTGCTGTGCACGCTCTTACCCGTCTGTCGTAGTGAGATATTATATAGTCTATTAGATTTTGCCCAGCTTAACTCACTAGTGGGGATGCAAGTGATAGGTATAATTTTTTTATCAAAAACGGTTTAGGATAAGCCGTGAAAGTGCAAAAGACTGAGTTACTTCCGCATTTATAATATAAGTATAGATAAACCTTCTCAATGAATAGATCATCTAATGAAACTTTTTTAACTCGTACTAATAGATATCATCATACATCAGATAGATATAGATAGATAAATTATTAAAAACGAAACATTTAAGTCGCCTTCTAGAAATAGTAGGTTTGGATTTAAAGTATTTATGCTTAACATGTAGCTCGCTTATATTCGTATTCTATGGGTTCTACCGATCAAATGAGTTTTCTGATATAGTTCAATTAATGTGTAATTACCAATTACAATCTTTGTTCAGTCCACGTACATAATACCTACACGTGAAAAGCATCGAACACACCGAGCATCGATATCAATTATAACATTTTCATTCTTAGCAATTAGTTCACCTCAAAATCACAGAGTTGGTACCATTTTTACTATTAAACTTATCAGTATACATATAATTACTATAAAAATCTCTTTTATATCATCCTACTAAACTATAACTTACCAGCCAGTCATATAACTAGTTACCTCTCATACCTGTTTATGTAATTGTTCCCGATCAACCCGTGTCACGTGTCTTTCTTAAGTTTATATACCCATTAATATTGTACATAAGATTCAATTTACTGACTGCACCTCACAAATACAAAAGTCTGAGAATTATTTGAAAGGTAAATATCTCAATGTTAGGCTTTTTCTCCTCTAGCAAAAAGCACTTAGAGCTAATTCCACAACGTTGCTCCAATGTGAATTGGTGTATACAAATATAGCTGATATTCTTTCGACACGAATAGATTTCCTTACAACGTTTTGTCTCACTATCGAATTTAAAAAAGAAACAAATAATGCACACGAATACTTAAATAAGATAACTAATAATTCATTTTTTCATTATTCATAATATATAATACGCACCCTCGCACACAAAAATACTTTAATTTAACACGATTCTAAGTTAGCAGACTGAAGATTTTGGCAAAATGTATACTTTTATAGATTAAACTTATACTTCTATAGAATTAAAATAAGTTTTCTGAAAAATTTTAGACGCGGTTGCTTGTGAAAATATTGGTTTAAGCTTTGAAATTGAAAAATATTTAAGAGTTTATTAAAAAAGTATCAGTGAACGGGCAAAATGTGACACAAGCACGTTAAAGCATAACAAAACTACTGCACGTGTTTGTTGTCTTCAAAACCAGCGCATGTATCAACAAGAAGCGGCCGCTTACGGTGATTCTGCAGCAAATACAAAAGATATGCTACAAGCGTGCTACGGTCGTTACGAACGGTCGTAGCATTAAACAATTTGCAAAAACGGATTTTAAAAATAATGTATTTTTTTAAATAAACGGTATATTTTTATGCGATGCTAATGTCAAGTAGTCGTTTTTTATAAATATTTTCATTCATAAAACTATTAACAATGACTATCTCTGGCTTTAATTGTAATGGTATTAAAAGCATTTTTCACCTTTGAAATGTAAGAGATGCTTTTTTATGGATATTAATATAAGGCTTTAACGTATCGTGTGAAAGAGCAAGACACATATTGGTACGGGCGTTATGCTAACCAGATCATGTCGGTGATCACGCTTTCTCACGAGTATGAACTAAAGTATGGGGCGTCACATGGGTGGCTTGGTGACTATTGACATCAGCGCTCGTTATCTTTACATAAATTATTGAAGTGCTGAGTGGCATTCGTGTTGACTGCTGATGGATGCGTTATGAACACTATTATTTACGAAAATTAATTTTCTTTGTCATATTAGTATATATTAGTAAGTGCATTTCATAAGCTGCGGGCAATATGCAAAAGCTACGCGAATACACTTGGCCTTTTGTATGGTAGGATATCGTAGTGTGTTGTTCTAATCTAACCTTACTGTACCTGCACTGGTAGATACTGAGATTAGTGTGTTCAAAAAACAAATTCTTTAGCTTTATAATAAACTATAACAGACTTTTGTGCCGTTTCATTTCAGTATTGCATTAAATCTTGAATTGATATTGAATAATGGTATATATATATTTAAAAATATTTTATGCATAGATTTTTTTATGTAGAAGATATATTTATAATTGTATTTTATCTTAAAAATGTATTTGTAGGGAAACTCCTTTGAGCGTGATACAGAGCGTGAGCATAATTTTAAAATTCAAATTTGAGTGCAAAGCAAAACGGTTTTAAATATACCAAGTTTTATCGTGTTCTTATACGTTGTATTGATCAAGTGATATAACCACGATATACGTGATTTTTATTTCTATTAATATTTTAAAATCTATGCCGAGCGTTTTTATGTCGAATCGAAGCTATACTAACAAGGGCCTCATATTTTCTATTCAAGAATATATTAAAGACATGGATAAACTCTGCTATGGAAATATATAGGCATCTGTTCTATTATATGAACGTGTACCTAAGCATCACATATACGAATGCTATGGTCGGGATATGAACAACATAAAAATCTCGCTATTGGGAAATATTTTATATTTTTTTGAGGATGATTGCCTTTTGGAGTAAATGATGAGTGTGTTGAGGAACCTGTAACATATCAAGGCTACGCTGTAGGCTTTTAGGTACGACTCCAGTTGATGATATGACGATGGGAACAATATGGATGATGATTGCTCGCCACTGATGCTTCAGTGCGATTGCTAGATGTTAGTATTTACTGAGCTTTTATGCCTGCATCTGTGGGAATTTCTTTGAAAATTCGTGGTGTAAATGGTGAAGGTATATTTAGCTTGTAGATAATTTTTTGGCATTGAAATACGTGCGCCATATGAACTCATTCATATCTACCAACCATCTTTTGCGCGCGTGTTTGTGCCTGTGGCGGGTGCAGGTTCAATGGCAAGTGCCTCCTGCACAACATCCACAGACGTAGGTGAAATAGTGTTTGATGAAATATGGTATAACGGTGGAGATGAAATGGGCAATTCATATGAGTTGAATGGTGATGATATCCATGGAATTATTTCATTAAATATATCGGAGTCCTTTTTATCTTCTGCTAGGGTCATATCATGGGGGCAAGTCGAAGGGGTAGATAAAATTAGTAAATTTGTATAATCGCCCAAGGGATAGGCTGTCACTTCTACGTTGTGAGTCCGCCTGTTCAGCTCACAACGACCGGCTGTAACACTTGTACTGGTGAGTGCCCGCCTGCTCAGCTTCTCACCACCGATGGTTCGCATGCTGTAGCATCCAGCATCGGCTCCAGTTGCGCCCCGGCGCATCCCGGGAAGCCATCGTAAATTATAGATTATTTTATTCATCTCCATTTGGGCTTGGGACCGTTAGTTGAGAAAGACGTAGCCAAGGTGTTAGTGACTATTAATTTTTGTGTATCACCTGTTCCATTTATTTAACAGGGTAAGGTCAAGTCCAAGAGACCTTTCATGTCTTCTCGTAAGCCCCCCCCACCACGGCAAGGTGGTCCCGGGACCGGGTTATTATTATTATTATTATTATTTGTCGAACCTTGAATATCGAGCTAAGTACTGAATTACTGACCATGTATTAACGACTACATCTATTTAGAACAAAAATAACGAAACTGGGTACTCGTACAGGAGGCTGGGGGTTGAGATCACTCTTATTCCGCAGTGAGAGGTCCGTCGAGTCTCGAGCAGAGCATGGCCCGGAAGAGGAAGTGGATATGTTTGACATAAAAGATACTCCAACCCGTCTGGTCCGGGCCCTGGAAACCCATCTCTTCACTCTCTACTCAGTACATAGAAACTAGTAAGAAATATTAAAGTAAAGTAACATAATGTGTCCCACTGCTGGGCTAAGGCCTCCTCACATTTTGAGTATGGATTTTATTCCACCAATGGGAGTTTTTGGATCCACATGTGGCAGAATTTCAATGGAATTAGACACATGCGGGTTTCGTCACGATGTTATCAAAACAAATTAAACACATATAAATTCAGTAGTGCTTACCTAAGTTTAAATTCGCGTTCATCGGTTAAGATTGATACGTTCTAACCACTGGGCCATCTCGGCACTCTATATTTACGGCATTGTTTATTTTAAAGAAATCTAAATATTAATAACACATTTTAATATACACAGTTATTGATTCTGCGTTTCTTTCTCCAGTAGTATCAATAAAACATAAGGGCTGCTACAAAAGGGACAGTGTGGAATAACAGTGTTAAAATTCGTAATTGTGCGCGCTTAAAGCTCTCAGCATGAGAAAATTGAGGAAATCTGAACTAATTGTTCATTTCATTGCGCCTCTCAAACATCGACTTCGCTTCACTGACTATTTCAAAGTCATTTGTTGAGACAAATGTGCGCTTATTAATTCTTTTGTTGCTAGTTAAATAAAATGTTAAGATAATAGGGGTACCCAACTGATGGTACAAATCTGTCTTGATTGGTTTGCGTCAAAACACATTATGATCGCAATACAACGGTCCAAAATTTAACATTAGTAGTTCAAACAACAACAGGAGACTACATTAATAGCATACTTACTGGTACCATCATTATCGGAGTCAGCACATCTTTTTTTGTTTATATGCTTGCATATGTATATGTAGGTGGACGGGTAAATGGGACATCTGATGGTAAGTTTTCACCACCGCACATAGACATTGACAATGTAAGAAATATTAACCATTAGCAATGCTCCACCAACTTTGGGGCTTACCTTTCAAACCGAATCGCAACAATACTAAGTATTGCGGTGTAAAGGTAGAATATCTGATGAGTGGGTAGTACCTACCCAGATAGGCTTGCTTCTAAGCCCGACCGACTAATGCCAGCACGGACGGTTTTAAAAATAGCAGAGATGAAGTTATGATAAGATTATTTTTTGCACGGGCAATTTCGCGTTTTTTCATCTAAACCGAGATCCTCGAGGACTTTCAAAGGAGTGTGAAAGTTCTCGCTTAATTTAACTTTAAAATATTCTGAAATTTTTATTCAACTTGAGTAAGTGATAATAATATATTTTATATTAAAGTATATTCTTATATAATCGTAATATTAACATTTATATGAGTTTGAGTTGACAATATACTTTCATTTTCAATCGACTTCTTATTGAACGGGCTAGTTATATCATCTTCGTAGTTTCTTTTATTATCAAATGAAACAAATTAATCGAATTAAATGTATCCATATTACGTGTCAGTTGATATTACTTTGCAGATGTCTTCCTACTTCATAAAATGAAATCATTAGGAATACACAAACACCAAAAATACAAACATATACTTCTAATAAAGCACAAATATATGGAAGACGCATTGCAACGTATATACTATACAAAAATACATAATATATTTCTGATGGAATTAATATATCAATGTTGATCGATTATCTAACGATAACAGAATATGTAAGTTATAAGCTACAATAAATTAAATTATGATTTTGATTTTATTAGCCCGACCCGGGATTCGAACTCGGGGCCGCATAGCAGCCTTACAAAATAAGCATTTACTATTTATAGACAAAGGTCATTAGGCTTCTCGTTCTCATCCGTGTCTGATTAATTAAAGGCGGTGTTTACGACCCATGTAATAAGGGGGATCGAATAATTAAAGACCCACAAAGGAGGTGCTCTTCACACTGCTACAAAACGGTTGAACTTGATTACTTTTAAGAAAATGTTATTAACATACCCGTATATACATATATATTACCGACGGCGTCGATGGTTTAGTGGCTAGCCTTTAAGGTTGTATATCACGAAGTCCAGGGTTCAATTCCTGGGTTGGGCCAGTAAGAAGTTAGTTAGTGACATTAACGGATAAAAATTAATGAAATATTTACATTTCTTGAACTCTTTCCGGACGTGTCGGATTATGTCCTGCGCAGTTGGATAGCCTCCCATGACAATGGCGGCTGTAGCCAAAATTGGCCAGGAGGTCGTCATCATCATCAAAATCATCATATTTAATTACGAAAATTATTATTACTCATAAACTACAATTATACTTATAATCGATAAGCGCCGCCTATTAGCACTAGATTGTAAACACGCTCAAAGGTTAAAGTTCTTGTTAATTTATAACCACACGCATCAACTAAAAATCGATTTCTTAAGTGTTATAAGTTTAGTTTAAAATTAATTCACATCAAGAATTTGACTTTTATCTATTAAGTAAAAGTGAGTTTGTTTGTTCTGCTTTAGAGCCTCGACGATTCAATCGACCATTCTGATATTAAGCACACCGATATTTTTTTGAGACGAATATTGGCTTTGTTTTGTCACGATCGTATAGAATAAAATGAAGTTGATTTGAAAATATTGCGTGAAATTATACATTTTACATCAAAAATGTTTTGTCGATATCACCCGTGCACGAATTACATCTTCAGCGATGCGATTGCGATGATTTTGGGTCACCCAATAATATCAATATTTTTTTCAAATGTACAATTTGTGTTCACGGCGTAAAACGTTACATTGCTACATAATAAAATCTGGTTTTATATGAAAATATTATGTGTTACAATTATTTAAAATACGGTATGTTCACACTGTAATATATAAGAGATAATTCCAGCCAGCCTAGTGAGTATGAGTGAGTATTTGTAATTTTAATTAAAATTATTGTTAAATTCAAACACTCAACGCTGTGTCATTGTTGTGTGTTGATTGGATTATTAAAATAGTTCACATTAATTATTATCAATATCCCGTGAAGCTGCCATACATTAGGAAAACCAACTGCTTATTCACGAAATTAACAACAATAAAATACCAGAGTACCGTGTGATAACCCATAAGTATTTATGACAATACAATTAAATGACACTACACTTATAAAATAAACAATACAATTATAATGCTAACATTACACTCAAATTAATAAAGGTAGAAAAATATAACAAAAAGAAAAATCTTTACAACTAACTAAGAGCTTTTGTTTAAAGTTTTTTTTTATGTAAGAGAAGGCAAACGATCAGGAGGCTCACCTGATGGAAAGTGACTATCACGGCCCATGGACATCTGCAACATCCGAGGACTTGCAGGTGCGTTGCCGGCCTTTGAGGAAAGAGTACGCTCTCTTCTTGAAGACTGCAATGTCATATCGGTTCGGAAAAGTCGCCGCCGTCGAAGCTGGTTCCACAGAGTGATTGTGCGAGTTTATAAGTTTCTGAAATATAATATCTAGACGCATATAATAATAATATAATTTAAAATATCCTGGGACATTATTCACACAAGATCCTCCGATTTCAAACTAAGCAGAGCTTGTACTATGACAAAAAAATGGATACAAAAAGAAACAAACAAACAACTGATATACTGCATATACTACTTTTCTTTTGTAAATACATACTTATTTAGATAATACACCCAGACTCAAGACAAGCAGACATGTTTATGCACACAAATGTCTGTCCTGGGTGGGAATCGAACCGACGACCTGCGGCGCGAAAGGCAAGTATCTACTAACCACGCTAAACGGCTCGAAATAAAAGATGAAAGAGAAGAAAATATATGCATGATATGTATAAAGTTCTTTTTAACGAATTTCTAGCCATTGCGGCTACACCTCTGCAGATATTACAGTGCACAGGTGCGCTGAATATGCCCACCTACATAGTCAGATGAGACGGAAATCCGTCACGACCGGAGAGACATCGGGCGCAGAACCACCGGATTTACTTAGTTTCCGATACACGGCAGTGTAATACTGTCGACTTTCAAAACATTAGTTAGCCCAGCCCTGGCTGAATAATCAATTTCTTTTTCCGTACAATAATCTGATCGCTCGTGGTTTTATCATGTCCCACTTTGTTTGTTTAACAATATTATTGTGATAAGCCACAATGCAAATTTCTATGCATTGTGTATACAAATTTAATTTAATTTAACCTACATTACATAATTGACATTTAATTTAATATTTGTCGATTTATTGGATGATCCCTTTTCTATAATGAGGACATCAGCCTAGTACCTTCCAAAGGGACTAATTAATGTTGTTTTATTTTAGTGTTATTATTTTCTAAAAGTGTTAAATCACGTCAAATAAGTAAACGAATTAAGAAATTGAAGTTCAGTGTACATGTGTGTATAATATTGTGTATGTTAGTAAAAATATAGTTTAAGTAAGGAAAAAAATACTAAGATTATACAAATATTATATTAAAAAGATTCATATTAAACAGGACATGCTAAGATCACACTACCTTAAAGTTTTTAGGTTATAAGCAAATTAAAATACAAAAACGCATCTCTACTTTCTACATAAGTGTCGATTTGTTAAGGTTAAAACTTTGGATAAGGACTATGTGATTTGCGAAAAAAAATTATGACGCAATAATAATTGGCAAATTAATAATCATCATCAAATAAAGTTAAAAAAAATGAGTCAATGAAAAAAAAAACTACATTCAATTAGGCTCTTGCGAGCACTTTAGACGAACATTTAACAAGATTAAATTAATTGTAAAGCTGCTACCGGTTCGGAATGTTTTCAAATGGTTCTATCGAGAAACGGACAAGAAACTTAGTAGTTGCTCTTTTACAATCAAGTTACATAGAAAATTTAATGCAACTGAATTATTCTTTATCCTCGATGGAAATCAGCGAATACTAACTCTACACTTTTTTATCATCTATGACTTTATTGAATAATGCGTCTTATTAATGAAAGTTATCTTAATATATTAATTAAATTTTTTATTGGCATAGATAAAAGTATGAGATTTTTCTTTATAGAAGAATATCCATAAATTTGTGTAAAATTGGATAAATAATAAAAAAATATTAATCCCTTTGAGAACAGTAATTTTTATTTCTCAAGCTAGATAAGCCAACTGCGCGTAAAATATTTCAGTGTACAAATGTGTGAGCAAACACAAATGCAGTATTTTTTCATTCACGTTCATAATCTAACAACAAAGTTGACTCGACCGGAAAGTGTTCAGGCGTTGGACCAACGGCCTTACGTGCTTTCCGAGGCACGGGAACATCTCGACGAAAACCAGTTAAACTTATTGGACAGATGACGTATCGCTTATATTTATTGGCCTACCCCGGGGATTGAACCAAAGGCCTTGAAATGTGTAGCTTCATAAGTTAGCTACTATATACCTAAACGAGGAATTATACCTAGTAACACTAGACTGACGAATCGGACAAGAAAATAGGTGGCGATCTTATATATGTATTTTTTATGCAATTGTAACATTATGATATTAATATAAAAAAATAGTTTAATGTAATAATTTTAAATAATGACGTAACTAATAAATAAATATCAAAATCAATAGAACGAAAAACAATACTTACGAGAATTATGATGTATGTACGAGATTTGCATGTGTATGACGTTTCGTTAGTGTTATCTTTCGTTACTGTCCATTTTCGGCCGGCTCCTTTATCATTGGCGTCAACTTGATAGTTTCTTCAAAACGCACACTCGGGACACGGAACAATTGTTCTCGTAACAAATTTCGAACAAGTGAGTAACCTAATCACATCCGAATCCTAAAATTTGTATTCAAACTTTTAAACTCAATAAAACCGATGTCACAGTTTGTCAATTACATTCATACTCATATTAATTCGGGACAATTTCCCGCGCTTCGAAGCCTCTTTTTCGATTGATCAATGCAAGAAACATTTGAGATATATATACACAAGAATAGCGTATATAGGAGCTTTGGGCGAAGGGACGAAGTACTTCGAGGGGACGCTACCCGGGCTTAGAAATAGAGACGGCTGTAATATTATTATAGATATTCGATATTTTGAGCGCTCGTTAATGTTTTTGTAAATTAATAAAATCTATACTTTTACCCGCGTTCAAGCTTTGTCCGTAAATTCGAACTGTTCCAATTAATTTTAAAGCAATATTATATATTTTTTTATGAAAAATTTCACTTATTTTGTTACATCTTTTGGATTACTTTAAAGCAAAATTTATTTATGATCAATAACTTTATTCAGACGTCTGCGATGTGAAGTTTAATTTACTACGTTCAGCTATATATTAAAGTATAAAACATTTGAATAATGCGTGCGCTGTTTGCAATTTAAATATAACTGTATTATAATTTCATTCTCAATAATCATCTATATTATCTGCTACAGATTTTTATTCAAGGACGTGGCGTTTAAATGGCAACGTGGATGATAAAACAGAAATAAAAACCCCTATGGGTGCGTTACGGGGGAGGCTAGAACGTAGCGGCACGAGCTTATACGCATAGGGCGGTAAGGTGTCGGTAAATGTAGCTATAAAACTCGGTACGTCACTATAAGCGTACTTACTTGAAGCCAACGGAGCTCGGAGCTGCGGAACGCTCAGAGCGTTCAGTCGGTACTCGCGACTACCAGCGGTAAAACGCGTTAGGCTCGGGACGCTCACCGAACCCAAACTTTGCGCTCATCAATAAACAAACATACCTTCGCCGTGTCTTACATTACTGAAAGGTCGAACGCCCCGCGTTATGAACTAAAGAATTTAAATTATCAGAAATACATTGTTAAAATTGTTGTAAAAAATGGTTTAACGTTGAAAATCCGCGAGCAGTAAGAGTCCATCACCGCATTCATCACCGATTAAAGGTAAGTCTTTATTCTTAATAAATATAAATATTTTATATTTAAGCGATGCGAAAATATATTGAAAAGCTGCGAATGTTTACAACTATGTAGTTCGAATTAAATGTGAAAACTTTTACAAATACTTTCGCGAAACGAAAATAAATTGCGTTCGTTATATTATTCGTTTTTCAATTAAATTGTATATATAGTCTTTAATAAAATACGACGTGAATTACAGTACTTTTGCAAGAGTAGTTTGTAAAACAGAAATCCGCGTCTGATAACTGTGATTTAGACGTCTCAAACTTTTTGGGGGACGGAGTACTAAAGATTATTTAAAATTTATTTGACATTTTATTTTAAATCTTCGAATTTTTGTTAGGTTTTTATGACAAAGAGTTTTTTAGATCTCACAGAATTTTAATATTATTTTTTTCAAATAGTATGTAAGTAGTAGTTTAAAAATAATTTATCATGCTGCTGATGCCATATGTTTTTTTTTCTAATTTGTCCAACGCATCGCGAAATTTTTATTCTCATTTACATTTTCTAATTGTAACAATAATAATCTAATAATAAAATAGCTTTAAATATTTAACAATTTAACAAACCCATTAAATATTTCTCCTGCTACATATATACTATGTAAAATAATTCGACGCATTTGACGTACTTTAACGGCCTACTAAGGAATTTTAGTTGTTTTAGTTAATTTAATATTTTCTTCAATATATTTGCGATTTGTTTTAATTTGAGTAAATTTTACACACCGTACATTTTTAAATAAGGCTGTGTTTGTGGCAATGTCTCCACTTGGAGCACAGCATAGTTTATTACACGCGAGGTCGTATCAGGCAGTATATTAATAGAAAAAAATTATAAACGTGTAGACTATCAAGTCCACTTTACGTGAACAGACATAAATCTTCATAAAACGGGACCACTTGATTCATATTTAGTCGATACAAATGCGCAAATGCAAGAATTCCATTTATATTTATTGAAATACAAATGCCAATCAAAAATATAGCTTATTAATATAAATTAGAGCTCGTTTCGATTTGATACTAATAAAAAAAGAAAGATACATTGCGACGCATGGCGGGTATTAGTTCACACCATCACAATTCTCGCGTTATTTTAAACATAAAATATTCGAAAATATTGAACGCGTTCCAATGTTTTCGCTATGCAAATATTTTTTACCCTATTTTAATAATTTTAAGAAAAATAATTCCACGTGTTTCGTTCATTATATATTTGTAATACTTAACAATACTAATATAATTGGCTAGCTGCTCCGCGTAGTTACAATCGCACTAAAAGGCTCCGCTTTATTTAAATCGCTTTAAAAGTTACTTCTCCACATTATGTAGCCTATATGCATTTAGTCTTTTTCAATAAATGGTCTAACGCTAAAAGTTTTTTTCGAATCGAATCGGGTTTGTGAAACTCTTAAGCTTATGGATAAAAAACATATTGTCTGTACTAACATTTTGTACATACATTTGTTTTCGACATTCAAACTAAAACGATCGAATTTTAATGATATCATTATTTAAAATATTTATGAAAGTATAGACTTCAAAGTTTGGTATAATATGATGCATCTTTATTTTGCGATTGATTTGCGTTTTGTTCATCGTAGTCGGAGAGAAAAATGTAGGTCCGAGTGCTTTTCAAGCGTATGCTTCCAAAACAATAACTGATACGCAAAAACGTCAAATTTTTAGCTGCTCACAATGTCTACAAAAAACTATTCTGCAATTAATTAGTTTTAAAAATTGTACACGATTATTATAATATGTTTGAATAAAGGATGTTTGATGAACAGCGAATGGAAAGCGCGGTTTTGTGATTATAATGTCTTGGCCGATTTCTGCCAATGCCTCAAGGGAAACTAACTATTGTAAGTCAAAATCGTGTGCAAAAAAACAAAAGCAGTTTCTGAAATTCCACTTGACCGGAGAACAGGCTTTAAGTCTTTTACGAGGCATGAGAGTAATAACAAAGCCTATCTCCAGATATCGCCCGCCTACTGAGAATTTCTCGACCGAAAAACCCAATACTTTTGGTCCGATCCTGGGTTTGAGGCCTGGACCTTGGAATCTAGTTTTATAAGTTGGCTTCTAAACGAACTAGGCAGGCAAGTCAGGCTTGCTACAGATTATTTTATAATATTTATTAATACATAAAAAAGGTCATGAAGGTAAAACTTTAATATACCCGCGTAAAGTCGGTACAGGTTAGTAGTTACACCCAACGGTTTAGCCTAACGACGCGCTAGCATGCAAATTTTTATAAAGAATTTTTGTGAGCACCTAAACGTTTTATAAAATGCAATACGTATAATCTTTTATATATCATATATTTTATGGAGCTCTGTCACCGTTAGAAACAAATCTAAACAAATTATACTTTTGCGATAAAAACACATTCACGATACTTATTCAACTATTGTATATAAAAATGCACTTTAAATGATTACAAAGACAGCTTCAGCGATTTCGTTTTCAACGTCGTTTGTGATTTATTCGAATATAAGACATGCCATTGTTTTGTAACTATTATATTCAGACAGTTAAAAATGGTTTACGTATTTTTAAAACCGCGTTGATACGATCAACTTTAGTTGATTGACTGCTGAGTGTGCTCAGATTTGACCGGTTAACAGGCTTCATGTAATGTGTGTGTAAATGTCACGTAATTACATTCACCGACTCGCACACATAACCCGGCCGAATTATGTTACTAGTGAATAGATATTTCCCCCACAAAGCGAGGAAATTGATATTGTTTGAATTTGAAATATGAAATATATTTATTTACATTTAATTTATTTAATTGAAATATTATTTATTAAATTTTAGTTGTTATTATTATAATCATCTCATTTTTTGTGTTGCTTTTATTTTATATATAATTATAAAGAATTATTTGAACAGTATTAATGTTTTATATGTAATTTAAAAAATTTAAATTAATAATTTTAAATAATTATTAGATTTTTATTTTTTGTAATATTAAGCAATCGTGGTTAGTATGTTTTCCATTGCTTATTTTTTTTTTTTTTTTTTTCTCGCTGGAAAAACTTGTTTACGCGTTTCCCCCACATGAAGAGGGGGGGTATGTGGGGCTCACCGGCACTGAAGGCGCCGGACTACCCACTAAAAAACCAGCGGTATCCTCTCCGTCTGGTTAGGAGGCGCCACGGGATCGCTCGTGCATGCTACCATGACGCCCCGACGGTCGGCCCGCCTATGCGGGCCTCCATTTCTAAGGGGGTTCCCGGATACAGGGAACCCACTTAGCCCAGGCGGCTATTAAGGCGGGGGGAGAAGGTGCGCATAGCGCCTACGTCTCCTCCCCGGTCGTCTTTGACGGACCGAATCAGCGGAGGCACTTTCCTCGCGCTGTCGCTCCGCAGCCTCCTTCTGCGACATGACGCTCTCGCAGAAGGAGACCATTTCCAACCAGCACCTCTCGCTGTTGAGCATGGCATCAATCACGCTCGGCAGCGAGAGATCTCCGCCGACTATGGCCGCCAAGGAATGCCTCTGAGGCCCCCACGCAGCACACTCCGTCAGGGTGTGGTGCGCTGTGTCCAGCGGCGCACCACACTCGTAGCAGGAGGGTGGTACCTCCTGCCTCGCTATCTTGTGCAGGTACTTACCGAAACAGCCATGTCCGGTAAGTACCTGCGTCAGCCTATACGTAAGTGTGCCACTTTTCCTTAACCAGCGACTCAAGTGGGGCCGAATCGCCTCCACTGTCGCTAAACCTGCTGATGGGGACCTCAGGTCCTCCTCCCATCTACGAATCAGGGCTTGCTGGGCTAGAGCCCTGATTCGTCCCACCTCCGCGGATCCTGGACGGCCGCCACTCGCTCTGGCTTCCACCCGAAACCAGTACACTTCTGCGAGCATCTCCGCCTGGAGTTCCCAGGGCGGATCGCCCGCAAGAAGTGTAGCTGCCGTCCATGACACCGTACGGTAACCACGTATCGCCCTCACCGCTATGACCCTCTGTGGTCTCCGCAAAAGGGCCTTGTTCTGAGCGGTGAGAGCGTCCACCCAAATAGGTGCACCGTACAGCGCCATGGAGCGCACCACACCGGCGTATAGACGCCGACATGGTGATTCCGGCCCTCCCACGTTGGGTAGGAGGCGGCCCAAGGCAGCAGCAGTGTTGATGAGCTTCGGGCCCAGTTGGACAAAGTGCTGCCCGAAGCTCCATCTTCCGTCCAGGATCAGGCCCAGATACCTCATCTGGGCCTTTACTTTTATCACCGTCCCGTGGACGGTGATACTCGCCCCTCGTGGGGGGCCCCTCCGTGGACCGTGGAAGAGGAGGGCCTCCGTTTTGGATATAGAGACCCTCAGGCCCAGCAAGTTGTTTTCCATAGCTGACAACTTTTTATTGTAACGAAATGTCTTTTGTTTACAAATTATTTTTGTTTTGATGAATTTATTTACCTAAAATTATAAGTTACCAAATAGTATTTATCCTTATTTTTTATGAGTAGCGTTGTTACATCCTTTTACTACACAGTAAATATTTTTTTAATAAATTGCACGAGATGTTACTATTAATTACTATGACACTTTATCGTGAAGGCTGACGTCAAACATATTCCACCTATTTGGGTGGAATTGAATGGTTTTAATCCGCTTGGGCCTACACACATTCTATGTTTTGGAATAAAAAGACTGGTGTATCATTTTACTCATAACGACCGAATAAACTATTTTCTTATAACGAATAAAGAAACACAAAGTCATATTACAAGAAAAAACAACGTATAATTTAAATTTCCTGAATTTAAAAGAAAATTAACAGTTATTAGTATAATAATGATACAGTGTGCTTAATTCATCTCGTTATAATCAGAACAATTGAATTATGATAATACCAAAGTAATATGAAACTTTAAAAACAAAAGTATCTGATGATCGGCTGACGCAATCGCTGACTCGGTGCAATGCGACTGCACATGCTTAGCTAGGTACGATTATAAATGTTTCACCGGCACTCATTATTACCCCTGCACATATTACTGGCCTTCAATATTATCTTCCGTGTTACCTTCATGATTCGGAGAATATAGTGATGGAGCCTGAATGTCTAATTTCACTGAAATTTTGACATATTAATATCGACCTACTCGCATGGAGCAGCCTGGTGGAATTATCTCCAACACTTCTTCACTTTTTTCTTTTAAACGTTAATATTATAGGTAATTACGTATATTTTTTAAATAAATAATAATAATATGCTGGGACATTATTCACACATGGCCAGCTGATCCCCAACTAAGCAGAGCTCGTACTATGGTAACCAGACAAGTGATATTCTACATATACTAATTTTCTTTTGTAAATACATACTTATATAGATAATTACACCCAGACTCAGGACAAACAGACATGTTCATGCACACAAATATCTGTCCTGGGTGGGAATCGAACCCACGACCTGCGAAAGGCAGGTATCTACCAACCACGGCAACGGGCACGTCCAAATTATTCAATAGAATATAACAGAAGGCGATAAGACGAATAATAAGGTGTTGCTTTGTTTTATTAATACGAATAATACAACAAATAGCGTTTTACTTTTACACGTAAACATAACTTAATTATTACGAGCGCCGTAATATTGGAATATTTAAATATAATGTTTTTAATCATTTCTATATATTTGGGTTAATAATAAGACCAAATAAATTCTTGTCTTATTACCATTATAGAAAAAATTAACACACAAAATTTCCCGAGTTTATCTTTGTGTGTAAAGATGTTATTTTTTTCGCAAACTGTTCTAATACCTGGTTCAAAAATATTAAGTATTTTTTTTTCTTTTGTGTAATAAGTAGGCAGATGGGCCACCTGGTGTCAAGTGGTCACCACTGCCCATAGACATTAGCTATGTAAGAACTATTAACGATTCCTTACATCGCCAATGCGCCACCAGCCTTGGGATCGAAGATGCTATGTTCCTTGTGCCTGTAGTTACACTGGCTCACTCATCCTTCACACTGGAACGCAACAATACTAAGTATTGCTGTTTAGTGGTAGAACATCTGATGTTTAAGTGGTCAAAATTATTTTTCAGCACTCTTAACATTACTTTTAACAAAGGCAGTAAAAGAAACAATAAACGATAGATAATGGCAAAGAGAGATTTTATTTCAATTTTGATATAATTTAATTTTATTAAGTAGAGGTTACAATATTTTTCATTTAAATGCAGAAGTAAGCTGTATAAATGTTGCTTTACCTTTCAACAATTACATATCTTAAAACTGTACAGTAGGTCGGTATCATATTATCAAAACAATGTTTAAGCCGGAGCCGGAAACGTTGCAAATATTCGTCTCATATTCCAAATTATGTCTTTATCGCTTGCAGATGAAATACATCTTTGTGTAGCAGTAACAAAACTTTTATTAAAAATATAACACCTCGCCTTATTTCTGACAATATTGCTATTGGTGACAGTAGGGCTGGTTCACCAAGAGGATCGGATTTTCTATTCAAATGTAAAATGTTGCTAGCATTCCTGCCACCATTTCAGTCGATCGTGATTTGGACAGTTGCTGTTTTTAATTTTTATTTATATATATTTAGGCTTACGCTTTAATGTAAGTATTTCTTACAGAAATAAATACATTGCCATCAAAAGAAATAAAGATCATGTAGATACTCGCTATCCTAGCTAGGCAAATTTCCGTATTAAGGTTATTATAATCATTCTTTAGATTATTAAATATTATATAAAATATGATTATATCGTGTAAAAGAATCATGTTATATTTTTATTCATACATAATTAAAAAATAAGATTTTCACTGATATCCTTACTTAAACTTAGTAGAATCTGTGGTAGAATAGTGTAACAGTTACTTTCAATGTCACCTATCAACACTATGAATTTAAAAAAAAATTAAAGGCTCGCATGCCAACATAAAAGCCGACATGGCCCAGTGGCAAGAACGCGGGTTGGTCGTGGGTTCAAACCCGGGTTAGCACCACTGAATTTCATGTTTTTAATTCGTGATTATAATTCATCTCGTGCTTGACGGTGAAGGAAAACGTCGTGAGGAAACCTGCATGTGTCTAATTTCACAGAAATTCTGTCACATGTGTATTCCACCAAATCGCATTGGACCAGCGTGGTGGAATAAGCTCCAAACCTTCTCCTCAAAAGAGGAGAAAAGGCCTTAGCCCAGCAGTGGGGCATTCCCTGTGAATGCCCCACTGCTGTACTACTGTAACTTTTTATGCCAACATTGTTCCATATTTGAAAAAGATGTCCAATATTAGACAATATTGAAATATGAACTGCGGAGACTAAATAGCAAACGGACGTCAATATTCATACATTGAAAATTCATATTTCACTTTATATATATGGAACTGACAAAATACCCTGCCTGGCTATAAAATGACGATACGGGAGTACTTGGTCCGATTTGAATTGAATATTGAAATTGACAGATGAAATAATGGCCAAGATAGAAATAAAATTTGACCTCGTTTTAAATAAATGTTATCGAATTAGCTGAACTGTCATGTGATCGATTGATTTTCCTTTAATGTTTTACCTTACTTTGGATAGTAAAAACTATCGAGTTCTGTGATAATTTCCTGAAAGAATTTCTATTATCCTGATTGATCATGGTCAACAAGAATTAGATTAGCTTGGGACAAACGAGGCAGACACTGAGAGAACCACCATAAGAGTGAGAGTAACATTCTCTTCTCAAACGATGTTGAACATTCTTTGAAATCCAATATCTCAAGTTTGCAAATTTTATTCTCATATTTACGGGTAGAACGCAAAAAATAATAATTACAGATCATAAAAAATGTCAAGCGACCGAAACAGCATTATACTATCAGCCTACTGCGGTAGTCTCATAACAATAGCTAAAGCATTACTTGCCGGGAATATAGTGTAAGCATCTGCGACGCTCTTCACTCTTATAGCTATTTTAATTATCAGAATGAGAAAGATATAGCTTTAGATGGAAATTGATTTGTAAGGCATATTGTAGGAATATGGAAAGTCGATTGTCACTATGGAAAATAATCTTATTTATAATGTACTGAACTCGAAGGGGTCCGAGTGTTTTTATAATCAAAATTTTAAAAATATTTTTAATTTGCTTTGTTTTTAATTAGTTTTTATTATCATTTTCACCTTTAACGTTTCCCACAAAACGTGTCGAAGTCACAGTTACAATTGATCGGTGCGACGTGATACCTCCGTGTAGAATCTGGAATATTAAACTGTTACGGGCATGTTGCGTTTTCAATGTTAGTTGGAAAATTCTTAGAACTATTTATAATCAATTTTGGTTGGCTTGACAGAAACTTTTATCACCAACACGTTGCCAATAGAAATGAGCTGATTTCTTTTGTGACGACGCTGCGTGTGAAATCGGAAGAATTAATTTAAATGTTTTTTTTTTCATTTATTGATAGAGGTTTCAGATAGTTAAATTATTACATCACAAAATATTTGATACATGGTACTTCGAAATAAAGGAGAATGCCCAATAACAGTATCGCAAAAAAACTTCTTGTGTCTCTTCTTTATGAACTTAGTTATTATAAAGTAAAATTAAACAAATTATTTTAAATATGATGAGATTATAATATCTCCGGATAACTTCAAACCAAAAAAAAAGTAGTTGTTTCGTCTACATTGTATATTTATAAAATCGATCAACTCAGTCCGATTATGATGACGTTGCGAGTTTCGATTCTTATTTTTAAAATTAATTTCCAATATACATATAATAGAATTTTTTACATTTTATCTAAAAATACTTAAAATATGCATAACACTATTATAATATATGCAATATGCATTAAAAAGACTTTTTGTTTATATAGATACAATTTATAAACAGATAATTAATAAATAAATAATCGATAACTAAATCGATAATAACTTTTACGTCTGTCTGGTGGCAGCACTAGTAATATATCACTCAGTAACTGTTTTCATTGTTTGTTTTAAGCTCGTGGTAATATTTTAGTACGTGTATAACAGCATTGGTGTTAGTATAAACTAAAGTGATTGTGAGGCTGAGACTCCTTTGCTTTAGTTATACTTTTAATCCTTGCAGAGTTTACCTTGTGACTTATAATTTAGCCACAGTGATTTAAAAAGATTTGCTGTTGGATCATACCAGCTGAAACAGGCAAGATCCTACTACGGTGAACATATTCGTGAAAATGGCACATATATTGTTCAGATAAATGACTGCATTGAAGATGATTTGCCTTTAATACTAGGTGTAAATAATTATCTTCTTCGTGGCAGAATAAAATCCAGGCATGTGAGTAGCCGAACTTACTATACGTATCTATTGCTAAATAAAAATGAAGAAACAAGAGATACACTAAGTGCCATTTCAGGCTATTACTGTAGCTGCCTAGTGGGCAGTCGTACTGTAGGTTGTTGTGCCCATGTGATGACCATCACATGGTATTTAAGTTGGGGTCGGCATAATGATATAAATGCACCAGCCCAATTTTTAGATAACATTTTTGAAGAATATTGTTACGAAAATGATTAATATTAAATAAAATATTTTTTGTATATTGCCTAATTGTTTTATTTCTCTCTCTCTCTCTCTCCATCTGTCTCTTTCTCTTTTATTCTTTCAATAGCTGTCACTGCTGGGCTTATTTTCAAACCATAGCGTACCTTAATATAGATTTAACAACTACTTTTATTTTATTAATAATAATTTTATATTTATTAATTCCGGAGTTTTAGCCATGTTGTTTTAATTTTATATGTTTCTGTAGCATTATCACTATAAAATAAACATGAATTAAAGTTGACACAAAAAAATTTGTGGCGATACTAAAGTCCATAGTATTTTGGGCATTCTCCTTTTGCAAAAAAAAAAACAATAGCTTAATAAAACATAAAATTTTATGAACAAGTTTTATTGGAATATTTATAAGGATTTAGTATAAGGTAATTATTACAAGCTAATCTAATCTAAAAACTCGATGAGACACGGTAATGTGAACTCTTACGTTATAAGTCAAATTATGTAACCTTAGCATTTATACGTTACCAATAAGACGCGTCAGACAGACTCAGTCAATCATTTATAATATTAATAAGGATGTGTTTGCCCAATTGGGCTGAGAAGAACCAATGGGAATTGGTCTGACTAATAACTTGTTACCTCTTAAATTAGAGTCAAAGTCATAAATAACGAGTTACATATGCCGAAAACACGGCAGAATGAAGGTAGATTTAAAAAAGTTTTAAAAGAAAAAGCTTTAACTTGTTCTCCAGACAGATATTAAGTTACAATATCTCGGCTACATATTTGACACAAATACGATATATATTAGACTAGCTGTGCCCCGCGGCTTCACCCGCGTATAAAGAAATACGTAATTAATGATGTGAAATTAATTTTCATAAAATACTGTAGGGTTTACCGATCTTATATATAATCTATCATTTGCGCCATCACGTGTTCTTTGTGTGTACTAATTTTCATCAAGATTGGTCAAGCCGTTCTTGAGTTACATACAGACAGACAGACAAAAATGAAAAAAATTGTATAATGTGAATCACTGCATCATAAAAAACATTTATCACAAAATTAGATGAAAAAAAAATACAGACAGAGCCAATAGATTTATATAGTAGATATTATTTATATTTGTGATTTATTGACAACAAAACAAAATATTAACTTTATTCAAGCAGACTCTTAAAATCACATTTGAATCGTAATTTTATAATTTTTAAATGGTACCGTCAGTTACGTAAGTTGGTAAGCGTCGATAGACCAATGGTTACGGGCCGACTAGCGATGTAAAAGTCGCAGGCTCGATCCTATCCCCTCTGGATATTGTTCCCACGCCTAACACAAAGTTTACGCTAACTAGGCTAACTAACAGAGTATTGAGCATTGAGATTAAAGAATTTTAACTTATTTGTAGTAATTTATACTTTTTATGTAGCATATGATATTTTATACTTGGTAGTTCTTACAATACTCGTGTTTATGGAAAAAAGTCATATTCAACTGTCAAACATTAATTTAATAAATTTCGTATGATTTAACTCTTAATTAATAAGGACATTTTATGATATAATGTCAAACAAATCGATTACGTCGGGTTTTGAGTTATATGTGTTATAAATTATTTATGTTACGTCATTGGAAATACATAATGGCGGGTAGAACTCTAACTCCCGTGTCTATAGCATGTACAAAGTACAACCCTTGAAATTATTACGTGCTAACTCGCAAATAGTAAGGTCCTCCAGACCGATTTCGGCCACGGCGGCCAATCTCAAGAGAGATTAGCCAACTGCGCAGGACATATTATAGTGCACAAGTGTGTGCGCAAACATAGGTGCACTCTCTTTTCCTTAGCTCTCATAATCCGATGGGACGGCAATCCGACACGACCGGAAAGAGTTTAGGCGCAGGACCAACGGCTTAACGTGCTTTCCGAGGCAAGGGAGTGTACACACTTCTAATTTCCAGACTCCGGGCTGCTACTGAGAATTTTCTGACAGAAAAACCCAATAACTGGGAATTGAACCCAGGACCACCGGGTCTGCAGTCTTATATCTAGCCACTAGACTAACGAGGCAGTCAAATAGTAATTGTAACTTAAAAGGATTGAGGATTTTTGAATAAAGGGCATCCAACAGTATCCTTACTTTGCGTAACGATCCACATAACGACAGAAAACAACCAGCAAAAGCTAGGGCAGTGATGTCAAACACACTGAGCCCATCTCTAATAATGCTTCAGGTTATTAAATCAAGTTTTAAAATAACGTTTGTCAGTTAATTTAAATGCACGCGTGCATTAAAAAAATACAAGACACCTCGTCAATTTTTATATAATCATAATGATTTACGGTCGGTCATTGGTCAACTTTTGCATCATCGGTCGCCATTGACCAATGAAAAAATTCAAAATCATATAAAAAAATCAATAATCATATCAAATATCAATTTTAAAAGAAAGAAAATAAAGGACTTATTTTCTTTATAATATATATTGAACATGGGACTATTTTAAAATGTAATGGAATTACCATACAATTTACTAGAAATAAGCTTACGAAGCGAAGAATTTGAATAAGCAGTAAGCACCTATCGTTCGAACGACTTTCAATAAAAAATGTATAATATGATAATACGCATTCTTAGGTTTCTCAGGCTTAAAATTTTAATAATAAAATATACTTAATATACAGACATATGAATATAGTCAGCTTTTTAATATTAAGATAGGATATTAAATTAAAGCAATTATTTAAAGAATATTTAAAAAAAAGACTTAGTTCAGAGGTCTTATAGGAATAATAGACATAACATCATAGCTCCTAAGATTGATAGCGTATTTGTAATTTTTTTTTATTGTATTGGTAGGCGTACTAGCATATGGGTCACCTGATGGTAAGTGGTCACCAACGCCTATAAACAATGGCATTGTAAGAAATGTTAACCATAGCTTGCGCCAATGCGCGACCAACCTTGGGAACTAAGATGTTATGTCCCTTGTGCCTATAATTACACTGACGCACTCACCCTTCAAACCGGAACACAGCAATACGAAGTACTGTTGTTTTGCGTTTTTTGTTTGCCCTGAAGAGGAACTTGTCCAGATTCACTTGATGGTAGAGCCTTATGCAAGCTCGTCTGGGTAGGTACCGCCGATTCATCAGATATTCTACCGCAAAATAGCACTACTTGGTATTTTTGTGTTCCGGTTTGAAGGGTGAGTGAGCCAGTGTAGTTACAGGCACAAGGGACATAACATCTTAGTTACCTATTCTATAAAAAAAAGACGACTTACATTTATGGATTATTAACGTATTATTATTACTAATCTCTAGTTTCTGAAACGACCAACAAAGTTAGATTTACTAATTGACTTAATGCGAACGATCATTGGTCGCCTGCTATGTCATCCGCTGTCACTTACCAATAAGAATGCCAAATTAGACTTTGATAGTTAAACCTCAATATCTGATATAACCGTACCATATATGGCATCTATAGTGTTGTGAAATAGTAATACAAACTTATTGAATAATTAAAGACAACATATGAATATTGTATTTGTAAATCTCTTTATTGTACGCAAATTATCATTTACAGTAATCAGTAACAGCCTATTTTTGAGGACAAGATTTGGAGGTTATTCCATTGCGCTGCTCAACCACTACCAATGCGGATTAGTGGAATATACATGTCGCAGAATTTCAGTGCAATTAGACACATGCAGATTTCCTCACGATGTTTTGCTTCACCGCAAAGCACGAGATAAATTACAAACACAAACCAAGCTCATGAAAATTCAGTTGTGCTTGCTCGGGATTGAGCCCATGAACATTGATTAAGATGCACGCGTTCTAGTCACTGGGCCAGCTCACCATCAAATTGTCTTAGTCAAAATTTAACTAAATAAAATAAAAAAATTGTAAAAAGCCTTTTTTTTAATAGAGATATATTTAAGTTAACCTTTATCGTATCGAAAATCGTATGCATTAAATATGAGAAACATAACACTGCTATCAATATTAGCACAGAAAATAAAACTACTCACATATGATATCAGTAACCAAAATTATTGACCTCAGACAAGAAATGAATTATCTGTCGAATTTTCGTTTGAATGAAGTCGCGGGAAAAAAGCCTATCGCTAATAATTGACCTACTTTCAAAACACGCTTCTAAGTAGGGTGATGCCAAATGGGAATAACGAAGACTGTCATAAAGGAATTATTTGACAAAGATATAAGAATAAATAAGGATATCGTATCGATATTGAAGTTTTTTAAGAATAAAGAGGGCACCTAACACAATTTAGAGCTTTTAAGCAAGCGGACTGCATATATATATATTTTGTTAGTTGTGTGACTTGAAAAAAAGCGACGGACGATTGCTGTGACACCGATCAATGCAGCACGTATACAAGTATGTCTGGAAGAGGCGTTGATCTATACTAATATTATAAGTGCGAAAGTTTGATTGTTACGTTTTCACGTTTTACTTTCTCAACAGATTATCATGATTTTTTACCTTAAACAGAATATATTATTACCGCCTTTAAACATACACGACAAAAAGTCCAAAAGTCAAAATTCACTATCAATTCGCCGTCCACCTTATTCGTTCCTTACGTCGTCTGTTGTAATAACACTGGGACTGAACAACAATGTACCGAAAATTAATAAATGTCCTATACGCTTTTAAGTATGAATTTTAAGAATACCCTTCTGCTCTATATTATCATAATAAAGTATTATTATTTACGAAGTTGTAAGAAGTTAATATAATATAATTTATTGTAAAGAACACAAATTAAGCACATGTAATTCAGTGGTGCTTGCCCGGATTTGAATCCGCGATCATCGGTTAAAAGACACGCGTTCTTACCACTGGGCCATCTCGCCCACAAAATCCCATAAACCACCAAAGCTGTATACATATATATTATTCACACAATAAAAAACCTTTACGTTATTTTGTTTATTTTTTATGTTCATATTAAATGAATATTCGCTTCTCTTTGAGCTATTTTTAAATCACTCAAACCCTTACTCACTATAATCGTATTATGGTTGTATTTGAAGCTACACAATGCTTTGTTAAAATTTTAATTCGAAATTACTGATGAAAGATAGAGATAATACGGTGTGCACCCACCCGACATACAACCTTTAATCTGTAATGATGATGCCAGTATGGATTTAACTAAACCTTTAATTGTTTATTTATCATTAGTCACATAAAAAGTTGCAGGTCTTGTCTTCTGAAGGTTCAAGGCAATAGTTAGTACTCTGGAAGTTCCCTGATGGTTAGTTGAAGTGTATTAATAAATTATTTTTATTCTTATGTTTTCGCGAAGCCACGGCTCTGTTTTCTATTATAACCCCACAGGGGGGGGCTCCCTTTTGTTGTCAAACAGCTAGCACCCAGCGGGAATCATTTTTAATTGTTTCATATATCGTAACTTCAGTTAATTAATGTTAAATACCTAATAATATAATTCTGTTTTAAATCATTCCTACCTAACCTTACCTACCTTTTTTTTAACGCTGGAAAAACGCATTACGCGTTTCCCCCACGGGGGGTATGTGAATACCCACTAAAACCAGCGGTACCCTTCCCGTCTTAACGGGAGCGCCACGGGATCGCTTGCGCATGCTACCGTGAACCTACCTTACCTACCTAACTAACCTACGTACCTAATTTTTGTCAGTATTTTATAGTTTTGTCTGCGTTTACCGTTAAAGCATCCGACTGGCAATTTTCTCCCTGACTGCGTTGACCTAATTGACTATGTCTCATAAAACACATAAATATAATTCATAACGGATCTCACCTCTCGAATATATAATATATGAGCTGTACGTTAAGAATAGTTTTATAGATGAACAAAAAAAATATTATTATAATAATAAATTGATATGTTATTTTAATTTTACGGTTGGTATGATTTTTTTTTTTATATGGGAAGTTGTCTTTTTCTTCGTTAGGCAAAAGACATAATGAGGATGCATGGAGTTAATTCCATCAAGTTGCTACAATCTGGGTTGGTTAGTTATGATTGCTTGTGTATACTACTTTATTTAATAATACTTTGTTGGACCATCGGTTAAGTCCCGTCTAATTTAGTTTCCTCATTTTCCCCAAAAGGCCACAGATTTAATCTTTTTTAAAAAAAGCACGCTGAGTAGCATTTTCTTCATCTGTAAGAAATATTAAACTCACATCGCCAACACACCACCAACCTGGAAAACTAAGATTTTATAGATTAGTGCTTGTTACACTGGCTTACACACACATCAAATCGGAATATGTAAAATATCATGATAGAAATGACGAGTGGGTGGTACCTACTCAGACGAGCTTGCACAAGCCCCCACTTTATATTGATGTCAGTCACATTTCATAAAGGCTAGAAATATGATAAATATACTGTCATAATAATATAAACAATATCAAGACAGATCAAATAAACGCTGAAGACAATAACGTATTCCCGAGTTAGCGAGTTAGGCAGATAAACATAATTATGAAAATAAATAACGTTCACAAACAACATGTTGAAACGTTGAAATGTTTTTAGTACGTAAAGAAATTAATATTACCTTGCGTTATTAAATTAATCATGTCTGTGTTTGAAGTTGTTGATATTAACGAACTTCAAATGTTATTTGACTATAATATTTATAACGAGTCTGTTAATTAATCGCAAATTAACGTAAATTACTTTGATAACTTAAATTAAAATTAATGGAGTAGTGAAGAATAAATAAATACCTTTTTCGTTGTTCTACGGTATTGTCAGTTAATTGGTAACAATATATCTTAGAAATCAGGATGAGAATAGCATAAATCGGTTAATAAAGTAGCCTTTAATCAGAACGCCATGTTATTATTCTCCACAACCTAATCGTCTGTACACTTGCTTCATTTTATTTTTATTTACTTAGATATATTTTTATTAAATTTCAAACATCTCACAGCAGTTAGTTTACCAGTGAAAGCCACTAGAAAACCCGTTGCGTAATTATTGAGATTAGCCTGTATCTACTGACAAAATAATAATAAAATGAATTTTCGAGCTCTATTAATCCTACTTACTTAATTTAACACTCGGTTTTTGATTTTTCTCAATGTACTATTACTTTTACAATGTTCTAATACTTTATTATCTATACTACTATATAAATCTATTGGCTCTGTCTGTACATTGTTTTTTTTCACCTAATTTTGTGATAAATATCGTTTTATGATGCAGTGATTCACATTATACTAATTTTTTCATTTTTGTCTGTCTGTCTGTATGTCTTCTTATAACTCGAGAACGGCTTGACCAATCTTGATGAAAATTGGTACACACAAAGAACATGTGATGGTGAAAATGTTAGGCCATATATAAGATCGGTAAACCCTACGGTATTTTATGAACATTCATTTCAAATCGTTAATTACGTATTTCTTTACCAGTTGCCATATGTTTGTCTGTGTGTGTGTGTGTGTGCGCGTGTGTGTTATTATAGTAATAAAATAATTTATTATATTTTTATTAATTATACGCGGGTGAAGCCACGGGGCACAGTTAGTATTATATAAATCTTTTATAATAATACTTTATGTGTAGAAGATGAGATCTATATAATACTCATGGCTGTCAGAGTATAGACGGTGTAAAGCATATTTTTCTTACGTACCCATCATATTAACAAAGGTAGCAAGATTCTTAGTCACATTTTAACCGCCATCTATTGCCTTTATATATATATACACATTGAATAAGCAAATGCCACCCGTTGGTAATTATTTTCCGGTGGATTCGTGGTTGTCAAAGTTAGAAGCGTTAAGGAAACCGTAAATTGCCATTATGTTTGGCCGAAGTCATTACGTCCCTTATTACATGGAGTAATTACAGAGGCTACTTCATGTTAAAACCGTTTAGAGGTTTTCCATTTCGCTGCAGAAGATGATCTATATTTGAGTGTGCTTAGGTTTCCGTACCTGAATTTGAAAATTGCACTGAATCAAAGTGAAAAGTAAAATTCAAGATTTTCGAATTTCGTTTGTCGGACCGTAAAGTTATACGTAAGGAAAAATATTTTATACGCAAACAAGCATATAATACCATCCTTTTATTTGGCAAAGTCGTAAATAATATCTTTATTCTCACATAAGTTCAATTTTTCGGTCGAATTAATCGTATTTCATACTTTGCGATGGTAAAGTTGGCTTTCAAAATATAACTTTTCTCATCAAACAACTCTTTGCTTATTGTTGTAAGTTAACCTTATCTTTTGTAACACATAATGGAAGGGTTGCTCGTGAGGATTGACGAGGATGGAAATATTAATTTTCAAAATGTCAGAGTAAGACGCAGAATTCGTTGTACGTGCCTTAAACATTAGTAATCGCCCATATTGAGGAAGCCTGTTACATTTGATTGATTAACTTTTGGCAAATAAATAAATAGGACCGAGATGGTCTAGTGGATTATACCTAAGTTATGATTTAATTTGTGTTCATAACTCATCTTGTATTTGTCAGATGAAAAACGTCCACATATGTATTCATCAACCCACATTGAAGCAGCGTGGTGGAATGTTTATTCCAACTTTATTCTCCCTCAAAAGGAGAGAAGGCCTTATTCCAGCTGCTATTAATTTACTTTATGTTTTCAATTCTGTTAAAAATTACAATAATTAATTAATAAACGTATGTCAAAAAACAAGAATGAGATATAGAAACATCGTCAAACGTATTCTAGCTTTGATAGAACAATTAATAGTGCAACACAAAACAATTCCTCTAACTAGCGACGCAACATCCGCGAATCTTGAAACAATACAATGATTGCTCTTGTCACGACAATGGCATCCTTTATCAAGCAAATGAGATGTGTCACGAGAATTTCGTGAAAATAAATCTTATGTCTTTTGTTTTTATGTTAGTAATAAATGACATTTAAATATATATAGGATGAAGTGTTGAAAAGTATCTTAGTAACGTATGTGCAAGATTTTATTCTGTTTTGGTGAATTTTAAGCTCAATCTCATCTCTGAATTTTCATGTTGCATTTATAATTCATATATTTGCTCTGCGGAACAAAATAATGAAGAAACCAGCATATGACGAATGAAAATTTTGCCTTAAGTTTATGCACCAACCCACTTTGGAGCAGCGTGGTGGAATAGGCTCAATAGAAGGCTTTAACCCAGGTGTGATAACTTACGAAATTAACTTTACTTAATATTTTAAAACGTTTTGTTGTAGTTTTGTCGGTAGTAGTATAGCGTTTAGCAGAGTTAAAGTTACTTCAGTGGTTAGACTTGGAAAGTGGAGACGTTCTTTTGATAAAGTAAGATAAAAAGAATATAATAGTGTATAATGTGATACCGAATTTCAAAAGCAAGAATCAAAAGATTATATCACACAAACAGATATTTACTTACTGCAATGCGTTTTAACATTCTAAGGCATTTGTATATAATATTACGAGATGTAACAATTTGATTCAGATGTACTGCATTATGCAGAACCAGGCTCTTGGACACGTCGAAGGCGGCTCAATGGCTTTGATCCGATTGCTTGCAACATACACCTAAATATACATGCTTGTATACTTAGGTATATGTTGATTTAATTTCTTACAAGTATGGGTCGAGATAGATCAATGGTTTAGTTACAAAGCTTACTCAATTCTCATATGTTGGAACAATCTCTCAAAAGGATAGAAGACCCAGCAGTGGGATATTTGCTGGCTGCTACTTTACGACTTAACTTTTAACACAATATATTTTCAATAAAAATTTTATAGTTAAATATATAACAAGTCAATGTTGGTAGTTTAACAAGCGTAGTTGATTTTTGTTGTAGATTATTGAAGTATTTTCTAAAGTATCGCGTTTTACTCGTAGCGCTATCTATTGTTATAAAAATAAACTAATTCTGAAGCTCGCTGTGCTTCAATTTAAAGTATGTTCAACTTTTCTTCCTGTAAAGCTGTTGTGGACTCCTATTTATTAGGGTTCTGTAGTCGAGTATGAAGATAATACCATTATAGCCAGGTTATGTGCATTTGTGAAATCTTGATAAGGCCTAGCGCTTAGAAGGCTGCGTATGGTAATTATTAATAGAAGAAGAAATTATTTTTAATGTGAAATACAATATTTATGTACAGAACCAATGTATTAATTCGACGTTACTTTTATGTTTTTTATTATTTGAGTTCAGACCGATGTTTTACTATATACAACCTGTAATGTGGTTGTATATGCGCGAGGGTTGCGAGCTGGAATTCTAATTTAAAAACTGCCATTTCTTTTACTGTGAGCTATATTTTAAAATGTTCATAGCCCAGTTACCTTTGTCACGGATTTAACGTATTTTTTATAAGTCTAGCTCTCTCGCTCTACCCGTTCCAACTTTGCGTGGGTAGAGTAAAGGTGTGAGTATAACGTTTATATCGAACGGCAAACTTACAAAGATAAAGTCTTATTTTGGCCAGTAACCCATCCAAGCGTAAGCAAACAACACACCAAATTTTAATTACAATAACATTGGCTTAGGATTCACATGGCTTAGGTGCACATAGAAGGCAAACATTCATTTTTATAAATATATATATGACGGTAAAGGAGATGCGGGCTTAGACTCGATACATTCGATTGGCGATGATCGATTGAAATTATTTATGTATTTGACACGTCACGTGATCACAGTGGAAGAAAGACGATAAGAAATCGCTCGCATCGAATCGAAACTATAAATTATTATCTAAGCCCGATTTATGTCTATAATAATTTTATTATTTAGATATTTTGTAATCATATAACGATTAAAACGACCATTCAAAAGCGAAAAGAATATATCAATTATAATATAAGGCTATTTGAATTATAAAGGAAAAACGTGGGCGTCACGGGTCGTAGGATGTAAACATCGAAATTGTTGGCAGGTGAAATAATTTATAATTAAATAAATAAAATCAATAAATTTGGAGTAGAATAAAAAATCTCAAATAATAAAAATAGATTTATTATAACAATAACAACGAAGTATGTATTGAATAGAATATATGCACCACGGACAACACAAGGGACTAGAATGCGGCAGCGGACGAGCATGACGTCATAAAAGTCTTTCCAAAGCACGATTTCTAATCGAGAAATTTCTAATACAAGATCTCCTTAAAATATATTCCCGCCAATATAGTTGACTTGGCAGATCTAATGCTACGGTTGTCGCAATAATATTGTTAGCCTCAAGCGATGGAACCGGTGCGCTTACTCACCGAAAATAACTTTCGTATTTGAATTCGTTTGCGATCGACTAACAGATTCTGACCTTTACGAATTGGTCGACGTTCATTGATACGTTATTTTGAGTTATCTACAGTAGACTACTACTTCTTATATTAAACTATGTATCAATCAAGACTTATAATATTTAAAATAAAAAGCGCGAGCGTTATTCTGCTTCTGGATATAGTCACAAGAAAAAACTAACATCAAAGATTCATGATCATCAAATAATATATTATTGGAAATTAATAGATAAGATTACACCAATGAATTGTTTTTAGTTTTGTAATAAAAACAATAGATAGTAAGTAACACTGTAAATATCTTACTGCTAGACTTCTTCGTTTGAGGAGTAGGTTTGAATATTTTTTTTATCACGCTTTTTCATGCAGCTTAATTTAAAATTTTTACATCACAACACATGAATGTTTCAGGACGAAAATCTAGCCGTGACAAATCAGTCGGACAAAATCGAGCTAATTATAAATATTTTTTTCGCAGTAGAAAACTTAGTGTTAGTCCGGATGCAGAAAAAGTCAGCGGCACACAGATATAATTTCTCTATTCAAAATATTTTTATTTGATCTTTTAATATACCTATATATTATCTGTAATTAATGAAAATCATGATTCGAACTAATTTTCTTCGTCTAAAGTAATAGAAAATATTACGACATTTAATTAAGCCTAATTTCGTTTTCGAAAACTTAATATTGGAATAAGACAACTTAATATCTTCGTATAAGGTATTGCCAGATTCCATAGGTGATCTGCATAATCTGAAGTAGTTGTAGATTTTGGAAAAGTTATTTAATCTATCTTTATGTTATATTTATGAAGATAATTGATGAAATTAATAAAACAAAAAAAAATATAGTAACTTTTCCATATTATTTGTTATATAGTTAAAATAAATAACGGTCACGGTAAAATATAAGTGCTGAAACACAATAATGACAGATCATCAGATCGCGTAGCTTGATACACATTTGTTTGTATATTATAAAACAAATAAAACAATCACACAACACAGACACACACACACACACACATACACACTAACAGATGTCTTACTGAAAAATAATATTCTTTGCATTTTAATATTAAAAAGTATTAATTCCATCCGTCTATTGTATAAAGTTTCCATTTACCTTAACATTTTATATCATTTCCGTTATAGAATTCCTAGTACCTATTCACTTGGGAAGTGCTTACACCGACAATTTTCCTTCGACATAATAGACTTCATTTTAGAATGTTATAACTGTCCCGTTTTTTCAAGTGGCTATCTTGTACATTTTGAAAATCTTAAGAACACAGACAAGTGTCGGTTTTTTTTTTGTTATTCTCAAGAACAGATCTGGCTTTCAATATTTATTGTATTACAATCATGTGTCTCGGAAGCAATAGTTAGACTACGAGGATGAGAGAATGCAATCGGCATTTGTGTTTTCATACATACTAGAGTACTATAAGATCTTTTGCGTAGTGTAAAGCCAAAACATCTTGGAGACGTTTTGACGATTGTAGTAGCGTAATACATATAGCGGCTAAAACCGATGTTAACCAGTTTGCGCCAGTTACAACGTTTCTCAAACTCACGTATAAGAATATATGAAGGAAAGTGTGTACAAAATAAAAGATAAGTGAATACGGATTTACCTGAAACTAATGTCTCCTTTAAGAATAGCTTTAGTCACCGCTTTACATACATACATGTATAAGAAGTGTGTCCTCAATTTGTTAGCGATATAAGACCTAACACATCATATTCATTAATCAAATCTTAATATTAAAAGGTTTTGTATTTTGTATTATATTTTATATTTTGAATTTTTTTTTTACTTTTGGAAAGATTTGACGAGTTTGTCGTTTCAGACTTTCTATAGTAATTTCAGAATAATCAAAATAAATAACGGTCGTAAAATGATCTCTTAACGTTTGTAATTAAAATTTTAAAACGAAAATAATTGTTCGTTGAACGGAATTCATTTGTGTTATTTCGTTTGGAAAGTATAATTTGATTTGTTGACTTACGTCCAGCTTAACCTAAATACTGTTTGTGAAAAACTTTGATTTAATATTACTCTATTTTATTCGCGTGTTATAGAAAGGGTCCACCTAGGAAGAGCATTTGAGCCACTTGATGGTAAGTGGTCATCGACGCTCATAGACAGTGACATTGTAAATTTCTTTAAAAGAAAAGACATCGCCAATGCACCACCAACCTTGGGAACTAAGATGTTATATCTATTGTGCCTGTAATCATACTGACTCACTCACCCTTCAAACCGGAACACAACAATACCAAGCTGTTTTGCGGTAGAATATCTGATGAGTGGGTAGTACCTACCCAGATGAGCTTGCACATTTTACGCAAATCCTATCCGATATACATTTTCTCGAAGCCTGGACGATTAGATAGTATATATACATATTTATATATGTGTGTATTTACTATTATAAACTCAAACACGCTTCCAAGTTGATTAATATGTAATTGCTTATTGTTAAATATAAGCTTCACAATTGATGATTTCCAAAGATTTTATTTAAAATAACCGGCGGGAAACTTAGTTACTATTTATGATATATTAAGGAATATGTACCTAGTGTGGTTATAGTGATCATTCAATCAATACAAAATATAACTGACTCCACGTTTTTTAATCTACATAATCTCTAATATGGCTTATATTTGTTGGTATTACGTCATGAGCTTTCAATATGTTCATTGGAAAATTGGGAATATTAATCTGCTTTTACCAACGCCATGCATCGTTATAGAATTTTATTGTTAAATAGGGCAGAGTAAATTTAATTGAAGCGGTTTTTTTTAATATAGGTTAAATTATTTTAAATTTCAAAATCGTATGAGATATTATGACGAACGACTTGAAGTTTTGTGTCGATCCCGATTGAAAAATAAAGCTAATACAACAAATTACCAAGTAAAATTAGCATCGACATTTCACATCATGCGTCAACACAAAGAACAAAGCACAAATGTATTTTAAAATTACAAAAACTTATTTTAGAAATGTTATTACTTCAACCATTGAAGAAGTCAATTAATTTTCAACGCTGGTAGTTTAAATACAAGATTCAAAATGGCGACATCCGTTTCTTTTGGCGCCATTTGTTAGCCGTAAATTGCTTTTTCTAACATAACTTAACAAATTTAAAATAACCGTTTTCTTTTTTTAATATTAATATTTTAAGGTTAAAAATGTAATGTAAGCCATGCTATTACTATAAAATTATACGCCATACTCGCGTAATTAAATTTTCATATGTATCCAGTGATGAAATCGACGCATTTTCAGCTAAATCATGACAAATAATTGTGATGATATTTGATGTGGAAACATAAGCCTTGATTTGTCGCGCTGGAAACTTATTATTTTTTTTAAACTTTGCGCACGGTATCTCTGCTGTATACTACCGATTAAATATAAGCTTTTTGTAATTATTAATACATACCGATTTATCATATTTAAAATAATAACAAACGAATATAAATATCAAGTCGCCGTGTCTATTGACATCAAATAAATAACTACTCCGACTTCGCATGGTAATATATAAATGTTGTCATGAGATGTTTTTTAATTGGATTTTTCAAAACTTTTAACGCAATGTACACACAAACTATATCTATATTTATATATTAATTATGAAATGTAAACCATAGTTCCAACAATTTTTCTTCTTCGGAATCGTATTTAAGTCCTCGCTTTTTCGGAACAAAACGAGACTGCAAAACGAATATTTTATTTAAACGACCACAAACGACATCCCTATCATCTAACTATAGCATGTAAGCTATAGGATCTTATATGTTATTTACCGTGTTTGATACGCTCATTTTTAGAACTGGAATAGAACAATATAATTTATATCTGTTTATCAGTAGAATATCTGAATAGTGGAGGTAGAGGATTTCCAGAAAAGATGGATGTCCAGAAAATCTTATCCAACATTATTTCGTTTTTCGTTTACAAATAGTAGTAAAAAAAAATTGATTGGTAGCTTTTGTTGACTCGTTGATGAAATTTTAAGTTTACTGTCAAGTGTCAGCACAAGTCTATCACATAGTTTGACGCCACATTTTTTGAGAAATACGCTTTCTTTCTTAAATATCCTTTAGGGTGAAATTACAGTGGCAGCGGAATCCGCTGGCGGGTAACGCAAACACATAGTTTTTGACTAAGGTGCACCAAGTGCGGGCGGGGTGGGTGAGCGGGAATCACAGCGGGACAAACGGGTGTCGCGAGCGGAGCGGCTAGACGCAAGTCAGTTTGCGTTTCCCGCTCGATTTGTCCGGATATGCCGCTGACGACTGAAGATTATAGAAGTTGCAATTTTCGATAACTGTGTTTTTACGGCATTTAATATGTAATCAAAAGTTATTATTGTCATTAGTGTAATCATAAAATTTATCTTCATGATTTCGCGGCCTTTCGTATAAAGAATAAAATTCTTCATGTCTATACCGATCACTATTGATATCGTGGCGATTGCTTTTAGAAAAAAAGGTCCTACTTTATATAAGCACTAGCTTCCAAATAATCTGAAATTATTATTATTATTTCCAATATCGCACGAAGTACGCACGTCCAGATCGCTCAATCGCCCTAGTGTACTGTGTTCATCCATGGAAATGTGCGTTTTCCGCTTGACCCGCCACCCGCTCCCGCTACCGTCCCGCGCCACTGTAATCGCACACTTACTGCTTAAATGTTTTAAAGATATTATTGCGCAAAAGCACGATACAAAGTATTGCGTGTGTTTATTCGTTTTGCTTCGAACCATAATATGCTATTTTAATATTTCACGATTTACATAACATTTAGACAAACTGGATGATCTATATCACTCTGAAAACTAGCTTCAGTGAATAGTTTTATATCGATTAGATTAGTAATTGTACATTAGTCCGAAATATACAAATGATGGTGCAGTGATAAATAAACGATTTATCAACACGTTTCTAATACTACAGTGAAAACTAGAGTAAAAACCTGTAAACGTCCCAGTGACTTTTGAGAAGGTTAGAAGTTTTTTAAATTAATTATAAATACAAATTATGTACATGGAAACTCAGTGTTATGCCCCAGGCATAGAAAATAAATAGAAAAATTATAAAAAAATAAAATAAACAGGGCACATTTTATAACCTATGATTTAACATACTAGAACTATACTTATATATAAAAGTAAAATAAAAATATATACTTTATATATTTTTTGTTTTACTTTTATATATTTTACTTTTAGTAAAACAAAAAATATATAAAGTAAGTGTAGTTTTAGTATTTATAGTTGTAGTAAATATATTATGACCACGTTGTTTATGATGACGTTGTCAATGTATTAATTTTCACAGCTGTATGTTGATGTATTATCGGGTGATCTTTTATCAATATTATATAGTGAGTGATATATATTCGATATTTGGCACGATGCAAATAAATATAAGCGTGAATTAAATAGCAACTGACGCCATATTTTAAATAGCGAGATAATTAAATTCTTTATTTAATAATAATACTTGTAATTTTAGTCTTAAACTTGAAAATATACATTTATATATAATTGTTAAATTTTTGGTTTAATCTCGTCGTTCAAAGGAAATTGTTACCATTACTTATATTCCTTTTAAGGCGTTACCCATCGTGAATGAGTCACAGAAATAGTCAAAGCATTTTGTCTCTTATTAACTAAGAATTAAGGATTACATTATGTTATATTGTTTTAAGCATTCAAGTATTTTTATTGGAGAAATAATATATTTTTCAACGGCAATAGCGATAAATTTTATTTAATAGTAGCTGTGCCTTCTGGCTTCACCCGCGTATAATTAATAAAAATATAATAAATTATTTTATTACTATAATAACACGCACACACACGCACACACACATACACAGACACATATGGCTACTGGTAAAGAAACACGTAATTAACGATTTGAAATTAATTTTCATAAGATACCGTAGGGTTTACCGATCTTATATATGGCCTAACATTTGCGCCATCACATGTTCTTTGTGTGTACCAATTTGCATCAAGATTGGTCAAGCCATTCTTGAGTTATAAGAAGACATACAGACAGAACCAATAGATTCATAAAGTAGTATAGATAGCACTAAAAATATTTTAATTATAAATCTTATTCAATAATATCTAATATCCTTGGAGTAATAGTGCAAAAACTTTTATTAAGAATTTCACACCTCGTCCTATTGACTCTCTATAGGGCTGGCTCATTTTTCGCCCAGAGGATTGGATTTGCGATACAAAGGGGTAATGCTGCTTACACTCATACAATAGCATTTTTTGTGTTTATTTAAGGTTTTAATGTAAATATTTCTACTAGAAGCAAATTGTTTCAGAACATACATCAACATATATATATATATATATATATATATATATATATATATATATATATATATATATATATATCTTATCTTAAGTTTTTATTGAGAAATTATATTATAAATTTTAAAGCTTTGTACTAAATTTCATTTTCTTTATTATAAAGACTAAATGAGAGAAAAAAGGAGCTGTCAGTAAAAAGTTATGACTATAAATGAAAAATAATAATAGCTGACCTGAATAATACCAAGTACTTTAAACACGCGTTGTTTTCTTTCTTCAGGGCCATTGATCAAAATATATTTCAGCGAAAACCTAACACAGGAAAATGGACAACAAGCGGTAATTAATTGTTTTTATTTTTTCGATCTGTTTGTCTTTGGTGTTTTAAGTTTAAATTAATCTAGGTAGTAAATTATAGACATATTTGGTGATGGTGGTACATATCTCACCACCTCCTCATCATACCGCCAAGCAGCAATACAGGAGTTAGCATTGTTGAGTTCCGATTTGAAGGTTCATTGAGCCAGTGTAACTACTAGCACCAGGGACATATTGACATCTTAGTTCAAAATTAATGGAGCATTGGTGACGTAAGCAATGGCTTACATTTCTTATCGTACTGATGTGTATCTAATTTAAATAAAAATAATAATAATCAAATAGGTCAGGAAATCAAAGGGTATCCGTGACTTTAAAAGCTTAGAGATCTTTACTTAGATTAATTCGAACCTAAACGTGGGTAGAAAATACATAGTTGTTATTAAAAATATTATTCTATAAATATAAATATTATGGGTACATAAACACGGAATTAACTCTGTGTCTGTTACGTTTTCACGATTCAAATCACTGGTCTATAATCATCTCATTAAGTATTTATGTTACTTCAACTCTGGATAAAGACAGTGAATGACAAACAAATAAAACCATGAGGCTTATCATTGTTTATTGGTTAGAAAGCATACCTATACTTAATGTGATATTTTAAATCGATTTCCTTCAAGTCTTTGTCCATTGAATTCTGTATCACGATATTACAGAGTAAATTATACATCGATCCCGTCATTAAATCGGTTCAGAAATTCTACCTCACTTTACGTTCTAGATATTTTTAATGATTCAACTTTAATTGCGGCATCCCTGTGATTAGGATGTCGTCTATTCTTTATTCAATTTACTTACAGAAAGTATGTTCAGGATTAGATCCGTTACGTTTTTGGAATCTACTGAAAAGGAGAGGATCGTATCAGTTATTTACAAAGCATTTTTCATCGCCACCAGACTATTGATACCCTTACTTCTATAAGAGCAAACACGAAGCTCACTTATGCATATACTGTTTTAGCTTTAATCAGTATCACAGAAAAAACATTTCCTATACCAATGTGGCTTTTGGCAACCCTATGTAAACACGGCCTTACTCGTTGATACAATCATTGCAGTTTTACTTCTACTTTTCTGTATCATTTCAGTGATCGTTCCTTAACGTAAATATAGTCAAGACGACCGACCGTTTAAATCTCTATAAATGTCTAAATTATTTTTATCGATAACCATGTGATTTGAATACTATTTGCGAACAGTAAAAGTTTAAATACAAGAAGAGATTTCTTTTTAATATATCGAATAGCTTAGACTTTGTAATTATAATCTCATGAATACAACGAAGTTAAATAATTTTCGATCGATTTGTGATTTTCGAATTGTAACAGTCGTTGTCGTGATTTTTTATTGCCCATATCTAGTATGTAATTGTGATAATGTCGTTTCGGGTAGAGATATCAACTCCGTAGAGTCCTATTGATTACATTATAGTGACGTGCAGGATGTAGTTATCGTAGACTGTATGTTATCGTTGGCCAGTTTTGATGGTGCTTTACGTTACGTAAATAATTTTCGTCCTCGTCGATCTAAACCATATTGATATTGTAAAGAGGTAAGTTTCATTTGTTCGTGTTTATTGATAGATAAAAACAAAACTGTATTGTATGTAGATATATATAGGCTACCATGATAATGCGGTCGGAGATACATGCCATAACATATAAAAATATTTCTATATATACCTTATTATAAAACATTGTAATAAAAAATATGTCTGCAGTCTGATGTGGGACTTAGCACGGTCGTATACACAGGTCTTGCAACTGAGTCCAATTTCAGTGGTGAGAGATGAGGTGCGAGTGTGTAACAACTGCTAATTCGCAATACCATCCGCTTGAGGTACTACGTCGCTGCTATCGAAGCTGATATTTTTCTCTACCAAGTATTGTGTTATTTAATCATTGTTATATCGTTTTGTTGAGTTTTGCGGATTTTTCGTTATTTTTGTTTTGTTATTTAACTGTTTTGTTTGGATTTGAAAAAATGTTCGGGTTAATTATTACGCGAATTGTCATGCCTCTGGCGGCCGTAAATTGAACTTAACACCATCAGTCTGTCAACGTACCCCATACTGAAGTTACAAGACCTGTGTATACGACCGTGGGACTTAGTGATTGTGACGTGACGTTAGTCAGTAGTCAAACAAATTAAAAAGCTGATCGCGACATAGTTTTACTTTGACTAAATAAATATTATTTGTAATATTTGTTATTTATGAAATTTATTATTTCCTGTTTTTTTCCATTTACGACTTTAAAATTAAGATAAAGATCACTATTAGCGTTAAGGCCGCCTTTGATTGGAATTTTAATTTTATTTCCAATCGATATATCTGTCTAACAGTTATATCACAATATATTTTTTGGCATGCTGAGAATATATATGTTGATGTTGTCACATTGGACATCTGGCGTTTCACACAGGTGACAGTAGAATACAACGATAACCTACTATTTACGTAATTATTTCTGCTCAATATCTGTATTCGTGATTGTAACTTAAGTTACCGTCTATAATCCGTTTTTGTACCTAAAACCAATAGCTGTGCAGATTAACTTCTTACAGGCACACTTAAATTCTACGCATGTCCTTTGCGTAATTTTAATAGTAAAAACATAATTGCTATCCTCGATTTTAAATTTATTTCTTATTTGTTATTTAATAAATATTATCACTTCTGTCTAGCGTTCCGAGACGCCCTCTTTTTTTTGTTACATTAATTCGGGGAAAGCTTTTTTATGACAATGAATAAAATGATATTTTAAATACAAGGTCAATTAATTAATTAAAACTTGATTTAATAATTTTGTTATTGTACTATTTCGAGGTCGCCCAGAGTGCTATGAAAGGAACAAAGACTGGTATTTTGTTACGTAACTCGAAATCGTAATTGTGTAATTCGTGGATGTACAAAGGTAACCGACATGAATTAACACGCTGAAGTGGCAATGGCTCATGTACCTATTTTGTAGAGTGACTGATAATCGATAGGGAAACAATATTTTGGTAATTAAGACTCGAAAACAGGCGTCAGAATGGCTACCAAACTAGACTGTTAAACCCTAGATTTATTTCCACATGACAGAGCTTAGTGCCTCCAATTATATTGTAAAAGATATTAGATAAATGTAAAAAAACAATTGATATTAATCAGCTCTATTTTTCTAACTTTTCTCTTTTTTAGATTGTGATTAGAAAGTCACTGGAAAAAAATATCCGTAGCAACATTACCCAAATCGTAGTAGCGTAGCAGATTAAGTTTGACTCAGTTGCTTGATAGACGAGAAGTTTCTTGTCCAGCATCTTAACATTATGTTAAAAAGCTTGATATCATCTAGTAAGCTTTAAGAGCTGGAATTTTTTATATAATAATAACATAGCATTTTTTAAAAATATGTAAATGACTATTGTATATTATATACAGTTCACTTACGACTTGGGCGACTTGGGCAACTTAGTAGCAGCCTCGTAAGTCGTTTAATATAAGTTTTTATAATAAAAGTAATCATAACATAAGTTATAAGCAACATTGATAGTCAAAAATATAAAAAAACATTTAAGTAGGCACTTATAAGTATTTTTGAATCGTCATTTTGCAAGAAATAAGGAAAGGAACTTTCTTATTGCCACTCACTACAGAACTAATAACGAGACTAAATTCAATATAGAGCTTTCATACTCGTATGTTCAGGATGGCATACTTTTATCGTCCTGCGGCAAAGTTGACCGAGGCTTTGTAAAAAGGGGCAGATACGGGATGGTGGGCGTTCTATGGGGCTTTAGTTCAGCAATGGACGGTGATAAGCTTAAAAAACAAAACTTTAATCCATGTCTGTTCGTGGCATGTCACGTCGCTTGCACATGCCACTGTGACATTAATCATATACATCAAATGCAATTAGTATTTTAATGAAAACACAAATTAAAGTAATGTTGATTTCATTTCGTGACTGTAGCAATTATTCGAATAAATAGAAATAATTTTACTTTTTCATAAATTGATCAAATGTTGCCTAAACGTATCACGCCATTGTATTTAATATTAATTGCTATAATTAATTCGAAAATATTGATGCTGCTTGAATAAATAATGGTCATTTAACAATTTGAATTTGAGCCAACTTAGTAAATTGATTTACTAAGCTGGATCAAATTCGGTTAAAACAAACAATAAATAAATAAAATAAAACTATAAATATTAATATAACTATAATTAATATAACTATTTAAAGGATTAATAATCCTTTGCTTGTATTATTTATTAACATCAGATTGAATGATTTAATATTATTTTAATAATTATCCGATATCTAACAGAGCGAATACCAATTGATTAACTTTCTATATAAAGCTTTTATTTACTTCATTTAGGCTTATGGATAATTTTGATTTTAAACATTGCATACTTCATCTAATTGACCATTATTTAATTGATATAATATATAAGTACGTATGTATTATAAGTTATATGTATAATATGTGTATTAATAACCTAAATACACTGGGTTGTTACAGCATTTAACGAAGCTTCGATATAATATTAATGTATAATTTGTCAATTGACAGGAATTATTTATTTTTGATAACAATAATTCATTAATTTTACTAGTGTATTTTTTTACTAAAACACTCCTTTATATAAAAACGCCGTTGCGCTGAGAATATTTTTACACAGGCAACGTGATTGTTTTCGTAACATCAAAATAGTGCGTTGATGGCTTAAAGCGGTCGTACATAATTTTATGTTTGCTTCGATGCTATTTGTGTAATAATTCAATTCGTTTGGTTATTATGAAACACTTTACGATAGCTATACCCCATAAATAGGGTTGTCACAATTTATATAGATTAATTATAATAGGATAAGTAATTCGTTATTTTATATTTATGAAATTATTTATATAATTTAAAGCGTGAAAGCGTCCGTTAATTAGTTTTTTATCACACTCATAAATGAGAATATAGAGAATATTCTTGAACACAAAAATAATATATACAACATTATTTTATAAATGTAAATATATTACACTTGCAGACATATATGACATATAAAGTAACAGATTGTGAATGTCCCACTGCTGGGCTAAGGCATCTCCTTGCTTAAGAGATTATTCCACCATACTGCTCCAATGAGGGTTGGTGGAATACAGCATTTCAGTGAAATTAGACACATGCTGGTTTCCTGACGATGTTTGCCTTCGCCGTCAAGTACGAGATGAATTATAAACTCAAATAAAGCACACAAGAGCGTATCGATTTGATCGATTCGAAGGGATCACGATTACATATGATATATACATATATATCATATGTAAGCATGAATTTATTAACAAAACTGAATGGTTAAAATATATGAACACCATTAATTTAAATATTAATCCAACAATGTCAACCCTAGCGTTGTTGACTATTATTCAATCATGGCGCACAATGCGCCTCGCCTTCTTATCCCCTAAACATATTAAACATTGTCTAAGCAAAATATTTGTTTTAGCACTCAACGAAAACGCTTGCTATAAAGCGTGGCTCATTATTATTTAAATACTCATTAATATATCATTGTAATTTGGTAATTGGATTACGTTGTTCATTTTAAACTTAGAACACGTTCTTCTTTTAAAAAGTTCTATGAACCCTTAAGTAACATATTGAATGAACAAATTACTTACTAAAATTTAGAATGTAATATATGTATATTTGTTTGGAAATCTTATGTGATTCGTTTCTCTGATTAATAACCATTACTTTTACAACAATAAAAAAATAAAAATAATGTTATCGACAACGATTAATCTTTTTAACATAATTGAATATTTCGTTAGAGGAATACTTTCAACATTGAGTTATTTGTTTTTCAAAATATTTGGGTTTAAAGCGAAATAGAATCTTATAATAAATTGGCCAATACAATAATAAATAATTTAATTAACATTTAAAGTAACGCATTAAATTATATACGTTTTAGTTTATCGATCTATATTTGTTTTAAGCGTATGTATTTTGGTTATAACCTTAAGTTTAAGTTTTAAGCCAACAAAAGAATATATTTACACAAAAACATTTGTCCGTCGTAAGTTGTATTTCAAGCACTTTATCTTTCGCTGTCTGTCAAAACATCTATCTTACTATAGCGTTCAATAATGTTTTAAATGAAGTTAAAACTTCAAAAATTATCATATTTTATTTTGATATTTGATTCAGCGTTTATGACACCTTAGGGAATGTATACTGGACATGTAAATAAACGAAGCCAATATAATTGATGTACTCACTCATAAATTTATTTTTTTGTGTCTTATATTTATTCCTCTCACAGTATTTCATGTCCGTGCCTTTTTGATTTTCGTTTTTACATGACATATTCATCTTTGATGGCTCTGTGACTTTCATATTATTATTTAAATTAAGGAATACACAACGCAAATAATGATCACACTAATTAAATATGATTATTTTTAAACAATTATTTTTTTATATGTAATACAATTCTAATAAAACAACATAACTTTTTTTTTTGGACAATGGTTAAAAAGTAGCTTTAAATTCAAGTAAGCAAGCTAGTCATGATTTTATTGCGTCAATTCAGTAATGTCATATGTTATAACTTTTATTATATTTACGAGCAATCCCACCCGCTTAATTGACTTAAAATATAACTCAATAAAAAAAAAAACTTATTCCTAACATATTACCACGAACCTCGACGTGATCGATTTATAGATGACATTAAAAGTCCATTCCTGTGAAAAATGCAGAGCGCATTTTTAATCATAACATTTTAGATATCTATGGGCAACAATTATAACTTAATCAGGTCAGTTGATTCTCGCTTGCTGCTTGGGCATTAAATTAAAAATATACAGGAAAGTAGGATTTGAGAACGCTATATAAGAGTAGTACAGTTTATATTACTTGTTTGATTCTCAGTTGAAACTACTATTTTATACTTAAATATTCCTCGTTAAATATTCTGTCTATTGGAAAAAACAGAATCAAAATCAACACAGTAATTCCTGAGATAACCAACATAGAGGCCGAAAGACGTGGAAGAAAATAAAAAATAAAAATAACCTAAGAAGTCCCTTTGAACTTGAAGGATATATTTTTAATTATAAACATCAATGAAAATATAATGTATTCAACGTTTCTCGAACAAAATATTGCATAAAAAGGTTCGCTATCTCAATATATTTGATAAATATTAATTATCCCATCTTAAAACGTAATATTATTAATGTTGACTTTGTACACACAGAGAAAGCAACGTCCACAATGGCCGATTGAAATTAGGTGAAATTCGCAAACTGATTCATCAAGCCCGACCCGATGGATTTGAGTAGCACCAAATCATTATAAAACAGATATACATGTAATTGGAAAATAACTGATCTTAGTGTTAGGTAAAGCTGATTTTAAATCCTATTAATTATTACATGTAACATTATACATGTATTAATTTTTAGGTAAGTACTGCAACATTTTATGCTAAAATCTCTTTAAAAAACCATGATAACATCACTTGCACTTCACTGTTCTAAACATTTTTCAGTACAGTTTTCATTGTTGTAATAAAGGTTTTTAGTATAATTGAAAGTGGAATCGAACGAATCGTTATTGTTGTAACTGATTATTTTTAAGTAACGAGATGTTCAATTACGTGCACGTGACTTGGGAGTTTGAAAAAATATAGTAACCGGATGTATTAAATCAAAAGAAAGTCGATTTACAATAAAAAACGAATATTTAAGCAATTTAATATATTGAGGGTGCTACTCAGTCCACATATCAGAAGTGAAAAGTTAATGCGTCAGTAGCGTTTCATTTTGAAACGTTGCGCTTATTAATGTACCTTAAAGTTATACCTTGGAGCAACTATATTATACTCTTTTCTAAAATGCTTAAAACATTTAACTAAAAAAAATGTATTCAAGTTCGTGTTTCCCACGTCCATATGATATCCCTTATTAGTCTTAGACATGAAAATTGCATTGTAAGCGATTGTCTTCACGTGACAGCCGACCATATAAACGGTAACAATGAAAGTGTGATAATATATTGAATATTCAACTCAACGACGCTATTAACAGTAATACGAAAATATGCTCGCCATTGCTCCTTTTGAAGGCATACAATATTATTCACGTCAGTGCAGCACATCTATTTATATAATAATATCATATACTAAACTTTCTCCGAAATTCTGCTGCATCTTCTGGTATAAGTTTGATGTACACTGATTCAATATTTTTTTCAGGCATTACAAAGAAAAGTGTTTTCACTTCAGTGATGATTTATCTGGGGATACGGTAGTGACCCCGCCAAGACAAGACAGCGGAAGCGCAGGGCACTAACTCCCTATTAGGTTTCGTAAGAGTGACATAGACATTTCTAAGAGTCTTACGAACAAAAAGTAATTCACTATCTAGGCGTTAACTTGAGTAACGAAACGGCCAAGCCACACATTTTGAATAAGGTGTAGAGTTTGTAGAGAACTTAAGACTAGGATTCACGCTGATTGCTATACGCTATTATGAGGGATACAAGGTGTTACGTTAGGGTATGTAGATCTAGTATGTACATTGACTCTCCATAAGATTTGATAACTTTTCCTCAAGATCTGATTACAGTGCAAGCACCTGTCTTGGCTTACTTCTCTTGGCTAAATTTTACATGAAAATGTTTGATGGGATATCACATTTTTTTTTGATTCCGGTTTCGATTGTGTTTTTTTTATCAGTAGCAGCTAAAGATAAGAAGTTCGCAGTGTACACTCTTGTGTGCCTCGTAAAGAACGAGAAGACTACACTATCTGGTCGCATTGTCGTTTCATCGACCTGTGTGTGTTAATACTACCACACTCTGTCAGCTTGGAGTTTGGTAAGCCGGAGCTTAAAATTACTCGACAAAAAAAGTAATTAACTTTCATGAGGTAGCTTCTTAATCAATGTTTCATGTTGCTACGTTTCATTACGTCAAGAACCCCCTAAGAATACAATCATTTGATACTGTTACAAGCTAAGGTATTAACATCAATTTATTAAATTATATCTACTTATAAAGAACCGTCAGATTTTCCGTTTTCCGATTGGAAAATGATTATAAGTAGATTTATTATAAAGTAATTTATGTATTATATTAAAGTATATAGAGTCTATTTTGTTAAATTACAATTTCCCCAGAGACTTGTACGTGAGCGCCATGAGCTGTATCTGGTTTCTTAATATATAATAAATGGTCGCTTCGATTTGAAAATTACAAAAACTAACTAACTTTTATATCGTACTCATGTATACCTTCGACCTAATTCATTTATATTAGAAGTAATTTAGATTTTAGACATCATTTTTTTAAACTATCAAACTACAACTAAATCACATGCTACATTCCATTACTATTATATTATATTATATAATAATAATATTCTGGGTCATTGTTCACACAAGGCCATCTGATTCCAAGCTAAGCAGTGCTTGTACTTTGGGAACCAGACATACTTACATATACTACTTTAGTTTTGAAAATACATACTTATATAGATATTTACACCCAGACTCGGGACAAACAGACATGTTCATGCACACAAATGTCTGCCCTTGGTGGGAATCGAACCCACGAACTGCGGTGCAAACTATCTATCTACTAACCACGCCAAACGGCTCGTCAAAATAATTCATATAAGTGTCTTATATTATACGAGTACTATACTTTATATCCGTCTCGGCTTCGCACAGATAAAATAAGTATTTTTTATCGTGGTATTGTTTTAAGTAATTAGATTGAAAACCTGATAATAAATGGTCACCACTGCCCATAGACATTGGCGATGACAGAAATATCGACTATTCCTTACAACGCCTATGCGCTATCAAACTTGGGAACGAAGATGTAATGTCCCTTGTGCCTGTAATCATACTGGCTCACTCACATACTGGAATGCACAAGTATTGCTGTATACCGCTATAGTGGTAGAATATCTGATGAGTGGTTGCTACCTACCCAGACGGGTTGGCCTTACCACATAGTTGCAACATTCGTCAACGATCCATTCTTTAAAACACTAACAGAACAAGAAACACGTGTTTTAATAATTTCTTCATATATTAATATGTTGTTTTATAAATGGCACTTAAGGAATGATACATATATTGTATACTCGTATACATTTCAAATAACGTAACCATATAAAATATGAATTATGTTTCGACGGGTAAATTTCATATATTAAGTCTTAGACAGATAAAAACGTTTTGATATGAGCGACCGAAAGTTTAAAAACACCAAACAAAAAAAATATATGCATATAAAAGCTAAACATATAGAATATATGTTGATATTAAGTGGATACGTAAGAGTGGATTAACTCTATGTAACAGGCCCTTTGCGAAGGATTTGCAATGAATTTCTTATACCCTTGCTTATTTTCTTTGAGGTCTTTTGATATCATATGATTGTATACATTGTAAGGAATTCAAAGTTTTCGATTAGATTCGGAAGGGTTCTGTTTATTAAAGGTTGAACTTCAAAGGGTAATTTCGTTATTATGTGTTTTAACTGCGTAGGGGAGACGTTCATTAGAGGGATACAGTGCTAACGAAACGGAGTAACCTTGTTATAGAGAATAAGCTAGTCGATGTTGTTGCAATAGCTAAGTTCAGCTCGTTAAGCTAAAAATCCAGCTGTAGGTTTTGTTCCATCAGTATGAAATTCCCGTTTGAAAATATAAAATGCCCTCTAACTCTTACTCTTCAGCGCGAGCTATGTATACGCTTACAACAGAAAATATCCGAATTGCCTAAAATGAACGGAAACGTTTGTACGTGAAATTAAATATTCGTATTCATAAAATTCACAAGAGTCCTTTTCCATAGAACATAATCATGATGTTCTAAAAAATCTGAGTAAAGGGCTTTACGTACGGCAGCTAATATAAAGATCTATATTTAACGATATATATATTTCAAAACTTGGTGGTCGAGCTTTGTGCAAGCTCGTCTGGGTAGGTACCACCTACTCATCACATATCCTACCGCAAAACAGCAGTACTTTGTATTGTTGTGTTCCGGTTTGAAGTGTGAGTGAGCCAGTGTAATTACAGGCACAAGGGACATACCATCTTAGTTCCCAAGGTTGGTGGCGCATTGGCAAGCGATGGTTAACATTTCTTACAATACCAATGTCTATGGGCGTTGGTGACCACTTACCATCAAGTGGCCCATATGTTCGTCCGCCTATCTATACAACAAAAAAAATAAAAATTATATACAACTTGCCATAATACTATTCAGCAGCCCACACACGGTTGAAAATGTATATTTTTACGTACATCAGCTTAATATCGGGCGATACGGATATATGTATAGTATATACATTAATCTATATCTCGATTCTCGTCTATAACGCTCGAACATCTTTTAAACAGGATGTTCGAAAACAAACTATTATACAGTGATTTTACTGCGGAAATCGAACTAGGAGCCTACTAGATATGCAATTTATAGGTCATTTGAAAACGAGCATTACGGCTGCTGGCTTATTTATTTATGCCACTATAAGTATAGTAACAGTCTGTGAATTTCCCACTGCTGGGCTAAGGCCTCCTCTTCTGTTTTTGAGTTTGAAGCTTATTCCACCACACTGCTCCAATGCGAATTGGTGGAACACACATGTGACAGAATTTTCGGTGGTGACCGCTTTCCATTCTAGAAAAAAAGTCGAAAATTGAAAACTATATTAAATTTGTAACTAAAACGTTCGTCAGCTAAACGTTAGACCAGTCAAACGAAGAATTTATAATGTATAGCTTACATTATAAACCTGTCACATCTGTGTTACTTTGCTATAAGTAAATACATCGTGGGATATTATATAACGTAAATTACATCCCAGAACGTATATATAAACAAACGTACGTAGTAAGTGCCACGTGTAATGGCATTATCAGAATAAAAGATAAATAATTATCAACAGTAGGTTTATCGTATAATTATTCGCATTGCGATTCTTTTATTTATATAATCATTTGCAAATTAATGTTGCTATAATTTGCGAATACTGTAGAATATAATAATAATATATTAATAATAATAATAATATATAAAACGATAGCTAACTTATTACAATATCTCTGGAATATTAGACTATAGAATTGAAACTGGTAGATATCCGTGGAGATTTGTTACGATGAAGGCAGATTGGGTTCTAGGGTCTCTGTACCCCGGGAACCCCTTAAATACTTGAAGACCGCATTGCTGGGCCGTCACGTCAGACCGAACCGCGGCGTCACCCGAGTAGATGAAGTGGGTACTGCTGAATTTTTAGTGGGTACACAGGCGAGACCCATTTTATCACGCATTTTTGTGACATTCCTTAAGACGACCCCTGAAACTCTTGATACATTTCCAGCATTTGCTGTTCTCTAAATAATTTCGTATTTAAATCGAGAAATGTTGAAAACATCAGTTACATTAATACGCTATTTTGATGCATAGACTCTTTAAAAACTATAATTATTATAGTTATTGTCGCATATCAATTTCTGTGGTGAGTTTCTAGTTTATTATTATAGTATAGCTCAACAGTTAAAACGTGACGAGCAATATCATTTAAAATTATACTTTTTGTATTTGAAAAAAAAAAGTATTTATAAAAAATGTATTTTTTTTTCTCTAAGAGGAGGCAAACGAGCAGGAGGCTCACCTAATGGAAAGTGACTACCACCGCCCATGGACATCTGCAACATCCGAGGACTTGCAGGTGCGTTGCCGGCCTTTGAGGAAAGAGTACGCTCTTTTCTTGAAGGTTGCAATGTCATATCGGTTCGGAAAAGTACCCTTCGAAAGCTGGTTCCACAGAGTGATTGTGCGAGGCAGGAAATGCCTTAGGAAGCGCGCTGTTGTGGATTTCCAGACATCGAGGTGGTGAGGATGGAATTTTGAGTTCAGGCGCGATGTCCGATGGTGAAATTCAGCGGCCGGGACTAAACCAAACAACTCCTCAAAACACTCCCCGTGATATATGCGATAGAGGATGCAGAGTGACCCAACATCTCTACGCAAATCCAAAGGATCAAGCCGGTCGGTAATAGCTTGATCGTCGACAATTCGAACTGCTCTACGTTGAATGCGGTCAAAAGGAAGAAGCTGGTACTGGGGAGCTCCCGCCCAGAGGTGAGAGCAGTACTCCCTGTGGGGCCGAATTTGCGCCTTGTAAAGATTTAGGCGATGGGCCGACGTGAAATACTGTCTCGCCTTGTTGAGCACTCCAAGCTTTTTGGAAGCCAATTTGGCTTTAACTTCCAGTTGACCGCAGAACTGAACAACGTTCGAAATCTCGACGCCAAGTATCCCGATACTGGCTGTGGCAGTAAGAGGAGTATTCACGAAATGAGGGGATATGACAAAAGGAGACTTTTTTGCGGTTAACGCGCAAACTTGAGTCTTGTTGGGGTTGAATTGGACCAAGTTTAGTCGGCCCCAGTCCGAGACTTTGATTAGCAAGGTCTCGACTTCAGACACAAGTTTGTTCCGACATTCGTCGACGTGTTCCCGAGAAATATTAGCGCGGCCGGTGTAAAGGACGTCTACATTGCTGTCATCCGCATAACAGTGAATGTTACTAATTTGTAACATATCATTGATATGCAGAAGAAACAGAGTAGGTGAAAGAACGCAGCCTTGTGGAACACCAGAATTGACAAATTTTAGGTCAGAGCATACACCGTCGACAACGACCTTGATGCTCCGATCTGCCAAAAAGCTGGTGCGAGAGTGTCATGTCGCAGAAGGAGGCCGCGGAGCGACAGCGCGAGGAAAATGCCTCCGCTGATTCGATCCGTCGCAGAAGATCGGGGAGAAGACGTCGGCGCTATGCGCACCTTCTCCCCCTGCCTTAACAGCCGCTGGGGCTAAGTGGGTTCCCTGTATCCGGGAACCCCATTAGACATGGAGGCCCGCATAGGCGGGCCGACCGTCGGGATGTCACGGTAGCATGCGCAAGCGATCCCGTGGCGTCCCCCGACCAGACGGAGAGGATACCGCTGGTTTTTAGTGGGTAGCCCGGCGCCTTTAGCACAGGTGAGCCCCACATACGGGGGGTATGTGGGGCTCACCGGCGCTAATGGCCCCCACTTCACGTGGGGGAAAAAACGGAACCTTACCATACCGTAGGATCACTTTGTTGTCCGTCCGTCCGTCTGTCCGTCTGTCTGTCTGTCAAGACCTATTGTCTCGGGAACACGTGGAGGTATCGAGTTAAAATTAAAACGATACACTTAGGTCTACGGTCTCTTGAAGCTGTGAAAAAATCAATCTTCTAAGTTAACGTAAAAAAAAGATACGGTTGTTTACGACACTCAAGGGAATCAAAATTTATAGGGTATTTTCTGTTGACCTAGAACTATGAAATTTGGCAAGTAATACCGTCTTGTACTAGAAATATAATATATCTGAAAACTATAAATTTGTAATTAAATCTTAAAAAACAGGGTCGTTATGCAAGGAACGGCGGTCCATTAAACAGATTTTTAATTATTTTTATAATGTATAGTTTTCGATTTATCACAAAGAATGAAAAAAAAACCTTTTCCCTTTTTGATAAGTATAGGTAATACCTAATAATTTTGGTGTATGTAGTACCTAACAGTTTTCGACGTTATAAAAATTTAAAATTTAATTTTTTAATTTTAAATTTAAAATTTTGTAATTAAATACAACAACTATTCATTCCTTTTTCAGTCGCCACTTACAAATCTGGATTAAATTTGATATTTAAGTAAATAAAAAACTATTTTTGATAATATGTACATACAAATTTGTACGGACCCTCGGTGGGTGCGTCCTACTCGCACTTGTCCGGTTTTATTCTATATCTATTTAGTTTTCTGAGACCGTTCGTGCATCTATTTTTAAATTATTTTGATAAAAAAATTCTCTTATGGTATTGCATTGGGTTTACAATAAAAATATATTCGTTTCTGAAATGTCTCACGATTCTGTATACATACAAAGAATAATAATATGTAAATAGATACATTTAGGAAGATCAAACCCACAATCATTTTTTTTATAGCCTTGTTTGGCGGACTTGCACATGGGCCACCTGATGGTAAGTGGTCACCAACGCCCATAGACATTGGCAGTGTAAGAAATGTTAACCATCGCTTACATTGCCAATGCGCCACCAACTTTGGAAACTAAGATGTTATGTCCCTTGTGCCTGTAATTACACTGGCTCATTCACCCTTCAAACCGGAACACAACAGTACCAAGTACTGCTGTTTTGCAGTAGAATATCTGATGAGTGGGTGGTACCTACCCAGACAAGCTTGCACAAAGCTCCACCACCAAGTTGAATTATCTTTGTTAACATTTACCATTAAAACGAACTATAAGATATTGACGTAAAGTTTTTAATATATGCGCAAGCTTCAGTTTTAGCGTAGCTGATTTTAATAATAATATAATCATGTAAATTTACAAAATATTGTTTATGAAAGATTAAACAAATAAGCGTTAATATGTGTGAGTGAAGCCGCAGACACTCGTTATCCCTGTAATCGTTATTAATACCGTAGCTAAAAAATATACGCTACATTTGTATTACTGGAACAATAAATAGCTTTGAATATTGTTTTTGTATGAAATATTTATCGTTTGAACGTGATTAAAATAAAACGTAGAAATAAAAGAGTTTATTTCGGTTTGCGATAAACTTTTGTAATATAAAATATTGTCAGTTTTTTTATTATATAAAATTAACTAATAATATTATATTACTGCAACTCCTCTTTGATTTGTAGATAAGTTTTGGAGCTGTTTTCAACGTGTGAATATCATTAAATAGTTATGGCCCAGAAATGAATTTATTAAATAATATTTTATATTTAAAAAAATATTAAAACATAACACAATTTCTTATGTAGTTCACATGAGTCCCTTACGCATTATGTACCCCGCTGAATTGCGACTATGTTAGACACACACGAGTAAGAACAACTGTCAATTGTTAATATGTTTTTTTTTTATTTAGTTGCCGCGCTCTTCAGCGCCGAAATGCCTCTCATGAACTCATGCTGTTGCTGGCGAAGCCTCCGCCGAGGATGCTACGCTTCAGCAATTTATACATTGGTAAGTATTACTTCCTAATAAATATATTCTTTTATTATGGTTAAAAATGGTTTCTTATATTATGGTTAAAATCTTTGTTTTATTCTTCGAACACGCACAAGCATCAGTGACCTATGTTCACGAGGAATCTTGTTCGTCTCTTAAATTTTACCGTTGATGTTTTATATAACTTTGGCATATTTTAATGACACAAAAATAAATAACAGAAAAAATAAGCTTCTATCTATAACAACACTATTATAAAGTGATTATCATAATAGACCAGACTGACAGGTTAATAAGGAACATTAAACCGTCAGAAGATGTACAGTTAATAGGTCTAAAAACGCCGATCACAAAGAAATACATACGTAGTAGCTTAAACATGCGATGTCAGTTTGCCATTCTATCCTTTTACCATAATATAATCTACGTAATATTCCGATTTTTAAAAACGAAAAATGTTGTTTCACTTCGTGACACAATACAAACCATTACATCTACTATCATAAAAAATTGACAAATTAAGCAATAGAGCTGATATTATCAATAATAATATTTATTGAATTTATACCAATGGAATTACCTATTTATAAAATTCAATATTTTTAGTTTTAAAACAGTCCATTCGTATAAAACACGCAAATTAAAAGTCAATAAAACGGACTCGTTCAAACAATAGTCTACTTTGGGCTCTATTGAAATAAGGTTGAATATAAAATGGCCAAAAAAATCAATTAGTAGAAAAGAAAATCGTCATTTCTTTATGGAAACAATAGGTTAATAAACTCTCAGATTTCAATTGTATTAAGCAATCTCTGTAACCTTAACCTAATATTTTATATTACAAATGATGTGATGAAAGAAACTAAGCTGCATATAAACATAGGCAAACCAATGTATATATTTATATCTATAATATCATAAGGTAAACAATCAATCCATTTAATTTGTATGCTGTTGGTGTTTTGTTTCATCATTAGTTAGAAAATGATAGTCTCTTTTTGATATAGCTTATTTATTTTATTTTACTAGTAGTAATAGCCTGTGACTGTCCCACTGCTGGGCCTAGGCCTCTTCTCCTCTTTTGAGGAGAAGGTTTGGAGTTTCTTTCACCACGCTGCTGCTGCGGGTTGGTGGAATACACGTAATAGAATTTCAGTGAAATTCGACACATGCAGATTTATTTTACTAACAATACATACAATAAATATTAAATATTTGTTGTAAATTAGTCAAGTACTACTAGTACTTTATTTAAAATAAGTTGTAAAATAATCCCAAACATATAACACATCATAGATAAGTATTGTTATAACCTAATTAAATTAAATTGTTTAGATAAAAACCTAATCTAATCAAAAGTCTAATAAATTATTATAATTTAATGAACAAAAAATATGTAGAACTCATCATACATAAATTAAAACCAAACTGCTCCAATGCGGGTTGGAGTGATACTGTAGCTGAAATCATCCGTGATGCAGATCATTTCTCGCTGTTCCTTAGCACCTACCACCTAGCACGAGTTTGTGGCCGCAATGTTCGGATAACATTTACGTATTTAGAACGCTGAAGTATCATGACTCCCATTTATTTATAAAACATATGTCTAAAACGAAAACTCATTTTTGTTTGAACGGGAAAATCCCACACTTATATTCAACTCATGTGTTATTACGATAAATTCATAAGTAAAAATAAAGAAATATTATGCCAATAAGACTAAAAGGGCTGTTCTATGTTATATGAAAGTAAGTTATAGAAAAATAAATACTAAAAATGTTATTACCTTAATTTTAAAAAACACATAAAACGATTTTATCCTTAAAATTTTTTTATTAAAATAATATTTATAATTTGTAATGTGAAAATAATAAAAAGCACTCGTATCTTAATTATATTTTTACCTGAATTGAATTTACAATGTAAATGCATTTTATCACTTTTAAGAATTGCAGAAGATCTGCAGTCCTTCTCTGTAAGAACTCACTTTATTACCCACTCGTGACAAAGTTGACAAATGACTTATGGTGAATAACTATTTTGATGTGTGTATTGTAATAATAAGTATAATATTTTTTCTGAGAATAAAGCGTAGCCTTACAAATAAAAATATAGGTTTTATATTACTAAGTAAAAGAAAAACAAAAGAAATACCAATAATTAAAATTTTCCGGTCGGCGGACCCCCCTCAGGAACAAAGTTTTGTGCGATATTTGTTCGACTGAAACCGTGTTTTAAATGTAGATATTAATTGATTATATTATTGTATTTTTCACATCAAAAAGCACCTCATCCTCCTTTATATCACACATAATATCATGACATCCTAAATTCGAACGCCCAACGCATGGCATTTCGCATTTGCACGATGCATGAACGCTTTTTATTCGCCGCGTAAAAGAACTTCGTTCCAAAAATAAATAAATAAAAACACAATTATAATATAAAAACTAGGTACATGACATGTGGTAGACTAATTATAGTTGATACTCAAAAATAATTTTGACTGCGATGACTTACTATTGTGCGTGTGTGTGTCTGTCTTAGCAAAAGAGTTTTTCCGTGTCAACATAATCCAGTGTCATTGGTCAATTTTTTTTCCGGAAATGTTATTATTATGGGTAAGGTCGCATATCACTTTCTAACATTTCACGACCGTTTTCTGCGTTGAGTTTCGAGTTGTTCTTACAGAATAGCCCTACTGTAATTATACTTTAAAATTCCTTTCTCGATTTGCACATTTAAGCAGCATCAAGCTCAAGGCATTTCCGAGTATTTCAGTGATCCATATGAAAGGGTGTTATGCAAATCTTGCATAAAGCCATCCCGTAGTAAGGCATAAATAACTCTAAGGCCGTGAAAGCTTGTTCAAGTATGAAACTATCCAGCGCTTTAAAGTGATGGAAAAGAAAAATATTTGCTTTGAAACACATTTACATACAATGTGTAATGTTGGACGGAAATAAGGTTGTACGTTGAAAGTATCCTAGTAGTACTTTGTTTGTACATAACATGACGCGACAAGCACGCTTATGTATATTTAATTACATAAATAAAAATATTTCAAATCGAACGGTTTAATTTTGAAACATTAGTTGTACCAAACTAACTTTTCAGCTCGAATCGGTCTACCTCACGATTCCATCATCAGACCCTCGTAACCAAGTTGTATTGTCACCAACAATGTTGTATGGCCACGGTCCCTAAATGTATGAATAAAGTTTTATAAGAATCAGTTCAGTAGAAGAAGTTGAAAAAGCTATCAGAAGATTTGAAACAAGAGATATACCCAAGAGTATAGAAGAGATATACGGGATCATGAAAAAAAATGCGTATAGCGTCTAAATTTGTAACTGTCTCGCATGTATATCATACTTATGTATGTAAGCTGTGCTTAAGGGATCATGTAACGTAAGTTGTAGGAGGAATGAGTATAAACGAAAATATACAATAGTTTTATATAATAAAATTCTACAATAGCGGGCTTATCTCAAAAAAAGATCTTAAAATCAAAGAAATGATTACTGTGATCAATACAATTAAATAGTATTTACGTACATTAACTATGTACGTAGTATTCACATCTTATTTCTATGTCGTGTCGTTTAAAAGATAAAATAATAAATGTAAATATAAGAACAGAAGATACCACATAATATATATATATAACATTATATATATATATTCGTTTCCGAACGCAGCTTCATGTGGGGGGGGGTGTGTCAGGTAACCTATATAGTTTACACCTGATACAGTGAATGCAAGTGGACGATCGGTGAAAGCGTAACAAACAAACAAACTCACTTTCGCATTAGTAACAATATACAACCACTTGTATTTGCCACGTCGTGCTTAAACTTAGAAGGCGGATGAAGTTGATGATTAAAGCAGTGCCTTAGTCCGTACCATTAAAATTTCACAAAACTCTTTGCGTTTTGCCTTCCTTCAAAAGCCTCTATATCTTTAGTTTTACCTAACACTCTAGATTACAATCTGGGATAGAAGTGCTGTTGTATATCAAATTGTAAAGTTATATAAAGCGAAACGATTGTTATCAATACAAAGAACATCTCTAATTAATATTGATAGCAATGTAAGAAAGAGTAGTTATTAATTTGGTTTGGAATATATTCGACTACATCAAGTTATTTTGAAGCGTCAATAGCGTAATGGTTTAAGGGCCGCCTAGCGATGTAAAAGCCGCAGGTTCGATGCTATCCCCTTGCGCTATCCTCCCTCTTCTCCTGACACAATTATCATCATCATCTCAGCTGGAAAACGTTCACTGCTGGACAAAGGCCTCCCCTAAGGATTTCTACGATAGCCAGTCTTTGTTCAGTGGCCGTCAGTTCTGCAAGCGATGTGCCCCACCCACTGCCACTTCAACTCTTCGAGTTACGTCGATTACATTGGTTCGCCTGCGGATATCATAATTCCTGATTCGATCTCATAGTTAAACTCCTAGCATAGCCCTCTCCATTGCTCTTTGGGTGTCCTTGAGCCTTGTTATGAGGCCCATAGTGAGCGACCACGTCTCTGATTTATAAGTCATCACTAGCAACACACACTGGTCGAAGACTTTTGACTTAAGACACTGCGGTATTTGGGATAAGAAGATATCACATAGCCTCCCGAACGCTGCTCAGCCGAATTGGATTTGACGATTGACCTCCTTCTCGAAGATAAACCTACCTAGTTGGATGGTCTGAACAAGGTTAACATAATTGCCCACAGCTTCGAGTGCAGAATCTTTACTTGAGTCGGTGCAACATGGACGTTCGACGTGATTTTCGCCTTGTCCATGTTCATTTTTAGACACACTTGTTGAGAGACCCTGCTGAGGTCATCGAGCATAGCGCCGAGGTCTTCCAAGGTCCTAACACAAGCTCTAAGCTTAATTGGATGAGTAAATAGGAATTTTAGTGATTTTCATAAAACAGGAATTGTATTAGATATATTGAATACTAACTATTCTGCGTGGTTTCTTTTGGGCTAAGCATTACTGCTTTAATCCCATGGATCATACCAGATATTAAATAGTCCATAACTTTCTCAATAAACAGGTTATCTAACTGTATTTTTTCATACTGGTCTCAAAGGTCGGTTCTTATATTATAATTATAGCCAACAAATACACAGGTTCATCAATTTTATATAATAGTATAAATGGTACATATTAGTGCGTTTTTAACTAATATTTGTCCTATACATGTCACAGAGTATCGATGCCACACGTTGACGATATTTTTTTGTCCAAAAAACAGTTTATGGACCCATACCTCTGCATGGTCCATGAACTTCAATTTTAAATTGATTTGACTTAAATTATGAATTGATTCCTAAATTGATTTCCCATCTATAAAATAATGTGTTTTCTTTCACCAGTCATGATCTCTTAACACAAATGAAGCGCATGAAAATTTACTGGCGATTCAATACGTAATCTTCAGCAATAATTCGCATGTTCTAACCACAGAATTGATGAAACTGATTGACCTTATAATGTATATGACATTAAAAAGTAATTTTGTTATCATCTTTTTAGTGCTCAATATAGATTACGAAAAAACTTCCATTTAATATAAGCCAGTGGGTAGATTTGTTGCAAAATTAATTAATTATAAATTGCATCAGAAGACCTTTGAAGCTGAACTAGAAATAGCGGTAACGTCTACGCCCACTTTGTCTTAGATAAACTGTAAGTAGGATGATATTAAGTTTTAAATATACATGAATATAACATACACTCATAAATATACATGAAATATTTTCATTAAAGATGTTTTAATTTTTAAGTCGAGCAGTGCTATTATTTGAGTAATCACTTTTAATTTTTATGAAATGTTGACAACTCACTCAAGGTGACCCTATTTTGTTACATGTATACTTTAAATCAGCGATACTCAACCTGCGACCCGCGGACCGCATGCGGGCTGCCAGGCTTTTGTGGTTGGCCCACCTGGTGTTACTTAATTTTCAACTAAGTTAAGTAAGTCAACTTATTTTAAAGGATGATGCCAGGATTTGTATGAACTTTGGTCCCACCTCCAATTGCGACGTGTATACATCGTTGAATAGGTAATTTTAAGATATTATAAAATTGTTAAAATATACCTAATAGATCCGTTCTAAGTTGTTTAAATCAATTTGTAACAATCCCCAATCAAAACCTAAGAAATCATTATACAAATATTTTTGAAGTGATAACTTCTTATGTGAGGATAAACCGCTTCGTAACGTAACGCGTGACGGCGCCACTCTGTCTGGCTTCCCTTTCTCTCACGCATACGGCAGCAGTAGGCAGGCTCCTCATCTCACACTTTATTATTTATTTATACTATTTTATTACCGACGCGGACGGCTTTACCTGGGAATTACCAACCTAACGCTATCTAGCGTATACAGATAGTACTTATAATAATTTAGCAACTCTCAAGTACTAATTTCAGGATAAAGTTCCGAAAAGCCCATACCGCTTTTTCTTTGAAATTTCGTTTACTTATGTATTTTGACTCGCTGATCACGAATATCATAGTTAAAATGGGCGCAAATTTTATTTTCAAGGTAAAAACTCGTAAAAATTGCCACTGTTAACTGATATTTAAGAGGTTTCTCTATGTTATCTCAATAAATATTGGTCTTGGAGAAAAATAGTCTAAGACCGAGTAGGTATCGTTTAGATGAATATTCTCATCCCCCAAATCAAATCTTAGACTAGTGAACATGGGCCGATTCGGTTCTGCTGCGATGTGCTTTAAAAGTCACCTAACATAACCTAACCTACATGACTTTGCCCTAGAATTTTATGTGTAATCATTCGGGTACCACGAACTAGATTTTGATGTGCAATTATTCAGGTCCTACTTATCGTTAATCAGCCAAAGTCGTCAAAAACACCTGAAAAATTCGAATTTTCGACATTGTTTTAGTTAAAAAGATCATGCGCCTTCATAATAATACTGGTTATGTTTAGGATACATAACTCGCCTGTAAAAAAAGTTTACAGGCGATTTTTCACAAATTTCCGAGTTTTGACCTTGAAAAAAAAATTTGCGCAGATTTTAATTATGATACTCGTGATCAGCGAGTCAAAATACATAAGTATACGAAATTTCAAAGAAAAAAGCGGTATGGGCTTTTCGGAACTATACCCTAATTTAAATTATATTTAATATATTATAATTAATAATAAATATTATCTGTCGAGACTTCTGTCGAGCGTCCCGAGACGCACACGTTTTTTTTTTGTTTGCGGCCCGCGACGCCTTGACATAACACGTGGTTGTGGCCCTATAAGAAAAGTATGATTACCGCTGCTTTAAATGTAATACGGCCGAACTTATATACGGTGCTTAGTCGCTGATTAGTTAAACACTGATTTTGCTCTGTCATAATTGCTTCGACGCGTTCATATTTGATTAAATTTATTGTAAGAACTAAATGAAAATTGTAATGAATAAAAGCTTATATGATATTTATATGTTACATTTAATTAATTAATTCATTTAAATTATGTTGTTCTAGATATCAACTGTTGTACATATTTTCTACACAAAATCATGAAACATTTTAAAATTTCAAATCGATTGATCTCATATGTGTCATCTCTTTTATACGTGACATACAGACACAACATTAAACAATTCCAATTAATCACACCCTAAACAATATTTATAAGTGAATATATATTTCTTATTTATTTCGGATATACACACATATATGGGTCTTATAATACCCATATATGTGCGTATATCCGAAATAAATAAGAAAGTTAGTTTGTTATTTACTAGGTATGCGGGGAGACAGAACGTGTTGGGTACCGTATGTATTTTTTTTTACCTCTGGCAACGTGTATGGATTTTTATTATGATTCGTTGAGTAGCTACGACGGAAGCGAAACAAACACAAATAAACAACAAAGAAATAAACAAAATCCACTTTCACTAATCCTATTCAGCTAGGATTATAGATTATCGAAATATTTAAAATATTATGTCAATTATAGTCGCTTCTATAATTACACTAATTGAATGTATATTGTATTGTAATGGAGCAATGTATTCGTTTAAAAGGATTATCTTATGGAACATATGACCGCAAAGTTATTTATAGGGCCAATAATGAAATTAATCCAATTACTCTCAAGAATAGCCAGTAAATATTCCACTGTTCGATAAATCGGAATTGGTTTTCATTTTATTTTGAAGTGATATATCTGGTGTTAATTCCGCTACATTTATTCGCATCGCCGACTGCTGACTACATTTTACTGACTTATAGAGATTTCCTTAGGTTTTGCCTTCGAGTCCCGCTTATATAAGCTATTTGCTCCGGTCATGTCCAGCCTTCTCTCGTCTAACATTTCCTTGTGTAGCGACATCTATCTCGCCACATATGAAAACATCGCGATATTAAAGTTATCCGAGCGATTGAACATATATACAAGAACCCGACAACAACCGTCGGGCAGTAGCCCACCAGACCAACACCCGTCTGGTCGGAAGATCACACCAAACTATGATAAAGGTTCACTTTGTTCTGTCCTCATCTCGAACTATCCACTTCCGTTTACATTGTCGTTGTTATACACTATCAATGTCCAAATAGAAATACTGTAAACTTAATTAGGTTATTCGTCTTTTGATTAATTACCTTGGTTGCTTTTACGAGTGCAAGGAGAAATATATTTCTATAAGCAGTATGTAGACTTCTCATATATCAATAAATATGAAAAAAAACCATCTTTCAAACTTAAATAAAGCGAGTAATTCTTTGTAAACGCCATGAAAGTCCATTCACATCGAACGATGAACAAAAAAACGCAAAACTACCCATGCAAGAAAGAATATTGTCACAATTGTTTATACCAAGCTTGGCAAAATTGTTAACAAATGGATTGATTTGTGTACAATAATTTTATATGATGTATATTATAATTATTTTTTATATTATAAAGTATTATTTTTTATATTTTAAAGTATTATTTTTTATATGATGTATATTAGTAAGATTGGAGCTATTTATATTAATTAGTGCTCGCCAATCGTCAAAATTCAAACACATATGTTAATTTTCAAGATTCGAACAAAATCAGTTGATAAACAAGAGAGAGAGTTGATCTTTTTTATGTAAAAATTGGGAGCAAACGGGCAGGAGGCTCACCTAATTGGAAGTGACAAACACCGCGCATGGACACCTGCATTACTAGATCCGTAGCTGGGATAACCAAACAAAAAAAAAATCCACATAACTTTCAACAATAACTAATATCAAATAAGAAAATGTAAGCTTAAGGCTAAATGAAAACTCTTTTTCATACGCAAATCACCAGCATAGACGTATATTTTTTTAGAATGTAAATAGGCTTTAATTAGGGAGTCACTCGCATTCCTACTTCCATGACTGATTAAGCGTAGTCGTTATGCTAGAAGTGGGTATGGTCGCAGTCAATGGGGTCAAGGGCACTGGTACTCAAATATCAAGATTTTAACAGTTAAACGGTATGAAATGTTAATTACAATCGATATATTGAGAATTCAAAATTTCCACGGTTCACGGTTCGTTACTTCAATGATGGTTTTCGAAAACCACTATCGAGATTCCGGCATCATTAAAGTAATTTCGTCGTTAATAATTGTAACCACGACCAAGGTTGGTTGATTGTATATAACAAAATTCACGCCACGTGTTCAGTGGTATCGAATGTTCTTACTAACCGGTCCTGTTTCACGTGAATCAAGGTTTTACGTTATTAGAATTATTGGCTCCCTGATATATAAGGAACAGAAAGTGCATTTATTCACATACACAATCCACTACAATATCTTCTAATCAATTGTCTAGGACTTAAGAATGGTCTCTGTGGCTGTAATATCGATTTAATAGAATTTACGTTTATATATATTTGTGGTTTCCTTAATGTATTTTTATAAATTCGATGAACACGTCTACGTTTACTCTTTTGTTTTAACTTACGTATTAATACTTCAAGGAAATTAGATGTACTGGGAAGTTGGTTGAGTCACAACTCACATGGGATGTCTACGGAAATGTGATTTAAATTCAAAATTATATGATAGTAGCGGGGACAAGTGACTGAGTGATTTTGGATGCTTTTATTATTTTAAATCGCTTAACTGACGTCCCTGAAGCACCCAATATGTGTCATGAATTCCTAGATGTATTCGTGTCAATAAAAATAGCGAAAGTGTAGAAGCTCCAAGGGAAGTAGGCTTTATTTATGACATTGATATATATATTTTCTTAAAGGTATATCGTTAGGTGTATTCCTGGTGAAAATGCGATATAATAAAACATTTTGTCTGTATTAAAGCGATATTAACGTAGGCTATGTAATCAATTTAACGTTTCGCAGTGACATTCTCTTCAACTTTTTAAAATATCATTAAATGTTTAAAGGTAGGTTATTTATTTATTTAAAGGCTTTATTGACCACCATAAAGTAATTGGAACAAAAGGCGGAATTATTGCCTGAAGGCATTCTCTGCCAGTCAACCTTTAGGTCAAACAGAAAACCATGAAGGCGGTTATTAATAATTAATAGTACACAAAAATATACATACTTATATATAAATATATTACAACTAAAATAATATAATATAATAATATATTATTATAATATAATAAAATAATATATTACATACTTAAATATACATACTTCTATATAAGGTTGCGATTGATTATAACGATATCGTGGATATCTGATACCTACATTTTCTTCCACAAAATTTCCAGATTCAGGACAAACAGACATGTTCATGCACACAAATGTCTGTCCTAGGTGGGAATCGAACCCACGACCTGCGACGCGAAAGTCAAGCATCTACCAAACACGCCAATCGGCTCGTCAATTATATTTACATTTGTATAAGCTACTCACAATTCACGTTGTCTTTAGATCAAGATTTACGGTACTGGATTATTATTTTAGTTCGTCAAACAGAACTGAAGTGACGGACTAATTTGGCTTAAGAGAAAGACCGTGCCTAAGCATAATGTACCGTGAATAAAATAAATTATATTTATATACTCTTTATAGTATTAATGTATGTTATTTATTATCCTATTTCGTAAACGGAACATAAGTCAAATCAGTTGTGTAAAAATATTATATTTATACTGATATTTATGAACTGATAATAATTTGATTTAAAACATAACTGAAGGTCGCGTCATATTTAAACGCTTTTATTTTTCATGAATACAATTCAGCCATAATTTTTTTATGAAGTGGCAAATGTTATCATGTTTAGATTTTATTATAGATGCGAAAACCTTGTTCTCATAAAATACACATTTTGTGGGTTTTTTATCCAATCCGGCTTATGACTGTTCTCTGGCGGAATTTATGTGTCTGCCATTGGATTATGGCTTCGTACGCATCTATAAAGTCAATTTAAATAATACATACATGTATATCGAGAAGCTTTTTTTAAATATTAATATAAATTTTATGCTTATAGTTTATAGACGTTATAACTAATTATATAATACTGTTATTTTCAATATATATTAATGTAATGTCAAAATGTATAAGTGAATATTTTTTTATTTTATAGGCCATTTTATATAGTAACTGCTCTTAAATGTATATGTGCTAGAAGCTTCGTTTCCTCTTAAAGAGAAGATTTAAAGTAGTTGTACTCCATTGAGCTGGTCCAATACACATGAGGCAGAAAATTCATTGGACACATGAAGGTTTCCAAACGATATTTTCCTACATAATAAACACAAATGAAGCACATGAAGCTCAACTGCACTTGAATGCGCAATCCTTAGTAATGATTCGCATGTTTTAATTGAGTGGTTGGAACTCGTTAACCTCATCTCATACATTAAAATACAATTTTATTTTATAAATACACACATTTTGATATTACATAATGGTAATATTTAATAATATTTAATGTTGTGTACTATAATAACGTTTTAATTGGGAATAAGTTGGTGGGTGGATTTGTAGCAAAATTAATTTAACAAAAATTTCATAGAAGACCTTTGAAGGTCTCGATAGCTGTAATATCTTCCGCCCACTAAGTCGTTGGTAGCTTTGGAGAAATTATTTACGTATATACGCCGAACGACATTGATGTTATATATTTATGATCCAGCCGTGCTATTCTATAAGAAAACCCTTCTTATTAATTTCACTAGTGAAACGTTGACGCCTGACCCACGGTGACCTTACGGTTGCTCGAATACCTTAAATGTAATAGTTATTTCCCGTCAACGTTGCTTTTAATTTTTTGACATTTCAGGATCGTATTTTGCGGTGAGTTTAAATGTTGTTCTTATGCAATAGTTGTACAGTTTTTATTACGTGTTGATTTTAACCAAAGATTAATATTTCTAATTTCATTGACCCAGTTGTACTAGTATTATATCATATGTACTTAATATTTTATAATACATTGACAATTCATTGATTTAAAAATGTAATGGCTTAGCAAACGGAGAAAGAAAACTAAGAACACGTGTAAATGTATTAGTTAGAAACGTTTCATTATGAAACGTTATAATATTGCTTTAAAGGTCACCTTGACATATCTCGTAATGGAGTTTTACTAAAAAATAATTATCGTAAAATTTGGTCACTCTACACAAAATGGAGGTGGATTAACGTTCACAAAGCTTAAATTAATTCATGTTTAATTCATACTGTAACTAACTTGGCTTAGTCCGGATATCATATGTCAGCCGCTTTATGTTGCCTGTTCATTTACTATTACGTCATATCATGTATGAATTTAATTGTATGATATGACAATCATTCGACCGCACATACTCCTCGCAGCCTTTAGAATAATTACAATTCAAACAAAGTTTTACTTTGTGGTAGAGCTTTGTGGAAGCTCTTCTGGGTAGGTACCACCCACTCATAAGATATTCTACCGCAAAACAGCAGTACTTGGTATTGTTGTGTTCCGGGTTGAAGGAGCCAGTGTAATTATAGGCACAAGAGACATAACATCTTAGTTCCCAAGGTTGGTGGCACATTGGCGATGTGAGCGATGGATAACATTTCCTACAATGCCAATGTCTATGGGCGTTGGTGACTCCTTAACATCAGGTAGCCCATATGCTCGTCCGCCTATCTATGCTATAAAAAAAATCAAACTTTAATACTGAGCAGCTAACTGTCAGAACCGTGTGAAGCAAATTTGAACTTAATGCAATACTGGTTATAAGGGTTACGAATTTTTTTTAGTCTGAATAAACGCAAATGATTTTCATTGTAAAATATGTGTGTTTCACTGTAAAATAATGTGTGTACGAGTTTCACATTATGTCGTCATTTTTTGTACCAAGTTTTGTATGAATTGCAGTTTTTTTTTATAAAACTATAGAATCTGAAACGTCTGTAACGAATATTAAAAAAACTCTAGATAAAAACATTCATATATAATGGCTACCTGTATAACGTTCCTGCCTCGTATTTCGGTAATAAAGTAAGTAGCATTTTTCTAAAGTCTATAAAATTAAAATACAAAATTGGTTAATAAATATCCCATGACTGTAATTGTTTATTCATTGCGTACGAAGTCTTTATTTTTCAATAAAAATAATTTATGAAATGTATATCGGTGAAATATTAAAATAATCGCTGCCCGCATCATAACTTGTAGTGGTGATTTCCCCATAGAATCGTAATTCCGATTATTTACTTGTAAACGAATCCTCTTGTTGATACATTAATTTAGCACAGATTAAATCAAGGATGATTTTCTTTACATGTAATTATAAAATAAAGTAAGTTAAAAATTCATAGTAATTTAAGAATACAGAGAAAATATCGAAGGACCACAATGTAGGAAAAATCCAAGACACAATGAGTCCTGCTCGTAGCAGCTGCAGTATTCGTTTACAATCGTTCGATTCTCGTATCTGTTGACTATCTGTTCGATCAGTCGTGTTATTCCGAATTCAAATATACTCTTTTTTTAAAGACAAATATTGTATTTGTTTTTTAGACGGAGTTACTGATGAGTGGTGTCAATTTGACTTATACTGAGCTCCAATTAATGTGACCGCATTAAGAAGAAAAACATTTGTATTTCAAAATTCCATCTGAACTAATTATTATTATAAAATATTGGATTAAGTCAATGTTTGAAATACAAGCTGCATCAAGAAAGTTGGCTATGTTGTTTGAATTGGCATTATTTTAACTCACGTCGACATAATATGTCGTACAAAGCATATCTTGGGGAGAGCCAACATACCAACTTGTCATAAAAATGTTACAACAAAGGTGGTCGCTAAATTTATTTTTATTAAAAAGAAGGAAAAAATGATCTTTTACCGCTACTTAAGTGGAATAAGGATGAGATTTTACCGCGGATTTATGACTGAGTGTCCCAAATTTATGATTTGTGGCCAATAAATCACGGAACTTTAAGGTCTCGGCAGAGTAATATTATATTAGCTATGGTTTTGTAGTGATAAATTGGACAGACCAAAAATATAACGAGATATCTCAACCTTGAAGTTTGATATAAATCAGTGTAGTTATGCCATAAGTAATATACGTTTTATTTCTCGATGAGCTCATGGAATATTATCTACAGTAGTAAGATAAAAATAAATTACATAGACGATAGATATATTAAGTGTCATACACACATATGCAATTTCTTGTAGCAGTGTTTTATAATTGTGCATAAAAACGATTTGCCGGATTAACGAAATACGATTTACGAGATTGTTTTTGGACAAGACAAAGAACGGGATTTGTAGCCAAGATCTCAATATCTCCATATTTGTTAAGTTAAGCTATCCATTAAGCTAATCCGACAGGGCAGCTTAAAATACCTACATAAATACAGTCATGGTGATTAATTTACCGACAAACAGACAAAGCTACAAGAAGTAAAATAACAGTAAATTTAATTGGAAAAAGACAGAACACACCAAGTATTGAAGATGCATAAAGCATATTATACTGTGGACTACTCCAAGGAGAGGACGACCAGAGAGTCATGAATGAAATATGTCAAAAATTATCCCTCTATATATAACTCAATGAGATATTATATCAGGCATAGTTAAATCCTCAAAAGAGGAGAAGAGGCCTTAGCCCAGCAGTGGGACATTCACAGCCTGTTACTGTTACTGTATATAATATTTATAGAAGTAGCTGCACTTCGCTATTTCACCCGCTTTAAATTTAGACTGTTGTGACGTGGCAAGCGTGAACTCCATATTCTTGGTTCTTTATTAATACGTGAAGAGGATACTTTGTGGGGGTTTTTAAGTAAATTGCGCGCAAGAAGTTGTGAGATTTCGAATGGTTAAACTTCAAATTTATGTACATATTCGTTGTAAATATATTATGTTAAATACAATTAAATATTATTAGTTTAAGTTCATATTGCCAATGTTAAAATTACAATCACATTTGATTAAGTTTACCTTTTTTATTGCCAGACCGACCATGTCTCACCAAGTATAATTCACATTCTTATAAATAAATAAACGATTTAAAAATTATTATTGAATGTTGAATCACATTTTTATTAGTGCTATTACCTTATATTGAAATATACAGTTTTTTTCGAAATGTTTGTTAATTTTCTTGCAATTAACTGATTAAGAGAAGTTGTCAATCCAGAATACTTGGAAAGTTTATCATTGATTAATTATCCATTGGACAAAGTCAAAGTCAAAAGTCAAAAATCTTTATTCAATATTCAAGCATTACACTTACTTATTGACTGTCATAAATTTACCACCGGTTCAGACATGTGTATCTTGTGACAATACTACTAGTATTCTATGCTATCGCTGTAAACGGATATAAAATTCAAGGAATCGACTTTTATTGTTGTCGAAATTGTTTGTTATTTACAAAACAAATATAGGTGAAATATTAAATATTAAATTTTAGACTTTACTAGAACATTACATACAAAAATACTGTAATTTGAAACGAACGACTAACTGCTAACTAACAGCTAACTGTTTCAAATAATTAATACTATTCATAATGTAGACTTTCTAAATAATCCTCAATCGAGAGTTAAAAGCATCTTTAAGTCATTTTATAAATGAATTATTTATTTTGAAATCGAAGAATACTACGAAAAAATTATCTTGTTTTCAACAGACAAGTAATTTATTCAGTAAGAATAGCCTTGTCAGCACGACTCACCTTTTGTACTTAAAGAGGAAAAAATAGGAGAAAAATTGGAACGGAAGTCAGATTCCTGATTTAGATAAGCTCAAAGAATTACTTTGCTTTTGCAACGAAGCAATTTGATTTATATTATAGTGGTTCAAGTAACTTACTTTGGAAGTAGAGATGTGTTTTTCGGCACCAGCAAAAAATCTTAACTAGAAAGTCCGGTTTAATTAAAATCCACTCCATTGTATCGAGCGGTATATGGAGACAAAGATACAGTCAAACGACACAAAAAATGAGCGCGTTGTTGCCCAGTACGTCAGAATTTTTTAATCAAGAATCGTCATAAATTACAAATATTAAAATACGATTTTTATAATACCCAAACGCGTGCCTATATTTGAACCTATGATTTTATTAAGATACCTGTATTGCCTGTATAGGCCGAGATGGCCCAGTGATAAGAACGCGTCAATCTTAACCGATGATCATAGGTTCAAACCCGGGCAAACATCACTGAATTTCATGTGCTTAATTTGTGATTATAATTCATCTCGTGCTTAACGGCGAAGGAAAACATCGTGAGAAAACCTGCATGTGTCTAATTTCACTGAAATTCTGTCACATGTGTATTCCACCAAACCGCATTGGAGTAGCGTGGTAGAATAAGCTCCAAAACCTTCTCAAATAATGAGAAGAGGCCTTAGCCCAGCAGTGGGACACCTGCTTGTATTGCTCGTATTGCCTTATTACTGAAGAAAAAAATGTGTTACAGATTTACTTCTGCGTCACGATTGTGACAATGGGACACTTCATAGACGTGGAGCATCGCTATCTGAACGGCGATATGAAGGAGCCCGAGTCCGAAAGCTTCTTGGAACCGGATAAGATAACACCAGGTGAATTCTTTTTTCTTATCGTCTCAATTCCATTTCCATATATTATATGGTCATATTTATTGGCCTAGGCCTTATTTTTTTTCTTATTAAATCAACATTTAATAATGATATTATTTATATACTTGAAATGTTAGGATATGATTGAAATAATTCTTATGAATAAAATGTAAATGAGCAGCGAAGCTATATGGGAAGAACTATTACTTGGAGTATTCCTGATATTATTAAATCTATATTAGTATACAAAACATATTTAATTAAAAACTTAAAAATATAAAAGGTAAGAATGAAATTATCTAAAATCGTAGCGTATTCTGAATTGATACACAATTATGCATTTATGAAAGAGAAGATAACTTTTAATTAAACCTGTATCTATGTAAAGTAATGATTTCTTTCTTTTCTTTAATGAAGCGTTGCTATACACCCACCGAATGTGGTGAATTCTTCTTCTTCGCGTGCTTCATTACTGAAGGTCTTGCTTGTCCTGAAATGCGTTCAACGATGTGTTCCTCCATACCACTCTGTCCTCGGCTTGTCTCAGGGCAGTCGGAATATTGAGTCCCGTCATATTTTTAATCTGGTCGGACCAGCGGGTAGGTAATCGACCGCGTGATCTTTTGCCTTCGACCTTCCCTACTACAACCAGTTTATGTGGTGAATAAGCCAGTATAATTAACCCCTTTCATGCCCTGCGTATCACATGTGATTAATATTGTTAAATATTATATCAATTTTAAATTGGTGACATATACACAATTATATTAAGATTATGCTTCATATGGCAGAGCTATCATATCGTCAATGAGTAATGGCGGTCACTTCCTAATGGATAGTGCAAAGGGACTTTTGCTGTTACGGAAGCAATATTTATTTTAGATTTACAGTAACATCAGAAACCGTATGACCGTTTTTCCTGTTATCCGTTAATTTACACTTTCAATTCTAATTCATTCTAATGGCTTAATTTGCCTTGGTTTAGATTGAGGTAAAACATCATTAGGCTTTAAATAAATAAAAAGAAATGAAATTTTAAGCAAATCGTTATTAATTTATAAAAAGGGTTATTCAATTTTGCTAATGTGTAGAGGCGCGGTAAATTGTGAGTTTTACGGCAGTTGATATGAGGGCATAATAACACAGGTAATAGCTGAACGGTCGGATAGTATTTCAAGTAACTATAAAAAGCGCGTGACTTTGCTTACTCTATACAAATTTAATAAAAAAATAACACGTATAAACATTATGGATACAATGTGTTTTGTCCTTGTATTTCAAGGCCGTTTTTACTTTGTAAGAAAGAGATAAATTACTGTTATACAGTGGTGCTGAATCCGTTTTCTACAATATATAAACTACTTTGTCAAACTTGGCACTACTGACCTTAACCGTATCAGAGGGGCGGGTAATAGACTCCCCTTGAAATTTGAGACCTCTCAGTATCCGAATGACGTATATCCTGAGTGTGTGAAAAAAATTAACCGAAAACTAATATCAATACCATAATATTTAACTCTACGAGAAACAGCAATACCACATCTTTTAATCTCACGAGTATCTATGAGAATATTATTTACCACATAAGGTCCTCCAGACCGATTTCGGCCACGGCGGCCAATCTCAAGAGAGATTAGGCAACTGCGCAGGAGATATTATAGTGTACAAGTGTGTGCGCAGACACAGGTGCACTCTCTTTTCCTTAGCTCTCATAATCCGATGGGACGGCAATCCGACACGACCGACAGAGTTCAGACGTAGGACCAACGGCTTAACGTGCTTTCTGAGGCACGGGAGTGTACACACTTCCAACCTCCAGACTCCGGGCTGCTACTGAAAATTTTCTGACAGAAAAACCCAATAACTATTTATTGGCTCGACCTGGGAATTGAACCCAGGACCACCGGGTCTGCGGCCTCATATCTAGCCACTAGACCAACGAGGCAATTACCACATAATTGCCATGATGAATGGGTTATTGGACTTGAAATAAAAATATAAAATAATAATATTTTTAACGCTCTTCTGCGTTTGGGTTACACGTTTGCAGATGACGTTCGTCCATATATTCTGTTACTCCGGACTAATATGAATAGTTTATTTATTTATTTATTTATTTATTGGGAAACAAACAGTATTACAACCAATCAATTGAAAATAATTCATACAAAAATAAATACATAAACCAATTAAGTTTCCACCGATTACAAGTTCATTTGGAGCTAAGAAGAATAAAAAACGTATAAACACACGTTGGCCAAAATATAAAATAACAGATTAAAATTAAAATATAAAAATTGATGACATTGAGCAAAATAATAATATGATCAATGAAAATTAAGATAATTAAATTTATAATTTTATATTCATTGGCGTATCAATGTATATGAGCAAAAGAGACCACGTAACATAAGTTTGCACGTCACGCATTTCCATCAGCCTTCCTCTTATTATGTTAAAATATGAAATGAATCTAACACAAAAAACTTTTAATCGAATCTCAACAAGATTGCGAACTTTACAGATGTAAACTCAGTTCTCATTTTAAAATAAACTTCAAGTAAATTCAATGTCAAGGATTTTCAGAAGTAGTCTTGAATAATAATTTTTTTTTTGTCTACTAAAATAATCTTTAGGTGATTATAAAAACATCTGTGTAAAAATTTTGCTTATAGCAAGTATAGCTTTATTTATCAATAAATTAATTTAGGCGCTCTCGAATAATTCTTGCTCCGTCCGAGTTAAGGCTGTGATGTCACGTCGCTCAACGTCGCTCGCTGGCCCATACAATTTCGCCAGTATTTTCGCGTTATTCTTGATTTTTTCATATTTCGGTTAACATTTTTTTTTTTCATTCATTTATTAAACAGTACCATTGCATACTAATTCAACATATTGAACTCGGGAAAAATACTTTTTCCATATATATTTTCAACAATAACAAGTAGATATTGTAGTAATGAGTATTTTAATGTGAATACCCTAGTAATAAAATTTGTTGTATTTATTAGTTATTAGTTTGAGGATCAAACATTTAATTTATAATTTTATTTTATTTCAATGGAAAATTTCCATGTTTTGGCATCCGTACCAATATTATAAAAGTTCAAATTATAATTCGCTATTTAAGATTTAAATTGGAATAAATTACTATTTTCCTAAAAATTGTTAAATTAATTTTATAAATTTAAATTGTTTCTTAACATTTCTGCATTGAAAAAAAACTAAAAAACAACGGGAGAATAAAATAAATAGAGAGAATTGAATAAAGGAGGACTGCGCTTTTGGTGTGACAAAAATACAGTAATATAATCAATAAAAATTAAATTTTAAAACACGTTTTGAGTTAAAAAAATATCGCACTACTACGTTCTACGAACTACGTTCCTGACGGGCGTCCTCCAACCAGCCAATTTTTATATTTATAAAATATGTATGCAAACGGGAAAGTGGGCCGCCTGGAAAGTAAAGGGTCACCATTCGCGAATTCATGATATTAGAAATTATTGCTGTTTCATGGTAAAACATCTGATGAGGTGGTGGTACCACCAGTAAATAAGTAAGCAATTAATAAATCGATCATCATGAAATTTTGTATCTAAAAGACATTCTTACCTTAGACACCACTAGTATTCTGTTATGTTTACAGTACTTAAAGTAACAGCCTGTCTAACTTTGCTTAAGCCTTCTCTATATTTGAAGAGGACTCTTGGAGCTTATTCGACCACGCTTCTCCAATTTGGTTTAGTGGATATTAAGTAGTGCTTGATTATTAAAATTACGTGTTAACCTGATTATATTTTCAATCACCGGCAACTGTTTGCGACGCCATTTTGAATTGTAACATAATTCAGTGTGACGGCACAATAAATTACCAGCTAAGTTACGAAAGAACCGAGAGTCTTCAATATAATGGTTTGTCTCGGAAAATACCGCTCGGAAGAGTTATTCGAAGATTTAACAAATGTATTTACATCCAATATAAGGCGAACGGATAATTCTCTTGTCTGGGTGTTTTCTTGTTACCACTTAGTTGTGTATTTGGGTTATGATTCTGTAGGATTGTGTCAGTTTTGACTGATCTGATCGTTTCTATACTGGGGCCTAAAATACCTATAAAATTAATACCCCTGAATGGGATGTTTATTTAATAATTACGTCGACATTATCAAAATTCTCATAATATGTTTAGTGTTTGTTATAATTTTAAGGTATACGAGCCATTGAATTATAAACTAATGCGATACCGACTATGGTAACTGAACTAACTAAATATACTCACCGTATAAACACACTATATCGATTTATTGATGTTTGGTTGTACAAAAAAGGATGAATGAGTGCTACCCACTCAAACGGGATACACAAAACCCTACCACCTGATTAATCGACTTCAAAAGATGTGTGATTTTATGGGTTTGACGCGTATATTTTAATGTATATTTCTCTTACCTTATACGTATTCAATATAGCTAAACATTTAGTAAATAATCATTTTAATCGACTCAAAAATGTGTAGGTTATATTTTTTGGGTATTTTTACGCTTGAACATATAGATTTGGATGACTTAATGGTATTGAAGTAGGAGTTGGTTCTTATATGTTCCCATATAATTTGATATGACGTAAAATTCTTCAAGGGCTGACTTCGGACGGCTATTTTCACTGTAATTCATAAGTTATTTACTTCCCGTCTTTATTATTCAGCCGTTGCCTCCATGCCATCGAATTATACGCGGAATTAGATTAAATTAGGTATTGCAGCCCTCAATTTTAAATTAGGGACTCGACCTAATTCACAACTTCAATATTATGAAAATATTGTCAATAACATTGAACGTGTTAAATCACATAAAATATTTAGTCTTACTGATCAATGCTATATATATATATATATATATATATTATATTTTCTGCTAAATTATTGAGGTAATTATTCTTATAACAGAAAATAGTAGCGCCAAGAAAGGTCTAGTGTAAAATATAAATAATAATATAGGTTACATCCCAGTTTCGATCCGCCGGTCAGTCTCCCGTTGTTTATCCGATGTCGACGGGTAGAATGGTGACCAGTGACCTGCAAAAAATCCATCATCCATACAGATATTTAACTAGTCTTCGTTCGATTCTCCTTCGTTCACAGAACTTTATGTTCGAACGATATAATATGGGTTAATATAAAAATTTGTAAGTTTTTGTGAACAAAGTGTGTGGGGCTCACCGGCACCTATCCACTACAAAACCAGCGATACCCCTTCAGTCTATTATTTGGGTCGTCACGGGATCGCTTGCGCATGCTACCATGACTAGAGTTCACAGCGCCATGGAGCGCACTACACGGCGTATAAACAACGGAACGGTGTTTCCGGCCCTCCCACGGTGGGTAGGAGAAAATCCTGCCCGAAGCTCCATCTTCCTTATTGTTATAATTGGGCGAACGATATTCGCGCGGCTCTATCAATAATTAGTTTCTTTTTTATTGTGTTTTTTTAAATACAAAATATTCAACCAAATCAATAGCCGGAGACGTTTCAGAGATTCACGAAATATATACAAAAACTCGCTCGCTATGCTCGAGTGAGCGTAGTGGTATTTTTTTTTTTACATACAAAATAGGAAATTTTTAACATTCGTTTGTTTGGCTAAGTAAATTATTGAGTTATAAGTAAAATTCACTGTAAGCCGCATAGGAGAATGAAGCTAAAACATGAACCAATCTAACAAACAGTAATGCGGTGCTACTCTGTAAGAACTCACTTCGTATCTGTCATGTTGAATTGACGTGACGAAAATATTCCAACTATATAATTGACGTTGAACTATAATTTAAAAATAGAATAGAAATAAATAACAATAATATTACAAAAGAAACAACGCTTGTATTAAATAAAATCAGTACATTTCAAGCTACTGACAGAGTTTAAGCCAATCTGTAATAGCCAGCTGTGCCGTGGATATTACAGTTACAGAAGTCTCGTATCTCGAGACATAGAGTCTAAGTCCCGGGACGTCCCGGCACTTTGTTACTTTTATTAATAACAATTTCGTTTTTGGTTAGTTGTGTTTACAAAATAACAATATAATGCATAATCAACATTCATTGTAGATAAAATCATTATTTGAAAACTTTAATTTGGGTCTAAGCAATTCACGCTAAATTCTTTAGGCGCCAGACTTTTTATAGTAATATTTTTATTTTAATAGCATAGACTTAGTAAAGTAATTATAAATTGTTAAGTTTGACACGAGTGATAGCTAATCAATAAACCATCTAATTTAAATGATATCTTCTATCAGTAAAACAGACTTAGCAATCATCATATATATACGAGTATATAATAATATTAATTATTTATTATATTATTTTTTTTTATACTAGAAACTGGCTGTATTCATATTATTTTTATGAGAATGTCGTGTACACAAATTTGGAGCGTATCATCGTAATATCTTGACTAAAATTGTTAAAATTCGTAATTTTGATGTATGCCCTGAATATATTGTTTTGTGTACCTAAATCAATAAATAAAGTAGGTATCAGTGTCAGAATAAAATTTATTGCGATAGTTTGTAAATAACATAATTATCATACGATTTTGACAATCATGCAGCAATTCTCGAGTCTCGACTCGAAAGCCCCGGATCGTATTCTGCGATGAGTAAGTAAGTTTGTTCTTACAGAATAATTCACCTTTTATTTAGTTAATGATAAACACGCGTGATGCAACCGTAAAAAATTTATAACCCAAAATAGACATAGTTTGAAAATTAGCAAACTTGAGTGATATCGTTGTATCTTGAGGCCTTACGTCGCAATGTTTTAATTTATTTAAAATTTACCTACGAGCTCAAAACATTGTTTAATCCTCAAAAAAGGCTAATGAGGTTACGACCCAAAAACTTAATATGATTATTTACTTGCTTCAGACACCGCACTCGAGACCCATATAACATGAAATGATGGATTAATTATAACAAATTAACGATTTAATGCTTACTTAATCTTCTTATAATTCGTTTCCAAATTAATGGCTAATTAGAGTTTGTCCGTTAATCGAAACCTCTTTGGCAAAGTTGGATAAAGATTGGCAAATTTATTGGTAAATAATGAATAATATTTAAAGTAATAATTATGTAATAGTAGTCTGTAAATATTCCATTGTTAATCTAAGGCCTCCTCTCCTTTTGAGGAGAAGGTTTTTTCCATAATTCCTCTCTCCATTTATCTCTCCTCTCCTATTAAGGGAAAGCTTTAGAGTTTATTCCACCACATTGATTCAATTCTGGTTTCTGTGGCAGATTTTTATCCAACACATGCATCCTCACAATGTTTTCATCACTGTCAGGCACGAGATGAATTATATATAAAAATTAAGCGATTCGCGTGTTACTAGGGGGCCCAGTGTTCGGAAACCACTGAGCCATGACGGATTTTTCCTAAAAGGACAAAGTACCATTTTTTAAATTATATATTAAGTCAATCTTCATTATATTGCGTGTTCATTTCTTTTGTATAAAAAATGTATCGAACCTCCGTGACTGGCTACAACATATACACAATGTAGAACATGCTAATTTTGCAATAATTAAAATATGTATTCAAAAAAATCTCAATAACACAATATTAAACATTACAACTTATAGCCATATATTTACTTGGTGGTAGAGCTTTTAGGTAGGTTATCTGGGTAGGTACCCACTCATCAGATATTCTACCGCAAAACAGCAGTACTTAGTATTGTTGCGTTCCGGCTTGAAAGGTGAGTGAGCCAGTGGGATTACAGGCACAAGGGATATTACATCTTAGTTCCCAAGGTTGGTGGCGCATTGGCGATGTAAGCATTTGGTGACATTTCTTACACTGCCAGTGTCTAAGGGCGTTGGTGACCACTTACCATCAGGTGGCCCATATGCTCGTCCGCATACCTATCCTATAAAAAATAGCAGTCGTTCCTATAAACGGTTTTAATCGTAACGAAAACGTTTGGTACAGATAAACAAAGACGATTCGTTTAATATAGCAACTGGAAATGAGTGTTGACAGTCTTATATAAATCCTTGTGTGAAAATTTACAGAACTTTTTCGAAAGGAGTTTTCGAGAATTTTGAAGTCATAGAACTACTGGAGGACACATATGAATCGATCGAACTGAACTTGACACTTGTTCCAACTCACGATGATAAGCTGTCTTGATGTGTATGTTGCTTGAATGTTATAATTATTGTAATCATGACAATGTTACATAGCATCCTCTGACGTTTCGATATCCTGTTCTCTATGTAGAATCGATTTGTTCTTGCACAATAGTTCTACTGGCTAGACTAGCTACTTATAACTACCTCATTATAAATGTTGTATGTATAAAAAATTGTCTGTAAAGTCGGTTTACCGACGACAATTTTACGTGATAACGTCATAAGAAAACATTGATGAATACTCGGACGCATCGGCCGATGGAGTGGAAGAGAGATAGATGCACAAGCCGAACGCTTAGGCCCACCGTGCGTCCCTATCGCTTGTTCCGCGCTCTCACTTGCATGTTCGGCTCAGACGGAACGTTACTATGAGTCATGCTTTTTCTTGCATGCAGCCAGCGTTCATCGATTTATAAGACGTTATCACGTCAAAAATGTTTTAAAACAAATGACTGTCGCTTATAGATATATATTTCATAATGATGAACTTACACAAAAACAACTTCCAAACATTATGAGTTACATACTGAACAATAGGAACAAGCCTAAGCTTATAATTACTATTACTCAATTATACGGGGCTAGTAACTCTTTTATAGGATTTATTCTTTTATAGGCACTTTTACTACAGGATCCCTGAAAACGTACAACAATATTCAATTGCAATATTTTATGTGCTAAAGGTTATTAGAAAAATAATGACATTTTAGATGATTGCATACCTTGAGAATGAAATGATGACCATATTAAATAAAAAATAAAAGTACTTAGCGATAGGGCATTCTATACTGTTGACGCTATTTACCGTGGGCCAGAACCTTCAAGCAGGTAGCCTCGACAATTGTATTTTTTTTTGGATAGTATAGGAAGGCGGACGAACATGTGTGTCACCTAATGGTAAGTGGTCACCAATGCCCATAGACATTGGCATTGTAAGAGATGTTAACCATCGCTTACATCGCCAATGCGCCACCAACCTTGGGAAATAACATCTATGTCCCTTGTGCCTGTAATTACACTGGCTCACTCACCCTTCAAACTGGAACACAATAGTACCAAGCACTGCTGTTTTGCGGTAGAATATCTGATGAGTGGGTGGTACCTACCCAGACGAGCTTGCACAAAGCTCTACCACCAAGTAAATGTATAAAGTTTAATTTATATAAGATAAGTGTATAAAATTAATAGTGTAATGTATTTTTTGTATTTACCTATTATAGATTGTTTTTCTTTGTTACAGTTACCGTATCGTTGAACATCACCCTGCTGGCTTGCAGCACACTTGGACTCCTCGCTTGCATGCTTCTAATAATTGGCGTTTATAAGGTATTCAATACTTATTTTATATATTTATGTTGAAGGTTATACATATTATAGGTTAAAGGTTATATATTTTATAGGTTAAAGGATATCGCTATTAATGAGGCATATTATAGTGCTTCCTTGGTGGATAGCTCATACCTTGCCTGCACACCTTGGGAATGAGACGATCGCCGCATGGTTATTTCTATTGTTTTTTTTGTGTGTAAACGACATATGATCCATAAAAAGAAATGATAAGAAACCAACCCGTTGAGTTTCTTTCGCCGGTTCTTCTCAGGGCTGGGTGTTTCTTTTTCCGAACCGGTGGAAGTTTCTAGTTTGACAATCAATAAGGAAGTGTTATACTTCAATATTGAATAAAGTATTTTGAATTTTGAATAAGGCCGTAGATCGCGTGACCCTGAGTTCAAACACCGAGACGGGCCAATAAAATGTTATCGGTTAAAAATGTGTTTCCCTAATAACAAACAATAAACTATTTTTTTAAACAATTTTGAGTGTACTCAGGTACATAGTAAATATTGTAGTACAAACAAATGAAGTACGTGAAATTCCAGTACTGCTTGATCAGATTTATAATCTTTAAAAATCTACTTCTATGACTATTATATTATGACAATAACTATTAAGCTTAATTTAGTGGATAAATTTGGATGTAAGCAATATAGAGGACATAATAAAAACATTAAACATATTTTATGTCTATACGTGCACGCTTTTATGAACAAATGTTAATGGAACTCAACAAGGCGTCAGCGCTCATCCTTCTAGGTTCTTAAGCTACTTTAACGGGGTTTAACGTCCGTATTGTCATATCCACTATTCGCGTGAATGAAGTACCTTGCGGAACAAGTGCGGCTGCATCAACTCTCGCGTAGCCAAATATACAAGCCATTACACACAGATTCGCTTGCATTATTTATCTATTTCCGTTAATAATATCATGTAATATTGTTATTGATTTATTTTAAATTGTAACATTGATTATATTAATAAGATGTTAGGTTCATAGTGTAACATAAATACAAAGTGTATTTTAACAAATTAATCGAATCAAAATTTCATTCTTACAATGTTTTGTCTAAATCAGATGTTATTATTTGTTGAATTTGTTTGAAATGTTTTAATTTTGTAATCTGTTAATTTTTAATTCCATTGCGTATTTTTTATTTTTTTATTTATATATTTTCTTTTAATTAATTTGTGCAATTTAAATGTTTCAAAAAATAGAGCAATGTCGCTTTGTTGGCGGGCGTTAATAACTGCACCACAGTTTTACACTATAGCAGTTATTATCTTTCACATCTTGTTACGATTTGATATGATGTTTGAATAAATTATTATTATTATTATTATTAAAAAAAAAAATAAACATTCAAATTTCGATTCACAATCGCTCCGCCATTTGGCATTTATAATATCACGTCACATTTCTAGTATTTCCTCCATGTTCTGGATATGTAATATTAGTAGAAAACGGAAAATGCAACCTGTTACCTTAACGTCGTATTTGCAATATGTACAAGGAGGCTTCGGTATGCAGATTATATTAATTTAAACGACTGAAACTAGTGTTCTCAATAACAAATATTTTGATTTTTGGTATATGCGCTAATATTCGCATAAGAATAAAAAATGTGTTAGAAAAATTAACAATTTTACGGTTATAAATAAATATTTTTAAATATTTAGTGTTTCTTTCATCTGATTAAAAAACGAAACACGTATAGGGTCACTCCCTTCTCTGTCAGTCCGTCTGTCGCAGGCTAGTTTAGTCGAATCTACCGGTTGAAATTGAATAGTTTTATAGAGTTCGGTGACCTTTTTAAAAATACTGCGTGTTTTTTTTATTTCTCTTAATGAATAATGTAATTTATCTGATAAAATGTTGCCTGTCTTAGTTGATATATTAAATATATAAGGATATACGCTCGAATGCAAAAAGAAAGTAATAATAATGAGATATTCTTAATAGAATTTATTAAGACAATCATTAGGAATAATTTGATGATACTTAAAGATAAACCGATTAGAGATTTTTAGGTGCTTTTCGAGGCACGGGATTATACACACTTCTAGCTTCCAGAGTCAGAGAAATTACTGATATTTGCGACAGGGAAAAACCAATAACTTTTTATTGGCCCGACCTGGGGCTTGAACCCAGAACCTCGTAGCTGCGGCCTAATATCAAGCCACTAGATCAGCGAGGCAGTATTTTCTGTGTAATCAGAAAACTTATCAGTGTCTGTGTTGTTGACTTGAGGATCGAATTTATAACTAAACCGATGAAGCGCTGGCTTATTTGACATATTTAATGATCATAGCTTCGCTTACGTATTCGTAATACTATTTATTTTCAGTAGCAGAAAACTAGGCTAACTATCTCTCGGCTTAGTTTGCAAACAAATAAATAGAAATCATACATATTTTTAGTCTAGGATACTTACACTACACTTTGAAACTTAATACATCCCGATGCACAAAAGTTCTCAGGGAGTTGTAAATAATAAAATACTGAATGCTCAATCTATGTTGCAGAATAGGGTATTAATTTTTTTTGTATATCATATTGAACTTTATACTACCAACATAAGGTCTATAACAGCTTGAAGCAAATATAATTCATATGTCACACATGATCGCTGTAGTAAGGGCTATTGTCGTGTGCTAAGTTCAACAAACTTTATAACGAATCAGAATGAATCTGTGATTTGATTGCGTTTGTTCGCGCTCACGGAATCTGTGCCCATAGAAAAAAAAGTACTAGAAATACCACAGAATCATATATATAATGCCAGCTATAGTATTTGAAATCATATGCTATGTGATTAACAAAGTTTCAATTTAATCGTATGAATGATTTATAACGAATAGTATATAAACAATGGTAATCATAACTTTTTGTTTATAAGCCTCGCAAAATCATTCGCAACCCGGCAGATGTCCTGCTTGTGTGTACAGAAAGTCATGACGATTGGCGCCACCGCACCATAAGTGAATAGTATAACCTCATATATGTGCCAACTTCCAAAGTTATCGGTCAAACGGTATCGAAGTATTACTCTTAAACAGATATATCACCATCAATTTATATTCAAATTCTCGTGAATTCTGCGGTTAGACTATCACTGATTATTACACAAAATTATTATAGTAAGATTACATAAAGACTTAAGACTGGTACATAGTACATGTCACTTCAGGTGTTCGTTAGTCTATCCATTGCTTAAAAACGATATTGCGAAAAATTTAAACGACCGTTTTACTGTGATAACGTTTTAATTATGAATTTTATTTTAGAATTAACTTAATTTTGCATCTTTGTTTCAGGATATAAAGTTCTTGCTGCTGCCATGGATCTTTGTTATGGGATTGGAGACATTGGTTGAGGTTGTAAATCTAGTCTACTTGTTCTACTTGCAGACGGTAAGTGGAAATATTTTAAAAATGTATATTTAATTTTACACACTCATATCAGACTTACTTAGTCAATAATTTGAATGAGCAGTTTAATATGAATTCAGAGTGTAAGACAGTTCTCGTAAAGGTCAAGTTCTTTATATCTAAGTATATTTTAATAACCGCGTAATAATAAATTAAAATTTTAAATTTCATCACTGAAATACAAAAAATACACATCGGGGCAGGGTTTGGTCTGCACTATAAAACGTAATATGTTGTAAAGGCGCGAAACGTCTATGAACATACAATATGCAAGCTATATTTATTGATAATACTTTGTGCAATATCCTGTCATAAGGTTCCTCCTGATCAGTTATTACAGCCATCGAGGTGAGTGAGTCAGTAATGAGTAAGAGAGACATAACACGGGATCTCCCTATCAATCATAAGCGTATCTAAGATTAGAATGACCTGTTAGAATAAGATTTCTAGCTTTTATTCTAGAGAAGAAAAGCCTTATTGCAGTAGTTGTTATTATTTTCTGCGTTGTCTATTGCACAATTTTCTTTATAATTCGAAGCCCAACGATGTTCAACCCAAACTAAATTATACACATTTGAAATACAATATTATATTATTTATTTTGTCGACCGTATTTTTTGTGCGGAAAAGGGAAAACTCAATAATAGTACAAATTATAACTCTATGTTTATAATAATACAGTGAAAATATTATGGCAGATAAAAATTGCGTTCGTCTGAGTCTTGTAACTTGATAAATGGGTGAGTATTTGTAACAGACGCTTCTAATTTAGCAACAATTCTGTTTTTGTACTAATTCCGATGGAACCGAGGCGATCAAGTGGATGGAATATGTTTATTCGAACTAAAATCGCGGGTTCAAGTCTAAGCAAGCAAATGTGTGAATTGGTATATAGCACTATTATTTACATCGATTATCTCACGTCTGTCTAATCTCATACTAATTGCAACACTTAATGTAATGTATTGTTATTTAGTTTAATATCTTGGTGGTAGGGCCTTGTGCAATTCAGCCTGAGTAGGTACCACCGTCCGCACAGATATAGCATCTCGAAATATTAATTCTTAGTATTGTTGCCATCCGGTTGGTTTGAGCCAGTGAAATTAGGGATACATTAAATCAATATTTGAATTATTTTCATTTAATTTCTCCTTCTACTTTTGTTATTTATTAAAGGTACTTTTTGCATTAACTTTAAACTTTTTAATGCTAACATTGTTCTCATTACAGGCAATATTTATACATGTGATTTTTGGCGTCGATTTACGATTATTAATTTATTATACTAAATTCATTCGATTTTTATCCTGATTTTGCGCATAATGATTGCTTATGTTACATATATTTATATAAATAAATAAATATGTTATGATGTAAAAATATATATTTAATTTCTAATCTAACATATTTCTTTAGTCAAAGCTAATGCAGCTTTGACTAAAGCTTTGATTCGTTTTCTTCGAATTCCACGGGGGTTTTCTGTCAAGCAATTCTTAGTAACAACCTATCAAGAGAGCAACTTAATCACCCGTGCCTCAGAGAGCACGTATAACCGTAACTTTATTTCTCTAGATTCATATTGGCTTATCGTCTCATGGGACTATAAGAATGAACGAATGGAAATGCACATCTGTTCACTATTATAATTCTTTTGTAAATATAAAGACGCATTAGGTACATAAACAATACATTCAATCAATTATAAATTATACCAAAGCCACGGACAATACATCTTGGTTGATTTGTTTATTTAAGAAAAATTAAATTCCCTGTGTCTTAATGCGTAACAAACAGAGGTCATCGTTATTTTCTCTTAAAAGTAAGTTTATTTTATATTATCAGTTAAAACAAACATGTCCAAAAATATAATCCGTAGATTATTTATATACACAAATTATTATAATTTGTTAAAACATAGTTCTATATACCGCATGTCTGTAGAAATCTAAGACTACCACCTGAATATGTTCGATGAAACTCAGTACGATGAAAGCTTTTATGCTGAGACAACATAGAACATAGACAGTATAGTACGCTTTTTATCGGAAAATAAATTGGTTACCCGGGGCTGGTAAGAAATCTTTAGTCCCAGTATATTTACAATATGTGTGTGTACTTTATATATTAGCAGTGTATTGTACTTATTGGTATATTATTCGTTACAATATTATACTTTTGGAACGAAGTTCTTTTACGCGGCTTACAGTAAAGGGAATTGACAGTGGCCCAAGGTCACGTCATATAACGAAATAGCGTTCATACTGTGTCTACCAAATGCTGTGATGCGTTGGGCGTTCGAATTGAGGAGGTCAATACAAAGTAGGTGGAGGTGCTCTTCAGTGAATTAAAATCTACATTTTAAAACACTGTTTGAGTCGAAAAAATCTGTCTGTTTATCTAATAATAATGTATGTATAATGAGTATAAAAGTCAAAGGATAATAAATAAAGACTTTTCGTTTAAATACAGATTTAAAATAAATATTGAACAACTTAATGTAAATAAAATATAAGATGTATATTAAATATAAGATTTCGTTATTAAAAGATAATAAACAAAAGTCCCAAATTGAACTCTCCTGAGGAACAAATTACCGTTATTAAATTTTAAGCAGGGAGAGCTTCGTTAATGTGTTAATTGCATTTATTAAATATGTATTGGAGTTGTTAAGAACTCTATAAAAATAGAATCAGGCTTAAGACTGAATTCGTAACAATAGTTACATCGTGCTACGTGACATGGTTGAAGTCAAAAGCATCGTTGGGCGCGAAGATGAACTCGCTCGATTGAGTGTTAGTGATCAAATTTGAAAGCGATCCCGATGTGCGCATTTCAATTAATTACAAATATAAAAAACAAAAATCGGACAAATTATACATTTTCTTGTTACAATATAAAATACGCTGATGTCAATTTGAGGTTATTTAACCGCTATGCTCTAATACAGTTTGCCTCGATGTGCGCATGTCTACCTTCATCGTTAAGTGCGGGATGAATTATAAACACATACATGCGAACTCAGTAGTGATGGCCCGGGCTGGAACCCGCAATATACGGCTAAGATAAATAATAAAAAAACATAAACATTGACAAAGATTTATATTAAATATATCTTCCGATTACGCAAATATTTTTCATCATTTCGGCGAAATATAATAGAAAAAAAAATTATAAACAGATCGATCCAACTTTATTCGAACATTATATTTTCGATGTTATCAAACGATTCGAGTCTTAATCATAGAGTCGATATTCTTAGTTTTTTTGTTCGCAAGAGAAATTCCATGTTAAGACGCTTGATATAATTTTGTACTCCTGACGTAAATTACTCTCATACACTGAACTTGCACGGAGTAAGCGGTGAACGGTATCAAGAGAAGTCTTAGAGCACGTAAATCACTTTCCTTGCTTGTAAACTAATTATGATACAAAACTTACGCAAACACGAAACATCCCTATTTGATCATACTATTAAATACTTACATTTTTAAAGTTACAATTACTTTATAACATAAAATAATCTTAAAATATGGCTATTAAACGTGATTTCAATAAATAATACTTTGAATTACCAATTTACAACAATTGACTACGTTGTAACGTTTTTTTTTAATATGCGCTTATTACATCAAATTGTTATAAAATATAATATATTATGCGTATCAGATATTATTAATTTTATTCACAACTTCCACCCGCGGATTTGGTGCGTGTTAGAGGAGTTACCGTACACCTGTCGTAGCTTATGTCCTTCTTCGTGGTTCAACCTTTCTAGATAACAAATATCATCACAATCAATTCAGTGGCTCAACCGTGAAAGCGTTACAGACAGACAGTTACTTTTTAAGACTAGTATGCTGGACAAGGTTTCCCTGTTTTCTAAAGAATATTGTATCGAGCTTATTCTTCAACGCTGTCAGTAGTTTATACAAATATGGCGAAACTTCAGCCATCGATACGAGAACAATTAAAGATAAACAAAAACGTAGCACATCAACACAGTAATGACTGCCCTGGCTCGAACCTGCATCTTCGCTTGAGGTTCACATTAAAAATCGTGTATTACTAGTAATTACGTAATTAGAGTTTTTACGTTCCACATGTATGAAGATGATTCATACAAAATAATATTAAGCAGATCCTTGCTGTTTGTGTTGATAATTTGAATGCCTACAAGTTTATTGTTTGATTGATCAATTGGTCAACTATTATAGGTTATCTTCAAAGCGACCATTCAATTGATAAATAGATAAATTTTACTGGGGATTGTCATTATTTACACGGAGACCACTGAAAAATCACAAAACGCCTGAAGCGTTTCGATGCGGGCTGGTTCGATAAATAAAATAAGTTCACATTGAACCAAGTACGATTCTTCACGATATTTTATTTAACCTTTGATATTTATGTCAACACTAAAATTAAATTCAAATGTTAAATAACCACAAAAAAGGTCAAATATGAAAAAAAATCTTTGTTTATTGGTCCTTTAACGCACGATACACCTCAAGGACCGCAATTTCAAATCAAATCGGACCTGTGAAACTTTGTAAAACCCTTCTTTGAAGTAAGAAATGACCTGATGATCATTAAACTACTGAATAGATCTTTCTAATTTATAGCTATGCTATAAGAAAAATCTCGATTAAATCTCGTTTCAAACAGAAAAAAACCGCATTAAAATCAGCCCAATCGTTTGGGAACTACATAGATATACACGTTAAACTTATATCATCTCTCTTTTTACGTCGTAAGTTAAAAATATAATATTTCACTAATTTTAATTTTATACAAATTAATTGTTTGTTTAGTTTTTTGTTTTAATAGATTCCTAGATTATTTTCGTATTAATTAGAAAACACAGCAATACGATTGAATAATCGTATTGCTGTGTTTTTACAAATTAATAGGTGAGTTAGTTGATTAAAGGTTCAACAGTCTTACTCTTATATATCACCAGGCATCAAACTTTAAATGGACACCTAACATTCCAACCCAGTCCAAACGAGGGGCTTGCTCGAAGTCGTTATTTTTTATTTTACTAGACTATATAATTAATAGCTTCGTAGCTATAAGTATAATTTATAGGTAGCTAGATAAGTTTGTGCCATTCGATATCCAGAAGCGTAATTGGAATAAGGAAAGTGTAATTGCATTTTGGAGGCTTAATTAATGCGCATGACTGGTTTTGCTTGACGTAAAAATATTAGTTTGTATAAATAATTAATAAATCTCTTAATATTTATAAATTTATAATAAAAAAAAAATATAAATCCAATAATTCAATTTTGCAATCGTGAAGTGCTTAATTAACTATAAATGAATGACCGGGTTTTGTTTCAAAGAATATATTAAAAATAAATGAAACTTGTGATTTTTTCGCTCAACAGAAAATAATCATTCATGCATTACATTTTCATCTTTTTTTATCTGTCGTTCCATGTCGACTAGCCCGAGTCGTATTTTTCCTTTTTACAAAAGCAAGTTTCAAAGCGAAATCTATAACGACATTTGCTCGAAATCTATAACGACTGACTAAGTGTTATAAATTAAGTATTGTGTAATCCAACACATAATGCTTCTCGAAAACTTGGTCGGACCTCTTTTAAGCTGATAAGGCAAAGAATAACAAAGGAAATGCAACACTTGCTACTCAAGTCAATCTTACATTGATCAGAGAATACATAATACAATAAGAAAAATATCGACAATACAAATACAAAATAAATATTTGAATAAATGCGAACACATATTTGATATAAGAGGAGAATGAAACGGGCTCAACTCACGGAGAAAGCTAGATAAAGAAGGAAATTGCACAAAGTGATTGTTGTGTAAATTGTAGCAAGAGAAAAAAATACTGTAACCATATACTTAAATTAACAACTGAATTGATCAATTTAATTTAATTTCTTTTCCTTTAATAATTTTATGATTTATTTATTCATTCGCATAATACTGTCACATGACTTAATACCATATCACTCAAAAATAAACTGTAAATGGAATACGATATTTGCCTTCACCAGCAAGCACGAGTTGAATTATAAACACAAATAAAACACAAGAAAATTCATTGGTACCTGACAAGGTTTGAACCGACGATCATCGGTTAAAATTCACGCATTCTACATAACAACTGGGCCATTTTGACTTACGGTGTCAGTTATTGGAAAAGTGAATATATTCATTTAAAATTAACATATTCTATACACTTATATACATAATATGTATATATATAATATGTATAATTTCATCTATTAATACACAATGTAATGTATGCACCGACCGTGTATAATATATAATATAAATTGAATGATAACTTTATACTTATAACAATACCTATTTTGACATAAATAAAGTCGATCAGTTTAAATGCCGAACTTGTATGTCCACCGTTTGTCTGCCATTTCCATAGTTGTCCCAGCTTGAATACGACTGCTAAATGTTAAAGAAAAAAAATCTGTAGTCACAATACAGCTTTAAAAAATTTGCAAGCCTGAACAACGGTAAAGATTAAATATTCTTTTTTTTACATAGTAACGCTCGCATCTCGTCCGCTGACCTCGCCTTATATACCCCAATATCTTTAATTAGGGTATGTTGCACTGAGTTTTTATTTCAGTTCTCTGCGAAAACCAGCATTCGGTTTATAAAATTAATGAATACAGTGTACACTTTAATAATTAATAAATTTAGACGATCGTTTCTAGTCCATTCAGTCAGTAATATTGAATTAGATTGAGGGCAGATACAAACACCTGAAAAATATGTAAAAATATGTAATTCTTACTATAAAGTTTTGAAATGATGATCAAAATTAAATTAACTGGTCTTATTAATATACTTAAAAAAAACAGAACTGATAAAGAAGAACAAAATACATGAAGATAATTATTTATAAATTTTTAAAGATCCAGCTGAATTGATATAGGCGTATCTTGACGTCATTTCAATCAGTCCTCTGCGATGCGGTTTTACTTTGTTTTTTTCTAATTATTAGTACACATAGATCAGGGGCGGTAATTCTCCTTTTTTCAATTTTCTTCATTCAAGAAAACAAAAAAAAAAAACAAAGCTACGTCACTTACCTTCGTCCAAGTAAAGTCTTGAAATAACTTTTAACCTTTCATGACGTAATCAGCGACAACATAATAAGGAAAATGTCACTGAAAATTGATATTACATTGATTTTCAATTTTACCAGTTTTAATAACTCACCTCATTAGATCGAGACCATTCGTTTCCTTTAATATTTGACGTGAATTATTCTCTATTTACGACAGTTTTAGTAGCAATAAAGCTACCTTTGATATCGGGATTTCTATCCGTACCGGAGAATTGATCAGTATAGTTGTCTTAGATATCCAGTTTTAGGGGTTATTAACACAGAAATAAATGTTACGGAGTAATTTTATGGGAGAAAAAGATTTTTTTGTTTTAGTATACACTAAAAGTCTGCTTTAGATTCGAAATGGTTCAGTAGACAAAACACGTGGTTCTGTACAGAATATCCTGGGTTATAATCGAGACAAGTAGTAAATTTTCGTGCTCAAATTAAAGGAAAATAAAACGAGTCTAGGCATGAATAGCTAGACAGAATGTGTTTTTCATATAATTGACTTTAATGATTATTGCGTACCTTCATTACAACTAGATATAGTATTACAAGTATATTTGGGACACAAATGCCATGAAGTTCTGCCGCGTAGTGGGAAATTCAAGCAACTCGACAATCTCTGTAAGGATTCCTGAGAAGCTTTTGGCATTCCTTGTATCAGTCGTGATATAAAATTAAGATCTTAGTCTGAATAGTTAGTCTTCTTTGGACATATAGGCGAAATTAAATAAATATTGGAAATTTCCAGTGTTCCCCTCATGATTCCATCATCAGAATTTCGTAAACAAATTGAAACGATCACAATTTTGGAATGTCACGGGAACTCAATTTTATGTGCACTTTCATAAGAATCGGTTTAATAGAAAAGCTTTCACAATTTCATAATTTCAATAGAAGAAGTTGAAAAATGCAAGCAAGCTGCAATGAGTAGTGGTTACTATAGTATGGACTCATTATCCGCTCCGACTTCACACAGGTATAATGAAGCTTTAATTAGTCCGCGCTAATATATCAACCGAGCCGAGGCCACTTTCTATGACTTTTTCAATCATATTCAATCCGAAACAACTAGTGCAAATCATGAAGTGTACTTGTGTTGACGGCACCAGATAAATGTTCTTTTTTATATCAATATGATCAAATTTATCAGAAAATGTAAGATTTATTAAAAGCAATTACGTCAAAAAGTTATTTAAAGTCAAAATACAATCTTGACAAGAAGCTTATGATGTCGGAATGTCAATCTGCCGTAATAGTCAAACTTTTATGATGTTTAATTTTATGAAATATTACATTTTGGAGTCTCGCAATTTGTACGTTATCGCATATCGTATTTACCGAGGTGTTTAATGATTACAGATTATGGATTCATTAGTATACCCAAGAAATGTGGATAAATTAATGTTAATGTATTTGTATATAAGTATTCTTGTAACATCGATAGATTGTTAATAATACTCAAATAAACACTTTGACACTTCAAACTAATCTAATATTAGCTCGCATATCCATATCTATACTTCTATATAAATCTATTGGTTCTGTCTCTACAATTTTTTTTTTCACCTAATTTTGTGATAAATAATCGTTTTTTGATGCAGTGATTCACATTCTACTATTATTTTCATTTTTTCTGTCTGTCTGTCTGTCTGTCGGTATGTCTGTCTGTATGTCTTTTTATAACTCGAGAACGGCTTGACCAATCTTTATGAAAATGGGTACACACAAAGAACATGTTATGGCGCAAATGTTAGGCCCTATATAAGATCAGTAAACCGTGTTTAGCGCGTGTGTGTTATTATAGTAATAAAATAATTTATTATATTTTTATTAATTATACGCGGGGGAAGCTGCGGGCACAGCTAGTAATATATTAAAAATAGTACACTTTATTGCCATTACTTACTTTGTCTTTCTCTTAGATGGATTACACAATGTAGTCAGTCTCGGACTTATAGATCCAACGCCCTTAGGCACTTTGACATTTGATGCCCAGCATTCTGCGGCGGTTGAGTAAAATAATATTATTTTTGGCTGGATGGGGCCTCTCGGTCTGGGTTGAATGTAGGTCTCATGAAGAATATCAAAACCTTGCGTTCAAATCCTGGGTTGATATAATCAAAAACCATGTCGAGATTAGTGTATGTCCGATATAGGTCTAAAGAACATAGTCATAAGCATAGACAAATTGAATGACTATTAAAAATAACGACTTTAAACTTAATTTAACATAAATTCAAGTGAATGAAGTAAACTTCAAAATAATGTTAGATTATTTTTATTAACTTTACTGTATTTTAAATATTTTCATATTCGATATTTGAATAAGAACTATTTATAGAATTAGCATTTATTTTAATAGAGAATAACGCTTCGTTACGCTATGTGTCATGTGGGAGGCTAGAGTTAACCTTCAAAGGGATTTTTCTTAGTCAATCTTATCCTGTTTATTTATTTATTTATTTATTTAATACTGTTCTGTAGCTTAATTTAAAATAACGATGTTCATTTTCGTGAATTGCAGTAATATTTGCTTGAAAAGGCTGTTCATATTACGTATCTGTATTATGTATATAGGATCTGATAAAAATCAACCAATATTTTTTTTAAAGTAAAGTACTATGTGTTTCCCTAACGAACACGAAGTCTTCAGGTTTGCACTGTATTACTTTACTGTGGAAAACGAAACAAACCAACTGATGGTTGCAAATCTGACTTAATGTATAAAATATTTTTTAATCCAGCGTATTCTGTATGAATGAAAAAAAAATTTACAACAAGTTGACAATTTTTTTATATGATTGTGTATTTGGTATCAGATTTTTTAAATAACAACCCTTAAATATTTCTTCTGAGAAACATACTCTTTCCGCTGTTGTAATTGGTAATTACACAAATGCAGATCACTATCACGAATTTGAATCCTGGATTGTCGGCTTCGATTCACTGAGTCATCTCGGCTTTTTTAAAGATAAATAAATAAAACTGACCTCAATTCGTAACTAATGTGTAACAATTTATGATCGATATACGTAATCTAGTTAAAGGCGTGTTCAATATCGATGGTATTTCGTAAGCTGATATTTCGAATTTTGGCGATATTCAGTAGCCCGTGAACAGCATAATGTCTCTTGCGCCCGTAATTATATTAGCTCAATTACCGTTAACGGAAGCTACCAGCCGTTACCAGATAATAGCTAAGTAGTTTGTTAAATGTTAGAATCAGCATTGATTAATCACAATCGCAAAATTAAGCAAAGGAATATAGCGATAATATAGCGAAATAGTAACAGTATTTAAATTTCCCCCTATTATTCGAAGGCCTCCTTTTTTCTTAGGGAGCAGGGAGCAGGTTTGGAGTTTATCCTACCACGCTGTTCCAATGGATTAGTTGTGGACGTGTGACAGATTTTCATCTGACTCATGCCGAATTTCTTTCAGTAATTTTTCCTTCACCACCAAGCACGAATCCTTTTAAACACAATTTAAGGACATAACGACTCAGCGGACCTAAAGTGTCCGTATAGATTCACATGTAGTGTGTACTAAGCCATCTTGGTTCAAAAGAGAAGAAGATAATATAAATAAGAAGTAATATCATCAGCAATGAACGTTGTAACTTCAAAAACCCAATGGTGGCGAGAAATCAACATAAAATTGAAACTAAATATATTAAAAAAAAATAAAGGATATTTAAATAACGCTTTAATGTTAAAAACACGCGTATCGCGACGCATTACGTACAAATAGGTCGGTTGGGGAATATTCCTTATTTTACCCATACGAAGACGAAGGACGAGTAGGTACAATTTTCATAGATTTTCTAGCTAGATGAAATAAAGATTGATATGATGGTTTAGAATGGAAAGTATTTTATATACATATATATACGGTGACCGTAAGTATTATTCTTTTCAATTCCATACAAATCGTTTTACATGATCTGATCAAAGGTATAATCTAATATCTTTATGGCTTAATTTGAGTCGACCGACTTCGAACTGTGAAATCACAATGGAAAACGATATTATATTATAAAGGATTAGTTGAAATATTTCATATGATATATAAAATATTGGCCATTTTATTACACTATATTATAACAAGTAATAAAACGCTCGGTGTGCGTAATTAAAATTTTGATGTAGGTTTGAAGTTTTAATTACTTTAACTTTGTGAAGTATTCTCTAGTTAAGTTTTGAACATCAGTTGTATTTATCTTTAGTTATTGTTTAAAAAAGTAGATAGTATTTCAATTCATGTATACATAATTAGATAGTGGCAAATTCTACCGATTTTATAATTAAGTAATCAACACATATATTTTTTCACTGGATATAGAACTAGCGACTGTAGTGTGGAATTAAATGTTTTATGCCTAATATCTCGTATATGGTCGGTGGTGCCCACTTAACATCAGATCAGCCCGTCCGCCAACCTATGATAAACGATAACTACGTATTTGTAATAAGTATGACGAAATATATTTGAAATTTATATGACAAACGAGTACTTAGTTCGAAGTAAATAAGTCTGGTAAGTTCATTTAAAATGTAATTAAAACTTTATCTGGCAAAGCGGAGACCTTTTACGAATAAATTTATATATAAATTCACAACATATAAAGGTTACGATCTCATTCAGAATATCAATTAAGATTATTATTTGCCACCATATATACCGAATACATACTATAAACAAAAATAAATAACCAATTATCTTAGTTACACTTTCAATTAACAATAAATAATAATTATTTATAAAAAAATAAGTTAGAAAATAAAGAATTAGAAGATAAATATATCACAAATACACACAAGTGTGTGTCAGCGTATATGTGTGTGTGTGTGTGTGCGGGTGAAATTATGTATATTTGATAATTTTCCTGAGCTTATAAATATAATACGTCATTAGAAGATGAAACAGGAAATAGTTAAATGGACCTCTTTGTACGACTCAAAGTCCAACCACAAAGACAAGGGCGTAGCATCATCTGTTTGTAATAGGTCAATTTCACGTGTGATTGAAAAGGGTTGAATCCGATACAAGGAAATGTAAATGTCAGTCGATACCAAGCTTTGATTGATGGGTGATTGATGGATGAGATTGAATTAATAAAACAGTTGTTAGGTCAAACCAAAATATTTTAAATGAAAATAAATTGTTACGGTTACTGATTCTACTGGAAACGACCTGAACGTAACTCAGTTTAAATTCATTACCAAAAAATACTAGTTTATTATTTACATAAGATCCAGCAATCAATGATTTTTATTAGATATACACTCGGCGTCAAAAAAATCGCACGTTTTGAAATTTTGACTTCAAGCGAATACTACTCTTAACTTATTTATTGTACCCTACCAAAATTAATATCATTTGAAAGCACAATTAATACACTTTAAAAACGCGTATCGTTCTTTTCTGTAAAAACAATAATCACGAAACGTTAGGGTCTTTAAAAAAAAAGTGCTGAAAAGCTCATTAGAGGACTCACTACTTGTGCCACCTTGGACACGAATAAAAGGGGGGGTAAAAATTAATTATGGGTCATTAGCTATCCAGACATCACAGAAGTCACACCTGAACAGCTCCAGTAAGAAAAAAAACCCTGAAAAATGGATACCACGGCAGAAGAAGCAGCTCAAGTGGTAGCACTACTGCAATCAGGACTACGCCAAGTTGATATTGGTCGACAACTCAACATAAGCCGTTTCCGGGTGAAACGAGTATCCCAGCGGTTCCAGGAGACTGGAGGCTACATCAGGAAGCATGGATCCGGAAGACGACGTTGCACTTCTGACAGAGACGACCGCTATATTGTGTCGACGTCTTTGCGTAACCGATTCTCCAACGCTGTTGAGCTGCAACAGCAGCTCCGAACAGCTCGGAGGACGTCGGTGAGCGTCTCCACAATAAGAAGAAGGCTGCGAGAGAAGAAAATCCAGGTCCGTAGGGCTGCTACTGGCCCCAAATTGACAGCAGAGCATATGCGAGTCAGACTTCAGTTTGCCCGAGACCACGTGGATTGGACGTTCGACCAATGGAAGTCTGTCCTCTTCTCCGACGAGACTAGGGTATGCCTTTTCTGCAATGATAGGCGTAGAAGAGTGTACAGGAGGCAGGGGGAACGGTACTCACAGGCCTGCTTTGAAGAAACCGTCAGCTACCGAGGAGGATCCTGCATGTTCTGGGGCGAAATTTCAATCCAAGGAAAAACCGACCTTGTGTGCGTCTCCTGCACTGGAGGTGCACGTGGCCAGGGGTCCCTGACTGCTCATCGGTACATCACAGAGATACTGGAGGACCATGTGGTCCCGTATGCTGGTTTTGGTTGGCCTGAATTCACATTCATGCACGACAACGCCCGCTCCCATACGGCAATCATTGTTCGGGACTACCTGAATCAGGTTGGCATCCCCGTGATGCAGTGGCCAGCAAGAAGTCCTGACCTGAATCCCATAGAGCACCTTTGGGATGATCTGAAACGCCGGGTGCGGTCTCGTGATACTGCCCGTGCCACCCTTGAACAGCTTTGGGACACCGTCGTCGAGGAGTGGAGTGACATTCCTCAAGAACGCATCGTGACGTTGGTGAGGTCAATGGAGGATCGCATGGAGGCTGTAATTAGGGCTAAGGGAGGTAACACTAGGTTCTAAGTTTAGTTTTAAGAATTTGTTTTACTGTATTTTTTAATTTTGTTATGTTTTTAGATTAATTAAATTAAGTAATTTTGGCGTGTTTTTCCTTTTTTCATGAAAAATGTTTTTTATATGCTTAGTAATCACTATCACAGTTTTATTATTTAAAGGATTCAATAACCTTTAAAATGAGGCCCCACACTTATACCTTACCATAGATGAAATAGGGTTTATAGTTGCTTGAAGTCAAAATACCAAAAGGTGCGTTTTTTTTGTCGCTGAGTTTATATTCTGAAGTCAAAGTCAAAAATCTTTATTCAATATTCAAGCATTACACTTACTTATTGATTGTCATAAATCTTCCACCGGTTCGGAAACAAACACCTCAGACCTGAGAAGAACCGGCGAAAGAAACTCAGCGACATTTTTTCTTTTATTTTTTTTTCATGTTTACTATACAGACAATTGACAGATATTTTTTATTTTATTTGAAATACCCTGGAGGCGATCGTTTCATTCCCAAGGTGTGCAATCCTCTAAGAAGTCATTGCTTGTGTAATATCCTTTTGCACACAAGCGTTCCTTAACACTTCTTTTAAATTTCACATTTGAATATTTTTGAACGCTTTCTGGGATCCCGTTGTAAAAGCGTATAAAAGAATTTAATAAATTTAGTTTTTTTTGCTGTTTAACAGTAAATTATTGACACTAAACCAGTGTACTATTTCAGAGAGAGCATTGTTCACCTCGTCATATATTGATAAACGTCTCTTTATTTTGAAAATTAAGGACGTGTCATCAGCAAACAATACTATCTCATGTTTATTATTTAAGAGATGTGGCAAGTCATTTAGATAAATGAGGAAGAGAAATGGACCAAGAATAGACCCCCATATCAATTGGTGCCCCGGGAGATCTCTTTCCATTTATATCAACCCTTTGAGTCCGATTGCTCAAATACGAAATCAGAGGGCTGAGTGCTTTGTTTCTAATGCCATAGTGACGTAGTTTCCTGATCAACGTTTCGTGTTGCACACAATCAAAAGCCTTAGATAAATCACAAAATATCCCTAAGGCATCCTGTGACTCTTCCCAGGCTCTGTAAATATTTTTAACGAACTCGACACCAGCATCAGTTGTCGAGCGACCCCTTGTAAAGCCAAATTGTTTACTGTGTAGTAACTTGTATGTGTTAAAATGTATTAACATCTGATTAAGCATTAATTTTTCAAAGATCTTACTAAGCGTTGGTAGTACAGAAACAGGTCTATAATTGTGGGGTCTCAAGTACTACCAGATTTAAAAATAGGAATTACCTTACTATGTTTCATAAGGTCAGGAAACACGCCACTAAGAATACAATTGTTAAATACAATAACAAGATAAGATGCAATCACATCAATAACTGACTTGACTACCTTAACAGAGATTCCCCACAGATCGGCCGTTTTCTTAACATCCAATGAATTGAAAGTTCTGATTATATCTTTGACATTTACAGTGTCAAAATTAAAGCTAATGTTGCACTTACTTACATTGTTTTTTAGTAACGATTCAGCGACGGTAGGAGAGGAATTTAGTGCTTTCGTAGTTGAGATTGGAATGACAGCAATTTTTTTTTCAAAAACAGTAGCAACATTCTGGTCAGAAGTAACTGGCTTATTATCAATAGATAGAGGGAAGTCAGTGGTGTTATTTTTAACTTTTCCAGTTTTGCAATTAATAATTTTCCAAGTCCTTTTTATTTTATTTGGTGCGTCTACTATTTTTTTTTTATATGCATCGACTTGGCTGTGGAACACACTCGTTTGAATAGTTTAGAGTAAACACTAACGATCAATGAAAGAAAGAGACCGGTTGTAAGTTCTTTCATTATAAAGTTCATACAACCTTTGCCTACTCTTATGTATTCCTACAGTCGCCCTATCATGATACAGAGTTACATAAATGCAGTACTAAAAATAAATTTATGTTTGCTATTAGTTAGTATATAATTGTATTAAAAACGCTTACACTTCGCATAATTAATTATTAAGCTTTCGATGAGGAAATCTTGAAGTGAAAATCGTTAGCATAAGAGCTCTAATGGAATGGTATACATTGAATATTGAATTGGTTATAGAATTAAATGATATAATTAAAAAGTCTAATATATTCATAGATTTGTTTTTCTTTTGGGTACGTGTCTCATGATGCTCAATCCATGTTTAAATAGGTATCACATCATCATCATTGCTGAAGATATATTTTTTACATGTTACGAGTATTGTGTACGAGTATACGTATTATTGTTAATGTAATTGTTTACATTGTTGTTTGTGTACAAAAGGTTAATGTAGTTGTTTTCACCCACTACGCGATCAATCTAAAGCCTGCCAACACATTGCATTGCTGTGTAATTCATCATCATCATCATCAACTATTTTTCGTCCACTGTTGGACATAGGTCTCTCCAATGGTACGCCACTGAGCTCGATCTTCAGCTCTCGATTTCCATCCGCTATCAGCCACTTTGCGTATATCGTCACGCTACATTTGCCAAGGCGTGGTCTCCACTCAAGAACACGTCTACTCTAACGATTGTCGGTTCTACGATATGTGTCACATTAAATGGCACACACCGATACGCAACGGCCCCTGTGTAACTATATATACAAAATATTACCTCTTAGATACGGCTAGCAGCATATTAAATATGTTAATATTGAATTATATCTCTCGTAGTGTTAGTGTCTATGGATAAAAGTGGGATGATGTGACCCGGACAAAAATTCAGCCAATTGCCTTCTTAAAATTTTGGGAAGTTGGACCACATATTGCGGTTTGAATCCGCCTTCAGCAGTGATAATGTAGGCAGTATATACTTTTAATAATATCGTTGTTTTGTGGAAAGATGAAAACTTCTTCTTCTTCTTCTTCAATAATAAATTTAACGTTGAGTTTTATGTAAATTATTTACCGCTTATCTAAAATGTCCTACTGAGTAGGAGACGAGGTCGTAAATTGATATTTAATAAATAGATCCTCACATGGTTGACAGAGATGGAAGATATCGTTCGCATATTCTGTCCTGGGAAGATATGGTAGCATGGAAATATACTTTTGCTCAACAGTCAAACGCAATTAAATGTCTGATGATCACTAATTTACGACTTTTTTCATATTTGAGGATTTTAAATCAAAAAACATTTTTATTCAAGTAGACTTTTACAAGTAGGCACTTATGAATCGTCAACCGTTACCGGTTCGAAATGTGGTTGAGTAAAATATATTACAAGTTAACGAAAATCTATAAAAATGAACAGCCATATTATAAAGCCGAAAACGGCGTAATGTTCACCGAGGGTTCGAACATTTAGAAAATATTTAAATATACTAGTTTTATGATGTTCCAGTGTTTGTATGTTGGGTGTGTAAACGCCCTAATTGAAATTTTCTTAACGTGCTTTGAATGTGCTATGATATACTAGTTAGTTCATCGGTGGTTTACCGGTTCCAGGTAAATCCCGACATCTTTAGACAAGCGTGGTTACTTCAGGATGGTGAACAATCTAAGCTTCGTTGTTTCATTTGCACAAGCTATCATCAACGTACTGCCTTTGGCTACTTCTCGGTAAGTGGTCACCGATATTGACAAATTAATGGACATCAATTATTCCCTCGTTACCTGTATAGGTAATTTCATGTTTTCAAAAATTTGCTCATTAATTGTGTCTTCATATTTAACTAATGTAACGTTTTCATTTGCAACGACCAATTAATACAGAATTGCTAGTTCTAATTAACAACATACGCATTTACGTTTAGGCTTATGAATGCTTTTATGATACAATTGTAATATAAAAGTTATTATTATTATTATTTTCGAAATGTGTCAATTTTGAATTATTAGATATTTCTATTGAAAAATTGTGAATAAGAATACTTTTAATCAAATAGATTTTTAGATTACTTTTGTACCCATTCATTAATTTTACAATCAGACCTCGTCAATTTAATCGAAATTTTATCAATAATAATTATCAATTATATAATTTCTATTAAATTACGGACACAGTATTGGTGATTTGTATTCATATAATGAATTTCTTCTTTGTGTTAGCTTGATATGTATTGAAAGTTGAAAGTTAAGATGATGAAAAAGTCGAAATATCACACCAAATCTTTCAAATTCATTAAAAAATATTATATCATTAAGTAGAAAATAATAATTAATGTATTTTATTTGAACTCATTCGTATATCGCTTGTGAAGCGTGTATCCTTTAAATGTAATAATTATAATAGACATTAGATAACGACTTATCACTAAGAATATCACAATCGCGTTTTGCGATGGGTTTGTTCTTACAGAATACCTTTATAGATATAAGAAACGAAAATAAGCGAAAGCTGACAAAAATGATTTCATATTTAAGCAACAGTTATATAAACATGCTCTTATTAATAGTAATTTCAAAACAGTATAACGGGAAAAAATTATTTTATACAATTCTTTAATATTAACTTTAAATAACATAATATCAGGTAACATCAAGATGCTAAATTATTTTAATTGTTTATGTAATTATAATGTTCCACTCATCTCTTAAGACGTAAATAAAATAGATACAAAGTATTTATTTTTCGAGATGGAACAATTGATAAGTATTATTAATTAAATATAGCCAGAAAACAAAACAATAATACTAAAATTGTTAAAGGAAAAATTTATACTTTTAAAATATGTATATAACTATTAGTATAATTAAATTATTGTTATTTCTGTGTTAGAAACGATTAATATTCGCATGTTCGTCCGAATTTAATGTAAGACTTCGTTGCCTGATTTCGTTAATATAATGAATGACTAGCACAATCGATGACGTGTTCGGCCGCCCGTGACGCAACGTATATGTATAAAGTCAATTTCACGAATGATTGCATTCAGTGTACCATTAAGATGTTCATTAATCATCTATAAGTCGTTGCTCGGTCAGTGATAGGTAACGGAATCGTGATCGCGCATAATGTATGAGGTTTGACTGATAACTAGAAGTATTTTTCGATAAATTTAACATGTCGATATATAGAGATGATTTTAGCTCGATGTCCTCTCATGGCAAACATTTGTGCGAATTATTAAAATGTTTGCTGGGTTTGGCCATGATGCTTGAGGTGACGCTTGCAATCTAAAAAAAAAAACATATTTTATGAAAGTTAACGTTATCACAAATATATGTATATGATAAACACAAAATAAATATTTAATCGTTACTAGATAGCAATAACTTATTATGAAGGATTTCAAGTTAATTATTTGTAACTCGACTTTAATATTTAAAACATTCGATTTTTTTTATTGTATAGTGCGTAGGCGGACGAACATATGGGCCACTTGATGGTAAGTGGTCACCAACACCCATAGATATTGGCATTGTAAGATATGTTAACCAACAATTACATCGCCAATACACAACCAACCTTGGAAACTAAGATGTTATGTCCCTTGTGCCTGTAATTACACTGGCTCACTCACCTTTCAAACCGGAACACAACAATACAAAGTACTGCTGTTTTGCTACCCAGACGAGGTTGCACAAAGCTCTATCATCGAGATTCCGGCCATGACAGTATTTAAAGTAATATATAAAGACAAATCTCATTTTTATTTCACCACTCTTAATATTGATGACTTGAGAATACGGCATGACTGGAGAGAACTCTATAGATAATTACATCCAGATTCAGGACAAACAGACTTGTTCATGCACACAAATGTCTGACCTGGGTGGAAATCAAACCCACGACCTGCGGCGTGAAAGGCAAGTGTCTTACCAACTAAGCCAACTGGCTCGTCGAACAACAGAATGTCCCAGGATATTAACACTGCCACATTTCTAGCTCTGGACTCCTACAAACTCTTATAAGCCACTATACGGCATTCAAACGTGGAGTAAAGCGATTATGATTGATGTACATTGTACGCAGTCGAGAACATATAAGACGAAATGCTTTCTTCTGTTGCACCTTATAAATAAACTTTGCAAGACTGTGCAAGAAATAGACCATACCGTACTTCGTCGAAAATCGAATTATTTCAGAAAGCGCGAAATAACTTAATCTGATCAGCTTTTATCAAACATTTAATTTTTGAGGACAATTATGTAAAAAATACTTATAACGAAGATCTTTTTATGCAACGGCTACTAAAATAACCGCACTAATTGAATTACGCTCGTAATAGCCGACAAAAGGGTAAAACTTTAGACTTAGACTCGACTAAAGTCAAAGTATTCATTTCAATTTGAAGCTATCTCGTCAAGAAGAAGTTTCTAAAGATAACGCCACTATTACTCAGTTTAATTATACACACAACAAACATAAGCGTACATACAAACAAGTACGGTAAACGTCAAAGTCTCTTACGTTATTTTGAAGTTGATGAATGTACGAGAATCGTAATGTGGCAGAATTGAAACTAACACATACATGTTTCATCTTTTGACACAATAGAAAATAGCTGGTTCAAATACCGACATAACTAGGTTTTCTTTGTGCTTACGATTCGTACTCGGCGGTTAATAACAGAAACACAAGAAAATGTTTCGGATAAAATTATGACAGTGATACAGGTCTACTGAGCTCATTCGTCTTTACGTCCCCTTTCTGACTTTCTGTATTTCTTTCCAAGCAATTGTTCGTGAGCTTCAAATATATTTTCTATAATTTTATTAATGATTTATCTAAGATCCTTTATTTTGACATTGAAAAGTCTATTTCTCTGGAATTTGGAACATAAATTGAATTTAGGTATATTATATATGTACAACTATTCAAATATATTTTCTAAGCTCATTGATGTAAATCGTAAGAGCTCACTTCAAAGACATTTTCATAAAGGATTATGGTCGTTTGAATATATTTTAAGCTATCCAAGGTAGTAAATTTAATTATGAAATAAATTAAATTATGAATAAAGTGCCTTATTATACACAATATTGTATTTGTAACAAAAAATACGTGGAATTAGTATTCACTTATTTATATTGCTATAAGTTTCTGCCGGAAGCTTCGCCACTATTTGAACTGCAGAAGTGGTTCACCTTGTTAGATTCTATATTCGGAAACGATGACAGCTATTTATTTATTTATTTAAATACAGGAAACAAACAATACAATTAATAAAGATAACATATACATATAGCAATAAAGTTTGCAAATATAATAAACACATTAACAGAGCAAAATAAAAGCACACGTTAATAAAGAAAAAAAAGATTAATCTACAACACATAATAATAGTAATAAAGATTCTTAAAATCAGATATTCATGTTACAGCTTCAAACAATTATTTAACAATGAATAATGAACTAAATTTGAATAGAATTTCGAATTCTATACATACAATCCAATCAATTCATTTTACGATTTCATAACACAATTTGCTACAGTTTACAAACTATTGCTTTTCTTATTTCTTTTTTTACGGTCTGTATTGTTTTGTTTGGTTTGTTTTAGCAAAATCAATGTCAAGGAAATGTTTGTTGTACATTTTACAAGCTCTGAGAATGAAATAATTCTGGGGATATTTGATTTGTCTTTGGTATAATAGAAAGGGAATACAGCGCGTATTAACAATGGGACATCTCAACATAACATTACTCAGTAGATAAGAAGACTCAATAAAATTAGGGATCAAATTAAATAAAAATATATTTTCTCTCTCTAATCGACGATTTTCTAAAGATGGAATATACGGAATATCTTGACAATGCAGCAGAGCCTTACGATTTAAGCACTTAATAAATCTTCATGTCATCAGCGTAGATTTTTTTAAGAATTTCTGAATTCTAAATGAGATTTCAGACTTCATTGAAAATTAAAAAACCTTAAAACAAAGATATATACTAAATTTAAACCTAACCTAAAACTTGAATTAAGAATATAATAATATTATTTTTGAAATAGAAATTTTAGCTTTTTCTTTATTTTATTAAATACACAAAACATTTAAAGCATAAAATGTCTTAAGACACTAGAGTCATATCATAAAACGAATAATATATTTTTTTCTAAAATAAGAAGTTATATAGCCAAAAGCGTGAAAACTGTGGTTACAATGGCGTCTTTTTTACTTAAAGTACACATATTACGTTTAAAAACTTCACATGGTGACTGCTGCATATAAGAAAGACCGACATTTCCAACATTTATGAACGAATTTATACTGTTCCCTTTTTAAATAATAACTTCTCTGAGCGAGGTGACAGTAAAATATCGTGAACGAAATTGTGTGAATCGTTTTATAATGAAAATTAAATTTATTATTGGTGGTTATGTGTTAGAAGTGGTAATTGCCAAAATATACTTTGGCATTGTAAGACGTAGTGGGAGTACTGCTAATAGCCGCATCAAATTGGCTGCAATGGCCAAAACTCAAAAAAATATGGTGGATATATATACTGGTATTTTTTTTTTCGTCTCACTGCTAAAACGCAATTACACGTTTCCCGTACAGTGGGGTCGTATGTAGAAATCGCGTCACGGGATCGCTTGCGTATGCTACCGTGATGCCTCAACAGTTGGCTCAACTGGTCACCACTGCCCAAAGACATTAGCGCTGTAAGAGATATTAAGCATTCTACTAACACCTCTCTTGTACTTGTAATTACACTGGCTCACTCACCTGTCAATCTTTAACACGACAAAAACGAAATAGTACCATTTAGCGGTAGAAAGTGTGAGTGGGTAGTAACTACCGAGGGTTTGCACAAAGCCACCACCAAACACATGTCATAATACTTGCGCGATGATGTACAATTATATTATATCAAGTAATATAAATATTTGTATCGTGACCATAGTGACTAAAATGTCTATAGCGGAAACTAACTTCATTCTGCCATTTCCATAAAATATTTATTCATGAAACGGAACTTATATTTATTTTATTAAAACTGATGCCATGTTTTCTATGTAAAAGTGCATTTGCTTATTTAACTAATTACTTAACTACTGCTAACGCTGCTTAACATAAAATTAATATGATTTTATATTTACTTAATCTCTCCGTTATTTGACTTAATGTAATTAGTAAGTAATTTGCTCTTTTACAACTAGATACACCTAAAATAAGTTAGAATGTGAGTTTAAGCTGATGAATTCGACTTTAAATCGGGGCAAGTAGTAGTGCTATCATGTGCTTAATTTGTCTTATAGCTGGTGCTCACAATCTCGTGCTCAGCGATAGAGAAATATATCGTGAGGAAACCTGCATGTGATGCAATTCTGCTTCGTGTGTTTCTACGGAGCAATGTAGTGGAATAAGTTCCAAAGTTGAAGAAGATGCTTTTGGAAAGAATTGTTGCCCCAGTACTGGGAAAAAGTCCTTTCTTCTTTTATAGACTGTTAATTTAAATACAAGTAAAAGATTGTGACGATAAGATTTTACTCAAATTTTAAATTTAGGTACGTTGCATTCCAATTCAATCTTGAAATATTAATCTCATCGTGCTCAATAAAACGTTAGTAAATATTTATAACTAAATTTATGAACAAAACTGTTGTTCCGATTATAAGATCCACAAAATATTTATAAGCCTTTACCTCGACGAGCGCGGCTCCAGGCCATTTAAAATTCAATAAGAAAATCACATTACTATGGCTCTCATTGGTTGATTTTGATTTTGTTTCAATTGAATTGAAATACAGATTGGAAATTAAAAAAAAATGGCACTTACATAAAAGAATTAAAAAGAGTTAAAGTTAATTACATTTGAATACTACTACCACTTATAAGCAATTGGCTCTTTCATACGTTTAGGAGTTGAAAAGTTATTGCATCAACAGTGATCAGTTAACTGACGTTCACTGATTAAAATTCAGACAACACAATCGCATTCATATTGATAAATATTGCTAACACTAACACTTTACAATTCGAATCAGTAATTTTACAAACATACGAGGCATTTAAATACCTTAAAATTGTAGTGTAAGAGGGAATAGATCGATCATTATCATTGAAGAAAAATCCATCTGATTAAATTCCTATTTTACCGTTACGAAGTCGGGACGGGCTTAATATTAAATAATCTAAGGGCGTTCACGAAGCATATATTGGATTTATAAGCCTTGCTAAGTGCTATTTCACTTACAGTCATTTTCTAAGTCCAAAAATAGAAATGTTTAGAAATTATTTTAAATTAATGTTTAGAAGGCACGCGAACAAATTAGACTGAATCAAAACTTTATTAATTCGAGAAGACCCTTACAGGCAGTTTTTAATGGTAAGTTTGATTCGATTAAAATCAACATTCTTTTACCAAGTGAAGTCGACAAAAAACTCTTTTGCTCAGACGCATGATCAACTGTCGTACCGTAGTCACCTTCGCCAACAGAAGTTCCACCTGCAAGATGGAAAAACATTTCTCACGCTTCACAGTTCTTTTGATTCACTGGCTCACTCACCCTTCAAACCGGGACATATCAAGTGTGTATTTTTTATAAACAATAAGAACAATGCCCGTTTTTAAATGAATTACTAATATTCTTATATAGCCCTGCAGTTAAGAGTAAAGCTTAAATAGGTCAGGATTTGAACTGCAACTCTTACACCGCTAGGCGGCCCGTAAGCCATTGTACTATTGACGCTTACGTGTTTCCATTTACATAGCCTATACTAGCCTGAACTAAGCCCTACTTCCGATAACAAATCTATCGGTAACTATCAGTAACTACGTAATTATGTTATTGGTTCTAATGATTTTAATACATTTAATTTACCATAGTAGCTGTATTATATATTGATAGCCTTTAGGTGTACAACTACTGAGCGCGCGTTACATTTTGAGAAAGTTTGAAGCTTATTTCACCACGCTGCTCCAATGGGTTGATGATTTCCTCCAGATGTTTTCCATGACCGTCGAGCATGAGATGAATTATAAACACAAAAAATATTAATTATTTCGAACCAGTCATCTTCAATTAAGATTTACACGTACTAACCACAGGGCCGTCTCGGCCACGTGCCGTGTAAAAAGATGCATAAAACGAAATAATTTTCGAATTCTTTCTTTTGTTTCAGCTTGATTTCAACCCTATAACGTCGTTCCTGTTTACCCTCGACTTTTTTATCATCGTGTTGAATGTAAGTACAATTTTTTTCTTCCAATTAATTAAAAAAAGGCCCCGTCATAAAACTTTTATCTTTGCTCGTCGTTGAGCGCTAAGGTTTGAGTCAATTGAAATCAAAATAAACCTCGTGAAAAAGTATTTTTTATCGCTTCAAAGAATTTACCGTTTTATTTGCGGGAAAAGAAAAATGAGATTTAATCCACTATTGGATCATGTTTTCCATGACCTATTTAGTGATAACATAAATTTGAATAGAGAATACCTACATAATCAATGCAGATTTGGTTCTTTAATCTTCTTCATGAGAATATATTCAAATGTAAAAAAGTGTAATGTTATCTACTTTACAGTCATTTCATCATTAATCTGTAATACTCTACTTCTATTATAAATGAAAATTCCTTTTTTGGTTTATCCTTCTTTACCTTATCTTTACTTTACCACTCTACGATATTTTTTTTCAAGGCGATATTTTGTAGTCTGATAAGGGTAAAAGATCTATTTTTATCCCAAAAAATAAATAAGTAAATAGTTAAATAACGTTCCATGTTAAAATGACTAAACGATTCGATACGATTCGATGTAATAGTTCGATTGAGAAATATGCAATCCGCACCGAGTGGCGCAAGCTCGTCTTGGTAGGTACCACCCACTCATCAGATATTCTACCGCAAAACAGCAGTACTTTGTATTGTTGTGTTCCGGTTTGGAGGGTGAGTGAAACACTGTAATTACAGGCACAAGGGACATAACATCTTAGTTCCCAAGGTTGGTGGCGCATTGGTGATCTAAGCGATGGTTAACATTTCTTACAATGTCATTGCCTATGGGCGTTGGTGACCACTTACCATCAGGTGGCAAATATGCTCGTCCGCCTACCTATATAAAAAAATGCTAAATGGCTGTTTTCTGTTGTGTAACTTAAGATCCATAAATTTATGATTTCTTATGCGTATTGAAAGGACAGATAAAAATTCGACAAATTACGACTTTAACGATTGCAACGTTGACAAAATTTTAATCAAACTATTAGTTTATGTATATTTATGTGTGTATATTATATACATATGAGTTTGACGAGCCGGTTGATACTTGCCTTTCGCGCCGCAGGTCGTGGATTCGATTCCCACCCAGGACAGACTTTTGTGGGCATGTCTGTGTGTTCTGAGTCTGGGTGTAATTATCTAAATAAGTATAAGGTCCTCCAGACCGATTTCGGCCACGGCGGCCAATCTCAAGAACGATTAGCCAACTGCGCAGGAGATATTATAGTGCACAAGTGTGTGCGCAAACACAGGTGCACTCTCTTTTCCTTAGCTCTCATAATCCGATGGGACGGCAATCTGACATGACCGGAAAGAGTTCAGGCGCAGGACCAACGGCTTAACGTGCTTTCCGAGGCATGGGAGTGTTCACACTTCCACCTTCCAGACTCCGGGCTGCTAGTGAGAATTTTCTGACAGAAAAACCCAATAACTATTTATTGGCCCGACCTGGGAATTGAACCCAGGACCACCGGGTCTGCAGCCGAATATCTAGCCACTAGACCAACGAGGCAGTCAATAAGTATAAGTATATATTTACAAAAGAAAATTAGTATATGTAGTATATCAGCTGTCTGGTTTCCATAGTACAAGCTCTGCTTAGTTTAGGGTCAGACCGACAGATCAGGATATTATTATTATTATATTGAGGATAAAAGCTCGGAGTCACGGATGGTAGGAGCATTTCGTTTGTGGTTCGTACACACCTTGAAATAAGACTATAAAAGCGCGTACTGCTGAGCTGCTTTAAAAACTTTTAGCTTGTGATGTGACTCATAAATTTGATACCATAACTTTAAGTTTCGTCGTAACTTAAGGATGAAAAATCCTTTTATTTTAAACTATAACTTCTATGGCCTTCGAGTACGTATAAAACTTAAAACCCCAATGTTTCTTTTTTTATTTGGCGTTTGATGTCGACGTAGAAATTAATTTTAGTAAATAGCATTTAAGCAAGACGTTCTTTCTTCTCTTATATTACAGATGAAGTAATTTTAAATTAGATTTCCGAAAATCCATCACCGAGGGGATGAACAAGTGGGGTTCGGGGAGGTGTTAATAATCAATACGCTCCCCTTTTTATCTACCCTATTAAACATGTTTGAAATACGACAGGATATTCCGTAAGCTTTTATATAGCTGCTAAAATGTTATTCACATTAAACAACATATACTGGGGGTAGCTGGCGCGTCAGAAGATATTAAAAACAATATGAAAAACTCGATAAGAATATTTTTTTATTTTATATAAGCATGTCCTGTATTGGTTTGAAATTATTGTTATTAAATCCTGAATGAGAACGCTTTAAAGATTGTGACGATTATAACGATTGTAAAGAAGAGTGTAACAATTACTGAAGTAAAAGAATTAAGTTGTCGCAACTTGATATCATTTTTATTTTTTTTCTATTTATTGAGAATAAACGTTAAATTAATAAGCCGTCATCATTTTATTTCATTCGATGTTTCGCATCTGCCAGGCGTGACGGCTCACATTTTTTATTAATAATATAGATATTGATTAGGATTTATTATTTCTTAGTAAATTGAACAAATAATTAGTATGTAGGTAATTTATCTAAATATAAAACTTTAAAGATACTCTTTAAGAACTCAAGAACTCACTCATGAGATATAAGCTAACCGGCTGTGATACGCTACTTTGATGCCTTTATCCTTTAAATGGGATAATAATTATTATATTTATTCGTTGTCTCTTCGGTGTATATCAAGTTTGATCTTATTTAAAAAAAATAAAGTTCAGTTTAATTGTTGTAGACTTTAAAAAACACAAAACCTTAGGTTAATCTTATTCATAGTTTTTAATTAGGCTTATTAAAAATAACAATAAAAAACGTCTGTCACAGATAATAAATCAACCTACTGTTACCTTAATATCTAGAAAAGAAAATATAATTAGAAATGTACAAAAAACTGAAGTACCATATCGAATAAATAAAAATTTTATGTAATTATAATTTAAATGATTAAAATAATCAAACGAAAAGACGAAAAGAACAACTTGAAGATTATCCGCTTTAAATTAATTTTCGTTTGGAAACATTCACAAATTTACTTATTTGTATTTAAACAAATGACATCTTACAAACAATTAAGATACCATTTTCTTTAACACAATGTACAGAATTTCTATTAAAATAAATTACTTAAGTGATACATTTTTTGTATTCAGTATAAACAGACGATTAATAATTGTTGAAATTCATTTGTGTTTCAAAGCATTAGCATAATTCATTTATATAATTTGTAAAGTTTTAAATATAATTTTCCTTTATTGAGGACAGCAATGGTAAGAGAGTCAAGTAAGACAGGCACTATAAGCAATTAAAACCTTTCATATCTGGGTTTGGTCCAAAATATATGTTTTTTTATTCACCTGGTGGTCTATAGACTTTTAGGCCTTAACAAATACTAACCATTAATTACATCGCTAATGCGCCTCAAGTCACGCATGCACTTAAGTCCTTGATATGGCCACCGTGGCCGATCTCACTCAGGGGCTCATCAAATTGATTCCTAAGAGTTTTTCGCTAAATTGCTTTTGAAGTGAAACATCTTACCTACATCTTGTTATGTATAGATGATAGCTCATCAAATATTGCAATTTTGTAAAAAATATATAAATGTAAAAAAAAATGTTTACTTTTTGATATTCGATCGTGTTTGAATTAGATGTACTGAGTTTATAGACAAAAAACTTTAACTAATATTTTATGACTCATACAAAATAAATCTACTAGGAAAAATAATTCAATATAAATCTAAACAACACCAGTCCTATTAGTGTTTGTTTGAAACAAAGATAACTTATCTCTTGATAATATTCGTATGATACAGATGAAATATGATAAAAATATATTTTATCTCTATGAGAATCATAAGAATAAAATGGCGGACAAAATTGAACTTTCCAGAGGGGCTGGAATTAATTACGGTCATGTATAATGCTTAGTAAGCACGACCTTTCTAGAAACTCGTAACACAGATAATACGTAGGCACACTATCATTTACACGGATATATACAAGTTCACGCACACATAGAGTAATATTATGAAAGTAAGAGCCGAGATATCCTAGTAGCTTGTATATATGTATTATATACAAGCCGAAGAATGCAGGTTCCGGTCCGGGCAAGCAGCACCTAATCTTTATGTGCTCAATTTGTCTTATGCTCAATTTGTCTTTATAATTCAACTCGTGCTCAGCGATGAACGAAGCCTGCATGCGACTGATGCAATTCTGCCACGTGTCTCCATCGACGCGCGTCGAGCAGAGTGATGGAATAAGCCACTAATTCTACCTGAGTGGAGAGGATTTTCCCAGCAGTAGGACATTAACAAGCTGTCAGTTTATTTAACTTTTATAACAGTTGAATAAAAATGAATTCACATATATATTTTTTGAGGCTTATATGACAATACCATGTTAACGGGCACAGAACAGAGTATATTTCAAATATAGTATCGTTCTTAAAGTTCCAAAACTTAGGATATTAATATATTTTATTTTTTTCGAATTGATTTTGATATTTCTTTCGTATTCGAACGTTGTATGAAGAAAAATAAATGTATTAAACCACTCTGGATTATATTACTACTTTAGCCAACTGACATGATTATCTTATATATTCGTTCAATTCGCTGAACATAGCTTTCCTAATGGGCGTTTATTACTTCATACTATAAAAAATGTGATACTGTGAAAAGTTTATATAGTTAAAGTTTTTAATTTATTCTTTATTTTGTTAAAAGATGCTGATGTCTACATAAAGGAAATTAAAAGTATTACCATAATTTAAAATATTTATTCGTTATTTTTTTATCAGGTAACATGGTAAAAAATACTCTATATACCCAACGGATATTTTTAGTGTTGCCTAAGTACATAGGTATGTATAGGATATATATTTCAAGTAAGTACTAACAGACGTTCTCACTCATACGCAAATATATCAACACACACACCAACATGTATATGTTAATATACAATATATACATACATCCTCAAAAAACACACATTCAAAGTTCACGCATTTCATAGCGTGATTGCTCTTGGCTTTTATTTTTTTTTTTTCAAACCAAGCCGCGTAGTTTTCTTGACTTTGATAAATACATTTTAAGTCGATCTGAGAGTAAGAGGCATTAAATGTCTGCCTGTCCGTAATATATTCAGGACGGGAACACGATTAAGACGCGACGCCATAGAAAATTTATAAATCATTTTATGCTTACAACAGAACTTCATCGTAAAATATAACTGTTGTTCTTGCTATACGTTAAAACTGAAAGCTATTACGGTTCAAACACACCTGAGCCTCAAAGTATGCCATAGAATTCTCACCTTAAAGTCAAATCCACATAAATTTTACATTGAACGAACGCACGCCATCTATCGTAATTTCATAGTACTATAACGCAGACCTTCAAGCACGTATTACAACAAATACAAAAAGTTTCAACTGAAACTCACACTACACACACACGATAACGCAATGCAGTATACACAAATACATATAATATATACTCGTAACCCGAGTCCTGAACAAAACACAAGTACGCTGTCATTAAAGCCAATTGTGCATGCAGAACTGAGCTAAACAAAATTAACATTCAATTCATAACAAATAAGCTAGATACTAATATTGATTTAAAAATTGCTCCTCAATATTCATTTCTATAATCCTAATATTGTAAATGTGAAAGTGAGTTTGTTTGTTTGTATTTTACCACCCCCCCCCCCCCCCAAAGTAAAGCCGCGCGTGGGAAGTAGTATAATATAACTATTACGAGTATTATCATTCTTCTCTTACATCACTTAAATTTTACAGTTGATAATAAATTCTCGAGCGTCTTATTAATAATATCATTCAAATTGTCATGATTGATCAAAACTTCAGTACATTTGTATGTACGTATATATATCACAATCACAAAAAATAATTTTGGATTAAAGTTTGTAAAACATTTTATTAAGCAAACGAATCTGAAAAACATTACAGTATATTTTATAGATAAGAGTATAAATTCGCAAACTTATCTGGTTATATTCAGTAAATGGAATTCGATATCTTACAAATAGCAGAACAAATGTGGGTGACATTTGACTGCTAACCGATACTTATGCTTATTTTTATATTTTAAAATGGTTCACAGTCTTGACTTTAAAGAGACATTAAAAAAACAATTTTTTTTTTTAAATTACGTAAATTTTATTGTGCCAATCGCTTGGCGACGGCCACAAAGACTATCAAAGCTGTCTGTATGAGCGCCTTTGAATAACAGCCGAACAGTACTGGCTACTAACAATTATAATGATGTTATATGTGACAACTAAATCGTAAAATAGGTGCATTAAGTGTAACTAAAATCACTTTGCACGTGGGACGAGGAATATGACATCTCAGATTTTTAGACGGCGCATTAGTGTAATAAAAGAAAGATTAATATTTCTAACAGTACGACCTGATGGTTGATTTACACGTCGTTTTAATTCTAAATTTTAAAAAAATCTACCGTTTTGTTCATCAAGTAGATCAGTTAACAATTGTGGCAAGCGAAGATAATAGAGAACAGTTTAGTTTAATTTCAAAATCCAATGTTTCACTACTTTGTTTTATATTGGAATTGTACTTCAGTCGTATATCTGGTCTGTGGATGTCTAACATTTATAGATATTGTTCAGCAATTGATCAGCAATTTCGGAGGAACGCCTTCGGGCCTAGTTGACTTATGAATATCCAAAGAAAGAAGTGATTTATAAGTTAACACCTAACAACAAGATATTAGAGTTAAATGAAATGTCTTACAAATTCAACTTATTGTAACATGACTGTAAGTATTATACCAACTCTTTTGAATCGAACGCTCTCAAGCGTTATTTGATTAAATATAATATTTTATAATCACTTCAACCGAAGAAGTTAAGTTGTCCAACCTTTTGATTATACCATTTTCTATAACTAATAGTAATAGAAAACGGTATATGAACAAACAACAGTTCTTGGTTAATATATTTTTATTAATAAAATAGAATACTCTTAATTTTACTACTTATATATATAGTCGACGTTCAAAATGCATTTTTTTTTCACGAATCCGTAGTGAGTACCATAGATTATTCAAGATATCGAGCAATGATATCACGTCAACGCAATGACAGACTTTATTTGACTTTACTTCTCTTGTGTATAAATATATGTGGTATATATTATGTTGATAGAAATATCCAAAACAAAAAAATCTAACCTAAACCTAAACTGAAAAACCATCGGAATAAGCCACAGTCATTTTCATTCCTTAAATCAGCGAATTCATTAAAATAATAGATACTATTTTATTATATATATATATATATATACGATCACGTTATATATATATATATATATATATAACGTGAAAGCATGTAACAAACAATATGTTTTATAAACCTGTTTACAAATGCAAAAATTCGATGATAATTCCTAAAATAAATATACCATCGCCTCTAACGAAAGTACGTTTGAATGAAATTTATTACATGAAATAATATGAATTAATATTTGTATTGAAATTTCAAATCAAAATGCCATTTTAACTAAAATATGATTGTAATTTATAAATTCAATTCTATTCACATAATATATTTAAAGATTTTCTCGTTGAAGTCGTTATGTGTAGATAAATATACTTAAAATTCTACGACATGCAAAGTGATTTTAGTTATACTTAATGCACCTATTTTACGATTTAGTTGTCATATATAACATCATTATAATTAATTTTACGACATGTAACTAATTAGCTTCACATGTAAAATAAGCGGCGCTACGCTTCGGGTCAAAAAAGTGGCTATGTTTTGTACATAGTCATCATCATCATCAACCTTTCGTCGTCCACTGTTGGACATAGGCCTCTCCAATGGCACGCCACTGAGCTTGATGTTCAGCTCTCAATATCCATCCGCTGCCAGCCAATTTGCGTATATCGTCACTCCCCCTAGCCGGAGGGCGTCTTACGCTACGTTTGCTGAGACGTGGTCTCCACTTTGTTCGTGGTCAACATAATTTTGTACATCTATATATATAAAAATCTCGTGTCACAGTTTTAGTGTTTATACTCCTCCGAAACGGCTTGACCGATTTGATGAAATTTTATATTTATATTCTGTAGGTCTGAGAATATACCGGCACCTTCAGCACTGGCGAGCCCTACATACCTACGCGTAAATGCATTTTCCCAGCGAAAAAAAAGGAGGAAATTGTTCTTACGTTTTTATCATACCAAAAAGCATCCCTTCTTAATCAACTCTTAAACCCCTTCACATGCATATATTTTATGCTATTTTTATTATGTTTTCATTGCAAAAATGTTAAGTAAGGATTAAATTAAAAATTTTAATACTTTAAGAAAATAGTAATTTATTCAAAATTAAATATAAAATAGCGAATTATAAGTTAAAAAAGTTCAATTTATGTTTACATTTGTATAGAATTGAGGTTATCTCATTGGCCGCCCACAATCCTTAGTGTCAAATCTGAAAATTTGCACACTTACACATACATACACATACAACCGCTAGAATAGAGAGAATCAGATAGAAAGAAAGAGGGGAAAGGTCGCTTGGAGGACAACGCTTTTTTGTTACATGACAATTTCTGCCAGGTCACTTTACTTTGCAGTAGTAAAAGAACTTTTTTCCAATAAATGTAAAAATATGTAAAGCATGTTGTACTTTACTTTATGCATTATTATTACATGCCCTGTACCGAACACACATACACTGTACTGTATGGTCGAATGTTTATATCTTATTGATTAAAAAAGGCATGGGATAAAATCCTTTTTTTTCCCGTACGAAGTCGGGACGGGCAGCTAGTAGTAGGTATATAAATAACCATAAAGTTGTAGTAATTATTTTTTTTATAATAAATATTGTAATATTGTAAACTGTCGAATAATTACATTATACTTCTCTGGTGTTACTGTAATTAACATAAATAACGAAACACTTATTGAACATATTAAAATATAATGTACATTCATATTGTGGTAGTAGAACATTTTAAAGCTATAATGTTAAAAGTCGGATCTGCCGCGGAAAAAGCTGAAGCGAACAAACGTAACACTTATTCGTCTCTTATTCAAAATTATATTTTTATTCCGTCTGCAGTTGAAACGCTTAGACCTTGGAGTAATAGTGCAAAAAAAATCATCCAAAATATTACTTAGACTACGTCTTATTGCCTCTACTGGTGACAGGAGAGCTGGTTCATTTTTCGCCCAGATAATCGGAATTGCGATTCAAAGGAGAAATGCTGCTAGCATTTTTGCCACCATTCCACGCGGCCACGATTTATACAGTAATTATTTTAAATTTTTATTTGTATTTATTTAAGGTTTTAATGTAAATAAATTATTTAATATATCATTCCTTGGTTTATATGTACAATATAATATACAAAAAAAAAATAAGAATATTGTAAGCAGTCGAATAATTATAAAGACTCCCACTGAGCCACTCTGGTGTTACAGTAATTAACAAAAATAACGAAACACTACATAAAAATATTAACAAAAGATCACATGATTTATTTATTTTGTTGGCTGAGCGTGGTTTCGTACCACGTACCTCTGAGTCGTAGACCCAGCACGCTTTCGTTGCGCCACTCTGCCATTTATTGTAACTAGCGAAAATAACGAACTGTTGATACAATATTTATTAACATAATATAATGAATGTACAGGAAACCTTTTCTTTGTTTTTTACGCTGGGAAAACGCATTACGCGTTTCCCCCCTACGGGAACAGTAGGGGGAAAACCTCAACCCTCTAGTAGGCGAAATAATCAGCGAGCGCCTACAAGCCTTGGTACATATGAATAATACGGAATAATATTCCTTGCATTGCCATGTCAGGTTATATTCCTTAAATTTATATTTCTAAAATATAATTCCCTTCAACTATAAGTAATTAATTAACTTTACGTGTAAAATAAATTGCGCTACGCGCCGCTACGCAATGTATGTTATGTATCGGGTCAATATATGTTATGTTTTCAATATAAGCTGTGTTTTGCTCTGTTTCGGTTTTCAACGATGAAATTGACTGAAATTTTATCGTTAACCTATGTATATTTAATAGTAATATTAAAAGAACGATATCATTATAGTTTTACGATCTTTCTAAATTTAATATAAATGGGTTATGGGTTATGGGTCCAGCACGCTTCCACTGCGCCATTCGGTTGTTATTGAAATTAGTAAAAATAACGAACGATTAAATAGAAAAATGAACATAAAAAAATTAAAAACAGCATACTTATTCTTTTGAATAAGTATGCTTGACTAGCAGAGCGTGGTTTCGATCCACGGACCTCTGGGTTATGGGCCCAGCACGCTTCCGCTGCGCCACTCTGCTATTGATTGTATTTCGCAAAAATAACATACTATTGCTAGATAATAGTCAGTATATTAAAATCCGTTTTTCATTCCTTTCTCCGTTTTAATTACGTTAATATCTTACAAGATAGTTGTAACAAAAATAGTACATACAAAGAGAGTACATAATACAATAAAACTAACTGCGCCAACCGACTAACATACCATATCGGTTTGTAATAATCTGATCAATCTAATATTATTAATACAATTAAAAAGAAAAAAAAACAAAAGTTTTTAATATCGTTCTTCAAGTGATATATTTTAATGAAATACAATTTCATAGCGCGAGTCTTTCTTCAATAAATATAAGGGTACTTGGGTAACATACAAGTATCGATGCCGTGCCTTCACACCCTCGTTCGTTACGACCGATAGATAGATAGATAGGCGCGTATGTCGGCATAATACACAGGACACATCCCTCTCTCCCTACGTCGCTGCTACGGCGGCGACATTACTCGTCTAGCAGCTGCGCCGCGGTCTCTCGCTGGGTAAATTTGTGCATATGAAAGTTTGTATAATGATGATGATGTAGTATGCAAATGGGAACACATTCATATATACTCCTTTTGCGGTTTTATCTTCAAAAGCTAATTGACAATTTCGACCATAATTTATTTTCATAATTAATATCGGAAAATATCAGACGCTACGCTACGTAGCTAACGCTCATTTGCACGTCATGGACATAATTAATATACCTGAGCCTCGTGAATCAAACTGTTGATGAAAACGAAATACATATTTATATTCATTGTATTTTGCTTATAAATATAATATTATACAGTCTCAATTTATTTATAACTTTACAGCGATTTGATAAAATTGTTCATGTTAGTGATTATGAAAATATATGAAACTCACCTTACTTATTAACGTTGAGATCGGATGATTAATTAAACAATGCTGTGTTTTCTTTCGAACGCAAAATCAATTGTGACAGAAAGATTTAAAAAGTGTTTAACTAAACAGCTGCTGCCGATAAAATTTTAGTTTTAATAGAAAATACTAACCAACAATCAATTGCAAATATTAATATTATTAAGGCAGTATAATGATTACGCATATGTTAACATAACAACAGGTTCTAAGACATTTCAAACATAACCTAAAACAATTATAACTACTCACATTGATTTTATCATTCATTAATTATTTTTAAAGTATTGTTGCAATTAAACGTCAATTATATTAGTCTGAAGAATACTGCACAAATTTTATAGCGCGTTCTTTAAACGTCCAACGCCATCTATTAGCAGAAAGGTGTATACAGTATCCTTACTAGTATTACAAATGTGAAAATGACTTTGTTTATGTTTGCATGATACGAACACATAATACAACCAATAAACATGAAATTTTACTTACACTTTGTCAGGGGTATAGAACATATATAGGTTTCCTAATAGGGGAGATGTTATTTGCTCAAATGTCTTATACCTTCACACGTGGAGTGAAATTAGTATTGCGATAATCTTAGAAACACAACAAAACAACAAAATAAATAGGCAGCTGAAATTTTTGAAGTGAAAACTTCTTTAGCGGCGTCGTGCACTTGTTTATGATGAGTAAAAAATGTTAAACTCGCGTCATGTCACGTGACCCCGATTGAAAATTCGTAAGACAGATTTTGAAGCGTAAATTTTTTTATGTAATATAAATTGTCATGTTTGTGTACGATAGTGCAATAAATGATTATTATATTTAGTACTTTTATACTGATAATTAAAGCAATTCGAGCAAAATGTTTCCCTAATCATTCCAAAATATCAAAAATGCATAACGTTAACATTCAAGTTTTCACACGTGCAGACACTCCCCGTTGTTTTTTTTTAAATATTTTATTGCTTTTAGAACATACAACGCGTACTTATATGCCAAGGATAGCTTAATTATGTATTGTATATAATCAATTATTATTATTAGTGATATAAATGCTAATTAAAACATCAACAAAAAGTAATCCCGTTCTCCTGAGGGTGTGGTTATGAGAGATAAAAACACCTTTAATATCTCCAGCAGAGTTTGCTAACTCCGTCACTCTCGAGAACGCCCAACGCGATGTCAGTATATACATCATTTACATGCTCATAAGAGCAGAGAGAGAGAAAGAGCAGAGATGGCCCAGTGGTAAGAACGCGTGAATCTTAACCGATGATCGTGAGTTCAAACCCACTGAATTTCATGTGCTTAATTTATGATTATAATTCATCTCGTGCTTGACGGTGAAGGAAAACATCGTGAGGAAACCTGCATGTGTCAAATTTCACTGAAATTCTGTCACATGTGTATTCCACCAACCCGCATTGGAGCAGCGTGGTGGAATAAGCTCCAAAACCTTCTCTTCAAAAGAGGAGAAGAGGCCTTAGCCCAGCAGTGGTATATTCACAGGCTGTTACTGTACATGCTCATGAAAGCAAAGAATGAAAAAGAAATTACGGAGCAAGCCAGTAAAACTACTCGTATTAATGATAACAGATAATAAACATTTCTTACAATGCCGACGGATGGTGGTTAGCAATTTCTATCAAGTGACCCATTTCCCAGTCGACCGTTTTAGATAAAGAAGAAGTTATCATTAAAGTTATGAGTAATGTAGCCTAAAATATAATCATACCATTAATTTATATAACTATCACAATTTCCTAACTAAAATAAAGTATTAAGTGATGTCTATCAGTTATCGGGCCGGGTGTTATTATATCTCAACTTAAATGAATTGCTTATATTAACATAAATAGTTTTAATAAATGATACCATTAAATAGATTCGCGGTTCCGACGTTGTGGGTAATTGGCCTGAAGCCAGAATTAAACCTATTTTCGGGGAGGGTCGACCATAGGCTGGTCATTTGCATAAATTCTATGTTATTAGAACCGTCCGTTTTGAAATCTTAGATCGAGTGAAGAATAAAACAGAGAAATTAATTAAATGCCTTACGAAATTGTGGCTTGTCATCTGTGATGGATCGTTAGGAAATAAGTCATGAAAATTGAATCCTTCCACTAAGAATCTGTAAATATTAGTTTCTTAGTTATTTAAAAATACAATTCTTACAAATTTTATGTATCTGATTGTAAATATTTATGAGCGCATTTCCAATGTATCAACGTATTAAAAACTAATACAGTGTAACTTCCATGTAACATCACTCGATTTAACGACAAACTTCCTAAAGCTATTTACATAATGCAAGGGATTGTACTGTCTTGACACATCAAACCTCAATCTAAACAAATGTGCCCGTAGACGGTATTGAATTTTGTTGTGGTTAAAACAGCAATCCCGTAAACGTCACGACCAAAGACAGGCAACAAAGATCGAATCCTCAGACTCTATAGCTTAATAAACCTAATAAATTGGATTTCGGGCTTATAATGTTAATAATAAATAACGGATTTGGATTAGCTAAGTTGTTTAACAAAATGACGTAACAGTAAATGTTATTTTAATGAAGATTAATATATCAATATTCTTACCATATAATTCTAACGTTATTTTGTTTTAAAAGTGATTTAGATAATGCGTGACGACTAATAAGTTTTAAGCTAATTTCGCCTAGACTTTTACTGCCGCTTAGTTAGGCGACCTGAAATCCAATCCTGAAATCCAAAAAAGTAAAACAACATACAAACTGTTATGATTTTTTTTGTAACTATTCATTAAACAACCATAATACGTTACAAATATTATTTACTTTAAGAAAGATGAGTTGTTATTTAAATTATAGAACAGCCCTCGTATGAATAGAAACGGAATAATGAAAACAAAACTTATGAAATAATGGTAAACAGTCTTGAGTGTTTGTTAGGAATTTACTCAGATTTTTAATTTTACCTTCTAATATTCTACGATATTTCTACTTTGGCTTCCGTTCAAGGCACAGATGAGCCGGCACCGATTACGAAGGGATATGATCGGTGCCATTTCCTCTGCTATCACAAGGAAAAGTTTAGTGATAGTAGACAAATAGTCGTTTTGCCATTCTATCAGCCAGGATTGTGTCAGAAGGATAGGAATGTGCACGTACACATTTGGCTCTTCCCCTTAGAGAATAGCCGCCATGATCAAAACCAGTCAGGAGGACATCACATTAATAGCTTATGCTAATATGAAAACTATAAACTCTATCATGGCAGTACAAATTTCAATGATAATAGGATTTATTAGTTCGAGTGTGGTTGAACTCAAACAGTATAACAAAGATTTTTCTTAGAAACTTTCAGTACAAGCCTGTATTGATAGAAGACTTACTCCGTTCATATTGCACTGGAAACTTTGTCAATTTTAAAGTCGTATTTACGAGTATATACCTATTTACTATTTATCGCTGCCAGCTGTATGTGTTTAGTTAGACACTTTTGTTCCAGCAACAAAGGAAAATGTATTTTCTAAGTATACGCCTGTCTAATCGTAAGTTGTGTTATTTTTTAATTATTTCTTAAATAAATAAAATCTGAAATGATCTTTGTGTTTTTCATATCCTTAATTTGTGTTTAAAATTCCTATGACCCGCTATGACGGAGCGAAAAACATCTTGTAGAAAACTGCTACTAATAAGAAGTTATGTTTTCACGTTATGAGAGCATTCGAAAACACTCAGATAATTTAGCAATGTGACAACGACAATAATATTTTAGCAATATATAGCTGACAACAACTATAAATATCTATAGTTGATAACTTTTTAGTAGAACCTGATTTTGACAATAATCATATCTGTAAATATCATATCTGTATCATATAAAAATATCATATCTGTAATAATATATAATATTTATAATATATTATTATCTATAAATATTGCTAATAATTGTAATGATTTATAATAACAAAGTTTCGTACATGATTCCGTTCCTAAATAATTGTTCAAAATCGAGCATGATATTATTGTTCCGAGTTTTAAAAAAAGTTTAAAATATTCATAGTGAAATAGAGAACAAAGGTATGTATAGTTTTGTCTTTTGAAAATGTTAGCTCGTACTCGAGCTTTAAAGTCGTGCTAATGAGTCTCGGTTCTTCCGAGAGAGAATGAATTGATCCATACTTATGCTTGAAAATAGTAAGATAGCGTTTTATTCTGCGTCTACTTTGTTAAAACAATTCGTATTGAAAATGAAACAAAGCAGATCGAATTTTTCTATTTGCACATCGAATAACACAAAAGCAAGGGCCCTTTAAGAAATAAATAATATTTCTAGATACAATACTAGAGAAGATTTTGTCTTTCGGATCTTATTTATTAATTCGTATAGTTTATATTAAAAGTGTTTTATAATTTCCAACGCGTGCTCAGCGATAAGATGATAAGAAAACATCAAATCATCAAACAACAGATACATCGACAGATATTTTTCGAGATATATTTTTCGCCACTTAGATCATTAAAAAACATATATAAATTAGGAAAGACAAAAGACTTAAGTACCTATTTCCCTTCGTCTTATCAATTGATTTTCTTCTTATTTTGTTTTGTGTTATAAATAAAAAGAAAGAAAATAAGAGTAAAAAAAAAATCGTATCTTCATAGAAGATTATCAGAAATAAAGGTGAAAACAGTGTTTTTTTTTAGTATATATTGAATAAGAAATATATATATACTACACGTAAAACATGAGAAATATAAAATGATTTCAAAAACACCTTACATTTTAATTGATACTTTCAAACTCTAGCTTCATTAAAACAGTTAAATGTTGAACGTTTTCTTTTAAAAAAATAGACTCAATTTATAAAGATAAAATAAGATAGAAGGACATCAAACAGCCACCTGAGCAACCAAACGAAAAAAGAGACGTTCTATTTTTATTTTTTTTATAAAACACCATTCGCTCTTTATTTACCAATTGACGAAACTAAAAGAAACCTTTTTTAGTTCATTTTCAGAAACATGAACGTGGTTATATAAGGGCAATGGTTGATTTAAATTCTGTCGTAACTGTAATGAAATATAAATAAAAATACATGATATTATTTTTTTTATATTCATACATCAATATTTATATTGCAAAATGTGATTTTTTAATCTTCAACGATGCCTTTTTAGCAATGTTGGGTAGCACTTGTGTTTTGCACCCTTCACTTGAGCCTGTTCCTCAAATGCTGGACCAGACTCATGTCAACACTTCACTTCATGGTTCAACACCAACGTCAATCAATTATTCTTGAGTGATGTGAACAATGTGACAACGTCCATTATTAGCTAGTTCGAAGCTATTGTAGACAAATCCTAATCCATTCTCCAAGGATCTTTAATGTATCAAGTAGCAGTCTAGACTAAGCTGTCCATCTGGACTACCGAACTTATTTTTCTCTTCTCAGCTTCTCCTGTTTGTTATATCTTTCAAGAGAACTGATGTACTGACAGTTGTACAGTTTATTTCTTACAAAACCCATTCGTCCTTGAGATCGTCATCTGAGGTCCTTCAGATTGAGATCTTCACCAATCAAACCATGTGTTCTGGACCAAGCAGCACCTAGTGTTTAGAAATAAAATAAGTTATGACGACCATGAGTCAGAAGTAAATCCTACAGGTAACAAAAAAAAAACATATAATCCTGATTTATTTTAGAAGAATTTCAGTTAAGTGATGAAAGTCAATCGGGAAAATTGCAATACTACCAGATGGGAAATAAATGATTGATGAAATCCTGCACACTAATTTTGGATACGATGACTTTCCAATGGAAACTAACCAAATCCGCGGGATAATATTATACTGCAAAAGTGTGTGTGTAAACACAGTAGCACTCTCGTCTCTTACTCTCATCAAATGGGACGTAGAAACATCGGCTTTACGTGCTTTTCGAGACAGTGAAACATTAACAACTATCAAACTTCGTGGTGGTACTGAAAATTTCTTGACAAAAAAAAAATCAATAACTTTTTACTGGCTCGAGTTGAGGCTTGAATGTGGCGCACTATATAGTATAGATCGCAAGCAGAAAAAGAATGTCGTAACACAAACGTTCACAATTTAACTGTTGGACAGTGAATAGCGAATGAGCATTTGGGGTTAAGTTTACACGTTTGCCTTGAAACTTTATCGAGTTTAATAGTGAGTCAATTAAAGTAATGGTGATTACGAAATAAGCGTAAAAGGCCAATTATTTTTAATACTTTTCTATGGTACTTGTCTATACAGACTAAATTACTTGTTAACATTTCAAATAGCGATGGAATTATCTGCGTGAGTGTGTTTTGATACATATACGAGTAATTTATCTGTGTCTTAGGAGTTTTTGTTCTTAAGGCCATCAGTTATGTCGGTAGGTTCAGTTGATTCGGATAACATGTTTTTGTAAAAACATTTTTTCTAAACACAATAAAATAAATCCTTCCTAGATATTATGATTAGTGATATGTACAAAATAGAGTAAAAGAAAATAAAACATAGAGTTTCGATTATAAAATAAATGTATGTTAATATATAGCAATAAAGTATATAGTATACGCGCCATGCAAATACAAGAGACAAGAGAGCGAGGCACGATGGCATAAGATAGCGTCATGTCGCACGGCATCAGAGCAAACCAGCAGGTCTTAACAGCGCACCATTAGACCTCAACATCAGTTGAGGTCGCAGTATATTGATATCAAAAAGATATACTAACATCTTTTTAAGATATATTAAGACACACGACATTAATCTCAATCATTGAAATTTATAAGCTTTACTTTTTATATTTTAAATAGTTGTTTATATATATATATATTTATATATATATATGTATATATATTCATCTATCAGCATTGCATAAAAACATAAATTTCTGTTTTGGATTTTTTTTTCACAATTTAGACCTGATAAAATTACAAGTGTTTTTATTAAAAGTCTTGCGTGAAAACTTTTAATATGTATTAAGAACTCATATACTAGCGTAAACTTAAAAATATAGACGTATTTATTTAAATGGGATACCATTATTGTATTGTTAACGATTAATAATCAACACTATAACAGTTCCGAAACGAATGTTCGTAATAAATTAAAAATGAAAACATTAGATTTTTGCTTCATATTTTGAACCTTAACTACATAGGTAACAAGGTATAATAAATATGATTGGTTGGATTGGCAAGGGTGGCAAGGGAGCTATCGACCTGTAATGGGATGAGGTTTACCTCCCACTAACATCCATAGTTTCAAAGGCCCATCCGCTAGATGTCACTATACGAAGTTAGATCGCGCTAACGGAGTGCCAGATTGAAAACATCGTATACCGGAGTAAATTTATTGCTCAGTACGAAAACCTAATACTGCCATTAGTTATTAGTTTTAAGTTAGCTTTAAGTGTTACGTTTTACATAATTTAGGAAGTATGGTTTTCATTAAGTAACAGTCAAACTGGCTATTTTTGAATAGCGGTTGTGTTTTAACCAACACACCGTTAAAAATACCTACCAAGTCTATCTCTTCTTACAAGTCGACTTCGACTTTCAAGTATTCAAGCTCTGTTTCTCAAAGAGATTCAACACGAGCCATTAAATAGTTAAGAATCCTATTTAGACAATGAATCCTGAACCTACAAAAAACGTATAAAGTAATTTAAGAAAGAAAATAACCACGGGGTTTATTTCAATAGTTTCAGACACTTGGAAACAAACGATTGCTATTTTTTATATTATGTAGTCTAAATTCATTTAATATATAATAATTATATATATTTATGATTACGTCAATTAATAAACAAGATAACAGCCGGTGTCCTATTATTTACGGACTAGCCTCTTAATTTCCTTTGTTATTGGAGATGACTGTGAAGTTTTGGAGTTTACCCAACCACACTGCTCGACTGCGAATTCGTGAATACAAATCTGGCAGTTTTTTTACGCAGGTTTTTTCACAGATAATACAGTAGCTGATATACGTGAATCTTAATAAAACATTGAAGGTTCGAACTAGAGCAAGAAGAAATGAGTTGGAAACATAGTAAGGGAACCAGCCTGTGTAAAATTATGCTACACGTGTCCACCAATCCGCATTAGAGTAGTGTGTAAAATCAGTACCAAACCTTCACCTCAAGAGAACAGGAGAGATTTAATTGTATGTTTTAAAGTCGAATTGTATGTATATTAACACATTGAAACTCTGTACATATTAAATTTATTATTTGTATGAGTAAAAAACATTTTTCACTTTAATCATTGACTAGAAAGAACACTCGTCGAATTTCAACGATTCCACAAAATATGTTTATGAAGGATATTATTATCTTTGAATAAAGAGAATTCAATTTTATTTGGAAAAGCTTTCGTCCATAATTGAAGGAATTGAATTAAAACCAATAAAATAAGCAGTCTTGTTTTTTCCATCATTATATAGTTCGTAATATTAACGCGATATACGTGTAGAATTATTTATTAATGTATTTTCAAAAGTACATTTTTAATTCTCGATGCTTAAAATATGTACTTTTCTTTTAATTCTCGTATAATTTGTACCGTAGGCGTCGCTTCGACAGTCTTAAAGTACGAGACTTATCCATTATTTGGCTTCACGTCGATTGCAATATTAATCCGCCAATCTATGCGTAGCTATATACATAGGTCCCATAGCGGTAATGCCAAAACTGATCGGCTCATCGAGCACATCCAGTTACCTGCAGATTCCGTCCGCAGAGATCGTGACTTTAACGCCCACCCCGCTTGCATCACGTACAAAATATTATGTGTATGATCTATTTTATATATTCTGACACAATTGGTAACTGCGCCAACGCGACTTTCAGATGTGGAGGATTATACACCCTCTCTCTTGGACCTTCTGGTGATCTCTCATCCGGATGGGTACCAGGTTTCCGTTGAGTCTCCTCTTGACTAGTCACACCACTGTCTTGTAAATGTTACGTCCTCATCCGACGGAGCTTGTCTGAGGGGAAGAGAGCCTTAATCGTAAACGTTTCTATAGTTTATGTTAACAAACACTGCAGTGTCTGTTCCCACTAATTATGACCTTACAACCATCCACTTGTTACTTATTTTGGACAAGCTGTATTGAATCTCACATATTGAATTAAGCTAACCACTTCCAATAGCAAGAAATACATAGTAAGTTACTACGCAACACTTGGAGCTAACTTCGCGTTACCCAATCTAATACGTCAGTTAAAGATTTGATTTATTGACTCACTTTGTTTGAGGGTTTTCGGCGCGGAATGTTTTACAGAACAAAGTAATTGTACTAAGTTACTTTATGTTGTAAGCGTAAGCTTACGTTTGTTTGTTAAGATTAATTTCATACAAGTTCTTGTGATAACTACATATATCTTAAATGTTCCATAAACAAATAAACTTAATACAAAATATGTAAATAAATATGAATTTAAGTTATGGTTAGCTCTTTAGATATTTTTTATCTGTAAGTGATATTTATTTTAAGCATACAAAAGTCTTTGAAATGATTATTGTTGAGATAATTCATCCACTTTCGTATGATAGTGAAAAAGTCGTTAGTAACAATAGGCGCAATATAAGTTAACCGGTCTAAAGTTAGACTTTCCGAGATATTTGCGCATCTAAACAGCAAAGAAGCAGCCTATAAATGTCCCATAGCTGGACAAAGACTTTCCCTACTTTTTTTTTTAAATATGAGTGACTTATATACCCAAGCTAAGTGAATTTTAAACGTTATGAACCATCATTTTGACTAATTTCGTAATACTGGCCCATGTCAAACACCCCGCATTTCTTGTAACCAACTACCAAAATAAACTAATTGGCCATTCTGATTGTTTCCTAACCTTCTTTTTCTTTTTTTTTGATACATTTTTCTTTTGTTAATAATGTTTGGCCAATATATCTTTATTTTAACAACATTGTGCACTAAGCAAATAAATAATCACTTATAATACAGATTCGCTCTTGTGAATTATCTAGTGCGAGAGGTTTAAAAATAAAACAATTTGGGTCAAATTTATTGAAGAATGAACAAGAAGATATGTAACCATAAATAAACAAAGGTATAACGTAACCTAGTTTTACGCCATAAAGACTTAACTCTTTATCTTTTACTTTATTTAATAAACTATCTAAACTTATATGACGAAGATGAAGTATAATAGTTCTCGTTCGTGTGTCTGGTTTTATGACCTTATGGTAACATAATTATTTGAATACTGAGTAACATGCATACTTAAACTTTACAACGAAAGTAAATTCTAATCTTATTCTTATCAACATAAAACTTATTGCCATCTGCGTACTTTTCAATATATATAATTATAATATAATAGTTAACCACAAAACTAATGTAATTAGCTAATGTCATGACAGTAAGCGTTAACATTACAGCAGTGTTATTATTATAATGGCCTCGATATACTGAGCAACATAATTCTAAACACAGGTTTGATCCAAAGACATCGTATCGTACTGGGGCTAATGGGAATGGGAGTAATGGAACTTGTGTCAAGTCCCATTTTTCAACTACTAAGGTCCTCCAGACTGATTTCAGCCACGGCGGCCAATCTCAAGAGAGATTAGCCAGCTGCGCAGGACATATTATAGTGCACAAGTGTGTGCGCAAACACAGGTGCACTTTTCCTTAGCTCTCATAATCCGATGGGACGGCTATCCGACACGACCGGAAAGAGTTCCGGCGCAGGACCAACGGCTTAACGTGCTTTCCGAGGCACGGGAGTGTACACACTTCCAACTTCCAGACTCCGGGCTGCTACTGAGAATTTTCTGACAGAAAAACCCAATAACTATTTATTGGCCGACCTGGGAAATGAGCCCAGTAGCACCGGGTCTGCGGCCTTATATCTAGCCACTAGACCAACGAGGCAGTCACTACTAGTGACGGAAGTAATTGAATAGCCTGTATGACTTACATATTATAAAACGAAGTCCCACCACCACTTCTATCTGTCTGGACATGATAAATTCAGAAACTATAGAACGGATTTTCATAAAGTTTTTATCAATAGACATTAAGGTTTTGTGTAAATTGGTTGAAATATGACCATGATTATTCAAGATGTCGGAAAGAATCATCACGCTGCGTAAACCGATATTTAAATGATGTGTTACAATATTGCAGGACCCAAACAAGCTGACAAGGCTTATGGGTGCCAAGAATAATGTTTATATTTATCAGGCAGCCACCACGCTGTCTGACATTTCACGATAAAGTTCTTCGTTGAGTTTCGAGTGTGGGTTCGATAAGATTGTTTTCACAGAATACAACAGCACCAAGATAACCCAGTACTCTTCCGTAATAAAATGACTACAATCTCTGAACGGTCAAACTATATTACACTCTTGATTATGTAATTAACTCTCAAAAGACTATGTTTATCTTTTTTTATATCAGAATTTACAAAAGATTTGATTAACCTACAAAATTCTTATCGCCCACAATATACATAGATTATTAAAAACGAAAATTATTCACCTTCAAGGGAACACCACCCCACATTAATATACCCTCACAGGAAACGTCGACCCGATGGGAGCAATTTATCATATACGGTTAATATAGGATGGTTTTATAGATGGTGTTTTAGAACCAACGAGGGTTCGGAACGTATGTTATAATATACTGGTTCCGCTATATATTTCATAAATCTTATTTTATATTTTTATTTATATTTATTGAGTATCAGCAATGGACACTGTTCGGAAAGCTTAATATAAAATTACGTCGTGGTAATCATCTTATCACCAAAACCAAGATAATCGTGTATGGGACATACATTTAGAAAATACCCTTGTAAAGTGCAAACAGTTAGATGCCGTGTCCAAAATAAGAGACGGTTGAACACGTTCCATGTGTTCCGTGGATGTGTAATATTGCGAGGCAAAGTTACAAACGAAAAAGATCATAAGGATGTATAGCTGCCTAAAATTGCCGCTCTGCCCAAGAAGAGGCAATTACTGTGGGTAGTGCGTTTTGACGATATATTATAGAACACTTCCAAAAATAATCCAAGACAAATTTGATTTTTAAATATAATCTGTTGTTTGTTATTGTCATGTTTCTAATACAGAGTAATAATAGTTTATGAGGAGCCATATCACGTTATTAGAATAATGCAATAAAATGTACATATTAGCACGGCGTCTAGTGTGGACGAGCAGCGTTATACTAGTATAATATAAGGTCCTCCAGACCGATTTCGGCCACGGCGGCTGCGTAGGAGATATTATAGTGCACAAGTGTGTGCGCAAACATAGGTGCACTCTCTTTTCCTTAGCTCTCATAATTCGATGGGACGGCAATCCGACACGACCGGAAAGAGTTCAGGCGCAGGACCAACGGCTTAACGTGCTTTCCGAGGCACGGCAGTGTACACACTTACAACTTCCAGACTCCGGGCGGCTACTGAGAATTTTCTGACAGAAAAACCCAATAACTATTTATTGGCCCGACCTGGGAATTGAACCCAGGACCACCGGGTCTGCGGCCTTATATCTAGCCACTAGCCACCAACGAGGCAGTCTCGTCGTATAATATAAGGACTCACTCGCCATTCATATAAAAGACAGCAACACAAAATGGCGATTCGTGATAAACCCGCTGACTACAACTTGAAAAGCGATGACACTTATCCAGGTACAATACCATGCCATGCCACCCATGAAAAATATTTTTCCCATTTATTTATCGAGAATACATGATACAATACAACAAGTTAGTTCGTTTATTTCAACTAATTATAAAGTTACTTCGATACGTAGATATATTTTTAATAAAATTTGAGTTAGAAGATACCACAGTCTTAAAATAAGCAAACATGAAAATTACTAACAACGTTATAATGTTATGAATAAAGATTGCTTGTTTAACGCTGCTCCTTACAATATTTTTTGTAACTGATTTTTAAAAGTAAGAACAACGTAGTGCCAGTCTCATCAAAACTTTGTGTTGATGTTTTATACAAGTAGTAAAGAGAACGTGATATATACCTACCCAATAATTTTATGAAATATTATGAATAAAAAATAGTCTAAGCCGAACAAAACTGAGCCAGCGAATTCGATTTGCAGTTCATACTTTTTGACCGGTAAAATTGATAATTTTGCTTCGCACAAAATTAAGTCCCGTAATTTCCCCAACCTATGACGCAAAATCATTAAATTCACCATTGATTTATTCGTGGGAGACATCTACTAATATTATAATAGAAAAAGTGTGTTTATTAGATTTATTTCAAAGCAACAGATCGGCGTATTTTAGGCATGAAGATACTCTGAATCGAAGCGTTATTCCTTTCCATATCGGAAATATGGATCAGTATTTTGACATAATAATTTGATACAGTAATTGTTATGTTGATATCTATAACGGCTAACGGTTAAGTGTTTTCTACTAAAATTTGGGCGAAGGGTGGCAAATAAATCATAGACAATTTTAAATCGCATTTTCTTTAGCTATTTAAGCTATATCAGTAATTTACTTTTCGCTCTAAAACAACAAAACGAATTCATAGTCGTAGATTTTGACATAACAAATATGACACTTATATCTGAGGAAAAATAATCAGTTCCTTTGGGATAGTTATTTGGTAGAATGTTTTATTTTCCTCTGCAAGCCATAACGGTGGCACAGACTTTAAAACCAAATTTTAATAAAACTTCTTATATACATGTGCGTGTACCAAATGCCAATATACAACAAAAGGATAATCATCAATTTACTAGTCTTGCGGGTGACTAAATCTTTGGAGTGTTTTTTTTTTTCATTATTGACGGATGACAAAGGAAAGTGCTTACTTTCCTCTCCGACGACTTGGATGTCTGTTTTTAATAAGTCGATTAGTAAAATATCTGCGTAATAAAAGGTACATCAATATTAAAAGCCCAACGAGAGTGTCTCACGTAAAAATGAACTATGAAAAGGAGAAACGTGCGAAAATTTCAATGAATAAAGTATTTATATTTTAATTACCCGTCAACCTATTTATGTATATATTGAGCGAAATACTTAACCTACATTTTTCATTGTATTCAGAATTATAGGACTTTTTGGATAACAATGTATCATTCAGCAGAGAAGATTTAAGTGGTTGCATAAATTTTATTGTTAAAAAAATAAAATATATCTTTATAATACTTACATATAAGTAAGAATAAGATTTATTATCTGATATTAATGTTACCTACATAATTTGAACTTGGAACATATGAAGGACTTTGAAATAATTATTAAATTCAATTACTGTAGTAACTCTTTTTCAAAAGGTTGAGTTTCTTTAAAGCTAAGGTAGCTAGGAAGCACTCCGAAACTAGTCATCTGTAAGTTCCATCAAGGTTTACTTAATAAACTACAAAAATGGGGCTTTCAAAAACATTGAACTTTTTATAAAAATGATAATGATGATGTCCTCCTGAACGATTTTAGCACATCACATAGATGTCTCTTTTCCCTAACTCTCATAATTCGTTGGGACGGCAATCCGATTAGACCGAAAATAGCTGAGGTGCAGGACCACCGGCTTTATGTGCTTACCGACTAACGGGAGTGCACACACTTCCAATTTCTAAACTCTGGGCTGCTACTGAGAAATTTCTACATGAAAACCCAATAACCTTTCATTGGCCAGTCCTGGTGCTCAAACCTAGGACCTTGGAATATGAGGGCTTCAGCAGTTGCATTATGCAACTAGGAGGAATCATTTTCCCTCATTCCTGCTTCCCCTTTCCTTCACAAGTCTACGTGTGCTGGCTCTCGATGCCACCGCCTAACTGTGACATCAATTCCATCGCGCACAAAGAAATTTGGCAACTCTTTTCTTTGTCGCACCTCGAGAAAATTGAATTCTTTACCAGCACACGTGTTCCCCTGACGTGACTTGGGTTCTTTCAAACGAAGTGTGAACAGGCATCTTGCGGGCTGGAAAGGCGGGGGCGGCTAGTGCAGATCATTCTTTCTGACTGTACTAGCCGTCGTCGCGTTTGGACTCTACTACCACTTACCATCAGGTGGATAAGAATCATTATCCCTCCCGGGTAACATAAAAAAAAACAACAAATCCATAAAATACCTAACTAGCACTTCTGATCAACGACAATAGCCTCTCAACTCAAACGGTTCAAATAATAACAACAAGACAAACAATAGATTCAAAATTTTGCCTAAATCTACACGATTCGCCTGATATCCAATCAAACAGAATCTCTTGATAAACTTTGCCTTGAATAATGAAAATGAAGCGTAACGTTGTATTATATTAAAGCTAGCTAGCACAAAGACAATACTGAAGTGTACACCTGCTTAGCGTAGTCTGTCGGTCGTGACGTGTTCTATGACCTTGAACCCCTAACCGACTTTTGTGTGAAGGAGACAACAATATATACTTTCATTTCACTTTCGTTTTCATGAGCTAACATAAGCTTATCGTGCCCCCCCTACCATAATGTGTGACAATACAAGTTAAAAAGCTTACTATGTAAATATTACTTTGTAATTGTTTTGTCGTTCTACTATTTCATCTATGTACATAATTATAAACAATATTTAATAAGGGGTTTCCGATTAAAAGTTTTTTGCAAGAAACTATAATCCAGAATCCTCTCGATATGGACCATTCGTTTACCATTTATTTGTTAACAATACAACTTGTCTGAGCCATAAAATTAATGGACAAAGACACAAAAAAACTTGGGTAAGCAATACGATGTGACTTATGATCTTTCATATCCTACCGTTCTCTCTATTACACTGAAAAAAACAAGCACTTACTGCTTTTTTCATACTATACGCTATTGTATTTTACAATTCAAAAATCCTTGTTATGGATGCTCGCAAGTTTACACATTAAGGCGCTATTGTGGCTAAAAATAAAATGTAAAGTGGGACGGTCGTGCAATAAAGTTCACGTCAGTTTTTGCTACAACTGGAGCCAATACCTAAACTTCAATGGGCCCTATATAGGCTTTGTTCATATAGGGATCAAACAATGCACGTGAAAGCGAAGCGGAAGAGTACGTGACCTGGAATCACATGTTAAACTATGGCTACACATACGTGAACAAGATAATATGTATATTGTGTGGCAGTAGCTTTTTAAAGCATTCGAAGTCACTATAATTGTTGCTTCCCTTTTTGCTTTCCACTATCCTCACGTTTAAGATATGTGCAAACTCGAAACCTTTTCCTCAAAGAAAGAAAGGGCTTTGGCCCAGCAGTGAGACGTGTACAAAGTGTCACATAACCATTAATTAATTACGTAAAAATATATAGATATAATAATTTTATACTCTTTATACATCTGTATAAAGATAAAATAATGTTCTTCCTTCTGGTGCTACAGGTATCAATAACATGATTGTGTGTAATATGATTCGCCCCAATAACTTCATACTATGAAGTTTTCGAAGGGACTCAACACTTAACTATCTAGAAACCATTTTATTTTAAATTTAAACACTAACTTTTAAAATATCGTCATTGGAAAGTAACGATACTAACTGAAAAGTGTAGGAAGCACCACTAATTTTTTATGTGCTTAGTTTGTGTTTATAAATTATTTTAGTTGGAGGTGAAGGAACATCACGTGTAAATCACATTTGTCGAATATAATTCTACTATCTATGTAGCCACTAATATACATCGAAGCTCCGTGGTAAAGTAATCTCTTTAATGGAAGAAGAGGTCTATTTTCTAGAGTAGGACATTTAACGATCAACTTATTTACTAATAATAATAATAACTTTTAATTTAATACTCGTATTTCAAGACTTTATATCTTTAAGAATTTAAGTTATTGACATAACTAAGATACAGAATTGGTGGAACTAACTACCGAGTTTGTTGCCATTCTATTGGGTAGTAACTATATTCAAATAGTTGTAGATTCACATTTAATATAATTCAGTAAAATGAAGCTTCCAAAGCGCTTGTAAGAGCCTACTTGAATAAAAGTACATTTTGATTTAATTTGATCTTTTCCAAAAACGTTTCATTCGGAAAACATGAAATACATATTTCATAAAGTTTATCATTCGTGTATTATTTTATATTTCTAAAATTTATTTTACCAGCGAATACATTTCACTTGAATATTTTAAAAGCAACATGTATTTCATCTTTAAAAAACGTTTCATAGTCAGAATATATAAATAATGTATATCACATAGCAGTGCTATTGTTATTTTTTATAAATTTGTACATTAAGCGTGTGGAAAATAAAAAAAAACGTCTTGACAATTACATTCCTCATTTGAGATTAACTCATAATATATAAAAAAGTAATTTAATGAACATATGAGCGTGGATTTTTTGTACAAGAAAGTTTTTGTTGAATATATGTATAATTGTGTAGACCAAAGTAACTCCTAAAGGTTCGAACTCTTCGAAAAGTCAACAATCTTCTTAGACCTTTTATATGGATCTAGATGTTAACTGTATCCGCACATTGTAGATTTCTTGTCGAATTAAGCTCACGTTATCATCTTTACAACTACTCTTTGTTTCCTAAAGAAATCTTTATTTGAACTGATTTAGTTCTCTAATTTCTTGAAAGTCAACATGTCTTATTTATTAAGAATAAAAAATAACTATGAAGATTAAATTTATATACCCTGTGATTTTTAATCATATATATTGTACGTATATAAAAAATACTGGCTCGTTGGTCTAGTGGCTAGATATAAGGCCGCAGACTCGGTGGTCCCGGGTTCAATCCCCAGGTCGGGCCAATAAATAGTTATTGGGTTTTTCTGTCAGAAAATTCTCAGTAGCAGTCCGGAGTCTGGAAGTTGGAAGTGTGTACACTCCCGTGCCTCGGAAAGCACGTTAAGCCGTTGGTCCTGCGCCTGAACTCTTTCCGGTCGTATTGCCGTCCCATCGGATTATGAGAGCTAAGGAAAAGAGAGTGCACTTGTGTTTGCGCACACACTTGTGCACTATAATATCTCCTGCGCAGTTGGCTAATCTCCCTTGAGATTGGCCGCCGTGGCCGAAATCGGTCTGGAGGACCTTATATAAAAAATAAGGAAAAATGTACCGGTTGCAAGAATATCAGCGGTTCGATATTCGAAAATTGATGGAGACTATAATTAATAAATAACAATAGAAAAATGTCAATAAAAGAAAATCTGCAAAAATCAAACACAATATTCATTTTCTCCATACGACGTAAGATATAAGATATATCGTAAGGTAAAAATATTTACACAAAGTTATCAATTAGAAGTAACAAAAAGAAGTATAGGGGTAACGACTATCAGTATCATACAGAAATGTACGACTGTGTGCGTTGTGGCAATTTTCAATTCTCTATTGTGGCTTTTATTTTAAATTATAATGTTCATGAATAATACCAGACAAATGACCGCGTTTAATTACAGTCACAGAGCTATTAACATGAAATTAGTTATTACTTCTGCATTACGGGCATTGGAAGAACCTGTTGTATGTAGTATGTCAAATACGTCTTATTTTTATTTTTATTTTTTATTTTTATTTATTTATTAACACCAACAAGATATACATTAACAAAAGCGAGTAAAACATAATTAAACAACTAATATTAAAATCTAAATGTTGTCTTAATTATAGGTGTTACACACATTTCAAAGCAAAATAGACACAACATGCAGGTAAAATTACAAATTAAAAGAAACAAAATTTGGAAAGAAAATCATCAACATAAACATTAAAATAATAAATAATAACATATCGTAACAAATTAGATAAAATTGAGCATATTTATAAATTTGTACTTTAATATCATTAATAAATATTAAAATAAAGAATTACAATGTCCAATTAAATAAAATATAAAACAAATCAAATTTTTAATTGAGTAACAAGGTTTTCCGATATTAGGCAATAACAAATTAATAAGTTAATGCATCACAACCATCATAATTATTAGATTACTCTAAATTAGAATTATATGATGAATAAAAATTCAATAAATTACATTTAAATTTCACAAGGCTATCACAAAATATGTCAATATCCATCTTTCTATCTAAATTCTTTTTATCTAAAGTGGATGACGTAGTAGAAAGAGTACAATTATTTTTTGTTAATTTATAGATAGCATTGTAACTCAACATTAATCTATTAATTGGAGAGTAGCGTCCTTGACGTGAGCGTGTAGGTTTTAGCGTCTTTGTTACATATCTACTTATACTCCGTGATACTGGCTCACTCACACTTTCAATCAAAAGTAAGGTCCTCCAGACCGATTTCGGCCACGGCGGCCAATCTCAAGAGAGATTAGCCAACTGCGCAGGAGATATTATAATGCACAAGTATGTGCGCAAACACAGGTGCACTCTCTTTTTCTTAGCTCTCATAATCCGATTGGATGGCAATCCGACACGACCGGAAAGAGTTCAGGCGCAGGACCAACGGCTTAACGTGCTTTCCGAGGCACGGGAGTGTACACACTTCCAACTTCCAGACCCCGGGCTGCTACTGAGAATTTTCTGACAGAAAAACCCAATAACTATTTATTGGCCCGATTGGGAATTGAACCCAAGACCGGCGGATCTGTGGCCTTAAATCTAGCCACTAAACCAACAAGGCAGTCAGTTCAACCAAAACGCAGTACTCCAAAGTATAACTGTCTGGTAGTATAATATTTGGTGAATATTTACAACAAACCCACGCTGACTTACCATTATTTAAAAAAAATATGAAAGACAAGTTATTTTCAGCTCTCATCCTATCAATTGTTTGCGCTTTTATGTTTTTTATCGTACCTTGCAGCTAAGTGTCGAGAAGGAATCTGCATAAAGTATTACCAAGCAAGATGGAAGATTAATTTTTTAGTTGATTCCATCAAGAATGGAATGACAAGGCCCAGTATTTTACAGATCTTAAACGAAAATATCTGGCCCTATTGTGTAGCCACCGATACGCATTGGAATTGAATAGAATATAATATACAATTTGCTGTGCAAACAAATGTATGTACAATATAAAATAGCAGCTTGGCGTACAAAAATACAAAAAAACGTCCAAACGACCTATGTTTCTTATTTCAAAAGTCCTTTAAAGTGACGTTTGTTTGCAATATAGGTATATTACGATAAGATGGTACTGTTATATTACACATTGAGAAAGGAAGTTACTCTGCCAATTCATATTTCAAAATTTCAGCGACCTTTATTGTAAACACAACATTCTATCTCAGATTCTACCTCAGATTGAATTGTTTTCTTATCTCAATCCCATCGCAATTTCTACTTTACTATCAATAACTTAATTAACTACTTTTATTATCTATATTGAATTATAATAAGATAAAAATTTATATAGATGTGAGAACATTGTAACTTTTTAATTAAGCAATTATAATATATAATATATAATTGCTTAATTAAAAAGTTACAATGTTGACATAAAACGTTTAAATCGTTACATATAACTCCGGTGTACGCGGCACACGTCAGTCGGCATGATTTATTTCTGATATCTTTGACATTAATTGTCATATTTCAACCAATTTTTACAAAACCATAGAATTATATATCTAAACTTATTTTTTGAGTTTATCGCTCTCAGCTTTGCTTAGCTCTTTGCTTAGTGTACTGATAATATATTATAAAGCGTTAAAAAACATTTACTGATTAAGGTTAAAGTCATAGCATCAATCTACAATCTATTGGGATTGGAGCGAGGAGGAGATATAACACTTATTCGACTACAGTTGGTATTGATCTTGAACTTTGAATAAAGATTTTTGAATTTCGAATGCCAGGAAATTTTATCTAAAACATTTTATTTAATAGTTTAATCGTTTAAGCATTTTATTTATTTATGTTTATTTCTTTCTAGATCTATGCCATGGTGTGCGTGATATCGCAGTTTCAAGAGTATCTGGACGGGAGAGGTACCGCTGCCTTCGATTACTCAGATAGAGTAAGTTATACATCCCAGTATTGACCAACTTTTATCGGCAAAACAACAGTATAAATACTCAAATATATTGTCAAAATTGATCAAAAATTAATAATATCACTTCGACTTTTAAATTAATAAAATCTTTCGCGAGAAAAAAGTAAGGACCTACCGATTCAGTATTTCCTACGCAATCTTTTAAATAATGTCTTTCTAATAAGTCTTTATACGCGTCTGTCTCTTTTATACGGATACGCTTTAAAAGATATAGCAATTATTATCTTGTAAAATTACATTAGTTCAGAGATTATGTACAACAGAATCGGCCCGAATAATTGATAATTTAAATTTAGTTATTTTAGATTTGAAAAGTGAATGTAAGCAATAAATTATTTCTAATCAAACTTTCGTTCGAAGATCACTTAACATTAAAGAGAACGGTGAATATTTAAGAATTTGATGTCAATGATAACTTGGGAAGTACGTCGGTAGATCAACGCTTAATATGTAATTAAGCCCAACGAGCGTACATGATATTAATTACGAGGCACCCGTCTTGTGCCCAAAACCAACTATTTCTATTAATAGCTCGTACATTTATTGTAGTGCAGACACCAGACAATATTTATTTAATATTAGTAAATTTTAGATATTCGTATTTCTAATGAAAATGAAAGCGTTCACTTTTTCTCTTGGTTTCGTTTGATCAAACATTTGCAATGCAAAATTGCAAAACATTGAACAATGTCAATTTAAATGTGCGCCTTGTTCATTTGATATTTAAATAAAAACCGACAAGTGGAAAGAAACATGTAGTTTTGTTATTTGTTATATTTGTGCAACTGAAGCAAAAATAATCGATAAAGTCGACTACACCATTTGTTTGCTTGAGTTTAATTGAAAATATCTGTGACGTCACTGCGTCGATAGTTCTGGTATTTGGTGTAAGTAAAAATATTATAAGGTAACAGAAAGTACTGTTGACTATTGTTCATATAAAATCTGACTTTATTTCAGTATAAATAAGAGTAGAATAAGAGTATGACTTTGAATGTAACTTTCACCGTTGTCTGATAGGACTTTGTGCAGATTCGTCTTAGTGGGTTATTGTTAGATATCGCACTGTACCATATACTATTGTTATGAAGATACCAAGAACTGTAAATAAACTACAGCCGTTTGTATTGTACTAATAAATTAATCACAGTGTAAATGTAAAATTGGATTGGAAAGCTTTTTTGGACAATTTAATACAGATAACAGTTCAAAAATTGAAGTTTAAAATGTAATATAAGCTCAGATGCAATTACACACTGTGTTGTGTCTATGCTGTTACAAACTACATTACCATAGCAAGGCTTGCTCAATTCGCTCATCTCCCCGTAAACAGAATTCAATACAATTTTGTAAATGATAATAACGTCGATTAAACTAAACTAAAATGTAATAATATTATAACTTACATATATTTATTAATTTCATCATGTAACTTTACTAAGCCAGAAAGACGTGTTCCAATTTTTTATATTTTTTATATTGTATAGGTAGGTGAACGAGCATATGGGCCACCTGATGGTAAGTGGTAACCACCGCCTATAGATAATGGTATTGTAAGAAATGTTAACCATCGCTTACATCGCCAATGCGCCACCAACCTTGGGAACTAAGATGTTATATTCCTTGCGCCTGTAATTACACTGGCCCACTCACCCTTCAAACTGAACAGAACACAACACAACTATAGCAAGTACTGCTGTTTTGCGGTAAAATATCTGAAGAGGGGTTGGTTCCTACCCAGACGAGCTTGCACAAAGCCCTACCACCGAGTAAATTTATTTATCATAAATGTTATCAAAGCCAGAATACTATTGATCTAAAATTTGATTTTGTATCATATATTATATGTAATAATAAAGTTATTTGAGGATTCTTTATCAATCATTTAATTTGAAGAAAAAAAGATTAATAAGTTTTAAAACTTAAACTAAAATCCCGGTGTTAAATGATTGATGATTGGGAATTAATAAATATTAAACATTTCTAGCTACTAAATACCCGAGATGGCGCAGTGGTAAGAACGCGTGAATCTTAACCGATGATCGTGGGTTCAAACCCGGGCAAGCACCACTTAATTTGTGATTATAATTCATCTCGTGCTTGATGGTGAAGAAAACATCGTGAGGAAACCTGCATGTGTTAAATTCACAGACTGTTACTTAAACATTTCTAACAACGTTTATGATCTACCAACCACATCACACTACGGGATTCATGGTAGAACATTCGTTTATATGTTTGTCTGTAAATTAAACCCAATATAAGTGTAGACGCTTCATATTCATCCACAGATAAAAACCTTATAAATAAAACAAGAAAGATCTATAGAAATAGCTTAAACGTATCAACTTTTGTATTCAATAAACTGTATTGCCGTATTATTCGTTAAGCATCTGTTCACTATATCTCTCGGATTAACCGGAGGTTGTATGTCCAAAATATTATGTGACGAAGTGAAGCTTAAGCTTCGGTTATACATGTGCAATGTAGCGATTACGAAATCTTTTTATTAATCTTTATCTATAGATGCTGTAAAAATACCATAAGACCATCCCAAAATAACAACCAAAAAAACTGATATAGCAGCACTGATATTAATTCCCTGACGAATGCAATTGAAATTGATTCAAGTTCTTTCAAATCGTTATCCACATAATCAGAATCATTATCAATAAAATTGAACCGCATGACTTTCCAAAAAAGGCTATATCACCACAATGCTATCGAAATTGCTAGCCATCTAACAATACGACTCTGGCCAGTGTCAGTCATCAGCTACCCAGCCTATTGATGGCTGACATGTTAATCAATCAACTTTATACTTCAACGTAATGGCCGTGTCATTTCGCACATATAACGGATTAGCCGCCGAGGTCACAGAATCTAGACCTAAAGCAAATCTATATTGCTGGCAGAGGTAATTTTATTCCATCGACAGCATAATTATCAAAGGCTTGAACGGTTTGAGATAACTCGTAGCTGTCATATTATATTGAAAGTTTTGAAAAACTTATCTATAACGCTTGGCTTGAGATTATCATAATAATTTATACTAGTTATTTATACCTAGTTATTATTATATATTGAATTCAATTATTCACATCTATATATATATATATATATCATCTTAAAAATCATGATTTTTTCTTTTACAAGAACTTTGCATAAATTGTATATAATAAAGATACAATGAAAACAAATAATCACGCTATCATAAATTTCTGTATTTAAAAAATATATATACTTTAATTAAATAATAATTATATAATATTAAACTTCATTTCATTCATTTATATTAAACGTGAAGCTTACCACTAAATTAAAAATAATTTCTAGCTTGCGGTTGTGCAATATACAGCTACCGCACAACACACAACTACCACGAGCTCAGCACCAAGTGGACGTCGCCGTTCAGCACCCAGACCTTTGCCCAGCCGATGTGACCCAGAAGATTTCTCCGAAGCTCCCAGTCGCGCCATCGGTAAGCTATTACATATCCTAAAGTTAAAATAATTTTATTATTACGATCAAAATCCAGCTATTACGTCATTATATAGTAAACAACATTAGGAAGAAACTAATACATTTTATACAACTTCTAAAACGACAACAGTTAGGGTAATTAAATGAATTACTAATCAACTTAACTAATTTATATATAATATATGCAAACGCTTCATCGTAGCTCAAAACAATGGAAAAACGGTTTGGCAACGGTTTGGTTTGGAAATTCAGAATAGATTTTCTGATTACTTGTCTCTGCAATTGTTAAAAATAATCGCAAGAACCAGCGTTTTCAAGTTTCCTACTACAAGATACGACACTGGACACTTTCATTTATTATGAAATTATCCAAATGCTTTAGTTGTTAAACAATAATATCTTTTAAATTAAAAACGAACTAAAGATGTAGAAATTTTCGTTAATTTCGAGACGGTTTCGAGTTCTAATTGGTTAGGTGTAACAAAGGTACAAACATCCAAACCAATGTAGGTCACGTTGTTGCACATAATTTAATTATTAAATTAATTATTAATAATATTTACCAAACGTATTCATTTAAATTAAATTCTTTCAAATATCCTCGTACGTATTAAATATTCACAATTACAATATATCAGGACAATCTGTGAGGCTACGAAATATTACGCACGAGTTGCTCCGCGCAGTTAAACCGCGTTAAATGTCGCTGCTACGCCTTCGTCGGTCGTAGCGTGATATTATAGTCTATAACCTTCTCAATAAATGGGCTTTCTATAGCATGTATATATTTATAAAGCTATATGTTTATATAGATTGATTTAATTAATTTCAACGTCAAGGAGAACAAATATAAGTTTATAATATCTATTAATAAAATAAAATCACTGTGGTCACGTCAAAAGTCTATGCATATTGATTCAGTTAAGTAGTTTCAGTTCATCATTACAAAAAAAATTATAAGCATACATGTATTTTTTTTATCAACAAAGACAACTATTTAAGACAATATGTAGTGAATTCTAAAACGGACGTAAATTTTTATGAAAAGTATTTAACTTCCGCTCACTGCTTCGCTTGCATCTGTTATGTGTTTAGCAAGTATGCAGCTATGTGTTATTTCTAATTCAAATTTCATACAAATCCATCCAACTGTATTTGCGTGATTGAGTAACAAGCATTTAAACATACAAACTTTCACTTTTATAATATTGGTACGATTGTAATAACATAATAAACTGTGATTGATTTATTCGTTGAAAAACAATACATTCGTTGAAGAACAAATAATGTCGAAATTAATGATGATAATGAAATAAAAGAAGGTATAAAGTTACCTAAACAATTGATAATTAAATTTAAGAGAAAAAACATATAATTATTCAGATTTTTACTTTAACAAATCTATATATAAAATCAACTGCTTAATCCAGGCCAGTAATTAATTTTTCAGAGAAACACAACGTTAAACATCACTCTGTATAGTGCAATAAATTACATATAGATAAATAAAAAAATGTATTCTACGTTTCCTTAAATTTTGTTTACGAGCTCTCCTTTATTGATATATATAATTTTAAGCTTCTATCACACTGAAGTATTTCCATCGCACGCGGTTTTATCTAAAAAGCAACAACTTTAATACAATTATATGAAACTTATAAATAATTACTCGGTGTTAGGGCTTTATGGAAGTGCGTGTAGGTAGATCTCCTACCCACGGTCGTATACACAGGTCTTGCAACTTCAGTATGGGGTACGTTGACATAATGACGCTGTTAAGTTCAATTTACGGCCGCCAGAGGCATGACAATTCTCGTAATAATTATCCCGAACACTTTTTTTAATCCAAACAAAACAGTTAAATAACAAAACAAAAATAACAAAAAATCCGCAAAGCTGAACAAAACGATATGACAATGATTAAATAACACAATACTTGGGAGAGAAAAATATCAGCTTCGATATGAGCGACGTAGTACGTAAAGCGGATGGTATTGCGAATTAGCAGTTGTAACACACTCGCACCTCATCTCTCACCACTGAAATTGGACTCAGTTGCAAGACCTGTGTATACGACCGTGCTCCTACCTATTTTATACATAAAAACAACATCGTGGTATTGGATACGTTCAGTTATTGAAAAAAACAACTCTTATTCCATTATCTAGCGTTTATTTCAAGTCACAATATTTACCGTCTCTATTTTACAATTCGCTACATTTCTGTCATTTCATGAATTCATTTGAAAACAGAATGGTACCTCTTACGATAATAAAAACTCTTTAGTAACTTTACAAACCGTTACTATTGAATTATTGAACAATTCCAATTACCTAATAAATATTCATGAAACTTATTATTCAAATATACATATTCTTACAATTAATAAAATAAATATTAAGAAGTCAACCGTCGTTTGATATTGATACTTGTACCTTATTGGATAACAATTAATAAAACAACCAAACAGTGGTTGATTAAATTGAGTTACACAGTGTTTCTATTTAGTTTATAATAATCTTTACGGATAATGTATTCGTATGCGGTTTTGTTTCGATGCCTTAGCGTGTAGAGAGCTACACTCTAAAAGTTTATATGTAATAAATAACATACTATTAAAATAAAATATAGTAACAAAAATAAAAAATATATTAATTTGAGTGACCTACACTTGTTATGAAGTAAAAAATTAAAGCGCTTGCAAATCCCATATTCATGAAATAGTTGAAATATTTTTATGTCGGATTTTTTTTCTAAACGTCAAATATCCGATGTCAGCTCCAATTTCGATTTTGGAATTTAAATCTCATTCATTTAACATACACGGCCAGTTATATGTAATAAATTGGCGTCATCTATACGGTAGTGTAAAAAGGGGCTTAGAAATATTTTGTGCGCTAACCCAATTCGTATAGAATATGAAATGAAATACTTACGTAATCTAACATGTATATGAATAAAATATTTAATTTATGCATTCATATCAATTACAGGTTTTTTTTGCATTATTTTAAAGTAAAGTAACAAGTTATGAATGCCCTACTGTTGGGCTTAGGCCTTTTCTTCCTTTGAGGAGGAGTTTATTCTACACACTCCAACATGAATTGGTATGGAAAAGTTGCAAATTTTCATCCGACACGCATATGTCAAAAGTTTTGTACTAGGACGTGACACTATGCGGTGTCAGGGTGTATTTTTTTATAGAATAGGTAGGCGGACGAGCATATGGGCCACCTGATGGTAAGTGAACGCCCATAGACATTGGCATTGTAAGAAATGTTAACCATTGCTTGCATCGCCAATGCGCCACCAACCTTGGGAACTAAGATGTTATGTCCCTTGTGCCTGTAATTACACTGGCTCTCTCACCCTTCAAGCCGGAACGCAACAATACTAAGCACTGCTGTTTTGCGGTAGAATATCTGATGTGTGGTTGGTACCTACCCAGACGAGCTTGCAGAAAGCCCTACCAACATTAAACAGTTTTGACTAAATGAATTATGAACACAAATTATCCATTTGACAAGTGAACATGTCTTGAAGCCGCATACCGCATTTGTTAAGATTCAGGTGTTCTAACCATCTCGGTCATTTTATATTATCAAAATCGTATCAAGTCAAAGATTAGATTAGATTAGATTTACGATATCAAAAATAAACTCCATATAGAATTATTCTTTTAAACATTTTTCCATTGTACTGCAACCGTCTACTCGTACTTTAATACGGATCTCATATGTTACAGATCCCAACATAGATCGATCGTAATTTTATTTTGTTATTCTCTACAGACAGAAGGTTCAATACATCGTTGATCTATATTGAATGATATAAGATAGAAATATTTTTATAATTGAATGCGGTTGATTTTATTAAAAACGACTAGCGTTCAATTTATTTTTATTTATATTGTTTCAATGGAGCATTTGAGTTGTTTTATCTGTAAGAGTATCGAATGCTTTTCTAACGAATCATCGGCCTGTTCGCTCAAGTGACTTATTGTTTACAAACTTATCTTTTATAATATAGTGTTTAGTAGTAACCCTTACCCAATATCGAAGAATACCATTATTATAATGATGATGACGCAAATCGCTCGCATGTTTTGGTAACGGCGGCCATGCTTATCATAGTGCTTAAGTGTGTGGGCAAACACGGGTGCATTCCGAATTTAATAACTATCATAATTCGATGGGACGGCAATCTGGCACCACCGAAGAGAGTACAAGTGTAGTATCAATTGTTTATATATTGTATATTTCGAGGCACGGAAATGTAAATGCTGACTCAGTAAAAATTTCAAAACATTGAACTGCCATTGTCTTATCTAGTTCGAAATTAACAATGGACCAACCCCAGGGCGTCAAGAGAAGCTAGCTATTAGACTACATAGATCAGATATAGCTTCACAAGCACAAAACATTGAAAAGTTATCATTATTTGCCTGGTTTGTTAACAAAAGGCCGATTAAAACTCGATAATTAGGTAGAAAGCCAATTGAAATGCTACATTTATATATTAATGATTACAAGAAATATACTTTTAATCTATAAATAGAACGTAAGCTGTAATTATTCCAATACAACACTAAAGTTGTTAATGGTCGTTATTCATGATTGTCGTAAAAGTAAAAAAAGTAACAGCCTGTGAATGTCCCACTGCTGGGCTAAGGCCTCTTCTCCTCATTCACGCGTTCTTACCACTGGGCCATCTCAGCTTGCATGATCGGATTGTCGTGATGCTCCATAAAGCACTCAACCTAAAACCAATCAGATATGAGTGAAAGAGATAGCATAAATGAAATCGTACATCGTAGATGTCATGAATATATTTAAAAAATACTTGACGAAGCGAAATTACTTAAGATTTTTAGCTTCGACATAAATTCTGTTATTCTTTTTATATTGAAATAATATAAAAATGATGACGATCAAAAGTTTGGGTCTGATCGTATTGAAACTAGTTATGACTAGTATCTGACCACAGTCGATGTGAGAGGAGAGGGACAAGTTTTAGGTATACAAACAAAATAATAAACAGACCTACTTTCGCATTTAAAATACCAGTTAGGATTACTCAACTAACTATATAATGGCGATATTATTATTTTTTTCATTTCATTGATAAACAAAAGCAACAATTATGTTTTTCATTTCTCAGGCCCTTTTTCAACAAGACTCGATTTTAGCAATTGAATAGTGACCCACATCATCTAGTTAACCGGGCCGAGTAAATAAGACTGTCAAAATGACCTGTCACGACCCGTCCATTGGAATCCTTGAACAAATACATCAAATTAATGTCCGATCGTTTTTATTTGCTCGAACTGGCGCTCGTAATGGTTAGCGTCTTTTTTTGACTAAAATAAAATGGGTAAGTAGTTTTTTGTTTCAACAAAATTAACATAAGATTCTATGATATTCATAATGTATTGTATATTGTGTGGTAATTATGTTAATATATATCGTTGAGAAATAGATAGATATAAAAAATGTATTTGCTCTTACACGAAAATAAAGATAAAATTAACCAAAAAAATACTTTTCAAAACACACATTATACGACTGTGTACACAAAACAAACTTAAATAAAAAATATATATATTTGTGTGACGTCCAAAATGAGGAATCACACAAAGGTAGGTCATCAACCGTCATTATCAATAAGGCGTTCAATAATGAATCCTTATTTCGACGCACATAGGTCATCCATCAACGATAGGTAATAGTAAAATAGTAACTAAACTAATTTAATATCGAATATGGTTTAAGCATATCAGTAGTTGTATATATTATCTATCAGCAAATACTCTCAAACTCAAACATACTACAGGGACTGATACGATTCTACGAACAAGGATGTGCACCGTTTCCGCGTAGTATCGTAGCAGTGGTCTACATGAGCTACGGTGAACGTTACACGTGCTACGGAATTGAAACAGATCAAACAATTTATATAAATATAAACACTATTACTCATACAGGCCCAAAATTTTTACACACTGATGTTAATCAATTTCATATTGTTTATTAAGGCTCATAAATTAGTACAGTAATTGTCGTTCTTAGTAGTTTTTTATTTTTTAGTAGTTCAAAAACGAATCCATTTGCAAATTAGGGATAAATTAACATTCGTCGGTGCGTTATACTGTTCCATTTGGTTCAACGTAGACTTATTAACGCAAGGCAACATTAAAATAGTTCATTACCACGGTCTAGTTGCGGTTATTGTTTGAAAGTTACGCCACTTCGAGAGTGATTTATTACAGAAAGATCTCCCAGGATTATACGAGCCGTTATACAATGATTGACGATCGACTATGAGCTAGTATTTTAAAACTTTTAAGGATAGTATATATTTCAATCACATTAACTTTTATAAATATGTATAAACAAGATGCACATATAAGATTATTGGATGGTTAATAAAAGACTAGGCATAGATAGACCTTTCTGTTCGACTCCCGTAGGCCTTAGCGTGATGTTAAATAACTTGTAACCTTAATTTGATATCAAAAGAATAAATCTAATTCAACTCTGATTAGTAGTTTCAGATATTAACGCGTTAAAAAACAAACCAACTTTTCAGCTCTATTATATTATGTATAGATAATAAATAAACATGTCACATCATTCTATATTATACTAGCGGTACCCGCGACTTTGCCCGCGACATAATCAAAAATATTAAAATATGTTAGTTATGGTCTATTTAAGCTGTGAAAACAGTACATTTCATGCAGATCAGACCAATTTTTTATACGAATGTTGCAACACATTTCTCTCGTTTGGGATTGAATTTTTAAAAATGACAAAATACGTATGCTTTTATTTTTGCTCAGAAGCTTTAAAATTAAATTTCATGCTTCAGACATAAAAAATGACGGACCCACCATACAAACTTTCAACCCCGTATTTTACCCTCTTTGGGGGTAGATTTTCGGAAATTATAAATATTTATATTTCTATCCAATCCATTTATATACAAAATTTTATGCTTCTTACTTCAAAAATGACGGAGTTTCCATGCAAATTTTCAACCTCTATTTAACCCTCTTGGGGGGTAAATTTTCAAAAACCTTGAATTACATATTTATTTATATCTAACTATAACTTGTATATAAAATTTCATGCTTCTTATATCAAAAATGACGAATTCCCCATATAAAGTTTCAACCCCTCTTTCACCCTTTTAGGTGGTGAATTTTGGAAACTCTGATTTGCATACTTATTTATTTCCAACCAGAAGCTTGTATACGAAATATCATACTTCTAACTTTGAAAATGACGGATATCCATATAACGCTTCATCCCTTATTTCACCTCCTTAGGGATGGAATTTCCACGCACACACGCACGCACGCACGCACACACATACACACACACGCTCACACGACTACTGGTAAAGAAATACGTAATTAACGATTTGAAATTAATTTTCATAAGATATCGTAGGGTTTACCGATCTTATATATGGCCTGTCATTTGCGCCATCATATATTCTTTGTGTGTACCAATTTTCATCAAGATTGGTCAAGTCGTTCTTGAGTTATAAGAAGACATACAGACAGACAAAAATGAAAAAATAGTATAATGTGAATCACTGCATTATAAAACGACTATATATCACAAAATTAGGTGAAAAAACAATTACCGACAGAGCCAACAGATTTATATAATAGTATTGATTATAAACATATATGACAAAAAAAGAGTGGAGTAAGTATTTGTTGATTTTCAAGCATCATTTTATAGATTTAAACTGTATTACATAGTCAATATATCTATCTAATATCTAGTGGCTAGCTAATAAGGCCTTACATTTCGAGATTCTATGTTCAAAACCAATAAAATATATTGATATTGTCGTTCAAGATGATCTCAGTAATAGATGAAGTTTTAAAGCAGAGCTTAAACTCAATTTATTATTGATCTTATCTTTATATATAGATATTAATAATTAAGAAATAAATGTAATTTTTGTATTATAAGACCTGTAAAGAGTTTCTATTACATTTAAGAAGAAATTATAATTTCAAATTATTTTGTTAATTCTTTTTGTTACTTTTTCTATGTTATGTAAAATTAATATTATTCATATTCATTAAAATCCTTATTATTTTATTAATATGAATATTCCAAACATTGGTGTAAAACGAACCGAATATTAAAAATATTAACGGAATAATTGTATGACATGATTGACATTGAAGATGATCATCCGCATGGTGTTAAGACCATATACTATTAATTAAAACTGTACCCATTACTCGTATTCCGGTATTAATTCGATTTAATTTGTAATTCGAGAAGGTTAGTGCCTCTATTTGTATGCTGTAAATAATTTCCGCGTAATTAGATTACTTAATGTACAAAGAATTAAGTTGAAATAAGGTTTAAAACCTATAAATAAATGTTTCCTTAGTCTTTGCCTAAATACGTATACATTAATAGTACAAGTACTTTCCATTATTATAATTTAAATACACCATAATATAGGTTTCCATCCAAAATGACCGAAAGAGAGGAGAAAGAATTGATAAAAAAAGAGCAAGTTACAAAGGACGTTTGACAGCATTCTCGAATTATCTTAACAGCTTAAGCGACTCATTAAGTCAATGTCAACTGAATGAACTGCAATTTCGTGACGGTAAGATTGAATTTTTATATCAAGAGTATGATGAGGTTCAAACTAAGTTAGAATGTTCAGTCGATGATATGTCTGTACAATTGGATGAAAGAAACAAATTTGAAACGTTATATTTTTCGCTGATGTCTATTTCACAACAAAAACATATTACATCCAATGATTGCAAAGATAAAGACGTAAATAGTGGTAAATTTTCATCTTGTACACATAATCATAATCTGGTTAAATTACCGACTATTCAATTGCCAAAATTTAGTGGTTCTTATGAGGCTTGGTTAGAATTTCATGACACCTTCACGAGTCTTATACACTCTAATGATGACATTAGCGATATAAATAAATTTCACTATCTTAGAGCTTCTTTAGAGGGAACTGCAGCTGTTGTTATACAGTCGATTGACTTCTCAGCTAAAAATTATTCTATTGCCTGGGGTCTTCTTTGTCAACGATTTGATAACAAGCGGCTTTCACAATTCAAAATCATATTACATCTCTATTTAGCATTGAAATTATTAATAAAGAGTCATCGGGAATATTAAAACGTTTTGTTAGAGGCTTTAGGTGAACCCGTACAATATGAGGACACTTTATTAATATAATATGTTATGTCTCATAAGTTAGATTCTAAAACTTATAGAGAATGGGAAGAATATAACAGTCGGCTTGATAAAGAGCAATAATCGTGAGCATGTTGTGCGCACTTTGTTAGATAGTGGAAGCACCAGTTGTCTAATGACAAATAAATTATGTCTAAGCTTGAATCTACCACTCATTAATGTCAATAAATCTGTACTTGGAATTAATAATTCAACTTCACGTATTCGTGAAATGTTTGTAGCAAATGTTAACTGTTTTGTCTTATCGTCAATTACAGACCACGTTCCGTGCAGTCAGGTAGACATTTCTAAATAAAATATTCCGTGTGATATTAATTCATCAGCTAGACCCTACTTTTCATACTCCTTCCGAAATTGATATGATTATAGGAGCTGACTTATTTTGGGATATAATAGGCTCTCAATAAATTAATCTTGGACAAGGAAAGCCAATTTTATGTGAGACTAGACTTGGATGGATCGTAGGAGGTTCTATAGATAACGTATATTTAACTCGACTTTTGTCACATCCAATGAAATGTAGTTTTGCTGCGATTACTAATTATTCTTATGAAGCAACAAATAATGATGATCTTGAAACCAAATTATTGCGTTTCTGGCAGCTTGAAGAGGTAAATCCCATATGCCATAATGCCATAAATCATCATATTCACAAGATGAACAATTATGCGAGGATCATTTCATTAAACATACAGTTAGACTCCCAGGTGGGCGATTTTGTGTTAGATTACCTTTAAAGCAATCTCCTGATGTTTTGGGTGATTCCTTGCAACGCGCTAAACATTGTTTTATGTATTTGGAGAAACGACACAAGAATGATCGTTTATATTGTGAACGTCATCGCGAATTTATGCAGGAATATTTAAGATTAGGACATATGTCTGAATGTAATAATTTTAATAGCTTACATTATTTTATACCACATCATGGTGTTATACGCGAGAGTAGTACAACCACTTAACGCCAGCAGCCCAACTACTTCCGGTATATCGCTTAATAATATTCTTATGGTGGGTCGTACTATACAGCATGACTTATTATGTATTATGTTGCGGTTTCTATGTCACAAATATATGATAGCCGGTGATGTAGAAAAAATGTATCGAACCATTATAGTACATCCAGATGATCGAAAATTGCAGCAGGTAATCTGGCATGACAACCCATTAGAACCGGTCAGATTTTTTCAATTAAATACTGTAACATATGGTACAGCTAGTGCTCCATTCATTGCCTCTAGGTGCCTTAAACAAATAGGAATTGATTGCTCAGATAAAGAGATTAGCGAAATCATAATTCATGATTTTTATGTAGACGATTTGTTGACCGGCAGTGATAGTGTAGATGAAGTATTAAAAATAAAGAATAAAGTAACTGCAGAATTAACTTCTGCAGGTATGATACTCCGAAAGTGGAAGTCAAACATTCCTACGTTAGCGCACAATGAACCTAATGTGCCAATTGATTTAAATATGGGAAATATGGAATGTACAAAAATTTTAGGTTTGTACTGGAATAACGTGACAGATCAATTTTGTTTTCAAATTAATTGTAATACTTCATCTAAGGTTACAAAGAGAACCATTCTTTCCGTAATAGCACAAATCTATGACCCATTAGGTTTATTAGCTCCCTGTGTCATAACAATGAAAATTATGTTGCAAAAGCTCTGGCTTTATAAATTGTCTTGGGATGAGCTACTTCTACTTAATATACATAAGCGTTGGTCGGATATATCGCAACTTTGCCAATTCTAAACGATTTAAGTCTTAGCCGTCGTGCAGTTAGTGATAATCATAAGTACATTGAGTTACACATTTTTACACACGCTTCAGAACTTGCCTATGGAAATTGCGTTTATATTCGTAGCATAAGCGGCCATTTCTGTAAATTTATTAATAGCAAACAGCGGAGTGGTACCATTGAAACCGACTACAATACCTAGACTCGAGCTTTTGCGGCGCGTTAATTGGTATTCGCTTGTACGAAAATGTGATCAAATCATTGCGAGTTAAAATACACAAAACCTTTTTTTGGACCGACTCTATGATAGTGTGAGTTTGGCTTAAAATGTTACCTATTAAATTGCAACAATTTGTGCGGAATAGAGTTGCCGAAATTTTAGAGGTTTCGGGCAACTGCGCTTGGCGACACGTTCCCACGTATATGAATCCAGCTGATTTAATATCACGTGGTATAGATCCATCAGTATTAAAATTAAGCAAATTATGGTGGTTTGGTCCTAAGTTTTTGAAAAAAGATGCATCTCAATGGCTGCTCACTAACAAATACAGTGATTTAAACTCACTTCCTGAAATGAAAGAAGTTACATTACATTTAAATATTAAACGCAACGAAAATATTATTTATTTTGTTCGTTTTTCAAATTTCGTGCGTTTAAATCGAGCTCGTAGCGTATGCATTACGATTTATTTTTAAGTGTAGGAAACAAAAAAAATAAGCACGTGTGCTTTGACAACCCTCGAATTACAGAATTCTTTAAATTGTATTATAAAATTATCTCATAAGGAATCTTTTTTTGAGTATCAATTATTAATAAATGGTAAGAAGTTGCCTAAAAATAGCACATTAAATAAATTAAATGTTTTTCTCGACGAAAATCAAGTCATGCGTGTAGGCGGTCGGTTGGACAATTCAGATTTTAATTTCGAAAAGAAACACCCAATTATTATACAGTCCACTCATAAATTTTCAATATTACTGTTTAACCACGAGCATAAGCGATTAATGCACGCAGGGCCACAATTATTATTAGCATCTATACGCGAAAGGTATTGGCCTATTGGTGGTCGCAATTTAGCAAAATTGTGTTATTATAAATGTATTATATGTAATGAGGGGCAAAGTTATTATTTCTCTCATGGGAAACTTGGCACATCAACGTCTTCAGCCTGGCGGTTACCCTTTTGAAAACGTAGGGCTAGATTACGCTGGCCCAATTATGTCAGCTAGTCGTCAAGGTCGAGATTGTAGACTTGTGAAACTGTATATAGCTATTTTTATATGCTTTACTACCAAAGCAATTCATGTAGAATTGGTTGGTGATTTAACCAGTAAAACATTTATTTCCGCATTAGAAAGATTCATGTCTCGTCGTGGCAAGCCAAAAAATATTTATTCCGACAATGGCTCGTCATTTGTAGGAGCTTAAATGACATAAGTAAATTTCTAAAAAGTAATTGTACTTCATTATCAGAAGACATGGCCAATGAGGGTATTCATTTCCATTTTACTCCGGCATACGCTCCTCATTTCGGTGGTCTTTGGGAGGCAGGCGTTAAGTCCATTAAATATCATTTACAACAAGTATTGGGCAATTGTAAGCTTACTTATGAAGAACTTAACACTGTGTTGGTACAAATAGAAGCAATCCTCAACTCGCGCCCACTCACGCCGTTATCTTCTGATCCAAATGATTTAATGCCGTTAACACCTAGACACTTTATTATTGGACGACTTCGTTGCCTGAACCGAATTATGTGGATCATCGAAACTGCCATCTTACTCGATTCCAGCGAATAGAGCAGCTTCGCCAGCATTTCTGGAGGCGTTGGAGTAAAGAATATGCCGCCGAGTTACAGCAACGTGTCAAGTGGTGTACAAATGAGAAAAGTCTTGAAATTGGCAGACTTGTTTTAATAAAAGAAGATCACTTACCACCTCTGAAATGGAAAATGGGTCGTGTAATTGCCCTTTGTCCTGGTCATGACAATATAAGCAGAGAAGCAGACATTAAAACCTCTGCTGGAATTGTTCGTCGAGCATTTAGCAAAATGTGTCCATAACCAATTTAAAACAACTTTGGTTGAAGGGTGAGCTTCCAACGCGCGGGGGGATGTTATAATGATTCCAAAGTGCATATAGTGCCTTCCATGTATCGTAAAGAATAACAGCCTATAAAAGCCCTACTGCTGGGAAGAAGAAGTTTTGGAGCATCACTCCGCAACACTGATACACTTATACTGCGAATTGTCTCCAATACATGTGTAAGTTGTTCATACGAAATATGCTGATTTCCTTACGATGATAAACATAAATTAGGCACATGATAAATCAGTGGTGTTTGCGCTTGATCAACTGTACCATTTTGGCTCACCTCCTCCTGCCAGAGTAGAGTTTATTTTTAGAAAAAGAAATGTAAACGAAAAATTAAATTAAATTGTCGTAATACAATAATTATGCAAAATACAAGCCTGTGTACGTTTCCCCGGCTCCCGATACAGCCACCTGTGTTCCGATTAAATTAAAATGATAAAAATATTGTATCATTTAACCGTTACGTGATGTGGTTTTTTTCTATTTTTATTTATGCTATTAAGGGTCTTCTTTGACGTTTGTTGAAATTCGAAGGTCGGGATTTCGATAGAATTATATAGAAAGCGATGCTCCACAACCTTGAAATAAATCACACAGTTAGCCAATGAATTTAACTTACGTGTAGAGCATTCGAATTTAAGATAATGTTTATGGATAAGTGTAAAAAAAATCAGAAAAATCACTAAAACGTGTAAAATCGCACTTCCTTATTGAGACGAAATTATCGTAATCGTCGAGAATTTAGAAATGAATTTTATCAAATAATAAAGTTAAAACTATAAAGAAACGTCTGGAGTCTTCATTTTTTAATAAACATTTTCTTATTTTTTGTTATAATAAATTACAATGAAATTGTACGCGTTTTCTTATGCGAGCCGCCGATAATCCTCGCAGACCAGTCGGCCACGCGCCTCCGAAGTGAGAGCACGTCGGTTTGCGCCGCATTGATAGATCGCGATCGAACCGTGTACTTACACAAAATCAATGTGTGCGTAAATAGCGTATTTAGTATTTATTTGAACGTTTTAGTTGTCACCGACTGTTCATCATAAATTTTAGGGCGCGCACCGGCTTATGTATTCTGTTTTTTTTTTGGTATTTTTAGTGTTTTATCATTTGATACGATATTTTTACTGATAATATTTTGTATATTTTGTAGTTTGATAAAAAAACAAAAAATAACTCGAGTTGAAATTCTAACTAGTTACATAACTATAACACTCTCATATATAATGATACATTGCAATTTTTTTTTAAATAAATATAATTTTTTGAAATATTTATATATATAATTACTTATTTCGTCCATTTCCTAGTTATATTGGCCAGTAAAACAACAACTGAGGCAATAAATTTATTGTCGTAAAAATTCAAATTATTCTTATTTTCATTGATAACGTAAAACTAAACAAAGTATAATTATAAATAGTGTTTTGAACACTAAATAATAAAAATGACCAAATCCCATTTATGCATAAAACGAAACACGCGTGATGGCCCACCTAACAAACCCTCATTAGTCAGTAAATTACTGACTCTCAACTCAGCGGGCAATATAGTACTCAAGTGGAAATGAGTAGAACGAAGTACATAATCCTTGTAACTGTGATCTAAGAACAGTAGTGGCATCACACTAAAGAACACACTTCCAATTGGAAGACCGCCATGCTTGTATATATAATAAGCTGCGTTAAAAACTTTAATACCGCGATTCAGGGATTATACATTTTTATAACATTTTTCTTTAGAAGTTTAATTATTTTATGTATTTATTCACATTTTTTTTTTTATATTGAGTAATTAAAGAAATAAAACATTTATTATTACAGTAATAATAATATTGTTCTTATTATTTTAGCATAAAATGTTTCTTTTAGTTTTTTGTTACGTCAAAGCGCTATCTAGTGAGGATATACGAAACGTTTTCATGCCTCATCGTCATCATTGGTTTTGCAAATTGATATTTATCCGATTTCAGACTTACAAATCGATTTCAAAATCCGATTTTAGATATCTGAATTCGGTAATGCCTAGCCTCATCAAATCGCCTGAGAACTTAGCTATCCTTTTATTTTATTAGCTAACGTGCTCAGGCAAATATAGTCTTTAGGTACTTCATCAGTAAGGTCGATTATTGTGTAATAGATTTCCGTAGCAGAACCAAGAAACCGAAAGTCAAACTGCAAAATTCCCGCTATCCTTTTTATTCCGCTTTATTCCAATTGGTTAGAAAGAGAGAAAGTGAATTTCATAGTAGAATAAATGTTGTAAAATATATATTTCGATTCAGGAATTATATATTTTTCTTTAGAAGTTTAATTATTTTATGTATTTATTCACATATTTTTTTATATTGAGTAATTAAAAAAATAAAACATTTATTTTTACAGTAATAATAATATTGTTTTTATTATTTTAGCATAAAATGTTTGTTTCAATAATGTTTATATAATGTTTTTCATGTATTCCTATTGATCTATTTTTATTTCACTTTTTGTATATATACTTGTTCCGTTTTTTAATAAAGCATTCCACATTCGTCTTTCGTCAATTTTTTTTTATTATTCCACATTACGACATCAAGAAGTTTATTTATACCAAACTACTCACCTCAACGCTATAGATATGTATTTGACAACATTTCAAAATCAGTGACAATAAAGTTAAAATTTAGTTTAGGAAAAAAAAGTGCGACGACCCCACTCTGCATACGTATATGTGTGCGTGCCGTGCCCGAGCCTCGATAGTTGCGACAGTAGCGCTAAAAACGTAAAACTTCGTGCGGCGGAACGTCAAAGAAGACCCTTAACATAAAATTCACATATGTACAAATAGGATTTTATTACGTTGTTAAAAAAAAAACGTCACCAATCGTTAAAGCTTAAGTAATACATCAATTATTATTTTGATAATATTATTAACTATCTAACTGTCATAATTAAATAATCGTTATTTAATATTCTTAACAAATTTATCCTAAAATAAATTTTAATTACAAAGATAAAAAATCTCCTTTTAAACATTTCTTACTACCTTGTAGTAGACACATGTATTTCTGTAAAGCGTTCACATAATCAAGATTTAAAATTTTCAAACTTTTTCAGAGCGGATATCTTTTATATATTAAACAAATTTTCCCAGCGTATTAAAAAACGAAAGTGTTTTGTATATAAAGACTTCAATCCACGTATTCATCCACCCGTTGATAGATTTTCGGAAATCCAATTTTAAGTTATTGTCTTTTTAGCATAAACGTTCCACGGCAAGTTTTAATTTTGGACAATTTACCACTTCTCTTACGCCTGCAAAGTTATCAAAACTTATATTCGAATATCTAGAACTTATAAACAAAATTTAAATTAGACTGAGAATACAATGATCAACCCCGTGTGAAGGGGCCGGTATTGGGGACTCTATGTACTTTTCTATACAAATGTAGCGTAACAAACAAACAAACTCACTTCCATGTTTATAATATTAGTAAATAGACTACAATTTCGTTCAAATCATGGGAAACCAAGCAGGTTACTATTTCGTTGTGTTATCCCGGATTTAACTATAGATTTAACTAGCTATATTTGGTTACCAACGCGTTCAATATATATAAATAACATATAATATTGCTGTGGGTTGCAGAGATATCGTTACGCTATCACTTTTTCTTTTAACCTAGTTTTTTAATAAAACTACATTTGCAAAACCAACAAAAACACAGTAACTTTAATTACAGTATTCAATAATAATATAACATAATTTGTAATTAACAATCCAACTGTTTGGAATCTAATTTTAATGTAATCAACAATTGATTGTTTGATTAATTTGTGAATAACTCAACAATACATCACAACGAACATTGCCAATTAACTATGGATTCTGTACTTGCGCAAAATAAAACATTTGATACAATTGAAGAATTGTGAGGAAAAAATGATTCAAGATCGGTGAAAGTTAAAGACACATTTGGTATTTGTACGGAAAACTTCGAGTTTTCGATAAAAAAGTATCTGTTATTGTTGAATAAAACTTCGAATACTTCTACTGTCGACTTCGATTGCACAATAAAAACAACATATTCGGTACAATCATTGCAAAATATTTTCTTGACAATCGATAGGTAAGTGTATTCGGGCTAATATTATAAAAGCTACAGAAACCTTTTCTACCCGTTTACTAACTAACCACGACGTAATTCAAATGAATTATATTTTATATAAAGTCAGCCCGGGACTTGGGTAAGGTTAGAGGCATAAACATTGGGAATAATTAGCACCGTCACATAAAGCCTTGAAATTTAGAGCAGACCTTCGTTTTGTTGCGTTGAATCGCATTTAGAAAGGATTTTAGGAAATTTAAAGACAGAAATAGATACTAAAATTTATTGACTCAGTGACTCAATCTATAATTCAAACTCAGAACATCGGCATATTATGCTTTATAAGATAGTCACTACACTAATACACCAGGGCATACTCGTAAGAATATCAATAACGGTATGTGTATCCTTTCTATTTATTTCTCTCTCATCTTTTGTAAAATATTGACCTAATCACGAACGTTTCATAAGCGTTGTCCATAGAGAAAATAAGTATATATCAACTGAGCTACAGACTTCAAGTCAAATTGATATAGAAATGGCATAGGAACCATAAATCGGTCAGAAGACGTTATTAATAGGAAATGTATTTTATGTCTTATTATTAAAATAAAGAATATTTCAGGATTATTCACTCACCTATATATGAGGGGACGAGCTACGCAGTTTGACTCGCCTTAAATTTAGACTACTGACGAGATAATCCTCAAAAACATTTTCTTGTTAATTAAAAATTGGCATTAAATTTCTGATAATACATTTTTCGGTGATTGCTCTTCACGGATCTGACAACGCCTCTCCTTTCAAAGTCAATTATAGTAGTTACACTCTTAGTACGAATATATTTCCCGATTGGAATTGTCTACCTCGTTGGTAGCTTATATGACCGCAAGGTCCTAAAGTCATAGGTTCAACCCCAGTTGGATAGTCAATAGAAAATTATTGAATATTTCTGGTGAAAAATTATCAAGGATTTTGCAATGCTTAAATGCGCCTGAAAGGTGTAATCCTTTTCTCCATATAAGATCGGTACGATGATTATGCCACTTCTAATATTATCTTAACCCTACAAATGCTTTAGGTTACGTAAATAGTCAATACAGTATCATATCAATATTCGTACTCCTAAAGGCAATGCAAATAAAGCGTACGTCTAGAGTAATCAAAGGATATCGATATTGAGTCAAATGTTCCTTAAAGTAACGTTGATTAAATAAGCAAGGTTTGCGGTTTTTTCGAAAGCACTGAAACGAACTGGACAAAATGAAAGGACATTTACTCGTGAATGAACGTTGATCGATTTTAACGAATAATCGATTAAAATTTCAATTTGTGAACGTAAAATTATTTAATACGAGAAAATGAAAGTGTTATCATTAAAAATAAACGAACGAAACGAACGATAATTATTATCAGACAAAGGCATTACTTTTAATGAATTAGTTTCACCGTGTTGTTGTTTCGCTTTCAATTCGTATTAGTCATAGCAATAGAAATATATAAATTAACTATGTGCCCCGGGGCTGAACCCGCGTATAATTAATAAAAATATAATAAATTATTTTATTACTATAATAAAACACACGCACACACACACACACACACACACACACACACACACACACACAAATATGGCTACTGGTAATGAAATACGTCCTTAGGGGTGGAATTTCCACGCACGCACGCCCGCACGCACGCACGCACGCACACACACACGGCTACTGGTAAAGAAATACGTAATTAACGATTTGAAATTAATTTTCATAATATACCGTAGGGTTTACCGGTCTTATATATGGCCTAACATTTGCACCATCACATGTTCTTTGTGTGTACCAATTTTCGTCAAGATTAGTCAAGCCTTCCTTGAGTTATAAGAAGACATACATATAGACAGACAGACACACAATAATGAAAAAATAGTATAATGTGAATCACTGCATCATAAAACGACAACTTACTCACAAAATTAGATGAAAAAAAAAATGTACAGACAGAACCAATAGATTTATATAGTAGTATAGATTATTATAATGTCCAAGTTAGCTTTTGATCAATTAATTATCAAAGTTTGATATTTGATAACAATCATTGTTTAGGGTTTTGTGTATGAATAAGATAGATTTACAGCGTTATTGAAAATTCGTCATCCAAGTCGGTGCAATAGTAGATGAAAATTTATATACGTATAAGTTCGCCTGTTCGATGTTTAAAATTATGTATTTCAATGTTTAAAATTGAGTGGGTTTCTGAATAATGAATCCGATGTGATAACCCTTCGGGCACACAGCTCGTAAAACTAGTAACATGGAATTTATATCACACTTAGATGTAACGTGAGTTCAAAACAGGAAGATTTTCTTTCCCCGTTTGTCTGAGAAGATGTTTTTAGAAACATCCTTTATATAACTCTTTCACTGGAGTGCTTATAGATATAATAGTAGTTTAGATGAAGTTGATCTCACTTCATTATTTGTAAATGTAATTTAATAAAAATTACTAAAAATTAAATTTTGGTCGAGCCCACTGCATATTACGCGATCTCGGCACGCTTTGATCCCAATTTGCGTGTTGCATGGATTTAACGGATCAGTTTAAAGTATTTCCTTGATTTTATTAAACTGGAGCGTAAAATTGGGTTATACGCTTAAGTTCAGATCGGCTGCAATAAAACGTTGAGTGTTTTTTGAATAATACTTACAGTAATTTAACATCTTACAATAACGAGGCAATATGACAGTAAATATCTTTGCCCTTTCTTATATGGATAATTTCTTTAATATGTTAAATATTAATGTTGCGAAATTTAGCCTTTGTTTTTTTTTAGTACATAAAAAACCGTAGCCAAAATTGTCTTATAATGTAAATAAAATATAAATGCTCTAGCTCTGCTGTATACTCTAGCAACTATTAGTCTAGCGTTATTTATAAACTTTAGCGCATGTATAGTTCAACAATTTATCGTTCGAATGTCAAATTGGTACAGAGAGCTACAACTCGATGTTTTCGATTCAAACATTCAACAGTATTCGATAACATAACACTTTTTATTAATCCAATATAATATTAATGTGCGTATTAAAAGTGTTAAATCCAATCTGATCCATTGCTAGTGGGGAGTATAAAAATCTCACTTTTTTTTGTAATATAATTATTGTAGCAATATCTTAAAATATTAAAATGTATTATTATTTTAACAGTATTTTTAATTAAATAATGTTTTAGGGTAATGAATTTTATTTGTGTTCGTTGTTCAGCTTATTACTTGGTAAACCTTAAAAGTTATCAGACGAATGATGAAAGATGAAAAAATTGAGTTGAAAATAAAATAACGAACTCGTGTGTGACGATTGTAAGGAGTAATCAAGTTAATTGTCTTAATAAGAAAATACGACTTAAGTATTGCACCATAAATTCTTGTTATTAGAAAATTGTCTCTCCGATGAAACATATATCTTAAGTTAGTACTTACAAAGGTCAAAGGTTAACATTATATGACAAATTGCCAGACTCTAATCTTATTAAATTGAACTATTCACGATGTATTAAGATTAAATTAAGTTATACTTAATTAAATATTAGACATAAAAAGATGCATAGAATTGATTTATTAGTTACTTTGTGATTTTACAACGTGCAGCCACAATATGTCATCGTCATTCGTTATCTTTGTCAGCATTGCCTAAGGTTCTCCTTATATTGCACACTTGGTTTGTAGCAAAAGTGGAGAAGGAGAAGTTAAAGGGGAGAAGGATTTGTACTAGGACCTCTACAGCCTGTCTTATAAGCGTTGTTTAGCAGGTGATCGATTAAACAATGCTGTCTTCTTCTTTCGAATGTGAAACCAATAATGACGGAAAGAGATAAATCAGTGTTTAACTAAAGAGTCGCAAAGCTATGTTTATAAGTAAAGTTGTTTTTGAACACTTACTATGTAATTACAATATATATAATTTGTAACGTTTTTATAGCCCGATTATATTAATAAAATACATTTGCCAGCGAACCTTTCATATAAGATACTTCCATTTTTTAATAAATATTGAAAAAGCAATAAATTTTGATTTTACTAATTTTTAGGTAGACGAGTAAATGGGCCACTACCGCCCAATGACATTGGCGCCAAACAAATAATATTAACTAATGCTTACATCGCCAATACGCCACGAACCTTGGGAACTAAGATTCCTTTGCATCTTGAGTTATACTAGCTCTCTCACCCATCAAACTGGGACACAATAATACTAAGTACTGCTGTTTGGCGATAAAATATGATATATATGACATTGTGATGAGTGGGGTGGTGGCCCACGAAGCCCTATCACCACGTAGAACAGAATAGTTCAAAGAGTATAATAATGTTGTATAATGTATTAATACCTTTTTCTTTCTTAAAGTTACATGTACATTTAATTTTATACAATTTTTTTAATAATAATGACTGACATGTGTTATTATCTTCCTAGCATCTGTGCTCTCGAAACCAAGCCGATCTGCCATTAAGAAGCATGTCCAGTTTCCCGATGAAAGTTGCATAGAGGAAGCTCATGAAGCCCCGAATGGTGATGAAAAAGCAGGTAAAGTATGCAATTAATAAGCTTAAAAGAAACACTTCTTACATATATTTTTACGATTAATAAATAAGTAAAAAAATGTTTTTATTATATATAATATTGATTTAGAGGTTGTGAAAATATATTTAACCTGCCATTTTGTTGGCGACTGTAATGGATTTTCATTTTTTTTCTCAGTGAACTCCATTCTACTAGTCATGCCCTTTCATTTGGATTTATAATGATAGAGATTTATTAAATTGTATTGTCATCATAACTAAAGGTACCAAATATCAGATCAATCTGTCAACATGAAAAATAAACCAACAAACAGGACACAAGCTAAATAAAACCATTTAAAAATATATTAATGTTATTGTAACACCTACATTCAACAAAACTGAAAACTAAGTAAAATTGTAATCAATTTATGCTTATTATATTATACTAGTCTCCGCGCGCGGCTTCGTCCGCGTTTTAGGCGGCGGGGTTCGTGTATGTAATAATAGATGTTACGTTATGCTATTTACGACTTAACTGTGGCTGCTCATGAGTCCAGTATCTTTAAAGCCTTAAAATGATCTTAACACTTTTAATAAACTACCACGAGGACTCATTTCACAGTCCTCAACAATCCGCACCGCTTTTTTCCAATTGCTACAATACAAGTGTGCAATGTAAGATTATTAAACAGTGTTATAATCAAGGCACGGATAAAAGTATGCAAAGAATCATGGTGTATTTCAGATATGATGTCTAAATGAATATTCAAAATAAGTTCTTAATTATTTTGATTATCAAATTTAAATCAATATAATTAATTGAATTCAGTATTTACTTAAGTATGAATGAAATCGAATAAATCGTAGGATTATGTGCAAGAGTTAACAAAAAAACGACGCGATCAAGAAAAGCGAAAGCAGCCGTGACGAGTAATGATCTGTAAAGCTAGGGCCGCAATTGTGAAGCCAAGCAACTTAAATGTTACTTAGCAACTGTCTCATTTGTTCGCTTAGTATCTTTGTAGGATTTGTCGGGCAAATCCGAATAATAATATATTTTGTATTTTTTTTCAAAGTGTAATACTTTTTTGTTGACCATCAAGTGAGTTGCAAGTATGATTTATTTAAACATCAGAAAACATCGCACGTAGAAACGTCTAGAAAAGTGATTGTCATAGCGCCCAAAGTTTCACTTGAAAGACGTGTGAAGTGTCATACTTAAATAGGAGTAGGCCATAACATATTACATATACATACGTTCAAACATTTTCTTAGAAATTTATTCGAAGCTTTATTTACTTACGTATTTACATATAAGGTTAATATTACATGTTTGAGATAACACCGTGTCTTATTAACACTGGTGTAAGGATAGTGCATTTTTCACCTAGATAATCGAAATTGCAACACAAAGGGGAATTGCTGCTAGCATTCTTGCCACCATTCCACGCGGTCTTGATTTGTACAGTAGCTATTTTTGATATTTATTTGTGTAAGTTTATTTAAGTCCTCCATAGAAATAAAACTTATTTATATAATTGTTGTTGAAATTTGCATGTATAACTCAAATCGGTAATAAACGCGTTGTCACAAAAGATGTTTTATACTTTTAAGCCGTTGTAATATTAAAAGTAATGTTGAAATATTAAAAGTTTTAAAGAAACTTCTGGAAATTCGAATAAAATTTAATAACGATTCGATTGATTACGCCTGTTACGCTTAAATTTAACATATACTATAAATTATAACTTTTATCTACCAAGAAAAGCAACTACTTATCAATTTTAAATAATTTTACGATCTTATTATAAGTCAATTGTCTTATAACATTCATATAACTGCCGCAGTAACTACGATATTGCTATGTTTGTAACTTTTACAATTCTTCAGAAACTCACCAATAGTTAGACGAACATTTGAAACAATTATATCAATATATTTATTCTATTAAAAAATACTCTGATTACAGCCTTATTGTGTTACTTTTTGCTGTAGGATAGAATACGTTTTAGTTTATTGGCTTTAAATCCATTATTTTTATAATATACATATACTTTTATGGTATCAGAGCTCCTGGTGAGCTATGGATATAATATGATGACACGATTAGCTGAATGACGTCACTGGCTTTGAACTTCAATACAATAACGGGGGCCATTTATAAGTGGCTTTTACTTCGAAGTTCCTTTAGTAACGTTTTGTTTATTCAGCCTGGTACTAAGTGAATTTCATATGCGTTCCATTAGATAGATGGATAAAGTAAACCAATAGTTCGTTCGTGTTATCCGTCTCTATCTATCTAATGTTATACGTTTACACTCGCTGTAGAACCACTTTCATTATTGCTATGTATTCAGAGTGCAAGTGATTTCATCAACAGATGTCATTCTATGTCTGCATGGTTTTTTGGAAAATATTTCGAACTAACTTCACCAGTTTTCTTGCCACCCCATTGGTAGCCTCAGCTTACCTTCTATCGAATCAGGTTTTTACCAGTAAAAATTTTCGAAAACCGACCACGAGTCATTCTTGCTTGAAAACCGTGGGTGGCGATTTACAATTCAATCCAATCAGAGTAAAAACATGCCATTTTTATCTTAAACTGTCACACTTATAGTAACAGCCTATGAATGTCCCACTGCTGGGCTAAGCCCTCCTTTCTTTTTTGAGGAGAAGGTTTGGATCTTATTCCATCGCGCTGTGCGCAATTCGTGTTAATAAAGGAATACACATGTGGCAGAATTTCAGTGAAATTAGACACATGCAGGTTTCCTCACGATGTTTTCCTTCACCGTCAAGCACGAGATGAGTTATAAGCACAAATTAAGCACATGAAAATTCAGTGGTGCTTGTCCGGGATTGAACCGACAACTGAGCTGTCTCAGCTAGACACACGATGCGAAAAAGTAACATCGAAGCAGATATTCCAGAGTAGTTTATATTTATCTATACATACAGTATGAGCACTGCATCATATTAATGGTATTAATAAATAAATAATTTAATCAAATTCAATACTTTCCTTTCAGTTGGCAACATACATAAACAACAATCTCAGAAATCACTTCAGATTCATAATTAGAATAGAAGCCGAGGCTTAAATTATTCTTAATAAGAGCTTACTATTAATACTTTAAACATATAATTCACCAAGAACAACATTCAATTAAATTAATCGATAAATAATAGTGTACAGCTGATGATACTCTTCTATACGCGTCTTGTGGATCAAGCCATGGTCTATTAAATCATTGTTACGCTGTTAGCTACATAAACAGAGATAAAAGTAGTTGAGTCAACGTTCCGGATCGCAATAATCTCGGCCAAGGTTAAAGGTTCTTAACATTGATTATAGTCTTCAACGGCAAGAAAATCTTCAATTCTGACGACATCGACTTCATTTATTCAATTAGACATCGTCTTTTTCATTACCAGAAGAACTCATTAACCAGCAATTTCTTAAAATATATAAGAGAATATAGGAATGTTAAAAATATATTATAAGTTATCGATACAAAATATCAACCTCGGTGGTAGAGCTTTGTGCAAGCTCGTCTGGGTAGGTACCACCTACTCATCAGATATTCTACCGCGAAACAGCAGTACTTTGTATTGTTGTGTTCCGGTTTAAAGGGTGAGTGAGCCAGTGTAATTACAGGCACAAGGGACATAACATCTTAGTTCCCAAGGTTAGTGGCGCATTGGTGATGTAAGCGATGGTTAACATTTCTTATAATGCCAATGTCTATGGGCGTTGGTGACCATTTATCAGGTGGCCCATATGCTCGTCCGCCAACCTATACAATAAAAAAAACCAATAATTTTAACTGCAACCCAACTTGTCGCCACTAACTAAGGTGAGTAATAATGTTATTATTTGTCATTATTATTTCATAATTCAGTTCATATCCATAATAAATAGCCTGCTGAATTATACTATCCTTACAGCATCGTTCGCCATATGGCTTCCCGCCAAACCAATATGACTAATTCATGTCTAATAACATTATCATAATAATAGTTATTTTCAAACATCGAAGGTTAAACTAAAATCAACAGTTAGTATATTCCGTAACAACTTACTTCATATCTCGTTCCTACTTACGGTGATGATTCATTAAATAGTATTATTATTATACTAGCTGTACCCCGCGGCTACACCCGCGTATAACTAATAAAAATATAATAAATTATTTTGTTACTATAATAACACATACGCACACACACAGATATGGCTACTGTTAAAGAAATACGTAATTAACGATTTGAAATTAATTTTCATAAGATACCGTAGGGTTTACCGATCTTATATATGACCTATCATTTGCGCCACATGTTCTTTGTGTGTACCAATTTTCATCAAGATTGGTCAAGCCGTTCTTGAGTTATAAGAAGACATACAGACAGACAGACAGACAGACAAAAATGAAAAAATAGTACAATGTGAATCACTGCTTCATAAACCTATATATCACAAAATTAAGTGAAAAAAATATATTTACAGACCGAGGCAAAAGATTTATATAGTTGTATAGATATAGGTAATCACTTTCATTTTTCACGGTTTTGTTCTGCGGTGAGATTTGATTGTTCTTTCAGATTAACTGTGCAGTATTTTAATGTAAACAATTATTTCGAATTAAGTGCTTTAAATCGATTTAATTACAATGCAAGCAAGTAAGAAATGAAGATAAGATCAACATGATAAAGAAGGCATTTGAAAATTAAATTGATTATTAAAATATTAAATAAAATTATTATGATTAATTTATTGGAATTACTTATTCAAATGATTAAGCTTACATAAAATTTATAGACATTTAATCAGATAATTAACAGATAACTGTACGAACTGAGCTGTGTGAATTTAACAGGTGGATGTTAACGCGAGAAAACACCACCGAAATGTTTTTGAATAATTAATATTTAGAACTGACATTTAAAATATAAATTCATAGAGTAATACAATTGTAATGACACATTTGTATTGGTAACATTTTCTTTATTTATATTACACAGTTTTCTCTGGACATCGGAATACGAAAGCACTGAACAAATAACTAAGCAAACTTGATCGATTAAGCTACTTACTGTACTTGAAATAGTGAAAATTATATCCTGTAAATGTCCCACGGCTGGGCTTAAGCTTTCTCTCCTCTTGAAAAGATGGTTTGCTTATTCATCGTGTTACTCCGGCACAGTAGAATTTCATCTGTCACGTGAAGGTATCCTCGCAATATTTTTCTTCACCGCCGAACATCAAATAAACAATAAGCACAATTTAAGCATAGTGCACACCTCTTTGATGTTTGTCCGGACTTGAAATCCCAACAAATGGGGGATATAGTGCACCTCTGTTTGCGCATACACGTGCACTACAATATGTCCTGCGCCGTGGGCTAGTACTCCTTCAGATTGGCCACTGCGGCCGAAATCGGCCGGAGAACATCATCATTCGTTTTATAATATCCCTTAGGAACTTTCCACTTCATTCGATCGATTCATTTATACACATGTCTCGATACAATTAACTGTTACAAAAGGGCTCGCCTAGTTAACAAACACATAATGATTTCCGACCAATTCCCTCATGTGTAACGACTCCACGCCCTCATTAATTTTGACATCTCCTTCAATGGGTCGATGTCAAGTTTTGGTTTACTTTCAAATTGCTAACATAAATGGACTTTTGTGAAGCGTTTTATATTATGATAACATTGTATTTGTTTAAAAAACACCGAGACCGAGATAGATCAGTGAATCGTGAATCATAATTGAATATTACGAGTTCAAGCAAACGGGTCAAGTACCACTTTATTTTCAATTACATTTAATGTGTTCACTTAAAATAAAACAATTTCAAATTTATTAAAATATCATAATCATTAAATCTAACGTTATCGTAAATCATAATTAAAGTTACAAAGGGTTCTAACCCTTAAAGGACAGAAAAGGGATTGACTCATCTCCGAAAACTATGCTAAGATTAAATCGACTGACATTAAGACACACCTCCGAATTCTCGGGCGAATGTGCTTAAATTGCTCAAGAGATTGGACCAAATAACGTTCTACATTACTTGCTTTAACTATGTAGAAATATTATAGTATGTGTTAAATCCAAAAGATACGAGACATAACAATCGCAATGAACATAATATAACTTTATATAAAGCTGCTTATATTTCATCTAACAATATCGTACAAAAATAATTCAGTTTTAGTAATGATATAAAACGCTATTTTAGTTAAGGAGGTTCAGTAGTCTTCATATAATTTAAAAATAATTAGTAACAGCCCGTGCCTTTCCCACTGCTGGGATAAAGCCTCCCCTCTTTTGAGGAGAAGGTTTGAAGCTTATTCCACGACGCTGCTCTAATGCGGGTTGGTGAATGCACACGCCAATATTTCATCCAACACGTATGTGTTATCTAGAGTTTTCCTTATCATGGACATTACATGTTTCTTTAGCTGTAGTAGACTATAAGGTCTTGTCGCTTTAGATTTACGAATACATGAGGAATGTTATGATAATGACTTGTCATGTTTTTTATATTCAAACATCGGTTTTTATCCTGATTTTATTTTTAATTATCTATACTACTGTATAAATCTATTGGCTCTGTCTGTAATTTTTTTTCACTTATTTTGTGATAAATAATCGTTTTATGATGCAGTGATTCATATTATACTATGTTTTTCATTTTTGTTTGTCTGTCTATCGGTATGTCTTCTTCTAACTGCCTCGTTGGTCTAGTGGCTAGATATAAGGCCGCAGACCCGGTGGTCCTGACCAATCTTGATGAAAATTGGTACGTACAAAGAACATGTGATGGCGCAAATGATACGCATATATAAGATCAGTAAGCCCTACGGTATCTTATGAAAATTAATTTCAAATCGTTAATTACGTATTTCTTTACCAGTAGCCGTGTGTGTGTGTGTGTGTGTGTGCATGCGTGGAAATTCCACCCCTGAGGAGGTGAAATAAGGGATGAACCGTTGTATGAAAATCCGTCATTTTCAAAGTTAGAAGCATGATATTTCGTATACAAGCTATTGGTTGAAAATAAAAAAGTATGCAAATCAGAGTTTCCAAAATTCACCACCTAAGAGGGTGAAAGAGGGGTTGAAACTTTATATGGGGAGTTCGTCATTTTTGATGTAAGAAGCATGAAATTTTATGTACCTACAAGTTTTAGTTAGATATAAATAAATATGAAATTCAACCAAACCAACCAAGAGGGAGAAATGGGGACTCCGTAATTTTTCATGTAAGAAGCATTAAATTTTATATACTTAGGGTTAGAAATAAATAAATACGTATTTCAGGGTTTCCGAAAATCTATCCCCAGAGAGAGTGAAATGGGGGTTGAAAGTTTGTATCGCGGGTCCGTCATTTTCCATGTAAGAAGCATGAAATTTTATATACTAGCATCTGTTTATACATAAATAAATACGTATATCAGGGTTCTTAAAAACTACCCTGCAAGAAGGTAAAATACGGGGTTGAAAGTTTGTATCGCGGGTCCGTCATTTTTTATGTAAGAAGTACGAAGTTTAATTTTAAAGCTTCTGAGCAAAAATAAATGCATACGTATTTTGTCATTTTAAAAATTCAACCCCAAACGAGAGAAATGTGTTGAAACATTCGTATAAAAAAATGGTCTGATCTGCTTGAAATGTACTGTTTTCACAGCTTAAATAGACCATAATTAACATATTTTATTATTTTTGATTATGTCGCGAGCAAAGCCGCGAGTGAACCGCTAGTATTAGTATAAAAGTATCAATAGTAGGAGAAGCATATCTATACAAATTATATATTTAGATATCAGATCACGTCCACGTAACACGTCACGGTGTTAATAAAAAATACTACCTTTAAGAAAATCAATCACAAGTCGTTTCCTGTAAGGCAGTGTTGAGATATATCCACAACAGTCTAAGAGCTAGGAACTCGAACAACGTGTGAGTTTACAAGGCTATTTTTTGTATTTGATTTGAAACTAATAATACTATCTTATTTTCCGAGTATTTCATTGATAGTTTATGATCTTAGTAGTAATGAAGCAAGCATTATCTTTTCAATTGATTTACCAAAATAGCTTCATATTATATAGATCTTATATCAATGTACAATTTTCAAGGTTTCTTCTTGATACGTAAATATTTGGCTATTGGACAATCACCAAACATTTGTGCTAGTATTCGTTTGGAGAGGATAACAAAAATTCTTTAAAAAAAACGAAAAGTACAACCTCTGCTTAATTTCGTTGAATAGACGAAATTTTAACCTCGACCTCACTCGTCAGTTGAAGTGCCTACCAGCTCTTATAACGTAACACAAAGTGTGTTAAATAAGTTACGGAATAAGTCACAATGGAGCGGTCGAAATGTGTGGTAACGAAGTAGAATAATCGCTTTTGTTCCCTTGATTTTATTACATTCTGAACGTTAAGGGTCTTTACTTAAACGGCGGATCGAGAATTTATATATAAAAAATCTTATAATTTTGGATATTCTTTTAATCTTGATGAATTATTTTCTTTCAAATTACTCATGTCTTAAGATCAAAAATTTGATTATGTAATGGTAAGTTATGAAGTAAATAACAATAATTTTTATTACAGTGTTATGCTTTTAAGGATGAGTGTGCGGCTGTAATAACAGATACTAGAGCCAAAAATCATCTTATATGCAATGGGTTGCAACAAAAGCAGGTCTGTAATCGTGTAAGTGAGAGATAGGGTCGAAAGGACCTTGTTCGTATGTAGGTTACACCCAAGTAACACATTTAGAATATCAAACTTATCCTGAATTACTTATGTTTTAACTCAAAACCATTTTTGACCCTCGCACCAAAAAGTATTATAATTTTAACTTATGTAAACGGATGAATCGATTATGTTGATTTGATCGATGTTGTTAACTTTTCTTGTCAAAAAAAACATTGATTATTACTGGAAAACACATATAACTGAACTAAATACTATTTAATAAATACCGTATTTTACATTATATGTAGGACCGTTTCGTTTGGCAATAATAATAACTTATTTATAGACGGCCCTTTAATGAAAAGTCTCTCTGGGGAACATCGAAACTGTACGAAAGGGTCTGGTGATATTTGAGTTCACAGAAACCAACGCTTAAGATCAAACTGTCTTTAATATGGACGTTAATATCAACTGGACGTAAATTTAAGAGAAATCGGTAATAAGCAAATCAATATTGCTTTTAACGTCATGAATATTTTTTTAATTGTTATATTTACTTGGTGATAAGGCTTTGTGCAAACCCGTCTAGTTAGTTAACACTCATCACATATTCCTCCAAACAGCAGTACTTACAATTAGTACACGAAGGACAAAACATAATATCATAGTTCCAAAAGTTGACAATGCGTAATTTATCGATTTAAGTTATATATGCAAATTCGAATACTATTTATTTATATTATTATTATTATTATTTTTATTTATTATTTAACCTTTATTGCCAACACAATTTGATGAATTATTTAACATGCGATTAAATATATTAACAACATATAACAATAAATATTTGATTGACATTAACATTAGGTCGTTATAATTATTACAATTACAATAATTAAATTATTACTATCATCATTTAATGTTTATATTATATTATCAAATATGTCATGGTTATTGGGCGTCGGCGTGTCTTCGCGACACGAAGGCCTCCTCCAGCTCTTTTCATTCTACTCTTGTTTATTTGTATTAAGTGTATTCAAAACGATATTAAAAATAGCCATAGTACAAATCACGACCACATGGAATGGTGGATTTGCCATTCCGGGTACTGATTCTACATACATAATATATTTATTAATTTTAAATTATTTAGTCAAGGGATTCTTAAATATATTATATTTCCAGACGCCCGCGTCATCAGTTCGCTCTGGATGGAGCTGGAGTCGGAGATTCCTGTGCCGGAACGCTGACGGCGTCGAAGCGAGCAGTACTACCGGCCTATAACGCGCGCTCGTAACGAGCGACGTAAGATGTCTACAGCCGGTGTACCGCCCGCGGATCAGACGAAGGATTCCTATCTGTAAGGAATTGGTGCGACGATTGCGTTAAAGATACGAGACGCGGATCACGGACACCTATATGTAACTCATATGTAGTATATATGTATCTCTACATATTATATTAAAGAGATAATTAATATCTAATATGTATAACGATATATGTTTTATATATAAAGGAAATATTTAAACAATATCTGGTAAATACATATAACTATTCATAAATCTTAATTTAATTTAATATTTTTAAAAGATTATGGTGCTTTATTAATTATCAAATATTTGGATACATAAAATATCGATTTAATTTTAGTGATCTTTATCAAATTGTACACACACATACTATTTATTTTCTTAGCGAAATTCGCCGCAAAATAACAAAACAAAATTTAAGCACCATTCACGTTTTTACTACCTAATGAAATAGAAACTTACATCACTGTTTGCTGTATTTTTTTTTTTTTTTTACTTTCTCTTTAATATTAGTTTATAATCTTAAAAAGGCATTTTTAAACGCTTCATGTTTCCAATTCTATCGACTATATCAATATTCAATATCAACCGTGTCATTTAAGAAATGAATTTAAGAATAAAAAACATCAGAAAAAATATAAAATAAGTATGTGACAAAAAAAAGAATGTTTTTCTTTAGATTCTATAATAGCATATATCCACTGTCTTACTCCAATTACTTGTTGGAAGTGATCGTAATAGTATTTTGACAGTCGATGATTGATAACAAATCGCATATTAATTTGCAGTTATTATTAAATGTAATAAAGTTTTTTTTGATCTGTAATTTTATTTAAAAAGGAAAGTTGCATGTAAATAGGGATGCGAATGTTATTACATCACGTCGCTTAACAAGTCAATTTCCTTGTGAAGCGTGGAAGTCGGAGAAAGTGTGATTTTTCAATATACGACGAAGATCACATTATTTCCTATAAAAATATTGCAGGAGCGTTTGAAATGCCAACACTACGTGACACGAATATACCCTAATTATCCTTTTGCAATGAATTCCGTTGATTGAAGTTGGTATAAAAATGTTACAACATTTTCCGTATGTTTACGGTGTGTTTAGGGGTCAAGAAAAAACGATGAAGCTTTTTTATCTCGATATACATATCTTCATCTAAAAAAAAACTTTACTAAGAAGTCAAATTATTTATATTGATTTTAATGTTTAACGTTTACATACATAGGTGTTAACACCTAAAAGTTTAAAATAATGCCATTGAACAATATCGAAGCAGGTACTTAATTATTTCGGGAAACATTTACGTATCATGAGGTTCGTATGTCTTTCTCTCTCAATTTATTTAACGGCACTCGCTGTAAGACCTTTACAGCCTTTCGTAAAGTTAACAATATTTTTTTGTCGTATCTTTAAGGCGATTGTGTTGCCGGAGGGGAACAGGGTAATTGAATGATGTAATGTATATTATCTGAAGGGAATTTTTTTTATAAAATTATTTATCCTTAATATTATTTATAATTATTTTTTAATGTAATTTAGCTATTTAAAATTATGTTTACGCATTTTGTCATTTGTTATGTTTAAAGTAGAAACGATAACATTTTGAGACCAAAAAGTTTGAAGTAGATACCAAATAAATATTTATATTTCTTGCATGCGAATTTAAATACAAATATAATATGCATAGCGTAGCAAATAGCGTTAATACTTATTATGAATTAGTTCGTTGTTAAATAGATTGGCTTTATTGTTCTCAATTTAAACTTGTAGGTTCAATGTTCCTGATCTTCTTATTCATACTATAATAGAATAATTGTTTCAAATCATTTTAGACGACAAATATTTAATTAATTAAGAAATATATTACGTAATATTGAATCATATTGTAGTAAGTATACCAAAGGTTTAGTTTTAGTTAGATAATATATAATAATTGCATAGCAACTTCTGTTTGAAACTAGAACGTATAACACATGCCAGTAGACTTTTAAAATGGAATTCTCTTCGTTTCTAAAAACGATCGCTACTGAATAAAGTTTAATTTGTTTTCATTAAAATTAATTAAAAAAGGTATACATGCAAAGAACAGCTACGTCATCGTGACAAGCTGGAACCGTGTAACAGTGCTGAAGTGCAGCCGAAATATGTTGATTTTCTTTTTAATTTTTCTTACTACTATATTTAGAAAAAATATTCACTATGTTAAGATTAAATGTTATAGATCTGAATGTTTCACATCATATTTAATGTATATTATTTACTGATTGTGTGTAAATAGAGTAATTAGCTACAAATTAACACTGATGATTGTCTATCTGTCCACAATTATTATTCAATTTAGATTCAAATAAATGATTACATGCAGATAAGATTTTCATTTTACACCTTATACACATTTTACTTGACGACTGATTTATAAAAAAAAAAAACAAAAGAATGTTGCTATATGAGAAAATACTTATATTACTCCCAATAATTACTTGGTGATGGCTCTGGAATGGCTCTGGTTGAATGGCTCTGTGCATGCCGGTCTAGGTACCACCCATATATTCCATCGCCATCAGCAATGCTTAGTATTAGTTAGTACAACTAAATACAGCAGGAACATTACACCTTAGTTCCCAAAGTTGATGGCGTATTTGCGATGTATGGAATGATTAATATTTGTTACAATGCCAATATCTATGGGCGATGGTGACCATTTGATATCACTTGGCAGTCTTACCTAATACAAAAAAGTCATATAACATCATTTCATCCTTCGTTTGACATTTATTTAGGACAGCGTAATTGAATTTCTTAAGCGTAGTTATATACTCAATTATCTATCCATACAGGGAAGATGATGAGTTTGAAATGCAATATTTCAATAAAATTTCTGCGATTGAAACAAAATTATTAATAATATCCCGTGCTTCAGCACAAGATGCATCTTCGCCTCGTGAACTTCTCAATGTGTGCAGCGCAGCGGATGAAAAGATCACTTCGTAGCATTGTCTCCGAGTATAGACTAACAGAGTTCGGAATAAGATAAACATTGTAAACTTTTCTTTTAATTAAAAAAGTTGCGATCAATATTGGTACCATTACTGTGTTTTGGTGGTTACAACTGAATGCTCGATTGATGGAATACCTAAAAAGCGTAAAGTTAGCACTCGTTGACTTTCATGCAAGCTAAAATAATAATTAATAATTTTATATAATTAATTGCCGAATCATCGATTATTAAATGAGCAATTCTTGTATGTAAATTTATTTCGTTTTATCTCGGGAACGGCTCAAAAGGTTTGGACTAAGTTATGTATTAGGTCCTTACATATGAAATTAGCGTTTTGTCGTACTGACCACTTAGATCTGAAATCTCCTCTTTGGTTAAGAATTCCAAATTCAAATTTATAAATTCATTTAGCTGGTACATTTGAGTTTTGAAACAGTCATTCATTTGTTTTTTCCTCATTACTTTTTTCTTTGGCGTCGCTTATTACTCTACAATGGAAAACATGAAATATCGGTATATTTACAAGTACGAGTTCCACCAGTGCTGCAGAAACAGCTAGAAGAATTAATGATGTGTATGGCGCTGGTATCGCAAAAGAAAGCACGGCGCGTTTTTGGTTTCAACGTTTTCGTTCTGGAAATTTCGACCTTCAGAACCAACCCCGTGGACGGCCGGAGGCCAAAGTAGAAAATGAAGAATTAAAGGCTATTGTGGAAGCGAATCCATCACAAAGCACTTCAAAGATAGCTGCAGGCTTCGGGGTAAGTGATAAAACTGTATTAATCCACTTGAAGCAAATCGCTCTAGGCCACTGCTGCTTCACACCAACGCAAGACCATACACTGCACAACAAACAACCACTAAGTTAGATGAGCTACAATTGGAATATCTGCAACATCCACCGTACTCCCCGGACCTTGCTTCAACAGATTACCCTTTTTTCCGGAATTTGGACAACTTCTTACAAGGAAAAAAATTCAACTCCGTTGCGGCACAGTACAAACCGCCTTCAAAGAGTTTATAGATTCCCGCCCCCATGGTTTTTTTAGTAAAGGGTACAATGAACTACCTATGAGATGGCAAAAGTGCATAGATAACAACGGGGCATACTTTGATTAATTAACAATATTTTACAAAAAAAAAAATTGACTTTATATTCCTCCCGTACAGAACGCCAATTTCATATGTATTTTATGTTATTTAAATAGGGAAGTATTTCCTAGTATTTCCTGCAAAAATCCTATTTTAAATAAAAAAAATAAAATTATAACTAATAAATAGAGCCGAACGAAGCTCGGTACCGCATGTACCTTTTACTAAAATGCTTAAGCTGATTTTATTTTTTGCTGTTTTCGAAATTGCATAATCCATTATGAACAACTACAATTTGCGCTATTATTAGAATCAATTAAGTAGCTCCATGTTAATTGGTCAATTTGTACAATAATAATAATAATGTTCTCCAGACCGATTACGGCCATGGCGGCCAATATCAAGAGAGATTAGCCAACTGCGCAGGAGATATTATAGTGCACAAGTGTGTGCGCAAACACAGATGCACTCTCTATTCCCTAGCTCTTATAACCCGATGGGACGGCGATCCGACACGACCGGAAAGAGTTCAGGCGCAGGACCAACGGCTTTACGTGCTTTCCGTGGCACAGGAGTGTACACACTTCCAAATTCCAGACTCCGGGCTGTTACTGAGAATTTTCTGACAAAAAAACCCATTAACTTTTTATTGGCCGACCTGGGAATTGAACCCAGGACCTCTGGGTAAGCGGCCTTATATCTAGCCACTAGATACAAGGCTTTTGTATAATAACAATATAAAGAACATATTAGATGATTTGGCCCATCGCGAGACCGATTTCCATCTAGTCAGAACGAGAAGTTAAATTATTAAATTTGGCAGGCGTTGACCCGACAAGTCTTTTTGTAATAGCGATCCCGTTGAAACGCTGAAAGTTAATAAAAAATAATGTAATATATATATTTTTTTTAAAAAGCGTTATATATATCTTTCAGAATGAATTTCATTTGAAAAGTGAGACGTGTAACTGTTACATATAAAATGAAGGAAAGACAATAGACGATTATTAGGACGATAAATAGAGAAATAAGAAGTTAATAAACGGAATATTTGTTCAATTCGTTATATTTTTTATCAAAGTTGCCCTTTGATTATATAAAAAAAGAAAGAAATATAATTTAGTTTTGTTAAAAAATGCTTCGAGGAAATTGAAGACGGAAACAACAAGATACCTATCTGTTGAGTTTAGTACACAATTTTCGAAATAAAGGGTCTTCCTAAAGACGTAAAAAACTCCAAACGTTATGTTTATAGAATGTTTTTGGAGAAAGCTTGTATTCCCCTTACCATCCGATGACAAATAATGTTCGAGTTTAAAAAAATTACTAACGCCTTTTAGTTTTCGATCATCTCGTTCAGACTTTCATAGCAACACAGGAAAAATTTAATACTACATGGAAAACGTATGGGTTCCGTTGTTACAACTTATTCTTCCATATCTAAGTTATATGTAGACTTCTAACCGTACGAAACCGGGCTGGGTAGCTAGTGACATAAAATGGATAACATCCCGAACCTTCTTTCTCCCGTCGCGGTGTATGCACTTTATGTTTAATAAGGCCGCGATTAAAGATACACCTACCGAAGATGATTTAAATACAAACTAAAAGGCAAACATTTATAAAAAATATAGAACGTCTACAACCAAAGCCAAGGGAAAATGACGTCATTTTCAGTACCATAGATTTGACCTGGACCGTTTTATTATGAAATGTTTCGAAGGTTCCAAAATTTACGTCACTAGTCTATAATAGACAATCATGCAAGCTGCCATATTTGTTTACGTATTTAGTTTTTCCATGCGATCAGACGATTGACGAGCCGGTTGGCGTGGTTGGTAGACACTTGCCTTTCGCGCCGCAGGTCGTGAGTTCGATTCCCACCCAGGAGAGACATTTGTGTAGATGAATATGTCTGTTTGTCCTGAGTCTGGGTGTTTTTTTTTTATTATTATTATAAAACGACTGAGATAAACCGGGCGGCCTCTAAAATGAGCTTTATTTATAAGGGATTTAAGTTCCACAATAAAACAAATCACATGTAAATAAGGGATTATATTCTTACAATAGATACGGTTGTTATCGAAGTTGGTTTAACATATATTTGTTCAATTTAGCGTTAGATCAGACTTAATTAATAACATAACCTACACATAGAACATTTCATTAAATATATAAAATATATTGCATTATTTTAATACATAGAGTAATTTGTGTTCCGTGTTCAATAAAAATGTCATAATAATAATACCAATAATAATAACTGAAATTAAACAATCATTTATAACCAATGAGTCATTTTCAATAACCTAAAATTCACTATAACACAATGATATTATAGTGAATCTCAAATTATTATTATAAATAAATAAAAAATGAAAAAAAAAAACACAAAGACTTTTACATTTAAATCGCTCTAAAAGCCCAAATTCTAAATTTACTTTTGCAATTTTAAATGGCTCGTACCTCTTATTTTATATCGTAAGAGTGAGATGGAGCACTATTTTCGATCTTAATTATTATTAACACAACAATAAAGGATTAACTAGATCTACATATAAACTTTAGAAGATTATCAATTAATTAAATACGTTATATTTATTAAACAAATGAAATCTAATGTGTAATACCTTTATTTTTTTTTTTTTTTTACTTAGTACATTATTTCATTGTTCTAGTTAAAGCGAAGCGAAATTTATAGAAACCTATCAGGAAACGCACCCCCAAATTTCTCTCTTTCATTTAATTTCGAATATTAACAATGTTAAGGCTTCGATATACACGGTTATATATAGTATACATTCGATACAATTATTGCATAAATAAGTCGATGTTGAAACTTTTATACAAAATCGCGTGCAGTGCACGTGTCAGAAGCGAAACGTCACAAGTATCAATCAAATAATAACACACCGATACGTTTTACACATAGAGACGAGAATTCGACATTCGAATTTCACTGTCCTGAAACCCAGAGTATCGGGGAAACATTAATGTGCAGTTTTATATAAATGTATAAAATTTGAATTCGTTTAATATAAAACGGTTGAATTCATCGAAAACGTGAATCTTAAACTATTGGATTTTGTTTGTGAATGGAAGTTCTAGAATTCATTACAGATATTTAATAATGAATCGGTATGAGAATATATGTGAATTAGCGATATCTATTAATGGTGCTGATTCTACAGTACAAAAAATCTAAGCTAAACATTTACTAATATATATATATATATATCAATATCAAGTCTAAAAGGCCAGATATGACATAAGATATATGCTATACTATTTACTCTGTTTAGTCAAACAGTATTGTATATGATTGTATTCCAGTATATGAATTACGAGTATATAATTTGTTAAAAAAAAAAAAATGTTTCCGTTGCGAGGTCGACTCGAACGGACATAGCAGTTCGAGCGTTTAGCTTAAAATCGACATATAATCAACAATCAATACTATAATATCGATCAAAGGCTTAGATGGAGTTGCCGCTATTAGCACACAAGGATTTATCAATAGGAAGGAAACCTCGACGGTTATCAACATTGAAATGAGCCAACGGTAACAGTCCCCCCCCCCCCCCGCTCTCAATCTACGCGCATAATCTCAGTAGTTCTTATTACATTATAATATATTTTTTCAGATATTTTTGTTTAAATCTTTTCACAGTATTTCAATATACCCAAACATATATGACCAAACATTAACGAATCAGTTGTAGGCTCGAAAATACTCAGTCCGTTATCGTTAACGATATTGGAAAATCATATCGTTAATTATGCGAGCTTTTAGCACTTTTGAGTTCGAAAGAAAAATATTTACGACTGCAGCAGAAAATACGCATTTAAAAATGTTTAAATACAACGCATAGGCACTATCGCATCAGCGATTTTATAATATATATAAAAAAAAACATTGTTTTATATGACAACTGTTGATAAAGAACTAACCAATGAAGGGATTGTCATTTAGACAAGAATAGATTTCTTAAGCGGATCCTTAGTAAGCAATTAAAATAATAAATATCATAACTCTACAAAACAAAAAAAATTCTTTGTCCTAAAATTTATTTTATGATTTTTGTATTAATTATGCTCCAAAATAAAGGAAAAATACTCAAATTCCTTAAAAAGTTTGCTTCTGTGGCTGTTATGATAATAATGCTTTTATATGAGTAATCGTAATGAAAAAAATGTTAAATGGTTATTCTGGTATTTTTTTAAATGTCGCATTGCAACAGTGGTTTGGATAAATTTTAAAACAACATGGAGTTAGCCTCTATATTGTTTCAAGAAGAACGTTTGCATTAAGATATAATGGACAACAACGTGATTGAGGACAATACTACGAAAATACGATGGGACTACATTTGGGGTATTTAGAAGTTACTTATTAAAATTAAAGAAAAAGTAAGAACGTTCACTATTAAACTTTTTTCAATTATTTTGTAACGTAATTTGATAGTAAAAGTTGATAAAAAATTATATATTTGTTTCGATTTATGAATAATTAAAATTTAAAACTATAGATTTTCCAAGCTATTTATCAACCGTTCTCCTGGATACAAAAGCAAAATTTTTAAGTTCGTCTAAACTATCGATTAATCTATTAGAATTTCATACCCTCTTGTGACCTGAGTCACAGTCAAAATTTTTGTTGACCCGTGTAATTAAACCATCTCTAAGACATATCGAAGATAAAAAAACACACCATTTGCCTATTTAAGTATAACATGTTCAAAGATTTATGAATAAATTAATTATGTCAAATTACGAATATTGTTCGTATAAACCGAAATTTATAAAGAACGTGATTGAAATGTGTTATTTATTAGATTTATTGAACTCCCATCAAATCGAGACCTTGAGAAATTGCTCCGATTTAATAAAAGATTGGAAATATAGGGATCGTCGATATTTTTGGTGAAGGCATTACGTTTGAAGATCTTAGTACATCATTTCAACCAAAAAAATATTTCCATATACTAAAAAAAATATATATATCATGATCAGTCTGTCTACTATACAATTGTTCTACTTTATTTTCATTATATTACGTTTGATAAAACTTTATTATGAAAATAAGGCCGTCGATATCAGCAGCCGTTAATGACTGTTATAATATTTTTACAAAACATTTAGAGAAAAAAAAATACAAAAAATAATAATACATTTTTTACATAACGCTAGTTGTAACTTAACTTGTTGATTTACTCTTCATCCATCGCACAATATTTTTACGTCACAAAACAAAATGAACGACCAATGTCGATCGATCTTGTTTAGAAAAAGAAATACAAAATTTGGCATTAAATACGCTTGCAATTTTTAAGTCTTAGAAATATTAAATACTTATTAACTTTTCTAGTTTATTACATAGTATATAAAAGTTTTAAAAACAGCTGATAAAAATATTCTACGATGAATGTAAAATTTTAATAATACATTTTATTAAATAAAACATTTTAAAGCTTCACTTGGTTCAACGTACCAACTAACTTGAAAACAATAAAGGACGTAAGTACGGACGTTAAATTAAATAAAAAAAATAAATGAAAATCACCCTTTCAATAAGACACATTTACATTACAACGTATAAAATTTTAGGAAATAATTTTGTGACATTAATCGATACTACGTCGAATCGATTATATAAACAACAAAAAATCGATTTTAGTGATGACCTGGAAAAATAAAGGATTAAGCTAAGTTATATCAATTAGTTTTCATAAGCCGATTTTAAAGCGACGATAATTAATTGAATTACATTAATCGTTATCAACTATCGAATCGGGAATGCGTTATTTTACGCATAACAAAACAGCACCCGATTTCATACTATCTTATTAATGCGTGATATATCGAAACGATACAAAATATCATTAAAGCGAAATAGCATTAAACACATATTAAACGAAAACAGTCGAATTTATTCGAGGGTCAAAATCAAAGTACCCCTTGCACGTGTACTAGGCCATTTCGTGGGTTCTGGGTTTAAACTGGCGGTATCGTCCACAGTACTGCGGTTTTGTCGGCGGACGTTGAGAGAAATGAGAAGTCGTCAGGGTGCCATCTTGCCGATATCACTTTGTCTGGATGTCGAGCCACTGGAACGCTGGGTAAAGCGCATGTCAGGTCACCTGGGAAGAGAAAACATTTTATAAGAAAATATTCTACACGTATATTTGATTTTAAAAGAAGAAAAACAGTGTATAAATAATACATTGTTTGCAAGAAATAAATACCATTTATAATTCATGTTAAAAAGGGATTGACCCATAAATAATGTCAAAAAAAACGATCCCATGAAAGAAACCGTTATCTTAATGTTTGAAGGTTTCCTCCGAGTGTTGTTGTCCTCTTTCGACACTAAACATCGATATTTCGTTGATGTTTTATAATTGGTTTCAGGTTTGGTTAAATGGCCAAAGCAAAATCTTTAATCCACATAGAAGCATTACTTATTATTATTATTTCTAATTGATTTTTAAAAATCGACCAGCCATTTATAAGTAACACCTCAGACCTGAGAAGCGAAAGAAACACAGCGGGATAATTTTTTAATCAACACGTATTATACATTAGCGTATCCCATATCATAATTAGATATCCTATATAGTCGGATAACAGGAAAACCAACTTTACGTTTATGATATTAAACAATATAAATATAAAAAATCTAAGTATAAAATAGGGAACGACTAATATTCCAGAATATTTAAATATCATTTGTAAGTTAAAATATACGTGCGAGCAAATTATTGAAATCGGTTATAGTACGATTTTTTTTATTTTTTATGTATAATATTTTTATTTTATCAATAAAATATTGTAACACTTTCTATATTAGACACGAGTGCGATTTTCTTAACGGGTAGCTCACAAATGACACAGAGACATTTAGAGGAACATAGATTTCCACTCCTAGTGATGGAATTTATTCTTCTTATTTACGCGAGACTACTCTCAAAGTTAAATTTATTCAATAAAAATAGTTGCATTAAAACAATTTACAACTGGGAAAGAGAGCGAGCAATGTTACATAAATACATACTACATAAAACAAGTGACGGTCACATAATTTTAAACAATATCGTAAAAGTTGACTGACGTATTACTCTATTCGAGTAGGCTTCTTGCAAAACACTTTTCATTCTGCATTTTACTAGTTCGATGGAGCTTAAAATTTATATGAATTATACCGAGAATAGACAAAACAAAAATTGTTAATTAAATATATACAAGTAAAATTATTTATAACGCAAAAAAATTAACGAACTTCTCATTAAAAAAATACACATTAAAGCTAAGACCGCAACTTTATAAATATAGCATTTTACACAGTCTAAATATACTATAATCAATAACGACCTTACTTTGCAGAGCGGCTGATTAGTTAAACACTTCTCCCTTTCTGTCACTACTTACTTAGCATACGAAAGAGGAAGACACGGCATTGTTTTACTAATCACTCGCTAAATATAAGGTCATAAGTAAGGCCGTTAGGCTCTTATATGGACTTTACTTAATCACCAGTTTACACGACACACGTAAAGTTCCGATTCGGAATATGAGCTCTTATAAAAATCTAATTATATCCAAACTAATACTATAAATGAGTTACGTGAGTTTGGTACGCGTAAACCAATAAACCAATTTTAGAAATTCTTTCATCAATGGAAAGCTACATTATCGGCGACATAACAAAGGATGTATTTTGTCAGTGGAACGGGAACTACGCGGGTGGAACCACGGGCAAAACGTTTTTATATAAAGTAGCAGGACCGTCGGGCGAGTGGGTCATTCACCTGATGGTTAATGGACATAAGTACTGTAAGAAATATTAAAAATTTCTTACAATTTCAATACATCACTAATCTTTGGTAAAAATAAGCACTCGTGACAATCAAAACACGACCAACATGTACGTTGTATAAATAGAGCTCTTAAACCACGACTGTTAACACAGTCGACATTAAAACTGATCTTTGTTCTAATCAATCATAGAAACGATATCGATGTAGACGTCAGAGGAAACTCAGCGTTATTTTGTGCGTCAACGTATTTTTTATAGCTTTTTTTATGTGAGAAAATGGGACGCGATAGAATCTCCCCCAAGTTTCAACTATAAACCGACTTACAATACAATACAATTGTACTAACTGTTTTTTATTCTTATCGCTTATTAGGAATTAATGTATACTGCCCGTCAATAAATATTGCACATCGACATTTGAGACAAGAGACAATCGACAGCATTAATATAAAAAAAATTGTATATGTTATTAAATTACATAGAAACTCATAATTGTTTTAACAACTCCTAATAGATACCGGACTTGTAGTGTTTTGTGCGACAGAGATAACGCTATACAAAGCCTAAATTAATCGATTGTCTCTTTTCAAAGGTCGATGTGCAATATTTATTGACGGGACCAATATATCGGCCTAATAAACTTAGCGGGTGATAAATTAAACAATTATTTGTCTCTTTCTTTCGAATGTCGAATCGAAAGTGACGGAAAGGGAGAAATCAGAGTTTAAATAAACGGCCGCTAAGCAACGTTTATTAATAAGGCCGTATATTACTCGATAATTACAACGAACGTTACTTGATCTAGCCAGATTGTGAAATGTGGTAAATTTATGAACTGCGCATATTGTTTTTAATACAACGGACCAATTCTAAGGAAGGACACAGTATGTAAAAAAAAAAATGATTGGATATTATGTATTTTCTTATTTCAAAATATTTCTTAATAGTATTCGCTCGCGTGTAAATGCGCGCGGGGAAAGCGACAGGTAATAGGTAAAAAAAATTGCCTATGTCCTTGGGGTTCAAGCTTTCTTCATACCGAATTTTATCAAAATCGGTCCAGTAAATTTGCCTCGAAAGCGTAACAGACAGACAGATATACTTTCTCATTTATAATATTAGTATAGATATAGAAGAATAATTTAAAATGTAGCCACGTAGCTATTTAGACACGTCACGTAGTGCTTGTTCCATGCAATCTTATTACGTATCATATTATAATGTCAATCAGTTCAGACTTCTTTAAATATTTGTATATACAGTGGTGGTCGTATAATTAGAAACACTACCAACGGTCCTTGACATTATGTAAGATACTTCACTGCAATCGTTTTTATTTTGAAATTAAACAATAAATAGGACAACAATATGTTCAATGATTTATCATTTATTAGAAAAACAATATAAATCCCATTACACAAGTGCAGTTTCAATATTACATTACGGACAAACATTATGGCGTATCCCTTATTTTCAATAGCAGCACTGCAACGACGTGGCATTGATTCAATCAATTTCATACATTTTTCTAGGGGGATTGAATTCCATGCTTCAACAAATGCTTCATATAGTTCGTTTTGCTTGGTGTTATGTATGTTTCAGACTTTCTTTTTAACAATATATCAGAGATTCTCTATCGGGTTTAAATCCGGACTGTTTGCTGGCCAGTCTAAAACGGATATACGCTGTTCGCTATGGAAACATTTGACGCTATTGGCCGTTTGTTTTGAGTCATTGTCATGCTGAAAGATCCAGGTAAATGATCATCCAAGTAGGGAATCATTGTGAGAGGATTTTCTTGGCCGAGCCTTTCTAAGAACATTTTCAACAGTTCCATGTGTTTTATAATGATCAATTGCATTAAAAACTTTCTTAACAGAACAATTTAAATGCTCAGCTATTCTTCAGTACGCCCACTTATGATCTATATGTAAATTAATAATGATTTGCCTAGTTGACACGTCACTACTTTTATTTTTGCTCATTTTGAACAATATAAAATTCAGATTAAATTTTGAATTACCGCCAGAATAATAGAAAAAGAAATGTTATTCTCCAATTTCAAAAAAGAACGAGCTATGGATGCTTTTTTAAAATATTTCTAATTAGGCGTCCAAGCGGCCAGTAACAGAACATAACCTCCTACATGTGTAAGACTCATTTTGTAATTAAAAGCAAGATATGTTTTATATTATTGCATGATTATTAATTATTGAATGTGTATATTTTTACGAGCATTTGTACATTGAAGTTATACTTTCTTTATTCATAAGAAGTGTTTCTAATTATATGACAAAAATAATGATTAAAAAGTTATATTGGTTTGATAAATAATGGATGTGCAATATGTTAATCAAGCACTTTAATATTTAATTATATAATTGTAATCGGAGCAAGAACGCTATGCATGCAGTTTTTGCTTTTGAATGGGTGTACATAATGTATCTTATTTTGTACATGATTTATTGGTGTGTAATTTATGTAACATCCGCTAGCAAAACATAAATAAATAACAAAATAAATAAATATGGCTCAGCAGACATAAAAAATATATATGTCAAGTTCCAAACGAGACATATTTCTTTTACTTACAGCTGGTACGATTTTTGTTAATCAACATTTAAGTCGCTTAAATATGTCTGAAATTCGAAACGAAACTATTCTAATAGGACTTTTTTTCGCTTGAAAAACACTTTTACACGTTTTCTTCCACTTCATGAGGGGATATGTGGAACTTGCCACCATTGAGTGTATCGCAATACCCACTGAAAAATCAGTGGTACCCACTCCGTTGATTTGGGGGGCCCACGGGTCTACATTAGTAAAGCAAACAGGCACTTTTTACTTTTTAAAATTTGTACATAGTCTGGTCAGGCTGGGTTAACACAAAGGACATTACACCTGAATTCCTTTTTATATTTTTTTACGTCGACAGACTCTGTGTACGAAGTTGACAACTCAAGATGGTCCGACATCCGCTTTTATGTTTATTAAACAATTTATATTCACCCAAAAAATATAATCATCCATATTTATTACCATATATACATATGAGCATAAATTTTATAAATAAAAGATATAGATTAGCGAGGCGTGTGTTTAATGGTTTCTGTTCGAACACTTCGTCCGGACATTTTAGCGTAATGAGAAAAACGGATATGTTGTAAATCTCTTATTTATAACCAGTATATGTTACTTTGTTCTGTTAATTTGCTAAAAGCTACATGGCTACTATTCGAAACCGTCAGTCCCATCTAGCTGGACTGAAAATACGCACATATTTGCGATGCTCGTTAATATACAATCTCGAATTCTAAACCTTATTCACAATAGCACAGGGTTAAATAAATGGTCGATTAAAAAATTAACTCACCTTGCAGATCAGTGAGTACAACTCTTCCATCGTAGCCTGCGGTTAGTAAATAGTAAGCACCAGGCGAGAATCGCACGCTGCGCACGTCGCTCGAGTGCGGCGTGAAACGTTGTAGCGCACGAGAACCGCGCACATCGTGTAACGCGCACGAACCATCGTCGTGACCACAGACAAGGAGACGACCGCTCGGATCAACCGCTAAAGATGCTACAGCGGAACCCTAAAACAAAATAATACATTTGTAAACCTTTGAACTTCACACAAGCCACACTAGAAAATTAATATTATTGATTCGATATTTTTACGATAGCTCTGTTTCTCAAGTTACTGTCAATAAAGTATATACATACATTTACAACCAATAATAACGGACCGTTCTAAGTTACATATTATTTCATAGCTATCATAAAGTTGAAATTGTGAACAAAGGGCAATGAATGCTATGACAACCTATTATTAATTTTATCGTTAATAAAACGACTTTCTCTCAGGTATATAATTTATACTTATATTCTGATTGATTTCGCTGAAAAACATTTGAAGAGTAGCAATAAAAGTTTCCGCTGACAAATTAACTTTCAAAACTTTCTTTTATAGACGTAAGAAAAACACAAAAGTTAAAGTCGTAAACCACGCCTGTTATTCGATCTATATAAAATATTTACCGCAAAATAACAGCATTGGTTTTCTTGAAAGATCAAGACGGACGGGACAGTGACCTTGTGAGTGAGTGGCCAAAACCCCCCCATATACTTATTAGCACTACAAAAAACAACATTTATCTTTGGAAATATAATTTGATTTACCTTATTTTTGTCGACTAGCTAACTAAATCAAACTAATGATATTATCATTCTATAAAATTGTCGTTCTTTACGTAATTTCCAACCTAGCAAATCATTACAATTCGTTTCCAATGATTCAATTGATAGCTAGAAAACTTTAATTAAAAATATTTTTTATGTTACAATGAATGTACTATCTTTGTAATTATATTTATAGAAAACAAAGCATAAAAGAAATTATATTGTTATGTCAGTTTACGTCTAAAGATGGGTCGAAAGCAGACGATCAACGCATATACTAAAAAGAAGCATAAATTCCGCTGAACCTTTACACAAAACCTTTAGTCCAAAATTAATTATATATAAGTATTAATTTATGTATATATACTTAGATTCACATGTAACTGGATTATTACTGCGAGAATCGAATAGTCTATATTAAATTTAGCGTGATTTTAAAATGTCGTAACATATCAGCTTTAAAAAATTATGAGATAAAATCTTATGACGGATAGGGACACTATATATTTTACCTTGCTCGGGTGTCCGGTGGGCGGTGTTATAACATTGACGCAGCCTCCGGTACGGAGATCCCAGAAGCGTACAGTTTTATCTTGACTCCCAGATACGAACATCGCGCCACCCCAGTTGTACAGAGAGAGGACGTGACCCGAGTGACCGCTGAGTGCCTGGTACAAGGACGAATAAATGTTTCAGCGTTTTGGTATACCATCGAAATTATATGGTTTTTTTTTAAATACTTGCAATCGTAACAGTATATATATGTCGTATGACGTATATATATAAAAAAAACAATAGAGGAAAATGTTTCAATGTTTTTGGTTTATTGAATTTTTAACTACACTTTATATAGTAATACATTCTGACAATATAATTAATGTAGAACCTTTGAAATTCATTTAAAAAGATAAAATTACTTTAGAAATATCCATAATACAATTTAATTCCATAGAATAGTTGTTTAATACAATTTTTGCTCTTTTAATTCGTAGCTATAATGAAGTTTTAAAATGGAAATTTGAAATAAATAGAGTATTGACATGACCCGACCTCACCGGGAAAGTTTGCGGTATCGACCGGGAGACATCGGATTTATCACTTAACTAAATGAAAGCAATGAGAATAATATCTGTATCTTTTGACAGTGACAAATTTGATATCAATTTAAAAACTGTTTTAATATTAAGTAGAACTATACCACAATTAAAATTTTGCTTTCTCATATTACAAATAAGTACAATAACTGTATCAAAATGATTAATATATTTAAAAAAACTATTTCGAAGATACTAAATTTTTAATCAAGTTATACGACAAAATCCTATCGCGGTTTCATGAGGGTCACGAACAATTATGCATATAATTTCAATGATTATTTATTTTTGTAATTCACACCTGGAAAGTCTTGCCCGTCGCGCAATCAGTGACGTATATCTTGCAATCGCCGGCACCGCCGCTCACCAGCAGGCTCGTCTTGTTCGACGTGTCTTCTATGAAACAGACGTCGCGAACCGTGCCATCGTGCATAGTCAATTCTACCTGTTAAAATTAAATATAATTAAATGGAATTTAAAGGCAAAGCTTTACTCGGTAGTAGCTTTGTGCAAACTTGTGCTGGGTAGGTACCAACCACTCATCAAACCCATTCTACCGCTATTCAGGAATTCTTTGTATTTTTGTGTTCCGGTTTGAAGGATGAGTGAGCCAGTGTAATTACAGGCACAAGGAAAATAACATCTTAGTTCCCAAGGTTAATGGCGCATTGGCGATGGTTAATATTTCTGACAATGCCAATGTCTATAGGCGTTGGTGACCACTTACCATCGGGAGGCCCATAAGCTCGTCCGCCTACCTACGCTATAAAAAAATATATTTATAAATTTCTTATATAACATGGAGTAAGTTAATTAAGCTCTTTGAAGGGATTCGTCACAATCTAATTTCATTTTGTTTAGTAGTGATTCTTCTGGGTAATTTTATCCCACTGAATCACAAGTAACGACTGCTACTTTTAATATTAAAATTAGTGTTATAAGTCAATTTCATGTAACTTTTGAATGGAATGTAAAACACGTTAAAAATTATTAATTACTAGCTGTGCCCGCGGTTTCACCCGCGTTTAATTAATAAAAATGTCATGAATAAAAGTCAGCCTAGAACCTTCCTCGATAAAAGGACTATACAACACAAAAATATTTTTTAAATTCAAACCAGTAGTTAGTGAGATTAGCCGGATCAAACAAACAAACTCTTCAGCTTTATATATTAGTATAGATTATTTACTGACAAATAAACAGAACCCACAGTAACTTCCAGTTTTCATGTATACTTGGTAAGTTTTTTTAACTGAATATTCTATTAATAAATATTTTGAATCTATTTATTAATTTTCAAAGCAAAAAAATGAGACCTTCAAATGATGAATGATCAATGAACCAATACCGCGCAGTTCATGGTGTCATGATTCAGAACGCATTTTAATTATATCAAATGGTTCTTAAAATATTAAGCGTATTATGATTTCAACGTGCGTTTTAAACACTTTTAAGTCTTAAGAATAAAGGAATAAGTATTTCGACATTCAAAAACTATTCCTGGAATTAACAGTACAATTATTATCAACAACTAACATAACAATGACAAATATCTGATATTGTTTATAATGTACAATATAAATAGAGCACCGAATTCTTAACACGTGCGATCATCGAAATCTTAAACGATAACGTCATTGACGATTATTAGTAACTTAATACTTGACGAATAGATATAATATATGAACGGTATTCTTTTAAAACAGGTAAGATAAAAACTTTTTCCTAAAACAATAAAATGTTGTTTTTTTTATTGGATCATCAAGTTTCACGAATTAAAATTATCATCGTTAAAAACATGAAATTAAAAAGCGCGCTTTTATTCTTTCTTTTGTTTTGTGTATTGTATGCGAATTAACAATACTGCGCAGTAACAAATTATAGTAATGCCAACCGAATAACATAAACTTGCAGTTTTAAAAAGTATCGATTACAATCGACTTATTTGCTGACTTTCTTATGTAACTAAGAAGTGAAGCACAAATAAAGCGTATAAAATTTATCTGTCAATTTATCGTCACAAAAGTTAAAGTCACATGTAACATTATAATTCGAATCACTTGTTTACGTCGTAATAATCCAGCAAACATTAATAAAAATGCCATGAAATGAGCTGATATTCTGGCGTTCTGTCCAACTACAATTGAACTTTTCAAGGAATAGAATTTGGTGCTAGTAAACGCGTACTGTTAGGATATCAGAAACGTGTACTAAGAAATGGTGTAATAAGATCAAAAACTTGGAGACTCGAGCATTTGTAAAGCTTGGACTTTTTACACCGAAACACTGTTATGGTGACAGGGTAAGATAATGTATCAGTAGCTATTAACTAATATTTTATAGCCAATATAATAATAACAAATATTTACACTCCCGTGGCTCGGAAAGCACGTAAAGCCGTTGGTCCTGCGCCTGAACTCTTTCCGGTCGTGTCGGATTGCCGTCCCATCGGATTATGAGAGCTAAGGAAAAGAGAGTGCACCTATGTTTGCGCACACACTTGTGCACTATAATATCTCCTGCGCAGTTGGCTAATCTCTCTTGAGATTGGCCGCCGTGGCCGAAATCGGTCTGGAGGACCTTAATTAATTAATTAACAAATATTTTAAATATTTTTTTACTGTAGTTCTCAATACAATCAATGTGCAACAAACCCATGATTAATTAATGTTTCGTCAATATCTACCCTAAAAAAGCTATTGTATGGAAATAATTGTAAAGTAATCAACAAATTATTGTCTCCACGATTTAAATAGTACACCGTCTGTCCTCGGAGTTTCACATTTCAGTCTAATGGCACAATTGCAGTCTAGGAAATGCAATACGCGTATCTTTATTAACGATCAAGTTTCAGATATAATACGCGAAGCTATATTAAGTGACTCTGATCGGAGATGAAGTCATGTTTATTTTAAATCTCATATTGGTACTATTAATATGAAGATTATATCCTCGCATCACAGCACATCTTAAATGCTGCAAGGTGTTGATGTTTGTATGCATTTAGGACATACCATTATCTATAATTCGATACATTTATGATGATAGGATAAAATGGCGCAAAAGAAAAATATTGGGTTATAAGGTTTAATATCATACAAATATATTAAATAAATGTTTTCTACCTCTTGTCCTTCCAAATTACAAGCGTGACTGTTAAACCTCATCAGTTTGACGGTTTTGTCGTTCGAACCGGTGGCCAGTAGGTCGCCAGCTGGACTCCAAGCCAGGCAGTAGATGCTACCCTTATGGTGCTTCGTTCTCTTGAGTAGAACTGTGGGTGCTGTTGGGGCACTGTTGTCTCTGGAAGATAATTTAGCGTTATTTTACGTAGCGATATCAAATTTGAAGCGCCAACATGAATATTACATTTTTTAACACAATTATGATATCAACAAATTGTTTTCGATTATATTCCAATGATAATTGAATTCTCACTAATTCACTAATAATTATATGCAATATTTTGTGTTCATTACTCGATTACGCTCAAACGACTGGTCGGATCATAATTCAACTTGTTATATAGAAAACGATTATATTTTGGAATAGAACAAATATTTACTTTAATTTACGACAAACGAAACCATTTTAAACTTAAAATTTATAGAAATAGAAATGAATATAAATATATGACACAAACATTCTTTGTTCGTACAATTGAATAAGAACTATGTATGTGTGTTGTTCTTGACACTTTAATGAAGATTTCTGGCATAGTACCATCAACGTACCGTATACGTTGACAAGAACAGGCATTGTAACGCATACCAGACATATAATCGTATAAAATAAATTTATATCGTACGAGAAAATAAGACGAAAAAACATCATATCTTACGTGAAAGTAACATTCGAAAGACGCAAATACATTACGCAATTCGTTCGTTTATTCACAAGAAAGCTCGTCGTCATCCAAGAAACCGCTTGACGTGCCTCGAGTGATTTTAACATAATTGCTTTTTAATCAAGTGTTAGTCATTCCTGAACTGAAATCACTGTGTACGATATATGATTTATTAAGATTCGTAGCCACGGACTTATACACTTACACGATTATAAATAATTATATTTTTTAACATAAATCGAAATAGATTGAATATATTTTAAATAATGTAAGCTTAGATCATTAAAACGTTAATAAAGAAATAAAAAAGGTTTATAAAGAAAGTATTTTAATTACAATAGAAACGATTAGGCTGCCTTCATTCATTCTTCACTGATTTCTGAATATTTTTATCGAATCGATACAAATTTTAAAATTATCGATCAGTACCTATACAATTCGCTCCTTTTACACAATCAATAACAATCAGTGTGATAATGATATTTTATTAAAAAACGATTTTTAATTGGTTTTTAATTACATAAAAAATATACTTGCAAAATAAAATCGATTCATATCTGCGTGAAAAAGAAAACCAAAGAAACATGGTTTTGGATTTACAGTATACTAACGGCCTTATTTATAAACGTTGCTTAGTTACTGGTTAGCTAAACACTTTGTCTCTTTCTGTCATTATTGATTTGACATACGAAAGAAGAAGACAAAATATTGTTTAACTAATCACCAGTTAAATAAAGTTTATGAATAAGGCGGTTAATAATCAAATTTGATTAAAATTAAAGATTAAAGACGACCGACTGATCATTGTTTCGTAATAATACAACGCGTTAATGTGAATCACTTTCTAACTTCATGTTTAATATTCCTAACGTTTAACTTATACAACTCGTGACGATGCTGTTTTTAAAACACACATTTGCAATATTGTACAAGTCAGGTGAAATGAGATAGAGTACACGACGAGCATAAAACGCAAGTGACACAATTACGAGGAAAAGCCTTTTATTGTAACAGCTGAATTACGTCGCTTTTTTAATACTTTAAATGATGCCATTTTTAATCAAAAAAACCTTTTTGTGATTGTTCAGCAAAGTTAATTATTTCGATAAATTTTATTTTTGGCTGTGTAATATAATACCTTTTTTCTTTTTTATCATTTCACATTTTTTATATCTTATATGACACAGTTTTTTTTTTTTAACGTACATTATAATTCATGAATAAAAAAAGTAATAATATTTAAATTTCCATAAATAAATTTACAATTTATAATCAACTATTTTATTTAAACTAAATAGTTGTTTTCTGCATATCATAAATATAGATATAACTTTTTATTTTTTGGAACTTTATTAGGACTGATAAATAATTCTCCGAAAGTCTCTTTAATAAATATTAATTTTGAAATAAACATTTAGATTTAAAAAAAAAATACACGAATTTAAATTTATAAGTAACTTCATATAGCTACAGATTTATTCGTTGCTGAAAAATATACAACAAAAACTATGAATATTAACTCATAACGTTATTAATAACATAACATTTATTTTAAATCGATTCCATTTGCACACCATCCTATGTCCCATTTCGTATCGTAAAGCGGGGGCGACACTGTCCTTCTGTAACATGAGTCGACGAACGTTCATATATGGAAGAACAAACGGTTCATACATAAACAAAATCTTAGGTCGTTGACATCACATATTTAGTAAAGAAAAGAATAATCATCGCTTAGACTTATTACCGGAAGCCGATCTACGCAAACAATCAAAGCGAAAGTTAGACGGCAAACATAAATAAACTTTAGTCGCTTGGTCGGTGCGGCGATTTTACTTCGTTAATATCAAATTAATTTCCCAGTCGAAGAAATTTGAAAACCATTTTAAGTTAAAGTCACCCCCGGGTAATCTATATCGGTCAATATAGATTACTTAAAAAATGACTGATTTATAAAGCATGATACGAAGGCCTTCTCTCCTATTTAGGAGAAGATAGAATCGTACTCCACTACTATCCTCCACATTTAAATTGCTAGATATATAAATGTGGAAACATAACACAATCGTGAATATATAAAATGATAACCATAAATTGAACAGATGAAAACTCCATGGTATCCACTGAGCCATCGACTTCCTGACTCGACATATCGATATCATTCAAAGAAACTTCAATCATAATCATAACGCCAATCAGAATATTATCAACGTAATACAAATGAAAAAAAAAATAGAAAATCCGAGTTATAGTGATATGTTCCGCAATTATTTCTTTTGTCTCGAAACGCATTCTTATAGGCTTTCGCAATGCAGATATTTAATGATTTTATAGTGAGTTTGTACATATATGTCGAAGATCAAAATGACTTTTATATATATCTATACGAAAGTAATAAAGCAGAAGAATGTGTTTGTTTTAACATGCTAATCTACTACTACCTATCAATCAGATTTAAAAAAAGTATTTTCCAATTAGTAATCTTATTCTCGAGTAGAGTTATATATTATTATTATATATATAACATGGGAGCAAAGCAACAATGTGTTACGCGAATAAAAATGACTTGATTCGGTCAATCGGCTCCTTTATTTAAAAAATCCTTTATGCATAAACATATTATATCATACGATAAATCAAACAATAGTTACAACTTAACATTTCCTCTTTGTTTGTCATGGACTTGTTTTATTTTAAATAAATAATAAACTTAGTATATATGTATAATTTGAATGTACTCAAAGAAACATTCGATGTTTTTCTTACAAGTAGTTGTTACTGAGCTATTCATTCAATACACACCTTAAACGAAGGTATACGATGCTAAATGTCAAATAGCAACGCGATCAAAATTGAAGATCTAGAACACAGTACAAAAACTTAAAGGTTACACCACGATGACTAAATTTACTCATCTTCCTGTACAATATTCCTAAAAAAATATGATTTTAATAATAATTAATAGATCGCCTCGGGACTTCAAAGGAAATCTTCGCAAAATAAACTTATAATGATCTAAACCTTTAATTTCCTCTCTGTCATATGATAATATCCTTTACCTCCCCGCAGTATTCATATATTAATATTAACAGTTTCGATACGATATTCAATATCGGCTGCTGTAAAATTTTCAATTAAATCATTCAGGTGCCCGACATGTCGTATCGTCAACGTATCTTAAGCCAAAAATCGCCTTTTCTTTCTGTATTATTAACATTAAATGACACCTGACGAAATATTACATTAAGGCATTTCAATTATGTTGAGTATGGATGTCTTGAAATGTGACCTTTATCGAATGATATAAAACTTTTTTTTTATATTAGACCTTGGATTGTAACATATTTATGATGCAATTTCTTATTGTATTCTTACATAAATCATAATTTAAGTTCTGAATATTATGTTTAAAATTAAAATTTACTTGGTGGTAGGGTTTTGTACAAGTTGTGTTCCGATTTGAAGGACGAGTGAGCCAGTGTTACTACAGGCACGAGGAACACAACATCTTAGTTCTCAAGATTGGTAATGCATTGGCGATGTAAAGGATGGTTAATATTGTTCGAATGTCTATGGGCGATGGTGACCATTTACCGTCGAATGGCCCATTTGCCACTAACTATTCCAGAAAAAATAATTAAACGATGACTTCATTAAACATTTTTAATACATTTATATACAGAAAACGTTCGTTGAATTAAAATGCTTGCTTAGAATAAATACCAATTGGACTTGATTCGTTAAAACTTTCAGATTTATTCCTTGACCTTATGATTACAGGCCAAGCAAGCCAACCTGTACGAGACAGACTTAGGTTATTATTAAAGAAATAAATCATAGCGATAGTTAGTCGTTTTATTGATAACATGAAGACGGGCGAGACAAACAGGAGATCTGATGGTATGTGGTCACCATCGCTTTGCACCACCAATGTCGTACTGAGATTTTATTATACTGGTTCACTAACTGTTTAAACTGAAACTGATATTTGTCGATAGAATAACAAGTAATTAGTTAAGACATTCTACCAGTAAAAGTTGATTGCCCTTGTCCTATTTCGTTGTTGAAGATCGTCGCAATTTTGTTTTTATATGGAATAAAATTTTATGTCTAATATTCCTGGGCATCCAGCACCCGTAATTGGTTACCTCCGCTGCCGATATTATTCTTTTTTCGAATATTGTTTCATCACTTATATTTCAAATTTCGAATATATTTCGACTAATAAATTAACAAAAACATAACGGACCCTTCTAAGTCATGAATTCCCTCATAATAATACCACTAAACCGTATATCGTTAATTGAGAAAGGTACAAGTTTCAGGGTCGTCTAATGAAGGTAACTTGACGACCAAGGGACAGGGATGACGTCACCGACCGGTATTAACGTTCATATATTAGGAAATTAAAGGATTCCAATAAGGCTAAAGGAATTCATTCCAGTTAATAATAAATACTTTATATATTTATAGTTTATTTCAATTTTATTAAAACTTTTTTAATGTTTTAATACGGTTAATAAAAAGAACAGCTTGTACGCTGTCATTGTCTTTATTGCCAATTTATTCTGAAAAAAAATGTACGAAACTTCTTTTTCACCCGACTGGGACATAATTTATGTGTGTGGCGTGACCTTTGCATTTTTTACTCTATGAATGGAACGTGAAATTAAGCCTGTAGAGTCCCAGAGACCAGTTAAAATTTTATTATATAAAAAGATAAGTTGAAAAAGTAACTACTGAGTTTCATATCAGAGTAACTTTACATTAACTAAAACTCTTCCTAAATATCGGTACATATGGTAAAAGCTTTCTTCAAAATTTCGTAAGTTTTATTTTGATATTGAATATTTTTTCCTCCTAACCGTCTAATCCTTTTCGGTCACGGCGGCCAATCTCAAAGGAGTATAATCTACTGCGGCAATGCGGTGCGCAAACACAGATGTACTCTCTATTCCCTGACGGAAATCTGACACAACCTCGAACGACGCGACACCAGACGAATGGCTACATGAAATTTTATGCTCATCGTGCTCTGAGAAGTTACAGTTTAAAGCGATATCAATTAAAACTTTAGCACTAGCTATATAATACAACAGGATATGAGACGTATTATCTATATATATATAAGAGATTTCCACCAATATATTGACTCATCACGATATCTCTGGAACCATAAGGCGTAGAGACTTGAAATTTGGTAGGAATATTCGTTTCGCGGATTTTGTTCAACTCTCATCCAAAACGGAATTATCACATATTTTATCATTCTCTTTATATGTAGGAGATCCCATACCAAACATCAGTAACAGTTGCCTTAGTAACCGTTGCCGTAGTAACCGATTTCATGATGTTTATATTGATTAACTAGCTGTTGCCCGCGTCTTCGCTCGCGCGTAATCTATATCCATACTAATATTACAAGCTGTTGTCCACGGCTTCGCCCGCGCTTAAATATAAGTAAAGGATAAATTTTTTTTTGGAAGTCTGACATTTTAAAGTAAGAGGTATGAAATGTCATTCTGGTAAGAAAAAGTTTAGTAAGGGTTTTTTATTATTTTTAAGTTGATTATTATTCTTTATAATTATAATCATCAGTGAACATATTATGAATTCCTGTAGTTTGACTTAATATATTTTATAGTTACTTAAATGGCTTGAAGTAAAATTTAATTTATATAAATATTCCGATTTACAATTCTGTTGTTTAAATACCTCGCCATCTTTCTACGCCGTTGGGTACAGTTAAAACTATAAATGAGCAAGCGTACCAATATATTTTTTTTATTCTATCAAACTCAGAGTAAACAAAATTATTCGAGTCACTGAAAATTTTATTTATAATAAATAATCGAAGCACCTCTTTGTAAACGGTGGTAGGGCTTTGTGCCAGCCCGTCTGGGTAGGTACCGCCCACTCATCAGATATTCTACCGCTAAACAGCAATACTTAGTATGGTTGCATACCGGTTTGAGGGATGAGCGAGCCACTGTAACTACAGGCACATAGGACATAACGTCTTCGTTCCTACGGTTGGTGGCGCATTAGCGACGTAAGGAATGGTTAATATTTCTTATATCGCCATTGTTTATGGATCAGTTATGATCAGTTAACTTAAGGTGGCCCATTTGCCCGTCTGTCTACCTACATAAAATACGTTTGCGGTATTTCCTTTTGGGGGCATAAATTACTAAGCTACTCGCTCACTCTGGAGAGTGCAGCATAAAAACTGTCCATGTGATAACAGTTTTCACTATCGCTCGCCATGTTCAACGACAGCGACAGACAGACAGAAATTTCAAGTGGATCGGACTATTTTTTTATTTCCGCCTCCGCGACTCACATACCGAACGAAACGTGGTAGCGTAGCTACCACTTTACGCCGATTTTAAGTGAGTGAGCGGTACTTCCGGCCGGGCATGCCGACCCATTCCGCTGCAACCCGAAGGTATGCAGCGTGGCACTATAATAACCTACCTATTACATTACATACAAGTATAGTGCGTCTTTAACAAATCGCTAGGGCCTTGTAAAATCGCAAAACGGACAACCATCAATGACGTCTGCCTGCATACGGGTCGAATACCCGGCGATGAGCCGATGACCGAATTCTTCTCCCACCACTCCCGCAGTGTACGGCTGCATAGTACCGCGCACTCACTTTGTCATCGTTGTAACTTTTAAAATATTTGTCCAAATGACATAGTGGAAAAGACAAAGTTTATCTACTTTAAATATCAGAAGTGATATCTTCTTTTGGTTTTTTATTTAATTATTTTATTGTCAATCTTTTAATACAAAATGTGCAATTTGGAAATAAATATAAAATTTGATTGTATTTTCGATTCACTATTTTAGCGTTAATGGCAGATATATGCTGTCACGGACTTTTTTGTAGAACTATATAAGAGCTATATTTCCACTATACATTATATTCGTGTAACTCATACGGTTTTTGCAGCGCATACCAGAATGGCTTGCAAATAGGAGAAATTTTCCGACTTACGTGACGGTTATTGTTATATTTTGGCCAATTTACTCAATCGCTTTATAAATTATAGCCTATATGTTATTCTGATGTCTGAGGTATATTATTGTAAAGTTTCATTAAAATCCATTCTATAGTTTTTGCGTGAAAGAGTAATAAACGTCCATATACAAACGCGCTTATTATATTAGTAGGAAGTAGGATTACTATATTATGCCCTGTACTGTACTGTATGGGCGAATAGATCGATTGGTGAATGTACAATTAAAGATCTCATATTGATTAAAAAATTCACAGGATAAAATCCTTATTTTACCCGTACGAAGTCGGGACGGGCAGCTAGTACAATATATATGAAACACTGTGAAAAGATGAACCAGTCTTACAATAGAATATAAAATCATGACGTCACTTTTCTTGAATTACGTCATGATTGCGTAAACAACTTATCAGACAAAGAGACATAGAAATTACTAGATCTAAATAATACGTTTCTTTATATATACAAAATCGCATATTTTAATTGTTTACCGTCGTAATCCGTATCGTACAGGAAGCCGAGATGGTCCAGTGGTTAGAAAACCTGAACCTAAGCCGATGATTACGAATTCAACCCCAGGCATCATAATTTTTTACATGCTTAATTTTTTTTTATAATTTGTTTCGGATCATGAACTAAAATTTCGTGATTTAATTTACATATGTTTCGGATGACCAATCAGCATTTGAGCAGGAATAAACTCCAAATTGTTCTCCTCAAAAGGAAGGCTTTAGCCCAGCAATGGGAAATGTAGAGGCAATATATAGACCTAGTACCTACTTAGACTCGTTTTTTCTTAATCTCTCATTTTCGGCTATAATCTGCCGCTGAATCTCTAACGGTACTCTTGTTTTGATTTGTCCTTTTATCACGAATTATTCGACCGTACACTCGCTATTAACAAAACTAAAGTTATGCGAACTATTAATATCTTCCACAAATATTAATAGCGCAAAAGAAAGTCGGGGTTACTCACTTGACATCGTCTATTTTCGGGTAAGTACATATCCTCAGCGTTTTCGTATTAGATCCAACAGCATACAACTTTCCGTTCGGATGGAACTCCGCGCATCGCACCGCTTGCAGATCTTCCAGCACCGTGACCGGTTTGAAGGTGGGACGAGATCCGTTTACTTCGGGGACAGCTACTGGAGTTGACAGCGGCGCGCTCTGACCTCCGTTTCTGGTCTGTGTCTGAAATAAAACACTTCATAAGAACAGGTTTTATTGGGTTTGTTAGGTGTTTGTCTATGTATAGTGTATTAGTTTTAATACGAACGATTTTCGATATTATTTCTCCTACATATGTTTATACATAATTAAAAACCGACTAAAGAAAGAAATCTTGATAAATACGCTTATGTGACGTCATACTTATTTACTTTGACTTTGATCATAGGGGTCTACAGTAGAATATATTTGTAATTGATTATATCGCAGTTATTAAAATATGTAAACGAACAAGTGATGACAAAAGATAAGAGATAAATTTTGTGTAGGTATATCATATTTGACATATTAATTACGTAAACTAACATAATCTACTCATGCGAGACACAAGACGATCACACAAATACAATTTGAGACGGGACAGTAAACGAAATAGTTCTTCGAAAATCATCTAATATAAAATAAATTAATTTTCTGTCATGAAATTCTCAGTAGCAGCCAAGAATAAAGAAGTCTGCAGCGCCGTTAATCTTGAAGCACTCATGGCTGTTGGGACAGATTGTAATTTACTTTTACTCAGTTAAGTCACAAATTTAGCCAACATTATAACATATTTTGCTAATTCTCAATACAAAAAAACGATTCTCATCTCTAGTGGTTATGAAAACAAAACATACATAGATGTCATCTATTTTATGAGTGAAAAATATTTGCCGTATATAAATACGTGTTTTTTCTTGATTAATTATGATTTACTGTTAATCCAAATTTAACTTGGATGCGAAAAGGCAATGCTAATTAATATAGAACAGCTGTTTATTGGCATTAAATTCATGCTATGAACTTAGAATCTCATAGCAGACGAGCAATAAAAATCAACATATATAGCAAACAATTCAACAATGCGTGAAACATTTGCAACAATTGCGAGTATATGTACTCGAATACTCCGTAAACGCGGATGAAACTACGAGCTAAGGCAAGTGCAACATAAATATAAAACGTAGTAATGTAACTGAACAGGAAAACACCGGCTTGCAACTGTGTACGTTAAAACTGCATAACCTACACATAATAATTAATAGTCAAGTAACTGTCCTTGTAAAGAAACATTCAGATATAATTACACCGCAATTAATAGAAACGTTTACTCTTTAAAACGTTTTTATTAAACTCGATTATGTTCGATAGGTGATTCGATTTCTCGAAACTCGATCGATGTTAATATCATGCAATGTAAATGCAATTTTGAAAGTGATATAAAATACATTTATTGTTCAATAGTTTCCTACCAACATATTTAGTAATATTGCAAATAGCTTTGATAATAGTTCACTTTGGTTTCATACGGATAAAAAAGATTCCTTCAGTTCAGTTGCAAGCTACTACATAGGTGCTTCTACGTATATATAAAATGTGAAATAAAAACTAATTAGACCGATATTTTTTTTTTTCTTTTTTATAGGTTGGCGGACGAGCATATGGGCCACCTGATGGTAAGTGGTCACCAACGCCCATAGACAATGGCATTGTAAGAAATGTTAACCATCACTTACATTGCCAATGCGCCACCAACCTTGGGAACTAAGATGTTATGTCCCTTGTGCCTGTAATTACACTGGCTCACTCACCCTTCAAACCGGAACACAACAATACAAAGTACTGCTGTTTAGCGGTAGAATATCTGATGAGTGGGTGGTACCTACCCAGACGAGCTTGCACAAAGCTCTACCACCGAGTAAATATATGATTTCATGTTAAAATTTAAATTAAATACACTACATAACTGCTTGTAATTGTTGCCAAGCCCTCGAAGAATTTTAACCATTTTTTTCTTATGAATTTACATACAAATTTAATTCGCCACAGGCGCCGCCGGCGAATTAAATTTGTAGGTTGTATCATCGTTATTATTCAGTAGTATAATTTGTAAGTTCATTATTATAATTATATATCATAATTACTAGAAGGAGGTTTTTAACACGCTAAGTGAAACATATTGGGTTTGGCACCAGCTTTAGTCAGATTCGTAGTACATAAAAATCTTGAAATAAAAGAACTTACTTTAATATTTTTGAGTGAATTGATTAAGAAAAGCGTTTAGACTAGATTATCTATATAGAATCACTAATCATAGGTTGTCAAAAGATTGACGCAAAGAAAATGACCTTAAAACAATCTATCAGAAAAGAATAAAAAATAAATAGAAGAATATTGGCCAAGATTGCCTATTTAAGCACTTGAGTCACGAATTTTTAATGACCTCGACGCGACATCACGGGGTATTTTCGAACCCGATAGTGGGAACCAATTCATCGACTAAACTCAACCTCTGATTGTCCCTATGATGACCACCTATTACTGTCAGATTCCTAATAGTCGTAATAGTATAGGAAACTTCTCATAATAAGCTGTAATTTAATTCAATTGTTAAGTGTTAAAATTGTCATAGTCTTTATTACCATATGATCGTTTTTGGAATATATCATCCATTGAAATTAGGAATGTATAATAATACTAGTCATTTTAAACAGTACTTACTACTACGACTACGAATTATAAAAAGGCCTGATCTATGTGGTTATAATTTTACTTCTTATTGATGAGTGTGTGGTCTGGTACCAAACTGAACGTACCTAAGCAGACTGATTTAAATGACACTCTAACCAACATAAGCAGTCCCATTATCAAATACACTGTAAATAATTATATGCTTGTTCTGTGATCGAGCGTTTTTTGTTGAGAACGATTCGTTAGCTCTTAATAATCACGGACATGGTTGCTGACTTGTATTCAATTTCATACAGAGTCGTGCATCCAATCAGAAGCCACAGAAACGCTAATGATAATTACTAAGCACTGGCCGTGATTCCGACCGTGTTCGTTACCCGTTTTATGAAATTAAAAATGTGGACCGACTATTGTACGTGTGTTCTGAGAATAGAGTATATAAACACGGTAAACTTTGAACTCCAGGACATTATTGAGAATATCTCGACGGAATGGAAGTATTTTTATCATCCCGTCCGGCATTTGCACCAAAAACCTCGGGATTTGCCTTATAAGTTAACAGCTACACTAACTGTGTCAATCAATTGTCAGTCAATTACAATAAATAACACCGTTAAACATAGAAACATTAGTGTAGAAGTCCCCTGAAATGATATTACTCTCATCATCATTATATGTTCTACAGTGGTAGGGCTTTCTGTAAGTCATGGTAATACCGATTTTGGCCACGCGCCGAAATATCCTCGTCGTAGTGTAGAGTACATATCAGATAATTAGAATGTCGCGTAATAATGTGTCATATCTAAGAGTTCTAGGGTCAAAAACTTGTTTTCATATTAAATTCCTATTTTAACTAAGCAAACAAACTTGCCTCGCTCGCTAGTACATGATAATAGCTTAGGTTTGGTTAGCTGTCTTATCAACAAATATCCCAATTAGAAATTATAAATTATAAAAAAGTCTATGTCAATAGCTGATAGACCACACTATAATAAATATTTACATTGATTAAATTTGTTAAATGCACGTCACTTCAAATTTGAAAGTTTTCTGACGTCACAATTTAGAAACCTATTGCAGCAATTCTTATAGACTTTTATTATTATGCTCTTTTTAAACATTAGCTGATATTTATATGAGAAGGCAAGTAAATAAAACTGTTTTAAGGTCGTGGTCACTGTAACAAAGTAAACGTGGAACGATTACATTTTTCGTTTGTTTAGTAAATAGTTTTAAACCACAGTAAAGTCTCAATGTAGGGAATTCATTTATTGTATGTTTTGTTTTTGTTTTCCAATCACTTCAAATACAGTTAAGAGAACATTGCATTCTCTTATTCTTAAAATATTACATATATTTAAATATGAAGTAATAAATGTAAAATAGCAGCCAGTCAACAAACCACTGCTGTCATTTCAAGACGATTGAAACTTAATAGTTCATAGACTTAAGTCTGGACGGATTCTATATTAAAAACTTTAGATTTCTTATGAATAAAAAATTAATTCTCCTAATTTTTATTTGTGTGAAAAATGTAAGATTCTTGTTGATGGAATGACAGGTAGTCTGAGAAACTTTTTATTAAGTAATTTAAAAGTATGTTTGTTCGATAATGGGACAGTACAAATCTTTCAATCGATCTGATATAATATTGTATATTGTATATCAGATCGATTGAAATGTGCTGAATTGCGTTATGATTTTTATCGGGTTGCAATTCATAATTATTTAGAGTTTGGGTATTGCTCGTAACTGCCTCGTTGGTCTATTGGCTAGATATAAGGCCGCAGACCCCGTGGTCCTCGGTACAATTCCCAATTCGGGCCAATAAAAAGTTATTGGGATTTTCTGATGGAAAATTCTCAGTAGCAGCCCGGAGTTTGGAAGGTGGAAGTGTGTACACTCCCGTGCCTCGGAAAGCACGTTAAGCCGTTGGTCAGTTGCTGCGCAGTTGGCTAATCTCTAAAAAGATTGGAATAGAAAAATGTTTGCAACTTATTCCACAACACCGCTTGAACACACATACATACAGCAGACTCTTATCTGGCGTGCATGTTTCCGAACCGGCGAACACGAGATAAATCATAATCACAAATTAAGCACATGGCAAGCCAGCGGTTCTTGCCCGCGTTTGAACTGACAGACTTCGGTTGAGATTCACGGACATATGTTCTATCGACTTGGTTATCGCGGCTTATAGCCTTTTCGTCACATCATTCGCTCACCTTACAGTATTTATTTGGGTTTACTCATCTGTATCCTTACAGTAACAGCCTGTGAATGTCCCATTGCTGGGCTAAGGCCTCTTCTCGTTTTTTGAGAAGGTTTGGAGCTTACTCCACCACGCTGCTCCAATGCGGGTTGGTGGAATACACATGTGGCCAAATTTTAGTGAAATTAGACATATGCAACCTGCATATGTGTAATTTCACTGAAATTAGATGACTCCTCACGATGTTTTCCTTCACCGTTGATGAATTATAATCACAAATTAAGCACATGAAATTCAGTGGTGCCTGCCCGGGTTTGAGCCCACGATTATCGGTTAAGATTCACGCGTTCTTACCACTGGGCCACCTCGATTTGTATCCTTATGAATCTATAAATTTCCTCAATTAATGGACTATCTTACTATTAATGATGGGTTAGATACCACCCGCTCATCAGATATTCTACCGCAAAACCACAATACCTAGTAGTGTTGTCTTTCGGTTTGGCGGGTGCCAGTGTGAGTACATATCCGTTCTTAAGGTTAGGAGCATTGACCATGTAAAGAATGGTTAATATTTCTTACAACGTGGTGACCACTTACTATCAGAAAAGTCCGAATATCTAATGTTTAAAAAACCATCTAAGTTTGAGCAAAGATTTTTCTCAAAACGAACATTATATTTTTGAGATTAGCGCGCACAATCACACAAACTCTATAGGTTTATATAACATAATATATTAGTATAGATTGCAACGGATAAATGTAAAATACTGTATAATTAAAAGAGTAATAAAGAGAATTATAAAACAATAAACAATCGAGTTGGATTTATTATGGAATTATGTATTCATCTTTTTTTTTACCTATTAGTATTTATTGTATAAATATTGATTTCAAATATTGAAGTTTTAATATTGTAATGACAATAAACAAATTCATTGCCAAATTAAAATTGGCATTTTATACTGAATTATGTAATATAATATATTACTTACTGACAAAATGCCATCGAACCGCATTGGAGTAAAACGCATTGGAGGAGTGTGGTGGAGTAAACTCCAAATCTTCTCCTCAAAAAAAGAGAGACTGACATTCGTAAGAAGAAGACACGGCATTGTTTAAATAACCATCCTCTAGACAACGTTTATTAAACGAGTCAAACGCTTGTCATGATAGAAGTTACTTTTAATATATTATATTATAACCAAATAATTATATTCGAGAACTTTTTTTAGAAATATAATTTAGCTTTTGTGCGTTGAAACCGACACGCTCGGAGAATTTGAATAAGCGAACGAATGAGAGAAAGTTTAATTATTGTTCGACTGGTGTTATACATATGTACAAGATAGAACACGGTAAGTTCGATGGAATAGATAAAATAAAGAAATCGTATGATTTTTTTATCGTTACATACAAATTGTATTGTAACGGTAACGAAACCACGTATGCAATTGCACGTTTTAATGCGTGTATTCTTGAAATGTTATAATTATTATGGTCATTGTCCCGTATCACAGGCTTACGTTACAGGCACAAGGGACATAACTTCTAGTTCCCAAGTGTGGTGGCGCATTGGCGATGTAAGCGATGGTTAACGTCTCTTACAAACGACCGATTTCAGCGGTGAGTTTCGAGTTTGTTCTCGTAGAATAAAAATTACTTACAAAATTCACATCGATAGATTAGAAAGGATACAACGAAATTTTAGCCGTTTTTTATTATCTAAAGATACCAGTTGTCCTTATCGTGCTGACTATAAAACGAGACTTGCACACTTTAAAATGATATCGCTTGAAAAGCGCCGTATAATGAGTGATATTTAGATTTTATATAAACTGATTCACGGTGAAATATCATTGCCTGAACTACTGCAGCATATCAACCTAGCAGTTCCTCGTATTATTCCAAGACATCCAACAAAAAAAAAGCTTTTGTACTCCAACCTCAAGAACAAATTTAGGTAAATACGGACCCCGCAACAGACTCATGAATTCGTACAATTACTTGTCATCTTATAGCAATATCGACATCTTTTTTAATAACAAAACAAATTTTGTTAAACTTGCGAAAGATCTCATTAATCGATCTCATAGTGTATAAGTACTAGTTTTGTTTTTTATAATCTGTTATCTAAAAATGTTATAATAATTTTGTTGTTTCTTTTTCATTTTAATTTGATTAAATCTGTTGTATAAGTAGTTAGGATTGGATTTTAATTTTTTTATATAGGTTAGTTTGATTTATATTGTTTTTGTTACAATGGTTAATGTTGCTTACGCCTTTAAAGACGTATCACTTCGTAAGAGTATCTGTTTAAGTTGTTAATTTTAAGTGTTTAGTGATAAGTTTATGGTGTAACTATGTCAATAAATAAATAAATATTACTACAGTAGAGATATTATTAAAGAATTTAATCGAAATTCGGCTCGGAACACGTTCGTTTAGTGTGACAAATGTATATGATACTTTGACTATATAATGTAATAGCGTATAACCGTAAGTAAGTCAACATTTTACGAGTGAGATACGAAGTGAGTTCTAACAGAAAAACTCTACTGGCGCTACTTATAACTTATATTATGAAAATAATTCTTGAAGAATATATATTAACGTATAAATTTATTTTGTGTTTCTCGGAAACTTTAACGATTTGGCTCAATTTTTGCATTTAGATGAGGTTTTTGCATTATTTTAATCTATATATCAGGTCCTTAATGAAAAAGCGCAATTTTTCAAAAAAATACTCCGAGCTCAATCGGTAAGGTACTAAAAACCGTACCGTAATCTCGCCCGAAATTTTCACGATAAACATGAGTTTATCGTTATGACAATTTCAAAAACGTCTGATAATGGTAAGCGCAGTGACCGACTTAATTTATTTATTATTTAAAAATACGTAACATAATTATTCTAATTAATACTGTATATTCATATTAAGAAATAGCTTCCCACTTCTAATAAACGTGCACCCAAACAAGCCGGCAAGGCTTAAATAAATATAAATACTTTTGTTGGAATGAATAAAATGAAATAAATAATTATGTTTAATGGCCATTAAGTATATTGTAGGTACATTGAGTGACGATCTATATGACGAGTGCTAGAGCAAACGTAACGGTTGTCATATAATGTTATGCAGTACGTTCGGTTTTTTTGTAGAAAGCTGATATACTGACGAAGATTTCAAATATGTATTACGCAAAAGCGCTTTCTTTCAAATATTAAGATAGATTTATATCCGTGCTATGAAATAATATGTTAAGATAAAGAAATATTACTATATCTGTACATTTAAAAACAATTATTATAAATATAAACCATTTGAATTTATAGCTTATTTACATTTAATTTCTAAATGTTTTATTTCTCGTCATTGTTTTTCTGAATTAAATTAATATAAATAAAAAAAATACTTGAAAACTCTAAGAAACAGGAGACGAATAAATTAATAAGACATCTTTGTCACTCGATGAAGGCACTATTCATTTATATTAAATATCTTTGTAAAATTTTAATTAGATTCTCTCATTCATTACGAAATGCTTTAAAATCTTTTACTTTGAAAAAAAAAAAAGATTAAATTACATTTAATATAAAAGTCGTTTGTATATAGATTGTATAAAATATAAATCGAATAAATTATAAATCGCAATGCATTAAAAAATTAAGTTTCAAATGCAGAAGTAAAAGTTATTACACACGAAACACGAATATAGACAACAATTATGTGTTACATCATAACACGATTACTAAAACTTGTTCAAGTGGTCCGAATACACAATAGAATTCACACTCGCAATGCAATACGCATTAGGCAACAGTAGAAAAAATATATCGTCCGAATCACCTGGAAACCTGAAATAGCATGCATTTGATTCATTATAATATTATTTAGGTGTGATAGCATGTACTGTCTATCAGTTAATTAACAGTTCGATATTGAATAAATATATTTGAACTTCGAATTAGATTTTGTCGTTTTCAAATATGCGCCACTGTTTACTTTTGAGATAACAAATATAAATAAATACAAATATTAACATAACATATTCCGTTACAACGTACGCGCAGGAAGGTCCGATGCGGTTCAACGGAGCTGAACGGCGCTTGACAGGCCACCGCTTCCTCCTTGTTCCTAACACGATGCAACTAATAAGTAGAACTAAACACAGATCGCATGCACTCCAGAACTTTGTCTGGAAAATCATCAATTCGCTTCGTGCAAAGTAGACAACCATAGCATAGAAAGTACGCATAAATACATTTTTAACTAGCACTTATGCATAGTAATCAAACACATTAACAGAGAACAACGATATCTTGTTAATATATAGAATGAAATGTAGTTGTTTAAATAAATCACCTCACAATGAGACCGCTGTCTCTGTAGAAAGTTGTTCAATTACCTGAAAGGCACTGATGCGTTTGGGCGGCGGCACTTGTGGAGATCTGTCGATTAGATTTTCCATGGAATGTCGCGTAAGAAAATTCTGTTTCTCGAATGCAGTGTTTGTTTTGTATGCTGTGCGATTGAATTTAGTCGCGAGAGCAACTATGCGGTTGCCGTTTTCATCGTCGTCCTCCCACTCGGTGACCACCTCCGTACGGACGTCCTCGAGGGAACGAGACCGACTGCAAGGGCAAGCGGGGGATGAAGAGTTCGGGTTTCTGATCTGTCGCTGTCTCTCTCTGTTGAGATAAAGATCCGCATGATTGCTCGGTGTCGGCGCACCCGCCGATCTGTAGCTGGGCGATAGGAAATAGTAGTCCCGAGACTTATTACTGTACGCGCTCATTCCAGAGAAATCGGAATAAGTGGACTTTGAGGAGGACGTTTTGAAATTTCTCGTATCCGCGGGGTCCGGCGGACGAAAGTAAAAGTTCGGTTGCACCTGACGGGAAAGCGGAGGCCATGGCCTGAACGGCGCGTCAACGTAATGTGCCGGTTTCGACTTCATGGCGGAACACGATAAAACATCCGCGCGCGACGAGTTCGGTTCCGTGCGGATGTTGCCGACGAGACTGCGCTACTGTTGTCGCGGATGGCGGACGGCCCGCACAAACCCACCACTGATGCTCAGCATCGTTCACCGTGAATTAGACAGAGATAGGAACATAGAGAAAGGCGCACGCGTTCCGCTCGATCCGTTGAACGCGAATACAAGTGAAAGGGGTAGCCCCTCGGTCAACACGCTCAAACAGTGCTCGTCGGAGGCGCGCGCGCAAATATCTCTTTGTTAATGTCGTTAAACCTGAATATTTATTGCTTATAAATATTGCTATAGTGTTTATAATTAAATAAAATATCTATTATTGTAGACTATTACTTTCACGTTATGTGAAACATGAGTCTCAGGTTTTACTATCATTACGCTTTTGTATGTTCTAGCAAAAAAAAAACAATATAATTGCGACTCCTTAGCTTTATTACCAATGATAACGACAATAAAATATAATATTTAACTAATACTCAAGAGCGGTGAGGTTTATTTCTATAATTATGTTTTAATTATATTTTTGTTTGCAATACTATAGTTAATATGCGAAAATACATACATGTAAAATATATACTACTTTTCTCAATTTCGTAAGTGCGAAATTTAATTTATTTTGAATAATTCTCTATTAACAAATATAACATAAATATTACGACCCAGTTCAGGCAATTATCATTGTACTCTGCTAACCCGAATTAATTTAAAAAATAAAATACCTAAAATAATAAAAAAAATATGTAAGCGAACAAACAGACAAACGCGAAAAGCGACTATGTTTCATAATATTAAAACTGAAGAATATTTATCGCTTTGTCGCTATAATTCGTATGCGACTGTTAACGTTTTAAATTTCGTAACAATATTATCAGTAAGAATATTGCGTGAACGCAATCGATCGATTATTCCTGCACGAAATGGTTCAAATGGTATAGGTTTTCGAAATATCTTAGAATTCGTCACGTGGTCGAGTAACTTTCGCTACTTCTTAGGTTCGATCTAACTATTTTATGACATAATAAATGTAACTATTATATAAGACAATTTGGGAAATCAAATATTATTAAATAATTAATATATAATTATAAAAAATTATAATCTAAATATTTGAATCGAATAGTTTAAAACGAAATATTAACACATTTGTTTAAGATTTTTCTTGTCAACGATATGTTTATACATATATATATGAAATGTTCTAATTACAAAATATTCTAAGATTATCATAATCTCCTTATTTGGATTGAACCCGATTGTGTTTTATTAATCTCTGATTGTAATCATATCCTTAATAACTCAACTGATGATGACATTCATCTCTATTTTATTACATAAAGATAAAACTAACAAATACGTGAAATTTAAGCCAACCTATAACTACGCCTTAATCGTCCGACGTGATATGAAATAAATGTAATATATTATATGATCTTTATATTTAATAATATATAAACATAAATTGTTGTCCATTCGTATAACATTTTACGACAATAGTTTTATTTGATTCGTGTAGATCGAATAAGTTAATGTCTGATCTAATCTCAAACTGAACGCAATTATATGATAAAACAAAGAAAATACATTCAAATCATAAACTAGAAACAGACTTCAAACATCTTGTATTATACGTTGATAATTGAAACAAATTGTTTGACAGATCACCGAGACAAAAGCTATAATTCATAATTTAAAAAAAAAACGTAACTTGTATGAAGCGCCTACGCGATAGCATATTATACTGGAAAACTTGAAACATTTAATTAGCCGCCTTATTTGTAATGGCACCCAAGGTTGAACCATAAACAGATCATAACATAAACAACATTATAACACAAGAAACTCATCATCTTAAATCATCCTACACGAGAAAATGAATGAATAATTAGTACGCACGGTGACCGCAAGGACACAAAACATGTCACACAAACTTCTGTGGAATTGATTTCGAATAACAATAACTACTAATTTACTGAACCTGCATACTACGCAAATATTCCTAAAAATAACTATTTAAAAAAAGTCGTATGAACCATTGAAATAACAGGCATAAATGACAATTGGGTCAATAGTTATTGATCTAATATGCCATGGCGTTGATATTATAAGAACAAATCATCACTTTAATTACATTGCCTCTTTAACACTAATATTTAAATTGGTAGTAGAAAACTATGCAAAGTTTGTATGCTTCGTTAGTCCAGAATTTAACCGTCAATATATATAAAGATAGCTGGGTAAACAATTTTTGTGTTGCGTGGTGGTTGAATTGTGTGAGTTCAAATCTGCTGCAGTCATAAATTTCTTATTGACAGCTTGCCCTGATTCTTCAAGTCGTCTCTATCTAGTAATATCATCTTCGTTCTATCTTATTCTTTGGCTATGTGGATCATCTCACCTTGTATACTCTAATGAAAAAATTATAAAATTGTGTATATTAATAATAACCTCAGATTACAATGAACGGGACTATTCAAATTAGGACTAGCGATAATAATAATAAATCTTTATTAAAAATATAAGATTTTATATAATGACTAGCTGTGCCCCGAGGCTTCACCCGCATATAATTAATAAAAATATAATTAATTATTTTATTACTAATATAATAACACAAACGCGCACACACGCTCACACACGCAAACACAAACACACACACACACACACACATACATACATACATACATATGACTACTGGTAAAGAAATACGTAATTAACAATTTGAAATTAATTTTCATAAGATACCGTAGGGTTTACCGATCACCGGAGCGTCACGGTAGCATGCGCAAGCGATCCCGTGGCGCTCCCGTTAAGACGGGAAGGGTACCGCTGGGTTTTTAGTGGGTATTCCGATGACCGGGGCACACTCGGTGCCTTGGACATATGGCGAGCCCCACATACCCCCCACTGTTCCCGTGGGGGGAAACGCGTCATGCGTTTTCCCAGAAAAAAAAAAAAAGTGTTTACCGATCTTATATATGGCCTAACATTTTCGCCATCACGTTCTTTGTGTGTACCAATTTTCTTTCATCTTACTTTCATCAAGATTGTTCAAGCCGTTCTTGAGTTATAAGAAGACATACAGACAGACAGACAAAAATGAAAAAATAGCATAATGTGAATCACTGCATCATACAACGACTATTTATCACAAAATTAGGTGAAAAAAAATGTACAGACAGAACCAATAGATTTATATAGTAGTATAGATAGATATTATCACAGTTTACGTCAATATGGGGCAAAGTTTCCGAGTGCAACATGAAATTGGCACTTTAGTTTACACATTGCACTGCGACACAATATTTGAAGTACTAAAGTTTACACACCCCTCCGAACGATACATACATATTGACATGATAACAGTTTAAATGGTACATTTCTATACCAAGTTTGTATTTGACTCAATAATAATTTATATTCATAAAAATCTTCATTCTTGTAAGTAAGAAGCACACACACAAACCAGAGATAAACACACACGCATTGATAAAGATATACAAATATAATGTCTGTCGTAAAAATTAAAAAAGAAACGTATAACTCTCGCCATTAAAAACCTAAAACAATCATAATCGCAAATTGTTTGATAAAATTAAATAATTTATAGACTAGAGATTTAATTGAATAACTGTTTGTTCCGTGTTTATATCTAGTACATTCCATATGACGAAATACCTAACATTCTAAAGGTGCCGCTATCCGTCGTCTTTATTTACATAACATATGTGTAAATAAGCATAATGTTGTACCTACATGAGTAAAATGAGAATAATTATTAATACTTGAAGGAGAGTGATTAAAAAAGACGGGATACTTTTACAATTTGAAAAGTTCTGTGCCATAACTGTACAGCATAATAACATATCGAATTGCGCCGCGTAAAAAACGTTGTTCATTTCGTGGTAAAAAAACATGTGTACATATTAATGATATTCTAAAAATAATACCAAATTATTTAGCTTCAATGAAGCTTTATTTTTTATTATTTTTTAATGGCATAGGAAGGCCCATAGACATTGGCATTGTAAGAGATGTTAACCATCGCTTACATCTATTACATCAATTATACGCGGGTGAAACCTCTGGCACAGCTAGTGTATTATAAGTATGTTATTCCTTTATTATAATTGAAACTACTTTTTTTTTCGTTTTAACTAATTCGGATGACATAGACATAATCTCAAAGACAGCATTTATTTAAAAAAACCTCAAGCACCGATAATGACTAAAATCTAATCAATTTTAAAAATAGAATCACATTTTCGAGCCTCGTCAATTACATTACGTAAATAAACGCTCCATAACAGAGACCATATGACTTCATACATGAGTCACGTATCGAAAAACCCCATGTAAAGAATTTGTTGTAAATATTGACGCAGTTGCACGCGGATACCGAAAGATAAATCATTTTTCACTAACGATATGTATGTATGATTGTATGTCTGTACGCCCAATTTGATGAGATGACAAATTATATATCTATTTGAGCTATTGAGGAAACTTTATTAGGCATTGGATGATAATGAAGATAGCTGCGTTTAGGACTTCTATGCATTTGTAACCGTGACTAGAAACAAGAGGTTTAATTAAATGACAATAGAGTCAGGGGTCAAAGTGAAAACGTTGTACTATGTCACTACGTTTGGCTAGTCAGTGTCCAAGCGGTACACTTTCTCTAGGATTTTATTATCTTTTCAGAGAGACGCACTATCGCATTACACGTTAAAAATAGCTTTAAATTACATACATAATTAAATAAATATTAATTATTGTTTCTACGTATATTCGTACATCACTCAATCACATTTTTGTACTTATCATGTTACTAATTTTATAAATAAGACTATACTTTCTCGATATAGGTATATTATCCATTTTTTATATTATGTTCGAGTTTTAGATGCATCATCAGTCATTATATATAATACCTGTTCATTAAATAATGCCTTGTGCTAATAAGGCTAAAGTACATTTTTGAGTAAAATGTAAATTTTGCAATTTGCCAATCATTTAAAAAATAATAAATGTAATTTGCTAGCTGAAACGGCATAACATTAACAATACTAATACCACCAATAATACTACGCAAAAAAGACGTATGAATCAACAAACATCTGTTTATTGTTTCGATTCTGATAAAAATTACTCATAGTCTCACAAAAATTAAGGATAAGGTAAGGTAGGTAAGGGGCCAATATCAATATTGGCCCTTTTAGTACCAGGACACTAGAACTGCGAGACAGGCTCGAATAAAACTCGGCATTGTACTGAACTAGGACGTAGTAAAATAAGGTGCACTTTTTACAATTAACATAAATAATTAAGTTCGATTTACGATAACAACTATTACTTTTATATATATCGTCATCTTGAAAAGAAGTACATATTACACAAGAACGACAAAGTTGTAAATATAGCTATTAATAATATGTATTATTGCAAAAATGTTTGTGACAACCGTAAACCTCTTTGCACTATGAGTTGCATCAATTTTAATTTAAATGAATCATTGAGAATGTCGTCTGGAATCTTCGATCAATTACATCCTATTGATTAAATTGGAGTCAGTCTCAGGTCAAATTGTTGACTTGAACCGCATTCACACGAGTCGATTATTCGAAACAGTTTTTCAATCGGGATCAATTTGAAGACGCTAAATTCGATTCATTGAAAGTTATCTTGAAATTTTATTATTAAAAAAAAATCTACATATTTGGATCAATTAAATTTGAACCATGTTAGCTCGTAATTATGACTGAATTTAGTCTTGTACCGTTTCAAATTTATCAATTTGACTTATATAAATTTGTGACTAACGCGTTTTGGTTCGTTTATCGCTTCAATAATTACGTCACGATGCTTCTATTAATATGCGTTAAGTTTAACCTCGATAAACAGTTCAAATAATTTATGTTATAGTTTTAAGTTACATAATATTAGTTTTCTCTAAACAGAAATTGTGATTCTATCAAAAGAAAATTGGAAACTTGTGTGCTGGGCAAAGCGTTTAACCGCCTTATTCATAAACTTTATTTAACTGGTGATTAGTTAAACAATTTTTTGTCTTCTTCTTTCGTATGCCAAATCAATAATGACAGAAAGAGACAAATCAGTGTTTAGCTAAACAGTAACTAAGCAACGTTTATAAATAAGGCCGTAAATTGTTAACAAAAATTTATACAATGGTGTGTATTTGTTCATGATATTCTGGATATTTGCAAAATACACAACTAAGAAATTGCCAGTTATTTCACACTTGTTATTTTTCTTTTTTTGAGAGTTTCAAAGTTTATTTATTTCAATAAATATTTCAAAGGGTTCCCTCCAGATGAATGATGTTTATTTTAGATAATTTGCGTAATTAGATTAGATTATTATGAATTAAGCATTAAGCGTTGTAAGGTAAATTAAATTACATTAAATTATTTATACAAATGTGCGTTTAAAATTGTGAAACGTAGTCATCATAATAACAAACATCTTTTTATGTAAAAATAAACACTTTATCTTGATAGTTTTTCTCGGTAAGATTTATATTTGAAAAGTAAATTATCAGGTGTTTTCAAATTAAATAACAAATAACGAATGATTATTGTTTGTTTTTTTTTTTTCATTTATCAGCTGTAAGTCGAACTATTGGTAGTTTATGTAGTAAACATGAATAGACCATCTAAACGCGATTCTCTAATGAGAAATATGAAATTGTTTTTAATAAATAGATGAAAAAAACCTAAGCAAAATCACAATTAGCAAACTGAGCGAAATAATAAATATCAAACTTATTTAATGCAGTTGCTTAAAAAATTCTTTAAGCTTATTTTAAACACGTTGATTTATAATAAAACAACAAAAATATTTAAACCGATATAATTAAAATAAAATAACAGCCTCGTGAGTTACCTTGCTTTCGTTTTGTTTAAGCAATACTGTAATTCAAAATGAAATACAATGTTACCAATAAATCGCTTGAATCGATTTCATGATTGGATTTAACTCTCACGCTATATTAACATACATACGTAATGTCCGTGGATCTCACTTTATTTCCTCATCCTTAATTTGCATACATTTACTGTATGTGTATGGCGTTACTGATTCGTGAATTTCGCTGAAAAGCCGATGACGCGTTTTAACGTGTAAAAAGTAAATATCCGACGAGACGTGAACTGACGCTCATATTGATAGTATCTCACAGGGAGGGAATTGAGATCGATTTTTTTTTTCTCGTAATACTTAATAAATATTCGATTGTTTGTGTTGAATATGCCTTGGGCCAAAATGTGAGATTTGAAGTCTAATACATAGTACATCTTTGAAGGAAGTTAAAGATGAGATATGATTTCTAAATCTTTTTCATATCACAAAGTACGTTGTTCAGAAATTTAACATATGAAATGGTTACACTAACAGTGATCGCTTTTTATATCTTTTAAAATAATATACATCATAATTTATTAGGATAAAACTATATGGACTTAATTATAACGTTGCTTAGCGGATGTTTAGTTAACTGATTTCTCTCTTTCTGACATTAGAAAGAAGAAGACAGTGTTGTTTAGCTAATCACCCGCAAAAAACGTTTATCAGTACGACCGATGCATTCTGTTTGCAAATAAATGAATTAAATTGAACTCACGAAAATATGCTTCATAAATATTATAATATAACAATTAATACATTCAACCTTGTATTATTACATACTACCATCGAAACTTTATTAAAACTCAAATACGACCTCCGAAAACACAGAGTATCGAAACCGGTATATCCATATTAAATTTATGTATAAAAAAAATAATATTGTGTCACCTTTTTTGGGATCGTTTAATTATTTTCTTTAAAGAGTACGATGTTATATGACGAAACGGTTGAGATGTAAATATTGTCATGATTTAGCGTGCTAGCGACGTAACCATGTATGGCATTCGAGTCAAGACTCGGTGCCTTGTAGAGTGGCCTAGTCGAGACATTCCGTTTCGATTTTTATCTCAGGAGACTACTAGCTACTTTATGGGTATATTAGTATAGTTATAGAAGTTTATATTAATACTGATATTATAAAAGATGAAGGGTTTGTATGAACGCGCTAATCTCAGGTTCCATCAGTACGAATTTAAAAAATATTTTTAACTTCAAGCTTTTTTATTGTAAAACTTTAATGACGATATAACATCACGAATCACGATACGGCCCACGGTAGCGGATCAGGGACGTTTAACGCGGGTGAACCCGCGCGGAGCTAATACATTTCGTATACATATACCGACACTGTAATACAGTAATTTATGAAATGTCAATGATAAATTAATTTACTTTCTAGGCAAAATTTATTGATTTACATATAAAGATAGCGACAACTTTTGTTATTTTTCGTTTTAATTTGGTCAATTAAGACAATAAATTCCATTATAAACGATCGTGATCAATAACCTTTACAATTTTAACGATTTCAAAACGTATTCCTTAGTTATTTTCGTTTCAACGAATAATATAACAAGAAATAATTACGTATAATAATAATCGCGTGCAAACAGAGCATCTTAACAAAAACATTGATACGTAGGTTTAAAACGTAACGCTCATTAACTGTATAACGGTGAAAAATAGTCAGATCATTACAACGGTTCTAAATCTAATCGCGTATAATAATTATCTATAAGCCAGCATGTTGCTTGTTTTAATTATAACGTGTATTGTATGCGAACTCTAAAACAATACTCCATATCGATTTATTGAAGAAACCCTCAAAACGCTCCTCCGCCGTTTGAACGGTTTATTGTCATAGAGGCAAAAAAAGTGCGACATATGACTAAATAATATTAATATTCAAATAAACGGAGACGTGACCTAATGCTTCGTATGCTTATATATTGCATTCTTCCATCGATACGCGAACAAATATATGATTATTATTAACATATTAGAAGATCATGAAAAATATGCTGTTACGAATGACAGATAAACAGTGGGTCGCTGTCCAACACAGTTACCTTATTATGTCCGCAAGAGAGCCTGTCGTCATGCGCCAACGAAGATATGGAATTGTGTCGATCGTAATCCCAATTTGTATGCCAAGTATCCAAGGAATCGGTGGAGGATTTCTTCGTATCGATAGAACTCTTCCTCGACAGTGAGTTCATTGACCCAACGTAATCTCGCTTCATATCTCTTACGCCTGTGCTGTTGATCGAGTCACGTCTGTTGTAATTCACTACATTGCTACGGGACAGGTTCGGGAATGAACCCATTGAATGCCTCTTCGAGCTGAACCTGTGCGTAGGACTCGGCGTGTCTCTACGGGGCGGCGTTTGAGAGGGACTATATCGGTCTCGTCGGAGAATGCTCGGGAATGTCGAGGGATGCTCGATCTCTCGCACAGGTGATGATGGTAAACCCAGCGAACCCCTACGCCTGTCACATCACATTAATTGTTAGAGACTTAAAAAGTTTTATATTCAAATTGAATAACACTTGTATTTTAAATGTACAGACCTTATGATGAGTCCATTTGTCGGTGAAATAGACTCATTATGATAACCAGGCGTTGATTCCCTGCTGTGCAGATATAAAGATGATCTGTAAGGTGTACTACAACGACCATGGACGTCGCAATGTGGGTCGTGTTCGATGGTGGAGCTGACTAATGGGGAGTGACGGCCCTCTCCCTCTAAGGTCATAGTTCCAAACATCGAATCCAATTGCCGCATCGCCAAGGCCTTCTTCACCGCTGTCATTTTCTCGGTAGTACACAAAAGCTCGTCACAATATATTTTTTAATTCACGAACGAACTATCGAAAATGTTTCGCAAACAACGATTCTCGTTAGTGCAAAAGCGTGACTTAAGTAATATGTATGTCCTCTAAGTATGCCGCGACGCGACTGGACTGTTCGGACGGCATTGTGCGCAAAACGCTCAACGATGACTCACGGCGGCATGCGCGCGCGCAGCAATACCAATTATTATCAACGTGTCCTACAATTACACCGTAGATGTATGTAAATACGGTGACAAGGAGGTAAATAATACTCAAGTAGAGCGGCAAGTATATAAATAATAATCGTGGACCGTCGAACGTAGGCGTTAGTCCAAGTTTGATCGAAGGTCGTCCGTGTCGAACGAAGCTAGGAAAACGGCGACGACATTTATTTTGTTACCACAAAGTCATTAAAGAGATACGAGATATAAAATTATGTATTCGTTAATAACAGAAACCCACACCCGATGATTTCCAATTCAAATATAGACATAACGTATTATGTGTATCGTCAGAGCGAGCAGTCCGTTTAGTGAAATCGTCGATATGATAGTAAATTCGCTCTCGCGTCGAGATAAATACATCTCAATTAAATGAAGTGGCTAATTGTTGCTTGGCGATTTTACGGTTCCTTAAAAGGCGAGTTTCCGTTAAATTGAACAACAGAATTTATCTACTGCTATTAAACTAATTCGAAGAAACAAGCCTACTTACTTAAAAGTGATCCTATGATTTGTGAACGAGATACGGCTTTTATGTAGCACTCATAGAAAATTGCATGATTTCGCGAATCAACAAATAGTATATTTATTTATATTTTTAAATGACTGCTACGTCTGCGAATTTATTTTATTAAATTAAATTTAATTTTAAGGAATAAAATCATCCTAAATATTAAACAAGTATAATAGCGGCACATGCTACTTAAAATTTATACCAATATACAAATTCTAAAATATTAATTATTTACCAAACATGCTACATGTTTAACTCAAAAATTGTTATGAAACCACATACATAAATAAATAATACGCATTCAAAAATAACCGTAAATCATCGAAAACATTTTGAAATTTAATATTATTATATAATAACATAAAACAAGTCTAGTTCATATTACGCAACACAAAGATGGAAAGTATTAATACAAAATATACTAAATTATAAATTATAGAATCCGGACTGTAAAGAAAGTGAGAAGAAATTATTCATACGTACTGCTATATAATTGATGTATTTATAATTAATGCAAACGACAAGTTTATTCATAATCATGTACAATTTAACGATGCTACGTTTTATATAACAATGTTTTCATAACCGCACGTACTAATAAAAATATTTTGATTTATTCAAATACTTCTTCTTGACAGTGATTTATATGATTTCGTTTGAACAAATCTAATCTAATCACCTTAATATTTTTCTCAAAGGATAAATTTTAATGTAACAAGCTTGTTTAATTAATTGTAAGGTAAACCTAATCAGAGGCTTTGATACATTAGTGTGGGGGCGGTACAGAAGTAGAGTTACATTTCAAATTAAATTTAAGTTCAATTTAATTTTCAATTTAAATTATGATAATTGAAGGCTAGATATGTTTTAGACCGAAACAAACACGAAACAGAGTGAAAGTTAAAAAATTATGCTCATATTTTTGTCTACTTTTGTAACACATATTTACATATGGTCTATTTACACAACCCGTACTTTATATAATAACGAACCACACTGTTTCGTTTTTCATCTTTATGTACATACAGTACATACATCTTTATGTATATATCGGAGAGCGAGTGAGCTAAAGTCAAGATTATTGGAAGGGAACCCACATCGGGTCGGATAATGTAAATATGTAATAGATACATAAATAAAACTTTTCACGAACCCCATTTCACCAAACTAATACATTTACCAATAACAATAACATTTAACAAAAAAAAATCTTATTTATTGTAAAAAAAATAACGTATCGAACGTTATAAAAAAAATATATTTCGTAATTCCATCGGATAATTTAATCAAGCGTTTTCTCTCTATTACGATATCGTTATCTATATAGTTAAGCTGTTAAATTGACAAAAAGTGTGTATATAGATAAAAATAGGTTAAGGAGACCATTCATATTGCTTCAGGTTATGTTTTAATTTATTTATCCGTGTATGTAAACGCGATAAGTCGATTAGTTGATAAAAAAAAATTTACTAATTGCTTTACAAAACCGGTGATAGACTTATTATCAATGTTAAGTGGTTCAATATTATTAAATAAAGACTAGCTATGCCCCGCGGCTTCACCCGCGTGTCTATACTACTATATAAATCTATTGGTTCTGTCTGTACATTTACTTTTTCACCTAATTTTGTGATAAATCGTCGTTTTATGATGCACATTATACTATTTTTTTCATTTTTGTCTGTCTGCCTGTCTGTTTGTATGTCTTCTTATAACTCAAGAACAGCTTGAACAATCTTGATGAATGTTGGTACACACAAAGAACATGTGATGGGTCAAATGTTAGGCCATATATAAGATCGGTAAGCCCCAACGGTATCTTATGAAAATTAATTTAAAATCGTTAATTACGTATTTCTTTATCAGTAGTCATATGTATATGTGTGTGTGTTGTGTGCATGTGTGTGTGTGTGTATGTGGGTGTGTGCGCGTGTGTGTTATTATAGTAATAAAATAATTTATTATATTTTTATTAATTATACGCGGGTGAAGCCTCGTGGCACAGCTAGTAAAATTTATCACAAAATTAAGTTAAAAAAAATGTACAGACAGAGCCAATAGATTTATATAGTAGTATAGATATTTGATTCGCATTCGAAAACGAAAACGTTTTCTTTAATACATTAGTAGAACACCGGAAGCCGCAGTAGCATCCAGTGAATATCACATTTGCGCAACTTATATGATTCACACTCGATTCATTTATTTCGCAAATAAACATGTCTGTTTGTATATTAAAATAAACATACCTACTCTGGACTCTAAATATACACAACAAATATTTAGCCACATATCATTTATATAAACATACAGATGCATATTGGCATATTGAATGTTTTGTAATATATCAATTTATTGACGTATAGAATATTGAAATTAAAAAAAAATATTAGGAATTTCGAAACGTATATTTTAATGAATAATTTATGCTCTTAAATATTTAATTATTTAAATACGCATCATCTGTTTTTAAGCTATAAATTCACGAATGCATGATAAAAATATAACCTGTTTTGAAATAACTGTACTTTTAATGTACTACGTTGACGGAAAAAAAGACATAGGCCTACAAGCCACAAAATTAGTTCAATTAAAATTTGTTTACAAGTGACACGTGGGATTATTCTACTAAAGTACTTTCTCATGGTCATTGAATTAATGATAAAACGTAATTAATTTTGGCCCATTGGTAGGTGGCCCATTTGTGCGGCCGTCTAACTATGTTATAAAAATGATAATTTGTCTTATAAAATAATTATTTACTAGTGCTTATAAATAATCTATGTGAAATAATATTTGATTATTTATTTATATATTTATTTATTATCATATATTAATTCTATTTATAGAATGTGAAGATCTATATTTTTTTATTTAATGTATAAAGGTAAACGGGCACATAAGCTACCTGATCTAAGTGTAATCATCTCTACACGTTGGCAGTGTAAGAAGCATACGGTAGTATGCGGAAGCGATCCCATGGCGTACCACAATTACCGCTGTATAGTGGGTAAAAACTCAGCCCAGGGGTATGTGAGACCACTAGACGTAGCAGTGGACGGGACGCGTTAAACTATATAAGCGACAATAATTAAATAAGAAAGCGCTTTTACGCTGAAAATTTTATAGGCGTGTAATTCATTGGCTTAATCCCTATTCAAATCACAATACGGCAATTAATATATGACGATTGCTATGAAACTGTGTAGTAAATAACGTATGGATGATAGTACCATAGCATAGGTTTGGGTTATTGATCATAATGTATTTAATAACAATTATGAAAAATAGTAAATAGAAAACAGCAACACTTTTTTCTAAGAAATCACTTTTAGACAAAGACTAGACAGACAAGACAGAAGACAATTACTCACGCGTGAATTGTCGACAACCGTGAGACGGTTGTTGCTGATATAATTATACTATTTTGATGCGTTTATTCTTGAAATATTATAATAATAATAATCATCAATGTCGCATACTCGTATAACTTTTTGACATTCCACGGGCGATTTCTGCGATATTTTTCGAGTTTTGTATATACATAAAGCACTATAATGGTCCTCCTGACCGATTTCGGCCACGGCGGCCAATCTCAAGAGAGATTAGCCAACTGCGCAGGAGATATTATAGTGCACAAGTGTGTGCGCAAACACAGGTGCACTCTCCTTTCCTTAGCTCTCATAATCCGATGGGACGGCAATCCGACACGACCGGAAAGAGTTCAGGCGCAGGACCAACAGCTTAACGTGCTTTCCGAGACACGGTAGTGTACACACTTCTAACTTCCAGACTCTGGGCTGCTACTGAGAATTTGCGACAGAAAATCTCAATAAAGTTTTATAGGATTTGAACCCAGGACCAGCGTATCTGGGGCCTTACATGTAGCCATTAGAGCAACGAGGCAGTCAATATAGAATAGCCTTACTGAAATCGATAAGTCGCAATAACGAGGTATCATGTCGAGTCAGTTCAAATATTTAATTTTCGTAACGCCGTTGATATTTACAGACTCATCTAAAATAAAATGAAAACTTGTAAGTGAACAACAAATATCATCGCCGTCTTATGTCGCGTCTTATTTTAAATTTATAATTATTAATCATAACTAAGTTTAACTTCAATATATTTCACGCGGTGTCGATAATGGCGCGGGCTTGCCCTTGCCTTTTTTTTAAATAAAAAATTGCCTTTGTTGTATCTGTTATCTTATATTAATTGAGTTTAGTGTTGTAGTAGTTTAATGTGTTTTTATTTACAGACGTCCTATAGCAATATCTCATTTAAAGTTATGTTCAAACGTGGAATGTACACACAAGAATCTTTTTCAAATCAGTCTCGCTTAGTGGCATAAGTGTACTATAGTTTTACAGATTGGTGTGCCTGGCGCAATTTTTTTTACTCGTTCGATATAGTTGACGTTAAATTAAATTTGTATGGAATGAAAACAACGCCGTCTAGAGACAGTAATCGTTATTACATACATACATCGCAGATAAAGTCAACGCTATCGCATAAGTAAAGAAATACGCACCTGGCACACAGACTGCGTCACATTCGCTTTGCTCGCAACGTGTTCACAATCACTAAAACTTTAGGCGGACGGGCAAACGGGCCATCAGATAGTAATGCTCACCACAGCCCAAATATATCTGCACTGTACTGTTAACCATCCCTTACATCGCTAACGATCCACCAACCTTAGGAACAAGGTGTTGTGTTCACCAACCCTTCAAACCGGAACACAATAATACCAAGTATTGCTGTTTGGCGGGAGAATATCTAATGGACACAGAATCTAGAACAAAGCCCCGGCCCCAAGTAGTAAATATATATTAACAGCGCTACTCTATTTGGCCATAGATAAACCTTTTCTTAAATAAAAATAAAAAAGCTCGTATCGAAACTTACTTCATCTAAATTACACGTGCAAGTATTTACAAAATAGATGTACTACACAAATTACGGAATTAAAATATATATATTCAGTGGTGGTCATATAATTAGAAACACTTCTTATGAATAAAGAACGTATAACTTCAACGTACAAATGTTCGTAAAAAATATACACATTCAATAATTAATAATCATGCAATAATATAGTCACTCAAAAAAAAAACTCATTAAATGCATAAAATATAAAACATATCTTATTTTTAATTACAAAATGAGTCTTCAAAATGATCATTATAAAACACATGGAACTGTTGAAATTGTTCTTAGAAAGGCTCGGCCAAGAAAAACTTCTCTCAGAGAAGATACGCTAATCGTTCGTGTTGCTAAAAAGACCCAAGTAAAGGCTCCAACCAGCTTAAAAATAAAGTTTTTTCGACTGATGACCCGAGAAACATCTCGTCAAGACTGATACGCCGAAGATTAGTGGAAGCTAAATTGTTTGGAAGAATCTCTCGAAAGGTACCGCATCTTACCAAGCAACACTGAGAGAAGCAATTATTATTCGCTAAAAAATATAAGGTTAATAGGACGGTACGAGAATGGAAAAAAGTGTTATTTTCAGATGAAACAATAATAAATATGGTAAATTCCGATGGAAGCGCTATGTTAGACGCCCTGTAAACAATGCTTTTAATTATAAATACACAAGGAGTATAGTCAAGCACGGTGGCGGTACAATGGATCAATGGCAATACATAAATATCTTAGAGCACACAATGATTCCCTATTCGGACGATCATTTGCCTATAACCTGGATCTTTCAGCATGACAATGACCCTAAACACACGGCCAATAGCGTCAAATATTTCCTCAGCGAACAGCGGATATCCGTTTCAGACTGGCCAGCAAATAGTCCGGATTTAAACCCGATAGAAAATCTCTGGTATATTCTTAAAAAGAAAGTCTCAAGCTAACGTAACACCAGTCAATACGAACTATATGAAGCATTTGTTGAAGCATGGAATTCAATCCCCCTAGAAAAATATATGAAATTGATTGAATCAATGCCACGCCGTTGCAGTGCTGTTATTGAAAATAAGGGATACGCCACTAAATATTAATTATAACTATTGGTAGGCTGTGGATAGTAGCTATTTCGTAAATAACAATACTAATTATTAATACTTAAAAAAATATTGTTTTTTATATTTTTTGTTGTTGTTTCTAATTAGTTGACCATTATTGTTCATACCTTAAAACTGATTTAAATGTTTGTCCGTAATGTTATATTGAAACTGCACTTGTGTAATGGGATTTATATTGTTTTTCTAATAAACGATAAATCGTTGAACATATTGTTGTCCTATTTATTGTTTAATTTCAAAATAAAAACGATTGCGGTGAAGTATCTTACATAATGTCAAGGACCGTTGGTAGTGTTTCTAATTATACGACCACCACTGTATATATGTGTATTATGATTTATTTTTGGTGGTTGGTGATTTTTTATTTAAACAAACCTATTATTATTATTAGGTGAAACTTCATTGAATGCGCTGACAGTAAAATTTCAAGACATAATTTTACTACTTTTTTATACGTTTTTGTTACAAAATGCGTTACTTGACAGGGTACAGTTGCTTGAACACTTGCTAATTGGAAAAAACTAACTCTTTCGGGTAGTGACTATCTTACAATGACCCCGAGATAGTAAGTTTTAACTTTAAAAAAAACCATTGAACTTTCCTTTCAACCAATTCTCATTAGCAGACTGAATTTGGCAGTGTTAATCCCTCTTTGACTGAAAAGGCACGTAAGCCTGTTGGGTAGCCTGAATAGCGCCTATATCTATTTTTGGTAACAAAATTGTTCATTTTATAACCTGCGCTGGTGGCCATCATCGGTGGTAGTTATATATAACAGAACAGACTATTTGAACACCAACATTTTCTTGATTTTTTATTTCAACGTATTTGATACCTAAATGGTTTTTAATCTTGTCCTTTTAGCATATATTTCAACATGGTCGCGTCGTCGTGAAGGTAATCATCGAATCATCGATAACGACGCTGGTGATGAGACGGCATGTTGGCCGTTATTTATCTTATGTCAAAAGATAAAGTAAGCTTTAATACCTTATACGTATTTACCCTGAATGACTAAGGTTCGTTAGCGTAGATTATTTTTGCATAACTATTAACATCTGACCTTTTTAATCCTTTTAAGGACTGCCTCGAAACGTAATGTTTACTTTAGTTTTTTAACTAACTACTGTTAATTAACTGCGTATTCAGTATGCATGAATAATACCTTTATTAAAAAATACTTATAAACACTTAGAGATAGAGCCTGTACATACATATTCTGTGTCCGGGGACCGGTTATAGCACCCATAACAAAAGTTTTATTGTATTAACTGCTAATAAACATATTCACTGGGCTTTAGTAAAATATCCTATGTCCCAGTCCGGAACATACTTAATCTAGTGTTTGGAGTGATTGAGAATTCTAACAAGAAGTAAGATATCATTCATATTGGTATATTATTCAGTATTATTGGAGAACAGTTTTAAAAACGCCTGATACATTTATAAAGCAAAATAATAATTCGTCATCGTCATCACCATTCAGCCAACCACAATCTAGTGCTATACAAAGTCGTCAGTTCCGAATAAGGTAATTTTATTAAGCGCATCTGGCAATAAGCCTCAAACACCTCAATAAGTAGTATGGTGAGAAACATCCCAACAGCAAAAGATCAAGTAATTTTAACTTTTTTTGTTTAGGGGAAACGATAAGTGATGTGATCTTGTGTTGGACGTCTTTGACACAGATTGGAGGAGCTGAAGGAATCCTTCATATCCTTCATATGCATCCGCTACCCGTCCCGTGTAGTGCTCTACTCGTGGCATTTGACACTCCCCCTTGACCTCCTCGCTACTTCGGATGCGAGGCGATCCCGGCATCAGCCACACAGAGCCAACTACTTAAATAACGTGGAGGGGGACGCGTGACGCATTTTCTAGTATAAATTACGTAAGGATATATATTGGCATTAAGTTAGGCCTAAGTGTGAACTAGCTATATACATTTAAAAAAAAATTTGTAAAATGAATGCCGTTATGATAAACGTTTTCAATAAAGTATTAATTGCCTTGCATCAGAATCACTGTTTAATATAATGCATTTCAATCTAATATATTGCATTTAAACACGATTGATACTAAAAACAATAGACCATAAGAAATATAAAATAAATATCAATAATATATAATATTTACGTAATTATAACCGCCAACAAAGAGTATTCGCTTGTCTATACTTAGTAATAAATTAACAAACACACAATATCCGATAATTCCTGTATTGGATAGTTGCAATTTTGTGAATTGTGTGTACTATATTTAAATTAATTTCCATCCGAAAGGGAGATACACGCGAGAGGAAGAGTCAGGTGTTAGAAACGGGTAAGTAGTTAAGAGGTGAAAGCGTAACTAACAAATAAACAAAGTCATTTTTCGCATTGATAATAATTGGTTAAATATTTTATATTTGTCGAATAGTTCATTTAGAAAAATAAGTGATCATCAAGGCATAAGTCAATTATCAATATCGCAAAATCAGTGAGCAAGCACATTTACTTTGTTAAATTTCTTTCATGTCAAAATTCAAGTAAATAATATCTTATTTAAAGCAAACAATTCGCATAGCGTTTCGATTTAATAAAAATAATAACCTTTTTATGTAAAAATAAAAATACATTACGTGAAGTTAATTGACCAATCGCAGAAATGACTGAATCTTGCAATATACAAATTATAATGATTTATAAGCTGCAAGTTATATCCCTGAAGTAAATTCACATTATTAATCATTGTTATTATATTTAATAACAATTATTAATGCATAACGACGATTTTCATGATAGTAAACGTATATTAGCTACGCTAAAAATTAAATTCAAATAATGAAAATTCGCCAACAGATAACTAACGAAAAACAAACAAAACACAATATAGAATCAAACAAATACAAAATATAATTCAATCATTGCATATTATCAATATATAAAAAAAAAAAAAAAAAAGTTTTCTAACTAAAACTCTCGAATTCAATAAAACTGGGTTAATTATTACATGGTGTGACAAAATATCGTAAAAATTTAATTAACTTGATACACTTACGCTTTGATATATAAAGGTATTCGGAAGAACATGGCCAGTGGACTGGGACGAGGTAAAAACGCGACACAGACGAGTGCGTCCGCACTTTGGTATTGTTTCAAAACGAAATTTCTGATACGTCGCGTCGCGGAAAATATTTCTCGACGGTTATCGTTCGTGAGATTTTTAATCCGTTCATAATTTATTCGTTTACAGGATATAACTGCCGATCGATGTTATGACTATGAGCTCTCTCATTGGTCGATACCAATCCTCGGCTCTAAAGTCAATGATTAAGGTCTCTAAGGCAAACATCAATGCAGCTTAATAAGTATAAATTGAATAGTTATTTTTTTATAGAAAAATACATAATTTTTATTGATGATTATAATAATATAATAGGGATTCCTAAGGATTTTATGAATTCCTATTTTAATGACGCATTACTAATATTCCTGTTTCACTTGTAAAGTGCAGACTAACCGCCTTATTCATAAACTTTATTTAACTGGTATTAGTTAAACAATATTTTGTCTTCTTCTTTCGTATGTCAAATCAATAATGACAGAAAGAGACAAATCAGTGTTTAGCTAAACAGTAACTAAGCAACGTTTATGAATAAGGCCGTAAGTGGTTACAATAAATACCGAAAGAGACCGAATCATACCTACAACTTATGTATCAATTCTTATAACATATATGTAGCATCCGTGTATGTATGTACTTTTGTAAGTGTGTGTTTGTGTAATGTAACGTTTCTAGGTAATAAATAATAATAATAATAAATCTTACATTAGCTGAATCTGGTATTTCGATGGACTCGCTGATATCATTTTGTCTGAAATAAGAGAAATGAGAAATATATTAACCAATATTCAATATAAATTTCTAAAAAGAGCAATTGGTGTGTGAATGTTATCAAAATACAGCTTAAATCTATAAAACAAAGATTTGAAAGTTCGAGAAGAATAAATTAAAATATTAGAAAGTTTTCGATTTTATATTTTTAAATATTAAAACATGTAAATTTAAGCAAAAATATGTATGTATATTAAAGTTATGAACATTATATTGATATAAAATCTTTACCTCATGTATTGGGGATGGTCGTGTATTTTCTGATTGTGTTCCACATTCGGTGGAGGAGTATACTTGACGGCCGACGGGAAAGCTGATGCAGCATCATCTATTTGCTCCATCCTGAAATCATTGGACTATATTTTATTATTTAAGAATATTAATTATATCAAATTAAATTTATTTAATTATTAATAATTGTTATAAGTAATAAGTATTACTTATAGAATAAAATTATAATATATATCAAATATTATTGCTTTATAATATTATATTAATAGGTCATCAGGTATGAAGATTTTATGTATTTATTTAAGAAAAATATATGTACTTACGGTTTCTGTGGCCTAATTTCAGAGGAACAGAGATTACGTAAGTAATCATCGCACTCGCGTTGTTTCTGAATCTGGTACTCCTTCAACAGTTCCCTCCTAAAGTCACCGTCACCCCCGGGAGTCATGGACTCAAGCTGCTGAGGTAGTCTCTCCGCTATGGAGGAACGTTCAGCAGAAACCGGAGCCGTCGATATCGAAGTCGATGCAGAATAATCCTGTCCCCTATGCTCCGGCGTTGTAGCATTCGAAGCACCGATACTACTCGCCTCGCTCGCCTTTGTATATTCGCCAATCGGTTTCAATTGCTCATCAATTGGCTTCAACGATTCATTTAAACCATTATAAATACTATCGCCGTTTTTATTGTCGAACAATCTATCGACAGACGTATTCATCAATTTACTGCCTTTAATTCCAGTGAGATGAAAACCGGCGAAATATGACGATGACGGACCATAGTCGATAGCGGATAGAGCCATTACCGCTGGGTGTCGAGGAGCACCGTCTGGAAGTGGTCGAAGTGACCTCGTCATAGCGTCTGCCGCAGATCTAGGTCTTCTAAATGGCATTGCCAAGTGAGGAAATGTACGAGGCTTAATAGGCGTCACTAGCATATGTTCCGTCCATGATGTGTGCAACGATGGCCGTTCCAATTTTTCAACATCCACGTTCAACATTCTCTGTTCAAACGGTACACTGAAAGTCTCCGCCGGAATAGACTGCAACCATGACAGCAAACTTAAATCCGACTCGTCAAACCCGGAGCCATCTAGGAGACGGGAAAAGTTCACCTCATTCGACTGTGCCTCTTTCGAACCCGTCGCTTTCGCTTGACAATAATTTACACAGGATTCATATAAGATTCCCTTAATCAGCAATTGCATCAAACGATCGTTTTTAGCACATTTCGCTGGTGAACCGCTTGATGAAGACTTCTTGTCGCATGGTAAGAATTGTTCTACAAGGGGATACACCTCTCGAAAGCATTGCACGCGTGCATTACTAGGATTCCATTTCTTAAATTGTGCGTGATCAGTTATACTAGGAAGTGTCAATAGTAAACATAAATTAGAATATTCTTCTTTAGAAGGCGCTATTTTTTCTAGATCGCTAAGAACCTTGACGACTTCGTCCACAATGTTCTCAACATTGTTGTATGCTTTAATTTCAGATCGAATGCATAAAAGTTCTATGTATTTATGTCTAAGTATAGCATAATTAAATTTATTCGCTTCAAAAGCTTTCAGTGCGCTAAGCGGTTGAATAAATTCTAGCACATCATCCCACTGGCCGTCTAGAATAAGCTGACGAAGGAATAATACGTCATCAGCATAATTCCCATTAATGACACCTGTCTCCCTTTCCAACGATAACTGCGTGATGTGGAGGTCACGGTTATGTAAAAATTCCAGGGCAAGACGTACGACGTCGTCCTCACGTAGATTCAAGTGTGTCGACGGCATAATTTCTGTTATGCTTAATCTAGAACAAAAAAAAATTGAAATGGCTTTAGTTTACCAATGAAGAAGAAATAGAAGTAAGCCAAAAAAGTTATTAATTATATTAATAAAGATATATCTATATAGTTGGAGACCAGCTTATATATATACAATGTTGATAACTAGCTTTGTTCCAAAACACCTTCTTTAGGTTTTGAAATAGAATTTTTAATAAATTATGAGCTTAACATTGCTTTGAAAAATATCAGTAGCTATATAATATTTTGACTGCCTCGTTCTAGTGGGTAGATATAAGGCCGCAGACCCGGTGGTCCTGGGTTCAATTCCCAGGTCGGGCTAATAAATAGTTTTTGGTCTTTTCTGTCAGAAAATTCTCATTAGCAGCCTGGAGTCTGGAAGTTGGAATTGTTTACACTCCCGTGCCTCGGAAAGCACGTAAAGCCGTTGGTCCTGCCCCTGAACTCTTTCCGGTCGTGTCGGATTGCCGTCCCGTCGGATTATGAGAGCTAAGGACAAGAGAGTGCACCTGTGTTTGCACGCACTCTTGTGCACAATAATATCTCCTGCGCAGTTGGCTAATCTCTCTTGAGATTGGCCGCCGTGACCGAAATCGGTCAGGAGGACAGAGAATATTTTGATCTAATTTTTCATAGTAATATGGTATCTTTACCTCACAAAAAACTAAAAACAATTTTGCAATAATTTGTTTTTATATTTTGTGCCCCAGCATTATTCGTCTTATTCAGTTGAAAATGTTGCTGTTGTTGGCACTTATGTGAAGGTTTCTGGCATAATACCATCAACATATAATTGGTGGGTGGCTAATCATAACTGACAATTGGCATAAATAGACATCCTGTGCCAAACATTACAATTGAGTACTTTTGTATCATTAAATGGTGTCTAAATGTGATTGATCAATAGCCAAAAATTGCATTCAGTCAGTATTTGATAGATTATGTAACTACCATACAATAGATTACATACACAAAACAATGACAATAAGATAGATATGAGATTAATGTATGATAATATTATTGTCACATGTCCACGTGACCTTATAATTATCTGACAAATTGTTATATTGACGAAGAGCTTCTAATACAACAGTTTGCAGAATTATTTCATGCCATGCCAAACATATTTACGGTGTCAACAAAAATGCTATAAATATACATAAATATACAGTGGCATCCTTGGAACACGAATCTGCATTCGATTTTGTTTTAATTTCACTTTTAACTGGGACTAAGTGATTTGAAACAACGAATTGAGTAATTACATAGCATTTCTATGTTTTTTAAAATATATTTTTTTATAAATTATTACATATAAATCACATTAACAAAGTGGTATATAATAAAATGGTATACACCATTTCACTATATACCCATGGTATCATTTTATTCTATAATAACATAAGCAATGCTTTGTGCAAATGCCTGAATAATTGATAATAGATATTTTAATACTGTTTAGTTTAGATGCATGCATAGCTGTTCATTAAACTTTCACTCAAGTGTATTTGAGGATAATGTATGATCTTGAGAAAGCCTTATGTTGCATACTTAAAGAAATTATTAGTGCATCTCTGACACATAAGACATGCAACTAAGAGAAATCAATTTTCAAGTACTAACATACAACTTCAACTAAAATACCGAAAACACCGATTTATCTGTTATAATGATATTGGATTATTACTAACTGCGAAATCATTAATTTCCGCCTACACAAAAATACAGCCTCCACAAAAACCTTCGCATGTGGCATTAATTTTTTTCGAAAATAGATCGTAACGAAATAAACGATCTAAAACGGTATACCACAAATAATTGTAAAAAAAATAAATATTTTTGAAAACAATTCATAAATGGAGAAAACATGCAGTAAATAAAGGTTTACCTTATAATTAATCACTTTTCATTCGCATTCACGAAAAGATCACAATAACAAATGATAAAACTACATTTACAACAATATTTTTAACGGGACATTAAAGAAGAAATTATTAAATTTATTCCACATTTTAACGTCGGAGAGAGCAACCAGTACAGTATACAGATAAATAAAATAAAATTTCTTATTTGTTGCTTTGATCATTTGTCAGTGACTCACTGGATTGTCTTTGGATATAGACATTTTTCTATTATTTTTTAACTATATAACTATAACATATACTTATTATATATGTTAAAAAATTATGTGTTGATTTCGCAAAAAATCACAGATATATTTGGAGGCATACTGTGTTTCACCCATAAATTTTTATATAACCATAACATATACTTATTATATATGTTAAAAAATTGTGTTGATTTCGCAAAAAATCACAGGTATATTTGGAGGCATACTGTGTTTTGCCCATAAAATGTTTATATATTTTTTATATAAAAACGCTGTCACCAATGTAAATATTTTATTTATTTGAATAACTCTCGAAACCAAAAGGATGTTATTTTATCGCATTAAAATTTAAAACTAATAAGTTCTAGTAAGCTTTGTAAATATGTATTTACTGAATATAGCACTTAATTACATACAAACCATCAGTGGTAGGTATTAGAATTATGAGACGATTAATAAAATATTGTACTCTACATTAATATTGGCTATTAAAAAATGTTTATAATAAATGTCTAACTTTATCTTATAGTATTTTTTCGAATAAAATACCTTTTCTTTTAGATTTACGTAGTAATTTATAAGCATCGAATTACGAGTTTTAAATAAATTAATAAATTGGTATTAAGATAACGATTAATTAGACCTACGTCAAAATTATCTACAACACTATAGTGTGTGTCTATAATTCACTATGGTCATTTAATTGTCAGTGCGGCGGTAAAAGAAATTGAAAAGACCGTCTAAGTTTTTAACTATATTTTGGAAAACTTACCAAAAATGGACGAAGACGGAGATAGTATTCTGTTAGAAGACAATTATTATCAGTTGCTTAATGTATCAAAAACGGTAAATAATTTTCCACATTTTTTTATTTCTCCAAATTAACATATTATTGCAGCATTATTATATAACGTTCAAATCATATTTCTCTAAATAAAATTTATAATTAATTGATTGGTTTAAATGCAGGCAAGTGACCGGTATTTATTGTGATTCTTATTTTTTGATGCGATTATCTTCTATAAAGGTCTTTTATAGGTTATGTTCAGAATGAAACCGAATACATAACAATATAATTATTGTCATAAGCATTTATAATTTACAAAATCATATACTATAATATAGTTACACATTGTTTATTTTTAATCATTACAATTACCATACTTTTAATTTACCATTTACCATTTAATCTGACGGTAAAACAAAATATTTACTTTAATCGTTAAATTTTGAAAATACCTACTTATAAGCTTTATAAGTTTCAAAACGAAATCATTAAAACTTTTCTAAGTATACCTGTTACATAAATATGTATGTCATGTTTGTTATTTTTTTCTCTTTTAAAGTCTACCTACATAAGCTGTCTTAACACTTTAGCCATGTATTGCACTTTGATTTACACTTGTTTAATGAACTTAATTTCTTAATTGATTATTATATTAACACTCATTTTGAAATGATAATTTCTTATGGGAGGTTAAACTGCTTCGTAACGTAACACATTACGGTGCCACTCTGTCTGGTTTCCCTTTCTCTCACACATATGGCAGCAGTAGGCGGGCTCCTTCTCTCTCACTTTAACAATTTCAATATTAAATAGTTCAACTTAGATTACTTTAAGTTGTCATTTCTATCCAGCGTCCCAAGACGTACACATTATTTTTTTTAATTCCTTGGCTTTATATACCAAAATAAATGCTACTATACAATATTAAAAAGACAAAATTTAAATAGACCAGATTAACACTCATTAAATAGATGCTTCAATATATTGTTTTTATATTATTCTCACTTTATTGTGTCAACACATCTAAATTGTGTTTATAATGTATTGGGCAGATACGATTACTGCGATGACTAGAATTTCTAAATTTAATTTTCTTCTACATATACACAAATAAAATATATTTTCTATTTCAAGGCAACACCCGAGGAAATAAATAGTGCATATCGTAGATTTTCTCGCATATTTCACCCAGATAAGCACAGCACGGATCCAAACAAGCAAAAATGGGCTGAACAGATATTCAACAAAGTTAAAGAGGCCTATGAGGTCCTATCAGATTCACATAAACGAGCTATCTATGATACCTTGGGTAATTAAATTATTTTTTCTTTTTTTTTTTGCTGTGTTTAATAAATTGCATATTTTATTTAAGTGCCTGTATGGAAGCATTATAAGCACACACTTCCGCTAAACTCCTATTGTAAATAGTTCTAATATTACATAGTTTTAATTTGTTGAGTATTTTATTTTATGAAAATGTTAAAAAGCATACTATATTATTTCACTACACTACAGATTTTCTTATGTTAATTTGGTAATAGTTATATTAATAAATTATGTTACTATTAAAATCAATGAATTTAATACGAGCCTCAAAATCTTAATGAACTCTGAACTTATTACTGCCTAAAAATAATTAAAACATATATATATTCATAGTGTTGGCTTTATTAATTGTAAACTTGTAATAATCTTTACTAACTTTCTAGGAAAGAGAGGCTTGGAAGTTGAAGGTTGGGAAATTATATTTCGGACCAGAACGCCGCGAGAAATAAGAGATGAATATGAAAGGTAATTTTACATTATACCTTACAACTTGGCTTAATATAAACTTTAATTTTGTAGTTGTATAATTGAGATTACAGGACATTCATATTAAAGATATCTTTAGAGAGCTATGGTATAATATAATTAATATACAATCATAATTTCTTTTTTATTATCGCATATGGGAGGATGACCATATGGGCCACCTGATGGTAAGTGGTCACCAATGCCCATAGACATTGGCATTGTAAGAGATGTTAACCATTGCTTACATCGCCAATGCGCCACCAACCTTGGGAACTAAGATGTTATGTCCCTTGTGCCTGTATTAATATTTATGAATGTCTATTGCAGTAAACATAGACAAGAACTTGATTTCACTCCAGTTGGCATAAGTATCTTCACTTGGTGGTAGGCCTTTTTGCAAGCCCGTCTGCATAGGTACCACCCACTCATCAGATATTCTACCGCCAAGCAGCAATACTTAGTATTGCTGTGTTTCGGTTTGAACAGCCAGTGTAATTACAGGCACAAGGGACATAACATCTTAGTTCCCAATGATGGTGGCACATTGGCTATGTAAGCGATGGTTAACATTTCTTACAATGCTAATGTCTATGGGTGTTGGTGACCACTTACCATCAGGTGGCCCATATGCTAGTCCTACATATGCTATAAAAAAAAAACTAAGTAACAATAGTATGATTATTTGTATTTGTAGTTGTACACTATAATTATTATATGTACAAAAAACAAGTTTGGTTATTATCATAAATTTTATGTACAGGTTGAAACGGGAAAGAGAAGAAAGGAGGCTACAGCAAAGTGCGAACCCCAGGGGTACCATAACACTATCAATAAATGCAACAGACCTGTTTATGAAGTATTATGACGAATATGATATTTTGTGAGTAAGATAAATTTCATTTCATAAAAGATAAAAACTGACTTTTAATAACTATATAAATTACTGAATATACATTTTAGAACTGTTGTCAAATCATAATATTATTTATTGTTAGGAGAATGATAATGTTATTTCATAAATAGTTTGAATATAGCAATTTATTTGTAAATTATTAGACAACGACAATTTAGATAAATATGAGTTGAGTTAGCTTAAGCAAAAATCAGTCGGAATATGTTAGTTTTAGTTAACAATATAACAAAATAAATATTAAATTTAATTCAAAGTTATCAGTTTTTGTAATGTGTGTGTATGTTAAATAGAAATTCTTAACTGTCTACTGATCAGCATATAGAGGCTTTGCAGTTTTATTATTTTCGTAAGCGACGTCACAACAATTGCTTACATAGCTCAGAGCGGGTTCCGCCAACAGTAATTCAAAAATTTATGCATCAAAGAAAATTCAAAAGAATAAATCTCATGGTCGAATTTAGACCTCTGTGGACCTCTAATATATATAAATACCTCTTTGAAATATCTTGTAACTGTAACGACACAAATGGTTACATTTTTTTACAGGGAAGATGCAGCTATTATACCAAGTATTGAAGTTTCCGGTATGACTATACAACAATCTATTGATGCCCCAGTGACGCTTAGAAATACTGCCACACTATCAGGGAATATTTCTACTCAAAATGGGACAGGTGATATAAGAAATACATCTATAATCTATTCTACAATTTGATTGTAGGATTAGCATATGGGCCACCTGATTGTAAGTGGTTACCAACGCGCTTAAACATAGGCATTGTACGAAATGTTTATCATCACTGACATTGTTAATGCACCACCAACTTTGCGACTAAGATGTTATGTCCCTTGTACCTGTATAACTTTTTTTTTTTAATAACAGGCAAGAGTTACATAATGTCTGATATATAGAAACGTATCCTATAACAATGTATCCAATAGTGTTTGATTCTTGTATTGCCAGTACCTACCGGTGTAAATGACCTATCATGTGGCCAATATTCTCGCGTGATTTTTTAAATGTTATCAATGAGCCAGAACTCAGAATAAAACATATAATCGTAATTGGAAAACGCTGGGAAAACGCTTTACGCTTTTCCCCCTACGGGAACAGTGGGTGGGTATGTGGGGCTCGCCATATGTCCAGGGCACCGAGTGTGCCCTGGTCATCGGAATACCCACTAAAAACCCAGCGGTACCCTTCCCGTCTTAACGGGAGCGCCACGGGATCGCTTGCGCATGCTACCGTGACGCTCCGACGGCCGGCCTCAAAAGTACATGTAACACTGGCTCATGTACCCTACAAGCCGGAACACAACAATACAAAGTACTGTTTGTATTATTGAACAGTCTCCCTCATTGGTCGAGGATCAATCTCTATGCAATTCATTTCGAAATTATAAAATTATCATTATTAAGAATGAACCTTGCTAATATTTAATTTTATATTTTTCAGGCACTGGTTCATTAACTGTATCAAATCGGCACTTAAGTTCAGAACGTGGGTGGACCGAATTGGAATGTGGCATTGGAAACGGACCGGTGTTCGGTTTCAAGATATTTAGAACATTATCTAGGCTTATGTTTGTCAATTGTTGGACTGGTCTACAATTTACACCGAGAGGAATAGTACCAAGTTTTGTTTCAAGTAAGTGGAAATAAGTATGTGTACAACACTGATGACGATTGTAAACAAATTAACGGCCTTACTTCTAAACCTTTTAAACAATGATTTCTCTCTTTCTGACATTACTGATTTTAAATTTGCAAGAAGATGACACGGCATTACAATCACCCAATAGACAATGTTTACGAGTAAGGCCTTAATTGGTTAATCAACTTTTTGAGCGCAATTAATGCAAACTGTGAGAGTTTGCGTCTATGAAGCGTCATTATATGCGTGTAATGTTACCCAAGTGTTAGTTAAATAACATAATTGAGTTATGCTATTCAAATGTCTTAGTATCTTCACACTAATTAAACTCCCCTACCTCTTTTGTTTGTCATGCGCCCGAACTCTCTGATTCCGTCCCTTCGATTGAGAGAGTGCACAATAGGGAGTGCACCTGTGCTTGTGAACACACTTGTGCACTATAATATGTCCCGAGCAGTTAGCTAGTCTCTATTGAGATTGGCTGCCGTGACCGAAAGCGGTCAGGAGGACCACATCATCACATCTTCAGTAGTGTTAATCTGTAAGAAGTGTGTACAAGCTTATATATCACTCATGAAATGTTGATCGACATACACTGATATGAATACTATTTTGATGCGTGTATATTAATTTATGTACAATTAAGTTTGTACCTATTTTGCAATTATTAAATTATTTTTACAGCGATGGCATTACAGCTCGATGCACATTCAGTGGGTTATTTAACTTACCGTGCGGGTGGTCAAAGTGGTTCTTCAATGACTTCAACATATGTAAGAGATACTGAGAAGTATCATATTAATACCGCAGTACAAATCGGCAACCCTCATTCCGTCATAACGTTCAATTTCATGAAAAAGCTGCCTCAGCATGATCTCAAGCTGCGCTTGGCTTTAAAGTAAGTGATTTTTTTTACCATACCAAATTACTTCATAGACAAATTAGAATCTCCCAAGTTCATTGAATGCCCTGGGCATCATATTTCCTGAGTTACGGATGCCATGTTCTGTGATTATATAGTTACATAATAGTTTATATAGTATTTTTATATAGTAGTTTATCTGATGGCAAATGGTATATTCAATAGTCCTTAAATCCCCAATGCGCCATAAACCTTGTCAGCTAAAATTGTACATCCCTTGTGCCAGTAGTTTCACTAGTAAAAACAGAGCAGTACTCAATATTTTTGTGATCCGGCCTGAATGGTGTACGAACCAGTGAAACTATTAGCCAAGGCTGTGCTTGCTTAGTATATAATAATAATTGTTATTCTGTTGTTTTTGTATCTTGAACAAATTGACAAAAGAAATACAAGTTTTTGATATGCCTTATCTATACATATGTAATGATTATTCCATACGCAGTCAGTGCGATAACAAACCCAGCAAGTAGCAGTAGAATAATTAATTAATGGGTACCCAAGGGGGCCTACACAAAGCGCTACCTTTATCTATTAAAGTGGTTACTTCAATCATGATGAGTTTTAAGCATATAAGCATTGCGATATAAATTGAGAAATGATATTTGCGACTTTATGTACTAGAACTCGTACTTGGAAACACATATACGAATATGTGTCATATCATTTCATTACGCAATGCGAAGTATTATTCTTTAATATTAATTATATGAAGTTTTATTAGTATTTAACTCGCTTAAACCGGTTTGGACTAGTTCGAACTGCAAAATTGTTATGATCTATTGGGCGAATTATTTTAATGAAATTTTAGACATCATCATTATTTAATCATCATTTATAAATAAAAAATAGATAAAAAAACGTGTATGTATCGTTTCAAATCACGGTCGTATACACAGGTCTTGCAACTTCAGTATGGGGTACGTTGACATAATGACGCTGTTAAGTTCAATTTACGGCCGCCAGAGGCATGACAATTCGCGTAATAATAATCCCGAACACTTTTTCAAATACAAATAAAACAGTTAAATAACAAACCAAAAATAACAAAAAAATCTCAACAAAAGGATATAACAATGATTAAATAATATTAATAATATTTTACTCGGTGGTAGGGCTTGTGCAAGCTCGTCTGGGTAGGTACCACCCACTCATCAGATATTCTACCGCAAAACAGCAGTACTTGTTATTGTTGTGTTCCGGTTTGAAGGGTGAGTGAGCCAGTGTAATTACAGGCACAAGGGACATAACATCTTAGTTCCCAAGTCCATCCGGTGGATGGCGGACGGACAGGCGAACGAGCAGGTGGCCCATATGCTCGTCCGCCTACATATACAATAAAAAAAAAATTAAAAAAATAACACAATACTTGGGAGAGAAAAATATCAGCTTCGATAGCAGCGACGTAGTACCTCAAGCGGATGGTATTGCGAATTAACAGTTGTAACACACTCGCACCTCATCTCTCACCACTGAAATTGGACTCAGTTGCAAGACCTGTGTATACGACCGTGTTTCAAACGTGTATTGACATTTGGAGAAGATAGTTGATATGAACAAACCATAGATTTACATATTCATTGCGATTTGCATGTTCATTATTATATTAGTTTTTATCATAAGTGGTTTATTTAATATATCTTTATTTATTAAATAATATTATTCCACATAACTACTAATATTTTCCTTAATTTGGCTCTTAAAGTTCCTATAGTAAATTCATCGTCATACGTGACAGCATTTTTTTTCCAAATCCATAGATTATTCAAGATCTCGACCAACGATATTGCGACGATTTAATAATCAAGTTTTATTTTTATTTTTTATTAAATAGGAAGCCAACGATGTATACAATTTAGTTTCTTATACATGAGTACGATCATAAATAACTTAAATATAAAAATTGCATACCTCACTCATAGGCTAACTTAAGACGCATAGGAAAAACATTACATTCTTTGTAATGTGAACTTAAAATAAATAAATAAAGGCTATTTAAAAAAAAAATAGTTAAATTAATTTAAGTAAATAAACAAAATTATGGGCTTACTTCGACATATTAAATACAGTACCTGGATGACCGAGCTGTGCTCGGTATTTTTCTTTTATGTTAAATTATGTTTTTTAACATACAAATTACATACTGATGAAAAACACTGATAAGCTAGTATTGCTTAACAACGCCATCTGCTGGAGTAGCTTTAGTGTTGTTGTGTCGTTAAAGCAGTTAGTTGCTCACAATTAAAAAATATTAGTATTGTTACTCGCCAATAGATGTCAGGAAGAGTCATATTTTTCAGTTTTAAGTTGATTATTGAAAACACGGATAAAACGGCATTTTCTAAAAATGAATCCTAGCTAGATCGATTTGTCGCCCCCGAAACCCGCTGCATACTAAATTTCATGAAAATCTTTAGAGCCGTTTCCGAGATTCAGTTTATATATATATATACAAGAATTGCTCGTTTAAGGATATAAGATATAATGAGGGGGAAATGAGTATTGTCATGCATCTTGGAATAAAATAAATGAAAGGCAACGCTAAAATATTTATTAGTCATTAATCTTCTTGTGGTTGGAGTAGGCTTGCCGTTTTATTATCTTAAATAAAATTAAAAATGTTTCAGATTCGGTACATTCGGTGCAATAGCTGAGTATGGAGCAGAAAAAAAGGTGTCACAAAACAGTAGCGTCTCGGCCGCGGTGATGCTCGGTATACCTAGCGGTGTTATGCTTAAATTAAAGTAAGTATTTATAATTGTTATAAGCTAACGTTAAATTCGACGGTTGAGACTATGTTCTTTTTTTAAATAATCTATATATGCCAAGATTTGTTCCATTTGTCTTTTACTTATGTATTATCCACATTTCAATAAATGGTAACGACATGGCCAATTTCTGTATGGCGGCTTGCATAGGTATCGAATTCAATTCACACCAGTGAGTTGTGGTTTTTTATATTCGTGGATATTGGAAAATAAAAATTGCTTTAAATAAAAAACTAAAAAAAACTCCGCATTACAACAGAATAGACGTCAAAATTTGCATAAAATCCTTTAATAGGATTGCTGTCAATAAGTATAAATTATGATTTTACTATAAAAAATGTCAAATGGCTTGATGAGTTTATCTTTCCCTGTGGTCCATTATGGTGGAAGTTGACAAACGGTACTTAAAATTCACCCTGAATTACATAAAAAGTTCAGAGAGGTTAAAAACTACGTAGCAATTAATTTTTGCAATTTTTATTGTACAATATAATTACTATCTATGTGTGCGTGGAATGTTCTTTTTTGGCCACATTATTTGATCATAGAAAAAAATTATCACTGGATTCGTTTTTATTTATTTGTATCAAACATTAATATAAATCACGAATTCAACAAGGGCCAGATACCATTGAGTTTTCACGTAGTTTGTGTTTATAATTGGTTTCGTGCTCAGCAGTGAGGGAAAACATCGTGGGATGGAAAACATGTGCCGTATAAGACTGTGCCACGTGTTTATAACCATAGAAGAGCAGAGGTGGAATAAATTTAATATAAACGAAAAAAACTTTTTAAGAGGAGAGGAAAGGCTTCCTAGCCGGTCTTTTATGGTCTCTTATCGTTACATATATTTGTATTACTACTTCTCATTAAATTATATTAATATCTTTTGATTTCTAGATGGTCTTGTTCGTCTCAAACCATAATAGTACCAATCCACCTATGCGAGGAAGTGATACCTTCGCCTGTATTCTATGCAACGGTTGTGCCAATGATATCCTGGCTAGTATTAAAGAAACTCGTACTGGATCCCATAGCTAGAGAGAGGCAACAGAGGGAGCGACAGAGGTCAATGGAGGCTAATTTCGAGAGGTAAGTTTGACGCTTGTAAAACAGGCAGACATTATTTTGAATGTGTAGATGGACACAAGCATTTATCTTGAATGTGTAGATCGACACAAAAACTTTTTTAGTGATAAGGAATTCTTTGCAATACATATGTTCATAAATATGTATATAAATATTTTTTTAAAATAATACGCGTATATTTAATCTAATTATTTTATCTTTAAACCTTTCGTGAACGTCATAAGGCGCTATTATATACTAATCAAAAAAAGAAAAAAATATAACGCTATTTTTTTTAAATTAAGACCAAGCAGAATTTTCAGAACAGAATTGTATTCTACTGCATTTTCTAAATCTATTATGTTCTTTGGTATTTATTCGAAAATGAAATATTTACAAAGTTATAGTTAAGCTTTGAAAAATTGACATTTTTCAATTAATTCCATACAAAAAAAATATAACTCGCCATATGTCCTAAAATAATTAAGTAGCCAATAAATACCTTACCAGCTTCTTTTATTTTACTGTAATCAAGCGAAGTTGAACGGCTCGAATTGGCTGCATCTTCTACAACAACTTTTACGGAGAATATTAAAATAAATTGCTTTGATAATTTCCGGCTATTGAATTTAACCATCGGACATCGTGTCAGAATTTCAAATTCCATCCAAACCAAATTCGATGTCTGGACATCTAAAACAGGGCTCTTAGGGCATTTTCTGCCTCGCACAAAAATACTGAGAAACCAGTTTTTACTGGCCATTTCTCGAATTGCATATGATTTGGGAACCTTCAAGAAAACAGCCTACTCATTCAGCAACGAACTTGCAACCTTGGGTGGTGGTAGTCACTTTCCGTCATGTGAGCCTCCTGCCCGTTTGCCGCTCTTTGACGTTGTTAAGAACGCCAACATCTAATAGTAGCTGTGTACATATTATAAGGTCTGCCATACCATTTAAGTCAGCTCCTTACTGTAAATTAAAAAAAAAAAGATATGTAATATAATTTGTTATATTACAGGTTACAAGAAATGCAGCGACAAGCACGAGCGACGGTCGAGCTGATGAGAGAAACATATTCAAGGATCAGAAGCGACGAGGAAAAGAAAAAGGGTCTGATCATAATTAAGGCGTTATATGGAAAGTTACCGGATGGTATGTGTCTCTTAATAATTGAAGTATATAACAATACATTTACCTACAGATATATATGTGAATATATTTATATGTAATAGATATTCACATGTATTTTATTATTTTATAGCTTCTGTAGGCGGACGAGCTTATGGGCCACCTGATGGTAAGTGGTCACCAACGCCCATAGACATTGACATTGTAAGAGATGTTAACCATCGCTTACATCGCCAATGCGCCACCAACCTTGGGAACAAAGATGTTATGTCCCTTGGGCCTGTTATTACACTGGCTCACTCACCCTTCAAACCGTAACTGAACAATACTAAATACTGCTGTTTTGCGGTAGAATATCTGATGAGTGGGTGGTATCTACCCAGACGAGCTTTCACAAAGCTCTACCACCAAGTAAAATCTGCATCATCTTCACGATGGTTGATCTTGCTCTATCCGGATTCAGTAGCTTCTTCGCTCTTTACAAGATCGTCAGTTCACGTTGTGAAGCCTGCCTACGCTGGTTCTTTCGTTTTCAGGTTCGTAGACGCTACTCGAGTACCATTTTATTTATTTATTTATTTATTTATTTATTTATTTGGTAATCCAACAGTTTTTATACATAAGTTGATATATTGACTATTATATAACATATAATTAAAACCAAAGTAGGATTACACAGGTAACTTAAACATATTAAATTTAATAACTAGAAGACGGTAGTAAAAGTAAAACTGTTTACGGGTGGGAATCCAATATGTGCGTGTATGAGTGTGAGTGTGTGTGTGGTGTGTGTGTGTGTGAGTGTGTGTGTGTGTGTGTGTGTGTTATAATGAATTTTTATCTTTTTTAATTATAGCTTTTTTAAAAGCTAGCCCCAGTAGCCATCAGTTCTACGAGCGATGTACTCCACCTACGGTTACCTCAGTTCGGCAATTCTTTGCATGCATGTCACGCAGAAATCCGCACATATCCTTTTCTATTGCACTTTGAATGCCACTGAGCCTTCTTATGAGACCCAGTCATCACTGGCAGGACACACTGGTCGAGTACTTTCCACTTTGCGACATTGCGGTACTTGAGACGACAAGGTGGCAGTTAAAGAACGCTGCTCCGTCCGTCCGCCCGTCCGTAGATCTCATCTATCTCCTCAATCTCTCGATGGCCTATTTAATGACATCAAAGATTGACTTTCACACCAGTCTAACTTAGATACCGAAGGCAGATAAGCACCATTTGGGGATGTCAAAATAATTTTCCGGCTTTCGTCCATGTACCTTAGACTCTTTCGGGCCTTGAGTTACCTTATTCGAGACCACCACACCACACCCTGACGGAGAGTGCTACGTGGGGACCCCAGAGGCGTTCCCTGGCGGCGGTTGTAGGCGAAGATCTCTCCTTGCCGAGTATCATCAACGATGCGATGCTCGGAAACGAAGGGTGTTCGTCGAAAATAATCTCCTTCTGTGAAAGTGTGTTAACGCGCGCCGTTTCCTCCCTCCGTAATAAGCGCTGCCGGAACTACAGAGGTTCTTAGTACCCTGGGAATTCCCCCGCCTACAGAATAAAAGCCCGCATAGGCGGGCCGTCCGTCAGTGTCACAGTAGCAAATGCAAGCGATCCCGTGACACTTCTCGTTAAGCCATCGACACGCCAGTGTCCAAGGCGCCGAAAACGCATTAAGCCTTTCCCCTCAGAAACAGTGGGGTGTTGATGTTGTGAACAAACGAGTGACGTTGATGATATTCGCCGTCACCACAAAACGAACTATCTGTTACAATAATTATATAATTTTTCTAATGTTAAATTGTAGTTAAATTGATATTGATTAAATACCAAAGTCTAATTAATTTAGTAACTGTAAGTGCATTTTAATTTTAAAAATCTTTAAATTTAAGTGGATAAACTGCAAGTTATTCCAAAAAATATATGTAATTTTTGTGTTGGGAAGAACATGGTGTAAAGTTCCTCATCCACCATTGAAATTGGTCTAGTGGACTACCGCTCCGACGGTTGTTATCGGGTTCTTGTATATATGTTCAATCGATCGGCTAACTTTAATATCGCGATGTAGGATACGTCAGTTTTTAGTTTTCGTATGTGGCGAGATAGATGTCGCTACATCATTATAAGATCTAATAGATAAAAATATATATACGACAATATATATAAACAACAAATTTCCTATTTATTAACATAATATATATCTTTTTCAGGGGCGTCGGATCACGAAATACCCATAGAACAAACGGGTGATACAGCATCCCCTGAATCGCCGAATGCATATTCAGAAGTCATAGACGTAACCATACCTGTGCAATGTCTCACCAAAGATTCGAGATTAGAACTATTGGAAGCTAGCAAGGTACACATAAAACCAGTTTAAAAGTGTCTATATACCAGATATAGATACCAGATACCAGAGAAACATATCGAGTATCTCATCAGTGATATCCGGCAACATAGTTTGGCTCTATGGAATGATCCCGTGACGTTCGTCACGTGACCTCAAAATTTAACCGTACTATTTAATATCTTTATGTTATAATTTTATTTTTTTCAGTATGAGCTGCCCGGTTTCTACGATCCATGTGCGGGCGACGAGAAACATCTAACAATCCAGTACATGTATCATAACAGCCTCCATTGTTGCACAGTTGAAGACAATCAGGCCGTTATTCTTCCACGCAATAGTGAGTATGACGTCATCAATCGAAATCAATGTATTCTTTATTAAAACATACATTTACAAATACTTTTTAAGAATCTTCAAGCGTTACCATCGTAAAGCCAATCATTCATTCGATTTATTTTTGAAATTAAGCGAACATTAAGAGAATGATTACCCAATAAATAATAAATTAATATTACGCTTCACAAAAGAGATTACGTTGAGTTTGTTTTTTCGACAGTTCAGGTACGGACTACGAAATTCGACTTACCACTTTCAATGGTGGAAGTGTACGGTACGTGGTATAAATACCACACAATAAATAATCCGACGACAAAGTCATGTTTCCGGTTTATTTATATGAACATAACTGCACTAAACTGATGAAGTGTTCATCGACGTTTTCATCTACCGGACATTCTCTATTATTGAAAGTTTATTGTGAGTCAACTGTAACTTACTATGTAGGTATTTTTTAATGTATTTTTTTTTTAAATTATATCTTCAATGAAAACAGTTACGCGTGTAGGTCATTATACGCACACGGGATATTACTAATAATTCTATTGCGTGTTTGCAATATCATGTTCCTTGTGTTGCGGAATGACTTACCATCGAATATATGTATAATATAATTCACCTATATCATCACTATGTCTTAGATTTATATGTTAAATATAAAATTTTAAATCTGATGTTCTGGCCTATATCGGAATTTACTTTTAAATATGTTTTAGTACGTATGTAAATGATTTGTTTATTAAATAAATTACAATAATAAAACGAAATTGAATCTACGATATTCGCTGACTCCAATTTTACCGCAACGCCGGAAACGATTCGCATTACAGTTACAGTAATCTGTAATGGATCACACTATAATTGAAGTTCATTAGATCGTTCATTACGATCTACTCCCGGGTAATCGAGTTACGAAATAAGTGTTATTTCATTACAAATGTGTAACCATTGCGTCTGATATGTGTAACTTATTTAGTTATTTATACATAAAGCGGCGTACACATTTCGTGCAATATGTAGCAGCTACCTCACATACTCGGGTTTCCGTGAGAAAATTGCGCAAGCGCAGCTAACGCGCTGATAAGATAGTTGTCTTCGAATTGTCGGTTTTGAAACAAATATGCGTACGAGCATACGTTTATACTTACCAAGCATATGCTTGTGGATATCGGAAAATATTCAAATTTGTACATTTTTATTGAAGGGTAAAGTACCCTTGGATAATAATAAGCCCGTTATCCAACGTCGCGTGCCCATCACCCAGCATTGTATCAACAGGAGCGAAAGCGGTTGGACACCACAATTTAATCGACAAATCTAACATTAGCTTCATATTGTACCTTTGTGGCGCTCTGAGTTTCATCGTCGTATGTCAACGTAGCTTTCTAATCATCAATGATATTTTGATTTGTATACTGAAAGGCAGGTTCCTAATAGAAGACTGGCTCTGTAAGAAACCGTTTATAATATTGCCTATGCTATGGCCAACACATTACACATCTGCGATATGTCGACTACATTATCATTATGGCGAAGACTGCAGGATTTGGAAGCGATGCTAAACAGCCTGAGCGATTCTTCAAGACAAGTAGGTCTCGGGATGAACATTGAAAAGACCAAAATTATGGTCAACCGACATGTATCAACGAGACAGTGGTCGTAAATGGCTCTCTACTCGAAGTTGTGCAGGAATACATTTACCTGGGCCAAACTATTATTAATATTTATTATTATGTCCTCCAGACCGATTTTTTGGCCACGGCGGCCAATCTCAAGAGAGATTAGCCAACTGCGCAGGAGATATTATAGTGCACGAGTGTGTGCGCAAACACAGGTGCGTGCTAGAATGGAGACCACGCTTAGGCAAACGTATAATAGTGTAGGACGCCCTGTGTGGACGAGGTGGACCGATGATTTTAAAAAGGTGGCAGGTACGGCATGGATCCGGACTGCCCAGTTGGCGTTCTATGGGGGATGCTTTCGTCCAGTAGTGGACGGCAAAAGGCAAAAGAAATAAATAAATAAAATAACATCGAGATCCGAAATGTTGTATCTCTTTTGCCTTTGATTACCCTTGCTCAGTTACAGTTAGACGCTAATTGGGGCTTCGATACTACACGAACTTGTACCAAACTTCCCACCGGCCAATATATGTATATTTGCTTGATTGCCAAAAACATTGCTTCGTTTGTATTCACATGACATGTACGCGCCTTTAGTTTACTGAAATTCATCACCAAGACACCCAATGATCCTGTTTCACGTCGTAATAAATGAAACATGTTCCCTGAAGCACTAATGTCGGGTTATAGGTACTAATGATATGTGCTACCTAGATCGACAGCTCTGTGTAATTTATCATCACAGATAATAACACAGATCGCGTAAGGAGTACTCGAGGCTCGATAGGCGATTTCTGGTGTTATTAGTACCGTAGTTTCAGGTACCAGTGACATAACTCCTAAGATCATGTGGGCTTACAGTGCATTTACGGACAAAAATAATAGTTTTCAGTGCTGCCGTAACCTGTATTTGCAGTGTCTTCTTATTATAGATTAAATAAATATTATATTATCTATGCGTTCCTTGCTTAGGACGAAATCATTATACGGCGTGTCTCAAAAGAAAGTTTATATTTTATGAGTCGATAAAATAAAAAATAATGTATATAAAAAATGTGTTTATTAATTATTAAAGTACACTCTTTGGGAATTTATTTCTAAAAAATAATATCATCCAGATATAAGCCTTCGCGTTCACGGCACTCACTTAATTGAACCACAAAATTGCCGATGACGGATCGACAGGTCGACTCTGTGATGTTTGCGATTGCGTTGTGAATATATTGTTTTAATTGCAAAGAAGTTGGTTTATTGTTGTAAACCTTAGATTTAAAATAACCCCACAGAAAAAAGTCCATGGGGGTTAAATCAGGACTGCGTGGAGGTCAGTTTATGTCGCCTCTCCTCGAGATCAATTTGCCAGGGAAAAGTTCGCTTATTCTTGACAGAGACGTATTGGATGTGTGTGGGGTTGCACCGTCCCGCTGGAACTATGTTCTTTGATTATAGCCCGAGAATTTTTGCAGTTCCGGCACCAAGAAATTGTCTAACATCTCTGAATTGACTGTAGCCGCACGTCCTCTTGAATCCTCTATAAAGTAAAGGTCGATAATTCCTCGTGCTGTTAAATGAGACGTTAAATGTCAAAAAGCGTTCAATTGCTTGGTTAACAAAGTCAAGCCTGTCATAGCGTCCTGGGGTTTTATTTCTTGCACCAATTGAATTTTATACGGGTGCAGTTTTAGATATTTATGCAAAATCCACACTGCATTTGATGGTCTATGCACATTTAAAGCACTTGCACGCTTCCGAATTGAACGATTCGGATCCTCGTGAACAGACTGGTTTACACTGTACAGGTTTTCTGCCATTCTTGATGATCTTGGCCACCCAGATTTTTCTAGGGTTCAACCCTAGAAACCCCGAACTCTTCAAATATCTTGACCCATTTTCGAATGGGAGGGATGCTTGGCGTATCGTTTACGTGACGTAAGCCTTGATTACTATATAATCTTTTACACGCTACAATCGTTGAATCACCGTTTTTGTTAAATTCTCGCACGCACAGCGCGCGGTCCGCGAAACGCTCCACAGCGACTGAATTCCCAAGAGCCACGCTACCGACTGGCGTAACCCCCGCGCCCCTCAGATTCAATACGTTCACACAATTAGTCTTTTGTCTGATATGTAGTCGTGGATGTTATCAGTGTTGTCTATTAGAATAAATGAAAACAAATTTTACAATTTTCCTTTTTATTTTAGTTGCACCTCCTACCATGAAAAGCCATAGCTAAATACCTGTGGCTTTTGTCGCTTAAAGTGTTAGTAGCGTTTTTAATACTAGTAACATTAACAAATAACGTGAAATAGCTGCAACAAGTGCTCCTAATACTTTTTTTATAATGGGACTACTAAAGAAAATTTTTTATTTGGATATCCTTATAAATGTAATAAATGCCAGTTTAGATATGAGAAATCGACCATACTAGAAAAGTTTGCCATGCTCTATCAATTCCAACAGATTTTCGACCAACGAAGACGACGAATTTATTTTATTTGATTATACATTCGAATCACACGATTTTACGTCAACGAAATTTTAACATTATGTCTGGGACTCGGAACATACGACTATCCCAGTCGCGGTACTAAGGAGCAAATCGACGGCAGTTTATGCCCAGACACACTGGGAATAAAGGGGGTTATGGAGTGTGATCCTTTCCGAGTTTGGCGGTGGCAAATAGAAATACGTTGTCTGAACCCCGCCACTAACCACTAGGTAAAAAATAGTCTCATTGTTAGTCTATATATACGCCGAGATGGCCCAGTGGTAAGAACGCTTGAATCTTAACCGATGGTCGTGGGTTCAAACCTGGGCAAGCACCACTGAATTTCATGTGCTTGATTTGTGATTATAATTCATCTCGTGCTAGACGGTGAAGTAAAATGTGTCAAATTTCACTGAAATTCTGTCACATGTGTTTTCCACCAACTCGCATTGGAGCAGCGTGGGGGAATAAGCTCTAAAATCTTCTCCTCGTAAAGAGGAGAAGAGGCCTTAGCCCAGCAGTGGGACATTCACGGGCTGTTACTGTAACTGTTAGTCAGTAATGCAACTTTCATCAACGTTCACTTATTGTTTTTTTTTTTTTATAGGATAGGTAGGCGGACGTGACTATGGGTAAGTGGTCACCGCTCACTCCGCTATCACTTTATATTTTTAACAATAATTGTCAACGATTTCGACTAATAAAATTATTAATATATGTTTATTGTGATTGATGATTGTTTCTTATCTAAACAAAATTATATAAAGCTCAATATTTATCATTGTATTACAAGAGATTTTATAAATATACTGATAGAAAACACGTGGAGCCTTCTGTAAGATGTAGTACACAGGTCAATCATTATGATTATTTTCTAAGAAATTTTTCTTCATTTTAAATAGCAAATTCTAATGTATTTTAGCGTATTCAGTCTACTGAAAACAGTAAAGATGTTTTTTTGTTTTGTTTTTTTTATTATGTAGGTAGGCGAACGTGCATATGGGCCACCTGATGAACAATTTTTACCATCGCTTACATCGCCAATGCGCCACCAACCTTGGGAACTAAGATGTTATGTCCCTTGTAGCTGTAATTACACTGGCTCACTCACCCTTCAAACAATCAAGTACTGCTGTTTTGCGGTAGAATATCTGATGAGTGGGTGGTACCTACCTAGACGAGCTTGCACAAAGCTCTACCACCGAGTAAAAAATTAACTTGACTAATAAGCTGATTTATTTACTTCCTTTAACGCTAAACAGTTTTCTTAGATCGCTCTACTACTCGGTTCTATGTTTATATATACAATGAAAACATTAAAATAAACAAATTAGGTTTTTTGTTAAAAAGTTTTATATGTTCTACAAAACTGTTTTAAATTTTCTTTCATTCCAGATTATTCTGCGACTCGCGAGATGTCATAGTTATAATTCAAGAATATAATATGTCATTTTATAATTATATCCATAACTATAAAAGTATCTGATCAATGCATGGAGTTGTTCTTATTATTAAGCAAAATATAGTAGTAGATTTTTTGGTTTGGAACCAACTCCATTGTCTAGTAGAACTAAGGATAAAAAATATAAACTTCGAAATGAGTATTGCGTAATAACGCCTTTTCAATTATGTAAAATGTTATCCCTAATAGAAATTGAACTAAATTAATTTTGATTTCATAATGTAACTTCCAAAAAATATCTATATAATATCTAAGCGTGTGAGGAGCAACAAATGTACTGATTGATTCCTTTACGCATGTTTTCTAACTAATTCGAATGCATTTTAGTATATATATAAAAATAACTCCAGTCATTTATTTTTCAAATATTGCTAATTTCTTCTAAATTGAAAAACATTGTTTTACTTTGACTTTTAATATTTATAAGTGCATTTATTATTTATTTATAAAAATAGATTTAAATTTATAGCAAAACATGCCAATGGGTTAATATTATTAACAAGTTTCACTAATCCTAATTTTGTATTGGTTGGCGCCTCTAACTTTGGGAACTGAGATATTATGTTCTTTATGCTTGTAATTTGTTTCGCTTCACTCGACCTTCAAACCAGAGTACAAATTATCGCTGTCCGATAATAAAAGATTTGATGCGACGTGCGCTTCCTTTTGAACAAAAGTCTGAATATTTTAAATAATGTCTTATTTCTTTTGCAGATCATCGAATAAAGAATCGGTCCTGAAAAATGAAATCGAGGCGCTAGCATTAAGCGTCCTCACTAGCAGCTATAATGAACGTTACAAAATCCAGAAAATCGTATCACTAACAATTGTCGCGAAACATTCCATTACCTAGTGTTGCCATTAATATAATAATAATTATAATCGAAACGCACAAATAAAATCACAACACATTTACAAATAATTTATCGCATTTCCCCTTTTTTGAAAATGGATATTTAAACGTGGCATATTCATTTTGTGTATATTTTAATTAGTACCTTTAATTCAAATAATATAAAATTCAATTGAATAATATGTGTATTACTTTAGAAATATAATAATAATATGAAGACGAAGGAAATGATAGAAATAATTTCAGATTAATCAATTACGTTATAATTATATCATATTTTTGGATTATTGTTACAGAATGTTAGCATTCAAAGAAAAATGTTTATTTATTATTGTTTCATAAAAACTGATTAGATATTATAGCAAAATATAGTAAAATTCAACAGAACATTAGAATTTAGAATTTGCGTGGTGAATCATGCTCCAAATATTATATAGAAGAGGATTGCCCACCAATGGGACTGCTGATGTTTCCTCTCTGATACATTGTACTCAAATGAATATTAGATACGATACGATTTTCTGGTTTTTATACAATGATGTATTACGAGGCATGATATTCAATTGCAATAATAAAAAGGTCTCAAAGACCAATAAAGTGTTTTTTGAAATTATATAAACAAATTACTGTTTAATATCTGTGTTGGATGATCGTGTCTAAAATTGTACACATTTGAACATCACAAACGAAGTCTTCTCCAGGCAATCAATATCTACTGCGTTTTTTTTCTATTAGTGATATTTCACCGCAATGTCTACGGACATGAAAAATCAAAGTAGTTTCATAGATAAACACAGTAGGGTATAAAAAAAGTGAATGTCTATGGATTTTGATAGAGATTGGTTGCAAAAACACTGCCAATGTGGTGCCTTTTTATGAACATCTCAAAGAAAGTCATCGTAGATTGACGGTAGTTCGCTCTTTTAGCGATAAGACCGCCTTTTGTACATTAGCTTTTTGTTCGTATTTATAACTGTGCTTCTTATGTGCGTAATATTGACTACAGTAATGCTCAAAGGAAACACACGTAAAGTTATGTTATTGACGAATATATTACGCTATTTTCTACTTTGTTATTCTGTAAAAATCCTTCTTTCAAAGTAAGTAATTTTTGAATTTGCAAAAAGGATTTTTATTTGTGCAGCAAAAATTTCAGTTTTAACGTTAATTTGACAGTACGAACTATAGACTATTCCAACCACAAGAGGAGTGAACCCAAATATGCAACTCTGACACCGATACCATTGGTCACCGATATCAATCGACGCGATATCATTGGTCGAGATCTTGAATAATCTATGGATTCGTGAAAAAGGGTTCCTTATCTACCTTTTACCTTTGTCTACCTTTACTCCTACACCGATTGGAATAGGGTATACGAATTCTTCAATATCTCTTTGCCTTCTACAAAACAGTTTTTTTTGATTTATCACATAAGCGACATTCTTGTACGGTATGTTACTGTTACAAACTTTATCATTTCGCGACATTTTAAACAAATACCAAAATAATTTTTTAACATTTTTTTCTCTTTACGATAACTCATAAAAAAAGCATTATTATTATAACTACCGCAAAGGTAAAACTTTTCGAGGAATAGGTGTTTTTTTCCTTTATTAAATTTTAGGACAATGAAAAGTTTTTGTCTTGTAGCGTTATGTTACATATCGTCAAGGCTAAGTAGCGCTGTCGAAATCCATAGACAACTTTTTTAACAGTGTGATTTTGCGTCTGTATTTTATCACAATTGTTTATATAATATTAAAATACACTTGTACTATTTTGGTATCGCTATATTGATGTTGTGTTATAATGTATCAAATACAAATAAACGTTTTTCATGAATAATTAGACATTTAAATTATATAAATATTTTTATAGCGATGGTGGAATTAAAGTTGGTAAAGTAATTGTTATGAATTCTGTTCTAGTATTAGAAAATCGGTTAAATAAAAAATATGTGTTTTTTTTGTTGTCCCTACAATGAACAGTGAGAAACGAAAATAATTGTTCATTTTGTTTTTGTTGATGCGTCAAGTATGAAATTCTAATATTTTGTTTATATTATTTAATGTTACGTAAATTGATATAATGTCAATCATGAAAGTGTTAACTGTAGTCATTCTAATAAGTTTGTTATTTGTCAACAATATTATCATTTTTAGATGTTGTAAGAGTCGCCAAGAACATTCGCGAGTAATTCCGTTCAGAAACGTGAATTCCATCCATGCACGCGTCATGACGAACATTGTAACGCCGAGCATTGTGTAGTCAAATTCAAATTCAATTACCAATGATAGACTTGTTTATAAAGCAGAAATTATTTTATGGCAGCTCGGAGTTACGAAAGCGTTACACTCCAGTGCTTAGGAAAGCACGTCTTGCGCCAGAAATCTTCCAATCGTGTGCTATCTGTTAAAGTCCATTGACTATAAAATTGAGAGGTGGACATAGTCTCCTTATATAGATAGATATTTTATTCAAAAGATCAAACGTTTGTAGCGTACTGGTGTTATATATAAATAGATAATGTATCCGTAAGTAATTTATGCTCACGTTGAAGTATACCTCGAACGCTCTTGCTGGCTTAAATAATGAATTTATAAGGAATTACGAAAATTTACTACTTAAAGAATTCATTTATTCGATATAATGTCTTATAGATATTGTTAATTCTATATGATATATATGAGTGTGCACACGTTTATGTACATATTGCTGTAAAAATTAATTGTTGCCTTGATCGTAACCGTATTGTTTTATAAAAGTTGATTATGTGTGACGAAACAACTGCATTTAAGTAAAAAAAAGACCTCTGAACCGATTTTTCGGCGTAACATACGATATCATTTAGCTGTTATTCTTAGAATGTCGTAAAATAATGTATTTTAGATTAGTCGTTTTTTTGCGCGCCTGAAATATAAAATATTGTTTATTTGTTCCTATATATTTCGTTTCATTTTCACATTCACATGTGTAACCACCGTCCCGTATTGGAGCAGCGTGGTGGAAGACGTTTTAAAACGGTTTCAAGATGAGAGTTAGTCAAAAGTAACTTTAATAATTGATTAAACTTATTGAACCAGTGAAATAAGACTCAGTACAAAAAGCTTACAAATTAAAAATAATTGATTAACTATGTGCAGTTGTTTAATTGAAATTTATTGTCTCTTGGTGCAATTATAAGTCATAGTCAACCATGAACAATATTATTATTAATCTTCATATTAAATATTTATTAAAACACCAGTTTAATAAAACATTTTTTTATTAAGTAAACAAGCTTTTTATATATCAGATAAAAAAACGAAATATGAGAATATATAATGTTATTTTGATTACATTAAATAGAAAAAATATATCACTATATAATAAGTATCTACCTTTAGATGTGCATAATAAATTTTTACAAACAACCCGCCTTGGATTTTAGAAAAAGTTAAATTTACAAAGGATCAAATTGATAATGATGCAAATCACTTATGAATTAAACGCATCCATGCAATAAAACAAATCCAGTTTATTTTTAGCTAATCGTACGGAGTGATCATTTAAGAGACTAAAAATAAAATATAAGGGTTTTTCCGCACTGTAAAAATGTATTCTCAATACATGCCAAAAGCCATATCTTTATATTATGTAAAACCTTGCCTCTTGATTTCAAATACTCTTATCCCGGACATATGAAAGTATCTAATACTTAAATCGAAATTGCGACCTTTTGTATCATGACCATGATGATAATTATTAAGCCACTCGGTACTCCAGTTAATCTAAACAATTGAAGTTGCGTGTTTTCTTATACCTAGCTGGTTTCAATCGGCTTAGAACCGGTTAAATCTAAGCACATCTGGTTAGGCTGATGACATATTCCATTAACGGTTAGATCAAGGAATTATCGAACATCACAGTTTAAATTAATATAATTCATTCTGATATCAGACGATTGTATTGAGTGTTGACGAGTGGCATTGTTTTAATTTATTAATGGAAGGAAGGCCGACGTTTGCTAAATGTGCCACATAGTATTGGTTTCTTATATAAGTTATTATTTTTTGAGATATAGCTCATTACTTAAATGAAATGCAATGTCTACCGACTATATTAATAACTTTAAAAAAATTATACATTTATTTATTAAAATTTTGAAAATTTTATAAACTGGCGCAGTTTTATTTGCTTACTTTAACATGCAAGTTTAATTCGTCGATCGAATTCCGCCAAGCAGTTATTCTGTAAGATCTCGCTTGTGAAATATTGAAAAAGGACTTAAGCTACTTTGTTGCCTGTATATTATTATACGCAGATTATTTTATGAACGATCGTGTTCTGTTGTGAGCTTAAACTGGGCGAGCATGATTCAAACAAGAATAACTTACATCTGTAGACTAGAATGATGATCTTCATGACGGCAAATCCGACACTAGCAAAAGACTTTATCGGCCCGACCTGGGGTTTGAACCCAGGACTTTGGGATCTGCGGCTTTATGTCCACTACACCAACGAGGCTGACAATAAATTTATCCGAAGAAATAACTGGTAAATGGATATTATACGTCTTAACGGGTTACACACAAAACTTTCGAGGTAAATTTTGGTATAATAAATGAATAACTAAATTTTATTACGATATAATAACCCGTAGTCAATTATTATTTTCAAAAGAGAAACACGATTCATATTGATAAACAACAATAATGAATTATACGTATTATGTACAATATTTAAGATTCTTAAAGTCCAGCTACATGATCGATATAACAGCACTTTTACAAACCAGTTGGCTTAAGCGGGTTAGGCTAAAACGATAACACGCACAAATAAAAAAGTGACTGAATAATTCGGACGACACAGTATTTAGGTAGTTTTTGTTTGCCACTGAAAGAAATTATTTATTCTCCTATAATTGGCAGCATTATTCGTACTCCCAGTCAAATCTTTGAACACATTTACTTTTTTAAACGTAATATATGTACCTACTTATTAAATAAATTAATATTACAAGTTTATGCAAACATGTATAAGTGTTATAAATTAAGGTGAAATAACCAAAAATAATTACTATTCATAAGTTTTAATGCAATACGGTAAAATATGAGAGTGACCTGGTTACTTAGAATAGACAAAGAAAAACATTACATTACCAAATGTATTATAATATTTTATTTGTAAAGATTTCGTTCATACATTTGATTTTGTCGGAGGAAAATATCTGGAAAAGTAATGTTGCTTGTTTTTTTTTTTCGAATTGATTGTTGCTGTTGGCCCAAACGGCCTCAACAGCGTCAACGGGCGTGGCGAGTCTTAAAATACGCAGCCGGATGTTGAGAGCCCGCTTAACGGCTCAGAATACGCGTGTCCTAAGGGCGCCTCCTGTGAGGCCGAACCTCGGAGGTCACCGTCGACGTCTGGTAGATGGTCAACCTTACTGTATATGTAAATATTCAAGAATATTTACTGATATATTATAGGTTTGACCATCCAGTCCACGTAAATAAATGACCTATAACGTTAAACAAGTTCTAAAAAAAAGCACATAAGGATAAAGATTTTTTAATTAAATACAAACACGCGTGACATTATATGTATGCTGTTAGTAAAAAATGAGACCGGTAACAATTTATTGGTGGAATTTTTGGAGACGCATCCTTGTCAACTCCATATTGCCTTTGATTTTCCTTATTCTCTAAACTAATACATAAATATCACGCCACTACTTATTTTTGTTTAACAAAATATGTAAATGATACACAAAAATATAATAATTGTGATATCTATTTAAAAAAGGAAAAAAGATTCGAAATATTGGTGTATTAAATAACAGACACAATGTAATAAATTAACAACATATGAGAGAAAATGAAATAAGAGAATGTTACCATAAATTGAAATGACATTGAAATGTTATCTTCTTCTTCTGTATATATAAAAATCTCGTGCCACAGTTTTAGTTTTTATACTCCTCCGAAACGGCTTGACCGATTTTGATGAAATTTTATATGTATATTCTGTAGGTCTGAGAATAAGTTTATATCTAATTTTTATACCCCTAAGTGTTAAGGGTGGCTCACCCCAAAAATATTTTTTTCCTTTTTTTGGACAAATTATTTTATTATTAATTGTTTGTTATGTATTATTATGTATTATATATATGTATGTAAATTTAGGGTTGTAGGCATTAAAAAATACATACAACCCTAAGTGAATTTAGTAATTCAATCATTTTCAACCTCGGTCGATAACTGAATCAGTTATCCCTGTCAGGGGTCTATTGGTGTCACTTCTCACCATGTAAGCAGCACGGAGTAGAGATGGGAGCTTTTTCCTGTCTCTCTTGCAATATCTCATTTCTTATACAGATTTCGGAAAAAAATTGGTCATTATTATTGTTTGTACATCGATCGCAGTAGTGACGTTTACAATTATCATTTTATCATATCCGTGTAATGCTCAACTAAATTTATTATAAATTTGCAGTGCTGTAATTATTATTATTATTAATATTAAGAGTATTTCTACTGTATTATTAGTTAAATAAAAAAAACAAATAACGGACCAACTGTTTCAAAAAAGTCTATATCATAGTGTGGGACCATTGTACCATGAGCATGAGCACATAGAAACCGTAGACAGAACCTAAAAATATAATAAAAAATGTGTGATCGGGGGACCCCCGGAAGGAACGATTTCTTTGCGATATTTTTTTTAACGTAAAACGTGTTTTAAAATGTTGATTTTTAATGATTATATTTCTGTATATTTGTCACACTCCCGTGCCACGAAAGGGGCACGTAAAGTTGTTGGTCCTGCCTCTTACCTGAACTTTTACCGTTCGTGTCGGTTTACCGTTCTGTCGGATTATGAGAGTGCACCTGTGCTTACGCACACACTTTTGCACTATAATACGTCCTGCGTAGTTGGCAAATCTTTCTTCAGATTGGCCATCGCGGTCGAAATCGGTCAGGAGGAAATGATTCTTCGGAGTGTGCTGCGTGTGCCTCAGACGCATACCCTGGCGGCGATAGTCGGTGGAGGTCTCTCGCTGCCGAGCGTGATTAACGCCATGCATGCGTGCTGCATGCATGGTGCTGGTTGGAAATGTTCTCCTTCTGCGAGAGTGTCATGTCGCAAAAGGACGCAGCGGAGCGGCAGCGCCAGGGAAATGCCTCCGCTGATTCGATCCGTCGAAGAAGACCGAGGAGAAGGCGTAGGCGCTATGCACACTTTAACAGCCACAGGGGCTAAGGCCCCAGGGGCCCCGGGGTTCCCGGATACAGGGAACGTCACGGTAGCATGCGCAAGCGATCCCGTTGCGCCCTCCGACCAGACGGAGAGGATACCGCTGGTTTTTTAGTGGGTATACCGTTACCTTTAGCGCTGGTGAGCCCTATATACCCCCCACTTCATGTGGGGGAAACGCGTAAACGCATTTTCCCAGCGAAAAAAAAGGAGGATATTGTTCTTACTTTTTTATCACACCAAAAAGCGTCGCCCTTCTTAATCAACTCTTAAACCCCTTCACATGTGTATATTTTATGTTACTTTTATTATGTTTTCAACGCAAAAATGTTAAGTAAGAATCAAAAGTGATAAATTTCATTTAATACTTTAGGAAAATAGTAATTTATTCAAAATTAAATATAAAATACCGAATTATAACTTAAAAAAAGAGTTCAAATTATATTTACATTTTTATAGAATTGAGGTTATCTCATTGGCCGCATACAATCCTTAGTGTCAAATCTGAAAATTTGCACACTTACACATACATACACATACAACCGCTAGAATAGAGAGAATCAGTAAGAAAGAAAGAGGGGAAAGGTCGCTTGGAGGACAACGCTTTTTTGTTACATGACAATTTCTGCCACCACCAACGACCACCTCGTAAAGGCTATTTAAGAATCATTTAATATGACATTGTATGTATCCATTAAATTCTATGAAACAATGGCTTCTTTAAACGATAATATGATAAAAAACTTAAGATTTACGTCAATAAAATACAATACAAATACTTAAGACGGTCGTACATACACACATACATAGTACATGCGAGTACATCACTCATCTTCGATTTGCCGATGACATCGTGATTATGGCTGAGACCTTGGAAGAACTCGGCACTATGCTCGATGACCTCAGCAGGGTCTCTCAACAAGTGGGTCTAAAAATGAAACATGGACAAGACGAAAATCATGTCGAACGTTCATGTTGCACCCACTCCAGTAAAGGTTGGAAATTCTTCACTCGAAGCTGTAGACAACTATGTTTACCTAGATCAGACGATCCAACTAGGTAGGTCCAACTTCGAGAAAGAGGTCAATCGTCGAATCCAACTCGGCTGGGCAGCGTTCGGGAAGCTACACGATATCTTCTCGTCCAAAATACCGCAGTGTCTGAAGTCGAAAGTCTTCGACCAGTGTGTGTTGCCAGTGATGACTTACGGATCAGAGACGTGGTCGTTCAGTATGGGCCTGATAAGAAGGCTCAAGGGCACTTAAAGAGCAATGGAGAGGGCTATGCTCGGAATTTCCCTGCGAGATCGAATCAGGAATGATGAAAACCGCAGGCGAACCAAAGTAACCGACATAGCCCGAAGAATTGCTAAATTGAAGTGGCAGTGGGCGGGGCACATCGCTCTCAGAACTGACGGCCGCTAGGGCAGAAAGGTTCTCGAGTGACGACCACGAACCGGAAGACGCAGCGTGGGCAGGTCCCCTACAAGGTGGACTAACGATGTCATAAAAGTCGCGGGAAGCCGTTGGATGCGGGCAGCGCAAGACCGGCCAAAATGGAAATCCTTGGGGGAGGCCTTTGTCCAGCAGTGGACGTCTTTTGGCTGATGTGATGATGATGATGAATTTTTTTTACAAATTTCAATTTGTTAGGAGGTATCGGTTATTGAGTTAGTAAAAGGGAGCCACTCTAGGATGGCTGTTTTTTGGAAAATTATTTATTTCAACTTTGAATTTAGTGAAGAATTTCTTCAACACGGTTCAGGCCATTATTTTAAAAATATTTAAATTTTCCTATGCTGTCAATGTATTATATAAAAAATATTATAGGAAATATTAATATTTTTAATATTTCCTATGCTGTCAAATATTAATCAACACATTCTTTATGCGTTGAATTAAAATACGGGGGATATTTTAACAGGAATAACACACATCGTAAGGTGGGTCGACCATGGAAAGTCATGCTCCTTTGAAGGCCAACTATTAAAAAGTCTTGGTTATTGTCATGTGATGACAAATTCCTTCTAGTCACACTAAGATCCATCAAACTTAAGGACACAGACGCGGCGGCGAGTCGCTCGCGTCGCTATTTTGTTGATGAGGTCCCTCGCTTCGTAGACTTTGGTCGTCAACGTTATAATTGTTATTCGCGCGCACAGCAAAACGTAAGTTTTTAAGTAAATAAGTATTATTATCTTTTTTTTTACTGTGAATTGTCATATAACGATTTGTTATGGTACTAAAGACAAAAATAATAATTTTGCTTCAGTTTCAGTTAAAATATCGGTAGTGTTCCTAGGAAAGCCGGTGGTTCCTTATAAGGCCCATCAAAAATTTTACGGTTGGCCTTGGTAGGGTACACGGGCCTTACTAGGAACATCTATTAACATACATACAAAACGACGATTAAGAAAAGAAGAAAGTCTACAAGTAAGCTAGAACAAAAAAAGGAAAACATAAATACGTGTCTATTATCTTATTAAATATAAAAAAAAGCTTGTGATAGGTGATAATTATTGTTAGTTTGGCCTTCTTAGGAACATTTTGGCCTTACAAAGAACAGCCAATTTATTTTTTTATAATTTCAGCCTAAAACGCATTGGCAACCTATTTGATATCGATATAATACTCATTACTATTATTTTTAAATCATTGCCATTAATATATTCTTAGTTATACCATGGCGTTCAAGGAATGTTCGATGAGCTTTTTATAGATAATTGTTATATATTAACCGCCTTATTCATAAACTTTATTTAACTGGTGATTAGTTAATCAATATTTTGTCTTCTTCTTTCGTATGTCAAATGAATAATGACAGAAAGAGACAAATCAGTATTTAGCTGAACAATAACTAAGCAACGTTTATAAATAAGGCCGTAAGCATTTAATGTTTCGTTTAAATGAAAGAACTTTTTCTGTACTTTTAGTAAATAAATATATTGGATAATATTGGCCTTGTATGGAGCCCTGTTCCTTGCATGGCCGTTTGGAAGAGCTTAATAAAACTTTTTTATTCGTTAGAGTGGCCTTCCATAGTCCACCCACCTCATATTTTCTTGTTATTCATCTTGAAAACGCAGTTAATATTTTAGTCACTGACTATTTCTTGAGTGTTTTTTCAATTGTCTTTCGCTCTTTTACTAATACAAAAAAAGTACAGTACAGTAGTACTCTGACTGGCTTTTACTTTATTGTAATTTCTACAAATTTACTATTTTGCTTAAGCACGTCTAAAAATGTAAGCATTAACATTAAAAGCAACGATTCGAAGGACTGCGCAGAATAAAAAGTTATCAAACTACAAGTTGCTTATAACTATATATTATTTAAATATTAAATTAACAGAAAATTTATAATTAACCGAAGAATAGAAATTGGCAGAAAAATGCTGATAACTCGATTTGTACTTTTCCCCAGTTAAAACCGATTTATTATTTATTGTCATTCGAATGAAGAAGACAGCCTTGTTTAACTGTTTTATAAACAGTAAAACAAAGTCGCTAAATGCCTCGTTCTATATCTCTTCTAACTCCGTCTAAACTATCTAACGGATATCGATACGGTTTTTACTAATAGAACATGGATGGGTATAATTTGTATATATATATTTTGTACAAAATTGCAGCACCTCGTCGATGTTTTGTCAAAAAAATTGTTTTGACAAAGGTACAGCTGGCTAAACCTAAGAAGATCAAAACAAAGTACTAAAAAAATGTAGGTGTTATAAAAAACAGAACACTCCGCAGAAGTTGCAAGCACAGTTGGTGCGCTAACATAGTGAATACGCAGCTTTACAAATTTGTAAAAAATTATAGGTTATTTGCGAAGTCGTTTTCTCAAATTATTTATTAATCCTTATTCAGATAAATGTTTGTTACCTTAGGGATTTAATAATGTCTTTTGCAATTCGAATAAGTAATTTAGGAGATATCACCGTTTCTAAATTACGTGCAACCGAAAAAATGCTTACGGTCGGCCGGCACGGTCGCCGTTGCCGTCCGCGCCACGGTGATGACCATTTCTTCTTTTAGTTAAATCATTTTATTGTATGACGTTTATTATATTATTTTGATTTTTCAAGAATAAAACACGAGATCTGACTGCTAGATTTCATAGTGTACATAATCAAAATCTATTTTAACACGCTTTTATATTAGCTTCACCTGTATGTATCTAGGTAACGGAATCTTTCAACGCAATTTTCACCCACTTCAAGATGTCCAATTGATTTGAAAATTTGCACACGTATTAAAGACCGATGACAATACAAAAATTTAACTTTCACCCCCACCCTGTGACCCTCCCTCCCAAGTGCATTCTCGTGCAGCCGAGCCGACGCCGTGTCGCGAGGGAGGCCGAAGGCCAAACTCCGCGTAGGAGCAAAATTCCGAAGTGTACCCCTGACTGACACCCCACCACATAACCCCACTTCCCTCCACATATGTATGTTCTCCGATTGGGATAAAAATCGATATTTGGCCTAGGCAAAGTAAGGCGATTGCGATTTTCGAAAAAAATTGAGTTCCGCCATTATATATAAAATCCACCCAATCTGATATATTGGTAAGAAACGTGCCGAGGGATGAATGGAGGGATCAATAGCGTCAACCTCATGGAACCAGGCACACCCTGTTGTATAAGAGCCTTACCCTTCTGAGTAAATATACGAGTAAGCATTGAGAGCGTGACCAACAGCTCGAAAACGCATGAAATCAAGTGCATGCAATTGAAATTTTGGAGCAGCTTACGTAGCTGGGACTGGCAGCTAGTATAACATAAATGCAATTCAAAGAAGAGGAATTAAGATTGAATAAGAGTAGGTATATTTTATTTAAGTTATAAATTACGAAGCCAAGCGGGCGATTCACTATACAAAAACTGATACTAGTAGTTTTATTTCATTAAGGCCGCTAGAACATACGTTGAATAACAGCTATAGTTAATTCATAGGTATATAGTTAAACACGTACTAGAGTTACAATTGTATGTAACGTTAATAACGCCGGTTTGTACTTACCTGTAACCTGGTGGCAAGCTACCTTTCGTATGTCTTAGCATTTACGTGAAGTGCAGTTTTATTTTTACCCTGCTGGAAATATTTGGCATATTGGGTTAAGCTTGCATAATTTGCTAATACAATCTGATTTTGATGAATTTCGCTGAGTTTCGTTCGCCGGTTCTACCAGGGTACGGTGTTTTTCTGAATGTGTTGTGGATTTTTTTTTAATTTTAACTAAGTGAATACTTCGATATTGAACACTAATGAATTACGTGCACTTAACCGATAGTTTCAGAAATTGCTATCAAACTCAGATGAACTATTGTGCCATAGATTGCCACCGACAAATTAAATGACCATATTTAGGTTTGTCGTCCACTGCTGGACATAGGGCTCTCCAATGGCACGCCACTGAGCACGATCTTCAGCTCTCAATCTCCAACCGCTGCCAGCCACTTTGCGTGTATTGTCGATCCACCTAGCCGGAGGGCGTCCGGGCGGATACTACCCTTGCCAAGGGGTGGTATCCAATCTCCACTCCAAAGATTGTCGGTTCTGTGAGTCCAGCCTATTGCCACTTCAGCTTACTGTTCCTATGGGCCATGTCGATAACTTTGGCTATCGACATAGCTCAAAGCCCGTACTTAAAGTTAAATTACTTAATCTGACTTTGACGTTGATCAAGTTCAAAAATGGACGTAAACTCGCTTAATTTTTTGTTAAAACAAATGAACTATTAATTTAACATTTTCGATATTATCTAGTGCTATAAATAAGTGCACCTCAGCAACATTAGAGGGTTGCACTCTAATATCGTGCCAGTCCACTACCACCTTGAGACTGAGAAACCCCACCTCTTGTTTCTGATGGAGACGCAGATTGGTTGTCCATCCGACGTATCGTATTTTTCTTACCCAGGAGAACAATTTTAAAGCAGGAGCAGGCGTATGCGTTTACGTTCGGGATGACATCTGCTTTCGGCGTCTCCGAAGATTTGAAGACACCACATTTTCCGTACTTTGGGCTCTCGTGGACACGGGTATGGAGAAAATCCTGTATGTCTGTGTCTACCGCTCGCACAGCGGGAATCAAGAGACAACAAGGCTCATAGAATATCTCAGTGAGGCAGCTGATGCGGCTCAACAGTTGTACCCCACAGCCCAATTAGTGTTACTGGGGGACTTTAATGCCCACCACAAGGAGTGGCTTTTCCCATACCAGGACACTGACCATGCAGGGTTAGAGACGCGAAGACTAGCCTTAGCGTTAGATCTTACCCAGCTGGTCCATGGTGCTAAACGGGTACCTGACGTTGACACGCATAAAGCTTACTACTTGGACCTTCTGCTGACAACTGATCCGAACCGATACTCAGTCTTCACCGTTAGGTAAGTCCGACCACTGTCTGGTGAAATCTGTATCTGTCCCCGCCCAATCCCAGCTCCACTGGCACTCGGCAGGTGTGGCGATACAAGTCAGCAGATTAGGAAGGAATGCGCTCTTTCCTAACATGCTATCCTTGGTAGCGTGTGTGCTTCTCTTCTGGTGATCCCTCGATTAGCGCGGATAGTGTGACAGATTTGCTGCGTCTGGCCATGGAATATTTTATTCCGTTTTCAGAGACGCCACTTTCCAGCAAAGCTCAGCCTTGGTTCGGGCCTGACTGTGGACGCGCTGAGGCGAAGAAACATCAATCGTACCTGGCTTGGGTTGATGCTCGTAACCGCAAAGCGAGGGACTTGCGCCAAAAGAAGAGAGCCTTTAATAAGGCCGCCAAGGTATGCAAGAAAGCTATGCAAAAGTCACGCTTCGATCACATTAGTCGAATAGGGAACAAACTGGCTTCGTAACCCCCGGGTAGCAAAGCGTATTGGTCCCTAGCTAAATCGGTTGAAGCGAACTTTTGTCACTCCTCACTGCCTCCCATTCAGATGGACATGATAGAAAATCGTCACCATTGCCAATTGACGTTCGCGCTGTAACCATTCCGCCACCAACTTTAGACGTAATATCCCGTCTACCTATAGTTACACTGGCTTACTCACCCTTCAAAACGGAACACAACAATAATAAGTATTGATGTTTGGGAGATGCGAGCGAGTGGTATCTAAGCTTGCGAGTAAAATTTAATATTATTGTTAAGCTCAACCTCAAAGCACGTAAAGCCTAATCTCTTTCCAGTCGTATCCGCTTTCCGACTGATATGATTATGATAGCGAGTACATAGTGCCTCTAGTGCATATACTTCTGAGCAATTGCCTAGTCACCGTAAATAAAGCCCAGAATGTCCGAAAATGATCATCATCATAATATAAATCATTAAATTATTATAGTTCTAAGTTCCTTTCCCCTTCTTGTAGCTATGACGAGTGGGTGGTACTTAACAAGACGCTTGCTTGCGGGCTTGCACAAAGCCCTACCACCAAGTATTTATTATACGTATAAACGTTAAGTTTTTAGTTTCTGTCGGTAAATTGAATCATAATATTACAACGCAATAATAGCATAATCTAAAACAATATGATGAATACGTTATTATTAGATTATTTGTTGAAATGTAACGCAAAATACGTAAATATGAAATATTTACCCGAACCGACATTTTAATACATTAGTGCGTCACGAACAAGGACGTTCATTAGAGTAAAGTGAATGATGAACGAATTCAATATATTAGTATTTAAAATAAAATTATAATTTCAATTAAATTTATCATGACATCGTCTGACGGTATGAAGTTTATTAATAACTTGCTATTTCACTCATTTTCAACCGCTTTAAACGTTAGTACTTCGCCCCCGTGGTAATATGATGTCATTAACTGCCTCGTTGGTCTAGTGGCTAGATGTAAGGCCGCAGACCCGGTGGTCCTGGGTTCAATTCCCAGGTCGGTAGCATCCCGGAGCAGCAGTTAAGCCGTTGGTCCTGCGCCTCGTTCGAACTAGTCGTGTCGGATTGCCGTCCCATCGGATTATGAAAGCTAAGGAAAAGAGAGTGCACTTGTGTTTGTGTATACACTTGTGCACTATAATATCTCCTGCGCAGTTGGCTAATCTCAAAAATCTCAGAAATCGGTCATTATTATTATTATTAATATGATGTCATATAATATACTAGTTTTCAGGTGTTATTCATGAAAGAAGCGTATCCTTTCTTGGAGTTCAAGCTAACATCATACGAAATTTCATCAAAATTACTTCAGTGGTCTAACCGTGAAAGTGTAACAGACAGACGGACATATATTAGGTATAATATTAGTATTAGTTACGAAAAAAAATTGCAGACATTTTGCATACATATAATACATAAGACATAGGGTACTTAAAACCTGACACCCCCGTCAAAACGCGGGCGAAGACACGGGCAGAAAATTTTGGTATCTCTATAGATACTCTATAGCTCTATACTCTATGTCTATAGCTTCCATAAGCTCGTCTTTAAAGGTTTTAAAAATATATAGTGATACGACTCATAATAATAAGCCAATTATTCATCTTTCGTATAGAAAATATTTTATCATGTGGTAAATTTTGATGTGGTTTTTTATATCCCTTTGTGCATCGACAACTATAAAAATAGGGTTGTTAAAAACTGAATTACTTGAGCGAATTAGCATCAAATCATAAATACGGACTGCATTTTTAAAAAGCATAGACTTAAGGTCTATCCAATTATTTATATTACAATCAAGACACGAGAGTCATTTACAAATATGCGGAAATCATGCGCACTGTTTCTAAGTATCGTTCAGTGTTATGCGCCCGCGCACCATTCTTTTTAAGTGTATACCGGCGTTTGCATTTACATAGACTGTTTTTATTATAAATATTTATTGTATTTATTCTCTAATAGTCATCTGTTGGCTTTGCTATTTTTATTAGGCTTGAAATGATTGTATAATTTTCCTCTTACCAACAAAGATATATAATTGTACAGTGGAATGAATATATAGTGTATGTTAACATATTTGAAAGGAATATTTCCAGTATTTAAAGGGAGTGAAGTATAGTGAAGTTGGTATACGTTTCGATAGAAGTACCATAGTAACATAATTTTTTTTTTAATATATATTTTTTGCGGGGCTGTGTTTTGAAACATTAGGTTCATGGTCGTCTGATACTTAAAAAAAATATGAAAGACCTCTCCAAGGAACTGGTCCACACTTCTGGTGACCCAAGAGCTGGCGCTTATTTAGCCCAAAGGCTGAGTCTAGCGGTGCAGAGAGGCAATAGTGCCAGCGTCTTGCGTACAATGCCACAGGACAATCTTTTAGACGGCGTGTTTTTTCTTTAAAAATTTATATTATTTTTTAATTTAGTTTAGTTTTAGACTATAATAATAAATATGTTATATAAATTTAATATTAGATAAGTTAGTAGATCATATTATATGAAACAAATAAAAATATTATTTATCTGCATCGTTAATTTTTATATGAATATATTTATTTTATACTTTCTTTTTTATTATACATCTTACTTTTACGAGGATCTTACTTTTGAGTAGGAGTAGGGCTTTGTGCAATTTTCAGATTTGACACTAAGGATTGTGTGCGGCTAATGAGATAACCTCAATTCTATACTGTATATGTGTATAAATGTAAATATAATTTGAACTCTTTTTAAAACTTATAATTTGCTATTTTATATTTAATTTTGAATAAATTACTATTTCCCTAAAGTATTAAATGAAATTTATCACTTTTAATTCTTACTTAACATTTTTGCATTGAAAACACAATAAATATAACATAAAATATACACATGTGAAGGGGTTTAAGAGTTGATTAAGAAGGGCGACGCTTTTTGGTGTGATAAAAAAGTAAGAACAATATCCTCCTCTTTTTTCGCTGGGAAAATGCATTTACGCGTTTCCCACACATGGAGTGGGGGGTATGTAGGGCTCACCAGCGCTGAAGGTGCCGGTATACCTACTAAAAAACCAGCGGTATCCTCTCCGTCTGGTCGGAGGGCGCCACGGGATCGCTTACGCATGCTACCGTGACGTTCCCTGTATCCGGGAACTCCGGGCCCCCCGGGGCCTTAGCCCCTGTGGCTGTTAAGGTGCGCATAGCGCCTACGCCTTCTCCCCGGTCTTCTTCGACGGATGGAATCAGCGGAGGCATTTCCCTGGCGCTGCGGCTCCGCTGCGTTCTTTTGCGATATGACACTCTCGCAGAAGGAGACCATTTCCAACCAGTACCATGCGTGCTGCATGCATGATCCTGGTTGCAGCATGGCGTTAATCACGCTCGGCAGCGAGAGATCTCCACCGACTATCGCCGCCAGGGTATGCGTCTGAGGCACACGCAGCACACTCCGAAGAATCATTTCCTCCTGACCGATTTCGACCGCGATGGCCAATCTGAAGAAAGATTTGCCAACTACGCAGGACGTATTATAGTGCAAAAGTGTGTGCGTAAGCACAGGTGCACTCTCATAATCCGACAGAACGGTAAACCGACACGAACGGTAAAAGTTCAGGTAAGAGGCAGGACCAACAACTTTACGTGCCCCTTTCGTGGCACGGGAGTGTGACAAATATACAGAAATATAATCATTAAAAATCTACATTTTAAAACACGTTTTAAGTTAAAAAAAATATCGCAAAGAAATCGTTCCTTCCGGGGGTCCCCCGATCACACATTTTTTATTATATTTTTAGGTTCTGTCTACGGTTTCTATGTGCTCATGCTCATGGTACAATGGTCCCACACTATGATATAGACTTTTTTGAAACAGTTGGTCCGTTATTTGTTTTTTTTTTTATTATAATATGTCTTACGCATGTACATAAGTACACACATATTTTTACCTTTTACAATATTTTTCCTTAAGAATAATACAGTAGAAATACTCTTAATATTAATAATTAATAATAATAATAATTATAGCACTGCAAATTTATAATAAATTTAGTTGAGAATTACACGGAAATGATATAATGATAATTGTAAACGTCACTACTGCGATCGATGTACAAACAATAATAATGGCCGATTTACTTCCGAAAACTGTGTAAGAAATGAGATATTGCAAGAGAGACAGGAAAACGCTCCCATCTCTACTCCGTGTTGCTTACATGGTGAGAAGTGACACCAATAGACCCCTGACGGGGATAACTGATCCAGTTATCGACCGAGGTTGAAAATGATTGAATTACTAATATCACTATTAAAAATAGGGTTTGATGGTAGAAGGGTGAAAATTTAGGGTTGTATGTATTTTTTAATGCTACTTAATAAAAAAGTAATAATACAAGAATTTGCCCAAAAAAGGAAAAAAAAGTTTTGGGGTGAGGCACCCTTAACACTTAGGGGTATAAAAATTAGATATAAACTTATTCTCAGACCTACAGAATATACATATAAAATTTCATCAAAATCGGTCAAGCCGTTTCGGTGGAGTATAAACACTAAAACTGTGACACGGGATTTTTATATATATAGAAGAAGAAGAAGATTATAACATAATCACGTATGGCACACGTATGACAATCGAACACGAGACAGTATAGTTATTAAATTACAATTCTAAAATCTTATTCTATGATCAACCTTCGATGTTAATATCAACCAGCTTACTATAACTTTTGTATTTGCAACGCTACCTCCCGACCGAATACCGAGGCTTACTGCCTCAGCCGACGGTCTTTCCACCGCTACCCAAGCAGCTGACGATTGTTTTCGTATTTCTAAATAATTAAGGAATGACATAGTTAAATTTCATCCGGCGTACTATGACTTTATTTTACATATTTTTTTTACAAGTTCATGCGACCAGCTGACACATAACCCCCCTCTACTATACAGCTGACGATTTTGGTCAGTATGATGTTAATTACTTATGAAAAAGTTTCAGAAGGCGCGGCGTACTATTATTATTTTTTCTTTTGTTTATCATTTTCGCAATCTCCCACAGCCAAACCCACCGTGGGTGCGTCAGCTGACGCTTGGTTCACTTTTCAGTCAATGGCAATGGATCGGCTTAAAATCGCTACTTAAAATGCAACGCTACTTCCCGGACCAATATCCTTGTGCCTGTAAGGCTGATTTTCAATTGAATAATCTGTGAACAGGCACACAGGCTAACGGATATAGGTATGTACATAAAATAACTAGTGAATGGATGATATCATAAATATTAAACATGTAACAAACAACATATTTTTTTTACAATATTCTCCAATATTTATTTACTGCTCATAAATTCATTGATGTTTCGCGGTTTACGAATGTACTTCGAAGCGATAACATTTAATGGCTCCATAAATGAATGGCGAATGAGTCGCTGCACAACGTTTTAAGCGAATTTGATCAGGTTTATTTACGTATTCCTTCAAAGATTGTTAGTATTTAATTAATGACCTCATGAATTACATTCATCTTAGTAAATAGAAGGTAGTATCTTAACCTTGACGTATCGTATATTGTATATTATTTTCATGAGTTATTAAACATATGTTTGTACCTATAAATAGTACACACCTATTTAAATATATATACACATAAAAAAATCGTGAACATGATGAAATTTTGACAAGAAATTACCATAAAAAGAACTGTAAAAAGGAAACTTAATAAAATTACTAATACATATGATAACGATGCACGCAACTTTAAATTACTTTAATTTACAATGGTGTCAAGGGCGAATAATGATGAAGCGTGTAGGCGGCGCCAATAATCGTCTCTTTCAAATTATATTTCAAAGTGCCGTTTGCACTAAACACAGGAGCTTCCACCCTCTAGACCAGGTTCTAGACCAAAGTATCTCATAGAAGTTGACCTAAGATCGAACGCGATTGACATGTGATAACTCAAGCTTAGCTAACTCTGGTACAAAAGTCCAGGTCAATTTTATCAAGGTAAATAAAGAATAAATTAGAGTTTGTTCCATAACAAAATATTTGGATGGTTGAATTCAAAAATTATGAAATGAGAATGGACCACGAAAAGCGCTTTCATAGACAAAATATAGGAACTTAATTTCATAATTAATAAAATAAAAATGGATGCGTCATAAATCAAGGTAAATTTAATACTATAAAATACTTTTATTAACCTCTTTGCGTCGGTCTACTTGCTGTATATTTTTTTATTATTTGTTGTTTAAGCTACAAACGGGAATTTCAAAGAAACAAGTCATTAAAAGTAAATTTTACGCTAATCACAGGAAAGATGTAAGATGTTTCTAACGAGAATAGTTACAGATACGTCACAATATATTTACAATAATATTATACATATTCACAATAGTATTGATTATTTTAATATAATCTCTGATAATGTTTGTATAAACACGAGAAGTTACTTATAACATCAACTTTCCTACTCAGAGCAAGCTATTATATATTATATTAGCTGCCCGTCCCGACTTCGTACGGGTAAAATAAGGATTTTATCCTGTGAATTTTTTAATCAATATGAGATATAAACATTTACCAATCGATCTATTCGCCCATGCAGTGCAGTGTACGAGTGTTCAGTACAGGGCATAATAATCCTAATTCCTACTAATATAATAAACGCGAAAGTTTGTATATGGACGTTTGTTACTCTTTCACGCAAAAACTACAGAATGGATTTTAATGAAACTTTACAATAATATACCTCAGACATCAGAATAACATATAGGCTATAATTTATAAAGCGATTGAGTAAATTGGCCAAAATATAACAATAAGTGTCACATAAGTCGGAAAATTTTTCCTATTTGCAAGCCATTCTGGCATGCGCTGCAAAAACCGTATGAGTTACTCGAATATAATGTATAGTGGAAATATATATCTTATTTAATTCTAAATTCGAATTTCAATGTACATATATATAATTCCCTCTAAAAGTTAGCTTCCCCATGACAATCAAAAGTCCCAAGTCCTGTCGTTGAACATGGCGAGCGATAGTGAGAACTGATAACAGTTCTGATGTGAGATGTGATAACACATGCTGCATGCTCCAGAGTGAGCTCTGCGAGTAGCTTAGTAATTTATGCCGTCAAAAGGAAATACCGCAATCGTCTTTTTTATATAGGTAGACAGACGGGCAAATGGGCCACCTTAAGTTAAGTGATCACCACTGCCCATAAACAATGGCGATATAAGAAATATTAACCATTCCTTACATCGCTAATGCGCCACAAACCGTAGGAACGAAGACGTTATGTCCTATGTGCCTGTAGTTACAGTGGCTCGCTCATCCCTCAAACCGGTATGCAACCATACTAAGTATTGCTGTTTAGCGGTAGAATATCTGATGAGTGGGCGGTACCTACCCAGACGGGCTGGCATAAAGCCCTACCACCGTTTACAAAGAAGTGCTTCGATTATTTGTTATAAATACAATTTTCAGTGACTCGAATAATTTTGTTTACTCTGAGTTTGATAGAATAAAAAAAATATATTGGTACGCTTGCTCATTAATAGTTTTAACTGTACCCAACGGCGTAGAAAGATGGCGAGGTATTTAAGCAACAGAATCGTAAATCGGAATATTTATATAAATTAAATTTTACTTCAAGCCATTTAAGTAACTATAAAATATATTAAGTCAAACTACAGGAATTCATAATATGTTCACTGTGATTATTATTATAAAGAATAATAATCAACTTCAAAATAGTAAAAACCCTTACTAGAATGACATTTCATGCCTCTTACTTTAAAATGACAGCCTCCCAAACAAACATTTATCCTTTACTTATATTTAAGCGCGGGCGAAGCCGCGGGCAACAGTTAGTAATATTAGTATAGATATAGATTACGCGCAAGCGAAGACGCGGGCAACAGCTAGTTTATCAATATAAACATCATGAAATCGGTTACTACGGCAACGGTTACTAAGGCAACTGTTACTGATGTTTGGTATGGGCACTCCTACATATAAAGAGAATGATAAAATATGTGGTAATTTCGTTTTGGATGAGAGTTGAACAAATCCATCCGTTCTTAGCTGACCTCTAATCGACGAAACGAATATTCCTACCAAATTTCAAGTCTCTACGCCTTATAGTTCCAGAGATATCGTGATGAGTCAATATATCGGTGGAAATCTCTTATGTATATATAGATAATACTTATATTCGTGCAGAAATAATTAATAGACATGTATATACCCAGTAACATTTCCCAATTTCAAACAACAACAACAAACAGCAATTCTGATTCTCTGGATGAAAAATAAATTAGCTCTCCAGCCAGCTAATAAAGAGGAAGTACATATTTTTTAGAAGTATTAATAATACGTGATTCGTCTTTTAATATGCTTTTATTGTAAGCTTTATGTAGATTTTATTTATTATTAAACTAAAGCCTTAAATATATACAAATAAAAATTTATAATTGCTGCGGTACAAACTACAAATTTCCTCCTTTGAATCGCAATTTCGATGATCTAGGTAAAATATAATATATACTTATATCGGTATAGGCGATATCTACTCTGGTCTTGAAAGAAGCAAGAAAAGTGATATCGTCTAAATTATTGATTGTCGATTCATCTCACTAGTGTTTACGTCGAAAATCCGCCAGTGTTATGTTTAGTTTTCCTAATTTTTAATAATTTGTAGCTATCAATTGCTTGTTTGTATAATGTTTAATTTAATTTCAAGTATTTTTTTTAAATAATCTAATTATATATACGAAGACGGGACATGTTTCTTGTATAAATAATAATAAAGTAACAGCTATTGAATTCAAGACATAACAATGTAGCAATTTAATAAGTATCACACACCGTGATATAGCAACGAGTATTCATTATGTGTAAAGTGAATTAGTAACTTTCCGTAGACAATCATTTTGCTACAAAAGTGCATTATTTGTTTGTATTTAATTATTGTTTGAGAATAAAAGTACATAGCTTATATGATGTTACATTATGAATAATTTATGTGTTCGGTCTGACAATGATAGCCTCAAATGAATACACGTTTAATTAGATAATAACGTAATAGGATTTGTAGAAGTAAACAACAATTAGCCTGTAAATTTCCTGATGGGCAAAGGTCACCTCTCCTCTTGAGGAGAATATTCCACCATACTGCTCCAATTCATGTTAGCGTGTACACGTGAGTTTTATACAAATTAAGTACATGAAGACTCATTGGTGAAAATGGGTTTGAACCCACATTCATTGATGAAGATTCACGTGATCAAGCCATTAGGCCGTCTCGGCCTCAAGCTCTTGCGACGTCTCTGTGAAGAACGGTTTGTGTGTAAACGCGTCGTCAGAGCGTTACTGCTAGTCTTCAAATTCTGGATGAGATGAAAGTGACGAATCCGACTTACGCAGGTGTAGCGACATCTATCTCGCCACATACGAAAACTAAAAACTGACGAATCCTACATCGCGATATTAAAGTTATCCGAGCGATTGAACATATATACAAGAACCCGACAACAACCATCGGGCGGTAGCCCACCAGACCAACACCCGTTTGGTCGTAGGATCCTCCCTTTTCAATGGTGGATGAGGAACTTTACATCCTGTTCCTCTCTATCTCCAAACAGGTAATGACCGGTCACGGTTGTTTTGGAGAATACCTGTGTAAGATCGAACTCGAATAGAGGGCGATACGGCAACATACGTTAGAGGCGTGCCTCACGTGGTGGGCAGAGAGTGAGAACCTGGTCCACAGGGATTTACAAGTCATCTCCCTGTGAGCAATCGTGTCGGCAATTCTCCGCAAGGAATCAGCGTGGAGCACCATAGCCTCCTTCTATGTGACCTTCATGGTTCAGAAAGACTCGGCGCGGACGAGGTCGGCTTCGTCTCGGACCTCCCACAGCCTCGATACCCGGTACTTAAAAGATGGTGCGTAGCTCTGGGGCCATGGATGCGTGAGGTAGGTGCTTCGCTTGTCCTATTTCAGACGGCGCTGTGGAGGATGGCAGCCTGGACGGGCAGCCTGAATGGCTTGATTACGTAAAAGACGGCTATATGAATAGTTAAGTCAAGAAAAAGTATATTTGGATAAATAGATATACTGTCTAGGAAATCATTGCTCATTTTGGCTGCAACGGCTAATTAAAAAGACTTACCATCTACACAATATATATTTAAATACACAAGCGAGTGTGCAAGCGTAGGTACACTGTAACGGCAGCAAAAGGCCTTGTATAGGTACCCGACCCACTGGGGTCCTCCAATCGGGGTTCTGTGTAATTTCTATCCAGGTAACAGGATCGTCTCGATATAACAATCCCGTGCTGTGCTCCGATCTTAAATCAGCGTAGCCACTAGACCTGTAACTGAATAGTTAAAAGCCCCTATAATGTATTATATGTTAATATGGGTTATATAATCAAATATTGATTATTTAAAATGATGTCACGGATAACCATTCATTGCGCTAAACGTTTATCTGCTTCTACTATAAAAATATTCTTAAAGTAAGGCCCCACGATTTTTTTCATGTTCATTGCGAAATATATACCAGCTTTTTTGACACCCATAGAAGTAATAAGATCGAGTATTGCAGTTAGAAATGCAATAACAATATAGTTATAAATTAATGATCTGAATTAACGGAGATAAGGGTACCTCAAGCTTAATACTGAGTTTATATTTGATGTACAGATTCGGAAATACTTTGTAACTGACAAAGTATGGTACTTAGTGGTGAGGCTTTAACTTAATTTTTTTTGCAATGTTTCTTGGAGGCTAATAGTCGAACGATACCAACCGCCAACTATTGTACATGGAGAGTGCGAATATGTATGAAAATCATTCGAAATAGGTTTTTTACTTACAATATAACGATTAAGTATCATACAAACTGATGACATGGCTTAAATTAATTTGCGCATTTCAGGTATTAACACGAGCTTACATAACGTAATTGGATGTGTGTTTAACAATATGCCGCTGATTGCCTTATTCCCACGCGATGTTGTGTGTGTTCAGAGTTTTCACGAGTGTAATTTAAGGTTAATGAATTACTTACAATCACAGTAACCATGGCTTATATTTTCCTTTTATTCCGGTGACGTAAATATTTATATATAACAAGAACTTAAAATTCACACTTGTAACGTCAATAGTCTAAATTTAAAGCGAGTGGAGCTGCTATAAATAATGTGCTCCATACCGATTTCGGTCACGGCGGCCAATCTCAAGGGAGATTAGCTAAATGCGCAGGACATATTATAGTGCACAAGTGCAGCAGTCGATTCCTTAACTCTCATAATCCGATGAGACGGCAATCCGACACGACCGAAAAGAGTTCAGGCGTAGGACCAACGGCTTTACGTGCTTTTCGAGGCACTGATGTGATCACAATTCCAGCTTCCCGACTCCAGGCTTCTGAGAAAAACTCAGGACCTTAGCCACTAGACCAACGAGGCAGTCAAGCAGCTAGCTGGCTGCTATAATGATATGATAATATTATATACCAAAATCTATTTCTAAATGTACCATTCTCATTTGGTAAGTTGTATTTATATAGATTTCATGATAAATCGATGAGAAGTTTTCTCCTTATTTATTAGTAAAACATAGTTGTTGACTGTTTTTTCACGAAATCTATCTAATTTATTATATTTGGTACAAGAAGACTTTAAATTGTAGGTTCGTTAAATCAAAAATTATATATCGTACTTACCGTGACGCACTTACTAGTTCCATCTGTCAATAAGTGAATTACCGAAAGGACTTCGGAGGTTTAGTGTAAGCTGTAAGTAATATAATTGAAAGAAAGGATTATGATAATGTATAGAGAGGTTCAGCATCGTAGCGTGAAGTTACGTGGTAAGTGGTCACCATCGTCCATAGACATTGGCACCGGAAGAAATATTATACATTCCTTAAATAACCAATTCGCCACCAACCTTCGGAACTGATATGTTATGACCCTTGTGCCTGTAGTAGCTCTGGCTCACTCACCCTTCCAGCCGGGACACAACAATATTAAGTATAGTTTGACAGGAGAATACGCGAGTCCCCAGGCGGGCTTGACAAAGCTCTACTTCTACTTAATTTAAGTTATTATAATGAACGAAAACATCTTTACTAAATAGGTTTACACAAAATATCTAGCTCCCTAATATAAAATTTATATTACGAGTATAAATATAATATCGAAAAGCATTGTCATCCTACTTCGCATGTCGCATCATTTACTGGCTATACGACAAACGTATTTGCTCGTTACATTTTTTTCTAGTACTTCCATAAGCAGTGGTAAATATACGTTTCGTTAATGTACTATATATAATCCTATCATTAAATAGCTGTTTATTATTGAAGTCATGACTTCATGAAGGTGATAAGTCACAAATCTGTAATATTATAGAAATTAGTATCAATGTTTCAATTGTTACTTTTGATATACAAATACTATTTTGTGTGATAGATACATGAGTGTTGTAGTCATTTATATGAATGATCATTGAAAGATTTAATAAATCTTACAAAACTAGGCTTATTACATTACCCTACCCGGCTTCGTTCGGGTAGAATAATGGTTGCCATGAATTAATTAAGCAATTTTTGGTTTAAAAGTTATTTGTTGGCACGAATAGATAAGTACTACTGATTATGAACTTTGACATTTTTGCCTTTGTTCAAGGTTATAAAAATAAAAGAAGAATGTCAATGGGAATTGTGATCGATTTTGATCAATAGGAATTGGTTATCCAGTGTTTTTAGAATCACAGTGCCATCAACAATACAATGATTGCCAGTGCATTTATTATTCCAACAATAATTTACAATTTCTAAGATGCCAAAGTGTAGTAATAACCACCATTTTCAGAGTTACTCAGTGTTCGCGTTGAATAGAGATTGATCTATCGGCGATGCTATAACAGTTTTCTGTATCGTAGGTTAAAATGTATGTTCACGTGTATAGTATTTATAGTAAATAAATTTCTATAACTTTTTTGTTTATCGAAATCCTTTGCTTATTCTTTAAATGTTATCGAAAACGAAACTGAGAAAGAGATAGCAATATTTTCTGTCAAGTAAGTTTTTTTTAGTTTTTTAGAGATAGTGTATAACAGACAGCTAGAGAAAGTAAATTTATTTATTTGACACAAATTAAATGTTCTGCAAATTAAATTAAAAAATTAAAAAATCACGTTCACCGCAAAACACTTAAAGACAAGTACAGCATTACTATATATGAGTAGGTAAGCTAATGTAATTTAACTTACATAAATACATAAAAAAGAAATTATCTTATAAGTAAATGTGGTTTTAAGTTGGAATTTTTACGAATATTTGAATTTTTTATTTAGAAAAAGTATGTTTTACTGTTGGTACAACCATGGTGAAATAATGTTTTACCTTTTCTTGACTGTTTCATTTGGTGTGTTCAGTGAGACAGTGTAATTACAGGTACAGGAGACATATTATCTTAATTCCTATGGTTGTAGAGGCTCTGACGGTGGTAGAAGTAGATTTTATGTCTTACTACGGACTAAGGTTTATGCTTCATTTATGCCTTTATAAAATAAATGTAAAATTTAACACCAGTATCCAGATACGAGTGTAACTCAGAGTCCTCCCAGTGCACACTAGAACAATATGAGTTTATTTTCTATCTGTCTACTGCACGCATAATTTGAATCAAGAAGAAAGGTTTAAAAAAGACCTTCTAGACAATATAGTTAAGACTCAATATTCAAGTTCAAGTATGTCCGTTTTTGCACAAATCTATCCACTAATTAAAAATTGATTGCAGCGGAATAGCCAAGATAATACTCGGGTATTATACTAATGATTGATAACATCATGATGCGCACTTCCCCTCGTTACGGACTTTACTACATATAATTTGTTCGTTTGTTTGTCTGTGATACTGTTGTTATACAGTCCTGTGTTCAATTATCTTTGATTATTTTTAATTCAATCTACACAAAAAATATTTACTTAATATTTTATTTTATTAATAACATTTTCTAACCGATTTAACAGAATAATAATAAAGTCCTCCAGACCGATTTCGGGTTTTCGATTTAATTGGGTCAATTACACACGGCGAGCTCTGAATGCCCTGCAGATCCAATATAATAATGGATTTAGGAACATCCTACTGGGGCTGCCACGATTCTGCAGTGCGACAGGTATGTTCGCGACGGCTAATGTTTCTGAATTCTATGCCATTATCAGACATAAATCTGCCTCGTTGCTCAGCAGAATACGAGCCAGCTCCAACTTCATCCTAAAGACAATAGCTGATAGTTATGATTTTTTTTTTTTTTTTTTTTTAAACTGTATAAGCTAGCGCTTGGCTGTTATCACACCTGATGGTAAGTGATGATACAGCCTAAGGTGGAGCGCGCTTGCCTAGAAGGTGCCTATTCACTCTTTTTAATTCTTTTTACTAACCCACTATGGATGCTACTTATCTGAAATAGAGCTTATTTTAATTTTTATCTTAATGTCTACATTTTAAAACTCAAGCTTAAATGACTTAGTGGTACGGTTTTGTTTGCACAAACCAAGTACCCGTCTGGGCAGGTACCACCAACTCATCAGATATTCTGCCGCTAAATATGTGGCAATAATTTGTATTTTTGTGTTCCGGTTTGAAGGGTAAATGAGTCAGTGCAACTGCAGGCACAAGGAAGATAATTCTTAGTTCGCAAGGCGCATTCGCCATAACACATGGTTAATATTTCTTATGGTGCTAATGCCTATGGACGGTGGTGACTGTCTCCGTATTTAAAAAAAAAAACAAAAATAAAAATTAATAATATAGTTTCGCTCAATAGCGGATGAAATATCTTTATCACATGAAATAGTTCTTTTTAAATTTCTTTCTTATCTAAAAAATGTTTTTGTTAACTCAAAAGGAACTAATTCACAATAACCTTGAGATATATTTCTGACATATTTTACGCAATATAATAATATCTTTTAATAATAATAATATTTTGGGACATTATTCACACAAGGCCATCCGATCCTAAACTAAGCAGCGCCTGTACTATGGAAACCAGACAACCGATATACTTACATATACTACTTTTCTTTTGTAAATATATACTTATATAGATAATTACACCCAGACTTAGGACAAATAGACATGTTCATGCAAACAAAGGTCTGTCCTGCCCACGACCTGCAGCGTGAAAGGCAAGTATCTTACCAACCACGCCAACCGGCTCGTCATATGATGAAAATTGTTCGTTATAACCAAGATAATCATGGTCTATCATTTTTTAAGTAATGGTCATTTAGGGGCGTCTTCTCGTTGGTGTACTGATGTAATTAGGGTAAGGATATACGAGAGGAGAATTATTTATAAAAGTATGTATTTACAAAAGAAAACCAGTATGTGTAGTATCTCAGTAGTCTGGTTTGAAAAGCACAAGTTTTTATTTATTTATTTAAAGTCTTTATTGACCACCATAAAGTAAGTGGAACAAAAGGTGGACTTAATGCCTGAAGGCATTCTCTGCCAGTCAACTTTGAGATCAAACAGATAATTAATAATTAATAGTACCCAAAAATATACATACTTATATATAAAACTATAGAATAAATAAACATATACGTATAGCATCTACAAAATTAATATCGATCTACAACGTCTATAGTATAAACATATAAATAATAGTGCATTATAGATGTCATGAGAACTAGGGGCTTAGGAACTATCTGACAATATGTGATCACGTAGACGAGCCTTAAAAGTAGATTTAGGGGTAGCTTTCCTAATATGTTATGCTTATGTTATGCTTTGGGATTAGATGTCCGTGTGTGAATAATGTCCCAGGATATTTATTTGGTGGTAGAGATTTGTGCAAGCTCGTCTGGGTAGGTACCACCCACTCATCAGATATTCTACCGCAAAACAGCTATTGTTGTGTTCCGGTTTGAAGGGTGAGTGAGCCAGTGTAATTACAGGCACAAGGGACATAACATCTTAGTTCCCAAGGTTGATGGCACATTGGCAATGTAAGCGATCGTTAACATCTCTTACAATGCCAATGTCTATGGGCGTTGGTGACCATTTACCATCAGGTGGCTCATATGCTCGTACGCCTTACAACGCCATAAAAAAAACATTAATGTGTTATTAACATCAAAGACGAAATCTACATTATTCAAGTAGGCTTTAACAAACACATGTTCAGGATGTGGATTCTGCAGCGAAGAACCGGCAAAAACCCAGTAGTTGTTTTCATCACTGAAAAATGTATATGTAAAAGTAATATATGACTATATAAATGTAGTAGGCATTTGTGCTAGCCCGTCTGTGTAGCTCTACCATCACTGCCCACACATACCATCACCATATATTCTATTGCCAAGCAACGATACTTAGTATTGTTGTGTTCCGGTTTGAAAGGTGAGTGAGCCAGTGTAACTACAGACGTAACATCTTAGTTCTTTCGGTCGATGGTGCGTGTAAGTAATGGTTGATATTTCTTAAAATGAAAATACTCCATGCGGTGGTGACCACTTAAAATCAGGTGGTGATCTTGATAGTCCGCCTACCTAATGAATCAACTAGAATGCTTTAGAATTCTATCTATCTTCAACGATGAGAACTTCAAATATGCAATAAGCATGTTTGCTGTTGCGTGCGTCAGGAAGTTGATGAGATATGGAGGGTATAATAGGAAGTTTGTATTTGGTCCACTTCTGGTTAAACACCTCTATTAGTGAAGAAACATGTTCAGACCTCAGTCCACCAAGCAGCCACAAGAAAAGTATGAAAATCTCTTTGGTAGTTTTTGAGTTAATCAGTTTCAGATAGACAGACGCTTCGGGGTGGCGTTTTTAGGGTTCCGTACCCAAAGGGTAAAACGGGAACCCTATTACTAAGACTCCGCTATCCGTTCGTCCGTCCGTCTCATCTGTCCGTCTGTCACCAGGCTGTATCTCATGAACCGTGATAGTTAGACAGTTTAAATTTTCACAGATGATGTATTTCTGTAGCCACTTAATTTCTGTAATAAATACTAAAAACAGAATAAAATAAATGTTTAAGGGGCGCAAGATTACAACAGACATGTTTTTTTTTGCCGTTTTTATAAATAATGGTACGGAACCCTTCGCGTGCGAGTCCGACTCGCACTTGGCCGGTTTTTTTATAATATGTAGTGGTAGTACGTGTATACTGAAGTCTTCTCCGAATCGCCTTGCATCTTCTGCTTACAGAGTTTTGTATATTGGATTAATAGATTTTCAGTTGAAAAAAAAACGACCATTTTTAACTATTGATAATTAAAATAAGAGATATAAATAAATAATTGATATTATTGTCAAGTTTGCGATTATTTACTTAGTAAGTATATACCCCTATACACTTTGGTATTCTATTATATAGATTCTAGATCGATCTATATAGAAGTCTTCGTCTATTTACTCGTATATTCAATCACAAGTATCATCTAACGTATTACAGTCATGTAATTAAATACTTAATCATCAGTTTCTCGACTGTACCGGACGGATCCCACTGAAAACCAGCGTTCAAAAATATAAACAAATTCTTCGAGCACAAAAAAAAAAATTAGCCACTTTTCAATTTCGATTTTTTTTATTAAAATATATATAAAGTATTACATTATGTGTTAACACAACTTATGTTTTTTTATAATAAAATTGTTACCTTTTTAACTATTAGTACAAATCTATAGTTTATGAAAGACATTATTTGAACAAGATGGCATACCCCAGGACTATGACCCTGGTCGGCTCATAAAGGCATTAGGGGTTAGTAAAAGAAAAACAGAATTTAAAAAATATAGATTATAATATTTAAAAACTCAAGTTATGAAAATTTTAATAGAACTTTTATCAAATTGTAATACTCTATCTTATGCATTTCGATCGTTAAAGCCTATTGTTGTCTCAATTATATAACAAATACCGTTGATTTCAGTATTAATCTCTCATAATTTTGGTTGTAATTCATGTGGCAGGGAGCTTGCTCCCAATTTTCTTAATAAAATATAATGTCAAGATTAAAAAAAAAAAAATTAATTATTATAAAGGAATAAGTGTATTTTAAGTTATAATAAAAATCAAACATACCATAGACGAAATAAGGTGAAACAGGTTAGCTTATTTTTGAAATGCTCGAGCACAAATAAACTATGATTTACTCTAATTAGTATTGCGCAATCCTGAAAACTACAGCATAATGGGCACCCATGCCTTTTCTAAACGGTGATGATGTATGACATTTGCAGAGCATGACTAATATGTTTTGCCTCAATTTAACTTACTCATAATTGATACATTGACTGTATTTTTCCAGAAGCCTGGAAATCTGTTGATTTAATTCCACGAAGCAAACGCTTTTATGTAAGCGATTCATTAACAGTTAAAAAATACTTGATTATAGGTTGGCAACATTACAAATAACAATAAAGAGTCTTCTTCTTTCGAATATCAAATCAATAATGGCAGAAAGACTATTAAAGGAGAGATATTCTATCAGTGTTTAACTAACCAGTCTTACAATAACGATTGAAAAGTAATTTTAAATTAAAAGTATATTTTTAATTGATTTAACTGAATATATCGTAAGAAACTAAACCTCCTATATATAATGTGAAAATTCCAAAGTGCCATACGAGCCAACTTGAGTGAATATAATTATAGCAAATTATTGGCATATTACATATTGGCATTTTACATATTACATATTATTAATAAGTGAATCGTATTGAAATAGATATAGACAAGACTAACATAGTTTATTTATTAAATTTTGAAAAGATTTTTAAAATGAAATCTTCTTTAGCGGCGTTGCGCACTTTTTTATGATGGGTAAAAAATGTTAAACTCGGGTCAGGTCACGTCACCCTAATTGAAAATTCGTAAGACGGATTTTGAAGTGTAAAATTTTTAATGTTATATAAAACTTGTTATATAAAATTATTATATAAAATTGTGACATGACATAATCCGGAAGAGTTCAGGTGCTGGACCCAAGAGCTTTACGTGCTTTCCGAGGCACGGGACTGTACATACTTCCAAGTCTTAGACTCCGGGCTGATACTTAGAATCATTGACGGAAAAATCCAATATATTTTCAGCCCGAAGGTTTGAACCCAGTACCTCGGGATCTGCGGCCTTCTAGTCTCTAGTCACTAGACTAACGAGGCAATCATACGAACGACATAGAATATGATAATATATTAAGGCATTAAATAAAAAGAAATACTCGAAGTGTGCGGTAAGATCGCTTGGATCTATCCTGATTGTATTGTATTATAAGTTTATAGGAATCTAGAAACCGACTAATACGAGATCAAACCAGAACAACACTTAATTTTCATGTGTATTATTTATTTAGTGCTAGTGGTGGTAAAGGCCAAGTGGTAAGAACGCTGAATGAATCTTAACCGATGATCGTGGGTTCAACCCGGGCAAGCACCACTGAATTTTCCAGTGTTTAATTTGTGATTATTATCCATCTCGTGCTTGACGATGACGGAAAACATCGTGAGGAAACCTGTATGTGTCTAATTTCACTGAAATACTGTCACACGTGTATTTCACCAAGTTTGGAGTAGCGTGATGAAATAAGCTCCAAGCCTTCTCCTAAAAAAGGGAGAGGAGGCCTTAACTCAGCAGTGGGACATTGCCAGGCACATGTATATTCGCATTGAGGCAGCGTCGTGAAACAAACCCCACAGTTTGTTATTTTAAAACATATTTAAAAAACATCATGGGGTTATGTATTTTGTATGAAGTCGGGAAGTTGCTTAGACTTATATATCAGTATATCTATAGTTATATATTTATATCTATTATAACACGTGTAACATAGAAACCTTTGGATTAATTTTAAGTGACACGCCATAGTTTGTGTTCCTTATGCGTCACACTTGTCGCGCTATCGAATTGTAAACTAAAAGGGTAAAATTAAAACTATATGATCTTATTATTAAAAAATAAATGTGTTGAGGATTGTTATATGCATCATTGACTTCTTCTTCTTCTCCTTCGTGGCACTCTTGTCAGAGTGGTCGTGTTCGCCATATAGTATTACGAAATTATCGGCAGGGATATTGTTTGCTTAACAAGCGTTCGCCATGTGTCTCTATAATTGTAGAGCCTGGTGCACACATGCAAAGGAGAACCAATAGTTGTTTTTACTTGGTCGGTCCATCGCATGGACGTCCTTCCACGCGGTCTGGTGCCATCCACCTTGCCGGGAGACGTGTCCAAAGAATATTAATACGTGTTTTCGAACCAGCGCCGAAAGACGCTATTTGATGCCGAGTTCTTGAAGTCTACGTCGCCGCACCATATAGAAGTATGGGGAAGACAAGCGTTCGTACGAGCCGGATCTTGGTTGCTTTGGTAATGTTTCTGTTCCACCATATTTTCTTCAGCCTGTCCATCGCCTAAGACCTTTATAGTCTCGATAGGGGATTGCATCTCTTCCTGTGGCTTTACCTTTTTTCAGATGCATTATGGCGGCTTTTACTTCCGATCGAAGAATGTCTGGCTCTTCGTTTTCACTTCCGGGCTCTGTATCAGGATATGTTTTGACTGATTTGCCTTGGAACAGGCAGTATTTCTTCCAAACGTCAGTTGTGTGGAGCTTATTGACTACTCTACCATCACTGTCTTCAATAACCCAGGTCTTGGAAAGAAGTATCTTTTTGATACATCGAATTTTATGGTAGAGATCCCTGGACTCATGTCTATTTGCCTTAGCATCGATTTCTACACATAATTTGCAAAGATAGGCATTATAATCCCTCCTACTCTCCGCTTGAATTTGTGCTACAGTGACAGTTTGTTCAAGTCTCTAACGCCTGCCCCTGTTGACTTTGTTGTATGTTGTCTGACATCCAGTGTTGTCGTTTGTATGTTGCAGTTAATGATCCAGAGACCGAAGTAGAGTCTATTATAAGTTTTGATGATGATACCATCTGGCGATATCCAAATATATACCCTGCGTAGACGGTGCTGGAAAAGGCTATTGGCTATCACCAGGTCATTTTCATTAGAAAACTGTATGAGACGTTCTCCTCTTTCGTTGCGTGCTCCAAGTCCAAATTTGCCCACATAATGTCCAGGCTGGTGATGATTTTCTCCAATTTTGGCATTGAAGTCGCCCATTATTATTAAAATTACTCTATTAGGTACTTTAGCGTTGGAAGTCTTCATTACAGAGTAGAACTTCTCTATAGCCTCTTCACTTGCAGTGCTAGTGGGTGCATATATCTGCATGATGTTCAGATTCACTGGAGATGCTTTAAGTTTGACGCTTAATATTCTGTCATTTACTGCCTTAAAGCCAATCACACAGTCCCTCTTATAGGCAGCTACTAATAGAGCAAATCCATTCTGGCTGCTGTTCTCATTTCCAGAAAAGTATACTGTGTCATTCATGTCAGGGAATCAGTGAGGAAGTAGCCGTTGCCCTTCCAGTGGGTTTCAGTATTTCCTTTTCCAAGATAGTAACTTTTCCGTGGCTGAGTAGTCCGCGCCCATTCCATGTCCCTATCTTCTGAATTTGGCGTAGCTTGACAGTAGTTCCAGCAGCTAAGTTTCCATGGGGATTCTGGTTCTCTGCTGGCCCGTGGCCGGTCACGTATTTCACACCACCCGCCCTGGACGCAGAACGGTGCCGGTTCCTACGCGGGTCGCATGGCAATCGTAGTCTCTCTCTTTGTACTCTTAGGTCGACTTTCGTGGGAAGGATAGTTGCAGTGGTTTCCCCTTGCCTTCTACACCAGGTTACCCAGTCAGGTGTTAGTGGTTATACTGCAACAGCTCGGTCGCCAGGGCCTCGTCAGTTATCTAGCAGGGGGCACCACGGGCAGGTGAGGTTGACGTTTGGGGTCGACTAGATGGTATTGTCGTTCTCCCCCTTACTACCCATTATTGTAGATAGATTAAAATTTTATTATTACCGTTACTATATTAAGCGAGGTACTTTTTTTTATTAACAGAGAACAGTTGTTTAAATTTGGGACATTTTGGTGGGATTACTATATTATAGTTTTATACTTATAAGATTAATACGAGAGAATACTCGAAGTTCGAATTTAAGCAATTTGTTACTATAACACCAGATTCATTAATTCATTGAATATTATAAATGTTATATTATTGTAAACTAATGCATGTATAAAATATTGTGTAAAAATCATCATGCTGCTCCAATGCGGATTGATGGATATTCATGAACGAGATGATTTATATAAACTAGGAACTTGAAAGTTCTGTGCTTGCCCGGGTTTCAACCCGCAATAATTGGTCAAGACTCAAAAGACTGAAAGTCAAGTAAATAAACCCATATTAATAAATATTTTGAAAACCATGAAGAATTTCAGATTTATTCTGTATCGGAAAAAAATGAATACAAAGATAACAAATATGAATATATATATATTTTTTTATTGAATCGACTTGAACTTAAAATTCACTGTTAAATAATTTAATAACATACGATATTTGCATTGAATTGTACGGTTTTACGAGTTTACAATATATTTGAATAGTTAAGATTAAGGACAATGTTTTGAGAAACTGAATTTTTTTTTTTTAAGATTTCTTCCTTGTACTTGCTTCTGGCGATCATTTCTAAAGCATAGGAATTAACCAACAAACAGGGCAAAGCTAAATTAAGCCGTTTAAAAATATTATGTTTTGAAAACTAGTATTGATTTTTTTAAACGTAATTGAAGTTATCGACTACTGCTGAAAATTTTGTAATATTAAACGAAACTTTTTTTTAGTCACGTATATGTGTAATTGTAAGTGGGCTGAAGTTGTGGGATGTGATGAACGTCGAGGGCTGATCCGGCGACTGCACTGCGTGGGCGCGGGCGGCGGCGCAGGCTGCTGCGGGGTGCGCTGCGCGAGCGCAACATATAACGGCCCCCGCGCCGCGCGGCCTTCAGTCCCAACCACGACCCGCGACCGCCAACACGCTTTCGCGACACCCACTCCCGCACTGCAACGCCGAGCATCAACACGCGATAGTGTTCGCTGTGAACGCGCGCCCTTTCTCTCACGCAGTGTGATCGTGCTTCGGTACGTGAATGCAAAACCGGACTACTCTCTTGACACGATACAGCGCAAAGGAATCCGTCGCGGTTCGGACATCTGAAACATTCTAAGGGGTGAGTGCTTAGACAATTAGCATAGCGAGTGTCCGCTTGGCGAGTTTGCAGATTATCGACGACACTTTCCAAAACGCCCGCGCTCCTTGAGCCGCGGTCGTCGCGGATAATTTTGCAGATATGCGTTGGCGTTTCGCATTCGGCCCTTCCCTTTAGCGGGCTCTTTGCACTCCGAACGGAACGCCTCCGCTAAGGTTAACAGCTTTGACGGTATTTGTAAATATGATCGAGGCGAAAATTTTTAATAAGACATAATATGCCGATAGGAAACGTTTTTCGTTTTCCTCGCGTTGACTTATTTGTAAATTTAAATATCTCGTATCGATGTCGCAGTGAAAAGCGGCTCTCGATTCGACGCGTATGTTTGATTCTTTTGTTCGCGCGTTATTCACTCGCGACAGGTATGAAATACAAAAACCATTATAACACCTTTAGCTCGCGTAAACTCGTTGGGTAATAATGAAAAACATAAAATACTTAGACTAAGCGATACTGATATGTCGATAACGCAACAGACGAACCAAAAAAAAAACAACTATTTATTTTTACAATTTATTTTATGTGTATATTTTAGGGTGATTTTAACTTTGCAAACAGGCGACTTTGTCCTGTGAATAGTTATATATTAAATAATAGACAGTTGCGATACGAAATAGGTTCATAAGATATATTGAAGGTACTCGAGTAAACATTCTGAGCGCTATCAGAGTCAACTCGAACGTACCCGTCACTTTGTTACCGCTTAACCGCCGGAATAATATTCCATATAATTGTAAAAATATTTACGATATATTAAACTGTTCATGATTACGATGTACATATAAGAGTGTTAGTACGTGCTCGGACGATACTTAGCGATAGTAATTATTTGTTGGGCAAACTGTTGTTACTGGATTAGTAAACAAAAAAATCCCCTTGAAAATTTTGCCATCATAATCAATATTACCTTTCATATCCGCTTTATATTGTAATCGATTTAACAATTAATTAAAAAGCCTAATCAATGTTCTTATTTAAACTATCGCATTATATCGCATTGCTACGCTGTTATAATTACACCTTCGATATATTGAAATTAAATGTTAAATTATTCATATAACTTAATCATTTGTCTTTAATATTAATTCATATTTATGTATTGATTTCAATTGTCATTACTTCAAAACGTAATGACTGATATTTTTTAATGTTTATTCATATTGACGAGCCGGTTGGCGTGGTTGGTAGATAATTGCTTTTCGCGCCGCAGGTCGTCGGTTCGATTCCCACCAGGACAGACATTTGTGTGCATGAACTTATCTGTTTGTCCTGAGTCTGGGTGTAATTATCTATATAAATATGTATTTACAAAAAAAAAGTAGTATACGTAGTATATCAGTTGTCTGGTTTCCATAGTACAAGCTCTGCTTCGTTTGGGATTAGATGGCCGTGTGTGAATACCCTCCCAGGATATTATTGTTATTACATTTTAAATGTTTATTTCCTTAAATTATATTTCAAGAACAATGTAATGATTATATCATTATTATATGTCTAAGAAGTTTTCTTGTGTAACTTGTGGCTACAAAGTATTAAGCGTTAGGCTAAAAATATGGTGGAAATCCTGAGATAAACATCACTTGTTTATTACGTTGGTAATGTAACGTTGACAAGTTTTGAATATATGAAAATCGAGCATGTTTCGAGAATAATAACCAAAGCGAATTTTAAAATATGCTAGTTATTAAAAGAAAAATAGAATTCTTGTCAATTCACTAACTAGCTGACATCCTTGGCATTTCTTATTAAAAAATTTTTAGAATTTTTGAGGTAGATAAAGCTTATCAATTGCTTAAAATGGGACTGTTGTCCCATTTAAGTCCCATTTTTCCTGTTGTCGAAATATAATCAAGAACGTAAATATTTCTTCCTTTGAATACAAAGTCTTTGTATACAGGGTTATTATATTTTAATTACACAGACATTACACAATTTAGTTGATATTTTTGTTACATAGGTGTGTCATTGTAAAATGTCTACAAGTTACAAGTAAGCGTATATATTAGATCATTATTTTAATACAAAACATTTCATAATATTTTATTCGCATCATAAAATATATTTGTAAATTTTACTTTCAAACCAAACGGGCCAACTAAAAACATTTTCAGAATTATATTTTTACAAATATATAAAGTTATAATAATTTCACAAAAATAAAGTAACGGCAACGAATGTACATGATCAACTAAGTTTTATTTTAATAATTGTAATGCAACGTAAAATATCACCATATTACTTTTAATGTTCGTACAAAAAGTATTTAAAAAAAAACACTGAAGACAGATCGCATGTTTCTAATTAATCAATTATCTTTCTGTTGACGAGTTTCATTACATTAATTATTATTGAAGAAATTTTCCTTGATCAATGAATCTGATAGCTCGAATGTGAAACCTATATAAATGTTAATTGCGGTGTCCTAGCTAGTACTAGCAGAGCTTTCAACGCGTGTATAAAATTATTGGAATATGTACTGTATTTCATGCTGTATAAAGAGCGATTTGGAATGACTCTGTCTTGAAATCATACAGTTAATTATTGCCTAGTTTCCGTTAATAAAGTGAATACATTCTTCCAGGGATAATTTCTAATAAGTCGCGATCACTTGTCATTTGTTCTTGAAATTTGTCAAGAAAAATATTTAAAAGTTAAAGAAAACAATATTATTAGTATTCGTTGATTCTCTACGAGATATATAATCTAATTGTAGACGATGCATGCAATTAAATTGGTGAAAAATAATCTCGTTACTACCAAGTTACTTGATTGTTTTTATGGTATCAATAAAATATTTTTAATGTTATTCCTTTTTTAAATATTATTGACCAATTAAACTGCAGATTAGGAAAACAATTTTATAGCGGTACCTTTCGTTTTAATTAAAAATCATTAGCATCGAATTTATCCATTTCGATTAAAGTGATGATATTTTTATCACAACAACATTTACATACCACGCAGGCAAAACAAGGTTTTATATAATATAATAAAATAAATTATTTGACGTATCATAATGTGGAAAAGGTAACGGCATTGTCCTTTAGCAGTTAGCTTGTCGACAGTTGGACGATAAATTTTGCCGTCCTCAAGGTGCACTGGAACCAACCCATCGGACTTTTGCAATGCGTAGGTGTTTGATGTAATAGCGTTATGATAATGTAATGCATACATTATAATAAGAAAAATAACTTGCAATAATGAAAATAACAGTTTAGTAATAGTATGATAATGACCCAGACCGAGCGAGACCTTCTCTCCTTTTAAGTAGAATTTTTGGATTTTATTCCACCGCTCAGCTCCAATATCTGTGGGATGCACAGGTAGAAAAGCACAATAACAAATTAAGTACATGGAAACTCTAAGATTCTTGCCCGATCTTCGGTAATCTATGAAAAACTGGTTTGTACGTAATGCGTTTTCAAATAGACTTTACTGTAAGTTTAATGACTTCTTATTTGTAAACGTATCTGAATTAAGCATTTTATATCTATTAAATTGTTTAATTAAGTCAATTATCATAATTAATACAAAGACATTAATTTTATCTTGTATTACGAAATAGACTTACATTTAAGTGTTTGATGTTAAAATATTATATTGATCGATTTTAAAGTTATGACCTTTTGCTTTCTCTCAAGTGCTTAAAATTTTCGGCGAGGAATTTGAATAAGTAAACACTGGAATCGAAAACTTTTTATTAAAGAATAAATTCGCTTAACGCCATAATGTCCTTCGTGTAATTCTGACAATATTTTCAATAAATTAATTACTTATGTGCTTAATAATAATAATATCCTGGGACAAGTCTACTTACATAATGTGTGTTGATTTTGTGTTTTTGCGAACTTATGTCTTAAAGGTTTTTTTTTTCATTACAAGCTTTAATAATTGATTTTAATATGACGATTCAAACATAATGTCATTCGTTCTTGTAATACTTTATTTTGTTTTTAAGGAAACTTGTTTTGAAAAAGCCAGTGTAGTAAGTGTCTTGTAAATAAACAAAAGAAAAACGGTCATAATTTTGCTATTAGTGTTAATATTTTACTTTATTTGATGCATATATTTTAATCAAGTCATATCAAATCAATCATAAACACTTGATTATTATTAAATATTTATGCTTTAAACTTAATTTACGCATAACATAAGCCGAGATGGCCTAGTGATAAGAACGCGATAATCATGGGTTCAAACCCGGGCAAGCACCACTGAATTTTCATGTGTTTATAAATTATCTCGTGTTTGATGGCGAAGGAAAACATTGTGAAGAAGCCTGCATATATCTAATTTCACTGAAATTCTGTCAGGTATGTATACCACCAACCCGCATTGGAGCAGCGTGGTGGAATAAGCTGCAAACCTTCTCTCCAAAAAAGCCTTAGCCCAGCAGTTGGACATTCACAGGCTGTAACTGTACTGTACACATAACATTAGTCATTCCTCTATCCATTGACAACCTGAAACTAAATTTGTCCTAGCATTATCGAGACTAAGACCTCATTTACGAGTTAAAATTACATTACCAATCCTCACATCATTCATTTTCTTTGCGAACCTGTTCTTCTTCAGCTGCCTGATCAAATCAATTAAAAGCTGCATTAAGCGTTTATTACTTTTAGTGTTCATTGTTTTTTTCGTTAAGAAAATCGATAAATTTAACGTTTTAAGAAGCGATTATGATAGACACAACATATGTATCGTTGCGCGATAATAACTGTCACTAATTATATATGACGCTAATGAAAAATATTTCATAAATCACCAAAAAGAAAAAGGAAAATTAATATTTACGTAGCACAGTCGTAATTATATTATAAAAATAAAATATAATAATAAAATTCTGATGATTTCGTTAACTGTTATTTTAAATTGTATTGTTTATGTATATAATAGATGGCTATTGACTTTATAATTATTATCGGTCAATGTTAAAATTCTAAGATATAGCAATTAAATTATTTTATTGCATGTGTAATATAACGCGTAGTTTAAAAAGAAACGAACTGGATAGAACCGGTGTATTCTGGTTCAAATATACTGTTCTATTGGTCTGTTGAAAACGTGGAAGGTGGACGTGTTGCATAACATTATAAAGGGCATTATTCCATCAAAATATAGCGCTACGCTGCGCTTTAATAGCTACATTTTAATAGCCACATTTTCATATATATCAACGCAACTGCATTACTATTGACTTTGCTTGAATGCTGTATTTTTTTTAAAAATACAAATGGCATACTTCTGGTTATATTGCGACAGTAAATGTCATTTCAAAATGATGATAATTTGGCTGTCATTTTTCACTATTTATAGTCCAGTCTTTGGTGGATAGTTACCCGATCAATGTTCAAATAACAACATTTTTATACAACGACGTATTAATGCATAATTTCTATATATGCGTCATTTTCATGTTTGGGTTCCGTAACTGGTTTTTTTTTTATTATTTAATTACTTTTGGATGTTCCTTTTCCTTATAGCGGATATGATTAAATAAAAAAAGATATTCGATCATATAAATGCGGGAATTTTAACTATTAAAACGTCATAAGATTTATAACAATAATAAATGCTTACTGGTTTATAACTTATCCGATTTCCTATCTACGTTTTATTTTATTGAATAAAATTTCATCCTCATAAACTTTATGAAAAGAGTTTCTAGCGACTTAGATAACACGGTGAAGCAATTTCAAAAGTTACGATGATTTGAACACGTTTAAGTAGATAGTTAAACATTCAATACTTTTTTTTACTGACGGTACTTTATATCGACATATCGAGATCTTTTAACATTGCTTCCCGCGAAGACGATGACCTGTAACGATAACATAAAAATTTATTTGCTGTTATTTTAATCACAATAGCTTGCGAATGTGTTATATAAGTACCTATGGAAATATTTAAATACACACAATGCCATATGACAGACTCCGTTCCATTCCATATCTCACATCGCCTCGGATAAAGTATCAGTTCAAAAACGTTTAACAATAGAGAAATAATATTTATATCCACAAACATATGTATTTATGGAGAAAATATACAATCCGCAAAATTATATGAATAATTCATCGACGTACATTCAGGATTTAACCATTATGCGTGGAATAAAATACCATATGATTAAGTCTTTGTGACAGAAATTACAAATGTACATAGAAGTAATACACACTCGCTGAATATATAAGTTTGTAAATAACAGTCGCTTCGGTAATCGTACGTAAAAAAATGTACATAATGTATCTCTAGTTTTATATTACTTGTATTTACATTGACTGCGTCGTTGGGCTAGTGGATTTTCTATCGCAAATTTTCAGTAGCAGCCCGGAATCTGGAATTGAGTAATTGTGTACACTCCCGTGCTTCGGAACGCACGTAAAGCCGTTGGCCCTGCGCCTAAGCGAAGGAATAGAGTTGTGTTTGCGCTATCATTTGTTCACTATAACACGTTCAGCGCAAGATAACCGAAAACAATATCTTTAATTATATCTCCACCGACACCGTCAGTCTAGAACATTTTTTGCCAAGACAGATTTTTACCTCAAAAACACAAGTGGAATCACCAATCAATAATCCCCTATCTCATACATTTATCGAAACAGAAACTGATTCAAACAAACAGGTTTCCCGTTTTTATGACGTACTAGGATTTTGCAACAAACACTTGCCACTTGACAGATAGTCAAGGTTTTATAACTAATTACATTTAAGTCGTATTTAAGATAGAAACCCGTCAAAAACTTACGAAATAATATTAGCTATTGCTGTTAACATGATTACTTGGGTTTGCAATATTAATAACAAAATGTTCGATTTTAAAAACTGGAATTGTCACAACTATTCGTATCCATATTATTTTAAATCATTTGTGTTAAAGGACGAGGCGTATAGACACGATAATTAAAACAAAGCCATCTGTAATCCGTCCAAGTATCTTACGCTGCTTCATCTCAGGTCTGATATTTTTCCCGAAGCGTTGGTAGTTTTTGCCATAATAAACAAGAGTTACAGTTAGTTATAATCGACACCGTTGGATAGAATACATTGATCATGAATGAAGATCTTTATTACTCGAGCGTTTATCCCGACATCACTAAGCTTTAATGTTTTTATAATTCATCTCAGCATGGTTAAAGACAACTTAAAGACAATTGTTACATGCCATGTAAATCCCACCAACCCGTGATGAAAGAGCGTAGTAAAGCGTAGAAAAATAAGTTCCAAAGTTTCTAATTAATCGTCACTGACTAACACTTACTCCTTCGATGATAATATTGATGCAATTTTGAAGAACTTAAATAAACATGAAAATGTTACAATACAAAATACAAAGCAATTGCTAAGATTTTCGCTTAGTAATATCTATAAAATTCAATTTTCCAAGATATTGTCAAATAAAATTCACGCTCATTTATTGATACGAATATGCTAAATGTTATCTTGTTACATATAAGATATGTCATTTGTAGCCAATTAGACGGTTTCCTATTTGACCTACTAAATATAACGAACGAACGCGGTAGTAAACCCTTTGTCTAAATATATTTTAATGTATACATTTCCTTCGAAATAAACTACTCATACTAACAAGCAATTCTACTATTACGCCAGATTTTCAATTTCAAACATATAACATTACCTCAGAATAAACAATATTCATTCGTTATGCTATTTTTAATGTATTCCAAATTTAAAATTTGTCTCTGAAAGAATTGGTTTAACTTTTTAAAAACAATATTGTCAACATTGTGGCACAGACAACAAATTAAACAGTCCGAAACAGTGATATGAATTCTGTATTATAAAAGTTACATAAAAATTTACACCGTTTGTATATTTTATCACGATAATTAATTAGTTCATAACATTTTTATTTCAAGAAAAAAAACACTTGTCGTATTAAAGTAAATTTTTTCTCTAAAAATAGACAGGTATGCTAATGTACATTTAATTGGGGCCGGTAGACCATCGCGGTTCATTAGTATTATCGCTAACATTGACTTAATTACATAGATACAGCGATAACGCATACGTACTTATACTTAGTAGTGATTAAGATGTATAAATGTAATCCATTATAAATCTTATTTACTTGTACCAAAATTAATTACACAGATTATACATAGCGGGTCGATTGAATGAATGATAGGTATCGATGCAGATGTCCGGTGGTAGTCACTTTCCATCAGGAGAGCCTCCAGCTCTTACATAAAAAAAAATGCAGCCGAAACAACTACGTGTATACACTTGCGTTTTAGGAAACAATTATAACCTAAAATGCATTTGAATTGATTGTTCTGTTGCTGCGTGAACACAGAAGTTTATGAAAAGCTGACTATAATAGCGTATGTATTTTGTTTTATTGATGCCTTACATACAAAACACGTCATTAAATATTTAAAAAAAAGTTTATGAAACAAAAAAAGACAAAACAAAAAAGAATAACTTCACTTCACACTTCATACAGTTCGTTATATTCGTTTTTAAAGTATCATGTGATACTAATAGTGATCAATTAGTATTAAAATGCGTAGTTACAGGTCCACCTGTATTTAAGGTACAGGGCACTCCGAACTAAGAGTCTTTACTAAAACACTCAAAATTTCGCCCTAGACAGTCTTATGTTGTTCTATAACGGAATCGTATTTCAATATAATAATCTTATTATTAAACGGTCTAATAGCCCCTTTATTTGTTTTGCTAATAAATAATTTGTCATCATTATAAAAACCGATCGATATTTGTAACGCGAATACAATGCGGTGTTATCCAAAGAGAGCAAGGCCAGGAGATCGCGTTGATGTCGTATTAACGGAGCAGTTTATTTCAAGCGTTGCGAATGGAAAGTGAAATAAATAAATACTCTATCTGATTAAAATTCATATAATAAGTATATCTCATTGAGTGTATAGTGAGTTATAACTCATATTTAGAGTCATTTTCTTACATAAATGTTATTTATAAAGTAATTATTTTGAGTTTTGTTTTAGCAGTCTTATAATATAAACAATGAAAAAAATTACATAATCTTATAAGATTTTAATGTCAGTGATTTAATTTAAAAACTGAATCACTTTGTATTATTATCAGTTGAATCATATTTATGGGCATTAATAATATTAATATAGTAGGGGTACTGAAAGATCTTAAATGGAACTAATTGCTTTTCAATTGCCAATAAAATTAAAATCTGTCCAAAATACGGTTTCAATAGGACGTTCCTACGATTTATTAATGTATATAATGTGTACATTTTAACTGTTTATATTAAAGATTTATGTACTAATAATTTTATTTTCAAATATTACGAAAAAATACATTTCATAATTTCATATAAATTATTGCTCTTAATTGTCATGAACATAAATAATTATACATGAAAGCGATTTCAGATTACGCTTCGATAAAATACACCTCTGACGTTTAGTATGTCGTCTAAATACGACCAGCCGCTTTATTGCTTTTAGTTTGACGGATAAAATAAAATAAATTTAAATCGGTATCTGTATTATTTAAAGCATGATCAATCAAACGCAAGTTTATCCTGAGAACACTTTCTAATGGTCGGTTAATCGTGTGACACATCCGATGTGGAGCTGGTTCGCATCTTGTTGGACTGATAGTTTTGTCGCTGGTCGGCTATCGGATCTTGCTAATATCTCTATATATCGTTACTTTTTTATATCAATGGAAGACACGTCAGAACGTTTTTAAACATACTATTACGAATGCACATTATAGTAATATTATTATTATAATTATGTTATATTATGTTTATATATTTAAGTTCTGAAATGTTATTTGCTATTTATAAGATTGGTGTTTAATGCACATTTTAAAAAATCTTCTATTTGGCAATTAGCATCGTCATATACTTATTAATTAAACGTCTCGAGTCAGTGATCAGTGTTTATGTCTCGCGAGAATATCTGGGGAGAGTGTGTTCAGTCGATGACTGAAAAAAAAACAATTTTCATTAAATTCCCGTTCACTTGGTGGCGACAATAAAATGATTATATCGACGATTTTAAAAATGAATTGATAAGCCGTGTAACAAGTAACAACGGTATTATTATCTGGGTCGTCCGTAATGATTTATCATATAAAACAGGTTTTTTTCCGTTTAAGTATGTTAACAGCCAACGTCCTTTACCTTCCGACCTCATGATAAATAAATTATTTGGAAATAATTAAAACAAATAAAACAAATTTGACATTGTTTAAACGTGTTTGAGTTCTGTGAATACAAGGTTAATTTTTTTAGTTTTAAAATTTTTATCGTGAAACCTCCTTTTAATAATTCTATATATAAAATATTTTAAAAGATTTAATTTCAAATAATCAATATGTTTTTTTAATTACTAATATATATTTAAAGAGTACGTTTTACTATCTAAATCTTTTTATGAGCGTATATTAACTCGTTAAAACCTATGTAAAAAGATATGTTATTAGTTTTTATTAGAATGTTTAAAAATTGACACTCTTTTCCTTACTATTTGTCTAATAGTTTATTTATTCAACAAGGAAAGGATTATTGATACATTACACGAATGATCCGTCAATAATAACATTACATTACACGAATGTAATCAATATAAATATGTAAATTATTAACCTATTTAAACAGTACATACAAATATATGAAACAGAAATACTTTGTATTGGAAAAGTATGGCGTCAACTTAAGCCATAGGAAGTCTATTCACATTAACTTTCATTTTCCATCTTTACATGGTGACAGGATTCACTTGTTTTTAATTACGGTAATATATACCGTATCGCCTTACAAATAAAGGCGAATGGTTCTTTACCGAACGACTGTAGTGAGGAAAAGCGACAGTTATCACGAATAGCCTTGTTTATCCGAACCCTTTTGGGGATTCATGTCAAGGACTAAGTCATAGGGGCTACTTGGGGTTTCCGATGATTTAATTAAAATCACTTGTCATCTCGTCGGTCTATATAAAAACATATTTTTAAAATTATAAGCAATAAATGTGACGTAAGATTTATGAAAGGTTTGCATTTCTTCTTGTAGTGTTTTCTATGATTTGTTTGTATTGTTTGTATCGTTTTTGCTGTTTTAATGATACGTAGATTACGTGACTTGAGGTTTATTTTTAATGATGACCTACATATATAGTTGTTTATATGTACATATACATATATAGAATTAGAAAAATATTATTATATTGATTGAAGTAAATTATTTAGTAGCATCTAACTGTGCTATTAATAAAGTTATGTTATCAGTAATAAAATATTGTTATATAAACTTCGCAAGCAGTAACCACTAGTTTTGTAACACAAACAGACAACGCCTTAAATATAATTTAACGCGTAATCAATTAAAAAAATTGTTGTGCCAACTATGATCTATTAAATAAATGGTTGTCTTATTAAAAATTAGCTTGAATAACTCATATTTCGATTGTAACGATTTTATTATATCATTTTAAGATACGCGAAATCACAAAATCATTTAAGGATTAGTGGTTAATTATTTCACGCTCATTAATTAGCTCAAATACTTAATCATAGTAAAAACATCTTACTTTATTGTCATCGTAATCAGAAGAACGATAATGTGACATGATTATATGATGCTTAGTTATTTTGTATGATCGTTTCGAGAGCTTAAACTGTAACACTGAGATGTTTATTATATTATTAATAATATTTGTTTTCATTTTAGTGTTATTTTAACTCAGCACGCGCTGTTTACTTATGTGTCAAGTCGGTAATACCTTAGTTCTCAACCAAAGCATTGAGTTATACCGCGTTATTTTATACAAATTACCGTTCTTGTTTTTTCAATTAAACATTAGAATTACTTAGTTATTTAGATCTAGATTCTATGTAAAAGAGTTATAAAAAATATAATATATATGTATATATAATATGTATTTATATATGTGTATGTTAGATTTATTAGTTATTGATAAAATCATTATATTTGCAACCTTAATCCACTCTGTAACAGATTCGTCTTTATCATAATATAAATGTTGGAAATATAAAAATATCCTGACGTTTATATTTGTATAACTAAAATACAGCTGATACAAATGTTTTCTGACATTACACGATTGAGGTCTAAATCGAGTGTCTAGTTTGTTCATAAAAGATTTGTTCCACTAACAATCCGTCGTTTAGTTTATTAATCACCGAGATATAAGAACGTTAAGATGGTCTACTTTAGTCGTTAGCTAATTTCTGTTAGCTATATGATGATTAATTTTGTTAACGATTTGATACTAGAAATTGTTTCTGAGAGTAGGTCAAATTGCAGACTTCCTTATTTCGACACGAATTCCTTAGCCCACTGTGGCCTTAGGCTTTAGATTGAGCAATATTTATTTGTTTTCTTATATATTGGAAATTAAACATATTTTGATATGTTAATTTATTATTTCGTGTTATTTAAATTTGTTATTAAATGATAACCGAGTTTTTTTAATCTTATTATTATATTTAAAACATAGTTTCTTCTATAATACGAACAAATAACCGGTAACGTTCAAAATTATCGTTTTCGCATTGTAGAGTCGTATTAGAGTGTGATAATAACATACGAAAAAGTATTTATTTTACGAACTTAGTCGAATTAATTAATAAACGTCAAATAATTTGATACGAATTTTTAATGTTGTTTGCAATTTAATTTTATTCTAATTCTTGTTTTATCTGTAGTCTTATACATAAGTAAAACAATACCTTTATACATTAAAATGTATTTATACAGTGTGTAACAAAATTCGTGTCCGACCCGTGAAGTGGTTATTAGGTATCGTGTGTCGGTTCTATTTATGTAATAATTTTTAAAATACTAAGCAAAGAATTTATCACGGTTTTTTTTAAATTAAATGACGAAAATTACCTGGCAACACAGGTGCGGGCAACAGCACTCGATAGCTCTTACCTTTCGGGTACCTAAGACACGAGGTCATGACCCCAGTAGTCCACGTTTTTAGCACCAACAGTGTCGTTAAACACAATTAATATATTTTGTTTAAGTAACTTTTTTGTTACATCCTTTATATTATAATTAACATATTGCATCATTTGAATGTGAGAGTTATGTATGTTTTTAGACGATATACCCCATGATTGATTCTGAACGAAGACCAGCCAAATGCGCAAGAGATGTTATATTACTTGCACACAATATTTTTATTAATTTGTCAATTATATTCTCTTACCTCTTATTCAGGCGTTTATTTGGCACGGGCAAAAGTGGTATATAAACTCCGGACTATTACTATGAACTTGTAGACGGAAAAACTGGAGCCAATATATCAACGAGCCAATGACATGACCGTAGCTGGCGAGTAAGTTAAAATAAAGTTACAGCCGGTATATGTATGTCTCACTGCTTGGCTAAGGCAACTATTTTGAGGGCTTGGAGCTTACTCCACCGTTTTGCTCCTATGCGGTTTGGTGGGTACATGTGGAAGATTTTTATTTGCCACTTGCAGGTTTCCCCACGATGTTGTTTTTAACCCCCAAACACGAGATAAATTATAAATACAAATATGCACAGGAAAAAACAATGGTGCCTGCCCAGACCGAAACTCAGAATAATCAGTTTACTCTGAATTATATTTGAAGTAGGTAGAAATGTTGAATGTGTAATTTTAACTCAGCATTGCAATTGTTTTAATTAATTATGTATCAAAATATGATAATATTTTTATTAAAGTATTTTAATTACAATTTCTAATTTTAATAAAACAAAGCAATTTTTAATTTTACCTTTAGTGTATAGAGTACATTAAAGTCATTATTTCTTTTGTACAAATAACTCTCTATTCAGTTCGAACCCCGGGTTGGGTCAGTGAAAAAGTTATTTAGTTTTTCTGTCGATAAATTCTCAGTAGCATCGCGGAAGTTGACATTGCTTACACACCCATGCCTCGCAAAGCACGGTCTTGCACCTGAACTCTTTCCGGTCGTGTCGGATTAGTCGTCCCATCGTGCTATGAATAATCTAAATAGACATAGTACTAGTGTTTGCGCATACACATGTGCAAAACATTTGCTGCACAGTCCCGTCTCACATCTAAGAATCGAAATCGGTTAGAAGGATTATAAACGATTTATCATTAAAATTATATCCTTAAAGAAGTTTTAAGCAATACATGTATATACGAGTCAATAGTTAACACGTAATAATGATAACAGAACATTACATTCCGTGATTGCAAAAAAGGCAAATAAGTTAACGATTAGTTAATACGACCGCCATTTCATTTTTTTTGAATTGTGTTCATGTATATGAATACATGAACACAATTTAATGAATTTGACATAATGAATGAAAGAATGATATATTCATTTTTTATTTGTTGATTTGTGAATCGTATTTACGTGGAAAATCTAATATGGTGAATGTAGATGAACTGCCATATTCGAAGTTATAACAGTTCATTGACCGTAAATTTATACTAAACGCATACTGCAATACCGGCTGAATTATCTTCGGAAAAAAAACATAATTCATTAAAATATTCAACAATAAATAAAACATATACTAAACAAAACATCCATGACAAATTAGTTAAAAGTATGTCATACACTTATAGCTTTAGATAACGCAGTGCAGTTAAAATAGACGCGAATACTGAACTCTACTTAATATATTACTAGCAAGGTCGAGTTAGAATATACTATTCGAAGGCTTCATTTACGGAAAATAACAACTAATCCTCCAAAAACGAGCGTGCAGTTTTTAAAACATATTAAGACTCAAGGTGATATTCATACAATATTATCGCTGACTTTTCAAACGGTTAAATACGAATGAGAAGCAATATTATATAAACGCACGAGTTTAAATACACGAATTATTTAATTAATTTATCTTTCAACCTAGAAATCGTTTGTTTTGTAAAAGTAATCTCTTTGGTTGGTTGATATTAATTATATATATATTAGACCTCTGCATCTATGACAGATGATTTAAGCAGCATCGCGAAGACACTTGCGTTCATGACTGAAGAGACCGATGCGAGAGAAGATCCTTCGGCCACACTCCCGACAAGTGAATGCACCCCCAGATGGGCGGGGGTTTGAGGCCCGCTCGTGACGCCTCATGCGTTATTCTTTTAAAAAATCAAACCAGGCATCATCATGCTCTGGTTGACCTTCGTGAACAAGGCGTCGCCACTGGCCAGCCCCTCCCATTGGTTGCTTGGGATGTTAAACGCAGCCATATCGCACTTAGCGCAATCTTTAAAGCGGAGCATAGGTCGCCCAACAGACCTTTTCGCATCTGCAACCTCTCCAAGTAATATTTGCCTTGGCGAACGAGTCTGCTCCATTCGATGCACGTGCCCCAGCCATCGTAAACGTCTCTTTTTGAGAATAGCCATGATACTAGGCAATTGTGCCTTTCGTAGAATAGTCTCGTTTGTCGCATGTTCTTTCCACGTGATGCCCAAAATACTTCGAAGACAGCACAAGTGAAATGTGTTAAGTCGGCGTTCTTGTTTTGCGGACGTTGTCCACGATTCTGCTCCGTACAAGAGTGTGCTTAGGACACATGATTGCTACACAAACATCTTCGTTTTTACCGTAAGTTGTCTATTGTTCCAAGCCCTTGTATAGAGCCTCCCGAACGTGGAGGCTGCTTTGCCGATGCGGGAATCGATCTCTGGATCAAGCGAGAGGTTGCTCGACAATTGCGAACCAAGGTAGCAAAATTTGTTGACCACCTCCAAAGGTGCGCCCTTAAGCAAGATGACTGGTTGCTCTAAACATCCTTGGGCTAAAATAACGGTCTTCTTGCAATTTATGGACATTTAATATTTTAATTTTATATTAATTAAACGTGTAATTTTCCCAAATGAATGCAAAAAGCGGAAACGAATGGCGCTCGTATCAATCACGTCTTTAAATTTGGATTTCTTTACTTGTTTTATTACGATCCTACTTAATTTCACCTATTAAAATCACCTATTAAAATCGATTAATTAAAAAAATACACTTCGCTAAAGAATTTACTTATTTGACTAGTGCTCCTGTGTTTGCGAATACATTGTTAATTTTTATATATGCTTAAAAGGATAGTCTTTGTGATTTGCCGAAGCATGATGTTACAGTAAATGAAACATGACATATAAAATAATCTACTAACTAATATACTAAACAATATACATAGACGAAATACTAGAAAATGCAGTGTTACGGGGAAGGTATATAATATATATATATATATATATATATATATATATATATATATAATATATATATATAAGTAAAATGGTTTTACCCGCTTTAAATTTATATTTGCATGAAAAGCGTGAATTTCATGTTATAATATTATATATATTTATTTTTTATTAGTATAATATAATTTAAGGCTGAGCATTCGCAGTGAGACGATCGTAACTCTGTCCATTATAGCCAATTTTACACAGATACAATAATTTCTGCAATATGACAAATATCCGGTACAGTGATGTCCTTAATTACTTAAATGCGTATTAATCGGTTGAATTGTGAACAGGAACGTATAACGGTAATATCTGTAAATATAACTGTTGGTATAGAAGGTATTTCGCATATGATCGTTTCGTCAATATGCTTAAAGTATATGACGTTTTGACAGATTAATTGCATATCGTCGGTCCAGTTCATGCGTCCGAATTTAATCTGGTGCATTAGCTTTCTATTAATAAATATAATACACAAAATGTACTTGTTTTCTTTTATGTATGACTAATATACATGGCGTTTGTATTCAATTACTATTTGCTTCATGGTTAATTACGATAGCAAGTTTAATGTTTTTGATGTCAGCATTAAACTTGTGATGTATGACGTAACTTTGCTTAAGTAATTAGGGTTATAGATTTTTTTTAATATAGACTTGTTGTTATCATGTTGTATGTAAAAAAAATATGGAACGTATTTCACTGGTATAACAAAATATATGACGTCATAAATAATATAAACCAAATGAGTAGGGCTTTCATTAAAATCTCATAATCACAAGACAACTGTTACGTATTAATTTTACATGTACGTTACATATGTAACTGAAATAAAACAAATTTAAGAAATTAAAAGATTAGTAATGCGTAACTTTAGGAAAACCTAAAGTTCCCAATTTTTCCTCCAAAGAAAAAGGATTGTTCTACGAGATATGACGACACGTATAGTGTGAGACATATGTATCAATAGATCAACCCATTCGTTGATACATTGAAGCTAAAAATTAAAACATTCTTTATTGAAATCATTCTTAAAATTATCAAAAATACAATATAACCGAATCAGTGGTTGCCATTTTCATATCTAAATTGCAATACTAATATGTATAATAATTACACGTATTGTATATAAATGTGTTTCCAAATACATTGTCAAACATTTACGATGGTCAAAGTTATAAAATTTTATAGTAATACATTTGTATTTATATTTGAAAACGTTAAAATACGATACGAGGATAAATAAAAATTGCAATTTTGTAAACATTTCTAGCGCTGTGTCGTAGCTCGTACCATTCATTCCTTATATTTCATAACATCGTTACAGTTACGCAAAACTTAAACTCTTATCGAGAAACACGATGTAACAGCTAGTAAACTTAAGTAATAAAAAAAAATCTCTACACTTTTCGATGTTGTGTTTAATGTCATTGATGTTTGTGGCATGATGTTCCCTGAATCGGATCTTCCATGAGGTCGACGACTATATCTAATGAATATTCCGTTTTGATGACAAACGTTTCCTGATGAATCGCAAACGTATTGTAGGTCGTATCAGATTAAACATAAACATAATGTATTCTTGACCGGTAAAACCCGAATAAAAATTACTAGATTTTTGAATACATTTGATTTGACCTTTCGTTTTCTCAAGCTTTCAATTGTCGAACGTATATCTTATTCATAGAAGTAACAAAACGTATAATTTTTTACGTTACTGTTTGTTTTTTAAGGAAAAAACATAGTAAGAATATAAATTATATACGCTTGATTAAAAACCGCTGTAATTTATGGGGCTCGTCAAACCAAGTAAACCCAAATACGAGAGACCGAATAAAAAGTTTCATTACCGACTTACTGGTTTTCATATCGAGAAGATGGTACCTAAGTATTGTAAAGTTACTCAGTTTATGCATACCAGCAAAATTTTAAATCGATACGAGAAGTAGAAGTGCGTTAGAATCGGTACCTCTTTGGTTTGTTTACACAATATTTTCGTCAGTTACATATGGGTACAGGTGCAGCGGATATGAGACGCTCAATATAAAATTGGCACCTATTATTTTGCGTATAACATACAGAAGAATTTATTGGCAAGCGATATGACAATGTCGACGTCGTTAGTATCAAGAGATATATGCTTAATGTAACGAAATAACTATTTATCATTGTGTTGTTTTTGCAAATAGACCGTTGTGTCGCATTGATCTACTCAGTAAAAACGTAATCTCTTACGTTTCTATACGTGACGTTGCCATTTGACAATTCGACGCTCGGCGAATATACATGCTAGACAAAAAAAAAATATAATTATTGCCGTATTCATCTAAAAACTTTTTAGTAAAATGCGTATCAATGTGTAATGTTAATTGTTAAAAAATGCCAAGTATGTTTATAGGTGGTTTTTAATTTTTAATATACATATGTATCCTCGGTGGTTACTTAGTAATCGCCTCATTTATTTAACGACCTCCAATGAAGAGAATCCGTTTTGAGATTGACAAAGCAAATATTCAAGGTACAGACGACCGTTAAGTTGGCATAGATAAAAACGTCTGACATCGTTTAAGCCGAACGGGGTTTCATGAGAATTTTAGAATGAGCATATTCAGCTAGCTTCCTGACAGGTAACATCGAATATTATTGTACATTTCAAAGACTCGATGTCTTTCAATCGGAACCAATGATGAACTAGATATTTTAAATTACAATACAAAACATTTATCAAATAAAACATTTTAAAATTAGTATATTCTTTATTTTAAACATTTAATTACTAACTGGCACGATACTATTAATACAATAGCCACGCAAAGTGTTTTGTTAAATGTTCGTGACTTAAAAATTGTAGCTTACTACAGATCTGAATTTGTGTTCGATATTTGTCTCGACTGTCATCAACTCACAGCCAAAACTACTGAGTCTAGAAAGCTGGAAGGTAAATTTGGAATGAATTGGGAAGTGTAGTTTATTATGCTATCTAAAGTATGGATGCACGTGTTTATCGACGCACGTTAAAAGTAATTGAAGTGAAATTCGCATATTGACGCACTGCAACTGGCTTAATCTAGAATAATCTGTCACACCACTAAAAGCAATATGACCGTAGGAAATAAAAAAAATCCCATTCATTCCGTTTACTAACGTCAATATAAAATTATATTTAAAAAAAATGATTGAATTGAATGTTAAATAATGGTATGAAATGATTTTTGGTATGAACGTCGTGTTGTTTGAGATCGTATTGAAATAATGCTCAAGTCATGTTACAGCAGCCTTAACCGTGTATACAAGTAAATAAGTAGTATTTAAAATAATTCTTAACGGGTGTTTAGCTTACTTTTTTGCTCTTATGGCCATGGCCTAGGATCGGGGTCAAATTCACCTTGATGATCTAATATGATTTTGTTCAACATACATGTGTTTAATAACATGCAATTATACGTACAATTTAATTAAAGCGTTCTAAATCATCTTCAAACGTTTGAATACCAACCGAATTATATTTTCGTTATTTTTTGTAAAGGTCATTAAAGGTCAATCTCCGTCTGATCATTTAAAATACCATTACAGTCGATTTGTAATTTAAAACATCGCGTCATGTGAAGCTTAAGATTAAATATAATTTAAACATATATATATATATATATATTTTAGACTGACCGTATGTTTAATATTATTTATTACATAATAAAATTTATCTCGACGAAAACGGTGGACCCTATTCCACTCCGATGTTGCGTGGTTAGTGATCATGCAATTTTCCTCACGATGTACAAATTGTAACAATAAAAACAACGGAACAGTGAAAAAAATCTGAGAATTTGAGTATGGAAACCACGATCTTCATTCACGTTCACGTCTTCTATTCACTGCACCATCTCGCTTCTCTCATCATTTTGCAACTCGAGGAAACCATATGCAAATTCGATTTTTATTATTCGTAACAAAAGAACTATTGACCTACGATCGAAAAGTCAAGGTCAGATTCCATAACGTCACTTTTTAAAGAATTCTATAATTTTTGACGAAACATTTATCCCAATAAACACACAAATGCTATTACAGTCATAAATCAATCAAACGCGCAGAGAAACATTTACGATACCACATAACTTGCGCGTCTTATATTATTCAACTAACCAGCAGGCTTTGTTTAACAGATTTTTTTATTTCTTTAAATATAATACTACGCAATTAAGTTTTCACTACGTCCATACTGTTAAAAGTCTATAAAAACATAAAAGTAATGAACGTTATAATGTTGTATTTTGTGAGAATAACATTAATGTTTGGCTAGTCATGCCACTATCCAACCTTCTCAAATTAACGGTTTAACAATATTACCAAAAATGTAATAGAAGTCAAAATTATTAGACTTGTACAAGCACTTTTGAATCAATTCCATTTTACAGGATTATACCGGTTCGGAATGTAAATTGTAATGAGAACACCGGTAAGAAATAGTCGTTCTTTTCTAACATTTCAATTCAATTTATACATATCCTTCCTGAAAGTCTACATAATCTTGTGTTGTCGTCTTATTTTCGTCTACGTCTTATTTTTATCTTAAATAAAAACTTAATAATGATTTTTAATGATTAATTAAATAAGAAACATCCATTCTTTCCCATTAATATTAGTTAGATTTTCATTTGTATATATATATATAGACGAAAACGTCTCAGTATAAATAAAAGTAATCTGAATATATTTTCAGTTATTGCCAAATTTATGGTTAAATTTACATTGCATATACAAATACAAATATTGCCATATTAATCAATTTAAATATTATTTTTTAAGATGTAGACTTTCAAATTGATGCGTTTTTTATAAGCCAGTATTTCTTGAAAACGATAAAATAATATACACCTATCGAGTTCTGTTATCTGTTAGTTGTACACTTAGAAAAAACTGTAAAAAGTAAATTGCAAGCAAACAGTTTTTTTTAAACAAACAAGCAACTACATTGTACGAGTATGTAATTACTGGCCATGGTTGGTGTTGGCGCGTCTATAATATGGAAACGTTGTGTCAAACATTGGATCTAAATGGTTTCTTTGTGTTTGTTTGATCAGTGACGACCTATCACACAAAAACATTGTGTACGAATTGTGTTCCGTGATTGTCTTTTTTATTTGGAATGCGGACGGGTATATCTGTCATAAGTTATTACTTTTGATCATATACTTATTATATTAGGCTTATAAAAAATATTACCGACGCCAATATTTTTTACTATTTTACTCGCCTCGTGGTCGTTACTCGTGTAATTTCACTGCTTTGTTTTTGGGACTGGAAGATAGCAATATAGTTATCCTGTAACACAATTGTAGTCTTACTTGCCTAGCTGAGCTGGCATGAAAACTCCGTGAATCCTATCACTCAAAACATCCATCAAGCTGCCGATATCTATTAAATACTTAGTTTTAGTATTAAGAAGTTTTATTATTCAGTAAAAAAAGTAAAAAGTAACAGCCTGTGAATGTCCCACTGCTGGGCTAAGGCCTCTTCTCCTCTTTTGAGAAGAAGGTTTTGGACCTTATTCCACCACGCTGCTCCAATGCGGATTGGTGGAATACACATGTGACAGAATTTCAGTGAAATTTGACACATGCAGGTTTCCTCACGATGTTTTCCTTCACCACAGCACATGCAATTCAGTGGTGCTTGCCCGGGTTTGAACCCACGATCATCGGTTAAGATTCACGCGTTCTTACCACTGGGCCATCTCGGCTTTTTTTATTATTCAGTATATAATTTTAATGCGTGACCATACATGCTGTACGAAAATGCTTAAAAATGTACTCATTACGCGTATGCAGGCACAATGACGCGAGTCAATTCTAAGAAAATATGTTATTGTGTAAATCTTTAATATTAATGGAAATATCAGGCAAGTATGTGAAAAAGGCATTACGGGTAAATGATAAATCACCAAGATTTAACGCTAAACGCTAAGCGGAAAAATTATTCTTGACAGGAAAAAAGTCTACATTTTGCAATTACAAATTACAACCATTTGTTAGGACCAACCAAAAAATCTATAACATCATAATACGTCGAGATATCTAATCATATCTTACTTTTTGTTATTAAATTTAATTTATCATCATTTAGTTGCTATCTACCTACCGCTGAACATAAGTACTGTATATTCCTGTGCCCAAGAATCAGTAAGCCGATGTAGTTATAGGATTAGGGATGGTACGACGGTGGTGGAGCGTACCACCCCACCCCCTCTTCAAAGGAAAAATTGCAGAGATTTTTACTGTCATATAAAAATGAAGATTAACATCATACGCTTTTCTTCCACTTATTACTTAAAAATATCATTTTTAATCACTATTGTACAATACATTTTTTTTCCTCATCCAGCTTTATGGCTCAAATTAACTTACTCTTCAAAAACACGTTTAAATATAAAAATGAATATACAGCAAAATATAAAATCAATGATTAAATTAACAGTCCACTAAAGAACAAAGACTTTTTAAATATGTGGCATTTTCCATATCTATGCACAGGATATGCACGAATTTTATTATATTGCATATATACCGTATGCACATATAGCCATGCGCGTTTGTGTGTGCATTATTATCCTTTGAAAAAGGTCGTACGTTTTATTGTGCAGTCACGACGTCGTCGATAAAGATCGTCTTCGTTTCGTGTGATGGAAAACTGCACTCATGTTTGAGATAACCTCAACATTTTTTTTTTATTCTCACCCCAATATAAACACACATCAACATTCATAAAAAGGCAAAATAAAAATGTGAGGCGAGAGTGTGGATCTTGCATTATTTTGTGTTTAGGCAACATTACTATGCATTTAATTTTTTTTTAAAAGTCGGATTGCGTGGGAATAATTGAAATGTATTTTCTGTAATCACGCTCGGAATTCCTCTTTAAATTAAATACTGTATTCATATTATGGAAAATGGAAGAATTTCTAATGGATATTGGAATGGAAAAACATGGCATAGCCTGATTATGGAAATTAAGTCTATTAACTAAACTATCTCATACATATGTCTAAGGACATATTAAATTCCGATAATAGTATCCTATGTTAATCAAACAAATAGCGAACGATGCGATAATGAAGCGAACTTTGCGAAATAAGAAGGTCTTTGCCCAGCAGTGGGTACAGACCCAGCAGTTGTAGAACAAAAACAATAGTAATAGAATTAACAATACTCAACCTAGTTATGTTAATCCGGCGCTTAAGACATGTTGAAATTCCCTAAAACATACATTTTAAACGTATAAAATGCATTTTACGAACAGACAGCGCTTCTGCAATTTAATTATATGTGTTATAGTAGATCATCGTGTCTAAACTTGATACAATATTTTATATCGAGTTCATGAAATAAACATTGTATTTATAATGTTTAAACGATTTCATGATTGTAACCAGGATCGTGATGAATAATAATTCTGATAAAAATTGAACTTGAGCTTCGAATATTGTCTAGAAACTGGTTTCAAGCCCGAGCCAACCTGTAACTATGTTGAAATACAAGCTACAAAGATTCATAAATCTGTTTTGTTCTATTTAAAGGAAATTCGGTCTTAGGGCTTTAGTCATACGTTATTTATTTCCATGTGTGGAAATAAACATAATTGTTGTTCTTGTTACGAGTTTATTTTTTACATCTCAACAAAACAATAGCGATCAGGGCTTGTAATGCAAAAACAAAAAGATTGGGGAGATGATGAATGATGTAATTACAAGTTCATCCCTGGTTTTAAATTGAACATAACACTTGGTCGAGTTCGAGACTTATTTAATACGTTACGAGTATATACGTATACGGCAAAAAATTTAAGCCCGTGTTTTCATTCGCGTGCTTATTTTCTTGGCAGATTGTATCCTTAAATTACGTATGGTATCATTATACGTTTTGCTACAAGGACTGGTTGGGGAAGAGCATAAGTGCAAAAAAAGGAATGAAAAGATACAAATAATATCGCTTAAGTACCCAAGGCTGTCCCACGGAGGAAGGTCGGACATATAGGTTAACTTATGAATTATCAAGTTTTTTTTTTTTAAACAAAAGTGATAGCCAGTCTAAATTTGAAAGCTATAGTCAGTTTTATTTATTCTTAACATACTCAAACATTACGTATATGCTGATAACTACATATTAAGGTTCAGAGGTTGACTGTTGTAACTGAGATTTCAAAATACACTTCCGCGATTTGTTGAGACATGATAAGAATCTGTAAATTACAACGTTGTATTAACATCTTACAGAGATTTAATTAGTTTACGTGAATACTTTTTGAAGGTTAAATATGGTATCTGTTGCCCAGAGAAGTCACGTCTTAGGACGGTACAAAATTTAATAATTCACAATAATTATAAGCTTAACTTACCAACAAAAAAAAAATGACATTGTTTTGCGGTCGACAAGCGTTTGTGAAATATCTTTCCGTGATTACCTCGAATTGTCAACGAAAAATAATACAATGCTGTATAATTTAAACGAGGCATTTTCAAATTAAGAACGTATTTACGTCATTCTTGTGACATCCCCTGACACAGATACATCTGCCACATTTTTAAATTAAAGGCTAACTGAAACGAAATCTTTTTCCAAAAAGAAATATGAAATAAGTATCCTTAAAAAAACATAAGATGATACGGCTCGTAGGTACGACTAAGTGGCTTGTCGAAAAAAACTGCTTCAAGAGATACTACCACATAGCAAAGCTCTTCAAAACATGCAATATGTGCGATGTAACTTGACCGATAGGAATATAGTCACGAGTTGCACAGATAAAGTTTGTTTTATACAAAACTAGAGAGTGTATGTGAGAATTTGCTAGAAATGCAGATTCGCATATTATACGCACCTGCATACAATTCGTTTTTTTTAGATGAATTACACGAGAATGTATTGAAGAGCAATCTATGATAAAATATAAATTTTGCAAGACAATGATAATTATTTTGTTAACATTTTCTGCTCGTCGCCGCACCTTAATGTCATCAGCGCATTAACTACATGTTGTTATGATTTGCTAATTCGAGTTCTTATCGCAAGTTCAATTTACATTGCCCGCTATTTACAGTTAATGACATTAAAATTACTAACACTGAGCGTAATGGTCGCCGAAATGTTGTCTTTTGTGATACGACACAAAGTTGGCTTGGTTCGGGTTAATGGATTTAATGTGTAGACTCGTGAAGTATTTTCTGACCTCAAACGTAAGGAATTCTGATTAATTTCGTAGATTGTTTCGTGCAAACGATTAATGATAATACAATTAAATTATTAAAACTTTAACAATTCGTTGATTTTATCCATAGATAAAATAATATATAAATCCTTGTATAAAGAAATACTATAGTTTATCCTTAATTTATTTATATGCGGACACGGTTCACTTGCAATTTGATTATATAATGTTTTATTAATGAAGACGCTATTCCAAATCGCGTGATGAGTTCGTGTGTCAAATGTTACCACACGGTCATCGAGCATACGAGCTACCAGAAAAGCCTTGCCACAAGGTTGTTTCGGCGTTTTGCGTGCACCGCATCATTAATAGCCTTGCAGAATACGCGGCGAAATAATTATCATTAATGTATCTTCCGATCTGGATCACGTTTGTCTCGAGTTCAAAAGTTCGTTACAAAGGATCGCTCAAGGATCCAGCGAGAAGATACCACACATACGACAAATATTTGCAAATTCCTCTGAACATGCAGTCAATGTTTAAACGCTTTCGTTTCTTTTGTACCTGTTTTTGAAGACTCGCCAAACGCATTTGTACTTCTTTTTATTTTCAAATATTTAAAATAAAGTAAAAATACCAATTTTGATTAAATCGAAACTAAATACAATTGAAAAAAAAAGACGGATGAAGGAATATCTAAAATGTTATGCATAAAAAATAATTATATTATATATTTAATAAGATCGAAAAAAGCGTGTATATATTTAGCTTGCTAACGATCGGTCTATAAAAATATTCTAAGCATTGAGGTCGCAACATCAATTAATGTATATTATGCTATTTAACCTACTGTGTATAAGTGATTAGGCAACTACATATTTTGTTTTTGAGAAACAACCACCTCCGAATGTCTTCGAAAACTCCATTTTAAAAACGAAAGATAACAAATAGATACGAACAACGGTGGACGATGCGTGATGCGAAATAATTATGTTATTGAACTCGTATAAAATGTTCAGAATGAGGCCAAAGGCACACACTACGTTGAGTTTATGTAACGTACGGTCGGTGTGTTGCACGGTGCCTGCGCCGGCGCTGGTTTCGCGCATGATTTCTCTGGACCGACGACCGGTCGCTTGGCGCCATCCTCGCGACACGAATACCGCGACTCACAATCTCTTCTCAACATATATTTTGCAAATCCACCGCGTGTTGATTCTCAACGATACATTTATAACGACTGAACCTGATCGTTGTGCTAATACCGTGTTGCTATTTTGTTTTGTAATACTAAGCTATTTGATAATGTATTTGATACTGTTTGGGATTCATTTCTGGATTAATATCTAATTTTATATTTGACAATGTAATTCGGGTTAAAAGTGCATTGACTGGAAATTTAACAAGGATTGAATTGTTACGGGGCAAACTTTGTTATTGTGGATAGCGATTTATCCTTTTGTAAATATCAAACAAGCAAGGTTAATTTATAAACAAATTGACTAAATAACGATTGTTTGTACATCCGCCATTGACTTATTGCTATTTACACACGAGTGCGATTGTGATACAATATTTAGAACGGTGTGTAGTAATGGAAAAAAAGAGAGTCAGGGACGTATTGGTTTTAAAAAAACGTTACATTCCATTTGGCGTTTTATCATCAACATATTTAAATTGTTACTCAGGTTATACGAGCAAATAAAATAAAATATAGAAATTTGAATACAGTAAACGAATTTCTATTTATATTTTAAATCTGGATTAAGTTCTTAGCTTTCTTTCAAATAGAGAGACCTTTGGAAGCGAAACTTCTACAGATAGTTAATTTAATTTTATACGAACACTCGTTAAAAATTCTTCATTAATGACGTATGAGATACTAGCACAATCTTACTCGTTACTGCGTTTTCAATATTTTATTGTCTTGTTTTAAGATAAGGTCTCTCAATGTGACTATTAACCTTACGTATAAATGTTTCTAGCGACTGCTTAGTTAAACACTGGTTTATCTCTTTATGTCATCATTGATTTGACATTCAAAAGAAGAAGACAGAATTATTTAACTAGTCAATCGCTAAGTAACGTTTATAAGTATGGTACCCACTCATCAGATATTCTACCGCAAAACAGCAGCACTTGGTTGGTTGTGTTCCGGTTTGAAGAGTGTGTGAGCCAATGTAATTAGAGGCACAAGGAACATAACATCTTAGTTCCCGAGGTTGGTGGCGCATTGGCGATGTAAGCGATGGTTAACATCTCCAATGTCTATGGGCGTTGGTGACCACTGACCATCAGGTAGCCCATATACACATCCGCCTACCTATGCTATTAAAAAAATCGTATATAATTACGTTTCGTTTTGAAAAATCTGTAAAGATATATATAGTTTGCAAAATATAATACAATATGATGTATGCATATATTTTAAAGAAATTTCATTGCGGTTTTTAGAAACTCTTTGATGTGTTCATTATTGAGACGACACTCTAATATGATCTAGCTGTTGTATTTATTGAGACTCTATAAATATCGGTCGATATATATATCTGTATGAGATTACTAAACTGTTTCAGATTAATATACTTTTATAATAATCAACAAATCACCTTCATGGTTCGTTGGCATATAATATATTAAACTGATCGCCATGATAATTGGTATACATTTGAGCACAGAAAATTTTGTATGAGGTCGGTCACGCCGGGCGGACCAGGTAGATTATTATAAAACTGTTTTATATGAACTTTAGTACATCTTTGATTGGGTTCGAAGGAATAAGTTCATAGACTTTAAAAAAAAAACAAGTTAAATCGATTGAAAAAATTCTACAAAAAAAAAATTGAGTTTCGAAATCATGATGGATTTGTCTGACAAATAATCTTCTGTATTACAATATAATTTTTGAGGGCATTAAAATAGTTGATTATTTCAATCTAAAATGCTCACGCAGGTGTACACCTGAGCTTAAGTTAAAGTTTATTTATTCTTCTGACCGTATATATGTATGTAGTTTATTTGTTCGTCTGCGTTTTCAGCGTCGTTCGTATCCCGTCACGCACACAAACGTTCGTAAGACCACCGAACGGTAAAAACAAGTTTGACAAACATACGAAGCAAACTCGGCCCTACCTACTTTCGAACTAGGTGCTTGATTCTAAGAATACGATCTTAATCATCTTATAAATGAAACTGTAATGTTAATTTTATGTACGAATTACTTTCGTTGATAAAATAATTTAAAATTCCATTTCCATTTCCGCACTTTTTTACAATTACATATTACATATAGACTCGATAAAAGCGAGGTACCTAATTTACGGATCAAATTTATTAATAATTCACTAAATAAGAACCTGCCTTATTCGTCTATGTACAAAAGCCATAAAAAAACGTTGATTTCAGCCACTAAAAATATTAATTATTTTTTCTCTTGAAAATTTTGTCTTATTAGCAGCCAAGACTTACAAAGGTTAATCTTCCGCACTTAAGATAATAAATCATGAAAGACTTTGTAAAGTTAAAGAAAGTCTTGTAAGTTAATCTTATCAGCGTTTACTCGGCTCTACATAAAACTACAAAACTATGAAATAGCCTTTGAGAGATTATCAAAAATAATATTGAAACGTACCTAATGTTATGTATAATATATTATATTTAAGTGAACGAATCAATATAATATTTTGATCAAATAAATAGTTTATCAAGCTGCCCTATAATTCACGAGGAATATCACACCTCAACACAGCTAAGCGGTAGGTGGCATCGTTATACTAAATGATGACAGGAGCATTAGACGAACAATGAGCAGTTATATCTCATTGTTCAAATAATGTGCCCAATGCTATCGATGTACGTTGTACAGTATGAAATTACTGCCTATACAATTTACCTTAACAACCCACAAAATTGGTATCCAGTAATTTGATTACCATATTATTGAAATAAAAACAAGGTTCATGGAAGTATAAAGAATATTTTTTTCAAATCAAACTTCCACGCATAGAAATAAGATAGCGAATGAATGATAACAATTGAATGATTGGCTCAATCATTCAATTCTGCTATAATTAGTTTAATTTTTGGTCCTTGGAATACAGATTAAAAATATTTTTGTTTTACTCCTGCATTGCGAAATAGCAACAATAAAAATGCGTGAATTTGCAAAAATGCAAAGTATTTGTTTTGATTAATTTTAGGTATATGTCAAACTTTTACCTTGACAGTGCCTTGACGAAACATCAGCTATTTAAACGCCCAACAATACTTTTTGAATATTTTCAAGAACAAGCCTTCCAAACAATTGTTAACGTCTACAATAATCTCAGTAACAAACTGTGGTACAATTAAACATTTACTATTAGATTTTTCATATTTTAATTTATTATCGAATGAAGATTTTATACCGTTTTATAAATAATTGAGTAACAGTAAAGTTATTAGACGGATCAATTTTTATGGTAGTTGATTATTTTGTAAAAAATAAAGTAGGTTTTTATTCTAATAACGTATATCTTCAAACGAACGACCGTCATTAATCGCAGTCGTGATGACGATGTTTGGCTCGCGTCATCTGCTTAAGATAAAATTTGACAAATATTTTTAGATTTGTAAATATTGTTCGTTCTACAAAAAGCCAACACTCGAACTGTCTTTAACACTTGAATATAATTGTAGGCTTTATGGTAATATTTATTTTGTAATTGGCTGAATTATAATGAAAAAAGCTTAAAATCTTAAAATACAGACGATTTGATTTTAAGTTTGCCTACAGATAATGTTGCAATACTGAAGGGCAAGTATCGAATTGTCGGATATTAACAGACTCCTTGTACCGTATTATTTAACTAACCAATTGATTAATGACCTAAAAATTAAATGACGTAATAATACTATTGCATTACTAAAATACATAATCCTTCAGACCGATTTCAGCCACGGCGGCCAATCTCAAGAGAGATTATCCAACTGCGCAGGAGATATTATAGTGCACAAGTGTGTGCGCAAACACAGGTGCACTCTCTTTTCCTTAGCTCTAATAATCCGATGGGACGGCAATCCGACACGACCGGAAAGAGTTCAGGCGCAGGACCAACGGCTTAACGTGCTTTCCGAGGCACGGGAGTGTACATACTTCCAACTTCCAGGCTCCGGGCTGCGACTGAGAATTTTCTGACAGAAAAACCCAATAACTATTTATTGGCCCGACCTGGGAATTGAACCCAGGACCACCGGGTCTGCGGTCTTATATCTAGCCACTAGACCAACGTGGCAGTCATTACTTACTAAAATACTAGAGAAAGAAAACGCGTCATAATAAAATTGACGAAATACATTTATTGTTTTTTTTTTAAATTCTCCTTATCAATAATACTTGTAGTACATAGTTTATTTAAATTTTGCATCTCATCTTTGAGATCTGACGTCAGATTTAGATGCCGGAACTTGAAATATTGTTTTGCAAAATAAAAACCTATATACATATTATGTATATAAAAATATTTGTCAGCGATAATATTTTAGAATTTTGAGTTAAATTTGCGAGTAAATAAACTCCCGATAAAAATAAATAAACTAGTCTTGATATTTATTATGTTTATTAAAATCTTTATATTATTCAATAACGTTGATTGTTTTCGCAGCGTAGCTATACTGTATTCTGAAGAATGAGCGAATTATTTGCAGGCACAAGAGATATTTGGTGCCAAGGTTGGCATTGGCGATGTGCGATGATACGACTCGTAGTGTCAGTGTTCTAAATTAATTCGCAGTGTCAAAGTTAAAAAAAAAATGTTTTATTTTTTTATATAACTTATTAATGTATTTCATTTATTTAGAATGAAGTCTTGTATTGAGATATTACATACTTGTCAGGCTTGTTAATTACTTGATTCTTCGATAACGGGAAAATCCGTACTTTAAACCTTCTAAGCTTCCTACATACTTTACTGAGACAACAAACAAATAGTGAATTACAATAAACCTGACCGTCCACTGATTACGCTACGTTGCGCTTCTTGAATTTAATTCTGTTGAAGGTTTTCGTGCAATTATCATTTTTCTAAGAATACATACGGGACGCCAGACTTGTGTGTTTCATATACGTACGTCAATGTTGAATTTTATTGCGTAATTATTCATATTAGGCTTTTCGAAGCCTTGACAAATGTTTGACGCCTTTAGTGTTCAACGGACAGCAGGCTTTAAATTTTCATGTTACATTTCAAATAAGGCGTTATGAAATTCAAAAAAAGAATTGTAATTATTTGTATAATTTTGTAGAATAATAATATTTTAGTTGTTTACATTTTCTCTTTTTTATGTTTACAGTTTACGCAAATATCAAAACGAGCCAGGTCGAGATAGATCCTCGTGTTAGACAGAATTTCTTATTATGTAACGAAAACCCGTTTCGATTTCATTAGAATAACGCAAAGTTTTTACAAATGTATATTAGTATTCGCACAGCACGGCGAACATTACGGCAAATTTCGACCTTATAAATAGTTGGGTAACTGGGAAAGTTATCTTAATGGCTTTTTTTGTGGCGCAGTTTAATAGGCAAATAAGCTTACATTAGACATAAAAGTATTAATAAATGATGGACTCGAATTATTTTTTCAACTAACTATAACATGACACATTTAAATGTTAAGTAGCCGCAGTATCTCAGTGCCTAGAATACGTTAATTTTAGCCGACGATAGTGTATTCAAAGCCGGGCTAGCATCGTTGTCTTTTCAAATTTCAAATTATTATAATTGTTCATGTCTAGGTGGCGGTTAAAGAAATAATCGCGACGGAAACGCTTCTTGTCGGATGAAGATCTTTTATATATCCAACAACTAACATTGGATCATCTTAGACTGCAATGCAGTGTAATGGCAGTATATAATGTAAAACAGCAAAGCTATTTTGAAAGAAAGTTACACTTGATCCTTGAATCGATCTCAATAGGCGATTTTGTTGCCTAATATATTTTTAGTTAAATCTTTTATCATAGTCCATGTCGTATGTCACTTATGACGTTTCATAATCGAGTTCTAAGTCGCAAATCTAATTTGTTTCTAGATAAAAGTTTAACTGCTTTATTTTGTAAGTTGTCGCTATCCATAGGACATAAATGTTATAATACCTTATAGGCTTCATGTAAACAGAATATTTTTTTTCAATCATAACTCCTCCGGCTACTGATCACAATATTAGCATAGATAACCTTTTAAATAATAATAAAAAAAATACATTACGTTTATTTAAATAAACGCCACAGATTATTAAACGCTGATGGCAATGTCCTTTTGGGACGGTAAATATATTTTTATGTCTGAGTTTCAAAGATTTCACATTTACTTTCTCCGTTGAACTGTTTTCTTTTATTGGCCTCTCGCGGAACTGACGCTGTTCAATATCCTCGCAAAAAACTTGTATTTATAAATCTTAACAGATTTATGTTTTTTTTATACGACGCCGTCTCAATTATTTCGTATATTTTTTCATTACCAAAAATCTAAGAATTCAAACAGTAAGTTATGTCGTTGATAAAAAAAATGTAAAGTATCAACTTACTTTTTCTGATTGAAACCTAGACATATTTCAAATACTAAAGACATGGCTGTATGGTGCCATACTTTAACGCTCTTGACAAGAGTAGGAAATTCAACAAAACAAAAAAAAAGAAGAAATGTCAAACCAAAAGTTGGAACACGTGAATTAAATAAACTTGGTCACGCATTTAACGGTTTGTGTCCAGAGTGTTTTGAACATCGAAGGTCAGAAATCGTCGCGACCTCGTCTCAGCTAATAGGACAATTTTACCTTTGTCTGTGGTTAAAAATAAACTAATTAACATGTTATTTTAACCTGAAAACAAACTATTTTAGTAGAGACGTCAAAATACTAATTTTTCGTTTATAGATAAGAAAATAAAATATATGCAAATATTTTAGAATTCAAGTATCAACGATATAAATTTATTCTGAAATAATGAGAAATATCTGAAGATGATTTATTTATTAGGTTTGGTAGCGATTTTTACACATGATCATTCTTACATTATACAATACAATTAGAGTAGGTGCATCCACAAATTATGTAAAATCATTTGAAAGTAAAAACTACATGCTTATTAAATCACAGTTACTATAAAAAGAAAAGCTTAAAACAACAACGTAGCAAAATGTAAAATTAATGCTTTACTTGCACACAGCTTTACAATACATATATGTAGTACACATCCTTAACCTTAAAACCTTTTCTTTTAACAGATAAATACAAAAAAAACGGTAGAAGTTGGTATAACAATTAAAAAATAAAATAATTTCATTAGTAAGAAACACATTAATTAAAACTTAATTTAACTTAAAATTAAAACTTCAAATTGTGATGATGAGATCAACATATTTATATTATTTAATCTGTCTTTGATCTGTGTCTAAAACTGTTAGAAATGGTGATTAAGACGTAAACAATCTCTAATACCTAATACGATAACTCTAAAACACTATACTTTTCAAACCCATACATGCGAAAGAGAGAGAAACATTTTTATATCTGTCAAATATTAAAGATTCCGTATACTCAGTTTAATTCTATCAATATAGCTTACATTTCTTCTACGAGCAGAGAGATGTATATAATGATGTCATTTATTAAGTCAAATAAAATGAAATATTGTGTAATTATGTATACAAAAATATTTTATCATAATATGTAATTATTTGTATTGAGTACAGATATAATTACATTAAAATTATTTTCATTTGTCTCACACTTATAATTAATTTATTAGAACAAAATATATATATTAAATAATTAGACAAGTAGGTTTCATATTATATTTTTATGATTCAAATTAAAACTTGAAATCGTCCAAGTCATGTATGTACATATGTTATTAAAAGTAAATTCAAACGTAGCATTTTTTTTTTGCGTTTGACGTGGTAATGGTTTTTTTTAAATCACATTGAACTTCATAAGATCGTAACGATTCATTATACGTATTATATATTATATGTCATTATACATTTTTCAATTTAATTGATTTTTTATTCAAATTACCGACATTTAGTCACTTATTTGAAATTGTACGAGTTTTTTATCATGGCGTTGTGTCCAGTCATTTCCCGTGTATTATTTTATATATCGTTATACGAAACCATTAATTTGTCTTCTATTCAAATATACTTCGTTCAAAACATGTAATATTAAATTATACACAAGGTTTTAAGAAAAAATTGAATTTAAATCTGCTTTTTTTTATTCAATATTTGTTTAAAAAGAACTGTCAAAATCGTGACACTCGATTCAAAAACCGTTACGTTCCTGTTTACGCTCATTCATTGGCATTCTAAATTCAAAATGTTTTAGCACATCTTTTAAACGCGGCATTAAAAGGTTCTTTGAATTGCACAATGCAAATAAACCCGCATACACGTTTCAGAGATTATGCATTTATTTTCCGTGTACGAGAACATCGCATTCAGAGTATTTCAAAGTTAGTAATTACGGAACCATCTAGATGTTATCACTTGTGTTATTCTGAGGCATTAAAAACCTCATGTAATACAATGAATTGACTCGAATTAAGTATTTGATTGTGTAGGTTGGTGTTTACAAAACGTACACCGCGCAGTCTATATTATATTTGCTCTATTTACATTTATCGTGTAAAAACTTTTCGTTACTCAATCGATTTTAAAAAACGAATGTCAATCAGATTTCTTCAGACTACAAGTGACAATTTCATATTTAATGTGACGTCATAGAGCTTGTCCCAAAAGTGACAATATGACGTCACTTGAAATGGAGGTCTGTATCTAGCCATTGTATTAAAAAAGTTGTCATGAATGCTTGACAGTTGAAAATAACATTTTCTTTTTTTTTCCAGCGTGTAATTGAAAATAACGTTATTCCTTTTTTTTTGTAATTCGAAGCCGTTTTTTTATTTTATTTTTAATAATTCGAATCTATTAATAGTTGCGTATATACAATAATTAGAAATATAGCTTACCTCTCTACGAAAACATGCATTTTCAGTGCATAACGTGACATGAATTATTATAGACACAGATTAAGCACTTAAAAGTCCTTATCCGGATTTGAACTCATTATATTTCGGTTACTTGTTTTAATTTCCTGGGCTACCTCGTTTCCCTTTTTAAGGATGTATATTAAGCTAATTGTCATTGTTTTTTTTTTTCACGAAAGTAGTTAATGGTCTAAATCATCTTACCCACATGTACATATTATATTTTGTATAACAATTACTAATACTTAACATTCTCGTTTATGTTATTAATTAAGGTTCAACATATGTATGTAGGTATAATAAATTCAAAATGAATTAATATTTGTTATTTTTGTTTCATCTCAAACACTAATTAAGTAATAAATTCGTTACGCATAATTATTTTATTAGATGTAACAAAAAATAAACGAGTTCAATATTAAGATTGAATGTTGGAGCTGTCAATTTCTTTTATCAACCTTCACTTACATTTTTATCTACGCCGGCTTCACCCGCGTATAATTAATAAAAATATAATCGATAAAAAGACTATCCAACACAAAATAATGTTTAAATTCGAACCATTAGTTCCTCAGATTAGCTGGATCAAACAAACAAACTCTTCAGCTTTATATATTATATAGTATAGATTTATTCAACTTGGCTTAGCCGCTTGTTCGTTTCATTATAATTTAACTTTTTTTTATTGCATTATAATTTTAAATTAATGGTGCATATGTAATAAAAAGTATCAGATTAATGTCGCACAGCTGGGCTAGGGTTATTTTAAGTGGAAGGTCTTGCAGCGTGGTGGAATAAGCTCCAAGTGAGTATTGGAAATTTTATTCAACACATGCTAGTTCATCACGATATTCCCTTCACCGCCGTGCGACACATGAGATGAATTATAAACAAATATGTACGTGAAAAGTCAATGGTGCTTGTCCGGGTTTCACCCTGAGAGCTTTGTCTATGATATAGAATATCCATTAGGTCATCACGATGATGAAACTTAATCATTTATATATAACATGAAATAAATTTTATAATAAAAATATTAGTCCAAAGATATAGTCGGATGCTATGTTCATTAAAATAAGTACTACAGGTATTACAGTAGAATCCCGATTATCCGAATTAATTAAAACCAGGGGTATTCTGTATAATCGAAAATCCGGATAATCGATTTCAAAGTTAAATCAAACAGTGATTAAATTTTAATAACTTTTTATTATAAAAGGGGTTTTACATAGGTCACTTAGGCAATACGATATAAAAAAATATGAGTCATAAAGGTTAGTGACACAATACCTAAGCAATTTAAGATTTTGATTGGAAATCATTTGTAATTTATCTTTTGACGTAATGAACCACATCTTTCATTGTGGCCAAGTCGTGATGCGCTTCAGTTGTAATAACTGTATGGGATCCGATTCGTCCTGTCTTTCAAACCATTTAAAAGCAACATCTAGAGCTTCAAAAGCTCAAAAATACAACCTATTAGTTGAATAATATCATCGATATAAATAGAATGAAATAATAACAAACACTTTCAGGCAAATAAATGAGAGTAGCTACAAGTCGGAGGCGGGAATAAACTCGTCGTAACATGTCTCGTTGCGCCGTCAAAACATTTCTAAATCGGTAATTAGAGCCGTGAAGAATGAATCCGTATAATCGGATATTCGGATAATCGAAGTTCGGATAATCGAGATTCTATTGTATTTCATATACTTAAACGGTAACTGTTTGTACCGCTAGGTAAAGATCTCCCTCGTTAAGGACAATGACTTTAACCTAACACTTACTCCTCTATGATTCTGTGAATAAAACAGAATCTTACCATTTGTTTCTCATTTCACCACCAAGCTAGATTGAATGCTTAAATAACACCGTGATTGTATCCTCTAACTCTCGAATAAGGCTGTGTATTTAATTTATCATCAGTGCAATATTTTATTTCTTTCTTATGATCTTAATCTACTCATGAAGTTATAAGTCTCGGTATAATCTCTCGGTAACATATTTTAGTCTGCGCTTTGGCTTTTTATCATACAATGCTCGATTTGTATTCTTCACCATAACTATGACTATGAGAATTTTCAGCTTTTATAAGAGGAAGTATTATTCTTATCTGAATGATAATCAAAAGGATTTCCTGTAAGCTGTATTGTTCTTAAGATATGAATAAGTCGTATAGTTCCATTAATTCGCATTATTTTGCATAAAAAAAAAAACGCTTTGCAAATTATGCTAATTTATAGTTAACAGATGACGTCATCATATAATTTAGAACCGAAGTGGCTCCGAAGTTAGAATCTTAGCCCGAGATTTCAAACCCGGTTCAAACCCGGGCAAGCGGCATTGCATTTATGTTTTGCTTAATTTGTGAAAATTATTTCATTTTGTGGTTGGCGGTTAAGGAAAATTTCGTGCGGAAGCCTGCATGATCGGATGAAATGTTGATCCACTACATGTGTCAGAATCTGTGTCCAATCCGCGTTGGAACAACGTGGTAGCTTGCCCAGCAGTGGGTCATTAAAAAACTCGCACTTTACTTTTAATTTTTTAACAAATCAAATGTTTTCAAAGAATAATTATAAAACAATTAGGTAATATGAATATTGGATAATAAATAAATAATAAATATCCTGGGACATTATTCACACAAGGCCATCTGGTCCCAAACTAAGCAGAGCTTGTACTATGGAAACCAGACAACTGATATACTACATATACTACTTTTCTTTTTAAATAAATACTTATATAGATTACACCCAGACTCATGACAACCATATATTTTCATGCACACAAATGTCTGTCCTGGGTGGGAATCGAACCCACGACCTGCGGCGTGATAGGCAAGTATCTAACCAACCACGCCAACCGGCTCGTAGTTCGCATATTTTGTAAATTGACAGACAGAAAACAATGATGTTCTTATTATATATCTGAGTATGATTTTTTTATTTATAACTCTATTACAGTTAATGACATTTCTCAACTGAAATTGAAACGTTTAAGTGAAAACAAAAAACGTATAAAAATACTAAATAGAATTTTATACGAGGAAAAATAAAACTATGTTGACATTTCTTGTCCATATTTCGTACGAATTGTGATTACAATGCAATCGATTCGATTTCTTCGACATAATAGAGAATAATGTTTTTTTTTAATAAATATAAAGTTAAATTTATTTATTTCATATATAGAGCCTAGAATACGACTTTGCTTGCGTAGTACATACTTTATGAGGAGTTGAGGAATACTCCTCTCATCTGATAAAGAACTTCCCGTATATTTAATGTGATCAAATAACTTAATCTTGGATTTTGTCCGCATAATTAAATTTAAAAAAGAATAAATATGTATAATTATATTTCATGCCAGTTACAAGATTACCGAGAACCTTTTTTATCGTTTAAAATTAGACATAAATTATTTATTTTTTTAAATAAGCGACGTCCCAAAATTTTAACTTATTGACGATAAAAAAAAATGTTAAAAATAAATTTAAATAAAAACTTTTTTAATTATGAATAATGAAATATGTGAGACGGAAACAGTTATTAATAATAATTCTATTAGATGTCACGGTAGGATTTCATACAGCGAATTAAGTTAATTATAACAATTAGGAGTTATTACATGTAATGGCCGGTAACCATACACAATATCACGTGCTCTGCGGGTTAACGCACATTATACGTAGGATTAAACTTAAGCTGAGTGTAGATTAAGTAATGTATAAAGTAATTAAGCTTGTAGAATATTCCAGAGTTGTTAATACGCTTCTTAGTTTTCTCGAATTAAAAGCTTGTTTGTTTTATTAACATTTCAATCTTATTTGCGAGTTAAAACCCGGTCAAGCACTACTGATGTACTGAATAAACGAATAAAGTAATCCATAGTCCAGACATAGGTATATAAACGCATTTTTATGCTAGAATTACTGAATCAAATACAATACCAAATAAAATTTCCACATTAAGACATTTACGTAAAGCTCCAGCAACGTTTACTTATTCTATTTCTTATAACTAACTAATATAATAATTACATTCATTCATTATGAACTGCAATTGCAAAAAAATATAGTTAAATAATATTGAGAATAATAAATTATCGATTTAAGTTGTAATGAATGAAGTTTCCGTCAGCGAAAAAGCAATTTTCTAATAATTCTTTTTAATTTATCCAGCCAGCTATTACTTAGTATTCATTACACTTCTCGCCTAGAATACGACTTTGCTTGCGTAGTACATACTTTATGAGGAGTTGAGGAAAACTCCTCTCATCTGATAAAGAACTTCACGTCCTACGTAAGGACAAGGGCGTGTTATTTGTCTAGACAGCTTTAATAAATCAATGTGACTTCTATATAATGTGTACTTGACACATGTGTTTATTTATCTGTGGTGCACTTGAAGATCTGCACAAACAAGGATTTAATTTAAAAAATTGAATGTAGATATTATTAAAATGTTTTATTTATCTGTGAATATATGTATATATATATAATGCTATTTTTATATAGTTTATGGATATAATATTTTTTTTAAGTACCAATATCATTTTGGTCATTATAATAAAGTTCAAAAATATTTTTAGTTTTTCAATTTCACTGTCCATCTCACGCTACGCATCTATTAAAATAAAAATATACTTTTCTATAAAAAGTTACCACTCCTGGCTGTCAATATATATATATTGAAAATATACTAATAAATCATACAATTTATCTGTACGTTCATTAAACTAACAACTACAGTATCCTTAAAACGAAAGAAAGAATCGTGAGAAAGTGTGACAGTCCAATCTTAGTCGTAGCGCGTTAATGAAACGCAGGACAATGATCATTGTTTGCTATTTTAAACATATACGTGTCATTTTATTTTTCTTTTATGGCACCGCATCTATTCGCGATCACACGGCATTTAATAAGCGGTAAGATCTTTCGTTAATTAATCCATATCAAAGCGCTTGAAGCGACGGTGACGCGAGTCAATTGTTTTTCTCGGGATGCTTAATGGATTTGACCATTTGTTATCGTCACCGCTTAATTGTATAAGCTTAATTTGATCCTTTTAAATGTTATTGTTTTCGTGTCGTTGTTTGTAAATATACCCGAAACAACCTGCGTGCACCCAAGTTCAAGAGGTTTCTAGAAGCCATATTTGCCATTCGATTTGCAAATATTAATTTAAAAAAAAAGTTTAAAATTAATACGACTATTAAAAGTAGGATATAATCGATTTTCAAGATATCTTGGTAAATCCTGACTAATGAAACTAAATCAATACATATGTAGCTTATTATAATTTTTTAGAATGTCAAAGACGGAATGAATGGTCTTTTTAAAATAAATAGGTAATTTGTTAAAAAATATAAAACTATTAAAAGAAAACACTGATGTTAGTTATATAACTAAATATAATTACAATAACAGTTATGTTGCGTGCTGCGTACGAACCGTTACCTCGGCGACCACTTAAACTCATAATTGATTGCAGGACATCGCAAATTATTACCAGATGAACGCGTAATAAAACATTAGGAAGTCGCGACGATACCAGCTGGATTAAAAACGACCTTACTAATCATTACTTTGGTTGTAAGGGCCTATTGCATTCGGTCAAGCTATTGTTACGTCATGTATGCAATGTTTTCCAATATATAACGTAAATAAGTGTTAGGTATCATTGTTTTCTACTTTGTAATTATTATTATTTGAATGACATGGAAACAAAGAGCGAAATATACTTGACCCGTAAATGTAAATAAGAGTATCGTCCTTATAAATATAAACTAATTATTCATATCGATGTTCAACATCAGAAAATGAATAACGTTTCAAAATTGTATCATTTTATTTTTATCATTGCAAATATGCGTTCTGAAGATTAGTGGATAATTTAATATCGTTCAAATAGCTGGAGAATACGATCGTCGTTTGATTTATGAGGGCGTAATTTTACAGCCGATCGCCTCTTTGATCCTACTGGGGATAACGTTCCCAGGATGAGTTGGGTTCCTTCCTAACGTGTTGTTAAGTTAATGAAAATAATCTTTACTTTAGCCAAAATAAAATATTCTTACTTATACAATGAATTTACAATGATCTTAGTATTAGCATTTCTGACTTCGTTTCTGAAACGATCGTCAAAGTCATACTAATCTGACTAAATACTGAACGCTTATTGGTCGCCTATTGCGTCATCGGCTGTTATCGACCAATTACAATTCAGTTTATATTAAAATTAGTATATTCGACTATAATGAGCGTTTCGGGAACTGGACACTAGTCCTCCTCTGGTTTATAGGTTGGCTCTATCCCGAGACCTTAAAGAAATGCTACAATATTATATGAAATTTGATATATTATTCATTATTATTAGCACAAGACAACGGCCCAAGAAAGTACCACTCATAATAATCGTCTCAAGATACATTGCTTAGCTAGTAGTAAAATTCAGAACAACCAGTAAATCAAGGCTTATTATAAATCAGTATAAGAACACGGACAGAGTTGAATACGTATGCTGTATATTGTTTACTTACAATTATTTTTATACGATTCATACGATAGATTTTTAATGAAAGTTTCCTGCGCTGGATTACCTCGAAATATCCGTTTCTTGTTCTTTCTCTGTCACACGATGTTTTGTCTCGCTCACAATGAAAATAATCCCAAACATACCATGTTATTATAACTTGAAATTGCAAATGAATCCCGCTCAGGTTGTTTTTGTATTCGCACCTCATGTCGAGATATAATTAATTATGATTAATTACAGGGTACTTCAGGCAATAAATATAATTTCATAACATTTCAAAGTGATTTTATATATATATACCTTTGGAAATTATGCTTATTAGGAACTGTGAATATATTATTTGAATTGCAACATTTTTACAATATCACAGCACTTTATAAACATACGTTTCAACTTTCATATCTTATCATAGACTTTGGTAGCAAAGAGTTGTTTTATAATTGGTATTCTTAGCATTTTATTTCAATATGTATATTTGTTAAACAAAATTATGGTAGAAACCTATGATAGAAATCTTTGCCGTTACACTATCATAAAATACAGTACTTGATATTTTTATGACTTGTACTTTTAGATTAGCCGTATCGTCTTTATTATACTGTGTTCCCATTAAAATAATCGTAATACTATTGATGTAATTATATATATGTATTGAAACAAATTGTTAGTAGGAAGATTAAGGAATATCATATAAATCGTACTACAAAGATTGTTGTTTAAATAGTACTACTGAAAATAAATAAATGATATATATTGTACTTATATCATTTGGTGGTAGAGCTTTGTGCAAGATCGTCTGGGTAGGTACCACCCACAGTAAAACAACAGTACTTTGTTTTGTTGTGTTCCGGTTAGAAGGGTGAGTGAGCCAGGTTGGTGACGATGTAAGCGATGGTTGACATATCTCACAATGCCAATTTCTATGACCGTTGTTGACCACTTACCATCAGGTGGTACATATGCTCGTCCGCCTACCTATACGATTTTTTTTTAAATATTATATTCAAATTCATAAGTGTTCATTACACTTCTGTTTGCATGTGTTGCTTTTTGCTGCTTCTTTTATGTATAATTTTCCTTTTCGAAGCCAATTTGTTTGTGGCTTGGTTCGATACTTGATTGAGACGGGATCCACGGCTGTCATACATTATCGCAACTTGTTAAATATACATTTAAATATTATTATATTTAATTTATATCATATGTTCACAAAAAAGCGGCGACACAAAACAAAGATAGTAAATCTAGGAAAAAATAGCGGAGACAAATAAACAGTTAAATGAATAAACACGGATAACTCACGCACACCTTAAACAGTGTCGATGTTGTCAAGTCAAATTAGAAGCGTTATATAGCTGGTAAATCTACTTGAAAAAAGGGTTTTTAACGCAAAAAAATACACTTATCTTACTGAGATTTAAATTGAATATACAGAATATTAACTTTTAATTATTGATATGACCGCGTTCAAAACTGTCTAGCTTGGTAATTTAATATCTAGAATATTAAATACACTGAATAATTGACATATTAATGTCACATTGTAAATAATCTTTATTAATAAAATAATTCTATGGAAATCAAATGTTTTCGTACATTTAATGCGAATACACTAATTATTTTATAATCAACTTCACCTCGACACGTTTCGTGTATAGCGCAAAAAGTAATCATGATCGTCAATAAACAGTACTTCTTTGAGACGAGGCACGCGAAACAAATAAATGTAACCGATCTAGAACTACAGAAGACATCTTTCTTCTTTCTTTCTATTCAAAATTTAAAACGTTAAAAAAAATATATGACGAGATTAAATTAGTTCTTTGTTCGTCTTTATATTTTACTTTAAAATTTTATTTCATACAAATTATAATTATAAGTGATTACAAAAGTATAATAAATACTAAGTTTGAATGAAATATTTATAATCGTTACGTCATCACTTCACCCTACCCGCACAAAATCTAGTTTTAAAATCATCGTATTATTTCAATTTTCAATTCATCATTTCATTTCATTTTTTGAATTTCGAATCGTTTTTTTTTTATATTTCGAATACAATTACAATCTAAATAATTAGAAAGAGATTTATCGAACCGACAGTATTAACATTACGTAGAATTATTAAACAGTAGGTATTTGTTATTATAAATTCAAATAAATATAAGTTTTTACAGACGCTACTATCTTACTGTTGTCATTACATCATTAAAATACAATTTACCTTCGAATAGCGTTATAAAACTTACACAAATAAACTCTTGACTATTATCAATATAATAAAACATTGTTTATTTTGTCATTTATATATCTTACCCATTCAACAATACCAATAGTCTCCTTTGTGGATAATAAAATTTATCTTGTCAGCTTTTGTTTAGAAATATACGAGTACAATTATTATTTTTTCATTATGTAATAATATTTTTTTTATTAATCGAGGGTGAGCTCCGATTGGAAATTTACGTCTTAACTGATGGTCAGTTGTTCGAATCCGTTCAAGGGATAATTATTTATCAAATTACGCTCATAGGCGTATGAAACCATCGCAAGAAAAAAAATGAAAGTCAAATGATATTCTACAACATATGTATATACAATTGAACATACATAGCCATTCGCCTTTATATCAAATAATTTACTAGAAGTAGGATTAAAAGCTGTTACGTATACTTGACTTAAATATTTAAGTACAAACTCATTTAATAATAATTTAAAATTACTAGACAATAATTATTATTGAAAATTTAAAACATTTTTTTTCTACTCGCATTTTTTTTTTATTGACAACACTGGACCTTGTCAAGAGCTTCTTTAATTTGTTATTATACAACAATGACTACAACAAATAATGACTTTGAGCATTTAAAATGATGATTAATATTTTAAGCAATCAGAGTTAATGAATACGTAATACTGTTGGAAATATTATAATAAATTTGCAACACGGCCTTGCAATTCAGTACATGAAATGTTTTCTGAAAAGTTTAATTGTGACGATCAGCCATATGTACGAGCACAATTGTTAGTCTGTCAAGTAATTTCCTCATGAAATGTCTACAGAACAGAATAAGGAAATTACAGGATGGATTCAAATAAAACTTGTCGTGTTTATCGTTCATATAATGAGACAACATTTGTTCTGTCGCGAATGAAATAGTTTTGACAGTCACGCCTATACGGCAAACTCAACAGCACAACAACAGTTCCACTACAACAATATAGTGAAACTGTTGTTGTGTACTGTGGAACGGTATGGAAGTTGTTGCGCTGTAGCGATATCTATCGGCATAGCAACATAGTAAATAAACTTGGTTTTAATTTTTTAAATGCATAAATATATATAACTTTCAAAGCAATCGATCAACATTTATTTGTTTTCGGGTCTATAATCAAATTAAACGTTAATCTTGGAACAATTGTCACAAAGGCATAAGGTATACGTAACACAAAACAATTATAATACGATGCACTCATCATTTCAGCAGAAGACGATGATGTTATTTTTATCGTAATGAAGTAAATATAAAAATTCTAGAAACTTGTTTATCAATGGTCGCTTAAACACGTTCAGGCCTAGCGGAAGCTGTGGCAACTTATCGTAAACATACATACATCACGTATTTTCTGTTGGTGCTGAGAAGCGGAACTAACTACTGTCATAAATCGTCTGGCTAAGTTTTATCAGCGATGCACAGAGCGTCATGTTTCTATTATGATGCTTGCCTTTTCCGCGCTCGCAACCTGCATTTCATTTGCTATGACATGTATATATGACCGTACATGTGGGACTTACTGAAATGTTCTTTGGACGTGATATAATTAAATTATATATCCAACGAAATTCTAATTATAAAATTAGTAATTTACTAAATAATTAATAGTTGCCTATAGTTATAAATGTCTACGCTTACATCGTTTTTGTACTCAAACGTTGTATGTGTTATGTGTTATTTAAAATTACATAATAATGATATAAATATTCGTTTAAAATTATATAATAATGATTGATATAACAACTTAATGCAATACTGACTAATATTTATGTATATATATATATATATATATATATATTTTTTTTTTATTTAAAACATACGTGAATTACCTTTTAATACAGAAAAGCTATTGATAACGTTTTCTAAGTTGACTAACGTCGCGATAAATACAATAAAATTCTAATAACAACAACGTTTTATGTTTTATTTGTAATGAGTTTGTACTCACATGCACTTGGGGCATTTTACTTTTACGATCACTTCGTTTTTAATGGATTCTGTGTTTAAAAAACTGATATATTTGATTGAGTTTGTTATTTATCAAATTCTTATAACAACTAGGATATATTTTTTATTACTCATCGTGTTATTTAGTTTCGAATTCACCTCAATATAATCACTATGTATCAAAAATAATATTGAATACGTATATATTTTATCAATTGATAGTGGATAGTAAAATTATTTTGGAATTTGAACAATAATTATATATAACTAGCAGTGCACGCGGTTTCACCCGCGTATAATTAATAAAAATATAATGAATAAAAAGCAGCCTAGAACCTTCCTCGATAAAAGGACTATACAACACAAAAATAATTTTTAAATTCGAACCAGTAGTTCCTGAGATTAGCTGGATCAAACAAACAAACTCTTCAGCTTTATATATTAGTATAGATGAACCATTTAACAGGAAAAATTATATATTACTATTATTCAATTAATCCTATTACGGATTAAATAAATATTTTTTGAATAAAGATGTTTGAATTTGAGTTCGTGTTAGAACGACCACGACTGATCCAAAAATTGTGTATACTAACCACATCATAAAAGATAATTTATTTTAAAAGCAAATACGCGAGTTTCTTCTCGCCAAAGGTCGCTTTCCGAAACGATGGTAGGGTAAAAATTTTGCCAATTCGCAAATTTTTATATTGGATTTGATTGTTTTCATTCAAAGATCAAATTAATCACGTTTTGTCTAAACTTTATATATATAACTATGAAATATTATACTAACTTTATATGTTTTAGTTACATATTACTCGATGGACAATCTATGAAATATTTAAAAAAAATATAAAGAATATTACATTAATTTAATAGGACGAGCAATTAAAAGTGGAAATACTGACATTCTAAAACATGAAATCGAGAAATGTTCAGATTGATAAAAAATTCGTTACATACAAGTATAAAGCTGATAGCACATAACGGCCTAAGGGTAGACTGAGTGTTATTAATTTAAATAAATCAACATTTTTTTGCATATGTATTGCTTATGGAAAGGGATTTTGAAATATAGCGATGGAAACCAGATAACCTATTGCTAATACTGCTTAGTTCACTTCACCTTATTGAGCTAAAACATGTATTGTCGTGCATAGGGAGTAATACCGCCGTATGCCGTGACGTCAAACGGCATGTCGCTGTTAAGCCGTCACTGCCTTTATTTATTACACCATATTTATTTACTGGTTAATTATAAGTTATTTTCCCTCCCTGTTCCGTGACGGTTACATTGTTTTAATATTTTCGAAGTTACCTTACTAATGGTTCAAATTTAAGACAACTTAGACTACATTCGGCACATGTTTTTGTATTAACGAATCTTCAATGCAAATTTTTAGTTTTTCGCTATGAAGTTTTTTTTTTTTTTTTTTTTTTTATTGTATAGGTTGGCGGACGTGCATATGGGCCACCTGATGGTAAGTGGTCACCAACGCCCATAGACAATGGCATTGTAAGAAATGTTAACCATCACTTACATTGCCAATGCGCCACCAACCTTGGGAACTAAGATGTTATGTCCCTTGTGCCTGTAATTACACTGGCTCACTCACCCTTCAAACCGGAACACAACAATACAAAGTACTGCTGTTTTGCGGTAGAATATCTGATGAGTGGGTGGTACCTACCCAGACGAGCTTGCACAAAGCTCTACCACCAAGTAAAAAGTTCGACAGTGTAATATCATACGATATCAATAAAATTAGCTAACCTGCATACCATAACTATAATATTTTATCATCTTGGTCCAAAACGATATTCATATATCATCCTTGCTTATCAATGTGTTCGACGGCTTATGACTATGTTACATCTAACGAATCCTCTGAATTGATGATGTAATGCAAAAAAAAAATTTACATGAAAATCCGGTTTAGGTTCTCGTTGCTTTAAAAAATTCGGTTACGACCTTGACAAACGTCGCAGAGGCAAGAACCGACCTCATCGCAGCCGATCCTATGATTATAAAATCATAAAACTACTATATATGTATTATCAATCACGTGAACACTTATCTCAGCTTTATTAGCCAGTAATAATTATTTTGCTGAGGCGAGTTTTTGTTCGTGTAACTATACCGCGTTTTTTTTGGTTTTGATTATTTTAGGCCGGTGTATAAATATGAAAACTATATTCAGCTTATAACATTTACTATGACTTTATTGCATATAGGTATATTAACACGGTAAAGAAATTTAATTATGCATGAAATACTTGAAAATAAGATGATTTATAATACTTATCAATAAGATTTTATGTTTATTTAATGTGTCATGCAAAGATCATTTGTATTAAGTCACTTTACAGCTTCTCACTCTGGTATTTACTTCCCAAAACTATTTTATTGCAACGTCTATATCACACTCATAAATGAATATTTACATTCTCGCACATCCAAACACGACGTAGAACTTGTAAAAGGGAAGCTGTAAAATGAAACTCATTCATTTTTTAGACAACGCAACGTATTATGTTGACAAGCTGTTGCACTGGAATAATAATACTAATATTTAAAGGGCTTTGACATATATTTTTATTGTCAGTCGGCATGGAAATTTCACGATCGGTTCAGGCATCGGGTGTTTTGTTTACTGCTAACTTTCATAGAAGTGGACTTACGATTTTTTTTTATCCCGCGAATTATACTAGTAATTAATATTTATACAAGTATTGTTTAAAAATTGGAATACATAGCCTCTCTTAGAGATACAAATTGAAAGTATTTTTATATTATTACAAATACCGAACGTGTAAATATTCGTTTAAAATTACATAATAATGTTATCATTACAACTTAATGCAATACTGACTAATATATATATATGTATATATATATATTTTTTTTTAATTTAAAACAGACGTGAATTCCATTTTAATACAAAAAAGCTATTGATAACGTTTTCTAAGTTGACTAACGTCGCGATAAATACAATAAAATTCTAATAACAACAACGTTTTATGTTTTACTTGTAATGAGTATGTACTCACATGCACTTGGGGCATTTTACTTTTACGATCACTTCGTTTTTAATGGATTCTGTGTTTAAAAAACTAATATATTTGATAGAGTTTGTTATTTATCAAATTCTTATAACAACTAGGATATATTTTTTACTCATCGTTTTATACGCCATTATTTTATATTAAAATTATCGGAAATTGGATATTAGCCAGATTCAACGGTCACATATGCCTCAGTCATACAATAAACTTGTATCTTTAATTTCAATAACTATTATCTTTGTTTATAATACTCGCTGTGTAATTATTAATATTTGAAAATATATTCATTAAAACATTTACAATAAATTTTCTACAAACAAAAAATAATAATAGCTTAGAAGCTATTATTAATTTTGTAGCAACTATAGATACATGACCGCTGCGAATGTTGGCAAGAATACTAGTTGGCATTCTCAGCAATTCCGTTGAATCACAATTTCGACTCTTTGAGCGAAAAATGAAAGACAATATTAATTCCACATATTAAATAAATAATATTATATATTATAATGTTCAAGAAAGCTACCGAAATGTTATAAAAATTTTGGTTATTGAAATAATTTAGTTTGATTATGTAACATTTATACATGTATGAACGAGACTTGCAAAATTGGGTACATATTTAGGTACTTAAAACACCTACAACGAGGCTAAGTTTAACTGTATACCTATGTAATAGTGACCACGTTTCTCAAATTTTTATTTTATTTTGAATATCGGATACGTTTACTATATTCGTCGAAATAAACTTTACTAACACTAACTAAAAAAAATTAAGCTTCACTGTAACCTCCTGCATAAATACTATCAATATTAATATGAAGTATTTATTATATGGCGACGATTATCAACTTATTTTGGAGGTTGAGCCTTATTTATAAACGTCACTTAGCTGTTTAGATATATACTGATGTTAATATTTCTGTCATTATTAATTTTACATTTGAATAAAGAAGATACACAACTGCATAATTAGTCAACTGCGAAGCAATGTATAACTAGAGTCGTAAGTTTCGAACGTAATTAAATGTTGTTACCAAATACAACCTTTTTGCGTTAACCTCTTTAGTACGTTCGTATAATCGCATAGGCCAACGTTTCGATCCGTTCTCAATACAATGAATATTCAACATTAAATGGTATTTACACGTACTGACTTGTTCACACAAAGCAAGTCCTTGGCAAAGACACTGGATTAGATTGTTGAAATAACGCGGTACGAGTCCGACAACGTCCACTATTACGACAAAATGTACATTTTTAAATATTATTAGACCTATGTTGAATAATGTATTTTTTTTAATTATTTAACATTTAACTATTAAAATAATAAAACTGGTTTTTCTCCGGTTTGTCATGACCGTATCATCCATATCCATTGAGTAAATGAGATGAAAATCATTTGATATATATTCGATTAATATTTGTTTAGATTATGCTAATCTTGAAGGGCCGAAGAGGGCATTGAACTAACAATGAACCTGTTTAATTTTATTTTTTTTACAAAACATTGCAATTTACTACAGTAGGTGTGATACAGGTAAAGTAATTAGAATGAAAATTCAACGTTTGTCGAGCTAGAAACTCTTACAAAATTATTATCGTTTTTTTAATGAAATACGTAATATTTCGATAGCATATTCAGTGTTCATACATCAAATTATTTTATCGAATACGTCCTCAATGTTTGATGTCGCCTTAATACATTTATATATAAGCGAGCGGGGCTCGGTAAAGGCTAATTAATTCAAAGTTATTTCGTCGTCCGTGCTATAAGAGCAATTAAATATGCAAAATAAAACGGGACGTAAGAATGAGGAAAAAATATAATGAACAACGTCATTAAGTATTATTTAAAGGCATATTACAATACAATAAATATTAAAATTTATCGAATGTCGACTAGTAAAAATGTATAGACATTTTTTATTAATAATATTTGTAAAGATTGTATTTAAATGTTGTAATCAATGTTTCATGTTGTATTGTAAGCGTTGCGATTGTCACATTAGCGAGCGATTGTGTAAGTTGTGTGTTGCGTTTGGTTGCTTTGCGCTGCGTTGCGTAGCACTTATAGTTTGGTCTCGTTGTAGCGCGAGGGCTGGCCTGCCACTCGCCCGGACCTGCCGCAACCCCGCGGCGAATCTACGTAGCGACGGTAACTACAAAAACGTAGTACGTATTGACTGTTTTTAATAACATTCAACGGTAAAACACCAACTTTACCATGATTTTAATATGTATAAATAAAATGTCAAATTACAAAGGATTTTTTTCCTTAAAGTATATCTGGCATTAAGTTTTTGCTTCGAAGGATTTTTATAGGTCGAATAAAAAAACAAACGAGAACATGCACGTGTGCTGGCTTTGTCTTTAAGTTTGAATATTAATTATAGTATGTTAAGTTCTAAGAAAGAAAAAACAAAACAGTTTACAATTGAATATTAACGGTAAATATATTCTAAGAGCAATATTTTTAAACTGCACTCAAAACCTGTCTCAAATAAGCTCGCCCGCTAAATGTTTCTTTAATGGTTTTTGTAACCAGTTATCATTTATTAGTGAAATTTAAACTGGAAGAAAACCATATAACCGGTACTCTGGAGCCAAATGGTCGCAAGACAAGGCCGAGCTGCTACTGGGAACAGCGACCTTGAAATGTATACCTCGAAATATATACGCTTCAATTGATATGTTTATCGAAAGTATATTCAGGTCATTTCCAAATCCAAATTCCAAACGCTTCATCTTTGCACCCGTAATTTGACATGGAAGCAGTTGCACATAGCCCTTGATCAGTGTAGAGCAAGATTCTCTTTCAGCGCCTTTTGGTAGACTTCACATAAATTGCATTTCAGTTAGTGTTATTGAAATAATAATTACTACATTTATAAAAATCAACCAACGCTTATGTATACCTGGTAATTATTTTTGACATTTTCGATCCGAGCGAGTGATCACCACTCTCGCTCGACTCTGCCTCGGCTAGACAAACAAACAAACAAAAAATTAAATCTTTCCTCTTTATAATATTAGTATAGATAACGAATAAAAAAAGAAAAACAAACTCTTTGGTGTTAGAACTTTCAGGTAGTTCACGGTAGCTTATATTGCGATGCAGTATTCTGTAGCAGCAAAAATAAAAAATGAAAAGGCATGGAGATAAAAATAAATGTAATGGTTATTGACGAGATTAAGGATCATTAAAATTGCGGCTGGACCACCATCGCATTTCGCATACAACGAGTTACACAACAGACATAACGCAGACCACTCACTAAATGCATGGCTATAACATATTTCATGTTGCGGGTTAGCAGTATTTTATAACACGCATACAGGTTTCTTATATACATGAGCCATGATGGCCCAGTGGTTAGAGGACGAGAATCTTAACCAGTGATTTCGAGTTCAAAACCAGGTAACCACCACTACTTTCAAAAGTTAAGCACATTAAGTGCTTAATTTGTGTTATTTCTTCTCGTGTTCAGCGGTGAAGGAAAACATCATGAGGAAATGCATGTAACGACGGAACCTGCCATGTCTATAACCAAATCGTATTGGAGAATCGTGATGGAGTAAGCTCTGAACATTCTCCTCAAAAAGGAGGCCTTAGCACGATATAATCTACTTCGTATTCCTTCACCTGAGACGTGACAAAGACGGGAATTAAATCGCGATCGCCGATTAAGATCCACATGTTTTATGCACGGGGTCGCCTTGGATCTTTCAAATCGCAATGCTCCCATGTAATTATTGCATATAACGGAACACGACAGAAGGTCAAGATGAATGAACTGTAATATTATAGTCTGATAGATGGATAGATACGTCCATCGCTTAATAAACATTGACACATACGAGCTCAATGTTACGTTTAATGGATTTCATGATCATATGACGGCATTTTATTACGTATCTCTGTATTTTATATAGTATCACTCCGTACCAAGCTACAACAAATACAATTATAACTAAACGGGTTTCAAGCGTATATAAAAGCATTCATAAAAAATATATAAGAGTGATGAGGACACACAAATACAAAAGTTATATTATACTCTTAACGCGGGATCTCTATTATATTTTGTACTGAATCAAGGAATATCAAACCCAAAACTAAACAAACATATTAAAGTGAATTAAAATAAAACGCACCAAACGTTCTTCTCGACGGTATCCAGGTCGCTGTCGTGTACCGGACACGTACTGCTCGCGGGCGGTTAGAGCTAAAAGTAAGTAAGCTAGCGGTCTCCGTTTAATGTTTTATTTATTTATCAATATTATTATGGCGGAATATTTAAATGGATTGTAGTCCTATTTCAATAATTCCTTATATCATAAAAAATATTTATTGGGGAAGTTTATAAGGAAACAAATCCAACTATGACTCCAAAGCAGTAATCAAAAACTTCTGTTAATTATCAAACACCAAAATGATCCTGATATTCATATTCCTTGACTGATTCCTTTTATTGGTATAGTGGTGTTACAGGTGAATAGTGACTGAGCTAGTGCGATTAGGTAAAACTGACGCAAGGTTCATAACATTGATGACGTAAGCGGTGTTCCGTGTGTGTGTGGATGAATTTATATTTTAAAAGTGATATATTTTATAATGAAAATTTATAAAGACGTGACAAAGACGGGAATTAAATCGCGATCGCCGATTAAGATCCACATGTTTTATGCACGGGGTCGCCTTGGATCTTTCAAATCGCAATGCTCCCATGTAATTATTGCATATAACGGAACACGACAGAAGGTCAAGATGAATGAACTGTAATATTATAGTCTGATAGATGGATAGATACGTCCATCGCTTAATAAACATTGACACATACGAGCTCAATGTTACGTTTAATGGATTTCATGATCATATGACGGCATTTTATTACGTATCTCTGTATTTTATATAGTATCACTCCGTACCAAGCTACAACAAATACAATTATAACTAAACGGGTTTCAAGCGTATATAAAAGCATTCATAAAAAATATATAAGAGTGATGAGGACACACAAATACAAAAGTTATATTATACTCTTAACGCGGGATCTCTATTATATTTTGTACTGAATCAAGGAATATCAAACCCAAAACTAAACAAACATATTAAAGTGAATTAAAATAAAACGCACCAAACGTTCTTCTCGACGGTATCCAGGTCGCTGTCGTGTACCGGACACGTACTGCTCGCGGGCGGTTAGAGCTAAAAGTAAGTAAGCTAGCGGTCTCCGTTTAATGTTTTATTTATTTATCAATATTATTATGGCGGAATATTTAAATGGATTGTAGTCCTATTTCAATAATTCCTTATATCATAAAAAATATTTATTGGGGAAGTTTATAAGGAAACAAATCCAACTATGACTCCAAAGCAGTAATCAAAAACTTCTGTTAATTATCAAACACCAAAATGATCCTGATATTCATATTCCTTGACTGATTCCTTTTATTGGTATAGTGGTGTTACAGGTGAATAGTGACTGAGCTAGTGCGATTAGGTAAAACTGACGCAAGGTTCATAACATTGATGACGTAAGCGGTGTTCCGTGTGTGTGTGGATGAATTTATATTTTAAAAGTGATATATTTTATAATGAGCATAAAAATTATTAAATATTGACAGAATGTTGATTGGGTTGAAACGCATCGTTGAATTTCACATCTTATGGACAACAACCCTAAAGTTAGTGTATTAGCAATTTGAAGCCATATAAGAGAGTCGCGTTCACACTTGCCTTGCGTCGTGATTCGCATATTATACTACCTAACGTTAATCGTTAAACCACATGCATTGCTGAATTTTAAATGTTTAGTTAAACCTAATTTATTGTTTTCATTTACACTTTGTAATTGTTAACAGTAATACGTCAATTTAAATATTAAAATGTTTATAATTTTTTACCGTTTCTCACGCATTGGTATGAGAACTCGTTCGGATATGCTATTGTTTCATCTTTCACTTTAATAAGTAATGTGATGAACTAGCTGTGCCCAGCGGTTTCACCCGCGTATAATTAATAAAAATATAATAAATTATTTTATTACTATAATAACACACACGCGCACACATACACACACACACACATATGGCTACTGGTAAAGAAATACGTAATTAACGATTCGAAATTAATTTTCATTTACCGATCTTATATATGGCCTAACATTTGCGCCATTACATGTTTTTTGTGTGTACCAATTTTCATCAAGATTGGTCAAGCCGTTCTTGATTTATAAGAAGACATACAGACAGACAGACAGACAGACAAAAATGAAAAAAATAGTATAATGTGAATCACTGCATCATAAAATGATTATTTATCACAATATTCGGTGAAAAAAAAAATGTACAGACAGAACCAATTGATTTATATAGTAGTATAGATATAGATAATTCTATTTTAATTATAACGTCTAAAACAAAACCTATAACAATATAAATCCATTATAAATTATGTCCAACAATTCCATTTTTAAATAAGGAATTATAAATTAATGAAACTACATTGATAAAGTGGTTTAAAATGATCATTTGCAAACAGTTGACACGAGCAGTTATCACTCGATCGCTGATAACGATCTAGTTAGCAAGTGTTAAAAAATTGGCCCGATAAATTAACATTACGATAATCACTACCATTTATTATAACACAGGACGGTAAACAGAATAGTGTTAATGTTTCATCAAATATTGTATTTTTAAACAAAAATCAAGAAGTATTTCAAATAATATCGTGAAGTAGAGTAATGTTTTGCTTAGTTTCTATAAAATAACGTATTAGTATTTAATAATTGTTTATAGGAATGTCTTCTTGCCCGTGAGCTCATTATTTTTCCGCTTCGCGTTCAACATTCGTGAGTAATTATCTCAAAGTTTTAAGATAAAGGAACAACTTTAAATATCTTATTGCTAAATTGAAAATAACACCCAGAGGCCCCTCTGGGTGTTATTTTCAGCTCATTTCGCTGTGTCAACGATATTTTGTTCTTAAATATAAAAAAATCTCTATCTAATAAAGTAACACACACACGCACACACACATACACACACACTCACACAGAAACACAAACAAATGTACACGTACACACTTCGATATGTATTAGGTATTTATAACGTTCAAATAGAGGACACAACACACACATTTCATGGATCATACATATCTGACTCATTAAAATATTTGTCAACAACAAATATATGTTTTATTAAAAGAACCAGAATTAGCTAGCCTGAATTACTCTGCCGTCTTTGTTCTTAATTTATTAATAGAAAAAACATCTCTGTCGAGCTATAGTGACCCCGGAACAGTAACCCGTTTTACTTTTTTTAGGAAACGAAACAATTCAAGGTACAAAATAGATAAAATATTATTTGTTAATATCTTGTCAACACTCGTAAATATCTATTTATTGTTCGTGATAAGGCGATTGACATTCATTTTGTAATATTTGCGTGATCCGACGAAACGAGCTGCGGAAATTACCACAATTAAAAAAAAAAACAATGGAAGAGTCATCGGGTCGTTCAATTGCTCGCTAAGATGTCCATCATTCGTAATAAAGATACAAGGTTAATAAATAATATTCCACAGTTGGCAAAGGTACTGCCGCTAGCGCGAAGGATTCAGGCTTACTCCACCGGGCTTGTGTGTACACATGCATCTGAATTTTATCCACAAATTTTCATTGTGATATTTTAATTTGCATGAACTTATTATAAGCACAAATCAAAAAGTATTTGAAAACTCAACGGTTCTTGTCGGATTTGATACTACGATCTTCGCTTATCGTCCACGTGTTCTATCCACTAAGCCACCTCGGCTCTTTTCATCTCTCAATTTCAGTAAACATATGTAAAATAATATATTTAAATGCGATATAAATCAGTTATATTGACTCTTAATTAAAATATTATTTACAAATTAAGGTATTTATGCTATTTGTCAAATTCTCACGTTTTAAACTATAATGTCGAGTTGTTAAGTTTCATTAAAATTTAAACGTAAAATGAAGTCAAATTAAAGATACATGTAATATAATTACAATACATACATGTTCAAGCTCGAAATTATTGTACTAAATGTGCACCTCTAAATTGATTAAATGCAAATATATTATGATAACAATTAAGTATTTAGTTAAAAAATTAAACGACACCTCGATCGCAAAAACTTTATGAAACCATGAACTAAAAAACGCTCATTTCCATTATCCGAACTAATTAAAACGAACGTTATCATCGTTAATACCAATTATACTAACCATTAAATTTATTCAGTACATTACGTATATGACATTATCAAAGTATATTTCAAAATGATACAGTCTTGAAAATTCGATTGGTTGTTTAAATAACAGTGGCATAAGCTGTGGTCACCCTACATAGGTTAAGCGAGAGGTCTTACAAGGGAAGATCATTTTAAATGTTCTAAGATCAGATATCCTCGTTTGATTAAGTAATCCGTAAATTAATCTAATTACGAGGTACGATTTAGTCTTATGCCTTTTTATAGAATTTGACGGTTAAAAGTTAGATAAGTCATTTTAACGCCATAAGATAAGTGCTACCGTTTTCATTTGATAAGTTTAAATACAGTTATAATTTGAGATAGTAATAATATAAAGTTAAATTTGGATTGAATTTGGGTTGGATTTGCCAACGATTCAGAGCTAATAAAGATTTATGGGCCACAATTCTATTCAATTTCAATAGGCGTTTAAAAAAGCCATTTGTCATCGTGCGACCTCTAAACTATTCATATCCAATATAATAATATATTATGTAAAACGAAGGAAAAACACATAGACTTTCGCAACTTGATGACTGGAGTCGACTTGATATTTTAGTTAATAAATTTAAATATATTAAAAGAAAGATAACACGATCAAATAAAAATGAGTGAAAACGAGACAATGAGTCACATCACACATAATTTGGTCATGTAAATTAGTTCAAACCGAGCGAAAAGTGAAAATGCAACGATTATTGAACACATCTACGCGTATGCAATAACAATACAGACGAGAGAACAATGACTTGTCACGTGCACGCATAAGACAAGACAGTCGCAAGACATTATTATCATCATTGATTTGACATTCGAAAGAAGACGACAGAATTATTTAAGTAATCATTTCCTAAGTAAAGATAGCAGTTATTATATAGCTTATAACTAATAATCCATTTCAATTGTATATACTTAACAATAATTCAAGATGGCGGACGATACTGATTCACTAACTAAAAACAAATTGTTTAATAAAATTGTTACCTCTTTCTTGAATGTAACAAGACGTTTTGTAACCGTTCGTGAATAATTATGGTTTAACGAATGGCTAAGATTATTCTTACTCGCTTATGTATATTCATTAGTAATCTCAACGTCATAGTTGTACGTCACGCAAGTCGCGTCAGTAACCTAATTGGAAACAGATGAATAAACTTTAAATGATGTCTTTCATATCGCGATCCTCTATTTCTACGATAAGTGTTTATGAAAATATATACACTTTAAAACATTTTTAATTATAAAATGAAAACGATAGATTAATATTTAATAACAACAAAATTGTATTCTTTAAAAATTAAAAACGTATAAGAATTTTATTTCGAAAATACGTTTAATGTTTTTGATTTGGAAAATTGGCGGTCATATAACGCCAGGCTCGTGCCTCAAGGGCCTGACGTATTATTGATAGACTAACTACGAAATTACACTTAAACAGAATTACTTAATTCATATTTATTTACTTTTGATTTGTCTGCCTTATTAATATAGTACAATTTTCGTTCCAGCCAATATATAAAATTTATTAGGTGTTTCGGCAATTAATTCAATGGTTGAATTCCCGTGCCTCGGAAAGCACGGGACCCGTCTAGGCGCATAGTGTTGCGATCTGTCCCCGGACGTGGACGATGGCAGTCATTACATTTATTTTTATTCTTAATGACGTATGAGAGTGTTTGACGATAATAGACACATATACAATCCATGTATAGATATATGACGCACCGACATCAATAAAATTACAACTAGTACCGTGTTCGCATACTAATGTATTTTAATGGATGAACGGATAAATTGTTACTTATAAGACGTAAACTATAATATATTAATTGATGATCATGATTATTTATGAAGTATTTAAAGTAATAAGGTTGTTATGTAAAAAAAACTTAAACGCTTCCTTTTATATAATGGTCAAATTATTTGTGTTCAGAACACGCATTTCGTACGCTATATTGCACATTATTACACATATTTGGCGAAAGATTTAATAATTTACACTGTTAGTTACTAGTAAAAAAATGATCAATCAGGATAAATTTATCCTGAGACTCTGTTTAAATCAAGGTCTAGTACCTCGAGACCTAGCTCTTTGTCTCGAGAAATGAGGAATTCCTCACAGTTAACATTGTTTGCTGGTGTTAAATATTTCTGGCTAACGCCACTACGGGTATCAAAGTTCCCCTTACCCAGTCTTGTCCTCATAGGTGGCTTTCTACCAAGTCATTTATTTTTGACCTAAAAACTCCTAGAACAAAACTCTAGTTCATAAACTATTCACCAATGGCGCTGCACGTTACTATGAGATAGACCGTACCAAAATTAACATTATCATCCTCTAAATTACGCCGTACCGATTTTTACTTGATATTCTTATTCAACTATTATATATACACATTTTGGGTTTTAACGAATTTCCAAGGATACATAAGAACTTTATGCTTATTCGATGCGGGGAGTCGGATTTGGCGGAATTCCATTCCACACGTGCATGCTACTTCACAATGGATTCTTTCACCAACACGTACGAGGAATTTTTTTTTCACCTTATTATGTGATAAATAATCGTTTTATGATGCAGTGATTCACATTATACAATTTTTTTCATTTTTGTCTCTCTGTCTGTCTCTCTGTCTGTCTGTATGTCTTCTTATAACTCAAGAACGGCTTGACCAATCTTGATGAAAATTGGTACACACAAAGGACATGTGATGGCGCAAATATTAGGCGCATATATATTATTATGATCGGTAAACCCTACGGTATCTTATGTAAAATTAATTTCAAATCGTTAATTACGTATTTCTTTACCAGTAGCCGTATGTGTGTGTGTGTGTGTGTGTGTGTGTGTGTGTGTGTGTGTATGCGTATGTTATTATACTAATAAAACAATTTATTATATTTTAATTAATTATACGCGGGTGAAGCCGCGGGTCACAGCTAGTAAAAATATAAAGTGGACCTTTCCATTACGTCACACTCACGATCCATTTGTGCAAAAAAATGTGTTCATAAAAACATACTTGTGTCTATTTGATAATATTGGGTCGATTTATTTTTTGTTATTTGACAGCACATGTATGTTTCCTGATTATGATGCATGTTAAAATTAAATACATGACCTAGACGTGTATGTGCAGACTAGTGTGTGCGCTCTCTCTTTATCAATATTTAAATCGTTAAGTATAAAATTAAACGTCACATTGCTATTCGCGTCACGTATACGCTTAAAAAGGAAAATTCAAAGACAACCTTGTCGATCACGACACGATAAAAATTCAAGACGACATTTTCACGTATCGGTCATTAATATTTTATTAGTAAAAAAATGCATATTATAATTAACTGAAGGTATTGTGTAAGGTCGTTTAGAAGGAAAAAATTCGCACATTTAAAAAAAAAAGTTAGTTAAAACTTTTAAGGGCCTTAAATTTTCTATAATATTTGAGAAAATATGGTTATGGTTAACGATATGATACCGGTTTCGTTTGCCGGTTCTTCTCGGATCTGACGTTTTTTCATAGAGTCATAAATACTTGTAAAAATCTATTTGAATAAATATTAAAATATATTACTTTATATCTAAAATCCACAATAATGCATTATCAGCATCTGTATTTAAAGTGAAGAACATGGCTTCCGCTTGTTTGTTACTCAATCACGCGCGATCAACTTGACAGATCTTTTTAAAAAAAGCGGACTGAAATCACAGTTATGAATTAGTATGATATAATCTATAGATTAATTCACTTACAGTGTTATATCGTCTGCTTTTCCAAGCAATAAGAAAAGTATTTCAATATTAAACTTTATTGATATGGATTAAATGATTCAAATTTACTTAGAAAGTTAATATAATCAATCGCATGTCGTAAAAGACTTACACATTAGAATGCTTTATTGTTAAAATAATAATATTAAAGTTATGTAATAAAACGATCGTGTATATTATTTCTTTATTTATTTAGTATTTTAATATATGTGACATCTTTGAAACTATATGTTTAATTGACTAACTATATGTCAAATTTAGCATAATTATTCCTTTCGTGACGTAGACACCCATTAAGAACGGATTTGTACTCGTACAAATTCGGGACGGGCCCCTAGTTTATAATAATTATGTACTTGATTATTATTTAGCTCAATCAAAGGTGTATTTACACGGACTTAACTTGACTCAAAAAGTCGCAATTTGATTTATGACGTCGCTATTATTATTTTAAATACATTTGTTCTAACGCTTCGAAACACGTTCTAAGGGTTTTTAGTAACATTTTTAGTATATTTGATCATTTACATTTGTATGGTAGCTAAGCTACATATGTTTATAACTAAAAATAGAACGCATTACTCTGCTTATAACATGTACATAAAACACGATCGTGGTTCATTTCTTACTGAGATTAATATGTTGTATTTTGATTTATGATTTCAACTTACGGAGCTTTAAAAGTTTAAACTTTAATTTAATTCTATTTATTTGACCTTCGTGTTTTTTTTTTAAATGTAAATTAATCTTATCAAAAGAGCACAATAATATACAAATAAACTATATATTACATAAAATAAATTCTTAAATAAAATTTAATAAAAATAATATTAATAGTTTACCTATTCACATATCCCATCCAACAATGACTTAAACTTGTTCAAAAAATAATTAATTGAAATCTTCAAAATACGTACTAACGTATTTATTTTTAACAAATTTTCGCTCGCGTTCGTAGATGGAGACAGCTGTTTTGTATAAAAAAGACATCAACCATGTCTGTTTGTCGACAGACAGCGTTACTTTCGCATTGATAATATTATATGTATGTTAGATATATAAATCTTCTTTATACGATTGAACGCAAATTACTTTCATATACTGAACCAAATAGACTTTCACTGTAGTCTATAATAGCGTAACAAATACTGGTAACCGACTAACAAAGAAGTGAGGTTAAGTCTTTTAACACCGATAATTTATCTATGAACATGTACGTAAAATTAACAAAAGTAAGAACTATGGGCACATTTTATAAAGTCATAATACCGTGACAAACGATTAAAAAACATAGTTCGAGGTTATTGACATTTAGTGTAAAAACATTTACCTCTGTTGCGCTGTAATCGGATAACAAGAAACTGTGTATTTGTTCATAAGTAAGAGTTTATGAACCGATTAAAATTCATATAAAAAATAGTTTCACTGGACTTATACTAAAAAAGTCGAGCGGCACCGGGGCGACTTGCTAATAAACTACAAATTAAAGTAATTTCCAACTGGGCGAGTCTAGCCGCGCTCTCTTGATGGAAACTAGATTAACTAGATCCAAGTGTAGACCGCATTAAGATACAGAAAGTAATTCAGATAAAAATAGACGGATTCGCATTCACGGTGCATAGTAAAGTTGCGTATATAAATAGCTACTTAACAACCATATCGCGCAGTGATCAGATGTTGCCTCGGGTTGCAGATTCGAATTCACTTGACTTTTATTTTTTGGAAACATTATTTATGTATGATGCTATATAGCATAGTTTCTCAGTATTTATCTTTATTTGGATAACGTATATTAATGCTTGAAAGTTCCTTTAAAAATCTACTAATAATATTTTCAAATAAAAAATAATACCTATTCAACAAATTCTCTCATACTTTTAACTGTACTCACATCACAACAGATTCAAAACCGTTGCTAACACAGTATCTACAAATATATCTGCTAAATAAACATTTATAATATAATCCAAGCTATTCATTATACATTTACAATTATAACATAATTTAAAATATATAAATATGCAAAATACATTTAAGAATATTAAAAACGGTAATTTGAAAAAATCAAACTGTACTGTGACCGCTGTATCGTTTGTTGAAATAGATTAGTTAGGTAGGTAATATAAATGATCATGATAAATATGTTAAAATACGCATATACTTAGCTAGCTAGCTTTCGTGACTATTAAGTAGCACTCTAGTATTTTACATTGCGTCGCCAGTAGCCGGGAATTACTGCAAGCCGTCAAGAAGAGAAAAATCGAGTATTTGGGACGTCTTGAAACACGAGCGATACCGACTGCTCCAAATTATAATGATGTGGAGTAGAGAGCAAACGACGCGCTGGAAGAAGAAAAAAATCCTGGTTGCGCAACATCGGCGAATGGACGAAGCTCGCCAGCGTGGAAGAACTAGTTCGCTGGGAACAATTCGCTGAGCTGACGGCCAACCTCCAGTAGTGGAGAGGCACAAGAAGAAGAAGTAGATTTTACATTGCACTTTATATTAATTCCTATTTTGAGTAAATTGATATTACATATTCAGATCACTGTTATTTATTCTGTAAGAACAACGCGATCGCAACCAAAGAACAAAATCGTGAAATATCAGAAATAAATGACGAGCGACATTGATTATATTTCTGAGCAGGGCTTTTTGTAAGCTAGATAACACCTATTCGGAGTTCATCTCGCCCATCCGGCCCGGTGACGCTGTAGAGGCCGCTAGGGCCATGAGTAATACACAATACGAAAAAAAATAATTAAAGCGTGAGTAAGGCAGTGTAATTACAGGCACAAATGACATAACATCTTCACAAGATTGGTGGCGCATTAGCGATGTAAAGAATGGCTAATATTTCTTACAGTGCCTTTGTTTACGGTGGTGATCACTTACCATCTGCTAGCCCATTTGAACATTCGCCTAGCTAATTCATTAAAAAAATCTGTAATAATTAAAGGACATCAAAATATTTTATCACTCGTTTGCAAAATGTAACGAGCGAATTACGAAGTGAGGTCTTAATAGTACTGGATACAACTTCGAGGCATGACACGTAGCTTAAAGTAAATATAGCAACGAGTCGAGCCTCTTAGATGCTATTGAACCTGTATATTGTAAGTAATTGCATAACAATGTTATGCTTCGTTAATTTCATGATATAAACAACTTCAACTTTAATGGTATAAGAAATAAATGATACTCATATATAAATGACATAAATGTTATCGATACAAATATCAATTAAAATCCTTTAATATGATGGTTTGTTATAATTCTTTTTCACTTACTACTTTAATTGCGCAATGAACAGAACATACCTAAAAGATATTATCGATTTCAGCAATATTGCTGTTTGACGGTAGAATGTCTGATGAGTGGGTGGTACCAACTCAGACGGGCTCGCACCCAAACCTACCTCATAAATTTCTTCATCCATTGGCGAATACCATATATAAACGTTCGATGTCAGATAGGGCATTATTTAATATCATGTAATGATTTGTAAGTATACATAAATCTTAATAAATATTTGAACATAACATTATTTCAACAAGTCATAAGCAAGTCGTTAATATCTATGTATCAACTCTAAGTTCTTTTTTGCTTTGAGCTATTCGTTAATTCTTTCACGGCCGGTACATTTTTATTTTAATTAGAGACCGTTAATATGTGTTGTTACGTATAAAGTTATTTTTTTTATCACACGATCTCAGTTTAATGATTTTAAGACAAAGAATTTTATAATAGAAGATAAGTCATCCCATTTATAATAAGTACTAGCTACTGAATGGCATGTGCTGTAAATCTTATTTAATTTTATTCATTTGTTGCAAAAACGACTGTTACGGCACTTTTGATGGAACAAAGGAACATTTTTTTTAATATAGAGATATAATCACAAAAACATGGTTGGATAACTTCATAAGAAAACATTGATGAATGCTTGGACGCATCGGCCGATGGAGTGGAAGAGAGATAGATCGCTCTCCTCTCTATCGATTGTCCCGCGCTCTCGCTTGCACGCTCGGCTCAGGCGGAACGTGACAATGAGTGACAATGACTTTTTTGTGCTTGCAGCCGGCGTTCATCGATTTATAAGACGTTATCACGTCAAAAGACAACACATGATCAACATATACATACACTTTATATATACTTACAGTCTTGAATGCTGAAAATTATTGAATAACTATGGTTAAACCTATCACAGGAAAAATTAATAAAATCTTTAAGAGGTAGACATATATGAAGTAGCCAACAAAGTCTACTACAATAACTCTATTGATATAATATATAATTGGTATATAAAAAACGCCAAGTTGACGTCACTTTTACGTGTTTATTACTATTACGTCTGCTGGACACTCCGAAAATCAACCAATTATCCGAAGAACGTAAAAGAAACAAAAAAATACTTTAAATTTAACGTATTTTCTTAAGAACAAGCTAATTATATTAGGTATCTGTCGTTCTTATTCGTCAGGCCCACTTAAAATTCAGTTTTTTATTTTTTATAAATATAATTCATTTCCAATATATCGGTGTAATACCCAGACATAATTGATTTATTTGTCAATTATTTTTAAAACTCAGCCATTGTAAAATCCAAACTACCTATCATTTATAATGTCATTTTTTTTTCAAGTGACTATAAAATTTTAACTAACAAATTTTTTTTTTTAAATTAGCGAAAATGTTTTGCGGTCCTCAAAATACAATTAACGAACGGATGTTCTTAAATTCAATTTTTTGTTATTACAACACGAGTTTTTGTATTTTTATTCGCCTCTAACAAAGCGTGGAATAACTTTGTATTAAGAAACGGAAAAATTTTATCAAAACATTTTTTGTGTTTTTTTTGGTAATTATTCGCAAATACAAAAGCCGTTGGGTACTTCTACGTTCTTATAGAAATTATTATTTTTTAATGTGTATGTTTAATTTGGGTGTTTCGTTTATTTTAGTATCAATGCTGACGAACGACCTTTTAATTCGTAATTTATTATTTATAACATAAAAAACGGTTATTTTTTTTTCTTAAACGGTGCTCATCGATTAACATTGCTAACATTAGATAAGTTTAGTGTATGTCTAATAAAAAATATGATCTGTGAAGGTCGAAAGAAATCGTTCTTTTTTTGTTTTGATAAAATCATCCAATATTTTGCGGCCAACGAGCTTTATAAGCAATCTACCTATCAACGGGACAATCTATAGTCTATACTATTAAATCTCATGATAAAAAAAATATAAATATATTCATACATTTTTTTTGTATATATTTAACTTATTCAATGATATTTTATTGCTATGTATTAAATTCCTATATTATGTATAAAGAGGACTGCACCTCATCAATATTTACAATGATTCAATCGACCGGTTCTAAATGACATTATTTACAATATATCATGGCGCATAAATATTTAGGATATTTTTTTATAATAAATATTTGGGATTAGAAAACGTGTTGCGCTAAACGCAAGCATGTAATTTAGACTCGTATTTTTTAACGAGTACCTGAATCGGTGCTAGATTTTTGTTCGTTATTAAGAACATAAACATCTACGATATAACAACGTTTCCAACGAGTAATGACGATAAAAAAACCTTAATTATACCTAAGCGTAATTTCGAAATAATATCTTGTCGATATAAAACACGATATCAGCGTACCTACTGCGTAAGTATGACGCTCTAACCTTTAAATCTGTATTGTATAGAATTAAGATGTTTAATTATTGCGTTCAGGCATAAAATATAAATTTGAGTTCCGCAATTATGCGAGATTAATTTTAATTACCGATAGCATTATTCGATAAAAAAAAAACAAAATGTCAAATATATAATCTGTGTTTGCACATCCCACATCGTAATGAACGAAAATAATTTCAAAAGCTGGTTCTTAATCGTAATTTAAGTATAATTTCTAATCAATACAATAAAATTCATCTATTATAAATATTTTTACAATATTTATATGTATATTAAAATATAAAATTTGCACGATATTTTTTTCACCATGTATTGAAATGTAAAATATTTTTAAAGTTTTTAATTAAACATTTTATTGATTGGTTAGATCTTGCATGCAACGGCTCATCGATTAATTGATCGTAATGTGTCGCTTTCAAATCCTATACGGAGTGAGTCATGAGTCATTTCATTCATTCAATGAATTGATAGAATGAACGTAGACGGGATTAAAAACACGCATCGACACATGTTAGCGCAAACATTGAGAACAGATTGCATTTTAATATTATTAACACTCAACTGTTGCAAAGGAAACGGCATGTCTTAAACCGTTTTATGGATATAATTAATGTCGTCATTCAACCATTCACATACACAAAAATATTCTTTATAATATAAAATTTATTTAAATTTTAAGGTTAAGAGAAACTAGTTCAAATTTAGTTATGAGGAAAGGATGAATGGCTATTGTTTTTTGCAATGTACGCTGATCAAATATCAAGACCATAAAACGTGTTAGATGATTTAAAATTTAATGTTGAGTATGAAAATGCAATTTATATTGAAATTTTCATTTCACCAGGAAAGTAAGTTTAGTTTCTAAGATGCATTGATGAATCATATATGTATCCACCGAAAAGCCCTTTAAAAAGTATAATATATTTAATGACCGAAAGCATATATATATAATTCTTTCATTAGATTAAAGCTTAATTTATAACCATCAAGTGTTCTAAAACATCGTTATTACTTTAATATTTTGTTAATAATCGATTCGTTTTTATTTATGGGTTCAACTTGTTTACAACTAAATACCCAATATAATATCTAACTAAACTAGTCTGGCGTGTATACAATTTCACCCAAATACCAAACATACGAACGAAATCTTGGGTCAAGGAAAATTCTCAACCTTTCATAATGACAGTTCGCAGGCAACTTCTTAATGAGTCTTAAAATAAACACAAGGGAGCAACGACATATAACCGATTCCATCCAGACTAACCGTACATCGTCAGATTGATGTGGTACCGTCCACTTTCAACCAGATGCAGCCGCCTGATTAATTGTCACAAGAATTAAAGATAATATAGCGTGATGATGCGAGCGTTAAACTTAAACGTTTAGTATTCCAACGTCTATGATGCGAAGTCTTTTAGCCTCTTTATATTTAGACGTTACAACTGCCTCTTTGATCTAATCGGATTATACTTATTATTGAAACTCTAGATTTGTTATATATATTTGTTTTACATTTCTATAGTAACAAAATAAATAACATTTAATATTAATTTATTTATTGTTATTTTATGCATTAATGCGGCCCATGCCTATTCATGATGACCTACGAACACATAGATTTTAACTAAAGATCGATCAAAGAACGATCATTGTACGTTTGTCCAGTGGCAAGTTTATATAGATGCTGATCCAGAGGTCCTTGGTTCCTAGAATTTAAAAGGTATTTGGTGTTGACATTCAAGAAATTCTCAGTAGTAGAAAGTTGTCAACGTTAGACTTCCATGCATCAGCAAACATTCAAAGCCGTTGTTGCCTATACTCTCTCCGGTGTTATCGGATAACCGTCCCATCGGACATGAGGTTACACTTGTGTCCGTAGACACACTTGGAAACTTTAACGTCTTCTGCGTAATTAACAGGCCCTGTCATTCTTTATTTCTACCATCGCTGAATGCTTATATTCACATTGAACTTAATTAACTTACATAAATCATTTTTTTATAATAATATAGATAACCGATTTAGTTGTGCTTTCCCGAATCGAATCATCTGAACGGACTTTGAATTTAGTAACAGTCTGTGAATGTCCCACTACTGGACTAAGGCCTCCTCTCCTTTTTTGAGGAGAAGGTTTGGAACTTATTCCACCACGCTGCACCAATGCGGGTATGTGGTTGGTTGCTTGTGGCAGAATTTCAGTGAAATTAGACACATGCAGATTTCCTCACGATGTTTTCTTTCACCGTTAAGCAGGAAATGAATTATAATCACAAATTAAGCACATGAAATTCCTGGTGGTGGTGCTTGCCTTCGTTTGAACCCATGATCAACGGTTAAGATTCACGCGTTCTTACCACTTGGCTATCTCGACTTTGAATCTATGTAATTGAAGCAAAATAAATCGATTGGATAAATACCATCTTTCAAATGTCAACACGTTATCTCGAGTTTACATTGAAAAAAAATAAGAGTTTTCTAGGACAACAAGCAATTCTACGTACAAATTTTTATTTTCGCGTGATGAATATCAGCATAAAATAATTTACATTCAGTGTCTGTATGATTTCTGGTCAGCTTAAGTTTCTCAAGTCCAGATTAGGATTATGTATTTATATTAACCAATGGACAGATGGCGTGAGCATTAATTTGTGGTAGTTACAATTTGTTAATGTTACATTTATCTTGCTATTTTTAAATTGAAATTCAGTGGACGCATTTATATATGACTTGTTAGCATTTAATGCCATATTAATTGTCCGTCAACTTAATTTGAAAGACTGAATTTGCAATCCGTGGCAACTACTGTACTACCACTATTAAAAATTATATGGAATATATTTATAGGGGAATTAATATAATTTATATAATTTAACGCTATAAATTATTTCATAAATATTAAATTAAATTAAACATGATGAATTAAGAATGATTATTAAATTTTTTCTTCTCTTATCAACGTTTTCGTGACAAAAGTGTCGCAGAAAGTCACCCACTCACTTAACACAAATGTCACGATTACTTGTCAAGAATCAGTTTGTGTTGTTGCACAAAAGAATCGTCAGAAACTCGCGAAACGAGTGCGACCTTACCCAACGCGGGATTTGAACCCGGAATTGCATTCTTTAAGCGGTTTTCTGTATAATGATGACAGTAAGTAGCTCGGCCGGACGAACGAATAGTTTTTTTTTTGTTTCTTGCCGATAATTCCATTCATATCCCTTCCTTTTGTAACTGGTTCATGGAAACCGGTTCTGGGGCTAAGATACTTTACTCGATTCCTGAAAATAGCTCTACAACACGTGAATGGAAGTAGTTTGTCTAAAATGCACCTGCCTGTTATTAATGTATTAATTAAACTATGTTAATTTACACAAAAATGCGCAGTATTATTATATGATGCTTTTCCTGAGTACTTACTGAAATTTGGTCGAGGCCAAGCTCAAAGGCTTGTCGTTGCGCAGATATTATAGTGCACAAGTGTATGCGACAACACAGATACATCTTTCTTACTCCACGCTACTGAATACCGACGTTCACTAACACTTGCCTAATATTTGATTAGAACCTGGGACTTAAAAATATAATTATTTCATCCAAACATCTTATTGCATGCATGGAGTTACATTAGTGGAACCGGTTAAAAAAAATTCTCAATTATCAATACAAGTTCTGGAACATGTACAGATTTTTATTAGTTTTTTATGAAAGGAGGCAAATGAATTTGTTTTTTTAATATATATTCCAAGAATACCTAAAAAATCAAACATTATCCTCTATCAATAGCATAATCAGTTTTTTACAGCATAAAATACTACTATGTAAGCTACTTTTCATATTTTTTAGAGTTTTAATCTGTTCGATTAAGACTAAGATAATTTGATGTGATGTTATGATACAGCTATGATCATAATTGGTTAACAAAAATAACAAGATGGTTTGTTAGGCCATAGGTCTGCTATAGTGAGTTAGACTGCCAACGCAACTAACAGATTAGAAGATTTAGGTCTAACGATAGTTACTGCCGATAGGCAGTGTAAGATCATAACATTCAATATTAGAATAGTTCCGTAAGCCACGGCATAAGGGACCATTTATCACCTATTCAAAGTGAGATACCGTAAGGTTTCACATTATTTATCGAGGATAGCTTGACGTGTTTTGGGAGGTACGTGATATGATATAAACATGTACGATCCATGATTACGTGAACTGTCTTTCCAACTGTCTTTCCTAAGGATGCTCTATATAGATTTGGAGATTTTAAATTGTATAATCTCCAAATGAGTTCAGTTAATCATTTTGTGTAAAGTATGTTTATATTACTCAATTTCAAAGGACAATTCCAAAAATCATTAGTAAATGTAACAATAAATTGTATTTGCTTTAGAACTTATTGTCAGGCTCGCTATTGTCTTCTGTCCTTGGCTTATTCATAACTGGATAATATTCAAAGTGTAAACCATGCCTTCATTTCCGCTCAAAGGAAATTTCTATCATTTGATTTTAATTGATAGACCTTTGAAATGTCAAATGTCAAATATGGCTTTGTTGTAGGGACGATAGCGAACTTAACAGATGGGCGTTTGATATATACTTATAAAATACGCCATAATCTTTGAAATTACTAGTTTCCAACAATACCTGGTACGAGATTCGAAGATAATTTTGCAATTATGACATTGAAGACGATCGGTGTATCGTGTTGTGTTGATAAAATTAAAATTTACATTTAAATAAAAAATACATATTTCCACCAAACAGTAATTCTTTATTTCGTCGTATTTTTTGTCAGGAGACTTGAAGGAGTCACAGAAATACGGTGTAAATAAGGGAATAGTTAATATTTTTTCAATGTCTTTGGGAGGTAACCAACCATCAGATGGGCATTTTGTTCATTTACTTGCCTATTATTAAAATCCTATATGTCACCAATTATACGTTCTTATTCTATTTATTTGTCGGTGGGCGTGTATACTCTATTTGGAAGGGATTGGCAAACTTGCGGCAGCCGCCTGCATGACGCCAACCTTCCGTTCTTAACGTAACGTAACTTAACTTCCTTTAGAGCTTAAAATATATATAATAATATATATTTCTACTGCTTAATTAATGCCTTCAACCAAGTTTTAGTACGTAGTTACTTTGATAACAAAATTGATTGTTTTTCTTCGTATTTCTTATACAATATTAGTTATGTTGAATACGGAAATATTTTCATGAAATAAAAATAACAGAATGTGATATATATAGGAAGGATCCTCGTCGACCGTTGGATAAAGTCTATATGATATAATAAAAACCGTTTTGTCGCGTATAGATATTATCAGAACATAGTGAACGTCGGCAACATTAAATTCCGATAAAGTTATGGCAACGTGAATATCGGTCAAGATGCGCCTGCGCATATCACAACAGTGGGTGTCCTTACCGTGTAACGAGTTTGTTTCATCACTAGCACACGCTCGTGAATTGTCTCGTGTCGCTGTAGCCTTAGGCATGTTAGTCCTTGCATAAATACTAAATAATAAGCATGATAGATTGCATATTGGATTTAGAATTAAAATTGTTTTATTATTAAGTTTTATTTTCAACTTATAAAGATTTCATTAAAATAATATACATATAAAATCATAGCGATGATAACCTATATCAGCTTAATATTCATTCAATTAGAATTTCTAATTAATACATAATTTTATAATGAACAAAAAATTCAAACCTATAAATTTACTTATATACCTAGTTCACTTTATTATAAACAGAATAAAATGTTACTTGATTTTTTATATTATGTGAACATCGCATTTTGTTTTACTATTTTAAGTATTTTGTCACAATGTAACACAATATTTAGTTATGCTTTTTACGATACTACTTCGATTGAAATGCCTCAATAATCCCATTACTGCAAAGGAGCCTGTCATAGAAGGCTGATTAGCCGATATGTCGTGCCTATTTCAAATGTAACGAGCTTATGTACCTACCTGTTCTCAGAAAATATATTTTGCTTCTATAATATAATTATAATTCCATACAACGCTTAAGTAATTAATTATCTTATTCATAGATATTATGATAACAATTCAAAACTGGGCAGAATTATTGAAGTGAAAACTTCTTCAGCGGCGTTGAAAAATGTTCAACTCGCGTCAGGTCACGTGACCCTGATTGAAAATTCGTAAGACGGATTTTGAAGTGTTAAATTTTTAATGTAATATAAATTGTTATGTTTGTGTACGATAGCGCAATAAATGAATATTGTATTTTATCACATAAATGATAGTACTTTTATACTGATAATTAAATCAATTCGAGTAAATTTTTTCCCTAATCATTCCAAAATATCAAAAATGCACAACCTTAATATTCAAGTTTTCACTTCTGCCGGCACTCCCGGAGTGCAACCCGTTGTTTTTTTTTATCTGTGACGGCGTTCATCGCTAATGTTTATTATAACTTTCATCAACTGGCTTTCTTCGATAACGCGACTTACGTAGTATCATATAAAGTATAGTACGTTATATTATATTATATAGAAACATTAACACTTGAGATCTGAATTGTTTAAAAACATTAAATATGAGCAGGTTACAATTTGCGATAAATGCATTATATTTACCATAAATCACGTTATGGTTAACTGGCTATTCTTCGCGAATCCATCCGGTATTATTTTTTCCGGTAATTTGTACGTTGTACTATGTATATGATTTAGTCGTAATTAGGTAACAAGTAGGTGCCTGCTTGTGACCCCGTTGTAATTACATAGATAATTTCGCGTTTATAATAATACTAGTTTTCGTCCGCACTTTGTGGGAAGGGCAGATGTTTGATATCAAAAAAGTAGCATAGAGCGCGTTTCTCCCGTTTGAGATGACTGATTAAAATACTTCTTTATTTATAAAAATAAGTTGTTCCCATCATACATGTACAGGTTTAACTTAGATTGTTTCTGTAGCGTTTGCCCGGATTAGCCAGCGGTGCTCGTTTGCAACCGTTTCCTTTGCACTTATGCATTTTGCCATATTCTATACGAAACGATTCGAGATAATAAATAAAAATAAATTGCATGTTTTTAATAGTGTTCGATGAAATTCTGAAACTGAAATGGAAACAAAATAATTGATTTTAAAGTAAGCGATTAATTGCATATCGATCTTGAACAACAATTAGACATTACGCTAATTAGACGTAAGCACTAATTGATTAAACAACTACAAGGGTAAGCCTTCGAGTATTTTGTCTAGTCTCTAATATTTGTATACAACTTTAATAGATACTGTGACGTAAAAATCTTAAACTCTTTTATCATTTACATTTATTATTCTAAAATTCGAATACTGTATAATTATCTTATGTTTCATGATTTTTTGCTTCCTCATCCTTAATAAATACAAAAAGGGATATCGGGATAGGATTCTAACTAATATTATAAATGCAAAAGTAACTTTATTTGTTTTTGTCTTAAATACTCAACCGATTGTCGTGAAATTTTGCATAAATGATCTCTATAAAAGGGTACAGTAATGGACATATGGTACCAAATACATGGCGCCTCTGCCATCTTTTTAAATTCACAATACTATACAGTATTTTTAAAATAATATACTCAACAATTTATCATAATTCAAATTCGTATAAGCTTGTATTTGTTACGTTTCTTTAATTTAATTTTTTTTTTTTAATTCTCGATAGGTTATTCAGTATCACGTAACGCGCTCGTCACCCATGAGATAAAATGAACCGCGTGGTACCAGTCAAGCAAAGGTTCATTTACGACACGACCAATTTGACATAAATGCTTAACAATACAGGCTAATTTTGTACAAAATGTTTTTACGTCAACCATTTCGTTTTGTCAATTCACCTGACCTCCAAAGCCTTATTAAGTTGGCGGGGATGACAGGAAATGATGTAGCCAATATTGTATATGATACTGTGGGAAAGGATTTTTTTTAATTTAGATACGCTAGTTGATTATTTGTATTTTTGGTGTCACCGCTGTTTCCTAATCATCGTATCGTATGTCGATGCCTAAGAATGATAATTTATTAAATGCTGTTTGTGTTATTGATACGAATACGATTTTAGTGATCGATCGCTTTATTTTTATTATTACTTTTAAACATCCTTTAATTTTAAATTTAGCATTTTGTACAAATTTATTAGATAATAATACATATAAAGGGCAACGATATCATTTCGAATAAGAGATGAATATTTGTGTAACTCGTCCCGTTGCAGAATTATTTATAGAAGTAATTATAATGTCAATAATTTAAATCTAATAGCCGATATAGCCCAGTGGTTAAAAAACACGCCCTAATGAGTCAAATAAAACTATTACATATATGTTCATTATTGTCCATAGCTGTACGGTGGCATAAGTCTCAAAACTTCTTCTTAAACCAGTGGGGCGATAACCGGCCAGTGTTACTTATAAATTATTTCAATAATTCAAATATAAAATTTAAATTTCAAAATTATTAATAATGAAATAGACTGCCCTCAATTAGTTTCCAGGTTATGTTTCAACGTCTCCAGTAAAATCCGTAGGAAATCGAAATCCACTCCCTTTTATACCAAGCTATGCAATAGCAATCTTTGTCGTTTCTCTCCCCTAAATAGAATGAGGAATAAATTCAACTCTGTTTTAAAAAAAAACTAATATTGATATTTTTTATAATAAGACTCGTCATTTAAAAAAATCTATACATAGTTATTGAAGTTTTTAATAAATTTAGTATCTTTGGTCACATTTCTGTATACTTCCTTATTAGTAATTAAGTAAATTGAATTTTTTTTATAAACACATGTACTAATGCTCTTTTTTCTTTTGGCATGTAGTGATTGCCTGTTATTAAAGTAACAATTAGCAATTTTATTTATAAGTTAGTCATAGAATGTTCTGTGTATACTTTGTTGGAAGTCCAATAAAAATAAATAATATAAAATGCATACTAAACCTGTAATCAAATTCCTCCTTTTGTGATGGGTGCATTAAATATTTTTATGAGTAATCAAAACAAAAATAATAATATGAATAGTATTATCCTTATCATAGGCGCCTGGCTACGTACGTATTGTAAATACCTACCTTGCAATCATCGCTTTTATTGTCATATGATATTAACCTTTCTGCGTTCAAGATTAAGAGCGTATATAGCCTGATTGATCCGACGATTAAAACTATGAGGTCAGCTGAAAATCACCTGAGACGTGCTTTAAAAGCGTATTTCATTGATAAAATATAAATTTCAGTATAATCTGACGCCAGTTTATTGAGCGCAGGATGCGTGCTTATGTGACTATCACTTGTCTTTGTTTCTTTATTAAAATATATACATTACACATAACCTTATATTCAGCATATAGTAATCAATAAACGTTGATAAAAATAAGCACAAATTAAAATGTTCGTTAATTCGTTGAATACTTATAAATGTTACGATAAAATTGTACCAATAAAGCTGACGGTTTAGCGACGTCATTTAAATTGACGAAAATACGAACATCAATATCCAGTATTAATATAATTAGAAAAATAAATTTAATATAAAAATTAAAACATTTAATTTGTCACAGAAACCAATTAGTTGCGTCATCTTAATTCGACAATCAAATGTTACTCGACTCATTTACACTGTTAGTGTAAGTAGTAACTTAATCCACCTTTGTCAACTGTGTAAGTTTATAATTAGACTCGTAAACAGGTAAGTGACAAAGGCAAATGAAAACATTAACGATTTATCGTTCACAACATACGCATAAAGTTACACAATAGAACATTCGATGATCGTATTTGTTTTGGTCGTACCCGTCCGGAATATTATAGACACAAGGTTTCATCACCGAAAGGCTAATTGTTGAACACAACCACAGTGAATACCATTGTTAGCATTCATTCTGAAAATAATACAAATATTACAAAATGTCTTCTATGCATACACTTACAAGTTTATTTAAACCATTTTTATTTTACTAGCTTGCGGGCCATTAACTACTTATTATGTAGGCCGTGTAATTTCAGATTATAAATATCATTCTCATAGAAAAAAACAATATAGGACTGTAGCTAGTAACGGCAGCGCTTTCATACCGATGTTTTCGCTATATTCATGCGATATTATGAACCGAGACAGACAATGTTATACTAAATGTGTAAAAATGAACGAGATAGCATTTCACTACCGCATGTGAAAGTCCAATTAGAATATTACATAAACTAAAAGTTGTTTTATTTGAATAGCAATAACTATTAATTAATCAAAGTAATTAAGACGTCACAAAAACTGTGCCATATAAACATTTTATGTTTTTATAATTATTGATTATAATATACGAAAATATCCCTGATGATTTAAAAATAAATCGTCTAATAGAAATGAATCATTAAATAATTTTTATTTTAAATTAAAAGTTAAGATTTCGAAAATTCTTAAAAAAAAACACTACTCAGTTGATGTTAAATGTATTTTTTATAGTTAACATTCGTTTGGAAATCAAGTTAAACAAATACATCTTAAAGAGCCTGATGTTCATTAAGTTTATACGTTTCATGTGGTCGCGCGATGGTTTTGTCATGACGAAAGAGCAAGTGGAATAACACAATAGCACAATAATATGTACTCAGCCGATGTTGTCCATTGTGGCGCTGAATGCGAATCAAATCGGAATTGTTACAGAAACTACCTCCTTGTCGATCACAACACGCTCCATCATTGTACTAGGTAGCTCGTGAATGTGATTCGCAAAACATGGCCTCTCATCGATTGTTTTTTTTTTCCTCCACGTCTCGAAAAACATTGACTGAAACCTTATATGATCGTATTGAAATTATCATTGCCTTACAAGATATAATCTTTTATTGTTACATAGGAACGTTGTTATGAATTATATCAGAAATAGTTCAAGTCGAAATATCTAACAGTTTGTTCTGCTTGCAGGGCAAACGGAGAACAAGGTATGACTGCGACGCACGGTGGCGGCTGTGAAGACAACCGCCCGGACAAGGATTCGGTATATACGATTAAAACTGGTTTCAAGAACGATGGCTACCAGCACGATAGAGATTCCAACGACGATATCGTTAAACCACCACCCCTGCCTACCGAAGACGACTCCTACGCCTCGGGCAAGGTCAAACTTTCGAGAAATGAGAAGTGGAGGATATTGAAGAACGTGGCAGCCGTGAGCGCTGCGTTCATGGTGCAGTTCACCGCTTTTCAAGGAACTGCGAATCTTCAGTCTTCGATCAACGCCGCAGATGGGCTGGGAACAGTCTCTCTGAGTTCCATTTACGCGGCACTTGTTGTCTCTTGCATATTTGTACCCACGTTCCTAATTAAGAGGCTAACTGTGAAATGGACCTTATGTCTATCCATGCTCTGTTACGCGCCATACATTGGCGCCCAGTTCTTTCCTGCGTTTTACACGCTTGTTCCGGCTGGAGTGATTGTTGGCCTGGGAGCAGCTCCTATGTGGACCTCGAAAGCTACATATCTAACTCAAGCTGGAAGTGTATACGCAAAACTAACGGACCAAGCCGTTGATGGCATAATCGTAAGATTTTTCGGCTTCTTCTTCTTGGCTTGGCAAACAGCTGAATTATGGGGAAATCTTATCTCAAGCTTAGGTAAGTTAACTGATATTGATCATTCAAACTACTCAGCATGAAAGTTTTCGATTAAGGCTGTTGAAGTATATATTAAACTCGTTTCTGATGTTACAATGGGTTTTGCCAAGCATCCGGGTTCAATGCCCTGACGATACAAATGAGTTTTTTTACTATTGAAGATTCTCATTAATTTAATTTTAATGATACAAGTACTCCATTTATTTATGTTTAGGGCCTTCTTGTAAAACAAATAAATAGTATGGTTAATAGTTCCTACCATTTACAAATACAATTCGAATTCAAAACTTATGCTCACACAAAATGTCATTGACACTAAAATATATGTAAAACAAAGAATTATTGTATTTGTTATGGCATTATTTTATTACACTGAACCTAGGAAGAGTGACATCTTATTTATAAATTATATCCTTGGACAGTATTCTCCTCGGGAGTGCACAGCGGAAATACATCCAAAGAGAACACCAGCAACACAGTCCTATCATGTGGAGCCAACTTCTGCATGATCGGTGGAGGACACCACGACAACCAGAACCTGCACCGGCCACCAGACAGCGAGATATACGAGATCAGTGCCATATACCTCGCGTGTGTGGTGGTAGCCGTTTTGATGGTGGCTTTCCTTGTAGATCCTCTTTCTAGGTATGTTTAACATTTCAACAGTTATGAGTTTTACTTATAATAACATATTATTCTGACATTTACGATTGAATTTAATTTTTTTATTTTAATTGTTTTACATAATGAACTTAACGGTCTGCTTAATACAATACATCTTGTAAATATTATATGCTAACAATTCTTAAAATATCAAAGACATGTATAACCTAGCAAATTTTAGAATACTCACAACATAAAACTTCTAATTCAGCATGAATATACGTTATTAAGTAATATCCCTATACTTTATCTACACAGGATTTATTTTTAATTTCACACTGTGTCATTTTGCATTAAGAGTATATTAAAGAATAACTTACATATTCCTTTTCCAATTAAATTTAATGATCCTTTTTTTGTGTACGTTATATTTGTGCTACGCTATTAGTCATTCGATGAGATGTGTATATCCTGTCACGTTTAAAGCTTTGAAATACTAAAGGAAGACAAACGGTAATTATCTTCTAAAAATTCATTAAACGCCTGTTACAATGGCCTCTTGGAATCATTGTTATTTTTTGTATATTTTAATTGAGTTACCTTCAAATAGAATCTTATTATACGATTTCGGAGAAGTCACAGTCTAGAACGTTACAAGAAGATCCGTTGATCCGTTGACATTGAAAAGGTTACATGTGATCATTTAGATCTACTATCTAAATTGAGAGTCATTTTCGAAAGTATTTTATTATACTATATAAGACTTAAAAGGTATAATATATTAATATTATAGCATGTTTATTAAGATACGGAGAAAAGCAAAGAACATCTGATGCATCCAAGTTGACGGGCATTCAACTGCTGTCGGCGACAGCTTACCAATTGAAGAAACCTAATCAGCAATTGCTCATCCCCATCACGCTGTGGATCGGGATGGAGCAAGCGTTCATCGGCGCTGATTACACTCAAGTAAGCACCATCAGATTTACACTTTCCCAACAAATTATACCTGAAGTCACTATTTATTACCCGTCAGAGTGGTCATTTAACCAAGTCAATTATTTTATTAGCTAACATCAGTATTCTGTATGACTTAATTTCGGTTTGAAGAGTGAGTAATAAAATCCTTGATCCCATGACGGAGGCATCTCGATGGTGTATCGAAAGTGGTTTATATTTCATGCAAAGCCAATATTGTGTTCATTGCACATTCCCATAATGTACCGTAGACTTACTAATATAAAAATAAAGAAAAAAAATCACATATGAGTATGATGATTATTAAATGATTTGTAACTTCTATAGTTCATATGTAACTTACATAAAAATTATAACTGTTTTAGGCCTACGTCTCTTGTGCTCTCGGTATCCGGTCTATCGGCTATGTTATGATATGCTTTGGAGTCGTGAACGCGCTGTGCTCACTGCTCTTTGGTTCAGCTATGAAGTACATCGGACGATTCCCAATATTGGTGATGGGAGCTGCTCTTCACTTGGGTCTCATCGTCTGGTTGCTTATTTGGACACCAAATCCTGATTCACCGACAGTGTTCTTCGTTATATCCGGCCTGTGGGGTGTTGGAGATGCTGTTTGGCAAACGCAAGTTAATGGTAAGTTTTAATGTCTATTTAAAGTTGTTCAACATGCATTCGTATTAGGCAATTATCCTCATTATGAATATGTCTCCGTCCTTGTCCAACACCCAGGCTTACACCATGTCATATTGCGATTCTGATTGCGATCGGTTTAGTTATTGACTCGTGTTGAAGTAGCAAGTAGGTAGGTTGACAAAGTTACTTTTGCATTTATAATATAATTCACTAACGACCTTACTTATTAACGTTATTGTAGCCGCTATTAATAAATATGAGAATAGTATATAATTTGGCGTTGCATCTGAGTAACGGGTGGGACGTGAACGATACGACTGATCAAGGCACATTTACAAAATATGTCGAGACAATAGTTCACTTTGAGGGCGCTTCAATCCATTTAATTGATAAACGAACCGATAGCCGTTAGGCCGATATCAAATTGATAATAATTTATTTTACTGCCAAAAGTTAATCATTAAATCTAAGCCCGATAGCTGCGGTTCTATGATTTCAATATTACATCATTCATTAGCTATCCGTCCCGACTTTGCACGCGTAAAATGTATTAAAATATTTAATTAAAAAGTATTTCCAAATAACGGGAGGGTGAAATATACATATATATGAAATTAAAAATGTATTTAAATATCGGTAACAGCGCCGGTATCCGGGTCCAAGTAAAACTAAGAACAATCCAGTTAATTACATATGAAAAAAATCATATCGAAAAAATTACTAACCTTTAGGAGGGAGGGATAAAACCAACTTATATGGGAATATTTATACATAAAGGTATATTTTCAGGGACGAAGTCGTGGTTTGCTTGTAGATAATATATTAAGGAAATATAATTTAATTATGAATGCAAATCGGTTACATAAAAATACATTATGCGGTCAAACGATAATATTAAAATAATCTCGTTTACAGTTTGTAATTGAAGATACAGGAAGTATTAAGAAGGTCGATGCGTGTAGTTCTAACGATATAACGATATTTATATATCGTTGTAGACTTATTATATGTTAATGAACGACAGATTAATTATTCAAACAAACATTACATAGAAACTTATGTAACTAATACAAAAAGTACACTACCGATACAATTTATTCATACGATTAATACATTTTAGTGTTGCCACACAAAATAACAATCCGAAATATCATCGGCTCGAATATAAAATATTTGAATACGTCATAATTTGAATATATAATAATTTAGGTATTCCATTGTGCTATTTATTGAAAACACGTTTGAGACATTTGAGAAATAAAGATAACTTTATTGTCATCACATACTATAGAAAAATTAAACATATTACGAACAAATTATACTGAGAAATAATAAAACAAAACATAAAAGCTTAAAAAAATTACAAAGATTACATAAATTAATAGTTGACATAATCTATGAATTAACATACTAGACCGTAATGTAAGCCTTACAATCATAAAGAAAATCAAATAAATATTGAAACAAAGACAAATAAATTTACTTAAAACGAAATTAAACTCAGCTTTATATGTTAGTGTCAGCAACATTGGCATGATCCCAATAGGTAAACGACTCATTATTACTTAGGTGTGTGACACTAAACACTGACTTTCAGCGGTACGTTGTGTGTGTTTCGTTAGCCTACTGGATAAGGCACGATATTCTGAGTTAGAATCAGGGGCCGATAATAATTACTTAGACTTTCTTTTTTGTAGTAACCGGTTCCAAATTTGGGACTTCAGACCTGTGTCTGAAAGCACGTAAAGCCTTTTTCTAGGATTGTTGTCGATATAAATGACGTACCCTGTGTGCAGACACGCGTACGTTGTGATATCTGCTGCGCAATTTCCTAGCCGTCGTTAATAGCCCCCGAAATTTAATCAGGAACTTTAACAAATTAATAGATTTTATTTATAACATTACAATAATAAAGATTATTATTCCAAAAAACATGCAAACATCATTACATTACTCCATGCAGCTAAATGTACATAATTAAGTAACGACATGAACTCGAGACCAAAAGGATCCGATGCCTTCAATAAAAAACCGAATGGTTAAAAAAGTACACGTTCTTGTTATTAGGGACGTGGGATTTGCGATTATTGGACACGGTTCGGTAGGCGCAAGCGCAGGAACGCACACTACGAACGAAAAAACCGGTATCGACGATTTTATAGTATCTGTCTGTAATAAATATTTAAAATATTCAATAATTTTAATCTTTTAATACAAAGTTTTCTTTATAACAACTGATACGTGTAACATACACATGTAGCTGGTTTTACTTTTAATATTTTTAATTATTACATAAAACATGCTATGATGTAGTTGGGGATATATAGTCGCATATAATCGAAAAAACTATTTAATATGTTAACATTATTTACATATTGATAACACCAAATCAACCAACATTTCATAACAATAATAAAATTCGATCACAATAAACAGATAACATAAACCGCTTCTATATTGGACTTAGGTAACCAAACGACCGTACCCTCAGCTGCCTCAGTATAGCTAGAAGTGCGAGCATTCTAGTCGCATAGGTCTTATTATAGGGCTAACAGCGAGTTCCGGGAATAGGTTAGCAACCTCATAACTGGGCGATGATATTTTTAGCTTTGCTGAGGAATTTTTCATAAAAATAGAAGTATCTTTAATGCCCTAAGGCATTCTATTTATATATGAATTAAATGCGAGATTTCTGCGACTCTATAAAAATTCTCACATTCGTTTTTTAGTTAAAATTAACAGCCTTACGTATAAACGTTGTTTAGTGGATGATCTGTTAAAAAATGCTGTGTCTTCTTCTTTCGAATGGCAAATCAATGATGACAGAAAGAGCAAAACCAGTGTTTAACTGAACAACCGCTGAATCCCGTAAAATTGACAATCGATTCACTTAGAACAAATTTAGCTATTTTTATGCTATTATTTTATATGTGAAATTGCTTATTATAAATAATGATATACATTTAATGTTATTTCTGAAGACAAATAAATAAAAAAAAAAAAAAATGTTAGTAAATAGCTTTTTAGTAAGTTATCATATTGAATTGTTTTTAATTTTGAAGATGGAATATGTTGTCAAAATATCCAACTAATTCTCCAAATTAAAGTTAACGTCCATTAAACAATCTGCTTGAATTATTATTTTTATTACAGCTTATTTTATTCATATAGAATTCTATTATATTTGAACAAACTAGAAGGTTCTATAATTTTCTCGTTGGAAATCTGGAAATAAGCAAGAAAATCAATTACATCACGGCCAGTAATTGGCTCGTCTGACGTCAGCGTGACTCTGATCCGCGATAGAACTATCATCAAATAGATAAGAATCATAGGTTACTTACACGAGTCAGTGTAGCGGATTATTATTAAACGGTTATTGTTGTACGGTTTTAGAGGAAACGACGCCTGAATAACTTATGATTAATCGATTTAAATAAGATACATATAAAACTAACATCTTAAGTAAGTTATCTAACTGAAAAACTTATTTAATTAAACTTCGAATATTTTACTTTACACTCAATTAAAAAGCTAATTACGAGAAGACGATATATCAAATTACTGCGAAAGATTTTTGATGAATCCCACCTATAATTATAATGCAAGAAACCCACCAATCATACAAGGCATTTAAAAAGTACCACGTGACCAATAAATATGCAATGCAGGAATGAGGAATTGAGTTCGGAATTAAATAAACGACATATGATCTGATTGAAATTGGAATCGTATAAGTTATTATATTGAAACAAAGAAACTGCCCGTCAGTTTATTTAAATAATATAGACGAGTGTAGTTAAACAAAAACATTTTTTTATCTGTAGCGATCACTAGAACAAACGCTTATATTATAATATAAAAGTACGTAAAAAAACTTAATTTTATTTAGCTACATGCGATATGAAATTACTGTCTTTTAACAACAACAAAAATATTGATAAAAAATCCTGTCCCTTTCACATTACAGTGCAAGCTGTAATTTATGTTGCTTAAAATTATCCAGACAATTTAATAAAACGATAAACTAGTCTTTGTCTTACTTATATATAAACAATGTATTTAATATTTTATTGGTTTCATCCTATTAAGGGTGAACGATTAAAAACTTAAGGGTGTTGTGTTATTGCAAGTTCAATGACTTCATAATAAAAACCGAAACTAACGTCCCAGCGTCTTCTCGAAATCATGATGAAACAAACGGTAATATATTTATCATCAATACTTGTTATATAATAACTTTGTTTACATCCGCGATAAATAAAAAATACCAAAAGAAACGTAAATTGAAAATGTTATTATTGTTGTGAACGATTTTTAATTTATCATTTATAACGGTTTTGTCCAGGAAATAGATGTTTTTTTATTATAATATCATAGCATTCGAAATGTTACATTGTTGTAAAATAAAAAATTTAATTTTCGGTCGTGATATAAATACCTAAGTGAAATGAAATTACAAACACGTCTAATGTCTAAGACTTAAAGGCATGAACGGCCGTTGGTTTACTGTAGCGGTTGAAACCTGCGGTTTGAAAAATTTGTAGGTTGTTATTAACAGCTAAATAATTTGTATTAAATGTATGTATAGGTTCACGTTAATCTATCCGAAACAAGGTAAGTTTCCGCCACGGCTTTATCCGCGTATGATTGGGAAGGGCACAAGTATTAGGTACACTATGTCTGAACTTCTGCCAACGTGTATAAAATTTTTCATGACGATCGGTTAATTAGTTTAGATGTGAAAGAGTAATTAAAAAAAATATATACCTTAAGGTATTTTAAGCTTATATCATAAAATTGCGTACCTATCAGAGGTGCCTCAATTCACGCGGCACACATTCAAGGCTACTCAACTGTAAGGCGACATGCTTATTTCGCTCCGCTTGTTATTATTTTTTACGTTACACAACATGGCATCTAACTTGGTAATATCTGTATTTTAATTCATTATTTATATTTAAAGAGAATTAAAAAATGCCACGTTCTTGCTTAAAATGGCGGCTGAGTCAAGCACGCCTCGAAGCGCGTCCGCTTTTGAGCAAAGGAATTGCTGTCCCTGATCGACGCACAGCTTTAGAATAAAAATCTATTTGACTCTCTTTAAATTACAATACAATATAGACCGACTTTCCTAATCCAGTCACATTTGCCGTTTACGTCTTTAAACATGAATTATATTGTTACCATATATTTGAAGATAAATGAATTACTTTAATTAATGGTTTATATTGTTAAATACGCTTTTTTGTTATTTAAGGCAAAATAAATGGAGTTGTGTCTTATGTTTAATTGATAAGGTATCATTTTATTGTTAATAAACCCAAATTTAAATTTCTGTAATGAAATTCGGCATGTGTACCTACATGCCGATAGCTAATATAATGCTTATAATAATAGTTCGTCAAATGAAAATGGAGATATTAATATTATTGCACAATATGACCATATATTTTTTTGGTTTTTAAATAAAATACAATTAGAATTAGCTAGAACTTACTTAAAAGTAATTGGAATAAATACTTAAAAGTAGTTGTAGTAATTGTAAAGTTAATTGTAATTGTAATTAGTATATTTCGATAATACATTAAAAAATATTCCATCCAATTTTGATTTCGATTTTCAATAATGTCACTCTGATTTGTACTGATAACCAGTTGAAAGTAAAAGACTTTCTAACTTGGACGACTTATACCGGTTGCACGTCATCCGACACGTAAACCTACGCCGTATTAGATTATGCTACAGACCATTACCACTGGTTGAAAATGAAATGTTTAATTACCTTTAACGTAAAAAGAATTGAGAAAATTATCCATCCTGAACACAATTTGACCGTTATAAGCAAGAAGTATTTTCTTCGAGGAACTAGGCAGTTTTCTTTGTTTGTCTCTCACTGTCACATTATACATTAATTGAATTATTTGTATATAAATATTTAATATTTTTTTAAACAATTTTTCGTTTGTAATAATATAGTTATATTTCCCGTTAAATTCAATGTCTACTCGTGTCAAAGTCATAAGCATTTTATTATATTACCTCGAGGCTAAGGTTTTGACTAAGTGGAATAACATTTAACTTTTCCAGGTCTTTACGGTGTTTTGTTCCGGAGAAACAAGGAGGCTGCGTTTTCCAACTATAGGCTTTGGGAAAGCGCTGGATTCGTTGTTGCTTATGCCTATTCCACCCATCTCTGCGCCAGGATGAAACTATATGTAATGATGGTGGCCCTCCTCATTGGTGTCGCCGGTTACATCATTGTTGAGATACTACACATGAGAAAGGTAAATTTGATTGTTACTTTATTTATTATTGATATTTAGCTTTATTAACTCTATGGATAAGGGTTTTGAATCTTGGGTTGAGAATGTTTATTGCACAGGCCTAGGCATACCAGGCATATCAGGCCTAGGACCTTATTAAGTAGATTATTCGAGCAATTCAGATGAGAAAAACCTATTTTTCCTTAATATATTTTATTTTTAAATATATTTTATAGATATTTTTTGTAATCAATATAAAACCTTTCAATGCAATAAATATTAATTGTTAAAATCGTTTCAGGCTCGCCGTCTGAAGGCTATCGCTGAGAACCCGGTTGCCGCGGCTGAAGCCGCCAAGCAACCTCCTGAAGAAGATGATGAAAAGGACGAAATCGATGACGACATCATCATAACACATTTGTAAACGCGGAGTTAGACGAGCTCCAGCGTCCCGAGCGCTTTCAGCGCTATATTGCCATACACACATATTAGGTACAAACCACGAGCTGATGTTATCTCGACTTATTCTATTTATATGTATGTATCCAATAGTTAAGTGTAATTTGAAGCAAAGATATATCAAGTACAAACATTTCACATATTCGAACGTGGCCTCCTTGTCGGATATGATCTGCGTCGACAGCACGCAAATGCATTACAAAATTGTTTCAACTCACTGGTACACTTCGGTCCGATCGGTTTCACCACGGACGACGTCGAGTTGTTTAAATATTTTGTCTCCATCAAATGTTTAGTTACACGTAGCGAGACGACACGAAATTATAATATAGGTTGACGGCGTATTGGCAACTATTTACGTAATATTGTTTCAGTGAGCTCCGCAAAAGTTATTTCTTTTGTCAAGATTTGATCATGGACAGTCAAAGAATTTCTTGAAACTAAAAAAAATAACTGAATATCGATTCATTCTTTATATTATTAATATCAAATATTCATAATATGAATTCAATACGCCCCAGGTTTCTTTTAAAAAATGATTTATTATTTTGCATATCTTATGTAGATTATTTACAACTTTAGGTATAACGATTCGTATTTGACTTCTAAGAATTTTAATGAAACGCAAGTTCGCGTTAATTTATTATTGTTTCGATGAATGAGTAAAACAGCTGTGTTTATATTTCCTTTAATAGTAATCACTCGCTTTGTCTCGTCTATAATAGTGTTTGGTTTTTTTTTATTTATTTAACTCTATAATATATAACCTTTTTGTAGTTCTCGTAAGATTTATAAAGACACATTTTAAAGTAACATCAACCTCTAAAGAGTAATCTCTCGAAGAATCCCTGAAAGGTCTTTCCAAATAAATATAGCGCTGAAATGAAATGATATGGTCTTAGATTTAAAAGTAATATTTTGTTTTTTAATAATAAAAAAAGACATTCCAATATATTGAAATATTAGCAGCTACATATTTTGTTGACTTGTCGTTTACGTTTCGAATACTTTTTAATCTGTGACTGTATTACATTTTATAATTATGCTTTAGTTAATATTAATGTTGTGATATGAAAGAAATTTCAAATAATCGTATGAAATTTCGTAATATCTGGCTTAAATCTCTTTAATAAAAATCGATTGATCCAACCAAAAACTATCAAATTTTGACAAAGTTTTCTGTTACACTGTATTTCACCTTTAAATTACGATATATTTAATTCACTTTTGTTTCCTGGCTCTTTCCCCTTCTTTATATTATGTAAAGTATAATAAATACTGACATGATCTTAACAATCCAACAGGAGAACAAAATTCAATTAAATATTATTTATTATCACGTTAATATTAAATAATACCCAGAAATACGCGTACAAAAACGACAACGCGTTTTAATTTAGATGATAGATGATAATATGATGAATACTTGAATAAATTTGTGAATTTGTTGCCGAAAATATTCTATAGAGATTAACAATAGGTAACAAATTCAATTATTGTAGGCACATAGATCAAATAAATTAATATTATAATATTTGATAAAATTCAAAATATTTAGAGTGATAAGTTAATGTATCCATTGCTATATCTAAAATAGCGATGTTGTAGGGAAATGAATTTAATTTTACAAAATGTTGTCTCAAAGTATGGTATTTAAGGAAATTCATTGATTTAAGGAGCGGCTCCTTTAAGATTTCCTTAGACAATTATGACAAATGTTCGATTTCAGATGTTAGGTCATCCAAATAACGAATTATATTTTTGAAATCAATAGTTTATACTGTGTTTTTATATTATAAATAATTTAAAAATATATATTGAAAGTATTGGAAAGATATAAACATATTATTAGACATAATTGAATAAGTATACCCGTTTTGAAAAACACACTTTTCACTAATCACATTTTGTATAACGTTTTATTGCACAGAATAATTCATATTTCACGATTTGTTTTATTTTTGTATTCACAATAATACCAAAGGTGTGTTTTTCAAACAACATTTTGTTTTAGGGTGAAAAACCACGTGATAACACTATAGCTGTAAAAAAATTAAGCGTATATATTTTTTGTAATTTAATTATAAATCTACAATTATAAAGTAGGTAAGTTATAAGGCTATTTTATCGATTAAACATTGTTTTTCAGATAACATTTATAAATAAGTTTATGTTATAATATTATGTCATATGAATTTGTGATGAAAATAAAAAAAAAGTTGTTTGGTCAAATATTTGTATTATTTAAACGTCAAGAAATTATATATTTATAAGAAAAAGTACCGACGTATCATGTTGACACACCATTTAGCGTTACATTTGATTGACTAACTATCCATAAATATTCGTAAATTAATCTAGACTAGGGAAAAAAGTATCATATACATTCTTTGTATTTTAAATAATAATATTATGCCTATTACGACTGCTTCGTTGGTCTAGTGCCTACGTGTAAGGCCGCAGACACGGTGGATCTGGGTTCGATTCCCAGGTCGGTCCAATAAAATGTTATTGAGATTTTCTGTCGCAAATTCTCAGTAGCTGTCCGGAATCTGGAAGTTGGAAGTGTGTACACTCCCGTGCCTCGTAAAGCACGTAAAGCCGTTGGTCCTGCGCCTGAACTCTTTCCGGTCGTGTCGGATTGCCGTCCCATCGGGTTGTGACAGTAGGGGAATAGAGAGTGCACCAGTGTTTGCGCACACACTTGTGCACTATAATATGTCCTGCGCAGTTGACTAATCTCTCTCGAGATCTCTCGAGAATCCGTGGCCGAAATCGGTCTGGAGGACTATTATTATAATAATATTATTTTTATATATTTTATACAAAATAATTCATATACTTTGACACAAAATAATTTATATACTTTGATTTTAATTTGCAGGTGTTACATTTTTTCGTATATTCGAATATATGTGGGCCACATGAGAGTAAGCGATCAACACTGCATGCTGACATTGGCTCCGTAAGAATGAGTCATTTCTTACTTTGTCAATCGCCTGCAACCTTGAAAACTATAATGTTAATTATCTCCCTTTCGCCTGCAGTTACACTGGCTCACTCACCCTTTCACCTGGAACGCAATAATATTAATTGATATTTGATAGAATATGTGATCAGTGAGTGGTACCTACCCACAGCTTTTGCACAAAACTCTACTAACAAGTAACAGTATAAGTATTAGATGATTGTATTGGGATTATGAACATACAATATCAAATATGATGGGGTATACTTAAGTCGGTTAGAAGTTATATGGGCGATCGGGGAGCCCAGTTCTGGCCTTAAATAATCATTCTTTGCAGCCGCCGTTCCATATATTTCGACTTAGTTGACTAGACATACGGCTCACTAGTTGGTATAGCGTTGAGCCTAGTACCTAATTTACAAGTTTTTTCCTTTGCTCAAGATAGATTAGGATGACTTATATAAAACCCCCTTCATACGTGACAAAAAGTTATTTTACAAGGCGTTAATCATATTAAGTGCTTTGTATTTCTTGTCATACATACATGACATACAAATGTCTTTTATGGCCATGCTAAGCGGACATTAGGTATCTGCGCGGCATTAAATAATTTACACAAATATGTTCAGATTCAATTACTCTTATAGCTAGAATGGTAACGACTGGAGAGGGAACCGACATGGCTTTACTTGGTATTCCACACCAAATGCTCTCCAGACTTGACGGGATTTGAAGCTAGTGCCTCGAGATATGCAACTTTAAAAGCTACTAAACCAAAGAGGTTATTAAATATCAAGCAATTACTGTCCTTCACTTATTAACTATCGAAATCCTGACTTATGCCATGACTGATACCAGTCTAATACCCTACCCTACTAATAATACTAAATATTCAGGCCTTATTAATTCTTATACTACTCTTTTTTGTTAAAACTTTAATCAGATGCATATTTATTCCGCCTTTGCATTTTGTCAATAGAATAACATTAATTATGTAAATAAAGTGTAGATAGGAATAAAAAGTTTTTAATTAGTTTGTTATCTTGACTTATTTCTCTTTTTTTAATAATAATTTTCGCACAAAATATTATAAACTTGTTTGTTACTTTAAAGTAATTAAAAAAATTTAGTTTCATATAAATATATATAATTAATGGTCTCTCTTATAAACGTTGCTTAGCAAATGTTTAGTTAAACACTGATTTATCTCGTTCTTTCCTTATTATTATTATTATTTTTATTTCATTTGATAGAATGAGACACAACATTGTTTTACAAATCACCCGCTTAACAAGTTTTATACGTAAGGGGTTTTATACAAATAATTATCAGATTACTTTTAGCCATAGCAAACATTTCTCTCCCGCATTGCGGCAATAAAATATGTAGGCGCTCCTTTCTTTTAGTAATTTATGAAATAGTTAAGTTATTGGTTTGTTTCTAATTGCAATACAAGTAACACTCATTAACGTAAGCAAGATTAAATAGTCCGGCTTTAAATCTGACGAACTCATCAAGCGGGATACCGGATATTCCGTTCAATTGTTTGTAATTTTGGATTTAGGAGGTAATCTCCAAAAGCTTCTCATTCAATTTCAAATTCATTATTCAGAATGAACCTTCAGGAAGGACACAGACTATATAATTATCTTGTTAAAATTAAATTGCAAACGTAAGTAGACGAAAATTCGGTGGAGCGAATGAGGTCGATCGTTGGATTGGCCACATCGTGGTATGCTCGGGCATAGCGTTAGTGTATATCTGTATCTTTAAACATGATATTGTCTTCTCAAAAATTACGTAGTTTTATTTTGCTACTTATTAACGCTTTGACGTCGAAGTCTCTCAGATCGTACTTACAATTAGAGAAATTAAGATCACTGCATCCTGTATTCGCCGCGGAAACGTGACATGTTCGCCATATTAAAAACGAGCGTGTCATTCTTGCATCAGATGTTTAAGTTGACACAAGTGACGTGTGTGCCTATGTGGGTAGTGGTGACTTTGCACTGCGGATAACGCAACGATGCACATGTAACAAAATCAAATAGTCCGGTCAAAATAGACATTTCAATATACGCACGCGGCTGAAAATTAGAATTAGTATTATATTTTATGATATATCAAAAATTCGCTTCGGTCCTACGTCTGCTAAAAAATATATTCAATGTCAACAGTATCATTGTTGTATCATAGGTTCTTTGACATTTTTAAGCGGTGTGGGCTATAACAAAAATAGATTGGACCAAAATTATGGATAATGAAATTGTCTAATTTATTAATATACTATTTTTTTAATAATCACCAATTGAAATATGAATAATAGTATATTGATGGTTACAGTACACATCAGACGATTTATATAGTTAGCTGTATATACAGGATATCCAATACACAGTAGATAACAAGCCCTGTTATCTATTATGTACTGGACCTGCAAGCCTTCGAGTGTTGCAGGTGTCCATGGGCGGTGGTAGTCACTTTCCATCGGGTGAGCCATATACTCGTTTGCCTGTTTGAAAATATGCCACCTTAAAATAAACTACAAGATTTGCTTCCCATGTTTATTTATTTCGGATTACCAACATTACATACAGCAATAACTAGATATTAACTGTATACTAATTAGGTTTAAGGGTAAAATGTGACATATTCACATTATTGGGCACTGATACCAAAGCCTGAAGAAAACCAATGGTTTTTTAAGAGAGGAGGAAATTTAAATGATATCGATAGTACCTATGAATGTTTGCGAAGTAAGATGAAAATACATGTACAATGTATTGCTGACTATTATTTGTAACTTGATTCTAAAGGAACCGATATATTTACAGTTTGGGAGCTCCACGTGACTTGAGTCGCCACTGATATCTTTATTTATGGGCTTAAGTAAAATCTTAAGATGTCCCTCCCACGCTTTCAACAAAGGGCTTTTTAACCGACTTCAAAAAGAAGGAGGTTATCAATTCGATTGGTATATTTTTTCTACTCTCGAAAAGAAGATTTTAGTTAGTTCGGTAAGGGTTTGGCTAATATGTAAGATCATAATTATACAATATTTTTGTAGACAATATTATTTATTGTATTTATGTAGCTATGATGGCGTTTTCAAATTATAATGACAGAACAATCGAATTAATTTTTTTAACCATTCGTCATTCTTATATAAAGCCGAGTTTTTAAGAAACATTAGTGCATCTATTTTGTATTATAATATATCTGTTATCGGTCAAAGTAATTTAAATATCAAAAAAAACATATAAGATTACTAATATGTGATTGTTATCTGTTTTTTATTATTCTCAAAAATCGCACGTCCTAAAAATAACACATTTGGTATTGATAAATCATCGTACAGTTTTTACGTTGGATAAGATTATTTTTTTTGTTTTTTGAATTGTCAGTTTTGATACTAACTAGCATAAGTGTTGCCCTGGCTTCTGTTTTTTCAGATTTTATTTAAAAATTCCAACCGATGCCGACTTTGAGTATCGACACCGCTGCACTGCGATGAAGATGAAGAAGGTCATTAAGCTTTGATTGCATGTCTGCATATTTATGCGTCAGGTCACCAGCATAGTCAAAGTCATCAAGAATAACCGACCCCATTATTTAACAGCCAACACAAGCATATGTTATATTGTTGTTACGCTATTTGATTGTATCGTAACGTGATAATCATGGTCAATTTTATGGAGTACATAATAAATATAATTTTTTATATAATTTGTCGTTTTGCTAGAAGTCCAATGTAATTGGCGATCAGTTAATAATTCATATCCTTCGTCCGTGACATTAATGTTGCAAGCATAGTAACTGCCTTGATATAATTAGAGGCACAATTGTCATTCAATTTGACTTGTGACCTCTACAGGATACATGAAAAGTAATTATAATACCTTGTATATAGTAATTTTAAATGAAAAACAAACTGTCAAAAACCATTTTTGAAAGCAGGAGAATAATTGAAAAATATTTTTTTACCTTAAATGCTAACTATATAGAGTATAATTTTTGGAGTTAAGTCCTCTTGATTTAAATGCCTGTGTATTTGTACTATTGAAAAAGTTTGTCAGATTGTCTTTTATTTTATTTATTTTTTGACAATTTTGCATTAATAGAACCAGTATTTTTTTATTTGATTAATTCTTCGTATCTGTTATAAGATGTTTGTAATTGTTTTTGTTTACCCACTTCCTACACAAAATTACAATGATTTGACGTTTGCCGACGCCATTCGATATATTGATTTTAAGGCATTAAAATAAGTCCTAGCAATAAAATGGAATGTATTTAAAAACAAAAAAAAAAATAGCAAGAATAAATTGGATAATTTTAATAAGTTAAAAAAATAATTGATGTATTAAAATAAAGTCGAATAAAGATTTTTAAAATACCCTGACTCTTGTTTCAGTGTAATCACGAAATAATTGAATTATTTAAGATATTTATGAAACGTTTTATTTTTTGCATTAAATTGTAAAAATAAATTAGGTTAAAGTTTATGTTGCATGTGTTTATGTTGTAATTGTATTTTACGACTTACTAATTGGAAATGACTATACGATAAGGTTGATTTATATAAATAGAAACATATGATTTATGCTTGAGATATCCCAGTGGTAAGAACGCGAGATTCTGAACCGATGATCGTGGGATCAAACCCGGGCAAGCACCACTGAATTTCATGTACTTAATTTGTGATTATAATTCATCTCGTGATTAACGGTAAAGGAAAACATCACGAGGAAACCTGCATGTGTCTGATTTCACAGAAATTCTACCACATGTGTATTCCACCAACCCGCATTGGAGCAGCGTGGTGGAATAAGCTCCAAACCTTCTCCCCAAAAAATGAGAAGAGGCCCAGCAGTGGGACATTCACAGGCTGTTACTATATGTTTTATAATTAGATATTTTGACTAAACAATGAAACAAGGATATTTCTATAAAGAAGAAATGTTTCACGTGCAGACCTTGAATTTTCAAACACAATAAGAATACCTAACGGACTCATATTCTGTATCTTTATCAGTCAAATATAAGTGTCCTAATTACATGTGACAGATATTTATTAACACTTTTATTTATGAAATAGATAACATTATGTGCAATCACTCGAAACAGATATATACGATAGGGGCAGTCAGAGTCAATCCATACAATAAAACTTACAAAACCAACCGAACTCTTGAATCTATCAGTCTAACATTGTGTATTTTCTTATCAAACAAACAAATAGAAACGTCAAAAATATTTCGCATGCGAATCTGTGGAAACTATTATTTTTATTTATTATCAGGATTTACAGATTGAGTCAGCGCTGTGGACTGTAGTAGCGAAGTTAGTAGCGCAACGGACAACGCCGCGAACCGTCGTCTCCATACGTGCTCTTGATTACGTCATACTAGTTCTGTGTTTGTGATGTGGACACCGAACGATGGAAACAGCATCGAGGAAAGGGGCCGCGTGAACAATGGCTCGGATTTGGTGGTTATGGACGAGAGGGCGATCGCGGCCGCGATGCCTGTACCTAATGTCGCGACCCTCAACGTCACCAAGTCTTCCAAAGTTCACATCGGCCCTAAGTTCGTCTCCGTCACCCAGAATGTCCAAAACGCGGAGATGGTTAAAGGTGAGCGTCGCACGCGCATGTCTTTGTTCTGCGCCATTTTAATTATATAGATAAGCTTGCGTTTATGCTTGCGATTTATAATAATTTTATTTTGTTTGTAATCACTATCAGTGAAAATATTATAGTTAGAGCTATAGCCAATGACATACATAGCAATAGGAATAAATACGATGCGAATTGCGAATTTCAATATAAGTCGATATTCCAGTTATAAATAAGTATATGGCCGGAGTTTGTTTACAAGTGATAAGGAGGCAGTGCAAACATTTGCAAAGTGATTTAGAGGCTTAAGTGCGTAAACAATTATTTCAATGTTGCACATTGTCGCTCATTCAGACTGTTATTCAATTTATTAGAAATGAATTATGAAATATATAAACTGAACATCATGGCTAATTGTATTTATATATGTAAGTATAGATTCTTCATCTTGATCCATTCATTATAAAAACTTGAGGTTTTTTATACTAAAGTTAGTTTGACGTATATAACTGGGTTTTTTGATTGCGGTTTAAATTATTGTCTGTCTTGAAATTTAAACGCTTAAGCCCTCTGACGAAGTATATAAACCATTCTTTCCGGATCATTATGTATATACGTCCCTGTTTCTCATACAATCTCTCTATCTTTTTCTCTAGTATAGATTCGACTGGAAGATATCCTATTTATAAAATAGTAAAATATTAACTATTTATTAATTTATCATAGATGGTGATTTCCGTGGCTTCGGAGTCTTATGCTATCCAATTTTTTTGATGTGCTCATTTCGTTTTTTTGCACTAAAATCAGATTCTCGGTCGGATTTGAGGTTCTTCATTACCCCTCTCTCTATTCGCTCTCTCTTTCTATCTAGGATACATCCGAGAGATAAACTCTACATATAACAATTCAATAAGAATACATAATTATTAACATCGACGATTAATGAAACCTAAAGAATAATATTATAAGTGTCTTTCTTAAAATTAATATTATTTATTTTTTCTTAACTTCATTTTTTTAATTATTTGTAAAAACATTTAACACTGTGAAATGTTATACGAAGAAACGATTTACTTGTTTCGATTAATTTCAATTCAAATTCAATTTGGTTTGGATGATATTACTAATAAAATAAGAAAATAATAACATTGGTTTGTTACAGTGTCATAATTATTCGACACGTAAAAAAGTATATAAGGAAAATGAGCCGAAACTACTTTGAACCTGATTATTTCTTTTGGCGTCACAATGATTCAATTTAACTTAAAGTTACTTACTCGCAAAAATATATTCTTTTTTTATTGTATAGGTTGGCGGACGAGCGTATAGGCCACCTGATGGTAAGTGGTCACCAACGCCCATAGACAGTGACATTGTAACAAATATTAACCATCGCTTATATCGCCAATGTGCCACCAACCTTGGGAACTAAGATGTTATCTCCCTTGTGCCTGTAATTGCACTGGCTCACTCACCTTTCAAACCGGAACACAACGATAATAAGTATTACTGTTTTGCGGTAGAATATCTGATGAGGTACCTACCCAGACGAGCTTGCACAATTTATGTAAAGTCAGCTTAATATACTTTAATCTTTCGTTAATCTTTTTCTCTAATAATATCCTTATAATATAAGGCTTATACAGTCCACCCATCTGCCTTAGCCTTTACTCCGGCCCTTAATATATTCTAATGAATATCAGTAATATATTTAGTAGTAATAATCTTACAGTCTCCATGTTATATTACTTCTATAAATATGCAATAACCGGCTTAAAATAGTAATAACCAGTAATAACCGGTTCAGAGGTTTTCACATCAACTTGGTCTAAATGCAAAGTCATGTAGCATCATTTTTTTTTGTAATTGCTCCGAAACAAAATGACTTGTGTCAATTTCGAGAGTACAATATCAGTTTTATAGAATATAATCTAAAAGCTATCTACACGTGACCGAAGATATAATGCTACATGTTTAAATTAACGACAGTTTTTTCCCTATAAATAATTACAGTATTGTAATACAAATAGTACGATCATACTTATCTCGCGATACGAGATCTCTCCGCTTATATCCGAGCATGTATCATCCAATGATTTGACATCTTACGGCGAGCTCAGCGTGCTCTTGCAATTCTCGATCTGTCGTTCGTTCACTATCTTTAAGTCTAGCGGTTCAAATTATAACGTTCAAGGGGCAATTTTTATCTACAGAAAGCACTTTAAGTGTTTCTGATAAGGAATGTTTTCATGTCACAATTAAATAAAGCTAATTTCAGTGTTTATTTTACGATTACCTTAAAGGCAATGTTACTCATTAAGATAGTAAAAGTTCTCTATAGTAATAATTGGATTTCATGACAATCATGTTCGAATTTCGATATTTTTTTATGACATTAAAACAATGGTAAGTACAGATGAAAATCCGTTTTGTACCTGATCTATCTAGATTAGCGGTTCCAAGCAGGCGTTATCAAAGGATTTTCTTTTATAATTCGCACAGATAAACAAAAGCTAAATTCAATAGCATAAACTTAAAATAACTATTTCTATCTTTTAGTTTGCTTATCATAAATTGAAATGAAAAATTGCTTGATTGTTTATTTAATTGAATTAAAAATGAAGTACACACGAATATTTCCGACTTTTCACTGATAAGAAAAATGCAGTGTGTAACAAGAGCAAATTCAAGGTTTAATATAAATCTTTATCAAAAGTTGAAATCTCACTTAAATTCCACGTATCTATGCTGTATTTATATATAGATATATAGATTATAGGTAATTGGGTATGGCAATGTCCTAGACTCCTTACTTAGTGCTTCATTCAATTCATTTCAATTCAATTCAATGGTCTATAAAACAAATGTAAACTCAGTGGTGCTTTCTAGGCTTGAATCTGAAATGTTGACGCTGGAAAAATTAATTTTCGCGTTTCTCCCACGTGAACTGGGGGCAGTGGGTATTCCGTAGTAAGTACAAAATTGACGGTACCCACTCAATCTTTTCGGTAGTCATCTCGGAATCGTTTTCGTATACTACAGTGACCGTGCTCCGACGGTTGGAAAACCTCTGAAAGGCCTCCAAGTTCTCAGGGTAAATATACTCTTACGGCGAGAGGAGAAGAAGCACATAGCGCCGACACTTTCTTCCCAATCTTTCCACTCTTCACGGACTTTCGCGACCTCCTTCAGCGCCATAATAGCTCAATATCCACGTGTTCAAATCATTCGGCCATCTTGGCTAACTCCTACTTTACTACATACTACTTATACACATTACTACAACTTACTTTATATACATTTTTCATTAAAATAAAAACGAAATCACGAAATGGTTTAAGAACTGTCAATAACTGGCCACTGTTTTATTTATATTTTCATCAATTGCATTTACTCTTCCCTTTTGACTGTTTTGATAATATAATATAAGCAACAATAATTAATTTAAATTATATTATTTTCCAAGAATTCGTGTTTTAATTTTAATAAGAGTACGATTCCATTCGTGAAAAATATTCGCCCATACAATCAGTTTCCAAGGTTTCGAGGTCTCCTTGTTAGTCACTCGTCTTATGAGCTGATACTTTGAACCATAGTCTAAATTTAACCGCATTATCATTTATTTAAACATCAAATTATTCTTGTCACAAGCTTGTCACGTCAATAGTCTAGATTTAAAGCAGGTGAAACCGAAGCCAAACTTAGGTATATAATAATGGTTATAATATAACTTCTCCGAAACTCGATGCATTTTCTGGTGTAAATTTTATGTATTGAATTAGACATTAACGCATTGTGATCATGAATATTTTTTTAAATATATTATGAATTCAAAATAAAATCAGAGGTAACTCATATAATCGTGCTTTATTGACTTTAATTATTTACAAGAAGATGACGTCATAACGCGGTGACCTTGAAGCTACATGAGTTCTCGGAAAAACATAAAATTACCTACAACCAAATTATTGCTTTGTTTACCGCGTTTATTTATTGAAAAAAACCTAATCTTATTTTTAATAATTAAAATAATACAATAATTTTTCATTGAAATGGTAAATGGTGAAAGAATTTTCAGCACGCTAGCTCTATTTAGTAATCTTGAGGTAGATTTTTTGTAATTATTCCTTACACAGTCACGGTTCTGGATTAAGTGCACAATAATAATAATAATATTCTGGGAATAATAATATAATATTCACGCACGGTCATCTGACCCCAAACTTAGCAGAGCTCGTACCAAGGAAACCAGACAACTGATGTACTACATATAATACTTTTCTTTTGTAAATATATACTTATATAGATAATTACACCCAGACTCAGGATAAACAGACATGTTCATGCACACATATAATATCTGTCCTGGGTGGGAATCGAACCCACGACCTGCGGCGTGAAAGGCAAGTATCTTACCAACCACGCCAACCGACTCGTCATATACAATACACTAACAAAACCTGGCAAAATAATTCCTTATATTGACTGTCTCGTAGATCTAGATACTAGAGGATAATATGTTAACACAAGTTATTGTGTTTAAGCCCCAGGACAATTTATATTCGGTATTAGGTTTTTCTGTAGCAGCCCAGGGTCTAGAGGTTAAGCTCTATGCTAGAAGCTGCCTCGTTCCTCTTCATATTATTACAATTACTTGTTTTTATTACTTCTCCAAAAAATGACTGAATATTCATTTTGTATTTGGTATTCGACTTATTTGACAATTTCGTATTTGGCAAATTTTCAGCTAAAAACCTGGTCATCGTTGATGATTTCAATTAATTACAATTAAGAATTATTTTAACTGTATGGCAATAGTCCCGATAAAATTTGACTTCTGACCAAAAGTAAAATTTTATCTCGTTGCATTAAAAACGTTGAATCTAAATAAAATGCGGCTTAAATCTCAATATATACTTTTGACCAAAATTTCACTAGACCGAAAAAACAACACGGACTAAAAATTCACTAGACCGCAACGTATTCAAAACCATGTAATTGATATTTGATTTGATAAGGATTTGAAAATGATTCTATTATGTAGTTGCGACTTTCTCAAAATTCGTCGTTTCGGTGCGTTTCTTCTATCAGCAAAGCATGTTGACAAAACTATAATTGCTAATTTATCTTTTACGCTTCACGTGTGAGTGGAGGCGTGACTTATTTTATTAGGTTATCAACATTCTTCTTTATTATATAGGATATGCCAAAATTAAAGCAAGATTTGAAATCGCCGCCATTTTGCAGTAAATTGTTGAACAATATTTAAAAAAAAATGAAAGTTTCAAAAATTTTATACGTAATATGGTGTTTTAGTCGCATTAACTGTAAAAAATTAATTGAAAAATTTAAGGATACTGCACCTGTTGATGCTAGACATCACAACCCGGTCGTCAAAAGCCGTTTAAATGTCAATATCGAACAATCTCATGTGAGTATACGCTGTATTTCTGTCCACGGCGCCGAATTGATGTTCCTTGGTTTTCACCAACACTCTCACGCACGCTTTAATATTGACGTTTAAACGGCTTGTTTTTGGACGACCGGTATATAGCTTCTCCAAGTGATCCAGTCTCCCTGAATTTTTCAGTTAATCTTTTCACAGTTGCCGGTTTAAAAACTATTCTGACCATATTTTGTATAAAATTTCATCCTATTCTCCTATTTCTATTATCAAGCTATCAAAATATTTATTTACATTAAATACAAGTAAAAATTAAAAATGATTACTATACAAATCGTGACCGTGCGGAATGGTGGCAAGAATGCTAGCAGCATTTCCCCTTTGAATCGTAATTCCAATTCTCTGGGCAAAAATGAACCAGCCCTCCTGTCCGCCAGTAGAGGCAATAAAACGGGGTGTAATATTTTGGATGAATTTTTTTGGAATATTACTCCAAGGTCCAAGTAATACATTTTTTTTTTCAAGGCTCCCAACGTCTTTTTATTTAAAAAAATGGCGGCAATTTCAAATCTTGCGTCAATTTTGATACAATGCTTTAAAATATCAATTATTTTAAATGTAGTCTTCGTGACAATAAAAGGTATAGGTTAGTATGAGTATTTAGCAATAATTGTCACTTACACCTATTAAGATCTTTGTCATGAATAGACTATGACACTTGCGGTCATGTGTTTATAAACGCGGTATTTCCAGTACATGATTATATAGGAATATTTACTTGTAAAAATTTATACCTGGCCTTTAGTTACAAAATAAGTTGTTCCTAGAATTGAAAAAGAAATTATTACGCGGAATCTCAGTCTTTATTTATTCTTGTTTACTTGTTCGAAAAATATTGTAGGAAATATATATTTCAGAGATCTGTATTCACCATTTATAAGTTTTACACATTCAAATTAAATCCTTTATGTTCGTTAAGTTCACGGAAACTGTAAGCACATAACGAATTTCAATCACAATTCGTCAATCGCTAATCAACATTAAAGTTAAAAGAGATTAAAAGAAAGTTTTACATTTATATTCTTCGCCAATAATGGTTTTTTCCAATTGTTTCAGGCCACTTTCTGGGCCTCGAATTGGTGTCATCGAAACAAGCCCGCAGGTTGAGATGCAGCGTGGCTGTCTTCGTATGTTGGGCATTGATTGTAGCTACTGCCCTCATCGTATATCTTATTTACGTTGCCCTGCCTAGCCAGCAGACACGGCTAGACATAGGTAATTAATTTTATTTGTCTTTCATTATCTTCACATCTAGATCTATTATTTTGCTGAAATAACTTTTTTCAATTTCCAATCATTTTATATGAACTCGAAGCATTTTCGTTTCTTTTAAATTATTTAAGACTTTGAAGACTTAAATAATTTAATCTTTTTGCTTAATTTCATGTTATGTAGGAATGCTCATATACGCTTTTTTACTTAAGGTTTGAACGAGTCTTGGTATCTTCGTCGTGACGATTGGCAAGCAATGCCGGCGTACGGCGCCGATTTTCTCCAGTTACCACTTGCAAAAGTCATCATAGGACATTCTGCTGCCAATTACTGTAACCAAAGGTATCGATGCATTGAACAAATGCTAGTGATTCAGCAGGATCATTTAAGACGAGGCTATTATGATATCGGACCAAACTTCCTCGTCGCTGGAAACGGATACGTCTTTGAAGGCAGAGGCGCGAATGTTTTTGGAGCGATGGTTACGTCGTTTAATAAAATAATCATATCAATTATGTTCGTAGGGAATTATGTAACAGACGTACCTGATCTTGCTCAATTTAACCATACGAATATCTTGCTCGAAACGTTGGTAAGAAAAGGTGTCCTCCGGCCTGATTACACACTCTACGGACAATGTCAAATTAACCCACAAACAGTCAGCCCTGGACCACGAATAATGAACAAGATGCATTATTTTTCTCATTGGGATCCGGAGAATACAAGCGGCTGTCTCCCAAGGTGACAACTTTACGCGCACGCAATATATCCCTCTGGGTTTTAAAAGTGATAGCTCTACATGAACAATATTTAAAAAGACGTTTGATAATTAATTTTATTCAAAAGTTTTCGTTTAGTGTCGCAGAGACAGTGATTGTGTAGGAATTCGGTATCAAGGTAACTTTGAACCAATTAGAATGATGTATTTTTTATCATTTGTATGTTTTTGTTAGTCATGAGACATGAATGATGAAAGGCTTGATCTCGAAAGGTATAGATTTTGTTACTGTTTATAACAAGCAACATAAAGATATTAATATTATAGAATCAGTTGTATGATTCAAATTTTTTATAAGTATATGTTTTAAAAATAATTTCTTGTGTATATAACTAATACGTCATCGTAAGACTGAATCGAGGTCTCGACAAGATATTAAATACATAATGAATATGAAATGTTCTTGTCAACAGCCATAATGTAAATCACATTAGATACACAAATTAAATTTATAAAAAAATATATATTGTATTCCAAATAGCATAGTCTGTAAATGGTTTTTACAAATATTACAAGTACTTGAAGCGTCGGACAATATAGTAAGTAGTTCTTAACTGTTACTTTAACTGAGCCTTAGCCCAGCAGTGGGACATTTACAGGTTACTTTTTATGTTGACTGCCTCGTTGGTCTAGTGGCTAGATATAAGGCCGAAGACCTGGTGGTCCTGGGTTCAATTCCCAGGTCGGGCCAATAAATAGTTATTGGGGTCTTCTATCAGAAAATTCTCAGTAGCAGCCCAGAGTCTGGAAAGTGGAAGTGTGTACACTCCCGTGCCTCGGAAAGCACGTTAAGCCGTTAGTCCTGCACCTGAACTCTTTCCGTTTGTGTTGGATTGCTGTCCCATCGGATTATGAGAGCTAAGGAAAAGAGAGTGCACCTGTGTTTGCGCACACACTTGTGCACTATAATATCTCCTGCGCAGTTGGCTAATCTCTCTTGAGATTGGTCGCCGTGGCCGAAATCGGTCTGGAGGACCTTATTTTTACTTTTTATGTTATAGGTAGGCGGACGGCCAAATGGACCACCTGATGTTAAGTGGTCACCACCGCCCATAGAAATTGGCGATATATATTATACTATATTAATCAATCCATACATCGCCAATGGGCCACCAATCTTGGACAACGAAGATTTTATGTCCCTTATGCCTGTTGTTACTCTGGCTCACTAATCCTTCAAACGGAAACCAAAAATACTAAGTATTTTTGTTTAGCGGTAGAATGTCTGCAATAAGTATACCTACATATTATTAATATATATTACACAATAATCATACATAAAATATTAGGATTGGACATTATTGAAGTAGTTATTGAAGTATTGTAGTTACTTAAACGCATAAATGGAACACACACAGAAGAAAACAGTGTAATTTCCTAGATCCCTTACATTTACTATCTGATTTAATTTAAATGCTACTCTATATATTTATTGTGTATAAAGAGTAGCACTTAAATTCTCATATATATACTTATTGTGTTGGTGGCAATACAATCAATTAGGTTTAATAAATAATATTGTAATTTATATAAAATGTCTGCCAAATAATAGCTTGTTTTTATAAACTTATTGAAATTATAAATTGTTCCCAAGACATTAAAAATACTTGTTGCATTCTACTGAAACCATTGTTTAGTTTTTAAATGTTTATATATTATATATAACAATATTTATAAGTAATAACTGCACATGTTTAGGTCCAAAGCAAACATGAGTCTGTGTATTCAGCACATTACTGTTACGATATATTATAGTTGTATATGTGAAATAATTATAGTCAATACAAGGTTAACGTTAATAAAATAATATTAGATTTTTATACACAATATAATTTTTATTTATATTACCTATAATCTACATACAATTTAATTATATTTCACGTGCCATTGTTAAATAATTGAGCTAAAAAAATATTGAGTTTAATATACATATAGTTCAGTAACTATATCAAACCAGTGAACCAATTATCTGTCACCCTTTAACTGGAGCAGAACAATACCAAGTGATTATCCTCCTGACCGATTTCAGACACGACAGCCAACTTTAAGAGAGATTTACCAACTTCAAAGGACATATTATTATTTATTGTGCACATCTGTGACATTGTGACTTCGGGATGCGGCAGTAAGCAATACTGTGTTTCTAATTTAGTTGAACAGCAGGCGGTGGCTCAACATCTTTATGTCTTTTCCGAGACACTGGAGAGTAGGACCGCAAATCTTTCAATGGGCTGAACTAACAATCTGTTAACAGAACAAATCAGTAACTTTTAATGGAATAATCAAGGATTGGTATACATATATAATATAATGTATGTAACATTACGTATTAACGGTCACAAAACATTGCTTGAGGAAATCCAAAACATAAAATATATGAACGTGAACACAATAATGATTCGATCATGTCTCGAATAATTTACTTTATATTATGAAAAATATGTTATTCATATAACATACTAGTCGTTCCATGCGTTTTAACCCGCGTTTAAAACATTACTGCTCGGCCCCCGTGGTTCGCAGTGATGTGATATAGTATAAATAAACGCAAAGCTGATAGAAAACAATTGAAAAACTTTTTTTTTAAATGGAACAAAGATTAGCGATTTAAACAAAAAAAACTTATCAGCTTTATAAACTCGTATTCAGAATTTAATAAAAATTATTCTTGATCTTTTGGTAAAGTTTTGGACATACATATTATACCGTGAATTTAAATAATAAACCATCAGCTTGGATTATGAGAATTTCAGCTACGATTTAGACAAGCAGCGCTAATATGTGGCCAATTCATTACTCACCCGTAAAATTTTGACAGCCGACTTCTGGTGATACTATTTTGATACGTCTATTCTTGAAATATTATGACTTTTATGGTCAATTTGGCATATCACTTTCTGACATTTCAGGACCATTATCTGCGGTGTGTTCCGGGTTTTATTCTTACAAAATAGACCCAGTAGAGTTTTTCATTAAAAAAAAGTCATATAAAAATATCGACTCCAATTAAATGGCCCCAAATCTATTTAAGAACCAAAATATATTTAACAGCCATTGAAGATCCTCTTAGAAAATATGTCGTATAAATTATAAATATTGAAGTATAAATATTATGTTAACATATTATCTCGATGTTAATTATATTCGTTGCTAGGAACCGTCACATTTTCCTCGTGTGACGTGCACGGATCTGTTCGAGTAACAATGATTTATTTGATTCAATATTTTATCGTTACCGTATCTTCTTGGAAGTCAACTTTTTTAATTTACGAAAATAAAATCATAGTACGAACTGTAGTATGTTGTTTTACTAAGTTTATAATCTTAAGTCAGTAAGATCACAAGTGTGTTATTGGAAGAACACTGAATAATAGTCTTTATTGCACGCAATAAACATAAATAAGTAAATAAGGTTTTCAGAGTAACGAAAGGCTGGATATTGTAAGGCTTCGAGCATCTTCTGAAGACAACCTAAAACCTCTATTACGAGATAAATATTTGTAAGGAATTGGAATAGCGTCAATGATATGCTTCAAAAACTGCCATACATCACCCTATCTATAAAAATGGAGACAGAAATGATATTGTAAATTAAAAACAAATATCAGTACTTTGTGTATTATAATGGGTGAATTAAGCGTTTGGATTTGTATTTGAAAAAAAATCACTAGAGAATTGTAAAAAATATAAAACTTATATTAGTAATTTATTATAAAGTTATATTTCATGTAAATGTTGACCACGACTACGTTTTCCGAGGCACGGGAATGTACTCACTTCCATCTTCCAGACTCCGGGCTGCTACTGAGAATTTTCTGACTGAAGAACCCAATAACTATTTATTGGCCCGACCTGGGAATTGATCCCAGGACCACGGGGTCTGCGGTATATATCTGGCCACTAGACCAACGAGACAGCTAAAATGTATGCTCAATTATGTTCCAATTTTAAAGTTCTTTATAAATGCAAATTGCTTCCATGTAGAAACTTCCAAAATTAGATAATTATTTGCTGTTATAGCTGTGATAGCACATTGTCGTGGATAAACCAAATTATATCAGTGGTCTCACAAATTAGAAATTTAACATAAAGTATATAATAAAATCTAAGAGTGACTCCAACAGCTTAAAAACTGTTGTCTAGGTTTTTAAGTTGATACAATACAAGATGGACTGGACTAAGGTATTATAGACTGGTTTGTTCCAGAAAAACCATTATGATACGTCTTGAATAAACTCAGAATCATTCTCAAAGTAATGTGTTACATGCCGGTATATTTCCCGACAACCGTTTTGTACTCAATTTGTAAAGTGGTGCCTTTTAACTGAGAAAGTATGCGAAAAGAAATATCTGATTCGGCTCTCAACTCTGACGAAGAAACCGAAAATATTGTCACCACTGTAAAATTTTAATCAATTCTAGCGTAAGTTGATAAGAGCAACACAAACTTAACTTTCTCATAGTCATCGTTACGAATACATTTTTTTATAAGTTTGTGATAGTCCCGGAATTAAATTTTTACTAGTAGAAAGTACCTGAAATGAAATACGGAAGTAACAATGACAGTGGTAATCTATTAAAACAATTACATATAACATTATTACGGTATTATGGAAATGACAATTATCATCGAATGAATTAATAATAGTAAACTTCAATGCTATTCAAGCTGTTTGGGGAAAAGATAAACTTAGCTACAAGGAAGAAAGTCATAAGTTCAGCTTAGGCCATTCGGTCACCCTCCTATAGACTACAAATCTGAAGCTTAAGTATTATTAAGCCTTAAAAATTTACTATATACATCATTTCAATTCCTATAACTCATATATGTATTTCATAGGTGTTAGTCATTGCGCTGGACTTCTGATCAGTTGACCACTCCTTCGCCGACTGGCTCCTCCTTTTTGTCAGCGGTCGTGACTATCACCAGCAAATCCCTTTTAATCTTTTTTTCTATTTATCGTATTACTATCACTGCTTATCGTAATGCTATAACTACCATCGATTAAAATAGCTGCACTCGAACCACTCGTTTTTAAGAACGAGGCGTAATTTTTTTTAAAAGTAGGTTACCTCAACTATTCTACAACATTTACCAATATAACTAATATTATAAATGCGAAATTAACTCTGTCTGTAAATTAAGACTGAAGTGTTTTTGATACAATTTGGCATGAAGCATGTTGAACCCCAAGGACATAACTTTTTTACACCTACCTGCACCCTCCGCGTGCTTGTTGCGGGCGTTGCCGCTTGAGAATTATTTTTGTAATACTTGAAAAATGTTACTGTCGCTACAATAACTTAATATTTATCTTACTTAATTAATATTTTTGTTGCCAATACGTATTTCTTTTATATTGGTTTCGATTTGTGCTTTGTCGGCGGCCTTTGAAATAAAGAAACCTATGAATTGTCCTTACACCGTTTACATAGCGGTATAACAAAAGATCGATCCACTAATTTATCAGAACTATATTTACTAAATAGCTTACATCAGAATCGACTCCAATAGTATTTATTTCTAAATGAATATTAATTAAATACCAATTAAGTACCAATTGCGATAATTTTATTAAACAGCTCTGATGACAGCTGTTAAGTGAAACATGATTGCAAATTATATAATATAGAGCATATAGACCTGCTGAGTTTTCAAGTGCTGCAACACCGTGGTGTTGAACAAAACCGCCAGTAACCGCCAACAGCAATACTTGAAATAAGTGAGCCAGTGTACCTACAGGCACAAGGCCCCAAGGGCAAACATCTTAGTTCCCATGGTTGGTGGTGTATTGGCGATGTATGGAATATTTGTTACAGCGGCACATGAAGTTGACCATTCGCCCATCCACTTTCCATGTGCACAGTGAAGTAACTGTAGCAGCACGGTAGTTATAATACTTTTCCTTCAGAGGAGATGTTTTTGCTCAGGATTAATTTCTATTTTGTATGAAGGTATACCAAAATAAATTTTGCCTTCATGGGTGTTTGTCTTACGTTATGGAAAATGTTATTTATTGTAATGAACACAATATCTATAGTTTTTGTTTTTACGAGTGGACTAATTTGTAGACCCATCTGTTGATAATATAATTTAAAAGTAAACAATTAACTAAACAATAATAAATTATTAACGAAGAAATGGCTCCAATACAGCCTAGAAATACGATATTGCTGTAATTTCGAATCTAATTTCAAACGAAAATACTTTCTGATAAGTATCTATGTCTGATGTGTCAACGTTCAGTAAGGAGGTCAAATACACACTTAAACTTTTTATTGGTAATTTATTATTTGTATCTGATTAAAGGTATTATCTATAAATGACAAAGCGTTTTTTATTATTAATTTAATACATTCTTAGTACGCTTACAAGTACAAACGAGCCAATGATACAAAAATTACAAGAAAATATCTTGTTATAACTTGGACGAATATGCACGTGTGATATTCACTGTTATAAAGAAAAAAAAACTCTTACTCCACGATAATAATAATTAGAATGTGGGCGACTGAGCCGAGAGAATAATTAGATTTTTCTTGTGAATAATTTGCTTTTATTTTAAAGAAGGATGCCTATTTAATATTAGTAATTACGTCCTAGGTCACAGAGATCATAATTCAACCTCAAAGTACCAATATGGTTTTATCTATTCTAGTCTTTAATCTTAATAATTTCGAATCCTTAAGATTTTCTTTTTTGGATTTATAAAAATCGCGTATACGAGGGCTGTCTATTGTCTTCTTTCCAAATGTTTAATATGTTTGTTTAATAGTTTAAGAATATAAAAATTCGACATTTTTTTTAATATATGTAGCTCTACCGATAATAATTATTAGGTTTAATTTAACTGCCAGTAGAGCCGGCGGATTAGATAGCAATTAATAAGTGCTGAATAGTAAAGAAAAATATATCATTCCGAAATAAATAATGTTTTATGTTTATTGATTAATGTTAAAACGGATTTATACACTGCAATAGCAAATCCGATAATCGTTATAAAGCTTACTGATTATTGACATGATGTATTAAAATATACCTACACAAACACATTCTCACATATGTACTATCTTTTAATATTTTTAAAAAGGGAATGCCCCTTCTTATCCCAACGCGGAAATTATTATAGAAGGAAGTTATCTTATGTATTAACTTTGTTACCTAATATAATAAATTTTATATATAAATAAACATACGACACTTTAACAAGCAATAATAATTCGTGTAAAAAAAGTTATTTATTGAATATTTTTTAATGTCTTGTGGACATACACAAAAAAATAAAACTAATTTATAAAATGGAAAATCAAACACAATTATTTTAGATCATTTTGTGATATTTTTGTAAGTTTTAAATGCAACTTAACTTGCTTTTGCTTACACTACGCTCTCCATAGCCAATGCCTTCATCGAGTACTGAGAGCCAAAACCTCAAAGATCTTACAATGCAGCAACATTCTCACAATCGCCGCCTTACAATCACAACACAATCACAGCCTTACAATCGCTAACAGAAGATCAGTTAAAGGTGAGACTCGAAGCAGCGAAAACCACTATCTACAATTACTACACCACAAGTCATAAAATGGATAACTCTTCATATATACCTTTATCGCCAATGAAGGATGAACACTTGGTGGTAGAGTTATGTGCAAGCTCGTCTGGTTAGGTACCACCCACTCATCAGATATTCTACCGCAAACCAGCAGTACTTGGTACTGCTGTGTTCCGGTTTGAAGGGTGAGTGAGCCAGTGTAATTACAGGCACAAGGGACATAAAATCTTAGTTACCAAGGTTGGTGGCGCATTTGGCGATGTAAGCGATGGTAACATCTCTTACAATGCCAATGTCTATGGGCGCTGGTGACCACTTACCATCAGGTGGCCCACATGCACGTCAGTAGTCCCATTTCCTAAAAAAAAAAAAATTACACCCCTGGAACGAAGTAACAAGATGCTCGCGAAAGATCACACAACTCTAACATAGTCACAACCGGATGGTCGGATTTATAGCTAGAGGCTATACCGTCCTCGCAATACCCTAAAAGCTTTCGGGTGGGGACACGATCGAAAACTAGGAAAAGCCGAATATAATTATTACATATATACATATTATTTATATATACATTTTTATACTAGTGGTTACATGTAAGGCCTCAGACACGGTGGTTCTGGGTTCAAATCCCAGGTCGGGCCAATAAAATGTTATTGAGATTTTCTGTCGAAAATTCTCAGTTGCAGCCCAGAGTCTGGAAGTTGGAAGTATGTACACACCCGTGCCTCGGAAAGCAGGTAAAACCTCTTCTGAACTCTTTCCGGTCGTGTCGGATTGCCATCCCATCGGGTTATGAGAGTTAGGGAATAGAGAGTGCGCCTGTGTTTGCACACACACTTGTGCACTATAATATCTCCTGCGCAGTAGGCTAATCTCTCTTGAGATTGGCCGCCGTGGCCGAAAACGGTCATATACATTTTTATCGTCACACACGCAAGACATCAACGAATTATTACATCGACACTAGAAATTACGGTAAAGCCCTCCGATGCCCAGACTTTACAAACTTTCTGGGAACAACCGATAGCACATAATGCACAAGCTAACATTGGATAGAGCAGAGACAGCAAATGACAATACAAACATTCAGCAATGTTCATGATGGTACCATCCACTCATAAAATATTTTACCGCTAAACAGTAAACAGCAATACTTGGTATTCTAATACTAGATATATTTTATAATCCGGTTTGAATTGTGAGTGATCTAGTGTAACAACAGGTACAAACGACATAAAAACTTTTAGTGTGCAAGGTTGGTGGCGCATTGGCGATGTAAGGAACTGTTTCTTACAGCGCCAATGTCTATGGACGAACGTGACCGTTTACGATGAGGTGGTCCATTTGCCAGTGCACCTAACTATTTTATTTAAAAATATAATGTTATATTAACATGTCCTTCCCAAAGATTCCGACAAATACTTTCTCGGTTACATAATAAAAAAGCTCGTGAATCAGATTGTCCATATCTGTTGTAACAAAAAATTACAACTGCTCATAATTATATAAATATCTTAATCCAAGATCCCAAAACATTACCATTACATTTAACGTTACGAACAAGTTACATGATACCAAAAGGTTGCCATGACTTCTCCAACCTAGTAAAATATAGCCCTACCACGTGCTTGCAGAGCTTGTATAAGTTTAACACATTATGTATATCTGAAATGGTACCTTAGCACATTGACTCATAACACAACAATGTCAATGTCTTTCGAGCAACAAAAAGTATGTCGAAAGTTTAGCCAAGGTTGCAAGGAGCAATTAGTTATAAATACCGTAACTCCACCACCATACTGACAACTACAAAATCACTTATAATGGCGGAAAATAATCAGTAGAATATATATTTTCCATTAGAGGAAAGCTTCAAGTGGGAAAACGAAATAGCGTCATGCTGGAAACGGTCTGTGATTTTTTTTCCTTGCATTGTCTTAAGGCACACTACGCCGACCTCAGAGCGATAGTGATGACGTACCTTCGAATTATTTCGTTATTTTATTCGTTCGTTTTAAAAAGAAGTAACACTATGTGTGTCATAAGCACTGCATGCAAAAAAGCATATACAAACGAAACAGCAATACTTTGTTCAATTTTAATATTATGTTTCAGAATTACCCCTACCGAGTTACATCTGGAACTTTGTGAAGAACAGTTCGAGGACCGAAAGACTGTCCTGCGCTGCGGCCCTGGTCGTGCTTATCGTCTGCATTACACTCATCGTATATTTCACAGTACAAAGCACGAAAGCTGGCAGTGGTGGGGATAGCTGTGAGTTCGATATTTTTGTTTGATAAATGTTCGAACAATTTATGAAGGATCTGTAATGAGAATCTATTTAAAATATTACACACATGAACATGAATGATATTTGGTCGAAATGACATTTCGACCAAATATCTTCAGGTATACCTATGTGACGTGTTTTAAATAATATTTCGTGGTGGATGTACCGTCATTATTCTTGTGCCATCTATATTAACCACGAATACACAAACAATACTAGATGGTAGGGCTAAAACAATGCTAGCTGCAAGCACGTCTGGGTTGGTACCACCCACTCAGATATTCTACTGCTAAACAGCAATAATTAGTATTATTGTGTTTCTCTTTGATTTTTTTTTTATTGTATATGAAGGCGGACGTGCGTATGGGCCACCTGATGGTAAGTGGTCACCAACGCCCATAGACAATGGCATTGTAAGAAATGTTAACCATCGCTTACATTGCCAATGCGCCACCAACCTTGGGAACTAAGATGTTATGTCCCTTGTGCGTGTAATTACACTGGCTCACTCACCCTTCAAACCGGAACACAACAATACAGAGTACTGCTGTTTTGCGGTAGAATATCTGATGAGTGGGTGGTACCTACCCAGACGAGTGGTGTGAATGGTGTGTGAGCCAGTGTAACTACAGGACCAAGGGACATAACATCTTAGTTCCCAGGGTTGGTATGTAAGGAATGATTAATATTTCTTGCGGTGGTGATTTTACTGTCCACCTACCTATAACATAAAAAAAAAACGTGTGCGTCTCGGGACTCTCGACAGAAGTGATAATATTTATTATTAATTATAATTTAAATTAGTATTTGAGAGTTGCTAAGTTATTATAAGTACTATCTGTATACGCTAGATGGCTTTAGGTTGGTAACTCTCAGGTGAAGCAGTCCGCGTCGGTAATAGTGGTGCCGTAACGCGTTACGTTACGAAGCGGTTTACTCTCCCATAAGAAGTTATCACTTCAAAACAAGCAGATAGTCCATAAGAACTGAGAGCCAATATTTGAACTGAACTGAGATTGATATACAAATGGTATATAAATACGCAACCATCTCGTCTGGTCATTCTAAGTAAATTATAAAAACTAGTAAATTACGTTTATAATCACGATAATCAGATGTCAAACATTTAACACGTATAATATTATCTCTTAAGTCTGTCCTTACTTTAATCATTCAACGAGAAATGCTATTTTAGTTTTTATTTAGTTTTAATTTTGTTATCAGGTTAGATGTCTATTGAACCATATCTCTCACTTATTATGCACAAATAAAATAAAGAACTTTAACACAAACATATTTATTGAAAATAATCGTAAACGATCAATTTACGAGTATTTTAACAGTTTTACAGTGATACAAGCTTGCTTCTTTTATTTCGCCATAAAGGTAGGTACTATATGGCGAAATAAAAGAAGCATATAATTGTCATTAAAAGTTTATTACGTTTCGAATTTCTGTTACATTTTTACTATTAATACAGTATCTAGGTATGAACTACCTAATTTTGCACTTTAATTAAATTTCTATGTATTTTTACAAGTATATCTAAATTTGTAAATTGTACAAAGAGCAACAACTCTCTTTTGCAAAGAGTTAACTAAAATATGAATACATTAACGGGTGATACACAGTAGTGTAGCCCGCTTTCAAAAATTCCCAAGATTCTATGTAGTTGATATCTTAAGTTTAAGCTATAAATAGAATAAACTTATCAACTAATATAGACTCAAGGCTGGCTTTAGTGCGTGACGATGAAAATATTTCCACGCTTACGTATATTTCACTGAACAACTCGTCACCGCGATTCAACTCCGTACAGTGCCATCTGTTGACAGGGGTACTAGTATAGGGATGAACCTAGGCCTCACCCTTCCCCATTCCAACGAATTCGGTTCGATATATGTCACCCCTTTAAGAGACCATAAATTCAAACCTTATGCTAATGCATTTAGGCTTTAAAATATTTGGACGAAATTGTACTGTCGTTATTGGAACTTACGACATTATAACATGGATTTGAATCTACTTCTAATGGTCCGGGAGGTAGCGTTGCATTTACAAAAGTCATAGTAAGCCGGCTGATATTGACATAGATAGTAGTTCTTATATAGCTAATAACCAAACCGACCGTCAGCTGCCCAAGTGGCGGTGGGTTTGGCTGTTCGAGGGTGCGAAAATTGGGAAATGAAGAGAAAAAAAAAGTAATAGAATGCCGGCTGAAACTTTTTTTCATGAATAGTTAACATCATACTGAGCTGAAAAATAACTGTCAGCTGCATAGTGGAGGGTGGGATAAGCGTAAGCCGGCTGCATGAACTTTTAAAAAAATGTGAAAAATAAAGTCATATATAGTAAGCCGGATGAAATTTAACTATGTCATTGCTTAGATATTCGAAAATACGAAAACAATCGTCAGCTGCCTGGGTAGCGGTGGAAAGACCGTCAGCCGACACAGTAAAGATTCGGTCGGGAGGTAGCGTTGCAAATACAAAAGTCACAGTAAGCCGGCTGATGTTGACAAATATAGTTGATCTTTTATAGCTAATAAGCAAACCGACCGTCCGCTAACAAAGAAGCAGTGGGTTTGGCTGTGGGAGGGTGCGAAAATTGTGAATTGAAGAAAAAAAAACGTAATAGTACGTCGGTTGCAACCTTTTTCATGAATAGTTAACATCATACTGAGCTGGAAAATAACCGTCAGCTACTTAGTGGTAATGCGTCAGCTGACCGCATGAATTTGTAAAAATATATGAAAAACAGTCATTAAGCCGGATGAAATTTGACTATTATATTAATTATTATAACGTAATATAGCTAGTTTGTCCTTTTTGAGTTTGATTGTGACTTCATTCTTTGAAAACATTTATTTGACTCTTCAACAGCCCTAAGGGTATCAAAACTCAACGCTTGTATTACATAAATTTAAAGCTAAAATCTCTTAAAACATTATTTTCTCATCGGAATCGGAGCGTTAAAGTGGCAATTATTTTTATTTTATTTAATCCATTTATATACTTTTCCGAGTTATAGATTGGTTAAGAGAATAGAGTTAGAAACACAAATTCATGTTCTAAAAATATAATTTTCTAATTGGGCTTTTCATTGGGTTATTTCCGGTTTTTCGTAGCGGATTCACCTATTTCTAATGTTGCAAATAAATAGCGGACGTCTGTTATATTACATTTACAACCTAAGCCAAAAAATACTTTCCAATCGTCAAACGTGGCTGTCTGGTCGTTTATAACGTGACATATATATTAAGTACTGTTTAGGTATTTGTCCTTAACCAAACTTTTGTGAACTTCTTACCCATTGGAAACACATTTCCCGTTTAAAAAAATATTTACTATTATTATAAATTATAACCTTCAACTGACCTTCGCATGGGTAACAAATATATTAAGAGGTCACACCCGCCCGGTAGACATAGGCTCGGTAGGAAATATTAACTATCCTAAAATAAATCTGCAAGCCAATATCTTAAATGTCCCTTGGGCTTATAGTTCACCGACGCATGTCTTCTTCAAACCGGATCACAACACTAATAAGTATTGATGTTTGGCGGTACCTTATTCCCTTGAATTAGGCAATCTAATTTAAAATTTAGAACGCCCAGTATTGTACAATTAAGGCATTATTAGAATTCAACTCATGATAATACAAGAACTGGTAAAAAAAAATTTTTAAATTGACATGTTCTCGTCAGTATGGCGAGCTTTAAGTCACATCGGAGAAGTATGACATTACGCTACCACCTACTTCTTTTTTCATCGACTATCGGAAAATACAAGAATTTTTGTGGAACAAATCATTTGACATCCGTAATTTATCGATTAACGCTCACGCGATTTGGCCGCAAGCAGCGCTATACCCATCATTTTCTTTTTCGTTCTATATAAACCCCTGTAGAGTCGCCATACTAGTACAAATGACCGGAAAATTTGTGTTTGTATCTTACGGTCCATTAGCCTAATTGTAAATATGTAAGTCCTTTATTTGACAGTTATATATTACAATTATAAAAATACGTATTAATTAAGAGTAAAGCATTTGTATTCATACAAAACATAGCTACGTCATTCCGAGGTCATTACAAAGTGGAAACAACGTGTTACCTACTTCCTGTATCAGTCATTCCGACTTGCTTCGCGTTATGTGTTATTATGACAAAATTATTAAATAGGATTCATCATTTTGGGTTAAATAAAACTCTGCACTTATCTTATTAGAAATCAATGTTAGATTATTAGTCATTTTAGTCGATAACGTCAGTGTGACAACGAATGGAAATGTTATTTTATAGATACCTAATCTGTTCTTGAACTAATTAATTGAAGCAGTGGACCACTTCATTAGCCAGGTGACTTTCAAGTACTCATTATATTATAATTTAAGGTAAGGGTAGGTCGACTATTGGTTATTCTATAGCAAACACTTTAAGTTGTAAAAACTAAAGCGTAATTGCGTTTTTACGCTTGGGTGACCAAGATAACCTGGATAAGACGCGTGGAATCATACTTACTATATTAAATGTAGACAATTTTAAGATAGTATACAGTTTCATAGAATAAATTAATCTGCAATGAAATTAATTTAACTATTACGTAATTAATTAATGGTCCTCCAGACCGATTTCGGTCGAGGCGGCGAATCTCATGAGAGATTAGCCAACTGCGCAGGACATATTATAGTACACATTGTGTCTGCAAACACAGGTGCACTCTCTATTCCCTAACTCTAATAACCCGATGGGACGGCAATCCGACACGACCGGACAGAGTTCAGGCGCCAGACCAACGGCTTAACGTGCTTTCCGAGGTACGGGAGTTTACACACTTCCAATTTCCAAACTCCGGGCTGCTACCGAGAATTTTCGACAGAAAATCTCAATAACATTTTATTGGCCCGACCTGGGATTTGAACGCAGGACGACCGTGTCCGCGGCCTTACATGTAGCCACTGGACCAACGAGGTAGTCATTATATAGTTATAATAGATAACTTGGCCAGTGCTTATTAACAGAATTCACAATCTAATTAACTTTTCGTAACTATTACGAAAAACGAAATAAATTGAAAAATTGTAGGGATTATTATGATGATGTAAAATTATTTATCAAGCCCTCATCAGATATTCTACTGCTCAGCAGCAGTACTTGGTATTGTTGTGTTCTGGTTTGAAGGGAGTGTGCGCAATGACGATGTAAGCGATGATTTACATTTCGTACAATGCCAATGTCTATGGGCGTTGGTGACTACTCATACTATAAAAAATGTACGTGTTACAGAAGAAACTAATTAGCCCAATATAATATAAATTATAATTGATCGAAATATTTATTTGACATTTGATTATAATAATGACAAACGCTGCTAGTACAGTCAGCGTCAAATAATTAGAGACGCTCAGAGTATTCAAATAAATAGACGCAACCAAAAAGTCAATAATATCGGTACAAACAAAGTTCCTTTATTGTTGTCAACAATATACTCGCTCAAAAGGTCGAGACGTTTAAAATGTCATATAGATCGTTTCAGTCAAAACGCCATAAATATGGTTACAGTCATCTCGTCAATGGTATCCAAGCATTCTGAGTGTTCAAAAATACGGAACACATTAGAAAAATTAACTTTACTGCTATATATTTTAAATATAATTTCTCACATCAAATAATAATAAAATATTTATGCATAAAATGAAAGGGATAGAAACAACTCCAATCCTTTTCATTTTAAGCACGAGGTCATAGATGTGTTGTTTTTAAAAAAAATCGTGCATAGTCGTTTACGATACTTAAATCGCAAACCAGCCAAATCTATATGAGCACTTTAAACATCATAATATTTAATGGGGATTGTTTAATATTAAAAAAATAGGGATATTTAAATTATATGCGTAAATAGCATTTAATATTTAATATTAAATGCTATTTACGCATAGATTTCTGATAATTCTGGAATTGTTATTTTGCGAATATCTTCGAGAATCGTTTGTTGTCTGTTGTGTTTTAACTGAATCGAAAAAATACTCTTGACGGAGTGTGAAATGGAGTTGGCTGGTTTGCGAATTAAAGCATTATTATATTGTAAGCAATAAACTGTTGACTGAAAATAGATATAAACCTCATTGATAATGAGATTTAGTGTATATATCTCGTAGAGCAAGAGTGCTTCTATATCATGTTCATGTCAAAAAAATAAATATTAGTTTTTATACTAAGACAAGTAGTCAATTTTACTTGTGTACCTAATTAAAAGATTTCATATCAACGACAAAAAGAGTACTTTCGATCAAATTACTTTCGAAGTACAAAACACTAAAAACTCTCGTCAGGTGTAAAAAAAACAATCATTTTTAGCTCTAATTATTTATTTAATTAAAATCGTGTATAGCCACCATCTGCTAGAATAACGTCAGAAAGACGTCTTCGCATTGATGTTACCGCATTGTAACAAAAATTGTCTCCTCTCATGGACTCCCAAATTTCTTCTACGTGAGTTCTTAAATTTGCGGCGGTTCGTGCTCGCGTACTGTCCCATACCTGAACCATTTTGCCCCACAAATTTTCGATCGGGTTTAGGTCGGGGCTATGAGGCGGCATCGAAATTAACTCCAGGTCTCTATTACCTTCCAAGTAATTTTGAACAACTCTGGAGTTGTGCACGGAACTGTTGTCTTGGACAAACTTAATCCTTTCATCAGGAAAAAAAATTTTGGCTGTTGGGAGCAAAACGTTTTCGAGAATGTCTTTGTATCGGGGGCCATTCATTCTTCCTCCAACCTCTACTAGCTCTCCTGGTCCGTTTTGGTTCATCCATCCCCAAAATCCTAATGTGATTCGACCACTGCGATTATTAGGGAAGACATTTCTTTCATCATACCTTGTGTTTGATGTTCGGTATAGAGATAAGCGTCCCTGGGCAGACGAGCAAAAAACTTTTTCATCTACAAAAATTACATTATCAAAATTGAAACTTAAATAATGTTGTGCAAATTGTAAACGCTGCGCTTTAAGCCTTGGTGTTAATATAGGCTTCTTGGCGGGAATGCGATGGCGTAACCCATGTTCTCGTAGCCGTCGTCTTATTGTGCTCTGTGACGTGCCAAATTCCACAGATAAGCTCCTGGAGTTTATAAAGCGATTAGTAATAGCACGCTGCACTATATTTCTATCTTGATTTGCACTTGTTTGACGTGGACGACCAAACGAAACATGGTTTTGCAATACACCATCACTTTGCCATCTCTGGAGCCAACGGTATACGGTGTTTCTCTAAATATAAGAAAGAAGAAAAATCTTAAGAGATGCTAATAATTCGATATGTATCTCATAATGCGATACTTACGGATATTCCTAGTTCATTTGAAATATCAGTTACGGAGACACCTTCCTTCTTTAAAAATACAATTTGATGTTTTGTGGAGTCACTAATGCGATATGTAGACATATTTAAGCATGAAACGCTATTGTTACTGCTACTAACTTTCTTTAATATTGCACTTGATATTGATATAACTGACAGATAATTGACATACAATGATAGATAAAAGAATGACATGTAAACAATACTAGATTGCCTAAAGAGGTTTTCATCTTTGGGAAGCCGTTTAGGTCTATAATATGCTAGTTAATTTTTCTAATGTGTTCCGTATTTTTGAACACTCAGAATGCTTGGATACCATTGGCGAGATGACTGTAACCATATTTATGGCGGTTTGACTGAAACGATCTATATGACATTTTAAACGTCTCGACCTTTTGAGCGAGTATATTGTTGACAACAATAAGGGAACTTTGTTTGTACCGATATTTTTGACTTTTTAGTTGCGTCTATTTATTTGAATACTCTGAGCGTCTCTAATTATTTGACGCTGACTGTACCTCCGCTGCTTCTATCCATCCGTTTCAAAGGACTCATTCATTCTAAATAAGAGTAAGTCTAAATAAGTTCACTTGTGTAATATTTCGACTGAGAAAAATACAATAGCATGATTATTTAGTTCCCCTATTTTGATACCAAATTATTGGCAATAGAAGCAATGGGTACGTAATATTCTTTTGTGACATTAATGTCTATACGCGGTGACAAGTCAGGATCAGGCTTTTACCTTTTTTACTTTTGTCTTGAGTTAATCTTTATCAACAGCTCCACATGAATGGAACATAACTCGCGAGATGTGGCTAGCACAGCCGTTCAACTCGTCAGACATACAGGAAAAATACACACCGTTGATGTTGGTGATCGTCCAACATACCGTAAGCGGAGAGTGCACGAAGTTTGCTCAATGCGCTGCTGAACTACGAAACATACAGGGCTGGTACATCGATTCACTGAAATATGATATTCCGTAAGTTTAATATTTAATTTTGTATAATGTGTTATTGTTGCTATAACTGAGTTAACTGACATAGACCCTATTCACCCGTAGTTTTATGGCGGAATGTCAATAATATCTAATTAGATATATTAGGATGAAACCTTTTTTTTATTTCGCTGGAAATACGCATTTACGCTCGCCGGCGCCGGAATACCCACTACATTGGGTAATCCTCTTAAGGGCTCAGAAAACGCGTGATTTAAGGTTGCCTCTTGTGATCCTTTGTGAACCTCGGGATGGGAAGTTACCCCGGCGTGCCTTGTTTCTCGAAATATTTTTTATTGAATATGAGGATATAGGTATTTAGGGTGGTTATAATTTACATGGGTACACAAATTTCATTGAAGTCGATAAAGAGTATAATGATTATTACGTATATTAAGATTAGACTCTAAACAAAATATGACCATGACCTAGACAATATTTAATAAGCTACACGACGAAATTACAAATATTATTATCGAATATTTTCAGATATAATTTCATTATCGGCAATGACGGTCGCGTATACGAAGGACGTGGGTGGAATAAGGAAGGAGCTCACACTCGTGGCTATAATATGTGCTCTTTGGGAATAGCATTCGTTGGTAATTTTATTTATACTCACTAGTATCGCCTGCAATACGTTACCAATTTTTTTGTACGAAATTCGACGATTTGTTATTTAAAAAACATTATTTTATAATAAATACTAAAAATAAGGAAGACCATACATTCTCACCTATTTAGTATAAAACAATCTATACTATAATGCATTTCCTTCCTATGGAAACAAAGATATTGCAACACTTAATGAAACGCACTGCTTAAGATGCTTGGATTTATAATAGTCCTCAAACCTATGTTCCTAGCTAAATTAAATTTTAATATTTAATGACGCTCTTACTTATAAAAGTTGTTTAACGGATATTATATCTACGATCCAATGATTGACTGATTATACACAATTTCTTAGTTTGGACATTACATTTTTTTATACAAATTTTATTTATGAATTTAATTTAATTGTCAATTTTATTGTTTTGTTTTATTTTATTGTATCAATTCGAATTTAATTTTAATTTATTTTGTTAATTGATTCATTTAATTTAAATTATTAATTGCCTTTATTATTGTAATTCATTAATTACCTAACTAATTGTATTATTTTTAAAAGCATGCCGTGTACACACGTTTTGGGATGTAATTTTGTTTGAAATTGTATAGATTCCTAATTCTTTAAGTCTAAGTCCTGATTGCATTCTGTTTTGTGTACCTAAATAAATAAATAAATCAGTAAAGCAAAGCTATTTCTACTTTTTTCGAATGTGTAATCAATATTGACATAAAGAGCCAAATCAATGTTTAACTAAAGAGACGCTAAGTAACGCTCGTTAGCAAGGTAGTGTTATCTGATTAAGTGTGCATCAGAATGTCTGTACAAAATGACAGATCAGTTTTAAAATACTACCAACATTTAGTACATTTGTTTTAATATTTGGTACATATGGTTATACTAGCTGTGTTCACGGTTTCACCCGCGTATTTAAGTTAGACGGATATAGGAATCACTAAGAACAGACTTGTAATATTTCAGTATATAAAACATTTTTGATTTTGTTTTCGTGGGATAGTATTTATTGTTATTTGCCGCACTCGGATAGGATAACATACCAGACCATAATAAAAATATCATTCCCTTAAATCTATTCCAACACACTGCAATGTCGTTCTCTGTGCTTTATTTATTGTGACTGCTTACCATACATTCACAGGAAATTGTGTTATTTTAAAATTAAAACGTAAATCTGTTTTTTAATAAGTATTCATTATCAACCGAACCAACTCTAGAATTACTAAGCCCAGAGAAGAATTGCGATTCAAAGAGGAACTGCTGCTAGCATTCCTGCCACCATTTCCCGCGGTCACGATTTGTACTATTTTAAATTTTTATTGTATTTATTTAAGGCTTTACTTCACTTGTCAAACTAACCGACTAATAAATTTAACAAAACCACTAACAAATATTATACGAAACGAAATACCTATCTATAAAATTTAACTTACAAAGTTATTTACAAAATGAAAACAAATACTTATGTATGAATGAGTATTTTCAAACAACCTAGTCAATTATCCTTCGAAATATGCCAAAACTAAAAAAAAATTACTATAAACTGTCTACGGTCTTATATCGATTTCTTTCATAAGAATTAATGCAGTGTTTAAAAAAATTACTTTACAAATAATGCATTATTTTAGAACAGATTACCTACCATACAAAAGTCAACCTTAAAAGATATATCTACGCATGGGCGAGTTAACCGACAAATACCAGCATAAGCTGAACCCTATTTAATACGATTCATCATAATCAACCTGAGCTCAACTTACATTGCAAGTATCAAAATCTCTTGGTCCATTTTTTGACTTTGTTTTGTTCCTAACTTTCAATAATCATCATTTTACCGACTATCATTTATATGTAGCTCAAGTTTCAGTCAATTCAACTGATCAGTTTTATAGCATTTTTATCGAATAAATATTCGACGTGATTCTTTAAATTGACATGACATTATTATTTATGAACCGATTGAAACAAAACAAACATTAAATTTTAAGTGAAGTTAGCCACAATACATTGCAAAACGCGCAAAACAAACAGACAAAATATTTAAGAATCGTTGTTTTTGGTTCTATTACGTTTATAAAGACCCCCAAAGATTATTATCGAGGGTTTTACTCAAATGTCTTCCATGTACAGACATCGATCAGTTACATTTTTGTTATATGCCATTCTGATGCGCGCACTGATTAGTACCTATAGTGATTAACGGGTTTATCTGTAAATATTATTCAGGGAGTGATTTAGTTAAACAATGCTGTATTTTTTTCCTCTCTATATTAAATCAATGGAGAAATCAGTATATACAAACACCCGCTAATCTTCATTTATAACTAAGGCGTCATAGTTTTATAATTGTTATAGCTTAATGCACAACGCTAGTTTAGGTAAAATTTCACTCTTATTTTATAATAATTACTTATCTTCACAGGAGATTATCGCGGAGAGAGGCCTACTCATTCACAAGTTACGGAAGCTCAGTTAAATCGAACAAGAATGTTACTGCAGGATGGAGTACGAATGAAATATCTTCGCCCTGATTACTTAGTCATCGGCGCGAAGGACGTTCAAGACACAGCGAGCCCTGGATCAAACCTCTTAGAGGCTCTACGTTTATGGGATAGTTATGATCATGAACGTCGATTTTACGGTTTAAACTGCACACAGATACAAGAAAAATATGGAGATCAAATTCTACGTACCTAGAATAGGAGTGGAGGGAGGCTAACGACGTCATAACTATTATCGTTGTTCAATCTTAGGGATATGACACATATACGTAGCCACCGAGGTGTGGTTTTAGCTTTGATTTTGCGTCATGCTTTTCTTTTTGTAGTCTGGCCATCACTTACGAGCACTCAATTACTGCAAACCATTATGGGTTGACTACATACGAAAAACGTTAGGGGTATCACTTTATAATTGTAAAGAAGACGTTTTTAAGCTACTCAATAAGTCTAATATACTAAACATAGGTAACTTTAAAATAAATTACGTGCCATAAAGAAATGTATACTTTTTCAACTTTACGTTACAGGAAAACAAAAATTTAAAAAGAGAACTAGGATTTTTTAGTGTGGTAATTATTTCTTTTATTTATGGCTATTTATAGCTGTGTGAGAGTTTCACACGCGAGAACGAGATAAAAAATCTCTTAGTTATTCGCCATATTTAAAACAGATTTTAGCTAAAATTAAACTAATCATATTACCAAATCTTTATGTAGTCTTTTAGTATCTGGTGTAGAAAATCCCTTAGTGAAACTAGTCCTATGGAATTTGTTATTTTCATTTATGTAAAGTAATGAAATTAATCTTTTGTAGAAACTACTGTGATAACTATAAATAACATATTATGTATGTGTGACATTTTATAATAATTTAGTAAACAAAGTTCTCGACTTAACGTTTTATGTCCTATATATTATTATATGCTAAAATTGTGTATTTCGTTGGTTAATAAAGGTCTAACTGCGATAAAGAGCATTAGTATAATGCAAGTTATAGTAAAAGACACACTATTTTTCATCCGTGTTCTTTATTTCATCCATTTCAATTTATTGTCACCAGCAACAAAAGCGAATGAAAAAAACAGTGCAATCACATATGGCACATCATTATGACTGTTTAGATTTCTGCTTCAAAGTCTCTCACCTACGAACAAGTTGTATTTAAATAAAAGCTTGCAAAAACAATAAATTTGGGAACATTGTAGAAATCAACTTCTCAATATTATTATTTTTCTGTTGACTTAAAATAATCTAATAATTGACAATATTTTAGATAATGAAAAGCAAGTTAATATCGAAATATCTTATCCAATGATCGATTAATTCATAATACTATTAAAATGTAGATAACATTTGCATTTTTAAGATTTTCAAGCTAATTGTTATGTTTGTGATATTATCAAAACAATGAGTTATGAGTGTAGTCATTGTTTGTACGTTTGAACAAACTTATCTGGTAGATGCAAACGTTTTTGTTATTTTCAATCCAAGTGTAGTCGTCCGATTACCGGATGAATAAAATTAATTAATCGTCCGCTAAAATGGGTTAAATACGAAAAATTATTCACTTCCGCTGTTTCTCTCGATTCGCCTATTACACTTAAAATTCTAGGGCAGTCATGTAGGTTAGGTTATGTTAGGTTACTTTTAAAGCACATGCCAGAACCGAAACGGCCCATGTTCACTAGTATAAAACACCAATATATATATATAAACGGCATGTCCAGAAAACCTCTGGGTTAAAGTTTATAATATATATATATATATATATATATATATATATAAACTTTGAAAGGTGAGCGCCATTACCCAGTGAGCGCTATTGCCCCTGCGACCCAGTGAGCGGTAATGTTTCATAAGTTTAAACGGTGCAAAACGGCATGTCCAGAAAACCTCTGGGTTAAAGTTTATAATATATAATATTAATTGTTAGTGTTAAAAATGATTAGAGGAAGCAGGGGCAATAGCGCTCACTGGGTAATGGCGCTCACCTCTGTAACTTTGTCAAAATGGAACATAGGAACACGCCGCGGCGCGTGAAGCGCGTTGGACCTTTAACAGGCAACGACGCGAACGAGCAGTTAGCTCGCGACAAGTGACCGTGAAGTGTGTTTCTCCGTACACGGCTGCTCTGATCTAATTTTCAATTCGGTCATTTCGCCGGTAAGTCCAGACTTTTGATACTTATTTCATTATTGATATCACTTTTCTGAGTATAAAACTATTCTATTTTATGACAATTTAACCAAATTTGAACAATTTTACATAAATGTTATTAAACTTCAAGTAATACAATACAATTAAATACAAATCAACCGTTTGGGGTTATAGCGCTCACCTGAGCGCCGTTACCCCGTAATCAGTTATTGTTTTTTTTTCTTATAGACATGCCATATGAAGAAGACCTTCAATCTGCTAAAACTGCGATCGAAAAAGGAATGTCTAAAAGAAAAACTTCAAAACAATTTAACATACCATTTACTACTTTGAGCTTTGATTTTGAGCGACGGGAATATATCCTATGAACCCAAATGTTTTTACAGATCCAAACTTTCTGGCAGCATCGCTCATAGCACAAGAATCGGAACAAATCGCTCAAAATGAAAACTATAATGTCCAACATCTTAGAGATATGCAGTCTTGTAGTATTTCACTTGGCAGGTCCATCAAATAAGGATCAATGCATCAAATCTGATTTGGCAGTTTATTTTAACCAAAAACTTGTTGACGAAGAAATTAGAACTGCTGTATCTTTTGCTGCTATAGCAACGACAACAACTATTGCACCATCTTCTAAGCCAGCCCAAAGAAAGAGGAAACAACATGCTACCATATTAACTGCGATTCCTATGAAAAGTATTTTACAAGATAAAGAAAATAAAAAGATTGGAAACCGGAAATGGATCTTACTAGATATTTATCCAAAAACATGTTTGAGCGTCATTACCCCTTAGCCTGAGCGGCATTACCCAAAGTCAGGGGCAATGGCGCTCAAACCTTTTTTTATAATCGTTTCCTAATACTTATAAGTCAAAGATATTTTATACGTTTGGTGTTAAAATGTTGATTACTGAGTAGTTAAAGAACATGTTATGTCTTAAAATTTTGATGTAAAATTAATATTTTCAAAAATACAGTGTATTTTCCTTAACTGAACGCCATTCCCCCCCCCCCCCCCTACCCTACCCTACCCTACCCGTTAGAATAGGCAAGATGCTAATGTTTTGATGAACACCTATATGCATTTTAGCGGACGATTAATTTATTTTGTTCTTCCGCTTATCGGACGACTAGCAAGAGCCATTTTCAATAACAATACTTTACGAATACGTACTTTTGCGATGTATTTAGTTATACTTAACAGTACACAACATATATAAGTCATATTTGAAGCGAATGAAATCGGACAATGTCATGTACGGCCTACAAAGTTCTAAATTAAGTTTATTATAATATTTCACATAAACTTATATTTGTCGGCTCATGAACAGCTGGTACAGTTTCTTCAATGTTTCCTCATCTGTGAATAAACTGTTATCGTTCAGTAAACGTTTCTAGGATGTGTTGTGGTTTTCCACGAATATAGAATAAACTACGACATTATATTTATGTAAAATGCATTTATATTTCATAAAAATCGTGCGAGTACGAATTTCGCAGACGACCAAATTATAATATTGACCTTTGTATCAATATAATCTTTTGTTTTGTATTTTATTGTCATTAAATTATACACACAATACACAACACATTGCGTTTGTGACATTTGTACCTAAAACAAGCGTACTAGCCAAACAATTCGCGTAGTAAAATATCTATATATGGTACATCACCATAAGACGGTTGGCAATGTTTCGCGGGTGAGTAATGAAGTGAGTTTTTACAGAATAGTACTAGTGTGCCACTATAATACCTTCCGAATTCGATGGTCTCGATGGTCTTGGTGAGTACTCTAAAATAGAAAATCTGTACTTCATAAAAATTACAATGCTACTGAGAGCAGTCATAAGACTTTATAGAATAAGAAAATTGTGTTCTTTATCTACTTTAAATAATACTTAAATTAAAGCGTATTTTATTTCAATAAGCAACAATGTATATCTTGTTTATATTATATATAATTCGACCCGTTGTTTTACATTGAAGCAGCTTGTTAAAGAACTAGATGGCAGCACAGTACAGCTCGTAAAAGAATGATGCAAAAAATTTACAAAAAGAAAATAAGGTTGAATCAGCTTACCTGTGTGATATACTAATAGCCTCGCTCCATGTCTATAGTTCTGTAATAAGGATGCTCGATACGATGATATACAGTGTGTAACAAAAACCCTGTCCGACCCGTGAAGTGGTTATTAGGTATCGCGAGTCGGTTCTATTTATGTAATCATTTTTAAAATATTACCCATAAAAAATATTGATTGTGTTTAACGACACCGTTGGTGGTAAACACATGGATAACTGAGGTCATGACGTCGTGTCTTACCTACCCGATAGGTAAGAAATATCGAGCGTTGTCGCCCGCGCCTGTGTTGCGATGTAATGTTCGTCATTTAATAAAATTAAAAAAAAATCGGGGTAAATTTTTTGCTTAGTATTTAAAAAAATATTACATAAATAGAACCGACTAACGATACCTAACAACTACTTCACGGATCGGACAGGGTTTTTTTACATACTGTAAGTATATTAATATTTTTGGATATCATCACGTTTCAATATATTGTGTTCTTAAACTCGTATCACAAACTAAGGAAATATTATATTTGTTAATAATTTTAAGATTCAAATTACACCATAACCAAAACATGATAAACATCGGCGACAAAATTGAAAACATTTTTATTCGTACAAAAGATAATTGACAAAAATATTTATAGAATAAGATGCTCGTTCTTTGTTTAACTTCTTAAAACTTGTTTAGAAATTTAAAAAAAAAGTCTTAAGCACTCTTTATTTTGCATATCGATTGAAACGTATGCAACATATTTTTGCATATCGGTTAGGCTGCGATATATCGACACAACAGACTTTCTTGGACATTTCTAGTTTGTTATACGAAGTTATGTACTACATTATTTAAATTATGTGACTTATCACAAGTTAAGTTTTTTCACAAATTAAAGATGATTTGATCGAGCTTCGACGACAAGTCATATATGACACTATATGTAATAATGCATGCAGCATTATCAGTGTAATTCAATTTCTTAGAATTTAATTTTATACAAAAACATTTACTTAGTGGTAGAGCTTTGTGCAAGCTCGTCTGGGTAGGTATCACCCACTCGTCAGATATTCTACCGCAAAACAGCAGTACTTTGGTGGCGTTGGTGACCACTTACCATCAGGTGGCCTATATGCTCGTCCGCCTACATATACAATATTTTTTTGTTTTTAAAACCATATTGATTTCTGCGTTTCCTTTACACAGTCTGTGAGATTATTTCGATAAATTCATATCGTAAATAAGAAATTTCTTACGAAATGACTAGATAAAATTCAGATAGACATACTTTACAGATAAGAAAATGACGTCACTATCTTTAGGCGAAGAAACTTACCTTTTTTCATCGCCTACAACTTGTATCAGCGGGTAAATTGATCATGTATCATATTTAAGTAAAAGATAAATGAATTCACTACGTGTTGTTGTTGACACAAATAACTAAAAGCCCGTAATGATATAATGACATCGTTTATTAGTATATGTTTAATGAAATTTATTGCAAGAATCGTATAGCTAAATATAGTTGGCATGGCAACAGTCGACCGACCGTCTTAACACATATACTTTCGACTTATTCGTGAACGACACGATTATGTTAAGATTAATTTGAACCCTAGGAAGGCATGCCTCAGTGGCGACAGATGAGTCGATGAGCCCTCGCAGACTATATAGATGATATTTCAGTCAAATGAGATTACATACATCGCATACCGCATATACTAATCGTTTTCGTATCGCCATTAATACGAACGCATACATCTTGGAAGGCAATTAAGGCGAATTTTTATATAAAAAAAAACAATGTAAACATGAACCATTGTTTTTTTATTTATATGTTTAAATAGTCAATATTTAAATCTCTTTACCGTTCAATGTCCATAATTAAAAATATTTATATTGTTTGTTATTGTTACAAAAGTCTAACGACTTTTAGTGGAAAAAAAAAAAAGTAAATAAATTCGTCGGCCGATCAAAAGCCTGTAGTCTGCGAGGGCTATAAGTCGGAAGTCGTGTACATATCACATTAATTCCGTCTTCAGACATACACGACATATCAACATTTGGCATAAATAACTTACGTTAAAACGACGAACTAAAATAAAATAAACCCTTATTATAATTCCAAAGTTTTGTAATTCTGAAAGGCGAAAAATCATTTTAGACATTTTGGTATCTCGAATCGAGGTTCTTTTAGGCACTGCATCAAATATATATTATAAAAAAACAGGTTGGGTACAGTTTAGGACGGCACCACACTGCGCTACGATACACACGATCGACGCGTTGGTACAGTGTGACGTCGGCATGAATCAGATCTCATTGTACGGCGTTATATAATCAAGAGTACACTTGCGATGTTCATCCACCGGGCGTCATTTAACGACTAGTATATAACTATACCCGAAACGATCCGGGACATATTGTTTTCAACACTACAACATCAATATCCTGATTATTATATCATTTATTTATTTTTCCACTATTACTATATATGGTTACATGGGCATATATGATACAAGCAAATAATGCGTATGCGGTTAAAGCTTACAGCATATAACGTTTGTTCAAAATTCCTATATATTTCTTTGGAATTATTCATAAACAATTTCGTAGACATGTTACACACAATTTCACATCCGAACGGAAACGGTCGCGAATAAAATTTTAATGTCATTTCTATTTACATTTAATTAAATGTCAATATTATTACATATTTAATTAACTTTACAATCGAATCGTATTGAATTCGTTACAATCATAATAATACAATCAAAAACGTTCACTGTCAAATTAATTATTATTCGATTATAAAGTTTATTTTAATTATTATTATTAATTTTTATATATATACAATACAATTGAAAGACGTCGTGTTCCTAGAGCGGACCTTAAAAATTTAACAATAAACTCGAAACTTAATCTAAATCGCGAAATTTTCCTGTTCGGACAGACTAATCATTCCATTGTATGAATGTAGCATCTAACGAGCAGACACAACGTTCTGTCCGGTCAATTATATTTCACACTTCGAGGTACAACTACGGCATCCAATTAATCTGTGAATGCATATATGAACACAATTCATATTGCTCTTATTAACATCAGTCTGATTTTTTTTTTCAATACAAGAGAAAAATGTGAAAAAAAAAAAACGAACAAACAAAATACACAATCGTTAAAAAATATCATCAAAAACAAAAAAGAAAAAAATTAATCCAATTTTATTTTTACAAATCACTCATCATCGTTGCATCGTCACTACGAAGTTCTTTTTGGAAAAAACATCATAACTACTAAATTAAGACGTTCAATATCGCTCACGATCGTAACAGTATTATTGCTGCAATTTCAATTGTCATCATTATATTTAATATATATTTTGTTCGAATCGTTCGAATTAAACAGTTACGACGTTTTTCCCTTGAAACGACACCACATAGAACACATGAGTTTCAAAAAAAAATAATATTTCTTATTAAAATAATATAATACCAATAGTATTATTGCAATAAATATTTTCTCAGTCTTTGGTTCCATTCCAGTACTTGGCATAATTTTAAATGCTCTATTCCGATTATTTATTTTTATTAGCTAAATATAAAAATTTTGTTCGTTACAATCTCATGGTCGGTCGGAGACGCATAACACGTGTAGTTATATACATCGGCACTAGAGTTAAGTGTGACACACACATGGCTACGTTGTGTACCGATAGCAGAAACATTACCCAATAGAAAAATCATTTGTGCAAAACTGTAAGACCTCTTTTCCATGATATTTACGTGTCCTTTAACTATTCGGTGTCAACTGTAACAAATTAATTATCATTTACTAGGACGTTCAGTTTCGTTGGTTGATGTAAAACGTCAACGGCTTAAGCATGAATAAGAGTTCCGCTTAACTTTATAATTGTGATTACGGCGGGAGAAATATTTGTAGCAAATTGTTCAACATTAAATTACATTTTCGACTGTCGGTACACATAAACGCAGAATCCCCGCTACGTATTCATATATACTGAGTATGTATGAACGGCGCCGACAGCGGTGCCGATTTCTATATCTAACTGGGATAAACCTAATTTCTACGCCCTAGGAGCTTATAAAACTTCAATACTTTTGTTTTTTTTTTTATTGCACATGAATTATCCAAAATCACAGTTTATTCCGATAGAGATCTATTAGAGTCTATAAGGTTTATAATTAACGCGTTTTTGTTGGAGGTAATAAGGATAAGTTTGTACACGAAAAATATTATACATTAGAAATTTTATATAACCTTTTTTTTTATAAAAAATAAATATTTATTTAAGTGTTTTATACCCGAAGTCATTAAACAAAACGTCGTATGTTTAATATTTGAAAATACTTTGTTTTGGCAATATCGAGTCGACCTTGTGTTATTTAAAATTAAATTTCTCACTTACACAAATTCGTTCGTGGTCATAATTCCAGAGTTACGTCTTTTAAGTTCTAAACAATACTACGGTAATTAAGCATTAATGATAACGAAATCAAACACCTATAATTTTACGCCATTTAATCTATCACAAAAGTCATTTCTTTTTTGTTATTTATTTAATAATCAACAAAAAAACATGGTAAAAATTGTTTTTTGAAAATTTGATCAGAGTAAAAAAATTTAAATTATTTATATCAAAAATAAATAAGCTCATTTTAAAAAATAAACAGATTTTGAGGTACTTCTATGATACTTTCAAAGTTTGTGATGTATTTTTCACATAAATTCGAGTCCAAATGTTTTTTATTTTATTTTATTTTTTATATACATCCAGTCTTGCCTACGAATTCGTTCTTTACGATATGCAAATAGTTTTAGTATCATAAGCTAGCGGTATTTCGTATTAGTAGGTAAACTTTGAATGATAGAAATTGGACATGGCGTCTATAGGTTTAACTCTGAAAATATTTTATACTTGTCTAAAAAAATAATGTTATTCACCATCGCACCTTTAGAATGTGACATAACTAAAATTATTTTAATAATATAATATCTACAACATATAAAAGTATATCTTTTAAACATTTTTAGTATATAAACACAAAATACAGATTATATATCAATACCATAAAGCTATAAATGCATTATGATAGCAACGCGTTTATGGTAGAGAATTAAAGACTTTTTAAATGATGTTAATATGGAAGCTGAAATGACGAGTTACGATTGGAAGAAATTTGTTCCACGTCCTTTCTTAAGAACAAAATGAATATGTGTAATTCTAAAGGTGCGGTATCTTGACCTAAGATCTATTATACAAAATACCGATTAACCAGTTTGGAAGAGACGATTAACGTTCTACAACGATAATTTATATATAATGAATGGGTAACGGGGAATAAGGATCTGAGTCAAGTCAAGTGAAGTGAATTTATACTAACTTAGATAAAGGTATGCCATCTAGTTCGTTTTTACGTAAACATCTTGTGATGATAACAGTACCGTTAGAATGATAAATCGATATCCACGTACCATGTCCTTTGGTTTGTCACAAACTTAATTATATAAAAAAATAATTATTAAAAAAAAGATACTTTTTTTTTTTTAATTAACAGATCTTTGTTCTCCGTTATCCTTCAAAAAATAATAATTTAGCGTCAGCTAACCTCGTATAGAGCAAATATTTAACGCTATTCATTCGAACAATGCACGTCACTACATTACGTATGCAAGAAATCAACAATCACGATTGTAATTTCAAGTAACCATTAAAAAGAGACGAATTTATCAACTATATCAAAATCTTGAAATTAAATCGTTTCGTCATAAACGAACAATCGTTACGTGTTTTAAAATTACATGATAATTCAATGGGTTTAAGGACATCACGGACGTCCGTGTCTAAAAACAACCGCAAGTGTTATGCGTCACCCGACATCGATCATTGGGAACTACACACTCGGAATACGGAACGGAATTTTGAACAACGTGTCTATGCGAAAAAGAACCTCATATGAACGTAAACATTTAGAAGCAAAAAAAAAAACAATATTAGTTCACTTTGATATGTTCCTCGCTCGTTTACAAACTATAATCGGTGATGTATTGATTCGTTTAATGAACAGCTGATTTTATTTAATTTTTTTATTTTAATATATATATATATATATATTTTTTTTCACCTAAATTATATTAGTAAAAATAACGAAAATTCCCTAAATGCTGCTAAAGAAAGGATCAGTCTCTCGTGAATACAAATGACGTTCGGGTAAACTATACAACGTAAAGGCACTCCCTGTTTAAATTCAATATATTGCTTACAGAACAACAGTCCGTACTTCACCGAATACTGAAAAACGTTTCCACAAACTACCGATACGACAACAACAACGACAACGACAACGTCCAGCTAGTATTACAAATAGTTTACAAAAAAAAACGTTATACATAATTGGACTTGCGTTTTTTTTTTTTTTTTTTTTAACTTATTAAGTCTTCTATAATGGAGGGTGCCGTAGTTGATATAGTTTACCGTTCCTTTGATAATTTGAAAATCAAACCTAGGATGTTTACCTACGTAGCAGTAATTGTAACTGTTCAGGCCTCGCTGATCGATCTTCTAGTCTCACTCGGCCAATTGTTCTGAAATCGATAAATAATTATCGTTAGTAACAACGTGAAGGTTTAATTTTACAATTAAAAAAAAGAAAGTTATTTATGTTATAACCTAAATTATTTAAAGAGATATTGTTTAAAAGGCCGTCTGCAGTTAAAGATTTGCTACACAATTATTATTATTATTTTATTTTTTTTAAATTAAATCAAGTCACATTCACAACATATTCCAAAGGAGTAATAAGAATAAACAAAATATAATAATAATAATAATAATATCCTGGGACATTATTCGCACAAGGCCATCTGATCCCAAACTAAGCGGAGCTCGTACTATGGAAACCAGACAACTGATATACTAAATATACTACTTTTCTTTTGTAAATACATACTTATATAGATTAACAGCTTGACCTTAAACTCACGTAGTAGATATCATATAAACTATATAATACCGAGACTAGGATATCGTAGAAAGTATTTCACATCATCATAAAATCGGAATTAGTCGTTAAGTGATAACATATGTAATTCGAAATCCTTAATTCCCATCCATAATAACTGGGATACTAAATTTTATTACATTTATATACAGCAGTGTATTTTGTGTTCTTCAGATATCTTAGAATATACTTAACTAGTGAAATCATTACACCTGGGATGGATCGATATAGTATAGTGTATGAAATGATGTAATACCTCGACAATTTGATTTAATTAGTAAGGAACATAATTGTAGTAAACCATCCCCAAATGATCCCCGTCCTCCACTGGTAGAAAGGGGTGCGTGTCGAGATGATGCAGGCAGGTGGAAGGCCTATACTTAAAGTCCTTGTGAAGCTTTTTAATGAAATTCTCTTACAGAGTTCTATACCCAGACAATGGAAGAATGCGATTGTCACGATACTGTATAAGAAAGGCGACAAATCAAATTTGGGAAATTACCATCCAATAAGCCTTCTCTCTCATCTCTCTCGCATTCAATAACAGCCGCGACGAATACCAACCTGCAAGCTGGCTTCCAGAGTGGATACTCAACTATAGACCACATCCACACAGTCAATCAGCTAATGGAGAAGTGCAATGAGTATAACCGATCCCTGTGGTTTGCCTTTGTTGACTACGAGAAGGCTTACGACAGCGTCGAACACTGGGTCATTCACTCTCTCTATCGCTGCGGTATTGACAAGCGATACGTATTTGTCCTCCAGGAGCTATACAAATCCGCGACTATGCAGATGCGCATGCACAAAAACACCAACATTGTGTCTGTCGACAGAGGGGTCCGACAAGGTGATAAGATAACCTCAACGTTTTAAAAGATCTGCTGAAGACGCTGGATTGGAGGGAGAGAGGAATCAACATAAACGGGACACCCATGACGCATCTTAGGTTCGTGGACGATTTGATTCTCGTCGCCGAGAGCATAGAACTTCAGCATATGCTAACGGAACTGCAAGAAGTTTCCCCGAGGATCGGTCGGAGTATGAACATGCCCAAGACCGAAATCATGACTAATCGCCACATACGTGTACCTAACATAATCGTAGGTAAGGATACCGTACAGGTGATCAGCGATTACGTCTATCTTGGACAGGAAATCGAACGACGCATCGGCTTAGGGTGGACTGGTTTTGAATAGCTCAAAGACACGTTAACATCCGACCACAATGCCTCAATACCAAGGTGTTTAACAAATGTTTCTTACCTATCCTCACCTACGAGCTACGGTGCCGAAACATGGACGATTACTAAGCATAGCATGCATATCATAAAAGTGAAAATAATAGCTAGTTCCACATTATTTCTTAGTAAATATTTCTTAAAAGTTTTTTTTTTGTTATATGTTGTCGGACGAGCATGTGGGCCACCTGATGGTAAGTGGTCACCAACGCCCATAGATAATGGCATTGTAAGAAATGGTAACCATCGCTTACATCGCCAATGCGCCACCAACCTTGGGAACTAAGATGTTATGTCCCTTGTGCCTCTAATTACACTGGCTCACTCACCCTTCAAACCGGAACACAACAATACCAAGTAATGCTGTTTTGCGGTAGAATATCTGATGAGTGGGTGGTACATACCCAGACGAGCTTGCACAAAGCTCTACCACCGAGTAAAGTAAGTAAACTAACACAAAACCCCTACTATTATACTGTGTATTTGATGTATCAGTTCTTATCGGTGAGAATTTATGATTCCCAATTAGTAAAAAGCAAACAGCGTGCCTAGTGCGAGCTTTTTATTTATATATAAATCATAACAAAAAAACACTGATCTGTCATTATTGATTTAGCATTCGTAAGCAGACAAGAGATTGGTATAACTGAAAGAAATCTGAGGGATGAATTCTTTGGTCATTTGATATTCTAGAAATTCTAATTAGCTGGATCAGTGTTCGCAGACTGTACATAAAGAAGAACCAAACTGACGTGCAGACAATTTCTCTATAAGTGTATGAAAAGGTGGATAAAAATGTAGGGCACAGATAATAATCGAAAATTAAAATCTCACCGGCCAGCGGTCGTCGAGGTCTGAACCCACGACTTCCGTCCGGTCCCCGCGGCGCTCTCGCCACCACGACACGAGGCGAGGCCGAATCTTCGAGCGAGACAGTACGCAGTCTCGCTAGTAGTCGCTCGGGTCGCTCGCTACGAGCTTTCGTTATCGGCTTGCTGCTGATTACATTGCATGGTTTAGATGAAAATATATAATATCACCGAATATATCGCGCGAATTGTAAAACAAAATTGTGATATATATTTTTTTATTAACCCTCAACTGCCACCTTGGGGTACAAAACTACGCCAGGCCTATTGAGGAGAATAGTCATTTTTCCACTTTTGTTGGATATAGCACTTTTTTTTAGTGTACTTAAAAAAAATTTACTACCCCATGGTGGCAAGTACGTAATTCTACAGAGGTGTGGCAAGTAAGGGTTAATTTAGATAATTTGATCTGACATTGGCCCGTGACATACTTATGACAATAGTCATTGTCATAAGTAGTCATTGTCATTAGTAGGTCACGGGCTGAGAAAATTATTGACTTTTTAAGTCACTTAAAGGAAACATATATGAACTTTTCCTCTTACGATATATATATAACGGGTTAAGATTTTACGTCGACATATTATTATATTACAATGAATACTGTGACACCATTTTCTTTTACCTTTTACGTATAATTAAAAATAAAATAACATGTTTTATTGTCAAACTGGCAATTAATTAAAAACATTTAGGTGTTTACTACACACTTAATTATTTATTTTAAATAACACGTGATTACTTTGTTATATATAATACACTGTGGGCATCCAAAAAATATTATAAATTTATATAAAAATAAATATCTAAAACAAATAATATCTTACCCGATTTTAACAACATTACAAGCTGACGACTTCCCATTCCTGGGGTTCGTTAACATCACAAACTCGACCGAGTCACCGGACTGCAGATCTGAGGGGTTGCCGCGCACCTCGGACATGTGGAAGAACAGCCGCCGGTTGTCTTCACCCTCTATTGATAGGAAACCAAACCCACCTGTAATTAATATATTAAACTTTAGCCACAACCATTATTATATTTTAATGATAGTTATGAAACCCTTACTAATATTATAAATGCGACACTAACGGCCGAATACTGAAACGTCACTTAAATATTAAATGCAACTTCATTATTTGAGACGCCGTTAATTTACAATTTCCCATACTAATTTAGGAGCTTCTCAATGTTAAGTAGCGTTTAACTTTGAGGGACGTTTCAGTATTCGGCCGAGCTTGCACTTCTTAACTACTCAACCGATCATCATCATCGTACACGTTGTCCGGAGCGAGGAGAGAAAAGGACAGGCTTCCCCACCCTTTCACACGCGGGCGAAGACGCGGTACCTTGGTAACTAGTAATATTATATTTATTCACTTATATAGGCATACAGTATGGAAGCGAGTACCTATGGATTTTATTCAGGTTATTTTCACGTCCATTTATTATTTATTTTCCTTTAAAAACTTTTTTCAACCCATTCCAATAAACAAGTCCTTGCATCAGGATTCAAGATACTTATTGAATGCGACGAGCAAGCTCTTTGAGGAGATTATCGCTGCCCGTCTTATTCAGCATCTCGAAGAGGTGGGACCGGATCTTGCAGAGGCTCAGTACGGTTTCACGTTGAGGCGATTAACTATCGACGCCCTTAAGACCTGGACCACGGAGGCGGTGGCCCGAGGAGTCGAGGTCATGGCGGTATCGCTGGACGTGGCGAACGCCTTTAACAGTCTTCCTTTCGAGACTATAAGAGAGGCACTCCGATACAACGGGATGCCTTCCTATCACAGAAGGTTGTTGGGGGAATAACTCCACGACCGGGTGGTCCTCTAGGAGGGGGGCGATTGGCGACTTGTTCGGCATTGGGTAAACTGCGGCGTCCCACACGTCGACCAGACAGTCAACAGAGAGTCAACAGAACAGGGGGTTCACGCCCTGCGAGAACCCGTTCTTCTCTGGATTGGGCGTGTTATGCTACGCGGATGATACGCTCATCATGTGACTGGGCGAAATTTCCAGGAGGCGGTCCGCCTGGCCGACATCGGAACGTCGCTCACGGTGGATCGGATAGGAATGTTGGGCTTGATCGATCCATCGCTAAAACACAGGTCCTCTTATTCCACGGTCCATGTCAGGGCCACCCTCGAGGAGCGCGTATCACCGTCCCCTGGAGAGGTGAAGGCTCAGATGAGGTATCTGGGCCTGACTCTGGACAGACGATGGCGCTTCGGGCAGCACTTTTTCCAACTGAGCCCGAAAGCTCATCAATGCTGCTGCCGCCTTGGGCCGCCTCCTAACCAACGTGGGAGGATCAGAATCACCATGCCAGAGCTGATAAGGTTCTTCTGCGGAAACAGCAGAGTCTTAGCGGTGAGAGCGATACGTGGTTACCGTAAGGTGTCGTAGACGGCAGCGGCACTTCTTCACCCTCCCCAGTTCACCCTGGGAACTCCAGGCCGAGGTGCTCGCGGAAATGTACCCGTTCCGGGTGGAAGCCACGGCGAATGGCGACCGTCCAGGATCAGCAGAGGTGGGGCGAATCAGGAGTCTAGCCCAACAAGCCCTGATTCACTGATGGGAGGTGGACCTGGGGTCTCCATCAGTAGGCCTGGCGACGGTGGAGGCGAACCGGGCCCAATTGAGCCGGGTAACAAGAAGCAGCGGCACACTCTTTTAGACTGACGCAGGTGCTTACCGGACATGGCTGCTTCGGTAAGTACCTGCACGGGATAGCAAGGCGGGAGGTATTCCTGCCACGAATGTGGTGTGCCACTGGACACGATGCACCACATCTCGGCGGAGATCTCTGTCAACGCCATGCTCGACAGCAAGATATGTTAGTGTTAAAAGTGAATCCCAAGCACACATTGAGACTAGAGCTATTGAGATAATTATAAAATTATTTAATATATATTATTTAAACAGCTACAAAATCAATAGTCTTCTAATTCCAAGCACTATTACATTGTATACTAACATACCTTTTTAGGAAAAGTGTCATATTAAATTGGTTTAATTTATGTTCCAACGGAAGTATCCATAAGATTCTATGTTATTTAACTAATCAATAATTTTATCTAGAAGATAATTATATGTTCAACATTATTATTAATTAAATTCTAATCACGTATGAACCTGGACAAGGTCGCATATGATACGTCGCTTTAAATAATCGATTCGAAGCATTATGTGCAAATAATATTATATAGCTTTCTGCTATATACTGTATACATATTGCAGTTAGCGTCGTTTTAACCGGTAACGTGATTTACAAATGATTTTACTAAGCATTAAAGCAAATAACGTAGATCGTTCATACAATCTTAAGTGCAGATGTTTAAAAACTGTTGTTTTCCGGCTGTTCAGTAAAACATTGATTTCGATTTCTTTCTATCATTATTGATTTGTTTTTTTAAAGTATAGGTAGGCGGAAAAGCGTATGGGCCAACTGATGGTTAGTGGTCATCAACACCCATAGATAGAGGCATTGTATATTTCTTTAAAAAAAAACATCACCAATGTGCCACCAACCTTGGGAACTAAGATGTTATCTCCCTTGTGCCTGTAATTACACTGGCTCACTCACCCTTCAAACGGAAACACAACAATACCAAGTACTGCTGTTTTGCGGTAGAATATCTGATGACTGGGTGGTGGTACCTTGCGAGCTTGCACAAAGCTCTACCATCGAGTAAAGTAATTTGTCATTCGAAAGAAGGAGACACTACATTGTTGAACTACAACTACTACACTCGTTAAGCATTTTTTATCAGCAAAGCCTATAATTTGAAAATACATATCTACAAACGAATCCAATATAAATTCATTATCAATTATTTTCTGGTAAATTTAAATGTCATTTGAACGTACGGTGAATACGACGTTTACTTTAGGTCTATTTTTGGCCTCGTGTCATCTAGGTGCATGTGTTTTTTTTTTATATAGTTCCCGGGAGGGCAAATGACTCTGCTCCACCTGATGGTAAGTGGTAGTAGAGTCCAAACGCGACGACGGCTCGTGCAGTCAGGAAGAATGACTTGCACTAGCCGCCCCCGCCTTGCCGGCCCGCAAGATGCCTCTTCACGCCTCGTTTGAAGGAACCCGGGTCATAAGAGGAGGGGAACACGTGTGCTGGTAACGAATTCCATGTTTTAGAGGTGCGACAAAGAAAAGAGTGTGTACAGACTATTTAGAGGAAAGAAAAATTAACAAATGAAATGACATGATATCACTCGTCGAGATGGTGGATAATCATGCCGTACATTACGGATTCGTGAAAAAACATAGCATTTTCAATTGGTCGGCCGTGTACTTTAAATGAACTAGTTAAGCGAAATAGTCTTGCAGTATAAATAAAGATATATTCATGAACTATTTGTTGTGCAAAAGCAAAGCTATTAACAAATCACATCGAATATGCAAATCTAAGGTTTGTTAACGCTACTCCTTCCTTCATCGGCTACAGCAGCGATACTCAACCTTTTCTTTATAGGGGCCGCCAAGCACGTGTTAGTCATGGTATCGCGGGCCGCAATTGAAAAATATTTAGCTAATGATTTCTTAGATTACGGGATTGTTACAAATTAAATTAAGCAACTATGAACGGAATTATCGCGTATATTTTAACAATTTTTTTTAATCATTCCATGAAGTTTCAAACATTTTGTGCTGTCCGGGTCCACAAAGCATTTATTTAATTCAAATTATTGAAGTCTTATAAAAACCTTTGATATATGAAATAGTTGAAAATGAAGTAAAATCAATTGGGCCAACCACAAAAGCCCGGCGGGCCGCAGGTTGAGTACAGCTGGACAACACGGTCCCGGTCCATCTCCCAATTGGCACGATTAAGAAATAAACTTAAACTAACATATTTACTAAAGAACATTTAACCGTATCGCCGTTCTTAGTAAATGTAACGGTAACACATATAATCGTATATGTTCGATCGATGCGTTTATCATAACCAATCAAGTACGCGGACGGATTATGGACAGCCAATTAGGGTCAATTAATTATCCAAGGCAATTCGCACACCTTGACACCTGTTGATCATTCTAATTGATGAGTATTCTATTGTTATAACTGCATTGTATTGTACGTGTATTGTTATTATGCTGACGACTACAACGTCCATGATATCCCATCTGCCGGTAATTACACAGACCGACTTCAAGCAGGAAGGCAGCAATACAGAGTGTTTGTGGGAGGGAACTCAACGTCTATCACAATTTAACTGTGTAAAACAAAGGAACATTATATTATATAATGATATATACGATAAGTATTTTGATACATCGCATCGAAGATATAAAAAAGGATTATATATGAGTATTTATAAGTTAAATAAATTCATTACATTTATTGTATACATTATTGGTACTTTACAGTTTACACATCCATATTGTTTTATTATCTGTCACGTCTCAGAGATTAGAACGCCTTTTGGATGTACCATCAAATTTATTTTTGTTCATTGCTGTATTCTACATTTGATACATATTGTATCCTTTTTTTTTATAAAGCCTAGGATTGGAAATTGAGCCACCTGATGGCCACCACCGCTAATAGATTTGGCGCGTAAGAAATATTAACGATTCCTTACATCGCCATTACGTCACCAACCCTAGGAACAATGACGTTACACCCCTTGTACCTGTTAGTTACACTGACTCACTCATACTTCGAACCGGATAACTTCGTGTATTCATGTAGTGATAAGTGAGTGGTACGTACCCGCTCATATCCTTACATTCATTATAGCCTACCATAGTGTGCTGGGGAAACAAAACTCGAAAGACAAGGTAATGTCGCAATGACAACTTCCTACATCACGCTTGGTCCAGTACCAAAGGTAAATTTCCTCATCAGAGAAACGTGAACCGACTTGGAATCGTCGGCGGTACCTCACGATCTGCAGCCGTACAAGTCGGCAACATAATCAAGCGGGTATTACCTTTTATGGCATCAACGATAGCGCGTCTCTTCTTCCTAATAGGTATAATGTTGGTGGCTCTGCCTTCGACGTCCGCTTGAAAGGTGACAGGGTCGCCAACTTGAAGAATTTCACGTTTGCATGCGAGACCCATGATTCCAAACTCATACGTCGTCCCTCCCTCCATTTGAATGAGACCTAATGAAGAAAAAAGTAACTTATATTATATTTATTTAATCCGGTTGATACTGGTTCGGACTCGGTTACATTCAAAATACATCTTAATACTACTTGATCAAAAGTTTTGCCACGAATTACCTAAAAATTGTAGGTTATGTGTTTTTATAATGAATTATAATATCGTTTAAAATGACTCAATTAAACATGGACATCTTACTGTAATTAACCCACATTTATGTTCATATTGTTTAAAAAAGAGACCCGCTGAGTTTCTTCGCCGGTTCTTCTCGGGTCTGAGGTGTTTATTTCCGAACCGGGGATAGATGTATGACAATCAATACGCAAATGTCACACTTCTATATTGAATAAATATTTTTGACTTTTGACTCTCCACTTAAGAGAAAAATGGTTATATTTATTTGACTTTTCTTTACCAGAGCACGAGGCAGTGGATGTTGTACAGGTATACAGGTGCAGGACTTAAGCGTTACAGTAGCGCAAGCGATCCCGTGATCACCTTGATAAAACAGGAAGAGCCGCTGATTTTTTTGTGGGTATTCCGATGTTCGGGGAGCACTCGGCGCCTTAGACACCGGCTAGTGAACTGTTCCCGGTGGGGGGAGAGGGGGAAAGGCATAATGCGCTTTTCCAGCGTTAAAAAAAGGCTTAAGACAGGTGAGTTACCTCAAAATATTTTCCTTCGTTTAGGAGCGCGAGATGATTTGTAAACACAAAATTAGTATGCGACTTCTTAGTGGTTCTTGTCCCACTTTGAAAGCGCGATAAGGATTCACGTGTACTGTGTGTATTATAGCTTACGAGACGGCGTAAAAACTCAAAACATCATTCAGTTGAAATCATTGATATACCAACGATAAGACCCCCGAAGAGTCGCCACACTGGTACAAATGACCTGAAAATTTGTGTCAGTATCTCTCGGTCTACGTGACAAACAAACAGTTACTTTCGTATTTATAATATGAGTATAGATAAGCTTTCCCATTAAATAACTCTATAAATTCATTTCGAATCGAATTACTCTTAGATACTCAATAATATATTAGTATAGATTAATTGCACAGAAGCGAGCAGGTACCAAATATCGAAAGACCAGACACTGAGATTTCAAGCAGTAGTAATCCTGTACCAGGTGGAACTATTCCTGGAGTATTCCTGGAGTGTTGAAATAATAAATATTATATACAACCCGCGTTGGAGCAGCGTGGTGGACTAAGCTCCTAACGTTCTCCTCAAAAGAGGCGAAGGGGCCATATCCAAGCAGTGGGACATTCACGGGCTGTATATACAATCACCTGAATATTTCGCCTGATCGGGATTCAACGCTCGCAGCGTACGTGTAACCGTTCCGTTGAGTGTCGGATCCAAGGGTTTCGCGATGGTGACCGAGCCCCGCGGCAGGACTCGTACGAACTCGGCGCTCGCACATCCGCCGCCGGATCCGTTCAGACGACCGAGACTGTACTCCACCTCTGTACCCAACTCTAACCCGTCGGGACTTCCTTCCAAATTACTGAAACGATATTTTATTTATGGTGTTTAAGGGTTAGGTTAAACTTAGCAACTAAGATTGCTATTAGAATGAATTTAAACGTAACTTTGACGAGTACTCAAATAAATTTAACTAGCAACCGTTACGGCCCTATATTCAGTTTTGAACTTCGCTTAAACAAAAAACATTGATAATTAATTAAATTTAAATGTTATCAATCAAATAGACGTTATCATCTAGTTAAAGCGATTATCTCTCTCTTTCGATCATCAATGATATGACATTCGAAAGAAGAAGACACAGCATTGCTTAACAAACCCGCTAGACAACGTCGATCGGTTAAGCCGTATGAGGCGATCATGACTTAAAGATAAATATATAACAAAACAATCATTTAACCTTCAATATAGGTCATACTAAAATAATTTCGTAGATTAACTAATATAGACAACACAACCGAAGACAGCACTTTAAAAATCAAAAAAAATTACACCGTTTATACACATAAATAGGCCATGATTTTTTTTTTATAGCATAGGTAAGCGGACGAACCTATGGGCCACCTGACGGTAAGTGGTCACCAACGCCCATAGATATTGGCATTGTAAGAAACGTTAACCATCGCTTACATCGCCAATGCGCCACCAACCTTGGGAACTAAGATGTTATGTCCCTTGTGCCTCTAATTACACTGGCTCGCTCACCCTTCAAACCGGAACACAACAGTACCAAGTACTGCTGTTTTGCGATAGAATATCTGATGAGTGGGTGGTACCTACGCAGACGAGCTTACACAAAGCTCTACCACCGAGTGTTATCAAATGTCCTATTTAATATATACAATTATACTATAATTCATCGTCTATTGTATATGAAGTTATTACCCATACAAATATACAAGTAAATAAAGCTATTCATATTTTATAATAAAATGTAGGTCAATTGAATTTATAATTTAAAAGAGAAATGGAACGTAAACAACATTTCATGCAATAAAAATTATTCGCTCAGCGTTAATATATATATTTGAATAACATATTAATTAGACGATATTTAAATATCGACGAAATAATCGCTTTCATTCATATAATATCTCGTACATGTTTCATTCAATCAATTATATATACAGGTTGTAACAAGCTGGACAGGGTTTTTGTTACACCGCTGTATATAAAAAAATAGGTAGTTAGTACGTTTTTAATTAATCGATCGTTTTGAAACCAACACAAAAAAAAAAAACACACACACACACACACCGTACATAATATCTATTAGACATACAGTAATCAATAACGTTGAGCAATTTTCCAAGTGAACTAATCAAACAATCAGAGTAGATTGACGTTGTTTTCTTATTACACCAATCATGTTATTTATGTTCTTAAATCGATTTTAACCGTTACCGTTCTTAGAAATAGAACAAACGTAACATTCGCCTGGCACACGATATAAAAAAAAAAACAAAACAAGCAAAGAAAACGAAAAAAAAAAAAAAAAACAACCATGCATTTCGCTTCGCACCGATATCAAAATTAAAATAGTACTATTTTATATTATAAGTAGTATTTAAATTCAAAAAAAAAAAAAAAAACCGCAATGCAAATAAAATACATCAATACATAAACATTCAAAGCACAACAAACAAGAAAGCGATGCCGCTCATCGGTTACAAAGATAACAACCGAAGCTTTAAAATATGAGATCGTTATTCGCAACGCTTCAACACAATATGGATAATAAATATAATTTCACATTAAGAACCCATAGAGTACATATTCAATGGACACAGTTTTTTTTTTTTTTCATGTATGTCCCCGGTTTAATTCACCTGAAATGAAAGAACACCTCCTTGGTGTGGTCCGCTGTTTCGATGAAACCGAAACCGTCCTTCAGCGCAGCTATGAAACCCTGCATTATGGGACGCGCGGTGTTACCGCCGTTCGAACTTCCGTTCGTGAGGCTGTGCTGTATCTGGATGGACATCGCAATTAACTCCTTTGTTCTTTTAACCTGAGAAATAGAAAAAAAAAAATCAATCGTTCAATTTAGATATTATATCTTATAAATGTGAAAATATATGAAATAATTTTATAGAAAGAACTATTTATATCTCTCAACTTAAGAAAAATACCGATATAAGAGAGCAAGTTCGTTCGAAATACGAAAATAAATATCGGATTTTCTTTGTACAGAAAAAGATAACATCCTATAAAACTCATGTCTACGGAGCTGAACTTTATTCGAACATTTGAATATAGAGCAACTAACCTGATAAATGTCGAAGGTGACTTTGTCGCCGACACGTGGAAGCATTTTCGATTCACATTTCTTTGCAGTATACGTGATGGATTTTTTCATATTGTTGATTTGACATGTTATGATACCGGTTTCCTAAAACAAACGATACGTTTTAATAATTAAAAAAAAAAAAAACAAAAAAACTCGACAAATACATGTTGTTGTAAATAAAACTTTAACAATGTTTATTTAATATAGAAAGGCAGGCTCGCTAATAGGCCACCTGCCGATAAGTGGTCATCACTACCAATAGAAAATGTAAGAAATATAAATAAATCATTCAAGTCGCCGATGCGGCGCCAACCTTGGGAACTAAGATATCTAAAGTCGTATATGCACTGGGTGTAGTACCACTGGGTCACTCTAAATTTATACCGAAACAAGGCAATACGAACGGTTTCGCGATAGAGACATTGATTAGTGTATAGTACGTAAACATACAGGATTGCCCAAAGTACTACGAGAACCAAGATACTGAGTAGAAATTAAACAATTAACTTAATAAAATTAGTAAAATACCACTAATCACAAGATCTCCTAAACTATCCGCTATTGAATTTGAATTTGACTTGAAATTTGTCACAGTTACACCTTCCCCTATGATATAAAATTTGTGTCAAAAACTTTAATTCCGTTATAAGACTTGTGTTTTAAAACTCTTCTTCGTGAAGTCCTTTCAGATTTCGACCACGGCGGCGAGAGTGGCCAAAAGCGCAGGATAGGTATATTATGCTGAACTCTCTATTTACTCACTCTCAAACTCCGATGGGATGGCGAGTCCGATAAGATCAGAAAGAGTTCAGGCGCAGGACCAACAGTTTTATGTGCTTTCCGAGACGCCACCTCTCACTTCCAACTTACACACTCCGAGCTGCTACAGAACTATTTACTAATCGGCCTGACGTGGGGTAAGAACCAAGCACCTCGCGATCTGCCGCCTTATAGCCAGCCATTTGACCAACGAGACAGAGAAATTCGTAATAAATTCTTAAGTAGAAATGACATAAACGGAACAACGAGGTCGCCTAGCTGGAATAATGCGCTCTAAGTTACTTTGACTTTTTAAGTTGCAAATCTACGTCTCGACGGCTCAACAACAATATATACAATATATATACATAAGTATAAGTATTGCATGACTTTGAAATAGTGTGCAAATATTTGCAATTGTTAAGAAACTGGTCATTTTTTGTGAACAATTAAAGTTAATTACCTTTGTCATCAAATGTCGCAAACACTAATATTGTCAATTGTCTTTGTCCTTACCCCCACAATGATTATTTAGGAACAAATAGAAAGCTTTGCTTCCATCATATATAGCAAACGAGCTTCAAATTAAATTTCTTATTTTTCGAGAAAAATTATTGAATAAATATACTCAAAGCATACCCTACAAAACCTTGAACAAATATAACGTCCAACCAAAGTCCATTAGATGATTGTAAAAATAAAAAATAAAACGTACTCGCAACGTGTATAATAACAATCGTCTCAATCAATAAATGTGACCTAGCATTCACAGTTCACAATTACCATACAAAGATTCGCGCACAATCAAAAATTGCATTCATTCCATCTCAATCTTCGTCCAAACCGCCTTATAAAAAGCAAACGACATACAACTGGTACATAAGCTTATATATCACCTGTCATTAATGCTGTGTACCCTACCGTCAAGGGGGCGACGGCATCGACAATTATGTACCTTATTACATTGTGATAAGGTACATAAATATCTTGCACGCTATCACAAACAACATTTATTCGTTTAAAATTGGAGCGTTTGAACTTTACGTTTGAACGCCCCACGCGCTTTATCGACGATAATCTGTTAATATGAAAATATAATTTATAATAAAATAATACTTTTAATCCTTAATAAATCCGTTTATTTTTTAGCTCAATAGTTAGACGTGACAACAAGGGATTTCGGTACCCTGTTTCACTTAGCCTGCGCACGTTGAAACATACGCTATAACACAACAGTACACGACACTCGGTGGTACTCGGTGGTAGAGCTTTGTGCAAGCTCGTCTGGGTAGGTACCACCCACTCATCAGATATTCTACCGCAAAACAGCAGTACTTTGTATTGTTGTGTTCCGGTTTGAAGGGTGAGTGAGCCAGTGTAATTACAGGCACAAGGGACATAATATCTTAGTTCCCAAGGTTGGTGGCGCATTGGCAATGTAAGCGATGGTTAACATTTCTTACAATGTCATTGTCTATGGGCGTTGGTGACCACTTACCATCAGGTGGCCCACATGCTCGTCCGCCAATCTATACAATAAAAAAAAAAAAAAAAGACAATATATTTTCAAGTGAACGGATTATAAAATTAAGCTGTTATAAATAAATTTGAATCAAACTGAGATTGACTCTCAATATATTTTCGTATCTGGGTTATTGGAATAAAAATGAAAGTTTTATTTTATATCTGAATCGAGATTATTACAAATTACGTTTACAATATTAATATTATCGCATCAACGGTTAGACTTGTTCAAAGAACAGACCACCAATCGATTTGTAATTTTACAGTTTCATGACGCGACCTCGTCATCTCTCCCCCAATTCTATATATAGACAACACAAAGCTAACAACATAATGTCCTTATTCATATACGAGTATGTATGCACCTCGCATACGTTCTCGTATATGAATAAGGACGTTCCTGACATTTAACATTTATTATTAACTGTAACGTCCCACATTTCTAATTAAATTTCCACTAGCTATAGTGATTTGTTGAAGTTCGTCTTGGTAATAGTTAGTATCAATACAACAGCTATACCAACGTCCGAAATCAATATTATGTGAGTGAGCCAGTGTTTCAGACGTAAATGACGTAACATCTTTATAAATCATTTTGAGGCATAATGGCTTATGCTGCAACTAGTTCATGTTTCTCGGAGTGACAGAGTGAGAGAAGGTAACCTTACTAACTCACCACCAGTAGAACATTCGCGTCTGCCTCCTTCCCATTGTAAATTTAATACTCAAACTATACAAACTACTCAAATAATGTAAAAACTCACAGAAGGCGGCTGTCTAGTGGGGCTGAAGGATGACGACGATGATGAAGACGCTTGCGCTTCTTTGGCGATGATGCCGCGTACCCCGCGTTCGAGGAGCGATTCGAATTGAACGGTACCGGGTGGTAAGTGCTTGATACGTATTGCAGATTGGCGGGTGTTCATATTGGAGAACGTCGACACGGGGTCTACTGTGAACTCGACCTGATGACAAACATTATTTATATTACAAAAGTTGTTGCTTATGGTGTTAGCTATCTAGTCCTGCGAGGTTGCCGGTGTGTTACAAATAACCCTGTATATATTGATATATCTCAAAAAATAAACAATAAACTAAAATAATATGAAAGTTGCATATCAATCAGATAAGTAGTTTTGCGTGAATATGGAAAAAATAAACGAACACACAAACATAAACTACCACTTACATATTAGTGTATGTGTGTGTGATGTTTATGTGCTGTTATTTGTACCGGCGATCGTTTCATTCAGTATCCGTTTGATCGTGTTGTCATAATTATATAGTCATGAGTTATATATTTAACATTAACGACACACACAAACAAACCGATCTCGTAATTTTTTTGTAAATTATACAATAAATAAATTTTAAAACTTTTACTCTAAGGCTTGTACACTGTGTTGTTAGGTAAGAAACATAACAAGCAGCATTTCCTTATATGATAAAATTTACGTTAACATTATCAGAAAATTATTTTACGAATGATTTAACGATTTTTATTTATAATTATACCTTGTTCCGAATAAATGTTTCAACCGTAAGAAACAAAAATATCCATTATATTATATAATATATTAACACAAGCTGTTAGTAAAATCATATGATTTATCAGAAAAATGTAACGTAAATTCTAACACAATAGAAACAAGGTATCTTATCAAACAACACATTACACGAGCCCTGTTATTATTTTGTCGGAAAATTTATAATATCCTATAACATTAACTTAAGAACATTAGAATTGTCTACGAGGCATAATTCAGTAGCGTTAGTCGCATATGTAAACTATATGACGTAAACATTTATTCTATATAGGGACGGCTTTAACGGTTCATTATTAATAACTAATATACGATAATGAGATTTACAATAATAATAACAATAATAATCAGTGGCACATATATATAAAGTTTTTTTTTTTTATTGGATACGTAGGGGGCGAGCGTCTGGACCACCTGATGGTGAGTGGTCACAAACGCCCAGAGACATTGGCATTGTAAAAAATGTTAACCATCGCTTACATCGCCAATGCGCCACCAACCTTGGGAACTAAGATGTTATGCCCCTTGTGCCTCTAATTACACTGGCTCACTCACACTTCAAACCGGAACACAACAGTACCAAGTACTGCTGTTTTGCGATAGAATATCTGATGAGTGGGTGGTACCTACCCAGACGAGCTTGCACAAAGCTCTACCACCGAGTGAATATGTCATGTAGAGAGACCGTTTTAAATATGAAACGCATAGTTCACTCTAATTCGTGTAAGATACGATTACGCACCTCATCGCCAACACTGAGCTCTTGCCCGAGACGGAGAACCTCTGCAAAGTGGAAGAACATGGTTTGCTCCCTCTCGACGCAACGGATAAACCCGAAAGACGAAGAGAGCGAAGAGACGACGCCTTGTTCCCTCCTGTTTAATCAAAAAATACATATAATAAAATAAAAACAAATATCAATACGCAGACATAAGTTTTACGTTTGTTCATTAATCTTGCCGTACTGTCGCAAGGTGTTCGTAGTACAATTCGACACGCGGATATTTTGAAATACGTTAATTGACAGTACCTACTTTAGTACCGCTAAATATAAAACAGCTAGTATATAACTTACAATTAAAACCCAATAATGACATAATAATTACCAAATTAAATCCGAAAGTCTTAACAATTATATAATAATCATTATTGAACACTTTTATCAAATACTTTAATGTTAAAAAAAATTTAAAGTGTTATAAAAAAGATTTCCGTTCAATTGTTATGAAATAAGAATAACTTCGAAAAAATAATAATCTTTGTTTAATTAAACTTTAATGGTCATTTAATAGACGACGCTAATTGAAATATTAAACAAACGTGACATATTAGAACTAATTACATTTCAATCTACTCAACATCTGCTTCAAGCTATTTTTATCCCACATTACTTGAAATTTCTATTTGAAATGATTCGGAATATATTATATTTCAAAAGTAGATAATCGCCTTAGAATAATAGAAAATGAAATTAGCTGGTTTTAGTCAGATAACGGTGCTGGTAAATCGTATTATTGAAAATCGATGATATAATATGATGTGTTATCTCGCTCCACTCGTTTCGTTGGACGGATATTAATATACTTCAATATTTTATAAATTAAAAATTAATAAAATACAATTGCTGTGCTGCATATCGGAATAATATTAGCAGTTAGGCCGCTATTGCATGAAAAACAATCGAACAGATAATCTGTCGAATTTATAATATTAGTAAAATATTATAGAAGTATTCCAATAGCGATCATTAATCAGATTCTAGATACTTGACAAGCACTATTTAAATCATTCAAAAATTTGTTTTCGCTGTTTGCTGTGTGTGAGGTATTAGTTGATAGTTATCCTATTTTTGTTTCTGTACCGCTGACAACGTGTACGCAAAATTTTCTGATCATTTGAGTAGTTAAGACGTGATAGCGTAACAAACATACTAACGAAAATTATGATTATACATCATTAGCGCATGGATTACTGGCAAGAATACGCGGATGATTTATACATAAGGTTGTTAAAAAAATTAAAACGCATATCATCTATAATTTGCTATAAACGATCATTTTTAACGTGTACTCGATTACAACTACCGGTGTGATTGACAATTAGCCGGTTGTTATCGCAAATTGATATCTCTAGATAATTGTTATCTAGAGATAGACGAATAATTAGAATTAAATTACTGTGATTTATATTACAATTTCACAGGTGAAAGAAAAATCGCCCTGTGATAAATCTGATAATACTTTACTCTATTCTTCTTATAGAAATTAAACTGTGACTAATTGTGAATGGATAAGCGAGGATAGTTTAAAATATTATTCAGAAATAACATACATTATTTTTAAATTACCATAAAAAGATTCGCACAAAGCATATCAGTATCATGTTTCGGCCTGCGGCCATTTTAAGGGTGGCTACTAAACTGCCCACGGCATGTTATGCTGCAGATGTGTGCGTAAATACACCCCCACTCTGTCCCCTCACACTCTCATAATCCGATCGCAAATCCTATACGATCGGCTAGAATTCAGACAAGGCAGGGTCCAACGCTACTTTACTCGCTTCTCGAGGCGCAGAAGTGTAAACAAAACTCTTCTAGACTTTGAACTGATATTGAGAAATCCTCGACCGAAAAAAAAAAATTGACCGGCTCGGCACCGGAGATGTGATCCCAGGAACTCGGGTTCCGCAGTCTCTTAAACTAGCTAGTGTACCAACGGGACGGATCATTGACTACCGTAATATTATATTTGAGAACGTTCCGTTTGTCTTGCTTGTTGGGAAATATATGGGAACCATATTGCGGTATCGACTTTAAACGAAATTCATCCAATATGTAAACATCCGTTTTAAGATTTTTAATTAAACAGGGTGTTTAATTAAAAATCAAATCAAAGGATACGAACAGACGAAGATTGATTTAAATTTTTTAACCATTGATATTTATTATCTAACTAATTAAAAGATTCTTACAGATGTAATGAAATTCCTCATAAAGAAAGATTGAAGTTTAATATAACCACGTAATAATCCCGCACGGTAGCAAACATTTTAGGGAAGGTCGCAGACACAAATAAAAAATTACGGGGCGCGCATTTCAGTATCGGTGACAGGAGAGAAACAGTGCGTCGGAAACGTTACGATCATATTCTAATTTAAAAATGAACACCCCAAGCTGTATATATGTTGACATTTAATGTAACTACACCCTATTCCGGAGTAATGATAAACAGATCTTTGATTTACATATTCCATGCAATTTGCTAATAGATCTTCGGTATTATGCACTAAAAACAGTTCTTGATTGATTCACGTTATAGTAAGCACAACACAATTCTTAAACTAAATATAACCACATTAATTCAACTTCCAAAGTTGAATTCGCTGACATTCAGACGCCATTTTTACGCGAATTCATTGTCGACCAATGTAATCACGCCAATTCAAGGTTAAAAATGTTTATTTGTCTTTACTCGCCTTTTGGCTGAAATAGACTATAACAATTGGGTCCTTACATATGAAATTGGCGTTTTGTACGGGAGGAATATAAAACTTTTTTTTTTGTAAACTATATTTAATTAATCAAACTATGCCCCGTTGTTATCTATGCACTTTTGCCATCTCATAGGTAGTTCATTGATCCCTTTACTAAAAAAACCATGGGGGGCGAGAATCAATAAGCTCTTTGAAGGCGGTTTGGACTGCCGCACGGAGTTGAATTTTTTTCCTTGTAAGAAGTTGTCCAAATTCCTGAAAAAATGGTAATCTGTTGGAGCAAGGTCCGGGGAGTACAGTGGATGTCGCAGACATTCCAATTGTAGCTCATCTAACTTAGTGATTATTTATTGTGGAGTGTGTGGTCTTGCGTTGTCGTGAAGCAGCAGAGTCCTAGAGCGATTGACCAATCTCGGTTGTTTAGCAGCTAGTTCTTCCTTCATGGTTTGCAGTTGCTGACAATAGATATTTGCCGTAAACGTTTGGCCAGATTTTAGAAAGCCGTAGTGAACCACACCGGCGCTAGTCCACCAAACACTCACATGTAACTTTTTCTGAGTCAATTTTCGTTTAGGGCAGGATTTGGCTGGGTCTCAAGGGGTTCAGCCATTGCGACGAGTACTTCCGATTATCGTACAGTATCCAGTTTTTATCGCAAGTAATGATTCGATTTAATATCCCTTCATTATTGTGTCGGTTGAGCAATGTAACACAGCAGTCGACACGTGTTTGCAAGTTCGATTGACTCAATTCATGAGGTACCATCGTTCAAGTTGTTTTACTTTCCCGATTTGCTTCAAGTGGATTAATACAGTTTTATCACTTACCCCGAAGCCTGCAGCTATCTCTGAAGTGCTTTGTGATGGATCCTTTTCCACAATAGCCTTTAATTCTTAATTTTCCACTTTGTGGTCGGAAACACGGGGTTGGTTCTGAAGGTCGAAATTTCCAGAACGAAAACGTTGAAACCAAAAACGTACCGTGCTTTCTTTTGCGACACCAGCGCCGTCCACATCATTAATCCTTCGAGCTGTTTCTGCAGCACCGGTGCCACGGTAGACCTCGTACTCGTAAATATACCGATATTTCATGTTTTCCATTGAGCGGTAATAAGCGACGCCAAAGAAAAAATAATGAGGAAAAAAAAACGAATGACTGTTTTTAAAATTCAAATGTACCAGCTAAATTAATTTTATATTTGAATTTGGAATTCTTAACCAAAGAGGAAATATTTCAGATCAACGTGGTCAGTACGACAAAACGCTAATTTCATATGTAAGGACCTAATATTATCATAAGTGTGTATCTATCTATCTATCCCATATATTTTCTAACATCTTTAAATATTTTATATTATAATTACTCATACGAAAAAGTATTATCGATTTGGCTTTGAACTTTTTTTACCACGTTGATCTTTTACTCGTTTGTGGGTACACGTGTGGAAGATTTAAATCTGAAACATGCAATTTTGCGAATGTGTTTTTGTTTAACGAATTGTTAAAAACAAGTTATAGTTGTGAAAATGGAGCGAGAAAAGATAATAATAAAAAAAGACATTCTGGTGTAACAGGTTAGGTTCGCTTTTGTATACCTCGCCTAGACGTAATTTAGCTTTCATTACAATTAAATATTCAAAAGTTAAAGTAACAGCCTGTGAATGTCCCACTGCTGGGCTAAGGCCCCTTCTCCTCTTTTGAGAAGAAGGTTTTGGAGCTTATTCCACCACGCTGCTCCAATGCGGATTGGTGGAATACACATGTGACAGTTCGACAGACAGACGTTCAGTTAAATTTGACACATGCAGGTTTCCTCACGATGTTTTCCTTCACCGTCAAGCACGAGATGAATTATAATCACAAATTAAGCACATGAAATTCAGTGGTGCTTGCCCGGGTTTGAACCCACGATCATCGGTTAAGATTCACGCGTTCTTACCACTGGGCCATCTCGGCTTTTATTAATAAATAGCTAATTTCATTAAATATTCATCAAAGGATAATTAAGTCGTACGTTTAAGACTATATACATTCGCCAAAATCATTACTATTGATTATCTATTTATTTATTTCATGTTAACTTTTTCATTTTAAATGTGAAAACGTTTATAATTAAGAATTTTATTTTGAGCAATAGACTAAACATTGTTTTTTAAAATTAAATAAGCTTTCTACCAATTGTCATATAGTCAAAATGGCCAAGTGCAGTGAACCACGCGAATCGTAGGTGTAGCGCGTATTCGGAATCTGTCAAACGTCACTGCATAATGAGCTCGATCACTCCTGTCAATTATACGATTGGTACATAGATAATAATCACAAAGTTAAAGTTTTTCTTACCTTTCACCCGAAACATTGAATGATTCATCGAGCAGCGATATATTAGTTGCACGTTTCAACTGGTCCCGTCTGTCTGTAGCCACTTGAAATTGGACCCAATCGCCATGTCGCAGCGTAAACTCCACACACTGATCTTTGTCCCCGAAAGGCACCTGGCAGAACAATTCAATTTTGTAGACTAATTACTATATTATGAACTTGAGTATTTTTATGTAAAACATATTTGTATTAAGAATCTAAGAGCGTATATCTAATACTAATATTATAAATGTGAAAGTAAATCTGCTCGTCTGTTTTACTCTTTCACAGCTAAACCACCGAAACCAATGCGATGAAATTTGGTATGAAAAAATCTTGAACCCCAAGGAAGGACATTTCTTATATCTAACACCCACGATTTGCGGGCTGATTACAAAACGAAATGTTTGAATGTTTGTGGCGTCATAATGTTAAAGTGCTATTGATGGTGAGATAGAGAAAAAAATAATCATTGTAAACGAGATCACGCGAATGATGACACAGACTATTGTAGAAAAGTTTAAATTGCGACGTCACGTGCACTTGGTAACAAGTACTCGATTCATACTTATACTTTTTTTTCTCAACCTTAAAACCGGATGACAACAATACTAGGTATGTATTGCTGTTTGTTGGTAGCATATGTGATGAGAGGATGGGACTTTCTCTGACGTGTTTGCTCGACTTCATCATCTTGAAAATGTTGTATTACGATATATTTAGAAAAAGGCATTGTTACACTTTTTATTGCCCCCCTGGCTATTTACTCCTTAATAGATTGATTAATAGATTGCAAACAATCATGAACTTAGTTCGAAGCGATATAACGTCTCTTAGACAAGACTTTTAAACATCGTAACTGGACATGAAGCGCTAAGTGTAATGCTTATTTATATAATATAAATAGCTATCCGCATCGGCCTTGAAACGGAGGAATATCATCATCATTATATAAATACGTGAAGCAAAAACTTTGTATCTCTTTTTACGACAATTGCATGGACGGAAAGGAATGAAACTATGCACAGTTAAAGTTTAGATGCAGGAGGAGTGCAGAAAGTTATTTTTTTTTTTGTATAATATTCATTAGAAATACCTTAAATTAATAAAGTAAAACATAATAATACACACACTACCATACATTTAACACACTCATACGCAATTAATTGCGCATATTTATACACATCCATCCGTAGACAGAGACATCAATCCTTTTGGTATATAATCTGTATTCAAACTGAAAAAAAGATTAAATATTACATGTAAATTGTAATATACTCTTTTGCTTATGATTAATCCTATAATTTGTCTAAAAGATATTTGTGTGTTATAATATAGTTATTTTGCCATCTCTTTATCTACTTATTAAAAGTTTTGCTTTACTACTAAAAATCATTAAAGTATTACCTATGTGTAGGAACTGCACGCGCACTATTAGTCGCAGTTGTCAAAATCAAAAAGTTTGTTAACAATTTGTTATGAAATCGATATGAAAACTAATATTGCATACGTATTGCGTGTCTTTATGATCTCATCTTATATAATACGTGAATTATATATAAACAGAACCGCAAAACAGCAGTACTTCGTATTATTGTATTCCAGTTTGAAGGGTGAGAGAGCCAATGTAATTACAGGCACAAGGGACATAACATCTTAGTTCCCAAGGTTGGTGGCGCATTGGCGATGTAAGCGATGGTTAACGTTTCTTACAATGCCAATGTCTATGGGCGTTGGTGTCCACTTACCATCAGATGGCCCATTTGCCTACCTATTCTATAAAAAAGCCTTGGCGATGTCTGTGATTTTATAGAGATTTTGACCTTAATAACATTCAAACTTAAAATTTTAATAAATTATGGTCGAATTTCGACCACTGGGGAGATCACTAGTTTATATAAAACGTTTATATTAAAGGACAAAAAAATACAAAGAAAAATACCTATTTTTTTGTAAGGCCAGGGAGTCTTCCCTGGCGTCGCAATATTACTCACCAAATCGTCATCATAATCAGAAATCATTTTTATTTCTATATATATATATAAGAAGATAGATAGAAAATGAAACTTGAACATCCAACCAAGTGCCACGCTAATTAACTGCGTATTGTGCTGGTTAGCGTCACAGAATACACTTTCAATTAATCTCGGTCGAAGTATTTAGTATTTGCCCGTCTTAGTCGCCGACAATAAATATCCTATTTATGGACTGTTAATTTACTTTTAACGCGCCTTTTAAACCTATCTATCTATGTTTATTAAAGAATTATATATTTATTTCCTAATTAATAGCCGTTATATTTGAAACTTATCGAGGGTATGTAATTCGGATGTTATTAAAATTTAACTGTAGACGGAGGCTACGAGAACATTTGATTTATTTTGATTGGTCTCATACGCAACAACACTTACTGTTGGCATTTTGAAAATGTATAAACTATAATTTATATTATTTTACTAAATTTACTAGACATATACGAGTATTGTATGTTATTATATGTTAAAATAAATGTATCCAATACAATACACGCATATAACTATTAAGTTAAAAGTACATAGTTTACGATGTACTACTCGGTATTTAATTTTCACGTTTTAATTAAACAAGACATTAAATTATAAATGAAGTTAATTTCACAACGATAATAATTCCCCCGGCAATTCATCGGGCAAAACGTTAAGACAAAGGCGGTTTCAAAACTCTAGACTTTCGAATAAAATTCAATAAGATGCAGCTTTCTAGGGGTTCGTCTTCACAATTAAAGAAATGCACGATAGCTTTAATTTCACAACGAAAACTTATAATTTTTCGAAAATTTAACTCATTAGTTTTATAAATTTGAATTTCTATATTAAGACTTATTTCGAAATTGTAACACGAATAGCAACTTTATGTATTAAACCTGGCCGGGGCCACACTTCAAGAATAAACTCGAACTCAACTCGACTAGAACTCGATCGTAAGTTGTTACGATACATACATTTAATACATCCATTACTCCGCAAGTAGAAAGCCAATATTGTAGCACCTGAATTACGCCTTATACATAATTATGCTATTTGTAATTTTAATTGAAAATATTCATATAATCATACCATTAGCAGTTTGCGCCTCGACAACCCGTTTCGTGATACCCACCCCCCCCGCCAGCAAACGGTTTTTTTAAAGCCTTTTTCCTTTTGACCCCATAAATAATACGACCCATACGATGCAGCGTATCACCGTAAATTGGCTATCAACATTCAAATAGAGACGGGAATCGATAGTGAAATTTGTTACTAACAGGTATATATTTCCTAAACGTTGTACATTAAAATACGCGTTGACGTAGACACAATTGGGGAAAATTTCAATGTGCATCTCGCCCATCGCATAATAATTAGTAGAAGACAATACGCATTGTAGACGAGATGAGTCGGGGAATTGTCAAATATATAAATGTAAAATTATAATGTATAGATAAAGATACAATAGTACAGATATTGACATCATCTACCCCAGTCTCTTGAAGAGGTAAAATTTGATTTTTGTATGTTTGTTTGTAATGGATATACTTAAAAACTACTAATCCGATTTTGAAAATACTTCCACGAGATACCACCCACTTATCACTTATTCTACCGCCGAACAAGGAATACTTATTATTGTAGTGTTGGTTTGAAGAGTGAGTGAACTAGTGTTATTACAGGCACAAGGGACGTAACATCTTAGTTCCCAAGGTTGGTGGCGTACTGGGAGTGTAAGGAATTCTTAATATTTCTTACAGCGCCAATGCCTCTGCCTAACTATTATACTAAAAAAACGGGCGAACTTTTCAAATCTTTCTCATAATGTGGGAAGAATGTACGCTCACGAATAAACCCCAAAAACAGAACTCTTAAGAGATCTAAGAAGGTCAGACAAAATGTGAGAGTGTTTGCCGGTGACTTATGTCGAAGACTTTCTGTTTCAAAATAAATTATACCATAGTAATAATATCTACTAAAGATATCCTATTCCAATCGAAGAAGGAGCAAAGAATAACAAACCTTCACCAAAGTTCTGCTGTATGCACTACAAACAGTTCTCGATTAATTTATCTTTATTCGTAATATAACATTATTCCACTTAACTAGTTACAACCACTTTAACTCCAAAGCTCCTATCATAACTTCATGGACATTAAAAACGCCATTTTCTCGCGATTACATAGTGATCATATCATAGATTATTCCAGACATTCCAGAGATATCGACCAACGATATCGCGTCAATTTGATGTAACCGTTGCTAATTTACTCCTCTTGTGGTTGGAATAGGATATAGATAACTATTCTCTACCCAGACGAAGTCAAGGCGGGCTGCTAGTTCTATAATAAAATGCCGAAGACCATTCTACAAATTTAAAAGTCAAGTTAAAATTATTTTAATCTATAAGGCTTATATACTGTTCGGGATTATTTAATTGACAAAAAAGCTGGGCTTTTGTATGCTTTGATGTTCAAGATATAGAAATGTAATTGTATATGATTATTATGTTTTTCAGTTTGTTAAAAAGAGTAACTACAGAGTTATTTGCCGGTTATTCTCGGTAGAATCCACATTTCGAAACGATGATAGCTTTATGATAAAACTAGCTATGCCCCGCGGCTTCACCGGCGTATAATTAATAAAAATATAATAAACTAGCTATGCCCCGCGGCTTCGCCCGCGTATAATTAATAAAAATATAATAAATTATTTTATTACTATAATAACACACACGCGCAAACGCGCACGCACAACACACGCACGCGCACACACACCCAAGGGTAAAGAAATACGTAATTAATGATTTTTAATTAATTAACACAAGATACCGTAGGGTTTACCGATCTTATATATGGCCTTAACTAAAGCCGTTCTTGAATTATAAGACATACAGACAGACAGACAAAAATGAAAAAAATAGTATAATGTGAATCACTGCATCATAAAACGATGATTTATCACAAAATTAGGTGAAAAAAAATGTACAGACAGAACCGAATAGATTTATATATTAGTATAGATGATTTATTTTATAATAAATTTTAAAACAAATGAATATCATTTCAATGGTAAATATCTTGTTCGGGAATAAAAATAAAAGAGCCGGCGATAGATACTACGTGGTATATTTTTTTCAACTCAAAGATAACATTCTTTTTACAATCAATTTCATATAGAATATTTGTATTCGAAATGAATTGGAGACAGTAATTTCTCAACATGTTCCCGTTTAAATAATTAAAACTGTATATAAATTTATTAATATATATGGATTAAGGCAATAGATAGTGAATTCGTTAATATTTTATTGTATTAAATTTGTTATAGGTTTTTTTTGGCCTTCGTGATAATTGTAACGCATTTAAAAATAGAAATGTTTTGAACAATTTTGTCTTTCTCGGTAATTAACACATTTTACAAATTCGTTTCAATAATAAAACAATACCCTTTATAACAATAATTCAATAATAAAAATGAGATATAAATATTAAAATTTACTTCTTATGCTTTTAGTTTAACGAGAACTTATAAAATGGCATTTTACAAGATTACGATGTCAATAACACGCAAAGCCAAGACCCGACAGGAAAATCTGTTTGTAACTCTTTTATACTGTAAGCATTTACTTATAAACGTCGTGTTAATTAAACGATGCTGCGTTATCTTCTTTCGAATGTCAAATCAATTATGAAGAGCGAATTTAGTTTTTAACTAAACAGCGAAGTAACGTTAATAATAAGGGCATGAAATTATAAAATGACTAGCTGCCCGCCCAGACTTCGTACGGGTGGGTAAAAGGATTATATCTCGTGAATTTTTTCGCTCTATTGATCTATTCGGCCATACAGTAAAGTGCAATATATATGCATAAAGCACGCTCGCCCTGCGTAATTTTTCACGCGTTTATTTATTCTTATATTCTTGGGTTCCGTCTACGGCTTCTATGTGTGAGTGTTCGCTTATCGTAAATTCGTCTCACATTTTGAGACAGACCTCGAAAACTGGTCAACACCTAAACAGGGCAGATAGACCTTTACACCATAAAAAATATGAACCTTCCCTTAGATCTATCTTTTTTATAATATTTGATAATCTTTGTGCCGGCTTCTTCCCCATCGCACCGTTGACCACCCCCATATTTTTTCTTATCTCCATAAGATATTAATTTAAAATAGTATATAGTTTAATGTTCGATACCGCGGCACCGCGGCGTCTCAATTTTTTTATATAGCGTCTAAAGTTTAAGTTATAAAAAAATATTATTATGACATATGGTAGGTAGATAAATAATATATTAAAGCGCGTCGCTCCTTATATCCGTGGATCCCTCACGTCGCGGCAATTTTCTTAATTTAATCATTTACTTTTTGGCAGAGTTTTGATTTACTTGGTGGTAGAGCTTTATGCAAGCTCGTCTGGGTAGGTACCACACACTCATCAGATATTCTATCGCAAAACAGCAGTACTTGGTACTGTTGTGTTCCGGTTTGAAGTGTGAGTGAGCCAGTGTAATTACAGGTACAAGGGTCATAACATCTTAGTTCCCAAGCTTGGTGGCGCATTGGCGATGTAAGCGATGGTTAACATATTTTACAATGCCAATGTCAATGGGCGTTGGTGACCACTTACCATCAGGTGGCCCATATGTAAGTCCACCTAGCTATGCTATAAAAAAAGATACTCGTAACTTCTAAACGAAATGTCCGATTCGAATAACTTAAAGAGGAATTTACTTGTATATAATCCACCGTTATTAGGAAGCTATTTAATTGTATAAGGATTAATAACCAGAGTCTGGAAGTTGGTAGTGTGTACCCTCCCGTGCCTCGGAAAGCACGTAAAGCCGATGGCCCTGCGCCTGAACTCTTTCCGGTCGTGTCGGAGTGTCCCATTGGATTATGAGAGTAAGGGAATAGAGAGTGCACCTGTGTTTGAGCACACACTTGTGCACTATAATATCTCCTGCGCAGTTGGCTTATCTCTCTTGAGGTTGGCCGTCGTGCCGCCGGCCGAAATCGGTCTGGAGGACTATTATTATTATAGAATAAAAACAAACATACAACAGAAATTATTTCAAACTAAACTCATATATAACATAATTAACAAATAATAATATCACCCTCATAATCTAATATTGAATAATTTGCTTCGAATCAATATAAAATAAGTATAACCTCATTTGTGTTATAAAAAAAAAATGAGGGACTTTGTTTTAAAAAAAATAAACGTCCCATTTCTATCATTCTTATATTGACCCATGAAAATATTTTAGTACTTTCACCCGCGTATAATTAATAAAAATATAATAAATAAAAATAAGCCTAGAGCCTTCCTCGATAAAAGGACTATCCAACACAAAAATAATTTCTAATTTCAAACCAGTCGTTCCTGAAATTAGCCGGATCAAACAAAAAACTCTTCAGCTTTATATATTATTATAGATTACATTACGACTTTTATGTATCGACTGATATACATAATAATGTTCGGAAAGAAGATCCATTTAAAACATAATATACAAAAAATGAAAATCCTTTATAAAGTTACTTCGAATGAATTCACAGTGGCATAATAAAATTGTAGGCAATATAAGTCAGACTTCAGGCAGACTAAAGTGAATCAAGATGTGAAATGAATGGGTATTAATAAATAAGAGGTTTAACTAGGCCGAGATACGCGAGGGAATGTCAGGGATGACTGCGAAAAATTGTTAGTGGAAAACATAATTTAATCTAACATCTCCATTGGTTTCAAGCAAGCCACTTTGCACAGAAATTCATTTATATATATCACTAGACGCGCCATCTTCGTACTTCGTACTTGTTAAATAAAAAATTCATTCCGTTAATTTTTTAATCAATGACATATATGTACATAGCAAACTCCAACTATTTTTTATTCGAATAGGCTCAAGTCAATCGTCAAGCGCCACTACGCGTTAGTAATGTGGATTCAATCGAGAGAAACTTAATAGTTACTCTTATTTTAAAGAAAAGTACAAAGGATGATGCCAGGATTTGTATGAACTCCGGTCGCACCCCTCCAACAGCGACGTGTAATATCATCATCATGATCACCGTTGGATAGGTATTTTTAAGCTTTACAAAAGTTAATATAGCGATTAGTGCCAAATCTTAGTCCTTTAAGAGTTATGCGTGTTTATTAGTAATACACGTCAGTTACAACAATATCCAAAAATAATAGTTTACCGAATATAATGCATTTTTTTTATTGTATAGGTAGGCGGTCGAGCTTATGGGCCACCTGAAGGTAAGGTCACCAACGCCCATAGACGTTGGCATTGTGAAAGATGTTAACCGTCGCTTACATCGCCAATGCGCCTCCAACCTTGGGAACTAAGATGTTATGTCACTTGTAAAATCCACTGGCTAACTCACCATTCAAACCGAAGCATAACAATACAAAGTACATACTCCTATTTTGCGGTAGAATATGTGAGGAGTGGGTGGTGAGAACCTACCCAGACCAGCTCGCTCAAGCTCAGCCACCGAGTAAAGTAAGCATTCTGTGAATTAGTACTAGTAGCAACTACCTATCTTTCGTTACACTCAGAGTCACACGGAGATTTAAAAAAAACAAATATGTGCGGTCCGCGGAACCCCGTCAGGAACGAATTTTTTTGCGATATTTTTTCGACTCAAAACGTGTTTTAAAATGTAGATTATAATTGATTATATTACTGTATTTTTATCACACCAAAAAGCGCCTCAACCTCTTTTACGCAACTCTCTCTAATCAAAGATTAAGAAACGATTTAAATTTTTAAATTCAATTAACTGTTTTTTGTAATAATAACAATCCCCATTTTAAGGAATTTACTAATATTTTAGTATTATTTTAGCAATCTACCCCTCCAATTAAATAAAGTTTATGATGGGAATTGTGACAATAGCCCAAGGTTCGAACCTGGGACTTGTGTGCGGCTCGTAAGCCGTAGCGCTATTGGTCCTTATATGTTTTTTATTACCTTTATATTTTTAATAACGGTAAGTAAGTATTTTAAATAAAATTAATTAATTTGATTCAGGTTGCTTATATTTGAGTATTTAACTTAATTAATAATTAAATGGTTTTAATAATAATTAATAATAAAACGCACTTTAACTGGCGAAAAACCTATTAAAGGAGTCCAAAAAATCGGTGATTAATAAAAAAAAAGAAAGTTTATCGAAAGAAAAAATGCAATATTGGCTATTAGATGAGCTGCCTTATTTAATAAATCATAGCTCTACGGACTGAGATTTTAAACTTGGAGCCATAATAAGTGTTTTTCAGCTCAAAAATACCTAACCAACGATGTAACACGTAGCAATTAGAAGGTGGGAAAATTTGCATCCTCCTATGCATCAATTACACTTACACTTACTTCCTTCACGAGATCCAGCAATCAATCAATGATCACGCTTTTTAGTCAGAAATAAAAATAATATATACATTCGCCAACCGATCTATTCGCTCGTATTTATGCATCATACAACACTCACCCCGTATTTTTCACGAGTTTATATAAAAATACTTTTTCGAATAATTTACATTATAAAAGTCAATACAATAAATGATGTGTCATTTTTTCAGATAAGATTTGATATTTTATTGTAGGTGTCGAATAAATTTAGAGATCTACAAAACTCTTATAAAAAATTTTGGTGTATCGGCTGTTAAAGTTTTCTTTACGTTCACTTCGAAAGAGCCTAAAACGACATTTTGTATGTCAATATATAGTTCATAGCCATGTCCTTCTTGAAACTATAAACTAAAAATAATATGAAAGTTTCATATCACTTGAATTAATCGATTTTGCGTGAAACCGGAATAAACAAAATTCTAATGTTACTATGATTAAACGATTGTTTGCTGCGTTTCGATTACAATAGTTGTATATTATACAGTTATATGTATACTGATTGTTGTTGACGTAGTAGGTAGATGATAAAAATTTTTTTTTTTTTTGTTTAATAAGGAAGTACCGTCGTCAATAACATAGTCGACTTTTAGGCGAATTTTCATTAGTATTCATCAAATCACTATTTCATGTCAGACCCTGGTACTTTGATCAAAGAATTCATCAAAAATTTCGGAAAATTGCATTAATTAAATTACTTAATAGCTTTAGATAAAAAGTATTTTCAGTTCTTAATCAGTTTATAAAAACACCAGCACTTCGCCCGCGACTTCGTCTGTGTATATATAAAAACTATTATTTAACGCAAATACGTAAATTAGTATTTGTTAATAGATTAAACGTAGGACAGTTACAGTTTGTTCAAACCGTGACATTTTTCTTACTTAGAGAATTTTTATACCGTCTAAAAGAATAGTCCGATCCGAATAATTTAAAGCGGAATTAACACGTACATAATCAACCTTAATTATCAAACCATTAAAATGGATACGGAATAATTTCCTGATATACCTATATCACCACTATTCAATTCCGTCTCTATTCGAACTTAATAATTTAAACAAAAACTGTTAATGTGGCTTAACTATAACAGTTAGGCATATACAATCGCGGACTTTTTGGCAAGCAACTCATGATTGCTACTATTAATATATAAAACACTGTTTTATATATATCGTCAATAGTTTCACAGCGCGCGGAAAAAAAAATACTTTTATAGGTAACATTTTGATATCTTGGCTGACATTGTTACATTTTAGGTAGGGGAACTCTATTATTTTGAAAATTTAATATTGCCTATGTTACTTGGTTAAGATGTAGCTTTCTAATGATGAAAGTATTTCTAAAATGGGTCGAGTAGTTTTTGATTGAAATCGTAAAAAACAATCAAAAAATTAAATCTATCCTCTTTATAATAAGTATAGAAGTCGGATTAACTGTGTGTGATTTTTAATTGTCAACTGTGTCAGAGAAGAAAGTTTCTTTAGTTATATTTTTGTTATTTTATAACAGAATTAATTGTAGCAAAAAGTCATTTTAGTTCCTAATTAGTTAATGAGAACAAGACTAACTGATTTTACGTTTACGATTTTAGTTAAGGAGACTTATTGACATACTTCAATCTTTCGAAATAAAATAAAACATTAATATTAGAAAATTGTCGCTACCTGGATATTTAAAAAAATAATGCCCGATACACGAATATAAAAAAGTCAGGTACGCGAAAACCGTAGTACAAACGTACAAACAAACGATATAACCATTACAAAAAGATGATTTAAAAAATAATTAAAACAGACTTCACAGACTAAGAAGAAATTATATGAAAAACATTTTATAATCAACATTTCATTAAATGTTAACCGCGACATTACGATTTATATTTTTAATCAGTTAGCAGTATAGTTAAATATAACTCACCTCAACTTCAGAGTGATCGGCGGCACGATATCTAATACGCCCCGGTAGGGGATCGTTCTGCGGTACCCGCGCCATGTTCCCCCGCTCCAGGGGTTTCAGAACTTGACCTCGCATTATCTCCGGACTGACATCCTCGAACACAACCGAACCACTGGGTAGCTTCGTTATGTTACACGCCACTTCCTTACCCTACGGAAAAATTTACACTTCAAATATTGTCAATTTAACCAATCATATATTATAATCGTTACGTAATATATAACGAGGCAAAACTCGTCACGATTAATAGACTACCATAAATAAAATTTCTATACGGAATCTAGTACGGACTATACACTCAACTTGTGATAATTACATGGACCTAATACGTAAATGTGAGTTAATTAAGCAAATACGATACGACTTTACACTTATATTAATTGTTTAACGGGTAATTCGTTATTTTTGGTAAGTGGTCACCAACGCCCATAGACATTGGCATTGTAAGAAATGTTAACCATCGCTTACATCGCCAATGCGCCACCAACCTTGGGAACTAAGATGCTATGTCCATTGTGCCTGTAAATATATGATGAGTGGGTGGTACCTACCCAGACGGGCTTGCACAAAGCTCTCCCACCGAGTATTAGTTAAACAATGTCGCGTCATCGTTTTTCGAATATGACACAAATCAAATAATGACATAAAATAAGAAATTATTAACTAAACAGCTGGTAAAATCTTTTATAAATAAAGGATATAAATAAAATTTTATACGAGAAATAAATTTTATTAAATAAATATAAAATATATAAATTATAATTGAGCTTTTTGTTCGTTTATAAAAGGACAATGAACAACTGACCGAATGATATTTTTAAACGCTTTACAATGAGATTCATCATTTATAGACGATATCGAATGTATTTCTAGAACGTTTACAGTTCAGCTCGTATAAATTTGACAGAGATGAGTAAAGTATATTCAATTCATTGAATTGTGAACGCGGACAACGCGCCGAAATCGAAAACGTCGGAACAATAATCCCTAGACAGGGTATACGATGCATTTACTTTACTAATTAACTTAATTAAACTGCGACAGACGCTTAAAGGGGTTAGTATTTAACTACGTGTGTTGCGCGGCTTCGCCCGTGTTGTGTTAATTTTATTAAATAAATGGAATAGTATTACTTATGATCCAATTATTCAAACGAATAAGTAGATCATTGATGATATACAGCATCTTTATATGCACAAATGTTGTTAGTATATGTATTGGAGTCTGAAAAACACGTCTTTTGAATAAGTGGTCGTATGACACTACCAATTTTCAAATTGTTTAGAATTTTTTTTTTAAAGTTAGGTTTAATTATTTTTTCGTCGTCCAGCGCCCTTGATTAGATTAAAGGACACGAATCCGAGCGGGGTTGGATATGCAAAATATTTGCATATTTGCGAGCGAGCTCGTTTTACGTTCGTACCACTTTTTCCATAGTTCTGGTACTTTGAACTTACAAAAAAACGACCTAAAAACAATCACTCCTAACGTATAGGGAGTGACCTTTTCCTCTTTTTATGATCGATCCAAGTGCTTTTAACGGATTGAAATGAAAACCAATTCCAGACTAAACGTTCATTGTTTGAAAACGCAACACTTTTGAACTGATATTTAATACTACGATATGAAAACGCGCCCGTGATTATTACACTAAACAAAATGTGAATTGCGTTTAACAGTTAAAGAGCGATATAGTAACAGATATTCAAAGTTTCACATTTGTGATACGACATATATACAGTGGTGGTCGTATAATTAGAAACACTACCAACGATCCTTGACATTATGTAAGATACTTCACCGCAATCGTTTTTATTTTGAATTTAAACACTAAATAGGACAACCATATGTTCAACGATTTATCGTTTATTAGAAAAACAATACAAATCCCATTACACAAGTGCAGTTTCAATATTACATTACGGACAAACATTTAAAATCTGTTTTACGGTATGAACAATAATAGTCACCTAATTAGAAACAACAACAAAAACGTATAAAAAACAATATTTTTTTAAGTATTAGTAATTAGTATTGTTGTTTACGAAATAGCTACTATCCACAGCCTACCAATAGTTATAATTAATATTTAGTGGCGTATCCCTTACTTTCAATAACAGCACTGCAACGACGTGGCATTGATTCAATCAATTTCATACATTTTTCTAGGGGTATTGAATTCCATGCTTCAACAAATGCTTCATATAGTTCGTTTTGACTGGTGTTACGTTTGTTTGAGAGTTTATTTTTAACAATATACCAGAGATTTTCTATCGGGTTTAAATCCGGAATATTTGCTGGCCAGTCTAAAACGGATATACGCTGTTCGCTAAGGAAACATTTGGGGTTATTGTCATGCTAAAAGATCCAGATTACATTCAAATGATCGTCCGAGTAGGGAATAATTGTCTGCTTTAAGATATTTTGGTATTGCCATTGATCCATTGCACCTTCAATCTTCCTAACGGGTCCAAATCCACATCCGGAAAACACCCCCAAACTTTAATGTTTGCCCATTTTGAACAAAATAAAATTTTGAATTGCCGCCAAAATAATAGAAATAATAGAAAAAGCCAAGAAAGAAATGTTATGCTTTATAGCTTTTTTAAAATGTTTCTAATTAGGCGTCCATGATATGAATGTGTATATTTTTTACGAACATTTGTACATTGAAGTTATACTTTCTTTATTCATAAGAAATGTTTCTAATTATATGACCACCACTGTATATATAATATTTTGACTGCCACGTTGGTCTGGTGGCTAGATATAAGGCCACAGACCCGGTGGTCCTGGGTTCAATTAACAGGTCGGGCGAATAAATAGTTATTGGGTTTTTCTGTCAGAAAATTCTGGAAGATGGATGTGTGTACACTCCTGTGCCTCGGAAAGAACGTTACGCCGTTGGTCCTGCGCCTGAACTCTTTCCGGTCGTGTCGGATTGCCTTATCCTTGTCGGATTGATTATGAGAATTAGGGAATAGAGAGTGCACCTGTGTTTGCGCACACACTTGTGCACTATAATATCTCTCGCGCAGTTGGCTAATCTCTCTTGAGATTGGCCGCCGTGGCCGAAAATCGGTCTTGAGAACATTATTATTATTATTATATAATATTATATTATAAACGAACAACTGACTTATACACATAGTCGAAATCAACATCGATAATATACTAATTAACCACCATTTCAGTTTTGAACGTTATGTTTAATGAAAGTCACCATAATCCAATCTCCGTAACTCGCCGAATGACACTTCAACGTGCAGTTCGCATTATACATCGTCCGAATGAAACGCACATTGGAACAATTAAACCGGCTTAAACCCTACCATAATTATTATGTCAGTAGACATATTGTAAGCATCCCTTTGTAGTTAATTCAACCTTTTGATATCATTTTGACGGCTGTGTTATGTTATTATACAAATGTCGAAAACACTGCACGGGTAATGTCTCACAATATACGTAGTTTCTAGATTGACTATCAATAAGAAAGTGTAATACTTCAATATTGAATAAAGTATTTTGAATTTGAATACTCATATTTAAAAATACCTTGTTCTTAAGATGCGGTCATATATGTATTTGTTTCAAACTATTTTATTGTACACATTAAAATATTTAAACATTACTCGGCACAATGTTGATCAATTCATTTATTATATATTAAACTAGCTGTGCCCGCGGTTTCACCCGCGTATAATTAATACAAAAATATAATGTATAAAAATCATCCTAGAACCTTCCTCGATAAAAGGACTATACAACACAAAGTTTTTTTAATTCGAAACAGTAGTTCCTGAGATTAGTCGGATCAAACAAACAAACTCTTCAGGTTTATATATTAGTAAAGATTAAATTTAAGAATTCAATGAATATATTTAAAATACTCACATTTCTAGTTTGAATAATAAATTCGACATCATCACCGAGAGACAACTCCTCTTTGATCTTGGCTTCGGAATAGTGGAAGAATATCTCCTTGACAACATCCGCTCGTTCAATGAAACCAAAGTTTTCCTTCTTTGCACATACCACACCATGATATTTCACTGGATGAGCCGGATTTTCGAAACGCACATGACACGCACCTAAAGTACCTCTGAAACCAAAATTGACATTAGTAACGATAATATTACATGTAAATATTTATCTCATAAAAACGAAATTAGTTCTAAGCATTACTAAGGCCTTGTTACCATTACGTTCATGTTAATCAGCCAATACATAGTTCTCACCTTTGGTTGGTTGCAATTTGAAAGCTTACAGCATCACCGGTTCTCAGAGTGACATTGCCCTCAACATCATCTTTTGTGTAAGGCAGAAAAAAACATTCGCCTCTATTCTCATAGGAAATCCTTCCTGTACTATCACCTGAGCCCTCTCCCTTAACCTCAGTGGTGACCACACCCGTAACACGAGCTTCACTCAACACCACTTCGGGTGCGATCTTTGTTACTGTTGAAGCTATGGGTTTACCAGTACGACGGTCGTAAGTCATTTCAAATTCGACGGGATCTCCTATCTTTAAATGGTCTATATTGCCACCAAACTGGCTAAAGTGAAAGAACAGACGTGCTTGTCTTTCGCAACATTGTATAAAGCCATAGGAATGCTACAATAAAAAAGATAACTTAGATAATTTAACCAATAGATACTTCCATCCAATATAAACATATTTCTATATTAATATATTTTTATCTGACTGTGAAAATATGTTATTTTATTTTTTTAGCTGTACACACTAGGGTCCAAAAACTGGCCATGATTTAAATTAGAATAATAAAAAATTTAAAACTTTTATCTTTCTTTATATTCTTTATGTTCAAAAAATCAATTCTATTGTATATTAAAAAATGCAATATATATATATTTCAAATGAATTGAAAATAACTTACAAGTAATTTTTCAATAATTCCCGTCTCCCTGATGGGAGGGTGATTCATAGAATCATATTGAGGTTGGCTGTTATTCGAACTGGATGAATACACTCCCGCTGAATCACCCATAGGGCATGAGTCCATGTTAAAATTACCAAGAGAAAATCTATTACTACCACCTGATTTGCCCATATTATGATAATTATCTCTCGGTGAACTCGGATAGTCACTGCTGTAAGTACCTAAAAATAATGAAACAATAGTCATAAGGATGATAGGATAGAATAAATTATGCATATATTAATAATACTATAAAAACTTACCATTACGGTACCCCTGTTTTGCCTGCATATTTGATTGCTGTAGATCTAAAATTTCCTGTAAAGGTGAGGAGTGTGAATCTGGCGGCTGGAACATTTTCCACTGAGGATTACTCGACATAATTTTTGAAAGTATTTCTTATCTTGTATATAAGTCAAAAAAATCTCAGTATTATGTACCAATATATCACAGAAGAAGGTGCGGTGTTAAAGTTACTGGCAGATAAAAATTTAAAAAAACAAATCACATTTTTTTTTATAATGTTTAAGAGAACACAAACTTTCTTCACAGAAGTCACAAAATTTAAACACCAAAACACTTTTATTGCAAAAGAATATGTACTTAAGAATAAACTACACTATATCCTCAGATGTCTTCAATGCTTGCTGAATCGGAGCTCTCCTGTGCATAGGCTTGTTTGGATTTGTATGGTTTGGTTACTCACACTACCTACTGTAACAAATTATAATTCATTATTTTTAACCTTTATTCAACTTCAGTATTACAAAATAGATATAACTAGTAACAACCTATTCAATGATTTTAATTGAAAACCTTTAAATCGAGACACTTACTTGAATCTAATTTGAATAGAGATTTTAAATTCAAAGTAATTTAAGAGACTGATTGCGCGCGCCGGAATTTTTCTTATAACACCTTCAATAGAAAATGTGTCCGTACTGGCCAACAGTAGGGTAGCATCTGATAGTACTCATAGTTCATACCCTCAAAAACTCACTTGACGTTTTATGCCTATAGTACGATTCAATTGAAAAATCCTATCCGATACGACAACGATACAAAGTCTTGCTAATCAGAAAATCGAGCCGTGTGAATTCCCTTTTACGAATAATAATCTTTTATAAGTAAATACTATCACGTTTATGCACGTTTAACTTCATGAAACAACTGAATTATTACAAAGCGTCGCATCGGAATATCGTTCTACATTTTATTATTGCTATCTAGGTAGGTATCGGCTCCCCGACCCGACCGACGATGTGCAGAAATTATAACGTTGTCCCCTACTGCTCGACTTTACGCGACATGTATCGAACCTAATTCGTATGATTTTTTTAACTGATGGCAATTTATGGCTAATTGGAAATAAATAATAGAGGAAGTATATAAACACAATCCATAAAATTATCAAATCTCACCACGACACAGCACAGCACTGACGACATACCGCCATATTGAATGTCAACATAATCGCGCCTTTGATCATGCCATACAAACAAATTTAACTTTGTTACAAATTCCTTTATTTCTAAGTTTGTTAATAAAATAATTTACTTTGACTTACGGATTTGTAAATATAAAGAATTTTTTAAAATTTTGTGCTTGTTTTTTGTCTAAAGCGAAAAATCAATCATACATTTATTTTTTCTCTATTTTATAGCTTCCATTTAAAAAAGTGGCTAATATTTATTATTTACTTTTTAAATGTATTAAATATATGGAAATACAAATTAGGAGGAACAAATTTTTTCTGCTTTCATGGCTGATAATATTAATAATACATTTTATAAAATATGTTATAATCATTAATTTATTACTCTTGGCAATGTAAAAGTTTTATTTATCAGTATTTTAACCTGTGGTTGGAAATGTCTAACGTTATGTCAGGCTACATATGATTTTTTGACATATGTTTGTTGTTAATTGTTATTTGCCATAATTTATTTGCTAGCAAACTCGCAATTCGCATATTAAATTAAGTAAGATCCTAGTGTGGGACGTAACATGTGTTGAAACACTGGCCCCATCTCATATCAGGGAAACAATGTTAAGAGCCGGAGCTGCCGCGGAAAAAGCTGAAGCGAACAAACGTAACAAATATTCATCTCTTATTCTAAATTAAAATTTTGTTCCGTTTGCAGTCGAAACACTTAGAATTTATAGTAATAGTGCAAAAACTTTCATCAAAAATATTACACCCCGTCTTATTGCGTCTACTGGTAACAGGAGGGCTGGTTCATTTTTCGCTTATTTTCACGATTTGTGCAGTAACTATTTTTTATTTTTAAGGCTTTTATGTTTATACCTTATAACAGTTTATGTATACTATCTTTTTTAATTTTGTAAGATAAAAAAGTATGTTTTTTGTGTTAGGTTATAAATTTTCAGTTATAAAAATAAAACAATTTGCATGGACAAATATGTATTTGAAAATGTCATATTTTAACTATGTTAGAATTCTATAATCGTTTTTAACCATTCTTGAAAATATGTTAAGTTAAGAATAATAAGTGGTAAAGACCTTTCCTGTCTCTCTCCCCATGCAAAAAATCCGAATGTATGTGAACCTTTCCTATTAACAATTAAAGCTCCATGGCCTGAAAATACACACTTTATTTATACTTTTTGAAAGTTATATATTTTCAATATATAATAAACATTTAAAAAATATAAAATTTTGTAGATTTAGTTTACTTAGTGCAGTTGCACATACTACTCCTGACAATCAATATTATATCATTAACTTTTGGACCATGCGGTATTCCTAATTCACATTGTTAATCATGACCAACATACATAATATACTGGCTGTGGAAAAAATACAATAAGTTACTAGTACTTTTTTGTTTGTTGAATATGAAGTACAAATTACAAAAAAAAAATTTAAACAAACCTAAAGTTGTATTAACATTATCCTCAATTGTTGTACAAAATTCATATCTTCTCAATTCTATTATTGGTGTCATATAGATTGAACATTTGACTTTATTTAATACTTGAACAGGATGTATTACAATATTTTCATCTGAAATCACATCATGTTTTACCTGTTAACCTCTTCATTTTTAGTATTGTATTCTCCAACTACAATTATAAACATTCAACATTCTTTGTTTTAAATTTTATTCATAATTAAATTTGTGTTAATATTATCTGTATAAATAAATAAAGTAATTTAATAAACATGTGTACTCATTAATTAATAAAGACATATTTTTTATGTGCTATTTCCCTAAGAATTATTTTTACAGAGAACCTTTATCACAAAGGATAGTTGATTTATTGTAGGAGTAATATGTAGAGAATATTTTATTATAGTCATAAATTAATTTGTTATCTAATTAACTGTCCCTTTATATTTACAGGGTAATTTTATGTAGATTAAAATTGCCTTCTTAGGACAAATTGTTTAGATTTTACGATCGCATTTCTATCATAGAAATAAAAAAAAGTATGAATTTGGATGCAATTATATATTCAAGGCTACTTATCCGTTTTGAAAAATTGTTTTATAAATATTCAGAATTAACTTTCAATATGGACATAGGGTGAGTATATAATATATATTATGGAAATCAATCTTGCAACGTAAGCCTACGAAAAAACGGTCGAGTGAATGCGTTTCTTGCAAACGCTGCCGATACTTTCTTTAGAAAAATTGTAGAGCTCATAAAGACCTGTAAAAAGTCCACGACGCCATTTATTTATCTGTTACAAAATATGACTAAAATATACATATTATATTGAATTATTATTTAAAGTATGTTATATGGTAAATCATAACTAGAGTTGAATAATAAACATTTCTCCAACAAACAAACTTAAAGAAAGTTTGGATCGGTGCGAAGTAAGGATTATTATGTATAAGTACCTACATATACGCAAATCAAGTGTGTATTCGAATTATATAATATCTTCATTGATAATTCAATATTGTCGTCGTTTTTGTTTCATTTGACTAGGGACATTTTTAGGCGATGTAGATTAGGCGACAATAAGAAGTAGAATTATAAATGCAGGACTCGATCTTCACGACACTTAGTGCTTAGCTATATATAATGTGTGTTTACGTGCGGCGTGCATGGTAGACATATTTATATAGGTATGCGTAATATGTGTGCTTATATAAAAACAAATAAATAACCATTGACGAGCCTGTTGGCGTGGTTGGTAAGATACTTGCCTTTCACGTCGCAGGTCGTGGGTTCGATTCCCACCCAGGAAAGACATTTGTGTGCATGAACATGTCTGTTTGTCCTGAGTCTGGGTGTAATTATCTATATAAGTATGTATTTACAAAAGAAAAGTAAGTCTATGTAAGTATATCAGTTGTCTGGTTTCCATAGTACAAGCTCTGCTTAGTTTGGGATCAGATGGCTTTGTGTGAATAATGTCCCAGGATATAATATTCATTTTTTTATTTAATTATTCCCAAATGTTATTTATTTATTTCGTTGTGAACAAAATCGAATACAACAGTAGTTCTTTTAATATTAGAAATATCGTGTCATCATTCACCTGTATTCAACTACGTAAGTACGTACCTACCTATGAACAAAAGACCGAATAGATAGCTATTGCAATTTTAAATCATCCTTGTCCAAATACCAGATATAATAATAATTAAACTATGACCGTGAATCAAGTCATTTAGAAGATAGATAAAGAATGTTGCTGCTCTTTTGTGTAGTCAGTGACATCATTTGTTACAAAGGTAGTGGTTAATAGGTATATCTCGCACTTGTCGGTGAAGGTATATCGTGTGTTTATTGACATCTTATGTCCCTTGGTCGAAAGCACACTCGTAATCTGAGTTATTGTTTACATCAAAGCAACGTTCCATACATTGGTAACGATTCGTTTTTCTTACGCGTGGTAAAAGTGACTACGAGGTGTAATTTAAAACCGTGTTTATAAAAAAAGTTTCGTAAATTTCGAAATCGAATTTAAGGTATATTTATTATTACCTACTTGTGACTAAAAAAACGATCGGATTCAAGCGTAACTACAATAACGATTTCCTAAATATAGGAACTATGAGAATAAATTATCAATGATACGAGTAATATTACCAGTTAAAAAAATTGACCACTAAATATATTTTAACAAAACAACTTTACCTTTATACTGGGTTGTATCAAAATTCCAGGTTATTATGACAATATTATCAGGCTCATAGTGATTTAAGGAGTTGTCGATATGAGTGCCCACTGCAAAGAATTATATGGCTGTGAATTATTAAGTTTTTAAACTAACATAAAGATCGTAGGTAAACCAAGTAGATTTTATAAATTAAAAGTTAAAAAAGAATTAAATCGACTTCAAAAATAACTAAAAAATGAAATTCGGTGACCAGTCAGTTAAATGAAAGGTTTTCTGTGTCATATAAACAGGTTCATTTATGAATAGCAAATGGTTTTTTTTTATTTTTTAGTGATTTTTCTGTTCTTTTTCAATTCGATTTAACTACATATTTTTGAAACTTGTTTTTAATTTTATTATACTTTCCCTTTTATTAAAGGCTGAGCGCCTTAAACCTTATCCTTAATACCGATCCAAAATATAATTATCCGTGTTATATATGATAATCCCTTTTTGAAGTAGGTTATTTAGATGGTTATTAGGGTACAAACAAAGGAATTAAAGAAAAATTATACAGAAGCGAAACTGTGATTAGACGCATGCAAGATCACAATGACTTCAAGGCAAAGCGATATGTCATTTCCGTGGGCCGGGTTACAGCAGAGGATGTTTGTAATCGTTTTTGTGACACGTACCTATTTGTGAAACAGAAATAGTTTAGCTTTTATATTCGTATTCAATTTTAGTTATTCATATCGTACAACAAACTTCCAAATTCAGAGATAAGCGAGTATCATTTATATGTATATATATAAACCGCGGACAAAACGCTAGTAAGAGATAAATCTAAATCTATACTACTATATAAATCTATTGGCTCCGTCTGTAATTTTTTTTTCACCGAATTTTGTGATAAACTTTCGTTTTAAGAGCCGAGATGGCCCAGTGGTAAGAACGCGTGAATCTTAACCGATGATCGTGGGTTCAAACCCGGGCAAGCACCACTGAATTTCATGTGCTTAATTTGTGATTATAATTCATCTCGTGCTTGACGGTGAAGGAAAACATCGTGACGAAACCTGCATGTGTCAAATTTCACTGAAATTCTGTCACATGTGTATTCCACCAATCCGCATTGGAGCAGCGTGGTGGAATAAGGTCCAAAAACCTTCTTCTCAAAAGAGGAGAAGAGGCCTTAGCCCAGCAGTGGGACATTCACAGGCTGTTACTTTTACTTTTATCTTTTTATGATGCAGTGATTCACATTATACTATGATTTTCATTTTTGTCTGTCTGTCTGTATGTCTTCTTATAACTTAAGAACGGCTTGACCAATCTTGATAAAAATTGGTACACACAAAGAGCATGTGATGGCGCAAATGATAGGCCATATATAAGATCGGTAAGCCCTACTGTATCTTATGAAAATTAATTTCAAATCGTTAATTACGATTTTTTTTACCAGTAGCCATATGTGTGTTTATTATATTTTTATTAATTACAAGCGGGTGAAGCTGCGGGGCACAGCTAGAAATAAATAAAATACGTTATATCCCTAATGAATTATAAAATTACATAATTATATAATTATTATTAGTTACACGATGGCTATTAAACTAGGTACCTACGTGTCTCTTGTTATAATACGATCGATTAAAAAAAACAATGGAGCAAGATCACACCGCGTTTATTATTATTGGTATTTTATTGTTTTTTTAGAAAAACGGTTAGGTTTTTACTTATTCTTTAAGTTGGCAAGTAACAAATTAATCATCTTTACACTATAAAATTAATGTTTATTTAACAAAGAAATACATTTGTTTTTGTTCAGATTGGGCTGACTCTGTAGGTACGTACAGTAGTTAGCAATTGCGAGAAGGTGCCTGTCATAATCCCATCAATTACAATAAGTAGCGCTCGAGTGATATCGATGGCTTGCAAAAAAAATAAACAGGGACATTACAACGCATGTCGGAATATCATTACATATTAACTACTGATTATTAAACAAAAATCGTACTACTTCTACGTAGGTTTTTTTCGTAAACTATTATAGTAGATATTTTAAGTTTACATAATATAGTACTTTTGACTGGAAATGATAATTTCAATAAATCTTATACAATTTGAATAAAAATAAAACACATGTAGCTAGTCTCGCACGTTGGTACTTAATTCATGTTTTCTATGAATTTAGTGCCTAAGAAAAAAGTAACTACACTGTTAAATGTAACTTATTATTTAAATGCGCATTACTGTAAATGCTTTATTAAATAACTTTAAATCTAGTAAAACGAAAAATTATTAGGATACGCTCAAGCTCAAGTAAATTGCCTTAACTCAGGGCCAGACAAATAGTTAGCAGTTTTTTTTTTGACTAATTATACGACGATAGGAACAGCACCTAAAAACTTTAATGAAATGTTGAAAATAAATAAGTTTCAAAATTATTGGATATTAATGTAAGGTATATAAATACAAATTATTTACTACATCAAATCAATGTAATATAGCTGGTAGGTAAATAATACTCTCTAAAAATAAATCTACATCTTATTAGATTAGTATATTATAGATATTATGAGATTAAACAACGTGAAAGCTTTATACAAAGGCACATCCAATTTATCATTAAAAAATCGTCATTTTTATAAAGATATGGTAACTTCCTTTATGAAATATAAAACCTATAAAAATGTCCATTGTACTTATTTCGTTCTTATTAGTTCTTTAATAATTACGGTACGGTACGGTACGGCTTTCTTTATTAGTTCTTAAATAATTACGGTATATTTAAATACTTACTATTATATTTCAGCTGACCACGAATTGTAACATGTTGTACAAGTCCAATATTATTAGCAAACGTGTCCCTGTTGAAATGTGGATGAACAATACTTCTTTTGATTGTAACATCTGCGTAAATAGTAGCGAAGTTAGTGTCTCCGAAATCCTGTTATGCAAGTCCAGATTCACGTTGTGTCGTGTACCAGTACCTACTCACCAGATATATTATTACACAATAAAGTTCCGTGTGAAAAATATTTCGGGGATTTTAATATTATTATTATTATTTCGTATACCTAATTGTAATGTGCCGCGGAGAAACGTTGTTACATATGTAGATTAATATTTAAGATTTTACCTCTATTACTATATTTATATTGAATCCTCCAAGCAAATAATAAATGTGATAGTTCCGGATCTGATCTCATGACTATACAATGTCCGGGGCCTGCCGACCAACCAGGTGCCAATAAAATGACGTTACAAATATAAATAATGGGATTGACTTTTATAAACAATTGTCCTATTGGTACGGTATCGAGTTCAGGATAATCTATAAGAAGAAAAATGTTTTTTATCTGTTCTTTCGAGACATTTTTTGCATGATAAAAATTTGGCGTTTACTCCGTGACATTTTTATAAATAACGAGATTTATATAGAGTAATGTTTAATAATTAATCAGATATTCTACCGCAAAACAGCAATACTTTGTATTGTTGTGTTCCGGTTTGAAGGGTGAGTGAGCCAGTGTAATTACAGGCACAAGGGACATAACATCTTAGTTCCCAAGGTCGGCGGCTCATTGGCGATGTAAGCGATGGTTAACATTTCTTACAATGCCATTGTCTATGGGCGTTGGTGACCACTTTCCATCAGGTGGCCCAAATGCTCGTCCGCCTACCTATACAATAAACAAAAAAATCTTTATTTACCGAAAATATATTAAATTGCGTAATGTAATGTTTGATGGCATTTTTTTCGATTTATTTATATAGAAGTTACACGTCGCTGACTTTTCCGAAGTTAAGTTAAGAAAAAAGGGCAAACGCAAAAACCGACACTGACATCGGCAGTGTCGAGTTAGATGTACACAGTTGATACTTGAGCATTATTAAAAAACGAGATGTAATCAGTCGCTTTCAAATCAATCAATATCAAATTAAAACTGTCAGTAAATTTAGATACGTGTCGTTTAATTTTATGCCATAGGGATCGTTTACGCCCCACTGAAAAAGAAATTATCAGTACAGAAACTTTCAAATCAATTGTGACATGACGAGTTGAATTGAATCTCTCCAACATATTATAATGGAAAATTATTATAATAATCGGTCCAAAGTTCTGGTAACAAAAAAACTATTTAATGGTTAATCGTGAAACATTTTTCTTACCATTTTTATCGTCAATGAATCTCCTAGTGATAAAAACCTCTTGGACATGGTGATCGACAATAAACAAATGAACCAAGTATACTAATGTAACGAGCAAAGTTAATGAGAAAGTAAGCACCAAATGCGTGAATATGCACTTTTCTCCTTTTGTAAATTTTGGATACGAAATACCAAAAGATTGTTCGTTCATTGTGTGCATCGATACCATCTAGATATTAATATACATTAATATTCATGCAACTTGTGTTAATGGGAAGGGGAGAAGTAGGTTAACAAATAAGGTCATTTCGATTTATATTGCAATGTATACCTATTATTTCTTTTTTAAAATAACAATTTTGAATGATTCTTCAACAACAAATAGATAAATTTCTATTTTATTCGACATATTATTGCATTTTTGATCACATATTTTGATCCCAGAAAAATATTTTTTAGTCAAGAATAACTACTCGGGTACATAAAATAAACGCAGTAAATTTAAATTATTCATTTATTAATCAGAAGTTTCACTTATTAAACAGTATTACAACTACAAAACATAAAAAATAAATAATGATAAAGTTCTAAATACCTTACTGACCTAGTATTAAAATTTTATATATATGGCGATAACAGGCCGAGTGGATATATATACAAAGATATATATATACATAAATATAAATTTATAAATAATACAAAAATTTATAACACGTGACATTTATAACATAACAATGGACAGAAGGAAATGTGAAGGAAGTAAATAGGTAGAGTCACTGCGATAGGTAATAGTTTTTAGTCGTAACTATGGACTGTAAAATGATGTAGGGCGAAATTATCACTAAAGAAGTGATCTCTTCCAGAAAACCCTGCATTAAGATACTTGTAGGACATGGCGATGACAGGCCGAGTGCATTATATCAAATTCAAATTGTTTATTTGGTATCACAATTTGTAACAATATTGCCAGGGGTCCTCGCACTAGGCTTCGCCTGTATCGCGAGGAACCAATTAAAAATGACATAGTAGAATTAACAAAAGTTACGCAAGAGATACTTGATAAACAAAAATTGCAAATGAAACTTAAAAATATGAAAAAATAATTAATATAGACCATAAATGAACACGATCGAATATCTTCTGTACCTGTATCGAATATAAACCTAATGCAAATATTTTGCAGGCGTTCCAGCTTGCTAATGAGTTCCTCCGACAAATCGGAGTAAGGTCGGGTTGGATATACATCAATTTGAATATAGCTTGTATTCTGATGGGTATAGAATTAACACAAAATAAATCTTTCTAAGATTGAAGGACCGTAATTCTCAAGGAAGTTCCGAAAAGGTCATACCGCTTTTTTTGCTTGAAATTTCGTATACTTACGCACTTGGATTCGCTGATCACGAATGATATGGTACCACCCGCTAATCAGATATTCAACCGCAAAACAGCAGTACTTGGTATTGTTGTGTTCCGGTTTGAAGAGTGAGTGAGCGTAATTACAGGCACAAGGGACATAACATCTACGTAGGTTGGTGGTGCATTGGCGATGTAAGCGATAACCATCTCTTACAATGCCAATGTCTATGGGCATTGGTGACCACTTACAGTCAGGTGGCCCATATGCTCGTCCGCCGATGCTATAAAAAAAGCAAAACTATTATCATGTTTTTTACTTTAGTTATTTATACACATGAGGTAGAGAAATGGACCAAGAATAGACCCACTTTTGTTTATCCCTTTTCATCAACCCTGTGTATTAGATTGCTCAGATATGAAGTGTCAAAATATACTAAAATTTCAATAATTATTATTAGATTTTCAAAAATTGCTAACCGTTGGTAGTCAGGGGTATAAAATAATAATTTACATATTTACTTGTGTATTCATAACGAATTTGACACGCCTTTATTACGAGATAGTATCATATGAATGATGACATCGATTGATTCTTATACAGTGTGTAATAAAACCCTGTCCGATCCGTGAAGTGTTTATTAGGTATCGTGAGTCGGTTCTATTTATGTAAAAGTAACAGCCTGTGAATGTCCCACTGCTAGGCTGAGGCCTCTTCTCCTCTTCTGAGGAGAAGGTTTGGAGCTTATTCCACCAGGCTGCTCCAATGCGGGTTGGTGGAATTCACATGTGACAGAATTTCAGTGAAATTTGACATATGCAGGTTTCCTCACGATGTATTCTTTCACCGTCAAGCACGAGATGAATTATAATCACAAATTAAGCACATGAAATTCAGTGGTGCTTGTCCGGGTTTAAACCCACGATCATCGGTTAAGATTCACGTGTTCTTACCACTGGACCATCTCGGCTATTTATGTAAACATTTTTAAAATACTAAGCATAAGTTACCCATAAAGAAATATTAATTGTCGTTTTTAATTGTAAATGACGAAAATTTCATGGATAACTGAGGTCATGACCTCGTGTTCTAGCTACCCGATAGGTAAGGGCTATCGAGCGCTGTCGCCCGCGCCTGAGTTGCAATGTAATTTTCGTTTTTTCTTTGATTAAATTTTATTCGGGGTAATTTTTTTTACTTAGAATTTTAAAAATGATTACATAAATAGAACCGACTCGCGATGCCTAATAAACACTTCACGGGTCGGACAGGGTTTTTGTTACACACTGTATACATTGCTTTTTTATAATGCAAATATTTACGCAAAAGTAAGTAATTTATCTTTTCATGAAGAAGGCAGTACCCGTGCATGTTCTGAAACAAACAAGAAAATAAAAATATACAAGTAAAGTTATTCTGCGTACAAAAGTAAAGCAAAAAATAAACAACATTAAAAGAAGGAAAATTTATTCCAGGTTTTTTTAGGATCTTTACAACTAGGGCACACACAGTCGTGATCAAATAATTAGGGACAATAGTTCTATGTGAGTAAATATTTACTTTAAGTCTATATTTCAAGTATATCCGTAAATATTTGAACATGCCTACTCTATTTTAATGTTCATTATTAAGTTATTTTGAAGTAACTGAAACTTTTTACATATTCAAATTTCTTTATTCAATATAGAAGCTTTACACTTGCTTATTGATTGTCATAAATCTACCACCGGTTCGGAAATAAACACCTCAGACCTGAGAAGAACCGGCGAAAGAAACTCAGCGGGTTTTTTTTTGTAGCTTTTTCTTTACTGTTATAGTTGATTTATATTATGATATTCTTATTTAACTGCCTCGTTGGTATAGTGGCTAGATATAAGGCCGCAGACCCGGTAGTCTTGGGTTCAATACCCAGGTCGGGCCAGTAAATAGTTATTGGGTTTTTCTGTCAGAAAATTCTCAGTAGCAGTCCGGAGTCTGGTAGTTGGAAGTGTGTACACACTCGTGCCTCGGAAAGCACGTAAAGCCGTTGGTCCTGCGCCTGAACTCTTTCCGGTCGTGTCGGATTGCCGTCCCATCGGATTATGAGAGCACACACTTATGCACTATAATATCTCCTCCGCAGTTGGCTAATCTCTCTTGAGTCTCTATTTATTTGAAATAGCCTGGATGCGATCGTTTCATTCCCAAGGTGTGCAATCATCTAAGAAGTCATTGATTGCATAATATCCTTTAGCACATAAGCGCTCGTTAACAATTATTTTAAATTTCACAATTGAATATTTGCGTACGCTTTCTGGGGTCCTGTTGTAAAAGCGTAAACATTGTCCCATAAAAGACTTACTAACCCTGTGTGGTGGTAGTGGTTGTAAGTTTATACTTGTTCCTGGTGTTAACAGGATGTACGTCACAATTTCTAGGAAAATATTTTGTGTTTTTGCGTACATTACATACATGACATTATCAAATAAATATTGAGAAGCGACAGTCATTATTTTAATTATATTAAATTCTAGTCATCCCACAACAAGGAAAACAAGGAAACACTCGTTTCTACTTACGTGCGGCGCTTTTTTCCATCTAATTAAGAACATTATTACATTTGCGTTCTAAATTATAAATTTTTAAAAATAACTAATTTTTCTTCTCGTGCTGCGGGATTTTGAAGCGCAACCATCAACTTAAATGCGTAGGCTACGCTTGTGTAGGAAGCTGGCAATCCAGGTGCAGAGCTGAGCTAGCAGACCGTATGCCGCTTGGAGAGAAGATTTCTGTGCCAGACCCTGTCGAAAGCCTTGGAGACATCGAGGCTGACAGCCAATGATTCCGCACGCTTGTCGATAGCTTCACCCCAGAGGTTTGTTACGTACGTTAGAAAATTACTTGTGGACCGTTTTGGTCGGAACCCGTACTGACGATCATTAATTAAACAGTAATCTTATAGGCAATGGATCAGTTAGTCGTTTAAAATCTATACCATCACCTTATAAAGAATTGAGGTGACACGTAATGGCCGATAATTTGCCGGGGCAGTTCAATCACCTTTTTTGGGTACCGCTTGCACATTAGCTCTTCTCCAAGCATCCGGTACACAATCTGTAGAGAGAGAAAGGTCCGGCGCGTTAACACAGGAAACAGCTCCGCTGCACATTTCTTCAGCACTATGGTTGGTAATCCATCGGGACCGCAAGCTTTCCGTACATCAAGTGATTGCAGCTCTGCACGCACATCACGCTGCCTGATTTTGATATCAGGCATCGTGTAGCCACATGAAGGTGGCAACGCACTACAATCATTGGTCACGGAGTTATCAGCAATGAGTTATTGCAGAAGATCGGCTTTCTCCTGCGAATTGTGAGCTAGAGATCTGTTCGGATTTCTGAGTGTGGCAGCGAAGATTGGCAGAAATTGTTTTGCACAGATTTGGTCAGACGCCAGAAGCTACGTTGCTTTCAGTAAGTCAATATTAGGAGCCCTACTAATGCAGCCATTGAATAACACAGCATCGGCAAATTCGCGAGTGAACCAACGGTTAAGCGTTCCCTTACTAATGAGATCTCAGTTAGGAATGTAGTATTTCATCCCCAACAGGTTCTCATCAGCAACAGCAGCGGCGCTAGCTGTCGGGTCATTCCCACTGAAGCAACCTTCCTTCCAAGGGATGGACGCATAGTAATCGCGCATACCGTCCCAATATGCTGACTTATAGTGCCAAACGCGACGTTTGCATACCGCTGGTGGCGGCAGCTTGGCCTGTCACACTTTGGTAGATATAAGGAAGAACCAAGTAGAGGCCGAACCTCAACCTGTTATTCTACCGGGTGAGTAGTCAGCAGATGGACCAGTGTTGAAGGCGCTTGCCCGTCTATGTCTGGGATCCCGGTGGGCTGATCAACCAGTTGGGTCACGTCGTGAGAGCGAAAGCATGAGTAGTCCTTCCAGGATGGTTTATTGTATTTTATTGTAGTTTTGGAGGAATTCAAGTATAATTCATGGTGAACATTAAAATCTTCCAAAAACACCAATTCCGCGTTAGGAAATTGCTCTTGCGCAGCATCTGCCACCCGTCTATCATGGTCGGCTTGTCTCCAAGTCACCTTTGTGGGGTCTGTGGAGGCACGTAGACTCGACTCTGACGAAACAGGTCCACTCGTACCACCAACATGGAAGAAGGGGTCTTCCAAGCAACGCAGTCGCCGACAACAAATATCCGTCCTGACGAACAAGCATACTCCGGCTTTCACTTTGAAGGATACTTCAAAAATATAGCCTGCATAATTAAGGTAGCTGGTATTGTCTGGCCGTGCTGTCTCGAGATGGTGGTGGATAGCGTTGAGGTTAGCGTGGAGTCCACGGATGTAAGAGAACTAGACCTCAAAAAGCGTAGGTATGGTGAGGGTGTGCACCGCTGAACGACTGTTATTTCTGTTGCGCTACGCTAATAATAACGCTTAGAACGATAGTTTCATTTATAGTTCCGCTTAAATTTAAAGCAACTTTAGAATTAATGTGTGCGTAAGTATCACGTAATTAAATTCAGCGGCACGCACACATGCGGCCGAATTATGTTACAAGTGAATAGACATTTGTCCCATAAAGCGAGGAAATTGATACTGTTTGAATTTGAATTACGTAATATATTTATTTGCATTTAATTTATTTAATTGCAATATTTTTTTCTTTGTGGCTGTTATTATTATAGTTATCAAATTTTTTGTGTTGCTTTTATTTTATGTATAATCATAAAGAAAATTAAGGAAATTATTATTATATGAACAGCTTGTGTTTTATATCCAATTAAAAAAAGGTAAAATATTAATTTTAAATAATAAATAGACAAACAGATTTTTAGTATTAAAAATATTAAGCACTCGTGGTAAATATTCCACGTATTCCAATTTCCATACCGTATACAGTTATTGTAATGACGGGAAACTTATTCCACCTCTTAAGGCTGAATTGAATTGTCTTCAATCCACTTGGCCCTCACCGCTGAGTGTTTTTATTCTATGTCAACAAAAGGAAGAGATGTGAAGCCAGCGACGCATTGCCACGATAGGGATGGGCAAAGTGTGGAGGCATGTTTCCCCAGAAGCTGTCAAAAGAGACAATACACACTGATCCGCCGGACGGAAGGGCCCCCGAACCCCGCCGGAAGTGGCCACCAGGACCCACCTTCTGGTCATCGACCGGCACGACGGTCCACACCGAGATTCTAAATAGCGCATAGGTTAAGACTATGTGAAGTTTCTCAAGCTTATTATAGAAGGGTGAAACATATCCACCCGCATTCAAATATTGGAGATAAGAAGCAATTCCAGTAAGTCGAATATCGGCTGAAATAAACAATATTAATTGGACTCTTACCTTTTGAACACTACATTTTTATAACGTGACATCTTGGTTTCATTCGTGCACTTAATAGAGCGATTTAAATCTATCAGTCACAGCATGAGTGAAGTGAAAGATTAGTGGCTTATAGTGCAGTAGCTGGGTCCGCGACTTTGCCCGCGTGAAATTCAACTTGACCCTGTAAGAATATTAGTAAGGAATCAATATAAATTATTATAAATTTCTTAAACTAAGTTTTTTTATTCTTCAACCACATAAATAAAGTTTTTTATATTTAGGCACATTAAAGTCACAGGATTTATTTTTGTGTGTATATTTTTATTTTCTTTATGATGTTGTTTTTTTTATTTGATGTTGTTATTAAGGTTATATTATTAAGCTCATTTGAATTTTAAAATGTCTGTTGTCATGCGTGATACACATTAAAATATCTTAGTGTCTTATTGCTTTTCCATACACAATGTTTAACTTCGTATTATTTATTTTGTTATAGTACAACAAACTGTTTTTAATAGCTGGCAACTTTTGCTTTTGCTTCTTGTTGTTACTGATGGAATCGCTCTTCGTCTACTCGCTGCTTTTTTACAACTTCCCTAAGATTCTGAATATTATTTGCGATTTAATTAATATATCAAACATATAATGAAGTTTAGAAGAATGCCACATAAATGACATGTTTGTTAACTCGACTTATTTGGTGGGGCAAATTTCTATAGAGTTTCGGGCATTGTCCTTTGATTACCATTAAAGAATGTCTCTGGATGTCTAATAAAATAATAAATTTATTTACTTACACAATTTAAACTTCCTCCTCCGTTAATCCCAATGTGACGAATACATTGTTCACTGTTCAGCTCTCATGTCTAAAATGGCAATTTTTCTCCGTAGTCACTCATTTTTCAGTCTGATAATGGTTCAACAGCATTCTGAAATCGAAATTGTTATCAATCAATATAAATCAAAATACTATTAATAATAACACAATCACAGAGATGAACAAGTGACAGTTGCTCACGTCACATATAGGGATTACATAAATGTATCGATGAAATATCGATAAACTTTTAATGACGCTCAATACTACCACACACTTAACTTTCAACCGACAAACAGCAGTACATTACAACAATTCCGTAATGTACTGCAAAGGTGTAATTACAGACAATATACATTGACAGTGTGCCAATGACTAGGTGGTGATCACCTGTGTCATGTTTATGGTACGGCACGACAGATATTCCTATAAATATATTCCACACATAATACACATAAAGTATCCAATACTGCATTCGCATTATTCTAAACTATTAAAAACAAATAGGCATACTAAATAATACTGGTTCGTCGTTTTGAACACATAAATTAATAATTCTTTCGCAGAAATCTTACAAATATTATTATTCGATTATTCGCTGTATATAAATAGTACATTCTTACAAAAATCAAATTAAGTTAATTAAGTTTCAACCAATCAAATCTGTTTCACCAGCCACGGCGAACGCACTTTCGCTTTTAGGGCAAAATACTTGCTGAAGAAGAAACAAAAGGTACAATCGCAATATATTAAGTCGTATGCGTGCTTGGCTAGCAATTTTTTATTTATTTATTTATTTATTTATTTATTTAATCGATACACCACAGTATTTGAAATATGGCACTTAAAACAAGAATACGATAAAATGACAGATACAATTTCAAACACTTAATAGGTATATACAGCATTAATAGTTACGTTAGCCTCCAATAACAATTTTTTTTAACAATACTCTATTTAATAAATACTACAGACTGCAATATAACACGCTTATTAATTATTTGACATTCAAACAATTAGCAAAAAAATAAAAAAAATGAAGTAAAAAAAATAAAAATAACTAACAATAATTACAAACAATGATAATATAAGATTTTTAGAGATAATACCATAATTTACAAAGTTGAATATAACAAACTAAATATAACAGTAAAGATATCACAATCACAACAAAGGCTATTAAAATTAAATTATTATTAAGGCTAATTTTCTAGGCACAAAGGGCAAATTCAACTATAACTTTAGTATATATGTTTTTATTGTCTCACTAGTTTTTAGGAGATCAGGTTTTCAGAGAGGGCTTGTGTGATATATTGTTCGGAAAAATAATGCTCAGCCTTCGTACTATTAAGATTTACAGGCAACACATGCAGCTTCTCTCTTAGTATCCTCTACACAAAGCCATTATGATTGAGAAATTTGGCAGATATAAAAAATTGGGTTTGAATGAAGACTATGAAAGACATTTAGATAGACTAAAAAATAAATAAATAAGAAAGATTATTAGGTATGGTTTAAATTTCTATCCCAAAAAGTAAATGTCTGAGCAAGTTGTTAGTACATACGTATAAATAAACCATAAATCAGCAAATTCGCATTAGCTTATTATATATTATAAAGCTTTATTTATTTAATAAACCTACTTTATTTAAAAATAACAATCATAGCATAAATAGAGACTGTATTATATGTGATAAAAAAAGCTTAACATTGAACATTATATGCATAAATATATGTTACTTTTATAGTTTTTGTATAGGATGATGTGGAGCAAATGTATCTAGTTCTGTATATTTAAGATATATGCCGATAATAGAACAGGTAATACAAGATATTATTTAGACTGCCTAATTGAAACATTTTCAATGTAACCCAATTGGGATATCCAAATATAAATCAATAGTTTGATTATTACTTGATGCAGTCCTGGTACAAATTAAATGTGCTTAAACTGTATGTATGTTAAATTAAATATAAAATGGATTGCCTGCTGATAAGATGGTCCAGTGGTCTGTGATCGCCATAGTTTACAAAAACTAGCTTTCGACCGCGGCGTTGCCCACGTGCGAGGAAGTGGACATAGGTAATGTACTCCTGACACATACACTATGTGCAAAATTTCATAATGATCGGTCCCTTCTGATTGTAATTACACGTCATTACTCAACCTTAAATTCTGATTAGATTTTTTTTTTAATTTAAACTTTTGTGAGGTGCGCTTTTGGTAAACATTGACATTGCCAATTTGACAGCAGACGACAGTCAGAATCAACACAGAGTACATAATTTTATTTAATAGACTTGATAAACCACCAATGTTGCCAAGTCATCGAAACAAGATGTGGTCAAAACCAAATACTATAATATGACAGAATATTGAAAAACTGGACGCTCCAATGCACACTAGTGTAACAGGCTTTTTTCTCTATCTATAGGTTTAGTCGATAATTTTTTAATGAAACACTAGGTAGGTTTTTGAAAATTATAAAAAAAAAATCGACCATATTTTCAAATCCATAAGTACTATAAATCGCTAAGTCCATACGCTTTTAGCAAAAAAGCACTTAATCGAAATTTCAAGATCTTGGAACATTATCCTGCAGGTTGAAATCCTTGTACTTGTATCCTTGAAAGTACGATCGCAATGTATTAAGTCGTATATGTATGCTTAGCTAGTAATTGTTTCTTGGCACTAAGAGGCAAAATCAACCATAACTTAAAAAGTATATGTTTTTTATTCAATGTCTCTCTAGTTTTTAAAGGACCAGGTTTTCGGAGAGGGGTCACTAAATCCTATAGGTAAATACCTCGTGTGATATATCGCAGATCGGAAAAATAACTCTCAGTTTTTTACTATAGGGTTTTCCATTAAGGGCGCTTGATCGTGCAGAACTTCCATCGTAGCGTGTGCTGTGTGGCACGTAGCGCCGTCCTGTTGAAACCACATGTTGTCCAGATCCATATTCTCGATTTCAGGCCAAAAGAAGTTGGTTATCATCGACCGGTATCGCTCACCAATGACGGTGACGGCCACACCATTATCGTTTTCGAAAAAATACGGACCAATCACGCCTCCGGCCCAAAATCCGCACCAAACAGTCACTTTCTGCGGGTGCATTGCCACTTGGTGAACCTCGTGTGGATTGGTCTCGTCCCAAATACGGCAATTTTGCTTGTTGACATAGCCATTCATCCAAAAATGCGCCTCGTCGCTGAAGATGATTTTTTTGCCAAAATCGGCGTCAACTTCCAACTGCTCTAATGCCCAGTCAGCGAACACACGGCGCTGTCTATGGTCATTAACCTTGAGCTCTTGGGTCAGCTGGATCTTGTACGGGTGCAGGCTCAAGTCACAACGCAAAATTCGCCAAGTTGTCGTCTGCGAAAGGCCGAGTTCCTGTGCGCGACGCGGAATTGACTGCCGCGGGTTTTCGAGGACACTGTCGCGCACAGCGGCGATATTCTCGGCAGATCTCGCGTTACGTTGACGCACGGGAACCGGCTGATTGTTAACTGACCCGGTTGACTCGAATTTGTCCACCAATCGACGGATAGTCGACTCGGCAGGACGATCATCGCGACCGTAAAACGGGCGAAGTGCGCGGAACGTTGCTCGAACTGAAGACCCATTTTCATAAAACAATTTTATGATTTGCACGTGCTGCTCGACACTGTAACCTGCCATGGTGGTTTGGGAGGACGGAATGAATATAACACACTGCATTTGACAGCTGTCACTCAAACAACATGGCCGCAATCAGCTGTCAAAGTTCAAGCGTCCCTATTGGAAAACCCCATAGTTCTTAAACGCAGGCAATGAAATCTCTTTCGACTTTACTTGGTGGTAGAGCTTTGTGAAAGCTCGTCTGGGTAGGTACCACCCACTCATCAGATATTCTACCGCAAAACAGCAGTATTTAGTATTGTTCAGTTCTGGTTTGAAGGGTGAGTGAGCCAGTGTAATAACAGGCTCAAGGAACATAACATCTTAGTTCCCAAGGTTGCGGTGGCGCATTGGAGATGTAAGCGTTGGTGACCACTTACCATCAGGTGGCCCATATGCTCGTCCGCCTACCTATGCTATAAAAAAATGACTAAATTCTTAGGGTCAGAATTAGTATAGTATACTTATTACATGCATAAGATGCCGCAGACTGTGCACCATCCGACCTATCGATTTTAGGGTTAGGGCTCAAATTGGGATCAAGTTTGAATAGTTATTGTGAGAAGTTATACGTCTCCTAAGACATGCCCTCGTGTTAGTTCGCAAGTTTAAGTTTTAATTAGAACTGTATAAACAAATATGCTATAATAAGGAGTAACATTGTTTTATCAAATATGATGCTAAGAATATCTATTAAATTATGATAGATATTCTTAGTACTTACTTATAACTTTGTATGATACAACTCTAAAGCACTACGTATTTTCTCCTTGTATGCTTATTAAAATATCTCGTAATTTCACTCAAAATACTGACATTTATTTAATTATAATTATGTATTTGTGTACGATCAATATGATTACTATTATTTTAATATAATCAACGTCAACAAGTGATTCAATTATTTACCGTGCGCCTCGCGTCTCTTTTTCTTAAACGTTTTTTTAATTATATCGCAACGAATATCTGAAACTGTAGTGTACAATGTCAACGGTATTTTTTTAAATTTTTTTTTTTATAAATTTTAATAAGGTGTCAAATAATATATAGTAATGAGGGACCAGACCGATTTAAGCTCCTCATTAACAACTGAATTTGGTTCCTCATTAACACCTGCATTTTTGTGGTAAATTAATTTTAGGTTTTTTCATTGCACGACTATATTGCAGTTTCAATATTACATTACGGACAAACATTTAAATCAGTTTTAAGGTATGAACAATAATGGTCAACTAATTAGAAACAACAACAAAAAAATTAAAAAACAATATTTTTTTAACTATTAGTAATTAGTATTGTTATTTACGAAATAGCTACTATCCACAGCCTACCAATAGTTATAATTAATATTTAGTGGCGTATCCCTTATTTTCAATAAACGCACTGCAACGACGTGGCATTGATTCAATCAATTTCATACATTTTTCTAGGGGGATTGAATTCCATGCTTCAACAAATGCTTCATATAGTTCGTTTTGACTGGTGTTACGTTTGTTTGAAACTTTCTTTTTAACAAAATACCAGAGATTTTCTATCGGGCTTAAATCCGGACTATTTGCTGGCCAGTCTAAAGCGGATATACGCTGTTCGCTATCGTCTATATTGTCATGCTGAAAGATAGCGAATAATAATCGCTTCTCTCGGTGTTGCTTTACTCATTTTGTAATTAAAAATAAAATATGTTTTATATTTTATGCATTTAATGAGTTTTTTATTTGAGTTGCATGATTATTAATTATTGAATGTGTATATTTTTTACGAACATTTTTACGTTGAAGTTATACTTTCTTTATTCATAAGAACATTTTTAGAGTAAAAAGCCAACATAGATTTTCTAATTAAAACAGATCTAAAGCAAGCATTTCCGTTTGTAACAACAGGTAATGTTTCACCTGTGTAAAAGTCAGTTTGGTACGAGACGGATGTTGATAAAAATCTAAATGATTCAAATAAATACTTTGAAATAAAAATTAATCTGCATAAAGCTCAACAAATTACAAGACTTCGAATTTTAACAAAGTCTTGAAAATAAAACAATGTTTGTTATGAATCCATTGTTAAAATAAAACTGCATTTGTTATTTTTTTTAAATTTATTTATTTATTTTATTTATTTATTATTATCCAAATACATAGACTAACAATTAAACAAAATAAGAGCATTATAAAAACCACAGAGGTTTGACATTAATGCCCATCTGTGCATGATGATGATGATGTTGAAATACTGTTAAATTCTCAGACCAATAAAAATACAGAATTATCTCGTTTTGGATAACCCTGCGTAACTGATTGTGGGGTCACAAATTTAGGAATACAATTGTAAGCGTTGTGCTGTAACTTCTCCGGTACGAGTCATATCAGTAATTATTTTATAATATGTACAATTAATCAAATAAATGGCCTACTAAACAGTACTGACTATATACGGTGCTCTTTATTTGCCAACGATCTCACATTTATAATAACCTGCTAGTATAAGTACATTTATAACATGGAAACCAACAAAATATTAATATACATTATAAATTGGATAGGTGGTGAATGTGATGATTAAAGCAAACGTATCATCATAACATCATCATTATTGTATGCAAATTTTTGAAATTTACAAACGTAAATAAGTTGGTACTTTAATTATACAATGAGAATCAATTAAATTTTAAGCAACCTCTTTATAACATTTTAAATTGTTAATATAAAAATGAAATTATATAATTCTAAAGATAAAATCGGGGTTCCATGAATAGTTTTGTTAACCCTATTACGCTAAAATAGGCAATATTTATATAATGCATACTATGTTGTTATTAGAATACAAATACAATGGCTTTCCCGCATTTACATATTACAAAATATGAATTACAAAATGAATTTGAAGTTGCGATTCGAAATGTAAAATATAGCATTTTAATAATTTAATTAAAGTCTATTTATAATTGCATCATGATGGCCCTTATCTAAGAACGACTTTTACTTTTACGCTTAAAAGTATCTCTTATGAAGATTTGTTATACGATTTAAACATTATACGGTAAAGAGCCTGTATACAGCGAGTATAAAGCATTATAAAACTTTTTTTGATGGAATATTGGATTATAATTTTGCCAAATATCTGTAAAGTTTGATGATCTTTGAGTCGGCTTATTTTTGTTATTATTAGTAAAACAATCTTTTTTTATAGAATAGGTAGGCGAACGAGCATATCGGCCACCTGATGGTAAGTGGTCACCAGCGCCCACATAATTAAGACGTTATGTCCCTTGTGCCTGTAATTACCCTGGCTCACACACCCTTCAAACCGGAACATAACAATACCAAGTGCTATTTAGCGGTAGATTATCTGATGAGTGGGTGGTACCTACCCAGACACCTTTCACAAAGCTCTACCACCTGTAAAGTTTGTTAACGTTTTTAATTTAAGTTAATATTCTGTTATAATATACATTAAGCAACACGCCCGCGACTTCGTCCGCGAAAATTTAATAACTTTTATATAATGTATATACGTAAATGAATATTATTAATATACTATATAATAATATTATATATAATAAATTAATTATTATTTGTTAATAGACTAAACGTAGAACGGTTAAAGTTTGTTCAAAACGTGACATTTTTCTTACTTAGATAATTTTTATACCCATCATAACTTCTAAACGAAAAGTGCGATCTGAATAATTTAAAGTGGAATTTACACGTACAGAATCAACCTTAATTATTAAATCATTTAAATGGATAAGGATTTATATCATAATACCAATATCATCACTATTCGATTCCACCCGTATTTGAACTTAATTATTTAAACAAAAACTGTTATTGTGGCTCAACTATAATAGTTAGGCATATACCATCGCGGACATTTGTGAGCAATCATGAGTACTGTTAATATATATAGAACAATACCTATTTTATATAAGATCAATAGTTTTCGCAGCGCACGCAAAATAATGACTTTTATGGACAAAATTTTGATACCTTGGGTTACGTTGTTGTATTTTAGATAGGGATCTCTAATTTTTTTGGAAATACAATGTAGCCTATGTTACTCGCTAAAGATGTAGCTCTCTAATAGTGAAAGAATTTTAAAAAGTAGTTTTTAGTTTAATCGTAACAAACAAACAAACAAAGAAATCAAATCTTTCCTCTTTGTAATATTAGTATAGATTGATGCTTTCTTATAATAATGCAAAGACCTGATGAGTGGGTGGTACCCACCTACCCAGACGAGCTTGCACAAAGTTCGACCAACGAGTGAAAATACAATCAATCAATATACTTATTTAAAATTCATTTCTAAACTATAAGTATTTGAAATTCACTTGTATATTGGTATTTGTATATTATAATGACAGCATATAAATTACCTTCGACGTTCCGATATCTTACCACGCCTGATATCTGAATTGAATTCGCAAATTTTACAAATTTCTCTTCGGTTCATAACTATGTTAATTTTACTTTATATTGACGACATTATAATAATTATATTTTATTGTTGGTTGTCTATTTTTCACAAATTGTATAATATATAGCTTTACGGAGTAATGCGACTCATACGTCGATCTATCAGCGCATTTCTCCAATCACTCTTAAACTGCATAACATCAACTCTTTCAAAAGATAGTTGACGCGACGTTTTATTATGTTACTAAATCATAAAAAAATTATAGCTTAAAATTATCAAAAATAACAATATTGTTTTTTATATTGTTATCATACGTTATTGTTATCAATTTAACTACAAGGCCTGATAAATCTTTTTTCTTTATAATAGGTTAGGTTAGTATTTCGTTTTGTTGTCGCATATATATTTTTTTCATGGTTTTGTTAAATTTATACTTAATCGGTTAGTTGACTTTTATTAGTTGACTTATTAAAAAAAAAGCAGATTCACGTTTTAGTTTTAAAAAGACATTTTCTGTGAAGGTAGATCTATTGTTTGCATTCACAATAAATAAAACAAAGGTAAAAACATTCAAGTATGTCGGAATTAAGGCAATTATATTTTTCTCACGTCTAATTATATGTTGCCATTATTTTTTTATTTTTTTTTTGTTCCTGTAAAATCGGTTTCCACCACATGAAGTGGGGGGGTATGTGGGGCTCGCCGGCACTGAAGGCGCCCGAATACCCACTAAAAAACCAGCGGTATCCTCTCCGTCTGGTCGGAGGGCGCCATGGGATCGCTTGCGCATGCTACCGAGACGCCCTGACGGTCGACCTGCCTCTGCGGGCCTCCATTTCTAGGGGGGTTCCCAGATACGGGGAGCCCGCCTAGCCCAAACGGCGGGGGGAGAAGGTGCGCATAGCGCCGACGTCTTCTTCCCGGTCTTCTTCGGCGGATTGAAACAGCGGAGGCACTTTCCTCACGCTGCCTCTCCGCGGCCTCGTTCTGCAACATGACATTCTCGCAGAAGGAGACCATTTCCAACCAGCACCTCTCGCTGTCGAGCATAGCGTTACCGGCCCCAGCTCCAATTATATGTTGCCCTGCCTAGATCCGGGTGCGGCAAAAACCGGCTAATTACTAATATCCCACGAAAATAAAACGCGAGAGATCTCCACTTACTATCGCCGCCGGGGTATGCTTCTGAGGCCCCTACGCAGCACACTCCGTCAGGGTGTGGTGCGTTGTCATAACTCCCGCCTCACTATCCCGTGCAGGTACTTACCGAAATAGCCATGTCCGGTAAGCACCTGTGTCAACCTATACGTAAGTGTGCCGCTTTTTCTTGCTACCAAGTGACTTTTTTTGGAACGAAGTTCTTTTACGCGGCGTACAGTAGACTGAAATGACAGAAAATATCGCATAACGATCTAACGTTCTGCCCACCCGTCTCTTTCTCTTCATTGCTGTCTCTTTCTCTTTTATACGTTTGATGAGTAAACAAAAGTGAAATTAGCTAAAAATGATAAAACATTTATTCAAACTTTAAAAACTTTCTACTTCTATTATATCGTTATATTACTGGTACAATAATAGAAACTTTGTTGGAATGACACGATCTTTCTTAGGAATGATATGTCTGTGTTCATAGGTGGCGCTCCAATCAATAACAATGATCGATTTTATTTTTATTGTTGTTTAACTGATCTTTTGTAAATGTCTAAAATACGAAATTTATATTTCAATAGTTATTGGAAAATATTAGATTATTATTTATTAAGCTCTACTATAAATTAAATTTTAATAAATTTAATTTATAGTAGACTTTTATATTGTTTGCAACTTTTAAATATATTTTTGATGTTAAAATATTTAATTTAAAGTAACAATATTAAAAATAAAATCCGTTAGAATTCATATTATTATTCTGAATCAAATTTAATTAATTTATGCAATAAATACAATTTAATTCCATGTGTATTCTGTTAGCAGCGCCTCCTGTGAACAGAGTTAAAATAATGTTTGCTTATATTGACTGTTATATTACGGTCCTGTATAGGTAATTACGGTCCTGTATAGGTAATTACGGACCTGCATAGGTAATTACGGTTCTGTATAGGTAATTACGGTCCTGTACAGGTAATTACGGTCCGGCATAGGTAATTACAGTCCTGTATAGGTAATTGTCAATAAATAAACTTAGTGAATTGATTTTTTTTATCTTTATTTTAACTTATCATTTTCAATTTTATATTAAAATTTGGGATAAATTACTATTTTCCTAAGAAAATGTTTAATGTATTTTATAAATTTAAATCGTTTCTTAATCTGTGATTAGAGAGGAGATTAGGTGGAAGCGGTTTTTGGTGTGACAAAAATGCAATAACATAATCAATTAAAGTCTACATTTTAAAACACGTTTTGAGTAGAAAAAATATCGCAAAGAATTTCGTTTCTGACGGAAGTTGTACTATTTTTTATTTTATTTTTATTTATTTTATTTTTTTATTGTATAGGTAGGCGGACGAGCATGTGGGCCACCTGATGGAAAGTGGTCACCAACGCCCATAGACAATGACATTGTAAGAAATGTTAACCATCGCTTACATCGCCAATGCGCCGCCGACCTTGGGAACTAAGATGTTATGTCCCTTGTGCCTGTAATTACACTGGCTCACTCACCCTTCAAACCGGAACACAACAATACAAAGTACTGCTGTTTTGCGGTAGAATGTATGATGAGTGGGTGGTACCTACCCAGACGAGCTTGCACAAAGCTCTACCACCGAGTAAACCGAGGCTTCTGTTGCTTTGATAAATAAGTATTTTTCCAATATCTTTAATGTATAGACATCGACCTGTTACAATTTTATTATATGTATAGATGATCACGATTTTTATATGTTTTCGTCACTGCAACTAAATAAATAGATCGGAATCTGTCGAACTCTTAAATGCTAACCACAAGACACTATCAATATGATCAAAGAAGCAGTCGACTTTAAATTCTTTCAATTAATAACCCCTAAGGTTCAGTTTTGCCCCATTGATATGTCGTTCTTTCAAATACAAAGAAAAATTCATATGTTTATGAATGTTTATTGGATTTGACCAGCATGACGTACGTAAAACGTGTACCTGTATAAATAATTATATGTAAGGGATCGTCCCGTTCTGCAGCGTAGTTCTACAGATTGTCAATCCCTGCAATTTTAAGTCAATCAATCAAGCAATCTTGTATTTTATTTTTGTTTAACATTTTTAAGAAGAAGAGCCGTGCAATGTTCTTGCAGCAAAACTACATCAGAATAATTATGGGCCAGCGAACGCGAACGAGGACTTAATCGGCTTCCGTACTTAACCACATTACAATGCATTCAGTCGTAGCTCAATCGAAAATCACAAATAATTTCGAGAAAATTCCTTCGTAATTAATGTCTGGAATCACTGAATGATTCAATATTATACAAAATAACGCTAGCAATAACGCAATTGTAATTTTAAATGAAAAATTATTTATTTATATAAGGAACAAGTTTTTGAATCGGTTTCGTTGAATTCTAATTTTTCAACGCTTATGCTTTTTGAGGAAGAGTAATGATGAACTCCGTCAATATTTTAACTATGAGCTTACTTACCTTATTTTTTTTTGCATTGTGAAACGGTGTTTGGGAACATTGTGTTAATGATGTTACAATTTTTTTTACATTATTGATGGTGGTATGTTACTTCAAAGATTAAAATGGGAAAAAAAATTGTCGATATTTTTCAACAGTATATCAGATATTTACGTAATAACTATGGTACCAACGTTAAAGTTGTTTTTGATGGATACAATATATATGTATATTAAATATAATATATTAAAATATTTAGTAGTGATCAGAAATTACGTGCAGTAGCTGAAATTTTCATGGTTGAAGAGCAAGGTGAAGAAATATTTTTTAATGGAGGTATTTATTGTATTCTCACCATGTATGGTGGGTGCTAAGCTTGAAAGCTTGAATGAACTGCGATACAATCGTCTTATAGCATTAGCTTCAAAAAACAAGAGCGTACAACTAAGCTCGTTACCTCCAACAGTGGATGCAGCAAAACAACACATTAAAAGAGTTTACCTGCAAGTTCAACAATGGAAAAATAATGCTTCAATACCTCCCGAAGATTGGGATTGGTAAATAGATAATTATTTAAAACCAATCACAATGACACAACCCGCGGCACCAATGAATATTTTGAAAATTATATTTTGCTCTTGCAAAACAGGATGCGGTTCAGCATGTGGCAGCAGAAAAAGTGCTTTGCATTGCTCACCCGCCTGCATTGTATGCAGTGGAAGTGACTGCGATAATCACCCACCACTTAAAGAAGATGATGTTTTTTAATACAGAAATGAATGATCAAAATCACAAAATTACTTGTTTAGTGTTATTTTTTCGAGTTAATAAAACATTAGAAAGTTAAAACTTGTTTTCTTATATAAATAACGTACATATTGTTTAACAATAAAAATAATTATTTCCCCCCTCTGAAATATTTCTGATTTTAAATAACATAAATAAACAAAAAAATTTAAAAAAATATCTAAATCGGAGCTCTTTCTGAGGACTTTCGAGGAGCTGTTTCTGAGATTGCCTGTTTTACGGCTTCATTGACGCGACTATCAATGTAGCCGATTTGTTCAAACTTCATGATCACTTAGTAAGGTTGGGTGTGAACCTCCTAGGATCTGAAGGCCGCCAACCGTAGTATGCGCAAGCGATCTTGAGACGCCCCCGAAGAGGTGCCGTTGGACCGAAGAGTGGTTACCGCTGGTCATTTAATAGGTAATCTAGCGCCTTCAGCAGCGGCGAGCCCCACATACCCCCCCACCTCATGTGGGAGAAACGCGTAAATACTTTATTCCAGCGAAAAAAGTATATAACGAGATAACGCAAAAACGTTCAACTATAATATCATTTAACCTAAAACGGTCGAGAGGCTGGTTGTCTCAAACACACACATTTAAAGAGTTATTACGATACCGTCATGTTATTCTGGATTTTGATCATGATAATTATATTCTTATCTTTTCTCGTCAATATGATCGTCAAGCCGAAAAATTATCCACCAGGTAAGCGTGTTACCCACTTCTTTTAAAATTTAGATCATCATTTATATTTATATGACGTTACCAATTGACGTGGTAAAAGTATTTTTAATAAGCACATAATAGGCAAATAGGCACATATTTTTTTTTTGAGATACATTGCTTGTGAAATAATACATACAACAAATAATTGTTAATTACGATTATGAGTTTTAACTAATAATATAAATGCGATTTTGTGTGTCTATATTTTATTACCCTTTGGTTGACTTTTCGAATGACATTCGCTAGTTGTAAAATGACGCAGTATACAGCTAAAATCAGTGGGGGCAAGACCGAAATTGTATGTATAGGAGATACATTTTGTGTGGCCATCGCTTTTACACGATTCCACCGAAGGGAAATGCTGCTGACCGTTTTTTTTTTTTCGTTTCGGTGACGTACTTGCGCTCCTGCATTGCACTTAATAATAATATATTTCGATTCATGACGAGTCCAATTGTTCCTCGCTTTTAAGTAATGCGTAACTTGTTTCCGCCGCGTTAGGTCCCCGGACCGCGAGGCACCCCCAGACCGCGTGACCCACGCCTTGCACCGCCTCTGGCTAAAATATTTTATTTGGTATAATAAGTAAAAAAACATCATAATTTTAAAATTAATATTTAAAGGTTCATTAAAATTGTCGATTGATATTTTCATTAATAGTTTTGTTTTTAATAATATCATATTAAATTAAAAAATACTTTTTAATTCATCGAAAAATAATACTCCTAGGCTGACAATCTCGTTTCATAATATCTGTCTTACTTGATGGAGTTTGCTATTTTAACTAAAAACAAATAAATACGTATCTTTTCTTTCTGTCATATAATGGTATGAAAACTTGTTTATAATTAATTTCATATTAATTAATTACCGTGATTAGTGAGCCTTTATTACTTAAATAATTACTGGATTTAATTAACGGTTCGAGTAAATGTACGTAAGAAGAATTGCTTATGAATATTAATTTGATTTGTTCTATATTTTATCGTAACACGTTTGTTTATTAAAAAATATTTATTTATTTTTCAAAGGAATGGAGTGTGATTATGTATTTACACATATTGCTTGTTTCTATATAATATATCATTTGCGAATTTTATTATTTTGGTTTCTTACATTTTTACCCTGTGACCATATTTTTCAATATGATTAATACATTTCCAATTTTTTTCTACCGCTTTGCGCTATCACTTTTGGGTAGTTAACACCGACTCGTCGCATATTCGACATAACATCTTAGTTCACAAGCTTAGTGGCGTATTACTTACATAATAATTTTAGGGAGTGGTGATTCAAAAAATTCCAACCGAGGAAGAAATACAGATAAATGAAACTTATATATATTGTTTTGCGATTTGCTAATTGCTCTGCTATATTATAAAATACAGACATTTTAGGTATCTTAATTACAACACTATGTCACTAAGCTACTTATATCTAATTTAAGGTCACTTCCAAGGTACCATTCTATACTTTCGACTAACAAAACTCTTCAATGTCTGCTATTTTTCGGTACACAATGCCCATTTCAATTATAAAAAAAGTATTAGGTAGCAGAACAAAACCACAATTTTTTTATGTTTATATACAAACATAAACAATCGTGTTTTTGTTCTGATAATTCACAAATAGCCATTATCAAAAAGAGGCAGTTATCATATGTATATAGTAGTTATATACTCTCGTTTCAATATATCAAAGGCAAGTAATTATTTTTATTTTTACAATTTGATGCTTATCTTATCTCTTCATTACTTATAGGCCAAATTATTAGGACGAAAGATCGCTTAGCCTGTTTAATACAGTAGCATCTCAGCGGCCTCTGAATGGGGCCTGGTATTTGAAAACTTCAAGTGTTGCCCTTCCAGCCTTTCTTTCTTCTGTACATAACATTCCAGGCCTTTGTTCACATATTTTAAAATCAAATACACTGAAAATCACAAATGTTACAGAGGCAATAGAAAACTAGAAGGTAAAATGTCTTAATGATGATATCCCTAAGGTAGTTACCAAACAAAATCTTTGGGATTCGCCACTAGTTCATGTTACACAACAAAGTTTGAATCAACATTTAACAAGTGCCAAAAACCGTGCACGGCTTCTATCTTGGCTTTATCAACTAAAGAGTCAGGTCTATGGTTGCATGTACCCTCTAAAAATCTTGGGACGCTTTTAGACCATGAATGTTTTCGCATAACAATAGATCTCCGACTGGGAACACAGTTGTGTATTGAGCACAGTTGCCCTTGTGGAAAAGAAGTTGATTATTTCGGCTTACACGGTCTTTCTTGTCCAAGGAGTTCAGGGAGGCTTTTCCGCCACAATTCTCTTAATGATACAATAAAAAGGGCTCTTGTCACCATTGACGTTCCTGCTCTTATTGAGTCTAATTAGTCGTGATGATGGCAAGAGACCTGATGGACTGACATTGGTTCCCTGGGAACGGGGACGGGTCTTTGTGTGGGACGCAACATGTGTTGACAAATTTTATCGTTTAGTTTTAATAAAAATTAAAAAGAAATGTTATAGCTACTAACATAGTACCTAATGTCATTTATAAATCATTTTTTCAAAACAGCGAGGCAATATACGTCAGTTCGCAAGTTTCTTAATTTTAATTTGATAATTATGAAAAGGCACCCAGACGCTATCTTACCTCTGTGTTACCTGCGTGTTAATCATTAAAACTGAACAGATTAATTTAATTGATATTATAATCAAATTGCCTTTGTGCATAAATCAGAAAAAACAAATGATGCTAGTAAAAATGAAGTCAATATCCGTATCTTTTGCCCGAGATCAAACTTGATCAGTTAATTTTCATCAACATCGGTTCAACATTTTCAACATAATATCTAGAGATAAAGTTTTGTAATTGGCGTAAAGTTATTATTATAATTTATAATATACAACATTTCTAAGTAAATAATAACAAGATATTAGCTAGTTCAAAGAAACAATGATTTCAGCTTTATATAATATTATAATATAAATATAGACACTCAGATTATTTTTTAATACTAGAAATTTAAGTTACAACTTAAAGTTAAAAATACAGCAATTAGAGTCGAAGCGTAATTGCCGCTGTAAGGTTGGGCCTTACTATATGCGTGTTCAATGTCCGAAGGTTTTAAGCCATAAACAATAAAATATCAAATTGTGAACCGAATTTATTTGCGCGGTATAACGATAGACATGTTAATTCGAACCGGGGGGAGAAGTGACTGCCGACTGCCGAGTCGCGCTGAGCGTCGCACGATGGGCTAAAATCTAAATTTTGGGATATAGAGAAAATTAACCGGGTAAAATTATTAATTATATTCTACTGCATTTTCTAAGTCTATTATGTTCTTTATTATTTTTTCTAAAATCCAATATTTACAAAGTTATTATTTGAAAAAAAAATTACTTTTTGGCTAAGTAGAGAAAAGATTTCGATATTTTGAAGCGTTGGAAATTTATTGTTCATTATTCTTTATTCCACACCACCCTAGAGGTTAAGAACAATTTTTTTTCATAATATTTCAAAGTTAAAAATGGCGCGGTTCCGAGGATTTCCGAAGCACCAAACTTGGTATTTAGATAGTTTATATTACTCTGCTATAAGAATATCATAAAAATATTTTCAGATCATTTCAGGTTTTTGAAAAATTTACATTGCTCAATAAATTCCATACAAAAAAAAAAACTCACCATATCTCCTAAAATAATGAAGTAACCAAAAAATACCAAAGAATAAAATATGTTTGTTTTTATTAGCAGAATTCATTTACATTAACAAATTTCCAAATTATAACGTTAGCTTAAAGTGCAAGATGTATATATTGTTACGTCATGCTATGTACGCCATAAAAGTCATTCCAGTCTTACAAAAAAAAATTTAGATAATATTCTATATAGTATAAAATAATTATAATATATTTAATTTAACTGAATTGATTGACAACGTCACATATAAAAAATTATTATTTTATAAAAAAATATTTAAAACGACAATTATTTAAATTTAACCGGATAAAAAATGTATTTCAGACTATAAATATTTCATGAATCCCAAAGAAATACATCTAAATATTCCTTACGCTTAGAAGGAGTTTAGGCCCAAGCGAATTGAAGTCATTCAAATTGTTACTAGTCTCAATACATTTGACGCCACGTCAGTCGTCACTATACAGTGTCATAGTAAACATCTCGCGCAATTTATTAAAATATGCCTTACTGTGTAGTAAAAGGGTGTCACAACACTCCACATAAAAAAAATAAGGATAAGAAAATCACATTTCACACGTAAGTATTATTTGGCAACTTATAATTTTAGCTAAAATACATTCATCAAAACATAAAAAGAATTTGTAAACAAAAGACGCCATTACCATAAAAATGTTACCACCTATGGAAAATTTATTTACCACGATTGCTTAATATTTTAAATTATAAAAATAAATAAATATTTAAAATTATTATTTTAACTTTTTTAAATTACGTATAAAACATTAATACTGTTCAACTAATTATAATTTTTTTTCTTTATGATTATACATAAAATAAAAGCAATACTAAATAATATTACTAAATAAATTTAAAAAAAGAGATAATTATAATAATAAAAGCTAAAATGAAACAAATATTGCAATATAATATAATTATAATACTTATTCATTAATTGTAATCTTTGTTAGCTCTCCTTCGAATTCAATTGCTGCTGCTCGACGGATAGATAAAATACAACTTAATCGAAGAGAAGAATGTTGGGAGCCAACTAAATCCACAAATCTACTATTTATCACAATTTACTATCAGAAAACCTTTCAGCGTTGTTTAATTAATTTTAATGAAAAAATAATAATGTCCAACATCATTGTCTGACAAATTGTCACATCTGAATACAACCTACGTAATAATTCAAATTAATTAAATGCAAAAAAATATATTTTATAATTCAAGTTTAAACAATATCAATTTCCTCACGGGAAAATGTGTATTCACTTGCAACATAATTCGGTCGTATGTGGGCGTGTCGGTGTATGTAACGTACGTGACACTTACACACACATTAATTCTAGTTACTTCAATTTTGAGCGAAACTTTGTATGACACTGTCCTTCATAGCGTTATTATTCTGTTTTCAGTATTTAAAGCGGTATTTAAATTTTTAATATTTAATGCGAAGTTGATATTGTGGAGACTCACGAGCGACGGTGTTTAATATTTGGTTCATCAGTAAAATAACGTTCCTTGCAAAGAAAATAATAGACAAATTGTGGTGCATATGTTTTTATATTACATATTCTACTTACATAATTATCTTTATTTTTAATTATTATTCTGTTCTTTTCTGTATCTAAGTTATTGTAATATTAATATTTAATATTATTAATATAAGTAATTTATTCTATTTTATTTTTCATGTTTTTATCCTACAAGTCGTCTAATAGTAACTGTGTATTGCATGATTGTCCCATTTGCATTGATAGAAAACTTTACAAGGGACAACGTGGCCTATCAATCCATTGCAGCTGACGTCATATCCCAAATATGCTCCTAGAACCAGATGAGAAACTAAGGTCAGCGAATCATTTTAATCTTTTTAAGGCAGAGAATAATGAGATATTAGGCAATACACCAATATGGAAAAGACTCGCACTCCTTAAACACGGGGTCCAGTTGGTAAAACATATCCCGAGAGGGGCTCGAGCGTCGGTGGCTTGTTGTTTGACAGAGTGTGTGTCCAAAGTTTCATCGAAAAATACAACTCAAGCGTGGGAAGAATATCTCAATTTTTCATATAGACTATTAAATATAGAAAATCGTAACAAACACATCGCTCTAACTTCAAAAATTAAAGAAAATAGAAAACATAATAATTTACCAAACCCTAAATATATATATAATAAGACATATCCTTTTGCTTATCGTACCAAGCTTATCGAGAACAAAGTAAGCGATGGAAATCTCAGAAGCGCTACAAATCTATTATTTTCTGGTGATATTTTGGCAACAAATACACTCGAGACGCTAAAGGCCCTCCAGGATAAACATCCTTCCCAACCTCCCTTTCTCCCAGTAATAATAATAATAATAATAATATATTTATTTAATAATATATTTATTTATTTTCTTCACAAAAAGTTTACAAAGTAAAATGTAACATTTACATAACAGCTAATTAATGTGAAGACTGGTACTTGCAATAGATAAACTGTTCTACAAGACACCAGGCCTCCACTCCCGTTTATATGAACAAAAAATAAAAAAATAAGTAGACTACACAACGGTCTACGTCATCTTTGGCGCTCCCAGCTTTCTTGGCCTCTGTTAATGTTTCTATCACTCTTTTCAGTCGGATATTAAGCATTCCAAGTTTGACTGACGTTGTAGTGGAGGATTTTGCAGAGGCTAGGACAGCTTGGAGTGTTTCTTGTCCTGATAAAGTCTTTCCCTTAGATATAGCTTGTCATAAGTAGTGGGATTCTCCCCGTATTAAGCTTACACACAATTTACTAATGTCCCAGTGTACCACAGATACGGACCGTGCAAGACTGTTAGCTGCTTCTGAAAGAGAGTCAGGCCACTGGCTTCAGGCTCTTCCTTCCCAAAATCTAGGGACAGTACTTGATCGGGCAACGATATGCATCGCCGTATGCCTTCGTTTGGGTTTAAAGGTGCGAGCCTCATACATCTCCCTGTGGAACCCGTGTGGATCATTTCGGACGCCATGGATACAGCTGCCGCAAAAGCGCTGGTCGTGCATATCGCCATGGATCTCTAAATGACATACTCCGTCGGGCTATGGCCACAGCATCAATTCTTGCTACATTAGAACCGAATGGCTTATGCAGAAATGATGGCAAGAGTCCTGATGGAGCAACATTAGTGCCACGGTCGATGGGACGTGTTCTTGTGTGAGATGCAATTTGCGTAGATACACTGGCAGTATGTCATATTAAGAATACGTCTCGCAAGGCCAGTGCAGCTGCTGAAACTGCTCAAATACTCAAGCGTTGCAAATATTCTTTATTATCAAACGAATATGAATTTGCGGGGCTGGATTTTGAAACATTAGGTTCATGGTCGTCTTATACTAAAAAAAATATGAAAGACCTTTCCAAGAAACTGGTCCACACTGCTGGTGACTCAAGAGCTGGCGCTTATTTAGCCCAAAGGCTGAGTCTAGCGGTGCAGAGAGGCAATAGGCACTTTAGACGGCGTGATTTTTCTTTAAAATTTTAATGGGTATCTTATTTTATTTTTTAATTTAGTTTAGTCATCATCAACAGCCAATCGTAGTCCACTGCTGAACATAGGCCTCTCCCAAAGTGCGCCAAAGCTCCCGGTCCTCCGCCTTCCGCATCCAGTCGGTGCCCGCCACCTTCATAAGGTCATCGGTCCACCTGGCTGGAGGGCGCCCTACGCTGCGTTTGCCGATTCGCGGTCTCCACTCTAGGACTCCAACGGCCATCGGTCCTACGACATACGTGACCAGCCCACTGCCACTTCAGCCTGCTAATTTTGCAAGCTATGTCGGTGACTCCGGTTCTTTTCCGGATAATCTCATTTCTGATCTTATCCTTCAAAGATACTCCGAGCATAGCTCGCTCCATAGCACGCTGAGCGACTTTGAATTTGTGGACTAGTCCCACAGTTAGTGTCCACGTTTCGGCACCGTATGTCATGGCAGGTAAGACGCATTGGTTGAAGACTTTCGTCTTCAAACATTGCGGTATAGACGACGTGAGGACTTGACGAAGGTTGCCAAATGCTGCCCATCCCAAGCGAATTCTTCGATCGGCTTCCTTCTCGAAGTTGTTCCTACCGACTTGTATAACCTGTCCTAGGTAGGTATATTTACTAACAACTTCGAGAGGTTTCCCTTCGACGTATATTGGTCCCGGCACGACATGCCTATTGAACATGACCTTGGTCTTGTCCAAGTTCATACCGAGACCGACACGCCGGGAAGAATCGCTTAGGCTACGCAGCATTTCGGTGAGTTGTTCCAGCGACTCTGCTATGATGACGATATCATCGGCAAATCGAAGGTGTGAGATGTACTCGCCGTTTACATTGACTCCATATCCAGGCCAATTCAGCGTCTTGAAGACGTCTTCCAACGCGCTGGTGAACAGTTTCGGGGATATTACATCCCCCTGTCTCACCCCTCTGCGCAGTTGGATCGCCATCGTCTTACAGCCTTGGATGTGGACAGTCATCGTAGCGGCGTTGTACAGACATCTCAGTACCTCGATATATCTCCAATCGATATGACATCTCTGCAATGAGTCGAGCACAGCCCAGGTTTCGATGGAGTCAAAGGCTTTCTCGTAATCCACGAAAGCCATACATTTAGTTTAGTATATAAATTTAATATTAGATAAGTTTTATAAAATAAATACATATATTACTCAAAAAAAAAAAGAAATTATATTTTAAAATTAAGTGTCGAACTTGAATGCAAAAAGGCGGACGCTACGTTGCAAAAATCGTTGCCTCACTAATGTTGAATGACGCACGCTTGGTGTCCCGTTACACATTACAATGAATGTTATTAATACAATATAATACATCATTTACTATAATTAAAAATGTCTTTGACTATAATTAAAAATGATTACATGAATAGGTTTTAACATATTTTGAAATTCACCAAATATAAAAGTATATAAATTGGTATATGTACCTGCATATAACATATATTAATATGCATTTACCTATTTACACAACGTGTTGAGCTTGTGCGGTAGAAACTTGTAGAACTGTTTTGCCCATTTCTTTCTTCACCCAATTTCGGACTCTGTCACGACATCTACCACAACAATAATGTATTGACTAATGATAATAATATGACAATCACAATGGTCATTACTCCGTATGTTTTCATGTGAGTTTCCATTGAACTGTAATCGGCGTTATTAGCGCCGTTCTGGGCGATGATAACCTCTTCATTTTTGCTGTACGATTTACCCATTTTAATAATAATTTGAAATGTTTACTAGTAACTGTACAGTTAATCTAATTCAATTAGGTATAGCTTTGACAAAGTTGATGTATGAAATGACAAAATAGTACTTAGCTTAAGTTTATAACAATCAATTATTTACAGCTAGCTAACGATTTCGTAACTGAATTCGAATTATATTGTTTTTGCCACATATGCTTATTTTCTACACAGTAATTAATAAAAAAATAAAAAATAAAAAAACTGGCTGTGTCTACAAATTTCTATATTAACTTATGTGATAAAATATATAGAAAGTATTACAGATTAAACCTGACCGATTGTTTGACCACTCTACCTGATCGCGTAGTACGAGTTTGGCGTTGGTGTTGATGAAATATCTTGCGAAACTTTCAAAAAATTATGTTCAGTAACTGTGGATGTTTTATTACTCTCTCTTCCATCTCTATATTACTATCTGAGTCGTTTAATATGTAGGCTGGTTTTAATCTGTCTATTGACACATATAAATCTTTATTAGGTAACCTTATCTTAAAATTTTGTTAGTCCTACTTATGACGCGAAAGGGGCCTTCATATGTAGGCGTTAGGGACCTTTTTACCATCTCATTTCGTATAAACATATGCGTGCAAGACGCTAAATTCTTGCTTACAAATATTTTCCTAGAATCGCTTACTGATTTCGACTGAGGTTTCATTGAGCTAATTGATTTACGTAACTGTTGTATGTAATCGTGACGACTGTTCTCCTGCTTACTCTGCTGAAATAAATCTGATGGTAGTCTTAAAAGTTGACCGTAAATCATTTCTGCGGTGCTATCCTGTATCTGTTTTCAATCATCATCATCATCATCATCATCTTGGCACTACAGCCGCGGGTGGGCCTTGGCCTGGTCGAGAATATTCCTCCAGACGGGTCTGTTTTTAGCTTTTTCTTTCCAGCCCCTGACGCCAATCGCTTTGAGATCCCGCTCGACGCCATCCAACCATCTAAGCTTTGGTCTTCCTGGTTTTCTGCGGCCGTCAGGTTTTCCAAAGAGAAGACGCTTCGGTGCTCTTGTGTCCTCCATTCTCTCTATATGGCCTAACCAGCGTAAGCGACCAATTTTAATAAATTTGACGACATCCGGTTCGTCGTACATGTGGTACAGCTCGTGGTTGAATCTAGATCGCCAGCAATCTCCTTCCATCACAGCTCCAAAAATACGTCTGAGGATCTTCCTTTCAAAAACTAGCAATGCATGCTCATCCTTTTTGCTCAGTACCCAGGATTCTGACCCATAAGTTAGTACTGGTGTTAATAGGGTCTTATAGAGGAGAATTTTCGTTAATCTACGCAACGTTTTGGAACAGAGATATCGTAGAAGACCGAAGTAACATCTATTGGCCGCCATTATTCTTCTGCTAATTTCTAGTGATATCTCGTTGTTCTCAGTGATCAAGGTACCCAGATAAACGAAATCCTCCACGGCAGCAAAGGTTTTATTGCCTATCGTAATTCGTTTATGAGCACTGGGTTGATCCTTCGACGCTTTGAGGTACTTTGTTTTAGCCATGTTTATTTGCAGTCCGGCATTATTAGATGTGCGTTCTAGGCTAAGGTATGCAGTTTCCATTTCAGAAAAAGATCTACCGATCAAGTCTAGATCGTCAGCGTATCCTAATACTTGAACGGATTTAAAAAAGATGGTACCAGTAAGATCAATATTAGAATCGCGAATACATTTATCCAAGGCGATGTTAAAAAGAAGACAAGAAAGAGCATCACCCTGCCTTAATCCATCAAATGTTTTAAATGGGTCCGATGTTTCTGATTGGATACTTACGACACACTCTGTGTTACTCAGCGTCATTTTGGTCAGCGAAATTAGCTTCGGAGGAATGCCGATTTCAAACATAGCTTGGAAAAGGAAGTCCCTACGGACATTATCGTAGGCAGCCTTGAAGTCGATAAACAGGTGGTAAGTATCCACGTTGTATTCCAAGGTCTTCTCAAGTATTTGCCTAAGGGAGAAGGTTTGGTCTGTGGTCGATCGGTTAGGCCGGAAACCGCATTGGTATTCACCAAGCTTGTGCTCGACATAAGGTGTGATTTTATTGAGGAGTATATTCGCAAATATTTTGTACGACGTGTTCAATAATGATATACCACGGTAATTTTCGCATTCTAGAATATCTCCTTTTTTATGTAATGGACATATAACCGCCATATTCCATTCGTCGGGCATAGATTCTGTTTCCCAGATCTCTAAAATTAGTTTATAGAAGTCCTTCTCAAAGTCCGATCCAGCATACTTCAGCAATTCTCCAGGGATATTGTCGGAGCCAGGAGATTTATTATTCTTAAGGTGATGAAAAGCCATTCTAACATCGTCCAGTGATGGTCGCGTTGAGTTAGCGTCAAAGTTTTGCATAACAGGTAAATGTAGAGTTCTCGCTTTAGTTGAACATTGTAACAATTCTCCGAAATATTCAGCCCATCTTTTCAATATAGCATCGTTAGTATTTATTATCTCACCTTCTTTATTTCTACAGGAAGTAGAGCTAGGCTTAAATTCCTTGCGTCCTTTATTTATAGTTTTATAGAAGGCTCTCATATCTTTCTTAGTGTAGGAACTTTCTGCCTCGTGGAGTTGTCTTTCTTCATACCTGCGTTTTGCTTTTTTGTGTTGGTGTTTTTCTTCCCTTCTGAGTTGCCTATATTTCTCTTTACGGCTGCGAGTGTGTCTCTGTTGCAATTTTGTATAAGCCTCATTTTTTCGGTCTGTGGTTTTTTGACAGATTTCGTCGAACCATTGATTGCGTGGTGGCTTTTCAGTTACTCCGACTATTTCACTCGCAGCCGTTAAGATGACGCCTTTTAGTCTCTCCCAGGTCTTAGATGGGCCACAGAGGTTACCATCGCTATTGTCCTTCTTAGATAATTCTCTATAAACAGTATCCATGTATTTATATTTAATGTCCTGGTCTCTCTTCAGTTTGTCTGTGTTATACATTTTCTGCTTAACTGGCTTATTGGACTTAATCCTTGATATGCGAGATCTTATCTTACAGACTACCAAGAAGTGGTCTGAATCAATATTGGCACCCCTGTGACTACGGACATCTAGCAAATTCGATACATGCCTCCCATCTATTAGGATATGGTCGATCTGTTTTCAATGCTGCTCTTAATCCTAACATAACCGTTGGTAGTTCATCTGCCCAATCGGAACTGTCCGTCATTCGTGCTGTTAATGCATTTTTCATTAAGCGATGCCACCTTTCTATAAGACCATTACTCTGCGGATGATATGCAGTAGTATGTATTTTCTGCACGCCTTAAATAATAATTCTTAGGTAAGGTTGTAACCAGACTCTCTGCATCCTGTGTACGTGCTAATTCTTCGTAATCAATAGTCGTGGGACAAAAGATGGACTCAACACGTGATAAAGTGTCTGCTACTGAATTCTCTGAACCACTAATGTGTTGTATGTCGTTTGTAAACTCGCTAATATACATATGTTGTCTGATCCTTCTTGAAATTTCTTTATCTTTATTAACTTTCGTAAAAGTGTATATTAATGGTTTGTGGTCGGTGAAAACTGTTATTTGTCGTCCTTCTATCATGTTTCTAAAATACAACATTGACATGTAAATAGCCGATAACTCTTTATCATAAGAACTGTATATTTACTGTGAGTCCGAAAGTTTTTTTGAGAAATAACCTAATGGTAACCACTTATCATTTATCCTTTGTTGTAGTACCGCACCTACGCATGTATCTGATGTATCTGTAATTAAGGCTAGGGTGAGACATTGTAACGGCGCTTTTAAGGCTATCCCTACATTGTTCGAATGCAGTAGTGCTTTGTTCGTCCCAACAAATTTGGGTTTTGTCCTTTTTATTTGAATTATGTAAAACTCGGTTAAGTACTGCTTGATGTAATGCGGCGTATGGAAGGTGCGCCCTATAAAAGTTTATCATCCCTAAAAATCCGCCCAACTGTTCTATCGTTTCTGGCCTTTTATAGTCTGCGATTGCCCTTATTCTTTCAGGCAATGGGCTGATGCCTTCCGATGTAACCAAATATGCTAAAAATTCAACATTTAACTGACCAAAAACGCATTTATTAATACTTATTGTAATTCCTAATTCGCTAAATCTCTTAAATAGTATTCTAACGTGTTCTTTATTAACTTCAAACAATACTCGGTGGTAGAGCTTTGTGCAAGCTCGTCTGGGTAGGTACCACCCACTCATCAGATATTCTACCGCAAAACAGGAGTACTTTGTATTGTTGTGTTCCGGTTTGAAGGGTGAGTGAGCCAGTGTAATTACAGGCACAAGGGACATAACATCTTAGTTCCCAAGGTTTGTGGCGCAGTGGTGATGTTGTTTGTTTTAAAGAAATATACAAACCACTGCCTATGGGCGTTGGTGACCACTTACCATCAGGTGGCCCACATGCTCGCCCACTAACCTACACTATAAAAAAAAAAACTGACGCTATAAGTATATCATCTATGTAACAGAAAAGTGTTGACTCACCGTTTTCATTTGCACTGCCTATGCGTTCTATCCCTTTTAATACTTAATCAGATCACGTCGGGGTCACCAATGTAAGGTTGGGCCTTACTATATGCGTGTTCAATGTCCAAAGGTTTTAAGTCATAAACAATAAAATATCAAATTGTGAACCGAATTTATTTGCTCGGTATAATGATCAATTACACATGTTAATTCGAACCGGGGAGAGAAGTGACACACCACAGCCACCACAGCCGCTAATACCAAATCTGTGTTGGTCTATAAACTCAGACGTCAGTTTTAATTATCATATAAAATATATTTTAAAGGATCATTGAAAGCGGTAGCTACTTATGGGAACAATCCCTTGAATCGCGTAGGCGTCCTGTTACGAAAAAAAATTCCAAACAAGTTGATCACAAAATCCTACATTAAACAGAACGTGCTATTGGTATAGTGCATCCGTATAAGCGGATTAAGTCTTTCATTGCATCTAGACTCAGCTCCCGTCCAAGGTTACACGTGTCTACCCGAGTGCCTCGTAATATTTCCTGAAATATTTTATATTTTATTTCTCGACTACTCGGTGTCGGTGTCTGCATTCGAGGAAATGGCGGATGTATAATTTGCACTATTTTTCCTCTTAGTGAACTCAACGCTACGATGTCTCAGCTGAAATAATTGGCAATTTGTGTTTTTACAACGAATTTCAAAGCTTTAGAAATTCAGCATCTATTAAACTTGTTTAAATTAAGTCATTTATTGAAGGACATTCGATATTTTTCGGGAAAACAACAGTATCCATCACCATTAACGGATGCGTATAAATCAGGTCAAGAGCTAACTCGTATTTTTGTACTCGTATTTTTAATATTTCCTAAATTTCCTATTGGAGCAAATTATTTCCTCAAATATTCGGTTCGCGATTGTAATGTCATTAAATTATTATAAACGCATAGAGGACAAAAATAGAAATATATTTTTTTATTTATATAGATAGTTGTTCTTGTTGTTAAGCTATTTATATGATAATTACTTCGTTGATTTATGAAACTTACATAAAAATATATTGCGTATAATTTGCCTCTTTTTTATTGTAAAAAATAAGGTAAAAGTAAGCGTGTTAATGTCCCACTGCTGGGTTAAGCCTCTTCCTTTGACGACAAGGTTTAAGATTTATTTCACAACGCTGCTCCAATGCGGGTTGGTGTATATATATGTAGCAGAATTTTAATGAAATGAAAGACATTTTGCTTCACGATGTTTTCTTTCACCGTTAAGTACGAGATGTACATGAAAATTCATTGGTTTGAACCAGCCATCATAAAATAAATCATAAGGTTCACACGTTCTAATTCATCTCGGATTCTCGGCTCTTATCTTATATAGGTCATTGATTGAAATCGAAATAAATACATAAGTAATAATAAACTCAACAATACTAAGTAACTTTAGACTAAATTAGTTTCATATTTCAGGTCCTAGATGGTATCCGTTCTTCGGTTGTAATAATATTTTACACAAAAGAACTGCTAAATACGGGTCGCAGTGGAAAGCAATATCAGAAATGGCGAATGAATATTCAACAAATGTGCTGGGATTGAAGATGGGAAACGAGAGGGTAGTGGTCGTTTACGGGGAGAAAAATATCCAACAAGTCAGCAATGAAAAGGCCTTTAATGCTAGGCCGGACAGCTTCTTTATAAGACTTAGGTCGTTTGGAAGAAGATGTGGTTAGTTATCAACTTGTCTTATTTTATTATATAAGATTTTCTCCTTAATAATAGTACCTTATTCTAATACTGATAGTATTTGTTGATTATGATATATGTTTATGAAAAAGAGTAACTACTCACTAGTTACTCTTTGAGAGCACTTTTTAGTTGGGCTTAGTGCAAGCCCGTCTGAGGACATACCACCCAATCATCATATTGTAATGCTAAGCAGCAATACTTTTGTTGTATTCCGGTTTGAAGGGTGAGTAACATCTTAGTTCCCAAGGTTGGTGGTGCATTAAAGATGTAAAGAATGATATAAATAATCTATTACGTCGCCAATGGTGGTGATTTCATACCTCATGTAGGCTATCTGCCTATCCGCCTACATTATAAAAAAAAACAAGTTAAGTGCATAATAATTGTATTATAATAATAATAAGTCTTATTCTTTAATAATATTACATTTTACAGGAATAACATTCGTAGATGGTCCTCTGTGGAGAGAACATAGATTGTTCACATTTAAATATTTAAAAAGTATGGGTTATGGAAAAGAGCTGATGCATGAAGACATAAAAAATAATTTGAAAAATATATTAAACGTTATAGACAACAGCAACGGAAATCCAATAAATATACAAATGATAGTTGCGATGTCGGCTATGAACATATTATGGAAGTATATAGCAGGTAATTATAACTAACAGTTGTTTCTACGCAGATACAAAGGAAATATAATTGTCTATAAAAACACTCAGTTTGTGTTACTCTTATCTCATATCACAGATCAAAAATCTGAATTATAATTGGTCGATAGTAGATGACATTGCAATACGCGACCAATGAGCAATTAAGATTTTTAATAGGTATGCCAAATCGGTTGAAAGTTTGTTACAATAAAGGTTGTATGTATACAAATACACTAGTTTTTGTTGTAGTCAAAAATACCTATTAGTTTTGATTTTACAGGCATTTAAACTTACGATAAATATCGAGTCCCGCTAACAGTCACGTGACCGCATGTGACGTCAATTTACAACGCTCCGCTTAGTAGCTTCTAATGAAACGTAAGGCGACACCGTGCTAAGAACGCGAGCGGACTGAGCGAGTGTTGTGAGATGACGTCACACGTTTATTTCTATAAATCGGAAACTAATTGACGTATCGAAGTAATTCTTTCACTTGTATTTTTTTATTTTTGACAGAGAATATGGAGAGCTAATATTCAAAATGAGTTAACATTCCCAATTAGTACTTAGTAAATCCGACTTTGAACACCGTTTCACTAACCGGAGGTTGATCGATTAGAGAAATCGCGTGAAACGTGCTCATCGCCCGTACACAACCCACGCAAGCCCTACCTACGCCTTATTCTTTTATTCCTGTATCTTTATCTAATATACCTGATACTAACGTTTTATATTACGAAGACGGTATCCAATTTAGACTTCATTAAGTTTACTAGATGGTTTTAATATATAATATTATATTTATACTCAAAGTTTACAATCCAATCAAATGCTCGTATTATACGATCCGATAAGTACATCGTCAAGTACATTCAGTAACGATGTCACGGTCTATAAGTATATTATAAATCTAAAACATTATATTTAAATATATTTGTCAGTTTAAATGTGTCTGTCTAACCTAATGCAAATCAGCTCTATGTTATGCAAAATAATATAAGACTTTTTGATGCTACAACGATAAATAATATATTCGTAACGTATTTGTCTAGCTTGAAATTGACGTAGAACTAGTGTAGCGCTACATGTTTCTAAAAGTGGTTCTCACTCATGGTTGCCATAAGGAAAAGATGAATAATAGCATGGTTGGGTTTTCGGCCTTACCTCAATGTAGTAAATAGGAACTGAAACCTGTAACCTGCAACCTGGTTACATGTATTATTTGGTAGTTACCTCTATACAAGGTCCAAATATATTTGTAAATATACCTGTATAAAGATTTCTTCGAGTACTTCAAACGATTTATATTACATTGCTCTTATAGTAAACGTACACAGAGGTTACACAAAGCTTTACTTAATCTTATAATTACTAACATAATTAAAATAAAGAAAGGTGTAGTTGGTAAACTAATGATGAAATACTATGAAGATATAATTAGTTTCTTGTTGTAAAACATTTTTAAGCGAAAATTGTTAAATTAGTTTGTAGTCGAGTTTTAAAATAAAAAATAATAACAACATTATTATTTCTTATTTTTAAGTTCTCATTTTTTTTTAACTGAATATGTTTTTATTTCTATGTGTGTATTCTTTCATTTTAGAGAAATTACTTATAAGAAGTTCTGCTTACCCATAATTTTTATTTGTATTTATTTATAAAATTGACTTGATTTCAGGTGAACATATAAAGGATTCACAGCTTAGGAAAATAATAGAATTACTAAGCACAAGATCAAAAATCTTTACTATGGCGGGGGGCTGGCTGAACCAGTGGCCTTTCTTAAGATTTATTGCACCCGAATGGAGCGGTTATGCTGTTATTAAGAGAATGAATGAGCAATTACATGAGATTATTACTGTAAGTTAAAATTTTCTCACAAATTTTCTCTTAAAATGCTTCAACTGCCAAACCGATTACTTATACTACTGAGGTTACTATTTATGATAGAAGAATGCGTAACGTGTTAATATAGAGTTGGGCATCGGAGTGTTCAGAAGCATTATAGAATTTAAATATCACACAGGAATGTAACCCCTACTATATCATTTTAATGTAAGGCTTTGTATATTTGGGTCTAATGTCAGTTTTACTCTCACTTTAGTTGGCCTTAACAGGGTTTAAATCCTGGACCTAAAGATACGCAACTCATAAGCGTTCAACTAGACTAACGACGTTTACAATTATATACCTAAATAAAACATGTTATTGATTTCAGGAATCAATAAATAAACACAAAAATAAATCAGTTAAGGGAAAAGATTTTATATACGCTTTCCTTGACGAAATGCATAAAAATAAAGGCACATATACAGGTGAGTAAATGTAATAGCCCGTCAAGAACGAAGTTCTTTGCGATGATTTTTCGACTCAAACGCGTTTTAAAATGTAGATTCTAACTAATTATATTACTGTATTTTTGTCACACCAAAAAACACCTTAACCTCATTAATGCACCTCTCTCTAATTAAAGATTAAGAAAAGATCAAATTTTTAAATTCAAATAACAATTTATATAATAATAGAGCTTTGTGCAAGCTCCTCTGGGTAGGTACCACCCACTCACCAGATATTCTACCACAAAACAGCAGTACTTGGTATTGTTGTGTTCCGGTTTGAAGGGTGAGTGAGCCAGTGTAATTACAGGCACAAGGGACATAACATCTTAGTTCCTAAGGTTGGTGGCGCATTTTGATAGTTAACATCTCTTACAATGCCAATGTCTATGGGCGTTGGTCACCACTTACCATAAGGTGGCCCATATGCTCGTCCGCCTTCGTATCCTATAAAAAAAATCAAGGAATTTAATAATATTAGGAGTTTACCCCTCCAATTAAACAAAGTTTATGATGCGAATTGTGACAATAGCCCAGGGTTTGAACCTGGGATTTGCGTTAGGTTCGTAAGCCGCAGCGTTCTTGGTCTTTATATGGTTTTGTATTATCTTAATAATTATGTTTTTGTATTTTAAAGAACATAAGGTAAGTATTTTAAATAAAATTAATTATTTTGAGTTTGAAAAATCCTTCAAACAGGAACAGAACAATAAAAAGTACTGCTGTTTTGCGGTAGAATATTTGATGAGCGGGTGGTACCTAACTAGACGAGCTTGCACAAAGTCCAGTAAAAGTCATTTTCGATCTATATACATGAACAATACATGACCCCTATACAAACAGCGAGGAAATAAGACCTTAAGACAACCTTTAAACAATGACTTATAGCCATTTCTATGATTTAAAAAATCTGGCTCAAGTAGTGGTAGCAAATTTAATAAAAATACGGAAGATGAAACAGTTCTATTATCAGATATAAAGATTATAAAGCTCGAAAAGCAGTAGACGGCGATTTAATTTTCAAAATTTTATTAAGACTTTTTCGGATTGAATAAATACGTATATTATAAATAATCGTTACTTTTGAGTCAAATTTTCAGAAAAATATAGTTTTCTTTCATGTATTATTTGTTTAATTTTCGTTATTCAACCAAATCATAAGGTAATGAGCAGCGACATTAATATTATTAGTTTTTATTATTTTTGTAACTCCATACATTTATGTGTGCAAAATGACACTTGCATTAGAATAGATTTTATTTAAAAATGGTAAAGTGTCACTAAAAATGAAAATACTGAATAACTAATAATTTACTAAAAGCAGAAAATTAAAAAAAGACTTTATTTCTTAGGAATAATAGTCATTATTTATTAAAATAGCAAAATTTCGAGAAAAGTAACAATTTACTTTTTTGCATCAAATAATGTTCCCTAAAAATCTTTTAATTGCTCTCCTGTAAAATTTGCTTTTTCAGTATAGTGACTATAGCATAGCTTGGCGAAATATACAGTTCACGCTCTATCGCTTGGCGTGGTTTGGCACTCAAAAATTCGGCATAGGTCCTACCTTCAGAAGTACTCGCGCAGTACTGAAAACGAACGCCCAACGCATCTCATTCCGTAGCATTTAGTAGGCATAACGCTATTTCGTTATGTGACACGTCCTATCATTTCACTCTACTACACGCAAAAGAACTTCGTTCCAATAATAACTTGTAATTCTCCTGTTGATGGGCTAAACGCGGGTTGGTGCGTTCTGGATAAACATGTAGATCCTTTGCTCAACTCGAGTTAAATTATAAATACAACTATATGAAAATTCAGTGGTGCTTGCCCGGGATTGACCACTTACACCGGGCCGTAACGGCTTAATGTTATATATTTTTTTATAATGGACATATTTTTAAGCTGCTTATTAATTATTTTTATTACCCTTTTTTACAATCCCAATTTGTTAAAAGCGATTTTAGTTTCATGAAGTTTTGCAAGCACGTTGTCAAAGGGAAAGGTCTCACTTACTAACTGTGACCAGAGTGGTATCAGTCTCGTTTAATTTTAGATTTATGGCTGCTTATCTTCCGCTCATTGCGTGTTGTTAAAAACTTGTTTAATTTGTTTTAATAAACTATCTAACACAAAGACAATGAATCAAATCAACTTTTTATTTCTTGAGATAAGCGCGTTCAACCATACAAACTATTCAATTTATAATGCAAATATACATAATAATATAATATGTGAACGAGACCATCTACTGTATTTTCACTGCTAGGTTGTTGGTCAAAGGTCAGAATTATTAAATTAAATTATTATCTAATTAAAATGAATTATATTAAATAGCACTTGTATATATAGATATTTGTTAATACATGCATTGTATTTCAAATTTCTATATATGTTAGATTGTTTTATTTTGTATTAATATTGATTAATATAAGATAACCAATATTGTGTAACTATAAATGAACACGAGATAGCGATTCAACGGAGAATAGCTGCTGACATTCTCGTCACAATTCCATCCTATTATGACTTGTAGAGTAGATGTTTAGTATTGATATGTATATATTAAGTTAAACCTTCGATGGAAATTATTATTTATGTATGTAAATACTTTAGTTATTAATGAAACCACAATATATATATTATAACATTTAATAAGAAATGAATAGCCTGGTCTGACAAATAATAGCCAACTTTATCTTATCTGGGACAGCGTACTGCAATAATTTTTATTTGTAGTTAGTGTGGCAAACTCAAAACCCTATTGTTATTATTATTAATAGTAGTAAGAAGGCTTTTACAAGGAATTTTTTAGTGTTATTATAAATTAAATTAAATGTAAGAGACTGTATGTCTATAAAGTATCCAATAAAGCAAATCTTGCGACTTGGAAACCCAGGCATAGACCAATAATTTGTCTTTTGCTTAATTGTGTCCACCCTGTGTGTGTGCATATGTAAGGTACCATATTAGTACCCTTGACAACAAAACAAAAATGATCATGAATATAGGTTGGGTCGTTAAGACTGAGAGCTGCATGCGTCAGGTGAATTTTTTTCACATGTGTCCACCAATCTGCATTTGAGCGCCGTGATGTCATAAAGATTCTCCTTTAAAGAAAAGATGACCTTATCCTAAGCTGTAAATAACCAACAGCCATGTCATTTACACGCTGTTTCTTTAAAATATTAAGTTTAGGCTAGGCTTGAAGGTCTAGATCTGTACTATTTAAGTTGGTGTTTATTGAGTAGTTTGAGTGATTTTTTTTTTTTTCCTTCAGATGATCAATTGACTGGTATATGCTTAGACTTTCTAATTGCTGGGGCACAGACGGTTGGAAGCGCCTTCGATTTTATGATATTAGCAGCATTACGCAATAGTGCCATTCAAGAAAAAATGTACCAAGAAATCATTAGTGTTCTGGGCGATGAAGATTATAATTGGTCAGATATAAAAAGGTAAATATAAGATAAAAACCCGTGAGACGTCGTCCTACCTGTGAAAGATCGGTAGAGCGGTATAGAAGTTGACCTGTAGCCCCTCCACAGTGTCATAACATCAAAGTGGATAGCATAATGATCTTTTCAATTAAAAAATATATTAAACAACTAAAAAACTGCCATTTAGATATTTCATATTTTATGATTATCAGTTCACAGATATTTAATTTTAATTGTATACAGTATATCGCGAATTTAAAACAATTGAATCTCGTCAATGTCATACTTTCGACCTAGTGAACTGAAGATATTTAATAATTCTAAGATTCGATTCGAAAGTCTGTTTCATCTAACACGTATATGATGTTTCATGTAGGGCTTTGTACCACCTACTTAACACATATTACCGCCAAACAGCAATACTTATATTGTTTCGTTCCGGTTCGAGTGAGCCAGTGTATTCGTTACAGACATCTCATCACCATATCATATTCGATCATAATATCTTCATTCTAAAGTTTGGTTTGCTGTTTTGGCGATGTAAGAGGTGGTAAAAATTTCTAACAGTGCCAATGTGTATGGGCGGTGGTTACCATCAGGTGGCCCATATGCCATTCTGCATTCATATTTTAAATTAATAAAAATGATACACATTACACCTTCTGACCCATCAGTGTCTCATGCAATATTTACAGTCCTTTTAATATTAAGAAAGATCGCGTCTATAATACTAACTTATCATACATTTTATTAACAAATTCTAACTTCGACTGATAAAGTGTATTCGAAATTTTATTTCAGGCTCGTATACACTACAGCGTTTGTGTGTGAATCCCAAAGATATTACACAATAGCTGTATTTTCTGGTGCTAGAAGGACGCTTGTTGACGTTATTGTGGATGGCTATACAATACCCACGGGTACCACTATTCTCGTGTCACTCGGCGATTTACACACAGATCCGGAACTATGGGACGAGCCGACTAAATTCGAACCGGAGAGATTTATCGACGCGAACGGCTCGCTGAAGTCTTCGACACATTCACACCCTTTTGGTTTAGGTAAGTGTTTTATATTTTTACTAAACATCTATTTAAAAATATTATTTTTTGATTGAGGATATTATACATATATAACCTTTACCTAGGCTCTTCTTTCTTACGTATATAACAAATGTAAATGTTGATCGGTTATCAATATCTTAACAGATTACATCGCTAACAACGGCTAAACCTTAGCATCATTAATATCGAAATAATGTACAATGAATATTGTCTTCTATACTGTATCAATCGAATTAACACTAAAGAAGATATCATCTATTTAAAATGACGAGCAACAATAAAAATTGTTCTCCGTGAAACGGATAAAATTACTAGTTAATATTTCCCAAATCGATAAGCCATGTACAAAGTTCAATATAATATAAATTGAACTTTGCCCACTTTATCAAAAACAATTTTAATATTATTCATGTTTCTCATTTATGACGTATTTATATAAACTAATAAATAAACAAACGTTATTGTATAACTCCCTACTTATTATTTTGCTAACCATACTTCTCGTTTTATCTATTAGTAAATTGCAAATTCTATTAGTAATTTGCAAGTTCAAATTTACACAAGCGAAGCTTTTAGATGTATATAAATGCCATGTCCAAATTTACATGGAAATACTGTCATAAAAATGTCGTATGGACGATGTAGTTAACAATATATAATATAAGTACCTATATAAACATAAATCAATTAATTGTTATTCTTCTACGTTTTCTTTAATTATAATTGATAAATATCAAATCGAACATTTTTATAATAAACCAAATTAATTCTATTTCCGAAATTTTACGCTTAATGATACCAGTGTTGTCCGCTAGATGTCACTGAATGGCGAATTTGTTCACCGAGGAACGGAACGCACGTCAGACATTTATTTAAGGAAAGCTAATATATGTTTTTAGTTTATTTTTGTTTTATTTATTTAAAAATATAAAAAAAGGAAATAACAATAAATTGAGACCTTGCGATAACCACGAAAGTGCCTTGAAGTGTGAATTTTGTTTGCATTAAAATACCACAACCAATTTTTATGTTGGTGTTACTAAGGCTCCCCACTGATGTGTGCTCGTGTTGTGCTTATTCAATATGTATATTACATCTAATGTGCTCATTATATAATAAACACATGTTTGAATACAACATTTGGAAAACAATATTTTGAATTACAGTGTTATTGAGTGGAAGGCTAAAGAAAAAAAAATGGTCAACCGTATTACCCTTCGCTGGAAAAGTGTGTAAAGCGAGGGCATCGGCCACATAAACGTCAAACGTGATATAGTTTTATCTTCCATGTACAATAAATTTTTTGAGTATTTGTATCCAGCACGAACCTACCGTCATGCCTCTGGCGGCTGTAAATTGAACTGAACAGCGTCACTAAGTCGACGTACCCGCACTACTGTTGTTGCAAGACCTGTGTATACGACCGTGGTTTGTCTGCAGGGTGACAGTATAGCGGTGGGGAGCCTTAGTAATACCAACATAAAAATGAAAAGTTACTTTTATTATAATTTTGATTGCTCTTAAAATATTTTTTCAACCATAGTGTTAGATTAGCGAGTCGCTACGCAAAACTACAATTGTTCTCTTATCTCGAGGATGAAGCACGGAGTATAATAATTATCATTGTTTCTGAGAAAACAACTTGTCCTTGTACATTATATTCCTATCGGCTTTTTTTGTATTATTCTGTTATCTTAATTATTAATTAATTATCCAAGAGCTGCCGGTATTTATTGTTAGCTGAAATCTTTACTGTTTTTGACTCGTTATTTTTATTTAAAAATATAAATATATAAACTATATAACAACGAAGTAGGAACATATTATACGCTTCAACAAAAAGGGAACATGACGGCTTAAGAGAGAGTGCCGCTTGCATATGCGGTATATGAGTCCGTCTCACCTTCAAGGGGTGCCAATTATTCACATCAAATCAATTTAAATTGTTATTGCAATTATTGTAGAAATATATTTTTTTTTATAAAATTTCGGCATTATCCCCCTGATAATGGAGCTTTTTGAAGGTTAATGTAGAAGTTATTTTTTTTAAATCGGTGTAGTACTTATTGAATTTATCCATTACAAATAAACATACAAAAATCTAATTTTACCTCTTCATAATGTATACTACCGAATGATATATTTTGTTTTTTTTCTCTGTCATTTACAGGTCGCAGACGGTGTCCCGGGGAACCATTGGCTAAGTCACTTTTATTGACATCATTAGTAGCGGTCTTACAGAAATACAGAATTGAATCCAGCAATGGAGTGTTACCTTCCGACGAACCATACATAGGGTTGCTCGCAGAACCTCGACCGTTCACTGCAAGATTTGTCAAGAGAAAATTAACCCAGTGACTCAATATTAGTACAGTATCTCATTTATCATGTTGCTGCGTAATAACATAAATTTTGTATGGAACAGTACTATTTAGGAGGGCCACTTAATATAAGACAGACACGAGAGAAATACCGTTTTTTTATTTTTTTATAAAATTAAATATATTGTTTATACTTTATCATAAACAATAACTATCAACAGTTTCTAAAGGCTAATCAAAGTCAGATTACCTTGTTATATATTTTATTCATTTATATATTTTATTCATTTATCGCTTATTGTCAAATTTAAAATATTTCTTAATTTTGTATACTTAAATTCGTAAATTTGACTTTAATTAGCGTTTATTCGAATCTGGAGATTATTCAAATACAAAATATACTTAGTATTCCATATTATATTTATTTTGAAACATATCGTCACATTTATATTTACTTATCTTTTTTAGCAATTTTTCAATCACCGAGTTCGTACACCGAGAATTCTTGGCAATTCATTATATTCATATTGTTCTATTCGAAAGTAACTGTATTTTTCGTTGTCTCATAAGTTACCTAGTGAATAAATCGTATTCCAAAAGTATTACTGATTGTCCGAATATTTTTCTTACTCGAGATCCGGGCAGTTTTTATGGAATATCCACCCGAGATTTCAGATTAAACGCAAAAGTTCAGCATGAACTACAAAGCGTTAATGTGTAAATTAAGCGCTGTAGTAATTAATTTTATTAGCTGACGTTCTTTCTGGTCGGGTTTTTTTACAAAAGGCAATATTCTCTCTTCTTTATACTAGTAAAGAAAGTAGAAAGGATGTAGTTGCGTTAACATTATAATATCAAAATATAAAACTGATATTAATTAAAGTAAGATAAAATATTTATATCTGTATGTAAGTAAATACATATATACAGCAAGATTTCACGTGTGAAAGTTTCACGTGTGAGATACGAAGTGACTTCTTACAGAGTAGCACTACTCGCTGTAGAGGCGCGAACTCTATTAATTATAATTAAAATTATTTGTATATATGATAATTTTAATTAATAGCGGGATATTTAATTAGTTATTTAAAATTGTTGTTGTTGAAAACTAAATAATTGTTATTATAGTTTGAGTTGTTTATCCTAGTAGTAATATAGACTTTAAAATGTCCCTTTTATGGTCTGAGGCTTTCTCCTTTTTTTTGGAGTAGGTTTGGAGCTCTTCCACCACGTGTGGGTTGAACGATATGTGGATTGATGAAGCTTTTTCTTATATTTGGAATCATATGTTCACATTTCCGTCTTCTAATCAATGGCATTTCATGGTTCTGCAGATGATGGACACGACGTGTTCTAGCGGCTAGCATAAAGTCAAATGTTCATAAAATATTGTCCAAACTTTTGAATTTGGTAGTTTTGACTCTCCGTACCCCAGAAAAAACGCTTCGCCGTTGCTTCTCTCTGGTCTCTGATAAAGTGCACCTGTGCTTGAGCACGAATTCGAATTGTATTTTTTATTATATTTAGGAAATTAATGGTGACTGTATTAATAAAGAGTACGTTATTATCGTACATTATTTACAATTGTTTCGATCGAATGAATAAAATAAGTCTGTAGAAATAATAAGATATCACACTGGCCACAATTAAAATTAAAATTAATGGTTTTTATTATGTATTGATAAAAGTAACAAATAAAAGTCATGTTTAATAAAATATATAGTTTAATTTTATTATTATCAAATACAAAGATAATTATCGTAATACAATCGCACACATAAAGTACTAAATAAATTTTGAAATGATTCACTTGCTGTACTTTTAAGGTATACATAAGGTTTTCTCAAAATAAAAATAATGTGACCATGAAATCAAGTCACAAATTGTAGTATATATATATAAAATAAGAAATTCTTGTAAGTATATATAAATTTATTCAAACGATTTGTCTCAATGTTTTTATTTACAGAAATATTTGTGTTTTAAGTTTATATTTTATGAAGGTGTGTTTTCTGAAATAATTCTGATTCATAAAAAAAGAACAAAAGCATTTTTTATTAAAATAATCAATCAAAAGAGCATGAAGCTTGGAATGGTTTCGTTTGTTGGATGCTCGATGGTTTCAGGCGCCGACTTCAGACAGAAATCATGACTGAAATAATATGATTTAAAGTTATATGTAGGATGGGAAAAAGAGCCATCTACGACCTCAAGCATTGCCCGTGAACTATTGCTGTTTAACGGTAGAATTTTTTTTTTTTTTTTTTTTTTTATAGTTCCCGGGATGGCAAATGACTCTACTTCACCTGATGGTAAGTGATAGTAAAGTCCAAACGCGACGACGGCTAGTGCAGTCAGGAAGAATGACTTGCACTAGCCGCCCCCGCCTTGCCGGCCCGCAAGATGCCTCTTCACGCCTCGTTTGAAGGAACCCGGGTCATAAGAGGAGGGGAACACGTGTGCTGGTAACGAATTCCATGTTTTAGAGGTGCGACAAAGAAAAGAGTTGCCAAATTTCTTCGTGCGCGATGGAATTGATGTCACAGTTAGTCGGTGACATCGAGAGCCAGCACGCGTAGATTTGTGAAGGAAAGGGGAAGCAGGAATGAGGGTGAATAGCTCCTCTGAGCACTCGCCGTGATACAGTCGATAGAAAGCGCTCAGTGCCGCTATCTCTCGACGCAACTGTAAAGGCTCGAGGGTGTTGGTGACCTTTACGTCGCCAATAATGCGAACCGCACGTCGCTGCAACCGATCCAAGGCCTCCAGTAAGTACTTAGCGGAGCCATCCCAAAGGTGCGAGCAATATTCGACGCAGGACCGCACCTGTGTTTTATACAACAGGAGTAGTTGTTGTGGCGTGAAAAAACGCCGCACCTTGTTCAGGACTCCGAGTTTTCGTGAGGCTGTTTTTATAACAGCCTCGATGTGATCCTTTGGATTGAGGTCGCACCGAACGTCAATTCCCAGTATGGCGACTTTGCCTTGTATCTCCAGCGTAGTGCCACAGAGGGAAGGAGGAGGGGAAAATGGTGACTTTTTCGCTGTGAGAGCGCATACCTGTGTTTTCTTGGCGTTGAACTCAACAAGATTATCAGAGCCCCATTTGGCAATGAGTCCTAACGTCCTATCGAGTTCAACAACAAGATCCCTCCGTCTCTCCCCAGTTTCCGCCCGCCCAGCTCCTGCGCTTCCGTGGTATCCCCCGTGCACTGTACTATCATCTGCATAGCAATGTATGTTCCCGAGAGAGAGCATATCATTGATATGCAGAAGAAAGAGTGTGGGGGAAAGCACAGACCCCTGGGGGACCCCAGCATTCACTACATGGAATTTTGAAGCGCAGCCATCAACTAAAACGCGAAGGCTACGCTTGTGTAGGAAGCTGGCAATCCAGGTGCAGAGCTGAGCTGGCAGACCGTATGCCGGCAGCTTGGAGAGAAGACTTCTGTGCCAGACCTTGTCAAAAGCCTTGGAGATATCGAGGCTGACAGCCAACGATTCCCCACGCTTGTCGATAGCTTCACCCCAGAGGTGTGTTACGTACGCTAGAAGATCACCTGTGGACCGTTTCGGTCGAAACCCGTATTGACGATCATTAATCAGACAGTGATCTTCTAGGTAATGGATCAGTTGGTTATTTAGAATCCGTTCCATCACCTTACAAAGTACTGAAGTGATAGCTATTGGCCGATAATTAGCCGGGTCTGACCGATCCCCTTTTTTGGGAACCGCTTGCACATTAGCCTCTCTCCAAGAATCCGGCACACGTCCTGTATAGAGAGACAGCTGGAACAGGCGCGTCAACACAGAAGACAGCTCCGCTGCGCACTTCTTCAGCACTATGGCTGGTATTCCATCGGGACCACTAGCTTTCCGTACATCGAGTGATTGCAGCTCTGCACGCACATCGCGCTGCCTGATTTTGATGTCAGGCATCGTGTGGCCACATGAAGGTATTGAAGGTGGCTGTGCACTGCAATCATCGATCACAGAGTTGTCCGCAAAGAGTTTTGCCAGAAGATCGGCTTTCTCTTGCGGACTGTGAGCTAGCGATCCGTCCGGATTCCTGAGCGGTGGCAGCGAAGGTTGGCAGAAATTGTTTTGCACAGACTTGGTCAGACGCCAGAAGCTACGAGAGCCCCTAGGATACGAAACAAGGTCGTGACCAACCTGTACAATGCGCTGTGCATCCGCTCTCGTGTATGCCTTCCTACAGGACTTGGAGCTTTTGTTGTAGGTTGCTTTCAGTGAGTCAATGTTAGATGCCCCACTAACGCAGCCATTGATCCATGCGCGATATGCCGCCTGCTTAGATGACACAGCATCGGCACATTCGCGAGTGAACCAACGGTTACGCGTACCCTTACTGATGAGGTCTGAGTTAGGAATGTAGTATTCCATCCCCAACAGGATCTCATCAGCAATAGCAGCGGCGCTAGCTGTCGGGTCATTCTCACTAAAGCAACGCTCCCTCCAAGGGACTGACGCATAGTAATCGCGCAATCCGTCCCAATCTGCCGACTTATAGTGCCAAACACGACGTTTGCATACCGCTGGTGACGGCAGCTTGGCCTGTGGCACCTTGGTAGATATCAGGCAGTGATCCGAAGAACCAAGAGGAGCCCGAACCTCAACCTGATATTCCACCGGGTGAGTAGTCAGCAGAAGGTCCAGTAGAGAAGGCGCTTGCCCGTCAATATCTGGGATCCTGGTGGGCTGATCAACCAGTTGGGTCAAGTCTTGCGTGAGAGCGAAAGCATGAGCAGTCCTTCCAGCATGGTCAGTTTTGGGAGACTTCAACCATGACTCGTGGTGAGCATTAAAGTCCCCCAAAAACACCAGTTCCGCGTTAGGAAACTGCTCTTGTGCAGCATCTGCCACCCGACTAAGATGGTCAAATAGTCGGCTTGTCTCCAAGTCACCATTATGGGATCTGTAGAGGCACACGTAGACTCGACTCTGGCGAATCAGGTCCACACGTACCACCAACATGGAGAAGGAAGGGTCCTCCAAGCAGCGCAGACGGTGACAGCAAACATCCGTCCTGACGAACAAGCATACTCCGGCTTTCGCTTTGAAGGATTCTTCTAGCATGTAGCCGGGATAATTAAGGTAGCTGGTATCGACAGGACGGAGTATTTGAGTCTCCGTAAGAAACAACATTGCTGGCCGTGCTGTCTCAAGATGGTGGTGGACAGCATTGAGGTTAGCATGGAGTCCACGGATGTTACAGAACTCGACCTCAAACAGCGAAGGTATGGTGGGGGTGTGCACCGCTGATCGACCGTTATTTCCTGTATGCGCTCTCATTTGGGAAAGGAAAGGACGAGACGTGAAGCGAGCGACGCATTGCCACGATAGGGATGGTCAAAGTGTGGAGCTGTGTTTCCCCAGGAAGCTGCCAGAAGGGAAAATAAACTGACCCGCCGGACGGAAGGGCCCCCGAACCCTCCCGGTAGTGGCCGCCGGGACCCCACCGTCCGGTCACCAACCGGCACGACGGTCCACACCGAGATTATGCGTGGCCTGGTGGGGCAGCCTCGCGAGCTGGTTAAGAACGCTTGGGCCCCTGTACTATGCCACGGGCGGCCAGCGGAACAACCGTTTCTACGGGTCTCCCTGTCCGGCAGGTCAACATAATTTCCCCCGGCATTGGTTCAACACCAACTTCCACCGGACCACCACATATCACGGCGATGCGCGCTCGTGCACTGGCTGTACGCTGGCTGATCTCGAAACGCGACTGCGAACAGCCACTTCACGAGTTTTTCACCATGCGTACGGTGGTAACAAGCCAGGCGGATGAGAGTCATCCTACCACCAGAGAATATTTAATAAGTGGGTGGTAGTTACTCAGACGGGCTCGCAAAAGCCCTACCGCCAAGTAAACAGCTTCGATGTTTGTTGCACAATAAAAATCAACAATTTTCCTTAGTGTTTTATTATTGTAAGCACATTTTTATTGAGATTTTACAAGTAAGGTTACACGTGTTCCGGCAGATCGATACTGTTATAATATCTTGCATGACCACAGCCTACATACGGTCTTATCATTTTAAATTTTAATAAATTTTACTTAAAAATAAGTAGTGTATACTATTTACGTCAAACTAAACAATATTTTATTCGATTTGGATTATAATAATAATAATATAATAAATATTTTTTTATGCTAGAAAAGTTTATTCAGATAAAATTCCGATAACTTTGCGCTGATTAAATAAATCAGTTATTTAAATTTTATCACCATCAATCCGTGTTTGTTTATTCCTGGACTGAGAATTGCACGAGGAGATCACTCTCGCTGATGAGGGCTCTGCTAAGCCACGAGCGGATCACACGTATCAAAGCGATCCCACAGCTTCTGAAATTCTTATCAAGGACTATTGTTGGGGCATTATTGGTTGCGAAACCAACATATCCTGGTTCATCCGGTTCCCTGCTGCAGGACACTGGTATCTTTTGAATATTTCTAGGCTGGGAGATAAATGTTTAGGTCAATATATATAATTTTACTCGGTGGTAGAGCTTTGTGCAAGTCTGGGTAGGTACCACCTACTCATCAGATATTTTACCGCAAAACAGCAGTACTTTGTATTGTTGTGTTCTGGTTTGAAGGGTGAGTGAGCCAGTGTAATTACAGGCACAAGGGACACAACATCTTACTTCCCAAGGTTGGTTACGCATTGGTGATGTAAGCGATGGTTAAAATTTCTTACAATGCCAATGTCTCTGGGCGTTGGTGACCACTTACCATCAGGTGGCCAATATGCTTGTCCGCCTACCTATATAATAAAAAGCGTACCACGTATTTGGTTCGAATCCCTTAATAAATAAATTTAAAAAAATAAGTTTTAAATGTAAATATCACATTTTTAACATTTTATGACAATTGCCTGAATATATTTCAAAGAATGATGGGGCTGATCGTTCCGTAGGTATATGTTAAGGTGCATTTTATTTGCCTTGTATATTGCACGTTTTTTACAAACCAACACGGTATTATTAAACAAACACATCCAGATGGAATTTTTATAAATAAAAATATCACTTTCGTTGTTTATTCTGGTATATTTCTTCGAGGTTAGTTCAGTGCTACTGGTTGTATGTATTTTCTACCTAAATAAATAGTCTGGTAATTGAACTTTTGAAGTATAAAACACAGAGGCATATTTTTCGAATCGGACTTATTTTTCATTTGTTTTTAATTATAAATTACTATAGATAGGTAACTACGTCCCCAAACCAATTATGTACAATATTTTTTAATTTAAGTCAATAATGTATTCTGTCGCTGACCTACTTATAGACTTTGACTATTATTTTGGATATCTACAAATCTCTCATACAAGTTATAGAAGATCTAGTAACATTAGATGTTTAAATAAACGCGCAAACTAAAACAAATCTAATAGAATTAACGATTAGAATTGGCATTTGGTATATCATATCTTATTAGTTAAGAAGTATTAGTAGTTAAGTAGTTTAAAATAATTATTTTATCGTACCGTAATATGAAGTCGGGACGGGCGTTAGTGATCTATGTAGCTAAGTTTGTACAGAACAATTGTTTATTAATTTATTTTTAACATAAACTTAACACACTTAGCATACGCAATAATATTTGCCGGAGCAAAGACATGAATAAATATAAATACGAACGAAAGTGATCTAAACTAAGGTACTAGGTAGACTAAAATTCAATCATAATGCCTTAAACCATGCATAACGCAATTCCCGTCTTGCTCGGATTGCTATATTTTATTATAAGGCGCTAACAATTAATCTACATTTTATACTGTAGAACTTATGTTTTATTTTAATATTTGAAATAAAAGAGTAGCAATAAATAGCTGGGTATTTTATTATAAGCCCATAGCTCATTTTGTAATCATCTCATTCGACATATATATCACAGTGATTTTGTCCATCACTTACATTATAATAATACTGTATTAAAATACAAAAAAGATAGGTAATTACTGTATACATGGAAATAAATGCATTATTTTTTTATCATATGAATTGCGGTTTAGCCGCGGCTTCGTCCTCGTCATAATCAAAAATCCAGTTAAACTGGATAAAAAGGCCAAAATATATTAGTTAGGTCATATTTTAGCTGTGATAAAGCTTGAAGAAGTAACAAATATTCACAACAAACACAACCATTCGTATTTATGATATGAGTATGATTATTATTATTCTGATAATTAAAGACAAATTGATTCACTTAATTATATATGTAATATTTCCATTTGCTAGGACAAAGATATCATTGGCATAACTTACATGCTAGATATGGTCGCCCAAAGCAAGGAAGTAATAAAAAAAATCAATGCACTCTTTAACGCTTTTCTTAGCAATGTAATCTTTGCAAATACATTAAAGTTTGAAAAATTCTAAGTGAATTATTTTTTGTTAAAACGAAACATATTTATGAAAATATTTAGATAGCTCCTTTGTTTTCGAATGCAAGTTAATTTTATTAAAGTTGGCAGCACTGGTAAACTGTCAAACTTCTTTTCTTTTCAACCGACGCCATGCTCCCGCGCAAACAGGTAAGAAAAATACAAAAAATCATGTTTTTTATGCTTATTTTATTCATGTATTCGTAAAATTATAAATTATAATTATTTTTCTACTAAATTAATCAATTAATTTCGATTATATATAATTATCTGGTGGATGGTTTTATTGACTTTTTAAATGGATGTATCTCGTCGTGCACACTGCCAAATACCTTACAGTTTTGTGTTTATTTGGGATGTATCTCATGGTACACACTGCCAAATTCTCTAACAACTAATACAGAATCGTCCTGTATCTGTACGCGCACACTGCCAAACCCATAAACAGTTCATTACGCTTACAAAAGCTTAGCTTATTATCTATTCTTTTTAGGTAAAAAAGCTGCATGTGCTTCCGAGAGCTAGAAAAATACTTGCCCAACCCAATCAATCATCAAATGAAGAAAGTTCAGAGTCTGATTGTGAATAAGCATGTCAATAATAAATCGTCACCGGATCCTTCGCTTCCTTTTTCTCTTGAAAATCTTCGCATACTTTCTGACAATGAATGTAACTTTGCCGTGCAAACAATGACAGATTCCTGTTCTTCGGGACCAGTACTACCACCTATTAAAACCAATTCCGTGGACTCTGCAGCTCAAGATTCCTTCCTTTCGTCTATTCCTCCGTCACCAATTAACTACTTGAATTTTTGTCAGACCAAAAAACCTAGGATTAACCGAATAGTACCTGAAACACCTGAGCCATCATCACCATCAATAGTAGATTCACCATCGCCATCCAACATAAAGAATACGCGTTCTTAACAGCCAAGCTTGGTTGTAACACGACCTGCGCCTATACACAGGAAGCAATTAAATTAAAAGACCCAGGCCCGTACTTAGAGGCCCCATTCCGAAGCGGTTAAAGTACAATTATATGCCTTAGCTGGGCAGGCACCCTTGTGGGCCTAGTCATAAATATTGGGCCGAGACTGAGTGTCTGAAAAATAATATAAAAACTCGATAGATTTCTAGTCGCCGAAATAGAATAAAATAGAATGCTATAACAAAAGATTGGTCTTTCTTCTTTCTAAGCTAAACTAATCGGGTACATTAAAAAGGGATAGAAATAATTTTATCAGAAACAGGTATACATCTGGGGTAAAGAAAATCAAGTTACATTTTTATAACAAGACTTGATTTTTTTTTTTTTTTTTATCTTTGTAATTGGTCGATTTGATTTTACTCGTAGATTGTATTGTATTTTTGTCTCTTTCTGTTGTCTTTTTTACACGCATACTCTAACATTTGTACTATTTTTAAGTGGAAACTTTATTGGTTTATGATTTAGTAATAATTCCTTAATTCTATGTAATAACACACTGTATGTTTCCCAAATATAAATAAAAAAAAAAAGAAAAAAAAAAAAGAAAAGACGTGATCTTAATAAGACTAATGAGTACCTAGTACTATGTGCATTTTGTTTATAATATACAATATTTTCGCATTATTATTTAAGTTGCAGATTATTTAAATATACTTAATTTATTCAATGTATGGCCGTTAATATTAATTAGCTTCGAATCTGTATAAAAAAGTAATTACAAGCACATATTTTTAAATTTAAATATCAATAATTTAAAAATGACTAAATAAATATTACTTGAGTAATTTTTTTTTTTTTTCGCTATTGTAATTCAACGTCCTGCCATTTTATATTGTGACGTAATATTAATAATACCTTTACGTTTTAAGCTTCTGGGCTCTGGGAGGTTAGATAATATATAATAATATAAAATAATAGTATAAGCTAAATAATAAAATAAATAAATAGTATAAAATAATCATCTTTTAAATTAAAACCATTCTTTTTAACATATTTTTTACACAAGACTCATTTTATCCTACTTAGGAATTAAACTGAGTCGGACAACGTATTTCAAGAGCAAAGAAGGCGTTATTTTAAAATTATCCGCCAGCGTAGTTTCTCGGGGATTTGATCTGGTGCTTGTTAAATATTATGCAAGACCTTAAGCTTTTGATATTCACGATAGGGCGCAGCTTAAACAAAGGAAACGCATCATCATTTTATTGCAATATACACTTTGTTAGTGCAATCGCGTGGGTTTGTTACATTGATCAAGTTATACCTGATATTATGGAACTCGTTTATTTTTCTGGCATACAAAGTGTAATTTATTTTTATTCAGGATGTAAAAGTTATCGAACATCTTTATACACATATTATATCATATTACAGTTTTGCTTAAATTCGGTAACGTAGTATTTAGATGTAAACGGTAAATAATTTTAAAACACAATATTTTAAGGCCATACACGTACATCTTTGAAATTATTGATCTATATTATGCATTAGGTAGATTAATTAATAGGTAAATTCACAGTTTGAATTTTAAGCCACAAACTTCATTGAACTTATCGTTTGAAGTGTAAAACTTTTTGAAATATCGGACCGTAAATATTTTTTTTATGGATATACAAAAAATTTCTACATGAATTTACGAAAGTATGTTTCAGATGAGTACATTATTGCATATTGTATACATGAAACAGTATTTAAAATTTTAATACGACAGTGCAAAGTTAATAAACAATAGTTAGACCAAAATGACTACCGGTGCGACTCTTCTTCAAGACGAATCATCTATCATTTAATATTCATCGAACATTTATTCTTTTTTCGTCCTAGTCTAGTGGCTTTAGTCAGTAGATAAATGGTTTTGCAACCTTTGGATTGGAATCACAAAACATAATATCGAGTCAGCTAGCATGAGTCTAAGAAACATCGAATAAAAATAACTATTCAAACATCATACTGACTATAATTGTCATAGGAGTATTTGTAACTAGTTTTCTCCCGCTTTTATCGTATTCAGGTATTAAACAAAAAAGTAGTCTGTCCTTCCATTGAAGTTAGCTTCATCTTAAAATTCATTAAAATCCGACGGATAGAGACAGAAAACAGAGAGACAGAAAGTATTATTATATATTGTTAAATAAACAGTATATTTCTTACTGCTTTATTCGATTTTTGAATAAAAAGATAAAAGATTTCGATAGAATCCGGAGTTAGGAAGAGTGTTCGGTATCTGTGAAAGTCCGTCGGGGTAGGCTATTCTACAGCCAAACAAAAATAATTTGTGTATATTGAACTATTAATAATAGTATTTGTATTTACTAATTTAATGATAATTAATTAATTCATCGGGTAAATTTTAATTTTCAGGAAACTAACATAAAGGAGAGTAATAAAGAGTTAATTACTTAGCGTGACAATCTAAGATAGTATGTATGATATAATTACAATTTAGGGACCTTACTTATAACCCTGTGCTTAGTTATATATGCTATATATTCATTTCTCTCTTTCTATCATCGTCGAGACATTATAGAGAAGAAGTTAATACATCAACTTCTAAATAATACTTCTAAGTAAGGATTAGACTTTCCAGTTATCCGACGTCAGGATAAGGCATTGTTAATTAAGTCAGCGAAGCTAATAATAAATAGATTTTGTATGAAATCCGTCACAATTTGCGCTGTGATCTATACTATACACATTCAAGGTGTATAACAGTCAAACAGTTAATTAAATTAACGAAAACAGAAAAATTTATAATATTTGTTTGAAATCTGCTACATTTTAAGCTGTGATCTCTTATATGGTGAAGTATTTCGTTAATATGAGAGGCAAAGTTAAAATGTTACAATGTCCATTGACAACAATTACTTTGTTTAAGAAAATGTATTCTAAATCGACCCGTACAGAGTAACATTTAAAGCTTAGATTCGACTGTAATGCCGGTTTGGCTCAATTTATTTCAATTCCAAATATCGACTGTCAGCACTGAGTTTCAATTAACACGTCGTGTTACTGCTATAATATATCATAGCTAGTTTAGTGTACGTTTATAAAGGTTTTTTAACGATAACGAAGCTTTATTAATTAAAATCTATCGAACGACGAAGCTTTATCAAATAAAATCTATCAAATCCTATCTTATATTACATACAACAAATTTAAATTTCGAACCGGCATCGAATGTACCTAATTATAAATATATAATAATATTATATTATATTATAATTTCAACATTACGTATCGCTTCATGTTTTAATAGTAAAATGGGTTCTAGATAAATGTAAGCGCTGAGTTGCATGGGTGAATCTAAACCTACCGATTAGAGGTTCAAATCAAGGTACCACTGACAGACATATGCGAAATCAGTGTTTATCTCATGCTAGGCTGTGATGGAAAACATCGTGAAGAAACTTGCATGTTAGACACATTCATTTCACTCAAACTCAGGCACATGTGTATCCAACAATCCAAATTGGAGCAGAAAGGTAGTATAAGCAACAAAACCTTCTCCTTAAAAAACCCCAGCTTCTGGACATTCACAAGGTGTTAATAATTATATATGAATGCTAGTAATGTGTCACTTTAAGTCTGTATTTTTAATAAGCTTCATATACATTTTAATTTGAACTAAATATTTATAGTCTAAGTCGTAGGTATAATCACTGTAATACTCAATTGGCTACAAAATTTAAACAAGACAACTCTACATTCGCAATTATCATATTAAGAATCTCGCCGTAGAAGATAATTTCAGAGATACACAGCTTATTTGACAGAACATAATTAGCTACGAGCTTCCATTTATATGTTAAGCGTCTCAAACTTAATTGAACATAAATAGGTGTGAACTGGAAGCATTTTAAAGACGGTATTCAACAAATTGTTACAAAGTTTCTTATTAAAAAAACTACTGAATTTATTGATGAGAGCAGATTATTCCTTTTGTTTAATTAACTAACTTTTATATATTTAGACGCTTGCAAGACAAAGACCTGAATCGAACGAAGGAATATATAAAAAACTAAATGTAAAGAATAAAAATTTATGGTGCTCATTAACAATGAATTCTCAGAAAAAAATCCTTTGAAGTCGATAATTCAGGATTTCTTAAGAAATGAGATATGAAAGATAAGGTACATACTCATAACAACGCATATGTATTCTTGCACCTATATGTATATATCTAAAGACAAAGAATTAATCATCATCATACGTTATCATCATCTTCAAATTACGATTTTGGAAAAGAAGACACATTTTATTTAAGTAGACGGAATAGTACCATAAAATTTAAAATTATATTAGTAAAGAAAGCACACAATACATTAATTTCTTTGACATAACATATGGTATATATTAAATAATCTTTGGTTTCGGATCACAACAATCATAATCCTATCAGTTTATCGAGCTAAATTAACGCAGCGAAAATCAAATTAGTCTTAATAATAATTTGTAGGATCACATCCGCGAACTATTAAAACAGTTCTTGCAAACAATGACGATCAGTCGACATTTTGGCATGAGATGTAATTTTTATTCACGGAAGTCATCTGTATTTATTATAAAACGAACTGCAGTTGCTTTGTCTTTTATATAATAAGGCTTATGTAATTGTGTGAGGGTCTGATGACAAAAGTATTTTCTTACTTATTTTTTGTGTTTTTATAAAATGTCATGAATATGGTGAATTATAAAAGTGAAGGAAAATGCGTGAACTCAACATGGTATAATATAGTCATGCAAAAAATCTTCATATATTTTTCGATCGAATATTCAAATTAAGTAGTAAAGAAAGTTCTGAGAAAGTCTAGAATTGGACAAGAAAAACATAATCTATTTCGAATAGTCTCTATTGCCATAGTTGTGAACCAATCCAACATAAGGAACTGAAAATTTTATCCTTTGAGTTTCATGACTGGCATTATGGATTTGCGAAGTATTACCGAATATTATATAAAAATCTTCGGTATTCTATCATGAATTAACTTATTTTGTGCTCTAATAGTTAAAAATAGAGATAATAAATTTGATAATTCATTACGAAGGTTTTAATTTTCCTGGACAAGTGTCCTGCATATCGAGCGAGATAACTTATCGCCATATCGAGTTTTTTTTTTTAACTATCTGACTTTGTATTGAGTATAATTGGTTTGTTACAGATTTGGAGAGCTTACTATTATTATTTAGACATAGGTTACTAGATAGTTTTTGATCTCAGCTTAATTAAACTTTCGACAATAAAAATATGCCGGTGCAGCGTACGGCATCGTTTTATTACATTTATGTATATATATTTATTTGGCACTGATTTTCATATTCGTTCATAAGTAAGAGTATCGAAAATATCAATGAAATGTGTCACTGACGAGTCAAGTGAAATTGGTATTGAAGTTGACACTATAGTTTTACGTAATGTTATGAAATATAAAAAGAATGTGCTTGATGTACACCATTAACAGTCTTGCTTTGAACGTCGTCAGTAGTGTGCGCGTGTTCACAAACGACTATTAATATGTGTGTTATTACTTGCGCGTTGATTGTTTTAGTTATCACTGGGTACATCTTAAAATCTATCACAAAACCGAAGAACTTTCCTCCAGGTATACTTAATATATTATTTTTCAATTGTTCTAGCGACCTGACTATTTCTAGCATGCGCTTAACGAATACTGAACGTTCAAGACTTATGTTTATTTTTAAATTGTCTAACGATGTCAGATATATATTGTTTAAGACTGCCAAGCGATACTTATTTAATTGTATCTATTTGTTTCAACGCACTTATTATGAGTATCTATATTTATGTTTATTTAGGTACTTTCGTAACGGTGCTCATGTTATCTTAAATTATTAAATTATATCGTACAGTATCTATAATTTGTAAAATAATTTTGCGACGATAATTTTAAGTGTTGCTAGCGATACTATTAATTTGAAATTGCAATTAATCATAAGTCATTCTGCATATAATTTAATAATAATATTATCTTGCATGTAAGACACCGTTAATGAGACGAGATGTCTAGTTGATAAAACATGATGTGCATTGTGTTCGACGGCTGTCAAAGCGCAGGTAATGAACTCTTTTTAAAATAAGAAACTTATTCGTTTTGCTGTTACTTTATTTTGGTCTAATATTGTATAATCAAATGATTACTTACATTTAAACTAATAATACTAGATATATAACTACACATTATATAGTTTACTCATTTTGGCTTACATTTTATAATTAACTATCATGACGCAAACAGACGGTAATAGAGTAAAATATTCAAAACAATAATAATAAATGTATATAATTGAAATAAATGAGGAAGAGTTGTTGTATATTCAAAATAAAAATCTATTGATTGGCTCTTAATAATAATGAAATATGTATGTGGATTTTGAAAAATTTATATGAGCAATTAGTGTTCTTTTTCAAACAAGAGGCCTCGAAAAAGTGCACTAAAATAAAAATAAAAACAATCTATATGTATAATTATATTGAATAAATTAAGAAATACTAATAAAACAACAACAGTTTCGTATGATATAATATTGAAGACAAATATTAAAAGAACATATGTAACCGAAAAAGGGGGCCCAGTGGCAAAATTACAAATTTTTAAAGTTTAAAGGGGTCTTCTTTTGAGGCTAACAACACAAAATGGTAGAGTTGTAAAAAATTGCACAAAACTTACCTCAAAAGATGAGTGCACCGGAAGTCAGACCAAAACCCTTTTCTTGTTACAAATAGATTGACCGACAAGTGGCAAATCTATTTCTAAATTAATTTATTCTAAACTTAAGTTAATTATATAAATTAAGCTAAACACAAAAATGTTCGGGCAGGATGTTTACGTCCATTCCAAATACAATATTAAAGTTAAAATAAAAAAAATATTCAGTTACAAAATGAAATTAAATGTTAAATAACAAATCCAATGACTTAATCCAAACAAAACATTAAGTTGTGATAACTAAATAAATGTTAGTAGATAATTTAATATTTGTTTGAATAATTATTTGAATTATAATATGAAATTAAATGATTATTTCATTTATTATTTGAACAATTATTTGAACTATCATTTGAGCTATCTTTGAATGCCAACTTCTTAAATCAAATATTAACTTAATATATTCACAACAAAAAAAAAAATCTTCAGAGCAGGGTCCCAATAACATCAGTCATCCGTATAGGATGTCAGGAAATATGATGTAAATAATGTTGAAACCAACGATGGATAACCTGCTTGCAAATAATTGAAGTAAATAACCATCGAAAATTAATTGTTGAGATTAACCCTTGAAAATAACTCCGAAAATAAACGCTTGAAAATAATCCCCAAAACAACTCTTGAAAATAAACCCGAAAATAAATCTTGAAAATAACGGTGGAAAATAAATGTTGGAAATAACTGTAAAGGAGAAATTGCTCTAGTTAGAAACTGACCAATTAATATGTTTTAACTTTTATAACTTTCAAAGACTTACCCGGACTATCCCGGTTATTTTCGGAAAATATCACAAATACTTCATAGGAAATATTACAAGAATTCCCTGCAAAGAACCACAATCGATGTTGCGAACCAGATCAATTGAAATTAAATCACATTTCGAACAAAGTTTCAAAACTTACCACGAGGTGAACAAATATATTAATTAATCAAACTAAATTAAAACAATCCCTCAAGGATCTTAAGCAACTTATATAAAAGAACACCCATTGTTCAAAATACACTTCTGAACAATATTCCAAGTTTCAAACTTAATAAAAGTTATAAAATTTATAAAATTAAATTTATGTCACCATTATGATTTTATTAGATCGGAAATGCATAAAAATTGCATTAAGACGAAATGTCATATTAAGCGGTTAATTTGAATAGTATTTTTTTAACATTAGTTGCACCTGTCAAAGTCAATTGACACATGACAACTAAGGAATGAGGTTAAGTAAATTCAACAAATTGGTGTTTTGTAAATCAAATGAATGTAAACATGTAACGTGCGCCAAAATTACGTTACACATACAAACTACAAGTGAATAAAAAAAATATTGCGAATTAAACATGATAAGACAGAGAGAGAAAAACAAAAACACTATCACTATTATAAATAAAATTAAATAAAAATCAGTATTGATTTTATTATTTATTTAATTAATTCACTACACATTACATATTAAGGAATTTAGCTCTTATAATGTAGCGACATTTATGTAGCGACAGCACCTTAAAACATTCATAATATTAAATTTTAATTGATTAAGACATTGATTAAGATACATATTATTATTTAAACATATAAAGTTTATTGTGCTGGGCACAACTTTTTAGTAAATAAATGTGTAGCAGGTTTTAATTGTGGATTTTCACAACTAAATTTAAAGTAAATTTATGTCTAGATTTTATGTTAAAGATTATAATCATAAGACTAACCAAGTCAATACCTGGCTTTATCTAGAAAGTAAATCATGAAATATGTATTACATATTAAAAAACAAAACTATGATTAATAAATAACTTCTCGTAATATCAAATGTTTATGCTCACAGATTTGATAGGTTGTCCCATTATTATGCAAAAAAAAAAAATTACCATTGATCAAAATACAATATGTAGTATCCTAAATTATTAAAACTAAGTATCTCAATGAAGTCTAAGAATTTAAAAAATTAAAATAAATCTCTGATTATAGCGAGGAAAAGACAATTAAAGATATATTATTTCCTTTACTAACAACCGCTTCAAAGAAACATAATTTGGTTTATATATGTATATTCTGAAAAACATGCTATTTTTTTAAACTACGAATATTTATTTAATGTGCACTATAATATCTCCTGCGCAGTTGGCTAATCTGTCTTGAGATTGGCCGTCATGACCGAAATCGGTCTGGAGGACCTTAATAACATTTTAAGTTTTTAAAAGTAAAATAAAAGTACATCTGTGTTGTACCCCCCAAGTAAAGTATGGGAATTCTGCACTCGAAGTTGTAGACAACTATGTTTACTTAGGTTAGACCGTCCAACTAGGCAGGTCTAACTCGGGCTCGGCTCGAGAAAGAGGTCAATCGTCGAAAAGAAGGATCAAGCTCACTCAAAGAGCAATGGAGTTTCTCTGAAAGTGTTAGTAGGCGGGGCACACCTATACTTGGTGGTAGAACTTTGTGCAAGCTCGTCTAGGTAGGTCACTTATCAGATATTCTACCACAAAAAAGCAGTACTTGTATTGTTGTGTTCCGGTTTGAAGGGCGAGTGAGCCAGTGTAATTACAGGCGCAAGGGACATAACATCTTAGTTCCCAAGGTTGGTGGCGAATGGGCGATGTAAGAGATGGTTAACATCTCTTACAATCCCAATGTTTATGGGTGTGGGTGACCACTTACCATTAGGTGGCCCATATGCTCGTCCAACTAGCTATGCTATATTAAAAAAAACACCGCTCGCAGAACTGACGGCCGCTGGGTGCTCGAGTGGCAACCACGACACGGAAGACGCAGCGCGGACAGGTCTCCTACATGGTGGACCGATGAAATAAGAGTCGCGGGAAGCCGTTGGATGTAGGTAGCGCAAGATCATCATGGAAATCCTTGGACAAGGCCTTTGTCCAGCAAATTATACGTTTTTCGGGTGATATTATGACGATGATGATGATTTTGAAAAATCTATCAAATTACTAATACTTACTAAGAGGAGGGGAACACGTGTGCTGGTAACGAATTCCATGTTTTAGAGGTGCGACAAAGAAAAGAGTTGCCAAATTTCTTGGATGGAATTGATGTTACAGTTAGGCGGTGACATCGACAGCCAGCACGCGTAGATTTGTGAAGGAAAGGGGAATCAGGAACGAGGGAGAATAACTCATCTGAGCACTCGCCGTGATACAGTCGATAGAAAGCTATCTCTCGACGCAATTGTAAAGGCTCGAGTGTGTTGGTGACCTTTACGTCGCCAATAATGCGAACCGCACGTCGCTGCAACCGATCCAAGGCTTCCAGTAAGTACTTAGCGGAGCCATCCCAAAGGTGCGAGCAATATTCGATGCAAGACCGCACCTGTGTTTTATACAACAGGAGCAGTTGTTGTGGCGTGAAAAAACGCCGCACTTTGTTCAGGACTCCGAGTTTTCGTGAGGCTGTTTTTATAACAGCCTCGATGTGATCCTTTGGATTGAGGTCGCACCGAACGTCAATTCCCAGTAAGTAGATTGTCTTCGTGGGTTCTGGATTTGCTTGATTCGGCCAGTCTTAATATAATCAGGTTATTTCTATAATTCAACTCCACTTTAAGGTTATAATCCCGAATCTTCTTGGTAGTCGCCATTTTTGTTCTCTCTAACAGTTTTCCGAAGCGCTGTCATCGTTTTAATAAACGATAACCTTTTTTTTATTCATACTTTTTCTAATTTATAAATCTTACGAATAGCATTTTTTGTAAAACAATATAATATTGAATTATTGTGTCTTAAATAGACATATACGATACAAAATTAAAAATACCTACTGTCCAAATCATGACCGCGTGGAATGGTTGCAAGAATGCTAGCAGCATTTCCCCTTTGAATCGCAATTCCAATTCTTTGGGTGAAAAATGTACTAGCTCTTCTGTCGCCAGAGGAGGCAATAATTCGGGGTTCTAAATGTGTTAGAAATGTTTTTGCACTATCATTATAAATTTGAAGGGTCATAAACAAATATATAATTCTAGAATATGCGTCAATATAGGTACATAAGGCTGAACTATGACCGTGATTTGTTTTGAAAGCTTTCCTGTCTAATAAAATAGAACATTAATATTTATTATACTACAAATTAGTAGGCTTAGACTTTCATTCACGATCATCACGTCATTATTTTTTGAAAATATATAATTATAAAAAAGAACAAATGTTTCATCAAAAATAAATTTTAGAGAAATAAATTTTTAGCAGTGCCTACGATTCAAAACACGCATTGTAGAATCTTAACTACCCGCCCAAATAATGTTGTGTAAAATGTATTTTTTGTCTGAATATAATTTTTTTTATAACAATTTAATATTACTTACTTAAATGCCCAAATTGGTATAGGTTTTAGATATTATATTACAAATGAAATATTAAGAATCTCCACCAATCCTCTATGTCTATTAAAAAATATATTCAAGTTCAAATGTTCTTGTACTTAATTCGTAAACCGTGAGTGCTACCATAAAAATAGGTTAGACAAAAATTGTAAAATTTGCAATTATATCAATAACAGTTTTTAAGACTTTCTATTCCTGAGATATAACAATTTAAAACATCGGAAATAATAATTTGCACTATTACCTCCGATGATGCAAAAGGGTCGCGTTATGTACAGGAAGTGTAAATAAAATTAATACTTTAGCATATACATGCAGAGAGAACCCTAGTTGTTCAGAAAACAACATGAAAAGTATAATAAAATATATGTAAAAAAATGTTTATCAACTACTTAACGGAATAAGGTCCTCCAGACCGATTTCGGCCACGGCGGCCAATCTCAAGAGAGATTAGCCAACTGCGCAGGACATATTATAGTGCACAAGTGTGTGCGCAAACACAGGTGCACTCTCTTTTCCTTAGCTCTTATAATCCGATGGGACGGCAATCCGACACGACCGGAAAGAGTTCAGGCGCAGGACCAACGGCTTAACGTGCTTTCCGAGCCACGGGAGTGTACACACTTCCAACTTCCAGACTCCGGGCTGCTACTGAGAATTTTTCTGATGGAAAAACCCAATAACTATTTATTGGCCCGACCTGGGAATTGAACCCAGGACCACCGGGTCTGCGGCCTTATATCTAGCCACTAGACCAACGAGGAATATTATTTAACAAAGGGACAATATTTTTTTCCTATTTACCCGCCGCCGATTTGGAACTAAGTGGATTATAGCTGAGTGTGATAGTGCTGAAATTGACTAAAATTTCAAAACCGTCCTTCATAAAAACACTATTTACTGGCCTGGAATCCCAAAAATATTATTTCCCAAGAAAATTAATTCATTTGCGCGTATACTGTTTATTTGTGATTGATTTATAAAAAAATTGGATGTATACTTTTCCTTCTAGTTGTATGTCTAGTGATATTATCCTCCTCTCTAGCACTTGTGTCATTCCACACTATTATATTCTGGTGGCCTAAAACCATATTATATTTGAAGCTTGTTAAATGCCATTCTTCTTTATGTTATAAATATTCCAGTGTTTATTTATTTAATTATTTTATAATATTGACGTATACACATCAGAAAATTCTACCGATATTCGCTTTAAATCCAGTGAATTCATATAATCTTTTGGTTTTATGTTCGGTGTATTAAAACTTTTACTCGGTGGTAGAACATAAAATCTTAGTTCCCAAGGTTGGTGGCGCATTGGCGATGTTGTTTTTTTTTTTTAAGAAATGTACATACCTTTCTCTTTGGGCGTTAATGACCACTTACCATCAGGTGGCCCACATGCTCGTCCACTCGTAAACTATACTATAAAAAAATATATATTTGTAATTTATACCATAGCTAAGAATTGACGATCTTCAACGATCAGATCAAAACTATGCTCGGTTGCATGAAAGGCGAATGGAAATACTTATAAGCATTGAATAATATATACAAGGTGTTCATATATTTACTTAAGTTTTTATCACAGTTCTTAATTTCTTTATAATAAAATGAAAAAAAAAAAATAAATTAGTTACTTTCATAGTACCTATGTATTATGGAATTATATTTTAGGAAAATACAGATATAATATATGAATTTTCTATTTCATAATTAGACTAATGTAAAATAAAATATCGCTAATATGTCACAGATTTCCGATTTTTCTAAAAACTGCGCCTAGTGTGAGTTTTTGAACTTATTCCATTGTGTTGCGTTTTGTATGGAACGTTAACAGCGCCGTCATATGACAATAATCGGAATACCATAGCAGTCGCAGCTAACATCAACGCTATCGAATAAGTAAAAAAAAACCGCAGAATAGCTTATTCTCATGTAATACATACTCTATGTTTTGAAAATGTTAAAGACAATACCAGCATTAAGTTAAATATCTTATTGTGTAACTGAAACGTTTTGTTTTCCTATAAAAATGTTTTAAAAACATTGTTTAAGTATCGAAAATTAAATATTTTCAAAGAAGGCTCAAAGACTTCGGAAACGTACGGCATCATTTTATACTTAAAGTAATTAATTAGCGTGTTTTTTTGATTGGCGTTTTTAAACTCAGTTAACTATATCTTAAGAGATTAATTATTAAGATTAAAAGGTTTTTGATTTTCAGTGCATTTTCGTCGGTTAAATGTAAAAAAAAAATTGTTTATATTTCTATTAATAAACATATACCTAACAAATAAGTATATTAAGTTCTCTAGTCGACGCGTATAGTTTTTTAATGGCCGGTACATATCCCTTTGCGAGGCTGAGGCTTCCTCTTCTTTGAAGAAAATGTTTTAGATGATATTCTACCACGCAGCTCGAATGTGGACAAAATGTTGTCGCCTAGCACTAGATAAATTATAAACTTAGCGCTTGAAATTCAGTGGTGCTTGCTCAGGTTTGAACCCATAATTTTTGTTCTGGTAGCACTCGCGATCTAACGACGGCCATCTCTGCTCATAATGTATGCTAAGTTTCACCATAATCGGTTCATAACTTCACAGGCGGAATACGAAATATTTTTTACTCTTAGACCGCAACAAGACCTTTTATATATTTATTTGGTGACTAGCGATTGAGACAAAATAATATTCAATACTATTATAAATACATAAATGTTTGTATAAATAAGCATATACGATAACACATAATATACAAATACCATATACATAAACATAATTATGTAGTATTCTCTGGTATTTCTCTTCTACTCCAAGCGGATGATTCAGTAGATTTATTTCGAAAGTGATTTCCGTAACTACTGCAATTTAACGGACGTAATAGCATCTAGGATCAGAGCAATTTTCTTAAGTAGATAACAACAGTTCAATCAGTACACGAACGGATGTCTGAAAAGGCAAAACAGACAAAATATGGTAGCTCACTAAATATGGTAGCACACTAAGCAAAAAAAAGCTTTAAAAATTGTGTTTAACGACGCTGTTGGTGGTAAACACGTGGACTACCTCGTGTCTTAGCTACCCGATAGGTAAGAGCTATCGAGCGCTATTGCCCGCGCCTGTGTTGCAATGTAATGATCGTAATTTAATTAAATTATTTTATTTCGGGGATAAATTTTTAGCTTAGTATTTTAAAAATTATTACATAAATAGAACCGACACACGATACCTAATAAGCACTTCACGGGTCGGACAGGGTTTTTGTTACACCTGTTTACTTATAATCTAGACTAACTTCGATCCTGTAGTTATCACCTTATTAAGTATATTGCAATATAAAGAGGTAACCCGTTGGCCAAATCAATATAAGCAGTTTAGTTCAGCAAACACGTACCGGTATCGATACCTTGGGTAGATTGCGTGGGCGAGTATATATTATATTTTAAATAATTAATATTACATTGACTCTTGATTTTGCATCCCTATCGTACAAACTGTTCAAGAAAATAGAGTACTTAAAAGGGCTGACGTGAAAACAGATTAATGTTCGTTACAATATTCAAGAAACGATTCGTTTTGCATACCGATAGAAAGCATTCCAAAAAAAAAAAAAAATTTCATAACCGTATTTAACGTCTATGGAGATTATTATATTGTAGAAATTCTATAGGATATTTTTTTCTACAAGCTAATTTAATTGACAATGTAGTTGATATTTGTTTATTGTCGGTCCATTTAAGAATCTACATAAATTTCCCGTAATAACTAACATAGTTGTATAAAGTGTATTTGTTTTTGATTTGACTAAAACTGAACGGGTCGGAAGACAAACACAAATCTGTGCTAAATGTTTGTCATCGGATTAATGGAACCACAACTGTTCGTGTCGACGCAGTTGCATAGACCGCTGGGACCAGTCGTCAAAACAAAAGATTACGAGATAACCTTTAAAGTAAATTGTGAATACAAACTTGACGCTTTTGTCTGCTTTTCAATTGTCGTTATTGTACTTGAGTTATTGCTCATGTAACAGAGCCGAGATGGTCCAATTGATAAATATATAATAATCGAAGATATTTTTTCTAATCTGAGCAAATAAAATCTACCATTCCATGACTAGTTGTCACATTTATACCTATTATCCGATATCGAGCTGTGCTTTGAAATTCAATGAAACAATAAGGTATTTTAGAAGCACGATGCAGAATATTTTACTGAATATTAATTGCATTTACACACTCATTATTACAATAAACCCTTCTAAACTCGACTCACAATAATAATCGATAATAGCTACAGTTAATTAATGTATTTAGTAATTGCAACCATGCGATACCTCGTGAGCCTTAATAACCAAGCGCGCGCCGTAGCCTTATTTACCAACTGCAGCCTGCGCTAATGTTTATACCCGTTTATAAGTTGATCAATTTACTGTAAATTTTAGTCATGTTTTATTCTTGAGCGGTTTTTCATTTACTCTATACTATCTAAAAACAACTGTTTATACTTTAATACCTTAAATTTAACAATGTTTTTAAACATTTATAAACGGTTACTTATTTATAAAATGGGTTAAAATCATCTTTGCCCATATTATGTTATCGTTGGCTTTTCTTTAAACATTTTGGAGATCATATCTAAGATACTTACAAATAAAGTGTACAGTTACAATTTGTATACTAATTTATTATTATAAAATACGAGTAAGATAGTAATAAATCAAATACATTTTAATTTAAGAACCATAAATAATGAATACATTAAAGGGTTTATTTTATTTGAGCTTTCCCTGCTTCAGCTGTTTAGTTCTCTCGGTCAAGTTATTCCATCCGTCCCATGAACTTTGCCCTTTAAACTATGGCATTAATACTGGAACAATACATAATGTTGAAAACGATACGTTTGCGGAGAGCATTCCGCTTATTGAATACAATTCAAGCCTATACTAACAAAACTTACCTCAACAATATCCAATCAAACCAACTAATATGAAAAAATTAAAAATTACCACTTCTCTTTTTGCTAAGCGCTTTGATTGCCTCTATTCGTTTCAACTTTGAATAGTGGTATAATTGTGAGGCTACGTCTAAAACAAATATGATGTTAGAAATGCATATTGATATTGAACCACGTGTAACGTATCTGTGCTACACGAGTTTCAATAACTTACATTATGAATCAATCATCAATTCCGTTAAAACATTTATTATTCGGAAAATATATGAAGTATAATTTAAATTTGCACTTTAAATCATTAGCTCGTGAAAGAGTAATTTAGAAATGTTCGCAACATTTTTCCTACCGTTTGTATTTCCGATTTTCAAGAAAGAAATCACCAATTTTTTCAATCACTGAGATATTATCGAGACGAATATTTGCGGCGTTGTCTCGATTTTATATTTTCTGCAATGACCATTAATTTATATGTGAGACGACGCCAATTTTAACACGGTTGTCTCAATCTTCCAAGATACAGGTTTATCGCCTAGTGTGGATGTCAATAGAATAGTTTTTGTGTATCAATTATAATTAGCTTTTTAGCAAAAAGCCATGTATGTACATAGGTTTTATATTATAAATGTGTTTTTTTTAACTTAGTTTTATGTATAAGACGGATTTATAAAAATAAAAAATAGCGTTATTTATAAGATATTTTTCCCAATAAACTATTATATTTATTATTTTTGTAATCCTCAAAAGTATACTTTTGATTTATGAGTAATACCGGTGGTAATGTAAGCAACTTCTTAAATTGAACATTTTAGTGAAGATATTTTTGACTATTTACCATTAAGTAATCGTCAAGTACAAAAGTGGAAAATAATTGCTCGCTCGCTTGAAATTGTTGATTGGAGGTGTTTTGTATCAATCATAATTACTAAATTATTAAGGGTTGTATGTAGGAAGCAAATGAAATATGAATATCACGTTCCATTCCATACTCTAAGTAGACGAATTATCGAAAACAAGTACCACAATCACGTTTCAATTGAAAGAGACTTTATTACATGCAACCCTAACAATTACAATTATTTATGTGGTCACTTTTGTATAATCTGACCTTTAGCTGTAAAATAATTCAAATTTCAATACAGCGAAAGGATTTTCACCGTACTAGTTTCAAAATTAATTATGCGAATACATCATCTTGCTTAAGTCAATTCAGTTAATAATTAAAACCAACAATGTCGCTACATTGTATCGATGGGAATGTAGTTTATTTTTTCTGGAAAATTGTCTGCTAATAAATGCGGGCGACACAAAGAGAGGGTAAACCACGTCGGAACTCCGGGCCAGTTTAATATGGAATAGTTCTCAGCGTTTCGTATTTTACTGTGGAAATCGAACAACTATAAATTTTCAAATGGAATGTTTTCAATTCTTTTTGTTTAGAATAAAGCAGTTAGGTTATTACACAGTTGTTCATTTAACCTTTCATTAAATAACTTTCCTTTTATAACGATGAAGTTGATTTTACATTATCTGTTCTTAGTTATTGAATTGAATATTCAATAACTAAGAACTATATTTCTTTAATTACCCTGATATCTGAACAAACAGATTCCTACTGAGTTATTTTCGCCGGTTCTTCTAAGATCTGAAGTATTTCTTTCCGAATCGGTGGTAAATTTTTGGTATTCAATAAGCATTCGATCTGATTTTAAATAAAACGATCGGTAATGTCATTTTATTATCAATACGAATTAGAAAGACGTGCGTATGTATATCATATAATTTATTTTCACAGGTCCAAAATGGTACCCAATATTCGGATGCAGTGCGCTCGTACAAAATATGGTCAGGAAGTACGGATCTCAGTGGAAGGGCTTATCAGCAATAGCGAAAGAATATTCAACGAAAGTCCTCGGAATAAAGCTTGGCTCGGAGCCGATAGTTGTCGTCTTTGGGGAAAATAACGTCCGAAGAGTTTTCACGGAGAAAGAGTTTGAAGGACGACCCGATACTTTCTTTATTAAGCTCCGCTGTCTCGGGAAGAGAATGGGTAAGATTTTTTTTTAACATAACAACACGAGTGTATTGTTCGTTTGTATTAATAAAGTAAATTTAAAACTAGGTATAACGTTTGCCGATGGCGCGTTATGGAGAGAGCACAGACAGTTCACGGTCAAACATTTGAAGAATGTTGGGTTCGGTAAAACAGCAATGGAGGCCCACATACAAAACGAGATGCAGAAAATATTAAACTACATCAGCAATCAAAACAAAAAACCTTTCAATCCGAAAAATATGCTTGCCATGTCTGTTATAAATATTCTATGGAAATTCACGGCCGGTGAGTATTTGATTAAGTTATTTTGGGAATAATGGTTGAATAAAATTGAATATGAATTATAATTACATTATATCTCGACCTCAGTCGGATGTTCAGTCAGGCGTGACTACAGTCGGATGTATAATATTTAGAACATCAACAACTAATATTAGTGGTAGTACAGTATTATATGGATTGTCCTTTATTTAACCGTCATAAACACAAAAAATTAAAAATACTGGTGGGCAAATTTTGTTTGGCACCCAGGCAAAAATAGATTCCCCCATATATAATTATGAATAAAAAATTGATTTTGATTATACAGCGTGTAACACTATTCGTGTCCGACCCGTGAAGTGGTTATTAGGTATCGTGAGTCGATTTAAAATTACTGTATGTTTCCCTGAAAATTTTAATAAATAAAGAAAATAAATAAATTACTCGCTAGAGTCCAATTAGCTCAGATCATTTGCTGAGAGTGTGAGCTAGGCGATTTGAGGCTTTTTTATTTTAGTTGGCAAATAATATCGCACAATATCGCGCAATATCGCGCTTAGTAGTACTGACACGGCCTTACACGTGCCAGCGGCGTTTCAAAGGCACTCAAAGAGACCGCCTAACGAATCTGGTGTTGTCACATTTCAAAAAATTTGCTCGATGTTGGGGAATTAGGGCAATGACATGTGTATTTTAAATTACAATAACATTTTTATAATAATGAATATTTGATATTTAATATTGTTTTTAATTATGTCTATAACACACCAATATGCCCCTTTCGGGACGGACAAGGTTTTTGTTACACACTGTATACACGATGAACGTAGTGATCTTGCAGCCGGATTTTAGACTATTGTGAAAAATTACTAAAGACTCCCTGCTCGCTGGGTAACAAAACGTGGGAGCAGGGAGCGTGGGATCTTGTTTTGCATAGTGACGTTCCAAGTTCGTGTCAATGCGAAGAAAGAAGTATTGAAATAAAAAGTATAAAAATAAATAATTATGCAATTAATTAATTTATGAGTGACACGTGAAAAATATTTTTTATGTTTTTATAATTTCTTAATTTTTTGTATACTAACGATGTAATTTTATATATACGACGAATCGCAAACCTATTACCGACGTTTTATTACTATACCAAATATTGGTCTCAAGTGATTGTGGCCAGCATAGAAACTGTATAGATTGCCCAATTATTGAATGACTTCTATTTAGGAGTCGTTTATTTTGCAATATAATTTAAAAGTAACAGCCTGTGAATGTCCCACTGCTGGGCTAAGGCCTCTTCTCCTCTTTTGAGAAGAAAGTTTTGGAGCTTATTCCACCACGCTGCTACAATGCGGATTGGTGGAATACACATGTGACAGAATTTCAGTAAAATTTGACACATGCAGGTTTCCTCACGATGTTTTCCTTCACCGTCAAGCACGAGATGAATTATAATCACAAATTAAGCACATGAAATTCAGTGGTGCTTGCCCGGGTTTGAACCCACGATCATCGGTTAAGATTCACCCGTTCTTACCACTGGGCCATCTCGGCTTTTTTTAATAATAAATAATATATAATAGAATTTATGTTTGTCCAATTACGGTGGGACGCGTCTGTCTAAACTAAAAAGGGTAAACGATCATGTTTATATTTCGCGGAACTAATAATGGAAAATGACATTAATTGTTCGTGCATTCGACAAAGCAATGCTTTGTTAGTAATCTAGCAAAGCATTGCTTTGTCCTGCCCGTATATCAGTGTAGTGGTATAATTTTATATAAAACCATTTAGCAAACCAATGAGTAAGTACATATACATAAATTGAACCACGGTCATTGGTTAAACTGTATCAAAGTCTATTGCTACATATAGTTATATAGCTATCGTACATAACGTGTTTGAAGTGATAACTTCTTATTGGAGGGTAACCGCTTCGTAACGTAACGCGTTACGAAGCAACGTAACGTATACAGATAGTACTTATAATAATTTAGCAACTCTCAAGTACTAATTTAAATTATATTTAATATATTATAATTAATAATAAATATTATCACTTCTGTCGAGCGTCCCGCGACGCACACGTTTTTCTTTATATAATTTACAACACCTGATGTGATGAGGAATATATCAGCTTAGCTTGGGATGCCAAGCTAAGCTGATATATTCCTTGTGCCTTGAATTTTATTGGCTCACTCACCCTTCAAACCGGAACACAACAATACCAAGTACTGCTATTTCTTGGCAGAATATCTGATGAGTATGTGATACCTACACAGACGGCCTTGCATAAAGCACAACGTTCATTACAAGTATTAAATAATGTATGATATATACAGTAATAAAATTAGAAGCGCATGCAATCCGGTGGGCATATCATTTCCGCCCACTTCTGTATTCGGCCGCGAAGAGAAGTCACCGCAAATATACGGGAATAAATAATAATAAACAGCGTTATTTGATGAGCTGACCAAATTTTGGAAATGATTTTAATCCATATTTTAACGCAAGCATCATTTTTATCGGCTCCGGTTTTACGGTTGTAGTAAAGAGGCGAATGTGTATCAGTAATTAAGTCGGGTAATAAACAGTGTTGTAGCTAAATAAAAATATATATCTATATTGAATAATCAATTTCATTCATAATGAGAATGTAACGTAATGTACTTACTGGCTTTGTGCAAGCACGTCTGGGTAGGTATCCACCACTCATCATATATTCTACCGCAAAACAGCACTTGGTGTTGTTGTGTTCCGGTATGAGGGGTGAGCGAGCCAGTGTAATTGCAGGCACAAGGACATAACATTTCAGTTCCCAAGGTTAGCGGCGCATTGGCGATGTGAGCGATGGTTAAAATTTGTCATGTAAATGGGCATTGGTGACCACTTACCATCAGGTGGCCCATTTACTAGTCTACCTAGCTATATTATCAAAAAAAAAGTTATGTATTTATTTAAGGCTTTAATGTGTTAATAAATTGTACGTAACAATAAAAAAAGTAATGTAACGGAACTATAAAATACAAAGAGGAACTCAAAAATTGAAATATGAAACAAAATCTTACAATTATTGTTCCGTCTTCATCAAATGTCATGTTTCATGTTCAATCAAGTTGAGATCGAGAATAGTCGTCGGTTTTGAACACTTTGTCAGCTCGATACCGAATTCTCGATCCGACTATTGCATTTAATTGGACGACAGATAGAAGGTCAGCGGTGTTATTCTGTAAGAATTCGCTTCGTATTTCACTAATGGAATGTTGAAACTGATTTTAATTTTAATTTATTTATGAAAATAAAAAGCGTTATAAGTGAATATATGACTACACATCCTAAGATGACAGATACAAATAAAAAAGCACTTAGCCATAAGCCTGTAGGTGTGTTTTTTTGTTGTGAGGGGAATGTTAGCTTTACTCGGTGGTAGCGCTTTGTGCAAGCTCGTCTGGGTAGGTACCACCCACTCATCAGATATTCTACCACAAAACAGCAGTACTTGCTATTGTTGTGTTCCGGTTTGAAGGGTGAGTGAGCCAGTGTAATTACAGGCACAAGAAACATAACATCTTTGTTCCCAAGATTGGTGGCGCATTGGCGATGTAAGCGATTGTTAACATCTCTTACAATGCCAATGTTTATGGGCGTTGGTGAACACTTAACATCAGGTGCTCCACAAGCACGTCCGCCATGCAAAGAAATAAAAAAAAAAATTATGAGACCTTAAAAGGTGTATTAAATAAAGTAAAGGAAAATATCACTATGTGAGAAAGGTTTATTGCATGTAGTGAAATTAAAGTACTCGTATGACTGGTACTCAACGTCGCATCAGAAACATTGAGGACTGACTGACAGCGCTTTGAATTAAAAAAGGTGTTATTTAGTATAAAATTAGTTAAAATGTTCATATTTTTATGAAAGTAACGAAAATCAGACATACAGACAGAGAACATTTACTTATTGTTTTGGAAAACTCGACGCTCACGCTTTGCAACATGTAAATAAAGAAATGAAACGGAAAACTTAGCTTTGTACTTACAAATCTTTTTTTCTCGGTCTCTCTTCTAAGTCTGTGCAACTCAAAATTAGTGATCTATACTCTATACTAATATATAAAGCTGAAGAGTTTGTTTGTTTGATCCGGGTAATCTCAGGAACTACTGGTTCGAATTAAAAAATATTTTTGTGTTATTTAGTCCTTTTATCGAGGAAGGTTTTAGCTGATTTTTGTCAATTATATGCGGGTGAACCCGCGGGCACTAGCTGTGCCCGCATTCAATATTATGGGTTGTAAAACATAGTACTTCGCGTTTTTATTTAAGTAAATTTAAAACGATTTAATTGTAAAACGCAACGACGTAGGACTGACAACGACTGTTGAACGAAATCAATGTTGATCGATCGAAATACGATCGATCGATACGATTTATCGGAATACTTCTGCTATCGGTTAGCTCTATAGAATTGGATTAACCTTGTATTGTACATAAAATATTTGACGCTATAATCTAAGAAAGAAATTGTTTTCTATCTTCGATTACCGATGCAAACCGCAATTAAGTTGCTGTGTGTTGAAGTGCTAATTTTTGAGAAATATGCAATTAATATGGGGCACGCTTGGTCTATTTCAAATTTTTTAGCTACAGGCTTCCTTCTTGCCGAAGGATTTTACCGTATGTAAGAAAATAAGAATAATTATTGTAGCGGTAAAATATAATAATAACAATATAATGTAAATATATAACGGAATCGATTATTTGATAGCAACAGAAACAAACCTAACATAAACAAGAGAAATAAAGATAAACTTGCAACAGCGAGCTTCCGACTTCGCAAAGTCAATACATCCTTCCTGGAACACATACAATTCTATAATAATAACCGTTATATTTTACAATAAGTAAATGTGAGAAAATATTAATAAATAATATATATGATTCTGTACATTTATATTTAGATTAACTGCTGAATATCTTAGCGGTTTAGCGGGGAAAATTAAAAACTATTATTTAACGTAAATTAGTTTGTTAACAGACTAAACGTAGGAAAGTTACAGTTTGTTCAAACCGTGAGATTTTTCTCACTTAGAGAATTTTTATACGCGTCATAACTTCTAAACCAAAAATCCAATCCAATAATTTAAAGTAGAATTTATACGTACATAATCAACCTTAATTATCAAACCATTTAAATGGATGAGGATTAATATAATGATACCAATATCACCAGTATTCGATTCCACTCGTATTTGAACTTAATTATTTAAACAAAAACTGTTACTGTGGCTTAACTATAATAGTTAGGCATATACCGTCGCGGACATTATGGGAAAAGAAATGATGAGTACTATTAACACACTTTTTTAATATATAACGTCAATATTTTTCGCAGCGCACGCACAATAATGACTTTTATGGACAAAACTTTGATACCTTGGGTTACGTTGTTGTATTTTATGTAGAGATCTCTAATTTTTTTGTAAATATAATGTAGCCTTTGTTTTTCGGTAAAAACGTAGCTTTCTAATGGTGAAAGAATTTTTATTTAATTTGAGTTAAATCTAAACAAACAAACAAACAAACAAACAAAATCCTTCCTCTTTATAATATTTTAGTATAGATAAAGTAATTTTATTTTGTTGTATTGGTAGGCGGACGAGCACATGAGCCACCTAATAGTAATTGGTCACCAATGCCCATGGACATTGACATTGTAAGAAATGTTAACCATCACTTAACATCGCCAACCTTGGGAACTAAGATATTATGTCTCTTGTGTCTGTAATAACACTGGCTCTTTCACCCTTCCAACCGGAACACAACAATACCAAGTACTGTTGTTTTGCGGTAGAATATCTGATGAGTGGGTGGTACCTACTTAGACAAGCTTGCACAAAGCCCTACCACCAGTGATTACCAGTTTTCGATTTTGTTTTCTTTAAATATTAATAATTGATAACATAATTTTTTTTTTAAATTATTGTTAAAAATGAGTACCCACCAATATTTGGTATTAATTTTTTAATAATTTAAAATTTTGAGTTGAAGAATGACATGAGATGTCGAAAATTATTTAAGCATTTGTTCTTATTCACTTATTTAATTTCTATGAAAACCGTTTACCCGATATTTACAATGCAAGGATTATATTATGAATGCAGATGGGAGAATAAAGGCACAAAAATCCTACTAATATTAAAGTTTGTGAGGATGGATGAATGGATTTTTGTTCTCTTTCACGCAAACACTACTCGAGATTTAGGTTTAGAAAAATTTGTAAATGAAATAGCTTATAACTAAGTCACGGTCACGAAGTATATCGCCAACACCACATCATAACTGACTTAACACATATCACTTGAAACTATTGCCTTATACACAGTACAGTACAGACAACATGCATTCGGTTCGTTGGACTGCGATGCGATACATAAAAATCGTTTGATCAAAAATTATATTTAATATTAAAATGTATTATCTATATAAACATACGTTTAATAATATTTAACAAATTATACTTATTCATCATCATGTTAGAAATAATTGAATTGAATATATTATGACAGTAGTTCTACTACAAAATTGTTGCTTTTTGTATAACAGTTCAGATGAAATATTTTAAGTAAGTAACCTGTGATTGTCTCACTGCTGGGCTAAGGCCTCCTCTCCTCTTTTGAGGAGAAGGTTTGGAGCTTATTCCATCACGCTGCTTCAATGCGGGTCGGTGGGATACACATGTGCCAGAATTTCTGTGAAATTAGACACATGCAGGTTTCCTCACGATGTTTTCCTTCACCGTCAAGCACGAGATGAATTATAATCACAAATTAAGCACATGTAATCGGTTAAGATTCACGCGTTCTTACCACTGGGCCATCTGGGCTTATTCACATGAAATATTTTAATTGATTAAAATCGTGACTTTTACAACATTGTCTATAAATGTCTCGAATTATATTAAAGCACGTTTTTTAATTGTAACTTGAAGATTTACGAAATAGATATAGATATAAATATTTATTTATAAACAAATTATATATTAAATAAAAAAGTAAATCGTAACAAATAAAATGCATTGTCTGCACCTGTGACAAAAATAGCTTTATCCTTCAGATTGCAAGTTGAGTTTGGAAACCCAGCACTCAGTAGCACGCTCAGTAGCACACTGAGTAGCACGTTGAGTAGCACACGAGATGTTAACTAAAAAGTAATTAAACAAAGTCACGATACCGAAGTACACTACCAACGACACGTCATAAATTTATTAAACGAACCGAAAATGCGTGGGACGTATAACACTAATTAGCTGTCTATATAGTGTTTTGCAATGCAGGTTCATTATGAAATAAGCTTGTATCGAGGTGCAAATGTTTTGATGTTGTAGTTGAAGCGATTAGAGTGGCGGGATTATCCGATTTACGGTGAAATTTCTCCCTCGTATAGCGATTAGTGTTATGTTATTTAGTATAATGCCTACTGTTAATGTACAAAAAGGTATGGTCGATCTCATTATCTTTGAATAATAGACTTCGCCTGGCGAGGCTGTTTTATTGAAATATTATACAAGTATAAAAAAATAATAAAAAATTTTCAATTTCCTTTTTGCCATAAAACTGAATAAAATAAATATACGAAATATTTTAGTGCAAAAATATAATATAGTTTGTTAATATCCAATACCTATCGGTTCCAATATTGTGTGTTCTTGATATGACCTTAATCGGTCAAGTCACTTAGAAGTTATACTCACTAACAAACGATTATATACATATAATGATTTGGATGTTAAATGTGATTATTAGTTACATATATAACCGTAATAACGTAATCAATGATTGTCTTTTATTAGAAAGAAAATCGCGTATTAGTCGTATGCGAACTATTATACTTTATACTAGAACATCGCCCGCGACTTCGTCCGCGAAATTGAAATTTGAAAACTATTATTTAACGTAAATATGTAAATTAGCATTTGTTAATAGACTAAACGCAGAACAATTGCAGTTTGTTCAAACCGTGACAATTTTCTTATTTAGAGAATTTTCATAACATCTAAACCAAAAGTCCTATCCGAATAATTTAAAATGGAATTTACTCGTACATAACCAACCTTCATTATCAAACCATTTAAATGGTTAAGTATTAATATCATGATATCAGTATCACCACTATTCGATTCCACCCGTATTCGAACTTATTAATTTAAACAAGAACTGTTATTGTGGCTTAACTATAATAAGGGGTTTTCCAATAGGGACGCTTGAACTTTGACAGCTGATTGCGGCCATGTTGTTTGAGTGACAGCTGTCAAATGCAGTGTGTTATATTCATTCCGTCCTCCCAAACCACCATGGCAGGTTACAGTGTCGAGCAGCACGTGCAAATCATAAAATTGTTTTATGAAAATGGGTCTTCAGTTCGAGCAACGTTCCGCGCACTTCGCCCGTTTTACGGTCGCGATGATCGTCCTGCCGAGTCGACTATCCGTCGATTGGTGGACAAATTCGAGTCAACCGGGTCAGTTAACAATCAGCTGGTTCCCGTGCGTCAACGTAACGCGAGATCTGCCGAGAATATCGCCGCTGTGCGCGACAGTGTCCTCGAAAACCCGCGGCAGTCAATTCCGCGTCGCGCACAGGAACTCGGCCTTTCGCAGACGACAACTTGGCGAATTTTGCGTTGTGACTTGAGCCTGCACCCGTACAAGATCCAGCTGACCCAAGAGCTCAAGGTTAATGACCATAGACAGCGCCGTGTGTTCGCTGACTGGGCATTAGAGCAGTTGGAAGTTGACGCCGATTTTGGCAAAAAAATCATCTTCAGCGACGAGGCGCATTTTTGGATGAATGGCTATGTCAACAAGCAAAATTGCCGTATTTGGGACGAGACCAATCCACACGAGGTTCACCAAGTGGCAATGCACCCGCAGAAAGTGACTGTTTGGTGCGGATTTTGGGCCAGAGGCGTGATTGGTCCGTATTTTTTCGAAAACGATAATTGTGTGGCCGTCACCGTCAATGGTGAGCGATACCGGTCGATGATAACCAACTTCTTTTGGCCTGAAATCGAGAATATGGATCTGGACAACATGTGGTTTCAACAGGACGGCGCTACGTGCCACACAGCACACGCTACGATGGAAGTTCTGCACGAGCAAGCGCCCTTAATGGAAACCCTATAGTAAGACATATACCGTCGCGGACGTTTTTGTGAGCAATTATAAGTACTATCATATTAATATATCATAGAACACTATTTTATATATCATCAACAGTTTTCGCAGCGCACGCAAAATAATGACTTTTATAGGTAACATTGTTCCATTTAAAATGTCTAATTTTTTTGATAAAAATTATTGCCTATGCTACTCAGTAAAGATGTAGCTTTCTAATGGTGAAATAATTTTTAAAATTGGTCCGGTTTTGAGTTAAATCGTAACAAACAAACAAACAAAAAATCAAATCTTTCCTCTTTATAATATTAGTATAGATATATATGTTATAGGTTCAGGGAGGTTGACTCCCTGCGATTTTATCAGAGCTGATAATAAGCGCCGGATTAAAGCCTAGGCCCACAAGGCACCGCCCCAGGCCTCGGTTGACGCGGCTCCAAACGTCAAAAATTGTGTGATTTATTATTTTTGTTTATTCTTGGATGTCTCAGATCGGGCCTGTTAATAAGAAAATACGTATTATTTAAATTGTTAAGTTTATTCGAGGTGATCGAGTTGTAGTGAACAAATAACAACCAAGAAATAATAACAATAACAAATAAAACCGTTATCATTCTTCTTGCCGTTTTTATTAATTTCTGTTAAAGAGAGAAATGTTAAAAAACCGCAACGGTTCCTATAAATGGAAAAAAATACACTTCAACATAACTTAGCGATTTGCATAAAACGGCAAATTGTCGATCTCATTCAACTGTCGATTACAAAGCCATCTAGTAGGACATAAAAAAAATCTAAACCCAGCTACAATGTGCCTTTATAGTTTCGATGATAGAATTTAGCTGAGTTGACAATATAGACGATAAATTTGCTAATTTGGTATGAAAATAGAAATTATTTAAAAAACTATTGAAGAACTTACTAACACACACAAACATATCCTTACTTATATTATCGATACGAATGTGAGTTTGTTTGTTTGTTACGCTATCACGCCTTAACCACTGAACCGATTTTAAAAATCCTTTCACCAATGGAAAGCTACATTATCAGCGAGTAACATAGGCTAAATTTTATTCCTGTATAATTTGAATTTCATATAAAAAAATAGTTGTTTTGAGGATTTCTCGGAAATATGATGACATTAGGTATCAGGCGCCTTGACGTATGAATCTATCAAATGAATATAACTTGATGCTTGCAAAATCAGGCGAAATATATATTAGTTAATTCTTTTTTCATGATAACATCCATCACTAATAACATAATCACCTCAATTAATCAAGCAAGAAGAAGATACGCGGGCAAATCCTCGGGCAGAAACTAGTTAGAATATAATTTAAATTATCTTCGAATCTAATAAATCTTTCAATTCTTTTTGTCTGTCTACTAGAATGGGATCTGACACATCCTAGATAATATACGTTTAATGAAAACTTAATTCAAGATCTGTCAATTAAACTTAGTAGTTTTCATATGATAAATTTTTTATGCTGTCAATCAGCATAAAAAATTTATCATTCAAATGAACATGAATAAACGATGGAACTTGATCGTCGACTGTCGTTCAGTGGTCTTAAGTACCCACCTACCTATTTTGATTGAAAAATAGCGGTGACTCGCGTTTCATGGTAATTGTGGAGGACGAGCTGATTTTTGCAGTGGACAAGATTTAGTTTAAATAAACTCCGATTATGCATTTTATTTATAAACGAAACTTATGCTACTAGAGAATAATTGTACGAAAAATAATAACAACTGAATGCATTCATGTAAAAGTTTTCATTAAAACTTGATTTGTCATTTACCACTACAACATCGTCGTCTATGCCAAATTTCGTTAAAATAATTTCAACCATCCGTGTGTTATTGAGCAACATAAATCGAAACGGATGTGCAACTTTTTATAGGAGATATTTAAAAAAGCCCGCGATGAGATTAAAAATAATATTCATATTTGATGTTTTAGTTACGTTTTCTCGTAGCAACCAATGTGGTGGAATACTAAACATTATTCCGTTGGCCCTTAGAACTGAGAACAACATAACATAAAGGCCGGCTTTTTCACTCAGATATTTTATAAAAGGTTCAAGTCTAAACCTCGATATAATTAAATTTAAAAAAAAATGTACAGGAACGAAGGTGCAATAATGTAATGCAATTAATGAATTTATGGCACACCTTGGGAATGAGACGATCGCCGCATGGCTACTTCTTTTTTTCTTGTAAACGATATATTTTTTTATTTATTTAACACTTTATTGCACAACAACATATAAATAGCACAATAGTAAAAGGAAACAGTCTATCAAAAAATGGTGCGCAAAGGCGGTCTTATCGCTTATAGCGATCTCTCACAGACAACCTTTGTTGAAAGGAGCTTTGTAAGAGAACAGGTAAGTGCAAATTTGAAAAGGAGATATTTTAATAAGAACAATTTTAATAAAACACATATTTATATCTAAAATATAAAATTAAATATAGATAACTATAAACTACATACTATTCCATATACAGAGTGTAACAAAAATTCGTGTCCGACCCGTGAAGTGGTTATTAGGTATCGTGTGTCGGTTCTATATATGTAATAATTTTTAAAATATTAAGCAAAAAATTACATAAAGAAATATATTAATTGTGTTTAACGACACTGTTGGTGGTAAAAATGTGGGCTACTGAGGTCATGACCTCGTCTTAGCTACCCGATAGGTAAGAGCTATCGAGCCCAGACCTGTGTTGCCAAATAATTTTCGTCATTTAATTTAAAAAAAAACGGGATAATTTTTTGGTTTAGTATTTTAAAAATTATTACATAAATAGAACCGAAGTACGATACCTAATAACCGCTTCACGGGTCGGACACGAATTTTGTTACACGCTGTATATATACATACTTACATACATCCATACATATATAATTTACACATGATTTATTTAAACAGTGACAAATAATAGTATTTCAAACGATGTTTAAATATGTTCAGTGAATTCGACTGCCGAATATCTGTAGGTAGTGCATTCGATAGCTTAATAGTTTTTACAGTAAAATACATATTTATCATGTTACATAAAAATAAAATCAACCCGCTGAGTTTCATTCGCGGGTTCTTGAGAGTTCAGGCGCAGGACCAACGGCTTAACGTGCTTTCCGAGGCACGGGAGTGTACACACTTCCACCATCCAAACTCCGGGCTGCTACTGAGAATTTTCTGACAGAAAATCCTAATAACTTTTTATTGGCCCGACCTGGGAATTGAACCCAGGACCACCGGGTCTGCGGCCTTATATAGCCACTAGACCAACGAGGCGGTTTATACTTCAATATTGAATAAAGTATTTTGAATTCGAACTCGAATTTAAAAAATCAAAAAGATTACATCCTCTAAAGGACAACGTTTACTCCGACAGTTTAAATTATATTACAACTTCAATGCCATTCACCTTTATTATATTAATTATGAGAGTCTGACGTAGTGCAACATAATATTGCTTTAATTAAACAATTTCAACAAATTTATCAGAGTATGTAAACCGCAAGGCAACACGGTTGAAACACGACGCTGCTGCTACTAACTTTGTTTATAGTTAATATGAGCTGTTGCGCCCTTGACTTGTTAGCATTGACCTTTGATATAGAGGTCGTGTTAATTTATCATCTCTCGGAAACCTTCTCGTTTTCCAGGATGAAATTTATAGTGTATATTGAACAAGGGCATAACCTGTTACTATTTTTGGTTTTATTGAAATGTTTCTTGTTAGTATTGCTATGAACGGACAGATGTATAGTTTTTGTCTGTATTAAGTAACATGCTGGTTATTTTATGTATTTCGGTAGGGGTAGAAAACGTGGATCCTAATCAACTTGTTTTTGTTTGCCCATAGACATTGGCATTGTAAGAAATGTTAACGATCGTTTACATCACCAATGCGCCACCAACCTTGGGAACTAAGATGTTATGTCCCTTGTACCTGAAATTACACTGGCTCGCTCACCCTTCAAACCGGAACACAGCAATACAAAGTACTGCTGTTTTGCGGTAGAATATCTGATGACTGGGTGGTACCTACCCAGACGAGCTTGCACAAAGCTCTACTATCAGCGAGTAACATAGGCTAAATTTTATTCCTGTATAATTTGAATTTCATATAAAAAAATAGTTGTTTTGAGGATTTCTCGGAAATATGATGACATTAGGTATCAGGCGCCTTGACGTATGAATCTATCAAATGAATATAACTTGATGCTTGCAAAATCAGGCGAAATATATATTAGTTAATTCTTTTTTCATGATAACATCCATCACTAATAACATAATCACCTCAATTAATCAAGCAAGAAGAAGATACGCGGGCAAATCCTCGGGCAGAAACTAGTTAGAATATAATTTAAATTATCTTCGAATCTAATAAATCTTTCAATTCTTTTTGTCTGTCTACTAGAATGGGATCTGACACATCCTAGATAATATACGTTTAATGAAAACTTAATTCAAGATCTGTCAATTAAACTTAGTAGTTTTCATATGATAAATTTTTTATGCTGTCAATCAGCATAAAAAATTTATCATTCAAATGAACATGAATAAACGATGGAACTTGATCGTCGACTGTCGTTCAGTGGTCTTAAGTACCCACCTACCTATTTTGATTGAAAAATAGCGGTGACTCGCGTTTCATGGTAATTGTGGAGGACGAGCTGATTTTTGCAGTGGACAAGATTTAGTTTAAATAAACTCCGATTATGCATTTTATTTATAAACGAAACTTATGCTACTAGAGAATAATTGTACGAAAAATAATAACAACTGAATGCATTCATGTAAAAGTTTTCATTAAAACTTGATTTGTCATTTACCACTACAACATCGTCGTCTATGCCAAATTTCGTTAAAATAATTTCAACCATCCGTGTGTTATTGAGCAACATAAATCGAAACGGATGTGCAACTTTTTATAGGAGATATTTAAAAAAGCCCGCGATGAGATTAAAAATAATATTCATATTTGATGTTTTAGTTACGTTTTCTCGTAGCAACCAATGTGGTGGAATACTAAACATTATTCCGTTGGCCCTTAGAACTGAGAACAACATAACATAAAGGCCGGCTTTTTCACTCAGATATTTTATAAAAGGTTCAAGTCTAAACCTCGATATAATTAAATTTAAAAAAAAATGTACAGGAACGAAGGTGCAATAATGTAATGCAATTAATGAATTTATGGCACACCTTGGGAATGAGACGATCGCCGCATGGCTACTTCTTTTTTTCTTGTAAACGATATATTTTTTTATTTATTTAACACTTTATTGCACAACAACATATAAATAGCACAATAGTAAAAGGAAACAGTCTATCAAAAAATGGTGCGCAAAGGCGGTCTTATCGCTTATAGCGATCTCTCACAGACAACCTTTGTTGAAAGGAGCTTTGTAAGAGAACAGGTAAGTGCAAATTTGAAAAGGAGATATTTTAATAAGAACAATTTTAATAAAACACATATTTATATCTAAAATATAAAATTAAATATAGATAACTATAAACTACATACTATTCCATATACAGAGTGTAACAAAAATTCGTGTCCGACCCGTGAAGTGGTTATTAGGTATCGTGTGTCGGTTCTATATATGTAATAATTTTTAAAATATTAAGCAAAAAATTACATAAAGAAATATATTAATTGTGTTTAACGACACTGTTGGTGGTAAAAATGTGGGCTACTGAGGTCATGACCTCGTCTTAGCTACCCGATAGGTAAGAGCTATCAAGCCCAGACCTGTGTTGCCAAATAATTTTCGTCATTTAATTTAAAAAAAAACGGGATAATTTTTTGGTTTAGTATTTTAAAAATTATTACATAAATAGAACCGAAGTACGATACCTAATAACCGCTTCACGGGTCGGACACGAATTTTGTTACACGCTGTATATATACATACTTACATACATCCATACATATATAATTTACACATGATTTATTTAAACAGTGACAAATAATAGTATTTCAAACGATGTTTAAATATGTTCAGTGAATTCGACTGCCGAATATCTGTAGGTAGTGCATTCGATAGCTTAATAGTTTTTACAGTAAAATACATATTTATCATGTTACATAAAAATAAAATCAACCCGCTGAGTTTCATTCGCGGGTTCTTGAGAGTTCAGGCGCAGGACCAACGGCTTAACGTGCTTTCCGAGGCACGGGAGTGTACACACTTCCACCATCCAAACTCCGGGCTGCTACTGAGAATTTTCTGACAGAAAATCCTAATAACTTTTTATTGGCCCGACCTGGGAATTGAACCCAGGACCACCGGGTCTGCGGCCTTATATAGCCACTAGACCAACGAGGCGGTTTATACTTCAATATTGAATAAAGTATTTTGAATTCGAACTCGAATTTAAAAAATCAAAAAGATTACATCCTCTAAAGGACAACGTTTACTCCGACAGTTTAAATTATATTACAACTTCAATGCCATTCACCTTTATTATATTAATTATGAGAGTCTGACGTAGTGCAACATAATATTGCTTTAATTAAACAATTTCAACAAATTTATCAGAGTATGTAAACCGCAAGGCAACACGGTTGAAACACGACGCTGCTGCTACTAACTTTGTTTATAGTTAATATGAGCTGTTGCGCCCTTGACTTGTTAGCATTGACCTTTGATATAGAGGTCGTGTTAATTTATCATCTCTCGGAAACCTTCTCGTTTTCCAGGATGAAATTTATAGTGTATATTGAACAAGGGCATAACCTGTTACTATTTTTGGTTTTATTGAAATGTTTCTTGTTAGTATTGCTATGAACGGACAGATGTATAGTTTTTGTCTGTATTAAGTAACATGCTGGTTATTTTATGTATTTCGGTAGGGGTAGAAAACGTGGATCCTAATCAACTTGTTTTTGTTTGCCCATAGACATTGGCATTGTAAGAAATGTTAACGATCGTTTACATCACCAATGCGCCACCAACCTTGGGAACTAAGATGTTATGTCCCTTGTACCTGAAATTACACTGGCTCGCTCACCCTTCAAACCGGAACACAGCAATACAAAGTACTGCTGTTTTGCGGTAGAATATCTGATGACTGGGTGGTACCTACCCAGACGAGCTTGCACAAAGCTCTACCATCGAGTAAACGGTCGCAGGTTTGAATTCGGACTACAACCACTAATTAATAGCGCTTGATAAATAGCAATTATTAATATCGGGGTTATGAGGAGCTCAATTGCTTCTTGTCAACAGACGATATAGATCTTTTTACAGCGGTAGAATGTTTACCGGTAGTTACTAACAATACGAAAGTCACTTTAAAAAAAAAATTGAAACAAATAATAGTAAGTAAGGTCCTCCAGACCGATTTCGGCCACGGCGGCCAATCTCAAGAGAGATAGCCAACTGCGCAGGAGATATTATAGTGCACAAGTGTGTGCGCAAACACAGGTGCACTTTCTTTTCCTTAACTCTCATAATCCGATGGGACGGCAATCCGACACGACCGGAAAGAGTTCAGGCGCAGGACCAACGGCTTAACGTGCTTTCCGAGGCACGGGAGTGTACACACTTCCAACTTCCAGACTCCGGGCTGCTACTGAGAATTTTCTGACAGAAAAACCCAATAACTATATTGGCCCGACCTGGGAATTGAACCCAGGACCACCGGGTCTGCGGCCTTATATCTAGCCACTAGACCAACGAGGCAGTTACACAAATAATATATTTGAAGAAACTCGTCATGAAATCATCATCGCAGTAAAAAAATGGAGTCACACAAGTACCGGCTGAGGCAACTGACAGGGCTTTTTCCACACTTTAGTGTGTTGTTTACATTGGCGGTAAATGGAAAAGTTAATATTTAGTACAGTGCAACTATCAAATAATTTTGATGGCCACACACAATATAATGCGGCTTAATATTTAACACCGTATGTGCTTTCGGTTCGTTTTATCGACAGAGTTTAATTATCAAACATAGGCTATTAACATAACGATGGTGGTACTGTTCAAATAAAAACAAAGAATTTATGCCGATTGAGCATTAATATGTTAACTAGGCGCACAATTCCAATTTGTTTCGCTTTTGTTAGTATTATATTTGTATAAAAAAACATCATTATACGACAAACAAAGGAATTTCGTGCGTGTTCGTTTAATTATTAAACGTAAAAATTGTTTTAATGTTAAACGTAAATTTCAGAAATTGACAAACAAAAATAGTTTTAAAAGAAATATTTAAATAAGATGTAAAAAAAAAATTGTTTAATAAAAAAATGTGACAATAATGCGTCCGATGAAGATATCCTTACATTAAATGCGACTGTGAGTCTGTTTATTCGTCTTAACTACTCAACCAATCATTGAACATACAGGTTGTCAGGGGCACAGAAAAGGGCATTGAGTATCTAACACCTACCCTCCCCTACGCTCGGGGGGAATCTAGTGTAGTAGGTATAAGGTATGTCTTATCCAATATTATCACAAGCTTTCGCTCAGTCGGGGTTATAGGAATATCTTAAAATATGAATTCAATTGTTTAAAACAAATTTGGAGCGCGTTGATAAAATGTAAGTAAACTATTAATTTGTCACTCATATACACACAGATCTTTCGTGTTTGTTGCAAGACCCAAGACTGGAAACGTGACGCGACTCTGTAACATTAATCTGGAGAAAAGGTTTCTTAAAAATAAAAAATAAAAACACGGACTAAAAAGAATTGGTACGTTACAAGTGACGAGTTAATAATTATTTGAATTTTTATAGGACTACTCCAAATTTTATCAATCATTAAAACATATATTAATCATTAAAACTGGTTTACAATACACGAAAAATCTTCTATTTACCTCTACTACTACTATCTACTACTACACAATGTTCAACTCTAAGGGTAGAAACCCTTAGAGTTGAACATTGTGGTATAACCGCTCATCATCATCATCAAAGTCATATTAGTCGGGAAACGTCCACTCCTGGACAAAGACCTCCACGTGGAAATCCACGATGGCCGGTCGATAACCGCTAATATAATAAATAATTGTCAAATAAATTTACGACAAATAAAGAAAAGAAAAACATAAATAATAAAAAATGACCGAATTGATTACCTCCTTCTTTTTGGAAAACGAACACCGGCTGCTTATCATAATTATAGTTCGTCGGACACTAAAAATACTTATCAATTTCATAAAATACCAAGCTGGTTAAAGGTCAAGATCGCACGATCGCAATCGAAAGTCCGTGAATTTCTGTGGTAGATGCGAGAACTCTCAGGGCGGAAGGCAATGTTGTTAAAAAGTTTTCGAGCAAATCCTTCGACTGAACCGATTTTCAAACTCATATAAACACTAGACTACCCCTCGACCACAGTTCTTATTGGGACATAAAATAAAATGCTCATTTAAGTTTTAAATTAACATTGTATAGAATCGAACAGAAAGCCTAGATCCACATACGAAATAAAATTAACACTTTTATTGGTATTTAAAGTCTCTTTAGCGGACGGCAAACGAGCGATTTAATAATAAAGGAAATGTTCGTTGCAGGTGAGCAAATAAAAGAGGAACGACTGAATTTTCTTTTGGATTTATTAAATGCACGTTCGAAAGCGTTTACAATGGCCGGCGGATGGCTGAACCAGTGGCCTTGGATAAGGTTCTTGTTACCGGAAATAAGCGGTTACACGCTTATAAAAAAAATGAATCAGCAAATATCAGACATAATAGAGGTAATATATATTTTATAAAAAATGTATTTTAGTATAAATGAAGCATGTGTATTTTTTTTTCTTCGTATTGGAGCTCTCTGATTATTTCACTAGGTTTTTATAGCTAAGACCATAACATGGACTGCTTAAATTATATAATTACGTGGTCGGATGAAATACTGAAGTTAACATGTTAAAGTAGAATGTATAAATGCAAATACTCGAATGGGATTCAAGCAAGTCATTTCCTTGAGAGTAATCCCTGAATAATCCATTGCTTTCAACAGCCACTCGACGGACTCTTTACAAATAGATAGAAACGATGTTCCAGTGGATTATACAGTAATGTATTATTTGAATCGAAAAAGCTTAGTGCATTAAACGATTAAAGGCTCACGTATTACTTATTATTTATGAATATGGAATATCTGAATTTGTTAAGGTTAATAAATGTCTTATATTTCAGGAAAGTATTTTTAATCATAAGAAAAAATTGACAACAGGAAGTGATTTCATATATTCGTTTTTGGAAGAAATGAGAGTAAATAATGACACATTTACAGGTGAGTAAATTGTCAATGTATTTACGCCTGCTTGAGAGTATCATATCATCTTTCATGATCTTTAACAATTTCCAAGTTATAGATTCGATTTTGATTCTGAAGTTGGCTTCCTCAAGCTGATTACGACATTAATTAGATTTGCTCCTCCCTGACCTTTAATAAAAACACAGTAAAAGCCAGTGTTTGATTTAGTATCAAAACCAAGATCAAACATAAATAATTGTCAGTTTTCTTATTAAAATGTTCTTGAAGCATAAAGTTAAGTATGCTCTTAAGAAAAAGTAAATTAAGATGAGCATATGAGCCACCTGATAGTAAGTGGTCACCAACGCCCTTAAACATTGGCAGTGTAAGAAATGTTAACCATCGCTTATATCACCAATGCGCCGTCAACCTTGGGAACTGAAATGTTATGCCCCTTTTGCCTGTACTAACACTGGCTCAGTCACTCCTCAAACCGGAACACAACAATACCAAGTACTGCTGTTTTGAGGTAGAATATCTGATAAGTGGGTGGTACCTACCCAGACGAGCTTGCACAGAGCTCTACCACCAAGTAGACTAGCTACTAAGTAACAATATTAATAGTAATCTAAATAGCTACAGTAATTGCAATTCACACAAAACTTATAATTATTTCTTTTTGATTCATCTCTTTGGCATTTTATAACTTAGGTAGTGTCGTCCATTTTGTTTTATTTCCAAACTAATTTGATTCATAGCGTTAAAAAATAACGGTATAATTTAAAATGTTATTCGATTCTGTTATTAAAGCTCAATTCAACGAATTCGATAAGTTATTAAACGACTAATAATTAAAATTTCCAATCCAATGAACACTGAAAGGCTATTAGGATTATCATTGATTAAATAACGAAAATTCTACTCAATATTGCTAGCAAATAATTATGAATTGAACAAATTATTTATTACTTAATAACCCTATATATATGTATATCTAAATTTATTAATTTTATATAATACGCCAACTCAGTTATGATTATGTAATGAATATATATATTATTACGGTTTTGTCCGCCTCGTTGGTCTAGTGGCTAGATATAAGGCCGCAGACCCAGCGGTCCTGGGTTAAATTCCCAGGTCGGGCGTATAAATAGTTATTGGGTTTTTCTGTCAGAAAATTTTCAGTAGCAGCCCGGAGTCAGGAAGTTGGAAGTGTGTACACTCCCGTACCTCGGAAAACACGTTAAGCCGTTGGTCCTGCGCCTGAACTCTTACCGGTCGCGTCGGATTGCCGTCCCATCGGATTATGAGAGCTAGGGAAAAGAGAGTGCACCTGTGTTTTGTGTTTCCACACATACTTGTGCACTATAATATCTCCTGCGCAGTTGGCTAATCTCTCTAGAGATTGGTCACCGTGACCGAAATCGGTCAGGAGGACATTATTATTATTATATTATTCCGAACCATTATATATTTTATAAGTAGCTTTAATTATCTATATATAAGAGATTTCCACCGATATATTGACTGATCACGATATCTCTGGAACCATAAGACGTAGAGGCTTGAAATTTGGTAGGAATATTCCTTTCGCCGAGTAGAGGTCAGCTAAGAACTTTTTCGGATTTTGTTCAACTCTCATCCAAAACAGAATTATCACATATTTTATCATTCTCTTTATATAAAGGAGAGCCCATAGCAAACATCAGTAACAGTTGCCTTAGTAACCGTTGGTGTAGTAACCGATTTCATGATGTTTATATTGATTAATTAGCTGTTGCTCGCGGCTTCGCCCGCGCTTAAATATAAGTAAAGGATAAATGTTTGTTTGGAAGTCTATCATTTTAAAATAAGAGGCATGAAATGTCATTCTGGTAAGAAAAAGCTTAGTAAGGGTTTATTTTATTATTTTTAAGTTGATGATTATTCTTTATAATTATAATCATCATTGAACATATTATGAACTCCTGTAGTTTGACTTAATATATTTTATAGGTACTTAAATGGTTTGAAGTAAAATTTAATTTATATAAATATTCCGATTAACGATTCTGTTGCTTAAATACCTCACCATCTATATACGCCGTAGTTAAAACTATAAATGAGCAAGCGTACCAATATTTTTCAAACTCAGAGTAAACAATATTATTCCCGAGTCACTGAAAATTTTATTTATAATAAATAATCGAGCACCTCTTTGTAAACGGTGGTAGGGCTTTGTGCCAGCCCATCTGGGTTACCTACCCCGACGGGCTGGTACAAAGCCGCTTACTCATCAGATATTCTACCGCTAAACAGCAATACTTAGTATGGTTGCGTACCGGTTTGAGGGATGAGCGAGCCACTGTAACTACAGGCACATAGGACATAGCATCTTCGTTCCTACGGTTGGTGGCGCATTAGCGATGTAAGGAATGGTTAATATTTCTTATATTGCCATTGTTTATGGACAGTGGTGATCACTTAACTTAAGGTGGCCCATTTGCCCGTTTTTCTACCTATATAAAAAAAAGACGTTTGCCGTATTTTATTTTGGGTGCATAAATTACTAAGCTGTTCGCAGAGCTCACTCTGGAGCATGCAGCATAAAAACTGTCCATGTGATAACAGTTCTCACTATCGCTCGCCATGTTCAATGACACTTGGGACTTTTGATTGTCATGGGGAAGCAAACTTTTAGAGGGAACTATATATGTACATTGAAATTCGAATGATATATTCTTGGAATGAAATCTACCTGTTTTCGAGCATATCCTAAAATAAATCTGTGGGAACTGAATTCACATGATAATAATGGAATATGTTTTTGTTATACAAACTTCACTAACATAGTGATGTCCGTTTAAAAAAAAGTATTACTTGCACCTCCCTGGGACATATTGACACTCAGAAGTATGTGTATGAAGTTTTTTAGCGAATATGTATGAACGTTCTAACTCTTCAAAATAAAAATAAACAAATTTGTTTGCCCCCACTTGGGTGGATTTTCTAAAAACTTTGAAATATATGTGTATCAATTCAATCAAGAAACACAAATAGTAAATTTCAAGCGGATCGGACTATTTTTTATTTCCGCCTTCGGGACTCACATACCGAACGAAACGCGGTACTACCACTTTATGCCGATTTTAAGTGAGAGAGTGGTACTTCCGGCTGGGCATGCCGATTCATTCCGTGGCACTATAAAAACCTACCTATTACATTACATACAGGTATAGTGCGTCTTTAACAAATCGCTAGGGCCTTCAAAAATCGCAAAACGGACAACCATCAATGACGTCTGCCTGCATACGGGTCGCATACCCGGCGATGACCGCATTCTTCTCCCACCACTCCCGCAGTGTTGTACCGCGCACTTACTTTATTATTATCGTAACTTTTAAAATATTTGTCCGAATGACATAGTGGAAAAGACAAAGTTTATCTACTTTTAATGTCAGAAGTGATATCTTTTTTTGGGTTTTTATTTTATTATTTTATTGTTAAGATTTGTTAACACAAAATGTGCAATTATATATAAAATTTTATTGTATTTTCGATTGACTATTTTAGCGTCAATGGCTTACACATAAGAGATAAATATATGCTGTCGCGGACTTTTTTGTAGAACTATATAAGAGATATATTTCCACTATACATTATATTCGAGTAACTCTTACGGTTTTTGCAGCGCATACCAGAATGGCTTGCAAATAGGAGAAATTTTCCGACTTACGTGACACTTATTTTTATATTTTAGCTAATTTACTCAATCGCTTTATAAATTATAGCCTATAAGTTATTCTGATGTATGAGGTATATTATTGTAAAGTTTTTGCGTGAAAGAGTAACAAACGTCCATATACAAACTTTCGCGTTTATTATATTAGTAAGAAGTAGGATTATTATAAACCCTGTACCGAACACACATACACTGTACCGTATGGGCGAATTGATAGATTGGTGAATGTTTATATCTCATATTGATTAAAAAATTCACAGGATAAAATCCTTATTTTACCCGTACGAAGTCGGGACGGGCAGCTAGTATTTTATATATCGTCTATAGTTTTCGTAGCTAACGTAAAATAATGACTTTTATAGGTAACATCTTGATACCTTGGGTTACATTGTTCCAATTTAGGTAGAAATCTTAATTTTTTTAAAAATATAATAAAGCCTATGTTACTTTGTAAAGATGTAGCTTTCTAATGACGAAAGAATGCTTAAAATAGGTCCCGTAGTTTTTGAGTTAAATCCTAACAAACAAAAAATTAAATCTGTATAATATTAGTATAGATGTGTGCATGTGGGTGTACACTGGCTCGCTCACCCTTCAAACAAGAAGACAACAATACTAGGTATGGATGTTTGGTCGTAGAATATCCTACCCAGATATGCTTGCACAAAGCCTTACTAACAAGTAGATGAAAATGTATTTTATATTGTTTTATTGTAGACTAGCTGTGCCCCGCGGCTTCACCCGCGTATTATAAATAAAAATATAATAAATTATTTTATTACTATAATAACACACACACACACACCCACACAGACACACATACCCATACAAACACACACACACAAACACACACACCGACACACACATATCGCTACTGATAAAGAAATGCGATTTGAAATTAATTTTCATAAAATACCGTAGGGTTTACCAATCTTACATATGGCCTAACATTTGCGCCATCACATGTTCTTTGTGTGTACCAATTTTCATCAAGATTGGTCAAGCCGTTCTTGAGTTATAAGAAGTCATAAAGACAGAGAGACAGACAAAAAAAAAATAGTATAATGTGAATCACTGCATCATAAAACGATTATTTATCACAAAATTAGGTGAAAAAAAAATGTACAGACAGAACCGATAGATTTATACAGTAGTATAGTAATAGATTCGGCACTTGTATTTGACTCTTCGTTCAATACATATCTATACCTACATCTAGGTCGTTACAAAACTAGTTACAGAGAGTCTAGAAACTTTGGCCAAAGTGTATTTTAATTTTAATCGTCATTCTTACACGAGGCTTAACTTAAATGCGCATAAAACTTAAGACTTGAATCCGTTGAAGTTTACAACATTAAAGGAACGAAGAATATTAAAACGAGGCAATATTGAAGTGGAAGGTTTAATGACAAAGTACTCCGTGAAATGCGTTTAATATCTATCTCAATTAGCTATTATACTCTCTTCGCTTTGACGATGATAAATTCTATACCAATTGCGTCACTAGATAACTGTTGTCAACATTTTAATATGCGCTTTTGATTAATTGCCTCTTTACTAGTTAGTTTTTCGTCGGGATAATATGTTTTCTTTATAAGAATATTTGCTCAGTACATAACATTTTTCGATATTGTTGATGAAATCATTTCGATATTAATTAATATATATTAAATTATAGAACTTTGTAAATATTATAAATATTTTTGTATTATTACTTTTATAATGTATTTCTATACATATATATTGAAATGTAATCCAATGAGAGTACCGACCGATCTATAGCGTTCCTAGCACGTAAGAGGATTACCGTGCTAAAGTGTAGCACATGTAGATAGAATACGCGAATATTATCCGAAGAATCCGTGCGGTACATAACTCATTACAAGTGCACGTGTTAGATGATATTTCATCATATGTACGGAAGACCCACCCGAAATGAAGCATAATTGTTGATTAAGCTCGAGTGGGAGATATGCCATTATTGTCACGTAATGAGTACGTCATATGGGACGGCCGCTACAGGTAATCAATATTCCGTGATTACAATTCGTAACCTTCGCCGAAGATTTATCCCGCTTCATATTAATTCGTGTTCGGTTTAAAATTAAAATCGAGGGCTGTAATTGAAAAGCGTGTAATATATTTACGACGGTGTTATTAAATTACATTTTTATATCAGATTTATATTAAAGTGGTTACGAAACACATTAATATAACAAACAAATATTTAGATAATAAAACAAGCTTAAGAGTTAATATTAAAAAAATATATTTATTTTATGAAGTGATAATTTCCAATCTATTTTTAAGTAGGCTTTTTGAACAAAGTATATGTTTTAGATATTTTTTTTTTGGTATGTTATATAAGGCGTGCACGTACAAATATCTCATAGTTACTTATACTATAAACTTTAAAGTTTAATTTTATCTTATGTCTCTGATTTCACTTAAATAAGTAACATAATTTTTTTTTTGTTCTAAATAAATTCACATTACCCTGGCTTTGAAATTAGTTCTTTTAAGAGTCACTGTGTCATAAAAGCATAGAAACATGAGTCATGATAACTTATCACACTATAATATTTTATTAAATATTTTTGATAGTTTGTAAAATATCCCGTTATTTGACGATGTTACTTTTTAAAACGAATAAAGATAATCTGAATTCATAAAACTTGACACGTGTGTCTCTTGAATGTTCACTAATATTTCGCCTTTGTAACGATGCGAATACAAAAGACAAATTTCCTATTTTATATTCAAGTATGAAGTTGAGACGTCGTTTTAGTAGTTCTTAATAATTCCAAGACTTCGCTCAGACGAAGGTTATAAAAATGTAAATTTGCAAAAGAGATTTTTTGCATTCGAGATCAAGCGCACTTTTTAATTATCTTTCTTTTTCTATTTCAAGAGGAGCAGCTCAAGGTTATTTGCCTGGATATCCTGATAGCTGGTTCGCAAACGACGAGCAACGTTCTAGAATTTGCTATCCTTAAAGTATTAAGGGAGAAGAACATACAAGAGATGATTTATAACGAAATAGTCAATACACTTGGGGATGATATGCCTTCATGGGCTGACAGTAACAGGTAAGCTATCGAGTTTTATTTTGTAGTGCAAATTATTTAGGCGTTTTGAGAGATCAAACTTAAGTGCAACGTTTCTCTAAGTAACGTGTTAACGAAAAAATGAGTTTGACATTTTTGTTATTCATATTACGAAGCCAGAAATCTGACTGAAATTGTTATTATTATAACATAAAACTCTATTGCTTGCATATAAGTGATAAATAACTTCTCACATAACATTGTTTGAAAGATAATCGACAAATATATGACCTTTTGCACCGCAGTGAAGGGAATTTAACATCCACTAAAGCGTGCAGGAAAAAGCTTTCTTTAACAGAGGAGGACTTCGCCCCGACAGCGAAACATTTACAGCATGTTTACTTATGTATACGGAACACCAAACAGCTTAAAAAATATCCGTAAAAATTTTTAAAGGATTACGAAACCACTAGAGTCTTCATAGTTCAAAAAGAGTAAATCACTTTAAAAAATATTACATTACGTTAATATAAAAATGTATTAAATTAAACTATAATATCACAATGAAAGCACATTTCTAATTTTAGATTTGAATAATTTTTTGTAGGAAAATGTAAACATACAAGTACAATATCAGTATACAAATTATTATACTATTGAAATGTTATTCTAAGTACTTTGACTTATTATACTTAATTCAAGTAAGCTCTCACAAGCAGTTTTGGTAAGGCTACCGGTGTTCGGAATTTTTAACGAAAGTATTCTATCGAGATGAAATGACATGAAGTTTCTTGCAGTAGTTATTGTTTTTAACAATCAAATAATGTACACGTAATAATCATGTACAGTAACAGCTTGTAAATGTCTGACTGCTGGGCTTAGGCCTCTTCTCTTCTTTTTTTGAGAAGAAAGTTTGGAGCTTATTCCACCACGCTGCTCCAATGCGGGTTGGTGGAATACACATAAACTTGACACATGCAGGTTTCCTCACGATATTTTTCCTCACGGTCAAGCACATGAAATTCAGTGGTACTTGCCCGGGTTTGAACCCAAGATCATCGGTTAAAACGCACGCGTTCTTGCCACTGGGCCATTTCAGCTTTCAATCATCATGTATAATAATTATAATGTATTCTACACATTAACTCCCAGCTCTTCTATCATTTATATTATCCTGTAAAGTATAATACGCCTTAAACTTATTTAAAAAAAAACTTTGATTCTTAAAATCGTCTAATTAATCTTGATGGAAATTCTTTATCAATCATGATGAAACTGAAAACATTTCTGACTGACAATTACAACAATTCGATTGGTAAATGAAATTACAAACGTACATATTTCCCTAATTAAAATATTTGACGTACATCAAAAGGATTCCATAGAATTGAGTGGAATATTCTATTGAAATATATTATTCAATATTATTGAAAAGGACATAAATGTAATATTTTTATTGGACTTCAATTAAAGTAATAGAAAAAATATCCATAAATAAATCAACTGTTTTATAAGAACATTTTTCATGAAATACTTTCATTGGTTCGCTTTGAAAGGTTAATGAAAATATTTTTCTACATCGTTTTTACAGGTTAAGGTTTTGTTAGCTAATTACTAAGTTTAATTATGAAACAGTGGAGGGGCGTTGGCTCTCCTCATGGGACGAGAGTGAGAGTGAAAGCTCGCTTCTGTGTTACGCTTTTTTGATATGAAATATCAATCGGCACGCCTTGGGGGGTGAGACGATGGCAAATGGCATGACTCTCTCATAACGTCATTCCTCAGCCCCCACTCTGTACGATATGCTTCGTTGCTATATTATTATAAGAATTAGAAATGAAACTCGATATTCATATTAAGCTTACTTCGTATTTCTTTTATTATTATACATTTCACATGGTCACGTGGACTGGCGAAAAGGCCGTACCCGATGATACCAAAATATAGACTTGCACAAAAATATCCTACTAAATAAATTTATATTGATAATTTTTTTAATATTTATCATTTTCGATTTTCCACATCTATCGTGCGTCCCTAACATCTATCATGTTTTCTGAAACTGGAATTACGGCGTGATTCATACCATACAAAGATAGATGTATATATAAAATGATAGAATAATTAATTCTTAATCAATTATATTTATTATTCAATTATTTATTATATATATATGGGCCACCTGATGTAAAGTGGTCACCAACGCCCATAGGCAGTGGCATTGTACATTTCTTTAAAAAAATAACATCGCCAATGCGCCACCAACCTTGGGAACTAAGATGTTATGTCCCTTGTGCCTGTAATTACACTGGCTCACTCACCCTTCAAACTGGAACACAACAATACCAAGTACTGCCGTTTAGCGGTGTAATATCTGAAGAGTGGGTGGTACCTACCCAGACGAGCTTACAAAAAGCTCTACCACCAAGTGAACTACTATACTACAGTGCCTCCAATTAATCAGCTATTCCACCGCACAAACATCACTACATACTTTGTACTGCTTCATTGTATTACTCTCCACGCTAAAACACAGATTAGAAGGGTTAGTAAGGAGGTGTAATTACAGTCACAAAGGACATTCCACATGCAATCAGAGGAACTGATTACGAGATTGCAATCCGGATGTAATTAAAAAAAAAAATGCATGACACCACAAAAATTTTTTTTAACGAAACTGATTAACGATTGTCTGTTCTTTATTATTTATTTCATAAAATTTTCAGAGTATGTGTCTACTAGTATGTAAAAATGAACCGTTTGCGATTCTTGGTTCGTGTTTTGGCGTATTAAACGATTGATTCTCTATTCGTTTGGACGCGCTGATCAAAGGATTTACCCGTCCGGATTTGAAGAAAAACATGAGTTAGATGCCCATTTATTGGGTTTAATAGACTACTATAGGGTTTTCCATTAAGGGCGCTTGATCGTGCAGAACTTCCATCGTAGCGTGTGCTGTGTGGCACGTAGAGCCGTCCTGTTGAAACCACATGTTGTCCAGATCCATATTCTTGATTTCAGGCCAAAAGAAGTTGGTTATCATCGACCGGTATCGCTCACCATTGACGGTGACGGCCACACCATTATCGTTTTCGAAAAAATACGGACCAATCACGCCTCCGGCCCAAAATCCGCACCAAACAGTCACTTTCTGCGGGTGCATTGCCACTTGGTGAACCTCGTGTGGATTGGTCTCGTCCCAAATATGGCAATTTTGCTTGTTGACATAGCCATTCATCCAAAAATGCGCCTCGTCGATGAAGATGATTTTTTTGCCAAAATCGTCGTCAACTTCCAACTGCTCTAATGCCCAGTCAGCGAACACACGGCGCTGTCTATGGTCATTAACCTTGAGCTCTTGGGTCAGCTGGATCTTGTACGGGTGCAGGCTCAAGTCACAACGCAAAATTCGCCAAGTTGTCGTCTGCGAAAGGCCGAGTTCCTGTGCGCGACGCGGAATTGACTGCCGCGGGTTTTCGAGGACACTGTCGCGCACAGCGGCGATATTCTCGGCTGATCTCGCGTTACGTTGACGCACGGGAACCGGCTGATTGTTAACTGACCCGGTTGACTCGAATTTGTCCACCAATCGACGGATAGTCGACTCGGCAGGACGATCATCGCGACCGTAAAACGGGCGAAGCGCGCGGAACGTTGCTCGAACTGAAGACCCATTTTCATAAAACAATTTTATGATTTAAACATAGTATGCGCTTGCGGATTCACTAGTGTGCTAGTGGGAAGAAGTGTTAGATTATGTTAGTAAAAAAGTAACTTATGTCATTAGTTGCCGAGATGGTCCAGTGGTAAGAACACGTGAATCTTGACCGATGATCGTGGGTTCAAACCCGGACAAGCACCACTTAATTTCATGTGCTTAATTTGTGATTATAATTCATCTTGTGCTTGACGGTAAAGGAAAACATCGTGAGGAAACCTGCATGTGTCAAATTTCACTGAAATTCGGTCACATGTGAATTCCACCAACCCGCATTGGAGCAGCGTGGTGGAATAAGCTCCAAACCTTCTCCTCACAAGAGGAGGAAAGGCCTTAGCCCAGCAGTGGGACATTCACAGGCTGTTACTTTTTGTCATTAGTTAGGGTTCGAGCTTGCTTCATACGAAATTTCATCAAAATCTTTTAAATCGTGTAGCCGTGAAAGAGTAATATATAGATAGACGGATATACTTTCACATTTATAATATTTGGATCGATATAATATCACGCTATGATGTTACGTTTAAAGCGCAACATCTTATTTATGAATATTTATAAAACTATTATACAATAAAAGTTTAATAACGTTTTTTTTAGGCTAGTTTACACAATGGCTTTTCTATTTGAAATTCAGAGATACTTTACAATAGTGCCAATAGCCGGACCACGGAGAGCGCTCGAAGATGTAAATATGGAAGGTTTTCTTATACCGAAAGATACGACGATACTAATATCGGTCGGAGACGTGCATTTCGATCGTGATATTTGGCAAGAGCCGGAGAAGTTTATGCCTGAGAGATTCATAGATGAGACGGGACATTTAAAGGATATTGAACATATGTATCCATTTGGAATCGGTGAGTCGTATTCCTTGTAAAAAAATATCGTTATTTACTGTGTCCATGAACAGTTTGATTTGGTACATTTAGTATATTGGCAAACATACGCGTTCGAAGTGATACATTTTATTTAATGTAATGTTTATTCATTTTCAATATTATTAGAACCAAAGTATGTTAAGCATAATTTTAATTTATATTGCAAGCGGACTCACCTCCGCTATGACACCTTTGCTTCTAAATATGAATCAGAAAAAAAAGGACGCACACCTCAATAACGGACACATACCAACACATGCACAAACATACACACAGACACTTTCATGTCAACTAACATTTATGTCGAATTGAAATTGAAAAGATTGTAAAAGTTGATAGAAGATTCATGTTTTACTTTATATAGCAATTTTAAAATAAATAATATTATACTCCGCAGGGCGCAGGCGATGTCCCGGCGATTCGCTTGCCAAGTCGTTTATATTCATAGTGTTTGTTGGAATTATGCAAAAGTACAGGATTGAGTGCAGTAACGGCGTTCTACCTTCGGAAGATCCGATTATTGGCCTTATCTCCAGCGCGAGACCCTTTACGGCTGAATTTATATTAAGGGAATGATTATCTTGGTGTTAATTGTTAGATGAATAAATCGTCTTAAAATATAAAACCCGTATTTTTATTTTATTGTAATAACAATGTTGTAATTATTCGTTTTTTAAATGGTACTTTTTTGGTAACATTAAATATGAATGTACGGGAACGTTAGTACGCCAGTATTGTTGACTTGGTCTCGGTTAGCTTTAGAATCCAGTATGCGAAGTTTCGAGAAACTTTGACATGGCTGCAGTCCGTTTGCGTATGCAGTACCTACTCAGCACATATTCTAACGACAAACAGGATCACTATTATTATGTTCCGGCTTAATAGGTAAGTGAGCAATTGTAACTCCAGCCACAAGGAAAGTATGAGTTCTCTAGGTTGGTGGAGCATCCACGGTGATGACGACTTACCGTCAAGTGGCCCACATATGAAACATTGTCATATATGGTTGTGGTTTGGTCGCTGATTAGAGAAACACTACTCGCGTCACAATCCATTTTTGATAAAACTAAGAAAAACTATCCATAACCGCGGAAACGTATCAAATATAACATAAGCAGTGCAATACAGCGTATAAGAGCAGGAAAGCTAGCATATTTTATGTAAGTTCGACAAGGACGCAACATACAAGTTTGTCATTTGTCAAAACACTCAACGAATGTATCAATGTTACGAATGTGTTATGTCATTTGATTAGCGTAAATGTCTGATCGATTTTGTTCGTGGGGTTAGTAGAACTGTCATGAATTGAATAATTAGAATGTTGAAGTATAATTACTATTTTCGTTTTCATTCGTCATTCGTTATGGTCTAAGATCCGGACTAGGGCTGACCTGCATCCATCTGTTTACCGGATGAAAATATTTTTTTCTTAAATTTTACAATTAAATAAACATTTCATGATTTAGTTGCCCACTAAAATGTGGTCATGACTATTTTCAATTAATTATTCTTTTCTTCATTTTTTTTTAATTCTGCACCCACGTGCTCGCATTTCTACACGAGTCTCACACCAATCGAAAATATAAAATATATATACAGTATACATCTAACTATATCAGTAATATACAGTGGTGGTCATATAATTAGAAACACTTCTTATGAATAAAGAAAGTATAACTTCAACTTGAAAATGTTCGTAAAAAATATACACATTCAATAATTAATAATCATGCAGTAATATAGCCACTCAAATAAAAAACTAATTAAATGCATAAAATATAAAACTAATTTTACTTTTAATTACAAAATGAGTCTTACGCATGTAGGAGTTTATTTTCTGTTACTGGCCGCTTGGACGCCTAACTAGAAATATTTAAAAAATGCATCCATAGTTCGTTCTTTGTTTGAAATTACATAAGGAGAATAACATTTCTTCCTTGGCTTTTTCTATTATTTTGGCGGCAATTCAAAATTTAATCTGAATTTTATTTTGTTCAAAATGGCCAAAAATAAAAGTTGTGACGCGTGACTAGTAGGGGAGACCGAGGGGAGTTGAAACAATTTTGACATTTTGTTTCATTCACCAAATACTATAGACAGAAATCGTATGATATTAGTACCAATCGATAGGTCATTCTTTACACTTGCGAATGACTAACATCAAAAAATTGGAAGCTTTAAATATTGTGGTGAAAAATCGACTTAACCGTAACGAGTCAACTTGTTTCAACTCCCCTCATACCGAGGTAAGATGAAACAGGGGTTGAGGAGAGTTGAAACATATGATTTTTGAGAAGAATTAAGAGCTGTAAAATAAAAATGATGAATAATTTAATGGTATTTATTAAAATAAAACTTTTCAAATACGAAACAAACTTTATTATTATTATTTTGTACTGATAGGTAACTACAGGTCTAATACAAATAATTAACTCTTAAAGTAGTTAAAAGTACTATAACGTCCTATTCGTAACATTAATTAAAATAACAGTCAGATAAACAAAATAATTTCTTCTTCTTTCAAAATTTTTTATATATATATTCTATGTCTTTGACTTAAAATAATTATTAACTTTCAGTCGTTTCTTAAGTATACAATATCAGTATATCAGTCTTGATAAATATTTCTACAAATATTTAAGTTAGAATAATCTCACAAATGTCAAAAATAAAAATATTATGAAAATAAAAAAATATCAATCTGACAAGCAGTTGTGGCAAACATAAGAAAGTTCCCCACCAGTGCAAGCTTCATGAGCCCAGTTTTTGCATTCCAGACATTGCACCCATTTTTCTTTGGCTTTGCTATTTGAATATGGCTCAAAACAACAAAGACAAAAGGATTCTACTTCTTCTTCACTATCTTCATTTCCTCTTTGTTTCTTGACAACCTTGATCTTCTTAGTTTTAGTGCCTGGTTTTGATCTTTTTCTTGTTTTTATTTCTTCAAAGTTAGGTTTTTTCACCTTTTTCTTAGCTGTTCTAGCTGCTTCGATTGCAGCTAGTTCATCCTTTACGGGAGTGTCGGTTAAGATAGCGGATTTTACTTTGCGTCTATTTGTTTGATTTCCTTTCCTTGGTGGAGCCTTTGGCAAGGGTCTAAGAGTTTCAGGTGAGAATGAAATTGCCGTCACAGTAACTGCAGTATCTCGTGATGTAGATGCTACAGGTATTATATCAGGTATAAAGACTGTGGAAGGAATGGATTCAGTGGTTGAAGGCATCGTGATAGTATTAAGCATTACTTCAGATATCGCCAGATCAGGTGAATTCTTAACAAAAAATTGTGCCTGATTGTTTATTGACCATTATCTGATATAAAATTGAAAACGAGGAGAGTTGAAACAGCTTGTTTCAAATCTCCTTAGTAAGAAAAAACGTCCCAATTTTTATTTAATCCACAATCAAGAAGCAAATACACAGGAATCAATTGTACCAAATATATATAATAAATCTTTAGTTAATGCGCTTTCGAAACATATATAACTTAAACCAAAATACAAAACCCTTATCAAAATATAGACACTGTAAAAAAACGTTAAAAACTTACTTTTCACGATTTTTGTCACATGGCACGCAGAACTCCACAACCTCCCGACTTACGCCACTGACGCGAACTGACACTTCAGCGGGCGGGAGGAAGTGGTTGAAAAGCAATGTTGCCAACTCGCTAACGATTTTAAGTTCCGAAAAATCAGTATTGTTTCAAATCACCTTTGTTTCAAATCCCCTCGGTCTCCCCTACTATATAGACAAATAATTGTTAATTTACATATAGTGGGCGTACAGAAGGATAGCTGAGCATTTAAATTGTTCTGTTACGAAAGTTTTTAATGCAATTGATCATTATAAAACACATGGAACTGTTGAAAATGTTCTTAGAAAGGCTAAAGGTTTTTAAAAACCTCTCCCAGAGAAGATACACTAATCGTTCGTGTTGCTAAAAAAGAACCAAGTAAAGGCTCCAATCAGATTAAAATCGCCTGATGACCCGAGGAACATCTCGTCAAGATTGATACGCCGATTAGTGGAACCTAAATTGTTTGGAAGAATCTCTCGAAAGGTATCGCTTCTTACCAAGCAACACCGAGAGAAGCGATTATTATTCGCTAAAAAATATGTTAATTGAACGATACGAGAATGGAAAAAAGTGTTATTTTCATATGAAACAAAAATAAATATGGTAAATTCCGATGGAAAGCACTATGTTAGACGTCCTGTAAACAATGCTTTTAATTATAAATACACAAGGAGTATAGTCAAGCACGGTGTCGGTAACATTAAAGTTTGGGGGTGTTTTTCCGGATGCGGAGTTGGACCCGTTCGGAAGATTGAAGGTACAATGGATCAATGTCAATACAAAAATATCTTAGAGCACAATGATTCCCTACTCAGACGATCATTTGCCTGTAACCTGGATCTTTCAGCATGACACTGACCCTAAACACATGGCCAATAGCGTCAAATAGCGTTTCCTTAGCGAACAGCGTATATCGGTTTTAGACTGGCCAGCAAATAGTCCGGATTTAAGCCCGATAGAAAATACTCTGGTATATTGTTAAAAAGAAAGTCTCAAACAAACGTAACACCAGTCAAAACGAACCATATGAAGAAAAATGTATGAAATTGATTGAATCAATGCCACTTCGTTGCAGTGCTGTTATTGAAAATAAGGGATACGCCACTAAATATTAATTATAACTATTGGTAGGCTGCGGATAGTAGCTATTTCGTAAATAACAATACTTATTACTAATACTTCAAAAAATATTGTTTTTTATACTTGTCGTTGTTTCTAATTAATTGGCCATTATTGTTCATACCTTACAACTGATTTAAATGTTTGTCCGTAATGTAATATTGAAACTGCACTTGTATAATGGAATTTATATATTTTTTCTAATAAATGATAAATCGTTGAACATATTGTTTAATTACAAAATAAAAACAATTGCGGTGAAGTATCTTACATAATGTCAAGGACCGTTGGTAGTGTTTCTAATTATACGACCACCACTGTATATCTATAAATATTATAAAACAAATTAGTTTGATTCCTCGTTCTGTATATCCGCTAACTCCTTATTAAACACGCAACGGATTTTGATACGGTTTTTACTAATAGTTCTTACTATTAGTAAAAAACTTACGTAAGAAGATTCAGGGGAAGGGGGGGTCGATCATATCTTACTTTTTCTTACAAGGGGGTGGGAGAGAGTCTAGATAGTTATGTAAGATCACAAATATACGCAAAACTAAGATTTGAAAAATCGCGGGCACCCTACGGAGTGCCGAGGTGTGCTCGGATGCGTATGATAGGTAAACTATTTCCATGGCAACGTACTCGCGCTAACCGTACTGCACCTCCCGGGAACTCCCCGCTTTTAAGCTGTCACTGTTGTTTGCGTAAACGATACTCGTAACATCAAAACCAATCAAGCGTATATTCATTTTTTCCTTTAGAAGCTTACGAAATAAATATTAAACACGGGGGGGAGTGGTCAGCTTATTCTTATTTAGGAGGGGGAGGTGGTAAAAATCGTCTTACGTAATAAATGAATGGCCCCTAAGTTACGAACAACCGGAAAAATGCTTGCGATCGATCGGCGCTCTGCCGCCGTTGCCGTTGCCTATTCTCTCTAAAAGTCCCTTTTTAATTTTAATATACGTTAATGTTTTAATTTACGTTAATTAGTATTTATGTTACTTTTTTTAAAGTTACAAATAGTTAAGTTGAGTTTCGGTTTCTTGTTTTACTTATTAAATGTTTATGCATACGTATCTATATCGGCTTTGTGCAAGCCTGCCTGGGTAGGTACTTACCACCACACGCAAATATTCTAGCGCTAAACAGCAATACTTGGTATTGTTGCGTTTCTGTTTGAAGTTAAGCCATTGTAACTAAAGGCTCCAGGGACATAAAAAGGCTGGTGACGCATTAGCGATGTAATCGATGATTCGTTTATGAGCACTGGGTTGATCCTTCGACGCTTTGAGGTACTTCATTTTAGCCATGTTTATTTGTAGTCCGGCATTACTAGATGTGCGTTCTAGGCTAAGGTATAATACCAACAACAGCGTTGTTAAAAAAAAATCGTGCAAATTTCAAACCGCCATTTTCTTGGTGAATAGAAAGGTAAATAAATAAATAGTTAATTAAACTAATTATTTATCTGGGTGATTTGTGGTTTTTTTTAATATGTTCAAGTGTTGTTTGGAGTTTTAAGAGTAATTGAGTGAGTAATTTATATAAAGGACATGACCAATTTCTGTATGAGCGTTTGCATAGCTATCGAATTTTATTTACACCATTTAATTCGTTTTTACAAAATTACCTGTAAATATTGAAACGGATTACGGAAGGGACAAGGGGTACTGTGGCATTCCGCGCTGAGCGCTTACAGACAGAGGATGTGTCGCTCGTTGTCGCATGCCACATTCGTACATATTATACAAGGAATGTACTAATCTTTCAGTACGTATTCAGCGCGGCTAAGGATAAGTCGTTTTGATCAAAAGTATTTGTTATGTATTTAAACTTTTTTCATTAGTAGTAGTTAGTTCAGTAATAATAAAGTGATATCAATTTCAATTCGAACATTTATTCCACAAAAATCCTATAAAATGGATAATTGAAAGTTTAGAGAAAAAAAAACAAAGTTAAAAAAATGGTCAGTTTCAGAGATTTATATGCATCTCTTTTGTGCAGGGTTCAGGGCAGCTCCAACACTATCCTAGAAAAATGTTCTCGTGCAGGTTTGAATCATTGCCATATGATTCGTGTACTAACTAATAATGCATATTAATGTGTTGACATTTATTACATTCATGAAATTGTTTAATTTTAATTTAATGTGATTTAATTTAATTCAATATAATTTAATTTGAATTGATTTTAATTTAATTTAATGTGATTGATTTGTTTTGATTTGATTGTATTTGAATTGATTTGATAAATTCAAATATGTAAAATATTATTAATGTAATTTTTGTCTTTTTATTTTTTTATAATGTTTTATAATGGTCCTTGTTTGGTCGAAATAAATGATTTTATTATTATTATTACTTCCAATGTAAGTTGAGCTCGAATCTACATATTATATGATCAATCATATTAAATAGGGTTCAACTTATGCTGGTATACGTCGGTTAACTCACCCATGCGTATGGTAATGAAATTTGTTCTAAAATAACGCATTATTTGCAAAGTCGTTTTTTTATAAAAATGGCATTCATTCTTATGAAAGATATTGAGATAAGACCACAGTAGACCGTAGTAGAGTTGGTTGTTTGAAAATACTCTTAATTAAGTATTTATTTTCGGTTTGTAACTAACTTTGTAAGTTTATAGGTTTGATAGGTATTTCGTTCCGTCGTGCAATATTTTTTTCCTCATTGCTTTGTTAAATTCATACTTGGTCGGTTAGTTGATAATAATTACTTTTTTTTAAATACACAGATTTACCTTTCAGTTTTAAAAATACACAATTTCCTATGAAGGTATCGCATGCAGTCACAATAAATTAAGGACAGGGAGAGATATTTAAGAATAGATTTAAGGAAATGCTGTTTTTCTCATGACCAATGGTTTGTTGTCCTATCTAGATCCGGGTGCGGTGAAAACCAATAAATACTAATATCCCACGAAAATCAAAATAAAAATGTTGTGTATATTGAAATATTATACGTCTGCTATAAGTGATTTAATTAATGAATGAAACCGCGAGAACAGCTAGTGTCGAAATAAATAACTCATTATAGCAATATGCAAGATACTTGAAATCGTAAACACCAGAAATTTTCGGTTATCATGAGCGGCGGAAGCATATAGAATAATATGTTTTATTTCGATTAACTAGACTAAAGTATAGGGTTTTCCATTAAGGGCGCTTGATCTTTGAAATGCAAAAATAAAATACATGTAGGAGAGATATTTGCGAAATTTTTTTTTTATTTGGAAGGTCTATCGCCCATCCATATGCATTATGTATGGAATATGACATCATTCAAATGACCGCCACGGCTTCGGTTGGTGGCGCGCACACGAAAGGTCCAATTTTCGATGACTCTGGCGCACAAATCGGGCTGTATTTGATCGATGGCGTGGCGTATGTTGACTTTGAGGGCATCGGTGGTTTGCGGCTTGTTGGCATAGACCTGCGACTTAAGAAAACCCCACAAGAAAAAGTCCAGCAGGGTCAAATCGCACGATCTCGGTGGCCAGTTCACGTCGCCTCCGCGCGAGATGACCATGTCCAGAAATTGCTCGTGCAGAACTTCCATCGTAGCGTGTGCTGTGTGGCACGTAGCGCCGTCCTGTTGAAACCACATGTTGTCCAGATCCATATTCTCGATTTCAGGCCAAAAGAAGTTGGTTATCATCGACCGGTATCGCTCACCATTGACGGTGACGGCCACACCATTATCGTTTTCGAAAAAATACGGACCAATCACGCCTCCGGCCCAAAATCCGCACCAAACAGTCACTTTCTGCGGGTGCATTGCCACTTGGTGAACCTCGTGTGGATTGGTCTCGTCCCAAATATGGCAATTTTGCTTGTTGACATAGCCATTCATCCAAAAATGCGCCTCGTCGCTGAAGATGATTTTTTTGCCAAAATCGGCGTCAACTTCCAACTGCTCTAATGCCCAGTCAGCGAACACACGGCGCTGTCTATGGTCATTAACCTTGAGCTCTTGGGTCAGCTGGATCTTGTACGGGTGCAGGCTCAAGTCACAACGCAAAATTCGCCAAGTTGTCGTCTGCGAAAGGCCGAGTTCCTGTGCGCGACGCGGAATTGACTGCCGCGGATTTTCGAGGACACTGTCGCGCACAGCGGCGATATTCTCGGCAGATCTCGCGTTACGTTGACGCACGGGAACCGGCTGATTGTTAACTGACCCGGTTGACTCGAATTTGTCCACCAATCGACGGATAGTCGACTCGGCAGGACGATCATCGCGACCGTAAAACGGGCGAAGTGCGCGGAACGTTGCTCGAACTGAAGACCCATTTTCATAAAACAATTTTATGATTTGCACGTGCTGCTCGACACTGTAACCTGCCATGGTGGTTTGGGAGGACGGAATGAATATAACACACTGCATTTGACAGCTGTCACTCAAACAACATGGCCGCAATCAGCTGTCAAAGTTCAAGCGTCCCTATTGGAAAACCCCTTAGTTGTGATTACACACGCTTACGTGATCACGCTGCACACACACTTACAAATGCACTTACACACACTTACAAAGAATCGCCAATCGGAATAAACGTTCTCAAACTCCCGACCTTATGTGATGATGTCGTGTTTCAGTGTATTTTTATGAACACTCTCCTAACCTCACATTCTTACACTCCTGCTACCGGATACCGGATGCGTAACAAACAAACAAACTCACTTTCGCATTTTTAATAAAATTTGGGAGGCTCTCGCTCGCTTTGACAGGTTATACTCTTTAATTGTCATGTAACATTAAAATTAACATAATAGATGATTCTGTCGAGAAGAACTTAGTAGTCGCTTTATTTCTCGTAATCGAAATACGTAGTCAACTATACTTATACAAGTATGGATGTACGGAATTCTATATGGAATTGAACGTTTACTAAGTCCACGCTTCTTACCATCTATTTTTCTTGAAGTGTAATTATTTTTCCCGACGTTTCGATATAATTGCATTTGTTGTGGTCATGACCTTACTGGGAGTTACGCCGTCCATAGTCGACTGCGCTTGTTTTCTTCGCCTGGACGCTATTATCTTGATTTTTAAAATTATGCACCTAAAATTAAAACTTTCGGAGAGTTGGATTATATTTTCTCCATTAAAAAATTAAATACAACTACGGTTGACATTCAGAGCGTGATTGGGAAGCAAACTTCGTTTTACATCATAGAACCAAGAACAATGTTTTAACTTACAACAGCTATATTTCCGGAAGTGCCATACAGGTATACATTATTGAAGAACTTACTTAGAGAGCGGAATAAAAAAAAATTCAACAGCAAGCCACTACGCAACTTTTTTTAAGTTGACGTGTTTTCGATTTATATGTTTTAAATCCGTAGGGCTATTCTGTAAGAATATACTTGAAACACACCGTTTAAAACGGCCGCGAAATGTTAGAGAGTGATATATGCGATATTGACTATACTAGTAATAACATTTTAAGAATACACGCATCAAAATATTTCACGGGTGAGTACGAAGTGAGCTCTTATAGAATCGTACAACTGTTACCAATTATTTTCATACAATTTATCGGACAGTATCGTAAGCAGTCCCGTACCATTTGTTTGGGGTCGGTAAAATGTGCTTTACAGCATTGCAGGATATAGATTTGACTTTAATAGTTTATACGTTTCAAGAATACACGCATCATAAAAGTATGTCACCATAAATACGTTGCCAATATTTCACGGATGAGTAATTAAATGATCTTCGACAGTGCTGCCGGGCATCACCTGACGGCCATATTTGTTTTTATTAAAACACTCGATGGTATTTCTAAATTTGTTTTGTTCTTAGGTATTCCGACAGAGAATCAGGGTTGGTGGCGAGGTTTTTATTTTTTATTTACTAATGCCGTCTTTTGTACTTGAATGCGTTTCTGTATTTCTAAATGAATGACTTTAAACGGGCAAAAAATTGCTTCCCGATTTCACGCTTCGGTATAAAAGTATTACTATATTTTTATTATTTTCATATTTCAAAGCAACTAGTGTGTGCAAATAATTATTAAGCCTAAGCTAGGATAATACATATAATTAGTGAATTCATATATAACAATACACTGAGAACGAAACTATCAACTCCTGGCTAGTTATTTCTCATAATAAAATATGTTAGCTTTTACAAAATAAGCTAATTTAATAAACCGTTGAGTTTATTTAGCCGGTTATTTTAAGGTACTTTCTTTTGTTAACAGTTAGCTAGAACATTTGAATCTTAACCAAAGAGGATTCGAATCCGGGCATCGCTGGGTTACCATGTGCTTAACTTGTGTTTATATTTCATCTCGTGACCGATTGTGAAGGAAAACAATGCGAGGAAACGTTCCTTAGTTGGATGATAATACATGTATCCACCAAATCATATTTGAGAATTGTGGTGGAATATCTCATAATATCCGTTTGGCGATAAGCATTGCAGTTCAAACTCAAAACAAAATAACGGTAAAAACCACACAGATAATTCACTCGCTGGATGATCAGAAGCAAATACATTTCGTATTGTACTTTCGTTTTGCTGCGAACGGAGCTGTCTATGCGGTTGCTTTACGGTATCATGAATCGAAATACATCGGTGCTAAAATAAATAGAAACGAAATGACGTACAGTACGGAGGCGCTACTTACAACCTGTCAATAAGATCAGGGTTATCGAAGAGTTGTTATTAAAATGACATTCTATTCTATTTCGAAATAAGCTTGTTATATTGCTACTTTATTTAATACAAGATATGAATTTCAAAATCGATTCCTATTCTAGGTTTGCGTCACACCTTTTATATCTTTACTTGGTTGTAGAGCTTTGTCAGATATTCTACCGCAAAACAGCAGTACTTGGTATTGTTGTGTTCCGGTTTGAAGGGTGAGTGAGCCAGTGTAATTACAGGCACAAGGGACATAACATCTTAGTTCCCAAGGTTGGTAGCGCATTACAATGCCAATGTCTATGAGCGTCGGTGACCACTTACCATCAGGTGGCCCATATGCTCGTTCGCCAATCTATGTTATAACAAAAATCGATGTAGATAATGTTGGGTTGTTGACGTTTTCGTAAAAAAATAATAATTTTTAAAATTTGTTTTATCTATTTATCCATACCTGCCGCTAAATAAATTAAAATTAGATTATAATAATAACTTTAAAAAATACAATATTTATTTACATGACGGTACTAATGTCTGACTTAAAAATAACTTATTATTTTTGATATTTTGTTATTCGATATTTTCAATAAATTTAATAATATTGTCCTTTACTTTTTAACAAGCTGTACTTCAATGATGTTTGACCTTTATTTAGGCAATTGACATTCGGTCTACAACCTGTCGAATTAGGGTTGTGTACGTACGATTTTGAATATTTTTAAATACACAAACTTATCAGTAAATATAAGACTTACAGCTTTTTGCTTCGGGTCGATATAATATGAAAATGACTTCATTGGATCGACCATAACAATGAAATAATTTATTAGTCACTTTGTTAAAAAATGTTTGATATATATAATAAACTAAGTAATAACATATATAATTGTGTAAACATGATTCGTAACAAAACTCTCGATGGAAAAATACCGCAAACATACCTCAAAATTTGACTAACAACAACTACATCGAATAAATACTTTACATATGAAATATGATATCAATGAAACAATGTATATAAACTTACCTAAATAAAATAGTTGTACTATATTATACAAACATTTAATAAAGATTTCATATATACAATTTTGACGTAGATAATTACCATATATATATATATATATTTACCATAGTAATGCATATATATATATATATATGGTAGATATTAAGAAAAAATTTACTTAAAGCAATATATTAATTGTGTTTAACGACACTGTTGGTGGTAAAAACGTGGACTACTGATGTCATGACTTCGTGTCTTAGCTACCCGATAGGTAAGAGCTATCGAGCGCTATTGCCCGCACCTGTGTTGCCATGAAATTTTCGTCATTTAATTAAAAAAAAAATTTACCCGGAGACATTTTTTACTTAGTATTTTAAAAATTATTACACGATACCTAATAACCACTTCACGGGTCGGACACGAATTTTGTTACACGCTGTATAGATCTACTATATCGTACTATATGCGATACGATATTGTACGTTGATTATACAGCCCTGAACATTTACGCGCATGACAGCAAGGGTACGAAGCTTAAATTCAATCAGACGAACTATACGATATGAGCAAAATCAAGCATATAATTAATAATATAATCGTCATATTATTTTCTACACCATAAATTGACAACCCTCATGTGATGCACTTGAACTTTGCCGTTGAACTTGAGACGTAGAAGCAAGTATATTGCTATCGACGGAAGAAGATAAGAAAATTTCTTTTAAGTATTTCGCTGTTTGTGTTAGTTTTCTTTTCAATTTACTCGTTCAACATGACGACTCATAACTATAATACTTGTCTTAAACTTTAAATATTGCTGTTATTATTATATCCTAAAATTTTTTTTGTCTAGTTAACAAATATTTGTTAGTTACATAATATACCGGTAAAAATACAAGCGTAGTTGATAGTTGATACATAGACCAGGGTCGATAATTTAAGAAATCAAAAAAAAAAATAGTAGGATGAAACCCATTGGAAAAGGAAGATAATGTAACAGAAATGAAATAAGTTAAAAAAGTTAATATTTAATCAGACATCTACAATATTTTGTGAAAGTTTTAGAATGTTCTTTAAATTATGTATATGCGTAGATGCCTATTTATTGCTATTTTAAGATAACTGATATACCTGAGTGACCTACGGAAACTTTGAGCCCATCAAAAGGTATTTCATAGAAGTGGGGAAGGGGCTGGGAGGGTCTGGGCCTTACTACCTGAAATTTCGTAGTAGCTGTTAAAACCGTTAGCCAGTATTCGAGATACAGAGCAGTGAACAACATCGTTCATAAAAAATACGCGTGCATTTTTTGCATTTTCTGCGAACATTTACCATAGTAATGCATATTTTTGATGTCATGAAAGATAAAAATAAAAAACCAAAATCTTGGTTATTTGAATTTTACACACCTTTTTCATAAATTTTGAGGTTATGCGATAAAAATTTAAATACAAGAGTTGTAGATCTTTTTATTACCTCCAACTTTGCCATTTAACTTTTTTCATAGGACTTGTAGTTTGCCGGAAATCGAGATAAACCGTTTTTTATCCTTAAAAACACACCTCCTTCCACTTCCCGACCTCAGATCGCCCGTAAATTATTTTTTCTTTTATTTTTGTAATATTCTCTTTCTTTTCCAATGGGTTTCACCCTACTATTTTTTTTTCACTTTTATACCATTATTTTAAAGGCTTTAAAGGCTTTAGCCCTGGCCTAACCATGAAATGTGTTGGAATAAATGATCTGGGAAGCGAATTTTCTGACAACTTATTGAGCAGATTAAATATATACGAGAAATTATTAATTTGTATCTCGTGTAATATGTAAACTTCAGCGTTGTAACTTAGGATATTAGTTCTACGAGGTTAAATATATAAGGATCTTAATACATGAACGATAAAGCGAAGTGATTCATGTATTATTATAGGAAATTATTAGCGACAATCCAGGCCTTGCCAATAAAATACCTTTTGCAAGCGAACTTTTAGATTTTACACAAAGTAATCGAACATTTATATTCCTCTCTGCATCTATTAATATTAAATATATGGCGCAGCCGTAAGCTTTACGGCTGCGTCAGCGAAGGCGACAATATTAACATAAATTTATACATTAAGCTGTAATTGATCTATGTATTTTTGAAATAAGAAAGTAGATGGCTCGCTATCCCGATTGACACATTGAAGCTATAACTGTCTTATTAATAAATAATTTAGCAATAAGAATAATTTGGTGCGGCTAAATCTAAAACTTAGCTCCGATTGTGGCGGTTTACGGATAAGTAAGACGTTCGTGGTCAAAAAACATATTTTTATCAATATATTTATTTTTAAAAACGGTATTTCATCCGATTGATTTTTCCCCAATTTGTGGTGGCAGTGTTCTACTATTTTTTTTTCAAAGTGGCATTTTGTTTTTTTTTTTTTAAAGGTTTGGTAGGCGGACGTCCATATGGGCCACCTGATGGTAAGTGGTCACCAACACCCTTAGAAATTGACAGTGTAAGAAATGTTAACCATCACTTACATCACCAATGCGCCACCAATCTTGGGAACTAAGATGTTATGTCCCTTGTGCCTGTAATTGCACTGGCTCACTCAATCCTCAAGTTGTTTGAGGGTATACCAAGTACCGCTGTTTTGCGGTAGAATATCTGATGAGTGGGTGGTACCTAACCAGACAGCTTGCACAATATATGCAAAGCTCTACCAAGTAAAGCTTGTTACATTTTTCATTTAATTTAATATGATATTATTGATGCTTTCTTATAATAATACAAAGATTTGCATTGCATGAAATTTAAAGAAAACTATCTTTTTGGATTTTTCATGAATTCATTTTGGTTTTTGGTTCTCAGTGTTTTGATTGTCAAATAGCCCTTAGTTATCATTTAAGAGATTTTATTTTATAAATGTCTAAAGCACGAAACATATATTCCCATAGTTATTGGAAAATATTAGAACATTATTTATCAAGCTATTAAACTGAGAGCCAGTGATCGGCAGGCTTACTAAGTACTTTAGCAAACTCCATATTGATGCTAGGTATACTATTTCACCTGCTGAAATGGGGATTCATTATTCCTGTCGACGGTTCCTTTGGGGCGTGTCCAGAAGTCAAAAATCGTCAAAATTGACTTTTAAAACGTGATCGCAGCGTATCTTCTGTTTTAATATGTTATAGTATGCAAATTTTTTTATTTACCAATTAAAAGGCAAACACTTGATCCGCTTCCTGTGTGTTTTATAAAGTATCAAAAGTTCGAAAATTTACGTTATTTTAGCAAAGCTGAAATTTATATATGTTGTTTAAATTATTATTATATATTTAAAGACTGCCTCGTTGGTCTAGTGGCTAGATATTAGGCTGCAGACCCGGTGGTCCTGGGTTCAATTCCCAGGTCGGGCCAATAAATAGTTATTGGGTTTTTCTGTCAGAAAATTCTCAGTAGCAGCCCGGAGTCTGGAAGGTGGAAGTGTGTACACTCCCGTGCCTCGGAAAGCACGCAAAGCCGTTGGTCCTGCGCCTGAACTCTTTTCGGTCGTGTCGGATTGCCGTCCCATCGGATTATGAGAGCTAAGGAAAAGAGAGTGTGTTTGTGCACACACTTGTGCACTATAATATTATCTCCTGCGCAGTTAGCTAATCTCTCTTGAGATTGGCCGCCGTGGCCGAAATCGGTCTGGAGGACCTTATATTTAAAGAGGAAGACATATAGGCTGGTTCCAAAACGCGGGCAGATGCTATAATGCTTTCTATGTCGTACTTATAAAGGTGTGCGATATTGACTCGCTTGTTAATTTATACGTTTTGTTAAAATAAAATATATAAAAAATCTGTATGAGTATTGAAATTAAAAAAAAATGTTTTCAAAAGAAATTATATCTTTGCAATTTAAAATTAGACTAATAAATTATAACATTGATCTCATTCCCTATAAGAATAGGTACATTTCAAATGTTTGTCTTACTTATTTTATGCAAGATTTTCAAGTAAAAAAAAACAAAAAACTATGTTGAAACTTACAAGCTGAAATTCAAGTAAAAAATTCAAGATCAAAAGTATCGATTTTATTATTGTATTTTTCACGTAAATATTATAATTATTATTATGTTATATGAATGTACTTAAAAGTATATTTATATAATATTTATTATATACTTTACTTATTAAATATATATAATATTAAAATTTCAGAATTATGCGTTGTAGAGAACAAATTTAATAAAGAACAAAGCTTGCTTGGGTTTTAAAAGAGCTTGTATATGTTAAAGTTATATGTGTAGTCTTCTTTACACGTTACCTCATCTACACTGGCAACGGACCGAAAGAATAAATTTTATTTTATTCTTCAAGAAGTGAGGTGCATAGACAATTTATTCGAATATAAACGGATAAGATTAAAGCAATGTGTACTGAGCCGCCATTGTGAAAGAGGCGCCATGATCTGGTCTGGCCCGTATGAGGTTTTTTTTATATCCATAAGCTTTGCGATTGCAGTGCCATGTATAGAGTTTTTACTCATTCTTTTTTTAATATTTGTATACACGTGCTTGATTAGTTCGATATTGAAGATTACGAACCATGAGAGATTTTGAAAAATGATTAAATATTTTGACTAAAATATTATAAGATTAAAACTTTTAAATAATATATTATCCAGCCAGGAATCATACCCGTTCACTTAGCAAAAAACATATTATTCATAAACATAAGATCGTGAATCTAAAGAAAATAACTCATTTTTGCTTCTTGCATTATGATTACCAAACGTTAAAAAAATGGGTAGTCATATTAATGTCATTTAATTCCTACATAAAGTGATAAGTTTCTCGTAAACAAAACGCAAGAATGCTTAGAAATCTGTGTTGTCCCATTCGAAAACAATTTAAATTCATAATTTCACGAAATTCATCATATGTCAACTAAATTGAAAAATATTTTTAATCAAATTGTCAACGAGAATTTTACGTGTAGAACGCAAACTTTGAACAGCTTGGACGGGAAGATTAAATAACATTTTGTTATATTAAATATACATACTTTTTTCAATATTTGTTGTAATAGCTGTCCAGACTTGATTTTTTTCTATTTAATTTTCTAGTTGAAAGTGCCTACAACTTCATGAAGCTGGCGAGGTTAAAAGGTCTTGTATTTTTTCTCATTTTGTTAAACTTAATACAAAGGTAACTACATTTTTCCTAGTTACGCTTCAGAACACAGGCGCAGAGAATGAAATATATTATACGTGGAACTAATAAAATGCTTGAAAAAATATCACAGTCAATTTTAATTTAGGTCGTACTTACACCACTGATTGTCTCATTGGTATAGTGGCTAGATGTAAGCCCGTAGACTCGGAGATCCTGGTTTCAAATACCAGGTCCACCAAAACTTATTGGGTTTTTCTGACAAAAATTCTCAGCAGCACCCTGAGTCTGGAAGTTGGAAATGTGTACACTGCCGTGTCTCGGAAGCACGTAAAGCCGTTGGTCCTCCGCTTTTACTTTGACTATCAATAAGCTAGTGTATAGCCTGTAATGTTTGAGTTTGGGTACCGATTTATATCGCACACAAATTAATACACGAAGATCTCTCCATCAGTATCTCTAAGTTCATTTACGTGAATACTGCAAAATGAAAGCCACGTGTAGCAGTTCTAATGGGTATTGATATCGGGGTTTAACAAACATATGCAATAAAGTTGTTAGTCGAGTGAATGCTTGTAGGTTGAAAATGTAGTTTATAAGCCTTTGGGTTTAAAAAAGATATTCACTTTGAAGTTACTTTGTACGGTATTGTAACAAGTAGGTGTTTTTTCGGCGGTGGGTTTTAAAATAATTTTAAATTTCATACAGTTCATTTACTAGTATTTCTTTTTTTTATATTGTAGGTACGCATACGGCCAAATATACCGCCTGATGTTAAATGATCACCACCGTCCATAGAGTTTTACGATGTAAGAAATATTAATCTGATTTGTTGTGTTTATTGGACTATTAATATTAATAAATAGACGAACTTATTAAGTAAATCTTAATTTTAAATTAATAATTCTAATAAATTAACACTAATGACATCTATTACATAAATATGATTAACAGATGTAATCAATATGGGAAGTTCATGACAACAACAGATGGCGCTACATGTACTAAATGTAATTCGATTTTCCTTCATTCCTGCTATAAGCTCTATCTATCCGGTCAATAAAAACAAGTTTGCTATAACCATTGAATCGCCCACTGCGGAATAAATTTTTACAGATGCGCATTCGGCAGATAACGGAGAAAAAGTCTCTGCATTATCGTTGGCTGAAAAATAAGGCTCCTAAGATTGGATGACATAGTTGAGGCTGGAGTTAGGTAGGCTCAATGAAAACCTCCTCTGGGTAGGTACCACCCATTCATCAGATATTCTACCGCAAAACAGCAGTACTTGGTATTGCTGTGTTCCGGTTTGAAGGGTGAGTGAGTCAGTGTAATTACAGGTACAATGGACATAACAACTTAGTTCCCAAGGTTGGTGGCGCATTGGCGAGGTTTTGTTTTAAAGAAATGTACAATGCCACTGTCTATGGGCATTGGTGACCACTTACCATCAGGTGGCCCATATGGTTGCCTTGCTATCTATACTATAAAAAATATTGTTCGAATTTAACATAAGGGTTGAACCATGGAGGAACGTATGTCATCTTCATTTAGAGAATAAGTACTCAAACGGTGATTGTAGTAGTTCAATAATGGATGAAACGATACAGCAGTTAAAAGCGGATATTAATGATCGTGACCAGGTTATGCTATTAAATAACATACAAAAATTGAGTATACCAGAACAAAGTGTAGAGAATATGGTACACCTAACTCAGGTAATTGCGAGTAAGTTGGGTATTACTTTCGACACCCACGATATTGTAAGTGCAGAGCGTTTGGATGTATGTGTGTATGTGTATAAATTTCAATTTCTTCTTATTTTGGTAATTTTAATATTTATAGTTCTTTTTTATGACCTTTCCATTTATTGTAGCTTTATATTTGACGTGCTTCTTTTTTTTTTGTATCCCGGGAGTGCTCTACTCCACCTGATGGTAAGTGATAGTAGAGTCCAAACGCGACGACGGCTAGTACAGTCGATAAGAATGATCTGCACTTGCCGCCCCCGCTTTGCCGGCCCGCAAAACGCCTCTTCTTTTTTTGTGTGACAAAAATTGTTTACGTAAAGCTCAAAAACATCATATGTTTTTCTAATTTTTTTACAAATTGGTCACTATTACGTTTTCTAAAATGATAATAGTGGCAGTTAAAGAGCTACCTAAGCTATTTTACTTTTACTGATCTTTCTTACAGATAGTATTCTTTGACTTTTTGACAGATTGTATGTACCCAATTTTTTTCCTTTTCTCGCGTGGATCTACGCTAACATGTATCCTTAACCAATACATAGATTTAATATACGTCATACAGTATTATTTAATCGTAATTTTATCTTTATTATATTTATCTTCGGTGTTTTTTAAGGGAAATTGTTGTTATTTTATCATTTTTTAAATTAGGATCCTTGCCTTATTCTGTCAAACATTCGAATGTCAAATCATGACAATTGATAACAATCAAACCAAAGATTTGACCAAAAACATTGAATAAGTATTTTAAATCAATACGTAAATAAAATTCAATATTTTACATCATTTCTATACCAAATTAGGTTTGTAAATAAAAATAAATTTTACCACACAGCTTAAGAAAAATGTTTTTTAATTTACAAATAATTTTCAATATTTCCAGAGCCAATCAAAAGTTTGGTCAATCAAAGCGTCTGTGAAAATTGTGGAAATAAATTAAAAAAATCCAGTGGAATATTAAAAGAAAAATATTCGAGATGGCGAAGTTTTGGGTTACTTTGAAGACCGTATGCAGCGAGCAGTCCGAGTGCGCTCTTTATTAGTGTTGATTTTTAAATACCAATATCGTTCGTACGTTTCTGACCTAATTTTGTTTTTTTAATTTCGTAATCTACATATATAATATAATCAGAATACGAAGTGAGCACTTAAGCGGTCGTTGTAAAAATTACTCTTGTGACAGATAGACTTTCTGGCGTTTTAAGGGTAAGTAACCTTTAACAAATCCTGAGTTTGAAAAATAAAGCGGAACATTTTATTATTTTCGGAAAATGTGATGCGTTCATCTGGGATGAGAATGTTGAATGTGTGGGTGACCAGTAAGGATATAATACAACGACTAAGTGTTAGGAAGTTTGCAAGTAAACGAATATCACATTGTTCATGTAATGCTGATATATGTCACACGAGATGAGTGTTATGAATAAATATGGTTGTAAGGCAAGAAGAAAAAGACCAAAGAACTAATTTATTTTCTAGTTGAACTCTGGAATGATAAATTTATTGGAAACCGAGAGGAACAGAATTATGATTCCGAAAATAGGAATCTACAGTTTTATTCATAAATTAGTTATTACATATTTTTTAAAACCCTTCGATATTAGATATAACTTTTTCATATTAATACCATAGTATGTTTTAATGTTTATAGTGAATTATTTTTTATGTCTCGAGTAATCGTATAAATGACGACTGTTGTAAGCAGAGTATATTTTTCTGAGCTTAATCGTTTCAATAATATGCAGCCCAGAATCAGTTACTGAATGATCTAACGTTTAGCAAAGCCTACCTCTCCTATTATGAGCAGAGCTAATGACAGGATCCAAGTTAATAAAATGATTTTGTACTTTTAATTATGCTGACTCATATTTTTGGCTGTAAAATCAACATTCCAGATCTTTATGTACGAATCTGATAATATATAGATTTTGAATTAATCATTGTTGTCTTCGCAAATTTTTATTATGAAAAAAATTACGATATAATAGTCAGTTATTTTTCTAAAAGATAAAATAGGAAGAGAGAACAGCCTCTTCTAAAAGCTTACTGCTCCTTAGCACTGGTGGAAGACAGAATTCCCTTCACAGCCAAGAACTAAATGAATTACAAACAAAAAGCGAGTAAAACTCAGCTTACTGGAATTTATCTCATACTCTTCTGTTTAGTTGTCGTACTGTACGTGTATAATGTTAATGTTTCTTAAAGATAACTTAAAGATACTTATTTGATTTTATATTATTGTTATAGAGTTGACCGAATTCAACAATTAAAATGAGACATAGATGTATTGATTTAACAGCAAGTCATTCATCCTCGGTATCCAACGACAGAAATGTGAGTATCACCCATACTTTTTGTGGCAATTACTTTATTTTATTGAAATACAATATATCGGTAATCGATAAAATTACGATGTGTGATTAAATAATAAAAATGCAGAATGTCTACGCGGTCCCTTTCAAAAACCAGGTAGCCGTTAGCGTTACAAATATTAATAGTGTATATTTGGTTGTATTGTCACGCGAGAATACAGTTCGATAGTTACTGATGCAATTTGGCAAAACAATCTTTTTTTTTTTCATTTGTTTATAATAAATTACCTACATTTTAATTTTAGCCTTGCGAAGCATATTAGCTATTATATTCAAACAGTTTAATATTTATGACGTTTTAGTATTGTTTCGTTGACGAATATTGAGTCCGAAAATGTGAATTTAATTTGTCATATTTGTTTAATTGTATTACGGCTACTCAATTTATGTAATATGTATTGCGTATTTTTACTAATTGGCCGAACACGACAATCTATTCGATTTTATTTTATATACTACTGCTTTATAACAAATACGTGTTTCAGTCAACTAGTCGGTTTCCAGGTAAACATCAGAGCAGTCAAGTGCCAATATTTGCTTTGTCAGTCCACATTTTGTTTGCTCAATAGATTTTGCACTTCCATTTGTAATTGTTTTTCGAATACGCTATAATAAATATTTCGGGATGCTTGAGTTATTTGTAAATTCAGCTCATTTTTGAATGATTTATTAATAATCTCTTCCAATACGCCAAATATTTTAAAATACTTGAGTTAGTTGCGAAATCATATTTTTTGTAGTTAATTTGTCAATAATAATTTCCATTATACAAATATTTTTTAATACTCGGATTATTTGTGAATTCGGTTCATCTGTTGATAATTTGTTAATAATATTCTCTAATACGCCAATATTTGGTCAAATATTGGCGTATATTGCTACCCTAACAAGCTAACCTATGTAAAGCGCCGCCCTTACGTTTCTGAATCTTATAACGTATCAAAATATGAATTTATCTACTCAAAATACTCGTTTTATATTCTAGTTTCAATAAATGTTTTTCAAATAATATTTTCGTTTGAAAATTCGGTACGTTGCGAAACAATACGCTTAAATTGATAATTCTAGCCCCTTTGTACACTTGCTAGTTCGTGTAGGAAACGTGAAAACAGAAATACACTGTATTGTTGTGTGGCGGTAGTGGGCGCCTGTTGAAACGTGCACAAAGCCGACAAGTTTATGCCTTGTATAATGTAATATCACTGACGCAGGCGTATTTTTACAGTTACGTAAAAATTGTTTTCCTTTATTATTATTTTTTTGTCAAATTCTAGCATGTTGAGGTCTCCAAGTACGCATTTATGTATCTTCGTTAAATGTTCTCCCGCAATTCCCGAGAACAAAATACGTAATTGTAAATCTAAAACAATTTTTATCTTCCGACTCGACGGCTATGTATAACAGTTATTTGCATAATTAACACCTGATATTATTTACATATCGAATGGATAGCCGCTGGCAGACTAACTCAAACTCAGGCAAATACAAAAAATAATTCAATTTTATATAATATAATACGCGCAATTTAAGTTGGTCAGTCCGGTGTTAGGATTGCGATTGGATACAAAATAAAATAATTGATTATTTACGTAATTTCAGCTGCTAAATATTAATAATATTCAGATCCGGTCTCAAGTTACCGCGTTTACTCTTTTTTTTAGAATTCATAACCGACCAATTCAATTAGTAAGTATACGAGTACGTATTTTTTTCTAATTGTAAGCCTGTTCTGGAGATATGTTAGTTTGAAGAGAAAAAAAATGTTGGTTCGACAATAATAATACATATTGACTCTTTTATTAAACGTGTGACTTTCAAATATTTATTTTGTTTATAGGCATTTCAATTCAAAATGACGCGCTCCACTTTTTTTTAACCTTTGCAAGTTTGTAATGTAAGCTTTATTAGTGGGGCGCGTCTTCTTGGAATGAACTAACTACGCTTTTAATTGTTATTTAATTATTCATATTTTTTTAGGATTTCTATGTTCGAAGTCACTTCAGATGGGAGAGTATTAAGAAATTTATATACGTGGCGCATGCGTTCTCAACGACGAGTTTCAGTTTCGATATGTTTTCTAAAGTACTCGCTGTCCATGGTAATAACATAATATTATAGAATTATAATAATATCCTGAGACATTATTCGCATTAGGCCATCCGATCCCAAACTAAGCAGAGCTCCAACCAGACAACTGGTATACTACTTTTCCTTTGTAAATACATATTTTTATAGGTAATTACACCCAGACTCAGGAAAATCAGAAATGTTAAAAAATACGTACATTTTAATTCAGTAGTGCTTGCCCGGGATTCCGGTGTTCTAATCATTGGGCTATTATTATTTTGAATAATTTCAACTTGAATGTCAACGTCAATGTTCAATGTTCATGTTGAATTTCAACGTGAGAGTCCTCTCTCCAGCATTGGGACACTTATAGGTTGCTATATGTTAAAATTTATTGCAGTTAAATCGCAATTTTTGTTTTGTGAATAAAAATATTTAAACTCTTTAACAATTATTTTTAAAAAAACAACAGATGTTTTTATTATAATAAAATTTTGAGAACTACAACATTCTCACCTTTTATATGGAATTTGTTTGTTTTGTTCTACTAATACCAAAAACTACTTTTCCGATTTACATCAATCTTTCTGTGTTTATTTTATTTTCGAGTGAACTATCCTAAGTAGTATTTTATGTAATGTAACATAGTACGGGGGAATACTGACATGTGTCGATTGATATATAAGATTTGTAAATTTATAAAAAATCTACAGAAAACACTGCGTCAAAATATATCTTTTATAGACAAAAAATATACTCATAAAGTACGCGCGGATCGGTCACAATGCTCGATACTCTGTATATATGAATAATTGCTCTTTTTTTTTTGAAAATATAAAGTGTAACGTTACTCTTAAAAGTAGCCGTGTGAAATGGGTATCTAGATAAACCAAATATCGTAGTGCGATAGCATTTGCATATTTAAACAAGAAATGAGATGACTATAAAACGAAATAAGTGCTAAGCACTTTTCACGTGTTTAATTCGTGCATATATTTTATCGTTTAGATTAGATTCGATTTACAAATGGTTCGATTTTTCAAATGACACGAAATAATTGGTTTTAGTAGAATACCAATAAGAAAAATATGAATAACATGTGCAACATTCCAGTTCCGCAAATTATGTTGTCCATTCTATCCAGTGCACTTTTAATTGTGAATTGATTTATGCGAATGTAAAAATTGCAGATTTTTTTGTGTAAATTGTGACACACTATTGGATACCAGGTACAAACATAAACTCGTTACCGCTGTGACTCGAGTCCATTAAGCCTGTAATTCTTTTATGGACGCTTTTATAAAACTATTCATTTAACGTTGCTTAATGGTCAATTAAAAAAAAAAAACAATGAATCTTTGTCTGCTAAAAGTTATTTCGTTATACTCTATTAGGAAACGATCGTATGTAATAAAAACTTTAGATTCTGAAAAATAACAATAAACATGAGTCGATTTCTTGTTGATTTTATGAAATGCTTATTCAGTTATTCACTTAATTAGTTACATTACCACTAAACGATATGTAATGGGCAAGTTGAAGTAATTGTACAAGGGATATATTACATATTTGTGTTATAAGATAATTGGCGGCGCATTGATGATATAATGAGTGGTTTCAGCCGTTTGCAGTGTGTGTCTAAAGGGGACTACATATCAGACAGATTATTTGCTTTTCGTGCTTAAGTAAAGATATAAAATACAGCTTGATGATTAAATCGCCGGTTAAAGGTCGTGAATACTGTCAACTGACAAGTTATACTCTTGTGTTTATATAAATTTATAATTATATATGTTTTATATCGTAATAAAAATAAAGTATATAATTTAGACCATATTTTTCCTTTAAATTATATAAATTAGATTAATGTCTTAGGAGTTATTGCAAAATAATAACTCCTAAGACATTAATCTAATTAATTATATTTGTGGTTAACTGTGCAACAGCGGGGCAGTTGGCGCAAAGATTGTATATGTGCCGTTATGGTACTGGAGGTAGCGTTGCATTTATAAAAGTCATAGTAAGCCAGCATATATTGCCATATATAGTAGATCTTATATAGCTAAAAAGGAAACCGTCAGCTAAGAAAGTAGCAGTGGGTTTCGCTGTGGGAGGGTGCGAAAGTTGGGAATTGAAGAAAAAAAAAGTAATAGTACACCGGCTGAAACCTTTTTCATTAATAGTTAACATCATACTGAGCTGGAAAATAACCGTCAGCTGCATAGTGAAGGGAGGGGGCTATGCGTCAGCCAGATGCATGAACTTTTAAAAAAATGTGAAAAGTAAAGAAATAGTAAGCCGGATGAAATTAAACTATGTCATTGCTTAGATAATTCGAAAATACGAAAACAATCGTCAGCTGCCTGGGTAGCGGTGGAAAGACCCGCGTATTATTACTTCTTTTAAGCTGACGCTTGGTTCACTTATTAGTCATACGAGTTCTATTGAAAATGACGGCAATCAAACGGCTTAAACTCACTACCTAAAATGCAACGCTACCTCCCGGACCATTACAAAAAAGGGCCATTACGCCAATTTTTTTGAAAGGTCTAATTAAAAATTTGGGACGAATTGACTCCGCGCACATGTAAGCCGTAGACAGAACTCTAACACAGATTAGAAGTTCAAGCAAAATATTGGGAGACGTCAACTTCGTTTGCCGGCGATTTTCATCAAACACTTCCTGGGGTGCTTAGAGGAACGCGTATAGATAGAATTTGTCGGCTCATAGTCATCTTCTTTAGAGAGCTCTGCAATTAATCACTTTGATAAAAAAAATATATATATAAATGTGTACTTAGGTAGTAATAGGCATTTGTAATTTCTATTATAAGTAAATGTTACACAACCAATGACTTCTTAGACGATTGCACACCTTGGGAATGAAACGACCGCCTCCAGGGTATTTAAAAAAAAACATATCTGTCAATTGTCTATATTGGAAAGATGAGAAAAAAAAATCCCGCTCAGTTTCTTTCGCCGGTTCTTCTCAGGTCTGAGGTGTTTGTTTCCGAACCGGTGGTAGATTTATAACAATCAATAAGTAAGTGTAATGCTTGAATATTGAATAAAGATTTTTGACTTTTGATGTCGGGAAAATAAATGAACAAGATACTTATATCAACTAAGATAATAATTATTCACCCAGTAGGAAGACGGGGCGTGCCGCTAGTAAATAAAAAAATACAGCTTAAATATCAAATATCTGGTTAAAGATTGTGCACATCGTTTGACAAGTTATACGTGATTCCGTCTTAGAATGTCACAGAGATGTATTTCCTTCTCTGGTGATACCTGGAGTTTCTCGCATAAATTTATGTTTTGAATTTAAAGTCAGACGTCATGTTTCGAAGAGGGCATATTAAATTTCCTTCTCTGAAGTTTTCCTTATTATTTTATCTTGAGTTTATTGAATAGAAAATAAGAGGCTTCCTCAGGATTTCTTATGATGTCTGACTCTATAGAAAATGATGGTACTTTTATTGTAAATCTCCTTTATTAATTTATTTATATAAGAAGGTAATGATATATAATCACTACATATTATAAGACAAAGTCCCCCGCTGTCTGTATGAACGCAATAATCTAAAAACTCATGAACGGATTTTCATACGGTTTTCACCAATGGACAAAGTGAGTTAAGAGGAAGGGCTACGTCTATAATTCATTAATGTTTTCTGTAAATTTGTTGAAATATGATTGAAGAAGTCGGAAAAAAATGAGCCGATTGGGAGCTTTCATCGAAAACGCTGTAAAATCCTTTTGAAATATTACATAATAATGTATGGCGAAATTGTTCCCCTTTCATAGATCTACCGAAAAGTCCGCCATGGCATATGGCTATCTTTTAAGGATAGATAAAAATATCCACTTTAATGTTTAAAAAAGTGGTTACATAATAATGTGATAATTGGAAAGTTATAGAAATGCATATGTTATTAATCCTTATCAAATTCAATGCGTTATTTACTTTAAATATTTCATGTATATTATAATTGCCCTTCACACCACCCAATTTAAATTAATATCTTAGGAGTTAAATAAATTCAAGCGGGCCCACCGATCATACTAACGCGTGATGCATCCGCCCGCGTGCCCCCGCGACCCCTTTGTCGCCCACTGTGGCTAAAAGCTGGTACAATACTACGACAGATTTTTTTTTCGGAATACTTACCCTGCTATCCGAGCCTGGGCGGCTCGCTAGTATAATTATAATTAACAAATTTTAGGTGATAAAACTTACAAGAGTTATTGATTACGCACATATAGGATAACTTAGTACATGTAATATAATATAATCATTGCTTCCTCTTGAAATAAAGTTCAGACAAAGCAATCCAATAGTGCTGGGATAACTAATTAACAATTACTTGATCATTTAAATAAATGTTTTTTGAATAATACAAATATATCGTTTATTTTCAGTTCACTTATTCGAATATATAATATACGCAATATTTATAGGCGTTAGCTACATGTTTATGGATTTCTTCATAAAACAGTATACAAGGAGATTGGATACGAATACAAATTTGAATCCACTAATGAAAGGCGTATCGTTTGGTATTCTTTTGCAGACAGCATTTTGGGCATTATTGGTGAGTCAATATTTTCTTTCTAATTTGATATTATAGTTTCCTATATGTCTATTTCTTTCTATATTATTATCGATCAGAGTGGAGAATTACGAACGATTTTTTGGTACAAGTATATTTTGAAATTAATCACTCGAGACAATATACCAGCTCACGTTTAGAACAGAATGATACGATCATTCAAGTTTTTTTAAGCGATACTAAAAATTGCAGACAGTATTTCTCGTAGTCGGTAAAATATTTGGAATTATATTAATTTGCTTAACTATGATTATTAAAATATTTTACACTTAATTTTTGACAGTAAACATAATCTAAGCAGCGATTTTTCATTCCATCAAGATTCCTTTCAAATCTAAATATAAATAATATTTACATAGAATGTTTAATATTGAAGATGAAATTTCGTTATATTATTCGCGTTAATTAAGTCTAATTACGTCGACAGGGAAATTCTAATTGTTGTTCAAAAGGGTTCTCAAGCGTTCTAATTTGTTTAATACTACTCGTGCAGTAAAGTTTTTCGGTGAGAAGCGAATTTGATCGTCACGATTTTATAAAATATGGGAAACCGTTTGATGATGGCATGCAATTTTGATGTTTATATCGTTTATATATTATAATGATTGTAATTAATGTCGCATATAATTAATGACATGTTAATTTAATACCGTTAAGCTTTTAAGGTTAAATCTTGCAAGCTATATTAGAAAATTTTCCTCTTATATTCCTCTTATAGAGTTGTAATTTTACATGTTTATTCAGTTCTAATACTAAGCATGACCTGATTATATCGGATCCAGACGACGAAACTCCACTGATACTAAATTTTATATAAAACCTTTTTTTAACTATAAATTTATATCTTAATGATGTCACTGTTGGCAACAATGATTTTCGCATCAGAAATTAAGTCACGTCCCATGAACTATATTTTTAGTAAAATTGAAATAACATTTAATTGGATAACGGAAAATAACTGCGAGAAATTTTTATAACGAATATTGTTTTCAATACTCGTGGTTTTTATTCCATGACTTCTATTTCATATTTTTCAGTAGAATTTGAAAATTCAATTTTATTCTTTTGAATTTTCGGTACAATCGATTGTTGAATTTCGTAACAATTCGTGGTTTGGCAGTTGAAGGTCACACGAACTTTATTCATACAATCGTAATGGATGGGCAGGCGTGCTGTGTGCACTGACGAATCCATTTGAAATTTCTATCCGAAAATGCCTTTATACGTTGTTCCCGTTAACCTTGCTTCATGCTTTCGATTCAAGGATATATTTAATAATAACCACTTTGATGGTGATGGTTGTTTCAATAGTCATCAACATGTGATGACTTGGCTTGATCACGTCGTCCTAGTTAAGCTTATAATAAAAAAACATAATCTGAATCTCATACACGACAAAATCATAAAATGTGTTTTCTATATTGATTCCAAAATTGTTCACTTTTTTTTTGGAAAATAAATCGAGTCGTCCCTCTAAAATCAGTAAGCATGGTCACACTTACACTAACCTTCAAAATATTTCACGTGTAACTCTACGTTTTACACGAGCATCGTTCACGGTCAGTTATATCGCTCGCTGTCCATATAAATGTTTTATAGAACGAGATGAATTGAATGCGGTTTATTCAATAGCAACTATGATAAGAGCATTTCTCATTAATGTACGTACGTGTATAAATTGATAGGGAATGTAGTCGATATGCGAATTGAAATGTTCATTCGTGTTGATTAAAGCGTTGTTCATTTTAGAAATTATTCAGTCGCGAGATAAATAGCAATGAAGTTGGTATTTATGAAATGAACTAATATTACGTTTGGATTTTTATGTAATACTTTTATACTTTAAATATATATAGTAATGGTACAGAGAGACGGACAAGGTATTTGCCAGGTCACATATTTATTCTACCGCCAATCAGTAATATCTTGCCGCTAGAGGCACAAGAGATACAACGTAATTCTTTACATGTTTTATGTCGATTTAATAACGTAATGAGTTATTTAGTCTTTTTTTATAGCGTATTTAGGCGGACGAGCAAATAGGCCACCTGGTGGTAAGTGGTCACCAACGCCCATATACATTGGCATTGTAAGAGATGTTAACCATTGCTTATTTCGCCAATGCGCCACCAACCTTGGGAAATAAGTTGTTTTGTCCCTTGTGCCTGTAATTACACTGGCTCAATCACCCTTCAAACCGGAACACAACAATACCACGTACTGCTGTTTTACAGTAGATTATCTGATGCGTGGGTGGTACCAACCCAGACGAGCTTGCCCAAAGCTCTACCACCAAGTAAACTTTCAGTGACTACCCACAATAATACCTAATAATACATGCAATAAGGATGTGCTCTAATGTTTTACTTAAATAGTTAAAAAATGTTTATAGCATCACTTTTTAATGTAATTAAAACGCGTACAATGAATATTTTAATTTTTTTTAGCATGCAAGAGATTTAGCGGATTCTCTAAGATTCTTTTTGGTCAGTATGAACAGGACTCCAACTTGGTCGAGGTGTCAAAAAATAAACACGAACGTGACATGTATGTCCTCCCAAGACGTATTGTTGCATTGCCGCCAGAAAGTAATGGTGGATATAACAATAACATCTGCGCATGTGAATTATATGTAAGTCCTATTTAATTATTTATAGTTTGTTCTTATGACATACTTTTATGTTTTGTTGGTAGGATTTTGTGCAAGTGCGTCTGGGTAGGTAGCGCCCTCTCATCACATGTTCAACCGCCAAAAAGCATAAGAAAATCTGTGAAACAGTAACTTATAAGTATTATGTTACGATTTAAAGATTAAATGAATATATATATTTTAATCATTATCAAAGCTGTATGGTACAATACGTTTGTCGTATCTTAATTTAAAAAAAATGTAAAGGAGCCGTAGAGATGATTGATATGTCTGAACGTATTAAGGGATTCTATCTAATGTTTATTTTATTGATTATCCAATAATTGTCATCATATCAAATGCACTAGCAGCCTTCTCTTTATATTGACTATTCGAGCCCATGTTACTAGTATTGATTCAAATAGTATTTATCACTTCGTTGTATTCGTACATCTGTAAGCCGATAATAATTCGGTGTTTGAGGTTAGCGCATGTATTATGTTATATCTACGTATGTGTGCACCGAATGTGTATGTGTTGAGAGAATTGAAACGAGTCGTATCAACGTTATGAAGAGGAAATACATTTCGAAAATTGTTTTAAACAGTAATTATACTTAAAAGATACTAACGTAGGCTAAGTTTTGCTTAATAGTAATCTTCTTATTAATTTTCTTAATAATCTCAATGTATTTGTTTGGTAAAGATTTTTTTATAGCATAGATAGGTGGGCGATCGTATGGGCCACCTGATGTGAAGTGGTCACCAACGACCATAGACGTTGGCATTGCGAGATATGTTAACCATCGCTTACATTGCTAATGCGCCTCCAACCTTGGGAACCAAGATGTTGTGTACCTTGTGCCTGTAATTACACTAGCTCAGTCACCCTTCAAACCGGAGCACAACTATACCAAGTACTGCTGTTTTGCGGTAGAATATCTGATGAGTGGGTGGTACTTTATTCTAAGCCTGCATTTAATAATTCGCTTAAATTTTTATAGATAACTCAATCTAATGTAATGTAACAAAAACCAACTCGGTGGTACTCGGTGGTAGAGCTTTGTGCAAGCTCGTCTGGGTAGGTACCACCCACTCATCCGATATTCTACCGCAAAACAGCAGTACTTTGTATTGTTGTGTTCCGGTTTGAAGGGTGAGTGAGCCAGTGTAATCACAGGCACAAGGGACATAACATCTTAGTTCCCAAGGTTGGTGGCGCATGGGCAATGTAAGCGATGGTTAACATTTCTTACAATGCCATTGTCTATGGGCGTTGGTGACCACTTACCATCAGGTGGCCCAAATGCTCGTCCGCCAACCTATACAATAAAAAAAACAAAAAAAAAAACCAATGTAATGATTTTGATAACTGTATTGTTAAAAGAAAAGATAAAGAAATGACACCTGTTATGTAGTTTAGTTAATTGACACAAATTATAAATCCTTATGAAAATAAATAACATATTAATTTTTAACGGTTTGTTGTTGATAAATATTGCTAACACTAACACTTTACAATTCGAACCAGTAATTTTAAAGTATTTATATAAACTCAGGGTATTAAAAAATTACTTTAGGTATCAATAAATAAACATACTTAATATTTTTTTGCTAAGGGCACATATATTTTGTTTGATGGTAAATTGAATCCGTGCGAAGCTGGCGTGGGTCGCAAATATTATGTAAAACTTTGCCAGAAGATTTTCCAGTCTAAATTTATTTTTAAAAATAAGCAGTTTTCTGGTTTAGGTTATGTGTCAGGTGTGGGATTCGAACCCACGCTTCCTGCTACAACCCTGCCGTCTTTAACCATTTTTTTTCTCGCAATGGAAACCTTCAGAAAGTTACCCGGCTCCCTTGGGGGAGGAACCGGATAATGTGAGATTCTCACACTGAGAGGCTGCGGGATCGTTTTGATATAACGCCTCCACGGCGCCTCCCGTGCTCTGTTTCGCTTGGGGCCTGGGGCCTTAAGCCTGGAGCTTAAAAATAGGGCGTAAGCCTGGGGGTTAAAAATAAGGCGTAAACCTGGTTTTTCGCGCTGCACGCGGGGCACACCGCCAGCATATGCTGGGCAGTGTCCCGGTCCACGCCACAGTGGTGGCACACTGTCGTCGCTTCTCATCTGATATTCGCCGGAAAGTCAGAAGATGACTCGTCGCTTTAGTCAAATCCAGGCTTCGAACGTACTAAGTATCTTCGACTTCGTACCATTGTTTGCAGAGCCTTAAACTACTAGAATAATCTGACAGTTCAATTTCACTTAAAACGTCGCAAAAAACTGATTGATTCTTAATGTAATATGTATATATATGATAAAAGTGGGTTTTTACCAATAAAACCAGTAATTTTAAAAATATTACGCGATATTTAGTATCAGTATTTAAAATACGCAGAGCGTGTTGTACTATGATTTATGCATATACATATGAAGATTATTGGATGCCCTTAATTTTTTATTGTATCGAACAGATCGATTGTCATTTATTCAAGGACTTACCATCAGGTGGTCCATTGCTCGCCCGCCTACTTATTTCAATTTAAAAAAAAAAACATTGTGCCAGACATAGTAGCGCCTTTTTAAATTTTATTTAAATTAATAAACTTATAATTTAAATAAAGTCTGTGTGTGTTATTAAATATAAATGTATTATTTTACCAACAAAAGTCTTTTTATTTATCTTAATTCATATTTATTTATTACTCTTCTTTGATTATGAATTATTTCAATGACAATCTCGATGTTGCAAATCTGCCTGGCGTCTTATGTAGGTCACGTTTTTTAAATAAATGTTTTTTCACTTGCATCTTTATTTATCTATATAATCCTTTACATTCGGATATCGATTCAAAAGGCGAACGTTTGATTTTTTGTAACCGATGCTTTGATATAGGTTTCATAGATGGATTCAGAGTCTTCATGCGAGCTAATCCCTTTATGCGCTTAGTTCACACCTATCTCGTGTGCATTTTTTACATTTGATAAAAATGTCGGGCTTACGTATTTAAAAAGCGTAAACTAGAGGATGTTGCCTTTCAATGAACATCCAGATGTATTCCTTCGAAACATTTAAATTATGATATTAAAAAAGTTATAATATTAATTTGAACAACTCACACTTGATTACAAAATTAAGTTAAGATAGTTAACCGCTTCATCCGCTTTGTAGTTATGCCTTTATAGTTGTTATGTTTAAAATTTTTCCATATTGTTAAAGTATAAAACTATAAAGCACTCTGTATTATGTAAAACTAAACGTAAAAGCGCTGCAAGCTCTACAATCTGCTTTTAGCTGAATTTTGATATTCGATATTTAAATATAAATAGCATTTCTAAATATTTTATGAAACAAGACACGATCTTTATCATGTTTCGGTTTAGTAGCTTAGTATTTTATTATTCTGTTTTTTTTTAAGGTATAAAACTCTGTTCAGTACCTCTGTTTTTGCTATAATGTAGTACATCGACTTTGTTCACGTAGATGATAAATTATATGCGTGGCTAGATATTATGTTGTTATGCTATCTATGACGACTTATGGCTTTAAATCAGGAAAGCGCGTCTTCGAATTCTGTATTAGCTAAAAATTTGCAATTTTTCTTAAGGAGCTTACGTAAAAATAATCAAATTACTATTGCAGTCCCTGTCATGCAGTTTTGTAATATTCAACATACATATATCTTCCAAATTAAATTATTCGCTTCATACTATTATTATAATTTTAGCGTTTTTTATCACCTGACACTTAGAGAGAGAGAGAGAGTGACGCTCCGCTCCAGGGCCGGCGTAAGTGATATCGATCGACTTGACTTGGTTAAAATGTATAAAACCGGATATAAAAGAATATAAAACAAATAACATTACATTAAAATTAAAGTTGTAATTCAATTATTTTAAAAATATACAAATAATATACGTATCACTTCAGCTGCGATCATGACATGACAGCCAAATAATAAAAAGACGACAGTGATACCAAAATTGCTCCAAAGTGTGCGAGACCGATTTCCACTTGCCCAGGGTTTTTATTTTGTTTGCTTTTTATAACGGTACTATTTTTTTATATAAAAGGGGGCAAACGAGCAGTTGGCTCACCTCGTGGAAAGTGACTACCACCGCCCATGGACACCTGCAACATCCGAGGGTTTGCAGTAGCCTATGTCATAACGGTTCTACTAACGGTACTATCACGTCGTCTGAGGAATAGAAAAAACGCTTGAAAAAATTAGTATAAAATGTTATATATCTATTATTCTCCTATTGTTAACATCGCCGCCGCTATGGCAACGACACGGTGCTTATTTCCAGCAGTAATATTGATACTTCACATGCGATGGTATTTAATTGAATTCAACAAGAGCATCGTGTTCTGAATAGAGACATATTTTCAATGTTACTGAGTTTATACATTTCACTTAATCATACTAATATTATAAAGAAGTAAGTATTGTTTTTTTTTTTTCATATCGACTACTTATTAAAGTTTAAACATACCTTATTTTTTCTTTTAATGTAAAGTTTTTGGACTGACATAGGCTAGGCGTTTATAATACACATATTTTTTTGATATATTGCTCATTGCATGTCAACATGAAATTGATATTCTGGGCGCTTTCGACACGAACGCTGATCAATGTTACCAACAGCTTACACTTTATAAATGTCAGTAATATTTTGCAGATTTTGCATTTCTGTTTATTATTATGTCGATTTGATTGTTAAATCGTCACATAGTTAAATTCATCCTACGTCGATATAATATACAGAATATTTATTATTCAAATCAATAAAATCCGATAAGCTCTAGTACATAGCTCTAGTACATGAAATTCTTATGCTATGCTTTATGGCTTATATGATTCGTCTCGAAGTCAGATAGCCGGATACCACCTTCTCATGTATAAAAGTCTACCACATTCTCATACTCTTTAGATTTATATATTAGTAAGGTCCTCCAGACCGATTTCGGACACGGCGGCCAATCTCAAGAGAGATTAGCCAACTGCGCAGGACATATTATAGTGCACAAGTGTGTGCGCAAACAAAGGTGCACTCTCTTTTCCTTAGCTCTCATAATCCGATGGGACGGCAATCCGACACGACCGGAAAGAGTTCAGGCGCTGGACCAACGGCTTAACGTGCTGTCCGAGGCACGGCAGTGTACACACTTCCAACACCCAGGCTCCGGGCTGCTATTGAGAATTTTCTGACAGAAAAACCCAATAACTATTTATTGGCCCGACCTGGGAATTGAACCCAGGACCACCGGGTCTGCGGCCTTATATCTATCCACTAGACCAACGAGGCAATTAGTATTGAAGTATAGATATATTTATATATACCTTACTAATATATAAATTTAAAGAGTTTGTTAGTTTGATCCGGCTAATATCAGGAACTACTGGTTCGAATTGAAAAAATATTTCTGTGTTGTATAGTCCTTTTATCGAGGAAGGTTCTAGGCTGATTTTTATTAATTATACGCGGGTGAAACCTCGGGTACAGCTAGCAATATAAAAAAAAAATGCTTATTATATTATAAGATAAAGATATTCACGTTAAATTAAGATCACACCATATTAAAACTATGAAATATACGTAGCATAACATAACTCCAACCGCCAACTCGCACGGTTTACGTAATAATAACTAATGTTTCACTAGAAAGTACTATGGGACGGTATATCAATTATTACTATGGAGGACTAGACAAGTCCAACACATTTGTTTTCCATTTCCCTAGACGTATTATTAAGGAAAATTTTATGTTTCAAGAACATCGAACGTGCCCATTAAGTTTATATACTGTTTTACACTAGAACCTTAGCATTTTTTAAAATTGTTTTTACTTCTTTCGAGACGGTCTAATTATTTTTGAAACTCGAATGCCGAGACCGCAAACGTCATGGCACCTTATTATACCATCATACTCCTCCGCCACCTCTCTCTACTCCTTCGTGTGTATAAATATATATTATTGTAATTATAAAAAAGATACCATATTTATTTTTCTAATCGAATTCTGTTTTTGTGATGGTAAGTGATCACAGACGCCAATAGACATTGGGATTGTAAGAAATGTTAACTATCGCTTACATCGCCAATGCCACCAACCTTGAAAACCAAGATATTATGTCCCTTGTGCCTGTAATTAGACTGGCTCACTCAATCCTCAAGTTGTTTGAGGGTATACGAAGTACTGCTGTTTTGCGGTAGAATATCTGATGTGTCTTGGTACCTACCCAGACGAGCTCGCACAATCGCTCGCATCAAATCCTATCTTATAACGCTCCAGATGGTTCAGGATTTAAACTTCGAATACGACGTCGAATCAAAAAACAATTACATTTCAACAAATTCTCAGTGGTAGTTTGGAAGGTCGTGTCTTCTCTCGGTCATGTCGGATTGCCTTTCCTTCGAGCTATGAGAATGTGGGAATAGAATGCATCTGTGTTAGCGCCTACACTCGTGCACTATAATATCTCCTGCGCAGTTGGCTAATCTCTCTTGAGATTGGCCGAAATCAGTCAGGAGGAACACACACACACACACACACATATACATTTATTTCGTGCATCTCACAAACGGCTCTGAGTCGATATTTTTATTCAGACCAGGTTTTGCTTTTTAAGTTTATCTATTTTGTGTTTTTCCCCAAAAAAAAAATCTTTTTAACAAAAAAGATATACGTACATAATTAATTATTAGAGCGTACCTCGATAGCCATACCGTTATGAAAAGCCAAGATGAACCAGTGGTTATAGCTTAGAACACGCGAATTTTAACCGATGATTGTGAGTTTAGTCCGGACAAGCACTACTGAATTTTCATGTGCTTAATTTGTGTTTATAAATATTCATCTCGTGTTCGCCAGTGAATGAAAATATCGTGAGGCAACCTGCATGTGTTAAATGCAAATCACATAATTATATACCCACCAATCCTAATCATCATCGGTAAGCGATCGATTTTAAGTTACTAGTAACTCAAATCAAATACTAATGAATCGTCAAGCTCTACCACCGGTTTCGTAATGATTCTACAGAGAAGAACGGGCAAGACATTTACTTGATACTCTTTTTTTTATACAGATTTGTATAATTTATATACACTAAGTTCCTGCACGAGATCATTGAATGCACTTAACAGAGGCTTTATTAAAAAATATATATTTTTTTAGTTTTTAAAACAATACGTTACATCTCTTCCTATAAGATTTACGCCACATAGAATCAATTCGAAATGTTTTTATTGGGACGTTTTTTTATTAATACCTCATAAACAATAAACTTCAGACTAGCAACTTTATTTGTTTGTTCCGATTGCGTGAAGAATCGTTTCTTGAATGATAATAGTTAAAAGACATACGTAAAATAAACTGTGGTTTTTAAATCGAATAAAAACCGATTAAAAATATCGTTCGCGTTATATAATCTATTAAACGAGAAATATTACTGACGGTAACATAATATCACGATGCAGCCCACGGGCAATGGGGCGGGGCAGTAAAGTATAGCATGGGCGAAGACCCACCAGGCGCGGGTCAATCATATTATTAAATCAACAACATTTATCCTCTATTTATAGCGATATCATTTACTTTAATATAAATGTATATTGCAATACATTGACTGTGTGTATAAAATTTAAACAATATTTTCAGGAAGTTATTTTCAAACATCGACAGGAACAATTTGTCGATACGACTCTTTGTAATCGCTATTGTATGGATTGGTAACTTTTTCATCGCGACTGTCACCGACAATGCACTTTTAATGGTTGGTATTATTCCTATACTTGTTATATAAACACGGCTTAATGTTACGGCTTAATTTTTTTTTTTAATAGAACAATGTTACGTTTTAAAGAAAAACTGAAATTAATTATCAAATGTATGATATATATCTATATCGTTGATAATATATATTTATACAGTGTAACAAATTCAAACTCATTTGTTTGTTCAACTTGGAAGTATTTAACTATATTTTTTATTTATTAATATCTCTATTAATAGTCAAAAAACTTTTTGTGGGTCAGGAAGAAATACCTCAGAAGAACCGGTGAAAGAAACTCAAAAACAAATTTGAAATTAAGTAAATTTAAAAGGTCATCAATATTACTGTTTTCAATACATTAAACGCGATCAATTTACTGTACCTATTTGTATATGTGATATTATATGGCACGATACCACCAAAGTTGGGAACTAAAATGTAATGGCCCTTGTGCCTGTAGTTACTCTGGCACACTCACCCTTCAAAATCCTGGGACATTATTCACACAGGGCTATCTGATCTCAAACTAAGCAGAGCAGATACTCGGTGGTAGAGCTTTGTGCAAGCTCGTCTGAGTACTTGCTATTGTTGTGTTCCGGTAGGCCAGTGTAATTACAGGCACAAGGGACATAACGTCTTAGTTCCTAAGGTTGATGGCGCATTGGCGATGTAAGCGATGGTTAACATCTCTTACAATGCCAATGTCTATGGGCGTTGGTGACCACTTACAATCAGGTGGCCCATAAGCTCGTCCGCCTACCTATATAATAAAAATAAAAATAAATTGTACTATGGCAACCAGACAATGATATACTACATATACTACTTTTCTTTTGTAAATACATACTTATACAGATAATTACACCCAGACTCAGGGCAAACAGACATGTTCATGCACACAAATGTCTGTCCTGGGTGGAAATCGAACCCACGACCTGCGGCATGAAAGGCAAAGTATCTTACCGACCACGCCAACCGGCTCGTCAAAATACAGTACCTGATTTTATCTGGTCATCCCCTCATAAACATTGGCACTTTAATAAAAATATGAATTGGTATTATTAACATGACCAACGCGCAAGCAATCTTAGCAACTATCACGTTAAATCCCTTGCGATTGTTATTACAATGGCCTATTCACAGAAAAGGAAGTTTTAGGTATAATGTTAAGATAAAAAAAAAAAAACTGTTTATATTTAACAAGTATATACATATTATATATACAATTGCTCATCTATATGATATGTAAATATATCATTATTATGAAAGATGTAAGTATCGAATAGGAGTATAAATATAAAAATGTTTTATATGTCAATCCTATTTCTGCTGCATATATGCTTATTTTCAATGGAAGCTATGAATATTTGATCTCTTTATAGGGACAATTTCTTACGTCAAAGTATTCTTATTGAATTTAACTACGATTGAACTGAACATTCGTTTTCTATCAACAAGTTAAATATTTTGTTACATAAAATATTTCTATTTCAGCTTTTTAAATTTTCCTTCCTATGGGGAACGTTTTCTACAGCTTTCATATTGGTTTTTTTATTATTTTCGACGCAATATACGTCTAAGGCTTTCTATGATTTAATGAATGTACAAGAAGTTTTTCGTGTAAGTATGTTTATTGATATATATTTTTTCATAAATCATAAAACAATTTCAATCGAAATTATATTTGAATAGTCATTCATGCGTACATTAGCAACGTTTTCGATTAGAATAGACCCATTCCATATCAACACGTTGCTTAAATAACAGCTGATCAAGTTCATTGTGTAGTGTAGTAAGTGCATAGCGTTACAGCAAAACATACGATAGTAAGAACACAAACTACATCTGACATTATTCACAAGGAAAATGTACATACAGCACAATATAACATTAAAATCAAATCTGTATCCTGCAATACAACACTAGTAAAACACATTTTACCGACCCCCAAAGAAATGGTACAAGGGACTGCTGACGATCTGTTCGAATAAGTTGTATGAAAATAATTGGCAACAGTAATGCGATTCTATAAGAACTCACTTCGTACTTACCCGTGAAATGTTGACAACATTATATTCAACGATGCGACGTTGACCATAATAATATCAATTTGTGACATATCACGACCGTTTTCTGTGGTGAGTTTCGACTTTGTCCTTACAGAATAGCCCTAATATCGAAAAGAAAATGTTGATAAATCTAAATGATGCCCCCCCTGTTTATATATAAATAAATATCAAATAGTATAATAATAATCAAAGTCAAATGATTCGGAAATTTGTTTTACCGTGAATTAATTAAATAATTTTAATTTAATTAATAAAAAGTAAATCGTTAAATGAAATAACGCAATGAAACTACGAGTACAAACTAATTACATAAAGAACTAATACAATTTTAAAATTTGTAGCGAACAGCAATTCTCAGAGAACACTGTAGTTTCTCTAATGGTTATTGTTTTGTCTGTGTTCGATGAAATTATTAATTTACTGTTGAAACTTATTGAATGAAAAAAATCTACAATGTACGGTTACTTTGACATTAATAATTCCGAAGTAGTGATGCGCCATCATATCAACGATAATAGAATAGAAACTGTAGTCAGGAACGTATTTTATAGAACAAAGCGTAAGTTGCCTTTTAAAATGCAAAAGGCGGTACATTTTCTGTACCGTCAAGTGTGGCAACATTTTTTTACTTTTTTGCAATTTACTTCAACATGGAGCTTGTTGTTTAAGTTTTTATTGATGATTTTTTACAAATAGGTGTTTCTCTTTTAATTAAACCATTGAATTCTACTAAATCTCACATAGAAATGCTATAATAACCAAAAGTATGAGCGGGGTAAATTTGACACAATTTTGGCATCTTTACCTAGCCTACAGTTTGCATAGATTGTGTGCCCCAGAGAGCACGCGACATAGATTTACCGATCGTCCTGGCGCTATAAAAGCGACTTATTTATTTTGGAAGCTGTTATGTTTGTTTAATTAAGCACTGCCAATACATAGGTAAAGTTGACCAAAGAATTTCAAAACTTTCATTGAACCATGTGAATGTCAGAAGGGTTGTCCAAAAAATAATAAATCATTATTTTCTGAGGCATCTTGAATATATCTGAAAGGTAATCAAGCAAATTAGTTACCTAGGTACATATGTAGTTCTTTAACATTAAAACATTTCGTCAAAAAAATCTATGTATATTGTATTTAAAGGTACTGTTCTGGATGACTGAAATCCAGAATACTACTCGTGCAAAATTTGACAGCCCTAGTCACAGGTAAATTTGCCATTCGTGCTAGTGAGGTAACTTTACCTAAGCTCAAGCAACATTACTTTTTATAATAACTCAAGAAATGAGAGTTTAATAAGATTGAATCATTTCGATACACCTCAATAATCAATGTATCAAATACAATTTAATTTAAGTCACTTATCTACACTTTTATTTTCTGTAAGAAATACCGATTTCTATACGACGCCGCTGCGAACATAACTGACCATATAATTATAAGTACAATATTTTGACAATTAACATAACTGCCAACTTGAAACACTTTTTGGAATACAACAATTTATTATAAAACTAGCTGTTGCCTGCAGCTTCGCTCGCGCGTTGTTTTTATCTATACTAATATTATAAATAAGTAAAAATAGATTTTTTGTATGTTTGTTTGTAGCGAATAAACTAAAAAACTGCTGTACTGTTTTTAAAAACCTTTTTTACCTACAGAAAGATACGTTATCAGCGAGTAATTAGCTGCCCGTCCCGACTTCGTACGGGTAAAATAAGGATTTTATCTCGTACATTTTTTAATCAATAGGATATAAACATTTACCAATCGATTTATTCGCCCATCCAGTATAGTGTATGTGTGTTCAGTACAGGGCATATAATAATCCTACTTCCTTCTAATATAATAAACGCGAAAGTTTGTATGGATGTATGGACGTTTGTTACTCTTTCACGCATAAACTACTGAATGGGTTTTAATGAAACTTTACAATAATATAAGCTTAGGGAATACCAATGAAGTGGTACATATGGCAATAATGGAATATGTTTTTTTTATCCAAACATCACCAACATAGTGAAGTTCGTATATTTCTCCCTAAGAGATATTGATATAAGATATTGCGTATTTTGAATTTCATTATTTGCACCCAACTCTTCCAAACAAAAATAAAAGTTTCTAAAAACTTTGAAATTCATGTTTATTAATTCAATCAAAAAACTCAAATAGTATATTTCTATTTTTTCAAATTTTTATACTAATGCTTTTACCCCGTTTCTCCCGTTTGGAGTTAAATTTCTAAAAACGACGAAATACGTATGTATAGCTTTAATACTATAGGGTTTTCCAATAGGGACGCTTGAACTTTGACAGCTGATTGCGGCCATGTTGTTTGAGTGACAGCTGTCAAATACAGTGTATTATATTCATTCCGTCCTCCCAAATCACCATGGCAGGTTACAGTGTCGAGCAGCACGTGCATATCATAAAATTGTTTTATGAAAATGGGTCTTCAGTTCGAGCAACGTTCCGCGCACTTCGCCCGTTTTACGGTCGCGATGATCGTCCTGCCGAGTCGACTATCCGTCGATTGGTGGACAAATTCGAGTCAACCGGGTCAGTTAACAATCAGCCGGTTCCCGTGCATCAACGTAACGCGAGATCTGCCGAGAATATCGCCGCTGTGCGCGACAGTGTCCTCGAAAACCCGCGGCAGTCAATTCCGCGTCGCGCACAGGAACTCGGCCTTTCGCAGACGACAACTTGGCGAATTTTGCGTTGTGACTTGAGCCTGCACCCGTACAAGATCCAGCTGACCCAAGAGCTCAAGGTTAATGACCATAGACAGCGCCGTGTGTTCGCTGACTGGGCATTAGAGCAGTTGGAAGTTGACGCCGATTTTGGCAAAAAAATCATCTTCAGCGACTAGGCGCATTTTTGGATGAATGACTATGTCAACAAGCAAAATTGCCGTATTTGGGACGAGACCAATCCACACGAGGTTCACCAAGTGGCAATGCACCCGCAGAAAGTGACTGTTTGGTGCGGATTTTGGGCCGGAGGCGTGATTGGTCCGTATTTTTTCGAAAACGATAATGGTGTGGCCGTCACCGTCAATGGTGAGCGATACCGGTCGATGATAACCAACTTCTTTTGGCCTGAAATCGAGAATATGGATCTGGACAACATGTGGTTTCAACAGGACGGCGCTACGTGCCACACAGCACACGCTACGATGGAAGTTCTGCACGAGCAAGCGCCCTTAATGGAAAACCCTATAAATATCATTCTTCTTACACCAAAAGTGACGGAATCCCCATACAAACTTTCAACCCCTTTTTTACCCTCTTAGATTTAGATTTTCAAAAACGCTGAAATACATTTTTATTTATTTTTAGCTTGTTCATTAAATTTCATGCTTCTAACTTTAAAAATGACGGGTTTCTAAACAATCGTTCAACTCTTTAGGGGTAGAATTTCCAAAAATCCTACCTTAGTGGGTGTTATAAAATGTATCAACTGCCAAAATTTCAAGTTTCTAACCCCCGCAATTTAGGCTCTGCGTTAATGAATCAGTTAGGAAGAGTAATAATATTATGTGTATAGATCAACAAAAATACGTATTTTTTTTTACTTTTGATAGACTCAACTAATTTTGATGAAATAAAGGCTAAACGGAATCTTGAAATAGTTCTTATAATAATTCGGTTATTTAAATTTTTAGACGATTGAAAGATTAGACTGGGCATACAGACATGCATACAGTAAAAAAATTAAAAAAATGATTGCTTTGGTTTTGGTAAATCGTAAATAGCCATATAACCTTTAAAACAGGCAGTTATTTTGAAATAACAGACAGAAACTTCAATTTTATTTATATGTACAGAGATGTGTGGATAATTTATTAATTAATTCGTTTTTGTTATAGATTTATGTTATTTTATGTGTACAATATAAAGTATAAAGTAAAGGAAAAGTTTCTTCTGTCAGAGACTAAATAAAATCAGACTTAACCAAGGCTACTAATTTAATTAAACAAAAAAAGGGAATTAAAACAAATGTTGTCCATTGAACTTGACACATATCTGAATAAGCTGCTTAAGCTGCTTATTTTATGTAGAAAAAGTATATAATATACAAACAAAAGCAGCTATATAACAATTTTAATTAAAGTTTCAAAAGCAGTTATTTGACCGCTCTGGTAGGTTAAGTGTTAAAAATGAGAAGACACTTATAGCATATATATATATATATATACATACATTAGCTACGTTTCCACCAACAATAATTACACAATCATTAAAATAATCAAAACATATATAAAATCAAACAGCTAAACCATCATAATCAGTAAAGGTGCAGTAAGATATATATTTTTTTATAATCAAGTATAATTAATTACTTAATGAAAACACAAATTTAACAAAAACAAAATATAAATGAAATCACATAGCTTAAGCATTATTACATTGAGTAAGGCCAATAAAATGCAGTAAATAAATGATATATATATTATTTATATATTTTTTAACCAAATACAATTAAGAGGCAAGCAAGAATATGACTACAGTACAAAATTTATAACAAACTAAAATATTGAATATTAAGATGGGTTGGTACATTCATTTTATATAAATTAATACATTTAATACATTATTATTTTTATCTTATTTATTTTTGCAGTGATTTTTTTTAAATATATAATATCAATATCTGAGTACACTTAATTATATATTATATGTTCGCACAGATCTACTTCTTCCTATTCATGATGATTATGCTGATGGCTATAGCCAAAGACCAATTGAATTAAGCTGTGAGATTACAAAATACTTTTATTCGGTTTATATTGGGATGAGACAAATATTATAACCACGTTTCACAATTTTGTTCTCTTCTTAATTAGTTGCCCGTCTGACTTCGTAGGAATATGCACATCTTCTCTATTCTGTACTTTGTGTTGTTTAACCCTTTTACTCCCCCTTCATCACTTGATATTCATTAGATGATGACGGTGATGACGACGTCTCAGTGCTTTTATTTATGTGCTCCGTATTTTGTTGTTCAATCACTACTATTTTAGCTATCTCTATAGCTTTCTTTAGTGACAGATCAGACCGTTGTAATAATCTTTGATGTTTGGCGAGCTACTCTAACACATATTCGCTGTAAATTTATCACTGACCAATGACTATTAATTCAACGAAATCGCATTTTAAACTGAAATTTTCTAGACTCGTAATGAAGTTGGTTATACTTTCGTGTTTGCATTGTTTTCTCATAAAAAATACATGTCAGGCCATAGTTAAATTTTTCCTCGGTTCGAAATACTTGTTACATTTATTAATGAGGTCTTCTAAAGTAATTTCTGTTATTTTAATGTTGAATGAATTGAACATTTCGAGACCTTTTCAACCAATCGAGTGTAACAAAATTGCTATTTTTCTCTATTTACACTTCTTATACATAACCAGTGGCTAATACTCCTTATATATATCCAGAGGCTAATAAATATAGTTCAAAATATGGTTGCCATTTTTTCCGCGTTAAATTGTTATTTATTTCGTTGTTTAGAAAAACCTTCGGTAGGTAAAACGTTTGAATTTTTATCTGCCGTTTTAAAACTTTTGACAGGAAACACGAATTTACGAAAAAAATTAGTGATATACCACGTTTATGTTTAAAGCAAGCACTTCTAAAACCATGTATTATTGTTATAGTTGTTTTTTAGGCTTTGTTTATACACCTATATACTATTTACGTATTAATTATTGTCACTGAGTTAACAGACTTGCTCACACGCAGTCTTAAAGCGTACTGTTATGAAAGATATAAGATGAGATCATAAAGATACACACAATATATATGCAATATTAGTTTTTATGCAAAAACAACACACGAAGCTACTGAAAACACGAAATTGTTAACAAAACTTTTTGATTTTGACAACTAACAGTGCGCGTACTTTTCCTACAGATAATAATTTATTGATTTTTAGTAGTGATACTAAACTTTTAATAAATAAATAAAGAGATTAAAAATTATAGGACAAAATATAGGATAAATCATAAGCAAAAGTGTATATTACATGTAATATTTAATCTCTTTTCAGTTTGACCATAACCATTTTTTAATAAATGTTCTACGTGTATCTTTAAATTGACATAACTTTATTATTTATGAACCGATTGAAATAAAACAAACACTAAATATTAAGTGAAGTTAGCCACAATACATTAGTGAAAACCGCACTCAAATCCGTTAAGCCGTTTTTAAGATTAGCGTGCACAAACGCACAGACAAACAGACAAACAGACAAAAATTCTATTAATCATTGTTTTGGGTTCTATTGTGTTTATAATGACCCCCGATAAAAGTTTTACTCATTTATCTTCCATGTACAGACATCGACCAGTTACAGATTTATTATATAGTATAGATCTACCAATATGACTAAAATTGCGCCTATTTCCAAAAAAATATCTTCGAAGCAGTGAGAAAATAAATACACAGGAATCTGTGTCTACTCTAAGAGATATGGAATCAGTGGGTTCACAGCAAATTTCTACAATAAGAAGGGGGTTATTCAACGGCGCTCGTGGCAGAGCACATGAGGCGTGGCGGTTGTAAAATGATGCAAAGGTAAAGTAAGAAATAATTGTCAATATGTATTCAAGATGAGAAATAAATTATCAAGGTGAAGAAAAAGAAAATAAAACCCTCTTGCCGGAATCAGTGCGGAACGATCGGCTTATAGTACGAATCCATTAGTCTATTAAACTCCAGTATCATGAAGAGTACCGGCACGACGAAACCAAATCTTAATATAGTATTCGGAATCAACAGCGTCACACGACCAACATAAATTCCTTTATTCGGAGAGTGTTAACCAACTTTCTACCAAGATACACAGAAATAAATTTCGTGATTCAGTGGCCGTCTACAAGACATAACGTGTCATACGATATCAATAGTTGGCTTAAATAAGCTTTTAATCGTTTCATATTTTGTTATTCATTTAAAGAATACATTGTGTAGCTAGTAGATTTTTATGATTGATTGAAATAAATGGTACGCTCAACGAAAATTCCCTTGGGTAGATCTTACGTGTCGTAATATTGAGCTATCGTTGCTTTTATTCTATACTATCGAAACCACTGCGAAAGAAAAAAGCCAATATATCAAACTAAAATAATATATTTAAATCAACGAAATATTTTTGTTTTTGGAGAAAATATTACTAATATTTTTTGACTATATGTATTATGGGAATATTTCCGGGCCAAAAATGCTTTTGTTTTAGGCTTAAATTATATTATGCTTCAATTTATTTTTGTTTCAATTCTACCTTAGGTTTGAGCATACTCTACCCAGTTCCAGTAAAATTAAATCGACAACCCTTACAAGATGTATCGTTTATTCTCCTGGTTCAAAAATTAAATCATATCAATTAGTTATATTTCCAACTGTTGTGTCTAAATGAAGTAATATTCTGGAGTGTCCTATTTATTATATATATATATATATATATGTTAAAATTTTACTCCACCAGTCCGCCTACCTAAAATAAAATGATATAATATAAAATAATAAAAAATAAAAATAAATTAAAAGCTCCATCGTAAAATATTTCATGCATATTTTAAATTTGATTAGTCGTTATTTGATGTTTTTATAATAAAACAAAAACACAGTTAGGTGATGTTGATTGCTTTAAAAGGAAAACAACCAATGTTCAGGTTTAAAATTTGTGCATATACTCGTATATCGGAACTTTTTTAACTATCACGGCTCACGTTCATTTTAAAACCACGATTGAAATATTTTATATCGTCTTAACGAGATTTGGAATACGCTTAAAATTTTTTTTTCTTAAACCAATCGTCCGTTAATTGGCATACATAACAACAATTGAATAAAATTTAAATTGTAGACCAAACGATGTGATTTTTATACGAAATTGTTCTCGGTAGAATGTAAATTATAAAATGGTGGTAATCTTATGTTTAATTTTCTTTTGTAAATGGTGGTTTAAAATTATTTTAGCTAGGGTTTAATTGAATAGAGTATAATATGTTAATTATGCTTGATTATATTTACTTGGAGATGTTTGATAAGTTCCGGATCATGGATACACCTGTTTATTCTTAGGAGTTTGGGTTGACCATGCGTCTTAAAACCTGCTTATACATTACTATAAAATGAAGTGCCACTTCACTTCAATCTATTTTGTAGAATGCGATTTTAACATAATTATATTATACCACGGGTGACTTGATAACTACTGTTTAGTGTATATTAATTTTCGCTTCTTTATCAATAGCATTAGAAAGTTATCAAGGTCGAAACCACATGTTTGATAGTTGGGATTAAACGTTATCTGATAGACAGTCTGTGAGGAAGTTTGTTTACTTTATAAATGACAATGCGCTTGAGGCGATATTCACAGGATATTGTACCAACAGTTTTGCTTCTCAAAGCTTTCACTAGAACAAACACTGAAAGTGCACTATCGGATGGAGATTAAGGTTTGAAATTTTTCTAATACTTGCCCTTCAAACTCGTACACGTGTAAGAGCAATTTTACGTGACCCATACGTGCATCAGTTATAACGTGTTGCGTTTATATAGATATTGATTTTATATACGTTTGATATGAAGTTATATTTATAATCCCACCCACCTGTGTTTAGTACACATGTGGATGGGTTTTCTTCTTGGAGCTTACCGTCCACTTAGCTTACCGCTACATCAACATGTATTGCTGGATTTCCCAGAAATTGTGACGAACATAATGCTAACACCAGGAACAAGTATAAACTTACAACTGCTATTACCCGATTAAACAGGGTTAGTAAATCTTTGGGACATGGGACAATGTACACGATTTTACAACATGACCCCAGAAAACGTTCAAAAATATTCAATAGCGAAATTTAAAAGCATTGTTAAAGAACGCTTGTGCGCTAAAGGATATTAGTCAATCAGCGACTTTTTAAATGATTGCACACCTTGGAAATGAAAAGATCGCCTCCTCCAATTCTTTTAAATTTCACTATTGAATATTTTTCAGTTTTATGATAGTAATAATCAACAAGCATTTTTTTTTTCGTTTGCGATGATCCATAAAGATGGAATATAGTTATCTGAATAAATTAAAATATTTCTTATTTTCATTTCCCTTAAACGTCCCTCAGCGTTGAGATCTGCAAGAACTCCCTTGTGAAATGTTGAAAACTGACTGGAGCGTTGAAGGCTGACTGTCTTGCACCGTTGCGTTGATATTCTATAGCTATAGGTGTATCGTTTAAATGCTATAATTATTATTATTGCCAATGTTGCACATAATGGCCTGACCCTGAGTTTGATGATAGACAAGCCCCAAGACGGGATTAGCCCCTAGACGAGACCATCTCCTAGACTATATTTGAACTAGTCTAGTAGTCTGGTAGTAGTGCCATAACAGCATAATTTAATACAATTGGTTTAGCTCCGGCATTATTTTTATGTGCATTGCCAAATCGATAAAGAAATACTGAATGTGAGTTAGATCGGTCGCTTGACTGAACAACAAGAGGGTGCGGGAACATCTTTCTGATGTTGTCGCCTGCGGTACGACGGCGAGGGCTCGGCTTCCCTTACGCGCCGGGACTGTCATATAGGGGTGTCAGTGTACAATAATCACACGCTTACTCATCTTTAGAATTTACACATTTAAATTTTGTCTTGCATCTGTAACGAAACTGTCCCGATGTATCACGATTTAAATAATAAAAAATTGTATAAAGTGAAATTAATATTTTATAGGGAACCTCAATTTAAATAATGCTTAGTGAACTTTTTCGGTTGTCGGTATTTTGCATCGCGACAGGAGATTTGATACGCTATTAGTATTAATTTATTATAATATGGTATTACGTTGAATAAGTGTTCGATAAGAGAGCACTCATATACGCTGCGCTTTAACTAAATTAAACGAGTTAATATAACAAACACGAAAATAAAAAGCCGTTTACGAGGACGTGAAAGTTAAAACTATTTGTAACTTTAATATTTGGATGCATGTTATAATTAGAATATATAATAGGTAACTAATCAATTATTCTTATTAATGAAAATATTAAACGTAGCGTGGCTAAAAATTAAAAAATAACACGTGAATGTCACTTCCTGTGGCAGAAATGAAACCGTCCTCCTGTAACTTTGGATTCAAAGGTTACACGTGGAAATGTTACACTTGAATTTGACTTTACAATTGTTGCGGACAAGGAAATTTATTACTTATACATTATATGTATCAGGCATATTTTAATATAATTTAGATATTGGTAAATTTATAATATGCATATAAATATATTATAGAAACGTTTGTTACATTTTTAAGTGATAATTTGACTTTTTAGATAATAACAATGCTTGTAAAATAACAGCGTTGAGGCTGTTTTAAATAAATAATGTAAATTATAATTAGTACAAAAAGTGTATAATTATTCTCATGTTTGAAGTATTAACGTACTGATGATAGATTTTTTCACTGATTTACTCAATAAACATACCTGCTGTTTATTTTTATTTCGTTAAAAATTCCCGCCGTAACTATAAGTCGGTATATTGTATTAATATATTACACAATTTTTTTGTTTCAGCACAACTCTCTCAACCTAGTGACGGATCCTTTTGGTGTAGGATTAATAGGAGTTTATGATTTTGGAACGATGTCCCCATTCACAATGGTTGACAATGCTATAATTATTTTCGCCGTTGTCTTCATAGTAACTTCATTCGCTCGTTCATTAATTATTCGAGTACTTTATTTGATGCTAACGAACTGCGTTGACGTGAAAATTTCGGAATCCCCTCATTATCTACTATTTGCAATATTGCCGCTGAGCACAGAATTCATGGACGCTCATAAAATATTTGTCCTTTACATATATTCGTATTTGACGGCTGCATTAGTTGCTTGTTTGGTAAGTTGAATAACACTGTTAATATTATAATACATCTAGTCAGCGAGCATCATCCGCAATCTTAATTTTTTTTTTTACATATATCGATTTCTTCTTTTCTAAATATAAAACTCGTATATTAGATATGATTTTATTGTTCACAACATTTTTGGTGCTAATTTTCCTTTTTACTATTCGAGCTGTTTATGGAAATTGTAAGTCATGGAAAATAAAAGACTAAGGATCAAATAGTAACTGCCACTACCAATAGTAACTAAGACGTATCATATAAATCTGATATAATAAATCTATCCCAATGTTGTGTGCCAATTTTTTATTAACACATGTTATTATATTCTTCATCAAATCGAATCTTGGTAGGAATTTATTACATTTTGAAATTACATAAGTTTTATTAACAATTGAATTTGAACTTTTGCGGCGAAGGAATACATCGTGTAACTAGATGCTACGGAAGAAGTTCTGTAACGTAATATCCGGCCAGCCAATAGCGGAAAAGCGTGTGGGAATTCTCGTCATATTTATTTGTAACATTGATCTTATGTTACAAATAAATATGACGAGAATCGATACAAAATAAAAACTACAGAAATCACAAATCCTCTGTCGTTGGAAAACGATTTGGAACTAAATCCCACACGCTTTTATATATATATATAAAAGAATGTATATATATATATAACAAAATGTATTCGTAGTTTACAATAAAAACTTTAAACACTAAAACGTGTACTTCAAATTTCACTTTACTGTTTTGTTGAATTTGCAACTGAATTTACTAAATTAAATAACTGGTTGAGATGAATTTTTTAAATACTTTTAATTCTTATGTTTCAATTTTATTCGTTTTTTATGTAAATATTATTAAGCAGAAGCTTTAAGACAAGCTATATTATATACTCTTATTCATTTTACTTATTCATTCTTAAGAGGTTCGGAAATATATTACCGGTTTTTTAAAGATCAAATTTTATAGATAACTACATATTCGATACTTAATGGATTATTTTTAAAAACAATAGGTCGTAATAATTTATCTCGATGATAATAAAACTTGTATGAACCACTTTTCCATTTATGAGAAGGATTGTGAACTTATGCGAAATGATGTAAAAGATGTATTCTACTAGTCGTGATTATATTATTTTATATTTACGCTGTTCTCATTTACAGGCAATGTTCACAACAATTATCGCGAAGCTTTTACACAGCGAATATCGCACTGTGAAGAATATTTACATCGTGGGACTGTTATGTTTTTTGGGTTTCAATCTTTCAATCGCTGTGACTCTCGTAAGTAAATTTACTAGTTATACGATACTGCTCCATCTGTATCGTAACGACATAACAAATTATATTATGTTAATTAGATAATTATTCTAGTTAGTGATAACTTAAAATCTAAACTATTAGAATATTTTTTTTGAAATGTCATATTTGGTGATTTAATTTAAACACCAACGGCCTTATTCATAAACGTTGCTTAGTTACTGTTTAGCTAAACACTGGTTTGTCTCTTTCTGTCATTATTGATTTGACATACGAAAGAAGAAGACAAACTGTTGTTTAACTAATCACCAGTTAAATAAAGTTTATGAATAAGGCGGCAAGTCTTTTTGGCCATATTTACTTTTTCATTTTGAGCTCATGACGGAACACCAGCGCAATACATTTCAGCTTTATTAGCATTAGGTGTAGTTAACTCACGATAGTTTCATTCATAATTTCTAGGCAATTATAATGTAACATTTGAATTCTTAACATTAGCTATCATGTTACTAATATGAAAATAAATAATAATTATATCAAAAATGTTTTAAAATTTTATTTTAATTTGTTAATTTTATTTCTAAAATCAATCTTGGTTCCTGATAAGCTTAGCGTCATTAAAACTTTTCCTTAGGACACTTTTGACATTCGAGGTTACACCGTCTCGTCTATACGATAACCACACGCCACTGTTAAGCAAATCTGAAAATTCTCTATAGTAAGCTTGTCTTGATTCGTTATCAATAATTGTCACGTTTAAAATAATATTATTATTATTATTAACGATCTGTACTTGAGATTGATTACATTCACAAAATATTGTCGCATCTTCCTAATATAATATATTATACTCAAAGGTTATAAAAAAATCACAGTATATTCATATAAGTATCTGACCGTCACTTGATTAAATATTGATGAATGAAATGCGATAGAAATCGCTTCGACTCGAATGTAATACCTTTAGCTAGGCCCGAAAATTATAATTAACATATTTCAAAAAACACTTTCTGAGAATTTCGTAATCTAGTTTTAAGCCGGGTATCAATACTGTTTTAGTGACAATTTTGATTGAGCAATCACATTATGTAAGTGATAGATAAAGTACGGTCTAATGTGTATACGTGATTACAGGACGTTCGCATGAAGATGATTGATTGATATTTGGTTAATTTAAGTTTTTCGTTAAGTTACTGTAATTCATTTTTATTCAGGGTTAATTGAGCCCAAAGGTTATCAAGAGTCATATTTATTTATTATTCTCTTGTGAATTCAAAGTCATACTAAAATTATAAAGAGGTATTATTTGTTTCTTGTTCTCCTATTTACGTTAAATACTTTTAATCCGATTGATAAGCATTATGATAGATTTGACATAGTTTATATAGTATGTCAATAATTATGTTGCAAATTTTTATATGTAGCTAAATCGTGAAGGCGTTTTAGAACCGAGCGCTGCGAATAATATAATAGTTACACAAAAAATTTGTAAATGAGATATTTGGTGATTCCAAAAATGTCTACAGAAAAGTCACATAATGTCTATCTTTTACAGTAACCATTTCAATGTTTAAAAAACTGGAGAAGATTAACCACAACTATAATCCTATATGTTAGCCACAAATGTTTTAATTGTTATCAAAATAAATATTCGAATCAGTAGTTTTAGAAATTTTACGAGATATTTAAAAATAAAACGCAGTGCGTGATGCACAGTCGATTAACACAGTACGGGCCAATAGATCGGTTGGCGAATGTCAGTCATCGTTATTTCACCCGTATGAATTCGGATGTTATCATTAATTTTTTATTATTCCGATATATTTATAACCGTTTTAAAATGAATCACTTACTTCACGCTATCGCTCATATTTTATTCAATAAATCACAATACAATTTTATTTCATGAATGTTTTTTTTTTAAATTTCGAATAAAATTTCTCTGTAAGATATTGTTCACTGACAACCAGTCGGAATGGGTATTTCATTTCGACGTATATATAGCAGAGATTTATAATTTACAACCTATGTACTTGACTGACGCTTGCATGAGCGTGTTATAGACACCCAATAGAATATCGATCGGTTACTGAGAATCTATTTAAGTTAATCTCGTGACGTAAAATAACAACACGATTGCTTATTATAAATAAGTATGTATTTATTGGTGCGAGTTTTACATACATTGTTACATACATATTCAAAATCATTCAATCAATCAATTGTTGAATAAATATATTTTCATTTTTTATAAACTTTGTTAAAACCTGTATTTTTTTTTAATTTGTCTCCGGCTGGTCCTCATCACCACGTCAAGACGACGTTAACTTGAAACGTTGTGGCGCGGTATGTTGACGTGTGTCGTGCTAATTTACGTTACCGTGTCGTAAAAAGGCACGTCACGACGCCGCTATGTCAGAAACCATCGTTTCCAATACAGTTTTTGTTTTGACATGGACCACGAAAGACTTATTATTTTTGTTGCTAAGACGAATGAAGAAAAAACAGAATTAAAGAAAATATTTGGTGAATCCATACCATTCTTTAATAATCCAATATGGACGTATTTTTAAGAGGAAATATGAAGCTGAAAATATTTAGTGATGACAAATTTTACTAATATTTTAGAATGTCCATATCAAGTTTGGATGAACTACTAACCAAGAGCACCTTGTATACAAAAGCAATACATGTTCTGAATACCTGTTGAGCCTGGGCCAATATAAACTAATTGTGATGCATCGTACACGGCACCGTGTACTGCGTCACGACGTCGCGCCTCTCCCGGTATCGGTACCGTACCGTTACACGGTGGCTGAGGCCACACCATCGGCATGTGTCCACGGCTTAAGACAATTAAACATCGCACACACCGCTACAGCGCACCTTTCCATGTCAACGACGTCGTGATGGGGACAAGCCCTTAATCCCTTAGAGTTAATACTATATATTTTTTAAATGCGTTTATTTTATGCATACGTGAGTATATGTGTGTGCATAGACAACAATAATAATTGTTCGTGTTTTATCACAAACATAATGACAACAATATTATCTCTGTCACCAAATAAAAGTTTATCCGACAGGTATAAGCATTCGTTCGACAGTATAATAAAATTTTAAACGAATTCGATTTCGCTTTATATTTTATTATATTATCTGTATTTATAAACATCAAATGGCAAGTAATTAAAGCACGAGCAGACTGAATCGCACACAGACTGATAGTAATTTCAAGAACTTTACCGTCGCAACGTAACATGGTCAACTTTCCAACGAGTCAATTAAAATCAGAGCCGGAAATCCTACAACTACTTAAACTACATCGCGAATTATAAATTGAAAAAGTTTTTAGTTTTAAATAAGTACAAAGTCGCGCTAGCCCACCCGGTACTGAAGGTCGTAAATTACCTTGGAGAAATAAATAATTTTTGTTTGGAAATTACTAGCCTCAAGTACTTTGAAATAAATATTATGGAAAACAATTTTAGTGTATTAAGTGTTATTTCTTAACATCTTTAAGACTCACCACACTCTTATATATTTGACGGGATGATTTACTTAAGGAGACATATGAGATATTCCGATTCCGAGTTTTTCATTTTTATTTCGAGCTCATTAGTCCAATAAATTTCAATGACTCTACACATAAGGCCGCTTCAAAAACTAAGAAGAAATATTCTATGTACTGTAACTCCATATAGGCTCACGGACTTGTGAGGATTATCTGGTGTGAACCCACATCGTAGTCACTGGTTTGTTAACGCGTTATGTGACCGTTATATGTTTCTTTCGCCCAGCTTTGACATATAAAATCTATACCAAAGAGCGCTTTAAGCAGTCTTATTTATTTTTTTGTGTCTCAGTTAAGATTAGTATGGTTTTCTTTTTTCCGCATAAATCATGATTGGAGTCACTAGCTGTACCCACTTAGTCTCTTCAGGGAAAGACACAGGATCCCTTGCGCATGCTATCGTGATGCCCAGACTGTGGGTCCACCACCAACCTAGAGGGATTATGCGGCTTATGCGGATGAGTAGAGAAGGTGTGCATAACGCTGATGCCTGAAGTCCGATTTGCTTCAGCGACCATCTCGATCCAGCACTTCAGAATGGGTATGCTCGGTAGCGAGAATTTTCTACCAACTATAGCCGCCAGGTTAAAGCGATGGGGACCCCAAGCGCCCAACCCCCAAACCCCAACTTTATGAAAGTGTGGCGGAGTCCGAAAGCGCACCACACCTGTGGCAGGAGGATTTCAGTTCTTGTCTTTCTATTCCGTGCAGGTACTTTTCAAAGCACGCCACGTAGGTATTGGCTAACTCGTATAAGAGCAGCATAGGTGAAAAGCAAGCTTCAAACCTTTTCTTTAAAAGGGGAAGTTCAGCAGTGGGACGTTCTTGTTTTGTCGACATAAATAATATATTGAAATTCCAAAAATGCGTATTAAATACAACATTAATATATTAACACGGTATTACATTGAAAAAAAAACTCGCCATGAATCTAAAAGCAACCATCGCAAATTATTTCGAAGACGTTACCTTCGAACAACTCAAGTTGATAATAAACAATTCAGCGTTCGCCCGAAAAATTCATCGGGCGGGAAACGTAAGCTAAGATCGAATCACACATGCAGAGCAACGCTGTCTTGAATATAAAACGTAAGCTACTGTCATATTCATCGGGACACATGTTTATATATGTCATGTTTTGTATGTATGTTATATGTTTTGTTTTGTTTGGCATTTTATAGCATACATTTACTGTTGTTCTAATGCCAGTAAAATTATTATATTGAATACCTATTATCTTATTTAAGACATCATGCGCCTGTTAATGAAATCAATGAAAAGTAAAAATGATTATTTTGGTAAGTTTAATCATAGTAACTAAGTATGTATATAGTTAAAAGTATTAATATGTCATAGATATCTGTGTAACATTTAATTATTTATAATAATTTAATCAATCTACATATTAGAAGAAATATGACTTAACTTCAAAATTGGTTATAATTTGCCACGTTTAATATACTTTAGTACATAGAATAATAACGCTTAGAAGGAGTGTTGGCCCAAGCGAATTGAAGTCATTCAAATTGTTACTATTCTCAATACATTTGACATCACGTCAGTCGTCACGATAAAGTGTCATAGTAAACATCTCGCGCAATTTATTAAAAAATGACTTACTGTGTAGTAAAATTTTAAAAGGATAAAAAAATCACATTTCACACGTAACTACTATTTGGCAACTTATAATTTTAGCTAAATTACATTCATCAAAACATAAAAATAATTTGTAAACAAAAGACGTCATTACAATAAAAATGTTGCCAGCTATGGAAAATAGATTTACCACGATTGCTTATTTTAAATAATAAAAATGTAATAATTAATTAAAATTATTATTTTAACTTTTTTAAATTACATATAAAACATTAATACTGTTCAAATAATTATATTTTTTTCTTTATGATTATACATAAAATAAAAGCAATACTAAGTAATATTACTAAATAAAATTAAAAAAATAAGAGATCTGTATAATGATAAAATCTAAAATTAAATAAATAATATTGCAATATATAATTATAATACTTATTCATTAATTGTAATCATTTCTAGCTTTCCTTCGAATCTGATTGCTTCTTCATACATATCCCGTCCTTATTCCTTATAAATCTACTGTTTATCACAATTTACTGTCAGAAAACCTTTCAGCGTTGTTTAATTAATTTTAATGAAAAAATACTAATGTCCAATATTATTGTCTGACAAATTGTCACATCTGAATACAACCTACGTAATAATTCAAATTAATTAAATGCAAAAAAATATATTTCATAATTCAAGTTCAAACAATATAATTTTCTTACTGTATGGGGAAAATGTGTATTCACTTGCAACATAATTCGGTCGTATGTCGGTCGCGTGTCAGTGTATGTAACGTACGTGACACTTACATACACATTAATTCTAGTTACTTCAATTTTGAGCGAAACTTTGTATGACACTATCCTTCTTAGCGTTATTATTCTATATTTTGGTATTATATAGATTATACGTTTAAACGAAATAAAAAAAAAAAAAACAATTTTAGAAATATTCAATATAATATCTTTTTTTTTTAAATTTATTCTTTAATATCTTTTTTATTCAAAAATATGTTTTCAAATACATATAAGACGATTCGATTCGATACTGCATTTTTCGACATGACTTTCGCAGTAAACGCTGCTCTTTGTGAGAGTGGAGCAATACGTCAAATCTAGTAGCGGTGTAGCGCTAAAGGGCTACCCAGAAATCTAATATCGATCGTCCGTGTCGCTTTGCTGTGGGCTTCGAGCATGTTTTAACATACTCAAATAAACTTCGACAGAATTCGATCGCGCAAAATGTTAGGCAAGTGACTTTATGAGGCTACGTGACATTGGCTAGATCCACTATTAATATAAATTGTTATATTATATGTATCAAAATAAAGAGGTCGATTGCGTCGACCATTAAATGAACAAAACAAAAACAAACCGTAAAACTTAAGTACTTGGTGTTGTTGTGTTCTGGTTTGAATGGTGAGTGAGCCAGTGTAATTACAGGCACATGGGACATAGCATCGTAGTTCCCAAGGTTGGTAGCGTATTGTTGACGTAAGCGATGGTTAAAATCTCTTGTCATGCCATTGTTTATGGGCGTTGGTGATCACTTACCATCAGGTGGCCCATATGCTCGTCCGCCTACCTATGCTTTAAAAAAAGAACATATGTATATTCTATTTTAGATAATACAAGCAAATTTATTTGGAAAACAATAAAAAAAACTGTTAAAATATCTGTTAATTTAACATCGAATAATTATTTGTTCTGGTACGATGCAACAGACAAATACTCTGAACGTATGTATGCATTTAAGCAAATTAAACTAAATAAAAGCTCGTAAATATATTATTTACTTAAGCATTAAAATTAACGCAGATAATGTAAGTATTTTTAAATATTAACATAGTAATCAGTCGAAGCTATGGATATTTTTCATATTAACTAGCAAATTCAGCACTCAATATTATCAATATTACGCGCCACAGTGCATAGTGCTAACGCTATGTTTAAATACAGCTTCGATTACTTACATTCAGTACTTCAGTTCAGATATATGAATGTTTTCTTAAACTTTATATAATAAAGTGTAGTAGATATCTTTAATATTTACAATTATTTCAACGATTTTATTCATGCTGGTAATGAATATAATGGTTACAAGTCTTAGGTTATGACATGTGTAAGTTAAAGGAAAATATCGGTTTTAATCCAGGCACCAATGAGTTATTTTGGTTATTTTGTTTTTTTCTAATTTCCTTTTTATTATTAAATAACGAAATCAAGAACATAATATTTATAAAATTTAAATAATCAAATATTTAGTAAACTCGTTACAGAAAAATACAAACGTACGAATAACTGAATACACAAAAAATTATGTAAATATATTTCAGATAGCTTATAAATAATGTGGAACGTAACTGCAATAATTATTTAAGCGAGACTTACTTGAGTTCATTAAATATTTTATTAATTATAAATTTATAACTGCAAAATGTAATATTTCGTTAATGTAAATACCGCATACTTTAATCTGCGCCCTTGAAATTGTATAAAATATACGGATGATATTTAAAAGTTGTAACGTTGTTATGTTGAAACTTGATTAATTATATGCGTTGGCTTAAAGCGGCCCGCACATCAAAGGCGAAACGTATTAACGGTTCACAGGTTACTCGGCTATGCACATTGAACTTAAACAAAGGTCTAAGCGGTGTTGGTTTGCGCGACCCAACTTAAATTGTATTTACTTTTATTACTATCAGTGCACTGCGGTTACAGAATCAAGGCCAATTTTGTCAGCTTCTTTTTCGTTCCCGTTATTTATTACTTGGTTTAATTATGTAATGCCGTGTGATATCGGTGAAGCTTTATTTAAAAGGTTGGTGTTTGAGTTTCCATAGCTTGGTTTTAAATGATTTATTATTGTGCGTTTGATAATCTTATTTGTTTAGTGGTTGGAATATAAGACCGCAGATTCTGATATTTTGATATCGAATTATATGGTTGAGTTTTCATTTAAAAATATCTTCTTAGTAAGCTGGATTTTGGAAGTTATGAGAGTTTATTCTTCTGGAAGAAAGTAATATCCAAATAGCTTCTGCATCTACCTTCCATCATTACCATCTTACATATTCTCTAGGTAAAGCCAAATTACTTCCTACCTACAATGAAAGTACTTCAAAATTATTTTCTTAAGTCAACGGCGTGACATGCTTGATTTAACGTTTTTATACAAAACTCTAAATAGTTTATATGATAATTCTTTTCTTGTTTCTAGAGTAAATTTAAACGTTCCTGTTAGACCTACGAAAACCGATAGCGCCTAGTAAGACCTTTTCGTAAAACCGTTTTAGGAAGTAACTCACCTGTGGCACGTTTTTGTAAAATCTTAAACGAGCACAGTGCCTCCCTGGATCCATTTGGTGACTCTTTATCTAAGTTCCGTAAGAACATGTTGTCCGAATTATTAGCCATTTGATTGTTATTGTTTCGTTATCTATTTTTTTTTAACTCTATTTTTTTGCTTATTGTTTTTTATTATATATAATTTTTGTAACTTTTCAATTAGCATAATATGTTTAAACTTGTAAATGTATATATTTTTATCGTGTAAGCTCCTTTTTATCTCCACTATCATTGCATGTGGTATTTTCCTTTATAGGTGATGCATTTAGTTTTAAGCTTTAAGTTGTTTTTGTTACTAATATTGTATTGATATAATTACTCCTGGAGGATCTTAATAAATAAATAAATTCTTTTCGATGTCTTAATGGACTACAAGTGGTTTCTCGCATATTTTGCACTGTTTTATTATAATACAAACCTCAGATTACCTATTTTGCTTTAAACTGCTTTCTTAATGTATGATGTAATCATCATAAAGGTACCGCCAAGTTGCTATCTACCATGTCTCCAATTATATAGCCTCTCTCAACTTTAAACTTTACACTGATAAATTATATTCGCCCACAGAGTACATTGTTAAGGGCATATAAAAATCTTCATATGTATATGCATAAATCATAGTACAACATGCCCTGCGTACTTCCATGCATTTATAATATATAAATATATCGTAAAATTTCTAAAACTACTTGTTCGAATTGCAATGTCATGATTTAACAACATGGAGCGTTTAAAATCGATGCGTTATCTCTTTTGATAATTATTTATACTTCGTAACAATTAAATTTAACGAAGCGTGTCATTATTTCCTTTCGTTTTAACAATAAAAACATTTATAGTAGATATACATATTATTACAATGCAAACTTTTTCCCGAAATGGAATGCGTTGTAACAGGTATCTATTGAGTTTATATATTTAGTTACTTTGAATCCCTATTAAGCCGATATTTTAAAAACCTAGAAATGTTATATATTTTTTGAGAATACCAAATCACATAAAAAAGTTACTCGCTCTTACTCTTAAAAATTCAAACGAAACATTAAAGCCCGTCTGGGTACGTACCATCCACTCATCAGATATTCTACCGCAAAACAGCAGTACTTGCTATTGTTGTGTTCCGGTATGAAGGGTGAGTGAGCCAGTGTAATTACAGGCACAAGGGACATAACATCTTAGCTCCCAAGGTTGGTGGCGCATTGGCAATGTTTTTTTTTATAGAATGTCACTGTCAATGGACGTTGGTGACCATTTATTAGCAGGTGGCCCATATGCACGTCCGCCTACCAAAACTATAAAAAAAGTTTAAAAAAAAGATAATAAACACACTTATTTACATGTATATTAACGCCATATCGGATAAAAAAGTTTTACTAATATTTCATTATTTTGACCCAAAGACCAAACAACGTTTTCTAGTATAGCCGATTATACATATATAAATTAAAAAACTTAACTATACCAAATCTCCAAGTGTTCTCTGCACGTATTAATATATAGATGTGCAATATTCAGTTATTCCCGTAAACGAATACATCTATGTGAAGTTGACTGCTGGAGTACGAAGTCTCTTGCTTTATGAAACACGGAGGTAGACTGATAAATGAACCACATGATAGTAAGTGTCACAACCGCTCAAAAGTATAAACCACTTCATACATCGCCAATGCATCACCAACATTGGGAACAAAGATTGGCTCACTCCCATTAACCCTAAACTCAACAATGCTAATGCGTATTGCCGTTTCGCGGCAGAATATATGAATTAAAATGGGAAATTAATATCCACATAAATGAAAACGCTCACGTAAGCTAGTATAGCATTAATAATAATAAGTCTTATAAAAAGAAAATATAAAGTACGGTTGACTGCGAACGGTAAAGTATAGCAATTAACGAGAAGAAACTCCAGGCATCAAACATTGCATTGCAACGTTGAAACATTTTATTTTACTTTAAAACATTGGATATAATATTGAAGGGAATACGTTTTTTGCGTAAGAACGGAGACGTTAGTGGTGGTAGTTATCAGGAAGCTGACTAAAACTAAAGGACGCGATGGCAAATTTGATATTACCCGCATTAGCTGTGATGTCAGATTCGCAATAAAATGAATGAAAATTAAACCAGAAAAAAATTAAAGAAAACTACAAGGTTAAAACATTTGTCCTATGACATTTGATTATACGTAATAGTTTGTCCAAAAATTTATTTTAAGTTACTGGTGTTTGACTTTCTTAACGTCTGTATGTAGTAGTGAGTAGTTCGGTCACGTCTTTCTAATCACGTTGTGATTCACAATAGTTGCTCGGAAACTAACCCACACAATGTCAATCGAAACGTACATTTTATTTACCAATAATAATGAAAATGAAATTACCTGTTACATAATGTTTATATAGAGAATATATATTTCTGATTTCATTATATGTCTTCCCGAAGAGAGTGTCGGATAAAATTGTACCCTTACCGGAGGCGTAAGTCTTTCGCTATTTTCATCGGAAAATAATTATTTATTTTTATTCCCCTTTTACAATATTTCATGAAATATCTAATTACGCCTACATTTATATTGATTTAGATTGAGTAATGGAGTGAGCTTAATTAAATGAATTACTCGTACATGTTTGAGTAATACACTCACGAGCATCTGAAATCCGGAAACTTAATGTGCATATGTCGGATGAAATTCTTTCAGATAAGTATGTATCTAACAATCCGCATTAGACAAGCGTGATGCAATAAACTTCAAACTTTGACCTCAAGAAAATTAGACATTTAAAGGCTATATTTAACTGGTTATAAATCAAATATAGTTCAATTGAAAAACAAACAAAAGAAGAAAATCTTTGAAGGCGATAAGCGCCAAACAAGCTGATGGTCACAAGGTCGATTTTGATGTTTATATAATAATCGTTTGAATAACAGGTCTTCGACACATAGGTTTAAAATCATATTAGACAGGCAAGTTCCCTTAGACCAATCTCTAAACAATTCAAATATATCCCTTGCGTCTATATTCTTTAATACGATTTTGAGTAAAGTCGATAGTCGAAGTTTATATCAAAAAATTAATAAAATACAAAACAAATGCCTTAATATTTGCTTAAAACTCGACAAAATAGATACCAGATACCCCTCATTAATCTGCTAAGCTAAAATATATCGATTGTCGGATCGGGATAAAATTCTAATTTTACTCTTACGAAGTCGAGACGGGCAGCTAGTTAATGATAAATAGTTTATATAAATTTAATGAAATTATTTTTATTATTGTTTTTATTTGCCGTTTATATTGTTAAGATAAGTTCGTTACATTAAAAGTACCGAATGGTTTATGCAGAGATGATGGCAAGAGACTGGATGGAGCAACGTTAATGCTATGGTCGATGGGACGTGTTCTTGTGTGGGATGCAACTTGCGTAGATACACTGGCAGTATCTCATATTAAGAATACGTCTCGCAAGGCCAGTGCAGCCGCTGAAGCTGCTCAAATACTCAAGCTTCGCAAATATTCATTATTATCAAACGAATATGAATTCGCGGGGCTGGGTTTTGAAACATTAGGTCCATGGTCGTCTGATACAAAAAAAATTATGAAAGACCTCTCCAAGAAACTGGTCCACACTTCTGGTGACCCAAGGGCTGGCGCTTATTTAGCCCAAAGGCTGAGTCTAGCGGTGCAGAGAGGCAATAGTGCCAGCGTCTTGGGTACAATGCCACAGGACAATCTTTTAGACGGCGTGTTTTATCTTTAAAATTTTATATTATTTTTTAATTTAGTTTAGTTTTAGACTATAATAATAAATATGTTATATAAATTTAATATTAGATAAGTTTTATCAAATTTTTTTTTTGTTATTTACAAACTAAAAGTCAATATACACAAAAAAAAAGTTCTATATGAAATAAAATTATTCAATTTATTTTAATAATAGATTTTAATATAATGTTATAAATAAACTCAATTATAAATTTTATTTATAAAACAATTTTGATTACTACTGATACATTAAAGCCTTACGTGATTTACGATACGTTTGAATAAAGATATTTTCGCAATTATACTGTTTAATAATCTTGCGTTATCTAGCTTCGAAATTTATGCCTGAATTTCAATTTCAATGCAATTTGAGCATAAATTCATAAAACCAGGTAATACAAGCGAAATGCGTGGTAGCAAAATCGATTTCTGATGCCAGATATTATTAGAATTTAGATTATTATGAAACGCAGTATTATTAATCTTGTCTACGTCGTAGAACTACCCACTACGCATATGATAAGGCTCCTATTTCTTGATCTATTTACGAACGATGATTTCTAATATTATGTTACAAGGGCTTAAAAGTTCATAAATAGAATGTTTTATAATTTTAAAACCTACACGTTTCAATTTTATTTATGATTTGAAGTTCGTTGGAGTAACATGTATATGGCTTATGAAAAGCTTATCTTTGAGATGTAGGAGAGTTTTATTTTACGCCCAATGAATGTGTGTGGATTACATAATAACATATAGGTCCTGAATAGTACTGGGAAAACGAACATGTTACCAAAATTTAAAAAAAAAAGTATTTATCCACGTTCAAACCAACTTGTATTCGAAACTTTATCTAAATCCGATAAGTTGCATAATTTCGGTGATATCCGTTTTTCGTTTTTACCACATGATAATGATATGCGATTGTTCAGCGATGTTAAGGTAACATGTTAATGTTTAACGAACAAGCTCGCTAGTTCAAAGAATCCGTGAGATTGCTTTGCAGCATTATTTCTTACATGACAAGAATAGTAAAATAGATCCCTCATGTATATGTGGTAGGTATTTCAATGTAGGTGTTTCAACGCACTCAACCACTCCCATCAACACTTACAATTTTTTCGTACTATAATACGCACGATATATTATACGGAATTACGGAATTACGGAAAGCTAACCAAACAGCAGAAACATTTACACGTGGAATTAAAGGTAGGTGACTGGGCCAGCTGTAAAAAAGAAATACTTTTTTTCTAAGTATTAGAGTCTGGTATGAGATAAAATAATAGGTAATATTATGTATTTAACCCACTGCTGAGGATAAATTTGGAGCATGTTCCAGTGGTTTTGTGAACATGTGGCAGAGTATCATTCGTTTCGTTTTCCAATACCACCGAGCATGGGATGCAATTTAAACAGAAACTGAAAAGTCAGCAACGGTAGCCGGCTTTCAATCACCTAACTTTATTTAAATTTTCAATCTATCTTTCTATTGAAAAGGTTGTATAAATATCCACGAACGGTTTAATTAAAAAAAAAAAATTAAGTGTTTTTGTAATTTAGACCATCTGCAGTCTACCTTATAGTTTCACAATTCCTGTAAATTACTAATTATCTGAATTGTTGTAATTTTTAAGCAGCAAAATGTTGCTGGTGATGAAATGAAAAAAACATTTTTAAATATTTTCAAATTGTTCAATACGTGTTCGTCTTTCAGAAAATGATTGCCTATGAAATTGTAGCTTGCAATGAAAAATTTACTTTTTATACTATTTACGATTATTTTCTTACACGGTTTTAAATATGGGCTATTAATATATTTATACATCAGATACAATGATTAGTCTAAATAAAATGAAACAGCTTTTAAATCGGTTCTTGAAAACGAAAACTTTGTATATTTTCATTTAACGATATTCCTTATTATTATATATAAGTCACAATACACAAATTTCCAAATTAATTGGAGGATGGAGGATTTCAACCTTCAATTATTTGAAATATTCGTTGATGTGGAATCGTGAACTTAATAGTGTACCGGTTAATTGAGTTATTTATATTGTGTTACATTTTCGCCTTATAGGTAACCAGAAGACGCTCTCATAATTTTCGTCGATGAAAAACTATGCCAGCGCGAATTGACTGCTCTGACAAATATTTCATTTGTTAGTCAGACGCACTAATTAGTCGAAGAAGAGAGAAATGTACACTAATGTTATTTTTATTTAAACGAATGCATCTATTGTATTTTTTATAGCATCGGTAGGCCGACTAGCATATGGGCCATCTTATGGTAAGTGGTCACCAACGCCCTTAGACATTGGCATTTTAAAAGATGTTAATAATCGCTTACATCGCCAATGCACCACCAACCTTGGGAACTATGATAGTATGTACCTTGTACCAGTGCCTGTAAATACATTACTGATGAGTGGGTGGTACCTCCCAGACGAACTTGCACAAAGCTCTACCACCAAGTGAATTAATTATAAATTCGAGCCATTATTAATTAAAATATTCGTTCTCACCATAATTTACTGAATATTCAATAACGCAAAATAAAATACCGAAACAAGTAATAATTGTGTAAATATGATGGAAAATATTGCTCATATGTTTTTAAATAAAATGTATTGCAAGAGAAATGGTATTTATTAAAACCAGCTATTGGATTTGTATGAAGAAACTCGAAATTTGCCTTTCAATAATTTACACCAGAGAATGATCCTGATATGTCAGAAAGAAATAATTATGCAAAATTGCTGCTGCAATTATCAATTACGCAACATAGATATTTATTAAAGTTTTTATTGCAGTTGACAACACAGAAAATGGTGGGCGTTATGTACGGGCTGAACACGTGCAGTCTATACTTGGGTGGTATGAAGGTTGCCATTGTCATGTGGCTGTACGGAGTTCAAAGATACTCGACCGATATACACTTCTGGCTCGGTTTTAAGCCAACGCAATTTTGGAAGTGTATTTGGGTGATGATGCCTATCGTTATATGGGTGAGTCTCACATGTCTATTTGTTTGTGTGCAACGCTAAATGGAACGATAGAATATTGTATTTGTATTCTCGTAGAGGCAATAACGTATTGATTTAATTAAACGTTATTCACTGAATTTTTAATGTAATTTTTTACGCATTATATATTTGAATTTGTTTATTTCTTTGCAATGACATTTTGTTTATTAGTGTTAGTTGTTTTGTTGATTAACTATTTCGTAGCAGGTACATACATGGATAGATGTTAAAAAAATAAATTCGTAAGAAAATGAAACTGTTTTTGCGAGTAGCAATATATTATGATTAAGAAATACCGGTAAATAGAGCCGGTTGGCGTGGTTGGTAGATTCTATACCTTTCGCGCCGTAGGTCGCGGGTTCAATTCCCACCCAGGGCAGACATTAGTGTGCATGAACATGTCTGTTTGTCCTGAGTCTTTAACTATATAAGTATGTATTTACAAAATTAAAGTATTATATGTAGTATATAAGTTGTCTGGTTTCCATAGTACGAGCTTTGCTTAGTTTGGGATCAGATGGCCGTGTGTAAATAATGTCCCAGGATATTATTACTATTATTATAAATACAAATTTCTTGTATCCAAATTTTGTTTACTGTATAATGAGAACTTAATTTCGAAACATATTTGTATTTTCTTTTCTGGATTAATTTAGTCAGAACTCAGAACTCTAAAATATATAGCTCCAATTCCTAAAACACTGTATGTTTAAAATACACTCGCCCACTCACCATCCAAACATAAATACAACAATACACTAATATTAGCCAATAGAGTGTGACGAGTAGGTGATACCTATTCATGCAGGCTACCGACTACCACTGAAGTAGCGACCATTCAATATCATCCCTTTGTTGTCGTTCCTATTCATGGAATTATTTTGTATGCCAAAATAACATAAATTCGTGATATTAAATATTTTTTTCTCATATTTCTCAAACAATAGTTAATTTTATTTGTAAAATTTCTAAAAGATAAAATTACATTTCGAAGTAAAAACTTTCATTACCGCATTTCCTTTGACTGCATTTCTTTTAATTACTTAAAACAAATAATGTTAGGAAATATACACATGAAAAAAAAATCGTGTTGTGTTTATTTTTTATACATCTTTTTTAATTATTTTTGTAAATATATCTCGCGATGACCAAGTTCGGAGGGTGAACGTTTTTCTCTATTTGTAAAGTATTTTTATACGCCCACCGACTAGTCATCCATCCAGGCCATCATAGACTCTGAGGAGTTTGATACAGGAAATTAAAGTAGGAAACTTTTTTGTATACAGTTTGAATGGAGCTTTCATACGAGTACTGAAAACTCAGGTTGCGTTAGCTTGCATAATAAGCTACTTCGCAATTTATATTTTATTTTAGAACTGAATGTCATTGAAGTATTTTTTTTTAATTAAGTGATGAGCTTTTTACACCTTATTATTAAATTATTATTAAGGTGCTACTGTTAAAATGTTGAATATACGAGTGTATGTGTCCTACAAGTTAACGTTTTCTTATTTCTACCACCTCTTAATAATTTTAATTTATTAATTCTTTTTTCAACACTGACTTTTGTTGGTGCTTTTATAATTTTACTTCTTGCTTTATTTATATATCTTGATCTTACATAATTTTTATTACTCTATCTTCTATTTAGTAATACTATATTATTTTTATAAGCTCATGTATATATAGTATATAGTTTCTTTTTGAAATCATTCAATTCATACATTTAAGAAACTATAATAAAAATCCTGAAATCCTGAACTGACTGTACCGAAGTATTATTATTATTTATAATATTTTTGTTTCAATTATCGGTGACGTGATTTCGACGCTTCCGCTTCTTAATTACTCGTGGCATTCCTTTGGGACATCAAGAATCTCTATATATGACATAAGTGAAATCGAAATTGTTAATGACATAAGCCTGTGGGGGTTTTATCCTTGTTTATAATATTATTCAATCAATTTGGCCGTCACGCTTTACATTATATAAATTAATTCAACTTAAGCTTGAATGGCTTTAATATAAAATAAAGTTAAAAGTTCACCAACGAGTTGAAATTTGCTCATTCATTCAGTAGTTTTTATTGTTTGTTGTAATTGTAATTAGGACATTAGATAAGAAATTAACCGTTGTCAATTAACGCTTTAGGTAATGGCTACGCCAAAATTATCTGAACAACGCTAACCTCATTGGTGTCTCTGAAATATCTAAAAGTTAACATATTTTTGTGACCGAACTAAAATGAAGGTTTGATCAATGCAGGCTACCAAAGTAAATTCTAATACTTAAAAATAAAATCGTTGGGTTTCTATATGATCGTTGGTCGGAATAATGTTGCCGAAGGGATATCCCACCGTGTACATGGCTTGTTTATTTACAACTAATTATTAGAGCCGAGCGAAGCTCGGTCGCTAAGGTGCTTAAATATCTATAGATATACTCGCACATATAGTTTAAAAAGAGGGTATTTTGATATACGTATGTAATAATTACATATGTGCATAACGTGGACATAAATCATCATTTCCAATTTAAATATACTACTTATAAAATTAAAGTTTTAAAAAATCGTTAACAAAATTAACGGTAACAAAATAACATAGAAACATAAGTTAAAAACAAAGTGAAATTATTATTATTTGCCATATAACTCGCTTGTACTTCAGTCAGGTATTGAAAAATGTGAGATCGGTTCGTAAAATATTTTGTCACATGCTTTCTTGGTCCCCCAATATATCCCCATCTATAGATTTTTAAGACACGGTCATATCGGGAAGTTTTCGAAGAATTCGTATTGAATTCGTATTTAAATATTTAAGGTTTCATCGTGACATGTACCAAGAATAAGCAACATGTTATGTTAACGCGATTGAACCGCGTATTTCCCCGGGATATATTTGGGAGACACACTTTAAATATCTTTGAACACTTGTTGTTAAATCCAAATATTTAACAATGTAAAAAAAGAATTTATTTTCAAAAATCGAAGTATCTCCGCCGTTTTATTTGATATCATATGATATTGGGCAAAATACTTCTATATTGCAGGTTTCATTATCGTTCAAGTATTTATTAATCTTTTTATTCACAGACGACTGTATTCAATAAATTGAAAGACATGAACAAGTTGAAGGAGGCATCGCAAAAGATTGCGGCGTTGTTGTGGATGTTTTTAACTCTAATTACAGTTGTCATTATTCAAGCAAAAGTGATAGCTAAGTATATATTGCAAAATGTAAGTTTATGAATTTGTTTTTGTAGTTTCTATATCTTTAATATTCATATATCTATTTAAGATAACTATGCGTGGTTGGAAACAAAACACAGGCAAACGCCAATGAATTTTCATGTGCTTAATTTGTGTTTATAAATCATCTCGTGCTTTCCAGTGAAGGAAAAAATCATGAGGAAACCTGCATGTGTCTAATTTCATTGAAATTCTGCCACATGTGTATCCACCAACCCGCATTGGAGCGTGGTGGAATAAGCTCCAAAACTTCTCCTTAAAAAAGGAGAGAAGGTCATTCACAGGCTGTTACTGTTTAAGAGATTTAGTGTTCTATTTTGTTAAATTAATTATAATTAATATATTATAAAGGTATAAAGATTAAAAAAACACATAAATTAATTTGTTATTTTATTTGAAATGAGAAGCTTTACTAATTTAGATATAATAAAAGTAAAGAAAAAGTAAGTCTGTTTTGAAAATAAAAATATATAACTTGGTATTAATTTTGAATTATTTTTGATACTTCAACATTTCGGCCACTATTTAACAATTGACTCGGCTTGATTGGATACATGTTATCTTTATAGATATATCTAAAGGAGATTAAATGTAGTTAATAATAATATTTTTATATATCTTAGTCGCTCACTCCGGACAAACATTAAATTAACCAAAATGTGTTTACGTTGGTGTTTGGGCTTTGAGCAAGCCCGTCTGAGTAGGTAGTGCCCACTAATCACATATTTTGTCGTCTTATTATTGTGTTCCGGTTTGAAGGGTTAAGTGAGTGAGCCAGTGTAACTTCAGACATAACATCTTAATGCCCAATGTTAGTCGCGTATTGGCCTTATAAAGAACGTTCTTAATATTTCTTACACCGCCAATGTCTATGGACGGTGGTGACCTCTGACCATCAAGCGCTTGCTCATCTGCCTATTTTGTAAAAAATATGCAATTATTATCAGCAATGTCGAATCGTCATTTTACTATATTATATTAAATTTAAAGCTACCCTTTGTTATGAATGTGTCGCGATATCTATCTCGCGACATACGAAAATTAAAAACTGACGTATCCTACATCGCGATTAAACATATATACAAGAACCCGACAACAACCGTCGGGCAGTTGCCCACCGGTCGGAGGATCCTCCCTTTTCAATGGTGGATGAGGAACTTTACACACTTTTTTTTTTTTTTTATGTAAGAGGGGGCAAACGAGCAGGAGGCTCACCTGATGTAAAGTGACTACCACCGCCCATGGACATCCGCAACATCTGAGGACTTGCAGATGCGTTGCCGGCCTTTGAGGAAAGAGTACGCTCTCTTCTTGAAGGTTTTTATGTCATATCGGTTCGGAAAAGTCACCGGCGAAAGCTGGTTCCACAGAGTGATTGTGCGAGGCAGAAAATGCCTTAGGAAACGCGCTGTTGTGGATTTCCAGACATCGAGGTGGTGAGGATGGAATTTTGAGTTATGGCGTGATGTCCGGTGGTGAAATTCAGCAGCCGGGACTAAACCAAACAACTCCTCAGAACACTCCCCGTGATATATGCGATAGAGTATGCAGAGTGACCCAACATCTCTACGCAAATCCAAAGTATCAAGCCGGTCGGTAATAGCTTGATCGTCGACAATTCGAACTGCTCTACGTTGTATGCGGTCAAAAGGAAGAAGCTGGTACTGGGGAGCACCCGCCCAGAGGTGAGAGCAGTACTCCATGTGGGGCCAAATTTGCGCCTTGTAAAGTTTTAGGCGATGGGCCGACGTGAAGTACTGTCTCGCCTTGTTGAGCACTCCAAGCTTTTTGGAAGCCAGTTTGGCTTTAACTTCCAATTGACCGCGGAACTGAACAACGTTCGAAATCTCAACGCCAAGTATCCCGATACTGGCTGTGGGATGGAGGGGAGTATTCTCGAAATGAGGGGATATGACAAAAGGAGACTTTTTAGCGGTTAACGCGCAAACTTGAGTCTTATTGGGGTTGAATTGGACCAAGTTTAGTCGGCCCCAGTCCGAGACTTTGGCTAACAAGGTCTCGACTTCAGACACAAGTTTATTCCGACACTCGTCGACGTGTTCCCGAGAAATATTAGCACGGCCGGTGTACCCTGTTCCTACCAACGCCAATAATGTATTGACATTCTTTAAACTGAGAAGAACCGATATGAAATTCCAAATAGTTTTCCACCTAACTATATATAATTTGAGTAGTATGATAATCGTTCTATTATTTATTTGTATTATAAAATAAAATTAATACATTCTTCAAGCTTTTATCATGTTTAAAAAATAGTACATGTAATCAGATTAATAGCTGATAATTACGATTACAATATGTAATCATCAATCTTAATTACAGTGTAATGAAAGTAATAAAAAAAAAAAGTATTGAGTGAGTAGTAGAGAGTGAGTAGTGAGAATGAGTAGTAGAGAGTTTCACAAGTTTTTTTGTTTCTCATGTTTATATGTTGAATTTCATTTGCATTTATAATAATAATGTTGATATGCACAATTATTATTTTACAATTAGTTTAACTGCACATCACTCGGGGTGTTTAAATTATTCATAATGACAAATTAGCTCGTAACGAAATTCATATCTACTATTAATAATTACTCTATTTGAATGATTCATTATAACTTATAATGTAGAATATTTTATATCACGTATGTCAAAAGCCTCAAAAGCTCGAACTTAATAGGCAAACTCTACGATTCCACAAATGAAATTACCAGTCATTATTTTTAATTCGATTTTTTGTTATATATTATTACACAAATAATACATGTTTTTCACCACGTAATTTTTGTGTGTCTAAAAAGTTATGAGCGAATAATGTTAATATGAAATCTCACTGAGTTTCTATCGCCGGTTCTTCTCAAGTTGGTAGTATTTTATTTTCCAAAATGGAAGTTTATATTTTTATTTTGAATGTCCATAAGGCAGTATTCAACATTGCGTATAAAAACCATCTAATCTTATTTAGAAGATTGAAGATCAACTTTTTGTAGTTAAGTTTTATATATTGTTGATTTTGTTTTGCAAGGGTTTATAGGTTTGATGTTACACATAATATTGTATTATTGAAATAAATGAAATCGATGTTGGCTTACAATATCGTATTGATTGTAAATAAAGGTCATAGTGTGTCTCTATGTGTGTTTTAATGTATTTAGTACTTTTGCACTTTTTTTTTGCAGAATATAGTAGGAGTTTTTAAAAGTAACTTTAAGTATGGACCTCCCGATATAGATGATCGTAAGAAGAGAAGAAACTTCGATGAGATTACTCAGAGCAGACAATGTCGACACGATTGTATGATTTTGGATGTAAGTATTTAAGTGCAAGTTCTTGAGATCACATGTATATTGTTTTTTTTTTTTCGTATAATAACGATATAAATGAATCAATGTATAGTAGATATACAAATATTAAATTACATATGAATTAGTGAGATGAGCTTGTAGCGACATCTATCTCGCCACATATGAAAACTAAAAACTGACGTACCCTACATCGCGATATTAAAGTTATCCGAGCGATTGAACATATATACAAGAACCCGACAACAACCGTCGGGCTGTAGCCCACCAGACCAACACCGGTCTGGTCGGAGGATCCTCCCTTTTCAATGGCCAGTTCCCAAACTGGTGACCCCGACGTGATACAAGATGTCTAACGAACAGCAAGATGGCGAATATAAAGACGCGCCGCAGACAAGTAACGGGTCCGCGGTTCAACGGCCGCTACAAGCTATACAATCATCTCGATTGCAGCTACGTCTGGTCTTTAGTTTAGTCAGGCACACTTCATCAGGTCAAATTTGTATCCAAAAGTGTGAAGCACCCTTAGAAAAAATATTTAGACGCTATCTAAAAATTTGAGCATAGGTTTGACTCTTGTTTCTATGAACGTTTGGTTGATTTTCCATTGAGAAATTTGACACTCCTATCTCAGATGGGTATCTGTACGAAGTATTCTGCCTTGCGATGGTTACTCTCTTTTGGTGTTTGGGCGGGAAATAATAAGACATATTTTCGTAGCTGTCCTGAAAATTTCCATTTACATTCAGAGATGAGATGGCGAAGTGGTTAGAATACATGAATTTTAATCGTCGGGTTCTAAACCCAGGCAAGCGCCGTTGAGTTTTCATGTGTTTAATTTGTGTTTGTTATTCGACCCGTACATATGATAGATTCGGATGAAAATCTGCCACGTGTGTATAATACCAAACCAAACTGGAGCAGCGTAGAGGACTGAGCTCCCTCAAAAGGATATGAAGCCTTAGATTAGCAGAAGGAAGCATACAGCCTGTTATTTATAGATGGTGAATGTAGCTATGCTCTTCTTCATTTTTATATTACCTATCGTATTTCTCAGAGCACGGGATTGACGTTGAAAAAAAATGTAGTCAAATTATATGAAGTAAATGATTATGATTATTTCGCTATTAATGTTATAGCTAACAATTCCTAAGACACTGAAACACAAACAAAATATTTTATTAATAAGCAGTACACATTTTATTTTACGATACATGACTCGAAGTAAACATGTTTTGGTAATGAGACTCTTCACTATAATGAAAGGTGTAATTATATAAATGTTGAATTCGGTTTCTCTCTGTAAGCTTTGTTAATCACAAAGATAATATAATTATTGAGGTAAAGTAATACGAGTACACAGATTTAACTCATTATTTCAATTTGTCTGTCTGTCTGTCTGTCTGAAGTGTCGTTATACAGATTAACTAACATTATAATTGATCATTGCATTGCCGCAATTTAAACCCTTAAGAATTCCTACTCTCGGTCGGATTACATTGCAAGAAATGGGTAAAGATTTTATGGTATGTTTTTATTGTCTGCTGTTTTTCTCGTAAATGCTATTTATTGCTTCATTCGCTTATGTAAATAAAATATTGTTGATGTTGTTCATTCATACATTATTATATTTCATTCATGGAATGCAAAATATTCAATTGCTCGAAGTTTGTGTTTCTTCATCTATAATTATAATTTTAAGTACGGTGTATAAGACTAATTTTACTGATTGTGTAATAAAAACATTTAATTACTTGTTAATATATTAAGCTCGATTCTAAAAAAAAAATATTATTTCTGTCAAAGTTGGTAGTGGTAAGTATAAGTCCTTCATCAGATTGCCATTGGAATGGAGTGATTACCTACGTCCACACACACGCAAACGTACCCGATTTTATGTGTGAGTTTGCGTGTTTTTTTACTTGTATTTCACCATTTCACAGTTGCAAGCACTTGCTTAAAGAATATTCTAGGTATATTACAGCTTCATACATTATGCGTTCGTATCGTAGAATGAAGGTATTTTTCTTAATCTACCTTATTAATATAATTGAACTGTATCTGCTGAATTTCATCGATTTCGTCTGTATTGCTTGACTGCGTATTGTTTTCTTAATTACTTTAGAGTAATTAAGATGTGTGTTTGTAATAATTAATTATAATGTCATATCGCACAAAGTCAGCTGGGGCAAAATATGGAAATGAATAAATTCCAGAATATGTGCAGGCCATAGGCAGTTTTATGATTACTTGCTTTTACTTACAGTAACAGCCTGTGAATGCCCCTCTGCTGGACTAAGGCCTCCTCTCCTCTTTTGAGGAGAAGGTTTTTGAAGCTTATTCCACCACGCTGCTCCAATGCGGGTTGGTGGAATACACATGTGGCAGAATTTCAGTGAAATTAGACACATGCAGGTTTCCTCACGATGTTTTTCTTCACCGTTAAACACGAGATGAATAATTATAATCACAAATTAAGCACATGAAATTCAGCGGTGCTTGCCCGAGTTTGAACCCACGATTATGGGCTATGAGTCACGCGTTCTTACCACTGGGCTAACTTGACTTTTTACTTATAATGTTTATAAGTATGCATACTTATAATATATATCTACATAATAATACACATATTATATTACATATGATATTTAATATAATATTTTATCACTATGAGAGAGTTGTAAATTCTCACAAAACTAACCGCCTTATTCATAAAGTTTATTTAACTGGTGATTAGTTAAACAATATTTTGTCTTCTTCTTTCGTATGTCAAATCAATAACGACAGAAAGAGACAAATCAGTGTTTAGCTAAACAGCAACTAAGCAACGTTTATAAATAAGGCCGAAAGTAATTACAATTACATAGACGTTGGAATAATACTAATGAATCTTTTTGTTTCTTGACACTTAATTAACGTGGAGTTACTTCGGATCGACTAAATAAAAAAAAGAAAACTTAATTGCATCTCGTAGTCGGTAAGTTGAGAATAGCCGCCGTAGCAAAATCGATCGAAAGTACATCATCGTCACACGTGCAGTAATTGAAAAGTAAACAATAAAATATATATAATAATGATTTTTATCTTTTTTTAAATACTCTTCTAAGTATAATAACTTTCATAGTATATATTTGTATATTGTGTAACATTTTTTATCTGTTCGCAGAAAATAATTTACGAATTTTAAATATCGAATTTCACGTCTTTTTCGGTTCTCATAATTAGCTTGGCATTGTACGTAGATGAGATATCTTGTGAAAACCACCTATAGTCATCAAAAAATCGATTCTCGTTTATGACAAATATTTTTCAATCTAAGGTATCTTTCAAAGCTGTGCTTAAAATCTATGGCATTAGTATTTTTATATAATTCATAAGAAATAGTCTTTTCTATATATTTCATGGTTGAATTAAGAATAAAACTCCGTAGTCATGGTAACTGGGCCATAAAATATTTACAACCAAGCAATACATTGTATTGTCGAGTTGAGTGAGCCATTATCAGTATTAAGGCAACAGCGTTTAAGCTCTTATGGTGGCTTAATCGTTTTATTTAATGCCACTAGTGTTGACTGTATTCCATATTAAATGCTAGTTGGCACGTCAGCTAAATTTTTTTATAATCGCGTTGAATATTTTAGTTTCGCCTATTTAAAACTCTATATAATTGCTATTTATGTATTACTTTCGATTTTGTGCCATATAATTAAAGTTTTTAGTTGGGAAATAAAAGGCCTTCAAAGAGGGCGTGGAACATACCCAACCACGTTTTTTTGGTGGCTGCTGGATATACATTTGATAGATTTTTAATCGACACATGAAAGTTTCTTGCACCGCCAGTTTTTAAATTAATTATTGTTAGGTTAATTTATTATTTGTTATCCAATAAGGTACAAATATCTATATCAAACGACGGTTGACACTTTAATATTTATTTTATTAATTGTAAGAATACGTATATTTGAATAATAAGTTTCATGAATATTTATTAGGTAATTGGAATTGTTCAATAATTCAATAATAACGCTTTGTAAAGTTACTAAAGAGTTTTTATTACCATAAGAGGTACCATTCTGTTTTCAAATGAATTCATGAAATGACGTTAAGACAAAAATGTAGCGAATTGTAAAATAGACGCGAATAGAGACGGCAATTGTGGCTTGAAATAAATGCTAGAAAATGGAATAAGAGTTGTTTTTATCAATATTCTGAACATATCCAACATTATGAACACAAATTAAGTACACGTAAAGTCATAAATAAATCCCCTCGGCTCACATGGAAACGATATAGATTTCCTTGCGTACATTAAAACAAAATGTATATAATTATCGATTTGAATGATTTGGGCCTTTTTTATTATTCCAGGATAAATATGAATGCAATCACCTGCCACTTATATTCAGGAGCATATCAAGCCTACCTAGTGTAGAATCATCGCTTACAAATATCTACGAAGACTCCTCGAAGCCTAAGAAAGCCTCAAGTGTCATAGACGTATCTTTAATGAATATGAATTAGATTTATCGTTTCGTTTTAACGTTTAAATAAAATATAACCGTTTTGTTTTCTTTCTGAACTTTAATCTAGTTAGTAAGTATTTTGATTTTTTTTTTTAATTCAATCGATTCTACATTTGTGTTATTTTAATATTAATCGAGGTTATCAAATAAATCTTAACTAATATTAGAAATGTGGATTTGAGTTCGTTTGTTTGTTACTCTTTCACGCGTAAACCACTAAACTGATTTTAAAAAATATTTTCCAATGGAAAGCTACATTATCAACATATGCTATATTTTGACCCTGTATTTCCACGGAAACGGAAACTACGCGTATTAACTACGGTATAACGCTAGTTGGTTATATATCAGTAAAGTCGTATTGAAAAATCAATAAAAAAAAAACCAATTCAAGCAAAGTGGACGCGCATAATTACGATATCTAACGATTATTGCTCCTCGGTACAGTGAACTGCGCTCGCATTAAAAATACCTAAGCTTAAATATTTTAAGCATTTTCTTATTACAATATTACCGTCAAACTAAGCATAATATTCTAGCTGAGTTTATGGGAATATGGAGTTCATTAGGTGATAGTCGTTATAAGAAGTATCGGTAAGTAAATCAATTTACTATACTACATAATTAAAAAAAAACAAGAAATACCTAAAATTAAAACTCTTTGTTTTACTATTTTTACGATTTACTAGATTTACGATTACCTTTATAAATTTTAAAAGGATAAAGTATAAAACAAAATATATAGATGCACCATTCAGCTTCCAATCTGGCTTTGAAAATCCAACACTGATTCTCAAATAGCTCTCTTTATATAATAGCTATGAACGTTTGTAAAAGTTTAATTAAAGTTGTACAAAATAATAATAAAGACTTTTTTTTTTATAAATGTTTAACGCGGCGTGGTCTGTGACACGTTGCGGACATCGTTGAAGGCACCATTCCTTTGATTTTCTTGTAGGTAGGCTGCAGGGCAATACACTTTTGTTCACAACAAAATCGTTTGAGCTGCTAGACGTTACTTCCGCTGCTATTTTTCACTGTAATTTTTGTAGTTTGTGTTTTGTTAGCAGTTTTATTCTTATTATTTTTTATGGTTTTATTAATATACATTAAACGTTAGACTTGCAACATTTTAGCTTCTGATTCTCATCATTTTAACTCAATCGAATTTGATGTCACGGTAAATAGTATTAAATGACGTTAATTATTTTTTTTAAGCTTACCCGTGTATCATCGTATAGCATGGATTCTTAATTTGATTATAAGAAACTGTATTCGGTGGTTCTATTATACAGCGTGTACCAAAAATCGTGTCCGACCCGTGAAGTGGTTATTATGTATCGTGTGTCGGTTCTATTTATGTAATAATTTTTAAAATACTAAGCAAAAAATGTATCCCGGATTTTTTTAATTTTATTAAATGACGAAAATGACATGGCAACACAGGTGCGGGCAATAGCGCTCGATAGCTCTTACCTATCGGGTAGCTAAGACACGAGGTCATGACCTTAGTAGTCCACGTTTTTACCACTAACAGTGTCGTTAAATACAATTAATATATTTTTTCAAGTAATTTTTATCCTTAGTATTTTAAAAATTATTACATAAATAGCACCGACACAGGATACCTAATAACCACTTCACGGGTCGGACACGAATTTTGCTACACCCTGTATAGATAAGGCTGGTGAGTAAACAACTGAAAAGCTGTTTCAGTTGCCCAAACCTGTCGCTTTAAATCATGTAGGTATTAGATATTATATTGTACATTGTCAATACGCTGCTAACTGCTCCATGTAACATGTTAAAAGCGTTCAACAACTCGACCAGATATAATTAACAATAACATTTAGGAAAGTGAATTTCGCATAATAGTCATGATAACGTCACAAAAAATCATAAGTGTTCGTATTCACGTGTAATTAGTTATGAATCTATAATACAGTGGTAACAGAGAGAAGTATAGTTTATCATTACAAAATTGATAAATTATAAATTTATCATATTATATATCAATGGTCTGTGGTAGCTAATTATCATGCTTAATAAGTGGTCTCAGGTACCGTCAGGGATATCACTCAGCCAGATCTCATAGCTTTCGTTATTAATATGCGTTAGTCTTTCAATGTCGGTATGAAGGCATGAATATTAACCGAGTATCGAGGCAGTGAAGAGTAGATTAGTCAGGTATATTACGTATCCTCGTACCAGGGTGAATGAATAAATATATTAATGAAGGAATTATTTTCGTAGATCGAACATATCCGCAAAGGAAAAATTTAAATTTTTTCATTTTCTTTTGAAACTTTCATGGTTCTCGCATTCGTTCGGCCTTTAATTTTTTAAAGTTTCTTTTCGATTTCATATTTATGACGCATATGAGACAACAAATTTATTTAATTTTCTAATTTTTATTTGAATAACGATCCATACTTAGTCAGTCATTTAAGGTTATAATAAGCAGTTGTTTGTGAGCTTTTTGCAATGACACTAGTAATCATAATACACATTAACACTCTAGCTAATATTCACGATAAGCTAATTTATGACTTATCTTTTTACAAGAGGGTAAAGTGTAACGATTTAAAAAAAGTGTCAGGTACGGGATGGATGTGGAATGCCCAAGGTCGGGATGGTTGGCGTTCTATGGGGAAGGCTTTCGTCCAGCAGTGGACGGCAAAAGGCTAAAAAAAAAGTTTATGTAACGTACCAAACGTTTTATTTCTCTCTAAGTATCGTTATTCAAATTTAAGGCAATATATTGGTCTTACGCCCCAGCGCCCGTAGGTGTTTTACATTAAAAAATAATTATTATTGTCGGCAATTAGGATATACATGAACTGTAATGTAGAGAAGATTCAAGAGATACTTGAACAACTGCAAATAGAACGTAAGATGACTAAACGCACTATGCTATAAGATACTATTCCTGTGTTAATGAATGTCTATTTGACATACTTAAAATGTTTTGGGGAATCTGGCACCTTAAGCGGTCGCCTAATTCGTCTCCTTACGTTAAGGTTGGTACTTCCACGCATGTGTGCGAATTAAGACGTAACAATTAAGTAACTTAGAACGTAATATCGTGTATATGGAGTATAGTATAGAGGATAAAACATGAAAGAAAGAACGGACATAGGTACGTGTTATATTTCTAATTTTACCTTACAATTATTATTGAATATATAATCTAAACGAAGTAAACCAACTTTCAAATAGTACAATGGAAATGGTTGCTGTACAAATAGGAAGACATCGTGAGGAAACCCTCATTGGAATAAGCCAACCTTCTCAATTAGACAGTGCTATCCCAGCCGTGGAACGGTTACACATTTTACTTTTATGGAAATATCAGCCATCATCGGTTCCTCTCGCTCATTCCGAACATGTAGCTTGTGAGAACTACACCTCTCCATTTAAAAGTTGGAAATGTTATATTTTTACAATTTTAATAATTTCAAATCCAAAAAAGGCTAGTTATGCAAAACTATTCAAATAGTTAGCATCTCTAATAGTTTTTCAATTGTATTTGACATATCTACCGTTGGTTTTTGGGTACTTGTATGCTTTTTTTAACATCATCCTATCTAAGACATACTTTATAAATTTGTCATGAAAATGAATCGATTAAGTCTCCGTCGCAGGTCTACTCTTCTTTGAGTTCCCTTAAAAACTTCTAAGTGGGCACTTTATTAGAGGAGCGGATACGAGCCCTTCCATTCACAATTAAATAGCACCCGCATCTCGCACAGGCCACTAATTGGATGAAAGTAAGCATCGAACATACTTGCACGATCGAGCAAAGCGAGAGCGACTGGTACGCTGAAAATTCTATAAATTAATGTTACGGTCACACCTGTTAGAAATAATAACTTTCAAGTATGTTTGGTGTATTTCTTGCTTAATTCAATAGGTGTGTTTGTATTGATACATGGAATCTTCTCTCGCTCGTCGCTTGATCGTAATATTGTGATCGGGACTTTATTACGTACGCCAGTGTGAATATTTAGAAATCGTACTTACATCAACTTCATTATTATAATTGAAATTTCTGAAAACTTAAAATGAAAATTCCGATATAAAATTCTAATATCTGAGAAGTGTGAATAATTTATATAATAAGCTGTAGTACGAAGAGAAATTATATAAAATAAATTGTATAGGTACGTGTACAAATAAGTACAATCCGGTTACGAAGTCTATACCAAATATTATTATTTTCTCGTAAATATTTACCACTATACTAATACAATTCACTGCCTCGTTAGTTTAGTGGTTAACGTCTAAGGCCGCTGATCACTACGATATGTATTCAAAGTTAAGGTCGGCAAAGAAATTTGGTTATTCTATCGCGATACTGTTAGTGGCAGCAATTAGGCTAAGCACGTAAGCAGGGTACTATGCACGAGAATATAAACAATTCCGACTTTGAAAAGCACGTAAAGCCGTTGGTTGTACGACTAAGCTGCTACCGTTCATGTCGGATGTACAGTCCCGTCGGATTATGAAAGCGAGGGAATAGAGAGTTCACTTGCGTTTGCGCAACAATAGTGCACTGCTATCAGTGTAGCGTAATTGTTTGTCGCCTTTGAGAAGGGACAGGTGGTCAGGCGGCCATCACATCATCTAAGATCTAAAATGTTATATTAATAATCGTGTATGTAATTATAGTGACCTCACTCTTTAGACAGGAAAAAAGGAAAACAAAATATTACTGTTTTACAAACAATTGGTCAGTGGTATTTATTAATTGTTACTAAGCTAATTTGAGATTGACTGTACTTAGCAGTAGTCAGTAACCGGGCAAAGCACGTTGAGTAGTTTGCGTGTATAATGTTATATAATCAGAAATTGAATTTTAATAGCCTGCACGTGAAGCTATAGCTACGAAAGTATATCCAGAAATGTAGGTCAAAACAAGTGTTTGTAAGTGTGTAATTAAAGCTATAGCTTTAATTAAACACGGTCTATGTTTTGATATATCAAGACATAGACCGTACGTTTGAATACTCGATTATTATTTTTTCTACTGCGTTATAAATTAATTCTCGTATCAAATATAAATATTTCAAACGACAAAATCTTCATTAAAAACTACTCGACGTGAACTTTAATATGCAATACTGCTTGGGTATAATTTCTTTAATTTCGTATTGACAATTTTGATATATGTACATTGTAATTACTGAAAAAAAAGCTTACTGTAAATATGAAATTTATAAGAAACTCCTTATTAATTTTTAATCAGGTAGGGTTATTATAAATTTCCTACGAAATTATCATATGCGGCATAGGCAGAACATTTTGCACTCAATTAACGCAGATGCAAGCCATGAATGTTGGCGGAGTATGAGCAGCTGTGCTCTTTATGATTGGAGAAACCAGTGGGTATTAGTGTTGATGACCAACGTGTCCATCTCATGTCAAAGCCGAAATAAGGGTGGCAATAACAATTAAACCATATTGTTTTCGTATAAGGGTTAACAACGAGACTACCACTATTACGCTTGTATTTAAAATTACACTCAATTCGTCCGTACTGTGCTCAAACGTCGATAATACGCCCACCGTAGAATATTATGAGTTTAGTGTTTTTATCAAAACCCAACGTTTAAAATGAGTACTTTATTTGTTTTGATAAGTATACGTACATATACGGGACAATACGTGAATATTGTTAGTGATATATAAAAGATAGATACACGCTGTTGCTGACTTTTTCGTATATATTACGTATAGGTCCTTATATATGAAATTGACGTTTTGTACAGGAATATAAAGTCAATTTTCTTTTTGTAAAATATATTTAATTAATCAAAGTATGCACCGTCGTTATCTATGCACTTATGCCATCTGATAGGTAGTTCATTGATCCCTTTACTAAAAAAACCATGGGGGCGAGAATCAATAAAGTCTTTGAAGGCGGTTTGGACTGCTACATCGGAGTTGAATTTTTTTCCTTGTAAGAAGTTGTCGATATTCCGAAAAAATGGTAATCTGTTGGAGCTAGGTCCGGGGAGTACGGTGGATGTCGCAGACATTCCAATTGTAGCTCATTGACCAATCTCGGTTTTTTAGCAGCTAGTTCTTCCTTCATGGTTTGCAGTTGCTGACAATAGATATCTGCCGTAATCGTTTGGCCAGATTTAAGAAAGCTGTAGTGAACGACACCGGCGCTCGTCCACCAAACACTCACAAATAACTTTTTCTGAGTCAATTTTCGTTTAGGGCAAGATTTGGCTCGGTCTCCAGGGCTCAGCCATTGCGACGAGCACTTCCGATTATCGTACAGTATCCACTTTTCATCACAAGTAATGATTCGATTTAAAATCCCTTCATTATTGTGTCGATTGAGCAAAGTAACACATCAGTCGACGCGTGTTTGCAAGTTCGATTCACTCAATTCATGAGGTACTCATCGTTCAAGTTTTTTTACTTTCCCGATTTGCGTGGTGAAGTGGATTAATACAGTTTTATCACATACCCCGAAGCCTGCAGCTATCTCTGAAGTGCTTTGTGATGGATCCGCTCCCACAATAGCTTTTAATTCTTAATTTTCCACTTTGGACTCCGGCTGTCCACGGGGTTGGTTCTGAAGGTCGAAATTTCCAGAACGAAAAATCGTGTATCGGTAATAGTTTGTGCAGTGTTTACTTGGAAACCGTTGGACAACAATTTTCGACTGTGTTAGCGGTCTAAGCTGTAGCTCAAAAAAAAAAGAAGTTATTAATAATATTTCTAACAGCGTCGCAATAATTAATTGTAGGGGTTTTTTTTTAACTGGAATGCCCAGACTGGCTTGCACAAAGATAGAAATGCCAATGGTTACTTTACTTTTTAAAGTAAACAAGTAAAGTAAGCTACGTTGTATCTCCACGTTACTTCGATTTGAGTTATTAGATAAACATGTAACAGACTTTCATCCGGTTTTTGTAGGTTTCCTGACGATGCGATGTTTACTATTACGCTGAGCGTAGAATACATTTTAAACAAATATTGAGTATATGAATATTCTGTAATCTTAACTTGTCCGGGTACGGACCTGCAATCTTTGTTTAAGATCTTAAGTTGTCATAAGAAAATCGACTTTCAAAGTTAAATAATTTTATTATTTTATTATTTAACTTTGCGTTTGATATTTTTATTTAATGAAAATAAACAGTTTTCACTTCTAGATGCTAAATATATATAGCATCAAATTGTTTGTGTGTATCAAATGGTCTTGCTTAATCTCCTTTTAAGGTAAGTTCAACTAACGTTGGTTGTATCGAGTTCAGATACAGTTGAAGCGTGAACACAGTTGATCCAGGTAAGTAGTAATTGTATTTAAATTGGGTATTGATTGCAAATTTCGACTTCAGTTTTCAAGATATCAGACTTTGAATATATAAAGTTGAAGATATTACTATTCTTAACCTAGACATTAACTATATTTATACTATAAGAAATATTAAGGTTAAGAACAAATCTGATTGAGGTCAGATTAAGCGTTACTTTTCTGAGATTTTAGAATGTCATATTGGATAACAAATCACATATACATATTATGCATATGTAATGTATGCATATATGCATGAATCAAATGTAACACAGAAATAAACTGCTAACTAAATAAAAAAAAAATAACATTTGAATAATAAAATACAAGATAGTCACTTAGTTGAATAGAAATAAAAAAATCTTTTCTACGAAATAAATGGTAGCAGTTGGTAGATATATATATATTATTTTCATATAATACCCGGGAGGGCAAATGCCTCTACTCCGCCTGATGGTAAGTGGTAGCAGAGTCCAAACGCGACGACGGCTAGTGCAGTCAGGAAGAATGATTTGCACTAGCCGCCCCCGCCTTGCCGGCCTGCAAAATGCGTCTTTACGCCTCGTTTGAAGGAACCCAGGACATAAGAGGATAGGTATATAATATATATATATATATATATATATATATATATTGTGGATATATATAATAAGCTTAATCTTTCTTCCTCATAAGCAGTAAATACTCTAACCAGAAAAAAACATTACGTAGTCTCCACAAGTACAAACATTATTTTGCTTATAGATATATTTTTGACGAATCGTGTGAAATAAGTAGTAGAAATATCACCCTCCAATAGATTTTTACTATAGATAGGCAGACTTGCAAATGGGCAACCTGATGGTAAGTGGTCATGACCACCCATATACTTTGGCGATATACGAAATATTAACTATTCCTTATATCGCCAATGCGCAACCAACCTTGGGAACTTAGATGTTGTGTCCCTTTTGCCTGTAATTACACTGGCTCACTCATCCTTCAATATAGAAAGCAACGACGCTAATTATTGTTGTTTAATGGTAGAATATCTAATGAGTGGGTGATATCTACTCAGACGGGCTTGCACAAAGTCCTATCAACTAGTAAAGATTTGAAACGAGTATAATCGAAGCTTCTATTAGGACAGATCTTATAATGGCTACATACTTCAAATATATAGAATTAAGATTTATAAATATTATATTTTATTGTATACGCTAATATCGATGCATACGAAGGTACAAGATTGTGGTTGTAGTGCTGGTGGTGTCACGCTAAATTTAATTGCACCACCACAAATGCTTGGCGACATTTTGATAGATAGCTTAATGTTATTATCAATACTAATGATTGATGATTTAAGTAATATATAATATTATTTAGTTTAATTTAATCTCGGCAAATAAATTCTTAATCAGACCTTAACATGCGTTGATACACTGGCCCCGTCTCATATCAGAGAAACAATGTTAAATCCGTCTTATTGCCTCTACTGATGACAGGAGGTCTGGTTCATTTTTCGGTCAGAGAATCGGAATTGCGATTCTAAGGGGAAATGCTGCTAACATCCTTACCACCACTCCACGCGGTCACGTTGTACAGTAATTATTTTTAATTTTTATTTGTATTTATTTAAGGTTTTAGTTAAACTGTAATGTTAGTCAATGATTTTACAGTTCAAATATCAAGCGTTTGTGTTTACAATTTAAAATCTGCTTTGTTTAGATTTATGATAATCAATAAGCAAGTGTAACGCTTCTATATTGAATAAAGAAATTTGAATTTGATTTTGTTTACAAAGAATAAGATTTATATTTAAAAATAAATTCATTTTTGCCAAGAGAAATATAATTTTATTTGTTTTAATCAATTTTTTAACTAAAATATATATTTTAACTTTTTCTGGGTATCAATAAATATATTTGGACTTTTCCCATGACTGGAAGGTGGGACAGGCTGCACACAAAATCCCCCATAGTCTTTTATTTATAAAAATCAATTTAATAAATCCAATTCTTAAAATCTAATTTTGCATTTTTCTATAATTTTCTATAATTGGGCTATTTAGGTAAGCAAAAGAAAATAATGGTGAGGACACATGAAGGCTACACAGCCTTCATGTGTCCTCACCATTATTTTCTTTTCTTAAACAATTAAAATTATTGTTATTGAAATTTCAAAATATTATTTATAAATGTAAATTTTCTAAATTATTTTAATGAGATATTAATATATCTTCAATAAATTAAAATAAGGTAAGGCTTACGTAATTTTTTATGGTATATAATTATAATATATGACATTTGCATACTATCTTATGGTTGTTATGGCGGGATTTTAACCATTGTAACATTAAAAATGTATGTACAACTTTTCAAATAAATAATTAGAATTTGAATATAATAGTTTCCGGAAAAAACTAAATTTATCATAATTTTTTTTTTCTCTACAGCGGGGACACCCCCGCTGTAGAGTACAGTGCGCCTCCTCGGCCTTAGATCAACAGTGGTGCACTTATGGGCAGTGTTTTGTTTTTTGTTGTTTGTATTACAAAAATGGATTTCTGAATTACAAAATGTATTTAATGAACTTTAATCAAGTATCAGTCTCAGTTATGTTAAATTATTTTTTTAGGTGTATTTATTCAGGTCAAATATATTTTGTATAATTAATGATCTGCTTTTAAATGCGAATGTCACGCAGAGTTTTGATAAGATTAAAGAAAAAATCACCATATCAAAATTAAATGCAAGCAATACCAAGCAATATGTAATCTTTTATGTTTAATATCAAGATAAATAATAATTAGCTAATACTAAGTTAATTAGCTGTGTATTTTTTTAAGTGTACATTCGTTCCAGAGACGGCTAACCGGCCCGTGTAGAGTTAAATACCTGAATGGTCGAGTGACGCAATGCGGCAGGCGTAGCACCCAATAATAGTTGGGTGAAACGATTGATTCGCATCTGAATTAAACATTAAGCATGCTAATATCTTCATTATTTGAATAATAATATGGGTTGATATTGAACAAATATTAAATTGTGGACCTGCTAAGGAAATCTTTTTACATATACATATGAGTTAATGTTAATATTGTGCTTTTTTGTTATTCAAATATTTGTTTTTCGTAGTTGATATATGTTTTAAGATGATTATGTATAAAGTTATTAAATAGTTTATTTTTTATTTTTGTGTTGGTAGATATGTGAGCCCATGTTTGAGAGGGCAAACACCCACTGTTAGGCTAAGACAACCTTTCCTTTTTGAGGAGAAGGCTTGGAGTTTATTCCAGCACGCTGCTCCAATGCGGGTTGGTGTGGTAATACTCCACTGCGGGTTGGTGTGGCAATGTTCCAATACACAGGTGGTAGAATTACAGTAAAATTAGACACATGCAGGTTTCCTTCACAGCCAAGTGAGATGAATTATAAACACAAATTAAGCACATGAAAATTCAGTGGTGCTTGCCCGGGTTTGAACCCACGATCATCGGTTAAGAATCACGCATACACTGGGCCATCTCTGCTTAAACAAACTCGATACTGTATGAAATCGTCGTTGAAAACGTTGCGCTTTGAGTGGTCAAGACCTAACAACTTCGAATGCTCACTTTGAGCTAGAGGCATGCATGTGATTTCCATCTCACTCGCATATTGTATACGAAGCTATTGAGTTTAGTCTATTTGCTGGGAATGAACCACGCATTAAAGCCACGTCTTATAGCCGAAATGATTTAATATTTTTTTATATAAAATAGGATAAAATAAAAATGAAGAGGAATGTATTTTCTTGAACTTCAAATAAAATTAGCTTTAACATTTTTAAAAGTTCCATAAGCGCAGCTAAAATATTATTTCTTTAAAAAATCTTGCAATTTTTGTTAGCGCTCGACTTCAAATTGTTAGTTTTTCATTTTAATAGTTATTTACGAGAAAACGTTGAATTATTTTATTATTGTAATTACATTTTAATATTTTATGTACATAAATAAATATTGTATAATATTAAGTCAGCAACATTTTTATATCGAAACCTTAATCTTAGATTAAGTACAATATCTAGGTAACCTATATTATGAAAATGATGAGTACCCTTGTTTATTCATATATGAAACGTGTTTCGTTACTTTAGGACAGGAAAGTAATTTTAACTCTCGATACCCTGACAGATTTATATTTCCTAAAGTCAGAACTTAATTATGTAGTGCAAACTTTTATTTTAGAGCGATAATTTTTTTTAATAATTTGCTGAATGACGTTCAATGTTCCAAAATAAAAACTAAAGCTTTGGTTAGTTAACGTAAATGTGTCTGTAGCTTAAAATAAGATTTTGAATAGGTTAGTAAAATAAATAGATAATTCTTAAACAATTAAAATTATTGTTATTGAAATTTCAAAATATTATTTATAAATGTAAATTTTCTAAATTATTTTAATGAGATATTAATATATCTTCAATAAATTAAAATAAGGTAAGGCTTACGTAATTTTTTATGGTATATAATTATAATATATGACATTTGCATACTATCTTATGGTTGTTATGGCGGGATTTTAACCATTGTAACATTAAAAATGTATGTACAACTTTTCAAATAAATAATTAGAATTTGAATATAATAGTTTCCGGAAAAAACTAAATTTATCATAATTTTTTTTTTTTTTAAAGTTGAGCGCCCTCCGTCCCTTAAGTATTGTTATTTAAATATCCAACTCAGCAAGACCATGCTTAATTGGCAAAGCACGATGCGCGTGGTTTTCAGTGTCAAGTCCAACCCCTTCTTGGCAAATAGGGCACTATTAAGTAATTAAAAATAACGAAAGGTCATTAAAGCATTACTAAGCTCAAATTCGTTCATTTTCGCTAAACATCAAACGATTATATCAGATTTTTTTGTTTTTTTATTTTATAGGCAGGCAGACGAGAATCTGGGCCACCTGATGGTAAGTGGTCACCAACGCCCATAGACAATGGCATTGTAAGAAATGTTAACTGTTGCTTACATCGCCAATGTGCCACCAACCTTGGGAACTAAGATGTTATGTCCCTTGTGCCTGTAATTACACTGGCTCACTCACCCTTCAAACCGGAACACAACAATACCAAGTACTGCTGTTTTGCGGTAGAATATCTGATGAGTGGGTGGTACCTACCCAGACGAGCTTGCACAAAGCTCTACCACCGAGTAAAAATGCATTAAATTTACTAAGAGTTAGTAAGTGATGGTAACAGGAACTTCTTTCTATTGAAATTAATTAATGAGACGGTAGCGTCAACGTGCAATTTGAATGTATTCGAAGAAACCGCTGCGAGATATAATCTCGATCCGCGAAAGCGAAGCCGCGAGGCGACCTCTAGGATTTAAAAAGATAAACAATAAAAAAAAACTCCTTCTATGTGGAGAGAAAAGTTAGTGTTTTTCGCTCGATAAGAGTTGAGGATCTGAACATCAGCGGTGAGCGGAAGGAGAGGTAAGGGCGGGTCGGGCCGGGCGGTCGATAGGTCGCAGGGCGCAAGCGCGGATCCCACACTGAGCCAAGACCCTGAGACCGTGATAGTCCGCCGTCAGGTAGACACGCGATCACGGTTGTCGGCGTCCGCTGCATGTGCCGACATAAACATGCAATCGAAACGACCGCGTTGTGTTCGCAACTTTGCGCTTGTGGTGTCTCTCGCGATTGCCTGGTTGCCGCATGCAGATCACGCCGCGTAAGTACATTAATTATAAATTATTAACTATATCCCATTTTTTTTATTTAATTTAATTTAATATAAAACCGAACCCGTCGTCAATCTGAATTAAAGTTATATTAAAATAAGCTCTAACAGTGCATAAAAAATTTTTTTACAACGTTTTTAATTAATTTTTAATAAATTAAAAATTTAAGTTATAAAGTTTTTTTTTTTATGTTAATAATATTTTATACATTATTTTGTAGATGCGTTTTTATAAAAAAACGAAACTAATTTAAAATTCATCAATAAAAACAAATTGTGCCGTTAAAATTTTATAGTAAATCCGCACTTTTTATAAAACTAAAGTAAAAATTATGAAATGCTTCTAAGATATCGAAATAAAGGTATTATTTAGTAATTTTACATTTATCCGTATACTAGTACTTCGCCCGCGACTTCGTCTGCAAAAATATAAAAACTGTTAAATAATGTATATACGTAAATTAGTATTTGTTAATTGACAAAACGTAGGACAGTTACAGTTTGTTCAAACCGTCACATTTTTCTTACTTAGAGGATTTTTATACCGGTCATAACTTCTAAACAAAAAGTGCGATCTGAATAATTTAAAGTGGAATTTACACGTACATAATCAACCTTAATTACTAAGCAATTTAAATGGAAAAGGATTAATATCATGATACCAATATCACCACTATACTGTTACTGTGGCTTAACTATAATAATTAGGCATATACCATCGCGGACTTTTTTGTGAGCAATCATGAGTATTAATAATATATAGAACACTTTTATATATACCGTTTTCGCAACGCACGCCAAATAATGACTTTTATAGGCAACATTTTGATACCTTGGGTTGTTCCATTTTAGGTAGGGATCTATATTTTTTTTGAAAATATAATATAACCTACGTTATTCGGTAAAGACGTAGCTTTCTAATGGTGAAAGAATTTTTAAAATCGGTCCAGTAGTTTTTGAATTAAATCGTAACAAAAATACAAACAAAAATCATATCTCTCCTCTTTATAATATTAGTATAGATAAATTACAATACTTAAAATACGGCATATGAAAATCCCTAACTATTATTAATTTATTAATTATTAACCTAAAATTCATATGCGTATATTAATATCGAAAATCAAAAACGATACTTAAACGAAGAATATATAAGCAGGTTCTTTATTATAGGTTTTAATTTCTGAAAGATTAAAAAAAAAATAACGTAGAGTTTTATAAAATGTATTTATTTTATTAGTAAATAAACGAAATGGACCTAATTAATGTGCAAGTTTCCAAATTAAATTCCAAAAATAGGTTATGAAAATTAATAAAATATAGACAATGAAATTATATTACATGATATAATTTATACGAATCCATCGACTACATTATTCCAAATCGAAGTAATGCTTAATTTTATATTCAAGAAAAAGAACTACGATCACATCCGATAATCAAATCTAATTTAAAAAATGCGAATCAAATCGAAAGTCATGCTACAAAAAATAATAATTTTATATAATTGTTATAATATACATAATAAATTGGAACTATTTACTGCCAATGATGAAAGGGTAGCTACGTGGTCAAGTCTGTATGTCTTCTAAGAAAATCACTATGATGACTATACGCAGGTGATGTTGTTAAGCCCTTTAATTATATTCAGTAATTACGCTGGAACAAAATAACATGACATTAATCTTCATTAACGAAATGTCTACCAAAATGATGATTAATAACCTTGTTCGGATTTCAACTCGTATATTTCGGATTTTTTATTCATTGGGCTATCGGGGCTCATGATTTGTTGTGGTTTTGTTATGTATTCAATACAATCAATAAAATGAATATTTATTAAATTTTTAATAATATCGCTATCTATAATATATAGCTTTCAATATAAATGTAGTACGTTTCTCGTTCGCCGGAACTTTAGAGTTTAACGATCCAACAGCTTCAACACGGTAAAATCGGACATCCTTTTAAAAATCAATTAGCTTACTATTTAACTGGTTATTAACGAATAACAGTTATAAGCACTATTTTGGCTTGATCAAGCTTATAAATATAAAAATCATTAACCCTAGAAAGATAACCTTACTTTATAGTACGGGAAAGATAACCGTCGTTTCGACGTGTGCACTGATTGAAGGCATATATTTAGGATCAGGTGTATATTATGACTATTTTTTAATGTATTATATTAGTTTGTTAATGATGTCATTATGTAAATAAAATAAAAATATGGTAGGAATTTTATATACTTAATGAGTAAAATAGAATTACAAAAACATACTTAGAGCATGAAAACAAAAAAAGACAACTTAAATTGAAATATTTTCTTAAGGCGTTTAATTTATAATGATATCTGACATAGTCAGCGTTTTTTTTATAATTTCTGTAGCTAAATAAGAATAAAAAAAAAAATAATCAGACTCAGTCTTTAAGGCACTGAGAACTAGCCCTAGACATATGTTTACCATATTTTTGATTTTTGCACTGATCACATAAAGATTTAGTCAAAATGAGCAGTATTACTTCTTCCTTGGCAAAACAATGTCTTCTTCTTGTACAGAATATTTAGCTGAATACTAATGAAGATTTCTACTGATTTGGATTTTCAAAAAATAGAGTAGAAATATTCTGCCTTGTGCCTTTGCTGAGATTCTTCATGAAATTACGCCGTCTTAAAGGCTTTTCTTGTTTGACTCTCTGTTCGCTCAACGCTAACCTACTTTGCAACGTCATCATGTTGTCATGTAAAAGTTAACTACATAAATCGGAAAAATAAATGAATAACATGAATGACATCGACGACCAAAAAGTAACGTAAAAGATAACCATACGTCACTTCGACGTACAGTAGGTTAATATCTTCGAAAATACCACACTTGTCTGAATGACTAGTACGTATCCTGCGAGCTTTTAGATACTACTGAGTTGGTTGAATGAATGGCTGCTGTGTCACAAAGCGTGATCGAGTAAAAACGTATTTACAAAATGACACACGTTTATTCGATGTAGTCTTTCTAGGGTTAATAACAAAGTAATTTATTAACTAGAATGGAATTTTAAAGAATACAATCATAATTCTTGCAACTGAGATGAATATAATGACGAGTACATACTTTATGCAACATAATGAAGAATATAAATTTAATATAAATCTCTTAACTCAAAATGGAATCATTTTGGAAATTTCGCGACTAAATTACGGTCTTTCTTATAAACGTTTCTTAGCGACTTAGTTAAACACCGATCTTTCTGTCATTTTTAATTTGACATTTTTTTTTTTTTTATTTTATACTACTCTACTCTACCACCGAGTATGATGACATACGAAAGAAGAAGGCACAACGTTGTTTAACGGTTATGAGTAAGGTATTTAATGTATAAAAATATCTTAGTAATCGACAAGAAAAAAGTAAATGTACCTCCTTAGAAATGAACATAAAAGAACATTTATGGATATTAAAATTAAATTATAATTTTGGACAAGCTGATATTTAAATATATTTGAATTTAATAATATTTTTTTATTTTATGATTTGATCCTGACCTTAATCTAGTTGGACAATGGTTTTGTACCCATCGGTCGGTGCTACGAGGCACGCTACGAGGACGTAGCCGTCGGGTAAAGATGCCGGCGACATCAAGATTTGACTCAAAACTTTAGCTTTTAAGGAAAACCCTTATAGGTACTTCTATTTGACTAGTACTCCAAAGCTGATTCACCGCTGTAACTAGCGCTACGTAAAAGCTATCGGCGCCGGACCGCGATGACGTTTTTAAATCGCACAGCATCGCTAGCACGGTGCATATTAGCCTCACATTAGCGCATTGAATAGTAAACCATAGATCGTAGTACGATATGCCAAAATAATAGTAATTGTGCTAACATATATTTTAAATATCCCGTAAAACAATTAATTAATCTAATTTATAAATAATGTCAAAAACAAAGGACGACATTGGGTATAATATTTTGTTTTAAATTACCGGGTTTTCTTCGAATATATAAGGGTTAGTTTCGTGTTTTCAATGAAGATGCATGATATTAGGAAGACAAAAAGCTTAAGAATAAGTATTAGTTATGTAACATGTAAGAAAAATGTAAACATCTATGACGTCATGACCTTGAACATCGTATATTGGTACAAATTAATTCGAATAAAATTAAACTAATATAAAAAATGAGTCCAGACTCAGAGGTTTTATTATTATTATTAAGATCTTGCATATTAAACAATCTTAAACTAAAACTTTTAATATTTATAAATAAAAGATAAATTTCGATAAAATAACTAAGCTTATAATTGACTTAAACGTTATAATTATTAAATATATTACAGAATCCGAAGGGATTTCAGCCGTGATAGATTGGTAAAGATACCAACAATTCGTTTTGGATAATAATTAAATGAAATAATTTTTTAAACATAATTTTATCAATAATAGTGTTAAAAATAACACATAAATTAAATTCCAATAACTTATCAAAAAGATAATAAATCGAATTCCAATATTATTTTAAACGGAACGGTCTTATTAAATACGTGTTGATATATTAAATTAAAATTGCATTATACAAATCATATTAACTGATGAGTCTTCCGAAAATTAATACATATTTGAAAGAGCTCAATATAATAATGTAAATTTATATTGTTAGCGGTCACGAGTATAAAAGGCACGGAAACAGCAAAATCACTCACTTCACTCTCGTCGCACAACCCGAACGGACGCCTTCCTTATAAATTTAAAAAGAAAACTTAAATGCTAACAATATATTAATTTATTTTGAAGATTCATTTGTACTTAGGAATCTTTCAAAAATATGGATGAAGAATTTTGGTCTGCGGCATTTAATATAAAATAAACCGTTTAATTGGACCTTGGACCTCGGGGTCTTCGGTTTTATATACCAGCAAGGTACTTATGTATAACTGAACAATTTATATATATATATATATATATATTAAACTGATACTAAATAGTAAGAATTTACGCGAATAGAAGATGAAATAATATAATAAACGGGTCAATTGAGAAATACTCGCGGTCCAGAATCTCTTGCAATCTAACAAGTTGAAATTAAATTTCTTAGTTAGTTCAATAATCAATTCTACTAACACAGGTAGACTGTTATTGTTTGCTTGAAATTCTCGTTCTTCATTCAATATTGGTCATGAATTTATGTAATATTTACTTCACAAACATGAATATGCTTGCTAGGTTAATCATTATATAAATGTAATTGAAATGTACTTTTTTATTACAATTAATAAAGCGAAGCATTAATTGCTAGAATCCAATTGAAGTTAAAATAAATACTATTTGTACAAAAAAAAAGTATTTACCACAATTTTTACGTTATATTCCATTATTCGACGCAAGTTTTAATATTTTGCAAACTTTAATAACAGGCGCATTCCTGACGCTAACCCCTTTTAAAAATACCTTTGCACACCATACGGGTGATTGAGGTGCTAACGACTTAAATTGATGGATGCGCCTAACAAAAAATATGCTCGTAGCCAGCTCTTGCGAAATCTATGTATTTAAATCGGATGGCAATATTCAACTCAGCCAAACCCACAATTTTTAATCTGTAAAAATTATTACCTTTTTTGGAGCAATATCAATATTATTTTAACTCAAATATTTAACAAAAGCTTACAGGATTTATTAATAATTCAAATATTGAAATACGATTCTATTCATAGCAAACAAAAAAGACGAATATATTCGGACGCTTTAAAATATTCATTTTAAAACCAAATATCATTCCTGGTATTTTTTTAAATACAGGGAATTGTAATGAAATATAAAATTCGGATCGTAAATATAAATTTCAATTGAAAATCGAAGCGTTTAATGATTTTATCGCAATAATATTTTAAGGAATAACAATACTTTGATGTATTTTATCGATAAATTTGTACGGTTTCGTTAAAATGAGTATTCAGACAAATGAAAGTTTCACTCGAGTTTTTTATTATTTGTAATCTCTGTAAGTGCCCGTGGTTGCAAATATTTTTCTATATTTCATATTTACTATAGAACCGCAACTAATGCTTGCGATAAGGGATACCAAAATCATAATATTGCAATGGAAAATAATTGTATAAAAAAGGGCTTATTTTATTATGACTTGGTGTATAATTAGTTTATAAGTATAAGGAAATATCGTTAAATAAAGCTATTTTTCTGTTTTTAATGTTTAAGGAAAAAACTTATTCTATAAACGTAGCAAAGGAAAGTTTTCGAGGAGAGACCGATTAGAAGTTAAACAAAAATGTAATACTTTAATTTTCAAAAAAAATTGAGGTTGATATTACAAAAGGAAGGAAATTAAACTTATTTCATCCATAAACTATATATATGAAAATGTATAGTTATGAAAAATTGAATCTTGATACAACTAAGGTTGGCGAATTTCGGACACGCTATATAAGGAATTTTAAAACAGCTTGTCACCTTGATTAATCTGTAGGCATTAATCGCGTATCGTAATTCAGGACACTAAATAAAAAGTATCATATTTGGCATCGTGTTGGTAACATTAAATTTATGTAAAATTGTACATAGTCTATTAATTAGTTGAGCTCGTCTACTTTTGCTAATTATAGTAAGTAAATGTTGGATGCATAATCAACTTGATGTTGCTTGGTTATGAAACATTAATTAAGAATAAGTAAATTATAAAATGAAGTACTATTTAAATAAAAGCTTAGGGTTTTCCAGTGGAATATAGTTTTTTAAATTATTATTAATATGTTTCTAATTTTATTCTGCTGATTATTTTGGGCGATTTATTAAAACTTGTCTTAGAACTTATCCGGGCAGATATTCTCAAAATGCTCACATTCTGATCTTATGTATAATTAAAAACGTTCAATAAAATCTCAATTTTATAAAAAACCGATAAAACCTACAATATACGAGGACTTCCTCTTAAATTTATTTCGCCGCGATGTCAACTCACAAGGGAGACTTGCTTGAACTAACATTATAGTACATAAGTGTGTACGCAAATACAAGCAACTTCTTATATTCCTCATATTACTTGCTGAGGTGTTAGCAACTGCCAGCTGCCACATGCTGGACTGCTAATAATTTCTTGATTTTTATTTTTTATTGATCCGTCCCAGCGTTTTATACCAAAATTGTGTTAGCTGCGGCCTGTCTTAACCAGCCAATAAGACAGTCGATATTAAATAGAGTTAATTAATGAATTTATTTAGCCCTCGAAATCACTATTAAGAATCGACACTTCCAAATCAGACATCTTGATTCATTACTGCTTTCATAAAGCTTGTTTAATGGATTTATTATTCATACATATTGTATTAAATCCTGCAATATAAGCCGATGGATAGACTTGTTGACGGCCACCAATATACATTAAAATTTACTCGATTCAATTAATTTAATAGAGTTAATTGATCGCAATTAACATCATTATAATTTTACATTAAGGTATGTTTGAATAATAATATTGTATATTATTATATACTGAGTATCGAGTCAATTATACTGTGCTATTAACATGCTACTTGTATCATTTCTCATGTTTTTAATCAATTATCTTGTAATGTCTCCAAAACTGAACTAACGTTCAAGTATAAATTCTCTCTTTTTTTTTAAACTTACATATTTTACTGCCACAGTGACTTGTCTATCCAATACATTTTATAGATTCTAAATTGGCGCGTTTAATTTAGAATGAATGTTGTTTTGATTTCTAAGCTTAAACATAATAATACATTGCCGTATTTAATGATAAAAAACCACAAAACAGTTGTCCTCGAAGAACAAATGGAGCTTATTTTTTCGTTTTACAAAAAAAACGTTGCTACAACATCACTGACACTATAAATTGCTTGTCTACCTTTTTCCTGCGTTCTGAAATTCCTGAAGCATTCGTGGAATCGTTTACAGAGAACGCTAAACTAATCCTTACGACATTTGAACTGAGTGCAAAATTCGCTACATCAATAATTTAACATTATGTATGTATTGTATTGTTATAATTTATTTCCAATTCAGATAATGTGATTATCTAATTTGATGCAACAAATGGTATCCTTGACAACGATAATAAAATATTACTTAGTTAAATTTGGTTCTGAAATGTTATTCCACTGAATAATCGTTTTTATACGTTTCAATAAATCATAGCGAGTTTCGAATGTGAATTAAAAAAAATATTAAATTTAAATTTTTCTTCGCTAAATAGGTATAATTATAATTTGTTCGTATGCACAGGTTCATGTTTAAGTATCATCTTCAAGAGTCCGACGGACCGGCTATTAAATACGACCGGAGAGAGATCAAGTGCACAATCCACGGCTTTAAAATGATTTGCAAGACAAAATAGTGTAGCTTTTCTTGTTCTAAGCTAAGCCTCGAATCCGATACCTTATAAGCAAGCTGCAATCATAAACTTTATATGCCGAGAACACGCGTAATGTTAAAAATGTTATATTATGCAGAAGTATGACGCTTTTTATTATTCGAGATTATAACGCTAATATGATTTATAACGAGCCGATTACCAGCCGACATACTCGTGATCGTTTTGCATAATTTCATAGTCTCATATTAACCAATATTGGTTAATTGATTAGTAATTTACACATTTGGAGATAGGGAGGAACAGGGTGTATAGTTCCTCATCCACCATTAAAAAGGGAGGATCCTCCGACCAGCGGGTGTTGGTCTGGTGGGCTACTGCCCAATGGTTGTTGTCGGGTTCTTGTATATATGTTCAATCGCTCGGATAACTTTAATATCGCGATGTAGGATACGTAAGTTTTTAATTTTCGTATGTGGCGAGATAGATGTCGCTACACACATTTAATTTACAAAATTTGGTTTATTAAATTGTGGTCAAAACACGCGAATCTTAATCGAAGATTATGGTTTTCAACCCGAGCAATCCATTTGTCATGTTAAGACAAACTAAGGAATTTGAGTATATAATTTACCTCCCAATGAAGAAAACCATCTTGAGAAAAAATCTTGCGTTGAATCGAATTCTGCAATAATCCAGCATTAGACCAGCTTGTTAATATGGAATAAAGCATTATCCCAGTGGACATTATAATGACTAACTACTTCTTTCACAAACATTAAAATATTGTTTTCGGTAGAAATAATCCAAGCATGATAAATATACCAAATGTATTGTTATGATTGTAAAAGATTTCGACAAATAAGACACATTAAATTTATTCGTTTAGTACTTGTGTTTTCATATGAAAAACGTAAAAGATAAAATATGGGTACAATATTTCAAAGATGCCGCATTATTAAAGAGTCCATATTTTTATTTAGCGAAATGTCAAACGTTTCGCTCAAGAAGCGGTTTGTTCTTTAAAAGTATCTTTAAAGTTATACCGCTGAAGTTATATCGCCGTTCAAGGAAACCTCGGATACAAGTTTCTGACTCCCCATGCACGAATGAGCTCACGTTGGCTGTTTTCATATATTTTTTTTTAGAAAATCTCGATATATCAAATCGTTATATCAAATATTACTTATTTTATTTGAACATAAACGTTTTGAAAGTATGGTATCTAAGAACTAATTTGATATTTTTAAATCTCACTTTTAATGGTTAAATATAGCTTGAAATAATTGCTTTCCGACTACGGTAATCAAGTATTAAATAATTGTAATACTAACGCGTTATTGAAAAATAATGATTTGATTAATCATTATTGTTAACGCGTTAGTTAACATTATTTTTTAATAGTTAATATCATCCAAAACGTGAAGGCTTCACAATGTTGTATGTGTCGCTACGCATGCGAATAAATAAAAGCACATACGAAGCACAAGCCGACTAAGTGGTAACAATCCTGATTTCAACCCCGGATCTTCAGTTTAGATGTCATGACCTAACCAATTACCAGCAAGGCTCGTACTATATATTACAAGATCCTATTAAAAGGCAATTATCAAAAATAACTTCACATTGCTTCAAATTATAGTCTATCAACGAGAAACCTCACTAAAACACCTCGCTTAATAACAATACTCAATTCAAGTAACTATTTTGAGAGTATTTAACGCATAACAGCACATGCCCGACAAACTCTGTCATTTAATTGGCATTTGTGTTCTAATTAATGGAATAAATATACATAACTATTAATTGAACTACGGCGTTCATTCGCTGTGCTAAATCATGTATGAGGTGCCACCAGTCAGTATATTCAGGGACATAGTAAGTTCGTATCTTATTAGGAATAAAGCTTACATTGCAACTAAAACTTTTGTTTTCTGAAACATTAATGAACACACGTCGATGTTTCTACGCTTTTGTTATTCAAAATAGAAAGTGATTAGCGGTTTGCGTTGATGGTTTGGTTGAAACTTCATTCAGTCATCATCGAGTCAAGGTTGGTTAGAAGTGGATTTATTTAAAGTAACATGAAATAATCGGACTAAATTTTTTATATTTTTTTATAACTGTATTTTTGTTGCAAATATTTTTTTTACAATAATTAGTGTTGCAATAATTGTAAAAACTCAATAATGTGTACAGGACCAATACACACAAAGATATAAATTATAACAAATAATTGCATTACCTATACTTTATTCGCTTAGTAGCGTAGCGTCTTTTGCCAAGGTAATGGTAGTTTTTCAATCATTTTTTCTAATATTTAGAAATCCACCAAATATATCAACTTAAGCACTTAAATTTCACTTCGAACGTACATACACACAACTATATAAAGGCTATTTCGAAACGATCTCATATTAAGTCGAGCTGATACGTAAGAGCATACGGTTAGTTCGGCCAACGTCTGAGCTTAGCTATACAAAGGGGAAATGCTATTAGTGTTTAGGGTACTTTGATGTAGTTCGATAGTGGTATAGATGAATCTAATTTATCTAACTAATTGAGCGTGTATATATTTTTTTTAATTTATTTAGAATAAATTTTTATAATTTATTTTCTACGCTTTAGAATATTATACCGCTAAATAGTAATAATTAGTAGTGTTGTATTCTGATTTGAATGGTGAGTGAGCCAGTGTAATGACAGGCACGAAGGACGTAATATCTGAGTTCCCAAGATTGATGGCGTATTGGTGATAGTGACGACTTACCACCAGGTGGTCCATTTGACCGTCCGTATCTATTTTATAGAAATAATTTAACCCGTCTTCGTACGGGTTAAATAAGGATTTTATCACGTGCATTTTTTAAAGAATAAGATATTTGCCCGTACACTGTACAGTGTATGTGTGTTCGGTACAGGGCATTTAATAATGATGCATAAAGTGAAGTACAACACGCTCAACATATTTTTTCATTTATTGGAAAAAAGTTCTTTTACAACTGCAAAGTAGAGTGATCTGGCAGAAATTGTCATGTAACATAAAAGCGTTGTCCTCCAAGCGAGCTTTCCCAAATGTTCAGATTTGACAATAAGGATTGTGTGCGGCCAATGAGATAACCTCAATTCTATACAAATATAAATATAATTTGAACACTTTTTTTAACTTATAATTCGCTATTTTAAATTTAATTTTTAATAAATTACTATTTTCCTAAAGTATTAATTGAAATTTATCAATTTTAATTCTTACTTTACATTTTTGCATTGAAAACATAATAAAAATAACAAAATATACACATGTGAAGGGGTTTAAGAGTTGAGAGCATGCGCAAGCGATCCTGTGGCGCCCTCCGACCAGACGGAGAGGATACTGCTGGTTTTTAGTGGGTATTTCCCTTTAACATGTGTATAACATGTGAAAAGGAGAGTTGATTAAGAAGGGCAATATTTTTTGGTGTGATAAAAAGTAAGAATTTCCTCCTTTTTTTCCCTGGAAAAATGCATTTACGTGTTTCCCCCACATGAAGTGGGGGGTATGTGGGGCTCACCGGCGCTGAAGGTGCCGGAATACCGGCCGGAATACGCCCCGGGGTTCCCGGATACTGGGAGCCCCCTTAGCACCGCTAGCTGTTGAGGTGCGCCTAGCGCCTACGCCTTCTCCCTGGTCTTCTTCGACGTATCGAATCAGCGAACACATTTTCCTCGCGCTACCGCGCGTGATGTAAGGGTGCGTGTGTGTCTGAGATATTGCAAGAGATACAGGAAAACGCTCCCATCTCTACTCCGTAGTGCTTACATGGTGAGAAGTGACACCAATAGACCCCTGACGGGGATAACTGATCAAGTGTTAATTGATCCAGTTATCGACCGAGGTTGAAAATGATTGAATTACTAATATCACTATTAAAAATAGGGGTTGATGATAGAAGGGTGAAAATTTAGGGTTGTATGTATTTTTTTATGCCACATAATAAAAAAGTAATAATAAAAGAATTTGTCCAAAAAAGGAAAAAATAATTTTTGCGGTGAGCCACCCTTAACACTTAGGGGTATAAAAATTATGTAAACCTATTCTCAGACCTACAGAATATACATATAAAATTTCATCAAAATCGGTCAAGCCGTTTCGGAGGAGTATAAACACTAAAACTGTGACACGAGATTTTTATATACATATTATAATTACCAATATTAATAACAGTTCTAAATTGAAGTCTAGTAATAATGTGATTTATTCTCAAGCGGACTGGTGTGAGCTTTCCTTTTGTGGTTTAGCTTTAGGCGTCGATCAATTAACTGTTTGGATTGGAGAATTGACAAAGCAAATAACCGTTTATTTCAGTTTGATTTGACTGTGATCGTGGCCTTTGTGGGTTCCTCACACAGATATTTAGATTGAGGTAATTAGTATGTGCATAGTAATTTCAGCCCGGATTGTGATTTTCGTTTTTTTGAACATGGCCTTGTATATAAGATACTTAGACCGTACACATAGATAGCGCGTTCATGGACATACTATTAAGGGTTGATTTGCGTTTATAATTTTTAGAGCTCGTGGTGCTAAAGGAATCCATGATTCCTGTTGACTACGAAACTTTATTTGGAAACATGATGATCGAATCGTTTGACAGTACAGTAATAAAATTGTTTCTTAACAATCGCTAATTGCATCGTTAGTAAATATTATCAAAAAATAGGAAAAGATGTACAATATAATATGTAACCTAGAATTATAACAATTAGAATTAAATGCGTATTTATAAAAAAAAACTTCATAAAAAACCGAAGTGGCACAGAACAGTATAGCTGAAATCTATCTTCTTAAAATGAAAGCTTATTCTTGTAAGTAAATGTATTTTACACAGACAATTTATTTGTTAAATTTAAATTTGACACCTCAAAGCAACAGAGAGGTGAGACCATTATTAATGGCTTAACTTTTGTACTCGTGCATAAAGGTGTATTCACACCCATTCTACCGACAATCATACTTTTGTATTGTTCGTTTCGTTTTACACAGTGGTACCATAGAGCTGCTGTCAGCTGGTTGCTGGGTATTAAGGAGTCGTTTGTATTTATTTAATGTTTAACCGCTCTCCATCTTCTGATAGGCTTCTGATCTATTTGCACCTAAAGTAAAAAATAAAAAATGTTAATTATCGTGTCTGTTTAATGAAATTGTAATGTAGACCTGTATTATTCATGTTCTAAAAATACTCAAGTCTTCATATATATCGCACCGATAAAATTAAACGAATAACAAAATGTATACTTTTATAATGATTAAAACTGCGATTATAATGATTAGAACAAAGAAAAGGCGATGTGTTAAATTAAAATATGAAAATGAAGTGACGTCATAATGAGAACATTCTTGTGTATGCTGGCGGATTTAGAAACAATTTTGTCGACCCTGGCCAAATCTAAGCGGGGCTCCCACGAGACCCGATCCTTACCGAATTGATACAACATTACGCTTGCGCAAAACTAAGGTGGTGAGAGTGAAAGGGACAATGGTATGTATCCGTGCCAACCTCATGCAAACACACTAAGCTTGAACCTCGTTTCATTTTATCTGCAACCCACTAAGGGCACAATGAAGAAACAACGTACGCATAACTTCGTTCAAAGAATACAGATTAGGGTAGCAGAGCCATTTAACAGACGTGCTGGAAGAGTAAAATACTTTAATAACTATGTTTGGATCAATCAAAGTAAAATACACGACAACAACGACAAGTAAAATATGCGACATATTGTCGACTAGACTACAACTCGCCGAGATGGCCCAGTGGTAAGAACGCGTGAATCTTAACCGATGATCGTGGGTTCAAACCCGGGCAAGCACCACTGAATTTCATGTGCTTAATTTGTGATTATAATTCATCTCGTGCTTGACGGTGAAGGAAAACATCGTGAGGAAACCTGCATGTGTCAAATTTCACTGAAAATTCTGTCACATGTGTATTCCACCAATCCGCATTGGAGCAGCGTGGTAGAATAAGCTCCAAAACCTTCTTCTCAAAAGAGGAGAAGAGGCCTTAGCTCAGCAGTGGGACATTCACAGGCTGTTACTAGACTACAACTAACCTGATACATTTTACGAAAGAATTATCTCTCTACGAACCTTGAAAATGATAATCTTCCTTAATATGATTTAGTCTGAAAAAATCCAGTGAATTCGAAGCCATTTCCACTGAAGTTTTAAAGCTGCAATCGTTTCAACCGAAATAGTTACGGAATGCGGATGATTTGTACGATAGTAACGTCGCCTATTCGGGGCACAGGTTTTCGTAAAACTTACTGAAACCTTTTTTGCTGGTAACATTTCTCTTGTTTTCTGTGGTGGTTCTTTTTTGGAATCATAACAGTTTTATATTTAGTTATTAATAAAAAGAACCTTATGTTTACTCAACAAAAAAAAAAATGTAGATCTAAATTTTGATAAATCTCTACGCCAAAAAACATATGATTATATATATGCGTATCTATTAATTTCTTTCTTTAAGTATTCCTTTGACATTCGAAGGACGAAGACAAAGCAGTACGTAATTAAACAATATATTCAAAGTTTATTAGTAAGCGTGAGCTTCCTTACTAATATTCCTATTAATTTTTCTCCTCCATTAAGCGCTAAAGATTCTGATAAAGGTGGGGACGACAATAGCCTCTTGAAGGTTGGCACTGAACCTGCAACTTTAACGTCGCTTAGCACACCCCCCTAACATGTAATTGACGATTGAGGAGGTACTGCTAAAAATAACAAAATATGCGGTCGGGGGGTTCCCGTTCGGAAGGAAATTCTGTGGGATATTTCAACTCAAACCGTGTTTTAAAATGTAGATTTTAATTAATTATGTTACTGCATTTTTGTCACACCAAAAAGCACCTCATTTTCCTTTATATCGACCTCCTAAATTCGAACGCCCAACGCATAGCATTTTGTAGTATTTGGTAGGCACAGCATGAACGCTATTTAGTTATATGATGGCACCTTGGGCCACTGCCATTTCACTCTACTGTTAGCCGCGTATCAAGTGCTTTTAATTTGTTAATTCTAAGAAGGTATAGTCATCCAGACACCTGTTTTAAGAGTTATTTTTTGTATTTAATAAGTAGGCCTATAGACAAATGAGCCACTTGGTGGTAAGTGGTCACCACTGGGTCACTCACCATTTAAATCGGTATACAACAATACTAATTATTACTCAAGCAGTTGAATATCTGTTGATTAGGTGGTACCACCTAATCAACAGATATTCAATTGACGGGCATGCACAACGCCCTACCACCTAGTAAAAGTAATAGTTTATAGCATACTATACATAATTCTAATTAGCATAATAATAGTTTAGCTCCACCATGAAGTGTTCAACAAAAATTGCATGTCGGTTTGTCATTAGTCGAACCATTACAGATTTATTCATAAATCATACTTGTTGTTATAAAGTTAAATAACTATATACATTTCACGATAGCGTTAAAATATTTTTTGTTTAATTAGTAATATTTCAGAAATATAGTTTGAGTCCAGGTGACCATTCGCTACATAGATGAACTTAATAAAAATGTGGGCTTAAACTCAAGATGCATTTTGCATGCATTAAGATTACTGAAATGTCATATATTCGTGTTTAAAATATTCATTTCATTGGTCTGCCTCGTGGCTCCAGTGGCTAGTTATAAGGTCACAGATCCGGTGGTCCTAGGTTCAATAAAAAGTTATTGGGTTTATCTGCCAGAAAATTTTTCAGTTGCAGCTCGGAGTCTGGAAGTTGTAAGTGTGTACACTCCCGTGCCACGGAAAGCACGTAAAGCCGTTGGTCCTGCGCTTGAACTCTTTCCGGTCGTGTCGGATTGCTATCCCATCGGATTATGACACACACTTGTGCACTATAATATCTCATGTTGGCTAATCTCTCTTGAGATTGGATTGAATCTCTCTTGAAAATTATGATTATTATTTATGTCAGGCTCTTTGGTGGGTGAAATTCTGCTCCATGTGTATCTACCAAATGTCATTGGCGTGGTTCTAAGCCGTCTCCTCTCGTAGATAGGAGACCTTGTCCCGGGAGTAGGAAATTTAATAGTTGTTATACATATTGGCTTAAAAATTAATACCTTTTACGTTCACACGCTGGCTCTATTGCGAAGTTTATAAGTAGCATTAAAAAATATAACGTAATGGTTACTGGTGACGCCGACTGATGATAAGTGATGAGCAGCACTCATAAAAATGAACTCGATGTATATATCTACACCGGCCAATCCATTGTCATCCATAGGAGCTAAGATGTTACGCCTCTTGTGCCTGTAATCAAGTTGGCTGGGTCAAAAACACCGAAGCTAGGCCAAGTGTACAATTTCAGCGGTGAATTAATGACGAGTGGGATTTATTTATCCTAACAATTCCTTAAGGTATTATTGGTATACAGTAATCTGCAAATATAATAGTATTGCCAGAAAGGAAAGAAACGCTGTCAAGCGCAAATGAGCTAATGATTACTATAAACTCTAATAGTCTAAATTTATGTGGGTCATTCGAGGAGCTGAAACATTGTCAACAAACCAACAAAGTTAGCCATGCACTTGTATTTGGAGCCATATTTGGGAAGATAGCCTAACAAATATTCGATATAATGTAATGTTGTAATGTTGCTTTTCAATGGTATAAGCGCTTTACTCCGACGAGACGAAAGCAACGATTCACCTTCCGACTTATGCATGACCGGTCACGGTTGTTTTGGAGAATACCTGTGTAAGATCGGACGCGAGTCGACGGCGATGTGTCACTGCTGTGGTGCGGACCGGGACACCGCTCAGCATACGTTGGAGGTGTGTCCCACGTGGAGTGCGGAGAGGATCCTGGTCCGTGAAGTCGGACAAGACCTGTCCTTGCGAGCAATCGTGTCGGCGAAGCTCCGCAGGGAATCAGCGTGGAGGGCTGTAGCCTCCTTCTGTGAGACCGTCATGGTCCAGAAGGAGACAGCGGAGCGGGAACGGGAAAGGGCAGATCCTGCTCGGCAGAGACGACGTCGGCGTCGTCCCGGCTCTCCCACAGCCCAAACGTCCGGGGCTTTAAATATAGGGCGTAACCCTGGGGCCGTGGACGCGTGAGGTGAGGGCTTCACGTGTCCAATTTCAAACGGCCCTGAGGAGGACAGCTGCCGGAATGGCCTCACACTGCCGTACGCACTAGCGAGAAGTGCGGGGGGCGAGATTATCTTCGCTCCCTGAGGAGAGCTCCGCCGAACCACGAGCGGAGTAGGTATTGACAATACGTGGCATGCTTTATGTTTTACATGACTTCATCGGTTCTATGAAATATCAGTTTGAAATATTTAGACGTAATAATTGATACTAAATTGTCATTAGGTTCCTAGCGACTCCAGATTGAGATTGGCGTTTCTAAGAGTTTTAAGTTAGTTACAATAATACAAAAAATAACTCGTTGAAGACTGAATAATCTGTTGGTGTATAATTAATTTACAAAACATAACTCGCTTCCGACTACTCTCTGGTATAAAATTAATTTAGCAATCGAATTGTATAATTCAAACGACCGCGTACAGCATCTTTAATGTTTGAATTTTTGAGTGGTTGCCTTGCAAGAACATAATATTATTTATTCAAACCTATTAACGCTAATATTAAAACTACTCTTAGTTCTCTAAATTTATAAAATTCTGTTTGAAATTCAATCTTCAAATTAATACCTTTGGTACCTGAAAATATGTTTAACGATTCGATAATAGTTTATAGAGATAATATACATATTATAGACCAATAATATACGGCCTTAGTAACAAAAGGCATTTAGCGAACGTTTAGTAAAACAATGCTGTGTTTTCTTATGTAAACGTCAAATCAGTGTTCAACTAAACAGCTGCTAAAAGAGAGTAGATGATTGTGACAAATTTTTATTTAACTTTAACAGTTAACATAAGTTTTCAAATGATATTCGAATTATAAACACATTTATTAACACTGATCATCTTGAGCTACGGTATTCTATTTTATGTAAAATGCTATCTGAGTACACCAGTCCGGTATGAGCACTTAAGCTGATGAAGCAATATATTTTATAATAATACCTTCCTGAATCCGGCTACTGTGGCCCAATCTCAGAGATTAATTGAATCAGGCGCAGAAACAATGGTTTTGTGTTTTCCGAGGCATGGAATTGTAAGACTGCCTTTACTCAGCTACTGAAAATTATTTAATAGAGCTTAATAATATTCTACTAACCCGGTCCAGGACTCAAACCAAAGATCTGCAGATATCCTCATTCTATAAGCTCCACATTTCATTTATGCTAAAAACTAGTTATTTTTTTTATAAGAAAATGAATAATAATTATATGGAAACGAAGACAATTCTATCCGACACGTTTTAACATAATATATAAATAATATATTTCAATTAGATTTAAAAATTATTGCAAGGAGATAATTCCATTTTGTTGCAGAATATAATCTGTGAATTTCAGATTTCCTCACGTTTTTAGTATTACCGATGAATTCTAAACACAAATTAAGCACTTGCAATATTTTATAAACTGGATGGTTCGAAAATAAGAGGAAAAATGTTTTAGGTTTGTGCAAACTACCATTTATTCGTCCACATAGACACGCTTAGCTGCGCAAACTAGTTTGTACTATCAAGCGCGAGTGATACTTGAGCGTAAAACCGTGTTTTTTTTTTGTCAGTGGATACGAGATCTTAGACTTAGTTGTAAAAGTGAAAATAATTAAGCTATAAACATAAAATAAATGAGATAGCGTCGCCAGTTTACTACATTTTCTTTATAGTACAGTTAAAGTGCTCAAAATTAATTACGATGGATAATTTATTATAATACTAGCTGCCCGTCCCGACTTCGTACGGGAAAAATAAGGATTTTATCCCGTGCATTTGTTAATCAATAAGATATAAACATTCGCCCATACAGTACAGTGTATGTGTGTTCGGTACAGGGCATATAATAATAATGCATAAAGTAAAGTACAACATGCTTTACATATTTTTTTCATTTATTGGAACAAAGTTCTTTTACTACTGCAAAGTAAAGTGACCTGGCAGAAATTGTCATGTAACAAAAAAGCGTTGTCCTCCAAGCGACCTTTCCCCTCTTTCTTTCTTACTGATTCTCTCTATTCTAGCGGTTGTATATGTATGCATGTGTAAGTGTGCAAATTTTCAGATTTGACACTAAGGATTGTGTGTGGCCAGTGAGGTAACCTCAATTCTATATTGTAAATATAATTTGAATTTTTTTTTTTACTTATAATTCGCTATTTTATATTTAATTTTGAATAAATTACTATTTTCCAAAAATTTTAAATGAAATTTATCAATTTTACTTACTTAACATTTTTGCATTGATAACTTAATAAAAATAACATAAAATATACACATGTGCAGGGGTTTAAGAGTTGATTCATTTTTGGTGTGATAAAAAAGTAAGAACAATTTCCTTCTTTTTTTTCGCTGGGAAAATGAATTTACGCGCTTCCCCCACTTGGGGGGTATGTAGGGCTCAGGATCGCTTGCGCATGCTCTCAAATCTTAAACCCCTTCACATGTGTATATTTTGTTATTTTTATTATGTTTTCAATGCAAAAATGTAAAGTAAGAATTAAAATTGATAAATTTCAATTAATACTTTACTTTATTGCTGTGTCCTTTTGCGACATGACACTCTCGCAGAAGGGGACCATTTCCATGTTAATCACGCTCGACAGTGAGACATCTCGACTGACTATCGCCGCCAGGGTATGCCTCTGAGGCCCCACGCAGCACACTCCGAAGAATAATTTCCTCCTGACCGATTTCGACCGCGATGGCCAATCTCAAGAAAGATTTGTCAACTATGCAGGACGTATTATAGTGTAAAAGTGTGTGCGTAAACACAGGTGCACTCTCATAATCTGATAGGACGGTAAACCGACGCGAACGGTAAAAGTTCAGGTAAGAAGCAGGACCAACAGCTTTACGTGCCTTTTAGTGGCACGGGAGTGTGACAAATATACAGAAATATAATCATTAAAAATCAACATTTTAAAACACGTTTTAAGTTAAAAAAAATATCGCAAAGCACTTCGTTCCTTCCGGGGGTCACCCGATCACACATTTTTTATTATATTTTTTGGTTCTGTCTACGGTTTCTATGTGCTCATGCTCATCGTACAATGGTCCCACACTATGATATAGACTTTTTTGAAACAGTTGGTCCGTTATTTGGTTTTTTTTAATTATAATATGTACACATTTTTGTTATTTAACTTACCTTTCACAATATTTTTCCTCAAGAATAATACAGTAGAAATACTCTTAATATTAATAATTAATAATAATAATAATTATAGCACTGCAAATTTATAATAAATTTAGCTTAGAATTACACGGAAATGATAAAATGATAATTGTAAACGGCACTACTGCGGTCGATGTACAAACAATAATAATGGCAGATTTTTTTCCGAAAACCGTGTAAGAAATGAGATACAGCAATTGCAATAAGCAAGAGAGACAGGAAAACGCTCCCATCTCTACTCCGTGCTGCTTACATGGTGAGAAGTGACACCAATAGTCGGGTAATACTTATCAAGTGTTAATTGATCCAGTTATCGACCGAGGTTGAAAATGATTGAATTACTAATATCACTATTAAAAATAGGGGTTGATGGTAGAAGGGTGAAAATTTAGGGTTGTATGTATTTTTGAATGCCACTTAATAAAAAAGTAATAATAAAAGAATTTGTCCAAATAAGGAAAAATATTTTTTTGCGGTGAGCCACCCTTAACATTTAGGGGTATAAAAATTAGATATAAGCCTATTCTCAGACCTACATAATATACATATAAAATTTCATGAAAATCGGTCAAGCCGTTTCGGAGGAGTATAAACACTAAAACTGTGACACGAGATTTATATATATATAGATAAATATGTATAAGTATAAGATATATGTATAAATATATGTATAAATCTTATATGTATAAGAGACACAGAGCCTATTGAGGACTATAATACATATATTGACGTTTGGGGGACAATTAATGTTCTCATTTCATAATATAAATGCTGTGTAGTAGTTTTTTTTTGTTTTTAAGTCTCCATACACTTCGTTGATAAGGCGATATAGCGGTTTCTCGTTGTACGATTATAGTTGACCAACATTTATTGCTCAATTGACGAGCCGGTTTGCGTGGTCGGTAGATTCTTGCCTTTCGCGCCGCAGGTCCGTGATAGACATTTGTGCGCATGAAGATGTCTGTTTGTCCTGAGTCTGGGTGTAATAATCTATTTAAGTATGTATTTACAAAAGAGAAGTAGTGTGATTATATAGTATTACTTCCGATTTTTAATAATACATAAAGTGGTGTATAAAAATCGGTTTTAGTATAAATTAATGTTACGTGGAAATATTATAATCGCAATCATGTATGTATTTACGATGTATCCCTGGTGTAATGTCTCCAGTATTCACTCAATTTTATTAAACCTCTTCTCATTAATTAATCAACAAGCTCATGATTTACTAATAGATAGTAAATTTCACGTGAATTATTAATTATATTCAAATTTTATGTTAATATTATACATTGATATTAACACTACTCTCTCAGAGGATTTGATGAGTTTTTGAGTATCTTACATAATGTCAAGGACCGTTGGTAGTGTTTCTAATTATACGACCACCACTGTATATATTTGTTTGTGTGTAAGCTTAACCTGGTACAAAGCAAATTTTTAAATATCAATCCGGTATTGTAATACTCGTTAAAATAAAACATATTAAAACTATGCGGTAGCTGTTAATTATATATAATGGCAGGTGTTACACGATCCGGTATGTTGGCGTCTTACATCGCAAATTTAAGTCTATTTTAATCTTTAAATAGTAACACCTGAGTGAGTGATTTACGTAATCACTTATACTCGAGTGCACGTAATCGTCAGTTATTCTATCATGATCCTAAAAGCCGATACTCAACGCTTGTGTCAGCGCAATGATGTCAGCGCTTATCACAAAATGGCAGTAGTACTAATGTTCATTGGATGAATTGCACTGTGAATTTTATACACGATTGTGACATGCACTTTACTTAATATCACATTCTTGTTTGATAATAAAGTCTATATGTGTATGTGGGTATTTATATACACGTATGTATGCGTGTATAACTGGAGTGTTTGAAATCAGCTTGTCTATTTTGTCAGTTAAACTTTATGACTATTGTTGAATTATAACAATAGTAAGTATTTAATTAAATTATTTGTTTAACTTTAATATAGATATATTGTACAAAGAACAATTATGAATAACTCTAACAATTTTTTTAATTGTATACTAAGACTGAAAAAAAACAAACTACACATTAAAACTTTTAAGAAAAAACACGCCGTCTTAAAGTTTGTCCTGTGGCATTGTACCCAAGACGCTACCACTATTGCCTCTCTGCACCGCTGCTCATCCTTTGGGCTAAATAAACGCCTTGGCACCAGAAGCGTGGACCAGTTTCCTAGAAAGGACACATAATTTTTTTAGTATCAGACGACCATGGACCTAATGTTTCAAAACCCAGCCCCGCAAATTCATATCCGTTTGATAATAGTGAATATTTGCGGCGCTTGAGTATTTGAGCAGCATCAGCGGCTGCACTGGCTTTACGCGACGTATTCTTAATATGACATACTGCCAGCGTATCTACGCAATTTACATCCCATACAAGAACACGTCCCATCGACCATGTCACTAATGTTGCTCCATCAGGTCTCTTGCCATCAACTCTGCATAAACCGTTTGGTTCTAATATATCAGGACAACAGGACTGTTGACAAAGTCCGACGAAGTATGTCATTTAGAGATTCATGGCGATATGCACGGCCAGCGCTTTTGCGGCAGCTGAGTCCATGACGTCCGAAATGATCGACACGAGTTCCACAGGGACAAGTGTGAATCATTTAAATGATATGTGATTTCTTATATACTTATCTAATAGAAAACCACTTCATTCATTAAACGTTACGACAAAATGATAATATAAATTGATATTTAAGAAGCCGTGATCATTTAGTGGGTATTAACTGAAAATCATGGGCCCACACCAAGTTTTTTCATGTACTTAATTCTTTTTTATCATATTGCTCGGCGATGAAGGAAAACAACGTCAGGAAGTCTTTACGAATCATGTTAAGTTCGGATTATATCCCGTGATTTACTGTTAAGACCCAAGTGTTCGATAAATAGCTCGGCTCATTATTAAAATATTCGTAAAAAAAGAACGCAATGAATACATTAGCTTCCTTAGCTTCGTGAGTTGAGCAAAAGTCTCATTCAAATTCATCATCTAATTCCTAAATTGATTAGTGATTGAAAAATAGATTCATACTTCAAGTATCTAATAAATTAACTTCGACAAATATTTTCGTAAAATATTATAATCGAACGTTTCTTTTAAAATCGACAATCATTTCATAAAATCTACACCAATTTTATTAAATCCTTAAAATCGATAATCTATTGAATTTACGCTGAGCGAAGTTTCATAACAACTTAACGTTACGTTATTAAAAGGAGTAAATGAAAGAAGTTAAAATTGTTTTAACAACCTGGAATGCTCTTGTTAAAACTTCACATACTGTTGTAATATTGCATCTAATGGTAGCATTAATGACGTTGTTCAGGATAACTTGATATAATAAACTTTAAAACGAGCCATTTGATACATACATATTTCACTAGGTGGTAGGACTGTGTACAAGCCCGTCTGGGTAGGTACCACCCACTCACCAGATATTCTACCGCTAAACATCAATACTTAGTATTGTTGCGTTTCGGTTTGCGTAAGCGTAAGTGAGCCAGTGTAACTAGGCAAAATGATAACATCTTTGATCCCAAGGTTGGTGACGCATTGGCGATGTAAGGAATCGTCAACTCTACATCGCCAATGTCTGTGAGCGATGTTGATCATTTAACATCAGGTAGCCCATTTGCCCGTATTATCTATACTACTATATAAATCTATTGGCTCTGTCTGTACATAACTTTTTTCACTCAATTTTGTAAAAATTTTCTTTTTGTGATGCAGTGATTCACATTATACTACTAGCTGTGCCCCGCGGTTTCACCCGCTTATAATTAATAAAAATATAATAAATTATTTTATTACTATAATAACACAAACGTGCGCACACACAAACACACACAAATATACACACACACACACACACACCCACGCATACACATATGGCTACTAGTAAATAAATACGTAATTAACGATTTGAAATTAATTTTCGTAAGATACCGTAGGGTTTACCGATCTTATATATGGCCTAACATTTGCGCCATCATATGTTCTTTGTGTGCACCAATTTTCATCAAGATTGGTCAAGCCGTTCTTGAGTTATAAGAAGACATACAGACAGTCCGACAGACAGACAAAAATAGTATAATGTGAATCACTGCATCATAAAACGAATATTTATCACAAAAATAGGTGAAAAAAAAAATGTACAGACAGAGCCAATAGATTTATATAGTAGTATACATTGGGCGAAGGCATTACATGCATAACGATGAAAAATAAAACATACATCAGCCAAATTGATAGCCTCCGATATTTTTGAATTCAAAAAAATGAAAAAAATTTATTTACACTGTTTTGATAGTTACACTCGTACATATCGCCAACAGAAAGTTGGAGTATCCGTTAAAGCAATGCAAATAATAAAAATACTAACTTTCCGAAGTCGAAATAAAAAGTGACTAAAAATGTTGGTTCCGTGAAACAAAACCGAATTCAGATAGTCCGTAAATAAACGGTTAACAGGCGAAGCTTTCCGACTCATTCCTTTATCCTTTCGATTCTTTTTGCAACCCTAAACTTATTTACTTTCGAGCGATCGATTCGAGGTTACTGCGTCTAACCAGGTATTTTATTTTTTCTCTTTTTTTATGGCGAGAATTTGCAATCATCATAGAATTTAAGAAGATGTTTTTTATCTGTTTAATTCTTAATCGTTTGATTATTTTATGATATTGGTAATGATAAAAATGTTTATAATTATACGTAGTGTTGGGCTTATGAATTATCTCGAATAGATAAAATAATAAAAACTTTGAAAAAATATCAAAAACTCTGAAACATTATTAAGAAAATAGAAAGCGATTGCCTCGTTATAGAAAATGTATGCAATGTTACTGATTTCTTATCTTTATTTTTTTTAAAGATAAATCTGTTTATTTTTATATAAACAATTAAATAAAATGTATCGCACAGATGTGTATTCCTGGCTCTGGTATTTGAATCATAAAATCTGCTTCCTTAAAATAGGGTCATTTTTGTCATAGTTGGATTGGACATTTATCTGACACTTTTAATTAGTCACGATTTCTATAAGTCATTTAATAATTCATATTAAAAAAGCGAAAGAAAAATGTGGCATACTGTTTAAATGTTAACGACGAGTTCAAAGCTAATATAAATTTTGTTACTTTATTGTGACATAGTTATAAAATATATATTTTCCTTAGTTAATAGACGATCCAATCGGCGTGGTTGGTTAGATACTTGCCTTTCACGCCACAGGTCGTGGGCTCGATTCCCACCCAGGACAGACATTTGTGTGCATGAACATGTCTGTCTGTCCTGAGTCTGGGTGTAATTATTTATATAAGTATTTATTTACAAAAGAAAAGTAGTCTATGTAGTATATCAGTTGTCTAGTTTCCATAGTACAAGCTCTGCTTAGTTTGGGATCAGATGACCTTGTGTGAATAATGTCCCAGAATATTATATTATAATTGTTTAATAAAATTTTATGTCTAAATAGAACATGATTACGTGGGATACAATAAAGAACTATTCAAATTTGTTATTCATATTTATAATATGAATGTATAGATAGAATCTGACCCGACTAGCGAACCGATGTTTACATCTCACTTAAGATCAGAACCGGCTTAAGTCATGTAGTGGCATCTAGGTAATGCTCTTTGCTCGGGGCTCTTCTCAGTAAAGATGTATAGTTAGGATGTTATATCTACCAACTTTGTATTAGCATTTAATATTTCTGCACGAATGATATCAATTAAGTAAAAATGAATTTTTACAAAACAGCCATAAAGCTTTTCTAAATTTAAACTGGAAAGATTCAAATTATAATTAACCGTTCGCAAAGTCCCAGTTCGGCGTTGAATGTTAAGGAGCTGGCATAGCCTATGTCTATTATCTAGCCTATCTATCCATAGATAAATCGCAGATGTAACAGTCTGTGAATGTCCCATTGCTGGGCTAAGGCCTCTTCTCCTCTTTTGAGGAGAATGTTTGGAGCTTATTCCACCACGCTGCTCCAATACAACTCGCATTAGTGGAATACACATGTGGCAGAATTTCAGCGAAATTAGACACATGCAGGTTTCCTCACGACGTTTTCCTTCACCGTCAAGTACGAGTTGAATTATGATCACAATTTAAGTACATGGAATTCATTGTTGCTTGCCCGGGTTTGAACCCATGTTTAACTCAACCCATCGGTTAAATTTCTAGCATTCTTACCACTGAATCATCTCGGCTAATTCAGAAATCGCAGATGAAAATCTATATATAAATGCGGACACAAAACCGAGTTTTCCAATGTTATATTGGTATACGTTCCATACATATTATCCTCGTCAATCAATTACACTACCTACTTTTTATTAAAAATTTAACTTTCCCTAGACCGTAATAATATTATATAACACAAAATATGGAGGTATTTTTATGTTTTTTAAACTTATACTAGATCTGACTTTTAAACTTGTACTCGAGTGAACTCTGTGCATTTTAAAATAGATACAATCTTCTCCTCCTATTTTGCTTGTTAACGCTAAGTTACAGGAGCAAACGAGCTAAAATAATAATGTCGTAATTGTTAAAAGATAAAACATTTTAAAGTATACATTATGAACAAATTACAACTAAGTATTTTTTACTATAATTTTTTCCTTAAAATAATAATTAATATAAAATAATAATTATTTATACCCTAGGTTGAGATCATAAGATATTAACGATATAAGGTTCTGTATACGTAATACGCTAACTTAGATACGATTAAATTTCTATAATCGTTTCAACAAAAACACTAATTCTCTACTAGTGTATTGAAAATCGCGTATTTACCGTGCTTTTAATCATGCTAAAACTTTACACTTCAACGACCGTATTCAGATCCAAGATATTTTCAAAGGAATAATTGAAATCGTTTCGATCACAAATTCACAAGATATAATGAAACATCAATAAAATTTATTAAACGATTGAATGAGGTTTCACGTTCAATTTAAGAATTGTTTAATGCCCAGAATACGAAATGAGTTGTATCGAGCTTGTAAATTTTGCTAATTTAAACGTAATATAGCAATTAAAATACAAAGTTTTAATTGCTATATTACGTATGATTTATACCCAAACTGACTTTGCAAAATATAAACGCTACAGGTCAAGATGATCTTGTAAGCAATCTGAAAAATCACGATCACGTATTCGTGTTATAAATCGGGAAATGTAACATCTAGTTCGATTTGTATTTACATTTTCCTTTATATTGTGTTTAAGCGAATGAAACCATATTCACATCAACATAATATTAATAAAAGTTGAATCAAATCCAAAGTAAGTTAACAAATAGCTCATTCATTCGGTATAATTTATGAAAGAATATTCATAGTTTTGATAACCAGATAGAATTTGTCATCGTTATTATCACTTAGCTAATCGTAGTCCTCCGCTGAACAAAGATCTCGTCCAAAGAGTCACAGCTTCCTATTTTCCGCTTTCAGCATTCTCCTATACATTATCTCCTATATATATAAATGTATACGCATATCCGAGATCTATTATATTTTATATTAATTATTTATGATAATACGTAACATTCAATTTAAACCATAGAACAGTCACAACATACAAAGTACTTCATAATCAACTGGATTATATACTTTAGAATTACGTCATAAAAAATAAGATTGCTCTTTATGGACATCATTTACTTGGTGGTGTCGCTATGTGCAAGCCCGCCTTAGTATGTACCACCCACTCAAGAAATATACTATCACTAAATCACAATACTTTGTATTGTAGAGTTCCATTTTGAAGGGTGAGTGAGCCAGTGTAACTGCAGGCACAAAAGACATAACTTTTTGTTTTCCAAGGTTGATGCCGCTTTGGCAATGTAAGGAACGGTTGATATTTCTAACAGCTCCAATATCTTTGTGCGGTGGTGATACCATCAGTTGGCACATTTGCCAGTCAGAATAGAATAAAATTAAGATACTTAAAATCTAGCTACCTAACTGTTGCCTATTCACATACAATAGTTTTTGTATTATATAATTGAATACGTTCAACAACTTCAAGTTCATATTGTTCCTGTAATAATTCCAGCAACAAAAGTGTATCTATAGAGAAACTTACAATTCCTAAAGAATGTCTAGTCTTTCTCATATAGAAAAAGAGAAGTATTCATATCATAATTATAATTACTGGCAGTTTTAGTTTTATAATACGTTAGTTTCATACATTTTTACTTAAATATACAACGTTATTATCTCTACTTACTTCAACCTTTGTAGAGTTCTATAAGGTGGGTTAAGTCATGAGTACGTCGTACTGTGTTGTTACAAGCTCAAATAAATCTGCATGACTATAAATTCGTTTAAAAAGTACACATGCAATAAATATCTGCACTATGCAGACTTTTTAAATATCATAATATTTTATGACGATTTGTAACTGTATTCTTTCTTTTTTTTTCTTTTATGGCATAGGAAGGCGGACGATCGTAATATGGGCCACCTGATGGTAAGTGTTCACCAACGTCCAATAGACTTTGGCACTCTAAGAAATGTTAACCATCGCTTACATCGCCAATGCTCCACCAATCTTGGGAGCTAATATGTTATGTCCCTTGTGCTTGTAATTACACAGGCTCACTCACCCTTCAACCCGGAACACAACAATACCGAGTACTGCTGTTTTGAGGTAGAATATCTATGAGTTTGTGGTATCTACCCAGACGAGCTTGCACAAAGCCCTACCACGAAGCCCTACTACCAACTGCATTGCATCATAAAAAATAATAAGCATGACAGAATGTATGTTACAAAAAATATTTTGTATCAATTAGTCAAGCTGTAAGAAAATAAATCGTTTTTACTAATATAATAATAGGACATTAGATGTTCGTGTATTGTATATTATGATACTGTTACAATGAACAAGTGAATACGCCTTAACCATTGTAGTTACGTATCCAGTCTGCGCTTATGAATAAAATAAGTCAGTCCACTCTATCTGTTGTCGGTTGTTTGATTGTTCGAAACTCGCGTCGTCGTAATAACTACACGCCTGGTCGCATACGCGTCAACGAGCAAGCAGCGAGCGCCTTTGTGCTCACAAAAAATCCCCACCCAACGGGTCACTGCGAACGACACATACTCCGCATCAAGCTAGCGAACTCATCTACTGTAAGCATTTGGTTAGGAGATGCTTGTAACGATACCTCAGTGATAATAATGGAAATCACTTCCAACATGTAAAGCTTCAGGCTGGTATGCAAAAACTTGCATTTTTGGTTGATAATTAATTCATATCGTGGCAAAATTCTATGCAAATGTGTATGTCAAAAACTGCTGAAAATATGAAAGTGTAATCGACTTTAGATAGACGTGAATGAATTATGAAGCGTTTCTTGGATATTGAATACTAACTACACTGTAGCATTTTTCGCACAACTGCTCGGTACATTATACACTTGAAAATCTGCACTGGCTTGGTTTATGCTACAAAAATGACACGAGAAGTTATATTCAATTTCAATCCAGAAAAAAAAAATGGCATTCAACGGGAATATAATCTTGGCATTGTCACCATTCCACGCAGTAATATTTGTCAAATTTTTTTATTTTGGCTATTTAAATTTTACATGGAAAATTTGTATCAGTTATTCGACGAGGTTAATTTAACTTTAAAATTTCCCTTAAACTTCATGACTCCATGCATGCACATTGAAATGGCTTGAACACAGCCTAACGGAATTTATATGCGGTTACGAGGATTTTCTAATTTATCGAACCTTAACTTTACATTTAAATGAAGGAAGTTAGAAGCTGCGAATTGTCTTTAAGGAAATTATTTACGGCCTCATATACAAACGTTGCATACTACTGCAACTAATTACATAATTTAGTATTCAATATATAATGTGTGATATGTGGACTCATAGTATAAGCAACCGTCACGTCTCGTGTTATATCAAAATTCTTTCAAATCATCCATCCATCAAAGTTGGGTCAACAATATTTTTAACGATATTTTTTTACCTCATTAAATTTTCATTTCATTCAAATGAAATTGTTACTTTTTACCTATACATAAAACAAATGTGACTACTTATAGTGCAAAAAAAGAATCATCCAAAATATTACACCCAGTCTTATCGCCTCTACTGGTGACAGAAGGGCTGGTTCATTTTTCGCCCAGAGAATCGGATTTGTGAAATTTATTTCAATACAACAATTAGTATTATATAAATTAACAAAATACATATGTTTTAATTATTTATTAGCATCACCGTTTGGGCGTGTTTTAGTAACACATCAAATTTCTTGATGATAAGGCTTTTTATATCCCTGGGTAAGTACACAGCTAATCATCTTCGAGTAGATTCACACATTCACAAAAAACACCATGCCATACTTTTCCGACGGTACCAAATGGCCGCCATACCGCCGCAAAAATTAGCCCAGTAAAAATGGTTGAATTGTTTCTTTTAAATCAACATGTACTCGTCGGTATGGCGAGCCGTAAGTCACACCGGAGAAGTATGGCATTACTACTTACATACATACTTCTTATTTCATCGAATATCGGAAAATAATTGTTGTAAAATAATTTTTGTGGTACAAATTGTTTGACTCTCGTAATTTATCCGACACGTTCGATTAACGCCCTTGCGATTGGGCCGCCAGTACCAGCGTTATGACCATCATTTTCCTTTTCGTCATTACGTTATTAATCCCCTGAAGACTCGCCACACTGGTATAAATGACCTAAAAATTTGTATCAGTATCTCCCGGTCCATAATACGATATATAAACATCTAAATTCTATCCATAATTTTACTTAATATTTAAACATTTTCAGTTCTTAATATAAACGTGTTAGTCGGATTAGTAACAAGTTATAAGCTTAGTTCAAGGTAGAGGTAATCCTTTTCTCTCGCACGTTTAAAAGCATTATTTCTTTTCTCTATAAAATTGTTATGTTATAACACCGTGCAGTGAAAGAAACGTGAATTAATTCTATGAATGAAAGGGAAAAAACGCGTTATAAAAAGAATGGACTTTATTAATTTTACAAAGTCTATGTGTATAATTTAATTTACAGCATTATTAAATTATAAATTTAAATCATATTAGCTTAGTTTTAAAGGTCAAATTTGTTTTTCGTTTTATGTATAGATAAACAGCGGGCCAGATTATACCGCGTAGAGGCCTCTACGAAAAACTCTTTCGATCTTTTTATTTCTTTAGACATTATGCAATCAGGTCGGTAGCATTTCACCCATTATCAAATATGATTAAATCATCGTTAATCATGTAAATTAGAAAGTGAATAAGCAAAGATAGATAGATAGATAAAAACTTTATTGCACTCAATATCATATAAAATAACAGTACATATAAAATAGCTCATTACAGAAAATTGAAGGCAAGGGCGGCCTTATCACTAAAAGCGATCTCTTACAGGCAACCCAACAGATGAGGACAACATATTCTGTAAAGAGGGTAGTGCATATTATATTATGATGCATACATATTCAATAGATATTTGATTTAATATAAAATTACATATAAAGAAAACGTAAAATAAACATACATGCAAATACCTGTACATACATATATATATACATATACATATATATACACACATACATATATATCTACATAAATACATGTATACATACATACCTACCTACATACATACATATAAATATAAAAAGGAGTAGTTACGAGGACATATAATGATGTTTGACTCGACTTTTAAATATATTTAAGGACTGTGACATCCTAATGTCATGTGGGAGCGCATTCCATAATTTAATCGATTTGACAGTAAAAGAATCATTATAACAGTGTGAGTGGCTGAGAGGCAGCTGTAGTTTGTTGTCCGATAGAGAACGAAGATTGAGATGAAGAGAAGAATTAGAGCCAAGAAAGGAAAAGTGTTCTTTGAGGTAAGTTGGAGTTTGGGGAAAGAAAAGAATAGTGTAAAGGAGAGAAAGGGCGTGCAAATTACGTCTTTGTCTGACTGTAAGCCATCCAAGTCGGGTACGATATTCGGCAAAGAGTGCTGACTCTTTGAAACAATAAAGTTGACATGCTGATGTCAAGTTAGAAATTACCGGACACAGACAGTAGTGGACACCTCTTTCTCTGAATTGTTGGTATTAACTTGCTTTATGTAAAAATCATGTCAATGCCAACATTATGTAAAAATGTATATTGAATAAGCTACAGTGAAATATGCTGCAGTAATACGTTAATTATACAGTCGACATTCTCTTGACCCACGCATACGATTGTTGTATTATTGTCGAGTGGACTCTACGACGCTTTACTACTAAGAACTACAATTATTGTCAAACGTATTTGTTCTATCTGTTTATTTATATTTTAATTATGCACATGGTTGACATTGTATAAAGTCGTGTAAGCTGTCTTTTATCAACGTGTATTGAGATTAACGAGTTTAATTATTTCAGAATAGTGTAACTTAGTAATATCATATTAAATTAGGTATCATTTAAATTATATCATATAATTGTATACGAAAATAAATTGTGTTTTCTTTGAATATATTAAGCATTATTTTTCTTAAAATATTGTTTAAAAATGAGATCACCATGGGCCTAAAAATAGCATTAGTGAATGCGCAGGGTATTATTATAATATGATGTTCCATCACATATGAAGCTGGGTTAACAATGAAAAATAATAATTCATACGGCCAAAGAAATCACGACTTTATTTCGACGCCCTTACGTTTTAAATCCTATTGCTATTTCTTGTACATTTGTCCCGCTTATTCTTTTAGGAACACACTTAAGGATGAAAGAGATAGACTGCGTGATGTATTACACGCTAACCTCTTCTGTTCCGCGTCATAAATTCAGCAGGTGTGGCGGTAATGCTAAGAACCAATCACAATGTAAAATAACTAATAACATATTTTATAAAATGACTATCATTTTTTTAAAACGAGCAAAGGGTATACCTTCTGCTAAAGCAGCCGTCTGTATTTTTTTAAATCGGTTTCGTGGTTTAGGCGTGTAAGCGTATCAAACAAACTCACATTCGCATTTATAATACTTGTTAGGATATCTATTTGCATATTATAATTATAATTATTAAACGATTCAAATTTAACAAAACATGATATTGATGTTTGATAGTCGAATAACAGATAAGTGGGTGGCACCCGAGATTGGTACCACCCACTCAACGGACCTGCACAAAGTCTAAGCCGCATACAGCTCCATATTCAGCCTGTGGTATATATATATATTTCAAAATTTTCTTTTTACGTTATATTACTTATATATAAGTTATATTATATTATAGGATTAATATATATATTAATCATTCGTTAATTGCGATTGATAAAATTTAATTTGACATCTTAAGCTGCATCTATTGTTTTTCAATTAATTCGAATATTCAAGAGCTCTTCTTAAATATATTAAAAGAGTTGATATAAGACTTTTAGTTTATGTATTCGCTATAATATAAACGTATGACTGCAAATTATTATGGATATGTTTATCTATCTATACTACTATATAAATCTATTGGCTCTGTCTGTACATTTTTTTTTCACCTAATTTTGTGATAAATAGTCGTTTTATGATGCAGTGATTCACATTACACTATTTTTTTCATTTTTGTCTGTCTGTCGGACTGTCTGTATGACTTCTTATAACTCAAGAACGGCTTGACCAATCTTGACGAACAACATGTGATGGCGCAAATGTTAGGCCATATATAAGATTGGTAAACCCTACGGTATTTTATGAAAATTAATTTCAAATCGTATTTCTTTAGCAGTAGCCATATGTGTATGAGTTTGTGTGTGTGTGTGTGTGCGCGCGAGTGTGTTATTATAACAATAAAATAATTTATTATATTTTTATTATTATTAAGATATCTGTACGTGCCGGAGATACAAGTATCCCAACTAATTATTCTCAATAAGTCAGAGTTTAATATTAAACCTAAAGTTAGTACAAAACTCGCTGTTGTGTAAGTTATAACTCATCACTTATTAAGATCCACGTCTCCTATTCACTTAACTATTCCAACTTAAAGGTCAACTCAAATTTATTTCGTAGTTCTCTCGTAACACAGAATTCAGAACAAATGAACTGCTAATTGCATTCACCATGAAGATTGACGTTATCTTAAATTAAGATGAAAAATTTTAAGAGTTCGGCTTTATTTCGCCAGTCCACACTAAAGACACTTAGAGGAAATACGGCATTTATGTAATAAGCTAATAGGGATCGAATGAAACTAAGATTTGAGTCAAATTCATGAGGTAAAATACCAGCATTGTTTAAGTAAACCGCTCCTAAGCAACATTTATAAATAAAGATGCCGATTTCTAAAAGAAATCTCAATCACATAATTCATTTCAATATTTCGTTTAGCAAAATGTAGTAAACAATATTTATGGCCTATTAAATTTTGCTATTTCGAATCAGTTCAATTCAAATATAAGTTATATCGTGCTTATGCTGGTGCCCTCGGTCACAAGTCAACAACCCCTGGCTATCGCTATGTTAGTTCAGATAACTGCAGTCAAGTGGGCTACAAATACGTTGAATGATGTCTCGTGGTGTTTCCGTTTATACGGTACGGTGCATTTTCCTGATTAGTCGCTCAAGGCCACATACCTACAGCTATTTTTTTAATTTTCCAAATGTCAAGCGAGACTCAAGATTTTGCTTCATTAGTGTCAGAATTTTAATAATTTCACAAAACGTCGTTTTTTTTTAATTTGTCTGTAAGTGGAAGCGTGTTACTTTTGATATATTAAGTCATTAAAATAAATTCCAAATTTCGATAATAATGTTATGATTGGCTCAAATATAAATTTTAATAGTTTTAAAGTTCCGAGATTTTATAGATTATCAAAATACGATTCAGTTAATAAAAATCACTCGTGAATATAGACCTAGCGAAATATTAAACGGATTTCATTAATTCGTTTATTCGATTTTTAACTTTCCACTTAGGATTTATTTTATTGGCGTTTATTTGAAATATATAGCTTTTTCGATATTTAAATTTAACAGACTACTTTTTCAAGTCCCCTTATTACGAAATTGTATTCATCATTTATATCTCTGTATGTACTCATGTGTATTCATGAGGGTCTTTTTTGTCTTATAGAAAGAAATCATGGTATAGTCTAAGCTTTATTTACTCTTTGTTTTTTAATTCTCTGTACTTGTCATTTATAAAGTAACGTAAGGCAAACATAATTATTACATCAATTCTTTGTGTATTTCGGTACATAAAATATATCTGAATCTAACATTATATCAATAAACCTGCCCAATAACTCACTCAGTTTGAGCAAATAGACAAATATGTTGGTTGAAATCATTGATTCGCTTACTCAATCTAAACGCCCAACCAAATAAAAGCTTTAATTTCCAACAATTCTACGTACGATCACACCTACGTTAAGCTTCATTGCGCTATTGTTTGTTTAAATCTGCTCGTGAATTGATGAATTGTGGTTGTATTTTGTGATGAGTTTTCAGTTTATTTAAGCTATGATATTTAACTAATCAAGTTTTATTTATGAAATAATTGTCATGTATTTTTGTATTGTAATAAACTAATATTGATTTCATACTTCGAACGAATACGCCGATCATTAAGTAGTTTTATCGCCGATATTTATAGCCGATCATTAATAGTTGTGAAAGGTACACAGTTCGCTTGAGACACGAAAATGGAGATAAACTCTAACAAATACAGTGACATAGCGATTATATCCCAAGGCTGGGCAATTACTTCTCCGTAAAAATGTTATATTGCCGCCATTGTGGTTTACTTCTCATATTTAAAACAAATGAATCGGACAAAGAATATATTAGTCAGTCGGTAGTGGCTTGGCAGGGCTTAGTCTTTACGACTTTTTGATCTTGTGTTGACACACAAGATGTGTTGTATTCATTGCACTGGCTCGAAAACATACGTGATATTTTCTGTCATTATAAATATAGTTTTTTTAATTATTGGAGTATTAACAAGTTTATCGATTTAAAACATTCAATATTTAGGCCAAAATGTAAGTAGCTGTGAGGTATTTTTATCCGCTTTTCTTTGTTTTAGGTTTTTGAATAAAGTAATCACACTTCACTCAAAGTCAAAACGTTGATATTTAACGGTAGAAAAAAATCCATTAGGAGTGACTGAATATAAAATACCAAAAAATAAAATTGAAATATCCTTTCCCTTAGGCACCTTAGAATCGTCATGTTACGAGATTTTATTGAATGTGAGCCGCCATCGTTTCGGAATGTAGATTCTACGAAAGAGATCTGCCAAAAAAGTTTGTAGTTATATTTTCTCAAATAAAATACATAAATATATTTTACATTAAATTTAAATTAATAAATTATATTACTAAGTAAAATATTGTAATTAGTTATATAATTTTAAGGGAAATACCAATTACTGCACGCGGTCAGTGGTTAAATAATATTGTAATAATCCGAAGTCTATTTTGATTTGGTTATTCTAATTAAACGTTCGGTCTGATGTTAATATGACCGAAATCAATAAATTTGCAAACGGTCATTAATTAATTAGTAATTAATAATGAAAATTTTATTGAAAAATAACAATGTAATATTGAGTTATTATTTCGAATCACATTTCGTAGCTGTCAATCTGTGTCAACCCAACATTTTGTAGCTGGTCAAATTAAATTACTTTACAATACGTGACAATAAAATAAGTAAGCTAATCCAAGCACCTTTTGAGTCCATAATTTTTTTCCATTCTTTGTAATTCTACCATCGATTCGAAAAGTAAATTTTATCGAGAATAGTCGAAAGTCAGCATCTCTTTCGATTTAAAAACGTCTCTTCGCTCGTTAAGTGTATTAATAGAATTTCCTTGCAAAAAGTATGTGCGGTTTTTATTATACAAACGAATTTATCGTACCGATTGCGCTATATAAAATTATAGATAAATGAATATACTTATATTGCGACAAAATATCCGTTGAATGTGTCAAAATATCCGTTAAAATAAGAGTGTTATTGACATACAAAATGCATATAACGGTGGAATTGACATACAAATATACATCCGAAACATTTGTCGGACAATAAAGGTTGGTTTTAATGTAAACAAGCACTAAAGCGACGCTTGCACTAACAACATTCATAAATAACGATTACTTGCATAACGACGAGGAAATATGATACTATCGGACCAATGTGGTGAAAAGCTATTAAACTTTAAAGGAACTTTGCTATTTATTATTTTTGTTAAGTGCTTTGACGGTAATCAGTTACCTCTGTCTACTAGGATTTTTACTGTTAAAAGTAGTAAACTGTTAAAAGGAGTCAAAAGCGATTAAATCTTTGATTTTATGTCCTTTTTGCTTATAATTCCATTGACTCACTTAACCTTCAAACAAGAACGCAATGCAAAGTTTGTTTGTTGGTAGAATAGCTGATATCTACATGAACTTAAACAGATTTGAAAGAACCCCATTAAAATATATCATCATATTATTTATCTCACAAACATTATTATTAAATAATAAATAAATTAATAAGCAATAACTGTTTTTATCTAGGGGAATATAATTTATAGTAGGACAATACGCGAAATATAAGTTTGTCGCTCCGACCTGAAGTTCGGCGCTCCGAGTTAGTTATAAAGCAACGATAATCGACTATTTATGTAACTGTAATAGCTTTGCGACCCGATGGGCGGAATTATAACTCTGTTCGAAAATTTATCAATAAGTTACATAGTTTTTGGATTGAATGTAAATCATAAAAGCTGTTTACAAACAGAAATACTGAAACGCTATAAAACTAAGAGTTGCAGAGAGTATAAATCGTGGCGGATATTTAGTAAATAAATAAACTCGTAACATTGAACTGCCCTTCGAGTTGTGAGTTCAGAAACTAGTAGGTGTTAGATAGAACGGACGTAAATATCCAGACCACCTATTCAAATATTTGTCATGAAAACCGTGTTTATAGTGATCGTAGCTATTGCGGAAATCAATGAAGTGATGAATTTACTTAAGAAGTACATACATATTATTATCTATACAGCGTAAATACTTTTAATATCACCTATTTTAACCACAACGTACCTTATCCGTTCATATTTATTTTTTTTAGATTTCGCTGGAGTTACGTTTTAACCCATTTCCCCCACCTGAAGTGGGAGTAGATGGGGCTCGCCGGTGCTGAAGGCGCTGGAATACCCACTAAAAAACCAGCGTACCTTAATCGTCTTTGGTGGAGCGGCACGGGATCGCTTGTGCAACCCTGACGCCCCGACGGTTGGGCCGATTATACGAGCCTCCTTTCTTAGTTGGGTTCCCGGAGTACCGAGAACCCAGTTATCCGTTCATCTCAGTAGAATCAAAATCCAAAAGTTTCCTAAATCATGTGAAAAGACTAATTCAAAAACGCTTGTAACAAAAGCACATCAATAAAGCATATTTAGATTTTTATTTTTTAACGATCTTGGCACACACTGCTGTTTCAATTCATCATCAATATCATTCAACGATCAATCAATTTGTGGATTTGCCTTTTTGAAACCATATCGTATTGCCCTTTTTGTTGTAGGAACCTCACCTCCGTTTTCAATTTTTTAATTAGACTTTTCTCTTCTTTTGCTATCGGTGCTACGTCCACTCGATATCCGTTATTTCCTTTTGATTCCTGGCCGATTCAATGCATTTTATCATTGTCATTCACAGAATGCTGAAGTTTAATTGCAAAATGGGTACTTGCAATTTAATGGGCTCTTTATTATTGAACTGTTTTGAATTTATGTGATTATACATTTACGTAATAATACTATGTTCATTATAAATCAATATCGAAATGCGTTTGATTTCTTATTATTTATATTTAAACCTGAAATTTCTATGAGGTTTTTTCAGTGTTATCTAGAGAATTAGGATACCTAGACTTACTCCATTTCATTTTGGACGAATAAAATTTTTTATCGTTGGAATTTCATTTAATAGTTAACGGTATTTAAAAATTGTATAATGAACTATACATGCGTAAAACCCGTCGAAATATTTTTCTTATCTGACCCCAAATAAATGGACGATAAGGGCGAGCGCATGTTGCCTTTCGCAACAAAATTACAAGAAAATTGAATTTAAGGCTATATTTACTCGGTGGTAGACCTTTGTGCAAGCTCGTCTGGGTAGGTACCACCCACTCATCAGATATTCTACCGCAAAACAGCAGTACTTTTTGTTGTTGTGTTCTGGTTTGAAGGGTGAGTGCGCCAGTGTAATACAGGCACAAGGGACATAACATCTTAGTTCCCAAGGTTGGTGGCGCAGTGGTGATGTTGTTTTTTTTTAAAGAAATATTCAAACCACTGTCTATGGGCGTTGGAGACCACTTCCACTAACCTATACTATAAAAAAAATTGTTGTCATTCCTACAAAGAAAAATTTCAGCAGAAATATTATTTTATAAACATTCTTTGTCTTTAAATTAAAGGTACAACTATTTCGTAACTAAATAAACAAAAGGATAAGCTACGCATAATAACTTGCCGTTTGAAATTGGACGCTACAATTTTTCAAAAGCTATAAGATCGCTACACTTTACTTTCACACATAGCTACAAAGATTAATTAAATTTAATGAGAAAGAAAATTAATAAACAAAATTAGCTATTGTAATTACCGTAAACAGAAAAAATCATTTTGGCCTAATAAAACTGTACTATTTCAAATATTAAGATATTTAAATTCGAGTGTTATTCTTACAAATATTAACACCTTTTGGTACATTTGTTTAGAAATAATTTACAGGACGAATGAGTGACTTATAACTTACGATTTTTGTTTTTATAATATTCTAGCGTTTATTATACTTATACATATACAATGACATGATTAACTTGTATATAATCGATCCACTTTTTATATGCATCACTTTCGATTAAATTCTTAGTGAATCATTAATAAGGGAATATCGAAAATATTCGTTATAATAGTTTATTTGACAGGTGATACTTATAACATTTGAAAGAAGTGTAAAACGGTTCACTAGTGAATGGAAGAATATTGTGTAAAAATGGTTAAATTTCGACCACGAACATTTAAAATAATAATAGTTTCAATTAAAGATAAATCACGGTCAATTTTCCTTGTATCATAATTATTAGCACTACCAATGCTAGCACAAGCTAATTACAGGCACAAGGGACATAACATCTTAGTTCCCAAGGTTGGTGGCGCATTGGCAATCTAAGTGATGGTTAACATTTCTTACAATGCGATTGTCTATGGGCGTTGGTGACCACTTACCATCAGGTGGCCCATACACTAGCCCGCCATCCTATACAAAAAAAAAGTAATGATCTTAATGTGGCAAAATATAAATACTTAATAATATGTAGTTATGATATAATGCATTTTCGCCGTTTGATTACGTAAGAGCTGAATCTAACAAATGCTTCCCAAATGGCGTAACTACAACCCAAAAATAAATAGGATATAGGAAAGCAAATGCAAAAATTTTATAACTGTAAATATATTTATTAAAACTCTGTTTTTCACGTTAATTATCCGCTTTGTTTTCATACACAACGTCTTATGAATTTTTAAAGCTATTATACGAGTCAATTAACGATTCTGAGCGTTGGATGGCACTCGGTGAGGGCTCCTCAATCGAGTGTTCTCCTCCAGTGAATGATAAACTCTGGCTTTTTGCCATAAACACATTAAAAATAATTAATACTTGTTTATATTTTTAAGGATAAAAGGAATAGCTGGTTTTTTTTTTCATAAATGTCGCTCATTACAACAATACCTATTGTTTTATACAATAACATTGACTGAGTGCAAATGACTCGGAGTTCGGTTTAGTTTTAGATTTGTCCAACTAATTCTAAATCTACCCACGGATTCAGAGCTCCCTGGAAATTAGTGTTAGACAGCATAGTTGCAAAGTTTCAACTATAATTGAGCGCATCTGTGTTTGATAGTTGGGATTCTGGAGAATAATGTATTTGTTTATGAAGTGATAACTTCTTATTGGGAGGGTAAACCGCTTCGTAACGTAACGCGTTACGGCGCCACTATTACCGACGCGGACTGCTTTACCTGAGAGTTACCAACCTAACGCCATCTAGCGTATACAGATAGTACATATAATAATTTAGCAACTCTCAAGTACTAATTTAAATTATATTTAATATATTATAATTAATAATAGATATTATCACTACTGTCGAGCTTCCCGAGACGCACACGTTTTTATTTATTTATTTTAAGATCCTCTGTGTTACAGTATCATTATGCCCACCGTGTATAGATCACTTAGTGTATCAATAAAACCGTTAATTATGATGTCAATAACAATACTTTTCGTAAAGCAAATATCAAGGATCGTTTGCTACGACATTAGGTCTAAAGCAATATTAAAAGATTTTTAGCAGCCATCTTTATTGCCGCTGGCGCCGATGACGCGAGAGCCGGTTCATTTTTCATGCAGAGAATCGGAATTACGATTAAACGGGAAATGCTAATAGAATTCTTGCCACCATTCCACGTAGTAATGATACTTTATTCTTTTACAAATTTTTTAAGCTTTTGTGTAGAGAAAAGTAGAAAAAGTTTTTTATAATGTAACTGTATTTCATAATGTGATTTTTATTTTCTAATTATGCCATGCCGAGATGGCCTCGTATAATGGTCCTCCTGACCAATTTCGGCAACGACGGCCAATCTAAAGAGATATTAGCCAACTGCGCAGGAGATATTATAGTGTACAAGTGTGTGCGCAGGTGCACTCTCTATTCCCTAACTCTCATAACCCGATGGGACGGCAATCCGATACGACCGGAAATAGTTCAGGCGCAGGACCAACGGCTTTACGTGCTTTCCGAGGCACGGGAGTGTACACACTTCCAACTTCCAGACTCCAGGCTGCTACTGAGAATTTTCAACAGAAAATCTCAAAAACATTTTATTGGCCCGACCTTGGAATTGAACCCAAGACCACAGGACTAATAATGGCCTCGTATAATGAGAAATAAAGAACCTAAGTGAAGATCGCGGGTTTATATCCAAGCAAGCACAACTGTTCAGAAATGTTCATGCGCTTAAATGTTTTTTTGTAAAGTACAAGTCAATATTTAAATTAGAAATATAAATTAGTAGACAATATACCAGTAATTAAAAAACGTTTTAAAGACACATGCGTTTAAAAACACAAGCTAAATAAATGCGCCACAAATTAAATAATTGTGATTTTGGATTTCGAATGCCATGTTTAATTGTTTTGAAAATTTTGATGAAAGTTAGTGTTGGTGAAGCTTAGACAGAAAGTAGAAGATCATTTCTCGAGGGTAAACAAAATAGTTTACGAACTTCGAATGCTCCATTTTTGCTTCTTCAATTGGAATTACCTTTTCATCTTCACCTGGGACTCTGAGAATTGGAAGTTTAGTAATTTTACGATTTATTGTATTTATTTATAAAATATTCGCTTACGAGTATTTATTGATAAATATTATTAAATGATAAATATGTATTTATAAGATTATTGACTTACTTTTTTAGTAATTTTATCATATATGTAAATATTTGTTTGTCAATTCGAAAGACGGATAAATAAGACATTTGAAGACAAGTCGTCCCAACCGCCAAAGGAAACTGTAAGAAATATTAGCCAATTTCTACCAGGTTTTCTGGTTATGAAAATGTTACGTTATTTGAAATTAAGCCCATCTTTATAATTTGTTTTATTTTTGGCTACGCTATTAAACTCCTGTCCTCCCTTATTTTACCATTACGGGTGTATTAGAATTAATGGTCTATCTAACAGTCAACCTAAAGCTACCCCTAAATTACACAAACAAACGCGACCTTCGTGGGTTTCTTAAAATTTATAGAAGTTAGGAGATATGAACAGATATATAATTTGTCATAGCAAACTCGATGTTACTTGACCCGAGACATATGTGACAAGCGTGATGAAGATGGATCGATTGATATCTCATTTGTCAAAATCGATCAGTTATTAGTATGTTACATTGTTATTCAATTTAATCGAAAAGTGAATATTAAACGCTGAATTAAGGGCTTTAATAAGAAGCTATCTATCTAGTGACGAGACCAACACATAATGTTCAGATTTTATATTTTAATTACAGTACAATTATAATTTCTGACTATAAATATCAGCAGACAAAATTAACAATATTTAATGTAACTTCTGATATGATTCAGTAAAACATTACACTCCTATACAACTTACATTATTGATGCTATTAATAATTCTTTTATCTTTTAAGGCTTCCGCACAAATCCTCAACATTTATAATTACCAAATGTTTGAACCTTCAGTGGTAGAAGGTGATTCATGAACGATGATATTTGAATTTTATAAGATCATTCAAAATCTACAAACGGTATATTTAGCATCAACTAATTCATTAAAATTTCTATTTTATTTGTAAACGGTTCTAGCGATTTTAAATTAAACCTGAATCCGTACATATGTTTTTTTGTAGCGCAGTCTAATAAAATCTTATTTGTCAAGGTTACTGCACCATTTGAAATACACACAAACACACAACACACATATACACACATGACGCTATATTCAAGACAGTAAGTTAAAATACATTCTTAATTGTTGCTTAATAATGTTTGTATCGAAAGTACAAGATTAATTATTATAACATATAAAGGTTTCGTTCTTGATCGGTCGTTTATCCGATCTGTAAAAGTGAAGAAGACACGCTCAATTAAATGCAATTGGCCCAGTTGTTAGAGAATCTTAATCGAAGGTTGCGGGTTCCACCCCTGGCATTGCATGTGATTTTTAGGGTTCCGTACTCAAAGGGTAAAACGGGAACCCTATTACTAAGACTCCTCTGTCCGTTCGTCTGTCACCAGGCTGTATCTCATGAACTGTTATAGTTAGACAGTTGATATTTTCACAGATGATGTACATATTTCTGTTGCCGCTTTAATAACATATACTAAAAAATAGAATAAAATTAATATTTAAGGGGGCTCCCATACAACAAACGTGATAGACGCTTGAAACATTCACAGAATATTTGGATATATAGTTCACTTTAAAAATAAATAATTATATTTAAAATAAATACTCTACAACAGACATGACTTTTTTGCCATTTTTGTAGATAATGGTACTAGGGTACCATTATCTATAAAAAGCGCGCGTGCGCGAGTCCGACTTGCACTTGGCCGGTTTTTTATGATTCATCTCGTGCTTTTCTGTAACAAATGTACCACATGAATATGCTACTAGCCCGCATTGGAGCAGCGCAGTGGAATTTTCAAACTTTCACTCATAAGAAATGTTATTTGATAAAAAATATTAATAATGTAAATGTATATTATTAATTTGACTATTGCAAAGTTACGGCTCTATTGACTGGACTACATTATGTATGTGGAATTTTTATTTGATTGAAAATAATTTATTCATTTATTTGATCTGTATAAAATCTTCTATCTGATTGTTGTACTTTTACGTTTGATTTATTTGTAAAATTAAGATTAAATATGTTTGAAAGAGAACACATGAATAAATTACTTTTAATTTACGCGTTCATTAATGATCATGATTGAACTAAGCAGAAAACTGTTTCATAAATATTTTGGCGCTGCCTTTATCCTATTAGCCAGCGTTCATGGCACAAGTTATCAAAATTCGTATTGCATAATAAATGAAACAGTTTGCATCGTTTAAAGATAACTTTAAACTCTATCATGTAACTTGTTTAGTTGGAAATGTCAGCAGAAATTTCCGTGTTTATTCAAATATAAGCTTAATTAAGTTGTTAATTAAATGTAATGTTCATAATTGAAAGCGCTCTGCTGTTATAATAAGTTGTGTCATGAGAAATGTTAAGTTTGTTATATTTATTACTTGTGTAGATGGATTTTTTTGGTTGAACTGTCTTGTTAGTTAAGCGGCTGGCTCATAAAGCTGAACCAGTATTGGATTATTCGATCAAAAATTTTTCAGTGGTGGCTTGGAGTTATGGATTTGGGGGTGGACACCTAACTTCAAAATTTCGAGCTGTTGCTGTTATTACTCCTCAAGCTGTTGGTCCTCCGTCTGGATTGCTATTCCTGCTGTACCAATGCTTAAGAACATACATAGTGCGTAGTTAGCATTTTCTGTTGATAATGACCATAGCGACAAATCGGCTATAAGGACATCATCATCAAACTGACTAGCCTATTTAATTAAGAATGATATATTTTTATGCGAAGGCCATTCATTTGCGGCTCTACCTAAGAATTAGATTAATTATTCTTATAATTGGTGTGATAAGCTTCTTCCTTTGTTTAATTTTTTATTTATTTCTATTCTTATGTAAATTAAACTTTTGTCAAAATAATTTATATTAAAACTCGCTAATATTTCGAATTAACAGACAATTTCAAGGATTAAATTCAATTTTATTATGTGTTTACATTGAACAAATGATAAATAAATGTGTTGTCGAATTGGAGGGCTAGTACATTACAGTTTTATACTTTTGAAGATATTGTTATGTTTTAATTTTTCAAAATAAATAATAAATAAATAAAAGGACGTGTTAACAGCATCGGAGTAAAGTTCAATTCTATAGAAATGCGCGTGCATGCTTTACGGGAACAAAATACAAAAATCATTAATTTCTTTATGTAAACAAATGATGATTAATAACGTTTTTGCTATGTTTTTAATAAATACGATTGATATTAAACTTTTAAGTCACTTGGAATCGAAGCTGTTAAACAAAACGTATGAAAATAGGCATTCATGGTGTGTTTAAAAAAGAAACCTACCTTTACCATTTACTTTACTCAAAGCCATTACCGATTGTATTTTTAAATTCAGTTTCATAATAAATGATACAAGAGGCAATAGTGACGCTAATGATACACAATGACTACGATGGAACAATTATTAAAATTAATAAAATTGTCGCAATTAATTTAAAAACTATTTTGCCGATTCGAACGCCGACAAACGAATTTAATAAAATAAAACTAAAACTTTTTTTTTTTTTACAATTGACGTAGATTTCTCATGTATTTTGAATGAAATCGCTTATATCTCAGTATATCAAGTATCATCGGATAGCTGATGTGAAGCCACTTCCTTAATTTATAACTTGTCTACGTGTTGCCTCCACTTGCCTATACTTGCCTACGTGTTAGCTGACAGGTTCAATTTAAGTTTACATCATTTTACATGATAAAACATGTCTTTCTATTTGGTGACATGTTAACTGTGATGGAGTGATTCAAAATGAAATCACTCTTACCGAAGATTTATTCGGTGGTAGAGCTTTGTGCAAGCTCGTCTGGGTAGGTACCACCCACTCATCAGATATTCTACCGCAAAATAGCAGTACTTTGTATAGTTGTGTTCCGGTTTGAAGGGTGAGTGAGCCAGTGTAATTACAGGCACAAGGAACATAACATCTTAGTTCCCAAGGTTGGTTGCGCATTGGCAATGTAAGTGATGGTCAACATTTCTTACAATGCCATTGTCTATGGGCGTTGGTGACCGCTTACCATCAGGTGGCCCATACGTTCGTGCGCCAACCTACACAATAAAAAAAAAAGAAAAAAAAAGATTGATAAATAGAAAATGTGTTAAAATACGTCGGGTCGTATTGTTTGTGGCATTTAACAGTTTTCTAGTTATTTAACAGTTTTACGAGTGGATTATAAAGAATTATTGATGTTTTCCGAAGATTGATTAACTTTGCTATCTAAGCTCAATTTTGCATTATTTTCTATATTTATTTTTGGATTGCTTATTTGAGGAAAAACATCTAAGCGTTAATCCATATACAGCTACACATAAATAATTTGTATTGCTGTATTCCAGTTTTTAGATTGATTTAATATAATTACGGACACAAAGCGATACAAACAATACAAACGCATATTTTTACATTAATTTTTCTTCTTATCTACCCGACCTAAACCGGGCCGTGTAATATTATAAAATGCATTTTAAGTACTGTAATCGAAACGTCCAATTATGACAGAAGTCTGTTTCAGCAAGTTGAATTCATTTGTTTTATTGATTTAATTGTAAAATTAATACAATAGCATTTCAACAACTTGTTTAAAATTTCATGTTAATTAAATAAAATACGAAAATATTTATTTAGTTAAAATTATGAAATATTTGATTTTTATTGCAATAAATTAATTAATCCGAACTCGCAATTGAATTGGTGCACTTACATGGATGCTAAAATAAAAATATTTCGTTGATTATGTAACAATACAATTTCATCGTTAAAATACTAAAAAAATAACTTTATTTATTTTTATAAAATGCGAAATCTTTACTGTAGACGATAATGAGAGGAATAGTCGTGTCTTTCTCTCTTAATTCCTACCTCTCGCTGTGCGGTTCCCTGCCGAGTTTACGTTCATTTATTAATGCACTATTGCTGTCTATTACAATTATAGTTAGAGTAAAACATTACTGGGTGATTAACACTATTATGTATTTGCAAAGTAAATAGATCGTAAGAATATTTCGTAGTATGGTTATTATTATTTTTGTATATGAAATATATTTTAAATGTAAACCACACTTGAACTCTCCACCTGATTGCTAAGTATTCAAAAACGACTGTAGCGTTATGCTATTCTGATTGTTGTATCATTAAAATAATACAATTATTATAACTAATATCGTATAAAGTTACTTGGTGGTAGAGCTTTGTGCAAGCTCGTCTTTGTAGGTACCACCCACTCATCAGATATTCTACCGCAAAACAGCAGTACTTTGTATTGTTGTGCCATAGACAAGGGTATTTCTTACAATGCCATTGTCTATGGGCGTTGGTGATCACTTACCATGAGGTGGCTCAAATACTCGTCCGCCTACCTATACAATAAAAAAATAATAGCTTTAGTCACATTCAAATAGTTTGTATACTTTTTTAGTTTGAAATAGTTATCGAAATTCAATAAAAGATCAATTTATTTTGTTGTAAACGTTTCTCATGATCCATTGGGACCTATGATTCTGAAGTACAGAATCATAGGTCCCAATGGATACGTGGCAAACTTTTGTTAAAGTTTTGTTAAAGTACGAAAGACTTTTGCATAATTCATTCTATTTCGTAAAAATCAAATCAAAAATAATTTCTTGTTCAATTAGTTTGGCACCTTTTGCGTGAAGTCGGGATCAATGAAGCAACTAAGGTTTTATTCTTGTTTTTATTTCGAACAACTGCTGTTTTTCTCTTGTCCTGCCATTAATAGGCTCTAAGCCTACCTTTATTTTTACCCGGCCCAAATTCTTATGTGCGAAGTTGACACTGAATTTATTGTTTAATTTTCAATAATAAAATGGTTACTGTAGTTAAAAGATTTCTACAGAATTCACATTGCTACAATTTCAAAATCCATATTGCCGTATAGATTTAAATTAAACCTAAAATTCTAATACGGCGATACTATTGGTCGTCTTAAATAAATAAATAATTCCAAATAGATATTTGTAGTACATTAATTTGACAAGCCACTTGCGATATTTATTTATTTGGTTCTACTACAGTTGTACATAATATATAACTAACACGCAGTGAAACGTAATTCCAAAGTCGAAGTCAAAAATAATTTAACAATACGTACTATATGTAGAAACATCGATATATTTGTTACAATAAAATATTTAATAGATCTATGCTAAACGTTATCCGACCGTTCCTCTTAACTTTAATTTAATTATAAAACATCAAAAATTTCTACTGTTATAAAATTTTATATCATATTACTTTGTATACTTCCGGTGAAAATGAACGTAATTGTTGTGTTAACTGTATTAAAATCAATTGAGTACTAGATATAATAAGTAAGGAACAAAGGCTAGACGTGGATAGCCTTTTGTTTTCATTGGAACATCTCATTATCGAATAAACGCATTCAATATGCAATATAAAAGCATTTTATATTTCGAACAATGTTATTGCAATAACAACTAAAAAAGCCAACAATAGAGATCGGGAGCTATTCTCGGGAGATTTTAAAAGAATAACTTCAATGAAGCCTTCGATAATTATGTTGTTGTAATGTCTGCTCTCGTCTAGGCTAGTTAAAGTCTAGAATATGGCTTATGAAACATTTAGTACCTGCGTCAATCTTGAAGAAATGTTATTTGTTTAAAATCTATTTAATTAATTGACAAGGGAAAATAGCAGATCATCAGCATGCTGCACCTCTGAAGTGATATTTTTTAACTTACTTCGTATGTTCTTCATTAAAAAATCGTCTTAGGCCTAGCCCTTTTTAACATCTATGTCATATATCACATTCAGATATTCACAATGGTGTTTTGCGCGGTTTTCATTTATATATTGAATCATTTTATGGCATTATTATTATATTTATTCTGTTGTAATTTTGTTAATTGGTATAAAACTAAACAATACAGTAATAATATATAAATCCGTATCTATTCAAGAATAGGGTTATTTGCAGTTGTTTTGTAATTGTCCTATCAAGCAATGTATTACGAGAAGCTATTGAATGCAATTGCAAAGACGTTTGCCTTAATATATCAAATACTAATCGTTTTGCATGTAGCAATACAATTTGTTAAAGAAAATAAATACTCCACTTTAAGTTGAATTTATTTAAACGAATGTGTTTAAAGTTCTAAACGAAAAATTATATGTCATTATATAATATTGTATTTGTTTAAAGTTTGACATTAATTTATTGTGACGTCCACTTCACTCGACGCAAAGAAATAAACATTGAAATTCCATTTTTTAAACTGAGCAATGATTTTTTTTTTAATTAAGACTATATCTGCTTCATTTAATGGCAATGTTGCCTTGCTCAGCGGCAAACTTGCGAAACAGCTCAGTGCAAACCTATTACGATAAAATAAAAGACGCTATCAGCCAGAGCTTGAAACAAGCTCGAGAAAATACGAAAGAACCACATGAACATCACAAAATACTATCAGATCGCTCAGCTATATTGCTAAAAAGAAAAAAAGAACTACAAGAAATAAAAAATAAAACTCGAACTATGAAGAATGAATATTCAGCTCTCTACAAAATAACAAATAAATACGTAAAAAGAGATTATGCCAAGTAAAGACAAGATACACACACACGGGAAGCACAAAAAAGGCCTTTAAGGAACTCAGAACAAACAAGAATTGGATAGAAGGATTAGGGAAACAAGACAGAATTCTGTGCAAACGAGTTAATGCGGCATCAGATTTCTATAGAAAAGTATACAGTGATAAGACCCGAAAGACCAAAACCTCAAATACTATCAAGGGAAGTGCCAATGAAAGTTATATTAAGCCAGTTGATGAAATTGAAGTTAAAGAAGCAATAAAGAGTTTAAAATTAGGAAAAAGCCCTGGCTCCGACAATATCACAAATGAAATATTGAAAATGGCACACCCAATATTAGCCGGACCATTAGTGGAACTATTTAACTAAATACTACAAAAATCTGAAACACCCTCACAATGGTCTGAATCAAATACTTATTTACAAGAAGGGCGACCCAAAAGATATTGGCAACTATAGAGCGATAAGCTTATAACCGAACATCTACAAACTCTTCTCTGCCATTATAAACAAAATAATCAGTAGTACATTGGAATTAAAACAACCGATAGAGCAAGCAAGCTTCAGAATAGGATTCTACAGTTGACCATATATACACACTCAAATTAATTATAGAAAAGCATCATGAACAACAGAGACCGCTATACATTGCGTTTATCGACTATCAAAAAGCATTTGATACGGTAACACACATAAGTATATGCGATAGCGTAAAACAACAAGGAGTAGAAGAAGCGTATATAAACGTCATCAAAAGCGTATATAACAATAATAAGGGTAGAATAAATCCGAAAACTCTTGGACCTAGTTTTGATATAGAAAGAGGCGTAAGGCAGGGCGACCCGCTATTTGCGAAAATATTTATAGCCATCCTGGAGGCTATCATCAGTAAATTAGATTGGAGCAAGGCAAGGCTGTTTATAGAGGGCGACTACTTAAGCGACTTAAGATTCGCAGATGACCTAGCGTTTTTATCAGAGTCCAGTTCCCAGCTACGGAACATGGTTGCATCTAGCTAACTAAAAATGAATCTCTCTAAGAATATGGTAATGACAAATAGCTGGAAAAGATTAATAACAATTAATGGAGTGCCACTTGAGTATACAGACAAATACATATCTAGGTAAGCGAATTAGTTTTGACAGGAAAAATAACGAATTAGAAGTGGGAAGAAGAGTACAAGAAACATGAAACAAACTCTGGAGCTTGAAATTTTTAAAAGTAACTTTGCTATAATTAAAACGAAAGTTATGAACTCCAGCCTCCTACCGTGCTTGACATACGGTTGCTAGACATGGAAATTCACTTCTAAATTGAAGAATAAAATAATTACTTATCAGAGGGACTAGAGCGCAGCATGCTAAAAAATTACGTTGGGAAGATTTGATTATAAGGACAGACGGCCCAAACTGGAAAAAAATTGCACAGAATAGAGAAAATTGGGCGTCTTTGGAGGAGGCCTTTACCCAATATGGGATTTCTGCAGAAAATACTTAGTGAAACTAAATTGTAAAGTTAAAAAAATAATAATAATAAGTAAGCAGTCAAACAAAAATTATAACATTTAAAGACTCCAAATATATGTATAGCTAAGTGTATTAAAATAGTTAACTTGTAACTTAAAATAATGTATAAATAGGAAATAAAAGGCTTTTTCTTCATTTATTTATTTCTTTATATCGGCTATAAAGCGAATGTATGTTCGTGTTAGTACGATGTCGCCTGCGTCCATAGATATCAATACTAATCAGATACATAATAGATATTATTTTAATTGTAATAATAATAATAATATTCTGGGACATTATTCACACACGGCCATCTGATCCCAAAGCAAGCAGAGCTTGTACTATGGAAACCAGACGACTGATATACTACATATACTACTAATATAAATATATATATATACTAATTGTAATGAAACTGATTTAAATCGAATACAACAATTAATTTTATCGTTGTGCTTTACACATGACTCGAATGACACACCAATGTAAAAAGACCCAATTCTTATATATAATAAGGCAATTTGTTATATATTATTACACATTATTTATAAATCATATAATATCCAAGTTAATATTAGTAAAATTTAAACTGAATGTTGCAACGAGAAATTGATCTTCAACTGTCGTAATCGAAAACCTGAAATAAATATTAAAATGAGAAATTTTAAACGGAAAGTATTCGACTGAACCAATTATGTACTACAGTAGTAACTGCTCATTTGAGATTTAATTAGACGAGATTACGACAAACTTGAACGAAATCATGTCTATCGGTTTGTGCCAGTTTATTTATAGTATTTCTCCTTTGAGTTTTAAACCGGATTGGAACTTCGCTTACTCTAAACTTTGAGGAATTGAGAATTTTCGTCTTTGAATTCAATTCAAAGTAAATTTAAAATGAGAGGAAAGAATATAATCTAGTAACTGTATTGAGAGCTTGGATTATGATTTAAAGTTGATTCTTGAACGCAATTATGTACTTACGTGATTTCGTTCGCGCTGACACGTACTGAGTTCGGTGTTTTTATTTTATCTTCGTATCAATTTAATTTCAATAGTAGTTACGAATGAATAATATAATTATTACGTACTTTGTAAAATGTAACTAAAATTTGTCTTTATAACAATTCATAGTCTGTGTTTATTATGTATTTAACAACATATTTCGGAGCGACGCGATAGAAAAAGTTTCAAACGAATATTCCTTTGGAACGATAAAAAGTATAACACAACACACAATGCATACATTTCAATATTCTATCGACTTTTCCTTAATTAGTTTATAAATTTCCACGTTAAACACTACCTGCAATATTTTAAGCGTACACACGTCGTTGTGTACGTTTAAGTAGAAGGTAAACACTTAAAAAATAATTTCACGTTTCAGTTAAATTTCGCAGTTTGAGTAATATAATATGTCCAAAATATATTTGGTGATAGTACAGTTTAGTTTAGCAAATATTCTTGTTCGATCACAGTCTATTTTTAATGCATTCATTTGCTAATTTTGCTAAGTAAATTTATTTCACCATGTCCAATATATTCTACTCAAAATACTAATTTAAGTTGTTTTTTTTTTTAATTTATAATACCTCGAAGACAATCATACCGTCTAATAGCACCTCTCATCCTTTGTGAAGAAATATTTGTCATACAATACCCTAGTAAACCGTCGCATTACAATTCAACAATCCTCTGAAAAAAATTAAAACAAGTATTCGAATCCGATAGGTACTAAAACTAAATAAAAAAACATCATATCGTTAAGGCTTAAAATGGAACTCGTGTTCAGTTTAGTACGTGAGTGTGAAACAACATTGATTCCTCAATATATTTTTGAATACCTTTCATAGACGTATTGCGAGTGCGCCGGGATCGCATTGTATCGTTTCGTTTTACCAGAGCGCTATTCACTATCAAATTTTCGAGTGTATTTTATTTTTAGGTAACATCACTTATCAAAAATATTAATTTCTTATATCAATAATGGCTGGTTACGTGATAATAAAATGAGAATGATGAGATTTCGTGCTATTAGTTATTTAAAATGCAATAATTTACATAACATCAATAATTTATATGGAGATGACTAGCTTATGATTTTTTGCAAACTATCTCTAACAATAAGTATGTTTTACATACGTATGTGAAGTCTGTTTTTTCTTAATCAATATTTATTGCTATTTTTATTATTAAATGCTTTTGGCTTTTTTGATTACTTATAATTCAATTATCTACATAGTGGACCTTCCTAAATAGAGCTTATACATATAATGTACGTGTGTTTTGGTAGCAAGAATGCGCGCCGCATTTCCTTGTTGAATCGCAACTCCGATTCTCTTGCCAAAGTACATTGCTCTTTCACAAGTCATAAGCCGGACTATAAAATTTTCTATATACGATTCTAAGTCTAAATGACCCAATTGTCGCTGCGCGATTACCGCATTCCAAGACTAAGGGCGTATGACTATATCATATCGCACGCCACTCCTTCGTGTATCTTTGCATTTGAGTGATTTACAAATTTCGTTTTCAAATCTGGTAATTACTATACTACAAAATCTGTTTAATATTTCTTCCAAACACTTATCGATGTTTGTACTTTCGGATAGCGTTAGTTAGAATCGATGATAGTTTGAAAGTGGCGGGCTAACCTAACATGAATGACCGAAAATTTGTGAAATTATTCAAGAGCTTGGCACCGCCAAGATTTCAAACATTTAAGTTTTTTTTTGCATTTTCTCCTATCAAAGACAACAGTTTTGCTCCTCTGTTTGTCAACAGATTTTTTTGTTTTTTTCTTTGGTTTAGTATAAATATCGAAACATGCAAATTCATAATCTTTTCCTTAAATTTATATCCAAAAATGATTATGATGATCAAATTTTGATCTTTAGTAAATATTTTTCATATATAATTCTCAATGCAACTCGTACGCCTTAGATCAAATTTGAAATATGTTACGAAAATATGATATTTAACCTCACTCGAAAATTCAGACCAATATTTGTACTAAATACGAATATTATGGCTTCTCTTTGGCAATAAATTGCAGAATGCAGCATCAATGCATTTCGTATTCAAATTACATATCTAATGTTTACCTCGTACTGCAATTCGTTATATTCCTTTACAAATGAATATAAGCAATGCGACCTAAGCAAATTACCGAAACGTGAATAATTTTTATTCAGTTTAACCAATCTGTTTGTTGATGTGAAACATATATTGGCGCTCTTCAGGGTTAGGGCCATCGTGTATGCCGTGACGGCAAACGGCATGACGCTTTCTTATGAGCCCTATACACCGCCGCACTCTACTCTCCTATATTATAACGATGATAAAAGTATATTTTGATTATTAACGAACTTCTATTATTTTATTTATTTATTGGTTACATACATATATTATAATAAATTAAAAATGAACGCTTTGTTGGGCATTCGTTTTTATATATTTGTTGTTTTCTTTTGTTTTAGCGGAGCTGGAGGAGGTGGTATGTTTGGTGATGTCAACATCTCGGCGATTCTAGACTCGTTGAGCGTAAGCTATGATAAACGAGTGAGACCCAATTATGGAGGTTAGTATAAAATTCATATTTAAATTAGAATATAATATTGTATTAAAATTAATAATACTAAACCTGAGGATGTACGTAAAATGTTAGCTCGATGGTTCCTATGTTAGATCCCATATTATCTGCAAAACGTAAATTAAGCAAGAAAGCAATTATAAAATATATAAATTGACTTTTGGATGACTATACTAACTTTTTTTATAATTCGGCCGGATAAAAGTTTCAATGTAACTTATCAGTTATTTGACTTATTTGTTTTTTATTTAAGAGGTGCAATTTTATAGATACCTTGAATAATACTGTAAGTGGCATTTACTTTATTCTTTATATATATAATATTTAATTTATGCGGTAAGTATGGTGAAGTTATAAATGGTGTCACGTTCATATATACAAGCAGTTGCGATTTCATTAATTCATGCGATTTGTTATAAATCGATATTTTTATTTTCTTTTCACATCCTTCAATACAGTACAATAGTAGTAAAGTATTAAAGCCAAGTGCATACCACTTATGCGGTACTTATGGGATCTTACGTAGAGGCTGTCGTCTAATATCTTAGAATGGACATTTTATATTGGACGTGGATGGGACAAAATGTTTATCTAGTAAGTAGATATATCACAGTTTGTTAGCACAAGAAAAATTTCATCAAAATCGATTGATTTTTGTGATCATTCTTATATATTTTGGCCTTGTCTAGTTCAGGATGTAAATTAACAAAACAATTACGAAGAGTTATATGCACAGATGCGGTCTCGGTCATTTCATTAAACGTACGTATAAATTTGGAGAATATCTCAATTGAAAAATAAAAACAAAATTATTTTTGCCTTTTCATGACATAAAATTTTTACATGTTTAGGGGCAACGGGGCATAACAACTTAGTTCTTAAGATGGATAATATTTCTTACAGCGCCAAAGCCTATGCGCAGTAGTGAAATCTAACCATTACATTGGGCCATTTCCCAATCTAACAATTGATTTACAAAAAACTAAAAATTGCTGATGCTTTTTTATAGGCTTCAGACCTCATAGAAATTCTACTATTCGTAGGTGAAACGAATCGTTTTTAGGATTTAGTAACTAGACATTAATCATTCAGAAAGCTAGCTGTCAGAGAATCTTTTACCCACAAAAGTATCTCTCTATCAATTGCATGACGCATTGATTCATGGTCTATTAAAAATTAAATAAATCTGATAGATTCAATAGGATTGCTTAACTTATTATAAAATGTTATTGTGAGATTGTTCGACAGACATTTTATCAAAAGAGTAGACATACTATATATGTCATCCTAATGGAAAGCACTAATGTGCAAACAGCACTAATATGCAAACAGCTCTAATGTGCAAACAGCACTAATGTGCAAATAGCACTAATGTGCAAACAGCACATTAGTGCTATCCCTATAGTTATTTTTAATCAAAATGTCTTCAAAATGAATTTGTAAATGAAGTAAGTAATTATTTAATGTTAATTTAACATTTTTCAGCTGAAGAAAATTCATTCAAATACAAATAAATACATCACACTAAACCATATTGTGTATGAATTTTTAATTCAAAACTTACTAGAGATAAAATCACATAGCTCAGAATTACGATTTTTAAATCGTAGTACATAGTTACAAGTCCAAAGGTAAGTAAAGTTTGTATTTATGAAAAGTTGAAAGAAATGTCAACATGTTTTATACAATGTTGACTAATAAATAAACATTTAACACTCAGCCCGAACGAAAACACTGTGTTGCTGTTTTGAAAATACTAATTACACAAATATACATACATGATCAGAAAATGAACAAGCTAATACAGAGTGTAGCAAAAAACCTGTCCGACCCGTGAAGCGGTTATTAGGTATCGTGTGTCAGTTCTATTTAAGTAATAATTTTTAAAATACTAAGAAAAAAAAACCAGAGAAAAAAAAATTTAACGGATATTACATGGAAACGCAGGCAATAGCTCTGACCTATCGAGTAGCTAATTGTAAGACACGAGGTTATGACCTCTGTAGTTCACGTGTTTACCACCAACAGTGTCGTTAAACATAATTCATATATTTTAGTAAGGTTTTTGTTAAACCTGTATAGGAACAAGATAGTGCAGAAATAAATAAAACATAACTGAAACATTTTCTTGGTAATTTCTTGCAAATTAGTTGAAAGAAATATAAATTATCAAGGGTATGATAGAAGTAAAGACAGTTATCAAAAAGTTCGAAGTCTGAAGTTTTTCATCGTACACTAAAACCTGAGAACGGAAACAACAACTTACTTCGGATTTGAAAGTTTTCTTTATTTAAAATTTAAAAGTGACTAACTTCAGTTCCGTACCTTTAATTAGTCATGGAATGGTAAAGTAAAGTAATAACCCGCATATATCCCACTGTTGGGCAAGAGCCTCCTCTTCCCTATAATGGCAAGAGACGAATTTTATCCGTTATAATATCCTTATTTACTTACGAGATTTTCAATCACCGTCCATCTTATTACGAATTTTAAGCCCATATTTAAAAAGTGGTGATACTTGCCCGGATTTCCGTAATCTTCGGTTAAGATCTATATGTTTTATTAAAAACAATGTCTTTTTTAATTTCCACGGGTACCTTACCACTGAGTTTAAATTTGTTTATTTAATAGCCTCAGTTTAAAAAGATTTCTTATATAGATACATTCATTTAATGGAAGTCTAAAGCAAATGTGAACAATACTCAAAATTTTGAAAACATTGACAACAAAACCACCAACGACAATTTTTTTAAGGAATACAATTACATTAACTATTAAGACATTGTAGTGAAATTATCAGAAAACCAAGAAGTTAAGAAACACCATGAAAAAGGCAAAAAGAATTTTGGAAGTAGTAGATGTAACACATGTAAAATTTCAGGACCGCCCGTGGATGTTGGAGTCACCATGTACGTGCTATCCATCAGCTCCTTATCTGAAGTGAAAATGGTATTTAAGAGAGAATTATTAAGTAGTATGTTTGTCACGAGGCCAATTTAGGTTATGTCCCACGGTCGATTTATGGCTTGGGGTAAGATAGTTTAAAAAATACCTCCAGATGTCCATGATCTACCCAGGGAAGTAATGTCACATCATCGTCCTCTGGTTTGGTTTTCACGGCGCGATTTACGCGCCCTACTCACGATTGGGCTTATTTGCAGGTCCGCCAGTGGAGGTGGGCGTCACCATGTATGTGCTCTCTATCAGCTCCGTCTCCGAAGTGCTCATGGTACTCGCCACTGTCAGCTCAAGCTAGACATGAGTAGCCCCAGACACGAGGCTGCGAGCATGCCGGCGTATTGGAGCCGACAGCCCGGAAGGCGCAACATCATATCTTAACAGCTTTTTATAGAAATATTATATTTGTAAATAATTAATAATTTTAGTTTTATTTGGCAAAGGTGGTGTGTCTTTCCGGGTTTGTCGAAATCTAAAGACATATAAGATTGTACTCTGCTACTAAGCAAGCAATACACTGTCGTAAACTTGCTCCATTGTTGTTTTTTTGTGTTAAGCTTTTTATGTTCTTGAGTAGGTATCTGTTGTGACTGTGGGTTTCTTACTATTGTCTCCCAAAAAAGTGTTTAACTCTTCAACTTCGCCATTTGCAATTTACTTACTTTTCGTAGTCTTGCTATAAATGTATTGTGAATGTACAGTGGGTTCCGGTTGGACGAGGGAACATTGTGTTCATTAAACATTAAAAACCGATATACTCGTAACTTATACGACGCGCAAAAAAAGTAAAAATATTGCTTAATTTTTATACAATAGACAAAAATGCAACTCGTTTGTTTAAAAATCACCGGAAAAAAAACTTTGGTAATTAAAATTTATCTTAATGAATTGCTAAAATACCCTTGATAACGGTTTCAAAAAACAAAGTCCGAATGAGACCAGGGTGTATGACCCCTCGTGGAAACCAAATCAAGGGACTCGTAAAGTCACTTTAAGACGTGACCTGCAATTAATTGTACATAATCTATCTATACCTATCATTATCAGTAAAGTACACGTAAGGAAGGAATCGGAACCTATTTAAATAAAAAATATATATTATATCTCCTTCTATAAAACTCCTGTACTATTTATTTGAGCATGTTAAAGTATGCATACGTTAACACGTTCATTATCAATCATGCAAAACGCCTGATACGGCCGCGAGCGCACGTGGCTTATTACGCGATTTCACGTGATTCTTTCCTGCAAAGTTCTTCTTTCTGAAATCTAGAAAGAATAACTTTGCAGGAACTCTAAAATGATATTTTAATATTGTGTCAATATTATTAATCAATAACTTTGACACGATATTAAAATATAATTTTACTATCGTGTCAATGTTATCTATATGTTCCTGTACTATTTTACGTGTACTTTATCAGGCTCAATGCTAACAACACGAAACCGCGTGATATGGCCACTAGCGCACATGGCCCAGCACGTGATATCGTGTGTTTCTATCCTGCTAAATTCTTCGCTCTGCAATTTTATTGAACCAATGCTCTGCATCATGTTCACTAAAGTGTCATTATTATCTCTATTTTTCTAAATTACTTTACGTGTACTTTAAGTTTGTTGTACATCAAATGAAACTCTTCATTTGCGTAGTAAATGTTTAATGGCACTTGGCAGCACAATTTTCTAAACTTATATATTAACATTTTTCACGATTCTTCTTGTGTCTTTTTCTGAGTATCTGTCTAAGCTTTGATTGTCTATTAAAAAAAAGTCAAAGACAATAATCATGCAACCTTAAACGTTTAATGCTGTACAAATTATTATTTATAAATGTTTTTTTCCTACATCTCGCTGCCTTTCTGTTACCTTTATAATGTTCAGACAATTCATGTCTCAGTGATGGACGTTTTGAAACTAAATTATAATTTTTCAAATTATATTAAAAATTAATAAATATTGAAGTATTTCGCCCTTTCACATCATGCGAAATAGTTGATGACATGCATTGTGTGCTTTTTTCCTTTTTAATAGTCACTCGTTCTGAATAATACCGATTTTGCAGGATTTTACATTGGACTTCTACTTTAGGCAATTTTGGACTGATCCAAGACTTGCCTATAAAAAACGACCTGGCGTTGAAACTCTTTCTGTTGGCTCTGAATTTATTCGAAACATATGGGTGCCTGATACCTTCTTCGTCAACGAGAAGCAATCATACTTCCATATCGCTACTACTAGCAACGAATTTATTCGGATACATCATTCTGGATCTATTACCCGAAGCATTAGGTATATTATTTTTAATCATCAACTTTTTTTCAATCATCTTGACTCACATACTAGAAAGGCGAGTAATCTGTCTGAGAGTGATGTGAAATTCCTGCATTTATATTGATGACCATTTGTCAAGCCATGTGGTGTTAAAATGACACACTCATCGATAGACCACTGGATAACTATGTAGAAACATTTCTCGACTGCTATTTTATGCAATTTGTCATTATATAACATATTTTAGGTTAACTATCACCGCTTCTTGCCCAATGGACCTGCAGTATTTTCCAATGGATCGCCAACTGTGCAATATCGAAATTGAAAGCTGTAAGTAACCATACTTTCCTAAGCTGTATATGTATATATTGATCCTTCATAAAGTAGGTAATAAAAGATTTTTTTAATCCAAGCCTTTGTACTCTTTTATCGCTTGACAAAAGATAATTAGTTTTTAACGATACAATACTGATACCGTCAATTGAATAACTCAGTGCAGAACGAATGTGCAACTTGAACTTGGCTTTCATTTGGCAGACAATTAATTAATAAAGCAAACACATAATTCTATAAATAACTAAATACTACACCATATACATATATATCTAGGTTATTGTACACTTAGCTTTGGTAGTTAAATTCATCCATTATCAATATTATATTGAAAACCCAGTGCGATGGGTGTTTAATTTTATCGTTCCATATATTCTCTGCATGGTACAGTTGGCTACACAATGCGGGACATCCGATATAAATGGAACGAGGGACCTAACTCAGTGGGTGTTTCGAGCGAGGTGTCTCTACCGCAGTTCAAGGTGCTCGGCCATCGCCAACGTGCAATGGAGATCTCACTGACAACAGGTACAAACCACCACCACCATTTAGATTGCAAACATTAATTATCATTCATTTCTTCATTCTGACGAGTATCATCCCAGCACGACTTTATTGGATTGTTTGACTGTGATTCATTAAAATATTATCTTTGATATTACCAAAATCTGAGCATTATGTGCAATTATTAAAATCACGGCTACAATGTAAAATCATCCCTAAATCATTATTAAAGTTATTTTTTATTGCAGGAAATTACTCTCGTCTGGCCTGCGAAATTCAATTCGTGAGATCAATGGGCTACTACCTTATTCAGATTTACATTCCATCTGGCCTGATCGTAATTATATCCTGGGTCTCATTTTGGTTAAACCGAAATGCAACACCAGCTAGGGTTTCTTTGGGAGTCACCACTGTCCTCACCATGACAACGCTGATGTCATCAACGAATGCAGCCTTGCCAAAAATATCTTATGTCAAGTCGATTGATGTATACCTCGGCACCTGCTTCGTAATGGTCTTCGCAAGTTTACTAGGTAACACAAGAAGATTGAATTTTAAAGTATGTGCAAATTGAATTTTTTATTACTTAATATAATTAGCATATATGCCCATTTGTGTTAATATGTGTTTGTTAGTATTTAAATGCGATGCGCTTTTTTTTCAATGTTCAACCTTAAGAACGGGCTCTGCGATAGTTGCGAAGCTTCACTCTATTATTGATAGCCATCTATTGCAGAATATGCGACTGTCGGCTACATGGCGAAAAGGATTCAGATGCGGAAACAACGATTCAATGCTGTTCAAAAAATGGCCGCTGAGAAAAAAAATGCTCAGGCGGCGGCGGTGGCAGCGGTGGAAAGTGCCCCCGGGCCTTCCACAGCCGAGCCGATGCCTCCACCACGTACAAGCACCATTACCCGACCAGCACCTCCAAGCCGTTCAACGGTATAATACAATATTTTTTTACCCTGATAAATATTTCAAATTATAATACGATTAAATTTTCTACACTAAATGTAGTCTTATAATTGTCATACACAGGAAGTGCGTTTCAAGGTTCATGATGCTAAAGTATACACTAAAACCGGCCCATTGGCATCATCACGAGGAGGGCCTTCGTCCACTGTTCCGGTTGCGGTAACTGTGCCTGTCTCGGTACCCGTGCCTGTGACAATTCAAGCGACACTTCCCGTACCGCAAGCACCACCGCCTACCGTCACTGTACAAGTACCAACGGCCGATGATGAAATCCCGCCTCACTTGCTCCAAGCGTCAAAGGTTTGTTAGCCAAGGATTGTATTTGTTTCCATTTTTTGTGTCTATATAGATACATATATCTAGCACTGCGAAGAAAAGACATTGCGAATGTCCTTGTAAATTATTGCGAAGGTATTATTTGATTGTATTTTATGTGGTTACGTTATTAACAATAAATGTCAAGTCAAAATATTCCAGGGTATCAACAAACTACTCGGCACGACACCGTCTGACATCGATAAGTACTCACGGATCGTTTTTCCCGTTTGCTTCGTCTGCTTTAATCTGATGTATTGGATCATTTATCTGCACGTATCCGATGTGGTTGCAGACGACCTGGTTTTGCTCGGCGGGGATAATTAGATTCTGATTTGTAAATCGAACTTGCACTGTACAGTGTCGTCGGCGATAAGGATTCCAAACCAACGAATCACCGCTAGTATATTGGACATGAGTTTTTTATAAATATATTTAAATCTTGCTATTTGCAAAATTCCCTGTAAACCAAGGATTGGGGAAATAAAAAAATTGAAAAAAAACTGAAAAAAAAGCTCTGGTGACATTAAATAACATTAATTGTATTTTACGATTATTCATTTTAGTAATAAATCTAATTAATAGTACTTAATAGGATCTAAATCTGTTAGCTAAAATATTCTATATTAATTACATAGTCTGAACCTATGCAGCAGACACATGTCGTTACAATTTATTTACTCTTAGATTAATACCTAATTCACTATTATATAGTTATATCACTCTTCATGTTCATTTATTCTAATTTATTTAAGCGAAGTCTTATTTAGCGTTAAAGTATATTTAAATTGTAATTCTAACTTTACTGTAGACAACTGTACAAGTAGTCATTAGTTGTACTAAAGTATGCTTAGAGTATTATTCGAAAAAAAAAAATCGTCTTATTTGAACCAAATGGCTGTTCTTAATGTCCCACTTTCGCATTAGGAGCTCAAAACTATGGATAAATCTACTGAATTAAGGTACAATAAACTGAATTCCAAATGTCAGCAATTAGTGCCTGCTTATATACATGTAGAGGATAGCCCACGTAGAAATCACCTATCCGTCAGTGAGTAGGGTAATGACTCTTTTTTGTCTAGTCCCGAGTGAGTGATTGATGAGTGAATCGATGTGTATATTATGGGTAATTCGCCTTCATATATTAATTTTTGCCTAGTTTCCTTGGCATGATTTCCTTTATAAACGATAAATGATATGGATAAATTTTGCGAATTAATGGAAAAATCGTTAAATATACATTTTTAGATATTTAAGTCGTATGATGAGTCGTACAATTGGACATGTCAAGGAAACTATTACTTTAACAAACGATTTGTAAAATCGTTGCGAAAATTATGAACTTTTAATGTTCGAATTTTAAATATAGTATGCATTCGGTAAATTGAATGCGATGACTCATATTTATTTATAAACGAACATTAAAATAATATGGCGAATTACTTATATTAAAAGTACTATCAAATATAACTATTAATTAGGTAAATTTTCAACTCACTTCAATCAAATAAATAATAATATGACGAAGTCAACGATGGATTGTGAAAATTATTGGTAGTCACTGAATAATATGTGTATATAATTATACATGTATATTTTTACATAATAGAATATTTCAACATGATCATCTAGTTTTATAAAAATATAATTTCATTTTATCAAAGTTTACACCGGTTAATACACATTCATATATAGTGCACGACACACTTTTTCTACATAAATAGTCATTTTTAAACATATTTACGAGCATAGAATTATAACTCTTAGAAGGTGAGTAGGCTCAAGCGGATTGAAGCCATTTCAATTCCTCCTTAATAGGTGAAATAAGTTTTCCTCAATACAATAAAAATTTTGTCGGGTATGCAAAAATATTTACCACGAGTGCTTAATATTTTAAATAATAAAAATCTATTTATTATTTAAAATATTATTAAATTAATATTTAATTTTTTTTTAAATTAGATATAAAGCATTATAATCTATTTTTTAGATTTTTATAATTATACATAAAAAATAAAAGCAACAATATGAGATAATTATAATAATAGCAGATAAAATTAAATAAATAATATTGCAATTAAATAAATTAAATGCAAATAAATATATTTCATAATTCAAATTCAAACAGTATCAATTATGGGGGAAATGTCTATTCACTTGTAACATAATTCGGCCGTTTGTGTGCGCGTCGGTGAATGTAATTATGTGACATTTACGCACACATTGATTCTAAAGTTGCTCCAATTTTGAGCGAAACTTTATATGACACTATCCTTCTAAGCGTTATTATTCTATTTTTACGAGTATATATTGAAATGTTGTGTGTGTTAAGGAGTGTTAAAGTAAAGATTTTTGTTCCTTTTTTGACAATAGCAATGCAACGCTTATAATGTTGTGTAACATAATACCCGTGGAGGAATTTTGCCGCGTGGGTTCCGTAGGTGTACGTTGTAAGGATAAATAAAATAAAATAATTTTTACGTGAAATTATTTTTGAGAAAATTTTCGCGGTTTTGATGTAACTTCTTTTGATAGTGTAAATTTTTATTTATCGTCATAAGCATAATTAAGATCTATCGTTGGCTGTGAGACGGTTGGAAAACTGAAACAAATTAGACACGCTTTATAGATACTGTTGTAGGTTTCACTTGCGGAACCCTGAGCAATATGTAAATAAATTTGTTATCTCTATGAGTGTTTGGACATATAAAGCCACCTTATATTTAATATCAGATAAATCTTGGTCTGAAATGGAGTTCAACGACCTTATTGGCATAATAAAGTATCAATGATAAAAATATCGGGTACAGTGTATTACGAAACGTAAGTGATACTTGACGTTGACGTCGGATGCCAATCGAAAAAATGGTTTTAAAAAAGGTAAATACCCGTAAATATAGCGGATACAACGACTGTATCTAGCTAAGAAGCAAGAGTATTTGTGATTTTGCTCCATTTCAGAACATTTTTTTTATTCTGAACATCCATGAAATTGGCACAGATTAAACAAATATCACAACCGCTATATGAGAATAGATTATTATTTTTATAATTATTTTCTACAAATAGATAACAGATCAGCATGAATGATTCATAATATTTAGATATGAAGTTATAAAAAAATAGGAAACGTGTTTCAAGTTATTGGCAATAGAATAGGGAATTTAACAAGAGCGATTCTAGCCACTTGAGCTCATATTAAATAATCCGTGAACAATAACTGACGGTAGTGTTAACCTCAGCATTATAAATATTAAAATGTGACCTTAAGTAAACTGTTTCCAGTATAAATCATATAATGACTACTAATTAAACTTATGAATTGAAATGTTAAGTATTTAAATAATAAAGCAAATAAAATTAATTATAATTAAAGGAACGTAGTGCTGTGAGCAAATAATAATAAAGTAAACAAACTAGAAACAATCAAACCATCATAATTTTTTTTTTAATTATTAATAATTCCTTTATTATTTGCTTTATTTTTCATATCTCTATAAATATATATTTATTAATTAATATATATAAAAATGCAGTAAAACCAAAAAAAAAGAAACTAAATGAAGTAAAATTATTTTAGAAAATTTGCTCAATATTTGGAAGATATATATATAATTTTAATTAAATCTTAAATATGTATAAAGCTAATTTTATTAGTTTAAAATTCTTAATTATAATATTAATATAATTACTTATAATTCTTTATAAGTGTACTAAAGTACTTTAACTAATAAAATTTAATTATTTTGCCACACTTTGCAATCTATTATCGGTTTAAAATAATTGTTGTTTAGGTTAATAATGGTTTTTATTTAAATTAACAAAATGCAAATGGCAAATACTAAGTGTACCTGAAAAGCAATACTAAAGTGGATGTTTGAATAAATGTATCATAATATTATAAATATTTCTGATAGAGGTATATAGTGAAGAGTTATATGGTTATAGATGAATTTAAGCATTTATGTTTGCACATGCATTTTATCCAACAAGTTAAATTTGTAATATAGAAAATGGTGTTTATAAAGGAATGTTATGCTGTTGATGAGTACATAGTCAGAATATATAATATATAATTTTACAATAATAATTTTTAAAGAAATTCAAAGATATAACTTATAAAATAATGTTAATTAGGATTATAATCAATACATTATTATTGCACTTAGTATTAAGTAGTTAGTGTAGCTTAGCGTGAGGGGACAGCGGCGGCGCGCGTTTAATTATTTTGTTAATGCCAATGTTTACCAAAGAATTACTCATGTAACGTTAAGTTTGTATTTTATTTCCAACCAACAATATTTATTAGCGCAAAATGTCGAAGAGTATAATTTATTTCGGTAAAATAGTGATTATAAAATGTGTCTAGTCACTTTATTTATTCAATTTATAATTAATAAGATTTATAGTATGATTGAGTATAAATGATCTAAATGCACGCCGGCCGTATTACCTCCAATGCGTAACCAAATTCTAAATTACACTAAAATCGAATGATTAATTACATTATACTGAAATTCTTAAATTAAATTTAGAAAAAAAAAAATTATAACCATTATTTACTATTTAGATATCTGATTGATGTATTTTATCATTATTTAGAAGATTTCTAGAAAGTTATGAAATAAATGAAACAATGAAAGTAATAGCGTTGAATAATGGTATTGGAACGGAAACATATTTTCAGATATCGAATAGAATATTTATTATAACTTATACATGTACAAGCAACATCATGGACATGAGAAGTTTTGGTATTCAAATATTTTAAACGTTTCAACACGTGACGTTATTGACAGTTGAATTGTTTTTGAAGTTTCGCGCCTGCAAAAAGCACACACGAGAATTAAATTAAAATCGAATTATTACAGCAGAGGAATCAAAAATACGCGATAGAATTTTAGGTAACTCATAACGAATTTATTACCTAAACACAGTGGGTATATCATTCGCTTATATTAAATCGAAAATAAAATATAAATGTTTATTTGATCAGACAACAAGCATTTTCCGTGTATTTTTATTATTTGTGCATTCGTTAAATCGTAGGTGTTCCGTGCATTGATAGATTCGATCCAATGAATGAATGAATGAATTTCAACGCTCGTTTAGGTGTCGATTCATTGAAGATGTAATAGTGTTAAAATTTAAAATTTGATGTTAATTTTACTTGAGAGTCAGATTCTGAATTGTTGATCTAACTGAAATTACTTAACTTGATTAAATCAACACTACGCGTACCTATTGCACCATTGGATGTCTCTCTGGTGACCAATTTGGCTAACGTCAAGTTAGGTGATCCGACATTGATCATCGTTTCAGAAATTGGTGGTAAGTCTGCTCTGTACTCACATTTTACTTAAATTTATGAGATAAAATTGTTTATATAAGTGAGCACTGACGTAATCTCTTTCAAAGAGGATACCGAAATCGGGACGATATGTCTGATAAAACTATAATATCGGTAATAAGATACCGTGTGAATGTTGAATTTATATGGAGACTAATTGAAAGAGGTTATACGTAAGCATTCGATGTGAGTTTATAGTTCTAAATGAAATATTAATCATTGTAAATGTTTCAAATAATATATCCTTTATTAGATATGTATTGATTAAAATTCCTACAGTAGTACGCAATGTGTCGTGTGTCGTAATTTTAATCAATATGTTAAGAATTTATTCAATAGACGTTTATGTAATTCATGTAATCTTCATTGTAATTGTTGTCAAAATATTTAGAGAAGCTCTTATTAACCATTTCATGAGTTCGTTCATAATCGTTATCAATAAAAAAAATTGATCTATTTTGAAAATTAATATATTTGGCAGAAAGACAAAAAAAATATTAAAGTTCAATGTATAATTCAATATTTTTGTTCATGTTGAGATCGTGTCATAACTATGATTACCTACAGCTCTATTCGCTTGGTGGACTGAACGTGGATATGGGAAATCGCAGCTCAGAGGAATTTTACCGTCTATTCAGAAAATAATTGGATAAAATTTTAAAAATCTGCTCGCAGGCGCACGTCTGCCCGCATTAGCGCTATGAAGTGCGACGGTGTGGCGTGAATTACTTGTTAACACCTTCTCAACGCTTCGTGCATTGGCACAATCATATGTGCGTTTAGTGCGCCACGTGTACCTTTGCCAGTATGCTTTGCGCTGTGCTTCGCCAGACATGCGCCGGCCTTAACCGATCGAGAATGTGAATGTTATTTGTCAGTTAAGTTTTGATCACCAGTTCGCGATTGAGCAGGTATTTAGGAAGTTGATCAAAATTAATTATCTCAAAGGCACATTCATTATATTAATATAATTATTCACAAATTTTATCAATTAATATTTTCTCTTTACCATCATAATTAGATCATATATATCTGTATATTAAATATTTAACAAGATTTTGACTCATCAATTTTACAATAAATTGTATCCACCTGTTAGTTCTCATCATGTCTTCAAACTAACCATTTTAGTGCCAAATTTAGGCTATTCATGTTTTACATCCATCTTAGTGTTAGAATATTTTTGATCATCTTGATGTTTAGATAGATGTTCCGATATTGTATCTCAAAACGCATACATGTTAAAGGAATTCGGTTGAGCGTAATTTCAAATTAATCGAAGCATGGATGTATTCTAGTATGGTATATTACTTTCCTTGCGGCAATAAATTATGACATTCTTATTAACTTGACGTTATTGTTAAATGCATGATCGGCAAGTTTGTGAGTAATTTCCTAAAAGTTTCATTGCGAAATCTATCAACGTCTCAGTTAGTTGTAATTGTCCGCATTCATTTCGTTCTGGGATATCCGGTCCCACAGCTGTCCCTGTCTTTACTTGTGCATGAAACAAGGAAGATGATATTGCGGTATAAAGGAACAATAGAATTGATTTCTTTAATATTGAATGAATTATATCATGAAAATGATCAGAGATTTTATATAAACATTTCCGTCGCATATACTATTGGATAAATTAAAAAAAAATTATACAATCTTTGATGAGATAGTATGTTTTAATCTGGTTACACGAACACCGATAAAGGTCTTAGGTTTCGGTTCTCTCTTCAGGACGAATTACTATTGATTGCAGGACCTTTTAAAAAAGATTTGAGTCTTATCTAATGCGAAAATTCAAAAACATTTAGCATCAAAATAAAAACTAAATTCATTTTCAAACAAAAACTGGAATCATTTGAACACAATTTAAAATTCTGTACGTTTATCATTTAAAAATAGATTCAATTATTATTCTTGATATATCGCATGGGTAAGATTCGATCTTTAAACAAGGTTAGGAGTACACCGTCCGCTTATACTTAAATAATACTCCGACGTCGTTTATAACGCGTCATCTATTATCCTATAGCTTTAACTAGGTGTGTATGTCTAACATAATGATCCTTTAATGTGACTGCTTAAATTTTAAAATTGCCGCGAGTGTAGGCAGTGCTGGCGACACTTAAACAAACAAGAAATAAAATCATTTTAACGAACTATTCTACAAAGTACACATACAGAAAATACTTAGTATTTTATCAACTAGTAGGTACCAACATTAATTCGTGATTAAACTTGATACTGATTGTAGGCTGATTCACTAGTTGTTCTGCCTTCCTTGATTATATGAAGTAAGCCAGGGTAATTTCAGGTACATGGAACAACATATGGTGGTGACATAGTCATAAGTATGTTATACTTACTTTATTATTGTTATTATATATTGGTCCTTTTACTTCTAAATTAAATACAAAAATCAAGTCTGGGTACCCAGCATAATTATTATGATTATTATATCGACTTTATACTTTGTCAATATATGTCGTTCGGATGATAATTCAATATCTTAGTGGACCTCTCGAGTTTGGGATCATTTGTTTTGTTTTGACAAGTACCGTAAAAAACATTGAAGATTTTTTAGTATAATAAACTATGAGTGTACCTGGACTACCCTGTCTGGTGGCGAGAATATAATTTTTATTTTTGTGTTATTTGTTTAAATCTTTAACTAAATAGTAATTTCAAATATGTGTGGACCCAAAGTTTGAAAGAAACAAATTTGATATATTATCGTTTAATATTATTTTTTTAAAACTCAACATTAAATCTACAAAGAAGACACAGATCAGTCACGCAACTAGTGAACACGTTAAAAATACTAACTAAATAAAACTCATTTATTCGCACTGCCACTCCGGGATTTTTGTAAAGTGTCATTAATTCGTATGAGAGTTAATCCTTTAATTATATCATCTTAAATTTCTATGTGCTGTTTGCAGTGCTACGCTTCGTGAATAATTTGAAAAAAAATTAATGACATGTAATAAATAATTTGCTAGCTGTATCGCAACTAAATACTTCTGTATTTTTAAAATCAACAAAAATAATCACGAATTTAAAATTCAATGAATTATTTTTAAGTTATTGTAAGATTTTTAATTAAATAAATATTTTTTACAGTAATTGTTAATTTAAAATTGCCAACTTTGTTTTAAACTAATCAATCACCAAAGAAGTCATTTCAGTTAGACATTTGAAAAATTGCCAATTTTATTCGATAAGCAATTTGAGCATTTCGCCTTTAGTATCGCAATAGTCAGTACAGAATTTGTGGCTCCAAATTGTACTGTTGAAAAGACTGGAGTCAATGGTCTTCTTATTTTTAGTACTTTGCAAATGACGTTGATCTATTAAGTATTCTTAGTAAACGGCGGGCTTAGGCAAAGTTACACGGGTACAAATCTAGGTAAGCCCCACTGAGTTTTTATTTGATTCAGTTATTTTTGTTTCGTCTCAAAATAAACGGTGAAAGTAAACCCGAGGAATCATACAAGGGTTCCATATTCTGACACATCCATCAAACCCGACTGGGATAAGTAAAAAACTTAAGAGCAGGTCCCTGTCAGTGAGACATTTTTTTTTCTCGCTGGAAATACTCACTCAATTTCGACGGATCGAATCAGCGGAGACATTTTCCTCACGCTGCCGCTCCGCGGCCACTTTTGCGACATGACACTCTCGCTGAAAGAGAGCAATGAGACATGGACCTACTAAGGCAACATTGTCGAAATTTTAACCTAACTTATATTTAGAACGGTGCGAACACTCAATTGACTTTGATTAAGCCCGTTGGTATATTCCATTGCGAATACGATTAAGTGTCTGACTGAAATAATTCTTTGACGATTAATTTAGGTATATTGTAAATTAATTTAAGTATATTTGTTGTTATATTATTGTTATTGTTAATGTATGCTTTCTAAAACTTTATTATTAATTTATGTTATGTTTTGGTGTGTTTAATGATGTTGCTCACTGAATAACTTTAAAGCGTGTATGTAGTACTAACATTGTACTTAATTTAGTTTTGTGATTCAATAAAATTATATGTAAAAATTAAATGTTTTATTTTTCATATATACTAGTAAAAGTCATCAAAAACATCAGTTTTAAGAATGAAATACAATGAGATTATATAATATATAATCGTCAAATAATTTATTTTGTACTTTCATTTATAAATTATATTTAATAGGTATACACAACAAAAATATCAATTTAATAGAAAAAAATAAACATTTTCATTATTTGTGATTAATAATTTCGTTTAAGAAAATTGGATGCAAAATGCGATGATTTTTGAATGTTATATTCTTTATAAAATGTGTCATATTGTAAAGAATATATCAAGTTTGGATATATTTAAAATCAAAACCAAAAAATAACTTGGAAAAAATAAATCCTTCAGCTAAGACGACTTTTCTCAGAAGAGGCTAACTAGCTGCGCTAAAGGCGTTTACGAAAACACAGGGGCAACGTCACAATCCAACGGGCCGGCTACGTGATACCAGTCCAGGCATAAGTGGCTTCACTTGTTTTTCGAGGCACGGGAGCGCAAACACTGTTAATTTTCCGTTGCTACTGGGAATTAAGATTATAGTTGTATAATTATATTCAAAACTTTTTTTTTATGTTTATATCAAAAACTCAATGTCAAAATTATTACAATTTTGAGAGTATTTCATTCGATGCAATAGTGATAGAGTTTAATGACTGATTGATCAAAATTCCTTAATAAAATAAATTACTTAAGTTAAAAGAAGTAAGTGATATAATTTGTATAAAGGTTACGTAGCGAACAAAATCAATGTTAGTGTCGTTGTAGTAATGAGCGCTGGCAATTGTTCAAGTGTTAGCATTGCCAAGAACTGCCCAGTTTTCTGCTCGTATTTCGGTTAGTTAATCTAAGTTTCTATTTAGACGCTTACATAACTGAATCTAAATATTTAAAAAAATCATCAATTAATACCGAATATATTTTTGTCATGAGGAATATCTCATTGCAATACTTGCATACGTTTTTCATATGTTCGTAAATATAACTGAAATAGTTCACGCAAATTGCTAGCAAAAACTACGAGTTGAATATTGTATTACGCTAAAATTTAACTCATTAATAAAATTAAATAAAACATTACTTCGTTTTACAAAATATTTTTGTGTGACGACCTCTATTAAAGCTTTAGCATTCTTCTATAACCAGCGCCACCTATTAACTATTGAGATCGTTAAAGTATTCGTAGCTCGATAATAGATTGACACTTTAATTTATTTTATATATTGACAATTAATATTAACAATAATGATGAGTTATTAAAAAAAAATATTTTATTTTATTTATAAGATCAATTAGAAAAATTCCCTCTGAAACATAATCTGAATTTTTTTTTTACATTTTATAATTATATCTTTATCTTTGGATGCAGTTAAATCTTTTAATAAAGAACATTAACAGATAAGTTTCATTAAGGAATATGTATGCAGATGATAAAAACGTGTAGTTCGTATTCGTTGATTTCTAAACATGACATTATTCAATCATTTACTATGTGTTATTTTAAGCAAAAACTCCTGAGTTCTTGATTGTTCTTTGTATCATCATTCCAACTCAGTGGCATGTAAAAAGATCTTTTTAAATAAAATAAAATAAATTTCCAAATAAAACAAATGAACACCAGTCCCACATAATACATTTTAATGCTTTACTTAATATGTCAATTACGCTATTACAGCATTGGAAAAATAAATAACATTCTTTCTATCATTTCGAGTCACAGCATCGTTTAGCTTTGTTAACCATAGCCAATTCTTGACTGAAACCTGCCGACATTACATAATATATATTTACATAAACACATTCATGATGCATTATCTTCATTTAATTTTATAAATAAATGTTTTGAATCTTATTCAGTTATTTTATTACAAACCTGTTATTACTAGATTTAAATCAGTTATGGAATTAAAATATGAGCAAAGACTTTTTTCGACTAAATTAAAATGTATATTTTATATTGATAGACTATTTATTAACATTAGTATTATTATTATTTATCATATTATCATATTCACTTGATTTTGACTTTGCATAAAAATTAAGCATGCGAAAATGTTTTATGACATGCCCTGCCATGTGATACATAAAACGAGATCCTATTGCATAAAAAGTTCGTAATCATTGTGTAAAATTTATGACATATGCACAACCATAATCATTGAAACGACAGTTACGAAAATATAACAAACAACTGAGAAATAAAACATAAATGAATTAAAAGCGTTTTTTCATATAGTCCAAAACCTTCTTTGAAAAATTTGTTACGGACTATAAATACCAATATTTTTTTATGACTTGTATAAAAATTATAGATAAAGTAAATTATATTAATTGTTACTCCTACAATGAAATCGTGAGTGTCACAATCTCTTACTTAATTTGATTTATTTACTGACTACATTAAATAAAAAGTTAAATCTAAATAAGATATCGCATCATACATGTGACCATATTGAAACCTTACTCATAAAGGTAAATAGACATATTTTAAATAAAATATTACTGTCTCATTCATTTAAATGATATATTAAATTAGACAGAAGGAGACAAAGCATATTTTATTTATAATACGCTTAGTAAATATTTATGATTAATTATTTACAGTGTGAATCATTTTGTATAATAATCGGTGAACAGTAATTGATTCGTAATTTTTAAAGTCATGTGTTTGAACGTTCGACATCTGTAAGGTGTCTTTAATAAGAATCGGTGCCATATTGTTATCTTTTCGATTAAATTAAGTTTTTTTATACTAATCTAAACAATAAAATCGATACAATACTTAATCAATATAAATCTTAATGAGTTAAAGATAAACATCAGCGAATCACACTTAATTTGATGTTACCAATTAATGATAAAACATTGATACACGTAAACTACAATGGAAATGAACTGTTTTATATCACAGCTATAAGAGAATCTAAATTGATATTTCTCCACGTATGGCTTTATATTATAATTTTATAAAAAAAAAAAACAAACTTAAATTCATTCAATTGATTAATTCTATTAATATGTAGAGATGCTAGTACCGCCAAATCACATTGTTTTGGTTTCACGAGCTATATGGTAAAGTTATATTGTGTTGTTTATTAAAGTCGTTATTTTATTGCAAGCAAGGCATTGTAAGGCTTGTGTGGTAACAGTTAAAAAATATACTAATGCTCAATGCTACAGTCTTTGAACAGCTGTTAATTAAATTTGACTGCTGAAAATCCATATCACCAGATAAATAAGTTAAATATTTTTACTTCTATTGTTAATGATTTGTGTCATTGTGTTATAACTGTTTAGGGTATATAAGCTATTGCAATCATCTAAGATAAATTAAATCTTCAAGCTGATTCTGATTATAATATAGAAGGTGCTCATAATAACTTCTTCAACAGTATATGACGCATTTTTAATGCAAGTATGAATTAATTACAAGTTCAAATTTAAGACTACCCACGAGTTACTGAAACACTGATCAAAGTCCGATTAAGTAATTTTACTTTAATCTGATTGGTCGATGGCAGCCTATGACATAACATACCACCAATGAACATTCAGTATTTAGCCAAATTATTACGTTACGTGTATTATTAAATTAATAATTAATTGCATAATTTACTTAGAATCGATTTTAATATTTTGTAGGCCCCTAGTCTATTTTTTATTGTTTTAGAGTACTGTTCTTGCTAAATAAATTTAATGTTCTTTTTTTATAAGAGTTATTTTTTTTTAAATAATGTGACAAAACATCGTCATGTGTCAGTTTCTATATTGAAAATAGTATTGCATTCTTAGACTTATGTATAATTTGGAATTCATAATAACTAGATATTTTTCTTTATTTATATACTTTTAAATGGTGATTGGATTTTCAGTAGACTATGTTAATGATCTTTGGATGTTTCACAGTCACTTAGCGTTTTTTAATAAATTTATAATGATTTGATTTGAGCGAAATTTTATAAAAAGGCATATATTTGAGGTATAAAATGGAATCAATCTAAGCTACGTTGCTCGAAGGCTAACCGACGTGAATACTACATAATTGTATAACGCTATATAATATAACCTATGATTTCTCAAGATCTGTAAACGGAAGTATTTATTTTTTATTTATTCAAGATTTTAGCTTAAACTTTAACTAACTTATACTCGATTATAACCACGCTAAGAGTCTGTGAATTTTAAATACGAAAGCATGTAACATAGACGAATAAGTTATTGCTTGTTTTTTTTTTTATTCTATGTAGATATCTTCAATTGGGTAAGCAGTTTCAATGAACTTCTGATAGAACCTCTGGAACGCTCTCCTGTAATTGAGAAAAAAAATTAACAAAGATAATACATTATAATAAATATAATAATAATGATATTATGAAACAGAACGTTAAGCTCATGGTTATCAAGTACCATGTTGCTAAGAAATGTAATTAATATTTCCAAAATAATATTTGAATAAAATTAAATACAATTTATTAATATTGGGTATTATTTATTTGATTATATGTATATACGTAGGCAATATTATAATGTACATATTGAGTCGGACATAGGCAAGAAAGTCAATAAATATAATAAATAAATATAAAGATGGGCATTTAATAATAATATTTAATAATAATATGGGCATTTAATAATAATATTTATTGTTATTAAATGCCCGTCTTTAATTATGTTCTAATATTTGTAATATAATAATCCGAAAGTCCCAGGTTCGATCGTGAAATAGGATACCTGAACGGTCGAACCCAAGATCCGCCAATATGGTCGTTCTTGTTGCTAACGTAAGCTTTGACCCTAACTACTACTAAAGGAAAAAATATATAAAAATACTGTTACTACAGATTATTTCAGCTATAAAAATTACCATTATAACAAATGAAACGCCATGTTACCATCTTCCATGAACGTCTTTTGGACAAAATTCAAAGACTGAACACTACTATCTTATTAGTCTTACCCTACAGCTTCCGCGACTGGTCTCGTAGACTCTGTCCCCCTGAACACGTGACAAGCAAATCTTTGCAACGTCGGGTGTTTTGTGATAAATCCCAAGTATCGATGATCGCGAGGATGAAAAGCGCAGAAGGAGACGTTTTTCAGTGAATAGAAGTAGTCGATACATGGACCACTTCGACTTCGCTGTTGAAATTAAAAATGATTAAAAATAATCAAGTATTTTAAGGAAACATAGATTCCAAAGTATAATAAATCGTAAATACTTAATACAGATGAACAAGCACTCGTTTCTAATGATTTTTCATTCATTTAGTTAACAAATTGCAAACACAAATTAAAGACGTAACTGGTAAGTGTTGTTCGACTAAGTGGAGAACAGTTTAAACGTGGAGAATAGTGAAAAGTTACGGTTTATTTTCACTCATATATTATGTTAATCGATCGCATATTGAGCATTATTTTAGGATAAATTACAATCTTGTCTTCCTTATAGATTATAAATTTGCCAAGCAATTGTATTATGTCTACTCAATCAAGTTAAATTCCACTTTATTTTACTTTTGTTAAAATGGAACTTTCGAGATAATAAGAAAAAACCGATAATATGTACTACGTTTTTAATTATATTATAATTATATTTTAAAATAATTCATGATAACCAACGATTTTATTAACTCCATACTTTCGGATCATCTATGTAATTTTGTTTTTGAAATAGTCTTTAATAAAAGGTAGTAAACTTACGTCAGGTTTTGATCGATCAACCATTCGAAGACCTTGATCTGACACTTCTAATATACACGGTTGCGCTCCTGGTTCTCCATTACATTCACCTACAATTTTTTTAACCGCCTGACAGACCACTCCAGTACCTTTGTGAGCTAAAGTTTCAACAGACCCCATATATCTGCAATCAATCAAATATTACATAAAAATTGACTAAACTATTTCCAAAGAAGGTTTCATAGAAACTGAACGTACCCATAATGTTAACTTATACAACCCAAATTTTTTAAATGTTACAGTCTGCTTAACTGCTAAGTAACTTAGTAAATAAGAAGAAAACTGTAACATTAAAAAAAGTAATCAAATAAAGTTTATGGATACTTTTAAAATAGCCGAACACATCAGAAATCTTCTAGAGGACTTAATTATATACCACATGTAGACTCCGAAGCTTAACCTTTCTGGATTGCCATGGAAATGCCATGGAGATTAATAAGCCCGAAAGACAACTTCGCTGGAATGATTAATAATAAATACTCCACCAATAATAACGTGTTCATCCACATATCAAATAATTAGGTGTTCCTTTATCCCAAGTTCTAGGTACGCTGCGATATGACGATATATTATATGGTTTATTCTTAATAATTATCCAATGGATTTCATTCATTCCTCTAGATCCTCTAATCTTCGTAAAGCAGTCTCTTCGTCGCCATCCATGTTCTTACGTAGTGTTGAATTTCTTAAGAATATATTTGCTTCCATATTTCATAAGACTGGTTTGGTTTAGGTAAGCTTGTTTCGTAAATCATTTGCTGTGTCACGACGATCTTAAGATCAGTTCAGCAACTCAGTATATTCTATCATCTCATTCAGCATATATTCATCAATCGTTTCCTATTCTCTATATCAAGACATATCTACCGTATGTGAAGGTTCCCGATTTCGACCTATTTCAGTTCTACGTCGTCTCATACCAATTGAGTCACAAGTGATATTTGTACCTTTTTGGTATAATAGGCTTTCCGTACCAGTTAATCTTAGCCTGTTGATAATTGGTATTTCGCATTCAACTGCATCTTAAGCAAGGGCATTGATAAGTCTTTGAGATTTCTCGCTTCTTTGACGCTCTCTTCGATATCAATGAATGTACTAGCTAAGTCAATATTTTAATATTTCGTATTGTAAATAGATATTACGATGTTCAATGGAAAAGCCGACTTATATTTAGATATTATGATGTTCAATTGAAAAGCCGATAATTACATTTCAATTTTGGATGTAAGTGTTATCTATCATAATGAAATATTACACTGTTAAGGTAAACGTAGTTATTCATATTAGTGTTGAATTAAAGATCATTTCAAGTTTAGATAAGAGATTGCAGTGATCATTTTGCGACTAACACTGGTGGGCTTACAAAAAAGTGTGCCCGTATCCATTGTGTATCATTAGTGACATGATTGCCAGTGACTTGTACCATTTAATAAAGCAATCGAATTTAATAACACAATCAGTATCACATCGAGCGACCTATTAGCTTTTAGTTAGTAATAAAAAGTAAATGGTAAAAGGTATATTTAAACACACCACGTATGCTTATTTTCATATGTTTTGTTATGCAGCTTAGATTCTAAAAGTAACAAGGAAAGAGGTGAACTATGCAACGTCGTTGTTGAAACTTGTGTGAAGTTTATGGTTATGTATTTAGTTATTATTTATTATTACTTTAAATAGCCAACTGGGCAAATATACAAAACAAGAGTGTTCTTAAATTCTATAGTCACTTACTCTCATAATGCGATGAAACAACAATCCAAACGGAGGCCCAGCAGATGTAGTTAGTTTTAACAGTAGTAGCTGGGGGTTTCGAAGTTGGGAAACTTAACACCCAAATTCGAAGCCCCGAGCTGGCACCATTAAAATATTGTTCGAAAAATCCAATAAAATTTCACTGGTTCAGCTTGATATGGCGCTAGATTAACAAGACAGTTAAACCAAAAACAATCAGTGTACACAAGTAATAAATATTACAAATTAAACATTTCTCATCACAAGTAATTATACAAGTAGATTGCTTCCAATTATGAACATTACATGTAATCATCAACTCATTATACTTATATTTTAATAAAAAAATAAATGTCTGCTCATATTTCCAAAAAAAAAAAAGTTATATGATAGAATTAAAAACGATGTTTAAATGACACAAGATGTTATTATGCAATACGATTTTTGATAACTTATCTCATCAAATATAGTGCTTAAGTATTTATGAAATTAGGTTGAGCTTAATACAATTATGATCGTAAAGCAAAGTGTAAATAAAAAATATATTTATCTATGTGTATTCTGACAAAAACTTTTTAATTGTAATTTTACAAAATGTAAAATGATTCAAACTTAAAGCTACAATTATAAGATTGAGGATTCTACACAGATTAAATACAGGAATATATTATTTACAATGAAATAAACATCTCACTGAAAACATATTTACATTATTAATATTTAATTTTTATAAAATACTATTATTTAAATGTAACAGCTTGAAAAATCCACTGAGCTGGTTCAATGCAAACCGAATTGGACCAGCGCAGTTCAGTTTTGAATACAGTGACACATAGAGGATATAGAAAAGCACGAGATAAAATTATAGTATCAAATAAATTTCATGATACCCCCGGGATGAACATACAATCTTTGGTTAAGATTTTTTTACTTCATATACCTTATCTTTTTCTTTGTACATCCTATGAAATAACTAAACCAATCAATAATAATTCATCTCGTTTTATTAATAGAAACATTAGATAAGTATAATAACTTAATCTGTTGTTTTGTATATGTTGCCATCTGAGTGTATTTAAAGCGTAGCAGTGACCATGACCGATAATATTTTATCAAGCTGCGCTAGCGTTAGAACGAAGCATATGTATTCAGTTAAGAAAAAAGGAGCTAACGTTAATTAAACGTTAATTAATACGTGAGGCGTAAATTTACCGTTTTCTTTTAATGATCTTTTACAAAAATTAAAAGTTAGCAGTCGCCAGATCTGCGTCATAGTATGTGTGCTGCTGTGATTGTGTATTGTGTTTTTGTTGTGGTTTAAGTAACAACAAGAAGGAACCAATCATTAAATTAACAATATAAGTTGGGGTACGGTATAACATCAAGTATGAGCAACTTTTTATGGTGAATATATTTAAATTATAATTGTATTAACTTTAATATTTTTAGTTTAAAATCTTAATATTTGTGCTGTCAATTCGATACTAAATTACTTCGAGTCGTTGAGACACGTTACCTTCAGAATCGCCCGTATCAATGGCTGGGCGATGGTGACAATGCCATCCTGCTCAATGAGGACCATTTCTTCTATCTTCTCCGATTGCTCTGGCTTTGCTCTCTGGAGCTCCAGGATTCTAAGCGTCATCGAGTGTCAGACCACCGAGAGTACTCCATATTTAACTAATACCTAGTGTGTGACCAGTTCGGTTCGTTTCTCGATTTAGATGAAAGTTGTGCCCTTCTCAAACATTTGTATTGTGACAGCTATTGCAGCACGGGGAGGAACCAGCTTAGGTTTGACTGCCTGGGTTACCTTTGGCTTTGTTTGAGCTACTGTGGTAGTGTTGTTGATTGTAGGATGTGCTTTTTTCCCCTTATTTCCCTTCCTGATCACATTTGATCAAGACGTTTCGTGGTTTCGACCACCCGTGGTAGATTAATTATTGCTATGATAGGGTTGCCCAATTGGTGCTAGTATTGCAACTTAAGCCATTTGCCTAAACCTGCCTGTCCAAGTCCAAGTCCTCTTTTTCCCAGAAGAGCCTTGACCAAGCGTATCTTCTGTGCATATGATAGTGTAGTATTCTATACCACCTTTTGTCTTCTGTATGCCTCTAGGCGGCGACAATGCACTTTCGCTGGAAGGCCCGCATCGTTGTGAATTCGTGGCAGTGAACCTCTAGCTCGAATCAGGCTATCTCCTCCCCGCTGTTTCCACGCAGATTGCTTGTGTCCCTGGCTCCAAACGGAGTCATCAGAGCATCAATGATACCCTGAAGTGAAACCGCTGACTTCTTTAGCTATAGATCTATAAAGATCTATTCCAAATCCTCAAGCGAAACATGAGTTTATGTGCAAAGCTAAAAGCCAAAATGTGTTGCGTCATAGATATTGAAAATCAGTTAACAAAGCCAAATGTCGTTTTAAACCATGAATTCGTAATCGCAATACTCAAGAATCACCTTCGTACCAGATCCTGGAAAACGTAAGAATAGACTTGGGGCTTAGATGCAGTCTTAAGTCACAACATGCTTAACTTAAAGAATCCAGTAACCCAATGGTGTCTGCGCGGAAAATATATCGTATATGCTTTAGGGAAAAAACCTTTATTCAACGAAAACAAAGTAATAAACAAGAAATCAAACAAAATGTTTCAAAGTAAAGCATTGTTTTCATTTTGCCAAAGAGAAAAATTCATAAAAAAAAATTAAAGACATTCATGCCTCATGGTTATATAAAGTTTATAAAAACTTTTTGTTTAATGGCTGGCTAACGAGAAATTATTACAATATTTTATATATAAAGTATGGTAAGTCACGATAGGGCTTCAGTTTTTATGTACTTTATAATTTGAACCATTTTCATTTACCAATTAACTATGATTAATAATTTTAAAATACCTTAAATTATTTCTACTCTACTACTAAAAACAATAAAAGGTTTTTACTTGGTGGTAGAGCTCTGTGCAAGTTCGTCTGGGTAGGTACCACCCTCTCATCAGATATTCTACCGCAAAACAGCAGTACTTGGTATTATTGTGTTCCGGTTTGAATGGTGAGTGGGCCAGTGCAATTACAGGCACAAGGGACATAACATCTTAGTTCCCAAGGTTGGTGGCGCATTGGCGATGTTAAAATCTCTTACAATGCCAATGTGTATGGACGTTGGTGACCACTTACCATCAGGTGGTCCATATGATCGTCTGTCTTCCTATAATATAGAAAAAGAGCTCAGCGGTGGAACTCAGTTTTATACTGACTTTTGAGAAAGAAACATTTTGTGTAAAATCTATGTTGGTTGTATTAAAATATATGATCATTACTTTATGTGGTTTACTTGTTTTAACTTTGAACAAAATCTGTTATATTAGGTATGGAATCAAGTATGGACCTACAGCCAGTTCAGATTCAATAAGAAAGTTACATTTATTTTACGATTTAAAGCATTAAGAACGCTTACGAAAATGTAGTTTTATTTTATGTAACATTAACATAATTCTTAATGACAAAAGGTGGCGTTAACCTGGCAGCGGTACATACTCCGGCTATTTGTCATTTAATATTTAAGAAGGAATTAAGACAATACTAAAAACTTGAGCCACACCGTAAAATACTCTGAAATACACATTTTATAAAAAAAGGTACAAATTCTACTTACCCTAATAAGTATCTTTCTCTTTTAACTTTGGCATTTGCGGGATCGAAATCATTATAATCCATATCCACAGCGTAGGCTGAAGGGAAAATACCTTGTTGACCTGTTCGTAAATTAACACCTGGAAAAAAATACAATGTTTGATTAAATTTCTTATGGTGGTTCCACATCTAAGTAAAGATGCCTCTTTTAGATTTAAGCCTGCGAAACTACACGTATATTCAGCTACTATTTTTCGTTTGCCCTTCTGTCAACCCACCACAGATTAGTTCTGTTAGTTGATGTTTGCCGTATCATTATGAGTGGTTGAAGTGCTAATGTGTTGAAGTACTTAATTTGTCTTCAATAAAGTTGAAAATTTATTTGGGACACTAATACGATTGAGCCGGTGAGGCTTGACGTAAATTAATTTATACTACAATGATTATTTTAGCAATATAACGCCTTACCTTCGCACCATAAATCTTCCGCTTCTTTCTGAACATATATTGGATCTCCAATTTCAACTTCGATTTCATCATGATGTCTTGGATTGAATTTATGTAGACCTCTATGTGTTGCTTCTAACATTTCTAGTTGACTGTGTGGAACCGTAGTCATGTTGCCAGAAAAATTAATACCACTAATACTGCAGCTTGAAGATGGAGATACTGTAATTAACAAATATCAAACTACATTCTTTTCTAAATTTATAATTGTATATTTTATTATATGTGATGAATATGAGGATTATTTCATTTTTATTCCCATTTCAAGAATACTAGAAAAAAATATATCTTGTGTTTGTGTAATTGTATCTTGATTTATAGAAACCGAAAGTCTATTTATGAAAGATGTCTTACCCCTAGTTGGATCTAAAATGAACTGGGTATATTAAAGACTGAAAGGAGCATATTGATTTCTCTAGAAATAAGTGTTTTGACCAGCGATTTAATTGTTATTGGCGTTGATAAACCACAATAGAGCGAAATTCGCGTTAATTTTTCTGAAGTAATTATGATATAAATGTTAATTAGATTACGAATTACCTAGTGAGTAATTTTATTTGTTTCGAAAGAAGATATCAATTTATTATTAGTGCTTTCTTGTCCAGTAAGACAGGTTGTTTTTCCTTAGGGTGAAAAATACATGCGAATTGTGCTATTTATAGGCAACAGAAATAAGGTGTAGGAAAACATCGCGAGGAAACCTGCATGTTTCAAATTTCACTGAAATTCTGTCACATGTGTACACCACCAACCCGCATTGGAGCAGCGTGTTGGAATAAACCCCAAAACCTTCTTCTCAATAAGAGGAGAAGAGGCCATAGTCCAGCAATGGGACATTCACAGGCTGTTACTGTACTGTACTGTATTGTATATCTATTGTGTATATAAAAGTGATACAAAATATATACCAATTATAGGGTAACTTAACAGTCAAATTTAAAAAAACGTTGTGGTAAATGAGGAAAAAAGAAAAATCCAAGCCTTTAACTAAAATAACAATATATATAACTGAATTTTGACATTAACATAAACTAGTGAATAGCATTTTGATATAATTATGAATCTATAGATCGAAACTCTAAAAAAAGGTGAATATTCTGAAAATACAAACAAAAATAAAATAAAAATTGTAATTTTTTTTAATAATTTAACTAAAACAATAATTCAATATAGTAAAATTGTGAACTATTTTTTTTTAAACTTATGAAAAATTTTGAAAACTTCGACGCTGAATATTATTTTACTAAATTAATCTATTTATTTTGTACCAAACCATGAAAACGCGAGATATGGTCTCAAATCTATATCCAATCCAAAATGGGTGCTACAATCACCCGAGAAATAAAAACAAAAAAAACATGAGATTAGTGCCACACCCTTCCTACACTTCTAACTTCTAACCAGTTTTCTGTTGTATAAAATATTTTCTTTACCTGATCACTAATTTAAAAGCTGTCGAAAATGCAGTTAAATAACAACTATAAGGTAAGTAAAATATGATAAAATTTTGTTATTTATTTGACAAATTATCAAAACGTTTTTGTAATGGTATAAAATAACGACAGTTCACATGAGTATCCCGTCACATTTCGATTTATAATTTAAAACGATAAGGACGATATATCGAAAAATTAAGACGCAATGTTTTTTTTATCGTATAGGTAGGCGGACTAGTATATGGGCCACCTGACGGTAAGTGGTCACCAACGCCAATGGACATTGACATTGTAAGAAATGTTAACCATCGCTTACATCTCCATTGCGTCACCAACCTTAGGAAATAAGATGTTATGTCCCTTGTGCCTGTAATTAAACTGGCTCACTCACCCTTCAAACTGGAACACAACAATTCGAAGTACTGTTGTTTTGCGGTAGAATATCTGATGAGTTGGTGGTACCTACGCAGACGAGCTTTCACAAAGCTATACCACATAAATTATCTTTAATTATTTTTCGATTTAGTTATTCGTACTTACCATTTTGCTGCAAAGGGATTGGTGATAAGCTCTTCGGACCGGTGTCAATAGGTGAGTGTGCTGTGCTGTGCCCACTGTCAACATCACCGAGACTCTGTAATCTTTCGGAATCCGGACTGGAATCCTCATCGAGAAGGTAACCACACTTCAGAACTAGAAGTTGTCGTCCTTGACATCCTGGGCGTATGAGCATACCAGTTAACGCTCCTAATTCATCAGCCAATGACGCGGGCTGATTAGATGGAACTAGCGCCGCTGAAAATTGTAAATATTAAATTTATTACATTTACAATATTTATTTACATTAAAACCTTAAATAAATACAAATAAAAATTTAAAATAAAAAAATTCCCCTTTGAATCGCAATTCCGATTCTCTGGGCGAAAAATGAACCTAACCTTTTTCGCCGGTAGAGGCAATAAGACGGGGTGTAATACTTTTGAGGAATTTTTTTGCACTATTATTATTATTTTTAACTGAAATCAAATACTCTAATATTTAATTGGAGCATTTGAATTCATTTATAAATTATTATATTAATCATAATCACCACGATTTATAAGAAAGCAACCGTGCCGCGTTTGTCTGTCTTTGAACGGATTTTTAAACGATTTTCGCAAATAGCTGGAGCAATTTATGAGGTAGTAAGGTGTATAATTCATTAAGTTTTTGTTTAATTTGGCTAAAATATAATGTGTGTTGAGGATGTTGGAAAAAAAATCCAGCCAGCTGGGAGCTTTATTGGCGTGCGTGTAAACCAAAAATTGAGTTTTATGCATTACGATATAAACGTTTAATGTACTCGTAGTTTTATTTATAAGCTAGAAGTAAATTAATATTTTTGCAAATTTTAAAATTTAAAAAGTGAAAGAGGTTTTCTTCTGTATAATTTAGTTTTAGATTTCATTGAAAGCTCAGACTGTTATTTGATTGTAAATACCGTATCATAAATAACTAAAATCTTAATTGTACTGATAGTCTATGCGGTAACCGCATAAAAGCGTGGTCCTAAAACATAATTACAATATAACTACATATATATATAGTTATATTGTAATTATCATTAGTCTCACATAGACTCTTTTATCTTTTAGATATTAGATAAATATTAAACCATTGGTAACATGCCCAATTTTTTTTATATTTTTCGTCAAATTGATATATAAAACATAAATGAAATGTTTTAATCAGTATAATATAAAAATTTAAGTCTGGCAACGTTATCCACAACACAACTGTTTACCAGACGACCCTCAAAGTATTCATTGCAATGCAATTTAATTGTAATTGCAAATAAATTTTTCATATAAGGTATAATAGACTGAAAGCCAGCGATTGGCAGACTTACTTTATGTCAGCTAACAATATATATTTAATGAAAAATTGCAAGTTATTCTAAGTTTTAAATTAAAATTATAATGTTCAAGCTTACTCCGTGTTGAAGGCAAAACAAAAGTCAGTACGCAAAAGCAAAAATCGTAAATACGAAGTCCGTTTCAATCATAGTCCGTTTAAACAAAGCCAGGTCGTAGTAGAAAACTTTTGATAATTCTGAAGAATCACCCGCACATAATATACAAAATATCAGTGAGCGAGTCAATATCGCACACCGTTTTTAGTACGACAGAGAAAGCATTATATCGTCTGCCCTCATGTTGGAATCGACATATGTGTCATCTGCTTCAAATATAGATGTATAATAATAATGTAAATAACATACATAAATTTCGGATTTGCTGAAATAACGCATTTTTTTATAAAACACACTAGGGACCGGAATATGTACATGCCATTGAATTTTTCAATATTAAAAATTGTATACTGTAAGTTATTAAAATTATTAGGTTTTAAAAATAATTTTGACGATTTTTGACTTCTGACGGGGATAGTGAATCCCCATTTCACCTACGGCAGTGAAATAGTATACTCAGCAATCAATAAAGAGTTTGCTAACATACCGTAAGTCTGCCGATCACAGGCTCTTAGGCTATAAGTAAAAATCAAATGTCAAAATTGTATTTTGCTTAAAACATAAATGAAAATCATTATTCGATAGCGTTTTGTTCAGTAGAATATAAAAATGTCAGACACAGCTGGTTGTCAGACAATCCTATTAATATTTTAATAAAATATTAAATGTTTGATATAATTTTTGTTTTTCAAATGACTTTTGAATTAAATTGCTGGCACGTTAATACTTGGCCAAATAAAATTAAATAATAAAATATTGTTCAAGTTACAGACCGCCAGCTTGTACTTATATTAAATGACCACACTTTTCGGTCGCCGCTTAGACTATAATATAGTCTATTAATAAAATAATATTTGATCATGTCATGATCATGAAAATCCGTCACATTTGTCATGAAAATCCGTCAACCATTAAATTTAACAAGATCTCAGACTGTCAAATCGTGTAATTAAATAAATTCTCAAGTGTTCTTTTAGAGATAAAAAGATATAATTTTCCAAGTATTTTAAAGATGCAATCGCGCCAGCGTCGTGACTTTAGTCCTTTTGTCAGCTCCACTTGTCAATTATGTTAAGTTTCTTTTTCTATAAAATATCTTAAGTTTAATTTTGTCTTTATGTTTTTATTATCTGTGTATTATATATCGTGGAATGTTAAGTTCAATACGAATCTAAATAATATTCTCATTCTGATTGAGCACTATTTAACCTATAGGTACACAAATATTTAATGAGAACAAAATTATATACATATAAAAATAAATATTATTGAATGACAAAAACCACATAATGGACCGTTAAAAAAAAAACATTTCTTCTTCTCACATTAATAATCTTCTATCTTTTTAACACATTAATATTTAATATATATTTGAACTCGCCAATGCTTTTGCTATGGAACACAAACAATGTAAAATAAATATATCGCTCAAGCGGTTCTTGAATTTGAAAAAAAAAAAAACAAAAATGCACGCCAGCTTATTGTAACCGACAAATTAAACAGTGATTTAAAAAAAAATCGTAGTATAAAAAATGAAAACTTACATTTTCTTGTTTTTGGTATTTCTGGAAGTTTTCTTCTTCTTCTTTCGCCATTAGCAAATGTTTGATGGTGCGGGCTGCGTTGTGCATCCGTGACATCAGATTGATTTATCGGAGATGCATCAGCTTGGGCCGCGTTACCCGTCTCCATTTCACCGACCTCTTCATCAGGCGTACCTTCACTCTTTGACGAAGGGGAGTCATCTTCCAAGCCAACATTTGGCACTAATCTATTAGCAAAATATCATCATGTCAATTTTTGGTTCGAATATGTAAAAATATATTCTCAGACTTGATTAATGAAATAACGATTTCTAGGTGACATATTTTATACGAACTATATTCGTCATGCGAATCGATGGCTAATATTAGTTATAGGAATAAATTAACTTACGAATAAAAAGGCGTTGGAGCTTTGATGTGTTGCGGAAGCTTATCGAATACCCGGCGAAATTCTTCAAATTCGCTGTCCGCCATGTCGGTATTACACCTGATATTCGAGCACAAGGGGTGCATGCGCGACGCGCTCCGACGTGAAGTTTATCGACCAGAGTTCAGTCGTATAATAATGAATAGTGCAAGCATCGCGCATGATCGGAATAGTTGCGCGCGCATCTTTCATCCCCACAATGTGCAATAAGATGACACCCTATACCTATTGCTTACGTCACGCAATTCAATTTGTGAATCAGCGGGAAACCCTCCAGAGTAATTGAAAATAAATATATTTAAGAATTCTCTTCTTGAGATTATTAAAAGCATAAAATTAACTAAAACATTATTCATATAATATTTTATGGTTTATTAAAATGAATAATAATAAGAAAATTATATGAATTATCATCTATTTATTATAAGAAACATATCCTAAATAAATATTAATTGTTCCTAATTATATGCACAAAACTTTATGCCGTTTGTTAAGTTCATAGGGCTGGTTTAATAATTACGATATTATTTTGCTTAATATGTTAAAATATTAGGTCCTTACATATGAAATTGGCGTTTTGTACGGGAGAAAAATAAAGTAAATTGTTTTTTGTAAAATATATTGAATTAATCAAAGTATGCACCATTGTTATCTATGCACTTTTACCATCTCATAGGCAGTTGATCGGAATCCCAGGCAATTGATCCCTTTACTAAAAAAACCATGGGGGCGAGAATCAATAAACTCTTTGAAGGCGGCTTGGACTGCCGCTTCGGAGTTGAATTTTTTTCCTTGTAAGAAGTTGTCGAAATTCCGAAAAAAATAGTAATCTGTTGGAGCAAGATCCGGGGAGTACGGTGGATGTCGCAGACATTCCAATTGTAGCTCATCTAACCTAGTGGTTGTTTGTTGTGCAGTGTGTGGTCTTGCGTTGTCGTGAAGCAGCAGTGGCCTAGAGCGATTGATCAATCTCGGTTGTTTAGCAGCTAGTTCTTCCTGCATGGTTTGCAGTTGCTGACAATAGATATCTGCCGTAATCGTTTTGCCAGATTTTAGAAAGCTGTAGTGAATGACACCAGCGCTAGTCCACCAAACACTCACAAATAACTTTTTCTAAGTCAATTTTCGTTTAGGGCAGGATTTGGCTGGGTTTCCAGGCTCAGCCATTGCGACGAGCGCTTCCGATTATCGTACAGTATCCACTTTTCATCACAAGGAATGATTCGATTTAAAATCCCTTTATTATTGTGTCGGTTGAGAAAAGTAACACAGCAGTTGACGCGTGTTTGCAAGTTCGATTCACTCAATTCATGAGGTACCCATCGTTCAAGGTTTTTTACTTTCCCGATTTGCGTGGTGAAGTGGATTAATACAGTTTTATCACTTACCCCGAAGCCTGCAGCTATCTTTGAAGTGCTTTGTGATGGATCCGTTTCCACAATAGCTTTTAATTCTTAATTTTCCACTTTGGTCTCCGACCCCGTCCACGGGGTTGGTTCTGAAGGTCGAAATTTCCAGAACGAAAACGTTGAAACCAAAAACGTACCGTTTCTTTTGCGACACCAGCGCCGTGCACATTATTAATCCTTCGAGCTGTTTCTGCAGCACTGGTGCCGCGGTGGAACTCGTACTCGTAAATATATCGATATTTCATGTTTTCCATTGTATGGTAATAAGCGACCCCAAAGAAAAAAAAATGAGGAAAAAACAAATGAATGACTGGTAAATGAATTTATAAATTTTAATTTGGAATTCTTAACCAAAGAGGAGATATTTCAGATCAAAGTGGTCAGTACAACAAAACGCTAATTTCATATGTAAGGACCTAATATAAGAATGATGTGTCCACTTTTTTCGCCCGCCTTGAAATATATACATTTGTTTTTCCTATGCATGTTAGCCTATAAGTGAGGTATGCAATTTTTATATTAATGTTATTTATGATTGTACTGAAAAATAAGAAACTAAATTGTGTATAGCTTCGGCTTCCTATTTAATAAAAATAAAATAAATTACATAATAATTAATATAATAGTATCTCAAGTTTCAAGACTGTTTGTCTTAAAGCTAAATTTGTTATGTTTAGTTTTCCTTCATAGTGTATGAAAGCGGTTTAGATTTTTAAACAAATTTTGTAAAACAAATCGACATAAATAGTAACCATTTCTTTGATCGTGAGATGCCGACCATGGAAAGTATGCTTTTAAGTTCCTTGTACCTGCAATTTCACTGGCTTACTCGTCCTGTGGGATGGACTGTAGCAAATAACAGTATTGTGGTTTGTTACAAAAATAACTTGTTGACATTGCACTAAGCACTACCGCCAAGAATTATCAAAACTAAATAATGCACTTGGTGGTAGCGCTCTGTGCAAGCCCGTCTGGGCAGGTTCACAAACATACAAATATTCTAGCAATACTTATTATTGTTGTGTTCTTGTTTGAAGAGTGCGTGAGTAGTACAACTACAGGCACAAAGCCAGTATCTTAGTAACCAAAGTTGGTGGCGCATTGGTGATGTTAGGAACGGTTAATTTATTTTTTCTGCGCCAACGTATAGGCGTGATGGTGACCACATGCCATCCTGTGGCCCATTTGTCCATCCAGCCACCTATTTTATAGATAGCTTGTTTTGAAATTCTTAAGCCTTCAGCGGCACTGATGCTTAGCATCAACCGCATCATCAATCCGCTATTTGCTATGAAAATACTAAATTCCGAGAATTCAAAAGCCTTAAATTTATTTATGTACTGAAACTCAAGGCCACAGGAATTACGGATAACGGAGAGTGTTAGAGCTCTAAGTGTTAATTCCTGTAAAATGTTCTAGATAATTGTTAGGTTATTTTATGCCCCGAGTTGGCAGCTTAAATATATTAAATTAGCTACTGAAGTTCTTGTTTTAATCTCACGTAAAAGCGGATTAGCTAGTTTCTATTAAGTAATAATATGTTGTTGTACAGAATTAACAGAAGAAGTACATGTTTCCGAATAAAATAATTACAGTTTTTTATACGGATACATGTACATGTTCTGTGTGTGATTCTTATTTTAAAGAAATCAAGCGTTCCAAGTGTGGTATGACATCATTATCGTCTGCACAAAAAAAAGTGAAATATTTTCACGGTTCATACATGTTAAAAATACATTGGTGAAGTATACATTAACTCACAAGCATACATTATAATTATGCATGTTTGTATCTTTATTCCACTATAACTTTTAAATAGGTACTTAAATAGATTTGAGTATATGGTATTGTTAAATTCCTTATACATCATTCATTCAATGCATATTATTCAATTCGTTGACTCGTTTTCGTATAAACACATGAAAACAAAATTTTCCAAAGGACTATACAAACGATTTTATTCGTATATTTTATTTTTATACTCCGTTATATTTCAAGATCAAAGATCCACTCTTAACTAATTGAATAAATCCCCGTTCATCCGGTATAGCATGAAGTGGTAATGACATAATAACGTTAAAGATCTATTCCGGAGAGACTGTGCATCTTTCTAGATTTAAAATATAACTATCATTACTATATCTATGAGATCAATATAGTTTGATTAAAATCGATTCAGTTGATTTAATGTTAAGTAATATTAAATGTTGCTGGAAATTATCCCAAATCAAGTATATTTTTTCTGGATTAAAAGTATACTGATATAGTCCAAGGTTTAATAGGTATTAGTAATAAATTTTATTAAAATAATATGTTTCGTCTATAAGGATGAAGTGCTAATTACACAATAAAGCTACAGATCTATACCAAGATAATGGTGTAATTTTTAGTGGATGAAAAATAGTAATCTACTTTTATGACCTGAGGACTGACATAATTGTCAGTACTCAGGTCATAAACTACATCCATGCCAAATGGCGATCCTTACATATACGGCGTCCTTTTGCTTCGTTTTTTTCGTGAAAGTTGTACACGCTCATAGAGACCCTTTCGCATTTATAATATTTGAAGGGATTCGCCAGATTATTCTAAGATTGTATTTTATATAAATCACACACAAGCTTTTTTCATTCACTCGCTCATATTTATTAAATTATTTACATCCAATTTTGATTTATTTACGATAATTCTTAAAAAAAACATTAAGCTAAAGCTTGAAAAGAAGTATGTAGGAGTAATATTAGCATTATACTATTATTCAGTAGAAATAAATTATGCCTTGCCCTATACTAAGTTTTATTATAAATAGTTTATTCGTTATTTTATTTGTTCGGGAAGTTAGAATAGCGACTTAACACGTGGCGCTGAAAGGAACAAAATCGCTTTTTTAATTATTCCATAAAGTAACCCAATAAAAGAAAATGTATAAAAGTGACATGAGAGTTGAGATGGACAATGATTAAAACGCATGCATTTCAACTGACGATTGCGGTTTCAAAATAATACACTTTAAAAGAAAATATTTCAGACGGAGTGATTTATTTTAAAACAATATACTATTATGTCCGGAGAAGTTTTTCTTTAAATATATTTATCAGGATTCATCACGAACTTGATACAGGACGTGAATTTAGTGTCAAAATGATTTTTCTGTTAATAATCAAAGGAATCGACAATTGAAAGTACGAAAATGTAACATCGGTTCAATGTTTGCAATGCGTCTTCATCCTGCCGACTCTAGGCAGCGCACGTTCTAAGAGGTTGGTCAATACTACGTCCGCAGACCGCCAGAGTGTCTCCGGACATACTTGAACTAAATGTCTTCCGGGTAATAAGTTCCGTTTAAAAATAATCGTGTTTAAATTCATAGAAAAGATTCTGTCGAAATTAGTAAAGGATTCAAGACATCATATCATGTCAATATATACGCAATAAAAATTTGTAATTTACACGTAATAAACTTTAAAAAAAATACATATTAGTAATCTTTTAAAATGTATGTTTTCTAAATTAAGTTTTTTTGTATATCCAAAATTACCTTTTGTTATCACTTTAAAATATAATATTAATAAAAGAAAATCAAATCACAAAAACTGATAGCTTTTATTTAATCGTGCACTGATTTATGTCAAAGATATGAACGACGAATGTGTTTGGGTATTTATTAATAACAAGATTTTGCTCTCGAATTAAGACTGAAGTTAGTGTTAGAATAGTAAATAAAAGTAAAGGTATGGTCAGTTTAATCAGGTCAATTTCACATCTATATTCAGCTTACATTCGAGACTGCAATATGCACTTCGATGAAATTCAAAAATAATGACCTCCAGACCGATTTCGGCTACAGTGGCCAATCTCAAGAGCGATTAGCCAACTGCGTAGGAGATATTAAATTGCACAAGTGTGTGTCTCTCTTCCCTAGCTTTCATAATCCGATGGGACGGCAATCCGACATGACCGGAAAGAGTTCAGGCGCAGGATCAACGGCTTAACGTGCTTCCCGGAGTGTACACACTTTTAACTTCCAGACTCCAGACTGCTACTGAGAATTTTCTGACAGAAAACTCCAATAACTATTTATGGGCCCGACATGGGAATTGAGCCCAGGACCATCGGGTCTGTGACGTTATATCTAGCCACTAGACCAACGAGGCAGCCAATTCAAAATACCTCTTATAAATATGGAAATAAAAAATAAATTAGCAAATTTAATCTTATATTAATATATATCGGAGAGCAATATAAAAACACTTGATCATTCTGTCAAAAAATATCGAGATGCTTATCGCCAGGTTTCTCAGTTTTATGTCCTGGTTACAATAATTTATAATATATTTAGCATCCAGAAGTGATTTTATGAAATCCTATATTTATTCAAAAATAGAATATCAAATCGTATAAATTAATGTAAATTACTCACTCAATAACTCTTTAAATGCACATACTACATTTGAACACATTACAAAGCACAAGTCGCGCCAATGATGAATTAATTACTTTACCTTTATGTGCACTAACAAGATGGCGGCTGTTTTAAATTAACGCGTTTCTTTTTTTTTGCTGCTGTAATGATCGAAGAGTCCTAATTCTATTATATTACGCTTGTCATAATATGCTGCGTCAAATTTATCATAATATTATTTAAAACCGTTAGTTTATCGTGGTTAGTAGATTTTTGTCATTCAATAAGTAAATTTAGTGCTCCCATATCATTTCAGGTTGGAATTAAATATATACCTATTTAAGGGTTTTTGAATATCTACCTTCCGAGAGGGTGAAATAGGGGTTGAAAGTTTGCATGGGGTCCCGTCATTTTTCATGTAAGAAGCATTAAATTTTATATACTATTTTCTGGTTAGAAATAAATAATTACGTATTTCGGGGTTTTCGAAAACCTTACCTCCAAGAGGGTGAAATGGGGGTTGAATGTTTGTATCGCGGGTCCGTCATTTTTCATGTAAGAAGCATGAAATTTTATATACTAACTTCTGGGTAGAAATAAATAAATATATATTTGAGTGTTTTGTAAAAACTACCCCGCAAGAGGGTGAAATAGGGAGGGGTTCAAAGTTTGTATCGCGGGTCTGTCATTTTTCATGTAAGCAGCATGAAATTTAATTTTAAAGCTTCTGAGCAAAAATAAATGCATACGTATTTTGTCATTCTTTTAAATTCAACCCCAAACGAGAGAAATGGTTCGAAACATTCGTATAAAAAATTGGTCTGACCTGCTTGAAATGTACTGTTTTCACAGCTTAAATAGACCATAATTAACATATTTTATAATTTTTGATTATGTCGCGGGCAAAGCCGCGGGTGAACCGCTAGTGTAATATAAATTGTCATGTTTATGTACGATAGCGCAATAAATGACTATTGTATTTTATCGCATAAATGATAGTACTTTTATACTGATAATTAAAGCAATTCGAGCAAAATTTTTCACTAATCATTCCAAAATATAAAAAATGCACAACGTTAATATTCAAGTTTTCACGTCTGCCGGCACTCCCGGAGTGCAACGAGTTGTTTTTTAAAATCATAAAAAAATTCAAAAATTCGATAATAATATAACATACTTAGTCAACATCGCGGATAAAATTTATGATCCAATAAAGCAACACTGAATATTTACTTTGTTATTACAACTTATTTCGTACTTGGTAGTAAAGGAAAGTTAAAGAAGGCAATTCGTGTCATTTGTTATTTTCTTCTGTACCTATAGCAAAAATCGTAGAATGGCTCATCATACATATTAAAGACAACAAGTAAAAATCATGTGATTTTTACTTGTTGTCCAAAATCATTTAAAATTTCAGTGACCCTTAATGAGATTTTACTGCTTCGATATATGATGTTACCTACACATACTAACAGATGATGATAAACCAAAAGATGTAAATACATCAAAAATGCTTACAAGAGTTTGACAATTTATTAAATTTTACAAATTTCTTGAAGTAATATTATGCATGTTTATATATGTCGCTTCAGACAGCGTTGATATGGATATAACTCAATTATTCGTCTCGAAATTGAGCATGAAGAGGCGCTGGTGTATCAGTTATTCTACGAAAACGCCACATTTAAACGTTAGCGTCTTCGATCACTTATAAAAACATTAATAATAATATAGATGTATTTATTCTCTCCCACAGAACATTTATGTTTACTTTTTTTAATCTTAATAATAAATACATTTGTATGTGGAAGGTAGGAGCCCAAACTTGGTTGCTCTGTACTAAGGGTCTCCTGGCTCTCCCTCTTGGGTTAGAAACAATTTATTTATAGTAAATAGGAGAAAGACTAAAGCTATTACAATATTATTTCTATTAATAAGTACTTATGCTAATATAAAAAAAGCTAATATATGTAAATATGCGTGTGTGTGCGTGTGCGTGCGTATATTATGCTATAGATGAGTAGAACATATGTATATGTTGTTACCACAATTATTTATTTATTATTAATATATATTAAATTAGTATTTTTTCTGTCTCTTCATAGTCCAATTTACATTATATTAATATTTGACGACTGATTTACCCTTATATGAAGTGCTTGTCTTTTAATATTTTTTAAATTGTTTTTTTTTTTTTTTTCTATTAACACCTCGTTACTGTTTAAAGTATATATTTTAGTCCAAAAATACGAAAATAAAAATTTAGAATTATTTCTTGCTTCCGTTTCGTTTTGTTTTCATTGTGTAAATAAATTAGAATATATTATATTAATGTAAAGGCGGTCGCAAATTGCAAAGCGAAGAATTAAATCTAACCTTTTTTTAATTACAATTAAAGAAAGGTTAGATTGTAAGGTAATTATCTTAGCTAAGTAAGCCATCCCTCTTTTGGAAAAAAATTAGAGCATGTTTCATCACGATGCTTTCATAGAAGCTTGTGGACATGTATGTGGTAGAATTTCATCCCACACATGCAGATTTGGTCACGATGTTTTCTTTCATCACATAAAACAAGATGAATTTCATAGAAAAGCATGGATATTCAGAGGGGCTTGACCGTGCAAGAGCCTTCAATCTTCGTTGAAATTCGTGTATCTGGGCTATAACCTATTTTTATAAAATTTTATTACTTATTTTAATATATTTGTATCATATCCTAGAATTCCTACGAGTAAATTAATAATTTTATCCCGTGTATTTTTAAATCTTATTTCTGTAATTAGGTATACTTACTCGGTGGCAGCTTTGTGCAAGCTCGTCTGGGTAGGTACCACCCACTCATCAGATATTCTACCGCAAAACAGCAATGCTTGGTATTGTTGTGTTCCGGTTTGAAGGGTGAGTGAGCCAGTGTAATTACAGGAACAAGAGACATAACATCTTATTTCCCAAGGTTGGTGGCGCATTGGCGATGTCTATTTTTTTTTAAGAAATGTACAATGCCACTGTCTATGGACTTTGGTGACCACTTGCCATCGGGTTGCCAATAAGCTCGTTCGCCTATCTATACAATAAAAAAAAAGAATTCAATCACTACATAGATTATATACATACACATATACATACACACGCCATGCTAATTAAAATAAAATAATACACTCAGTTGCTATTTATATAATAATAATAATCAATCCATGACTGCCTTGTTGGTCCAGTGGCTACATGTTAATTCTCAGTAGTAGCCCGGAGTCTGGAAGTTGGAAGTGTGTACACTCCTTGCCTCGGAAAGCACGTTAAGCCGTTGGTCCTGCGCCTGAACTCTTTCCGGTCGTGTCGGATTGCCGTCCCATCGGGTTAGGGAATAGAGAGTGCACCTGTGTTTGCGCACACACTTGTGCACTATAATATGTCCTTCGCAATTGGCTAATCTCTCTTCAGATTGGCCGCCGTGACCGAAATCTGTCTGGAGGACCATTAATCAATCCATCGATCATAATTATGTATATGCATAAATCATAGTACAACACGCCCTGTGTATTTTTTCATGCGATTATTATATCTCGTAATATTTCTAAAATTACTTTTTCGAATTGCAAAGTGCAATAATTAACAATATTGAGCGCTTAAAATTAATACAGTATTTATTTATACTATGACAATTAAACTAAAGTAAGCGTGTCATTTTTCTTTTCTTTTATGCAATAAAAATAATGAAAGTCCTTACAGAGCGTTATCTATAAGACATTATATGAGAAATATATGGTATCATTGACTGTTTTTAGACGTTTGAGACTTAACTTATTCTAGATAGTTTTTGTGTATCTGTTATTGTTTTTATGAACAAAACACATAAATAGTTCAATTTGTATAAGATATTTACAAACCATACAGGTATAATGATTTTTCCATTAAAGAAAAACGTATCAAAATCCGTTCCGTGGCTTAGAAAAACAGGCGGGAGAATACAGCGGTTCCATTATGGCAATTTTCGTAAGGATCTATATATATTTTTTCAAATTATGTGCCTTTGTTACTTACTTATAATTTAGCTTTACAGAAAGCTAAATTTTACCAAGTGAAGGAGTTTTTAAGCTATGTTTATTAGTTTTTGAGTTTATCCATTATCCATTAATAAGAAACAATCTAACTTACCTCTTTATAATAGTACTAAAGATAAATATTCATGCTCACGCTCATCTGTTTATTTCTAAAATAAATATGCAACAGATTATCTTACTATATAGCATTTGTCCGTCATAAAGCTATAAAATAAATAAACATGTAAGTTGCAAGTCTGGGACTTATAGTTTTGTATGGTAACCGAAATAAACAAAAATTACTCAAGGCATGTGTAAGATGTACAACAATAAATATATAATAATTAAAGCGACTATCAAATGCAGTTTTAAATATATATATTTATTATATACAAAACTATCCTAATATCTTTAAGTTTTAATGAAAATTGACGATCCAAATTAACGCATACGGAGTACCTAAGTAGATAGCTGCTAAGAATATATAGTAAGCTCAAATTTTATACATTGTTTGCATGTATCTTCTAAGGTTTAGCCAGCGTTAGCTATGTAAGCGTACGAAAACAGTTAAACGCCTTTATTAAAATCTTACACACCTGCTCGATAGTTCCTAAGGTAGACAATTTAATGTCTGTTATATATATAGGTTGATTCATATATAATACATCCAGTTTCATAGAACCTGAAACCCCGTAGCGGAAGGCAGGGTCACTGCCGACTGCGCCAACACGTCAGTCGATACTTCTGAAACTTAAAATATTTATCAAATATATCTAAATAAAACCTTGACTAAATTTCATATATATTAAACGTAATATAATAAACGTGTATACAAGAAACTCGATCTTCGATGTGCAAATAAAATACAAACTGTTAACGAATAACGAACCTTGAATGGAAACAATCAGAGAGCGCTCTTCGTCGTCTCTGAGGAAATTGAGTTAAAACTCTACTCAACAGTGAATTGTAAATACATTTTTCTATTGTGTATTGAAAACAATTGAAGAATAATAGATTATTTCTTATTCGATCTGCTTTACCAATAGAATATTATGAAATATAAGCCGTAATATACGTATATTTGTTACTACGAGGCCACAGTCAAGCTTTTTAGAATTCACATAATATGCAACAAGCATGGAATCCTTTCCAACACGTACTGTGCTGTTACTCGGATTACATTTATGGAACATTTTTTTTATAACGCCCACAGATATTGGCCTTGTAAGAAATTTTAACCATAAAAAGAAAATAAAAAAAAGATATGGATACTACGAATTAAAATTGGCTTCAATTTAAGTATAGATTATCTCTTATTCTTATTATTATTTGAATTCTTAACTAATTGACCCCGAACCTGATATAGCCCCTATCTCTTGATTACTTAAACAAAGGATACATGTCTCTGACGACTTTACCGTATCCATTATACGCCTCGTTAACTAGAAATTTCATATGAATAGAAAATATACGCTTGACCTAATAAGAAAATTAAATAAAATTATTAGTTGGTTATTAAAATTATTTGAAATAAAATTATCTGCGATTTTTTTTTTTTTATTGCGAAAATAAGTCACCAGCTAAAAACAAAAAAAGTAGTTCTTATCTTATAAATGTTAGATTACTGATGTTCAAAGATAATATAAATTTGTAAATTTTTGAATCTGTTTTGGCGTCATTGCTTTTTGCCAATCTCTCTCATTTCATTGAAGCCTCGGTACATTCGTCTCTTTACCATTAAACCATTTTACCTCAAACTTATAAAATAAAATGTTAACATTTTTTTTAATTTAAAATTATTATATTTAATAATAATTATTATAATGTTTTTCTTGTGTTTTTGTGAAAAAATCTTTTCGCTCTTAAAGTATAGTAGCAGGGCGAATTTTTTGTTACAAAATACTTTCAGGTTCGAATCACTGCAAGACCAATAATGCGTTAATAACGATTGAGTCCACAACTGGTATAGCACGTCATTAGATTATTGTTATTGCATGTCAGCGACTGTTTCGAAAAAGCATTGCGTAAAATCACAAATAAGTGTAGCGTGAATACGCGTTTAGCTAGGAGATTGATTTGAATATCATTGTAAAGAACTTGCGGACCACTATTAGATACCAAAGTCAGATGATAAAAATATTCGTCGTAATATTCGTCGTAATATTCGTCGTAATATATAAGTGAAGATCGATAATAAATAGAAAATTAAAAAAAAAAAAAATGGTCTCATATTAATTGTATGCCCTGAATTATACAAAAAGCAAATCCGATGAATGCTCGTGGAATCCAAAAAAACCTAAAAAGTTCACGGCCAAAAATATGCGAGAGTTACTAATAAGACAGCGAAACTAAAATGAGTTTACAGTGCAAATCGGTTACAACGCATTTGGGCATTAGCTTCACGAGCAGTGGCAAGACCTATGTACAACACTATACCTGCCGTACTGCTGACGTAGTATACGCTGGCGCTAGGAAGATGGCTGCAAATCTCAGCGACATCACCATAAAGCCGTTAATAAAAATCGCTATCATAAAAACAATGAAAATTTATTAATTATATATATTATCGTGTTATTGTATATAATATATATAATATTATCATCTTATATTGCGAACGCTTAAATTATAATGATCGATATGAATTAATATAATTATAATGTCTTAACTAAACATGAACAAAATCGTAAAAACTATTCCTTTTATAAGTCCTTATTAATGTTGTAAGATCGGTGTGATTATTTGTATATTCTCGCAGCAACGGATGAACGTATTTTTTGTCCTGAAGAGTGTAATCGGCTACTTTTTATCCCGCAGTAGCATGGTTCCTGCGGGATAAATCTGTGCGGCCGTGCAAGTGTGATGGAGGGGCCTTACGTGTTTCTCGTGTCCTATTTCTGATGGCCCTGAGGAGGATGGCAGCCAGGATGCCACATAAGGAGAACTCCGCAGAGCCCATATAGCATAGCATGAGTTATATCGCCCATAGCCTCTCAGATCCGTGCCGAAGATGGTTTAGTAGTGAAGAATCCCACTTCTGATCACTTTACTCTAAATACTGAAGTAGACTGAGTATTCGATAAGCTTTGTATATGAATTTAGGGTAAAAAGTGTTTTATGGAAGATCTAGCTGTTAATTCCCGTAAAGACAACTCGAAATTTTAATAGTTATATCAGTACACTAGCTAAGCCGGCCGCCTTTCAGAATTTATCTCAGTAAGTCAGTATGATAATAATTATACTGATTGTGTGGAAATCTTGTAGATATACAATGTGTAACACTGACTGAATGTAACATACTCACACCTTGAATCCGTATATATCCGTACACATATGTCCGCTAAAGAATGATAAGGGATGCTCTCTCAGCTAAATAATGGTAATAAATACAGCAAGTTCTGTTTAACACCCGTAAGGTTGGTGTGGGTGGAATACAACATGCGGTCACACTTGTTATATACCAACAATATGTCGCTTATAAATGTATCTATCTTTTATTAATAAGATTTTTGATCAATTTTAAGAGTGACTATTACATAGTTAAACTTTTTCTAATATAAATTTGGATAATTCTTAAAATATAGGTTAAGATCCTGTTCTTAATGCGAGTATTACGAATCAATCAATATGACTCCAATTCTTATAACTTTAAGACATTCCGTAATATTTAATCAGTTTATCGAATTAAATTAATTTTATCTATAAAAAAATATATTTTTCTTAATTATATATTATTCTGTATTGTATAATATTTTATTCAATTTATCAAAAAACAAATAAGTTTTTTATACATTTTCCGACAGGTTCTGGTATTCATTGTGTGAATAAAACATATAAATAAGAAATATATTTTATTATATATAACAGTATCGAAATGGTCAGTATATTCATATAAAGTTTTTATATTAATTAATGTTATTACAAAAGTTTAAAGCGAACGATGGGAGTGTGTCCGTGACTTTATGGAATGGAAGATTTTCCAAGTTACACTGAACAGTTGATTCAGCCAATCAAATATACCCACCCTCCGGCTATCTCCCGCGCCTCTTCTCTTTATATAGCGCGATACGCAATGGGCAACCCGCAGTGTGTATCTAACAGTGCACAGTGACTTCGACTTACACAAAAATTGCTATTGTACAAGACAGACGCACTGATCCGATATACCTAAACTTTAAATTCAATTTTGAAGTTAAGAAAAAAGACAGAAAATGAGTGGATCAGGAAAAGGCCTTTTAGGTTTGTGGCTGTATAGAAATGGTTCTGATTGGCAAGTCAAGAATGAGTCTTCCCATCACCCAAAGTTGGCTGAACTTCATGCAGCTCAACAGCACCTGCAAGAAGGGGAGAGGATCTCAGTAATATTCACTGTGAAGAACCAAGTTGGGGGTTTGGTTAGAGTCCTTTCGGTCTTCCAAGATCTCGGTATCAACGTTCTTCACATTGAGTCTAGAAAATCAGCAATGGAAATCTCAGCTGTGAGTTTCATTTTTCAGCGAATGTTACGTGCTTGATATGCGTACATTTTATTGCTTCATTCTTCTATTTTTCATTGAAACTACGTAATTTTAGCGGTTAATATGTTTAATATATATTATCTAAAATCAAACCTGAAATGTTTTCAAATTTATTGATAATTACGAAATGTTACAGCAGTTGCATGGGCGAAAATTTAAAATTGATTGGTTACTTTCTAGTCTGATATCCTGTTGGACGTCGAATGTGACCCACGTAGAATGGAACAGCTCAAGCGAATGCTTAAACGTGAAATCCAGGATTTTGAAGTGGTGTCTTCTCAAACTGGTGACGACTTCCCACCGCCAACACCATTATCTGCAGCGGCTAGCTTTGGTATTATAAAATAAGCAATTAAAATGAGAATTACAAATTTTCGAGGTCTGCCTGCGATTACAAATTATTCGTTACTTGTTTTGGAACTTCAACTTTATATGTTATATACGAAAATCTAACAATAATGTTCAAAAGTACTAACGACAAGCATATAATCACAATAGAGTAACTTCAGTAAAAAAAATCTGAAGACATTCGCCAATCGTAGTCACATAAAACACAATTTCCCAAGTACTATCGTATCTATTTCATACTTGTGTTTTTTAAGTACATGGTAATTACGTGATGAAATTTACATTTACGGTATTATGCATTTGATCATCCATTATTGTCAGCAACCAATAAAATTTGTTGTAACACTGCATACTTAAATAAGTGAAACAATTGCTACGCAATAGAATTATCTTTATTACATCGGCATATTAACGTAATATCAGTTTTCTAGCTGATTTCTATAATATTATGTGCATAATTTCTACAATACTATGTGAATATATCATCATAAACTTTATGCTTAAGAATAAGGAAGTCATGAGCACGCAATAACATATATACGATATATCTTCTTTCCTTTACTTCTAGCGATTTACAAGAGAGCTGGTAATAAGGTTTTTCTTCAGAAATAATGATGTGTTGTGTTTTTAGATTTTGGTGAAATGGCATGGTTTCCCCGTAAGATTTCTGATTTAGATCGTGCCCAAAATGTTCTTATGTACGGTTCGGAACTTGACGCTGACCACCCTGGCTTCAAGGATCCAATTTATCGCAAGCGACGGGAGCATTTCGCTGCTATTGCTAATAATTATAAATAGTAAGTATGGTTAATAATATTATTACAAATTGCGATTGATCTAATAAAAATGTTCTTACCTTAAATATTCTCTTAAAAGACTAGCAAGCATAAATCTAGAATTTGATACAAATTTTTGGTCATATGGAAAATAGTATAGCTATATATTATTTTTATTAATTATATTAAAAATAATTATTCCATTTTTCTAAACCGATTGAGTTTAAAGCTAATGTGGAGTATGAATTGTCATTGTTAAATATTTTTCCATATTTTCTAAAATAAATCTGTAATCATCATACTTTTCTATCAAAACTGTAAAGTTTTTTTATTTCTTATTATAATATCATTATTGCTTGAGAAATAGGATAAAGCGAGTATTTAAAAGCAAGGTTTTAAAAGTAGCACATGTGTTCTTAGCTTAAATATTTGCAATGATTTGAATTTTAATGTTGTTTTTATTTTTGTTTTAAATAGTGGGCAGCCTATCCCGAAGGTACAATATTCTGAAACTGAGATTAAAACATGGTAAGACAAAAATCTTTGCTTTTAATAATTAATAAATCCCATTTTAGTTACCTGCTCAGCTCATAAATCGAAAGCATTTTGATTTGCCTCTACAAATTTTATACACAATTGAAGCAATACATATCGATTTCATTATGTCTTTTTATATTGTTGATCAGTTTTCTTATTGAATTTTATGGTTAATAAACAAAATAGTATGTTAGTTAATTAAAATCGAGATCGTACCATAATGTAAATAGTGAAATGCGATAATCAATCAAATGTTTATTCGGTGGTAGAGCTTTGTGCAAGCTCGTCTGGGTAGGTACCACATCAGATATTCTACCGCAAAACAGCAATGCTTGGTATTGTTGTGTTCCGGTTTGAAGGGCGAGTGAGCCAGTGTAATTACAGGCACAAGGGACATAACATTTTAGTTCCCAAGGTTGGTAGCTCATTGCCGATGTAAGCGATGGTGAACATTTCTTACAATGCCATTGTCTATGGGCGTTGGTGACCACTTACCATCAAGTGGCCCATACGCTCGTACGCCTAGCAATACAATAAAAAAAATTGCCTTTGAAAATATTCTTATGTAATTTAAAAGCGAAAAACATTTTACTTGACTTAATAATCAGTTATTTAAAAATCAATTTATTTGTAAAGCCTGTAAAAAAGCATAATAAAAACAGAAGTAAGTATATAAAATATCCTAAAAAATTGTAAATTAAATCCACGAAGTTGTTTCCTATTCAATTATTTAACTTGAATTTAAAAAATATAAAAGTTAAGATCAGTCTAAGTTTTCCAATATAACTTTGTGAATTAATTAAAATACAAATACGTGAAATATGACTGTATTATAGCTGTAGTAATATCATCATATGTCTATATATCGTCATATACCGGTAAAGATATTTATAAGTTTAAGCTTTTGAATGTAATATTGACAACTTAAAAACAGAAATAACTTATGCAAAATTATGCAATACTTATTAATCATTTAAGATTAATTATTTATTATTTTATGTTAATCATTGCTTTATCAGTGTATAAATCGTTCTGTGTATGCCGGTCAGTTTAATTAATTTTATGTTATTTAATTACTTACTAACATAAAACTCTTACTTTTATTAATTATTTGTATTCGGGCCTTGTAAATTAAAATTAAGATATTTAAACTTGATGCTATTAATTAGTGAAATAAAATGTAGTTTTGGTACAAATCGTGAAACCACCCAGGCAATTGATGTGGTAAACTTTTAATGTAGTGGATAATTTCCGTTACTACTCATCCGATTTCAAACACACTTTACCAATACTTAGAATAAGACATACCCTTAAGAGTCAGACGAACGATAATCACTATATCGTTGAAATAAATCTCATGCAGACCATTTCTGCGACAAATTAAGTTGACGAAAAACCGGTCGAACGCATTCGTTACTTATGAATGCTGCCTTACAGGTGAAAGACATATAAATATATTTTTTTTTAATTTAAAATTTTAAAATTTCTAGCTTATAAATACCAAATACTTTTTTATACCGACTTTTTCTTTCTAACCGTTAATTAACTAAGATATGACTACAATATATATTTAAAATTCACAATCTGTTACTATAACTGTAGTAAACAGAGAGGACCATCGATGTTAGTTAAGTAGTAAATAATATGTTTTAAATGCAATCGTTAAAAATCAATTATTTTAATTAAAGGTAGGGTAAGCTTTAGGTAAATATACACAGTTAAGGGCCGACATGGTCATGTGGTCTAACCACACGTAAATCTTAAGTGCAGGACAAAAGTAACCACCGAATTTTCATGAGCTCAATTTATATACATTATAATAGTCTAAATTTAAAACGGGTTAACTGCAAAGCGTAGTTACTTATGTTATATATATAAACGTTCTCTTAAATCCGTCTACTTATTTCGTAAAAAACGTAACGTCACTAATTGGACAATCCAATACGCTGTTTTAAAAACACATCGCAAGTAAATGAAGTACATAATATAAGAAAATATTTAAAAAGCTTTTTCGTCACATCTTGGAAATTTAAAAAAATACCCTCGATTAGTGAAACTACGAATACGTCCAAAAATAGAAATCCATCATGACGAATCGAATAGAAATAGTAACCCATTTTAGTCGTGTCGAATAAAGTAAGTTTGGTTGTTTGTGGATATATTTATCTACTGAAAATATTTTCTTAAATAGGTGACTGGCAAACCAAGTATAGCCTTAAACGCTGAGTCTAATAGGATGCAATTTCGCACATAATAATAATAATAAGGTCCTCCAGACCGATTTCGGCCACGGCGGCCAGTCTCAAGAGAGATTAGCCAACTGCGCAGGAGATATTATAGTGCACAAGTGTGTGCGCAAACACAGGTGCACTCTCTTTTCCTTAGCTCTCATAATCCGTTGGGACGGCAATCCGACACGACCGGAAAGAGTTCAGGCGCAGGACCAACAGCTTAACGTGCTTTCCGAGGCACGATATCATATATCATATATCACGATATCACACACTGCCAACTTCCAGACTCCGGGCTGCTACTGAGAATTTTCTGATAGAAAAACCCAATAACTATTTATTGGCCCGACCTGGGAATTGAACCCAGGGCCACCTGCACACTGCGGCCTTATATGTAGCCACTAGACCAACGAGACAGTCAATTTCGCACATAAATTCCTTATGAAATATAGATGATAAGGAAGGATTTCTCAAAATTTATTACTTAAGAGGAATAAATGGGAGACCAAATTACGTCATTTGAGATATTAAAAAAAAATTAAAATCAATATTTATGTTTCTGTTCAAGGACATAAAAAGTCTAAATAAGGCATAGTAGTTTATATGGATGTTCGTCATTTTACCATTTAATAACGTAAAATAATATATTTAATAATCATGATGAAGTAGCAAGATTAACTGAATACTTTGTTGTTTCATAATTTTTCCGTTTTTTTAAACAGTGTAAATTTAGTAATTTATTTGTAAAAACTTGCTTTTGTTACACGGTCTAGTATTAAAATATGTGGACCTTAACCACACTGTCAATATCTTTGGTACAGTGTGTATATCCAGGTTCTGGACTGTTTATTTGCGGCAATTGTGTGAAGAACGAATGATTTTATTTATTCTAGCATCTATGGTTAAAGTATTCATGTATCGCGTTTATTCTACCACACTATTTTACTGCGGCTTATTGGATTTGTAATTTGTAGAATTTAAAATGAGACATGTATCCTAAAGATGTTTCATTTCAGTACCGACACCAGGAAATATATCGCAAATTATGGACATGAGAGCTACGTGTCGATAATTTGTACATGAAAAACAATTTCTTTTATTTATTTTATTTTACTTGTAAAATCAGTACAGTACAGTAACAGACTGTGACTGTCCCACTGCTGGGCTAAGGCCTCTTCTCCTCTTTTGAGGAGAAAGCTTGGAGCTTATTCTACTACGCTGCTCCAATGCGGGTTGGTGGAATACACATGTGACAGATGTACAGTGAAATTTGACATATGTCAAATCACAAATTAAGCACATGAAATTCAGTTGTGCTTGCCCGGGCTTGAACCCACGATCATCGGTTACTATAATCGCCTTCTTACCGATTAATAATATAGCAATAGTATAATATATATGAGTGTACATAGTCACTATTATTATGTACGAATTAAGCATAGTTAGTTATTTTACATTCATTAGTGTTAGTATACCTTACAATATAGCACTCTTCTTATTATCTGAATAAAACAATAGTAAGAGTTAGTACTCGATAATTATTAACACAAGTTGATGTCAAAGTTATAATAATATGGCAAGACTTGTTGTAAACTGAGATGAGCAATGTTCTCGATACACTTGAAAATTCAATTTCCAGAAGTTACGATTCGTGTGCTACTATAGTTAGCAGGTTTGAATTTTAGGCAAGAGGCCTGGATCCTATAGTATTTCATTTGATTATACCATGTAAATTTTGTATCAAAAAATCTATACCAAAATAAATTAACTATATATTAGATTAGATAAACTAGCTAGCTTATTTCGAACTCCGAATTCCCAAATTAAAGTTGAAATTTCCAAAATCCACTTCGTGCCCGAGTGATTACATTATAAAATATCATTTCAGCTTTCTCGACTCAAATATTTTTCTAAGCTTTGATAGTCATTCGGGATGAACAATTTTCTAAGTATAATGATGTTCAGCTATCACTGGTTCGAAATTTAAATTCGACCGAGAAGAACCGGCAAGAAGATAAACAGCTTCCCTTTTACAGCAATTAAATTACAAAGTTAAATACAATTTATAAAAGTATATCCTACTTGAAAATCAACTAATACTAAATCGACGCTTTTTATCGTCTATATTATTATTATAAGCTTATATTATAATAGCTTATATTTAGTAATATGATTTATTTATTTAAGCTTTTTTTTTTATAAAATATTTAAATGTTTTATTTGCATTCAACTAAGAAAAATGTAAACGATAAAACCAATACTGTCAATGTCAGTTAATATTTAAACTGCGAATGAATAAACTTCAGCTCATTTTTAATGCATATACTGTAATGTCCCGGGATATTATTATTATACTTTTAAGAAAATTAAATATATCTTACATTAAAATACAGTTTTACCTTTGAAATTAAATAAAACACGACTGCCTTTAATGAATTGATTTATGCCGGTCACTCAGGGTGTCGTTAGGATTCCGACGATAATCAATACTTCCAAATTTGCTTAGGCATTTATAATTATTCTGTAATAAAGAAACTCACATACATAAATTGCATTTTTGCATACTTACATATTACGTATATGAACCCTGAAACACTTCAATGATGGATATCTTGTAAAATGTTATGTGTTTATTTATTTATGTTTTGTTAAAAAGTAACTTATTATACACATCTTCCGTGCAGATACTTGGAATAAATACTTCTTTTTTTTAAAATTAAATTACATAAAACTTTAATTTAAATTGATAACTGTTCAAAACGTTAAAAAAATGTATCCATTTAATAACATCGTTCATTACTATTTATGACATTAAATATTTCGTAAACACACTCAATTGTGTATCTTGCAACTTCCGACGTTCCGTCTAGACAGGCTGACACTTAAAATAGAGGACTATTTTCAACTCGCGTTACCTCGTTCGTATGTCGTAGCCACCCTCGACAACGTACAGTCCTACAAGGTATATTACATTTCTATAGTAGACATATTGTAAGGAATAATTTGTCCGTAGGGGGTAGTGTCCAGAGCAACTGGTTTCAATTCTTTCACCAATATTTAGAATGAACCTTCAGGTTGGACAAAATAATAGTCCCATTTAAATGAAAAAAAATATCTTTCATTGTGGTAGGATTTTGTCCAAGCACATCTGTTTAGGTACCACTCGATAATCACATATTACTATTAATGGCAATTTTTACAATTATTGTTGTGTTCCGGCTTAAAGTTAGTTAGTCAGCTAATTACAGGTACAAGATATAAGATATCTTAGTTCCCAAAGTTGGTGACGCATTTACGATGTAAGGGATGGTTAATAAGTCTTAGTATCAATGCTTAAATATGGCTAGTGGTAACAACTTACCGCTAATTGTAACCGCCCAACTTACACACAGTTTGTTATTTTACCGCTGAACAGAAATATCTCGTTTTGATTTGTTCCTATTGCTCGTTTAATTATATGTTATAAATTGTGTAAAGATAGTGAAATTCTTTTTTTTCAATTCCAGGGGCATTGTGTTCAGGGAACTTCATAAACTCTACCAGAAACATGCCTGTGAGGAATATCTGGAGAACTGGCCTCAACTGGTCAAATATTGTGGATACAGAGAAGATAATTTACCTCAGGTAAGGATTAAATTTTGTACTTTTATTCATTTATTTCAATAGATAAATGCATGCATTTATTGTTACAACAGTTCTCAAAATGTGTTATTTTAATCATATATTTAAATTAAAGACAGTGTGTCACAGACAAACTGAGATCAATTAAATATTATTTAAAAAAAAAGTCGCATCGAAACTCATTTTATTCCCATGAATATTAATTTTTTATTAATTTACTTTCTTTTTGGAACGAAGTTCTTTTACGCGGCTTTCAGTAGAGTGAAATGGTAGTGGCTCAAGGTTACGTCATATAACGAAATAGCGTTCATACTGTACCTACCAAATGCTACAAAATGCGATGCGATGGACGTTTGAATTTAGGAGGTCGATATAAAGGAGGTTGAGGTGCTGTTTGGTGTGACTTAAATACAGTAATATAATCAATTAAAATCTACCTTTTAAAACAAGTTTTGATTCGAAAAAATATCGCACAGAACTTCGTTCTTGACAAGGATTTCCCGACCGCACAATTTTTTAATATAATTTATATTACTGTCTATAATATATACAATATTTTTTCTAGAAGTGTTAAAAAGTTATATTATATAATAAGAAATATAAAATATCTAGTTTAATGCTGTTTTCTTTTAATGTTTATCTTTTATTATATATTTTTTTCCAATATTTATCAATTTTTATGTCACTTAATTATTTGTTGGGCAACCCGTGACGAGCACTTTTATTACAATTTTTTGTAATTTCGCCGTAATTAAAATAACTGAACCGTAAATAATATATAACGCGAACATTTATGTCATCAACACTACAAAATTCCTTATAATAAAAACTTGTTTCTTAGAGTAATAAGTAGAAGTGTCGCCAAATAACGATAGATGGCGTGGCTTGTACATTAAGTTGCCTTAGGGCTTAGTATAACGTTGTTTGAGGAAAATGTCAATAGATGTCCCTGATCAAATATTTTTAATATTCTTCATGGCGATTGTTCAAATATTTTCAACAATCGCAGTTCATTATAATTCAGTATTTTTATATTATTAACTGGAAGAATTATTTAAAAAATACATCCGAAAAAAATTGACACAAAGTCAATGTTGAAAACTACATTTTAACATTAACATTAATTTAATATAATTAATTTAATTAACTACCTACCTATTTTTTTTAATTTGTATTTAATTGGATTGTATTGATTGAAACTGACTTGATGAATTTATATGAATTAGGATATAGCATTCAAATCATAAGTTTTTCAATAAACAATGTTTGTCTGCTATCACGTCAAGCACGAGCTATATATTATACTTGAATTAATATATATTCGTTATTGCAGTTGGAAGATGTAAGCGTGTTCTTGAAACGCAAGACTGGATTCCAACTTCGCCCTGTCGCTGGATATCTATCCCCGAGGGACTTTCTATCCGGTCTGGCTTTTAGGGTGTTCCATTGCACTCAGTATATTCGTCATTCGTCCGACCCTTTCTATACACCAGAGCCGTAAGTATTTAAACGAAATATAACTTACAATTTGTGTAGTAGATTTTTTTATTACGAAAATTTGGTTTAGCCTTTTTTGATTTTTAAGCCGTTGAATAATTAATATAAATCTGTATAGAATATCAACATAGTAGTCTATGTAAACAAATTGATTGTATTTATCAATCACCTCAAGCCACTTATTGTATTTTTATTCACTTTTAATGTCAAATTTTCATTTTCATTTTCAAAAAATAAACTTTATTATCGCTGTGTAATTGTTTTTATACAATTGTTGTAAAATTTTCTGAATAAATTAATCTTAATTATAAATGTCACAGTAATTATGTTCGTTTTAAAATATAGATAAACTAAATATTTAACTTTTTGTATTGGAGTCAGAATATTCGGAGCTATTACAAGATATTTTAAGAAGCTCTAAAGCATGGAAATATAATTCGGGGTATAGGTGCTCGGATTTAGTTTTGGTGATCATATTACTAGATTTGATATTGATTGTATTTTAATATTTTTTAATAAACATCATTGTACGAGTAATAAATAATTTAAATAATTTTTAATATTTCTCAATTTTTATAATAGTTATTAAATAATTTTCCAAACTTAAAATTCGAACATCATATTTTGATAATCACTTCTTGGCTTCGGCTTCTGTATTGATTTATTATTATATATATTTGAGCGATCATTTCCTATGATTTCGGACTAAAAAGTGTCGATAAGGAGCAGGGTACCCCGAATTGAGTTTGCTAAAATTTTCTGTATGATTATAATTGTTATTGTAGAAGAATATTTTTAATACTCTCCTCTCCAACCATCGAGATGGGACTCATACACAACGTAATGAGTTTCATCTTCGGACTCAAATGATTTTTCATTGTCCAAATCACTGCGGTACCCCTTTTTATGGATATAACAATACTGATCCAGATAATCATAAACCCTCCGATCAGTTTCATTATGATACAAGTTCTTTTTTTCTAAAATAAGAATTAATTATTACTCAAAAATAATAATTTATAACACAATAATTAATTATTATAAAATAACAATACATTTTTAAAACAAAATGGTCATAAAAAGTAGAATACTTTTAAAAATGGCCGAGCAGCCAGCGAGTGCCTGAACCGAATCAGTACATGTTCACTAGTCTAAGGCAGAGTAAGTATCAATATCAATTGATAAGGGTGGGGGTAGTCCCCTTGTTGTCCCTCTAAATTCGACACTTTTTTAGTCTAAAATGACAGAAAATGAATTCGGAGGTGACCTAACCTGAAAACTTTAATTCCGCGTTTCTGCGGTGGGGGGGAAATGGAACAGGAAGGCTCTGCACCTACCCCTCGTACCCTCCAACCCCACTTCCCACCCAAAATCAAGATGTGAATTTCTAAAGCTAATCCATTACTAATCTTATGATCGGCGGTGAATTAAAAGATTATGGAAAAATCTTGCGCGTGTCAGACTAATATCTCGTGTGCATCCATCAAACCGCATTGAAGTGAAAAATTACACCCTATGAGTAAGGAGTTTAATCGAGATGATCGGCAATAACTACATAGTCATCCTCACCTCACCTCAACTTCATGACAATGATAAATTCCGTACAAATTGAAAATATTCTGAATAATATTATAATGTCATAATAATTTATAGTGATTGCTGTCATGAGCTCTTGGGACACATGCCACTGCTTGCCAATCCCAGCTTTGCACAGTTCTCTCAAGAACTCGGCTTGGCATCACTTGGAGCTACAGATGAAGATATTGATAAATTGGCAACGGTAAGATACGAGTTTGTAAATATAAAATCTTTGGCAATAAAAATTATTAGACAAACATTTTGGGGTCAACTCGCTAAAAATTTTCGTTGGAATGACAAAGTATTCATCGGAATAAAAGGTCTGAATACAACTGATGAAATTACTGATGACGTATGTTTAATTAAGAAAAAAGCCGTAATAATACTTATAAATATATACATCCATTAAAAAGAAATATAATTATGTCAATTAAAAATAATAGTGTTATTTCACTCACTCGGTGGTAGAGCTTTGTGCAATCTCGTCTGGGTAGGTACCACCCACTCATCAGATATTCTACCGCAAAACAGCAGAACTTTGTATTGTTGTGTTCCGGTTTGAAGGGTGAGTGAGCCAGTGTAATTACAGGCACAAGGGATATAACATCTTAGTTCCCAAGGTTGATGGCGCATTGGCAATGTAAGCGATGGTTAACATTTCTTACAATGCCATTGTCTATGGGCTTTAGTGACCACTTACCATCAGGTGGCCCATATGCTCGTCCGCCAACATATATACAAAAAAAAAAAAAAAAAATTATATTCATCTACATTGATTCCAGTCAGTTATACGAAGTAATAATAAAAAAAGTAATACAATTGACTTGATTAAAAAACATTACGGTGAAATATTTAATTTACGACTAAACGTTGAGAACCGACTCCTCTTTAATATCTCCTTGAAAGTTAACGTTGTAAGCCTTTGTTTTATTATCAACTGATGAAAGTACTAACTAATATATCTAGTTTTATGGAACTTTCATATTAAAGGCGTAATTAAAATTTATATTAGACTCTTCCGAACTTACATTGGCGTTTTAAATATACAAATGGCGATTATTAAAGATATTCAGACGGAATTTATATAGCAAATTACATACCGATACACATTCATGCTAGGAAGTCAAAGAACACTAGCATAGCGCTTTTCGAGCAAGAATTAATTAATTTTTTATGAGATATTTTGGAACTACTGTGAAAAGGAAAAGATGCTACCTAAGTACTTCATCATCATCATCTATCTTTTGTAAAGTACACTCAGATAACAAAAGGCGGTCTGGTTTTTAAAAATCTTAATTATGTCTAGGCAATGCAAACTAGACCAATAGATGCTTTTTACAGCGAATCCACTTATAATGTTACAAAATACAAATTATTGGAACTCGACGTACTTTATAAATGTCAAAAAAATGATTTTTGTATTAATAAATGTATGAAAATGTTCTCCTCGACTAGGATCGCCATTAATCTTCTGTCTTTTGAGCTCATTTCCTAAGTAACGTCAAAATGACAATTGTTCATAGTGATAAATAGTGTAATCCAAAACGGGTGTTATTCGTATAAAAAAACTTGAACTTGAACCCAATTTCAACATTTACATTACGGTATATAAAATCATACTTCAAATTAAAATTATAACAAATTATTCGATTTCATAATTAATTTTAATTATTCGCTTTAACACAAATAAGCAAAGTCATTCAGGTCAATTTTCCATGTTAATACGCATAATAGTCCCAAAACCAATTGAAATAACGACAATAAAAAATTTCACAATACATTTTACGTAGAATATTTAAAGGTAATACTAAAATGTTGCTTGATACTTCAACGTGCTTTAACATACAATAATCTATGCAAATAGAATATAAAATTGAAGTGTCTGTATATAATTTCAAAATTACGGGCTCTTTTGTGTCTCTTAGTTTTTAATATATTATTGTATTGAGAGGTTTATTATTAAAATGTTACAACAAAATTAATAACGTTATATTTTAGCTTTATTTCTTCACGGTTGAGTTCGGTCTGTGCCGTCAAAGCGATGGGAGCTTTCGAGTCTACGGTGCTGGTCTGCTCTCCTCCGTGGCTGAGCTGCAACATGCCCTTAACACTCCTGACAAAATTAAAAGATTCGACCCTGACGTCACCGTCAACGAAGAGTGCATCATCACATCTTACCAGAATGCGTATTATTACACGGACTCCTTCGAAGAAGCAAAGGAGAAAATGAGGTTTGTTACTAATATGCACCAAAATAATATCATTCATTAATGCATCTCACTTTTAAGATTATCAATTTAATGCTACAAGACAAAGTCAAAAATCTCTGTTTTTACATTTATTTAATTAATTTTAAAAATATAAATTGTCAACTTTTTAATTTAATTAAAAAAAAAAAACAGAACGATGCTACTCTTAAATGTAATAAGACAAGAAATGTAGAAATGTATTGTTTTAGTTCCGATTAACCTTGTTTTTAGAATTGGATGAACTATTTTTTATGAAATCGAACAATAGTGCTATTATTAACGTTATGTACAAATACCACGGAACAAAATAGTTATACATGTATTTATTAGTTGGCGCGCATTTTTACATTACATTTTCAAATTGTAATCTATTGTAGTCTAATGTTTCGTTGAGAATTTTTTTCACTAATTTAAATACTCTTATTATTTTTGATAATGGATTTTTCAATCTAAAGTCTATCCCGAGTTTTTTGAAGTTTATAATAGATTTCAAAGAACCGTCTGGAGCAAAGGCAATGAACCTGTCTCTAAAGTAGATAATCGCGGGCTCAACATTACAATATTACAAGCTGATTTAAGGCAGGTCTACTACTATTAATGGGTAATACAATTACCAATTCTCTTATATTTTAAGCAACGCTAGGCTCGCGACTTTGTTGGACAATGTTGGTGAGATGTTACAGGTGATTGTTACCACATAAAAAATTTACACAAAAAACTATTTTACATATTATTCCTAAGTAAATAGTGTATTTGAAGTTTTGTTTTCTATGACAATATTTTTGAACAAATTGCAGCATTTTGTTGATGGATATAGTATTACACGAACTAGTTAGAAATAAAATCAACTAATCTATATTCATTATTCGCAAGACAACTTGTCCGGTCGATGTAGTGTCATGAGTGGAGAATAAACTAAAGACCTTGGCTGCCAATGCCGGCTTCTTTGATCAATCCAATGACTAAAATAACCATATTATACAATTTCTTCAGGGCCTACGCAGACAGTATTCATCGACCTTTTGGAGTTCGTTACAACCCATATACCCAGAGCGTTGAAATATTGAGTAATGCTCAGAAAATAACCGCACTTGTTCGTGAGCTGAGAGGAGATATATGTATCGTGTCTTCTGCTATTAAGAAGATTTCCGCTCAAGACTCCACTCTTGATGTTGAGACCATCGCCAATATGCTGCATACTGGGCTTCAGGTATAAATTTCAATTTTTATTAATACAATATATTTTGTCCAAGACAAATATCTATTGATATCTTGACCAACGAACAATTTTTTATTTATCGTTTTTCATGTCATAGTATCTTTTAAGCCGTCTACGCTAATTTGGCATACATTTCAAAACACGTTTTGAGTCGAAAGAATATCGCAAAGAATTTCGTTTCTGACCGCACATTTTATTATTTTACAATATCTCCTGGAATATTCATTTAAATTATATAGCGTAGAGACTTGAAGAGTAAAAATAATAATCTAAACGATATAAGATAAAAATATTTATTTATACATACCACCATACCGGTTAAAAAAGCTTCACAAATAATTCATTATTTTCACCAAAATTTAAAAGGGTATAATGTATACTGTGAATTATCCTTGGAAAATAGATATATGCTATCGACTTTTCTGTAGGCTTTCAAGATAAGACCTACAATTTTCTAATTCATTCATTGATTGTATTGATATATCTTCTAAGGCCAGCCAGCATTTACCTACTTATCTCCTAGCCAGCGTTAGCCATAAAGCGTTGCAATAGTTATCTATGGAATAACTTTTATACCGGATTCAATTCTAGGATAGCGTTGTAAAGATACATAATAATATCACAATACATATTTAATATACATACATATTTAGCAACCTGAAGTGAATCTGATTTTTTATAAACCTCCAATCGAGTATTTTCGAGAATAGAACACGAAATCATGCATATTTTTGTAAATTACTCACTCAACTCTTAAAAATCCAAATAACACAAATGAACACATTCAATAAATCAAATTAGACATTTGCTGCCGTATTTCATCTCCTATATGGTAACCCTGTTACCATTTGCTACTAAATGTTATCAAAAGTCAAAGTCAAAAATCTTTATTCTATATTCAAGCGTTTCACTTACTTATTGATTGTCATAAATCTACCATCGGTTCGGAAATAAACACCTCAGACCTGAGAAGAACCGGCGAAAGAAACTCAGCGGGAATTTTTTATATCTCATCTTTACAATACGGGCAATTTATGCAATAACAGTTTTTTTTTTGTTTAAAATACCCTTTCAAATGCTTGCAATCGTCTAAGAATTTATTGGTTGTGTAAACAAAATGCACACAAGCACTCCTTAAAAATTATTTTAAATTACACAATTGAATATTTTTTAACGCTTTCTGGGATCCTTTTGTAAAAGCGTATACATTCTCCCATAAAAGACTTACTAACCCTGTGTAATCTGGTAATAGTGGTTGTAAATTTGTAATTGTTCCTGGTGTTAATGGGGAACCATTTATTATAAAGTATATTTGTTTTTACAAATTTCACGTTAGGAATAGTGAATTTAATACATATAGTCTTTTTACTGTTTAACAGTAAATTATTAACACTAAACCAGTGTACTATTTCAGAGAGAGTATTGTTCACCTCGTCATATGTTGATAAACGTATTTTTATTTTGAAAATCAATGAAGTGTCATCAGCAAACAATACTATCTCATGTTTGTTATTTAAGAGATGTGGCAAGATGCAATTATTAAAAGTTCAATTCGATCAAGGGACTTAAGGTCGAAATCTACAGAAACGTCCCCGTTTTATTAAACTCCTTAAAGTTCAATAGAGCGTTAATTATAGTTAGCTGGAATGCTCTGCCAACTACAAGTAAGTTATGAAGCCGAAGGGAGCTAGCTGTCTTGCCTTAAGTCTTTCATCTTTAATAACTAGTAACTACTGTTAATCGATCGTGTGCTATCATGTATCTGTGTGTACTTTGTTGGTGATCTTATAAATAAATAAAATACATTTATTTACTGTGGTGGATTCTTAAAAATGTATGTATTCCGCTGTCTTTAACAAACTGAGGAAGATTGGATAATCGGTTCATTATGTTATTCTGTGTTCCTTTGTATCATAAGCAGAGCCCCAGAGTTTGATGCCATCAGTCCAGATAGGTTTTCATACAGCCGTAAATCAATGTTTATTGTAAATCTATAAAATCTAATCTAATATTGAAACTTAAATAAAAAAATAAGCTCTCAGTAAAGTATATTAAGGTAATGTGATGCAGGCTTGAGTTCATACATTATTATATATATTTTTATTTTATTAAGTAAGTTTCACCGAACGATGTCAATTCTTAAAGATACCTACGTAGTATTTAATCTTAAACTAAACTATATTATAAAAGCAAACACTCTATGTTATCTCTGTCTATTATTTTGAGTAACATTTAAACTGTTCGGTCGTTAGCTATTATATATTGTTCGTTAGTTATTATAGCATTCTTAATTATTCTCAACATATTATAACATTATACTTATTTTATATATATTGTTTGAATATGGCTCATGAAACTTTGTAGCATTTCCATGACGCTAGCTTTTACACTAAATTTCACGATTCTTGAAGTCTATTAAATACAAAGTTGTAAGAATTTCTGGCAATCATTTCTAAAATGTAGGAAATATTTATGATGACGTAATCGTGATGTACTAATTATTTTAAATATATATTTGGACGCATTAATAGTTTATTAGTAGCATTTTTAAACAATACTGGTTAATCGTAGATAAGAAGGAAAATGTATTTTGGATAGAATTTGCGTAAAATCAGTTCTCATTAAGCGTCTACGTCGGGTAAGAAGTAATATGTGACTGTTTAGTTTATGATGAGTGTTATTTCGCTTATTTATACGCTATAATATTTTTGATTTATTTTGTACATGTAATTATCCGATTCGACTATCTCGCAATTGTATATTGACGCTCGTAACAATTATGTAAAGGTAAAGGTAAAACGGTGAAAGGTCTCACATAAAAAAAACATTAATTTTATATATAATTTAGTTACCCTATGTACTATTTCTTCTATGTACCCATGTCAGTGTGTTTGCAAAATTTCATGATAATTGGTTAAATAGTTAAGACGTGAAAACAAACGATTGCAATTAAAATATAAATTATTTACAAGGCGTGACATTTGTTTTCTATTTATCACGCTTTAATATTATGCTAAATTTCATACAATATTAGATACTTATTGTTTACCAGAGACCATCAAACATCATCATCTACACCTATATATATTTGTTTATTGTAACTATATCAGTCTTAAATAGTACTCTATTAAATACCATATCTAAAATAAGAAAATAAGCTTTAGTAACTGATATTAAAAAAACGTTCGGCTTTATGTCCAAGGTAAAATTTATTACCATTTACGAGAGACCAATAAAAAGATTTATAAGCTCATTCACTTTCATTGATGTGAATAACCGTCTTATGAGTAAATAGCTTGGATCGAACATACTTCGGTGATCTTGCCTATTGAACCCACAATCTGCTTTCATGCCGTTTGTGTTTCGTCAAAGTTGGCAAGATGCCAATACCGAAATCCCCTGTTCTATTTACCCACTATTTCAGAACTATATTTCCAGATATTCTTGACCCAGGTATTAAGGATAACATTGACACCTATTTTAGTAAAAAGGTTGAAATGTAATGGTGAAATGCTAATGTCACTTACACTAACTTAATTATTAATATACAATAAGAATCAAAAATGAAAAGAAAAATATGTATAAAACAATATAAACAAAGTCATTATGTAAAATTTAATAGTCATTATATATTCTTGGCATACCTTATTAATTAATCAAATAAAGTTTTCTACTTGACATTGAATGGATTCCATTGGTAATTATTATCCAAGAGCATGTTGAATGACGCCAAGGAACGCGGTATATATGCCATGGCCCCTGGAACAGACGAATTAAATATCGTCATCAATAGCTGACTTGATAACATCGTGAATCATCATTTCTTTTATTTATTTATAGTTGAATCGACTCATGGGTTACAACACGTTAATTTTAACCGAAGATTACGGTTTCGTTCCCAGGAAAACAACAGTAAATTCTTAGTCTTTCTTTGTGTTTGTAATTCGTGTTAAGCCCGGCGACGTTGAATAACATCTTGGCACATATGCATCCACCAATCCGCACCAAAGCAGCATGATGTACTAAGCTTTATAGGAAATGAGGACTGTAAAAGGCCCAACAATTTATAGGTCACACAAGTAATTTATTATAGAAGAACGTGCCCTCTTAAAATAGAGGTCAATCGTAATCGTGACGAATTACTTTTCTATAGAAATAATATATTTAATTGTATTTTCCAGGTAAATGAAAGAAGCCCGCAAAGCACTTCCGGCGGTAGTTCACCGAATTCTGATCGTGGATTGTCTCCTCGCCCTGATGTAACGAAATAAATTGCTGGTTTCTGAATCATACTATATGTATCACATTAGTAGCTCTGTTGTAGAAAGTGTATGTAAGTTAAATTATAATCAAATATTCCACGCTCTTTTGCTTAACAATTACAAAACTTAATAAAAGTATCATCTTTAACTAAAAATATTAATAATGTTATTTTAAATATATTAAAATCAAATATATTATTAAATCGTTTCAATGAGAATGCAATGGCATGGCATGCCCGTAGTTTGTTATTATTAATGTTACAAATTTCTATACATTTTATTAAAGATATTTGTAATAATAACATATTATTTTAATCATGTTAAAGAAATTCATATATCTATCCAGTAGATACTTCATTATTAACGTTTAACATATATTATCTAAATTTTGAATGTAACCTGTTTAATATAATGGCGCATAAGATTTAAAATGTATAACCAGAATAAAATAAATATTAGAAAGATATAGCAAGCAATTGTTTCATTTATTTAAAAAAAAATACTGTGTTCAAGACGACTCGATATGACATGACCCAATGTAACACGATACGATACGATAAGACTGTTTGATTTTTTTATATCGTTGTTCAGCTCAGTATTCAATTCAAAGGTAAAGCCAAATTGGCTTCTAAAAAGCTCAGTGCTCACCAAGGCGATACTGTCGACTCATCGTCTAAAATTTTACAGGGCGCAAATTCAGCCCATCTCTGGACAGGAGCTACCCAATACCAGATTCTCTCTTTTGACAGCATTCAACGTAGCGAGTTTGAATTGTCCACTTTCCCGAACCGATATGACATAAAAACCTTCAACAAAAGAGCGTACTCTTTCCTCAAAGGCTTGCAACGCACCTGCAAGTGTTGCAGGAGTTCATGGGCGGTGGTAGTCATTTTCCATCAGGTCAGCCAGATGCTTGTTTGCCCCCTATTACACAAAAAAACGCATGATTTATAGTTATGTTGACATCGTTTGTTTATGGAAAAAATAACAAAAAAAATATAAAGTAGTTGATAGTTGCTTCTTGCAAAGTTTTGACAAAAAAAGATTTGTTGTAATACAAGCTTCCATTCCCTAAAAAATCCCTGTAATAAATGATTTTTGAAAAATCCTTTCTGCTGCTCATTTAAGTCCTGCAAGTAGTTCCTGTGCAAAATTTTATATTGTTAGACCAACCGTAGAGTTTAGGCAGATAAATATTTTAATTTTTTTTAAAGTAAATTAATTTTTTTTTTTTAACTGTCTATCTATATACGAAGGCCGCCATACTCTACGTATAAAGTTATTAACAAATAAAACTAAGCAAGTAAACATTACATTTAAACATTGTACAAAAATTCAGAAAACCTCTTCATGTAATTGGTTTTATTCTCTAACGTCACGTCGTTAAATTCATCGTTGACGCAAATGAGATATTTACTGAAACCCTCCAATAGATACAAACGCTACACGACGAGAACAGTGCAAATTGACACTAATCACTACGACGAGTTACATTACATTTTTAATACTGATTTCTATTCAACAAAATCAACACAAAGCATCTATTAACAAACAACACATTCACAATGCTAGAATTAATATTTGAATTAAAAATTATAAAATCTAATTTTATTAAAATTCTAAAAGATAGACAAAAACGTATTCATATCGGGCATTTAAGTTTATGATAAGTTGTAATATAAATACTAAATAGTAATGGCAATATATCAAAGCGCCGTCACTATATATATGGATTTATTTACTTTGTATACACTAAGTAGATACGTGAAATAAATAGCCAAAATAATATATACATATTATTAGATTCGTGATACTATAAACGGACATTAATCATACTAATATATTATATACGTGACTGCCTCGTTGGTCTAGTGGCTAAATATAAGGCCGCAGACCCGGTGGTCCTGGGTTCAATTCCCAGGTCGGGCCAATAAATAGTTATTGGGTTTTTCTGTCAGAAAATTCTCAGTAGCAGCCCGGAGTCTGGAAGTTGGAAGTGTGTACACTCCCGTGCCTCGGAAAGCACGTTAAGCCGTTGGTCCTGCGCCTGAACTCTTTCCGGTCGTGTTGGATTGCCGTCCCATCGGATTATGAGAGCTAAGGAAAAGAGAGTGCACCTGTGTTTGCGCACACACTTGTGCACTATAATATGTCCTGCACAGTTGGCTAATCTCTCTTGAGAATGGCCGCCGTGGCCGAAATCGGTCTGGAGGACCTTATACTATATACGTACGTTGATGCTATATTTAAAGGTTCCACACATGCAACTTCAGTAATTGTATAAATCCTTTTATTAGAATTATTAAAGGATTTTCAATATAGACAAGACTAATTAAGTAATTCAGTATTTTGTTAAAAAAACTCCTTCTTGCCTAAAAATTCGTTTATTAACATCTCAGCCATATATCCATTTTAGACAAATTTTATCTCAATTTTGTTTTATAAGGACAGGTAAACTTTACTAAGTTTGAAATACATTTTAGAGATTTGGTAGATCATAGATGCCATCTATTCCTGAACTAGTATTGGAATCTAACTTCCGTATGACCCCAGCTACTTCACTTTCTGTAGTCGGTGTAAGATGGGTTAGCGTAGTTGTTTAAATGAAGACTTACAGTATCGCATTATTACTGTGATAATGTTAAGGTATTTGATTAGCTAATATCGATCCTTCATTCGAAAAGAAGTCGTTGAAGCATTAACAGACATCTCTTACGTCCATTACACCGATTGTCCAATATTTGAAGTAAGTTTGATGCTACGATTTCCTTAGGTTTGTGTAATTGTTGAGGCTGCTTATTAAATTTTACATTTTTTAGGTTAGTTCTTGCATTTATTGAGTAAGTCCATAAAATGTTCCATTCTTGCCTAAGTGGGTTTAATATTTTAGTTTTGGCTATTTTTCTTTTTTAAATACTCACAATGATTTTTTCTTCGATACTCACAATTTTTACGTCACTTTGTTTATTTTACCGTTATTTTGTACATCTCGCTATGATAGTCAACTGCGATCTTTACACAATGAGAATTATATACATAAATACCACTCATCACGAATTCTCCTCCACTGCCCACTCGATTGACTTGAAAGACACGATTACTCCTTCCCCGAAGTAGACGCTCACTAAGAACAGATTTTACACTAATCCTATCTAAAATACATTTCTCATCTCATCAACCCGCGCGAAGCCGGGACGATCAACTAGTTAACTATAAAATAATTAAGTACAATTAAACGAATGATACTATAATTTGAAATTGTTTACTGTTTTCAATGCTTATCGATGACACAGCCTCTTAAGATCGTTATCAAGGGTTATGACTAATTATTTATAATTATCATATTTTACATTAACTGTATAATTTTAAAACAATAATTAAATAACTGTTTCTTCAAACGATGAATGTTGTATAACAGTATGAAATAAAAATAAACATTTATTTATTTCTTATAAAAATAATACAATTCACTTAATATGAGAATTACGCGAACTATGGAATGGGTGGGTATTAGTAAATTCTTAATCTTAATAAAAACTAGATAATTAAATTTCAAGGTATGAGTATGATAATATGTTCAAATTATTATGTCTTTGTTACAGGGAGATTAATTTTCTGCTAAATAAGATTGATGAGAAACGAACACAGTCATCAAGCTGAAATCGGAGATAGATGTGAGGCGTAATTAGAAGACAAGATAAGAAATGTGTACACTAGACTAGACTAATGATAAGATTAAAAGTAACGTCAATAATAGAAAAGTGAAAAATAAATATTTATGGTGATTTGACAAAGTATAAGTGGCATGTGATTAAAAGAGTGTTTAAAATGTCTTTTTACGAATGAAAAGGAAGAGGAAGGTAATATACAATAAATACTCGTGCGTGAAGGAGACGGAGCGGTGCGTGCGAGTGGGATGTAAAATACGCTAGACAAAGTACCATCGAAAAAAATAAACATACACATATTATATTATGTATCTCGTCACTCATGTTAGAATATTTGGATATAAAGGCAAAGAAGACTACGTCCGAAATAAAACCGCATTTCCCAAAATAAAACTGACACATTTAATTTATTAACATAAAAAAAATCAGACTTGATTACTTATGGCATGTTTATCAGGAATTTAAGACGTTTTTTTTTTGTTTACATGACCTATTCAATACAATATGCATAGATAATTCATTATATCTTCTTGAAATACTGCTACGTGCAATTTTAATTACAGTTGCTTTTGCAAACTACCGCTAGATGTCACTACAGGTAAATATCACCGAAGTTAAATCGCGCTGGCAAGATTTATTTTGCACTATATATAAGCTTGCAGAAATTTCTCATCGTGGAGTATGAGACATGTCACTGCCATAGGTTTAAGTTCTAGTTAATAGTGATGTATATATTGTAAATATAAACCTAGTGTAAGTGTAAGAAGGATCAAAAACTTTTTTTAAAATTTTTGCGGGTTGACCACTCAGCATGATCAACCTAAATAAAATATTACACTAATTACACCCAACTCCTCAATAAAAAATGGCATTTTTAATATTGAGAGCTATATAACGCAATACATTGCAGTAAATATATTAATTCAACGACATCGGTAACGCTTCTAATAAAAAAAAATGTATGAAATTGTAATTAAAACACTGGTAAATATATTTCGAAATCATGTTACCATAATTTAATCAGAATCTTTCGAGTTTCGTGGTTATTCAATTTGCACAACTTAAGTAGTTTTTATAAAATTTTTAACACGTTTAACGGTTGTATGTAAAATGCCTTGTTATTCACGAGTTCGAAATTGGAATATTGCTTAGAAGAAACATATCGGAAATGAATTCAGTCTGATGATAACTATTTAACAGACTATTTTAGATTTATATTTTTGGAAAATAACCATTGTTTATATCCTTCTCTGCTTCGCTTTATTTATATTATGAATTACATAGTTAATTAAATTGGTTAGTTATATCTTATCTTAACATTGAACTTAAGATCGGAACCACGAAGTATTAAGATAAAACACGTTCGTATTTTATCAAAACAATTTACATATAACCATTAAAACAAATTTATACTTATGATATACTAGATTAGACTGACTTGGTTAGTAATAAAAATTATAAATAAAAAATACAAATAATTTAATAATTAAAAAAAATAATTAAATAATAAAATTTTAATTTTTTTTATTTTTTATTTTACCATCAAATTTTAAATCAAAATTGACAAAATATAATATTAAGTATAAACTCAAACAACATTTGCTAAAATTAAATAACATAACGAAAAAATACTCTTACAATAATGGTTAATAATAATAATATTGTTAATTAATATTTAGGTTCTTTTTTGTATGCTTTATTTAGTGAAAGCTCACCTGTTATGATAATATTATTGTTTTTGTCTAGAAGTTTATATTTTAGTTTAGTTTTATGTTTGTTAGTTTAAGCAACACCTAAAACAAGCTGACAAGGGTGCCAAGTATAAAAATTAACAGTAATATTTCTATATTAATAAATAAATAATAAGCGAGTTGTTTACTATTAAAATGTACTTAAATATCATAAACATTTTTCATCGTAGTTTAAAATTGTCACAATGGCCTTTTATCTTGTTCTGTCTGCTGAGATAAAATCGTCGATACTTGTATGTTTTGACAAGGCAAACGAAAATATTCAAATTTATTTAAATGTTTCACAAGTCAAATTTCACATCCGTTCTTTTTTAAATAAATTGAAATGCAATACACAACAATTTATTTATGCGAAACATAATTTTTAACAAATATTTAAAATGTATTATATAAATACATTGTAATAAATTATTAGATATGTGTAGTACTAAGTTATAACATTGGTTCTGAAGATAATAAAATATACGAAATGAACCGGAAATTTTCTCACAACTAACACAACTTCCCGCCGCTAGATGTATCTGTTTATTATTAAATCGCGCTAACGAGTTGACGAGCGTTAGATACATAAGCTGGGAGTAATTTTTCGCATGTAGTAATTCTCCGGCCAGAGTTCACCTCGGCCCATCAACAAAAAAATATTGTTAGTCCATTGAAAAGTTACATAGACCTTGCATTTGTCAAAGTCAGCAATATTTTTTTTTTGATGTATTGGGGGGGTTGTTAAAAGCTTAAGTTCGAGTTTGTGGGGTTGCAACCCTTGGGGAAAATCCGCCATCTTGAAAAAAGGGGTAAAATCGTTTTTGCGAAAAAACAAGAAAACTATCCACCGTGTTAAAAAATTGTTAAAAAATTGTTTGTCGTAAAATTGAAAATAACAAAGTTATTAACAAACAGTCACTTGACAAAAAGTCAAGAGAGCAATTTTGTAGAGAATTAAATTTCCTACAAAAAACAACATAACAATTTTTTAACGCGGTGGATAGTTTTCTTGTTATTTTGCAAAAACTGATTTACCCCTTTTTCAAGATGGCGGATTTTCCCCAAGGGTTGCAACCCCACAAACTCGGTTTTAAGCCTCCCATACCATCCCCTATGCATAAAAAAAAAATTGCTGACTTTGATAAATGCAAGGTTAGGCCATATTTTTGTAACTTTTCAATGGACTATGTATGTAATAATGGAACTGTCACTGCCACCGGTTTAGTGATGAAGATAATGTAAATAGTACATTCTACATAAGTCTTAGATAATCTTAACTATAAGTCACAAGAATCGAACCAAAACTTCACTATAAAATGTGACTTAATCGAACCTTCAGAAGTTGTCTCGAATTGTTTAGAACAAAAACCTTATTAAATTATTATTTTGATTTAAAAATCAACAAAATATCATACCATAATATGACTAACTAATTCCGCAAATGGCCATTTAATATAAAGTTATAGTATTATCGTAATAATTAGTCAGACAATCAATTTTAAAAATAATTAAAACGATTTTATTTATCTCTTAACTCATAGTCTGTAAAACCTTTCTCACTGAACTAGGAGTGAGTCTGATTTAATAAACAACAGCTGGTTTCCTTTTATCGATTTTGTATCGTTGGCAATCTATGTATACAGGCTTTTTCATGTATTCAGCGATGAATGGTCGCATTTCTGGCCAGATGTACTAAGACCTTATTCGATCTAACGTACGTTCTACTCCAATATTAACCCTTAAGACCCTCAGGTGGCCCATTTCTCCTTGCATCATTATAAAAAAAAAAAACTGTATTTGTGTGTGTGGTGTCTATTTAGTCGAAAATTGCGTAATTTTACACTTATCACACTTCGATCGTACCAAGCCCAGTTAACCACATCCGTAGCACTGGAACTGAGTAGTATCTTTTAATGTATTTATATTCGATCTTTCATTTATCTTATTGTCTTTGTTAACCCTATTATGGCAAACATCTTGGGTGTGACCAAAAAGCTTACAATATATTATACATTGCTCTCGGACCCGTTTTGGCCACTCACTATCGCTATGCTTATACAACTCGCAACAATATAATAGGGTTAAAATTCCCCGACTATTAACAATAAGTACTTTTCTCAGTGATAACACCTTAAACTCCGTGCGCACTGTAGTAATTAAGATTCGTTCAGTTCTTCTCCTTTTTGGTTGCCGGTTGGCGGTTGCCGTCAAAACCCGTGTACCAGTAAAACAAAATGGAGGTGCATACGCACGAGTAAAATGTTTTTAAGCAAGCACACGCAGGACCACAATTGTTCTTATGAAATGTACGTAAAATATATTGGCCGTTAAAAGGTAGAAAATTATCTAAGCTTACGGTAAATAAATCTTTAACTTGCTTTAGATACTAAGGTCAAACTATGCAGCCTATTATGGGCCATTTAGAATTTCCCTTTTTACATTGCAGCGTTGACTACGCAGGGCCAGTGCTGATCGTTGACTCAAAGGTCGAGGCGGCAGACTCTTGAAATCTTATCTGTCCATTTTTGTGTGTTTTCTGTTAAAGCTGTTCAATTGGAGATTCTTACCGAGCTACGGAGAAAGCTTTCATAGCTACCTTGAACCGGTTTATTGCTCACAGAGACAAACCACAAAGCATCACGTCTGACAATGGCACTAATTTTGTTCGTGCAATGATTTGCATAAATTTTTAGCCGAGTCCAATATGGTTCAAGAATGTATAGATTTTAAATATATTCCTTCTTACAGCCCTCACTTCAAAGGAATGGCGGAAGCAGCTCTCTATCGCTCGACTAAACATCACCTTCAGCGACTGTTGCAATTAGTTAATTTTACATACGAAGAGACACATGTCTGGCCCAAATTGAGGCAATTTTAAACTCTTGCCCACTCCTCTATCAACTGATCCCCTCGATTTCACTGCACTTACTCCTTTACTTTTTTTAATGGGACGAGCACGCAACTTTCGAGTCTAGACCGTTTCATGAGAGTCGAACATATCAGGCAACATTTTTGAAACGAGTACTTCTCTACTTTACAACGAAAAACCAAGTGGATCTCGTCCTCAAACAACGAACTCAAGCCAAATGACTTAGTCTTCATAAGGGAATAATTAAGATTTAGCTTCCATATTTTGATTCCAGCTCCCGACTCTTGTCCTCTCATCCTGGGCGGGAATATGTCGAGAATCAAATCTTAACTCTCGACATCACACGCAGTGCGCTCACCAGCGGGCAGCCGCTAAGACTAAGGTGCGAGTGGGACGAAGACTACGAGGGGCGCGGCAATCGCCAACGCGAGACGAGACTTGGATCCACTACGCCTCGGACCACCGCTTGGTGCACACGCGACGTTTCCATTATATTATATCAGTTGATCAAACCGCGCGATCTATATATACAGTTTACTTTTATTTCCATCACCATCAAGATTCACTACAATACTGAACATTACTTTGATAAAATATAAGTAGATTTCATAGGTCCAGTCAAATGATCAGTAAAAGAAATATAAGCCTGTTACCTGCTTTATTACAATAGTAATACAGCTCATTGTAGCATTAAAGGCGAAGCCTACCCATCCAAGTCCATTGAGAGTAGACATAGCTTTAGATGTAGAACTATGAATAGTAAATAATGTTACAGATTACAGAAGTCAATACCTTTCCTAACTATAACAATGAAGAGGCTCATAAAATATTTTTAATATATTAATTATTCTTCTATATGTAATATAGTATTCTTTTATAGATCCAAAGTTCTGCTAAGAAAGTGTCGGAGGAAATCAATATCTACTATCAATATTTAAACAGGTATTTATCATATTAAATACAATAAAATTTAATAAGACAAAAATCTTGTAATAAAATTTTATTTTTTGTGGAATAAAACATCTACAGATTTTTTTAAGTGACATAATAATACGTGCCTATGAAGTACGCGTGTCAATCATTTTAAAATAAAACCAATGAGGGATTCATTCACGCCAAAACCTCCGTTAAAAATGATTTTATTATTATTAAATTCATGGTATATTAGAAGACATACGATTGTTACATACCAGCTCAGACACATACATACACACATATATACAGCTATATCTATTAGTCGAAGTCTCCGTTTAGTGACGATACGTCGGTGGTCTGACGAGCAGATCGCATTAGCATCACGCTTGACGTGCGTGTCACGCACTTGGGCAAAATTTCGTTGTCGGACAATTACATAGTACATAAGGTGCAAATATTTCGATCTTGGAAGCATCCATTTTACTTTTACGCTATTTTCCTGACTCGAGACGAGGTCACTATCTTACAATAGGCCGTTGTCGTTGCCAAGTTACTAGCGCCAGCCCATCTGGTGTCATCCCGTCATTGAAACTAATTTCAGAGAATTCATTGAGAAGAAACTTCGATGGAAGTAAAAACATTGTTTTGTTATTTAATAGACAACAGTATGTTCCTTTTAATGTTGATCACAACTACTCATATACATCGTATTCATATACATAATATTCCTTAATACAGACGGTTAGTACAATCGTTTGCACTAGCGAAAATACTTTAAAACCTTCAATTTTAACGTTATGTACGTTACCTAATGCATATTTCAATTACACAATATTTATATCAATTATAAAATATTGAAATTACTAAGTAGCAGTGATAGAATTCAAGAAATGTTTGTTTTGGTTTTGGTAACTTTCAAATAGCTATTTATATTTAAAAAGAGGCCGTTATTTAGAAACGACAGACAGACGCCTCAAATGTATTTATTTGTATAGCTACTAGCTCCCTTGAAATTAAAACGAAACAGTACAAAGTTCTATTTGATTTGTGGTTAAATAAATAATGCATAACCAAGATCTCACGCGCAACCTCTTACCAATATTTTTCATCTACTTGTACGACTCTAATCTAAATTGAATATTTTAACTTCAATCCGTACGGAATTTTACGAACACTAAAATCTTGGTTAGCATCTTCTTTTATAGCAAATAAACCACAAATGTAAACTAGTCAGCGATAAAACAATCTACAGGATTTAATCTATAAACAATTTCTGGTTAAAATAGATATGATTTAATGATCTTATCTTAACGATAGATGACTCATCTGAGTTTCTAGCTGAAGCTATTCATCGATGTTCATAATATTTTATTATGATAAATATAAATCTTCTTTATAAAAAAACAAAAATATTCCACGCCTGTTGTTATTTAGCATCTTTTATAAGCCGTATAACGCATTAGACATTATTCTTATTTCAATTTGTTTACTTTAACATTTTATTATAAGTTCTAGATATCAAAATCAAAAGAATCTTTATCGAAATAGGCGCATAAAAGTACTGTTGAAACGCCATGTTTCAGTATTGAATTAAATGTAAAGCTACCACCGATTCGGAAAGTAGATTCTGTCGAGAAGAACCAACCAAAAAAAGTAAGTAGTTATGTCGTTATAGTTCTTTTCAAAATACGTAGTCAAAATATATACTTGACATGAGATTTAAGTTTATTAATAGATCAAGTCACAAAATAGCAGTACAATTCAACTATAAAAGCAAATACCGTGTCCCAGGAAGGATTTATTGACATTTCAAAGACGATAATTAAGTTTTCATTTTTATCCCTCGTAAAACAATGATTGTTACTGTTTTCATAAAAATCTATGTGAATATGCATAATATTGATAAATATAGTGTGAAGCCGTTGTCACTGTAAGTATACATTTTCCTAAACACATTCCGAAGGGTGTCCCGAGCTACATAATTATAATAATACAACAAGAGAGAACTATTATTTAGTTTATGTTATTATCTTGCTGGGGTCAGTATAATGTATTCAGCGGCGTGTAGCACTAAAGAGGACGGAAACTCGAATTGAAGTTCTAAAAAAAGACATCTATGTAGGTCATAATACTTTCATTACAAAAATCAGTTTCAATCTCTAAGCAAATCGAATAAAATCCTATCGATATTTTCTAATACCAATCTAATGTAGTTTTAGAGACGAGCTGTCTATCTCAGCCCACAACTCAAGGTAACTACTGAATTAAAATTACTGTTTGATCTACCATTAGTCAGCGCCACTTGTGAAATATCAAACTTCAAATATGTTAAATGTATCTTAGTAATCTGAACCATGAAACGACCGACCCGCAATTAAAAGACAGGAAATTGGCACGTAAACTAACAAGAACAAAGTTTGCACGAATTACAAGGCACAAAATATGGTAACGATTTTAATAATACGAGTATTAATAATACGACTATTAGAGTATAAATTTCGTTTAAACGTGATGTAATTTGGAATGAAAAGCATGCGTTACGATGTTATTCTTTTAATAGTTCTATAATGTTTATTTATTGATTGCATTAATTTATCTTCTCCTTGGCAGGTGTCGACATGGTTTAGTGAATAGGTCGTGTGAATCTGAAGATTTCGAGTTTAAACCGGACGAGTCTAACTAGATTTCATTCGCTATATTTGTTTTTATAATTCATCTCATGCTAAACAGGTAAAGAAAAACGTCATTAAAACTGATCGTGTCTAATGAAATTCTGCCACGTCTGCACTAGATCAACACGATGGAATTGGCTGAGACCTCATAAAAAGAGATAAAAAGAGATAAAGGTCTTTTTACAGAGACATTACATAATGGTTATGACAACTAATAAATCCAAACATTTGGTTCGCCTTTATTTCATCATGTTATTATGTTACCAAGGAAAGATTAATATCAAAATAACTATTGTCCCAGTTAGTTTTTTTATCAACGGTTATAATATTAAAAATAAAACCAGTTTTGTTATTTAAAAATTTCATTGATATTGGACATCTGTGTCCAAAATTGTTTTGGATTGGCGCCAAAATATCAAAGCGATTAATTTTTCAAATGTGAGCTGATGCAAATAAATGAGGTCATGAAATGACTTGTATCATGACAGAAAAAATGCTTCCAATAAATCTGAACTTCATTTCTTTAATAATACATTTATACAGTAATTTATTTAATATTCATTTATTTTGACATGCATATTATTGATAAAAAAAAACAGTAACTACTGAGTTCTTTTTACTTCGACTCGATAAACAAGTATAGATTTTATCGAGTTTGTTTGCATTAAATGTTTTAAAATGTCGATTCAAATTGACGAATTAAAATATAACTTCCATTTAGATTTTAATACGGAGAATAAAGAACTTCGAATGTATCTTTATTGAAGTAATTTAAACACTGAAACAAGACAAGATTGATAACATTACTTGAGATTACACACTGCAGGCAATCAGTCTAGATTAAGTTGAGTCGTAGTGACAAATTTAAGGAAAACGACCATTTATTTTAATGATTACAGAGGTGTAGGGTAATGACAATAATACAAAATACGAACTGACAAAGAACTCAATCGGACGTTTAAAAATAGGTACCGTGTAAGTCAAAAGTAATGCGATTAGGTGTGAATTTAAAATTGCTTCATTTCGCGGCTATTTCCTATTGCAATAATATAATAATGAAGTAGTACAGCTGGAAGCTATCCGACATAATTTTAAATGTTTCTAGTCAATGGGCTATCATCTAGATTATAGTTTTAGGGTCAAATTATAAGTAAAGTGTTAATAAAATCAGCAAAAGCGACAGCGAAATTCACAGATTTATGCTTGTAATCTTTGAGATAGATACTTTGTTAATACTGAATAACCACTCCGGATCCTATTAAACAGAATAAAATCATCAAAATTACGAAACTTTTGAATGAAAATTTAAACATAAACTAGACCTCATTTTGAAGTCTACTGGAAATGTATTCAATTTAGCTTGGACAGTCTTTACGAAATATAAACAGTCAACGAGATATTTTTGAAATATAGTAATTTCTTTTTGTTTTGGTAAATAAATAATTAAAATACGTACGTTAAATTAAATACTACACACATACGTAACCATAATATACGTCAAAGAGGTAAAACTATTTTGCTTCAGAATATAGACTAAAATTCGACCATGAATTTTATTCACTATGTTTTCAACAATAGTTTCATACATTAAACTATCAAACAAAAATGCAGGGAGTGATTGATGATTACATTGTTTCGCGAAATATTTCTTACACCTTTTGTTATGATAGCTATTATTCAAGAGTCATAACAATGCTGGCAGAGATTGGTCTACGGTTCTCCAAATTAAAAAGTACGTTGTTCGAAAATTTAAATATATTGAACCAATACAAACAATTGTCCATCATCGACTGTTACGCTCGAATTGAGTCCTTGGCAATGCTTCCCTGATTTAATTATAACAACTTACGTATTTGTCAAATCCATACGAATGTTGGCAACCGCGCAAAGAAGCTTCATTAAACAGTAAAGACAGTAGAAATGACATCGCAAATGTTTAGAATTTGAACTAATGAAATAGCCACAGGTTTTACATTCTTTATTTGAGGGATTAGTCTACCATGGAAGTGTTGTATTATAATAATCAATATGAATTGTTGTTTATGATTTAATTTAGGTACATAGAAAAAGTGCAGTTTATTGGTTGACGCCGATGTTTCATAAGTTTATTTTCATAACGTTTCACTGGGGTAGGGCTTTATGCGAACTCGTCTGGGTAGGTAGGAAATGTGAGTGAGCCAGTGTAATTACATGCACAAAGGACATATCATCTTCAGTTCTCAAGGTTGGTGGCGTATTGCCGATGTAAGCGATTTATTAACATATCTTACAATGTCTATGGGCGTCGGTGATCACTTACCATCAGGTGGCCAACATGCTTGTCCACCTACCTATTAAAAAAAACGTGATAACATTGTGTCTATTATGATAACGCCTTATAAAGATTATATAATAAGAATGCTTTGTTTTTTGGGCTTTCTATTGATATAAAACCCTAGACTGTAGAATAAAAAACTAGTTACATGATCATTTGCAATTATGAGTTCGTATATTTAGGATAATGTAAAATGACAGAAAAAGACTGCCATTTCCATGAAACTGTTTCTTCGTAACAGCTACTCTTTTAACTTTTAAAATTAGATTTTAGCATTGCAATTTCATACATGTCTCTTGTCATTCTCTTGTGTTTGGTCTTTTTTTTGTCCTTGAAGCATCAACACGTCAATGACAAAAAAAATACACGCCTTTTCTATTACTTCAAAATTATAGTAGGTCAAACAGGTTTGCGATAGGAAATCTTTGATTTCAAACATTTTAATGTTTTTAACTACCATTTTTTTTAGTATAATTACCCGAAAACAAAAGCGTAGGACTTTACTTTCCAAGATATTAATATCTGCTAATACCCTGATAGTAGGTTGATGACGAGAATGTAAGACCACCTCCATCATCGGCAACCACTTTTGATAACGATGGTGCCTTTTACTACCGAGACAGTTTAATAATGTTGTCATTATATATAATTCTTTGAGATAAGGAACTTAGTTTTTAGAGTATTTTATTTATAACATCACATTTGAAAGAGACTTACGTTACTTTTAATATTATAGTTCGTAATTGTACTAGTAATTACAATTTCATAAGCTAAGAAGGACAAGCTGGAGTGAGACCGGAGAGATGTCATTCTGCCGGATGGAGGATCAGAAGGCATTGTCTCTCAGAGTCTGCAGCTCCATACATCATACAGCCTCTATGAAAATAAAAAACATGTTTATTAGATCATGCTTTTATCCACCGCTTCAAGAAAGTTTTGTCATACTCGCTTATAAGCCATTACAAGTATTTTTACAATATGTGCACTTACTGTTATGGGCTTTGTGCAAATCTGTCTGGGTAGGTGATGAGTTCATGACATTTTTTCATTTCAATACTATTGTTGAAACCCAGTTTGAAATTGGATGTCATTATGTGAAATAGGTGTACTGACATATAATATATTTATTGTTATATACCATTTATACAGACATACTATTAATACTAACAACAAAAACAAATTTGTAACCACTACTTTTCGCTTACATAGTACGGTACAGAGAACGTTTTTGGGCAATGGTATAAGTATAAATATTGATACCTATACTTCGACTATAAATTGTTTCTTAAATTAGTCGCTGCTGCGTTGTTAAGACGTGAGGAATACAGAAAATTGAGCGCGCTTTTAATTTCACTACCAAAAAAAATATTATTTTAATCTGCATTATATTTTTCATTCACTGATATGATTTTTAAATTTATTAAATAGTGAATGAATTACATTTTTAAGTATTTTATTCATTAATGTTTATCGATTCACTCGAACCAAATTACTTTTATCATAATTATAGACGGCAAAATTTTCAATTTTTATGTCGCATAATATTATTTATCTCTTTTGAATTACATCCATATTCCTTTGTGCCCGAACCGCCGGTCGTTGGCATTGTACAAATAAATTCTTCAAAGACAATACTCTAATCTCATTGTCTCCACTCGTGAGGGCCTTTCTATCTAAAGGTTCGGAATTGCAATTTAACGGAAAAATCTTGGTATGTACACGTTATTTAAGAAATTGTGGCTCTCTATATCACCTATAAAAACAAATAAATGGTAACTCTGAACGCTAATAAAACCTAACATTTAGTGGACCATTTGCCACAAGTGAATACATGGTTCGTTTTAAGCTTGCGCTATCGTTCTCGAAATTTTGATCTTAACAAAAAGCTATACTGATTCATTTACATGAGATTGGTATGATAAAATTTGGTTACCGTATTAAGTCGAGTAGGTACTCGAAAATCTGTATGAACTCACTGAACAACAACAAAAGCGAATCGAGGCTTACCTTAATGTGTTGAATGTGGGGACACATAAATGAGGGGCTTCTGAATCGACTTGTCACTTGTGGTGAAAAGTGGATCTTGTATGACAATAAAAACGTCCGTTGTAATGGTTGGTTAAAGGGAATGCAGCAATACCATGTGCCAAACGCATATGAGATCTGAAATGACAGGCTTGAAATGATTTATAGAATAATTTGTGGTTGTCCTTGCCCTATATTCCCTTGCGTGTTACTAAATGGTGATAAATGTTTTTAAATCGCTAATATAAACTTATTGAAGGATTATTTACACTAGAGGCTAATATTTTATATCCTACTGGACTTCGTTATTTGTCAATTTGTTAAATTTGTAAATCAATAGCAGATAACATAAAAAGGAATGATTCCGAAAATTTACCAGAAATGCTTATATATTTTTCTGTGAAAGGAGACCTTTCTGTTTTAACATATTCAATAAATTAAATACTTAAATACGCTCTCATTACCTCATAGATACCGCTGAACCTTTTTAAATCGTGCTATAAAGTTATGCGAAGAATTATTTACAATAAAGCGGATAATACTAAATATCCTACTGGAGTTAATTGTAAATCAATGGCAGATGACAAAAAATGATTCAGAAATTTTACAAGGAAAACTTATATTTTTTTTAGCTATCACTGGGTCGGGTATCTTCAAAGTATTTTAGCATATATCTTGTGAAAAAAAAAATGTTATAAAATAGTATTCCTTATACTTATGTCAATTTTCAGACCTAAGCGTATTACTTTATTGTTAGTGATTATCTGTGAATAATATTATTATACACACGTAGCTGTCATTGGCTTTTTTTTGTTTGTTTTTTCTATTCTTTGCGTGTAGTTCCCATGGCAATGGTCATAATGTTTCTTTAGTGAATTGAATAAATTTTAAATAAATTAACGTCATGATTCATAACCAAACATCTGCAGACAGATGGATATTTTAAAAACAGCTGATGTTAGTCGTTCCGTAAGTTATTTAGAACATACTCGTAACTTATTTTTGTGTAATATGAATGAGAATTCTTACAAATGAAAAAAAAAACACCGATTATATTTTTGGCAATTCAATACTATTTAATATATGTAAGAAACACATTTGCAAATGGCGGTCACATTGAATAATATTATGTGAACGTAAAATGTAAGACGTTGACTAAAACGAGTGGCTTAGGCGCTGTCTCTAGTAAATTTATAGGCTTAGATTATCATTACATACAGACATACTGTATGGACATTTTTATTTGTTGAGGTCAAACTTTAATGGGTTTAATGTTGCTTCTGCTAATAAAGGGTTCGATTATTTCATAAGCAACATAAAACGGTATAAGAACTGTTACTTAATAAAAGGAAACAGCCATTATTTTTTCTATTCATACTATTTATTTTTAATGTAAAAACAACGTCCGTTTGACTTTATACTACTTTAAATTTGATTTTAATTAATTAAATATTTGTCAATTAATCCAAAACTAAAAGGACGACGTTTATATAGCGCGAATTTGCGTTACCATAATCACATCAATCATTTAAAGTCATTACAATTTATTTTTTGAATATAAAATGATTAAAACATGGAAGAATTTAATGAAATTCAATAATAGACAAATATAATACCAAGAAACTTATTCTTAATTAACTATATTCTGATAAATTATGAAGCTTTATTTATACATTACTGCCCTACTACATTACTATAAAAGAAGTGTAATGTTTTAAGAGTGTATTAATTATTTATGTATATGAATTTCTCAATTCTTCCGCAACGTTTAAATGCCTGAACAGATTTGGATGTATGAAATATAGTTACAATACCACCATTCCGAGTGACGATGACTTTTTTAAACACAATTTAATTACGCGGCTGTTTGACATTCGTGTTTTTTAATTGCGTTGACTGATTCATATCAAACTGAGCAAAGCATGTATTTTTTATATTATTATTCATATAAATTACCGGTACGTGGATGAATAATAAAAGAAATCCCTGCGAGTACTCGCATGGCGTACTCGCATGGATATCTTTCCAGGATTCCTATCCAGCTGACGTCATTTAAGCATGATTGTGTTTAACAGCCCTCATTACAAATCGCATAACCACGAATGGAAAATCGATCGTAAACTATCAACGTTGAGGTCACAACTGACAACAACCGTTCTCGATAAGACGCAATGAAATTAAACAGACTCCTTTGTGAAGTCACAATAATATTAATGTAGGAGTTTTTGTAGGTGGATATTAATTATTAAACGACTCTCAAAACGACAACGACACGACGCTCAAACGACTTTTCGGATTTTAATAATATTCGGTCTAGAATTATTTTTTATCATACAATAAGACAAAGGTTACTTCTATATTAACCAAGACTATCGAAGTACCAATTAATTTATTTAATAATAATTAAATAAATTTTAATTCAGTAATTTGGCCTTTGTCCAGCAGTAGACGTCTTTCGGCTGAAATGATGATGATGATGATAATGTTGATCGAAGTATGCAATAGCCAGTCATTAACCATTTCGTTTATATTCGGTCAAATACATATTACAATGTGTGAATTAGAATGACTTTAACAAATTTGCAGGTGATCGTTAATAAATCTGCTAACTTGATGATTATTGTATTACACAGTTATTAATATTTGATATTAAAATGTCGATTCTTTTTTTCAATTCTATTTTCGAATTTCAATTTAAAACCATTAATGAATGGTTTACATAAATCTTCGATCTAATCTTAACGATTATAAATCCATTAGTTTATATGAGTAGTATAACTATTCCAACGACCACAGACAATAACATCTATCTTAGATGTTATTGTCTGTGGTCGTTGGAATAGTATTAAACCATTAAAATAATTAAACTGAAAAATAAAAACACATTCATAAGATCGATATTACGCTATAATTTTTTATGCGATTTTGTCAGCCATCGACGTTCACATGTCGTACATTGTACTAAAACATTCATCAGGTTGATTACAGAGTTCGTGACACGAAGCAATATTGTTTTAATAAATGAATCATTTTGTCCATGTTTTTTTTTATATAAATGGACATTTATTTGTGAATGATATATATAACTTTGTGTGAGACATTTTTTGATTTATTTTAATTTATTATTTTTGAATTAACAGCATTTCATTTCGATAGATTTAAGTCTGAAAAAAGTCTTTAAAATAGGTAGACAGGTTGTAAATGGTAAGTGGTCACTGTCAGTTATATTAATATCTTACAATGTTATTACTAAACTTTAAAACTGAGATGTTATGTCCCCTATACCTGGAGTTACACTACTTCAAACGGAACACAACAATACTAAGTATTTATGTCTGGCGCAGACGGGCTTACACAAAACCTTACCACCAAGTAAATATTTTATATAAGTTTTTTCGAAAAATGTTGTATTAGATCTCAGGAAAAACCTGTAAGGCGTAGAGCGTACAGTAAGATGTATTAACAAGTACGGCCTAAAAAGTTGCCTTGCAATGACTTATTGATTGATTATTTTAAAGCAACCTCCCGAAAAAGAAGATCTATTTAATAACTCTTCTGATTTTTGGTAAATATGATATACCTCGAGATTGTTCTCGATTGAAAATGATGTATAACTTTTTCCCTTAAGAGCGGAATAAGGTTGAAAAACTAGCCCTATTTAAGCAGCGCTTCAAGGGTCTACCTAGTAATTACAGGCACTAGGGGCAGTATATTAGTTCTTAAAGTTGTTGGCGCATTGTTGGTGAAAGGGATGCTAAATATTTCTTACAGTGCCAATGTCTACGAGCGGTACTGATGACTAGCCATCAGGTGCCCCATTTACCTGCCTTATTTTATTAAATAAACATTTTTTACCTACAAGTTTTAACTCAATATTAAAATGAACATATGCGGTGTTCATCTTATCTTAACAGTTTTGCTTTGATTGTCACCAACTCGAATTATAAATGTTTTGAAATTGAAAATATTCAAATAATATGTAAGTAATTAAGAGCCGAGGTGGCTAAGTGGGTACAAACGAAAATTTTAACAGAAGATACGAAGTTAAATGAGTTTTACGTGCTTAATTTGTGTTCATTAATTAATTTCGTGCCGTGAAAAATTAACATTGTGAGGAAATCGTGTTCTACATATTTAAATATTTGGATATAAACTTCATAATAATACCCCCTAAAAGTCTGTTTTCAAGTATTTACTTTATAAACTAAGAAGAATTTCAAAGACTGTTTGTTCATTAGCTTAAAACCAAATTTCAACTTAAAATAATAAACAAGAATCGTCGTGGAACTTGTTTGGCTTGAAGTTCTTTTGAAGCTTATTGGAGCATTTGTATAAAATACAAACAGTTTATTGTTAACAAATAAGATTTTCTCATTAAGCCTGTTTATCAGCCATTGTTATTGTTTTCTTAAGATACTTCGGTTTTTGATATCACATTCCTATCAAATTATTGATTCAGTACAAAAAAATACATCCATTTCAACTTTAGCTACATAATAACATGTATTTATTTAAAAAATAATATTCTTCATACCATTTGACTTTGTAAATGGATATAGATTTTATACTTTTATGGGGTTACTATATTTTTTTCTTGATATTGTAACTATTTATCTGCATCAGTGTTTAAGTCACCAGCATGATGTTTCCTATTAAAATACATAGCGCTATCCGCGCATACTCAATGATATATAGGTCGTCGAAAGTGATATCGTTTAATATTGAATTGCTGATTTGAGTATCACAGTACTAGAGAAGGGGTAAACATCGTGACGTCGCCTGTTATTGTAAAGGCGGCACGAGGACAGAGTCGTGTTCGAAAGTGAGGAATTAAAACTCACTTCTCCAAAATGAAACTGTCGGTTTACCTATTTTACTTTTAAAGTGTGTTTATTGTGTTTAAAAGAAAATAAAGTAAGGTTCTACGAAGTTTACACAAGATGGAGACAGTACTATCGCTCAGCCATCGGTCCCGCTGACATATATTTATAACGAATTCTTGCTTTTTGTAAGGAGTTTTACCCCTTTTCCTCCGGCGTGGAGATCTTGTCTACTGTAATTTTATATAATTTTATTTATTTTGTAGTTAAGCATTTATTATTGTGCATCTTTATTTTTTAAGTAAAATTTTTGTGTGTTGTAGTTTTAAGTTTACTTTCGACACCGAAAGCACATAGTTTATTACCATAAATGATTTTTGCTCCATTTCTTGGACTGTATCTTCTAAGAACACCAAGATGATGTCGCCTGCAAAAGCCTGGCAATGGATTCGCCTCTGGTTGGTCGATTTATTTTTCCGGTTTCAATAGGACTGCTATTGCAGTTTTTTTCACAATACTGGGAGGTATTAACTTGGAGTTAATTAATAGTTATTCAAAGATACTTATTAAATAACTCTAAAACAGTTCTTGTACCGATCCCCTTATTTTTTTTTATATAGTTACTAGCTACAGCTATATTGCTTTATTTGTTTAAATAATAATTATACGACATAGCTCACGCGTCATTTGTACGTTCATGGTACAATGCCAAAATCATTCACGTAATTTATGGACAAATAACTGTTATTTCATGTTTCAACTCAAACGGTATAATTATGACAGGCCGCGAACAAAAAAAGAAAAACCATTTTGTTAATAAAATATTGTAGTAATTAAAATGTACTACAATGCTTTTAAACTGTTTAATAAACATAATATTTTACTTTAATTATTATAATATTTCTTGATTATTTACGTATTTTGTATTTTTAACTGCCTCGTTGGTCTAGTGGCTAGATATAAGGCCGCAGACCCGGTGCGGCAATAAATAGTTATTGAGTTTTTCTGTCAGAAAATTTTCAGTAGCAGCCCGGAGTCTGGAAGTTGGAAGTGTGTACACTCCCGTGCCACGGAAAGCACGTTAAGCCGTTGGTCCTGCGCCTGAACTCTTTCCGGTCATGTCGGATTTGCCATCGGATTACGAGAGCTAAGGAAAAGAGAGTGCACCTGTGTTTGCGCACACACTTGTGCACTATAATATGTCCTGCGCAGTTGGCTAATCTCTCTTGAGATTGGCCGCCGTGGCCGAAATCGATCTGGAGGACCTTATTTTGTATTTTTAATGAAACCGTTGAACTATTATTATTAATTGCTTACTGATTCATTTAGCTATCAAAGGGGGTGCTCAATTATATCGGGGATCATTCTGTGGTGAAGTATCAAAGAGTAAGGAAGAGGACTAATAGATTAATGGAACTCTGTTTTATATTTATACTGGACTCCAAAACTTTTAAATATAAGTAGAATATTTAAACTGTGCTTCTATTATATGAGTACACGATGTGTTATTAAAAATTATAATATTACAAAAATAAAATAAAAAATAGAAACATTTTTAATACAAACTACAAACTTAATATTAATAATTTAACGAGCCGGGTGGCGTAGTTGGTAGATACCTGCCTTTCGCACCACAGGTCGTGGGTTCGATTCCCACCCAGGACAAACATTTGTGTACATGAACATATCAGTTTGTCTTGAGTCTGGGTGTAATTAGCTATATAAGTATGTATTTACAAAAGAAAAATAGTACATGTAGTATATCAGTTGTCTGGTTTCCATAGTACAAGCTCTGCTTAGTTTGGGATCAGATGACCGTGTGTGAATAATAATAATCCCAGGATATTATTATTATTATTAATATAGGGTAAAAAGTATTGTTTTTATTTTTCTAGTTATGGTAAGTTTTGGTCATTCGATGTTTCATGATACCATGGGACCAATTACATACATTACTAGTGTACTGCCATTGGACTTAGTTTGTTGGTTGTATGGCCCTGGTGAGAAGGATTTGGCCCAACTAATGATATTACCTAGGTCCTAGGCGACCGAGCTTTGCTGGGTGATAAGTTATAAATGGTGTACGGGCCGCCTAGCGTATAAAAGCCCTTAGGCTATTGTCGTCCCCACTCGTAATACAAGCTTTACCCTTAATTAGAGAAGAAATATGTATGGTGGTAATTACTTAAAAATGGCCATTGCTAGTTTCCTTAAAAAAACGATTCACGCAACGCACGCCGTGTAAGCTTTCAAGATGTTCGTTTTTTTTTTTTGACTTAGTGCACGAATAATCCTGACTTACACTAATTTATTTAGTTGTTGTACAAGGCAAACGAATATTAGCTGAACGTGTTTTTATCTTTGTCATCAGCCCTATGGTAGTACATATTACACATTATTAATATTTCTCTGGAACACATCGACGAGTATTGGGACAAACTTGTGTCTGAAATGGAGTCCTCATTGACCATTCTCGGACTGGGGCCGCCTAAATTTGATACAATTCAACCTTAATAAGACTCAAGTTTTCACATTGACCGTAGCGAAGAACTTCTCTTCGCTACGCTGTCTACCTTGGGAACTTAGAAGTGATGATCCCTTGTTCCTGTAGTTAAACTGGGCCACTTACCCTTCACTGGAATATAAAAAAACTAATTATTGCTGTTTGGGGGGGGGGGGCTTAAAATATTTGATAACTGGGTGCCACCCTCACAGTGTTGCACAAATATCTACAACAAAGTTAAAATATACACGATTTATGTATATATATACTATACTAAATGAGCCATCCTTATATATATATATATGGATGTAAGGATGGCTAATTTAGTATTATAAGATTATAAAAGACATAAATCCATTCATTACATTGCCAATGTGCCATTGAATTGGGGTTGTTATAGTGTACGTGTTAAAATTTCATAAAGACCAATACTAATCATTAGTATGTAAGCTCACACTCTGAACTAAGCTTAGCAGTAATGCCTTCACAAAAGATAACGTTTCATCAGTAATTAAAAAATAATTTTAACCTTATTGCTCATATTTTTCTTGTTTATTCCTTCTTATTTCGTTACTGTGATATTTTTATTTTTTATTGTTTTTGGTATTTAAATGGTGGCATTTTTTCTTCTTTTTGCTAGTGTAATTTTAACAAGCAAATGTAACAAAGAACGTCTATGAGATTATGCAATCGAGTTAGCCTTTAAGTGGGGCATATAATATTTCTTGATTCTTCCTTTTTATATATAAATTACCTATAATGCTATGCTAACATTGTATGCAACATTGGCTTTCCATTAAAAATTAAAAAATAAAAATTATACAGGGCCACTAGAAAGCTTGCTGCTTTTTGGGCGAAGAAACCTAGCTAAGAGGGTAGGTGATGAACTGAAGTCATTAGTGGCAGGGTCATTAACTGCGTCAACTGGTGTCAGTTTCGATTTCTGTCCCGAGTTTGGTTGTATTGTGTATATTATATACTTATTTGTTTACTTGTTTTATATATTTAATATTTATCCAAAAATAATTATATACATGAAGGATGTTACCTAAAACACAAGCCTTAAGTCTATCTTTGGAACAGACGACGTTGTTTAAAAGAAGTGGGTTTGTTTAAAAGAAAAGAAAATACGAAATGAGATTAATTCGAATCCGACCGATTATCCGCATCATTAATCATCAAATTTTTAAATATGATTAAGATTAGTGATATTCTTTATTCAAATGCGATGCGTAATTGTTTTGTCGGATTGATATTTTATTCTCGAAGTTTGGGTGTATTTTACCGTTAGTGATATATTTTTCGTCACTTTTTATGAAAATAAAATTTTGAGTAGGCTATATATGATTATATTTTAGTTCAGTAGACGACAGACTTTTAGACATGGATCAATGAATATCGCGATTTCTTTGCGGACTACAAATATAAAAAGCTTACATCCATTGGGATTACCGCTGTCATCATACACGTACAATGTAATCTCATATATACAGAGTTATTCAAAGGACTGCTCCGAGTGACGGGTCATAATACTCTAAAGAACAGAGAGATATATTGTGGTTTTGGGAAAGCTAAGTGGTACCGAGAGTTGCGATATTTAATTGAATGTTAACTAATTCGCTAAAATTAATATTTAAGTCATAATGCTCTGTAATTGAAGCTTTTGTAAAAAAATAATATGTACTCTATATATTATGAATAACTAAAAATACAAATGATTTTGTACTTTGACTAATAAAAGTAAGCATATTGAATATGCTTTATTGTACACCAAAAAGAGTTACAGCAACATTAAGTGAATAATGATGAAAATCGAAAACCATTAGTAAAATATGAAAATAGTGGAGTAATATTACACTTTTTAACCAGTTACCTAATCTATTTACACGGTAGTTTTTAGCGTCATAAAATAATTATGTACATAATCAGTCTTAGGGACACGGCGAATCATCAAGAGCTTCCAACGTCCACCGCTAGAAGGCACTCCTATTCTTTTACATCCCATTACATACACACATTCCTCGGGGCGTTCGTATATACCTACACATAAAAGCTCCATTTGTTTGGTAAGATAAGTTTAAAATTTTTGGATCGTTGTATACCATAAAATACGTTTACTACAATGTTAATGATAATCATTGTACAATATATGCATGGTTATATGAAATTGAACATGTACTAATGGATTGTGGACTATTGACACATTGTAACCAAACACTATGTTTCTTTTACTTGTAGGGAACGGATATACACCGTTAAGGTGTAGACTGTATTTTAGTATAGACATACGATAACTTCTAAGAATGCGGAATGGATTAACAGTAATAAAAATATCTAGGTGAATATTTTAATTAATTCTCTTTGATTGGTTTCAAATTTTGCTTTCTCGTTAGCCAAGATTTCCCTTCTATATATAGAGGGGAAATAAAAGATGTAACAATTTTTAATAAAAACCTATTAAAAAGTAAAGTAAGAGCTTCTCAATCTTTTTACAGTTAATCAGATGCCTTCTTGAGGAGGCCGTTTGAAGTTAATGTCACGGTCGCTCCAATGCGTGTAATACGTATATACGTATATATGTATATGTATTACTTTCGAGAAGGCCGTGAAACCGTTTCACGCGAGTTGATTTTAGTCGAACAATTGCAAAATTGAAAGCCATTTCAATCACCTTAACAGATTTTCAATGAAATAGAACGGACTAGATTAGACATGAGTCAGCTATATTATAGGATTTATCGATTAAATAACAAGATTGAATTTATTTTCGATTTATTTTAATATTAATTAAGGTTTATTTACAATGGAAAAAAATGGTTTAATTCGGTTGCAAATATACATGATTAATACTAGAGGTATGCCTACTCGTTCAATGTGGAAAACAAGAGCAACGGCCGTAATACAAATACCCGGCGGCTCTTCCTTTGGCTTTGTTTGTCACAATTGTCATCAATTCACACATGAGTTTAGAGGAGAGTGTTATCGTCGTATATTATATCATAGCGCTTCAGCGACCCCTTTTTCAGGAGATACTTGTATATATAGATATATAATATTTTTGCTTTTTATGTAAAACCTTTTCCAAAATCAAAATCATTAATATAATATAAAAGGCGACACAACTAACTTCCAAGCCGGGTTGACAATCTTGAGCTTAACCAAAGTTTGCTGGATCCAAACACTACTTAATTTTCATATGTGTTTATAATTATTCAACTTCTGGTGAAGGTTATGCTACAGAGCAGCGTGCCGGATTAAGCCCAGAGTTTCCTCCTCAAATTAAATCGGAAAAGAAATGGACACAGTTATATGATGGTATCATAAAGGCAATGCAACTTAGTAGGTCATTAACATGCTAACTTTATTTTATACTTTTTATATCCTAGAACTTTTTATCTAAGAATTATTTACATTAAAGCCTTAAGTATATACAAATATAAATTAAAAATATCTACTGTACAAAATAAAAAAAAAGCCGAGATGGCCCAGTGGTAAAAACGCGTGAATCTTAACCGATGATCGTGGGTTCAAACCCGGGCAAGCACCACTGAATTTCATGTGCTTAATTTGTGGTTATAATTCATCTAGTGCTTGACGGTGAAGGAAAACATCGTGAGGAAACCTGCATGTGTTAAATTTCACTGAAATTCTGTCACATGTGTATTCTACCAATCCGCATTGGAGCAGCGTGGTGGAATAAGCTCCAAAAACCTTCTTCTCAAAAGAGGAGAAGAGGCCATAGCCCAGCAGTGGGACATTCACAGGCTGTTACTGTACAAACCAAAAATGTGGAATGGTTGCACGAATGCAAGCAGCATTTCCCCGTTGAATCGGGAACGATTGAATTTGTAACATTATTATTGTTGGCATCTTTACAGTTGTTAATGTATTGACTTTTCATTCTGGTAAAACAAACGATATTTTATTTGCAAAACATGTATCGCATATCTTGTTAAACAAAAACTGCTAGACCGAACTATGGTTTAGAATTTTCCATTGTTAGTTTTCCAAGAATCTAATGCAATATTCGTAATGTATTGCGCCATCGCCTGGTCAGCAGCTCCCATGAGACTTGAAAATAACGTACAAACATTGGACGCCTTCAGGGAAACAAGGCACAGTAATAGTTTTAATTCTAAAATAACTTCATGAAGGCCAAATATGATAAAAATTTATTACAACGTTATTTCGTCGTCAAATATTGGAACGTCGATCATTGTATCCATTTTCGTCTCATAATGACCCAATAAAGTTTCGACCAACCCTAAGAGACTTACAAGAGCCAGTTACAAGGGGCGATGTTTCTTAAGATCACGTATATTGAGAACGTTCCTCACCTTATAATAAGACTTTAACCATTAGCTTGAGTAAATATCCGTTACCAAGAAAGAATTTATATTACACGCTTTATCATAGCTTCACTTATACGATTTTGTTTACGCGCTGAATTTATTTAAGCCAGTTAGTAAACAAAATCTTGGAAGACAACTTTAACCTACTTATAATTCTCGTATCTATTTGAAACCGCAAATACAGTACTTAATATTAAATTATAATAATTCGTTTTTGTTCCATTAAAATATAATTACATATTATTTTTATGCTTTCATTCTTGCCACCATTTGTACAGTAGCTATTTTTGTTTTTTATTTGTACCCATATATGTACGGCTTTTATGGTTATAATGCGTATATAATATTATTATCAATAAATTAAAAAAAACAACTGTAATTAATTATAATTAATGTCAAAGCGGACAAAGGACTTCAGTACACGTATCAATAGTAATGATTAATATTTATTAGGTAAATCTTCTATAGTACCTAAAATACTACTTAATGGTGCAAATACAGGTTAAATGTTAATGTGTTCTAAGTTATAATTCACTTCATAAGGATAAAATAACGATTCTATCCCTTCGATCAATAATGTACTAGATTATCGGTGAACGCTTACGGTCCGAAAAATAACACCACAAATTCGATTGTGGTTTTATTTCAAATTTGTATGGTCCAATCATAACCAACGTTAAGACGTGAAAATTTGTGGAAATAACCACCGCAATGGCGTAAGTAAAATATTGTGTCTGTAATTATCCGCTTTATTACTAACGAAATAAGGTTGAATTTGGAACTTAAGTTATTGTACATTTCTTTTCTCTTTTTGTCATTCGAGACGTAAGATCGTAAGTGAATGTTAATCCAATCTGAACCGCACTTTATTGCTCGGAACAAGGCATAGTTCAGGTTGAAATTATTAAAACTTTACATCATGTAAAGTCAGACGGTGCCACATTTGAGTATTGTTTTTGTTCGTGAAGCGTTATCTAGTAGTATTGTTGATCAAAGTTCTATCCTGATATCTTTTTTATCGAATGACATATAAATATTCTCCAAGACTAGATCGGTTACACCCGTACTGCGCTAATGCGTCTTACGGCATGCCCCAATTATTATTTCACGCGTTTATTTTAATATCTCGGTATATTTCTAAAACTGCCAATTCGAATCTCAAAGTATTAATGACAATTTTTGGCTACATAATATGTGTCCAAAAATTGATTTGTTATTTATTATTGTTATTAAAACTTTCATTAGTCATTTAAATTAAATACAAATATGTAGTGAAACTGTGTGAAATCGAATACAATTGTGCGAAATGCTTTATTGAAAAATAAAATAGGAATTTGAGCTAATAATAATACAAGTTGTAAAAATATAAAAAAAAAATCTAATATAATTTTTGACTATCTCGCTCTCGCACCTTTTTTCCTCGTTCGATTATCCGCGGTCGGTTTCCTTTTACGGAAGGGAAATAGCGGTATATGACAAGACCTACATTTACAGTAATTGTCCTTATATAATTCCCTAATTTTAAACACAAATAAAATTTTGTGAGTTATTGTAAAAGGTATTGCTGATTATTATTTAGAACGAAAGAACAACAATAAAAATACATAAAAAATGCAACATGCATACAACAATTAATTTATTATATTTATTGTATTCGGATGTTCCAATATTAATTCTTTAATTACCATTGTAAGGTGCACATAAAACTTCCTATTGAACTTTACACCAATTACTAATATTCTCATTTACCCCTCAAAGGAGTAAAGCTTGGACAGGGACGACTATAGCCCAAGCGGTCAGAATCGACCTGTGACTTTTATACGCTAGGCGTCCCGAAAATTATTGATGTTTTAATACAAATGAATGTGGGTGTATGTCTCCTTGTTAGTGTCGTGAGCGTTTTAATGTTTTATTTACTACCAAAGTACCATTAATGCACCAAAGGTTGCGCGAGAGTTATATCGAAAATATGTTTTTAAATAAAATTATAACAACTGTCTTATGAAATCCAATAAACCAAATATTAATATTTATCAACACTAAATTTACCTTAATACTTACTTGAAAATGTATATTTCAGGCTGTTCTTGTAATCAAGACGCCTTGATGCATTGCAGATCATTTTCCAATAACAGTGACTTGTGCAACAACAATTGAAATAACTATATTGAATAAAACAAAACAAAATAAGAAAAAAATGTATGTATATTTTTGTTACTTTTTAAAGAAATACGAAGCAATTGAGTGTTATTGTTTATGTATTAAATAGAATATTTCTTCTTAAGGCACTTCACAAATACGATTCAATAACGACGATAAATCATCTAGTTTTTTTAAGGTACGAGATTTTGTACGACTTTTTGTATTTATTTATTTAAACACAAACGTACACATAAGTTGATACATGGATAACAAACTGGTAAGCTTATTTACTAAGGCATTACGTTATAAGTAGCATTAACTAAACATTTTGATTTTGTAATTTTTTTATTAGGTGATTGGAACTCACTCTCCTTCTCTAGTTGAAGTCTTATTTTAAATAAAACTATACTATTTATGAAAATATTCATCACCTCCTTATTTTTTTAAGTCACCTAAAAATCGCATATTTAATATAATTGTCCCACTAAGACAATAATTTTTAGAGACATATGAAAAAAAGTAGCTTGTATTTGAAACTGATTTTATTGGCTTTCTTTCTGGTACGAGTACAATTTAATTGAATAAAGTGACTTCCCAAGAAGTGAAGAATTCCCAATTTCTTCACAGCCTACATACATACTCTCTCTAGATTTATTATAAATGAACGGTAATTAGAATTTAACGCTGTCTTTACCTTGTTTTCTATGTTATAGAGAGACAACTAAAGTATATACAATTTTTATACGATAAAACATTTCAGATGCCCATCCCCGCAACTCAATGTCATATCTAGGTAAGGTATGTTATGAACAAAGAAACACATTTTGGCTAGCATCCAGTACGAAAATAGGTTAAAATATTATAAGATTTTTTAGCAAGAAAATGATTTTTAATTGATGATCGAGTTAACAAAATGTTGTAATAATTTAAAGTCCGAAAAATACAAATTGAGATTATCTTTTAGTTTTAATTTTACGAAGGAAACTCAACTAACGATTATGATAACCAAATAGCCCACAACTGCTTCTTCATCTTAATAAAATATTATTCCATGGCATATTCGAATTCTGTCCTATTTTCAATAAAATCCGTAGCTTTTGAAAAAGGAATGCATCGCAATGTCTCTTTGAAAATTTTTGGATGCAATTCACAGTCGTTCTATTGTTGACTATGCTAGAAATTTTCTCGCTAGTGTGAACGAGAACTGTAATACTCGCATAGGAACGCATGCAAACAAATAAATATTAATTTATATTTCCATGATATTACTTTCTGGACGTCTCGACTTCGTAGAGAAAAAATATTGTTTCACTTATTAAATAAATATATTTAAAACCCGCAAACGTTTTATGCATATTATAGTTTTTTGTTTACATACATTTTTCAAAATATATTTTAACTTTTTAATTTGAGAGATCTCAAACTGTTTGGTCGGTTTGCAAAAAAGTAAACGGATATTTTCTATTTCCATGAAACGCTTAATATTAATACGTTATTTATTTAATAAACTAATACTGCACGATCAGTAAATGAAATGAAAGTGATATAAAAGTTTTTAATATTTTTTCGACAAAATTTGGTTATTTCATTTTTTATTTTACGATTCAGCAGTACATTTAGTCTATGTGGGTATCGGGTACATTACGATTATTATCTGAATAATGTCAAAAGTCCTATGAAAATGGAAAAGTTAGTGAATAAAATATGGAGAATCGCAGAAACTGACTTTCTCTTATATTATATGTAATAATAATATTAGTTAAGATACGAAGCTATCGTGTTAAAATGTAAAATATTTAATGTCATTTCTTCATTCTTACTAAGAATTTTATTATAAGTTCGACATATTCGATAACTGGTTTAAATCAAATTTCTCATTAAATTCATCTAAGCCTGTTTTGAAATGGCTTTCATTGTAATTTAATACAATTAATATAAGCCAACGGAAATTCCAAATAACTCCTCGTCAGCAGCCGTCGAAATTGTGAAATATTACGTTCGGCAAGTGTTTTTTGTTTACAATTATGATGAATCATTTCATTTCCATTCATCAAAATGTTTTTATATTCTTATTAACAACATATTTTTTGGTGAAAACTTTATCGACTCGCGTGTCGTTTTGAGACACGTCCAATTTTCAATAAAATTGTAGTATTGCATTATTTGAACATTTTCGAGCTTTTTTTAACATTTTCCTTAACTAACTTAAAACGGCCTGAACTTTCGAAAATTTCATAATCTATTATATTTTTGACAAAAAGCGTGGCAGATCTGGGTCGGGCAAAATAAAGGCAGTTGCGTCAACGGTGTTTTGCATGGTATCGGCGTAAAAGAGTGTCATCTACAAAAAACCGTCGAGATGCAAAAATAAATATTCACAACAAATATTCAAACAACTATTCACTTGGTGGTAGAACTTTGTGAAAGCTCGTCTGGGTAGGTATGAGATGAGCTCATCAGATATTCTACCGCAAAACAGCAGTAATTGGTATTGTTGTGTTCCGGTTTGAAGGATGAGTGAGCCAGTGTAATTGCAGGCACAAGAGATGTAATATCTTAGTTCCGAAGGTTGATGGCGCATCGGCGATGTAAGCGATGGTTAACATCTTTTACAATGCTAATGTCTATCGGCGTTAGTGACCACTTATTATCAGATGGACCATATGCTCGTCCGCCTACATATGCTATAAAAAATCAAGTAAAGATCCCTCTTTATCGCAGAGAAGGATTGACCTGTTCGCCTTAAGTGGCGAAAGCGTTGTCCAGCAAAGGTCAAGATAAAGGCCAGAGAAGGTTCAATCGTTATATCAAATGGAAGATCATCCTCTCTTTCTTTGACATGAACAGAAAGAGAATGATGGTCGGGCAGCAGCTGCGTACGAGAAAATAATCTTGAGGTCTATCTGATCCATATCAAGAACGGACAGCTTAGAGGTTTTTGGTGGTTAATAATCCCGTATGTGTACATACAAGGCTAGGGTGTGTTTTTTTGATATTTCCCCTACCTCAATTAAAATTTAAAAGCAATACTTTGTAGTTCCGTGTTCGAAGACAAAGTAAGCCAGTGGAATTAATGGCATTAAGTGTTCATAACATCTTAGTTCCCATGATCGGTGATCATGATACGTGAGCTAAAAGAATCCTTATGCATTTCATTTATAGAAATACAACCAATTTTATTAATGCACAGCTATGATAAAATAAAATACAATAAATTGGAATCTGGAATGTTCGAGAAGTTGACGTTGGAAAGTCCCACAAGTGTAGCACACAGATCGAAATAAATAAGTACGTATACTTGCGACGCATTTCAAGGCGAATCAACCTTAAATGGTTCAGTATAAATATAAAGATTTTTTATTCATTTGCTATCAAGATGGAGTTATAACATTATTCTAATTTTAAAATTTTGAATAAATTAAAAGTACCACATTAGCGAAGAATTTGGTTTTATAACATATTTTAATATGACTAGATAATAGCCAAGAGCGCAGCACGTAACCCTCGAAATAATTTTCGAGAATGCGCTAGCGGCATTGTTAAGAAACTCGATAGTTGATTGTCACCTTTTTAAATAAAAATAAAAGTTTGGCAATTATAATAAAAACTGGCAAAATATGATGATTGATAAAATCTAAATAAGTTTTCGCTTTATAAGTACTACAAGTAACACAAACACAAAAAAAAAATCGTATAAAAGTCACAGGCATATCAGCTCATTCCATCACTCGCGTTCCTGAAAAGTGAATTCATTTTCAACATTTGAGACTAGAAATCGTAGTTTAATTTCAAATGAAGTCCTTTATGTGTGAGTAAATTCGCCCCGTCAAACGGCAGTCATTATATATCCTATGTAAAACGGAAACCACTTTGAACGAATTAAAAAAGTGTAGTACAACGTGACCTAGTTTGATGTGTTTGTGATGACCTCGTTCGTGTTTTGACTAAAATTTGTATGTAATTAAGGCTTCGAGTAGTTTAAGCTCATATTATCGCATAATCACATATTAATATTGAGACTTATTATTTTATCGTTTAAGACGTTACTTTGTACACATTTTTTTAAATACATATGTTTTAATATTTTTTTTAAAAAGATGTCATGCAACTATTATATTTTAGCGATAAAAACGTTGCTGTGGTGAAAAATCTTTTGAAATCATATTGAAGTTTGCCCATTTTTCATTGAAAGCTTCCGCTTTTAGTAACAAAGATTTAAAGAGGCTGAAAGCCTCTTTAAATCTTGTATGTATGTAGTCGCTCTATATTTTTTAAGCTATCCAAAAAATTCAATCCATTATCCAAAAAATGATCGATAATATTTTATTAGCTTTTGTAGACGAATAATAATAAAATAAAATTGAACAAAGACTGTTATTAAGATATACGAAATTGAAAAATAAGTAAAGTGAGATTCGCAATTTATTTCAGATGTTTTATAAATATATTGTTATGTATTTCATCAGTGTGCTAAATTGTCGTGAAATACAATATACGTAATCTAAAGCTTTTAGCTAACAAATAACGATAATTGAGTAACATATGTATCTAATCGTAACGATGCAGGTTGCGTCTATCTATTATAGCGTAAGTTTTATTTGCGAAAGCTTTATCTGTTTGATGTCAGGCCTCTTATTGCTGACAGGCTGACTCAGATCACAATTCGAACGTTAGTATGACTCTAGTAGAGAGAATCTAAATTATATGAATTGATGTAAATATATTTGAAAAACAGAATGCCTAGTTTTTAGAAGCAGGAATAGGTTAATCATGTTTAAAAATAAATTAACATCATGACAACCTTAGTATGATTATTCAATTTAGTAAATTGTTATGTAATCGTTTTTATTTTCAAATAATTGAAGAAGCCTGGCGTCATTTGAAAACGTACAGAAAGTTTGGAATTACTAAGCCTTTAATACAATTAAACCGATATCTGTTGAAAACGAGAGAGTGTTTTCCTGCTGTTGACGTTCTAATTTTTTTAAAAGCCTACTTTTTCAAAAAAGTCTGTTTAATATGTTAGTTGATTATTTAAAAGACTAATTTATAAGTCTGTTTTATTTTTTATATTTAGATTATTTAATTATGAAAAAAATCTGTGATTATGAGAATTAACAATTTTGTGATTATGACCAATGATTAGATACTAGAATTACAATTATTAAGAATTAGTATGATTTTTCACTAAGTTCGTTTTATAACTATAAGATTTCACTTCTTAAAAGTGAATCTGTGTGTGATTAAAATAAATAAACAAAGCAATTATTAACGTTAAAGTTATTAAGAATTAATTTTCTGTTTAATAAAATAATGTAGATTTTTACAAAAAATTGCCTTTTTTTAATATGTTTCAGCAGAAAAATTCTACAAAAAAAGGCCCTCTTAAAAAACAAAAACAAAAAAAAATCTTATGTCTTGAAGTCCCGGGATTGACTTTGATTGTAGGCTGTCTCGTGTCCTAGGACTATGAAATCACATATTTTACAACTAAATAGTAATACTTATTTTATATAGTAATAGTATTATTATAGTAATAGTAATTAATATATAACAGAGTAAATAAGAAGATCAATATCGAATCATTTACGACTTACTAATCTAAAATGTAAATGATCAACTGGCTTCTCAAGTTGGGACATGATGAGACTGAGCTATTACTTAACATTGACCTAGCTTATATTTCCTTTCTACCCCCTCCCTTTCTTATTATATAATTTATAAATTATTTTTGATATATATTTATTTAATTCAGACCTTTTTATAAGAATGAATGACAAGTTTTTAAAAAAACGTGTTTTTCATTTTTATATTTTGAAAATTTAATTGTTTTTATTTTTTGTTTACATTGAACAAATGGTGGGCGTTAGTAACTACGACACAGTTCAATAATATAGTAGTTGCTATCGTATATGTATATTGTTTATGATATGTATTCATTGTTCAAGATAAAAAACCGAAAAAATGTGTTTGTATTCTGAGACTTAAATTTTTAAGTTATCTATTTATAAAGTCAAAATTTCGAAGCAAGTTTTACGTAAAATGCACGAATGCACTTTTTGAGTTCGTAGATTGAACAATATTACTGACCAATTTGAAAAGACAAAAATACCTTAATTTTAAATTTTGGTATTTGTATTAATTAACTATAAAAAAATCAAATTAAAAGCATAAAACTACCAAGAACGCTTTGAAATAGTCTTGTCTTCGAATTTAGTACTGCGTGAGTGCTTTTGGGGATACGACCTATGGCAAATTTTTGAGCCACATACCAAGCCAAACGATCATCGAACAATTATAAAAAAAAAAATAAGTTAAAATAATTGAATATAAGCAAACTCAATCAAAAGAATTAATTTCAATTCTTACCTAACGTTCTTAAAAATCTATTATATACATAAAAATGTGACTGATCGCTGTCTGTGTATTAAAGATAAATATGCGTAAAACTATTATCGGGGGTCTTAATCAACGCAATAAAACCCAAAACTTAAATCGTTGCTTAATCTTTGAATAGAGAGAGTTGAATAAAGGAGGTGGAAGCACTTTTAGGTATGGCAAAAATACAGTAACATAATCAATTAAAATCTACATGTTAAAACAACTTTTGAGTTGAAAAAATATCGCATATAAAAAAATAACTTCGTTCCTGACGATAACCCATAACAATTTTTTTTAAGTTATTTTGTTTTTAATAATCTATCAAATATTTTTATCAAGAAATTCATATCACCAGATTAGAGTTTGAAACATGGCGGTGTTTCATTCCCATGGTTTGGAGATCATGTTAAGATGTCGATCCTGCACTTGATCTCTTTCTGGTCGTGTCGGAATCTGCCGTTCAATCGGTGTTAACTATCCAAGGGGTTTTTCTAGTGGTGGTGCAATAAACTCACAGTCATCTACATCATTTTGAAAATTATCTTCTAAAGTTTATTTTTGGATTCCCTATTTGAGCTCTGACATTCTTTATCATTTTGCTCATGTAATAAGTGATATATTTCTGCCTCTTCATTATACTGTTTTGTTATGGCCTAAATACAGAAAATAACTAATAAAAACTGTGCATTTAATATCACAAGGTACAGCAAAATACATTTTCACAAAATTTTAATAAATTCATTCTAAAAATGTGATGACCGTATGTCAAAGTGACGCTTCGACGTATTGCTAATAAAGGATATTTTAAAAGAGAAATTACTCAACTAGCAATTACTCAGGACGTACGTGTAACATCCAGGTTTAATGTTTTTTTTTCTATTAGCAAATCCGTTGCGTGGTTTAGTAGAAATTAGCGGATATACAGAGCTAGGAATGTAGTGACTTTGTTTTATACAATTTATTTAAATACAAAACAGATATGAAAAAATATTCTTCATTGAAGTCAAACCCCTTTGAAATACAAATATATCTTCTCAGACGCACTTATTTTTGTTTACATATTTTTTTTTCTTTATTTACATTAAAACCTTAAATAAATACAAATAAAAATTAAAAATATTTACTAAACAAATCGTGATCGCGTGGAATGGTGGCAAGAATGCTGGCAGCATTTCCCCATTGAATCGCAATTCCTGTCACCAGTAGAATTACGAATAGATGATATATTTCCATTTTTAAAAGATAAAGATCTTTGCTATTTAGTATTTGAAAAGTTCAATCATTCGATTAAAAAGTCGACTTTCGAATTTATTCGAAAAGTTTAAACCTCAGGGATATTAATTACACGCTCGACAAAAGGCCCTTGAATTTAGAGAAATTGGCATTTTCGGAGTTTATTATAAGTTTTTTTTTTATTAGTAACAACCAAATGTCTTGTGGCTGTTTCTGCTCGTGTGTTCGCGTAGGTGTCGCGTAGGTGTCACGTAGGTGTTATATCTTCGACCTTTATCATAGACATAATATGAGGTCCGATTACAATAAAATTGTGTGGGTTGCATATTCGTGTGTGTGTAGTTTTCACGTCCCTACACCTTACATCGCCAATGCGCCATCAACCTTGAGAGTTAAGGTGTCCTGTCCCTTGTGTCTGTAACACTGGCCAACTAACTCTTCAAGCCGCAACACAACTATACTAAGTATTGCTGTTCGGCGTTGGAATATCTGAAGAATGGTTGGTACCTTGCACAAGGCCCTATCAGACGCCCTATATGACGTTTATATATGTAGATTTTACATTATGTTACTAATACTGGCCTGCGTATAATATAAAACACTAGGACTGCATTAAAATAATGCATGGCTTAAAATGTTTAGTCAACTGCATACGATTCGAGGCGACGCGTTTAATATCGACAGACAATCTTTCTAACATATCAAATACTCATATCATATACTTGTTGGTGTTTTCCACAAACGAAGTACTCAATAAATATTCAACTTGTCTTAGCTCCTTGTAAAGTAAAGCATTTTTTATATCTTAAAAATACGAATATACATATAATATACAGTTAGGAGACTCCTTGGTCCATACAACAGTATTATTAAAAAAAAGAAGCGTGCTAATTTTAACCGCCGCCTTCTTGTTAGTGCACATAAAGATAAAGAAATTAATTGATTATTGGCGCGACTTATGACTTGTAATGTGTTTTAATGTGTTTTTTGTATTTAAAAAGTAATTGAGTGAATAATTTACATCAATTTATATGATTTGGTGTTCTATTTATGAATAGACCAATTCGAGGTTCTTATAAAATCAGTTTTCACTTCTGGATGCTAAATTTACATATAGTTTAATCGTAGTTATTGTGTATACAAACGTTCATTTGTGTGATACTTATAATTATTTACAAATTTCAAATTTGCTTTTATGTATTGATCGTCGAAAATCTTCCCGAAAGAGACAAAGAAACAAGAAAGGGAGACTAAATGATATTATAATGTCGTAACCAATAATGAAAATGTTCCTTTACGTCTTCGTTGAAATTTTCCGATGAAATAATTAAATTAATTTCTGTAACGTTTTAAATTAATTTAGTCGGAGCATTCTCTGAAGAATATCGCATAATTTTTAAAATATATCATATTACTTGAACAAATAAAAACATTTTCTCTTAGTGTAGCTCGTTTTTTGTCATTATCTAGATCAAATATTCGATATGCCTTCATATTCATAGTGCAAAGATTGTATTAAACCAGTGTTTGTTTAGTTTACAAAATTCGACTAAAATAATAATTCAAAATTTAAGCCATGAATGAATTTGTGTCGTTTGAACATTTTTTTCTACGTCTGCAAAGGTAATCAATATCTACCAAACAAAATAAAGAGATTCCTTGGACGAAGTGATCAGATAAAGATACTGAATCATTTGCCGTTGCATATTAATACATATAAAGATACTAGAATAACACTTACACCCTTCTTACAAGTCACAATACTGTGTGTATTAAACGTATCTATATATTATCCATCAGTAAAATATAGAAAAAAGATCATAATATAATAATGTAAGTGAGAAAAGGACATAGAGTGGCTAAGTCTCATTTTGTTAATCCCCGCACTTTTTTTTCTACGCTCCTGTATAATGTAAAGTAAATACCGGCCAGTACGATTCCGAACATGCATGAAAAAATTGATAAAAACGACATTAATATACATAGCCCGTCACAAATAATTTATTCGTCAATTGATTTGATTGAGTTTATTTATGTCTACATGTTTTATTTTCATTTTGATTGGATTTTTTTTCATTTATTTAGAAACGGGTGTTATTGATCTTCGTTGTGTTCTGGATTCCTAGTCTAGTCGAAATCATAATCTGATTCGTAGCCTCTTTATTTAATGAACACTTTATAAATAATACTTTTTCAATTTAAATTTGGGACAGAAATTTCATTATTATTTCATTTGAGAACTGTACTGTATGTATTGTTGAGAATTTACTTGAATAGTGATTAGTTTTCGCTAATAAAAAATCAATTTCCAGGGCTTAATATAGTTTTGCAATAAATTAACAAACAAAAACTTGTATAAGCATGACACAGATACATTATGTATATAAATATAAATCAATGGATTGTATACGTACGACGATAGAAAAATTTCCGTTCACATTTCCTTTTAATGCCCTGAAGGAAGGTGTACACATTTTCCTCGTTTTTGTCATGCCCGTTTTATATATTTGGCTTTTAATATCATATTGAAAGTAATTTTTACTTTATATAATAATACTATTTGATATTTTTAGAGAGCAAAACGTTCTTGTGATAATTTGTTAAATGTGTATATTGATGATACACAATTTAATGTAAGTCTGATATCAACAAAAATGTTGCATGTTTAAAGGAAACATTAAGATTACATCCTTAATTCAAAATTTAAATAATACACGATCCTTGTAACGCTTACCAAGAATACAAAAGTATTTACCAAAAGTACAACAACAATTCGTATTGTTGTGTTTCAGCACGAGACGTGAGTGAGCCAGTATTACGTATATAATTAGAATAAGACGTAATGATTTCGCACTCACGGTTGGAAGTAAATCGACAATGTCAGTATCGGACAAGTCTAGTGATGTCAATGTCTTGGCAGTGATGATCATTTCCTATCAAGTGACAATGTTACATGTCTGTCTTCGTATATCCGATACAAATAATATATTAATAACTGTTTCTAACGTTGAGTAGGTCATTTTGTGTGCTATTCCCGTAATTTTTGCACATTGATTTTTTTAATATGGTTTTGAACGGTTCGCAGCAAATTCCTATTGACGTCATTTAAGATATTAGAGACAAAGGAACTGTGACCATACTTTAACGAAAATTCTACGGAAATGTAAAAATAAAATAAATTAAAGTTAACTTATAAAAAAAACACACTAAAATAATCACATATACATAAATAGTATGTAAATGTGAAATTTAAATTCAACAATATTTTAGGTTTTCAAGCAACCTTGGTTACATTTACTTATCGCAGTAAATCAATAAAAATTAAGACATAATATAATCTTCAGGTCAACTATTTTGTGGGCTTTGTACAAGCCCGTCTGGGTGGGTACTACCTACTAATCATGTAAGGAATCGTTAATAATAATTGATCAGCGCCAATAACTATGGGCGATGGTGACCATTTACTATAAGATAGCCCATCTGCACGTACGCCTTTCTGTTTTATAAAAAACCGGACAAGTGCGAGTCTGACTCGCCCACCGAGGGTTCCGTAGAAATTTGTAGGTACACGTTTAGGGTTATGTTTAATTACAAAAATTTTAAATTAAATAAGCAGGTATGCATAACAGTGCAAGCTGTTAGGTACTACATACACCAAAATTATTAGGTACCTATACTTATAAGAAAGGGAAAAAGCTTTTTTTCATTCTTCGTCATAAATCGAAAACTATACATCATAAAAATAATTAAAAATCTGTTTAAGCTTGTGCCAATGAAGCCCTTTCATACGATACCCCACATGACACGGTTAACTCAATTCAAAATTTGGACCGTCGTTCCTTGCATAAAGTTTGTGCCTGTTTTTTTGTGATTTAATTACAGATGCGTTGTTTTCAGACTTTTCCTTATACTTATAGTATAAGACGGTATTACTTGCCAAATTTCATAGTTTTAGGTCAACGACAAATACCCTATAAATTTTGATTCCCTTGAGTATCGAAATATACATTTTTTGTGGCATTTTAGTGGCATAAACGGCCGTATTTTTTTATTAAGTTAACTTAGAAGTTTGTTTTTTTCACAGCTTCAAGAGACCGTAGACCTGACTATATCGTTTTAATTTCAACTCGATACCTCCACGTGTTCCCGAGATAAAGGCTATTGGCAGACAGACAGACGAACAGACGGACGGACGGACAACAAAGTGATCCTATAAGTTTTTTCCTTATGAGATTTATTTATTATTATTACGGAACTCTAAAAAAGGAGTAAAAATATCTTCTGTCGATATCTAAAGTATTTTTGTATGTAAAATAAAAAAAATAATTTTTATGTATATATATATACACACATACACCTAACGTTTAAGCTAAAACCAATCCGTTAATGCCAAAAATAATATATAGATTTTTTTATTTTAGAAGTCCATGTGATGTAAATTATTTTAATATTACTAACTTCATATTTATTTCCTTTAAAAAGTTACCTGTTATCTTTGTCAAAAATGTCCCTACTTTTACTTTTCAATTTAAAATAAAGTCACTAAACTCGTTTTTTAAACGGCCAAAAAGGCAACTGATAACCGTCAGTATGCTTTAATGCTGCCTTAAAAATTGCCTCGCCATACTAAAATTTAAACTTTTAAAAATCAAAAATAGAATAGTCCTCCAGACCGATTTCGGTCACGGCGGCCAATCTCATGAGAGATTAGCCAACTGCGCAAGATATATTATATATATCAAGAGCTTTTTATTGGCCCGATCTTGGATTTGAACCAAGGACCTCCGGGTTTGCGGCCTTACATCAAACCACTAGAACAACGAGGCAGTCAATAGCGTTAGCAACCAAAACTTCACGACTTTTAATAAATACAAAATCAACTTAAATTTATCTGTTATTTACAAATTAACCTTTTAATGTATTGTTTTATAAATATGTTATTAAATTTATTATTTCGTTCCATTAAAAAACATAATTACATGGCCAGAAGACTAACCTTGACACACATCTATAAATTAATATAACAAACAAGCTTTGAAAGCATTTTTAGCAAAAAATAAAAGTATAAAAGGAAAATGATTCAAGAATTTATATTTAAAGACCTGCTACAGTCAAAGAAACGTAAATTTTGCATAATTTGTTATGTTAATTTGAAAGGACTGTTATAACTTTAATAAATAAAAATATTGAAACAAATAGAAATACTTCGAGTTCTACCAGGAAATATAGACAAATATCGTGTGAGCGAATGTGATGATAAAAAAGTGAACCCCTGTGAATGTCCCACTGTTGGGCTAAGACCTCTTCCCCTCTTTTGAGGAGCTTGGAGCTTATTCCACCACGCTGCTGTTGCGGGTTGGTGGATATGTATGTGGCAGATTTTCAATGTAATTAGACACATGTCGAGTTTTAGATGAATTATAAACACATATTAAGCATATAAAAATTCAATGGTGCTTGCCCGGGTTTAAATCCGCGATCATCGATTAAGAATCACGCGTTTTAACCTTTAGACCATTATATGATGGTAAAGCATTACTAAAATTACATATTCCTTAAATAAAAATTTAGCCCTTTTCGAATGCCATTATAAATGTATATAGTTGTTAAAAATGCAAGGGTTGCATGTTTTCGTTCTATTTATTTTTTAGGGCGGCAAGGGTCAAAAAGTTCCTGTCACCGTAAATGTAAGTACAGTCAATCTTAATAATATTTTTAATATGTCTGCGTTGAACGTTTTAAAACTCGACCACAGTCAAAAGAAAGCTACAGCGTTGTGAGTGTAGACATGAAGAGGCGAATTTGTTTTTGACTTCGACTGTACGGCAGCTTCACGCGGGAAAGCCCAGCGACCGGCCGCAGTCGCGTATGGCCCGCCGCGTTACAACCTCGCGCCGTTTTCACGAATCGATATTATCGCAACGCGCCGTCAATGCACACTTTATTACAACACGTAAACATTTTACGACTGTTTAAAACTTTTATTATTCTCATCATACACTATTTGTTATACTTGACAACAGCTTAAACGAATTGAAATTAATAATAAATAATTTAATGTTTTATTTTTCAAATGTACTTGTTAAAAATTAAATGTCGCCGTATGTCGTGAATAGATTGCGTGAAATATTCCCGCCGTGCGATAAACGTGCGAAGGTCACGGCTTGCGTAGCCGTTGGCAGCGGCGCGGGCGCGTCCCGACCGTCCCGTCAGTAGCGACGCGGGGCCGTCGGGACATGTCCGCGACATGGATTACCAATGCGTGGTCGTGTACACGGTCATCAACATCGCACCGCCTCGGCTAACGCAAACTGATATACCGAACGGCTGTGTTGATTGGATTAAAAATAAAATCAAAAGGCAAGTATTTTTTTTTTATTTGCGTGCTAGCGAAATGTATATATTTTTTTAACTATTTAGTAATTTATTTTTAATGTTTGTTATAAAATATTAGTTGTAATATTTATTATTTAATTATCCAATATAATTTTATTTAAAAAAAAAACTTTCAGCCGTAATAAAAAATATGACAAGGAGATATCATTGAATAAATACTTTAGAAATATTTTAATCATAATCTAAACAAAATTTCAAATGCTTGTTTAATATGACAATATTCGCAACAATATTTTATAAACAAAATTAAAGCCTTTGTCCAAAACTTAAATATCTCATATATTTATTCTATCATATCACATCAGGCGAAAGAATCTACTAATTTTTATATCTGAAAGTTATTAAGATATTATATTATTGTTATATTTATTAGGAATTGAATATTGTTTATTGAATTAATTTTAGTAACCAAATTTATAGAACGCGTTCTTTATTTGAATCACAAAACAATTGAGAATCACAGTGTATACGTATAATATCTAATGGATAGCTCACTTTTGTGGCTTCCTTTGTGTTTAATTAACTCTGCTTTAATCCCAGCATAGATGTACATAATACAAGACATATCACAAGACAGATGTACATAACAATAGGGTCCAACATAGTGGTATGAAATTTAATGTGTCATAATAGCTATGTGTCTGAGTTTAAGTAAAACTTAAATCAATTTTGCTAAGCGCGACGTCTGTTTAACATAGAATTTGCATATACGGTGTACAGATTTGATATTAATTAAATTTTATCTAGAATAGAATAGAGTACATACGTAAGTCCTTTAATCATTTGTACGGTGAAGTAATTACTGGGACTGCTTTGCGTGTAGTACTCTTAATTATGAATTTTTAATATTACATTTATTGGTTTTTGTAGTATATCTGCATTATGCCAGTTGATTTTGTAACATATGTTACATCGACAATGAAAGCTAGTTTACTTTAAGAACTGTTTTCTTATAGAATGTCTTGTCACCCACCAATCCATTAAGTGTTGTGGGGATAAAATTATAAAGTTAAAAATTGGTTATCTGTTTTTGATTACCAACTTGATTTATCGCGGCTTTTATTTTACTGTTTTTAATATGTATTAAAACACAAAAATAAAGTCGAGATAAAACCGAATGAAGTCCAGACCTTTACGCCGACGGCGTAATATAAAATGTTTTGATTCTACAACCTAATCACATCAAAGCGAACGTAGTGAATTATGTTTTTAACTTAAATTAAATTTTAATACTTAATTTAATATTAGAACGACGCCCGTTACTTCGCATCTACTTTTAACTAGCTAGTTATCATATTTATAAAAATAAACAATAGGCCAAAAACTTTAAATTTTACACTATTAAGACAATTGTAATGCTAAGAAATCTGTGAACTTTGTTATAATAAAAATTTAATGCCTCGTTCGAAAATATATCCTTAATTTTCTTGTATCTTCTTTGGCTAGCTAAGACATAGGCACTATGCCTATGTAATGTAATATGTAAATATAATATGTGCAAAAAAAATGTCACTATTTCTGATTTAAAGATAGGTACCTACTTGACACTTCTGCTATTGCCATCAAGAATCAAAACATAGTAAGTGTTATCTATCCACACGAATCCAATTTATTTTATAATTAAGCTATTTTATTGCACTTGATTTTTTTATTAACAGATAGTATCACAATATAAACTTAATAATGTAATGGCAGTTCACTTTTACGGTGTTTCAGAATCAAATTCTGAAACACCGTAGTACTTCACTTTATAATAAACAGTATACACAAATTTGATTATATATAAGTTAATAGTATGATGATGATGATGATGACATACGTGTGTGTGTGTATAACTCAGAAATGGCTATATTAATTTGATTTATTCTTTTAATAAATGTTATGTAGTTAATTAGGTTTTAGAACTTCTAGAACATTCCTCGTTAAACATATTGAAATATAAAATAACATGGCTTACAATTAGGATCATTAGTAATAAGATAACGATCTCGAGTTGTATTTACAGCGAGACAAACAACAAAGTTATCCACAGATTTGCTTTGAAAACGAATTATTATCTATATTACTAGATCATTCTATTATTATTAACAAAGTGAGACTTAGTGCAGGTTTTTTGGAATACAGCTCACTTAAAAGTAATGAGAAAGTTATAGAATTAGTTTACTTGTCAGTAATTTTTGGCAGTTAACTCAAAATTATTTTTATTTACCCGGTCGCACGGGTATTTTAAAAAGGGCTTACATAAGATGCTTATATCTTAACAAGACGATTCGTTAACGCAGCACGCCTAACTTCTAATCGGCATGATTTTTGACATCTTCAACAATCGTCTTCATATGTCAGTCAAGACAAATTTAATGAATTACATATCTAAACCTTCGGCGTGAATCATTCCATCCATTGATGAAAACCGCATGAAAATCCGTTAAGTAGTTTTTTTTAATTTATCGCGTTCAGATAGAAAGATAAATGAGTATGGTTAATTATTCAGTGTTGTTGTGTTCCGGCTTGAAGGGCCAGTGTTAGTAGTTAACCGGTGTTACGAGAGATACAGTGGACTTAGTTCCCAATATTATTGGTGCATTGGCGATGTGAGAAATGGTTAATATTTTCTAAAGCGCCAATTTTTAAGGGCGATGGTGGGCATTTACGATCAGGTGGTTCATCAGCCCGTCAGCCTTTTTATTGTGTATAAAAATATCCAGTGAATAAATTTGAATGTAAGAAAAGAGTATTTTAATATTGAAACAAAGTCGCGGATATCGTTCAGTGCGTTTTAATTAATTTTATCAAATTGAGAGATAGAATATTTGTTTTTAATAATCTGTATTCGTCGTTTTCTATAAAATAATCAAGAAAATATTATGACGACGACAGAAATCTCACAATTCTATGAATATTATTTACAATCCAAGAGATTGTTTTACTATTCACAAAACATGTTTCGAAGTTGAATACAATTAATATTCATTTTATCGTAACGGCACTCTTAGTGCAAATGAAAATAGGTCGCATGTGAAAATTGTATACTTCACAGTAGAATATAAAACCTGATTATTTTCTTATATTTAGCGTATAAAACAGACATGATTTTCCTCTGCAATTTCCATGTTAACTAAAATAATAAATAATACAATAACGCAACATGCAACTTTTATAGATTGAAATACATCTATATACAGTGGTAGTCATATAATTAGAAACACTTCTTATGAATAAAGAAAGTATAACTTCAACGTACAAATGTTCGTAAAAAATATACACATTCAATAATCAATAATTATGCAATAATATTGCCACTCAAATAGAAAACTCATTAAATGCATAAAATATAAAACATATCTTACTTTTAATTCAATGGTGGCAATTCAAAATTTAATCTGAATTTTGTTTTGTTCAAAATGGGCAAAAATAAAAGTAGTGACGCGTCAACTAGGCAAATCATTGTTAATTTACATATAGATCATAAGTGGGCGTACAGAAAAATAGCTGAGCATTTAAATTGTTTTGTTAAGAAAGTTTTTAATGCAATTGATCATTATAAAATACATGGAACTGTTGAAAATGTTCTTAGAAAGGCTAGGCCAAGAAAATCATCTCCCAAAGAATAGCGCATCTTCTTTAATTAAAGGGCAGTGAGGAGGTAAACAATCGTTCGTGTTGCTAAAAAAGATCCAAGTAAAGTCTCCAACTAGATTAAAAATAAAGTTTTTTCGTCTGATGACCCGAGAAACATCTCGTCAAGACTGATACGCCGAAGATTAGTGGAAGCTAAATTGTTTGGAAGAATCTCTTGAAAAATACCACTTCTTACCAAGCAACACCGAGAGAAGCGATTATTATTCGCTAAAAAATATGTTGATTGGACGGTACAAGAATGGAAAGTGTTATTTTCAGATGAAATAAAAATAAATATCGTAAATTCCGATGGAAAGCGCTACGTTAGGCGCCCTGTAAACAATGCTTTTAATTATGAATACACAAGGAGTATAGTCAAGCACGGTGGCGGTAACATTGGACCTGTTCGGAAGATTGAACGTACAATGGATCAATGGCAATACAAAAATATCTTAGAGCACACAATGATTCCCTACTCGGACAATCATTTGCCTATAACCTGGATCTTTCAGCATGACAATGACCCTAAACACACGGCCAATAGCGTCAAATGTCCGTAGCGAACAGCGTATATCCGTTTTAGACTGGCTAGCAAATAGTCCGAATTTAAACCCGATAGAAAATCTCTGGTATATTGTTAAAAAGAAAGTCTCAAACAAATGTAACACCATTCAAAAAGAACTATATGAAGCATTTATTGAAGCATTCAATTCCTCTAGAAAAATGTATGAAATCGATTGAATCAATGCCACGTCGTTGCAGTGTTGTTATTGAAAATAAGGCATACGCCTCTAAATATTAATTATAACTATTGGTAGGCTGTGGAAAGTAGCTATTTCGTAAATAACAATACTAATTACTAATACTTAAACAAATATTATTTTTTTATATTTTTTGTGGTTGTTTCTAATTAGTTGACCATTATTGTTCATACCTTAAAACTGATTTAAATGTTTGTCCGTAATGTAATATTGAAACTGCACTTGTGTAATGGGATTTATATTGTTTTTCTAATAAATGATAAATCGTTGAACATATTGTTGTCCTATTTATTGTTTAATTTCAAAATAAAAACGATTGCGGTGAAGTATCTTACATAATGTCGAGGACCGTTGGTAGTGTTTCTAATTATACGACCACCACTGTATTTAAAAATCTCGTGTCACAGTTTTAGTGTTTATACTCCTCCGAAACGGCTTGACCGATTTTGATGAAATTTTATATGTATATTCTGTAGGTCTGAGAATAGGTTCATATCTAATTTTTATACCCCTTAGTGTTAAGGGTGGCTCAAGCCAAAAACTTTTTTTTACTTTTTTGGACAAATCCTTTTATTATTAGTTTTTAATTCAGGGACAGGGATCTATTGGTGTCACTTCTCACCATGTAAGCAGCACGGAGTAGAGTAGAGTACGATGAGCATGAGCTCATAGAAACCGTAGACAGATCCTAAAAATATAATAAAAAATGTGCGATCGGTGGACCCCCGGAAGGAACGAAGTTCTTTGCGATATTTTTTTAACTTAAAACGTGTTTTAAAATGTAGATTTTTAATGATTATATTTCTGTATATTTGCCACACTCCCGTGCCACGAAAGGCACATAAAGCCGTTGGTCCTGACTCTTACCTGAACTTTTACCGTTTGCGTCGGTTTACCGTTCTATCGGATTATGAGAGTGCACCTGTGTTTACGCACACACCTTTGCACTATAATACGTCCTGCGTAGTTGGCAAATCTTTCTTGAGATTGGCCATCGCGATCGAAATCGGTCAGGAGGAAATTATTCTTCGGAGTGTGCTGCGTGGGGCCTCAGAGGCATACCCTGGCGGCGATCGTCGGTGGAGATCTCGAGCTGCCGAGCGTGATTAACGCCATGCTCTGTCTCCTTCTGCGAGAGTGTCAGGTCGCAAAAGAAGGCCGCGGAGCGGCAGCGCTACGAAAATGCCTCCGCTGATTCGATTCGTCGAAGAAGACTGGGGAGAAGGCGTAGGTGCTATGCGCACCTTAACAGCTGCCGGGGCTAAGGGGGTTTCCTGTGTCCAGACACCCCGGGGCGTTATGGTAGCTTGTGCAAGCGATCCCGTGGCGCCCCCCGACAAGACGGAGAGGATACTGCTGGTTTTGTAGTGGATATTCCGGCACCTTCAGCGCCAGTGAGCCGCTCATACCCCCTACTTCATGTGGGGAAACGCGTAAATTAGCGTAATAAGCGTTTTTATTATGTTTTCAATGCAAAATAGTAAAGTAAGAATTAAAATAGATAAATTTCATTTAATAATTACATTGGCCGCACACAATCCTTATTGTCAAATCTGAAAATTTTAACACCTTCACATACATACACATACAACCGCTAGAATAGAACACACATACACTGTACTGTATGGGCGAATGTTTATATCTTATTGATTAAAAAATGCACGGGATAAAATCCTTATTTTACCCGTACGAAGTCGGGACGGGCAGCTAGTATTTATATAAATTTTTCACTGACAACCTTTTAAAATATTAAAGGAATTCAGAGTTTTGTTTTCAATTAACAGAGAGATTATGTCATTTCGTCCGACAAAATTTATTAATTCAAGAGGCTTACAGGCAGTTGTGATTTTCACTAGATAAGACCGAAAAAAACTACACGTTTAAGCCAAGTGAAAACGAACGTGACCTGCAATTTAGTATTGAATTTTCTTACGGTACACATTTAGAGTTTTACAGAAGAAGTATATTGAAGTCACTTTGTTGCATGAAATTAACCGAAGCGTTAAGCACAGTTCCGTGTCGTAGTTGTTTCCGTGCTGTCTTGTTAAGTTACACCCGTTAAGTATATCATAAAACTTTCGATAAGTACATTGTCGGATAATTGTTTTTATACTGTGATTTCTGTTACTGTCTGAATTATAAAATTACTAATATTTGATTTAAAACTTTCTCGTTATTTTATTTAGCTAAATGATTTTCTGCAAGTCATTATTATAATCATTGTGTTTTTTGTTATAAATGTAAATTGTTAAAATCACTGATATTTAACAAAAACAAACTCAGTTATAATATAAAACAAACTCAGTTACTTCAAACAGTGTTTATGTAAGATTATCACAACAAAGGCGTTCAATCATCGAGGAATAAGTATTAAAGATTGTTTATTATTTCAGAGCGGTAGCAGTGTATCTTCAAACACTGAAGCTAACACCTAACAGCGGAATAATACATGGAAACTTGGCTTGTCTATATTACAAACAAGGATTGATAGATCTCGCTATTGATACGTACAAAGAAGCTATAGAACTGCAACCAAATTTTCCGGACGCCTATTGCAATCTCGCTAATGCGCTCAAAGAGAAAGGTCTCGTTCACGAAGCAGAAGAATGTTACAATAAAGCCTTATATCTTTGTCCTACGCATGTTGATACACTCAACAATCTCGGCAATGTTAAACGGGAACAGGGAAACATTAAAGAAGCAACAAAATTGTATCTGAGAGCGTTGGAAGTATTTCCTAATTTTGCAGCCACTCATAGCAATTTGGCATCTCTCTTACAGCAACAAGGTATTTAATATACGAGTGTTACGCTTTTATATAGTTTTGTTGAAAATAGTGTATTAGAGAAAGTTTCGAAACATAGTTTTATTATATCATGACTAGACATCATGTTAAACGTAAAACGCTACTTTAACAATCAAATTATTTGTCAAACATTCGAAATGTTGTTGAGAGTATGTAGCTTTGTTTATGTGCGTTTGCCATACAAACTATGTGACAAGTTTGAAAGAAAATTTGGTTGAGGGTTTGTTTTTCAAACACGTTGAAATGTGATCTTAGCCTTCGTTATAATATACAACCCTAATTATCAGTTTCTGAAACGCTGATCAAAGTCACATTAACTAATTTGATTTTAGCTCGAATGTTCATTGGTCGATGGCATCCGATGACGCAATTTGAGCAATGAGCATTTAGTAGATAGTCCGATTAGTAAATCTAATTTCGTTCATCATAATTGACCGTTTCCGTTATTGTTTGATGAATACATGGGGTTTGACAATTTTGTTGAATATGTTTAATTGCTAATAGGGTTCTTAAGAGTTAATCATCATTCTTTTTTGAGATAAGATGAAATATGTCTTATGTGGAATATATCATATATATTGGGAACGTTTTATGCTAAATTAATGAACAATATAACGCGAATACAATTTTGTGTTCACTGGAAATTGTGTCATATGTTGTTAATGAGAAGTTTGCGTGAATCAGTTAACGAAACTATATACATATAAAGGCAATTAATATAAGACGAATTCAGTATTTTTAATTAAATTAATTGACGAGGTTAATATAATTCCTTAATTAATTTTTAATATAATTTATAGTTATACCATAGTGTTTCTTATAATGCTGCAGGTAAATTTCGAGAAGCATTGTTCCATTATAGACAGGCGATAAACGTACAACCGAAATTTGCTGATGCCTATAGTAACATGGGAAATACGTTACGGGAAATACAAGACAGCAAAGGAGCGTTAATGTGTTTCAAAAAAGCAATAGAAATAAATCCGCAATTTGCTGATGCCCATTGCAATTTGGCCAGTATTTTGAAAGATATGGGTAATATTACTGAAGCGATTGCATCGTACAAAGTTGCCTTGGAAATCAAACCAAATTTTCCGGATGCTTATTGTAACTTAGCACACTGTTTACAAATAATTTGTATTTGGGAAAACTATGAAGAACGAATGCAAATAATTGTTGCGATAGTTGAAGATCAATTATATAATAGTGATAAATTAACCTCAATACACCCACATCATTCCATCTTATATCCATTATCGAATAGAGCGAGGAAAGAAATAGCAGCAAGACATGCTAATTTGTATTCAGAAAAAGTGAATATGCTTGCTCCAATCACGTTTAAGCATAGTAAAACATATAATGGACGTTTACGGATTGGTTACGTTAGCAGTGACTTTGGTAACCATCCCACATCCCATTTAATGCAGTCGATACCAGGATCGCATAATCGTTCAAACGTAGAAATTTTTTGTTATGCTCTGAATCGAGATGATGGAACCACATTCCGTAGTAAAATAGTTAATGAATCAGAACATTTTATCGACTTATCTTTTATAACTTGTAATGTTGAAGCTGCTAGAAGAATAAATAGTGATGATATAAATATTTTAATAAATATGAATGGTTATACGAAAGGTGCAAGAAATGAGATATTTGCTTTAAAACCAGCACCAATTCAAGTAATGTGGCTTGGTTATCCAGGGACTAGTGGTGCAGAATATATAGATTACTATATCACAGATGAGGTATCAAGCCCATTATCAACAACTGCGGATTTTAGTGAAAAGTTTGCATTCATGCCACATACCTACTTTATTGGAGATCATAAGCAAATGTTTTCTCATTTAAAAACTCGATATAATGTTAAAATAGAAGATGAAGAGAGTGTAGGTGATAATATAGCGGTTTTAAATGCAGCAGAAGAAATAAATGTAAATCAATATATAAACGTTAAATATTACGAAGAAACTATATCGTTTGAAAATTTGGAACCGATAAATGTAATCGTAAGTGAAGTAGACATTCCTAGATGGGTACTTGAATCGACAATTAGTTCTAAGCAGGAACAGGTAAATAATAATAATATAAGAACGTTTATTTTCCACATTTTTGCAGTTTTTTTATTAATTAAATTTATTTTTACAGTTGTATATTAATAAAATACCAATAGATAATGGTGTTTCTATACACTTTTTGGACAAGAAAATTGCATCAGGGGAAAAAAGATATGACAATATTATATTTACTTCGAGAAGGCAGTATGGACTTCCTGATGATGCCGTAGTTTTTTGCAATTTTAATCAATTATATAAAACGGATCCAAGTATTGTTACAACTTGGGTTAATATCTTAAAAAAAGTACCAAATAGTGTTCTTTGGCTCTTAAGTTTTCCAGTTGCAGGGGAACCAAATATGCTAAAATTCATTGAAGGATTAGGTACATATTGTATTAATCTTTGATATTACTTTATATTATTTATAGTCAGATAATCCATCGCTAATGGTTTTTGCAGGTATATCACCCGAACGTGTTATTTTTTCTAGAATAGCTTGCAAAGAGGAACACATACGCCGAGGACAATTGGCTGATATATGCTTAGATACATCACTTTGCAATGGTCACACGACAACAATGGATGTTTTGTGGGCTGGTACGCCTGTAATTACGCTACCAGGAGATACTTTAGCTTCAAGGTATTATAAGTCCATTATTCTATGAATTTGATAGATAGAATGAAGAGTATGTTCATTATCTAAATACATGTATGAAAATATTAATAAGTATATATTAATAATATTTATAGAGTGGCAGCATCGCAACTCAAAGCATTGGATTGTCCGGAACTTATTGCGAAAAGTATGAAGCACTACGAACAAATAGCCGTGAAATTAGGGACGGATAATCAATAGTAAGTAAAATTTTAGTAATTAATAAAATAATATATCTATGTTTATTAAATGCTTAATTAAAATAAAATAAATATGACGTATGAAGAATTTTTCTCTTCTACATTTGAAAATTAATTACGATTTATCGAATTATAATAATATTAACTTCGATTCGATAATTTCGATTCTAAGTACAAAATGGGATTTTTATATAGAAATTGGTAATTAAAAAAAATATAACAATTAGCCATTACAATAATGGATGCACAAAATAATGGATATCGCTTACTGTATTCATCGATGCATTTGATACTTCAATTAATTGAATTGTGACGACCGTGCAATTAAGTCACATCAGAAGTGTTTTATCCAATATTATTTGTTCAAACAGAAGCTTTGTTTTATTATTTTTAACTTTGATGACTTCAACATATGCTTATGTAAGTACAATGGGACTTCTTCAATTAACTTCAGATACCTCATCAACACCTGTCATTATACATAATTTTATTACAACATAAGGCGAAACATTGAAAATTACAATATGTAATCGTGTATGTTTTTATTTCGCTGGTTAAGAATCAGATAAACGTATCTACAAAATTTTTGTTTGTTGAGAAATCGAAATTTAACGAGCAGAAGTGGGCGTTGATAACATTTGACTTACTTTAACCGCTAATTACATCGCTAATATGATTTTTTTTTGAAAAGTATACATATATGTTTATATATTCAAATCCATTTTCTATTACTACTTCTTTATTTGTGATTTTCTTGAAATGTTTGACAGTCTTTATTCCTTAATCTATTTATATCGTAAGAGCGAAACTAACTGAATAAGTAACATATGTTACAAACACGTTGTTTTGTACGAATACAAAATAATGCGACTTCATTTCATGACTTCGTCGTTGGTCTAGTGGCTAGATGTAAGGCCGCAGGTCTTGGGTTCAATTCCCAGGTCGGGCCAATCAATGGTTATTGGGTTTTTCTGTGAGAAAATTCTCAGTAGCAGCCCGGAGTCTAGAAGTTGGAAGTGTGTATACTCCCGTGCCTCGGAAAGCACTTTGCCGCCGTTTTTTAAGCCGTTTGTCCAGCGCCTGAACTCTTTCCGGTCGTTTCTTGTCGGACTGCCATCGCATCGGATTATGAGATCAGATTCTAGGGAAAAGAGAATGCACCTGTGTTTGCGCATATACTTGTGCACTATAATATCTCCTGCGCAGTTAGCCAACTGCTCCTTGTTGTCCTGTTTCATCTCAATCTCAAGAGAGATTAGCCAAATGCAATTTCATATACGTATTTGTGGCACGAGTAAGTTTTATCAAGTATTTCTGTCAGTGTAACGGTATTCCTAAATCGTTTATTCAAAAATCATTCCTGTAGTTATTTCAAAAAGATATTTAGGCTACTTTGAGTACTAGCTTTACGTCGTTTTGGTACATCCTTATTAATCAATTTTTCGTTATTTCGTGTATAGAAGGCATTTCCGCAATAAAATGACATACATTCACTTTCTATTTATCCGGTGATTTAATTTTTGTAATATTAAATTTATAGTAGATTTTTCAATAACATTCTTCTAGATCTGAAACTAATTTTAGGTTTATTTGTCTTCGATTTGAAATTTAAGCAAAATCTACTGAATCTCACCCAGCGTTATTGAATCGAAACAAAACTCAATGTAACTATTAAAGTATTCATTTACCGTTAAGGTTAAATACTACGTTGATAATAAATCAATAGTTGATTATATTTCGTAGTTTAAAAGGTTGTGTAGGTACACAACCGTTAATTATAACCGTTAAATGATTAGTTAAAAATCTTTTTGAGAAAGCCGACGGTATTATCAAAACAGAATGAGTACTTTGATTTGTATATAGTTTTAAATCGGGACACCGAAAAAAGAACTCTTAACACATATGAGCGAAACGATGACTTGTAGGGTTATTCTGTAAGAATAAACTCGAAACTCACCGTAGAAAAGGTCTTGAAATATTAGAAAGTAACATGTGATATTGATAATTTTTTTTAAATTTCAAGGATACGCGCTTAGAAATAGTTGATTACAATAAATTGTGAAGTAAGTTCTTACAGAATAGCACTGCTGATAATAATGTAGTGCAACGCATTGGGTTCTAAGCTGGTTACATTTTTCCTCTGATTAATGAAGTTTGATCACTTTCTTCTTTAATGCTAATGGATTAACAGCTCAATATTCGATAAAGCCTGCATAATTTTAACATCTGGACGATAAAAGACGACGAGCCACGATCGTGTATATAAACAAAGTTTTCAATCAATGAATAATTTATTAAGTGCTTAACATTTTAGATTATAAGATTTCTTTATGAAATTATTGTCATATATAAAGATGTAAAAGAATATCGTAAGTTCAAGAACTTTATTGTGTTTAGATGACTTGACAAACAATAGAATGCGAATGTACTCCAACCTCCAATTCATGCTCGGACAGAGATTTATTATGATCCATATAAACGTTGTTTCGTCTGACTTCTGTCCTTGTGCTCGTTACCTATGCTTTAGGATGAGGTATTTATTGTAAGTTTCAAAAAGATTAAAGTGATTGTTTGTATAAAAATAATATGTGTATTATTAATATATTTTTGTCATTGGCTCATTATACAGCGATTTAGTGTTTAAAAAAAAAACGAATAAAGTAAATGTTAGAAGATTGTGGGCTACTTTAAGCTTAACCTTTTTGAAAACGAATTTTGTACGATAGGTAGTTAATTGGATAAAACAGAGTAATTAAGTTGCGCATATTCCTCCGTTAGCGCGATCTAATATCGTTCAGCGCTATATATTATAAATTCCAGTAACTCACAGCGTTCTTTTCTGTTTTAAAAATGAAAGCTTGTATATTCTATGCAATAACAATATAAATATATGTAATGTAAAATATCTAAAAGAACGCATTATGGGAAATTCTAATAGATGGCACTAGATGGCTTTTAATACAGGCAAATTTTCATATACACATAATAATTATTTTAAAAATTGACTCTCTTATTTTATATGATAATGAAAAATTTTAATCGACATTTTACTATCAAGACTTTCTTATGTTTTTAAAAGTAATATTAAATTTTTATTATTCCAGCCGTAAATATATTCGAGCTAAAGTCTCGAAAGCCCGTTTAAATAGCACGCTATTTGATTGCAATCAATACACCCATGCGTTGGAGAATCTTTATGCTCAAATGTGGGATCGTTATCAAGCTGAAATGCCCCCGGATCATATAAAAGCGTTTTAATCGTTTTGATGAAAAACATTTGTTTTTTTTTTTTGGTAAGTACTCATTTTATAACTTAATGTTTTGTAAATGAATAATAACTACCCTCTGTTGGTCAAAGGCCCTATTCTCTTCTTTTAAGGAGATACGGAGATGTGGATGTAGTTCGCTTTGGTAAATATAAGTGCGAATATCATCCTATAAATGAATAATTTCTCAATATGTTTTCTTTCAACGCTGAGACTGTAAAGTTAAATTAAGAACATCCAAACGCAATCTTTCATCTAATAGCTATTTCGGCTCTTGTAATTAAGTATTCTAACAACTTTTCATTCAAATTAAAAAGCTATATCTTGTCTCAAAAAAAATTATAGTAATATAGTCTCATCTTTCATATTTAAATGAAACCTGTTCTCATACAAAACTTCTTTTACCAAAGATTGTCTATGACAGATGATTTAAGAGATAAGTAATACGAACATTTGTTGTTTGATTGTTACTTTTGTATTATTTGATATTTGTAAGTTGTGCAACAAAGGATTGATTAATTAAAAAATGAGCCAAATATTTAGAGCCACTTCCGAGACGACGTTATATATACAAGAATTTCTCATTAAATATTGTATGATTATGGTTGGCTTGTTAATGTTACTTAATGTACCTAAATCTATTAATAATTTGACCAATATTATATAGTGTTAATAAATTTGTATTTACGTATTTTGTATACTAACACCGTTACTATCGCTTCACCAAACTTTACCTAATTTTAAGATAATATTTGATATTTTGTGTATATAATTATGATTTTGTATTCATTAACGTTTTCCTTCTTACAGATACACAATCGTCCAATTTGTATACAAAAGGAATTATGAAAATATTCTCCGTCCGGCGACAAAATTAAGGAGTGTAAATTATTATTCGATTATTAAACACCAGTTGTGATGTTTGTGTTTTAAAATGTTGTCATGTTACATGAAATAATAAAGTTTCAAAATATTTTCGATTCGACTTACTTTATTTTAATATTTAAAAAAAACTTGTGAAATATAATAAGATATTTATAACATATAAGTCGGGGATTGTTAATCGTTCATTTGTTATTCGAATGGAGAACCCAAAAATTAATAAAAGAATATTTATGATATGTCTACTTTATTTTATTTTATTTAAAATCTTCAAAATAATTTGTATTAAGCGCAATGAATACAATCATTATATATAATCCGATATAAGAGCTCTATCACAGGCACATTTATAGGATAGATGACGCTCAAATGGGTTATTTAAACTACAAAATCAATGATTTTTATTTCTTAAAATATCCTAACCAAATTATAATATTATATTAAAACATTATTAACTAATGTCATACAATTAAACACGATTATGATTTGTGAGAGCTTTTCATAATTTACGCTGACATCATTTATTAAATGCATTCAACATAATATTTAAAATTGAGATTTAGCTACAGACTATTTATGAAGACTTTCCAGTTATATTGCTTAATATCATATGCCATTAAGCGGCAAAGATATCTTCTCGTTTTATGACTTACATTGCTCTTTTAAGAATGAGTGGACTCAAAATTATGTATTCACTAGACCATTTCAATTAAATCGTAAGAGGGTTATAAAATGAAAAACGGAATTACATTTATTTTTGTTTTTTCCACATTTAAAATTCCTTTATTACTCAAATAGTAAGTTGTAAATTGCGCAGAAAAAAAACATACAAGAAATATCAAGTATATAAATAAAATTGCATTATATTTTAATTACATAAACATCGGAAAATATAAGCACAAAAATATTGGATAGCTTAAATTTGTTTAGACAAAGTAAATAAATATGTAATAAATATCATAAAGCGTACAAAAGTTTGAAGTGTTGACAGTTAATGCGCTTACTTAGGCTATTTTATTGCTGAAATAAATTCAAAGCACTATTACAATAAACGGGGTGTCTTTACTAAGTGGTTAAATAGACGAATTCTACATTTCACATCAACATCATCCAATAAATCACTATCAACTTTAACGGGTGTTTTCAATTTTGAAAAATGCTCAATAGCGCTCTATTAGTCTTAATAAAGTGGTTAGTTAGACGAATCGTACATTTTATATCAACATCTTCCATTAAATCACTTTAAAATCGAACGGTTTTTTATAATTTTTAAAAATGCTTAACAGTGCTCTGTTTGTCTTTACAAGGTGGTGAATTAGACGAATCCTACATTTCGTATCAATGTCGTCCTTTAAATCACTTTCAGCTCGAACGGATGCTACCACCAAATTTAGAAGAAAAGTCCTCTAAATTTCACATTTAACAGAATGTATCTCTTTAAACAACAATTTTAGCCCGATCTTAAACTATCTCATTGAAATGTATCTCTAGCGAGCATTCTTCGTATGTAGCAAATAAACCTATTTCAATAACATATTTTCACACTAACAATGAATACTACAAATTTAATATTGAGTATAATTGTACGAGTAAATTCTATCAACCTACAAATATTAAATGCAATATAATATGTGCTACAATCCATATATATAAATTATTACATAATTTCAGATATCTGTTGTGATTATCATAATATTGACAACAAACGTCTTAAAACAAAGTCTTAAATTTGTGCCTTTAGACCGACTTCTAAAAGGAGATACATATGTTCTCAATATAATATGTCAATAATTAATTTATTATAGGAAATTATTTTTTTGTTTTTGAATTCGGTTTCATGTTTATTTTTGCATTGGGTTCAGTACAGCTTCAAGGTTTTCATTTTATTGGTATTGGACATTGTTAATTTTTTGTTTGAAACGTACATTTAAGTAAATTTTTCGAAGTCGGTTTTGACTCTGTGCCATTTAATATTATTTATAAAACAAGAATAATAAATAGTAATTATTAATTACTTTATAATTAAACTATAATAAAATGTGTAGTCAATACAGTTACGGTTTACAATCTACCAAAATCAGATTGTGATTTAAAAAGAATTAAATAAATTAATCTTTATTAAGTAATTAATGGTAAAAGAGTTTTAAGCTAGACGTGATCATAATACGAAATAGATAAATTAATCTTAGATTATATAGGGACGTAGATTAATGATATATATACATTTAGGTATATTTAGTTATAGCTAATGAAATTTAAATATTTAGACGATTTATAAATAGTGAAATGAATATACAAGCTTATTAGTGACAGAACAATTAGGAAAGTGTGTGATGCTAGTGTACGAATGATTATTGTAAATATTTATAAATGAAAATGAAAAATAGTTATTATAATGATTGAATTTGAAATGTCAATCTTAATTATTGTTGAAAATTGAAAATACAATCATCATAAATATGCAATCATGTGTTTACCGCATGCACATTTGTACGATAGATGTCGATTTTTTTTTTATTTGTTTAGTGTTAATTGGCAATGAACATTAATTATACTACTTAATCGATTTCTTTTAAACTAATCTATCCAAATAATAGTACTATTTTACAAAATCAGTGCTTTTATTTATTAAATATTTTTTAAATGGTTCGTTCATTAAGAATAGAATTATTTTCTATCTTTTTGGTCTAAATTTCGACTAAATATCTATTCTTAGTCTTAGAATTTTTTCGTTTGACTGAAATCTATACCACTGATCCAGGTATATAATATTATCAAATACCGTTTCGAGTGTCCCGAGATCTCTTTCCCGTAAATCATATTTTTATTTGGATTTTTTAGTTTTTAACGATTACACATTAAGAGAAAAGAATCTAGATTTTTTTTTGATTTTATTTAAATTATGATAGAATATTTCTAGTAGATATTGTCGCGTACGCGTTACAATATCTTTCTACTTTGTCATTTGTGCGTTACTCGGCATATTCATTTCTTATCTCATATTAACCTATAACTAATTCCGATTTATTTTTAAATTTCTTCCACTTATTAATACGAAGCAGGATATAGTTGATTGTTTTTTTTTTTCATTTTTTCTATCATAGTTTAAAGAGTTCATTATTCGTCCCTTAATATCGCCATATTCTTTTATTACACAATCCTTGATTTTCGATTTTAACATTCGATTCGATTTGGGTCTGATTTATTGATGCGGTTACAATCACGAAGGGCCCAATTCCGCTCAAAAAATTCCTGAGCATTCCAAAGCATGCGATTCTATTAGTAAATTAAAGGATTCACGAATTAACGGGCAATACTTCCTGGCCAATCATACAGTGAAGAATCCGAATCGACTTATTATATATTCACTTCACCCTTCGGAATTGATTCGAGCGCCCGACTGGTGATATTAGAATCCAAACAACTTTACATGTGCGAGAAACGCCTGTTCGAATAGAAGAATCACATCAAGTACCTATAGTGTGCTTCACGTATTTAGAAGGCTAATGACCTATCTAATAACTGGTGTCGTGGTGTTCTGTAAAAATGTTTTAGGTAAAAAATTGATCGATCGATGAATCGATTTATAAATTTGCGTTAACAATTTTAAGGTCGTATATGATTTCTAGTCATATAGATGTGTTCAATAAATTTTATATTTTCACCGCTAAGTGATCCAATCGGATTGAAATTAAGATAAGTAACTTACGATTGTTTTTATTTATGTTTTATTTATATTTTTGTCTCTAATGTCTATATTAATATATAAAGCTATTATCGTACCTGACAATATATATTTGTGCTACTAGTTAATTGAGGGTGTTAAAGTGAGATATATGCAAGAAAATGAACGAATTGACTAACGGCTTTACTCATAAATATTATTTAGGTGGCGATTAGTCCAGCGATCTCCTGTCGTCTTTCTTCAAAAGTAAAAACAAATGATGACAGAAAGAGATAAGTATGTTTCTATCTACATACACTATATAACCTTTATAAGTAAGGTCGATAGTTTCTATACTTCTCTCTTGTTATAAGTATAGTATTATTAACAATATATAGTTAATTTAATTACAAAATACACAGTAAATATTTTCTTAATTCAAGTTTTATTAATCTCATTGTTATATTAGAATTATACATTATTAGAGGTATGAATAAGTAGTTCAGACTACAACAAATATAACATTTGTACACCAATTAATGTTGTATTTGTTGTAACGCTAACATATTAAATATATACTTGAGTGACCTTAAAAGTTGTCACCGTTTGAACACTTCGATCCTCAGGTCATAAATACTGTCCAATTATGAATTTTGAATATTTGAATCGACCTGTTCTTAATGAACACAGGGATTTTTCCAAAATATAAACGAACGTCGTTATCACTTGAATGATATCACCATGAATGAATGAATGAACGAACGAATCATGATACAGTGAAAAGTTTTTACATGATGTAATATGATAGTATATTACATAATAACGGTATATATATTAAAATTCATATCTACCGTTCACTTAACTAATCACTAAAAATGTATTTTAGAATTTCGTTTCAGATAATATCATTAAACATATTAATTAATACACTATCGATGTAACATTTAAATATAAATGTTACGTAATTTCCGATTTATATAATTAACGAATCGTTATTACAATAATATCAGTAAGCAGTCCTTTTTGATTTCTGAATAACGACCCGTTAATCATTTTCTATGTCACCTCCGCGTGACATAGAAGCTTAACAAACGATTTTGAATTGCGATTTGTACACAATTTCAGCATATTTAAGCGAAATCAATCGTTTTTACAGGTTAACCAGTAAAAATTGCTTAGTGCGTTCAATATATAATATAATAATGACAACATTGTCGTAATACTAATTTAATAATTCAACGTTTTCTTGGAATGTGATTCACTTAAAACAATTTGTATCGCCCGAACTTATTAAATGTATATCAATTTTGATATAAAATATTATCAAAAAATATTATATGTTAGCCTGTTTCTATAAATGCATATTGAGCTACTCTACATTGTTTGTGCTAAAACGCATTTTTTTAAATTTAAATACAGCTTAAGGTCTTTAATTTTGCTAGCTTTTTTAAAAAAAATTCAATTGTAGTCTGCATTTATAGAAAGACGTGTTATTTCAGTAATTTAAAAAAGGTTACGTAAATAAATTTGTATTATAAACATCGATTAGTTCTGATAAACAACAAATCGTTAAACAAATGTATAAATTCATATAAATTTATTTAATTTTTAAAAAGACCGCTGACCTTCCTTCGGGTTCCGTAAGGTTACAGACATACTTAACTCTATAACACATTTAAATACACAATAAATTAAATGAGATTGCTTCTCTAAATCACTTTTTATAATATCCGCACTGTTCATCAATACAATTGTTCAAAATATTGCGTTTTTTTTTTTTTCTACATTTCTCTACACTCCTTAAGGAACCCATTTTTTATTCAATGTATGGTTGACATTGTCGTAGCTGAAGACAGGAGTTCTGCATCTCAGATAATCGAGGGATGTGAAGAAGAGTTGTTTAGATAGGGAGTGTTATTCACAGTTCTAATATTTTGAATAGTTCAAAATAATAAAACTTCGATCGATATCACCCGAGAACGTAAATTATGTCGCCATTAACCACACATTATATAACAAGAAGGTATGTGTAGAATATACAGCTAGCCTTATTGCAGTTGTAAGCCGCAATAGAGCTAACAGCTGCGATGGCCATTGTCGTTTGATACCAACCTTATGTAATTTGCTCCCCATATTAACAACTAAAGATCTAATGCTCAAATTGCGGAGTAACTACTAGAGCATTTGTAAGTAGGGCCAACAAACAAGCTTACTTGTCTAATTTGAGAAGCCTTGCATGATCTACGTAACTGTGCAGTAAGTTTCTATTCAAATGATTAACTTCTTAATCAGTTAATAGTATGATATTATAATCTACTGCACAATTGCATTATTTATATGTAAATATTTATGAATAACTTTATATCTAATATTATTTCTAAATATTTTCAATATATTTGCAAAATAATATTTCGACTAGAATAAGCAAGGAAATAAGAAACTAATAGAATTGAAATTAAAAATAATTTTAGAATGAATGGATGTCGGTTCGAATGATTTCTAATGCTATTACTAATTTTTTTTGTTTTTTTTTTATTTTTTTTTATTTTTTTTAAGTTACTACATTCATTCATAACGATCAGACATTTGGAGAAAGTAGAGGTTTTTTTTATAAGTTATTCTTATAATATATACATTGGATTATACAATGTGTTTTTATTATGATGAGTAATAAAAACAAATGGTATAGGCTCTGCATTCGATCTTCGTTCATGCATGCTAAAGTATAGTGAAATACCATATTTACAATCGACAGTTCACGTATCGTCATATTGATATAACTAACATTATCACTAACTTATTAAATGCATATGATAATATAGATGCATTCATTGTTACATCTAATCATTCTCGCAAATATCCTATTCATGAACAGATTTGTTGCAATTATCTCAAATGATACGCAATGCTTTTTTGCATGTTGATTGGCAATTCGAATATTTATTATAAATTTATTGATCATGCTGCTCAGAATAGGATGTGAGCAAGTTTAGATAGTTGATAATATATAGTATGAAATCATCATGCATATTTACAATGACAAGCAGTATTGATCGCTTAATCAAGATATTAAATTTATATCATACAAATAACATATTCGTAATGAAGCCACTATAAGTAATTATTTAATATGTTTTTGAGATGATTTGCGATAAAAATTAAAAATAAAATTCCTAGCGACATAATAACAATATAGAATATAGAATTTGCAAAACAATAAACAATTATCTACTTATTTAATAAAATTCCATGTCTTTCTACTAATTTATAATACCTAATTTAAGCAAAAAGGTTGAGCATCAGACTTATAATTAATTAAACTCAAGCTCCACTTGTTTTTAGCGCATGGATAATAATTTGAAACATGTTATTTATAACGTCTTAAGAACTATTTCATCTGTCCTATGAAAGTCGTAGATTTAATACCTTGGGCTGTTGTTCTCTCCTCTACTTACATAAGCTTTACGCTTAATTAGAGGCGTGAGTTGGATTTTTTTTTTGAGATTTATTTAATTCACTTAGCTTGAATTTTAAATTTGGGAATTATCCAAAGCAATGATGCTTAAGTACTTACGTCAGATACGCCGGTCAACCTTCTAAATATTCGTTTTAAAATCGTGATTGATATTAGTGATTGATATTAGTGATATATTTTTTTTTACTTTCAACAAAAAGTTGAGGTCATTTATATATAGTTATGATCTTAACATTTTTTTTATAATCTACTCACATATTTCATTTGTCATTTAAGACCTATGTATGTTTGTAAAACATAGGTCGCTCAGTATATGTATTTGAAAACAAAATGACTTTCCACAGCGAGATAGTATCTTATGACGTATATGTTGACATTGATTTGCATTAAATCATTAGTAGTTTCAAATTTAATTATAAGGCTTCGAAGTCAGTTCAAACAAGTGGGCTTTAAAAAGCCCCCTCTATTTATCCTCTTCCAGAAGCACCAGATCGTCAGCAACGACGTCAGATACATGAAGGTATATGATCCAATACATAAGATTAAAGCAGACGAAGCAGACAGGAAACACTATGCGCGAGTATTTGTCGATATCCGATGGCGTCATACCCAACAACTTGCTTATGTCCTGAAATTAAATACGTGACCATTAACTCATAAACAAAAAGGGGAGTTTTTATAAATAAGTACATTCGCTTTCATAAATCACTTGATAATATCAGCTATTTTAAACACGAGACCAATTATAGAAGTAACCTTCGCCATAGTAACAAGTAAGTCCTATTACCATTTAGAACTAAAGCAATTCGAGACTCGCGTGAGTATATTATATGTAATAAATATTATTAAAATTATATATTTTATCGGAAACAGCACGCAATAGTTAATTCGCAAAGGCTAACAAACGCAAGCGTAAATGATCACCCAGTAATGTACTTAATAAGTAAGAAAACCTTGCGCAGTAAGCAAATTTTACCTTTCCGGGGTGGATAAGATGAGGAGAGGGCCCAGGATTATCTTCCTCAGAGCCTCTGCCGCCATTAATGGTATTTTCCAAAATTCCTCCCTTTGAGTGAGCTTTTGGGTCATGGACCTTGAACCGAACTTCCTGTAAAGTTAAAATTTTGTCTTAAATCAATTGACATTTACACTAAATCGAGTTTAGCGTAGGATAATGTGAGACAAATAGAATTGATGGAAATGAGAATTATTTTTATTTAGACTCACTGATGGCCTAGGAGGAGGACATCTTCCCAACGTTCCCATCTTAGATAGGGTATGAGAATCACCAACTGAAGGACAATCAATGGGCATCTTCTTATTCTCTGAAGCAATTTTCTGAATTGCTACAAATCTTTGTTTTCTCATCTGAATCCTCTTTGCCATATATCCAACCGTTGCATATTCTGTAAGAATGTAGAACTAAGTTCATATTAAAGAGTTCCATTATATATAATTTTACTTCGCTTTGTAAAATTTTATTCGATTCGATTTCGATTTCATTAATTCGCTATGCTACTAAGAAATAACACACATATATTGGTACATTTTATACAAATTACACATTTCTTTATTAAAATAACCAATGAATGCATATCAACAATCGCTTCGCAAAAGTATTTATTAAAATAATTACCGAGTAAACTGGCGAAGACCATCACGAAGCAAGTGCCGAGGTAAACGTCGATCGATTTCACGTAGGATATTTTTGGCAACGCTGCGTTTGTTGACGACATTAAAGTCGTCATTGTCAGGACAGTCGTAACACCAAGAGCAACTCGAGCCGGGGTCGCATTCCGATTCAACCAGAAAGACACCCAGGATATAATGACAATCAAACCAGATGGTATATATATTTGAATGAGATAGTATCCCATGGATCGAACAAATTGTATTTCACATGCCAGCCGCGAATAATTTCCTGTAAAAGTTATTAATTTTTCTTTAATTTACTGTAAAACAACATTATTTACATAAATTTGTAAATATATAAGTGAATTCTGTAACTAATACTTCTAAACAACTCAATACGTGTAGGACAAGAATTTTTAATTTTACTTGTAAAAAGTTTTTTTTTTAGTATTAATAATTAAGAGGGAATCACTTATAATAAATTGACATCACTAAATCAAACAACTCAGTGTTGTTAGTGCAAAAATACAAAAGCAGGACGTGAAAAGAATCGTGGCTGTTTATGTTCAGTGTTTCACGTTTTGTAAATTTGTATTAAGTTTTTCAGTCGCCTACTTTTTGACTTCCCCGTTTATTGTACCTGTTGTGAGTGAGATCTCCATGGCTCGTTGACGATGGCCGAGCACCTTGAACTGTGGTAGCGACACCTCGCTCGATACACCAACAGAATTGGGCCCCTCGTTCCATTTGTATCGGATGTCCCGCATGGTGTAGCCGACTGTGCGCAGCGGATACATAAATGAAAAAAACCCCAGGCCCATCGCAATGGGTTTTGTAACTCGAGTCGTTATTCGGTCGGGGTAAGAGCGGGGAGTCGCGAGCTCGGCGTCGCGCGTCTTGTCGTGCGGTTGTCATGTCGTATTTAGCGTGTGTGCTAGTGTCGCGGGTCGAACGTCTGCACACGGGCTGAGGGAGACGGGGTCGGATGCAGAGCATGGATGGACAATGCTTGGACAGCAGGCATTGCAAATTATTTACCTGTAGTGAGAGTTACAACGGTTGCGCTCTGGCGGTGTCCCAGCACTCGAAATTGGGGTAGTTGCACCTCATTGCTCATGCCGACACTCAATAGCCCGTCCTTCCAGTGATACCGAATGTCTCTCATTGTGTATCCGACTCCGGAGACATGCCAAACACACAAAACGCTATCACTTACGCTGAGAAGCATCGCGTACCCTCACGCGGCTGGTGTCGGTGGGACTCGCGGGATCATAGGGCGAGACTTATTAAGCTGAACCGAGTTGGATTTAAAATACAGTTTCCAAACTCGAATCGGCTCGGTATGGATGATAGAAAAATATAAATCTACTAGTTCTATCTAATAGGTGTCATAACACAAAAGAATCTAATATACAAAATAGGTGCTAAATTTAATAAACATATAATATCGAGTAAATAAAGCAGTCAGAGGTGTCAGGCATGCAAGGAATATAGGTCAGTGTCCTGTGAAGCGTGCGAATAGCGATGTTTTGTGGTGCGTGTAGCGTATTGCGTGAAGGGAGACTGGTGGGTGCGGATGGTGAGGAGTGCGGGGGTGCGCGGGTGCGTGGGTAATGTGTGGGTCGGTCGCGTGCGTTCCGCGTCTGCGGCACGGCTCTCGGTGGTTGAGCAGACCCCGCGGTCGCCGTACCCCGCCTCCTTCGGCCCGCTCGGCTATCGCAGCGTCGATGTCTTGATATCAGTTCTTTCGCTTAATGCACGTGAGGACAAAGGCTTACTATTTTACGAGTCTGCCTTCTGCGGGTGCTGTATGCGAGAAGGAGACATTCCAATTTATGAGAACACGAGGGTTATCACAGCACGTGTCGACGATTAGGTTGTACGCTTGTGCTCACAGGGTATCCCTGAGTAGCATCTGTGATACAAGAAAGTGGTCACAACACAATATCGTAAGCCTAGTGATAATTTGCATTGTGGTAAGAATCAAATCAATGATTGCTTAAAGTGAACACACACGCATCTCTTAAATAGAATTAATTATTATTTTTCTATCATCATCATTTCTCTTTAGCCTCGCATTTCGAACGAGTTTTCAAATATTATAAAAATATTCTGATATGTAATTAAACACCGGACGGAGACTCCACTGCCTTACATTAAATAAATATTAGACATTTACACAATACATATTATATTAAGCGTGTTATTAATCACTTTTATTTAACAGCATAAATATAAATAACGATAAAAGACATTGAAACATCACCATAATTATTAAATTCAATTAATATTGTGTTATTTATATAATTAACATGGTTTTTGTTGCATAATATACAATTTCAGAGTTATTCAAACTATTGTCCAGATACTTACAACTCTCGATTTCGATATGGCATAGCTGCCGGTCCATTGGGAAATATTGAAGATTCATAGGGCATGATGCGGTAATAGTTAATCTGAAACATTAATTACAATACATGTAAAAGTACTGCGTTAACTCACCACTATAGAAATATAATTATATGTGATAAGAAATTTTCGTCATAAATCAATCAATATATTGAACAAGGTTCAGTAAAAATAATAATAACAAAGGATATTTAAGATAAAAAATCACTAAAGATTTTAGAATAATTTACCAACAACGATTTTTTACTATTCGATCTGTTACTAAAATATTTTTAAAGATCCTACAAATTCGAATGACAGAACTGGTTCATAACGAGTTCCGAAGAATCGTGTACACGGCGTAAACTAAATAAATATTTGACATACTGAATGACCGAACCGACGTACGCACGCTTGTCGTTGTTTTTTTTTTCATTGTAGTTGATTTTATTAGCGAATACAAAACGACAAACCACGAATTTACTTAACGAAACTTCTTATTATTTTATTATATTATTACTATTATTATTAGTTAATGAAATCCATTGATTTGTTTTCCGATAGTACAATGAAATTGTTAATAAAATATGTTTACTACAATATTTAATATTATTAAGTACTTATTACGATATCATTACCTTATACTTCGAGTAATAGAGCCCGAATAGTGAATACGAATAAATTCGTTGCTGGTAGTAGCGATGTGAAAATAAGATTGTTTTTCGTTTACAAAGAACGTATCTGGTACCCATATGTTCTTTATAAATTCAGAGCCAACCGATAATGTTTCAACACCAGGTCTCTTTTTGTATGCCAATCGAGGATCAGTCCAAAATTGTCTGAAGTAAAAATCCAACGTGAAATCCTGAAGGAAAAATAAATAAACGTAATATAAATCATTAAAAATAACAATCGTAATGAAAATATAAATTGTTACATAGCGATTAAAACACAGATCTCACTGATAAATAATGTATTTGATAAAAAAGGAAAATTTCATTTATATGATTTTATAAAATTAAATTATCCGACGTGAGAACTATGAATTTAGTAGCAACAGTTATAATGGTTTGAATAATAGAAAATTAATATACAATATAAAAACATCTACCACTTGCATGCTTTGATTTAATAGCTGATACCCTACGTGAACCAGTAAGGAGCGTTTGAGGGTGGCCTAATACCGTCAGGTCTAAAAATAAATCCGATGCTAGTGTTGGAAATTCAGTAGATATTTTACAATTCAAACAAAAACACGCACCTCGTATTGTTTCACTACATTGAATGGACAAATTGAGCGAAGCTAGAAACGATAAAAAAATAGTGCAGTGTTGTGTGTGACACGAAGCCTAAGTTAAATTGGTGTGGTCTAATAATGAAATGAGTGCTTGGTGGTGGGATAGGGCGAGGTGAGTGGGCGGTGGCGCAGGCACCCACGGCTCGATAAAGGCTATCTCTTAATCGAAGCTAACAAGCCGATAAATACACAAATTGCCACGTGTAAATATTTGGTTAATGTTTGAAGAATAAAATTTATTTATTTGGTGATTTCGGCTTATTGAGACTTATGTTACAAAATAGACAACCTCTCCATGCCATGGGTCACGTCTTACTGTGACCTTCTGAGCTTTGATTTGGTTTCCACTTCGGGGTCTTTACCCAAACGCCTAGCAGCTCGTAAAATTCCATATTTTGGAAGACCGGGTAAAGTGGGTTTAAGAGTATTATTGTTAGTATCTCTACATTACACTAATATATAAAATATTTAAAGTAATTTAAGCGAATATAAAAATTAGAACTATATCAACCGGTGTTCCAAATTACTCGAGAGCGTGAAAGGTAACGAATATTTAGGCAATTTCAGTAGATACACACATACGTACATACACATCAAACTACGAAATGAGTTACGAAGTATTAAACAGTCGTCGCAAATCCATAGAGTATCTTTCGATTGCACCTATTTTGTATTAGTTAGTTATTGGTGCAGTTGATACAAAAAACTATTTACAAACGAAGTGTTGATGTTACTTTAGAATTATTACTTTCAATTTATTATCACGCGTTACAAAATGATAAATCGTTACCTTAAGCGTTCCGTACCTAAAGCTTGTTTAAGAATCTAGCTCAACGTAATAACGTTAAGGTAGATTCTTAACGTATTAACCTTAAGCTTAATATATAAATAATAATCAGACGACGGCCATCACCACTTCGCGTTAAATAGGTAGATTTTTCTTTGGAATTACGAATACTGCTGGACACACAACCTGATAACTTGTAAAGTTAAAACGGATTGCTATTCTTATTATGACGTCATAAAGCATTTTTTGCTTAATACAAGTTATACGGTCTGGGGACACATAATAAGAAAGCAGGTTGGCTGACAAAGGGCGTTTGCTCCACGAAACGCGGACATGCTCGCAGCCTCGTATCTGGGGCTGCTCGGTCGCAGCGGCCGTGGCCGGAGAGACCGAGTCAAGCGTGAGCTGACAGTGGCGAGTACCATGAGCACTTCGGAGACGGAGCTGATAGAGAGCACATACATGGTGACGCCCACCTCCACTGGCGGACCTGCAATCAAGCCCAATTGTGAGTCGCGCGCGCGCCTCGCGCCGTGAAAACCAAACCAGAGGACAATGACGTGCCCCATTGCCGGAGCGGGGCGAGAGGCGCGGGGTGCGTGCGAAAAAGAACGCGACGATATCGCATCGATGCGACCGCAAACTGGTCGTGATCGCATCGTACCGCGCCTATAGCGATCGAACCGTGGACACGGGTGCTACGATGAACGGTAATGCTGGTGATTGTACTAAAGGACAAATTTTGCTATGTATGCGCTGTGTCTTTATTATTGCTTTGATTATGAGATACCATTTTCACTTCAGATAGAGAGCTGATGGAGAGCACGTACATGGTAACTCCCACTTCCACGGGTGGTCCTGAAAACGACACAATACACACATGACAAGTGGTTCTGTCGCGTGAACGGCGCTTTTAATTCAGTGACTAGGACGAAGAAACTAGATGTTATGGTATTTTATTGTGTAGTTTCTGATGGATAGTAAAATTATTGAAGTATTAAGAAAGAAGAAGTATGAAATGTTATCTTACTTTAAAGCAATAATTCGAGAGCAGTTTATATTAAAATTAGTTTATTATTGATACAAATATAATTTCAGATGACGTTATTCAGGGTAAATTGTTAGATGATTTCTGAAAGTTCATTTTTTTTATCTTTAAACAAAGAACAGAAAGAAGCTGATTGGAGATAATTCATTTTGTGAAAATTGTGTTAATGAAATGAATTTCGAATTTTGTTCATTTGATTCAAATTAATAAAACATTGTTTGTTCCACTGAGAATATAAATCGAAATAAGCCAGATTTACTCTGATTGCATATTAATGTAAATTAATATTTAATTATTTATATAAATTGCCAACTCATCCATGCAAAGAGTAATAAAAATAATTTATTTTGTAAAAAAACTCTTGACTATACTATACAAAGGCCTGAACCGATAGTACTATTCAAACAAAAATCGTGCCTTTTGTAATTTTTAGGTTGCTTTAAAGCCATAAATGAGATTGCTAATTACTTTTTAACGGCTTTTTCATTTTGCAGGTTAATTATATCTTTTGCATATCGTATCGACTTAAAGCGTTATGTTATATTGTTGTGTAAGAAGAGAATGTTGTAATAAATGTAATTGAAATCAGTAATGAATATGAAAAGCGAAAAACAAACGGAGGTAAGATAAAAATATAGGTTCGCAAAATATTAATCGCACTACGAACAAACCCATATAACGGAGTTTTCATGGCGCGCGTTACATGTTTTGCAAAAATTCAAGGTTCATATTAAATAAACAACAATTTAAAAGATAAACACAGTATTTATAAAACGGTTTCTCAATCTTAGAGAATAATTTAGAAAATAATGTACGTCATTTCAATTTTCAAAATGATTTATGAGATTAATTGGGGCCTTAATTGCAAGTGTAGGCGTTTTCATAGCGATTCAAATGATACTCCAAAAGATATTAAAATAAATTGTTTCCGATAATTTTGTATAAATAACGTAGTACTTTAATAATCAATGTTTAAGAGATTATTAGTTCTCATTGAATAAAACATATTATCATCTTTTGTAACTATCGTGTATTCCCATTAGGCTGGCTGGGCAATAACGTCAATGATCAATTAAGTATGATTTATTAAAATATTTATACCATATTTTAACGCAATGAAATAACAACAACTCTAAGCTGAATAAATACAAATACCCCAATGATAATTCATGTCTTAATGTTCTCTGGTAGTCAATGAGAAATTAAAATGTATAACTGGTCTATAATATCATGCTATACAAACAAGGCTACTTAATGTAAACGCAATTTCGTAGCCAGAACTAAATCGGTGGACGTGAATCGAGATAATAGAATGTTGAATCGTTTTATTTAGATTATGTGTTTTATTAACGATTGTGACTTGTATTATTGCTTCTGGAGCCGTTCAATATCGGCTTTGCATGACTAGCTTAAATTAATCGGATCCAATAAGAAATAGCGTTAACTGCCTGGTGAAGTAAGGATTTTTAAGTTTAGAATACATTCGAAATAAATTATTTAAAACATTGTATTTTTTTAAAAGAATAATATTTATATGTGGCAAGGTTTTGTACCTAAATTATTGAAATATACATACCTTCAAAATCCGTGTTGTGTAACTTCAAACATAAATATATACATAGACGAAAATAATATTTTTTCAATTATTATTGCTAATAATTAAATGCATTAAATATTTCATGTCGTAACCTTTTAATAATACAAGAACTCCGCTCTGTTCATTTTTTATGATTCAATAAAATAATTGAATTAATCTAAATAAGGAGTGGTGAGTATATTAAATAAACAATACTAGTATTAACTGTTTGTGTGATGAGGATAAAATTTTCTTTATTTAAATGAATCGTCATTCTCATTACGGAGAGAGTCCCTACTTATTGTTATTTTTAACAGATGGTCGCTAGCTTATTATCAGATGTAATGAATTTACCTACATATATTTAATATTAAAAAGGTCGAAGTAGACAACTGACACAAGGGAAATAAACTCGCATCTCTATAAAAAATATATACATAATTTTGTATATCCGTATTACACATGTGACATAATGTTACGCGTGTATATTTTTACAAACCTACTCCTTAAATCAACCATAATAAATATTAATTAAAATATTCATTAAGATATTGTTTTTCAATAAAATTTTGGATATTTTTGAAAAGTACAATAATTTGTTTTAATAAAAATTGTATCTGCTCGAGTATTTATATAATATTAATAAGAATTTTAGAGAATTTACATTTATTATCTAACTTAATACTGTGTTATTTTTTTATTAGTTTTAATCCTAGTTACTAACCTCCATAGTTAGGTCTTACTCTTTTGTCGTAACTGATACTGAAGGAATCCAAGATAGCAGATATATTGACGTCGCCAAACATTCCACCTCCTCCAGCAGCACTGAAAAGAAAACATTAATTAGAAAAACTATTCAGTTATAAAATTATAAATACGCAAGCCCTTTGGGTTGTTCAAATATATAAAACACAAATCTCTTCTAATAGTTATATTTCAAATCGCTTACACGCAGAAAATGGGCGAATAATCGCGGATGATTCAGATGCATAGGAATAGTATACACGTCGAATACTTTTTTTTTACGTTCTTTGTGTAACAGTCGTCCTTTCCGACCCGTGAAGTGGTTATTAGGTATCGTGAGTCAGTTCTATTTATGTAATCATTTTTAAAATTCTAAACAAAAAATTACCCCGAATAAAATTTACCTTAACATGATGGGAGGTAGTTACGTAAACGAAAATGATTAGTATCTCCTTTAGATATTAGGTGTTGGTTTATTCTGAATAATTATCCATCTTTCAAAAAAGAATTTATAAAAACAAAGATCCGAACATATTGGTCGAATATCATTTATACTAACTAAACAATCCAGATTCCTTGTGTTATTGGTCCTGTTGGGATCGTGAGGACCAATAACACAAGGAAACGGACTCACAGCATTCTTAAGAATGTTGTTCATTGGTTGAACGTTATACAATTACTTTATTGTCACCATCATTGATCCTATAAGTTAGATTCTGGTGCTGTCTCATAATAAAAACATGCAGAAATATTAAAATTTCGTTAATCAAAATATCAAAAAAAAAAAAGAGAGAAATATATACAGTAGCATAGATTATCTTACATAAAACATATTCTCTCTATGAAGCATCCTATTAAACTATTAAAAACATTTTCCATTTTACTAAGTTTGAAACATTTAACATTAAACGTAATAAATTAATTCGTTTAAGCTTTAGATATTTCATCCAGTTGCGAAATGCATTTGACGTCAAGTTTTAAGACAATTGAAATACCTCAAATGAGTAACGAATGCTTAATAGATTGAGCACTTTGAATACCGATATAATTCTGAGTTGCTCGATTGCTTAAACGTCTGTTAAGTTTAGTAACAACCCTGAGAAACTTCAACAACAATGCGCTTTGAGTTCCAATTTTCATATTCCTACAATCAAGAAGTCAAAGTACAGTCGGGATCATTTATGGAATTTAGATAGAATAGAAAATATCTGATGTAATACGTGCAATATTATTCATTTTAGGCTTTTCCGGGCCTTACATGTAAACGAGGTCGTTTATAGTCATGAATTATCTAATTATTCATTGAAATATTCATTGATGATTAGTCAATATCGTAATTATAACATACATAATTAGCTTTGTTTATATTATAATAATTATAAATGAATCAATAATCTAATAATATTATAGCACTGAAGAGTTTCTTTGAACGCACGAGATCTGCGGTCTTAGAAGCTAGCCGCTAGAAGTCATAAATAAACTTATTATTTTTAAACGATTTGTTGTAAAAATTTATTCGTGTTTTTTTTGCGTAGGTAGGCGAACGAGCATATCTCCCGCCTGATGGTAAGTGATCACCAACAGACATTGGCATTGTAAGACACGCTAACCATCGCTTCAAACCAGAACACAACAAACAGAGTACTGCTGTTTTGCGGTAGAATATCTGATGAGTGGGTGGTACCTACCCAGAAGAGCTTGCACAAACCTCTACTACCAAGTAAATAATACAATTGTTACTGGAATAATTTATTCGGTATATTTAAAATTTGCATTGATTTCGACCACTGTTTTCGTATTTAATCTCAATCGTTGTTTCATTTAATGAATTTGTATTAACTTAACTCTAACTAGAAGTAATCAAGACTTTGGTTTTTTATTTGAAAATAATACTAACAATTGATTATTTAGATACTAATAAATAAACGTACTATTATTATAATCTTCGTTTTAGTGAAGCTTGTGGTGAAGGTGAGAATTATAATAGTTTAAGGAATCTGAACCAATGTTCGTATAACGGAAGCGAACGACGCGTCGAAGCCTATTATAGGCTAAAGGTAAATCGCTAGGCTCGATGAAAGTAGACTTTTGTGAATGGAAACATTAATTATATTTTAAGAAGTTAAGTAAATCGCGTTTGTCATTTGATAGTGTTTGATCCGTCAAAACACACCGAATGCGGCCAAAGTTACAGAGATCATAACTTATTTTTATTATTACGAACTTCTCAACTTCAATAGCTATTGGAAAATCTTTAAATGAGAAAATATATTAAAGGTATAAATTTTATTAACATATTGTAGAATAACTTTAATATAACCAGCGATAAATTTATAATACTCACGTTAACACGATTTATTATTCAAAGGCAATTTCAGTCACTTGCTTGGTAAAGTTAGAAGTCAGTCCGCTGTTTACTTTAATATTTGATAAATCTGTTTGCATAAAGTTAGACCTAAATGAATAAATTATACAAAATTAAACTAACAATAAGTTATGAAAATAATAAATACTTTTTGTTTTTATTTCTTACACTAACTATTTTTACAAGAAATAATGACAATCTAGTCATTATTTCTTGTAAAAATAGTTTTCCCAATTTTCTTATGAATGAGAAAGGCATACCAAAATTTTCTAGTTATAGTAATATTCAGACAAACTGTGTTATGAAGAAAACCGAAACGATTAAGATTCTAATCAAACTATAGATTGAGTGTAACTACAAAAACCGTTGTCTTTGCAATCTTTGCAATAACGATCAGTTAAAACTAGGTTTTAGTTATATAAATAAAATAATTTAACTAAATTCTTGTTGTGTATAAGAAATTTTCCTCGAATGTATTATTATTATTTTTCCTTATTGACATATGATATATGACTTTTTAATAATGTTAAAATATGTGCTTATCATTAAAAAAGTTAATATTAATTTTTTGGTTTTGATCAGAAATAGAAATTCTTAAAATTTCCCTAATCCATCTAATTGTCATACTTTTTAGCTTCAACTCGATTTTTCATAGTATATTGTCACTTAGACAACAGTAATGTGAAAAGTGTATTAAATACATTTAGTTACCTGATGAAATTCATATTTATTTTCAATTCTAAATTCAAAGCTTAACACTAATTTACCGTTCACATTTATCGTTGAATAAGCAATCAATTGTCTTAAATGGACGTTCAAACTGTGGTTAAATTTTATCAATAGTTGGTGTCAAGTAGTAAATGGTTGGACGAAATTCCCTTTAAAAAATGACGTTGAAATAATTAAGCGAAATTTTGGATTTACAATTGGTTCGAAGCTACCGTAATTGAATTGCGTTTAAGGACAACAATATGTATCATCAATAAATTTGTTAATTTATAGACTAAGTGTGCAAATATTAAAATAAATATTACGATAAGCAAGGATATATTTATTAAATCACCTGGTGTCCATTCCTTAAACGATATAGCAAATATATTTTATTGTTATTTTATAAAATGTAAAAGTAAGGATATTGAGTAGCTTGATTGTGTCTCCATCGCATACTCAATGCGTTACCGAGCATAAAAACTGAGATTATATCCATTGATTGTAATAACCTAACCTAACCTAATCATTCGGAGCGCAATAAAGTTTTATTTTACATAAACAAAGACAAGAATAAAAGCCAAGATGGCCCAGTGGTAAGAACGCGTGAATCTTAACCGATGATCGTGGGTTCAAACCCGGGCAAGCACCAATGAATTTCATGTGCTTAATTTGTGATTATAATTCATCTCGTGCTTGACGGTGAAGGAAAACATCGTGAGGAAATCTGCAAGCACCAATGAATTTCATGTGCTTAATTTGTGATTATAATTCATCTCGTGCTTGACGGTGAAGGAAAACATCGTGAGGAAATCTGCATGTGTCAAATTTCACTGAAATTCTGTCACATGTGAATTCCACCAATCCGCATTGGAGCAGCGTGGTGAAATAAGCTCCAAAACCTTCTTCTCAAAAGAGGAGAAGAGGCCTTAGCCCAGCAGTGGGACATTCACAGGCTGTTACTTTACTTTTACTTTTTAAAGACAAGAATAGCTGATTTCTATTTTGCTGCACAAGTCACTAACAATTGTTGAATACATGTTTTCGCAATGCTGAAGTTTATTCGTTATCAACATGCATGATATTATTTTATCACTCTTTATTTAAACATACATATAATAAATTGAACGATTCGAAAACAGAATATTCGAATTCGCATTTGCGGTTGAAAATTGTTATTATGCTGGCTTTGAAAGCGGCTGTTCGTTATATTAAAGGCGATTATATTATCGTAGATACAAATTGGGTAGGAATAATGTAACAATCGAAATGATACTTGTAAATTCATGTGTCAGAAATAAATTAATTTATAAATTGTGTTGGTTTGTGTGGTACATTACATAAATTATAATTATTAATGGAACTCGATTCGTTATCTTATTTTGAAATTATTTTCACATCGTATATATGTCTAAATGAAATAACTTTAAACAAAGAGATACATGTTTATTATAAAAAATACATCGTATGCAAGCAGACGTCATTTAAAAACCTTTATTAAATAAAAATATTGAAGGCGCAATATACACTGGAATTGTCTTAAGCTATCATTATTTTAATAATCGAATGAAGAAACATATCATTTTACGCACGACTGTCATTGTGTGTACAATTTTCTGTATAATTTCTGTTGATTGAAACGTTATATTACGGACTTCATTACTTTAAACGTCTTGTGTAATAATACATAATAATATTATCAAAAGTTTATATCCATTGGTAAATTAGGGTAAAATTCAATCGTTAGTCAAATTTTTAAACGCTTATATGTTTATGATTTCTTTTGATTTGATTTATTCTGCGAATAATTTAGCTACTCCATTAAAAATCAAAAAGTAAAAGAAAAATCAAATGTATAAAATATGTATATATTTTTTCCATCTATTTATTCCGAATAATCCAAGTCTAATTTTTGAATAATCGTTCAAGCACTTCTCTAAACGTGACACACAATAAGACATATTCTTACATAACTCATTTTCTATTATGTGCTTCCTATAACTTGTATAAGAATGGCGAAGAAAATTTCAGGAAAAATGGATCTATAAAATTCCCTAAGCGGGTTTGGGACGCGGTTCCGGAAAAATGAACTTTTAAATACCTAAGAAGAGTTTAGATTTTTTAATAAAATTTGATTTCAATGATTTTGACATACATTTTCGATGGTAGCTTCGCATTTAATTTATGTAATAGCAACGCCCCGTTATTTTGTTACAATATTTTAACTATTGAATAGTGTTAGATTTTAAATTTTTTGGAATAAAGAAGTCTTTGACAAGCCGCTCATGCCTTAGCAACTTAATTGATACGCACGGTTCGCGTGATATTAATTATATACATGCATAAAATATTAAAAAGGTAAATATACTAGAAGAATATGGGTGTTTTCTTTACAAAAATAAACAAAATTAGCAATTGTATGTCTTGTATCCTTATAAAAGACCATTTTAAGAAAACACACTGGACAGTAAATATATTCTGTTACTGAGAGTTATAAAAACGAAAAGTGTCTAAAAATAACTTGCAAGTTATTTTAAGGAGCATTCCAATTGAACGGTTAAAAAGAAAAGAAGAAAGTTATGGAAATGTTTAGTCAAAGATGAATCACTGGCCACGTGAGTTTTTCATAATACTCATATTAACTATATATGTTATATAGCTTAATGTAAAAAAATCGAATCCGATTTCGAATTTAATCACTACATCATAATGAAAAAACGTTTCCATCCCTACTCTGTAGGTTGTCTGTCTGTCTGAAAATCGGTTTTCAATAGACGTACTGATCCATGAGGAAGGTTTAAGTGTGTTTTCACAAAGATTTGGTGTAAATTGGCGGTTATTGAAAATATCGGAAATTATCATGACGACTGCGAGCGACGTGCGTTGCGAAACCCAATAGAATTACATATGTACAATATAATCTTTTTAAGTAGACCCTTATTCTACCCGTACAGAACCGGGCCTGGTAGGTTGTATAATATAAAATCAAATTACACCAGAATCTGGAATCGGTAGCAACAGTAACCTGTCAATTAAATTATTTCCTCATAAGGTAATTAATCATTTTATTTACCAGACGTAAATTAAATTTTAAAATACTCCACGAATAAAATAAAGTACGACTAACTGAAAAGCAACGCAGTCCTTAGCAAAGCGGTGAAAGGTGTCCAAGAGTTAGACTGAAATATTTAGATTTTACCAGTATTTAGATTCCTGGTTTGAGTGAAATACAAATTTTTAGTAACTTAGTAATTGATAAATATATATCATGCTTAAATAACAGAATATTAAGATCAGTTTTGTAAATTTTGCAACTGTGAAGCAAGAGCATGCAAAGAGAGCTTTATTTTTGTTTAGTAAATTCGATTACCAAACTGAAATTTTAGTTGCTCCCTTTTTGTCCCCTTTTCCGACATTCTTTTTTACCTTTTAGGTGCAGATAGGGTATGATTTTTAAACTAAATATCGGTTTTGCACGATCTTTGGATGAAATTTTTCGCTGAAAAAGTTAAAAATATCTTCGCGTTATAAAAGTTTAATCTCGTATCTTTGAAATTCAACTTTATTACAAGCTGTTGGATATACGAGCTTTTGTAACAAAACTCAATTTTTAAGCAAAAATTTATCGCGACGAGAGCAACATTTTAAGTTTAAATTAATATGCAACGTTCTATGTTACGTTTGAAACAGTTTTGAAAGGACTTCGGCCATGTAAATATTTTTAATATCCTTTTATTTGATTGCTGTTGAAATTTTTTACAAAATTTCAGTAGAATATGGAATATTAATGTTTCAATAAAAAAAAATGAGGAACATGATTTCAAACACGAATGCAATTATATTTTTACATATTTTTCTTCAGCTTCACATAGTATGGATACTTAGGAAACAAAAAATAATCTAACCATTATATTCTTTAGTTCTTACCGTCGTGTGTATATTTATATAAATGTCTACAGTTATATATATATATATATACACGCGCATTATGCATGTATACAAATACTTTTCTTCGAATGCTAACATGACCAGCCGGCCTGCTTGTGACGCGTCTGTCCTCGTACAATTGACAGCTATACGTACTGGAGTTTTTTTTTTTATATGAGTATTGGTTGTTAGATTAAGTCGCATACATTATTACATACCTGCAATTTTTAAAGTCTCTTTTTCAACTTTTTCATCATGATTGAATGAAAATTATTAGAAGAAGAAATAGTATTTAGAAAAGCATTAGTAGATATAATAAAACAATTTAGGAATACTGGTCACGTAATATATGACGCCAACCCGATCTGCTCCACGCACCCTGTCCCGCTCTTACTCAATCTGAGGCATGAACCATCTCACTCGTGCGGTAATACTGCAATGAAGGAATGTGAACGAGACAAAAATATACCATCACAATGTGTAAAAACGAGAAGTACATAAATTGGATCGTGTAGTGTAAACTCAAACTTACACTTTAAAAAGTCAGAAAAATCGTTCTGTATTTACTCAACAAACTCCAAACGTTGAACAAACTCATATAAAATATTGCATTTTTTCCAGTGGGAATCGACATTTCAGAATTACGTTTTATGAATAGCGAGATAAATTACTTTTGATTGGATATGGAGATTGTGAAAAAAAATGGCATCTTATCCTCTGAGCTATGTCCTCGAAACTAACGACAAAACTATAATCCGAACTATGATTCCGAAATATACTTAAGTTGTTTCAATTTTATTTATTTTGTGTGTGTGATATTTAACTAATGGATTAGAGGCTATTTCTATTTTAAATGAACATATTATTTTTTGTTTATAGAGTTGTTTTGACGATGGCCAGGTGAACTGGCAAATAGGTCACAACATCACATTTATTTTACAGCGCCAATTTCGGTTCACTGTACAATAAATAATAATCGTTCGCAATCGCCAATGCGCCACTGAAGTGAGAACTATGAAGTAACTTTATAGAACAAGTTTTCATACAACTTTTGCAATGTAGGAATATATTCTGCATTTCATCTAGTTATTTTTTTATAAGGTTATTGATAACACCGACTTACTCGGTGGTAGAGCTTTGTGCAAGCTTGTCTGGGTAGGTACGTACTCATCAGATATTCTACTCCAAAACAGCAGTACTTTGTATTATTGTGTTCCGGTTTGAAGGGTGAGTAATCCAGTGTAATTACAGGCACAAGGAACATCACATCTTAGCTCCCAAGGTTGATGGCGCAGTGGCGATGTCCTTTGTTTTTTCAAGAAATGTATGTGACCACTTACCATCAGGTGGTACATATGTTCGTCCACTTACCTATACTATAAAAAAATAATTAAAAGATATTTAAATCATTATCAAACATAGTAATTTTGTATCGAACGATTTCATTGATTATTAAGAAATGCTCCTTCACTGAACAAATATATTCTTAAGCTTAATTCATTGGCGGATGCTGGAGACTCATGTGGTAGAAATTAGTTGGCCGACAGAGCTTTCGTACGAAAACTTCTTTATGTCAAGCCCGAAATAAATTGTATACGCAAATTAGTGACACGGATTTGAACCGGTGATCCTGAGTTAAGATCCATGTCTTACATCCATTGCCAACTCCAATAAAAGATGCATATAATATAAAAACTATATTTTTAAAAAGGCCATTTTATTATAAAAACCTCTTACGATATTATGAAAATTAATTGTAATAAATTTTAGTGAACAGCGCTGGTTTATTTTCATAGAATTGTAATTGCAATGCAACGTTAAAATGATGCTGGCATTCTTGACACTTAACGCAGTTTTGATTTAAATAGAGTAATTATATTTTAATTTACAATTTGTGTGTTTACTCAACCATTTCATATGAATGATATTTACATTTAACACGAAATCCCAATTAATATTTAACGTGCGAAAAACATGAATATAATATTAATAGCATAACTGATATGTTTCTACAATTTTTAATTAAGATAATTATATATTAATACTAGCTGTGCACCGCGGCTTCACCCGCCTATAATTAATAAAAATATAATCAATTATTATTTTACTATAATAACACACACGCACACGCACACACACACACACACACACACACACACACACACACAAACAGAGATATGGCTTCTGGTAAAGAAATACGTAATTAACATTTGATGAAGATTTGAAATTAATTTTCATAAGATACCGTAGAGTTTACCGATCTTTCGAGGTAGCATGCGCAAGCGATCCCGTGGCGCTCCCGTTAAGACGGGAACGGTACCGCTGGTTTTTTAGTGGGTATTCCGATTACCGGGGCGCACTCGGCGCCCTGGACATACGGCGAGCCCCACATCTACCGTTCCCGTGGGGGAAAAGGGTAATGCGTTCTTCCAGCGATTAAAAAAAATGTTTACCGTATATATGGCCTTACATTTGCGCCTCACATGTTCTATGTGTGTTCCAATTTTGATCAAGATTGGTCAAGCCGTTCTTGCGTTACAAGAAGACATACAGACAGAAAAAAATGAAAAAAATAGTATAATGTGAATCACTGCATCGTAAAACGATTATTTACCACAAAATTAGGTAAAAAAAATGTACAGATAGAACCAATAGATTTATAGTAGTATAGATATAGATTGCATCAAAAATTAATTTACTCGAGTATATTTAAATTGCTTTTATTAATTTTACGGTGAAATTTTATATATAAATAATGACACTTAATTATTTGGTACGTTTGAAGATAGCTGTGCCCCGCGGCTTCACCCTCGTATAATTAATAAAAATATAAAAAAAATAAAATTTATTACTATAATAACACACACGCACTCACACACATACACACAGAAACATAAACACACATACACACACACACACACACACACACACACATATGGCCTAACATTTGCGCCATCACATGTTCTTTGTGTGTACCAATTTTGATTAAGATTGGTCAAGTCGTTCTTGAGTTACAAGAAGACATACAGACAGACAAAAATGAAAAAATAGTATAATGTGAATCACTGCATCATGAAACGACAATTTACCACAAAATTAGGTAAAAAAATGTACAGACAGAACCAATAGATTTATATAGTAGTATAGATATAGATTGCATCAAAAATTAATTTACGCGAGTATATTTAAATTGCTTTTATTAATATTACGGTGAAATTTTATATATAAATAATTATACTAAATTATTTGGTACATTTATAAGATACTAGCTGTGCCCCGCGGCTTCATCCGCGTATAATTAATAAAAATATAATAAATTATTTTATTACTAAAATAACACACACGCGCTCTCACACACACGCAGACACAAACACACATACACACATACACGAACACCCAAACACATATGGCTACTGGTAAATAAATACGTAATTAACGATTTTAAATTTATTTTCATAAGATACCATAGGGTTTACCGATCTTATAAATGGCCTAATATTTGCGCCATCACGTCATGTTCTTTATATATACCAATTTTCATCAAGATTGATCAAGCCGTTCTTGAGTTATAAGAAGACAGACAGACAGATAGATAAAAATTGTATAATGTGAATCACTGCATCATAAAACGATTATTTATCGCAGCATTAGGTGGAAAAAAAAATGTACAGACAGAACCAAAAGATTTATATTATAGTAGTATAGATAATTACGTTCTTTAGACAAGATGGGAAGTAGTTCCAATAACTATTTATCGTCTTTTGTCTTGTCATTTCTTAAGCTATCGTTATTTTTTTTTTAACTTAGCTCAGATTGAATAAATTTAATTATTTTATCTTCATTTTCTTTTTATTCAAAAACAATACAACGATCTCAGTGCTGCTTTAGTTAAACAGATACATGATTTTAATTAGAATCTTATAATATAATAGTACAAAATATTAAGTTATGTTGAGTAAAATAAAATATTATTTACATAATATTATAATATATAATAATAATAATAACCTGGGACTTTATTCACACAAAGCCATCTGATCCCAAACTAAGCAGAGCTTGTACTATGGAAACCAGCCAACTGATATACTTACATAGACTACTTTTCTTTTGTAAATAAATACTTATATAGATAATTACACCCAGCCTCAGGACAAACAGACATGTTCATGCACGCAAATGTATGTCCTGGGTGGGAATCGAACCCACGACCTGCGGCGTGAAAGGCAAGTATCTTACCAACCACACCAACAGGCTAGTCATATTAAATGTAAGCATAAAATCAAATATATTATCAGTCTTAGTAGTTCTAGAATTTGTAATACGTATTAATCGACGTATAATGAACTTTCTTCTGTCTGTTGTACGTTGTTTCAAAGCTAAAGTGCTACGCTTAAGTTAAATTTTCCATGGCTGATTTGCTTTTGGTAAACAAATGCATTGAACTTTATGTGACTTCTAATTCACTCACTAGAACTTCACGCATTCAATTTCTCAAGTTTTAACATTGACTAGTTTCGTCTTTTATTTTCAATTATATATACGAATAGGATATAATAATATTTAATGTTGAGAATATTCAATATTAATCAAATACTATGGGTTAAAACTCAGGCAGGTTTTTATAATGAATCTCGTACATGGAGATGTTTCATAAAAAGTAACAAATCATATATGTAACAGTAAACAGTAAACCGAGTAAGTATAGCCGAGATGGTTCAGTGGTAAGAACGCGTGAATCCTAACCGATGGTCGTGGGTTCAAACTCGGGCAAGCACCAATGAATTTCATGTGCTTAATTTGTGATTATAACTCATCTCGTGCCGTTAAGCACGTGAAGGAAAACATGGTGAGGAAACCTGCATGAGTCTAATTTCACTGAAATTCTGCCACATGTGTATTCCACCAACCCGTATTAGAGCAGCGTGGTGGAATAAGCTCCAAGCCTTCTGCTCAAAAAATGAGAAGAGGTCTTAGCTCAGCAGTGGGACATTCACAGGCTGTTACCATGTATGTGTTTGATGATAATTTACCACACGTCTATCCATTAACCCGAACTGGAGCTTAATCGTCCTCATCTCTCAATATTTACATATTTTCAAAATTATCTTCGTATTACTTATTAGACGTATTATTTATTAGCTAAAAGATGGTTGTTTATATATAATATTTTCAGCTAATTTGAGTGTCAGAGTTCATTTAAATATAAAAGCAGATGTTCGTCAATGGAAGAAATGTCTTAAGAAAAGTGAGTGACCATCACATGATCAAATCGCTTATCTCCTTTACTATTAGTTGATCAAATAAACCAATAACATATAACACAATTAATTTAATACAATTGCATAATACATACATCATTTCAATACGTTAATTAGAATCTCTTCGAATATTAATGGCTTCTCACTACAACATAATTATAATATCTATTATAATGTAACTCTAATCAAATTCTGATTACAGCAGCCAATATACAAAATTAGATAACTGCGCAAGTAATATACTAATTCTAATTATTACCTCTCTTAAACCGATAGGAAATCTCAAATAAAATCTTCTACATGATGGTAAGGCTTTGTGCAAGCTCGTTTGTGTAGGTACCACCCTCTCATACTACCACAAACGGCAACACTTCGTATTATTATGTTCTGATTGCCACTACAGGCACAAGTGACCTAACATCTTAGTAGTAGGTTGGTGGGGCATTGGCGATGTAAAGAAAGGTTAATATTTCACACAGTATATATAATATTCCATGTCTATGGGTCATCGCTTACCATCAATAGTCCATTTGCCAGTCTGCCAATCTGTTTACAATTTTAAAAAAAGTAGGTACTTCTGGTTTTTCTTGAAACATAAATGATTGTCTGTAAAGTCGATTTACGGACGATAATTTTACGTGATAACGTCATAAGAAAACATTGACGAATACTCGGACGTATCGGCCTACGAAGTGAAAGGGAGATAGATGCGTCACAAGCCGAACGCTTAGGCCGATTGTGCCTCTCTATCGCTTGTTCCGCGCTCTCGCTTGCACGCTCGGCTCGGGCGGAACGTTACTATGTGTCATGCTTGTTCGTGTGTGTAGCCGGCGTTCATCGATTTATAAGAAAAAATCCAATAACTTTTATTGGACCGATTTAAACACATGATGAGTCTAGGCATCATTATTACATTCTAACCACTAAACTAACGAGAGCACAAAGTTTGTTCCGGTATAATATCAAGCTCAACTATAAAGCACTGAAAGTGCTGTTATAGTTTACTATAACGGGTCTTTAAGATAAGTAGACTTAAGTACAGTGTACTCTTAAGTATTAGAACTGAGACTTGAGGAAATATTAAACAAGCTTTATATCAGCGCATAAAATAAGCAGCTCCAGGATCCGTAGTACGTAAGAATATAGAAAGATCAAGGCCCTAAGTGCTTAAGTGATCGTTTATAAGGCATTGAACTCCATCACTACACTTTTATACCATTAAAACGTAATATTAACATATTGAAATAATTATGTAAAATAAATTTCGTATGTGTATAATCAATTGTTTGCTCTTATCACATTTGGGTTCTGGTTCTCTACAGTTTTTTTTTTAGCATTGATAAGTAAATATGTCGCACATTTATAGGACTAGCCTGTTAGACGCCATTTCCATATAAAAACTTTTGAGGGTATTTTCTTATATGACCATAAAAATATTTGGATGAAATTAAGGTATAAGCATACAAACACTTATAATTAAGAAGTAACAGACTAAAAATTAAGACTTTTATAACAGTAACAGCCTGTGAATGTCCCATTGCTGGGCTAAGGCCTCCTCTCTTTTTTTTTGAGGAGAAGCTTATTCCGCCACGCTGCTCCAATGTGGATTGGTGGAATACACATGCAGGTTTCCTCACGATGTTTTCCTATACCGTCAAGCATGCAATGACGATAAACACAAACTTAGCACTAGAAAATTCAGTGGTGCCTGCCCGGGTTTGAACCCGCGATTATCGGTTAAGATTCACGCGTTTTAACCACTAGGCCATCTTGACTTTTACGTTTATAACACTGTAAATATGATAAGCTCTGTATGCATTTCATAGGATGCGATTAATTTTTTTATTGCTGTTTATTGCAATCATGTAATTGCCACCTAAGTTATTCTATTCAGATTGACGAACAAAATAAATTAAATATACAATTCGAGTTATAGATATAATATTGTAAATAATAATATAACCCATTTCATAAAGTTAAATAAGACCTAAGCGTCTCTATTTATGAACATTTAAATCATGTTGAGCAAACTTTACAAAGTACTTTGACACTTACTTAAGTTTCTTAGCTAAAGTTATAATTAAGTTATGTTTAAATTTGATCGAGTGGCAGTAAATTGTATATATGTATTTAAAATAGCTAAATTAAGATGTTTTAATCATATTTCTATTGGTAATACTAAAACAATATACATAACAATCATACACGGTAATATTTTGCTCAGTTGAAATACTTTTTGCGGAACTGTGTTTGTATCACCACTATAAATTAATTCAATATTAATTCTGTAAGTTACTTTATTTACATTCATAAGCGATTCACATGGTAGATACCTGCCTTTCGCGTCGCAGGTCGTGGTTTCGACATTTGTGTGCATGAACATGTCTGTTTGTCCCGAGTCTGGGTGTAATTATCTATATAAGTATGTATTTATAAAAGAAAAATAATATATGTAGTATATCAGTTGTCTGGTTTCCACAAGCTCTGCTTAGTTTGGGATCAAATAGCTGTGTGTGAATAATATCCCAGGATATTATTATTATTATAAGGCACATAATATCTTAAATCTTGTTGTTGGTGTAGCGCTAATGTATAAAGTAGTGTGGAGTTCTTACATTGTATAAGTTTTATCTAAATATATTGATCTTAGTTAATAAGATATTAATTATTACTTATTAATTTAGATATTATTTTACTTGGTGGTAGGGCTTCGTGCAAGCTCGTCTGGGTAGGTACCACCCACTCATCAGATATTCTACCGCAAACTACTTGCTATTGTTGTGTTCCGGTATGAAGGGTGAGTGAGCCAGTGTAATTAAAGGCATAAGGGACATAGCATCTTAGTTCCCAAGGTTGGTGGCGCATTACAACATCTCTTATAATGCCAATATCTATGGGCGTTGGTGACCACTTACCATCAGGTGGCAAAAAGAATAAGAAAAACTAAATTGAATGCTTAGTTGTTCGCAGATCTCTAGATCCTGAAACTCTAGGTTCTTGTGATTAATAGCTATCCTATAGTAACTGTATCTTTTTAGTAAAAATTATCCTCGGTGATTTTTTGAAGTCTAAAAAAACCTAATCCAATTTATGGAAAGCCGTTATGAGGTTTTAGCACGAATTGGTAATTTATTGCGAGTGTGGGTAATAGGAATTCATTAGGTTAACGACTGTTTATTCCGATGCATTTTGTTAAAATACCTTAAAAGTACCTTATTGAAAAAAAAAAAACAAGTTAATCCGATTCTCCATTGCCGTACGAAAGAAGGATCACCTAGCACACTTTCGTAATACAAAGCCTAAAGTTATTAAAATAAAGAAGGCGAAGTGTTCCTATTAAAAAAAAAAAACCTAACATTCGCTATCAAATACATACCGTTCTAGTGATACGTTAAGTATGGAATCGCGTGGGCTTTTGGCCTACAACATAAAGATATATCGCTTATGTTAATTACCTTGATTGCGATAGAACCTTCAGTAAGTAAAAAATACCAATCACTCTATTCAGGCACAGCTTTTAAATGGCATACAGGAAAAATTGTTATATTTCTTTTTTTTTTTTTGCATGTAGTTTTTACACGCAATAGCTTGCACTCTGTTAGTTGGCTTTATTTTTATACAATATAGTAATTGGAGCTTTGATGAATGTAAATAAAAGAGTAAGGCTATGTTCGCACTGTTGGGTAGCTTTGTTTAAACAGTATATTCATTGGACTTTTAATCTGAGGAAATAAAATAAACATGACTTTTATTTTACGATTTATATTAAATTGGCTTACCGTCAATTGTCTCCATCCGAGGTCTTAGGTTCAAACCTTGCGGGATTACCGGTTGCTATTTTTTATTGATTGGGGTTTTTCCTCAAAAAATCATAATCTGTTGTTAATTATTTAACACTTCCCTGGGTCGGAATTTAAATCACGTCGTTAGTTCTGCGCTCAAACACGGTCGGAACCAAACGTCGCATTCGGAAATCGGATTGCCGTTCTATTGGATTATGAGACTTCGGGGATAGAGATTGCATTTATGCGCCACACATTTTGCCGCTATCTAATATTACTTGCGATATTTTCTGTTGGTAATTCTCATCATCGATATCTCTGATTTGGCAATATATGTAAAATTGTTTACGTTGTTAATATCGTCCGGTCACGTAATAAATGATATATTTCTTAGATTTTCTTTGTACATTCAGTTCTAGAATAACTAAATTAGACTGTCAAAAAAATGTAATATGAAAATCTATACATATAATAAATCTGTAACTGGTCGATGTCTGTACATGGAAGATATATGATTAAAACTTTTATCGGGGGTGTTTATAAGCCCAATAGAACCCAAAACAATGATTAATAGAATTTTTGTCTGTTTGTCTGTGCGTTTGTGCACGCTAATCTTAAAAACGGCTTAACGGATTTGAGTGCGGTTTTCACTAATGTATTGTGGCTAACTTCACTTAACATTTAGTGTTTGTTTTATTTCAATCGGTTCATAAATAATAAAGTTATGTCAATTTAAAGATACACGTAGAACATTTATTAAAAAATGGTTATGGTCAAACTGAAAAGAGATTAAATATTACATGTAATATACACTTTTGCTTATGTTTTATCCTATATTTTGTTACATTTTTAATCTCTTTATTTATTTTTTAAAAGTTTAGTATCACTACTAAAAATCAATAAATTATTATCTGTAGGGAAAGTACGCGCGCTGTTAGTTGTCAAAATCAAAAAGTTTTGTTAACAATTTCGTGTTTTCAGTAGCTTCGTGTGTTGTTTTTGCATAAAAACTAATATTGCATATATATTGTGTGTATCTTTATGATCTCATCTTATATCTTTCATAACAGTACGCCTTAAGTCTGCGTGTGAGCAAGTCAGTTAACTCAGTGACAATAATTAATACGTGAATAGTATATAGGTGTACAAACAAAGCCTAAAAACAACTATAACAATAATACATGGTTTTAGAAGTGCTTGCTTTAAACATCAACGTGGTATATCACTTCTTAAAACTTTAAATAGGTATAATTTTTTCGTAAATTCGTATTTCCTGTCAAAAGTTTTAAAACGGCTGATAAAATTCGAACGTTTTACCTACCGAAGTTTTTTCTAAACAACGAAATAAATAACAACTTAACGTGGAAAAAATGGCAACCATATTTTGATCTATATTTGTTAGCCACTGGATATATATAAGGAGTATTAGCCACTGGTTATGTATAAGAAGTGTAAATAGAGAAAAATAGCAATTTTGTTACACTCCATTGGTGGAAAAGGTGTCGAAATGTTCAATTCATTCAACATTAAAATAACAGAAATTACTTTAGAAGACCTCATTAAAAAATGTAACAAGTATTTCGAACCGAGGAAAAATTTAACTATGGCCTGACATGTATTTTTTATGAGAAAACAAAGCAAACACGAAAATATAACCAACTTTATTACGAGTCTAGAAAATTTCAGTTTAAAATGCGATTTCGTTGAATTAATAGTCATTGGTCAGTGATAAATTTACAGCGAATATGTGTTAGAGTAGCTCGCCAAACATCAAAGATTATTACAACGGTCTGATCTGTCACTAAAGAAAGCTATAGAGATAGCTAAAATAGTAGTGATCGAACAACAAAATACGGAGCACATAAATAAAAGCACTGAGACGTCGTCATCACCGTCATCATCTAATGAATATCAAGTGATGAAGGGGGAGTAAAAGGGTTAAACAACACACAGGTCAGAATAGAGAAGATGTGCATATTCCTACGAAGTCAGACGGGCAACTAATTAAGAAGAGAACAAAATTGTGAAACGTAGTTCTATTTGCCTTATCCCAATATAAACCGAATAAAAGTATTTTGAAATCTCTCAGTTTAATTCAATTGGTCTTTGGGTACGTCAAACTTGCAACAGCATAATCATGAATAGGAAGAAGTAGATCTGTGCGATCATAATTTAAAAGACAATGTTGATGATGACCCAATGACCTCAATACGGCAAACACTCACACGGCAAGCAAAGTATATTCGAAGAAAACTCCCATGTTTTTAATATAATCACAATAAGGGATGACAATATTATCAACCATGATATTTGGTTCCGTCTGCCAATAATTATGGCTTGATATCTACTAGGGTTGACATTAAGAGCTAAAGATTTCTCACTCCACTCAAGAATGATATTGAAGTCATTATTCATCCTTGCGATAGCCATAGGTGACAAAATTATAATTAAGTCTACAAAGATATAGATTTTATATATTTTAAAAAAATCAATGCATAATTAATAATCATAGAAATATTAGAAATGATAAAAATAATAATGTATTAAACTATATAATACGAATGTACCAGCCTTCTTAATATTAAATATTTTAGTTTGTTATAAATTTGCTACTGGAGTCATATTCTTACTTGCTTGCCTTTTAATTTTATTTGGTTAAAAATATATATAATATAAATAATATATAAATCATTTATTTACTACGCTTTATTGATCTTACTCAATGTTATGTGTTATTTTATATACATAATGCTATCTCATATAAGTGTCATTTCATTTTTGGTTGTTACAAATAATTAATGAACACTTAACCTACCAGAGCGGTCAAATAACTGCTTTTGAACCTTTAATCAAAATTGTTATATAGGTGCTTTTTTGTATATTATATACTTTTTCTATATGAAATGGCCGCTTAAGTAGCTCATCGAGATATGTGTGTCAAGTTCAATACACAACATTTGTTTTAAATCCCCTTATTTTTTTGTTTAGTTAAATGATTATGCCTTGATTAAGTCGGATTTTATTTAGTCTCTGACAGAAGAACCTTTTCTTTTACTTTATATTGTACACATAAAAGAACATAAATCTATAGCAAAAAACGAATTAATAAATAAATTATCCATACATATAAATAAAATTGAAGTTTCTGTCTGTGATTTCAAAATAACTGGCTGTTTCAAAGGTTATATGGCTATTTACGATACGTTATAAAAAATATGTATTTTTGTTGTTATCTATACACATAATATAATGACTTTTCCTAAAAGATTCATTATCGCAGAGCCTAATAAACCACGGGGGTTAGAAACTTGAAATTTGGGCAGTTGATACATTTTATAATGTAAACACCCACTAAGGTAGGATTTCTGGAAATTCCACCCCTAAAGAGTTGAATGATTGTTTAGAAACCTGTAATTTTTAAAGTTACAAGCATAAAAATGAATATACAAGCTTAATAAATAAAAATGTATTTCAAATCTATCCCCTAAGAGGTTACAGAAGGGGTTGAAAGCTTGTATGGGGAATCCGTAATTTTTGATGTAAGAAGAATGATATTTAATATTAACGCTAAGCATAGGTATTTCGTCGTTTTTAGAAATTCAACTCTAAACGGGAGAAATGGGAATTTACTATTTGTGTTTTTTGATTGAATTAATAAACATGTATTTCGAAGTTTTATAAACATTTATTTTTGTTTTGAAGAGTTGGGTGCGAAATTAAAAATATTGATATATATTTTTTATACGAACTTCAATATGTTAGTGAAGTTTTGATAAAAAAAACATATTCCATTATTGCCATGTGTACCACTTAATTGGTAGTCCCTAAGTTTTACCTCAACCTGACCCTTAAACCCTAAAGAGTTAGTTTTGTTTAATCTAAGTTTGATAAAATAAAATATATTCGTACGCTTGCTCATTTACATTAGTAACTATATCTAACGTCGTGGATAGATGACCGAGGTATTTAAGCAACAGAATTGTAGACCAGAAGACATTAAAAATCACATACCAATCCAAATTTCAAATAGTCGTTTATTCTTTACTTATACTTAAGCGCGAGCGAAGCCGCGGGCAGCTGCTAGTTAATAATAAAATTCATCAAATTAATGGTTTCAAGTAACTTTAATATATGGTTTGAAAATTGAATGGCCGCATTTTTGCGGCCATTCAATGGAACATTCACAGGCTGTTACTGTAGATCGCTACAGTGCCGTCTAGAGGCGATCCAACAACATAGATAGTATAAAACTTACTCCGTGAAAATACATATAAGTGACATATTATACGGTGATAGATTAAATTGTATCGCAATCTACTCATCTCGTACAGACAAACCAAAATAGATTTTTATATTTATAAAATGAAAATAGCACCGTTAACAGTAAGAACAGATTTAATGTAAAAAGCCTCGCATGCGTCATAACTTTGTGAGTTTTATTACAAGGGTGGGCTTGGTGACATACTTTTCGGAACGACATAATGTATAATAGTATTTTGTTGTAAATAGCTTATCATTAAATACATCAAATTCACGAATGTGTAATTATTACGTTCCAAATAATATACACCTTTCATTAGATTAATTGTACCGTATAAACACAGACTGTAGACACACAACACTAAAATGTAAACATTTACCGATATTTAATAAGAGAAAACTTGTTTTAGTACAAATGTAAACAAAAGCTTTTACTATACTATTAAATCCTCGTAAAAGGCTATTTATAAACGTTACTATAACAATTTAACTTTTCCTTTCAGTGCAGCATGAATGAAGGCTATTTCTATTAGGATCCATTTCCTAGAATGTACTAAGACAGTCTGAGTTAATTTTGATAGCAAAAATACTTTCGTATGTTTTTAAAGGGTGTCTATAGTAAATTTGTAAATTGATTGAATACATTTCATTCGGTCTAATAAAAGTTACGCTCATTATCGTAGTATAATTGTGCGTTATATTATTTTATCTTTTATTTCTTTTTATTTATTTGTAGAACGGTTGCATACGGAAATTAAAAAAAAAAAAACACGTATGCTGAGACTTATTAACCCGGTTATATATTCAAATATTCCGATTGAACAAATACGAATTCCAAATATGAAATGCTTGCGAAAGCTAGTCTTTAATCCTATTGATATGGTAAACGTGCTTATAACACTATCACGTTCCGATCGCAGGACGAATTCAAATGTAATAGATCATAGATACGTTTAAATTGAAAATAGTTTCTTCGTATTGCTTCCAAGCTATACATAAACTAGCGGTTCAGACGTGGCTTTGCCCGTGTCATAATAAAAAATAATAAAATGGCCAAAATATATTAATAATGTTATATTTAATGTATGATAAAGCTTGAAGAAGTAACATGTAATCAAAACTCAGACGACTTTTCGTATGTATGATACGAAAGTTGTTTTGGTTTTGGTAACTCGCAAATAGCCATATTAACTTCAAAAGAGGTAATTATTTTGAAAACACAGACAGAAACTTCGGTTTAATTTACTTGTATAGATGTGATGAAGCGTGAAGAAGAACCAAATATTCACAACACACACAACCGTTCGTATTCATAATATGAGTGTGATTATTATTATCCTAGTAATTAAAGAAAAATAGGTTTACTGAACTATTGTAATGCCTCTTTTTATTCTATATTATTTTTATTATTTCCATTTTCTAGGACAACGATATCATGACATGACACGTGAACATGCTACATACAGTTGCCCAGCAGCAAGTAATAAAAAAAAAAAAAATACAACTCCAAATTCTAATCTATCAAATCAATCAATCTAATAAAACTATACATAATCTTAAAACTAAGCATTTGAATGTAAGCTTTAATATACCTATATTTAATATATATAATAACTATTAATGAAAACTCAAAATTATAAGTTTACTTTCAATAAATAAATGATATACTAAAAAGTTGTAGAAAAAAAGAATACTTTCTAATCTAATTGAACTATAAATAAGAATAAAACTAAACAAATTGATGCAAACCCTAACAACTAGGAATAGTTAACCCTAAAAGTAAAAAGTAAAAAACTAAAATATAAAAATAGAAGAAAATTACAAACGAGTTAATATTTGCAAATAAACGCCACAAATTATTCAATATTATCAAGGCAATAATGCAATTAATGAAAAAACTCAACACGTAATATTACGAAATGACGGCAAAACAACGACGACACAAATTTGAACTAAACATGAATCCTAATGTGGCAAAAGGTCACTCTATTCTGGGAATCTATACACCGCGATTCAGAATTAATATCCCGATTCAGAAATTTAGCACATCGCCATTATATGCATATAATATTATAACGACAAAAATACGTACATTTTTATAACTTTTGACAGGCTCAATTGATTTTGATGAAATAAGAACTAAACAAAACTTTTAAATACGTTTTATAATAATTCTGTTATTTCAATTTGTAATTTTTAGAAGATTTCAAAGGTTAGCCCGGACAAACAGACAGTCAACATAAAAAATAAATATTGTTTTGCTTTTGGTATTTCGCAAATGACCATATTAACTTCAAAAGAGGCAGTTATAACACGGATAGACATTTTTTTTTAATTTGTATTGATTTTGAAATATTTAGATTATACAAAACTATTTAACTTACTGAAAACAATATTTATAATTAGAATCCTAGCGCCTCTTTGTGTTTCCTTTTGAGACTAAAATTACTAAGTTACTCGCAAAGCTTACTCTATGTGAAAACAGTCCTCACTTAAATCAATGCCACTCATGTGTAATGACTGGCCTTGAGATTTATTAATTATCATGGTGAAGCACATATTATGAGACTATTTTTTATACTAATGTTTCCAACCCATTTCTACGTTTGGGGTTGAATTTTCAAAAATGAAAAAATACGTATGCATTTATTTTTGCTCAGAAGCTTAAAAATAAAATTTCATTCTACTAACTTCAAAAATGACGGAATCGCCATACAAACTTTCAACCCTCATTTCACTGTCTTGGGGGTAGATTTTCAAAAACCCTGAAATATGTATTTATTTAATTCTAACCAGAAGCTAGTATTTAAAATTTCATGCTTCTTACATGAATAATGACGGACCATACAAATATTCAACTCCATATTTCCCCCTCTTGGGGCTACCCCCAAGTTTTTCGAAAACCCTGGAATATGTATTTATTTAGTTCTAACCAGAGGATTGTTTATAAAATTTTATAATTCATAAATCAAAATGACGGACTCGCCATACAAATATTCAATCCACATTTCACCCTCATGGGTGTAAATAAATAAAAAAAATTTAATTACATATTTATGTATTTCAAACCAAAAGCTTGTATATAAAGTTTTATGATGTAAGCATCAAAAATGATGAACTCCTGATATAAACTTTCAACCCTTATTTCACCCTCTTAGGTGGTGAACTTTGGAAAACTCTGATTTGCGTACTTATTTATTTCTAACCAGAAGCTTGTGTCTGAAATATCATGCTTCTCACTTTGAAAATGACGGGTTTCCATACAACGGTTCATCCCTTATTTCACCCCTTTAGGGGTGGAATTTCCAATAATATTTTCTTAGTGCGCGTTGTCAAAATTTCAAGTCTCTAGCCCCAGTGATTTAGGCTTTGTGTTGATGTGTCAGGCAGGACAAGTCTTTTTATATATTATCTTATCATCACTAAGTCAAGATGAGCTGGCTTGGCACACATTAATCTTAACATTTTCATGTTCTTAATTTATTTATGTTTATAATTCATCTCGTTGTAAACATGAAAACTAGTCACTTATAATAATGGAGGTATCACTTTTTGTTTTTGTTTTGTCAACTCTTTATTGTCATCTATTTGTATGTACTTTGTTTTGATCGAATTAAAAAATCATAATATTACCCCATTAGTTAACGCACAGCAATATATTTTAATCATTCAATTAAATAAACGCTTGTGGCTATTTCCGTTGGTTTAATTAACTCACTTTATAGTATTATTTGATTTTATGAAGAAAAGTGGTTTTCTGGATAATTAATTTAATACGCTGTCGAGATTTTTTTTTATTAAGATAATTAAGAATTTTATCAGTGAAATTTGTGTCATTTTAAAATAAATTTAATATCCAATGAGTTATTAATAAAAATTAAAGTCCATATAGAGGACAAACGTACAAAATATTATGTTTATTTATATAGAAAGTTTATGTAACTTTTTAATGTATATTTTTGTAACATATTATGCAAACAACTTACGTTTATTATATTACGTCGATGGTAAAGTACCAGCCTCTAAATGTTCATGCTAAGCTAAGGCTTCGCGGGGCTGATAAGCCTTCAATTAATCCGGGATATATTATACATATTTGAAAATATTACAAGGCAGTTTACATACAATATTTTATTTTTACTTTAAAATGGATTAACCCCTACAAAATCAAATAAAAGATTAGCAATTAATATTTTGATTTTTAGCCCATTTTGGCCCCCTCTTTGCACGGCTACGTAAATTAAATTATACTTTTTCTTGCACTAGAATACCTTATTCCACTTTATATTTACTGATTAAGATATAATAAATATTTCTCTTTGCAATACGGTTTCAGTGTGGCTAAATGGTGTTTGCAGTTTGTAATACGATTATGCTCTCATGCTTCGTAAATCTTGTTTGAATTCTACCTGGTAATTGATACTGGCTTTGGTGTTACCGGTACTTGTAATTTGTTAATTAACCTTAGCCTAGAATTGAACACGACTTAGTAGATTAACTAACATGCTTACAGATCACGTGATTTGTTTAAATTTAAATTATTATAGCTTACAAAGAAAAAAATAATTGTTTTTTTTTTTATATTTTGGTAATTGATTTTTGTAAGTCAACTTTTCAGGTGGATGACGATAATTATAAAAAAACCTGTCGATAGTATTTGACGAATTTCAATCTTAAAAAACTTAGGTCTCTTGTAAAAGATTTATTGAAACTTTTTATAAAATACGCCGCGCGCGGTACTATCGAGCGTCGGAAGCCACGAGGTCAATGCCTTTTAAAAAGGCAGCGAAGTTGTTGGATATGATTCGTCGTGCCTTCAGAATTCAACCAATCGCAATTTTAGTTTTTTTTTGTCGTTCACAATTAGTGAACTAATTCTTTGAAAATATCTAGACAAGTTAAAACGTACGAATATATTTTAAGCAATAAAAATAAAAGCATGTTTTAAATCGATTGAAAATAACGCTTTATCCTTAGAACCAAGAAAGGTCTTTACTACTCCAAAAAATATATACTTTTATTAACATTTTACGAACGAAAAAGTTTTCTAACAATATTAGAATACCTTCTACTTGTCAATTGAATTAAGTTTGTGTGATACCACTTTAATACTGTAGAAAAGATGATACAGTTGAACGTGGTTTGGACTTTTCCATTTTCTGAAATATAAGCTAAAAGGCAAGCCAATATAACGTAAAAATATTAAACGAATTTATGACGTCCTCCTGACCAACGTCGGCCACGGCGGCCAATCTCAAGCTAGATTAGCCAACTGCGCAGGACATTTTATAGTGCATGTGTATGTGTGCCAACACAGGTACACTTTTTATTTCCTCACTCTCATAATTCGATGGGACGGCAACCTGACACGACGGGAAGGAGTTCAGGCGCAAGACCAACGGCTTTACGTGCTTTCCGATATACAAAAAACATAACCAACTCTGGGATGGTACTAAGAATTTTCGTTAGAAAAACCCAATAACTTTTTATTTAACCGACCTGGGGCTTGAACCCAGGGTCTTGGGATCAGCAGCCATATATCTAGCCAATGGACCAAAAAGGCAGTACATTTAATATTGATAATCAGATTCAATGAAAGATTGAGGACGTGTAAATCCGAACTAAACATCAAAAGTTATAAAAAAAATAAAAAATTGTAATCACACTGGAAATAAGCAAAGATGTATCAATTTCAGGAAGTACGCCTGTTATACTTTCACATGCTAAGTTTAAATTAAAAAACTTATCCGATATAAAATTGTATAATGATGATTAATGTAATAAAGTAAAATATATATGAATAGAGATAAAAATCTGAAAATGAACTGTGTTTTTGACCTCTATTAAGGAATATTCAGAACGAACCATCCCTTGAAAAAAATCCATGTCAATAAAATTTTACTACAATTTTATTATGCTTACTGTTGATACTTTATCCGATAATGTCGCTTTTTATAGTCAACACCTTAATATATTAATATACCTTAATTTCCAGATCGTTGACCGGTCGTAATATTTTCATAGAAATTTTGTACACTACATTTGGTTATACTTACACTACACTTATTTATACATTTAACTTCATATGTATAATTTACACGTTTTAATACTTTGCTATAACTGAGGTAGTTTAATAGTTTTCGCATATATCGGACGCGTTGATTGCAAAGTAACCGAAAATGTAGAATAAACTTTAATTTTATACGAAACAGTTGTCTACTTGTAATTATTTTACCAAGAAATATACATAAATACGAACTAAATATTTTTTAAACTCTATTTTACTTATATAGGTTAATGTTATATAATATTATTTATATTATATTCGTATATAATATATTATTACCGCGGTGCATATTGTCCTGGATTTAATTTGTCTAATACTGGAGAGCTGAGATTGCCAATTTGTTAGTTCAAGTAGATTAGATCACGGGTTTAAATCCGAAACGGTATCTCTGAGTTATCATATTCTTATAATTAATCACTTGGTCGACGGTGAATGAAATATTTTGGGACCTTCTATGATTGATAAAATTTACCAAATGTGTATCGGAATATCATTCGAGTTGTGACGTGTGAAAGATTTAAAACAAAAGAAGACGAGGCCTTTGACCAACAGTGAAATATTTGCCGGTTGATATCGTGACTTAATTTAGTGAATCATAAAAAACCACACCCGTAAATGTTTTCGATTGAATTGATTTAAACTTTATTCGAATAGATATTTATTACAAGCTCTGTTAAATCGTCAACAAATTGGTTTAATTATAAATTTATTTCAGACTATATCTTGTATTGATCATTAACGATATATACTAGGATACTCTATAATGCAAGAATAATTTTCTTAAATCTTATCTTAAATTAATTGCTTCCAAATCTATTTCAAATACATAAATAAATAATTGAATTCCATCTAAAAAAGACTGCAGAAAAGTAATATTATAGAAAATATATTCTTACTTTTTGTTTCTTTAATAAAGGTTAGCGCACAATTTGGTCACCCTATATTTAATTCATACTGGAATCTATACATATAATAAATTTGTAACTGGTCGATGTCTGTACATGGAAGATATATGAGTAAAACTTTTATCGGGGGTCTTTATAAACCCAATAGAACCCAAAACAATGATTAATATAATTTTTGTCTGTTTGTCTGTTTGTCTGTTTGTCTGTTTGTCCGTTTGTCTGTGCATTTGTGCACGCTAATCTTAAAAACGGCTTAACGGATTTGAGTGCGGTTTTCACTAATGTATTGTGGCTAACTTCACTTAACATTTAATGTTTGTTTTATTTCAATCGGTTCATAAATAATAAAGTTATGTCAATTTAAAGATTAAATATTACATGTAATATACTCTTTTGCTTATGATTTATCCTATATTTTGTCCTATAATTTTTAATCTCTTTATTTATTTATTAAAAGTTTAGTATCACTACTAAAAATCAATAAATTATTATCTGCAGGAAAAGTACGCGTACTGTTAGTTGTCAAAATCAAAAAGTTTTGTTAACAATTTCGTGTTTTCTGTAGCTTCGTGTATTGTTTTTGCATAAAAACTAATATTGCATGTATATTGTGTGTATCTTTATGATCTCATCGTATATATTTCATAACAGTACGCTTTAAGTCTGCGTGTGAGCAAGTGAATTAACTCAGTGACAATAATTAATACGTGAATAGTATAGGGTTTTCCAATAGGGACGCTTGAACTTTGACAGCTGATTGCGGCCATGTTGTTTGAGTGACAGCTGTCAAATGCAGTGTGTTATATTCATTCCGTCCTCCCAAACCACCATAGCAGGTTACAGTGTCGAGCAGCACGTGCAAATCATAAAATTGTTTTATGAAAATGGGTCTTCAGTTCGAGCAACGTTCCGCGCACTTCGCCCGTTTTACGGTCGCGATGATCGTCCTGCCGAGTCGACTATCCGTCGATTGGTGGACAAATTCGAGTCAACCGGGTCAGTTAACAATCAGCCGGTTCCCGTGCGTCAACGTAACGCGAGATCTGCCGAGAATATCACCGCTGTCAAACCCGCGGCAGTCAATTCCGCGTCGCGCACAGGAACTCGGCCTTTCGCAGACGACAACTTGGCGAATTTTGCGTTGTGACTTGAGCCTGCACCCGTACAAGATCCAGCTGACCCAAGAGCTCAAGGTTAATGACCATAGACAGCGCCGTGTGTTCGCTGACTGGGCATTAGAGCAGTTGGAAGTTGACGCCGATTTTGGCAAAAAAATCATCTTCAGCGACGAGGCGCATTTTTGGATGAATGGCTATGTCAACAAGCAAAATTGCCGTATTTGGGACGAGACCAATCCACACGAGGTTCACCAAGTGGCAATGCACCCGCAGAAAGTGACTGTTTGGTGCGGATTTTGGGCCGGAGGCGTGATTGGTCCGTATTTTTTCGAAAACTATAATGGTGTGGCCGTCACCGTCAATGGTGAGCGATACCGGTCGATGATAACCAACTTCTTTTGGCCTGAAATCGAGAATATGGATCTGGACAACATGTGGTTTCAACAGGACGGCGCTACGTGCCACACAGCACACGCTACGATGGAAGTTCTGCGCGATCAAGCGCCCTTAATGGAAAACCCTATATATAGGTGTATAAACAAAGCCTAAAAAACAACTATAACAATAATACATGGTTTTAGAAGTACTTGCTTTAAACATCAACGTGGTATATCACTTCTTAAAACTTTAAATAGGTATAATTTTGTCGTAAATTCGTGTTTCCTATCAAAAGTTTTAAAACGCCAGATAAAAATTCAAACGTTTTACCTACCGAAGTTTTTTCTAAACAACGAAATAAATAACAATTTAAAGTGGAAAAAAATGGCAACCATATTTTGAACTATATTTATTAGCCACTTGATATATATAGACACGAAGTCAGACGGGCAACTAATTAAGAAGAGAACAAAATTGTTTAATAATAATTACTACGGAATTTACTATTTGTGTTTTTTGATTGAATTAATAAACACGTATTTCGAAGCTTTAGAAACATTTATTTTTGTTTTGAAGAGTTGGGTGCGAAATTAAAAATATACAATATCTGATATCAATATCTCCTAGGGAGATATATATTTTTTATACGAACTTCAATATGTTAGTGAAGTTTGGATAAAGAAAACATATTCCATTATGGCCATGTGTACCACTTAATTGGTAGTCCCTAAGTTTTACCTCAACCTGACCCTTAAACCCTAAAGAGTTAATTTTGTTTAATCTAAGTTTGATAAAATAAAAAAAAATATATTCGTACGCCTGCTCATTTATATTAGTAACTATATCTAACGTCGTGGATAGATGACCGAGGTATTTAAGCAACAGAATTGTAGACCAGAAGACATGTTCATGCTTCTTACTTTAAAATCACATACGAATCCAAATTTCAAACAATCGTTTACCCTTTACTTATACTTAAGCGCGAGCGAAGCCGCGGGCAGCTGCTAGTATTAACTATATTTGCTATCTTCTGCATGCTAGTGAAATATTAATTATAATGCTAGATGTGAAAGTACTGTTGTTTGATTAGTTGAATTGTATTTGTAAACGCGAGCTTTTAGTTTAATGTACTGCTATATTTATTTATTCGCGTTTATTTGCCTGTATTGTTTCAAATTACCAATTTCACATTTCAAATATTATTATTTTTAATATTAGTCTCTAGTGTTACCAGTCTTTAAAATACAGTTCACGTTCATATAAATATACCTTTTGTATTACCAATCTTTAAAGAAGAGTCGTTTACGTTACGTTATCATATTCATACAATATCAACAATATTCATACGTTTTTGATATGCGAAACCGGTTTGTTTAAGCAATCAAAAAATTTAACCTAGACCAATTAAATTGCGTCCCTCAAGGTTGATCTAACGCTGTATGCCGAGTGTGTGAGGGGAAGTACTGGATATTAAAGGGCGTTTAACTTTCGAATTTTCCTTTGAAATACAAAGCTGATTAATTTAAACGGTTCTTCTGAAACGGCTGTAGCGCTCTGAGCCACGAAATTTTGCTTGTGAACTTTGAAATTGAAGCAAAAAACAGTTTAAGCGCAGGAAGTTGGAATAAATTTCAATCTTGTTTTATTTACTTGTACTCCACACTGATTTGACTCTGCGTTACTTGTTTTGCACGATATACTGTGTTCGTATGTTTGTGTTTATGCGTGTGATTGTGTATCTATTTGTTTCACGATTTATTTTACATATACTTTTTTTTTTGTAACGATAATAAATAACGGCTCGTGTGTTGGGGACGTTCCTCCTTAGTATCTATTTTTATACGTGTGAAAGCTATTTATGTATTATTGTAGGGTAGTAGGTCGTCTAACGTAGCGTAATGTTTTCTATATATTGATAGAAAACGTTTAATACGACATTAACCGCATGAGTGACCTCCATGAAAGTATAATTTCCACACCTTTACATAGTATATTATATTTAAATATATTATAATTCAGTTTCGATGTATTATTGTTAATAACAATAGCAATAATTTGAGAGATATATTTCTTTAATTTTATTTTATTATTATTAGAAATAAAAGTTTCCCCTCATGTAACTTAAGATAACATATGCTAAAGCAAAAACTGTTACGAATTTATCAAATAAATTGATTGTTTCATTGAAAATTGTACACAGATTAGTAACCGAAGTTGACATAATATCAAATCCTAAATCTAAAAGCATGAATCAAGTATTATCTCCGTTAAAGCCGCAATTGGATAAAATGAAATTTAATATACTACATACTGCTACGAAGTACATTTAGCTGTACGTTCAAAGCCTCTACGTACAATCAGTTGATTCAACTAAGGAACTCAGGGGCTGCAAGACTGGTTTCTTATAATATTTCGTGTACAATCAGAGTTTTTACAAGCTTTTTATTAACTTGTAATGTATGTAATTTGTTCCGGTGGAATCTTGTGAAGCAGATATCTTCAATCGATTAAGCTGAAATTTTGTATACACGTTTAGTTTGGATGACAACGCATGGTTAACTGTGTGACGTCATTCTAAATCCAACATGGCGGCACACCCAAGATGGCGGACTAGTTATTTTTAATGCACTCCTGTAATATGGGTATCAAATGAAAGGGCTTGCTAAGAATAACTCGAAAAATAAGCTTGAAACTCAATTTTGAAGCTGATATCTTCAACCGATTATGCTGAAATTTTACTGATAATACATGATTAGCTGTGTGACATTATTCTAAATCCAACATGGTGGAACACCCAAGATAGCGGACTAATTATTTTTAAGCATTTCTACAATATTGGTATATTTTTGCAAAAAAATGCTCTTTTTTCTTTTGAGCGCATTTAAATAAAAGCTCGTTTTTTCAAAAGGCTTTTACTTTTAATTTATTCATATTGATATTTCATACGACTCATTAATTTTATAATTATGAACATTGACGGTCTATTCGATATAAATGTAGTTCTTAATAGTGCGTCATCAGTTCGAACAAGGGCGAGTGTTAGTTTTTCATTGGATTAGGTTTTGTTTGATTCCTTCCTGTATCGTATAAGACCAGTGAAGAGGAATAAGATCCAAACCGAAGATGTGTTTTTTTTTTTCAAAACAGCTTTCCTAGCTTTGCATAATATACGGTCTGATGTTTTATTTCTCTTGAAAATTAAAAAGTAAAAACATGAAACACAAACAAACGTCGATAAAAGAAAAAATATACTTCATCATTATCAGAATGTCGTCAAAGAGTAATCTTGCTAGCAGATTTCAATATTCAATTCATTATTGCATTACAAGTTTGCATTATTGCAAACATTATTGCATCAAAAGAACCGCTTATAAATCCGAGAAATGTTTTTATTTAATGAGATATTAATCTTATATATTAAAAACGAATACATTAATTATATTGGTATTTTTATTTCAGCTGATCAATAAGGATTTCGAGATTTGTTCATAGTTTCATTACAGTACAGATTATTAGAAATGATTCTTTAATGCATTCTTTTCTTTCGTCCGTCACCACTTTACACGATTAAATTATCGGAACATTAAGAAAAGTTTACTGAAATTTAAGATTTGTGCGTGTATAATCATGAACTATGCTCGATCATTCCATTAGACGTGTATTTTTTCCAAAAACAACGAGATAATAAATATGTACTAAACAAATCTGCCGTATTCACACATGAGATTAGAAAAACGTACTGTGCTTAAAAAGCATAAATGTTCAAATCATTAATTGCGTTCATAAGAATTTACACTAATAAAATAGGAAATTCAAAATGACACGGTTGCGTAAGTATGCATAGAAAGAATTGAAATTAAAAAAAAATATGATATTTTCGACAATATGTTGTATGTTGCACACATAGAACATATTGTCGAGAGACGTTGTGAGGACAATTTACCTGTATTATACATGTACTTAATGTGTACTATAAAATCTCATGGACAGTTTAGGTATCTACTACTAATAATAGTACACGAGATGGGTCTCCATGACAGAAATTGAATCATTTAGACATTATTAGACACCATATTAACTTACATTACATACTGATTGCACAATAAATATGTATTTGTAGCTTGTTTTTATTATTACAATTAAGTATCGTTGTCATACTTTAAATTTTACATGAACGTAAATAATTGTGTCAAGTTTCCCGCGAAGCTTTTTGCTCCTACGCGCTACGCTGAGCGCTACGGAACGCTATGAAATATCGGGTTATTTTAACCATCTCTTAAGATTAAAATAAAAATAGTTTGGATTATAATTTTGCGTATTTAGTAAACAACAATATATGTGTATTTATGTTAGTTATAAATATTCTTCATAGTTTTAAGCTTGTACTAATATTAAAACTATATTCCTCGCAACGTCATAACATTAAAAATATTCCACAATGCTCCTTCATAAAAATGTTATGTATCCAATAACATTTTTTACAGCGTCTGCCATGAAAGCAATTACGTGCCGTCAATATTTATCCGAATTATGTCGACATAATTACCTCTAAGTTTATCTTATAAAGTGTCCAATATCGATATACAATATCATCTCCTTCATGATATTTTCCGGTAAAATCTACCTTATTTCTAACGGAAAAATTCTATGAAGGAATAATGAAATTGAATAGAAAATAATCGTACTTTCCTACAATCTACTTGTCAGAGAATCTTATGTTTTGTAAACTAAATTCTGTTATTTCCAATGATCCGTAATCTATGCACTCGTACATAGTTGAATATAAAACGTGCTGCGCCAAATTCCAGTTTAATTCTAAGTTATTCAATTTATTTTTTGTTGAAATGGTTTTTCCACGCGGCTTTAAGCGTCACTGCTACGTTATAAAGTCTATAATTTGTTAATTGTTTAATTTTTTCACATCTAAACTACACAACCATTCACCATCAAATTTTGAAAACATTTTGTCAGTTGTATATAAAAGGACACATGACTAAATTTACCTAACACCTCCATCCGTGGACGAAGCCATAGACGCATACTAGTTATTATTATAAAACCAAATTACAGTACAATATTTTGAAAGGAAGCCAGAAAACGTGTATCCATTAACGTACCTACCCACATTAGAGTAGAGAGTAGGAAAAAGCTTCTCAAAAGAGAGACCTATGCCCAGCAGTGGACATTTACTTATTCAGATCATTAAATTTGCGAACTATGCAATACATTATTATTTCATAGAACTACTTTTACGACATATATGTCGTAGTATATTAAAAAAATGTCATAGATATTAGACTTTATCATAAAAATATTACAAACAAAGGTTTCTAGTAAAAGTTCACAGAAACCCTAAAATTTTACACCGTTAATTAGCAATTACTTTCCGCTCCAAACCCATGTTTCGAGCCAAGGCCAACAGTTCGTTAAAAGATGATAAGATCTTTCTAATGAAATGGAAACATACATGACAGAAAAAAGTATATACTGCACGCTCTTTGAAATGTATACTTTGCTACGTATATCATTTAAGACATTCTAAGTAGATATGTAGATATAGATCTTATAAAGGCGTCTTTCTAATGAAATATTTTAAAAGGGATATTTAATGGTACGCGCGTTCTCAAACCTCAAAGTATTCATCGTTATAATGCAAATTCTCTTTGATAGTTTATTCATAATATTATTTATATAAAATGTTATAGCATTAAATGTAAAACGATAATGAAATAAAGTATTGAAAAATGTTTTATTATATTTTTAACATTATGTTTTATTATATTTAATTCTAAATTATTTATTTCGTTTTATTCGAATCCGAAGTAGGAAACTAAGGACCATATACTTTAGTTTAATTATCAATTGTTTTGAATTATTTATCTTAATAAACAATAATTAAAACTGCATTTAAAACTAGCGTGTCAATATTTTTAATTGGGATTAAAGTCTATGTTATTCGTGCTCTTTATAAATTATCTGGTAATTATTTTAATGTCTCGTTTAAAAATTATCCATATATTACAGTCAAGCCGCAGCTACAAAATATAGGAGGACGATTGTTGAAAATTTATTTAAAATATTAATTAAACTTCTCAAAATCTTTTAAACAAAATCAAAAACTATAACGTAAGTTACAACTTTTTGAGGCTATTATAGACAAATGCCTTCTCGATTCTTAAAGAAAAAGATTAGAGCTTACACTACCGTGCAAATTCATGATTACAAATACGACAGAATTTCAAGCGACACATCCGTGTTCCCCGCTATTTGCACCCGGGCTTTTCAGATCAGGTCTGTCTCGTAATTTTTTTTAACCACGACGAAATTGAAATTTCTATTTTTTAATAACTCATCTTTCTAGATATATATTTGGTCTTTTATTTATCTTCAAATATACCAACTTTTTTGTAAATAGTTTTTTTTTTTATAAAAAATCTACGTCAATAATTATAATATACGATTATGATGTACTGTTTCCAATTTTAAACAATAAGCTATATCATATTTTCTTGAAAATATATACAGCTTATAGTTTTAAATAGAAAATAATAAACGAAGATTAATAATTTAATCGCTTGTCTCATCAAGTCTAGTAAACATTTCTACATTTCCTAAAGAAAGTGCACCTATTCATTGTATCGTCATTAAGTTGTCAAAACGGAATATAAACGATTAAAACTGGTATTTAGGTTGCAGGAAACGTCGACCATTACTCAAACTTTGAAATATATAATATTTTAAAATGTTATAGATTTCAAAGTTACATTAAACGTTTTTTAATAACAATATATAAAATGGTAAAAGTATGTCTGTGTTTCTTCATATACGAGTCTCTGAATTTTCATATACCAAAATTCCGGCTCTTATTTAAGTTAATTGGTCAATATTTAAAAAGGTACAATTAATGTTCTATTAATTATCTGTTTTTCTGACAAGTAAGTTTTTGTACAAGCTCGGAGTTAAGAATTTCGCAAGGTTACTTTCACGCTTACGGGTTACGCTCAACTAGTTCAATGCTGCAGCAGCTCGGCATGGCAGCATTCAGCCAGCTAATGTATGCGGCCTTAACAATGGTTGTTGCCATCTATATGCTGGCCTGGTACGAATAATGGCTCTGTATGCGTTCCGATATTAGTTAACGCTCCGACCACCTAGAATAAAGCATGCTTGCGCATTGCAGACTGCTGGCCATGTTGATCAGACTTATTAGACGCACTATCGAATATAGCCTCCATAATATTGACTGGGACCCCACTCCACTCCAGACTAGAGCTTTTTTAGAGATACTTTTAAGAAAATAAGACCCAAAATCTTGCATGAGTCTCAATATAATGTGTGGCGCTTACTTTCCACCTTGTACAGATCATGAATGTTTCAAATATCTATGCACCTTGCAGCGTCAAAAGGCTGTGAGAGATTTCCTTGAGCGTGGTCACGCGGAAGACACTTTACAAAACACACTTCGGATCAAAGTGCCCAGAGTGGACGGAACAACCGAAACAGCTCACCACAGCCGCGGCGTTAGTGAAGTATTCGCCATATAGCAACAAATGCGGCACCTCGGGGTTTTAGTAAGGAAGAGCCCCAGAAAGCTATTATATTTATTTTTCATTTGCAAAAGTCCAGACTAAATTTACAGTATTTGCAATATAATATATTGTTTTAGCGAAGTAGCTTTTGGACATAAAAAGTTCCAAGATCGTTATGATTTTTTTTTGTTCGTAGTGTCTTTGATGGCCCTAATGGGCTCGACATCGTCACTCGGTGGGAGGGCGGGTGTATATATAATATTCAAGGCGTATGTATGTAATTACTGTTAATGTATTGACGATATTAACAATTTTATTGTATAACTAGCTGTGCGCCGCGGCTTCATCCGCGTATAATTAATAAAAATATAATAAATTATTTTATTACTATAATAACACACACACACACACACACACACACACATATGGTTACTGGTAAATACGTAATTAACGATTTGATTGATATTTGATTTAATTTTCATAAGATACCGTAGTGTTTACCGATCTTATATATTTGCACCATCACATGTTCTTTGTGTGTACCAATTTTCATCAAGATTGCTCAAGCCGTTCTTGAGTTATAAGAAGACATACAGTCAGACAGACAGACAGACAAAAATGAAAAAAAATAGTACAATGTGAATCACTGCATCATAAAACGATTATTTATCACAAAATTAGGTGAAAAAAAAATATGTACATACAGAACCAATAGATTTATATAGATAACCAACGTCATATCAAATTACATATCAGTTGAAATGTAACTTTTTTAAATTGTTAAAATATGAATGTATACAAATGTTACAAAAGACAGAGTTGTAATGGATTATTGTTTTCTAAGATGCTCTTATGATACTAAATGAGCTGTGAGTGTTAATAATATTGTTAATATTAAAATTTCCGATTTCACTTTAGCTATCGAGGAACGTTCGACATATTTCGGAAACCTAGTTTCCAACGACGTGGAGCGGAAGTGTCGCATCGCCGTCAGCGATTTGATATCGTGACAGTGAAAGTATTACCGGAACATTAAAAAAAATATATATTATTATTATTCTTAACGTATGTTCATTTCTCTTCAATATACTATTTCTTATATTCAATAAACAGCCCATATTATGTTTGCAGATATAATTGTTGGTAGCGTGCGACATATTTTCAGTAAAATTTATATCCAGCCGGGTATTTTATATATGTATATTATATCCCTGAATCCTGTAACATTAATTGAAAGTGCTTATAAAAGCTTATTTGAATAAAAAAATATCAGAGGAAATTATAAGAATACCTAGAAATATTATAAAAATAGTTTACATACATTTAAAATCTGTGTTACCCGTTATACTCTTATTAAGTCGATATTATATTTTTAAAGTTCTTTAAGCCAAGAATAAAAGTCATTTCACCTAAAAAATTTTGTCATATACAAGTTTAAACATAAATAAATATGTAAAATAAGGTTAATCACGTGAAAAAAACTAACCACATAGTGGTAATTGAAACCGTTTCGTGGCGAGCGTTGTTTATCGTAATTCATTATGTATCGGCTTAATTATTGAGTGCACGAAATGCCATAAAACGTTAAAACCAGCGGATTGCTATACAAGTAGGTCGAGTTACCTGGTTTTTAAAATTAACCAGTTATGGTTTGAAATTCATAACGTTGATAATTTAAATTAAAATGTTTCCAGTAAGTTTTACTTTGTTAATTTTTTGTTATAAATTCCATAATATTTAAATAAATTTTATTTCTTTACTAACTCTACGCGGATTGCAAAAGTATGTTAAATATGCTATAATATCTTTCAACAAATGAGGTACCGTCAAGTGTGGCAACATTACCATATTTTTTACTTTTTTGCAATTTACTTCAACATGGAGCTTGTTGTTTAAGTTTTTGTTGATGATTTTTTACAAATAGGTGTTTCTCTTTTAATTGAACCATAGAATTCTACTAAATCTCACATACAAACGCTATAATAACTAAAAGTATGAGTGGGGTAAAGACACAATTTTGGCATCTTTACCTAGCCTACAGTTTGCATAGATTGTGTGCACCAGAGAGCAAGCGACATAAATTTACCGAACGTCCTGGTGCTATAAAAGCGACATATTTATTTTTGAAGCTGTTATGTTTGTTTAAGTAAGCACTGCCAATACATAGGTAAAGTTGACCCAAGAATTGCAAAACTTTCAGAGAAACGTTTGAATGTCGGCAGGGTTGTCAAAAAAATAATAAAACATAATTTATACTTTTTGGAGGCATCTTGAATATATATATATATATATATATATATATATATATATAGGTAATAGCTTGATCGTCGACAATTCGAACTGCTCTACGTTGAATGCGGCCAAAAGGAAGAAGCTGGTACTGGGGAGCTCCCGCCCAGAGGTGAGAGCAGTACTCCATGTGGGGCCGATTTTGCGCCTTGTAAAGATTTAGGCGATGGGCCGACGTGAAATACTGTCTCGCCTTGTTGAGCACTCCAAGCTTTTTGGAAGCCAATTTGGCTTTAACTTCCAGTTGACCACGGAACTGAACAACGTTCGAAATCTCGACGCCAAGTATCCCGATACTGGCTGTGGTAGTGCGGGGAGTATTCTCGAAGTGAAGGGATATGACAAAAGGAGACTTTTTTGCGGTTAACGCGCAAACTTGAGTCTTATTGGGGTTGAATTGGACCAAGTTTAGTCGGCCCCAGTCCGAGACTTCGGTTAGCAAGGTCTCGACTTCAGACACAAGTTTGTTCCGACTCTCGTCGACGTGTTCCCGAGAAATATTAGCACGGCCGGTGTAAAGGGCGTCTACAGTGCTGTCATCCGCATAGCAGTGAATGTTACTAATTTGTAACATATCATTGATATGCAGAAGAAACAGAGTAGGTAAAAGAACGCAGCCTTGTGGAACACCAGAATTGACAAATTTTAGGTCAGAGCATGCACCGTCGACAACGGCCTTGATGCTCCGATCTGTCAAAAAGCTGATGATCCACTTGCATAATTTCTCGGGAAGCCCGTAGGAAGGAAGCTTCGAGAGAAGCGCTTTATGCCATACCCGATCGAAGGCTTTCGCTATGTCCAGACTGATTGCTAATGCCTCCCCCTTGGACTCAACCGCAATAGCCCATCTGTGGGTAAGGTAAACTAGAAGATCACCGGCTGAGCGACCCCGACGGAAGCCGTACTGGCGGTCGCTAATCAGCTGGTGCTCCTCTAGGTACCGCAGGAGCTGGCAGTTAATAATGGACTCCATTATCTTGGAGAACAGGCAGGTGATAGCAATAGGCCTATAATTTGTTGGATCAGAGCGAATGCCTTTTTTAGAGAACGGGAGCACCAAAGCAGTCTTCCAGGAATTCGGGACTACGCCTAATGTGTAGAAGTGGCGGAAAAGACACGTTAAAACCGGTGCCAACTCGGGAGCACAAGTACGCAGCACGATCGGAGGAATGCCATCGGACCCACTCGACTTATGGATGTCCAAGGAAAGAAGTGCTTTACGAACTGCACTCTGCCGGAATTTAATTTCCGGCATCGTGGACTCTTAATGATCAGCATCAAGAGTCGAGTTGAACGCGAAGAGAGATCCCAAAAAAAAATTATATTCAGAGTTTTTCGTTTTTCGTCTCGCATTTTTAAATTTGGACCGATAATTGTGGTTTAAAGATTGATAAATAGCAAGTGTTTAATCGTTTTTATAAATCAGAAGAAAAAATGAGATTTAAATTGATACTTTTTTTTTAAATTAATGTTTGATGATGCATTTTTGACTTATTTTGAAAAAAGCAAAAACCATGATAACTTAAAAATAGTTCACTTTTGCATAATGCATATAGGGGTTAAAATTATCGCAAATAGTCACTCCTATCACCTCCTAACGCGAATACGTCGAATTACCAATAATCCTGTATATTGTATTTAAAGTTACTGTTCTGGATGACTGAAATCCAGAATACTACTCGTGCAAAATTTGACAGCCCTAATCGCAGGCAAAGTTGCCATTCATGCTAGTGAGGTAACTTTACCTAAGCTCAAGCAACATTACCTAATATAATAACTCAAGAAATGAGAGTTTAATAAGATTGAATCATTTCGATACACCTCAATAACAATATATCAAATACAATTTAAGATAAGTCACTTATCTACACTTTTATTTTCTGTAAGAAATACCGATTTCTATACGACGACGCTGCGAACACAATTGACCATATGGGATGAAAATGTACAATATTTTGACAATTAACATAGCTGCCAGCATGAAACACTTTTTGGAATACCACAATTTATTATAAAATCTACCAATATGACTAAAATTGCGCCTACTTCCACATATAAAATAATATTCAATAGACACTAGTATAGGGTAGGCTTAGGTAAAGATGCTCACGGAAGGTAAAGATGCCACGTTTGACGGTATCCAACGCAAAAATGACTTTTCAAATTGGTCTAACAGTTTCCGCATCCAAATAAACAAATAATGGACAAAAAATGTGTATATGATTTTCTAAGATAATGTTAATATTATTACCTTTGTAGTGGAAGAAACGTACAATTAATGTAGTTCAAACATTTATTCTACACGAGCTCACTACAAAGGCGAATTTGACTTTGTACGGAATACGTATTCGATATTCAAATAGTCAATTTGAATAAATATAAATTACCAAAATCGGAATCAGACACGTTTTATTGTCAGCTTAAATTTTGGTTATCAGAATTCCATAACAATTCATTGGTAAATTAAAATTACTAACCATTTTATAAAATTTGTCATTAAAAAAATGTTTCTTATTTAAATATTTAGTTATAACATAGATAGATATGTTGCTTTATGTCAATTTACAACAGCTAAAAGACCTAAGACCCCCCCCCCAATCAGGGCGATGCCGCGGTCGGAAAATTGTAGTAAGCTACTATTGTTGTATGTTTGATAATTTTAAAGTATAAAAGAATACCCTAAATATAATATCCCTTAATAAGTCTTAATTTAAAGAAAGGAAATGCAATTATTATTAAATTTTTTATGCACAATAAATATAAAAGTATTAAAATAAGATCAAACTTCATAACACGCCACATTACAATCTATTGATGGTGTAGTTTTGACAAAAAACATTGGATTTGAAAGAAACGCTGAGATGGAACAATGAAACAATGAACGAGTATGCCCAAATCTTAGTCGAATCGATAAATTCAACTCCACACCAACGCAATTACTACGCTTTACACTTAAAGCAAATACGCTTAGACATTGACGAAAGAAAACCAACAAATTTAACACAATCGTCTTAGTAAATTACATGAAATTTCATTAGGTTTCTACATTTTTTTCGATATATTTAATTACGAACACTTAAATATATCGTCTTTGCGCATGTGTCCTTCTAAACTACGTAAGTGTAAACCCGAACCGCAGCCAAATATTAAAATACAGACATTACGTCACTTTATACCATCACTAAATATCATAGAAATTTAAATTTCCCACGATAAATACGGATGCACTCGATGAATGACTGCATTCACTTCACTGCAAACTTTTGAACGGCAAAACTTTTTTCGATGATTTATTAAGCATCTTAAATCACTTTAAGCACAGTTTTTGCATCACAGGTTTCTAGAAAATTTGTTTATCTACCATTTTAATACAATTGAAATCGAAAATAAGTTAATTTTCATTCATAATTTTATTAAAATAACTTCGTAAGTGAAACTCTGTTTCGTAGCCAAAACTTTACATTTAAATTCATAGTTCGTAAAAAGTTTTGCTTGTATTAATTTTTAAATACTTACGCGACATAATCAGGATGGGGGAAAGTAACTGCCACGAGCGCTGTAAGAAGCAGCGGTAAGCTGCGGATGCGGCCGTTCATGGCGCGAGCACCGGTCGCATGGACCCAGGACATAGTACGCGTGAAGCGGCCGTCGAGATAGTCGACGGACTGCTCGCTCGACGTGCGCCTTACTTTAGTATCGATCCCTATGACCCCGACACCGCTTACCAAGCTATCGACCGTAGCGCCACCACACGCCCGAACATATTCAACTCGCAATTACGACACAGGGTGGTCGCATTAAAACTTCAGGTGCGCGCCTAAACCAATATCTTCCAATCGGGGACTTTTATAGAAAAGCGCCTTCTTGTATTAGATCTATCAAAAGGCATCTTTACAAATATTTTTTTGTTCTCTATTTTTTATTACGAGCCCATATCTTATATTATTTTGTTTTACGAACTTTACTTAATTTATTATCCGCTGCAGAAACGCCCGTAGTATTTATCTCAATAATGCGCCATCTACCGACGACTTTTTGAAAGAGTTGCAGTTAAGTTTCAGTTTCAGTTTTGAAACTATTCTATTAAAAACGTAACTACCACTAAATACTGATAGTAACTACTAACACCTAAATAAAAGATAAAATTTTTGTTTTACTTTCCTGGTTTACTTTCAGGTATAACGCTGAAAAGAAATAAATTGACGTCTTTAAAATATAGATATTTGATAAATTTACTGTAATTTTTAATTTACTTTAATTTTAATTATTAATTGTTTAAGAGAAATTGCAATTTCCTAAATGTATACTGACTCTGTTTTCCTTTGTTTGAAAGGTAAATTAGCCTACGGGCTAAGCGGTCATTGTGCTACTGATGGCTAGTATTTTTACTGTGTAAGTACTATTTCTAAAGATTTCCACGTTCAATTTGCTCTTTTATATAGAAATAAGTTAATTCATTAAAAAAAAAAAATATATATATATATATATATAAATAGACAATTATTAATTTTACACTACGATAACTTTTACATGCTGATATAATTTTTCAACTGAATCTTACTGGTTGCTTTTTGAATATTATTTACTAAAGATAAACTTTCCGATGCGGGCTTAAAGATCGAACACATAAACGACCGCGCGGAGTCGAAGCGATTAGCGATATTATCACACCAGCCAAGAACCTCTTATTACTAAAACCCGTTAATAATACTATAACTTTAGATTATTGCGTAATCATTCGTGTCTCCATCTATGATCTTATAGCTAAAGTTGAAGTTACCCAGTATACCATTAATATACTTAGTGGTGTCAGGGCTTTGTGCAATCTCGTCTGGGTAGGTACCATCCTCTACCACATATTCTACCGCAAAGGTTTAAAGGGTAAGTGGGCCAGCATAATTACATGCACAAGTTCAAGGTTTGTGGCGCACTGGCGATGTAAGCGATGGCTTAACATTTCTTACAATGCCAATGTCTATGGACGTTGGTGAACATTTACCATCAGGTAAGTGGTAAGTGATAAGTTTCTATCGGCATTGAATTAGCACCTGATCCGGATTTAGGCACCGTATGTTCTTTTCTGTATCCCTGAGAACGTGAAAGCAAAATTTATTAATGATCGGCTTAGTAGTTATGATGTAAAAGCTTAATAACAAACAAATTCGTTTTCGCATTTGTAATATTATTACTTAGGATGATATACACAATTGTTATACCTTTTATTTGTACCATTTTCTTTTTTTATCTATAAATTGTATAAAACAAAGTTGCTCTGTCTGGATTTTGATACGGTTTTCACTAACGAGGAATATATTTAATAAACGAGGAATGGTTTTGTATATAATTTGTAATTATTTTGTACAAAATGCCTGAACTGTGACGTTTTTATGAAAAAAACTGTTTTCGCACGCTCATATGGCTAACGATTCCTACACCTTCTACACCGAAACAATATACTATAAAATTATAAGTCTCAAAAAGACTACAGAAAATCTGTAATACGTGTACGTGTTTATCTTCTAAGATACACTCACAATAACGTTTACAGACGTACTCACGTTATTTGCGAATCAATTTTCTCCAATTCATTGTTATCGTTTATTCAGATGTTATGTTAGTTACCTTGGGCGTTTAATATAGATTAAAATTGTCATTTACATTTTATCATTTGAATAATTTAGAAAATATCACCGTATCCACATGGCGAGAAACAAAAAAAAATATCTGCGGAACGGATAAAATGTGGACATAGGCAGTAAATCCATATCTATAAGCCGTAGACAAAGTTTGATCTATGTTACATGATAAAATTACAATTTAAACCAATTTTGATAGTATTCATATTTCTTTACAGTAACAAATGAATATAAACCTATTTTTTATATTAGTGAAATGCGCGTCGAGAAGAGATATAAATAAATCATTAACCAAAAAAATAATACTTACTTGAAAAAAATGAAAAATATCGATGATATGTTAAATGAAAGATCTGTTGGCGAATATTTATATCTCATTGGTTAAATCAATCCACGGCATAAAAACTTTAACCTAGCAGCTAGTTTTATAATAAAAAAGATTCATCAAAAAATATCTTTGACATACTTTACATCCCTGTTGAAAGTGGTCGTTAGTGAAACGGATGTGTTCCATGATTATATAAATTATCCTCAGTTAAGATTTTTAGTTTATCAACTTGTGATTTGTTCAGCGTGACCAATAATATTAACTTTCTCATGGTCATACATAAAAAAAAACATATTGTTCTAGCTACAAGTGGAAATCATTTATTTTTATAAAAAAAATAATAGTTTATTTCATCGCAGATGTGCTTCCGCTTCGCTTGGTCACACAGGTGTCTCAATCCCTTAATCCAACCATGTATCCGACATACGCTAATAGACCAGCATTTAATTTTAAAATGATAAAAATGGCACTTCACAGGATAAATGATAAGCCGCTTTATACTTCACAGAAGATATTCAATTGAAAACATATATTTTTAAAATTCTTGACATAATTTTTAATTTTTTTTCTCCAAAATTACTAGCTTTTGGAAATTATATCAGTAAATATCGACTTGTTTAATTAAATGAGTTTTATAAGAAAATATCTTGACGAAAGTACCAAAACTTAGATTAATAATTTATTTATTTGTAAGTACTCACATAAGTCACTCACTTCATATTTTCCTTTATCAATGTATATTAAAGTGTATCGTTACTTACTCGCCGTTGTTCATAATTGGAAACATTTTTGTATTTTGTTTCAAGATTTTCATATCATTTGTAATACTGTCACTGAAATTCTGTCACATGTGTATTCCACCAATCCGCAGCGGAGCAGCGTGGTGCAATAAGCTCCAAAAAAACCTTCTTCTCAAAAGAGGAGAAGAGGCCTTAGCCCAGCAGTGGGACATTCACAGGCTGTTACTTTACTTTTTACTTTTGTAATACTAAAGCTAAATTTCGCAAATGAAAATAAAAACACAAATTTAAAAAGAAACAAAGATTTCGTTGTTTATTTATTTTATTTAACGCTTTTTCTGACGATATAATAAAATTATATTAACATATGACGTACTTTCCTTCTAGCGTGGACCACAGACACGTCTGTTTGCACTGTTTTATCGTCAGATCGTGTAATAATCTATTCATTGTCCTATCCTACAAATGATATGATCTATCAATTGATCATGTTTTCAACACTTTCGGAGACAGTACACAATGGCTCAGTAATTATTATGACATGTATAGGCGATTGCTGTCCCAGAAATAAGTAACTGCGTGAATTCTGTATTAACTGCGTGAAAGTGGTATATCATGATAAGAGCCCGGATTGAAAGTGACGCCTTTTTACAATTAAATATCGCCCACTAAGCTATTTAATTTGTACGGGTAATTTTGTAAAAATGAGATCTTTTGAATAGCTACTCGTAACTTTGTGGAACAAGTAAAGGGGAGATTGTGTGCTAATAAGACCGAGTACACAAGACAACGGAAATAGGGATGGCAGCAAGGAGATGAAAGAGGAACCAGTCGGACGATGAAATTGAAGTATGCATAGCATGCAACGATTAGGCAAATAATTGAAGTTGGTGCATTCATTCATAATAATTAATTTTAATATTAATAAAATGATGTACCTATGTATCGGCCTATAAAATAAAAGTATCATGTGATGTAAATTTTTGTAACGGTGTTATACTCGTAAATGATGATAGACGATGATTTATCAGAGGAGGATGACCAATGAGCTGATTTTCACATCTTAATGTAAATGGAAAATATTTATACTTATAATAAAACACTGCGGTTGTAATTAAACCATTCATGTTCACCATATTTGGTGTCAAGCCGTACGCTAAAAGTATAAATTCTTCCATGTTCCGGTAATTTAGCCACACCCGAAGTTTCTTGGAAGACGTAGCGTAACGTTGATTAAACGGCGTAGTATGAAATAAGAAAAAAATTAACCGGTGAATAAATCTAAATAATAAAATAGATTGTTACATATACACCCACTCATCAGATATTCTTCCGCAAAACAGCAGTACTTGGTACTGTTGTGTTCCGGTTTGAAGGATGAGTGAGCCAATGTAATTACAGGAACAAGGGACATAAGATCTTAGTTCCCAAGGTTGGTGGTGCATTGGCGATGTAAGATGGTTAACATCTCTTACAATGCCAACGTCTATGGGCGTTGGTGACCACTTACCATCAGGTGGCCCATATGCTCGCCCGCCTACCTAGGCTGGCTGCTAACACCTGCTCTCTCCCCTCCTCAGACGCGGTCAGTAACTGGTACTTATAGATAAACATGTCAGCTTAGAATCCCAGTGTTAAATATAAAAATAAATATACAAACTGAAGAAAGAAATATCTCATATACATTTTAACCATGCTATGTTATATATAATTATATATCTATTTCAAATTGGTAAAGTAATAATAAAAATAAAAATTTAAAAGAAATTATCACCTGAATAATTTATTTATACCCATTAATTTTTTTTTTTTGTATTAGTCGTTATTTGTTATCTAATTATGTAGAATTACTTGTTATTATATCTGGATTGCCTCGTTGGTCTAGTGGCTAGATATAAGGCCGCAGACTTGGTGGTCCTGGGTTCAATTCTCAGGTCGGGCTAATAAATAGTTATTGGGCTTTTCTGTCAGAAAATTCTCAGTAGCAGCCCGGAGTCTGGAAGTTGGAAGTGTGTACACTCCCGTGCCTCGGAAACACGTTAAGCCGTTGGTCCTGCGCCTAAACTCTTTCCGGTCGTGTCGGATTGCCATCCCATCGGATTATGAGAGCTAAGGAAAAGAGAGTGCACCTGTGTTTGCGCACACATTTGTGCACTATAATATCTCCTGCGCAGTTGGCTAATCTTTCTTGAGATTGGCCGCCGTGGTCGAAATCGGTCTGGAGGACCTTATTATTATATCCGGTACGCTCTGGTTTATGAATTGTTCAACAAATGTCTGATTTTACTATTGATCAAATAATTAATTTAAAAATAGTTTAAGTATAAGAAAATTTACCAAAACAAGGCTGATGAAACTACCATTTATTTGAATGACTAAGCCGGTTTTACGCTTTTATGCTATTGTAAGATGATGTATATTATAATTTCATTTTAATCTCTCTATCTTTTATATATTTGAAAAAAGATACGTATTAGAGGGCCATTTCATAAAAAAAAAAAATGTAGTCTTTTATATTATCGTCAAGTGTTTGTTTCGCCAAACGAAATAATACGTTAAACGCGGATGAAATCGATCGCAAGAGATAGTAATCTAATATTAATTATATTAAATTAAAATTTTGCAACCCTACACTATACAAGCAAAGTATACGCTTAAGTTTAATCTATAGTGCGGCATTTTGATCGCTTAACTATTTTGTGTAAGCTTAACATACACGAAATATTTATCAGCTATTTATGAATTACCTTCGATAAGTTCGTGGCTATATATGATTTGGGATTAAATTTTGTTCTATTAACCTTTTCTCGATAACCTTTTATAATTATAAATATAATATGCCATATATATATATAATAATCCCGAAAATAGATAATATGGTCGGAAACGATGAATAAAGGTCAATGTAATTTTTTAATGATTTTACTTATGGTTACCATAGTTACATAAGTGTGTCAAGACTTGAACAATTGCAAACCGTTACTGGATTTTCTTACAATATCGCAAGCACGCTTATCATTTGTTCTAAAAACAAACTCATCTGATTATGACATAAAATTGAAACAGACTATAGCTTAACTTTCACTGCTTGAACTTCATAACGAAATGAACCTCGATCCAATTCGTTTTCATTTTCATCATATTCAACGAGAAATATACAGAAAATTTTATAAAAAAATCCTATTTTAAATAGTGTTCGTATTTTTCAGCGTGTTGAATTTCAAAATAGCTTTTATTAATCGTTTGATTGCAAATTGAATTGATATGCAATATAAAATTTCTCGCCGTTTCGAACGAATTATTGAATGTAAAATTATTTCATCAAATTTCGAAAAAGTAAGGGTTACGAGTTTACATGTTTTGTTGCATAGCATTCGTATATTACGAGAAGGCCCAATGGAAATTGTACATAAATCTTATTCGAATATATATGTTTAATTTTTGTTGCGTTTAAAGTCTATTTCGTACTCAGCACTGTAGCAAATATTGTTAGAAGTCTACAGGTGTTGGATTAAATTCTACCACATCTTTATCAACTCCGAATTGGAGCAGTTTGCTATAATAAAAAACAAAACTTTATACTCAAAATAAAATACTCAGGCTAGCTGTTCGCTATTTACTGACATTTAATTAACAGTTTTATCAGGTGCATACTTTGAAATCGAATTCGTAGAGCCTGAGAGTAGCACATTCAATAAGTTTCTGTCATTGACACCCCCTCTAGCATAGCGTCATCTGAATCTAGTATAATATAAAGAATAGAATAATAAAGCTAAAATTATTTCCTATTTATTGCATTTAAATGATTTTAATAGACGCTTAACAATAAATTTAAGTGGGAATGTCTGTGGAACTTCAACGAGCCCACAATGAAATTGTCAATGAATCACATTCCTTTGGTATTCTGTGGCTTAGCTAACGTTTAGTTATTTTACGCAATTTTTACGTGTTAGAGGAAATATTGACGTAGATTATTTATAGATTAAAATTAGATTATCTGAAATGGTAACTCATCTGCAGCAGTGACAAAGTTTTGCACCTGTCGCAATTAATGTATCTCAATAAGAGATTGAAAGTTTTAATAGACACCCAAATTGCAATTACGCAAATATAAGAATTTTGTAATCGTTTATATTTAACAGTTTACTGTTCAGTATAGAATTTAATTAAGTTATTAATATATTAATATGAAAAACAATGATATTATTTTCATCGATTTCGGCTACGGCATCTTTTCTCTAGAGAGACAAGACAACAGCGAATATAATATTATAGTACACAAGTGTGAGACGTACTAGTTGAATTACGTACTGAATCTTACGAGTACACATACATTTAAAAACCTGTTCCGAAAACTATTTCCACGTTTATTTAAAAGTTTCCCTATTTAATAAAGGTTTGGTAGAAATTCTAAATCCTATATCGGAAAATCATTAAGGTTTTTGTTAATATATAAATAATAGGGGTAATAATATTGTTAAGACGAATTGGCATTTCATTCAAAATTAGTACCTATTTATCATGTAATAGTAATTAATTTAAGTAACGGCTTAGTTATTACAACACTTTTAAACGAAATATAAAAAATGATTTAGATAGTTATCAACAAAAAAAATCGCATGCACATGTGCAAAGTTATGAATCATCCAAGTTCAACAGATTAGTAAGTTTATGTGAGTGTGAGTAGTCTCCGCGTCGTGAATTCGCAATACTTCTAAAATACTCGATACGCGTTTACACTCTTATTTCGACGTCCACGTCGATACCTAGTTTTGAAACCAGTTCCAGTACACTTTCCCACTGTATCAATCGTACGGGACGTGTAATCTAACACGCTCGAAAAAAGTTCACGTGCAGTACCAACAGATTTACGTGCTTGCCGAGGCACGGAAGTGTCAACATTGCGATCTGCTGAAAATCCAATAAATTTTTATTGGTCTTGGTGCAAACCTAGGAAGAAGCCTGTGTAGCAGTATATTACGTCATCACTTGAAACAAAGCACACACTCGATAATCGATCTACGACTATGTATAGTTCTTTAAAACTGCTTATCGGAAACCAAACACTCACACTCGATAATTGATTTACAACCCTGTAACAAGACGCTCGTTAAGATATTTTTTATAATTGTTATGTTTTCTTGTACTCATATTGGTTTATGTTTAGTTCACTTTTTGTATATATACCGTTCCGTTTTGTAATAAATTCATTCCACATTCCACATTCGTCAGTTCACATTACGACATCAAGAAGTTGAAGTTTTACTAATATAAACAACCCATACTCCTAAACCTGTATCATTATAAGTTATTAAATCAACGAGATATAATAAATACATATATATGTAACACAAAGTGCCTACACTTATCGTTTGTGCCATTAATAGTATGCTTACAAAGGTTAATCAGGCAACTTAATTATTAATCGTTACTGGTTTAATTCATTTGGAGATAGCGCTTTGTAACCGTATATGATATTGATTGATAATTGAGCTGGAATTGAATAATTTAAACCGTGTTCTAATTAATATAATGTTTAAATAATTTTGCTTAAACAAATATTTGCAATTTTGTTGGATATTATGATTTGTTAATATTGAAATAAATTATTTCAAATATTTTAAATCAAAGTTCATGATGAAAAAATGTTATATATTGGAAAATAATTTTAAAATAAAATGAGAATTAACGTAAAAGTATTTAAAAAATGTTTGATTTGGGTATAATGTGGACTGTAATGATATTTACGAAATCTTTATACAGATTTTAAAACGACAATGTATAAAATTGAATGTGAAATTCATCAGGTTTTCCAAATGTGACCTGTGTGTGACATGTTTCCGTCAGACCAAATTGGTTTTTCTAGAAATAACCGTCTTTAACACAATAGACAATCACGTTTATAGAAAAAAATAAAACATTTAAATTATTTTTACATATAATCAAGTAAAGATTGCTTAAATTAATGCGTATGTAGTGTTAGTGTATATAACTATAATTGAAAGTGCTATACAAGATATTAGTAAAAAAAATCTATCGTATAGAACTTTATTTTTATTTTTTTATAGCATATGTTGGCAGACGAGCATATGGGCCACCTGCTGGTAATTGGTCACCAACGCCCATAGACATTGGCAGTGTAAGAAATGTTGACCGTTGCTTACATTGCCAATGCGCCACCAACCTTGGGAACTAAGATGTTATGTCCCTTGTGCCTGTAATTATACTCACTCACCCTTCAAACCGGAACACAACAGTACCAAGTACTGCTGTTTTGCGGTAGAATATCTGATGGTGTAGTGGTGTGAAGTGGGTGGTATCTACCCAGACGAGTTCGCACAAAGTTCTACCACCAAGGTAACATATTGTAAGAATAATAAAATAGTAAATATTGCTTACTAATGACTAATGTCTGATGGTAAGTGGAGACTACTTACCATGAGACAACCCACTTGCCAGTCTGCTTGAATAATACAATAAAAATAACTATGTTTAGACTTTATTAAAACATGCAATACTTTAGTTTTTTTTTTAATTTAGTTTGTTACGTCACTAAAGCTTAGACCGTGTCATTCAAAGGTAACTTCATCTTACCAGTGTGAAGGGCTCTATGGAAGTATGTCTTAGTGAATATCCATTCGTCAGTACGTTCGTACTTTATCGCATCAATATTTCGTATTGACGTATGCCGGAATATTGATACCCTTGTTTCACCGATTTATTTACTTTTTTCTAAATCTCTTCACATAGGTGTGATGCTTAGTATATGAAAACGGTGCTTTACTACTTCTATCTATAGATCAGGTAATAAACATAATATGTGCAAATATAGATGTACATCTAAGCTATTCACTCTGGCCAATTATTTGAAAAAGTGATGAAATCTTTAAAAATAACTTTACTCTGTTTAAATAAAAAGACAAAAAAAGAACGATTGAGATGTTTTATTGTGATGTTTGATAATGCATAAAAACAATGTTACAGCATTAAATACGGTCGATGAGAGTTCAATGACTGCATCGAAATGTATATACTACATAATATCGTATCAGAATGATATAGTTAGACATATACATAGGAACGTGAACTACATCTGAAACGAACGCTAAACAAAAGTTCTATCGAAATTATTTTCTTAAATTAAACGTTCGTACTGTGATATATTGAATAAAAAAATTAATTAAAATCTATACGATCAACGAAAATCGAAGAAACCTCAACTATAACTACCCGTATTCAATTCTAGGGTTTTATTATAGCGTTACACTACTATGGAATCAAAGTATAGCCTATCAAACAAAAGACTAAGTTCAGCCTTTCAGTAGAGGTATCGAGGATAAGATAAAAATAGCCAACTATTTCACAAAACCTAAATAAACAAGCAGCTCGTTTACATCTCAATTCTGCGTAAAAAAACCTTATCTGATCTTAATGTATATCTACTTAACTAGTATATGCACAACATAGTCTAAATTAAACCATTGTTTACGTTTTAGTAGATCCATTGCCTATTTTTTTTTTGTTGTTTCGGTAGGCGGGTGTGTATATGGGCCACCTGATGGTCAGTGGTCACCAACGCCCATATACATTGGTATTGTAAGAAATGTTAACCATCGCTTACAGCGCCAATGCGCCACCAACCCTCGGAAACAAGATGTTATGTCCCTTGTGCCTGTGATTACACTGGCTCACTCACCCTTTAAACCGGAACACAACAATACAAAGTACTGCTGTTTTGCGGTAGAAAATCAGATGAGTGGGTGGTACCTAATTAAATGATGGTAATTAATTAAAAAGAACATTTGTTGCTTTATTCGCCACAGTGCTTTACGGTAGAAACTGAGTAAATATGCAATTCGCGACTACATTTTGCAAGCTATTTATATAATTTATGTATCAAAACCTCGCATATAAAATTAACAAATATAGCGTAAATTATGACTCGTAAGTGTGTCACTCTATCTAAACAAAGACTCCCTCTCGTCTTAAGGAAAAGGCGTGGAACTTATGCCATCATGTTCCTCCAAATCAGGTGGGTAAAGAGAATTGGCAATCCAATCGATGCACATTGATGCTTTGCAAATTGATGATTATCTTCAGCGGTGGTGAATTAAACATACATTAAGCTGAATATAAAAAAAAATAGAAGAACTTGGCTGAATTTGAAATTCATGAACGATATTGGACCATCTCTTAAGAGTAATGCTTCAAAATTTATTCCAAGTACTTTGCAATGATACGTATGACTGATTTGTTTCTCGCACACACTGTGCTACACTATGTTGTCCTTCAAATATAATATAATCAAATATGTCCTTCAAATATTTCGGCATACTGCTCGTTTAATATCCTCCTCTCGTTTAAGGTCCTTACATATGAAATTAGCGTTACCTAATAACCTAATATAAAATTCAACAAACAAAATTGTCCAGTGTTATTCAGCAGAACTCTAAATTAATATCTGCTTAATATTTATGGAAAGATTGAAATTGAAAGAACTATGAATAGCTACTGTCTGGGGTTACATTGTTTGTATCTCAGTCAAACATTGGATTTAAGCAACCGCTCTAATATAAGTAACAGACAAATATAAGCTTTACATCAATCGCTATAAAGTCCTATATTTAGATTTGCTGATCCTAATTATAATACACCAGACTCTGTTTGGAAAATACACCAATGTGAAATAAATATATCAACACAGAATATCAAAGTTACACTTAAATAGTATCACAATTAGCTTTTAACGAACGGATATATACGGAAGGAGCATTAAAGTTCTGCATAGACTAAATTTCTATTTGCCGAACGCTTTTAATTCAATTTGAAACAGTTATCTGTATTTTCAGATGACCTGAATATCCGTCTAATTATGTAATGACAAGATAAGCTACAGCCGAAATGTTCAAATCTGCAGTTGTTTTGAAATCAGTCAAATTTTGACCTAATTCTAGCTAGAAACATTTGAAACTGTCAGTTCGTTTTGAGTTTCAGATGCACTACCAGCAACAATGGTTACTGGATATTATCTATAATCAAATATTAAGCTGCAACGTACCGACTTTTGTGAATGATTACACTAATAATATGCTGTACTGATTTAGTGTTTCAGTACATTTGGCGTTTGAATGTTATTTTTCAACTACCACGGCTCTGAACTTTACTTTTAACTGCCACTATAATTTTAAGCTCTTTATCCTCAGTTATCGAATCTATTGTTCGTTCTCAAAGTACCTTATTTCGAAATAAGATTTCCTTGAGAAGTCGCACTTGGACCATTGGGCTGATTGCAGTTGGAAACAAATATTTCACCTTGTATGTATGTATGTTTGTCTTAATTGATCTCAGTAACGCGTTTTATAAAGAAAGACTCATTGTCTTTGTTCTCTTTGATACGTATTAGTTTATATATACGACGACATTCCATAATAAGACGAGCCCCTTAATTAAGTGGTCATCCTTCTGGTCGCTGAAAGGCCATTCTAACTGATGAGCACTGATTTAATGTAGTCACCAGAGTTCTTCAAGACGGTATTTCATCTCTGTTATATATTTTTTTTCTTTCTATGAACATTTTTCATTTTTCTGTTTGTAATAGACTAAAGTTAAAGTGACTGCATAAATGTTACTGACTATATAATGTTAGTGATACTACTATTATTCTTTAAATGATTATTAATTATTTATTATTAATTATAGCTAACCTGATAATTCAAAATATAAATTATGATATATGACAAAGTTCACCTAGGAACTAGCTATTCAAAACTCCCTTTCATTAATTCAGTTTTTCATATTTTCAGATGCTGTGTCACCCATTAGTCTTTCGAATAAATAACCAGAGTGCATAGGATGGTTCACAAGAATCCTTTAACTGACAAGTTGAATTTATTTAAGAATTAAAATTAATGTTAGATTAAATTACAAGGTTTTAAGTAGTTATTATATTTTCGTATGTATATATGTACACATAAGTATGGGTACTGTTTATCTGTAACATCAGCGATAGTTCTTTTGCCACTCACAAACTTTATTTCGTGTACTTTATAAGGTTAGCTATTTAGTAAAGAGCGATTTTAGAAATAAGTCCGCGCTTTGCTCAACGTCTAATTTGAGTAGTGCAATAAATTATTAATACTATATGATCACGCCCAAATTCTAAAGTTCATATGTATTGTCGTAATACGTATATACGCAATGCGATTTTTTCTAGCCACGTTATTAATCAGTTAACGTCTAACTACTCAGGGAATTCTTGTTCAAAGTATCGATCAGTTGAGCTCGTTAGTATACAGTCGCTATAAATGTATCTTTACTTATTACGAGCCGTAAAGACCGCCTGGTTTAAGACTCAGTGAAGAAACATCCTTCTAAAATATGTTTTATTCAAATAGGCTTTTAAAACAACTGGTCCGAGTTCGGACTATCGTAGAAGGATAGACAAAAACTCAGTAGTTACTCTTTTCGAACAACACAAAGGTTTGTCTATCAAATACATTAATAAAATTACTTTTAAAATTTTTATATATACATACATAAATCGAAGCACCATCTCTCGTTGCTTTAAAATATATTTACACAAGTGGCATGCCCACTAATGAATGCCTACTTATACAAATATATTTATTTTGATTTAGAGAGGCCGATATTGATCTAAATATTTCTTTCAAATCCGTTATTTAGTGTAAAATTTGGAGCACGTAACTAACGTAATAGAAGACGTTATCTTTTATTTTACTATAGTATCTCGCTAAAAACTCGAAGCAGCGGTTTTTTTCGTATCTTGAAATACTTATTCGTACATCTATACTACTATATAAATCTATTGGATCTGTCTGTAAATTTATTTGTTTCACCTAATTTTGTGATAAATTATCGTTTTATGATGCAGTGATTCACATTATACTATTTTTTTTCATTTTTGTCTGTCTGTATGTCTTCTTATAACACAAGAACGGCTTGACCAATCTTGATGAAAATTGGTACACACAAAGAACATGTAATGGCGCAAATGTTAGGCAATATATAAGATCGGTAAACCCTACGGTATTATTGTGTGTGTGTGTGTGTACGCGCGTGTGTGTTATTATAGTAATAAAATAATTTATTATATTTTTATTAATTATACGTGGGTGAAGCAAAACTAGTAATACTATAAAAAAAAAAATTAAAGATTTGAAAATACCTTATTTTTAAATAGCAAATTCGCTATTTAGACGAGAATCGCTATTTTAATTTTATAGGCTGTTGATTAGTAACAAAATAAAAAATAAAAAAAATGTTTGTATTGCTAGAATCTGTTTGCCCAAATGACCAAGACAACTTTCAGCTTTAAGTTGGTAGTCCACTTAAGGGCTTGGAATATGCGCGTCACAATTATTGACAAAACACCGACATTAAAGACTTTGCTTGAAATATTAATTATAACTTTATTTTTTAACAGTTAGTCGTAAATAGAATATGTAATATTAATACTTTTTATAGAAAACTAGCTAATCGTCCCGGCTTCGCACGGATAGCTAAGAAGAAAAATGTATTTTGAATAGAATTTGCGTAAAATCCATTCTTAGAGAGGGTCTACGTCGGGGAAGGTGAAACTTTGACAAATGTGTGTGTTATTGTTATAATCATCTGAGTTCAGATTAATGAAAAAAAATCATAGATATACAAGAAAAGGTAAATAAAAAAATAAAGAATATTCCCGTACCGGGAATCGAACCCGAGCCTCCTGGGTGAAAGCCAGGTATCCTAGCCACTAGACCATACGGGATATGCAGTCAGATGTTTAATGATACAATATTAAATCACAATAGTTGTTTCTAAATGGAAAACTGGTATTAAAATACATAATTCAACGTCGTGATTTTGTAAGGCGATCAAAAATAACTTTAAGTTATAAATATATTTTATTATGAAGCATGTTATGTATGTATATATGTTATCAAATAAACTTACGAACAATAACTTTATCATTATTAATATTAAGCCAACTCTTAATTTAATAAAATAAATCTATACTATTTCTGTTCTTCTATGAGTACTAAGTAAATTATTAACAGAAATGAATTGAGAACTATTAACGAAATTATTAGTAATCTTATCTTAAATAGCTAGATTTATGACGCTGATGAACACCCAATGACTTTCTACATTTTATAATGTCCTGCTTTTTAATTATATGAAATGAAAATAATGCCCTCTAGTGACAATAATTAGAATTCCGTACAAATTGCAGTTACCGTCTACGGCATTGAATAGTAAGTAGCAAAAAAATCGCACTAGGCACAAAGGCCATCAAAATATGAAAAAAATTAACGTAAATAATAATATTATATTAATAGAAACAAATTGGATCGAATAAAATTATTTACATATTTTTATTTTATTTGTATTGTATAAATACTGTACTACTTGAATAAATATACTATAGAATTTATATTAAAATAAAAGCATAATAATGTATAATTAGAACTTGATTGATCTTATTAATAGGAAAAATTCATATTAATAGGAAAAAAAAATGAAACAATAACCAATAATGAACGAATAATAATTTCAATATGCGTTTGAGATGATTCGGATGGAAATTGAGAGCTGAAGATCGAGATCATTAGACTTAATTATGTTCACCAGTGGACGACAAAGGGTTGATGATGATGATGATAAATAAAATAAAATCTAGAGATTTTAATCAGTGCGAGCAACTGAAAGAGCAATGCTAGGCCTCAAGCTTAATGACAGAATAAGAGCAAAATTAGAAAAGAAACACAATTAATTTATTGACGTTGTAAAAGCCTTATACAGACTAAAGTGGAGACGAGCAGGACACATCGCTAGAACTACGGATAGACGACGGAGCGAAAGGATCCTGAACTGGTACACTAGGGATGGAAAACGAACGCGGAAGACAGATAACACGTTGGGAGAATGATATAATTAAATATGCAGGGATAACAAGCGGATAGCGAGCGACAGACAAAAATAGAAAGACATGGAGGAGGTCAATGGGCAAAGGCGTCCAAACTAACCTGAGGTATTTTTCAATTGATTGAAAAATTGATATATAATTTCTGACATTAACGGGACTATTATTAACATTGTACCTACAGTTTGACGACGAAAGGAAAACAATATGTAAATTGGAAATTGGATTTGGAAATAAAAGCTATTTTAGTTAATTTTCTTTTTTTATTTAAAGATTTTAATAATTTTGTTATCTAAAGAATAATATATATTTATTTAGCAAAAGTTTAAATAATAATACAGTTAAAATATATCTGACCAACCTACTAGATCTTTTGAACATTTCTTACAATATCAAAGTTTTGTATGTATATTAAAATGTTAATAATAACACAAGCTATGAAATAATCTGTACAATTTATAGATTAATTTTAGAAATAAATATTTGGTTGATGCTGCTGTTTCGTGCAAATTTTATAGTTCCGCGGACGAAAAAAAAACTTTATTTTTTCACGTTTTTCTTGCAAATAATGGAGTAAAGATTGCCAATAGATTAATAAAATATAGGAGGCACTGTTATCTCGTTTAGTTACTGAAATAATAATTCTTGAAATTTAACGGATGGATGGTGATGAAAAGGTGAAGGATTATAATGAAATCAGGTGGGATAGTAAAGATATAAGCTGGGATGGTAATGTAACGAAATTATTTAGTTGTAAAACAAGTAATTATTCAAAAGAAGAAAAGGACAATATGCACTTATTAATCAACATGTTTATTTCTATTTAAGTTTGTTTCAATCACTCAAAAATAAATGGCCCAGTAACATATAATAAAAACTTAATTTTTGGTAAGATTTTTAACTAAATAACATGTCAAGATGTCTCTTGACACTTAATATTGCACAATCAACCACGACTTACAGTCATTCATTAATCAATACAATGGTCAATTAAAGTAACATAATATAAATCCTTATATTTTAGGCATAATCACATTATTATAGTTACACTATCACATAAAAACAATGAATAAAAATTTACTTACTGAAACCATAATAACTGACTAGATATTAAACAGCTTTCTTGCAAGCGTATGCAAGATAAGGAATTTGCACCCTTTTGAGAATAAAGTCACATTGACGTTACGCAACATAAAAAAGTCTCCTAAAATGCCTTAATATAATATAGATCTTTAAAAGATATGATGTCATTAATTATAATAATTGCTGTATTATCAAGCAAGTCATAAAACTTACTTAATAGTAATTAATATATCTTTGGAAGTAAAATCACATTCAAAAGCAATCACAGACATATAAAAAATATTGAATTCGCCGCTTTCATCTGAGTCAAACACATTATTGTAATTGTTTTCTTTTTCTGATTTATTTGCATGGATAAACACTTCGAATTGTAGCTGGTGCTTAGTATTATATGAGAGAGGTTTCAAGTTTTCCAAAATATCAGCTTTATGTAGAGTATTTAAAATTATGGACGTATCTATGCCCAGTGAAGTGTTATTGACGTTTGGGGCTCGATTAGATTTAAATTGATCTCCCAGTGCTTCACCGTAATTATCAAAATAAAGAAAGCCTAAATGTTTGTTATGAATACAAGGAATACTGCAATCTTGACATTCGAAACAGCTAAGACGTCGTAAAACTATAATTTTACTTCGATCAGTTGTCCACACGACTTGATGAACTTGCAGCGTTCCTTTAAATCCCGGAACATTGGGTGGGAGTTCTTTTTGTACGGTGTCATTTTCTGTTACTATAGCAAAATGTACATTTGGTCATTAATTATCAAAGTCGCAAAATCTTCGAAGGAACCAACCATATTTTACAAAATTATCGGCCGTACGTTTGACCACTGCGCCTATGCCATTTGGGGCACTCTTGCAATGGCCAGATTTTTGGAAATTCCATGTTACTCTATTGATACTGGGTATAGTGTATTTATTTCTATATTGGCTAGATGGTAAACCAGATAAAAAATGGACAATGTTAAAAGACACTAGCTCATTAGCCATCTTTAAAATTCAACTTTTTTTTCGACAGAGGCATATTCTGGTTGAGCTATATTACTTTGTTTACGCAAAGCATCTTTTTCTTTTTTTAGTTTATTAATTTCATCTTTTAGTTTCTTTACCGTCTTCATATGATTGTAGCGCATGCGCCTTATTGCATTATTGAACTTAGCTAATCTTATATTTTGATTATTTGGAGATGATTCCGGCTGAGCAAGCGACAAGGGATCTGATCGAGGAGGGTCTGGATCTCCGAGTCACTGTCTGGAGGTGAATTTTCTATTAATATTTTTTGTACCTTTTTCTGTTCTTCCTTCTGTTTTAAATAGTTTTGTGTATTTCTTCTCCCACGTCTTTTTTGTTCTCATTGTGCTCTTGGAGTAATTTCTTGAATACTACAAACCTTTTTCTTTTCTTTTCTTTCTAAATATCTAGTACTTTCCTTCTCTTTCTGTATAGAATACAGCTCTGGGTAGTTTTTTATTTTCATATAATTTTCTCTTTTACGTAGCCTGTTTTTTGCAAATTTTTCTTCCCATAATTTTTTTACGCGTTTTTGCCATTTCTGTACTGAAAAATGTTAAAATGTGGCATAAAGAATGTCATATAGAAAATAATTTATATGAATATTCTTTTACAAATTTAATAAAAGTCTTAGCTTTAAATTACATAAATATTTTTCATTTCCTGCCAAAGCAGTTAATTACCTTCTAGTACCTTAACATTAGACGATTGATTGTAAAATAAAATCAATATAAATAAGATCATATTTTATTCGAAAAAATAATAAGTTGTATATTATAGTACCTTGTGAAATTGAAAGAATGCAATGACACGATTTCTTGACGAAGCACTTAAAACAATATAAATATCTCGAACAAAGCTGACAGCGACATGCGTACGTCCACCTCCCACAGTGGTCTCGGCTAAATGATAGGCAGAAACACGTTGCGACTTGCAACCGCTCTTAGAAACGTCTAAATCACATACAGGTGTTAAGTTTTATAGTAAAGATGGTAATGAAATTATTTTTGTGACAAATTTAAACATATTTATTTAATTAATTGTACTACGTTAACTGTTTATTCAAAATACTTTATCGATAGGTCATGAGTTAAGTTTTAATATTGCGCAGTTATTATAGTTGTTATTTGCAAGATTAAAAAAAAAACGATTTAAAAATCAGTTGTGGTTCCTAGTTGGAAACCGAGAGGAATGATAGAATAGATAAGATAGAATAGAATAGAATAGAATATGCTTTATTGTACACATACAAGATAACAGAAACATACAATTATAAATGCTATTTAAGAAGAGTAGTAATATAAGTACAAAAGGCGGTCTTATCGCTAAAAGAGCGATCTCTTCCAGACAACCTTTGGGTAGAGGACACGAAAAGAATAACGCGGTAAGGAGGTGCACAGGATCAATTTTACTTTTTAAATAAATATGTGTAAATAAATATTCATGCATTGTATACTATATATTTACGAATGTCTACATAAATATATATATATATATAAATATATATACATAAATATATGTATAAATAAACTATACCTATATACATACATAATATATATATATATATATATGAATAAAAATACGTAATTAAGATAATTATAATAATAAATAGCAATAAAATACGACAGTTGATAAAACAACATCCGAACTGGCAATTATTGAGTCAAATAATATGTCTTGAGTCTGATTTTAAAAGTGTTGATAGACTGGGATCGACTTAAGTAAAGTGGTAAGGTATTCCAAAGGCATATTAAAAAATAAAAGATATCATCTTTTTAAACAAAACTAATTAATAAAAGTATATTATTAGAAAAACTTGGTGGTAGAGCTTTGTGCAAGCTCGTCTGGGTAGGTACCACCCACTCATCAGATATTCTACCGCAAAACAGCAGTACTTGGTAATGTTGTGTTCCGGTTTGAAGGGTGAGTGAGCCAGTGTAATCACAGGCACAAGGGACATAACATCTTAGTTCCCAAGGTTGGTGGCGCATTGGCAGTGTAAGCGATGGTTAACATTTCTTACACTGCCAATGTCTATGGGCGTTGGTGACCACTTACCATCAGGTGGCCCATATGCTCGTCCGCCTACTTATGTAATAAAAAAATAAAAAAACTACTTTTAAAAAGATTAATACCAAACTCGATTGCTAAAAAAAATATATTATTTAAAAAAATCATGACTTAATTTGTCTGGAAACGCTTTTTGCATGAAACTACGGAATGACCCATTTTTGAGTTTGCTCAAACGAACGATTAATATGGTGAATGGTTTCGCAAATTAGTATATGGATTGGTCTGGTTTTGCTTTTTGTCAAAGGACATGAAAGATCAATTCGTCGTTGTGATTGATCCAATCAACTCAAATACATACATATATGCAGATTGCGTTGTATCTAGAAAGTTCAAATGCATTTCCCATCGATATGTCTGATTTAGCATTAAATGAACAAAGTTTTAATTTAAAATCAAACTGGCTAGACTACTAATTAAATTGCATAGAATCGAGTAATTGACCTTAACAATTGTTTCGTTCAAATATTATTTTAGTATATTTTATCGAATGCGCTATTTTTCCTGTTGGGCTTGCGCCCATAGATACTGTTACTGTAATAAATATTAACCATCCCTTACATCACCAATGTAAGATCCTGTGTTATGCTCCTGGATATCCTGATGTTATGCTCCTTGTCCCTGTAGTTACAAAGTTGGCTCACTCGCCTTTTAAACTGGAACGTACCCGGACAGACTTGTGCAAAGATCTACCGCCTTTGTTTGATCTCTTGGTATCTAGGCTTTACCTCAGCAACACCATACGACGAGGTTATTGTAATTTCAGACACAAATGTATCTTGTGTAACAAATGTATCATAGATTAGTAACTATTTTTCTAATTTTTGCTGATGTATTTTTTATATTTAGTTTTCTGGTTGAAATCTGTTAAGTTAATAATAATAAGCATCTGCTTGTAAGTAGCCAAGGAAAATATTTTGTACAGATAAGCTTTATATTACTTTTTAAATTGTGTTTTGTTAATAATGTTTCCACCCGCATGAAACGAGGCAATTACGTCGTAAGTCTCCATCCTTCATTTGCCTACAAATTGCTATACTGCGGAAACTAGGAAATTATTAGCACTTTGTATGTGATGCTAGCTCTCCTTGATATTTTGGATGTTTTTAGCACCATTGACTTTGAGATATGTTTGTATATTTTAGGATCGCCTAACATCATTAAAAAAGAGAAAATTACATATCATTTTAAATGTATTTAGATTACGTGTTTATTTTAATTAATTGAAAGAAATAAAGTCGTTCCTAACAAGAAGTGTATTTCTACATTGATACAAAAATATTGCATCGAGTAAATATAAAGCTATCGTCTGATTTTGCTGATAATTATTTAATCAAGAGTTGTGCATATGACCAATATAATAGTAATTAGAAGTCGTTTATTTTTTCAGAGTATTTTTTTATTATACTTCCTTATGGATAATCAAAAATCTTCAACTGATCTGATACTGATGAACTTTTGAAAAAATTAGAACAGCTGTAATTTTTTATCTGCAAAACATTTATGAGTATAGCGGTTAGTTGAAGTGGTTGGTGGACGAGCATATGGGCCACCTGGTAAGTGGTCACCAACGCCCATAGACATTGGCATTGTAAGAAATGTATCGCTTACATCGCCAATGCGCCACCAACCTTGGGAACTAAGATTGTAATTAATAGTTGTAATTACTGGCTCACTCATCCTTCAAACCGGAACACAACAATACAAAGTACTGGTGTTTTGCGGTAGAATATCTGATGAGTGGGAAACTTATAATTCGGTATTTCATATTGACATTGGAATAAATTATTATTTTCCGAATTAATATTATATTAACTATATAAATTTAAAATAAAAAATAACATAAAATTGCGTTTTGCTAAGACCAAAATACATTAGTATAATCAATAAAAATCTACACTTTAAAATACGTTTCGAGTTGAAAAAACATAGCAAAGAACTTCGTTTCTGACGGATGTCCTCCGAACGCACAATTTTTTGATTCTCATAATTCGATAAGCATGTGCTCCACAAGGCAAACCAGTATAAACCGATCGTGCTTACACCTTAATCATCCACCCTATAGTAGTATGGCGATCAGCTGCCGTTGACTGTCTCTGATAAGAAGTTTAATGTGTGGATCTGTGTGTATTTTGTTTAAGAGATGTAAGGAGGCTTTTATACAATAAAAAGGGCAAGTGTGAACAAATTCAAGATTTTCTTTTAATTGTGCTGCAACATATTGCTGTTGCTTGTTGTGTTTTGATTTCATTTGCCAATGTATGGGAAAGGCGACATAAACGGCTATATCTTTTGATTGCGCTGACTTAGAAGTTTGATTTTTTTACTGTTCCATGGGATCGCAGACTTTAATATTAGGTATTAATTTCAACTTAATACCTCTGACGGACGGACAGACGGACAATGAAGTGATCTTATAAGGGTTTAGGTTTTCCTTTAGAGGTACGGAACTCTAAAAATACCAAATGCATTTTAAAACCATTACTTTTAATACGATCTTTTTTAATATTCACCGTGTGCCCTAATGCCCTGTTTACTCACAATGAAAATAAAGTATTATTTAAAGCACGATGTAAAAAACGATTCTTATCTTTTAATATTTTTAGTTCCTACGTAGTAAATATACTATGCCAGGTCCCATGAGGATACAACTGCGCATCTATTATCTAGATTATATTACATAGTCTTACGTAGAAAATTTCCCTTAAATATGTCATGTAATATTAATATTTCATACACCTTTATCTTTCTGCTAATATATATTCTCCTTACTTTTGCTTTAATCAAATAAACATAAAGTATAGCAGTTTCATACTAGCAGAAATATAAAAAAATATTAATAAATGTAATTAAATTTCCATCTTTTGTTTTGACAACCGCCACTTTTTTGTATCGACCCCGCCCGTTCTTTTTTCTTAAATCAAAATCGAATACGAAAATTTAATTTTAATAGTGAGCAAAGTATACATAACATTTAAATTAATAAAATTAAATATCAACTAATATTATAAGGAAACAAGATTTCATGTATGTTTGTTTGTAATGGATAAACTGAAATCACCTTTAATAAGATTAAAAAAAATCTTTCACTTATAGAAAGCTATATTATCAGATAGAGATAAAATAAAAAATAAAAAAAATTGAAATCTCTACAAACATTGCAATATACATTGTTGCATTTTCGTACCAAATTTATCAAAAATTTACCTATAAAATTCATTATTTGGCATGTGACAATTATATATGTACCAAAAGTCATTACTTTTCGTGTAATACATTTATTACATGTTAATAGCTGTACTCATCATTACCTATAAATAAGTTTGTAATATTTTATTATGTCTATTATAGTTAAATCACAATAGCCAGTATTTGTTCAAAATAGTTAATCAAATCACGGGCATTATGGCATTTTTAAACCTTACTATATTTATCCTTATCCAACTGAAGAATTTTATAATAAAAGTTGATTATGTACTTGAGAATTCCTCTTTAAATTATTCAAATAAGAGCTTTCGTTTGTTTTTCGTGTTTTTTCTTACGTTTCGTGGAAATTACGACGTGTGTAAAAATACTGAAAGCAAGAAAGAGGCCACGGTGTGAGCGAACGGTACTACGCGTCGCTTATTATTTACGTCATGATTTAAATTATGTTAACTATTTTTAGTATTTTTGAATCCCTAGTAGGATTATAGTTATAATATTGTTTTTATTATTTAATACTTTAGAATCATGTATCAATAATAATATAGTGGCCGCAGTGTCTCACTTAGAATTTTTTTTATTTCAAACGAGTTCACTGACTTTCATATAGGTCACCTAATAGTAAGCTGTCTTAGCCGGTCGTAGTTTCTGTTACTGTAAGAAATAGTAACAATCCCTTATGTTGCCAACGTGCCACCATTATTCGGAACTTAGATGTTCGCCCCTGTAAGCTGGCTTACACTGGCTCACTCAACCTTCAAACTTCTACCACAACAATACTAATTGTAACAATTCCTGTGTGCGTTTCGGTGGAAAATATTATGATCTACCTACTTCTAGTAAAAGCATACAATATATAACATATTTCATCATACTAACGTTAGAAGGCTGTCACTCCCATCACGGAAAAAAAGCTTTGGAATGTCGTTTTGTAATTATCGGATATCGTATTTATTCAATTTAAAATATTGCATAATATGATATTGTGGATAAACTATCAGCAAAATTAAGCCAGACGGAATTCATCTAAAGCGGTTCAAAATTTAAACATCATGACATACATAATAATTCATAGGTCAATGTAAATTTAATACCGTCCTTGGCTAAGCCGCTTTCACGCGAAATGTTTCTATTTAATGAAAGCAAATTTCACTCGCATTAATGTTTTAGGGTTCCTCATATCAGATGATAGCACTTGTGTTATTAATCTTGGGCTTATATTATGTCCGTATGTTACATTATTGATTCTCTAATTCTACTGGAGGAAAACAAATAAATTTATGTCTAATTTAGAGCTTGTTAGTCAAACGTATTTCATTTTGTAGTTGATATTTTGGGGCCTAAAGAAGAAGGGGTATTAAATTAAATAGCTCGGCTTAATAAATACGACTATATTTTCTTTTTAATGTCTTGTTTCCTTTTAGACATCACAGCTTAAGCGTTAATAAGGAAAACGAATATTGAAAATTGTTGGCCAATTTTATTTTTTAACCTACAACGGTTTATGTTTAGGATAATTATGATAGTACTTCATACAAAATAATTGCAAGTTAGTATGGAATACATTGATTTCAACAAGATAATTAAAATAAACTATTGAATATTTTCGTCATATGTGACAACTGAAAAAAATAGTTTGATCTAATCGAATAGAATGAAATTTTGCACACATTTGGTGCTGGCGACAATACAACTAATTATCTCAGTACATGGAATATAATAAAGCTTTTTTTTTAAACTCGCGTCGAACGTCATTGGCACAATTTATTCGTTTTCCATATTCAAGTACGACGTTGACGTTATTATTTTAGTCCTAGTATTTTCTGCGGACTACAATATTTTTTTTACAATTTCCAGCCCATGGTATCTCCCGCTTGTGAGGTGGGCATATCTATGTAGGTAAGTAGGGCTCACCAGCGCTGAAGGTGCCGGTATACCCACTAAAAAACCAACGGTATCCTCTCCGTCTGGTCGGAGGGCGCCACGGGATCGCTTGCGCATGCTACCGTGACGTTCCCTGTATCCGGGAACCCTGGGGCCCCCGGGGCCTTAGCCCCGGTGGCTGTTAAGGTGTGCATAGTGCCTACGCCTTCTTCGACGGATCGAATCAGCGGAGGCATTTTCCTGGCGCTGTCGCTCCGCTGCGTCCTTTTGCGACATGACACTCTCGCAGAAGGGGACCATTTCCAACAGCACCATGCGTGCTGCGTGCATGGTGCTGGTTGCAGCGAGGCGTTAATCACGCTGGGCAGCGACAGATCTCCACCGACTATTGCCGCCAGGGTATGCCTCTGAGGCCCCACGCAGCACACTCCGAAGAATAATTTCCTCCTGACCGATTTCGACCGCGATGGCCAATCTCAAGAAAGATTTGCCAACTACGCAGGACGTATTATAGTGCAAAAGTGTGTGCGTAAGCACAGGTGCACTCTCATAATCCGATAGGACGGTAAACCGACACGAACGGTAAAAGTTCACGTAAGAAACAGGACCAACGGCTTTACGTGCCCCTTTCGTGGCACGGGAGTGTGACAAATATAATAATTAAAAATCTACATTTTAAGTAAAACAAAAAAAAGGCAAAGAAATTCGTTCCTTCCGGGGATCCCCGATCGCACATTTTTTAGTATATTTTTAGGATCTGTCTACGGTTTCTATATGCTCATGCTCATCGTACAATGGTACACTATGATATAGACTTTTTTTGAAAAATTTGGTCCGTTATTTGTTTGTTTTTTATTATAATATGTCTAACGCATGTACATAAGTACACACACATTTTTGTTATTTAACTTACCTTTCACAATATTTTTCCTTAAGAATAATACAGTAGAAATATGCTTAATATTAATAATTAATAATAATAATAATTACAGCACTGCAAATTTATAGTAAATTTAGTTGAGAATTACACGGAAATGATAAAATGATAATTGTAAACGTCACTACTGCGATCGATGTACAAACAATAATAACCGATTTTTTTCCGAAAACTGTGTTAGAAATGAGATACAGCTTATTGCAAGAGAGACAGGAAAACGCTCCCATCTCTACTCCGTGCTGCTTACATGATGCGAAGTGACACCAATAGACTAGATAACTGATCAAGTGTTAATTGATCCAGTTATCGACCGAGGTTGAAAATTATTGAATTACTAATATCACTATTAAAAATAGGGGTTGATGGTAGATGGGTGAAAATTTAGGGTTGTATGTATTTTTTAATGCCACATAATAAAAAAGTAATAATAAAAGAATTTGTCCAAAAAAGGAAAATTTTTGGGGTGAGCCACCCTTAACACTTAGGGGTATAAAAAATAGATATAAACCTATTCTCAGACCTACAGAATATACACATAAAATTTCATCAAAATCGGTCAAGCCGTTTCGGAGGAGTATAAACACTAAAACTGTGACACGGGATTTTTATACATATAGATATTATGTGGTCACTTTTCACGCTTAATTTTACTATTATATTTTATAATTTTAATATTATTACTATTACAACTTATCGATGGTTTTTGACTTTATCTTTTTGTTGTACAGATCCGATCTCGCCTATTCGATATCTCGATGTTGAGGTTCATAAATTGTCGCCTATGCCTCAACAGGATGCAGTACGTCTTGTGTTGTTTCTTCGTTACAATTTTTAATATAAATCCTTCTCGCAAAATGAAATGCGTTGTAACAATTATGTACTGATTTATATATTTATTTGATTTTATACTGGAATATCTCTAGGATAGCATTTTAAAGATACACAGTATTACATCATATATATTGAATTGTTTGTTCTTTGTTTTAAAGTAAGACCCATTATTAGTTTTAGTAACTTTGTCTTTCTGTCCACCAAGGTTTCTTTTTAACAATGATGTTGTTGATATAAATGTATCTTCAAACCAAAATGATTTATAACGTATGTAAATATTTAAACAGAGTCGTCTGTTCATAAGGTAGGTAACTTAGGTCTGTGCTATCTGTCCAGCCCATTTTTAACATGTATAAAAACCATATTAAGTTTATCAGTTGGCATAAGATTGGCATTCATTCAGTCGTCATTAGTATCTGTTACGCAATCACTAGACTTGCATAAATACTATTTTCTTGCTAAGGGCAATCCCCGTTTTCTTTGTTTGTAAATTGAACCCGTGTGAAGCCGGAGTGCGTCGCAAATATAATTTATTTAAAAAAAAATATTATGAAAAGAAAACAAAAGCAGACAATAACCTTACGCCATGTGTCAGGTGCGGGATTCGAACCCACGTCTCCAGCGCACGATTGGCTCTGGCGCCATATACCGCTAGACCAACCTGACAGTTTCATATCAGTTAAAAAGTTGCATATATACCTTGAAACGAATATCTAATCCTTCATCTAATTATCTAATTCCAGTGATTGCATAATAGATAATAACGGAAATAATCTAAATGACGTGCACAACAGATGTGTCGACAAATTATTTAAATCATTCAGCACGTGAAAAGCATCTGTCATCCCACATCATAAATTCGCAAACTGTTTACGTATACTGTGAGTCGTTACGACCTTTGACATTGCAATACCCCAACAGACTAGCCCTCCCCTCACCACTTCGGGGAAACGAGACGAGCTCATAATTTTTGTCCTCTACGGACAACGTCATACGTACTAAGTTACACAGAACAACATTAATGTCATAAGATCATCGACTGAAAGTGCCACAAGCGAAGTACGTCATCTGTTCATAAGGCCTTATAAACTTATGCCTGTGTTATAGATACTAGCCCATTTTTAACATGTATAAAAATTATATTAAGTAAATAAGTTGGCCATTCAGTCGTCATTAGTATCTGTTATGCAATTACTCCTGACAGATATGGGAATTTAATAAGTAGCTAGCTTTTGTTTTTGTTTATTTATAAATTATGGCATCAGTAGTAAATCCACCGATAAACTTTTATATAATACTTGCGACACACGCCAGCTTTGCATGGAATAAATTTACTAATAAGGAAAATGAGAAGTGCCCTTGCGTATGCCCAGGACGGGCATATACTATAAAAGATTAAAAGAGAGATATTTGGTACCGTTGACTTTTTGGTAGAAATTTTGGAGACCTACAAATTTGATGTAGAAAGATAAGCCTGGACCAACAATTTTCTCAAGACTACCTCGGTATATTAAAATCTTTCTAGATAAATATGCAACATACTACATATGATCGTCATATCGATGAATATGAAAGTTGCATATAGAATTTTTAGTTTCAGAGTAGAACCAAAATATTCCTGAAGTAACATACTTTTCAAATGGTGAAAATATATTTTTAAATAGGTGCCATAATTCCTATGCTCACTTTGCGCGTTATATTAACAAATTTACAAAATTCACCCTCTTTTTTTTATATTATAGGTTAGTGTACGCGCATGTGTGCCACCTGATGGTAACTGGTCACCAACGCCCATAGACAGTGGTTTGTATATTTCTTAAAAAAAACAACATCACCACTGCGCCACCAATCTTGGGAATTAAGATGTTATGTCCCTTGTGCCTGTAATTACACTGGCTCACTCACCCTTCAAACCGGAACACAACAACGCAAAGTACTGCTGTTTTGCGGTAGAATATCTGATGAGTGGGTGGTACCTACCCAGACGAGCTTGCACATAGCTCTACCACCTACCACTCTCTATTTACTATTAGTATAGAATTCAATAATATGTATGCAGTAATATTTAAAAAAATAAAAGAGGAAACCTAATCTCAACTTAATTACTTACTTAAATTAAAAAAGAAAAAAACAAATTAAAATATTACAAATATATATAACACAATCACAGTTATAATTTTTATGAAAATTAAAGGAGTGAAATTTTTGAAAAATCAAAATAATATAAACGATAATCAAGTAAAAAATTAATAAAACTAAAAGAAGAAACGCTGTGGCCGTGAACGAACGGCATCGGCGCGGCGGCAGCCTCGATCAATCGGAATAAATCGGATATTTCTCCTCGTACATACATTTTTACATTGGGTGCATTCCATGCTGATCGGACGAATTACAAATATTTTAACAAAATATTATGTAAGAAATAATATTTATTTATTTTGAAAAACTGTACACATATCATTAAAGGACAAGGTTGTCCTAATCCGATAATGCAGCACGTACAATATATATGGCAGCGTAAATTGATACGGTACGGTACGGGTACGAGAATATAACTGTAATGCATATATCGTATTACAATCATTGTTTATCGTGACGAAATTTGACAATGGATTATGAGCTATATTAAATTTGATTATATTTCTTTGAAATTATTATCTTTGTTTTATTGATTGGCGCATACTCAAAATTACGCTTAGAATATTAGTAAATGATATTAAAAGTTTAATTTTGTTTTTCAGTTTATTATATATTAGTTAAAAGTAAATAATAGTAGCAAGCGTAATACATACACAAGACTTTTTAAATAAAAAAAAATCGTATTTCTAATAGCTAAAAGTTAAAACATGTTTACATTTTAAAAGTAATATGAAATGCATTCTATAACTTAGCTACTTTCAACAATAAACAAGTCTGAAATTTTCCGTAATCACGCGAGCTTCGTCTTTACGTCTTGTATTCACGTATACAAAGTAGACTTCGAACGTGAAACCTTGTGTTATGCACCGCAATGCTCAAAACTTATCAATATTTAAGCTTCCAGAATCTTCTTTACATATTTAAAAATATATTCGCTGCTTGCAAATAAATGTACACTGAAAAATAAATAAATGCTTCTCTCTAGGCTATGTACATTATTAAAATCATACATTATGTTGTATGTATATTTTGTTTTATTTGAAAAAACATTAATTTAATCAATTTATACATCTAGATGCACACATTGAAAGCAATTTTATTGTTAATAGTTATACACCCTTATTGAAATTATAAATAAATTATTATTATTATTATTATAATTTACTTGAAGGGCTTTGTGAAAGTCCGTACCACCCACTCATCATACATTCTACCGCTTCCTAATATAGAATCTTGCCGATTCTTAATATACCACAAGGTTTGTCGGGCATTTGATATGGGGTGGCCTATTGGCCTGTCCGACTACTTATTTCATAAAAAGAAATAGCTTAATAAGCTGATTGCTTTTCTTTCCAAGTCACATGGAAAGAAAAGCAATCAATTAATATGAGTAAAATATAATAATATTAAAATATCGTTATTTTAATTTCTTTCTATTATTATAATATAATCAACTATGGCATAATATTGGTAAAGTAACTACGCACACACGAGGAAGTAGAGAATGGCGGCGGAGTGGGGACATGACGTCATAAATTGAGTGTCATGCCATTTGCCGTCCCGCCTTACGAGTCGGTCTTGCTCTCAAGGCGCGCCATTACATGTTTCACACACAAAAAATTACACTACCCAAATCTTTACCAATATTATAAATGTGAAAGTAAGTGAGAAATTGTTTGTTAGATACGTCTTTATGAAATTTTGCATAGCTGTTGTCACGGGTACTAAAAAGGAAATAGGAGAAAATATTTCAAAACGTTTTCTACATTTTTACTATCGAACGAAATAGTGCCTTGACTTCAGTATCACCGGTTGAATCGCAATGCCGATTATTTGAGCGGAAAATAAGCTGTGCCGTAACCGACGACGGAACTAACATCAGACGCGGTATCTTCAAACTCTTTCTTTACGTTTCTCCTCAATTACATTGTCATTTTCAATTCAGAACGACAAGGATTTTTAAACCATTATTTATCATTACTGTTATTTAAATCTGAGATGGTCCAGTGGCTAGAATATGTTAATTTTATGTTGATTGGATTGGAGTGGACACCACGTATTGGCAAGCGTAGCGTAGGGCGCCCTCCGACTAGATGGAGTGACGATATACGCAAAGTGCCTGGCAGCGGATGGAGATTGAGAGCTGAAGATCGAGCTCAGTGGCGTGACATTGGAGAGTCCTATGTCCAGCAGTGGACGACAAAGGGATGATGATGATGATGTTGATTTATCTTAATATTATAAAATCCTTTAATATCATAAAGCTATAAATTGTGTATTAATTATTTGAGCATTACGTAAAATACTGATTGTAATAAAACTCTTAAAATCTTTAAAGGTATATCTTTAATACGTTTAGATCGAGGTTCACTTTGCTAAGTGAAGTAACCTTATAAATATGATGAATTTAATCTTAAACACACGAAAAATTGAATCAACTAGATGAATATGCAGTTATATATTTATATTCTAGAACACTTCGTATCACACTCGTCAATTGTTGGAAGTGACATACGTTGATAGGGTATTTTGATTCGTATATCCCTGAAACGATATGATTGTTAAAACCAATGTTGCGTAATATGCAGCATTGGTTATAACACTCTCTGATATTTCATAATCATGTCATGTGGGTAGTTTGATACTGATGCTTAATGTGAGAGCTCAGCTCTAAAATTCACATAACTAAACCTCACTGAAGCTCAGTACTTGTATATTCTGTGGCGCACATCATTATATAGCCTTGTTTGTTTGCCCTAAATCTTCCGGACGGTAAGCTCTCAGTGAATTTAAAAATAGTGAATTCACTCATTGTTGCGCCACGTGTATAATATTTTCCATAATCTGTAGACTTTGAATGTTTATGCTAATAAAGCGGACAGGCTGTAATGTTTTGTATGATAATGTCGTTTTATTATATTTGACCCAATTCCGTATAGAAAAATTATAACAAATATAAACAAAAACTCAATAATTATAAGTCGATCGATTAATTTGAAAATATGTAGCAACGTAACCTCTCAGATCTCGGTCACCCGCCCAATTTCGCTTTACTTTTTTCCCCTCACACCCTACATAATGAAAAATTATATCTGGTAAAGTTTTATGATTAAAAATGTTGTTTGAAGTTGTGACCACGCATGTAGTACTCGGAACATGTGAAGTAATTAATACAAATTAATCTTGTATAATCTTCTTTTTAGTATTTTTTTAAAAACTACAGTTTAATCGTATGTACTTTTAATCTTCCTTTTAAAAATTAGCTATCGTAAGTCAGGTTAATGCTCTAGAATCCCCTTGTGCTTGTTGCCTTCAAAAATACACTGTAATTTAAAATATTATTTATTAAGCTATCGCATTTAAGTATGTGATATAAATTTAACTTACGTTAAAATCTTAAACATATTTGTATCGAAAGTGTCAGTAACTATCTTTACGAAAAAATCACATCTGTTCTCAGCACCAACTAGTGTGCGAAAGAGATAGCCAACACAATTTCCAATTTATAATATTACTATTTTATTTTTCGTTCAAAGTAGTTATCTTTCAGATTTACAATTTCAATGAAATAAATGAAAACGTTGATCAAACGAAAAATCTTTACAAAGTCGTTTGTGTAATAAATCGAGAATCACGATGAAGCCATTAAATGCAATTGCTGGTTCGTTAAATTAAATTTCAGAATGCTACAATACAGCAACTTGATTGACTTTAATAAGATGAATGTATTGTTAAATTGATTAAAGTAAAGTGTCTAGTGATCTATAAATTTCTAGGTGAACCTATAAACCACTAGCTTCCGCTGTTGGCTTCGCCCGCGTCTGATGTGGTAGGAACCCTATTTTCTTTTTACAACACTTAATGGTGATTATTTGAGTAGTTAATAAAAACGTAACAAAAAGCTTTCGCATTCATAATATCAGTTAGTATTGGAGTTCATTCCATAATATTTAATGCAAGCCCCTTACTGAGAGATGACATGAAGCAATACGTATTCTGTAAGGCTATATTTGTATGTGCGGAAAATTTTAAGCATTTCGTGAACAAACTATGATTCTTATAAAATTGATACAAGGACTCGTACTTATTACTCCTGTTACTCGAATATACAGAGTCATAGCTTATTTGTAGGGCAATATATACGATTTTACAACAGAAACACAGAAAGTGTTCAAACTGCCTCTCTGGCTAAGTTAAAAAATATAATATGTAGAGGAACTTTTCTGTGCAAACCACTATTATATTCACACAATTATATCTTTGTTATATTAAAAATTGTAAGCAATTGAAAAATTCACAAAAAAGCCTTCTTTATTTCGCTGGTTCTTTTCCGTTTCGGAATTTATTTTTCCGAACCGAATGAATTCAGTTTGAGGCGCTAATTAAATATTTAACGTTTCAGATTCGTGTCAGCTCGACATTTATTGCTGGGTATATCATATAGTTGAGAACGATACTCGGGAGATTGAATACTAATCAAATTTTATAAGGTGGTATTAATGGTGGAAATCTCTTTGCTTAATCGAATAAATTTGATTTCCTGTAGAGTAGGATGGAAAGGTAAGACTTTTATATTTATTACTCGGGAATGTTTTGCCTTGAGGGAATACGGATGAAAAATGGATCGTTATGATGAATAATGTATCAAAAGTGACACAGACGCATTTCAACTGAATTTAATGGATTTATTCCCTTTTATGCTGAATATGTTTGAGAAGATTTAAGTATTAATCGATTTTATATATTTATTTATTTATTAAGATCCTCCAGGAGTAATTATATCAATACAATATTAGTAACAAAAACAACTTAAAGCTTAAAACTAAATGCATCACCTATAAAGGAAAATACCACATGCAATGATAGTGGAGATAAAAAGGAGCTTACACGATAAAAATATGTACATTTACAAGTTTAAACAAATAAATTATGCTAATTGAAAAGTTACAAAAAAAATAATAATAAAAAACAACAAGCAAAAAAAAAGAGTTAAAAAAAATTAGATAACTTATTTATTAAAAATAATACTTATATTTTATCATGAAAACTAAGGAATGGTTATTATTGTGACCACCTGGAGTCCGATTTCCTCGTTCTCGTCGTCGCCTCGCCTGCCTATTACATAAAATAATAAAAAATAAAACTAGCTATACCGGGTGATAGATAATATCTTTGCAAGTCTAGTAGATACCTACCATGATGATGGCTTAGTGGCTAATCTTATCCGATGATCGTGGTTTCAAACCCGGGAAAGCACTACTCAATTGTCATGGGCTTAATTTGTGTTTATAATTCATAAGGAAAACTTCGCGAGGATACCTGCGTATGTCTAATTTCACTGAAATTCTGTCACGTGTGAATTCCATCAACCAGGTTTGAAGCAGCGTGGCGAAAGCGAAGAATAGGAGGCCATAACCCGACAATGAGACATCGATAGGCTGTTACTACATCCAAAAGAGTTTATGTAACTATATTTTGGCTTGAAGGATGAACGAGCATGTGTAAATTCAGCACAAGTGTCAAAATATTGCACCAAAAGAAAAATAAATATAGAAGGCAATTGAAATTGTTATCCTGTAATTTCGATTGTGATATTGTGGAGATATAAAAAAAACACAAAACAAACTCTATTGAAATAATAGATTGAAATTATTATTTTTCCTTCAAATGTGTGTCCGTGCATTTAGATGTACTAAAATTTACACATCTGTGGATACTTTGATAGGAGATAGAAACATAAAATGCCGTTAAAAAGAGTGTCTTGATCATAAATAGTCACCATTGCTCAAATATAAAACACTTAAGATATAGGACGGTAATGTAACAAAACACGCAGATGCTCAATCTAACTTAGTCAATCAATATTACATAGAGTAAATCAATACGATGGGTTTATCTAATAACAGTGCTTGTTGAATTATAGCAATTAAGATTGAAAAGTGAAAAGTAATAAAGCGTGTTGAGATCCCACTGCTAGGTTAAGTATTATCCTTTTGAGTAGAAGGCTGAAATGGCTGATTTCACGAGGCTGCTCCGATATTGGGTCGGTGGATACACAGGTGGCAGATTTTCATTCGATACGCACAAAACGAGTTAAAAAAATACTTTTCTACTGACCAATATCTAAAATATATGGTATTTATTATAAGACAAACTTTCAAGTTGAGTCTGACAGCATTACGAATTAATAAAGTTATGAGTAAACTATAACATTTTACTCTAATTATAAAATACCTTTGATCATGATATCTAACAAAATAAAAATTCAGAAAATTCTAATCTATTCAGAGTACAATACAGTTTTAAAAATTCAAACCTCGCTATGATAAATTAAATGATATATTAATTTGTTTGAAAAGTATTACTATAAAAACATGATTTAAATTCCGCATTAAATTAACATTTAAGCTAATTCCTCTTTAATACACCTGAACCAATTACTATAATTAGATAACAATTATAAATAGGCACACATGAATATCGTGTGAGCTGTCACGCAAGACCGCAATGATAATTAAGTTAAAATATGCTTTGAATTCGTACTCCCTTTCTACACTTGTTCATGTGTTGTATATGTCACCGTAAACTGATGATTGATCCATTCCGAGTATCTTTTTTTATTGTATAGATAGGCGGACGAGTATATGGGCCACCTGATGGTAAGTGGTCACAAACGCCCATAGACATTGATATTGTAAGAGATGTTAACCATCGCTTACTACATCATATAAATCCAGCTAATAGCATTCGCATCGCGCTAGGCTAAGGAAATAGAGAGACATATCGCCGTCCCCGCAGAATAAAATAATAACGGTCATTATCTTGGTTTCAGTGTTCTGTAATTTTTGGGTTCTGTAGGTGGTAATACAAAGTGCTTGCGCACAAACTTTTGCGCTATTATGTCCCCTACACAAATTGATAATCTCAGTAGTGAAAACGATTAGAAATATATCGTCATATTATTAATATTCATTAAAATTCCTTCTCTATCACATAAAAAATAATTAATAAAATGTATATCATTTGAATTATGTTGGTAGGATTTGGCCAGTCAACATTCAACTTGCGCAGATTATCTTTGTTTCGTTTCGACGTTTCGACTGTATATTTTTGATCCATTTTTCAATTAAAAATTGTTTTATGTGAAGTCGTTAACTCAACACCATTTTATTGTTACAATTTTGCCCTCATTTCTGTTGTTGTGTAACTAATTGCAGTGTGTAGCGACATTGTTTTACAACAATAAATGTGAAGATATCTCTCTTCGTTAATTTTATATAGCGAAAGCTAACATTTATTTTATCTACTAAAACCAAGTGAGTGGTGAGTGAGATCACTCACTTAGTAATTCTTTGTGATGTAAGAAGAATATGTGTAATTTACTGGCACTCGGGCCTTCATAGTTATTTGGTGGTAGGGCTTCGTGCAAGCCCGTCTGGTTAGGTACCACTCACTCATCAGCATCATTCTACCACTAAATAGTAATTGTATTATTGTGTTCCAGTTTTAAGTGAATCAGTGTAACTACAAGCATAATGGGCATCTCAGTTCACAATGTTGGTATTCATGATTACATCACCAATGCCCAATGTCTAGATTGGGCATTGGTGATGTAAAGAATAGTTAATATTTCTTAAAGCGCAAATGTCTATGGACAAGTATTTTTTAAACCAGAAAAATAGTTGAACCGATATATTTTTTAATTTACTTTAATAACGTAGATGAACCAATACGGTGGACCATGGCGACCCATCACAGTAATTCGTTCGTTAAATATATTAGGACGGCAAGAAGTCTAAGTCACTTATTTCACTGCTACAGTGTATTTTAGGGGCTGGTACCCACCCAGACAAGCAGTACAATACCTTCAATCGATTAATTGCTTGCGGCTGTTAACTGCATATTGGTATATATTGTTGGCTTTTATGCGCACCTAAATCGTTTTAAATAAATTGATTCAGCTCCAATTGAGTACTTTAATCGTTTCTGAATGGTTTCGTTTTAAAATACCAGACCATTGATTGTTATGATTCGAAAGGAATTCTTGCGTGAATATTCGTATATATCCGAGTTGAAATTTCGTTGTTATTATAATGTGAGCAATTTCGCGTCGATTCGAGACACATATATCAAAGTGTTTAAATTTTTAGCTTGACAAAGCAATTTTAAAATTATAAAATAACATGTTTAAGCTTATATTTATGTATATATGATATATATATATATATATATATATATATATATATATATATATATATATATATATTTAAAATAATAATATAAAATTTATATAACATATTTATTATTATAGTCTAAAACTAAACTAAATTAAAAAATAAAATAAAATACCCATTAAAATAATATTTGTGAAAGGCAAGCAATTTATCCACTTTAAAATGGTAAATTAAAAAAAATGTTCGCATAAATATTCATGCTTAAAAGATATCAACCGAAATATTCGTTGTTCTGTAGCCGAGGCAATCGGCGGCTTACAGAACACTGTGTTTCTAGTGTCTGTAGTTACTCCGTCACTCATACCCGTCACTCAATTTGAACGGGATCATAGCAATACAAATCCCTGTATTGTATTGATGGGAAGGAAAAGTTAACGAGTGATACATTTCCAAGCAACACATTTAAAAACACCAATGTAAGCGTAATTTGAAATTGGGGTTATAAAAAGCTACGTGTTCCCACGTTTCAATGGTCGCACAATGCCACTGCACTGTCATTCTTAGATGCACACAAAAGGGACGTATATGATGCGAGCTGACCTAAATTATCCAGAAAACTCTTCGTTGAAGTTTTAAAAATAGAACAATAAAAAAACTGCAGCGTGAAATAAACATGTAAATAATCTAACTCTTTTATTTCAGACAGTCTAAGGTTAGATATGCAATTACGACTAAAGTATATACCAATTAGTATAAAAAATAATTAATCTTTCTAAGCTTATTCTTCTGCTTTATATAATAAAGTAAAGTAACAAAAATTCTTTTGTACAAAGCGCAAATATCCCTCTGCCGTGCAAAGGGTCTCTCCTCTCCTCTCTTGAAAAGAATATTTAAAGTTAATTTCGCTAAGCTACTTTCCTGCGTCATAATATTTTATCAAGACATTACTTCAACGCCGAGAATATGATAAATTTTCAAAAGAAATAAACTACGTGAGACGTTAGTAACGGTTGACGGGACTTCACCGGTCTTCGATCTATATTATTTCCACTTTGCCATTTCAGTTGAAATAATAAACAGCAGTACATTATGTACTTCCAAGCATTACACATTTATTGATGGTTGAAATTAAAAACCTATCACAGGTTAAGTAAAATATCCTGACCTGCGAAGAATCCTAGCATTTTTTTTTTGTAAATAACGAAAAAATCACCCTTTCGCGTTCGTTGCATTCGCAAGGCTATCATCCGTGAACTCACTAATTGTACAAAACCCTTTTGTAACCAAACGTTCATTTAATTTTTTTTGAATTTAACTCTTTCTTGTATCCTATTTAAAAATAGATAATCTATTGCGTATATACATTGATTTAGATAGAAAATATTTCCTGACTAAAGACAGTCGAGTAACAGTAAATAGTATTATTGTAGTGGCCAGTAGCATAAATAATTGTGAATTAGAAATAATTATTAATATTTTCTCATTCGGACATTTCAAAATATATTTTAGGTAATAAAACACCGCTACGGTGATAGAAATGGTAAATATGAAGAAAGAAACAGCAGATTTCCAAAACAGGCTTATTCCAAATTCGAATACAGTACGAGATTCGGATCTAGGAATGACGTCACGGCATCATCTTAAACAATAAAATTATAAATATTTATTTTTATTTTTCAGAGGGGGTGAAATGGTGTTTCTGACGGTGGACTGGTGAATGAACACGATGATGCGTGTTGCAGTATTAAAATTTTACACCGGTGTGCCGCTAGAAACTCAATTCCGAGTCACACCTCCTAGTGGTCCCTCCCGGTAACTGCTTCTCACCAGCTTCTCTTTGTGTGAGAGGAGCTAGTGGGAAGCAGGCCAACGTGACAGGAAGACTCGCCAAGCCGTTTGGCCAGCGTGGCGTTTTAAGGCTAAAAACCCCTCAGATGAATAGCGAACCAGAACCATGGCCCTTAGTCCCCGGCAACCCCGCTATTCGTAGTTACGGCAGCGGCTACGGTTCCGGCGGGGTGAAGGGTGCGAAGAATCTCCGGAAGAGACCCGGCTGCCATACAATGAGCCTGGCTACTTACAATACTCAGACTTTGAATGCTGACGAAAGACTTTATGAACTCCTAGAGGAAGTGCATAAAATGGGACGTGATAGGTTTATCTGAGGTAAGAAGACACAGAGAGGATCTTATATCTTGTGGACATCTGCTTTACCACAGAGGCTCCGAAGACTCTTCTTACGCTAGTGTAGGATTCCTGATACACAGAAGGTTTTACTCTCATATCATCAAAAGGTAACAAAAGTATCAACACGAGTTTGTTATCTCAATCTGAGACTAAATAAAAGGTATGCTATAAAGATCATACAAGTATACGCTCCGACTTCCGACCACACCGATGAAGAAGTAGAGGCCTTCTACGAGGATGTAAGAAGAGCGCGTCAGGAAAATGCCTGCTATTATACAATTGTAATGGGGACTTTAACGCAAAAATAGGACACCATTTAAAAAACGAAACGTCGGTCGGAGAGTTTGGGCTAGGTAGTCGAAATCCGCGGGGACAAACCCTTTTAAATTTCCTTGAGCAATATCATCAATTTGCTATGAATACCTTCTTTAAAAAGCGTCACTCAAGGAAATGGAATTGGGCTGGCCCGGAACGGCAGTACGAAAAATGAGATTGACTACATAATTAGTTTACATAAGCCAAATATAACCGACGTATCCGTTCCAAGTAACCATTTAAAGAGGCAAAATTAACATCTCATACGCTCTCTCTATTATCCCAAAGAAGAGAATTGAAGAATGGTATAACATCAGACCAGAGAGAAATTAACAAGGCTATAAAGAAGGCTATCCGTAAAGACTTGAGACCGTAGTGTCTGATCGTAACCAAATCATAAAGATCGTCGAAGAGTTTTACAGGGACCTATATGCATCAAAAACACCGCAATCGACACATGACGCGACGGACCCTAGAGCAGCGCCAGTGGAGCGAATAGAAAAAGGCGAATTACCACCTATGCTCTAGGCAAAATGAAAAGAGGTAAAGCCTCTGGTGAGGACGGGGTGCATGGGGAGATGATGCAGGCAGGTGGAAGACCTGTACTTAAAATCCTTGTAAAGCTTGTAATGAAATTCTCCTGCAGGGTTCTACACCCGGTCAATGGAAGAATGTGATTGTCACGATACTGCACAAGAAAGGGGGCAAATCAAATTTGACAAATTACCGTCCAATAAGCCTCTCTCTCAGGTCTACAAACTGTTCGCTAAAGTCTTATGCCACCGAATCAAAAACATCCTCGAAGAATACCAACCTGTCGAGCAAGCTGTCTTCCGGAATGGATACTCAACTATAGACCACATCTATACAGTCAAGCAGCTAATGGAGAAGTGCAATGAGTATAACCGACCTCTTTGTTTTGCCTTCGTTGACGAAAAGGCTTTCGACAGCGTCGAACATTGGGCCGTGTTTCACTCTCTCCATCGCTGCGGTATTGATAAGCAATATTTTTATATCATCCGGGAGCTATACATATCCGCGACTATGCAGGTGCGCATGCATAAAACCACCAACCTCGTGTCTGTCGATAGAGGGGTCTGACAAGGTGATAACCTCTCTCCCAAACTCTTCAACACCATCTTAGAAGATTTGCTGAAGACGCTGGCTTGGAGAGATAGAGGAATCAACATAGACGTACCTTTAGGTTCGCTAGCAGATCTGCAAGAAGTTTCCCTGAGGATCGGTCTGAGGATGAACATGTCCAAGACCAAAATTATGACTAATTGCCGCATACGTATACCTAACACAATCGTAGGTGAGGACACCGTACAGGTGGTCATCGATTATGTCTGTCTTGGACATCGTTTATCATTTGATCCTAAATCTCAAATACAGGAGATCGACCGACGCATCGGCTTAGGGTGGGGTGCTTTTGGAAAGCTCCAAGATACATTAGCATCAAAACTCCCACAGTGCCTCAAGACCAAGGTGTTTAACCAATGTGTCTTACCTATCCTCACCTACGGCGTCGAAACATGGACGCTTACTAAGCATAATATGCATAAAATTAAAGTGGCACAAAGCGCGATGGAGCGTGCCATGTTAGGCATCTCTCTCGTTGATCGAATACCTAACGCGGAAATTCGACGAAAGACGAAGGTCGAAGATATTGGGAAGCGAAGAAACGAGATTGAAGTGGAGATGGGCTGGACACTTAGACAGACAGGAAGACGGTAGGTGGACTAAAGTCGGCACGGAGTGGTGGCCTAGAGAAGCGAAGAGACCAGTGGGCAGACCACCCGCCCGATGGTCAGACGATTTAAGAAAAATAGCGGGTGCGCAATGGATGCTATTAGCACAGGACCGGGAGAATTGGTGCGCCGGTGAGGAGACCAATGCCCAGCAGTGGATTAATGTGGGCTGAATATGATGATGATGATGATAATTTTTCAAATACACAATTCCATATAAAAATACACTAACCCATAAAATTTCCACATAAATATTTTGGACATGGACAAAAAAATGCGTATTAATTAAATATCCCAGTACAAAGAGATGTTAGATTATAGACCCCGCGGCTTTGCCCGCGACATAATCAAAAATAATAAAATATGTTAATTATGGTCTACTTTAGCTGTGAAAACAGTAAATTTCAAACAGATCAGACCATTTTTTATACTAATATGTCTAACCCATTTCTCCAGTTTGAGGTTGAATTTTCAAAAATGACAAAATACGTATGCATTTATTTTTGCTCAGAACCTTTGGAATACGTATTTATTCATTTATAACCAGAGGCTTGTATAAAAAAAATTATGCTTCTTACTTCAAAAATGACGGAGTTCCCATGAAAATTTTCAACCCCTGTTTCACCCTCTTGGGGGGTAAATTATCAAAAACGTTGAATTACATATTTATTTATATCTAACCAAAAACTTGTATATAACTTTCATGCTTTTTACATCAAAAATGACGAACTCCCCATATAAACTTTCAACCCCTATTTCAACCTCTTAGGTGGTGAATTTTGGAAAACTCTGATTTGCGTACTTATTTATTTCCAACCTGAAGCTTGTATACGAAATATCATGCTTCTTACTTTGAAAATGACGAATTTCCATACAACGGTTCATCCCTTATTTCACCTCCTTATGAATCAACTGTCAAAATTTCAAGTTTCCAATCCCACTGGTTTAGTAGCCTCTGCATTGATGAGTCAGTCAGGACAAGTCTTTTTATACATATAGATTATAAATGCGAAAGTAACTCTGTCTGTCTGTTACGCTTTCACAGCTAAACCACTGAACTGATCTTGATTTAGTTCGGTATAAAGAAAGCTGCAGCACCGAGGTAGGATATAGGCTAGTTTTTATAACTAACACGCGGACAAAGCCACTGAAAAACACGTGTAAATAATAAATATGACACAATAAGTAATTCGTTACAATAACAATGATAAATAAAACTTTTTTTCCGTATGAAGTGTTAGCAGAAGGAGCCGGTTGCTGTAAATATAATGCTTTATAATCCTAGTATGGAAAAACGTTGAAAATTTCATATTCAAATGATAAAACTTATACAAACCAAATTCCTTTCACTGGAATCACTGAAAAATATTTAACATTTTCAGCTCTTATAAAAAAGGATATGTGACTAGTTAAAAAGACGTATTGCGATAAAAAAAATTAGAACTCGATAACCGTTGCCGTTTTGAACTCAAATGCAATTTTCGTTATCGGACCGTGTGAAAAAATTCAAGCTTTCAGTCGAGAATTCCCGTTTGTCCATCTAAATCTTTTCAACAGATCGTAGTTATCTATAGTTAGATCACGAATGTGGAATTTGAACTTCACGCTAACGATAACCCTTAAATTTATTCGAACCAACTTGAATGTTATTATTTATTGTAACTGTAAACGTAAAGTAACGATTTAATGAAAAGTAACATGCTGTCATGTTTATCAATCAAACCTCAATATAAATTGAATTTAAACAACAGTCAACATAAATCGTTTTATCTCTTACACTTTCAATTCAATTAATGGAAGGTATAAAATTTGTCAGCATTTTGCAGCACTCTATGTTACAAAACTTGTTTTCTACGCTTATTTTCTCTTTCCTAGTTAACTGTCAATTAAAATGACTGGGTGATGTCAAAAGGAGATTGCTTTTATTAAACTAATATGTTTTACTCTTCTTATTCTAATAGCATTATAAAAACTGACAGCTGTCTCATTCCGGCACCGAAACTACATCAAAAATTTATAATTAACTTTTTCTCCTCATATTTTGCAGCACTCTATGTTACAAAACTTGTTTTCTACGCTTATTTTCTCTTTCCTAGTTAACTGTCAATTAAAATGACTGGGTGATGTCAAAAGGAGATTGCTTTTATTAAACTAATATGTTTTACTCTTCTTATTCTAATAGCATTATAAAAACTGACAGCTGTCTCATTCCGGCACCGAAACTACATCAAAAATTTATAATTAACTTTTTCTCCTCATATTTAAGCGTAAACCTTGTGCTAGTAGTAGTTACAATTAAAGCCCAAGGGTAGAATCAAACTGCAACTTTTAAATCGCTAGGCTGTCTGTAAACAGGTGGGCTATTGACGTCGCTACAATATAGTGTGTGCGTGACTTAATCACAGATAAACTGCTGTTGTAAATGTTTTCACGAGACAGTGTTTTATGAATGTAGAAATAATAAATGAATAAAAAATACAACGAATACGAGATAAAGGTAAAAAGGAGGCAAAAAGACAATGCGAGACTTTTTTATCTAACGGTGTGGACCGGATTGGATGATGGCGTGGGGCAGAGGGAAGAGTTAGGGGTGGCTGGCGCTATTGAGGCGACTACTGCAGTAACAATTAATAAAGTAAGCATAAATCAAATTCTTTTATGTAATGTAATTTATGTAATGGTTAAATCAGGATAATTATGTTACCAATTTTTTTTTAAGTTGTAATCATCTCTTCACAAAACATTTATGGGCGTTTTTAATGTTTATTTTATATATTATGATGATTTCGATTTTTTGTCTACATAAAACTTACGTGATAATAGGCATAATTTTTTAATTGGTTTATGATTTGATTGATAATAATTTAACACGACGTACTTTAGATACAAAACGCAGATTCAAATATTTTTTAATATATATCGTTTAGTCATATTTTTCGATTTGTGATTATTTAAACGTATAATAATATTCCTTGTTTTCTTTATGTTCAGAAAATATCATGAAAGTTTAATAGAAAGGATTGGGGGAAGTGCATGTTTTAAATTGTTTTATAAAAACAAAAACAATTAGATAAAATTCGATGGAAATAAAATCGTAATCGGAAGCCAGTGAAAGATAACACTTGTATAATATTTTTTGTATAAATTGGATGTTATATTATCCTAACCCCTTAACTAACTTCTGCATAGAAGTGGAAAATTGTTATTTTTTTATTAAACGTATTTTAATTGAAATTCAAACGAACAACGATCTAATTGCGGCACGAGATATGGTAAAAACCATTTAACGAGATAAAGTAAATAACGCACCGATCATTACTATTAGAGACATCATATACGCTGTGTAAGACAAATCAATTCTTATATCCTTCACAATAGAACATTGTGAAACCAAATTAAATTGGCTAAAACTAAATAACCTCTGGAATAAATAACGGAATATGAGAGGATTCCTCGAATAACCACGAGGAATTAACTTACTTTGAAAAATTTATTATCATAACTGATCACTTCAGTTTTAGTTTAAGGAATAAAATTGCAATCGACAATAAATACGGTCGAGTAACAGCGCAAAATTTTTTATACTTTTAAATAAATATTTTTTTATACTTTTAAATATATCTCTAATTACTTTGGCGCACTCACCATTCAAAACGAAATATGGCTATAAGATGGTAAGTGAATGGTACCCACAAAGACGGGTCATTACACATTAACCCTTTAGATCGCAGTGAATGTAGGCTAAAGGTTATCACAGGTAACATATATCGTGTATTTCCAAAGCGCTATTATTTATCGCGCCACCTGTATAAGGTATACAGCAATTCTGCATGGGATTGGACGGCATCCAAGAGTTATTCAGGTCGTAAATATTAATGTTTTTACATTTTTCCGGATATCATATTACATGTTACACAGGTTAAACAACAATGCAAACAGTAATTGATTAAGGTACAGCATTATATTAATCATACTAATATTATAATATAAGTAAGTGAGAGTTTTGTTTCTTAATATAAACTAGCTCCACAGCGTGGAATCCACATCTGGTCAATACGAAAGAGTGAGAATTTAATATTAAATTGTATATAACGTATTAGAATTGAAATTCGATTGTAATGAAAATAATAATGTTTTTTTATTCTAAAATGTATTAACTGTGCCAACTGTTTCGGCGTCTGCCATCAAGGTTTGGCCCGTAATCATCACACTGGACAGGCGGGTCGGTGATGTCGGCGTAGCTCGTAGCACATGTGGCGCTGCTGCCTGTCACCGGTCTGCGGTTCTTAGCTAGGCCTTTATGGAATGGTTATACCGCCATTAATTAGTCGCTAGGGCCTCGTTTATTAATCGGCAAGATTGAGAGCAGTTAGATGTAGTTGTGCTCCCTTGCATCCCATAATGTTCAATGAACACGTCAATCCAACCCGGAACTGATAGTTTTTAACTGAGTTCCTCTCGAATTTGATCAGGAGTATCTGCAGTTAGGTCGAAACAACTTCGAGAAGGAGACTGTGGAAGGGAACAGCTGGACTGGGCAGCGTTTACTAAGATTCCTATATATATATATATTTTCCTGTACACATATATAATAACTAAGGGGCATATTTTAGATTTTATTTTAGATTATTATAGGGATATTTAAATAAACACATGAAAAATATGCAGAGCATATTGTATTATGTTTTATTGATATATATTATTGTATGCCCGTAGCTCTGTACTTTTTGCGAAAAGATTGATTGTAGCGAATGTTTATAACTCAAAAATGCACGGGGCTAATTACTTATTTTACCAAGTCCGCATGAGTAACTTGTTATATATAAATTACATATATTAAACAATAAATATTATAGTATGATAATAATTTGATGTGATAAGTCGATAAAACCCAATGCATAAGATACGTTAAATTTATTAAAAAGAAGGCACCAATTTGGACAGACCGCTTATTATTTTTCTTGTAAAGATTATAGTGTTCCGCACTATATAAACACATCATCAAATTATCATAATGTCATTCAAAAAATACATGATGGATTTGTCATTATCTCAACAGTACGATATATGTAAAAACTAATTATATATTATATTTTTATTAGCATATATCACCATTACTAACAAATATCTTAAAATTAGTATTTCTCCGTATGCATCACGGAATTTACATCATTTGAAACAAATTTTCATTTGAAGTATAATATAAATGAAGTAAGCAATCGAAAAATGTATCGAATAAAATATCACATAATGTGTCAAGCAACGACGAAACAGTAAATTGTTAAAGTTTTGAACAATTGAGTGTAATTGGAAAAATGGAATCAATCGATCTAGAACTGTTAATATTCAAACGATTCTTCGAAACACCCGTGTCGAGGAAAATGTGTACAATGAAAAAACGATTCTATTTTGTAATATATTTGATTTGTTTTTGAGACTCATAAAATATATACACATGCCGTTTTATTGAATTAATGAACGAACGTTTTTATTAACGTACTTAAAAATAAACGAACGTTTCCAACCGCAGTTTACGGGTGAAAGTTATAAATGAAGTGTTCGAAACGGTCAGGATGTTAAAAATAGTTTATATTTAATTACCGTAAATGTTGTTTTATTTCATATAATAATCGCAAAAATACAATAAAAATTCAAAATATTTTATTGAAATTTAATAAATCTCAGGATCTTCGTGTAAATAAAAAAAAGAAAACAATTTTATGTTTGTGATATACGTTTAATGAGTCCATAAGTTCAAGAAAACTACGCATATTATTTTTTTATTAATAGTAAAAGTATTATCAATAGATATACACATATTTCAATGAATATAATATATGTGAATTAAGTTGTTTTTACCTTTTTCGCAATTTTGTTTTTGAACGGTCGAAGTAGTAAATGTAAAATATGGGTTGCAGAATTATATGGTAGTAACAGGAAGCGATAAAAAAATACTAAAAATTGAAAAAAAGGATATATTGATCATTATGAAAACGATCTGTATAAAAAAGTTAGGTCAATTTATTCTTAGTACCTCAGTAAAAATCATAAACGTATTATTCGCTGAAAATTTTAAAGCTTTAAGGTGACAAAATTTCATCGAAAACTATGAAAGGTAAGAGTAATTATTCAAAGCTCACCTACGCTCCGCGTTCAAGCCATATTGGCTTAATTCCAAAAACGAACGCACCACACAGCTATTTCATATCATAAAAATCGTTCTATAAATTTATACTTAAAAGTAAATTTTAATGTAATATGTACTATTGACGTATTGATTCTTAAAGGTTCATAGCAAAGATATTTAGAAAAAAAATTATGCGGTCGGGGTACCCTCGTCAGAAACGAAGTTTGCGTTGCGTTATTTTTTCGACTCAAACCATGTTTTAATATTTGGATTTTAATTTATTATACTAAAGTATTTTTGCCTCACCACAAAGCACCTCAACCTCTTTTATGCAACACTCTGTAATCAAAGATTAAGAAACGATTTTAATTTGTAACCCACGTAAAACTTCGTGCCTAAAAATTTAACTCTAGTCTTTCAAAAGATTTTGAAAACTACTTACAACTATGTTTTCAAAAGGCGTTAAAAAAATAAATAACTTACAATGATTGTTAACTCGCTTAGGTCAAATTTTGCTATGAAATTTATCATGCCACTGCCGGCTAGGGCCGCCTCCTACCCGACGGCAAAGGCTCTGACTTAGCAAACCCTGATTTGGAGGTGGGGAATCAATAATCGATTACAAACAGACGAAATGAAGACAAAACTTTATTAGATATTTGACACAAATAGCGATAATTACTAGTTGCACGTCTAAGATTATTCAATAATAGGGCTTTTGTATTGCTATGAATAGCAGCAATTAGAGGAAGTGATGATATTAATTAATATGCAGATTACAAGCAAAGGTTAAACTAAGGTTCAACTGCATATTCATGCACTTGAGCGAGTTGCAAGAAACTTGGGCTTGTCGAAGCTGTAGTAAAAATAATATATCAAGATAATTAGACATACGACTTGACAACAACCTCAACATATACATATGTAGTTCGCAAAGTAAACGGCGTTGCGATTAAACATATTTGTACCTTAATACTTTAGATTTGCTACTGCTAGGGATGGACAGGAGTTATTTCATTTTATTAAACTCACTTTGGGTGTCTAATCAATAGTATTTCAAAGTCCAGTTTAGTGCAACGTAACATGTGTTACGTTACGTAAAACGCTTCACAAGAATTTTATATTTTGTTGATCTTAATTGAGAATTTTAATAATTTCCAATAGTTAAATCAACAAAAAACATAAAAATAAGTTCAAATTTTATTACTCACTAGGGATAATGCCTCAATTCTCTCAAAGTTAGCCATGCATTGACGGTGCAAGGGATTGATAATATTTCTAACAGTGGCAAAGTTTATGAGCGATGGGATGGACTTACTATCAGGTGACCTACCACATTGAAAAAAAGAAGATATTTCTAGTTAAACTAGTACGTAAGATTAAATTTATACACACTTATAATGTATATTTAACTCAGACGACAATTTTTTAGCAATACAAAAATTATAAAAACCTTATATAACTTGGATCTTTAAAAAGATCATATAGAATGCAATGAATTTGTGACTGTGGAAATGTATTTTACTCGAGCATAAAAGTGTTTCAAAATAAAATGTCAGTGATTGAACGACGTATAAGGTAAGCCTTTTGTTATGACTGTGTGGGTTCACAATGAACGCAATAAACTCAAGCCATTTTCAGTCGTAATTCTTTATTCACTGATGTTAAATAATATACTTACTTTCTAATATTCCATTCCACGCGGTCACGATTTGTACAGTAACTATTTTTTATTTTTATTTGTATTTATTTAAGGCTTTCATGTAAATAACCGTAAATTCCTTATATTATTCTACACTTACTAATCAATTGTATTTGTTACACAAAGATTACAATGAAAACTACTGGGCTAAAGTCCCTTATCCTTTTGAGAAGAACGTTCAGAGTTTATTCCACCACGCTGTTCCAATGTGGTATACACATGAGACAGAATTTCATCTGATACGTGCAGTTTCTCCACGATTTTTTCTTTCACCGCCGATTACTAGATGAATTATAAATATAAAAAAGCACATGAAAAGTCAGTGTTGCTTGTATGGATTTGAAGCCGTAATCTTGGGCTAAGATTGTAACCGCTGGAAAATTTAGGCTATACAAAGTAAGATTGCAATATTAATTTGGTATTTTTAATATAATAAAATTATGTTACTATTTTTAGGTATATGTACGATTCTTTCTTATTCTTTTTTCCTGAGATATTTAATACCTATTCATTTTATATTCAAACTTTGATTTCCAGCAAAAGTATTTGTTGTTAGAAGTTGGACGATAAGTAAACCTTGAAGTATCAGAGGTTTACTAAGTACGGCACGCTAAGTAAGTTTCTTACTTATTAAGTTATTACTAGTTGTTAGTTACAGTAAACGAAGATATACACGAACTGACGCTTATTACAAACAAGTCGGTTAGGAGAACATTTTTATATGTAAAATTGTAAGCAATTAAACAAGAATTATTTATGGTAAGTAATATTATAATGATTTAGAAATATATATATAGTATAAAATTCCAAACTTTAATTGAAATTCAGCATTTTTGTAGGCCTTATGTTGTCGCTACCACTATAGACTGGCTTTTTAAGGAATATTCACCATCTCCTCACTAAGTCTATGCACCAGCAATCTTGGGAACTAAGATATTATATATTTATATTATTCTCTGTGCCTGTAGTTATACTGGCTCACTTACCCTTACTAAATTAAGCAATATATACTAAGTGTTACTGTTTGGCGGTAGATTATGACGTGATGAGTTGGTGGTAATTATCGGTAGCTATTCAGATGGGCTAATTAAAGCCAGACCCCCTAGTTAATATTTTTATATTAAATTAAAGTATAACAAGTTATTGTAAATAATAATAACGTATAATAATGTGGTGGATGGTATTTAGTATTAAATACCATATTAATAAGGTATTTGGGAGCGTAAATACAACGATCAAACTTCGGGCTATTACTAAATAAAAAATAATATTTGGAACTTTGAATTTGTCTGACCCGGGTCATGAACTAAGGACTTCAAGATCTGCACCCTTATATTGTGCTCGACACTAAATTGAAAAAGACAGTACAAGGTTGTTCTCATCTCTTTACTGAAATAAAGATTTACACATAATACAAATAAAACATACTTGAACACTACGAAGAAATATATAAACAAATATGCAAGCACACAAAAATGTACGTTGGCTCATTATGTACAGAAAATTAAGAGCATTTCGTTTCTATAAAAATAGAAATAGATTTCAAACATTATTCATCCTTACAAATTGCTCTTAAAGATTAAACATTACGAATAATTAATGTCAACTAAATGTCCAATTAAATGTTTCATTATACTATAGTTGTAATGTCTCACAGAAAGTTAAAATGCGCCAAGCTGTGCATGACGTAATGAATGACACGATGTACCGATTTATTATTATAAAAAACGTAATTTTGTATATTACGGTTAATGAATTAATACGCTCATCGGCAATAAAACGATCGGCTGCAGCCAATATTGTATAAAATTGCAAACAATTATTAACAATTCTCTGAACGGTTTTCTTAAAGGCTGGTTGTTTTATTTTTCAATATATTATTAGTTTTTGGTAATGGCAGTGGCCTTGGCCATGTTGCATAACGAAATAACGTTCTGTCTACCTCTAAAATGCTACAAAATGAGATGCGATGGGCATTGGGCATTCGAATTCAGCACTGCGCGAGCGCTTTTGAAGGTAAGACCTATTTGGGCGCCAAACCACGCCAAACGATAGAGCGTGATTAGAGTGAACTTTATAGTGCGCCTACCCATTGTAGAGAAATATAATATAATAATTAATTTTACTTAAAATGCTTACCTAACGTTCTTAAAAACACAAAAACAAAAATATAAAGGTAATACAAAACCATATAAGGACCAATAGCGCGCCGCTTATGAGCCGCACGCAAGGTTCGAACCTTGGACTATGGTTACAATTCCCATCATAAACTTTGTTTAATTGGTGGGATAAATTACTAATATTAGTAAATTCCTTAAAATGGCGATTGCTAATATTATAAAAAAATGTTTCTTAATCTTTGATTAGAGAGATTTTCATAAAGGGGTAGTAACAGCCTGTGAATGTCCCACTGCTGGGCTCAAAGGAGGAGAAGAGGCCTTAGCCTCTTCTCCTCTTTTGAGAAGAAGGTTTTGGAGCTTATTCCACCACGCTGCTCCAATGCGGATTGGTGGAATACACATGTGACAGAATTTCAGTGAAAATTGACACATGCAGGTTTCCTCACGATGTTTTCCTTCACCGTCAAGCACGAAACGAATTATAATCACAAATTAAGCACATGAAATTCAGTGGTGCTTGCCCGGGTTTGAACCCACGATCATCGGTTAAGATTCACGCGTTCTTACCACTGGGCCATCTCGGCGATATGGCTCATAAAGGGGGTTGAGGCGTTTTTGTGTGTGACAAAAATACAGTAATATAATCAATTAGAAGCTACATTTTGAGTCGATAAAATATCGCAAAAAACTTCGTTCCTGAAGGGAGTGCCCCCACCACATTTTTTTTAAAATATGAACGATAGTTAACAAGTTTGCAATGATTCTTTGTTACATGAATATGTACATGAATTTGAAATAGGGTAATATGATAATCCGAGCTTCCATCGAGTATCCTGTTACTACGGTACATATTAGTTACTGTGTGTTTTTTTTTTAATTGGAAGGGTATTTACTGGATAACTTTGACATATAATAAAATCACTGTTATAATAATAAAAACCATAGATAATTACTATACCAGCTTATATGTAAAACTTCCTTATATTTATGAAACAACAATATAATTGCGACATAAAATAAAATAAAAGCTTGGAATTAATTTTTAAATAAAAAAGCATTGAACGGTATAAAAATTCAATATATATATTATAATAGTGGTTATCTCCTCGCAAACGTGGCGTTGAATAGGAGGCATTATCAATCCTTTTCTTATTTGTGGCGAGCTCCACCGAGAGACGAAATTAGCTCTACACGGGAAGTGTAAAGTGGATGCGTTTTGTGAGCGCCAGAGTAATTGCTGTCACAAGAGCGTTGAAATCGTATGTGTCATAATTGTGAGATGCATTAAAAGTGTAAGGAATAAGATTTCAGCAGATTTTGTGATAAAGAATCAAATGTAAATACAACTTAGATCCATTTCATTTCTTCCTACACGTCACCAAGTGAAAATTTAGACAGTTCTATCAAATTACGCTTACGCTTATGTTGGACTTGGAGATTTTGATGAGCTTCCAATATATACGAGGGTTTAGATTATATTTATATCTATTGTTTAAGTATTTTTATTGAATCATAGTAACATAAAACTGCTTTGCTCGGCTCTAATAGTTCTATAAAACAAGCCGTGTACCCGATGCGATATCACATCGGAAACTTTATTCAGGAACTCACCTATTTTTGAAAGTAACGAGTGTGAGATGGCCATGCCATTTTTCGGTATATTCGCCCCAATAAAACTGTAATGGGACCGCATCTAATACATTATTCATGTTTTGAAATACTCACTTAAAAACTGAATAATATGGATTTTGGTTAAGCTATATGTTAGACGTAGTAAGATCTTGGTGTAATGTAACGAATTTTATGAATCTATTTATCTCTTAACAATCCAAAAGTACGCACTAACATTATATATCGCCAAATTTGTATGCTACTTTTATATAGGCTGTCTAAGTTATTGTAAAGAAAAAATTGTTGTGGTGTACAATAAAGTATAAATAAATAAATAAATATATACGAAATCTTATTTACAGTAACAGTAACAGTCTGTGAATGTCCCACTGCTGGGCTAAGGCCTCTTCCCCTCTTTTAAGGAGAAGGTTTGGAGCTTATTCCACTACGCTGCTCCAATGCGGGTTGGTGGAATACACATGTGATAGAATTTCAGTGAAATTTGATACTTGAAGGTTTCCTCACGATGTTTTCCTTCACCGGCAAGCACGAGATGAATTATAATCACAAATTAAGCACACGAAATTCAGTGGTGCTTACCTGGGTTTGAACCCACTATCATCGGTTAAGATTCACGCGTTCTTACCACTGGGCCATCTCGGCTTATATAGAAATCTTATTTATAATACATGAACAATGAATTCACAGTAACGACTGTAAATAGCAGACAGCAGGGTAAAAAACATTTCTCATGTAAAGAGGGACCATTTTTCTTTCTCTTCAACTTATTTATCTTTTAATTAAAGACCGTAAATGAGAGATAGTTAAAACACAAAATCCAGTATAACATGTCCGTAGATAACGTATCGTAGGCGAATACTCTCATGGTTATTTTTAATCGAAGATTTCGGGTTTAAGTCTTACGCAGCTTAATTAATTATATTTATAATTAATTTTGTGCTCGATATGAGAAAACTAGCCATGTGTCGGATAAAAATCTGTTAAATGTTGGGCTCCTTTTTGCATCGAAGCAGACTGATGGGATTAATTCCAAGCCTTCTCAAAAAGGAGAGGTTATAGCAAAAATGAGACATTTCTATGTTACTTTACATTTCCACATATCAATCAAATACGAAAATAAATTCCAGATCTTCTTTGAGCGCATGTGACGTCAGCAAGCAAAGCAAAATTATGGACGCTACAACGCGATCTGTATCAAGAGGGGCTATAATCCCCTAGAAACCAATTTGTAGAGTAATTATATAGGTATAAGGATATTTGTACACGAGGTCTTGTTTGAAAGTTGCTCAGGTTTAAAAAGTCGTGGATTATACGTTAAGCGGCTTTTACGAGCTCAGTTCTGGCACGAGTCTTGGGTACATTATAAACTGCAATGCATCTTTTAAATATATAAATTATCCCTAGATAATAACAATAATAACAAATGTTTAAATTTGTTGTTATTTTCACTCATCTGTGTAATATGTGACAATATTTTGTGAAATTAAAGTTTCAAGCAATACATACGTCTATTCTAAGGGGTTTTCCAATAGGGACGCTTGAACTTTGACAGCTGATTGCGGCCATGTTGTTTAAGTGACAGCTGTCAAATGCAGTGTGTTATATTCATTCCGTCCTCCCAAACCACCATGGCAGGTTACAGTGTCGAGCAGCACGTGCAAATCATAAAATTGTTTTATGAAAATGGGTCTTCAGTTCGAGCAACGTTCCGCGCACTTCGCCCGTTTTACGGTCGCGATGATCGTCCTGCCGAGTCGACTATCCGTCGATTGGTGGACAAATTCGAGTCAACCGGGTCAGTTAACAATCAGCCGGTTCCCGTGCGTCAACGTAACGCGAGATCTGCCGAGAATATCGCCGCTGTGCGCGACAGTGTCCTCGAAAACCCGCGGCAGTCAATTCCGCGTCGCGCACAGGAACTCGGCTTTTCGCAGACGACAACTTGGCGAATTTTGCGTTGTGACTTGAGCCTGCACCCGTACAAGATCCAGCTGACCCAAGAGCTCAAGGTTAATGACCATAGACAGCGCCGTGTGTTCGCTGACTGGTCATTAGAGCAGTTGGAAGTTGACGCCGATTTTGGCAAAAAAATCATCTTCAGCGACGAGGCGCATTTTTGGATGAATGGCTATGTCAACAAGCAAAATTGCCGTATTTGGGACGAGACCAATCCACACGAGGTTCACCAAGTGGCAATGCACCCGCAGAAAGTGACTGTTTGGTGCGGATTTTGGGCCGGAGGCGTGATTGGTCCGTATTTTTTCGAAAACGATAATGGTGTGGCCGTCACCGTCAATGGTGAGCGATACCGGTCGATGATAACCAACTTCTTTTGGCCTGAAATCGAGAATATGGATCTGGACAACATGTGGTTTCAACCGGACGGCGCTACGTGCCACACAGCACACGCTACGATGGAAGTTCTGCACGAGCAAGCGCCCTTAATGGAAAACCCTATATTAATTATTGTTGATAATAATTTGTATAGATATATTTCCCAACCGTACCTTGCAATTATTTTATAGCTTCGTTTATTGAATGTCAGGCAGCAAATTACAGATAATGTCTACACTATTTCTTAGTGTACAAAACGAATAGAATATTAACGGGCGGATAGAAAATTGCAGAAATATACATCGGTTTTTAATAACACAACGTCCTCTAAACGTTTGTTTTTCTGTAATATTCTTTTCTAATCGTGTTTGATGATAAAAGCAAAGGTCAATTACTTTTTTCATTTTATTTTATAATAGATTATAATTTCAAATTAAAAAAAATAAACACATGTTGACGCGATACAACAAAAACTATAAAAATCACAGTGGAGAACACGATTGTGAAATGTCAGAGAGTGACATGGGAAGTATATCAATAATTCGAACATTTAAGGGTTGCATAATAGCGTCTCATTGTAAGTAAATTGGTTTTAAATATTTAACGAACGAGATACAAAGCGAGTTTCAGAATAACACAACTGATATACAAAAATAACAGAATACAAAACACATACATATGCACTGTGAAATTTATATGAAACTAACGTGACTGTAACAAAGCGAATTGTAAAAATGTGAAACATTTTTATTTTCTGTAACAAAGAGACTGGCTGAACTGTAAAGAGAAATCAAAGACGAAACTACGGAGTTCGAACTTCGAATTTCCAAGAAATCGTTCTGAAAATATTAACAGACACAACAAGCACGTACTTCGAACATTTATGCTCTTAAACAAGACATGGTTGCAATGTAAATTATCGTATTAAATATTTGCAAATAAAAAAAGATAACGAAAGAAGATTATCTGTTGTTATAAAGAATTTTATTTCTAAATATAATGAAGATGGAGTGGCTTTACAAGATCATTAAAAAAAAATTGTGCGGTCACGGGACCCCCTTCAGTAATGAAGTTCTGTGGGATAGTTTTTCGACTCAAAACGTGTTTTAAAATATAGATTTAAATTGATTATATTACTGTATTTTTGTCACACCAAAAAGCATCTCAACCTTTATAAAGACCTCCTAAGCTCCCAACGCATCGCGTAGCATTTGGCAACATTAAGGCACAGTATGAACGCTATTTCGTTATATGACGTGACCTTGTGCCACTGCCATTTAACTACTGTAAGCAGAGTAAAAGAACTTCGTTCCAAAAAAATAACAACATTAATAACAAAAGGTTACTATTTATTTTAAGCCGCACTTTTAATAATTATATACTCATAAACCCTGTTAAGTTCCCAATGCTGGGTAAAGACTTGAAGCTTATATCAACAAGATGCTCTAATGCGAATTGGATTCAATATTGTATTCGTTAAATTCAGTTCTAAGCTTAAGCAGACAATTTCATCAATACGACACGAATTATATAGAAATCAAAAAACTCAAGCAAATTATTTATTTTGAAAGAACATCTATACTACTATATAAATCTATTGGCTCTGTCTGTAATTTTCATTTTTGTCTGTCTGTATGTCTTCTTATAACTCAAGAACGGCTTGACCAATCTTGATGAAAATTGGTACACATAAAGAACATGTGATGGCGCAAATATAAGATCGGTAAACCTTTTTTTTTTTTTTTTTGACGCTGGGAAAACGCATGACGCGTTTCCCCCCACGGGAACAGTGGGGGGGGGGTATGTGGGGCTCGCCATATGTCCAAGGCACCGAGTTTGCCCCGGTCATCGGAATACCCACTAAAAACCCAGCGGTACCCTTCCCGTCTTAACGGGAGCGCCACGGGATCGCTTGCGCATGCTACCGTGACGCTCCGAAAGATCGGCAAACCTTACGGTAACTTATGAAAATTAATTTCAAATCGTTAATTACGTATTTATTTACCAGTAGTGTGTGTGTGTGTGTTATTGTAGTAATAAAATAATTTATTATATTTTTATTAATAATACGCGGGTGAAGCCTCGGGGCACGTCTAGTATAATATAAAATTAAAACTTGTACAGAGTGATGCAAAATCATTTAAAAGCAAACACAACTTGCTGGAATTTAATTGCTGTAAACAATATTCGATTGGAAAAATGAAACAGCTGTTAACATCGGAAAGTAAGAACTTATCAATTAAATAATAAAAATAACTTAATAACTATAAATAAATCAGTGTTAACAAATTGTTGATCAAACATCCTTGAAACGTCGGCTGGTGTATCATTCGCCTGAGGTTTTCGTCCGTGAACAAAATGAATTTAAAAATATATAAATTGTGTTGTTTTTAAACAATATAGGAATATCTATACATTTATTATTTAAAAAAATCTTTCTAATGTGTCTGATTGCCGTGGCATCGGATTATCATATTGTTGGATTAGGGAGTATGTACTTGTACAGACAGTAATGTGTATGAGTGAGTGTTTATTTATAAATGGCCGAATTAGTTAGAAAGAATCATTACTTATTAAAAAATCAAATGAGTAAAAATATAAATTACTCTTACTAGGAATATTAATTTTTTATTCATAAAAATCTATTTACTCAAAACTATTATTAATACTATAAATAGCAGTGCTATATATTATATGTAAATTGTACGTTAATGCTTTAATGTTAAGTTATCTATTAAAAAAAGTGCAATTCATTGCTAGAAACGTCGTAAATAGTGGAGAGATAAAGGTAGCTTAGTTCTAACTGCACTCCACTGCAAAGCAAAGCGGAGCCTGGATTTAATGTTTATTAATTTCATACTATTTTAACATAAGAACAAAAGGATAAAAAGTATGATCGAGGTTATAACCTGAATATAACGTATAAAAATCAACATGCAAAATTCAAAAAGGCTATCATCTATTAATGGCAATTGCCTCTATTCCACGTGACGGTAAGTGGTAGTAGTGTCCAGACGCGACGACGGCTATTACAGTCGGCAAGAACGATAGTGAAGGAATACATCACAAGTAAACCTACATGTGACTAATCTAACTGAAATTCTGCTACATGTGTACCCAACCCGCAACAGGGCAGCGTGGTGGAACAAACTCCTAAACTCCTCCTCAAAGGAAGAGGAGACCTTAGTCCAGCAGTGAGACTGATTCAACATTATATTATATACTGTAACTGTCTTTGTTTACTTTGAACCGGTCAGACAATGGTTACTCAACCACCGAACATCAATCCACTTGAATGTATTAATCCGCTGTAACCAGAACTCCAGTAACAAGGGTGAGTGAGCTAGTCTAATTACAGGCACAAGGGACATAACAAATTTTGTCCCATGGTCGGCAGCGTGCAGTCAACAATTAGTGGCTTTTTTTTTAATCTGTTTTTTATTGGTATAACGTAGAACTCAAAGTCGTTCTAAGCTTAAATGGCTTATGGAAAATAGGGGTGTAGAAATTGATGAAATATCCTAAGAAAAATCCAGTTGAAAAAATCTACTCGACGAGATTAAGGACCACACGTGTCTGTAATTCTGTGGCTGTCTTTAGTGATGATGATAGTGATTATTGGCAAATCTATAGACAAAGTTATCTACTTATAGTCAAGTAATTTAGATTCTATTCCTAAGATAAATTAAATGAGAAATGACATGATCCCATGAATCCAAAAAAGGTTAAAGGTCTATTGTTGTTCAAATATAAATCTCTAATAATTGATTGAATCAACGGAGTTGAGAGGCAGTGTGTTGACGGAACGTGCCTTTTATATAACAGTAAACTTCGACTTATTTGTCATGAGACACGACTCAGTATTATTTGTATTTACTTAAATCTGATTTCTGCCTTTTAACTATACAAATAAATAAAATTGAAGTGTATATATTATGTGATTTCAAAATAACTGCCTCTTTTAAACTTGATACGGCTAGCGATTTTGCGAGTTACCAAAACCATAACAATACAATTTTTTTTGTCCGTCTATTTGTCCGAGATAATCTTTGAAACGGCTTAAAAATTACAAGTTGAAAAAACGGAACGTATTTCAAATAATTATTTGAAATTCGACCATAATTTATTTAAATTTTAATTTGACCGTTATTAAGGTATAAATCTCTATAAAATCACAGACTTCGCCAAGGCTTTTTTTGTTTTCTAATAAATAAGAATATTATTATGTTATTGTGTAAATCGCCTATAATTTTAAAGGATCAGTTGTAAAAAAATCCCGTTGAGTTTCTTTCAGCTCTTCTTCTTAAGTCTGAGGTATTTATTTCCGAACCGTCGGAAGATTTATGACAATCATAAGCAATTGTAACACTTCTACATTGAATAAAGATTTTTGAATTCAATTTGAATATAAAGGAAGGTTGAACATAATTTTCTTTAAATTTAATTATATACAGAAAATGCGTACGCGGAAATAGGTAAGTTGATTGTTATATGTTCCATGATGACTATGTTCATCATTTAAGGTGCACAAAAAAAATATATTTTTAACTAGCGTTAATTAATTAATAAGGATACTTCGATATTATTATTTCACCAATAAAATATGTTTACTGGTGTAGAAATTCCATTAAGTTTAAGCAACATGTCTCGTCGTCGCGTAAATGGCGAACAGCTAAGCAAAGATTTCTACTTCCTTCGAGGAAATGGTTTTGAGCTTATTCCGCGTTGTCGCACGGTTGCTGTACATATAGCAGTATTTTATCTGACAGATGCAGGTTTTCGTACGAAACCGTTACGTCAGCGCGGAACACGATGTGAATTAAATAAATAAATTATTAAGTCAGTAAGCGTAGTCACTACATTTGACTGTTATAAGCAATAAATATGGTCAGATTTAAAAACTTTTAATACGTGGCTCCGACAGCGTCCAGCCACAGACATCAGCTTGTTCAAGAGAATCACAGATTATTAATTCATCTTGTGCTTGACGGTGAAGCAAAACCTCGTGAGGAAACCTGCATGTGTCAAATTTTACTTCTGGCACATGTCTATTCCACTAACCCGCATTAGAGCAGCGTGGTGGGATAAGCTCCAAAACCATCTCCTGAAAATAGGAGAACAGACCTTAGCCCAGCAGTGAGACATTCACAGGCTGTCATTCACTGTCAAATAATAACAATTGTTATCTAATGCTCTCATGTTTGACTGATTTTAATTATAAAGCATTCATGAAATTTTCCTGCAAGTATCGTAATTTACGTTTTCAGTTTCTGTGCCAAATTTCTGGTACTCCGTTCTTGGCACGTACCCGTATTTACTATACATTTGTATTAAGCCGGCTTCATATGGTTTTGGTGATATATGACGTTTGCATATTATTGACAAAATCGATTAGATTTAATTTTAATTTTTAGGATGCTGTCGTAAATAAGAAAAACGACAGCCGTATTTATATTTACAAACTTATTTCCCTGAAATATATGGTGATGTTTCATCATTTATTTCATGCATAATATGTATCGCTTAATAAACGTTTCACCTTTTGTTAAATATTGCATGCTCTTTTAGTTGTTTTTCCTCATACCATCGAAAATGGTGTAAGTTTTAGAAATATCGCTATTTCTCATATTGGATTTAACTTTATTCGCACATAGTGCTTATTTTATACTTATTTGTATATATTTAAATAATTATGAAGTATTTAAACAATACGTATTTTAGTAATGATTCTAGTAGTTAGTATCATAAATAGTAGTCATAGTTTCTACTTGTATCATAAAGTCTTAAAATGTATACAATTTAATGTCATTTATATCTGATTACTTAAAATATTTTTTTTTCTGATAGACTTTTACTTAATAATATATTTTCTGAGATTAACCTACAGTATAATAATAATGTGATTCACGTGACCTTTATAAATGGTACATCAAGCGGAAATGGCTCACGTAAAATAGAGACATAAATTGCATTTCATATACAAATTCATAATCGTCATTCATTTCATCGGCTCTTTTTTTATATTTTTATCTGTAGTTTTATAGTAAAATTCTAGTTTGACTATTAAATCTATAATTTAGGTTTTGAAATATCAGAGAAATAGCGCTTTTAGACACAACTCAAACATAAACGATAGATTATACTATATTATATGAATATACTTCGAGTGTCGTTGCAATTGTCGGTGAAGGAAATAGATTAATTAGTAATTCGAATACCATTCAGAGTTACTATCACCGAATATATTATCGCTTGCCGTCTAAAACCAACCTAACTGTATATGCTACTATTTCTAATGGTATAGTGTAGTTGGCAAGAAGCCTACCGCTATTGCGTTTCATTTGTCAAGTTCTGTGGCGTGCTTTTAACATAAAGAAAAGAACTCGTGAGGTTGTTTTCGCGACCTTAGCTGTATTAAAATCTGAAACTTTTGATTGTTTCTTTAATTGAATATTAAATTTATGTTATACATTTTATCATATATATAAAAATATGTACATAATTCAAGATAATTGATACTTTTCATAATTATTGCAAAATGAATAGTGTGTGTGTATTATAAAAATGTTGTAATTCAATAGAAAAACTATTTGATGACATCACATTGATCAAATCGGTGATGAGTAGGTTATCCGAAAAAATCTTACGTAGGTTAAATATACTCTGCAATCGAAATAATCGTATTGATACGTGAAATGAGTTAAATCCCACAGCCAATTAATTTTGTTTTTTTTTTTAGATGTTCCATATACTTTTAATTTCAATTTGTTTTCTGTATTTAAAAACAACCCTTATTATACTCGATACCTTATACTTGTACTAGCAGTTCACCCACGGTTTTTCCCGTGACATAATCAACAATAATACGAAGGCCAAAATATGTTAATCTATATATAAAAAGAATAATGAAATCACGCGCTAAGGATTCTTGGAAATTCCACCCCTAAAGGGGTGAAATAAGGGATGAACCGTTGAATGGAAACCCGCCTTTTTCAAAGTTAGAAGCATGATATTTCATATAAAAACTTCTGGTTAGATAAATAAGAACGCATATCAGAGTTTTCCAAAATTCACCACCTAAGAAGGTAAAATAAGGGTTGAAAGTTTATATGGCGTTCGTCATTTTTGATGTAAGCATCATGAAGTTTTATATACAAGATTTTGGTTAGAAATAAATAAATGTGTAATTCACGTTTTTAGAACATTTACCCTCCCTGAGGGTGAAATAGAGGTTGAAAGCTTGCATAGGGTCCGTCATTTTTCAAGTAAATATATATATTTTTTTTATTGTATAGGAAGGCGGACGAGCGTATGGGCCACCTGATGGTAAGTGGTCACCAACGCCCATAAACAATGGCATTGTAAGAAATATTAACCATCACTTACACCGCCAATGCGCCACCAACCTTGGGAACTAAGATGCTATGTCCCTTGTGCCTGTAATTACACTGGCTCACTCACCCTTCAAACCGGAACACAACAATACAAAGTACTGCTGTTTTGCGGTAGAATATCTGATGAGTGGGTGATACCTACCCAGACGAGCTTGCACATAACTCTACCACCGAGTAAAATAGCATGAAATTTTATATACAAGCCTCTGATTAGAAATAAATAAATAAATACGTATTTAAATAAATTAAATTAGTTATATTTTTTTCTACGAATTAAACAACTTTAACTGAAATATTTGACATCGTAAAACTTTGATAATAATAAACTCGTGCAACGGCCTTCGTATCACATCCAAACCTTCGTTACTAACGTAGTTAATATTGTTATGATGCTGTGATGACGATAAAACTGAGTTAAGTATTGACGTAGCGCGCTGGTAACGTAGCAATGCTACGCAATTCTGAATGCTACGTGGCTTTTTCATTTTTGTCGTCAAACGTATACGCGGCAAAAATTTGGTTTATAATTATTGTAATATAACCTTTTCATTGAAATTTTAACTCAATCGATTTTTTTTTCTTTCATTGAAGAATATAGTTATCATACTTATTTTTTTTATTTGGAATCATACGAAAAAATAGCGTCCGGTACGACAAATAAACTAAGGACTGCAGTTGTACCTTCAACGGATGGTAGTTTGCTTAGCATATAATTATATATAATAGCACTGAAGATCATGGCTTTACCAGTGTTTTGGTAGGATTTACAAATTAAAAAAATAGATTTTATTTCGTGGCAGGTCTTTTTGCAAACCCATCTGGGCAGGTACCATTTATCATCACATATTCTACCGCTAAACAGCAATGCTTCATATTTTTGTGTTCCAGTTTGAAGGGTTGATGATGCATTCGTTAGAAATTAGATACATATTAGCTCATCGCCCTACATATTTTATAAAATAAGTGCCGTCAGAATGAGTGATGACAGGGTCAAAAGTTAAAGTTAAACAAGAAAAATTTACAGCGAAAAGAACAATAATCAATAAGAGTTTTTTTCATCATCCGTTGAAGTTACCAAGTAGTCAATAAATGCATTTTAATAAATTTTTTACAAGATATATGCTGCGAATAATAATTCTAGCAATTTTAATAATGAAACAACTTTAAGTCTTGCATGCACCTTATTGTTCATCATTCATCATTCCCGGAAAATTTGTTTTCTTTAAGGATCGGTTTACGGTCCTTTTATTAATTATTTTGCTATAGTAATACAATTTAAAAGCACTCAGACAAAATCTCGTCTTTATTCTTTACGCAATAATAAGGCGATCTCCTGACATTAAAGTGGATAATCGAATAAATAAAAAATTGTGCGGTCGGAGGCGTCCGTCAGTAACGAAGAGTTCTGCGCAATATTTTTTCTACTCAAACCATGTATTGTAGAAATTATAGAAATAAGATTACCTGTTAATATGCCAAGCTTTATAATAATAGTTGTTTAATCAACTTTGCTTAATAAGCCGTACCTTACTTATAAAATGACGTTAGTCATTAAATGTTTTATAATTAAACGTCTTACAGTTTAAATTAAAATAAAAGTTTATATTAAAAAAAAAGTTTTATATATTAAGTTATAGTATAATATTATATATTAAGAGAAAGTAAGGTTATGAGTTTTTAAATATTCATTCATAATTTAACGATCTCTAACACGATAAGAGGCGACCTACAATAAATTGCGTTTACAAAACATTCAAAAAGGGCTAGGCATTAAAAATGTCTTATGTTAGCTATTTGCTACTAACATGCTAGCCGCGTAGCATGCAAGTATAAGGTGAAAAGAATTACCCAATAAAAGCTGAGAATTGGGTCAGAAGGTTTTACCACTAAGTGGTAGTTGATTTGTATTCACGAAGAATCTACCTTTAGGTGTTGTGTTTTTTACATTAGATTCAATAAAATTAGGTTCGATGTAATTTGAATGAATAAAGTTTTATTTAAATAATTATTTATTAAAACTTCCAACTAATCAATTTTGCATACGTATTAGATAACCTACATTACACAACCTAATTACTTCCTGTTGGTGCTTCATTAGTCTAATCATAGTTCTGAGTGAATTCGAAAGAAGAGCCTTCTTTCGAATTCACTCAGAACTACGCTTATGGCACTTCCAGTCGGCGATCTTACTACATTCATGTTGTTCTGTGTAACTTAGTACGTATGACGTTGTCCGTAGAGGACAAAAAATATGAGGTTGTCTCGTTTCCCCAAAGCGGCGAGGGGCGGGCTAGTTCGACTCACAATATTCGTACACTGTTTGCGAATTCAGTATGTGGGATGAGAGATGCTTTTCACTTGCTTAATGATTTATATAATTAAAATAATTTATCAATACGTCTGTTCTGCACGCCATTTAGATTATTTCCGTTATTATCTATTATGTAATCACTGGAATTAGATAATTAGATGAAGGATTAGATATTCGTTTCAAGGTATATATGCAACTTTTTAACTGAAATGAAACTGTCAGGTTGGTCTAGCGGTATATGGCGCCAGAGCCTATCGTGCGCTGGAGACGTGGGTTCGAATCCCACACCTGACACATGGCGTAAGGTTATTGTCTGCTTTTGTTCTTTTTTTCTATTATATATATTTTTAAATAATATAATGAAAAAAAAAACATAATCCAGATTCAATTTACAAACAAAGAAAATATTAAGTATTGTTTATTTATTGTTTTATAACATTTATTTATAAGTTTATGTAAGTAAGTAAGTACTAACTTCCCGCCCTGACTTCGTCCGACTATATTAATTATTTTATCCCGTGCATTTTGAATCAATATGGTGAAAACATTCGCCAATGGTTCTATTCGCCCGTACAGTAAAGTGCCAAGTGACTGTCTCGTTGGTCCAGTGGCTAGATATACACCAGACCCCGAGGTCCTGGGTTGAAATCCCAGGTCGTACTTCGACGTACAGTAGGTCAATATCTTCGAAAATAGCACACTTACCTGAGTGACTAGTATTTATCCTGCGAGGTTTTGGATATTAATGAGTTGGTTAAAAGTGTTTCAAAACATGATTGAGTAAAAGAGTTTTTCAAAATGATACGTCGATTCGACGTAGATTATCTTTCTTGGGTTAAAAAAGCTATTCCAATACACACAAAGCAAACTATGTCATAGAGCGATCGATATTAAGCTGTTGAGTTGCGTGCGAAAAATAAATGTTCCATCATGCAGTTCTGACCTAAATAAATTATATTATCAACAATAACGACAACTTACCTTTGCGCACGCTACACTTTTTTCTATAAAATATTTTCATTACATACGTAAAAATAACAAGACTTCACCTTGAAATGACCTTTTTCATTTTATCCTACCTCTATGATTATAAAGTTCTTGGTTTAAACCTTGCGTGTAACCAATAAACTGTTTATCTGTCATTTAATTAACAGTTCGAGCGGAGTGAGGAAGTTAATAGTGCTAGGCACAATATTTATCTCGAGAAGAAAGTACCGTAGTCTTATAACTTTATATAACGGATTTCTCGCAACTGAGCTTATTATCTGGACAAAAATCGACACATTTTGCCCAGGCGGATTTATCGCTTACGTCAAGTTTTGTATCCACCTGATCCACGCTATTGTTCCAATATTAAAGTTCTGTTGCCTTTCCTATATCACTCTTCTATGTTTAATTGAATGCTGCGAGAGTGCGTTGCGTAATGAGAGGGAGAAAATTATTATTTAATATTGGTCAAAGATGACGAAGAAAAAGGCGGGGAACGATAACCAACGCTACGGCACCTGATTAACTAAATCTATTTGTCAATTCTTAGTAGCGACTTCACTTACGAAATGTCGTATTTTATAATGAAATCACGCGGAAAGTATTCTTGGAAATTAAAAGATAAGCTGCTTCTTAAAAAAGATAAAATACTCGTATAAAATATAAAGGTAATCAATCCATAACTTCATCAGGATTTAATTTTACCGTTTTTTTTTTCGAAACCTTTGAAGCTACATCGTCGATCATCCACACAAAACTTAATTAAACGCTGCGCTTTAAAATATTTCTGACACGTTTTATTTTAAAAATAACAATATGTTTTATGTAAATTTAGATACTTTATTAATGGAGTATAATGCATATTGTGTTTTATTTTTATACTGTATTACTATCCTGCTCGATTCTAAGTTTCTCTCTTCACTAACTACAAAACCATAATCTTTTTCTTTAAGATGGATCCCATCTCGTTACTACTGACCAGTATTTTTTGTTTTTACGATTCAACTGCCCGCAAATACATAAGATGCCAGACGCTATTTCCATGCAGACCAGTGCATATGATAACTAGCAACTGCATAAATAGTATTTCCGAGCTTGTTATGACATACTTATACTTTTATGCTTCAAAACTACAAATTGAAAGTAAATAAATTACGGTGCCATGGACATAAGGCTATACATATGACGAAGTTGTAAATGTTCCATGTATTTTATTGTTACACATTTTTTTGTTTTATACGCACTCACAATTTTCCTTAATATAAGGAATTTTGATCATTTGAAATTAAATCCAAAGCTTAAATAAACTCGGCTATAATTTCTACTAAAATTATCAGATTAAAAATAATAAATTTAATCATTCATTACAATCGGAATAGCATATTTAAAAGAAAATAACTTTATTAATTACGAATTCAAGCGAATATGACATAAAAACGTAATTGCATATCAGCTTAACTATTTTTCTTTGATAAAATAGAACAAAACTAATTTAACAATTTTAGTTTCCTATTAAACTTAGAATACAAACAATATCCTCGACTTGCTTATTAATCGTTTTGATATTAAAATTATTGTCTCTGCAAATTTTATTTAATTACTTTGATGTTATATTGACGTCATCGCCGTCCGCTCGATATGTTGATATATCCAAGTCATTAAATCCTGTTCAGTAAGTAATTTGTACCGACGGCGTCTGTTACTATTTATTAAAATATTGCTTATTTTTATTAGTATTCAGCGTCGTCTTACGTAATTAAAAAAAATAACAATCTTATATTTACCTAATTTCCCGAATTATTTACGCTGTGTAAAATAAACAAATTATAATAATAAGAGTAAAGTCCTACTGACCGAATGTCAGCTAGGCAATTAAGACAGTCTTGTATAAACATTGTATACCAAAGGTAAAAAATAATTTCAGCCTTTAATTACTGTACTGCTTTTTAAATTGGTGATTTAAAAAGTAGAATAGTAATTAACACCGGCGTAGAGGCGACAGCATGGTGCCGGCAATCCAAGCCAATTGTGTTGGGTAGAAGGTGATTCAAGATAGCAGCAGCGTTGATGAGATTCGTGCCTAGTTGGACAAAGTGCTGCCCGAAGCTCCAAATTCCACCCAGGATCTGGTCCAGATACCTCATCTGGGCCTTTATCTTTATTACCGAACGGTGACAATACTACTGAGGTAACTTTACGTTTTGAGAAGAAGGTTTGAGGCTTATTCCTTGCCCCTACTCTAGGAAGTTCCTGGATACACATACAGCAGATTTCCAATACGTGCAGCTTAAATAGATATAGAATCAGATCATGCGTTATGCTTAAATATAGTCTCTAGCATAACAGGATTTGGTTTTTATTCAGCTTGCAATGTTTGACACATTGGAATTAAGTTCCAATATATTATGTTCATTCAATTAATTATGTAGTATTCACGTACATTTACAATGACATGGTACCTTTTTAAGGAATATGCTTGAAAACAATCATTAATATAACAAACAATAATTTAAGTTAATTAAATATATTGTTGTCGATTGTTGTCGATTTTAGTAATTTTGAGGATTTTTTTCATCATACATTATCGTGGATAAAATTATCCATTAGTTGTCATCTCATAACAATATTAGACGGTTGAGATGCTAAATTATGTTAACTTAAAAGTAATTTAAAATTCTAGTACCTACTATGCTCGTTAAAATAACGTGCATAATATTGCGCTTAGACACGAATAGCAAGCTAGTAATAGCAATTATGAAGTTTTGCTTCATCGCCGAGCAGTTGATGATTTATAAATACAAAGGCTGATGCATTTCTAGGTACAAGTGTTGGTGTCTTAGAAACTTTTTTCTTTTCAAAATTGCACAAATAAAATAATAACGTTTCAAAATGTCAATAATTATAATAACAGTCGAACAAGTCGATCGCTTCATGTTTATTTAGAAAAGTATAATTTCGTCTATCCAGATTTTGTACTACGTTTCAAAAGTTCTGATTATTATTTGCAATTTAATTAATGATGTTGATGTGCATAAATTACCGCCTGCACTTCAATAGGATGCAATGCAATGTTGTGACTTCGTTACGATCTACAATGCAAACTCTTCCTGCAAAATGGATAGTGTCACATAGGTATGTACCGAGTATTTATTTACTTTTATAACAGATTTTTTCTAGGATAGTATTGTAACAATATTGACCATTAAAATATATATTTAATACAATTATATAGATAATAATACATTTTAATTGAACTATTCAAAAATTGATGGTAAATCTACTGGTGAGAGGAACGGAACTTATAAAACCATATATCTCCTCAACTAATAGAGGCCATCTGATTACAAAAATGTGTAGAATAACATTATTTCAAAATGAATAAAATCGGAGGTGAAGCCCGTCTTCTGTAGTTTTACTTCATTTCATTACTGTCTTTAGCTTAAAAATATTAAAAAGTACAATATAATTAAGCAAATAAAATTTCTTTATAGTTATCGTTAATAAGACTACAATAAAATGCTACATATGACACGATTGTTAATCGAGTTTTTAGGAAGGACAAAGTTCTATAGTTTAAGGGAAATATCCATTTTGTAAACAAATGTGTCTCACGACAAGGACGGTAATGTGGAGAAATTATAGTTAAAAAAAATATAATTAGTAATTTCTACCGCATTGAGTTTCATTGCATAAAGCTATAATATATTTGTCAAAAATATTGTGATACATTTCTGATTAAGTTAAAAGTTTAAACGATAACAAAGTTTATCCTTTACTGTTATACGCATTTAAAATTATTAAAACAACTAAAGTCCGAGTACCGACTTTGAAAAATAATTAATTAAACTGTTAACTATAAATTTATAACACTATTAATTATAATTCCCAGTTACTTCTTGCTTTAGAATGTTGAAATTAATATTACGAATTTCATGACGCTATTGCCTATGGGATTATTATAGTCATCGTTAAAGGTATCTCTTGGGAATCTATTTTAAAGTAATTTAATAAAATAAGAACGTTAATACGATAACTCTAGTAGAATTTATTCGCGCGCATGACACGTTGCATTGATGTAGACCATGGGACTGTAGCCTTTACATGTGTGTGTCTTCTGGCTACCCAGGGATTCAATTGGGGGCAAATCGCTTCCACTATCACTAGACCTGCTGTTGGGAACCTCAGGTCTAAATCTAATCTGCGAGTCAGGGTTCATTAGACTAGAGCCCTCACTCGCCCCACTTCCTTGAACCCTGGACGATAGCCGCTACACCTGACTCACTCTCGAAACGAGCGACGATCGACGGATATTACGAAACTCCGCAGATGGACCTTTTTTTAAATGGAAAGAAAGTATGTTATTTGTTTTACTTTATACCATATTGTTTTCATTATATATGTGTATTTTTGGAGATTCATAGATTATTACACTGTTGCAAATAAAATTAAAACATAAGATTCGATATCTTAAAAGTGCTAACCGAGCGTAAATCAGTTCGCTAATGACAATTATAAATTTAGATAGTCATTAAAAAACGTCAAGTTGATAGATAGACGTCAAGGCGGCAGCATATAGCAATAATAGGATTGTAAAGTGGGGGGGGGGTTAAATTGATTAACGGCTTGATGGTAAGTTGATATGCGAATTGGAGGTCTATTCTGTCCTGTCCATGTGTTGGAGTTGTTGGAACGCAGATGACTGGAATGACACAGGTGTGTTATTTTAGTTATCTCTTGTCCCTCATACGAACTTAATTTTAATTACATTAAAAAATAGCTGTAGGATGATACTATGAAATTTCGTTCACGTAGTGCAATGAAATTCCTAGGGATCCAAATATCTAGGGATTTCCCAGGATCAGTCTGCCCCCTATCCCCTAGCCCCAGTGGCGCTAACGGAGGAGCGAGAAGGTGGTTTTCTTCGGTGGAGCGAGTCAGCGAGGGCATTGGCCTCACGCTGCCTCTCCGCGGTTGCAGAAGCCTCCTTCTGCAACATGACACTATCGCAGACAGAGACCATCTCCATCCAGCACTTCTCGCTGCCAAGCATGCCGTCAATCATGGCTGGCAGTGAGAGGACTCCACCAATTATTATAGTCGTCAGGATTTGCGCCGTGTCCAGCGATGGACCACGAATCTGTAGCATTGAACGTAAGACAATATTTAAAAAATCTTCAATTATGAGCTTCAATAGAATTTTCATATATTCTGTAAATTTATGTTGATGTTGTATGAAGGCGATGTATGGGTTCATCTGGAGTCGTGGTAGATCTCGCTTGACAAATTCTCATTCTGTTTGCTTCAAAACACTGCCGACGCTCTTCTTCAGTCTCATTGTCTCGAAGATTATAAACTCGACTCGTGTTACGCGTACCGACCTATACGTTTGACGTCTCACTAGTGGTATTTTCTTATCATCAATAACAATAATACGAATAACACGAAGATAAATCTCTAAACTGTAATTTATGTGAATATTGCCGGTTTAGAACATAGGCTTAGAATGTGTCACTTTGGTTATGTTATTGACGAATGTACATCTCTCTGAATATAACATAAACATATATCAAAACACACAAAACAACGTATTGCTGTTGTAAAAGAAATGATCATTGTATATGAATTATTGTCACCATAAGGTCCTCCAGACCGATTTCGGCCACGGCGGCCAATCTCAAGAGAGATTAGCCAACTGCGCAGGAGATATTATAATGCACAAGTGTGTGCGCAAACACAGGTGCACTCTCTTTTCCTTAGCTCTCATAATCCGATGGGACGGCAATCCGACACGACCGGAAAGAGTTCAGGCGCAGGACCAACGGCTTAACGTGCTTTCCGAGGCACGGGAGTGTTCACACTTCCACCTTCCAGACTCCGGGCTGCTACTGAGAATTTTCTGACAGAAAAACCCAATAACTATTTATTGGCCCGACCTGGGAATTGAACCCAGGACCACCGGGTCTGCAGCCTAATATCTAGCCACTAGACCAACGAGGCAGTCACCATACTGACAACCTTGACAGATTGGATAGGCTGACACTATGACAGTATTTTCTTCTTTTTCAGGGAATTAGTTTTTACTCTGATTTTTAATAGTATGAGATTTAAACAAACTGTTCGGTTTTATTTTTTTTTCTTTTATACAAATTTATAGTCCAGTCAAAGATAAGATATTTTTTTATTTATATCTATATCTATACTACTATATAAATCTATTGGCTCCGTCTGTAAATTTTTTTTCCATCTAATTTTGTGATAAATAATCGTTTTATGATGCAGTGATTCACATTATACTATTTTTTTTCATTTTTGTCTGTCTGTCTGTCTATCTGTCTGTCTGTATCTCTTCTTATAACTCAAGAACAGCTTGACCAATCTTAATGAAAATTGGTACACACAAAGAACATGTGATGGCGCAAATGTTAGGCCATATATAAGATCAGTAAATCTGAGACCATATTTTTCATTTTTTTACTGTAATGTTTCCACCCCATACGCCAACACTCATTTGGGGTTGGTTTTTTTAAAAATGACGATATACGTATGCATTTGTTTTTGCTGAGAACCTTTGATATTCAATTTCATTCTTAGAAATTCAATTAACAAATTCAAATAAACCAATACTGATTAAAATATAGTTAACGATAAATGTCGTCGAGGATATTTTACAGGAAAGAACAGTAGGCTTTACAGAGGGATAACATTGTTATTTGATAGATATTCTTTGCTCGGGTTGCAAAAAAATCTTAGTTTAAGAAATTTATCATAATTTATATTGATTCTTTACAAATATTCTTATAGGGTCAAGTAGAAAGTCGCCTGGGAAAAGTCGGACACAACTACTGCACTACAAACAACTACTGTTTTCACATTTCACTCATGCTATGGATAGATGGCGCTGATCGTATTTAAATCGCGCTATCAAGTGCCCGAATAAAATCATGACATCGAACGTAGTGTTCAGAAGGTATAACTAATTATAATTATCTCATTTTCAGGTAATGCATTTCATATTCAAATTTTTGTAAGCGGGTGATTTGTTTCGCCCGTTAATAAACTTAAGAACCTCACATAGTGTTAACCTATGTGCTATTTAGAGAGCTGCAATGGCTTAGTGGATAGATATAATGGATTAGTCGAATATGAGATGATGCACATTGTATCCGTACGTGTTCAGCATGAACGTAGTGAATTTACTATTATTTAATTTCGCAAATAATCGAATAATAATATTTGCAAGATTTCTGCTAAATGATAATAAACTATTTGTGCATGCGGTTTCCTGCGGATAACTTAAGCAAATCACTAAGAGCGGACTTATAATATTTCACCATATACAACATTTTTAGTTTTATTTTCATAGGATATTAATTGGTTTTCGCACCCGGATTTAGATAGGGCAACAAACTTTAGGCCAGGTATCATGTGGCCACATGATGGTATTGTTGGTGGCAGCGCACCACAGTCATCGATCATGGAGTTATCCGCAAAGAGTTTTGACAGTAAATCGGCTTTCACGTGCGGACTGTGAGCTAGCGATCCGTCCGGATTCCCGAGCGGTGCAGGTGGGCGAAATTGTTTTGCACAGACTTGGTCAGACGCCTGAAGCTACGGGAGCCCCTAGGATGTGAAACTAGGTCATCGCCAATCTGCACAATGCGCTGTACATCCGTCCTTGTGCATTCCTTCCTTGATGAGCAGCATCGGCACATTCACGAGTGAACCAACGGTTATGCGTACCCTTCATAATGAGATTTGAGTTAGGAATGTTATAATATTCCATCCCCAACAGGATCTCATCAGCAAGAGCAGCGGCGCTAGCTGTCGGGTCATTTCCACCGAAGCAATGTTCCGTCCAAGGGACTGACGCATAATAATCACGTATACCGTCCCAATGTGCTGACTTATAGTGCCAAACGCGAGTTGCATACCATTGGTGCAGCTTGGCCTGTGACACTTTGATAGATATAAAACTGTGATCCGAAGAACCAAGTGGAGCTCGATCCTCAACCTGATATTCTATAGGGTACTATCCTCAGTAAATCCGGATCTAAGGCGTCCGCCAACACCATACGGTATGGACGCCCAAACAGCGAGTCCCTCTAGAAGCTTGTACCAGGAACAAGCGTAGCATCCGAGATCTTGACTCGGAGCACCAATTTGACTTCCCGGAACGCCTCATATGCTTCAGTTTTTTGGTCTAGAGTTGCTCGCCTTCTTCTTAGGGTACGGGAGTACTCACGGCGCTTACGCAAACAACGTGTGCCGAAGGACAACCCATATTCACACATAAAGGACACTTCGTTGACTGGGAGGAGTAATCCCTCGCCTTGTGGCCAGTTTCATCACGGGCGAAACATCTATCCGGTCCAGACAACAGTGCTTGAGCATCTCTGCCCGACGTGACCCTACTCGAAGCACTGGTAGCGGTGTAAGGGTCTGCTTTCTAGTGCCTAGACTCTTGCGAAGCCCCATCTAATGCGAAAACAAACCAGATCCGAGCGTTCGGCAGATTTCACCAACTTTACCGTTCTCCGCCGAACATCCACCCGCATCTGCGACAGCCGACGTGACTTCTGTCAGTGTCGTGGCATCGTCTAGAATCTAAAACCCGTTCTTTTTTTTGCATAGGTGACCGTTTGGCCACCTCCACCACCGCCTCTTCTGCGGACTTCCTCCGCAACGAGGTCTTATGACCCGGTCGGGAAAGATTTCGACTTCAAAGGTTTTGCGTCCACGATAGACTCCATGATCTGTTTTGGATACCCGGCGTCACAATCTCGCGACGAATTCAGGGCAGGAGGTGGGAGAGTGGATGGAGCTCTTGGTGCAACTGCCACTGGCAGGCGTGTTTGGCTTATAACGTTGGCATGGCGGGCGTTATACGCGGCAGGAATCTCCCTGGCTCGGATCTATACGGGCTTCTTCGTCATTTCATTTGGGCACTCGCTGAAATTGGTGACTTTGGCACGAAGTTCAACGACTTCGCGCTCCAGCCTCAGTACAGCGTTATTCACGTTACCCCTTCGCATCATTTCCACCACTGCAGCAGTCACTTTTTTTTTTTTTTTTTTTTTTATTGTATAGGTTGGCGGACGAGCATATGGGCCACCTGATGGTAAGTGGTCACCAACGCCCATAGACAATAGCATTGTAAGAAATGTTAACCATCACTTACATTGCCAATGCGCCAACAACCTTGGGAACTAAGATGTTACGTCCCTTGTGCCTGTAATTACACTGGCTCACTCACCCTTCAAACCGGAACACAACAATACAAAGTACTGCTGTTTTGCGGTAGAATATCTGATGAGTGGGTGGTACCTACCCAGACGAGCTTGCACAAAGCTCTACCACTCTATTTTCTCTGCGCGTGGCCATGCGAAGGCTGTGGACCAAGCTCCCTTTAATAATGCGGGAGCGGTCCGCATCCTTTTCTATCGGTAGAAGGTTGTTGGAAATGCAGGCACCCAGTTCATCTTTTTGATATGCCTGGGGGCCTGCCATTTCGAACCCAAGCTGTTCGCGTCCAGGAAGGCTCTTCTTTGCTCTCGTAACAGCTGGTGCCACATAGAGATTGAAGAGCTCGTCCTCGTTATCCCCATCAGAAGCAGGATCGTTCGTCGAGGAGCGGCTTAAACAGCTGATATCCGAGCCCCCAGCTCTACCTTCCTCTTCGTCCGTACTAAGACAGACTCTGGCTCAAGTTCGTCGGTTCTTTCATTTTATACACAAGCGGACCACTGGCCCCGCTTGTGGATTGTATATCACTCACGAACTTTCATGGCTGCGAGAGCGTCTTGAGTCTCCTTGACTCTTGTCGCCCGTAAGCGCGTATGAGTGGCAAATGCTTCCCTCTGGCTGAGCTGGTTGCGATGCACTTACTGTGCGCTCAGTGTTGCCTCCTTGACTACGCTATCTTTACAACTTTGGTTTTTTTTTATTTGCATCCACACAATTCCCACGAGTATGGGAGAAATAAATAGTCCATCCAGGTGGTGCCCCCTGCACCTGGATAAGCCTTGCATAATTCGCCCCTAGTGTCGGCCGGTAACCTGGCGAGGAACGCATTCACGACTGAACTACGCATCAGCCATGCATCTCCTCGTACTGCGTCACCACTTGGGATTCGGGGTACTTTTTTATAGAGGTTTTCTTCCTCGCAGTCCAACTGGTTAAGCACCTCAGTCCCATGTACAGCCTCGAGACATGTCCACAGCCCCTCGTGCTCGGTGGCAGGGTATGTGAACACTAAGCCCATCCTTGCCTCCACCAATGTGTCTAAACACATCCTCTCGGTTGCCCGGGACGCTCACATAGTCTACTCTGTTGATCAGGGAGGTACCAGGAGTGGCCTGTGCGGCACGAAGTCCCGAATTCGCCTCTTACAACACCCACGGGAAGAGATGGAGGAATGCTGTTCTAAGCCCGGCACTCCACTAGGGACGGGTATAATACTTATTTTGACCGTACGGGGACCGTACCGGACGGGGTCATATAAAAACTAGCTGTAACCCGTGGTTTCGCCCGCGTAAAATACGTAAAGGATAAATGATTGTTTGAATTCTGTGATTTTAAAGTAAGAAGCATGAATTCTGGTTAGAAAAAAGTATAATAATCCTTACAAGCATCCTTACAGCGTCTATGTACCCATAGATCTCAAATGACACACGTTATATACTGAAAAGTAACTCTCTAAATATATAATTGTCCGAAAGGCTTACTACTAGTAAACATGAAATTACATGAATTAGTCTGATGGTGATATGGTTCTCAAACTCAAATTGTTTTATAATATTTTTAGATCTACTTTGCTTAGGTATCTTCTTTGCTTGCATTTTTTATAAAACAAATAATTGCTAATTGATTTGGAAATAAATCATAATAAAAATATACATTTGATTCATCGTGATATTAGGGTTGAATGGAAATGGGTCAGAGTCGATATCGTCATTCGTGTTCAGTGAATGCGAGACAAAGGAAACATTCACGAATTTACTTAAAAACCGTAAATGTATTGACGCGACAATAAACATGAAAAATCAAAATTTAAATTTTTTTAAATCGACCTCTTTGTATTTCCGGAATGAGAATTTAGTAGAAGAATGATTTTAAATTACATAAGGCTTCACATCTAGCTTATCTAAGTAACATCCATTTATCATCCATTCCGTTTTATCAAAAGGGATGCAATTTTTTTTAATTGGCATCAATCAATGAAATTATACATTTGAGTATGAAACAAAAAAATTTTAGACGTGTATAATATATTTATAGTATTATAAATTCGTTTCGGGGTAGTTTGGGATTTATTTAAAAGTTTGACGATAAAGATATTATATAAAAAATAGATAAATAAAATGCATAAACAAAACCTCTTGTCCAAGATTTATTAAAAACACATGGCGAAGACGAGATATTGTGATAAATTATCCACAAAAGATTCATTATTTTACAAATTCAGCAGACATTAGAAAATGGGGCTTAACTTAAATATACAGTCGTTCACTAGGGTGAGTTTAAAAGAGGTAGAATATTCTTCCGGCCGGTAGAGAGTTTCTAGGTGAAAAATTTATGGTCTCAGAGAATTTAATTCCAAAATTACGTGAAACGATTAAAGACAAACGTCGTAGGAATCTGTTATCAGGCGTGTCGCTTCGTCACGATAACGCGTCTGCTCATCGATCGGTATTCGCGTTCTACGCCATTCGCGGTGTTGAATTTTATATACTTGACCAGGCCTCATATTATTCTCCATACTTAGTCCTTTAATGGTTTCAGTCATTCCCAAAATAAGACTAATTTCTTAAATAAAGCAATATATATTATTGCAGATACGAATTGTTACACCTGCAACTGAATTCTATTAATAAATTTACGCAAGTTACCCGATTTCTTATGGTCAAATCTTGTGTTGATAAAGTAACTGATTGTGATTGTCCCACTACTGGACTCAGGCCGCATACTCGTTTGGAAAGATATTGGAATGAAAATGTCGTTTATTTTTATAAGAATTAATGAAATTGCTTCCACTAACTTTTTTATTGAAATTTTAGAGATTTATAAATTTTCATGCATCATTTTCACGCATCAAATCAAACAAATAATAGTTACCGGCTTTTAATTTCATTGTATAATTTGTATATCTATTCGTATAACATTACAATTTACATGCATCGGAAATGAACCAATGAATGTTCGGAAATCAACTTTCAAGTTTGTATTACATCCAAGAGCCTTGAGTAATAATTTAATGAAGTTTACACACATATGCGTGTTGTATTTGCGTATCATATACCTAAATACTGCTTACTAGGTTATTTGGTTTGATTAGATGGCACTAAAAATTACTATAACGTGACGTCACCACCGGCAATCCTGCAGCTATCTTTAGTTATAAGTAATGACCACTTATTTTTATTTTTATTGTACCATAGCAAATGATTAAGTCTGGTCATTACTTATAACTAAAGATAGCTGCAGGATTGCCGGTGGTGACTTTTCCCGATCATTAAGAGTAGAGTTGGATTCGAAGAAACTACATAAAGACAAGTTTTCTCCTTCGCATTATGTAAAGAAATGGAAAAGAAAGTTGACAGAAATTAACTAAGACTGCCTTAGCGAGAGACTGTTTCCTGGAAGAAAGTCGTACCAATTTCTCGCCAATTCTGCCGATGTCTTCCGACTTTGCCTTAGCAATAACGTTTTTGAAGGACCTACTGGCAGAGTTGTATTCCTTTTGAAGATCGCTGGTATTTATATTTAAAGAGCCCAATTTGTCAACAGTTGTTTTTGTTGTTAAGAGTTCCATACCTCGAAGCACCACGTCAAAAACAGAGACGGAATCATGTCTGGATCATCCTGCGAGAAGCACCGCCTCCACGGGTAAGAATATCATGGGTAGGCTACCCATGATTTTCAAAGAAGGACCATATTCTATTCTAATCCGCTGACCTCTAGTGTAAATTCGATGACAGACCACAAAGCGAAGCCGTTTAGGGTGCGAAATCAGCACAAAATACCGGACGAGCCAAGAGGACGGTCAATGGAAACGTGGTGAGAAGTGACCATCCAGGTGAGAGGTCAGCAAACGGGAAAGGTGTTATATTCTCCACATTTGTTATTCGCGTTGACAATTATTATATGAAGAAAAAAATTAAAAGCTTATACATAAGATTGGCGTGAGAGAGTTTTTCAAACTAGACACTATATTATTTGATAAAATATATGCATCACATAATTAATATCACATCACATAATTTTAAGTTAATAATATGATTATTGGGATATTGCGGAAGTCGTATCTTTGCGTTGCTTCTTCATATTATCTCGTTTATTACATTAGTATTAAGACCGTAAGTTTGTACAGTATAAACATTTTCTATAATACTATTGTATGATTGAATTAAAAAATAGAATCATAAAAATTTATTAGGAAAAAACATGCGGTCATTAAGCCTGCTGCCTGAATTTCTAATATATAAAGCTGAACAATTGTAATCTATCTATATATATATATAAAAATCTCGTGTCGGTTTAGTGTTTATACTCCTCCGAAACGGCTTGACCGATTTTGATGAAATTTGATATGTATATTCTGTAGGTCTGAGAATAGGTTTATATCTAATTTTTATACCCCTAGGTGTTAAGGGTGGCTCACGCCAAAAATTTTCCTTTTTTGGACAAATTCTTTTATTATTACTTTTTTATTATGTGGCATTAAAAATACATACAACCCTAAATTTTCACCCTTCTACCATCAACCCCTATTTTTAATAGTGATATTAGTAATTCAATCATTTTCAACCTCGGTCGATAACTGGATCAATTAACACTTGCTCAGTTATGGTGTCACTTCTCACTATGTAAGTAGCACGGAGTAGAGATGGGAGCGTTTTCCTGTCTCTCTTGCAATATCTCATTTCTTACACAGTTTTCGGAAAAAAATCGGATATTATTATTGTTTGTACATCGATCGCAGTAGTGACGCTTACAATTATCATTTTATCATTTCCGTGTAATTTTCAACTAAATTTAATATAAATTTGCAGTGCTGTAAATATTATTATTAATTATTAATATTAAGAATATTTCTACTGTATTATTCTTAAGGAAAAATATTGTGAATGGTAAGTTAAATAACAAAAATGTGTGTGTACTTATGTACATGCGTTAGACATATTATAATAAAAAAAAACAAATAACGGACCAACTTTTTCAAAAAAGTCTATATCATAGTGTGGGACCATTGTACGATGAGCATGACCACATAGAAACCGTAGACAGAACCAAAAAATATAATAAAAATGTGTGATCGGGGGATCCCCGGAAGGAATAAAGTTCTTAGCGATATTTTTTTAACTTAAACCATGTTTTAAAATATAGATTTTTAATATTTCTGTATATTTCTGTATATTTGACACACTTCCGTGCCACGAAAGGGGCACGTAAAGTTGTTGGTCCTGCCTCTTACCTGAACTTTTATCGTTCGTGTCGGTTTACCGTCCTATCGGATTATGAGAGTGCATCTGTGCTTACGCACACACTTTTGCACTATAATATGTCCTGCGTAATTGGTACATCTTTCTTTAGATTGGCCATCGCGGTCCAAATCGGTCAGGAGGAAATTATTCTTCGGAGTGTGCTTCGTGGGGCCTCTAAGGCATACCCTGGCGGCGATAGTCGGTAGAGATCTCTCGCTGCCGAGCGTGATTAACGCCATGCTGCAACAAGCACCATGCATGCAGCACGCATGGTGCTGGTTGGAAATGGTCTCCTTCTGCGAGAGTGTCATGTCGCAAAAGGACGCAGCGGAGCGGCAGCGCCAGGAAAATGCCTCCGCTGATTCGATCCGTCGAAGAAGACCGACGAGAAGGCGTAACCACTATGCGCACGCACCAGCCACCGGGGCTAAGGCCCCGGGGGCCCCGGGGTTTCCGGATACAGGGAACGTCAAGGTAGCATGCGCAAGCGATCCCGTGGCGCCCTCCGACCAGACGGAGAGGATACCGCTGGTTTTTTTACTGGGTATACCGGCACCTTCAGCGCTGGTGAGCCCTACATACCCCCCAGTTCATGTGGGGGAATTGATAAATTTCTTTTAATACTTTAGGAAAATAGTAATTTATTCAAAATTAAATATAAAATAGCGAATTATAAGTTAAAAAATAGTTCAAAAGATATTTACATTTGTATAGAATTGAGGTTACCTCATTGGCCGCACACAATCCTTAGTGTCAAATCTGAAAATTTGCACACTTACACATACATACACATACAACCGCTAGAATAGAGAGAATCAGTAAGAAAGAAAGAGGGGAAAGGTCGCTTGGAGGACACCGCTTTTTTGTTACATGACAATTTCTGCCAGGTCACTTTACTTTGCAGTAGTAAAAGAGCTTTGCTCCAATAAATGAAAAAATATGTAAAGCATGTTGTACTTTACTTTATGCATTATTATTATATGCCCTGTACCGAACACCAAAAAACTTGATTTTTGGTTTTATAGAAATTCTGAATCGCCTTATCAAGATCTATTATCTGTAAAAACATGATATTTTTTACGCTAAAAATGGCGGAGCTATGAGAGAAAGAGACTCAAATATCACAGTGTAGCACTATCTCCTTTGGCGATCTAGTAAACTTTAAAAAAGTGACACCTCAGTTATCCCCCTGTTAGTGCTTGTGTGAAGAACTTGAGGTTTTCGCGAACAACCTGATAATCGAAGTTACATACATTTTTGGTGAAAAGGTAAGTATAATTTTGACCGTTTTTTTCTTTTCCACAATGTATTGTATCATTTTATCACATTGTTTTTGTAAAATATGAAAAATATTTAATGTGGTTGGTCCTTGATATCACATTTTTCTTGTAAAAATTATAAATTACACTGTGATAACTTGAAAAGTAACATCGAAGATGATGAAATGTTTGCTCTCTAGCGAAATGTGATTTGAGTTATTTGTTGATGTGCTGTTATTCCGTAATACTTTTTAATTGTGTTCTGAATTTATTTTAACTTATAACTTTGTATGTGCTAAACAATAACTTTTTATTTGTATTTTATTTGCTGATGGGGTCGAGGTCAAAACGAATGTACAATTAGCAAAGAGAAAAAATGAAGACGATATTCCAAATTCCGACCGTTTTGCGTTTTTCCTTTTGATTCCATAAAATGTCCTAATTTAAATAAAATATTTGGTTAGTAAATTGATATTTTTTTCATCTATATGCTTCACAGGTAGATAATTATGATATTATAGATAGGCTGCCCGTGTAGATAATTATGTAGTAAGAAGATAGGTACACATTTCGAGAAAATGTAGGTAATTATCCTGTATATATTCTACTCGTGTTTATCTTTCAATTTCAAAGAATGAAGAGACTTCCATGAAAATTGGTAGAAACTTCAACATAAGCTATAACTTAACTCGAATACAGAACAAATTACCTGATTTTCATTTTTGCGATGACTGACTGAAAGACTTGGATAACCAAGGTGTACAAGAATAGCCAAAGCTTACATTTACTTAAGACGAAAAAGGTGCACTAAAGGAAATTTGCAAGCAACCAATCAAAATCAAAAAAGATCAGTCTGCAAAATCAAATAAAACTATACTAAATAATACAATAAATAAATCTTACACCACCACAGAAAATTATACTTCGAACGCCATTATAGATAACGCCACACTTTTAATTGATTCTGGCATCACGGAAACGGATGCTCAAACACCTAGGAACATAAGTTCAAAAAGAGTAAATCACAATGTTTTCCTTTTTACTTTATGAGGCGAAAACAAGGGCTTGCAAAACTTTCTTTGTCGCAATAACACTTAGCTATTAAGAATCGACCCACAGAAACATTGATAAAGAAACAAACGTCCATTTGCTTAAAAATAATTGCATTTATCTATGTTTGCACTCTAATCATGTACACATATATAATCCACTGAAAAATGCAGGAAGAGCTTTTATTGATGGTGTCTCTAATATTGAATCCCATTACATACAGGCTAATTTAAAGAAACATTACATCGATGGTAGTAAAACTATCTCAGTTGTACACAGAGATTATGTGGAATTGTTTCACGAGAACAAGCCAAAGTTTTGTTAATTGTATTATGTTTTATCGAATAATTACATAGGACTTCAATATAATATCTTTCTTCATTCCTATTTTTGGAATGAAAAAAATATTATATTGAAGTCCTTGCGAAATTTGCGAAATTTACAAAAATAGTTTCGTAGAAGAAAAATAACTAAAACAATTTGACTTACAACATGTCGATAAAAAACATTTGTCCCGAATAGAGAAGGAGAAGGATAATAAAGATGATGACATAGTAGTTGCTGTCTATGATTAACATGCACTATTTCAGTGCCTTACAGGAGATTTTTTGTTTGCTAGTATAAATCGAAATTCAATGTACTGAATTTGATAATCAACGATTTTAAAATGAACCATGTTGAAAGTTATGTGTGGGACTAATCACAGGCTCCTAGAGGTTTAAATGGGCTAAATAATAGTAACAGTAACAGCCTGTGAATGTCCCACTGTTGGGGTAAGGTCTCCTCTCCTTTTTTGAGGAGAAGCTTTGGAGCTTATTACATCACGCCACTCCAATGCCGGTTAGTGGCAGAATTTCAGTGAAGTTAGACACATTGAGAACATTCACGATGCTTTCCTTCACCGTCAAGCACGAGGTGAATTATAAACACAAATTAAGCACACGAAAATTCGGTGGTGTTTGCCCGACTTTGAACCGGTTAAGATTCCCGAGTTCTGACCACTGGGCCATCTCGGCTTATTGCCATATGCCTCTTTAAATATCTGATATTTCGGGAAGTGACAAGCCAGCTGACTTTGTTTTTATTCAAAGCTCAACTGGTGTTATTTTTCTCATAAAATTTATATTGTAAGGATAAAAAAATAAGAGAGTATAAATATGGTTCTTTTAAGTGACTAATTGTATATATTTTTAAATCCACATAAGTTGTTGATATCATCATAAATATATTATTCTCAAGTAAAAATTACTACTAGATACCATTACACTAATTTTATTGTTCTTTCCGCTTTATTAATAAATAAATATTTTCAACAACAACGTTTTATTATTACATAAGTTAGCATCAAGTAAATAATTTCATCATCTTCAACGTGTTATTTAATTATAGTACACCGTAAAGTTTGCATATTTCAGGAACAAAATGATAAGTTTTCTGTTATTTTTTTAAACGTGATAATTTCGGGTATTTTATCCGAAAACTTACGATACTTTAACATGAATAGTTTCAATATTAGTTGATCTAAAACACGCTCTTACAGTGTTACGTCATCTGTGTAATATTTAAAAAGATAGGATCGTTTGAAAGGCTAAAAATCGTTTCCTGTAAAATCGAGGTTTTTGAGATGTCACACTATCGTCGCAAATCAGCGATATGTGTGTGTGCGTGGGTGTGTATGTATGCGCGTGTGTGTTATTATAGTAATAAAATAATTTATTATATTTTTATTAAATATACTAAATATACTAAATATACGGGTGAAGCCGCGGGGCACAGCTATTATTTAATAAACTTAATGTAACTAATATTTTAAATGAAAAAGTTTTATTATATTTTAAATTCTTAATGAATACGTAAATACAGCGCTGCTCGCTGAATAATAATTAACGGATTAGGAACTGCTGCCATGTTTAATTAATATTTCTGCCCGCCTCGAGGCGATTGTCGATGGACTTTTATGTGTTTTATATAAAAAATGTTTATCTTTACTATTATTATATTACATAGAGATAAAATTTTATAATTCGTTATTTTTGTTTGTAATTGATAAACACAAAAACTACTATAGCGATTTTAAGCATTCTCTCACCTACAGAAAGCTACATTATCAGCAAGGGAGATAGGCTACATATTATTTTCAAACAAATTAGAGATATAAAAACTTTCCTATAAAAGTAATTATTTTGCGTGCGCTACTGTTAATGATACCCAAAATAACGTATTACAAAAACATGAGTACTATAAACATAATACTCAGATGTTAATATACGAAGATAAAATGCTAAAATTAAGAAAAGGTATGAGTGAACCAATGATCTCGAGAGCGAACACTATGCTTAGTCTATTATTTCTCTACGCATTTTATTTTTTGTAAATTAGCAATATTTATTCATTTAAAACGTTCTATTAAAAAAGTGCCACTCGAACTTACAGCTTATTTATCTTTTACACTAAATATATTAAAATTGACATCTTAGGAGTGACAGCAAAATGAAAATTTTCGCGAATGAAAAATAAGTATGGTGGCTACTTCACCATCGCAACGTTGACCACGTTGCGATGGTGAAGTAACCTGCGCAAAAAAATTGTGTAATTATGGATACTTAGGGGTACGGCCTTGTGCAAGCCCATCTATCACATATTTACCGCCAAACAGCAATACTTAATATTGTTGTGTTCCGGTTTGAAGTGTGAGTGAGCCTGTGTAATTACAGATACAAGGTAGGTACATCTTAATTCCCAAGATTGGTGGCGTTTTGATGTAAGAAATGGTTATATTCCTAAAGTGTCAGTACCTATGGGTGGTGGTGACCACTTACCATCAGATGGTCTACGTTTTAGTCTGCCTACCTGCTCAAAAAACGGGTCAATTTTTTTAGGGATCTTAATATGGGACGAATGTACGCTGGGCCATTGCTCACAAATAGCCATAAACTTAAGAAGTTCAATGTTTTTTTTTTTGAACACAAGATGTTATGCTGATTATTACGCTTGCTCACTCACCCTTTAAACCAGAACACAACAATACAAAGTACTGCTGTTTTGCGGTCGAATATCTGATGAGTGGGTGGTACCCAACCAGACGAGCTTGCAAGAAGCCCTACCACCGTAATACACCATAATGCCACACTAATAAAATTGAAAACGTTATGATCTCGTTTGCAGCCACCATTATTATCCATCGTGTCGTCGCCTGTCCCTGATGTTGAAGGCTACGTCTGTCGTTCTATATTTAAATGTTTTCTATTTATTTAACTTAAGTCGTTATAAACACCAATACTTATCAAGTTGAGCGGCTTAATGATCATTGTATTTATGAAGTTACTGTGTATGTGCATTTAATTACTGTCTGTTAATATATCGCCGTCTTTTTTCGTTTTGAGCCACAAGTCTGACTCTAAAATTCAGAGCTAATAAAAAAGCTACACGAAAATTCAATTTTCAGATACAAAACGTTACTAACGTTCTGATTTCCACGAGCACAATAGGGAGTCATGGATGATTAATCTACAGTAACAGCTGTTAGACTTAATTCAATAGACCATTTAGCCAATCCACGATCGTGAATTATAAAATCAGTAATAGCGGGTTCGCACGAATAATTTTTTGTCTTTTAATTAAATGAAAATATGCGCTATGCCTTGTGCAGAAAAAAAATTCTCACGTCAAAATATCTGCTTTTATAAAAAAACTCGGTGGACTTTCTTCTTGTTCGTTGAAATCTCTACTTTCTGATGGTGTAAAAAAATATAATTCCTATAATTTTTGATTGAAAATTGGGGTGCTTTTTCGATATTAAGTCAAAATAAGGTGAAAAAATTAATATTTTAAATCAAAAAAATTACAGTGTGCTTGGGACATAAAAAGATAAGTTTTCACCAAACTTCGTTATTTTTGTTTTGTAGTAGATGTATGTAAAAAACCAAAAAATTTAAGTTTATGTGAAAAAAGTGTAAATGCAAAGATTGTAGATTCTTAAAAACTCACCCCCTTCCACTTCCCGACCTCAGATCGCCCGTAAATTACTTTTCCTTGCATTTTTGTTATATTCTCTTCCTTTTTCAATGGGTTTCATTCTACTATAATTTTTTTTCACTTTTTACAATTTTCAAAGGCTGGACAGGTCTGGCCCTGGTCTATACTTATTATACACACGGATTATTAATATGAGAGAAAAAATAATTTGATATTCCAACGATTATTGTAATTAAAAGTAACTGTTTCATATATGTGTTATATTATCTTCACAGAATGTAAATAAACAAAACAAAACTTCATCTGTAAATTTTATTAAATGCATCAGGACTTGCACCTGAGTGTATCGTATATTTAATTAAAGTAATTAATATTAATTTACTGTATATTGTTCAAGTATTGATATATAATTACGATCATAAATATAAATTTACAGAACCCCTTTATATATGCGAAATGATGCCTCAATAGTTAATTTTTCATCGAAGTCTATTCAAGCGTAAAATTATTGTTTATCTGTTTATTGCTACTCTGTGGAGCACAATGTAAATGGCTGAATTGCATAATTCGCTTTGTAGCCATTCATTCCTGTACCACATTGAAGTTCAACCGATATTATATGAATCGCCATTTCGTTGCGAAAGTTTGTGTATTTTATTCGCATTTTTGTGGTCGTATTGCGATATTTTGTATCGATAATATTTTATAACAGTTTAAAAGTAAAATTCAAGAGGTCTTTATGCATTCACAGTCTATAATATGTCTACAATATTATTCGTATTAATGTAATCATTATATATTATATCCTAATTCTTAGTAATATTATAAAAACGAAAGTGAGTTTGTTTGTTACGATTTCACGCCTAAACCACTAAACCGATTTCAAAATCTTTTACTAATGGAAATTTACATTATCAGCGAGTAACATAGGCCTCATTTAATCTGCCAGAAGTGAACGGAAATGAGAACACGCGGGCGAAACCGTGTAGAAAAGCTCGTACTCATATAGAGGATGTATACTATAAACTATTACACTAAATTATGTCAAGGAATAATTCATTTGGCTTACGCTCAAAGCTACCACAGGTGGGCGCATTCCTAATAGCATCAGACAAGTCGTTCCGTAGACAGACCACAAGCTTAACCTAGAAAAATGAAGAAGATGCAGATTATATACATATCTTAAACAATACAAATACAATTAGTTTAGTTTGATCGTTATAAAATTTTAGTATACCTTTTAAGTTAATATATATTATATTAACTTAAAAGTTAATAAGTTAAATTTTATCAAGTTTTAATAACATTCCCATAAATTGTAAGATCAATTTTAATTAAATCAGTCTAGTTTTAAATCATCGGTGTTTTTAATGAAAGTTGTATGGTTAAAAATCGATATATCCCTTTCTTTCATTATTAATTTGACATTCGAATAAAGAAGACAAAATATTGGATAACTCAATCGCTATACAACGCGTTTTCGTAAAGCCTGAATTTCTTGAATATAAATTTATATTTCGAAACGTTATTTAACTATTCCTCTAGAAGATTGTTCGTAACATTGAAGATTTAAATATTACTAATTGGATGGGTTTCAATATTACATCGTATCATACTCGTATACCCTCTATAGTAGGGTAATAAGCGTCTCAAATGCAGTATTTGTATTACCGGTACAGAAATCGCAATGGTATGGGATGACCTTATTTATGGCCATATTTTCTCCATTTATATATATCTTGAAATTATATATGATATATTGCAATAAAATTATTCTACATATAATAAGAAAACGTATCGCATTTTTTGTAATTTCCAATTATCTGAGCGACACGGTAAGTTAACTTTTAGTAAATACTTTTTAAAATCTATAAATAAAAGTAAAATAGTAAAAATGATCATTTGTAAAATTGTAGAACTCGATAAACAAGGCGCCTTCCTCCATTGGTTCACGCCTTTCCTTTGAGATCGAAGCAAAACCGTTACAGTTAAAGGTCACTGCTCTACTTTTGTGCCGGCTACTTCAGGTGTATTCCAGGGATCTTATCTCGAACTTCTGTCCCATCTATTTAATTCATTCGTTAATGGTATTATTATTAAAATTATAATTAAGTCATCTCTAGGTTTATTTTCTAAGAACAATTACGAACGTTTATGAAATGTCAGAAAGTGAAAAGGGACATTGACTATAATTATAATCACTAGCTAATCATACCATATTTTTTGGATAGGGTTGGCGTAAAATCCGTTCTTAGTGATCATCTACGTCGGGGGAGGAGTAACTGTGTAATTATATATATAGTGGCTAGTGATCAATTACGACCAGGGCTATTTATTCAGTAACTGTAGCAGTAACAGCCTGTGAATGTCCCACAGCTGGGCTAAGGCCTCTTCTCCTCTTTTGAGGAGAAGGTTTTTTGGAACTTATTCCACCACGCTGCTCCAATGCGGGTTGGTGGAATACGCATGTGACAGAATTTCAGTGAAATTTGACACATGCATGTTTCCTCACGATGTTTTCCTTCACCTTCAAGCACGAGATGAATTATAATCACAAATTAAGCATAAACTATTTATTCGTCGATATTTTAAAGTTAGGCATATATATGTATAATAAAGATAATAAAGTATGAATAAGCATTTCATAAAAAAAAACATCTATGCTTATTTAAAATCAACCAGATTACCAGAAACTAAAAACTTTGAGTATATATCAAATACAGCTTCATGAAGCTTTGCAAATTTTCCTGGTAAACTGGTTGATTTCAAATAAGCATAAATGCTTATTTTATGAAATACTTATTCATACTTTATTATATTTATTATATAAAACCATTGAAACTCTGACCTGATGCAGCATCATCTGGAATCAGCAAAACCCGTCTTTTATTCAAATTACAAAATAGGTATTATGTTTAAACTTATTTAAATGTTTTTAATACACACACAAATATAAATTACTATGAGATACTTTGTAGTATTTTTGTATTGGATTTATTTTTTAATTTACAATTTAAGTAACAGCACATCTGCGCGATTTTTTTTAAACTACGCTTAGTTGGTATAAGAGAAAACACTGTCGTCTGTTCATAAGGTAGGCAACTTAATGCCTGTGTAACAGGTACCAGCCCACTTTTATCATATAAATTATATAGGGAGTAAGTCGTCATTATTATACATTCATTAATACTTATATTTGCATGATTGGATAAAAGATTAGATATTCGTTTCACGGTATATATGCAATTTTACAACTGAAACCTGTATTGCAAGTTGGCCCAGAGGTTAAGGCTCCTACGCAGGTAATGACCGGTCACAGTTGTTTCGGAGTGTACCTGTGTGTGTAAGCTGCTCGGCAGAAACGACGTCGGCGTCGTCTCGGCTCTCCAACAGCCCCAACGCTCGTGGATTAAAATATAGGGCGTCACCCTGGGACCATGGATGCGTGAGGTGGGGGTCTCACGTGTCCTATTTTATCCGGCCCTGAGCAGGACGGCAGCTGAGATGGCCTCGCGTTGCCACTAGCGAGGAGTACATGGGGCTAAATTCCCCCTGAGGAGCCCCCTGAGGAGAGCTCCGCCGAGCTACGAGCGGAGCACAGCACGGGATGGGCCACGAATGCGTATATCAACACGATCCCATAGCCTCTCCGATCTGTGCCGAGGATGGCCATCGCATTGGTTTTAGTGGGTAAGAATCCCACATAACACCCCCCGCCCCCTAAGGGACACGGGTACCTTTCAGAAGGTTACCACAGTGAAAATGAGGTTAAGGCTCCAGAATGTTCACTGGAAATCGTGGATTAGAATCCCATACCTGACGCAGTGGTGGAAGCTAGGAAGGCTTCCTATTTTATATTTGAAAAATAAATTTAGACTAGAATATCTACGGACAAACTTTTATTAATTAGTACTTGCGACTCTCACAGGCTTCGCATGGATTCAATTTACTAATGAAGAAAACGAGAAGTGCTCTTAGCAAGAAAATATTAAGTATACTTATTTATTTATTCGTTTGTGTAAGTACTAATTGCCCATCCCGACTTCGTTTGGGTATAATAAGTATTTTATAATTATGTTTATAATTCATTTCGTTCTTGACAGTGAAGGAAAACATCATAAGGAAACCTTTATGAGTCTAGTTTCCCCATAGACCCCAGGGTTACGCCCTATCTTTTAATCCTCGGGCGTCTTGGCTGTGGGAGGGCCGAGACGACTCTGACATCGTCTCCGTCGAGCAGGATCGGCCCTTTCCTATTCCCGCTCCGCCGTCTCTTTCTGGACGACGCGTTTGCGCGCGTACCGTTCTTAGTAGAGAAGATCACACGACAACGCAAGAGCCCTCCAGTATTCCCGCCACTTCAAGTATTCGTTGCCTCGAGCACACTCGGAGGGGGCGCGTTTTTACTGTTCTGAAGGAGAATGCGAGTCTATTAATGGACTCTCGCGTCCATATCCGCCAGAATGAATAGCTGTTTTAACTGGGTCGGGAAGACAATTTATTCATTGTTTAATGCAGTTATGCTGTCATTAGTTTCGATAAAACTTTTTGAAATTATAGTCTATTCTAATCGATAGAATAATGTGACTGAAATGCATTGTTTGACTTTAACATTTTATAATTAATCCACAAACTATATGCAAAAAGAGATACAGTAAGCGCAGAATAATGTGTAAATATAACATTACTCCTTAATGCTTTCGTAAATCTGCGCAATTACATAATTTATTGTTGATAAATTACTATTCTGTTACAAATTCATTGTAAATATAGATAAAAGTTTAATATGGTAAAATCAATAAGTAGGTTAAAATGACTTGATCGTGTTTCTTAGATATTTATCTAAATAAATTAAACAACACTTAATTCCTCGAGTTTAACTCCATTAACCTCCAATTGAAGATTAATTAAAAAAAAATAACTTTGATATCACTGCTTGTTTTTCGTCTTTGTATTGAAAAGCCTGATTTTAATTATTAGTATACACATTTCTATATAGGCAACGTGTCGTACGTTAACGTAACTTAAGGTTCTACTTTATCCCGTATTACTTATCCCTTATAATGGTATTTTGCAGCATCTTTCAATAGTGTACATTATCATTTGTACGTTTTAATTTCAAAATCGAAGAACTGGTATACAGCCCTACATATATAATCCATATAATGTAGATCGTATAATGTATATCATATAGCTTTATGTAAATAGCATTATTTATTTGCGTTGTAGTAGACATTAATTAGTCTATACAACGTTTCAAAAATTGATAGAAGACCGATTGAATTCTAGTTAAGAACCCTACCTCACTGTAATATTGAAGCGATAAAAAATTACCTCTATATAGGAACAAGAAATGTAAACGATAGCGCGATTTAAAAGACTTGTAGTGACATCTAGCAGTGGAAGTGAAAACTCTCGAAGTCTCACACTAATTATTTATTATTTAGAAGTTATTTCTACTTTTATTGAAATTCTAAAAACAATAATTATAGTACACAACTGTGGGTTGTAATGTACATTTCATGTATGGTTTAACAGTATAAATATTACTGCATACGAATGGTTTACGAAATGCCAATGAGTGACACGACAATCACGTGGTAAGTAACTGTAAGATAAACAATTTTAGTTTTATTTTATAAGTAGACGAGAAGTTTAGATCATGGAATAATAAAGTGAAGCTGGGACAAGAATTAAAACCACGGTCTTGTATACAGGTCTAGCAACTGAGTCCAATTTCAATGGTGAGAGATAGGTGCGATTGTGTTACAAATTCGCAACGACGCCCGCTGTACGTCGCTGCTATCGCCTATCGAAATAATTTTACTTTAGCGCACAATAAAACAACTCGTGTTGTGCTTATTATATTATATGTATATTACATTTAATGTGCTCATTATACAATGAACACATGTTTGAATAGAACATTTTGAAAATAATATTTTGAATTACTTATTGAGTGAAAGGGAGAAGAAAAAAAAATCAACCATTCGCTGGAAAAGTATGTAAAGCGAGGGCATCGGCCATATAAACGTCAAACATGATATAATTTTGGACAAATAGCATAATTTTATCCTGTGATCCATGTACAATTCCATCCTCACCACCTGGATGTCTGGAAATCCACAACAGCGCGTTTTCTAAGGCATTTCCTGCCTCGCACAATCACTCTGTGGAATCAGCTTTCGCCGGCGACTTTTCCGAACCGAAATGACATTGCAACCTTCAAGAAGAGAGCGTACTCTTTCCTCAAATGCCGTCAATGCACCTGCAAGTCCTCGGATATTGCAGATGTCCATGGGCGGTGGTAGTTACATTCCATCAGGTGAGCACCTGATCGTTTGCCCCCTCTTACATAAAAAAAAAAATAATAATTTTTTGAGTATCTGTATCCCGCACGAACCTATCGTCATGCCTCTGGCGGTCTTAAATTGAACTGAACAGCGTCATTACGTCGACGTACCTCCACTACTTTTGTTGCAAGACCTGTGTATACGACCGTTATTAAAACTAACCAGTAACCACTCTTTCTCTTTACTCATGCTGTGGCCGTTAGATGGCACTGAATTTATTTAAATCGCGCTAATGTACAACAAGAACATAGATTGTACTATTTGTGATTCGCGAATAATCGAATAATAATATTTGTAAGATTTCTGCAAAATAATTATCACTAAATGATAATCTATTTCGTTGCTTAAATCAACGAAATAGATTATCATTTAGTGTGTATTTATTTTTAATATTTTATAATATTGTGAATGCAGTATTCGATACTTTATATGTAATTTGTGTGTAATACAATATTTATTTGAAATTGTTCTATCGTACTTCACCATAAACGTTATCCTCCTTATTGCAAGGTCCTTTAACAAATAGATTACCAGATAGTAAGTGGTCAACACCACCCAATGTCATTGGTATTCTGTCAATGCATATTATCTGTAATTACTCGTTTACAACAATTCTGCTGCGCAATGTACTGCTGTTTGTTGGTTGCAGACAGACAGCGAAAACATTATATCGTCTGGCCTCAAGTTGAAACCGACCTATGTGTGCCTACTTGCTTCAAATATATCTGCATAATAATAATGTAAATAAAATAATATATAAATTTCAGCTTTGCTGAAATAACGTAAATTTTTATACAATTTTCTAGCGTTTGAAATTTTATAAAACCCCCTAGGAACCGGAGCGAGAATCTAGCATTGAATTTTTTAATAAAAAAAAATGTTTAGTTTATCATACTAAAAGGGAAGACATGCTGCAATCAAGTTTTTGTTTTGTTGCAAATATAAATAAATGTGTGCTATTTGAGCACACGCAAACGGTAAATGTTTCTTCTATCCAGACAAGGACGCTAGACTATTGTTAAAATAGCTTTAACTTCACGAAAAGCTTTCTCAAAAATTCATGCCATATGTGGATGCTTTCAAACTTCTGGGAAGGAATCAGGTTAAGGTCTCAATTAACAGATATAGACTGCATGACAGAGTATTTTTTTTTATTTTTTTTATTTTATTGTTTTTTTTTATAGTTCCCGGTTGGTCAAATGACTCTACTCCACCTAATGGTAAGTGGTAGTAGAGTCCAAACGCGACGACGGCTAGTCAGGAAGAATGACTTGCACTTATGCTTGAAACGTTGCAGTTATGGATACTTTATTAATTTATAAAATAGCCCTCTATTATGACTCTACGGTATTTTTTTATCGGAGATTGGAGATTGTATATTTAAAACAATATTATGCATATCATAATAATTTTCATTATGTTGACAAATACGAAAGACAAACTCAAATGAATACGGATACAAGATGTATCCGGAAAGAAGATTCTTTTGCTTTCATTACTAATATTATTAATAAAATTAAATCTTATGCTGTTAAATTAAATAAAATGCAAAAAGATAAATAAGACGTCTGACTCATTAAAATTTAGTAAAAATTTAAAGTTTTTAGACAAGATAATTTCTTATCTCTGTAAAATCTTCATTTTAAATTTTGTATGATTGCGATCGCAAAATGTTTGTAAGAGTATTTTTACCTATTACATAGGTATACATTGTTTAAGTGATTGATTCATCATAATTATTTATTATAAGCTAATTCTCAATACCCTTGAAGACTTGTAACTTCAAAGGAACGCACACATGGACAACGATTTTTTTCTTTTTTGTATACATATTTCTAAAAACTGCCTATATTATATACGAATTTTATGTGATTAACTCTATCTGATTTCTATCGTCTTATGTTCATTTCATCTATGAACATTATAACAATAAGGATTCAGCCTATTTTATGAAAAGTTAAATTGTTTTTTCATTTTTTTTTAAATAAAAGAAAAGTCAATTTACGCCATTTAACTTTTAAACATTTTTCTTTCCTTAATTTAAATTTTCAATTGTTATTTTACACGGCATTTACACATAATATATATAAAGTATAAATAGAGTTACACAGCTAAGAATTACGTTATAAACAGTTCCAATAGATGGCACTGTAATAAAATTCTTGTTCACGCATAAAAGATTCGCTTCTGTATTTCTGTATTTGTTAAATGAAAAAGTTCATCAAGGTGAACACAGATGTCAGTTTCAATATCATCATGTTTATGTAACTGTTGTGATTTTATTTTTTACTTTTCTACTAAATTTATAACAGTTTTTAAGCAATTTGGCTGATTTAATTAATTTAATTCTATTGTCTGTTATCTGCCACACTATGTGAATATGATCTATGGTCCCGTATCCTCTTCGAAGCCCAGCCCCTTTCGGGGGGTTCAAACTCGTCAAGTTTAAGCGCGAGACGATTCTCGCGCGTATCATCTCTACATATTCGCCTCTTGTCCGTCATAATAAAGTTAATCTCTTTCCTAATTGTTCCCCCAAAATTTTTACTAATAGCAGCAGAGGATATGTTCAAGGTTGGTTATCGTAATGGTGGCAGAAACCTTGACATGCAGTATATGCTAATCAGCCTGGCTGATTCTTCGCTCGAACTGATCTCCAGATGAACTTAGGAAAAGCAACCTGATAAACACTTTTAGGAAAAATCTACCTATAACGGCTTAGCGTTGCCATATTTGCAACATGCAAAACACGGATTTTAGGATTTTCAAAAATCTAACCCCCATTTGGGTGAAATATATGTGTCGGATTTAGAGGCTGACATCAGAAGTAAAAAATCTAATTGACTATACAATTTCTTTATTATAATCAAGAGTTCAGTATTAATTATTAATTAATGATTTAATTGAATTAAATATCTTAAATCTTAATCAATTATTATAGTGAGATATAACATAATATAATTAATCACTATTCTGATAATTATAATATAATTTAAATTATAATAATGGCGTGGAATGCCAAAATGGCAGTCAGGGCAGGCTACTGGGACAGTGTCCGTGCACCAAGACGCATCCAAAAGAAATGCGTGCCGGATTAATATTACGATGGTTTTTATACTAAACAGATGACGTCATGTGCACGTGCCACTAGCGCATTGTTATCGCTGTCCGTTGTTTTTGTCGAACATCTGTTGCCGCCGTCATATGTATAGCGAATCCATTATTTATAAAGTAATAAGAATGAAATTTAATTTTAAAGCTTCTGAGCAAAAATAAATGCAGGTACGTATTTTTTTATTTATTTTTAGATTTTTAGAAATTCAACCCCAAACGGGAAAAAATAGTATAAAAAATGGTCTGATCTACTTAAAATTTACTGTTTATTTTCTTGAATGAATTGATAAACATGAATTTCATAGTTTTGGAAGTTCCACCCAAACGGGTGGATCTTTTTTATTTTTGTTGTGAAGGCTTAGAATGTTTGTTTGGACTTATTCCCTAAAAAGTTTTATATACATATTTATGGGTGCAAATAATAAAATACAAAAAATACGATTCTTTATAAAAGACTTCGCTTCCAAAGTGAAGTATTATTGATAAAGTATAGCTTATTTGCCTGTAGCTGGTCCGCTTGATAGCTTGATCATGGGTCAGCATCTTGACCACAAACATATTTTCATGGAATGTATTACACAGTGTTATCAATGTTTGCAAATGGTTACTTCTTATGGAGCCAAACAAATTGTGGAAAATGGAAATTATGCAAAACCACACTACCAAGACCACTTATTTGGTGCTCGAATCTTTACCTCAACATGACCCTATTCGTATTCATTTATTGAAGCATTTGCTCGAGGAGAGGTAAGTTTTCATTCCATTTAATTCCAATAATGAAAACCTACCTCTATCAGATTATTCCATATTATATCCATCAGATTATTCTTTCGAATTTCATAAATATTTCCCTCTTAATGTGTGTTTGCACCATGAAAATCAATAAGTCTCAAGGCCAGTCAGTCATGACCCGCATTGATTTAAGTGAGGACTGTTTTCACATAAACAGTTTTATGTTGCGTGCTCCAGAGTAACTTAGTAATTTTAGTCCCAAAAAGAACTTTGCGAGTAACTTAGTAATTTTAGTCCCAAAAATGTGCTAGGATTATTAATTATAAATAATGTTTTCAGTGACTTAAATATTTTTGTTTAATCTGAATATTTAAGAATCAATATCATCAATCGGGATGTCAATTCTGAATCTCGGTGTCCAAATTTCCGGAATACCGTGACCTTCTGCCATATTAGGATTCGTGTTTAGTTCAAATTTGCGTTGTCGTTCTTTTGTCGTCGTTTCGTATGATTGTTTTGAGTTTTTTCATTAATTTCATTATTGCATTGATAACATTGTATACTTTGTGGCTTTAGGTTACAATGATTATCTCGGTTGTAATTTTGTTCTATTTTTTTATATTTTAGTTTTAATATACTTTTAAGGTTACCTCTGCCTTAGTTGTAGGGTTTAATAAAGTTTGCATTCAATTGTTTAGTTTTATTTTATTTATAGTTTAAATAGAATAAAAAGGTATAATTTTTCTTTAACTATTTAGTACATATTTTATTTATATCATTACTTATGAGGTTATCTTTTAGTTTTGAGTTTACATTAATAGTTAGGTTGCATAATTCATAGAATTTATTAAAGATTGTATTTCATTGTTTAGTTTTAACTTTATTTATAATTTTATTAGATTTACTAGATTCGAATTTAGTAGCATGATTATGTAGCATGCCACGTTTCGACAGTTCGGCCCCACTGGAGGAGTCGCTGGGTAAGGAAAATTGGCACACTTACGTTTAGGCTAACGTAGGTGCTTACCGGACACGGGTGTTTCGGTAAGTACCTGCACAAGATAGCGAGGCGGGAGGTATCACCCTCTTGCCACGACTGTGTTGCGCAACTGGACATGGCGCACCACACCCTAACGGAGTGCGCTGCGTGAGGACCTCAGAGGCATACCCTGGCGGCGATAGTCGGCGGAGATCTCTCGCTGTCGAGCATGGTTAATCACGCTGATGTTAATCAAGGAGCTGGTTAAAAATGGTCTCCTTCGAGAGTGTAATGTCGCAGAAAATGGAAATACTACACCTAATATAGTATAAAAAGAGCCGTTACAATAATTCAGTAAATCCATTTTTCTTGAATAACTAGAATAATAATAATCACACTCATATTATGAATACGAACGGTTGTGTGTGTTGTGAATATTTGGTTCTTCTTCACGCTTTATCACATCTATACAAATAAACAAAACAGAAGTTTCTGTCTGTGATTTCAAAATAACTGCCTCTTTTAAATATATTATGGCTATTTGCGAGTTACCAAAACCAAAACAACATTCATATCATATATACGAAATGTCGTGTGAGTTTATGTTACTTCTTCAAGCTTTATCACAGCTAAAATAAAACATAATTAACATATTATGGCCTATTTACTATTTTTGATTATGTCGCCGGCAAAGCTGCTGGTGAACTGCTAGTCCTTTATAATCGTATGTTTAGAAGAACTATATATATACAAACATATTATTAAGATCGTGGTAATATAGCCTTATGTAGATAGTTTTATTTATTTACGCTGTAGTAGACATTTAAGTCTACACAACGTTTCAAAAATTCGATAAAATCAACCTGCTTTTGAAATAATTCGGGTGTGACCGTGACATGTACCGATTAAAAATTTATCGCTTTATACGAAACATGGAGATGTAAACGTAAGCGCGATTTAAAAGACTTGTAGTGGCATCTAGCGGTGGACGTGTAAACTGTCGATGTCTCAAATTATTTATTTAAACAGTAGTTATTTTTATGGAATTATGGAATTTATAAATGCAGTTACTCCTAAACTATATAGTACAGAACTGTGTGTTGTAATGTACATTAGATAAACGATTAAACGGTATTAATCTTACTCTATTTTATTTTAATATTTGATACGAATGGTTTTCGATTTTCAAAATATATTTTTCATATCATTATGATTACTTTTATTTGTCGAAAAACAAATTTTTTAATAGTATTAGTATATGCTATTGTTTTAAGAGAGCTGCAATTAATAATTGTTTTAAGAGAGCTTGACATTAGGTAGGTATTATGCTATTGGTATTATGGGTAATTAGTTTTATTGTTTTAATATTTCATACACCTTTATCTATCTGCTAATAAAATTTAAACTGATAAGCTATACACTAATAACTGTAAATGGTGCAGTGGTTACTTTTCATCTTAGCTTTACTCTTTACAAAATGTCAATGACTACGATCACGTGTTAACTAACTAAGATTAACAGTTGTATTTCTATTTTGTAAGTCGACATGAATTATAGATTAAAGCATAATTAAGCGAAGCTGATAGTTCTTATAAATAAATGTAAAGTCAAATTCATTTAATTTATTTTCTAGATCAAAATGATAAAACCTTTTTGATTTCGTTACCTGTTTAAAAAATATTGAAACATAAAGTTTTTATTAAAAATGTATATTGCAAGATTTTGATTTTTTTATTTCAGCTAGTACTTGAACTTTATTTGTTGTAACTTAAATTGAACTAGTATTATGATAATTTAGTGCCTTGAAATGAAAAATACCTATTTATTTTTTATATATTAGGAAATAGAAATAGTTTAAAGCCAAGTTACTTAGTGGTGATCTATGAGTCGATTTATTTTTAATTAATAATTTTTAATTTTAATTTGAATTTTTAAAGTCAATTATCACATTATTTATATATATTTTTCTAATTGAAAGGATCAAGGGGTAGTATGAAAACAGCACATCACACAACATCAAAAATTTAATTCAACTGTTTATAGTAACATACGTTTATTAATGAATTATTGAAAAATGTGGGCCTAATCATGAACATTAATAATGGCAGTGACAATTTTGATACCATTAGTTAAATATAATAAAACAACTAATTATTTTATAATGAGAATATTAAAAACATTGAGATGAAAGCTACGCGATCTTTGATAATTAAAAAAATTAGAATAACTCATCAAATTCATCGTTCGTATAAGTGTAAATTTTGGACAAACAGCATAATTCAGCTTTCAACATTGTACCTACTCTGTTTTATTTCATAAGTATTACAATAAGTATACTTTACATTAATTAAACCTTAACATTGTTTTATGAGAAGTACGACAAGAATTAAAAAATTAGACACACACATACATACATATACTTAAAATCAATTTTATATATAAATTTAAAATTAAGATAATATTACTAACTGTAACGCAAAAAAACCAGAACCATGGCAGACTTATAAAGTTATAACAAAATGCATTTTAATAATAATGATATGTTTCTGAGAAACCAGTTGTTCACAGCTATATAAAACTTATACAATATATTTTATAAGTTTTTGAAAATGCAATTCACGAACACGGTTGTAATAGTTAAAGTTACATTCGTTCAAGTCAATAACACAAGTCTGGTAAGATTCTAAATACATTTGAAATGGTTGACTTTGAATATAAATCACAATTTATAAAATATCTTCTTGGTGATTATAACATAATGTATACGTATATACATTATGTATTGTATATATAGCTGCATGATATATATCACTCGAGTTGTGTTACAATATGTAAGAAATTTAAAGAAATAAAGTTAACAATAAGATAAACGTTTTATAAATCAATTGAAGTTATTTGAAAGCTTTTTTTTTTACACAATATCATAAATTCAAGCGACGATAGGTGAATTGAATTATTTTTAAGATAAGTTAATATTTAAAAGAGTTTTATATGGCATTATCTGTTGTATATTTAAATTGTTGTTTGTAAAAGCCAAAACAATCATCATTTATGTAATAATTTAAATAGTGTACATACCAAACCGCTAGTTATAAAACAAGAAGAAACAAGCATTAAGGCGAATATTGCGAACCAATTTCAACGTAACACGATGAAGGCGACGCCAGATCCATAATATTATCGCAACGTAACATTCGCAAGGAGTGTGTTGCCTTATGGCGGTTTCTAAGAATGTGCTTTAGCTTGCTCGATGCGAGCACCGTTCTCTAAGTGTACCACTTTATTTTATACGAGAAGGATGAATCGACATGACAATCAAAGGAATTCGTGGAAAAGCCGACACGAGGACAAAGTGGTAATTGTTTCGAGCTCTTCGGCTTGTACTAGTTAAAAGAAAATAATCGAATTTCGATACATTAAAATGATACTGACCAATCGCCACTTTTACACGCGATTGTAATGCTCAAAGTAGATATGCCCATCAGATCAGCGCCTCTTTATACAATAATAAATAATTATTCTTATACTATAACTCTTATACTAAGCACTTCTAATCAGTTGCGTTAATTGTTATCTACGACTTAGAAAAAAATACCTTATAATATTACATTTGGTAATATTTCGTATTAAATAATAAAAAATAATCGGATACTCAGTTACAAAATCATTACATAATGTATCAATAGCTTTTACTCAAATTCACCTTTTCGTATTCGTGAGTCAAATCATGCAATTATATTTTAAGCAAGTTCGACCTATTTGTTTGCTCTCAAATATACCACATGAACTAACAATACAATCTAGAACACTTAATATAGTAACACTTAGTAAATTCCTTCAAAATGTCCACCGCATATTTTTATGCTTGCATTTGCAACATAATCGAATATACAGTATTTATTTTAGTACAAGCCACAAAACGAATCTTTACATAATAATATAATTTATATAGCATAGGTTAAGACTTACAACTAAGTATATTGTTTAATATTGATTTAAAATGACTACGGAGAAAAATTTGTCTACGTTTATACATCTACTTTATTAAGAATTTCAATTTTTTATTATTACGTTACTATTATTAATACGTTTCAATTATTAATCATAGTAAAATTAGCAAGATAATCGGATTAACTGTAATTTTTAGGTATATTATCATATATAAAGGTATTTAATACTGCTTAAATAGTAGGTACTACTTATTATTTGAGAATATTACTATTATATTTAATTTAAGTGAATAGACGTTATTATTGTATAAAGTTAAGTCAATATAATTAATGATATTTATAAATGTAAATTCATTTTAAAGTTGTTCGACTTTGTAAAATGTCCGTTTGACTGACTGAATATCATCGCCCAGTTTATAGGTACTATAAGACAACATCAAAGACTCGAGATATTTACGATTTAGATGAGAGACTTAAATTCGTAAATATACTTAGAAAAATGTTTGGGACATTTAGATATTATGGGTGACGCTGAGCACCTTCGATTTCGAGAAATCGTCCCGTTATTGCTCTAAGCACACCAAGACATAAAATTGCCTTTTTCGAATTTGACAAAACATTTCGACATATTATTAATTTTCCGCGAACGAAACGAAATAGATAGCACGGTATCCTTTTACTACGAAGCTCAAAATAGATGCTCGATTTAAGTTTTAGGTATTATAATTACTGCAATCAATTTTGCATTTTTTGCGTCGTTTTTGTCATCGTTAATCATTATATGTTCATAAAAATGAAAAGTTCCCATTCCAACGCGCTTTCCATCGTTATTTCGCGCAAGAGTAATTTTAAATATATATATATCAATTATTATTAAAGCGCTTCTATATTCTTAATATTATACGTAAGTTTTTGATGGCGCTTTGTGTTTTATTATAAAGCTTATTTTTATTAATTTAATTTTATATTAATATTTAATTACACTTAAATGCAATCGTAAAATAACTTGTAAAGTAAAAATCTATATTTTTCACTTTCTAAATATAAAATTTATTAAAAATTACACGTTTTTTAGCCGAAATTATAGTATAATATAAATTACGATTTTATTGCACGTCGAATTATTTCCACAATTATAAACACGGATTTTTTTTTTAAATATTGCTTATTTGATTTCCTTATCTTTTACAAATTAACTCGAAATAAACTCAATTAACTACTATCGAGACAATCATGTCGTATTTACTACATATAATAAAATAATATTTTATAATAACCAGTAACTACTTTTAGTTATTAAAAATTAAGTATATATTGCCTTCGTCCATAGCATAGACTTTAGAATTATAATACATCAGGCAAGAGTATATTGGCATTTAACTAAAATAACAATAGTTAAAATATTAAATTTAACAAATTTTAAACTACATGTATATTCAAAATCGTAAGTTAATTACATAAGCGCACTACAAAATTATGCAAAATATGTATGTGTAATAAGTTTATATTTTTTTAAATTCCGAACGTGGTTAACAACCATACAAGTATGCGCTAAACAATGCTATCTAACATTGATCATAATCCAAATCCCGTTTAACTGTGTATAAGCGTTTGCCTAAGCAAATACGCAAATCAGACGAAATGAGCTAAAATTATAGCAAAATTTAAATACGTATCATTATTTAGCATATCGTGGCAGTAGTAATTACCTAGTATTAGCAATAAACACGCACATTAATTTTTACAACTACTTAAACGCTTAAATATTGCTTCAATTGATAATAAAACAGCGCCTTCAAAAAAATCTTAACGCTGTATATTTCAAATAGCATCAAACTCATATTTCATATTTTTTACGAACTACAAACCTTTTAAATATATATATTTTTTAGGGCGGTAGGCGGATGAGCCTTTGGGCCAACTGATGGTAAGTGGTCAGCGACGCTTTTAGACATTGGCAGTGTAAGAAATCTTAACTATCGCTTACATCGCCAATGCGCCACCAACCTTGAGAACTAAGATGTTATGTCCCTTGTGCCTGTACACTGGCTCACTCACCCTTCAAACTGCAACGCAAAAATACCAAGTATAACTGATGAGTGGGTGGTACTTACCCAGACGAGCTTGCACAAAGCTCTACCACCAAAGTAAGCATATAAATGTTAGAAATATTGAAAAATATTAATAAATTTAATTCAATCAAACATAATTAATATACACGTAACAGAATTTAACGTATTATCCGGACGATAATACGTTAAATTAATTATAATATAAATTAAATGAAAATATCATTAGACACAATAAACTTAAAACGAAAAAAGTAACTTAATACGACGCACATAGCAGATTTGTAATTATGGAATTATTTCTTCAATCTAATTAAGACGATGTTTTACCAAACTGGTGACATTGATTACTAAATCTGCTATGTGCGGTTAAAGTTGGGAATTACTTAGAGTTGATATAGATCAACATTATTTGATTTGCAGACCGAAGAACGGCGTATGTTGGGGCCGCTCTTCTCCGCGGATCACACGTGAGTAAAACTGGCGTGAACTGTGTCCTCTTGGGCGATTTGGGTTCCCGCGGGGAAATACTGAAATAATAAATGTGTTATTTTACAAAAAGCATTTATGTTCTTGAATATAAAACACGATATTTCTCAGTCTTTCTAATTTGATATTTCAAAGGGAAAAACAGCCCAACGTTTACTTTGAGAAGAAGATAGACATATTATACCTAATATGATATATATTTATCTTCTTCCATACTAATATTGACTATTTTGATGAAAGTGGATATTAGTTAAAAGCGAGTGTGTGAAGAGAAACTTGTAAAACCAAGTATTCGTTTCCGCAAGTCAATCCATTCTTCATTGGAAGAAGTGTTCCCTTCTCCAATAAAATCTCGGGAACTCCCAGGGTTATATAGTTATTATAAGATTAATGTAAAAATTAATTATTTTTAAAGCCAAATGTGGTTTTTAAATTGACTTTTTATATTAAATGTATAATATCTTATGTTGGTTGGCTATCTAACATACTGCAATCGACTAGGCTTGTCAGAGATAGTAAAGATGAAAAAAATGAAACAATGAATTCACTTGCCTGCCCACCCCCCCACAATTATAGGAAAATACGTAATAACTTCGAACCACGAAATGGATTAGGGTCTTACATGATTAGATATCGTATTTAAATATGTAGCCAATTTTAAAAAATAAATATTAAGCCTAGATACCCATTTGTATTTCAATAATATTTCGAAATATGTTTTTGATTTTATAAGCACTTGAGGAATGACACTTTTTCATAAAAGGGTCATACCTCAGAGAGTGGAAGTGCGGGGGGTGTACGATGCAGAATGCGACAACGACTCGATTTACTTTGCTACAATTTTCCACGCGTTCAGTATTTCGATGGAGAGATAATTAAAAAATACTTTAAAAATACGATGACAAATCTTTAAAATTATGATTTGGGACTGTCTATTTTGGCTACACATTTAAAATTTATATTGGTATAAAAAGTAACTTTTAATATAGGATATATACACATCACAATCAAATACGGTCACATGTTACAAATAAAACGCCACATTTATCATCCACAGTGGAATTGAAAGAGGGCTAGTATTAAAACTTACTATTACGATGTAAACGCTTAAAACATCTTCCGATGCCTAGTGTCCAACAACTCTCTTCCTAGGAGGAAGTCATTGTACTGAGATTATAAAAAATATTTTTCAGTTAGATTATTTTAATTTTAAACAAACACGAACAACATTTTATATTTTTTTTAAATTTTGTTTATATAAAATCAGTGCATAGCTATAAATAAATATTTATTCGGGATTAATATTATATTCAGTACATCAACTACTTAAGTTCTTGTACTAAATTACTACGAATTAGAAGAAGAACAGATGCCGACAACCACAGTCTAGCCACAGATTTCGTGGTACAGAAGATTCCATACTCAGAGAACGTGTTTGTTTATGACTTTAACGTCGAATAGCTTGAATTACGTAGCACCGTTCATGTGGGGAGATCTGTTGTCGATTTCGCTTTGGCATATGATCTGACACAACTGGTTACCTCGCCAACGCTAATTCCAGATGTGGAGTTCATATTTCCTATTGGACCTTTTGCTGACCTCTAATCCGAACGGGTACCAAGTTTCCGTTCTCAAGGCTCGGAACACTGTCTTATCTGGAGTACAGTGCCGATTGCACGCCCTTTAAGGTGGTTCGCGTGCTGCCGCTATATGTGGCACTGCAAGTCAGCTGAGTGGGATGAGATGCGCATAGTATGCAAAGATCCATTCCGTGAGGTGGATTTGCTTCTCGCCAGATGAGGATGTTGTTACTGACTCGGTCACTGATGTGGTGTGTCAGGGAATTGAACTCTTCAATCTTTGCTCAGCAGTACACATCAGCGGCAGATTCCAGCCTTGGTTTGGTCACTTCTGCAAAACGGTAATACGCCGAAAGCTAAAATGCTACCAAGCTTGAGCTGATACATCGCACTCCTCACTAGTGCGTTCCTAGCACTGCCGAGGCCATCCTGGCTGCCGTCCTCTTCGGAGCCGTCTGAAATAGGACACACGAGGCCCCCATCTCATGCATCTACGACCCCAAGGTTACGCCCTATCTTTTAAGCTCTGGGCGTCGGGGTTGTGGGAGGACCGAGACGACGTCGACGTCATCCGCTGAGAAGGATCAGCTCTTTCCCGCTCCCGCTCCGCTGTCTTCTTCTGGACCATGACGGTCTCACAGAAGGAGGCTACAGCCCTCAATCCCGATTCCCTACGGAACATCGCCGACACGATTGCCCGCAGGAACAGATCTTGTCCGACTTCACGGAGGGGCCGCCCAACCTTGACCCAATTCAATCACAATAAATTCAAACTCAACTTTGAAATTTCAAACGTCATTTTGTTTCAAGATCAATTAGAATGGCCCCACGAGGAGGACTGCTCTCTTGGATAGGAGATCCCACGTAATAGTTTCTTACGCATTTAGCGTAGAGCACCTCAAATTGTCAAGGATCATTTTTCTTCCGACCGTCCTGATCCTTTAGATCAGCGTAGATATGTTGCATCACTCTGCATCTTCAATCGCTTCTAACACGTGGAATGCTTTGAATAATTGCTTGAATTAATCCCGGCCGCTGAACTTCGCCACCGGACATCACGTCAGAATTTTAAATTTCATCCATACCATCTCTGGAAACCCACAATTATGCATTTCAACATTTCCTATCTCGCACAACCATTCTGGGGAATCAGCTTTCGCAGGCATCTATTTCGAACAGATATGACAAGAAACCTACGAAAAAAAGAACCTTCTCTTTTCTCAAAGGCCAGCAAACCATCTGGTGTTGCAGGTGTCCATGTCCTGTTTGCCTCACCGCTTACATTAAAAAAAACTATAAGAAGTTACTAAAAATATTATACATTACATCGGCCGATTTTATTATAAATAATCTAAAGTTTTAAAATTTTTTGTTTCACTAATACTACTGCCATCTCTTTCTCATGTGTAAGAAAAAAATCGTTTCATTTAGAGATTGTGTATAATAATTTAACAATATAGATATATAAAGATTATAGTAAATAATTTAAACTGACCCCAGCGAAAGCAGCTCCATTCCAACCGAGTCTGTCCTGATCACGTTGCGGTGTACGTTGTGGTGTTTTCCTCTCATGCGCCGCGAGTCTTGCCTTCGCTCGCAACGCGGCTCTTAGTGGGACGTTGGCTCTTGCCGCTTCAGCGCGTCCATGTTGGCAGAATTCTAATAAAGCCACAGCCAAAGCTAATGCCAGGCCGGCAACTAGGACGTAAAATATGCCCGAAACTTGAGATAGTGTCATTTCGGCAATTATTGTCTCCTGGAAAGGAAAATTTTATCGTGTTATTAAATATTATAGAAATATTCGCTTTCAAATCAAAATATGAATTTCCATAGATTCTTAATTCAATACAAATTACATCATTAAATTATAATACTACTTGGTGCTAGGGTTTTGTGGAAAAAGTTATGAGACTAATATTTATCAAGCTAATTTATAATAAACTCCGTTTTGATTGTTTGAAACTTTTAAAAATATTTTGATGTTTAATTTATTTTTAAAATATTTAATTCACCGTGACAATAAATATAGAATTAAAATTAATCTAAATCAAATTTAATTATTTTTTGCAATAAATAAACAACTAATTAAGCATTTATTGGAGTCATTATTGAACCCATCCGGGTGGGCATCATTTATCAATCAATAATTATTATCTTTCCATCGATCATTTGTTTGTTCCTGTTTGAAAGGTAGGAAGATCACTGTAATTCAAGGAACAAGGAACAAACATCTTTCACCGCGTTGCTTACGGCACATTTTTCGGTGTAACGAAAGACGAATCACTCATGTAATAATGATTACAATTCAATTGTGTATTTTACGTTTATATATTATTTACAAAGAGATCTATTAGAATTTACTCAGTTGGCTGAATTTCAAGAGCGATACTGAGCAAGCCTCTCACTAGGTCATAAAAGTTCCTGCGACTCGACGTCATATCCGTACGGTCGCTATTTATAGAGATTTTTTTTAAGCGATTGTATTAACCACATAAATGGTTAAAACGAATAAACCCTCGCCGAATAAGGCAAACATTTAACAGGGTTATATTTTATTTACTTTGAGTTACACCTAAGTGTATGGCGAATTTTATTTTTATTTTTAAAGGTAAGTTTTTATTTTAAGACATTTAGAAGTGCTTAGACCTTTTGTTTAAGTCAAAAGACCAAGCTATAAACAAAAAAGACTATGTTTACTCTTATTGTTTTAACTCAATTGCAAACCTAACGTACCTAATCAATACAATTGGTAATGACCCGTAAATGTCATCTTTATTAAAAAGACAGATCTTATTCCATCACGTTTCTGTTGCGAATTATGGGCATTTGTTTTTTCAATACGAGCACGTTGTCTCTTCAACGCCCACTAGCCTTTGGAGGGATTTGAAGTGGCAATGTTCATGTCAGTTGGCCATTTCGGAAGTGTTAATCTCAATATCTGATCATATAAAAACTAATCTAGGTCGTATAGTTAACATGTGCGTAAGATAAATACATACCTCATCTTTGACCAAGTCGCAATCGGGTTTATTTGTGGTCATCAACCATTTCTTCCACAACTTAGATAAAGCGCCATCACTCTTCAAGCTGACGATAGCTATGTTTATACTCTCTCTGGAATGAAAAAACATTATATTTATTAACTTTTAATATTTTAATTTAATGTCGGCATGGGGCGACCGAATACCTCTCGGTTCTGATATATTATATATATATTTATTTTTTTGTATTTCCCCGTTTGTCTTATGTCCCTACTCCACCTAATGGCAAGTGGTAGTAGAGTCCAAACGCGACGATGGCTAGTACAGTTAGGAAAAAGGAAGAATGAACTGCACTAGCTTGAAGGAACCCAGGTCATAAGAGAAGGAGAAAACATGTGCTGGTAAAGAATTCCATGTTTTGGAGGTGCGACAAAGAAAAGAGTTGCCAAATTTCCTCGTGCGCGATGGAATTGTTGTCACAGTTTGGCTGTGACATCGAGAGCCAGCACGCGTAGACTTGTGAAGGACTTGTGAGGAAAGGGAACGCAGAAATGAGGGAGAATAATTCCTCAGAGCACTCGCCGTGATACAGTCGATAGAAAGCGCTTAACGCCGCTATTTCTCGATGCAATTGTAAAGGCTCGAGGGTGTTGGTGACCTTTACGTCGCCAATAATGCGAATCGCACGTCGTTACAACTGATCCAAGGCCTCCAGTAAGTACTTAGAGGAGCCATCCCAAAGGTACGAATATATATTCGATCCGTTTTCGGGATACACATACACATAATACATCATTTACATACAAGAATTGCTGAATATAATATTATAAGATACGATATAAGATGATATTATGAACTTACGCTGACATTAATTACGAACCATTTTTTTATTATATTTTCATTGTTAAAATAAATTTAAATATTCACATTCATATACTGTAAATATTTTAATCATTTTCTTTGTATAAAATATGTCCAAATTGTATAAAATATCACTTAATATAATATATAATGTGTTCGAATAAATTCACAAATAATGATTTTAATAAGTCTAGGATAGTAAGAAAAGCTTTCTCCTGCCCAGCTGGAAGCGGAATCACGCAAATTCACTGCATCCAATAAAGTCCCTCGTGAACCGAGCCATCATAAAATCACAGCTGTACGTTATAAAATGTAAATTTTAACTTGTTGTTAAAAATCACGTTCGCAAATCGTGTACCATAAAAATGGGGTGGTATAAATTCGAAATGCAGAGCACCCACTTCCCCACTGACGTACCCCATGTAAATTTACGACTATTCAGTATTCAACTGGGAATTACCGCACAGAGGCGAGATTTAAGCTAGATAACGGGAACACCCTGTATAGCAGCTAGTACGCGCGAGTGTGCGCGTCCCCCGATATACGTATTATTGCGGCTCTTTTATTTTCCTCGTGCCGCCGTGCCTCTAGAAATGGACTTTTACCAACCATTGAGTTTTTCCAATTTGATCCTTATACGATTTGTACACTCCTTCCGGTAATATTTTCGAAGCTATTTCAGTGAACGGAGCCATAATTCAGTTTTCTGCTCGAAGACACGTTATAAACGGCTAAGCCGCCAGCGCGGAGCAAAAATCAGTGCTTGTTTTATACCCATTTGAAGTTTTCTATGGATTAAAAGTCAATGAAATCGTTCACTAGCTCGCTGTTAATGTTCCATTATTGAAGTTTGTTTTATTTTTGTGCAATTGATTTCAAGAAGTGGAAGTAGTTAGGTTTTATTTTTTTGTTCAAATTACCCACAGGAATCGTTGCCAGTGAGTAAATTGCTTAGTTCAAATCAATTTGTACAAATGGAGTGATCAAAATGTAATCGAAAAATCTTAAAATGTTTCAATACAGGAAAAAGGTATTACAATTTATTTAAAATTATTTTAGAATCTAATATTCTAGTTACCTCAGAAAACTACTTAATAAACCTGTATTTTCTAAAAAATGTTTTTAATTTCTTATATCCAAATAACTGGTGGTAGAACTTTGTGCAAGCTCGTCTGGGTAGGTACCACCCACTCATCAGATATTCTACCGCAAAACAGCAGTACTTGCTATTGTTGTGTTCCGGTTTGAAGGGTGAGTGAGCCAGTGTAATTACAGGCACAAGGGACATAACATCTTAGTTCCCAAGGTTGGTGGCGCATTGGCGATGTAAGCTATGGTTAACATCTCTTATAATGCCAATGTCTATGGGCGTTGGTGACCACTTACCATCAGGTGGCCCATATGCACGTCCACCTACATACGCAATAAAAAAAAAAAAAAAAACTGAATCACCAGGCATGCGTTTTATCTCCTCTCGGCACAGCTAAGGTTATAACTTCCTAAATAAGTTTGTATCAAACAAAATGTTATTCGAAAGTTATTTTACTTTGTTTCACATGAAGTTAGTTTTACGCTGTTGCGGAGAAAAGAGAAAGAACGGAGTTTATTTTTTTCTTTACACATTCGCTTTCTTGGACTTGAATCTGATAAAATGCTTAACGGTTTGTTCGTTCAAATATTTTTACAACGACAAATCAAAATTTGTTTTTGATAAAGTAATGTTCAATAATGAATACTCAAGTCGTTTATTTCTTCGACATAATATGATTTTTTCTTAGTTTAGCAGTTTAGCGGTTTCAATATGAAATAATTATAATATATTATATATAGAATATTATAAACAATCAACATGATCTTTATAACATAATCAATATATCCGGCGACAAAGATCTTTTACTTCCGTAAATTTTATGATTTTTTCCACGATTTAAATATACACATATGTACTATGACAGCATTTACACTTCAGAAAACATTATAAATGCGAAAGTGAGCTTGTTCATTTGTTAAGGTTTATCATAAAACCTGTCCTCACACTGAAATTAGTATGTTATAAAACAAAATATATCAGAACTGCGATATTATATTTACTATGTATAGTCTAAAGAATGTTATCATAAATTTTGTAAATTACTAAAGTATATTTTTTATCGAAAACAAATCATTTGAAAAAAGTTGCTGTAGCCACTGCATGTTAATGGAAGTTTCAATGGTTCAATCGTTTTAATACAGTAGCCGGTGAAAAAATGTAAACCTTCGGTGACAAAGTACGCTTTGACCGTTCGTCCGGAGAATATTGGCCATGAGAGTCCACTAGATAAGCCACGGGTTCAAAAACTCTCAGCTTTCGAACCGATGGAGCTACGGATATTAAGCCAGCGACTGTTGATGAAATCACGTTTGGAAGGGTTCGGAGCTATCGTGGTACTACAATGAGTGCAAATATACTATTTGTGTTATGGGATTAAAACACCAATAAATTGAATATTTTTCTATTGAAATAATACCAATAAAAGCTTCTATTTAGCGCAATATATAATACATTCATATGTACATTATATTATTTTGTATTATGTAACCAATTAGAACGTTTCACTGTGGAAGTTTGTTCATTCATTCGATTTGAAATCTAATCGGCTATACAATATATTGACCCAATGTGATGTTGATGTGTTTTGTTATAATTTCAAAATTGATTGTTCTGCCTCAATAACCAAATTGATCTGAGATACCTTAAGTTACAAAACATGAGCTTATTAATGGTTTTAATGGAATATTTATATATAATTTAATATGATGATAATGGAATATTTATATATAATTTAATGTTTTGCTTTGACGCCAAATATCTTATTAAAAATATATCATTTAACTTATTTACTTGTACTGAAAGGATATTTATCAGAATATATTTTTTTTTTATGAAGAAAGTAAATCAACTTCATACATATTATTCAGAATTTAATACTGTAGTAATACTTAACCTTGGCGTCGTATTTTTATTGAATATTTTTATTTTATGTAAAACGTAAAATGTTTACATTCAAATAATTTTTTTTTTTTTTATCTTAACTAATAATGTAAATGTGAAAGTGAGTTTCTTTGTTATGCTTTCTCGGCTTAACTCAACCGATCATCGTGACATTACAAACACGTTTTCAAGAGTCACAGAATAGGGTACCTAACACCCCCATCCCTTACTTACGGGTGGGTAAAACAGTTGGTGGAAACTAGTTAATACTAAAAAGAGACTATTTTTTGACAGTTATGTTTAAAGATTTAACTTAAATGAATACATAAGGTAAATTATTTACTTTACCTCAATGCAGATCCCTTGGTTGTAGCTATACCGAAATTGATGAGTTTGTATTTACAGGCTCTTGAGACTGAACAATCGTTGTCCACATTCTGCACATACGGCCCATCAGAAACCTCGATGTCCCTCACCATGTTGTTCGAGCGTAGATTCTGAAAATTTAACCTCGTGGTAGTAACGAAATAATACCTATTGAAATGTTAGGCTATAATGTAAGAAATTTGAAAAGCAAGAACTCGATACACTAACTCGATCGTGAAATACCAGAAAGTTATATTATGTGGAATACAATAGTTCTATTATGTTAAGAATATAAGAATCGAATCAGCGCAGCAAAAGTCAGTTTTCAATTATTTTAAAGGTTTCCATTATAGCATCGTTTCTACAGATAAAAAAATGCTGATTTGTTGATTGAACAAATTTTTAAAAGTATTTAATTAATTATATTATTTAGTTTACAGCAATAATAATTTAGCGAGGTGCGAGATATGTGAAATAATGTTGAGTGAATAGTACATTTGATTAACATGAAATAAACATTTTTTTAGTATAATTTGTCATTAATCTTATAAACCAAATTTTATGTTTCAAATTAGTACCGAATTCCACACTATAATTTAAAAGATGGTAAAAATAAATCGTAATGAAACATTGAAAATTTTCTCACAATCGCCGTGGCATCGCTTCGCTAATTTATGCTCGCAGTTTTACCTGTATCATTAAATTGTTATTCTTACTTCAATTTGTACTCTCGTCTCGTAGTGTAGAGGCGGTACTGCAATTCTCTCGACAATGAGATAGGCGGCCAGGTTCGCGGTATACGAACACACTAGCACAAGAGCAAAGAACCACCAGACTGTGCCCACAATTCTACCGGATAAAGACCTAAAAGTATCAAAAATGTTACAACTTACGTGCACTTAGTAATTCAAAATAACATTACAATTATTTAACATTGCTTGTAATGAGTAAGGGTACGGCAACTCATATCAGTTTCAATCTACTGTACCATATATGTTCATAAACATAAAAAATGACTTAAAAATGTCCAAAAACATGAATGAATTTAACGTTGACATTCCTTACAAGTTGCATGTTGAATAAATATATTTACATGTTATTTTTTTTATCAAACATTTTTAGAAGAAATAAGTACAACGATATCCTCCCTTCTCTACAAAATGATTTAGAGATATATGTATATTTATATGATGATAACCTTTCTATAATTGAACGCACTAACCGCAAAACTGCATATCATATTTGAGTATTCTTTTGTGTATTTTTTGTGTAGTCAATTTATTGAAGAAGGTTTGATAAGATATATAACTTTACGCTACCCTTAGGGATAGAGCAATAACCATAAACGTCAACCTATCTAGTAAACTATATGCAAATACCCATCAAGCGTATGAAACAATATTATAAATCGTACCATAGATACTGGTCGAATAATTACTCTTAACAGAACTGAATATATAGACAAACCAATGTAAATCTAAAACTATAATGGATACTTAGAACGCATGTTTTCTGAGTAATCCCAGAATATTCGAATTAATCCCACGCGGTCACGATTTGTATAGTAAATATTTTTAATTTTTATTTGTATTTATTTAAGATTTTAATGTAATTATTTAAATTAAATTGTATTTATATAATGTAAAAGATTAGTTGATTATAATTATAAATGTCTTAGGAATTAAATATAATATTGTATAGGCCCGAACCGAGGAAATAATACAGGAGAACTTGGAGAACTCAGAAAACGTGTATTAACTGGGCGCCGGTAACATCGCTAATCACCGTCAAACGGTGTACATAATAATTGAACTTAAAATTAACTGTTAAGTTATACAGAAGCGCTTCGTGTTGCTCTTTAAATTCATCAGGCGCTCCAAAAAATATATTACATATTATGTATATTAATATAAATCAATAAAAAAAAATACATAACTAGTATGTTCCCTAAGTTTCATTTTTAATATTGGGTCACAAAGGCTTGCGTAAAGATCGTGACCTTCAACTTACGGTCTATCGAATATTCCCGCTAAGCAAAGTAACGGTATAGGTATTAAAATAATTCTTATTTGAAAAAAATTTTTAGTACATCAGTATTTAAAAAAAGGATATATAAATCGGCTAATCAAAGTATAGTGGATAACAAAAACTGGAACGATAAATGTCTAAGATACGAGTACTTGTAGTAGAACTTCGCATTCTATAAAAACTTTTGTTTCAAGTAGCAGAGAAGTGAGCACTGCGAGTATGCAAGCACTCATTTCTTCGATTTAGCTTCAACTAAATGTATTTGAAGTAAAACCAGCGGCGGAAGCGTTGAAGTGGAATAAATGCAAACACATATCTCACCTTGGGACAACATCACTGCCTTGCTGCATGAATGATCCGAGCGAAAACCAGAAGGAATTCCAAATACTGAACTCGTTGTGTAAAATTATCTGGAAATGTTAGATTAGTTCTGTCAGGTGTAAATAAAAATGTAAAATCAACAACACGTGATAGAAGCTCAACTACATTATGCGTGCGTCAGAAGATTTTAATTTCTAAATGTTATTTTCAAATCTTGTGCTTGTAGTTGAAGTAAAGCATCACGAGTAAACCACATATAATAAATTCTGAAAAGGACATTAGGCTTTTTCCCAGCAAAATAATAGATATAGTACTAATCATAAACAATACATAATTATACTTAGTAGAAGAGAACAAATTATATAAAATTAAGTATTTTTTGCGTTTAAAATTGATCGACAAATTAGACCTTGAAATAAGTTGCCTCATTCACCGATTCTGTAAGAAGCTCATCGACCAAACATGAGTTAAAAGATGCTGTTGTAACATATTTCCTTGAACTAATTATTGTAATGATAAATTTGATAAAAAAAATAAAGCCTTTAAAGATGGTTAAAATGTGGTTAAAATTACCTCATTTGTATTGCTGATTGGTTGTTCCAAATGTGAATCCGTGATGGACACTGACCGCCACTCGTGTGGTGAAAATCGCGATACCAAGAATAGAACAATGCTCACTGCGAAGAAACTGAAGAGTACGCAGAGCTAAAACATAGATTAAATGTTATAAAATGATAAATGTAATCAATAATGGAATTGATACCATTACAACTAATTGCTATGGTTGCTGCAGTCATTATCAAAATTTGTTTGTGCCGTTCTAATTTATTTTTCTGGATCTGTTAACTTCCCAGTGGGATGTTTATGTAATGGTTACGATTTTGTGAATCCCAGATTTTTTATTGTTGTTTTATGTTATTTGTTTATTATTAAATTCGTAAGAAGACTACTGCCTAACAATATATACAGCGTGTAACAAAATTCGTGTCCGACCCGTGAAGTGGCTATTAGGTATCGTGTGTCGGTTCTATTTATGTAATAATTTTTAAAATACTAAGCAAATATCGCGGAAAAATATTTTTTTAATTAAATGACGAAAATTACTTGGCATCACAGGTGCGGGCAATAGCGCTCGATATCTCTTACCCATCGGGTACCTAAGACACGAGGTCATGACCTCAGTAGTCCACGTTTTCACCACCAACAGTGTCGTTAAACACAATCAATATATTTTTTTAAGTAATTTATTTTTGTTAATAGGCCAGGGGATGATTCTCGACTGAGGCCACCGCGAAATACCGCAAAATATATTCTACTTGATGTATGTGCGCGGAAATAGAGATGTACTTGCACTATCGTTCTCATAGCCTTACACCATTGGAAAGAGATCAGACGCAGGACCAACGCAAAGTCACCAGTGTTATTCAAGGCAAGGGAGTTTATTCCTTCAGGCTCCTATAAATAAAATAATGAAAATTTCTTGAGAGAAAAATCAATAACCCTTATTAGTCCCACCTCAGGATTAAGCCCAAACGCATTTCCAGCAACCGTAAAAGCTAACCTCTAGACGAACGATATTTTAGATAACATAATATAATCAGTATAAAAACACACGTGTTTTAACTTAAATTAATTTTAACGATGACAGACAGGAGCTACCTTAAGGGAACATTGTTTCTTCTTCAGCGTTAAATCCTCGAACAAAACAATGTATAATGTTGAAAATTTAAAAACATGAACTAAATAGCAACAAATCATTTATAAAATACAAAATTTCGTACATTCCTTAGATACATACAATTATTATGACGTTAGTTCTTTAATAAAATCAAGCTGATTTTTGTTCAAAATTTGCTTAATATTTATAAATTCATTATTCAATTTGTCTATTCATAAGACTTATCCTTAATTAAGAAACCCATGCATTAATAATTTAGTTAAAGTTTATATTCACCCCGTACTAATTATTATCATCAAATTCAACTTAATTCGAATAAAAAGTTCAACTTAATTCGAATAAAAACTTCAAATTTCCAGTTTAATTAACGTGTCCGTTATAACATCGTCCGTCTGTCCACAGTACGAACCTGCTAACACGATCACGCTGCAGTTTCGAATCATAAATCAGAGCAAACAACTAAACAGCGCAGTTCAGTTGCCCAAGAACTGTCATAAACATAATACGAACACGCTTTTATCGGAAAATGTTTGGATACGCTTCGGGGTAGTCGTTATGTAAATGGAGATGTAACTTTTGCTTAGTCATTGTTTGATTTTAAAACTAAATGTCGTACTCTTACACGTGTATTTACTTAATAGTTGTTTTGTTCATTAAATTAAAAACTCTTTATTCGATAGAAGAAGCAAAAAAAAGGATAAAAAATGCCCTAGCCCTGAGTGGAACTAGCGAAAGACAGTCAGCGGCGTTTTGTTTTCAATGTGTATCATTGTTAACAATTTTCAATATTAATAAGAAGCAGCCGACGTAAAAGGCGTATCATTCATTTCATAACAACTCACCCAGAAAATGAACAGAAATATAAAGTATTTTGTACAATAAAAAATTAACACTAAACACAAATTCTTCTGTGTGTACGCCTGCCTTATCTTTTTTTTTTTTTTTGATTGCTATTGTTTCTCTTCTCCGTGTTAGTGCTGCGCAAGATCTCTCTCCTGTAGTATATTGAACCAAAGTAATGAGGGTATAGAGAGTGCAACTCTTTAGTCATAAACGTGTGCACTATCTTCAAAACATTCATTTTTCCCAATGCACTTCGCTAGTCTCGTTTCGTTAAGAACGGTTGCTGTAGTGGAAATACTTGGCTGACGTTGACAACATTTACAATGAGTTAGTTCAGAAATATTAATAAGGAGATAAATGTAAGCATGAAAAACTTAGATAGTAAATATTTTAACTCACCCATATCTCTTTAGAAAGTGGACGTAGAAAACTAAATGTCCCAGCCAACCGCTTCGGCTGTTTCGTGTTCTTGATCGGTGTTTCGATGGATAGGAAAGGTTCACTGAAATCGATGACTTTCTCCCTTTCAGGTGTTATAGCTAGTGGAGCAATAGCTATATCTGCTTCCTATGTAAGAAGATATCACTTAAGAATAAATCTTAATTATACATCTATGTATTTATTCGAAAATAATTTGCGAATTTTAAAATTCGAATTGTAGAAACATTTTACTTTCTGATTGATTACTAAAATAAAGCCCTCATTAGATTAAAAAAATATAATGTCCTTATATAGAAAAAAACCGAAGAATGTTACAATTACTCAATTACAATGAACTACTCATAACGATATAACGTCATATCATTGGTTGAGCACATCTAACCAGCTACAGATTCCCGTTGGACCTTTCATCCGGTCAGATATCAGATTTTCGTCGAGTCTTCTCTTGGCTCGTCGGACCATTCTGTTGTCCGAACTACAGTGATATTTACACGGCCTTACCTTTACGGCATAACCAATGTCGTCGACATAATCTTACCGCCTGATGACGCTATCGAGGCATATACATACATAAGGAAAAAGCAAACACATTTCCGAAAAAACCTTGCGAATACCTTGTCTAACATTTGCCAAGATTTTCCTGCAAGTTATAGTTCATCGGTGTGATAAAACTTCAATATTTGTATTTTTATTTAATACAAAAATATGCAAGAGACTATTGATAGGAGCCCAAATGTACCAAGAATTACGATCTCTGAGGATGAGATCTGCTGCAGCGCGGAATCTGTAGCTGGTTGGATGTGCTCAACGAGCCGGACAGCTTCGGCATTACTCGGTTAACTATTTCGCTTTCTTGGATATATATGTAGTAATTAATTTAGTACTTTAGCAGTTTATGTACTGAATAAAATATTAATCTCAAGTATTTTTTTTAATTTGTATATAAGGAAATATTATATGTTAAACTACGTCACGTTGGTATAAGTTATGATTGATTCTATTAGATTTATTAATATTTTTCAATCTTTCCAACATACACGAGTATGTTTACCTTAAAAAGTTTGTGCCACGCTGCAGGTGTTTACGATCAATTAAATCATGTCATAGCGATATTTAAGGGCTTACAACTAAGCATTGCATTATGCTTTTAAATATAAAAAATACGGCTTGATAATGAAACGATGAAATTTTGTTGCAAAACAGCTGTTTCTTAACAGTTTAATTATTTTTGTTAAGGCGATGTATAAATTTATTATAATGTGTTTTACTCACACAGCGACATTATTACCCGTATTAATTTATCATTTCTAATGACCAATGATAGAATTGAAATTGAAATGATGACTTTCGGTTAGGTCGTTCTTATTGCGGCGATAAGGAATTTGCCTTGTTATAAGCAGATCGTGCTTTATACAAACAATCTGATCAGTTATAAACATATGATAACAATATAATAAACTGTTTCAAAATATTTCGAAAGGATAATTAATTAATGTAATGCAACTTTACATTTAATTTTATACTGTAAACCTGACGATTCAAAAGAGCCCTTATGCCTACTTGAATAAACAATTATTTGATTTCATTTGATTTGATAGACATATTATGTAAGCTTAAACATGGAATAACATGTTAATAGCTTAAAGATGAAACGTTATATTAAACATTACTTAAATAAAATAGAAGCCTTATTATCAAACACAGCCTTTCTCAAAATCGTGTCCAAATAATACTTGTTTTTTTTTTTGTATATAAGTATACTTTTGAACAAATAAAATTAATTACTATTGTGAGTACGACTATCTTTAAACGTTGCTACTAGTAATCATATGAGCTTAAAAAAATCGGGTTATATTAACCTAGTAATTTTATAAATATGAATGATGATGACAACGAGTTTGTCCATTTGTTACGCTTTAAGTTCTTAACTATTGAAGCAAACATCATTAAATTATGCACAAATATTGCCACGGGTACAGGAAAGGTACCTTATACCTGTTCCTTACATCCTAACGCATAGGTGAGGTCGTATGTGGAGACTAGTGTCTTTATAATCTTTGAGAAAGTTATTTAATTTCAAATACGTGAAGATGCGAACATATCAAAGGTTACACCATATCTTATGAACCGTACGACTACAAAGCAACGAACACACGATATGCTTTAGAAAGGGGTAAAGTTTTAGCTTGGCCGGATATTAAATCCTCGGTTCAAGTTAAAACAAACGGTTAGCCGAGGCTCAAAGACGCGATACTCTTTGACTTGCATACAATAAACGAGTCGACAATTACGTCTTGAAAAATTTGATTAAATAGTTATAAACGGTTGCTGTGGTTACGAGTTTAAACGAAGGCCGTACTTTTTTATATCTTGGCCGTCATTTTCAAGTTATTGAAATCTTTCATTGGTATAAAGTAATGTAACAGTAAATATTTCACTTATTACACCAAAGCTCTCTCCCATAAACGGGTTTGGTGCTTATTTCATTTCGCTGCTAACACGTGGCAATTTTCCACCCGAAATAAACAGATTCTTCAAGAGGTAACGAGCCTGACTAGCTATAAATAAAATTTAAGTACATGAAGATTCTATTGTATTATAGTAAATATTGAATTTTTAGACGCTTAATTTGTTTTCTAATTTATCTCGAGCTCGGTAGTTAAAGAAAATATCGTAAGTTAATTAACATGTTAGTTGGATTAAATTTCACTACGTATGCATCCTTTAAATGCACTAAAGCAGCGTGATAGACATTTATGCTATAAACCTTTTTTAAGAATAGAGAAAAAATTACTTTGCACTGGAATATACTTATATTTTTATATCATTGATTATATTGAGACGAAATATTATGATATAGATAAGTGATTTTTTTTAAATTAAGTGGCTTGCTACTTCTTACTGGCAATGTAACATTACCCGTATTTCAGTATAATATATATTGTAAATTGTTAAATAGACTTTCAATCTTTTTAAGACAAATACATAGTCTTCGTTATAATAAGTATAATACAAAAATACAACTACAATTTCCGACGCTATTGCTTTTATATCATAAACTAGTTCTACTCGATTACTTAGCGAACGAAGATTATACAAAATCTTTTTTATTTATTTGTTAAGGCTTACCAACAGTTGTATACACTAAAAATAAAAATTTATACACTTAAAAAAATACACATGGAATAGCGTAACAACTAATTATAGGTAAACATCGCTTTAAAGAGTCAAAGGATCTAAAATTTATTAATAATTAAATTGATTTGCGCTTTTTTATCCCGTGCCTAACGGTAAAAAAATATAGTCCAAAAAGTAACATCTTATTTTAATATAGTGGATAAAATATTGCACATGTATGTTATATTTAACATACATTGCAGTTGTATGTCCACATTTGCGGATCGTGGATCAGCTTGAAATCTTCACTCTAAACTGAAAGTTGGTATTTATCAGTATTCATTTTGCTACCTTTCGATGTGAAACTCTTTGGGCACACCTCGGGGCTAAGACCGACTTGATGAATGTTGGTCTATCTTCAAGACTGTCCAAGATAGTGTTCAAGATAGTTGGTACATATTGTTTATTTTTACATGAAGATGGTTTACAAACTATACTCGCTACTAGATAGCACACAAACTTCTATATTTTTCAACTAACTGCCATGTCTTCGATTGGCATAAATTTGAGCACTGAAATATTTTACGCATTATGCATCCGGAAATAATTTACAAACAAATATTAAAAGGTATTGCAACGCATGACGGGTGGACTATTTAATATTTAACCATCAAAAGGCCACCCAGTGATATAAAAATCACTGGTTCAATCCTAACCCCTTGCTAGGAGTAGGGAGTTAGCAAGGGGTAAGCTTAATTAGAGGGCTAAATAGGAATAATAGTAATTCCTTAAAAACGGGATTATTAAATTAATTAAACTAAAATTATTATACGATACACTTTATCAGTCACAGATTACATATTTACGTCATAAAATATCGGACGTACTTTGCCAAAATATAATAAAAAATATTATTGAAGAAGATCTTAAAAAGAAACTTTCATTCTAATAGATAAAAAATATACTACCTAAACATGTTGTATGGTCCCGGACAGCTGATGTCACTTTACACTCCTTTAATTAGATCTTTATTCTCAACTACAGCTGTGTAATATGGTCGCTCCAGTAAAGAGACAAACATTTTAGAACATGCAGTTTCTTGCATTTTAGACTTTATTTTAAATGCACTACGGCTTACTCAGATTTTTTGGTAAAACTGTATGTACATACAAAAATTGTTTGGAGAACGCCCAAAACAAAGGAGTTTCTTTTATTCAATAGCAAAAAACCTTCGTCGTGCTATTGTTCACAAAGTGATTGTACGTATGGTTGTTAAAAATTGTTATTATTATTTTTTATTTCGAATTCGTTTTGGAACATTTATTTAGAGTAATTACGATTTTTAACATATTTAAATCTGATATATTTTAATATACATATAAATGGACATAGACAAGACAGTGCAGTAGTTTCTTCGTCTGTTTGTTACTCGATTTTCTTTTGTTTCCCGAGCTATAGTGTTATCAAGAAAAATATTATTAAATTAAAATAGAAATGGTCGAAAGTAATAAAATGTATTTAATACGTTTTTATAGAATCATTAACAACGTAAAGAGATAGTGTTATAAGCTTAACGCTGTGAAATCGTAGGTCCAAAACGAATAGAACGATTTTGAAACGGTTTTTTCTGTTTGAAATTCGATGTGATCGCAATGGCAACACGCTAAAAATGATAAAGATATATTCAGGCGTTTGAAGATTATCAGCTAATTTCCTAATTGAGAAAACGGTATTACCAACTTTCATAGGTCCGATCGATTTAAAAATGCTGTAACGGATTGTATTAAAATATTACTGGGTATAACTATAAAAAAAAAAGATTAATAAAGAATGATTTTTTGATGTGGATTTGATATTTGGTTAACGTTCATTTATATTATTTTGGTAAATGCCTAATATTAATAGCAACTTGCTACAACTAGTGACAAATATTAGGATTCAACCGCCGACACATTGTAATACACATGTTCATTATGAATCCTAATATTATAAAGAGGAAAGATTTGACTTTTTTGTTTGTTTGTTTATTTGTTTGTTACGATTTAACTCAAAAACTACTGGACTGGACTGGAAATAGTTTATACTGATATATAAAGATACATAAATTCTGACATATTGAAACATAAATGGAATCTTGAATATCGGTTTATAAACAAACACGATACAGATTGATGAAAATGTTACTTTAACTGGCCCATATCTAGATGGAAAATAAAAACCAATAAATAGACGGTTATCAAACATCGTTCGACGAAGCAATGTTTGCAAAACTTTATACAAAATTGCTTTCGGACAAAAAGGCAGCGAAAGAGCACGAGACCGGGATACATCGAAGATGCAATAAACAGCATTATTTTATCGTTGAAGATAAATCCCCTTGGAGTCAGCGCACACTAGTGTCTAGACGTTTTATTAAAAAAGATTTCAAATATTTCAATGTCGTCTGACCAGAGATTCGAAATGGACTTTTATATGACGAGATTTTTGTTGCTATATAAAAAAAAAAAAAACATTTATCCTGTGAACTGTAGCTTCCGAAGATTGCCATTTTATTTAAACCTTTAAACATTTACAGAATCAACTATTTATACATTTTACTATATTATTATTTTGCAATAGATTGTGCTGCTATAATCTCAAACAAAGGTTACAAGTTATATATTTATTTACTCGGTGGTAGGGCTTTGTGCAAGCCCGTCTGGGTAGGTACCACCTACTCATCAGATATTCTACCGCAAAACAGCAGTACTTTGTATTGTTGTGTTACGGTTTGACGGGCGAGTGAGCCAGTGTAATTACAGGTACAAGGAACATAACATCTTAGTTCCCAAGGTTGGTGGCGCATTGGCAATGAAAGCGATGGTGAAAATTTCTTACAAAGCCATTGTCTATGGGTGTTGGTGACCACTTACCATCAGGTGGCCCATATGCTCGTCCACCTACCTATAATTTTTTTTCTTTTTTTTTGTCTTAATTCCAAGTTGTTCATTTAAAACACGCTTTAAAGTATTATATTATATATTTCGTTCGATTATTTAACTAACATTTAAATTGTCTTGTCTAGAATCTGCGCTGAACTTTAAGCAAACTTCAGTCTTCGTTGCAACAGTTAATAGAATAGAGATTTATTCTTACTGCGCGTGTTTTCATTTCACAACAAATTCAATCCGACATTTTTGACGTATTCATTGATTATTGGTGATTTCTCTCACTATTTTAAGCTTATTCAGTTCTTGTGGCAATTCAGCGAATTTGCAAATATTTATTGATATAAGATTCATATAAAACTAAGTCTCGCCCGCGGATACATGCTCCCAAGTTTTAGGTAAAAAAAAAAGCCTATGTCCTTCCTTGTGGTTTAAGCTTGTTTCATACCAAATTTGTCAAGGCGTCTAATACGTCAAGACGTAACAGACAGAGTTATTGTTGCATTTGTAATATTAGTATAGAATATTAAATGTTAACCACTATAATATGAGACCACTTAAATAAGGAAGTCGTAAAACTTAAATCTAGTAGTACCTACTAAGAATAAATTTAATTTATTTACATGTCGTTTTACCTAGATTTTTGAAGGGCTTTGCCGAAATTCATTGTTACTAAAGAAGCATTTCTTTTTTTAATTATGCAAATGTTCTTTGTTCCAACAATATTTCTGGCTTGCTAACCCTTTAAATTTAAACACAGAAAAGAGTATGTTTGCCAGTAGGATAAACGGTAACTAAGACGGGTTTGACAAAGTTTTAATCCGAATATTTAAAAAGTTTAGTTCACCTTTCTGAATACTTCTCCGACGATCCCGCTCCAAGTATTAGGTGATATTTCACTTCCAAACTTTCCATCTCTCACGATACGAATTTCATCTAAAATAAAATAAAAAATAATAAAGTATAAGCTTACAAATTAAAATATTCACCGAAAACATGGGTCACATCAAAAAAAATCTATTGATAGTTTTAAAACTTTATTGGCTTATAGATAGCACTTTTTCAGAAGTATATACGCTTATCTACAGAAATATCTATATTGAAGTGCGTAAATAATAGTCCAGGCTCAAAGAAAAATTCTTTGATTACACAAATACTCGTTTCAATAATGTTTATATCATTCTAAATGATAATTTTACATAATAACAAAGCTAATATGATACACAAGAGTTGTTTTGGTCCAAAATATTTATTAATTGTTAAATTGCTTTCAAAATTTAATTAATTCAGAGTATATAAATATATATTCTCTCCTACCCAGCGGTATCAATATCGGATTACCCTTACATGTAAAATTAGCATTTATGATCCTATCTAATTGTATAGAAATTTGAGCTCGCAATGTACACTCAATAAACAAAATTTAAAAAATCTCTTTGAGCTTTTCATGTTACAGATTAGGTAAAGTTAGACCATTTTAGGTAAATAATAAGTGATACATTTATCGCCATGATTAATTATATTTTCAGCCTATTTCTGAAAATTGAAGTTCTCGATTGCCTTCGTATGTTACACGAGCGATTTCGGTCACAACCCTAGTGATTGATGATATAATTATTATGATTAAGTATATAATTTACCCGATTTATATAGATTGTATATTGAAATGAAAGTTTAATATACTTTTGATAATATTTTAGTATAAAATATTGCGTTACCAATTGTACAGAGCTACAGATATCATAATTTTGTATGGTGGGTTTATAATATCGGCTTATTTAAAAATAGTAGATTCTTATTTATTCATAATGGCATATTTGATAGACTTATAGAAAAGTATCTGGAATCGACTTTTATCTTTACTTGTAAGTTTTCGTTACTTTGCAATGAAAGTTTTATTTGATAAGCTAAGGTGAATTAACGGTCCGTAATTGGCGCAATGCTTGGCAAACTTTTCGAGAGTTAGTTCGGTACTAATGCATGGTTACAAATGTATTGATATATTATGTAAAAAGTCATTTGTCAAATATAGGTTTGTAATTATTAACATTATTTGCCTGGTGCAAATAAATAGTTACTTACATTTAATTCCAAGTTTAGCTGCAACCAAATCGGCAAGATCTTTGCAGAATCCTTGGTACTGTTCCTCCCGTTTACCATATTCTGTAGTTTTCAACATCATGAAGGGTTCTTGGAGAATGGTTGTAACGACGTACGTCTTGTTAGTATCGAAAGAGACCGGAGAGTGAAGCTGAATGTACTTTGGTGTCACAAGTTTCAATCCTTGCTTATCCGTCCATGTAGCCACCTGCGATATAAATAAGTATTTATTTATTTAACACTTTATTGCACAACAACGTATAAATGACACAAGAGTAAAGAAACAGTCTATCAAAAAAATGGTGCGCAAAGGCGGTCTTATCGCTTATAGCGATCTCTCACAGACAACCTTTGTTGAAATGAGCTTTGTATGAGAACAGGTAAGTGTTAACTTGATAAGGAGATATTTTAATAAAAACAATTTTAATAAACACATATATATATAAAATTAAATATAGATAATTATAAACTACATACTATTTCATATATATACATATACTTACATAAACATACATACATACTTACATACATACATATATATAAATAGTTTCTTTAGACAGTGACAAATAATAGCTTTTCAAACGATGTTTAAATATGTTCAGTGAATTCGACTGCCGAATATCTGTAGGTACTGCATTCCATAGCTTAATAGTTTTTATAGTAAAAGAGTTACTGTTGCTTTGTGTCCGGCTGCAGGGAATGATAAGTTTATTATCCTCCGAAGAACACAGTTTGTGTGTGCTGTCATATCCAAGGAATTTGAAGCGTTCTTTGAGGTAAGATGGTGTGTAATCGATATACAGGACAGAGTAGAGAAGGGATAAGGCGTGCAGATTTCTTCGAAGTCTGATTGGCAGCCACTTTAGCTGAGACCGATACTGAGTTCTAATTTATTCAGTAGGTGTTCAGTTAAATCCATGTAGCAAACATCAGCATAATCTAATATGGGAAAAAGGAAAGACAATTCTTTCCTAAGCTGCTAAGCTAAGCTGATCTTAGCCTTGATAGGCAGCAGGTTTTTCCATCGCCTTAAAAAACCATTGATAACAAAAATCTTACGGCTCATTTCTGCAACCTGAGGTACCCAGGAAAAGGAAGCATCAAGGAGTAGTCCAAGATTTCTAGCAGTCTCTTGCAAATGTAATGTTTGGCCTTCGAATAAGATTGGAGGTAGATATTTACTTTGAATCCTCGACAGAATGTTAGGACTGCCAAATATAACCACTTGCGTCTTCCTTGGATTTACAAGAAGACCGTAAGACTTACACCATTCAGATATCTTAACCAAATCATAATTCAAAGTTGCGACAGCCTCATCGATACCGTCTAAGGGAGCGGTAACGTAAATCTGTAGATCATCAGCATATAGATGATAAGAGGAAAAAATAAGTGAAACACTAAAAAACCAGCGGTATCCTCTCCGTCTGGTCGGAGGGCGCCACGGGATCGCTTGCGCATGCTACCGTGACGTTCCTTGTATCCGGGAACCCCAGGGGTCTTAGTCCCGGTGGCTGTTAAGGTGCGCATAGCGCCTACGCCTTCTCCCCGATCTTCTTCGACGGATCGAATCAGCGGAGGCATTTTTCTGGCGCTGCCGCTCCGCTGCGTCCTTTTGCGACATGACACTCTCGCAGAAGGAGACCATTTCCAACCAGCACAATGCGTGCTGCATGCATGGTGCTGGTTGCAGCATGGCGTTAATCACGCTCGGGTATGCCTCTGAGGCCTCATGCAGCATACTCCGAAGAATAATTTCCTCCTGACCGATTTCGACCGCGATGGCCAATTTCAAGAAAGTTTTGCCAACTACGCAGGACGTATTATAGCGCAAAAGTGTGTGCGTAAACACAGGTGCACTCTCATAATCCGATAGGACGGTACAAGTTCAGTTAAGAGGCAGGAACAACGGCTTTACGTGCCCCTTTCGTGGTACGGGATTGTGACAAATATACAAAAATATAAGCATTAAAAATCTACATTTTAAAACACGTTTTAAGTTAAAAAAAATATCGCAAAGAACTTCGTTCCTTTCGGGCGTCCCCCGATCACACATTTTTTATTATATTTTTAGGATCTGTCTACGGTTTCTATATGCTCATGCTCATCGTACAATGGTCCCACACTATGATATAGACTTTTTTGAAAAAGTCGGTCCGTTATTTGTTTTTTTTATTATAATATGTCTAACGCATGTACATAAGTACACACACATTTTTGTTATTTAACTTACCTTTCACAATATTTTTCCTTAAGAATAATACAGTAGAAATACTCTTAATATTAATAATAATAATAATAATTACAGAACTGCAAATTTATAATAAATTTAGTTGAGAATTACACGGAAATGATAAAATGATAATTGTAAACGTCACTGCGATCGATGTACAAACAATAATAATGGCCGATTTTTTTCCGAAAACTGTGTAAGAAATGAGATACAGCTTATTGCAAGAGAGACAGGAAAACGCTCCCATCTCTACTCCGTGCTGCTTACATGGTGCGTGCATGTATGCGTGCTTGCATGGTGAGAAGTGACACCAATAGACCCCAGTCGGGGATAACTGATCAAGTGTTAATTGATCCAGTCATCGACCGGGGTTGAAAATGATTGAATTGCTAATATCACTATTAAAAATAGGGGTAGATGGTAGAAGAGTGAAAATTTAGGGTTGTATGTATTTTTTAATGTCACGTAATGAAAAAGTAATAATAAAAAAAATTGTCCAAAAAACATTCTCAGACCTTCAGAATATACATATGAAATTTCATCAAAATCGGTCAAGCCGTTTCGGACGAGTATAAACACTAAAACTGTGACACGAGATTTTTATATATATAGATTAATTGCTAATAGAGAATATTATCACTACATTATAAAATACGCGGCCTAAAACAATTTAGGAATGAATCCACTCTGCATCATTTAGTGCGGGTAGTCATCAAAGTTCTGGATATTATCTCCGGTTATAGCTATAGCGAAGTTGATATACATCCGTTAAAATTGATGAGTCTAATCCAAGGTCTGAAAGCCTGGATCGTAGCAATCTCCGAAGTCAAACTTTGATCTTCTACATTAACGATGTCCGTTAGATTTGAATTAAGTAAAACAAATAGTATATTTAATGATATATATTAAATTAAAAAATATATTTATGCGTTATAGTTCATTCAATATTAATTGTAATGTGAATATAATCAAAAGCAATTGTCATACGCTCGTATTACACTTACAATTAAATACTTTAATTCATTTCTTTTATAATACATACGTTAATTATGAGGCCCTGCCACCGCTATCAGTGTTTAATTTATGATTTCCAATTATTTATATAATATTTATACATTGTATGTAATTAACAACGTAATAAGAGGAAATCGAGTTCGAGAGATGTTGGGGAATTTATACAAAAAATTATGCGATGAAAATATTATTTAATTATATGAAATGTATTTAATTCGTTGATTGCATTATTACTTTTAAAACAACATTACAATAAGTGTTATTATTAATGTACATATACATACTTTAAATGGCTATGTTATTGACATAAGTTGATTATACAAAATGAAATTACTTCAAATATTTACTACCGTTACCTACATGCGTTTAGACTAAATAATTTGTTATAAAAAATTAAATAATCCATAAGAAAAAGTAGTAACTAAGTTATATATTTATACGAAAGACCTTACAATGTTTTATTTAACAATTAAATTCCTTACGACGATCTAAGTACACGTGAACTTAGTTAAAACATTGATTTATGGACTTTGAGAAATCATTACTGAGTTGTAGCCGAGTTGGTGAAATGAAGTTGAAATTAGCCTTTAGAAAGGTGCCTCTAAGTGATGCGAAAAGTTTTGACTCAAAGTGTAGTTCAAACGACAATACGATGTAGTTGATGTATTTTGATAGATTTACCCTGAAACAGCGCTTTATATACTAAAATGTATTTAATAAAATATTAAATTATTAGATAATTTCCTTTAAGTTATTTTAGTGAAAATGTAAAGAACCTAGGCGTATATAAGCGTATATATAAAATATCGACTGAAATTCGCAACACATATCACGAGTTCTATTTGATATCAGTTAAAAAAGTCATAAAAGTTTATACTCAAAGTTGTGACGTACGCAGTTTTAATACCAGGAATAAGCATAGACTTGTATTTTAACTGAACTGCACAAGGTTAGTAACTTTTTGTGGAACTTTTATATGAACTTATATAGTAGGATTCCAGGATGGAATTGTTAAGGATTATTAGTTGAGGATGTTATAAAACTAACAAGCTTATATGATAAAATATAATTTACTGTTTGAATCTGTCTGTAAATGTCGGTCATGGAAACGAAATAATCTTGATGAGTTTTATTTTTTCCGTTTCATCCGAGGTCTAAGGTAGGTCTAAGGTAGGTCTAAGGTAGGTATTTATTTTTAAGCCAGTAGTAAATTTTTAAAATCAATACGCAAGTGTTATTCTCTTTCACTATAAGGTGGTAATCTTTGTGAGAAGGATTAAAAATTTAAAAGATCATCTACGTAAAATACATAGACGGTTATTTAAATTATTAGGACAAATATAGGGCAAATACGAAAGAAAAATAAAAACTTTTTCATATGAACCATGATAATTAAAATGAAGAATTAAAAAAATTGCAAAGAAGTTTGTAGTCAAATAGGTCCCAATCCAAGTTGTTAAGGAAGTTTATTGTTTTGCTTCTCTTCTTAGTACCCTTATTTTTTATAACCTTATAAAAAATACTCACCTTCACCATCGCACTCTGGACGGTCATCTCAACGACATGCAGAGTAAAATTACACCGATGGCCCTCTTCGTTAAAAGATATGTTCCCAGTGAGGCCTTCTATATCCGTCTAAAAAGAATTTAGCAGAAATATATCGAGTGTTTGATTTAGTACCAGGGGAATATAAAATAAAGGTGGTCGGAACAGATGTCCTAAGTAATGTTACCAAGTTTGGATGTAGTAGATCGGAAATCACTTTTTATCGAGTAGCAAGGACCCTTTCTTGTAACTTATGTGAATTGTTACAGCGAATCGTAAATATGTTTTTTATGCTCTCGGGGTCCTTACAACATTTTCTTCAGTAGTATATTTGCACAACATGTGCTACGTTTAAATAATGAAAACTGTTTAAAAAAATGAAATTTTAATACAAAAAGTCCGTATACCTAAAATAATTATTTAACGTAAATTTTATATTATGTAGATGACACATACCTTTTTGATCAACCTTGATATCTTATCTCCATGTTCGAAAGGCACCACCCAGCTTTTGCCAGGGTTGCAGTCAATGACCTTGGTCGAGTTAGCCTGAGCGGCCGCACGTCGGAGCGCACTCCTAAAAGCATCTGGTTTCTTTTTCCAGAGTCGACCCAGAGCGTCCATTAGGACTTGCACTCCATCGTACATTAGTGCTGTTTGGGCCTGTTGGCAAAAATATAATACTATTACGTACATTAAGCTATTGGCATATATACGAGAAGATTATACGTAAAGATTAAAATAAAAGACTGGCCGCAAGAATATTTTTTTTGCCATATTCCAGTTTAATTGAGGTTAATCTGTTAAAACAAAATTGTTACGTAAGCATTTAGTTTGAGTCATTATTTGATCAATATTTTTAGATTACATTATTAATTAAAATCATTCGTAAATTATAAAACAATTCGAAAATAAAAACGTTACCTTAATATTGTAGCTAAAATATATGAACAGAAAACATTTCAAAAACGATTTTATCGTGCAATAAAATAAAAACGAAACAACACGGCAACTTTTACTATAAAACAGTCGTTTTTCAGCGAATGTTTTAAGAACAGCAATCCCCGAAGTAACTCTAAGGCTAAAAAGCGGCGAGTTTCGGATAACATAACGCAAGATGATAATTTATTCCGCATACCCTCTTATGGTTTCATTAGAATGAACATAAGTTAGTGAAATCTACATAAATGCGTTATTATTCCACGTCAAAATTTTCTTCGGGAGCTGATTTTAACACCTCGGGGCTCATTTTATCGTGTACCCCGGCTTTGTCGTAAAATTTTGTTGTTACTGTGTAATAAAGGAGATTTATAAATATACCCGTGGAGTACGGTGTGTGTATTTTTATATGTATCGACGTTATGTTTTTTACGCTCATTAGAGATATTATGAAAGATAAAAGTCGAAATTCACCGCACAATACTATCGTGAATAAAATTGTCAAAAAGTTTATTTTTTCTGTACTATCGGTAGGTGGGCAACTGTACCACCTGATTGTAAGTGGTCACCAACGCCCATAAACAATGGCATTGTAAGAAATGTTAACCATCGCTTACATCGCTAGTGCGCCACCAACCTTGGGAACTAAGATGTTATGTCCCTTGTGCCTGTAATTACACTGGCTCACACACCCTTCAAACCGGAACACAACAATACAAAGTACTGCTGTTATGCGTTAGAATATTTGGTAGCTACACAGAAGAGCTTGCACAAAGCTCTACCACCGAGTGAAGTGTTTTTTTTTTCTGGGGTAATTTTTTTGCTTAGTATTTTAAAACTTATTACATAAATAGAACCGACACACGATACCTAATAACCACTTCACGGGTCGGACAGGGTTTTTGTTGAATGTATATTACAGTGAGAAATTACATTCGAGCGAATGCAAAACATATTATTCTCGTGGAATTTTAGTTATAGTTATAATATTATATGTTTGTCTAGATGTCTAAATCTCTTTGACGTCTTGTAGCCGTACAGAAATATTTGTTCATTATTTTCCTATAGCTTTTGTTTTGAATAATTATTGTTATTATATATTTACTATTTATATACACAAGATTTATTTTTTAATTATTCAGTTAGCCTTTTATTTATTATACTTACATACTATTTTCACTAAGGATAAGCCGTTATTTTAGCATAAGTATGTGTTGACTGGTCCAGTTACACTGCCTCTGTATACAAATTTCTTCAAGATTTGATTCTAATTTAAGCCTTATAACTTAAGCATTAAGGTTCAGTTGCCCCGCTAATGAGTCTAACGATAATGAAGTTGCATTTTGATCCTTATTTCAGTGGTGGGTTTAAGTTATTGTTATTTATTATCATCACTCTCTACAGTATATCTTAATACAGCTGTGGGACAACTTTTTGTTATTTTATAAATTATATAGAACATACTAGAATAAGGTACCTATCTCAAATATTTATAAAGACTTATTTGTTTATATTTTCTTTCAATATTAACCAATATTGAAAAAATGTTTAATAAGGTCTTTTCGTAATATCGTCGTCGTCGTTGAAATCCTATTTATTATTTAAGACACATTAGAAATAAATCTTTTTAAACCTGACGTATTTATTTTCAACTATAATAATGTATCAATTTGATATTTTAAACGAAAACAAAACAGTAATCAAAATATAGAAAGTATGTCAGAGCCAAATGTGTCACAAATGTTGCTAGGCCGTTTCCATTCTTATTAAGAGGGTACGAATCTTATTCCACTACGTTAACCTAATTCCTGCTGGTGAATACACATTCAGGCTATCACACGATATATTTCTTCACTGATAAGATATTATGTAAAAAGTTACTCCTTATGCTTGTCCGATTCTAATACATGTTAAGCATCTATTTAACACGGGGCATCAATTACAAAGTGCTTAATTGTTGTTTTCACTTCATATCTAGCTCGGTGGCAAAGAAAACATCCCGAGGCTACCTGCCTGTGATCAACGAATGGTCGAAAGAAACTGACGCATCGTAATCATAATATCAGAATAACCCTTTTCGAAAGGAGAGCAAGAAGCCTTAGCCCAGCAATGGGACATATACATGCTTATTAATAAAGGAGTCAATTTTCACTCTATCCGAATGTAATATTTTTACGTTAATTAAATCAGACAACTTACGATAATTTATATTTCGATTCATATAATTCCTTTAAATATCATAAACTAACATATAACACTCCTTCTGCTTTTCATGTTCTAGATCTATGTAGTTTCAAATTTGATATCATGTTATAGCTGATGATATATGCTTTAGTATAGAATAATGGAAATAACAAGAATTTAATAATCAAAATACTGTGATATCGGTTTCGAAATGTAAGGAAGTACTTTCTTGGAATAATAAAAGTAAGGAATGACGTAAATAAATGTATTTATTTTATTTATAATTTGTTCTATAAATCCTAGACAAAAATCAACTAATACTGACACCGTGCTTTATATATTTTTTTTTTATGTCGTAGGTTGGCGGACGAGCATATGGACCACCTGATGGTAAGTGGTCACCAACGCCCATAGACATTGGCAGTGTAAGAAATGTTGACCATCGCTTACACCGCCAATGCGCCACTAACCTTGGGAACTAAGATGTTATGTCCCTTGTGCCTGTAATTACACTGGCTCACTCACCCTTCAAACCGGAACACAACAGTACCAAGTACTGCTATTTTGCGGTAGAATATCTGATGAGTGGGTGGTACCTACCCAGACGAGCTTGCACAAAGCTCTACCACCAAGTAAAATAAATTAATAATATAATATAGTAATATAAATTATAGATTAAAACATTATATCAAGCAGTACGCCTCAATGTTGTTTTTTAGTTTTCATTTCTAAATCGCATGTAATTATTCCTTAAATTAAACATTAACATTGAAGATTTAAATTATTTAGTTAAATATACATATCAAAATGAAAAAGATAACAATAAGAAAAAATCATGTCTACGAGCAATGGTGGCAAGCATCCTAGCAGTATTTCCCCGTTGTTTCGCCATACATATAAGTCTGTTGGCAATAAAAAACCAGCACATGACAGCAAATTTGTCAGCTGTGGAGCCAATAAGCCGGGGTGCTATGACTTTAAGACTTGCGTTAATAACTCAAGTTATTCATTTGCTATAATTTGAGATAAGAGGCAAATATGCAAGGGGTACAACTTGCTCGTATAATATTTTGCCGTTCATACTTTTACATGCATAAAAGTTCAAGTATGTACAATTGTACAGGCATATATAATTACTCATTACTACCACGTTATTTTCTTATTATTATTTATTTTTGTATTATTCTATCCTTAGATTTTCATCTGTCGCATACGGTTTTCTCAGGGAGTTTTCCTTCGCCGCCGAGCAGGAGTTAAATTATAACGACAAACTTAAAGTATATTTTAATTATATTAACTTATTTCTTACTTATATCTGTAATTATATATGCACATAATTGTTGTATATGAATTTTGCACTTTTGGTATTGGCACAATACAAACTGGGAATAAAACGGCTTTTTGAATGTGATAATTTTTTTTTTTATATTTTTTTTTATATAACATTGGTTTTATTTCAGTGTCTGTAATGTACAGACATCGGTCTGTTACAAATTTATTATATTTATATATTAATAATTAAAAATCATTTTTGCCTAAGTAAATGATAAGATTATTTATTAAGTATGATAGAAATTTGATAACTAATAATTTGCAACGTAGAGAGCGATCAGTAATTAACGATTTATAAATTATAGAATTAAAAAGACAAATTTTTACACAAATTTTTTATTAAAATTCAAAATGCCGACCAACAAGTAATCATTCGCATGCAATCAAAAAAAGAATTAAGCGCGTCCGATGGCTCTAATGAACTCGTTTGCTTTGAATGCTAATTGCATGGCTTTGGAGAGCGTATTTTTACTTAATTTTTATCTGCATAAAGACAAAGAGATATTCTATTTGATTAGTTTTTTGTCTCTGATAATTATCAGACGTATAACTTATTTTGGCTTGTATGGAGCGTCGTTGGATGCTTGACGCTAATCTCAATAATTTGTAAAATCTAAGAATTCCAATCCCCATTCCTTCCCCGTGTGTGTCGTAAGAGGCGACTATGGGACTGGGAAAAGGGGGGATGGGCAGCAGCGTCTCCCCCGTAAACAACTACCGCCCTACTGCGCTCGCCAACACGCCTGCCCAGCGCGGCGAGTATGGGCAAACCCTCCTAAATGGTAGATGCACTGAAAAAAAGCAAGCCCGCTAGGCCCGACCAAGGTAGCGGTCGCGGTATCGGCAGGGCAGGGGGTGCGAAGAATCACCGGTTCATGGCAGGCTACCATAGACGACTACACATGGCAACGTATAATGGACGCTCGATAAGGCTGGACCATCACCTCGCCGAATTAGAAGTAGAGTTAAGTCATATAAACTGGCACATACTGGGGTTATCTGAAGTCCGAAGACAGGGGGAGGACACGATAACTCTAGATTCCGGTAACTTTCGCGAAGGTGATAAACTCTCCCAGGGTGGTGTCGGTTTTCTAGTCGTAACGTCTTGTCCTAAAAATTTCCGACAGGTACTCCCAGAAGGTCGTACAGGTATATGCGCCAACTTCGGCATAATCTGATGATGTGGTAGAAGCGATGTACGAGGACATCGCAAAGACCCTTAACAACACCTCGAAGACCCACTACAATGTTGTTATGGGAGACTTTAATGCTAAAGTGGGAGTACAAGATAGCGGTGAATCGAAAGTCGGACCTTACGGCTTGGGCTGCAGAAATCACAGGGGGCAAATGCTTGTAAACTTTCTCGAAGCGCAGGGGCTCTTTTTGATGAATTCTTTGTTTGAAAAGAAGCCACAGAGGAGGTGGACCTGGCGAAGCCCCGATAACGTGACAAGGAACGAGATAGACGTTATCATTTCGAATAAAAGGCACATATTTAGAGATGTCTCAGTGATCAACAGGTTTAATACCGGTAGTGATCACCGCTTGGTTCGAGGCACTCTAGATATCGACTTCAAAGCCGAAAGATCGCGAATGATGAGGTCTACTCTCCGACCTACCATGCTCCAAGCTGCTCAAGGCTCCGAAAAGTTCCAAATGGAGCTTCAAAATCAATTCACTGCGTTGGAAACCGTAAGCAATATTTATGAGAAAACCGATACGCTGGTCAAAATACTGCAAAACACATCCCGCAAGTATTTTCCGCCACAGAAAATAGACAGCGCACCAAAACTCTCTGCTGAGACACTCGAGCTCATGAGGAAACTACGAGAACTACCATCGTTTTTGTCAGATAAGGCCTTAAACCGAACAATAAAAACGCTGACGCGACGCGATCTCCGATGCTCCAATACCATCACGGCTACGATTGAGCAAAATCGGATCGAAAGTGTTCGCTCGCAAGTTTGGGAGGCGCGTCTGACAAAACTTAAAACTAAAAATGGTAGGATCGTTACCTCAAGGGCTGAGATCGTCGGAGAAGTAGAGAGGTTTTATGGGCAGCTGTTCTCTTCAAGATCGGATAAACCTGTGCGCCATTACTCCGAGGAGCTCCCTCGGTCGTTGCCGCCCTAATCTCGCTTGGTCGTTGACCAAGGCGAGATTAGGGCGGCTCTAGAACAGCTTAAAAACAACAAAGCTCCGGGAGATGACGGAATAACAACAGAGTTGCTTAAGGCAGGCGGGACTCCGGTCCTGAAAGAGCTAGCAAGCCTCTTTAATTCCGTCATCCAACATGGCAAGACCCCGGAACCGTGGAGAGGGAGTGAGGTGGTACTGTTTTTCAAGAAAGGTGATAAAACCCTCTTGAAAAACTACAGACCAATCTCCTCTAAGCTGTTCTGAAGAGTCGTCACGAACCGTCTCGCCAGACGACTTGACGAGTTCCAGCCCCCAGAGCAGGCTTTCGATCAGGCTACAGCACCGTAGACCACATCCATACTGTTCGGCAGATGGTGCAAAAGACCGAAGAGTACAATCAGCCGCTGTGTATGGCTTTCGTGGATTACGAGAAAGCCTTTAACTCCATCGAAACCTGTGCTCGACTCATTGCAGATCGATTGGAGATATATCGATTGGAGATATATCGAGGTACTGAGATGTCTGTACAATGCCGCTACAATGACTGTCCACATCCAAGGCTGTATGACGAAGGCGATCCAACTGCGCAGAGGGGTGAGACAGGGGGATGTAATATCCCCGAAACTGTTCACCAACGCGTTGGAAGATGTCTTCAAGACACTGGATTGGACTGGATATGGAGTCAATGTAAACGGCAAGTACATCTCACACCTTTGATTTGCCAATGATATCGTCATCATAGCAGAGTCGCTGGAACAACTTACCGAAATGCTGCGTAGCCTAAGCGATTCTTACCGGCGTGTCGGTCTCGGTATGAACTTGGACAAGACCAGGTCATGTTCAATAGGCATGTCGTGCCGGGACCAATATACGTTGAAGGGAAACCTCTCGAAGTTTTTAATGAATATACCTACCTAGGACAGGTCATACAAGTCGGTAGGAACAACTTCGAGAAGGAAGCCGATCGAAGAATTCGCTTGGGATGGGCAGCATTTGGCAACCTTCGTCAAGGCCTCACGTCGTCTATACCGCAATGTTTGAAGACGAAAGTCTTCAACCAATGCTTCTTACCTGCCATGATATACACTAACTGCGGGACTAGTCCACAAATTCAAAGTCGCTCAGCGTGCTATGGAGCGAGCTATGCTCGGAGTATCTTTGAAGGATAAGATCAGAAATGAGATTATCCGGAAAAGAACCGGAGTCACCGACATAGCTTGCAAAATTAGCAGGCTGAAGTGGCAGTGGGCTGGTCACGTATGTCGTAGGACCGATGGCCGTTGGAGCAGACGAGTCTCCACACTAGGGAGACCGCGAATCGGCAAACGCAGCGTAGGGCGCCCTCCAGCCAGGTGGACCGATGACCTTATGAAGGTGGTGGGCACCGATGGATGCGGAAGGCAGAGGACCGGGAGCTTTGGCGCACTTTGGGAGAGGCCTATGTTTCCAAATAACTCCATGGTAAGAAGGGCGGTGAAAAAATTTAGTCCTGTTTACTCGGCTTCGGCTTATGAGAACCGACTAAACTGATCGAGTCCTCAATTACTTAACATAGATGGTAGAGCTTTGGTATTTATCAGATCCATCTACAAAGATCAATATATATATATATCAATATATCAATATATATAGTGTTTTTTTTTATGATTCGATTAGTGTATGTGCCATCCTTTGTTTTACAATTACATGTACAAGGAAATATCTTATTGTATGGCTTGCGGTACATTAATGGTAGAAGGAAAAAATCTGTAGACAGGTAAGAAAATTAGCTTGTCACATTGCTTCATAAGTTTTTTTTTATATATTATAGGTAGGCGGGCTGGCCAAAGAGCTACCTCATGGTAAGTTAAGGTAAGTAGTTACCATCGCCCATAGATTGGCGATGTAAGAAAGATTAACCATCCCTTACATCGCCAATGCGCCAATCTTGGGAACTAAGATGCTATGTTCCCTGTGCCTGAAGTTCACTGTACACTGGCTCAGTCACCCTTCAAACCTCAATATGAGTATTGCTGTTTAGCAGTACAACATAGATGAGTGGGTGATACTTATCTACCCAGACGGGCCTCCACAAAGTTTTTAATAATTAATTACTTTAAAACTTGGCATTTTCTTAATAGGAGATTGAACTCAATACAATAGAACAACATTGGGCTGTTATATTATATATATTATACCGTAATTTTAATAACAATGTAATATTGGCGTTTGCGTTCCAAAACTATTGATAAGATTGTGATGAAAATTTGGTGAGTTGTTCTGTGTTCACCAGGACAGGTTAGGCCCAAACATTAGTAACTTGGGTACTAATGGTGTTTTGACACTTGATTGATTGATAAAATATGCATTTAAATAATGTCCTTTTTGTGGTAAAACATTTCGTTATATTCGGCTTTTACATGTGACCCCTACAAACTCTAATGACCAAATGTTTAAAAAAGCTATTGTCCATTAATTATCCTTCAATATAAACGTTTTAAAGAGCCTTAGAATAAAATGGTTAGTGAATCAGATAATAGCTGTTTATGTATTGATCACTCGGTCGCTTAAAAACGATTGCATATTAAAGTCTTGATTAGTAAGTCAATTAGCATCTGCAGTGTTGCAAATTGTGATTTCGAGTTGATTTAGTCATTCGTTTGACAATAACAGTGTAATAATAAAATTTTGTATGTATTTTAAATTTGATGAGTTTTAAATAACATTATGATCCAATTTTCTAAAATATATTAACGAATTTATCTGTTCATATAACTTTAATTATAGTTTTGAATGAAACGAATAAATTGACTCCAGTAATTACTTAATTATCTTGTAAATTACGAATGTTAATACCATACATTTAGTATTTAGCTAAACATAACACACAATATATTATTCGTAGTCCATTGTACGTTGATAAATAAAGAAACTATAATTGCGCATGGAAGATGTAACTGGCAAAATAAACTGGCTCAAATCACTTAATGACTACGGGTGCTGGTGATCGCCAGAAGCCCTATAATATGATTGACTAAAGTTGTAAAAAATACCTTTTGAAGTGAATCTTACTAAGCCGTGGCAGTAATTTACTTAAAAATAAAACAGACTAAGAACTTAACACGCGCGACTGAACCGAAATATTATTGCGTCAGGAATATTCCACACAAAATGTCATTAAAAAAATTACACTCAAAGTCGATGTTGTAACTAGAGGCCAATGATTCTATGAGTCTTGAGTCTAATGATTTAAATTATTATAACTTAACGTAATCACTAAACATATATGAACAACTCAAACGTTAGTAACAGAGTTATAATACTATAATAGACTATGATCTGTAAAATATTGTTTGATTTAAAATCCTATAGGATTTTATATTAAACCGGAAGTTCAGTGCAAACGTTGTGAGAATATCGAACGTAAACATAATAATCCTTCGATCAAGATTATCCAGCGTTATATAACGTTATACGAACATTATTTATTATGCAAAACGCAAACTTACTCGTAGGATCACGACACACTAATTTGGTAAATGGCTCGTTTGTTTAATGGCTAATTATAAGACTGCATCCAGAGCTTATGGGTTCAAATAGCGGATCGGTTCAATGAAACAATAATTTGCTTATTCTTTTAAGAATTTATTAATAGCAATTAATAAGTTCTGAGTGTTTCACTATTATACTTCAGACAGCACGAGAGCTGTTAACCGTGCCCTATCCCATTAGGCAAAATGAGTAACGAACGAGAGTTACTAAATTATAGCTCCTGCACAGATTGCTAATCTTTGAGATTTGCAACAGTAGCCTTAATTCGGCCAAGGAATCAAGATTATTGTTGTTTATTAAAATTAAATAAAAACTACTTGGTCAGTTGTTGTCTTTGTTTAAAAACAACATGTGATCGAAACATATTTTTAGAAGTGCAAAGAAGCCCAAAGCTCTACTCGGTGGTAGAGCTTTGGGTAAGCTCGTCTAGGTAGGTACTACCCACTCATCAGGGTGAGTGAGCCAGTGTAATTACAGGCACAAGGGATATAAGATCTTAGTTCCCAAGGTTGGTGGCGCATTGGCAATTTTTTTTTAAATGTACATTGTCATTGTCTATTTGCGTTGGTGACCACCAACCATCAGGTGGCCCAAACGCTCGTCCATTTTCATTAAATCAGAGAAGTTAAAAACTAAATAGTATATCATAATTTAAATTTTCATTGTACAATATATTTACTATCTATGTGTGTGTGGAATGTACTTTTTTGGCCACATCATTCATTCACCTCTAACGACAAAGTCTGAATAAATATTTTATAATTCATCAAATAAATTCTCCTAAATATCCCGTCTGCAGAGAATTTTCCAAAATTCGAATCAATTTTAAAATGTCAGGAATTCAGTACTTTAGCGCAAACATATAGTAAATCGATATTTGTTTATGTACTTTGTTATAATTTACAATGTTTTACATATTTCTCTGAACTCACCGAAACAGTTCCCTTGAAACGTGAATCCATTCTACGCAGGCCTTCCATGAAATCGCGCACGGTCCTTCTCGAATGATCCACGATACGGAACCCAGTAATGTTCACCGCTCCGTACTCAGTTACCTCGTTCTCCCAATGGTCGTCCATAACCTGCAAATGGGAATTCCATAAGTTCCAGCAAAGACGTGACTCGACTCTGGCATGAACTACATTCATAGTTCATTCGTATTGTATACTCTATTTAAATTCTACAAAAAAAAAAAGAAATAACCAAAAAACTTAATGGAAACAGAAAAGTAATGGTCTTTTAAGAATATTGCATTCTATGATGAATTAAACGTAAAAATAATTAAAGATAATAAAATGTAAACATTAAGATATAAAGAAGAAAAAACTGTTTTGCAAGACAACTTTTTAAAAGTTGAGCAATTTCAAATCACTTAATATATATTTTTGTCGTTATATGGCTGTTGAGCTTTAATTCATATATTTTTGAACGTGTGACAAATAAATATTGTTTTATCAAGTGTAGATGATAATTGTATATAATTTTGGTTTTTCATCATTAAAACATAATATTTCATCTAAGAACCAGTCTTCAAAACTCAAATCGATAACGGCAACGCGAAATCGGTAACTACTGGATTCGCTCTACATTTTTTTTTATAAGGCATAGTATTTATCATGCCTCAGAGAATACGTTAAACCATCGTTCCCGGCTGCTATCACAAATAACTTTTGTTAAATCTAACTAGGAAAATGATTTTAATCGATAAAGTTGAAAAGCCGATTTTCCGATAGTTGCTTTTGGAATAATAGATTGGCAATTTTAAAAATGGCAATATTTTTATATGTATAATTATGAACACGTTTAACTTATCATTTATCATTTGGGGTGATCATTTGAGAATTTGCGTCTATACATATCCCACAATGATCCCATGATGTTTAATCATTATAAATTCCGTCGAAATTATTAAAAATAAAAAATATGCAATCCTACCAGACCACTCAGCATGTAGTGATATGTTCTTCGACCCAGCTGCACTTTTCTAACGTGTTCAACTAAAATGCTTTTCGCATTTCTTGCGTTACAATCGAGTACAATCCGTTTGTTACTCCATCGATCGTGATGTTCGAGTGCGATCAGAAACTCCATTGCATCAGATGCGTTGTAAATGCGTTTCACGAGAGATATTTTGAAAGCCGTTCTGCCAGGTTGCATTGTTTGATATAGTTGTTGGAGGCGAAGCAATCCTGTAAAAGACAATGGGATTAAAGTATCTGTGGTTCGCTTTACGATATTTTTATAAAATAAGTTGGAGTTAAATTAGATTATACGTAATGATCATTAATATTTTTAACACCACCTTATCTTAGTACGGTAAAGTCACTTGTAAAACGGTAAAATATTATAATTATTTGATTTACTAACTAGTTTGCAATAACATATGATCGAAAAAGAAATAAAAGTAAGAAAAATCTGTTTTCTCAATTAAGAAACTCTGATCACATCGAACAATTAAAATAATCATAAATTACAGAAAAAGAGCTGAAATTATCTGTAGTCAATTCTAAATCCAGATAGACTCGAGTCGATAGTTTGAACTTTACTTCAAAGGTGATCCAAGCATCGGTTTACAGTTTCACGTAACTACAAGTAGTTGCAAACTCTGAATTAGATGAAAGATAGAGAACAAACTTTTCTCCTCTTTTTAGTGACATTCTTTCGAATAGAACTCGGGAAAATCCAACAAAGCTACCTATATTTTTTCGTTCGAATGAATTTCAACAGTTGGAATTGCGTATCGTATAACATGGTCGGTTTTATTTTGGTCATATTGTTACAAGTCAAGGAATGTAGAAAAGGCTTTGAATATTTAATTAACATTTGCATATAAAAATTATATAATTTTAAATGTGTTAATAATGAATCGAAGCTAAATATTTGCTTAAATTGACTTAATTTTTTTTTCACATACACATATATATAGACAGTTACGTTTATTCTTGTTATTAAAAAAATAAATAATAATAACAGCCAGTAACTCTTCCACTGCTGTCTTACAATTATCTTAAAAAGGAAATTTAAAGGTTATTTCATCACAATGCTCCAAAGTTGATGGATATACATGCACCAGAATTTCAATCCATACACGCAAATTTCGTCACGATGTTTTAACATGAAAATTCAATGAAAGAACTATTCGAACAACGGTTTAGCTCACCTCAGTTTCTTACCAAGCTTTTAATTTAATTAAATATAAAATATCATTAGACATAGCTGTCAAAAATTATATTTGAATATAATTTATAAGTTACGAATTTTATTTTTCAACAACTAACGCTGTGCTAAAGTATTTCAATCGTGAGTAATCGAAGTTTAAACTAATAAAATCTTGATGCCGTCGTTATACAATGCTATTGATATTCTACAATTACAACCCAGGTGACGATGATAATATAACCATGATAATTCAACGGTCGATGACAATAATATAAAACACTCGCAGAGCCAAAGGCATTTTGTCTCGGTCTATCTGCCAGTATTTCTAAACCAATTCGAGTCTACGCGAATTTCATCGAATTAAACGCTCCATATAAAATAAGCGATACGAAAAAAGGACAAAGCGTGCTGCAGAGAGGCAAAAAATGGAATACTTATTTTTTTCTCTGAGGGAAAACCTTGAGTCGATATTACGTATTTTCTTATGTGAATTCGACGGTTTTTTTCCAACCGAAATTGTTTTCATTTTGCGGTAAAATTGTTATTTAAATATTTCCTCACTCAAATCTAGCGACTTCTCATAGTAAAATAGCCGTATATTTGTATGTAAATTATTTAGTACCTCTTATTTGTTTTGTAATATTAAAATATATATGTCTTTCAGACAACGACCGTCATGATTTTTAAAAATAAATTAACAATTGTCAAATATAATCAATTATAAATAAACATATTCGATATGATTCTTTTAATCCTAACGATATGCAAACGGTTGCTTATTGTGTTATGTAACTTGGCTCTTGTTACTTTGTCATAGTGACCATAATTTATATACCTCATAATCTGTATAATATATGAGTATGTGATATGTATATATCTAATCATATAACGGAATATTCCATATATTATCGTACTGCGGTTGGTAATGCAGTGTGTAGACCTACTTCGATTCGTTGAGCATTTCGATTGTGACGCAACTCTCAAAAACGGTTTACAATCATAGTTTATTGTACTGTAACTATTTCGCTTCACTGATTATTTGCTAACAAATCACCATTGATAGACCATTTTCATGAACAGGTAATTAATGAGCTTAAGTATTGAGTGATCACTACCACATATAGACAAGAAACATTTTGTATTCGATTGTTGTGAATAATGAAACCGCCGTATTAACGTTGTTAAGCGGGTGATTATTTGAACAATCTTGTGTCTTCTTCTTTATAATGTCAAATCAAAAATGACGGAAAGAGAGAAATCAGTGTTTGACTAAACAACCGCTAATCAATGTTTATAAGACATGGTGTCGCTTGGGTAATAAAATACAATCTTCAAAATAAAACATAACAAACTATTCATTATTCATGTAGGCAAGAAAATCAGTAGTTTTTTTTTTATCGGCGTAAATATTTTAATTGAATATAATAAAATTGTTATTTATCCTGACCTAAACAACAAATACTATATAGTTACTATCATCGAATATATAATATAATCAACGGATACTATTTTTCGAAACTAAACATATTTGTCGGCGAGAATGTGGGGCTGTCATTAATTTGAATATTGAATTTGATGTCACTCTGATAGCAGATTTTTTATTATATCACTCTCTGGCTGAACGTCAAACGGACAGCCATATATCGTGGTTGGACGTCATCGACGGATCTCCGTTAATTTTAATTACATGTGAATTATTATTTATTTTGAATTACAATATAAAATGGTTTTATATATCTATTGTCTCTTTTAACATAATGTATTTACCTATACGCCTATATATTATATACTTCGCAGAAAGCGAAAAATCTTGTAAAAGGAAAATATGAGATTAACAAAATTTTATTAAAAATGTCTTCAAAAAGTGCAATTAAAATTAATAATATTGTGTTGAATAAAATTACTTTAATCAATTGCGTTGAATTAAATTTGTTATTTTATAAACATAATCCATTACATATTCTCGATGTATGAAGTTGATTTTCTCTGAATAAATCGAATTACATCGTCCTTAATCCCTTTATCCAAAACAGTTTCAATGTTAAGAGACAAATGTGCGGGCAGCGAAAGTTTCGGCCGTACTATTTGCAACATGTGACGCATTTGAACCCATAACCCTTGAGGTTAAGCCACTCGACTAATGGCGTGTAACGTCTGGTAGACATCAATTATAAGAATATGGCGATACTTTTCCTAATTTGTATGATTTTAGGTTTATAAATTAAAATTGAAAGATTAGGAGATTCGTTACTTGGTGTTTGGAACTCTATATTTGAATTATTTTTTGTTGAATATGCTAAAGTATACTTTGATAGTGGTTTCAATAAATAATAGTAAAATATGAAAAATAAATATGTATAAAAACCAATCTCAGCCGTACGCATATTTTGAAATGATTGCAATACTTACAACACATTCCCAATATCAGTTATTTTTATAGTAAGTGCCAGGTTAAACATAACAATGTATATTTATGAAACTGACTAGAACACCGACTTCGAAGTTTTTTAATTAGAGAAACATTTATCATGAAAATTTTAAGGAACACCCGCCACAGTATCAAATCTGGTTATACTTCGGGGCTTTAAAGTAAATAAAACGCACTTGTAATTCACATCATATTTAGTATATTATTCTGAGAATACTGTGTCGGAAAAAATACTTTCATTATTATATTTCATAATTCCCCCTCCACATTGAAAACACCAAACCAAATGGTTGTAAAATATGTAGTGATTTAATGACTCCTATAGTAGTAGAGTTACGACCTACCACCGTCTCAAATGACCATCTACATATTAATATCACCCACGATGGAATTTCGTAAAATAACGTAAATTGATATTATAATTGGGTCCTCTGGTGAACTTAAAGTTTTATTAAATTGGGGAATTATTAAAAGCCTGTAATTAAAACTTAAAGGCTTGTTAAAACAGTGGAACTAATAACTTTTAATTTTGCTGTCGGCATGTGGTTTGTTCATTTCGTGAAAAGTTCGAAAAAGCATTCGTCTTTGATTGTGCATATACTATGGTAAAATCTTCGCTTTGACAAAATAAACGATATCTATATATATAAAAATCTCGTGTCACAGTTTTAGTGTTTGTACTAATCCTCCTCCTCGGCTTTACCGATTTTGATGAAATTTTATATGTATATTCTGTAGGTCTGAGAATAGGTTTATAACTATTTTTTACACCCCTAAGGGTAAAGGGTGGCTCACCCAAAATTTTTTTTTAAAGTTTTGGACAAATTCTTTAATTTTATTTTTTTATTATATGGTATTAAAAATATATACAATCCTAATAAAATAGTGATATTAGTAATTCAATCATTTTCAACCTCGGTTGATAACTGGATCAATTAACACTTGATCAGTTATCCCCGTCAGTGGTCTATTGGCGTCACTTCTGACCATGCAGCACGGAGTAGGGATGGGAGCTTTATCCTGTATCTCTTGCAATAAGCTGTATCTTATTTCTTACACAGTTTTCGGAAAAATTTCGGCCGGTATTATTGTTTGTATATCGATCGCAGTAGTGACGTTTACAATTATCATTTTATAATTTCCGTGTAATTCTCAACTAAATTTGATATAAATTTGCAGTTCTGTAATTATTATTATTATTATTAATTATTAATATAAAATAAGGTCCTCCAGACCGATTTCGGTCATGGCGGCCAATCTCAAGGGAGATTAGCCAACTGCGCAGGACATATTATAGTGCACAAGTGTATGCGCAAACACAGGTGCACTCTCTTTTCCTTAGCTCTCATAATCCGATGGGACGGCAATCCGACACGACCGGAAAGAGTTCAGGCGCAAGACCAACGGCTTAACGTGCTTTCCGAGGCACGGGAGTGTACACACTTTCAACTTCCAGACTCCGGGCTGCTACTGAGAATTTTCTGACAGAAAAACCCAATAACTATTTATTGGCCCGACCTGGGCCCACGACCACCGGTTCTGCGGCCTTATACCTAGCCACTAGACCAACGAGGCAGTCTTTATTAATATAAAGAGTATTTATACTATATTATTCTTAAGGAAAAATATTGTGAAAGGTAAGTTAAATAACAAAAATGTGTGTGTACTTAAGTACATGCGTTAAACCTATTATAATTAAAAAAAAAAAAACGGGCCAACTTTTTCAAAAAAGTCTATATCATAGTGTGGGACCATTGTACGATGAGCATGAGCACATAGAAACTGTAGACAGAACCGAAAAATATAATAAAAAATGTGCGATCGGGGGACCCCCGAGAGGAACGAAGTTCTTTGCGATTTTTTTTTAACTTAAAACGTGTTTTAAAATGTAGATTTTTAATGATTATATTTCTGTATATATGTCACACTCCCGTGCCACGAAAGGCACATATAGCCGTTGGTCCTGACTCTTACCTGAACTTTTACCGTTCGCGTCGGCTTACCGTCCTATCGGATCATGAGAGTACACCTATGTTTACGCACACACTTTTGCACTATAATACGTCCTGCGCAGTTGGTAAATCTTTCTTGAGATTGGCCATCGCGGTCGAAATCGGTCAGGAGAAAATTATTCATCGGAGTGTGCTGCATGGGGCCTCAGAGGCATACCCTGGCGGCGATAGTCGATGGAGATCCCGAGCTGCCGAGCGTGATTAACGCCATGCTCTGTCTCATTCTCATGTCTCCTTCTGCGAGAGTGTCATGTCGCAAAAGGAGGCCGCGGAGGGGCAGCGCTAGGAAAATGCCTCCGCTGATTCGATCCGTCGAAGAAGACCGAGGAGAAGGCGCTATGTGCACCTTAACAGCCACCGGGGCTAAAGAGGTTCTCTGTATCCGGGCACCCCGGGGTGTCACGGTAGCATGCGCAAGCGATCCGGCGCCCCCCGACAAGACGGAGAGGATAGAGCTGGTTTTTTAGTGGGTATTCCGGCACCTTCAGCACCGGTGAGCCGCACATGATAAAAAAATGTACGAGATAAAATCATTATTTTACCCGTACGAAGTCGGGAGGGGCAGCTAGTCTATTAGCTATATAGCTAGTCGGCAACTAATTTATTTGAAATTACATTTCTCAATAAATGAATCTTTTAGATTAATCCGTTGCATTTTTAAGCCAGACTGGTAGAATATGGGGATATTCAATAATATAAGCTTATAAGCTAAAATAATATTAGATATATTAACAAAGTTAATATATGGCTCAATATTTATTTCAGGTCGAGACCGTCCGTGCTAAAAATTAACTAGCGGCTCGTAAGTATCACTGTGCTGTTCTGAGCTCACCTGTTCATAAAATAAGTTTTGGATCTATAAGCTGGAATACCACAGTTTGAAAGGGCGATTTCGACTAGCTAGTCATTGTTACCCAACAACAAACCCGTAGGAGAGCCTGTTTTATCCACAGAATAATCTGAAAAACCTTACCTAATATTTATTATAATATCATTATTATTATTAATATTGACCAAAAATAATTTGTTTTGTTATAAAACATCGGGGCCCGAAACATCGTCAATAACTACCTCTTTCGGGTTATGCTAGTAAATTTTATAAATGGCTAGTTACTGACCATGACTGCCCGCTTGTATGTACCCCTTTTCTGTACCCCAGACAACAAGAATACAAAATTTTATGTTGGTGGGTTGAGTGGTTAAGACATGAAAAAGTAACAAACAGACATACTTTTTATGCATTTATGATGTTAGTTAAATTAAGAACGTATTTATATTTTATGTGCAACAATATTATATCAATTTATTAAATTACTTTTTTTTTACAAAATAAAAATCCGAATTTCGCAATACTTTTTCATTTAATTAGTGCCACTTAAAACGGGTATGCGTAAAGCGTCCACGCGTAAGTTTCCGCTTCAAATAATGTTTTTTGAATAAATTATTAAAGGATTGATTTTATGGACTGTGAAATTTATATTCATTAAACTGCAACATACTTGAAAGCTTGTTGTAGTACGTGATTACAGTATAATTCTCACGATCCTCAGAGTATTAACATGATACTAACATGATTCATACATACAAACATATGTATATGAAAACACATATCCTCGATTTGCGAAATACGATTGTATTTAATACTACAACTTGAATTTCTATGAAAATATGATATATAAAGTTTACAATTTTCGTTATTAAAAACGTTTCATGATCCGTCGCAAGACTGGGTCATAGCCGAGGTTCCATGACAGATACTTTTAAACGGACTCTATCTTCTGGTGAAATGCTGGGTTACAGTCAATTTCACTCGAAAATAACTGCTTACGATTGTACGAACCGAACCAAACCTTGATGTACAAATTCCATGAACAAGACAATACCTTTTATTTATTTTTTTCACTCAGTGTAAACCTTTATAAAGGTACCCCGCTCCTTTGGGGAGGGAACCGGGTTATATGGGATTCTTACACACTAAAATCATTTGACACCAGCAATGGCCGTTCTCGGCACGGATCGGAGAGACTGCGGGATCGTGTTGATATAACGCCCCAGGGTTACGCCCTACCTCTTAAGCCCCGGGTGGGAAGAAAATACATGTCCCAACTAGCACCGTCGTCACCACATAGAATTAATTTTCTTTCGGTCATTATTATATATCCAGCAACTCATAACTCTTTGAATTCAATTATTTTGTTCAAAATGGACGTCGCTAAAGTTTAAATTATATTAAAGAATTAAGAATGTACAAGATCAGCCATCCTACTTAGGCTTGTTAAAGGATCTTTATGATTTTATTTAACTAGTGAATATTTAAAGCGATAATTGAAAAGTTGTTTTAACATTTATTGATTTGTTTTTACATTTATCTTCTCGATATATTTTTGTTTCGTAGTTTTAATATTTCGCTCGCCGTGAGAGTCGATTTCAGTTAAAAAGTCAGTCTCTGTTAAGTGTTATTTTTAAATACATATTGCTATTAAGGGTATGAATAATATGTATGTAAGTGAGCCAGTGTTATAAGAGGCAAAGGAGACATAATATTATAGATTATTTGATTTGCAAAGCATTGAAGTTGGTGGTTACACACGTCTTAGACTCCCAGTGTCCAGTGAAGGTTAAATGGGCCCATATGAGTTTGGTCACGTATCGTATATATAAAAAAAATGCCTCAGCATACATTAACGTATTTAAATAGAAATCTAGTTTTTCATGCTAGGATATTTTAAAAATTTTTTTTTCTTTATTTGAATTGATATTTAAAAAGTGTAATTATGGTATAAATTTTTTAATAAACCTTAACCGATCAATTGTATTTTATTTAATATTTTATATGAAATGTATTTTCCTTTTTTTAAGGATAACTATTACTTACGATAGTATCAATTGATTTATTTTACAAAAGGAAATACCATCGATAAAGAACAAAAAAAAATTGTTATTAAAGAATAGGTGACTTTAATTCATTAAATTGCTATAGCTTAATTTAAATGACAACTGTTTGATTATAACAATGGTTTGAAACAAAATAAGCCAAAAGTTCAATATCCGCGATGTTACAAAAGAAATCAGAGGTGTATTAGAAACAATCATTAAATTTTCGTTGTAATAATAAAATTTTGGTGAGAGAAGAGAAAGGGAACCGATTCATCTGAAAGACCTCAACTTATTATTGGATTATAAACTGTTTGAAAACGTTTACAAAGACCTGTCACAACTGGAAGACTATTACGAAATTCATTAATTAAAATTATTTTAATACCACCTTGACATTTCAACAATAAAACCAGCACAATGATATGTCGAAACTCGATATCAGAATTGATAAAATTATTATAATATAATTATGATGAAAATTTTACCTTGAAAGCAGCGTTCCAAGGTTATGGCTTGTACAGTTTTTGTATTATTTACGATTTTTACAGTTTATTTGATTAAATATGATTTCAGTATGACTGGCACTATTAATTACTGATAACCCCTGCCTGGGGATATAAGCACGAAACACGTTGTTTGAATTAAGGCTAGCGGTTGTACGTTTAAGCTTGTATCATTGATTTAACTCTATTATTATAGCCCAGGGCGTTCCTTTGACTTCAGCTTTGTATAGCTATAACCGATTGTGCTATGGAATTGATCGTTATTTTTATTATTGTAGTGGCTATTACTGCATTACCCACAAAGCTATGATCTATCTTAGTGATTTATTCATGAGGAAATTGAGATAACTATTTAAGGAAATTGGACTTTTTACCGGTATCCAGTAAATATTTTTTTTACATTTGTTAGAAACGAATTTAAAAGATAAACTTTTAGAAATAATTAACTCTTTTATAGTCTTATAATCCACTAACTAAAGATAATCACAAGATTGGGTCAGGAATAATATAAATATAAATAAAAAATATTTTTTTTCAAATCTAAGCTAATATTATATATTTTATTGTTATTTATAGGAATAATCACAGTATGATTATAATAATAATAATAATTAGAATTTGACATATTATTCCTAAGTTTGGAAGCGTATTGATGTTGAGATTAATGCAATCATTCAATCAAAAAAATGTTAAAAAAAAATTTCCCAAAGCGAATATGAGATGGTGACAAATGAACATCAGGTGTTTCTACAAAAGTAAATTAAAAATAGTGAAATGTGAAGTGCTGTTATTCAAATGTCAGGTAATTATGATGTAAGACCACCCCCTGCTGGGATGTTGCCGCTAACTTGAGAGCGTTTTAAAGGGCTTTTGTATGTGTATAGTTAGCTAGCCTTAAAAGATAGACATATGCCACAGTAGACTTTTCTATAGATCTATAAAAGATGAACAATTTCCCCATACATTATTTTGTTATATTTCAAAGGGATTTTTCAGCGTTTTCTATGAAAGCTCCCAATCGGATCGTTTCTTTTCGACTTCTTCAATAATTATCGTCATATTTCAACAAATTTACAGAAAACTTTAATGAATTATACGCGTAAACGCTCTTGAATCACTTTGTCTATTGGTGAAGACCGTATGAAAATCCGTTCAGTAGTTTTTTTAGATTATCGTGTTCATACAGACAGACAGACGCCGCGGGGGACTTTGTTTTATAATATGTTGTGATAGTGATATAATATTTGTAATACAAAAACTACTTATTAATATTTAACTTAATAAGCCATATTCGAGATGTTTTATTGTTTTTATAATTATTATATCGGAATAATATCCAATGTATTTTTATTGCTATTTATCATGTATACCTGTCACGATTTTAGATTATAATTTGTCTACAGTCTTTTGTTTGACAACTGCTAACTGATTTCAGTTATTCATTCTATATGATTGCTTATTTGAAATATTTTATATAATTTACAGCAACGTTTTTTTAGTCTATTTTGGATTAACACTTGCCTTTCAGCGTTTAATTGCGAAAGGATGCGAATCAGTTTATAAAGACCCTAACTCGTTGATTGATGTCGATTCGATTTTCCGCTGACTAGTTTGCAAAGTTGGACAGTTTCACACATTATTGTGTCCAATAAAAAAAAAACGAATTGTATTGATGGCACGTCGATGAACAAATTTGCATTTCGTGAAGCGGCAAAATCGATAACGTCATGAGACTGTTCGTCAATAATACGTTAAAGCGTAACGTTTTAGTTGTTAAATTAACGTGATTTTTACTGTTAATTTTTTATTGCGCTCATTTTAATGAAACATATATTTTAGTCATTGACAATCAATACAAACCTGATTTTATTTTCTTAAGATCTATTGTTCTATTATTATGATTAAATAGAACATACACAAAAGTAGAAGTATTCTGTTAGAACAAACACGAAACTCACAGCAGAAATCCATCGTAAAATGTCAGAAAGTGATATAAGATACCGTAATAATTGTAAAATCGAGAAAACACGCTTCATGTAGTATATCACCAAAAGTCATTTGACGGGTGAATGATGAAGTAAGTTTATATAAGAACTAGCTGTTAACCGCGGCTTCACCCACGTATAATTAATAAAAATATATTAAATTATTTTATTACTATAATAACACACACGCCCGCACACACACACACACAAACACACACAGATACATATATACTGGTAAATAAATACGTAATTACCGATTTGAAATTAATTTTCATAAGATACCGTAGGGTTTACCGATCTCATATATTATGGCCTAACATTTGCGGCATCAAAAAATAGCATAATGTGAATCACTGCATCATAAAACGATTATTTATCACAAAATTAGGTGAAAAAAATAATGTACAGAACCAATAAATTTATATAGTAGTATAGGAGGCTTTTACCCAAAAGGGGTCCGTTACATAGAAAATATATATAATATATAATAACAATTTAATGATCTCAAATTTAATGTACATTTAACCAATATCAATATTATGAGAATCATATATTTAAATAAGGATTTACTGGAATTTTTTGCTTAATTTAAATTAAAAAAAACAATTTATATATATATTAATCATCGCTGTGTTTTATAAGTCAAATTTAGCTACAATACATTTAATAGTCTTTTCTTCTATATAACGTGTAGTTTTTCAATGGCTACTACCTACTTTTCAAGTTCTTAGCTTGAATTTATGTAGCTCTTAGATTTTTACTGACAAACTTAACAGATGTTGTCCTGCTAACGTATATATTATCTCATTAATGTCCATGGCGATTGGTTTCGCGAAATAAATGTTTATGTTCTGATGCGTGTAGCGGCAATTTAGAACAAAACAGACAGTATAAAAATTATATCCATGAAAAAAAAAAACAAATTCAAATTTCATGGTGATCGGTCAAACGGTATCAAACATTATTAGTCTGAAACAGATATACGAATATCAATTCCTATATGTATATTTATTATATTAATATTCGTGTTTGTGATTCCGAAGCGTCTTACATTAATTATTTTCAAATGTATACGACTATTAAAAGACATCTAGATTAAAAAAAAAAAAACTAAAAGTTGACGACTTTCTTAAGGATTGCATACAATTCAAAATTCAGCTTTTTAAATTGCTATTTAATAAACTTAAAAAGGCCATCGCTTCGACTGATTCTATTTATTAACTTTTCACTGCTATTCGCGTTAAACGTTATTGCTCCGCTCCCTTAAGTCGTAGCGTGATATAATATAACCTATAGCGTTCTCAATAAGGCAGCAAAAACGAGATTTTTAAGTAAATATTGACATTAACACACTCAAACAAACAAGATACTCATCATCTTCAGATTTATAATATTTGTATACTATATATGTAACTAGTTGTGAGATTATATTCATATTTATAATTGAAAATTTACACACGTCGTATGTTTGATCGTTTGCAGACAATGCTATAATGCATTCCAATCTATGAAAATTTTGAAATGTGTGAATGCTGTTGATGTGATTTACTAATCAAATACGTCTTTCTGTAAACTTACAGATGTTAACAGAGTTTTCAGACGATCTACGAGTTACTACTACAAAATTGTGACGGTATATTGTTGGCGTTGTACTTCAGTTTAGTATATAAAAATCAAAATTAATAATAGCTACTATACATAAGTCTTTTTAAATAAAAATATTAAATAGACCCTACCCAAAAAATACATCTAAAAAGTAAAAATCAAATGTGTTTATTAAATTCATTGACTTTATGAAATAAAGTAATATTTTAATTCAAGTATCTTCACGACGGCGGACCATAATTTCAATCGGACTTTTGAAACTTGGTAACACCCTTTTGTCAAGTAGGAAATGAGCTTATGATCTTCAGCGCCTAAACAGATACATAACTTATACCTAAGAACCATCTCGATCTCAATTTATTGTTTATTTATTTCTACTTGGCGACTATTTTAAGCTTACACTTAAGGCTCTCTTAGTATAGATTTTACATGTCTATATAATCTTTAGCTTCTTAATTATACCTTAATTGTATCGGCGTGTGTCGGTTAGATTAACGAGCGAATAAACTGATTAAACGAAATTATAGTTCACAGTTGTGCAACACTTTTTATTAGACCATATTTAAGGAAAGTTGTAACGTAGATGCCACATTTATATATATGAATTCATATATGTAAATCAGATTTACATATTTTTAGAACCAGTTGACGCCAGATAACGGATGTTTCTGATTCATATACCTAAGATTAGAAAAAAAAGAGGTAGAAGTAGCTGGGAGCCAGATCTGGCGAAAAGGGAGGGTTTTCAAGCAGTTCAAATCTCAAATCAAGTGTCTCGAAAACAAGTTTTCTAGATGAAATAAATTTGCCATAGAATGTTCAGGCTAGTTTCATGTTATACATATAGCACAATAATGTTGTAAGTAAATTCTGCATTAAGAATTGATAAATGTTTGCTGTACAGTTATTGAATTGCAAGTTAATAGATGCTGGTAGATAAAATTGTAGAGAAGCCATACTTCCATTATTTGCAATCTACATATTTATTTATATTTAACTAGAAACTTGTATATAAAATTTCATGCTCTTACATCAAAAATGACGAACTCCCCATATAAAGTTTCAACCCCTATTTCAGCCTCTTAGGTGGTGAATTTCAGAAACTCTGATTTGAAATGGAATTCTGAAGCTTGTATACGAAATATCATGCTTCTAACTTTGAAAATGACGGGTTTCCATACATCGGTTCATCCCTTATTTCACCTCCTTAGGGGTGGCTTCCACGCATGCACGCATGCACGCATGCACCCACGCACATACGATACGGTAGGGATTACCGATCTTATATATGGCCTATCATTTGCGCCATCATATGTTCTTTATGTGTGCCAATGTTCATCAAGCATCATCAGATTTCATCAAGACAAAAATGAAAAAAATGGTATAATATGAATCACATCATAAAATGATTATTTATCACAAAATTAGGTAAAAAAAATTACAGACAGAGCCAATAGATTTATATAGTAGTATAGATTAATTATGAATATCAATTGATTGAAAGTATAATTATTATTATTTTTATATTTTTAAGCCCGATCGACTTTTTTTATCCAATCCAGCTATTTAGTACATTTTGAATAAATCCAAAATCAAATCCTATGATGGGTACTAACTTACTTAATGAATACTAAAAAGCGTTAAGTGATGTTGGTATGCTGTAAATAAAACAGTCAAATAAACGAAAGATCGTTCGTGTATTTGTGGTAAGGGCGTTCGTGAATACAAACCGTGAGAAGTGACAGCTGCTCCTTAAGAACTGTAATTAGTACAGACTCGTCAAATATAAATTTGTTATAAAAGTCGATCGAAAAGTTCAATACATCAATTAACCACCGATTCGTGTTAACGATTCGATGATCAGAAGTTCATGTTTTCGGTTATAACGAAATTTCGAATGGTATTCATATTATATGAAAATTAAACTTCATTAATATTCATTACATTTCATAAGTACCAAACATTATTAATAAAATAACTTCTTCGATAGTACTTGAGTATAGTTCAGAAAGTTCGTATCCTTGATGATGTAAATGTAATAATTATTATTATTGTGTTTTAATTCAAAGATTCGTATTAAGTTTAAAGTAACCATTTGTCGTTGAATCAAATAATGAGGATTATCTATAAATAAATTATCACAAGTAATTCAATGATAATAATTTTAATATAAAATCCGGCTCGAAGGACCATTTTACAGGGTTAAAAGTTTTAAAAATTTGGGTTAAATATTTTACTCTAGAAATACGATTCGCAATTATCCCTTTGCCAGAAATTGGTTTTGTCATTCTGTTCACGATGTATATTGCATTTACTTATCTGATACGTATCATCCGGTTGCTAACAAGTACAAAACAAAGCAAAGCAGCTATTTCATTTTAATACTGTATTTATTTATTTCATAAATAATCACTACATCCTATGGCACTGAATAGATTAACAGTGAACTTGATATCAGTCGTCATTAAAAGTGTATAAAATAAAAAATCTTATTAGTCTTAGTCCACGAGGAGTAGCTTATGTTCGTACACCGAGTCTGAAATAATCTTCAATATAAATATACCTCTTCCATTAAAATTGAAATGTTTTTTTTTTTAATTGCATGTTACAATCGCGTAGATCCTGCATAATATTTTTGCTAATGGACTTTTTTTAAGCTTTTACAATCGTTGCTGTGACGTCATTTGTACAAGCGTCAGAAACTTCTAAAAGAATATTGTGTATTTGACATATCAGCCTGTTGTCGTAAAAACCTATCTCTTATAAGTGAAAATCTTTGTTTGAACTGGTGGTGCTTGCTTCAATTTGCTGTCATTATCAATTTCGTCATTACTTTATACTCTACAATATTACTTTAACGTAATATATAAAGGTGGTCAGCCTTTTGGTTTTCTGATCAATCGTTCTATGGGTTTTGTATTGCAATTTATCTTTGAATCACTAATTGGTCTACGAACCATTTTTTATATAAAATACCAAGAAAAGAGAGTTATATAGTTATTTGATTTTATAGTGAACTTAGAAGAGGCTACTTGAGACGAGAAATGCTTCTGGCATAAGTAATCAAAATTATAAATGAAAAGGCATCAAGTGCGGTCTATTCTATGCCTTGCGATCGCTTGAAGGTTCTATTTATGTAAAAATTAATTTTATCTTTAATGAAGTAGAGGATACTTCTAGAAATTATCATTTTAAGTTATATTTTATTTTCTCAACTAAGAGAAACCCCCTAAGTTTTTCAAAAACTTATATTAATAAGAAGATAATATGATTATTTTAGAAAGGCAGACACGATAAAATGTAACATCTTTAAATATTGCATTAATGAATAGACAATGCACGTTTATTATAATAGTAAATCTACGCGTCGCTTGTTAAATATTTAATTATAAAACTAATGAGAACTATACAAAAGTATTTGTAGTATTATATACTACAGTCTGGATATAATACGGATGTAATGTAAAGTTCACCGTCGCTATCTTTCACGTAATTGATATAGCATGTATAATATATTGTATGTTTTTTTGAAAATACAAGATTATATTTGAAAAGCTTGCCCAGTTATATTTTCAATACTCAATCATTTTATTGCAGACCGCAATATGTACTTAGGTAAGCTTATGAATGAGGACTCTTTCAGACACATACTATGATGCGTTTGAAGAAGCTTTAACTGAGTCTAATAATATAATTTTTCCGTTATTTCACTCGATGTTCTAGAGGATATATATTAAGACACAGACTCAATTTTAAAAATTGAATCGGGCTCCTTTATAAATTATATTGGGTTTTTCAATTAAGAAATTCTCAATAACAGAGTAAGGTTATTGATTGTGTTTACGCTTACGTGCACGGAAAAGTACATAAAACCGATGGTCCTGCATCTAAGCTTATATGGGTCGTATAGAATTATCCGTGCCATCGGATTATAAGTGTGAGTGAATAGATAGTACGCGTGTGTAAAACACGTTACTTTAAAGAGTATTATTTTATAAACTAAATAAAAAATATATAGAATCTATTTATACAAATAAATGAGTGTATACGTTAAATTAATACAAGAAGATGCGACGGGCTAAGGACTAAAACATATTATGTATGTCTTTTTTTCCCTGAAAGTCATGAAAAAACAATAGTATAGTAAATATGCCAATTTACCTTTAAAACAATATACGGTAACGTAATAAAAAGAGAGTGTTGCTTAAGCCAGTCAAGACTTCGTTCCCCTTATTTACTTTAAGGGAGGAGATGAGATTCATGGTCCTTGTCTTACATCTGTACATAAATATCAATAGAGAGGTTATTTTCAATAAATTCACATTTTGAAACTGAAACACGCCCGAAGAGTATATAATTCTATGTTAAAATGATGAAAATAAAGATAAATTCATTCATTACAATGTTTTTTTTATGTATACGTACAGGTATATAGAATGGTTGAATATTATTTGAAGGAAATTATATCATTGAATTATAGATGAGGTAACGCGTTTTGAATTCTTGTATTTTTTTAAACAGATACGCAGACTGATGACTTGATGTGTGGTTGGTGTCTACCCAGATGGGCCTAGCATGTTTTTTCACCATCTCCGCCCTTATCTAACCAACTTGCCATGCTTGCTAATACCATTTGCGCGCACCCTGCTATAAAAAACCATGTGGGCGAGAATCAATAAACTCTTTGAAGGTGGTTTGGACTGCCGCATCGGAGTTGAATTTTTTCCTTGTAAGAATTTGTCCAAATTTCGGAAAAAATGGTAATCTGTTGGAGCAAGGTCCGGGGAGTGCGGTGGATGTCGCAGTCATTCCAATTGTAGCTCATCTAACTTAGTGGTTGTTTGTTGTGCAGTGTGTGGTCTTGCGTTGTCGTGAAGCAGCAGTGGCCTAGAGCGATTGACCAATCTCGGTTGTTTAGCAGCTAGTTCTTCCTTCATGGTTTGCAGTTCCTGATAATAGATATCAGCCGTAAACGTGTGGTAGATTTTAGAAAGCTGTAGTGAACGACACCCGCGCCAGTCCACCAAACACTCACAAGTAACTTTTTCTGAGTCAATTTTCGTTTAGGGCAGGATTTGGCTGGATCTCCAGACTTCAGTCATTGCGACGAGCTCTTCCGATTATCGTACAGTATCCACTTTTCATCACAAGTAATGATTCGATTTAAAATCCTTTCATTATTGTGTCGGTTGAGCAAAGTAACACAGCAGTCGACGCGTGTTTGCAAGTTCGATTCACTCAATTCATGAGGTACCCATCGTTCAAGTTTTTTTACTTTCCGATTTGCTTCAACGGGATTAATACAGTTTTATCAAAAATAATGAGGAAAAAACAAATGAATGACTGTTTTCAAAACTCAAATGTACCAGCTAAATGAATTTTATATTTGAATTTGGAATTCTTAACCAAAGAGGAGATATTTCAGATCAAAGTGGTCAGTACGACAAAACGCTAATTTCATATGTAAGGACCTAATATAACCTAGAGAGGACACGTCATCTACTACACACTACATCCACTTGATTGGAAATAAATTAAATTGTACAAAACAAATTGTACTAACTACCATGTCCAATTACTCTTATAAATAAAAATATTTTTTTTTTATTCCAGCAAAAGCGACGAAGAGAGCACCTGCCGTACAAGCATTTTTAAAAACTATTCAATAAATAAATTCCTTCAAAGGAAACATGATAAACATCACGAATAATTTTGCATATGAAAATACTTGACGTCATCGATTTCTACTATTGCTTGTTACCAATGGAGTTGGAATAAATTGAATATTGATATGATCTCTGTGTATTGTATTTACTTGTCCTCGGAGAAAAATACTATAGAAGTGGTAAACTAGGATGTTAGAATGATTTACTCATCAATTTACCTATCATTGATTTGATTTTCGTATAACCAATTCGGATTTGATAGTTAAAATCGACATATATAATTAAATATATTTAGTAAATGAACTATAATTTAAAATTAATACTATTACATTTTATTAGTGTTATACAACTCGCTAACAGACATCCAATGAGATCAAACTCGAGTGACTTACTAATATTCTATGAGGAATTGACTGCAGATGGCAATTCGTTATCAATTTTATTTGCAACATCTTCATAGAAAAACATAAGAAATATCGACATAAATAAGAATAAAATTAATATTTTATCATTAAAAGTACACATTACCTTTAAATCGTATAACCGATTCTCCGGGCAAAGAAATCTAGACCAATTATTCCAATAATAGATATATCTTATCTATTTTGAATAAATTGTTAATACTCACATAGTATATAAACAGCCTTATTTCTATACTATTTGTAAAATAAAAACACAATTACTCTTGTAAAGGTTTCATAGATAAATCGACCTTCATGTTATTGTGTACGTTAAAATTATTTTAAAGAAAAAAGATTATTCTTTCTGATCATGGCACTTCTGAAGGTTACTTCTCTATGGCTACGATAACATTCTACCTCGTCTATTTGAATATCTAATGTTTTATCTCCGACTTATCGTGTAATGAAATCAAATGGGGATGTCAGGTAAAATCCTTAGCTATGATAAGATGCAATAGCCTACGAATCTAGCTACGATCAGATTATAACAAATTTTTATACATTTTGTATGAACATTTTACATTTTATAGACATTCTGGTACACTGTAACCAGATTCAGTTATAGTTTTTCATGATTTGTGAGCAATAATAATACAATACATACAAACTTGATAATAAATTTTAGTTTAAATAATTTAAAAGGGGCAGCTACCTTCGGACCAAATGTCAAAAAATCAGGTTAATGGTGAGTCCTTGAAAACGAGCAACTAACAGTCTAATACATATAAACTAATACGTACATAATTAACCATACCCCGTTGTTTTATAAGCATTTCATAATATAAATGATCGATATAATATAGTGAATAGAATATAACCAAATTTAAATTTAAGTAACAGTTTTAACCTCTACGTCATCACAATCCTCTACGACTCTCAAATAATAATATAATCAAATATATCTGTTTTTGTTATTCAATACCTTTAGACTATATTTATCCGACGAAACAACACAAAGTTAATCTTTATCAAAAAATGGATTCTCTAACGTAGAAATATTTACCCTATTCGAAATAGTAGTTTCTGAGATATTTGTTCGAAAATACACACTTTCCAGTTGAGTACATAGACAAGGATTGATATGTTTATGAAACGAAGATTACAGAAACAAGCTTTTACTTTTAAATCTATTGAAATTGAAAATTAAAGAATAATGATAAATAAAGCTATGTCAGTCATATAATGAAATAAAATGTAACTTTTTTTTTTATAAATAAAACTTTGTTTCGTATTATTGTGACAGAATTTTATATGACATATTATGCAGGTTTCCTCACGATATCACGTGAAAACTGAATGATGTTTGTTCGGTTTTAAGCTCGAAATTTTCGTTTAAGATTAACTTGATAGTACAAACTCATCGTGGCTTCTTTGAAAATTATGCATATACTGATAAATGTTTGCGAATCAACATAGCTAATATCAAAATTAGCTTGTAATGATAATGTAATCGTTAATTTTGTTATATTATAATTCTTATCTTATACATATTCTTAAATATATGTTTAATCTCCTTTTTTAAATGTTATGTGCTTAATACACATTACACATACAGTTACCATAAATATTGCAAAGCTGTTTTAAGTGATAACTTCTTATGGGAGGGTAAACCGCTTCGTAACGTAACGCGTTACGGTGCCACTGTTACCGACGTCCGACGCCTTACCTATTAATTTAAATTATATTTAATAATAAATATTATCACATCTATCGAGCGCCAAGAGACGCACACGTTTTTTTTTTTAAAACACTTATGTATAACTTTTGCAGAGGCTCTGGCTGCAACTGTAAACTTATGTTGAAGCTACTTTCTTAACTTTAAGATGAGTGGTGGACAAATTAAAAGCATATTTAAAAATAAACAAAAAATAGCGGTCTTATTTATGCTTTTAACAATTTAGATTTAATTTTGTTCTTAAATTTAACACACTACGCATGTAGTGTTCTTGTTTTTTACTGAATATCATTAATGATGACAAGTAACAGCACATAAATATCCGTCAGATGTGCACAGCCTGATTTTTGTTAAGGAGATTGTTTTTTTTTTTTTTTAATTATTTAGACAGACGTTTTTTTGTCCGGTTTGAATTTATTCTTTCTTCTCACTGTAAAAGGTGTTTATATGAAACAACATAACGTTCAAACTAGTCCGCTACCTATAATACTTAGTTGTATGATAACCTAAAAGAAAGTGCCATTTACTTTATTTACCGGGCAATAAATATTTTCGAATCACGTGTAACATTACCAGGCTAGCGACAGGAGAACCTAGATCTTCCTCCCATCTTCGAGTAAGAGTTTTTTGAGTAAGAACTTTGACCAAACTAGTCTCCATTACTTCCGCTAGAGGCCGCACGCAACAATCCATATACCCGACGCAATATGGTAAAAGATGCTTACTAATATTAACCATGAAACTTGACATCCACTGTAAGAAATATTAAACATTCTTTACATTGTCCAAATGTCATCAAACGTATGAAATAAAATGCTACGTTCTTTGTGACTATAATAATATTGGTTAACTCACCTTGCAGACCGGAACACAACAATATAATTACTGATTGGCGGTAGAATTCATGATTGTTGTGTGATACTCATCTAGAGGACATTGTACAAGATTCATGAGTTTCTTTTCACCACTATATAACTTAAACCCCAGAAGGAGATTGAATTATTGATAAAAACCAGCGATATTTGGTGAACTACTTATCTTATTCACTATCTAATACATCGTCTTAATATGCTTGAAAACAATATACTCATAAGTAGAATATGTATAAAGTCATGTTGGAAACATTTATAACGATTGAATGATAATATGAGAATAATTGTAAAACATTAAAGCGTTCTTCAAGCGTTAACTTTATGCAACTGATACAGAAAAAAGTGGGAAATATAACAACGCTTTGATAATTTCACGCTAACTCGCTTTGAAAGTTAAATATTTCAAAGTTTAATAAAACTTTTTTGATACAAAAGGTTTCACTTGTATCCCATGTACCGAGTCGGACGCGATATAAGACTTTTTATTATAAGCTATTATTTAACTTCAGTTAGAGTATGATTCAAATTTTACAAATGAATTTTAAAGCAATTCGAAGCAAAGCATACAATTATTACTTGGTGGTAGGGTTTTCTGCAAACTCAGGTAGGTACCATCAAATATTCTATCGCCAAACATCAATACTAGGTATTGTTACGTTTTGGTTTGAAAGATAAGTGAGCCAGTGTAATTACAGCCACAAGGTACAAAACATCTTAGTTTCCAGGGTTGGTGGCACATTAGTGATGTAAGAAATATTTGATATGATCTTACATCTATAGTGAATAACTTTGACTCTAGGCAATTAGTCTAAGCAAAGCAATAATGAGTCAACTTGAGTTTACTCATTAATTCTCGAATGAGTACGCTGGTTTAAGTGTTCCAACACCAACCAACTCTTAGCAGTAGTTAGAAACAAATTACTATTTTATCATCCGAATAACATTTATATAGTATATGTGTAAATTCAAAGTTTGAAAAAAGGACGACAATTATGAAAAGGTGTTATTTAGTTCGTGTGTGCATTCACATACTGACTTTGTTCCAAACAAGTGCTTAATGTAAAGCGTTTTACCGACAACGACGTGCAAAGCCAAGGGTTGGCCTCAAAGGAGGTCCTTAAGACGTGCGTATTTTGAACCTTTAAGTGGACTCCCAACATCTGTCTTGAACTTTTACTCGCCCTCACAAGCGGATGACGCAAGGCCTGTAGAGCCACCAGTACTACAATTCCACCATATAAAGTAAATAATAATAATAATATACAGATTTAAATTAAAATAACATACAGCATTATTATTATGGACGAATAAATATTGAATATTAAGAAATCTTAAGCAGTGACAGAAAATAATGCATCTATTGTAAGAAAAAATTAAGTCATATATTTTTTTAATTTTATATAATTTTCGAACCAAATTTACAAAGGTAACGTATACGTATCTAAAGTGATGGTAACTATTGTTTTTCCAGATGATTTCAACAATTTAATTTTTCGATGGTTTGAAAAATATAAAAGTCGAAACTTAACGTTGTATAGGAAGCCTTTCATTTTCCCGGAAAAATCCTTCGGATAACCGGAAGGATGGAGTTTTAGTTTTTCTTGTATAGTCGACTAAAAAGTTCAGCTTAGAGAGTTCGTTGAAGTTAGTAGCAACGGTTTTTAAAAACTTACACTAAACCTTCAGTAACAATATGTGAACTGATATTTCTTTTGTGGAGATTCACTTTATTAACAAGTTAATCCTCTTTAAAATTTGATTAAGTTGGAAAGTTGGCGATGTTATACTCCCGAGGCTCAGAAATCACGTTAAGCGGTCATATGTCTTGTCTCACGTGCCATCTATTTTTGTGTGTAACCCTTCGGTTCGCAGCAAAATTAGCCAAATAACGTACATACTTGCGCATTCATACAAATATCTAAATCAATACGTTACTAACACTGTAAGTATTCAATTACTGAATTATAAAGAACTAACACTCTAAGTATTCAATCACTGAATTATAAAGAACTAACACTCTAAGTATTCAATCACTGAATTATAAAGAACTAACACTCTAAGTATTCAATCACTGAATTATAAAGAACTAACACTCTAAGTATTCAATCACTGAATTATTAAGAAGAATCACTGAATAAAGTGAAGTTTTTTAAAAAACTGACCTGAAATTCTGAAAACTTGATATTCTAACTCACTTTTAAAAATTAACGCATCACAAGGTACCACACTCAGTGATGTATTAAGTTTCAGACACCTCCGAGTTTCATTTTAGATCCCTTATTAAAAGGGATTTTTTTTAAGAACTTAGGATTGGAATTCATTTTTCATTTCAAACGGAGTTCCAACATAATCCTTTAAGTCGTTTAGTGTGAAATTGTAATCAAAGCTATACTACAGGTAACGTTTCTACCATCTAAGAGCCTTTCACAACAAATTTCAGGTAAATCCGTTGAGACGTTTTTAGTATGAGCATTTCTGTATCCTTATCAAATGTTCAGTATGAAGTATTTAGTTATTGATTTGGAGCTTTATATTGATTTGCAACTTTTATATTTGTAAGATTTTAAATTACACTGCCAATGTTGCTGGCAGCACTCGTTTTAATTATAAATTTATAAATACACTTAAAAAGAACCACTAAACAAATGTAGTACGAACTTTTTTAGAAAGATGGTCAAAGACGTTTTCATGGGCGAAGTTAGGTAGTATTTTAAGACTGCGTAATTAATTAGGGAAGTCTACCAACAAGTGAATTTTCGATGCCAACTTTAATTTACTTAATGAAAATATTTTATAAGAAAGTCTCACGCAAGTTTGTTGTTTATTATTTAAATTTTAAATTCGTATATTTATGTAGTAATTTTTTTTTTTCAATGTTTCAGTTATTTGCTCAAATTTGATATTGATGAATACAGGTCTGAATATTGAATAAATCGTGCCTGTAAATATTATGTTTAATAAATTGATGTTGAAATGTTTGTAGAAATGTGTAAACAGCCGAATTCAACTTTATTTAATATTTATCCCCATACTAGTGTTGTATAGCCCCATATCAATTGTATCGTTATATCAATATTATATTTATACCAAGAACCCATACTAGCAAATGGGTCGACCGTGTAGCTATTCTGCAAGAACAAACACGGAACCCGCCCTAGAACTAAATCGTAATATATCAGAAAGTAACTTGCAACATTATCATTTCATTATCATATCAACTACTGATTATGACTATCATTATCATATGACTACAATAGTTATAATATTCAAAGTATACACGCAACAAAATAGCGTATCACTTTAAGTCAGTTTTCAACAATATACAGTCGACAGTCGAGCATAGAGTGTATTCTTCCAGAATAGCTTTGCTAATGTTAATTCGTGCCAGTATTTAGATTGCCACTGGGTCCGGTGTAATTACAATATTTAACTTGTAACACAAAGTAAGGTAAAATAATTAAAGATTGGGTGGTACTAATGAAAACATCATAATCGCACACAACAATGCAATTATCACAATGTATTTCTAAATCAAATAATTAAAAAACATAATCATGATGATGATGAATCTTAAATAGCATTATTAGAAGCCGCCTAGTGATGTAAATATCGCGGCTTCGATCCTGACGGTACGGTGATTGTCATCATCACTCCTAGCAAAAGTACAAGGCTACCCAACCTAGTGATTTAAATAGAATAAAAGTAATTAATCCCTTCAAAAAATGCTTCTTTGTTACCACTTTAAAATCATATACACCTAACTACGTCAATGTTTACTGTACAGCCTAATTGCGCGGAACAATGACGGATTTCGATGTTTAATAATAATTTTGATTATCTAGTCGAAAATTAGACCCATATATTTTAGTCTAAGTTGAAAACATAATTTTTAACAAAAGTTTTGATTTTCTCCTAACATCATTACATAACATACCTACGTAAACGTGATTATGTAAAACGATATTATGTCAAAAATGTATAACACAAATTTCACAATATAAAATCTGTGCATTCAAATTTGACCTAAAAATATATTTCTCATTACGTCCAAAGTATTTTAACTTGTAAAAACTTATCAAGTTAATTCTTCTTTGGTTCTTTTAGTTTTAACCAATCCATTCGTATTCATCGTTTCCTATAATAGAAAAAGATAAAGAGCGCAGTGAAAGACTGACCTAATATAATTAAGATAGCTTTAGTACTGTGGTCACAATCCGTGCGCTGACCATTAAACTTAACGATAAAGTTGAACGTAGGTACCACTAACCATCAATACGAACGTGTTATTATTTAACGGATATGCTATTTGATATAATTAAATGTATTTCATGTAAAATTTAAGTATAACGGTCATTGTTAATAGAAATACTGCCTCTCTAACGTAGTGGCTAATTTTAACGCTTAAAATACAGTATTAAGCCTTTACAAAGTAACAGACTATTGTCCTTTTCTAGGTTAAAGGCCTCCCCTCCTTTTTAAGGAGAAGGGTTGAAACTTATTTCACCACTGCTTCAATGCGACACAAGTTTCTTCACAATTTCGCTATACTTTACATGAAAAATCAGTGGTGCTTGCTCGGGTTTGAACCCGTAGTCTTTAGTTAAGATTTAAGTGTTCTAGAAACTGGGCCATCTCAGCTCGCCCTTTACAATATTCTCTTGCTTTTAAGAAGTTAGGAAATAAGCATACGAAAGTGTGTACTGCCTATATCTTATCAGCACATAACTTAAGTTTAGCGATAGATTATTGAGTAGTATTAGAGCTCTACATTGACATAATTCAAGATACATATTTTTAATTCAATTTCATTATAAAATACTTAAAAATAGACCACAACCGGAAAAAGTCTAATCATATTACGACCACGTAAATATCGAACTGGTGATTATAAGTCTTTTCTTATATTAATTGATGGTTCCGAATTTATCCCACCACGCATCTACTCTACTAATTCATATAAATATTCTATAAATTTTAACATAGTTATGTATATATTGTATTCATAACGAAACTTGTTTATATATTTGCGTATAATGTATCAAGGTCCATCCAATTATATCTTTATCACCATATAATTACAAGTCAAATTTTATTTATCACTTGTTCGTTTATAATGAAAATATTCGTATAATAATAAGTGATTATCTTGTTATTAACACATTTATTATGATTTATAAGGACTTTTTTATATATTATTATCTCTCTCTCTCTCTCCTGTGCATTTATTATTCCCATCTGATGGTGGGGTCTGCCTTCCTAGTCTTTTGCTTCCACTTCGTTCTATTCGAAGTATCGTTTTCAGTAACATTGCAGTAACTAAGATCTTTTCTGACCACATCTGTCCATTTGGTTTTAGGTCGCCCTCTGGGTCTTGACCCTGTAACGTTAAGATTGGTCACTACATTTCCTATGTACTCTGGAGGTCTTCTTCTGACGTGCCCAAACCACCGCAGCCTACTTTCTTGGAGCTTGTCGGCGATGTCACGTACTCCCAGGCTACCGCGTACGTACTCGTTGCGAATTTTGTCACGTCTGGTCACTCCGCACATCCACCGAAGCATCTTCATTTCAGCTACTTGCATGGACTGGACATGGCGCTGAGTCAAGGCCCACGTTTCGCTCCCATAGGTGAGGACTGGTCTGATGATACTTTTATAAATAAGTCCCTTAAGTTTCACTGGCATTCTTTGATCGCAGGTTACACCGGTTACTTCTCGCCACTTTAGCCAAGCTGCCGCAATTCGATGTTGAATGTTTGCGTCCAAATTTCCTGTATTATGCAACATAGTACCCAGATATTTATATTCATCACATTTCGCAACTTGCTGCCCATCGATGACAATAGAGCTATTTAGTGAATCTGGGTCGTTACACACCATGTATTGGGTTTTTGAGACACTCAACATTAGACCGCCTGCTAGTAACTGCTGTTTCCATTCTCCAAGAGCATATTCCAGCTCACCTCGGGACGTTGTGCAGATAGCTACATCGTCAGCATATATAAATGTCCACGGCGTCAGGGTTTGAGCATTTTCAGTTAGGGCATCCATCACCAAGCAGAACAAGTACGGACTGAGTACTGAGCCTTGGTGCACTCCCTCAGTCACCACTATTGGTTTTGTCTGACCCACTGTAGTTCTAATTACCGATGTTACGTCCCTGTACATGTCAGCAATGATGTCTACGTACCTTTCTGGGATATTTTTCTTACGAAGACTCCACCAGATTGTCCTACGAGGTACGCGGTCAAATGCCTTTTCCATGTCCAGGAAAGCCATGCCCGCTCCTTTTGGTAGAATCTACTTTCTTAGCCGTTGTTCGTATTTTGCTTAATTTTGTAAGTTGATTGAAAATCCTTGTCTGGCAAGCTTACTTGCATGAAGAAAATGTTTATTTAAATTGTTTTGAATGTCAGAACGACTAATTATTATTCGTTCGTCTCGAGTACTAAATGTAGTTGTAAAAACATCTAAAATATTTCGTTGGCATGACTTGACTTGGAAATATATCAAGTTATAATGACGTTGTAATACTGAATGCTATATTATTAAAATGAAGAAGTTATAACAATTTTTTGAATAGCAATGCTATTTTGAACTCGTAATATGATATTGCTTCGTATCTCACTTGTGAAGTATATAAAACTTTCTTATGGCGATGTGCTATTTTGACGCGTGCATCCTTTAAATGTTACAAATATGGAATTCATTGTCGCAAATCCTTCAGACATTTCAAGATATTGTCCTGTGGTTTGTCTCAAGCTTGTGCTTACATACCTACTGAATTAATATGAATGAAAGTGATATGCGTCAAAATATGTGAAAATAAATAAGATATATGTATATAATACTGAAACTTAAATTAATACAAGTTTTGCTGAATAGGGAATTCGGACACAAAGTTACGGACCTATGCATTGTTGAAGTTGATAGTTTTCATATACATATGTTAGTGTTAGCTGACTCTTGGACTATAAATCCAGACTTCATAACTTGAACTGCAGTTGAGTGGGGCGGTCCCAAATGAGGTGTTCAGCTCCTATACTATTAATATTATTTATGCTCAGTGAGAAGTCCCAGCGAGCTCGAATAAAGGTGGAGCGAGTATTCTTTATAAGAAAATAAACTGAGATGTACATTTTTAAAAGTTGTTGAGAAAATAAGTAACGAAGCGTATAAATATTCTTAAAACACCTACAATTTTACGAATATTACATCATTTTTTCACAAAGATTCTGCTGTAATATGAAAAAATATATGTTTGGACAATAACTTTAAATTACACAAATTTCTTAGTAAGATCTGTGATGTAATTTTTTTATTACTATCTTATTTATACAAAATATTTTTTTTAAAGTCTTGAATGGTTTAATATTATCCTTCAATTAAAACAAGTTTCAGAGATAATGAGGGTTCAAGATTCAAGTACTTATTCGTGGTTTTATTAACACGTCGAAGACCTACTCAAATATTTCACAAGGGCTTGAATATTGAATATAACTTTTTTTGTTATTTTAATCAAATAAGGCGATAAAAGTTTGATTAAATAACTGAAAACCACTAAAAAGTTTTCACGTTTCATTTCGTATTACAAATATTAACTTGAACATCATACTGGTTGCGCTCCCCATTGTTCATTCCTTTATATATTAACCGCCAATTTCAGTAAAGACCAGTTATTAAAACCAGTTCAAGCCAGTTATTCTGTTAGTAACTCCTTGTATTGTTTTGTTAATAATGTAACGCGAGACGTACTAACGACGTACTACGCTGTACTTACTACGCCGTAGATGAGTGAGTCGGTATTATATAAAGGGCAAAGATTAACAGCTTAAATCTCATAGATTATATAGGTCAATATCTTTTCAAATACCGATATGTATTGCTCTACTGCTCTATCGCTCCGTTATATAAAAATATCAATACAAAAATTGTGATAGAAATGACCACCAACCAAGCCAGTGTCCTTACGCGTCGCCAATATTGGACCAAATTAAATAACTTGGCGTTGTTCCATTGGTGATAGGGACACCATTACGGCTCGGCTGTGACTATTAGCGTCAATTCCCGTTTCAACCGCAATCTCTTTCGTGTCGACGTTTTATTATCGAACGAGTCAGCTTCCGTGTAATCCCAAGAGCTATACGATGCAGCAAATTGTGCATTGTTACTCTGTTTGAAGTAATAAAACTGCAGCTCTAGATGCGGTCAAGTGATCAGTCATACGGTCATCTACTATCAAAGATTTAATATTAACTGAATTAATTAAAATCCGTATATTTAAATAATCATTATATTTATTAATATTATAAAAGTGAAAACAATTCTGTCGGTTAGGGTTTAGGTTACCGCTGAACCGATTTTCATGAAATTTGATATAAAGCGAGATTAAGCCCTAAGGAAGTATATCGGCTACTTTTTTATACTTAATACCCTCACCAGGGGGGAGGGGGTACACGCAGATAATAACTTGTAGAATATATTTTGCACATGTTATGCAACATGTACATCTAAAGTGGTAAAAACTGCCACTTCTACAATGTAACTATGTGCAAAATATTATTAGAATATTACTATTATTTCGAGAAGTATAATACTTTTTAAAATCATTAAAATTTAAACTTCATTTGAGAGAATGAGTACGTACTGAGCTGCTTGTCCGTTCTTCTTGGTAGAAACTACTAGGAGCGAAATTTAACAATATTGACGGAAAAACGAAAAAGTTTGTCATATCCGTCAATTTAAAAGAGCTACGCAAGGCTATCATTATAATTATTTCCTTTTTTCCATAGAAATACATTTGTCTGTTGATTAACATTAAAAACGTAAAATGTAATCATTTTCAAAGGCTCAGAGTTCTGAGGCAGCTATTGGCTGTGCCATGAATGGATGTCACAAATTGTGTGCCACAGCGATGACTGTATTATGTAGTGTTTTTCTCTAAGAACTCATTTCGTATCTCGTGTTGATTAAACCGACTTAAGCTGTATTGATGTATACGTTATTTTGTTATGATTTCTGGTATTTTACGATTATTTTATTTGTACAGTTTTACGTTTGCAGAATATATCTATGGACAGTATTTTTTGGTCAAATCTAAATATTACATAATATAAAACTATTTAAATAATCAAGAATTTCATCGGAAATAAATTTCAATATAAACATAGTACAATATAATATTTAAATACAATATAATTTGATTCTTGTATTACAAATTATCATAACAAACGTTGATAATTAAAGCTTTATTCACCGTACTAAATACCTTGAAACATACAATTAACTCCTTAATTTATACTGTAAGATAATTAAAACTACTTGTGATTTAAGCAGTGTTGTTTCCATACCAATTCAAAACCTTAACTACAATTTGCATAAAGTGTAGTCGTACAAAGAAATTCTAGGATTAAGCCAGCATACCTTTTCCGTGATGTTCAAAATAGACAATTTGTAAGGGGTCGTTCGAAATGTGCAACTTGCATTTCGATGTCGGACTAAAATCTGTTTGAAGCGTGTGAGTGAAAATTGTGAAAGTTTAGAGTCTCTCGATGACTCAGTGTTAAGAAACTGTACTTATCTTTATGGAAATAGCAGTCAATAGAACGAAATTATCCGTTGTATTGTTATTATTTTTCAGTCATTGATGTCATGTTTATTGATGTGATTTTTGCGTCGTTAGTCTCGTGATTAGTTAATACGGCTCTAGAACCCAAGGTTCTGGGTTTCGAACCTGCGTAGAGTTCCGTTGTCTATGGCTCTCATTAATTCTCAGTAACTGTCTGCTGTAAGTAAGCAATGCTAGCACTTCCGTAGCTCGGGCAGCACGAAAAGTAGATAATCCTGCACATGAACACCCTAACTTTGTCGGATTGCTGTCTCAAAAAAATATGAGAGCGTGGGAATAAAGATTGTTTGCCTCACACATACTTTAGCACCATTGTATATTTTCTGCAGTCGACAATGCTCTGTTTAGAATGACCGCTGTGATCTAAATAGGTCAAAAATATATCATCATCATCAAAAGATTATATACCGTATAACTACGTTATACGGTATATAATCTTATTTTCTTATAATCTTATTAAGAATCGAGTACGTTAGAACAATGTTTATTTTATAATTGGTAGGGTAATCGTTTCGTATAGTAAATATGTGTTGTAAATATTTTTAGCCAAACAAAATAATGTAAATTTATTTGATCCTATCATATTATACAGACATTTATAAAATTAATATATGAGATACATTATATTGTGAGTACTCACCGTCATGAGAATCGTAGATGTAAATCACCTCCCTCCATCCGTAGTGCACTATTGTGTCGACGATCGCCTTATGATAGTCAGGCCGCATGCTGACCGCGTGATCTATCAGCCCAGATGAGGGCGGTATTACCTAACGAAATAATGATTATTGAGTTTTTTTTAAATATTACAACAACTTCATATTTATCGCAATGTTTTAAATGAGCAATTTGATGGTTTTAAAATGATCGAAAGCCAAGATCACAGGTTAAGTTCGGACAAATAGCATTCAATTACTATAATGTACTCGGTTCTTTTTTTTTTTGTAAATTTGTGTATTGAAGGTAAAATAAATGTCGTCAGGTAACTTGCACGTTGAATTAAATCTGGCATTACTAGCGCCACTTGGCTAAACTATAACCCGTAACATATTAAGTGTAATTAGCAGTAGGTAGATCTAAATAAAAATAGATGCTAATTAGGACCTATAGCATTTTTTTTCCATCTAAATTGCTATTTAAAACGTTTTACCTTATAATAAAAATATTTAATCCTTATCTAATATTTTTATCCTCGATAAACCAACAAGCTAAGCTTTATTAAAATAAGAAGCTTTTACATACTAATTACAAATTAGGTAAGGATTTTGTGTTTTTTTTCTTGCTATCAAACGTCACATAGTATCACTTGAGATACCACTAGTATAACTTGAGTTGACTGCCTTGTTGGTCTAGTGGCTAGATATAAGGCCGCAGACCCGGTGGTCCTGGGTTCAATTCCCAGGTCGGGCCAATAAATAGTTATTGGGCTTTTCTGTCAGAAAATTCTCAGTAGCAGCCCGGAGTCTGGAAGTTGGAAGTGTGTACACTCCCGTGCCTCGGAAAGCACGTTAAGCCGTTGGTCCTGCGCCTGAACTCTTTCCGGTCGTGTCGGATTGCCGTCCCATCGGATTATGAGAGCTAAGGAAAAGAGAGTGCATCTGTGTTTGCGAACACACTTGTGCACTATAATATGTCCTGCGCAGTTGGCTAATCTCTCTTGAGATTGGCCGCCGTGACCGAAATCGGTCTGGAGGACCTTATAACTTGAGTCATTGAAGTTAATAAACAAAGAATTTGATAATGCTATAAACTATCGTATCGATGTTTTATTATGTAAGCCAATTATAAAACTCATTTGGCTAAAACTGATTCAAGAAGTAACAAAATTAATAGCGGTAGCACCGAAGATATATTCATATAATAATAGTTTTCGGCGAATTGGAAGTAGCCGGACTAATTATCATATTATGTCCTTACTTAGGACGCAAGATTGCTTCATAATAAATTTCATTCGAGTCCAGGTTTATCCGTAATAGTTTTTCATTTTTGATGTTAGTGTAGACTGTCTTATAGCCTTGCTTAAGAAATTTTATATAACGTACGTTTTTAAATCAGAATAAATTAAATGAACATAAAAAGGAAAATTTACAGAAATATCCATGCATTTAATTCGATAGAAAGACTCCGATCTGTCGCTGAGCAACGAAATTAAGAGAAGAATGATTGTCAGCAGAAATCGGACGACATTTTAGTGCGATTTTTTATCGGAAAGATTTATAGGTATTCATTAAGCTGAATGCTTTTTTACGCCCTACATTATTATTAACATATTTTTTTTCTTCTTTCTTTATAAGATAGGTAGGGAACCTCATCGTTAATGGTCACTACCGTCCATAGAAGTTAACGCCTAGCGCCACCGATTTTGGGAACTAAGATGTTATGTCCCTTGTGCCTGAAGTTTCACTGGTTCACTCACCCTTTCAAATGAAACACAACAACACTAAGTAGTTATATTTGGCAGTAAGAAATGTGATAAGTGGCTTATATCTAGCCAGACAGGCTTGCGCAAAGTCCTAAATAAAAAAAAAAAGTATAAATAGATAACCTTAAAAAAATATAATATGTATAGATAAAAACACTTGTCATTTTTGTCGTGTATTTTAAAAAAATATTTTCCACAGCGAAAACGTTTTTGTGTAAATTATAATATAATTCATCAAATTAATACTAGTTCCCAAGGCTGGTGGCGCATTGGCGATGTAAGCGATGGCTAACGTTTCTTACAAAGCCATTGTCTATGGGTGTTGCTGACCACTTACCATCAGGTGGCCCATATGTGAAACTTACCTATACAATTGAAATTTTAAAAAAACCTTTTTTTAAATTAAATTAAATTCTTATTTCACCCTCACCAAGCCGTGACGTGCAGCAGTATGTTTAAAAAATGTAATTTTAAGTAGTTGCAAGAATATCAGTGACAGATAAAATGATAAGATAAAGATAATTTCATAAATCGTTGCAAATTGCAAACCCATTGCACGTCTTGAATCAAAAGCTCACTTCGAAACAAACAAAACCGTTCTTATATTTTATTATTCACGTTGTACGTTAAGTGTGAAGTTGAAATGTGATAAGACTTACCTTCTCGGGGAACCACGGAGTGACAAACGGCATTTGGAAGGTATTCGTATAAGAGTGCAGAGTGTCAAATGATTCAGGTGTCACGGCGCCCAACATCGCGAATACACCGCGAGCGAATTGATTGCAAACTGTGAATAAAGAAAAATATTCATTGTAACATCGTACACGGTATATAAATTGAACTCGTAGTAGATCTGAGCCCACACTAAAACCAGTAACATACCGTGATAAAATTAACATAGATTTCATGCTTAATTTTTTTATAGCTATGATGTCATGTAAGGAAAGTAATTATGTAAAAACAGTCTCAAAATCCAAATATTTCAGAGAAGGGAAGCGATAAAAAAATACAATTAAAAAAAAGATTATTATTACAAATAATTTTGCTAATTATTGTTGTTTTTATTTTATTATTATTTATATATCTTTGTCAACTGTACAATGCCAATGTCTATGGACGTTGGTGACCACTTACCATCAGGTGGCCCATTTGCTCGCCCGCTTACCTATGCTATAAAAAAAACCACAATGGAACACTAATGCTACATAGTTATCGATAAAAAAAAACATTGTTTTTGCTATGTATCCCTAATATTTTTACATAAATAAACATAAAACAAGATGAAATGGTAATAAAGTGCGGATTGATAACTGTGGTTAATAATAAAAAGCTCGAGTAAGTTTGGAATTTGAGAATAATTATTCGATTTTTAAATAATATGTTGACCTAATTTTTATGTAAAAAATAAATTCATTCTGGGATTCAATTTAATTGGTTGTATTTTAATAGTCAAACGCAATATAATAACAAAATATTGGGAGGTTGGGTGAAAAACAATACAAAATCTTAATACAATTTATGATTTATATTTTTCAGCTTTAAAATAATCTAAGTTCCTAAAAATAAATTTATTTTGATAAGTGGTTTTGTTAATACACTAAGCTAAATGACGGCGATTACTTAGTTGAATTCAAAAAAAAAATCGTCGAACGAAACCGAGGCTAAACCGCGTAAACTCGAAATATTAAGGCTATTTATATCAAAGAAACTCCTTTTTGAATATAAACTACGTTGTATGAGTCTGAATCCGTCTTAATCTTGTTTAGAATTTTTTAAAGCTTAAAAACTTTTTCGGTAAATGTATATTATTACACAAGTAAGTTAAGTGGCAGTCTTCAAATATCTGGAGCCAAGGCTTTCTCTCCTCGTAAGGAAAATGTTGAATGAGGAATACCTCACTCTACTCTGGCATGGCTCAGTATATACATAAAGATTTCTTCACAATTTTGTCATCCACGAGATAAAGTATAAGAGTAATTCAATTATCTTATTCAAACCCGCAATATTTGGCTTTGATCTACTTATTATCCACGGAACCATCTGGTCGTAGATCTTATGCATTAAATCACGATAGTGATATATTGCTATGCTATGAAAGCTGATATACAAACTTTAAATTTTCCCATATATTAACACTAATTTAAAGGCACCTATCATAATAAATTAATTATTCCAAGCTATGCCTGCAAGTACAATTTAGTACTAATAAGATGAAAGGCTTAATTCACATGAGAGCTTTATTAAGGATGTGTGTAGTTCTAATATTATACGAGCTACATAAACTAATAAGGGTACGATACCAGTTGTATATAGGATTTTATTTTGAAATAAAGGAGTTTTACAATTTTTAAGGCTTTCGTTCAATTTTTTTTTTGTTATGTCTAATCATGTATATTAAGCTGCTAATTAAGCTGAAACTATGAACGCGATTTTCGTGTCATAAATCACCGATAATTTTACTCTGTCGTCTTTATAAATACTTATTTCATTTTTGGTACTGATAATTGCAATATTTTGTTCTCTTAAATAATTATAACAAATTGGTTGTTACTAAATGTTTGCATAAAATCTCGCGTTATTTATCCGAATGTTTGAGATGTTTTTTTGAGACTAGTGTTCCCATCAACATGGAACAGATGCTTAAATGGAATAACGTAAATCGATTTAATAATAATAATATTTAGGATACATACGTTAATAAGTAAAATTAGCGATCTTTATAATTTGGTCGTTACGAATACGTAACATGTTACAACGTTAGCATTCGTAAAAGCCTACGAGCCGAGTCAATCACTGTGAATTTCACGCTCCTTTCAGCACAGATCAGCTAATTTAAATAATGTGAAAAAAAGTACCTTATAATTATATGTATTTGTATCTTATATATTTACTACCTTCTGATTTCTTAACTATGACGTTAAGCGGAGCACGACTAAATGCATCGATCACAATGCACATTTATGCAAATTTCTAGCAGACGCCCGAGGTTTTAATGTCGGACGTGCGAATATTATATTCCTATAACATATACAAGTAGTCAGTCGCTAGCTTAAAATGTTTCCCTCATGTTTTCAAATAATTATACAACAAAAGTATGTTCAAATCCTATTTGATAATTTAAACTTTTAATATATGTCTTAAGCATTATTTTCTTAATGAACCCGTCATGAGAATTCCAAACTGGCTATCGATATTTCGTTATTTCCCAACCGACAGCACCTCCGTTCACCGTAATTACACTCTAACACAATTATCTTAAAAGCCTGTCGCTGGAGAGAAATTTAATGAAGTCGCTAATAGAGTGAATTGTCTTAAATTTAATCTGCCTCTATTTTTTGTGACGAAGGTGGGTATTTTTTTTCATTCCTAATGCATACACTTAATTTCGCTTTTATGGTAATTAAACTATTACTTAATTTTAATTATTAAAACAATCTTATCGACAACTATTTCTTTATCCATATTTCTTCGTTTCGTTCGAAGGCATCAATAACTTTATAAAAGAAATTAAAGAATAGTAACGATCATGTTAGTATGCAATATTTTAATGTATTTAAATATACTGTCATATACGTCATATTGAATCTGGACCAGAGAGTTTGTGAGTCGTGATGTACTGAAGTGGATACGCTTAAATCTTAAGTCGCAACGTGTAGTAGTGATAAATGACTCAATGCTTGAGAGGTATGCCAGTTTGATTGATAGAACAATTATCGGAGTTGTACATTGATTTCTGTATTATTAAGTGTTCTGTTTTCGTTGTCGCTATTATTATCTTGTTTTTATTCCATTAATTTGGGATCAGCACAGTGTGTGCGTATCTTATAAAACTAAAAAATAAAGTGATTGGCATACTGCTATGGAGCTGCTACTACTGTTTTATATAAACCGTCTGTAGGCTTTGAAAACGGTTTGCGAAAATGGTGATGGTGGTGACTGAAATTATTCTGGAGGATAATCACCATTTGATATATTTTTTTTATTATTATATTTCAATGGAAAAGAACCTAATATATTAAAACTTATTAACCAGAAAATCTAATTTCTAATATCAAATGATTCAGAATTAAACTAAGTAATGTAACTGTAAGGTTCTCATTACATCAGATTAGTTTGAGGAAACGTTTGAAGTTCATTCCATCTTTTTTTACGGAATAGGTAAGCGGACGTGCCTCCTGATGGTAAGTAGTCACCAATACCCTTAGACATTGGCAGTTTAAGAAATGTTAACCATCGTTAACATCGTCATTGCGCCACCAATCTTGGGAACTAAGATGTTATGTCTTTTGTACCTGTAATTACACTGGCTCACTTACCCTTCAAACCGGAACACAACAATACCAGGTACTGCTGTTTTGCGGTAGAATATCTGATGAGTGGATGGTACCTCCCCAAAAGAGCTTGCACAAAGCTCTACCACCAACATCATGCTGTTCTCTTTTTGATTGGTGGATATATATGTGGCAAATTCGTAAGATGTTTATTTTTCTTAACCGTCAAAATAATGTGAGGTGATATTTTAATATGATCTATGATTGCCAGGATTCGAACTCGACATTGTTGTTAAAATCCACGCTTTTACTCGGCAATATATCAAGGTACTAAAACTTATTTTTTATATTTACAATTTCATGTTAATATTTATTACGGTTTCCGTATAATGTATACTCAGACAGAGAGACAACATTAAAAATACACGATCAGTCTTTAAGAAAAATATTTTTATTCAAAACGATACATGTCTTAATGCGTATGAATCATTCAGCCTAGTGTTTATTATTATTATGAAATAAATGAATTATTATTATGAAAAATTCGAATATCATCTGCAATCTCAAAGTCTTCGCATGAAACTGTAAAAAAAAACAATCAAAATTTTACCTTTTTATATGAGTGAACGACATCGCATAATGCGGGACAAAAAGAGAGCTATTTATTCTAACATATATTGAATCTATCGCCGCCTTAGGCAGTCATTAGTCCTTAGCACCGCTGATTAAATTGAATTTTCATGTAACCGAATAATCGAATCAAACATAAAGGAAAAACCTAAATAAATTACACACCGTGACGAAATGAAAATTCAATTTCGGTAAATATATTCCCCATTATCCGAAAACCGTATTATCATTTACGTTTATGATTAAGCATTAGCGCTCGTGGTTTCCTTTTACATGACTGTATGATTATAATGGTGTATACTAGTTATGTGTTGCAGATTTTACTGCAGAAAATTTCATCGAATAATAATTTTGCGGTTGATTACAAATTCTGCAATATTTGCTCGTTTAGAGTATATTGTACGATATTTATTAACTTATCACCGATGTGATCACTTTGCGAACATTATCACTAATTAATAGTCATATAATTATCATTTATGACTGCTATCGTATTTTTGGAATGAATATTAACAATGGAAGCGATGATAAAAATGATCAAGGCGCTATTTTAACGACCGTGGTCCCTTTACTTTCGTTGTTTCAATATCCACTTGACCTATAAGTTAATTTTAGGATCATTGCTAGATATCTCGGATAACGCGTTATGAATGAAAAATAATTAGTCTCGAGTAATTGAAGTGAAACCAAAATACCGTCGTTTGTTTTGATTGGAATTTATTTAAACTTGAAGTTTGAAAGCCACAAAGTACTTGAATCTATTACGAGATATATTGTTTTGGTGTTGTAAAAAGGTTGTTCTCTAAACAGGGTAGCAAGCGATTTATTTTTTAAATAAATATTGTATCAAATCAAATAAATTAAATTACTTCATTTGATAAAAGTATATTGATCTAAAAGCAGAATCGATAACATAATTATACAAACTGACACAAGAATAAGCAGAAATAAAAGATTGATAGGGATAGTCGTAAAAAAACATATGCAAAGAAAATTATAATTTACATGTTCGAAAAATATATAATTTTAAAACACTAAACAGCATCAGTAATTAATTATATCTGACAAATTTATTATAAATCATATCATTGTATCAAAGTGCATCTAGTAACAATTATATAATCATATGTCCAATAAGACGTAGATATTATTATGTACATATAAATTAATGTGTCTACTGTACATGCAATCGTCATATATCAGAGGTATTATCATAGATTGGAATGGAGACATAAGCCATTTCTCTGGAAGACATATGTGTACCAGAATATTCAGAACTATCAAAATATAATACAATCATTTTAATGATTAATTTGTAATAGAACCCGACGGATCCACGTAAATAAGGATTACACGTTTTTAAAAAATATATGATAATATTATAATAATTAATGTACATAATATGTAGTATGTACCCAGAGTCTTTGTAAATATATATAAATTATATAAAAAAAATTGACGAACGAACGAACTACTTTTTTTTTGTCAAAATCATATTTGCATATAATTATAACGAAACATGACTCGGAAAGAGCTTCGTTGTATTAAAAGGAAGACAAAAAAAAATCCTATAAATAATGTACATGAATATACTAAATTTTGATGTTAGAGATAAAGGTAAATGACAATTAAACTACTCAAAATTAAAACAAAACCAAAGGAATGGATCGGATTTATGCATTTAGACAGACGAATTAGTGAATACATAACAAGGATTCATTATTAATGGTCATAAAGGAATAAGAGCAATTTTATAAATGAAATTACATTTACATTCGGTTCAATGTATACAAATGTGAACAACTAATACATAAAAAAGAAAGCGGAATGTCCACCACAGTCGGGCTAATTTGCGAAGCGCTACTAGTTTACAGAAAAAAAAAAATATACCACGAAGCAGTTAAATTTCGAGCGACAAGTTAATATCCCGATAAAAACTTTCACAGCACCATTTGAAGGACCAGATACCAGAAAAAGTAGCACGCAGTTCGGAGGACCGCAGAGGTCTACAAAGTGCTCCTCATTAGAGAAAATAGGTGCCTCCGCGGTCCCCGTTCATCCTCTTACGGGTAATTTGCTTTTGTTTCTGCTTTTAATTTCCGTGTCAGTATTTACGTATTGTTCTCATTTTGCTGAGAGATACGAAATATGTTCTCTACGTTTTTTTCCACCCGGCCTCCTTTCACGGTATCTCGGAGCAATGACCGGTAGTATTACCACGATAAGTTTTATGCTTGCTTTCAAGAAACGCCGATAGGGATTTGTCTTTTGTTATAAGAAAAAAAAAACAGAAGTGCCATTCGAAAAAATGTTCATTTAAAGTTATAAGTCGGCGAATTGACGTGAAAAATATCGCTATATTTTTCTATAGAAAAAAATTAATGAAAAGTTGCCACAAAGTTAAAAGAAATATTATCTCCGAAATGAATAATGAAAAAATCTAATAAAAATTTTTAAAACTTCTGAAGTAAGTTAATAATTATTTAAAAGAAAAATATATTACCGAACAACCAAAAATGTATTACCGAGTATAAGTCGGCAGCTTTACAAGGTATATGAATTTGTTATTACTGGAATGTCGCTTTAAGGTTCTGTATTTTTCATGAAAGTTTCTTAATGCTAAGGTAACAAGTTCTTAAAATCGTGTCTTCACAATCGTAACGTTCATGTAATACTTCACGGCTACGTTACGCCGTGAAGTATTACATGAACGAGTCGCCGTCATCGAAATCGATGAGGAGGACTATATTGTTGTATAATGTCGTGCCTCCGTTTTATTCTGGAGAAGTTGTTATCTATTTTCTTATTAATAACACTTCATACAATAGTTTCAGTGATATAAGTAAATCGAATTATATTTAATTCAAGTATGCTCTTACAGGCATATAATATCGTTTTTAGATATAGTTTTAGATTCTACCGAGATGAACCGTTCAAATACCTTTCTATCTTTGGTAAGGTGTTGGAGTCTCTAATATATCCATATATTTACAGTCATGTTAAATGTTTTCTTAGTACCCACCAGCATGGCTTCATAGCCGGTAGATCTACATGCACAAATCTAGTAAATTACTCCGAAATCTTATTTGAATCTGTTGATAGGAACAAGAGAGTGGATGTTATCTACACAGACTTAAGTAAAGCATTTGACCTGGTTCCATGTTCAGTACTAGTCTTGAAGTTGTCCAATTATTGTATTGTCGGATCTTTACTGAGATTTCTAGCATCATATCTCACAGAAAGACATTTTTATGTTGTTGCCGGCGGTTATGAATCGGTTGAATGCGATGTAAAATCTGGAGTCCCACAAGGGTCACACCTGGGTCCACTGCTCTTCAATATATTCATAAACGATCTGCCTAATTGTTTTAAATATTCTACACCATTTCTGTATGCTGACGATGTCAAACTTCTTAAAATAATTGAAGAACCAAATGACACTATTCTTTTACAAGTTGATCTGACAAGATTATACCATTGGTGTAATGATAACGGCATGAGACTTCATTCAGTAAAATATTCATGGATATCATTCACCAGGAGTTTAAAAGAATTTCAAACGAATTATTACATAGCTGGTGCCCCTATTAAATCTGTGGACAGAATTTCAGACCTGGGAGTAATCTTCGACAAAAAACTAACTTTCATACCTCATATTGATGGTGTAATTAGCCGTGCCTCGAAAATGTTGGGTTTTGTAATTAGAAATGGAAGATTATTTCGAAATCCTAGAACAAAAATTATTTTATTTAATAGCTTAGTCAGGAGTATACTGGAATACGGAAGCGTTGTTTGGAGGCCACATTATGCAACACACTGCCTAAGACTTGAGAGGATACAGAAACGTTTTCTTTATCATCTTACTTTCTCGTTAGGTAAAGGGAAAATACTTCCTACTTACAAAAAAAGATTGGAATTTTTCAAAATTATTTCACTAAGTGATCGGAGGGATTTGTTGGATTTAAAATTTCTATATAAAACACTTAACAACAACTATGATAACTCGTTTTTGATATCAAAAATTAAATTGAATGTTCCCATTAGATTTCCACGTAAACCAATAACACCATTAGTAAGACCTTTCCGCAAAACTGTTTTAGGAAGCAATTCACCTGTATCTCGCTTATGTAAAATTTTGAATGAGCACAGTGCTGTTTTAGACCCTTTTGGACACTCATCAAACAAGTTTCACAAAAAAATATTGTCAAAATTGTCAGCTAACTAATTTATTTTGTTTATATTTGTATGTTATTATTTTACTATTATTGTTAATTCTTGTCATTTTTAACCTTGATTTACTAACAATTAATTATTTGTAAGTTTGTCATCTCCAACTTTATCTTTGCAAGTGGTATTCACCTTAATAGGTAATGCATTTAGTTTTAAGTTGTTTTAAAATTGTATACCTTTGTACGTGTTGATGTATTTACCACTGGTGAATCTTAAATAAATAAATAAAAAAATAAATAAAATACCGTTAAAAACCCCTAATTTACAATAATCGTCAAACTCAATACATTTTCCAAAATTTAAATTTATTTAAATTAATATTATATAAAGCTGAAAATTTGTTCTTCTAGTGTAATTAGAGAAAAAGTGCCGTCTAGCTACGAGAATGAAGCAGTAACAAAGCGATTCTCCCGTTACATTTTGTCTCCCATTATTTTCAATACATAAGTAAATCACAGATTAATGTGAATTAGGAATTACAAAACTGACATATGTTTTTGTAGAATCTGATTATATACTAATGCACCTGCACCATCTCTGTCGCTGGTGTCGACTTTATGAGTTAAACTTATCTGATTATGTCATTTCCAAAAACCCGGTTACTTTTATTAAAAAAAAAAAAAAAACTTCAAATTATGATTAGCACGATGGACGATACATGAATAAGAAATGTCAAATATAAAAATCAACAACAAAATGGAAGAAACGTTGAAACTGGATTCAATTTTCACTGCAATATCCGAAGTAATCTCTTCTTATTTTAAATTTATAATCTTAATTATATCGTTTAATCATTTAGTCGTTTCGATTCCCATTTAAAAGTATGAAACATCAATCAAAGAAATTTAAAAACAAGTTGATGTCTATTGTCTTGTAATTAATTGTATATTAAAAATAATTATTCCGAAAATTAGCTGGCGTAGAAATATTTGGAAAGTTGGACCAGTTCTAATATATTTGCTTTAAAAAATATAACTCAACGGAAACGAACTTTAGGTCATTTTGATAAATAAAGATCTGTTGCTAGTAATTTCTATTTAAAAAAAAAAACTGACATAAATATATATAAAAAAAAACAATTAGGATGTTTTTTATGTGCAATTTAATTTATATAATAATAATAAATTAATAATTAGATCTGTATATATAGGTATAGAAGTGAGTCTTATTTAATTGTATTACACGAACTAACTTAAGATTAAAATATTATTTTTAACACACCTACGTTTCACTCATGAACATTTTATAATAATAAATAAAAAGAAAGAGTGAATTACAGTAACATAAATGTTACTTCTATATTTTTATAAGTAAAAGTTATAAAAACAAAAAGGCTCGGATACTCCTTCGCGTTAAAATTCAAAGAAGCCCTCATCCCATATCGTATCATCCTCACCTAGTCATAAAAGCTTTATGGTGTGTGTATGTAAAACCGCTTTTTATCTCAGTTTTAGTCTACAGATGCACGAGAATATTCACAGGTAAAAAATATAACTCGCTCATCAAACAGCCGAAACGTACGTGAAAATATATTTCGTACCAACGTTATAACAATAGTATATGAATATAAATACATTTCTAAAACATTTATAACAACTATTTCTATTATGATTTTATTGTCCTGATGAACTAGCCCTTTCGCTAACATTATCGGAATTGCGATTAAACGCCAAATTCCACGTGCTCATGATTTGGCCGGTAACTTTTATAAAAACCGCCCAAGTACGAGTCGGACTCGCGCACGAAAGGTTCCGTATCATTATCTATAAAAACAGCAAAAAAATCATGTCTGTTGTATGGGAGCCCCACTTAAAATATCTATTTTATTCTGTTTTAAGTATTTATAACTAACAAACTAACGTCCATTTATATATAATGTCAATCTAAAATATCAACATGACTTATATTCAATGGCATATTTTTTAAATTTCAAATTAAGCCACCACACTGTCACTAATAAAGGAAAAACGACGAGGGCCTTTTTAAAAATATATACAAATTTTGCAATAATGCATTTAAGTTTACCATGAAGATTTGATTTCTTACTTACTTCTTCTAATCGTTCTGTTTCGGTTTCTGCAAGCAAAAAAGATGCTTTAATTTTTATATTTCTAGTACAAATTAAAGAACAAATTTATTTATAATTGAATAAAGCTGAACACTATCGATTCTAACCAAATTTAACGAGAACCCTGCGAACCCATCTCACCTACCTACTAACAATTATAAATTTAAGAAAAAAAAGCTAGAGCTTTTATACCTATTATATATTTATATATAATATTTGAATAACCTATGTTTATATAATAAGACCGGATCAGCTAAATAAACACATTGAAACAGTGTTTCAAAACAAAACGTATGAATTCAACTATTTACATACACCTGAATTGAATAAGGTAACAAAAGTCATGAAAGGGTGGCGAACTGTGTAACAACAAATATTTGCTTTCAGAAATCGATTTGTGGATGTGTTAGGAACACTGCGGAAAAATTTCCACACGTTGAAGGTATCGGTGATAAAAATCTTTGAAATGAAAAACTATATCCAACTAAGAGTTTCGAATGTAAAACGAAACTTTTACCTCGTTTGTGTAATATTGGGCAGTGGTAACAGATAATATATAGTAAACTACTATTCGCCTGCGGCTTTGCCCGCGTGTTAGGGGGAGAACGGCAGGTATTCGGTACAAACGAGCCTATTATTGTCTTTGGGGTCCAAGCTTGCTTCATCAATTTTAACGAAATTGGTTCAGTGACAGAAAGAGTTAGTTTCGCTTTTCGTTTCATTCTCTGACAATTTTATAAATGTAGATTAAATAAAATTCTTTTTTTTATTAAATAACAAATTTATGCGTGCAGTTGAAGCAAATTTTAATAATATTATTTTGTAAATCCATTCCATTATATAATGCGCAAACAAGTAAATGACTCTTTATTTTCTTAAAGATAGAATAGTGTTTCTATAATATTTTTTTTTTACTTTGGTATCACTTCGATCATTAATTTTTATTACATCCAAGTGCAATCAAACTTAGTTCGAAATTGAGAGAGCATAATCAAAACAGGTGATTTCGTGATTCATGAAAGGCATGATCACTGTGTGCAATCGTAGACCTGGAGCATGACTGAATGGGTCAACGTTAGATTTAATAAATTGTAATTCTCTTAGAATTTGGTCAGTCACGACCAATTTACTCGTACATAATAATCATATAACATACATTTATAAATAGCATAAAAATATCTAAGTATAATATTCAAATTTCGAAAATAATTTCAGTAACGAACTTCTTTGACAGATTTCGTACTTACATTTTAGTTACGTTTGTAAGTTTTTTTTTTTTAATTTATTATTTGACATTATCTGTGCGTATAAATAATAGTAATAATAATAACTACATTTAAAAAAAAATATATTCACTTTATCCAAGAAGGTCTTGCAATTCTTTTGAATCCTTTTACATTATAATTAAAGTTACTATTATTAATGTTTGAGTTATCAAGTATCAAAATTTATAATAACTATATTTGAAATATTTACCAATATATTTTTACTTGATACTTAATTCATAATACGATGTATTCAAGCCAAACCAATCTTGAGTTTATTTCAATTTAACACTACTCGAACGGGGATGAAATTGAATTATCAATCTAATTTGATACTTTGCATATTAGAGTGGTGGGTTCTATGGTAATTGAAAGATTGACAGAATTTGATATTAGAACATTCAATCGTTCAAAATTAGACAAGAAATGTAAAATAATGTAAAAAGTCTATTTTGATTCTACTTCTAAATATCATAATAATTTCTTAATATGAATATGACCTAATAACATATTATATTATTTCCAGTGATAATACCGTATTTTAGATTAATACTTTAAGTAACCTTAGATGTTGTTGAATCTCTGAGGATGAGAAAACTAATAGAAATATGCTGGCTGTCAAGTCTCAAATTAAAACTCTTTATTAATTAGGACCGAGCGAGAACTAATTTCTTTTACTTTATTTTTTAAGAAAACTCAGTTTTATTTATTTTATTACTCTAGTATCATATATAGATACGGTTTTTCTTTCTTTTCGAGATACTAATTTGAGATAGTTCACTATGTATAATTTTTTTTCCTTTGTATCGAAATATCTTAATCTTAATTTATCATTATTAATAGCATTTCATTTAAACGTTTTCTGTTAATTAAAATTATTATTTATTTTACTAGTAAATTCAGATATATATATTAATATAATAAAGTTAATAGAATAATATTATTAAAGTGTTTCGAAGTTGAAGAGATTGATTGTTTATTTGTTTGTTAGCACTACTTACAGGAGTTATACAGATCATGTAATGATATTTAATTATTACTTTATTACTAGTTATAGGCTACAATAATATGATCTATATCATCAGACGACGGAACAACTCATATTGTAGCGGAGTTCGGGCGGCGCAGTAAGGCATAACTCGAGTGAAACCACGCGGAGCAACTAGTAAGTTATTAAATTCAACGCCGTAAATAAAGTTTTAATCTTGAAATATCCGTCAATTTCGTTTTTAAGTTAAATATCGATTTTCTCTTGAAAAACTTAATTTATTTGGCTTCCATCCAACTTCATATATATCATCAACCACAATATGAGTAAACGACGAACTTAAATGCATTCAATCCACCGAGCTGGAAGGCTGGTGTGGACGCCCCATATGTCAAGGGACTTTGGTACTTAATTCTAGCAACACTACAAATTTGTCAGGATAGAGTCATTTTGTCATAGATTACTAAATTTGAGAACTATCAATAAATCTTGAAACTGAGCTTGCTTGTTTAATATGTTTTGGTATTTCATGTTAACGTAAAACGTTTAACGGAGTTATTGCCAACTAGTTAAAAAAAGCTACGAATAAAGTATATGAATAAAAAAATATTGTTGTATAATTGTAAGTTATATGAGTAATGAAAATCACCATAAATTTAAATTGAATTATATTAAACTAAAAATGTTTATTATTGTAATTATTTAAAAAGCCAGAGTATAAACGTTAGGAAATTCATTCGTGGTAGCATTTGGATCACATTCAAAACCATCTCATCACACGAAATGCACGGAACGATGTAAAATTTTGCGAAATTAGATGGTATTACTTTTATAAACTGGCGTTGCAATAAAGGAATGAATTGAGTCAGCTTAGCACACCATTTTGTAAAGGTAAAAAAACGTAACAAGCGATGCGTACCATTGCTAAAGGCTTTGCTTATCTTAGAAAGCATAGAACTTATTCTACAGGGATGATTTGTAAATATAGATTAATTATATGAAAATCTAGTAGATTACAACTTACTACATCGCCCTTAATTTTGGACCTGCATTTAATATTTTGCTATAAGTTCAAGTGTTCCGTCTGTTTATGCTTTTATAATGTTCGCAATACATATATTAAGGAAGTGCGTAGAATACTTGCGGTATCGGAATCACAGACGGTAATTTTTTGACAGTAAGCCTTTATAAGAAAACCAATGGATTGAAATAGTGAAGCGGTTACTATGATTTTCTTTTAAGCCATAAATAGATATTAATTTAAGTATTACAGCACAAATATTAGATTCATATATAAGGATAAAAATTATTAGATATATCGATTACGCGTGTATGACATTGTATTTTTTTTATAATGACCAAACTAAACTACATTGTTCCTATTTTTGGTATTGTTACATAAGAAAAAAAAAATTAAATTCATATAAGTTGAGTGGCAGATAATCTCAAAATTTTATCTTACCGGATATAGATGTAATTGTGCATATTTTAATGATGACGAGTATGATTTTTATAAGCAATTAAATTCGAATTTAGACCAAGGTCGCTCCATTAGTTGACATTTTCACTCCAAACCGCAAATGTTGTTACGACTAATACAAATATCAAATTAAGATTACAAATATAGTAATATAAAAATAACTAAAGCTTTCCAATATATATATGCACAACATTGAACTTGACAATGAAAATATCATGTGATTTATAACATCAATAATGTCATTTCATGCTATTGAATATCATTTCGTAATTGTGTGGCTGAAATGCCATAACAATGTATAGCTGGTCTCGTTTCAATTATCAAAATATCAACAATGTGTTTTGTAGTTGTAATAATTTCACGCAGACATGAAATACAAGATAGAGAAATTTCTAGAAAATTAATAAATCGTATAATTATTATACATTTTTGTAGCACAAGAGGTTAAGCGAAGGTTGAAAGTATGTTAAGTATGATATTGCTTGATTGATAATTTGTAGTTAAAATTTACATCAAGTACTTTTTAAAATAAAACAAAACCCGATACAAAACACCAAATACTTTTTAAAATAACACACAATAACAATTTTTTTTTTTTATATTCGCAAGATTAAATGAAACGACATGATCCACGATTCACACATTTATGGTCCAAATGTAAAAGTGACGGCCGTGAAAAAATTGCAATATTATGTTAGTACTGGTACATCTAAACATTTGTGAGCCCTATTCTGGCGCTGCTTTAAATAATTTTAATATTTAATAAAAACTTATAAAACTATGTCTGTAATTTAAATTTATGTTATTTAGTTTAAAAACAGTTTAGATTTTTTTATACACAGACAAAGGCACAGCCAAATTTTTAAGCGCTACTCAATTTTAAGTTGTTGTTTAAACTCGCGCTATCACTGTTGCTTTAAGATTTAATATCTGCAGCGCTTGAAAACTTGGCCGTAAGCCTATTTAGTAATTATTTTGATATTTTGACCTTGGGGTGAATATGAAACTACGAGTAAAATTTAATTTTGGACTTATAACAATTTTTATTAATTAATTTTTAGTTTATTGTTTCAGGACGGACAGAGGATATAAAATATGCATGTAAAAATGTAGTTTATATTTAATAAATATAATTTATTATGACAACGAAATGACTCAAAGTGAATGCTGCCAAAACTGTAACAGATACAAAACACTTCATTTAAGTGATATGCAGATCTATAAAATGTCTACTGAAATGTGTGCAACATCATATTATACAAAAAGCTTATAAATGACAGTAAAAAAACAGTCAGAAAAACATATTAAAATTTTAGTTAACTTTAAACCGTCGATAATATTTAGACCTTATTAAGTGGTAACGAACATACATTAGACGTTGGTGTGTAAGAGATGCTAACCATCGCTTACATCGCCAATGGGCCATCAACCTTAGGAACTAAGATGTTATGTCCCTTGTGCTTGTAATTTCACTGGCTCACTCAGCCTTAAAACCGGAACACAAGAATACCAAGTACTGCTGTTTAGCGGTAGAATATCTGATGTGTGGGTGGTACGTACCCAGACGAGCTTGCACAAGGCTCTACCACCAAGAAATAAATGAAATATCAATTTTGTATGTTTTATGTAGATAGAAAATGTTCTATTAAATTTTGGTTCAGTTTATAAATATAAATGCAGGAAATAATTATTGTAGCACTGCATACATTTATATAGTGCGGATGAATAGATCGATTCGAAAATGCATATATCTCATTGCTTAATATGAAAAATACTTAATAAAATCTTATCTGCTTAATTTGTTCATGCGATGCCGAGAGAGCTAGATGGAATATTAAAAGAGTGAAGATATAAATTATAATTATAAATCTCTCTCTTAATATGAGTAGCTTTGTAATAAGGCTCATAAACAAAAATACATACGAAAATAAGTTATGACTTCTAAGGCTTTTCAACTAATCAAGGAAAGTCGGAGGAAATTTGAAACTTTTGACGTCTCATTCATCAAATCAACCTTGCCTTTTGGATCCCGAGTGGAAAACAAGGAAATAATTCAATTAAATCATATTATAGGTTCGTAACACTCCTTGAGTAAACCATAAAACTATTGAACATTTAAATAAGAGTCAGGATTAAAGGTTGACGTCTATAATATTGCAATATTAAAATAATTTTTGAAATTTTAATTTGGTTGTATAATAAAATATAAATAATATAGTATGTAAAAATATCTCCTATTTTTGTGAAAAAAATTCTCATTATTTTCTAAGTAAATAAACCTGACCGTACTGGCCGTCTTCACGTTTGGATTCTACTCTACTATCACTTACCATCAGGTGGAGTGAAGTCAATTGCCTACCCGGAGTATAAAAAAAGTTAAATGATTTTAGGTCTTACAGCCTATGACCTAAATATGAGTTTGCCTTGTTGTAATAAAAATACAACAATATTCATTTTTAAAATTGCACTTTATCCATTTATATAATTCCCACTTGTATACAATTTTAATTTTATACTTGCGAAATCAGGATGTCTTGTTAGTATTTATACATAGAAAAACACTTAACGTACGTGATATATAAGGACAAAACATTACAAATTCCTGTTTATAAGACAAGCTAGTCTATGAGACCTCCAATACATATCTATAGCTTTTTATTGAAGAATTTGTATCCTGGAGAGTCAAACTCTTTATGGTCACACTGAAGCATTACATTTAGCTATTGATTTAGAAAATAATATCGCATCCGTTCCTTTTTTTTTATTTAAAATTAATGTACATTTATATTTGACTTTCGAAAGTATTATACACGTACAATATATATTTGTATATCTATGGCTTATATTGAAGAACACCTATTGAAGAACACCTTGATTCAAGGTTATTGAGCGGAAACTACAGAAGTTAGGAGTTCATACTTCTAATTTTGAGTAGATTTGAATTATGACATAGTCACCCTCTAAGGACGTTGATGGTACTCTACTGGAAACTTTTAGGTAAGCCTCGACTGAACAAAGTTTCAACTATATTAACGATAATATTAGGAATAGCCTAAAAACATACACATTTACTTACGCATTTATGAATATATGATATTTGTTAACCTTTTGTTTTATATCATTAAAATGTATTTAATTTTTTTTTATAGGATGGGTGAGCAGACGCTGGTATTGGCCACCTGATAGTAAGTGGTCACTGACGCCCTTAGACATTGGCAGTGTAAGAAACGTTTACCATCGGTTACATCGCCAATGCGCCACCAACCATGAGAACTAAGATGTTATCTCTCTCGTGCCTGTAATTACACTGTCTCACTCACCCTTTAAACCGGAACACAACAATAACAAGTAATGCTGTTATGCGGTACCCACCCAGACGAGCTTGCAAAGCATAAAAAAACTTGGTCTACCACCAAGTAATTTCTGTATGTCTTATTTTTGTTTTACTTTTTGATTAACATTATTGTATCTTGTTGCATGAGCGGGGTGCCCATCTCACACGGGCTTAGGCCAATACAGGAATCGAGTTGGCACAGCGGTAAAAATGATGAAAGATGAAATTTTAATTTTTTTTATTCATCAACGTGCATTGGAGCAGCATGGTGGAATACGATGCAAAACTAAACAAGGACATAAGGAGATAAGCCAAGCTGTTTAATATTCACGCGGTTATTTTACTTTGCAATGACATTTTAATGCAAATACAGAAGCATTATTTATTAAAATTAAAAAGTCTCATATCACTAAAACGATCATTTATGATGTCATAGGACATTCTCTGGGCGAGTACCTACGAGATGAAAGTTCGATGTTCATACCTTCATGAAATCGTTTCGCAGACAATTATAAGTTATTAGTATAATTATGGTTACCCGAGGTGAAATAAGTTCAAAGTTCTTACTACTGGATGCAAATTGGTTTAACGAAATTACCATAATAATGTTATGGTAATTTAACTATGCAGAAAATAATGAATTGGATGAGTTAAGTAGTCAGACGTTGATTGGTTCGGAGTTCTAAACTTTCTGTATTATTTATATGAATGTATAATGACTATCAACTCACAACTAAGACTACTGCTTCTAGAAACCTCTAAAGTAAAACATCGGTTTATTATATAACGTAAGCATCCGCTAAAAATGATTTAAGGAAATTTAAACTTTAAAAAGTAGCTTTAAGTAGCAAATTGGTTTACTTATAGTTAAGTAACTTTGTATAAATTCTATCCATAAAAACGAACAGCTAGTGATAGGGTAAATCTAAAAACACGCAATAAAGATACTACAATATATGAACTAGAGCATAAAAATACACAAATTGCCTCATCATAGTATTATTAACTTGAATATACTTGGTAGTATTACGTAACATACGTCTAATAAGATTTTTCGCGAACCCAAAATTCCGCGTTTTTAATATCCAGGTATTGGATATTATTTTTTCATATACCCGGGTATACCCGAGTACCCGGGTTTATGCAGAAAAAGGGACAATATTCTTATAATCATGTTTTATTTTATTACGAAAGAGTGAAGTCAAAAGTCTCCAATCAGTTACATAGTTAAACAATTTTGCTCTCATTAACTAAATAGGAACTAAAACGACTTTATACTACAATAAATTCCGTTATAAAATAACAAAACTATAACTAAATAAAACTTTCTTCTAATTTTAAAATTAGATTCCTTCGCCATTAGAAAGCTACCTTTACCGGTTAACATAGGGAATATAATATTTAAAAAAAAAAATAGAGATCCCTACCTAAAATGGAACAATGTAGCCCAAGGTATATGGTGCCTATAAAATATTTTGCTTATACTTTTATGATTGCTCACAAAAAAGTTCGAGATGGATGGATGGATATGCCTGACTATTATAATTAAGTCACCATAACAGTTATTCTTTAAATTATTAAGTTTAAATACGGGTCGAATAATGGTGATATCGGTATCAATATATTAACCCTTATCCATTTCGAACTGTTATGTGCGTGTCAATTCCACGTTAAATTATTCGGATCATACTTTTCATTAAGAAATTATGACGATTACAAAAAATCTCTTAGTTAGATAAATGTCTCGGCAAGTGTAACTGTCCTACGCTTAGTCTATTAACAAATACTAATTTACGTATTTATGTTAAACAATAGTTTTTAAATTTTCGTGGACGAAGTCGCGGCTAAGTGTTTTTATGAACTGATTAAGAACTAAAAATATTTTTTATCTAACGCTACTTAGTAATATTTTTTCGAGAATTTTGATGAATTATTTGATCATAGTCGGTACCCGGGTCTGACAATGAAATAGTACCCAGGTATTAAAATTTCATATACCCGGGTATACCCGGGTCCGGGTACCTGGGTATAAAGCCCTAATTCTAATAAAGTACAATCAAAACCAATTTATGTACAAGTAAGAGAAATAAAAGTGGTTTCAAACCACACAAATACAAATTGAATTATAATGCTAGCAACTGCTTGAATATTATGACATGTATTACAGACAACAGTTCTCTTTAACACAAAACAATATTTACACACGTGCATTTATTGCCAGCACTCAATGACCATAGCATAATACTCACATTAAATCACTCACAGCGAAAGCTTTTTGTAACAATACACTTTAGAACAAATGATCTATGATCTAAATTGGATGATACACTTACAGAAACAAAACTATTGCGCAGCCAGTTGATAAAACGTATCATTTTTTTACTTATATTTCACTTATAACGTTAGTATTGTAAGAAATGAAATAAATATTTACGAGCCGGTTGGCGTGGTTGGTAGACACCTGCCTTTCGCGCCGCAGGTCGTGGGTTCGATTCCCACACAGGACAGACAATTGTGTGCATGAACATGTCTCTGAGTCTGGGTGTAATTATCTATATAGGTATGTATTTACAAAAGAAAAGTAGTATATGTAGTATATCAGTTGTCTGGTTTCCATAGTACAAGCTCTGCTTAGTATGGGATCAGATGTACGTGAGTGAAAAATAAAATAAAAAAATGAATGCATTATATAATTTTAATAAAGAAGGGTTAATATACTTTACATTATAATATAAAGAAGTATTCAAAAGTGCTTATACTCGTAATAGCCAACAGGAATAAAGTTTATTTTAACATTGTCTTTGACATTTCCTTGTATCACTGTAAATGCTAAGCTGCAATCGAGCTCATATTAATGAGTTCGTGAGTAAACTGCTCTGCAGCATTCGCGGTTAAGAAAATTGCACTGTTGACTGATCGGGTCGCCTTGTTTATTTATTCAGTCCCATAACGTAGTGCCCTATGACATTATGCTCCGTGCCAGTCTCTGTGTATGTATATAAAATTAAGAAACGTTTATGTGTTAAAGGATATTTTTAAATGAATAACTTTTTCAATAATACACGTTGGAAATGTTATGATTGCCTCAAGGCCGTCAAATACAAACATAACTAATAAAAATAAATCCCGTTGAGTTTATGTCGTTGGTTCTTTGCAGGCCCGAGGTGCTTTATTTCGTACCGATAGCAGATTTTTGACAGTAATGTATGTCTGCAAATATTTGGTGTGCTACAAATGTGTTGACAGCTTGCCTATTGTGGCGTGATACTCACTCAACCGTGATAGTTTGAAAGCGTCGGCGGTGTTAATAACATCGACGTAAGCCTGGAGTTCCAACCGACGGCTGCTAATATTCTGATTATGAACTGTCATGGCGTATTTGAATACATTCTGTATTTCATCCGTGTTTTGGTCGAATATTGCACCTGCGAACAAAATAATAGTGAATTAGTAGCTATAAGATTATCTAGTAACGAATAAGTGTTTGTTAAACTAGATGCTAGCGGTTCTGGTTTATGGGATTTTGTTGTTATTACTCTACATATACTATACGTATAATAATTGTATCTATTTAAACACGATTAGTAATCTGCAAAAATGTAAAGAATTTTATATCCCCCAAAATAATCCAATACAAGACAAAATACAAAATGTCGCCGTCGACCTTACTAAAAATATTTAAGATAGAAACAGCACAATTATTTTGAAGAGTAATTTTAATATTAAATTGTAAACAATACAAACGGATGCCGGAGTTAGCAATCTGGAAACGGTAAGAGAATTTGCTAATTATTTAACCTTGACTAAAGTACAAGACTAGATTGTATTAAGAGTAAAAAAAATTTAAAACAAAATTCTGCCGTTTCTGACACTCTGTGGAACAATATATAATATAGCAATATAAAATCAGTATGCATCGCTTATCCAATTTACATAAAAAAACTTTGACTCTAATATAGAATTGATTATGTCACTAGAGATTATTAATCGGGTATGTAAATATTTTTACAATGTATATATACTCACTACGTTTAAATTTAATAATTGCGATCTTTAACTTTAAATCCCATCTTATGTGAAACGATGAATTTTACCTTACAATACAACGCTTAGCAAGAGTGTATAATGATTTTATGAAACCCTTGATATATTCTAATACTAACAAATATTATAAATGCAAATATGAGTTAGTTTGTTTCTTTTTTTGTTACTTTTTCACGACAACACGTGGCTACACTAAACCGATTTTAAAAATTGTGTAACATAGGCTACATATTTTTATCTCCGTAATCTCATGGGAACGGGAACTACGCGGGTGAAACCGCGGGCAAAGTCATCTATAACTTTATTTACATCGCAATATACCATAACATATCAAATCACTCACACATACACAACAAACATTTATACATTATATACGTTAATTTTTGTTTACATTCTTATTAATGATTACCAATAAATAATTTTATAAATATGGTATATTGTAAATGATCGTATAATACTTATAGTAGAATAACAGAATAAAACCTTTCCACCAATTTATAAAGAGTGTTACAGCATTCAACCTTGGTGTCGTCCCTCTTACTCAATTTTATTGTGCAAGTAATGTAATAGAAACAAATGTAATGTTTTTGAGATTATTTTTCAACAATATTTGTCATTTCATTTTCTTGAATTAAAATAGATACGCAGAAGCACGTCGTCCGTGACGTAAGTTTGACTTTTATATTTTTCGCTTTGTGTTGATGTGTCTGCGTCTTTTTTATATATTATGAGTCAAAGAAGTTACGTTTTGACACATAAATATTGACTTCTATGCCAAATTTCACTAAATACAGTGGAAGAATTATTTACGAACAGACATTCAAACATACTTCCTATATACATTATAATATCCGTATGGGTGGACTTATTTATATTTTATGTCAGAAGAAATTTTAAAAACTCTATGTATATGTACGTAGCCTGACAACGCATTAATTTTTTAAGATTAAATTCTTCCTTTGCGTTGTGCGAAGTGAAAATGGTGGTTGATCTCCACTAATATAATAATGATTTATAGGATTTATTATAATCGTTTTTTATATTTCATGTGTATCTGTAATTGGTCTAGTAGCTTTTTTATTTAACTACAGATTTATCGATGTAGAACAAATCCTTTTCTAGTTCGAGAAATTCACAGTAGCGGCTAAGTTAGGAACTTCGTAGTATTACACATACGTGAAACAAAAAGTACGTAAAGGTGTTTATATTTACTTATTTATTTATTTTGGACATGAAATGTTTGATTTAATAGAATCTCTAGAGCACGTGTTTTTGCGCACTAAGAAAGTTTAAGACATTTTCCTAAAATTCCAAAGATATATAAAAATAATACCTGTACCAGCCTATAAATGTCCCACTGCTCGGCTAAGGAGGAGAGGGTTAAAATAAAAGGAAAATAATAGTATGAAACTAATCAAATATATGTCGCATACATATATATAATCATGACTGCCTGGTTGGTCTAGTGGCTACATGTAAGGCCACATACACGGTGGTCGTGGGTTCAATTCCCAGGTCGGGCCAATAAAATGTTATTGAAATTTTCTGTCGAAAATTCTCAGTAGCTGCCCAGAGCCTGGAAGTTGGAAGTGTATACACCCTTGCTTTGGAAATCACCTAAAGCCGTTGGTCCTGCGCCTGAACTCTTTCCGGTCGTTGCCGTCCCATCGGGTTATGAGAGTAAGGAAATAGAAAGTGCACCTGTGTTTGCGCACACACTTGTGCACTATAATATGTCCTGCACAGTTAGCTAATCTCTCTCGAGATTGGCCGCCGTGGGCGAAATCGGTCTGGACTATTATATGACTATTATATTATATTATAGGACTATTATATATAATCATTGTGTATGGATGTGTGTGTGTGTAATTGTCGTGTTCGTTAAAGATTATATTTTAATAACAATATCAGTCTTAGTTTCAATTTTGAGAGCATTGTCTTGATTTAAAATTTTACTAAACGACTAAACCTCTACAAGTTCCTTTATTTGTATGCTTAAAGAGTGACACAATAAAAATAGAAGATATCGTGCGATAAGTATTAAATTTAATACCGAGATTTCATAGAACGTGTTCAAATGAAACAATTTGGTGGAGAAATCGCGTTACCACGTAAAACACTTCATTGGACATCTTTATCGGTCTGAGAGAGCCAGCCCGTATTCTTGGGTGTCATCGGCTAATATACGATCGCTGACCGAAACTTTTATCTGAATCGCTCGACCATAGTTCGCTAGTTCCTAAGGAAGCCTGTGCACGATACGATTAACCAATATTTTTCAAAAAGAGGTAGTTATGTTAGCGAAAAGTCTTTACATAAATATAAGTAAAAAGAAAGAAAGACAAAAAATCTTGTCACTATGGAAATCAAGCAACAATTCGGAAAATGGCATTATCATTTATGATGTGTAAATATGAATTTGTTGTATTAAAATAAATCAAAATGAGTTTTGTTTAATTAAAAAGTTATATGAATATATATTTGTTCCTTAAATAAATCATTGCGGTGCTATTAAGACGAGAGCACGATTGAAAAATTATTCACAGCGCCTTGTTTTATATATTATATATATCATATTATATTTAAAATACCTTTTTCATGCTCTTGAGAATAATTTTAAAAGATGTGGGCCACGAAAATTAAAAATATTGGCAGTCGCGTATCTCATTTCTATGTTTTTTTTCTATATATAGATAGGCTATATATAGAAAAAAACATAGAAATGAGATACGCGATAGAAATCTAAAGTTTTGCATTCTTAAGAGATGCTCTTAAGCACTTTTGCTCTGCAGTGGTGCTTCTTCAGGTTTGAATTCACGATTTTCATTTTAGTTTTACTCTAACCACTTGGCTACCTGAGTTGTACCAAAAGTATTCCATAGCTGTTTACGGCTCACTTTTCTTAGTAGATATTAAATTTTCGTATTTGTTTTATCAATAATAAAAAAGTACTCTCGTCCCCGTGCCGGGACAAAATTCACTTTAAATAAATTTTAATAGAAGTTGAATAGTTGCGAAGTGATTTAGTACAGAAATAAGTTCATAGATTGACACTTGTAATATTTGTTATTACTAAGATCTGAGCCCGTTAGTATGTGCATACCCTAATTTATTTCCGTAATGGTGACTTCTTCACGTGGTCACACTATCCTTATGTCTTTTTTTATTCCCGTTTGAACATTATACCGTAAGAGCCATTCCGAAGCTCCATTCTGTGTAATATTTCTTCCATTTGCTACGTCATTTCTTTCTATATCACGTCGAAGTTACATTCCGGCTTATAGGAATTCAACTTCCAATGTTACCACATTCTTAACTGATTTCGGTAATTGTTTCGCAATGGAGCGTTTAGTGAAGGAAAAACGCTAATGACCTTTGAACGAACTAAATGGTTTTCTTGCCAGAGTCGATTGTTTTATTGGCACCGTTTTGTTTTCGTGTATTTTTATTTCGTTGCGAGTCTCGTCTGCGTTCTTAATGTCCTACTCAATATATGATACACAAGTAAAATTGTATTTTAAATCTTTATATATTATATTAAAGTTTAAACAGTGATAATACCTTTTATATATTTCGAATTTTCAATAGATTTGCATCTGATTTCTGCTCAAGCTAACTCGCTGATCAGTTAACAAGCAAAATATTATATGTAAAATATATAATACATATTGTGAAATTTGAATGTATATTAAGAATAACCCCTTATATACTAGCGAACTACTTTATACGACTTTTGGTCAAAAATTACCTGTATTTCGAATAAGATTCGCAATCTAAACCACAATGTGGATATTCTGCGTGTTGGTGGATACTTACAATTTAATTGGTATTTATTAAAAAAACATATAATAGACACACAGTTACATTATTCCCTACCTAACTTTTGATGATTTTTTATAAAAAAATACTCGAAATATTTTGGTGTTTCAAACTTTTTTTAGTCTGTATTCAATTTGTTACCAATACATATGGCTGTATATGCAATATTATAATGTATTTAAAAATGTTATTATTTAGGATAATATTAAACCAAATATTACAGTAAAGTGCAGTAACAGCTTGTGAATGACCCAATGCTGGGCTAAGGCCTATTTTGAGGAGAAAAATTGGCGCGCGGCATCGCGCTGCTCCAATGCGGTTTGGTGGAATACACATGTGACAGAATTTCAGTGAAATTTGACTCATGCAGTTTTCTCACGATGTTTTCCTTCACCGTCAAGCACGAAATGAATTATAATCACAAATTAAGCACATGAAATTCAGTAGTGCTTGCCCGGATTTGAACCCACGATCATCGGTTAAGATTAACGCGTTCGTACCACTGCGCCATCTCGGCTTTACATAACAACATAAAAATAAAATTAATTAAATGTGTAAGTCAATAACTGTAAGCATAAACATTGACTCGTTGACATAATTATTAAATAAATATGGTAAAAATTAATTAAATCAGGAACATTTGATACGGAACAAAATGTAGTTCTCGTTTAAATAATGCAAACGTATATTAACGAACTTAATTCTTTAATTGCAACCAACCAACTTTGCTCTGTTTCCATTTCCCGTTTCGGTTTCAACCAATTTCATAATTAACATAACATTTTCAATATGAAAAACGAGTAGCTAAATGTCATACGATTAAATCAAACGTTATTTGAACGGTTTTATTTGTAAAAAAAAAACCGATAATATAAGACAATGAAACGAAAGCCCACTGGTTCATTATAGAAATTATAGAGGACCATAAAATTTCATTATTATAAAATAAATTAGCAGATTTTAAGATCGTTGAGCTTGAAAACACCTTTTAATTATAGTAGTATAGTAGACACATGAGCCAGATTTACTTTTTCCATAAGGTCGTATTTTCATTAGTATGTATACGTGTGTAAATATGTGTAGCAGAGTGTATAGCAGTGTAAACTAGGCAAGACATGATGTAACTGGAATGATTAGATGATAAATGGTAATGTAGATTCAACGTCCTCAAAGTCAAGAGTTATAACCTATTTTGCTAATAATTTCTTACATAATTTTGTAGTTAGGGGGACAAAGTCTGTTTTTGAAGTGAAAACTTCTTATGGGAGGGTAAACCGCTTCGTAACGTAACGCGTTACGGTACCACTATTACCGACGCGGACTGCTTTACCTTAGAGCTACCAACCTAACGCCATCTAGCCTATACAGATAGTACTTATAATAATTTAGCAACCCTCAATTACTAATTTAAATTATATTTAATATATTATAATAATTAATAATAAATATTATCACTTTTATCGAGCGTCCCGAGACGCACACTTTTTTTTTTTTGTTGTAATTGTAGAGGTGGCCAGAGTACTTTGCATTCTGTTTATTGGCAAACATTGTGGAAGGATCTTAGAGCATGATTATGTCTTCTTTTGGTACGTATGCAAGTATCGTATGTCAAGAGCTTATGTTTTTGTAGAATGACGTTAGTAGTAATTATGTCTAACAAATGTGTAATTGTAATAATTCAGAATGAATAAATTTTGAATTTAAGCTTGGAATAGAACGAACATAAATTTAAATCTCACAAGTATAAAAAAAAAAAACATTGCACTTTAACCGCAATAACCTCATTCATAAGCCACTATTTCAGTCGGGATATTAAAGATTTTTGTTACGTAGAGGATTTGTCGGCGTTAAACTGTCTTACCTGACTGCAAGACTGGTGTAACTTCATTAAAAGAAGATTAAAAGTAACTTTTTCAACGCTGCGAAAGTATTTAAAACCTCGGCGTCGTAGTGCCTTGAATTTTATGAGACAATAATACAAAGTTGCAATATTACTAGGGACGTTCAGTTTATATTTCTTTTCGCTAGTTCTTTTTCCGCCACTTTAATAGTCGTTCCGTTTAATGTTTCGGATAATTCACGAACGGATGCCTTTCATGAAATAGATCGTGATGCTAATGCACTGTTAAATTTTATTGCTAAGAAATTTTTTGTACTCTTTTAATTATGTAAATTAGACAATTGAAGATATTTACTCCAACTACGTTTTCATTAAAGTTATATCATATAATATGTTTATACATACTATACAGCGTATGTGCATCCAATTTAATTGTATAATGAATTATCATGTATAAAGGTGGATAACCATCGAATTATGAATATTCAAATAAAACTATAAAGAAAACCAGCTCCCAGTAATTTATATGATACATTTGTAAACATACATGTTCATTTGAAATACTACATAATATTATTAAACAGTCTTCTCGCGTGTATCTGTTTAAACGCGATATACTGAAAAGTATCGAATGTATTTTCATACGGCTTTCAGCAATGGTCGGAGTAATTCACGAATCTAAAGCTTAGGTATTATATTCATTACTTCCTTATGTGAATAGGCTGAAAATGACGATGATTGTTGAAGTTGAGTGTATGATGTCGGAAACAATCATACCGACTCGACTTTACTGGCGTGTGCCAGTGAGTAATATAAATTACGATATATACGTTTTATCAAGACCCTTATTCTACCCATGTAAAACTGGGATGGGAAGCTAGTAAGCAATTATTAAAAAAGATGCAGACAGATTTACATAATAATTCATACTACTTAAATAAAGCCAAGAACATCGCGCTGGCTGTTTCTTTTCAACCACTTTTTCTTTTAGAAATAATTATCCGTTTTGATTTGGATTAACATTTTATAAAATGTTCTACTACCGGGAAAAAGTGTGTTCATTGATTGAGTATGGTTGGATATATAAGTATGTTTTTAAGCCAACAATCATCTTTAAGACTCATGTACTCTAGGCACTGAGTCATTTCGATTCATAAACAAAATAAAAGAATAATCTCGTCTACCTAAACTTTACTCAAATGTTCAATAAATCATTCACATCAAGATGAAGCATCTATCATAAAAAAAAAAGAATTAAACCGTATCTCGTTTATTTCAGTGAAACCAAAATCAAAAGAGAATTCCATCACGTTCTTCGTAACATAGAACAGCGCAGTTCATTGCAGTTAAGTTGAGAGCTATCATGTTGATTGCATACACTACGCTATATGTGCATATATATTACATGTACATGTTTATGTACAGCTTTGAGTACGGCTATTGTATTCCTTTGTTGCTCGTTGAGCGAATTGTAATAGGAAAACGATTTAATGTCTTAAATTTTAGTTAAACGTTTACAATTAAACAAGTAACAAAATATCTTTATGTTAAATTAAACTAAAATATTTTAAGCATTTGCGAATGCGGCATATCTGATGGTAAGTGGTCAACACTTCCGATTCCTATTAGCGCTGTATGAAATATAAACCATTCCATTCATTACCAATGTGCCACTTGCCTTCGAAATATTAAGTTCCATATTAAGTTTCATCCATTAAACTGAAAAACAATAATATTAAGTATTGCTGGCGATAGAATATTTTATGAGTGCGTGGTACGTACCAAAGGAGCTTACAAAAAGCCCCACCACGTGATTGATGAGTGATTTTGGCTGGCGACTCAGTGACAACGTAAATAATAGCTAATACTTCTTACAACGGCAGTGTTTGTGGGCGAAGTTGATCTTTCAATATAAGGTGATCCCTTTGCCCTTGACTCTTTGTTAAACAGAATAAACGGGAGTACCATACGTCTTCCCGCAATCCCCGCAAGAAAGTTTGAAAAATAAATGAACTTAATTAGTCGTGTTCAGGAAAGTAATGGTTATTAACTCGGATGTTTATTGTGATAATAGATATTTGCAAATTGCCGTTTGAATGTGATTTTTTCCTATTTGATGTTGGAAAAAATTACTTCTTAATGAAATAAAGAATTCGGTTCGATAATTTGAAGATTCGTCACTTGTGATTTTTAGTCGACATCTCTGATCATTGTGAACCGATAACTAATTTTTTCATTTAGGTTCGACGTGCTCGCTTTTAATAAAACTTTAATTGTTTACTATAAATATATTAATATTATTTTAGAATATAAATAAAATTATTATAAAACAAACGAAATATACAAGGATGAATGTACTTTGAACTTTTAACGTTACATTGAATTGAAGCATTGAATTCTTTCAACTTTACTCGGTGGTAGAGCTTTGTGCAAGCTCGCCTGGGTAGGTATCACCCATTCATCAGATATTCTACTACAAAACAGCTTTATATTATTGTGTTCCGGTTTGAAGGGTGAGTGAGCCAGTGTAATTACAGGTACAAGGGACATAATATCTTAGTTCCCAAGGTTGGTGGCACATTGGCGATGTAAGCGATGGTTAACATTTCTTAGACTGCCATTATCTATGGGCGTTGGTAACCACTTACCATCAGGTGGCCCATATGCTCGAACGCCTACCTATATAATAAAAATAAAAAAACGATGCATTTTAAATCTAAAATTTATGTTAATAAGTTATCTAAAACAGACACGTTATTCTCTACAAAAATGATTACATAAATTGAGACAATTTATAACGCTAATACCGTCTATCAGCTAATCTTACAAACAACTTTATGTATTTAAGAATAAAAACCATATATAATAATGATTGTAAATATAGTAATAATTATTTCAGCTAGAAATACACATTTAAATTAAAGCGTGTCCAACATAATATATTTTCAACGGTTTCAACTAGTTTGCTCTCAAACGTTTCGTGTTGTAACATTGGCCTCAAATTTAACTTAGAAATTAACTCTTAACGTCCACAAAGCAGTTATTATTTAAAATAACAAAATATTTTTCGATGTATTTTGATGAATGATATTATATAATAATAATTAAGTATTAGTTTTCTAGATAAAAAAGTTTTAATGGAATTTTTTTTTTGTAACAATAAATTAATTTTAAAATTAGCATCTTAATGGCCTTAATACTTATTTATCGCAAATGCGTGGTTAAAAATATTCATTATTAAATAATCTTAATAAATCATTCCAAATTTCAAAAGTTTGCCATGTCGGTTATTATTAAAATTCTAGAACAATATAATTATGTATATTAAAATAATAACGTCTTTAATGTATGTATGAAATAATACGTAATCTTTGCAACGTTTGCGAGAGGTACCACGCTCGAACACACATACTCGTTAAAGAGAGACACTTGTATTTCATACTTTAAAGTATTTCCGAGTGAGCACAACTTCTCTGAAAATAAATTATCGTCAGCTTAAGTAATAAATGATAAAAAACTGATAAAGTAGCTTTTATTAAACTTTGTATTTAATCAACAAAGCCAAGCATAGAGAGGCTAGGCTATTCACTGTGAGACAAATTAAGTTTTGTAATAGTTAGTTCATAAACAGAACTTCAAGGAGGTGGAAAATTGTAATAAATTACAGACGACGGCACGATTATGCTGAAGATAATTTAAAACATTATATACAATTTACACCGCGGTGCATTTTGGCGTAAAGCCAGAGGCATATATGCGTATTCTTCATGTAATTACATTTTACGTCGCATAAATAAATTGAAGTTAAAATATTAAAACCATTATAAGACGTTAGTTCTGACGACAGGCTTTATTATTTTTAAATTATTCACTAGCTCGGTTTCATTCGCATTTTAATCGTATTATATTCATACTACCCTCGTATCGTTCAATTTACTGTTCATTTTAAGTCCAGACAAGATATTACAAGCGAAATTAAATCCGTGTGTCCGTATATGCAATTATTATTGTTGATGTTGTTGTAGTTTGTATTGAAATTACTTATGGTTGGTTATCTTTTGAGAAAATGGTTTAGTTGATTTTTTGTATATTTCCAAATATTTTGTATGAATTGAAATTCAATAACATGATTATGAAAGAGTTGCCTGTATTAGATTTCAAATTAATTATAAATTATTTTTCTACGGCTTCTCTTTATACTGCAATTTAAAAAATGTATACCCTAAGAAAATTAAACAGAGAATGATTGTATGGATATTCATATTAAATGTTACAAATATGAAAATTAGAAAACTCTTTATAAATAAAAGCTATTTATATTAAGCCTTAAGCCTTTTTGTCCCTTGGGGCAGTATTTTCGGAAAACCACACCCCAAGGGACAAAAAGAGGGCAAAAGTTTGTACGGGAAGTTTTTCGTTTTTATATATTTATAGGAACACGGTTCCGTGGTCTCTTTAGTTTTCATTTGTTTATCCGAAACTAATTCCTCGCATGAACAAACTCAAACTCAACCACAGATTAAAAAAGGAACATGGACATAACAGATTGTCCAAAAAATTGAGATTATACTAATTGAGGAAAATCAAATACGTCCTCAGAACGTATCTGATGGGATATCAGCTACGATATTATGAACTCCTTATATGAATTAATTTGACGATTGAACAATTCCTCGCAATGAAAAGTTTTGAAATGGGACTGTTTGGAGATGGGTTCAATTAAATATTAAAATTTTGTATTGTCGTTATTGAAGGATATAAGGATTATGTATTTTACAGCTTACATTTATAAATATAAAGGTATGCCGCAGTAAACTGATTTTGTTTATTTTAATGTAATATGGTATTTTCTGATTTTATAAGAAACGTCATAAATATAATCTATTTGATTAGTATAAAGTGGGAAATTTCATTTGCTTACACTACACTAATAATCCGATTTATATTAAATTTCTATGTTATTTTAGTTTTGTGCTCATAGTATGTCAATATGTGGAGATACAGCTGAATAATATTTCCCAAAATAAAAATCATATATACAAAAAAGATTTGCATAAGATATTTGAAGGACTCCAAATTACTCTACGGCAAAGTTTGCATTGGTATACTCTTATAAAGATACCTTATAGTAACAATTTTTATGGTTAGATAAAAGAGAAATAGAAAGACAATTTTTTTCTTTATTATTAACCCTGATCTACATGAATACCTGAAGGCCTTTTTACACTTTGCAATACGGATTAATAGGTTTTATTTAGATTACCCGGGAGGGCAAATGACTCTACTCCACCTAATGATAAATGGTAGTAGAGTCCAAACGCGACGAAGGCTAGTACAGTCAGGAAGTAAATTTTGTCGGTATACATTGAAATTAAGACCAGTTGGTCTAGAGAGATATATTTGAAAAAAATACTTACTAAAAATCTTTCCTTGATATGTGCAATGTAATACATATTAGAGTGCGACCGAATCACCTAGGTTGATACGGATTGAATTATGTATTTTATAATATATAACGCGATTATACAGTAACTATACACGTTCGAAGTTAGGACACACGTTCCCGCATTGTTATACATAAAATAATTAACGCCGAAAATCAATACCAACTATGAACCGAGCTTGTAACACGAACTATTGCTAATTGTAAACGTTCTATCCATCAATCATTTCCATTTTAATATTATATATAATTTATTAATTACATTTGTATATTCACCGACAAATAATTAATATTAAAATAACATAATAATTATTTATCATTTATTTTATACTGAATATGGAAACTTATTAAGGTTATCTAGTTTTTTTTTTTTTCGTTTAAATGAAAATGAATGCAATCAAAATGCATAATATAAATAGTTAGCCTATCACTTAATTTATTCTTCTCCATTAAATCTCTTAACCTTCAATGATGCTTAGATCATAGCAAGCTGATTGAGCTTGAGTTTATGGACTAACAGTCTCACAGTTGGTTCATTGCTTTGTCCTTCGCATTGTATGGAATATTTAAGTCTGGATTACATCTATCTGTATGTATTTGTATTTTATGTATTGATTTATTTTGTATGATGTGTATATAATTTTCCCATCGGCATGCATTTAGCTTTCGCATTTTTGTAATTTACATGCATATAAGTGTAGCACTCGATATTGCCGATTAAATAATGCTTACGACTATCAACGATTGTGAATGGATGCTTAATGTAGTGAACGGATGCAGACGGATCTTTAAATATAAGATCCGCTGCAAGTATAGATAGATATATAAATATTTCTATTCATAATTACATATTGATATATATATCCACACAGCAGTTCGCGAGAGCGTAGTTAGAGATTATCGCGTATGCACTGAGGGGCATGACTTCAATTTACAATGTACTAGCTGCCCGTCCCGACTTCGTACGAGTAAAATAACAATTTTATCGCGTACTATTTTTAATCAATGAGATAGACACATTCGCCAATCGCCGACCTATTCGCACGTCACTGTACGTGCTCCATAAGAACTCAAATGACAACGCGCCCTGTGTATTTTTACATGCATTTATATTTAAATATCACGTAATATTTTCTAAAATGACTCATTTACAAATTTAAAAAATCTTCCACCTCAGCTTACGTAGTACTGATATCCTTTGCTTGTCTCATATAAAAAAGTCTCTAAAGAACCGTCGATATAGCATCTACCGGTAAACTCCAACGAAATATTGTTAAAACTTGGCGCCGTTGTTTCGCAAACTCGATATGGAAGGAAATTTCTCTGAAACAAAATATTATCAACAGTAAACGAGATGTTCCCACTCGTTCCATGTAAATTATTGACGTGTCACCTCACTTTGGAGTTTATTTGACGATACTTGACGGAGTGAGATAAATTGTTTAGCTCCTTACGGATGAGAAATCATCAACTTTTTTTTCGGTTGAAGTCTATTTTTTTTTCCATACAAAGATACTATAATTAGTAAGCCTATGGTTTCTACACGTTACGAGATTTAATCGTTACTTGTTTTTGTTTGTTTGCCTCGACTGCCTCATAGTCTCTAGTGGCTTGATATAAGACGGCAGATCCCATTGTCTTAGGTTAGGTTCAAACTCCAGTTTGGGTCAGTAAAAATATTTCAAAGGAAAATAGAAAGAATATACTTTCAAATACTTTCTTTTTTTTATAATTATTTTCTAATTTTTATAATTTTTTTCTTGCTAAATCTGGCCGACGGACTTTTCCCTACTTGTATATAAATGTCAACATTCGTGGCTATCGATAGTTCTATACAAATTGATGAACTCGAGTGTCATTTAGTGGCAAGTTTAACAAAGTGGAATATAAAAACATTTTCTATGAAAAAATACATATCATATTTGTCAATTTTCACGGGTATCGGTCTAACAGTGTTGAAGTCAATTAATCTAAAACACGTGAATCAAGTGTAATCATTCACACATTTTACAAATAAAAACGATGGAAGAGGTGATATACAAGTCAGTGTGGTCAGCTGTAACTCTTGGACCGTACATTGGAAATATAATATTACTCATTTCATTTTTATGTTCAAATCTATACTACTATATAAATCTATTGGCTCCATCTGTAATTTTTTTTTCACCTAATTTTGTGATAAATAGTCGTTTTATGATGTAGTGATTCACATTATTTTTTTTCATGTTTGTCTGTCTGTCTGTCTGTATGTCTTCTTATAATTCAAGAACGGCTTGACCAATCTTGATGAAAATTGGTACACACAAAGAAAATATGATGGCGCAAATGATATGCCATATACAAGATCGTTAAACCCTACGGTATTTTATGAAAATTAATTTCAAATCGTTAATTATGTATTTTTTTACCAGTAACCATATGTATGTGTTTATTATATTTTTATTAATTATACGCGGGTGAAGCCGCATGGCACAGCTAGTTAGATATATATCAGTTGATGTTAACGGTAATAGTGACGATAGTCTTATGTATTATAGTGTTTTAAATAAATAAATAAAAAATATTAAAAATTATAAACGTATATGAAATAAACAGGTACATCTTACTGAATTTATTCAAAATGCCGTTAGGAAGTTGTAGAACAAAAGTAGCAATTCTTACAAAACATTGTTCTTTGTAATTGGTTGCAGTTTGCGAGACTAGTTAACGTTCAAGGTCGCCGCTCCGCTTCTTAGGATTGTAGCGTGAAGCTACGTAGTCCGCTGGACTTAGACTCGGCTACGTGAATTGTACTAACCTTACTCAATTATTGAAATAGTAATAGTACCAACTTCAGCGATATTTTTTTAGGAACAAACTTCTTTTGTACGCGGCTTACAGTAGAGTGAAATGGTAGGAAATGTCACATAACAAAACAGCGTTACGCCTATCTCTAAAATGCTACAAAGTGCTATGCGTTGGGCATTTAAAGCTATTACATCTCTCATAGTTAAGTGTACAGTTTGTGTTAAAAGTAAGGAGATATTTTATTAATACGTGGCTCTAATTGATTAAATATAAATAAGACTTTACACTAAAGTAGGACAGGTAACCAGAATGTTATATTATTACAGCTTGAGCTTACTCCATTTTACTTAAAGCACAGGTTGTGTTGTAGTTAAGCTTTCAATAAGTCGATAAGCTTTATAGCCGTTTTACTTCTACGTCCTCGTGTATGCATTAACTACTTCGTGTATATTTATTAAGAAAATAAATTTACTTTGAGACTAATTGAAGGAAATGTTTAAGTCATAAGCTTTTTACGAAAAAGTGGTAGGTAGCCGGTTTTCACAGTTCTGAGGTGGTAGTAGATTTATGTAAATCTTTAAGTAAGTGTAACGGCTTATTAAATAAAGATTTTTGACTTTGACTCTACAATAGTCTACCCGATTTTACTGATGTATTAATAAAATGCTTCAGTAATAATAATTTAGTAAGTTATTTGCGTGGTATCAATAGACAATTTTATTGAAAGTTATTTCTTGTCATTGATATAAATTGTTTTTTATTTTTTATTTCGTAGGACTTTGAATATTTTTGAGTGTTTGATTTTAATTCGTGAGTGGTGTGAGTGATTTTACTAATTGAGAACAAATATTTCATATAAAAAATAGACGCATCTCCAAAGTATTTTAACCTGTGGCAATACTATGACAGGAACACTTTTCGTCGTACGTTTGGTGAAATATATTTTTTATTTAATAACACTCTTTACTCCAAGCCATTTTAAAGTGGAATACATCGTTACAAATAATAATCAGATTTTGTTTTTCAAGATTGACAATATTAATATTTTATAGATTTTTTTTATATTCCTACGAGTTTAGCTATCACACGAAATAAGATTATTAGCTCGTACTCAAGAATGCTTATTATTATATACAGCATATTAATTAAATTAATATTTACATTTCCAAATATGTTTTAGTTGAGATTACAATGTAATTCTACATTTTAGTCGATAGCTCTTGGGCTCCAGAACCGGGGCTTTGAAAAGAATAAAAGTAGAGCCTTAAAAAACAGTCATTCACGGAATAATTAATTACATTAACAATTTATAATATAAAACAAAATTATGAATAGCTACTGTACAAATCTTGACCGTGTGCAATGGTGTCAAGAATGCTAGCAGCATTTCCCTGTGTAATCGAAATTCTGATTCAGGGCGTAAAAGTAACCACTCAAGTCACCGTTAGAGGGATTAGCATGTGCTTAGAAGATTTTTTGAGGTATTTTATTTCAAGGTACGAATGTTTTAACTGCAAATGGCACAAAGATGGAATGAAATAACAAGCGAGTATCGACATCATCCGATGCGACTCCGGTCTTTAACATTGTTCTGATATGTGTCAAAGCTAAATATAGCTCATTGCGCAGTGTCTCACAATAGAGTCTTGTTGAGAGCGCATCTCTATGGTGGTGTGATGTCTTTGATTATTGTTTATTGATTTTATAAATATATTTTTACTAAAAAGATTATATTTCGCCGGGTAGAGTTGATAAGACGGGTCGTTTTATGGTATTTAAATATTTTTAAAATTTTAAGTTAAATTGCAACCGAATCACAATTATAAAATACAGAAAAAAAAATGAAAATAATCTATTTTAATATGACGACTTTAAAGGCGGTGAAATGTTATCTGTATATATAAAAATCTCGTGTCACAGTTTTAGTGTTTATACTCCTCCGAAACGGCTTGACCGATTTTGATGAAATTTTATATGTATATTCTGTAGATTTGAAAATAGGGTTTTAACTCATTTTTATACCAGTAAGTATTAAGGGTGGCTCACCCACAAAATTTATTTTTTCATTTTTTGCGCTATATTTTTTTTTTATTATGTGGCATTAAAAAATACATTCATCCCTAAATTTTCACCCTTCTACCATTAACCCCTATTTTTTAATAATAATATTAGTAATTCAATCATTTTCAACCTCGGTCGATAACTGGATCAATTAACACTTGATGAGTTATCAGTAGTCTATTGGTGTTATTAACGCAATGCTCGATAGCGAGAGGTACTGGTTAGAAATGGTCTCCTTCTGCGAGAGTGTCATGTCGTAGAAGGAGGCCGCGGAACGGCAGCGCAAGGAAAATGCCTCTGCTGATTCGATCCGTCAGAGAAGACCTGGGAGGAGGCGTAGGCGCTATGCGCACCTTTTCCTCCCACCTTAATAGCCGCCGGGGCTAAGGGGGCTCCCTGTATCTGGGAACCCCCTTAGAAATGGAGGCCCGCGTAGGCGGGCCGACCGTCGGGGTGTCACGGTAGCATGCGCAAGCGATCCCGTGGCGCCCCCCGACCAGACGGGGAGGATGGTTTTTAGTAGGTATTCCAGCGCCTTCAGTGGCAGTGAGCCCCACATACCCCCCACTTCATGTGGAGGAAATGCGTAAATGCCTATTACTTTTTTATCACACCGCGATGCCATTCTTAATCAACTCTCCCTTTCACATGTGTATATTTTATGTTATTTTTATTATGTCTTGAATACAAACGTAAAGTAAGAATTAAAATGGATAAATTTCATTTAATACTTTAGAAAAAAAAAAATTTATTCAAAATTAAATAAACAAAAAGCGAATTAGAATTTTAAAAAAGAGTTCAAATTATATTTACATTTGTATAGAATTGAGGTTATCTCATTGGCCGCACACAATCCTTATTGTTAAATCTGAAAATTTGCACACTTACATATACATACACATACAGCCGCTAGAATAGAAAGAATCAGTAAGAAAGAAAGAGGGGAAAGGTCGCTTGGCGAATAACGCTTTTTTGTTACATGACAATTTCTGCCAGGTCACTCTACTTTGCAGTAGTAAAAGAACTTTGTTCCAATAAATGAAAAATATGTAGAGCATGTTGTACTTTACTTTATGCATTATTATTATATGCCCTGTACCGAACACACATACACTGTACTGTATGTTCGAATGTTTATATCTTATTGATTAAAAAATGAACGGGATAAAATCCTTATTTTTCCCGTACGAAGTCGGGACGGGCAGCTAGTAATTATATATACATAACCTACCATGCGACCTTCCAGCGAACGCTAGTTTGGAATTCAGGGCTGGTATTAAAATTGTAAACAAAAGTTATGTAAAATAAATAAATAAATAAACATATATATGTTTCATACATTACATCCAACCGTAACATTCAGCAAATGAGGACAGAAGCAACTATGTCGATACACTGGGAAAAATAATAAAAAATCATATGATCGCAGTCAAAGATGGAATTTTCTACCATCACACGTGTCCCCTTCTTCACATAACCTGAGTTCCTTCAAACGAGGCGTGAAGAGGCATCTTGCGGGCCAGCATAGCGAAGGCGGCTAGTGCAGTTCATTCTTCATAACTGTACTGGCCGTCCGCGCTTCCGTCGTCGTCGTGGTGTCCTCTACCACGTACCATCAGGTTCAATGGAGTCATTTTCGTACCAGGAATATATATATAAAAAAATAAGAAATCCACTCACCATATTTCAGATATGATGTTTAGAATGGATGAAGTAAAAATCAGGAGATCCTTAGTGTTATATCCTATTTTAGTTTTTATTTGCTTCGTATGTCACAAAGCAAATTAAACAGAACTATTACTTTTTACAATCAAATAAAAAGGAAAAACCTTTTCACTACTTCGTAGCTTTGCTCCGTTGACAGATTGTAATAGTTTATTTTTATACCAATAAATGCCATTGTTTCGCCTAGCTGGATTTCAAAGCGAAATATTTGTATAGAAAACAAAAAGCACTCGATAGTTTTTAAATTGTGCCATTTCATGGCTCATTCGGGTTCTTTAGTTACAAAAAGCATACATAACTACGATACACGTTGATTTTATAGTAACTATTTCCTAACCATATAAATGTAATATTTATTTCCAATAGATTTTTATGTAATTTTTACAATATAATAAAAATATATCGTTCTCATCATTCCGTTCGAGTTAAATAATACTCAAAGTCTGACAATAGAAGGTATAGTTTTTATTACACTTGTTCTTGGAATCAGTTTACAAGAAGTAAGGCGAATAAGATACCAACAAAATATAAAGAACGCCCTAGAGACAAGAAACTTAAAGTAGCAAGCTTTTAGACATATTTTTAAGGAAAATATTCTCATGAATTGTTTTGATGACGCGGCTCCTCATCAGCTTTCATATCAGCATAATAAAAATGTATGAAAATTCATTCCGGCTTTCAAACCCTTCGTTCTCTAACCGGATTATACATATTATTGGTGATGCATGGTAGTTAAGTAGTCCTTATAATTCATATCGTGCTGGAAATTAAATAATCTTGACGAAATCGAAGAATCTTATTGAAGTAGAGCTAGCAGTGGAACAAGCTTAAAGCCTTTTCTTCAAGAAAAGTGATCTTTGGCCAGCATATATTATATAGACACGGATATTTATAGACAGCTGCTTACAGCATAATTACCAATACCGTAATATAAATAAGATTATCTCTGAATGTCCAATATCTAGGATCTCTATTTCGATCGCTTTTAAAAGCATCAGCAATATATTATATGGATCTATTAAAGCCTTATCAAGGACGAGCACTAATATCCAATCACTGTCCCAGTCAGCCACTGAATAGGGAAATGTTGATTATCTTGACCGAACTAGCTACAAACGACAATGATATCGAATAATAATCAATTGATTAATTACGCATAACTTCCAAAGACAATAGCTAGAATACCAATTAATATCACTTATAGGGAGTAATCAAATACTAAATTGAGCAAATTTCAACCAACTAAGTATAATAATATTACAGCAGTACAATTAATATTATTTACATCGAAGTTGTGTATCATCATAATTAAATTAGTCTTGTCATAAATTATATTTGTGTTTAAAATTAACAAAAATAATAATCTGACATCATCTCAGCCGAATGTATAACACCTGGTAGTTTGGCACTTATGAGTTCCATTTAATAATACTTAACGTAAAAATGGACATGGTCAATTTTTGTATGCCGGCTTGCATAGGTATCGAATTTGATTCACAAAAATGATTTGTGGTTAATTGGTGGTTGATTGGTGTTGTAATCGTGAAAATTGGGAAATCTCAAAAAACTCAGCATTACAACAGGCTAGACGTAAACATTTTCATAATATCTTTTAATAAGATTGATTTCAATATGCATAGATTACGATTTTGCTATAAAAGTGTCAATTGTCTAATGGCTTGATGAGTATTTATGTTTCTCTGTGGTCCATTATGGTGGAAGTTGACAAACGATACTTAAAATTCATCTTGCATTACATAATACTCTGAAATAAAAACGCCCAAGTTTAGAGAGGTTAAAATCTACGTAGTAATTCATTTTTGCAATTTTTATTGTACAATATGTTTATTATTTATGTGTGCGTGGATTGTACTTTTTTGGCCACATTATTTAGTTGGCCTTTACGACACCTGTATCGATGTAAATGTCGATGACTGAATGTGCTGGATATTATATGATTTATAATTCTGATATAGGCAAGTAGTCTTATCGCCAAAGATGTATTAATTTCTATGCAAGAACTGTAAAAAACTTAGTCTGTACTTTTTTAGAGATCTTTAATTTTCCATTTCTGCTAATAACGAGATAACTGCTTGATTTGAATCCACAATCGTCAGTTAAGATTCCCGTTTCTAGCTAAACTTGGCAATTATAAAATATAAAAAAATAATTCTAATAAAGAAAACATAATATAATGAGAACGCCTGATATACATTCGGATAACGGAACAAAATAGATATCTATAACAACCATTATGCCGATATCATCCGGATTTATCGCATGCCATAAAGGCATAAAGTTGATTTCGTTCACACTTAGCAAAACAATACAACTGCCAAGCGTTCAACAATGGACATCCCCGCTTTTCTGTTTAATATTTACGATTATGTTTTTATCGAATACCAGCTTCTGAAGCCCAAGCTTTATCACCGGTTAAATAAATATATTATGAGAGCAGTTTAAAATCTCATTTATGATCTGTCCGCTGATAATCTCTTGATTATTTATTTAATTCTGGATAATAATATTTCATAATAAATTAATTTGGAAACGTATGTAACTCTATGAAAAGGCGGAAATTACTGAAACTCATTTGATGCATAAAATATTATTATTATGAAAATATCATATTTATTTATAGGTTTGATGAATAACATGACATTTAAAGATGATAATAAATAACACAAAACCACTGACAATTAAGCGACCGTAAGACGGACCGTGTGGCATGAGATTAGTGAAGATTGATCAGTTTGAAACTGATGGAACTACATGACTACATTGATGCTAGTCTCAAATAGAGGAGCTGATAATACGTATTTCTAAGCAATTCACATACACACATGAATGGCTTCGCAAATAAATTGATATTCATGTAGAAATTTGTTAGCTCAAATAAGTGATATCGGAGATAGCAATTTATAAATATTTCCGTATCCAATATATTATGTGGTTTATTCACATGGTTTTCATATTATTTATACTTTATTGCGCATCATACAGAGAGCAGTTGATATAAGAGTAATAGAAAAAAAAATGGCCGTCATCTCACCGCCTGGCAAATGTGATACATCGATGAAATTGATGGTTATGTATGGAAAGAGTCTATAATTAAACATTAATAAACAGTGACAATATAACATATAGCAACTTAAGTATACAACACACACACAGTATAATAACACACACAAAAGGGAGTTATAGAGTGGAGATGAGCATGATGGTATAAGAAAGCCGCGTGCCGTTTCCCTTCACGGCATACGAGTCGGCAACGTTACGAGTCTTACCCCCTAAGTACACCGATACATGTTTGATATCAAAAGGGACCGCAAAGACGATCTCATCGCTAAAAGCGATTTCTCACATATAACCTTTTGTGAAAAAAGTTTCATAAGAGAACGGGTAAGTCCAGACAAATTAAGAGAAAAAGTAATTGAATTCTTAGAAAATAAGACGATGAGACGAACAAGGGACGATTCGCTTGTTTTTTAAAATTACCTTAGGGATTAAATAATGGAATTAAAATTTACGAATTAATAATAAATTCTTTTTCAAAAATTTATACAAGATTTTTTAAATTAATTTGAATATTTAATGAATTGCTCTGCGTTGAAAAATACTTGCTATATATAGCATAATCACGTGTGTAACTTCAACATCAATTTAAACGTATCATTATTATATTACGTCAAACATCTGATACTCAATCATTAATTTTGCTAAGTGTTTTCCTATTATGTTAACATGTTGTCGTATTAATATGAGTTATGTAGAAAATTTATTCGAAGTCTAATTAATATTTCGGCAGTTCTTATATATAGTTGCGTCAAAACTCTATTGTGTGTCATTTGGAACGGGTTCGATCGTATGCGAGATAAATATAATCATATACTCGTAAGTCACATTAAAGTAGCACCCTATAATTGTCCCAGTTCTATGCCAAGAGTTCCTGGTCTTTCGAGACGATCGTTTGAAGCTTATTCTACCAAGTTACTCTCCAATTCAGGATTTTAAATACACTTGTCACAGAATTTTATCTATACTGGAGCGATATATTCAACTACATCTAGACAAATTCCATTTGCCGTGGTCTAAGTGCTAAGTGCTTGAATTTGTCAAGTGTATATTTTCGTATTTATTCTTTTAATAATTAATAATAAATTTTAGTATTTTTTTTTTTATTACAAGGAAAATAAACGTCAAATAATAACATATTGATAGAAAATATAGTGGGGTTCCGATGAAACCTGAGAAAATTTGGAAATGGTGAGTTCATTACAGTAAATATAAAACAATATGATATTAAGGCTCTATTGGTTGAATAGATTTAATAGGTATATGTACTATTGCAAGGATAGATTACAGAGGATTAGAGAACATGTTAAGCCATCCATCGTATTTATCAGAACTAGCCTTTAACCACGAAACATTTTGAGGTCAATTAGCCTTTATTCGCTAGCTTTTAATTGAACGAGAACTTATTGTACAACCTTCAAGGGTTAGTTATTATTTCTGTCTAGGTTCATAGTGTTTCATGAAAGTGCTATTGATTTTAATATTAAATGTATATAATTTAATCAGTTTATCAGCATTTTGATAATCTGAAAAGTTATGTCTCATCGATAGCTTCGTGTTGTCGTGTTTAATTGTTTATTTTTTTTTATTTATTATTTATACAGCAACACTTTATTATATGATATACATTGTTATTTCTTTTTTTATTTATTTATTATTTGTAGGTAGCCTGGTAAGTGAGCCATTAGATGGTAAGCGGCTACCACCGCCTATATACATTAGCGCCATAAGACTTCTTATATCGTTAACATCCTTGGGAACCGGTATGTTATCGTAGAGCTTTGTGCACGCGCCCGTCTAGGTAGGTATGACCCACTTATCAGATACTCTACCACAGAACAGCAATACTTATTATTGTTGCGTTCCAGTTTGAAGGGGTAGTGAGCCAGTGTAACGACAGGCACAACGGACATAACATCTTTGTCCCCATGGTTGGTGGCACATTGGCGATGTAAAGAATGCTTATTATTTCTTGCATAATCAATGCCTATGGGCGGTGGTGACCACTTAACATCAGGTGGCCATTTTCCAGTCCAACTACCGATAAAATAAAAAACCATTAAATTACATTATTAACTCTCATCGCGCTTTTACATTAAAACTGTCACAATATACTTTATTAAAGGTTTTAAAGTGCTCGTTAAGACTTAATTGAATAAAAAATATACTATTAAACACGAAAAATAAATATTGTAATATTTTTGACGTTGATGGGATAAAAGTCTTTACTGATAATTTTAATCTGTGGTCAGACAATTTATTACGTCATATACTTCATAAGCGTTATTACGCGAGCACCGATCGATGAAGTGTATTGTAGTGTAAATAACACGGTTGGTGTATTTTCATTTACCGTTATGAATTATCACACTTAATTCACATTATGATGCTTATCTCATTTTATAACATATAAGATATAAGAACGACATTACAATGTTGTTCTTCAGTGAACACGTAATTTTTTGGGTCAACATGACGTCGAGTACTGGTCTATTTCTTTTCACGGCTCGCTGAACGATTTTAAAGATGCTTAATCAAATTTTTGAACACCAAATCACGCCAAACGATAGAGCTTAAGCTGTATAGTGCGACGACAAAACATAATTTCGTATAATATTATACCCGCATATCCAAAATTTGTTAAAATGTACTCTCTAGTTATTCTATATGACATTTCGATATGGACATTAGAACTGTTATATTAACGTCACTTGTTCGGAACTACTGAAATCAGCATGTTTATAAATCTAGAGATCATGTTAAGTCCTAATTATCAATTCGATTTCTATCTTTTCAAATATACTTTGTTATTTGGTTGAAAAAATGTGAATAGATCCATAGGGGTGGATTGTAATGGCTTTCAATGGCTACTATTGAAATCCTCGAGTGTGGTCTCATTCAGTTTAGCTGAATACTGCCGTGCGTTGACAAAACGTGTTTTTTTGGAAGTCCCACAAAAACCTCTATAAGCTTTTGTTTCTATATTAATAGTTTTATTCGAGAATCAGTGGTTTGCTTACTTTTCAAAAATCACTTTTTTAGATAAAATAGGTAGGCGTACGACAAAATATACCAACTAATAGTAAATGGTCACCAGGCCCCATAGAAATCAGCACTTTAAGAAAATTAAATGTGAATATCCACCAACTTTAGCGAACTAAGATAGGGCCATGTGCAAGCAAGGTAGGTACCACCTACTTATTACATAATATTATACCGCCAAATAGCAATAAATATTTTTGTGTTCCGGTTTTAAGAGCACGCATTGGCGCAAGGATCATAAAATCATGTTTCCTATCGGCGATGTAAGGAGTGGTTAAAATTTATTACATCGCCAATGCATATTTGCCCGTCCGCCTATATTATCAAAATAAAAAAAAGAATATAATTTCGTAACACTAAAATCAGAGAGAACAACGTTTTACATAGCCATTATTATTTTATGGATACCCGTACTGAAAGTAGACGGACTTAAAACAACATCATTGGTAAACATCCATAACCCGACGTCAAACTTTTCACGTACAGAGCTGCGCTTAAAAAATATTTTGCAAAGGATTAAACGAACTATACGCCCGATTTTGCTGTAACCGAAATTTTCGATGGAGATAAAAGAGCGTTAGTAAAGTTATCTGTATGTGTTAAAGTACATAAAATAATTTTTGCGTGAATTTGAAACAACAATTTACTTTCGGAAAAGCTACGTATTTGTACATTTTAAGCTTTCACGACATATGTACGTGATTATATAGTACTGGTTTCTACCTGCGGACTCAGTCACGTGAAAGACTGGGACATGTTATATAGTCTATATTTTTTTCTGTTACAATACTTGGGTCAAACCCAGGCTCAGATTTTTTCGTCGAGATATTCTTAGCAGAATTGAACTTCTTCCAGTCCCGTACCTCGAAAAGCATGTGAAGCCGTAGGTCCTGCACATCTGCGAACTCTTTCCAGTCATGTGAGATTTGCCATCTCATCTTACTCGTACTAAGTACGAGTACGCGAGGGAATAGAGCTTGCCTGTGTTTTTACGCACACACTCATCAGAATCAAAGATTGGATCAAGGAATGTATATAATGTATATATATATACATGTCTGTTTGTAAAAATAACTCAATAAAATAATAAAATGCTTAGCCTTGTTAAGAGAATAATCCTTGTTTTTCTCGCTGAAAAACTTCTTCTATGAATAACTTCGTATGTAAGATACGCCGGCGTCGATCATGCACGGGAATACTCACTAAATCACTCCGTCTCTTCGGGAGACGTCACGGGATCGCTTGCGCATGCTATCGTGAGATAAAAGAACTACCTAAGGCATTACGCGAAAACTAGTTTTTCAAATTAAACTGAAAATTTACAAATTAGCAAACATACAAATGTACGAATAAGGATAAATTTGTATTAAAAGTGCAAGACACTGGGTCTATTTTTGTAAAAATTTTGTAAATAGTTAATGTCGACTCAAGAACGAATAATATCTATTTAAGTAGCTTTTTAGGTGTTATGACTCTTAAAACAGTTAAAAATATATATGATCTCGGGTACAAAGAAAGACTCCGAAAATTAATCTGGATTTACATTGATTTTCACATAAAATAACTGAGTATGTAGTTATTAAAAACACTTCATCACGCACGGAATTTCCGAATATTTGATAAAAAATAAAATAAAATAAACAAGTATCAAATATATTGATATATCGAATGACGTAGAAGAATTAATACAGAATAATTCCAATATTGCTAGCGAATTTTAAAAATACAAAAAGGGAATTAAATAGCGAGCTGGGAAACATGTTAAAAATCTGTAGCAGCTTGACTCGACGAGTTACAATTTAATAATATTAATATTAATGGCATCGTCACAGGTTTTATAGTTTATTTACTTTTTTTAAATTACTTCGTTTAAGTAATTTAGTTTCAATTATATATTAAGCTCTATCTAACGACAAAGCCACACATTTTAAATAAGGCTTAGAGTTTATAGAGAACTTAAGACTAGGATTCACGCAGATCACTATACGCTATGATGAGACTCAAATAGTGTTAGGTTAGTGTGTTTAGAAGTAGTACCTCAACTCTGCATAAGAGCTGATAACTTGTTTACATTACAAGCAATATGTACTCGTCTCGTCTACATTTTACATTAAAATGTTTTTGGTGGTATATTTATATTACAAGCTTAAATTAGACAATGATACTTGACAATAAATGGTGACGTTTTGTATACTGTAATTTAATTTATTATATTCCTGGTGGTAGGGATCTGTGCAGGCATGTCTGGGTCGTTACCACCCACTCGTCAGATATTCTACCACTGAGCAGTAATACTTAGTATTGTTTTAAGGGTGAGTGAGCCAGTGTAAATACAGTCACAAGGGACATAAGATCTCAGTTCGCAAGGTTTATTTATTTTATTTTTTATTTTATCTTAAAGGAAGCCAACGATATATATTTAAAAAAAAATACTAATTGCATGTGTATACTAATATTATAAAGAGGAATGATTTGAAACAAACAAACAAACAAAATTTGTATGTTTGTTACAATTTAAATAAAAGAGTACAGAATCGATTTAAAAAAAAAATTATCATCATTAAAAAGCTACATCTTTACCGAGTAACATAGGCTATAATATATTTTCAAAAAAATTAGAGATCCCTACCTAAAACGGAACAATGTAACTCAAGGTATCAAATTATTGCCTATAAAAGTTATTATTTGGCGTGCGCTGCGAAAACTATTGACGGTATGTAAAAAAATATTCTATATATTGATAGTACTCATGATTGGTCACAAAAAATGTCCGTGATGAAATATGCCTAACTATTATAGTTAAGCTACAATAACAGTTTTTGTTTAAATTATTAAGTTCAAATACGATGGAATCGAATAGAACTGATGACCCCGATCGTTTAAAGTAGAATTTACATATAAATGTATCCTTAATTATCAAACCATTTAAATGGATAACGTTTTATAATATCATGATACATCACCTCTATCCGATTCCACCGTATTTGAACTTAATAATTTAAACAAAATCTGTTATTGTAGGTTACATTTGTGTCCACTATATCTTTCATCGAAACGTATTAAATTGAAATTAATGTACAATAGACGACGAAGATGTTCTACATACTAATTGCGGTCACGGTTGCTAGTCTCACACCCCGATAGTCAACTGCGCAGTACATATGCACAAGTGCATGCGCAGACACAAGTGCACCCGTGTAATATCGCTCTCATAATCGTAGCGATGAGACGACAAATCTGCTACGACCGGAAAGAGTTCACGCGCTTTACGGGCTTTCCAAGATTGAACGTAAACACTTCAAGACTCCGGGATGCTACTGAGTGTTCTCCGACAAAAAAGGCCAATAGCATTTTATTGGCCTGATCCAGATCTTGACCCCAGGATTCCAGGATCTACTGGGCTAAGGTGACATAATATTTATTAAAGTGTAATGTCGAATACATTCTCTTTTTAAAACTATATTTTTTTTTAAATAGTATTTATAGTAGTAGTATTTAATAATTTTTCAAAATTGGTTTAAATAATAAATATAGAAAACCATTTAAGTGTACGCAATTAAATAAAACTGAATCCATCAATGAAACTCCGATAGTAAATGAAAATTTATAAAACTTTGTATTTGTAAGATAAATATTTTAAAGAACAGCCGCAAAAACAATGGTGTAGAATTGCAAATATTTTGAAACGCGCTCTCATAGCTATTATCCGACACGATTTCACGAAAGAGCGAGACGAATGCGACGAGAGAGAAAGAGAAAATCGATATCGCTATCCAACCGCAAAGACATTTTGTGTGAGCGAGACAGCAACAAAACACTAAGAAATAATTTAAAAAAAAAAACATTAAGAATAAATTATAATCATATAAAATAAAAATAATTTATCACCGCAATACAATAAATTAAGGATCAAGTAGAAAAAAACAAAAAGTATATAAAAAAAAATTAAGTATCACGTGTTCAGAAACTTACCAACAGCGATCTTTTCGACGGGAAAGGACTGCGCCGACAACACCCCGAGAAGAGAAAATAATAAACCGACAGCGTGTAAAATACACATTTTCCGCATCTTTTTTGAAGTTATAACGGACATCTTTTAAAGTACAGGTTTATAACCGCTATATCACATACTCAACTAGCTTGCATATCACGCTTACGAAAGAATTTGTGTGAAAATTCTTTCGAAATCGGATGCTGCGTACGAACCTGTGACTTAGGGGCGACTGATGGCTAGGCGGGGCGGCCGTAGCATGGGACGCGGGGGACGCGACCCTGCTGCCTCTCTCCCACTCGTTGGAAACTCACAAACGCCTTCTATAGTTTATTCTTAACACTGACACTCAACTTGATATAATAACAATATTAATCAACTTGCGTCACTCATTGAAATGAGCTCCAACACTATAGAGTATTTGTAATAGGTATCTGATGCAAAACTTTTATATTTGAAAACTTTTAACGTTTCATTTTTGAGAATTTGTCATCCGCAGTTTATTTAATTGTAACAACATTAAAATATGTTGTTTTTAATGATATTGTCCTTAAAATTATTTTATATAATATAATTTTAAAATTATGACGTATATAAAATGTATAAAATATTCTTTTGAGCGGTAAAAGTTAGTTCGAATTTACCTTTTTTAAATTGATGACAAATAAGTAAATGCATCAATAATATTTTTTTTATTAAAAACATGGTGTTTGCTGAGACCTTTGAATATATATTATTTATAGTTTTTGAAGTGAAAACTTCTTTAGCGGCGTTGTATAATTTTTTATGATGGGTAAAAAATGTTAAACACGCGTCAGGTCACGCGACCCTGATTGAAAATTCGTAAGACGGATTTTGAAGTGTTAAATTTTTAATGTAATATAAATTGTCATGTTTGTGTACGATAGCGCAGCGCAATAAATGAATATTTTGTTTTATCACATAAATGATAGTACTTTTATACTGATAATTAAAGCAATTCGAGCAAAATTTTTCCCAAATTATTCCAAAATATCAAAAATGCACAACGTTAATATGCAAGTTTTCACTTCTGCCGTCACTCCCGGAGTGCAACCCAATGTTGTTTTTTTTTTACCATTTCCTTTATAAGTTTTACATTATTATGAGTGATATAAAATTTTTGTAATGTAAGATAAAGTTTGTCAAAAATAATTAGCATTTAGAGCAATTTTGAAAATGATTTAACTTTTGACGACAACTTTCCTAAACGCAACTAAATGGTATTTAAAAAAAAACTACATTCGATATTTAAAATAATATTTACAGATAAATATATATAATGATCCGACGATATTGTGTGTAAGTGCTAAGGAATCCTAATATCAAGAGTATTACAACATAAAGTTTCTTTTGTATATGTCTGAATAGAACCTCGAAGGAGGAGAAGTGAAGACGAACAATAATATAATATACAAGTTGTTATGCCTGGTGATATCTTGAAAGAAAATTAAATTGTTATTTTCGAAATAATATATTATACGATACATTTAAAATATTGTGAGATTTATTACTTAAAAGTACATTTGTATTTTAAACATAATCTGGAATTGGTGGATAATGTAAGCTTGCAGCTTATGAGTACTTTTAATATACAGCATCAGTTGTTTTTTTTAAAAGTCGCAGTGTAAATACTGTTTGTACTATAACATTACACATAAGCCCGATAAGGATCTAGCGTCCGATGAGATCGAGTGAAATGAAATAACTACTGTATATGCGCATACATTCAATTGTACTCTATAATATCATGTTTCCCTAGTATTTAAGAGTAGAGTAGAGTAGAGTGAGAATTTGAGTGAAATTCGACACATGCAGGTTTCCTCACAATGTTTTCCTTCACCATCAAGCACGAGATGAATTATAAACACAAATTAAGCACATAAAAATACAGTGGTGCCTGCCCGGGCTTGAACCCATGATCATCGGTTAAGATTCACGCGTTCTAGCCACTGTGCCATCTCGGCTTATACAATATGATGATAAATTATTCTTAGAGACAATGTCCCTTAACGAAACCCAGGCTATAACGTAATATACAACTTTCTCGTCTCTAAAAAAGTGCATTACCTTTCTGTTGACCATGTTGATAACATGGTCTAACATTGAATCACTCAATACTCTAACCAGAATCAAGCACCAAAATGATAAGCTACTGATATATGATTAACAGTCATGATGTGACAGGCATTAGAAATAAAGAAATATGGGTATAGACATAAGACAAATACTTAGAATTTGTTTTAATATGTATTAGCATTAAATATAATGTAAATAAGAATATGGTGTAGTATAATAAATTAATGAAGTTGATATATTTTAAATCTCTTATTGTAATAATTATGTTCGTATTATTACATAACTAATTTAAAAAGGCGCAATCTTAATCAATTTTAAGATTAAAGTAGCGCAACTGTAACTTTGTCTAATTTCCTCTTTAAGACACAAACGAATTTGCATTTTACTCACTTCAAACCACGAGTTTAGCCAATCTTGTTCCTCATTGGCCTCCCCAAAGTGGCGATCAAATCAAACTTGCCAAAATTTGCAATGGAAATGTCTTTTATTTTCTCTTTGAGCTCCCAAGGATTAAAGAACCGATATTCAATCGCTTTACTGTGTTAAGCTTTCTGGCTTAAGGTGTTGAGATACGAAATTATTAAAGCAAGTTGAAACTACAAAATTTTATACAAAAATAATAAACAAGAAAATTTATCTTCTCAATATATTTTTTGCCTTCAGGAGTTTTGTTGCGATTTTGAGTTTTATTAAGTTTAAAGTTTACGTCTATGTTTACAAAAAAAGAACTGAAAGGGTCCAGTGGCTTAAGCCCGGCAAAGCACCACGGCTTTCCAGAGCTTAATATTTTTTTCATGCAACCACCTTTTTTGAACCATTTTTGTAGCACCTTTCTGTGCTACATCAATCCTCTCTTCACGAGGAAAGAAGATCCACACAACTGGAGGATGATACTTTAGTTTTTATAATAACGGTGACATATTTGACGACTAATCTAAATATATTGTCTTAATATATACTTTACATATTTTATATACAAAGTTAAGGCGATTTGAGGGCGAATTAGCGAGATAAAGCCTTGAATTCACCGCAAATGTAAGATTAATTCAATGCATTTAAGCTCATCGGTATTTATTAATTCCCTTCAGGTAAAATGGAATACAAACGATTTTCTGTTTTTAATATTTCTGTTCAAAATATTTTATTAAAAAGTCTGCCGTAGTGCAATGAATGTAAGTTATTCCATAAGTAATACTTTAAAATGTTAATATTATTAGTACCCATTAAAATATATTTGAATCGCGAATTAGCCACGGATAGCGATATACATAGATACTTTGCAACTTATCTAAAGCCTTTGATTGTGTGAAATGTCAGAAGGCTAAGACGCTATCGCGTGAGGAATGGCGAATAAATTAATTTAAAATTAAGTTATCGTTATAGAGGGTTATTGGTAATTCGACGTATTCCCGTTAGGCGGTGATAAGGGTGACTATTTGCGATAATTTTAACCCCTATATGCATAATGCAAAAGTGAACCATTTTTAAGTTATCATGTTTTTAAGCTTTTTTCAAAATAATCAAAAATGCATTTATTAAAAAAAAAGTATCAATTTAAATCTCATTTTTTCTTCTGATTTATAAAAACGATTAAACACTTGTTATTTATCAATCTTTAAACCACAATTATCGGTTCAAATTTAAAAATGCGAGACGAAAAACGATATTATTTCAATATTTTAATGAGATTTTTTTCCACTAAAATGCCTTAAAAACAAAAAAAGAACGTTATGAAACTTGGCTTGCAGATTATTTTAAAAACATAACCGTTTTCTTAGCTCTCCAAAAATGCCTAATAACTACGAACTTATTTCAAAGAAACTGAAAAAAAATGATCACAAAGGAACCAGACTGAAATTCGTATTCGAACTAAACTTAAAATCACTGTTTGAATATCATCCAAATAGATTTAATTTAATGCGTACCTACGCCAATGCAGGGAACAAACTGGCAGGTTAAGAAAAAAAAACAGAGTTTTCAAAGAGTTATTTTTTCAAAGACTTTTCACGCGTGCATTGGTTTTATTTTACAAATTGGCGCCGTGTTTTTTGAAGTAAATACACTCACGATTGTAGGTTGATTTTTAATTTGAATTGAAATATGGAAGACTGAAGTATGTTTCAAAAGTACACAAATGAAGAATACGCCGATATTGTATTTTGTTATGGTAACAGTAAAGCTTCAAGCGTTAAAGTCAAGATTATTCGCGTCGGTTTTCTTATCGCCGATTACCCCATGTATCAGCTTTTAATGGAGTGTATAGGCGAATTCGAGAAAATGGTAGCGTTCAGAAACAACAAATTAATGCCGGAAGATCCCCAGTCCATGTTGTTAATTATGAAGAGGATATTCTAAAATAATTTATCGATGAACCAACAACTTCGACAAACAACGTCGCCACACGACTCTCTGTAACAAAATGGAAGCGTGGTCTACAGTGCATAATGCAGGATTAAATCCTTACCATTATACTCATGTGCAAGTTATTCACGAAGAGGACCCTGAAAGGAGAGTTGCTTTCTGTAGATTTATGTTAACTACCGATTTAGACGACGCGTCTTTTTTGAAAAAAAGCCTATGGACCGACGAATCCAAATTCGATCAAGATGGGATTACTAACTACCACAATAAACATTATTGGAGTAAGGAAGTGCACAAAAATCCCAATAAAAAGAGGCCAAAAGGATCACAGCGCCGTGTGGATGGGAATAATTGACAACAATTTAATCGGACAACATTTTTTACCGAGCAATCTAAATTCTGCAGCTTACGAACATTTTTTGACAAATGAAATGTTTGACCTCCTCGAAGACGTGCCTTTGGCTACAAGGCAAAACATGATATACCATCAAGACGGATGTCCTGCACATTTTGGTGTCAATGTAAGGCGATGGCTCGATAGCCATTTTCCTAATCGCTGGATAGGGCGAGGAGGACCCATTCCGTGGCCTACGAGGAGTCCGGACTTAACGCCGGTTGATTTCTATGTCTAGGGTCATATGAAATCCCTAGTTTACAACGTCTCGCCTGTGTTATCCGCGGAAGAACTCAAAATAAGAATTGTGAACTCAGCAAATGCGATGCAAAATAATTTGACTACTTCGGTAGTTAAGTCACACCTTAGAAAAAGAATGCGGCTTTACTTACGCAATAGGGGAACTCACTTCGAGCAAGAACTATAACTAGGCTAAATTAAAAAATGTCTTAATTGTTACTTATTGTTAATTGTTATTACTACTAAACTGTTACTGATTCTTAATTTTATTTCAAATTGGTATTTCTTGTTCTATTTACATTTGTTTTTAATTCATTTTATGGAAATTTAAAGAACGATCTAAAGCTTAGTCCGCCTGCTTCCTTTGTGGTCATTTTTTTTTTCAGTTTCTTTGAAATAAGTTCCTAGTTGTTATGCATTTTTGGAGAGCTAAGAAAACGGTTATGTTTTTAAAGTTATCTGCAAGCCAATTTTCATAATGTTTTTTTTTTTTGTTTTTAAGACATTTTAGTGGAAAAACATCTCAATAAAATATTGAAATAATATCGTTTTTCGTCTCGCATTTTTAAGTTTGGACCGATAATTGTGGTTTAAAGATTGATAAATAACAAGTGTTTAATCGTTTTTATAAATCAGAACAAAAAATGAGATTTAAATTGATACTTTTTTGATAATAAATGTTAGATGATGCATTTTTGACTTATTTTGAAAAAAGCTAAAAAACATGATAACTCAAAAATGGTTCACTTTTGCAGTATCCATATAGGGGTTAAAATTATTGCAAAAAAGTCACCCTATCACCTCCTAAAGGGTGAAATACCAATAACCCTGTATATATGATAATTTCTCTATAGAGATGTTTTTGTGTATCTCTATTTTGGTAGAGTTCGCTGAAATTCAGCTTGTGGAGTTGCTATTATTCGATAGGATTTGACTTATATCCCTCTTAAAAACGAAGTAACGGTGATAACCTATTTGTTTGCGTGTATCATTTAAACGTTACAGTTATTATCGTAAATTTTACATTTAAGTTTCTGATACATCCCGCGTTCTGTGTTGTTTTACAATTCGAAAGCTCCACTAAGACTAAGAGCTAAACCAACTTATCTCTTCGACTCGATGACATAATAAACTGTATCTAAAAACTATGTACCTCGTGAAATTTGTATTTTAAATGTAATTTACATTTTACAATTTCTACATTAATAAATATATATAAATAAGATACATATATTTAAATTGAAACAAATAAGATAGAAAAAAACTTTGTCTTTTTATAATATTTGTGGATTTTTAGTTATCAGTGTGTACTACACTTATATGCGTCTATATAATGGACTAGACTTATTTGAGTCGTCTGATATGATATGTTTTAATATGTTAGTCTTACAAATTAAGTGGAAAATGTAGTTCATAAGAAGTATTTATATTAGCAAATCAATATGTAATATTTATCTACACTTATAATTCCAATAGTGACTCAATTAGTGTCAGCATTTTATAAGATTCATCTTTACCTAATAAAACATTCAAAAGGTAGACTATAAATATATCTTTATTTATAATTATCTCACTTTTAAAGAAAGTATGGAATCCAATAATAAGAATCGTGAATTTGAACAATACTTATAGAGCGATGGGAATATAATACATAAAAAGACGGGAAATGCATCCAGTAAAACAATCTGATTATAACCGTTTGGTCAAGAAAAATAAAAAGAAATCGGATCTTAGTCGACATTGCTAGCTATCAAGTGTTTGTTTTATACTATACTTCGCGTCGGTTCTCCTAACGAGTCTCCGTAAAGTTGTGCTCTTCAATTTTATTCTTTTGTTGGAGGAATAAACATATTTTTCTAAACTAACAAATGAAATAGCGAATTGAGAATTGTCATATTCACCGTTAAAACTTTATTTTATCCAAATATAAATGGCCTGTTATTCATCCACCAAACAGCGATACTTTTTATGGCTGCGGTTAGAAGTGTCAGTTTATTTATATAAATAAATTTAGATTTATATATTGATTGCAATGATTATAGATTTATTGCAATGATTACCACTAAATTAGGGAGGACGCATATTAGTGCCTGTAGCTGTATGCGTATTTCCGTAATAGTTTATATTTTTTACAGCATTTTTAAAATTGATTTTGTTATCTTATCACGATTTTCATTGACTTTATTTCACTAGCGATCAATCGATCAGGATATTGAGGCCTAATTTTTCATATATATACACCGAATTATCCACTCTTTTTCGTAGATAGTTATTTCTAATTTATAAAGGTGGTCATATCTATAAAATTCACTAGGTATAGTGATTACAATTACAGAATACATTGTTCAAAAACGTCGAAGATTTTCAGTAATACGAGTATAAGCGTTCATCACCAAAGGACGTTTACCATGGGTGAAGCTATCGAGTAAAACACGCACAAAATTTAAATGAACTCGAATTGATAATCTACTTATTTTATAAGTCACCTAAAATGGATACCAATAATAATGAAAGTATGTATGTATGTATATGTAAGTATGGATATATATATGGAATAGTATGTAGTTTATAATTATATATATTTCATTTTGTATTATATATATATATATATATATACAGGGTTATTTGTAACGACCCATCAACCTCGCAGGACTAGATAGCTAACACCATAAGCAATTGTATAAAACAATTTATTAAAATATAAAATATATATTAAAATATCTCCTTTTCAAATTTGCACTTACCTGTTCTCTTACAAAGCTCCTTTCAACAAAGGTTGTCTGTGAGAGATCGCTATAAGCGATAAGACCGCCTTTGCGCACCATTTTTTGATAGACTGTTTCCTTTTACTCTTGTGTTATTTATATGTTGTTGTGCAATAGTGTTAAATAAATAATAATAATAATAATTTTCTAATTAAAAAGTGCCGTAGAACACATACAAACACTTAGGCAAATAATACAGAAGACCGAGGAATATAATCAGCCTCTATGCCTAGCGTTTGTGGACTACAAAAAAGCCTTCGATACCATCGAGACCTGGGCTGTTCTGGAATCTATGTATCCATAATGCCTAATTGATTGTCGTTATTAAGTCTCGAGATGAACATTGAAAAAAGTAAAGTTCTGGTCAATCAACATGTATCCCCGAATCAAAGTTGTGCAGGAATACATCAACTTGGGTAAAACTAAAAAATTTGAACGGCACAACTTTGAGGTTAAAAAAGAATACGTTTGGGCTGGGCGGCATTCGGGAGGTAGTGTCATATTTTTGAATAATCATTCCCAGTCACTTAAGACCAGGTTCATTAATCAGTGCGTCCTACCTGTGATGACTTACGGTATCGAAACGTGGACACTCACCATAAGACTGGTCCACAAATTTATGGTCGCTCAGCGAGAAATGGAACGCGCGATGCTTCGGGTTTCTCTGGCAGATAGAATCTGTAATGAGGACATTCGCCAGAGAACTAAAGTAACCAGCATCGCACGTAGAATTAGTGACCACCATGCCATGGAGCCATGTCCAGCCCACGAGTGAGTGGGCTGGACATGGCTCCAGGCACCTTGATGGCTGATGGAGCCGACACGTGTTAGAGTGGAAACCACACTTAGGTAACCGTAATATAGGATGCCCTGTGGCGAGGTGCACCCACTATTTAAAAAGGTCGCAGGTACGGGATTGATGCGAATATTACTATTTTACTATCTATCATCAATGTTACTTATAAATAATTATAGGATACGGATAAAATTAATAGGAAACAGAAAAAACAATCTTGAACGTGTAAATCACTGTAATAATCTAACATATATATGACTTATGAGCATAAAAAACTATATAAAAGTTTTCCAAATAGAAGAAGGAGAAATGTTTTGATATATTTTTCATAGAAGCTTTTGTTATAATTGCTATAGCTACTTATATATTTATATACAAGAGTATAAGTAGAGACATTACGTAAACATAGACAAGGTAAATCCATCTTATATTGTAATCCAAAAAAAGAATAATTCAAACGTAATAAAAATTAATGGAAATCCGTCGATGACTTACGGTTACGATCTATGGCTGTCGGTTTGATGTTCCACCAGAGTGATATAACAACAAAAGTTTGCTATCACTCTCGTCTCAAATTCAATAGTCGAATTAATGACAGCATCACAGTCTCGCCGACAGGGCCATTCTGACAATCGCCAGTCTTCGGGCGCAAACATACTGCTGCAATAGAACAGCAAATAAATCTATGAGCACCGCTCGCCAATCCTGACCATAGACTAACCACTAGGACTCAAACTAAATAATCTTCACTCTTTAACCGTACTCATAACTTCTACTTCTGGACCGAAAAAATGAGTCCATTCGACCAGTCCACCAAGGAATGGACCGGACAACACCGTTCCTTGGACCAGCTCACCATGGCATGGACTAGACAACATCGTCCCTACGACCAGGATCGCCACTTCTAATTCTGGACTACAAACCAATCACCATACTTCTGTAAGTATGGTGATAGGCTATCCTTATGCAAATGTTAGCACAAATATAACCTCGACATCAAACCTTCTATTCTTAAATATTCAGAATCTGATTTAAATGTTTCAGTTCTGATAATAAGTGTATCAGAGCCGTAAATGGATAACGTATCAGAGTTATGAATGAATGTGTTACTGGTGTCAGCGTGATATTCTATTTCTTCAGCCGTCAACCACGTTCCGATCTTCGCTCTCCGACACAAACATCTTGATATTCACCCATCCTCGGGTGTGTATCTGAGGACAAATAATCGGAAAGTAATTCGCTCGTTTAACCTAATTACAAGCTTTATGATTAGGTACATTACCTAATACAATTTGAACCCAGAACTCCGGGTCTGCGGCCTTATATCTAACCACTAGATCAACGATGCAGTTAACATAGAATAAGAGGTTACATAGAAACATTTAAGAAGATACAATACTACTAATAACAAAGTCAGGTACAACAAGAAACACAATTACTAAATTCAGGACATCAGTCTCTCTAGGGAACTCAATTTGCATCGAGCTAAAAACAGACGACTAACAAATACCAGTTAAAGTCACAGTATTATTGAAACGTTTCCGGAGAAATGTAGATGCCGCCGAATCACTTACAAGAGAACATTCAGCACTCAAATAAGAGTAAAATAAAAACAACTCACCGGCAACAACCACACTTTCATTAAGGTTGCCGATGCTGTATATGTCTACTCGTTACTGGGCGTTGCCATTGGTTGCTGTCGCGCTGGGATTGTGGCCACTGCTCGCATCACCGTTGCCTAGAGCGCTCTGACCCGCTGCCGAATTGAAATCACGTGGATTTATTCATCAAGTTGCCGACCACACTTGGAACACTTAACACCAGGAGCTTGTAATTGCTGCTTGGGTGATGAAGCGGCTATAAACAGTGTCTCTCTAACCAACCTCAAAAGGTATGGTTCTGACGACGTCCGTCCGTCCGTCCGTGACCAGGATTGACTTCATGAACCATCTGGACCAGACTTAAGTATCCCTTCAACCAAACATACAAAAGGTGTGGCTCGGACGACTCAAGTCGATCAGGATAGACAACGAAACTTTAATCTCGTAATTAGACTAAGTGTATGTAATGCACAAGACATTAAATCTTAATGTATTTATATACCTGACATTACAGATTATCTTGCTCCTCCTCTTGAACATCCCATACCTTAAGATTATACGTGCCAAGAGTGTCTTAACCGGCTGTGGCAGTACCGTCACAGTCGTATGAGTAATGTGTCATCTCGATCAACTGCATCTTTTGGCGCCATCTCGGCCAAATCATAATTTAAATGACTATCGGCGATGATCCAGGATATATTCCGGATCGTGGTCGGTTGTTAGCGGAGTCTTAATTTGTTTGTCCGGGCTTAATTCAAGTAATCGGATTTCCTTCCTAGTAGATGGCGTTATTTATTGCCTCGACTAACATAATAAAATTTAAATTTTGTTGTTCCATAAGTGAGCACCATTCTGAATTTTCAATGTTGTTATTCTAATATTCACATAATTTTCATTTTGGTTACCTCCTATTTCTGACATTAGGTAAATCCATCTTATACTGTAAACCAAATAAAAGAATAATTCAAACGTAATTAAAATGAATGGCAATCCGTCGATTTCGTTCCAATTGTGATTATAACAACAAAAAGTCTGCTATCACTCTCGCCTCAAATTCACTAGTCAAAAAAATTATAGCACCACAGTCTCACAGTCCGATGTCTATACATTAAAGATTTTGGAAAAAAAATATGGGGGCCTTTATTAAAACAAAAGAAGCAAAACCAACAGTTTAAAAAAAAATGTTTGTCTGCCTGTACCTGTTGCAAAAACTACTGCACAGAAGTAAATGCGGTTTTTACCGGTGTATTACTAGAGGTCTAACTTAAAATATAGGCTGTCTGTTTGTCTGTGCGTTTGTGTGCGTGTGTGTGGTAACCTTAGGAATAGTTTCACTGATTTGGCTACGGCTTTTACTATTTTACTGTGGCAAACTTTACTTATGCATGCAAATGTAGTGCTTGTTTTATTCCAATCGATTTATAAATAAAAAAAGTTATGTCAATTTAAAGAATTACGTCATTTATTCGATAAAAATGCTATAAAATAACTGTTCAGTTGAATTGGTTGAAACTTTAGCTACTTATAAATGATAGTCTGTAAAATTCAGTTCATATGAACAAAACAATGTTAAAAATGGTCACTTAGAGATTTAGATTCTTCAATGTAAGTTGAGCTCATATCAATACGATCAATCATATTAAATAGGGTTCAACTTATGTTGATACATGTAACAGTGACTTGGTAAGCCTCTGTCTGTATTCGTTTGTGATATATTTTGTTAGGTTAGGGTAGTAGCTTATTAAAAATATGTTGTACACCTATGTTACGTGTTACGGAAAAATATAACAATATATGTAACACACATTTCTTTAGTTAACCGTGTAGAATAGAAAACGAAAGTAATGAAGAGAAAGAGACGGGTAACTCTAAATCGTTACGCGACAATTCCAAAAACGCCGAACTTACGTTTTTATAAGCATGTCATTATTAGCAAAAAATATTAAAAAGATATGCAACAAGCTAAGGACAATTATTATGGCAAAATTTTATTCAGCAAAAGACAAACTAACTTTTAAGACTACCCTACCGCTATACAATACCCTTGTGGATAGTGTTATATCATAATTATGGTCTCAATATGTATGGACGGATATTTAAAATTATTTCGAATACAACAAAAACTTAATAACACATAAAATCACAACAAGGGCTATAAAAAGACACAAGCTAACATTAAAACATAACATTTAAAACAAATAACATTTATGGAAACCGAAATACAGATTATCTCCTACAAAAACTAATAAACGAACTACCATTAGATTTAAAATAAAAATTGACGAAATATAATATTAAGTATAACCTCCGAAAATATTTGCTAAACGTTTCAATATTATAAAGAATAATACTATTACTTAATAATATTTAATATTGTAAGTTAATTAATATTTAGATATATATTTTTTACTTTATTTAATGAAAGCTATTATTTCGTTTTAATTTGTTTTAGTTTGTCTAGAAATTTATATTAAGTTTATGTTTATGTTGGTAGTTTAAGCAGCACCCAAACAAGCTGACAGGGTTTATGGGTGTCAAGAATAAAAATAAACATTAATATTTCGTTTCTTCGGCACAGCTAGTAATAGAATAGAATAGAAACGAAATTATTTTAATGAAGTAATTTAAAATAAGTAAATATCGTCAGCTAAATAAAATAAATATAAAAAATAAAACATAACATGTAATAAAAAAAATATATAACATATTTAATTTATGTAAATACCGGGAGCTTTGCCGCACTTTGGGAGAGGCCTATGTTCAGCAGTGGACTACGATTGGCTGTTGATGATGATGATGACGATGATGATGAAATATCGTCAGAGATTAAATTATAATATAAGTTATACGCGGGCGAAACTGCGGGCACAGCTAGTATATAATATAGTTAGTTAAATTTGCAAATGGGCTCCTGATGGTAAGTTGCCTTATATTTCTTATGTATTTAATTTTGTAAAACGTATTACAATAAATCAAAATTAAAGCCAATAATTGGTTGTCTGCTCGTCTGTTTCTATGTGTAATTTAATGAAAGAGTGATGCAAATGTCGAAACATCGAGATGATTGAATGGAGACATGAAAATAGGGTGAACAGAGCGGGCAGCTATTATGAGCGGAACGAGGAGACCCCCTCTACACCCCTCAACAGTTTACAACTCCCGCCACTAGATGCCACTATCCTCATTTAGATGGCGCTACCGTTAGCACACTTTCAGAAATATATGTAAGCGAACCGGCAAAATTTTGTTAATTTGTGAAAATGAATAATATCCCATTGCTCGAATTTTTGGGAAGTTGTCCGACTTACTCACAACGTCTATATTGATTTATTGATTATCATGGTTCAAGGCTACACGAGTACTTCTTTTTCGGTGAATGCCCCAATACTGGACTAAGGCCTCCTCTCGTTTTTTGATGAGAAGGTTTGATTTATATATATTTATTAAAAACGTGCAGTTCATATTTGGTATAATTTATAATCGAATTTATATAAAAATCTATAACTGTTCATGTTTCTTTGTATATTTCACCAAATTAAAAGAAGAGAAGGGTTTCTGTATATTTTATTTATTATCTATGTACTTTGGTTACTTGGGCCTATATAATATTATGGCTTCTAATAATAAATTTATGATTTATCTCAATGTTGTGATAAATCCTTAAAACTAATAATAAAAATGAAAGATAAACATAAATATTTTTACTGTATTGGTAAGTGGTCACCAACGCCCATAGACATTGGAGCTGCAAGAAATATTAAACATTCCTTACATTTCAAATAAGCCACCTTGGAACCAAGTTATGTCCATACTAAGTATTGCCCTTTGGTAGAATATACTTATGAGTGGTTAAAATATCACGATGCAAGTCGATCGAGCATAATATTTGCTTCATTCAGTAAACATTTTCAGATACATTCTATAATGTCTAAGGGCTTAACCAATCATTTTCAACGTTCTTGTAATACAGAAAATGCGCAAGTTTTGTACCGCAAAATGACACTCTACCTCGATTCACAGATTCATATGAAATAAATCAGTATGTAAGAATATGAAAATTATAAGAAATTTCACTTTAGATGTATCGTCAAAGTAAATCTGGCTGTTCCATGCGGCTTTACAAGCATAAATAAAATTATAAGCTAGTTAAAGAAATAATATAAAAATATATGAAAAAAATAACTGAACTATTACCGATTTGCGTAGAACCGTCTGGTTGAGTACTCGCTTGCAAGCTGTAAGTCAAGCAACTTACTTTTTTAACTCTCACTCTCTTTTTGGGATAAACTAATTCAATGTGAAACAAACCGTTTCTAATATTTTATTATAATAGACTTATTTTTTCTTCTTATGTTTTATTTTCTACAGATAATTGTAATTAGATTAATTTAAGGTTCGTGTTTACGTTACGCTATAAATAAGATTTTGCTTTAAGTGTTCGATTAACATCACCACGGAACGACTACATTTGCAAATTTTTCGTGTAGATTTCATTCGAATAAAGACTTAAATTTTTGAAGACGCTAATAATAATTCGATAATTCGATTCGTATTAACCTATGTAAAATCGTCTCATGACTCACATTCAAGATAAATACATACCAACCAGAATCGATAACAGGATAAGAAAACTTTCCTTCAGCAACTGTAAATTTGCACTGTTGCTTTACACCTTGACTTGACTTTAGAACTATCTCGACCGGATTCACTTAGGGACATACTTGGGCTAAGAGATTAAGACAGATAAGCTGTAAAGTCAATGACCTTATCTATTGTTTACGCCTATTTGAGTAGTAGTGCTATTTTGTTTGTAGTTGTCGTATCTTTTCAACTAAGAGTAAGTCGGTAATTTTAAATTGAAAAGGAAGGTTATGTTAATGAAGTAAATTAAAAGGAAGATTATTTTTATCTCTGAAAGCTTAATAGTAATTAATTCTTGTGAAATGTATTCGATAATTATTACGTTATACTTAAGCCCAGCGTAGCTGGTGGATTGACTCGTTAAAGATAAGAGATATAACAATTTAGATTTTATCTTTGGAGGCGATTTTAAGAAGGAAACTTGACTATTACATACAAACAACAGGCTTATAATTATTATATTCTATTAAAGTAAAGAAATAGGCTTACAAGTTCCCAAAACTAGATTTGGGCAATTTAAGGGTTAAAGCTGGCAAACCAAAACCAAAACCAGCAAAACCCTGTCCTAATGCAAATTGCAAATTCTTCAAAATGATTTATTTCGTCATCAAATATTAACATAAACAGACAAGAAACTAACCACCAACGTATCATAACGTTGGGGGATATTGAATTTATGGTTGATTTAAAAAATATATATTCTATTTTTAAGTTAATTACTGTTCTGAAGTATTTGTTAGCGATTTGAAAATCGTGTTCATTGTGTTACACGAAAGAGGCTGGAAAATTTGTAATTGATTCGTCAATAGTTCAGTATCTCATTTATACACTCATGCTACAAATGATTAAATTTTACTATTTATGAACCGTACATTTTAAAATGCTCAAAGTCAAGCCAAGTCGTAATACTTATTTCATTTAGAAACGTTACACTTGCTTACTGATTGTCATAAGTCTACCTCCAGTGCAGATATTATAAACATCTCAAAGCTGAAACGCACTGGTGAGAGAACATCAGCGGTTTTACGTTTCATTTCAAATAATTTTATTTAAATTATTGTTGATATTTCTAAATGTATAATAATGTAATCTAAATGTATGTATGTAGAAATATATACAATAATTAAGTTAATCCTTGAATTAATTGGAATGGTTTTATAGTAATTTAACAATGTATGGCTTAAGTTATACCAAATATTATAGAAGTCAAGGGGTAAAATAAAAAAAAATCTGAGTAATAAATCTAGGAATGTATAAAAATTTGCTTCATGATCTTTTTTCTACAACTGACCATGAGATGAATTATATACAAAAAGTAGCGGTTCATCCGCGGCTTTGCTCACGACATAGCCAAAAATAATAAAATATGTTAATTATTGTCTATTTTAGCTGTGAAAACAGTAAATTTCAAGCAAATCAGGACATTTTTTATACTAATGTGTCTAACCTATTTCTCCAGTTTGGGGTTGAATTTTCAAAAATGACAAATAAATATTATATAATAATAAATAAAATTTTCGAAAACCCTGGAATACGTATTTATTCATTTCTAACCAGAGGCTTGTATATAAAATTGCATGCTTCTTACATCAAAAATGACGGACCCACCATACAAACTTTCAACCCCTATTTCACCCTCTTGGGGTAGACTTTCGAAAACTCTGAAATACGTATTTATTTATTTTCTACCAGAGGTTTGTATATAACATTTCATGCTTCTTACTTCAAAAATGACGGAGTCGCTATGCAAACTTTCAACCCTTATTTCACCCTCTTGGGGGGTAGATTTCGAAAACCCTGAAATATGTATTTATTTATTTCTAAACAGAAGCTACCATACAAAATTTCATGCTACTTACTTCAAAAATGACGGAGTTCCCATGCAAATTTTCAACCCCTATTGCGCCCACTTGGGGGGTAAATTTTCAAAAACCTTGAATTTCATATTTATTTATATCTAACCAAAAACTTGTTTATAAAATTTCATGCATCATTCATTTCATTGATGTGAGAAACATCAAAAATGACGAATTCCCCATATAAACTTTCAACCCCTATTTCACTCACCTAGGTGGTGAATTTTGGAAAACTCTGATTTGCGTACTTATTTATTTCCAACCAGAAGCTTGTATACGAAATATCATGCTTCTAACTTTGAAAATGACGGATTTCCATACAACGGTTCATCCCTTATTTCCAAAAATCCTTTCTTAGTACGCCTTTTCATCATAAAATGCATCAACTGTCAAAATTTCAAGTCTCTAACCCCAGTGTTTTAAGCTCTGCATTGATGAGTCAGTCAGGATAAGTCTTTTTATAAATATAGATTAAGCACATGTAAATTTAGAGGTTGTTTCAAGGATTTGAACTGGTGATCATCGGTTAAGATTCACGTGTACCACTGGACAATCTCGTCTCATCTCGTTTGTAACGAAACAGTCACAGACACACATAGTACAGTATGTAACAAGTACAATATGTACTATTCTATGTGACAATTCGACCAACGATGAGTTTCACGATTTTTTGTGATAGTGTTTTTTTTTGAACAGCTTCTGTCTCGGGTTCAATGAAAATGCTCGGATTTTTGCTACGGATACAACTCCGGTTGTATCAGTATCTACGTCGTGTTCGTTTTGCTAGTTTAGTTAATATGTTATATATATTTTTAAATGGCTATGCCCTCCGGTTTCAGCAGCATCAAATTTATATTACACATTGATTAAAAAACGCTTTAGTTTTTAATGATTGTAATTACCTAAAGTAACAGTATAGTATATGCCTAAAACAGGGGTACAGTAAACATGTAAGTGTAAAAAAAATTTTTAACCCACTGCAATTATTTTTACACATTCATATAATTATAATTAAATCAATATGAAATATTACTATTAAGTAATAATGATCTAACTTGTAAAAAATACATTTGTGATTTTTATACGTTTTGAATATAAATAATGCTGCGAATAAAACTCGTTAATAGGCATAATGACTCAACACAGCTGTTAATTTGAAATCACAACAGATACTTGAATTTATTTATATGTAGTCTGTTTACATGTTGGTAACTTGAAAAAATATTCACCCTAACGGGAACTATTTTAAAACTACAGGCGTTCTTTCATTTATTTATATAGATTGACACACCTTACTTCATATCTTAAATAATTTCGACTAACATATTATTATTATGTGAGAATACATTGTTATTAACATACTTTGAAATTGATTAAAGTGAAACGGGAAAACACAGAAAAAGAAACATCTTACAAGATTTTCAAACGCCACCTACTTTTGATTGAAAAGATCCATTTCATTTCCTTACCTACAATGTATAATAACATTTAGCGAGTTTTCCAAGGGATCGTAAAATATAAAAGCAATAAATGTCAAGCGCAAACAGCCAAGTTTCACAACATAAAAGTTTGTGAGCGGCTAAGACCGCCGAGACAGGGCCGAGTGGCTATTCAGCATTTTTCTATGATATTGTTTATTGGCCAGCGAAACGTGGATTCGATGTACATTCTAACTTTCACAACTTTATTTCTACAATTTTAAATGCTTCGATACTTTCACTTACATGTTATTGACTTAGAAAGAAACAAATACCATCTGAATACTTAATAAACAGTATAAAGTTACTTTTCGCTCAATTTTTCTACGATTCAGTTTTAATCCTGATCGACATTAAATGTTTTTTTTTGTAACGCCACGTGATTTGCGTTATCCTGATTTTTCGTCGACCGATCTGCCCTAGTAGATCCACAATGCTTTTATGATTTCTCTGGATACAGATAACCTTTACGATGGAGCGTAGCGCAATCTTCTTTCCCCTTTTTTTAGCGGAGCAGATCTGTTATTATATCCTCCTCACGTTTGCACTTCAAAGCTGCCTTTTGCGAGATAATTGACTTGCAGAACTAATCTTGACTAACATCTTTCACTGTCAAGCATAACGCTGTATCCACAATTTCGAAAAAACAATTACAAATATCCTTAATGCAAAACAGCGGAACGGATTTTAATGAAAATCGATATAAAGGTATTTTAGATCGTACAATATGACACAAGGTTTATTTATTCTAGAAATATTCGGACATAATTCAAATTAGGAATTATGATGAAATTTAATAAGAAATTTATGCGTTCGGTTGCATTCACACGATACCTTTTTATACAAACTCCGCAATTAGATGTGTGTGTATGCGTTTTGGTATAATTGTGAATGTGTGTTTAGAAGTGTGCTAAATCTGTGTATGTGTGCAATAACTATGCTAATCAAAAACATATTAGATTTCTTAATTTATTCTTTACCAGCACACGTGTTTCCCTCCTCTTATGACCTGGGTTCCTTCAAACGAGGCGTGAAGAGGCATCTTGCGGGCCGGCAAGGCGGGGGCGGCTAGAGCAAGTCATTCTTCCTGACTGCACGAGCCGTCGTCGCGTTTGGACTCTACTACCACTTACCATCAGGTGGAGTAGAGTCATTTGCTATCCCGGGTAATATAAAAAAAAAAGACTATGTAGGACATCTGTTTCACGGGGCGTGAAATTTATCTTCATAATTATCGAGTACAATTTAAAGGAATTAAGACCTACGATTCTTCACGGCTTTAATAAGTGATATGAATATTACGAGCGAATAAAGATTAAATTATATTATACAACCTGAAATATTTTAAGCTAACAAAATGTAATTCCTACAAAACTTATAGAACTTACAAAAATTATTTAACAATTTACCTAATGCTAGTATTTTATATCATCGATTAAATATTTTCATAATATATATAAACGTTTGATAATAAAATCAAACAGTTATTAGCATACGAGTATTTTAAATAGTTTGTAATTTTGAATAATTACGCCAATAGCTGCACAATTTGAAATGACATTCTATTCTAATATAGTTGATATGCGAATTTGAGGCGAATTCAAAAGTGATTTCAAGTTTCCAGCAATGAAAGCCGAAACACTTAATTGAGCGAGAGAACCCGTCGCGGACCACGACTCGCTTAAATTATTTCAGATGTAGAAATAGTTCTTTCATTCCACCGCACATAGCACGAGGGAGTGCTTATCGAACCTGGATAACTCTTGTTACTATTATTACGTCACGTCACAACAAGTTGTAGGATTATGTGGCGTTGCAAGAAACACATCGCGTCAACAGTCGACACATTTGATTCAGACTGGAAAATATTCGAACGTATTGCAGCGTACAGCGCTTTAAATTCTATGGATTGTAAACCTTTTCGAATATAGCGAGGTGGTGCAGAAGTTCATTAGACATTCCGACTCCCCATTATTTGTGCCAACGACTAGGCGACTACCTCCGTCAGGAAAAGTTACACTTTAAGATTGATTCCAGTGGCAATATCACGACTTTAATAGTTACTTGAAAGTTGGTGTTTGAATAAAATATCGAGACGGGCGGAAAGAGATCTTATTTATTTTTATAGGATAGGGAACGATGTATTCTTTGTATGTTCTTTTAATATACATCTATGTTACAGCATAAAAATGTCGGTCGGGGAAAATTGCGATATTTCACATTCCTATTTCATAGGTACGAGAGTAAACTATTTCGAACTTATCTTTACAATTTTTCTTTTACATGTTTGTATAGGATCTAAGAATCTCAGTTAACATTTTAGAAATAGCTTTTGAATGATTTTAGTATTCCTGCACTACCGCTTTTTTCCAAGTACCTATTTAAACTCGTCACCAACACTCTTGTTTATCAAAGAACATCTGTTTTAATCGATATTTAAAACAATGATTGTTTTAAAAACAAAATTTATTAATAGTAATAATAATTTATTTTAAGTTACTCACAAAGTTAATAGTCGAATGCCGTGATTGCAAAGTGAATAGAAAATGCATCGCACCGAATATCGCAGTTTTTATATTTTGTATAAACAGTTTAAATTTTTTGAAGTGTTGTCTGGATACGATTCATTTGAAAGTTCATAAGGCAACCTTCATGTGTCAGAAGGCATACGTGATCTATAAAACCACTTAAGAATCACTGTATTATATTAAAATGGATTATGTCTGTTTTTTTATTAGGTGGCAATAGGGCCACCTGATAGTAATCCACCACCGCCCATAGATATTGGCGCCGTAAGATACATTAACCATTCCTTACTAAGATGTTATGTCCTTAGTGCCTGAAGTTTCACGGGTTTACTCACCCTTCTAACCATACAACAATAATTTACCGATAGAATATGTGACGAATTGGTGGTACCTACCCAGAAGGGCTTGCACAAGGCCTACAATCAAGTAATAGCAAGGTTTCAGCTCACCTTAATCATAATTCGGTATCAATCTTCACGACACGTACATTTCCTTGTAATACACCCGTCATTCGTGACACGTTCCTTTTTCAACTTATTGTATTTCACAGCTTACTCAGAGAGCAATCATTCAGTTACGATGAGTGCTGTCGTAAAGAGACTTGTTGGTAGCTTTACGGTCTCAGCCAGTTAAAATACGAAAGAGAATTTCGCTGAATAATAAAAAATGTAACTTACGTTCTTTATTAAAATTTTTGAAATTCGAAGTTTTGCTTATTTTAAAAAATACTTAGATTATTACTTGATATTTTAAATGTTTTAGTTTGTATGTTAAATCATGCAAAAAATAATTTGTATTAATGAGTTATAATATTTAAAAAAAAACAAGTGAGACTATATTACGTAAGTTTATTAAAGTATTCATCATGTGCAGTTGATATGTATTTACACGAAATATTTATAATTTCATCAATGAAACATAAATTACAAAAATGAAATAATGCATATAAATTACAAAAACGAATAATAATTATAACGCCTTAGTTTACTAAGTTGTTAAATCATGTTAGTTGAATTACGAATATTAAACAACAAAAATGTAATCAGTGTTGTTGCAATATTTAAAATTTCAATAATATAACATTATGAAAAATAAATTCAATAAATATATTGTCAAGTAGAAAATATTCGTTATCCGTAAATATGGACAAAAAGCTGTATTAAGCCTGTTGAGATACATTTATTCAGCAATAATTGCCATCAATATCAATATTTTCGAATGTATTCAAAATTATTTTACATGAAAATTCTTTATTGCCCAAAGTGAATGGGCTATTGCCTTCGAAACAGCGTTTTGTTACATTTTAATGCGCATTGAAAATTCACAACCTTTTGAATGACTCGTGTAAAGTCGCCTAAAAAACGTAAAGAATTGTATAACACCGAACGGAACGGGGAACCAATCCAACTTTATTATAACACGTTTCCGTATCTTCGCGCCTAATCTAATTCGGAAGTCGCATTAAAAGGAATAAAGAGATATCCTCCAGAGTACCATTTGGTAGCTACGTTCGGTGAGATCTTTTAAAACCTTTCTCGCCACATTAAATCACCTCGGATTTTTGGATAACTTACAGTCTCCATCGGGACCAATTCTGATCGTAGGCTTAGATTTTATTCGGTATAAAATAGCCAGGACGATGTGGCGGTAAGCTTTGTTAAAGACGTTATAACGTTCGTTTACGTATAAGGCGCTGGGACGTCGCTGGCTCTAGTCGGTGATAACTTTTATAAAGGCAGAATTTTCCGAGGAGCCTTCTTTGTTGAGATGGTGAGTCGCCCCGTGTAGCCTACCCTTGTTAAACGATAATGATGTTACACTGAACGCTGGTTAGCATTGTATCGTTCTTCTATGAGCATAAAGACGATCAATGTATATTTTTGTTTCAATGTTTATAGCTCTATGTTATTTTTTTTTTACATTTCGTTTTAAGAGTTAATAAATAATTTAAGCCAGAGTTATAAATATATGTATTGACTAATTACTCTGGTTTAGTTTGTTCTTTGAATGAATTCTTATAAATTTTTATTATCTACTTGTATTTCCCTCGGATATAGAGATCTAGTATAAAGTTGCATAATTTATATTAGATTAGACTGACAACCTCTGAATGTCCCACAGCTGGGCTAAGGCCTCCTCTCCTTTTTTTAAGAAGAAGATTTGGAGCTTATTCGACCACGCTTCTCCAATGCGGGTTGGTAGAACACACACGCTTCACACATGCAGGTTTCCTCACGATGTGAAGGAAATCGCTGTCAAGCACGAGATGTATTATAAACACAAATTGAGCACATGAAAATTCAGTAGTGCTTGCCATTGTTTGAACCCACGATCATCAGTTAAAATTCACGCATTCGACATGATAATATTTTTGCATACGTATACAGGCAGCGTTTATTATAATTTCAAATGAATTTATTTCTTATATAGTTGATATCGAGCTGTGATTACTATGTGAATATTTAGCTAAAGTGGATTCAAACTCAGGCATGCAACATTGATTTTTCCATATGCTTAATTTGTGTTTATAGATAAAAGCCTGCATTGAATCTCCAAATCTTCTTTTCAAATGAACTCCAGCCTAAAAGCGGGTCATAGGTTGTTGCATAAATCTTAGTAAAATTAATTTTACACTATATTTCTAAATATTATAGTTGAAATGTCATAAATTTTCCACGTACCAACACTAAACTGTCTCTCGGCTAATTTTCTTTTTATTTACACGCAATACAAAGTTTGTTTCGCTTAAACTTTGACGTGACGTCTTAGGTTGGGTCACGAAAGAGGCGATCACATTTAGCTTTTATTATTTAAGAGTATAAAAAATGAGAATATTCCTTGAGCTTGTAAAGATCACTTTTGGGTTAATTTTAAATTTGAATGAAATTTTAGTTAAACATAATTTCGACAGCCTAGAAATTTTAACGCTACGGCTCGACTAGCGGACTGGTACATCATCATTAGATGGTAAGTAGTCACTAGAGCCGACAGACATTCGCAATGTTAATATTATGAAAAAATATAGTTTCACGCAATTATAATAGAGTTTTAGATATATCTAATATGATGTTATACTTGGTGGTAAGACTTTATGTAAGCCCTTAATCTTAGTTCCCAAGGTTGGTGGCTCATTGGTGATTTACGGAACGTTAAATATTTCTCACAGCGCCATTGTCTTTGGGTGATGGTGACCACTTACCACCTAGCGGCTAAGTTGACAGTTTACCGATCTAATAAAAAAAAACAATGTATTTTACTATATGTTCACTACAGGAACATGTCAATATATTATCATAGACTAACATTTTACTCCAATATTTCATAGCAACAGTTATAACCTTCCTTCATTAATGTGTGAACTAATCGCGTCCGCTTCATGGCGTACTTGTACCATTATTCATTACTTATTCAACGTCATGCGCGGCATCTCAGGAGCTTGTAGCCACTTTGCTTTTCGCCACTTCATTATCACATTTAAACACTGAGATTTGAGACGCATGTGTTTGGTTCCGTTTTCGTACCCTGGTATGTATGCGGTTAATTATATATCTTAGTACTGGTTTCATTATATCGTCTTGATTTATATTAAAGTTTACTACCAACTCTTATTATATCGCTAAATTGAATACTTACTATTATTGTGTTCTAGCTTAAAGAGTAAGCAGCTAGTGTAACAATAGGCACATAGGACATAAAATTACCGTTCCCCAGTTTGATGGTGCATTCAGGATGTAACGTAAAGTTTATATTTACAGAGCCAATGTTCTAAATATGAGTGGTGACCACTTACCAATAGATGACCCGTTTGCCAGTCTGTCAACCTATTTGAAATTTAAAAAAAGTATATTTTATGAGTTTAAGAATAAATAACACAAAAGAACATAAAAACGTAAAATATCAAAAAAGATGTGAACAACAAAGAAGATCACATCTAATGAGAACCACTACTGATCAAGAGTACATAAGATCACAGTAAGCTAGACCAAAAAAATACTTGAGTATACAATATGTCAGTAGATGAGAATTACATTTCATAAGTATATAAGATCACGGTAGATGAGAACGACAAATAATTATGAGCACATAAGACCACAATAAACTAGAGCAGCCAAACACTTGAGTATCTAAGATTAAAGTAGATAAGAACCACAAAGAATCATCACTCTGAGTACATTTTTTTATTTTTTTTATTTTATACGTTGGCGGACGAGCATATGGGCCACCTGATGGTAAGTGGTCACCATCGCCCATAGACAATGGCATTGTAAGAAATGTTAACCATCTCTTACATTGCCAACGCGCCACCAACCTTGGGAACTAAGATGTTATATCCCTTGTACTTGTAACTACACTGGCTCACTCACCCTTCAAACCGGAATACAACAATACCAAGTACTGCTGTTTTGCGGTAGAATATCTGATGAGTGGGTGGTACCTACCCAGACGAGTTTGCACAAAGCTCTACCACCGAGTAAATATCACAATAGATGAAAACTACACACACAATTGGCTCATCAGTGCATAAGATAACATTAGATGATTACAACAATATCCATACTACAAAATCATAAACTATATTATAGTGTAATTTTTGAAAATCTAGTATGTCAATGTTTAAGTCAATGTTATTTGAGAACTGGAAGTGATAAAAATATATTTGTTTAGTCTAAAACTAAGGCGAGTGAAAGTTAAGTAGTGAGTTATTTGTCATAGTAATAACCGTAAATCGTTGCTAAATATCCTATTAAAGAATGATTTCTAAGAAAAGTTATAATAATATGAGTATTAATAAGCTATTGTTATATAGCTGTCCTTTTTACATTTAAATTAGTGTAGATTCATTTTTATATCCACAAATAACATGAAAATAACTTTTTTAGAAACAAAATAAGATCGTTCTGATTTTGAGTATTATTTTTTCGAATAAACAGCACGTTTGTAGGATTCCGTACCTCATAAGGAAAAAAACGGAACCCTTATAAGATGACTTTGTTGTCCATCCGTCCGTCCGTCTGTCTGTCTGTCAAGACCCTTTACCTCGGGAATTCGTGGAGGTATCGAGTTGAAATTAAAACGATATACTCAGGTATATAGTCTCTTGAAGATGGTAAAAAAACGGCCACAAATTTTATACAGCTATTATACAGCTGTCCTTTTTGTATTTAAATTAGAATCGATTCATTTTTATTTCATATATAACATGATAATAATCAAAATAACTTTTTTAGAAAAAAAAAATAAGATCGTTCTGATTTTGAGTATTATTATTTTTTACTTGAACTGTACCGTTTAAAATATCCTCTTAATACATTTTTTCTTTTCCTGTATGATTCTTTGTTTTTTTTTTTTCATTTTAATAACTAGCGATTCACATTCTGTTTAGCTTGGAAGGTTTCAAAAAATTTAGTATTAATTTCATATAAATTAATAGTTGAATTTTCATCCCGAGTCGCAATAACTTTGAGGCAACATTGTGTACTGAACGGACATGTTTTATTAGCCTTTTTCAAAGTGAGTCGTTTAATATAGCACTCCGTCTTATCTTCCACTGATGACACTAGACCCTGTGATATTTTGACGAGAGAAACTGAATTACTCGTTGAAGTTGATTCTACTAGGATATGCTACTTCAATCCGAGAAACTATCTCACGAATTCCTATTCAAATAAAATATTTTCTTTTTATTAATAATTTAATATTATTTGAAATTAAAGTTATAAAAAGGTTCACATCATTTATAAATTAAACTACAATAAATAATATTAGTCCATATTGGACTAGAGTTGCGACAGATAGGGCACATTGGAGAGAGATGGAGGAGGCCTATGCCAAGAGGCACACCGAATTGCGAGACATTCTTTGACAAAAGTCAAAAGATGATCCAACCATTTTCACAACTACACTTATTGTATATTGTGGATGTACCACAATTCGGAAATAAAAGGCTTGAAAAATAAAGTATATTATTCAAATTTGATGCTGCCTTATACGCAGTACGATAGCATCAGTTTTATATAATCTTTTAATTCAGTAATTATCATTGTACATGCATTATTATGCTTTGACATGTAGAAAACTTTATGTGTCGGACAAAAAAATCAATTTTATTCATTCATTGCATCCACGCGAACTCCATTCTCCTGGAAAGGCCAACGGTTGAACATATTTATGATGTCTTTTCTCCGTTCTTCCCACACAAATTTATAACATGGTATTGTGATAGTTAGGTCTTTCTGTTAGGCAGCCCATTGGCTTATACGCAGCCAAATAAAAGTAATAATTTGTAGTACCAAATAAAAGTGGTTTACTGTTAAAATAAACCACTTTTAATTAACATAATTTTTTATTCAACACTAAATCGGACACAAAGCTACAGTAACTCTTTTACTATAAAAACTATTAAGCTATGGAATGCACTACCTACATATATTCGGCAGTCGATTTCACTGAACATATTTAAACATCGTTTCAAAATCTATTATTTGTCACTGTCTAAAGAAATTATGTATATATATATATATATGTCTGTATGTATGTATGTATATGTAAGTATGTAAATATATGTGTGTGTGTATGTGAGCGTATATATATGTGTATGCATGTGTAAGTGTGTGTAATGTGTATATGTATATATGGAATAGTATGTAGTTTATAATTATCTATATTTAATTTTATATTATATATATGTATATGTGTTTATTAAAATTGTTCTTATTAAAATATCTCCTTTTCAAGTTTACACTTACCTGTTCTCATACAAAGCTCTTTTCAACAAAGGTTGAGAGATCGCTATAAGCGATAAGACCGCCTTTGCGCACCAATTTTTTTGATAGACCGTTTCTTTACTCTTGTTTTATTTATATGTTGTTGTGTAATAAAGTGTTAAATAAATAAATAAATAAATAAATTGGGTCGATGCACAACATTCCTCTAAAACGTTATATTTATATTTCCCTACGGCAACGTGAATTAAATAACGAGACAATAGATCATTAGTATATGTATATTTTGTGTTGATTAGGAAATAGCTACGTAAAATGGGATGTGGGTTGACTTATGATCAAACTCCTGTCGAACATATTTTTATGACTATTAAAATTCTGATTTTATTTATATATTTAAGGGACAATAGACTAAGATATTTAATGTTGAAAGAACAGTAAGAAGTATGCTTTCTCTCACTTTAGGGTCACTATATGAAATGAATAAGATCATGTAAAGAAGTATATTATTTAATGACCAAAGGACACTCACATTCCGGAATCAAATGCTTTATTGTATCGATTATGATTTATTACTAACCGCTTTTTTAAATTATTTAGCCAGACTGGCAGATTGCCTGATGGTATGTGATTAATATCTATCATAGACATTGGCAATGTAAGAAATATTACCCATTTCTTTGAAGGGAATCGACGATGTGCCACCAATCTTGAACAGTAAGACTTTGTTTTCCTTGTACTTGTTACTACAGGCGTAGTTGCACTGGCTAACTCACCCTCAAAATTGGAACGCAAAAATACTAAATATTGCTGTGGCGGTAAAATATGTGATTAGTTGTACCTACCCTGTACGGGCTTGCACAAAGCTCTACTACCAAGTATTTGAGATTACGGTGGCCAACCTTAACAGAGAGAAATAAGAGCACACCAGAGGGTGCGCAAGCAAACGTATGTTTTCACTCTCATAATTCAATGGCGGCAATCCGAGACGAACGAGGAATTCGATCGAAAGACTGAAGGTTTTCGGAGTTCATTTCAAGAAAGAATGGACTAGGGAATTTGAGTCCAGGACTGTAACGTCTAGGGCCCTGTAAGCTAGCCACTAGACACGAGGTGGTCGAGTCGAAATAGCACTATTATGGTAATAATGGTAGTCACTCATGTAGGTTTTATATATTTCTGGAAATTTTCACACTATCTGTAACATACAACAATTTTTCTACCAAGAAAGTGCAGGAATAAAGAAAAGACCTATTTTATCGAGTATGTACGTCGGCCTTTGTCGAACACTTTACAAAAATTTCTCTTGAGACATTTATATATTCTTAGTTCACTCGTCTAGAGGTAATGTTCACATATAATATTATATAAGAAATTTTATAATATAATAGACGGAGTCATTTTAGAAATAAGATATCTGCAATATGGATTATTTGGAAAACGACAATTATGAAGTGTCTCAAATTTTTATATAACCAGACATTATTGTCTGGTTATATAAAATAAAATAAAAGTAAGAAAGTACAATATATAAATAAAGCTGAGCAAATGGCGATACTTATTTAGTGGCAATTGTAATGCACTTCTACGTTGCTTTGTGTTTTAGGTGTGAGAAGGCAGCAACAAACTTAGAATCTATATTTTTAAAATTGAATGGAACATTGAAAATTTTAGTAGCATTTAACAAAATATAAGCATTCAAAAGATACTAAAGCCTTCAAATCAATACGAAAATTCAAATGAAAAACGATTTCAATAGTGCAGCAGTCAATGTTGTACCTCATAGAGATTCTGGATTAAAAGTCCTTTGTCAGAAAAATATTTGTATTCAACCTTTACGGTGATTGGAATTTTTATAACGGATAAATTTTTGTACGAAAATATTTATTTGAAGCTCTTTGAGGTTGCATTAGGCAATAGATAACGTTGATTATATTTTTTTAAATATAATTTATACATGACGAACGGTAGTTTCAACCGAGACTATATAAAATTAAAATAAAACATTTTCATTTACGAGTTTCAACCTTAATCTGTCGGTTTCCTCCATTTATCAGAGCTAAAAATTACAATCTAAAAATCATTGTTGGACAAGATGGACAACGAAACATGTCTATTAATGAGTATGTCAAAGATTAATTTAATCTTGTTTTTGTCATTTTTTTATATGAAATTATTTATTGACACATTATTTATATCACCATACCATTAAGTAATTTTTAACTTCATTGTACTGTATGATTTAATTTAGTTCTCGTCCGTGGCTTCGCTCGTATATGGGGCAGATATTAGGTATCCTATATACTTCTACGTAACTCATTCTGAAAATTTTTAGGCAAAATATCAAGACGATCGGTTGAGTAGTTAAGACGTAAAAGCGTAACGAACAAACTCACTTTCGCAGTTATAATATAAATAAGGCTATATTTTGTGACGAAACCACATCCAAGTTAGTGGTACATATTTTTGTGTAACAATCAATACACAGGTATTGACATTTTTATTCGACCTTATTGCAGAGACACCGTATTTTGCGAATGTTTTCCATGCAGTGCCGTATTTTCACTGTGAGTTGTTAATAGCAACATTCTAGTGTAGTTGTTGTCCTTTCGTCACATACTGCACCGTACCATCCTCGTGCTATATATATTTATATATATATACTTAAATATATATATATATATATATATGGTTTTATAGATTAGCATGTAGATCACTATAAATATTGGCACCGTAAGAAGTAGTTACCCCTTTACTCACCTTCCGTCCCTTACGTCACCAATCTTGGCAGCTACATGTTATATTCCCTGTTACTGTAGTTACCCTGGCTCACCGACCCTTCTAACAACACAACTAAGTTTTGCGTTTTGTGCACACATTAAGTACCGGAACTATTTAACTTTCTTACGTAATTAAAAATTTGATATAAATAAATATAATAAATCTTCTTTTGCCTCGGAAAGCACCTAAAGCCGTTACTATTGAACCTGAACTCTTTCCGATCGTGTCGGATTGCCGTCCCATATGTGAGTTAGTGAATACAGAGAATATCCTGCGCAGTTAGCTAAGCTCTCTTAAAATCAGCTCCGTGGCCAAAATCGGTAAGGAGGACATTATTATGTCAACGAAACAGCGGCCAGCGTTCAATTATTCCAAGAAATATTATCTATACTAATATAATATAAAGCTGAAGAGTTTGTTTATTTGATCTGGCTAATCTCAGGAACTACTGATTCGAATTTAAAAATTATTTTTGTGTTGTATAGTCATTTTATCGAGGAAGATTCTGGGCGCTAATTATACGCGGGTGAAACCTCGGGCAAAGCTAGTTATACATAAATTTCATTTATAGCAAAATCGTCATATACGTTCGTTAATATTATACAATATTACAACCTGTTGTGAGTATTACAGTTTTATTTACCGCCTAAAGAGATATTTTCAGATTTTTCAGTTGTTCACAAATATTTGATTCTGGATCAACGAAAAAAGTTCCACGATACTGAAATCAGACTTAGATACTTAACATAAGACACCGTCTCAAAAATAGAAGTATTTAAAATTTATACATAATAACATCTTTTCTCTAAATTTTAATAGATACATTTTTGATTTCTTTTCTGACAAATAATTTAAACTGTAACTTTTTAATCCAGTTTTGTATACAAGCCGATGGTAGTGCAGTCGATAAATGTCTTTTTTTTACGAAAATTCCAACACATGAACGGCATTTTAATAAAATCCATACGTCATTGTACAAAAGACTATTTATTGCTACCCATATGATAAAACGAAACAAGATATTTAAATATTGCAAAACTTGTTTTTGTTTTTATTTGTACATATAACGTCGATTTCATAAAATTTATTAGCGTACATTAACTCTTTTCCAGCTAAAATTAAGAATAGAAGCTTATGTAGAAAATATCTAATATTTTTAAATATTTGTGGTTTTAAGTACATTTAAAACGACGAAGACAAGTTGAAATGTTTAAACTAACCTGTGTTCGTTCAAAATTTCCACAGCTTATGTCTGTGCCCGACTTCACAATACGGAAGGAATTAAAATACCGTCTCCTTTCACTCGAAATCTAGTCACCTTTAAAATTTCACGGGCAATTTATTTTTATTCTTGAAGTTCGTTCATTTGAAAATTTCTTCTCACAAAATTTCGACATAATATTTTCTGTAAAGCTCGATCGATACTTTGAGATTTTTAGGGAATGAGATAATGATCTTGCACGTTTTGTGTCCTTTCTGAGAACATAGATAGCACAATAAGGATATTTTCATGAGCATGACATAAAATTGCTTCGACATAAAACTGACAAAGAGAACAAATTAATAATATTCGGTATTAATTAGCATTATTTAACGTAACGGCAAAAAAAAAAAAACGTTGAATTCAATTTATCTTTGGACTTCTGTGAATGTATTCTTAAATATTAAACGTCGTGGAACCGCAAGAGATATTCCCTTTTAATAAAAGTTCTGGCTTTTGTTTCCTTAATTGAAATCAAATTTCAAGAATGACACAGCTGCCGCGATCTTCTCGTTCGGACCTCTATTCTTAAAAACTTATTGATATCAAAAATTTCTTTTACAATAAGTCACTTGAACGTTTAGGTAATTATACTGTGTTCTGTTTGACCTTGCTGTTTTCTTTTACAAACAGGAGAAGCAGTAATTAAACTCTTCACAGCTAGCTGATTAACAAACAAATGGCTAAGCAGAGGACAACTCGTATCATACAATGAGCCTATGAGCACTGTTATTGAAAGGGTTATTAGAAATGCATGAAATGTCAACCGCGAGAACTTAAATGAGATGGCTTTTGTATCTGTAATTAAAATGGTGAGCCAGTCACTCTTCACATCAAAGCGTAAAAACACAAACGATAATATGATGTTTTATGTCGATATAGTATGTCGTATAAATAGTTTCAACTCGTAATCAGTACGCCTAGTACGAGCTTCTTCACATACACGATAGCGTTCACGTTAATTTCGATTATTATCATTAGATGGCACTGTTTTCATTACATAGAAATTGTAGTTAACGTCAACACTATTAAAAAGTATCATGAATCGTAATAGGCACACTGTAAGGACTTCTACGTCAGAATATGCTTGAGTTTCATTACGTAAATATAATTAAACTAGCTTGGGCCGTTGCTTCGCTTTCGTCATATCTATCCAAATAAATAACATTGAAGAGTATTTTAAAATTAATATGTCTAGCCCGGACAAACAGACAAACAGGTAGATAAAAAAAAAAGATTTTTTTGGTTTATGTGTCTCACAAATAGCCATTAACTTTAAAAGAGGCAGTTATTTTGAAATCACAGACAGTGCAATGTTCAATAATAATATAATTATCAAATCTTCAAAATACGTCGATTCAGTTATAAAACCACCATTTTCATTGATATTAAAAACTCTAATAGCATTCTCGTAATGGTCGTGTAATGTCCTAACACATAACTTTGAATCGCACTTTCCAAGTATGTTACATTTAAGTTACAAAAGTACTATCAAGTTCATCTCGAAATTAATTAATTTAGACATCAAGACATAAGAATGGGAATAATACAATATCTTGTGGATGTAAATTATTTATTAATCTAGTAGATATTGAAGTGAATAATATCAATAAATATATAATTATTATTAAAATACCTTAATAAATAATAGCTGTAAAGTAATTATTTCTGTAGTGCATTTCTTTTTATAGTAAGAATATTTAAAAAAAAAACCGTGTTTATATATTTTAATACATGTACAAATATAAATACAAGTTATAGTCTCAGATCCGGCTGCAAGATCACTACGTTCATAACGTACACGATCCAAATCTATTTTTTAGAAAATATTTTGCCAGGTTGCCAATTAAAATTTGCCCGCGAGTACTTTTAATTAAAATAATATTTATTGACTTTCCCCAAAAAAAATCATTCACTTGTTATGAAAATAAACTACAACTCACTCCATAGCAGTGTATCTCTTATACACGAACATACACGAAAATTTGCGGCATGTAATCTTTATGTTTAACCAATCTTGTCTACACTATTTTTGTATGTATTTATATGTATTTTGTATATATGTATGTATGTATGTATGTATTTATGTGTTTGTTATTGAACATCTCCTAAAGGTTGAGAAGAATTTTGAAAATTATATATTAAAAAAAATGTATTAATATATATATATATATAATGTATTAATATCTATATATATATATATAAATATAATTTGTATTAATGTATTAATATCTATGTTATAAGCATAAATTCAGTTAGTTACAACAACCCGGTCCTGGGTAACTTTCTAAAGAATCCCACTAAGCGAAAAAGTAAGAGACTTTTTCCTGTGCTATTTTTACCTATGTGATACACACATTCATTTTTTTCAACATCTGATCCATTCCGTCATATTCTGCTATTGTATCGCACATAATGCTTCGCGCATTTTTTTTATGAATCTTATTACGTTGGTATAAAAACTGACTCAAACTACAAAATATAAAAGAAATATTTATTAAAATAAGACTATTAAAATAAGACTATTAAATAAAATTAATATTTGTTTCGATAACCATTAACACTTTGTGACAATTAAACTTAGCTACCGTGCTCTATTTCATAAATCTATTTACAAATATACAAATGTGTACTGTGGATCTATAAAATACAGGTATACGCTGAGATCTACAGATTTTTGTTACTTCCGACTTCGTTCCTATCCGACAACGTACAACAACGTCGGTCTATTAATCTATATCTCAAATGCCACATCTATCTATATATATAAAAATCTCGTGTCACAGTTTTAGTGTTTTTACTCCTCCGAAACGGCTTGACCGATTTTGATAAATTTTATATGTATATTACGTAGATTTGAGAATAGGTATATAACTAATTTTTATACCACTAAGTATTAAGGGTGGCTCACCCACAAACACTTTTTTTCATTTTTTGAACAACTTTTTTTATTTTTTATTATGTGGCATTAAAAAATACATACAACCCTAAATTATCACCCTTCTACCATTAACCCCTATTTTTTAATAGTTATATTAGTAATTCAATCATTTTCAACCTCGGTCGATAACTGGATCAATTAACACTTGATCAGTTATCAGTAGTCTATTGGTGTTATTAACGCAATGCTCGATAGCGAGAGGTGCTGGTTGGAAATGGTCTCCTTCTGTGAGAGTGTCATGTCGTAGAAGGAGGCCGCGGAACGGCAGCGCAAGGAAAATGCCTCTGCTGATTCGATCCGTCAGAGAAGACCTGGGAGGAGGCGTAGGCGCTATGCGCACCTTCTTCCCCACCTTAATAGCCGCCGGGGCCCAATGGAGGCCCGCGTAGGCGGGCCGACCGTCGGGGTGTTACGGTAGCATGCGCAAGCGATCCCGTGGCGCCCCCCGACCAGATTGAGAGGATTGGTTTTTAGTAGGTATTCCGGCGCCTTCAGTGCCAGTGAGCACCACATACCCCCACTTCATGTGGAGGAAATGTGTAAATGCCTATTACTTTTTTATCACACTGCGTTGCCATTCTTAATCAACTCTCCCTTTCACGTTATTTTATGTTATTTTTATTATGTTTTCAATGCAAATGTAAAGTAAGAATTAAAATTGATAAATTTCATTTAATACTTTAGGAAAATAGTAATTTATTCAAAATTAAATATGAAATAGCGAATTATAAGTTAAAAAAAGAGTTCAAATTATATTTACATTTGTATAGAATTGAGGTTATCTCATTGGCCGCACACAATCCTTATTGTCAAATCTGAAAATTTGCACACTTACACATACACACCCATACAGCCGCTAGAATAGAAAGAATCAGTAAGAATGAAAGAGGGCAAAGGTCGCTTGGAGAATAACGCTTTTTTGTTACATGACAATTTCTGCCAGGTCACTCTACTTTGCAGTAGTAAAAGAACTTTGTTCCAATAAATGAAAAAATATGTAGAGCATGTTGTACTTTACTTTATGTATTATTATTATATGCCCTGTACCGAACACACATACACTGTACTGTCATACATACACTGTACTTTATATCTTATTGATTAAAAAATGCACGGGATAAAATCTTATTTTTTCCCGTACGAAGTCGGGACGGGCAGCTAGTAATAATATAATAATTACACAATCGGGTTAATATATTTTTTGAAACTGAAACTCAAAGAAATAAGTTTGTGAAACTCTATATATTATAAGTATGAAAGTATACTATGACTTCTAGCTCGACTGCCGTTTCATCTGCTTTAAATATGAATTCACCAGTATTGTCTGTAGCGTGATCATATAGTAATGTAAAGATATCAAATTGGTCTCATTGGTCCTGAGATCAGCGCGATAAGCACTCAGTATTATGATATTAGTAAAGATTACAACTACCACTATACGTATTATGTATAGTAGTATTTTTTTAACTTGATACAAAAAAAAATCATACTGAAGCATAAACGTATCGTATTTCTTTTCCCCAGCACATTTGTATTCCAGGGCCGAGAGTCACAAACTCGAATGATTACAGTGTCATAAAATACTTGATTTAGAAGCTCTGAGAATTACACAGAAACGTCGGCAAAACACGGCTTTAACGGAATCAAGGTTGTTTCGCTTAACTTAAACACGTTAAATGTGTAAAGGTAAAATCAACTTAGCAATTTTGCGACCATTTTCATTATTTCCAGACAAAAAATACCTCGCAATTCTTATATAATATATGTTACGTGCCATAAAACTTTCGTAAAAAAAAAAACAAAACGTTAATCTACCCGTTATAGATATAACTGATGTCGATTTAGCTCCATTAGTGTATTTTAGTTACTTTTACAGTATAACCTCTTACGTTATTATGCTTTGGGGTAACGCAGGCGCTATCCGTACGATACATGTATGTGCTGCAGAATGTGCTATTCGCAAAATAATCTAGGAGCTAAAGAATCATTAAAATATATTCTCTTATGTTATGTATGTAAAAATAATTTTGATTTTATGAAAATAAATTGATACTCATGACATCGGTATAAGAGATAAACACAAACTAATGTCTCCTGTTACTCGACTACATAGAGCCAGTTACTCTTTTTTTGGATCGATGTATACTGTTTTATAACAGGATCCGAACAAGCATCAAAATGTCTCTGTTGCTAAATTAAAAAATGTAAAGGAATGCTTGGTGGCAAAAGGTTATTCAATTAGTGAGTTCATGGCTGACAGCGTCGGGTATAGAACGATCGCCTATTGGTTATTTTTTTGTTATATTTGTAAGAAATTACAAAATCTGCGAACCTTAGGCTAAGATTCGGGCGTTCATAAAAGTTAAACAAGAACTTGATAAGAAGGCGAGTTGATAATCTTCTTGCTATTTGAAGTCAAAATAATATACTTAATTAATATAAACAAACCCAAAGTCTGGGTTACCTTTATATTTATTTAAAAAATATATAAATACGATTCAATTCTGTTCGTGTTGTTGTTATTAACGAGAAAATGATTTGTATCAATTTTTGAACTCACAGTGAACCAAACAAAAACGAAAAAGTGAAGTGCTTGTTCCATTGTTACTTTTATATAAATCACGTTAATTATTTATGTTTTTATATGATATACACATATTTTTGAATTCAGCTTCGTTATAAAGGACTGTATTTAATTAATTTTTCCCCGGATTCCGGTCAAGGTAGCTCGTCTCAACGCAGAATAATTAACTGCACAGAAGGTGTTATAGTGCTAAAATGTATGCACTGCCATATGTTCACTATATTGCCACTGACTTTCGTAATCATGATGGAGTGCTCCAAGTCTCATGCTAAATACATGCTGAGCACAGAATATTTTGACAATTTTTTTTTTATTTTTAAAAAACTATTTAGAGTCTTTATGTTAATTTAAAAACATAAGTTATATGTACACAAATTATTTGTGTTCAGTATTATAAATAACATCTATTATAAGATGAGTGACGTAATTCTTTCGACATTCAAAAACAAATGTTTAATGTTAACTAACAAGTATCTCAGATTCCTAATAGACACACTCGCCCAATTTTATTCGATAAAATCATTGACAATATTTCATATAAAATAAAATCTCATTTTTACCTGTCATGTGCACACTTCATTGGGCAAATTACTTTCATACCGAGCTCTAGTTAATTACGAACTGGATAAACTGGTCACAAATTACACGTTACAAATTGGTCGCCAGCATAATATTATGAGTATTGAAAAACATATTATATTAGTACTAATACTATACATCTAGGTGGAAATTTTTAATTATAAAATTAATTTAGTAAATTATTGTATCTAAAGGCAAAATGATACAACTTCTAGCTCCCAAGTTTGGTGACGCAGTGACGATGTACTTCTTTTTTTTTAAATTTTATTTTTTAGGAATGCAAACGCACACGTTCTCTCCTGATGGAAAGTGAATACCACCGCCCATGTCTGTAGGCGGTGGTGACTATTTACCATTTGTAAGTTACCATCTGCAAATTTGCCCCAAGTTTGTCCACTTACCAGTCTACCTATGTATCTAATTTAAGAAAACATGTGGTAACAGGATTTCTGACGACACGTGTATGTTTTCTCAGGATATTTTTCTTCAGCGCTGAAGTTAAATTAATTGTAACTACAAATTAAGCTCATAATTATAACCACTAAGGACACTGTGAAACATGTCCAGAACTCCCAATATATTGCAACAACACTTCTTTATACAATTTAAAAATAATATTTCCAGTAATATAAAATGTCATTATATTTATAATGTAATTAATCATTATTCCAGAATTGATCTTTAATTAGACTTTTCGGAATTCAGTTATCACCAGTAAAAACACTTTCAAATTTTAAATTATCACGATGTATGTAAGAAATATGACGTGATGATTCTCAAACAATACAAATAATATGATTAGTTTAATATTATATTGTTTGAGAATTATGATTACCGCTCCGATCCTTAGTTTCCTAGGATAAAGTTATATAGCTTTAAGCTTCCCTCAATAAACAGACTATCATAAGTAAATAACACAAAACGTACTGGGCTTTCCTGATATTAGCACACTCGAGCATACAAACTGTCTAGCTTTTTATTATATACTAGCGGGTCACCCGCGGCTTTGCCTGCGATATAATAAAAAATAATAAAATATGTTAATTACAATTAAACAGCTTAAATAGACCATTTAAGCTGTGGAAACAGTACATTTCAAGCAGATCAGACCATTTTTTATACAAATGTTTCAATCCATTTCTCTCGTTCGGGGTTGAATTTTTAAAAATGATAAAATACGTACGCATTTATTTTTGCTCAGAAGCTTTATAATTAAATTTCATGCTTCTTACATAAAAAATGACGGATCCGCCATACAAACTTTCAACCCCATATTTTACCCTCTTGCGGGGCAGTTTTTAAGAATTCTGATATACGTATTTATTTATTTCTTAACAGAAGCTAGGATATTAAATTTCATGATTCTTACATGAAAAATAACGGACCCGCGGTACAAACTTTCAACCCCTATTTCACTCTCTTGCGGGGTAGTTTTTACAAAACCCTCTAATATATATTTATTTACTTCTAACCAGAAGCTAGTATATAAAATTTAATGCTTCTTACATGAAAAATGACGGTCCCCATGCAAACTTTCAACCCCTATTTCACTCTCTTGGAAGGTAGATTTTCAAAAACCCTTAAATAGGTATATATTTAATTCCAACCAGAGGCTCTTATACAAAATTTCATGCTTATTTAAAAAATGACAGAGTTTCCATGCAAATTTTCAACCCCTATTTCACCCTCTTAGGTAGTGAATTTTGGAAACTCTGATTTGCATACTTATGTATTTCCAACCAGAAGCTTGTATACGAAATATCATGCTTCTAACTTTAAAAATGACGGATTTCCATACAACGGTTCATCCCTTATTTCACCTCCTTAGGGGTGGAATGTCCACGCACGCACGCACGCACGCAAGCACACACACACACACACACACACACAGAGACACACATTTATTTTCATAAGATAGCGTAGGGTTTACCGATGGTATATATGGTCTATCATTAGCGCCATCACAGGTTCTTTGTGTGTGCCAATTTTCATCAAGATTGGCCAAGCCGTTCTTGACTTATGGGATACAGACAGACAGACAAAAATTAAAAAAATAGTATAATGTGAATCACTGCATCATAAAACGATTATTTATCACAAAATAAGGTGAAAAAAAAAATTACAGATAGAGCCAATAGATTTATATAGTAGTATAGATTATGTATATAACTTGACTAAAAAAAGCTATACTATGTATTAAAGACAGTGTTTTTCTCTTTCCGTCCAATGATAAGACGGTTTTAGGAAGAAAAAGACAAAGCATTGTTTATTCACATAACCGTTTAGTTTTTATCATATCAATGATTAAAGTTACACACGTGAACGCTTTTTTTTTTTATTGTATAGTATGGTGGACGAGCGTATGGGCCACCTGATGGTAAGTGGTCACCAACGCCCATAGACAATGGCATTGTAAGAAATGTTAACCATCGCTTACATCGCCAATGCGCCACCAACCTTGGGAACTAAGATGTTATGTCCCTGTAATTACACTGGCTCACTCACCCTTCAAACCGGAACACAACAATACCAAGTACTGCTGTTTTGCGGTCGAATATCTGATGAGTGGGTAGTACCTACCCAGACGAGCTTGCACAAAGCTCTACCACCGAGTAATTACTCTAATTTTAATAACGCTTGAATTGTTGGACTGATTTGGATTGAAACATAATTATATTGTAACAAACGTTTATAATTCTTAAATATTTAAATAGAAAGATGTGCTTACATTTCATTTTTATTATTTTCCCAAAAGTTCAATTTATGTCTTCATTTTTCATGTCTATACCACGTTAACTTTGATAATTGATCCTGAAATATGATATTGGGGCTTTCTAAATTTAAAGAGTTGACAGACGTAATACCTAAAATGCATATAACGAAGATACTATTATTATTAACACACAATTCGTAGAAATTGAACATATTCTAGTGCTAGATAAGATGATGATGATAACATCCTCTTAATTGATTACTATCCTGGCTGCCGATCTCAATAAACTACCGACTATGCTAAATATACTATAAATCACTAATTCATGTGCGGAAAATCAAGTGAACTATTTCCTCAGTCTCATAATCTGATGTGACAGCGATCGGACACGACCAAAAGAGTTTAGTCCAAATTATTAAATAATATTCTAATCGGATTAGTCATGTTATATAAAATACTAGCTGCTTCGTGCATCTTCACACGCTTTCTTGTGACGTCTTTATGTAGCCATAGTCATTTCAGTCAGTCAGTCAGTCAGTCAAAGATTAATTCACATCGACCTGGTGTACGCGTTCAAATAAAAAAGTTTGATACACTAGATAACTTTGTCATTCTATCTTTCATTACCCTATTTTTAATTCCATGAAATAAAGTTCTGACACAAAGGTTGTCGAGGATGAAAGAGTTTTTACCTAACACAGTCTTGCATACCTGCTTTAAAAATTTTATTTATACTGTACTATTTATATATTTGTGTACAACAGAGTTTTCAAACAAACAAAGGACGATAAGAGTATGGATATAATCCTTCAATTTATCTTAAATTGATTGTCGTTCAGCCAGAAACAATACGAAATATCAACACAGGCAGGAATTTCGTCAGTTCTTCGTTGTCGTTGCCAGTATATAAAGTGAATATTTAATCATTACTTTATCTCAAGTATTAATATTACATATATAAATTATTAGACACATAAAAAATATGTCATTTGATACTTCTCTTATATTTATTCTACCAGGTTGAATGTGTTGAATGTGTTTTAAGAGTAATTGAGTGAGTTATTTACATCAATTTATATGATTTGGTGTTCTATTTTTAAAAGGACCGATTCGAAGTTTTTATAAATTCAGTTTCACTTCTAGATGCTAAATATATTTTTATTTTGAAATTAGTCCTTTCAGCTTAAAGCTTTGAAACAAAAAAAAAGGTTTAAAAACTTTACGTCGAAACATTCTATCAACTCTTCCATCGAATGCCTTAGAACTGAGATATAGCAAATAACCCTGTATATAGCTAATACTATTATAATAAAATGTAATAATAATAAAATTCGTAGCTAAGTACTATAATACACTATGACATCTTTCATTATTTTTTATTTAAATATTTAAAATTGATTTTATGAATGTAATATTCCTATATATTATATACATATTATTACATTCAGTTGGAAGAAATATTTTGTGCTGAAATGTTTTTTATCCCTATCACAAATTTCCAAATTATAATTATTATATTCAACAAACGTTAAAATAGCGAATATTTACTAATATTGGCTTGAAACTGATGTGAGTATTTTACAATATAAGTATAAAATACTTTTTAAATCTATTTTATTAAGGGGTTTGCCAATTTCTAAGGGCGTTGGGGACCACTTACCAGCAGGTGGCCCATACGCACGTCCACCTAAATATCCTATAAAAAGAAATCAACTTTTACATTAATTTATAATATAGTTTCTATTTGGTATTTTTAATCTATGTCCAAATACGATGGATATAAAGAGACCACGATATACGAATTTTAACTTAAAATTTTCCTCACATCGTTTTAGATACATGTTATGAAATATTACTACAATTACAGCCTAAAAAAGTCCCACAACTGCACAAATTATTAATCAAGATTAGATGTCAATAACTTGAACAATAATAGTCTTCAGATACATTTTCACTGAAATATACTCGATGAGCTAATAATAAGTACATACAATATTAAGCTACTATTCGTTTTAGCTTTATTTTTAAATCTATCTACTTTAAAATGTTAAAAGTAGGCTGTACCAGTAATCCAGCATTGCTGCTCGTAGCAAGAACCTTTTATACTGTAAGTCACTTACGACTTTTTTATTGTTTCCACGGATAAATTATATAAACTTAATGCCGCGTAAAACATCTCATACAAGTACGTATAATCATAACTCGAAGTCTCAAGCCTAAATGACGAGTTATGCTGGCATTCTGCTATCATTATTTCGATTTATAAGTTCATAACAGCCTCTTCCGTGATATTATCGCGTTAAAAAAATGCAATACAAAACGCTCCGCAAAATCAAATATAATTAAAAACTTATTAAGTTTAAATGTATTATTTAACTAAGCGAATCGTATATTTGTATGGATTTTGAAATTTGAACAATGAATATAATACCCTTTAGTTTAACATTGTTGTGACATTAAACTCATGCAATATAGTGTATTACAAAGAGATATATCATGTACGGCTACAGCAATCAACTTCCTTTTCGGTTGTTCTAATAGGGACCTGGTGATAGTTAGTTGTGCGATTTATCTGAGTATGTATTCATTCCATTCATATGTAATTCAAATACCAAATATGATTACTATATTATGTTATATTTTAGATACAAATGAGTTTATACAATAGTTATTATCACTTAGTTTGACTATACTTAACGATTTTTTTTCAGCATAGGTGGTCTGTGGTACCTTGACCGCATTTGCGCACTATATTTTTATTCTGTTACTCTTACATAATCTGTTCGTAAAACATGTTCGGCAATCCTTCTAATATTATAAATGTGAAAGATTTTAACTTTGCAAATTAATTATAAATATAGCTTAAAAATTTTGACGAAATATGGATAGCTTATCAGCTACCTAATCCTTCCTTCCCCCTCAAACGCATTTTATTTATCCTTGTTTGTGACATTGATGATATAAAAAATAGCTCATATGTAACAAAATCATAATAAGATGGTTCAAAAAATAACTTATAACAAAGAGCACGCCATTCAAATTTGAACACAGTAATTTTCAAAATGCTGCTATTTGATGATAGAATAGCTCGTGAGTTGATTGTTTGTATATTCATTTGTATGGTTTGTTAAGTTTTTTTTTTTCACCTTGTGTCTGAAATATATAGTGTTAGGTAGGTTTTTGTACGTGTGTGTGTGTGTGTATGCGTGTGGTATTTTATAATGTGGATGAACAAGATCATCATGAAGCCGTTATTTAAATGTTTTATGTAATTGGATATCTACGACAATAACTGTACATGTACAATCTTGAAATTTTGAAACTATTGATCAAAATTGTGTCTAAAATGCAACTATTTTCAAATCGAATTCATCCCAAAAAAAATACTTTATAAATACCATCATCATAGTATTGACGTCTGCAATAATCCCTCGCTTATATAACATGATGTTTCCTATATAACCGACGAACCAGAGATAAGCACATCGCATTAACTTTTTCTCGCAGTAATATCTTTCACAGGACCGTCATCACGTTTCCAACTCAAATGGCCTCAGAGACATGGCGTTTGACATATTAAGTTTTATAACTTGATACGTCAAGTGTTATACTGTAGAATGATAACGGTGATTTAATGTTAGATTTTTTGGATGTTCAAATAGAACGGGCAGGTATTACAACGATATTCATTTGTAAAATAATTTCGTAATTATATATATAATAATACTGAATGCTTATACAATTATAAGTGAATCATTCGTTATAGATACGGAGATAGATTAACTAATAGGGTCTAAACAAAATACAAACAGCAGAGCTAGTCAGTAGCAACTCTCTTTGAATCCTACTTTAAAACTGTTATAAATCGAGTTACGTTGGTACGCAACTCTCCTAAGTCTTATCATATCATAAGTCTTATATAATCCATCCTTTATATCATATCTTATAAAATTACGTACAATTATCATTAGATACACATAATAAAGGAAAAAAAAAACTTGAAAAGAATATCCTACTCCACTTCCTAATTCCATCAATTATTTCAAATAATTGAGATAAAAGCTAGCGAGTGATGATGAATGTAATATAGGGTTTTCCAATAGGGACGCTTGAACTTTGACAGCTGATTGCGGCCATGTTGTTTGAGTGACAGCTGTCAAATGCAGTGTGTTATATTCATTCCGTCCTCCCAAACCACCATGGCAGGTTACAGTGTCGAGCAGCACGTGCAAATCATAAAATTGTTTTATGAAAATGGGTCTTCAGTTCGAGCAACGTTCCGCGCACTTCGCCCGTTTTACGGTCGCGATGATCGTCCTGCCGAGTCGACTATCCGTCGATTGGTGGACAAATTCGAGTCAACCGGGTCAGTTAACAATCAGCCGGTTCCCGTGCGTCAACGTAACGCGAGATCTGCCGAGAATATCGCCGCTGTGCGCGACAGTGTCTTCGAAAACCCGCGGCAGTCAATTCCGCGTCGCGCACAGGAACTCGGCCTTTCGCAGACGACAACTTGGCGAATTTTGCGTTGTGACTTGAGCCTGCACCCGTACAAGATCCAGCTGACCCAAGAGCTCAAGGTTAATGACCATAGACAGCGCCGTGTGTTCGCTGACTGGGCATTAGAGCAGTTGGAAGTTGACGCCGATTTTGGCAAAAAAATCATCTTCAGCGACGAGGCGCATTTTTGGATGAATGGCTATGTCAACAAGCAAAATTGCCGTATTTGGGACGAGACCAATCCACACGAGATTCACCAAGTGGCAATGCACCCGCAGAAAGTGACTGTTTGGTGCGGATTTTGGGCCGGAGGCGTGATTGGTCCGTATTTTTTCGAAAACGATAATGGTGTGGCCATCACCGTCAATGGTGAGCGATACCGGTCGATGATAACCAACTTCTTTTGGCCTGAAATCGAGAATATGGATCTGGACAACATGTGGTTTCAACAGGACGGCGCTACGTGCCACACAGCACACGCTACGATGGAAGTTCTGCACGATCAAGCGCCCTTAATGGAAAACCCTATAGTATAACAACGAAAACGTTAACAATGATATCATATCAAATAAATAAAAAAGAAACACCTAAATGGATATATAGATTTTTGGTAGTACAGAGTAAATTGTGTGTTTCTATTAGCTAGAGATTGAATTTCAGATGCTAAAATTTAGACAGGGCGGTGCAGGCAAAATATCGCTTGCATTGTTTTGACACGTGATATTTTTTAGAGGCAAAAAGATGAGGAACGAAAAGAGGTACGATTTCATTACGTAAGTAATTTTCCAAATCGGTTACGAAAAATGTATACTTTTTTACATTATTAAAAAAAATTGCTATTCGTTATTTTTTAGAATAGTAGAATTGTCTGATTTGTTTATTCATCATCTTGTTTATAATTGAAACGTTAGTATCTGTCTCATTCATACATAAGCCTATAAGGGAATGCTACTTATGAGAAACAAGCCGATACGATAAGATCGTTTTTTGTAATAAAGTACTCGAACTACTATAGTGTATGTCGGTAGTAATTTTCAATACAATAAATACGTTAATAAGCACATATATTTTGTTAAACTATGTGTATAATTTCACGTTGCGAGTTACAGTTGCATTAAATGCATGGATTAATTAATTTATGTGTACTATTACATGTAACTATTGCGGACGTTCAAGCGTAACTCTGACTAATTGTAAAGGGAAAATATTGGTAGAATGAAATCATAAAAGCAATGAGTTCATAGTATTATGTCGTCAGAGTTTTAACTTTTATTTATATGCTATTATCTATACTAATATGTAAAGCTGAAGAGTTTGTTTGTTTGATCCGGCTAATCTAAGGAACTACTGGTTCGAATTTAAAACATATTTTTGTGTTGTATAGTCCTTTTATCGAAGAAGGTTCTAGTCTGATTTCATTATATTTTTATTATATATACGTGGGTGAAACCGCGCGCACGGCTAGTGCAAAATAAAACTTTTAATTGTTGTTTAATAAGTTTGAGTGTATATTTTTATGAGATATTTGGTCAGGAAATTGGGACACCTGATGGTTAGTGGTCACTACTAGCCATTGGAACCTTGGAAACTAAAATGAATGTCCCTTGTGTCTGTAGTAATAAGTAATACTGGCTCACTCTCCCTCCAAACCGGAACACAACAAGTATTGTTTGGCGGCAAAATATATGTTGTGTGATTGGAACCTATCCAGACGGGCTAAATCTGTCTGTCGAATAACTAGTAACACTTATAGAGTAACCTTCTGATAATCCCACTGCTGGGCATCAGCCTTATGTGTCTTATTAAGGAAAAGATTAGGAGGTTATTCCACCAGTCTCCACTGTGAAATAATTAGTAATGTCTAAATCTAATAATAAGGACTTTCTCAGGATGTTTACCATCATAACCGATCACCTAAAGAACTCGGAGGTACTGGTTGAAATTGAATCGTCGGTAAGAATTCTAGTGTTCTCCTCTGTGCCAGATTTAGGATCTATTATGAATATGAATATCTATAAGTCAAAAAAAGTCCGAAGAAAAGATTTATAAATTGACGCAAAAACGGAGATATTTTAAACATATTATATATAGGAAATACAATTTCGAATAGGCGTTCATCGACGCGTCAGTGACTTTCTATGCTCGTATATATTTTTCATAGAGATAGTAAACATACGACTTTACCAATGAAATGTTTAGTGGGTGCCTAGTAAGTGTCGTATCCTCTTTTTGCTGTCATCTCATACTCGACAATGAGGGAATTAGAGTTAAGATATAAGCGATTGTCGAATGGAAACCCGCCACGTGTGTAGCTACTAACGTGCATCCGGAATATTAAAAGGATTACTTTACTTTACTACGTTTGTATGTATAATTTTTAGAGGTATAGGCTTATGTATGTATGTATATTATACTTGCTATATATTAACACATATGTAGGTATACACGCGTACTTATAAATGTGTATAAATAACTATATTTAAATTTATTTATTTTTTTATATACCGTTTTGTGAAGTTTTATGGAATATTGAATATAGTATTTCTGGATTTTATAATTCAAGGGCTAGGATATCTTACATTTAAAAATTTCTTTGAAGTTCCTTAGTATTCGTTTATAATGAATGGTTAAAGAAACCGCTACAATTTTGTAATATCTCTTTATTAAAAGGATTTGTTAAAATTACTTTATTTAAATTTGTTGCTTAATTCATATCATTATTCATATATTTATATAAATATACTAGCTGCCCGTCCCGACTTCATACGGGAAAAATAAGGATTTTATCCCGTGCATTTTTTAATCAATAAGATATAATCATTCCCGTACCGAACGCACATACACAGTACAGTACAGTGTATGTGTGTTCGGTACATATCGTACTGGACATATAATAATAATGCATAAAGTAAAGTACAACATGCTTTACATATTTTTTCATTTATTGGAACAAAGTTCTTTTACTACTGCAAAGTAAAGTGACCTGGCAGAAATTGTCATGTAACAAGAAAGCGTTGTCCTCCAAGTGACCTTTCCCCTCTTTCTTTCTTACTGATTCTCTCTATTCTATCTGTTCTATGTGTATGTATGTGTAAGTGTGCCAATTTTCAGATTTGACACTAAGGATTGTGTGCGGCCAATGAGACAAACTCATTTCTATACAAATGTAAATATAATTTGAACTCTTTTTTAAAATTCTAATTCGCTTTTTTTTATTTAATTTTGAATAAATTACTTTTTTTCTAAAGTATTAAATGAAATTTATCAATTTTAATTCTTACTTTACGTTTGCATTCAAGACATAATAATAATAACATAAAATATACACATGTGAAGGGGTTTAAGAGTTGATTAAGAAGGGCAACGCTTTTTGGTGTGATAAAAAAGTAAGAACAATTTCCTCCTTTTTTTTCGCTGGAAAAATGCATTTACGCGTTTCCCCCACATGAAGTGGGGAGTATGTAGGGCTCACCAGCGCTGAAGGTGTCGGTATACCCACTAAAAAACCAGCGGTATCCTCTCCGTCTGGTCGGAGGGCGCCACGGGATCGCTTGCGCATGGTACTGTGACGTTTCCTGTATCCGGGAACCCCGGGGCCATCGGGGCCTTAGCCCCGGTGGCTGTTAGGGTGCGCATAGTGCCTACGCCTTCTCCCCGGTCTTCTTCGACGGATCGAATCAGCGGAGGCATTTTCCTGGCGCTACCGCTCCGCTGCGTCCTTTTGCGACATGATACTCTCGCAGAAGGAGACCATTTCCAAACAACACCATGCGTGCTGCATGCATGGTGCTGGTTGCAGCATGGCGTTAATCACGCTCGGCAGCGTGAGATCTCCGCTGATGACCGTGAGACCGTGATGGCCAATCTCAAGAAAGATTTGCCAACTACGCAGGACGTATTATAGTACAAAAGTGTGTGCGTAAACACAGGTGCACTCTCATAATCCGATAGGACGGTAAATCGACACGAACGGTAAAAGTTCAGATAAGAGGCAGGAGCAACGGTTTTACGTGCCCCTTTCGTGGCACGGGAGTGTGACAAATATACAGAAATATAATCATTAAAAACCTACATTTTAAAACACGTTTTAAGTTAAGAAGTTCCTTCCGTGGGTCCCCCGATCACACATTTTTTATTATATTTTTAGGTTCTGTCTACGGTTTCTATGTGCTCATGCTCATCGTACAATGGTCCCACACTATGATATAGACTTTTTTGAAAAAGTCGGTCCGTTATTTGTTTTTTTTTTTATTAAAATATGTCTAACGCATGTACATAAGTACACACACATTTTTGTTATTTAACTTACCTTTCATAATATTTTTCCTTAAGAATAATACAGTAGAAATAGTCTTAATATTAATAATTAATAATAATAATAATAATTACAGCACTGCAAATTTATAATAAATTTAGTTGAGAATTACACGGAAATGATAAAATGACCACTTAATAAAAAGAAATTTTTGGGGTGCGCCACCCTTAATACTTATGGGTATAAAAATTAGATATAAGCCTATTCTCAGACCTACAAAATATACATATAAAAATTCATCAAAATCGGTCAAGCCGTTTCGGAGCAGCATAAACATTAAAACTGTGACACGAGATTTTTATATATATATAGGATAACTAAATTATGACGTTTTGAAAATGGAACACTAAAATTTTAATAACAATTATATAAAATTAATACATTTATAACATTTCGGCGTATGTATGTGACGGCATGATAACCACTTGACAAAGTAAATTATTCTTTACTGTGCATGTAGTAAAATTTAATTTTCAACGCAAATTGAAGTTTCTGCCTGCGATGTTTAAATTTATACTCAGGATTCGTTGCCATCAGATTTTATACTTTGCCATCAGAATAACAGGAACGTAAGACTTTTACATTTTTATATAATGTCATATAAATATAGAGCTTAAAATATCAGAATTATACGAAACAGTTTTCGGCCAAAGATGATGTCCGCTGGGAAATCTGTGACACTGTGCTCATACCAACGTAATAGATTCCGTAATGCGTCAAACAGCAGTAATTTATTATCGGATGTTTGGCAAGCACTGGACACTGGCATATACTTGATAATTCAAGCGGGAGTGTTTTATCGTGAGGAATACAAGTCATAAACACGTTATTGATATAACATATTTTTATATTCCTTATTCTGTATGAACACTCAATATTTTGCTTATATTATTACAACCAATCATAATTTTGTACAACAACAATTTTGACGAGGAAACTACACAATTGACTATGCAATTGAATATTTCAAAATAAAACAACATCAATAATATCGGATACAACAGTAATATGAAATACAACAACGCATGACTACTTTACTTGGTAGAGCTTTGTGCAAGCCCGTCTGGGTAGGTACCACAACCATTCATCATCAATTCCACCACTAAAGTTAGTTAGTAGTATTGTTGCGTTCCGGTTTGAAGGGCCAGCCAGTTTACAGGCAGGACGTAACAACTTCGTTCCCAAAGTTGGCAACGAATTGGTGAAGTAAGGTGTAATGGTTAATATTTACAATCGCCAATCAGATGGCCTGATCCGAACCATGGATCTTGGGTTTATTAGTTGATCACCAGATCTCTGAGGCCGAAGAGTACAACGGCACGTGTTTGTTCGATCCACTACTCCCGAGATTACACTTACGAAGTTCTAAATAGCTATCTCTTTAAAAATAATTTTGTTTCATTTTCACGTTTACAATTCCTTTTTTTTTTATACTTCCCGGGAGGGAACGCTGCTAACGAATTCCATTAATTCATCGTTTTTGTAAGATATGGTGATTGTTTCTAACAGACTCGATGTCAATAGATGTCGGTGACCACTTAACACCAAGTGGCACAACTATTTGTCTGACTACCTATTTCCATCGTTCAACCCATCGTAGTCCACTGCTGGACATATACACTCTTCAGGTGACGTGTTATCATAGTATGAACATTTCGTCATAATATGTCATAAATGTGAAGATACGTTTATATGTTTTAAATGCTAATATTCATATGAACACACAATCTGTAATAGAATTTAAACAACTATAAAAATAAGGCAATAAAAGTCCAAAAAAAAAATCATCATGATTTTAAACACATTAAAAAAAATATAAACGACTAACTGTTATGTTAGAAGTCAAAGAGAAATATAAAAATATTAAAGTCAACTTTTATACGGATTATTATTTAAATCTCAACGGTTAAATGAAAAAAGCAACCTTTTGAAATTCACACGTCAAAATTCAATTAAAAAAACAATGTGTGCAAAATTTCGTAGCATCCAATTGAAAGCAACTATAATGAAAATTTTAATTATTATTTTCTTTCCACCCTTTGAAATGAAACACAGCAACATGAAGTATTGCTATTCTTTGGTTGATTAAAGGCAGACGGTCAAAAAGCCTCGATGAAAACAGAATTATTAGTACTATAGTTAAAAATAAATATCTCAGCTTCCTGTAAAAGTCAAAGTCAAATATTTTCAACATAGAAGCGTTGGAGACAACTCGCAAAAATAACTCTGCTGTTTTATTTTCACTTCATACAATATGTATCAATAAAAAATTATAATAATACATAATACATACTTTAATTTGTATTAGCACTGAAGTGATTGTATCGTTCCCACAGCGAGATCTAATTTAAAAAGAATTTGTGTTATCGATAATTATTACAGACAGACGTACGTAACTTACGAGTCGTACCCATCTTAAAGCTAGCATGATCAAAAACTGTGTCTATGAGATAGCAAATTTTTAAGAAAATTTAAAATTGTAAGAAAGTAGTTGAAATGATATATGTATAAAAAAGGCATTTATAAATAATATTTAGTTTATAAATAATTAATATTTATATTATAAAAATTTTAACTGTAATTTATTATAAAGAGTTATAATTCTTAATTTTATCCTTGAACTCATATCCTGCGAAAATATATTATCAAACAGCTCCAATCCAAAGTCAAAACTATTTAGTACAATTTCTCGGTTATGATGTGATTACTTTTTTTTCATCATTTTTTTATGAAACCGTCGTGTTCTGATTTGAAAAGAAAATTATTATTTATATGGACACCTATTTATCTTATGGTGAAGCATTGAGAAGTAATTAATTAGAATAAGAAATACTACTGAAAAAAGAAATCTTTAAATAATGTTCACATATTGTACTTACCATCACAATCGAAAAGTCTAAGCTATATTCTATTTACGTATTTCATTATGCTTAAAGCAGTTGAGAGCTGTAATTTTAAATTATATCATTCATTCGTGCAATGTGAAATAAAAAGGAAGTTTTTCAAATATTTTATAGGAAATATATAGAATTTCTTCCGTTTTCCAATTTCTAACCATAAGGTTATTAAATAAAAATTCTTTGATAAAATCCTACGAAATAACATTACTGCATTTTTAATATATTTTAAGTGTACGATATCAGTAGAGGTCGAGATATTTTAAAATTTTTCAAAGGAACAAACATACAAGTAGAACTACAAATTCTTTCGAAACGTGCATCGAATTTTACTTTACACTTTAATATATAAATACGGGGAGTTTTCAATAAGAAAACTTGAGCTTATATGTTTATATGGACACTTCACGCGCGTTAAAGAAACGTGCGAATCGTCGCGAGGCGTGACAGTAGAAAAGGGAAATTTGGAGAAGTTTCCATCGAAATAGAATAGACCATTAAACAGGATTATTAAAGAAAAATAAATGTAATAAAACAAGTCGTGCGTATCGTGTAGGTGGGGGAGAGGAGGGCTGGTAAGGGATACAGGGTTTTATGGCGCAGTCGACGGTCGACTCCCATCGAGGCTGGTCGCTTGATCCAGACTCTAGTAAACTTATCACGAGTTGTAAGTGTACGAATGAAATGGTGACGCGAAATATGTGATTTGTTGAACTGTTACGAGTTTAAAAAATCGAGAACAATGATTCCCTTAAAAATGTTGCTCAGGCTGATACAGATTGTGATTTTAATTTTGATTATTATGTACTTTAATTCAATAATCAAGGCGCAAGTTAACGGGCAAAAAGTTCAAATCGGTAAGTTTAGTTTGATAAGAGTTTTTAATTTATTTTCTTTGTTGATATTATTTTGTACGTTGTTTTAAATTTTTTTTTTACTTCTTTCTTACTTAATATATATTAAATTAATTTGTTTTTTCACTCGTTATCTTTAAGACGAATGTCATCTGTGTTTTAGTTAGGAGTTATGTTGATTTTATCACACTTAAATTAAAATAAAATGGCATAAAAATTACACTTGAGAACAATTTCAATGTTACATTTTTTTAGTATTAATAACTATTAAATCTATCGCAATATTATAGAATTTAAAATTATTATTTTCATTTTATCATAGTTTTATAAGATTAGATCGTCATAAATTAATTTTATAAAGAATATTGTTAAGGGATACGTGAAATAGCAAATCATATATTTATAAATTCGTTTTATTTTTTCATTCATTTCAAATATAAAGATATAATGTATGATTTAATTCGCATTAATGTATCGGTTTTATGTAAAGTTATTAAAGCTTTTTCGATTTCGTTCTACTTGAAATTCGAGAATCAAGATCTTTACGCTGTTCTCTCTAGGGATAACACAAGCTATTTTCTTGTAGAAAATGCTTGATTCTTTTCTTCGCTCCTTTTTTTAGCTACCTGAACTAAATATACGGAAAAATCATTTTTAATATATTTTAGTTTCTATAGATTATCTTGGCTCTGAAAATATTTTTTGTTTGTATATTTATTTCGTTGTTTTATACGATCTGGTCATTTGAAGAATCAATGAATCGCATATTAATAAATCGCAGCAATAGATATGCCATTGTGAGACCCATAATTTTTTTTCTACCTTATTAATTGACTGAGCGCGACACAAGCTATCTACCGTTTAATATAAAATTAACAATTATATTTATTAATTTATTCAATACGTAGACTCAGAAGTAGAAACCGCAAACATAATTCGTTTGTGAATAATATAAAACCTTATTAATAATTATAATAATAATTAAGTAGATATCCATAACTTTTTTCTTAAACAAAACACTCATACGATTTTATCAAAAAATCTATGTTATTTCTATAATATTGATTAGAATAACGGTATAAAAACAAACTCTTGAAGCATCAGCTTCTATCAGGTCGGTTCATCAAATTGTTTCATCATAATTTCATTGTTTCCGTTATTTAGTGATCAAGATCGCTTTCGATTGGAACACGATTTTGAGTCCATTCAAAGGCCAAGTTAAATTGCCATACATTTTAATTTATATATATATCAATATTAAAACTCAATTATCGTTGTGCGAAGCGTTTTGTTGGCAAGGCAAGTAGTATTTTAGCATCAGTATACTTGATGTAATGAGTGAGTTCGTTTATTTTGCTCTATAAATTCAAAACTAAAAGTTGATAACACCGATTCCTCGAAGTAAAATAAATACGACTTAACATGAACACATACGTTTCGACAGTATTCGTATTCGACAAATGTAGGACAAAGTGAAATATCTTAGACAAGAGAATTCACTAGAAATGAAATGCATTGAAGACAATGTATTTAAATTTTGTTTAATATAAAAAAAGCAGATTTGAGCGAAATAGATAATCAACGAAAAATATTGTTTGATACTTTTTTTTAATTAAAATTATCAGGTGGACTGGCAAATAGGCCAACCGATGGTTACCACATCCACATAAGAAGAAATGGTATCTATTCCTAGTATCACCAACGTGCCACCAACCTTGGGAACTAAGGTGTTATATCCCTTTTGCCTGTAGTTACACTGACTCACTCACCCTTCAAACTTCGACAGTATTGCTGTTTGGCGGTAGAATATCTGATGGATACCAGATGGTATTGCATAAAACACGACTACCAAATAAAATGTATTGACATGATATTTTGCAGTAAAGTTGATTGCAGTGCGAGTTTCATACAAAAACGAGAGAAAGTTAACTAATGAGAATCAGTTAATATTATAACATTACCAGTTTTTAAAATTATTTTCCAAATCATTTCACTTTTATACGCAATTTTCGTTCATTTTTGTCAATTTCGGAGTTTTTACTAACTTTCCGTGTTAATGTTACTATAAGGAGTACTATTTATACAAAAGTCCAAATGTTATCAATAACAGCCTGTGAATGTCCCACTGCTGGGCTAAAACCTCCTCTCCTTTATTTTCAAGCACGAGATGAATTATAAAACCAAATTAAGCACATGAAAATTCAGTGGTGCTTGCCCGGATTTGAACCAGATATTAGTTTGGTTTCGTGACAGCCTCGTTGGTCTAGTGGCTAGATATTAGGATGCAGACCCGGTGGTCCTGGGTTCAATTCCCAGGTCGGGCCAATAAAGTCATTGGGTTTTTCTGTCAAAAAATTCTCAGTAGCAGCCCGGAGTCTGGAAGGTGGAAGTGTGTACACTCCCGTGCCTCGGAAAGCACGTTAAGCCGTTGGTCCTGCGCCTGAACTTACCTGAGTGCACCTGTGTTTGCGCACACACTTGTGCACTATAATATCTCCTGCGCAGTTGGCTAATCTCTCTTGAGAATGGCCGCCGTTGCCGAAATCGGTCTGTTTGGTATCAGATAAAGTTTCTGTTTTTAGAAAGAAATTTATTACCACACCTTGGTTTACGTCAAAATAAAGTTTGATTAATAAAATTATTATTCCTTGGCATCTCATATTTTTTATGTGCAGGCCAATTTTAGTAGGTACCACAAAATCATTACACATTTCTCGCTATATTTTGTATTGTTATCTTCTTAGTTCCAAGAGTCAGTGGATCAATTTAATTATCTAATTTAAGCATCTTAAGTCCTGTAGTTTAGTATGGTAGCTTATTTTTATATTAGGAATGGTTCATATTTCAAAACGTTCTTTCAATTCAATCAATTATTAATAATCATTTACTCTGCTAGCTTCTACAGGTATCCAATGTCATGTTTATAGTACGTCAAGAGGATTATTTTTGTTTTAATATTCATAAAATTTGTACATTATGCGTTTCGTTGATTTGATTTCATCAACAAGTAATAAATTTGCATAATATTTATGTCTTAGATTATTTGTAGGGCGACTTTTACATGAGGGCATTTCAAAAATGTTTGCTGATCTGAGTACAGCGACGTTTGTGTAAGAGAGCGCTGTGTACAAAGATCTCGTTCGTAAAGATTTCTTTTGAAATTTTCTTGCTCTTAATAAAGACAACGTCATTTAGAATTTATATTTTTGTGTTTAAGAAAAATAGAATAAGTATATGGAACTAATGTCAAATAAAACGAAACCTAATATATTTTTACTATATTTTTATTTAATAATTAATTGTAATTCGTAACAAATTTACGAATTATTAAATTATATATTAAAAAATCAAATACAAGGTGTTTTTTAATTAAATGTAATTATGCATTGTTCAACCTTTTCCGAAAATAATTTGAAGTAATTGACGGGAGTAAAATAATTATTTTGTCACTTGAGCTCAAAATTTTCATTTTAAAAACTGTCTTGTTTTTAATAATAAAATTATTACTGCCTGCTCGCTCTACAAGTTTCAGAAACTTGGTACAAGTAAAATTAATATATTGAGCAAAAGTTTGAAGGAACTATTTTGTTATTTTACTATGGATGTATTGAACTTAAGATCATTTTTAAAGTAATAAAGGATACTAAATTTATAATTTTTAATAAATTGACTCTCATATATATTTTATCCTAAATAATATTTATATATATATGTTGATGCATTTTATGATGAAAACGCGTACTAAGAAAGGATTTTTGGAAATTCACAGGGGGTGAAATAAGGGAAAAACCGTTATATGGAAATCCATCATTTTCAAAGTTAGAAGCGTGATATTTCGTACACAAGTTTTTGGTTAGAAATAAATAAGTATAAAAATCAGAGTTTTTCAAAATTTATCACATAAGATGGTGAAATAGGGGTTGAAAGTTTATATGGGGAGTTCGTCATTTTTGAAGTAAGATGCATGAAATTTTATATAAAAGCTATTGGTTAGAAATAAATAAACATGTAATTCAAGATTTTTGAAAATTTACCCTCCAAGAGGGTGAAATAGGGGTTGATAGTTTGCATGGCGACTCCGTCATTTTTGAAGTGAGAAGCATGAAATTTTATATACAAAACTCTGGTAGGAAATAAATAAATACGCATATCAGGGTTTTCGAAAATCTACTCCCCAAGAGGATGAAATAGGGGTTGAAAGTTTGTATGGCGGGTCCGTCATTTTTGATGTAAGAAGCATGAAATTTTATATACTAGCTTCTCTTTAGAAATAAATAAATACGTATTTCAGGGTTTTTTGAAAACTACCCCGCAAAAAGGTAAAATATGGGGTACCTATGAATCGAATTTATTAATTCTTTTGCGTTGGGTTCTCCATTCTCAATTTCACTGATAAGTTCTTAGAACAACGTTTGAATTGGATTTTTAGTTTGACACGCATTATATTTGGATTATATTTGTTTCACATACCTGATTAATTAAAATACTTGATATACAATTGTTGACTTATAAGGTTACCGTGTCGCTCTTTGGATCATAGTTAGGGGTTATGTTGCCAATAACCTCTTTCAGTAAATGAATGATCAAACAATTATTACACTGTTAATCATTAAAGCAAATTTATATTGTTTTTAAGGTTTCTAATTGTAAAAACACTTAGGCAAATATGGAGTTTTAGTTTTTATTGTTGTTATTGACTGCCTGGTTTGTCTATTGGATAGATATAAGGCCGCAAACCCGGTGCTCCTGGGTTCAATTCCCAGGTCGGGCCAATAAAAAGTCATTCATTGGGTTTTTCTGTCAAAAAATTCTCAGTAGCAGCCCGGAGTCTGGAAGTTGGAACTGTGTACACTCCCGTGCCTCGGAAAGCACGTAAAACCGTTGGTTCTACGCCTGAACTCTTTCCGGTCGTGTCGGATTGCCGTCCCATCGGATTATGAGAGCCAGGGAATTGTGAGTGCACCTGTGTTTGCGCACACACTTGTGCACTATAATATCTCCTGCGCAGTTGGCTAATCTCTCTTGAGATTGGCCGCTGTGGCCGTAATCGGTCTGGAGGACATTATTATTATTGTTGTTATAAAATTTTACATTTTCACGTTGCTATTCAAAATATATATGTACTTATAAAATAATTCGTCAAATTAATGATATTAATCATTAGAAAATGGCATTGTGGCAAAAAATATTCAGTGGTATTTGACCAAGCTTGACTCGTTATCTGGAGTTAGGATTCGCGTGTTCTTACTACTGGATCAACACTGGTCGCATAATTAAAAATAATTATAGGAAAAATACATTAATAACACGTCCCGGGAGACTATTCTCAAATGAATCTCATCTCCCGTGCTACGAGGGTGTAAATAAAGACATGACTATGAAATTAGTTGTCAAACGTACTCGCAGTAACAATCGTGATCAAATTGAAAGCAATCCTGATGGAAAACTGAAATTGAGTCTAAGCCAACGATCAATATAAATTATTGGAGCACTTTAGTCAAATTCAGCTATTGAAATTTTTCCTGAAACTATACAAATATTTACCTTTAATATTCAGACAGTGTAATTCTTCGATAAAATTATTTGCAACCTTTCGCCGCTACACACTTGCGTAGTAAGAAATATAAAGCGCTCTATATAAATGTCAGTGTGACGGAATCTAAGATGTGTTGGCCATCGTGCTTCTACTGGCATTAACTCATCCTACAAATGGGAATACAACAATACAAAATATTGTTTGGTGGTAGAATAAGAAGTGGTATAACTGGTTGGTATCCACTCAAACAATCCTGCCAATAGAAGAAACCTTAAAACTATTGCTTATAAATAAAACGATGAGTTAAAAAAAACAATATTGTTAAACTACAAAAAAGTCCTTTGAAAATTTCAAATAAGCAATGTCACAAAATATAATGCAAGTCAATTTCTTCAACTGATTCCAATGATATGGGAAATCAATCAATCTCGGCGATGGACTTCTTCCATCCTCTTCCTTCTGAGATGGTTCAGGTTTCGTTTACATTGTGAGACCGTTTGATAGGTTATGCTCTTGGTCATCGTTGTATAAACGCTGATATTAGTTACTAGAAACGTATTCGACACAACACCAAGCAATCTCTGTGAATGCTTTTCCATGTTCAAAATGTACACGGTTTTCGACATCCAATGCAATTAGTTCATGTTTGGGAAAACCGTCTAAAGGGAATGACTGACAAGTAATTGGCCGTGACGTCACTTGTATAGACCAAGGATACTTGAAAATTTTGTTCATTAAATGAACGCAAACAAATGTGACTTAATTTATGCTGAATAAGATAACACTATTATTTCATTTATTTATATTACTCACAACGTAAGATTTCTCAAATCTAATTTATATTATATAATACGTAAATCTACTTAATTAAATTTTAAAATAGTTTATATAAATAAATATATTAATTGATCTGTACTGATTGATCTGTTAATAATTTACGGCCTTATTTGTTAACGTTGTTCAACAGCTGCTTAGTAATAACACTAATTGGAATTAAACTCAGCATGGCTATTCTATAAGAACTGACTTCATATTTCACTCTTGAATATTGAAAATTGAGTTTACAAATTAATTTATTGGGAGTTCAAAGCAGTGCAAGTACCACTGAATTTTTATGTGCTTTATTTGTATTTTTCATTAAATTTCTTTATTGTATTGTTTATATTTATTATTCTAAAACTAAGTCCCCAGAAAAACTACAGACCAGATTTTTACATAGTTGTCATTAAAAGATGGCGTGATTCATTAGGCTTTGTATAAATACGTTAAAATGTAGTGATGGTTTTTGAAGATCAAGTCAAAAAGTCTTATGTATTACGATTTAAATGTTACACGTTCTTAGCTTTATTTTTTATGATCCTAATATTAAATAATTCATCTCGTGCTACACGGCTAAGTAAAACAACGTGACGAAACCTGTATGTGTTTAATTTCACGGAAATTCTGCCTGTGTGTAATGTGTACTCCACGAACCCGCATTGGAGTAGCGTGGTGAAATATGCTCCACACCTTCTCCTCAAAATAAAGAGGGGAGGCATTAGCCCATCAGTGGGACATTTACAGGTTGTTACTTACTTACGAAAAGGTTAGTAGTGATCAACATTATTATTATTTTTTTTTTAATTTCTATGTATTATTATTATTATTTCACTCGTGTGAAGCCGAGACGGAATACTAGTGCATTATATATTATTATCAGTAATATATATATAAAATGAAATTTACTTAAAATGTTTTTAAATATTAATCATTTTTAAATATTTGTGCCATGATTAACTTATTTTGGTCAAACAATATCGGACTCTGCAATAATTGGAATGACATCTCCTGGTATTAACCATTAATAACAAATTGACCTTTTGTTTTCAAAAGCGTTCATTACAATTCAATGTTGCTCGTTTTCGAATGTTAAAACGTTAATTTATACTTATTTTCGTTTCAATATTGGTTCGAATATGGCTGAATGATAATTGTCTGAAACTAGCAATATGTGTATATCGCGATAAATCTATATTATCTTTTTAATAAAGATATGTTTTATACTACAATAAGATTTGAAACATGATTTTATTATTCCTTCACTAATATGAGGAGGAGCTTAGTTGATATAATGTCTATTTTAACAAAATGATCCTCGTTTCAATTCTAAGTGCTTCTTTCATGTATTTAATTTATGTAAAATGTAAAAGTGACATTGGCACGATATAATCATTCTATTATAAATCGTGTTACTTAAATATCATTATATAATTATTCGAATAAACCTTTTATTAAAAAATGTAATTATTTTTCTGTCGGTACACAAATTATACAAATATCAAGCGCGCTTCAACTGTTATGCCGCTTGATTACTATATGTTTGTAATCAACAACGAAGTTCATAAATTTTATAAATTAATTTATTCAAATTAATTACAAAATAATGAGTAAATCTATGTAACCGGTAATCTTATATATATAATATGACGATAGATAAAATAACACATATATGTAATGCGACTTATTAATATAATTGAGAAAATATTTCGATTTCTTAACGAGCAGGCAGTATATTGTAATAGTTCGTATTTTATCTAAATAAATAAATATTGGAGTAATGCCAAACTGCAAGATGAAAATACATTATTTTATGTTGGTAGTGTTGCAAGATTTATGGCACATACATAGCCTTTAGCAATTCTTACATTCAGTGATGTAGTGTTTACATTAATGCATTATCCAAAAAAAATATAGCCATGCTCTACTTTTAAATTTAACAAGACAAAGTTATATGTAAAACTACTCTGTCAGTAATATCATACATTCTTTAATATATATTATTAAAATTATAACTAATAACGCAGATGATAAAGAAATAAATGTTTTCTTTTATTATAAAACGCGAATGTACGTAGTTGTAAACCTGGAATAAGATATTAATTATGGCGTAGACGTAAGACAGAATTTGTAAAAGTTCTACATAAAGATAAATTTAATAAACGAATACAATATTAAGCATTTTTTTTTTACTAAAATCACATACACAAAATAGAAACAGTAAAAGGACATTCCAAAATTTACTAACTAAAAAAAAATAAGGCCTATCCTTTAAAATGGATTTTTAATCCACTTATTTCATTTAATGAAAACCATTTACAAAATATTGTGACGTTATTAATTTTATAATTTTAGTTACGGTGGCGTCCCCCTTACATTATACATGATGGGCGGTCACGCCAGAGGTAATAAGGTCGTTAGGTAAATATTGTGCTAATATTTCCACTGCACACGCCCTAAATGAATGCTTAGATAAATGAGGCGGAAAAAGTTCGATCTTCGTATGCCTCCGAGAGCCAGTGGCTTTTGTTCACACTATAATGTTACATTCACACGAGACCAATAGCCGAGCCAATCCACTAACCAATCCAATATAGGCTTGGTCTTAATAGAGACAATCCACTACATTGGATTGCCCTTAAGCAATTGATCAAGCCAATCCATTGAAATATAACTATTTCTAGCAGAAAAAAAGAAGAAAGCCTCGTATAAAGGCCCACGTGTAAATTACTACTTAAATAGGGTTGGCTATTGACCTTATGTAAAAGTACGAAAGTTCACAATTGGACTAATGTTCAATAATAATACCGACATACACTTTTGTTTTTACTTGCCTTTTTGTAATAATTACTATAGTAATTATTAATTTTGGTTTATTTATTTTTTTACTTTGTTACAGGCCTATTATCTTTAAAGTATATTTTATATCATCTTTAATGAATTAAGTGCTATTGGATTATGTAATTGTAACAAAATATCCTAGCCTCCTATCCTTTTAAAGGCTTATTCCGCCATGCATCACTCCATGTACAAATGTACATTAATTCACCCCAGGCAAGCAGATTCGTTATATTTTCCATCAGCGCTGAGCACCATATGATTCATAAACAAAAAATAATCCCTTGACAATTCAATGGCACTTCCCAGTATTTTTACCTATAATATTTTTTTAATGTGTTAGGCGGCCTACAAATGGGGCACCTGTTGGTAAAATATTAACCATTCCGTTTAACTAAGATGTTATGTCTTTTGTGCCACTGAACACTGTTACACTGACTCACACACCCTTCAAACCGTAACACAACAACACTAAATATTTGGTAGAATATCTTATGAGTGGCAGAAGGGCTCACACAAAGCCCTCCCACCAAGCTATATTTGACATCCACGTATTCTATACTTTCCGATTTCCTCGAAAATCCATTTTTTACGAAGAAGCACTATATCCTTGAAATGATACACCCCAACAATCACCTTATAATATATTAAAAAGATTTAAGTAAACGTCTAATCAGTGAGCATGTATACATAAATTAAGTTAATGTTAACATAAACTGCAAATCGGATTATAATTTAATCAGTGAAGATCGATTAGAAACTCAGCCGCTTAGTACGTTACATGCAAAACTATATAAAGTTCGGGACTAACAGAACCGGTTCGGTCAACATCAAATCCTCAGAAGTTTATCTGAGAACAAAGATACTTTTTTATAAAACAAAAAAAAAATCTTGCAACAAATATTTTTTAATTCGAAATTAAAATTAAGCTACCATTTGTGCTATTTTTACACAAACCAATGTATGAAATTCAAGTCTAATCTATATAACGTATATCTTTACTAACATTAAAAGGATGAATTTCTTTTTTATTTTGATTTGACACTCTCTGACGACCTACCAGTGCGATTTTATTGAGTATTGACCAACTTATAGGCATATATCATGGATATAATAGGTCTGCAACGACTCATACGAGAAAAGCAGTATCGTTGAACGCAGCTAAATCGCAAAAGTGCAACTAATTATCGTAAATAGAAAATGTATATCGAATCTAAAATTTATATGCGTTAATATATACCAAGATGTCTTAGGAATTTTTTTACTTTATTTTTAGAGAGTATCAATCAACACTCTCTAAAAATACAGCCAATGGTTAGCGGTATTTTGAAGATAATATGCAGTCAATTAAAACTCTTTGAAATTTCTAATTTCAATGTTTACTCTTAAAATATTCGTATTTGATAGATCTTCTTCTTCCTGTTCTTATCCCACCACGTTGGGTCAGCAAAAAGTACTTGACAGATATAATACATTAATAGTGATACTCAGAAATGGTAATTAAATTTTATGAAGATATAAATGCAATACTAAAATCACCATTTGTTCCCGTAAGATACTATTATCATCAATAGTATCTTTCAATTCGTAATCCATTAGGATCACAGTTGGTCTCGACTGTAAGTTTTATTTTATTTCAAGTGTCAGTTTGAAACAGACCGAGTTTTTGTTTGAAAAAGGGCCATTGCGTTTGACGTTTACGACACCGGTTTAAGTGTTAGCACAGAATTCTATATAAAAATTCACCAATGAAATCAAACCATAAATTTATAAATATACCTATTCTTTTAACACTTTTAGTTTATTTACTAAATCAATATTCTATATGATACTACCCTGTTGGCTTAGTTGAAGCTAGATTTAATTCTAAAACTGTTTACTATTTCAAGCAAAATACGTAAAATTATAAAATATAGGTAGCCTGTTGGTGTGGTTGGTAAGATACTTGCCTTTCACGCCGCAGGTCGTGGGTTCGATTCCCACCCAGGACAGACATTTGTGTGCATGAACATGTCTGTTTGTCCTGAGTCTGGGTGTAATTATCTATATAAGTATTTAGTTACAAAAGAAAAGTAGTCTATGTAAGTATATCAGTTGTCTGGTTTCCATAGTACAAGCTCTGCTTAGTTTGGGATCAGATGGCTTTGTGTGAATAAAGTCCCAGGATATTATTATTATAGGCCAGTACTTGCTGTTATATCAGATGTTAAAATATCAATCCGAAGACTTCGACATTCTCAGTCCGAACCTCAATAATTTTACGGAAAATTTAATGAAATCACTGAATTAGCAGCAGTATTGGAGTTTAATTTATTTCATTAATATTTTTTTTAAGTTTGTTCGATGTATGTATGTATATATATTATATTTTTGTTTATTTTATAAGTGTAGTGTCATTCAATTGTATCGTTTTTTTTATATCGTAGAGAAGGAAAACATCGTAAATGGCAATATTTGTATCCAACGACCGACACTGAAGTAGCGTGGTGGTTTAAGTACCAAACAGCCACGAGGACATGATGCCTTAGTCAGTGTATCCTTAGTAAGTCATTTAGTGTAACCACATGCACAAGTCCATAACATTTTCTTTCGCAAGGTTGCACCTACCTTGCGAAAGATGGTTAATATTTCTTACAGTGCCAATATCTATGTGCGGTGTTGACAATGAACCATCAGGTGGTCTATTTGCCCGTCCGCTTAACTATTTCATAAAGATAATTTATCTTATCAATCATAATAAAGAGCTGAGCACTGATGTGACCTACTTATCAAACGTGTATGAAACTTAAAGTTGGTTCAAATCCAGATTGATGACATACTTATTGTGTCTCTAAACCACCTTACGTTCCTAATTGAGGTTTTATTATATCAGTTTCAAATGAACGAATATATCTTAAAGAATCCTGTTAGTTACATAGGAAACATCAGTGATGTATTAAGCTGTGTGATTATGTAATGAAATGTTTAGATATGCTATGAATTTCACTCCTTAAGAGGGATATTGCTTAGCGGCGTTATGCCACATATATACATGCTTTTAGTAAATAATTTATTAACATAAAATGCTTTGTTTGTAAAAACATTCTGCTTATACCCCTTCGTAATTATTTAATCCAGTAAAAAATATTTTTATTTATCAAATTATGCTCAACAAATGGACTCTTTTTTAATTTAAAATTGTATTGACGTATTGTTTTATATATAAAGAGCCGTTATTGATATAAGTTGATAGTGACATTGTTTATTGATCATACAAATATTTACTCTGACCTTCGTTTGTTTAAATGTATTCATTGGTCGGAGAAAATTAAACCATTGGTACACTTTATTTATGTTTTATTTAAAGTGTAACACAATATCTTTCGCCATAGTTGCACCAAAATCTGTAGGAACTAAGATGTTATCTGCCTTGAGCCATTCCTTCGTTATGCTCACTCTTCAAACTATAACAAAGCAGGGAGGAGTAGGTGGTACCCGCATAGAACATCCAGCCCATAAGGCTTCCATCAAGTAACAACAACCATATTATGATAATAAACAGAGATGCTGGTATATCAAAACAAAACCATCTATTCAATCCAGACGACGGTACCATAGATACAATACAGTTACCGCGTATTTCACGTGATGTGTTAACCGGCTGAATTCTGACCGTAAATTTATAAAGTTAAGCGTTGCATAATGCGTTCCTCAGACTTGAATTAAATCGTCCGTTTCTTCGTCTTCAAAAGGAGACGTGTATTACACACAATGCTGCGAACTTGCGACAAACGACGTTCTATATACTGTTTCTTGGTCTGTATATGCGACAGTATTAGTATTCTTTGTTTCAGCTTCAAAATCTGTACCTTTTACTTTAAAATACCCTCGAATAAAAATCTAACGTGAAACTACAGCACATTATATGTAATTTAATATTATAATTATATTTCATTTCCCTGTATCGAAATAAGTAGTAAGTTAACAAACATTATCTTAATATAATTAAGACCCCAACATCATATAATATACAGTTTAAATCATAATTATTTCGACATCAACAACTTCGAGAGATATAGCTATACAAAGTTATCGTACAGCTGTGCCTATACGATATACGTACATGACGACCGCACCAATAATTTTGTTCGAACAATTTGCATGACTACAGAACTTTGCCATCGGGTGGCCTGACACGAAGTTTCTCGAATTATTGATATCTACTCATGTTCCTAATTTAAAGTTAGAGAACGAAGGAAATAACAAAATTATAGAATTTCCGTTCATTCATATTTATCCACCTGTAAATTTCCCACTGCTGGGCTAAGGCGTACTCTCCTTGAAAAGGATTGAAGTTTATTCCTCCACGCTGATTGAATACGGGCTGGAAACACATGAAAACGATGGAGTTCTCACAGAATTCTAGCCGACACGTGCTGCGCAAGCAGCTGGTTTTCTCACAATATTTCACCTCACCGCCAAGCAGGACATACATTATAAACACAAATCATGCACATGAAATTGACTCTTCAATCGCAATCTTCTGTTTAGAATGTCCACTAAGTCATACATGTTTTTAAATTCTTTTAACTAGTTTTAGTTTTTTTAACTTCGATTTATTATACTTCATTACATAATAATGATTAAGGATGAAAGTATAAAAAATCTAGTAAAGACTTAATCTTTTTTGGTCTTTTTTTTAATTGTAGTAAGCGAGTTGCTTTGATTTCCCGTTGGAATTTCTTCCATCTCGAACTCACTTTGGACAAACAAACGTACAATTATCCGAGAATTGTATCATTGTTGAATACCATGTATGGAAAATGAAAATAGGTCAATACAAAATTAATATTTTGGCAAATCATTGTTTACATGCGCCTCTATAATTTATATACATCATTCCCATTGCACGTTGAATGGTGTACCAAATTTCTTATAAAATCCACTCTGTACCAGCTTTATTTTATTTCGCCTTTAGTGTGAGTCAAATCTTGCAACTGAACAAACCAGCTTCACGCTACCGAATTAAATGTAAATTTTCACACCCGTTTTGTTATTAAGACAATTGAATTTAAATATACTAAATGTTATTTACCAGCAGTTTGTTAAAATTTCTGGTAAATAAGAGCATGTTTTTTTTTATAAAAACTTACTAGAAGATATCGATCTCGTTCAAAATAACTGACTTATTTGTCAAAAAGAGGAGAGGAGAGACTGTCTCCTAAACACAAAAATTGTAACTAATGAAATTTAATCGTGACCATTTTGAGCAACAACATTTTGTAATTTGAAATAGCCAACTAAATGGCCATAAAACTTATATTTACACAGAGCTATATATTGAGTCTTCCTAAGGATCTATCGCACGTTTAGCTAAAGCCGACGCGATGTGCTTTTCATCCTGGACCATGAGCGCGTCACAAATCATAAATCAACTCATAACTCTCTGACGTCGTGGTAAAAGCCGATTTAAAATTTAGGTTTTATTTTGTTTCCAGAATTTATACTCGAGTTTTAAACGCGCAAGAATATAATGGAATCGGTCAATTTATTAAAGGATTGTGGTGATTTAAATACGTGAAATTACGATTCAACGACTGGATACAGATTCTTAAAAAAAGTATGCTTTACAATCACAATAACAATCGAATTTTCTTTTAATCAAAACAAGAATCGTTATATGCACTATTAATTGAAATAAATATTAATATATTTTTTAATTTTCCAAACAAATACGAAACGTGAATTTAAGAAATTTTAATCAACCAATATAAAGGAATATTAGTATTGCAGTTACTTCATTTATTCGAATTCTGACGTTAAACCAAATTGGAACATTTCAAGCTAAGGTGGATTAACGAGTTGAATGAACCTATCATATTAGAACCTGTATGGGATGAACTCGAAAATCTTCGAAGAAATTATTATAATCTCCTCGAGATATTAGACGTGGTCTAAAATAAGAAGTGTATTTAATCATTATATTAAATCATATATCATATTGTAAATTAATATAATGTAAGATTTATTTAAAAAAGGAAAGTATAATATAATATGTTCATGAGCTAAGAAAGTTGGAGCTCCACCCACAAAACTATGCGCTGTAAGATGACGTTTAAATTACATCACGTGTCACGTAGATTTTTTCGAATAATTCCCGCAGAATCTCTTAGGTTTTATACTTTTAATTGTCAGTTAAAGACTAAATGTTGGGCAAGCTGTCTTAAAGATGATAACTGTCTTAATTTTTGTCTTTACTAAGCTCCAAAAAAGGAGATGAATTGTGAGCACAAATTAATCACTTGCGAAATGGGTCTTTAGAATTCGAAACTTGCACTGAAACGGTAGTTCACGTGTTATTCACAAATTAGTATTAGCCTCATGAATTAAGAAGTACAGCGATTACTGCTATTCGTCTTAAGTTAATAAATGCTATTTATTATACTTTTCGGATATATTACAACATGTGTAAAATAATACAAAGGTAAACAAAAATAACGACGCATGTCATGCGTTAATATATATTTTTGCACGGGTGAAAATATTACTTTGCGTGTTACTGATTTCATTAGAATATTGCTAGTATTTATTTACATTATGTGTAAAAATGTGGTTGTTCATTTTATTAAATTGTAGTATAATTAAATTGATGGTTATTGAAAAAAATATTAAATGTAACTAATAATAAATAAAATATTGAATAAAGCGTTATAAAAACTAATATTAACTTTGCATAACTAATATTAATAATCTCTGTACATAAAACAGTTTTGCTCAAATTATAAATTCTGATAATTAATTTATATACAAAATTCGGATCTTTGTAAGCCGTTTCCGCTTTTCGTTTACTTGAAATATGAACTGTTGAATACGAAGTAAAATCAAAGTTACGATGAACTTCATGAGTACGTACGGATTATCGAATTGAATGAACCCTATAACTCATTTTTGCAAAAGCACTATAATAAGACTATTTTCTTTACATAGTAGAAAACAAAGTCGAGCTAGACGTAGTTTCCACCCAATACTTACCCAGTATTTAAATAAATTATTTAATTTAGCTTATATTAATTATATTCAAGTCGACATTAGTTAACACATTTGTAATCAAGCCACAAAAAGGTGCTTTTGAGGCGCTAGCGTAGCTTTCAGTGATTAACCTACGAACGCTTTATCAAATTATTATAATATGTCGGCATTAAAAGTAAAAAAAAATATTAGTGCGATTTATTTATCAAGTATCATAAATCCTCATTTGTTTATTCACATGGTTTATACATTTAGCAATTTATAGCAGCAGTTTGAAGAGAGATGTAACAAGATATTTGAATAAAATATGTGATATAAAGACGTGGGGCGTTTGTTAACATGTATCACAGAACGATAGAACGTTTGACTTGGTACTGAATAAGATTCGTTTATTATAAATTATTATTAATTTTCTCGCCTGCCTCGTTGGTCTAGTGGCTAGATATAAGGCCACAGACCCGGTGGTCCTGGGTTCAATTCCCAGGTCGGGCCAATAAATAGTTATTGAGTATTTCTGTCAGAAAATTCTCAGTAGCAGCTCGGAGTCTTGAAGTTGGAAGTGTGTACACTCCAGTGCCTCGGAAAGCACGTAAAGCCGTTGGTCCTGCGCCTGAACTCTTTCCGGTCGTGTCGGATTGCCGTCCCATCGGATTATGAGAGCTAGGGAATAGTGAGTGCACCTGTGTTCGCGCACACACTTCTGCACTATAATATCTCCTGCGCAGTTGGCTAATCTCTCTTGAGATTGGCCGCCGTGGCCGAAATCGGTCTGGAGGTGTTAAGGCTTTGTGCAATCCCATCTGGGTAGGTACCACCATCAGATAGTGTACCGGCAAACAGCAAAATTTAGTATTGATGTGTTCTAGTTTGTAGTGCGAGAGGGCCAGTGAAACTATAGGCACGAGGGAAATCTTAGTCCCAAGGTTAGGTTGGTGGCGCATCGGCTATGTAAAGAATAGTTAATATTTCTGACAGGGTCAATGTCTGTGGGCGGTTGTGACATCTAAACATCACTTTTTCGTTACCCGCTTTAAATTAAAAAAATGTGGTACATATCTGACTTTCTGCTTTCTGAGTTCAGTTCCATATTTACACAATTTTTTTTTTAAATTGAAAGCTACTTCAAATATTATAGAGGATACACAAAAAAGTGCAAAACAACCCCACGGGTATTTTATCAAAAGGTTTTATATGAACTACAGATTGGTTTGATTTTTTTTTTTTAATTTTTATTTCCGTAAACGTAGTTTATGCGACGGGGAGGGACACAGGTCACTTTCATTCTATACATAAAGCATGGTAGCAAATCAGCAGAGAAAAACTAATTGGAATTAAATTCAGAGATGAAATTTATTCAAAGATTACAACATATTTTTGTTTATATTTAATCCTTTGATTACGTGATACTTGAATTATTTCAGTACCTATATTTTATGAAAGTTTTATCATTTATTATGTTCAGAAAATAGCTTTATTTATTTTATTAATGATAAGATATTTCAAATAAATAATTGTATTGTATAGAGTTTAACGTAGTGTAGGACGCCCTGCAACAAGGTGGACCGACGATTTGAAAAAGGTGGCAGGTACGGGATGGATGCGGACTGCCCAAGATCGGGATGGTTGGCGTTCTTTGGGGGAGGCTTTCGTCCAGCAGTGGACGGCGACAAGCTGAAGAAAAGAAAAAAAAAATAGAGTTTAACATTTAATAGTCGCAAGTTCCACTCACTCATCACATATTCACCATCCAAAAAGCAATACTTTATATAATTATCCGGTTTGATGGGTGAGCCAGCGTAACTACTGGCACATGGGATAATATATCCTAGTTTCCATGGTTGGTGATTGACGATGTTAAAGATGATTATTATTTCTTACATTACCAATGACTTGTACTTGCCTGTGGTAATCACTTACCATAAAGTCATAACCACACTGTCCACCTATTTAAGCTTTAAAAAAAAAAACATAATGTTGTCTTACGATCAGGGCCCAGTTTAATAAAGCTGACAATTCCACAAGTCCGACATATGTCGGAAATCGACAATTCGCTAATTTTTCTGCTGACAATAAAATGTACAGGTGACAAAATTGTCACCTGGGCCCTGTTTAATAAAGCTGTTAATCCGACTTATATATCAAAAAATTACAAAATTGTAGAATTATCGTGCTTAGGATATTTAATAAAAGTGACAAATATGTCGAATATCGACAAATAAAAACGCGTTTAATCACGGTCGTATACACAGGTCTATCAACAACGGTAGTGGGGGTACGTCGGCTGAATGATGCAGTTCAATTTACGGCCGCCAGAGGCATGACAATTCGCGTAATAATTATCCCGAACACTTTTTCAAATCCAAACCAAACAGTTAAGTAACAACAAATCCGCAAAACGATATAACAATTAGTAAATAACACAATACTTGGGACAGAAAAATATATGCCACATGTCACTCAACCAGGTTCGATAGCAACGACGTGCAGCGGGCGTTGTTGCGAAATAAAAGTTGTAACACAATCGCACCAATCTCTCACCACTGAAATTGGGCTCCGTTGATAGACCTGTATACAAGGCCGTGCGCTTAACAAAACTCGACATATGTCGAAAAACCACAGTCAAATTATTTCTGACAATTGTCAGTGACAATTATATCGACTTGTGACATATTTCAATTTTGTTTATGAAGCAAAATAAAAAAAATAGCAATTTCGTTTTGTAATCGTTTAATCGTAACGTTTTTTTTTTGTGTGTCGCGTTCGAAATTATCTTGCACAAAAAAATTATAATTTTGGGCCTAATTTATGAAAATAGAAATCTACTCTAAGGACCATGGTAAATTATATTATTTTAACTTGCTCATCCCTTCAATTCGTATTTATTAAAAATTATTTTAGTCCGTTACACGACTTTATGAGGTTATCAAGTAGATATGTATTATATTGTGTAGGTACGAGTATGTATGAAAAGTGGGCATTATGAAACGATTTTTTTCCCTCGTTGATTTTTATGGATCTTTCAGGAAAAAAGAGATAACTGTCTGCAGACTGGTTCTCAGGGAGAAAAAAAATACAAATATGATGATTCTGACGAAATGATACTAAAAATCGTAGGAAAGGATTCTCCAGCCATAGATGGCCTGCAAATACCGGAATCTTCAGGGTCAAATAAAACACAGGTATCGGTACCTGTTGTTATCGAAGAAACACCTTCTCTTCAACCCAAAAATCTTAAAAGCAGGAAATCGAATTGGAAGTTGAATTTGCCAAGGAGAAGCTTGAAACTGCAAAAAGAGAAGCTTGAAATTGCAAAAAGAGAGAAATATAAGCTAGATTTGGAGCTACTCAAACTCGAAAAGGAATTAAATATATAGCCATCAAAATTCACACTACCTCTGTTTTTACAAAACGTTCCACCAAATAAATGATTCATTCAAATTGTTGTATTATAGACTGTAGCACTGCAATCGCTTCCTCGTCAAATACTTCGTCCCCATTGTCCACAACTATATCATTCTCATTTCCGCTAATATGTTGTTCTAAATAGGGTATATAGCAATCTGAGCTAACCGTTTTTCAATATTATGCAAAACAATGCAAGATAATATAACATTGCTCGCAATTATCGGCTGAACTCGTAGGTGATTAAGACATGGATTTTTTTTTTTTTATTATTCTCAAAGCATTTTCCACCATTCTCCTAGTTGACTTAAAAGCACGCAAGAACCTTTCTAATGATGCCGTCCTTGGTATTTCTATTGGTATATTAGGCATTATAAGCCACTTTTTCAAACCATTTCCGCTGTCTCCCAAGATTATTGCGTTTGGGAATGGTCTCCATCCACTTTCCCATGTCTGTGCTAAAGAAGATCATCTCATCACTCTGGTATCATGAACAGCCAGGCCATCTTGCAGATGCGTAGAAAATGTCTAAGTTTGGTCCGCATACCACCATTAAGGAACCGTCAACAATACCAGCTATTCTAGGTATCCCATTATGCCCGATGAAAAGAGTTGGTATTCAGTTACAATTATCAGGCCAGCGAACCTCTTCTCCGAGTAATTCAGTAGTCACAGCTCCACATACCCTTCTTATGCAATGATGTACGGTTGCTTTACTAAGCCCATGTGCATCACCAATAACGTGGTACTGTGAACCACAACCCATCCAATGCAAAGCGCTTAAATTTGCTTATCGGGTGTAAGTGCTAAGTTTCTACTTGTAACGTGTTCATGTCGATGACCAATTTTATGGTTACTATGGATTTTTTGACATTTGTCGAGTTTTATTTAACTCATTTACATATGACAAATATGTCAAGATTTCACCTCCCGATATTTGACATATTTGTCAATTTTAATAAACAGACTAAGCGCGACAATTTGACAATTTTGACATTTTTTGACATATATGTCGGATTATCAGCTTTATTAAACAGAGCCCAGGTATTTCACATTTTACATAAATAAATATTATATTGACTACACACAGAAATTTATAGCTTATATAATATGAAACAACTAAAATACTTTATAAGCAAAATAAAATAAATCGCTTTTATAAAACCGATGTCTATTTTGATTGTATAAAAACCGCGTTAAATTACATCACATATATGTTTGCGGTAAAATATTGACCGATTGGTTGCCTCAGATAAAATTTTGGTTTCATTTTTTTATATTTTCATAGAAATTAATATCATTTAAAGTCCCACACCCAGGTGTGGACCTAAGGACCTAAGGATTATTGAGGAGAAAGTTTGAAGCTTATACCGCCACGCTGCTCCAATGTAAAGACACTCCAATGTAAGAACACGTTGTAGTTTTACATCCACCACATGCAGGTTCTCTCACGATTTATTTCTTTACAACCACACATTAAGCACATGAAAACTCATAAGTCCTTGCCCGGTCTCGAATTTCAATCACCGATTTAGACTCATTCATATCTTTAACATCATCCTTCACGCCATCACGACTGATAAACATATCATTAAAATTATTTGATATTTCCAAACTTGTATTTTCTGTTACGCTTATACGTAGAAACACACATAGTAACTGATATTACATTTTTGTAATTAATTAATTTCAAGTTCTTTATTAAAATTTTATTTCCAAAAAAAAAAGTGTGTTCTTTTTATTTCCAAGAAACATTGTAAGAGATAGATAATGGAAGGAAATTAGAAAAAAAATGTATTTACTTGAGAACTATAACTTTAACTTAAGAACTTCAACTTCAACTTAAGCGCACGTTTATGAAATAAAAAAATAAAAAAACAAAATGGTATCGAAGTCAGGCGCCGTAAATAATTTAAAATATATAAAGTAAATATATTATATAGTAGTTATAACATTTTTAATTAAAAATAAAGTTCTGTTTTAAAAGAAAGTTAAAATAATTGATATAGTTTCTAATAGGAACAATGATATTGCTTGTTAATTGGATTAAGTTGTACTCCGAGGATAGATCAACTTAACAACTTCTAAAGGTTAAATAACAATTCTCATACTTAGAAACTCAAAGTTTGCTAAGCTGTGGACAATCATTACTTTAGTCCACCTTGAGATGTAAAGGACAACGGTTTGCTTTGAAACCGTAAATCTGTTTGAGCTCGATTCAAATCCGACTTGAGCAAATATTCTAAAACGCATTAATAAATTTAATTTTGGAATTCATTCCACGTTTGATAAACCATTAATTTTCAACCTTTTTTTAAAACAATATCCATGGAAGCGTAAGCCTAAAGTTCTTTTTGCTTTTCTTTATTATAAATATGAAATTAATATTTTATTACATTTGTCTACATCAGTTTTTTTAAGTAGTTAAAAAGTCTACAGGAAAGTTATTTGTAATTAAGATACGTAACAGACATGAGATGCATTCAATTTGAACGCATCTGAGTAAACAGACGAAGCGAAAAGGGACACGATATTAAATCATTTGCAAGGCTATGTCCACACAGGTAAGATTAATCAACGTTGTATTTGTATAACCATAACTTCGAATTTCAGTTGCTTTGATTCAAATGAATTTAGTTCAATCCTATATAGTCATAGAACACGTTATCTCAATCATAGAGATTCATGTTACGTTATTGACTGCCTCGTTGGTCTAGTGGCTAGATATAAGGCCGCAGACCCGGTGGTCCTGGGTTCAATTCCCAGGTCGGGCCAATAAATAGTTATTGGGTTATCCTGTCAGAAAATTCTCAGTTGCAGCCCGGAGTCTGGAAGTTGGAAGTGTATACACTCCCGTGCTTCGGAAAGCACGTTAACCCGTTGGTCCTGCGCCTGAACTCTATCCGGTCGTGTCGGATTGCCTTCCCATCGGATTATGAGAGCTAGGGAAGAGAGAGTGCACCTGTGTTTGCGCACACACTTGTGCACTTTAATATCTTCTGCGCAGTTGACTAATCTCTCTTGAGATTGGCCACCATGGACAAAATCGGTCTGGAGGATATTATTATTATTATTATTGACTTAATAGCTAGCAAAGTTTTTGCTTTATAACTACTCGAATTCAACATTGCTAAGGGCACAAAAGAGCACACGGTACCTAACACGTCTTCTTCGGGCAAGGCAGTGAGAAACTAGTCTTATATGAAACTAAGTCAGTTATTTTATTTAGAACAAATTTGCACCCACTTCGCATGTAAGACATCAGATATTAGAAACATCATGTCTCTTTTTGTACCCCCAACAACGGTTATACGAAATTTCTTACCGATTAGATTACTTAAGACATGAAAGGGTTTATTAGGATTTACGGAAGCACCTGTAAAACAACTTTGTATTAAATTGTTTTGTACTTATTTACAATAATTTACAGAGACCTTATCAAACTTAAGAATCTTTATTTCTACAATATATAATAGCTTGGCAATCGAATTTGTTACTTAATTTATAATCTCATTTAATATTATTAAGTCACCCATACGGGCATTATAAAACCGAGTAGACTGAATTTTCAATAGATATATATTATTTGAGAGATAGAATTCCGTAAAATTATATTATTTAATGTAACGTTATTGATTAACCCCTTTTATAAGATAATATTGAGACTTTTCTCAACATTTTTAACTATTCTCAATAGTTCAAAATATTGAGTCAAAGTACAATACGAAAATCTGAACAACAATTTCTGAGATGAACACAATCAATTAATAAATATAACTGGATGTTTTATTTTACCGGTGATTAACATACTTATAAATAGTAATTTTTTAAGGATCTGTAAAACCACAGCTGAGCTAGGGCTTGTAAAGAAAGAAAAGGTCCTTTCTATCAATAAAAAAAGCTACCATAATAAAATGGGACCCATCTGTGCTCAATACAAAGGCGATCCAATCATTCGCAAAACACTCGATTAAATAACAATCATTGAAGCATATAAGATTTCACAGTTATAATAGGAAACTTAAAAGGTATCTTAAGAGATATCAACTAAGATTGCTATGGGCTAATTAAGACTGTGAAATTTTCAACCGCAGTTGCCCAGCGACTGTAACACGTGGAACCATTAGGTTAATACCCTGATCGTTCCAAGTTCAAATCAAACACCATGTACTGTCGTGTGCTTAATTTGTATTTATTATGCATCTCGTGCTCGGTGAAGGAAATTATCGTGAGGAAACCTACATGTTTTAGATGATAGCCACATATTGGTATATAGGTAGGTAGACTACCTGTATTGGCGCAGTTTGGTGGACTAAGCTCCAAGCTTTATCTTTAAGAGGAAAGGTGGATTAAGTCCAACAGTTGCATTTTATTTACTGAAATATTCTGAAAACTTATTTTGATGCTTTATTACGATATATTACCAATATTAGTTCTATACTGTAAGGCTGTTCTGAAAGAACAAACTCGAAAGTCCTCGAAGAAAACGGTCGTAAATTGTTAGAAAGGGCGACATTGACCATAATAATTATAAGATTTCAAGAATACGCGCATCAATGTGTAGTATATCACCATAAATCGGCTGTCAATATTTCGAGGGTGAGTAAAGAAGTGAGTTCTTATAACACTGATGACATAGCCCACTTGGGTGAGTATTAATCTCTCATCATTCTACCACCGAACATAATTGATGGCGTTAGGGGCGATTCCACTTTCAACCTTTAAAGCATATGTATAGCCCAGTTACCCATCATATAAGATATAAAGCTAATTTGGATCAAATTAAGTCTCAAAAAATATTACTATAAAAACAGTTTTTTAAATATTTTTATATGCAAAGCTTTACTTAATATGCTCTTCATGCCATAAATTGTGTATACGTAAATTAATTAAATAAAAACAATTTACCAAATTATTCGTTTGTAAAATCAGGCTGTTTTGAACAAGCTTACATTATTCGAGTTATTTCAATAATCGAACCAAATGCGAGTTTTAAAACGAAAAGAAATTTTTTTTTAAAGAATGCTGAAATGAAACACAACTTATCGATCATGACACAATGAAGTGGTTAAGCAAGTATAAACGGTTTACTACTACAATAAAAATATATTTTTATTAGTATTGTTATTTTATTAAATAGTTATTTATATAAGTGGATGGACAAATAGGTCGCTTGATGATAAGTGGTCACTGCCGCTCATAGTATACTTTTGGCGCGTAAGAAAAATTAACGATTTTTGCTGTCTGTGACGAAATACGTTCATAATCCGCCATTTTAACGTAGATAATGTATATATCAATTATGCGTACAAAATATTTTATTTATTAGGTAGCAGCGTAACTCTAAAATAAAAATAAAACATTCCATTTACATTTCCAACAAGTATGTGTCAATTAAATTAGTGCACTCGTTAATGAATATTTTTTATTGTTTTATATAGTTCCATTAAATTTTAATTTATTGTATTATTTTTAATTTAATTTATATTTTTTGTTAATAAATGTAGTTAACAATTCTTAGTTGTAAAAATATCGTTTATTTTATAATCTAATAATATATTTTAATTAATATAAAAAATATGTATTGCAAAATATTGATACTTCTATATTGAAAATGCTTGTTGTGGCCGTCTTGAATATTTACTTTACTTTATATTAAGTAATAAATTACTTTTATTATTACAAAAAAACATATGTAAGCGTAGCAACTGTTGATAGTCTTTAATAAATAAATAAACTAAAGATCTTAATCTTTAATATAAATTAAACAACGATAGTCGATTTAAAGTTACACAACTAATTAATACGTTGTGATACTTAAAATTTGCTATCTATATACAATCTTCATCACAATATACTAATGCGATAAAAATATATTTAACACTTCCTTGCTATGATGTTTATTTTTCTCCATAATAAAATTATGTTTATTTTTAATCATAACACAAAATTCGTTCTAATTTTTTCGATTAAAATTAAAAAAAAGTAGATGCCTGTAAATGTCCTACTGGGCAACGGTCTTTACTCCACAGAACTTATGCTACCACGGTATTCCAACGCGTATCGTTGGTCACACGTGTTCTAATTACGATTTCCGCAGGCATTGTCGATTTCCCCACTCACTTCTCCATTCTCATACTTGTACTATGCGTATATACATCTTAAAGAATAAACAATTTTCGTTTCATTTTCATTTCGTTTCAGTCCCACATCACGTGTAAACAAACACATCACAGCACGCAAACGTATTATAAAAATGTTGTTTGTGGTCACAATATTGCTTTCTTTCTCGCACCATTTCTATCTCTTACACATATATATTATCTCAATATATCACGGCGTTATTAAACTTTTATATGTGATAAAACTCCCGAGGTGGCACAGTGGACAAGTCACAGTAAATCTGAACAAAGGACCGTAAGTTTAAATCTAGGCGAACAATAATGAGTTTCCTCGAGATTCAATTCGTCTGTCTATCTTTACAATAAATGACTTTTCTGGGCCAACAGTGGACTTTACATCAGACGAAAAGAACTTAGACAAATCAATTTAACATACATTTAAAAAAGCGTCTTATAATGGAAATATTTGTATTCAAAATTTTATTTTCACATTTTCAATTCAATATACATTTTTCTCTATATTATATTTATTGTAAAATAAATTTCATCTTAGTACATGTGACACATTATTTTTTAAATTAATTTCAAAATCAAATAAAATAAAACAAAAATATTCAGTCATTAATCTAAAAGTATTTTAATTATATATGCGTAATTTTAATGTATTTAAGAAAACGATGGATGCGAACAATTTTATTGTTCTCTCATATGATTCGCAATGTCTTGGACCTTTGCTTTGGAACTACTTATTTATTTATTTATTTAATGCAAACAAACAGCACATAATAAATTTTATAAATATCAAATATTGACAAATCATTATCAAAATATTTTCCAATGATTAAATACTTACACATAACAGGCGTAGATGCATTGGATAACGGATAAAATTATCGATCAATTAAGGATTAGGTACTAAAGAGAGAGTGGGCTTAGCTAAACAATATCACATATGTTACTGAATATCATATAAAATACTGTGACAACTGTTACATAGTTTTAATATCATAAAAATTCCGAAGTTTCAAGATTATTAAATATGAAATGAATAGTTATGTCAACTATCAAACGAAGTATTAATAATGTATTTTTATCCTCGAATTACTTTTTCATCAAAATTATTCTATGATGGATGAAAAACTTGTTTATTTTCTCATAAATAAAATAATTATACTAAGAATATATTAAATAAAGTAATAGCCTGTGAATGTCCCACTGCTGGGCTAAGGCCTCTTCTCCTCTTTTGAGAAGAAGATTTTGGAGCTTATTCCACCACGCTACTCCAATGCGGATTGGTGGAATACACATGTGACAGAATTTCAGTGAAATTTGACACATGCAGGTTTCCTCACGATGTTTTCCTTTACCGTCAAGCACGAGATGAATTATAATCACAAATTAAGCACATGAAATTAAGTGGTGCTTGCCCGGGTTTGAACCCACGATCATCGGTTAAGATTCACGCGTTGTCACCACTGGGCAATCTCGGCTTATATTAAATATTAAATAAAAAGCTGATAAAGCTAAGATTTTGAAACATTCGGATATCAACCCTTGTTGGGTCAATCAAGATGCACATTATGGAGCTTGGATGGGAATACTCAAGCTCCATAATGTGCTGCATCCTGATTGAAATTTTAATTATAATATATTGAAATTGCCAAGGTTTTGGTAAATTACGATAAAAAGATATATTTTTATTTAACATTATTATAAATGGTATAAATATTAAAGAAACCGAAGATTGTTAAAGTCAAGCAATTCGTATACGAGGACACACAGGCTAACGGACATATGGCCAAAAGCAAATCTACGGAATAGGGTCATTTTCAACTTGTCAACTTTTTCCTCGGACGGCCGTCTTTGCAACATGTGCGCTGAGTTACTGAGCTGCTAATTTTTTTTGCAACAGTTACAAGTCATAAGAATAGTCGCCCTGGTTACTGTGACATTAATCTTTTTATTCGAGTTGAAGTTTTTTTTTCCATAACTAGGTTACATTTTTATGATTTGAATTGGTTTTGCTTATCATATCTTATTTTATATAATGGAGATTTAAAAGTCTTCTATGAACTTTTTACGTGATTGTAATATGATATACGTGTTCGTTATTTGATAATAATTCGTTATATTCTATATGAGCAATGAGTTTATTTATCAAAAATATGATTTTAAACCAGTACTACACGATCTATTAATATTTTATTATTAATAATAGTACTTATTGACAAATAGATACGTCTTTTAAAATATTAAACTGCATCTTATTATAATTAGCGATGCGTAGACCTCAAGTGATGACAACACCAGAATTGTCATTTTCTTTATGTCTGTAAAACCTGCTTTAATAAAGTTAATTTTGATTTTGCAACAATAATGGCACGTGTTTGATCTTGCATAAAAGATTCTCTTTACGTGCGTACGTACGGTAACTGGCCATTAGTCTACCCAAGGGATTTCAATAAGGAACAAAGTTGTTCCGGATGCATTCAGCGACTCCCTTCAACGCTTGATGCGGCTTACCCATCTAGCCAACCGAATGCGTTTTCTTGAACGTTGTTGCTTAGCCAGTAACTTGAGACATGGAATGAATCTCATTTATTTTATACCATGCCATCATATACGATTTAAAGTACTTACAAAGTTTACCTTGATTGAAAACTTATTTACACTTATTACAACAAAAAAATTACGATAATAAGTTAGTACAGTGTGATACACCATTATAGGCAATAACAACAATACAAACTTGGAGCTTAGTCTACCATGCTGTTCAAATTCAAGTTGCTGGTAATTGGCCACATGCATGCACATTGGTCACAATGTTTTGACTTCACCATCGAGTAAGAGACGAATTATTATGCGATTGAATCTGCTATCTTTGTCTGTTGTTAAGAATACGTCTTCTTTTTTCAATTTCATCGTCTTGTATATAAGTGTGTACAACATTTTAATAATAAAATCCACAGATACTTCGATGTTATGACATGCCATGTGCGATTGGGGCGATAACGGTCCATCAGCTAGTTCACCACAAATTATTAACACTGGCTGTTAATATTGAATAAGATTGACGTTGACTGCCGGTATTGTTGATTTATCTTTCAATGATATTTTCCTTGTAAAAAAATTTTGTTCTAAAATATCATATCAATAATGACCATTATATATATAACAAAAGATTCATAAACGTTTTATCTATAATATCTATACTACTATATAAATATATACGCTCTGTCTGTAATTTTTTTTTCACCTAATTTTGTGATAAATTATCTCTTTATGATGCAGTGATTCACATTATACTATTTTTTTCATTTCTGTCTGTCTGTATGTCTTCTTATAACTCAAGAACGGCTTGACCAATCTTGATGAATATTGGTACACACAAAGAACATGTGAAGGCGCAAATGTTAGAATGTATATAAGATCGGTAAACCCTACGGTATCTTATGAAAATTAATTTAAAATCGATAATTACGTCTTTCTTTACCAGTAGCCATATGTGTGTGTTTGTGTGTGTGTGTGTTTATGTACGTGTGTGTATATGTGTGTGTGTATGTGTGTGTGTGTGTGTGTATGCGTGTGTGTGTACGCGTATGTGTGCGCTTGTGTGTTATTATAGTAATAAAATAATTTATTATATTTTTAATTATACGGGGGTGAAGCCGCGGGTCGCAGGTAGTTAATATATAAAGAAAGTACGTCTTAATTAGTTTCGACTTTTTTTTTTATTGTATAGGTAGGCGGACGAGCGTATGGGCCACCTGATGGTAAGTGGTCAGCAACGCCCATAGACAATGGCATTGTAAGAAATGTTAACCATCGCTTACATTGCCCATGCGCCACCAACCTTGGGAACTAAGATGTTATGTCCCTTGTGCCTGTGATTACACTGGCTCACTCACCCTTCAAATCGAAACACAACAATACAAAGTACTGCTGTTTAGCGGTAGAATATCTGATGAGTGGGTGGTACCTACCCAGACGAGCTTGCACAAAGCTCTATCACCGAGTGCAACAAAGAACTTTGTACAAATGTTTCATTAATAATTTCACAACACAATTAAAAACGATTAATTTCATCATATCATAAAAACAATTTATTTATATTACTTTATGTATCTACATTTAAAAACAGCAAAATAATTAATTCTATAATTGATTCTATGATAAAATATTTTATCGGCAGTTTGTTAACTGATGCACTTTTTATTTGCATATTGTTTCACACACTACATAGCGATTGTTTTATTTTAATTGCTTATTGATGTTTTGAAGCTGTTTCGATGAAAACACATGGTCGTAACAGCTTAACCGTTATTTTTACTTTTTTGTAACAACTATTTAATTGCGATAATTTCATTGCAAACTCCAAACGATTTGTATAAATGGTTGTAGTGTTTATTTAAAGATAAATAATCAAAGTAATCGGAATTGTATGAGTTTTTTTTGACTACGTACATACGTTTATTTCAGCAGGCTATATGTTATCTATTAAAGTTTGATTATTGGGATAATATTAAAGGCAGCTTTATTGTCTTCACTGGTTACAGGCTATCACAGTAAATTAAATACGTCGCCCCCTACCACAAAAAGTTTTCCAATACATACCTTAAAACGACTTAATAACGCCCTTAAATATAGTATTAGGCGAGAAACCCGAAGGGCATGGATCCAAGCGGTCACTTAAGGAATATGAAACGTATAAGCTATAATAATACGAAAGTATTGTTTTTATTGGATTAGTATTGAATCTAGAAAACACAAAGAAACAAAACAAGTGATCATAAAATAAGTACGATTTTTTTTTGTTTTGTTTATCACTTAGGTCTGTAAGAGAAATATATTACAAAAATAATAACATTATGTTGGCATTTGTGATACTTAATATTACTCTTGTTTTTTCGTTTCATCATTTACGTTATGTTTCAGGTTATTAAAGATATATTGTAAGGATAATATTATTGTGATAAATCATGAGTACATTGAGTCTGTTTTATTAATTTGATTTGTTACCATCATATTTGCCTTCAATTTGTTTTTTACAAAAGGTAAAAACCATTCGATTAATCACGTTAATATATTTTTTTAATTAATTCGATGACGTCTAATAACTCAGAATATTTTCGAAAAATAATAACTATTTGTATGGCAGTCGTAATAGTTTTCCTCGCTTTTCATTGAAGATTAATTATATTCTTATTTATTTCAGACCATTTGACATCGGTCTTAATCCAATTCATTGGACATAATATCATTGATTCAGACGATTTGTTAGCCAAGCTTAGCATGCGTTTAAATGTTTACAAAACATCCTTATGTTTTATGGACTTTTATATATCTACATTAAAAGAAATGACATAATTATTAGTAAACTGGACATTAAAAAGTTTAAAATCCTCTTGGTTATTTTCACCGAGTCTTTCGGAGATATTAAAAAAATGTTTGAAAGACAGTATTACAAAAAAGCGGTGGGCGTGATGTATTATATATTAGCACGGTAACCGGCGGAGAGATCGCTTAGCGCGATACTGATTGTTTTTTAATAGGTATTTTTTTGTTTCATTTCACTTAAACCTGAATCTCAGAGTGAATACTTTGTCGTGCAGGGATAATTACAGAAATAATAAAGAAAATTTTAATTTAATTAAAATTTTCTTTATTATTTCTGTAATTATCACGGAATACAAAAATATCTCAACAACCATGAGAGAAAGAAAAAAACTCTTAGAAAAGTGTTTACTATTTATTTAAAAATACTTTTTTATATTTTATTATTTAGTTTTATATAATAATCCCTTAATAAGCTACATAATTGCTTAATATTTCCAAAAATGATTTAGAAATTAGTTACAATTTATTTTGTTAGTATTATTATTATTAATAAACTTAACTCTAACTTAGTTATTTCTTGTATATCAACAAACATTAATATCAATTAGTTTCATGCATTCCAAGTTATCTCGACACCTGATACAGCTAAAGACCTACGCGGGTATACGTGAATTGCCAATAACTAATGGCGGTTTCAGGCTGATTGAGATCAAATTTATTGGTCCACATTCTCAGTACAGCCGCATTCTAAATCACAATAATGGCATACGGGTCTGTCCGACCCACAGATTATGGTATTGCAGACCCTATCCGGTACCCCCTTTTGTTCTCCGCTTAAGAGCAAGTTGAGGCTCAAACACATTAAGTGGGTTAAGTGTTATAAGGTGTCAAATTTTGATTGCTACCAACAATTTAGGTTAAGGCAAGATTAATTTATGTATCTCACAATAAACAATGGCCTATGTAATTTACGTACATTATATAATTAAACTGTAACGAAATGTATACTAAAGTTATTTTTATAGGATACTTGCTTTGTTTTTATGTAATATTTCAAGGAAATATTTTTTCTCATATTTATGTTATCCTATTATTTATATTACACAGGGTTGCAACTTTGGTGTCAAAATAAACAATGTGGTACTATAGAGTTGATTTGATGACGGACTTGAGAGGGATCCATAAGAACTCCATAATGGCTTTGGTGTTAGTATTATTAGTACGTCCATATTGTTTGTATAACATTAAACTCTTTTGTGCATTTTGTATAACAAACTATAACCAACAAACACTCTACATGCATAGCAAATTAATAATATTAGTATATTTGTAAAGCTGTATGCACACAACCTTAAAAATAAACAACATATACATTAGATGTGAATGTATCTTACGATTTCTTTTAAAGCGACGTTCTTTTCTATGTCAGCTAAGAAATGTAGTAATAAAGAATAGGTCTGAATAAAATTAAATACAGCGCTGTCATGTTATTTCTAGCTTAAAAATCCGCTTTAAGCTGGATTTAATCAGAACAAATACACATTTGCGCTTGCCGTTAACGCTCGTTGTGCTTCACGTATGGTTTAAAAGCACTTAGAATGAGTTTGTTTTGCAAAGCAGTGATTACGTAAAGAAAAAAAACTGTAAAACTGTGTTTTTAGGGCAGACACTCGCGCCGATCAAAACATTCTATTTTTTATCTGTTTCCAGAAACGATACTTGTAATTTAAATATAATAAAAAATTTAATGTATACAGTAATGAGTTGAGTTATCAATGCATCGATAAGTATTACTAATGACATAAATATTACGCTATATTCAACAATAACTATTTAAGTAAGCAATAGTAGTGATAATATTGTAGTGACGATCAGAGAATATGCTCAGCAGCATGCTTTAATATTGTATGAGCCAAAAACCCGATGTTACCTAGTTCACAGTTTCAAGTCACTTTTTTACGACTATACCTCTAGTGTAAGAAGTTGAGAAAACTGAAAACTTGACAATTGTATTCTCTATTAAATTGTATTTACTTCAATGTAGATTAAAATATAAAATTCTCAAAATTATTTGTCGTTATAGCTAACGTTCAAACGAAACGCGCGGTGGCTCGTTAAAAAGAGATTTTTGACGTCGAAACGTCAAAATATTTACATCTGCCAACTATTTTATTGTTTGCGGCGATTTTAGTTTTAGATATAGAATTTAACAAAATGCATTTTTAAAAGCAACGACTGAATAAATCACCGCATATTGGCTATTTACGCTGATCCATTGTTAAATATAAATGTGTGTGAAAAACTATTGGAAAATTAAGCGTTTTCAGATTTTAATTGATGAATAAGCTTATTTCGTGTAGTAAAAAACGGTTGTTAACAGTTGCTATGAAGTTTTTTCGCTTATATAAAAATCGTATTAGAAATTGACGTATTGATTGACCTTTACAATTTACAATATAATCACCATAGAATAATAACGCTTAGTAGGAGTGTAGGCCCAAGCGAATTGAAGTCATTCAAATTGTTACTAGTCTCAATACATTTGACGTCACGTCAGTTGTCACGATAAAGTGTCATAGTAAACATCTCGCGCAATTTATTAAAAAATGACTTACTGTGTAGCGAAAGGGTGTCACAACACTCCACATAAAAAAAATAAGTATAAGACTATCACATTTCACACGTAACTACTATTTGGCAACTTATAATTTTAGCTAAAATACAATCATCAAAACATAAAAAGAATTTGTAAACAAAAGACGCCAATACAATAAAAATGTTGCCAACTATGGAAAATATATTTACCACGATTTTATACTAAATAAATTTTTCTAATAATAATAAAAGCTAAAATTAAATAAATGATATTGCAATATATAATTATAATACTTATTCATTAATTGTAATCGTTTTTAGCTTTCCTTCGAATCTGATTGCTTCTTCTTACATATCCCGTCCTTATTCCATACAAACCTACTATTTATCACAATTTACTGTCAGAAAACCTTTCAGCGCTGTTTAATTAATTTTAATGAAAAAATAATAATGTCCAATATTATTGTCTGACAAATTGTCACATCTGAATACAACCTACGTAATAATTCAAATTAATTAAATGCAAAAAATATATTTCATAATTAAATAAATTAAAAGTTCAAACAATATCATTTTCTTACTTTATGGGGAAAATGTGTATTCACTTGCAACATAATTCAGTCGTATGTGGGCGTGTCGGTGTATGTAACGTACGTGACACTTACACACACATTAATTCTAGTTTCTTCAATTTTGAGCGAAACTTTGTATGACACTATCCTTCTAAGCGTTATTATTCTATGATAACCACACGATTTATTTTATTTAAAAATTGAAAGAATTTTTCTAATATTTTAAGTGAAATATTTTGTGGGCTCAACTACATTTGAAAGAGAACTTCATATTCTTATTAAAATTAGTACGCGAAATAGGATTTCTTGGTTAATTATCAATAAAGCTCTAAAATTTTTGATCCTATTGTAACAGAATAATATTTTTAAAACATAATAAGTAAATTAGTTTCGTTATCTTTTTTAGTTCAATTTGCAAAATAATGTACATTTTTTAATTATAAAATAAGAAAGTGAGTGTAAAGAAACACAGACAATTTTCAGATTCGAGCCTGTTATTGATAAATTCTAGACAGAAATACCCAATAACTTTTGAATGGCCAGACCCAGGGTTTGAACCAAGGACCATCGAGGTAGTAATTTGCATTGAATATTCTTTAGAGATGGATTTTTTGGAACGAAGTTCTTTTACGTGGCTTACATTAGAGTGACATGGCGGTGTCCCAAGGTCACGTCATATAACGAAATAGCGTTCATACTGTGCCTACCAAATACTACAAAATGCGATGCGTTGGGCGTTCGAATTTAGGTGGTCGATATAAAAGAGCTTGAGGTGTGACAAAAATAGTTCATTCCTGACGGGGTCCCCCGACCGCACAATTTGTTCTTTCAATTTCAATTTCAATTTGGTTCAACCCTCAAAGCTTATACTTTGTGTTGAAAAAATCGTGTACTCATATCAGGTGATATACAGATGATACTTGTCAAACAAATAAATTTTACACAATTCAGCCCAATCGGTTAGACGGAACTTATTCAATTGACCGTAATACGATATTTTATAGTTAAACTTTCTTAATAAATACACAAGTTATTTAAGGCATTTTTTTTTGGCGCCGTTAGAAGTATTAACCGTTTCATACACCGCCAATGCGACACAAACTTCGGGAGCTAAGATTTTATGTTCCTTGTGCAATTACACTAGCTAACTCACTCTTCAAACCCGAACACAACAATACTAAATATTACTGTTTGACGGTTGAATATCTGATGACTGGATAGTGCCTATCCAAGCGGGCATGCACAAAGCCCTACCACCAAGTAAATTGGACTGTTAATGAGAATAGTTTGCTGTAACATGCCAACTGTTCACTTTTATAATAAACATTAGATGATAAAGGCCGATAACAATACAACCATTTATTACATTATGTTAATTTTAATCACAAACTTGACTTTATTAACGCGCAACTTATCAAAGTAGTACGAAGTCCGCAAATCCGATCAACGGTAAGCCGTAATCATATTTCAGTCGCCAAGAAGTCTTGCCAGCCATTTTACAATTGCAAACTATATGCACTTTTGCCTTAAACCTATTTTATTGACTTTATCGCTGTTAGCCAGCATTGAAGCCATAAAATCGTCTATACCCGAAGATACCGTCTAGAGAGTTATATATCGAATAAAAATTTGCATTACATAATATATAGACAGGACATGCATACATAAAATGGAACTTCAATTATTGTGACTACCATGTCTATGCGCCAGTAATTCTTGTAAAGCTTTTTGTTGATGTATTAAACAAATATTATCCATGTCTTTATGTATCTAACATACCGTGCGTACTATTTTATGTTAATGTATGGATAAAATGATATCATGTATTCAGTTTTAAAAAATAAATTCTAGTCGGTAAAATAAAAAATCGTTTATCTCGTCCATTCAATCTATTGACTTCAAATATATTATGGTATGGTGTTAAATAGATTATTTTAGAAAAAAGGCATCGTTCATTTAGATTTTAATAACAATATTCAAGTATTAAGGTGGACACAAAAGGCAAAAAGTGTCTTATCTCTATATAATAATCGAATATCTTCAAAATATTGTATTATGATGATGTTTCAAAAGATAATATAATAGAACTAAACTGTATTATATATTTACCCGGTGGTAGAGCTTTGTGCAAGCTCGTCTGGGTAGGTACCACCCACTCATCAGATATTCTACCGCAAAACAGCAGTACTTTGTAATGTTGTGTTCCGGTTTGAAGGGCGAGTGGGCAAGTGTAATTACAGGGACAAGGGATATAACATCTTAGTTCCCAAGGTTGGTGGCGCATTGGCGATGTAAGCGGTGGTTAACATTTCTTACAATGCCAATGTCTATGGGCGTTGGTGACCACTTACCATCAGGTGGCCCATATCGTGGCTCGTCCGCCTACCGATACAAAAAAAAAAGTTATATACAATATATCAAAATAATTTACAAAGGTAAATAACAATTATATATTGAGTGGATTATTATTACAATGCATTTATTTTATAATCGAAATTGAGAACGAACTTTATTGGCACTTGTATATAGTAATGCAATATTTTCTTATTTCAATGAACGCCATTATCATAAAACAAGAAATTAATGATGATGGTTGCAATAAACATATTTAAGGCTCGATCATATTATTTACCCGGTTAAATGTCGACGTTCATCTATGAAGCTATGTATACATATGGGTTAGCAAGCGACTTTGAGTTTCTTTGTGCTGAGTCGTAAATTTTTTAGTAATTCAATAAATCGAGAGTTGCAAATGTGTCTTTGTGTGAACATTGTAATATTTGGTGGATATAAGTCTTATTTCGAGAACAAATTACGCTCGTAACATCTTTTTATAACGTTTGCTTATATGGGGTTTTCCAATAGGGACGCTTGAACTTTGACAGCTGATTGCGGCCATGTTGTTTGAGTGACAGCTGTCAAATGCAGTGTGTTATATTCATTTCGTCCTCCCAAACCACCATGGCAGGTTACAGTGTCGAGCAGCACGTGCAAATCATAAAATTGTTTTATGAAAATGGGTCTTCAGTTCGAGCAACGTTCCGCGCACTTCGCCCGTTTTACGGTCGCGATGATCGTCCTGCCGAGTCGACTATCCGTCGATTGGTGGACAAATTCGAGTCGACCGGGTCAGTTAACAATCAGCCGGTTCCCGTGCGTCAACGTAACGCGAGATCTGCCGAGAATATCGCCGCTGTGCGCGACAGTGTCCTCGAAAACCCGCGGCAGTCAATTCCGCGTCGCGCACAGGAACTCGGCCTTTCGCAGACGACAACTTGGCGAATTTTGCGTTGTGACTTGAGCCTGCACCCGTACAAGATCCAGCTGACCCAAGAGCTCAAGGTTAATGACCATAGACAGCGCCGTGTGTTCGCTGACTGGGCATTAGAGCAGTTGGAAGTTGACGCCGATTTTGGCAAAAAAATCATCTTCAGCGACGAGGCGCATTTTTGGATGAATGGCTATGTCAACAAGCAAAATTGCCGTATTTGGGACGAGACCAATCCACACGAGGCTCACCAAGTGGCAATGCACCCGCAGAAAGTGACTGTTTGGTGCGGATTTTGGGCCGGAGGCGTGATTGGTCCGTATTTTTTCGAAAACGATAATGGTGTGGCCCTCACCGTCAATGGTGAGCGATACCGGTCGATGATAACCAACTTCTTTTGGCCTGAAATCGAGAATATGGATCTGGACAACATGTGGTTTCAACAGGACGGCGCTACGTGCCACACAGCACACGCTACGATGGAAGTTCTGCACGAGCAATTTCTGGACATGGTCATCTCGCGCGGAGGCGACGTGAACTGGCCACCGAGATCGTGCGATTTGACCCCGCTGGACTTTTTCTTGTGGGGTTTTCTTAAGTCGCAGGTCTATGCCAACAAGCCGCAAACCACCGATGCCCTCAAAGTCAACATACGCCACGCCATCGATCAAATACAGCCCGATTTGTGCGCCAGAGTCATCGAAAATTGGACCTTTCGTGTGTGCGCCACCAACCGAAGCCGTGGCGGTCATTTGAATGATGTCATATTCCATACATAATGGGGTCGATAGACCTTCCAAATAAAAAATTTCGCAAATATCTCTCCTACATGTATTTTTTTTTGCATTTCAAAGATCAAGCGCCCTTAATGGAAAACCCTATATAATGTTTGCTTCCAAACGATCTAGAAATTAAATATTTATCTTGTCAATTTTTTAAAATAATTTCATTTCCAGTCAGCTTTTTTTTCAGTTTTGTTAGCATCAATATAACAAAGAATAAAAATAACATTCAATTATATCATAACAATAAAGCATAAAATTTAAACATAAAAATTTAATAAAACTTCACTAAACTCTCAAAACACAAACATCGAAAACATTAATTATAATATCAAGCGCATAGAGCACTAATAAAGCCAATTATTTACATAACGAGTATTCACAAACCATGCTGGCGTGTACACTCGAATGCAGAAATGTAACCATATTTTTTTAGCAAGTGGCCGACTACTTGAACTCTCGTCCGCTGGTTTCATCGTTCATATTAGCCTCGCTACTTTTGCATGTAGAAAATATCTCCGTTTCGAAGTTACAAAATATGTTAAAGACGGAATTTTAGTGCATTACGTGTATTTCATATGATTTGTATGTATACCATTGTAAATAATATACTTCGTAAGGTTTAAAATACATTTTTATAAAGATATAAGTATTAAGTAAGGATTTGGAAAATAATAAGCAATCAAAAATGTTGAAGTTAGATGTATTTGAAAAAATCTGATTGTGAAAACGGTTTAATTAAAGATTATCTTAAATAGTCTGTACCTATAACGGTTAATTGATATTTAAGTTACGAATAAGATCACATATTTTTTTTATAAAGAAAATTATGAAAATTAATCGATCATGATCATATTATAAACAAAAAGTTGGTTTTCTAGAATAGACGATTACGCTTCACGCAATCTTTCCACTAGGCCATTTCAATTCTATTGATAACAATTTATATTATTTTTAGCTTTATACCAATTACGAGTATGTCTTGCTGAGCACTTTAAAATCATTTGATAAATTCTCTACCCACCACAACACTCCACAACAATACAAACGCTGCCATTATAATATACCCCGTATAAATAAATTTAATTTAATTAATTAATATATTGCATATTTATATAGGCCTCAGATAATTATATAATAGAATTATGTAATAAAAATATGTAATCACGATATCGGCTGTTCAAAATATAATTTTGAAACTATTATCTGATGATCGAAAATTGTGCAACTTCTGTACAATAGCCGTTATATGTAACATTTATTGTCACCGAGCTAAATAACTTCCATCACGTATAAAGACCGATGGGCGAGCCATGACAACTGACATGCGCGCGTGGCCTTATTACACTTGACATAGAGGTCACTATACAATGTTTCGTTGATCCGATCTTTCGACCGTCTACCTGAGGATAACAGAATAGAGGACGCTTTTCATCGCTTCATCGAATAGTCTATTGTCATCTGTTCACATTAATAGTTTTCGATCATTATACAAAGGATTCTGACTGCTCAACTATATATACCAATACATAGCATGTTAAGCTGTATATCCTAGATAAATATAAAGTGGAAAATATCACTTCGCGACAAAGAAAAAACATGCAGTGTAAATGTTTCAGTGTGAATCTAAGACATCCTCTGAAAAGGCTTAGAGCTTATTCCGCCACGGTGCTTTATACAAATTGGCGAATACAACTCCAGCTTACTCACGATATTTTCCTCTACCGCAAACCAGATTATGAATATTGATGACACTCTTATACGCTTGACTTTGATCCGATATTCTGAAAAAGAATTATTAGACGATAAATTATAACAATATATAGAACCACATTTTACAATTTAATAAAATTTTAATAATTTAAATCGTCTTAGTTAGTTTTTAAAATACCAAAAGAAATACATGCGAATTTGCAGACAAACTGCATATAAAATTAAATTAAATTGATATGCTTTATTAATTGCTTTCAAATTAACTAAAATAAACATAATAATCATACAGAACAAGCATACACAAAAAAGCACTCATACATAAATCAAATTATAAACGTTGTTTCGCGGCTTTTTAGTTGAACTATGATTTCGCTCTTTCTATCATTAATTATTTGTCATTCGAACGACAAAGACAAGTAATTGTTTGACTAATCACCCGTTAAACATTGTGTTTATAAAAAAGGCCGTGAATTAAATGCATATAGTAGACAGACAATTTTATTTGTAAATATTTGTATAGATGTAATAATAATTAAGAGCGCTTCGCAATTTCAACGTATTTAAATTTCACAGTCTAACTTTTGATTGAACTCCTAATAATTTAAGTGACAAATATGAAAATCAGGTTATCGTATTACATAGAATTAGACATTAAATAATATGTAATGTATGCCTTTGCAATATTTACTACTGCACACATATGTAGTATGTACAAATATTGCCGCACACAAACATGTGCAATTTTACTGTATTCTTGTGTGAGACATCTTTTAGAGGGCTTAAATATTCATACTGGACCCTTTATTCATTATCTGAAATCTAATTTACGTGATACTACGAGCGCGATAGAAAATGAGAGTTATCGCCAACTTTATTACCATGTTTTAATACTTTCAACTAATACGTAAATGAGAAACTAAATTATCTAAAGTGATTAATATAAAATGAATTTAACTTATTTATGAATATACATAGTATCTTAACTTTGATTTTATTTAAAATAAGACTACAGTTTCATGGTAAGTACCACTTCATGGTAAGTCGTCACCACAACCCATAATCATTGGCTGTAAGAAATACTACATCACCAATGCATTACCAACCTTAGGAGTTCCTAAGGTTGGTAATGCATAGGTTGGTAATGCATCATAGTTATGATGTTACGTCCCTTGTGCCTATGGTTACACTGGTTCACTCACCGTTCATACCGGAACACAACAATACCCAGTATCGCTGAAGTTACAAATTATTTTCTTAAAGCTTTTACTCGTTCAAACTACAATATCTGGTTCCGTATAAACTTGGAAACGTCACCTGACATTACTTTCATATATAAAAATCAATTGAAACGAATAAAAGCCATTCGATTTAAAAAAAATATATACAACTTTTGTATAAAATAATACCTACCTTAATCAAATAAAATCAATAATACCTTTTATCAAATAATTCAATCAGCAAAGAATTTCAAACAAAATGTTTGCCCAGTTATGCTTTAATATGTAATCCGAGGTGTCTTTTGCCCGGTTTCTATATTTAACGAATCGAAACGACCCATTAAAGTCATTCTTAAAAGTTTTTACGTTACATAGATGCGACTTCGAAACTTGCACAACATTATTTATAAGAACGCTTTTGAATTACGCCTCGTAGACAGTTCCGCTCCATAAGCAAAACAAGTCGTTACTTGTTTATAGCATTGTATTTGAGTTTCAATATAACCGTCAACAAGGTCGAATGCTTTATCAAGGTTAACCTAACTTAAAAATATTTAAGAATAAGTAAAATAATTTGTTTTTATAGTGATCAGGGATACAGTTTACTTATTTTTTCAACTTTGGAAAATTCAATTTACGACATGAAAGGTAAACCATAATCAAAGTTCTTACGTTAGATTCATAAATATTCTGTAGAAACCACGTGCACTAATTATGAAGCATATAGAGACGCAATGTAAAATAATAACGCAAAGCATATAGTGGCAATCCATAATAATCTACATACATAATATATTAGTAGAAAAAAAATGGTAATATCATCGATAAACCCCTCGTATATATCAAAACTTTACGTATTTACCGCATTTCGACGCTTCTAGATAATTGATTAACGATGCACAATAAATACGATGTGGGCACACTGCCAAAAACAAAAGTCCTGCCGTAAGTCTGGATCCAAACAATTGGCTTTTATGCTACTCTTAAGTATTAGGAAACAGTCGTGGTGTATTGCGACTATTCACTACATTGCACATCTTATAGTCGACTATAAGTTACTGCATCCAATATTACTTTCAATTATTTCTCAGATTTAAAATCCTGAATATTATGATATCTTGTAAACTAAGTACAACTAATCCGAGATTGAGGTAATAGTAAAATCTTGTAAGTTAACAATATCGATGTCTAAATCATATCGTATAAACGGAGTGAATTTCTTAATTCATTTGGAGCTTTACTATGTTAAAAATGGAATGGAATGTAAACATGCAGAATACGTCTACGATGTAGCACGCTTCACTAGAAGATACCTGTTAACTCTAGATTAGAAAACACCAACGTTGTACTTATCGTAAATACAGTCACAGGCAAAGTATTCCACAGCTTAGCAATGCGAATGATATAGGTGGAATCCACGCGCCTCGTACAAAGGCAGCGAATTTTATTAAAAAAATGCTACAACAAATTTATGATTAAGTTTTATCAAGTCGAATATATTAAATTATGAAGTAATTCTAAGTATTTTATGTGAAACATTCTTCATTCACTAATTTTACAGTACACACAATTCATTGTAACTTAATTTCTAAACCTCGACTTACGATGGCTTAAGCGTTAATTCCTAAAGTTATGTTACACAATCTCTTCTATCATAGCGTTGGATAACAGGATATCAATCTATTGAAATTTAATAAAGACGAAACCAAGCTTATAAGTTTCAGGATATCCTTAGTCATATGCTGGAGGTTTACTCAAGAAACTGCTTTAGGTATATTGTGGTATAAGGATTTAAGCTAGGAACTTTGGATACAACCTACAATTTTATCAGCAAGTCATTTCGTAACAACATTTAATTAGTAAAAATAAAAGGCTTATGTAACAAATATCTAGACGATGATCTATGACGTATTATGAACGATGTTAAGGTATGCCCCATCAAGTGTAAAAAAAAATGACGACAAGTTGTTTCCTCTCCTTCAACGACACCTTGGGACACGTGATAATTAGAAACACTTCTTATGAATAAAGAAAGTATAACTTCAACGTACAAATTTTCGTAAAAAATATACACATTCAATAATTAATAATCATGCAATAATATATCCACACAAATAAAAAACTCATTAAATGCATTAAATATAAAACATATCTTACTTTTAATTACAAAATGAGTCTTACACATGTAGGAGTTTATTTTCTGTTACTGGCTGCTTGGACGCCTAATTAGAAACATTTAAAAAAATACCCATAGCTCGTTCTTTTTTTGAAATTGGAGAATAACATTTCTTTCTTGGTTTTTCTATTATTTTGGCGGCAATTCAAAATTTAATCTGAATTTTATTTTGTTCAAAAATAGGCAAAAATAAAAGTTGTGACGCGTCAACTGGCAAATAATTGTTAATTTACATATAGATTATAAGTGGGCGTACAGAAGAATAGCTGAGCATTTAAATTGTTCTGTTAAGAAAGTTTTTAATGCAATTGATTATTATAAAACACATGGAACTGTTGAAAATGTTCCTAGAAAGTCTCGGCCAAGAAAATCCTCTCCCAGAGAAGATACGCTAATCGTTCGTGTTGCTAAAAAAGACCCAATGAAAGGCTCCAACCAGATTAAAAATGAAGTTTTTTCGCTTGATGACTCGAGAAACATCTCGTCAAGACTGATACGCCGAAGATTAGTGGTAGCTAAAAAATATGTTAATTGCACGGTACGATAATGGAAAAAAGTGTTATTTTCAGATGAAACAAAAACAAATATGGTAAATTAGGAAAGCGCTATGTTAGACGTCCTGTAAACAATGCTTTTAATTATAAATACACAAGGAGTATAGTCAAGCACTATGGCGGAAACATTAATGTTTGTGGGTGTTTTTCCGGATATGGAGTTGGACCCGTTCGGAAGATTGAAGGTACAATGGGTCAATGGCAATACAAAAATATCTTAGAGCACACAATGATTCCCTACTCGGACGATCATTTGCCTGTAACCTGGATCTTTCAGCATGACAATGACCATAAACATACGGCCAATAGCGTCAAATGTTTCCTTAGCGATGAGCGTATATCCGTTTTAGACTGGCCAGCAAATAGTCCGGATTTAAACCCGATAGAAAATCTCTGGTATATTGTTAAAAAGAAAGTCTCAAACAAACGTAATACCAGTCAAAACGAACCATATGAAGCATTTGTTGAAGCATGGAATTCAATCCCTCTGGAAAATGTATGAAATTGATTGAATCAATGCCACGTCGTTGCAGTGCTGTTATTGAAAATAAGGGATACGCCACTAAATAATAATTATAACTATTGATAGGCAGTGGATAGTAGCTATTTCGTAAATAACAAAACTAATTACAAATACTTAAAAAATATTTTTTGTATACTTTTTTGTTGTTGTTTCTAATTAGTTGACCATTATTGTTCATACCTTAAAACTGATTTAAATGTTTGTCCGTAATGTAATATTGAAACTGCACTTGTGTAATGGGATTTATATTGTTTTTCTAATAAATGATAAATCGTTGAACATATTGTTGTCCTATTTATTGCTTAATTTCAAAATATAAACGATTGCGGTGAAGTATCTTACATAATGTCGAGGACCGTTTTTAGTGTTTCTAATTATACGACCACCACTGAGGATATTGCTATATCCTACATATAGCTGACGGGCAAATTGGCCATCATGTAGTAAGTGGTCACCACCACCCATAGACATTGGCATTCTAAGAAATATTAACTATCACTAACATCTCCATTGCGCCAATCTTTGGAACTAAGATGTAAGGTCCCTTGAGCCTGCATTAACACTACCTTACTTACCATTCGAACCGGAACACAGCAATTAGACTAAGCACTGCCGCTTGGTAATACAACATATGATTAATAGGTGATGCATACCCAGCAACGCTCAAACATAACCCTACGGCCAAGTAAATTATTTGCAAGCCGTCATTCGAAATTCTAATGCTCCTGCTTCTCCGTAGAATCAACATTCCAAACGGACCACGCGTTTCTTACCATTCAATTTAATCATGCAACATTCAAACCTGCTTGGCTCAATTATTATAGATTTTATCGAACATAAGTTTCTACAATTATTTTATAAATACCTAAGATATGGAAATGCGAGTGGATAATACATATCGTTACATAAGTGTCCATGCGTACTTAACACATATCGGGATGCAATTAAAATGCTACGGTATTAATAAAAACCTTCACCAGAATAACTAACCTAGCCTAACCTAAAGTAAACTGACCAGAACTAGACTCAATAAAATATCAATTGCCAAAAGAGTGTTCTGAAGTTTCGCGCGGAGGCATTAATTACAACCATTGGACACTTTCGGCCGACAAAAAAGAAGCCTGCTTAATTAAAGAAACGCTTTGGCCCGCGAATGAATCCTCACGCCTCCTTTTGCTCTCAATTTGGTCTGGATGGCGCAGAATAATAAAATATTAGAGGTGGTAACAGAATTACTTCTTATGTTCATCTTAATTGCAAATTCATCCGGATAAGTTCTACTTTACAAGAATTTAAGGATTATTTTTAACAGGAATTTAAAAATAATTGTAGATACACTAGCGGAATAATACAAAAAAAAAATTGTCTTACAAAAAATAAATGTTGAATATTTTAGTAAATATATATTACTTTATATTTTGGTAGTAGGATTTTGTACAAGCTAGTCTGCGTAGGTACCACCCACTCATCAGATATACTATAGCCAAACAGCAACCTTTAATATTGTTGTGTTTCGGTATGAATGGTGAGTGAGCCACTTACTAGGGCCATAGCATATTAGTTCCTAGCACAAGTGCGTGGATTAGATTTCACGATCGTCGCTTAAAATTTACTTGAACTTACGCGAAATTGAACTGAGTACAAACAACAGAACATATTATTATAATACTTTTTGTTCTAAGGACAGGCCGTAAAAAGTAGAAAATCGATTTTGCATAAAATATTACGAACATCCAGGGAATTGTTCAGAACTTTTTTCATTAATCCCAAAAAATGTTCTTGATTTTTTTTCACGTAAATGCTAATATATACAATGTGTATAATATTGTAGATTTTTCAGTTGTTGCTAATAAAATAAGCGTACATTTTTTAATTGAATATGTCGTTAAGCTTAACAGATATATAGTATACTACCTAATTACTTTCTTGCCAGTTCTTATCGGTAGTATCTACATTCCTAACCGGTGGTAGCTATAAATTTCATTCAATACTGTAAAATGATAATTCTAAAGTACGTTCATATTTGATTTGATTTATACTATTACAAAAAAAGTGCCAATCGCCTTCTTAATTATCTAATCTGATCAAATCACATAACAATGACTTGAAAGATTTTGACCACAGCAGTCAAATATTTAACGAAAATTTAATTAAAAAGTAACAGTCAACAAATATCCCACTACTGAGCAAAGGTTTTCCTATTGATAAGATTAAGAGCGCATTTAAATGAGCGTTAGAAAAGGTTTTATTCGATTTGTTTTTTCACTGCTGAATACGATATAATATATTCTTTTATAGGATAGGCGAGTGAGCATATGGGCCACCTGATGGTTCACCATCGCCCTTAGACATTAGCTGTGTAATAAATGTTAACCATCGCTTACAACGCCAATGCGCCACCAAGACTGGGAACTAAGATGTTGTGTCCCAGTAATTACACTGACTCACTCACCCCTCAAGCCGGACCGCAACAATACCAAGTACTGCATTTGCGGTAGAATATCTGATGAGTAGGTGGTACCTACCCAGATGAACTTGCACAAAGCTCTACCACCAAGTAATTTGTAAACATTAAATAAACAAATTAAAACTAATTGGTGTTTTCCCTGAAATTAACCTGCAGTCCTCGATTAAGATCCAAATATATATATATATATATATATATATATATATATATATATATATATATATATATATTTGGATATATATATAATTAGAAGGCATTTCATGTATGAATTATGAAATATAAAACAAAATACTTGCACACAAGGTCACATCAGGCTTACACGATATACGAAGGCCTTCGAGGGAGAGTGCATTTAATGAACCAACTCCATTCAGCTGGTGTCAATTACTTTTCTAATTAACCTGAATTGAAGGCGCGAACAAAATAGATGTCAAATAGTAATCCATAACCCGTATACCTTGTCAACAACCTTCAAGCGATATTATTTTTATATGACGTAATTTATATAACATTAAATGCAGATATTTTTTTAATTCATTTTAAATGAGCTAGTCTTAAAAATTCTTTGCATTCGCAATAAATATGTGATTGCATTTTGGGAGATAGTATTTCATGATCTTGGACAATATTTAATATCGTGATGTAAAAATTATGGTACGTGTTTTGTATTTCATTTCAACTATTTATAAATGTATTACCAAAAATTTCATCCAAAATATTACACCCCGTCTTATTGCCTCTACTGGTGACAGGAGGGCTGGTTCATTTTTCGCCCAGAGAATCGGAATTGCGATTCAAAGGGGAAATGCTGCTAGCATTCTTGCCACCATTCCACGCGGTCACGATTTGTATAGTAAATATTTTTAATTTTTATTTGTATTTATTTAAGGTTTTAATGTAATTATTTAAATAAAAAAAAAAAAAAAAATTACCAACTTTACGACTATTAACATCTTCTCGATTGTAAACCCAATAAATTCTTATTTTTCTGACTCGGGGCTCGAATCTAGGACCTTAGTGTACATACATTAAGGTCTTAAGTTAGGCTCCATAAGCTAGCCATGAGACCAATAAGGAAATTAGTTATATTAGAGCTATTTTACTATCATTCACAAAGTAAACAAAGAAAGGTGAAACGAAAAATTATAAAGTAAAAATAAATACGACTCTTGAAAAAATTAAAAACATCGTCAAGTGAAAACTCGGTTTAGTATCAGCCAGAATCGCGTCGCCCCTGTTATTACAACAAAATTAAGAGTGGTTGAGAAAAAAAGTTAATCAACGAAATGAATGAACCTAGACTAAACAATGCCGTAAAGATTTTTGCACGCTTAGAGATAACTGTGAATGTAAATCGAGAGGAAAATAAGGGAGGCCAAACAAAAAACGAAAACTAATGAAGAATTTCTAAATAAAAGCCGAATCCAATTTTGGTATGATAAGGCTTGTCTTAATTAAGAGACGGATTTAGACACAACTTTTACTGCAAACCAATCTTATATTTGATACGATAAATGATATCCACGAGTGGCAAGAATAGTTGCTAAAAATTCAAGAATAATTTTTGTCAAGGCATTGTAATAATTATTTTTAAATTTAATTCAAGCTTAATTCCAGAAATAAGCGTTTTCTTTAAATATACAATAACTGGTTATATAAAAAACTGCAATTACCCAATTCTAATGTATTAGGATATACAATGCGCTTAATCATAAATACTTAGCGATATTTTTCATTATTGGAATACTTGAAAAAATTCACACATAAAAAGAGTGTATTTTTATATCTGACGATGTAAGCATCGTCAGATATAAAAATACTTGTGTGAAAAAGTTATTGAATTTGAATTATAGACTTTTTGTAGGAGCAATCAACGCGTCTTCTTTAGCATAGAGTAGTGTTTTGTTTTTGGGATAAAAATAAATGTCCGACGCCCGAAGATATAGGCCATCGTAATAAAATAGTACATATACTTTTATTTAAATAAGAACAAAAAATTTAGCTTTTCACATTTGTATCGAAAACTTTTGTTACATATTTTTATACACATAGAATTTAGTTTACTACAAAGTATTACAAAAACGATAAACCATATATAATCTGTGATGCCGAGGATCAAACACATGCAACTAGATTCAATCAAAATCAATGTGACAATCAACGATCAGTACACACAATAACCAATGCCGTTGCAGCGAAACGAAACATAATGTATCGATACACACATCTAAATGCTGACACGTGCTGATCCATTTGATGAATCGGCGAGATTTCTGCGCCGCAAACCTATCTCTGCTACAATACACGGTACAATACAGATGTCTGATAAATCTTTTAGATTTATCTGTACCAATGTGATTTGACTCAATACGGTTCTTTCCTAAAATATTTTTGTCTTGCTCAACATTATCATGAAATTCATTTATTTTAGTATTTCAATATAATAATAATATATTTGACGAATAATCCAAATTTTAAGTCAAATAGATTTACGATTCATTGATGAATTTAAAAACTGAATAACTAAATTGTATTTTAATATACAAGATATTTCCAATCTTACCCTTTTTTTTTGGAAAAATGTAAGACTTGATAATATTGAAGCAAACTTACAACATTAAGTTCCATTTTCGTCATTGTGTGCTTGTGAGGATGGAATCCAAGAGGATATTTCACAACTTTAAATAGCTCTTGGTCTAAAAGCTAGTGCACATTATCCACGATCGAAATTGTGGTCCGAGCGATGGCGTAAAACTAATGGAGTGTGATCGTCTTAAAAGAACCAATGTTCGTATTAAGTGTCTTTAGAACACTAAAGGACCGGAACGAGCGATAAAATTATGCTGAGCTACAACTTAGAAGAAAATCCGATTTGAACTTAATTTCTAAACCATTTCTTGATAATTTCTCTGAAGGTTCAGAGTAGTGTGTATATTATTTACTGTACTATCAATTTGATATTATTTTTGGTTGTGTAAACGTGTCAGGCTAAGTCTCACCTATTCCCCCATAATTCTACTTTGGATTTGAAAGGCGAATGAGCCAATTGATTTAAAACCAAATAAAGGGTCATGGCATCTTAAATTCCAGAATATTACTTACTATCAAATATATATATATTGATATGACTGAACAATACGGGTTAAACATTAACTTGCAAGGGGTCTGGTTCCTATCGACCGAGGATCATAAATTCTGACCGGCGGCAGTTACAACGTAGTTTATAAAGATCGTACCCTTCAGGCGTTTTGTAGGTTATTCGTTGACAACATAATATTGAATCCACGCAATGTATGCTTTTAATATAAAGTATTGAATATTCATATTGATTTCTTCTTAGGTAGCGTTGATATATATATTTTTTTATTTGAAAAGGAAGAAAGAGGATAGGAAGTACATTACTGGTCAATTTCGGCTACTAGCAATTCCGCATAAATTGTGAACAAATAAATACGTACACACAAGTGCAATATCTATTCCTTTATTCTCGCAGTTCGATTAGATAGTGATCCGACACGACAAGATTTCACCAATTTTCTACTGAGAATTTATTGACTGAAAAATCCAATTTTATTGTTCCGACCAGAAATCGATTCTGGACCTAGTCGTACAAGCTAACCATTATACAATCAGGGGACTTATCCAGGTCGTTGTCTACTGAGACTGTCTTTTAATGCAATTGCTCTGCGTGTCTAGTACATGCTTTTATTTAATTATATATTTTTGAATGACGTCAAATATTTGATCTGAATCTTTTAACCAGTGTATCTCAACCGATAAAGTTGAAATTTACACATCCTTTTGTTTCTAGTGGTGATAGAATTTAGTGTGCTATTATCGCCTTAATATTAAAAAGGTTTTGAGAATACTAGAGAACATTATTATACTACTGTAATTGAATTTAAAAGTTATACGAGTTTTATAGGGTCGACCACGGAAGTCGTAAGAAATATATTAAAATTCTTGAGACATTATTTAATATGCAACTGCGAGAGTTTATGTTTTTTAACGTATCCACTCCGTATCTCCATGTCCTGAAACGCTGATTAATATCATATCAAATTGTTGTCAAACTAATTTTACTTAAAACTTAATTTTAATTGGTCGATGGCAAACGATGACGATATAAACGACCGAAAAGCGTTCAGTAGTCAGATTAGTTAATCTGACTTAGATAATAAATTGTATATGAATATAATACTTCTTAATTGGCTGTTACTTCTGACAATAATGTTGAAGATAAGTTCAAACATGAGAAATCATCAATTCGATTTCATATCCTTTTTTGTTTTTAAAACCGTCGATCATGCATAACCAAAAAAATACTTCCTCAAAAGTAGAGGAGTATTTTGCCCAGCAATGAGATATTTAGAGGCTTACTCTTATTCAAATTTATTATAATTATATCACATAATTATTATATATAGTAAATTTAATCTTAATGCGCAATATTATAATGTAATCTTGAGTAAAACATAAATTTAAGCTGAAAATAACTACGAAATAGACAAAAATAAGAGCAAAAATATAGACGCATACAGTAAAAAAATTGTGCACAAATTTTGTAGACAGCTCTCGCCAGTACTTATTTTGTTCAACGGCGATTTTAAGCTCAAGTCAAGTGTAATTTGTTTTCACTTGCACAAAATATATGGAAAATGAAAGGTGATTCAGAATTTTATAGTTCACAACGACTTGGGAAAATTTGATTAAAATATTATTTGTTTTAATATTTCTCCTTATTCCTACATTTTAAGCAAAAATTTTGGAACTATTTAAATTGTAACACTTGATTTTTTTATCATCAACCATCGAGTTTGATATTGAAGTTTTTATTTAAATAAAATATCATAGTAAATTTTTAAATTACTTTTTCTTCAAATTTAACTCAAATCAAATTTATTTGTAATATATAAATTAATTTAAAAAACGTTTTAAAAACTTAATGTATTAAACTGCTAACAAAAGAATACAACCCCGACTAACAATTAAAAAAAATATTAAACAACCCTTTAATTTTACTCGGTGGTAGAGCTTAGTGCAAGCCCATCTGAGTATGTACCACCCACTCATCAGATATTCTACCGCAAAACAGCAGTACTTTGTATTGTTGTGTTCCGGTTTGAAGGATGAATTACAGGCACAAGGGACATAACATCTTAGTTCCCAAGGTTGGTGGCGCGTTGGCGATGTAAGCGATGGTTAACATTTCTTACAATGCCATTGTCTATGGGTGTTGGTGACCACTTACCATCAGGTGGCCGATACGCTCGTCCGCCTACCTACACAATAAAATAAAATAATATCAACTTTGTAATAAATACAAGAGCAAGTATATTCTAATTAACTTGTATAGTGGCGTATCTGCAGCGACGCCATACTAATATTGCGGTGACGTAGCTTAGCCTTGTCGCGCAGGTGTATCCGATGATTAAGAAATTTACAACGATAGACATTTGGAAAAACCTTAATTAGTAATACACATTGCATAAAATGACGATACAAGATATGTGGGAATTTAAAGTATTTTCCATCTTAGAATATGATTAGCAAATTTTCTAAGAAATGTCAACCATTTTCGGTGATAAATTTTCCCCATCACCTTAAAGTGGTCTCAGGTGAATTTCTATGTTACGTAATACAATTTAGCAACACTGACTTGGCGTGTATCCAACCCTTACATATATTCGCTGAGGAAAAGTCAAGTAGTTGTTACTTCACTTAACAGTACCGCAAGCAATTACACTCAACATTAAATTAAGATCATTATTTGAAAAGTTAACATCACTTTAATACGGTGTATGAAATAATATAATAAAAATAACACTACACAGTATCTTTGTCTTATTTCTTGCCATCAGTTTGTAAAACTTTATATTTGCTAAAACTCTGTGCACAAATATGCACTGTATTATCGGGACAGAATCCGAAATGATATATTGATAAATGATATAACTTGGGTTATATACGTTACTGAAACACGAGATGGTTCGTGTCGTTCGTTATGTAATTCCCAGGCGAAGGTCGCGGATTCATGCCTCAAACATTAAATATGCTATAAATTAAATTTATTTTAATAAGCAAATCATTGTAAAAAATGTCCGAGACGTAATCAAATTTAAGATACTTATGTTTAACAACACTTAATGTTGCGGTATTAAATAAAATAAAATTTATATATATATATATATATATATATATATATATATTTATGATATTATATGATTTATATATATATATATATATATAAATCATTTATAATAATATATGATTTATATATATATATATATATATATAAATCATACCTAATTGCTTAAGACGTACAAATAAAAATAATATACAAATGAGCATGTATGTACATACAAAAGTTTCTCGGTAATTGTTTAAGTAAAGTAATATTTTATAAATATTATGTAATAGTAAGACTAGGTAACTTCACCTAAAAAGTAAAAAAATAAAGAATATTCTGTAACTAATTCACATAAAAATGATTATAAACAAAGTTTATACGAATAAATTAAAATAACGATAAGAAAAAACATATACCAGAAATAATAAAAATACGTTTTAGACCAACAGCATTTTCTGTTTAATTTTATTAAAGTTTTAATCAATGGTGTGCGTCGTTGATCTTTATGTAATATTAAATTTATTACAGTCTATTAAAATACATAACACGAACCTAACCCGTAATATTAACATTTATTTCTTTTAAAACAATATAAAAAACAGCTCAAAAAGAAAAAGGATTTATCCTTTAAAAAAACTCGAGAAAATGTTTATAAAACGTAAAAGAAAACAAAGTCTTAAAGTTCTAGACCTTAAAAAGTTCAGAAGATAAGCCTATCGTGTCTTCTGGGAGAAGTTTATATACGCTCTACGGTGTTAGGGAAGTTGAAAATGAAAAATAAAATTACTCCGCCCCTGGGCTATATAACTATTTGATAAAAGTTCTCGCCCCTGGCCTAAGCCACGCTCGGAGCAATAATTATGCATTATGTTCGCTCAGTATTCTCGGTGTTGTATGCATTTATGGAGATATATTGTAACTTCACCGACTCGTTGCCGAAATCTAGCTGCAAAGAGCAAACTTGCCTTTAACGGTAACATTCATAACGAAAATTAAATAATGCCTTTGATAAAATTATTTCATACTATTTAAATAGTCACGTGAACGCTTTGTTAAGACGCAACGGACCGATATATAATAAAGCCCGGAGCATGATTTAACTGTGAGCAATGAAATCATACGTATTCTTTATGAATTATTAATTAATTTAATTAAATACAAGATCAAACATAGATCTTTGTTAAAATAAGGTACAGATGGAATATAATATAAGAAGTGAAGAGTTAATATATATTAATTTAATTAACGTATCAAGATCAGTCTTAGTGTAAATATTCATTAATATATACTGAAATGTTTGTATCCTGGATGAAAATCGCCGAATACAAACTCAAAGTTTTATCATCTAAATAATCTTGTACAGCCTGATATGGCTTATTAGGCGCTTAAACAATAATAATAGTAATGTAATGGGTTTCCTTATTTATCGTCCCTAACAAACTCAGCTTCACTTCATAGGCGGCTAAATGACACGTAACTACTCGTATCATTGACACTGTTCGTTTGACATATATTTATTAATTTCACGAAGAAAATATATACTTTTATATTTCATTTATTTTAAAATATTTCATTCTAATAAAATCATTTTACGAGCTAATTTTAATCTTAGAATATAGACACACACACTAAAAAATTGGCTGGAAAATCTACAGTTGCTCATAATGCTTACAATTTTGTAACTACTATTGGTTATATTGGTATAAAAGTGGTAAGCGTTGCGAGATATAAAACTGATAACATCAAGTTTACGGCTCTGTAAAGTAAATCAACCCCACCTCAGAGAAGGAATTCAATTCCTCAATAAAATCATTCGGATATTTTTGCGTTGAAAGCTTAAAAATTGCAGTAACATTTCCCTTAAATTTTACATACAAATGTAACTGTAAATATTTAATTCATTTAGTCGTTGAAAATATTGAATTTTAATATAGACTGATACGAAGATAAAAACAAAGGCTTTAAGTATTTTCCGAGGCAGGAATGTAACACAGGTAACATCTATGCTTGGAACATTTATATTTTTTCTTAAATAGAAAACAATAGTTTATTCCAAATATATTGAATTTTGGCGGATTCTAGTCTAACTTATTATCTTTATAATTCAAAGTACTTTATCATTAATTTGATATATCATAAAAAATGGTTCTAAACTTTAAGTTAATATAATATTTGTCTCATCTTTAGATGAAAGAACTATTTTATTTCATACTTTTAACAAACATTTACGTCTTCAACATCTTAATTTGCTTCCAACTGAAAATTCAGTGGAAAATCTCTAAATTGGCGCTGTAAACTCGGTCGAAAAATTAAGAAAATTTTTACTTGGTTTTCAATTCCCTGTTAAGATGTAGACCGTAAAATATAATTTGACTACATCCTCGTAGAATAAATATATTTTATTTCATTCTCGCATTTTACACACTGATATGTGGGGATTTTTACACTGTATAAAATATATCAAATTATTTATTAAATAAATAGCCAGACTTGCGTATGGGCCAAGTAATGTTAGTGGTCACCACCGCCCATGTGGCACTGTAAGAAATATCAGCCATCCCCTTAATCGTCAATGCGCCACTCACCTTGGGAACCTTGAAAATTTTCCTTGTGTCTATAGTTACACTCATTTCAAATCGGAATACAACAATAATAAATTTTGATGTTTGGCAGTGGAATATTTGATGATTTGGTAGTACCCACCCAGAGAGTCTACACAAAGCCGTACCACCAAGTAAAACAATTACCATATATTTTAAGGCTTATATTATATTAATTCAATTAAAAAGATTGTCCCAAGATAATAAAACAACAAAAAAAATATAATAAAGTAAACTATGACAATAAGAAACTATACAAAACACGATACAAAAGTATGTCGAAGAAGTTCTCTACCAATATTGATTGAAGATGTCTACAAATTATTAACTAACCATCCTTCTCTGTAACAAAATTAAACCACAACCAGGCCGTCGAAACACTCAATGATATCATGACGATTCAATTTAACCACGGTGTGTTACAGTATACACATGAAAAGATAAATTTTAATTTTTTAAATATTACATCTGATACTTCAGTATTATCTAAAAAGCGTACGGAACAACGATTTTTTCATTTCGCAAAACACCATATGTAATGATATATATGTATACAAATCTGCGACCACATTAGAAAGGAGCCAAAATTTAAATCAAAATGGCATGGACACTTAATATCTTTTCATATAATTAAAACATAACCAACCATTATGCTTTTATGCATCTGTAGAAACAAGTTAACCACATTTTCAGTTAAACTTCGAATACCTAGTTTACGTTATAATGTTAATTATAGTCTTTTGGCCGCTGTATAATTATTTTCTTTGGATAATTTTAAACGATGAATAATTTTTAAATACAATTAATTGTGTCTTATCCTGTAAATATATTTTTTTATGTTATAAATAGGTATGTTATTTTATTACCGTTATTTAACTTGTTACTTTAAAAATTATTCAGGTGCGAATTTAACTGTAAGAGTTAGTATTAACTAGTTCTAAAAAATATCAAATAATAAACAAAATAAACAAAATTATTATTCTTATATAGATATGTTATATAATGTTATATTGTCTTCACCACGTGTTTATAATTCATCTTGTTCTTACACAAGTGTCGAATGAAGTTCTGCCACATGTGTATCCAAACTAACCATTGGAGAAGCGTGAGCGATACCTTTCCTAGTGCGAGTCCAGTAGTGGGACATTTTGCGCCTGATATTTTTTATGACTCTTTGATTTACTAGGAAATATACATTTTTTACTGGCACCTTTTATAAATTGTAAATTTTAATTGGGCGTTGAGTGTTTTATATAAAATGACGATTCGGATTTAAACACGACATCCCTTGTAAAGGACATACGCGTTAAGCTACTCGGCTTAAATCGTAAAAAAAATATTTTTAAGCGTTATACTTATTTGGGGCTTAACTTAAGCTTCTTTGAAACAATTTACATATGTATAAACTACATCGCACATGAAACCATTACAATATGTTGAATGATTCTTGCAATAATTATTTCTCAATAAACATACAACTTAAAACAAAACCAAAGCTCGTATCATAATAATTAATAATCTTTTTTAATATCAATAAGTTTCTTCGTAAAAATAGTTTAAAACAAACACTGAACCTTACGAAACAAATTATCCGAAATGATGTTAACCATACAATATTGCACACGATGAATTAGTTTCTCAAGGCTGATGAATTTCAGCCTCGTGGTCCGAGTTTAGAGTTCCGAAGCGGTTACATATTCGCGTAAACACAATTTATGCTACAACTGATCGGCTCTCGATAGTTCGGTGCGATTGGTATGCGCCTGTGTCTATATGGGTAATAACATCCATATTGTGTGCAAAATACCGCTTCATTTAATCAGCGTTCCGGGACTGTTTCAGACTTAATTTGCGCCCGGCTGCAAAGTGCAAAGCGGAGTACTGTCTCTTGTAAGTAAGTAATGATAATAAATCGTTCTCGTCTTGCGTTGATGATGGAATTTATTTTATTTCCCTATTACACTCTGCGGTAAACAATACAAACGAGTTCTCTTATTCGTATCGGACAAATGGTACTTTAAGCCTGTTTCGTTTAGAGCTTGAAAGATTGTAATTATTTTTAATTTTATCGGAGGATATCCTGCTTACATCCTTGGCCCTAATCCTTGGGGCTATTTATATTTTTGTGAAGTTTATGGTATTACCATTTGGTAGGGGTTTGTGCAAGTGTGTTTATGTAGATACCATACCACCAACTCATCAGACTAACAGACACATGCATTCGACAAACTATTTAAAATTATAAAATATTAGTGATATCAACCTTGTCCGTTAGGAACCTAATATTATGACTGAACTATTGCAAAAATCCATACTAATATGATTACTACAAATTTTGTAGTAAATATTTTTATCGCTGTTATATTGTCACGATTAAGTGATATTTTTGTGTTTTCCTTGGTTTCAACATAAACTCTGGGGAAGAAAGGAAAGATCTGGGAGAGAAGCCATTTTTTACAACTAGCCCGTTCAAGAGATAATATAATTAATTTTAACCGAGAGAAATTCCACATGAATGTATTATTATTTTATATAAGACCAGCAACGCGCCTGCAAGCCCTCCGGTATTGCAAATTTCCATGGGTGGTGGTAGCCACTTTCTATCAGGTGAGCCGCCTAACCTTTTACCCACTTCTTACTTAAAAAAGACAAGATAACTATACTCCAGATACCTTTTTCAGTTTGGTTTTCAATAGAATATCCTATTTCGTAGTAAATCAAATTAAACGGTGAATATCAAATTTAAATTACAAATTCAAGCATTTCATTTTCAGATAGCGTTCGCTTTGGGAGTCTCTTGGACACATTTAGCGTTCAATTAACTTGTAATGAATGCGGTGTACGTTTAATGTAAGACAAAACGTTTTACGTCGTATAATACATAAGTTGAGAAAGATTCTAATCATTTCATACCTAATTTACTAGTTTCACGTAGTTCACGTGGGACATCAAGTTACACGCATTGAATTTTCAATTATGTATTGCCAATTATTAAAATCTTTAAACAATGTTGGTAATAGAGAACAGCGAGTTTTTAATTTTAATTAAGTTGCATCATCATGTTTTATTAAAGGTAATCCATATCTATTTGTTGGCACTTTAAGTTAAACTTTACAAACAAAAGTATAGCTTTGTGTAACCTTTAGACCCTTTCAAACTATTGTTTTCTTTTTGACACACCAATCGTTTTTATTATAAATTAATATTGGTTTGTGTGAAACCAATATTAACTTACAAGAAAAACGGGGCTATAGAATATGAAAGACGTATCACCTCGTATGAGTACTTGTTTCATTTGTTAATTTTAAGTGTTTAGTGATAAGTCGATGGTGTAACTATCTTAAATTAAACAAAGATTGTTTGAGAGGCTATAAAAGGTTATTGCCAGCTTATAGACAATGTACAAATATGTACTCACTAAGTGAGCGGTTCATATGGCTGCGGTTTTTAATTGAATTGCTTATGATTAAGATATCAATATAGAATAATTAGAACAAAATTGAAACTACTGATTTGGGTTTTCCTCAGTAGAATCAACGAAACGGTGGTAAAGTAAAAGTAATGCAATACTTTGTACACGTACCATCAACTGACCTTTTCTTATCTTAAGAGGTCGTTGATCTTGAACGAATGAGCGCCACCTGTGGCCTGTATTATTTGCGAATAAATGTCCCTGGTCTGTATAACAAAACATTTCGGCCCGCACTTCGGCCCGATTTCTTAGGTGACAGAATTAGTTATACCATTTATTTTAAATAATTGATACGCGATTCACGCGAAATAATATAATCTGAAAAATAAACCAAAGCTCCTCTAAGTTTTGTGTTACTTAATATTTCAATGTAAATAAAAAATCAAGTGATGGATAGATAAAGCTAATAATAAAAATATCAAAGGGTATTGCGTATTTATTTCTATTACTTCGGATTTGGCTTTGACTGAGTTTTTACTGACTGTGCTTTGTGATACAGGTTAATTTTTTTTTTTTGAGACGATCTTCAAGGAATATGTTGTCAATGTAGATCGAATGGAGCCAACGCCTTAAGGTTTTAAAATATAGCTTTCGAAGTGATCTAAGAAGTTCTTCTAAGCAAACTTAACTTCTAAAAAGGTTTATCATATCACAATTAACAGTGAAAAATAACTTACTACTTGCAATAAAAAAAAACATTAATATTAAAATGAATGTCGCTAATTTAATAATTAATATCAAAGTAATTTATGGTGCATTTCTAATATATAGGCAAATATTGTGGTTTCAAGTGAACAAATATGAATGGAACTGGTACACCAGATCGCTAAGGTACTTATCATTAGCAAACCTTCCTCAAGTATATTGACCTCACTTGACCTATTTGCACCCTTATTACCTACGCAATACAGAACTATATAACTCCATTTCATGCTATTACCGGAAACCAATTTTAAATTGACAAATATTATGCAAGAAAATTATTAAATTCTATCAAATTTTAATGTTATTTATTTTAGTTCAAGCACAAATATTGGTATCAATTTATTATATTCAGTCTCACAACAAATTATATTGTTCAAAATGAATACGGGTTAAATATCATATATCAATTTTAAATCAGAAGTAAGTTTATCCAGGGAAAAACTGTGATTGATTGAGTTATATTGACCATAAACATTGTATATCCTATCAACATGAATATTTTTTTTTATTTATTTAAAAGGTAAAGGAAGATATTATGTATAATATGTTATATATAGTATTTTATATGTTATATAATCTGTAGGTAGTATTAAATTATGCTAGGACTCTTAGAAGCGTAACTTTATTATTTATTTATGTTAATCAATACGGCAAATCATATGAAACAGGCCTATTTAATCCAAAATCATGTTCATCCAACTTGTATTATAAGTTAATTTTTCTTATTTTAAATTTATATTCCTAAAACATATTTTTTTCCAGCTATAGTTAACACAATAGACTAAATATTTATACATACTATATACCATGCAATATATCAATATTTATCCCAAAAGTAAAATTAAGGCAATTTAATATTCAATCACTAAAATTTGTGATAACAGTAAGCTAAATTCGCCCATATCTGAATTCGAATTTCGAACAATTTCACTTTGAACAAGAACTCATGCACATAAGTAACAATTGAATTGTTTTGTAGTGTTGGTAACACTTACAGTAAGAGGATCGTGGTCAAGCTCGTCATTCCATTCAATTTACTGTTTTGTACTCTTGAATTCCAGCTTATCTATCTGCTATCTTATTTGTACCTTGCTGGTCTATTAATTAACTAGTATGGTTGCAGACCATAAGGTACTGAGTTTGAATCGCAGCAGGATACTAAAAAATCAAAGTGCTATCTACATTCCAGTGCATCAGAAAACACGTTAACCTTGTTGTTTTTCAAATAAATGTTATATGCCCGCCGCATTGACACGACAATAACGCTTCTCCAAGAAGTCAAATTTCGTCTTTGCTTCGACGCTTCGCTATAGACGACGCTACGAGACGACGTCATATTTATTATTCAACGTTTTGAAATATTATTTAAATATATACTTTTCATGATTAGATTGTGATAAAAGATTATTTCTATCTGTTTTTTTTTGTCATTTTTTAATGTAGCTATATAAACTATCAGTTTACGTCTGTGACTTGACCCACATGTTGGGGGTCAGGTATAAAAAAAGAAGCCAATGGCTCGCTTTAACAATGTCAGGTCATCTTTGCATGGAGAAAGATCATTGATATTAAGTATAGCTAATTTTGAAAGGAACACACAAGGACAAAGTGGAATGTTTTTGATGTATTAACACACAACATAAGGATATAATCTAAATGAAATTAAACACATGGTGATATACACATGACACTGCACTCTTGTCCAGCAATGGGATATACGTTTTTATTTAGTTGTCTTACTTTCAATACCCCACTTCATTCAGAAATAAGGTCGTTTTAACACATTTTCGTATTTCTAGAAATGCAACTTTATGGACAATATAATTTTTTAATGAATATATACATTATATATATATATATATATATATATATATATTTTTAATTATTTAATTTTCATACAGTAAAATTCATATAGTAAATAGTTTTATACATTATAAAGTATATATATATATATATTTAAAATTTAAGACATATAAGTAATCATGACATCTCCCACTAAATTAATAATCTTCTGCACTTTCTCTGTCTTCACTTTCATCAAATGCGCTATAAGATGTTCGTAGTCACCAGATTCTCTTAATTTCGTTATAGCCAATTCCTTCATCTTTGCATCGTAATGCGCGTAAACTTTTTCCCATAGCATTTTCAATACCATTCCATCAAGTGTTTTCTTATCATACTTTTCACTTTTCACCTGAAAATTAAACTTATAAGTAACTTTCGGAGAATAAGCAGAAATTTGAAAGTTGACAAAGCTATGCACTCAAAAATAATTTAAAAAATCATTTGCTTTACTTTAATCCAGCTAATGAGCCTAAATAAATTTATACGACAGAACTCAAGTTGTAAAGACATAAGTCTTGGATAGCTAGACACTGATAATAAATGGGCTTCGTTTAATATATAATGTCCTCCAGACCGATTTCGGTCACGGCAGCCAATCTCAAGAGAGAGCCAACTGCGTAGGAGATATTATAGTGCACAAGTGTGTGCGCAAACACAGGTACACTCACTATTCCCTAGCTCTCATAATCCGATGGGACGGCAATCCGACACGACCGGAAAGAGCTCAGGCGCAGGACCAACGGCTTTACGCGCTTTCCGAGGCATGGGAGTGTACACACTTTTAACTTCTAGACTCCGGGCTGCTACTGAGAATTATCTGACAGAAAAACCCAATAACTATTTATTGGTCCGACAATGGAATCGAATCCAGGACCACCGGGTCTGCGGTCTTATTTCTAGCCACTAGACCAACGAGGCAGTCCAATATATAGCATTGTCTTGGTGATAGACAGAAGTTCTTAACTAAAATTATTACAAAATTCCGTTCTTTCCCTTAATATTTTATGATATTGTACCAATTTTCGGAAAGAAAAGTTTTATTCGATTCTCTATAATAAATTAAAAATATATAATTATTTTTAATAAATGAAATTCTATGAAAATTGTATTAAAATTCCCGTACGAATGTTCCACGAATATCAATTCAGATGATAAAAAAAAGAAATATTTTCACGATAATATTGGTTAAAATATTGCTCACCATAAAGTTGTGAAGTAAAATGAGAGTTACCAGTGAATATAATATACAACGTGCCATGTCTATGTCTGATAAATGTTGTCACATTACTAAGTGGAGGAGACTGGAGCACACTGGTGAGTTATGCGGAGTATTTCCTAAACATCCTTGTGCCTCAACAACAATGGAAGTCATTACGGTATAAAGCGTAAATAAAATGAAAAAATACACGTAAAGTTTAATAATAAATAAAGTACTTTTTTGACATTTTTGATATTTTTAATCTTTTATTAAAATATTAATTTTATTTATATGATTTATAGATTTAGAATGAAAAACCAAGAAGTTTGTTTTCATTAAAACAACTTATTACAAACCTTAACTACCTCTAATAGTTATTAATATTTCTCCAATTTCATTTCATAATAAAAAGCCAATATTTTGAATGTTACTTATTAAATACACAACTATAATATAATAAAAGAAAGAAAATAAAAGAAAGACCAACACTAAGGACGAATTTCTGGACGGTCTGTATCAATACAATTACGATTTGTATTGGTTCATTTCAATCTTTTCCACTTGGCTTACCGTTGATAGAATGTCAGAGTAATATATTGCACAATTTCTATATCTTTGCCGCTGATGCGAAAATTACGTACATTCTGAAGCTCGGTTAGATTTATGTATGAGGAAGTGAATGCCTCATTGATCATGATTTTTTTTTTTTGATCGATAAAACCCTGGTTGGGTTTTTTTAATGTTTACATGATGGCATGGCGTTCCGTAAATATAAGAATACGATACGTTTGGTTTTATTATGAACTGATGTGATGATATACATTTTTATATAAGTAAGTTTTGTAGTTGTTTTCGTAATAACTTGTTAATTGTTAATCAGATGCGATATATATTAAATTAACACATAAAGCATCTGAATATGAAGGAACCCCCCTTTGGCTTATTCACTTAAAAAAATTGAAATGTACATCTACCGTTACTAGCTAGCGTAATATGTGACCACCATGTAAACCGTTACACTTACATAAGGACGAAAAGCTTGATTAGATAGCAATAAGAGTTTTATTTAAATGGCGCACGACTATATTAAAACAAAATTTATTATAAATCCTCGAACAAAATCGTTTCTCATTACAATTAAAACATTTTAGCCTTCAGTAGTTTAATTGGAATATTGTCGTAAGCGAATAAATCTTTAATAAAAAAAATATATCAATTAACATTCATGAAGTTGCATTTCAGTACACAAATCGTTTCTATCTAATTTTAGTTTCGCAAAGTGACAAACGTAACACATTTTCTACCTAGAATGTGTTCGGAAATTAAACTTTAGAAGTGATTGAATGAATCAGTATTTAGCATAAAGTTTCACTAAATGAAAATGCGGTTTTCATTTTACACGAATACTTATCATTTGTTCACATATCCTTAATTATAACAAACGCTTGTCTCTTTTTGAATAGGTAAACGGACGGGCAAATGTGTCGTCTGCTGGTAAGTGGTCGCCACCGCCAATAGAAATTGGCGCTCTAAAAAATATTGATCAATCCTTAGACTGCCAATTTGCAACCAACATTAAAACTTAGATATTGTGTCACTCGTGCCTGTTGTTGTATCTTATGAGTCATATAATATGTAGAACGATATGACTCATAAGAGCATAGTGGATGGAACTGAATTGATTTTAAACGAAAACCGCAGTATCAAATCCCGTCAAGTCTAGAAGTTTTCATGTTTCATTGAAGTTTTTTAATTCATCTCATGCTCGCCAGTAAAACTTCGTGAGGAAACCTGCATGTATCGCATGCAATTTTGAAAGCATATTGTGTATCTTTTAAAACGATTAAAAGTAAAGGACTTTTATTTTTACTGGATAACATTTAAGAAATAAATTAACGCTGATGCAGTGATCGCTTTTGATGATGGATTTCAAACCCTGTTTTGGATTTGAAATACAGATTTATATTCCGTCCGTTTGATAAAAAATGTCATCGACCTGTATTGATTTCATTATTATCTGACCTATCTAACTACGTATCTGAATACATGTCAGAAGAGCATGACAAATATCATCTTATGTTGTATACATTAACTGATTAGACATATTGATTGCGGAGACCTTGCCTTGCAACCATTAATTTGATGAATTGCACCTCAAGGTGACGGTGACAGAAATCCGTTAATTGTTCTATGTGTATTCTATTAATATCCAATACTCTATACAAACACACGGGAATTTACACACGTAACCCACACACGTGTTTAATAATAGTCCGCAATGTAATAAAACACGTTTACGTTACGTTTATACATTCAATCTTATATATATATATATGTATGTAAAAAAATACGTTTCAATTTTGAAGTATTCATTTTGAAAGAAAGCCGATAATTAAATACTTTTAACTGGCCCGATGGCGCAGTTGGCAGCCCTCCGCTTAGGGGTCGCGGATTCAATTCTCGTACCGACTCTCGATGTATTTAGTAAATAAGCACTTTTTATATATATTTAAATATCAGCGGCTGATACGTATAACATATAGAAATAATATATTTATCATATATGCAAATTCGAGATTTGAAACGATGTTAATATTCTTATAGATTATATTTAAAAAGAAAAAGAAATAACCCACCTAAACACATACAGTGGTGGTCATATAATTAGAAACACTTCTTATGAATAAAGAAAGTATAACTTCAACGTACAAATGTTCGTAAAAAATATACACATTCAATAATAATTAATAATCATGCAATAATATAGCCACTCAAATAAAAAAAATCATTAAATGCATAAAATATAAAACATATCTTACTTTTAATTACAAAATGAGTCTTACACATGTAGGAGTTTATTTTCTTTTACTCGCCGCTTGGACGCCTAATTAGAAACATTTTTAAAAAACACCCAAAGCTCGTTCCTTTTTTTGAAATTGGAGAATAACATTTATTTCTTGGCTTTTTCTATTATTTTGGCGGCAATTCAAAATTTAATCTGAATTTTATTTTGTTCAAAATGGGCAAAAATAAAAGTTGTGACGCGTCAACTGGAAAATATTTGTTAATTTACATATAGATCATAAGTTGGCGTACAGAAGAATAGCTGAGCATTTAAATTGTTCGGTTAAGGAAGTTTTTAATGCAATTGATCATTATAAAACACATGGAACTATTGAAAATGTTCCTAGAAAGTCTCGGTCAAGAAAATCCTCTCCCAGAGAAGATACGCTAATCGTTCGTGTTGCTAAAAAAGAACCAAGTGAAGTCTCCAACCAGATTAAAAATGAAGTTTTTTCGTCTGATGACTCGAGAAATATCTCGTCAAGACTGATACGCCGAAGATTAGTGGAAGCTAAAAAATATGTTAATTGCACGGTACGAGAATGGAAAAAAGTGTTATTTTCAGATGAAACAAAAATAAATATGGTAAATTCCGATGGGAGCGCTATGTTAGACGTCCTGTAAACAATGCTTTTAATTATAAATACACAAGGAGCACGATGGCGGTAACATTAATGTTTGGGGGTGTTTTTCCGGATGTGGAGTTGGACCCGTTCGGAAGATTGAAGGTACAATGGATCAATGGCAAAACAAAAATATCTTAGAGCACACAATGATTCCCTACTCGGACGATCATTTGCCTGTAACCTGGATCTTTCAGCATGGCAATGACCCTAAACACCCTAAACCCTTAGCGAACAGCGTATATCCGTTTTAGACTGGCCAGCAAATAGTCCGGATTTAAGCCTGTTAGAAAATCTCTGGTATATTGTTAAAAAGAAAGTCTCAAACAAACGTAACACCAGTCAAACGAACTATATGAAGCATTTGTTGAAGCATGGCATTCAATCCCCCTAGAAAAATGTATGAAATTGATTGAATCAATGCCACGTCGTTGCAGTGCTGTTATTGAAAATAAGGGATACGCCACTAAATATGAATTATAACTATTGGTAGGCTGTGGATAGTAGCTATTTCATAAATAACAATACTAATTACTTATACTTAAAAAAAAAAAGTTTTTTTTTATATTTTTTGTTGTTGTTTCTAATTAGTTGACCGTATTGTTCATACCTTAAAACTGATTTAAATGTTTGTCCGTAATGTAATATTGAAACTGCACTTGTATAATGGGATTTATATTGTTTTTCTAATAAATGATTGATCGTTGAACATATTGTTGTCCTATTTATTGTTTAATTTCAAAATAAAAACGATTGCGGTGAAGTATCTAACATTATGTCAAGGACCGTTCGTAGTGTTTCTAATTATACGACCACCACTGTAGATACCGTCACTGTATTGTACAAATTTATACTTTAAGCAACTTTTTACAACTTCAATACTCTAACAATCAATTTGACTGCCTCGTTGGTCTAGTGGATACATGTAAGGCCACAGACACGGTGATCCTGCGTTCAATTCCCAGGTCGGGCCATTAAAATGTTATTGAGATTTTCTATAGAAAATTCTCAGTAGTAGGAGTCTGAAAATTGGAAATGTGTACACTCCCGTGCCTCGAAAAGCACGTTAAGCCGTTGGTCCTGCGCCTGAAATCTATCCGGTCGTGTCGGATTGCCGTCCCATTGGGTTATGAGAGTAAGGGAATAGAGAATGCACCTGTGTTTGCGCACAAAATTGTGCACTAATGTCCTGCGCAGTTGGCTAATCTCTCTCGAGATTGGCCGCCGTGGCTGAAATCGGTCTGGAGGACTATTATTATTATTGTTATTATTGTACTCTAACAATGTTCCTGAGACATCCATATAAACAAATCTTTTGTGTCTGTAACATCAGCTCACTCGCCTTTTAAACAACCACAAACAAATGAAGTATTGGTGATTTGCCATATAGTACATGATCTGGTCGTTACACAAAGTCATGAAATTTATTACCAGAAAAAAACTTGAATAAAAAGTCAGTGTAAACGGACTCTTATAGTATCACGTCCAAGGCAACAAGTAACAACAACGAAGTAAGCCTCGCTATTTGCATAAAGTTTTTTTTTTTTAATATTCTTATATAGTATTTTACAAAACAATATTATCGTTTAAGATATTGTTAACTTTAAAAATCATAACACAGAATGAAATTCTTATGTTATCCGTAAAATAAACAGCAAAATAAGTAATTACAAACATATTAATAAATATATTGAAATTGACACAATGACGGCTAAAAAGAAATTTATATGAATATGAAAACTGAAGAACGACAAAGACTACTATAAATTCATATTTTATTTAGGTTTACGAAGTTCGCGCGTTCAAATCCCGACAAGCATATTATTAACATATCATCTCATATAAGCAGATTAATTTTTACCTCGCCTTAAGCTCTTATATTCGTACAAAAATTATTAATATTTATGATAAAATATTATGATAACAATATTTTTACTATTATTTAGTTCAAAGGTTTGGTTTATTGGGCTTGAATATAATATACATCTGACGATGAGTCTATTATCTCTAAACAAAATAAATCTAAAAAATAAATGAAGATTATATATATCTAGTATAGATATATATTATATGTAAATTATAGGTGATTCTTTTGAAATGAAAAAAGTTTTAAGCATGTTATCCCGTGAATGTTGTTTACAGTGTCAGTTTGCTAAAGAAAATTACTAGGACTTCCTTCCCGTTCACCAACGATGTCTCAATTATTTAAGATAATTTCTTATTTCGCTTCTTAATATATTTGTATAGAGAACGGTTAACTTTTCGCGTGCTTCAGCCAATGGGATTTAGATTCTTAAATCTATGTGATATAAATTGACCAATCATAAAGCTCAATATATTAAATTTTTTCTAGGTTAAATGATTTGGTTCCTCCGAAACAAGTCTATACTGAGCACTATGATCATACAATTTAGACGAAATCATTTATTTTATAGAAGGACATGAACAATGTCACGACAATGGTCGAAGCTTAAAGCGAGTGAAAGTTCGAAGTGCGGCTACTTATATAACAATACTAGCTGTGACCGGCGGCTTCACCCGCGTCTAATTAATAAAAATATAATAAATTATTTTATTACTATAATAACACCACACGCTCACACATACACACACACACACACACATATGGCTACTGGTAAAGAAATACGTAATTAACGATTTGAATTTAATTTTCATAAGATACCGTAGGGCTTACCGATCTTATATATGGCCTAACATTTGCGCCATCACATGTTCCTTGTGTGTACCAATTTTCATCAAGATTGGTTAAGTCGTTCTTGAGTTATAAGAAGACATATAGATAAACAGACAGACAGACAAAAATGAAAAAAATAGTATAATGTGAATCACTACATCATAAAGCGATTATTTATCACATAATTAGGTGGGAAAAAAAATGTACAGACAGAGCCAATAGATATATAGATAAGTTACAAAGCAATGCTAGTCTAGTAGCGAATATATTTAGGAACTATTTTATAAATCGGCATCATATTACAGAGTTTTAGTCGAGATGGTACAATGTTTTAGTCGAGATGGAACAAACCTAGTCAAGCACCACTGAATTTTAATAATATGTTGTGTATATAATTCATCTCGTATTCGGCGATGAAGAAAAATCGTGAGGATACCTGCATGTGTCTTATTTCCACATTGAAGCAGCGTGGTGGAAATTTGAAAAGTAATAAAGAATCACTCAAAACTTGAATAATAAGAACATGTTTATCCGTATCAAAAAACTTGTGTGAGTTAGTATGCCAATAAAATGACTCCTAGAAAAGGTAGACAGGATAAAATTTAAAATTTAGAAGATGCAGCGCCCATACAAAAAGATCGCCTCAAAATTATTTATCCTCAAAATTTTTATATCTTAGTGTAACTGAGTTAACGTGAAGTCGGTCGGATTATTAACATTTCATATTATATTTGCTTGCTTTACATGGCTAAAATAAAAAAAAAAACATTAATTAGTAATAAACGAGTACATTTAACGACCTTCACTCACGATACGTATAACTTTAAAGGTTATACGTCATGCTCTGCATCTATAAAGTTAGAGTACACTTCAAGGTCGTTGGGATTGCCTTAAATGAGAGTATCTTATCTTTGAGATCTAAGATTTACTTCCCGGAAACACTACTCGTTAATTAGTTTATTATTTGCTCTCAACTAAACCGGATAAGCTGGTTACTAAGAAATAAAGAACGTTATACAGAGAAACAATTTTAATGTTTTGATTCGTGTTAAAACAAATTTACAGACTAAATTTTATCCAATATCGAAAAATATACTGAGAAGTCTTGTATGAATGTTAGTATAAATATAATGCTTAGCATGAAATATGATCAAATTATTTCATAGAATACATATATATGTAGGATCGGGGGCGGTTTTAGACGGATCGTCAGGAGGTCGGGCTCCCATTTTAAGAAACAACAATTAATTTAAATAACAATAGATTTATTATTTACAATAATTACAGTAATGGTCTTAAAATAATTTATACACAATCAAAAAAAGCAAACAGATAAGCCAGAGATATACAGCGAAAGCAATATGCCGAAGGGCAGCGTAACCGCGTACAAGCGGACAAGTACAGCTAACTAAATAGCGTAGTATAGGCAGTCAAGCCTGAGGGGTAAACCGACAGTTTTGTCGGGAGCTAGAGCTCTTGCTTGAGTCGATCCTTGAAATCGACTGAAGACTAGCCAGTGAACACGGTATTTATACCCTAGCCCCTACTCCCAACAACTCTGTCCGTGGCGCGAAACGCCAGCCACGTGTTTACCAAAATGAAAATACAAAGTAATTAAATCTGCTTTTATGATTTTTAATCATAAAATATTCCAATATGAATTATCGTTAATCAAGAACAGTCAATTTGGAGTTATTTCTATGTGACACGAATTAAATAATCGTTTATAATGTTTCGTAACGCTATTAACAATTACCGAAATCGAAACTAGTCGTCATACGTCAATCGCAGGTAGCTAGTAAATCATACCAGATATAATTAGGAATTGTCGTAAAAGATTTGCATTAAAAATCTAGCTAATTGTAATTATCATTGAGTAAACAACAAATCAATCAAGTCAAGTTGGGTACTTTTATCTTTGCGTTGATGTGACGACTGACTCCGACATATAAATAATATTCTCAAGTATCAAACACACGAGTACTTCTCGTTTATGAAATAGATTCTACATACAAGAGGCTCGTTGCTCTATTGCTGCGTGAAACAAACAAACGTTTAAAAAGCATACTTTCGCATTTATATTTAAGAAGGATGTTGATCGGTGACATACACAAAAATAGTTAATTAATGTTTGAAAATAGAATTATCATGACATGCATAATTTTTTTTATTTTCTACACTTTAAGCACTAGATTAAGAAATTAATATTGTTATTAATTTTGCATATAATCTGATAGGATTTTTTGAGAACATTCAAAAGTCGTATTTTTTTACTAGAAGGTTTCAAAATAAAACTCTTGTTTTCATTTCCGTCACCTTCAAGTATGATAAAATACATTATACACATAATTGTACACAAATTAAACCTACAGACTAGAAAGATATACAGCAGGCAACCTTATCAGATTTAATTACACTTTAACAAATACATAAATCGCAGTATAAACTACAATTACGTCATGAAATATCGTTCCATGTCCGAGCTCAAAAATAAAACAAATGACCATTGTTTGAATCAGCCAAATAGCCTTTGGATGAATTTTACATTGCATATTGACAAATACTAGCTCCACTTTGTGGTTTAACGCGTGAAAGCGATGCGGGCTTATTATCGCAGCTCATATAAAACAAACAGCTACTTCACTCCACACAAACGGATTTTAGTATAAAATGCTAATTTAGGTTAATCTAATCATTTGTTTAATATTAGCTCTCTATACAACATTTTAAAAATGAATAGTTTGTCCTGTAAAGACATCAGGCATAAGATTTGTTTGAGCACCAAGTATGGCCCTTCGTTCAGTGGCAGATCTTTTTTTTATTTTTATTTTATAGGTAGGCGGACGAGCTTATGGACCACCTGATGGTAAGTGGTCACCAACGCCCATAGACAATGGCATTGTAAGAAATGTTAACCATCGCTTACATCGCCAATGCGCTGCCAACCTTGGGAACTAAGATGTTATGTCCCTTGTGCCTGTAATTACACTGGCTCACTGACCCTTCAAACCGGAACACAACAATAAAAAGTACTACTGTTTTGCGGTAGAATATCTGATGAGTGGGTAGTACCTACCCAGACGAGCTTGCACAAAGCTCTACCACCAAGTGGCTCCACCACATATCACGGAGCAAGAGATGGAGATGGCCCTTGATTGATTCCAGGACGTGGACGTGACGCCCTGGAACACCAGCAGTTCCCGAAGTTGTGGAAGGAGGGAAAGTTGGTCCTATTGCCGAAGAAGGGACGTCCACTAAACTCTTCTTCGGAATACAGTCCAATTGTGCTGCTGAATGAGACGGTCAAACTCTTCGAGAAGATTCGTGCTGCCCGTCTGGTTCAGTACCTTGAAGAGATGGGACCGGGTGGGTCTCTCAGAGGTTCAGAACGAGTTCCGGGCGGGCCGATCAACTCTCGACGCCCTGAACGCCCTGAAGACCCGGACCATGGAGGTGGTGGCCCGAGGGGACGTGGTCCTGGTGGCTTAGCTGGACGTGGCGAATGCCTTCAATAGTCTTCCCTTTGAGACAATAAGGGAGGCGCTTCAATATCACGGGGTACCCTTCTATGTTACCACCGCCCATGGACACTTGCAACATCCGAGGACTTGCAGGTGCGTTGCCAGCCTTTTAGGAAAGAGTACGCTCTCTTCTTGAAGGTTCTTATGTCATATCGGTTCGGAAAAGTCGCCGGCGAAAGATGGTTCCACAGAATGATTGTGCGAGGCAGGCATTTGCCTTTGGAAACGCGCTGTTGTGGATTTCCAGACACCGAGGTAGTGAGGATGGAATTTTCAGTTCTGGCGTGATGTCCGATGGTGAAATTCAGCGGCCGGGACTAAACCAAACAACTCCTCAGAACATTCCCCGTGATATATGCGATAGAGGATGCAGAGTGACCCAACATCTCTACGCAAATCCAAAGAATCAAGCCGGTCGGTACTAGCTTGATCGTCGACAATTTGAACTGCTCTACGTTCAATGCGGTCGGAAGGAAGAAGCTGGTACTAGGGAGCTCCCGCCCAGAGGTGAGAGCAGTACTCCATGTGGGGCCGAATTTGCGCCTTGTAAAGTTTTAGGCGATGGGCCGACGTGAAGTACTGTCTCGCCTTGTTGAGCACTCCAAGCTTTTTGGAAGCCAGTTTGGCTTTAACTTCCAATTGACCGCGGAACCGAACAAGGTTCGAAATCTCGACACCAAGTATCCCGATATTGGCTGTGGCAGTGAGGGGAGTATTCTCGAAATGAGGGGATATGACAAAAGGTACCTTTTTACGGTTAACGCGCAAACTTGAGTCTTATTGGGGTTGAATTGGACCAAGTTTAGTCGGCCCCAGTCATTATATATAAAAGGTAATTAAGCTGCAATATTCTAATGCAAAATTTACACTCAATATATTTTATTTTAGAGTTCGATTTTTAGATTTTTTGTATATATCACGAATGTTGAGTTCGTAACTAAGCATTACATGGATGTAACGAACTACACATGACAGTCCTCTTTTATACATATAATATCATGATAAGCGCTACGTCGAGCTACACAGCGCTACGCAGCGCTACACAATATTTCTTGTAGCGTTTGATCGGTTAATTCAATTTGCTTGGACAGCGACATAATTTGATCGACATTCTATTCCACAAAAAAAAACATAAAGGCTCGTCATATTTCATTTTCTATCCATTACGTCCTCGAACTAAAACAAAGTAAAAAATTCACGTTGTATTTTTACCGATAGTTTCGATACTATACTCTATACGTTAGCCACACATGAGATGCAATTTTATTTTTGTCGCTCAATCCACGAAATAACTAGATATTTAAAATAATGCTGCAAATCAATGTATCCATAAATAATTATAATTAATTTAATATAAGCTAAATAAATAATATAAAATTTTCATTATGTACTTATATATTAATGAAATAAATGTATAAATTAAATATTGTCTTAATTAATTTTAACAAGTAATAATAATAAAATACAGCAATATGAACAAGCCATTAATTTAACATAGGCTTTGGTGCAATGAGTTAAATTCAGAACATATTGGATAGAGAAAAGTCATACTTTAAAATATTTACGCTTAAAGATTAAAAGATAAAATTTTATCATCATGTTGACTTTATTTTAATATAGTTAATATTGTAACTAATTCATACTCTTTAACCTATTGCATAAAAATGTCATGATTAAACGTCAACTTATCCTAAATCGTCTTATTATAAGCGAAGGCAATCAAAAAGTGCTCCAATAATAAATCGAAATAGTTTTCAATGTGACAGCTAAATTCGATATTTTATTTAAAAAATATATGTATTACAAAATAAAAAAAGCTTGAAATATGAAATTGATAGTATTATGATGAGATAAATTAATAAAAACTGAGATTGCTCAATGGATAAAAGACAAGGGTCTAAATCGAATATCGTGGGTGAGAAATCTGGGCAAACATGCGCTTAATTTAATTTCACCTTGTGATTGATGACGATGAAGTCACACTGATACGACGTAAAAATATCATAAAGAAATTCATTGTAATTACTGAATATAAACATATCTTGTCATCCTGTAACAGCCTAACGGATTAAGCTCCAAGCATTACTTTTTAGAGGAGAGGACTTCTTTCCTGAAGTGAGAAATTAACTAGGTGTTACAAAAAATAATTGTCTTAACAGTAAATACTCTTTCTATTATAAAAAATACATTTTACGTAGTAATAAACGAGAAGTCTTAAATCAGGATGAGTCAATATTACATAGCATAGGGATATCTTGATGCTTTCCTCAAACTTTAACTATGCGATTAATTATAAAAGAAAATTAAAAGATTGAGAGACATCAACGTTTATATGAAAATAAAGATATATGAATCAATTTTTTGAAATATGATAGAAGAAACGTCATGTTTGAGCTGAAAATACATTTTCGGTTGTTATATAATTTTAACATAAAAATTATTCTGTATTTGCCGTAATTATTTAAATATATTTACATTATGACTTATTTATTTTATTTTGTTGTATACTAGTCTCCACGGGCGTGTTGTCTGTGCCTTTCGTGTATCTTACTATCGGTTTATAGATCCTCAATGGGATTTTGGTTTCCTAGCCTGGTCTTACGGGTCCATACCTAAGAAGAGGTCGTCAATATTAAAGCTTCGAAAACCAATCCATTGTCATTCTAAGGTTTAATCCAGAATATCCTTAGTAGTCAATATTTCATCATAACTATAATATTTGTTTTTTGTCCGCATTGAAATCATCAACATACATAGATTAAATTTATATAGTAAAATTTTCACATGTGCTAAGCTATATAGAGTTTGCGTATAGTTATAAAATATGGAAGGGTCTTATAAACACAGAATTGGCGTACGTGATCTTTCCTCATATAAAGTACTTAAGGCCTGGCAGCACAACGATCCCGTTTGAAACCATAGATGTGAAAATATATAATATATATAATAAGAAGTCCATTCTATTCGATTTAATCAAAAATATTAATAAAGACCGTAGGTAGGTTTCCTTGTGAGATACAAGGAAATCCTTAAAATATTAATTGAAAATAAATAAAGACTCCTCAAGTATGTTATCAATCAATTAGAAAAAATATTTATTTATTACTAAAAATAAGCATTTATGCCTAGATCTACGTCTAAAATTATACTATAATCACCATATTTAGTGAAAATAACTTTGTGTGAAATTCCAAGTGTTTTTTTAATTACCAATAAAATTTATAAATTCAAAACAATTTTAATATTACTTAAAACTTTACGAACATCGATGACCCTGTGGATAGACCACGTACAACTTAATTGAATGTCGGCTTAAAACTGCTTAACTACTAGAGCTTTATTTTAGTTTATAATCGTCTTTATATATGTGAACGAAAACATCGGAATGAAGCAGCATGTGTCGGATGATTGCATCCACTAACCTGCTAACGTTGCGTAAATTACGCTGGAAACCTTACTTTAAAGGACAAAAAAGAAAAGAAGTCCTTCGACTAAAATGTGAGAATTATGATCTGTTATTTCATTTTATTTACTGTACAATTTATTTACAATACAAACAACTACAAAAACTTATATCTTAAAACTATTTACATCCAATTCCAGAAAACAATCATCCCAGGTTGATTCTTTAAAATACAATACTTTAACAAGTATAAGGATCGCAGTCGATCGTAAATTTCAACATGCTATAAATTTTTATAACAATAACAACACCGAAAATGATTCTTGAATCTTATACACGAACAGATGTAATAGACGTATTAGTAGACCACATTAACGCTGGAAGTCTCACAGTCGAATTGCTGCATTGCCTCCTCTTCTTCCCTTCCTTTTTAATGTCAGCTACAAAGATACGTTTTTGTATCAAGCATAAATCAACACACGCAACTTCCAGCGTTCCCTTTATTCCGTGGAACAAGACTGAAGAATAGTTCGTATGAATTGTGACTTTACAAATGACACGGTGGAGACAAGATGAAAAATCACAAAGCCTTATAAATTACGAGTTCTACCTAAAATTGTCTCGTGCTGTTGTCACGTTATTTTATACTCGTGTATGGTTTAAAAATTCAAATGTTTTCAACCTCGTTTGATCTCGACGCTACGGAATTAGCTTAACGCGACCTAATCAAGGGTCCAACAAGTTTTTTTAATGTAAATTCATTTCAACGGACACGAAATTTCTCTTAAGTTGTTCCGACTTGAAATTATGATAAGTTAACATATGGCTGTACAAGTATAATACATATATAGTATTTTCACTGAGTATTTTATGAGTATTTTCACTGATAAAAACCTAATTAAATTTGGACCTCGAACTATAACATAAAACGATACGAATGAATATAATATGTACTAGCTTTTTGATGTTTGGGATTATAACCCTTTTTTGTGTTTTATCTGTCATTGCTGTTAGAACCTATCTACTGTAGACAAATAATCTTAAAAGGCGAAAACATAACTATATCATAAAATAACAGCGTACAAAGGTGGATTTATAAGGGATATCTTCCAGACAACCTTTGAGATACTGAGAGGTAAATTAATAAAGAAGGTAGATAAAATGTCGTCCAACTCGAAAGAAAACTTAAAATAAAATCGAAAACAAAGACTTAGTAATATTATTATATAAAAAAAGTAAACTATAATTCAATTGAAAAACATATTATATAATTTAAATATTTAGATGAAATATAACTAAAAATATATATTTCTGTGGATAGAATTCAGAAGTCATATGGGAAGTATTGACGAAACTGTATCTGTAAAACTTCAAAAATAAAAATCTTCTACTAGGAGTTTCGACGGTATCAAGAAATATTTTTTGCAAGAATTAAATTTTCCAACGAGAATGAATTACAATGTATGACAATGTAATAAATTTTCAATCACGAAAATTAAATGTTCAACTGAATTATTTCACTTGTTAATTTAAAAAAATATATAATTTCCTTTTAAAATTTTGTGTATAAAAAACTGTTTGGTAGTTTGCTTTAACAGTTAATTATAAACGTTTATGAAACTTTAAATTGGGTGTCACTTAAGCAATATGAATATGCAACACGTTATTGGTTCATGTATAAAGTCGAAGTTCACTTTGCCGGGTAAAGCATTTAATTCCTATACTCTTCTTACGGATTTAAATATTTCCCAAGTGATATGAACTTTTTATTTTAAAATAACAACGATAAGAAAATTTATCAGGTCAAGTGTTGTCTGGTCACAGAAACGATGGAGATAATATTAATTGAATGCCTCGCTAGTCTAATGGTATAATGTATAGCTGTAGATCAAGAGGTCTTGGGATTGTACCCATGGTCGGGCAAAAAAAAAAGTCCAGGTGACTTAGAGCTGATGGTTCTGCATCTGATTTCTTTTCTATAATGTCAGATTGTTGTAATAACAAACTATGCGAGCGAGATATAATTTCGCAGCTGTGCTTGCACGTATGAGTTAGCTAGTCTCAATTAGGAAATTGAACTAAAATGAAACTTAACAAGCATAATTAATTACAAAAATGTGTATAACAATCACAAACAGGTAATAAGGCAATAAGCCTGTAAACCTGACAAAGAACCATACTTGGTGGTAGAACTTTGTGCGAGCTCGTCTGTGAAGGTACCACGCACTCATCATAAACATAATCTACCGCAAAACAGCAGTACTTGTTATTTTTGTATTCCGATTTGAAGGGTCAGTGAGCCTGTGTAACTATAGGCACGAGGGGTATAACGTCTTAGCTCCCAAGGTTCGTAGCACATTAACGATGCAAAGAATTCTTATATTTTTTACGGCATCAGTGTCTATGGGTAATGGTATCATTTTACCATCTGGCACGGGCGGGTACGCCCGTAACGTTGTACGTACCTTTATTGTAAATGTTATTCTAATATGAAACATAAAAATTTAATTAAACTCAATGATAAAATTCTATTAACCCTTAATTTGAACCAGGTACTCAAAATATTAACATAAATTTATAATAAATTTAATTTGATATTTAATTTTCTTTGTCACACAACAAAGTTTTGTAATTAGATATAGAAAATTACAATTCGAAACTTTGAAAGTCAAATTAATTTCTCTATATTATATAGTATTTGACTATAATACCCCCTGATTGACGGTCCTCGCAATACCTACCAGGAATGGGGGGAGGACTTTGTATACGATAGAGATCTTCTTATGGAATTATATACTTTGTATTACCGAAAGACATGTGTGGGCCTGACACGGGCTTCGAATAGATCAGCAGTGAATTATACTAACGCATATTACGTGCTGTTACGAGAGAAAGAGAGAGAGTTATAAACAGTACAGCCACTATAAGCATACTTCTTTCTTATAACAGCACGTAAATATTTGACTGAATAGCTACTATCCTAGCATACTACCCAGCGACAGTTCAGTTTGTTGGATACCCATGTAAAGAAATTCCACCTGGTTCAAATATAAATACGATAATTTAGTAATTCAATATCTAAGAGGACCCGTTTATCGTCTATTCAAGACAATGAAAATGTTAACAGACAGAAATAATTGGGCACTTGAATGATGGAATACCTATTCAGTCAGAATCATTACCAAATTAAGTGTCAAGACATTTAATACCGTGGTTAATATATTGTCTACTTCGTGTATCATAATTTATAATGCCCTTTAGCGTACACAATATATCAGTGACTGCCTCGTTGCTCTAGCGGCTAGATATAAGGCCGCAGACCCGGTGGTTCTGGGTTCAATTCCCAGGTCGGGAGAATAAATAGTTATTGATTTTTTTCTGTCAGAAAATTCTCCAGAGTCCAGAGTCTGGAAGGTGGAAATGTGTACACTCCCGTGCCTCGGAAAGCACGTTAAGCCGTTGGTCCTGCGCCTGAACTCTTTCCGGTCGTGTCGGATTGCCGTCCTATCGGATTATGAGAGCTAAGAAAAAGAGAGTGCACCTGTGTTTGCGCACACACTTGTGCACTGTAATATCTCCTGCATAGTTGGCTAATCTCTCTTGAGATTGGCCATTATTATTATATCAGTAATATGTATACTGGTTTTCAGTGGACGTAAAGCACTCAGATCTTAATACAAACGGCTTTATTCTACAATAGGTATACATTACTCATAAGTTCTTATTAGTATTGTGTTGGAATTAAGCAAAGATGATACGATATTATCTTTTGTAAAAGGTATTGTTTGGTTAATGGAAATTAATTTGTAAATCAATATATTTATATTGATAAAATCGAACAAAGAAGTATTTTCGAATATATATGTATATAACTATACTATAACTTGTATTTTAGAATATATATATATATATATATATATATATATATATATATATATATATTAAAATTATAATATAGAAGAGTAATTAGTCGATTAAAAAATTATTATAATTTTCATGAACTGATAAAGCACCTAGCGCTCTCTTTTTTTAATTTTATTCTACAATAAAAATGACTATTATTGTCTTAATTTTTATATAACAGACGAAAATTTTAACATTAACAATTTAAATATTTGAATACCGAACATATATAATTTAATTAACTTCATATAAAATTTATAAGTCACAGAACAAAAAAATATTTAATAAATCACATCAACTAAAATACATAAAGCTAATCACAAAATTACCGTCTGTCACTAAAACGCTCTCTTTATACTTGAGTTACGCCTTGTGGCGTCAGATGTGACAGCGGTGACCACGTGACGTCACAGTGTCAGGCTGCGTGCGCGTGCATAATTTATAATGCATCTTAGATGCGATAATTAATAGAGAGATCCATTATCCTTACCCGCTATGTCCAGTTAATGAGACACGCCACATACCTTAGTGTCAGCTTATTAGATTCCTTACTTAAACACCACTTACGTATTCTGTATGAAGACAATACGTATATAGTATTTGATGCAATAATAATTATGGAATAATATATTTGTAGTGTAATATATATAACGTGGAATGGACTGAAATGGTTTTCTATTTATTATTTATGTTTATAATTCATCCCGCTTGCTTATGCTTGACGTAGAACGAAATCATGCTGATGAAACCTGCATGTGTTTAATTTCATTAAGATTCTGCCTCATGTGTATTCCACCAACCCGCATTGGAGCAGCGTGGTAGAATAAAATCCAAAACATTCTACTCTAAAAAGGAGCGGAAACCTTAGCCTGTTACTAAAATTACATAAAAGCCTACACCAGCCTTAATCTTGTTGATCTGCTGGTCACTTTTAAACTTAACTTTATTGGATTTTTCTATGGTTAATTCTCACTAGCAGCCCGGAATCTGGACTGGGTTATGTGGTTATGTGGAGCACATCAATTCTCTTCGTTCGTGTCAGATTATGACAGTTAGAGAATACAGAGTGTATTTGTGTTTGGTCACACAATTGTGCACTATAATATAGTTGCTCAATCTTCCTTGTCTCTTTAAGTTTATGTCGGCCATAAATAATATAATATTACTATTATTTCCTAACTAGCCCAACAGCGTATAAGACTTTAGTTGATATCACTAACAACTGATATTAGAGAAACACAACAAATACACTTAACAAAAATACACAATTATAAGCAGCCCTAAATTTCTTGTCTATCGCTTTGTGCGGCGTTCCATGGTTTGTATCTTGGTTAGCTCCGAAATCGTATATATCTTCGTAACAATAATTACGTCAAATTGTTTTTTTTTTTACTAATAACTTTTTGGAGTGTTTTTGCAAGGTTTCATAGATACCAACTTCGACCCTTACATTTTATTCTAACGCCAAACCCTGTAATCTTTATTACTATGTTCTGATTAAATTGTTAAGCTAGTCCGTGTAACAACAGGAGTTAGAATAGAAGTTGATAATTTCAAACTAAATTAAACCGTTCTAATTAAAACCACTTCCATCCAAACATACATTTTAAACTAGTAAGGTAAACTTGAATGAAATTAAGCCTCGTTATAGTTGAACACTTCTCGATTTAATACGTCTAAAATTAAACTTATAAAATAATTTTACACAGTTTTTTATGAGTAAATTATTCATTACGAAGCTGAAAATTTTCATCAGCGCACCTCAAATGCAATAAAGACATAATTTTACTTGTACTTAAATCATCGCTAGGATTAATTAAATTCATAAGCACCCTCGTTAAGGTATAAAGATGGGGGTGTCGGTGGGATAGCGCCCTAAAGTTAAATGGAACGCAACCGCACGAGGTCCCCGCCTCAATAGTGCGCCGATACGGTTACAGACACAGAACAAATTATTTCAGAAATGTCATAATGACCAGCGATCAAATCAACGATTATCCAAAACATGCAATGTATAGATTAAAGTGCTATAACAATAACGATCAACTATAAAGTTAATGCTTTTCAAGATATATTTTTTATATTAATACAGTTTTCAAAATAGATATATACATATATAGATAGATAATATAATGAATTAATTTTCGTATGTCTATCTTGAACAAACTTTGAACAAAGCTTTAACATCATCTAAATATAATCTATTACACATCCCTTTATCCAATACGTGCTACGCTGCAAACTCTACATTGCCACGCGTTTTCTCATTATATACTGAAAAATACTCCCACATTGATATATTTAATTGGTCGATTAAATCATATAAAAAACACATTCTTACGGCTAAAATTTCAATTTAAGTAATCTCACTCATACAAAATTTACATACACGTACACTACCACACACACCCACAACATAATCTGTGTCGCCTAATTTGTAATGATAATTTTTTTTTTGTTTTTTGTTTTCTTTAATAAATTAATTTGTTACATTAAACATTTTATTTATCTAAATTGTGTGTTGCTACTTCTATTAACTAATATTAAGTTTGCATAATTGTCTGTATATTATATTTTAATGTCAACATATTTTGTATTATGCTGTTATTTTCCTTAAATTAATTAATAAGTATGAATATATATTTCATACAGCCAAGACTGTAAAGATGACGACTGTTATGCTATTCGTTTATCGTTTAGTCATGAAAGCGAAGCAAATATTATGTTTCAAATAAAATAAGGTAAATAACCTACCAAATTAGCATTAAACGCCGATTTTTATATTATATCAGAAAAACAATTGGACGTATTAAATATTTATGATATAAATATGAATATCATAAATATTTAATGTATCCAACAATATAGGTAACGCTCGATATTAAATAAACAATGAAGGCTTTATATATTAATTAAATTATATATTAATGACAATAATTACAAAAATCATCCTCAAAACGTTTTAGCACGTATCGTATTTTCAATGTATATAATATAAAAAAACAATGCAAATATAATTAAGTTTTGCCGACAGTACTTACAAGCGTCATTGGACATTGGCACGATATTCTAATAGGTTGTATCATAATTACTTTTTTAATACTCAGACTATCTTTGTCTTTTATATTTCATTCTTTGAGTCATTTTATAACAGACTAGCTGTGCCCCGCGGCTTCACCCGCGTATAAAACATGAATCGATATGAATGAATTGATACTTCTATGGCATGCTTTATTCTATGGCCACTTCGTGATCTTCATATATATTGCGTGTTTGTTCCATTATAACCTTTATAATAAGGCTAATAAGATCTACGTAGTGTAAGGAACTTAAGAGTTCGACTCAAGCCACGTGTGACAACCCTTTCTGCGTAGTAAGGTTTTTTTCCATTTAAAAGGTACTTCTTGCTTTTAAAGGCGACTTGTTCATTATACAGGTTGTTTAATTTACCTTAATGTATGTAAGAGTAATACTTTTTCGTAACAGTCTGTTTTAATAGTTTTGGAGTTTCATAATATCAGTAATCCTTCCGATATTCGATTCTATAATAAAAGTAGCGGTTCGCCTGCGGCTTTGCCGCGACATAATCAAGTATTATAAAATATGTTAATTATGGTCTGTTTAAGCTGTGAAAACAGTACATTTCAAGCAGATAAGACCAATTTTTTTATAGGAATGTTTCAAGACATTTCTCTCGTTTGGGGTTGAATTTTTAAAAATGACAAAATACGTATGCATTTATTTTTGGTCAGAAGCTTTAAAATTAAATTTCATGCTTCTTACTTCAAAAATGACGGAGTTTCCATGCAAATTTTCAACCCCTATTTCACCCTCTTGGGGGGTAAATTTTCAAGAACCTATAATTACATATTTATTAATATCTAACTAAAAACTTGTATATAAAATTTCATGCTTCTTACATCAAAAATAACGAACTCCCTATATAAAGTTTCAACCCCTCTTTCACCCTCTTAGGTGATGAATTTTGGAAACTCTGATTTGCATACTTATTTATTTCCAACCGGAAGCTTGTATACGAAATATCATGCTTCTAACTTTGAAAATGACGGATTTCCATACAACGGTTCATCCCTTATTTCACCTCCTTAGGGGTGGAATTTCCATGCACGCACGGTTGCACGCACGCACACACACACACCCGCACAAATACACACACAAACGCAAACACACCCACACACACACGGTTACTGGTAAAGAAATACGTAATTAACGATTTGAAATTAATTTTCATAAGATACCGTGGGGTTTACCGATCTTATATATAGCCTATCATTCGCGCCGTCGCATGTTCATTATGTACACCAATTTTCAAGTTCAGATTGGTCAAGCCGTTTTTGAGTTATAAGAAGACATACAGACAGACAGACAAAAATGAAAAAAATAGTATAATGTGAATCACTGCATCATAAAACGATTATTTATCATAAAATTAGGTGAAAAAACAGACAGAGCCAATAGATTTATATAGTAGTATAAATATCACATACCGTTTTAGACTTTAACCAATCTTCCAATCTTCCGTCAAAATCTAAAACGATCTCGAATAATCTTAGACAGATGATAGAACGATCAGATTTCACATACATTATTTTTTATTGTAAAAGATTATTACACATGTATATATGACTTATGAAATTAATTACCTACTGAGATTCTTGACAGTTTTTTAGAAGAATATTTTGGATTAATTTTTAAAAGCTATCGAAAGATATTTGTAAGACAATTAATAATATTTCAAAATGTATGTCTTAATAATGCTAATTAATTTTGTACGTCACTGTTATTCATAAAACGTGTCATGTATCCTCCCGACTAAGCAAATATTAACATATATTATTTTCTTTTTCCAGGAACACGGAATACGAAACATGATGAGGTGCACGAAGTTGCTCTAGGTGAGTACCTTACTAGTAAGCAACCAAGAACCTAATTCTAATAATAATTGCTTATTAAGAAAAGGGGAAATAAAAAGATCTCAGATGATCTCTTACAAAATTCTCAGCACGAAATAAATATTACGATGTTTTTAGTATTTCTTATAGGTAGGTGGACGGTCAAATAAACCACCTGATCGTAAGTGGTCACTACCTCTCATATACGCAGGACTTGTAAGAAATATTAACCATCCCTTACATCACCAATGCTCCACCAAGCTTAGAAACTAAGATGTTATGTCAGTCGTGCCTGTAGTTATACTGGCTCACTCACCCTTCAAACCGATCAATACTAAGTACTGCTGTTCTTTGGTAGAATATCTGAAGAGTGGGTGGTACCTATCCAGACGAGCTTGCACAAAATCTTACCACTATGTGTTATAATCATGACATGGAAAGAATACAGCAGTGAGCACCATCTTACCTATCCAGACGTGCTTGCACAAAATCTTACCACTATGTGTTATAATCATGACATGGAAAGAATACAGCAGTGAGCACCATCTTACCTATCCAGACGTGCTTGCACAAAATCTTACCACTATGTGTTATAATCATGACATGGAAAGAATACAGCAGTGAGCACCATCTTACCTATCCAGACGTGCTTGCACAAAATCTTACCACTATGTGTTATAATCATGACATGGAAAGAATACAGCAGTGAGCACCATCTTACCTATCCAGACGTGCTTGCACAAAATCTTACCACTATGTGTTATAATCATGACATGGAAAGAATACAGCAGGGAGAGCACCATCTTACCTATCCAGACGTGCTTGCACAAAATCTTACCACTATGTGTTATAATCATGACATGGAAAGAATACACCAGTGAGTACCATCTTACCATCATCCTGGAAATAGTCTCCTCTGCTCCAAAATTAATGCACACATAAAACAAGCTAATGTTAAATATGTCACAAGTAATAATTATACAAAGTTTATCTTGACTTTATAACTTCGAATAAAACGAATTATTGTTATATAGCTCTAAAATATTCGTACATAGAGTTGATAGTTTCGTTAACGAGACCCAAAGGACGTGTGTACATACTTTTGCTACAAAGCTTACAATTATATTTTATTTTAACCCAAAAAGCGGAACAAACTCAAATAATTTTAACAGCATTTGAGCTTTTTAATATTACTTTACTACTATACTGAATGCGTCGTTGTTTTAGTACTGAGTTTATAAGACTGCAGACCCCAAGGTCGTGGTTTAAAACCCCGGGTCGGCCTGATAATAGATCCTACAATAAGTTCTCGGAAGCAGCTCAGAGTCTAAGATTACGCTACATTCACTCCCTTGTGCCATGCCTTTAGTCCTGAACCTGAACTCTACTCTCGCACATTTCTACACATCTCTTTTAAGAGTGCGGGCGTAGAGAGTGCGCTAATATTAGCCCACTATAATATGTCCTTATGGTTTCCCCTGAGAATGACAGTGACCGACATCGGTCAGGAGGACGTCATCACTATCACTATTGGCCCTGCCCTGCGGTTTCATCCGTATTAATTATTATAGTGATTTTATTCACATGATTAATTGACGCTTATTGTTGCTATTACGTTGAGTCGTTGCGTTCAGCTATATAACATTTCTTAATAAATTATCTGTCTGACGGAAAACGATTTGTTCGAATCGATCAAAATCATCTGTCTAAGATTATTCGAGATCGTACTCGATTAAAATCGATTAAATTCCAAGTATATTTTATTCAACATTTAACAAGATAAAATTTAATTCTAATCTACCATCGATTTTAATTGTAGAGTACACAGAATAGAACCGACAAAAAAACTGAGTATATAATAATAATCGTTTCTGCCAACCGAAATCAGCTAAATAATAATATGAACCAGTATTATTTAATAAATTACATAGATTAGTTATTAGACTTACCTTTGTTTTTTATTTGATAATTATACTGAGATGTGTATAATTACTACAAGTAATGGTACCAACATTAGAGGCCTTATTAGAATTCTTAGCACAAGAGACAGCTTTAGCGAGCGAGACATTATGCAAAAACGCAGATTACGACCGAGTCATTAACACTTAATTTACTAAATACTTTTTTACCTTATCGTGTAAGTACAGATATTAACGGAACTGTTTCGATATATTCGTTATTAATCATAAGATATTATATAGCCGATAGAGGTTAATTTCGTTAGCTTTTCGCATAGCCCGAGGGATTTGAGCTTAGGGCTATTAACGTACTCTATGACGCTTAATGTATGCCAATCTTGTATTCCTTAATGGAAACTATGGTTTGATAATTTTATTGTTATTATGAAATTAATGCGCTTATTATATATACACCGACAAAGTAATATTTAATTAATGTTCACAACAATTATAAAAGTTTTTTTTTTTTACATTGACATAATCAAAAAACGATAGAGCTATTTAAAATCTAAATATTTTTATTAAATAACAAACCATGCTTATTAGTTAAATTTTAACGGCCCTCGCGTTTCTTTTTGGTCGTCACTTTTTACCAACAGAGAATTAAAAAGTACTAACTTGACGCTCTTGCTTTTGTTTTGTCTCATAAAGTTAAATAATAAGATATGTTTGTTTTAGATAGAAAAACTTAGTGAAGCTTTTAAAGGTTCGGTTAGACAAAGTTGGCGACTGACTTTCCAATTACATTAAATTATTAAACATTACTTTTCACTTTTGTTCAGTTTATAATACTTGTTATATTTAAATAATGAAATGCCGAACGGACAGGAAAATCATATTAAGAGTACCAACATAAAACGTCAAACGATTTAATTATAATGTTCTCCGGACCGATTTCGGCCACGGCGGTCAATCTTAAAATACATTAACCAACTGTGCAGGACATAGTGGATAGTGCACAAGTGTGAGCGCAAGTGTACATACACTCTCTGTTCCCCAACTCTCATAATTGGAAGGGACGGCAATCCAATACGACCGGAAAGAGTTTAGGCGCAGGACCAACGGTTTTACGTGCTTTCCGTACCACGGGAGTGTACGCATGCACTTCCAGCTTCTAGACTCAGTCAATGACGACAATTTGCAGATGTATAGAAGACATTACAGCTTACACGTTCTTTGATTGACTCGATGTTCATTGCTTTGAGTACTATGTCAGAAACACGGTCGTGCCACAGCAACCCTTATTAAGATACAGCCCGACGGTTAGGTGCTAAATAGGAATCATCAAATAATACCAAATATATATTATATATCTATTTTTGATTTTATTTAAAATTCTTATTATATTTTTAAAATATATTTTAAGAAACACATTATATTTATGTCTTGTTCGAACCAAGCTTTCGCGGTTTCATTAAAAGTTTCAAACTAAATACAGATTAGACTTTACAACTGTTTCTGTTCAAAGTCGCTAAAATTATTTTAATAACTACGAATATTATAGCTTTGTAGTACTTGAATTTATAAGTAATATGTTAAGCGACTGCTGTATATAAATCATTGTTTATGTTATAATAGTTTGTACTTTTAAAACACCTGAATAACAAGCAAAGTTTGCAGGACAAACCGAGACAGGCTGGTGAAAAATTATATTCACAATACATGCGGCAGAGGCACTAAATTACGAAAGGATCGTCCTCATCAAATGTGCAACGAGAAAGCTACAGTTGCACGATAGCATATCTTATTGCAATACTTGAAATATCTCGCCACAAAAACTTTGTTTTTATACCGACGACAGCGAAGACGCGTTAGGAATACTGGTGAAGAGGGCAAAAATGGCGTCCAGTCTGGCCGAATACCATCCAAAGCAGAGGCAACCAAAATCCCACAAAAATATTACCCCTTCAAAGAACTGACAGACATTCCGAGTCAATGAATGATACTTCAGTGCGAATTTGAAATATCGATCTTATCATTATTGCTTAGGATACAAATTCCGATGTCTATATTTTTATTATACTTCTTATTTTTTTAAATAAGAAGTAGCAGCTAATTAAATTATATGTCTTAGTTATTTTAATAAGTATTTTAATAAGGATTTCCTCGTGATCAAGCGAAGTAGAATAAGATAACAAACGAAAGTATATACGATATAAAGGATGCATGTTATTAAGATAATATATGCAAATCAATAATCAAACCTTCAAATAAATCGCACGATTGTTAATTATTTCGTTGTTGCAAGTTTTTTAGATTAATAAGTTTTTCATACTCATTATAACACATTTTCACAGAAGATAGCGCTTACCGTAACCGTCAATTATGATGAATAGATTAATTTCTGGTTTCTTAGATTAAATAAAAAGTTTTTTAAATTTTTACCGCAATAGATTAAAGAATCAAGTCGGACACAGAAATTATTTCTGACTTAAAAATATGTCTAATACGTATATTATGTATGTATTACATAATAATTTATGTTTTGTTTATTTTTAACATAATTACAGGTTATACAATATTTTATTAATGTCATAAATTTAATTCATAGCGTATATTTTTAATATATTAGCTATCCATTCCAGCTTCACACGGGTGGAATAAGGGCGTAAAAAAGGTCATACGAAAGTCAGTATGATTTTGTCCGACATCTTCGACAATCATCGTCATATTTCAGGCAATTTATTCAAAACCTTAATGTTATACACCTAAACGCACTTCATAAAGTATGTCATCATCCGTTCATTTGTGAAAACCATACGAAAATCCATTTGGTAGATTTTGACTTTAACGGTTTTAGACAGATATACAGCCGCGGTTAAGAGAACTTTGTTTTATATTATTATTTAGTGATTCCAAAATCTAGGATAATTTTGGTACAAATCAGGATCAAATCATCATTAAGACAATAGAATATTCAATCGGAAATTTATTCTTCAACATACAAATTTACATTGAGTTATTAAGTGACTACTGAGTGCTTTCCAGATTCATCTCGGTAAAATTCACATTCAAAACCGGTTGCAAATTCGATCTGAACTAACATGACAGATGTGTAGTATCGATTTAGAATTGCTAAAATCCTACTCCAATTCAGCATATTCGAATTTAAATATGTTAGTACGAAACTATTTTATATTATTTGTTCAAGAATTTCACGTCTACATTAATAACAAAATACAGTTTCCAATTATTTCACTGATAGAGATATATTTCTTACGTAAGGTATAATTTCATTAGGAAATTAAAAGGAAATAAAATTACGTTAATTAAAATTAGAAGTAAACTACCAATACCGGTAGTATTACCCGCTAAAAATTTTACTGCTCCACTATCGTCGGTTGCGTGATTCTATACAAGATTCCGTCTGCGGTTACGCTCCTAAAGGTCTAGTTGTTAAAACATTAAAAAGTAACAAACAAACTCACACTCGTATTTATAGCATTAATTATATTCGTTCTCAATTAATATCCAATTGTTATTACTTTACTATCAATAAAGAATCATAAACCACACACGAAATTCAGCGTATGTGATGAATATCACATGAACTCTGTGACATGCAAAATTATACTCGCATGTATAATGTAGGCGAATTTAATTGACCCCGCTTTTCATTGCCCGCGATGTACACATACTAACAATGCACATTCGATATTTAAATTTAAATTATTTAAATTAAAAAAGTAATTCGGCACACCCAAAGGCCTCCTGTTTTTCTTAAGATTTAGACGCGGATTAGATATGATAGACTGTCTATTAGACACATCATGAATATTTTTTCATGATATCACGTGACCCAGTTGCCAGTCCGCTAACCTATTTCCTAATAATGATGAAAATACTTAAAAAAATAGTAAGGACGAATTGAAAGCCTCCTTATTTGAAAAAAAAATAAAGTGATATAAAAAATAAATCGTATAAAAATGGTAATGGTAATATTGTGTTAAAATGCGAGTTTCAAATCATTTGGTAAGGCGCTTTCGACTATTATTCGATTAAGTGTGACATGCATTTCTACGCATTACAAATCCAACCCAAATAAGATACCTTGCTTTATTATAAAATTTATAAAATCAATGAAAAAAGCATTTACCACGAAACGTAAGTTTAAATTGTTTTCTTTGCAAAGAATACTTGGCGCTTTCCAATCTATCAAACGAACGGGAAAAAGTTTACAAAGAAATACAAGGAGTTGTGGAAACAATTTAAAAAAGATTGAGTATTTACCTATTTGATGGAACTTACATCTTACATAATTCAAGAGCAACCGGACACGAATTCACACGTATATAAAGGTTTGACCAAAGTGATTTTATATTGTTGCGATTCACTCTTTGGGGGAGCGTCACGGGATTGCTTGCGCATACTATCCTGACGCACTGACGATTGGTACGACCTCTGCTGCCCTCAGACTCTTAGGGGAGCTCTCAGAGTACAGAAACCCCAGAAACACTTATGGCGAGGGAATAAGATGCTCGCTCCTATGTCTCGTTCGTCTAATAGCTAATTAAAGGGCAGCCATTATAAAATTATGGGTTTTTCTGTCGAGGAATTCTCATTAACAGCCTGGAGTTACTTTCTCGTACCGTAAGGTTCTCGAGTGACGTCCACGGAATGAAAGACGCAGCGTGGGCAGGCCCCCTGCAAGGTGGACCGACGATATAACAAGAGTCGTGGGAAACCGCTGATTGTGGGCAGCGCAAGTCCGGCCAAAGTTACGACTGTAACTAGTCTCTTAGTTTCTCTCGCTGTCTCTCTCTTTCACTATTTTCCTCTCAGCAAAATATAAGAAAGATTATTAAATATATTTTCAAAAATATTCTCGCATATTTGTGTACGAAATTACTTTCTAGTTTTTGTTGGCTTGATGCCAAGACTGCCTCTGAATAGTCTTAGTGACACATGATCATTATTACGGATCCGTCAGCGTCAATTAATGTCATAGTTATAGTAAGTGCTAAAATAAACACCTTAAATTTTTAAATATTTGATAGGTTCGAATACCGAGGATGACTATAAATTTTAAATTTAATTTAATTTTTTTAACTACTTCTAAAACTACTTTTCCTTATATATTTACTAAGAAAAGTGCTATCATAGATTCATAATAAAATATCGATTTTTAATAATTAAGTCTTCAAATTTCAAACATATGCAATTTTATACTAGCATGCATAAAATTACTATAAGGCACACACATGTGAATACGTATGCATATAGATCTTCCAACTCAATGCCTCGCTTCAGTACAGGAAGAAGGAAGCAGCCGAGACAAGAACGGCAGCGCATTCAAAATATAATCTTTTTTTACTTAAAATATTTTTCATTTTAACGACCTTTAATTTTTTTTCCTTCACTAGCGTCTGTCAACTATGTAGCACAATGTTATGTTTTAAAACCCATTCTCAAATTGTTTGCAAGCAAACTAAAATCTCCCTTATATAGTGAGCTTACGGTTGCTATTTCTGGTCTTGTCATGTAAATATATATTTGCCATGAGCTACTTAAATGATGTGTTATATAAGATGAGACGATGTCTCTGTTTTATGTATTTTTTAACATTAATGTTTTAAAACTTTGAGAAGATATATCTATCTATACTATGTTATACTAGATATTATATAAATGTTTAGATTTGTGTGACCATTTAAAATGAAAAAAAAAAGTTTTCTTTAAAGAAGAAAACAGTAAGATATTAAATTAACTCTTTTTAGTAATATCGGATTGCCATCCCATCGAATTATAAGAGATAGAGACTGCACCTGTGTTTGTGCATACACTTGTGCACTATAATTGCACAAAAGTCCTGCGCATTTGGCTAATCTCTCATTACTGTACATGGACATTATTATGTAAAACAAAAAAACAGGCGGACCAAAAATGTGCTTCAATCATATAATTTGATTATGTAAAGAGAAATAAATTATCCTGTATATAACTAACACACTCTGAGCTAAGAGGTTACATCTTTTATGTTTTAATTGAATTAGAAGCGCTCGCTTTTCATCTAGACACGTAATAATTTTAGTGTCTGATTAGTTAGTGCTAGCAGCTGTAGTTCACTTCAGCGATTTCAATAGATGACAATAGTAAAACTATGAAAGATATCGAACAAAAATCGCTTTTACGTACAATTTTTATCCGTCGGCTAATATCACATAATATTTTCGTTTAACAGGTGTTTTCAAATGAATTCGATATTTAATATCATATTTATTGCTTTTATGTTGATTTGAGCCAAAATAGCCAACTATTGAAAAGGAACACTGATACCGAAACAATTGAAACTACACGTGTCGAATTATATTCTATCAACCTTGTATCCAACTTGGATTGGGGCAAAGTAGTGGAAACATATCCTCAGGTCCAATTATAAAACATTTACAGTCTCGTACTATTAGTTTTTTTCTAATTACATCGACTTTTATAAATAGTATTCGATTTATATTTAAAATGTAGGAAAATACAATTTGCTATCAATATTAGCCGTAAAAAGTATTTGCATAATGTTCTGTGTTCGCAAATACATTTCAGATAATAAACGAAGCAACAAGATGCAATCAAAAATCATCTTTATTCCATTACACTCACAGTGTATTCTTCAAAAGCAACTTCCATCTCTTATAACAAGCAAAACGATCATCCTTTTCTTTGTTTACTCCATATTTACTTCTATAAGTTTTATCACACACTTCAACGTTCCACTTTTATGAACGCCGTTGGCATGACTTGCCTTCGAGGCTTATATAAAGCATAAATAACTCGAATACATCTCAGTTTAAATGCTTTAGAATCATAATATCAAGATATTACCAGAATACAAAGACGGCATGCGAGAAATAAGAGGCGGTCGGAAATAGTTTCCGTATACTGAACCTTTAATGTTCCAACCGTAAGCAATTTACAAAGTAATGAGAATTTTCCATTTGAATTTCTTGGATTCTTTTTTATTGAAACATTTTTAAAACAAATAAATGAATTTTATTGAGAGAACTAATTGAATTTTCAAAAAGAAGAACTGAAGAAATGAGTATTTAAATGAATTTTTCATAAAAACAATTATGTACATTCAGTACCTAATTGTGCAAACATTTTATTTTCTCACAACTCTATCGTCATTACCTGAAACGAATATAACTTGTTTGATATAAGTTGTTATTGATTTTGTAGTTATTTCAATGATAAAACTCTTATATTATTTAAAAGTTTCATTAATCGCATAAAATAATTGGCACATTTGCGCTTCTGCAAAGAATAATTCTTAATAATCGATACTAGGTTATGGTTACGAAATAACGATATTAACGCAAAACGTTAGAAACGTACTAAAAAACAAACACTACAATTTAACACAAAATCACCACTGTTTCATGACATAGATTAGCATTAAAGGAACAAAGAATATCATGCAAAATTCAAATATACTTTATCGTCATTATTCTTAAAAATCTTTGTACTGAGCACCGTGTTAGAGTGAAATTGCTTAAGCTACACAGCCGCCATGATACAGGGACCTTGTTTTGCCCGAGAGGATACGACCACAGCGTCATATGCAACATGCGTGGCTCATTTTAAAACCGTGAACTTTGATAATATAGAACATGTCTATATAATCTCGATAAAATACGAATAACATTAGATCAAATTAGCATAAATTATTTGAGTAGAATTGTTTATTTATTTAATGGAAAAGGTGAAAAGCGTGACGTTTTATTTTGTTTATTTTTATCATTTCCATAAAAATGTCAGAGAAACTCACCAAATAATAGTATCCTGGAATATCAGAAAGTCACAACGTTGACACTCGTATCAATGTAGCGTATCACTGAAAGTCGGTTTTCACCATTCCACGAGAGAGATACGACGTGAAGTTCTTAAAGATTTGCACAGCTGATAACTTTTCTATAGTCGTGGAGTATTCTGTGGGCTTTTTAAACATATAGAAACTCTCGTACCGTTGACGTAAAAAATTAAACCACCAAAAAAAACTGAAACATAAAAAAAGTATAGCATAGTTATGTACTTTCCACACCATTTCTCGTTTTTCATGAAAATAAAAAGTATATTATTTATAGATACATATGTCCCTAGGCTAATGAAGGCTTTTGGAAAAATGTGTGTTAATTATTTAAAGTAATTTTAATTTTTGATTACGTTTTTTATGATCGTATTTGAATGCAGCGTTCTTATATTTATGAAAAAATGACGCTACAAAAAATTGGACGCGTTCTTTTTACAAAAAAAAAATCTTGTATAATATGCATTTACAAAGCGTGAAACGTAAAATAATGACTTTCTAAGAATTAAGTATGTATGATATGTAAATATCATTTTGAAATGGGACTGTTTTCATAGTTTTATTTTATCTTTTCTATTGTTGAATTGAAATAGACCAACGGTCCCAAGCTCTTATATATCCCGAAGAATCTTGGAATCGAGAACAAAGGAACAGTGTGGCATGCGAGAAAAAATAGTTCACGCGAGCTGAAAAGTTAAAATTAAAAGTTTTAAAAGTAATACATATATCAAAGAACAAGCCTGTCATCTAGATTCGAGTCAGACACACAACAGTTGTCTTATTACATGGAAGGAAAATTTTCGTGTATTCAAAAATGTTTAGATTGAATTCGTCAGTGGAATTCATTTTTTGAAAAGTGTCACTTCTTGGGATATCAAGGTTGAATTTTAGAGTAGCGTTGAGATACAGCTTGTTTGACGTAGAGAGATACTTCAGTCATCAGAGACTTTGGAGATGTGAAACTTCTTAGGTGCGATAAGAGTATAATTTCAAGGGTGATTTTGTGTGCAACGTGTTTGACGAACAAAGTTTTTGCTTAAGTTAAGTGCCCTTAATTATTCGCTCCAAATTCAATTTAAAATAACCATTTTACTTCCTAGAATTTACAGTTAGTATTACTTAACTAATTATGTAAATTTCATAAATATCCATTGGATTATGTTAGTGAAATAATAAGCTTTTATTTTGAAGTGATAACTTCTTATGGGAGGGTAAACCGCTTCGTAACGTAACGCGTTACGGCGCCACTATTACGTGGACTGCTTTACCTGAGAGTTACTAACCTAACGCCATCTAGCGTATACAGATAGTACTTATAATAATTTAGCAACTCTCAAGTAGGTACTAATTTAAATTATATTTAATATATTATAATTAATAATAAATATATCACTTCTGTCGAGCGTCCCGAGACGCACACGTTTTTTTATTTTATTTAATAATCTAGTCTTATAAGTCACCATTATTTTTAGAATTTCGATAAATTTGAGTTTGTATTGATGAATGAAGTTTTTTAGTACGGAAGGAACGAAGGATTTTTTAATTTCTCCTACGTGTCAGCCCGAAACACAAGGGACACAACCTAAAATCATAAAAAAATATATGCACTTAAATCTACGTGATTTGAAAACAAAGAGAAGGAAAGACGAAATTGTAATTCTGTCTTTAATTCAATAATCAATCTTTGTTATTTTATACGAACCTGTATTTATTTTATTATTTTGCAAGCCGCCCACACCAACTTCGTCCAGAGTAAACAATTATCTATGTTAGTATATATTTTATAGGAAAAATTGTCTTAGAGTACTTTGAGTTCATTATTGCAATTTTCATAGAGATCCCTTTTTTTTCATAATAATATGCAGCCTCTCTCTAATAACGGAACTTTCTGTAGGTGTAAGATTTTTATAATCTGTTTAGTAGTTGTTGAGTTTATCCAAACAAACACAAAAATCAAATGTTATTTCTTTTAAGATAAATAGATATAGATTATGTCAAAAAGTAATCTTATCGTATCAAAAGCGATGATACGAATTGTACAGTATAAAATGTTTTCTAAGTATGCCTCTTAAGCGTGAATTAAGATGAAATAGTTTGAAGTCACTATATAACTCTCGGCTTTGTAACTTAAAGTGCATGCTCTGTAAGAGTGCGACCGTGGCTATACTTTGTCCTAGATAAAATGATATTGTAACATTTATATAAAATTGATGTTATAAATACATTTTAGGGTAAATATTGATAATATTCGTTAATAATACGTCAAAATAAAGTATTTGTCTTATATTGTATCTATTATTATATAGCATTTTTTTTGTTATCTTTGTTTTGTTTGTTACTACACCCACATTTTTTTACCGAGAAGCTAGTTTAAATAATTTCAATAATAATTATTATTAAATAGCTGTTTACTGTATTATTATAATCATATTATTTACTTTGCTGTCGCCATGGCAACGGTTGTATAATGTAATTAATAAATCATCTTATTTATAAAGACACTGCCTGCCGGTCCCGACCTCGTACGAGTGATCTAAGGATTTTTTTATTTTGTGTCCTGGAACCCTGTCGCAGCGTCACCGGCTCCGATCTAAATCATACAAAAATCTACTCAAGCATACACAAAAATTACATCAAAATCAGTCAAGCCGTTTATGGTGACTTTGAAGTTCAGTGACTTAAATGTGTAAAGAAGAAATGTATATACATATAAAGATAAGAATACGACGATCATAATTTTAAAAATGGAACCTAATTTGTACGTATAGTCAACTGACTTAATTGCAGTCATGATATATTATTTGTGTCATTGACTGTACGCACCTTATTTGAAAGCCTGTTAAAACTATATTCATTATGTATAATTTAATATCACTGTACAATAATGTTATGTGGTTCTGTCAGTGTAAAATTGAGTGAAACTAAATCGTAACTGTCCTAAGGGCTGACTAGGGTAAGTTTACAGATGCGTTAATTCACTAAGCGCTTCAAAAGTTATTTACAGAACGAAACCAACCCAACAGAATAAACATTACCAAGAAAAAATTCTATGGGGCAGATACATTTCGAAAATTGATAAACTGTGTATTAATTGATACTTTTTGAATATATAAATTTTAAATTGGTTAACAAATTAATTATTTTTTCTTTAAATAAAATCCAGTTTCATATATAATAAATAAAAAGAGACTCAAACACAAAAAAATAAAATATAATATTCGTAAAATATTTCGTTCACTCGAATGCAAGATGCGAATGTTACTAAGGAAAAACAGTACATCAACGTCACGTAACACGATTGAAAATGTTAAGTAAAAAATTCTAAATTCAATTCGAACTCATAACAAAGAACATTTCACTCACTGGCAGTCAACAAGAGAATCGATGTAATATATAGCTGGAAAACGACAGCACAGTCAATACTGCCAAACAAAAACAAAAGAAAATCGATTAAAAAATAGAGGAGAAAAATATAATGAACTGTTTTGTCTTTAACAAATTCTATTTAATTATAAGATAAGAGGGTAACTATAAAAAAGGACAGCTATATTTTCACCAAAACTTAAAATAACAATAAATAAACATTGTGATACAATATGTATAATTAACTAAAATTTTTTGTAAATCTCCAATAATTTTTAATATTCTTGTGTTCATTATTTATATCCTCGAGATTATCTCGTACAGAATCCCTGCAGGCATTACGCCCGCCTTTTGTTCGATCTGTATAATTTTCATCAATAAAGTGTTTCGAAATTAATAAATGTTACTAAAAGCGAGGAGTTGTGTCTCTTTATATTGTTCGAAGATAGTAAAATATTATTACAATTTCATAAATAACTAACAAATCTTCACACAAATGATATTGATTTATTAAAATAGCTCGGGGTTATCTTTATGGAAGAAAATTTTAGTATGAAAATGTAGCAAAACGCTCGACGTGTTTGCTAAGTTTCAGAAGCTAAAGTTTTTCAACTACCTTACAATTCCTTCCTTTCTCATTTAGCTCCGATTTTATTATAGGCTTCTTCTTGTTTTATAAGATGTTAATAAAAATACTCGAATTATTACAATTAACCTTAACTTAAAGCTTTTGTTTTTGTTTCTTAAAAATATTGACGTTTTTTTCTTTGACGATTTGATGTAAAATTTGATAAGTTTTTACAAATCTAGATAGAATGTAACCACGGGTCGGAGATACGAGTAAGGCTTTTTGTTACCTAACATCTCGTATTTTAATGAAACATCGTGAAAATAAAACCCAATTACGAATTGTGCTGTTCTAAGCTTTGTACGTTTGTGTATCAAAACAAAGACTTTCCCAGCATTTAGCGATAATATACTGTTACCTATTTTATAAATGAAGAGGATAAAAAAACCAATTCGAATTTAACATTTAATTCTCGAAATAGTAGCTGAAAAACAGTCGAAAAGTACATTCGAGGTAGGACAAGTTTAATTAAGATGAAGAGTTCTTGGTCAAAACGTGTTACCATGATTTATGGTTCGAACGGATGGATTTACCTGAAAAATCCCTCTTTTTTCATTTTCTCGCGGTGACTCTGATGGTAGCAAAAATATATTCATCGTACTATATCTTTATTTTTCGTTACGTTTTATTTAAAAAGTAAATTTAAATGTGAAATGTAAGTGTAAGTAATTACATTAAAACCTTAAATAAAAGTTACCTAAGTGTAAGTTATTAAAATCAGGATATATACATTATTACATACACCATACACAATTAAGTATACACTTATAAGTGTTATTTTTAAAAACTATTTAGCATTACTATTTTTAATTACGAAATTACACGATTCTCACAATCACGATCGCTTACATATTAAAAGAGTACATCTAATCCCAAGCTAGGCAGAGCTTGTAATATGGAAACCAGGCAACTGATATACTACATATACTATTTTTCTTTGTAAATACATACTTATAAAGATAATTACAATTAAAAGGAAAAACAGACATGTTCATGCACACAAAAGTCTATCCTGGGTGGGAATCGAACCCACGACCTGCGGCGCGAAAGGCAGGTATCTACCGACTACGCCAACCGGCTCGTCCGATTGATTGAGAGTGCTTGTATACTTCTCACAAAGCAATTTCGTTTTGCAAAATATGATTCAGATCAAGAATTAAGTGATAGTCAGTTGATCTAAGAAACTTTAATTTAAAACGTATATTCACACATCAAAAGATTATTGTTTTAAAAAAAGATACTTTCAAAACCTTATATTTAGCACATAATAACTAATAATAATATCCTCCAGATCGATTTCGGCCACGACTGCCAAGAGAGATTAGCCAACTGGGCAGGACATATTGTAGTGCACAAGTGCATACACGCATGTGCGTATTATTATTATTATTATATTTTTATTATTTAAAATACTTATTTTACCTGTACGAAGTCAGGGCGGGTAGCTAACATATACTATAGTTAGTTGGACATGCAAATTGAGCTCCTGACGTAAGAGGCCTTATATTTTTTACGTATTTAATTTTGTAAAACTTACTACAAAAAATCGATAGATAGACAAAAATAAAGCGTTTGTCTGCTTGTCTGTTTATATGTATAATTTAATAAAAGCGTGATGTAAATCATGAGATGATGAGATAATTGAATGGAGACATGAAAATGGGGTAGATGAGGCGGGCAGCTGTTGTGAGTAGAATGAGGAGGCCACACTTACACACCTCGATAGTTCTCAACGCCCGCCACTAGATGCCACTGTCCTCATTTAGATCGCGCTATCGTTTGCACACTTTCAAAAGTATATGTAAGTGCACCGGCAAAATTTTGTTAATTTGAGAAAGTGTATAATATCCCATTGCTCGCATTTTTGGGACATTGTCCGACTTACTGTCGCTCGCAACGTCTATATAAACTGTTTATCATGGTTCTAGGCTAAATAAGTAGGTGATTGATAAAACACTTCTTCGGTTTTATCGATAATTTATAAAATTAAATTAAATAAAAACATTAAAAGTTCATGTTTGGTATAATTGATAAAATTCTACATGTTTTCAACTTATTTGGATATTCAACTGAATAAAAAAGAAGAGGAGGAATTCTATATTATTTAATTATTATCTGTGTGCTTTGATTACTTTAAGGACTAGAAGGGCCTATGTGATTGAAGCTATACAATATTGTGACTTCTAATAATAAATTATAAATCCAATGTTGTGATAAATTGTCAAAACTAATAATAAAAATGAAAGATAAATATAAAGGTTTTTATACGGTATTAATAAGTGGTCATCAACGCCCATAGACATTGACGTAAAAAAATATTAAACATTCCTTACATTTCGAATACAGATTCATATTAAATAAATCAGTAAGTAAGACTATGAACATTCTAAGAAATTTCATTTTAAACGTATCGTTAAAGTGAATCTAGCTGTTCCATGCGGCTTTACACGCATTAAGACTGACTGCTCCGTGAAGTGTAACTTACCCAAATAGGAGACTAACGCATTTCAAAAAATTTGGTCTGATTGAGCCTTAAACATCTAACTTAATAAACTAATCTTAACCAAAAATATATATAAATAATACAAAATTATATTTAAAAAAAAACGTGTGCGTCTCGGGACGCTCGACAGAAGTGATAATATTTATTATTAATTATAATATATTAAATATAACTTAAATTAGTACTTGAGAGTTGCTTAATTATTATAAGTACTATCTGTATACGCTAGATGGCGTTAGGTGGGTAACTCTCAGGTAAAGCAGTCCGCGTCGGTAATAGTGCCACCGTAACGCGTTACGTTACGAAACGGTTTACCCTCCCATAAGAAGTTATCACTATAAAAATATGCAAAAAGTAACTGAACTTTTACCGGTTTGTGTAGTACCGTCTGGTTGGATGCTCGCTTACCAGCTATAATTCAATTAACATTAAATGTTAGGTTCCGTAGTTGACAGCTCATTGACAGTATTAAAACTAGTTTATAATTCTACAGTGTCATATTGGGCGGCCACATACTATTCGTTAACCTGCATTTTTATTTTAAATTTAAAAAAAAACACAGCAGATACCTTTTCAGTTGATATTTAAATTCGATTCTGCGAAATGTCGAGCCACGATATTGTAGAGTCCGACCTCCGACACTTCTGACTGGCGTCGGGAAAGAAAACTGACGCTTAAGAGCCGAATCGTTTCATGACTTCTCGATTTTTGAATTGACACGAACAAAGTTTTGTCCTGCTATTTTGAAATGAAAAGCTCATCAAGCTAATTTTTGAACACATTATTTCATAAAATTCCGTTTGCTGCAGTGGTCATGTCAATTAAGGTTCTTTGCGCAATTAACGTGTCATACACCCAAATTGTACGGTACAATTATTGTCCGTATTCTCAGTAGTACAGAAAAATACAACAACTAACTGAGTCAGCGGTTTCACCCGCATGTAACTTAAAAAATCACTAAAGCTTATAATATTTCAGTATATACAACATTTTTAATTTTATTTTGGTAGAATAGTATTTATTGGTTTTTGTCGCACCCGGATCTAGATAGGGCAACATACAATTGGCCATAAAAATAGCATAATTCCCTTAAATCTATTCTAACAAACTTGAATATCTTTCCCTGTGCTTTATTTATTGTGACTGCAAACGATACCTTCACAGGAAATTGTGTCCTTTAAAAACTAAAACGTAAATCTGTTTTTTAATAAGTACTATTTCGCCCAGAGAATCGGAATTGTGATTCAAAACGGAAATGCTGTTAGCATTCTTCATATATATATATATTTATATATTTCCTTCAGACCGATTTCGGCCACGGTGGCCAATCTCAAGAGAGATTAGCCAACTGCGCAGGAGATATTATAGTGCACAAGTGTGTGCGCAAACACAGGTGCACTCTCTTTTCTTTAGCTCTCACAATCCGATGGGACGGCAATCCGACATGACCGGAAAGAGTTCAGGCGCAGGACCAACGGCTTAACGTGCTTTCCGAGGCACGGGAGTGTACACACTTCCATCTTCCAGACTCCGGGCTGCTACTGAGAAAATTTCTGACCCTAAGAAAAACCCAATAACTATTTATTGGCCCGACCTGGGACTTGAACCCAGGACCACCGGGTCTGCAGCCTAATATCTAGCCACTAGACCAACGAGGCAGGCATATATGTATATATATATATGCGACAACTAAACGACATACCTACTTAACTTATAAATTTTAACTTACGAAGCTATTAACAAACCGAAAATAAATACTTATGCATGTATATTTTCAAACAACCTACTCAAATACCCGTTGAACTATGTCAAAACTATAAAAAGTACTAAAAACTATCTATCTTATGGTTTTATCTTAATATATCTTTCATAGGAATTAATGCCATGTACAAAAAAAAGCTTTTCAAATAATGCTATATTTTAGAACCATACAAAAGGATATGCAAATATGTATATATGCGTGACACACACACTAACATACAACTTTACGCTTATAAAGACTCCGATAATAGTTTTACTCAAATATCTTCCATGTACAGACAGTTACATTTACAGTATGATCAGTTACATTTTTATTATACATATATATTAAACACGCTATACCTCGAACCCAAGTTGAGGTCGTAGGTATGGTTTACACGCATTAACGAAATACGAAACGCAGGGGCTAACAAACAGAACAATGATAATTATGCATGCAACAACAGCGCTCGGCTTCCTGGTAGCGTATACCACGCGGTCAGTGCAATATCGCAACGCGCGTGATGTTTATAGTGAAAGAATTATCTAAACGTATAATGATTTTAGAGAATAAAATTCAAGAGGACTATAAAAGAACAAACTGACATATTTGAGGAACTCATTAAAGTTTTTCTCCTCTTTCTATAAGAAAAGAAGCTGCGTTGCTGAGTAGAAGTATGACAAACAATTCATAATAATCAAAAAAATTATCACCACCGACAAAACAGCCAACCATCGAGTTATCTATTATTATGTAAATGGATATTTCATATCAATTTTTGTTTTACTTCTATCTTCTACATAAGAGATATTAATATAGCTTGATTTTTTTAAATTGAAACAAAGGTATTTGTAATAAAATGCAATCCTGGCTTTTTAATAGAACCAGTCCCGAGAACCTGAACCATTAAATAATTATTCGAAACACGGAGCTCGAAGTTTGCGTTGATAATTATTAAAAAACCAAGACAAGCTTGAGCATCTAGTTTCCAATATTGTAAATAGAGCAAGGATTCCTTTTGGGAATACGTAATAATACGTTTTGACGTTTTTTATTTTTTATTTTAATCAATATGGCAAAAAAAATGTTGCGATCATTTATTTTCGCACAATACATTATGACAGTAAGTAATAATGCAAAGGTTTGGACACACAGAGCTCCAAAGGGAGTTTTGGAAGAATAATTTAGTGGTGATTGAGAAAAATATTGAAACGTATTAGCAAGCAAGGCATACGTTTAAAACGATAACGTGAGCTAGTATTTTCCAACAATAATAAACTAACTTTGAATTCTATTGTCCATTATTCGATAAAACCCTACAAATGAAACAGTCCACAAAAGTCAGTCATGTGAGTTATGTTCACAGTGACTTTTTTGTTCATAATATGAAACTTCAAATCAATTTTTAATATGTATGTTTTAATCATGTATGTGCAACGTTTTTGTAATTTCTTATGGTACATTTTAATTTCATAAATTTATTATATTTATTTTGAACAATTCTAACAAGTTATGATAGCTTATTTTGATTTTTGTTTGTCACAATCTTGGTAAAGTACCTCAAACAAGGCATTACTAAACTCAAGCGTGTAAAAAAATAAACTCGTATGTATTTGACATACAAAACAAATGAATCAATTCGTATTTTTTTCTTGCCTGCTTAATATTTACTTTTTTTAAATAATAAAAACTATAACAGTCATGAATAAAGCAGTTGAATCATTTTTTTCTGTAAATTACGAGTATCTATAAACAATTGTTATTTGAATAATATTCGCCGGCCGTAGCAACTTAATTGGCTTATTTCAATACTTCCAAAATGTATTGCAATAAAGGTGGAGACAAAAATATTATAATAACAATTCTTTTTCATTAAATTTATCGACCTGAATTTGTACATATATCATATTTTGGAAAATATAATTTGCCATTAAGAATATACCAATTGATATATAGAATATTGGCAAGGAAGACGTATCTACTAGAGGAGGATATTTATCGGTAAGACAGTAATCGCTTACGGGTCTAAAAATAACTTGAAATAAATATACAAAATATATATTTGCACTATTTAATTTAAAATTATAAAGCTTGTAAGAATACTACATTAACAAATGAATAATAATTTCATTTTGACCGAATTCCGACTATGGCAAGTTTTTTTTTTTTGGGCGGTAGATGAGCAAATGTGCCATATGTAAGTGCCTTATTATATAAAAATTAATACTGTTTGGTAAATAAACATTTTTTTTATATTGTCAATGCGCAAATGTCAATGCAATGTCAAAGGTTGTTTAAGATGTGTCTTTTAAACAAACTGGCTTTTTACCTAATCGAATCGAAAAACATATATGCAAATTATTACTTTTTAGCGGTAATGTAGCTGATAAATGACGGTACCAACCTAGACGAGCAAACACAATAACCTACACATATAAAAAGCCAAATAAAGTGTTTCTGTTTGGTATTTCTGGGTTGTTAATACTAATTTCCTGAAAATAGAATTATTTTCTTAAAAATAAGTTGGGATTAGAACCCCAGGCCTCATAATCCGCTACCATATAAGGTACTACTAGACCAACGAAGCAGTTTAAATTAGAAAATAATAATAGTATGCCAATTAACCCTTACTATGTTCATAAAATGAAAATGCAAACAACACAATATTATTGTACATACATTGCATAGCAAATATAATGTGAGATAATTCATTTTAAACGTAATTTAAGGCATCAAACACATCTAAGCAATTGAGCGCAGCGAAAGCGATATGGTTTATCTTATAAATTCAATGCCTCGTAATCTAGCATGATTACAAAAGTAGCCTGATTTAATAGAAGGTATTGCATCGGAGTCGTTCGTGCTTCGCTTGATTATTTGAGTGCCATTCACGCATAAATGCTTTACATTGACTACAAATAATTAACTCAATTACACGAGATAAGTTTATGTTTGTACAATACACGGGGTGATTGCGAAATATACAAACATTTGGAAAAATATCAACGTTTTCGACGCAACATAATTGCTAAATTACAGTCTAAATTACATGGGAAAATATTCCTATTTGTACAATCAACTGATTGATTTTATCAGGCGTTATATTATTTTAATCGAAACTATTAGTTTAGCCACTTATTTGACATTTATTTGTTAATTTGTTATATTTTATCAAGAACATTTTAAATAATTTTAAAAATTGACATCGTATTGGCTGATTATAAAATGTAAAACTCAAATAGCTATACTAGCGGTGTCTACCATGAGCTTACAAATCCGATAGTTGCTGGAGATTACGTAAAATTTGTATGAAAAATTTGATTGATTTATAAATTTGATTCCTCTTAGCAATTCAGACTTTAAGTGAATATATGTGTGCCAGTATAATTATTGTAACGTAGCGAACACAAAGTTCGTTATTTAGTCAATAACACTACCTTGACTTCGTGTCTTCGCGAAACATGCCAAGTATAACCGGTAGTATGAAAGCTGGTAGGTACTATTATTCTCAATTAATCAAATACTATTACCATTATCTTGTGCTGCTTGTATCATTTTCTATAATCATAAATGAAATTCCTATTGGTAGGACTTTTTCAAGCCAATTTGGATCGGTAATTTTCGATGGTAGGAATTTGCCCGTATAGGAAATAAGTGAATGGACATTCACACATTACATGTTTTTTTATAGAACATAACACCATATTTAAAGAATCGTATTTAGGGGTGAAGGTAACCTTTCTATAGAAGACCCATTTCCTTGTTCATCTTCCTAAAACATATTTATTTTAGATCAAATTTATATTAGTGATAAAGAGCTCGTTTAGATATTTGTAACTGGATGCTAGAAGGATTCTAATGAAATTTGTCAGAAGTCCTACAAATGCTACAAAATGCGATGCTTTCGAATTTAAGAGGTCTATATAAAGGAGGTTGAGGTGCTTTACAATCAATCAAAATCTACATTTTAAAACACGGTTAGAGTCGAAAAAATATTACACAGAATATTGTTCCTGACGGGGGTGCCCAGACCGAATCAAGTCAATTTTTATTTTTATTTTTTGATATCACATGTAAGTAAAGAATTATTTCAAAATTAAACGTGTTGATTCACTAAAACAAAAACTTTGTTAATAAACTAACCAATTTCTAAGATAATATAATAATTTATAGACATTTCCATCATCTAACTAAAATAACGCCGCTAAACATAAGTCAGTGTCGCGGTTATGTAACAAAGAACTATATTTGGCTAGCTCTCTCCAATCTCGGAGCGAACTTCCTGAGACGCCACGTTGACGCCAAGCTGACATACGAACCACATTTATTTACAAGACGCAAATTAATAGCAACCCATCCTGCACATACATTCAAGATGGTTCATCATAAACAGCGGTAGACAGTTTCATGAAACGGCTAATAATTTGTTAATGCACTATTATTTTAGATGCTTTGTTCCTATTATTAATATAAATGCGAAAGCGTGTTTATTTGTTTGTTCATCATTTACGTAGCTACGTTCACCCGATTTACTTTGGAAGTAGATCGAGTGAACAAAGTTGTGTATAGACTTTGGTTTTGACTGCTTAGTTGGTATGGAAGCTATTTTATTAGGCTGCAAGTTCTGGGTTCAAACCCCAGGTCGCACCGATGAATAGTTACTGGATTTTTCTGTCAAGAAATTCTTTGAGCACCAAACTCGCTCCGGTCGTGTCGGATTTGGTGTCCTATGGGATTTATGAGCGTGAGGGAATAGAGAGTGTATTGCAGTGCCCACACGGCCACATATGTACTATAATAGTAGCAGTCGACTAGTCATCTTGAGGATAGCTGAGGAACCAAAATCGATCAAGAGGATCATGGCTATTATATTTTTAAAGAGTCTTCAAATATATAGACAACTAACAAATTTTGTACACTCTAATAACATAATATACCATCAAATTCAATTCAATCGATTATAAAATTTGGTTCCTGTTTTATTATTTAGTTGATCCAAAAATCTTCGTCTGTTTGTCACACTATAATATCGATAATGGTGTGGGGGTACGATATATAGCCGAATGTAGGCGAACGGGAAATGTGTCATTCTTCTACTGAATATCAAAGTATCGTATATGTTCACATTGTCTCAGAGAGCTTAAAATAATTACAATATTGAAGAAATATAAAAAAACTGCCTTTAACATTTTTTGGGGGATGCACGTAAAGTGTGCCTAGTGCGAGTTTTGTTCACTTATTCGATGGCATTGATATTAACCTGTATGGAATGCGCCAAAATAGCGCCGTTTAGTGACAATAATAAATTCGGTATTCGAAACAAATCGCAGTTAACTCCGTTAATAATAAAAAACCTCGCAATAGGCACACAGATATGAAAGAACTTAAGGAGGTTTCTGTTATACATTTCGTTCGTTCGTGCGTTCGTTCAGTTATTATACGTGAACGCTGTAATTATTCTAGCGGAATTTAATAATTGTTATGAATAAGTTCTAAATGCGCATGATATTTAAATATAGAAAGCCGGTATGAAACTTAACGGGAATACAATAGTATTTTTTTTCACCCATACTTATTCATTTCGAGCTCGACCACCATTTGAATAAGAATTCTTTTTATATCATTTTTAAAGAGGGATGAATAGTTCATTCTCAATTGAATATAACAGAAGATTGTTCCGAAAAAAACATACCAAATAACTTACATTTGCAAGACTAATATTTTTTTATTCTAATTTCAAGATATTTATATATTCTTATAACGGTCATTAATATGGGATTTGAGTTGACTTCGGATCGTAACTATGCATTTGATACCTTTTCACATAGTCTAATCAGATAGTAGGGCAATTATATAAAAAAGGAGTCTGCGTATCGAGCAATTATTTACATCACATTACTTAGATTTCCTCACGCCGATTATAATAGATAAAATAGGTATAATAATTTAAAAAAAAAGAATTAAATATATTACGCAATATACAGTACTTTTAAAGAATGTGTCTTGTGTATTTTCATAATGATTATAACTCGACGACATTTTTTGTGCACAATCTGATGTGGTCTCGCCCCATTAGACGAAAAGTTAAGAAAATATTCCGCAAAAGTCGTGCCTTGGATTTCGCACTCCTTTTTAGCAAACACCAGAATAGGGAATAGAGAATCCTATGATGAGCTATACGTTTTATTTAAATTATTTTTCACATAAGATTTATTTATTTGGTAGGCACAATATGAGATAACCTGGGGCCATTGCCATTTCACTCAACTGTAAGCCTCGTAAAGGAACTTCGTTCCAAAAAAAAAACATTTTCTTATAAAAATGGTTGTTTCTTTATCTGTTTGTCGTTCAATACATACGTTTTGTGTACATATATCGTTATTCTTTGACGAAGCCGAGCCCGGTAGCTAGCAGTTAACAAATACTCACAAAATGATATATAAATAATTATAAGTTGAATGCTCTTATATCCGACTAATATTCAAAACAAAGGATGACTTATTAGTTTGTTCACACTGTGTTTCTTGTCTATTATAGAGAAGAACAGTAATAAAAGTTACAAATTCAATTCCGAAGTGCTCTAAGTCTTGAATGTAATTCGATAAGCTATTCTAAACAGATATTTCAAGAAATACATGGCACATTAATATGAATTGCCTGTTTCTTATTTATGCCTTTGCGAGGATTCCGTAATAAATAATAAATCATTTTCTCTTTTATATTTGTGTTTTATTAATGATTTCAACACTTAAGCCTCAAAACCGTGTGGATTTTTAAAAGGATAATCTTTTAATTGCTTTTTTTCTGTTATTTGTAAAGCTAAAACAATTTTCTTTTTAGTGTTATTGCATGATTGTATTATTCTACGTACTCTATTAAATTTGTTGTTAGGTAAAAACTTTTTCAGTTCATAAAAATATTATTGAAAAATCGTATTTTTTTCCATTGTACGAAAAACAAATAATTGCTTATGAAATATAAACATACGGCTGACCCTCTTTTTGCCAAAAAAAGGTATCTTTTACGTTTTTTACATATATATTCCAGAGCTGAAACATTATAAACGTAATTTCTACAGCGTTTAAATACATTCATTCATGATGAACGTCTTTTGTATGAAGAATATTTTGTAACCTTATTTTCTTTTTATAATATTTTAACATATACTTTTTCAAATGTACATAAACTTCAGCCAAGCGATTTCAGACATTCATAAATTTGAGAACATGACAGGATAATGAGTCAATGATACCAAGATCACCCTGCTTACTTCTCGTAAAGAGACTATCGCATAAGGTCATTCGTATGGTTCTGATAAAATCCGAGCAGTGAGCAACTCATATCACACTATCGTTTACGTCTGTCATTCCCTATAGCTGGCATGTATAATATAATAAAATTATATTTAATAAACTTGTATTTTAAACTAAAAGCGAAGAGAATAGAGAATTAGTAGTCATTTTAATGTAGATATATAAAGATACACATAAAATAACCTTTATTAAAAACCTACGTAATCCTAAAGGATTAAAGGATTTTACAAAAACGAGTCATATTACCGGCTTCCAATTATCAACGTTATTTATAAAAATTTACGATGTATTTTTAAAAAGACTGTAGGCACTTAATATTAACTAATAATAAAAAAAACGATATCATTTTTTATTAATAAATAACGAAGAAAAGGCAGGCGAAAAATGAACGCAGCTATTTTTAATAAAAGAAACACACTAAAGATTAGCCATCTAAAAACGTCTTAGTTAAATAATCTCTTATACTAACGGACACCCCCAAATGTCAACTCGCCATTTATATCTAAGCTGATGCTAAGGCATTTTCTCTACCTCCTGTTTAATACGTCTCATGGGAGTATAGCGAAAATTCGGAAGACTTTGTCGCTATACACTAATCCCTCGAGTTGACGTTAAGTAAACAGAAATATTCCATTTATTGCTATTTTAATTCGATAACTTCGCTGACTTTTAGCGATGGTTCTTAATATAAAAACAATTACACTTTTAGAAAAAAATATTAATTTTGACTCAAGAAACGGAACAGAAAAAGAAATCGCATCGTCTCGTCATCCACGTCAACGAAATTAATCGCAATCCTCGATACACGTGATGGTATTTGCTAACTCGGTCTACGGAGAAACGAGTATATCAAGAAAATAGTCACTAACCTATCCTTAAGAAACCCACATTTTATTTATCACAAAATAATGATACGAGAACATTCCATTTTACTTGGTGGTAAAGCTTAATGCTAGCCCGCCTGCGAAAGTCCTCCTCATAATTATATTCAACCGCTAAACAGCAATACTTAGTACTGTTATGTTCCAGTTTGAAGGGTGAGTGAGCCAGTGTAATTACAGGCACAAGATACTTAATACCAAGGTTGGTGGCGAATTGAGGAAGTACGGAATAGTTAATATTTCTTACAGGGCAAAAGTTTATTGGCGGTGGTGACCTTTTACTATCACGTGGCCCAATTGCCAGACTAGCTATTTCAAACTCTAGATAAAAGCAAAACAAACTATTTTTGATAGTTATTGAGATGTCAATGATAGTATGGCCATGTCAACGACAATCTTACTATATATTGGCGTAGGGCGTAGGTGACCACTTAGCATCAGTTGGCTCATATGGTTGTCCGCCTACGTATTCAATAAAAAAGGGAAAATGTAAGAATAACAAATTTATCATAAATCATATAAAGCATGAACATAATCTCTGAAGTATAAGCTGTAGAATACCGATAAGTTTGCCATTTCGTGATGCTTAAACTTTGGATCTTAGTTTAGTTTAGAGATACATTGTTTATGAGTCTCCTGGTACGACAACCCACCAATACTGTAAGCTGTTATAGTGCTCAGCTTTTCACGAAATAATGCAGCAGAGCAAAACTATAATATTATAAACACAAAAGCGAGAGAACATCACAAGTGCAGTATATTTCTATAATTAGTCCCGCAAAATTCAATATCGTGATATAATTTTATTTAATTCACAAATATACAACACTTAAGATAAACTACATACAATTCTTGCACAATTGCAGCTACACAACATAAAATACTTAGAGTATTAAAGTAATAAGTAATCTTATGAATAAGCTTCACCCTAACAATTTTATTAAAGAAAATAGGAAACTACTTATCAAAATATTAAGAATGGTTATGAATAAGTATGAGACAGATTGTACTAAAGTAGATAATTTACTAGAAGATTCTAGTCGTACAATTAGCTAATCTAAACCATAGAAAAAAGAACAATTTTTTTCATATAGCCTTTGTATTTTTATTAAAAATACCGAGCGAGCGTCAAAGAAACGAACCATAAAGCCTGATGGTCCATTACAAGTCACGTGTCTGTTTTGATTTATTTAACTTATAACTTTGCAAAATTGATACGGCATTTTTCACTTTTAACTGTCATTAAAAATAATAAATGATCAGTAAGCTCATTGAATTTTTATCGTGAATCCATATAATTATAGTTTAATTTTTAATTTCTTGATGCAAGCCCGTCAGTGTCTCTCATGTTGTCAGTATCTCTGTTGTTTGTCCCAAACAGCAATAATTATCATTATTGTGTTCCAGTTCGAACGGTGGACAAGCGAGCGTAGCGCATTGCCAATGTAATATCATTGAAGTCACAATACTACATTTTGAATCGATCGATAAATCAGCGGAAGTTGCTTCCATTTCTTCCTTAAATTATTAGAAAAGAGTATCGGCTCTTTTCTAATAAGATCTAATAAGATCATCTGATCTTTAAGCAGTTGAACAGTTACTAAAATCGTAGCTGAAAAACATTTAAAAATACGCCACCAATAACTTATTAGATATATGTTTTTCGATCATGGTCATTGCTAATAATTGCTTTGTTCATTAAATATTACGAAGGAATGCCATTCAAAAAGATCTCTTTCTAATAGAAGAGACAGTATGCAGGCAGCTGGTCGCTGTACTACTACACTACTATATTAAGCTTAATAACTTGATTTAAGAGGTAATAGTAGGAGAGAAACATTTCATGATTAGGTTGCCCAATAAAATATCTGAATTTAATTATTCTTTTCTTAAGTTTTTTTTTTATAATATAAGGAATTTGCTACACTTAGGTTGCCCAACTATTTCCTGTCACCACTACCTGGTTGCCACGTGTAAACTGGTGAGTTTTATTAATAATTTGCACTCGTCTGCTTACCGATTGATTTTTACCATAGATTTTTGATTTATATTGTGTTTGATACGAGTTGTGTTTGAACTTTCCGACCAGAGCATCAATTTCAACGATATACGATAAAGGTAGGAGTATTTTTATTACTGATATTTTAAAACAAAAGCGGTTTCCCAAATACAAATATCAACAAACTAAAGAAGTATGATGTTCAATATCAAATGATCTTTAAGTACTAAAGATCCAATACGTTGAGATCTTAAGTACTAGCGATAAGCTCTCCAAATAAGTGATAAATATATTTGAGCAACGAGGGTTTTCTAAAAAATTGTGATTCCCCTTTTCTTCAAGCAATTATATTTTTACATAATGAATTTTAACGCTTAATGTTTGACCACAAATATCTCTGATGGTCTTGAAGCGATCAAAGATGGAACGCTACCCTAGATGAAAGTTATCTTCTTCATTGTTTTTCTTGCCTTGAAGAAAGCCGGATTGTACTGCTCAGGAAACACATAATATATAAACAAAAATAACAAAAACGCTATACATAGCAGCTTAGCATGCTTATATAGTCAATAATTTAAGGGTCAAGCGTCGTTGTCCTTTTAATTAAGAAACAAAAAGAATGTAAGACGTGTCACGTGACATTTGAAAACAGCCGGGGATTACGAATAAAGTAACCCGAAACATTAGAAGCATCTGTCGTCTCGGACGTGAAAAATAAGGAAACTTTCCGACCCATTCACGTTACAATAAAATGTTAGGACGACTGCGCACAATGGAACGTCACAGATTTGTGGTCGAAGCATAATTTACGTAAGATTTTTGATCATGGCCATATTTTTTCGTAACAAAAAAAATGTGGGATACTAAATGCTACTTTTTTGTTGTCTTCTACTTTACTTAACGAGTCATTGATGGGTAACGAATGTTTTTACATGCATATAATATTAACAATATCCTACTTAATCTTAGAATCCATTTAAAATAACATTTTCTAAATAACATGAGGTATAAGTTTCCTTGAGTTTTTTATCGCTTAACTGCGTACGACCTTTGTTTGAGATTCACTAGTCCAATCAAAAATCTTGACTTAACAATACCTTTCTTCACATTAAGGTTAAAAGTCTTCCCATTTAAAGTATTTACTTTAAATCTTATATAATAAATATCACTCAAGTTATTTACAAGGAGAACAATGTCTTCAAAAGGAGTTATAAATAAGTTTATTGAGAGGCTTGGGATTTTTGTTCGTGTAATTCACTAAGTAATAATTAAATCCAATTACTGGTCCAATTTTAGTATTTGATGTACTTTTAGTTCTGTATTCTGAGTGACTTATTTTATTTCTATATAATACCACAAAATACCTCAAAATTGCTTGTGACTAATAAAATAGCCAACAAAACTGAATCTTATGAATGAAAAATCTTTATCAGTTTCATTTCCCCGCTTGGAAGTTATTGTAATGGATTCAATATTAAAAAGTTTGAATTTATAGAAAGTTCTGTGCTTTAGAAGAATGTCTATGCATGCGTTTTTTTTTACTCGCTATATCTTGAAGACGGATGAAGATATCGAATCTAATTACATTTGATGCGTAATTTAATAAAAATATTTACTTCTTATAGTACTTATCTATTATTTTACGAATAAAATTGCATATGAAGTGATCTTTATATATATATTAGTTTATTATATATATATATAAAGATCCAATACATCAGTGGCGGTCATATAATTAGAAACACTTCTTATGAATAAAGAAAGTATAACTTCAACGTACAAATGTTCGTAAAAAATATACACATTCAATAATTAATAATCATGCAATAATATAGCCACTCAAATAAAAAACTCATTAAATGCATAAAATATAAAACATATCTTACTTTTAATTACAAAATGAGTCTTACACATGTAGGAGCTTATTTTCTGTTACTGGCCGCTTGGACGCCTAATTAGAAACATTTAAAAAAAGCATCCATAGGTCGTTCTGTTTTGAAATTGGAGAATTTTTCTTGGCTTTTTCTATTATTATGGCGGCAATTCAAAATTTAATCTGAATTTTATTTTGTTCAAAATGGGCAAAAATAAAAGTAGTGACGCGTCAACTAGGCAAATCATGGTTAATTTACATATAGATCATAAGTGGGCGTACAGAATAGCTGAATAGCTGAGCATTTAAATTGTTCTGTTAAGAAATATTTTAATGCAATTGATCATTATAAAGCACATGGAACTGTTGAAAATGTTCTTAGAAAGGCTCGGCCAAGAAAATTCTCTCCCAGAAAAGATACGCTAATCGTTCGTGTTGCTAAAAAAGACCCGAGTAAAGGCTCCAACCAGATTAAAAATAAAGTTTTTCGCCTGATGACTCGAGAAACATCTCGTCAAGACTGATACGCCGAAGATTAGTGGAAGCTAAATTGTTTGGAAGAATCTCTCGAAAGGTACCGCTTCTTACCAAGCAACACCGACAAAAGCGATTATTATTCTCTAAAAAATATGTTAATTGGACGGTACGAGAATGGAATAAAGTGTTATTTTCAGATGAAAAAAAAATAAATATGGTAAATTTCGATGGAAGGCGCTATACACAAGGAGTATAGTCAAGCACGGTGGCGGTACAATGGATCTTGAACAAAAATATCTTAGAGCACACAATGATTCTCTACTCGGACGATCATTTGCCTATAACCTAGATCTTTCAGCATGACAATGACCCTAAACACACGGCCAATAGCGTCAAATGTTTCCTTAGCGAACAGCGCTTATGCGTTTTTGACTGGCCAGCAAATAGTCCTGATTTAAGCCCGATAGAAAATCTCTGGTATATTATTAAAAAGAAAGTCTCAAGCAAACGTAACACCAGTCAAAACGAACTATATGAAGCATTTGTTGAAGCATAGAATAGAAAAATGTATGAAATTGATTGAATCAATGCCACGTCGTTGCAGTGTTGTTATTAAAAATAAGGGATACGGCACTAAATATTAATTATAACTATTGGTAGACTGTGGATAGTAGCTATTTCGTAAATAACAATACTAATTACTAATACTTAAAAAAAATATTGTTTTTTATATTTTTTGTTGTTGTTTCTAATTAGTTGACCATTATTGTTCATACCTTAAAACTGATTTAAATGTTTGTCCGTAATGTAATATTGAAACTGCACTTGTGTAATGGGATTTATATTGTTTTTCTAATAAATGATAAATCGTTGAACATATTGTTGTCCTATTTATTGTTTAATTTCAAAATAAAAACGATTGCGGTGAAGTATCTTACATAATGTCAAGGACCGTTGGTAGTGTTTCTAATTATACGACAAACACTATATATATATATATATATATATATATATATATATATACTATATATATATATATAGTAAAATTATATTCCACTACATATGCAATTTTATTATATATATATTTATATATGTATATCCAAACGCGACGGCTAGTACAGTCGGGAAGAATGATCTGCACTAGCCGCCTCCGCCTTGTCGGCCAGCAAGATGCATCTTCACGCCTCGTTTGAAGGAATCCAGGTCATAAGAGGAGGGGACCACGTGTGCTGGTAAAGAATTATTTCGTGTACTCAAAAGGTACAACAAAATAGGTCACAAGGCATGTTTATCATCAAAAGTCGTGATTGTTTTTTAATTGTATTACATATAATACAAAAATGTTCCATTTGCAATATAAGATCTATTATATTATATTATACATTATTTTTTAAATGTTTTTTTCAAATTAATTGTGGTTAACCGGTTTAAGCCAATTATTCGATTAAGACTTACGTATTCTATCGAATGAACCAACTTAACTAATTTATAATTTCTTGTTTAAAAAATTATCCATTTTTTTTCACTAATTGCATCATATGTTTCATTATTGTTTTTGTAAATTTTATCCAAAAGGGTACTTCAAAAGCCTACCAATATCTCATTGTCAAATAATATAATATATAAAAAGATAGTCATTTAAATTTCAGGTCTTTTCGGCTAAGGGTGTTATCAATTTATTTATTCCCACCGAAGGACTTGTGCGAACCCGCCGGGAGCCATCTTAATTTTCAATACAGGCAGTTCATTGGCCTCTTTAGGAATTTCTCCTTTTCTTTGAAAAGCCAATATCAGTTGGGTATCACATGATCCACTTTAAATCATTTTCCTTTATTCGGCTTGTATATATTTACTCCCTCTATATATTTTATTAAAACTTGAACTTGCTGAATAACTTTCTTGTAAATAATAGTAATAGGTAAGCTGTATATTTCGTTTTCATTTATGTTCAACCTGCACGTATCGCGTGTAATTCCGCTTCTTATAGGGCCCTAAGGCTTCACCTCAAAAAGAAAGTTCAGCTGCAGGATATTTATAAACTATTACTTTATATATATAACTTCATATTTATAAATATAAATTATACTTTAATCAGAAATTAAGAAGTTTATCCGGGCGAAGTTTAACTTTATCTTTCAAGTCCACGAAAACAATGACACGAGCTCGGCTTTATTTACCATGTTGATGCAGTTTCTTGTATACACGGTAAATAAAGTTAAAGATTAACTACCTTTTATCGCAGCGGTGGTCACACAAGGCGCTCTTAAAGCAAGCATTTACTTATAACATAGGGTAGATTCAAGTATAATAAAAACGTAAAAACATATAAAACTGCCTTTGAATGTAACAGTAAAAACACTAAGAATTTCACATAAATATTATTTGATCGTACTGTACCGATAATATACTCATTACTCAATGCATTACTCAAACCATATTGATGATTAAAACGTCCATTAAATCAAACAGATGAAGTATTATTCAAATTAATATCAACATTCAGAGCCAGCTTTTGAGCGTAGTTACGTCTTCAATAGTAGCGAATAAGGTCCGCATTAAAATATTTCATTGCTTCACAATTACCTCGGGCCCTTTCTTGTTTACTTTATACAACGCTGTGTTTCATAAAATAGAATTGTCAAGCTTTCTTCAACACGTCTTTGTAGACGATTTCCTTTGAATTAGAATAAAACGTAAGTAACTTCTGTGATTAATTTTATTTATTTGTAGACATTTACTCAAGGCATTTCGATATTGCGCCATATTAGTAATCTTGTGTATTGTTTTTTTTGTTATGAAATATCCATGTATGGACAATTAATCTATACTAATATTATAAATATGAAAGTAACCCTGTTTTGGCAAGCGTAGCGTAGGACGCCCTCCGACTAGGTGGAGTGACGATATACGCAAAGTGGCTGGCAGCGGATGGAGATTGAGAGCTGAAGATCGATCTCAGTGGCGTGCCATTGGAGAGTCCTATGTTCAGCAGTGGACGAGAAAGGGATGATGATGAACCCTGTCTATCTGTTACGCTTTCACGACTAAATCACTTAACCGATTTTGATAAAATTTGATATGTAACTTGGTTGAAAGAAAGACATAAGTTTTTATACTTAACTAGTACTTTGCCCGCGACTTCTATTATCATTTAACGTAAATTAGTATTTGGTAACAGACTAAGCTTAGGACAGTTACCGTTTATTCAAACATTGACATTTTTCTTATTGGAAGAATTTTTATACCCGTCATAACTTCTAAACGAAAAGTCCGATCCGGATCATTTAAAGTAAAATTTATATGTTAATAATCAACCTTAATTATTAAACCATTTTCATGGATAATGATTAATAATATCCGTATATTAATATTACCACTATTCGGTTCCACCCGTATTTGAACTTAATAATTTAACAAAAACTGTTATTGTGACTTAACTATAATAGTTAGGCATATACCATCATGGACTTTTTTATGAGCAATCATGAGTACTATTAATATATAGAATTCTATTTTATATATCGTCAATAGTTTTCGCAGTGCACGCAAAATAATGACTGTTATAGGCAACGTTTTATACCGCATACCTTGGGTTACATTGATCCATTTTAGGTAAGGTTCTCTAATTTCTTTGAGAATATAATGTAGCCCATTATACTCGGTCAAGATTTAATTTCCTAATGGTGAAAGATTTTTTTAAATTGGTCCAGTAGTTTTTGAGTTAAATCGTAACAAACAAACAAAAAACCAAATCTTTATAATATTAGTATCGAAACCTTATTATCATTAGTAACATTAACGCAATTGGCATGAGTCAACCTGTCAGAAAAGTATCACATTATCATAATGTTGCTTGCTAACATTCGTTATAGGTAACAATAATGGATTAATTATATTATCAATGTTGATCACTTGTTATTAAAAGTGTTCATTAAAATATAAAAACTGTAAATTGTAAAAGAGCCGAGATGGCTCAGTTCTATCCACTGGAACACAGACAAGCACTACTAAATTATCATGTCCTTAATTTACGTTTACAAATCATCTCGTGCACGGTGGTGAAGGAAATTATTGCGAGGAAACCTGCGTGTGTATAATTTTTCTGATATTCTGTCACATGTATATCCACCAACCCGCATTAGAGCAGTGTGGTGGAAAAGAAAGGGGCCCTAGCCCAGCAGTGTGATGTTAACAGCTTGTTACTTCAATATAATGAAATGATAAAAAAAAACTCAAGTACTAAAAATACATTTGTTAACTGATTAAAATTAATTTAAAGACTAACTATACTGTTAAATATCGTTAAGGGTCGACCCCTCAAGTGTCAAATCATTGATGACATATAAGTGTAACGAAACACCCGATAAGCAACGTAAATCATAAGACCGATAGAAAATTGTCAATCAGTAACAATGATCAGGCAATTAGAATGAAATTTTGAATTTAATTCTGTTAAGCTCACTAAACCAATGCACGTGTTTGTCATAGTCTTGGTCATCAAGTATTTTATGGTTGACGGTATATGACTGACTGACGTTTCTGTGTGTCGGTAAAGCGTTCATGTTATTCCGAACGAACGATTGGGCCGTTCATGCATGTTGACGTGTTTCACAAATTTTAGACGGAAGTCATTCGATTGGATTTTACCTGTTCGATTTTACTACTTTCAGTATAGGCTTACCTTATAAATTAATGAGCCGAAATAAACAAGTGGATGGAACATATAAATCTTAACAGATGATAACGATTTTAAATACGGCCGAGTACCATTGACGTTTGAAAGTAAAAAAGTATATAATTACGAAAATGGCCTTGATTTTTTAATGAGAGAACTTTAAATCTTATATACAAAATATATTTGTACAATGCATCTTTTGAAAATGATACATAGGTATCACCAGCGCCGCGAAAAATATTTTTCACACATTTAAAATAAACAAAAGAAAAGTTTTCGTCAGTGTGACCTTAAAACCTTATGTGGCAGACTTGTCTTTGCACGCCTTTTTGGGTGCGCCATATTAAATTTTCCGGATTTAAGATTTTTCTCATTAACCTACTGTTAAATGAGGTTTCTAGGTAAAGCAACGTATGAGTTTTAGGTAGTTTTATGATTTAAATATATATAAAGAAATTTGTCTTAAAATTTTTCTTATTTCGTGTTTAAAATCTTATTTATAATTATAGTGAATATTAGCCGATTTATAGAAGTTGAATTATTACGATTTTGGCTTAAATATTAAAGAAATTATCGTTATTTATAACAATATGCTTCGTCTTGTTCTTTCGTTAGTCAAATTATTGATGACACAAAGAGACAATTAGTCTGTTGTGTGTAAATATACTGATTAAATCACCCGTTATTGTTTTCCTATAAAGCATCATTGTAAGAAACAGGTCAATATTTGTTCTTATATTATTTTATCCTATTTTCGTATGTTTTTCATATAATTATGTACTAGTCGTACGACAAAATATTTGACGGGTAAACGGGAACTACTAGTTGTTGTATGTTATATTAATATTTACACATATTTATATAATGTTCATATTGAATTTAATCCACAAAACATAAGTGACGTACAGCGTGTTTTTTGAGCATAGGTAGGCGGACGAACATTTGGAACCTGATGGTAAGTGGTCACCAACGCCCATAGACATTGGCATTGTAAGAGATGTTAACCATCGGTTACATCGCCGATGCGCCACCAACCTTGGGAACTTAGATGTTATGTCCCTTGTGCCTGTAAGTACACGGTATGGTGGTTTTAAAGGATGAGTGAATCATCACTCACCCTTCAAACCGGAACTCAACAGTACCAAGTACAGCTATTTTACGGTAGAATCTGATGAGTGGGTGGTACCTAGCCAGACGAGCTTGCACAAAGCTCTACCTAGGTCTTTAGTATGAAAATGTTCAGGCAATAAATATTATGGGGATTAAGTTAATTTGGCTAGTCTAATGATTATAAAGTGCAGTATCAATACGTACGTTATCCAGCCGATCAACAACATAACCCGCGAGCCATCGTAAATATCAGTGGCGTGTTAAACACGCCTGATTAAAAACTATAAATCGTACAATAAAACCACACGAGAACGTAGCTACGTACAATCTCGTCGCGATAGATAAACCATTACCCAGTATGGCTGTGAGTGTGACCACTCGTCGACGCTTTCACGAACGCCTGGTCACAGGGCAAATAGGCTTACGATGCTGTAACCAGAGTATAGATTTCCTGGGTCTTCTGTCTGTACTTTTTTTTATTTTTTTAATAACTAATTGCCACTCACGGCCTCGCGTATGAAGGTTCTAAAAAAGGGGATTCATACCTAACAAGTACCTTCTCTCTCACACGCGAGCAAAGCCCGTTGAAATTATATTATACTATTTCGTTCTATAAACTGCTGGAGATAAGGCTCGTCTGGTTAAGTATCCCCAACTAATCAAATATTCTACCGCCAAGCAGCAGAACTTAGTATTGTCATGTTCCAGTTCGAAGGGTGAGTAAACCAGCCACATAAAGGCACATAGGACATAACATCTTAGTTGCCAATTGGCGCGGCGCAATGTTGATATAAAGGACGTATAAAATTTCATGTGTTAATGCCTATGGGCGGGGATACCACTATAACCTCTTACCAGTAGACCATTATTTTAGCATTCCGCCTACGTATTTTGAATAAAAACTTTTGAAGACCATTTTATTCATTACAGTGATAATATCTTAGCGGCTTATTGATTAAATTCAAAGAATTTTCCGGTTTCACCCTCTATATATTTGTATTATATATACAAATATATCTGTTTCATAAACGTGATGCTAACATCATAACCACATGCATCTCATTAGTTAACTACCAGTATAATTTTGAACCATTGCTTGACATTCATGGTTATGTATTACCCACGCTCTTGAAGTTGGTATCGAGAAGTTGCATAATTTATACATATAAGGTGCAAGAACTATTTTTAAATTCCGGTAGCTTACATTCAATAATTTATTTAGATGTTAAATAAACATTTCTCATTATATCCTTAGTAATATTGTCAAAGCGAAAGTGAGTCTTTTGTTTGTTACTCTTTCACGTCTTAACTGTTGAACCGATCATCATAATATATCGCATGTGCGTTCAGCGTATCAGTGTTTACATCACATTTTTTTAATTGCAGATAAATGTAGTCTTATATAACACTTAACTTACAAAACAGCGGTCAGTTATATTATTAACTGTAACTTTCTTGTCAAGGAAAAAACTACAATAAAAACGTAGCTAAAGGGTTTTCCAATAGGGACGCTTGAACTTTGACAGCTGATTGCGGCCATGTTGTTTGAGTGACAGCTGTCAAATGCAGTGTGTTATATTCATTCCGTCCTCCCAAACCACCATGGCAGGTTACAGTGTCGAGCAGCACGTGCAAATCATAAAATTGTTTTATGAAAATGGGTCTTCAGTTCGAGCAACGTTCCGCGCACTTCGCCCGTTTTACGGTCGCGATGATCGTCCTGCCGAGTCGACTATCCGTCGATTGGTGGACAAATTCGAGTCAACCGGGTCAGTTAACAATCAGCCGGTTCCCGTGCGTCAACGTAACGCGAGATCTGCCGAGAATATCGCCGCTGTGCGCGACAGTGTCCTCGAAAACCCGCGGCAGTCAATTCCGCGTCGCGCACAGGAACTCGGCCTTTCGCATACGACAACTTGGCGAATTTTGCGTTGTGACTTGAGCCTGCACCCGTACAAGATCCAGCTGACCCAAGAGCTCAAGGTTAATGACCATAGACAGCGCCGTGTGTTCGCTGACTGGGCATTAGAGCAGTTGGAAGTTGACGCCGATTTTGGCAAAAAAATCATCTTCAGCGACGAGGCGCATTTTTGGATGAATGGCTATGTCAACAAGCAAAATTGCCGTATTTGGGACGAGACCAATCCACACGAGGTTCACCAAGTGGCAATGCACCCGCAGAAAGTGACTGTTTGGTGCGGATTTTGGGCCGGAGGCGTGATTGGTCCGTATTTTTTCGAAAACGATAATGGTGTGGCCGTCACCGTCAATGGTGAGCGATACCGGTCGATGATAACCAACTTCTTTTGGCCTGAAATCGAGAATATGGATCTGGACAACATGTGGTTTCAACAGGACGGCGCTACGTGCCACACAGCACACGCTACGATGGAAGTTCTGCACGAGCAATTTCTGGACATGGTCATCTCGCGCGGAGGCGACGTGAACTGGCCACCGAGATCGTGCGATTTGACCCCGCTGGACTTTTTCTTGTGGGGTTTTCTTAAGTCGCAGGTCTATGCCAACAAGCCGCAAACCACCGATGCCCTCAAAGTCAACATACGCCACGCCATCGATCAAATACAGCCCGATTTGTGCGCCAGAGTCATCGAAAATTGGACCTTTCGTGTGCGCGCCACCAACCGAAGCCGTGGCGGTCATTTGAATGATGTCATATTCCATACATAATGGGGTCGATAGACCTTCCAAATAAAAAAAAAATTTCGCAAATATCTCTCCTACATGTATTTTTTTTTGCATTTCAAAGATCAAGCGCCCTTAATGGAAAACCCTATATGTTGATAGAGGACTATGTTTATCATACAAAAAAATACAAATAAAAAACAGCTACTGAAAAATCATGATTGCGTGGATGGGTGGCAAGGATGCTGGCAACATTTCTCTGTTGAATCGCAATCCCGATTCTCTGGGTGAACAATGAGCCGTCCTGTCACGAACAGAGGCAATAAGACGAGGTGTTATATGCCTAAGATTATATACATATATTTTATGCTGGAATAATTGAAATGAAGATACTACTTAAATTTCATAATAAATATATAACATAAATGGAATAAACTACATGGAAAAGATGGAGGATATAGAGAATACAGAATGCAAGATGCTGATAACCAGACGCTTTGTCAGACGCAGTTGTGTATTTCAATTGGCAGATGATGATTACATAAATTCTCTAAAACCTGTACATATGATAACAAATAAATGCTTATCTCATATTCGTATTCAAAATATGTCAGCCTTCTTTTTTTAAATCTTTTAAGATCTTATTCCATCGCGCTGCGACATATTCAGGCTTCCTTAGGATATTTTTTCGTCACCGTCGAGCCTGATATGAATTACAAAATTTAACCGGCAATCTTCAGTTATATTTACGTGTTCTAACTAAGCCATATCAGCTCTTATATCGTAAAATCATAAAATGTCCAATGTTATAAAAATGTATTTTATTTCTAAAGGTTTTAAGCAATAACAGATACAATTTTAATTATGATACTGTGTTTGCTCGAATACACTCTTATAAAAACTGTTTTGTTAAAGGCGTGGTCTTCGAACAACACTCCGAAGAAATTCAAGAGGCTTTCAAGTTTGCGATGGTACAATATGGCAACAGTATGAACAAAACACGACTTGACTTTCAACTGTTCGTCGACGTAATCAACACTGCGGACGCTTTCAAGCTATCCAGACTGAGTGAGTACAATTTTAACTTGTTTAGCACTGTAAATAAATTCAAGAACTATTATTATAGGGTTTCAATGATACTTGTTAAGAAATTGAATATATTTCTAAATCATGATTTTGATAAAACATCGCAAGAATATTATATAATCCATAAACACTATTTATGAAGATATGAAAATAATTTGTTAATAATATAATTAATAATTACATTATTAAAAGTAGATAAATTCATAAGTTTTTCGAGTTTAATGTTATTCTTTTTTTTTATTACATAAAGGAAGGCGGACGAGCATATGGGTCACCTAATGGTAAATGGTCATACACGTCCATGTCCACATAATAGACATTAGCATTGTAAGAGATGTTGGCCATCGCTTACATCGCCATTGCGCCACCAACCTTGGGAACTAAGATGGTATGTCCCTTGTGCCTCTAATTACACTGGCTCACTCACCCTTCAAACCGGAACACAACAATACCAAGTACTGCTGTTTTGCGGTAGAGTATCTGATGAGTGGGTGGTACCTACCCAGACGAGCTTGCATAAAGCAACGAGTAGTTATTATCTTGTTTATTTATTTAATATCTTGGAAGTTCAGATGTACTTAAAATAAATAAATGCGTTAGATTACTATAGAAGCTGTTTCTATCACGTGACTTATCAAATACTTATAAGTAAAAAGTAAAGTAAAACAGCCTGTGAATGTCCCACTGCTGGGCTAAGGTCTCTTCTCCTCTTTTGAGAAGAAGGTTTTGGAGCTTATTCCACCACGCTGCTCCAATGCGGAATTGGAATACACATGTGACAGAATTTCAGTGAAATTTGACATATGCAGGTTTCCTCACGATGTTTTCCTTCACAGTCAAGCACGAGATGAATTATAATCACAAATTAAGCACATGAAATTCAGTGGTGCTTGGCCGGGTTTGAACCCACGATCATCGGTTAAGATTAACGCGTTCTTACCACTGGGCCATCTCGGCTTTTGGCGAATTCAACGAATATATTATACCTTATTTATTCCGCTGTACTCATATTGTCTCTGAAAATTTAAAGTATACACAAACATGATACCTTTAATTACATTTGTGAATACGGCTTGTATTAAATATCGTAGGATATAATAAACATGTTAAATATAATTTATTATTAAGATTATATCGTAGATCCCATAATCGGAATGCTTGTTAACCAAGAATGTTACTAATATCTAATGTTAATATAATCGAACTAACAAGTAATCACATAGTTGGGGGACCGTGCAACGTAAAGAATTTCACAATAACGGCGTCAAAGCCAACATACCAATAGCTATTATTCAACTGGTGTCTTTGGCAAATTGCTTGTAATTAATAACGTGTAATAAATATTCTTGGATGCCATACATCTTTAATCATAGCACATTTTGTGTGCCTACGTTTATATTACTCCGTGCAGTGACGGAGTAAGAATACAATTCACTGCCCCTCTCTCTCCCATGGGTGTCGTAAGAGGCGACTAAGGGATATCTGAGCGTCCATCTGCTCATCTGGTGGTAGGATGACTCTCATCCGCCTGGCTTGTTACCACCGCACGCATGGTGAAAAACTCGTGAAGTGGCTGTTTGCAGTCGCGTTTCGAGATCAGCCAGCGTACAGCCAGTGCACGAGCGCGCATTGCCGTGATATGTGGTGGTCCGGTGGAAGTTGCTGTTGAACCAATGCCGGGGGAAATTATATTGACCTGCCGGACAGGGAGACCCGTAGAAATGGTTGTTCCGCTGGCCGCCCGTGGCAGAGTACAGGGGCTCAAGCGTTCTTAACCAGCTCGCGAGGCTGCCCCACCAGGCCACGCATAATCTCGGTGTGGACCGTCGTGCCGGTTGGTGACCGGACGGTGGGGTCCCGGCGGCCACTACCGGGAGGGTTCGGGGGTCCTTCCGTCCGGCGGGTCAGTTTATTTTCCCTTCTGGCAGCTTCCTGGGGAAACACAGCTCCACACTTTGACCAACCCTATCGTGGCAATACGTTCGCTCGCTTCACGTCTCGTCCTTTCCTTTCCCAAATGATAGCGCATACAAGAAATAACGCTCGATCAGCGGTGCACACCCCCCCCCATACCTTCGCTGTTTGATGTCGAGTTCTCTAACATCCGTGGACTCCATGCTAACCTCAATGCTGTCCACCACCATCTCGAGACAGCACAGCCAGCAATGTTGTTTCTTACGGAGACTCAAATACCTGTCGATACCAGCTACCTTAATTATCCCGGCTACATGCTTGAAGAATCCTTCAAAGCGAAAGCCGGAGTATGCTTGTTCGTCAGGACGGATGTTTGTTGTCACCGTATGCGCTGCTTGGAGGACCCTTCCTTCTCCATGTTGGTGGTACGTGTGGACCTGATTCGTCAGAGTCGAGTCTACGTGTGCCTCTACAGATCCCACAATGGTGACTTGGAGACAAGCCGACTATTTGACCATCTTAGTCGGGTGGCAGATGCTGCACAAGAGCAGTTTCCTAACGCGGAACTGGTGTTTTTGGGGGACTTTAATGCTCACCACGAGTCATGGTTGAAGTCCCCCAAAACTGACCATGCTGGAAGGACTGCTCATGCTTTCGCTCTCACGCATGACTTGACCCAACTGGTTGATCAGCCCACCAGGATCCCAGATATTGACGGGTAAGCGCCTTCCCTACTGGATCTTCTGCTGACTACTCACCTGGTGGAATATCAGGTTGAGGTTCGGGCTCCTCTTGGTTCTTCGGATCACTGCCTGATATCTACCAAGGTGCCACAGGCCAAGCTGCCGTCACCAGCGGTATGCAAACATCGTGTTTGGCACTATAAGTCAGCAGATTGGGACGGATTGCGCGATTACTATGCGTCCTTGGAGGGAACGTTGCTTCAGTGAGAATGACCCGACAGATAGCGCCGCTGCTATATTGCTGATGAGATCCTGTTGGGGATGGAATACTACATTCCTAACTCAGACCTCATCAGTAAGGGTACGCGTAACCGTGGGTTCACGCGCGAATGTGCCGATGCTGTGTCATCTAAGCAGGCGGCATATCGCGCATGGATCAATGGCTGCGTTAGTGGGGCATCTAACATTGACTCACTGAAAGCAACCTACAACAAAAGCCTGTAGGAAGGCATACACGAGAGCGGATGCACAGCGCATTGTACAGATTGGTCACGACCTTGTTTCGCATCCTAGGGGCTCTCGTAGCTTCTGGCGTCTGACCAAGTCTGTGCAAAACAATTTCTGCCAACCTTCGCTGCCACCGCTCAGGAATCCGGACGGATCGCTAGCTCACAGTCCGCAAGAGAAAGCTGATCTTCTGGCAAAACTCTTTGGGGACAACTCTGTGATCGATGATTGCAGTGCGCAGCCACCTTCAATACCTTCATGTGGCCACACGATGCCTGACATCAAAATCAGGCAGCGCGATGTGCGTGCAGAGCTGCAATCACTCGATGTACGGAAAGGTAGTGGTCCCGATGGAATACCAGCCATAGTGCTGAAGAAGTGTGAAGCAGAGCTGTCTTCTGTGTTGACGCGCCTGTTCCAGCTGTCTTTCTATACAGAACGTGTGCCGGATTCTTGGAGAGAGGCTAATGTGCAAGCGGTTCCCAAAAAAAGGGGATCGGTCTGACCCGGCAAATTATCGGCCAATAGCTATCACTTCAGTACTTTGTAAGGTGATTTTTTTTTTTTTTTTTTTTATTGTATAGGTTGGCGGACGAGCATATGGGCCACCTGATGGTAAGTGGACACCAACGCCCATAGACAATAGCATTGTAAGAAATGTTAACCATCACTTACATTGCCAATGCGCCACCAACCTTGGGAACTAAGATGTTACGTCCCTTGTGCCTGTAATTACACTGGCTCACTCACCCTTCAAACCGGAACACAACAATACAAAGTACTGCTGTTTTGCGGTAGAATATCTGATGAGTGGGTGGTACCTACCCAGACGAGCTTGCACAAAGCTCTACCACCGAGTGATGGAACGGATCTAAAATAACCAACTGATCCATTACCTAGAAGATCACTGTCTGATTAATGATCGTCAATACGGGTTTCGACCGAAACGGTCCACAGGTGATCTTCTAGCGTACGTAACACACCTCTGGGGTGAAGCTATCGACAAGCGTGGGGAATCGTTGGCTGTCAGCCTCGATATCTCCAAGGCTTTTGACAGGGTCTGGCACAGAAGTCTTCTCTCCAAGCTGCCGGCATACGGTCTGCCAGCTCAGCTCTGCACCTGGATTGCCAGCTTCCTACCCAAGCGTAACCTTCGCGTTTTAGTTGATGGCTGCGCTTCACAATTCCATGTAGTGAATGCTGGGGTCCTCCAGGGGTCTGTGCTATCCCCCACACTCTTTCTTCTGCATATCAATGATATGCTCTCTCTCGGGAACATACATTGCTATGCAGATGATAGTACAGTGCACGGGGGATACCACGGACGCGCAGGAGCTGGGTGGGCGGAAACTGGGGAGAAACGGAGGGATCTTGTTGTTAAACTCGATAGGACGTTAGGACTCATTGCCAAATGGGGCTCTGATAATCTTGTTGAGTTCAACGCCAAGAAAACACAGGTATGCGCTCTCACAGCGAAAAAGTCACCATTTTCCCCTCCTCCTTCCCTCTGTGGCACTACGCTGGAGATACAAGGCAAAGTCGCCATACTGGGAAATGACGTTCGGTGCGACCTCAATCCAAAGGATCACATCGAGGCTGTTATAAAAACAGCCTCACGAAAACTCGGAGTCCTGAACAAGGTGCGACGTTTTTTCACGCCACAACAACTGCTCCTGTTGTATAAAACACAGGTGCGGTCTTGCGTCGAATATTGCTCGCACCTTTGGGATGGCTCCGCTAAGTACTTACTGGAGGCCTTGGATTGGTTGCAGCGACGTGCGGTTCGCATTATTGACGACGTACAGGTCACCAACACCCTCGAGCCTTTACAATTGCGTCGAGAGATAGCGGCACTGAGCGCTTTCTATCGACTGTATCACGGCGAGTGCTCAGAGGAGCTATTCACCCTCATTCCTGCTTTCCCTTTCCTTCACAAATCTACACGTGCTGGCTCTCGATATCACCGCCTAACTGTGACATCAATTCCATCGCGCACGAAGAAATTTGGCAACTCTTTTCTTTGTCGCACCTCTAAAACATGGAATTCGTTACCAGCACACGTGTTCCCCTCCTCTTATGACCCGGGTTCCTTCAAACGAGGCGTGAAGAGGCATCTTGCGGGCCGGCAAGGTGGGGGCGGCTAGTGCAAGTCATTCTTCCTGACTGCACTAGCCGTCGTCTAGTCGTTTGGACTTTACTATCACTTACCATCAGGTGGAGTAGAGACATTTGCGCTGCCGTGTACTATAAAAAAAATATGTATATATATACGAACATTATATTGAATAGCGTCTTTCGGCATCAATTACACAGATGACACAAAAACAAATGTCAAGGCCGTTACAAAAGAAGTCTGTGTGAAATTTTGTCTGCCTTTGTATTTATTGTAATCGTTATATAAACTTCTTAGTCCAAAACGAACAAGATTATTTACAACTTTGATGCACATGAGAATAACATTTAAATTTAATTATAATAATTATTTCATTTATTACGAAACGATAAAACTATTTACGAGTATCATTTAAGTACACAAAAGGCAGCAGAGCTTTTAAATAACGCATAAAATATAATCAAATATAATTACTAAATAATAATAAAAAATTATGCAGTCGGGGGAACCCCGTCAGGAACGAAGATATTTGCGATATTTTTTCGAGTCAAAACGTGTTTACAAATGTAGATTTTATTTTATTATATTAATATATTTTTGACGAATCAAAAAGCGTCTCAACCTCCGTTACACCACTCCCTAATCAAAGATGAAGAAACTATTTCAATTAAATTAATAATTCTTATTATAAGAACAATCCCCATTATAAGGAATTTACTAATATTCTAATATTACTTCAGTAATTTAAACAAACAGTAAAGTCCCTGCTGTAAATAAAGCTTACGATTGGAATTGTGATAACAGCCCAAGGTTCAAACTTGAAACTTGCGTGCGGCTCGTAAGCCGCAGCGCTATTGATCCTTATATATAAATATATATATATATATATATATATATATAAAGGTAATACAAAACCATATTAATAATTACATTAAACCATATACATATATATATATATATATATTGTATTTTTAATAACGTTAGGAAAGTATTTAACTTAATTAATAATAAAATGATAGGCGCACTATACAGTTCACCCTCGATCGTTTGGCGTGCGTGAATTCGGCATAATTCCAGAAGCGCTCGCGCAGTTCTGAATTCGAACGCCCGACAGTATGAACGCTATTTCGTTTCTGACGTGACCTTGGCGCACTGCCATTTCACTCTACTGTAAGCCGCGTAAAAGAACTTCGGTCCAAAAAATATTAATTCAAAATTCAAATTTCTTTATTCAATGTAGAATCGGTACACTTGCTTATTCATAGACATAAATCTACCACCTATTCGGAAATAAGCACCTCAGACCTGAGAATAACCGGTAAAATACACTCAGCGGGATTTCTTCTTTTTTTTAGCTCATTCTTTACAGTTATAGTTGATTTACATAATAATATTCTTATTTATTCTTATATATAACAATTCTTTTAAGTTTCACAATTTAATATTTTTGAACGCTTTCTGGGATCCTGTTGTAAAAGCGTATACATTGTCCCATAAAAGACTTTTTTTTTTTGGCGCTGGAAAAACGCTTTCCTCGTTTCCCCCACATGAAGTGGGGGGTATGTGGGGCTCGCCGTTCTGGTCGGAGGGCGCTACGGGATCGCTTGCGCATGCTACCGATGCATAGCGCAGACGCCTTCTCCCCGGTCTTCTTCGGCGTATTGAACCAGCGGAGGCAACCTCCTCACGCTGCTGCTCCGCGGCTTCCTTCTGCAACATGACATTCTCGCAGAAGGAGACCATTTCTAACCAGCGTCTCTCGCTGTCGAGCAAAGCGTTAATCACACTCGGCAGCGAGGGATCTCCGCCGATTATCGCCGCCAGGATATGCCTCTGAGGCCCCCACGCAGCACACTCCGTTAGGGTATGGTGGCGCACCACACTCGTGGCAGTTCCCATAAAAGACTTACTAACCCTGTGTAATCTAGTAGTAGTGGTTGTAAGTTTATACTTGTTCCTGGTGTTAACAGTATGTACGTCGTTTAGTGTTGCACACAATCAAAAGCCTTAGATAAATCTCAAAATATCCCTTAGGCATTTCTGTGACTCTTACCAGTAAATATTTTTAACGAGCTCGACACCAGCATCGGTTGTCGAGCGACTTCTTGTAATCCAAATTGTTTAATCCAACTTGTTTGTGTCGATATGTACCAACATCTGATAAAGCACTAATTTTTCAAAGATCTTACTAAGCTTTGGTAATATAGAAATGGGTCTATAATTGTTGAGGTCTGAAGTACTACCAGATTTAAAAATAGATATTACGTTACTATGTTTCATAAGGTCAGGAAACACGCCACTAAGAATACAATTATTAAATATAATAACAAGATAAGGTGCAATCACATCAATAACTGACTTTACCACCTTAACAGAGATTCCCCACAGATCAGCCGTTTTCTTAACATCTAATGAATTAAGTTCTTATTATATTTTTAACACTTACACTGTTAAAGTTAAAGCAAATGTTACATTTAGTTACATTGTTTTTCAGTAACGATTCAGCAACGGTAGGAGAGGAATTGAGTGATTTAGTAGTTGAAATTGGAATGTCAGCAAAGATTTTTTTTAAAATACTAGCAACGTCCTAGTTAGAAGTAACTGGCTTATTATCACTCGTTATAACCAGTGTATAAATAAGTAAGATAATTATTTTTATTATTATTATGTTTGGTGCTTAATACATAAAGAGACATGAGAGCTTTAAAAGTACCATATCAAAAATAAATTGTCATCTTCCTAAAAAAGTCAATTTTAAAGCGTGAAGATTTGTCAAAATTTATTATAGATTTCTGAAAGTTGGATGAAGGGATTCTGCACTAAATTACGGTACCTTCAAAAGTAATGTCTATTAAGTCGGCATAAATACATTTAAAATATAGTAAGAATACGCGAACATAAATATCACTGTCTTATTTTGTCATCAGTTAATAGAAGTAAACATAAACTAAATTATATATTAATTGTATAAGAAACTATTCCTAAGGCAAAATTATATTAGTCCTAAGCCAACCGATTTACAGGACAACCTTTTAAAAACCTTGTTGATAAGGGTTGGATTCAGAACCAATTTATCCTAAATAGTAATGGGGATGACTGTAAGTAAATGTGATTGTGCGCTATAAACTGAAAACCCTAGGGATCCATGACATTGATTGCTATCTAAGTATGCCACAGGCGTCTACCATTGTCCATTTCAATCCAATGTCCTTAACAGATCACATGAATCAATACTAATAATAAAGTCCGTGAGATAGGCCGTTTTGTAAAGACATTCCAATTATTCTCAAGTCTTTGTAAGCATTTGGTAACGGGTTTCGAAATGTTCGTTACAAACTTTCATTTTCATTTATTATTGTTTTATTTTTAGACATTTAATTTAAAAATTAATTGGTCTAAGACTGTCTTCTTTAATATAGAATATAGTAATACAATTTTCATTAAAAATATTATATTGAAATACCTTAAAAATTAAAGTACATCGACCTTTCTTAGGCAATTTTTTTTATTTGAATATAAAAATTTTACTTTTTTACTTTAACTGCCAATTATATTATATGATATCTTTAATGAAATCGGTAAATCATGTAAAAATAACAAATGTTCCGATATAAACTTTATTGTCTTATACAGAAAATTCGCAACTACATTCTTTCTAGAAAATGTTTGTCTCGTCTATTATGTTCAAGTCGAATTAATTCGGGACTCCGTGGCATTCTAATTTGAATGCAAGACCGTCGCTCGTTTTTTTTATTTCAGCAAGTCACGATGGGCTGATCAAAACACTTTTGAACGCTGAACAAATTCTCTACCCCGCCCGTGTGCTTGCCTGACGCCGCACCTTTTACTTCTCGGCAAATGTAGCCTTCTACCGCGACATCTATTTTCTGGAACCATTAGGCGATCAACGATATTTTTCTACATTTCGTAGGAAATCACGGTCCATTTGTTAGGTTAATCTTAATGAATATCTATGAACATCCCAAGGTTTAATATTTTTTATCCAATAATAATATATTGAGCGTGATTAAGCTAAATGTAATATTATCCAATCATTTTGCAATAATAAGTCGTTCACCTTAATAAAACTTGTAAATTAAAACAGTCGCAATTACTTACAATAGCTCTTAATGCTTAAGGAAATCGAAGCCGAGATCTCATCACGTTCGGCCACTGTTAATTCATTTGGTTATTTCCCTTTCAAATCTACTAGTCAATCGTAACGGATTTGGGGGATTCCCATTAACCTCAAGTAATGTCTTTCTAATAGAGATTACGGTTCAATGTAGATTAATAGGAATTACATACGATTTATTATCATTAATCATTATTCATCGATCAAATTATCAAAATGTTACAAGTTACAATATTTAACCGATCTTAAGCATTTAAATTATTGAAACAGTTAAATTCAATAACTACTGATGGTTCTTATAAAAATAAATCGAAATCCAGAAATAAATTCCATTGCAAGAATTTGTAATCTGAAAACGTTTAGTAAAACAATGTTTAATAAAACTAACACTTTCAGTAAAATTCCTAAATCAAATGAATGCATATCAGTTATTTAATATATTATTTATTATGTTATTATGAATAAGATGAAATTATTTTAATTTATATATACATAAGAGTTGTTTTTTCTTGTCACCAAATAAACTACCAAAGAATAGGAGAATATACCGACACCGAATACTTTACCAGCTCACCTATAAAAATTATGTACCAGTCAATATTTTGAGCTTTCCTTCGTTAGCTATAAATACATCTTGTTTTTTCTATCCCTTTCTTTATCGTCACTAAATTATTCGTAGGCAACACTATTGTTAAGTACTTACGACACCAGCATAATGATATTGGCGTTAGTTTGTTGATATTGCTCATTTAATAGATACGATGTAAACAGCTTTAGAATGAAAATGGAGTAACTATCCGCATTCGTAATGAACCAACTGTTTTGGTAAAATTTCAAATTCTCAAGGACGGTAAAATTTATAGGATATCATGTTAATTTTTAACCAAAACAAAAGCATAAATCATTCTATTGGTTTAAATTTATTAATTAAAATTTATATTTTTTTCAATTGCAATTATAACTACAAAGATAATTTTACGAAAAAAAATAAAATATTAAAGAAACTTTGCCTTGGCTACTCATCATTTAAAATCGAGTTTATGGCTCAGACGATGAAATTCAAAACACTGGTGATAACACTTCGTGATACCAAGACACTATTGTGACGAGATAGAAATTAACTTACACCTCCTAATTCGCTTCACTAAGTTACTTATTTTTAACATGTACATGAAATAGGAGACATTCAAATGAATCTGACTGTATACATGTGTTTTCTTGGTATTAAACTCAACAAGATTATCAGAGCTACATTTGGCAATGAGTCCTAACCTCCTATCGAGTTCAACAACAAGATCCCTCCGCCTCTCTTCAGTTTCCGTCCGTCCGGCTACTGCATGTCCGCGGTATCCCCCGTGCACTGTACTATCAACTGCATAACAATATATGTTCCCAAGAGAGAGCATATCATTGATATGCAGAAAAAAGAGTGTGGGGGATAGCACAGACCCCTGGGAGCCTTGGAGATATCGAGGCTGACAGCCAACAATTCCCCACGCTTGTCGATAGCTTCACCCCAGAGGTGTGTTATGTATGCTAGAAGATCAAGATGTTATTTAAGATCCGTTCCATCACCTTATAAAGTACTGAAGTGATAGCTATTGGTCGATAATTTACCGGGTCAGACCGATCCCCTTTTTTGGGAACCGCTTGCACATTAACTTTTCTCCAAGAATTCGGCACACATCCTGTATAGAGAGACAGCTGGAACAGGCTCGTCAACACAGGAGACAGCTCCGCTGCACACTTCTTCAGCACTGGTATTCCATCGAGACCACTAGCTTTCCGTACATCGACTGATTGTGGCAGCGCACTACAATCATCGATCACAGAGTTATCCGCAAGGTTTTGCCAGAAGATCGGCTTTCTTCTGCGGACTGTGAGCTAGCGATCCGTCCGGATTCCTGAGCGGTGGCAGCGAAGGTTAGCAGAAATCGTTTTGGTCAGACGCCAGAAGCTACGGGAGCCTCTACCCAATACGCCGCCTGTTTGGATGACACATAATCGGCACATTCGCGAGTGAACCAACGGTTGTAGGAATGTAGTATTACATCCCCAACAGGATCTCATCAGCAATAGTAGCGGCGCTAGCTGTCGCGTCATTCTCCTTGAAGCAACGTTCCTTCCAAGACGACTTTATTATACTTTAAATAATCGAGGGAGAGGAATGAACATTTGAATATAGATTTTAATAATTTAAGTATAGAATGGATTTTACTGGATTTCAGATCACACTAAGACTTAGTGATTTCCTGCTTTCTCATTAAGGCATCGAACATACTAAGACAGATCAAACGGAACGGAAACGACCGCGACGTGCAATTCTATGCTACGACCACAATTGCGCGGCCAAGAGAGATATTTACATCAAAAAAAGTTTTTTATACTAAATATTAGATGTAGCTCACAGCTTCACAAAAATAATCTATCATATTGCTGTTGTTATTATGATGCAATATTATTAAACGGCATACAAAAGGATCAAATTTGAGCATATCCTTTAAAATACGATGTATTTATTTATTCTACGTTATTGGCTCATATGAAACTAGACCTCAAATCGCCAATTCCTTTGAGATCCTATTGGTCCAAATAATGGAATGACAGGTATTCTTGAAGTCAGTATTGATCTGAGAACCATTATGTCGTTGACTGTAATGGAATTCTCTAAAGGCGATACCCGGTAATTTTGGAATGAGCCACGTAAGTAGTTGGGATCGTTTTGGAACACTGAATACGTATGATGTTGAAGTTTAACGTGTCTTTATATTTGTAACACCATATATTTTTATTCAACAAAGGTAAGTCAATACGGGTAGCTTATTGGGAAAGCTTGAATATCAATTTTGTTGTGTCTACTTGAATTTGAACGTTAACCAATGTTAGTGCGTTGTCATGTTATTGGCTTATAACTCCATAATATTTTAACTTCATCTCAACAATTGATATGTTAATTTATAAATATATTTTATGTTTAGTATGTTGTATTAGTTTTTGTTTTCGTATTTTAAAGGAGAATAAAACTAATGGTTTGAATGTTTTCACAAATTTCGAAATATTAAATTCCATTAACAAAAGGGCTGATTCAAAATTAATCGTTATTACAAATATAATAATGTCTGAGCAGTTATTATAAATACCTATCATAATTAAATTATAATAATTCATATTTAAATTTAATTCAAAATTGATTTATACGACTAATTCTAAAAGGTTTCAACAGGATTGATTTTGACGTTTACATAAAGTGGAACATTCCTGTTATATTCCCACGGCTGGGTTAAGGTCTTCTCTGCATTAGAAGAAAATACTTGGAGCATAATCCCTCGTTTCAAATTTCATCACACACATACAACTTTTGTAACGATGTTTAAATTTATTTTTTTAAAAGATAAAAGTTCAGATACTCGCCCGGTCGACCACACAATTTTCGCTTAAATTCATTTCTCCTAGCCACTGGACCGTCTCGGCTATTTTTGTAATCTCGTAAAAGATATACAAAATAACTGTATACGACTAATAATATTATTGTCAAGTATAAGCAAGAGAAGCTTCTAGCGCAAACACAAAAAAAAATCAGCGAATGTGCGCTAGCTAAAAAATACGGCTTTTGAAGTGTCCGGCTAATTTTTTTTGCGATTTTTTTATCTGACTGTTCCATCCTCGGGACGTTAATAAACATACCTTTAAACGAGCAACTGTAGTAAGCTATGTTTTTTGCGAAAGTTGTTTGAAAACTAACTATCTTTAAATATCACTATGTAACTAAAATATCCGTGAAAAATGTAGGAAAATTAAGACTTCGAAATTTCTGTACAAAGTGGGTGCTGCATAGTGGGCACTGTTACGCCGGTACGACTTTTGTTTCGATTCCTTTTGTTTCATTGCACGTATCTAACGTTTATATGATGGACTCTTTTACAATGTAAAAGTTCGAACAAAAGCGAATATTTTAAACTTTTATTAAACAATAAGATCACTATCTTAATTATATTTCACACATTTTTTATAACTAATTAATTTATTTTTCGTATAAAAGGTTAATATAAAATTAAAATATTTTTAATGGAAGCTTAAAAGGTTTTAAGGTTTTTTGTATTGCGATTGACAACACGTTATCTTAATTAATTCATTTTCGTTAGTAATTTCTCGACCGAAAAACCTAATAAAAGTATGGCCAGCCAATGATAAAAAGAGTAAAATATCATTTACTCTCATTTTTTGTGTATTTAAAATATTTATGCATACTTGAAAATGGACCACCTGATAGTAAGTTATCATCATCACCACCCATTACACTGGCACTGTAAATAATATTAATCATGCGGATTAGTCGGTGGACCCATGCGGTAGATTTCCTCACTATGTTTTCCATCCGCATCAAGCACGACATTAATTGTAAACACAAAAAACAATATGAAAATTCAGTAGTCAATGTAATTTTTTTTATTTAATATAGAAGCGTTTCATGTTTTTCAAATCGGAATAAACGCCTCTGAACTTGAAAGATAGTAGACAAGCACTACTAAATTTCTATATACATTAAGCTCATTGTGTTGATAACTCATCTCATTCTTCGCGGTGACGAAAAACATCGAGAGGTTACTTGCATGAGGAGGAAATCTAGCATATACACCGACCAATCAAATCAATCTTGCTTCCTGCCAAATTTCATCAAAATCGGTTCAATGGTTTAGCTATGAAAGCGTAGTCGATAGACAAACATAGTTACTTACGCTTTTAACTTTATTTTTGTAACGTACGTGATCGATTATGATCAATTTAGTGATCTAATGACAAAATTACTTAATGGCCTTTCATTTGTCACAAACAAAATAATCGCCTTACCTAAAAGTGAAATCGGAGGTTTTAAACCTGAATTCTGCTCAATACTGTATTTCGACGTATTCAAGTTTACAATGTTTCTTCAGGACACAAAAATAATCCTTACTTAACACTATTGGATAGTTTATGGCTTATATGTCAATTCCCTTACTCCGAATAATGGGCCGGCAAATTTGACAGGATTGGAAAGTGTTGAGCTGCAGGACCAATCACTTCTCGTGCTTTCGAGCAAGGAAGTGTAAGTAATTGACGAAGTTAAAAATCCTATAATGTCCTATAATGTAGACACCACTAGGACACTTAAGCTTTTTACGGGCAACTTAAGAGCGAAAATCAATGGATCTGTAAACAAACAGTGGTCCCCAATGCGCGGGAAGCAAAGTAAAAATTCGCGAAGCCGTCATTAGCCCGAGACGTGTTTAGATGAGAGAATTCAGATCCGATGTTCTCTTTTATCTTCGAATCGCAATTTCAAATGTGACCCGTGAAAAATTCAGCCTCCAACTCGATTTTAAATCACAAAGCAAAGTAGATTTCTTTTATCACAATTTTATGTAATCCTACCGAATTTTGCTAATTTTATTTATTACTGTTTACATCGCAGCCGATATGACATTGTATTTTTCATTATAAATTACATTATTAAAAACCGAGATCACTTTGAAAATAAAATATGTACGTAAATTTTAATCGAAGTTCAGGCATTCAAACCGAGTTTTCTAATTAATTTTGTGATCGGCGAGGAAGGTAAACGTTATGAGGAAACTTGTATGTTTGTGTTGTTTAACCTCAAGCCTTACTTATAAAGAGGATAAAAAAAAATTTTGATTTATTTGTCTATAGATATCAATATAGAAGATGATGATGTTTGTATCATTGATTAGCTTAATTTTACGATGCTTTCTATTCTATTGAGTAAATTGACCTATGTTTGAATGATCTCAATAGCGTCCAACCCGCCTTTACTTTACGACAGAAGCCTTAATAATTATTCTATTGAATAGTATATTTCGATCTATATCTTTCATACTTCTAATTACCGAATAGTGCATTACATAACACTTTTTTATTTAGTTATAACGAACTCCAGGACAAATACTTATAAAAATAGGTTTAATAGATAATGTCTAAATATACTCAACTGCCTCGTTGGTCTAGATTTAAGGCCAAAGATTCTAAAATTTGGGGTTCAAGCCTAAGGATGGGCCGATAAAAAGTTTTTGAGTTTTTCTGCCGATAGACTCTCAGTAGTAAACCTGGAGTCTGGAAGTTGGAAGTGTGTATACACCAGTGTCTCGGAAACCAAATAAAGCCGGTGGCCCTGTGCCTGAACTCTCTCCGGTTGAGTCGGATGTGCCTTCCAAACAGATTATGAGAGTGGGAGAATAGAGAGTGTATGTATTTGCGCACACTTGGGCACTATTATATATTCTGCGCAGTTGGCCAATCTCACTCGCGATTGGCTCCCATAGCAAAAATCATCAATTATTTTAGGTAGTGACTCCTTAAGAAAAATGCAAGAAACAATAATTAATTTTAATAAAATATTAAAGGAAATCTCATAATATAACCTCACAAATATGCCGCGAATATATCGAGTGTTTCCCTAATGACGCTCTCGTATTTTTCGTATTCAAGGTCGCGTGGAATCGATGATACCTTCCGCTTTATCTCTACCGAGTTAGGTCACAACTGAAGTGTAATTACGTAACGTAAATTTGCAAGATTGTTAAAACTGACAAAGTGGGTGTGGGACTTGCATGTTCAGCATTTTACCACTGGATTGGTAATTTTATAGTTTACTGATTTGTTCTTAAACATTAAATGTATCATTCTGATGTAGAATTCATAATTTTCATTTAATAAATATTATAATGTTAATTTAGGGAAACATCTAAGAACTTTATATACCAAGATATTGAAATGTTAAAGATAAATAAAGTTGATTACACTAACGTTCGTACAAATTTAACAATAGACGTGAGTGGCCTACGGCTTAAATCGACTCACTAAGCCCTAATGCACAATGCTAACCGAATTGCAAATATCTGTTTCATCGCTGTTTGCGGTTTCACATTAGATCGCATCTTTGTTTCATTATATATTGCAGCAAGGATTGTATTATTCATCAAAATATCATCTTCTATATTTTATATACACATTTCTTAATGAAGAAACCAAAAGATAATTATTTTATAGAAATAAATAGTACAATTTCTTGGGCGTCCTTTGTGGTTGGGCTTTGTGCAAGCCCGTCTGGGTAAGTGCTTGCTGACCTATAGCAATACTTAGTATTGTTGTGTTCCGGTTTAAAGGGTGATTGAGCTAGTGTAACCAGACACACGGGACATTACATCGTAGTTCATATCATCGTAATATTTCTTCCAGTGAAAATGGCTAAGGGCGACGGTAAGCATTTACCATCAGGTGGCCCAATAGTCCATCTACCTCGCTATAAATAAAAAAACACATATAATAAAAATAACCTAACCTAAAATTCTACCAATTAATGCAGTTGAAGATACTCTGTAGTAACTCGCAGCTAAATTCAGACTAGCTAAAATTTAACAGTTAAAAACTCCACATTGGAATTAACTTCGGCGATGTGGTACGATGTCATTATTAGTAAGCTGCGTTAAGTTTGTTTGTTATAATTCGAGGAATTTGAAGCTAATAATTATAGTTAGAAGTTTCTGGTGTGAATAATATTTGATTTATTTTGTTCATCTCGAAAAAGAGCTTAATAACTAAAATTAGGAACATAATTCCCCATTTGGCCGATATTCGAAGCCACAATGTACACACACATATGTGGCTTCAAATATCGGAATGCAACAATTCAGATTATTATTACTTGTTTATATATATTACAAATATATTATACTATCAAATAGCATTGACACGCGATAGTTAGAACAATGTAAAATTGATGGTTAACCTACCCATTCTGTTTTACACTATACCTCTTTTACAAACTTGTATATTTATAAAGCTACTCCACATTATAACTTGAGAATCACATAATCACATATCGTATTTCTTTTTCGATATAACCATTATTCTGTCAACTCAATGCACCAAAGTATATCAGAACTTTATAAAAAAGGCCTTTCATCTCATTTATTTGTGACCCCCGAGTCTATTGGAAGTTTTGCCATTTGGGATCGGTTAAATTGTAAATTTTCGCGGTAATACAGACTTGAGTATTTTCAACCGAATATTATTTTCATGTTTAAATTTTATTCAGCTTGTTAAAAAAATATTAATATTTTTACCGATGCGTTTTATTTAATTAACACCATCATCTATTATATGTATCCTGTAATGTTAATCATAATCAAGACTCGAATTCAGACTATACCATTGAAACTCAAAATAAAAATTATGTATACCTTCATTTTTAATTCAATAATAATTATGTCAACTATGCTGGACATATTAAAGGGCAGAAGTATTTCTGTAAATACAGATTTACAGAAATACTATAGGTGATAGAGATTTACTCGTGGGTTTTGTGCAAGCTAGTCTGGGTAGGTTGGTGGCACATTAGCGATGTAAGCGATAGTTAACATTTCTTACAATGCCAACGTCTATGGGCGTTGGTGACCACTTACCATCAGGTGACCCATTTGCTCGTCTGCCTTCATGTACTATAAAAAAGATAAAGTTTTATTTTCTTAAATTTTAAATATAAATTAAACACCTGAAAACTCGGTTAAGCTCGCCTGAGCTTAAGCCCGCAATCTTTAGTTACGATTTGCTGGTAATTGTACAAAAAAAAATCAGTAAAAAAGTTTTGCTAATATAACGTCATCGCTTAAGCCAACTTTTTGTGAGATTTTTATATTAATATTATAAGATTATCATTACAACAATTGTCATAAAAGAAATTTCCCAGTAATTTATAAAACAATTTTTTTATAACCTTAATTTATAATTGATTAAGAAAATAACTTTACGCAAACATATATTAAATTTAGTTTGTTTTATCATGTTTTGCAACAATGCAACTAAGCAAGTTTCTGTTAACGTCTAGCTGCAACATGAGTGTCTTATTTAAGACGTAAAATCAGCATATAATATTTTATAATAGCACTCCCGTGTATTTGGCAAGTTGCCCGATTCAATTTAATCTTTGTACCACGGGCTGTGGTCAATTCTGTACCATTTTCGCTCACGGCTGTCGAGTTTTCATGAAATTAAATACATGTATGCTAACAGCCTATATGATTTTCAATATAAAAGCTGGCGTCTCAACAAATTATTAACTAGATAGATCCCAGTTATTATAATTTTTATCTCTGCATAAAACGTTTATATTGAAAATCAAAATATCAAAATAAGTAAATAATCCAGAAGAGAAGATTATTTGTTTTCTTTTTTTTTTGATTTGGTATATATGCCGGCTTTCCTAGGATAACTTGCCAAAGTTTCATCAGAATCGGATTATTGTTTTTGGGACTGATCTCTAGGTATCATCTGACAAACATAAACAGATTGATTAATTTTTATTTATTAAAATAATGTTCACAATACTAACGGTATTTTGGTATTCATTTACATATTGTAAAAGTTGATATAACTGCCCATAAATATCCCACGGCTGGGCAAGGCGCTCGCCTCCTTCTCCCCCCGATTTAAGCATCGCTAGGGCTAGGGGGTTCTCTGTACCCCAGGAAACACCTGAGAATTTGAGGCCCACAGAGGGGGACAATCTTCGAGATGTCACGGTAGTATTGCGCAAGCGATGCCGTCACCCCCTCAGAAAGACAGAGTGGATACTGCTGGATTTTTAGATGGTATTTCAGAGCACCTAGTGCCACTGGCCTTCTTAAGAAAAATATTTGAACAAACATATTTCCACTAAGTTGACGATGTCGATCGGTGCATATACAAGTCATTAATAAATACGATATGAACATACGGAGCTGCGTATCGTATTATAAACGACTTGCGGATTACTTGAGAACAATATATATTGTTTGTTATAAGTATCAGTTTATCAATTTGTATAACGATATTCCACGTCAAACGATCCAGGCACCGAGCACAGTAAGACTGGAATGCCTTTACATCTTTGTTTTCAGTTTGTGCTAGTAAGTCAATATTGAGATACACATAAACATTAATACTAAGCATTGTTGTGTTATAGTTTGAAAGGACATATTATCTTAGGTTCCAACGTTCATGGCGACATGACGATTTAAGGAAGAGTTTTGGTGCCACTGTGTGGTCTTACCATCAGATGTTACATCAAATCAAAATATTTTTATTCAAATAAAATTTACAAGTACTTAGTTATGAATCGTCAAGCGCTACCAAAATGATATTAAATATCATAATAATAACATGCATACTGCATAAGGTACGAACATAATAAGCGAAATTTAGAATAAAACAACAATTAGTGCGGTGGGTGAAGATTTGTATCGTCTCTTAAATATATACGATCTATTATTTTAATCTTAAGTTGTAAATACTCATACTATTATTATTCCTAAACAATACAGTAACTACGTTAATAGTCTAGGAACACTCAAAATGTTATGATCTATTACGCCGGGAACTGCGATCATACTGAAACCTGGCGAAAATCCGTTTATAAACAATGTACGTGAAACCGGAATATTTAATAATTACAACGTCGCTACTGTACTTTGTTATGTAAACACTATAATATTATAATGCCTAACCAGTATCTGTTCAATAGTATCGATCGCATAACATAGTTAAGATCTTAATGAGTAAGCACAAATTCGAAATTCAACGGAGAACATCATCGTGTCAGACAGTGACATTGAATATCATAATAACATGCAAAGGGTACAGGCATCCAAATCATTAATTTCAAATTAATACATATCTTATAGTGTAAAACCTATTCCATAATTAAACTAATACAGTTATCCAATATGAAATACTGACATTGCCGTAGTTGTTGTCAGTACAACTATTCAATCATATTAGGTCCTTACATATGAAATTGGCATTTTGTACGGGAGGAATATAAAGTCTTTTTTTTTTGTAAAATATTTTTAATTAATCAATGTATGCACCGTTGTCATCTATGCACTTTTGCCATCTCATAGATAGTTCATTGATCCCTTTACTAAAAAACCATGGGGGCGAGAATCATAAACTCTTTGAAGGCGGTTTGGACTGCCGCATCGGAGTTGAATTTTTTTCCTTGTAAGAAGTTCTCCAAATTCCGGAAAAAATGGTAATCTGTTGGAGCAAGGTCAGGGAAGTACGGTGAATGTCGCAGACATTCCAATTGTAGCTCATTTAACTTAGTGGTTATTTTTTGTGCAGTTTATGGTCTTGCGTTGTCATGAAGTAGCAGTGGCCTAGAGCGATTGACCAATCTCGGTTGCTTAGCAGCTAGTTCTTCCTTCATGGTTTACAGTTGCTGACAAAAGATATCTGCTGTAATCGTTTGGCCAGATTTTAGAAAGCTGTAGTGAATGACACCGGCGCTAGTCCACCAACCACTCACAAGTAACTTTTTCTGACTCAATTTTCCAGACTCCGTTTTTCAGTCTCCAGGGTTCAGCCATTGCGACGAGCGCTTCCGATTATCGTACAGTATCCACTTTTCATCATAAGTAATGATTCGATTCAAAATCCCTTTAATATTGTGTCGGTTAAGCAAAGTAACACAGCAGATGACGCGTGTTTGCAAGTTCGAATCACTCAATTCATCATCGTTCAAGTTTTTTTACTTTTCCGATTTGCTTCAAGTGGATTAGTACAATTTTATTACTTACCCTGAAGCCTGCAGCAACTGCAGAGATAGACGAAATATTTCAGATCGAAGTGGTCAGTACGGCAAAACGCTAATTTCATATGTAAGGATAGGTCCTAAAATCCTAATATTACCGAGACACTTCAAGCGAACAATATAATTAGCGTTTATTAACGGGATCGTGTCAGTTTGTTATTTAACAAGCGACGCTGCCAAATAATATTAACCCCTAACAATAACTTTTTATTAAATAAACTCATACATAGCTAATATGAACTTCACTTTTCACTGTACGTGATAAGTGATTATCCCTTCCACTAATATCATAATGTACAGTCAACAACAAAAAGTTGCCCTTCGGTTTCGCCACGTCACTCTCTATAGTCACTGTTTCCAAAACTTGTTGGCGTGCATGCCCGAGAGCGAGTGACAAATACTAATTTGCGCCGCAAACTTTACCCAGCACAATCCCAATCTTGGCAAAGTACGTAATAATTTGACAACTTCAAACTGTCATTTAGACACTCGTGATGAGGAACAGATGCTGCTAGTGTTAAATAAATTAGCGCCGAAAACTGAGTGAGTGAAGTGATATGTATATTCTGTAGGTCTGAAAATAGGTTTATATCTAATTTTTATACCCCTAAGTGTAAAGTGCTCAACCCAAAAAATATTATTTTCCTTTTTTGGACAAATTCTTTTATTATTACTTTTATATTATGTGGCATTAAAAATACATACAGCCCTAAATTTTCACCCTTCTACCATCAACCCCTATTTATAATAGTGATATTAGTAATTCAATCATTTTCAACCTCGGTCGATAACTGGATCAATTAACACTTGATCAGTTATCCCCGACAGGGGTCTATTGGTGTCACTTCTCACCATGTAAGCAGCACAGAGTAGAGATGGAAGCGTTTTCCTTTCTCTCTTGCAATAAGCTGTATCTCATTTCTTACACAGTTTTCGGAAAAAAATCGGAGATTATTATTGTTTGTACATCGATCGCAGTAGTGACGTTTACAATTATCATTTTATCATTTCCGTGTAATTCTCAACTAAATTTATTATAAATTTGCAGTGCTGTAATAATTAATATATATATATATATATACAGATAAGTTGACAGTTTTAACACTCCTAGGCTTTGGATAGAAATAAGCTGAACTCCGTCTGGTGGTGTGTGTGTCTAGTCCTGTGCAGGCTTGAGAATAGCGAAAATCATTAAATTTCAAAGACTAGACTACTACTAGACTAAGACTTATCCTTAGAACTTCATCATAGAAACAAATAGATTGTAAATATAGCCATATATATATATGTCATATTTAAGGATAATTGATAACTATGAAGAAATATATGAATATTATTCTGCACGTATCTTATATCGTTAATTTTAATGTAAGGTTAACTTTTCTTATGCATATGATATGTAGTTCAAATTGAAAACATACTTCAAAACTTGTAATAGGAAGACTACTCTTGTTCGTGCGATATAATGAGAATAAATATGTATTGCTAAAGTAATTTACTGCCAGCAATATCGTACATAATTCGAGTACGAGTTTGAGTATGAATGCATTCGAACCTAAAATAAGATGTTATGTCCATTGTTTCTGTAGTTACACTAACTCGCTCACACTTTAAGCCCTGGTCCCTGACACAACAATATTACGTAGTATTTTTGTTTATTAACGCAATTTAGCGGTATAATACATGATGAGCGGGAGGTACCTATCCTGACGGAGTCGCACGAAGCCCTACCACCAACTGTATAACATAATAATAAAATACCAATAGCAGAAATGTTCGTTCGTTTATGTTCAATTAAATACCACCGAAAGTACTTTAAAGACTTCTTACGCCTAATTACAGACACTAGAAAAGTAACATCCTACACTGTAAGTCGTTAAATTTTTAAAAATGTATTAATGGTTTGATTTTATAACTATGCGTTTATTTAGCATTGAATATACACGTTTAGTAAATAAATGCAATAATTTTAGCAGTTTTTATAATGTTGATGTAAATTTTTACGTACTACCTATAAACCTACTTTTCTATATATTACAGAACGGATGGTTTCATTTGTTGAAAATATGATAGAATGAATGTCCTTTCTATAATTCTTCCTCTAATCTTTCTCGAACCTAGCTCTGCAAATCTATAATCTAATACTAGTTTTCATTCACATAAACCAGATATTTCTTTCATTATTTTCATAAATGTATTATAAGTAATTTTTAACTAAATGAAATAAAGTTTTGTAAGGATTTCGAAAAAAATATTTTCTGTTCTATCTTTGGCAAATAAATATCAAAAATGGCTACTGTACAAAAATCATGCTCGCGTGGAGCAGTAGCGAGAATGCTAGCAGCGTTTCCCTTTTGAATAGCAATTCCGATCCTCGAAAAATAACCAACTTTTCTGTCACTGTAGAGGCAGTAAGATAAGGCAGAGCAGTGTTATATTTTTAATAAAACTTTTTGCTCTATTACTCCAAAGACCAAGCGATTCAAAAGCAAACAATTTGCGAATAATTATATATAATGTTTCACTTGTATGAATGTTAAGTGTCTTAATGAATCCAATAGTTAAATGTATTTCCACATCATTTATTTTTACTCTATACGGATGACGTTTTGGATGTCTGAGCAATCTTAATTTTTAAACACATTTTAAAACGACCTTCTCGGTCGAAAAATGTTGTCTAAATATTTATTCGACCGAGAAGGCCTATAATATAGATAGACCTATGATATTGAATGTCTGACTGAAACATGGCTAAAGTCTTCGGTCTTTAGCAGCAAGCTTTTTGATGATAGATATGTTATTTACAGGCGTGACCACGAAACTTGTAATTTTTCTAATCAAAAAGTTGGCGGTGGAGTATTGTTAACAATATCTAATAAATTTACCTCTAGACGCTTGTACGAACTTGATAGTGAATGCGAAGACGTTTGGATTAGTTTGAATATTAAAATATCAGACAACCTACAGGATAAATTGTATATTTGATGTATATACCTACCTCCCTCCACCAGTACAAACCCACATACTAAAACACTTTATAGATAACGTTAACAGGATTATGGAAAAATGCAGTAATGTCATCACTGTTGGCGACATTAATTTGAATTGCATACCTCGGGGTAAGATCGGCAATCATGCAGAGATGTCTAAATTGAACCCACTGGCAAATGAGCTGCTGAATTTCTTGATGCTAAACAACCATCAACAATACAATGAGGTTCTTAACCACAGAAGGAGTATTCTCGATCTTGTACTTAGTCATGTTGAAATAGATAAAATAAGCAGTACTACAACCCTTAGTAATGTTGATCCATATTATCCTCCTCTATCATTCACTCTGAAAGATTTGCCTTTTCGTCATGTCAAACCAAATAACATAGAAAAACATATTTTTATAAAGCTAGCTACGACAAAATCGTAGAAAAATTGCTTAATATTGATTGAAATTCTGAATTCAAAACCCTCCAGGATGTTGATGCCTTTATTACCACTTTCTATAGAATCCTCTGTCAAATTATCAATGAAGAAACCCCCATGACAAAACCACGGTTATTTTGTTATCCTGTATGGCTTAGTAATAACTTAAAAAAGTTACTCGGTGAGAAGAATAAGTATCGTATTAGATGCAAAAAATATAAAAATCCAATAGATAGTTTAAGTTTCGATATTTTAAAAAATCATTGTGTTATTTTAATCAGAACTTGCTATAAAAACTATTCGGTTAATGTCGAGCGGAACATAAAATTTAACCCCAAACTTTTACACTCTTTCATAAAAAAGCAAAAAGAAAAATTTTGTATCTTATCCCATACCAATGCATTTAAATAACCAAATAGCTCATAACGGTCCAGATATATGTACTTTATTTGCCCAACATTTCAAGTCAGTATATAACTCTAACGCACAAGAAACAAGTAATGTCATAATATCAGAAATTGTCCCAGCTTCTATTAATTTAAGTAAAATCAAAGTCACTAGTTAAACTTGATCCCAATAGAAGACGGATCTCGTCACTTTTTGCAAAAAGAAGCGCAAAGGGTGTGTCTTATCACCTAACTCTAATATTTAACACATCCCTTAATACGGGTACATTTCCAACCTCATGGAAAAAAGCACTCATTTTACCGATTCCAAAATCAGGCAAACCAAATCTAATAAATAATTACCAACCTACCTCACTCCTACCCGTTTTTGGTAAATTGTTTGAATCTTTAATATGTCCTACTCTTGTCTGTCATGTAAAACAAAATATCTCCCATAATCAACATCAAGATCTACTGTAACAAACCTCCTTACATACCAAACAAGTTTAATAAATGCTATTGATTCTCGTTTTCTAGTAGACGTTATTTATACAGACTTTTGTAAGGCGTTTGATACCAAAACATCCTATTGCATAAACTATAAATTTTTGGCATATCTGGTGGTTTGTTGTGTTGGTTTTATACTTACTTAAAAAATCGCTCCCCAACTGTGATTGCTAACGGTTTTTCATCGTCTCCCTTTGCTGTTAATTCTAGCGTACCTCAAGGATCCCATTTAGGATCAATATTGTTTAATATATTAATAAATGCCATCGGTAATTGCTTTAGATATTCTGATTTTTTTCTCTTTGCTGATTATTTATTTAAAAATATTAAAACCTATTACATGCCAATTGGACTCTACTGCAGGAGCCTGCAAGACGATTTAAACCGCCTGTCTGAGTGGTGCAAACGTAATCGTATGGAACTTAACACGGATAAATGCTTTTATATACAATTTACGCGAAACTATACATGTTTACCTAGTAACTACAAATTAGAAAATTCATCGCTTAAAATGGTAGAATTCATATAAGACCTAGGTGTTATATTTGTTAATAAACTGAAATTTTATAGACATATTGACATAATGACAAAAAATTGCTATAAAATATTAGGCTTTGTTATCAGAGTTTCGCAATCCAAAAACAAAAATTCATATATACAAAACCTTAGTAAGGAACTGCCTTGAATATTGTAGTGTTATCTGGAACCCCCATTATGAAATTTACAAGAAAAATATTGAACGAATCTAGAAAAGATTTCTTTGGCATCTTTGCTACAGTGAAAAACTTACTAAGCGACTACCGAGCTACAATGACCGTATAAAGTACTACAAATTGGATACACTGACGATACGTAGAAGTTTATTGGATATGTCTTTTCTTCATGGTGTGGTTAAATCTAAAATCGATTACCTACAATTATTTTCTACGTTAAGATTAACGTCCCATTAAAGTCCCCTCGTGTTGATAAGTACATTCCTTTTTGCGCTAACATGTCCAAGTCTAACTTAGCTTTATACTCCCCCATTAATAAATTAGTCAGACAGTATAACTCATCACACAAAAAGTCAGATGTCGATATATTTTCAAATAAGTCTGCTAAATTTAAGACTCTTATGTTGAACTATTTAAGGTATACGTTGTTGGCTCATGGCAGCTGATCTCTGCTTTATTGGTCTTTGTTTTGTTATCATACAGTTTTTATTTTTTTTTAGTAATAATAATATTACAAATTAATACCACTTATATCTATTTTATACTTCCAAATTATGTTAAATTTATTTCTATTTTCTTTCATTGTCATTTTTGCATGTCGTGGTCACCTTTAAGTATGGCAATACCTTGTAAACCTATTATCTTGTAAACCCTTAACTTGTAATTGTTATTGTATTGTCATGTTGATGATCCTAAATAAATAAATAAAATAAAAAAAATGCTGAAAACTTTAAAATATATTTCGGGTTGATTAAAAAATGTTGCTTCGATGTTGTATTTACAAATAATTGCATACTGTGAGCGATTTAAAAATATATCGCTACATATACATATATAGATAAAATACATACAATCGAACATTAAGGTTCACAAACTAATTTGTTCAAGTTTCGACTTCCGAAAATCGAATCAATTTCACTAACTTCCAAATAGGAAGTTAATAAATTATTCATTCATTCATTCCCTCGTTCGTTCGTTATAAATATCGAGAATAAGTGTGACTTCTTATTAGGTTATTATACTATGTTATATTCTTGAACTTCGCGTCGTTGAAGATGCGAATGCGCTGATGTAAGTCGTAAAGAGATGCATATTTGAAGTTCTTCGCCTGCGAAATTATATAACTATGATATAGTCAGAAGTGTGACACAAACTCGACACTGGGTAATTGCATTCGGAATCGCCACATCGGAAAAATCTTATTCCGAAGTTTAATTTAGAGAAAATGTTCATACATTTCGAATGCTTGTATTTATTTTTAAATTACCTTCTATATTTACCTTGTATATTGGTTTTAATCTAAAACTATATTTTTTAAAGAAATATATTCGTATTCACAGTTTATTTTTAATCTTAACTACTAATCATATTATTATATTTGCCTATCCATAGTAACTTTATAGATGAATTTAGAATATATATATATCTATTTTCATACTGATAGGATTATAATAGGTATTATGTATATTATTAAGTGGCTTAAAATGGTACAGTAGCTAGAAATCATTGACTTTAATCGAAAATTACTATTTCAAATTCCGGCATGGTTTTTTTGAAGTGAAAACTTCTTTAGCGGCGTTGTGCACTTTTTTGTGATGGGTAAAAAATGTTAAACTCGCGTCAGGTCACGTGACCCTGATTGAAAATTCGTAAGACGGATTTTGAAGTGTTAAATTTTTAATGTAATATAAGTAAATTGTCATGTTTGTGTACGATAGCGCAATAAATGAATTATATATTGTATTTTCTGAGTCAATTTTCGTTTACGGCTCCTGCCCTTGATGATTTTAAATCGAATCATTACTTGTGATGATAAGTGGATACTGTACGTGGTCGGTACGTACGTAAAGTGGTCAGTACAACAAAACGCTAATTTCATATGTAAGGACCTAATATTTTATCACATGAATGATAGTACTTTTATACTGATAATTAAAGCAATTCGAGCAAAATTTTTCCCTAATCATTCCAAAATATCAAAAAAGCACAACGTTAATATTCGAGTTTTCACTTCTGCCGGCACTCCCAGGGTGCAACCCGTTGTTTTTTTTTAATCAGCTCACAAATAATTACTATATACTGATGGCTCCGATATACCCCGAGTCATACAAATTTTACTCCTGTTATCTTTCTCAAAACCTAACATATTTCGTTTATGCAAATGAAACCACCAATCATTACAAGGAGGAGTAACTAATACGTACCTATAGAATATCTTGATAATACGATATATTATACATATTTAAAAATATTTCTCAAAATAAAATATAATAAAGTAATATAAATCCAACTCGAAAATTCATGCGTTTAATACTCTATGTACTGAATTATGCAAAGGTAACCATGAGACGATTTGAGATCCAATAATCCCTAATAGCTACTTTGAACTAATATATATCAAATAAACATATCAGATAAAATATCAAAGGGATAAAACGAAATAGGTACATCTGATCTTTAAGCCGAAACGTCCCAGTAGGATACACAGCCAGTAATCGCGATTTAAAAAAAACATATGTTAAGAGAAAAAGTTGTGATATAGTCATGTTTCAAGCTTTATTACTAATATTCTTTTTTTTTTTTTAATATATAGGCAGGCGGAAAAGTTTGCTATTTAATAAGTGGTCAACGCCTCCCATTGGCACTGGAAGAAATATTAACCATTGGGAACTAAGATGTTATATTCCTTGTGCCTGTAGTTACACTGGCTAATTCACACTAAGCGGAACACAAGAATACTCCGAATTGCTGTTTGGCGTAGAATATCGAATGAGTGGGTGGTGCCTTGAAACAAAGCCCTACTTGACTACTTGTACAGAATCCCAAAGTTTTTTTGCATTGGTAGGGGGACGAGCGATTTTACTCACGAGAAGTAGAGAAGGGTAGCTAATTGTAATTAAAAATTATAGTTGCTAACATATTCCAATGTGTTAAATATTTTATTTACAGTAAATAAAAGGTAACTTCTGTCACAAGCTGTTTTACGAGAGTTTATTGTACGAGATTTTTTACCAGCGAGGTTTCATTTCAATACGTGATATTTCCCTAAGATCTTAATAAAATATAAATGAATTCAAGAAATATAAAATATTCCTCGATGCATCGATGCGCCACCAACCTTGGGAACTAAGATGTTATGTCCCTTGTGCCTGTAATTACACTGGCCCACTCACCCTTCAAACCGGAACACAACAATACGAAGTACTGCTGTTTTGCGGTAGAATATCTGATGAATGATTGGTACCTACCCACACGAGCTTACACAAAGCTCTACCACCAAGTAAGTTGGTGACATGGTTGATCCTTGATAGGTACTCAGAACTCATTCTTAGTTCCCAAGGGTGGTGGTGCATCGATGCATCGAGGAATATTTTATATTTCTTGAATTCATTTATATTTTATTAAGATCTTAGGGAAATATCACGTATTGAAATGAAACCTCGCTGGTAAAAAATCTCGTACAATAAACTCTCGTAAAACAGCTTGTGACAGAAGTTACCTTTTATTTACTGTAAATAAAATATTTAACACATTGGAATATGTTAGCAACTATAATTTTTAATTACAATTAGCTACCCTTCTCTACTTCTCGTGAGTAAAATAAGGTTCTTCATAAAACGTTTATAAAGTAATACATATATTTATTGTTCTACGCGACACACGCCCGTAAAGCAAGGCATGATTTTTTTCGGACATATTCAACAATCACCGTCATATTTCAACCAATTGACACAAAACCTAAATGAATTATATATCTAAATTTTCCTCAAAACTCACTCCATCCATTTAAGGTAACTGTATGAAAATCTGCTTGGTAATTTTTTTGTTTATTACGTACATACAGACAGATGCGGGGTGGGTGGACTTCGTCTTATAATATGTTGTGATAACCATGCGAACGAATTTACATATTGCATTATTTTATTCAGAAAACTTCTTATTTAAAATATTACTTAATAAATATATATAATTAAATAATAATATAGACTGGTTCCACTCTTGAGTGCCATATTAAATGACCCCAAGGGTTCAAAGGTGAAATATCACGCCACTCGTTCAGTTTTATATCACGCCTTTCGACATTCCTTGCGACCCAAATAGCTCTACACCCATAACAACGGCCTTACACGCTTTGCTCGGTCCGTAATATGTTTCTGAAGATATATATATACTGAACATAGATAAGTTTGTGCGTTCTGCATCCTCGCCTCAGCACTTTAACCTAATATCGTGTTGTTTGATATCTTATGGGTATATCACGGAAATGAAGCTTATCACCAAGGAAAAACCTAGATAGGAGAAACTGATTGATAGATTGTCAATTATATCAAGTGATCAATCTAGAAACCTCAAGCTATGTATGCATTTCAAAGGCTTCGAATACAATACAAACAGAGACAAAGACGGCAAAGTGGAGGAGTATTGTGGAGAGGCGAAGAGCGGCTATGTGCTTTAAAATAATTATATAATAACAATTGTAATTTAAAATAAGTTTTTGTATTCGTTCGTATTCTATACAATCACACATCGTTTAAGTTCTTTATTGAAAATTATTACACTTAATAACATTACAGTTAAAAAGTAACTATTACACTTATTAACTATTACAGTACAGTTTATGTTGGCATTGGCATGTCATATTGGTTATATAATATAACCAATATAGTAACCAGTATAGTAATAGATATTAACGCAACTCTAGGTGGGACACCAGTTATTTCAATAACTCAAAGATCGTTCCAGCAAAGTAATGAATATAAATAAAAAAATGTTTGTCAACAAATACAAAACTGAAATACACATACATCCATAGAATGACAGTTTACTTATTAGTCACTTGTGTCAAAACAAATACAACTGTTCAAAAACTTTTAAAAACCTAAAAAAAATCTAATTCCTCTTTGAAAAAAGTGAACGTCGACTAAAATTTTTGCTTAGTTAATTTGTTGCTTAAAATATACGTCATCAGTATTGTTTTACGAAAAATGCTAGTCTATCAAACAAAGCGTATATTTAATAATATTACTTTTATGAGGTAACCAAGGAGTAATTTAGTCGAGATAATTTCTCAATAACTAACATGTCCACACATTAACATCTAAAGTTACGATACAGATATACTCTACAGATTAAATACTTGTAAGGATTCCTACTTTGATTGGAGTACGCACTGTGTAAGTATAATATAACGGCAGTTCATTGAACTATATAATTTAAGTACGTCTGAGGCTTCACGTGCGTAAAGTTTTCATTATCATATCATGACGAATGTAATTTATTTTCATTTAAAATTCTTAAGTAACAACCTTGGGTGATTAAGGCTGCGTCTCTTTTGAGAAGGTTATTTTACCGCGCTGTTAAAATGCGAGTTGGTGGATACAAATCTGGCGTATGTTCAACTGACACAAGCAGACGTGTTATAAAAGAAAGATATTAATTATAAACACAAACTAAGCACATCAAAATTCATTCATGAGAGATAACATCTCTACAAAGTCAATTCCATATATATACACTCATATAATGCATAACATATGATGCCATCCGATAAGTAGCTTAAATAAACTTTATCCAATTAATTATTAATATTTTACACTAAAATGTCACTTAAAAATATCTTAAACTACAATTTTTTTTTTATAATTTTATAGTCCCCTCCTTGGTTACAGCCTTAGAAACTATCAATTAGACTTACGACAAAAATAATAAGAACAAAAATTATAGGATATATAACGATAATAATAATAATAATAATAATGGTCCTCCTGACCGATTTCGGCCACGGCGGCCAATCTCAAGAGAGATTAGACAATTGCGCAGGAGATATTATAGTGCACAAGTGCGTGCGCAAACACAGGTGCACTCTCTTTTCCTTAGCTCTCATAATTCGATGGGACGGCAATCCGACACGACCGGAAAGAGTTCAGGCGCAGGACCAACGGCTTAATGGGCTTTCCGAGGCACGGGGTGTATACACTTCCACCTTCCAGACTCCGGGCTGCTATTGAGAATTTTCTGACAGAAAACCCCAATAACTATTTATTGGCCCGACCTGGGAATTGAACCCAGGACCACCGTGTCTGCGGCCTTATATCTAGCCACTAGACCAACGAGGCAGTCATAGGATATATTACACAATCTAACACACAATAGGCACAGACACACATCCTTACTAATGTTTGCGTCATTTGTTTCTTACACTTTCAAGTCTTAACTACTCAATTTATCATTATGAAATTTTGTATACACGTTTCTTGGGGTAGAGAAAAGAACATACCTACCACCATCACCATTCTCTTTAGACGTTGCTGTAATCCAGTAGTTTCATATGATACAAGCTCGACTCGGGAGAAATCCAGTGGAGGTGGAACATTACGTCTGCATTTACACAAAGAAATATGCTTCTTAATCCACGTAAATGTTGATAAAACTTCTACATTGTACCATTTTAGTTTAATACGTTTTCGTTATAAATGATAGCTTTATAAATTGTATTTACTGTAAGAATATAATGTCCAATACGGAACCAATTAGAAGTTTCGTAGTCAGTGAATGCATTGCAACCTTTAACTCAGTTGGTTCAAAAGTTACATTACTAGATTTATTCATCAACTCCCTCGGTGATTTACTTATTCAGCTAAAATATTATACATTTGATAGCTTGAATTCGTATCGTTCTTAATTAGGAGCCAAGATGGTTTAATGGAATGAACGTGTAAATTTTAACTGAACATCTCTGTTTCAAATCCGTGCAAGTAACACTGATTTTTAGTGTGTCTTTAGCTGTGCAGAAACATTTTCAATACAAAGGAAGACAGACTAAACCGTATTTACCCCTACAATTCAAATTTTTAGGTCAATGAACAATTTAAAAAATTAAAAAATAAACTTAGCACATTTTATTTGATAACGTTATCAATCTAATTTTGAAAAATTACAGCACTGACAATATGCAAATTATACATATCTTTACATGAGTACGAACGAGTATAAATAATAAAGCAATAAATATATAAATAGTATAAGTTATTTTATAACATAGTCGTATATATCAATACGTATCATATCATATATCATTGATATATACAACTATGTTCCATATTTAAATGTGTTTGTATTTCAATACATACACATTTTAACGTTGATCATATTGTGTTTGCATTTCATACTCATGTTTGTATTAATCAAGACAACTGATCAAACCGCGCTAAGCTATTGCAGATGTTCTGATTATATGATGGTACAACGAGGCGGAATCATAAAGGATCTGCCGTATACGGTGACTGCATGTTACCGTAGCTCTGCGGTAATCCGCCGCACTTTTGTGCCCGTGTAATCTGAAATCGATAAGTGCTCTCTGAGGTGCGGTTTGCTCTTCATTCCTGTGCGAAAGTATTTGTCTCTATGGTTATTGCGATTTTAATCCAAGTCTATATTATACTGTAATCGGATGCAATTACGGATAGAGAGATTATACGAGATTTCAACAGATCAACTTAAACTTGATAAAAAAATGCAGGTATTTGATATTTAAAATGCTCGATAACTCGAATCATTCCAAGAAAACTTTAAAAAGATATCATATGTTTATGTAATAGTGGTTCCCCCTCGGCTTTTCCCGCGACATAATCAAAAATAATAAAGTATGTTAATTATGGTATATTTAAGCTGCGAAAACAGTACATTTCAAGCAGATCAGACCAATTTTTTATACGAATGTTTCAACCCATTTCTCACGTTCGGGGTTGAATTTTTAAAAATGACAAAATACGTTTGCTTTTATTTTTGCTCAGATGGTTTAAAATTAAATTTCATGCTTCTTACATAAAAAATGACGGTCCCGCCATACAAACTTTCAACCCCTATTTCACCCTCTTGCGGGGTAGTTTTAAAAAAACCCTGAATAACTTTTTTATTTCGCAACAGAAGCTAGTATATAAAATTTCATGATTCTTACATGAAAAATGACGGACCCGCGATACAAACTTTCAACGCCCATTTCACCCTCTTAGGGGGTAGATTTTCGAAAACGCTGAAATACCGGACCCGCCATACAACTTTCAACCCCTATTAATATGTTAATTATGGTCTATTTAAGCTGTGAAAACAGTACATTTCAAGCAGATCAGACCAATTTTTTATACGAACTCCACCATTGCTCTGGTTTGGGGTTGAATTTTTAAAAATGACAAAATACGTATGCGTTTATTTTTGCTCAGATGCTTTCAAATTAAATTTCATGCTACATACATAAAAAATGACGAACCCGCCATAATAACTTTCAACCCCTATTTCACCCTCTTGCGGGGTAGTTTTTAAAAAACCCTGAAATACGTATGTATTTATTTCTAAACAGAAGCTAGGATATAACATTTCATGCTTCTTACATCAAAAACGACGGACCTGCCACACAAACTTTCAACCAATATTTCACCCTCTTGCGGGGTAGTTTTTAAAAACCCTGAAATAAGTATTTATCTATTTCTAACCAGAAGCTTGTATACGAAATATCATCCCTCTAACTTTGATAATGACGGATTTCCATACAACGGTTCATCCCTTATTTCACCTCTTTAGGGGTGGAATTTACAAAAATCCTTTCTTCATAAAATGCATAAGCATTTTATGATGAAAACGCGTCTCTAACCCCAGTGGTTTAGGCTCTGCGTTGATGAGTCAGTCAGGACAAGTCTTTTTATATATATATATAGATTATAAATTATTTAAAAAAACTTCTGATGTTAATAAATAAAAGAACATAAGTCATGATCCTCGTAAATAAAATTCGACAAATTACGTACGAAATGTCGAATTGAATTTATTAGAAGGCGCCCGAGAGGTAATACCCAAACTTTCATCTCCAACTGCATATAGAGGAAAAACTCGAAGACCATTTCGATATCGTGAATAAGTTACTTGGAATTGAAATAAGTTCGACATAAATATGAATGTAAAAGAAAAACCATAATATTGGAACAGTAAACTCACGGGGTCTCGACACTGAGTCAACATTTGCTGAGCTCATATCCGAAAAATAGGTGCTCCCGTCTGTAATGAGGAGACTTCCGTAAATATGGAATACTTAACACATTTCAGAGAAAATAATAATAAAAGTAGTATTATAAAAAAAACAATGTTTTCACGTAACTTTATAATCGTTATATAGAAATAACACATTACTCAATACAAATTTATCTATGCTAATAAATGAGAAGATTTTTTTCGTATCCTCTAACTAAAAAATCTACAAAACCAATATGTATAAAACTTACACCAGAAGATGCAGCGCTTTTTGTAGAAGGTTTTGTCGATAAGTAGCCACACTTCGCAGTTTCCAGCGCTTTCAATTTTGACCATTGATGTGACAAGAGAATTTGATTTTCTTGTTGATTATAAAAATTGTGGGTTATTTGTATCTTATCTAATTGGTATATAACTACTGTATTTCTTGTTGGTTATTATAGTTTGCCTTGTATCGTCAATCTCTTGTCCATCTAAAGTTATAAAAATGATAATTCTCAAATAGTTTTTCGATATTATCATCGTATAATATGTTACGGCACTGTCTTTGGATTATATATTTGTAGCTACAAATATTGAAAATGTTTTTATTCATCTAAAAAGAGATATCCAGTCTTTAAAATATTAAATTTTTGTGATTTTTTAACAAACAAAATTACATCAAATTTAATCCCAATATTAAGTAAATTGTTACATTAAAAACAATATTACCTGAATTCATAATAACATAGATCATTTATAAACAATATAGAAAAGGTAAACTGATAACAACAAGTTTCCGAAGCCGCAAAGTCAATACATCCTTCCCGGGGCATGGTATTCATTTCTATTATAAGTTTCCGCCGATATTTGTAACTTTGCGTACATTTAAATGTTATGTTAAAATAATTTTAATATATTATCAGGCTTATTATATAATGGAATAACATAAAGATAATTAGAAAAGCATAAAATTAGTATTGAATGATTTATATGATTTTGTTGAAAAAAGGTAAAGTCGATATTCCGAACCGGTATAAACTTTATGTTGAATTTAATCAAATCAATTCAAAAGTTCTTGTATGTTCCTACTTAAGTGAAGTTACTCGGTGGTAGAGCTTTGTGCAAGTTCGTCTGGGTAGGTACCACCCACTCATCAGATATTCTACCGCAAAACAGCAGTACTTGGTACTGTTGTGTTCCGGTTTGAAGGGTGAGTGAGCCAGTGTAATTACAGGCACAAGGGACATAACATCTTAGTTCCTAAGGTTGGTGGCGCATTGGCAATGTGAGCGATGGTTAACATTTCTTACACTGCCAATGTCTATGGGCGTTGGTGACCACTTACCATCAGGTGGCCCAAATGCAGGCTCGCCAACCTATACAAAAAAAAGTGTATTTTGACTTTGGTAATGTATGTTTAAAGTGACCTCTACAATCTGTTATTAATATTACATAATACGAAATAGTCACGAGGCACTGTTTTCGATATTTTCCAATAAAAATCTGATTGAACCAACGAATAATTGTCAAATACATTATTGGGTTAAATAATGCTATAATATTAAATTGTATCAATTGTGTAATTAATTTAAACTATTATAAATATTGCTATTGCGCTTATCTGTTCGTTTTTTCAATTTTACGATTTCTTTCTTAGTTAAATACATACCAGAAGTGGGGATCAAAAATGCAATCAAGTATATCATTCGACTACAGTAAAAATATTTTGAAAAAATCAACATGAAACTTTCCGATGACATGATCGTGAAATGACAGAAGGTAAAATGCGACAGTGCCTAAAATAATTACAAAATTTATAGGCGTTCGCATCGAAATAGCATATCAAAGTAACTTGGTCATCTAAATCACGAGTAGTATTATAGAGATACAAAATAAGGCTAGCACTGCTGGAAATAATAATGCGGCTTCAATGAATAATAATGATCTACTACGAGAAGAAAAGGATTCAAACAAAAAAAACAATTAAGCAAGCCCGTATTAGGCTTTTAGCAAGGCATCAACACCGATTTTAAGTTGAGGTCTAATAAATACGTAAAATATAGGACGTTAATTGCTATATCAAAAAAAAAACTTTCTTATGATGAATTAAACGAGTTTGTGATAGTCAGTCATTGCATTAATATCATTGGGCTAACCAATGAATCTGATATAAAAAATTAATTATGATTTTTAGATTATTATGATTGTATGTAATGGTATTTAATGATTTTACTTTTTATTTCCCACCTTTCTAATAAATATTGGTTTTATTTTAATTTTCTTATTAATCGTATCTAATTTTAGTTTTAGTAGTCGTTGTCTTTCCCTTTTTTTATCTAGTTATTCTCTCTTATGTTATTTGCTCCTTTTATGTTTAAATTATTTAATTTTAATTTTATTTCCCGAATAAAGAATAAATAAATACCTAGCACCGAAATAGTCGTGCTGAATTTTTTAACAATTGACAAGTATTCTATATCTTATGTATTAATAATATTCACTATAAAAATGTTTAATACTTGCATAAAGACAAAATGTTGTGTAACTTATTATATTTTGTGTAACACATATATATCTACATTAAGTGGACTCATAAAACATGCCTTACTGGCACTCAACTTGATAATGAAATGAAATTAATGAAATACAGTGATATTTATTTTTCACAAAAAAGGAAAGTACAGGTAATTTAATTAATCAGTAGCATTAAACCGTTACCAATGTTTACATTATTTTGCGAGAGACTGACATCCATACTAGTAATAACTGTTTTACCGATAACCAGGATCCCACTCGCACGGACCGGTATAGTGACTAATACATTTAGTCGATTAATATGCGAATTATGCATCATATCAAAAATGTGAGAAAAGAAATATAATTAAAATCTTAAATAAAATGGTAAACAATACAATAATGTAAGCATATCATCAATATGTGTGACTGTGTTTGTATGCGTGTGAGTGTGTGTGTGTCTGTTTATTAGCGTGTGTGTGTTTTTGTTTATTGTTTTAAAAGCGATGAATCCGACTTTTATAGGTAGAGAGAACAGAGTAGTTCTTTGAGTAGTTTCTGTTTCGGAGTACGAGAGATTTTGCGACCACGATGAAATTGCTACCTTACAGCGGAACTTGTTTAAATTTGAATTGATTTCGTTATACATAAAAAAAACAACAAAACCTATATGAGAAACAAGTTTCAAATGTAGTCGTAGGACAAACTTTATTTTTACGACGTTTTTCTTGGTTTAGTAACGGGTCATAATGTATTTGAGTATGGATTTTTAAGGCGGTTTGTAGGATAAATAGTTGTCTGTATGTAAATACGTCGCACTTTAAAGTCCATAAAAAACAGTTTAATGAAACGGTTCCAACAAAATATGTATTGAAACTTCCGACTCGTATTTTTTTTTACAAATCTTGAAGAATAATCTTCAACCAAGAGTACATCCGACAATATAAAAATATTCTTTTAGAGTAACTACTAAATTCCGAATCAATGACTACGGTTAATTTATATAACTTGCATTAATTTAAATGGCAAATGGTTGATGATATCCGATGACGTAATTATGGACCAATGGCGGTTCATTTTGAACCCAAATCAGCTAAACATTTATTTGATTAATTTTTAAGAAACTGGAAGGTGTAATGTATGAACATGTATCATGCAAAAGTATTGTTTAATAAATATACTTAATCAAACATTGATTAATTATTTAAACATAATTCAATCGAGACCTACCTCCGGATCTGCTGTCTTATATCTAACCACGAGACCAACGAAGCAGTCATTTAACTTAATACTATACCTAATTCACTCATTATTTTTACCAATGACAAATAACGCAACTCAATATACGTCACAGAATTGAATCTTTTTGAGTCTGTAACGTTTTATTTAAACGTTACAAATAAAGTACTCATTTGGGCTTAACTCATTATGAGTCATTTCGTTTAACTTCAAAACCTGATCGAACAGATTAGCATACACATATTTTTAGAGTTTAATAATATCAAATTGTCTAATAAACGCAAATTTCTCGGCAAATTCTAACGCCCTAGAAAAATCCTAATTAAAGTTGTGTGAAAGAGACACTTGACATGGCTAACGCTTAAAGTTGTTTGAGTTTGTAATTTTCTGAAAGTTTTTTGATAGAATAATATTTTTCTATTTTCATAGCGTATTGCGAGGAAAAATGGCTCACGAGTAATAATCGAGTCTAATGGAAAACCGCTAGGCAGGTGGATTTAAAATAATCTGTAGTTCGGTTTGCCAAGCTTCTGATATTGCTACGGGCTCATATTTATGGCATAAAGTTTATGAAATTTCAATAAATAACATCTTGAATTTAATCTTGGAAATAGTCAATTCACTTGCGAGACTTTTAAACAAACAATTGCTATTGCAAGACTTGTAGTCTCAAAACAGACGTATGCGCTTACGGAGAAAAAACGACATATAAATAAAAAAATTGGGCAATGCTAGATTATAGTACGGTAGGTTATATTAACGCTCAGTCTTATTCTTTGCCAACAATAATTATTCATTTGTAAATATATCTTTAATTAAAAATGAAGGCTTAATTTACTTTAAACATAACTTATAAGCTAACTTTAATTTCTATAATAATACTGCACTTTGATTATATCACGAGTATAGAGATTTCTTAGCCCACTCTTCTAAGTTAAAAGCAGATAAACTGTCTTTGAAAACAACAAAAAACATGCACTCGAAAGTGAAAAATAACAAAATTAGGTATCATATTAAAAGGTCTTATGTATATTAAAAATCTGTTTGAAGTCGGTGCCGGTTCTATTGTGCTTGCATCCTTCACGCGATGCATCAAACAAGAGCTCATTATACAGCGGGCACGATAAAAAAAACTCACGCCATTTAATGTAGGCCAACTACATCTGAAGTTATATAAACTATGTTTTAAAAGAACTTTTAACATATCATTGTTATGACCTACATTCAATTAGTGTGTTCTTTGGTAGCTCTGTGCTTAGTGTACGTGTGCTTGTAATTTACAAATGTAGAATGTGTCATTTAAAAAAATTTAAACTGATTAAAAATCGTTGATTTTTTTTAATGAACTAACTTAAGTAAACTTTGTCAAAGTACAAACTACAATTGGTTCGGAAAGATAATATCATCAATCTGAAATAAATCGACCAAAAGACCTAAGCGAGCTTTTTTTTTTCGTTTTTTGTCATGTTTTTTAAATGTTTACAATTTTTACTATGATAAATAATGGTATTACCATATAAAAATATTACAGAGCTATCAAAATATATCTACTATATCGATCTATAGAAGTTAAGTCTTAACTGTGTATAATTGTAAGTTTTTAGACAGCTTATATAAACACATCAAGTATTGAGTTAAGAGCATTAAAGTAAGAAGTTTATAAGTTGAGTTGAATTCCTAGACGAGTTTCCTCTATTAGCAAATGTATTACTAAACATTTACCTAAAGATTTACGTTTTGACGAAAACCATGATGTACAACTCAATCCTAGACAGTGATATGAGAAATTGAATAAAAAATAAAATACTTGTTATATTTATATATATATTAAAATCGTATCATCGTAAGTCGACTTATAACATTTTACGATCGGGTCGAGCATCGCAAGTCAAAGCTTTCCTGAAGAAAGTTAACTAATACGTTACATAACATTTATAAATACTAACCGCTTGGAGTCGTAGAGGTAGTCGCCCCTGACGCTGGTCAGACGTGACTGGATTACTAACGCTACGGCCACACCAGTTATATTTGCTTTTTTTTATTACCGCATCCATATTTCAACAGGACTACCCTCAACAATATTTGGGAACTCCGTGAGCACTAATGCGTGCGTGGTGAGAAAGATGATACGATCCTATTCAATATTCCTAGCAAAACTTATACTCAAGTGAATTGTTAATAGGAAATACGAAATGAAACCTATCGAATTTAAAATGTATTTTCTCGTCATTGATCTTATAATTCCCTGAGTGCTTTAGGTATTATTTTTGGAATAGACTTCTACTCAACATCAAGTTTAAGAGAAGGTTTGGAGCTTATTCCACCATACTGCTTCAACCTTCAAATAAAACCATCATATATCGTATTTCAACTATCTGCAGTGCTATTCTGTAAGAAAACTGAACTATTCATCCATGAAATATTGACAACCGACTTATAGTGATATAGGAATTTGATGCGTGTAATCTTGAAAAGTTATTACTATAATGGTTAATGTCGCATATCACTTTATGACATTTCACGACCGTTTTTTGCGGTAAGTTAAGAGTTCCTTCTTATAGTAAAGCCTTGGTGCGAAAACCTGATAAAAAACAATAATACAGTGATACACAGCTTAGTACATTAAAAAGAAAACAATGTCACACTATCAAAATCAGTGTAGCAGGTTACTTCATCCAATTTTTATGTTTATGATTGAAAACAACCAACATATTACAATAGAGAAAAATAACAAAATAAATAATTAGAAAATGCGTACGAACAAACAATCCAAACAACTGCGTCTTTAAGGCTGAGCTCAAACACTACAGGTAATTGAAAGAGGAAGAAATTTCTACGCAATTGGTTTTTTGAACAGAGAAATATATTAATTATTATACTTGAGAATCTCTATTTCCCACTTCATATTAAAATGTTATACATAAAGCTGCTACAGAAACCAATATTAACATGAAACAAACAATACAAACAACTGCGTCTTTAAAGCTGAGCTCAAACACTACACGTAATTGAAAGCGGAAGAAATTTCTACGTATTTTCTACGCAATTGGGTTTTTAGAGCAGAGAAATATAAATAATTATTATAATTGAAAATCTCTATTTCCCACTTGATATTATAATGTTATACATAAAGCTGCTACGGAAACCAATATTAACATGAAACCGTTGTTCTCAGTTGTTATTATCATTGGCAATTACTAGTTAATGCGATCCCGTTTTTGGTTTGAGTGAGCCAGTAGAGTTAATAATGTCATTTTGATTGATTTCAGCCTAGTCTCCTATTTCTTATCGTAGCATAAGGTATTATAGTGCCCCCTCCCCTATTATAGGTGCGTTGAAACAAAGACATTTTGCCGTTTTAGAGAGACGAGAGTGTTAACTTGCCATTTTCTAAAATTCGGTCCGTAGTGAATGTATACATACAAGGGGCATAATAATATGTCACTTCCTATTGTATACAGCGATGTGAAAGTATAAGGATTACCTTTGACTTTGACGTGAAACATCTATTGGCGCTTCTTGAGGTTACAAATTGAGGACCAACTCGTAGCCCGTGACGGCGATGCCATGGACGCTCTCTATAGCAGTGATACGCCCTCTCCGCTGCCCCTCTCTACTCCCTTGACTTATGAAAGTAAATTAATTTAAAAAAAAAATTTACTTTAGTGAAATATTTAACGTTTTTATTTATTTCTTAATATATTTATGGTTTTTCTTTAACAGCAAATTATTTAATTAAATAACAAATTTGATGTTTAACATGTGGTTGTCCCTTGACACATATTTTAAAGTTCTTACTGGCATGTAGCCTGCCATCTTGCTATTAATAGTTAAGGTTTAATGAATTTATTTCTCATATAAACATATACCTTCGTATATACTATATAACGTCCTCCAGACCGATTTTGGCCACGGCGGTCAATCTCAAGAGCCATTAGCCAACTGCGCAGGAGATATTATAGTATTACTTCCAGACTCCGGGCTGCTATTGAGAATTTTCTGACAGAAAAACCCAATAACTATTTATTGGCCCGACCTGGGAATTGAACCCAGGACCACCGGGTCTGCGGCGTTATATCTAGCCACTAGACCAACGAGGCAGTCTATATACTATATATATTATACAATACAAGAAGTATTTCGTGCCCAACGGTACGATAAAAAACATCGAGAGAAAACCCGCGTATATATATACGGCCTTATTTATAAACGTTGCTTAGTTACTGGTTAGCTAAACACTGATTTGTCTCTTTCTGTCATTATTGATTTGACATACGAAAGAAGAAGACAAAATATTGTTTAACTAATCACCAGTTAAATGAAGTTTATGAATTAGGCGGATAGTATTTAACGCCTGGTGCTGAATCAAAAATAAAAACAATGTGTTTATACAAAATAATAGATCGTTGTTTGATCATTGTTGCACAAAGGACAAAGGATTTTCTGCTAAGCACAGGGTATGCAACCTAATCTACCATTACAGTTGGTGGATATGTGTGTATCAGAATTTCTTTCGACACATGCAGCTTTTCTCACGATATTTTCCTTTAGTGCAGAGTTCTCTAGTGCGGTCGCAATTTTCAAACACAAATTAAGCTCTAGTAAAATAAAAAGAAGCCGAATCACGTCTTTCGAGAGAAACCAACTAAGTCCAAGTTAAGTCGTAGCCTATTAGTTCCGTACTGTTAAACGACTTAGATTATTATTTATTTATCAAAATTACAATTAGATATTCACTCACACTTCCAAGAGGAACACAAGATCACTAAGTGTTGCTCTTTGGCGGTAGAATACTCGATGAGTGGGTGGTTGGACTTGGGCAAAACACTACTACAAAGTAAAATTAATAGAAGAATAATAAATTTCTTACTAAATTCCGGCTGCTGAGAAAATGGCTTACTTATCTGTCAGTTGCTCGACAGTTGACTTTGTTATATTATATTTAAAATTAAATTTAACTAACATAGATTATGTATCTTATAACATCAAAAATACGTAAGTAAGCTTCAACTTTTGATAGACTCCATTTTGATGAAATAAAAACTAAATGGAACGTTGAAATACTTTTTGTATTAATAAGTTGTAATTTCTAGCCGTTTCAAAGATTATCCTAGACAAACAGACAGACAGGCAAACAAAAATAAAAATATATATATTGCTTAGGTTTATTTGGTTGGTATTCACTTTAAAAGAGGCAGTTATTTTGAAATCACAGACAGACGCATCAAAATTATTTATTTGTAAAGATACAAACGATATTAATATTTTTATCGTAATTTCTTCGACCATTCGATCACGTACCAGTCACGAACGCATTCTCTCAGCTGTCAGACTAATGAAAAAATGTATACACATAACCTGAAATAGGTATTTTTTTCGAATATTTGATTCGTGAGTATTCGATTGATGAGCTGGCCCAGTGTTAAAGATTTACGGCCTTATTTATAAACGTTGCTTAGTTACTGGTTAGCTAAACACTGATTTGTCTCTTTCTGTCATTATTGATTTGACATACGAAAGAAGAAGACAAAATATTGTTTACCTAATCACCAGTTAAATAAAGTTTATGAATAAGGCGGTTAATGTTTAATTTGCGCTTATAATTCATCTCGTGCCCGAGCGAAATCTTAAGCCGATGAAAAATTGTAAAGGGAGCTTTCAATTTACAATGAAATGCTCGATAGTATATTATAACTTGGTTAATAAGATGGCTGAAAAAGTCCATACAATTAAAAAGTCACTTATCGTTAAATTATATAATTACAATGAATCATGTATTAACTAATAATCTTGAGACAAACTTACACATAGTTCAAAATATTCCATGTCTACAATAACATTTCAATAACTGTTTTTTTATCAATATTAATTAACTAGAGTCTTGAATCATCCATAGTAAGTTGACCTATATCCTATGAATAGTGAATTGTAAAATTTCGTATCTTAAAAATACTTTTATTTCCATTTGTAAGCCTTCGAGAAAATTAAAAGGAAAATTCTAACTACGTATCTTTTGTTTAAACTCGAAGTTTTCTATAGCTTTTGGTTACATTTAAATGTAGCTGGAATCACAGTAACGATATTACTAAAATTTTCGTAATATTCTAACAAGCGCACCGTGGCATACTAATATTATAGTACAGTACACGATGATTTTCCAATGTATTATATTATAATCCCTAATACTATAAACATAATGACTAATATCTCTTAACAATGATATAATTTGTTGCTTACGTCTTGGGACTAATCGTGTAACCTTCCTACAATTAATACATAAACCCAAATACGTGTTTAATGGTCATTTGTTTTAATAATAGAATTTAATTTCCATAACTCGATACTAGATTTTCTCATATATTGCTTCTATTTCATAATCATATTCGAGATATAGATTGGAAAATTTATATGTAATTAATATAGAAACGATGTTATGTGTGTGAAACTGTATTGAATATGTCTGTAATTTACTTAGTAGAATTATTAACAAACAGTGTCAGTGTCGGTTTCATTAAAGGACATTTCAATTTCAAATATGTCCACGGCATATTATATCTTATAATTTATATTACCTTAACATTTATGGTTTATATACTACATAGACACGATTTTTATGGTTTTTACTGCTTAGATAGTATGGTTGCAGTACGTGAGGTCCTGGTATATTGAAATCAAGCCAATAAAATGTAATGGGTTTCATTTCAAGCCGTAATGATAATTTCGTTTAGGAAATATATATAGGAAATATATATATATATATATATATATATATATATATATATATATATATATTTTACTTGCAAAGTAAAACAAAGTAAAAGAGCCGTGCCAAGGCCTCCTCTCCTTTTGAGGAGAAAGAGCTTATTCCACAACGCTACTCCCATCCAGTTTGGTGATTATCAGTTTGGCCCATTTCCACCTGATATATCACCGTTGAGCATGAGATGAATTATTAACCACGTTGCTAACTTAGCTCTTATATCATTTTAATATAATTTCTATATAAAAAGGGAGTAAATTCAGTAGGTAAATAAAAACAGTGTATGAATAGGATCAATTAGAACAAGCAATCTGGGGACCTCTATGGTTCACAAAATAAGGGTACCGTTGATTAAGTTATAAACTATTCTTAGGCTGCAATTACATTGCTGCCAAATTAATATTGAAAAAAACTTAGATATATATAATAAGATTATAAGCACTAAAATTATACATTAATTAAAATTTTATTATTGCACTAAACTTACACTAAGTTATCAATATAAAATAGAAAATAAAAAATAATTATTAATCATTTTTGTCTGTCTGTATGTCTTCTTATAACTCAAGGACGGCTTGACTAATCTTGATGAAAATTGATACACACAAATAACATGTGATGGCGCAAATATGAGGTCATATATTATAAGATCGGTAAACCCTACGGTATCTTAAAAAATGAAAAAAATAGTATAATGTGAATCACTGCATCATAAAATGATTATTTATCAGAAAATTAGGTGAAAAAACAACGTACAGACAGAACCAATAGATTAATATAGTAGTATAGATTTGTTATAAACGATATAGATAATACACAGATATGCTTACAACTACACAGATCTGTAGCACCTGTAAGTTAATATTCAAATATAATCAAATATTATTGTAATTGTTGTAGGATTCGAATTAAGAGTGACTCAGTTTAAATGAAGTATTAAAGAGATTTCATTGATTATTCTTCATCTTATATCCCATAATTAGGACAACATTGACAAGTACCGAACACTTGGTAAAAAAAAAATATCAATTAGAAAAATGTCGCGTTTGCCGTACTATTTAAATACAGCCTTACCCCTGACAGGCCCCTCGTCAGTAGATCGGCGGTACGATTATTTAAACGTCATCACTTTAGGAGATCCAGACCCTTCACAAACAAAATGTAACTGTAAGCCTTCATAATTTACACGTATATTACCGTATCAACACATGATTACATTAGAATAAATAACTATGTATGTATAAAACAGTTTTAAGGTCAGACACGTAATCAACGTTTCTACTTATTTCATTATTGTTATTTATTTATACGGAGGGCTAGCAAATTACTGAAACTGTAAACTTTAATAATATAGAAGTTTCTTATCACTCATAATAGCGTTTTTGTGCGTGAAATCGAGCAACAAGTAATCAACACTTATTATGTTATGGTATATTAATAACTAACGCCAGCTTAGAAAATAACTAGCTTTCGTCCGTGGCTTAGAGTACGGGACAGATGTTTGAAAATTACAAATTTTTAAAACTTCTATTTTTTTATAGAATACGTAGGCGGACGAGCATATGGGTCACCTGATGGTAATTGGTCACCAACGCCCATAGACAAGTGCATTGTAAGAAATGATAACCATCCCTTACATCACCAATGCGCCACCAACCTTGGGAACTAAGATGTTATGTCCCTTGTGCCTGTAATTACTCTGGCTCATTCACCCTTTACACCGGAACACAACAATACAAAGTACTGCTGTTTTGCGGTAGAATATCTGATGAGTGGGTGGTACCTACCCAAACGAGCTTGCACACAGCTCTACCAGTATAGAAATATAGAAATTATTGCTTGTTTTGATCGTATTATATGCGTTTAGGCATCGTACTGTGACTTCGGTACTTGCTGGTACAGTATCGGAAGAAGGGCAATAGTTGGCGTGAGACTCCTATTAAATAAATGTTGATGTTACATAAGTATCTTTTATTGGCTTAAAATATTTCAATGTATATCTTTTGTTTCAGTTTGTAACCAGTTCGCTCGCGGCGTTGTGTCCATGCTTGGAGCTGTTACCCCGGACTCGTTTGATACCCTGCACTCTTATACGAACACGTTTCAAGTACCATTCGTGACGCCATGGTTCCCGGAGAAGGTGAGACACTTAATTTTTTTGAATACATTACATTAACAACCTGAAACATATTTTATTAAAAGATAGGTAATAAAATTAGCTTTGTGGTAGGGTTTCGTGTAAGCCTGTCTAGGCAGGTAACATTAAACATATTATATTCTCCCGCGAAACAGCAATATTTAGATATTTTTGTGTTCTGGTACGAAGTTGTATGAATCAGTGTAACTACAAGCACAATACACACACACACAGACATAAAATCTTAGTTTCCCAGGTTGGTGGCTCATTGATGTTGTAATTAATTATTAATATTTTTATATTATTCCTACAAAAGGTTTACGTAATAGATACACAATGTCATTTCTAAGAGACTTTCAGAATGAGAACTAATAAATCGATATTAACAATAACTGTACAAAAGTATCAGGTGACATTTTAAAATATAAAATAAGTATATAATTTTAAATACGTTTTTTAAGAACGTCTTGTCAGAGTTTAGTGAGGAAGCAGTTGTATTTAACAAAACATGCTGTTACTAAAACAGACAACATAATATATATTTCATAATGTTCGTATAAATATGATCATATCACGCAATCAAATTCAGAATTGGCTGTATAAAATGATTAAATGGCTTCACGAAATGCAATTCGTGCTTGATGTGTAAGCGTATTACCATCACAAGACATGTGTTAATTTTGGCAATCTATCTAGACGGTATGAGAAAATGAGTATTGAGCGTTGAAATATCAAATACCATGTATTTCGACTCGCTTGCAGCGCCTTCATAGCGCCATTTCAATATAGACAATTTTGAAATTAAGTTAAATGGCAATACTCAATCAGATTTAATTGTTTACCGTGGAGGATTACAACGCAGTGGATAATATAAATGAATATATACATGAGTCAGAAAAAAAGAAGTATAAGCGAAGTATAAGCAAAGTATAAGCGAAGTATAAGTTTTCAATTTAATAACTAGTTACTAGTATATATGGCTGCTGATTAAAAAGTTCCTCTTTTGAAACCAGAACATCAATATAATTAGATTTTTATAGAGCGCTTTATCTTTAATTAAATAGCCCTACAGTACTGTTAAGCTATTTACAATAATATTAAATTTCTAGTATGAAAGTAGATGGAAAATAGGTTAACTTTGTTTAAGTCATAGCTAACGACCATAAAAATTTGCGCTATTAGAAGTATAAGTCTTAACTTATATCGTCAATGAGCCAATTATAAGATATACATGGTTGAATTAAAATGAGAATTTACGAGCATATAGATTAAAGGGACAATCTAATGACAACATTGAAGTACAGCTTTGACAAAAAAGGAAAAAAAAATGTATAAAGTACGAGCACGGTTAAAACACATCTAATTTAAATATATAAAACAAACAGCGCTTCTTTCGAAGCTTTCTTCCTGGGAAATTATGCAACTGGAACTTTTTGACAGATCGGAGCATCACGGTCGTTGTCGACGGTGCATGTTTTGACTTAAAATCCGTCAATGCTGGTGTTCCACAAGGCTGCGTTCTATCACCTACTCTGTTTCTTCTGCATATCAATGACATGTTGCAAATCAGTAACATTCACTGCTATGCAGATGACAGTACTGTAGACGCCCTGCCACGCTAATATTTCTCGAGAACACGTCTGAGACTGAAGTCGAATCTTTATTAACCAAAATCTTGGACTAGATCTGACTAAACTTGGTCCAATTCAACCCCAGTAAGACTCAAGTATGCACGTTAACCGCTAAAAAGTTACCTTTTGTCATATCCCCTCATTTCGAGAATACTCCCTCGCTGCCACAGCCAGTATTGGGATACTTGGCGTCGAGATTTCGAACGTTGTTCAGTTCGGCGTCATTTGAAAGTTAAAACCAAATTGGCTCCTAATAAGCTTGGTGTGCTCAACAAGGCGAGACAGTACTTCACGTCGGCTCATCGACTAAAACTTTACAAGACGAAAATACGGCCGCACATGGAGTACTGCTCTCATCTCTGGGCGGGAGCTCCCCAGTACCAGTGTCTTGCCTTTGACCGCATTCAACGTAGAGCAGTTTGAATTGTCGACGGTCAGGTTCTCACCGACCGGCTTGATACTTAAGATCTGCGTAGAGATGTCGGGTCACTCTGCATCCTCTATCGTATGTATCACGGGGAATGTTCTGAGGAGTTGTTTGGATGAGTCCCGGCTGCTGAATTTCACCACCGGACATCGCGGCAGAATTCGAAATTCCATCCTCACCACCTCGATTTCTGGAATTCCACAACAACGCGATTTTTAAGGCATTTCCTGCCTCGCACAAACACAATGTGGAACCAGCTTTCGCCAGCCACTTTTCCGAACCGATATGATATTTCAACCTTCAAGAAAAGAGCGTACTCATTCCTTAAAGTCCGGCAACACACCTACAAGCCCTCGGGTGTTGCAGATGTCCATGGGTGGTGGCAGTCACTTTCCATCAGGTAAGCATCCCGAATATTTGAAATGTAAAACAAATCCTAAATATGTATATACAATAAGTATTTATACAATAATAATACAGATTATTTACGTAGGTTTAATTAAGTACGCTATTTAACATAAAAAAATAACTTCTAGATACAAATTATTATCGTATCTGATAAAATAATAATTACTTAACTGAATTCGGTGGCCAATCTCAAGATCTAGCCATATTGGTAATATTATAGCGTGCTTTGTTGAATATGATAGAGTGGATATATATAAGACTAGGACGGAGAGAGATTAGGCCAATAACTTTATGTGCTTTGCTTTTGAGTAACATTGACAATTTAACAACTTCGAATAGGTATTGAGAATTTCTTGTCGAAAAAAAAAACACAATTACTCCTTTAATCTCGATCTGTTTTGTATTTTGAACCAGATTTAGGTACTTGTTAAGCCTTCCATTATACCAATAAAGTAAATAATTCTAAAGTAGTCCCAATGGCTAATCTAATTTACAACCAAAATTTTAGTAGTAACAAGTAACAAAGGCTAGCAACACTTAAATATTACCATATTTCGGGACATATATTAAATTTAAAATATAAATTATAAAAAAATTTAAACAATATTGTAAGATTTAACAATTAATTCGACCATTATTTATAACCTTACTACACCTGGTAATAAACTAGTCAACTCGAATAAGATCATGCGAATTTATGCCGTATTATAATTTAAGAAGTATCGAAATGCTATAAAAACTATTCCAGAGTTCATTTTGTACGGCAACGCTAATGGATCAAAGGTCATCTTCGTTAAAATTAAATTACACTGGAAAGTCAGACAAATTACATTTACAAAGTGAAAGTAGGTTTTCACAAATGTCTGATTTTATTCAAGTCTGAGGTATTGTTTCATTTGATGTAAAAATATTGAGTCAACCACGCTGTAATCGTTTAAGTCAAGCAAATATGAAACATACAAATTGATAATTAAAATATTTATAATAATTAAGTCAAACTAATAATAAGAGATTCAGTTTTCTTTAATATTTTTTTATCTTTCTTTGTATTATAGACTTCGCAAGGTCTAAAGATCTTATTTTATTTTTCCGAAAATTTGGCTAGCTGGTAAAAAGCCATCGAACATAGGGTTCTTCCATGACTGTTAGTTGTTAGTGGGAACTTAATAATAATTCGTATATGGGAACTAGCCAAGGTAGACCTTAGGCTTCAATATATTATTATAAGTTATAAGAAGAAATGATATTTTAAGTTGTTATAAAATATTTTATGTTGTTATAAAATTGCAAGCTTACCACCACTGTCGATACACGCTAGTGACGTAGTGCTATAGAAAGGTAACATGTAAATGTCCCAATATTCGATTAAGGTCTATCCTCCTTTTCATAAGAAGATTTGGAGCTTGATCAGGTTGGCGAATACACGCGTATCAAATTTTGGTACGATTTGGTAGAAATTAAGCACATGAAAATTAAATTGTGCTTGTCCTGGTTGTAAGCCCGCAATATTCGATCACATCGTGAGTATAAAATAAGCACCTATAATTGAAAATGAATCCAGGTGAAGCCATATGAAAGTGCCAACTTGATTACAACTTGAACTCCGTGATAGGAAAACTGAATAACTACTTTTTAGTGGCCAAACCCGATATTTGAACTTAGAAATTTGGCATCTGTTTGGTAGGTAGGTAAAAACTATCCACTTTTGATAGAATATTTGTATTTGTTAAAATAATGTATCTTTAAAATCAAGTAAAACTTCTTTCGGTCCATAAATTAAACAAAATTACAAGGTCAAATTGAAGTGCAACGTTTCACGTAGGTTTATCAAGTGAACAGAGTTACATATTATGCTTTCATTCTAATATTATATCCTGTATACTTCGGCCAATAAGCATACATTTCTAATTAAGTACTTTCGTTTCTAGTTCTAGAAATTTCTATATCAATTAAATATAATAAATAAAGCATTTGATTTGATTAAGATATGTTTTTAACTTAAATTAATTTTAAGATTATAGTCAATTCATTGAGCCTTTAAATGCATAAAGATTACCTTTACCAACATTGTTACTGCATACTACTGCATTATAATATATTTACAAAAAATATACTAATAATGATTATATCGTATTACATTTCGTAAGAAGCGTCCATTAGTAACGATTCGTATTTATTTTATGAAACAAGCTGAATGCGATTCATCTATGAATAAATTAAGTAAAAATTTATGAAGCAATGATAGAAACATAAATATCAGCTGAAATGTGCATAAATTACCCTAGCCGCAAATTAGTTTCGCCTTGCAATAGTATGAGACCACAAACGGGCTGCACACGCCTTAAACTACCATTTATGAGACACCAGTGACCCCACCCCTTCACAACTTCAAAACTATTACACTAATTTCAATGAAATAAACTCCGCAACTTTCAACAACCTGGAAGTGAGCAAAAATTATACTTTATATGAGTATACATTTTGCTCAATTTATTACAAGCTGCCTTTTCCGACTTCATACGGGTACAATTTATAAAAAGAACACTTTTATTTTTTTTAATTTATTTGAAAATTTATGTTCTAAATTTGAAAAAAGAAATTTGATAGGATTTGCGTGAAATCCTGCTCTTTTCGCTATGGATGTACATAGCGAAAAGAGTAACTGTATTTAATATTAAGTAATATTAATAGGAACTTTACTTTCAGGGATCTCGTGATGAGTCAGTCAGTGTTTAACTAATCACACGCAAAACAACGCTTATAGGTAATTGACTTAGAACAGATAATCGCTTAACAGGAACATGTAAAATAATTTTATTCCGTTTGTTTTTGTTTAACCAATGGTATATTAATATTCGTCAGCCTACCTTTCTGCCAGTTCCATACATAATAATGCTGCACAAAGCCTTACTACTATGTCTATAAATGTTGTATAGCTTAAATACTACTTGTCTAAAATATTGTATCAACTTTTATGTCTGTTCATACACGTATTAAGCACTTTACTAAATGTTCTCAAGCTTTCGGACAACACACGGTCATTTACACTTCGAATGATAGGGAAACATCTATCGCACAGTCGAAACAAATTTCTCAGTTACTGGCACTGTACATAAATATACATCTCCGCTTAAGGAAACTCGTGTCGAAAGGAAATAAACATTATATAAAATTATATAGAGAAAGCGGTTTACCTTTGTACAAAGAAAAAACTGGCGTCCCATCCTGGAGAGTGCCTCATCAAGGAAATTGTCACTTTGCGGCGAGGAGCTAAAAATCATTATATGCATTTCAAACCATTATGGAGCAATATTTCGTACGGAAATAAGACATTTTTCTCTTAAATTTTCCATGCAAATTCCCTGGAAGCAACTCGCTCTTTGATTGCCTATCATCAAACAATTTACACACGAACGTGAAAAGTATCTCCATATTTTAAGGGCTTTAGTTCTCAGAAAAGGACCTAAATTATTATTTATGTAAAGAATTTTGAAGTAAATTTTAATCTAACTATGATGTCTGTGTAAAATTTCAACGTATATATAATTAAAAACATAAAGATAACATAATTGAAATATATACTAAAAGTTAGATATTATTTTGCATTTTAAGATCTTATGGCTTTTCACACGACTGATCAAAAAAGGAGTGTTTCATGTACATATTTTTGTGAGTTTCTTTATTTTACCATAACTTTTAATTGCCTTAAAAGATTTTGGGTGTATTTTTTTTAAGGAAAAAATCGCGAATATTTTGTCTCTCTGATGATAAAGTAACCTTCGCTCGTAGACTGCGCTGACACGATGCGTATTACAAGCTACATATGACAAACGAAGGCAAGCCGATAATATTGTTATGTTATATGCCTGTATTTGCGAAGTATTGTCATTTAAAAATTGAATCACTGATGAGTAAGTCCAGACCCAGAGTCCATCCCGATTGATGCAAAAAAGTCCTACTGTATTTTCTTCATGATCGTTAAATTTATCTACATAAAAATATTTTAATATGACATAATGTTTAAATATTCGTTTCTGAAATTAGCTTCCGCATTTTAAAAGAAAAATACAAGAATATATCGATGATGAAAAACGTAAATTACGAGTGGGTGTTCATTGATTTCCATACATAATTTTATATGAATTCAATTGCAAATAGCTGAATTTATTTTTCATTTATTTTGGCGATTCTTCTCGGTAGAATCTGCACAAATACATTCATAATCGATTGTAGCTTTCCATTCAATTTAACCCTGTAACATGATAATCCAAAAGTGCTTATAAGACCCAACTAGAATAAAGAGTGTATTGAATTTTATTTTGACATATTATAATAGCCTTATTCATAATTTTTAATATTTCGTTAAAAGTGACAAAGCGTTCATTTGATTTAAAAGAGAACTTAGAGAGAATGTCGGAGCGTTAAGCTATTGTTATCTAGAATCTATTTGAAAGATATTATTAAATTAAGTAATAACTGCTTTTGTCTTCGACTTGGCTCGTGTGGAATCTCGTCTTGCCTAATACTTTTGTAAAATTCCTTATTCGATATGATAGGCAAGTGCTGTCATTCCATATTAGCCTCTATTTCTTGCAAATTAAGAGTCATATGTGCGGCCTGTGCAAGCCGGTATAAGGAACCTCGTTTCTCTTTTATTATACCGTTTGGTATAATGGCCTGTACTTCTGTATTATTTTATAACAAGTATAGAATTGTTGGGACTTTTATTTTATAAACGATTTCTAATTTCATTTCAAATTTAATTATTTTCTACAATTAGGTATTATACTGCTTACTCTCTTTGTGGTAGGGCTTTTCCAAGATTGGAAGCACTTATCAAATATTCTACTGCCAAGCAGATTGCTGCTACAATATGTATTGACATATTGTTGTCGTATTCAGCTTTAAAGAGCCAGTGAAAATAAAGACACAAGAGACATAACATCTTAGCACATAAGGTTGGTGGCGTATTGGAAATGTAAGGAATGGTTAATAAGCTTTTGCATCGCTAATGTATATAAGCGGTAATTTAACCACTTATTACGTTGTTTTTATGCCATTGATTTAATATCGGCTGGGATGGAGACTTGATTGTCTGGTACTGTTTCATTTCGAGTACCTATCAATTATCTATACATATACATATAAATAAAATCGAAGTGTATGTCTATGTGATTTCAAAATAACTGCCTCTTTTAAAGTTTATATGGCTGTTTGCGATTAACCAAAACAGATTTTTTTTTTGTTTGTCTGTCTGTCTGTTTGTCCAGGCTAATCTTGGAAACGGCTAAAAATCGCAAATTGAAATAACTAAATTATTATAAATATTTCGAGGTTCCGTTTTATCTTTGGCTAGCTTGTTGGTGTGGTTGGTAAGATACTTGCCTTTCACGCCACAGGTCGTGGGTTCGATTCCCACCCAGGACAGACATTTGTGTGCATGAACATGTCTGTTTATCCTGAGTCTGGGTGTAATTATCTATATAAGTATTTATTTACAAAAGAAAAGTAGTCTATGTAAGTATATCAGTTGTCTGGTTTCCATAGTAAGCTCTGCTTAGTTTGGGATCAGATGGCTTTGTGTGAATAATGTCCCAGGATATTATTATATTATTATTATCTTTATTTCATCACAAACGGTTTAATCTATCAAAAGTTATAAAAACTTACGTAAATTTTCGTTGTTACGCTATTTGTTAGCTTATACATATATGGCAGTGTTCTAAACACGTCAATTTCTAAATCGCGCTGTCCAGATTTTTCGGAGTTGAATGACCTTCTAATATTCATATTATTATCTGATTGTTTTAGGTTTTTTCTTATTTAAATAGTAGCTCGGTTAAATTTTTTTCTATTAGTTTTAAATTCATATTTTGTTTTGAATTTCGGTCGCGTTTAAAATAAGTATAAGCAGAGGATAAATGATTGTTTGGAGTTTAAATTGGTCTGTGATTTTAAAATAAGAAGCATGTAATGTCATTCTGGTTAGTAAGAAGTATAATAAGTGATAGCTTTTTTATTATTCTTAATTAATTAATTATATTAATAATCATCAGTGAACTTACTGTGAATTCCTGTAGTTTGACTTAATATATTTTAAAGTGATTTCATATTTGCGTTCCGATGTACGATTCTGTTGCTTTAATACTTCGCCATCTATCCACGCCGTTGGATATATTTAATACTATAAATGATCAAGCATGTGAATATATATTTTTTTATTCTATCAAACTCAGATTAAATAAAAATATTCAACTCAATGAAATCTTTATTTATAATGAATAGACGAAGCACCTGCAGTTGCTACGTAGGAATTCCAAGTTCAACCCAAGCGGCGAACTCTAAGCTTTAGGATCCGCAGTTTTATAAAGTAACTGCTAAGCTAACAAGGTCGATAAGTTATAAATTGAGTATAGTGGAATAAACTTAAAATATCCTATTTGTTAATATCATGAACGTTATAAGCTTATTACTATTTAACCCGTGTGGCCACTAGAATGGCGTTTGGTGCAGCTTCGTGTGATGATGGTTGACCGCACTTAAACCTAACTATTTGCAATGCATTGACCACCACTTAATATACGCATCGCATTGAATTACGGAGTCGTTACACAGAAACTTTGTATGAAACAAAGGACCGTTTCGTAACGTAACATTTCTGGAACGTAATGAGTTGAATCTTAAGGGCTTTCATTGAAATATTATAATTATTATAATATTAAAAGATTCAATACAATTTCTGATGGATTCTCTGTTTTTGTTTGATTGTTTGTGTTTGTGGAATTTTGATTTGTTCTTAAATAGCTTGATGCTACTAAAATAGATTAATCGTTAATGAGTTTTGCAACATAAAATCATTATTAAAGTGATAGATTAGAACTAAACGACATGTGTGCATAAGATGTACGATGTCGTGTCTTAAAATATATATAATATGCCGATTATACGATGAGCAAACGAAGATCTGGTGGTTAGTGGTTACCACCGGCCTATTGGCATAATAAAAAATATCATCCGTTATGCACTCTCCCTACTCCCTACTAATCCATCGATTTACAGAAGTAATAAAACTTTATATCTCTTGGCTTTTGAATCGGTACAACAAATTGTGATCTGATGGAAAAATCAAAGATGAGTACCTATCTAGGAATCCTACATCCTTACCACTAGATAATTTGTTCTGAGAAATGCATGGCTTCCTCACAGTGTTGACTTTTACAGCTGAAAGGCGTATACAAATTAAACAATCAATAAAGTTCGGTTTGTTTAATTTAAGATATTTTTAATACAGTCGTCTGCTTATAAAATTAATGTAACAAAAATCTGAAAACATATCAGGCTACAAAAATAATGCGAAAAAACTAGATGGGCTTTAATATAAAACTCTCGTTACCAAAGGAAATAAAACACTAACGCGGTATTCATAGGTTATGCAAAATGAAACACGATTAGAGCAGCTCTTCATGCAATATCATTATTTATTTAAATTACGTAAGTTATAGGCTAATATGCTAGGCCAATATTGATGTTTCCTTGTATGGATTTTAATCAAGAGAAGAACAAAACTTACTCCTAAGATTAGATATAAAGTATTACTCAAATCAAAGATCCTTAAATCTTGGATCAATTGGTTCAAATCCTTGGTCGAGCCAATATAAGTTATTAGGGTTATTTTAACGAAGAGATATTCTAAGTGGCCTGCATTTTCGAAATAAGCAGTTATTTTAGAAATAACCCTATTTTTCTTGCGTCTGAATCACTTAAGGTCTGATCATCCAGTAGAATTAGGAGAATAAAGAAATAAAAAGTGTACTTGTACTTAAAGTAAAGATTTGTTCTTGTGCTACTACTTTTTTTGCTATACAATATACGTATGAGATTGCAGTTGGTTAAATAATCTCGGTTAGAAATCTTCCTAATTCGCTAAGGATTTGCAAATGATGATATCAAAGACACTGTTACAACAACAAGCTTTTATATATAATATTATGATATGAGTATATGAGCAGCTGCGTTTCTCAGTTTCACTTGCTGTAAATTTAGACTATTGACGTCACAGGCGTGAATTTAATGTTCTTGTTTGCTATAAAATAATATTTAGTACTAGCGGTTCGCCCGTAATATAATAATATAAATAATCAAATATGTTAATTATGGTCTATTTAAGCTGTGAAAACAGTACATTTCAAGCTGATCAGACCAATTTTTTATACGAATGTTTCAACCCATTTCTCTCGATTGGGGCTGAATTTTTAAAAATGACAAAATACGTATTCTCTTATTTTTGCTCAGAAGCTTTAAAATTAAATTTAATGCTTCTTACATAAAAAATGATGGAACCGCCATACAGACTTTCAACCCCGTATTTTACCTTCTTGCGGAGTAGTTTTTAAGAACCCTGATATACGTATTTATTTATTTCTAAACAGAAGCTAGTATATAAAATTTCATGATTCTTACATGAAAAATTACGGACTCGCGATACAAACTTTCAACCCCTATTTCACCCTCTTGCGGGGTAGTTTTTACAAAACCCTCAAATAAGTATTTATTTATTTCTAACCAGAAGCTAGTGTATAAAATTTAATGCTTTTTACATGAAAAATGACGGAGTCCCCATGCAAACTTTCAACCCCTATTTCACCCTCGTGGAAGGTAGATTTTCAAAAACTCTTAAATAGGTATTTATTTAATTCCAACCAGAGGCTTGTATATAAAATTTCATGCTTCTTACTTCAAAAATGACGGAGTTTCCATGCAAATTTTCAACCCCTATTTCACCCTCTTGGGTGGTAAATTTTCAAAAACCTTGAATTGCATATTTTATTTATATCTAACTAAAAACTTGTATATATACTCACACGGCTACTGGTAAAGAAACACGTAATTATCGATTTGAAATTATTTTCATAAGATACCGTAGGGTTTACCGATCTTATTAATGACCTATCATTTGCGCCATCACATGTTCTTTGTGTATACCAATTTTCATTACGATTTGTCAAGCTATTCTTGACTTATAAGAAGATAGACAGACAGACAGACAGACAGACAGACAAAAATGAAAAAAATTGTACAATGTGAATCACTGCATCATAAAAGGATTATTTATCACAAAATTAGGTGAAAAAAAATGTACAGACAGAGCCAATAGATTTATATAGTAGTATAGATTAATTAACGTAATAACAGTGTCTTTAAAGTTAATAAATTACTATGAAAATATTTGTTCAATAAATAATATGGAAATGTGACATTGACCTGAATTAAAAAAGGATAATTTGTTCTAGGTGATTCCCCCATCTGGACTTGTTGACTACGCTATTAGTCTTCGACCTGAATACCACAAGGCTATTATCGATACAGTGACCCACTACGGCTGGAAGAGTATCATTTACGTCTATGATTCCCATGATGGTAAGTGTTTTGTTATATATATCAACTACATTTTATATTTAATGAAATCAAATTTATATCAAAGCGTTGGTGCGTCTAATAGTAATCGAACGACTTAACCGAATAAAGTTACATTCGAGTAAATCTCAATGAATTGTAATTTTGATTTTTAGTGATAATAAAGCACTATCGCAAATATAATAATGCATACCTCGCCGCTTGCGTTCTAAAAATATTAATATATTTGAGTTCAGTTATGGTTGAGATGATGATTCATAGCTATGCTAGGGCCCAATGAGTAGCGTTATAGTCAAATTAGTAAGAAATTCTATGTTTATTCGATAATATTACTCACATTTACAATAAGGTCCTCTCACGGCGGCCATTCTCAAGAGAGATTAGCCAACTGCGCAGGACATATTATAGTGCACAAGTGTGTGCGCAAACACAGGTGCACTCTCTTGTCCTTAGCTCTCATAATCCGATGGGACGGCAATTCGACACGACCGGAAAGAGTTCAGGCGCAGGACCAACGGCTTAACGTGCTTTCCGAAGCACGGGAGTGTACACACTTCCAACTTCCAGACTCCGGGCTGCTGCTGAGAATTTTCTGACAGAAAAACCCAATAACTATTTAATGGCCCGACCTGGGAATTGAACCCAGGACCACCGGGTCTGCGGCCTTATATCTAGCCACTAGACCAACGAGGCAGTCATTTACAATATATGTCATTCATAAAGGATTTTTACAATATTTACCTCATCATTATTTTTACAAGTCAAAACACACAATCGTAAATATCGCGACAAGTTTTTTATAACATAATATATTTTTTATAATAAAGTAGGTAATGGGTTTGATTTAATTTAAAGAATCTCCTCCTAAATCTCCTTTTTAGAGCATTTAAATAAAAACTTATTTTAAAGCTTGTGTTTTTTTTTTTACTATTCATTTATTATTACTGCACCGTGGGGGAAACTTGCATTCAATTTTGGTGCTCCGCCCCCATGGGTGTGTTTATAGCGTAATATTCTACAATCTATCTTCCTCAATAAATGAGCTATTTAACCCTAAAGTGTTTTATCACTGACTGATAGATCCTGAGACCAAACAAACAAGATATTTATCTTAACGGATACAATCACCAAATTTATTAAAAAAAATATTACGAGTTCGATGAATCTTTTCTCTGGGGTCATTGCTCTACTAGCTTTGCTGTTCTTGATAATATTGTCTGAGCGCGCCATAATTATCACATCAAAACTAATGTTTCAAGGCTGTTGCTATATTATTTATATTGCTTCATTTTGTCAGAAGTTTACTTTTAAATTGCACAATGAACGTAGCGGCTGAGCAGTATATTGCGTTCTAAATGAGTACGCGCTTAAGTGGCTATCACGACTAAGTGATAAATTGAACACGTTAAACTACTTCGATGTTTCGAAAAGATTCAACTCGATTTATCGTCTGTATGTAACTGTAAATGTACGTCTGCTGAGCAAAGACCTCTTTTCTCTGGAGGATAACAATTGTGGCTTATTCCACCACGCTTTTTCAGTACAGATTGGTGGATGCACATGAGTCAGAACTTCATCCGAAATATGCAGGTTTTCTCACGATGTTTTCACTTACCGCTGAATACGAGATGAATTATAAACACAAATTATTTATAAATGAATTCAGTGGTGCTTACCCATTTTATTACAAATGAAACACTTGATATTACTATTAAATTTAATTATTTTTTATTGCCTCATCACGTCATAGATAGCGTCACTTTTGCTTGAGATGAAAATAGGTATAAAATATCGTTTGATTAAAATATTGTTAAAAACAAAACTAACAATCATTTCTATGAATAACGTTTGCTGCTAATGTGGATGACCACAGCCCAAAGAGTCTTGATCGAACCTGTGATTTTTACATTGCTAGGTAGCCCGTATACTACTGAACTATTAGGGAATAAAATGAAGTGAACATTATGCAATTTAATTAAGAATAGATTTAAACTGATAACATCGATAGCTCTGAAATAAAGCTTATAATAAATCACGCATCATAGCAACGAAGTCACATTAAGAATTCGAGAAGTCTTCGCGCACTGTATATTTGCGTTAATTAAACAGAAACCATTTTACTTAGCAAGAATCTCTTTATTGGCTTTCTGTTTACATTGCGTTGGGCTTTAAGAGTAAAGCAACCACATGTGGATACCGTACTGCTGTGCCTGCTCCGTTTTATGAGGTGAAGGCTTCGATCTGACTTCACCACGTTGCACAAGTGCGAGTTGTAGTACACTTGTGGCCAATTTTCACCGTCCACATGCAGATATCCTCGAGGTTTTCCTACACCGGCGAGAACTGGTTTTACTCGGTACTGGCCGGGGCATCGCGGGTCTTAAATTATGCCTTATATATAAATTTTATTTTCATTATTTTTTACCTATTATTCTGTGCGTTCATCAAATTGAGTTGAAAATTTGTAAACCAAAGGTATTTTGAAGTATTATCAACGACCAAGCATACAACATCTTAGTTTCCAAGATTAGTGGCGCATTGGCGATGTAAGCTATGGTTAACATTTCTTACAATGCCAATGTCTATGAGTGTTGGTGACCACTTACCATCAGGAGGCCCATATGATCGTCCGTCTTCCTATTCTATAAAATATAAAATAATTGCTTACTTGTTTGAACGTAGTATTGCAATGCATTCAAACATTAGCTACTCTTTCATATAAACAATATGTAAAACAAGGAAATTCACATGAGTTTTAAGTAATTATAATTGGAACATTTCGAATATCTTATTATGTGTTTCTAGAAGACTGTCAATGTGTATGTGTGCGTATGTAGAAAAGTTTATTTTTGTTAGTGCATGTATGTGTATGTCTAATCAAACACAAATACAAATTACGCATAAAGATACAATAAATAGTTACAAACATACATGAACCCTGAAAACATTTTCACGCAGTCGCGTAATACCCAATTAGGTTTCACAAATAATAGTCCTTTAGAGAAAAAGGGAAAAAGTAAAAGGGAATGAAAATGGGGGTCTTATTAAAAATACAAATTTAATATTTTGAAATATTTGTTGCATTATCAGGTTTGATTTGCTAGTAACAGATATACTAGCAGCTGTGGCAATGTGGTCGGTGAATTTTGTTAAGATTGATTGCATTTTGAACTCCACAACACTTTATTGAAATATAATCGATTTTTGAAAACCTTTTTTTTTATTTGTGGCCTAAAAATGATTATCACTGGCATATGGCTAAACCGATATGGCCCAGTAGAACGCGAATCTTAACCGCAGATTGCTGTTTCAAACTAGCGTAAGTACCAATAATTTTCATGAGCTTAATATGTGTTTATAATTTATTTCGTGCCCAGCAGGAATGTTGAATGAAAGTTTGTCACATGTGTATCCACCAGAGTGTATTTTAAACGTACAATTTAAATAGTCATTATGTACGTTAAATTGTCAGTTTTTGAAGGACATTCGCCACGAACAGAATTCTACGCTGAGAAAACCGCGTTTTATTATTTGGTTACTAAAATGATATATAATTGATAGGTATATAATAGAATTATACTTATATATGTAGAAGTCTCTTAGTGATATCACTTCTATTGCACGCTGTGCTGCCCATGTACCCACATGTTTTCATACAAATTGCACTACATTAGTCACTACGCGTACTACAAACATTTTTATTTACGCGACCACTAGTGAAACTTATCAATCAGTGGCAACGAGCATCGAATTGAAATCACTTTTTGATTAATATTCGCTATAAATTTTTATCTATACAAAATAATAAAAAATAATTTTTCAAAAGTATTACTCCAAGTAAATAAATAATTTTAAATTATATATTTTTTCATGGTATTAATAAAATGTAGTTTTAACTGTTAGTGTTATTTTGTTTAATTATATTTTCATTACTTTTCTATAAGGTATATTTTTGCCTGTATTCATTAATTGATTGATGTAACAAAGGAATTTGATTTGATAAAGTTTCAGCTACTTCGATTTTAGATAATTATGTGTAAAACTAAATTATAAAAATAATATTTAATTGTTCTTTACGTGCGTGTTTTTCTTCAACAAAACATGTGTAATGAGGAAAGAGAAAGAAGGAAAGAGTTTAAAGTTGCGTTACTATTTTGTTTTAAAGAATAACTAAGGAAGATGTCAGCGACTTTGTCTTCTATGAGGAGAGAATTCAAACACTGCCAACTTCCAGACTCCACTGCAATTATTAAATTATCGACATGAAAACGAGCTTTACAATAAAATGTTTCGAATCTTTACTAACAAAAATATTTATTTATTGTATAATAAGATTTATTGATTAATTGTGACTTAATAATGGTCTAAATTTGTCAAATGATTAACTTACTGTATTATTTCCGGTATTTATATATATTAATTACAGAATAATATGTCAATTATGTATTTACTGCTATATATATAATGCACAGTCTACTGAGGTTAGCACCATAAACATCACTAAAGAAGTATGTTTGGAATTTTAGCCCCTAAGGTGTTGATAAAAGGGATAAAGGTTTGTGTTAACGCCATGCGACAACATTCACGCAAGACACAAAATTACAAATATTTGCTTTACGTTAACCATCAGGCGTAACATTATTTGAGATGAATGTATCCGAAGATACAGTTTGTATGAAACTTATTTTTTTAAAGAAAGAGCTATAGAAATTGATATTTTACAATTCTGAATTAGGACGCGAGCTAAGCCGCAGGGCAGATAAAGCGCTAGTTTTTTTTATATATGCGCAATATTTTTATGTGCCCAGCGGAGGCGTGTATTTAGAATCTCGAGAGTTACAGAATTTTAAGCAAGCCTCTAAAACAACGTCAGTCACTTAATTGAATAAAACATAACGTGATGGAGGCAACGACAGCAACGGTATAAAGTACAAACGTTATAACATCATAACGTAAGAGGAAGAAAAGATATTTCAAAATAAAATAAAAACGAAAAACACTTTTCAAAAAATGCGGATGTCACAGCAGGCGGCCCGGACCCCGCTGCGGAAGTAATGCAGATGCTAGGATGAAGATAATCATTATTAACGTACAGATAGCATAAGAATATCTAAATATCGGTTCTTGTTAAATTATTATTAGAAGAACGTATAAACAGACCAACGAATAATAAATAACGTACCTAATCAAATAAAATTGACTTCCGATATTTTTATTCACATTGACTTTAACAAGTAATTTTGAATCGAGAAGCGCTTCCCCATAAACAACAAATAAAAATGATTTTTCAGATGACAAATTCATGCAGCATAAGCTATACTTCCGATTATAATAAAACTTTGGTGAGTTTTTCTAAGTACACAAGTTAAGGTTTGTGGTACAAAAAATTTTGTAATTTTTTTACTTTTGTGTTTATATATACTGTTATCCTATGCCTGCGAAGCTGGGAGGTGTAATCATTATATAAAATAAAGTGCTGAGATTACAGATTTACCGGGACTACCACCATTAAGTGTTCATGAACATGATTTGTGTTTATAATTCATATCGTACTAGACGTTGAAGGAAAATATGGTGAAAAACCTGCATGTGTCAGATGCCATTAGGTGATTTAGATAAGAATATATATGGTACTGGATCAGCTTAGTGGAACAAACTCCAAACCTTCTCATCAAGAGCGGACAAGGACTTCTTTTTTCAGCTGAGGAGCATTTACTGCCTGTATTTATTTATTTAATAATATAAACCATACAATTGTTTTATTCTAGTACAAATTATGTTAGTTGTCCAGTTTATCGATAGTGAGAACCTATGTGAATTATTCAATCCTTATCTTCAAGACATTGCTTAGATTACTTATCACTAATCCGCTCTTATTAATTTACTTAAACCTACATAAATATAGGCGAATACTATTGACTGACTAATCACGAGATCTCTGAAACTATAGGATTTCACACAAATCTTACGAAAAATAGTTTTTCATCAACACAAATTCTTCCCATATTTCATTCCATATATATACAAGACCGTATATATATTTCTTATCTCTTTTATAATGAAGATGCCCTCCGACCGATTTCAGCCACGGCGGCAAATCTTAAGAGAGATTAACCAACTCACCCAAGCGCAGGACTCATTATAGTGCACAAATGTTGTGCGAAAACGCAGGTGAAAATAGAGAGTGTCTATTCACTTTCATAATCCGATGAGACGGCAATCCGACATGACCGGAAAGAGTCCAGGCGAAATCCTAGAATATACTACCAATACCAATGACTTAGCGTGCTTTCCGAGTTACTGAGAATCTTCGACAGAAAAACCTAAAGAATTTTTATAGTCCCGAACTGATTTTAATCAAAGACCTAGATCCGCAGCGCTATATTAAGCCACTAGACTAACGAGGCTTTCTCTCTTCTGTGTAGTATGTACGTTAACAATGTGGTAAATATTCGACATGTTATAGAACGTTGATTGCATACAACGCTGCCTTTAACTGCGTCTCATAGATAATTTATATAAGGAATTTCATTACAAGCTTTTATTTAGTTTCACCTGTATCCCGATGTTTGTCTGGAATAAAATCTTGCAAGTTAGATTTGTTTCACTTCCCGGTTACCGATTGAGCTGAAATTTTGCATGCATGTTTAAATCAGATGACAATGCAAAATTATTATGACATAGAGCTGATCTGATGATGGAGCTGGAAGATGGCCATAGGAACTCAGTAATTAAGCGACACAACCGCGTCGAGTTTGATTCGTCCTTATGGGTGGACCGTTTTTAATGGGTGTTGAGTGGTGGTGGTTTGGTGGGCGTGAATATGCGATCCCATCTTTGGGAAAATAAGTTCATTCTCTTTCATTCAACATCGTCTTTGATTAGATGGATTAGATGGATGACCCAATGCTAAGGTGAGCCGGTGCCGGGGGCCGAATGGTATGCGGGTGTATAAGCATGTTATATCGCTAACGTTGCGCCTCAGGGTACCAGGGCGAACCCTGTTGTACTGAATCCCTTATCCCCCTACAATGGACCTCTGAGGGGATGGAACGTTTTTGTCCTATACTCGAGGGAACAACGTGAACAAAAAGAGACTACTACACAAAGAAAGAGACGTTTAAAGAAGGCGAAATTGTAGCGTGAGGAGAAGATTGTTAATGAAAGCGATTTCCACAAGCGACAACGAAAGAGATAGACGACACGACAAAAATAGAGAAAACGAATCGTTAGAACGCACTAATAGGCAAGATATCGATAAAATACATACACAAGAGACAAGGGAAAATGATTCACCTGAACAACGTGCTCTCAGGATAGATAACATTAGAATACGTACACAAGAGAGAAGAAAAAATTAATTACTTGAAGAACGCTTGGCCAGGATCGAAAGGAACAGAATGCTCAGGCAAACAAGTCAGTTAACACAAAGATAGTCAATCTCGAATCAAAAATATTAAAAAGTTAAAAATAAAATTAAAAGAAAGAAAAACTTTTTTAAAACAAGCTTTTATTACTTGTTAATAAAAATTGCTAATTGCAAAAGAAAAATAATGAAAGTGTTATATGCTAAATGTTCTTTACTGTTCCATCAAAATGTAACACGCTTTTATTTATAAAAAATTGTGTCTATGATAAAAACGAAAAAAAATGTGTTAAAAAATAAGATTTAATACAATGTGTAAAGTTTTAGGGCTTAATAAAATATATATAATTAGGTATGTACGATATGGGATTATTGTGACTTAGACGAAGAAGGTTAATTATAGATAGATAATTATATTAATATATAATTATAATATTATATTAATATATAATAATTAGTAGAATCAAGAGGAAATATCAGTAAATTATCTTTGTGATATATTTTATTAACTTTTATCACGTGTTTATTATGTCGATTTCGTGTGTGTTTTTTTTTGTTTCTTTGTCTTTTCACTTGACAATCGATTTTAAAGTAACTTCTCAACAAGTTCGAGAGTCGAAACTTCAAAGATAGTTCAGAATTCGATGACAATTCAGTATCAACTTGCTTCCTTGTTTGTTTATTTGTTTGTTAGTATCTCTGTTACAAATTTGACTATCTATTTTAAGCTAAACTCAAAATAAGTTAGAAACATTGAGTATAAGACATAATATATACTTTGATTACACGTAGATCGCGTTTACGGATATATGTTTGGTAAATTAATATAGTGTATTAAAATTAAATACGACAATCAATAGTAAACAGCACTTCATATTTCTTCTGTGAAGCATTTTGCTAACAATATACGACTGGCGCGTTTGCCTTGACCTAACATGAAAATCATTAAAAAAATAAACGAAATCATAATTCACTACGAAAAACAACTAACAATAAAAATGTAAGCTCGATTCTCAGTGGTTACTCTTATCCATCAATTAATTTACATATATATGTAATTAACTACAATTATTATTGAATTATCATTTATCCTTGAAGAAAATCAGCAAATACTTAAGCTTTTTCTCTCATCTTTATCCATTAATCAATCAATATTCGTTGATTTACAAGTAATGCATAAAATAAATTGAAACATTAATATATCTATGTAAATGTGAAGAGGAACTATTGAGTTTCAACTGAATATGACGATTCAAAAGTGTTTTTATGAGCCTATTTGAATAAATTATATTTTGATTTGATTTACAATTTTCCAAATACTTTTTTGGAGAAATTTCTTTATTCTTCAGCTCTTTTTAAATTATGTGTTCAATAACTTTTAATAATGATACAGCTGAGGTTAAGTAACTTTAGCCTGCTATTGATTTTATGGCTAGTGAGTCTGAGATATCATTGAGTAAGTTCTCGTTAGACTTATAAAATTTTTGCGCCGACTGCTCATCCACTTATCCCCATTATGCACTGTGGGACAACGTAACCTATCATCATCAATTTTCGTCCACTGTTGGACATAGGTCTCTCCAATGGCACGCCACTGAACTCGATCTTCAGCTCTCGATTTCCATCTGCTGCCAGCCACTTTGCGTAAACCGTTACTCCACCTAGCAGGAGGGCGCCCTTCGCTACGTTTATCAAGGTGTGGTCTCCATTTCAGAACATGTCTACTCCAACGATTGTCAGTTCTGCGACATGTGTCACCAGCCCACTGCCACTTCAGCTTACTAACCTATCTTGTAATACGCTAATAAGGAGGTATTTTGCTGTGTATAACCTTTTGTTAACCTACTGTGTAAACGGAAGCACCAGTAGTGCGATGATGTCAGTCAGTCCAGTCAGTTATTATTTTATATAGGAATGTAGATGAATATTTGTGTCAGTGAAAATGTTGTTATGCTACTTATTGGTTGAACATACGAGTATTAACAAGGGCTCTTCTTCGATAATTCAATTATTAATAATTAAACATAATAGGTTACTTCAAAATTCAATACCCATGAAATTAATTATGCATATTTTAATCTGTAATTATAATTGAAAACAGTTCAAAAAAATTAAAAAGAAACGAAATAATGCCAAGACCATTGAAAAATTAATAAAAAAGTACTGGAAATCTGTTGCAAGAAAAAATAAAATGCCAACAATAGCAACAAAGAGTCAGGTGTTAAAGGTTTCATAGAGCACTCGATAAGTGCCATTGGATATCTCCGCTCAGGGAATCCTAGTGAAACATCCTAGATTAGAACATTCAAGCTATTCTCTAAACCTGTTTTGAGTTTCAGTTGTTATATAAATTTAAATATATGTTATATATATTAATAATGCAATAATAATAAATATTTGAATATCAAGTAATAGCCGTTTCAGCCGGGCAAACACGAAAGACTTTTTATGACAGTACTTTATATTATCTTAGTATTTCCCGTGCTTTGTGGTGAAGGACGTCGAAAACAAAACGTGTATGTTTTCGTAGAAACTCTGAGACATTTATGTTTCCAGCCCGGAATGGAGCAATGTAGTGGATTAAACTCCGAATCCTTCTCCTAAACAGGGCGGCAGGGGGCCATTATAATAGGGGGACATTTACGGGTTGTTACTTTACTTAAGTTAATACTCTCTAAGAAACGCTATAGGATATATTATTTCATTTACTCCAATAAAAAAATTATAATATGAGAACAGCCGACATGGCTCAGTGGTTAGAACGCTTGATCTAAGATTCAGCTCCCAGCTAGCACCACTGAATTTTCAAGTGCTTATAATAATTCATCTTGTGCTCGGCGGTGAAGAAAAACATCGATAAGGAACTTAAATAATTCTAATTTCACTGAAATTCTTTCTTATTTATCCAGCAACCCGAAATAGAGCGTTCTGGTGGTAGAAGCTCAAAACCCTTTTGGGACATTCACATGCAGATAATTTTGGGAATCAAAGTCATTATTTGATTGAAATTATGATAAGTCTTCATTAACTGAAATTCAACATAGGTGACTCTATTATATGACAGTTAATTTGCAAATTCAGGAATTACCAACTATTTCAGTGGAAACGTACCATTATGTTCCAGTGTCAAGGATGACTGATTCAGTGTAATTACACGGACAAAAGGCATTACCCGAAACCGACATTTCGTCCGTGGCATTAGTACTGTATTGCTGAATATCTTGCCAATGTGTGACGGACAAAATGATTTATCCAATTATAAACTTTGTTCAAGCCCATCGAGATATCACTTACTCTTTATATTTCAACGCCAATCAGCAATTCTTAGTATCGTTGTGTTCCGCCTTTAAGGGTGAGAGTGAGTGAGCCAGTGAAACTACAGGCACAAGGAAAAAAATATTATAATATCTTAATAATTAATATTTCTTACAGCGCCAGTGATACATCTGATAATAAAATACAACTAAAATAAAACATTCAATTTTCTGAATAATAAAATATCAATATTATAATTATGACGACAATGTCCTCCTGAGAGATTTCGGCCACGGCGGACAAACAGCTTAGCCAACTGCACATAACATATTTGCATTTATAGAGCACAACTTTACCCGCACACACACACACACAACACAGATGCACTCTCTATTCCCTCACTCTTATAATCCGATCGGTCATTTCGATCGCGAAGACAATCCGAAGCGATCAGAAAGTGTTCAGGCGCAAGACCAATGGCTTACTTGTCTTCATGCATTTCGTGCCACGGCCCTTCCAACTTCTAGACTCCGAGCTGCTACTGAGAACATTCGGAAACAACCAATATTTTTTTTGATTGAGATTAGCCCCTTGAGGTTTCTTGGGTAAGCTCGGGATCTGTGGCCTCATATTTATCCAACCGATAGACAAAAGAAGCAGTCAGTCCAATACTATAATATGTGATAAAACGTTTTTATTCACTGAAAAGTATAAAAGTAAATAAAGAGCAAGGCAGAAAGTCACAATAATTGAGAAGATAAGTAGACAGTGGATATAGTTATTACAAAATAAAGCACAATAAATAAATTAATAAAATAAAAAGATAATTATTAAGCTAAACTATAAACGATACCAAATACATATAGACTGGTAGGAGCAGAGCTTATTATATTTTTAATTTTAAAACATTGATTAATTAATCAATTTAAATAAAAAAATTAAATCAAGTACAAATGTACTTTATTCTAGTATATTTTCACAAGCACTATTGAATCGTCATTTTTAAATTTAAATTGAATGTAGATTCTTATGAGAAGATCCGGCAAGAAACTCAATACTCTTTTTAATAATCGGAAATGTGTTCATGTATTAATCGTATATGATTTTATTTATATATGAATAACGAGTACTATTTCCATGCTCTTCTAACATTTATATAATCCTGTGCAGAATAAACCATGAATGTGAACTTGTATTCTACTCTTACATTTAATTTAATTCGGTTAGAAGACGACAATCCAAACTGTATAATGGCATGTGTTATTACTTTCTAGCGATAGATGGCGGTAATAAAATCTGTCAGTTTCCTGAATCGCGCTGTCTAGATTCGCTAATCAATATATATAATGTGAAAGAGATTTTGTTGAAATGACCCTTAGATATAAGACGACTTTATACAAAACCTTCATACGTCTCATTATGAAATAAGCGAGCCCTGTCTTAAAAAAAAAATGTTGATATGATCAAACACAATAAACTGTAGTGTGAATAGTAAAAACTGGAAAGCTTCTCCTTGGTTTCATTCACCGTTTGATCCCCCGATATTAGTTCGGCGTAAGCACAAACCGATGACTCCGAATTCAAACCCGGGCCGGGCAAAAGCACCAATGAATTTTTCGTGGGCTTAATTTGTGTATAAAATTCATCTCGTGCTCGGCGGTGAAAGAAATCATCATGTGGTGGATGAAAATCTGCCACGCATATCCACCAACAAGTAATGGTGCCGCGTGGTGTAATAATCTCTAAAAACCTTCAACACAAAAAGAAGAGGAGGCCTTAGCCCTGACTTATTCAAAGTACTACAAGTGCTTTGAATAAGTCCTATAAAACCTCTGAGAGTTATTTTATATTGTATTTTTTTTAGAATATAATTAATTCACGAATATATCTTTCACTTCCTATTTAACAAATGATTTTATCGACACCTAAACATTTTAACCCGTCTTATGAAAAACTGATTCGAGTTTAAACAATCGAATAGGGTTCTCAATTTGACTGTATATATATTTTTGTGAATAGTTGCTAAATTATTATAAGTACTATCTGTACACGCTAGATGGCGTTAGGTTGGTAACTCTCAGGTAAAGCATTCCGAGTCGGTAATAGTGGCACCGTAACGCGTTACGTTACGAAGTGGTTTACCCCCCATAAAAAGTTATCACTTCAAAAAGTCCATTATAATCCGTCCAGACTTTTAGGACGAGTTTAATGAAATACAAAGGTACAGAAGAATTATATATATAATGATTTATAGATTTCACATGGATTCTTCATATTGATTGCGTAACAAAATATACAACCATATGTGAAATTGTATATTGTCATGTTTTATGTAAATAAACAACCTTATCTTAACTCGAATTTCAAATACCAATCTTTGCTATTGAATTCCACTGAGATGTTACTCCTATTTTATATAATATACACAAATGTAACGACACACACATACACACACACACGCGCGCGCACGCCGCTGATACCGTACAAACATCTAATATAATATCGATTACACAATAACAATGCTTAATTGAACATAGAGTTATCGATTCTTAAATGCCTAAAACGCATCAAATTACACGTAAATGAACCTTTCTCGTAGATATGTCATACTGATATTACAAAGAGGTAGAGTTTAATCTCAAGTACTAATTTAAATTATATTTAATATATCATAATAAATATTATCACTTCTATCGAGCGTCCCGAGACGCACACGTTTTTTTTTTTACATTATTTATCACTCTAAATATTTAAATAGATATTTTTTTTCTTTACAAACTATGATTGCTTGGAATGATATCGGGGATGCAGGTATCATCATCTAAGCTTTTTGATGTGAAATATTTATTGGCGCGTCTCAAAGGTAAGACCACCCTTATGCCGTCACGATAAACGGCATGACACTCTCTAATGCCATCGTGCCCCTCTCCATCGCTATCTACTCCCATAAATATTTTTAATAAAATTATTATTTTTTAGAATTTATGTTGTCTATGTATATTTATTCAATTATAAATCCTTTTAATGATCATCAATTAAGATATTTCATGTAATGCTGCCCGTCCCGTGACGGCCACATTTTACTCACAATTTTATTCGATATAAAAGAGATTCAATTTCCCACAAAACGTCGGTAAGCGATTGGTCAATTAATAAAAGCGGTCAAATTTTCTTTTTAAGTTGAAGGGAAGTTTATAAGACGCTGAGCTTGCGTTATCTACGGGAACGGAAATAAAGCTGAGATCAGATTCTCAATCTTAGCAATGACTAGAGCAGCCATTCGGGGCTCGAATAAATCCGGATGGATTTGCGGGTAAACCGACAAGGTGTCTTTAAAATTCAAGTAGAAAATACTCTTCTAATAAATAAACGTTTTAATTTGATATTAATAATTAACAATTATAAATATTTTTTAAAGATAACCTAGTGAATTACAACATGAGAATTTTAATGCAAGATTACGGGTTTAAATCCAGGCTAGAAGTATTGAAGTTTCATATGCTTGATTTGAGTTTAAGATTCGGCTTATACTCGGCGGTGATGGAAACAGCTTTTCTACCTTCATCGAAAGGAGTGTAATCCATAAACCAACAGTGATACTATACAGGCTTTGTACTTTGATATACAAATATTGACAAGATTTTATAATGACCAAAAGAACTGACTACCTGTTTCAATTTCTAATTTGTAATTATAGAGAATGATCTAATTCTTCGTGGTTAGAATCTATGAGTTTTAAATCGATTTAAGTAGATCTGTAAGTTATTTTATTATATTTTATAAAGACAAATGGACCGCTATCTATTTGGTAAGCAGGAATTTTTGCCCATAAGCTACACTGCCGTCGTAAGGAAAAAAGACGTATCTACACAAATAAAATATGGAGAAAATAAATGTTTTGTAATTTTAAAATTAAAACAGTTGCTGTGGAAAGAAAAATTAAAATAATGCTGTTTTTGTGTGTGCTACTATGCAATATACATTTATCTAGCAATTGGTATTAAAAAAATACATTAAAAAAATTTACAATAATAATAAAATAATATTTTCTATTTCATCTTTGTAAAAAAAATATGGGAAAATAGGCGATACTACGTAGAAAAGACGCATCTGCGTACATGCGTTCTTTCAATTTAGCAATTTATAAAAACGTCTTTTATTTTGAATTATTAACAAACGTTTCAGCTGTTCGTTGCTTTTAACTTGATAATTTAATATAATATATCATACTATCTACACGTAAATGTAGAACCTGTAGATGGTATAAACCTGTGACTTGACTACAATACCAGGATCTGCTACTCAATAAAACATAATTAATACTTATTTGAAACTTTTAGAAAAATTAATCATGAGCTTATGTTAACATAATATTTTCCATAAAAATAGATTTTAATAAATATTTGAACACTTAGGTTCGTCATAAATTAGAGGTCAGACTTCTTATACTTTATATAAATATTTTAAAAACAAACTTATTTTAATCAAATTATTTATATAAATTAATTAATTTTAATATAAATTAAACTATGATGAATTTTAATTAAATTATTATAGGTCGTGGGTATCAATACATCGTACTTTACCTTGGTATGCATTATAAATTTTTTCATCACAGTTACGTTTGCTAAGCAAAAACGGCTTACTTATAACCTAGGAAATAATTCTAGATATAGATGAATCCTAAATGAAATATCTTAACGATACAGACAATTCTTGATAACCTAAATTGGTTTAGTTATCTATTAGACAGATGTAATAATAATTATTCAGTCTTCGTAAGTATGAGTGATATCAACACTATTTTTATTAGTGGGTAGATTATACCTAAATAAGCTTCTATTATCTGGCATTAAGGATTTCGTATGATCATTGCCTTGCGCCCTTTGGTAAAACCTCTGTATTCTTTTCTCGGTTTTGGAGGTGGTATTCCGGATTTGATGTTTACTACTCGCAAGAAGTCCAATGTATACTCTTTGGCATCATTCAACGTTGTCTTATAATGAAAATATCGACTACCTCTATAAATATTGCTTCGCATATATCGCTCAATTATATGTGAGAAGAACCGCTGTTTAAAAGGTTGTACGAAGAAGAACAGTCTTCGAAGTCATAAAAATTAGAATAATAATAAAAGAAGGAGGAAGTACTCTCTCTAATTCCTACTTACCCCTTCCTCCAAAAGTCTACGCGTGCTGATGCTAATTCCATCGCGCACAAAGAACAATTTCTTTGGGCAACTCCTTTCTTTGTCGCACTTCCAAAAAATGGAATTCTTTTCCAGCTGACGAGTTCCTCTCCTCTTATAACCTGGGTTCCTTCAAACGAGGCATCTTGCGAGCTGGCAAGTGCAAAACATTATTCCCGACTGTACCAGCCGTCGTCGCGTTTGGACTCTACTACCACTTACCATCGGGTGGAGTAAAGTCATTTGCCTTCCCGGCAAATATAAAAAAGTATATATATATATATATTTAGTATTATTCCTTTTGATGAAAATGGATTGATGAGAATCTTCAAAATCGTAAATACGTTTTCTTCTTTTCATAGACAGTTCTACTTGATGATGAAATTCGTCTGCGGTCATATATGTGGTACCTACCTCCAAGTATTTTAATCGTATGCTTGCAAAACTGACTTCGACGGAATTTACTAGATAAAGCAAATAAGAATACAGAGTCTAGTTTTTATTTTGACTTGGCTAGCAAGAAAGCTCGGAAGCAGTTTGTAATATCACCCATTTTATGGCCAGAAGTAGCTTCGTAAGTAATTACAATATCGAAAATGTAGACAAATCGAGCATCTATTATGAGCTTCGTGCTAAATAGAAGCATATGTATGAGTATCCTTCCAGGTATCCTTGTCGCCTGCCTGGGCGTAACTGACTACGAAATCTTCCTACCGCGCACCCCACTCCACCCCGAACATTAAGCAATACTAAGGAGAAAAGACGCTTCTGGCTATACTAATTTTGGTTAATACTACGATGTAAAGACATATCTACGTAAATACGTCCTTCTTTCTTAGCTTAATGATCACGACAGCGTAATTGTGTCTTTATTATCCGTCAACATGCAGAAGCGTCTTTTCATTGTATGAATCTTGTTATTATTTTAATGTAAAATAGACGTATTTGCGCCTTTTTAACTTAGTAACGATCAGGAACGTCTTTTTTCTTTAGTGCTTGATTAAATTATTTGCAGATACGCTTTATTTATGCACTGCTAACTCAGTTTGTATAAGTCTAAGGAGAATATAAAAAATATTGGCCGATGTGTCTTTTTTTACTGATTTATAAATATGGGAAAAAAACAATTTTGAAAAAAGTCTTTATGCGTCTTTTTACGACAATACAATAAAACCACTTTTCACAACATCAATACGGAGCCAAACATGTGATCGAAGATGTCATGTTCCATATTCATGTCGCTTAATATGGGATCATTAGACAAAGAAATACAAATTACTTTGACCGTCCAGACGGGACAGCATAAAGCCCTGCCGATAAGCGTGTTAGTAAAAATTTTCATTTAGTACGGAATACTATGTCACATTTCTTATCCACCTTTCATTCTTAAACGTAGATTTTTAGGGTAACAGTCGTTGGCTTTAATCCCGTATATATTTTTCCGAGATTTACTGGGTAGTAGGGCTTTGTGCAAGCCCGCCTAGTTAAGTACCATCCATTCATCAGATATTCTATCGCTAAATAGCAATATTAAGTATTGTTGGATTCCAATTTGATGGCTAAGTGTGCCAGTGTAACTAAAGGCATAAGGGGCATAATATCTTAGTTCCCAATGTTGGTGATACATTGGCGATGTAAGTAATAACCGTTATTTCTTACATCGCTAATGTATATGGACTGTGGTGACCAATTACAATCAGGAGGTCCATTTGCCAATAAAATAAATAGGATTATCCTTTTACAAACTCCAGTCCATAATTGGTCTTAAATAAAAAAAGTCACGTATTACCATAGCTTCGTTGCTGTGCTAAAAACATGACAAACTAACAAACGCTTTCTCATTTACAAAATTAAAAAGGCTTTCAAAAAATCCCAAAATTGAAAATTGTCTAACAATAACCATAATATTTTTACATGTAACAAGAATACTCATATCTCATAGTACGAGACATGAAAGTACAGTGAGCCACGAAAATAGCTCTTATTGAATAATAACCTCTATTTACAGAGTAATAAGGATTTTCGGGTATCTACTGTATCTTCAAAAGTCGTAAATTATTTCTGGTCTGCTGCGTGACTTCAGCGAGAACTAACGATAAAGTTGCGGACAGTCTTTTATACAGCGACGCCAAGTAGGAAATGAAACAATAAATATTTATTTTGCAACAATGGGAGAAAAATTGAAAAGTTTACGTAACTTTGTATTTATAACTCTAGGTATGAAATATTGGAGATCAACTGTTAAGCCAACACCAAATATTGAACCAATCTCCATGAAATTACTGAAAGGTCAAAATATTATAATATGAAAATAAAACCCAAGAAACTGTGCTAATGAATATTGTCAATATAATAATACTTATTTCGATGTAGTGTGAAATTTCAATATTAAATTTGAGAAAAAAGTTTTGTGTGTAACGCTTGAATGAAACGTTTCTGATTTTCATTTGAGTTCATCGTATACGGAATTGCGTACCCATTGAATAACCGATTGCTAGTTAATGGCTTTTTAAGTCAAGGGAAAAGATGCGGGGCTTGATCCACCACAATACACCGCCATCAGTTGTTTGCACATGCAGGTTTCTTTATTTATTTTTATACTACAAAATGCGATAGAGATTTTATACTTGATGCTTAAATATGCTGCAATTGAATAAATTATTAGGTGGTAGAGCTTTGTGCAAGCTCGTCTAGGTAGGTACCACCCACTCATCAAATATTCTACCGCAAACCAGCAGTACTTGGTGTCGTTGTGTTCCGGTTTGAAGGGTGAGTGAGCCAGAGTAATTACAGGCACAAGGGACCTAACATAACTTACTTCCGAGCGATAATTGGAATTTTAAGCGATGGTTAACATCTCTTATAATGCCAATGTCTATGGGCGTTGGTGACCACTTACCATCAGGTGGCCCATATGCTCTTCCGCCTACATATGCTATAAATTAAAAAAAACCGGACCAGACACTATATACATATTTTACAATTCACCTTAGTCATATTTTAAAATCAATGTGTTTATTTCACAACAAAATTCACAGAAAATAGCTAAATGTAAAGATTTACACTCGTATTTTTTTTATTTTATGTAAGCTCCTAATTCCGTTTCAAATTATCTCAATCAATATGAGTGTTATAATATTAAATTCAAGTAATTCTTGTGAATGTCTAACGATTTGGCTCAAATTTAGTATTCAGATAAGTTTTTGCCATTTAAGTATATTGTATGTTTCTTTTCTGAAAAAAGAAACGCACTTTTTACCAAAAAGGAATATAATTTTATTAAAACTCGCCCAGGTACAAAAATATACAAAAAACAATAGACAAAAAGCCTACTTCTAAAATAAATTTAATACGAGTTCTACTCAAAGCAATGAAAAAAATAAACTCAAACGAAGGTAAAGTGTGGTTTAAAAACGTTGTTGATAAAAATCTACAAAATTTTTGAGTCGCAGCTAAGTAAAACCTAAAAATTACTATATAAACTCCTTGCTACTAGCGAGTATTTCTTTCTTGATAATATTTCGAGTTAGTATGAAAGATTTAAGTTGTTTAAATATTTTTTATAACAAAATTATGACAATATTTTCTATAAATTATTATTATATTTTCAATAAAAAAGTGCCATAATAAAAATAAATGTATATACAAACGAATTGAGAATGTTCTCATTTTAAGTCGATTAAAAAGGAATTTATTATTTTTAATTCGTCATTCATGATTTCACGGTTGGCTCTGTTAGAAGTGAACTAATTCTACTCCGTAAATTTTTGATCAATAATATAACATATTATTATAAACTGCGCCTGTAATTATAATAGTTTAAACTGAAATTGATTGCTAGTAATAATATGGAATTAAATTTATTATATGCATTAGCGTCTCGTTAATTCTTACTTATAAATATTATTTAGCGTTATTTTAGGTACATACTCATTTGTCTATTTCTGTCATCATTGATTTGACATTCGAAAAAAGAAGACACACTATTATTTAACGAATCACTCCCTAAGCAATAGGTATTTTTAAGTAAATCTGTAGGTTTCTGAATGAACATACTAACAACTGTCGTATTGATAATGTGCTCGTAAGAAATGCAAATAATGTCACGAATTTGCCATTTTAACTTTGCCTTTTCTCGTTACGTTGACATTCGAAAGTTCATTTGTTACTCCTTAGAAGGCATTTCTCTGTTATTTGTTCAGCTACTATAGTACGTCGTGTTTTTTAATTTAATAAAATTTACTTAGTATAACTTACCATACAATTATATAGAAATTATCGTGTCGGGGTCTTATGGACCAGAACCTACGATTACGGCTTCATAAACAGACTAGCACCATTAAGTTATTATTGCTTAATTTGTTATAAATACATTCTTCCCATACTCGAAGCTCTAGGAAAACGTTGTGAAGAAACTTGTCTGATGAACCAACCTGCATTTAAATTCAGTGGAATACGCTCCAAGCTTCACAGCAAAAATTGAGTAATGGAATATCAAAATAACTATCAGGTGTACAAAAATATTAAACAAAATCATTCCCAGAATTAACAGAAATGCGATGAGAATTTTCCCATGAAAACGAAAAATACCAAGAACTCGTTAGGAAATATCGCATATTTTCGGTCTTCAAAACTATTGTGAATGATATTTTCCACTAAATTTCACAACGATCGTAATCAGCATAAATGGAACTAACGAATATTCAATTTAAAGCATGGCCAGCGTGAATGGTGACTTAAATTAATACATCGATTCGACAATATTTTGATTTTTCATCTGACTTAACATAATTCATTACTAACTGTATGTATTTCACCCTAGCGAAGGAACGATCTAGCCGCCATTACTGAGGAGATGCAAAGTGTACGCGATAAATAGGCAAGGCAGTGAAGTAGCGCTGTTATTGCCTTTTGAGAGCATTGTTGGCCGACGACGCGAGCTTACATTGCTCACCACAGTCGACCCGTCTATTTATATAAATTAAATTCATGATTGTTAAACTAGGCTATGAATTCTACGATATGTTAATGCGAGTTTTAAGCAGTTTGCCACTTCTCAATGCACCTACAACCTACAACACCTACTTTTGTGAATGTGATTTTTAGACCGTGTCCGGCACTTTTTTGTTGAAAATTCTAGAAATGAAGGAAATTCACGGTGGGGTTTACGTAAAGTTTCCACTTTGATGATTTTTCCACTGAATGTATGTTGTTTTCATTTTTACTAGATTTATACAATTTTTTAGTGGATTTTAAATACCGTATCTTACCATATATATATTCAATTTCTGATAGAATATTCGATGTTATTATTTACGTAATACCTTAATATTTATTATCGATGTCGAAGTCAAGATATCTTCAGATGTGCCTAATTGAAAAAATCGCTCTACGAGATTAAATTGAGTGTAAAGCTACTATAATAATATCATAATTATATCCTCTTTATGATAAAAAAAAAAACAAAACATTATAAAATTACGAATTTCATCACGAGGCCTGAAACGCCTAATCACCAAACTCGATACAGCCAACAATGGAGTTGATCCCACGTATTGTCGCTACAGAAGGAGAGGGATTTAGTAAGACTCTGAATAAAACAAGCTGGCATCTCGACTGAACCCGAGTAAATGCCGTTGTAATCACGTTGCAAGCTCGTGCCAAACTAAAGAAAGTTTGAATACCGCGGTATTAAGTTTGTTATTTGCAATTCATTTGCTAACTAGCGTGTTCGTTCATAATGATTATAGATAATTTTATTATTGAAATACATAGGCATCTAAAGTGAACGCACACATACACAAGTTACGACGTCATAACGTCCTTTTAACTCAGTAATGATTTTTAACTGTGCAGTAATGATTTTAATATTTTTTGTGATGAAGAAATAGACGAGCACACGGCCAATATGATGATAAGTCGTCACTGCTATCCATATACAAGGGCACCTTGACTTTAATTTATTATCTACGAGTTGACACATATGTTTAGTAAATGTACGTACTCAACTATGTTATTCAACTCTCTACATGATTAAATTGAATGTAAAGTTAGCACTGGTTCGGAATGTACAGAATAATTTATTCTACCGAGAATCATCCTTATAATAGTAATCAAATAAATTTCTAATAAATAAAACTCAGTTTTACTGGCAGTGAAAGTTCGTCTACGCTTAATATGAGTATATCATTTTTCAAACTCCGATATACCACTGACATCTGGAGAGAAAAGTCATAAAACGCATAATCAAACCACTAACACATTCGTAAGTTATTCCAACGCTAAATATATTTCATGTTATTTCAGTTTCAAAAGGTATGTGAACCAGTGTATGCATAAAGGGACCACGATCTTTGATAATGGTAATTTGATAATGGACAGTGTCTATATGAGACGGAGACCATTCAGCTTGAGATTTTCTCTTCTAGCTTTCTATAGTATATATAAAATATAGCAAATATAAAATATATTTTAAATATATATATTTTTAATTATTTTATTAATTAAAAGGATCGTTTGTTAGAATAATATTATTACCAAAAAAAAAAATTACAGAATCTTGATTACATTATCAACACTATGAAAATATTTTTACTGAGTATGATACTAATGTAAATGTTTATTACAAGTACCTGGTATACATATGGCTTCTTCTACCACGCTACTACAATATGGGTTGGTGGATAAATGTGGCAGAATTTCCATCGAACAGTTGAAGAATTATATACATGAAGTATCTACAAAATATTGTAGAATTAAACGCCTACATCTTTTAGTTATATGTGAAGCTGCGCTGGTTAAATTAAAAGTCGAAAGATGGAAGCTAAATTAAAAATGTCATATCACACTGGTGTTTGAAAAACCACCAATACGACCGAACTTTTTAGCCAGAATTTTTAATGAGACGTCGCATCATCGTTTTTGGCATCGAAAATGTTCTTATATTTCATATTGTTCTGAAACAAAACGAATAACTATAATATATATATATATAAGTGGTGGTCATATAATTAGAAACACTTCTTATGAATAAAGAAAGTATAACTTCAACGTACAAATGTTCGTAAAAATATACACATTCAATAATTAATAATCATGCAATAATATAGCCACTCGAATAAAAAACTCATTAAATGCATAAAATATAAAACATATCTTACTTTTAATGACAAAATGAGTCTTACACATGTAGGAGTTTATTTTCTGTTACTGGCCGTTTGTACGCCTACTTAGAAACATTTTAAAAAAGCTCCCATAGCTCGTTCTTTTTTTTTGAAATTCGAGAATAACATTTCTTTTTCTATTATTTTTGGCGGCAATTCAAAATTTAATCTGAATTTTATTTTGTTCAAAATGGGCAAAAATAAAAGTAGTGACGCGTCAACTAGGCAAATAATTGTTGATTTACAAATAGATCATAAGTGGGCGTACAGAAGAATAGCTGAGCATTTAAATTGTTCTGTTAAGAAAGTTTTTAATGCAATTGATCATTATGAAACACATGGAACTGTTGAAAATGTTCTTAGAAAGGCTCGGCCAAGAAAATCCTCTCCCAGAGAAGATACGCTAATCGTTCGTGTTGCTAAAAAAGACCCAAGGAAAGGCTCCAACCAGATTAAAAATAAAGTTTTTTCGCCTGATGGCCCGAGAAACATCTCGTCAAGACTAATATGCCGAACATTAGTGGAAGCTAAATTGTTTGGAAGAATCTCTCGAAAGGTACCGCTTCTTACCAAGCAACACCGAGAGAAGCGATTATTATTCGCTAAAAAATATGATAATTAGACGGTACGAGAAAGGAAAAAAGTGTTAATTTCAGATGAAACAAAAATAAATATGGTTAATTCCAATGTAAAGCGCCATGTTAGACGCCCTGTAAACAATGCTTTTAATTATAAATACACAAGGAGTATAGTCAAGCACGGTGGCGGTACAATGGATCAATGGCAATACAGAAATATCTTAGAGCACACAATGATTCCCTACTCGGACGATATTTGCCTATAACCTGGATCTTTCAGCATGACAATGACCCTAAACACACGGCCAATAGCGTCAAATGTTTCCTTAGCGAACATCGTATATCCGTTTTAGACTGCCCAGCAAATAGACCGGATTTAAACCCGATAGAAAATCTCTGGTATATTGTTGAAAAATGTATGAAATTGATTGAATCAATGCCATGCAACGCCGTTGCAGTGCTGTTATTGAAAATAAGGGATACGTCACTAAATATTAATTATAACTATTGGTAGGCTGTGGATAGTAGCTATTTCGTAAATAACAATACTAATTACTAATACTTCAAAAAATTTTGTGCTTTATACTTTTTTGTTGTTGTTTCTAATTAGTTGACCATTATTTTTCATACCTTAAAACTGATTTAAATGTTTGTCCGTAATGTAATATTGAAACTGCACTTGTTTAATGGCATTTATATTGTTTTTCTAATAAATGATAAATCGTTGAACATATTGTTGTCCTATTTATTGTTTAATTTCAAAATAAAAACGATTGCGTTGAAGTATCTTACATAATGTCAAGGACCATTGGTTTCTAATTATACGACCACTACTTTATATATATATATATTGTAACCGTATTTGATATTCAATAATTCACTCGTATTTTTTTATTAGTTATTAGAACACCAACTCTCTTTTTTTCCAAGTGTAAAATAACATTTTCGATGAGATTCTGGAATATATAACTTTATATTAACCAATACGCATGCACTTTTAATGCATCTTAGTATATATCAATATATATTTCGAAACTTTACCCATACAATATATACTAATATATTTTACAATACATATACAATGTTATGCCCGCTTACGATCACGGTGGCCATTCTCAAGGGAGACTAGCTAACTGCGCAATATATTATAGCGCAAACACAAATGCACTCAACTCACTCTCATAATACGAAACGGCAAATCTCAAACGACCAGAAGGATTTTAAATGTAGCACCAATATAATATATTTTCCAAGGCACGGGCGTCTAAAAACTTCCATCTTCTATTTTATTGAACATCTTGTGAGAAAACCCAACATCATGTATTAGCTCCAAGTGAACCCAGGACACCGGGATAGCCACTAACTACACCAAGAAGGTAATAATAATTATGGCAATATCACTACATATACATACATGAAACACAATGTCCGTTTGTCTTTCTGCCGCTTGTTTATTTACACACACATAAATTAACTTCTAATGAGAGCATTTGAATGCGACTTGCAGCGTCTGATCAATTTCATCGATGAAATTTTCAATAATACCATTTGAATCGATTAAATAATGAAAGAATGATTGATTATATTAAATATAATATTACAACCATAATTTTAATTCAACCATTATTTAAAAAATAAAGAAATCAATGTCAAACACAATAAGTAATTATTTTTTAAAAAATAAATTACACGAGTTTTATCATGTAGAGGATTGATTTCTATCATCAATACGACACAATAATATTTGCGTTATTGTCATAAAATAACTTTACACCTAGTGCTAATTTTTTTGTATCATACAAGTATCTTGTTTAAATAAAGGGATATATTAATAATTTTAGGTAAAGTACAAAAAAAATCCTTATGCTTTTATCGAATCGCACGCACACTGTAATAAATAAAACAAATGTAACATTTTACGAGTACTGTTTATTTTCGATCCAGAATAACTGTTGATAATTTTCGCTAAATAAAATTTTAAGCGGGACCCATTTAAGTACAGCCGGTTTCGGATTCTGTTCAGGAATGGTTTTATCGACTTTCGATTTATTCAGCGAGTTTAATGTGTAAAACCCCGGATTTTCCCCTAACAATTCAGAGCTGGATTCATTGCTCAAATTATAATGAATTTCATTACATTCATATTATACCGGTTGAAGATAGTTACTACCGCACGATTTAGTTTCATGCAGATCTGTGGTAACTGTTACCGACGGACAAATATATATCACCACTCCTTTATTAAATTTTGAACACCAATTTTATAATATATTATTAAAACGCCACTGTTTTATCACCGCGCTCTTTCATAGATATTAGGTTTTTGAACGACACCAGGTTTCTGTTCGAAAAATTTAAATCGAAGAAACGTCGTAAAAATTCTTATAAAAGTACGGAAGCTTGTGAATTGATACGATTGAACTTCTCCAATAGATTCCATGACAAAAGATTCATTCGTTCGTTCGAAGTATGAAACTACAAATAAGAACGTACGTGTGAGGATTCGACACGTTTTTAATTTTGATCGAATATGATAGATCGTAAGTATATTCAATTAAAATGAACTGACGTACACTTTAATAAATAAATATGTATATTATCATTGTGAATATTTTATACGGTATGATAGTAGTTGATCCAGTCAAAAATATCCACAGGCCAATAATCCAGGTTACTCGGTGGTAGAGTTTTTTGCAAGCTCGTCTGGGTAGGTACCACCCACTCATCAGATATTCTACCGCAAAAAAACAGTACTTTGTGTTGTTGTGTTCCGGTTTGAAGGGTGAGTGAGCCAGTGTAATTACAGGCACAAGGGACATAACATCTTAGTTCCCAAGGTTGGTGGCGCAGTGGTGATGTTGTTTTTTTTTTTGAGAAATATATACAAACTACTCTCTATGGGCGTTGGTGACCACTTACCATCAGGTGGCCCACATGCTCGGCCACTAATCTATACTATAAAAAAAGCCAACGATCAAATCAAACCGACGATTAACATTTCCGACTGACTGTCTAAATACTGGCAAGTTATTGAATATATTAGTCTCATTGACTTTTATATTTCCGAACTATATAATTACTTACGTTTGTGTGACAAAGATTATAAAGTTAGCTTCTATATAAACTTTTATATGTCCAACCTGTAAATAAAAATATAATATATTCATTGTAAGCAATAATAGTCTCGCTTAGTTTCTTTCGCCAGTTCTTTTCTTTATTATTGAAGAAATCCACAAGATTGTTCAAAATGTTAGAATGTCTAATGAATAATAGAAGCCAGATTTACATTATGTATGCTTAATATATGTCGTGATAGCCTAGTGATTATAGCACGTTAATCTTAACCGAAGTTTGAGGATTCAAACCCGAGCAAGTACTATTGAATTTTCATAAACTTGTTTTATATAGCGGCATGGTAAAAAATCCAACCTTTTCTTAAATGGAGGGGATACCTTATCTCAACAGTAGAACATTTACAGGCTACATTATTACCTTTTAATTTTCCATTCAAATATTTTTTACAATATGTAACATAATCTTACAAATTAAGAGGGCGTTTAAACTAAATTGCTAATCATTTATTAGATTTTGTAAGGGTAAATCCTTTCCAAAGTTAAAAATAAAATATTAAATATAAACTAAATTACATTAATTTAGAAAAAAAAATCGTAATGTTTTGGGATGGGGATTTGAGAGGAATGTATTGAGACAAAAACTGGTCAATTAATTATATTTACAAATAATTAATAATATTTAAGTATGCCTCTAGACACCCTTAGACCCTATAAGTCAATTATAAACCTCTTTCATTTTAATATATAACGATACTAGCGGTTCATCCGCGGCTTTGCCCGCGACATAATCAAAAATAATAAAATATGTTAATTATGATCTATTTTGGCTGTGAAAACAGTAAATTTCAAGCAGATCGAACCTTTTATACTAATGTTTCCAACCCATTTCTCCCGTTTGGGGTTGAATTTTCAAAAATGACAAAATACGTATGCTTTTATTTTTGCTCAGATCAAGAGATTAGCCAACTGCGCAGAACATATTGTAGTGCACAAGTGTGTGCGCAAACACTGGTGCACTCTCTATTCCCTATATTTCATAACCCGATGAGACGGTAGCCCGACACGACCAAAAAAGAGCTCAGGCGCAGGACCAATGGCTTTACGTGATTTTCGAGATTTGAACCCAGGACCACCGGGCCTGCGGCCTTACATGTAGCCACTAGACCAACGAGGCAGTTAGTGCTTATAATAAGAGTATGGTTGATGATATGTTACAGTGTAAATGTTATTCTAATTTCACCCGTACGAAGTCAAGGCGGGCGGCTAATTTATAATAAAACCCTATAATTTTTTTATAGATACGCTTTTTTATAAATTGTTTTTTTTAGTTATTTATAAAAAAAACAAGACCCCGTTACAATTTCACCGTATTTATAGATATCGCTTTACACCAAGGCGGTGTATTTTAATCAGGAAGGGTATTTACGTGATAAGATTAAAAGATCACTACGAGTTCTCTAGAAATGACATCGAGTACCGCGGGAATTGTTAGAAGTGCTCAGGTGTATGGTGTTCATTTTCTCTTCTATTTTATTTTTGTTAGTTTTTATTAAAACAATATACTTGCCAACAATTTCATCCTGTTTCTAAGAATATATTTAAAGTGGTGGTCATATAATTAGAAACACTTCTTATGAATAAAAAAAGTATAACTTCAACGTACAAATGTTCGTAAAAAATTTACACATTCAATAATGAATAATCATGCAATAATATAGCCACTCAAATAAAAAACTCATTAAATGCATAAAATATAAAACATATCTTACTTTTAATTACAAAATGAGTCTTACACATGTAGGAGTTTTTTTTCTGTTACTGGCCGCTTGGACGCCTAATTAGAAACATTTAAAAAAAAGCATCCATAGCTCGTTCTTTTTTTGAAATTGGAGAATAACATTTATTTCTTGGCTTTTTCTATTATTTTGGCGGCAATTCAAAATTTAATCTGTATTTTACTTTGTTCGAAATGGGCAAAAATAAAAGTTGTGACGCGTCAACTAGGCAAATAATTGTTAATTTACAGATAGATCATAAGTGGACGTACAGAAGAATTGCTGAGCATTTAAATTATTCTGTTAAGAAAGTTCTTAATGCAATTGATCATTATAAAACACATGGAACTGTTGAAAATGTTCTTAGCAAGGCTCGTCCAAGAAAAATGTCTCCCAGAGAAGATACGCTAATCATTCGTGTTGCTAAAAAAAGACCCAGGTAAAGGCTCCAACCAGATTAAAAATGAAGTTTTTTCACCTGATGACCCGAGAAACATCTCGTCAAGACTGATACTCCGAAGATTAGTGGAAGCTAAATTGTTTGGAAGAATCTCTCGAAAGGTACCGCTTACCAAGCAACACGGTACGAGAATGGAAAAAAGTGTTATTTTCAAATGAAACAAAAATAAATATGATAAATTCCGATGGAAAGCGCTATGTTAGACGTCCTGTAAACAATGCTTTTAATTATAAATCCACAAGGAGATAGTCAAGCACGGTGGAGTTGGACCCGTTCAGAAGATTGAAGGTATAATGGATCAATGGCAATACAAAAATATCTTAGAGCACACAATGATTCCCTAATCGGACGATCATTTGCCTGTAACCTGGATCTTCCAGCATGACAATGACCCTAAACACACGGCCAATAGCGGCAAATATTTCCTTAGCGAACAGCGTATATCCGTTTTAGACTAGCCAGCAAATAGTTCGGATTTATACCCGATAGAAAATCTTTGGTATATTGTTAAAAAGAAAGTCTCAAACAAACGTAACACCAGTCAAAACGAACTTTATGAAGCATTTGTTGAAGCATTGAATACAATCCCCCTAGAAAAATGTATGAAATTGATTGAATCAATGCCACGACGTTGCAGTGCTGTTATTGAAAATAAGGGATACGCCACTAAATATTAATTATAACTATTGGTAGGCTGTGGATAGTAGCTATCTCGTAAATAACAATACTAATTACTAATACTTCAAAAAATTTTGTGCTTTATACTTTTTTGTTGTTGTTTCTAATTAGTTGACCATTATTTTTCATACCTTAAAACTGATTTAAATGTTTGTCCGTAATGTAATATTGAAACTGCACTTATGTAATGGGATTTATATTGTTTTTATAATAAATGATAAATCGTTGAACATATTGTTGTCCTATTTATTGTTTAATTTCAAAATAAAAACGATTGCGTTGAAGTATCTTACGTAATGTCAAGGACCGTTGGTAGTATTTCATATTATACGACCACCACTGTATATATATATATATATTGTTCTTCTCAAAAAGGGAGAAGAGGCCTTAGCCCAGGAGGGGGACATTCACAGGGTATTACCGTACTCAACTTACAAACTGGAACTCAACAATAGTGCTGTTTATAGGAAAATAAGGAACAAAAATGGGTGCCATACACGTGTGTATTGTAATTTTTAATTTTCTATTTGTGTAGCAGTTCTATTAGTGATGAACAGATCCAATAGATAGAACATGTGGATCTAAAACGAAGACCGCAAGTTCAAATCCGATTTTTTTTTAAATGACTGTTGTATAATTATTGTTAGAATTAACTAAAAATTTGATGTATTTTATATTTTGCTTTTTGATATTTATATCAAAATAACTTCCGCCAGCGACTCCACCTGTGTGAGTTGGGCGCGTTTAGGTTATATGTAGCCTGTACGTCTCAAATTTCATTGAAATCCGTTCCGTACTTTTTGTCTGAAAGTGAAACACATCCAACCACAATGTTTACCAAAATTTTAAAATTTTAGTAGTATTTCTATCGGCAGAAGAGAGAATAAATGTTCCTCTGTTGGGTTGATACCCAGATACACTTTTCCTGTTAAGGCTCATGATAAGGTATTCAATTCGTCATATTATTCCACTGTGGGTAAAACGGTAAAAAAAAAATATTATTCTGATGACAATTATTATAATAAAAGTAAATTTGGAAAAAAACCCAAGTTTTTTTCAAAATTATCTATAGGCACGCATTACTTGTAGCTTTTACAAATGAAAATATAGTGTTGCTTGGGCAAATTTGAACCCGTAACGTTCGGTCAATAAACACGTATTATAAACGCGACTATCCAGCACTCAGTATCATTACTAACCGAACGAACCTATTGTTACTCTCCCCTTTAAGTAACTATTCGCAGTACACAAAAGTAAATATTAAAATGCGGTGAACTAGAAAATCTCAGACATTCATCGATTCCTCAAAGGAAAACAGGTTTTCTAACTACAAGTACAAGTACAAGTCTAAGTACAAGTTTACATTGACTCTTGTTACGATACTTCTTGATAGCGAAGTCGACTTATAATATTGTTATTTGCTTCAAATTCCGAGATATTTTCTGATGAAACGAATTTTAAATCAAAATAAAACTAGATATTAGACAGCTTTATTTTTTTTAGAATAGGTTGTCAAACCGGCTAATAGGCCTCCTGATTGTAACCATCCTTTACAGCGCTGCGCTACTAATCTAAGGAACATACACTGGCTTACTCGGCCGTCGAACTAGAACACAACAATGTTAAATGTCTACTTGGAGGTTTCTTGCAATTAAAATATTATTAGTAGCTTCATGCTAAAAACGTAGTCAAGTTAAAAACTAAGAATAACATTCAACGCAAATTGGAATAACACATCACATTTCTAAGACTTACGAAATCTTTCTTTTTATAAAGTTAAATTACCTAAGACTAAGACCGTTCGCTCTGACGGAATTCCGGCGTTGTCGCTCGTCGGACGTGATTCCTGTTCAGAAATGGTTACATCTTTTCTTATATTGTAAGAGATGAATGGGCTCACCGCCGGCCGAGGGCCAACCCTGTCGAAATCGTGATGCGACTTCTCCAACTATATTGAGAGCTGTCTATTATTTGGAATTCCTTAAAAAGTTTCAAAGTCGAGGTAGGTCAAATAACTTAATTACTTTGTTAATCATAACCCAATATTCTCTTATATAATTTGTTTGTTCAACTATTAAACAATTACAAAAAAAATATTAATTATATTAATGTATGTTAATGGTAATCCATTTCAACTTGACGTTAAAATCTTACATACATTATAAGCTATAATTTGACGTCATATAAATACACTAATGACGAACTACAATCGACCATATTGTTAACTTGAATTATTATTTATATATAAGAAATGTAGATCACTGAAGCCCCTAAATAAGTCATATATAAATTAAATATATTTAAGCCTCTTACTTTATGAAGACCATATCACTAATTCGGTCTGTTATTGGAAGCTGAAGATATCAAATTGCAACTACTTTGAATGTTTTTTTTTTCTTTTATATTAAAGACTTGCTTTGATATATCAAGTATCAAAGAGGCACACGAACTTCCTCGTCCGTTTATTTTAAACCTGTGTTGTTATAAAAATAAGAAAACGGAATGAAGTACTTACTGTGAGTTCTTTATTTAAATATAAGTTCATTATTTGTATACATCGTGTGTGTAATATATTAAATTGTTTAATATATTACTGTAATGAATTTTAATTTATATAGTAATGTGTTATAAATATATTATTATTATTTTAGTAATAAATCTCTTAGATTCGAACTTAATATTAAATTATAACGGTTTAAATTGAAGCGACTTATACGCATTGGAGGCGACCAGTGGTACAAACATACAAGAAAACTTCAATGCGATACAAAAAATATGAATAAGCGCAAACATGGCGGTCAATTATTGCAGTACAAAGATGTGCTAAGCCTTCATGCGACCTGAAAGCAACAATTTGATTTTGAGAGAAGACATTGAGCAAAACAAGTCGTATAACAAGACGAGCTCAAGTCTCGAACACCATGTGGCCATAAATTATAATTATATCGGAGGGGTGCTGATCTTCAGCTAATGTGGTCACACATGCGCTGCAAAAATTGGCTACGTCAGTCACCTGAGCAATCCACTAAAGTTCTCAGTGGTCAGATCACAGTCGCTGTGGCCGAATACGGTCGGGATATACTTTTCGTTTTTAGTATAAGTGTGCGGACTTTTTCTTACACCTAATGCTATTAAGTGGTCACCACCACACCCACAGACATTTACTTTGTAAGAAATGTTAACTGTCGCTTACATCGCCAATGCGCCACCAATCATGGAAATTAAGATGTTAAGTCCCTTGTGCCAGTAATCACACTGGCTCACTCACCCTTCAAACCTGAACACAACAATACCGAATACTGCTGTTTCGCTGGTAGAATATCTGATGAATGGGTGGTACCTACCCAGACGAGCTTGCACAAAGCTCTACCACCGAGTAACCTGGATTATTGGCCTGTGGATATTTTTGACTGGATCAACTACTATCATACCGTATAAAATATTCAAAATAATAATATACATATTTATTTATTAAAGTGTACGTTAGTTCATTTTAATTGAATATACTTACGATCTGTCATATTCGATCAAAATTAAAAACGTGTCGAATCCTCACACGTACGTTCTTATTTGTAGTTTCATACTTCGAACGAACGAATGAAGCTTGCAAGACGAGCTTGCAAACAGCCCTACCACTAAGTAAAATATATTCAATCACACGAAGTAAATTTGATAACTGACTGCAAATATTCGACTGATGGTCGATCTTTCTTGTTGTATTATTTGTAGATTGGATTAACTACCGCAGCGGAACTATAGCTTATTATTTATATAAAACATATGTCCGAATTTTATTAGCAGGTTTCTTCCACGAATAAGCAAGAGATGATTTATAAGCACATATTAAGCACGTAAAACTCAGTGTTACTTGTCCGTGTTAGACTTATTAATCATGAGGGAAATTAACTCGCTTAAGAGCATCGCCTATTATCTCGTGTTCTACTCAGGGCAATCTGAGATCGCGGACCCACTGAGTCATTATATTTCTTAATTTTTTTTAACGAAAATGTTTTTTTTTTTATTGTTTATATAGCGAGACGGGAATCGTCTAAGCTCAAACAATTTAAACCTTCGTTGCAATCACAAAGTATATTTACAGTTGGATTAAGTACTAATATTTCTTACCCAGAACAGCGAATCAGATAAATACTGAAAAATTTCACCATTCCGGGGACTTAAATTGAGCTGATCCTTTAGACCTACTAAACTTTTCGATTCGAATTTAGCATGTAAAAGACGGACTAAGTTACTGCAACGAAGTAGTGAGTACACACAAGTTTAAGCGTACGAGTTCAGAATTAACAAACACAGTCGAAGATCATTACAGTTTCGAAGGAAATAGATTACTTGCTAATCTATATATGAACAAGTTAATAGTTAAGATATAAATAAGGAATAATTATCATATTGTATATTTTATTTATTATGTGATTCATCGAATACCATTCATAAAGCATACTATATGGCATATGTTTGTGTTATGTTAAACTAAAATAACATGAATAAAGTTTAAATTGATTGTTTCTTTCTCTATGTGAGCTACTGTTACAATCTAATATTTGGTCAAACATTGGCCAACACGTACCTATGGCCCAAATCTAACGATAACGCCTCCATTACGTACACGTCAACCCTCTTCTGGCCGTCGTCTTCGCTACTCCAATCTTTTCGCGGATATTACACTCAAATTATCACTACATCCATTGCTGCATAATGAGTCTCCGTGATGAATGACGTGTTTCATCTTCCATTGACATTTCCATCAAATCGACCCAGGAATCGCTTTTGTGGCGCGTTATTAAAACACGAAAAGTTGTTCAATCGTGTTGAACATTATTAAACATTTATCTCTGTAGACATGTGTTAAGCGATTAGTTGATTTAATTTAGATGTTAATAAAATAATACTGACATATGACAAAATTGCACATGATATATATATAATAAATTATCCGTATGAAAAGCTTTTATAATAGTTGTGAGTCATAGTATTTTTTTCTAATATTTTTACGAATATATATATTTTTACCCTATATAATAAACAAAGACATAATAAATAAAGAAAACTAAAGTCACGGTTCATAATTTTTCCACTGTTGGGCCTCCCCTTCTATTATGGAGAAGGATTGTTGCTTATCGTGGAGGTAAATAAAAATAGATTAGGACGAATCATAACCAGAAATTTATCCGTGACCTGTTAAGATTCGTGTTCAATTCATTCAGCCACCTCGACTCTACACTAATCAATTCAATACTCTAGAACGAAGTTACAATAAAATGTCTTCTAATATTATTTTTTAAAAATAAATTTCTATCATCAACAAAAAACTTTCTGTATTTAAAATAGGTAGGCGGATTGGAAAATCAGCGACTAGATTGTATGTGGACGCTGCACATAGACATTGGCACTGTTAGAAATTAACTATCCCCTACAGCTTGTGCGTGTTCGTTATATAGGGTAACTCACCCCTCAACCAGGAACTATCTATTATGATGAGGGGGTCGCACCTACCTACTACCAAAGTAAAAATCTATACAAAAAGACGTATCTTGAAACATTACTAACATATTAAAATCTATCTATAAGTATAAAGATTACCCCAGTGAATCAATCATGAAAATCGTTAGTGTAGTTTCTGAATAAAACTCGTACAGAAACATGGCAGGCAAATAGAAAACATTCCTTTTTTAAATCAATAAAATGTTCCATTTTTAAAAACAGTTTAAGTAATCAACAACATTATGATTTAAAGTATGAAATCTCGTAGCTAAGGAGTATAATTAGTTGTTATTTAAAAAAATCTTGTTTTAATTTTGTTATTGACGAACAATTTTTAACTTGTACTCGACACGAGTTAATTAGTTTACATGACGAATTTTAAGCGCATTTTTGTAGACTTACCGCAATCAATGAAACCAGACTATTTCAGACATGAGTGTAAATTTCGAATTTGTGACGTTTATTCTGAACGTTAAGTCGACTTAATTGGTTTCAAAAATGCACTTTTGATAGACATTAGCTGTTTACCGTATATTATTGATAGTGAATTACAATAAGAATAAATAAAGAAAAAATAGATCTTACATTTACTGGTGTGCAAGCTCATCTGAGTAGGTACCACCCCCTTATCAGATATTCGGTTTAAAGGATGAGTGACCACTTACTGTCAGGTGGCCTATTTGCTCGACCGCCCACCTATTCTACAAAAAAAAAACATATAATAAATGTTATATACCTAACAACTACGCCCTCACACATCTCCTAACACGCGGGCGAAGCTTTGCCTAAAACTAGTATTATATAAATATATGTCTTGAAGTCGGTTCTAAAATTTATTAATATAGTAAAGTTACAGCCTGAGTGTCCCACGGCTGGGCTAAGGCCTCTTCTCTTCTTTTTGAACAGAAGGTTTGGAGCTTATTCCACCACGCTGCTCAGGGTATGAGGGTTGGTGGAACACACATGTGACAGAATTTCAGTGAAATTTGACATATGCTGGTTTCCTCATGATGTTTTCTTTCATCATCAAGAACGAGATGAATTGTAATCACAAATAAAGCACATGAAATTCAGTGGTGCTTGCCCGGGTTTGAACCCACGATCATCGGTTAAGATTCACGGGTTCTTACCACTGGGCCATCTCGGCTTTTTACAGCCTATAAGTAGGACACTGCTGTTGCGGCATTTTCTTTCGAGGCGAGGATTTCTAACTTATTTCACAACGATGCTCAAATGCGCGTTGGTAGACCAATAATTAACAAAAAATATTTAAAAATAATAGTTGGGCCTGCGATTTATTATTAACTTAGAATCTAAATATGAACGTGATGTGCGTGAGGATTTTCCCTGCGTCATAATTGGATTAAACACGCCTGTTTAATTTCAATAATTAGTACATGATACTGCAATTGGCGTCTCATTGATTAACATTACACTTTCGAGATTGATTGACGGTTTCTGCTCGGCTTTTTAGGATAGTATACGTATTGACAATAACATTCGTCAATAAACGCTATAAGACACAAACGTATTTGTATAGTCATTTTGAACTGATAAATTCAAACACTCAGCGTATGAAGAAGTAAATACAAACAAATCTTAGATTTACATTGCAAATTACAGTTTTACTCCCAAAGCTCCGATAGCAAATTCGCCGACATTTAAAGAGCAATTTTTTTATGTGAGTTCAAAATGAATATCATAGTTTATTCAAGATCCCGACGAATAATATCGAGACAATTCAATATCAAAGTTGTTTATTTGTGTTTACTTCTTCTGTGTTTGGAATAGGCTCACTCTCCTGCTTATAAAAAGATTCTTTGTTTGTCCCGTATGAGTTTCTTTTGTGAATTAGTGTGCGCGCGTCACTAATATTTCTCAATTAGTGCAACCATTTTAAAAATCTATTTTAAAGAGCGTGCAAGTTTTTTCATATAAAAAAATCGGGACACAGCTAGTTTTATATATTTTTTTTTTTATTTCAAATCGTTTTATTTTCCTGTGAAGTTAGAAAGTAAATAATTTTACATTAGCATTATTAATTACTATAACTCTCTTTTACCCTTTGAAATGAATTGCTACGGACCTTTATTCTTTAAGTGTGTCCTATCATTTAATCAGACTCAAACTGACTTCGAGAAGGTTCGTTTTGCGGAATTATTTAGCTTATTGCAACTAAGAAGGTATATTAAGAATTTATTCACTTCCTATAACACACCTTTATTCAAGCTTGCCTAGATACAAGCAAGCTCTTATTCATAAGCTATTATATCGCCAAATATACCAAGCCTTACTTGTTGAATGATATTTTAGTTTTATTCAAATATATGAAATAATTATATAAATAATATTACATATTAATAATACATAAGATTTATGATTGATGTTAATAAAAAAACTCTGTTATGAAATTAATGTGATGTTATCTTGATCTCACCTTACTCAATTAGTGTTCTATTTAACGCATTTTTTGTATTATAAAGGTCCGAAGATAGCATGTTCACCTAAACAAACAAATTATAATTTAATTATTCACCTTTACCTATCGATAATTTACTATTCGTTTTCAAAAGAAGTCCAAGAAGTTTTTTGTGTTTTTGAATTATCAAATACATGTATAATACAAATAAAATATTTCTAGAACAATATTAATGATATTAATTTTTCCAGGTCTCCTGCGTCTCCAACAACTGTACCAGAGTCTCCAACCTGGAAGAGAGACATTCCGCATTACGAATGTGAAACGTGTGTCTAGTGGTACGGAAGTGGTTACATTTCTTAGCTCGCTCGAGATGTTGGATCGTTGGAGCAACAAATGTGTTGTACTCGACTCCAGCACTAAACTAGCTAAAGATGCAGTAATTCAGCACGTACGTGATGTGAGACTTGGCCGACGCAACTACCATTACCTCCTGAGTGGTTTGGTGAGTATCCCGACCAGTTATCGTTAAGGCGAACTATGGTATCTGCCAGCTATCCCGCACCCATGTATTATGCTACAGATAGAAGTTGTTACTGCTTCGGTACGACTTAAATTTTTATAAATAGACTTTTCGTTACGGACGGATAGCAATAAAATGACAATAAAGTGCACTAAGTATGACATTTAAAGGAACATTCCTGATGTAGTTTTCAGCTTAGAAATATTTTATTAGACAATAATAAGTATCTACGATACTTACGCTAACTTTGAAAGAATAGACACAACGGAAAAATATACTTAAGTACATTAGATATATAACTACTTCATCGAATTACTATATAATTTACTCGGTGGTAGAGCGTTGTGCAAGCTCGTCTGGGTAGATACCACCCACTCATCAGATATTCTACCGCAAAACAGCAGTAATTAGTGTGTTCCGGTTTGAAGGGTGAGTGAGCCAGTGTAATTACAGGCACAAGGGTCATAACATCTTAGTTCCCAAGGTTGGAGGCGCATTGGCGATGTAAGCGATGGTTAACATTTCTTACAATGCCATTATCTATGGGCGTTGGTGACCACTTACCATCAGGTGGGCCATATGCTCGTCCGACTACCTATACAATAAAAAAAAAAGAATTAAATTTTTAAAATTACATCGTTGTATTATTTATTTACTGTTTGTTTCTATTATATAAATTAAGCGCTATACAAGAGACATTATACCAAGTAACAAGTAAATTTTACGAAACAAAAAACCAGTTTTATATTACTTTATAAAAATTTTAAAAAGCCCCGATATCTACCCTCTCCTCCCCTTCAAACAGCCAATTTTGTAATACACAAATCAAATCCTTTTATTGGATACCTCACTCGGATATATTTGCTTACTATCGTTTATTCATCCCCTCTTCCCCCATACCTATTAAACGGCTGAATAAATGTTCTTCGAACATACACATAGCATAAAACACTCTTGACTAGGTTCATCCGTTTGAGAGCTATGATCTCATGTAGACAGACAGTAGACACAAACAGAGATACAGACTTACACGTCAATCTTATAACACCCCGTTTTAAGTGGGGGTTAAATTTATATTTATAATATAAATATATATAAAATGGCATGAATATATATAAATTACCATAAGGTAATTAGCCCATGCGATTTTAAAACAGTCTTACAAGTATGTATTAGAAACGCAATGGGCAAGTTCATATAAGTAAATCTATATCGTTGTTTCAGGTGATGGATGAACAATGGGATAAAGAGGTAGCAGAGTTCGGTGCCATTAACATAACCGGCTTCCGAGTTCTCGACCTATCTAGGAAGATCGTCCAAAACTTTTTTGAACAGTGGCGTCGCCCATCGATCTCGGTGAGTGATTGTGATTCAATTATAAAAAATTTCGTATAATATCTCGATTTAAGAAGTTCTCGCAATCCTGGCAGATATTTTACTTCATATCTATAGATTATTTCCATTTATAATATGATTATACTCAAAATTATCTTTTCAAAAATTGGTGTAATCGTGCGAAGATGATGATTAAAACTGATGCAGACATGTGAGCTTACACCGACAAACCGCACCCAGATCTAATCTATTGTATACCCAGTACCAATAACTTTGACTCACAACTTAAACAACAGAAATTTCACACGCATTAACTAAACCGAAGAAATGGAGCAAAACTGTATTCAAGTTCTTTAATATGATAAAAACATTTGCTCAACGAGACGTTTATCATGTGAATATTGTACCGTGTATTATGTATAGTATTGTACCGCACGTAGACTATATCAAACTTGAGTCCTAAGCAAATTTGAATACAAACACACACTAATAATACAAATCTTACTGAAGTATAACAGTCTAATAGCGATAGACGACAATTATTATAGATAAAGATTATTCCATTTTGAGATGTAATTGAATTTTGATATGGAACATCGATGAGTGTGCCTTGCTTTGGAAGTAATTCCGCACCGTATGCCGTGACGGCAAACGACAGGGCGATCTCTTAAGCCGTGCCGTTTAATTAAAACTACTACTATTAAAACCACTCTTATTATTTTTTGTTTTTAAGTTTTTAGTTTAATTAAAAAATATTTCGTTAATAATCATCATCCATCATCAATTTCGATGTATCAGTTCATTTTAAGAATTTCAATATTTTTGTGTTAAATCATTCCATTCTCACTATTGAGTTAAATTAATATTATTACTTCGAACGTTATCAGTCTTACAGAACAAACACAATTAGTATTTCAAGATATACAAAATCCTTTACAAATATATATTAGATTTCAACGAACGATAGTAAAATCAATACAAACGGATAGACCCAAGGCTTCAATTAAGATCCCTTCCAGACGCGAAGAAGTTCATTGAGATTCATCTCGAAGGCAAGGGTCACTAAAAACAGGGGTGTAGGTTGCCATTACATATTTACGTGATTGTAATATCAAGTGAGAACAATTCTGGGGGGGCACGTACCCAAATCATTATGAAATTCTAATTAAACATTCAGCTGGCGATCTTTGTAAACGTTCGCTTCTCGACTGTGATGATATGTTTTTTTCTTATAATTTCAATAATAATTATAGTTCATTGATTTTTATGTTAATTCGGATATGTTACAATAAAATATCTACTTTTTGAAGTAATTTATAATACTACACAATAGTATTGCTTTCAATGTATTGATATTATAAACTATATATTATTAATACGAATAAACTTCATTGATGTTGTTTTAATTATTGAACATTTCGTTTAATATTGGGCGTCGCTTTTTTGTTGTTGCTTTTTAGTTATATCCAGCTTCTACGATATTATTGTCATACATTAAATACTAACTTACTGACTTTTGCCCACTTCGTAATAATTTTACTTCACATTGTTTGACATAAAGTATTAACTTCTATCATTATTAATAAACATTAACTATTAACGCTTTTGTCGAATATAATTGGAGCAGTACTTATGGATATTTTACTCGATGTTTTCATAAACGTTTAAGAACAAAGAACATAAGCCGAAAGGTAAGATCGGAACGCTTGTTTTGTTGACGATGCTTGTACTAAATGATTATAATTATACACATATATAAGACAATACGTTTATTCATTTCAGGCGATGACATGAAGGAACATGATTTAATTTTGCGTACTGTATTTGTATATATTTCAAAATGTTTTTTTTTATTATTGAGATATGTATTAGATCACCGTAACTTATGCTTATCGTAAACTTTAACAGGCCCAAGCAGCTCTGATGTACGATGCAGTCCAAGTGCTCATCGATTCCATCCTTCGTATGCTCCGCAAGAGGCCCGACTTCCTTCGTGGCACCATTAGGCGCAACGCTAATACGACTAACAGCAAAATCATCGATTGCAACCCCAAAAATAAGGTCGCTCCTTACGAATTTGGCGAAAGGATTTCCAGGACGATCAAACGGGTGCGTATCTTCGAACGCGTAACAGTTTTTACCATATTTATATACGCTATATTATTAATAATTAATTTAAGAATATTTCTATCAAATCATAATTGATTTCCTTTCTTACGAATAACGCCTTATACTATATTTTTAGCTAATGGTTATTTGTAAAATAGGAAACCAAAAAACAAAAATTATTTATAAATAGTAAAGCGTTTATTGGTAAGGCAGTAACTGAATTCATTTCATCGTATCCATTAATTTCTAAAGATTTTTAGATTTGAAAATTATATAAAGATTAATCATTATTAATGTAAATCTAAATGTGAATAAATATCAGTTTAAATTTACAGCGTTGTATTTAAAAAATTTTTACAACTTTATATTTATATTCTTACATTGCGAAGTTATTCGATTTGATTTTTGCGTATTCTATCCTCAAGAGACATTTAAAATTCCGTATTGCTTATGCGAATGAATGATGCCAATTCATATATTCAATGACTGTGAGCGAATGCTTCATTACGCTTTCCAATCGATGTGTGCTATTTCAGAGTAAAAAATTCGAATATACGTATTGTATTGTTCGACGTTTTGCGTACAAAATATATATTATGAAAATGATTCGGAAATGTACAACACTTTAGTGATTACATCGTAACTTGGTTGGCTATTCTAGGAAATTCGAATCGAAAAATAATTAAATATCGTTCCATTGTTCTTATTTTCATTTACATTACTTGTCAAGATTTCCAGATTCCATTTCGTTTGAACATTGACATTGAATTTATAGTGAAAAGTGGCATCTTTTTTTTTGTAAAAAAGTAACGTTCTTCCGAAGTATGATTCCAAATTCAAATACTTTACTCGGTGGTAGAGCTTTGTGCAAGCTCGTCTGGGTAGGTACCACCCACTCTTCAGATATTCTACCGCAAAACAGCAATACTTTGTATTGTTGTGTTCCGGTTTGAAGGGTGAGTGAGCCAGTGTAATTACAGGCACAAGGGACGTAACATCTTAGTTCCCAAGGTTTTTGGCGCATTGGCGATGTAAGCGATGGTTAACATTTCTTACAATGCCATTGTCTATGGGCGTTGGTGACCACTTACCATCAGGTGGCCCAATGCTTGTCCGTCTAACTATACAATAAAAAAAAGGAAATTGAACCTTTAATAGGTGGCAACTTTATTTTATTTTTCATACATTATTATAAGTTAGATTGGAGAATTTTATTCGGTGAACAATTTTTCCAAATCGATTTCGGGTCAGGTTAGCTTTGAGAAACAAAAAAAAGGCTGCTTTTTCACTTATACGACGTAATATATAGCAATCATGCCAACTATTATTATTACCACTATTTGTCAAAATTCGAATTTAAAGAGTTACATACAAAATAGTGATTATAGAGTTATGGGGTGATTTATTACTAACTCTTATTAGATATTTTTTTATATATAAGCATTACAGCTATGCTTAATACAATAACTTATAGAAATAATAATTTAAACAACTAAAAAAAACGCTACGTGTCATAATTTATAACTATATCACGGTATATTGCTATAAATCCAGTGATCAATCAACCTTACACTCGATTCAACCAAGAGTTACACAGGTGTTCGATATTGGTCCATTTTTTTATATAGAGTGCGCGGTTGTTTTAACGTGACGATTAATTAAGTTCACCCTCGTGTAATTTGTTTTAGACTAAATCACAACACATAATTGTTAGTTAAATCGCTTTGACCGATTGTGCTTTAGTCAAATCGAACGTGATTATTATTTAAGTAAGTGACAAGAAACGCAATACATAGATATATTTTGTCGTTAGGTGTACGTTGAGTTAGGTGGTACATTTTTCGCAATCAGAGCGAAATTATTAATTACATTTCCAATGATATAACCACATGGGAAATACTAAGGATTGGCTTAAATTCCCTCATTTAGTTTGCTTGATTGACTCGTAGTTATCACATACAGTGCCAATTCTTTTAATAAGACAAAGCATCAGTAAAATTGAAAGCAAACATAATTTTACAATATTTAAAGCATGTAGAATCTGTATTATTCCCTGCAGACGGAGATGGATGGTTTGACTGGTCTTATTCGATTCAACGATGCAGGTCACCGACGTAACTTCACCCTTCAAGTTGTGGAAATGACTGTGGACAGAGATATGGTCAAGGTAGATCGAAGATTACTTTCTCATGCATTACTTGTTTTATTTCAAAATAGTGTATATTTAAGTAGATTAAAGGACATCGCCAATTTCTGTATTGCGGTTTGCATATGTATCGAATTTAATTCACAGCAATGCGTTGTGGTGTTTTACATTCGTGAATATTGGGAAATTAAATTTCTATAAATAAAAATAACTTAGCATTACAACAGAATAGACGTAAACATTTTCATAAAATCCTTTAATAAGATTCCTGTCAATAATTATAGATTATGATTTTGCTATAAAAAATGTCAAATGTCACATGGCTTGATGAGTATTTATCGTTCTCTGTGGTCTTACATTTTTTTGACCACCTCATTTATCACCAATCTTATATATAATTATAAAATCAAGTGCCCCGATGCTAGACTACGGTCTTCTTATACGAACATGCTATTCCAATACGGATTGATTGATACACACGTGGCATTTTTTTGTCCAACACTTTAGATTTGGACCCACGATCTAAGGTCAAGTATTATTTATGCGGAACATCTGATGAATGTCAAGCACACATAAAGTAAAGCAAAAGCTGACTTTTAAAAATAATTACTTAGAAAATCCCAATTTTGTATATTTCAATAATAAAAATGAACTGGCGATAGCTCCTGTAGAGCATCTTCTTAAAATATTAACTAATCATTTAATCCTTAAATAAAATTTTAAATAATCATGGCGAAAAATATCGCATTTTGTAAAGATAAATTTGAAAAACCCTCTCAATGCCCATTTCCATTTAAACACTTATCCCAGTATCACTAACGATAAGTATGAGATTGTGGTACAAATCTGATTCCACCGAAACGTTCTGCACAGCACTCAGACTAAAACCTTGTAGCATTTCTCGTCGTTATATTTCACATGAATATTGAAATTGATCGCTAAATAATTAAACTTTCTCTTAATTTCATTAACATAATACTTAAATTAGATAATATCAAATTACGATGTTATTTAATTGAATATACAAATTTTTATTCTGTGTTTAACTGTTATCTGTTCTAAAACTATTAAGTTTTTGTTTAGATTGGAACCTGGTATGACAACAAGGGTTTCATTCCGATTACTAGTAAGCTACCTGGTTTAAAGGAGCTTGGACATTACGATCGTAATAAGACTTACATCGTGGCTACAATCATTGAAGAACCATATACCTCACGAAATACCCATAATGATAATGGAAACTTACAATATAAGGGATTCTGCGTTGACCTTGCCTACCTTGTGCTCGAAAAGTTGGAGATTACGTGTAAGTATGACTATGTTAATGCAAATCGTGTTTGTACATGATAGTGTTACATACATTAATAGAATATCGTTTATGCTTTAAATTATCTCTTTATCGAGATATAAATATACAGATATATTTAGTTAGATGAAACGAAGTCACTTATAATATTAACAAAAAAAAATAACTAAGCAATTCATAAGAACTATTGGCTTTCTAAGAAAAATAAAATATAAAATCATCATAATAAATTGTTTAATACATGCTTTCACTTCTACTTATCACGCAGTTGAAATACGACTTGTAAAAGACAGTAATTATGGAAACGAAAACCCGAAGATGATTGGCGGTTGGGATGGCCTGGTTGGAGAGCTCGTGCGGAAGGTAAAATTATTTCAAAAATAACAAGAAATATATACATAACTTCAAAGACAACAAGCTCATACAATATCATAAAGACATAAAACTTCTATTCAATTCATACAATTTCCAAAATCACATTTGTTTTCGATATAGTCTTTAAATGTTGACGCTTTATACTCACATACACGATATATGTACTAGAATATATGTGCGTTAAAGGGTTCTCATTTATAGGATCTCACGTAGCGTAAATCTTCGCCGCCATTTATTTATCGCTCGCATCTATAAGTTACATACCTCATACGTAATGCTCTCGAAAAAATATCTTTCAGCTACGTTATTAGCGCTCGTGGCGTTTTCATCCAAGATTTTATCGAAATATTTTGTATCGAGTTATATCAGTTGCTTAAATGTTTCGTTCCTTATTATTCCTTTTTCTTATTTACGACGCATATAAAACCTGTATTACAGGATAAATTTTTTGCGAATATATGTATATATATAATATATTAAAATACTATGTCATGCTTATTTTGGAATAACTATTTAAGATATAAATACTTTTCAAGTTTTCGAAAAAATCGAATGTAATTTCGAAATAAATTCAAAGTAAGAAAAGTAAAGTCACGATTGCCAATGTTCTGGAATATGTCAAACTCGAAAGCTCACTAAAACCATCCATAAGCAATGACCTCCAATGCATTGGTATTGAAATGCTAAACAGTATTACAGAGAGCGGTGGCTTAAGTTTTTACAAGAATTGAATTTGCATGAATTTACGAAACTACTTCACAAAGACTCCGGAACTGCTATTCATAATCTTTGAACTAATATAAAAGAGTGTATACATAAAAGATGTTTGCTAAAACTATATTAAAGAAGAATGGCCGGAGTTTATGGACATTCAATATGAATGTTTTTTTGCATTAATATATTCAATAATTGGTTTTTGTATTATAGATTTTGAAGAATATTTTGAGTTATTTTATAAGCACGTTATTTTTAGTTAATCTATCTAAATACGGTTCTTATAGAATTGTACATTGTTTACTATAAGTTGACTGCCTCGTTGGTCTAGTGGCTAGATATAAGGCCGCAGACCCGATGGTCCTGGGTTCAATTCTCAGGTCGGGCCAATAAATAGTTATTTGGTTTTTCTGTCAGAAAAGCCCGGCGGTAGGAAAATTGGAAGTTGGAAGTGTTGGAAGTTGGCTAATCTCTCTTGAGATTGGCCGCCGTGGCCGAAATCTGGAGGACCTTATACTATAAGTTCTTTATTTATTAATGACGTAAATAGTTGTTAAGCAAATATTTGCGGGAAATAAATTTCATATAAAGCCTCACTTTACGTTACGTTACATAATAATGTAAAATTAAATATTAACTTTCATATTGTAATATTTATTAACTAAAGAATATTTTATATTTAAATGTACGAATTTTTTCATTATTATGTTTATTTATTGTTTTAGATAAAATCTTATTCCAAAGGTTATGTTGTAGACGAAACGGAGGTTCCCAGTATAATCATTTATTAGCTTCAAGCACTTACGGCCTTATTTATAAATGTTGCTTAGTTACTGTTTAGCTAAACACTGATTTGTCTCTTTCTGTCATTATTGATTTGACATACGAAAGAAGAAGACAAAATATTATTTAACTAATCACCAGTTAAATAAAGTTTATGAATAAGGCGGTTAATGTTTAAACTAACATACAAAGTACCCAACATTACAAGTAAACAGTTGCAATTAGAAAACTTTGAAGATAAATATAATAAACGGTGAAATTATATCGTGTACTGAACGATATATTTCTCGGGGCTTCGTACTTTCATGACATGATATCGGAGCTACGCCATCATGTTTTACATATCTAGTGTCTAGTCTTCCAACGAATGTCAAATATACCACAAAGACAGACTAGAAGTGTGTCACTGAATATCGCTACGAAAATTTCCAAAAGAGCAAATTCAGATTTGCCATTTTCGCTATCTTCGATCGATCAAAAATGGGTAACTGTGAGGACTGGGGCCATTTTTATTTGGATAAAAAGAATTCTTATATTTTTATTTATTTGACGTAAGGACCTTTATTGCGTGTTAAATATTAATATCTGAAGGTTATTTGAGTACCTCTCGCTTTATATACGAGCGAGTACAAAGCAACGTCTACACGATTTTACGTTGTTTGAATTGTATTATAACATGTACATTTAAGGTTTATTTTATGTGACAAGAGGAACGCGTAGCGAGTGAATATAAAAAATACACACCCTTTCAGTGTCTTACGAAATGTTCTCTAAGCAAATATTATTTCGAATTATCACTACAATATCCTACATTACGTATTAATTATTTTTGAATATTATAACTTTGTAAACTTAAATAGAAAATGCAAGTAATAGATAAATTTCTCAATCTAGGAGGTGGATTTGGTAATAGCACCATTGACCGTGAACATAGAACGAGAACGAGTCGTTGACTTCAGCAAGCCCTTCTTATCATTCGATGTGAAACCCGAGAAGAGTACCACGACCGACATCGCGACTATTTTCAGCTTCCTTCGACCCTTATCTAAAGACATATGGGTAAGATTAAAAAATATATTATTAATTCACTCAATTACGTTAACAATTCATTGTAAATGTAACTTATGTAATCGATACGATTTTATTTATTCGATATGCTTATATTACGATTTTCTACTTGTTGTCAGTACTTGCGTGAAGATTTATTTGCACGATCAGCGTAAGAATGATCGCAATTCGAATTAAATATTCGTTTCTAAACAAAATACGGTGGCATTTTAATGTATGCCGGGCATTAAGCTAATATTTGTATCTTTTTTTTTTTTGAATACTTTTTTAAAGATGTTTTTTAGAACTATTGTATCTTACGCTAATGTTATTTTTTTAGCTTTCCATCGTGGGCAGCATTTTTAGCGTTGGCCTGTGTCTGTTCGTGGTGTCTAGATGTTCACCGAATGAATGGCGTGTCATGTCATACACTGACTCTCATACAAACGAGAACAATGAAATTGCAACAACTAGGGTAACTAAAAATAATATTTTTTTATTTGTTATTTATATACCTTGATCGTTCTATATGTAAATGTGTAAATGTGTATGCTATGACGTGGTCAAATTCAACGAAACACAAATACATTATTTCTATAAAAAAACATTTGTATGATTTATTTAATTGAATATAAGCTTAATAAATCAATTGAAGTCGCATATTTAACGATGATACAAAATACAATTTTCGAGCAATTAGAAAGTTCAAAAACTTAGTTTATAATAAAAACAGGAAATAAACAATGTCTGACAATACTATTATAAAATTAATATTGCTTAAACAGCATATATATTCACTAAGAAGTAAATTCTACAAACAAACGTTTTGCTTTATAAATTATATTTAAAAAAGAATCGTTAAATTATTGAATCGTACATATATCTTATGTATAAATTATCCTCTTTTATAAATGTTCCAAAAGCCTTTATCTAGAAGTTAGACATCTTAACTACCACTTACCCCTTTTCTTCATGAATGAAATTTTAATTAAGGCTCTTTAAACACTAAAACTCTACTTAATTATACTCTTCTTGAGACTTTATAATAAGATTTTTGTACTTTTTAAAATCCATATAAAAAGTACGCTTCTTTTCTATATCATTCAATTAAATATTCCAGTCAAAAGATTTTTCAAACGATCGCTTCTTCAAATACATAATTAAATTATAGACAGCCCAGCCAGATTGATATTCATTATCGACACTATCAGTTACCGCAATAATGGGGGATGTAAAAGTATAATAATTTTCCAAAGCATCTATGTTTTTTTCTAATCGAATTATGATTAATTAAAGTGAGGATCGACTCGCTTTTTTTCGCTGATCATTGTACTTGTAGTTCCAGATTTGGCCTATTGAAACCTACTTAATAAATCCATCCCATATTTTCTGTGAAAAGTTTCAAAATAATGTATTTGTATTAAATGTTTCAAGTCTCACTTTATTCACGTTATGGTTAGACCCTTTGACGATTTCTTATTCAAAACGTCTTGGATGTTTCAGACTACAGTTGTGAATGAATTCAGCTTTTGGAATTCTATATGGTTTTCGCTTAGCTCCTTTATGCAACAGGGTAGCGAGTTTACCCCGAGGTCAGTGTATATTTTATTATTTAATTGTAAGAAATATATTATTTTTATTGACTTGGTTATAAAGTACTATTAATTTTTTTCTGATTTATGCATTCTTTTGTATTTTTAGATCTCTGTCTGGAAGGATTGTTAGTGCGGTTTGGTGTTTCTTTGCATTGATCCTCGTCTCCATTTATACCGCTAATATGGCTTCTTACTTGACTATGAATCGCATTACTGAACCTCTTCACACCTACACGAGAATGACAACATGCCCGGCGGTAGGATTACTAAAATCCTTTTCCACTCAATTTGTCTTTAAGATGAGTTTAAAAAAAATCCTTCTATGACTCTACTCTACAATTTTACAGGATTATGTTAAACGACCACCAAAATCAGCCTTTCAAGCCCCGGAAGACTTATGGATGGGATTCATATCAACTGATGGTTTCCTTGGGAGTGATGATAAGAAACCGTGTGAGATGTTGGTCTCCGTAACCAAATCTGGTGTCAAGGATTTTGCTATTGCTTTTCCAAAAGGATCTAAGCTACGGTAGGCATAATTCGCTATAAATTTGCATGGCGAATGTTCTGAGCGAACACACATATTTAAATTGCTTGTGATTGTTGCGATGCATTGCGAGTTATGCGGTTGCACTTGCGTATTTAACTATGTAGATGTATATTCTTAAGCATATATTTCTAGGGATGGAGTGAATTTGGCTCTACAGGCTCTCAGGAATCAGGGTGAGCTGCAACAACTTGTACGGAAATGGTTTATCGATGCTAAATGCTCCATCGACGGCGAGGTAATAAGGGTCGCTCACGGAAAAGCTTTTATTCGTATTTGATTATTTATTTTTTTAAATAAATATTAATTCTCAGATTCATGGCAAGGAGTTGACATTGACTCAATTAGCTGGACTTTTTTACATTCTGATTGGAGGATTGGCCGTGGCAATGGGCGTGGCTTTAATGGAATTCTTCAAGCACCGTAGAAATGCGGTTGCTCGGGCAAACGTCACCTTGCGAAATGCCCTTAGAACCAAGCCAACCGGTAATGGTGACGCGAATAATATCAGCCCAGAACACGAGCCTCCTGAGGAACTACTTGAACCTGAAACACTTGAGTGGAATGGCGCTGCTTATACTGGGGTAAGCATTCAAACCAATTAACTGCTAATTATTAATTTAAACGCCGCATGGATCTTGAATTATAGTTAAATACAATTTCACTGATATCGATCAAGTAGATATCACATTATATAATATTTAAATTGCCCCCTTATAAAATTGCAAATATTACACATCGCTTAAAATATATTAAGATGTAACTTCACTTAAAAATCATAATTTTTTTAAATATTATGCTTATGGATTATTTTATAAATTGCATTCCCTAAATTTTTATGGCTTGTTATTTTTGTTGGCACTCATTATTTAATACTGCTAATATTATAGAGAGATAAGAAAATGCTCGCACCCTCTTAGATCCTGATAAATTTTACTGTTCAAAACATTTTAATTTAGACTAAAATAAAAACAAACGTTTCTATATTACATAATTATATTATTTAAAGATATGTCTGTCACAATAAGTAGTATCTAATTTTGTTACCCCAAAAGAGGAATAGTATTATTTAATGTCAATTAACTTAAAAATATATTTATTTTGTATAACTTGGAGTATTTTTTGATAAATTAATTAGTTTTCATTATACTATCTAAAACGGTGCGGTATTTATTAAAACTTATCAAAGGTAAATAATTGATTTTATATTTGGTAGTATATAATGATAAACAGCCTAGCAATATTATAATCTTGGTAATATTTTTTTCGCCTCGTCTCTCTATCTTCTATCTGTTTTATGAAATTAATTTATATCTTTTTCTATTCGTTATAATATTTTATTTATATCAATGAAACAAAAGAACCAAGATTTAATATCAGACTTATATTATGCACATAATAATAAAAGCAGTAGACGTTTAAATTATAATTAAAACGTTTACGACATGCCGTTATGTTTTAATTATAAAAAGAGCCATTCTTACATAGCGATATTCAAAATAAATCACTATATCGGACTTCCAATAAATTATTTTTAGGTCGAGAGGTGTATAAGTTAAATATCGTTTTACCCGCGGCTTCGGTCGCATCATAATTTTAAATACCAATTCCACATTTTTTCTTCCTTCAAAAATGAAGGATTTAGATACACTTTCTTCCTTTATACTAATACTGACCGTCTTTTATACTAACTTAAAATGTAACATTTTCAAAAATCCTTCCTCAGTGCTAATCTACTTAGTAAAATAAACCCGAATAAATTCCATTGTGCTAGGCGCAATTATTGTCAATGTCAAATGTCAGTCAGTCATTCGGTAGTAAAAAATATTATATACATATTATTGGTCTTTTCACTTCAAAAACTTGCCAGATACTGGTGGGTGTAACACCAATCGCTGCGTGCTGCGCAGATTGGCTTTTATAGTTACACTACAATTGTCGGGTGTTGTCAGTTATTAATAAATCTTTAATGCGTTTGAAATTAGTATTGGAGGGAGCTAAAGTCCAGCCGCTGAGGCCTTCATGTCGTCTGTCAGGTATACCAAAAGTTGACATAAAATTGCATCAGCGCAAATGATTTAGAAAAAAAAAATATAATCTAAATTATTTTAAATTAAATTGATCACAAAGTTATATTATATTATCTTATGAGTGGACATCATTATATTGTTTTAAATTATTATCCTATTAGTTAGAAGATAATAAAAGATAGTAGAGTAGTATTTTTATCGTAAATTCATCACCGCTTCGAAGTTCGCATCGTTCTTTCGATCACTAATCTCTCAGAAACCTATTCTCTCTGCGGCCGGACATTAGCTGGATAGTGTCGCTTGGTGTCAGTCACCAATCGGTTTGTCGCATAATTATGACTATTAGGAAGCTTAGCTTACCAGTATTTGGCACATTGCTAACACTTATGTCTTTTTCACTTTGTCGTTGCTGGTAAACGTCATTTGTCAATACTATTGCTCAGTTTGTTAATAAACAATCCATAAAGTATTATTAGAAAGTAACGTTAGCAGATAGATCGATAAAATCGATTTAAATTAAACATTAATGTAATTTGATCGAAATAAATATATGTAGCTTGCTACTCCAATGGTTTACAGACAGTTCTTCACAAATTAATCGTTACTAGAAATATTGTAGTCTTATTACAAAATGTCTTGTGAAATTATTTTATTCAGAAACCGTTAAATTTTATATCAGTTAACGGTTGTAAGATCTTACAAGTATAGGCCTCAACGCACTTTTAATGGTTTGCATTTGTAATATTTGTCGATTTGAATAACGCTGTGTAGGAAAGGTCTTGAAAAAGCATTTAATTTAATTTAAATCATCTTTCTATTATTTTCTTATTATTATTTTTTTCACCATTAATAACACCAAAAACTACTTAACCGATTTTAACTGTTGAAAATACTCAAAGCCTAAAATATAACTACTGAACCGAGGCATGAGTTTTCATTCATTTTTTAATATCAATGTGTTCAAAGCGATGTTACCTAACGTGTTAGGTGGTGTTAGTCTCTTGATAGTCTGTCACATTGTATCGATAAAATAAATGTTGTTTCAAATCTATGCGACGTATTTCTATGGAAAGTGACTAACCGATCATAATCCTATTCGCAGGTAACAAGACTTTAAATACATTGTTTTATCACCCCCATCAACTAGGTGCTATAGACACGACCAACTATGTTAAGTAGAAGTATCATATCAATTATCTTAGAAATATGCTCTCCAGTATTACACCTCGTCTAGTCAGGCTGCAGGTCAGGAAGAGACTTCGTTGCATGCCAGTTTCACACCAGTCTGATCCGCAACCCGGGGCGGCACCTCGCGTCGCGCGTCCCATGCTCGTCGTATGTCGAGCCCAATTGATTTGTACCAGCTGTAAACATAGCTGATCACGATCTATATATTTTTTATTATTTTTCTTATTTTATTATATCGCCAACGTCCAAATTATCAAACTGATGTTGATGCGTTATGTTAATTCAATCTCCTTCTGTTATGATTTTATTATATAAAATAATACGATTTTTAGTTGAAATTTATTATTGCTTTTGACACTTAATTTATTTTTTGTATTGAATTTTATTTCGAATTTCCTTATTATATTCTACCCTATCGTCTCGTGATTTAATAATTAAATTCGAACCGATTTAAACTTAACAATGACACCGGCATTGATAACGGATTATTGTCGGAACCGTGGATTTATGAAACCGGACTGGATTGAAAATGGATCTATCTTTAAGCAAAAATATAATCGCATTATTAAATCGATGTCTCACTTTGGATGTTAAGAATAGTTCTTCACTTACATTTCAAATCATCGGAACTAACCGAGTAGATGTTATCAGGGTCTTTTAAAATTACGTGTTTAGCGTTAACTTCAATTAGTCAAAATATATGTGTAATTTTCCGTAAATATTCATGTAAATCATAAGCCAAATTAATTGTCAAGACAATTTGTGTTTGATTTGTTTAATTGGTAACGTCAGCAATGTTACTTCTATAATATTTCGAAATAGGTTTCATTGGTTTATCGCTTCTCGAATTTTATAACATCCAAATAATATATACATTATATATTAATAAAGACCACCTGACCGATTTCGGCCACGGCGGCCAATCTCAAGAGCGATAAGTCAACTGCGCAGGAGACATTATCTCCTCTCTATTCAGACAAAATAGTCTAGTGGCTAGATGTAAGGCGGCAGACCCGGAGGTCCTGGGTTCGATTTCCAGTACGGGCCAATAAAATGTTATTGGGTTTTTCTGTCAGAAAATTCTCAGTAGCAACCTAGAGTCTGGAAGTTGGAAGTGTTTACAGTCCCATGCTTCGGAATGCACGTAAAACCGTTGGTCCTGCGCCTGAACTCTTTCCGGCCGTGTCGGATTGCCGTCCCATTGGATTATGAGAGCTAGGGAAAAGAGAGTGCACCTGTGTTTGCACACAAACTTGTGCATTATAATATCTCCTGCGCAGTTGGCTAATCTCGCTTGAGATTGGCCGCCGTGGCCGAAATCTGTCTGGTGGACATTTTTATATTATATATATATCTCGTCGTCTCTGTCCGAATAATACAAATACAATCTATTGTTTTTTTTTTTGCTGACGTTACTTTATTAAAATTAAACTATTCAATCTTTTACATAATATTATATAATATATATACATTCCTTGTGTGATAGGTAAAAAAAAATGAATTTTATCATTAGGTTAGAACTTTTAATGCTTTAGAGTCTTAAGACGTCGATTGTATTTCAATAAATCTAATTGTTGATGTTAGTTGGTAGCAGTATAGAATTAATAGATGTAAATTTATTTCTTAATATTTCAAATTTATGTTGTTATATATTATGTAACTATAGTCCGGGAGATGAGTGTTAGTTTACTTAAATTGAGAGTCTCAAAGATTTGACTTGTGTATTTTTCTTTGATCGATAATAAACACGAACGATGACTTAATTAAATAAAACATTGTCAATTTTCGTAATCCCACACTCATATCTTGGACTAAAAATAGTTCTCGGTTATTTGAACTATGTAGTTTAAACTTATATGATATTATGCTGTTTTTTTTAAGTAACTGTTTGTATTCTTCCATAATAAAGAAATATGTATGGCTCGAGCCTTATTTAAAATTGACTTCCTGATATTGTATATAATACATTATGCGAGCCTAATTAAGATTTTTTCTATTATTCATTTATATATTATAATATATATTAAGAGAATATGCCAAAGGCACTACATAAGGAACTCATATCAAGAGACTATTGATACTGTATAACGATCAGACCGCTTCATTTCGTCGTCCCTGTTTAAAAATTCAGTTGTACTTAGTTCTCAAACTATACTATACCTCTCATAGCAATTAATTCATATTATTATTAAGCTTCCGTCCTACAAAGCTTCTGTCGAAACAGTATTGGTACAGATTATGGTAATACGTCAGATTTTTATTTATTAGCTGTCTGTCATTTTTCTTTTTAAATTAGCTAAAAAATTCAATGCTATGTCAAAAGACAAAACGCGTTATCGTTTATATACATATATATTAATAAGTAACGTTTTTTGTTTTTAATTTAGATTTATTTTGGCTAAGCCTGATAGAAATTGATATTGCTTTAAAATTTTTATGGATGATATTGGCAAATGAGATACGTAAGATGAGTTGGTCAATGTGAATATTCGGTCTTCAAATTCATTAGGATGTTGATTCTTTTAACGTCAAAAGGCGATAAGAAATCGAGTTCTGTGATCGATTTAATGAAAAAGAAGTGCCAAATTTAAAAATTTAAGGAGGGTGGTTAATTATATTAAATTGATCACCATTGATAGGTGGTAATTATTGATAATATAATATGTGCGGTCGCGTCCGTCCGTCACAAAAAGGCTGAAAAATACGAGTGGAAAATTAAAATTTATACTACTGATAATTCGGACATTCAATCTTGGATACTTTTCACAACTAATGTTTTGTGGTACATTTGGATGGGAATCTCAATTAAACGTTCGAAATTAAATACAACTTTTAACGAAAATAAAAATATCTAAAAACAGCTATGTAAATACCGGTCGAACTGGATGTAACTTTTAGTGTCAATAATATAGTGACGGATGTCGCTCTGTCAAAAAATGTACCACGCTCGAATATTTTCGAATATAACCAAATTTGAATTTCATATTATATCGAATATTATTGGTTTGAATAAAAAATAGAGGAATGTTAAAATTTGCGCACCGACATGATATTGCGACCGCACAGCTTTGCGAGCGTTCAAGAAATTTTGATCTCAAATGCTTTAAATCATTTTTTTAGTTCGAATACATTCTTACAATACACAGCGTATGGCTGTACAACAATCCTACATTAATTACTTAGTTAATTATATTAGATATATAAAATATTATCTATTATTAAGTTTAACGTTATTCTTCAAATGACTGATTTACATAATCGTTTCATTAATTAGTGTTTAGTATTAAGACATACTATATTTTAATATGTTAACTATTGTAAGAATAAGGGAATGATAACATAAGTTAGATTTTTTCGGAAATGCAGTCTACAGCAGTACGAGTAAACGCACTTCATGATAACTCGCATTAAGGTATCAATGCATCTCACTCACACGTATTACTTACGAGTAGTATACCGCGCATCTGTCACGCGCCTCTATTGGTCAATACAAAACGTATTATTTTGTTTCTTTAATAAACTAAACTGTGAATGTATTTATGAATGTCGCATCGAAACAATCCTTTGGGCCTAGACAAGTAACTTATTGATTATCGAATTCGTTTTTGGGAAACAACAAAACGTACTTATAGACGATGTGATCAAATATAATGACGATATAAATTGCTTTGAATCGAATCGAACGTTTTCTACGAACGCCGATTGATTTTCGATCGTCATCTACAAAATGATTTATATCACTGATTGATAATTCTCCGATTAAGACTTCTACTGGCCATTTTATTAGGCCTAAGCCTAAAAAGCTCTAATCAGTCGCATTTGTTAGTTGCACTTTGACAGATTACTTTGGATCTTTGATTCCCGATTGGATGAACTGTAATTAGGCTGCTGCGCTGTGAAGAGATTGAATTCGGAATTTACATACCTACTAGCTAATAGATTTAGTTATTATTATCATAATGATACGCACAAATGTAAAAGAACAAGAAGAAGTATCCCTGAAACAAATTAAAACGCTTTCGCATCTGATTCGTTTCATCGAAACGTGTTCTCGATTCTGATCTTGAAATTATATTCTCTTCGCACTTCAAAACTGCATTGATACCTTTTTTGCGGTATCCGTTTAAGAATAAAACTCGGAACAGAAAATGTTTTGCATGATATGTAATTTATAATGTAAAATTGAAAGATTAATGTAAATTAAAGTAAAAAGAGGTTAACAGGTAAGAAATGTCAGAAAACGAAGAACGAACAAGACCTTTCTTAGGTACGCCTCTTGACGTTTCTCATCAATGATATTATTCATAAATAGTTCTTGTATTAATTGAACGACATATCGCAATGCAATATCGTGTCGAGGGAATTTGCAACGTGTGTTCTAAAACATCACGCAACCATGCTGCATCGTGGTATACACACACAATTTTTCAAGCCACTGTTTTCATATGTATAATATTCCTATGACATTCTTCTGTTCTGTCACTTTAGCTCTTCTTCAAGGTACATTGATCTACATCAGTGCCGTGTGTCAATTTTGACTATTAAACGTCAAATGCATTGCATAGGATTGCATCGTTAGTTTTGATTTGACATAACTTTTTATAATATAGGCTTTTCGTAAATTTCCACGACACGATATCGTTGTGCGACACGACGTCGAAACATGGCACGATGCGGCCTCTCAATGTGTGTCTATTTTTCACCCTTATTAATTAGTCTGCATTTATTGTTCCGAGTCGAACTCTTCTCTTAAATCACCTTATTAATAAACGTTAACAAACGGCACTATAATATATACATATATTTAATACAAATTCATTAAAATCACTTGACAAAGGAATCAAGTATTTTCTTCTAAAACGAATAACATGTTTAAAGACTTAACCATCAATAAAGCGATCGAAACCCTTGGATTAAAAACTGGAAGAGCTTAAATCCGTGTAAGCCGCCTGTGAGTGAAAGAAAGAATGAGTACTTTGTATGTGTTTGCTTTTCTACTCTTACCTTCTGAAAAGCAGTTGAATACATAAGAAATATGCATTTGTAACATCGATTCTGTAACTTAATCACTCACAGGAAATGCATATAAATAACCTAGTTGAAAATTAAACTTACCAAAAGTTTATGGCCTAATAGAAACATGAAAGTGCTAAAACATATCGTATCATATACCTCAAGCGGCCTAAAAGTTCAGTAGAGCTCAGTAAAGGTTACTTATTCTGCAAGAACAAACGTGAAACACCACAGAAAACGATCATGTAATTTCAGGTAATTTTATGCGATATTGAAAATAGTAATTATATCATTTCAAGAATACATCAAAATAGTATATCACCAATAAGTCAGTTGTCATTATTTCAGGGATGAGAAGTAAGTTCTTACAGAATAGCAATGCTGTACTTCGTAGACTGATGGATTTCTAGTTTTAACGTGCGAAATAACAATATCCACTAACTCTTTTCTATATATATTAAGCAGTAACCGATCGTTTTTGAGTATCGATTAAACGGAGTCGTTTCTAAAAGTTCTTACGTCACATGTGACTCCGTTGTGAAGGTTTGATATCGGGACACTTTTAAATAACGCCAAAACGAATCGATTTTTATTTGTATATAATATTTGAATATAAACTACTGAAATTATAATTATGGTGGATTATTAGCCGTTATTATAATAAATTCCTATGTATCAATCCATTTTAGTATGTATAAACTATGCATATGTATGTATATAATCCGTGTGAGCCCGCGCTAACATTTATTAATGAGTCAAGTGTCGTTTACTGTACACGGTAATCGGTTTATCAAATACTCTATAACTCAATATGTATGTGTAATAGATGTGTTTAATGCAACTTATTTATAGTATTAAGATTATAATTGTAACCAATTGTCAAAGCTAATATCAGTGTTTGTTATTATAAATAAATAAAAATATGAAAAATCCAAACGACTCGTTTTTTCTTTTACAATTCTATTTCAAACTTATTATTTCGATTAAATAAATTTTATAAATGTTAAATATATTTGTGTTGTTCGTTTGTTTATAACATAAGTAAGCAGAGGGGCAAATGGGCCACCTGATCGTAAGTGGTCATCCCAGCCCATCCCACAGATTATAGTTCTTATATGTTTTGATTCTACAAAAACTACTAATTCGCTTAAAGTAATATTTCACATCGTAATAGTTTATAGAACGGACATAGGCTAACATACTATATGTTGATATGTTGCATATTTTTTTAGACACATTCAACATAGACGCAAAGCAAATTGTTGGTAAAAGTGCTATGCAAAAACTTTGCCTTTTATAGAAAAAAATCTAGATATAAAAATAAAAGATAACTTTAGTTCAATTAATTTCTAATAAAGCATTCATATTTATCAAATGAACACCATAATATTAAACTAGCTCATATCAATTTTAAACAAGTATTTTAAAAGATATATCAAGCTATTCATGTGACAAATTGAATCAACGCATGATAAAAATAGAAAGAAACGTGAGTTAAGATGTAACAACAATTGAGATTATTAGACATCGACAACGTATGGCCGATTATTTATCATGAAATTGCCTCACTTATGTATTATTTTCGGTGCAGCACGGTAACTTTTATTGATCAACTCATCGCCATGACCATTTGTACAATTTTATATACAGACAGGACAGTCTGCCTTGTTTTGCTAATACATATTGTACATAAAACAAAATGGATCTTAATTTAATTCCTACGAAGTCAGAATAGGTATTCATTATAAAAAGAACACGACATCCAATAAACAGTCGTGTGACAATGTACGAAAAAGCTAGCAATATTGCTTTTCTGAAATGCGACGACTCTTCCTACTATAATTAAAAAACACAGAAAATACGGAAGTAATTATTCTAGTAAGTCTAGTAACAGCCTGTTATTTCACGGCTCCTTTTGAGGCGGAGGTTTGGAGCATATTCCTCCACGCTACTCCAATGCGGGTTGGTGGATACACATGTACATGGCAGACTTACGACACAAGCAGGTTTGTCCCTATGATGTATTACTTCAACGCCGAGCATGAGATGAATTATACACAAATTAAGCACATGAAAATTTAATTATGCTTTATTAACTATAAATAAGATTATTTATAAATATACATAGATTCTTGATTGTTTGGTATTGTGAGCTGCAGTTTCAACCGCATTAAATTTGTATTATATCAGCCTGTTTCATACAGTTTGCCATATTTAACGACGTTTATGGACATTACTGATAATGGTTATTGCTCCACTACTTAGGAGTATAGCATCAAGTTATAAACCATATCCAATTCCTCAACTAACGTCCTATATATAATATATCAGCTCAAAAATAATTATTAGAAAATAAGTTTGGTTTTGACTATTATTTATCTTATATCCTAAAGATATAGTATATTTTTGTACTTATCTTTTATGATCACCCTTTTATGCGGTCGCCGCTTAGTATATTACTTTTGACAGTCTGGTTCATTATTCGCCCAGGAGATCGGAATTGCGATGAATGATGAAAATGTACTCTTGTTTCGCTTAGCAATTCAAATTAAAATTCACCTTGCTTATTGATTGTCAAAAATATACAACCGGTTCGGAAATATTTATCTCAGACCTGAGGAGAAATAAACTCTGCGGGATGTTAATTTGTTTTACATAAAGCTAATCCACATTTAAAGAATTACTGACAATATAAATTATAAATGTTGCTTAGCAGCTGTTAAATACTGATTTCTCCTTTTTTATTATTATTGATTTGACATACGAAAGAAGAAGACGGGGCGTTGAACAAATCAACCGCAACACGATTGATTAAAATTATAAAGCTCGTATATTATCGATTACATGATTAATAATATAATTATTATTATATATATATATTATTATATATATATATAAATATATATATTAAAATTTATATATTATATATTTATTTGTATATATTAATTGCATGGCTGTAATATTATTTTATCGTTGAAATCTCCCCAAATTATTTGTGTTTGGCAAGAAATGAAGCAAGCGGATTGCTTTTTCCACTGTCATAAATCAGAAAGTCGCAGATGGCGTTGACCTGGACCATTATTGCTATTCCTAGCTAAGAATGATTATTACTCACACTTCAGAGACGTTAACGAATATTTTTTCCGGTCTCGTTTTCGGAACGAATTATTTCAAACTTCTATTATATAAAAATATCCCATGCAATCTAAGTTATCAATTTTACTTATGTAATCTCATTTTTATATGAACGTTTCGTACCAGTATATCTACACATACATGTAAATATTTTTTCATGTTAAGCAGCGTTCTATGTCACAATAATTCGACATAAGTGTATTAAAAAAAAACTTTCAATTATGTCAACAACATTTTATCAACTAAATAACATAACACATGTTTTACATATATAAAAAAACAAACTAATTATTTTTACATTGCTACATGTTATTGCAAAAGTATGATAAAATGTGGGAATTTTATCCAAATATCAATTAAAACAACGCAGAATATAGCTTTAATATATGTATAATTTCAGAACATTTATGGTTATACCAAATGCCAATATCTAACATTATTGATATGTATTCACTAGATAATGAATTCATTAGTTAGTTTTGTTTCTACTTTTATTTAAACTTGACGATTTGAGTGAAAGGACAACATCATCATCACTCTGTCGTCTACTTCTGGACATAGGCCTCTCCAATGGCACGCCACTGAGCCCGATCTTCAGCTCTCGATTTCCATCCGCTGCGAGCCACTTTACGTGTATCCACACTCATCTAGCTGGAGAGCGTCCTACGCTACGCTTGCCACGGTTGTCGGTTCTACGACACATGTGACCAGCGCACTGCCACTTTAGCTTAATAATCCTTTGAAAGGGATAAACGAAATTCTACCGAAACCACTTGATTCTACCTATATAATGATGTTTTATCCCGAAATTCTGAACAACGCCATGGTATACTTCAAAGAAAGATAAATCAATCCAATAAGGGACATTTCCCAATAGGATACAGTTTAAATCATCAAATCATACGCGTCGATAGATACGATATAATTATTTTGCATCTTTAAATTGACAGCCATGGATGGTTAACATTTAATTAAGTAAATTTAATAATAATTATTTTTTTACTATCCTGATAAACATATTGGTAATTTTTATTTATGCTAAAAGTCATCCTTAGCGCGTATTGAATTTTTATTTGAAAAGTTATTGAATTTAATAAATGACTAGCAAGAAATAAATTAAATTCTCTATTTCAATAAGTTAGATCAGAATATTGCACTGATTTCATTTTATATTGCCTAGATTTTCAAGCGAAATCCTATTTTTATTTACGTACAACAAGAACGGAAAAATATTTTTCCTTACGTAATATCCGCCGTTCAAATAAAAATTTATGATTGAACTGATGTATGTGATATTTTTCTGGAAATTCTTTTTGCATGAATAATATTAATTGATTTAGTTTTTCTATGATATTTTTATGATCACTAGCTACCAGTGCATACTTCATGACTACATTTAAGATTTTTATGAAAATAGTCCTCTTACATATCTTATATAATGCAGAACTAGAATTTGTCCTATTTTAACAATTCCGTAGGCACCAATTTTGTTAACACTTATAAGACAAGTACATTTGTAATACCTACAAATATAGCAAACGTTTTTTTTAATTGTTGTAGTTGTTTTGTTGGCCTAGTGATTAGCTTATAAGGCCGTACATCCCAAGGTTCTGAGTTCAATCCGGGTCTATCCAATAATAGGATTTTCTGTCAAGATAACTTATCATTATATGGAGTTCGTCGACGATAAATATATGTATATAAACAATATTTGTTTAAAAGCCGAGATGGGCCAATAGTAAGAACGCGTGAATCTTAACCGATGATCGTGGGTTCAAGCCCGGGCACGCACCACTGCATGTGCTTAATTTGTGATTACAATTCATCTCGTGCTTGACGGTGAAAGAAAACATCATGAGGAAACCTGCATGTGTCAAATTTCATTGAAATTCTGTCATGTGTATTTCACCAACCCGCATTGGAGCAACGTTATGGAATAAGCTCCAAGCCTTCTCTACAAAAGAGAAGAGGCCTTAGCCCAGCAGTGGGACATCACAGACTGTTACTGAATAATTTTTAAAAATGTGTTTCATTTCAAAATTAAAAATCATATATTTTTTTTTCAATTTGGCAAATTTCATTCGATAACGCGACAAAGACCCAATAAAATCATTTTATTTAATGACTTTCATTACATGTATTTAAGAAGTGAGACAAATGAAAGGAAAACTCATAGAAAACTTAATCACGCTAAACAATAATAAAGATTATATTATTTGTTCGACCTTAATATAATCTAAATAAATATACCGTTTAGGTTCCAAGTGGGTTTGTTATGGTACCGTGCTTTAACGAGCCTTAAAAATTTGTTGGTATTCCTCGGCTTTAAACTTCTTAGTAATATGATATATACTTTTAATAGACTACGGCTCGAAGATCCGCGTTCTAGCATGTTAGTACTGCTGCAGACAATGAAGATGGGCCTACAAAAAACTTTGAGATGATCTGTCAAGAGAAATATTATACAGTAATAAAAATATGTTATATTATTTTATTTATATATTTGAGGATTTAATGTAAATAGTTCTTATGTAATATATTTATATGTTACGATAATACCAAACATGTTATAATGAAAATTGCGATATAATGAACAAAACTTTTCTAAAAAGTTCCCTCTGTATGTTCAAATTCAAATATTTAACTTTCCATGATGTTTATGTAAGTAAATACTTACGAAATATTCCCGCTTGTCCGTTTAACTATGTTAAACTATACAAATTCTGAATATTTGCATTAGTATAAAAAAGCTGACAAGCGTTCAAACTGTTTTTATACCTTTTTACGCGGAAACCACTTTGGTCCAACAATAATAATTTAAAGTATCTTTAAAATAATTGTTTTTTTATCACCAAACAGGTTAGCGACATCTTTGCGGCCAAACGAGAATTCAAATATTCAAATATACAGTCGTTTAGCACCGCAGTTGTGAGTGTATACTTATAAACTTCCAGGTCACAATTGCATTCTCTTGTTCCAATTGTGTCGCCAATTTTGTCCTAAAGGACAAACGTAAACGTTACTATTTTTTTTGTGTTTAATTTTGGTAATTAGAAAGCTATTTCTGGACTAGAGTAAGTTCTTGCGAGGGTGTTAAATGTTAGTACTAGATAAATGGTACATATCTACCTGGACCCTTCCTGTGTTAAAGCATAACCCGATTAAGCAATAAACCGATTGGTTCAAGTGCAAGAATTTGGATTATTTTTAAATAACTCATTATTATAGACCTGGATTTGCTGACCCAAAAATCCAGTTCATTTGTACCGGCATGGTGACTTTTCAGGGGTCTAAATACGTAATGACAAAAAAAAATTATGGTCATAGCGCTGGTACCGGCGGCCCAATCGCGTGTGTTAATCGAACGTGCCGGATAAATTTCGAGAGTCTAACCTTCTTTGACCTTCAAATTTACGGGAAAAAATTAGTCCATCAGACTAGAGTTAATAATTGGCAAGAAATACATTGTGAAATCTAAAAGAATACATTGAACAATATTTATTTTATAAAAGCATATAATAACCTCCAATGCAAAAGCGAGTCAACTAAAGGTCGCGCCGCAATAACAATCAGCAATTAAACGGCTAATCAAACGAAATTTATCGTCCTCGCTCGGATTACACATTTATCGGATTACACGAACGACAACACGAAAATTATCGATGAGAATAAAATTTCAATTACAAAAGCAAAATTACACCGTAAAGTTGCGCAGTGCACGTAATTACAATGTTATAAAGACCGATCTATCTTGATTATTTCCTGGCATGCTCAGAGCGTTGTAATAAATTAGATGTTAATCAGAAAAGGCGTATCTTTGGCCAATATTGTGCCGTATGTAAGTTCTTACGACTTTTTGTTATCCGGGGATCTCACGTGACTTCGGCTGAGCTCTGGAATCCTTTGTTGGACATCGTTTTCGTTCCGTGCCGTTTGTGGCACGAAGGACACTGGCTTAAGTCGCTTTCCAGATCTACATAATATGTTACATTATGTTTTAAACTATTCGACGTGAACCATAACAGAGTTTTTAAATGAAATCACTACATTTATCATCCAACATCTTTAACTTTTCTTATATATATGAATCTTTGTTCTTCCCGTATATATAAAAGAAAAATCTTTAAAAATAATCAGTATCACTATTTGTATGTGTTCGTTTATTTGTCCGAACATTACATCAAAATCACGTATAGTAAAACCTTTATACTGTACTTTTATTATGTTCTTGTGGAACCTCACGCAAATAATATGAGTATTATAGTCGCTTACAAGAAATATAAATCTATATTAAAATTATAAATGTGAAAGCAACTATGTCTGCTGCACTTTCAAGACTTAACCACTGAACCGGACCCCCCACTGAGCTTGAACCCCAAAAACGGACAAAGGCTACTTTATTTACCTTTCCCCCTAAAACGCGGACGAAGACACGGATAAATATAGTTATTTATATATAATAGATTAATAAAATGAGAAATAAACTAAAGTAATTCCAGAGCATCTGAAATGACAGTCAGGTAAAGTGTTTTGCTTTTAAAAAAACGTAGCGATTTAAGAAGATTTCCAATCATTTTTACAGCAAGTGCTTTTATTTAGTTGCTATTTGTTAAATGTGCCGTTGCTATCAAAGCGACACCTTCAAGTGGCAATCGGTAAATGTCAAGTCTCCAATAAAAATAAGATTCTAAGAGCACATTTAAACATTTCCTTTTGAAATAATGGCAGTTTCCTAAATGATTTACTTACTAAAGCACAGTCGTTCTTATTTTAAAATTTAACGAATTTTATTATCTACTAGCTGTTGCCCGCGGCTTCACTCGCGCGATTTTTATATCTATACAAATATTATAAATAGTTTTGTACGTTTGTTTGTAATGAATAAACTCAAAAACCTCTGTATATATATTTATTAATTTACCCTTATTTAAAATACAATACTTTTCCAATTACCCACATTAATTGAATTTTCGAAGTTCCGATTACAACTTCGCGGACATTGAAAACGCCATCTTTTCGCGACCAATGATATCGCGTCAATTGATATCGTTGACCAATGATATCGCATTAATTCGGTGTCAAAGTTGCTTATTTGGGTTTATTCCTGTTGTGGTTGAAATAGGCTGTAGAATATTTACTGTTGTGAATACGCGCTATGGTTTATCCCGTATGCATACATTTGACAACTCTGAAATAGACACACACATATCATACATATGTGATAAATCCTATATAGTATTTAAAATTCTTCGCATACTTTTGTCATAAAGAAATGAGAAATGAATTCTAACTAAATAGTAAATTATTTCAGGTTGGCTGACGCTTATGTTACGAATAAACAAACTACGAAGCTCGATTATATTTATTTAACTTTAATAATTTTATTCGTTCTTATCCCATAAAAGTTTCTATAATATGAACGTAAATTATCTCACTGCGTCATCACGTAGAAAATTTTAAGTATATTTATTATTTATTATCCTTACTTGTATTATAAATGCGCGACTGAATTTGTTTGTTCGTTTACTTCTTACCCGATCATCTTGAAAATTTGCATATTCGTTCTCAGAAGTATAGAAAAGGATTAAGGCACGTAACAGTAAACCAAAATGGTAAATTGGTAAATTTATCCACCCCATTTCTCCCGTTTGGGGTTGAAAATCTAACCTTTTTCAGCTATCATCAACTTTTCACGTAGTGTCGAAAACGTAAACACTTCCACTCGACCCAGATTACCGCCACCATTACAGTTCAAAAGTGTTTATTCGTCGTAACTTGTTAATAACTTGATTTAAATACAGCGTTTACGCTATTTCAAATGAAAATTAGTTTCAAAAGCAGATACGAAGAGAAACTTCTGTCCATAGATGGGTAGGATGATTTATAAAGTTATCATTTAGAATATATAATCTTTATAAAAAAAAACGAATACGAAATACATATTAAAAAAAAATCTTCTATACATATTATAATAAAAAAGTGAAACCGTGTGTCTGTGTACAAGCGTGAGGCCCGTAGCAATTTCTTTCGAAGGGCCGTGGATCTGACTTTTTTTTTCTTTCTGATGAAAGGAAATCTCTCTTAAATTAATAATATTATTTTTATGTTCTCATAATTTGCCTCTGCGGAGTTTCCTTTTGCGCGGGGCCCGTAGCAATTGCTACTCTTGCTACGTGTTTAATCCGGCCCTGAATACAATAATATTTCTTATAGGGAAGGCTGTTTATAAGCCATTTTATAATTATTATTACATTATTTATGAATAGGTTTTTATAATATCCACTATGTTTTATCTCTCCAAAAGATGACACCGCAGCTCATCAACATCAATTGGTATACATTTGAGCGCGGAGTATATTTTATCGTATACTAGCACTTCGCCCACGACTTGGTCCGCGAAAATTTAAAAACTATTATTTAACGTAAATAATTAAATTAGCATTTGTTAACAGCCTAAACGCAGGACAGTTGAAGTTCATTCAAACCGTGACAATTTTCTTATTTAGTGAATTTTTATACCCGTCATAACTTCTAAACGAAAAGTCCGTACCACATAATTTAAAGTGGGAATGATATGTACATAATCAACCTTAATTATCAAACCATCTAAATGGTTAATGGATCAATATATATATCAATACAACCACTATTCGATTCCACCCGTATTTGAACTTAATAATTTAAACAAAACCTGTTATTGTGGCAGATCTATAAGAGGCATTTACTATCGTGGACTTTTTTTGTAAGCAATTATAAGTACAAGTAATATATAGAATACTATTTTATATATCATCAACAATTTTCGCAGCGCACGCAAAATAATTACTTTTATACGTAACATTTTGATACCTTGGGTTATATTGTTACATTTTAGGAATAGGAACGAATCTCTCTTTTTTTGATAATAAAATATAGATTATGTTACTCAGTAAAGATGAAACTTTGTAATGGTGAAAGAATTTTTAAAATCGGTCAAGTAGTTTTTGAGTTAAATCGTAACAAATAAACAAACAAAACTCAAATATTTCCTCTTTATAATATTACTAGCTGCCCGTCCCGACTTCGTACGGGTAAAATAAGAATTTTATCATGTGAATTTTTTAATCAATATGAGATATAAACATTCATTAATCGATCTATTCGCCCATACAGTACAGTGTATGTGTATTCAGTACAGGGCATTTAATAATCCTACTTCCTACTTATATAATAAACGCGAAAGTTTGAATATGGACGTTTGTTACTCTTTCACGCAAAAACTATAGAATGGATTTTAATGAAACTTTACAATAATATACCTCATACATCAGAATAACATATAGGCTATAATTTGTAAAGCGATTGAGTAAATTGGTCAAAATATGAAAATAAGTGTCAGTTAAGTCGTAAAATTCCTCCTATTTGCAAGCCATTCTGGCATGCGCTGCAAAAACCGTAAGAGTTACACGAATATAATGTATAGTGGAAATATATCTCTTATATAGATCTACAAAAAAATCCGCGACAGCATATGTCATATTCATATATATCTTTTATGTGTAAACCATTAACGCTAAAATAGTGAATCGAAAATACAATCAAATTTTATATTTATTACCAAATTGCACATTTTGTATTAACAAATTGATTCTTAACAATAAAATAAAAAACCAAAAAAAGATATTACTTCTGATATTTAAAGTAGATAAACTTTGTCTTTTCCACTATGTCATTTGGACAAATATTTTAAAAGTTACGACAATGACAAAGTGAGTGCGCGGTACTATGCAGCAGTACACTACGGGAGTGGTGGGAGAAGAATTAGGTCATCGGCTCATCGCCGGGTATGCGACCCGTATGCAGGCAGACGTCATTGATGGTTGTCCGTTTTGTGATTTTTCAAGGCCCTAGCGATTTGTTAAAGACGCACTATACCTGTATGTAATATAATAGATAGGTCTTTATAGTGCCACGCTGCTTACCTTCGGGTTGCAGCGGAATGGGTCGGCATGCCCGGCCGGAAGTAACACTCTCTCACTTAAAATCGGCATAAAGTGGTAGTACCGCGTTTCGTTCGGTATGTGAGTCCCGAAGGCGGAAATAAAAAATAGTCCGATCCGCTTGAAATTTACTATTTGTGTTTCTTGATTGAATTGATATATTTCAGTTTTTAGAAATACCACCCAAATGGGTGGCAATTTGTTTATTTTTGTTTTGAAGAGTTAGAGCGTTCGTAAATATTCGCTAAAAAACTTCATACACACGGTGCTTCGATTATTTATTATAAATAAAATTTTCAGTGACTCGCATAATTTTGTTATCTCTGAGTTTGATAGAATAATGAAAATATATTGGTAGGCTTGCTCATTTATAGTTTTAACTATACCCAACGGCGTAGATAGATGGTGAGGTATTTAAGAAACAGAATCGTAAATCGGAATATTTATATATATAAGTTAAACTTTACTTTAAGCCATTTAAGTAACTATAAAATATATTAAGTCAAACTACGGGAATTCATAATATTTTCACTAATGATCATATAAAGAATAATAATCAACTTAAAAATATTAAAAAAGACCCTTACTAATCTGTTTCTTACCAGAATGACATTTCATGCCTCTTACTTTAAAATGACAGACTTCCAAACAAACATTTATCCTTTACTTATATTTAAGCACGGGCGAAACCGCTACAACCGACATTATAATTTTATAACAAATATATAATACGTACCAAATGTAATTTTTACTAAGATATTGTTTCAACGCGGACTAGCCGCTGGTACTAAATATAATGAAACTCCGATCATTATTGACAAGCCGGTTGGCGTGGTTGGTAAATAATTGCCTTTCGCTTCGCAGGTCGTCGGTTCGATTACCACCCGGGACAAACATTTGTGTGCATGAACGTGTCTGTTTATCCTGCGCCTGGGTGTAATTATCTATATAAGTAAGTATTTGCAAAAGAAAAGTAGTATATGTAGTACATCAGTTGTCTGGTTTCCGTAGTACGAACTCTGCTTAGTTTGGGGTCAGATGATCTTATGTGAATAAAGTTCCAGGATATTGTTATTAAGATCAATGGCAGAAAATATAAAATATGAAACACAACTTGTCGAATATCACTTTGACGATATTAGCGAAATTTTACTCAAGGTATCTTAATCTTTTAGGACGCCAGTAATATGAATTTAATTGTTACATATTAAAAAAAAGTACCATGAAAGTATATTATAAGGAAAAACTTTAAAATATTAAAGTCTTTCATTGAAGGAATCGACATTAGCCTTTACTTTTTTTTTTAAATAATTAAAAATGTAAACGTAAATACCTAGGTCCTTTCTGAACCACTTCTCTGCTACACTGTGATTTACTCATATATATACACACTAAAATTAGTCAGACAGTTGGTCCAGATTTGAACCCATGATATTTAGTTAAAACTTCTAATTCCGACAGCTTACATTAAATACTAAGTAGATATGCAATATTAGTGTCTCATGTATACATTCGCAATCATTTAAAACCTCTACAATTCTCGTTCAAAATCAGTGTAAAGAGAAACTCCGAGCCAACGTCATTGCATAAAAAAACTTCATTTTATTTCCTGCCATTTAATTACGAATCTCGCCGTAATGCCTTCATTTATCATAGAGTGGACAGTAAGTTAGGCCGCGCTGAGAGACATTTACGTTTCGCGTTCAAGCTTCACATTAAATACTGGCGAAATTGAAATTAAAATAGCGCTAATGACGCATTTAAAACTCTTAAATCATATTAAGTATTTGAAATTAAATTATTCGAAATTCAAAATATTGAATTCGTTTTACAAAATTCGATAACCGAGTTGTTACTTTTGTTTGTCCGGCGGACAGAGTTTCAACATTAATATGGTTACTACCAAAACGAGCTATTATTGCGAGACCCGACCCAGGGTGGGTCTAACCCCATTCGTAACTCATATTGCTTTTCAACATTGATAGTAATTAGTTATATTTATATATATATTATCACACAAAATATCAGATTATCATTAATAACACACATCATATGCAGTAAAGTGAGTAGATGTGATAGTAACAAATCAATAATATAAAGGTTATGGTCTCTTTAATTGTATAGTATATTTTTATATAAAATTAACGTTAAGTCAAAACCGCTCATACATTGACGGCGTAAGAAATATCAAGCATTAATTTCATTGCCAATGCTTCACCAACCTTGAACTACGATGCTATATCCATTATGTCTGTAGTTAAACTGGCACACTCACTACAACTAGAACGTAATAATACTAAGCAATTCTGTTTGGTCATTGTGCGTTACTATGCCATTCATGTACACTATATATAGTTTGAAGGTTTCTGATATAAACATGACGTCTAGGTACAATTTTTATCAAATCAAATCAATGTATGTTATTTGTATTCAAATACTGCTTCTATTATATCGAGAGGAACCGTTAAAAAACTCCGTATGGTTTAAATGTGTGCGAAATATTTTCAAATGTTCTTGATTATGACTACGCGCGGCTAGCGCCTTAAACAGGTATTGCAACGCATTTCATTTATTCGTTATTAATATATCTAAACTAATAAATTAATAAAAGAAAATCTAATAAACATAGGAGGTTCGATGGTTTTAATATATTATTATATGAGCTGCCCTATGTCACTTTAAATAAAGACGTTGACGTGACAAGCGTGAATTTCATGTTCTTGTAAATTATAAATAACGTCAAACTTAATACACTGTAATAAAGCAGTTCTCCGTTTAAAATATGAAATGATTTATTGGATGGTTATAAAACTGTTGTTCACACTTTAAAATTTTCATTAAAAGGCTTTTATCTCGATTGCTTTCCCTCGATACCATCAATTGTCTCATGTTAAGTGATCGCTTGTGTCAAGTGATTTTATTTGACAAAATATACATTTTTCAATTTGATACTTACAAATAGATTATCATTCAGAATATGTATCGAAATGTATGGATCGAAAATAACTGGCAAAAAACTCAGTAGTTTATGTTGCTTCACTGATAAGGCTAATAGCTCAGTCAAAGCCATAATTTTTATTCAAATTTCAGTTGCTTATTAAGAGTCTAACACCGGTTTGAAAATAAATGCATCAGATATGATAACTATATCATATTTATATATAACTTTCATCTATTTCGTCTTAATGTCAATCTTATTTATTTAACAATACTACTATTACTATTGCAACCGTTTAGTAGGACTTGTTCAACGGTTAGTTAATAATATGTTTAATTAGTTGTTTTTTTTCTCTTGTTTTAAACTCAATTAATATGTACCTGTTTCTTTTGTTATATATATGTATATAGTTATAGCTCTAAATAAGCACAGATGGGCATTAATGTCAAACCTCTGTGGTTTTTATAATGCTCTTATTTTGTTTAATTGTTAGTCTATGTATTTGGATAATAATAAATAAAAAATAAAAAAAATATATAAAGAGCAACTGACTATGTTGATATAATTTTAATGAGCAAGCCGCGTACACATGTTTAGAAACATAATCTAGCTTAAAATTGTGTAAGTTCGTAATTTGAATGCATGTCCCTGATTGTATTCTGTTTGTGTATATATATAAATAAATTAATTAATTAAAAGATAAGAATAGACGAAAGAAATGCAGCTGTATCATACCAATTGTTGTTTACGATTCCTAATCATATATTCCTAATAACACATTTCCAAGATGTGTTTTCATGTAGCATTTTTATTTCATAAATTTCACATTTCAAAACTTTTGAACGTTATTAAATCTTAAACTATTATTATCGTATACTAACAACATTAATTTATATCCTAAATATTTATATTAAACAAATATATTTTTTAAATTCTTGGTATCATTTCTAATTTCATCAAAATTCATATGATTTTTTTTTACTGTGAAATAGATTTGGATTGAACACAACACAAAGGAGATTAGACTAACGTTGAAGTGTGCTTATTTTGCGTTGTGCTGCCATACCCGAATGGTTGGTTTGCCGAAAGATAAATTTCGCTATACGCTATACTATACGATACTATAAAAAAAAGATTTAATTTCATCAATAAAGAAAATAGAGAATCTATTTTTAATCAAATCGAATTAAAATACAGATTCAGACTTTATGTGGCGAAAGTTTGTGTGAAAATTCGTCACTTTTGATTTAAGAATTAAAGACAGCAGTTACAGCGTTTTTGAAAATTCTGCTGTAACAGGTGGAAATTAGGATGTATCGATTTTTATTGGACGGTCCGTATTTAGATATATACTGCTTGAATTTAATTTTTTGCGACGTTATACGATGGGCTATTGCTCATAACGTCATGTAAACTGTCAACCACGGTTGAAAGCTATATAAGTATGTGATTAATATACCCCTGTAATATAATTACATATACTTGGTGGTAGAGCTTTGTGCAAGCTCGTCTGGGTAGGTACCACCCACTCATCAGATATTCTACCGCAAAACAGCAGTACTTTGTATTGTTGTGTTCCGGTTTGAAGGGTGAGTGAGCCAGTGTAATTACAGGCACAAGGGACATAACATCTTAGTTCCCAAGGTTGGTGGCGCATTGGCAATGTAAGTGATGGTTAACATTTCTTACAATGCCATTGTCTATGGGCGTTGGTGACCACTTACCATCAGGTGGCCCATATGCTCGTCCGCCAACCTATACAAAAAAAAAAAAATACAAATATGACCGCGTGACCGAGTTTCACTCGGTTCTAATGTATTTTTATGAAAAATCAACAAATAAAATTTGTCTCGATACAGGTCCATAAAAAATAACAATTAAAGACGGAAATGAGAGAATGTTTCAACTGTTATTGCTTCCACTAGTGACAGGAAGTCTGGTTTGTTTTTCGCCCAGAGAATTGGAATTGCGATTCAATGGGGAAATATTGCAGGCATTCTTGTGCCTATACTTGTGGTTATATTACTACATTGTAGTTAGATAATATTCAAATTTGTTCAGCAAATCTATAAGACGGCATGTTTTTTCCTAACCATTTTAATGTGAAGTTTTTTTTTACTTTACTTTTAGGATAATATAATAAATATATTCAGAAAATATAAATTTTTTGTTTGTATCGCTTTGCACAAGCCCGCCTGGATAGCTAATATATTTATCATATATTCTACACTCACACATTAATACATAGTATCGTTGTTTTCCGGTTCCAAGGTATAGTGTGCCAGGATAACAGGTACAAGAGACATAACAGTCTTAGTTCCATACATTGGGGGCAAAATTACGGTATAAGAGATGGTTAATATTTCTTACAGTTTAAACTGTGTTACTGTTTGTGCTGTGCTCTCTATAATGACATGAGCATATATCGTCTATTCACTGCAATATTCCATTGCTAAAAACCACTAAATTCTTCGCAACAGAAATTTATTCGTTTTATTTGTAATATTATTACATTCTTTGAATAATAATTACACGCATGTGTATCATGTCAGTAAACGGTCTCATGTTATTAGTAAATGTTTAGATTTGGACGCAGCTCAATTTTGTTTGTTCAGTGTATATCAAACTCACCGTTAGAGCTCAAAGACAGTATTCAATTAGATTATATGAAATAGAAACTGATAGAGAGATATTGAAACTGTTCGTTATAAAATATGAATTGAATTTAGTAAGATATTATTCAGATGTACATTACACAAGTATTAACACGTAAAAAAAATATTTGTGTTCATTATTTGAATTAAATAGTACAAGTAGAGTTTAAGGAAACTTTCACTCCTCCTTACTAGCATTACACCGATATGCTTACAAAAAAAAAATCAAATTCCAAATCTGATAAAACTCAAAACATACATACATACAGGAAAACTCTCAAAATGAGCAAGATGTAACGTACAAGTAGTTGTCTCATTTGCGGAGTTATGCCCAGGGAAACACCACTAAATTTCATGTGCTTAATTTGTATCACATCCACTAAACTGAGGTGCTTAATATAAAATGATAAACAATAACGAATTATTTATGAAGTTGATGCGTTCACGGGTCGAGCAAATACATTTAAAGATGATTACATCATGTTACGCCTCGTTTTAAATTTCAATAAGTTCTTACTTTAAAATCACAAACCAATTCAAACTCCAAACAAATAATATTAATTTAATATTAATCAAAACTAATAGAAACAAATAAAAAGAAGTTATTAATTGCAACCTAAAACCACAAAATGTTTAATTTAGTAGATTACCTACTTAGTTTAAATAAGAAAAAAATCAAAACAATCAGATGAAACGACAACGCAATTTTGTACGTAGCGCGAGTCCTAATATGTATGTTAGAATCTCACTCAACTCCGAAAAATATGGATATTGTGATTCAGAAATTGACGTGTTTAGCACACAGCAATCTATTGGCTAATGGCCGCGTATAACAACAAAAAAACGTACGTTTTTATAACTTTTGACAGACTCAACCGATTGTGATGAAACAAATACTTAACGGAACCTCGAAATACTTTTTATAATAATTTAGTTATTTCAATTTGTAATATTTAGCTGTTTCCAAGATTAGCCTGGACAAACAGACAGACAGACAAAATTATAAAAAATGCAATATTATTTATATGTATAGAGTATAGATGAGACATTCGACGAAACTATTTGACTGAAAAATAATCATTAAAATGTATTAATGTAGAAGCTATTGACCTTCTTCTTTTAGAAGTAGACTAAAAATCGCGGTGCGATTTCTAGATTGTTTTATTTTCAGCGCCCATATTTGAGTGATTGGATCGCGCCGGTTGAATTATTGGCGCACACCACACATACAATTGTTAAAAAATGATTGTTTATAGGTGTATTGAGAAGTCTAAATGAATTGAATGAAAGATAGTCGTAATTAAAAACGATTAAATGTTAACTTTTAACGCGTTACGAATATCGCAAATTAATAGGAGTAAATATATGTTATTTGTAACATATATTGAAAAAAAAACGAACCGTAATTTTATTATAATAAAACAATAATGAGAAAGTGAGTTTGTTTATTTATTTGTTACGCTTTTACGTTTTAACAATTCAATCGTTCATGATGAAATTTGGCACATAATGGGTACAGAAAATGACATAGGGTGCCTAATACCTCCCCCCTAACATCCCCCACCCCTAACACTATGTCTCTCATCACGCGATTTATCAATATTTTAAAAAGCAATACTTTATAAAAAATATTGTAGCGTAAAAACAAAAGGAAATCATTCGACGGAGATGTATTTTATTAAATCAAGCGAAAGCACGTCTCCTATACGGATCACAACGTCGCATCCAGACATGAGATGTCAAACGCTTGTCAAGCAAACACGATTATTACTCCTTCTCACGCTCTATATTTACTTAAATATACCGAACAAATCTTTCAGTATTCACAAAGATATTGGAGCGGCTATTTTGTAAAATACAAAATCAAAACTCGAGCAGGACACGATTTTAACATAAGAAAACTATGAACGAAACTGACAATAATAATTTCAAATCAATATAGCATGTCAGTTTTCTATGAGATTTGAAGTGACTTAGAATAGCACTGCAAACATTTAACGAAGCTTTATATATACAACTGCTTCGTTAGTTTAATGGCTAGCGTATAAAATTGCTAGTCAGGTCCCAGGTTCGAGCCCTTTTCCTGGTCATTAAAAAGTTATTTAATTTTCCTTCAAAGAAGCTTTCCCTTAGTAGCAGTTCAGAATAAATGATTGGAAAGGATGAAACGGATCTTAAACAACCAACTGATCCATTACCTAGAAGATCACTAATTATTAATGATCGTCATTATGGGTTTCGACCAAAACGGTCTACAGGTGATCTTCTAGCGTTCATAACACCTCTGGGGTGAAGCTATTGACACGCGTGGGGAATCGCTGGCTGTTAGCCTCGATATCTCCAAGGCTTTCGACAGAGTCTGACACAGAGGTCTTCTCTCCAAGCTACCGGCATACGGTCTGCCAGCTCAGCTCGGCACCTGGATTGCCAGCTTCCTAATTCTAGCCAGCTTTGCCAGTTTCATAATTCTATTTAGTGAATGGAGTCCCCCGGGGGTCTGTGCGATAGCACAGGATGCAAAAGAAAGAGTGTGGGGGATTACCCCTCTTTTGCATATCAATGATATGCTCTATCTTGAGAACATACATTGCTATGCAGATAATATAGGGTTTTCCATTAAGGGCGCTTGCTCGTGCAGAACTTCCATCGTAGCGTGTGCTGTGTGGCAAGTAGCGCCGTCCTGTTGAAACCACATGTTGTCCAGATCCATATTCTCGATTTCAGGCCAAAAGAAGTTGGTTATCATCGACCGGTATCGCTCACCATTGACGGTGACGGCCACACCATTATCGTTTTCGAAAAAATACGGACCAATCACGAAACAGTCACTTTCTGCGGGTGCATTGCCACTTGGTGAACCTCGTGTGGATTGGTCTCGTCCCAAATACGGCAATTTTGCTTGTTGACATAGCCATTCATCCAAAAATGCGCCTCGTCGCTGAAGATGATTTTTTTGCCAAAATCGGCGTCAACTTCCAACTGCTCTAATGCCCAGTCAGCGAACACACGGCGCTGTCTATGGTCATTAACCTTGAGCTCTTGGGTCAGCTGGATCTTGTACGGGTGCAGGCTCAAGTCACAACGCAAAATTCGCCAAGTTGTCGTCTGCGAAAGGCCGAGTTCCTGTGCGCGACGCGGAATTGACTGCCGCGGGTTTTCGAGGACACTGTCGCGCACAGCGGCGATATTCTCGGCAGATCTCGCGTTACGTTGACGCACGGCAACCGGCTGATTGTTAACTAACCCGGTTGACTCGAATTTGTCCACCAATCGACGGATAGTCGACTCGGCAGGACGATCATCGCGACCGTAAAACGGGCGAAGTGCGCGGAACGTTGCTCGAACTGAAGACCCATTTTCATAAAACAATTTTATGATTTGTACGTGCTGCTCGACACTGTAACCTGCCATGGTGGTTTGGGAGGACGGAATGTATATAACACACTGCATTTGACAGCTGTCACTCAAACAACATGGCCGCAATCAGCTGTCAAAGTTCAAGTGTCCCTATTGGAAAACCCCTTAGTACAGTACACGGGGGATACCACGGACGCTCAGTAGCCAGGCAAACGGAAACTGAGGAGAGGCGGAGGGATCTTGTTGTTGAACTCGATAGGACGTTAAGACTCATTGCCAAATGACATATGTATATATATATATATATATTTCACAATTCAAGACAGTCAAATTGATAATTATAAATAAACAATATAAGAATTTTAATTTATTTAACAGAAACATTTTTATTTTAACTACATTATGAATAATCGTTATCTTTTTTAAAATAATTTTTAGCGACATCGCACAAGCCCATACGATAATTAAGGTAAATTTAATAAAATTTAGGTTCGGCTAGAGCCGTCCTGCCTCTATAATAATCTTACAAAATCATAGGCTGAATAGAAAATATACAAACAAATGAAATACGCGCATTAACATTGTTCGTACTGTGGTCGGTTAAAATGCCTTACCTTAAACACGTTCATTTTATCGTTCGTAGGGTGAATCACGAAAAGCGATAAACGATTTTTTATCCAGTTTCAATATGCAATTATTTTTTTCGATATATTGTTTTCCGAAAAAGGTTTTTGGGCTTAGAATATAAAAAAGTAAATAACTTTTTTTCCATGTCGTAAATTATTCAATTTATTATATTTTGTTTAATTTGTTCGTTAATATATATTGACACCGTAACAAAAAATGTCGATAAAATTATTACCTTTTCCAAAAGCTAAGACGCCGCTAATTCACGAGTAAAGGTTTAACTTTAAGACTTTTCAGTTTCAGTCTTGTTGGTCCAGATGTTTGCTTATAAGATCGCTGATTCCGAAGTCCAGGTTCAATCCCCGAATCGGAAAATAAAAAGTTATTGAGTATTACGAGAATTTTTCAGTACTCAAAATTCGGAAGTTGGCAAAATTTTGAATCCTGGACTCATTCCGGTTGTGTGTCGAGTATGCCGTGACTATGAGACGTAGAAGAACACTTTTCTTTCTACATCATATCTTTCGCAGATTGCTAGCTTCCTTTTAGAATGGCCGAAATCGATCAGGCGGACTTTTTCTATACCACATATTCTACCGCGCCAAATAGCAATACTTAGTATTGTTCTGTTCTGGTTGAAAGGGTGAGAGAACCAAAGTAACTACAAGCACATGGAACGTAAGTTAGTTCTTAAGGTTGGTTGGGTATTGGCGATATAATGGTTAAAATTTCTGGGCAGTTTTCACCAATACCGTCACCACTTGCCAGTCTGCCTAACGAATGAAATCCCGCCTTAGACCATCGTCGTGGGAAAAGCTCTAATTTTTGGAACGAAGTTCATTTACGTAGCTTACAGTAGAGTGAAATGGCAGTGGCTCAAAGTCACGTCATAAAACGAAATAGCGTTCATACGGTGTCTACCTGATGCTACAAAATGCGATGCGTTGGGCGTTCGAATTTAGGAGGTCGATATAAAAGAGTTTGATTTGCTTTTTGGTGTGACAAAAATACAGTTATATAATCAATTAAAATCTCCATTTAAAAAACATGGATATCTCACAGAACTTCGTTCCTGATGGGGGTCCTCCGACCGTACAATTTTTTTCTTAATAGGAGATCTGTACACAGTTACCATTGTAATGGGGTATTACTTTTTGAGTATTTACAATTATTTATACTGCGATTTCATTTCTTTATCGTATAAACGTTCGCTGATCGACCTTTTCGCCCATACAGTACAGTGCTAAGGGTATAAAACAAAACACAAATCATAGTACTTATATATAGATATTAAACAGAGGGAGTGGTCGGCCTATTCTTATTTTTTCTTATTTAGGAAGGGGAGAGGGTCAAAAACTAGTAAAAATCATCTTACGTAATAAATGAACGGCCCCTTACGATTATCACATTAACAAACGTTTATAAAAGTTTTACATTAGTGGAATTGGCCCCAGAGCAACGCACCTAAAGAAGTTTTCACTCAAGTTAAAAATGTTAAATAAAAGTTGATGCGTTAGGTTTTCAATCAAATGAGAGGGCCAAAAAACTACATTCCACGCACACATAGATAGTAAATATATTGTACAATAAAAATTGCAAAAATGAATTACTACGTAGTTTTAACCTCAAGTGGAAGTTTTTATTTTTATATTATAATTACGTCTATTCTGATGTAATGCCGAGTTTTTTGAGTTTTTTATTTATAGCTATTTAATTTCCCAATATTCACGAATATAAAACAACCCAACTCATTGGTGTGAATTAAATTCAATACCTATACAAACCACCATACAGAAATTGGCCATGTCCTTTGCATGGTCTTAAGCAAAAAAAAATGTACAGAGATCAAGAAGAAGGTATGCGGGAACAATGTTTTTAATTTAACCAATTTAACCGCCGATACAAGGTATGTCGTACGTAGGTCACGTTTAGTTAAGTTTCTCGACCCGAGATGCCGCCGCCCGTCTCTAATGGAGTAGGAAGTATGAACACTTTGTTTATATAATTTTCCGTAAAATAAATCATCTCGAGTAATGTAAAATTCAATGAAATATTTAATTTTATTTCAGGCATTATTTAGCAGTAATTTAATCGTTTTATTTTAATAGAAGCCGTTAGTTGAGATGGTGGGGTGAACGAGGCGGGCAGCTGTTTTGAGCGGAATGAGGAGATCACCCGTACACTCAGCTTACAAGGCCCGCTACTAGATGTCACTTTCCTCATTTAGATCGCGCTATCGTTAGCTCACTTTCAGAAGTATAAGTGAACCAATATAATTTTGTTATTCCAGGTCTGAATACAAATCTAGTGTAATTTTTTGAGGCGTTGACGACTAACTGTCTTTCACAACGTCTATATAAACTATTTATGATGGATTAAGGCTATATGTTTGATAAAACACTACTTTGATTTTATAGGTAACAAGAACTTTGCCTGCGACTTCGTCCGCGAAAATTTAAAAACTATTAAATAACGTAAATTAGTATTTGGTTCGTTTAAACGATTATCTCGAGTTCAAACCGAGATAGCCACTGGTCTATCTCATGAAAATCTGCTGTGTGTTACCAACCCACATTGAAGCAGCTTGGTGGAGTAAGCTCGCTAATTTCTCCTCGAGAAGGGAGGAGGCCTTGAACCGTCAATGGGACATTTTCAGGATCTAACTTTTTATAAATAAAAAAATATGTTGACTGAGATATTGTCGAGTCGAAACTAAGGATACCAAGAAAACGAAATTTATATCACAAAGACTTTAGCTAAGAAAGGTCTTAAGGATATCCTACAATAAAGAGGTAAAATAACCATTAAAGAAGTATCCAATCTTTCATTATTTGAATTTGTAAATTGCCATTTTGGTGATGTTCAAAATTATAAAATTTATATACATATAAAGAAAGTTTTTATACCTTATGTACCGCGATTTATGTGTAACTGCAGTACATAGGCATTAGCAGTCAGTCTGGACATAGCGAAAGCCTTCGATCGGGTATGGCATAAAGCGCTTCTCACGAAGCATCCCGAGAAATTATGCAAGTGGATCACCAGCTTTTTGGCAAATCGGAGCATCAATGTCGTTGTCAACGGTACATGCTCTGACTTAAAATTCGTCAATTCTGGTGATCCACAAGGCTGCGTTCTTTCACCATCTTCTGCATATCAATGATATGTTACAAATCAGTAACATTCACTGCTATGCGGATGACAGCACTGTAGACGTCCTTTACACCGTCCGTGCTAATATTTCTCGGGAACACATCGACGAGTGTCGGAATAAACTTGTGTCTGAAGTCGAGACCTTGTTAACCAAAGTCTCGGACTGGGGCCGACTAAACTTGGTCCAATTCAAACCCAATAAACAATAAACTCAAGTTTGCGCGTTAACCGCTAAAAAGTCTCCTTTTGTCATATCCCCTCATTTCGAGAATACTCATGTATCGGGATACTTGGCGTTGAGATTTCGAACGTAGTTCAGTTCCGCGGCCAATTGGAAGTTAAAGCCAAACTGGCTTCCAAAAGCTTGAAGTGCTCAACAAGGCGAGACAGTACTTCACGTCGGCCCATCGCCTAAAACTTTACAAGGCGCAAATTCGGCCCCACATGGAGTACTGTTCTCACCTCTGGGCGGGAGCTCCCCAGTACCAGCTTCTTCCTTTTGACTGCATTCAACGTAGAGCAGTTCGAACTGTCGACGATCAAGCTATTACCGACCGGCTTGATTCTTTGGATTTGCGTAGAGATGTTGGGTCACTCTGCATACTCTATCGCATATATCACGGGGAGTGTTCTGAGGAGTTGTTTGGTTTAGTCCCGGCCGCTGAAATTCACCACCGGTCATCGCGCCAGAACTCAAAATTCCATCCTCACCACCTCGATTTCTGGAAACCTTCAAGAAGAGAGCGTACTCTTTCCTCAAAGGTCGGCAACGCACCTGCAAGTCCTCAGATGTTGCAGATGTCCATGGGCGGTGGTAGTCACTTTCCATCAGGTGAGCCTCCTGCTAGTTAGCCCACTCTTACATAAAAAGAAATAATAATAATTCGCCGAATCTAACAAAATATAGGTATATTTGCGTTGCCAATATACTTATAATTTTGATTGGATTTAAATTATTTACCTTCACGACCATTGGAATGCTTAACAAATTCAAAGTACCTATAGCATTAAAACAGATATGATTTTTAAAATTGAATATAAATTAAAAATAAATAATATCTGTAGCTGCTGTTATTATATTCCGTCAGCATGATATGTCTAATTAATGATCGTCGGTTCCGGTTTCGATCAAAACGGTCCACAGGAGATCTTCTAGCGTACGTAACACACCCCGGGGGTGAAGCTATCGATATGCATGGGGAATCGTTGGCTGTCAGCCTCGATATCTCCAAGGATTTCGACAAAGTCTGACACAGAAGTTTTCTCTCCAAGCTGCCGGCATACGGTCTGCCAGCTCAGCTCTGCACCTGGATTGCCAACTTCCTACACAAGCGTAGCCTGCGCGTTTTAGTTGATGTTTGCGCTTCACTATTCCATGTAGTGAATCCTGGGGTCCCCCCGGGGTCTGTGCTATCCCCCACACTCTTTCTTTTGCATATCAATGATATGGTCTCTCTTGGGAACACACTTACTATCCTGTTATCAAAACAGCCTCACGGAAACTCTGGGTTCTGAACAAAGTGCAGTGTTTTTTCACGCCATAACAACTGCTCCTGTTATAACACAGGTGCAGTCTTGCCTTGAATATTGCTCTCACGTTTGGGATGGCTCCGCTAAGTACCTACCGGAGGCCTTGGATCGGTTGCAGCGACATGCGGTTCACATTATTGGCGACGTAAAGGTCGAATATTTACAATTGCGTCGAGAGATAGCAGCTCTGAGCGCTTTTTATCGACTGTATCACGGCGAGTGCTCTGAAGAATTATTCTCCCTCATTCCTGCTTCCCCTTTCTTTCACAAGTCCATAAATCTTGCTTAAAAATTCTTCCCGACTCTAATGGCTGTCGCTGCGTTTGGACTCTACTACCACTTACCATCAGGTGGAGTAAAGTCATTTGCCTTCACAGCAGTAATAAAAAAAATGCTTATTATCAATTTTTATACAAGCTTAAATATCACAATTAAAGAGAGCCCTGGATGAGGCTTTGATCTAAATACACTATTAATTGCCAATTGGCCTAACCTTCAGACGAAATATTAAGACAATATTAAATCAGTTTTGATTATAAATTAAACTGAATATCTAGCTGAGTAAACGATAGATTTTTAACAATAACGAGGTGTAATAATTACAAATACTAGCTACCCGTGTCGGCTTCGCAGGGGTAGAAGAACAAACATAAAAGGTATATTTTTTTGTTTTTTTAAACCTTCATTGATGTACCAAAAACAACTAATCACAATCACGAGCGCTTTACGATTGAAAAATGCTTTTAAGAGCTTACTTGAATAAATTGTATTTTGATTTTATATATGCAAAACACATAAAGGTACACCGTTAAAACGCGGGTGAAACCGCGGACGGCAACTAGTTAACAATTTCAATGTTACTTGAAAGGTTACTTGATAGCTTTTAACAAAAAACTTTTGTTTGTTATTTCCTACAGTGTGTCAAATAAAAAGTTGTGCTTCGGTCCATTAGTTAGAAGACATAAAAAAGTCACGGCGGTGGCAACCAGCAGGCACTACTGTTAGATTTATTAATCGGGTTACAGGCGTACAGGTTACTAGACGCGATACTCATTGTATTATTATATTTATTTATACGACACTAGCAGGCATGGCCCAGTGGTAAGAACGCGTGAATCTTAACCGATGATCGTAGGTTCAAACCCGGGCAAGCACCACTAAATGAATATCATGTGCTTAATTTGTGATTATAATTTATCTCGCGCTTGACGGTGAAGAAAAACATCGTGAGGAAACCTGCATGTGTCAAATTTCACTGAAATTCTGTCATGTGTAATCCACCAACCCGCATTGGAGCAGCGTGGTGGAATAAGCTCCAAACTTTCTCCTCAAAAGAGGAGGAGAGGCCTTACCCCAGCAGTGGGACGGTCACAGGCTGTTACTGTATAATACACTAATTGAGCTCTGCACTATTTTTTTAAATATATATTGGTTCGACCCTTATGATCGTAGTGTAAACTTATAGGCTATATAATGCAATAACAATTTTTAAGACTAAACTTGAAGTTTCTGAGACAAATGTGATCAATAATACATACCTTACCAGTTTTTACATAACGAAACAATAAAGTAAATTAAAAAAAAGAACAGCGTGTTATGATGTATTTTTACGCAACAATTACATATATAGTTTTGTAAAAGTTATAACGGTATGCCTGTTTTACTCATTCAACCACGAATTGTTTTCAAAAGTTGAATTGAAAAGGCTGGAGGCTCAATTTGAATGCAAGGAAACTTTGCTATACCCTTTATTTCTTGTCTGAATGTAAATGAATTTACGACTTACAACGAATCGAGTATTTTTCTTTTACTTTAAAATACAGAAGCGTTTAAAATTTTCACTTTTGACTTATGTTATCTATGTACATATTTAAAGTTTATTGATGGCACGCTATGGGGTTCAGACCGATTGGTACACCATGACGGCATACGCGTATGGCGCGTATACTATATACATAATTCGTTGCTGTATAATAATAAGAAATATTTATTTTAGTCAATACTTGATTACTTTTTTAATATTAAACATTCTTTCATATAATAATAACAATTTCATCATAAGTTTAATTTAATATTTTAATGTAATCCTGAAATATTTTACGACACTGTCATTAATTAATAGTAACAATTAACGTGCTAGGATTTACTCTAGACTTCGTTGGCTTGGAGTAAATATTAAACCTTTAAACTACAAATTTAATCTCATATTAATAACACGTGAATTTATGCGTATACGAGTAATATGTTATTTATGTAATCCGTTATGAATGTATGTGTGTTTGGGTATTAAAGACCCGTTTGAATGCTTTAGCAAATGCTTGGAGGATAAGGTTCCGCCCGAGATCTAGTAATTGAGGATCAGGCCATACGATCCGATTCAATGGATCAGTTTGAGTATGTTGTTCGTTTGTATTTGTCATTTCTATATCTTTTTCATGACTGTTCCTATTATTATTCTGAATTAATATTTTCAATATTATTATATATAACAGATAAATTCGTCTGATTTGGGAATAACACACTATCATATGTAACATCCTTAGAAGAGTGTAATAAGATTAAATTAAATTATATGGAGAGGAATTAAGGAAGAGATTTGAGGAGAATACCCACCTTCTATAGCCCCACATATACATGTTACTAATTGACAAAATATATACATGACAATATTACATGTAATATTGCTGCTTTAAATAAATACAAATAAAAATTAAAAATAGTTACTGAACAAGTCGTGACCGCGTGGAATGGTGGCAAGAATGCTAGCAGCATTTCCTCTTTGAATCGAAATTCCGATTCTCTGAGCGAAAAATGAACCAGCCCTCCTGTATATAAATAATTATATGTAACTTTAATGTAAATAAATGCTCTCTAAGTGAAAGTGATATAACACTCAATAGTCGCTCAATCTTAATTATCGCTATTATTAAGCCGATTGAAATCTTTCCATTGATTCGATGACTTAATTCCTCAAAGGTACCTTCTACGTATACCTAAGGATCGACAAGTAACGTGCATGGATGGGTTTGTGACCCCTCAGACTATTTATGTACCTATGTATTCATAGCATAGGTTTTAAGCTTGTTTGGAAAGGAAATAAAATTTATAATTGTGCCATTTCAATAGACATTTTGTTAGGACTGACTGACATGGTGGTAGAGCTTTGTGCAAGCTCGTCTGGGTAGGTACCGCCCACTCATCAGATATTCTACCGCAAAACAGCAGTACTTGGTACTGTTGTGTTCCGGTTTGAAGGGTGAGTGAGCCAGTGTAATTACAGGCACAAGGGACATAACATCTTAGTTCCCAAGGTTGATGGCGCATTGGCAATGTAAGCGATCGTTAACATTTCTTACACTGCCAATGTCTATGGGCGTTGGTGACCACAAACCATCAGGTGGCCCATATGCTAGTCCGCCAACCTATGCTATAAAAAAAAAAATAAAAAAAATATGAATATTATTTTCTGACGAATGGACGTAAATATGGTTATTATTGGTTATAGGCTCTGCTAGATATCATCACTCACATCACTATAACTACATTTTTATAAAACAAAGACCGCCGCCCATTAACATTGGTGATATAATTAACCATTCCTTACATCGCTAATGCGCCACCAACCTAGGGAGCTAAGATGTTATGTGCCAGTAGTTACAATGGCTCACTCATCCTTCAAACCGGAACAGAACAACGCAAATATTTTTGTTCGGCGGTAGAATATCTGACGTGACGATGAGTGGGACCGTCCGAGTAACCTACCCAGACGGGCTTACACAAAGCCTTTCCTAGTATGTTTCATTCGTATTAAAAAATATTAATATCGTATTAATAGTAATAATATTTTAAGTTAAGATTATCAATTTTATTTTAAGCCCCTATTACGTAGCTACAGCCCTTGATCCGCATTATTTATGCATTGAAAGTGGCAGATCATAACATCATTCCCACATTCAGTTCGACGCAGTGCATCTGAGTAACGGCTATCAATTACTGGCATTGACTGCTAATATTAATTGCATATTGATTAGGAATTATGCCAATAGTTTCCGTGATACCTAACGATCAATCTCGCGACTACTTTATAAACCTATGTAATTTGTGAATCTAAAAAATATTTAATGATGAAATAGTAAAGTTATAGAAATGTATGTAACTATGTGGGTATGTGAGTTTGTATAGAAAGGAATGAATATGAAAATGAAACACATACAATTTATTCACGATTACAAATTTACTCGTTACGATTTAGTTTTAAATTTTCCATATAAATACTAATTAATCAACCAAAAATAATCAATACTTTCAGAAAAAAAATGGCTAGAGGAAAATAAATATTTTCTTGTACGGAACAATATTTTCAGAAAGATTTATTTAAAGTTGGATTAATAACTTTATAACCTTAAAATTTCCAAGTCGCTCTGCTATCTTTATTTACTCAAACTGATTAGAATTTTTTTATTTTCAAATCATAATCACAGAAAATTATTGCCAACGGCGAAAGATTAAATGTGCGAGCGAGAGGCTGCTACAAAACAGTTCAGCTGCAGCCCGTCCCCTGTTCCAGTCAATTACCTTTCCAGTCTCAGGTAGACCTGTGATAAATTCACGCCGTGACCTGCATCAACAAAGCTAACCAAACTAAGAATTTGATCTGTTCTTTTATATTATTTTAACAAAGAAAATTTTAGATGCGACACGTAGTGAAAATATGAAGAGGCAGTTAGAAGGTAAATTTTCAGTACGTGTCGGAAATTATAACTTGACATTTTTTTATGTCGACTCATTTGCATATCTCGGTTTTGGGACGATGAACGTTTCTACATTTCTATAACTCTTTATTGCTTAACATTTGAAAACATCAAATTAACAAACATTTTATATGCTTTGAAAGCGAGAAATTCAATTATAAAATCTTGTTCATCTTTATACTTTTCATGTTTATGATCAAAAATATCAGGAATTATTTTTCGCCCGCAATGAATACGCGGGAGGTGTGGCGCGTCAGGTATTAGGTACTTATGTCCTTTCTGTACTCCTGATACACGTTGTATGTAAAATTTCATTATGATCGGTTCTCTACTTAAGACGTTAAAGCATATCAAACAAATTAATTCTCTTCCTCAAATTTTGATGCTTTTGAAAAACATAAATTTTTTATATACAGCCGAAAGTGTGAACAAAATGTAATACAAAAAGTATAAAATTCACTTCAATTTGCGAATACAAAGAGAATGGTATTATAAGTTTAAATCTATCTGCGTGTATGTGGCATCCTAGCTTCAAAACGAATGAAACGATTTTGATTTAGTTATGTTCGTATGAAAAGTGACGTTATTGAGAGTTTTTCTAACTTTGATCAACCCCTCAACTGACGCTTCCCGAATTGGATCAATGCATATAACAGCGCAACGACTGCCGCGAACGAGTAATATAAAGCTAACGCAGGTATGTCCAAGACGCACGGCACTCAATGGTAACAGAGACCTACTAAACCTGTGTATTCGTTAGTAATAATATACATATATACCGCCCATGGACATCTGCAACATCTGAGGACTTGCAGGTGCGTTGCCGGCCTTTGAGGAAAGAGTACGCTCTCTTCTTGAAGGTTTTTATGTCATATCGGTTCGGAAAAGTCGCCGGCGAAAGCTGGTTCCACAGAGTGATTGTGCGAGGCAGAAAATGCCTTAGGAAACGCGCTGTTGTGGATTTATAGACATCGAGGTGGTGAGGATGGAATTTTGAGTTCTGGCGTGATGTCCGGTGGTGAAATTCAGCGGCCGGGACTAAACCAAACAACTCCTCAGAACACTCCCCGTGATATATGCGTGATATATTTTATCCAGTACATCATAAGGAAACCTTCATGTATATAGTTTCACTGAAATTCTGCCACATGTGTATCCCACCAACCCACATTAGAGCAGCGTGGTGGAATAAATTAGTCTTGTAGTTAGAAATGTCGGCGTCGTAGCAAAAATCTGAAATTCATTAAAAGTTAGGTTTCTGAGGTGTTGTGATTGGAAAGTCCAAGCGAAAAAAATATGTTCATTGATGTATTATTATTTGAATACGTTTCTCGTATGCAGGTTTCTTCGCCAAGCATAATATGCAACACGAAAGGTACGTACATCATGGTCATGAAGTTTATCATTTCTTGCTTGGATTTGAACCTGTAATCTTGGTGTAAGATCCAGTAAGCATTATATTATTTTACATATGTTTGATAAAATAAAATATTAAATATTTATGAATGTAATACTAATTTAAAATGATAAGAAGTATATAATATTATCAAAATATATTTGATTAGCTTCCAAGTTCATCAAAGAAACATTCACAAGTCCCAACAGCGACTTGTGACTGTGACTAATGATTCTATTACGTTACTTCTTCTGATTCGACCGTCCCAAATTTCAAATAAAACTGATTTGTCCTTTTCAAGAATCACTTGGTCGTGAAAACCCCAATAATTACCCTTGACCTTTATTTCACCCTTTTACTGTGTAAAATTTTAGAATTCATTACGTTGTCCAAAAAATAAATTTTAAACATTTCAAATTTCATTGCCAGTAGTTTTAATGATATTTAAAAACTGATTGTCTCGTAGGTCCAGTGATTAGCTTAAAATACCATAAAAGGAAGGAACTGGTTTTAAAACCAGAATTGGGCTGATAAAATGTTATTGAGTTTTTCCATTGAAAAAATCTCCGTAGCAGCTCGTAGCACGTAAAACGGTTGGTTCTACGCCTAAACTCTTTCCTGAACAGAATAGCTATCAAATCAGATTATTAGAATCTATTCCTTTATTAGAGAGTGTTGTGTTTGCGCACTCACTTGAGCATATCTATATGTTTTGGACAGATGGCTAGTCTTCATTGAGGCCGCCATGGTCAAAATCAGAGGACCCGCCTAATCATAATTTAACTCCTACATATATATGTCAGATATGCAAAACTTTACAATATCGACGAATAAATAGTCCTGGTTGTGATGGATCACCGCACTTCAATGTTATACATTAAAAATATGTTGTATTCTTTGTACGTGTCATTACACTGGACTGGACACGCTCACCCATCAAACTCAAATACGATTTCATGAAGCTTTGCAAATGTTCGGTAACTTTTTTTTATTAAGCTTTAGTTTATGATAAAAATATTAATTATATTTTTAATATTCCTATATTATTCACTCACAAAGATTATGTTAAACGTAGTTAAGATTCTCGTATTATTGTAGATCATTTCTACGATGAGAAGATCCAAAGAAAAATCCGCAATAGCATAATATTCCTTATATTTGTACCTCCATAAACATGTTGTGTTGGTGGGCACACACACATGTGGCAGAATTTCAGTGAAATTAGTCACATGAAGGTTTCCTTACGATTTTTTCCTTCGCCGTCAAGAACGAGATGAATTATAGACACAAATTAAGCATATTAAAACACAGTGGTGCTTGCCCAGTTTTGAGCCTACGATCATTTATTAAGATTCACGCGTTCTGACCACTGGGCCATCTCAGTTTGGTTATTTTAATGTGTCTATATACTTCTCGCCAGGCAGCCGTAGGTTCTACGTAGATTGTGTACCTTTTAGAAAATATACCCGCAGTGAGATAAGGGCAGGAAGAAGATTTATAAATAACGTACATTTTTTTCACGCAATGAAAGGTGTTATAAGCGTAACGTGTGAATCTGTGTGTGATTTTGTCTGTGTGTGTGTGATGAGAGGTGTAAGGTGATTTATGAATAATAAAAAAATACCCAATAAATTATGAAACCATCATTTATATAGTACGATTTTTTAAATACTCAACGCGTGTCTTCTTCCCCTATACCACGTTTACTCATCTTGTAATTAATTTTTATTTCCTACATTTGTAGTTAATATACTACGTCAAACCCCAGGAGCATTGTGCTCATATAGCCTTAGGCAGAAAACAATATGAAATATTCTACCTAAATCAATTTTATTGTCATTTTATTTTCGGCAATTGTTATAATATTTTCTAATCCCGCGAAACAGCGGAGCATTATAAATGTGTATTGTATGTGTATGTAATATTTGTAATCATGACATTATAAAATTATATTCTTTGAGTAAACATTCATAGATTTCAAATCTGTATAGCCTAGTCTAATAGTTGTATTTTTTTTTTTATTTCATTAAAACATCATCCAATATTTTTCAAAGAATTCATATAGTCCACTGGGGGGCTTGTATACGCATATAACAATGACACGATCGAGCTCCGCACAGGCTTTTTCTATAGTTTGCTCAATAGAAAGGCTGGCAATATATTTACTATCTTTAAATTTCAACTTTTTACTAATAAGTATTAAAGATCCACCTCGTATAGCCTTTTTTCTACTGAACAGACTAGCCACCTGGTGCATTGAAGTTAAACATAATTTGATAATTTAAATGCCAATGTTCAATTAAACACTGAATATCAATATCGTTACAGTTCAGAAATAATTCAATTTCTAGTTCTTTTCCTAGAATTTCTTGAATATTTTGATGCACCAGGCTTACAATTTTATTTTGATATTTATAATTTACTTTTTTAATGCTTTTATTGTGACTATTTTGTCATCATCATCACGATATTGTATACTAGTATCCAATATCGTGATGATGATGTATTTTCGACTGACCGTCACTTTACACACCGGGCGAAAAGATGTTTTCACGTTACTTGAATTATATTTAATTGATTATATTGTTGTATGTTGTATTTTGTATCTAATGTATGATAGATACATATGTCAATATTACGTTTGATTCATTCCAATATGCAAGGATCTATTGATCTCAATTTGACTGTTGCCAATTAAGGTAACAATAGCTGCATGTAGTCTGGTAGCAATTAGAAAGCTGAATATAATGACATCAGTGGCCTTCCAACATCTTGTCGGTTATATAACTATTACATTGAATGTGCGTATTACATTGTTTACAGTAAGTTTCTCACTCTCATTATGGTAAATAATTTAGGTTATAAAAGTTAAAAAGTAACTTAACTAAGTTAAGGCGGGACAAAAATGCTTTCACGGTAGCATGCGCAAGCGATCCCGTGGCGCTCCCGTTAAGACGGGAAGGGTACCGCTGGGTTTTTAGTGGGTATTCCGATGACCGGGGCACACTCGGTGCCCTGGACATATGGCGAGCTCCACATACCCCCCCCCCCCCCCACTGTTAACGTGGGGGAAAAGGCGTAAGGAGTTTTCCGAGCGTCAAAAAAGAAAAAAGAAAAAGAGGGACAAGAATGCTTAATCTTTTGCGCTGCATCAAGACGGGCTGGTGGATATACATGTAGCAGATTGTCATTCTACATACTTTTTTGTAATCAGCAAACAACAACAATCAGGAAAAAGGAGGCCGGGAGACAGTAACAAATGTTTTACTTAGTATGGGCTCCTGTCTCCCTTCTTATTACATTTAATGTTTATTTTGAGACAGAAAATAAATAAAGATTATTATTATTATATGCTGTGAAAGATTTTGCATTTTCCATAAATGTATCTCTTTATCGCAATCGAATCGAATCATTGCCGTTTATCCGTTATATTATTATTTAAATATTTAATTGACTATTGAGATAAAAGTTATCATTAATTTGCTTTTGACGTAACGGTATATGTTAACATCATATCGGTTCGGTTTCGATCCGAATAAATATAGAATAGTCGAAATTGGAATTTAATCGGGAACATATCGTAATCGTTATAGACTATTAGAATTCGGCCACTGGTCTATATAAAGAAAAAAAACGTTAATTTTTTGATGACTTTTCAGAAACGTGTCCGTTTTTTCCTTTATATATCGACTAGCTGTGCCCCGCGGCTTCACCCGCGTATCTATACTGCTATATAAATCTATTGGCTCTGTCTGTACATTTTTTTTTTCACGTAATTTTGTGATAACTATTTGTTTTATGATGCAGTGATTCACGTTATACTATTTTTTTCATTTTTGTCTGTCTGTCTGTCTATATGTCTTTGTCAAGAACGGCTTGACCAATCTTGATGAAAATTGGTACACACAAAGAACATGTGATGGCACAAATGTTAGGCCATATATAAGATCGGTAAACCCTAGGGTTTTTATGACAATTAATTTTACATCGTTAATTACGTATTTCTCTACCAGTAGCCATATGTGTGTGTGTGTGTATGCGTGTGTGTGCGCGCGCACGTGGGTGTTATTATAGTAGTAAAATAATTTATTATATTTTTTATTAATTACTACATGTGCCCCGCGGCTTCACCCGCGTATAATCTTATGTTCTTGAGTTATTAGAAGACATAAAGACAGACAAAAATGAAAAAGTGTGAATCACTGCATCATAAGACGATCACTTATCACAAAATTAGGTGAAAAAAAAAATGTACAGGAATGTGAAGATATCCGTAAATATCATGTCGACCGGCTTTATTGGCATGTACCACTTAAAACAATAATGTCGTATGTACTATGATTTAAACGTTTTTATTCAAACCACTCTTGCGAAGTCACGAATTTGACATGACATTTATGTTTGTGCCTATACATTATACTTACACAACTATTCAGGAGGACATTATCATCATGCAACATACGCATACGTAGAATAAATCATTAATGTTACTAATTGGTCCACATCATGAAACATGCCTGAGTGCGTTTGCTTCAATACATACATAAATAAAATGAAAATTAGATATTATGTATACATGTAAGATATGAATATATAGAATATAGCACGAGTTTGCGAAAGAAAGCTTAACGTAGAACAATACGTCGTTTTCATAGTTCCGAATTTATGTTGTTGACTGATTTCGACAGTCTTCTTAATTTGTCAGTGTTATACATACATCATTCTATTCGAAAAATTATTTATTAATCTTTATATTATTTGTAAATGTATGTATTTGAATATATATTGTTTATCTATATATATATGAAACGACTTGACCTGACTAACTCATCAACGCAGAGCATAAACCACTGGGGTTAGAGACTTGAAATTTTGACAGTTGATGCATTTTATGATGAAAACGCCTACTAAGAAAGGATTTTTGGAAATTCTACTCCTAAGGAGGTGAAATAAGGGGTGAACCGTTGTATGAAAATCCGTTATTTTCAAAGTTAGAAGCATGATATTTCGTTTACTAGCTTCTGGATAGAAATAAATAAGTACGCAAATCAGAGTTTTATAAAATTCACCACCTAAGAGGGTGAAATAGGGGTTGAAAGTTTATATGGGGAGTTCGTCATATTTGATGTAAGAATCATGAAATTTTGTATACAAGACTCTGGTTGGAAATAGATAAATACGTATTTCAGGGTTTTCGAAAGCCCTCTTGGGGGTAGAGGGTAAAATTGGGGTTGAAAGTTTGTATCGTGGATCCATCATTTTTCATGTAGGGTCCATGAAATTTTATATACTAGCTTCTGTTTAGAAATAAATAAATACGTAATTCAGGGTTTTTTTAAAAACTACCCCGGAAGAGGGTGAAACAGGGATTGAAAGTTTGTATGGCGGGTCCGTCATTTTTTATATAAGAAGCATGAAATTTAATTTTAAAGCTTCTGAGCAAAAATAAACGCAAACTTATTTTGTCATTTGTTGTTAGTGTTAAAAATTCAACCCCAAACGAGGGAAATGGGTTGAAACATTCGTATAAAAAATTGTTCTGATCTGCTAGAAATGTACTGTTTTCACAGCATAAATAGACCATAATTAACATATTTTATTATTTTTGATTATGTCGCTGGCAAAGCCGCGGGGGAATCGCTAGTCATTAATACAATAATATTTTTTATGAAAAAAAATTATGATGAAATGCAATTTTTACCTAAAAAGCTATTTAATTTTTCAAATTGATATTTTACAGATTTATATATAACATAAAACCCATTTAATCTTATTTAATGGAATTTTTCTATTTCAAAAACCACACAAACATCGAATTCAATGAAAAATAACTCATTAGTTGCTTTCATATGTCGTCATATTAGTTGTAAGTCCATATCTTCGTTTGTTTTCAAGATACGCGAAGTCATTAAAAATCTTTATTAATTTTTTTATTGAGACCCTGCACACTGTATCCATACTTATGAGATTGAGTGTACTAGTTTATATTGTAACCACCAATGCTACTCTTAAGAGTAAACTTCGCATCTCACTCGTGAAATCGACTACAGTGATACGCTACTTTGTCTTCTTTCCATATAATTATAAAAGTCAACGCAACATATAGTTGCCCATTGTAATAGAAAAAAATTACAAGCCTTCTAATCTAATTAAACTAAAGATATGGTTAAAACTAAACAATTTAATGCCGTTTCGTAAGAGTGACATAGACATTCCTAAGGGTGTTATGGACAGAAAGTAATTCGTTATCTAGGCGTTAATTTTGCGCCAATAGGTTCTTGAGTAATGAAACGGCCAAGCCACATATTTTGAATAAGGAACTTAAGACTAGGATTCACGAAGATCCGCTATACGGTATGATGAGAAATAGAAAGTGTTAGGTTAGGGTGTGTAGATCTAGCGTGTACCTTGGCTCTCGATAAGATCTGATAACCTTTTTTACGGTGCAAGCAATGTGTACCTGTCTTGGCTAAATTTTAGCTTGTTTTTGATGGTATAGATTATTGTCTACAAAGCTTTTCTCTTCTGATTGATTTTATCTTAGTTTTGTGGGTGTTGTTGGTGGATAATTCGTGCAAACATTGCCATCGCATTCTGCACAAGCTCGAGCTTGTGTTTGCAATATACGTTTAGATTAATTTTATTTTAATGCAAATTTAATTAATTCTAATTTATTTAATAAGCATATCAATTATCAATTCTCGGTCCTTTTCTATTCCTCATATACATAAACGTACCTGCCCTTTCTTGTAGGGAACAAAAATGACACTGTATTGTTTGCTGATGATAACTCTTAAGCTTTTAAAATTAAAAGTTCAGTATGACTATGTAAACAATGCTATCTCTGATATAGTATATTGGTTTAGTGTCAATAATCTTATGTTATATAATAAAAAAACAAAACATTAATGATTTGGTGAGAAAATGTAATACTCATAACATTGTTAAAAGGAACAAACACAAACTAATTACTCCCGTTACTCGACTGCATAGAGTTAGTAATTCTTTTGTGGGGCAATGTATACGGTTCTACAACAGGATCCCAGAAAGCTTTCAAAATGCCTGTTGCTAAATTTAAAAAAATTGTAAAGGAACGCTTTTGTGCTAAAGTTTATTATACAATAAATTAATTTATGGATGATAACACTCCTTGGGAATGAGACGATCACTGCTAGGCTATTTCGTTTTCTTTGCGATTACGATAAATAATTATATGTGTAGTAGTAAATAACAAATATACTACTACACATATAATTATCCTCGTGGTTTTCTTCTTATCCTACTATACTGTATACTGTTTTACTCGGTGGTAGAGCTTTGTGCAAGCTCGTCTGGGTAGGTACCACCCACTCATCAGTTATTCTACCGCAAAACAGCAGTCTGTATTGCCTCGTGTCTGTATTTATACTGGCTCAATCACTCTTCAAACTGGAACACAACAAACGGTATCTACACAGATGGACTTACACAAGCCCCTACAACCAAGCACTCGTTACGAAAATATTTTTCTCCCTCATTAAAAATGAAAGCTTGATCTAACTGTTACTTGTTAGGTTTTACACGCTTGTATGGCATGTAAACGATGTCAATATTGTCACTCATTGCTTACGGCTGTCACGTCGACAAGACGAAGTAATCAGCAAAGTACGGTAACTCATACTTTTTTTTAGTTCTATTATCAACCTTACGTCGTATGTATTAAGGACTGAATGATCCATATACATGCTGTATTTATGCGTCAAATTCGTGTTTTCCGCTTGTCTGTAATAAAAGTTCCTTGAAAAGAAACACGTGTGAAAAATTCGGCTTATTAAAAACTAATTTAACAGTATGTACCGAATGATACATTAGTAGTACCTACGTAGTATGATATTTTTTATAAGACGAAATCAAAGCTGATGTCTGAATGACAAATCTATTGTTTTAATAATGGTTCCATAGATTATAGGCAGTATTCCAGTGCGAATAGTGAATAGTGAATCTTAATCGAAAAATTGTTCAAGACTTTAAAACCTAAGGATGTTTTTATTATTGTTTTTATAGTGCGAAATCTATATATATATATACTTCAAGATATATATTGTTTAAATTAAAATATTGTTTTATATTGTTTTTATAAATTAAAATATTGTTTTATGTACGAGATCTAGGAGTTCATTCCCGGAACATGTAGTCGACCGGTCCGACCGACCGAGTCGGAAAATTAAATTACATGGATAAAAATAGAATTGATATTACCATATAAGTCCATGCTAAATTACTTCAAATATCGTAGATACTTTTTTTATTTATTAAAAAGTTTTAATGTTATATATAAAACCTGTTGCCTAAAAATGTTCTTGCAGGTAACGCTTATAAGTGGGCACCCTCGAGGGGCGTTTATTACCATCCAGGAGATAGTAATTAAGGTGCAAATCCAAAAGAGTTGGGCCTGATCCAGTAACACGCCAAGGCTATCAACTGGCACTGACATTCCGAGTCAATAAAGAACTCATAATGTCATGTGCAAACCAATACTTAAATCACAAATGCATACCATATCTCTAAATTTTTTTTGATTCTGTATGATGGTGCTGCCTGGTGATAGATATGGCACATTAAAATAGCATTAGAACAGATTAAAGTGAATATACACTTTAGTGTTTATACCTAATTGTTAAAATAAATTAAAGATAAGATACATTAGTGTATAAATATATTGTGTAATTGTTTTGGAATTACAAATACAAGGAAAAAAATATGTTAAACAGAAACAGTTCTGTTATTTAGAGAGAGGTTGTGCTAATATCTAACAGCTTGAACGGAGAATCACGGAGGAAACCAGAGCTATGAATAGGAACTGAAAGTGGAAGCAAATCGTTCGAACGTAGTCTACAATCGTGATTGTCGCACAGGAATTTGAATTTTGTCCCTAAATATTCAGGAGAGGTCAAAGAGAATAAAAAAGTAAGATAATGTCCGGAAATATCTACGTTGACGAATATAATAGGAGCGTTTAACTTTAGCACTATAGTGAGATAAGATTTGAGAAGACAAAGAAAAATTATATCTAAGTAGTGGTTTGTGGTATAGTTTATTAAATAAACGTATTTCCGCCCGATCATATATCAGTGAATCAGTGTAATCAATAATTTTTAAGAAATATGTAATCAAAATTTGTTTTATATTACAAATTGATACCATATAAAGAGTATGAGAGAGAGTATAGAGCTTCAGAACTGCTGAGTATAAAACAATAAAAATGATGGTAGAATTGTATATATATAAATATTATAATTGTACTATTTAGTGTGAAATATAATTTTTTGTTACGATACACGTAACAAAATTATAGAAAGTTCTATCGACTATTGTAAAATAATTGGTCAGAAATTATATTAACATACCATCAACACCTGCGACTTCACCAGCGTGGAATTCAGTTTGTGACGAAAATCGTTCAAATTCTGTCATTTTAATCTACATAATGCCTATGAGTTTTATACATACAATATATAAACTATTGAAATGTCTCACAAATAGCCGCAGTAACTAAAAAAGAGCCAATTATTTCACATGCAGACAATTCAATTTTATTTATTTTTATAGAGAAGTAAAATTTAACCAACAAGAAGGCGCAAATTTCGAATAATGTAAATCTATACTAATATTATAAAGAGGAAAGATTTGATTTTTTGTTTGTTTGTTTGTTACGATTTAACTAAAAAACTACTCGACCAATTTTAAAAATTCTTTCACATTAGAATAGATTAGAATGCTACACCTTCACCGAGTAACATAGACTATATTATATTTTCAAAAAAAATTAGAGATTACTACCTAAATTGGAACAATGTAACCCAAGGTATCAAAATGTTGCCTATGAAAGTCCTTATTTGGCGTGCGCTGCGAAAACTATTGACGGTATTTAAAAAAGTATATATTAATAGAACTCATGATTGCTCACAAAAAAGTCCGTAACAGTATATGCCTAACTATTTATTATAATTAATACACAGTAACAGTTTTTGTTTAAATTATTAAGTTCAAATACAGGTGGAATAATAGTGGTGATATTGGTATCATGATATTAATCCTTATCCATTTAAATGGTTTAATAATTAAGGTTGATTCTTTACGTGTAAATTCCACTTTAAATTATTTAGATCGCACTTTTCGTTTAGATGTTATGGTATAAAAATTCTCTCTGATATGACGGGTATAAAAATTCTGTCAGTAAGAAAAATGACACGGTTTGAACAAATTGTATCTGTCCTACGTTTAGTCTATTAACAAATACTAATTTACATATTTACATCATATTACAGTGTTTAAATTTTCTCGAACGAAGTCGCGGGTGGAGTGCTAGTTATAAAATAAAATAGTGTTTTTGTGTTTGTGCACGAGTATGATTTTTTTTTATGGTATTGTTTAGTGCGCTATCATATGGGCCACCTGATGGTAAGTAGTCACCAACACACATAGACAGTGGTTTGTACATTTCTTAAAAAAAACAATATGCCACTGCGCCACCAACCTTGGGAACTAGGATGTTATGTCCCTTGTGCCTGTAATTACACTGCCTCACGCTCCATACAAACCGGAACACAACAATACCAAGTACTGCTATTTTGCGGTAGAATATATGATGAGTGGGTGGTACCTAACCAGACGAGCTTGCACAAAGCTCTACCACCGATGAATTGAAAGAATATTATAATCAAAATACATATTTTGAATACAGCACTACCAATAATTAATTTCCATACATAAAACCGAATTTCTGTAGAAAAATTACTGCATAAAGAATAGGTGAATTAAGTCTCTGAGGAACTCAAAAGAAAAGTTGATAGTGTGAGCTGACTAAATTGCACTTAGCAAAAGTTAATGATTGTTTTTTTCTCTAAGACTATTTAGGTTTTATTTATGTTAAGTGGTGACCACCATCTATAGAAATTTACGATGTAAGAAATATTAATCATTGCATCGCCAATGCGACACCAATCTTGGGAACTAAGATGTTATGACCCTTGTGCTTGTAGTTACACTGGCTATCATTGGTGTATTGTTTTGTAAGTTGTAACTGGACATTTCTGATTGATTTCGTTGTGAAATGACATTTGATTCATAAATCAAATACTTAATAATTTAGATACCGTTATTACCAATAAAAAGTATTCAAATGAGCTCTAGTCGGCATTTTCACAAATTTTATTTAACTTGACCATAAATGGTAACCGTCCTAAAAACAGGCGCAATATCGGACGCTTGGATGATACTATATGACATATAATCGCACAGATTACGCCAATAAAAAAGGATTGCCTTTACGTTATGGCATCGAGCGGGACTGTTATTGGTCACAATAAAGCTAGACACAGATGATCTGCCATTAAACTACAAAATAAAACTTCATAGTATACGATGATACTCACCGCGAACGATTGTAAAAATGGAATAAATTTTGTATAAGTTTCTATTCAACGATAAAAGACAAGCATTATATGTCAAATGTTCTTGTTCACGTACGATTTCACGAGTGGTTAAATATTACATTTCTATCTCACCTTTATTTTACATTAATATAAGTGACTGCCTCGTTTGGTCTAGTGGCCAGATATAAGGCCGCAGACCCGGTGATCCTGGGTTCAATTCCCAGGTCGAGCCAATAAATAGATATTGGTTTTTTCTATCAGAAAATTCTCAGTAGCAGCCCGGAATCAAGATGTTGAAAGTGTGTGCACTCCCATGCGTCGGAAACCACGTAAAGCAGTTGGTCCTGCGCCTGAACTCTTTCCGGTCGTGTTGGATTGCCGTCCCATCGGATTATGAGAACTCGGGAATAGTGAGTGCACCTGTGTTTGCACACTTCATGTGCACTATAATATCTCCTGCGCATTTGGCTAATCTCTCTTGAGATTGGCCGCAGTGATCGAAATCGGTCTGGAGGACATTAATATGAGTGATTTAAAGGAACATTTGATCTAACAAAAGATCGTGGGTTCAACCAATACGTATGGATACTTAATTTATGTTTATCGCAATTTATATGATGTTGCCTTATTTGCGCAAGGGTTCATTTGTTAAATTTGCGTTGAAGTGGGTTCTCTGGCATTCCACCATGAGTCCCAAATAAAAACACCAAATTAACGACTTAATATATATTTATGTACTTTGTCAAAAAGATAAGTTACTGAGTATCAGCTGAGCAAAGGTCGTCTCTCGTTGTGGAGAAGGGGTGGAATTTATCTCGCAATATCAGATTGAAATCCTTAACTTAAATTTCTCATCCTTAAAAGAATCCGCTAAATGGCTCATTGATTTTTACCAGACAGCAATAAATTATTTAATGTTGTATAACTGTGAAAGGGACAATGGATCTGACGTACCATTAATAAATACTACTTACATAATAATATATGAACCGATACTTAGGTATGGTACGATTACTTAAATATTAATATATTTTGTCAAAAATCACATCAGTTGATGCGAATGCTATGAGATCAGTCGGAACAAAAGAAATAGTAAATTAAATAATTCGACTAAAATATTTTTATACAAATTTTATAAAATCTACAAGCGTAATATAATAAACGATAATGTGTATGCAGCGTTAATTAATTATTATTGGTATTTATAAATATCACATCAACTTAAGCCAATAGATGCCAATATACCGATCAAGTTGAAAGCGTTAACGATATTGAATAAACTTTTCAATTTACAGTCCCAACTTCCTCTTTCAAAGAAGGCAATGAAAGGAGTAAGGCTAGTCGACTACATTATATATAGCATTGTATAGCGTTAGATAGCCTTGGATAGCACTGGTTTATAGTATTTCTTAAACAACATATCAATTTTGATAATATTCTCTATTATACTTCTAGCTTAACGTGTATAATTTGAATCTTAACATCGTGGTGTCAGAACTATGAATTCGTATGTAATAAAATTTTTAAAGCCTTACCAAAGGCTTAAATGCAAGAATAAATTACTCTTTACTAACGATATTTTATACGCACTGGCCCGTATAAAACGTTCCAAATTTAAATATGAATAAATATATAATACTTATGAGACGTTATAAATTGCCTAAGATTCGTTAAATCTAAAACATTTGTAAAGCTCCAATGTATTTTATCTTGAGCTTAAATATTTCATAACTTCGAATGGAATTAACCTCCTCGAAATTACAAACTGAGAACAATAGATACAAATATTTAAAAAACGTCCAATCAAAAATACGAAACGCCCCAACAACTCAATAAAACTAAACTTTATTTGTTACATTTTGATGTCAGCGGTGATTTATTCGCTTTCGGATACGTATTTCAGTGTTTCTATATATATATATATATATATGTTTTTCTTTATACATATATATATATATATATATATAATATATATATAAAATATAATATATATATATATATAAATTAATATAATTTATCCACTCATAGTAAAGCGTGGATAAATTATATATAACTGCTAATTATAATCAATTTTTATTCTTTATATGTATACGATATAATTTCTTAATTAAATTTTATTTATATAATACATATATATAATCTCGTTTTTATGTAGTACATTTTTAAACAATATCATAATATTTTTAGAAATTAATCTGTCGCATCTATTTTCAATATTGTACCGCTCAACTAGTTTGAACCGGTTTTTACTGGTTGCCCTGCTATTATGTGCTATATACTGTTTTAGTTAATGGAGAGTCAGTCTAAGTCTTAATTATACTGATAAGCGTGATCTCGTTCAGTGCAGTTCTTTCAGACCGGCGATGAGTGCGAAGTCTGAATTCTCTTAAAACGAATAACTTTTATAGAAAAAAGTTTTTCGGTAAGGTTACGTAAGGTTTTTTTTGCCCCCTACGTGTTTCATTAATATAATATGTTATATTACACAAACTACACAACAATAAACCTATTAAAGTACACACGAACAAAATAAATCTTATTGTATCCATATAAAAAATGGATAAAAGCACTGGTCGATGATATTGAGCAATCACAACTACGAGAGAGAGAACGAAGCAACATTGACGCGGAATCGATTGCGGGATTGTTGTAATTATCTCGTTCGGTCGCACAGGTGTAGCCGTAGCATTACATGATTCCATCTCGCGCCCGCTTCCGCTTCGCTTGTTCGCGCAAAAGTGCTGGATCCTTTATTCATCTCAAAAAAATAAATATTTAATAGATAAAATAAAGTAACTTTACGTATACTTTAGTCTACTTTAATTTTTTATTGTTTACGTATTTGTTTTAAGTAACCATCGATAAATGTGGGTGAAATGTTCTCTATAAATCGTAACAAGTCATCCACGATACAAACTTGCTTAGTGTGGATGCCGTCCTGTTGAGGAGGATGGCAGCCGGGACGGTATCGACAGGATCACACAGTATCTCCGATGTCGAACACAGCCATCGCAATGGTTTTAGTGGGTAAGGACCTCACATAACCCGGTTCGCCCGTCCCCAGGGCTCGGGTACAATTCTAAAGGTTTCCACTGCGTGAAAAAAGGACGCCACCGGAAATACAATTATGATATCGTTTCATCAATCAACTCAGTTATTGTATCAAGTGTGTAATATAGTGATTTAATTTTGCTGTAAATGAAATAATTTTGAAATTTTGATCAGATATTTTACTGCTAAACAACAATACTTAGGATTGTTGCGTTACGGCACAAAGGACATAACATCTTATCAAAGTCAGTGATACATTGGCGATGTCAGAAATGGTTAATATTTCTTACATTGCCAATGTCTAACAGCGGTGGTGACCATTTACCATTAGGCCGGCTTAACCGTTCGCCTAACCTATTTTTTTACTTTAATAAAAAGAAAAACCCACCTCAGTTCATTTACTATAGAAATATAACTAAATTTCAGTCAATACATAAAAGTTTATTTTTCAGTTCAGAAATTAAATGTAAAATTAATTCATATGTGTGAGCCATTGTAATTTTAAAATATTTTTTTGTAAACTTTATTTAAATATGAAATGCTAGTGACTATATTTAAACATATAATTGAACATACAATTTTCAATACATGTATTTTTATATAATTTTTTCTAATTGCTTTATATACACAAAACACTTTAATTAATACGATAGAACCAAACGCTCTGTTTAAATAGAGTTTAAACTTCAATATTACTACCTTTATTGAGATTTTCCTCTTCAATTCGACGGATAACTACTTAACAAAGCTCTTAGACAGAACAACTTAACCAATTTATTATTCTAATTTTAAAATAGCCAAGTTCTTAATTACCTCTCGTGATGAGAGATTTAACAAATTTCCATGTTATTATACAATTCATTTCATAATATATTTACAAATAATAATACAAAATAAAATGAAATGTATTTAATAGGATAATAGCGGTGGAATATTAAGTGGGTTTGGAATCCAATTAACCAATTATAAACTCGACTGCCTCGTTGGTCTAGTGGCTAGATATAAGGCCGTAGACCCTTGTAGTCCTGGGTTCAATTCCCAGGTCGGGCCAATAAATAGTTATTGGGTTTTTCTGTCAGAAAATTCTCAGTAGCGGCCTAGAGTCTGGAAGTTGGAAGTGCGTACAATCCCGTGCCTCGTTAAGCCATGCCTGAACTCTTTCCGATCGTGTCGGATTATCGTCCCATCGGATTATGAGAGCTAGGGAAGAAAGAGTACACCTGTTTTTGCGCACACACTTGTGCTCTATAATATCTCCTACGCAGTTGGCTAATCTCTCTTAAGATTGGCCACCGTGGCCGAAATCGGTCTGGTGGACATCATCATTTTTTTTTTTTTATAGTTCCCGGGATGGCAAGTGCCTCTACTCCACCTGATGGTAAGTGGTAGTAAAGTCCAAACGCGACGACGGCTAGTGCAGTCAGGAAGAATGACTTGCACTAGCCGCCCCCGCCTTGCCAGCCCGCAAGATGCCTCTTCACACCTCGTTTGAAGGAACCCAGGTCATAAGAGGAGGGGAACACGTGTGCTGGTAACGAATTCCATGTTTTAGAGGTGCGACAAAGAAAATAGTTGCCAAATTTCTTCGTGCGCGATGGAATTGATGTCACAGTTAGGCGGTGACATCGAGAGCCAGCACGCGTAGATTTGTGAAGGAAAGGGGAAGCAGGAATGAGAGTGAATAACTCCTCTGAGCACTCGCCGTGATACAGCCGATAGAAAGCGCTCAGTGCCGCTATCTCTCGACGCAATTGTAAAGGCTCGAGGGTGTTGGTGACCTTTACGTCGCCAATACTGCGAACCGCACGTCGCTGCAACCGATCCAAGGCCTCGAGTAAGTACTTAGCGGAGCCATTCTAAAGGTGCGAGCAATATTCGACGCAAAACCGCACCTGTGTTTTATACAACAGGAGCAGTTGTTGTGGCGTGAAAAAACGCCGCACTTTGTTCAGGACTCCGAGTTTTCGTAAGGCTGTTTTTATAACAGCCTCGATGTGATCCTTTGGATTGAGGTCGCACCGAACGTCAATTCCCAGTATGGCGTCTGTGCCTTGTATCTCCAGCGTAGTGCCATAGAGGGAAGGAGGAGGGGAAAATGGTGACTTTTTCGCTGTGAGAGCGCATACCAGTGTTTTCTTGGCGTTGAACTCAACAAGATTATCAGAGCCCCATTTGGCAATGAGTCCTAACGTCCTATCGAGTTCAACAACAAAATCCCTCCGTCTCTCCTTTGTTTCCACCGGCCCAGCTCCTGAGCTTCCGTGGTGTCCCCCGTGCACTGTACTATCATATGCATAGCAATGTATGTTCCCGAGAGAGAGCATATCATTGATATGCAGAAGAAAGAGTGTGGGGGATAGCACAGACCCCTGGGGGACCCCAGCATTCACTACATGGAATTGTGAAGCGCAACCATTAACTAAAACGCAAAGGCCACGCTTGTGTAGGAAGCTGGCAATCCAGGTGCAGAGCTGAGCTGGCATACCGTATGCCAGCAGCTTTGAAAGAAGACTTCTGTGCCAGACCCTGTCGAAAGCCTTGGAGATATCGAGGCTGACAGCCAACGATTCCCCACGCTTGTCGATAGCTTCACCGCAGTGGTTTGTTACGTACGCTAGAAGATCACCTGTGGACCGTTTCGGTCGAAACCCGTACTGACGATCATTAATCAGACAGTGATCTTCTAGGTAATGGATCAGTTGGTTATTTAGGATCCGTTCCATCACCTTACAAAGCACTGAAGTGATAGCTATTGGCCGATAATTTGTCGGGTCAGACCGATCTACTTTTTTGGGAACCGCTTGCACATTAGCCTCACTCCAAGAATCCGGCACACGTCCTGTATAGAGAGACAGCTGGAACAGGCGCGTCAACACAGGAGACAGCTCTGCTGCACACTTCTTCAGCACTATGGCTGGTATTCCATCGGGACCACTAGCTTTCCGTACATCGAGTGATTGCAGCTCTGCACGCACATCACGCTGCCTGATTTTGATGTCAGGCATCGTGTGCCCACATGAAGGTATTGAAGGTGGCTGCGCACGGCAATCATCGATCACAGAGTTGTCCGCAAAGAGTTTTGCCAGAAGATCGGCTTTCTCCTGCGGACTGTTAGCTAGCGATCTGTCCGGATTCCTGAGCGGTGGCAGCGAATGTTGGCAGAAATTTTTTTGCACATACTTGGTCAGACGCCAGAAGCTACGGGAGCCTCTAACCAATTATAGTTACATGACTGTAAAGGTTATAGATCAAAAGTCATTTTTTTTTAATTCGAGTAGTGTCTGTGCACCCATTGTGAAATATTATTGTTTAACTTTATTTTTATAATAATGTATTGCTTTTACTGACTATAATTAGTAACGTATAACAATACAAAACAGTAATAAATTTTCAAAGTTCGTTGGGAAACAAACTGTTTAGTTAGTTAATACTTATATTAGCTGTGCCAAACGGCTTCACCCGCGTATAATTAATAAAAATATAATAAATTATTTTATTACAATAATAATACACACCCGCACGCACACAAACAAACACACACACACAGAAACACACACACACATACCCGCACACACATACAACTCGGTGGTAGAGCTTTGTGCAAGCTCGTCTGGGTAGGTACCACCCACCCATCAGATATTCTACCGCAAAACAGCAGTACTTTGTGTTGTTGTGTTCCGGTTTGAAGGGTGAGTGAGCCAGTGTAATTACAGGCACAAGGGACATAACATCCTAGTTCCCAAGGTTGGTGGCGCAGTGATGATGTTGTTTTTTTTTAAGAAATATACAACGCACTGTCTATGGGTGTTGGTGACCACTTACCATCAGGTGGCCCACATGCTCGTCCACTAATCTATACCATAAAAAATATATATATATATATGGCTACTGGTAAAGAAATACGTATCTCCGATCTCATATATTCACATTGTATTGTAGTAAATGAGTCTAAAGAAAACTAAATACATGTAAAATTATTAGCTCTTTATCTGACGTGCGTATAGGTTGAGCATTTAAATTCGTCTGCTTAATGACATGGCGAAAACGATTAACTAACAATTAGATGTACATAACTTGAGTATTGTGTGGGTACCGTCTACCACGATGACATATGGTCACATTCGTATAAGCAAGTGGTAATAAGATTGCTATGCTTTTATGACAGGCGCTAACATAGTCCCCCCTATTGAAGACGAACGATTTTGAAAGTCTTCAATCTCGTCAACGAAGATCTTCTGGTGTTGGGAGTGGACATATCCGTGTGAAAGGTCTTCGAATGCATCCTCGAATGGTTTCTATGTCGGCCACACGTGATGTACCATCTGCGCCGGGAAATAAGCGCACGATTCGACCAATGCGCCAATGAAGAGGGGCCATGTTGTCCTCTTGAAGCAAAACCAGGTCCCCAATTTTAAGACTGGCTTGGTTTGTTCGCCATTTGCAGCGTTGTTGAAGCTCGCTGACATATTCCTTCTGCCAGCGGTTCCAGAAATGCAGCCGGATTTGTTCAAGTCTTTCGTAGCGGTTTGAAGATCTGATTTCTTGTGAAGGTGAAGGCAGCGATGTCAACGGACGGCCGATCAGAAAGTGCCCTGGAGTGAGAGGAAGGAAATCATGAGGAGAGGAAGACATTGGACACAGGGGTCGGCTATTCAGTATAGCCTCGACCTGTGCAAATAGAGTCGACAACTCCTCATAAGTTAAGTTGTTATTTCCTAGGATTCTTCTTACATGGTGCTTAGCCGACTTCACACCAGCTTCCCACAGTCCACCAAAGTGAGGTGCGTATGCGGGTATAAAATTAAATTTTATGTGCTCATTGGCAGCATACTCAGACAGAGCCGAGGAATTCTGTTTAAAAAATGTACCGATTTCTTTAGCAGCAGCAACAAAATTGCGCCCGTTGTCCGAAAAGATTTCTGACGGCTTACCACGGCGAGCAATAAATCGGCGAAGAGCTAAAAGAAAGGCTTCCTTCGATAATTCGGTTACCGCTTCTAAATGTACACATTTATAGCAAAAGCAAATGAACAAACACAGATAGCATTTTGAAGTTGTAGCACCCCGACCTTTTCTGGTTAATATATTGAAAGGTCCGGCGAAATCCATGCCTACTGTTTGAAATGGGAAAGCAGGCGTGACTCGCTGAGACGGGAGAGACCCCATCACAGGTTGTAGTGTTTTTCCACTATATTGTCGGCAGGTTACACAGTTTCTTACAACCCTTCGAGCAAGGTTTCTACCGTTAATTGGCCAGATATACTCTCTAACAGAATATAGCAGAAGCTGAGGGCCGGCATGCATATTTGCAATATGTTCAAATTGAAAGATTAATTTTGTAAGGTAGTGTGATGAATGTAAAATAATTTGATGTTTTTTAGTATAATCGTAATCTGAGCAATTAATTCTTCCCCCTACGCGCATAACTTGATTGTCGTCTAAGAAAGGATTTAATGAAATTAAAGTACTTTTACAATTAATAGATTGATTTTTAATTAATAATTTAACTTCGTTAGGAAAAGATTGTGCTTGAGACATTTTACATATAAAATAAAAGGATTTATTTAATTCATTGACTGTTAGATGACCTATTAGCTTAGATTGTGGATATTTAAAATTATGAATAGCTCTCAAAATATATGCTACAACTCTTTTTAATCTGCGAAGAGTCGAAAAATTCTCTACGTTAATCACAGATGCATCCAAACTGTTCGAAAGCGCCCCTATCTCCGCCAAATTGTTGAGTATAACTTGAGATGGCAACGTAGGCCATGTTGACTCATGCTGTTGTAAAAAGATAGGTCCTGACCACCACAACTGCGAGCCTTTAAGAATCTCAGCGCTAGTACCACGAGAGATAAGGTCGGCGGGATTGACGTCGGTGGGTACATATCGCCAATAAGACGAGGTAGTCAACTCTGTAATCTCAACAATCCTGTTTGCAACAAACATTTTTAAATTGCTAGGGCTAGCATGTAGCCATCCTAAAACTACGCTAGAATCACACCAGTGAAAACTGCGAGTTATGGGAAGCCTCAAGGACTCAACAACCGTCTTATAAAGGCGAGAAGCGAGTAGCGCTCCACATAATTCGAGCCGTGGAATTGTCGTCGGCTTGACTGGCGCTACCTTTGATTTAGCACACAGCAGCCGCACGGAAACTTGTCCTTGCGAGTTGGTGGATCTAACGTATAGACACGCTCCATAGGCAGCTTTAGAAGCATCACAAAATGTATGTAGTTCAACGGAACTAGGGTTGTCACATAAGATTAATCGTGGAATTTTAATAGAAGAGAGAAGAGGGAAATTGATTTTAATTTTATCCCACTCCCTATTGAGTGTATCAGGAATTGTTTCATCCCAGTCCAACTTCTTGATCCAAAGTTGTTGTATGAGTAATTTGGGTTGAAGCGTACATGGAGTTAATAGTCCCAGCGGATCAAAAATTTTGAAAGAAGTTGACAAAATAACTCGTTTTGTAATATTGATATTATTGTTGGATGGAATATTGACAGTAAAATGTAAATCATCGGTTGCTGGACTCCATCCAAGGCCTAAAGCACTTGATGATTCACTCAAGCTTAAATCGTCTTGCAAATGAATTTCAGAACATTGAAAAATTTCAGGGACATTGGATCTAAATTTTCGTAACTTAAAACAACCGGACTGAAGAGTAGAGGAAACAGAATTTAGAATATGGAGCAGCTCTTGCTTAGAGTCCGCCCCGGTGATGAGATCATCACAAGGTCCTTCTGAATGATGGTTTTGATACTATCATCAGAGGACTCTTCTCCTAGTTGCCAGAGGCAACGAGTTGTTAAATAGCTGGCACTAGCAAACCCATACGTCACTGTATTTAATCGAAAAGTTTTAATGGATTTATGTTCTTCATCACGCCATAGAATTAGCTGAAGATTCCTATCATCTTCATGTATCAGTACCTGACGATACATCTTTTCGATATCGCCGGTAAGCACAAACTTGTGTTGACGGAATCTAAGCAATATTGCATAAAGAGAGTCTTGAATGGTGGGGCCAACCATTTGTATGTCGTTGACAGAGTAGCCTGATGATGTCCGAGCTGAGCCATCAAAAACGACCCTGCACTTTGTGGACTCACTATGTTCCTTAAGTACAGCATGATGGCATAAATAATATGATGGTTCTGGTCTTATTATTTGAGACTCAGAACAGTGACCTAAGTTGATGTACTCATTAATAAATTGACAATATATATTTTTTAATTCAGGTTGCTTTCGAAATCTTTTTTCTAATTTTAAAAATCGTTGTTTCGCTAAATTGTAAGAGTCACCTAAGCAGTCTGAAGAAGAAATTAGAGGAAGCTTCACAACGAAACGACCTGACTCTAGGCGTGTGGTGTGAGCAATAAAATGTTGTTCACAAGCTTTCTCTGTTTCACTGAGCAATGAAGAGCGCTTGGGTAGCTCTTCCAGCTCCCAAAACCTGGCTATTTGCTTTTCCAGGTTTATTGAACTTTGAGAGTGAGAAGCTAAAAAATTGCATCTTATTAAATTAGAGTTTGAGTTTAAACTAATAGGACCGGAAATAACCCAGCCAAACTGCGAACTCCTAAGAAATGGCTTATTGTGACCGAGAGATGTTTGCTTGTTCCCTATAATCTCCCAAAAAATATCTGCACCTATTAACATGTTAACAGGCCTAGCATCATGAAAGCTGGGATCAGCAAGCTTTATATTGATTGGTATATTGAAATGCTTGAGATCGATACTAGATTTTGGAAGATTACCAGTTAGTTCGGGTAAAACTGAACACGCCAACGTCACGCTAAAATTGTTAACCTTAGACTTCAATTGAAGCACGCAACGCTCGTTTGTATAGTGACATGTTGAGTTACCTATGCCAATTATTTTTGTAACATTTGTACTAATAGATTCGAGATTTAACTGATCTTTGAGAGATTGTGTTATGAAACTGGCCTGGCTGCCACTATCGAGAAGGGCACGCACAGTACTTATCTGCTGAGTCGAGGGATTTATGACCTCGACCAACGCCGTTGACAGCAGGACGTGATGATCAAAAGGCTGATTGGAGTAATTAACATTTAATTCGGTGGTGTTATTAGTGGAGGTCTCGACGCCAGTGGCTGCTACAAGCCTAGTATGTAAAAGAGAATTGTGTCGTCTTTTACACTCGCGACATGAACCCATCTGGCACTGATGTACTGCGTGACCTATGCGCAGACAATTAAGGCATAACTTTAATTTAATTGCCTCGGCCTTTCTCTGCTCGGGAGTCTTAGCTAAAAAGTTTGGACAGTCATAGATAAGATGACTTCCCTTACACAGAGAACATAACCGCCTTTTATGTTGAGAGTGCTCATCTGAAGATGTAACTGCAAATGATTTTGTAAATTGTTTTTCATTAAATTTGTTAATGTTGCTATGATTAGGAGTCGAATAACGTCGAAATTTGTCTGTTTTATTTTGGTTGCAAGTCTCAAGTATGTCTGCGCGGTCCCTAAGGAACGAACTCAATTGATCGAGAGTAGGCATATCGTTTAAGGTCTTACGATACTCTTCCCATTTCAAAACAGTACGGCTATCTAGCTTATTAGAAATCATATATATTAACAACGTATCCCAATAAGTCGTAGGTTGCCCTAGACTCGCCAAAGCTCTTATATTTTTATTATAAGTGTCTATTAATGAACGCAACAATGTAGCGGATTCCCTTGAAACCGGTTCAATAGTAAACAACGCGTTGAGGTGATTGTTAATCAGCTGTTGCTTATTGTCGAAGCGTTCACACAATAGACTCCACGCCTTGCTGTAGTTAGCCGCAGAAATCTCAAAATTAGAAATAACTTCAAGCGCATCCCCCTCTAAATAGGAGTTTAAATACTGAAACTTATGAATAGGCAAAATTTGATCGTTTGAATGAATAATAGATTGAAACATATCCTTAAACTCAAGCCAACGACTATAGTTGCCACTAAATTTAGCGATTTGAATTTGCGGTAATTTAAAACTCACAGGATTGTTTACCTGACCGTTAGAACTTGAATTTGAATTATTAAAATCGTGATAATGACTTAATATTTCTTTAGAGATCGCGATTAAATTGTCAAAGGATTGTTCAATACTATAACGTTCATTTAATTCGGCTTCTAAATTTTCAGAATTCATCACCGATCTGTTCTTGAATGCCATCAAATTCACTGGACAAAGATTCAAATTTATTACATTTCAATCTCAACTCATTAACTTGAATAGGTGTTAGAGAAGGAATATTTTTTATTAATTCGATGTAATTTTGAAATTTTGTAAGACGTCCTTTCACAGAACTACGTTTAATTTGCAAAGGTTTAAGTTCCGCCATTGTAAATACGATAAACGTATATAAAATGTAAGACGATTGCAAAAAAATAAAAATATAAAATATAAAATGTGTAACTTAGTTTAAACGATAAATTCCCGTTACTTTTTTACACGTGTTGCGATGCGTTTGAAACAAAGGAACGATCGAAGATGGCTGTGCGCCTGACCTTGACCGCTAAACGCAATCGCAGCTGTGCAAGGTGAATGACCAATAATAATATAACTTAATGATAATTGTCGACGCGATTTGAACAAGTTTTTAACTATACTGATTGGATTTAGAATATAGGGAATTCGGTTTTGATTTTTAGGTTTTATATATAGAAGGAAAATAAGGATATAGAAGGACACTTATCTGATTGGACCGGCAGTGCTGCTGATGTGCTGCACGCTGGAAATGTCCTTGCACGCCACGAAGAACTAAGTTGGATGTTTAACTGCTGCGTGGCCAACGACTTTCACGGCTAACGGCTTGAGCTTCAAATTTGCTTGTTTCGGTAGACTTCGACCTCGCAGTAGTATAATATGTAATCGCTATTTGTAAGCGATATCAGCTCGAAATTTGTCACGGTCGCCACTTTATGTATTGTAGTAAATGAGTCTAAAGAAAACTCAATACATGTAAAATTATTAGCTCTTTATTTGACGTGCGTATAGGTTGAGCATTTAAATTCGTCTGCTTAATGACATGGCGAAAACGATTAACTAACAATTAGATGTACATAACTTGAGTATTGTGTGGGTACCGTCTACCACGATGACATATGGTCACATTCGTATAAACAAGTGGTAATAAGATTGCTATGCTTTTATGACAGGCGCTAACACACATTATACAATTTTTTTTATTTTTGTCTGTCTGTGTGTCTGTCTGTATGTCTTCTTATAACTCAAGAACGGCTTGACCAAACTTGATGAAAATTGGTACACACAAAGAACATGTAATGGCGCAAATGTTAGGCCATATATAAGATCTGTAAACCCTACGGTATCTTATGAAAATTAATTTCAAATCGTTAATTACGTACTTCTTTACCAGTAGCTATATGTGTGTGTATGTGTGTGTGTGTGTGCGTGTGTGTTATTATAGTAATAAAATAAATTATTATATTTTTATTAATTATAAGCGGGTGAAGCCGCGGGGCACAGCTAGTTATCAATAAAATATTGCACATTAACTTTCAATAAGAAGAATGAATGTTTCCTTTTTTAAAAGTTGCCAGTACACCATTTCATTCATACTAAACTAGCTAATCGTCCCGACTTCGCACGGGTGATAATAAGAAAAATGTATTGTGGATAGGATTTGCGTAAAATACATTCTTAGTGAGCATTTACGTCGGGAAAGAAGTAACTGGAAAATGTAAAGGCAATCGAGCGTATAGTTTAAGAGATCCCTTAAACACCACTATGTTTCACGTATATACATAAGTATAAAGATTATAGTTTTTTTTTTATTTGTTACTATTCGACGTGGTGTAAAATCAAAGTTTAATTAAGGTGACGACAAAATTATTTTATAAATTTACAAATTTTGTGAAACAAAAGTAAACATTAAAGTTAATGATTAAAATTTGGCCAAAGTTATCTTGATGACATCACCATCTATTATAATGCCCTCATCGAATCATGGTCATGTCGGTCAATCGCAAAGACTAAGCGTACACGCAGGTATATAATGTGCATAAAAGTGCGCACAGACGTTCACTCCCTTAAGCCGAGACGACAGGACAAAAAAGAAAGCGCAGAACATAGGTTTTAAGGTCTTACCGAGGTACGAGAGTGTTACACTACCAATTTCGAAACTCAGGAATACTAGAGACGAACAATTCTTCGACAGAAAAGCCTAATAATTTTTTAACGGTCTGACCATACGCCAACCAGTTTGCATGAATTTGCAACATGATAGATAAGCCAGCGAGTAGACGAACCAGGTACGAGTAACTAACTGACGACTAACGAACTAGCAAATTCAAATCCAAAGTCCATCTGAGACTAAGAATTAAATTAATTGTACAGAGAAGGACCTTAATTTTTAATTTGCTCTTCTCAGTTTTTATACAGCCACTTAATGAGATTTAGAAAAGGTCAATATGATAAGGAAACAAACTTAAAACTCCATTTCCGCTGAAATGTCTTTACCTCGAAACCAGCTTTGAACTGTGTATTGTTTTGCGTCTTATCGTCAGAGAGCTTGAGACGCTGTATCCCATTGTTCATAGACAATTTTAATTCACTACTACTGTCTCCCCTTTAATGCTGAAAATATTGCCAGGTTAAAAAATAGTTATTATGTTTTATTTTATATTGCTAATGTCATAAAAAAGTAAAAATAACGATTATTTAACTTTTCATATAGTAAATAAGTATCACTTGTGTTATATGTTTATCTAAAAATCAAAACATATTTTTTCTCTTTCTATCATTATTAATCTGACATTTGGAAGAAGAAGACACAACATTGTTTAACTAATTAACCGCTAAACAAATGGCCATTTTGTTAATAAAATTAAATTGATTATGTATATGACATAATCAATGTGTCAGAAACAGGCTTATATGATCAGTAATCTAAATATAACGCAGATGAAACAATGTGACAAAGTTTGTTTAATATAAATATGAAGCCGTGAAAGAATAAAAAGAAAGTTGTCAAATTGAGCTACACCGTCGGTATTAAAATAAACAGACGAGATGAGGGCCGGTTGAGAAAATATTATTAAAATGTGTCCCTATTTGCTTAATTTGTACATTTTTATTAGATTATTCAAATTAAGGGCGCAAGGGTTGCTTACAGATAACGTTTAGTTTTTATTTTAAATTAAAACAAAATAAATTGGTTTTAAATTAAACCATATATATAAAAAAAAATAACTGACTGATTGACTAACAAATCAACGCACAGTCCAAACTACTGGGGCCATGAACAGGGAGGGAATGGGGGAGCACCATGAACATTTGCATACGGGTTCCTTTAACACACTGAGTTAGCAATAAGGAAGGATTTTTAAAAATGTAACCTCTCAGATTTTGAGCTATGGAAATTCTGAATTATGACGCGAACGAAGAGCCGAGTAAAGCGTTAGTTTATTATATAACCTAAAATTCGAAGTTTGAAATGACTGCTAAATTAATTGCTATTTTAATTACATACCACGCTATATGCACGCATAAAATAAGCCTTATTAAGCCTTAAAATAAATCTAAAACATTAAAATTTTAGAGTGAAATAGGAAAGGCCTGGCGTGATCAAATAGTTTGAATAGTTAGTTGGTTTTATTCAGAGGTATGATGTTGGAACCACCCGCGCATCAGATATTCTACATAGTACAAAACAGCATTACTTAGTTTATTGTGCTCCGGTTTGAAGGAGAGTACATAAGTTTTGGTCGTTTAATTTTTGTCAATCTCACGTAAAAACTACTAATCTGATATTAATTTAGTTCAAGGTTTTAGAACGGACATAGCCTATGTACCTAGTATGTTTCTACCTAGCCTGTTTATTTAGATTTAGCTCATTACGTTAACGTAGACATAGAGAAAATTGTTAGCCTGGCCGCTTTCGAAGTGAACGCTGCCCAAACTAAACGAAAGCTACGCATCAAAGATTTGTAAATCTCTAAAATATTTTCAGAAAAAATCAGTATCATCATGTATCTATCATATATTTCTGAGTTAACTCACTCACCCTTCCAAACACAACAATACTAAGTATTTATGTTTGAGGGTAGAATATGCGATGAACGGTTGGAATCTACCAAGACGGACTTGGTAAATTACTAATTACGGACGAGCCCGTTGGCGTTCTGCCTTTCGCGCCGCAGGTCGTGGGTTCGATTCCCACCCAGGATAGACATTTGTGTGCATGAATATATCTGTTTATCCGGAGTCTGGGTGTAATTATCTATATAAGTATGTATTTACAAAAGAAAAGTAGTATATGTAGTATATCAGCTGTGTGGTTTCCATAGTACAAGCTCTGCTTAGTTTGGGATCAGATGGCCGTGTATGAATAATGTCCCAGGATATCATTATTATCATCAACATTAAACATTTAATGTTGAGGCATAGGTAAAAATGTTTACCTATATCTCATTGTTTAAAAAATTGCATGGGATGAAATCCTCGCATTTATACGTGCGAAATAGTAAGACGGCTTACTCATACAGTATAATTTTATCTTCAAAAATACTTTTTTAACTAAAAAAACTTCTCACTACGCTTTATTATTATAATAAATGTTGTTTAAGTGACGATATTATTTTAGGGACATTTAATTTTGTACAACAGATTTAAATATTTTTATTTACATAAAAGGATTTTTACATTATAGGCCTTTTCAAAGCCCGGCGTAGTAAGCTTTAAAGCGCTTAAAGGGCTGCATACAAATATCAATAAGCTGATATGCTTTTTAGAGAGTTATACATTTACTCACACAATATTGAACATAAAAAGTTTTAGCTGTGCAGATTTATACTTATATTATTATACCATTCAACTGATCTCAGGAACTGCGAGACCGATTTATATATTTATTTTTGCTTTAGGTTTGCTTTAGGTTAAAAAACTTACTACTAGTATACACCCACGACTTCATCCACGTGTGAAAGATGATAAGATGTTAGGTAAAAGTATATCCGTCTTCTTTGGGTTTTAAGCTAGCTGTGTACTAAATTTCATCGCAATAAATTCAGCGGTGAAAGCGTAACAGACAGACACACAGACAGACTTTACACTATGACCTTAAGAAAATATGACTAATCAATCCAACAAATTGTACGTATATCAAGTGTATCAAAACAAATATAAATAAGCTAAGTTTGATGCTGATAAAACCGTGGACAAAAAATAGTATAAAAGTATCAAACACAGTCTGTATATGTCCCACTGGTGGGCTAAGGCTTTAAATCTTCCGAGTTTCTTTACGATATTTTCCTTCACCGCCGAGCACGGGATGACTTAACACAACTTCAGAAATGTCAGTGGTACTCGTCGGATTTGTGCCGTAGATCATATAATATTGTATTAATACGAGATCCGAACTAGGGCTGACCATGACTGCCTATGGGTGAAATATTTTTTCTTAACTACATTTTACAATTAAATACATTCACGATTAGCTTGCCCAATAAAATATGGTCATGACTATCTTCAATTAATTATTCTTTTCCTCATTTTTTTTAATTCTACCCCTACTTGCTTGCTACACAAGTCTGACAGCAATCGAAAATATAAAATAAAAGGAATTTGCTATACTTAGGTTGCCCACCATTTCCTGTCACCACTACCTGGTTGACACGTGTAAACAGGTGACTTTTATTAGCAATTTGCTCTCATCTGCTTACCGATTGATTTTTATATCAAAATAAAGATGATTTTATCACGAATAGAAGGTCGCCTGCAAAAAAGTGGCCATGAACAACAGTTGCCACGGCTTAAAAAATATAAATTAGAGAAAAAACGAATGTATAGACGTATAGATGAAGATGCAACACAGTAGCTGGGCATCAAACGTCGTACGCAACTACTAGCTGCGCGAGAGGAACTGCGCAGTAAGTAGTTGCGGGCGTTAGTAGCTACGACACAGTTGAATACTATCGTAGTTACTATCGTTTACATTATTTATGATGTATATTCATTGATCAAAATAAATACAAATAAAATACAAGTGAAATAAAAAATTGTAACATAAACATTATAATTAAAATTATATTTTCTTTCCTTAACATTCTTCACTATCTGATACATCAAGCGCTAAAATATGATCTTCAAATTCTGAAGACTCGTTATTTTGTTTTTCTTCCGCCGATTTTTCTACCCAAAAACATCAATAGTTTTTACTGCTTTAATCCAGTTTGAAAATTGAATGGAGTAAGTGTTCTGAAGAACTACTGGGCTATCTCACAGATTCAATTTACATTAGAAAAAATGTTAGATCTATTTCTAATGTTAGATGTATCTCTTTCTATTATTATTGATTTGACATTTGAAAGAAGAAGGCAGTATTATTTAACTAAGCACCCGCTAAACAGCGTTTATAACGTAACGTAATGTTGAAACACCAATATTTACACGTGGCATATATTCGTAAGAAACATGCAGTTTTCTTCACAATGTTTCCTTTTCTATCGCCGAGCGTGAGATGAATTATGATACACGTGTTCAGCACACGGTCCGAATCTGCATAGATTGGTTAAGATTGCGTATTCTTCTCAATAGACCATATCGACTCTTTCAACACGTATAAACATAAAAAGGTGGGCAAACTAAGTAAGGTTGCCCACCTTTTTCCATATATCAGCCAATTGACTGTTATAACAAATAATCATGAACTTTCTATTGAGGCAAAATAAATGGTTTATAATATTTTGTATAAATATTTCATACACTGGACTTTGATATTTATTGATGAAATCCATTATTTTTATTTAATATCAACGTTTGTGTAAACTTTAGAGAGTAAAATCATGTTCTTTTTTGTGTTTGCTTTTTTATGATTTCAAATAGTATCTGAAACACATAGTTTTAAAAAGTAATTTATTTATATAATAATACAAGATAAACAATATTCCATACTAAAACCTCTTCTTCTGTTAAAAGTCTTAAATATATTGTTTTAGTAGTTTTTCTTCTGTGGCATTACAAAAATATCGTCTCGTCATTTATTAGTATAGTTTTATTATGTTTTTCTCGTTATTTTGAAACTACCCTACTGCTCTATGAAATGTAATGTGAATATCCCACTGCTAAGTCGAGGAGAATAAGTTTTTGAGATTATCTACCACTCTAATGCGAATTCTAAGACACATTAGTGGAAGAATTTGAACCCACAACCTTTAATTATGATTCACGTAAACCGCTAGGCCACATCGAATTTAATAGCGCAAAAGCTTATTAAATGTATAAACATCTTTAGAAACAAATATTTTCCTCGGACGGATGAATTTCATATCGAGTGCTCGAAAAATTTATTAATATATAATTATTAATTTAGGAATTATTTCTTATATTTGAACGAATGTATAAATCAGCAATGACAACAGCGTGTTATCTGTATGGTAACGAACAAATGGATTATGCTGAATAGTGATTGAGTGTTGCATAAATACCTCTAATAATATTATATTCTTGATTCCATTCCTATTATTATTATTAATCAATATTATAGAATATTGATTATGTAAGGCCGTCCGCAATCTAGTTACGTTAGCAGTAGCCGGAGATTAAAAAAAATCTCCATATACTCTGCGTAACAATGAACTATATACAAACAACGAACAAAATAAACATAGGTTTTATCAACGTAGTAACACATACAGTTCTCTCCAATATACTGACAAAGGCACATACTCCACATTTACCATTTACACAACAGCTAAATCAATACCACACCTATAAGCAAACAGATAGAAAAGCCGGCTGTGGTATTAGATTTTAGTACGTAGTTTTGATAGCTCGACTTAAAGCGTTTTTTAATATATATTTTTGAAACGCAGACGAGCTATTGTGCCCATATATATTTGCGCTTTAAGAATGAGAATCTACGTCGTGCGGCATCTGAGGTGTGATGAAGTTCTAAAATATACCTCTTGCGGCAGTAATTCCTGCCGCAAGAGGCATACTTTTTTGCTCGCTGATATAACGCTGAGTCGCTGAGTGCGCTGCAGCAGCCACTAAAAAACCAGCGAGAAAAATATCTTGGGAGGAACGTCAAGGCGGCCCCATGAGTTTCCATGAATTTCTCTGGCTCAACTACCATTACTAAATAGTATTGTTTGGTGCCAGAATAACCATCTTAGTGGATACCATAGTGTCCCACACAAGCTCTACAATATATAAGTAACAAGTAAAGTATTTTAAAAGATTCATTTAAAATCAAATATAAAATGTTTCTGGTATTGAATATTCATTTTACAAATTAATGTAAATATATTTTACAATTCCATTCACAATTTTATTGTATGTTACTAATAACGGATAAAGTAAGTACCTAAAAATCAGTTCCGACCCAATTGCAAAGTGGAGGTTGCTCCGAATCGTGGTTTCAAGTACTATTTATTTATTTTATATTTAACACAACTTTTTACAGTTTATTTATAAAAAATACAGTTGTATATATGTATGTTACTTATGTTATCGTACTGTTACAAAGGTATTTATTTTGGTATAGTAATTTATCTAGCATATTTTGAATATGAATATCGATGACTCACCTTGGTGGTAAGACCGTCTCGTATGCTTTGACGGTAACAGCCTAGCACTCTCTTATGTCGTCATGCCTCCCTCTCAACCGCTTCTCATTACTCCCTTGTATGTACGAGACGTGTCTACTATATATTTCCTTCCATTATAATAATTATAAGATATGTTTTTTTTTTACTAACGAAACTCTACGTATTTATTTATTTTACTTCATATTTATTTTTTATTAATTCCTCTAATAAGTTTCGATACATTTTTCAGGCGTACATTGCTCATCTATCGAGTGTCCTGTGACGGCTACGCTTACATTATAATGTTATATAACCAAACACCTCTAATTGCTGTTCAATTATCATATAATTAGTTAAGTCGATAATAGAGGGCAGCTCGGAACAAAGCGCTTTATCATATACATATACTATCAGACTCTGTCAAGAATACCGAAATACATTAGGACATCATCTCTTAAAACTAATTATATATTTTTCTTTAATGACTGCCTCGTTGGTCTAGTGGTTACATGTAAGGCCGCAAACGCGGTGGTCCTGAGTTCAAATCCCAGGTCGGGCCAATAAAATGTTATTGAGATTGTTATTGTTCGTGTCGGATTGCCGTTTCATCGGATTATGAGAGCTAGGGAAGAAAGAGTGCATCTGTGTTTGCGCACACACGTGTGCAATATAATATAATTAAAGGTAAGCTCGAGTGAGTAATGCCAGCCTGGCCGGCCGACGAGCCTGCCGAGCTCATCCCGGCTAGTCCCCACCACGATGACATCGCGTGATCAAGTCGAGCCAGGCTCTGCCCCTTCGGAAAACATTCCTAACAATTTATTATTAGCGGCAATCATTATGTAATAAGTTTTCGCAAATATTTCAAAATTTTTCTGATAATAAATTTCAATGATATCTAAAATACATACTGATTAATAAAGCCTATTGCTCAATAAAAGATGATATAGACGACAAAAAGCGTCGACTTAGTATTCGTTGATTTACATAGAGGATAATATAATATATTTCATTGTAAATGATTACTTGTTTGTGATTAACGAAAAAAATAATTACAGAGTCTTGCCAGTTCTTTTCATTAGAAAATACATTCAGATTCGGTTGAAAATTTTATTTCATTTTATAAGATAAATTTCATTCAAAGGAGTCATTTGAATAGACTCAATTTTTGGCTATTAATAATATAAAATGGTTAGCAGTTTTTAATTATTTATAAATACAATAATACTAATAAAGCGTTTTTGTCGCGACTTACAAATAACACAAATGTTATCTCAAAAACTTTATCGTATTTGTCTGAAAAGGACGACCCTTGAAATGGATCGATTAGACGAAATTGAAGATGGAGATCGACCACTTACAAAATTAAGGTTTAGAACGTTTAAGTGTCTATTATAATTAAGGTTGTGCGCTATAGTCCCAAACAAAGCATTACACTTACTTATTAATTATTAAATTGAAAACTACCATTGTTTCGGAAAATAAAGTACCCGGATCTTATAAGAACCGCGAAAGAAATTCGGTATTTTTATTTGTCATATTTAATAATTGTTTACATCAGCTTAATAAAAAAGAGGTCGTAGCATCCATAAACTCACTAACAGTATAAAAACCTTTTGCACACAAGCGTTCCTTTATAATTTTTTTTAATTTAGCAATAGATACATCACTGAACGCTTTCCTTGCTGGCCTTTGCTAATCTGAGCATAACATTGATATACAAAAATCTATAAAACATCTATAATTAAATTAAAGAAATAGAAACATACTTTGTAGACGTATTTAATAATATTAAATACCGTCGTCTATAAATAATTTCTATAGATTTTTTGTAAAACATGACAGAATGGCCGAATGAATTAATTTCACAGCCAAGTTTGGAATTCAGAGAAAATTATTGAGATATTATACCCACTTTTTTCACTTTAATCAGTGTAAAATACAAGGGAGATTCAATCGAATACGATAATATATTTTTGGAAGTTTCGTATTTTTGCTTTGAACGTATTCGATATAAATAACATTTCGTTATTTCTTCAAGACTATTGTTTTATGATGCAAAATTTATTTGCGTATTGCATTTTGAGCATAATATTGAAAACGCTAATGCGCTTTGGACTATCCTTCTGCACACTTTTTGAGTACTACAACTCACGAGAGTACCAATCCATACCAATATTATAGCCTAGCTTTTCCCCGCGTTTTCACTCGCATAGTTCCCGTTCCCGTGAGAATACGGTGATAAAATATAGTTACTCGCTAATAATGTAGCTTTCCTCTGGTGAAAGAATTTTTAAATTCGGTTTAGTGATTTAGACTTGAAAGCGCAACAAACAAACAAACTCACATTCGCATTTATAATATTAGTTAGGATGTGAAAGTTACTCTATGTATACTCTACTGTCTATCTATTCCGATTTCACGGCTAAACTACTAAACCGATTTTGATTCAATTCGGAATGAATCAAGCTCAAGCCCCAAGGAAAGACATAGGCTTTAATTAAACATACTTTTTTATATATAATACCAACTTTCCCCTATGGTGCGCGCGAAGCTGCGGGCGAAAACTAGTTTATAATACATTCGATTAAATACCGTTCGGCAGTAATTTTTTCAGATACCTTGTTATAGCTGACCTTGATATTAGCCTAGTCAATGATGCTTTTCACAGACCATAGTGGAGAACTACAACATCAAGGGATTTAACATCATAGTTGCCAAGGTTTGTTGCGATTGGTGATGTATGGAATGGTAAATTTTTCTTACATCGCCAATATCACGTCGCTATATATTTGCCCGTCTATCTACCTATAATATAAAAAAAAATCGTGTCTTATTGTATTCAGGGATATAAAATTGTATACCATAATGGGCCCTTATTATGATATTTCGTATAACATGAAAAAGCCATACTCTTATTTTGGTTCAATTGATCTTTATACGAATTGGTTGGTAGAGAAAGCTTTTAACCGTCGTAATAGTATATTTTGCGACGAGGGGAGCCCCGCGGCCACCCGCCATTAACTTAATTGGATTCCTTTCGTATATACTACGTAATAGACAAAACAGACGAATATTTCAAAAGTTACCCTTACAGTGGATAATTTTAAACAATATATTCAAAACGAATTATTTCAATTTTGGCTTTGAACGCGGCTCCATTCAGTTGTATTTGTATTACAATCGGGGTAAAGCCTGTGGACCATTTTTCAATATAAGTGTATTTTATATAGTTTTAATAAAATTCGACGTAATGTTTTATGCCCGTGACCTAGTACCTTTTCAATTATATATATTTCATTTCCCTATGGCATTGAAAATGAAAACATTGTTTTTTTAACAATTTATTCACACGCACGCTTCATGAAAACGACATTAATACAAAACAATAAAACCGTTATATAAATATTTAAACAAATATTCTTAAATTAAAAATATCATTATAAGTTAATCTACTATTACATTGTCAACCATTACACTTCAATAGGACGTGCGAGTTCTATCAATCAGTTGCCTTATTTAATATTATTCTAAAGGAATAGCTATGTACTTCTTAATAAATATTGTTAGCGATCTCTGTACCCCCGCTCCCCCCCGAGTCATGGGAGCGGAGCATACATGGTCCAGTGTATGAAAAGGCACGGCAAACTGCAGAATCACTTCACTTCGCCTCCGTTGCTCGACTTGATCATACGTCTTCCTTATAACTTTAAAAGTAAACTTAAATGCTAACAATAATATATGTAAAAATAATAATAATATTAGACTACATTTTGCTAATGTATTCCCGCGCGATCGAGAACTACGCGGGTGAAACCGCGGCCAAAACGCTAATATATAATAGAGCAATCAAAACTGTGTAGCTGTACATACAATAAATTTATCAAAAACTGAACGTAGACGATCAAAAAAGAGTTATAGTCTGTCTCTACTTCTGTACGTACCTACGCGCTTTACTCCGAAACTTCGGAACTGAATTCCTTGCTATTTTCACATGTAAATTAAAATCAAATTTTAGCCGCTTATAGGCTTTATTGTGTTGATATATATGTAACACAGACAGTAAAAAAAGTTATCGTCGTTTAACAGCGTTTCATGAAGTCCCGAGTACCAGCGAATTTATTTTATTATTTTTTTAACATTTCAATATTGGAGTGGACTTTCAGTTACTACGTTAAGAGTTCAGGATCAAACTTCATAGGTACCTACTTACAACATATCCATCGGTAGACAGGCTTTATAAATGTGTTTACCTATTTAAAAGTCATGGTCTTCACGCAAGAAACATGTTTTTTTACATCCGTAAAACAGGCCGGTGTTGAGCTAAAACCGAGGGATTTATTTAATTCCATCGTTCACGTATCAATCTCACCCTCGATTTTACTATCTCAAAAGCAAAAAGTATTAGTAAATAAAGATACTTATGTATTTAGTAGTTACGCATATATATAATACAATGTAACAAGACAAGATGAAATGACCAATATTGGTCATATTGGTCATTCAAACATTATATACATTCTTTAATATGTCCATTAGTCCTTATAGTCTTTATATCACGACCTCTAAGTTAGTCTAGTCAAGCCAAAATCAAAATCTTTATTCAATATGGAAGAGTTATTGTCTGAGCTCTATCATGGATTCGGAAGTGTATATACCTCAGTGCCTCAGATGTAAGAAGCGGGATTATTTTATATTTTTACTTGAAATAGCCCGACAAAATGATAGTTCCTTAATTCTCTAGGTATCTTGTTATGAAAAAAGTATATAACTTATATTAAATCCTTCAGCACACAAACATCACTTTTTTTTAAATTTATAAATCGAAATTTTCGGTTCTATTTTGAAACCCTGCTATAAAATCCTATAGAATGTCTGTTACTGACGGTAATGTGTTCGTTGAAAATAGCTGCCTCGTCTGAAATCGATCAGGACAAAATCATTGTTACCTTAAAGACAACACAATTAAAAAAAAAAATTGTGTCCCTACAATTTATATACTTCGAATCGAAAATCTAAAAGCATGTTTAAAGAATTAACATAATTTAAGAGAGTTCGTAAGTTCAACAACGTGACTTTGTTATTCCACGCACGAGCCTCGCCCCGATAATCGGTTATTTTATTTGACAATAGCGACGTGGCAGGTTCGTGCGATGCAACATTTTACCACCAGCGATAATACTGCGAAAGATAAATGTTTTATGATTTGGAAAAACTTAATACGAAACGAATCGAGAATAGAGAAACAGTAAAGTTAATAAAAACGAATGACGATTTCGATCTATTTTACTTTAATTGGTAAATATTTTCAACAAAAAAATTGTAGCACATATATTTACGACTATCTAAGTTCAATACTGACCGCGACTGACTTATCGCCAGAATTCTTAAACTATAGTTCTGCTCACTAAGATCGGATTACACGCAAATCCTATCCAAAATATTTTTTTATCCAATGACCAAAAATAAATCTTTCGAAAAATCTTGGATTTTGTTAATTTACGGTAAGAGTATTTTTTTTTACTTTATTTTCATTTCCATAAAGGATAGGGAAAGATATAAAAAACCAATGACAATTTTCTCTCGACACCTAATACGATTTAGTTTATGTTTAGAAATTTCCCAAACAGCACAAAATGCGAGCTTATAAAAATATTTTTCGTCAATTTACTTTATAACGTGTTAAAAAAAAGAGTACAAACGAATTAATCACTTTATTTCTTTTCAAATGAAAAGAGCTCCAAATAACAAAATGCTTTTAAGGCTGCCAGAAACAATGGCACCGAGAATGTGTCGAAGCTTTTTCTATATTATTCTTTTTGGTGGAAATTAGTCGTGTAATATTGTAAGAGGCACTGCACATTAGAGATAAAATTATTTGTTTTGTTAAATCAACGCTAGCTATATTCTTGATTAATTATTCAACGTTCGACTACATGATTTATATATTTTATTTTGACAAACTTTAATAACTAAACATTAAATATGGATTTTAAAAGAAAGTTTTCTAAAAAGCTTTCTCTCCGTTAACATTAAATTGCCTTCGTAATTTAAATATGACATTATTTTTAATTATTTATCTTTATTCTTTACCATAATTGTGTAAAGCGTTCTTCGTTGTCAGAGCTTTAAGACAATTTTAGTAAAAAGGTCTGAAGATGGGTCCTTTACGCAATTAGGAAATTAGGAGCGGTTAGATCTTCTAAAATTCAATAATCATTTACCTACTATAAAAGTTAACGACATTAAGAATGAAAGAAACCTTTTTTTACATCAAGTAACAGATTCTTAATTATAAACTAATTGTCTTTTTATCTCAGAAAGTTGGAAATTATTTTATTTCATTTTATTTCTATTGAACATCGAAGAAAACGTCGTTACGCGTATTGAAACACGAGTTATAAAGATTTTATTTTGTATAAAAAATCCTCTCCCGCTGCACTAACGTAAGTACCGAAGCGCGCTATACTCTCTTATAACGGAACTATTAATATTTTCTATTTTTCTTAATTTTTATCATATCTGTACTAAATAGTACGTCCCAAATGTTCTACCAAAGTTACACGTTATCGAGACACAACGGTGGACGATCGAATGCAGTTTTTGTAATATTTACGGATAATTGAATTAGAAGGAATGCCAAATTAAAATGAATGATGAATTAAATTATAACACTCCATGGTTTTTTTTTTTTTTTATATTTCCCGGGATGGCAAATGACTCTACTTCACCTGATGGTAAGTGATAGTAAAGTCCAAACGCGACGACGGCTAGTGCAGTCAGGAAGAATGACTTGCACTAGCCGCCCCCGCCTTGCCGGCCCGCAAGATGCCTCTTCACGCCTCGTATTTATTTATTATTTTAAGTATGCATTCGCAAATAAGCCACCACCGACCATAGAGCCGCCAATACACCACAAACCTTGGGAACTAAGATGTTATGTCCATTGTGCCAGCAGTTACAATGGTTCACCCTTCAAACCAAAACGCAACAGTACTATGCAATAGTTCCAAATGTTGGAGGCGGATTGGCGATATATGGAATGGGTAATATTTCTTACAGCACCCATATCTATTTTATCTATCTATTTTGCAAAAAAATCATCAAGTTTAAAGATAAATTATAAATCTTCTTTATTCTATTATATTTATTGCTACGTACTACAAGTACATAGTAACCAGGACTCGGAGCCGAGTCGGCATCCGGAAGAAATACATTATCGCATCAATGTGTTATAAAATAACTAAAATTACAACTTTAAAGAAAATACGATAGAAATGTTTACCTTTTTCTGTTAGGCCTCGACAGCGCCACCAAGCGGTCATTGACCGAACTATAAAATACCAGGTTCTGACCGACAAGTGAAATTAAGCAAAATTAATGCCATCTATGGGTGCACAACATTCATACAAAATACAATAAATGGTGGCACAAAAGGAAATTAATAAAATTAATCTATTATTATTAAAACCTGTCTGGTGAACACTTACATTACAGATTCCTTATAATTCCGTATTTAAAATTAAAGACCAAATATGCACCGAAATATGGTTTAGGGAAATCAAAAAACTGTTTAATATAATTTAAATTTGTAAAAATGGTATTAATTTAAATTACTTGTAAAAATTGTATATCTATGAAGTTCTGTCACATGTGTATTCCACCAACCCGCATTGGAGCAGCGTGGTGGAGTAAGCTCTAAACCCCCTCAAAAAGAGGTGAAGAGGTCTTAGCCCAGCAGTGTGACATTCAGAGGCTGTTACTGCTTACTGCTACTTGTACTTTTCCTTTGTGTTGACAAATCAATAAATATCATTTCATTTCATATTAATATATAAGTATCCTTTATTAAGTTAAAAAACAGAACTTTATTATTACTTTGAACCAACCGTTACGAAATAAAAAGTACGTTTCTAGTAACATAAACTACCGTACTACTTACACATAAAGTGAAAATAGTATTGCCATATTCTTTATAGTTCTTAACGTTCAAGCGGGAAATTAAATTAATACTTATTTTTGTATGAAAATAAAATCTAACTAATTATCAAGTCGTAGAACAAAAGTTGTTGCTTATGGTGTTAGCTATCTAGTCCTGCGAGGTTGCTGCTGGGTCGTTACATATAACCCTGTAAAGGGAAGTTTGGTACCTTAAAAAAAAATCAATTACCACTCATAACGTTTAATTGAAATTCTACATTACATACGGTATTATATCGTTTATAAATTACTATGATAATTCAAGTGAAATAAGATTTCACATAAAACGAGTTCTTAGCATATGCACATTGCACAATACTAAGGTTCATTCGACAAGATTATTTTTATATATCAATACATTCAACTACTACATAAATATCTCAGAGGGAGATATATGACTAACTTATACAATAATCAAGACAACCACGAAACGATATATGCAAATATTGTTCTTATTTGTAATGTCATAAGATATTAAATCGATTAAATAAATAACAAATACTTCCTTTTTAAAAGAAACTCGTCCCACTCCATTTTTTTTTTAATTTTATCTTAAATTTAATTCGAAGTTGTCGTGACTATTATAAATTTCTTATACGTCTATAACAATACATTATATGATCGTTCCAATAAATACACGTAAATAATACAATAATACTTCAAGGAATGCTACTAAATACTTTAAGTGCGTAATTAATATGTGACAGCTCTAAGCGATTTGTGCAAAATAAAAATGATTATTTAAAATTCGGATACTGACGATAACATTTGCTTTTTCGTCTAAACTTGTCATGGAAAATATTTTTAATCTATTGTTGTTTTTAATCTATGTGGTTTAGTAAAAAGTAGTTTAACTACGTAGGTACTATACTGTTGGGTCCAAAATCGATTATATAAATTCTATTTATTAATTATATATAACTTGTTATAACCTTATGTTGCATAAAACATTTATTAATGGAAAAAATGATAAAGTCACCACAATAATTAAGCTATCCAATTTTAAGTTTAGATAATTTAGATAAACATAAATAATACTTGTTTAATTTTTAATTATTAAAAATTGAAACTTTTTTTTTAATGATAATTCCAATATTTTATATAATATGTAATCTAAAACATCTAGTAATATTATTAACATTAAAGATTAACAATCAGACATCAAATTGAATGAATCACATCGAGTTTTTTTTATTTTTAACTAGCAAGTGCTCAATTTGTGCAAGTCAAAGACGCTTTGAAATAAATGCTCCATAGCATAATACAATCAAACTTTAATTGTAATACTTCGATTGGTGAAAACTTTACAGCCAAATATATTCATAAAAATTAATATATAATCAATCAGATCTTACATTTTTGCACAATTCGAAAATTGCCCTACATTCAAGGGAAATTTAATTTCCTACATAAGTACTGGCGATGGCATGTAGTACTGTCATGGGTAAAACAAAATAAAATTATATTTTTACTTAATTAAATTAAATAAATTACAGATTCATAAAAATTTACAATTAAACATGTTTATAAGAAAACTAATAAACATACATAATTAACAATAATATTATTTTAATAAATAATATTCAATATATTAATTTGCAATCACAAGACACTTCAACATATAAAATCTTCGTTATTATTGAAATTCAATCATCGATTCAAACAGTTTTATCAATTTATAGAAACAAAATTTAAATCTTTTATAATTTATATTAAATAATCAAATAATATCTGTCCCTTTGTAAAAAACATTAAGGACGATGTAAAACGAATATGATTATTTTTTTTATTTTACATTCAATTTATTGATACATTTACACGAAGGCGCTCTGAACATTTTAATTTAATATGTATCACACAATATTGCTAATAAGGTTTTGTGCGCCAACAGCAAACAAGATGGCGATCGAAACAAACATGACACAGAGTAAAAAACAAATAAGTGACAATAAAATATTTGATAGTCATTATAAATTTTGAAACAATAATTAACTTTTTCATTTGCTTACTTACATAATCTTTTTTTTTTTTTTTAATCTCGAAGTTAGTTTGTTAAGATAGAAAATTGACATGATTTTTTTTTATTGCTGACTGAATCGATCATGTCAATATTTCTTTCAGATATTGTGCTTGTAGAGTGCGCCGAGTGTAAATGTTTAATGTTGTATATAATAAAAGCTACATCAAAATGAAAAGTACATGAACAGGTACACGGATATTATGCGTTTTGTACATATTTGTTACAATAGAACTAAATTATTAATAGTAAGTTTAGGTATATAGCGATGATGTTAAAACTAAATCGGGAATGTTTGAAATATTAATCCTATCGAAGAAATCATTTTAATGGTATCTAAGTAAATAATTGTTATAATATTTCTAATAGTTTTTAAAGTGAGTTTCATATCAGTCTTGGAACTTAGGGAATGGGAGTTTTATACTAAATAGTAAAGGTTTTATACTAAATAGAAACACATTAATGATAATGTTGCAACAGCAAAAATTTTGAAATATACATTTACTGGTAAGATATAAGTGTTATGTGTTTCTATCTTAAATGAGGTAAAATGTAGTCTTCTTTGTATTACGATTTATCTAAGGGTTAAAATTATTATAACTTACCTTTTGTTTTTAGAATTAAAATTGTCGTATTTAATTTTTAAAAATGGAATATCGAATACTCTTAAAACTGAAGCATAGCTTATAAATTCCAAAATTGAAATTTGGAAACAACGGCAAATTATTGCGAATCAAAGCGTTGTCAAATTTTGTATTAATAGAAGTCAAATATTGGACTTGCTCATTGAACACAGTTTAAAATTAGCCTTTTCGTTACACACACAGTCATGATGAGATACAAAACAGACGCCCAAAACATGAAATAACTGTAAATCGACCAACAATTGTCTCGCTTTTTATAAGTCGGGCCAATAAGCCCGCATATATTATTTATAAATAAACAAAAAATGCAACTAATATGTTGGCAATAAGTTGGTTTCTATGACCAATCATTTGCAGAAATTTTATTCGTTTCTTTCATAGGCTTCATAAAACTTTAATTCAAAATCGCAATAGCGACTCACATGCTTAAGTGTTTATTGGTCATTATGATTTATTTTACATAACCATTTTTAATTTGCATATTTTTATTATATACAAAATATTGAAAGTAAAACTAAAATGTTCTATGTGTGTTTTAATTACCAACCATTAATGGATCAAATGCTTTTTTATTTTTATTTTATGTAATTTACACATTATTTAAGGGCTGTTTTGTATCGCATCAAATTAATTAAAATACCAGATGGCAAGGACAAGTTTACATTTTCCTCGCAAGGAGGCAGCAAGCAGTAAGTCCAGTTGAGACTTTAGCGAGTGCAGAGTAGCAAATCGAACGCCTTGCAAAGTCTATCTTCTCACAAAATACCTGAAAATTTTTACACACATTGAGTTTAAATTTTTATCATACAAATGGGATGTCTACTATTATTAATTATTATGATTTAGAATGTTCGGGGCGATGTTAGAATAACCCTCTCATCAGTACTTGGTATTGTTGTGTTCCGGTTCGAAGGGTGAGTGAGCCAGTGTAGTTACAGGCACGAAGGACATAACATCTTGATTCTCAGGGTTGGTGGCGCATTGGAGATGTTAGCAATGGTTAACATCTCCAACAATGCCAATGTGCCAATGGCATTGGTGACCACTTACCATGAGGTGGCCCATATGACGATAATGAAGATGTGGACGAGCCACATACCTATGCTATAAAAAAAATCCATGCTAAGTTTCATAGTTACTTAACATCAGAACTTATCGGCTCACCTGGAATCTTATTAAAATTAAGTAAAAATGGTAAATATTAACTCTGATTATGGGTTTATTCTTAATATGTCACTACTCGTGATAGAGGATCTAAAGGTTTTACTTATAAATTAAACAATGCCATGTCTCCTTCTAGTAAATGTCAAACCAATAATGACAGAAAGAGAAAAATCTGTGTTTAACTAAACATCTACTATGTAACATAATGTAAATGTAGAAATAAGACAATAATTAAATAAATACCTTGAAAGATTCTGGTATTTCTTCAATGGCACGGTGTATGAGAGTTCCATTCACATATAAGCAATTGGCTGCTCCATTCTCCGGGACAGTGAGAGTCTTGTAAGTGAATGTAGCCTCCCGCTCAATTCTCTTCAGCATCTCCTGGGCTTCTTTGCTAGAACCCACGCAGAGTATATCTGGTCCAGCCATGGTGAAATATCTCTTCAAGTGTCTAACACCTCGGGCAACCTGAACAACATGGAGTCTATTAGGTTATTTGGGCATCATTAACTTTGTGTGGGATTTTGCAGAATATTAACGCTAAGATTAAATCTTTTTTGAATTCCACCTTCTACGATAAATGACATTAAGATATTTGAATTTTCAATTGAACGTTTATATGCGTTTTGTGTGTTATGTATTTATTAATATGTTGTGAAAATAGTATCAAACAAACGAAGTGCCCCGTCCGTCTGTCTGAACACGTTAAACTCAAAATACTTTTTTCTATTTTATATAATACATTTTAATTCTGAATTTTGTGAATATATTTTTTTATATTTAACCTTCTTTTTCAAAAAGTAGTTAATGTTGCTTTCTAGGGTAAGGAATAACTCTAAATTGTGTTGACAATTACCTTGATAGATGTGCATGGAAACTCAGGAAAAGATTCGGCAAGTGCACAAGCGCCTGCTTCGTTGCTTGTTTCAGAAATACCCACAAAGAATTCCCTCCCTAAAATCAACAGAAACAACAAGAAATTATATTAAAAAAAGATAATTATAATTATTAATTTATAGTGAGACAAAAATATTACTGGGTGGATACCGGTATTATTTTATTTTATACCGGGACATACCGGGTGGATCCCCCGGTAATCCAACCAAAGTTTTAGAGGGCTGTGTCGGACAATCGAATTTGTCGGATTATAGAGTAGGTAGTGCCTAAGACACCTAAGCCGGATTTTTTTGAAAAAGAGTACCTTGTATTCCGTCAAATTACAGATCAAAATAATAAGATTCACTGATCTGAATTCTGAACTACAAATCATACTACATAATATTATGTACATATGTCGGATTTAGTAAATTAAACAACACAATAGAATTTTATAATAAAACCTATCTTACGTAAATTAACGTCATTAGAACTTACAAAAAATAATAACGAAAACTTTACATACACGTTGCAACCTTTTCAATCATGCATTTTCCTACATTAGTGAAGATTTGTTAAAATAACGTTTGTGTTCCTAGTTCCTACATTCAACAGTGATAGACGTGGTGGATTACAGGGGACGCCGGATTAGACAGGGGCAAGATTACCAGAGGTCCACTATATATAGATATGCTCTATATATATACATATATATATATAGAGCATAGATAATGAAGAAATACGCAGTTAATTAAATTTTCTTATTATATATTAATTTAAGTTTTCATTACCAAAACACTTGATATTTCCTTATCGAGTTCTAGAATGGCAACAAAATAATATAACATAATATATGGTTACAGATATGTTGGTACATAACCACAAAACTCGATCATGGTGTATTATATATGCTTATTATCATATGATCTTTGTCAACATCTACCTAAATATTGGTCAATGGTCAAGGTCAATGTTTTCTAGCAATTAATATTCCTTGGATAATATATAAATTGAAAATAGAGCTGATAAAAATGTTAGAAATTTATTATATCTAATAAAATCTTTAAAAATACCTGTGAACAAAACATCAGAGCCAGCAAGTTTTGCCTCTGGATCAGTAATTTCAATAACGTCGTGATTAAGTTCTCCCATGAATACATCTTTCAAAGCATTCATCTAAAAAAAAACAATATAGGAATAGAACTTATAAAAAATAATATAAATGAAGTAGTTACGATTGTTGCAGCCGCAGAGGCCAAAAAAAAAGACAATTTACTATATAATATTCTTATTAATTAAAATTACAATTAAAATTATATAACTAAAGAAAGGTGATTCACTTTGGTAACAAAGTATACTTTTTTGCCCTTTTTGCTTGTTTGAGTTTTTTTATAAAAACAATTATATTGCATTCACTAGTTTCACTCAATTTAACACTTGTGTAATAAAAAAACTTGTTGCATCTTGTGTTATGGTGCTTCAAATGTCTAAAAGTAATCAAGGGTATAAAATTATTTGCTCATGTCTGTGAGGCTGATTATAAAAATTATCCTCGAAAACTTCAGCCGTGTAAACAAACAAAACTGAAAAACTATTTTATACTTATTGCATCGATTTTTTCAAAAAATATTCATGTAATCAAATTTTTAATTATCAGAGGCTGGATGTCCTTTGCATCGATTTTCTTCAATTTTATGTGTAATGTAAGCAAGAAGCCAACATAAATAAGTTTTTTAAGCTATGCAAGCTGACAATGAGTGTGCAAAAAACGTGCGGACCATTTTTCTATGATCTAACCCAATGTCAATGATTGATCAAAACAGGTGTGCATATCATAATATATGTTTTAAAATCATAAATAAAACAAAAATAGATTACTACAAGTCAGAGCCCTGGATGTATATTTCTCCAATTTTATGGTTCTCAAAAGGAAACTGAAATTCAACATAAGCAGATATGAGCAAATAATGTAGTACCCCCTTTCATAACATAATCAAAGTCCAGTCGATTGACACTAGCATTAGCGCTATTACTACTATGAATAATGCGTGCGGCATAAGTAATTCGCATCAAAATTATGTTGACCAGCTTCCTAGCCAATCATTGTCCTGACCTTCAAAACATTAAATATAATTTTATAATATGGAATAGAAATTCGAGGTGGCCCCATGGTACAATGGTGCATGAATATTAATTTTCTCTGGAAGATTTCTCATACATATTATACTCAAATACGATAAAAGAAGTTACTAACAAATCTCATTTAGATCTTTAATATGATTGGTATATACATTATTTAAGGGATTCACCCCTTGATAATTGACATTGTCACTAGTAACAAAACATTAACGTGGAAATATATATGGTTATTATTTCATATTGCTGTAATCAATCTCCAGGGAATTGAGACCTACCTATTAAATTAGACACAGGTTAATTACGTCAGGTCAGAGTAGTTAAGGCAAAATAAGGTCATGAATGTTGTTTCACTTGAATGTAAAATAATCATATGGAGCAAGCAATTAAACCTGTAGTACCCAAGGGATGTCCCTAAAACAAGAGTTGCAAAAGACAGAGCAAAATCGAGTGGAGTCCAATATGTGTGGACTCATACTAAAAATAAAGTTATTTAAAATTAAATGAAAATTAGACTACTATATAATAATAATACAGGCTGTATAAACATAACGAATTTTTGCTTCAGTTTGAATGAGGATATAACATATAATTTATATTATTATAACAAATTTCTAGTTTAGGTGTGGCTGACCAACCTGATGTAATTATACAGAAATGTATTGTAGTGTGATTAAGGAACTATTCAAACTGAGGAATAATCCCCAATTATAATTAAAAGCATATTTCTCTAAATAACTTGTGTATTAAAAAATACCAATTTTTTTGACAGACTATTGTTAAATAATATGTTTAATGACAGATTACAGATTATTTTATAGCGAGGAGTACAGTACTGCACCCACTTGATTAGAATTATAATTAATTTGTACAAACCAATTGTAATATTAAACTGCTCTGTTCAATCTCTTTAATGAATAAAGATATATTATTATTATTATTATTAAAATAAGGTTAAGCTCTACTTCGACTTCTAAAATTATAATCTCCTGTGTTGTTTTATTACAGACTAGCCATCATAAAAGAAAGGTGGGTGTGACACCCATAAGTACATAAAATGTATTCAAAGAGTTACTGATATAGCGATTGTACGATATAGGTAGAAAACATAATATGTTTGTTCTATGGATTATTTTATGGTGACAAGTGGGGTTGCAGGGTACGGGGGGAGGTGTACAACTCCCTGTACCACTCCCCTCGCCCCTGCGGAAATCCATGGTTACCGAGATATTCATGATTAAAGTTTCGAGTTATGTCACCTATGAATTAACATTTTCTGTCATTTTAGACTAAATAATGTAGAATTAAGGGGGCGGCGAATTAAGGGGAACTCCCGGGAACTCCCGGGTACACCCCCCTTATCTATTGACATTGATACCTACTCTGCCTTATAGTGAACATGGGCTGATTCTGTTCTGGAACTCGGTGGCCACTTGGCCATTTTTAAAGTTCTAGAATACTTTTTTATGATGATTCTATTTTAAATATACTTATTGTCTTTTACGTTGGTGTTGCCGTTAGTACATAAATTATTATATATTTTTTTCATTTTTGGGAAACAAACAGCATAATATAATACTACAAGTCTGGCGACCTGAAGCTAAAATTGTGGTATTTTCGAGTAGTATAGTGGCAGTATGATACTACATACTGCACACTATACAAATAATAATGGTACAAATAGTATAATTATACTACGAAATCCAAGCATGGTTACTTTTGACCACAACAACAGGGGGTTGTTGCCCCCACTTCTCATTCAAAATCGAGATGCGAATTTCTGAATCGTGCCGAGTAAACAATCCAAGAAATCAAACATTCAGCCTTCGGGTCATAGACTTATAATTATGTAAAATTTACTTACAATAATCTCTTCGGTGGCGGAAACAGGTCTCGGCATGAGAACAATACCATGACAAACGATGGCTAAATCCTCAAATACAATGTTTTCAGGGTAAAAAGCATCTGTCTCTATTTCGATAAGTTCGATATTCAGCTCTTTAAGTAATCGCAAGTAATAATCATATTGTCGCCTAGAATCATTCATGTCCGCCCGATCAGTGGCACGAAGAGCAGGAACCATTTTCCCGACAACGGCATGGGTATATTCATGCATTTTAAAATCCATTCTTAATATTACACCCCAAATTTCAATACACTGAAGTTTAATACCGGTTAAAATATAATTTTCTATATTTAATATTTCTGATCTACCGACATATTCACAGAAACCTGTTTTTCCAACGCGGTCTGTCTCAAATCAATATAATTAATATATTATGAATTTATGAATTATCCGTCGTAACTAGTTATGGATTGCTTCTAAATATACTATATAGATATTTAATATTTCTATAGGTACTATATCAGTTATCACCAATTCATTCCCAATACTAATTTATACTTCAAAGTTCAATTCGTTCAGTAATCACTTATCAGTTCAGTGATTGGTTTATGGTTATAGTCACAGATGTCAGATACACTATAATTTGTCAACCAAAGAGTATAAAGGCTATTAAACACGTGTAGTGTAACACATTGCAATGCGTTACGCGTTGGTTTTCCTAACACGTATCGGTGCAGATTTGCCTCACCATCCGGTTTTGGTGAATAAAGACAAATTTTCAAAGGCGCGAGGTGTTGTTAATATTTAGAAAACTGTAAATATTTTATAGTTTTATAAACAAACCAAGATAATAACAGTCAATGATAAAATGTTGCAGTGTGTTATTAGCCTAAAGTTGAACAGTATTTCCTAGCTTAAAAAACCTGCGGTCAGTCAATACAGTAAAAAATAGTAAGAATGCGAATGGTAACACTTAAGTGGTAAATACGAGTGAGTAGGTAGGTAAAGTAGGTACTTTTATATATCGATTTTATCGCCTCACCCAGTTTTCGCAGAGTAACAAAAGACCTGGATCGGTTCATTCGGTTCATTTCCGGTTTCATTTCCTGACTGAAGCAAAAATTTAATAGTAAATGATCATGATATCATAAAAATAATTATCGAATCGTTTTTTGAAAATATAGCCATTGAGTTATATCGGAATTTTCCCTTCATTTAATTATTATATATTGTAATAAGTATATAAGATAAATTTCCTTTTCTACAATAGATTTTTTGTTTTACTGTACAAACGGTTTTAATAATTTATTTTATGTTCATTTATAAGTTGTATAATAAAATAACTATTTTATGTAACCCTAACGTACCAGGTCGTTTACCTTGTAATTATTTGCAGTTGCCTGTTAAGACACCTTCTCAAGCAAGGCCAAAACCTAAGAGAATTCATTAATTTTTAAGTACCTAATGAAATGTGATATATGTAGGTAATTAAGGATAAAAAAGTATAAACAATATACATACGATTTCGTCTAATACTTTATTTGCCATTATAATGTCAGTTTACATAAGTATTTGGAAAAATCTTATATTGGACTTTCATAAAGCATTAGAAAAGAATAAACAAATATTTATCATGTTCTATTGTTAAGAAAATTTATTCAACGATTAGCATCAGTGGCGTATGTACCAAGCTGAGTAGACATTTGAGATTTTTTTTTTTTTATTTCTTTGTAATTCACAAACACCATATTCTGTAAAATGATGAAGTTCTGGACATGTCTGATGTTTTTGTTCTGTTCTTCCCTTTCATTGTACTTTGGACATTAAATATCCATACATGCAAGTTCGACGAAAATAACTACATGGATAATGTGTAAACTGTAAATACGCCACTGGTATCATAGACATTAAAGACAGAAAGTTTAAAATCGTGATTCCTACAGTTCATCCTAGACATTTAAATTTGAGATGAAACGGATATCCGATAAGTATCCGGTATCCCTGTTTAAACTATTCGGCCGGATACCGGGCACTAATTCAGTATGCGACCGGATTCCGGATAGTAAAATAAAAAAAAAATCTCAATATTTTACACAAGGCAAATCATACCACAATAAGTAATGAACACCGTTTATTTTTATAATCGCAATTTTACAATCTCAAAAGTTGTTTGATTTATTAATTATCTTTAGTTTAGTACTCAAAATTAACAAGTGGCAAATTGTAGTGAATGTACCAAACTTTCCGCATTTGTTGGTAATAGGCGACTCGGCTTGGCTTCGTATACCAGACCAGCTTCTGAAAATTGCTGTAAACACTACTGCCAGTTGTTGAAAGATATATTCTAGCAAACCTTGACAACTGCGGATATTGAATCAAATTAACTGACCACCAAATGTATCGCGATCGAATCGAGATGTCTTTAAGAAAATGTCATCTCGTTAGCAATTGGATTTTGTTTTTCTTGATCGCAACAATCACTACTATTATCCTTTGCCACTTCATTGAAACAGTCCCAAAAAGGGTAATGAGCTTCACGTGTGAAGTTGGATCCAGTTTTAACTTCTTTCATTCGTTTAGCAGGTGTTGAAGACGGCGATGATCTGTTACTGAACTTTGGGTATAAAATCCTTGGACCGAATATCCGATAGCCGGATATTCGGCACTCCGGCCTCGTAGCTTGCCGAATATCAGGTATCCGGCCAAACCACTATCCGTTTCATCTCTAATTTAGATACAACAAAAAGTTTTAAATCTTAATTTCTATGTTTATCATAGACATTTAGATAAGACAAAAAGATTAAATTCTTAATTCCTATGGTTTATCTTAGACGAAAAATAAATGTATATTATATGACAAAAAGTCAAAATTCCTGATTCCTACAATTTATCATAGACATTGATATAGGGCTAAGTTTACAACATGAATTCTTACAGTTTATCATAGACATATAAATACGACAAAAGGTTTGAAACCTTGCAACCTACTAAAATATGACAAACAAGTATGTTGTAGTTATTAAAATATTACTAAATAAAGGTTATCTCCAATATAATATAAAGATGATAGAATATATTCCAAACTATACTATAGCTAAGATTAAAGCAATTTTTTAAAGAAAATAATAATATTAGTACTGAGTTCTCCTTGAAACGAGTATAAGGGCCAGCTCATTACGATAAATCTACAAAATAATAAGTTTGCCGATGCTACCGCTACCAGGCGGACTGCACATTTTCAGTTCTAATAGGTTCAATTATACTTACCATTTAATACTTCATAATATAAGGAATAGTTACAATAAACAACAGTGCTAATGGTAGTTTACACTGTCAACATACCGCTGACCATGAGAACAAGTATTTTATGGTACCTCTGTACCTCTAGAGGAGCTTGCACAAAACCCTACCACCAAGTTAAGACTTACCTTATCTAGTCTTATGCTATTTAATAATATAAAGAAAAGTAGTGTCCATAGACACAAATAGAATCTACACAATAAATGCATCTACAAGATAGTACATTAAGATTAATCAGTATAAAAAAGAACATAGGAAATATAATAAATATACATAAATGTCCCATATTAATAATAACATGTTATCTTATATCAATTTAGATGAAAAAATTCCATCCATTATTTGAAAACAAAATTGTTTATAAAAAAACCTGTATAGAATATTAAATGTAACTAACTATATTCAAAGATAGAAATATATTTTGTTTTGTATACATAATATATATTAAAATATAATATGCTTATATTACACCAAGTTAAAAATTAAATATATATTACATATATTTAATTTAAATACAATATAAAAGCCAAAAAATATCTGTTAATTTGAAAATCATATCAAATTGCTATGAAACAGAATTTAATTTAAGTAATAGAGTAGGAGCTGCTTCAGTGCAATTTTTCATATGATTTTTAAATTAAATTAAGTGTTTAATAAATCTTTTTTAGGTTGTATTCATATCATATTGTATACAGAAAAGCACAAAGTATAAAATAATTCCGATATGTTGTTTAATAAAATATGGGTATTTAACTTAAATTTAATTTCCAAAGTAGTAATAAATTTACACTACTAAAAGTATAAAGTCTCTGTCTTTCACTTGTTAATCAGAACAAACTAATTCTTAAAGGATTCTCCACTTCATCAAAATAATTTATCAAAATAAAAAAATCATAAGCACATAAATAATAATAACAACTTCCAAATATTTTATCTAAATTGAAAGAGTAAAAACAGTATACTCTTTAAATTTAGATAAAATACGTTCCTCAGATATCTTCAGAGTTCTGCAATGTTATAAGGCCTTGATATTCCATCTCCTTATACATAACATCTTGATTCAATGTGTGTAAAATATCTTGGAAACGTTGCCTCAAGGCTAAGTTTTCCATACCTGCAATTTCATGTTGGGTCCGTTGTCTACGCTGCTTCAACTCTTCTAGCTCAGTTCTTAATTGTTCAATTCTAAAGGTCATATTATCTTTAGACATATCTCGGGACTGATAATCTCCATCTTCTTCCGATGACAGTCCACTGCTTCTTGTTACAGTTGATGTTGCTGGTATAGTTGTGCGACTTTTGTTAGACTTCTTCTTGCTGTGACTGCTGTGCGAGGACTGGAACATCTGTGACTCAAATTCGATGGGATAAGTATCTCTCTTATGAGTATCACCTAGTCCAGGCATTGAGCAGTTATCGGATAGTCGGCTATCAAAAGAGGTCAGATGACTATCTTCCAACTCAACATTGATATTACCATCTTCAATATCACTGTCACTAAGAGCGCCACCAAATATATCAACAACATTGGAGGATTCAGTATTTGAAATATCTGCAGTTGTTGTTGCTGTTTCTGTTGGTGTCGCTGAGGTTGTTGTTGATGAGACTCCTGAAGTGATTGTTGATGTTACTGGTGCAGTTTTAACTGCAACAGCAGCAGCTGCTGCTGCAGCGGCAGCTGAAGCTGCAGCCGCGGCAGCTGCGGCAGCAGCAGTGGCTTGTTTTTCTGCTTTCTTCATAGCTTTAGTCTTCTTCTCTGGTTTTTGTGGGGGTGCTGGAGTAACTGCATCTTGTTTCAGAAGTTGCTCGTCATCCTCGTTAATCACCTCCCAAGTTACACTGACAGCTTCATTATCAGTACGTAACAACCTCTTCACTTCCTTTTCAATTTCAGGTGCTTCAACATACTTTTTCTTTAAAGTCTTCCTGAACCGTCTCTTTCTCACATTCTTAGTAGGTGGGGTAATTCCATGTGGCCACAAAAACTTTTTATCGACTTTGTATGGGTCCTTCTTTTTATTTTTGGTAGGTGACTCTTCTTCCGACGGTGTTTGATCAGCTTCTTCTTTGCATATCATCATCTGGCAAATGTCTGCTGTTTTGTAAAAGCTTTTATTATCGATTGTCTTAAGAGATTCGGTAATGGTGGGTAAATCAAAAATCTTGGCGTGCATGAGCCAATGGTCGAATCGTACCTCACCATGTCTCATGTCGTTTTCAATTTGGATGGTAAGACGATTTTTAATATTATCACCAGTTCTAAGCAATTCTCTTAAAGCTTTTGAAGGTTCTTCTGGCAAACGCAGAATAAACTGTGACTCCAACTCGGCCATCACTTCCACTTTTTTATTTTTATCTCGATTCATTTTGAAAGATCAGAAAACCACTTAAAATTTTTAGAGACTCAATCCTCAGTTATAAACTACGCTTCACTTCGCCATTAAAAGAAAATCAATACATATCAAAATCAATAGGTAACTACTTGTAGTTTGTACAAGCTTTGGTTTGGTCTAGAATTTGACATGTGTTGACAGTTGTAATATTCGTCATTAAAAACATTTTTTTTTAATTTGAAAAGATCACGATATTTTTGTTGATAAATTTTATGTTTATTTATATATTTTTTTATTTCCTTCTATTTTTGTGATTCTTGTAATTTATAATTTGTTATTAATAAATACTTTGTATAAGTAGTGTCGCTGATTTATTTATAATTTATTTAGTAAAATTTATTTAAGTGTATATATTTAATAAATAGCTAACGTTTTACCCGCGTAGTTCCCATTTCTGTGGGAATGGGTGGACAAAAGGTAGCCTATGTTACTCGCTGATAATGTAGAAATGTAGATTTTCATCGGTGAAAGATTTTTTTTTAAACGGTTTAGTGGTTTAGGCCTAATACAGAAGTATATATAAATATACAATGTAACCCCGGGCGCGCACGGGTGACATTTATTACGGTCACAGTTTCATCACTTATTAACTCCGTGGACTTATATGGCGACGCGCAATTTCTATAATATTATTATATTAATTAAATAGTTTTTAATAATTTATTTAAAGGAAGCAGATAAGTTACTAGCGCGTGCAAATTGGAGACTCAAAGATATCCCAATAGGAATGTTTTTAGTTTTGCAAGTCTTTATATGGTATCTTGTCTTTTTTTTATTGTATAGGAAGGCGGATGAGCGATCGTATGGGCCACCTGATGGTAAGTGGTCACCTACGCCCATAGACAATGGCATTGTAAGAAATGTTAACCATCGCTTACATCAACCTTGGGAATTAAGATGTTATGTCCCTTGTGCTTGTAATTACACTGGCTCACCCTTCAAACACGAACACAACAATAACAAGTACTGCTGTTTTGCGGTAGAATAGCTGATGAGTGGGTTGTACCTACCCAGACGAGCTTGCATAAAGCTCTACCACCGAGGTATTAGTTCATTTCAAGTAAATAGACGAACGTGACGGCTGACAGTTAATAATAAAAATGCCTTCCTGTGTATATAGAAACTGTATCAATTATGACTCCAAAGAAAAAAAAACACAAGGGACCTCAAACCACACATAACGTCGCCCAAAACCGTTTGTCTTTTTCTATTTCAGTCAGTAAAATGTAAATGTTGTTTAAATTTACTCAGCTCTTTAAAATAAATGATTTAATGTTATTATGATTGTGATTTTTTAAATAATCATCGTTTTGTCAATCATAGTGAAATGATGAAATCATATATTGTTTGAACCTTGAGGTCGATGTTAATTTTTATTATTTTAATGATAATAATATGTAAGGTTTGAAACAAGTTATGAGTATTATGAGGCATCAGGCTAATTAGACGGTGACGCTAAAGAAGTAGTACCACCTTCAACTCCGTATAGAATAATGAACTATTAAAAAAATCGGTATAGTGTGCCGATTCTTATCATATATGTTTTAGAGTGCGTACAAATGCAAAAATGCCTTTAAAAACAGTTAACCATTTTTTTAGCAGCATTAATCGCATCTCAGCAACACTTTTCACGACACATAACTTTATGGTATATGCCAAATATGGTGTAAAATCTATGGTTTATGGTCAAACATTTTGCTAGTTGGCAGCCCTATTAATTGAACAATTGTAATTTGAAGCTTTGTTGTGTTGGTTGGTTTCGTATTAGAACACGACACGTCATGGTGTTGAAAAGAAGTCGGATATTTTAAGAATTTAATAAAAACAAGTTTCATAATAAATCTTATAGTGAAGTAATTTCTTTTGCAACGGTTACAATTTAAAGGTAAGATTATATTGGATTATTTTAGAGCTATAATAGGCATATTTCCAAAATTACTGTGATTGAGTAATGGCTTAATTTGGTAATTCCTATTATTATTTAATTAATTGGAAAAACCGTAATTGATAACGAGATATATTTGTTGTCGTTTTAAAAAATATATATATTAAATAAAACGAAATACATTTTAAACACAATCTACGGCAATTACAATAATATGACTTAAAATATTATATTGATACACGCAGTATACAACTCTTAATATTTAGCTAAATAGTCTTTTGGTTGACCAGTTAGCTTGAGATATTGTAACATCAGTTACATGTTACATTATATGCCAAAATAATAAAAACTGAGACAAACAACTACAACAGCTACAACGCTTACAACTTAGTCTCTAAATAGTATTATTTTTATATTAAATCATGTTTTAATGATTTCATTACTATAAATGCAAAAATAGACACATTTAATAATAAGACTTCCTTCCTTAAGACATTCCTAAGACTAGAGTAAATTGTCATGAATCACACATTATTATAACATTTTAAATGAAATCAATCAATTCTGGTTTGAAACAAAATGATCATCATACTCTTATCATATTTGAATTTAATCTCTGATATTATGTATAATAATAACAATTTTTTTTTTGTTTTAGGTCACAATGTGGTTTTTTACACATATCATTATTCTCATTGCTTTACTGCACTGTTCATATGCACCTCCTGTGTCACCAGACAAGAAAGATCAAGACAGTGATATTATTGATGATGTTGTGAGTATCTATTTATTTATTACAACTGATTTATAATATATACCTTTACTGTTTATGCCTATTTAGTTGACCATTAATAATCTATGTATGGATTTCAAAGAATAAACACAATAATTTAAAATAATTGTAAGCTATGCTGGCTTATTGTTCATTAATAAAAAAGTAATTTATGATAAAAGTGTTTTTTAGAATAATAAGGATGTATATTTATTCTAAAAACACAAAAATCACATTAATCTTTACTATTCAATATTATTTGATATTATTACTTTGAATCAATCTTATTTATTATGAAATGTGACTAAAGAAATTTTATACAATGCGAATTTGTACAACCATTTAGATGTATTCAATAAACCAAGTATATTGCTAAAAGATTTTATAAATGAAATGTTGTTATTGGTTGACCTTCTACGGTAAGCCTTGAATGTTGAAATGGGATAGCCCTTCTCTTAAGATTAAATAGAGATTTTTGAAACTGGTTTATACATTACAATTAATCAATTGAACTATAGTAAAATCCACAACACTATATCTTACTTTAATATGATGTAAAATTTATGAACATTTTATTTGTACATTATTTTTTAATAGTGTGTGAGATGTCAATACTTGCTGCTAAATTTTAAACTAGTTGTAACAATCAAAACATAACATGGTAATCCTATTAATGTAGTGAAGCAAATAACAAAATTAAACGAACTACTGGCATCATTAACATTCATTCAATTCAACCAGATTTATCAAATTTTGTATGCTATTTATGTACATACATGTATAAAATAGAGGAAACCCCTAGATGGTTTTATAAAATTTTATAATGACAGTTTCATGTGTGCTATGTCAATACCCATAAAAGCCATATTTATTTGTTTATTTGGCAAGCACAATGGGCGACAATGTTACATTATAAATAACAAATTCAATAAAATGTAGACTCAATTAATGCCTTAATCATCTACACACAGCAATTCAATCAGTTATAAATATATCATTTTGACTATTATACATAAGTTTTTAAAGTTATGTATGAAAAATGAACATTAATTTTATGTATTATCTATACTAATATATAAAGCAGAAGAGTTTGTTTGTTTGATCCGGCTAATCTCAGTAACTACTGGTTCGAATTTAAAAATTATTTTTGTGTTGGATAGTCCTTTTATCGAGGAAGGCTCTAGGCTTATTTTTATTAATTTTACGCGGGTGAAACCGCAGGGCACAGCTAGTATATGGACCGTTTATTTTGAAAGTGGTGTAAGTCTATTTTTGAGAAAAATGAGCTATCACGTAATTCATGCTTAATTGATTGTAATTTTTTTATATATATAACTAGTCCGTGTTTAATTTCTCAAAAAAATCCCATGTTTTGTACAACTTAAAATCGGTCGGTAAATGAAATTGCATAATCATCGATTATGAAAGTGGTGTAAGTCCAATTGACAGAGGTAGGTGGCATAGCAGATGGATGCCGATCAGTGTTTTGTTATTTTTCATTTATTTTATACTAGCTGTGTCCCGCGGTTTCACCCGCGGACGATTTGCTTTGTTTCCCCTCCGTGTTTCCACTACTCGTAAGTTAAAAGATAGATATTAAAAAATTAGAGAAATGTATTAGAAAATGTACAGCGCATAACCTGTGAGAAGAAAATAAATACGACAAGGCTGTATGACTCAGTATCTTTGCCCGTATTTTGGCGAATTAAAAAAAACAACAGTAGCGCCATCTTTTTGCAGAAAAATCCGCAATTTTATTACGATTTTTCTAATTTTATATTATTTAGGAGTTGAATTTTTAAATAAAATGTAGCAATACAATGTAATTGCCGTCTAAAATAAAACTTTATGTGTTGTTATGCGTATTTGTAAACAAAATTATATTAAAATGAAGTATATTTTAAGCGATCTTTGATTTTTCAAAATTGAAATTAAACGATTTTTACAATTGTCTAATTTTGAAAATGGTGTAAGTCCATTTATACAGCACATAAATATTTGTTATCGTAGTCTAATTAGCCAAAAACAAATTTATATAAACAAATTAAATGTTGATAAAACAATAGAAACAATGCCAGACCTCATATGATTTGCCTGTATTTTTAAATCAACAAATATAGTAACCTTTAATTTTCTCGAAACAAAAGAAAATGGACTTACACCACTTTTAAAATAAACGGTCCATATAATATAGCCAGACATTATAGTACTTGCAATGCTTATTTGATTTTTTTGCAAATGTTTCTTTCTGTTGTCGTCGATGGTGCTGTGGTAGAAATTTTGCAAGCATAAAAACTAAAGGAAGATTAGTATTTAATTGGATAAACAACGCATTAACGAAGATTATGTACAAAAACAAGCACAATTTTATATGAATAGTATCTCATGTACAAGTTTTGTTGTTAATGTTTTATATTGGTAAGTGACTTAAGGTATTATCGCAATTTGAATGTTTGTTTTATCAATATTTATATAGGTACCTAGCGAATATGATATAACCCTCTAATATATATAATTTTTCACATTATGACATTGATTTTAAAATTAAAAGTAACAGCTGGTGAATATCACACTGCTGGGCTAAGGCCTCTTCTCCTCTTTTGAGGAGAAGGTTTTGGAGCTTATTCCACCACGCTGCTCCAATGTGGGTTGAGGGAGTACACATGTGACAGAATTTCAGTGAAATTTGACACGTGCAGGTTTCCTCACTGTTTTCCTTCACCGTCAAGCACGAGATGAATTATAATCACAAATTAAGGACATGAAATTCAGTGGTGCTTGCCCAGGTTTGAACCCACGATCATCGGTTAAGATTCACGCGTTCCTTTTTTTTTCAACTTAATAAACAATATTTTTAACTTAAATTTATCATAATAGTGTTGTTTTTATTAATTGTCTTAAAAGAAATATTAATTGAATGTGTTTGCATATGGTTGATTTGCCAGCATCCTTGAACTGGATGCTTTATTGTAAATTAACATAAATCGTTTTGAATTGAAATAGAAATATTTGTTTTTTTTAATTAAAAATTGCTGCACGTGCGATGCTTTGCTGTTGTTATAATTTTATCTCCTATTTTATCGCCGATTTGCTTGAAGTTATCGATGTAAAACACATCTCTTGACACACTGTGGGTAAACTCGTATGCCGTGACGGTAAACGACATTATGTTCTCTTATTCCATCATGCATCTTCAACGCTGCCGCTGTAAATTCCCTTGAGTGTGCGTGGCGCGTATTACTGAATTCTTCTGTGCTATATATAATTTTTATATACATATATATGTATAAGTTGTAATACTATTAATTTCTATGTTTCACATCTGCTGTGCGTTACGCGACAGCCCAATTTTTTTTAAATTGACCGTTTAGTGATATTTTTTAAAAATCTGTATTACGATTTAGAAATATACGGTTATTAAAAAACCTTTCAAACATGAAATTCAATTAAATCGATAAGAATTTTAATTCTGATAAGTTTGTTTATAAAATATAAGTTGATTGTGATAACAAATCTTTGATATTAAATCTGTTTTACGGTTTATATTCGACACTGATAAATATTATGCGATTTTTACACGTGTGCTAAGCTTATTGCTAAGAATTTGCTCTTTCAATTTTTTTTTAAATTATTCGTTCCATTTGTGAATGTTTGATGAATTTACGAAAACAATATTTGAAAAGAGACTTCTATTTAAACGTCGTATGAAGAGGCTTAAATTGAACTATGTAAATTTTATTGTGCCCAAAAACATAATAATTTTTTTTTAAACTGGTTTAAATCTCACTTGCTAGTTTTTATCTACACACAAGTGAAGTTATATAACGGTTTTTAAAATTATATTCTTATGTATATAAATAATTGATATAAAATAATAATATATTTTTTTAATTTATTTTCAGGCCGAGTACACGGAGTATCATAGATACCTGCAGGAAGTGGTGCAGGCGTTGGAAAGCGATCCAGACTTTAGAGAGCGTCTCGAGAAAGCTGACGAAGATGATGTTCGGGTAAGTTATCTTACTAGCGACCCGTTTCGACTTGGCACGAGTCGAATTAAGGTTTTAATACTTTTTTTTTTTTTTCAATAACGAGAGGCAAGGATTAATTCATCAATCCTAAGCACTTCGTCTTTTTTATCTCATGGGGTTTTTCATTCAAATATCTTGTATAATAATATTTCAGATTTAGTTCTATTTGGAGAATGTAAATTTTGTATAAACGGAAAACTCGTAATATTTATTTTTATTATGGGTCTGGTAGTCTTATGCACAAACCCTCCTGTACTTCGTTGTACTCTTTGTTTATAATAATTAAATAAGATATATTTCAAAAAACACGAAACATACTTAATACAATATGACCACCCATCGTATGTTCTACCGCCGAACAGCAATACTTTGTAATGTTGTGTTCGTATTAGAATGGTGATAGGTCTTTTTTCACCTGGGGATATTCTCCTGACGCCTGTAAATTAATATTCAGATATTTTTTTCGATCAACCAGCCTATATGAAGCGGCTACAGTTGATTGAAAATATTCCTGCCAAGGTTAATTTAAAAAGTTATCGGACTTCATATTAATCGCATTTGTATGGTTTCCATCTTATAAAATATCAGACGGAAGCCGTAACGATCGAAAACCGCTTTGGCGTTTATTTAATATAATTAATCTTTGCATTATACAATTAATTGAACAATTTATGAATAACGCTTGCATAAAATTTTATATAATCGAAAGTCATTGAATCAATGGTATGAGATTTATAAAAAAACAAAAAATTATACGTTTTCAATGTATTCGAATGTTATTTACGAGTAGATGATAGTTTATGATTGCGATTGTACCTGACTTATCGTTAGCGTCATATAAACATAACGCGGTGGCCATTTTATCGGATGATGTCTATCCATTCAATGATTAATATATCGAGAAGACATGTCTTCGTTAAATTATATACCACTAATATAGTACATAGATTCAATGTAAGCAAAAATAAGTCTGAACAAAGTCTTATAGAGAACGCCTAACTAATATACCATTTTGTGAAAACTTGAAAACTCAAAAAATCTCTTACAAGATTAGAGCACTTGTGGTTTAAACAAATATTTGATCGGTTATCGAACTCGTCACCGTTAACGATACGATTTACAATGACCATTGTTCCAATCATATAAACGAATTTCTAGATGATGTAGTATAGACATGGATAAAGATATGGTGTTATGTATATGTACCCTATTCCAATCGGAGCAGGAATAAAGGTAAACACACCGTAGATTTACAAATTGCATGCGATTTTCTAATCGTTCTGCTGTATGGACTATAAACAGTTCTCGATTAATTTACCCTTATTTATAATACAACACGATTTCAATTAACTAGTTATAACCACATTATTTAACTTTTGAAGTTCCGATTACAACTTCGCGGACAATGAAAACGCCATCTTTTCGCGAGTCCACAGTGAATATCATAGATTATTCAAGACCTCGGCCAATTATATCGCATTAATTCGGTGTCAAAGTGGTTTAATTGGGTTTATTCCTATTGTGGTTGGAATTGGCTATAAATTGTAGAATTTATAGGGATGATGACGTACAATGAGTACCGAGGAACATCTATGATATTGCTAATGTCTTTAACTGTAAATTGTAATTTGATTGCCTTCGAATCGTCTAGTTGAGAATATTCAACAGGCGAAAAAATTTTGAACCATTTATTCTATGTTTCAATGAAGATAAAATATATAAATAGGCGATGTGTAATTTAGTCAGCCCACATTACCAAAGTCGCAATTGACGCATATAGATACAATGTTCCTCTGATCTTAATGCATATTTTTTATTCCATTAAATTCTTTATTTCCTCGAAGAGGTGTGTTCAAAAACCTTGAAGTTTTCGAACGTTTTTTAATAGAACCTAAACCAATTCTAGAGTTTTCCATGTTAGGTAAGAGATTTAAACTGTTTTTAGCTTTCAGAGAACCAATTTATCTATCCCCCTTTTATGTCGATTACATACAGAGCTGCAAGTACCCATTATTCAATTTAAAGTCGGTGTCGTTTCAATGTCATGACTTGTGACCAAGGTTGGAAAAATACCGGGAACATGGACATATAAGTCGATATAGACATCTTTACAGAACCCCAGATATAAACGTGGACTTGATTTATTTTATTACTAATATACATACCCTATTAGTACATGTCGAGATGGCCCAGTGGTAAAAACGCGTGAATCTTAAGCGATGATCGTGGGTTCAAACCCGGCCCAGAACCCCTGAATTTCATGTGCTTATTTTGTGGTTATAATTCATCTCGTGCTTGACGGTGAAGGAAAATATCGTGAGGAAACCTGCATGTGTCAAATTTCACTGAAATTCTGTCACATGTGTATTCTACCAATCCGCATTGGAGCAGCGTGGTGGAATAAGCTCCAAATCTTCTCCTCAAAAGAGAAGAAGAGGCCTTAGCCCAGCAGTGGGACATTCACAGGCTGTTACTGTTATACCCTATTAGTAATTTAGTTTCGAAAATCGAACTAAGCTCCGAAAAGCTAGGTAACTTTCAAATTAAAGTTTAAAGATATATTCATCATTTTTTTTAAGCAATGTTGCATTACATTTTTTCTATCATTAACTGTTTCAAAATTATTTATTATTAAAACTTTTCAGTCTGGTAGAATTGCGGAACAGTTAGACTTTGTCAATCACAACGTGAGAAGTAAGTTAGATGAGATCAAGCGTAGAGAGCTGGAAAGGCTCAGGCATCTTGCTACAAAGGTATGTGTGCTGATATTATATTCACGACAATACAATTAACAAAATTGTTATCCCTTGTTCGAGATCTAGTGGAGAAGAATACGTTTATCTTAAATGAAGATTGCGGGTAAGCAACACTGGATTTTCATATGATTAATTGGATATCGGTGGATCAAATTCTGCTTCATGTTTATCCATCAAACCGCACTGGAGCAGCGATCTGGAATAGTTTCAAACTTTCTAGTGGGATATTTACCAGACTATTACTTTATTTTTATACCCCCTGCGGTTTTACTCTATAATTTTAAAACTTCTAGTAAATAATTTGTTATAAATAATAAAAATGATAACTTTAATTTAAAATGTGCTGCTTGAGCGTCGCATGAGCATGGCTTTCAATGACTTAAAACATATTATATGAACATCGCGCAACATATTGATAATTTGTCCTAATTAAACCAGAATGCAAATTGTTGCAAAAATCATTCGCATAGGTTATTTGCTTATGGGCTAAGATGCTATAAGCAAACGTTCAAAATAACAATACCTAGATTTTTCGTTGACTTTGGAATATAAAAACATAAAAATGCTAAGACTCGATAGGAAAATGTAAATAATTCGTAATGGTAAATATATTGATTGGTTATCGCTACTGTTTTACCGGTGGGCGTTTTGTTCTCATGGTTAGAGGCGGATGGATGTAAGTTTATGAATACATAAACGATGATGACCATTTACAACCATTTGTTCGTCTATTCAATTACAAATAACGATTGAAATAAAAAAAAAAGTGTGATCTATATCCTAATCATTAGTTTGCTGATATAGCATAATTTTTTTATTTATACAGCGTGTAACAAAATTCGTGTCCGACCCGTGAAGTGGTTATAAGGTATCGTGTGTCGGTTCTATTAATGTAATAATTTTTAAAATACTCCACGGGTCGAACACGAATTTTGTTACATTCTGTATATGTAATGGCAATGAAGAAGAGAAACTAATGAGTCATAATTGCTTTTTAATCTGTTGAATGATTGATTGGTGAAATTGATGAATGTTATGATTTTATAAATTGTATTAGTTTTTTAATTGCGATCTTAGATTCTTTATTATTTTGTTTGACGTTTCGATAGAGCTGTCGTGGTTACGAGCTGACTAGGAGATCTGCGCTCTGACGTCGCGTCGTCGACAGCTCGTGTTTCTGTTTGTCCTCCATTACACTTTTATTGCATTTAGTATAAGGCGAAACTATATATTATAAAACTCGATTGCTTTTATTTTTGTTCTATTTTTCTTAATTAAAAAATAAAAGATATAGTAGATCAATCGTATATTGTTGTTATTTTTTTTTTTTTATATTTCTTTCATTACATTCGAAATAGCATGTTTAGGTGATTAAAATAGAAAATGAGATAAAAATATATTTAAATACAATCGAATTGTTATATATCCTGCATGAAAATCAACGAATGCTAACTCAAAACATTTTCATCATCTATATAATCTTCTATCCTTATTTTTGAGTCTTTTGTTGTAATGGTTTTAAATAATGTTGTTGTTTTTCAGGAATTTGAATTAACAAATGAACTCGATGTACATAGCAAGGTGCCGACAAACGAACATTTGGATCACACGAACCCTCATACATTTGAAATTGAGGATTTGAGAAAATTGATACAAAAGACCACAGCTGATTTGGAGGCCGCTGACATGAAGCGTAAAGAAGAATTTAAGGTAATAATTATTTCATAATTAATGAAAGTATTATTACCTTCATTAATTATGAAATGCTTTTATCGTTATTATTCAGCTAATCGCAGTCAACTCCGTTCCTCCGCTCGTCCTCAACTTCTTCAGTTAACCACCTCACCTGGCTAGAAGGTGCCCCTCGAAGTTGATTCGCGATCTATTCTCTAGAACTCTTGTAGTACCCCTCTTACGGCCATCGTCCCTTTGACATATGTAACAAACTCAAGTTATTAATCTTTTTATGGATAATTTTATTTATCTGGGTAGGTATCACCTAATCATCAGATATTCTACCGCAAAACAGCAGTACTTGGTATTGTTGTGTTCCGGTTCGAAGGGTGTGTAAGCCAGTGTAATTACAGGCACAAGGGTCATAACATCTTAGTTCCCAAAGTTGGTGGCGCATTGGCGATGTAAGTGATGATTAACATCTCTTGCAATGCCATTGTCTATGGGCGTTCGTGACCGCTTACCATAAGGTGGCCCAAATGGTCGCCCGCCTACAAAAAAAAAACGCAGAAAACTTTTGTCTTCAAATATGTCGAACGAATCCTAAATAAATTCTTCAATCGTTCGATCTATAAGCTGTGGGTACTAAGCTGTATGCATATATAGAAGAGTATTCGTAAAGTATTTACTTTATAAGTTTTTGCTTACCAATGTTTTTTTGATAAATTTATTTATATTTAATAATATTATTTATTTACAGTTTAACGCAAAAAAAATTGTTCCAGTTGTTTTTCTCTGTTAATTTTGACTAATGATTGTTTTACAGGAGTACGAAATGCAAAAAGAGTTTGAGAAACATCAAAAGATAGAATCTATGAATGAAGCTGAAAAGAAGGAATATATGGAGGCTGCGAAAAAGCAGGAAGAAGCTAAGAAACATCACCAACCGGTAATATATTTAGAATTATCGTATATTCAAATTTTGCATGAGAAAATAAAATGAATCAATCTTAAATGTAAATAATAAGATATCGGTTTCAAATTGCTAGTCTTCATTTAAAAGCTGTACTCGGCTAAATCATATAATCATTTCTGCACTTAAAAGGTATCAATTCAACTATCTTATAACTATACAATTCCTCTATTATGACTTATTAGATTTTATTAGGTTATTATATTAGGTATATATAATTTCATTTCTGTTGGCATATGCCAATTTTTCGCTCTTCAATGTTCGGGTCAAACGGAGCAGGCATTATAAGGACTGTGTGGACTTTTGTAGCATAAGTGGGCTGAAAATCAACTTGACTGCCGTTAACTTTTACTGAGTCTTAGATATTATGTCCGGCTGATACATCTTTTCTCTACTACTCGAAGTGCAAATTGAAAGATTCTTCTGACTGGGATGTGCATTTAGAAAGGATATCTGCTCTCGGCGCCTAGATAGCCATGAAAGGACCTATCCGTCCACTGTTTGCACGTGTACTGCGATGATCATCGCATTCGCATTTATAGGTCCCATAACGGTAATCCCGAAACTAGCCGACTCGTTGAGCATATTGAACTAGCTACAGATTACGTGCTGCAGCAGATTCCCGTCCGTTGAGGTAGTGATTCTTGGCGACGTTAACGCAAACCACGTCTAAGCCTGTTGTTGATTTCGCTTTGGTATATTGTTCTGACGCAACCGGTTATTTCAACAACGCGAATACCAGACTTCAGTTTGAATAGTGTTTCTGTACAGGAGCACAATGCCGGTTAACGGTCTGTCTGAACGTTCTAAACGGTCAGCGTACTGAATTAGGATGCGATACTTCTTTGCATCCTACCCATGGGACTCTTTTTCGAATTCAAACATCGTAGCTGACTCGTTCAAGGTATGGGACTTTATTACTACTTTGTAGTGACCATCGGTGGCAAATCCCAACCTTGATTCGATTGCTTCTGCAAAACGGCGTGTCGTTATGAAAATACCAATACATTTAAAAAGGTATAACTTTCCTTCCTGCCGTTACAGATTACCTTAATCATCCCAGCTACATGCTTGAAGAGTCCTTAAACCGAAATCCGCTCGATCGTCAGGTCGGATGTTTGTTGTCACTGACTGCGCTGCTTGGAGGACCACTCCTTCTCCATGTTGATGGTACGTGTAGACCTGGTTCGTCAGAGTCGAGTCTACACGTGCCTTTAAAGATTCCACAATGGTGACTTGGAGACAAGCCGACTATTTGACCATCTTAGACGGGTGGCAGATGCTGCGCAAGAGCAGTTTCCTAACGCGGAATTGTTTTTTGTTGTGGTTAGGCTCACCACGAATAATGGTTAAAGTTCCCCAAAACAGACCATGCTGGAAGGACTGTTCATGTTACCGCTCTCACACGTGACTTGACCCAACTGTCTAACGTCCCAAAAGCCTACGCTGGCTGACTCTCGATATCACCCCCTAACTGTAACTTCAATTTCATCGTGCACGAAGCAATATGGCAACTCTATTCTTTGTCGTTCCTTTAAAAGAATGGAATTCTTTATCTCTTCTTATAACTTGGGTTCCTTCAAACGAGGCGTGAAGAGGCATCTAGCGGGCCGACAAGGCGGAGGCGGCTAGTGCCGATAATTCTTCCCGGCTGTATTGGCCGACGTCGTGCTTAGACTCAACTACCGTACGAACGTTACCCTGAGGTCGTAGCGTGATGTTAATTAATTAACATACAAACATAGTGATACCTAATTAGCTCATTCAAACTTTGTTTCAAATTAAGTTAAGCCTGTTAGAAATAGCTTTAATACTTGTTCACTTTATAAGCAATGCTACGAAAAAAAGGTGGAGGTCACATTTAAATGCATAAATATATACATAATATTCGTAACAGCTTCATCACCCGGGGTCTAAACAACAATTAGAAGAAGTTTGGCAGAAACAGGACCACATGGACCAACAATTTGACGCGAAAGCATTCTTCATGATGCATGGTGAGTTGTATATCGCTATATTAATTATTATATTATCTGTGACAGCTCCATCATCCCGCTTCAAAAGATCAGCTGTTAGAGGTATGGAATACGGCTGACAAGATGGACCCGAAAGATTTCGACCCGAAAGTATTTTTCATGATGCACGGTAAGATGTATGTCAGTGACGTAGGATTTAAATCTGTGTATTATAGTTGTTCTTGTGTAGTAGGATCGTTTGTTTTTTATTTTTGTATTTCATTCGTTTCAGTTGGATTTGGTATAGTTTTGTTTATATTTCTAGCATGAAGCCTGTGTGAGTGGTTTGTATATCACGGTCTTATACACAGATCTATCATCAACAGTAGTGAGGGTACGTCGCCTTAATGATTGCGCTGTTCTGTTCAATCTACGGCTGCCGGAGGCATGACGATAGATGGGTGTGCTGTGCAACGAAGACAGAATAGCATTCTGTCTCTTTTTCACTCACATGTAACGCATGCATACCGTGTCACTCAACCGGCACGTGACCGCACCCATCAATAGCAACGACGTACAGCGGCCGTACCAATCTCTCACCACTGAAATTGGGCTCCGTTGATAGACCTGTATACAAGACCGGGGTTTGTATACTTGACGCTGTCCGCCATGTTTGATTTTGTGTTATTGTGGTAGATATAGTTTTGTTTTTATAAAATTATCGTTATTGTGTATTAGAGCTTCAAAAAGTAACTCTACGCCTAAATATTTTTCGTTCGACAATCTCAGTGCCATTAAACTAGCTATATATAATTCTATATCTGTACATAATGCATGGTTAATATAATATTACTGAAATTGTTTAAATTAAAAATGCGTATTAAACTAAGATACATATCGCTTTTATATAAATATGTTAGTTCAAATAATACTCGTATTTTCTGTATTTTTTTTTGTTTATAAATAATTCCAGTTCGTTGTAGATACTAGGCACCCTTGTTCTTTTGTTTAAATGATGTCGATATGACGGAACGGAGTTGTTTTATTTGGATTTTTTGATTAAATTACAATATTTATATATAAGAAAACATCACTTTGTGGTACTTTATTTCAATAATTATTATTGTACGACAAAATATTTGGGCGTCTTTTTAATCGATTCGAGTCAGTTTTTCACTTTTTTTTTCATAAATTTACACCATTACAATTTTACTAATAAACGTTGTACTTATTATTTGTATTTTCAAATAACGATTTGTTCATTTTCTTTTGTATGTCAAATTACTGATGTCAGAAAGAGACATTTGTGTAACTATTTCTTTGCTATACGATTATTAATAGGATCAAATTCGTTTTTTTAAATTATTGGTATTCTTCTTCTCCTTCTTGCCTTTATCCCACTACGCGGAGTCGGCACTACATGTATTTTTCTTCCACTTCTTTGTCACTCGTCATCTCAGTACTTTACACCTTTCATACACATATCCTTTGTTACGCAATCCATCCACACTTTCTTCGGCCGCCCCCGTTCCCTATATCCATCAACATACATACTCATCATCCTTCTAGTAATATGTTTTTCATCCCTTCTCATCACATGCCCATACCACGCTAATCTATCACTCTTCAACTTTTCATCTATCAGTGCTACTTTCAGACTTCTCTTGGTATTATTGACGGTATTTGAAAAGTCGGCTTATAATTTTTCATGTTGCGAATATGTAGTATTTCACGGTAATGTTGTTTTTGTTCTTTGGTAAGCAAATTAACTAAATCGATCATTTTTGTTTTCAGCACTTTTGCACGATTATTTTATTTAGTATGTAATAGTTAATAAGGTACCATGTGGATCAACGTTGACATAGTTTAGACAGTAACAGTAACTATTCCTAATCAGCTGTTAATAGCACAAATTCATTTTTTCTACGTTCCTTAAAAAAATTATCGTCCTATCCAATAACGGTTTCATTTCTATCAAAAACCCGAGTATAAAGGAAAACCCTTTATTTATTTATATTATACATGAAACTCTGAGCCTACTTCTTAAAGGAACTACTTTTTTGCCTAATAAACCAACATAAATTATGTCAACATGAAACATCATGATCGTAGATATATAATGGAATACTAAAAATGTCTTTGCAATAACAGATGTCGACGGTAACGGTGTTTGGGACGCTAATGAAGTTAAAGCACTATTTATCAAGGAATTAAACAAGATGTACGGTCCCACTGGACCCAATTCGGATTTACACGAACGCGCTGAGGAAATGGAACGAATGAGGGAACATTTCTTCAAGGAGAACGATCGCAATCACGACGGCTTGATAGATTACAACGAGTTCATGATGGAGACACAGAAACCTGAATTTAATCGGGATGAAGGTCAGTATTATCTGAAATAAACGACGAAGGGGTCTGCATATTTATAATCTCTGGATGCAATCAATCAATCAAATTAGCCAATCCAAGGTGCGTCAAAGGACTTTCGGCACTCAGTCGTGTCCCGCTACATTCTTCAGGTAATTGGTCCACCCGGTCTTATGACCATAGTGGTTCCTAGGCTGTGTTTGCCGATTTTTGGTTTCCTAAGGGTCACCGGTCTTTTGACATACGTGTACGCTATATCGATAAATTCGGCTCCTCTTCCGTTAAACTCATTTTTGACTTTGCCCTTTAAATATACTCCGATCATAGGTCGCTTCATATCACGTTGATCGATTTTGAGTTTATGGACCTGCTAATAGTACACCACAGAATGCGTGATGTACTCGCCATTTCCATTGATTTTATATCCAGTTCAATCTAGGGTCTCGAAGACATTATGAAATATCTTGGGGATATAACATCCCCCTTTTTTTCGCTGGATCACGTTACGCTTTTCCCCACGTGAAATAGGAGCCTAATGCGCCTGAACATCGGAATACCCATTAAAAACCAGCATTCTCTGTCTTTACGAGAAGCATCACAGGAACGCTAGCGTTTGCTACTGTGACTCTCTGACGGTCGGTTCGCCTATGAGTGCCTCCATTTCCTAGGGAGGATTTCCACTAAACCAAGTTAATGTCATGGGGATAATCGTATCTACTTATCTTTTCGTTGAGAAAAACGTTTATAAAGATTATTTGCTTACAGGTTGGCAACCAATAGACGAAAATCAGATTTATACTCAAGCAGAGTACGAAGCGTACGAACGGAAGAGACTTGAAACACTACACTACTTACAGCAACGTGGCTTGGTACGTAATCGTAACATTATAACATTCAATCAAAAGTGAAGCATTTATTTGAATTATGTTATTGTGAAATCAAGAACAAATTCTTAAGTTTTCTTTAAACAAAACTTAGATTCGTATTTAAATTTCGATTTAAATATTTTAGGTCGATGCTCAAGGTCGCCCGGTACCTGGTGCTGAACATCAAATTCATCAAGCAATTAAACAACACCAACAGCAACAACAACAACAAGCTTACCAACAATCTCAGTACCATGGTGCGCAAGCCCAATACCATCCTCAAGGGCAGCCAATGGGACAACCTCAGTATGCCCCTGTGCAGTCACAGGGATACCAACAACCACCAGCTTACCAACAATATCCTGGGCAACAACAAGGACAACCGCAAGGCCAAGCGCCTCAAGGACAGTATCAAGGACAAGTGCCTCAAGGTCAATATCAAGGTCAAGTACCTCAAGGTCAACAACAAGGACAGTATCAAGGTCAAGCACCTCAAGGACAACAGCAAGGACAGTATCAAGGTCAAGCACCTCAAGGACAACAGCAAGGACAGTATCAAGGTCAAGCACCTCAAGGACAGCCACAGGTGCAGTACCAAGGGCAAGTACCTCAAGGACAGCCACAAGGGCAGTATCAAGGTCAAGTACCTCAAGGACAGCCACAAGGGCAGTATCAAGGTCAAGTACCTCAAGGCCAGCCGCAAGGCCAGAGTCAAGGACAATATCAGGCACCAGCTCAGGGACAACCTATACAGCAAAACCAACAACAACAACAACAACAGAATGTTCCAGTTCAAGCTGCGCAAATCCCACAAGCACAACAACCGGCACAGCCGGCACAAGCTCAAAATGCTCCGAATGTGCCTTCAAACCACACTTGAATAAGTCTCACATCAATCGTTATTTAAATATGTAATAATATAAGAAAAATAAAATGATGTTTAGAGATTTTAGAATTTAGATAATATTAATTTACTGTGCTGTGCTGTGCTGTTTAAAATGGTGCCAATTTCTTGTATTGCAATGTTTCCATTTTAATATAATAATATTTATATTATTGTCTATTTGCCTATACTATTGGGATTATAGATTTTGATTATATGGCAATGTATATATAACAAGTGTTTCATTTCATATTTCATAAAATTTTAAAACATTTTTTTATATTATTGTGTCTTACATTTCAGAGTTTATTTGCTTAAGATTAATATCGAAGAAATAAATAAATTGTAAAATCATAATTTAACAAAACAATCTCTTATATTTGAAATAAAATAAAGTTTTCCAACACTCACTATTTAAATTCTCTCTACTCGATCGTGTACAATATATTTAATTTAAATAACAAAAATACTAACCAATACAAAATCACAGTTTTCATGCAAAGACATGATAGATGTCAAGATGTGAGATTTAAGTATAATCAACATTCCAGAATACACTATTATGCTGGCATAATAGTATATTCTGCATGCCGAAACGAAAAATTATTGTCATACTGGTACAAAACGTTCGAAATGATATTGTACACTTTCGCCACTTGCAAAGGGTATAAAGAACTGGTAAAAAAAAAATTATAAGGTGGAACAAACCGATTAGTGAAAAAAAAAATTGCTCCTTTGCGGCGGTATGGCGGCCATTTGAAACCGTCGGACAAATTATGGCATGGTAATTTTTGAGAATGGCTACTCGACGGGCAGTCACACCGGAGAAGTATGGTGGTAGCGTACCGCCTACTTCTTTTTCCATCGAATATCGGAAAATACAAGAATTTTTGTGGAACAAATCGTTTGACTCGTAATTTATCCGGCACGTTCGATTAAAACCCACGCGATTGGGCCGCCGGTATCAGCGCTATGACCATCATTTTCCTTTTCGTCATTCCGTAACGTACGTAATAAAACCCCTGAAGAGTCGCCATACTGGTACAAATAACCGGAAAATTTGTGTCAGTATCTCCCGGTCTAATACAATTGACAACGTTATATATACAGAAACTATTCATTAAGAATTAGTTATTCTATCTCAAAACAGTAGTACTTGTTATTGTTGTTCCGGTTTGAAGGGTGAGTGAGCCAGTGTAATTACAGGCACAAGGGACATAACATCTTAGTTCCCAAGGTTGGTGGCGCATTGGCGATGTAAGCGATGGTTAACATCTCCTACAATGCCATTGTCTATGGGCGTTGGTGACCACTTACCATCAGGTGGCCCAAAAGCTCGTCCGCTAACCTATAAAAAAAAAAAAAAATTTTACTGTACGTACTGAAGTAAAGATTCAATTGTAATATGAAATTTCCGTCTTTGTAATCTTACATCTTTCCATGGGCAAGTTAATAAAATCTCGCTTCTAATTCAAACACTATCCAATTAAGAAATTTATATCGTAAATTAAAATTATTTCAATTTTTGTATTGCGTGAAATATAATATAGGACATAGGTATAAAAAGCGAGAAGTTTATATCTGGAATGGTAACAAAATGTCGTTCGTTATAACATCTGCTAAATGGTAATCTGCTGAACGGAAAAGAGCAAAATCATTTATTTTTCTTTTGTGTAAGAGGAGACAAACGAGCAGGAGGCTCACCTGATAGAAAGTGACTACTACCGCCCATGGACACCTACAACACCCGAGGACTTGCAGGTGCGTTGGCGGCCTTTAAGGAAAGAGACCGCTCTTTTCTTGAAGATTTCTATGCCATATTTCGGAAAAGTTGCTGGCGAAAGCTGGTTCCAGAATGGCGAAGAAGAAAATGCATTAAAAATCGCGCTGTTGTAGATTTTCAGACATCGAGGTGGTGAGGATGGATTTTTAGATTTGAATTATAAAGAATTATAAATGAAAAGTAAAGTGTAAAATTAACAAGCTCAAGCTCAAAAGAACTTGATCTCTTTTAGAAAAAGGCACCAAAAAATATGTTACAACAGGTTTCTCAAGGGAAACTAATATTACACCGACTACAATGTATATTCATGTTATACAAATATATTATTATAAACAATTAAAAAAAAAATACAAATAAAATATGAAATATACCTACCACATTTTTTAAGCACACGTATTAGACTGTTATGCCAGTAATTAAAACTATAATTTTATTTTAGTGACAATCACATTTGACCTCTAAACTTTGTATAGATAATTAATAAAACACTATCTTGTATTGCATCTGTTACAAGGTAGAAAGGATTTTAGAGAACTTGTTGTTTATTCGCGTTTCGTACTAGAAATTCATTTTGTTACTAGCAATAATTAGATTAATAGGAAAAAAATTAAATTAAGAAAAGTATTTATTTATCTTGTTTTCTTGTAAGTTATGATATGAAATTATTATTATTATCAGTATACTGATTGATCGTTTTAAAATATAATTTAAATCGATAGAACACAACGATATACTCAAATAACTTAAGTTTCAAATCCGTTACGAGACGTCGCGATTAACGCTTCACGTGTTGAATGATAGTCTGCCAAACACTGAAGCGTGATGGAATGGAATTAGTACCACACCTGTTTGGCTGTTTGACATTTACGGGCTGATATTTATAAAAAATACATAATTGCTCATAATTAAAAAAATAACAGCCAAACTTGATGTTATTATTATCTAAATAGAACGTATACATTAAAACAATAACAATAAATATGGAATATTCTTGACTCGTATCTTATTATTTATTAATTCCGAGAAATCCAACAGGAAAGTGCTTTGGACATCAATAATAATCGAAAATTCTAGATAATTAAAATTGAATTCATTTGCCGCGCTTACATTACAGAGTCTTAGGTTGGTAACAATTAACAGCTTTTATCAAAAAGAGAGGTATATACTTACATTAATAATGATTATTGTTTAAATAATAACGATAAAATATGTTATCCTCGCTACCCAATCTGATTCGGTGTTAACTATTGGTATTTCTTTTTAAATTAAGGTCGGTGTTAATATTTTATAATTTCAATGATATCTGTCATCCAGGGATTTTATATATCCAGGTATGTAATATATTTCTGTAATTCCCCTTTTCTTTACTACTACATACACTTGTACAATAAATAATAAATATGTATAATATTGTTGACTTTGACCTTGTTAAAATATATAACTAGTTATTCGAGTCGGCTTCGAGCGGGTAGATAAGAAGTATAATGCATTTTGGATAGGATTTACGTAAAATCCGTTCTTAGTGGTCGTCTACGTCAGGGAAGGAGTAACTGTGACAAATTCATGTCAATTGGGCGGATAGCTTAGGTTTAGTTATATAATCGTCGGAGCGTCACGGTAGCATGCGCAAGCGATCCAGTGGCGCTCTCGTTAAGACGGGAAGGGTACCGCTGGGTTTTTAGTGGGTATTCCGATGACCGGGGCACACTCGGTGCCCTGAACATATGGCGAGCCCCACATACCCCCCCACTGTTCCCGTGGGGGGAAAGGCGTAATGCGTTTTCCCAGAGTCAAAAAAAAAATAGGTTTAGATATATAAACATAATGTACTAACTATTGTTCAGCGGTAGTATCTGATGAGTGGGTGGTACCTACCCAGACGGGCTTGCACAAAGCCCTACCACCGATTGGACCATTTAATTTATTTCTTCTTAACTATGTTTGCGTTTTTCTTAATCTTCTCTGAAAAGTTGGTGGCATATCTCATTTGCTTTGGTTCACAATTATATTTAACACATTGAAATCCATGAGTTTCTTATGGGAAACATATCATGTGCCGTGTGAGGCGATGTGCAACCCTTTGATCTACTTACTTTAATACATTCAGAGGTCTGTGTTTCCCTTAAGAACCATTAAGATATCGAGAACGTTGGCGTTGTGTTATCGGTACTTGCGTTCTGTGTGTGATTTTTTATTATAAAGTTAGTTAAATAAATATAAAGGACAACGAAAAACACAGTGATGAAAATTTTAAGGAACGCAGTTGGCAGTCGGCTCATATTGACAATCTACGTTTCAATCGCAATTTAGCCTTTAAAACTGCAAAATAATTTGAATTTTATATATAAACGAATACCTTTAACTATATTAAAATTTTATTATAATTCTAATTGACGAAAATATATAGTTTAATCTACGAATATATTCATGTAATATAGTATAAGTACAAATTATATTTTAATGTTAACTGCTAGGGTTTGGTGCTTACTACACAACGCTGTTTTGTAGTTGGTTGAATTGATTGTGTTTTATGTGTATCAATTCTAATTCCAAGTCACGTAATATAAACACAAGTTATATTCATTCGATCTTAATAATAAAATCTATTTGTCATACTAATAGTTATTAATGTGCAATATTTCAAAAATATTTGAATCAATTTATAAACCTAAAACTTAAATTGTAATAAATTAAAGATATGATACACCAAAGGAACGGACAACACGACTGTCGTGATACAAACATAATACATATATGTGTGTATCTAAGGTCCTCCAGACCGATTTCGGCAACGGCGGCCAATCTCAAGAGAGATTAGCCAACTGCGCAGGAGATATTATAGTGCGCAAGTGTGTGCGCAAACACATGTGCACTCTCTTTTCCTTAGCTCTCGTAATCCAATGGGACGGCAATCCGACACTTTCCGACACGGAAAGAGTTCAGGCGCAGGACCAAAGGCTTAACGTGCTTTCCGAGGCACGGGAGTGTACACACTTCCAACTTCCAGACTCCAGGCTGCTACTGAGAATTTTCTGACAGAAAAACCCAATAACTATTTACTGGCCCGACCTGGGAATTGAACCCAGGACCACCGGGTCTGCGGCCTTATATCTAGCCACTAGACCAAAGAGGCAGTCATGTGTGTATATTATATATATATATTTTATTTTATTATTGATCATAAAAAATTGATATTTATTGTAATGAGCTCGATATTATAACTCTATTTTTAATCAATCTCTAATACCAACTCTGCCTGAGTTTTTATGAATAAAATTACAGCTTGTCAATAGCTACCAAATAAAAAAGTCACTTGACAAACAGAGGAGATAAAGATGAGAAGAAACAGTCTTCTTTAGCTATTTATATATGAAGTGTTTAGTTTTATAATTGAAGTGTCTGTCTGTAATTTCAAAGTAACTGCCTCTTTTAAAGTTATGTGTTTAATGTAATTTGCGAGTTACCAAACTTAAAACAAATATTTTATTCAAGGCCTACGTTTAGGCGTTTAGTCCATATTTATACGAATGAATCGCTATTCCCTAATAATATACTTCAGATCGAATTTAAGCTAGGGTCAATCTCACAGAGTAATATATTATGTTTCTTTAATTCCTCAGTCTTAATAAACAACGAGCAACCTGAAACGATCGCAGTAGAGAGAGAGAAGGAGTCGGAATTAGTCGGAGTAATGTAACATTTTTCATATTATATGACGATTATTTAGTTGAGGCTTGTGAATGATCTAATATATACATATTTTTCTTGCTAAATGTTATCTATCAGTAAAATTAAAATAAAATCTTAATGGGTTAAATTTATTTATTGAGAAAAAAAATATATAATATAAAATCACTTTACTACCGGGCATAGCAGCAATGCCATTCTGTAAGAACTCAATTACTCACCCGTGAAATGTTGATAATCAATTTATGGTGATATACAATTTTGATGCGTGTATTCTTGAAATGTTATAATTATTATGCTCAATGTATATCACTATAAGACAATTTATCACCGTTTTCTGCGGTGAATTTTGAGTTATTCTTAGAAAAGTCCAGTATAATACAGTAACGTTAAATCCGTGTAAAACCGCGTAAAGAAAACAGTTATTGAATACAATACACATATGCTATCACGTCATGGCAAGAATTGTAGGCGTACAACAATGGGTGTACTGAAGGAAACAACCGATAATAATATGTTTGCATCACCTGAATGAGTCACATCAACCTTTGTATGCTAAGAGTGATTCGTTCCTGCCGTACGATAACAAAGAGTTAATGGTACAATCAAATCTATTTATACCTGAATCAAATTATTAAATAGCATTTATTTTCACATTAAAGTGAATTTTAATAAATAAAAAAACTTAATTTATTAAATCTAATTGCATTAAAGTGCAGGGATTAAATGTCACGTCGTTTTACTAAACATTTATATGTAATTTTTTTTAGTAGGTATGTTTAGTAGCTCCTACTTCCTATTGAAATAATCGTATATTCAAAGCTCACGTGTGTTATTTGTTTATCCGGCAGTAGACGTTCGATCTACTAAATCGCACTAACGTGAGAGTATATGCGGCGCATTGAGATTGGATAGTCTTGGCTTGAACCTAACCCCTTCGACATCCGTGTACCACAAGTTACAAATAACTCCTAGTACAAGTTATAAGTTCCATGAAAAGAGACGAAATTGAATGATTTCTAAAGAATTTTTATTTATTATAGACAAAATATTACATCAAAAGTTCGAAATGCAACTATATGTAATTGTTTTTATGTTAGTTATTCGAATTCATTCAAAAATTAACACTTTATCTGTTCGAAGAATTAATGATCATCTAATTGCAGACTCAAAATCAGTATAGAAATTGTGTTTATTAGTTGTTAGTGTTGATATCATAATAAATAAAAAGAAAGAAAATCTCAAACTTGGGAAGGACCGTTGACATAATTCAGTCTCATATTCATCATTAGGTCGTTTTCCTGACTAAAAATAAATACCCCAGTGTATTGAAACCGAAGTGGAATTATCCACTGCGATATGACAATTCTTATTTTTGATGCTATTTTTATATCAGAAGCCGTTAAACCGGTCGTAGCAATATTTCGAGTATTAATATGAACGTCGCTAAACCGACACACTGATTATGTATAAAAAAATGTAATTCGAGTTGTGGGCCGCGGTTTTTCTTGCGATACATTTGTATTGTACTTGAAATTTTTAATTAAAGCATTAACGCGATTTTTATCACGTCCTGGAGAATTTCTTAATTCCTGAGATTACGTTTTGGAGATTACCCCAGACAAACAGACAGACAAAAATACAAATAATGGTTGTATCACAAACAATATTGTGATTTGTATTTGGTCATATTAATTTAAATAAATTATAGACAGTTTTAAATTTATGTATTCATATGATGAATTCATAAAAACTCTAATTTTGAAATTCTTACATTTTACTTTTTCTTTTCAATTCTAAAAACTAATTACATTTTCAAAAAAATAAATTATTTGTGACGATTTTTGTGTTTCCAAGATAGCATAATAAGATCAGATTACCTAATATTTTGTCCGAATGGCATTCGAATGCATCTACCTACCGACAATAAAAATGGCGAATAATTTTGATTGTACAAAAACCCAGTTTATTTTTTCTCTATTTACAAGTAAATCAAGGGCAAAAACTAGTCATGCATGAAATAACTGCCAAGGATTTTATTTAATAGGAAGAAAATGTACACACATACAAATAAATAGTGTAGGTATGTATGTACACGTTTTTATTTGTTTACTACTATGCATAGATTTGAGCTGAGGAGGCCTAGTGTTTGGAACATATATAGGGTTTTCCATTAAGGGCGCTTGATCTTTGAAATGCAAAAAAAAATACATGTAGGAGAGATATTTGCGAATTTTTTTTTTATTTGGAAGGTCTATCGATCCCATTATGTATGGAATATGACATCATTCAAATGACCGCCACGGCTTCGGTTGGTGGCGCGCACACGAAAGGTCCAATTTTCGATGACTCTGGCGCACAAATCGGGCTGTATTTGATCGATGTGGTGGCGTATGTTGACTTTGAGGGCATCGGTGGTTTGCGGCTTGTTGGCATAGACCTGCGACTTAAGAAAACCCCACAAGAAAAAGTCCAGCGTGGTCAAATCGCACGATCTCGGTGGCCAGTTCACGTCGCCTCCGCGCGAGATGACCATGTCCAGAAATTGCTCGTGCAGAACTTCCATCGTAGCGTGTGCTGTGTGGCACGTAGCGCCGTCCTGTTGAAACCACATGTTGTCCAGATCCATATTCTCGATTTCAGGCCAAAAGAAGTTGGTTATCATCGACCGGTATCGCTCACCATTGACGGTGACGGCCACACCATTATCGTTTTCGAAAAAATACGGACCAATCACGCCTCCGGCCCAAAATCCGCACCAAACAGTCACTTTCTGCGGGTGCATTGCCACTTGGTGAACCTCGTGTGGATTGGTCTCGTCCCAAATACGGCAATTTTGCTTGTTGACATAGCCATTCATCCAAAAATGCGCCTCGTCGCTGAAGATGATTTTTTTGCCAAAATCGGCGTCAACTTCCAACTGCTCTAATGCCCAGTCAGCGAACACACGGCGCTGTCTATGGTCATTAACCTTGAGCTCTTGGGTCAGCTGGATCTTGTACGGGTGCAGGCTCAAGTCACAACGCAAAATTCGCCAAGTTGTCGTCTGCGAAAGGCCGAGTTCCTGTGCGCGACGCGGAATTGACTGCCGCGGGTTTTCGAGGACACTGTCGCGCACAGCGGCGATATTCTCGGCAGATCTCGCGTTACGTTGACGCACGGGAACCGGCTGATTGTTAACTGACCCGGTTGACTCGAATTTGTCCACCAATCGACGGATAGTCGACTCGGCAGGACGATCATCGCGACCGTAAAACGGGCGAAGTGCGCGGAACGTTGCTCGAACTGAAGACCCATTTTCATAAAACAATTTTATGATTTGCACGTGCTGCTCGACACTGTAACCTGCCATGGTGGTTTGGGAGGACGGAATGAATATAACACACTGCATTTGACAGCTGTCACTCAAACAACTAGGCCGCAATCAGCTGTCAAAGTTCAAGCGTCCCTATTGGAAAACCCCATATAAGCAATTTAAAATATTCATTTGCATCGTAAGTATTGGAGCTGCATGGTGTAACAGTGTCTGTAAATTTTCCAATGCCAAGCCAAGGCTTCTCCCTTTGAGGATAAGGATTGGAGCTTATTGCAAAGCGTTGCTCCAAAGCCGGGTGGTGGATACACATGTGGCAGAGTTTCAGTGAAATTAGACAAATGCAGGCTTCCTTATGCTGTAACACCAGTTATTAAGCACATGAAAATTGAATAGTGTTTGAACCTCCAATCGTTATTTAAGATTCGCTCGTTCTAACTACTGGGCTATCTTGGCTCTTATAAACATAGCATAATGTAATTATAAATCCACATACAAACGTACAAATATATTGAGTGAAAACGTGAACAAGACTTTTACTTTCGATATACTTTGGTAACCATTTTATGGAAACAAAGATTTCCCTAAATATGCTCATTACTATAATATTGCCCAAAGATACCATATTTAGGTAAATTGTGGATAAAATAAAATACGATAAGTTTTGTTTGAATATTTTCTAGTAAATTTCTTCGAAATTTGCGCAATGTTTGTTTAGTGTTTGATGTCATTAAGTAAATGTTACTAAATAGATTTAACGACATGTTTCTTAATATATGGATGTCAAGGATTTTAATATAATTGACAAGCTGTAGTCGTTATCAATAATTGTTTATATGCTCCATTTGAACCCTTATATCAAATATCTTATTTACTAAATAATTTGTATTTGCATTTAGAAAGAAGACGAAACTAAAATTAACATCGAAATAATTTGATTCAGGTCTACAATGTTGTTTTGTTTCTTAGTAAATTGAGTGTATTTTTTAATGTTTGTTTGTTCCTTCTTACAATACAAATAATTAAATTGTAATGAAAATAAAAATGAAATGTTTTTGTAATCCAAATTTTCGATGAGAATATATTATCCAGCTGAGTTTCTTATGCTGGTTCTTTTAAGGCCTGATGTATTTCTTTTCGAACCGGTGGCAGATTTTAATAATCTTCTGTTGTGTGCTATATTGAATAAATATTGTGACTTTATAATTGTCGGGATGTAATTGTTGTTCAAATTATCTAGTTTGTTTTATTAACGGAATTTCAACTCATTATGCAAATATTGTTGACATGAATGTAGGTTCTCCTGATAGCCAACTCAGACAACACAATAAACTATTATTAGAAATGAAGCAATTCGTACCTAATTCGTATGTTTGTATAATTTGTTTTTGGATGCTTTTATATATTATTTAGTTATTATTATACCTAGTATTTAATGTGCATGTCTCTAATTTCACTGAAATTCTGCCACACGTGTATTTCACCAACCTGCATTGGAGCAACGTGGTGGGATAAGCTTCAAACCTTCTCCTCCAAAAAGGAGAGCCGGCCTTAGCCCAGCAGTGGGACATTCACAGGTTGTAACTGTAATGTACTACTGTAAGTATTTAATAAATCGAATTTACCACGGCTAAAATCACAACAGCAATTTTTGTAAGTATTGATATCTCAAGCTCGCCTTCTCAATAATTTAAGCGACGGCAAGTTTAAAAAACAAGGATTCTTTGGGTTTTCTAAAATATTTCATGCACATGACGATGGTGTCCCCGTGTCCAATTGAGCCATGACAGTTATCCTTAATAGTGCGGGAGATATAATAGTGTCTCCACACACTCACTGTCATATTCCGATATGAAGTCAGTCACGATCGGCAAGAGGTCAGGCGCTGGACCTAGGTTTGCACGTGCTCTCCGAGGCACGAGAATGTAGTGTCAACTGTAATATTCTGTCCTGTAAGTGACTGCACATACAACTGCGTACAAACAAGATTACTACAGTATTTTTCAAATGACGTTTACTTAAGAATGGTCGAGATAAAATGATAAAGTTAGAATTGTTCAGTGAAATGTCTGCTTTCCATTACTAATTTTTCTCATATAAACTGCTTCAAACAGTTGCAAAAGGCAAATTGAATGGTGTGAACTCGCAAACATTAATCTATGAAAAGGGAGCTTTATAAAAATATCTATAAAAGGCAGATTAAAATGTTTGTGGTAAATTTCAGATTCAACGTTTATGTTTTATTATGGGACGTTTAAAGATAGTTTACTTGGTGGTAGGGCTTCGACTTGGTGGTAGGGCTTCGTGCAAGCTCGTCTGGGTAGGTACCACCCACTCATCAGATATTCTACCGCAAAACAGCAGTACTTACTATTGTTGTGTTCCGGTATGAAGGGTGAGTGAGCCAGTGTAATTACAGGCACAAGGGACATAGTATCTTAGTTCCCAAGGTTGGTGGCGCATTGGCGATGTAAGCGATGGTAACATCTTTTACAATGCCAATGTCTATGGGTGTTGGTTACCACTTACCATCAGGTGGCCCATACGCTCGTCCGCTTTCCTATACAATAAAAAAAAAAGACAAAATAAAATCCAGTACATCCCCGAGCGGCACGTCTCCGTATGTTGTGTGTCGTAGTTTCTTATCAAAAACTTAAGTTCAAAGTGTCATTGTATTAACTATGATTGTGTCATAAAAGGTATTTTATATAATTACATGTATATAGGAATAGAGTCAAGATGGTCACTGGGTTTTCATAAATTCAAAATAAAACTTTGCATCAAAAATATTAAGTTATGAAACACGGAAAAGGAAAAAAAATCACGGATTTTTTATAAGTTAAGGGAATACGGGATACGGGAAAGATCGTTATATTTGATTTAAAAAAATATATACGTCGGGTTGTAGGTTTTTGTATATTAAATAAAGACCAAGTAACGACCCACATCACATTAAATTAAGTGATTTAGCAACTGAACAGAACAACAAGGCTGTGTAATTTATTGTATCGATTTATTTTATCAAAAAGCCCACATGCTTGCTACATATTATTTGCTAACATAAATTTTGCGGAGCTATTTTATAAATTACACATGTACTAATAAAAGTGTGGGAATCGTTGAGACCTATTCAGTACTAAACCCAACATATTTGTTTGTTTAAAAAGAGGTGCACTTTAATAAGTACTTATATAAATTTTTTTTTATAATATTCCCTGTATTGTAGACTGAAAAAATGATAGGCCACCCCCTATGATACCAACCCCTGACAAGTATAAACAAAAAATACATATTACTTAAAAATGTCTACTCTTCATATTATGACTGTGTTGAATGGTGGCAAGAACGCTAGTAGAGCAATTATCCCGTTTAATATCGGATTTTAAGAACGAAAATGTATTCACAAAAGGAAAGAAGTCGAGTGGAATGCTGTGCTCACAGCTCCAGGTTTTCAGACCGTCTTCTTGGCCTTTTGGCTTCAATTTTTCCTGTTAATATTGGTCGTTTTTTTACCTAATATCCACCCTTTACCCCTAACATGCAGGCGAAACCGTGGGAAAATACTATTAGTATAAATATATCCACACACAATGTTTACATTACAATTTCCGATTACGAATATGGACGTCGTGTGTTCTCATTACCATTTTCTTAGAATTGCTATATAGATAGCTATAAGGAAAACAATCTCCTTTATAATTTTTTTGTTGTTATTTTTAAAGAACGATTCTTACAAACTACTATGTCATTATGCCTACGATTATTAAAAACTAATATCTAGTTCAAAAAAATTAAAAAAGTCTACTGACATACCATGCACTGCCTTAACCGCTGGATATATTAAGATTAAATTTTCCCTATTAGGACCTTATGGAACTAAGGTTCTTTTTTAGGCAATTCATCTTCTAACGTAGTTAGAAGATGAATATGGGGGATGAAAATTTGTATGAAAGGTCATTTCTGATGTTAGAAACGTGGATATCTATCTGTAAATAGGCTAAGTTAATGAGTTCAGACAGTTGCTAAATCCCTGTGGCTCAGCTATTGACGCTCAAATATGGACTAAAATGAGGCGTTTCAGGCATTTTTGTGATGTCAGGCAGTGTGCTGAGACCTTCGTTTTTGTCAGAGATTAAACAAAATATCAAAAAACTCCAATACTTAAGAAAATTCGATGGGCGTCTGATAAATGCTTTCCATGGAAAATTCCATCGGGGACATGGCTAGTTAACTAATAAATCGAAAACCTGTTTTGTAATCATATAATTCGATTTAATCTTAACAATATGAAACACTTCATAGAGCTCAATAACTAATCTTTATTATAAAAATTAAGTTCAAGCTATATTTTATTTCCTAACACGAGTTCTTGTTTTGATAGCATGTAGTGGAAGCTATAAATGTAAAATGTGTAAAATTAAATTAAATTCAATGAAAATTCGCCAATGTTTGCAAAAACGCGTCCGTATGTTTCTTCTCAAGACTTAGCAAGACTCAATGGATACATGGAGATCTCGTAATTAGCTCAAGCCTTGGATTTGAGTTTTGAATTTGATTTCGGGGAAAGCATCACTGTTTCACATATGCTTGATTTGTGTTTATAATTGACCTCGTGCTTGACGATTAAGGGTGTCGTAAGGAAATCTGCATGTGTCAAATAATGCCGTGTAGTAGCGTATTAGAAAAATGAAGATTACAAATAATTACCCTTTAAATTTAAGAAAAAACATTTAAGTTTAAATTATTCATTAATTATAAATTATTCGCTAGTTAAAATTAGCAACTAATGATGAGTTTTAGAGAACGTCTGTGATGATTCGGTAGGGTCTTCTAGTTCCTTTAAAAAGCGTCAAATCAGAAAGTAACAAAAATTGGTAAGGACCTGCCACTCCGGGCTCGTGCCCCCTGGCCACAGGATAACTGCACCTCTGGCCGCACGTGTTCTACGCCGTGAGGTAGCGAGATGGAATAAGTTTCAAAACTAAAAGATATTTCTCAGTGTGCTTACAGTATTATATTTTACATTAAACTTTTATTTAAGCAGATTTTTTGTAATGTATAAATAAATAAAGAAAGAAATAAATATATGAAGTAATGAATACAGCACACTTATATTTAAAGAAATCATACACTGATTAACGATGTGTGCCAACCATTTGGTTTTACATTCGTCGTTAGATCAATGATCTGTAAAAAAAAGATGCTTAAAAAATATTTGCTCTCATATTCAACATCTAATGATTCCTGAGTGTTAGACTCAAGTCAATAGAATAGTTGGATGTTTTTAAAATGGCTTTTACGATTAATATGAGTTTTACCAATATTATAACTGCAAAAGTGCTTTTGATTGTTTGATACGCTTTCACGTTTTATATTACTCAACCAATCGTCATGAAATTTTCCAAACGACTACCCACTTGGTAAGTGCTACAGAAAAGGTCACACGGTACCTAGAACATACATAAATCTCCTCATATGTCTTATAATCTGATATGGAATGTACTACCAGCTAAATATATGCAAGAGAATATCTAGTCCCGTGACATGGTCCGTACAAATAACAGATATTTAAAAATACGTACGAAATACAAAATATAGATCGTTCTATTTATTCGGTCGTAATATACATTGTAGTTTGTTTGTTTATTTGTTTGTTAGCTTAAAATCAGGATCTATTACTCCATTTGAAAAAAAAAGTAACTTGTTTAGATTTAAGTGAGAACCAGAAAATGAATTCAACGCGAAAATCTTAACTTCATGAATTGTTTGTCGTTCATTTCACTATTACCTACATACGACTATACATATATAATATTAATAGCGTTTTCCCGCGGTTTCACCCGCGTCCCCGTGGGAATACGCCAATACGGGGACAAAATACTTAGTTACTCGCTGATATTGTAGCTTTCCATTGGTGAAAGAATTTTTAATATCGGTTCAGTGGTTTAGGCGTGAAAGCGTAACAAACAAACTTACATTCGCATTTATATTATTAGTTAGGATTATTATATTGAGTAATAATAGTGTAACCAATATTTTATATAATAAAATTTATAACTAAAATATGGAACTTTAAAAATTACATACCTATAATTTAGATCGGTCCCTGGTTCGAATCAATTGAACGATACGACAACTCAAGAAAGATACGACATATATCCGGATTTATGTATGTTTGCGTGAGTTTAGGGTAAATAAGTTCCTTGATAAGTTGGATAGCATGCTCCATGATGCAAGTCCATTGTCACCAATACTATGATATATTGTTATTGCAAAACTAAAACGGCATATTTCTGATACGTATTAATTACAAGAAATAAAAATTAAAAATTTTAATCATTTAAAGAGCGGCTTTTTTACCATCAAATGGCCCATGTGCCCAAAAACATGTTTCAATTGAAACGGCTAAAAATGTATATAAATTAAAAGTGATAAAAATTTGGACAAATGTTTCTTTTTACTAGCAAACTTCTAACCAACAAAATATTATGTAATATACAAATCAAGACAATAATTTATAATCGTAATAGAAAAGTTTTCGTTATGACATAATCGACTTGCAAGCATTCAAAAAAATAATGAGGGTGTTTTTAAAAAAATGGTGTTCTAACGAACTAACTTCTGATGCATGATGACATCATTCAAAACGGCCACAGATTAATAATATTAAAGATGCTTTCGACGTAATGTTAACATGAAAATCATTCAACTATTATTACATGATAAGTAAAAATGTTTATACGTAAATTGTGAATGATTAATGTCTTCGATTTCACGTCAATTCAAAAAGTTAGGTATTTTAATATGAAGTTATAACTTGAGATAAAAAATAATACACGTTTTACTGAACGAATTCCTTCGACTTTATTTTTTTCAATAATTTGAAACGTGACCCGACGATCTGCCGGTCAGCAGATTGTCACGGCCATATCGAAAAATAAACAGTCTACGTGTTCAACGATTACTAATCTTTGACCTTCTTTAACTGAAACGGTCATCTTAGTTGGTTCGCAGCTAACTCACATTCGCCACACACGCTTCGTGGTGATCAGACGTGATCACTCCTCCAGCATTATGAAGATATTGGTTGCCTTCCTTGGGCTGCTTGCCCTGGCGGTGGCAACGCCAACCGTCTCACCGAGCAAAGTCATCTGTTACTACGATAGCAAGAGCTATGTCCGCGAATGTAAGTTACCCACCATATTAATTATTGCGAATGTTTTGCCTATATCTAACGATATTTTTTAATGTATCAATATTATACTTATTATTTATTTGGTAGAAGACCGTTAATACATTACGATTGATTGTATAAATTAATTATTTATTGCTGGGCGTTTATACATACAATTAGCGACTTTCTTAGTTTACATTCGAAACAGGTTTGGAAACTTCTAAAAGCTTTCCACTGTGATGAATAATTTAAAAGGGAACAATTGATTTAAAAGCGATAACATTCAATTTAAATATGAATACTGAAGTATTTATTGAAGTTTTTTTTTATTGCCCGAGGGTAGATTAAGTAACCGGCGCGGGCGTTGAGAATAATTATCGCTTTATTATGTTTTCATTTTAACCATAACGCTATCAAATCGTTTTGTGTTTAGATTTAATTTATTTTACAAAATTAATTGAGTCGATACTATGAAGAGTGGGTTTTCGTTTCGTATTATTTTCGTATTTTATAAATTATTACACTTATGGGCTTTGCTTATCGATGTCTAACGTATTTTTTTGTTTATGCAATAACGATATTATGTAATTCTAATTATATAATAAATATTATATTATAATGACATCAAAATAAATAACGTCTAAATAGCGACACGAACGCAGGCCAGGGTTATTGTTCGGCCTTTGGCTTAAGAGTCAAGGTCAGTAGATTTAAAATTAAATAACTTAAAAGATAAATGACTTTTATTTATTAGATACTATATATATTTTTTAAATTAATATAAGCATCTCATTACAATAAAAAAATATCAGTTAAAAACCTTAAATGGTATAAAGTAAAAAAAAAATGGCGAAACGAGCAGTAATTCAAAATCTCTTATTGCAAAGTCAACCGACGCCATCTTGTTTAAATTCGTGTACAAGTTTTACTTCAAGAAATCGTCATTGTTACATTTACATTACCTTTATTACATTACATTTATATTTATTACTGATCTTTGTTTAGAACCTTAAAGCGACGGTTAAAGTTGATTTATTATGTAACAAGCTACATATTTATTATATGGATACATTACATGGTCTCAATATAGCCTTGTAGCCTTGTGTGGTTATTAACTAGACTATAAAAAATAGATTACTAATCTATCGTCGGAGTTCTTATAATATATAATACTAGCTGAACCCGCGGCTTTGGTTTGTTATTCAATTCAGTGTTTAGCTATTTTAATGTATTTAAATATGATTTATAAATATTTAAGTATTCTGTAAATTATTTCAGTAAAATAAAAGTAACATTAAAGTTCCTTTGTTAAAGACCCCTAATAAGTTTACTTGGTAAAAAACATGATCAAAATAGGTTCAATGGTTTAGTCGTGAAAGCGTAACAGATTGACAGAGTAACTTTCGCATTTATAATATTAATATGGACCTACCTCTTGTAGGTACATGTTTCTTTCGACAGATAATCTATATATTATTTTCTTTGACTGTGTACGTACCTACATGATGAATTGCAAAAACAAATAACTGCATTTCAAAAACTGGCTTTCAAATCTTGTTTTGAATCTGCAACCTTCAAATATAATCTACATGTGCTATTCACACTATATATATATATGCTGTTTGTTGTTTAACATACATTTCAAAGCTTCTTGGTCATATTGTTTACAATTATTTGAAACGTACAAACGATTTGAAGAAATGATCGAAATATGTTGTTTATTTTAATTAAAACTAAGTAATTTTCCTATTAAAAGTTCATGTGTATTTCGATTTTCTCACCTGATTCCGATAAATCGATAACGATGTTATCGTCTTCCATGTTTGTAAACGGTAAATTGTAAACAATTACCGCGGCGAGACTAATTTTGTGAATTCGTTTATTCTCGATTCAATTGAGTAATTATATTTATAACTCACAAATTCAATTACGAAATTTTATTCTTAATTTGTTTATTTTTAGGAATCATTTCGCTTTAAGAATAATTAAAATGGCTCTTTGGTGCTATTCAAAAATGTATACATTCATAATGAACGTCCAAGCAACCGAACCGTGTACACGATTACTTATTAAAATAAACAATCCGCGTAGGCGAAGGAAGACAAAGGTTTGCCACATTACAAGGACAATTATATCAGGATCTGATTTCATTGTTGTCAACTACGTATTTTCCTCTTTAACATACGGTGACTGTATACACTATTAGGGGTGTCAAGAAACGGATCCTCAGGAGATTCGTGATTCGCGATAAACTAAAATGAAATAAAAATAGCACAATAAGTTTCGGTGAAAAAAACTCAGAAAAAAAAACTTATGCTAATTAAATTTGGAGTAAAAAAAAATTAAGCTTCGATTTCGATTCAGCCAATACAAACTAAAATATATCATATAACTTGTTGCCTTGTTTATCAAGTAAAATATCGTATTAAAATAATTCTGTTTCATTCGAGTTTGATGTCTGACACCCCTAGTCACTTGGAACTTGTGTACCAATTACGTCATATTCAACATCGTCTTGTTTACAGGATTTGACCTCTTATGATAAGCATAATTTCTAATTAGTAACAATGCTGATGATAATTAAATTCACGACAATAACATGACCTTTATATCGTGTGTCAGTGAGCTGAGATAATACGAACAGTGCTTCTAGAAGTATTTGGAAATAATTTGTATTAAGATAAAATTTATCTTAATTGTTTATGCTTATCATCATCATCAACAGCCAATCGTAGTCCACTGCTGAACATAGGCTTCTCCTAAAGTGCGCCAAAGCTCCCGGTCCTCCGCCTTCCGTATCCAGTCGGTGCCCGCCACCTTCATAAGGTCATCGGTCCACCTGGCTGGAGGGCGCCCTACGCTGCGTTTGCCGATTCGCAGTCTCCACTCTAGGACTCGTCTGCTCCAACGGCCATCGGTCCTACGACATACGTGACCAGCCCACTGCCACTTGAGCCTGCTAATTTTGCAAGCTATGTCGGTGACTCCGGTTCTTTTCCGGATATTCTCATTTCTGATCTTATCCTTCAAAGATACTCCGAGCATAGCTCGCTCCATAGCACGCTGAGCGACTTTGAATTTGTGGACTAGTCCCGCAGTTAGTGTCCACGTTTCGGCACCGTATGTCATGGCAGGTAAGACGCATTGGTTGAAGACTTTCGTCTTCAAACATTACGGTATAGACGACGTGAGGACTTGACGAAGGTTGCCAAATGCTGCCCATCCCAAGCGAATTCTTCGATCGGCTTCCTTCTCGAAGTTGTTCCTACCGACTTGTATGACCTGTCCTAGGTAGGTATATTCACTAACAACTTCGAGAGGTTTCCCTTCGACGTATACTGGTCCCGGTACGACATGCCTATTGAACATTACCTTGGTCTTGTCCAAGTTTATACCGAGACCGACACGCCGGGAAGCATCGCTTAGGCTACGCAGCATTTCGGTGAGTTGTTCCAGCGACTCTGCTATGATGACGATATCATCGGCAAATCGAAGGTGTGAGATGCACTCGCCGTTTACATTGACTCCATATCCAGTCCAATCCAACGTCTTGAAGACGTCTTCCAACGCGTTGGTGAACAGTTTCGGGGATATTACATCCCCCTGTCTCACCCCTCTGCGCAGTTGGATCGCCTTCGTCTTACAGCCCTGGATGTGGACAGTCATTGTAGCGGCGTTGTACAGACATCTCAGTACCTCAATATATCTCCAATCGATATGACATCTCTGCAATGAGTCGAGCACAGCCCAGGTTTCGATGGAGTCAAAGGCTTTCTCGTAATCCACGAAAGCCATACACAGCGGCTGATTGTACTCTTCGTCTTCTGCACAATCTGCCGAACAATATGGATGTGGTCTACGGTGCTGTAGCCTGATCGAAAGCCGGCTTGTTCTGGGGGCTGGAACTCGTCAAGTCGTCTGGCGAGACGGTTCGTGACGACTCTTGAGAACAGCTTATACACGTGACTCAGGAGGGAGATTGGTCTGTAGTTTTTCAAAAGGGTTTTACCACCTTTCTTGAAAAACAGTACCACCTCACTCCTGTTCCACGTTTCCGGGGTCTTGCCATGTTGGATGACGGAATTAAAGAGGCTTGCTAGCTCTTTCAGGACCGGAGTCCCGCCTGCCTTAAGCAATTCTGTTGTGATTCCGTCATCTCCCGGAGCTTTGTTGTTTTTAAGCTGTTCTAGAGCCGCCCTAATCTCGCCTTGGTCAACGATCGGGAGCTCCTCGGAGTAATGGCGCGTAAGAGGGGCGCGCTGGTCATCAATACTGATTCCCACAGGTTTATCCGATCTTGAGAACAGCTGCCCATAAAACCTCTCTACTTCTCCGATGATCTCGGGCCTTGAGGTAACGACCCTACCATTTTCAGTTTTAAGTTTTGTCAGACGCGGCCTCCAAACTTGCGAGCGAACACTTTCGATCCTCGATTTTGCTCCATCGCAGCCGTGATGGCACGGGTATTGGAGCATCGGAGATCGCGTCGCGTCAGCGTTTTTATTGTTCGGTTTAAGGCGTTATTTGACAAAAACGATGGTAGTTCTCGTCGTTTCCTCATGAGCTCGAGTGTCTCAGCAGAGAGTTTTGGTGCGCTGTCTCTTTTCTGTGGCGGAAAACACTTGCAGGATGTGTTTTGCAGTATTCTGACCAGCGTATCGGTTTTCTCATCAATATTGCTTACGGTTTCCAACGCGGTGAATTGATTTTAAAGCTCAATTTGGAACTTTTCGGAGCCTTGAGCAGCTTGGAGCATGGTAGGTCGGAGAGTAGACCTCATCATTCGCGAGCTTTCGGCTTTGAAGTCGATATCTAGAGTGCCTCGAACCAAGCGGTGATCACTACCGGTATTAAACCAGGTTTATGCTTAATGTGAGGTTTATTTAAATATGTATGCTTAGAAATAATGCGATCGTTTATTTATATTATTAGTAATTAATTGATATGCTTAATGTTTTTATTTCTATTATTGGAAACAATTTGATACTTTTTTACATATATATCTATATATAGTTAATCAAATGATATTTCTATTACACTTTAAATGAAAACGAAGAAGGTTCATTTATATAAAAAACTTTAAAAAATATTAAATCAAAAATAAATTTAATGTTTTTACTTTTCATATCGGGCAGGTATATTTTAAACTTGTTAAAATATTCATATGAAGTATCAATAAAGTTATATCTTTGATAAAAACTATCTTGAAACGTACATTGTAAATTCTTGCATTAAAAAATAAAAAATACTGTACGACGGAGTTAGTTATATAACTCGCAATGTAATGTTGTGTAAAAGAGAAAGTCTAAGAATAATAAATGTATAAATGAGCTGCAATAATGTGTACTGTTTTACAGTTAAAGTATACAGTAAGTTTGCTGTATACAGTTAAAGTATATTACAGTATATGAGTATTGCTCTTGAAAATGAATCATTACATAACCTTTCAAAATATATGTGCAACGCTTGTTAGTCGAGTAAAATCATATCTTAAGCTGATATCTAATTTTCTATTACAGTCTGTACTTACGTGGATAGATTGAAAAGTACTCGGCCTGACATTATTTAGTTTAGTTCAGATTTGTTAACTGCGCGAAGTTTCAAACGTGTGCGATAATTAGTTGTGATTTTATAAATTTATGTATCAAGCGATCCGCCGTATTTATGCAAATGAGCTAATTGAGCAGCGTGTTGTGATTAAATACCTCCATAAGGACTTATTTATAATGAATAATAATAATATATTTATTATGTAGTTAAAGTATGTCTTATTCATTCTGAATGGAAACAGGATAAGACCTATTATGACCTACCTAGTCTGGCGGTAACGGACGTAAGTATCGTAAGCTATTATGGTTATTTATTATGCATTTTTGCCTTTGTGCTAAATATAAGTGTAAATACGATATGTCTTAAGTAATAACCGGTGTACCTTACGAAAAATATATTCTACCTAATTTAATAAAATGATCAAAGAGTAGCTTTTAATTTTCTTTTTATTAAAGGTACTTGTGAATAAATTAAAAAATGTCATAAAATATACATATTCACTGTTACATAACGCAGTTTATGAAATGATTATAAAAACGCTAGTAGTATATTTATCTATGTTAAATTTTTGCACCGTACCGTAGTAGGTAATCCTTTAAATGTTCTGCGATTGTTATGTTATAGAAAAGTTCATACTTTGTTTCGGCAAGCCGCACCATAACGTCTATTTGAGTTTGCCAAATATCTCGTATGAAACAAAGTCGAAGACGGTGTCGTATCCTTATTATAATAGGTTATTATGAAAGTCATTTACGCAATTTTCGGCCTTAAGCGGCGGGTAATCTTTCGTTCTTAGTGGCTGTTGCGTCATTTTAACCATTTATGAAGTTCTTATTGCTCGTATTTTAAGGGTTAGTTTCCTATATCACATCCCGTCATGGTTAAACGTTTTAAGTGGTTAATACGAAATAAACATTTCGACGTTTACGTGTGCTGTACACCCACGTTCGTTTAAGAGTTTTCGTTTGAGTTTATCTTTTGTTTTCAAATATTGTATGGAATGTAAAACGAAATTTATAATGAATGCGTTTTGCGAAGATTTCGAAGCGGATGTTTTTTCTGTTATGGGACAAAATGTCATCCTAATTACATTTTGCTTTCAATCTATTATACATGATATAAAATGATTTGATAAAACAATGTGACAGCCAAAATATAAAATGATTAAAAAACTGGTGTAAATTTTGAAAAAATATTTTCTAGATATCATAGTATATTTTTACCAGTATCCGGTCGTATATTTAATACCTGACATTTGGATCGATTCAGAACAAAAAACCGAATATCCGATCTTAACTTCATTTTAACTTCGCAATTATTTAGTCAATAATAAGTATGTATAACATTGAAATAAAGTTGAGGGTTGCATTTATCCAGCTCAAGCTCGCATGCTGCCTCTGGACTTGGACCCGGCACTCTCCTTCTGCACCCACTTGGTCTACGGCTATGCTGGCGTACAACCTGACACCTACAAAATGGTATCGCTCAACGAAAACCTAGATATTGATCGTAACCATGCCAACTACAGAGCTCTCACCAACTTTAAAACCAAATACCCTGGTCTCAAAGTTCTTCTATCTGTTGGTGGAGACGCCGACACAGAAGAGGAACAGAAATACAACTTGCTGGTAAGTTTTATAGTAGGAATTGATTATTATAAAAAAAAGTATTATATTTATGTATATGATTTTATGATTGAATACTCATCGTAGCTAAAAATGCTTTCTGAACTTATAAAAAACTAACATATAAGAGATGTATTATAGTTTCTAGTCCCGACTTCGTACGGGTTAAATAAGAATCTAATCCAGTACTATTTTTTAATCAATGATATATAAACATTCACTAACCGATCTATTCGCCCCCGTACAGCGGACGTACAGCCCTAAGGGCTATGGCATCGTACAACACGCTCTGCGTATTTTTTCAATCGTTTCTTTATCTCGTAATTAATATGTTATTCATTTTGGAAGGGATTTATACTTTGTGACAATAAACCTAAACTACATTTGTCATTTTTTTCTCATAGTCTAAAAAGTAAAGTTTTTACGAACAATGTTCTGAAGAAAAAAAAACAAGTAAGGGGTTTTCCAATAGGGACGCTTGAACTTTGACAGCTGATTGCGGCCATGTTGTTTGAGTGACAGCTGTCAAATGCAGTGTGTTATATTCATTCCGTCCTCCCAAACCACTATGGCAGGTTACAGTGTCAAGCAGCACGTGCAAATCATAAAATTGTTTTATGAAAATGGGTCTTCAGTTCGAGCAACGTTCCGCGCACTTCGCCCGTTTTACGGTCGCGATGATCGTCCTGCCGAGTCGACTATCCGTCGATTGGTGGACAAATTCGAGTCAACCGGGTCAGTTAACAATCAGCCGGTTCCCGTGCGTCAACGTAACGCGAGATCTGCCGAGAATATCGCCGCTGTGCGCGACAGTGTCCTCGAAAACCCGCGACAGTCAATTCCGCGTCGCGCACAGGAACTCGGCCTTTCGCAGACGACAACTTGGCGAATTTTGCGTTGTGACTTGAGCCTGCACCCGTACAAGATCCAGCTGACCCAAGAGCTCAAGGTTAATGACCATAGACAGCGCCGTGTGTTCGCTGACTGGGCATTAGAGCAGTTGGAAGTTGACGCCGATTTTGGCAAAAAAATCATATTCAGCGACGAGGCGCATTTTTGGATGAATGGCTATGTCAACAAGCACAATTGCCGTATTTGGGACGAGACCAATCCACACGAGGTTCACCAAGTGGCAATGCACCCGCAGAAAGTGACTGTTTGGTGCGGATTTTGGGCCGGAGGCGTGATTGGTCCGTATTTTTTCGAAAACGATAATGGTGTGGCCGTCACCGTCAATGGTGAGCGATACCGGTCGATGATAACCAACTTCTTTTGGCCTGAAATCGAGAATATGGATCTGGACAACATGTGGTTTCAACAGGACGGCGCTACGTGCCACACAGCACACGCTACGATGGAAGTTCTGCACGATCAAGCGCCCTTAATGGAAAACCCTATATAATATATTGCAAACGCTAATTGAATTGCCATGTTTTAACGGTCCACGAAGCAGATCTAAATAAATATCTTCTTGTAAATGAACATGAAATTGTTCAATTATAAGTGGAAGTCACGCGTAATCGTCTAACATATTAGGTATTGAGTTAGTTCAATAGAAATAACATATCCTTTGTTCTACATAATGTGGCTGTACATAATTAGTATTATTGACCACAGCTTGAGTCCCCACAAGCCCGTACAGCATTCGTCAACTCTGGAGTACTGCTAGCTGAACAACATGGCTTCGATGGAATCGATCTGGCATGGCAATTCGCGAGGATCAAGCCGAAAAAGATCCGTTCCACTTGGGGTAAGGAAAACAATTGTTGTTAAAACGAACTTATGTTAAAAATTATAAGTAGAGCGTTTACAATTTTGAATTCAGTTTTTTTGAAGATTTGTTCTATAAACCATTTTTTTTTGTTTAATATTTTGATCGTATTCTTCTAAATGCTTATAAAACTTTTTTTTAAATAACGATATGACATTTCCACAGGATCGATCTGGCACGGTATCAAGAAAACCTTCGGTACTACCCTTGTTGATGAGAAGGAGGCTGAGCACCGAGAAGGTTTTACAGCGCTGGTCAGAGAAATGAAAGCGGCTCTTAACCTTAAGCCAAACATGCAATTGTCTGTCACCGTCCTCCCTAATGTCAACGCCAGCAGTACGTAACACCTGTAATCTATCCATTAAACTAAGAAACATTATCCTCCAGAAGATATTATACAAGTCTTCGTGAAACATGATAATCGTCTCTTACGTACTATTCGTAAATGTATTTGACACTACTATTCTATTGAAATATTAGTTCGTCTGAACTGATCGTTGTCTGAAAGAGTGTGGAATGTAATAAATATGAATTTTGAGATGGAAAGGGACAGAAGACCAAAGAAATTTGGATAGATTGTGTGAAAGATGATATGCATAAGTTAAATGTAAGTGTGTAGGTGACGACCGGAGCGAATAGAGGTCGAGGACATACTGCACCATCCCAATGTAAATTAGGAGTTAAGGGAATGATGATCCTATTAAAGTTTAGTTATTACGAAGGAATACGGATGGAGTAGTTACTTAGTAATAGATATATAAAGTAATGATTTTGTTTTTCCTTTTGATTCTTATGTTTGTAAATTATCCGTTTAGTTTACTACGACGTGCCAGCTATCATCAACTTGGTAGACATTGTGAACGTGAATGCTTTCGACTATTACACACCATCAAGGAACCCTAAAGAGGCTGATTACACTGCACCTATTTACAAACCCCAAAACCGCAATGAACTACTCAACGTGGATTCTGCTGTATCTTACTGGTAATTATATACTATAAGAAATATAAATAGTGTTACTATATATATAATTTAGATAAAAGAAAAAGAAATAATGTATATGCAGAAAAATAAAATGAACTACTTTTGGGAATTACGTTGAAAATTCCATCTTAAATCTCCAATTCTTAAAGAATATTCAAAAACTAAGTTGATGATTATCTTTTTAAAGGCTCAGTGCTGGTGCTCCCAGTTCCAAAATAGTTATAGGTGTTGCCACCTATGGTCGTACATGGAAAATGGATGGTGATAGCGAAATATCTGGAGTTCCGCCAATCCATGTAGATGGACCCGGAGAAGCTGGTATGTTATTACAACTAAATTTAAGTTTTAATTGCTGGAACAACTCAATATTATAAAATATCCCATATCTTATTTAGACTCGTTTTAAAACGTTCAAATTTGGTAATTTGATTTTCTATAAATATTTATAATAAGTCTAAGATTGTTAACTATTTATTTCATAGTAATAAGTGACACTAAAATTTGAAAATTTCGTAAATATTCATACTTATAGCAGTGCATCAATTTTTAATTGTTGAGTTTGTACCAATTATTATATTTTAAATCTGAGTGTCTGAAGGAATTGTCTTTGCTTTAGGACCCTACACTAAGACAGAGGGTTTGTTGAGTTACCCTGAAATCTGCGCCAAATTGATCAACCCTAACCATCAAAAGGGTATGCGTCCTCATTTAAGGAAGGTCACCGACCCCAGCAAGCGTTTCGGTAAGTTATTAACAAGCCACAAAGCTTATCAAATTTAATTTCATTATGGTTAAGAATAACTTGAGCAGTTTGCTTGCTGTAAATTCATGGGTATCAGCTGCTAAATTTAACTTTTCAGACAAGGGCTTAACGAAGGACGGAGATTTTTTTGGTTGGTACACCATAAGTGCTTATAGCTTTGTTAAGTTGCATCTCCACTAATGGAAATTTGGCAGCTTTTGTAAGGTCACTACAAGTTTGTGGCAAAATTCCTGTAATTACCTTAAATTGGCAACCAAAATTGACACATTGTTGTGTTATTGTTGGTGTCTTTCGCAAGAAATGCAAACAGTTTCAAAAAATAGAAATACCCAACTATTTCAATGGAAACGCACCGCTTTGTGGTGTTGGTTATTGTAACTAATGGTGACTGGTATTGTGAATGTGTTTGATTTGAATTTAAAATAACACTAGTGGTGGAGAGTAGCCTTAAGGCTAGATTGGTAAACTTGTTAGAATGGTTCTTAGTACCTTTTAAATTAGAATTACTCTGTAAGACAAAAATATAACCAAATTTTTCAACATTAAATTACAATTATAGAGAACCGATACGAAATTAAAACCTTTTCATAATTGCCTAAGCCTTGGTTACGCGCTTTTGAACGTTTTTTTGCTGTAAACTATTTTTTTTTAAAGATATAGCTACCAGCGCAGTTTATATTTATGACACGCACTATTTCTGCACGAGCTGTTTCGGAAAATGGGACCTGACTTAACGATAATATATTTTACAGGATTATACGCTTTCCGTCTTCCCGATGACAACAGCGAGGGAGGTTTGTGGGTGAGCTATGAGGATCCTGATACAGCCGCACAAAAGGCGACATATGCCAAGTAAGTCAAATAATATTCATCCAAAAACATTCCTTAAGTTATTCTCTTGAATTCAAATAATTATTTGTATCATTGCCGATCGATTTTATGCACGCGCAATTCTTACCGTTCCTTCTCGCTAGATGCTGATTTCCGAAACGGTGGCAGAATTATAAAATTGACGATTCAGAAACGCTAAACTTTAATGTAAAGATTGTTTAGATTAAATTGATTTTGATATATTCTTATGTCATCGATAATTTAGTATATAATTTCAAGTAGCTATCTAAGCAGATTTCTTAAATTATTATTCAAAGTTATTGCTTGGCTGTTTCGATGTACTATACTGCTGAATATATCAGAGTAGATGTAATTTTTGGAATAAATATATATGCTTCGAGATTTGACTCAATTTGCCTACAGTTTAACCGATGGTGACATCGGTAATCGATTGGATCATTATATCAAATCGAGATTACATTTTTATTTTCAAGAAATATTTTATTTCTGTATCAATATAAATTATATTCGAATACAAATTGAGGGAATTTTATGTAGTTCCTTAGTAAATTGATTTATATCTATTTATTTTTTATTTAGTTTACGTCATTAATTTCTAATTTTTACATAAACACAATACTATAAAGGTTGATAATTCATGATGATTTAGAGTAACGATGCTCAAATGAGAAAACAAACAAGCTTCGAGTGATTTTTGTCTGAGCAAGAAATTAATCGGTGTCATCTATTCAAAGCCATTGTTATTTCAAATGCTTGCCTTCTTAACTATGCATAATGTACGAGCAAATATCAATATTAACATCTAGAATAATTGTTTTATAGTGATTTATTTTATTTGTCATATTTAATGACTTATTATTTATTTATTTAGGGTTAATAGAAAACGCTTAGTGATTTTCATTTTACGGAGAGCTTACAACCTTTTGCGCATTAAAAATATTAGTAAATTACAACAATAGTCATAAATTTATCATATTAAAGGTCCTTCTTGTAAATGTAATAATCGTAACTTTTAATTTTCTAGAGACATCATAAAAAATAATCGGAAGCGATTCGATTAAATCGATTTATGAAAATACAATAAATTGAATTCGTAATTCGAATCGAATTTCGTAAGACATCAAAAATATCAGAAAATGCAATTATAAACGAATACAATTACAATTTTTAATGCGATATTTACTCCAATATTCTGATGAGATACGCATAATGCTATTACGAATTGTTATTACGAATGCATACGCATAATCCAATTCATTAAAATTATATACCAAAGTCCCATTCGCTTGCATATTTTTTTTATATAATAGGCAAATTTGAATTATGTACATTTTCGAGGCATTTTTATTTACTTTAAGTTCTTAATTAATTGCTTGTTAAAGGTCCAAGAACCTCGGAGGAGTTTCCATCGTCGATCTAAGCATGGACGATTTCCGTGGTCTTTGCTCGGGTGACAAGTACCCCATTCTTCGTGCAGCCAAATACCGCCTATAAATAATCATAGAAGAAGAAAAAAAAAAGAAGAAAAATGGTTCAAGATCCAAATGATACATATCCTTAATATATTATACAATACTCGCTTTAAAAAATTAATTTTATTTACACTAGAAACCGGATAAAACTGACAATAATTATGCTATGGAAATAATTGAATAATTTGATTAATTATAAAACGAATAATAACTATATGATCCAATTGTTTGTGCGTTAATGTGGGTACTTTACAAATGTTTTATGATCATAGTTTTATACTAATGCGTGTTTTGAACGGTGAATGTATCGATTACACAACGATAATAACGTAAATTTGTGATAATGATTGATAACTTTATAACCCAATTGTTTGTGCGTTAAAATTGATACATTACAAATGTTCTATGATCTTCGTTTTATATTGATGTATGTCTTGAACAGTAAACGTATTTATAGCACAATGATAATACAAGTCTTATGATCTTATTATTTTTGCGTCAATGTGGATAACCTTACAAATATGCTAAGACCTTAGTTTTATATTAAGATATTCGAATAATAAAAATCAAGAGAATGCATGTTTTTAAATTACACAACGTTAATAAACTAGTTTGGCCACAACATTGAGTTTTTTTTTAAACATAATCACTATTTTTTATTTGTGGAATATATTATCTTAATTTTTTTTTTATTATTGATATAAGCTCAAGGTGAACTGTTTTCTTTGCCTACTAGTATTTAGATAATACCACTTTTTACTACTAAAATAAGGCTGCGTATACATTACGCACAGCAGCCGCGCGCGCCAATGTTCAACCTGAGGAGATGCACATTTGCCGCGGGAGCTAATATTATGTAGATATGAATTTAGTAGACCGTGGCTGCAGCGCGCGGCAAGCGATCTAGTTAAACAGCCCGCAGTGAAAACTTAGATCAAAGTCTTTCGTTGTCCATTGACATATTGCCACGGGAGCTAATTCACAAAATCGAAACCGCGGGCAAAACGCTAGTATTCCAATAAATTGAACTCCATTAAAGTAAATAGTAAATTCCAATAAAGAAGCGTGATACCATTTTTTCAATCGGACTTAACGAGATTTTTTTTGATTGTATTGGTAGGCGGACGAGAACATGGGCCACCTGATGGTAAGTGGTCGCCAACGCCCATAGACATTGACATTCTAAGAAATGTTAACCATCGCTTACATCGCCAATGCGCCACCAACTTTGGGAACTAAAATGTTATGTCCCTTGTGCCTGTAATTACACGGGCTCATTCACCTTTCAAACCGGAACACAGCAATACAAAGTACTGCTATTTTGCGGTAGAATATCTGTGGATGGTACCTACCCAGACGAGCTTGCACAAAGCTCTACCATGGAGTTATCTGATCACCTATACGATAGCAATTAATCAATCAATAAAAATGAGCAACGTGCAATCCTTTGGTAAATATTATAAATAACGCTGTCAATACATAGATGTTCTCATAATTAATATGATTGTCATAAAAGCCAAACTCGAAACACTTTGATATAATTCAAAGGATCAATTTCATTACGCTCTTAACGTTTACAATATCATTAAAAAATGTGGGTGCGTATTTTAGTTATATGATGGTTGTAGGTACCAAAAAAGTTTATTTAAATTGATTAAAATATTGAGCTTAATACATACAGGTGACAGTTTGCGGAGTATATTCGAATATATCGTCGCATTATTATTTTTGTTGCATTCCTTTCATAAGTGCTGTTTTGACAATTTGAAAATCAATAAAAATTACTAGATATTAAATTCTTTACGGACTACATAGAGTTTATATATCTCTAACAATTTTACCGCTCATTGTGACATCAATGTCAAATTGTTGTCCAATCTAAAAAGATTAAAACATTCATTATGTTTTTGAGTCCCATATCGAAATTGGGAAATTTGAAGCGATTTCTTAAACAGTCTTTAGTTTTAACACATACTAAAACATGTCCAACACAATCTACCTCCAGCCCGGTTTGTCCAGGTTCTTCAAGCAATACTACTTCAAGCTATCCGACATTGGCGTTAAAACGAGCACTAAGACCTGGTAAAGTACGAATGGGCTTCATACCAGATGACTGGTTCCTGTTTTTCCACTCGAAAACGGGCGTAACTGGACCGTATGTGTTTGGATTAGTTTTAACAAATTATTTACTTAGCAAAGAAATTTATGTTATGGAGCATGAGTATTACGTCGGTTTATCTATATTCACTATGCTGTACTATGCTTCAACTAGATTTGGTCCAGACATCGGCCGTAGTATCGACAAGAGTATTGACGAATATGTCGAAACACTAGAAAAGACGAGGAAAGACGAAGCATGTATATATGAAAATGCCATAAAAGCCGCGAAAGATGCTCAATGGCGAGCAGAAGGACAAAAATTGCTGATGGATGCTAAGAAAGAAAATATACAAATGCAATTAGAAGCGATATACCGAGAAAGATTTATGCAAGTTTACCGTGCCGTTAAGGGTCGTTTAGACTATCAAATAAAGCTTCAGCTTTCAATGAATAGAATACATCAAAAATGGATGATAAATTGGATACTTCAAAATGTTAAGAAATCTATAACTCCTGAATTCCAACAAACAGTTTTACAAAGGGCGATAGAAGATATAGCAGCTCTTAGCAGCAAAACATAATATGTGATCGACAATAGCATTTTTATTTTAAAGTTTTGTTACTTTTCTGTTTGTTGTGGAAGTATTTCTGTTATTTGAATATGTAATTATTTTGTCGACGGCCGTGTTTTGTCGTCTGTGTTAAAATTCAAATCCTTTAAAAGATTAAACGTGACCAATGTATGAAAAAAGTTAACTCATTCAATAAATAATTACTAAACTCAAAGTATTAAATGGAAATAGCATTTAATAATAAAAGTTACGGTCGTGGAAATTAAATAGATCGTCGTTTTATTGATACTAAAAATTTCTGTTGTTTCACTGAGCGATAAATTTGAATTAATATGCTTCAGCGGTATTCAATATACATACTTTTAGTTTTTTGTTTTGATATAAAACATGTTAATCTTCAAAATTTCACACCGATGCTTCCAACCACAGAGGGTAAATTGATCAAACTTTATATAATATTAACTTTATCTCTTAGCTTTTTCTTTTCATGATTAGGGTTCCATGGGTAAGGTTAGTTTTTTTATCAAACTTAATTTATAAAGATATTCAAAACCTTTGACACTTTAAAAATATATATTTTGTAAAGTGACAATGATTATTAATTTTTAAAATGGTTTCTTTATGTTTCCGTCTCTTATATGGTCAATACGGCGCATAATCTATGTTTCTATTTTTTCGACTCTTGTGTGGGAACTAGCTTTTTATGTATGATGTTCTTGTAATTGTACTAGTTAACTCCCTGTGTAAACTAAAACATACTCAAATAAAATATTGTATTCGGTCGTATACACAGGTCTTGCAACTTCAGTATGGGGTACGTTGACATAATGACGCTGTTAAGTTCAATTTACGGCCGCTAGAGGTATGACAATTCGCGTAATAATTATCCCGAACACTTTTCAAATCCAAACAAAACAGTTAAATGACAAAACAAAAATAACAAAAATCCGCAAAACTCAACAAAACGATATAACAATGATTAAATACTTATAATATAATAATAATACAATACTTGGGAGAGAAAAATATCAGCTTCGATAGCAGCGACATAGTACGTACAGCGGATGGTATTGCGAATTAGCAGTTGTAACACACTCGCACCTTTCTCTCACCACTGAAATTGGACTCAGTAGCAAGACCTGTGTATACGACCGTGTTCGTACTATACGGTGAGTTTTGAGTTTATATAAAACAATATACCTCAACCTCAACAGCAAGACTGCGTGTTTAAATATGAACAAGCGTCACTGAATTGTCATGTGCTTAATTTGTGTTAATAACTCATCTCGTACTCGGCGGTGATGAGGAGCATGTGTCTTGTCATTGATGTCTATCCATGTTATATGTCAGATGAATTTCTGTTTTGTATCTATCGACCCGCATTGCAGCAACGTGACTTACAGTTGAACAGTACAAACATTGATGCTATTTTGTTAACTGTATAAAGGGAGCTTGCACTTATACTTAGAAGGCACTTTATTTTACTTTACAATTCTGTTTTTGCATTTGAAAACGTTGTTTTACTTGGTGTATTATACTTATTAATTACAGCTGTTGATTTTACGAATATAAATCCGGCTGTTGCCTGCAAATTTCAACCAAACGGTTATGACTGTGATGGGAGTAGCCTGTACCAACCAAAGTAAGTTTGTTGTTACATCAAAGGCATCGCATTTACTATTTATTATTGCATTATGTTAATATAAACAAAAATAGTATCGAATTCTATTAATGTGATGACAATGAAAACATATTTTTCCACAGATTCTACTTTGATCTGAAGATGGAGGATTGTAAAACGGCCTTTGTTGGAAATTGCCCACACAATTTGAATGTGTTCAAGACGTTATCAGAGTGTCATCAGACATGTCGAGGTATATTTTATGACGAGCTTACAAATTTAAGTAATAAAGGTTCATGAGTTTTTTGAGATGAGGTGTACTTAATAATTCATCTCGTGATCGGCGGTGAAGGAAAACATAAGGCAACGTGCATGTGTAGGATGAAAATCTCTCATAGGCATATCCACGAATCCGTGTTGGAGAAGTGTAGTACGCACATGGCTCAGTGTATACATAAATGATATGGTAATTAATATTAGGTATATGTAATTACATTCTGAATGTTGTATGTTACAATAATTGTATATTTTTCTTCAATCAAATTATTCCAATGGTTTCGATACAAATTTTTAAATTATAGATTATATATTTTATATACAATACAAATATATACTAGTAACTTTTTGCAATATTATTTTATGTTAATCGTTTTGTGTGCTTTTACACAGATATTGGATTGCATCGAATACCAAAAACGACGTCACCAAAAATTTTTTGTAGATTGCAATACGATTTTGGACATTGTAATGGATATTATCAGAAGTAAGTTCTCCTTACTAAAATTAATATAAAAACTGTCAAGTAAAATTAAGAAAAAAAAATCGAACAGATAAAATTTAATAAGATAAAAAAGGTGGAGCCGACATGGCCCAGCGGATAAAGCAAGTAATCAAAGTGAAAAATAAATCATTGTAAGAAACGATGAAATAAACAAAACATTGAGATATGATGATAGTCTGTCTGTTTATTCATATAGTATTATTAAAGGTTTATTCAGCTTTAACAACAAATGAGCAAAGAGAAAAACAATGCCCGTAATTGCAATTTAAAATGAGCTATTACAACCTATCAGTAATCAAGGCAAGGCAAAATTTATTAAATCACAAATACATTTACCGTTAAGTAGATTGATCAATATGTATAATTGTGTTTCGATTTGAATCGTAAGTGTAATTACAGGCATAATGAACATCTTAGATATCTAAATACTTATTTAGATCGCTTGGCTTGCAGCAAATTGAAAGTTGAAGCAGTAGTTTTATATTTCTTACAATGCCATTGTCTCTGGGGAAATATGACCAGTTAGTATCAAGTGGTCTCCTAGTTTGTGTTCCTAAATTAAATTGAAATAAGACTGCCACGACCTTGATTTTTTGCTAACTATTTGACACAGAATAAATCGAGAGACATTTGTGGAAATCAAATGTCAAAATATTTTTTTTTTATTAGAGCAACAAGACTTATTTGTAATTGCAATTTTGAGCTAACAAATTAACATCACATATACATTTATTTGAAATATAACCACTTAGTATCAAGTGGCCTTTTAATTTCGTCTTCATAAAATAAATTAATATAAGACGGCTACGACCTTGCATTTTTGCTAAACTATATGACACAAAACATTTCAAGAGATATTTATAGGAATAGCTACAAATCATTTGTTAATGCAATTTTTAAGCTAACAATTTAATAACATAGTTACATTTATTTGGAATTAATTATAATGATGTATAGACATTATAAATAATAAAGAATAATGCATAAATTATCGTAATTATCGTAAGTTATAATGTAACATTTCTAAACACTTATCGACTACTTTTTAATATTGCCAAGTGACCACCGCCCATTGATATTGGCGATGTAAGAAGTATAGGGTTTTCCATTAAGGGCGTTTGATCTTTGAAATGCAAAAAAAAATACATGTAGGAGAGATATTTTTTTTTTTATTTGGAAGGTCTATCGACCCCATTATGTATGGAATATGACATCATTCAAATGACCGCCACGGCTTCGGTTGGTGGCGCGCACACGAAAGGTCCAATTTTCGATGACTCTGGCGCACAAATCGGGCTGTATTTGATCGATGGCGTGGCGTATGTTGACTTTGAGGGCATCGGTGGTTTGCGGCTTGTTGGCATAGACCTGCGACTTAAGAAAACCCCACAAGAAAAAGTCCAGCGGGGTCAAATCGCACGATCTCGGTGGCCAGTTCACGTCGCCTCCGCGCGAGATGACCATGTCCAGAAATTGCTCGTGCAGAACTTCCATCGTAGCGTGTGCTGTGTGGCACGTAGCGCCGTCCTGTTGAAACCACATGTTGTCCAGATCCATATTCTCGATTTCAGGCCAAAAGAAGTTGGTTATCATCGACCGGTATCGCTCACCATTTACGGTGACGGCCACACCATTATCGTTTTCGAAAAAATACGGACCAATCACGCCTCCGGCCCAAAATCCGCACCAAACAGTCACTTTCTGCGGGTGCATTGCCACTTGGTGAACGTCGTGTGGATTGGTCTCGTCCCAAATACGGCAATTTTGCTTGTTGACATAGCCATTCATCCAAAAATGCGCCTCGTCGCTGAAGATGATTTTTTTGCCAAAATCGTCGTCAACTTCCAACTGCTCTAATGCCCAGTCAGCAAACACACGGCGCTGTCTATGGTCATTAACCTTGAGCTCTTGGGTCAGCTGGATCTTGTACGGGTGCAGGCTCAAGTCACAACGCAAAATTCGCCAAGTTGTCGTCTGCGAAAGGCCGAGTTCCTGTGCGCGACGCGGAATTGACTGCCGCGGGTTTTCGAGGACACTGTCGCGCACAGCGGCGATATTCTCGGCAGATCTCGCGTTACGTTGACGCACGGGAACCGGCTGATTGTTAACTGACCCGGTTGACTCGAATTTGTCCACCAATCGACGGATAGTCGACTCGGCAGGACGATCATCGCGACCGTAAAACGGGCGAAGTGCGCGGAACGTTGCTCGAACTGAAGACCCATTTTCATAAAACAATTTTATGATTTGCACGTGCTGCTCGACAGCACCTGCCGTGGTGGTTTGGGAGGACGGAATGAATATAACACACTGCATTTGACAGCTGTCACTCAAACAACATGGCCGCAATCAGCTGTCAAAGTTCAAGCGTCCCTATTGGAAAACCCTATATTATACCATTCCTTACATCGTCAATGCGCCATCAATCTTAGGAACGCAGATTTTATGTCCCTCACTGGCTCACATCCTTCAAACGGGAACACAACAATACTAAGTATTGCTGTTTGGCGATAGAATATCTGATGAGCTGGTGGTACCTAACTTGATTGGCTTGTACAAAGACCTACCATCTTTAATTTAAACTGTCAACGATCGTTGGTAGTTATTCTAATGAATAGATGAACCATTATTTTGGTCAAACTAGTAAATCAGACTTGACGGAAACTGAATAACTGGTTATAAATAAACACTTAATGCAAGTCCACGGTGCGAAGAAGAATAAAGTATTTTCTCTCCATAATTACTGAGAAGTTATTTGTTGTATGTTCTGTGTAACACAAAATACAACAAATAACTTCTTTCGTTTGATCACTCACATATAATAAGAATAAATAGATGATAGATGAATACAATTAATGCATAATTAAACAACGATTTAATTTTTATTTTTACCTTCTCCTTAAAAAGGGGTTATGAGGTCTTAGCCCAGCAGTGGGAAATTAACAGGTTGCTACTGCTGCTGCTGATTTTTTATTAAATTATTTTAGTATCACGTTAAATGTTATATTGCTAACTATAATCTAATATAGTTAGCAATAAAGTAGTTCATTCAATTTGCTAAAGGAATTTTATAAGGCGTCTTTTTACAGTCTATCTAACCAAGACAAGGCTTGTAAATTTTCATATAAAATTAAACCAACAAGCTGTTCTTGTAAATGCGAGGAAACGCTTATATATATTTAAATTTTATTAATTTTTTTACTCCATTATTTTCAATTTTTCCTGAATTAGTTGGCATCAAATTATGTTAATTTTCCAGACTATAGTTTGTCAGTCAGAACAATTGAATTTGCAAGTAGATATACCCAAAAACCTATAAAATTCGTATTTTTATTCGAGCAAAACGCCAGAACTACTGACCGATTAATCGCTACGATGAATGGATCTAGTATAATAGCAGTAAGATCACTTAGACGAATGACGCAGGCGAGGCTGAGGGTATGAACTAGTAATCAACACGTATCACATGGATATATGAACACTAGCTAAATAAACAAAAAATATGTGCTGTCCGTGCTTTTGGTGTGTCTTTCAATTTTTGTGATTGAGTTCATTTTTGAAGTAGCTGCGTGTTTTTATTTCCTTGTCGCATCACAATTAAGGTTATCCACACATGTACACATGAACTGTAAGGTATACGAGTATAAACCACTTGTTACTTACGAATACGGGATCTAAGATGTTATGTTTATTGAGCCTGTAATTGCGCTTGTACTATAATAACACGGTGGTTCCACGTTAACCATCAATACTTTGTATCGCTGTTTTCCAGTTAAACGGGTGAGTGAGCCAGTGTAATTTCAGATACAAGAAAATATCATTTTAGATCCCATGGTTGACGTCGCATTCACGATGTAACCTATGTTTACAGCTACTTTTATGCTAATGTCATTGGATCCACTTATCATTTACATGCGCCATTAGGCAGTCTGATGTCTTGCGAATTAAATAAAAAAAAAAAAAGTTCTAAGCAATACCTTTTATTAAATTTAGAAGCATGTAATAATTTTAGTTATATATTTCAGCTTTGTCTAATTTTATGTTCGTGTTTGTACTTTTATTTTTATATATGTGAAAGTTCAATATCTTTTACTAGTTTTGCGTCGGCCAATTTGCTAGATTTACATGTGGCATACCTTTTTTTAAGTAGATACATGTTAAGATGGTTGAGTGGATCTTAAGCCAATATTGCGGGTCCAATCTAAGGCAAGCAGCATTCATTTTCATGAGATTCATTTGTGCTTACCTACATGGTATATGCAGCAAGGTAAAGCCTATTAGTTGAAAACCTGCCACACGTGTATTAACCAGACCGCAACCAAGTTATTTTTGGAAACCAGTTAAGCTAGCGGTTGTTTCCAAATCCTTTCTCAACAGGCTTGTGCCCAGCAGTGGGACATTAACAGTCGATACTTTAAAAATAATCCTATATTCTTTACCACTTTATTTATCTCTATATCTAATATAATTAAAATCCGTCGAACCAATCGGTCGTATATTTAATAGTTTTTATTAATCTCATTTTAGTTATTACTATAAATTTAAAAGAACAATATCGGAAAAAACTATGTTAAGCTAACAATATTTTTTTAGATGGTACTATGACGTCACTGCTCGACAATGCAAAGGTTTCTCGTATAGCGGCTGCGGCGGCAATATGAATAGGTTTGCAACACAGCAAGTATGCTCTACGGCGTGCATGCCATTGAACTTATAAAGTTTTGCATTATATCCTTATGAAATTGAAAGCGTATCTTATTTAAGAGTAGCCGTTGTTGATTACAATATGGGTTAAGCTTTGAACGATGACTATATTACCAAGAGTTCTCGAAATTTGACAAAATAATAATATAATTAAGAAATTCTTATAATTCATTAAATAATATCATAAATAATAAAGACGATATGCTTCAAAAATAAATTTGAAACTGACGCAAAGATTTACTCTTTAATCTTCAATAAAAAATTAAGTTTCAAATTTGTAAAAGACGATTCTTCGATAAAAATAAAGTTTTGCAAACATTTTTACATGCACAGAGCATGTAATACTCATAAATTAATTATTTATTTTATAATAATATCATCAATTTGTAAGGTATTATATCAAAGTTTTGGTGCAGCCAAAGTAGCACAGTTTTTCCTGTAAAACTGCAAAACGTAATGATTTTAAAGTCGTGATTCAGACACTTTGGTTTTAATTTCATCGAAGTTTTTAGAAGTTAACAAGTTTTATCTACTGCTGAATCTGTTAATAGTTAATACTGCATATTCGGTTAAAATTCATTGCGGGTTCAAACTGGGACCATAATAACTGAATTTTTATGTGTGGTTTTATTGGCCTAATTTGTGCAAAAATATCATCTTAGACTCCATGGTGAATGACATTGAGGGAAAAGCTGTATGTGTTTGCATTGAAGTAGTTTGGTTGAATGAGCTCTAAGCTTTCTTCTCATAAAGAGAGGAGGAATTAGCCTATCTGTTAAGCATTTACAGGTTTAATTGATTTACATTTATGAAACCGAAGGAAGGGATAATTAAACACAGTTTTACATGTAAAATTGAAAAAAAAAACATACGTCCTTTTGTGTCGCATTTCGAACACTTACAATTTAATTCGTGGGTGTTATTTTAGTAATAATTTATCCTTAAATAAGATATTGTTACATCATCCTGTCTAGATCTACACTCGAACTTCGATAGTTGTTGACCTTGCGCATTGCCTTTGGCTCGAGAGATCATATCGCACTCAAAAAAGCTATGCAGTAAGTATCATCTAATTTATTATCGCTTTTCAATATTATGTTTTTTAATCACACTTCACAGATTCAGCAATTACTTTATCTATGTCCAGATGAACACAAATATATATACACATATTTAAAAATAGACTGTGTTATTTTTTTAAAATGTATTATTGTTATTAGCATTAAAATTTTGAGATATACCATCAATAAATAAAAATTGTATTTGCAAAAACCTTTGTTCATCCTTTTAAAATGGTTTAACAAGTCATTATTATTCGAAGTTGTAAATTAGTGTCGTAACCGTAAAGATGCATTTTTAAATAAAATTATATCATCAAATGTGTTACAATCAGCATACATGCCAATCAAATCAACATTACTTATGTTTGAAGGATGAGCTAGTAAAACAGGCACAAGGTACATTGTATATTAAAGCTCATGGTTTTGAGCATTTTAACGCTGTTGAAAATGGAATGAAACGGATAATATTGCTTCCAGTGACAATACCTTTATAGGTTGCAACTTTTTATTATCAAGTGTACCATTTACCATTCTATTTCAAGTAATAAAAAAAATGTGTTTTTATTTATCTGTGAATTCTACGTGGAACCTGAATATAAATATACATAACTTATTTTCATAATTTTACTTCTTTACAATATTATTACGATATAATAAATATTTATTCTAGTACAAAAATGAAAACATTAATAATTACTTTGTTGAACTTCAAAGTGTTATAATTATATTGACTTCGAATCGAATCAGACATTCAATACCGTTCGTAAAGATTCTATTAGGATAATAAACAAATTATTTGACATTGTTAGCTTTCCATTTTACTCCATACATATTACATCATGTCTCATAAATTGGTATCGTAGAGCAAACATTAGGGAAACAGATCGAAAACTCTCAAGGGACACACTTATATAACGCCATCCAGTATTTGCTTTTAAAATAATACGTATACTTCTTTACTCCATCGGTATTCTTCCCTCGGCGCCATTTATGGTAATGTAAGCATTGAGAACTGTACCGACGAAGGAACCAATTTTATACTCGCAACTTTTGTAAGTTATGGAAGTCTACATTTTATATCCTACAAATGTTATTCTTGTTAGGGTAGTGTTTGATGGTACCATCAGGCGTAAGTAGTACGGGTTTCTAGTTGTTGCCAGTGCTATTCTGGTTATGGGTGAAAATATCCATCTCACATTCAATTCGAAACTGGCCAGGAGGACATAATCAACACAAATAGAAGAGTGAAGATAAATCCACGTTAGTCTATTAGAAACAGTTGAGAAAATTATCGTTTTCAGTTTTATGTAATTAAATATAATACACTAAACGAAGCACAACGTGAGTCGCTAGAGGAGAATTCAAATATAATTTTCATCCTTTGATAGGCAAATGGCTTTTTAATATGCAACGAAAGGTTAATCTCGAAACTCGGGGCTTATAAAGATGAGAATATAGCTTTAGAAGCATACGTCATTTTCATCTACAAAATATCAGTAAATTATAGAGTGTTAGGTATATGCCTAAACGAGTATGCATATGGGCTATTGTTATGCACGTAACCGTATTATTTATTACTAAAAATTCTGGAAATTATTCGCCAATCCTACATCACAAGAGGTGATTGACCTGCATCACAAAATGCTAGTCAGTAGACTAACTAGACAGTTTGCCTACTTGTAATAACAAGGCAGTATTCTTTTAATATACAGTGGTGGTCATATAATTAGAAACACTTCTTATGAATAAAGAAAGTATAACTTCAACGTACAAATGTTCGTAAAAATATACACATTCAATAATTAATAATCATGCAATAATATGGCCACTCAAATAAAAAACTCATTAAATGCATAAAATATAAAACATATCTTACTTTTAATTACAAAATGAGTCTTACACATGTAGGAGTTTATTTTCTGTCACTGGCCGCTTGGACGCCTAATTAGAAACATTTTAAAAAAGCATCCATTACTCGTTCTTTTTTTTGAAATTGGAGAATAACATTTCTTTTTCTGTTATTTTGGCAGCAATTCAAAATTTAATCTGAATTTTATTTTGTTCAAAATGGGCAAAAATAAAAGTTGTGACGCGTCAACTAGTCAAATAATTGTTAATTTACATATAGATTATAAGTGGGCGTACAGAAGAATAAATAGCTCAGCATTTAAATTGTTCTGTTAAGAAAGTTTTTAATGCAATTGATCATTATAAAACACATGGAACTGTTGAAAATGTTCTTAGAAAGGCTCGGCCAAGAAAAACTTCTCCCAGAGTAGATAAGCTAATCGTTCGTGTTGCTAAAAAAACCCAAGTAAAGGCTCCAACCAGATTAAAAATAAAGTTTTTTCGCCTGATGACTCGAGAAACATCTCGTCAAGACTGATACGCCGAAGTTTAGTGGAAGCTAAATTGTTTGGAAGAATCTCTCGAAAGGTACCGCTTCTTACCAAGCAACACCGAGAGAAGCGATTATTATTCGCTAAATGTGTTAATTAGACGGTACGAGCATGGAAAAAAGTGTTATTTTCAGATGAAACAAAAATAAATATGGTAAATTCCGATGGAAAGCGCCATGTTAGACACCCTGTAAACAATGCTTTTAATTATAAATACACAAGGAGTATAGTCAAGCACGGTGGCGGTACAATGGATCAAGGGCAATACAAAAATATCTTAGAGCACACAATGATTCCCGACTCGGACGATCATTTGCCTATAACCTAGATCTTTCAGCATGACAATGACCCTAAACACACGGCTAATAGCGTCAAATGTTTCCTTAGCGAACAGCGTATATCCGTTTTAGACTGGCCAGCAAATAGTCCGGATTTAAACCCGATAGAAAATCTCTGGTATATTGTTAAAAAGAAAGTCTCAAACAAACGTAACACCAGTCAAAACGAACTATATGAAGCATTTGTTGAAGCATGGAATCCAATCCCCCTAGAAAAATGTATGAAATTGATTGAATCAATGCCACGTCGTTGCAGTGCTGTTATTGAAAATAAGGGATACGCCACTAAATATTAATTATAACTATTGGTAGGCTGTGGATAGTAGCTATTTCGTAAATAACAATACTAATTACTAATACTTAAAAAAATATTGTTTTTTATACTTTTTGTTGTTGTTTCTAATTAGTTGACCATTATTGTTCATACCTTAAAACTGATTTAAATGTTTGTCCGTAATGTAATATTGAAACTTCACTTGTGTAATGGGATTTATATTGTTTTTCTAATAAATGATAAATCGTTGAACATATTGTTGTCCTATTTATTGTTTAATTTCAAAATAAAAACGATTGCGGTGAAGTATCTTACACAATGTCAAGGACCGTTGTTAGAGTTTCTAATTATACGACCACCACTGTATAGGTATTAGGTAGTTCGAATTGATTGATTTCCAAGTAAGTAAAAGTTTAGATGCTATTGGAACATATATAGAATATTATCTATTGACGCCATTGTTGGGTTTACTGAAAAACTACTAAATGGAATAAACAAAATGGGTTTACTAGTGATGCTAGAGCTTTGTGCAAGCCCGTTTGATACCATCCACTCATAAGATATTTTACTGTTAAACAACAATACTTAGTGTTGTTGCGTTCCGGTTTGAAGAGTGAGTGAGTCAATGCAACTACAGGCATAAGGCACATCGTCTTGCCCAAGGTTGGTGGTGCATTGGCGATGTAAGGAATGGTTAATATTTCTTACATAGTCAAGGTGGTGACCACATAACATTAGGTTGCCCATTTGCCCGTCCGCCTAACTATAACATGTTATGTGTATATAACAAAAAGAGTATTAAGTATGCGATAATTTGTATGTACATACTGCGTTTAGAATCATGTCATTATTTTATTCTTATGAAAATAAATGTTTACGCGTACGATTATGTCTTTCTAACCGATTCTGGTTACAGCGGTCATTCTTAACGGATACTAACGAAGACCACTGTGTAGGCAACAAGTGTGTGCATAAACACACGTAAACTATTCCCTCACACATACAAATACAGCGAGTTGAGAAAAACCCGACCGAATATTCCGCGGCACGAACAACTAACATTGCCGACATCTCCGAGCTGCTATTGAAAATCCTTAAATTTTCATTGAGTGAAAAAAGAAGATTTCATTCCGACTAAGGATTTGAAGGATTTCCAGATCTAGACCAATCAGGCAGATACGAACAGAATGACCGTACATAGTCAAATTACTGTAAAAATATAGAATCGGACTTGCTTCTAAAATTTTAAATGATTTAAATTTCATTTTTTCATAAATCGAACCCGTTGTAATAACTTATAAGTAAAGGGGTAAATGAAGTTATATCAAAATCAATTTGTTAGCTTTTTATTAAATGTTGAAATACAAATAAAAATTATTATAAACAAGATTGAAATTAAATCACCGACGAATGTCATTTTCATTCCAATCACGTGAACATGGGATTTCGTTTAATTTCCGCAAGTGAACATTTATTAAGCCCGATTTTGTATTTTGTTACTTCAAGAAATTCTCATTATAATGTTTGTCCCTTTATTGAGTTATTTTATTGGTCTTTTAGAAACGAAAGATGTTTTTGAAAAAGTTATTTAATATTTTTTTTTTACGGCTCCAATCTCTACGGGCCTTGGTGACCACTTACAATCTGGTAACCACAAATGCTATGAATAAAAAAAAGATAAGCAATTTATTACCGAGTGATTTGACGTCGTTCTTTAACACTGTCTTAAAACAATAATAATAATAATATGCTGACATTATTCACCCAAGGCCATCTGATCCCAAACAAAGCAGAGTTTGTACTATGGAAACCCGACAACTGATATACTACATATACTACTTTTTTTTGTAAATACATACTCTTATAGATAATTACACCCAGACTCAAGACAAACAGACACGTTCATGCGCACAAATATCTATCCTGGGTGGGAATCGAACCCACGACCTGCGGCGCAAAATGCAATCACCTACCAACCACGCCAACCGCCTATATTATTATACATATTTTTATATAATAATGAAAACAACTGCATATATATCATAGGACAACAAGTTTATGCATAAACATACGTACTACTCCCCCACTCTTACAAATCCAGTGTGATGAGATGTAGGAAGTATCAGTAAAAATAATATAATACACCTGGTATTCTATTGTTTTTACTGATGAACTTTGGAACAGTTTATTGGATTCTATAACAAAATTACAATTTCATAATAAACATTTAATTCATTTGAAGTTCACTTAAGTATATATAAGTAAAACATATATACTTATATTAATGGTAAGGCTTTCTGCAAGCCCGTCTGGTACCACCCACTCATCAGATATTCTACCGCAAAACAGCAGTAGGTACTTGGTTTTGTTGTATTCTGGTTTGAAGGATGAGTGAGCGAGTGTAATTACAGGCACAAGGGACATAACATCTTAGTTCCCAAGAGTGGTGGCGCATTGGCGATGTAAGCGATGGTTAACATCTCCTGCAATGCCAATGTCTATGGGCTTTGGTGACCATTTACCATCAGGCGGCCCATGTACTCGTCCGCCTACCTACCTTTGCTACACAACTAAGCTACCTATGCTTTAAAAAAATAATAAAGTTTGGAGTTAAAAATCAGTATTTGTTGATTTTCATACAGATTATACATATATAAATTGTAATGACGGTTCTTTTGGAATCAAGATTTCAAATTGAGTTCGAAAAATGATGTTTCGAAAGATCTTATTTAAATAAATAAAATTTTTATTCATTGTCAATAGCGTCACTAAACTCACTCCGTATATAAAATGGTACCAATTGTGTTATCCAAATAGATTATGATATTGGTAACAAATCCTTATCGTTAACCTCGAGGTTATAGTTTGGTTGAATTTGAACCAATGTTCTATGTGAAATACCTATTGGTGCACCTTGGGGTTAAGTCTGACATGCCGCATGTGTCATGGTCCGCCTCCGCCGCCGCTATTTACACCGTTGTGTGTGCAAGTAAGCATTCGTTGTTATATATTATAATAATAATAATAAGACAACTTCGTTTTTATTTATTTTGCTTCACATTTATTTATTGGTTTTCTATGAATTATTTCTTCTTCAGGTAATTTTGAAGTAAGTAACAATAGTAGACACATACAAAGAGGCGTTATTTAGATGACGCTGAAACCTTTCAATCGCTTACAGTCCATTTGCCGTTATCTTTTGAATGGAAACGATGAACGATTATAGAAGTTCATTGATTTTTACGGAAATCTATTTTGATTTTTTTTCTCTTGAATATAATGATTACTGTCATGTTAGATGTCTTATTTTTTATTGATAATATCTTAACTTAGCGAAGTCCATATTACACATGTGAATTATTTAGATATGTAAAAAATCATTTTATAGAATAGTAAAGCTGGCATAATCTAGTGATTTTTTTTTCTATATATTACTAACAATGTCTTTATTATTGAAGTTTCATTCTTACATTATTCATTTAAATAAAGTAAGGCTTTTTAATAAGCTCATATAAGCGATGTTTGGTTGAGCTAATGATTACAAATATTTAAAAAAAATTACGAACATGTGATTGACAGTTCTGGGCAAATATCTGTATATCTATTGACAAAGATAACAGTCAGAGCTTAACAGAAGAGAAGAGGAGAAGGGAGATAAGAGCTTATTCAGTCATACTGCTAAATAGAATTGACCGACAAAGATCTCATTATTTCAAACGCAATTTACCTCTACAAAGTTTATTTTCCAAATCAAATAAAAAAAATACAGTCATGTCCTCTACAAAAACAAGCAAAGTTGTTTAAGAGAAAGCTCGAAGCTTGTTCCACGTTGCTGCACAGTGAGTGAGTGGACACATAAAGAGATTACGATTCTTTGATCAACAGTAATGAGATGAATTATAAAGAAAAAATTAACATGTGAAAACGAACTCGCTCAGATTTAAATCCGCAATATTTGGTTAGAATTTCTATCCACCACTATTCTTACAAAATGAGAACGAACTATTCATTCCACTACGCCAAATCAGCAAAACAATTATTAGGAAATATGAGAGTATCTCTCGGATATAATAAAAAATAAAATATTTTATAATATAACTAGCTGCCAGTCCCGACTTCGTACGGGAAAAATAAGGATTTTATCCCGTGCATTTTTTAATCAATAAGATATAAACATTCACCCATACATACGAACACACATACACTGTACGTGTATGTGTGTTCGGTACAGGGCATATAATAATAATGCATAAAAAAAAGCGTCGTCCTCCAAGCGACATTTCCCCTCTTTCTTTCTTACTGATTCGTCTCTATTCTGGCGGTTGTATGTGTATGTATGTGTAAGTGTGCAAATTTTCAGATTTGACACTAAAGATTGTGTGCGGCCAATGAGATAACCTCAATTCTATAAAAATGTAAATATAATTTGAACTCTTTTTATAACTTATAATTCGCTATTTTATATTTAATTTTGAATAAATTACTATTTTCCTAAAGTATTGTAATATAAATGAAATTTATCAATTTTAATTCTTACTTAACATTTTTGCATTGAATACATAATAAAAATAACATAAAATATACACATGTGAAGGGGTTTAAGAGTTGATTAATAAGGGCGACGCTTTTTGGTGTGATAAAAAAGTAAGAACAATTTCCTCCTTTTTTTTTGCTGGGAAAATACATTTACGCGTTTCCCCCACATGAAGTGGGGGGTATGTAGGGCCCACCAGCGCTGAAGGTGCCGGTATACCCACTAAAAAACCAGCGGTATCCTCTCCGTCTGGTCGGAGGGCGTCACGGGATCGCTTGCGCATGCTACCGTGACGTTCCCTGTATCCGAGAACCCCGGGGCCCCCGGGGCCTTAGCCCCGGTGGCTGTTAAGGTGCGCATAGCGCCTACGTCTTCTCCCCGGTTTTCTTCGACGAATCGAATCAGCAGAGGCATTTTCCTGGCGCTGCCGCTCCGCTGCGTCCTTTTGCTACATGACACTCTCGTAGAAGGAGACCATTTCCAACCAGCACCATGCGTGCTGCATGCATGGTGCTTGTTGCAGCATGGCGTTAATCACGCTCGGCAGCGAGAGATCTCCACCGACTGTCGCCGCCAGGGTATGCCTTAGAGGCCCCACGCAGCACACTCCGAAGAATAATTTCCTCCTGACCGATTTCGACCGCGATGGCCAATCTAAAGAAAGATTTACCAATTACGCAGGACATATTATAGTGCAAAAGTGTGTGCGTAAACACAGGTGCACTCTCATAATCCGATAGGACGGTAAACCGACACGAACGGTAAAAGTTCAGGTAAGAGGCCAACAACTTTACGTCAGCCAACAACATTTGTCACACTCCCGTGCCCCTTTCGTGGCACGGGAGTGTGACAAATATACAGAAATATAATCATTAATAATCTACATTTTAAAACACGTTTTAAGTTAAAAAAAATATCGCAAAGAACTTCGTTCCTTCCGGGGGTCCCCCGATCACACAATTTTATTATATTTTTAGGTTCTGTCTACGGTTTCTGTGTGCTCATGCTCATTGTACAATGGTCCCACACTATGATATAGACATTTTTTGAAAAAGTTGGTCCGTTATTTATTTATTTTTATTATAATATGTCTAACGCATGTACATAAGTACACACACATTTTTGTTATTTAACTTACCTTTCACAATATTTTTCCTTAAGAATAATACAGTAGAAATACTCTTAATATTAATAATAATAATAATGACAGCACTGCAAATTTATAATAAATTTAGTTGAGAATTACACGGAAATGATAAAATGATAATAATTGTAAACGTCACTACTGCGATCGATGTACAAGCAATAATAATGGCCGAATTTTTGTCCGAAAACTGTGTAAGAAATGAGATATTGCAAGAGAGACATGAAAACGCTCCCATCTCTACTCCGTGCTGCTTACATGGTGAGAAGTAACACCAATAGACCCCTGACGGGGATAACTCATCCAGCTATCAACCGAGGTTGAAAATGATTGAATTACTAATATCACTATTAAAAATAGGGGTTGATGGTAGAAGGGTGAAAATTTAGGGTTGTATGTATTTTTTAAGGCCACATAATAAAAAAGTCATAATTAAAGAATTTGTCCAAAAAAGAAAAAAAAAATTTTGGTGTGAGCCACCCTTAACACTTAGGGGTATAAAAATTAGATATAAACCTATTCTCAGACCTACAGAATATACACATAAAATTTCATCAAAATCGGTCAAGCCGTTTCGGAGGAGTATAAGCAACAACTAAAACTGTGACACGAGATTTATATATATATAGGGTTTTCCATTAAGGGCGCTTGATCGTGCAGAACTTCCATCGTAGCGTGTGCTGTGTGGCACGTAGCGCCGTCCTGTTGAAACCACATGTTGTCCAGATCCATATTCTCGATTTCAGGCCAAAAGAAGTTGGTTATCATCGACCGGTATCGCTCACCATTGACGGTGACGGCCACACCATTATCGTTTTCGAAAAAATACGGACCAATCACGCCTCCGGCCCAAAATCCGCACCAAACAGTCACTTTCTGCGGGTGCATTGCCACTTGGTGAACCTCGTGTGGATTGGTCTCGTCCCAAATACGGCAATTTTGCTTGTTGACATAGCCATTCATCCAAAAATGCGCCTCGTCGCTGAAGATGATTTTTTTGCCAAAATCGGCGTCAACTTCCAACTGCTCTAATGCCCAGTCAGCGAACACACGGCGCTGTCTATGGGCTCTTGAGCTTGAGCTCTTGGGTCAGCTGGATCTTGTACGGGTGCAGGCTCAAGTCACAACGCAAAATTCGCCAAGTTGTCGTCTGCGAAAGGCCGAGTTCCTGTGCGCGACGCGGAATTGACTGTCGCGGGTTTTCGAGGACACTGTCGCGCACAGCGGCGATATTCTCGGCAGATCTCGCGTTACGTTGACGCACGGGAACCGGCTGATTGTTAACTGACCCGGTTGACTCGAATTTGTCCACCAATCGACGGATAGTCGACTCGGCAGGACGATCATCGCGACCGTAAAACGGGCGAAGTGCGCGGAACGTTGCTCGAACTTTTCATAAAACAATTTTATGATTTGCACGTGCTGCTCGACACTGTAACCTGCCATGTGTGGTTTGGGAGAACAGAATGAATATAACACACTGCATTTGACAGCTGTCACTCAAACAACATGGCCGCAATCAGCTGTCAAAGTTCAAGCGTCCCTATTGGAAAACCCCATATAATAGATAGATAATAGATAGATGATAGATGATGATATGATGTCAGATATTAAGAGACATTTAAACTTTATATTTATTCTCGTATATATAAATTTTAATTACAAATTCTTGACATAGAACGTTATTCGTAGAATATTAAAATGTGATACATTTTCAACTTGAATATCTTAGCTCTCATGTCACATTAAGAGATTCGTGTGAAGTGAATATTTGTATATGACTATGCAATATGTTTGTCAAATATTTTCAAAATTATATATGGTCCATAATCACGAGCCGGTTGGCTTGGTTGGTAAATACTTGCCTTTCGCGCCGCAATTCGTGGCTTCGATTCCTATCCAGAACAGACATTTTTTGACATGTCGGTTTGGTCTGAGTCTGGGTGTAATTATCTATGTAAGTATATATTAACAAAAGAAAAGTAGTATATGTAGTATATCAGTTGTCTGGATTCCATAGTACGAGTTCTGCTTACTTTAATATTAGAGAAGAAAAAAAAAATATAAGAAGCCGTGATAGAATAAAGACCAAGGCAGCCAAATTCAAACAAGCCACCTGTATAGAGGACATTGTCGTAATATATGATACGATATCACTATACGTGAATTTCGAGGCATGATAATAGAAATATATTGATGTTTTAAGTTTGACTGGCCCGAACCGAGATTCAAATCTAAACGTCTGAATTTTCATCCTATATAAAGATGAGTTGATTAAAAAAGTACGTTATATAATTCTACGAAAAAGTTCCTTGTAAAATGTTTACATTATTATGACGGCGCACTGATCACTGAATATTTAAAAAACATGTTATTAAAGATTGCAGCCAAGCTCATATTCCAGAGACAAAACTTGGATTCTTATATAAATAATTTAATTATGAAAATAGCTCATTAAAACTCAAAGCAACTCTACGACAAACGCGTAAAATTTACATGTTCTATCCAGAACTGATATTATATTTATATAACTATTTGTTATAAGAAAAAATATGACATAATAACTCCGAAACTGTTGCTTGATGAAAATTCGTGTAATAGTTGTGCCTGCTTCTTCATACACACAGCTCACATTACATGTACATATAGTACGATTGTGAAACGGAAATACCTGGATAATTATGTCATTACAATCGCTACTATTATCATAGTATTGTCATTTGTCCCGCACATGCCGGCAACCTTTGTCATCATTTCAACCTTCTCACAATAGAATACTGCCGACAATTAGAATTACTGCAGTCATGAAGTCTCTGAACTATGTAATATGGAGGGATGAATATCATATTAGGCCACAATTGGTATTACTCGATCAACTGCAAAAGCGAATTTAAGCAAACTTTCAATACATTTGTAGTAAGAATATCTTTCTTTGTTGATTAAATTTAATAGGAAATGTTGATCATCGACAGTTGTAACGTTATAAAAAATTTAAACTGAATGTATGATGTACAGTAGCCCATTTCAGAAAGTATAATTCGTATGTGATTTAGGAATTACAATTGATGCTAAATAAAGGGTTTGTCTTCAAAATATCTGTGAATCTGCGCGCAAAATTCTCGGATCACAGAAAAATCAAACTTAAAAAAAAAAACTGTAAAACTAATATGTACTCCCTTAGTTAGAAACTAGAGTATTAAATAATGGTGCCACATTATGAACAATCCGAGTTACCAGATGCAAAAGAATCACTTATAAAGCATATGAAGACGAATAACACATTTTTTTGTACTGGACAGCAACTACATGATATGTAATGTTTACATTAGCTCTTGATATGGGCATAGATATCTAGGAAATGTTGAGCTTAAAGCCCAATGCTACGGCACCAATCTTGTTCAGTATTCCTTAAAGCCTAAGTTGATTGTTTAACGAATTTATTATTAAAGATAATCCTATTGATTTTATTACTCACAATCTAGAAAAATAAAACTAATCATTAAAGTGATTTAAGGCGTTGTAATGATTATCTTAATTTGTTCATCTTAATTGATATTTAATAGGTCATTATTCCTTGTTATTAATACTAAGCAATTGTCCGTTAATTCGTATAAATTTGCATATTGTGAAAACCTGTACATGCACCTAGTAAAATAAGGATATTTTATAATATAAAAAAACGTGATTCTCTTGGTATTTCTTTTAAAAAATAAAAATACGCACGCAAAATTGGGTAGAACTAGTTTAAAATTCAGTTGCAAGACGGCCCAAAGTCGATTACAAAAGTTAGAAAGTTTAGGATTAAGATATATTTTTATAACACAAAATGAAGAAGAAAAAGCAAGTTGTTGCAATAATCTTCTATTTGATTGATATATTCTTTTTAAAAAGATGAATCACGAATTAGCTTTAGTTGATTTTAATGCAGGATTTAAAAGCTGTGGTTAATGAAATTACTTCATCATCATCAGTCCTTTGTCGTCAACAACTTGACATAAGGCTCTTCAATGGCACGCCACTGAGTTCGATCTTCAGCTCTGATTGTTATTATTGACTTTCTTCTATTCAACTTAGGCCTCATTTTATATATATTCTCCTATCCATTACAATCTCTCGTCATTTATCAGTTATATAGTATATACTAATAGTGGTATGTCTGGTTCAGAAAGTTATTTATAAAGGTGAATTGAACCATCCGTATTATATCCCTAAAAATGTTTATAACATCCTATGATTTTTGTAATGGTGAACTGTAAAAACCACTAAGCCAATATTGCGTTTCGGAGAAGTTTTTTGTATAGCATATTAGTACAATTATAAGTACCTATGAATTTTTCCGCTTTTCGCAATTTCACTCGTATTAATTCATTTAGATTATTATTGAAGTGACAAGCGTCAATTTCATGTTCTTGTTGAGTTTAAGCCTAATTCAACCGAACTATTCTGAGACGGATAGAGCTTGAATGTTTAATGCCTTTATCGTTTTCATAGTTCGCTACGTTAATAACTTTGAACTGGTCATTTAATATTTCAGAAAGGGCAATATATTTTGGAAAATAGGCCATGAAAATACTTTTAGTTGCCTCATGTCGGGTAAAAGTTTGTTGAATATTATTGACGTATTTCAAAATTACAAATCCAGACTTAAATCGTTAATAAGTCTTTATATCGCAGATCTATTTCTTAGAAGTAATACTTTTTTGAGGCCTTGATGATTATAGCATTTAACCAATTAAGGCTACGGTGGGCATGCTTAAATGTGTTATTTGTTGTTGTTGTTGTTGGTGTGTAGGTTAAGGTTGCACCTGCGTCAGCTTAAACGTAAGTGTGCTACTTTTCCTTAACCAGCGACTCAAGTGGGGCCGAATCGCCTATACTGTCGCTAGGCCTGCTGATGGGGACCTCAGGTCCTCCTCCCATCTACGAATCAGGGCTTGTTGGGCTAGAGCCCTGATTCGCTTCCACCCGAAATCGGTACACTTCTGCGAGCATCTCTGCCTGGAGTTCCCAGGCTGGATCGCCCGCAAGAAGTGTAGCTGCCGTCTATGACGCCGTACGGTAACCACGTATCGCCCTCACCGCTATGACCCTTTGCAGTCTCCGCAGAAGTGCCTTGTTCTGAGCGGTGAGAGCGTCCACCCAAATAGGTGCACCGTACAGCGCCATGGAGCGCACCACACCGGCGTATAGGCGCCGGCATGGTGATTCCGGCCCTCCCACATTGGGTAGGAGGCGGTCTAAGGCAGCAGCAGTGTTGATGAGCTTCGGGCCCAGTTGGACAAAGTGCTGCCCGAAGCACCATTTTCCGTCCAGGATCAGGCCCAGATATCTCATCTGGGCCTTTACTTTTATCCCCCCTAGTCCACGGGACACTAGGGGGGATACTCGCCCCTCGTGGGGGGCCCCTCCATGGACTGTGGAAGAGAAGGGCTTCCGTTTTGAATATGGAGACCCTCAGGCCCAGCATTTCCATTCGGTCCACGGTTAGGGTCGTTCCGACCTCGGCCAGGCGGGCCGCCTCCCGAAAGTCTCGCCCCATCGCGGTGATGAGGGTGTCATATACACATATATAACACAACATCGCCATACCGGGAAGGACGGGGCTCTCAGGAGCCTATCGAAGCCGACGTTTCACAGAATTGGGCCGAGAACCGACCCCTGTGGAACGCCGCAGCCTACCCGACGCCGGACCAACCTCCCGTCGCCCCCAGCCCAGACGACCTGTTAGTCCTGGAGGTACGCCTCCAACAGCCTCCTCAGATAGGTCGGCACCCCGTAGTATCGGAGTGCCTCCCTGATCGTCTCAAATGGAAGGCTGTTGAAGGCGTACGCAACGTCCAGCGAAACCGCCAGGCGCACTTGCCCATGGGCCATCGCTTCGTGGTCCGAGTCTTCAGGGCGATCTGGGCGTCGACCGTCGAACGACCCGCCCTAAACCCGAACTAAGCCTCTGAAAGACCCGGACCAACCTCATCGAGGTGCTGAACGAGACGGGCTGCGAGAATCTTCTCAAGCAACTTGCCCGTCTCGTTTAGCAGCACAATCGGCCTGTACGCCGAGGAGGAACCAGGCGGTCGACCCTCCTTCGGCAACAGCACCAACTTTCCCTGCTTCCAAGGCTTTGAAAACTGCCCGCTGCTCAGACATTCGTCGAACAGCCCCCGAAGCCCTGCACCTAGGTATTCCAGGGCGTCGCACAGAACACGCCCTGAAACACCGTCCGGACCCGGCGCCCTTTTCTTGGCCCTCAAGCGACCGAGGGCCATCTCCATTTCCCGCTCCGTGATCAGTGGTGTAGCCACTGCGTCCTCTATCCCAGCCCAGCAATGGATCATAATGGATTATATATCCAAACCTTTCTCATGTCTCTCAAAACCGTATGATCTGTTCGGTAGTTTTTGAGTTCATCGTGTACAGACGCGGGGATCCTGGTTTATGTCCTAGTAGTAGTTTGTCTTTATATGAATGTTTCCTATCTAATATTAACATGTAGTTAACTGTAAGTCAGTGTATTGTATATTGATCTTTATTAAATTTTCATGAAGAGTTGGTACTGAATAGTAGTAGATTCGTATTGAAAGGGTGTTGTGTGGGCTTTCTTTATATTGGATTTTGGCTTATAGCTATCACGAGTTAAGGATCTGACACACATGCCAGTCTAAGCAAAGCTATCGTAACTTGGAATAAGCTGATAACTGTACTCGTGTGACTAAGCGATTGCGAACAGTTCGTTGTTGTTTTCACTTCATTGCAGCCTTATATGATTCGTGACACACTCGCTTACAATTAGTGTGTTGGTGAAGATGTGTTCGATCATTTACACGTTTTATTTTTGAGTATACACAGTGCAAATGTAGGAGACGATTTAGTTAATTTAGTATTAAGTGAGATCTTTTTCATGAATTGTGTTAGTCTATAAATATGATTTATAGATTAAGATACATAGCTAAACCCTAATATTATTATATATCTAATATTATAATGGTGCTATTAAAATGACATTTCTACATTTGCATAATAAAACAATTGTCATTTAAATCGTCACCTTTAGCCAAAATTAGAGAGTTATCATTTCATACATTTATAATATCAATGCAAACCGAATATTTGTTTTTGTTTTTTGGGTTTATTTACTGCGTGGTTATTTTTTATGTATTTTTTTAACCAAAAACATGTAGATTATTTTTCAAGGCTGCTGTTATTCAAATTCGAAAAACATCTGTCTTTTAAAATAGAAACCAAAGGGATTTGTCTTTTATATCTTAATGACGTCTTCGCTGATTTCATAGACGCAGTTAAATCGTTCTTTGTTTGAACGAAGTTCTTTTATGCGGCTTACAGTAGAGTGAAATGGCAGAGGCCCAATATCACGTCATATAACGAAAGAGGGTTCATTCTGTGCTTTACAAATGCTTAAAGGAGTTGGAGGAGGAGGAGTGCAATAAAGGAGGTTGAGGTGCTTTTTGGTGTGACAAAAATACAGTAATATAATCAATTAAAATCTGCATTTTAGAACACGATTTGAGTCGATAACACAGAACATTGTTTCTGACGGGGATCCCCCTTAAAACCTCTTTTTTTTAATTAAAGAGGCATTTTTTTTAGAAATGGTTTATTCAATTGTGGATTCAAAAATCTTTATTATTCGTAGGTAATTAATTAAATCTAGACCCATCTCGGAAAAGAAAATCGTATACAACACTTGTATACTTCCATGTTTCACCTACGGCTGTCAGACCTGGCCACTAACATAGAAAATCGAGCACAAACTGGGTGTATGCCAAAGAGGACTGGAAAGAAGTATGTTGGGACTAAGGTTGAAAGACAAACGGAAAGCTACAAAAATTAGGAGCATCACCAAAGTAGCAGATGTTAAAGTAAATTACGAACCTTGAAATGGAAATGAACTGGTTACATGATGAAATCAACAACAGGAAAGTGGACCAAAAAAGTAACAGAATGGAAGTAACAGACGTAGAGGAAGGCAGAAGAAAAGATAGGAAGACGATCTGCCCAAAGGCTGGAGAAGGACAGCAATGGATAGGCAAAGGTGGAGAGAGCTTGAGGAGGCCTGTCGCAAGACAGTCTGACCTGGTAACTGATAATAAAAGTTAAGAAAAAAAAAATAATAAGTATAGTTAGTATAGTATAGTTAAGTATAGTTAGTATAATTTTATGTATTTTTTTTATTGTATTATAAATTGTGCAAAGGTCAGAGTAGATAAAGGCTATTTTTAATTTTATTTATTTATTTATTTATTTATTAATTCTTATACAGTTAAAACTAGGAAACTCATCGCTTATTGCGTATGTCACTCGATATTTTGGCTAGTTTTAAGGCAAATTTAATTATTTTTACTTTATTGAATGATCTAAAACTTGAAGTTTGTTTAAGGCCTCAGCCTTATTTAAAATAGAAAAAAAAATTGACGTTTTTTTTTTTATTATAGAAACAATTACTCTGTTCCACAAAGGATGTGTAGTCTTTGCGGAGTTAGAAACTCGTTAGTATCACATCATTCTTGTTTTTATACGGCACAATATAAACCATCTTTTCAAATAAGAGGATGTCGATTCGAAAATCTCAGATTCTAATCTCAGGTCGGACTAATCATTGGGTTTGTTACAAAAATACTACTATTACAAAGATATATCTAGTTTGTTAGTATTATACTAACTATAAAGATGTTTGTGGTAACCCCATCTATGTAAGTACCACCTATTCATCAGAGATTCTACCGCTAAGCAGCAATGCTTAGTATTATTGTGTTCCGGTTGGAAGGGTAAGTAAGCCAGTGTAACTAAGCGCACAAGATATAACATCTTAGTTTCCAAAGTACATAGCGCATGGACGATGTGAGGTATGGTTAATATAATGTATGGCCAATTTCTATGGATGGTGGTGGTGGTGACATATACTATCAGGTGAACCATATGCTTATCCACCTACCTACAAAATTAAAAAAAAAAACATATGTCATAATATTTTATTAGACGATGGAAACTCATTTCCTTTACAAATACAAGCATATTAATTATAATTCGTGTAAAACCGAAAATATTTAGATGTGCGTCTTTGTTTAGTATCCGGATCTCTGTGACGGCTTACTAAGAAAGAACGAGTAATAACAGTCTCGGGACCTAGATAAAAAGATCAATTCAAGAGATATTACCAATGTTAATGGGTATGGAAATTGAAGCCTTATCCGTGTTTTTGTTAAATCCCATTACTTTCTGGACATAAGCTTGGCTTTTTAAAGTTATTTAGTGGGCGTAACCTTCGGGAACAAAGGGCCATATGTTTGTAAGGCTTTAAAATGGTTTTAACCATATATTCTATTGTACGAAATTATCTTATTTTTGATAATAATTTGATTTTGTTTTTGATAGTCATGAAGTTAAGATGTCAATAATTAATGATATGTAAATATTAATAATATCTAAATAATTTAATTTATATGAATATATTATTTTTATTAATTTTATGAAAAACATAGAAAGAAACATTAATTTTTATTTAAATAAATAAAAATATATGTTTTTTTGTATGTTTGTCGTCTATGCCTTTTCTTTAGTCTTTCATCCGATTGTGATGAAATTATGGTGAGCTTTCAGCTTTCTTCTGAAGATACCAGGACCAAACAAACATTTTTTTTTATTTGTATGTCCTTTCATAAAAACGTTTTACGTAGGCCCTTGCGATGTCGGGCCTGGTAGTATATTATAAAATTGATGATAAAGCTCGATTTTTAAAACGATATTTTATCGCGGTAAAAATTAAGATTTATCAATTTTAGTAATTTTACTTAACCTCCCACGTATACGGCTTCCTTCTCATGTTCCACTACATTTTCTTTCCTATGAAAATATTGGATAGGCCAATAGGTAATGAAATGTTTGTAAGGCTTTAAAGTGGCATCGGTAATTCCTTTCAAAGGTCCAGAGGCTAATTAGCCTTTACATTTTCTTTGAGCTTCCAGTATTAAGAGCACGACCGTCTCGTTTCATTTCACCTTATATTGAATCATTGATTCTTCATTCTTTTTACATTAAAAATGTAGTAAAATAAATTGTGGAAAGTTCCATCTTGTATCAGAAAAAATATAGTATAGCTTTATAGCTCTGTTCTAGACGCTATGATATGCTATACATACAGGTTAGATTCTGGAAGAGATTTATTTATATATTAGGTCCTTACATATGAAATTGGCGTTTTGTACGGGAGGAATATAAAGTCAATTTTTTTTTTGTAAAATATGTTTAATTAATCAAAGTATGCACCGTTGTTATCTATGCACTTTTGCCATCTCATAGGTAGTTCATTGATCCCTTTACTAAAAAAGCCATGGGAGCGAGAATCAATAAACTCTTTGAAAGCGGTTTGGACTGCCGCATCGGAGTTGAATTTTTTTCCTTGTAAGAAGTTGTCCAAATTCCGGAAAAAAATGGTAATCTGTTCGAGCAAGGTACGGGGAGTACAGTATATATCGCAGACATCCCAATTGTAGCTCATCTAACTTAGTGGTTATTTGTTGTGCAGTGTGTGGTCTTGCGTTGTCGTGAAGCAGCAGTGGCCTAGAGCGATTGACCAATCTCGGTTGTTTAGCAGCTAGTTCTTCCTTTCTTCATGGTTTGCAGTTGCTGACAATAGATATCTGCCGTAATCGTTTGGCCAGATTTTAGAAAGCTGTATTGAACGACACCGGCGCTAGTCCACCAAACACTCACGAGTAAATTTTCTGAGTCAATTTTCGTTTAGGGCAGGATTTGGCTGGGTCTCCAGGGTTCAGCCATTGCGACGAGCGCTTCCGATTATCGTACAGTATCCACTTCGATTATATTGTATTCGATTTAAAACCCCTTCATTATTGTGTCAGTTGATCAAAGTAAAACAGCAGTCGACGCGTGTTTGCAAGTTCGATTCACTCAATTCATGAGGTACCCATCATTCAAGTTTTTTTACTTTCTCGATTTGCTTCAAGTGGATTAATACAGTTTTATCACTTACCCCGAAGCCTGCAGCTATATCTGAAGTGCTTTGTGATGGATCCGCTTCCACAATAGCCTTTAATTCTTAATTTTCCACTTTTTTCTATGGCCGTCCACGGGGTTGGTTCTGAAGGTCGAAAATCTTATCTTCCGGGTTTGCGCATTGGGGATTTAAGGAAAGGTTAATATTTCTTAATGTATCGATGTCTATGAGTTGTGGTGACCATTTACATGTACACCTACATATTTAATAAAAAAATGTACTAATTAAATTTAGAAAACAACTAAACTCGTATATTGTTCAAATTTCTATATATTTCTATGTTGCGAAGTAGTCGAAGTAGTGCATTCAAGGAGGTAAATGTTTTTTTATCTGTGTAGATTTGTTTGCTATGCTAGCAGTTAAACGAGTCAATCACGATCGTATACACAGGTCTTGCAACCGAGTCCAATTTCAGTGGTGAGAGATAGGTGCGAGTGTGTTACAACTTCTATTTCGCAATAACTTCCGCTGTACGTCGCTGCTATCGCCTATCGAAATAATTTTACTTTAGCGCACAATAAAACAACTCGTGTTGTGTTTATTATATATGTATATTACATCTAATGTGCTCATTATATAATAAACACATGTTTGAATACATTATTTTGAAAACAATTTTTGAATTACTGTGTTATTGAGTGAAAGACAGAAGAAAAAAAAATATGGTCAACCGTATTACCCTTCGCTGGAAAAGTGTGTAAAGCGAGGGCATCGGCCATATAAATGTCAAACGTGGTATAATTTTGGACAAATAGTATAATTTTATCTTTCAGGTACAATAATTTTTTGAGTATCTGTATCCAGCACGAACTTATCGTCATGCCTCTGGCCGCTGGCGGCCGTAAAATAAACTGAACAGCGTCATTATGTCAACGTACCCCCACTACTGAAGTTGCAAGACCTGTGTATACGACCGTGGAGTCAATCAGTTTTGACAAGTAAAGTGTCTTTCGTAACGTTTTCCCAAATGTCATCAGTGACGTCACCATAGATCGAATATAACGGAGGAATGACATAACACGTTTATTTATTTGTATTATCTTATAGTGTCTTATAGCGTTTTGTATTCAAGCAAAAAAGAAGGAAATAATAATTTTATTTAGAGCGAAAACAAGTATTCCAGATATATAATCTTAATTAATAGCATAAATGTAAATGTAAGTTAGTTCGTTTGTTTGTCACTTCGACGATTTCACGCGTTAATTAATCATCTGATCATCAAAAAATTTTGCAAACACGTTGTCAGGTATACAGTAAACGATATAAGGACACCTTATTCCTGATCGTCATAACACGCGGGCGTGTTGCAGGCGGGGACTAACAGTAACTAAATAAAAAAGCAATAAAAGACAACAAAAATCAAATATAAGCAACAAAAAAATAAATAAAATAAGAACAGTGAATACATTGTGTATTCATAGTAAAACGCACATCCATAATAATAAAAATAATATGTTACAGAGTCTGCCTTTATAGGTTTTAAACCATCAGGTTTTACTTTGAGCTTGGGAGCCCAACACAAATTTTCACTAGCATCTTTCTTGGCTGTGACAGGCCAAGACAAAGGGTCATATTATTAAATTTTAATATAAATAATAATAAACAATTTTTTTTTTAAAATAAACATTTGTTTTTTTTTTTTTTTTTTTTTTTTTTTTTTTTATTGTATCGGTTGGCGGACGAGCATATGGGCCACCTGATGGTAAGTGGTCACCAACGCCCATAGACAATGGCATTGTAAGAAATGTTAACCATCACTTACATTGCCAATGCGCCACCAACCTTGGGAACTAAGATGTTATGTCCCTTGTGCCTGTAATTACACTGGCTCACTCACCCTTCAAACCGGAACACAACAATACGAAGTACTGCTGTTTTGCGGTAGAATATCTGATGAGTGGGTGGTACCTACCCAGACGAGCTTGCACAAAGCTCTACCACCAAGTAAAAGTGTTTTTTGTTTTTTAATAAAAATAAATAAATATGGAAGTCAATTTCCGTATTCAATGTTAACGAAACCCGCATACGCTGACAACGGAAAGACGTGAACACGTGCTTTTAATTCTGGTGTTATTTTAATTTATTGCTTTTATAAATTAAATACAATAAATATATTCAGCAATGCTCATTTTATTCTGTAATTTTTTGTTTTGATAATAATGTCCTCCTAACCGATTACAGCGACGTCGGTCAATCTCAAAAAAGCCTTGACCTAACTGCGCAGGAGTTATTAGAGTTATGTATGGTAATTTATATAACTTTAAACTTATAGCTCAATAGGTAATCCGACAGGTGGGTGAGAATTTAGACGAAATATCATATTTAGTTTTATATAATTTACATGGGATGGAACAGCTATGGCTTTCGCCAGAAAAACCCAATTACCTCCTCGAATGGACCTCGGCTACACAGCCACTAGTTATAGTAACGAGATAATTTGCGGTGCATTGAATATCAATAATGAAGCTCACATAGAAGATATTCAATTATTTAATAATGCTTAACTCGAGATTATTAACGATGCCTACAAATTAATAAATGATCTCAAAGTAAACAACGATTTCATTAATAAAAGGATTACTAGAGTTCGCTATACGGATATGATAATAAAATATTTCCGGAATACTCTATTTCAATTTGAAATTTAATGTCAAAACTATGTCGGAAATATGTATTTTTAATATTGACGTCAGACGATATGATCACATTAGTCGTTTAATCCCAGTAACACCACTAATTCTGACCCGCTACTTAACACCTCAAATTGCTACTAAGCAACGTAGCGGAAAAGGCCAAATCTTTTTCATTACATAATTCTATACCCAGCATTAGTTTTCATTATTACTTTAGTAGTTTTCATTTCAGCTCATTAAACAGACTTCTAGAAACAATTAACGAGCAAGACCAGCGCAAAAGCCGTACGTTTCAGAGAATTAGTCCCAGTCGTTTGGACTTATTAATTATTAGGTACCTACTTTTCATCTGTTTTTATAATATATTTAAATATTAATAAGAGTAATGTATAGTTATCATTTTAATCATGATTAATGGCTTAAACTTTATTCTATTGATCCATTTTTGACGGTATATACGTAATACCATTTTTTGGAAAATTGGGTACAATCACCTTTATTGGAGTTATTGCAATGACGGTTGAACTGTTTACCGCTGTGGGTGTGTGTTGATTTTTTATTATTATAAATATTAGGATGAGATTCGCGTATGCGTTAATCAAACGTGTCGGATAAAATTATGAGAGTTAAACGATTTGTACCAGCCTATATTTTTTTTTACCAGTTCTTTGTATGATCATAAGTATAAGTCTAATAATTTCATACCTGTGGGAAGTGGCGAATGTGTACAATATTACATCAAAATTGTAAGATTTAAAAAAAAATTAAGATGTTGTAAAATATTTGACGGCTACCACCGCTCGAACAATTCCTCGAGTTGTAGAGGTCTCGGCTCATCGTGTTGTAAGGCACAATGTAGGGCAAAATTCAAAAATATTATTGAAAAATCAAGTTTTTCAGTATGGCACCACTTTTTACCCCTATTAGAAATATGGCAAACATGGTAACGGTCACATTGTATCATATAATTTTCAAAATCCACATGCTATACAGGTGCAATCGACGAAATATTTTTTTTTTCTTACATCTTGACTTAAGTGTCATAGTATTCCGCCCCATGGTTACAATATGGGATATATATTTTTTGGTAGAACTGTATCCAAATGAACAGAATACAATGATGCCATACTGTAAAAAATGGTTTTAAGCATGTGCAAAAATTAGCCTGGTATAAATGTTTGTTTTTTTTTTTTAAATTAACATGTTTTCGTCGGTATGGCGGGCTGTAAATCACACCGGAGAAGTATGACATTATGCTACCGCCTACTTCTTCTTTCATCGACTATCGGAAAATACAAGAATTTTTGTGGCACAAATCGTTTGACTCTCGTAAATTATCCAACAGTTTCGATTAACACCCACGCGATTGGGCCGCCTGTACCAGGGCCATGTCGATCATTTTCCTTTTCGTCATTACGTAATTAAACCCCTGAAGACTGCCTCGTTGGTCTAGTGGCTAGATATTAGGCTGCAGACCCGGTGGTCCTGGGTTCAATTCCCAGGTCGGGCCAATAAATAGTTATTGGGTTTTTCTGTCAGAAAATTCTCAGTAGCAGCCCGGAGTCTGGAAGGTGGAAGTGTGTACACTCCCGTGCCTCGGAAAGCACGTTAAGCCGTTGGTCCTGCGCCTGAACTCTTTCCGGTCGTGTCGGATTGCCGTCCCATCGGATTATGAGAGCTAAGGAAAAGAGAGTGCACCTGTGTTTGCACACACACTTGTGCACTATAATATCTCCTGCGCAGTTGGCTAATCTCTCTTGAGATTGGCCGCCGTGGCCGAAAATCGGTCTGGAGGACCTTATTAATTATTATTAAACCCCTGAAGAGTAACCGCTAGTAACCGTCATACTGGTACAAATGACCTGGAATTTTGTGTAAGTATCTCCTGGCCCATTACATATGGAATTGTTGCATCCAAATCTCGAATGCTATTGCAGAAGCTCTGTCATATATTAGTTGTCTTAATTTAAATTATATTGTAATTTTAACGGACTCAAAAAGCGCTCTTCAACATTTATTACGATGTACTTGTCCTACTGCAGGGGATTATCCATCGCCTATGAGATTTTAAAAAATATATACAAATATATAATGTAATAAGCGAGTGACTTTACAATGGATACCTTCTCAGATTGGCATAGAAGGCAATGAAATAGTTGATTTTTTGGCGAAAGAAGCCTCTTCAGACGGTTTTCCTTTGACTTGCTTTTCGAACTACACAGATTTTTTAAGTGTTGTTAAACAAAATTGTTGCAAACAGTGGAAAGTATACTTTGACGAGAGATCTGCGACAAAAAGGATATGGTACAAAACAATACAGCCAAATTCAAGACGCAAACCTTGGTTTATCGGTTCCAATATGAGTAGGTCTGAAATTATAACAGCCTTGAGGCTTCGCTCCGGACACATTCCACTGAATAGTTTTGCCTCCTTAATTGGTAAGGCGGTGTCATCTGTTTGCGCAGAATGCAATAAGAATGAGGATGTATATCATATATTAGCAGAATGTGTCCGGAATGAAGCAGAAAGAAATATTTATTAATAAGACTTAATATTAATTTATTAGACATAGGATCTTTTAACAGCATACTGGCCTATCCTGTCTCGGATCAGGCAAGAATGTTGTATAAGCTAGTACAAGTGGGATTAAGACGTAGAAATATTTAAATTTTGTTAGTTATAAGGTTGATTATTTTAAGTTATAATTATCACGTTTAGTTATTCCTATAGGGGTGGCATGATCACTCTGTGACCAAACCCATATAAAATAAAGACAAAAAAAAAAACTCGCATCAAATATTACTCTTATGACGTCCGATGAAGTTGCATTATAATAATAAGTCAATTATTTGTCAATCAAGTATAAGCAAATAATTAAAGATTCGAATTTATTCAAATAACGCGTTTGAAATGATAAAGTATTTTAAAGCTAATTACTTTATATTCAAGATAAACGTCGGAACGCTCACTACCTTCAGTGCTGAAACGAATTCCTTCGTTTGGTATTCCGGCCTCCCACGTGCTATAGGAAGCGGCAAAAACGCCCCAAGTGTACAATTTATGCGCAAATTTGCCCCAAGAAGGCGGGACAATCGTGCGTAAGTAACACACTCTATTACAAACTGCCTTCAGGAGAATTTCGTGACTTTAAATGTGCGACTTGGAATTGCGTGATGCAAATGAATAATAAGGGACTTTAGGACATTTAGACAGTTGTATTGTCATTTTTTCCTTTTGCCATGTCTACGCATAAGACTAACAAAACTTTTTTTATTAATTTATCTCAGGGAAATGTCTAGGTAAAATCAACAGATTTCATGCCCAAGCTGATTAACCGATTTTCAAAATTCTTTCCCTAATGGAAAGCGACGTTATCAGCGAGATTAACATAGACTATATTTTATGCCCGTATTCCCACGGGAACGGGAACTACGCGGGTGAAACCGCGGCGAAAAGCTAGTAAACTAACTGCAATGATTAAAAAACACTGTGTTTTAATAATAAGTTTATATTTCGTTTTCATTGAATATACAAATGAAATATATAATTATTTTAAAATACTTTGGTGAATGAAACGGAAAGTACTCAAAAAAATTCTTTATGAAATGAAAATCAGCGTTGTTATGAATTCACTTTGATGTAGAGATAATATCAGTTGCCTAAATTAAAATTATTTTAATGTTGAAAGGGTTACTAGCGTAATTCTGGCCCGTGAATTTAATAAATGTTTTATATTGAATTGATTATATAACCATGGTATTTTAATAATAAATCATTTAGACATTATTTACTTTAATTAACAGACAAAACGTATTCCATCAAGAAATATATACAAGCTGGCCGTCCCGACTTCGAACGGGTTAAATAAAGATTTTATCTCGTACTATTTCTAAGCAAATTAGATATTAACATTTGCCAACATCTATTCACCCTTCGCTCGTATTATCGTAATGCATTGTAAGTTTCACGCTTTTATTTAAATATCTAACTGGTTCAAATTGCAGTGTATTAAGTCAATGTTTATTTACATAAAAAGCTTAAAATTTTTATGTTATTTTATCTTAATGAGGACGTCAGCACATTAAGCAAAGTTAAAAAAAATTAAATGCCGTTGTCGATAGTATCGTTGATTTGTAAAAATATATTATTTTTTCAATGTTTTTGTGATAGTATTGTTGCTGTCTGCTGATGCTGATGTCATAAATACGAAAGTAACTAAGAAATTCGGTATGAAGCAAGCTGCAACTATAAGACAGGACATCGGCTTTTTTCACCTAATATCTGCCCCTAAAACGGGGGGAAAGCCGCGAGCGAAGACTGTTATTATACATGCGAAAGTGAGTTTGTTTATATGTTACGCTTTTATGTCCAAAGCGATCGTCATGAAATTCTGTGAGAGCTAAGTCAAAAGTGGATATATTTCTTAAGTCCTGGTACTGATATCGAATTTTCTTCCATATTCCATTCCATTCCATATTCTCACTGGCAGCTTCGGTTACCGGGTCATTTAGCTTTGACTTCAAAACTTCACCTTTATACCATTTAGACGTTGTTTTCAAATCTATACTTCAAAAGCAGCTTTACTAACTTAGTTGCACACACTTCAAGTCAGGAATGTTTTTGTTAACCGTACCGTAACTTTGACCTTACTCGTGAATTGCGGCTAAACAAAAGGAATAAAAAGGTCCAGATTTTTTAAAATTTTATTTTACAACTGCAATCTCGCTTTTTAAGCATACCTTACATTACAAGAACTCTGGTAATTATTATATAATATATAAATAATAACGTGATTAGAATATATTTATATCTTAAACTTATTTTAAAAGACGTATTTCAATGCAATGTCAGAAGATGAAAGACATCGGGTCCTAAGAAAAAATTATATGGCATACTTTTTTATTATATGTAAAAAGGAGCAAACGGCTCCTGCCCATTTGGAGGTGGTAATCACTTTCCATCTTACCAGATGGAAAGTGATTACCACCTCCCATGGATATCTGCAACACCCGAGTGCATGCAGATGCTTTTCCGGAGTTTAAAAATAATTATGCTATTTGTTGAAATTCAGCGGCTGATATTCATCCAAACAATTTCTCAGAGCGTTTCCCAATGATAGAAAGATAATAATAATAATTTCCTCCAGACCGATTTCGGTGGCCAATTTTACGGTAAAGAATGCACAAGTGTGTGCGCAAACACAGAGCACCTCTCTATTCCCTAACTCTCATAATCTGATGGGACGGCAATCCGACACGATCGGAAAGACTATAATATTCAAATCATAACTAGTAATTAAGTTTAATTTTTATAAAGTAGGTAGTTTTTTTGTTTTTTTTTTATTGTATAGTTAGTACCTACCCGGACGAGCTTGCACAAAGCTCTACCACCGAGTAAAAGGGCAAATGGGCCACCTGGTGAACACCATTGCCTATAGACATTGACGCTGTAAGAAATATTATCCATTACATCCCCAATGCGCCACCAACTTTGGGAACAAATCTATAATAGCTCTATTGTGCTTGTGGTTGCCCTGGCTACAAAAATACTAAGTACTGCCATTTAGCGGTAGAATATCTGATGAGAGGGTGATACCTACCCAGACTCGCTTGCACAAAGCACTAGTTAGTATTAAATATGATTTTATTTTTGCTTTCATTATAAAAAGTGTTTTTAAATTTTCATATAGGAAAATTTATATTATAAAATATTCATATTTAAAATACTTAAATAAATAAAAATGTGAGAACTAATAATTACATAAATGTTATCTATGTATTTAATAAAAGGAAAAATATTTGTGCACATTCATATAATACTATTATTATCAAATATTTACTACAACAAATCTAAATTAAAAAAACACAACAGCTTGATTGGCTGCAACATTTTTGCATTACAATAATATAAAGGTCAGGTGATAGCATTTTACATACGTTATCTGACTATAAATCGTTGCTTCCGTTGAGTCATGCGTTATGTTGCAACAGGTGATAAATGTTCCAAATAACTATTGTTGCTCAGTCTAACGATTTATGCAGCGGAACCTCGTGGATACATTTTCATCCAATTACGTTGAGTCGTTCCCGTTGCCTACGTATTTTCTATGGAATCTTTCTAAAGGATTAGGTTACTGTAATGAAGCGTTGATAATCCAGAAGATTGGGGCTTTAAATTTCATATTCATTAGGGAAGAAATTCGATCGTCAGCAACTTTGGTACTTATTACGTTTTTTTTTTTATTTGAATTATTCGACACGTATTAAAATTAAGGTTTTGGTTAAGCAATCAATATTTTACTTACAAATAAATAACGTTTTATTTTACTATTAATAAATGAGAACGGTCGACTCCTATTACATCTCTTCATTATTTGTGTGTTCGCTACGAGTTTTTTGATTGGATTGAGATATATCAATGGGCTAGTAATTAAAACATAGATCAGAACTGATCACAATGTCATTTATTTATTTATTTATTTATTTATTTATTTATTTGTAAGTAAGTGAAACAAACAGCATATTTTATATTACATAAAAATATAAACCTTAAATAACACACATGCCAATACAGTTTCCACAAATAATTAATCTGGAAGTGAACATATATATAAAAAAGATAAAACAGTAAAATTAAATGTATGGTAATTAAAAAAAAAAAAACTAACAAGTGTAAAAATGTATATAAACCAAACTTATATCATGTGAAATATGAAAAAGAAAAAAAAAGTTAATAACAAATCTTAATCTAATTATTTTTAAGTATTTTTAAGTATCGAGTTAAACTTACTGAGACCGCTGCTGAACAAGTCTATGTGGTTATATTTATCGTTATAGTTGCTACACGATCTTACTATAAAACTATTTTTGTAATAATTTGTTTTATGATTTGGAGTTGCGAAAGTGGCTTTGTACCGAGCACTTAAGCGAGGACAGTTAAATAATATTTTATTTAGGAGATAAGGCGAATCTATAAGGCTGTTAATAATTTTAAATAGAAACAATTGGTCTCTATGTTCTCGTCTAGTTTTCAAGGACAGTAGAGTAGGCAAATCGTGACCAAATTTATATTTTAATTTTTTAAGAAATTTATTTTGAATTGTTTCGATTGCTTGAATATACTTAGCATAACATGGATTCCATACAGTCGATGCATATTCCAAGTGTGACCGAACGTAAGCATTATAAAGTATAATGTGTGTATTAGGGTTCCTAAAGTCAGTACCTTGCCTTGAGATGAAGCCCAACATTTGGTAAGATTTTAAAGTAATTTTTTCAATATGCTTATCGAACACGAGTTGGCTATCAAGGTGTACACCAAGATCCCGTACCTCAGTTACCCTTCGCAATTTAACACCAAACATTGAATAACTGAAAGAATGTTGCATTTTTTTTCTTGAAAATGTTATAATACAACATTTAGCCAAATTTAGTTGTAAACCATTAGATTTGCAGTACTGTCCTAACCTATTTAGATCATTTTGGAGTTCGATACAATCCTGGTTATCTCTTATAACTTTGAAAATGTTTGTATCATCGGCATAGAGTAAAAACTGTGAGTTTAAGAAGCAGCATGTTAAGTCATTGATAAAGACGTTAAATAATAAGGGACCAAGGTGGGAACCCTGAGGCACACCGGATGTTATAGGTACAAAAGTAGAAGTAAACCCTTTAACTGCGACAGCTTGAGTACGATCACGAAGGTAGGATGTCAACCATCGCAAAAGATCGCCGTGTACACCGATGTTTTCTAGTTTTTTTTGCAACAGATTATGAGAAATTTTATCAAAAGCTTTCGAATAATCGGTGTACACGGCATCCACCTGGTGACCATCTTCCATAGCTTTCAATACTATATCAAGAAATTCGCAAAGATTTGACTCAGTTGAGCGTTTATTGATGAATCCATGTTGATTTGGTATAAGTAAAGGCCTTAATAACGGAAACAAGGTATCAAAAATAATTTTCTCAAACATCTTAGGAATCACAGACAATTTTGAAATGCCACGGTAGTTTTTTACATTATTTTTATCGCCTTGTTTAAAAATAGGTGTGATTAAAGATTTCTTCCACTCCTGTGGCATACAACCCGTGTTCAAGGACTTTGTAAAGAGAATAGTTAAAGGAGTGCAAAGTGCCTTGCTGCAATTTTTTAGAAAAATAGGATGTAGGCCATCTGGGCCGCTACCCTTAGATATATTCAGCTTTGAAAGATAATGCTCTACTTTGTTATTAGTAATCTCAATTGAATTTATTATTGTCTGATTGCAAGAGTTGTTAGACGATATGATCGACATGGACCCTGAATCCAATTCAAAAACAGAATTAAAAAAGTGATTAAACATATTCGAGATTTGTTGTCCATCAGAACTGAATTCATTATTATAATATAAAGTATCCGGAGGACTGTTATGACCTTTCTTAGATTTTATGAAAGTCCAGAAATGCTTAGAATTAAAATATATATTCTGTTCTGCTCTCAGTACGAATAAATTGTAACAATCAGTTTCAATATTTTTTGTTTGAGCCCGAAGGTCCGAAAATTTATTGTAATCATATATTCGTCCATAAATTTTCCACTTCCTATGCCATTTTAATTTTTTATTTATTAAGGTAATTAGTGTCCGAGAGTACCAACAAGGATATTTATTGTTTTCAGTAATTACTTTTGATGGAATAAAATGTTGTATGATCTGGTCCACGATTTGATAAAACATATCAACTGCTTCGGTTATATTTTTATTATTTAACTGAAGCTCCCAATTAACTTTGTTTAATTCAGCACTAACAACCTCATAGTCAGCCCTATGATATAAACGAACAATACGCCTATTAGGTCTTAAATTCCTTTCAATTGAACAAATATCTATCATAAGACAGAGAGCAGGGTGGTGGGCATCCTCTGGTTCAGATAAAGGGGCGGTACGAGATACATCACAGTGTAAATTTGAAAGAATTAAATCCAATAACCTACCGTTTACATTAAGAACGTGATTAAACTGACGCAAGCTTGTAAAATTTATAAATGCAGATAACTGATATGTTATAACATCCACAGAAGGATTTGAAATATTAAGAGAGCTGTTATCATCACTATATAACCAAACCGATTTACTTATGTTAAAATCACCCACCATCACAATGTCTTGACATGGATGATGAATAATTAAGTCAGAAACAAACTCGAAAAATTCCAATTGTGACTCAGCCTGGTAACAATTTTGTGGAAAATAGCAACAGAAAAGAAATATTGACTTATGTGGTAAATTGTGCCGCAATATAATTTTTAAGTATGTAATATCGACATGAGGATGAGTTGGTGAAAATTCTTTAATACACATGTCTACAGAAAATGCCTTACGAATAGCTATTAATGTTCCACCCCCTCTCTCCATATCAAGACAGTCATATTTACGGTCATTACGATATACAGTATATCGGGTATCAAATAATTCCTCGTCAAAAATACCTTCCAAAAGCCACGTTTCTGTTAGGCAGATAATGTCATAGTTATGATTTAATACATTAAGATAAAATTGTTTTGTCTTGGTACGTAAACCACGAACGTTGTGGTAAAAAATATTCAAAATCATGGCGGATATAGAAAAATATACAAATATGCATTCTGTTTATTACGAATTATCCAATTAAAGTTTTCGAATAACATTATCCAATACTTAAGTAGAGTACTAATATCTGAGCAATTACCCCTAGGCTTATTTTTATTAAATAGAAGAAGTAAAATTAACTTATCACAAGATTTAGACTCATAACCACCGACAAGCATAGCAATTTCATCAAATTTAACTCGATTATAAGGTATAAAGTATGATATAATGCAAAGAATTACATAAAAAATATAAGAATATAAAAAATATAACGATTGCCTATAATACATTAAGTAAGTAAAAACAATATTAAATAACGAGTTAACGCTTATGAAATTTTTTTTAAAGATTCCTCAGATGTAATGTGGAGTACCGGCGAGTTATCTGTTCTTCGTACCATAATCGTGCAATTCCGGACCCAACAATAGACATAACCTTTTTCCTTAGAAAGACGTTTGGCTTCTCTCAGTAATGCTTTGTTACGCGTGGAGAGGTGATCATTAACATATATTTGATTTTGCACCCCTGGAAATCCAATGTCAGACGCCTTGATGCTTCCTAATTTGCGAAGTGATGACAAGAAATCATCCTTTTTATATCGAGCCTGCATCTTCACAATAATAGGTTTAGGCTTTTTAATGTCTAAATCATTTTTGGTGGCTACTCGAGTAACAAAGTCAATGTCAGTATCAGGGCACAATTTAAAGTTTGATCTTTCAGCAAGTAATTTAACTATATTTATTAAATTCTCACCCTTTTTTTGAGGTATGCCATTAATCTGTATATTAGAGCGCCGAACCCATTGCTCATTCTTACTGTGGCTTTCCTTTAAGTCCTTGATCAATGTCTTTAAGTTATTTAATTCCGCTTGCAAACTATGGATTTTAGATAATTCGACCTCAAAATTATCTATTCTTTCATTAACACTTTTTACAGATGACTCGATGTTTACAATTCTTTCAGTCCACTTCTTGACCGTATCAGTAACTTTTTTCAATTCCTCAGTTATAAAAGTTTTGAATGACTCGATAGTTGAGCTTAATCTATTAAAACGCTCATCGAAATGAGACATTAAAGAGTTTGCATCAACGTTTAAAATAGAATGCGGTTGAGACGCGGTCAGCTCCTGGGGACTGCTTTGACCAATCTTTTTAGAAATTTTACAATTAGGACACTTCCATTTGGCCTTATTCATTGGCAACATTTTCTTAAAATCACCTTCTGATAATCCAATACATTCGTGATGGAAGTTACCTTGACATCTAACGCATTTAATAGATACTTCAGGTTTTAACATATCCATACATTGTTTACAATCCATTTTGTTTTATAATGTGAGGCAGGTAAACAAAAAGAAACACTGCATAAAAATGTCACGTCCAAAACGTCGTAAGCGCCGTGTATTCCGTGTCGCTTACGCGTTTTATACAACACACTGGCCACTCCACTAGTTTACACCAATTATTTCGATATTTTCGTTAATTTTAAGTTTTAATGTTTATTATTTTAGTTTTTATCAAGCACATTTAAACTTGAGTATCTAACACACTTTAAAATAGTTGTTCACTTCAAAAATATATCTTTTAATTTGTTATAATTAATTAATTAGTACGAATGGGTAGACGACGTATGCGTATCGTACCGTCGCGCGATTATCAACTGTCATAATAACTTGCCTTCTTGGATTTCTATTTGTTTGTACATTACAAACCATACGTTCGTAAGATATCTTCCTGGTGAGCCAAAAAGTTGAAATTTGAAATAAAACTGTGATACTAGATTTAGAAAACATAGAAAATTTCAAATGAGCCATCTGCTGGTCACCATCGCCCATGCGCCACCAACCCGGGGATGTTATGTAGCCGACGTATGTACCTGTAGTATTTTCGTTTAAAATCTAACAAGTATTTTTTAGCTATTAAAACATCCACCATCAACTTTCGTAATCATCTTTTGTTCTAAGACAATTAATTTTATAAATTTTGTTAATTAATTTATATTATACATATAAAAAATATTAGAGAGACCATATATTTTTGTACACATAAAGTAATTTTTAAATTAAACTTGGTTACTTGAGTACGAATGTATGAATGGTAAGAAATAAAGTTTTCCAACACAAAGTAAAATAGAAGATTCGGTATTCGTAATATTTAATTTCGTTTTAAATTAATCAAACCATTGCATGCTATGTGATGAAGTCAAAGTCTTTGCAATGATGACAAATTTTATATAAAGATAGTTTCGTGTCGAAAAAAGGCCGACCCTGGAATAGAGGAATGGACCCTGAATGAAGGTCAACGCAAATTACTATCGAAGACAATGGCCCGTCAATAATTAACTGAAACGACAATGGCTTGTAATCAACTTTGTATCTAATGGTTATCAAACTAATATAGAAAAAAAACTATGCAATTTTTGTTTGAATGTTTAAATCGTTTTACTATTATTTTAAAAGAATAACAGCATATTTTAGAAATTACTAATATTCTTGTTTGCTTTCTCATTAAGAGTTATTGTGTTAGTAATGTGAACCTAAGGGCAGAATCGAACCTGCGACAATTACATCGCTAGACCACTAAGCCAATGCAATATTGAAGCTTTTGGTTTTCAGGTGTATAAATCATAATAATGAGTGAGTTTGAGTAATATTTTGATAATGATATTCTAATTGTAATAGAATAGAATCAATCTCAACCTGTAAACCTCGATAAGACAGTCAAGATATGCGAGTTTTAATATTAAGCGCATGAACAGATATCATCGAATAATTAAGCGCTGAACTAACGCTTTTCAAAATGGATGGCGTTAAACTAGCTAGCAGAGAAATCCGCTAAATTATTATTCTTGGCAAATAAAATATATATACTCTTTTTTTTAATATTTGAAAGAAGAAACACAGTTTAGTTTAACTATTCAATACCTAAACAATATTAATAACAGTATATAGCTTATGTCCTTGCAAAAATAAGAAGTTACCATAATGTAAATTTTTTCATGATAATCTGTTTATTACTTTGTGTGTGAATAAGAAAAACTAACAAATAAAACTTACGTCTTTATAATACTATTATGATTATCTCAAAACTAGTGATTATCCGCGTACGACTAAATAAAGATTGTGGTGGATTCATTGCAAATGATCGTAGAATGTCATTTGAAAGATCGACAATAATTGACGCCTTTTCGGTATTACTTTCAGTTATATAAAGTCTTAATGCTTTTATTATGTGGCAACAAAGATGCCGCTCAACCACCGCCAACTCTGGACTACGCTTTAATTTTCGGTAAAGTGAAATCGTCTGTCGTCAACACGTTTTTGCTTTTATTCTCTCGACCCTTCTTCCCTTAAAACTACTCGGATATACGTCGACTTTCAAAATTGTTTTGTATTGGTACCATTTTATTTTGATTGAATTAAATTAATAATTTTGAATCTTAATTCCAAGATTTAAGTCTATTTAGTTTATCATTAATACCAAAAGATTTATATCGTTAAACTGTATGCATTATTAATACTAAATGCGTTAATCGTCATTTTTCCGTCGTTTTTCAAGGTAATTTGATACAATTAGTTCTCACATAATTTTCTGGTTAATTATGATTATTTCATCGCTTAATAATTCTTGTTATTTTTACCGCTCACCGCGTATTTTTTAGGTTACGATGTAAAATTTTACTAAACAATAATAATCTAAAATTGTTGATCAAATCAATGTCAATCATTGTAGATTATGAATAAGGTACGTAAATATAATACGTTATGTATGAATTGAATAACTGTTAAATTATTTTGTACTAACAACTAGTATAGTACGTACACGGCTTCGTCCACATTTAAGGGGGAGGGTATATAGTATTCCGCGGGGTTCAGGTTTACTTCATACTAAATTTCATCAAAATCGGTCCAGTGGTTTATTCGTGAAAGTTTTTTCTTATAGCATAGGTAGGCGGACGAGCATATGGGCCACCTGATGTTAAGTGGTCACCAAATAGACATTGGCTTTGTAAGAGATATTAACCATCGCTTACATCGGCATTGCGCCACCGACCTTGGGAACTAAGATGTTATGTCCCTTGTGCCTGTAATTACACTGGCTCACTCACCCTTCAAACCGGAACACAACAATATCAAGTACTGCTGTTTTGCGGTAGAATATCTGATGAGTGGGTGGTACCTACCCAGACGAGCTTGCACAAAGCTCTACCACCGAGTAAATAGGATAATGCTCTCTCTACCAAATTCTTAAACAGCGATTATTCTCAAAATAAACTGTTGAGGAGATAAATGATGTGCACTATTGTTTGCGCAATTGAAAGTGCACTCTTTATGTCTTTACTTTTACGCTCCGACGGGACGGCTAATTCAACGGGACTATCAACTTTGCTTGACGTCAATTAAATTTTATTAGCGTATTTCTCAATCCGTTTAGTCGTTTATAACTTTATTATATTTTATATTTTAACAATCGAATTTGCGCTTATGTTAAATAAAAGAATTTTATAATATTGTATTTATTTAATACGTTCTAGCAAAACACGAAATTATGTTGTACAAATGGCGGACTTAATAGAACTATTATTTTATCTCTCTCTCTCTCCTGTGCATTTATTATTCCCATCTGATGGTGGGGTCTGCCTTCCTAGTCTTTTGCTTCCACTTCGCTCTATTCGAAGTATCGTTTTCAGTAACATTGCAGTAACTAAGATCTTTTCTGACCACATCTGTCCATGTACTATTATTTTATATAAACAATTTACTTAAATATACAAATGAATACGAATATACAGGGTTATTTGTAACACACCAGCAACTTCGCAGGACTAGATAGCTAAAATCATAAGCAACAACTTTTGTTTTACGTCATCGGCCATAACTCAATACATGAAAAAAAAAAAACGTGTGCCTCTCGGGACGCTCGACAGAAGTGATAATATTTATTATTAATTATAATATATTAAATATAATTTAAATTAGTACTTGAGAGTTGCTAAATTATTATAAGTACTATCTGTATACGCTATACATGTGATAATACTACTAATCACAAGATAAATAATAAAAAGTCGCTATTTTTACGTCCTTTTTTTATTTCCTGAACAAACTAAAATCGTGATTTATTTTTCATTAATGCACTGCTAATTTTTAATGAATTATATGAAAATGTGTTATTCTACGAATTTATAATGCTATTTATTTACTTTAAAAAAAACCATAAGTCCTACTTCTGGAAAGATAGACTTCTCCTCTTCAGGACAAGCTTATAGCTTATTCATATGACAAGATATTAACCAACAAATTTAAGATTCTTCTCGATGTTTTTCTTCATCACGAGATGAATTAAACACAAATTAAAGCACATGAAAATTCAGTTGTACTTGCTTGAGATTGAACCCGCTATCATCGATTAAGATTCACCCGTCCTAACTAGAGGGTCATTTTGGCCAACTGACCAATGAATACAAGACTACAGTAAAGATATATTCATTTAAGTCACAAACCGGAAATACATTGTCCATAAAGATTTTATGTATGTAACAACTTGCGACAGTTTTATTTGTTCGAACACGGAAAGCCAAATATCTGAAGTCAAATATTAGATTTTTATGAAAGTAAAACCTTTAAAAGCGAAACTATAATTGTATTATAAATGCGGAAGCAACTCTGCCTGTATAGCAAGGTTAAATGCAAGCTTGCATCCCAAAAAGGTCATTTTTTATACCGAACACACTCTACCTCCCACCCTAAAACGGGAGCGATGGCGTTCAAAAACTAGTATTATATAAACAATACAAATCGTAGTTTCACTTGAGATCTTTAATGAGTGCTTTGATAGTGCTCGTTACGTCAGTTTTGTTATTTAGAATCCGTAAATTATAATAATAATAATTTTATCAGTAAATGGGTATCAGTAAATGTTCAGTTTATTTTGGGTTTGTACCGCCCTCCTTCTTTCGCTAATTGCAATTATTTGAGTTACTGTGTTCCGGTTCGAATTATCAGTGAGCCAGTGTAAATATAATATTAGGGGGGCATTTCGAATTCTATGGTTGGCGATACCATGAGGTGCTATGTACCTTGCTAAAATAATATTATTGACAATCAGCCATTGAATTCTTCTACAAGAATAACATTTTAAAGACTACTTTAGACTACGTTTTATGTTGCGGTTGATAATGATTCCTAGACGGAACTTTGTTTGGATTGTTGTCCAGTTTAGTTTCTCAATCTTTGTAATATCTACAGACAAATGGGACTTACTATCACGTCAAAAAACTTTTAGCATAAAACATACAATTGTAATGGTACTGTGGCGAGGCGTTTGGCCCTAAAATTATGAACCTTGTGTAGCCTTTAATGTAATACGCTATTTATAAAACGAGCTTAAAGTACACTGATAGCATTTATTTTAAATAGAATTAAATTAAAGATCTAACAACTATAGACTACTCGAGTGAACTTCACGGCAAACTCCATTATTGATAGCAAATTACTTTATGATATGAAACGAGCGTGTTCTACTGATGCTATAATATATTATAGTATGTAATCGTACATTTTAGAGTAATCAAAGTTGTCAGCGTAATTATATATATATACATATATAGTTATTATCAATTTAAAAGCCTTTACAAGTTATCATTAGACAGAGAACAAAAATACGGGTATGACAATTCCTCGAAAAAGTTTTTTTTATTTTTATAAAATTCCTTTTTTATACATTACATTATTTTTTTATTAATTACACGTGTATTTATTGTCATTATAAATGAGTGGTTTCTTGTTGTGATACAGCTTTCATGAATAATTTTTTAGCATAAACTTTGACCGATGGGAAATGTATCCAGGTATTACGTCAAACTATAGTTCCAACCGTAGATATATAATGAAGAATAACTATTAAATAAAATAAAAATCAAGGATAATAACTATCGTAATGGCCAAATCTATATAAATGGCTACCAACTTATCGTAGTCACATTTTTTGTTGAGTGGAAGTAATCGGAGACCATTCCACCACGTAACTCCACTGTGGGTCGGCAAATGTTGATTTTTATTAACCTTCAAACGTCATTTCCTCTTTATGTCTATGTTCTATAATATGTGAGCAAATATGCCTCCGATGTTAAGCGGCTTCCTTCACCTAAACGTTATTACATTGACTCGCTCACCCTTTAAATACTACAACAGTAAAAAGTACTGCTGTTTAGCTGTAAAATAATTGGTAGTGCGTGGGGTACCATCTAAACGAGTTAAAAATCTTCCACATACATAACCTATTGTACAGCACATATACACAGAAAGGTTGTAAGGACTAATACAAAGTAATTTCGTAGTACAACGGTCTTATGATTAATTCCATCTATTATAGGCGTCCCAATCAAATGAAGCAATAAATATAAAATCGCTTAAATCTTTTTTTTTTTTAATTAAGAAGCTAGATAGCTCATTGGTTATAACATCGAAGATTCCGGGTACAAACTCCGGGCAGGCACCACTGATTTTTAACGCGTTTATTTGCGTATATTTCACCCCAAACTCGACTGCGATGAAAAACATTATCAATTTCCTTGAGCTTTGTGCAAGTCCGTCAAGTAATTCATCAGATAACCCTCTTGATTAAATGAAAAAATTTTACTACCAATACCAATACTTACTTTTATATTTAGATTTAAAGGTGTGTCTGGGTAACTACACCTTAATTCTTAAGGTTGGTGGTTCATCGGCCATTTATAGAACGGTTAATATTTCGTACAGCCCCAATGTTGGGCGATGGTGACCACAATTGCCCCATTGCATGTCTTATAAAAAAAGAGGAAACCTCTGCATGTGTCATATGAAATTCTACACGTGTTTCCATCAAAATGCAATTGAACGGCGTGGCTGGATAACCTCTAAACGTACTTGTCAATTTATACATTTAAAAATGAACGTGAACTCTTGATCGCGGTAAATGCATCTTTATCGAAACGTCGGAAAATAAAATGTTACGATCGCGGTTTAAGCCCATGTCATATATTAACGTATGTATAATGTATATTATAAGTACGTACCGTATTCATAATATTTAAAGAAGAGACAGGACATTAAATTTTATTATATATAATGATTTATGTCATTTTAGTTAATGCTTTTATAGTTTCCGTAGCAACGATGCGATGGTAGACGTTATTTATATTTATTATATTAACTGTATTTTTAGTGCAGAGTTAAATCAATGTAACTATAAGCATTCAAATTTGTTATACCATTATAAATTAAGTTATCATATTAGTTAGAGTATTCTATAACTTTTATTGATTAATACATATTAATAAATGAAATGAAAATTGTTATCTTTAATAAATATTAAGTTATTTTTTTAAAAGAATCTCACTAATGTCAAAATCAATATAGTCTGTTGGATAAAAAACGTGAATCATGAATGATCGCAGGTTTGGACCCGAGCGAGCACCAATGAGTTCTCATTTGATTAGTGGTTCAGAAAAACAGACCAAGGAATGTATTTTTTGTCAAATGATATTCTTCCCCGTGCGTATCCATTGCGCCGCTCTGTAGCAGCTTGGTGGAGTAAGCTCTAAACATATAGAACTTTCTTACAAATTTGTATTTAAGCAGTGTATACCAAGCAGCTTTATTTTTTTAAAATTTTCTGCGAAATATTTATCAGACTGACATTAAACATCATCATTATAAAAGCTAAAAGGACGGGTAAGCCATATAATTATGTATATTTGGGAATATATTATGTATGTGACATAGCTTTGTAGTTAGAGAAAATAGGTCCGGGCGCTTATCTGGTTTATTAATAAACTTGAAAATCCGTAAGAGATGTGAACAATGAAAATAATAATATAATCACTATTTTGACTTTGTAATTTAATGGAGAAATACACTAATAGTATGAAAGTTATTTTTTATATTAATATTTATTCATATCTTACGCGTAACTTTTACTAAAAGCTAAGTAAAATGAAACTTAACAATTGAAATCAATGTAACTCAGTAGTTTGATGAAGTAATATATTATGAAATGAAGAACTTGATGTCGAACTTTATTACCAAAGTATTGCTTTACAAGTAATCAAAACATACATACAATCAAACAACTTTTTCCATTAACCGTCGGACCAAATAAAATGTCACTCGCGGACTTCCAAAAAATTTTCTTCCCGCGGGATCCGTCGAGATAACAAATGATGAAACAATGATGGCGTCTTTGTAGGTGGCCCGTGGAGGCTCAACGCTAGGCCGTCAGGCAGGCAAGCCTCGCGGGGTAGCGGGCGACGTTGCCGCTCCTCCGCCTTCAGCCTGCGGCTCGACTCGGCTCGACAGTCGGCGAGTCGACACACACCGCGTGCTACCTTCGACCGATACCCGCGTACCGACAGCTCGCGCCGCGCCAAACTTGTTCAAACTGAGTTTGTAGTTTGTTACAAACCTGTTCCCGCGAACGAAAAAAATCATCCAATACGTTACAAGATTTACTTCTAACCTCCCTATAAGATTGTCGTTCTATCGTACCTACGAACTTGACCGTGAAAACTTGAAAGAAACTTTAAAAAGTTTTTTGACGTGCGTGTAAGCTCCGGTCATGGTTGAACGAAGTTCTCAATAAACTGGTAAGTGAAACGGACATTAATGGATAACAATGTTTGAATGCGTGTGTTAACCGTTGGCGAGATATCATAAGTTTTGATAGGTTATTTTATTGTGCGGTTCCTTGCGTTTGTCTTATATCGCTTTGCATTCCTAGCGGCTTCGACAAAGCCCGATTAGCCAATCAAGGCAGGCTGTTTGTTAATGTTTAATTTCAAGGAACCGGCCCAATGTGTCATAACACCTTATTGTCTGTTGTCGTCTGGATGGCTCGTCTTTCGAGTGTTCTTAGTAGAAAAAGATGATGCGTTCCATTTTTAAAACATCTTTGATTAAAGTGCGTTATTCATTAGAAAAAAATGCGTTATTCTATCATGATGAAGTTCGCTAAATTTTAAAACAAAGGAGGCTCTGGTTTCGTAGAAATCTGGTGAATAAGACATGACTAACCAATGATTTAACCAACGTTCTTGGGTATAAATTGTCGATGTGTTAATAACTGTATTATTAATAGCCGCATGACTGTCTGATTAAGCAATGCTTTATTTATACCTAAACAATTACATTAAAGTGTCATCAAACTTTTGTGCAAGCAATAAAGTTAAGACTCATATAAAAAGTTTTTCAATAACTAAAGTGTATTCAATATGAATCGACGAATATTTATAAATATTGATGAAAAGGTAAAAAAAAGGAAATTTTTGTTTTGTTAAATAAAAAAAAAAAAATCATATGATTTTTTACACATATTTTGATGGACTTGAATTTAAATATTATTTAAAAAATAAACTTAAATTATATATGATAGAATGTATTTTATATTATACTGCATATTGTAAACATGTCGTAATTTTAAGCTTTTATACAGCCTTCAAAACGTCTTTAAATTTGTAAGCTTATAAAAATATAATCATAGCATTTATATGTTTTGGATAGCATCCGGAGCGAGTTAATTAAAAAAAAATCGGTCTTATTTCTGAGAAAGTAAATAAGATAAAATCGTAAACATTTATCTGTAGTAATAAAGAGCCGACTTCTGAATTAATTAGGGTTAAACTGGGAATTGTTTAAATCAGGTCTGGAATTACCTTACTAAGCATTCGCCTTGCTAGCGCTGAAGATACGAATAAAAAAAGTACGTAATTTTAAGCGTCCAATTTCCATGCATTAAGTTTATGTCATATTCATATTTGACTTCAATTGGTTCCAGAATGAAGATGCAACAATCGTATATATGTAAACGATATGACCCGTTAATCAACATGGTGACAATGCAATCATAAGGATTTAATTACTGAGAATTGAGTTAAATTAACAATTTTCTATAGTTTCTCAAACCTATTTAAAAATATGTCATTTTTTTTAAAATGAAATGCATTATTCCTTCTCCGTTTTTATAATTATATTGCGCGAATATATAAAATATTCCTAACACGTACGTAAAAGATTTGTTTAAGGGAAAATTTTGAGGAACAGTTTTAAAACATGTAAAGGTTATGAATGATAAATTTATATACAATTTTATTTACGTTCACACATAGTGAATGTTAGATAGATTTAATTTTATATGATATGCGAAATTTAAGGTGTTGTATGCTCGAATTTGTATCATGTAGTTAATTTGTGTATATAAACTAATGCTTTACCGGCGTATTCGTTCGCATTATTACTCGTCATTATAAAATACCAATTTCGATAGCTCTTTCTTCAAAAATGAAGGAAGTACATACAAATTTTTATTCCCTTTTCATATATCAAATAATACTAAAAGAGATCCGAAAAAGAAGAGAAGCGTCTTGCACTGTTCAATTACTTCAGTATTGCATAAAGAGTAGAGAAGAAAATTAAATATTTAAATATAATTCCGTTCCGTCCGTCCTTTATCATAAACCAATAAGATTCCGGTTTTTGCGATGAAAATTTTATGAGAACACGAAACATAAGCTACGAAATTTGGTTTTAGGGAAGTTGATTCAATAAACTTGATAAAACCATCATTTTATTTGTGACAAATTGATCGGTATTAGTTAATGACGTAAAGGAATTGGATGAACATCTGAAGTCTATTACGCAGGATTCCGACTTCCTCTACATACAATTTAATAAAAAAATGATTTCGTTTAAGATGCTTTACTTACAGGCATATTTGATGTTATTCGGTTGGTCGGTCGGTTGGAATTTGGTGGTGTTGTATATAAAAAAGTTGGTTACCACCTGACATCTACTGTCGTGTTGGATTTTCATCCCATCGGATTATGACAATGAGGTATTGGTGAGGCACCTGTGCTTACAGTAGTTCGGGTACATATTTGTGCACTATAATGATGATGATTATCTCCTGGCCGTCTTCAGTGATGTTGTTATCTCGAAAGAGTATATTAACTGCACCGGATATATTATAGTGCACAAGCGTACGAAAACGCAGGTGTACTTTCTGCGCTTCGAAGCAACCAGCTGTTGAACCAACGGTTTTACGCGCTTTCCGGAAGTGCCAACTTTCAAAATATTTGTTATTATATTTGTTGTTATATGTTTTATTAGCCGGACCGATACTTTGAAATCGGGATTCCGAGATCTACACCCCTGTAAACTAGCCACTGGTCCAACGAGGTTGTCAAAAATAAAAGCCCTTTAATATGGAGATACTTAAAAGCTAGTGTGAGATTGGCCACCGTGACGGAACCCACCAGAAAGCAATGAAGCAAGTCGACTTTGCTTTACTGATAGAGGCAATAAAAACTATGAATATTCTTAATAAAACTAATAACATTTTTTAATGAATGCTTAATGTAAACTAAAGAGTATACACAAATGCAATTTGATATATTATGCATGTAAGATAATGAATTAAATATAGCTATATTTAATTCATATATAATTAGAAAATAATACTTCGAAACATCACGATTACTTAAATTAATTATAAGCCGGTTATTAATAACCACGTTTATTATATTGCGGGTATTAAAAATATTTACCAAACATTTTGTTGCAAATTATAATTTTCAGATGCAATATGTAGTAATGGAAAGCTTATACCAATAATAAATATTTTTAAATTGAGAAATGTGGGTAGAATATTGGTATAATCGTAGTGGCGTAGGTGCAGTTCAAATGATAAGGATGCATTTATAATCAAGTGCCATTATAATATGTATACATTAAAAAAGCGCTTGTTGCTCGTTATAAACTTTTGCAATGATAAAAATATCTTTGAAATTTACACTGAAATTTATATTTCAAATTCAAAGTTTCAAAAGTCAGCTATATGCGGAGCTGTTTTTTTATGATTATATTACTTATACAACTTCATTTTTTTGGTTATCTGTGGTAAAATAATTATATAAATACGTTTAACAATAATAAAAAAATGTATTTTTTTAAATAAAGATAAATAAAGAATAAAATATTAATAGTGGATGACATATTAATTATATTTTGTTTTTACAATTTAGGTTTATGTTTAAAGTATTCAACTTTTATGTAATGATTAGTGTCTATAGTTGTGTACATAAATATTTATCGTAAATAACACGGCTAATCTCATTTAATTAATGTGTATTAATAAATAATCGCAAATGAATGAAGTGTTTTATTTAAACAAAAATACAGATACACTATTAACATATAATATACGATACGGAAACGATGCGACCATCAACATAATTTCAAATTCAAGTCATGAATTAAGAATGATTTTATCGAAAGGCGGTTTCGAGCTTAGCTATAAAAGCACAACGGAATAAATTATTACTACAATAATATGAATATGTGGGTTTGTCCGCGCGGACTTTGGCTATGTATATATATGTAGATATATTTACACGTTTCTTTGTTTTTTTTTTACTTGCTTAAGCTACATTGATTAAGTAAATAGAATTATTGTCATGTAATTGGCATTAAATTTTTAATAGTGCCGAGAAATGGAGTTGATATTTCTTAATTTGTATTAATTTATAATCGGTGAATAAGGATAATATCGTGAGGCTACTTGCACGTGTCAGGTGTAATTTGCCTCGTGTTTATCTACCAACCCACAGTGGAGCGTGTCGCTTAAAATACTAAACATTCTCATGGAGGGGTAAGACACCTCCTTTTATTTATATTTACGGGCTGTTACATATAATTAAAAATAATTAATCTATTGAAACGAACGAACAGAGGCTTTTTCGTTGCAGTTTTTTTTGATATATTTAGATCATAAATTGATATTTCTTTTTTCTAACTTTCAAGAACTAGACATGGCAAAATTTAAATACACTTTTTATGACCATCCAATGATTTATTAGGAAAGGGTCCGATTGGCTGAGAGATGGTGTTAATTTATTTAGTATTCCATCGTACATTATCCCATTTTTTATCTTCCTTATACATAAACAAATAAATTAAAGCTTATGTTTTTAATAAATATTGGAAATATAAACAGATTATTTAATCATTAGTAACAATTATAATTTTTAAAAGTTGATAAATCTTATTTATCTATGTCACTATTGTAGCAAGATTTGTTTCCAAACAGTTGATTTATATAGAAAATATATATCTTAAAATTATGAATTCCAAATTTATTTTTATAAAATTATGTACACTTAAGATAAATAATTTTACTTTTATCGTTATTTATAGTTCTTCTAGCTAATTTATAAACATGCAATCAATAAATTGATATTAAAAAATCGACACCATCAAAACAATACAAAAATATAATAAATATTTATATATCTCATTCTAAATAAAGTGTAACGTTTTCTATTAGAACATTTCTTTAAACCGATTTCAATTTATTTACAACATTGGCCATACCCACTAACAGGTGAAGTTAAGTAAAAGCTTTTAAAAGTTTATTCACTGTGACATAGACTCAAGTCTCATAAATATAGTCGTTTAAAATAAAATCAATTTAACAATTCAATTGCGACTTTGTCGATGTATAAAATATTCAATCAAATTTTATAAATGCACGTCTGTTTCCTTGATTGCATTGCTCACTGATTCCACTAACGTAATATTTTCACTTCACCGTAGTCTCCTCGAAATATGTTGAGCATTTCTTGATAAATAAGACGAGGAACATTTGTCATAATAGTAATAAAAAGTTATTATACTTTAGCTAAATTGGTAGTAAAATCAATGTAAAAATCCCGGAAGCTAGCATGAAATGGTTATTATACTCGGTTTGTTTAATATTTATTATAGAAAGCGCTGTAATCAACATCATATACAATCAAGAATATCTGATCTTATAATAACACAGATTAATAATACTGCTCGAATTAAAAATATTGATAAATAAGAAACTATCTAGGATATACCCATTATTATTCATGGATAATGAGACTTAGCTCTGCTTCGGAGAATAGCTCGTTTGAATTTTTCATTAATTTTAGTATAATTAAAGATTACCATAGATAGGTTCTTGCTCTATAGATTTTATATTAACACGTGTAACTAATACGTCGATTTAAAGTTGGATATTTAAGTATAGGCAGGCGATAAAAATGAAACGATATTATAGAGAAACTCAAGAAACGTGAAAGTGACTCTACAAGGCTTCATTGTACAAGAATTAGGAAGAAGCTATACTTATTATATGCTAAAAGTATCTAATAAGTATATCTTCTATGTGTTTCTACGTGCTATTTATGCTTTTTTATTTGGTGGTACGGCTTTCTGCAAGCCCATCTGGTTAATTCAAAGGCTATATAGGGCTAAGGTCCTTAAATTTAAGAAAAAAATACACATTATATGATTAATTATTATCATTTATTGATTATAAGCAGTAGGTACGTAATAAGTTTTAGTGCACGTGTGTAATGATGATTAGGTAGATTTGAAAAGCTTAAAAGTAAAAATAAATGAGTAACGATCACGAAAGGCAACGCTATTTGGCGTCTTTTGTGTTTACCGCGTTCAGACAGAAAGTCAAACGCATTACTTTGTTTATATGCAGTAATAGATAAGTTACTATAACTTTAGTTTTGGAAATATGAATAAAAAAAGAATCGGTAACGGTATAGTTCCATTTGCCACATTGTTGTTATTTATTTTACGCGTTTTCTGTAAAAATAAATTGCATTTTCAATCAGTTATTTAAGACGTATTACAAAATCTTTTAAAAGAAATATGAGCGGATAAATCTCTTGGCTTGATGTTGATTATATCATTATATATACTAATAAAGTCCTAATTGATCTCTAGCGGAGTCGGGATGACTTATATTATATAAGCATAATTTAAAAATTATATAATACAATATTATAATTCATATAATTGTTTATTTCTCGTATTAAGGTATACATGTATAGAGTTCACGATGGTTTTTCGTTCCGGTTAGATATACTACTAACAACTAAAGTTAACTAACTTGCCATAAAGTTAATATTTTGCTGCATTTAAAGTACGTATTATATAACAACATTAAACTCGGTGTAATAACTACTAATATCACTACATACTACGAGGAAGTGTATGTACTAGAGGTATATATAACATATGTTCATAACACAAGTACATACTTGAATAGGTTTTGCAATATGACGGGCGTCATACACGATATTAAATTTTTGATGAAGTCATATTACTTACGTATCTTATAATTTTCACTTTATATATTTTTATATTGTGCCTATGTTCGTCTGGACACTGTTATAGATTAATTCTTAATCAATATGTGATTTTGAACAGGTAGATAAAGGTAATTTTTATGTATCTGTAGTTCTATAACGAGCCTCAATAGGAACAAATTCGCTGTTATAGAAATTATCGAATTAATACTACCTGACCCATATCTTTATTTAAAACAAAAATTACTGACTCGTAAAGACTCAATTTTTTTTTGTCTTTAATATGCTATCGTTTGGTCTCTGTTATGCCTGACGGTAAGCAACGACATAAATTAATGACATAAATTGGATAGTAATACGGAACTTATTTTGACTGCCTGTGGTAGATTTATGACAGTCAATAAGCAAGTGTAACGCTTCTATATTGAATAAAAAAATTTGAATTTGAATTTGACATGATCTTACAACATATCTTGATATTAGCGCACCGCTCTCTGTGGACGTCGGGCTTAAAGATGTTTCGTCATCATTAGTAACTACGGAAGCCCTATAAGTTCATTCAAAGGAACGCTTACTTAAAATGATATGTTTGTTATAACATTATATCGTAACATTAAATCGTTTATTTTAGTTATGTTGTAGTAGTAGTAGTACCAGCCTGTGTATATCCCACTGCTGGGCTAAGGCCTCTTCTACTCTTTTTTTGAGGAGAAGGTTTGGAGCTTATTCCACCACGCAGCTCCAATGCAGGTTGGTGGAATACACATGTGACAGAATTTCAATGAAATTTGACACATGCAGATTTCCTCACGATGTTTTCCTTCACCGTCAAGCACGAGATGAATTATTATCACAAATTAAGCACATGAAAATCAGTGGTGTTTGCCAGGGTTTGAACCCACGATCATCGGTTAAGATTCACGCATTCTTTCCACTGGGCCATCTCGGCTTACTTTAGTTATATTTATTTGAAATATTTATCAAAACACGCATCATCATACAGATTATGGATTTAAAATTAGAATGAATACGTGTTTTTTTTTTTGAATGAACACAAATGACATGCTACGCTAGGATTCGGAAATAATACCGATTTAAAGAAACTGTTATGGCCGAAAGGTAATACTTTAATTTGAAAAAAAAATTGAGTGTTAAATATAAATAGCATATGATAATAATATTGACTGAGATGACGTATGTCGTCGTTGTTGTTGTTGTTTCAAGTAAGTAAGAAAACACTATCGCATTTTTTACGAGAGAACATCTAGTTTCATATATGTATTACGACCCTTACAACTTATGTAAAAATATATTTACTTTTAGACCGGGAGATAGTAGCTGAAAATTCCAAGTATTTTGTTACAAGTAGGGAATCTTTTCACTTAAAGATTTATGTTCTTTTATATTTTTTTCCGGTAGTAGACAAAAGCTCTATAGAAATACTATAAAATATCCTGTGAGGCTTATCGCCCTGCCAAATAGGACACGTAATATTTTAATGTTTTTTATTAAATAACAAGTTCTATTTAACTAAATATTGGAGGATTTGCTACCTGATGGCAAGTATCTGATGATTGGGTGGTACTTACCCAGACCGGCTTGCACGAAACGCTTCAACCAAGTGTTATACGTTTCATCGATTAGTTGATTCGACGACTGAATCGTCATACTTGTGACAAATAATCAGAAAATTTTGTCACTATCTCCTGGTCTATGTGACCCTTGATAGATAGCGTAAGCGCACACGTGAGATCCATGTAGAAAGAAGCACTCTACGCTCTGATATTGGCATATAAAAGAGAAATGACAATGTTCTCATACATTTAGTATAACAAATTCAAAAGCACACATTCATATTTACATCTCTATTATTAGAACACCTAAGAATTATTCATGTTAAAGTTTTTCGTCGATAATTCTAGAATAATTAAGTTTGAGATGACTTCTTAATTATACCGGATTTACATATTTAACATAACTATTACTCCTGTAAAAAACACGCTTGTCATCATGATGAAGGGTGACCTCCATTGACTTGGAAATAACCTCATAGAAATTAAGAAATATGTGTCACCCTTCGTCAGAGAAGCGGACCTTTTATGCTGCCCAATTTCCCAATTGTCTGCGATACATTAGCTCCTCTATTTATTTTTATCTTCTCTCTTCACTATATTGTCCTGAGAGGGTCTGTGTTCCGCAGATTTGATTGTGAAATTATTCTTATAGTATATTATTTTACATCATTGTTTAGCTGAGTACATTATATGAGTACAAATAAATGTATGTTTGACCTGCAATATAAACTTTTTATGAAGACTACATACTTATTCTACTCGTGCGAATTCGGGTTGGGTAGCTAACATGTAATTTAAATAAGTCAATTTTTCAGTCGACTTATTTACAGTTACCATACCATACAGTTACCATAGTAAATAAATGCCATAAATATGCACGACATGAAAATCAGTCCAACTTCGTCAAAAATTATTAAGCAAATATAACCTTCACTACGTTTTCGAACCTTTAGTTGTATGCTGGGTATTTTATTATTAATATAAATACTTCAAATACAATATTTTCAATATTATATCATAATTTTAAAAGACTTCAAATTGAACTCAATTTATTTTAGATTTTATCGATGATAAAGTATCCAGCATGTTGTGGATAGTTATAATGAAAAATATTTGAACACTTAAGTAACAAAATTCTTAATGAATGTTGTTCTTGATTCGGTTGTTGTTATCACTATCAGCTTGTACAGTGTAAACGTAACCTTAGAATGCCATTCATTTTAACGATGTTTACAGAACACAGCAAAGCCTCTAATGATGAAAAATCTTTCGTTCTAATGAATTCAGATGCGACACAACTTTTTCAATATGATTTCTATATGATTTCTTTATCAAAACGTGGTTAAAGAATTTCTTCATGTTTTAATTTAAATTAATATAACATTTTCTAAGCTATTAACGTAAATTTCATTCGGTGGTAGAGCTTTGTGCAAGCTCGTCTGGGTAGGTACCACCCACTCATCAGATATTCTACCGCAAAACAGCAGTACTTTGTATTGTTGTGTTCCGGTTTGAAGGGTGAGTGAGCCAATGGAATTACAGGCACAAGGAACATAACATCTTAGTTCCCAAGGTTGGTGGCGCATTGGCAATGTAAGCGATGGTTAACATTTTTTACAATGCCATTGTCTATGGGCGTTGGTGACCACTTACCATCAGGTGGACCACAAGCTCGCCCGCCTACCTACAAAAAAAAAATATATATATATAGTCAATTAAAAATGTATATATACATATATGTTATCGTCGATAGGCGACCGATTTAAAATATCGACTGTTGCGTATAAGCCACCATAAATTCCAGGCATTTTGCCGGTATTTTGTCGTTTGCATCGAAGAGGCAACTACAACTTTGTTAATGTCTTTAACATATTTCATTCCTGTTTTATCGTGCATGCTTCAGCTATCATTGGGTCTGGATCTTACTCAACCTGCCTTCTACTCCCTGACCAGATGTCCAGTTTCATTATATTTTAATTCCATTTCCCATTTTTTAGTTCGTTATTGTTATCGTTATTTTGTAGTTTCTTCGTTAGCGTCCATACATACGTTTTCATCTTGGTAAGCGTTCATCCGTGTACTGAAGGTCGAAGAAAAATTTATCTAGAAATGTTCTCGTTGATGATATTTAAGATTAAACTTTTCTGATATTTACAAGAAGCTCCTCCGAAAGTCTGAGTGAGTAAGTATGTACAGAACAAGAATTAGACATAAGTCCAGACCAACGCGTAGTATCTAAAAGTAGGGGCGAACCATTTGAAGGAATTTAAATTTTTCGTCTTCCTGACACTTCCTTGACAGTTAGCTGGACTGACCTTGGTTGTGGTTAATTTTAAGTACAGTACAGTACCTTTGATATTGTCCATTTCAGATAATTTTAACCTACTTTCTTTACCATTTTATTATTATATATTAATCTTTTTTATCTAAGTCAATTAAATCATGTTCAAAAATACTCTTGCAAAAAAATAAATAAATACTTAAATTCAATAAACCTGTTTTTTGGGAATTTTGGTAGCTCCGAAAATAATTAAGTATGTGACTTTTGTTTGTGACACTATTTGAGTATTTCTAAAGTACTTTATTATATTTCAATAAACAAATACACGTCGGCGATATAATCAATCTTAAGCACGTTTAAAAGTTAAATAAAAGTGTTTTCAGATTATCTTATTATTATTTAAAGGTTATCTTCATCGAAGGTTGCATGTTAGAGAGGTGGAAATTGCTAAACTTATTTCTGAACGCTTTGATCAATTTATGAATGGATTTATAAATATCTCGAAATTTAGTAAAACTAAATTCAAATATATTTGTATTATTTTTTATAAAAATAATATTGCCAATGTACAATGTATCCATCAAATTTTATCATAAACCTATCCTATTCATTTGCGGTCTGTTCTGTATATTGTTTAAAAAACTTAAACAATCTTTATCCCTAGTTATATTACTCTATATATATACTTGACTGCCTCACATAATACAAGCATAATGCACCTTTTTTCCGCTCTTCCTCCTGCCTTTAATCTATTCTTGTCTATACTTAGGATCTTCCAGTAGTATTATATTCATCCCTCCATCATGTGAGGCTATTATAATCAAGTCTATGTGTAGATTTTGCTATCCACGTAATAAATATTTTAATAATTTATGTTGAATTTGTATATGTATTAGAAGCGAATAACTCAATCGCTTCTGATTCAGCTAATATTTGATCTGCATGCCAAATGCATTCTGTTCAACCAGATACGATTTTGAGTTTCTCCAATTCGGTCTCGTTCATTATTTCATAATATCTTGATATATGAGTAAGTTTTGAATTACTTTGTTTCCATCATGACCGTTTTGTGATTTTTTTTTTACTATCACCTTATATATTATATAAAATAATATAATCGCAAATCTCAAAAAAACTTTTGTTTGATAACAAGTACTATGGAATACAAAACTACATAGTAGTCTCTAAATTTGTTCTGATTTCGAAATCGACGGTTGATAACCTATATGTAACGATGCAAATATAAAGGACTATCATTAAATTTTTTTTTTTTTTTTGTCATGTTTGGTTTGATTTTTTTATTAATTTTAAATAAACTCTTTACAGCGATAAAATACAAGCTGTATTATAAATAATAAATATATACCGATATATAAAAGTAACAGTCTGTTAATATCCTACTGCTAGTCTATGGTCTCGTTTCGTTTCGTGGAGAAGATTAGAAAGTCATCCACAAGTATTTTTCAATGCGGGTTTGTGTATACACATTTTCATATGAAAATCGGTTGAATGTTTTTTTTTTTGAAGTTTTCCTTCACTGCCGACCAAGAAACGAATTATTAACACAATTTAAGCACATGGACATGTGCTTTACCTGACTTCCGACCGATTCACGTATTCTATTTGAAGGAATTGGTGTATTTTTTCAATTATTTACAATGCTGGGCATAAAGCCTATTCTAATGGCAGCTAACAACTAATGATTCACACACATATATACATATATATGGTGCTACTAACAAAATTCAATTGGAACTTAGTGCACGAAATAATTAAATCTGATTCAGAATAATGATATTAATTATATCGGGTTTTATTTTGAATATTGTCACAGTCAACTTAATATTTTAACAATAAATGAATTATTAAAAATATATTTAAAAGTTTTAAACAATCAAAACAGTCTAATATAAATTAAATATTAATAGCTTGATAAATAATGGTCTAACATTTTCCAATAACTATTAAAATATAAATTTCGTGTTTTAGACATTTATAAAATCAAATCATTTAAAAGATAATTTAAAACGAAAAGATCAATATTCGATGTGACTGAGTAATCTGCCAAAGTTCAAACTGCCAACTACGCTATGTCATAGTTCATGCTTGTCATTTATTACTTATCGTTTCTGGTGCGCACTTTATTCCTTTATTTTTCATATTTTTACGAGCGATATCAAAAAAATATATTAATATCGCGTTATAAAAATAAATATAATAAAAGTTATAATATTATTTAATGATGATGTGTATATAATAATGTTTCATTAAGAGATAATCCAGAGCGCAGGACATATTATTGTTCACAAGTGTACGCGAACACAGATGCACTCTATTCCCTCACTCTTATAATCCAATGAGACCGTAATGATTTGAGGCGCAGGACCAATGGCTTTAAGTGTCTTCCGAGTCACGGGAGCACACACATCCAACATCCAATCTCCGTCAAAAAGCCCAATTAATTTTATCGGCTCGACATGAAGCTTGAACCTTGCGATCTGCAGTCTTATATCTTGCTAGTTAAGCGACGAGGCAGGCCAATATAATCGGGGATAATAGTTTAATGTATAATTATATTACTGGTTTCAGCACGCGATTTAGCCCGCGCGTTAGAGGAGGCGAAGAACGTAAAACCGCATTTTGAACTGATCAGTCTTTAGTCAACCGGAGAGAGTTCATGTAGGATCAACAAATGAAAAGAGAGTGCATTTGTAATTTATGTACACTTGAGTTCAGAGAATCTAGCTCAGTTAACTATTTTTCACTGGCAAAATCGGTTAGGGGGTCCATAATCATCATCACATTATTTGATCATTATTTATCATTTGGTCACTAACTAACTGCCCTTCTGGGTATTCATAATATAATGTTCTTTGTTTGAATTTAAGAATGTCTGTCATATTACTGATTAATACTTAAAGTGAGCTTGTATTCGATGACCTAGAATATTTAAAACCAGACATGCCAAGATGCATAATTATCACTTTTACTTAACCGAAGAACTAAATGTTTGTACGCTCTCTTAACCGACTTTCAACGCAACTTTTGAAAGTAATTTCGAATATTGATCGCGCACAAATGACTTTAATGTGTGCATTATAGGCAATTAATGGTATTTTTTAATATAAATTAAGGAATACGATTTAATGGTAACTCTACTTACCCTACTTAATGTTCAATACGATAGGCATTTTATAATCAATCAAAAAAAATATATTTAAATGTTAGACAGACAATACTACATCATTATGTATAATCGTAGTTATTCGAAATTTATAAAAAAAATACTTTTATGTATTTAATTTTAATTTACCTTTCATATTCACTATTCGATTAAAGCTTCTACGTATAATGAAAATACATATTTGAATGCACTCCAAAATACAAGAAAGAACGAGACAGAAAGAAAATTGGTACAAAAGTCGCTTTTATTATTCAAGTATACTCATCTTTGTAACCTTTGCGTGAAGGACATCACATATATATGTAATAAAAATATGTGGCTAGGAAATGTTCTTTGTCATGGTCTGTAACACAAAAGATTCTATCTAAAATGAGTGTTCGTTTTCAAACTCATCGTAAAACTGAATGCTATCTCTTCGGGACAAATCACTGTGATACACATTGAACTTGAAAATATTGCTACTACTGTTTTTTTTTTATTATAGTTTTATTATTTAAGTAGATAACTTTCCGTATCCATATTGTCATGAACTATTTTCGAACTCATTCTTATATATTCATCGAAGTGAAATAAATTAATTATTTAATTGATAATCAACATCTTTGTAAGGTAAATTTCTTTTGTAAAGAATGAACTCTGATTTCCAGGTAAGGCATGAACATAGCTTAGGAATGAGTTAAACGAATTCTTTGTTCGTGTCGTGGCAAGTTGAAAGATAAGATAATTATTGCGCAGTGGTCATGCAATTGGCATCTGCACCAACCGCAACGGGTTCGATCTTCGCTCGTTAAGTAAATTAGTAATTCCTGTTTTAAGGAATTCGTCATGGTTTAGATTTTACCGAGTATATTCAGCATGTTTGATATTTTAATGGATGATTATTAACTTTCAATCATCGTTATTTTACATACTATAATATATAGGTAGATAATTACAGTAGGTACAACTGTTTGAAATAAATCAGTAAATTTTAAGTAAAGTTTGCCACAATACATTCGTGAAAACCGCACCCAAATTAGCTGTGAAGCTGTTTCTAAGGTGAGCCCACACAAATGCACAAACATACATCCTATATTTTAAGTTAGACCAATACATCGGTTAGTTTTAGCGTGATGCGGGTACAAATGTACAGACAGACAAAAATTCTAAAAACTGTTGTTTTGGATTCTGTTGCTTTAGTAAAGCCTATTAGGTTTTTTCCAATATTTTTAATGTACAGACATCGGCCTGTTACAATTTTATTATCATCAGTGCTGAACATAGGCGTCCTCACCGGCGCGCCAATTATCCCGGTCCTGTTCTAATCGCATCTATTGAGCACCCGCTATTTTTCTAAAGTCTTCTGACCATCGGGCGGGTGTCTAGGCCACAATTTTATTATACGTATAGAACATTCTCTCGAAGAGCAATACTTAGTATGGTTGTGCTCGGATGGAAGGGCGAATGAGAGTGTAACTAACTACACACACAAGGTACATAGTTCCAAAGTTGGTGGTTCATTCGAAATGTTATTCTTCTTTTCTTCTTTCATTTTTATTATTAGTTTTAAAGATTTATTACAACATTGGGTTTACAATGTCAATCAATCATATATGACCTTCTAGTCATTTTAAAGTACATTTATAATAATTAAAAAATATATAAATCCTCTTCTCATTCGATTAAATATAAATTATATCAAATATGAGCTGCACATTTTTAAGAACTATATATAAATACAGATAAAAGCAACGAAGTGTTTTATTAAATCATGCAGCCTTGAATCATAATAAACAGTTTTATATAGACGTCGTGAGCGACAATAAGTTTGACAACGTCCCAAAAATACGATCTATAGGATACTATTCACTTTATCAAAGTAACAAAATATTTCCGGTTCACTTACATATATTTTTGAAAGTGTGCAAACGATAGCGCGATCTAAATGAGGATAGTGACACATCTAGTGGCGGGCGTTATTAACTTTCGAGGGGTGTAGGGGTGGCCTCCTCATTCCGCTCATAACAGCTGCCCGACTTGTCCAGCCCGTTTTCATGTCTCCATTCAATCATCTCAATTTTCCGACATTTGCATCACTGTTTTATTAAATTGCACATATAAACAGACGAGCTGACAAACAATTATTGGCTTTATTTTCGTCTATTTATAGATTTTTTGTAATACGTCTTAAAAAAGTAAATACATAAAAAATATAAGGCCACTTACACGTCGTCTATACAGTAAAGTGCTAAGTGACGGCTTCGTTGGTCTAATCGGCAGACCCCGAAGTCTTGGGTTCAAAGCCTAAGTCAGGCCAATAAAAAGGTATTGGGTTTTTGTGTAGAAAATTCTCCGCAGCAGCCCGGAGTCTGGAAGTTGGAGGGGTTTACAGCCTCGGAAAGCAAGTAAAGCATTATTATTAAAATGCTAAGGGCATACGTATACATGAAGCATACGCCTTGCGTATTTTTCATGTGTGAATTTATTATTGGGTTCTGTTTATGGTTTCTAATAGCACTATAAAAATATTAACCATCCCTTCCATCGACATTGCGCCACCAGGAAACTAAATTGTTATGTACCGCCAAACGGTGACATCAATTCCATCGCGCTCGAAGAAATTTGGCAACTCTTTTCTTTGTTGCACTTCTAAAACATGGAATTCTTTACCAGCACACGTGTTCCCCTCCTCTTGTGTTCCTTCAACGGGCTGGCAAGGCGGGGGCGGCTAGTGCAATTCATTCTTCTTAACTGTACTAGCCGTCGTCGCGTTTGGACTCTACTACCACTTACCATAAGGTGGAGTAGAGTCATTTGCCCTACCGGGAACGATAATAAAAATGTACCTTGTGCCCGTAGTTACACTGGCTTATATTGCTGTTTGTACTAAGAGATTAATTTAAATTAAGTATATAGTTTAGTGTTCAAAGTTTGAAAGGCAGATCAATATTTTGTGTAGCGTTACAAAGAATTAAATAATAAAAAAATATATTTAAATTAAAAAGTACTATTCAACTATTTCTAGTTTACAAATAATAAAAGTTGTAGGTAAATAATAGACTAAGCGTAGTACGTGTTCGCTCCCGTTATCCTTACTTGTTGCTTTACTATACTAACCCTAATTTCCAAACGAACGACCCCCCATAAGAAGATATTAGTTTTTTTCAAATATCTTTAATGTACAGACATCGGCCAGTTACAATTTTATTATATAGATTTATATTATAATAATTTGAAACAATATCTATATCCGCTTTATTACATTAATTAATATAAAATGCCATTAACAATATAAATAACATAATTAAGTGGTGTTTATTTACTTTTTTTAATGCATCTCTTATATTCCAAGTAATTAAATTGGGTTTTTAACTATCAATAAATTTCTGTAGTAATTTTCGTGTAGATAGACTCACATTAGGACCACTTAAAATAAATCTAAATGCTTGTAATATTTACTACTGATCTATACTACTATATAAATCTATTGGCTTTGTCTGTACATTTTTTTTCCCAACTAATTTTGTGTCAAAAATCAAGGAGTCTGCATTTAAATTACATGTTTAAATTTTCCTCATGGGGTACATAACAAGTGCGGTTATTCACATTATATTACGAGCACTTTCTCTTAAGCAGATTCAAACGATCGAGTTTGAGCAAATTGTTAAAATTTAATTAATTAAATAAATAATTCATCAGATTTTAACGGTACCATACCCTGGAAATGTCATAAGTATTCACAGACTAATTAATATTGTATTGCGTGATTGATAAGCTCAAATATTTCGATAAAATACGAAAAAAGGCTCACAATTTTTTAATTAGAAATACTTAAAACAACTATAAAGTGAATCTATCAGGCTATAAGAACGCCTATTTGTAAATGTATAAAGATCAATGTTGCTTGAAATGTAAATACACACACTTATGTCGCCCATTGTACCGATTAGTCACTGATTGGAGATGCATTCGAGCATGAGACGATGATGGTCATTGAACTTTGAAAACGGTACAGTTTTTAATTTTTAACAAAACAATTAGTTCTATTTTAAACATTTCTATGTTTTTGACTTTTTCGATTTTTTAAGGCAAACAAAAATGATATTTACAGAATTTTAATAAATAAATAATTATTAATTCTTTATAATTCCATCCCAATCGTGGTTTAATTATAAATCAGTGAAATAATACACTTAATATTTTTTTATTTTTAAAATACCACTGTATTCATACTTAACAGTGCAATCAGTTAATCTCCGTTGTACCACACATCAAGCATTTTATAATAGTACAGGTTAAAGTTTTTAATATTGGCGCAGTGTATTCCGTGTGTGCCCTTCATGCTCTTATTTTATTTGGTTTTAGAAGCATTAAATTATTAGTGAACATCTTCGTTGACGACATGGTATCCTTAAACTTCCGTCCTGTTTTATTCTAAATGTTCCAATGGATGGCAGGCGGTCTACTGTCTTTATACATATTGGTATAAGAAGCCATCGAGATACTGCTATTAAAATTCCTTCGGTAATAAAACTGGTGATCAATCTTAACATTGAGTATATCAGAAGAATGAATACAAAATATAAGTATTTTTTGGATTTGAAAATCGCGACTGATCAATCGTTTTACAATCATCTTACTTAAATGACATATTCGGTTCATTATATTTTAACATATATGATTAGATATATTAGATTATTATTATATATTAAGCGTTATTATCAATAAATTATGATGGCAACTCTACTGACTCTATTTATACTGATTTCAGTAAGACCTTCGACAAAGTTAATCACTTTATACTGTTACACAAGCTTGGGGTGGGAGTTACGGGCAATCTACTGTTTTAGTGTACATCATATCTTCAATCTAGAAACTGTAAAGTTGTTTTTAATGGTTACTCTCCTACGTCATTTCTATCCTATTCTGGAGTACCCCAGGGATCTCACATGGGGCCTCTATTATTTAATATTTTCATTAATGACATATTCTCCTGTTTCATCAACTCTAAATGCCATTTATACGCCGATGATCTTAAGTATTACAGAACTGTTTGCACTGATTCGGATGCCATTTGTCTTAAAATGATCTTATCAATTTTATAAGCATTATGATGTCAAAGAAATTTCATGAGTCTCAATACCGCAAAATGCTGTGTGTTAAGATCCAGTTGTAAGAAAACATCTATAAAGAGAACTTACTCAATTGATGGTAAGACACTCTCGGAAGTAGAACATATTTGAACATACTGGATACTAAATTAAGATTTCATTTACACATTCACATCTTATTATCTCAATATTTTTGGTAGGTTTATAATATACATAATGATAAGATGATGACACTTTTTCAATATTATTTATTTTTTTACTTTGTTGACAATATTAAGAGTAATTTTAGAAAAAAAATAGTTTCTGTGAAGAAGTGGTCAAATTTAGGTATAAATACTGTTGATTTTTGCCTTATTGTGTATATTTTTATACTACTTGTTGATGTTAACAAATTAATAAATAAACTAACATCGCAATTAGTAGCACTTCAATGATTATTTTCTACTGATTGAATTATCAATTTGAATGATCGGTCACAGGATACATGCATAGATTATAATGATGACCTTAGATATATTATGTTTTAGAGTGAAAGCGTAAATATAAAAACATACTATTTACATTCGATTCTAAAGATATACAGCGAAAGGGATATTTAAAATTACAATCAAATAATATTATGAACACATGATGTTAAGTTAAGATCCACGCGTTTTAACCACTGAGCCATCTCGTGCATATGTATTACTGAATTAAAAACAAGAAAGTAAGGTAAGGAATGCAGACGACAATGTCTGATATAAGATACGAGGTATTCGTTTAATCTCAGCAAAAAAATTTAGTAATTTTTACTATTGAACCATAAAGTAGACTGTTTTGTGATCCTTCTTTTCATTCTTCTTTTTCTGTATTTTGAACCCATAATTTTAATAGTATACAGGTATTGAATTATTTTGAATACAATGAACAATATTATTAACATTTATTTTGAATACAATGATAAACTTCCCTGATCGTACGAAGTTCCCTCGCTCCTGTGCCTCAATATCAAATAATGCGGTCTCTTTTACACATGCTTTTTTATTGATATGTATGAGTGAGAGGCAATGTACGTCGTTACTTAACAACGTTTCGATCCTTGAACTTTTACTTTGTATTTATTATTTTTTTATCGAAATCCCTTGAACGATGTAACCGGTGGCCGCTGTCGTTTCTTATTATATCAATATCGTTGTCTCTATCACTCTAAGGTGTTAAAGAAAGAGACGATATAAATCATATTACTTTGAATATTGCCATCCTTTTCATATACTATTGTTGTCTTTTTGACAAAAGTAAGTAATACCAATTTTCATGGTACTTAATGTATATATTTCTGTTTGCTGATGTCTGTTTCCGCTCCTGATTCAGTATTAAACATATGCTAGGATATATTACGAAAATATACGAAAAGTAAGAAACAAATCTGGGTTTTCCACATCGAAACCATGCATTGTAATGCAAATTATAAGCCGTTTTAACTGAAATGATAGTAATCATTTCATTAATCTGAAGCGTTGAAGTCTTTTATATGCTTACAATAATTTTATTTGTAATATTGCTATTTTAAAGTGACTATTTTGTTTGTATTTCGCTTAAAGCATATTCTTGTGAAAAAGGAATAGTTTGTGTATATCCCACCGTTGTGCTAATATATCCTCTTCTCTTGAGGAGAAAAGGAGGTTGAATTTAAGGAAGTTCGGTACATGCCCGTTTCATCATGGTTTACAAAATCGAATTTTAATGAAACATGCATTCTCTTTGAATTTATCTAAGATTTACAATTTCCATATTCTGAAACGCAATTTCTACCACTATCTGCTATTATAAAAACAATTTAATTAAATTTCTCAGTTTTGCTTGGCAGCATTTGAACTAGTAGCCTTTGGTTTGGGTGTTCTAACCACTGGAACACTTTAAATCCTTACATTGAGTATAAGTTTAAAAAAAAAACGTTTTTCTAAATGCTCAGAAATATAATATCTAGGTCATGAAAATGCAGATCCGATAAGTTATAACTAAAAGTAATCCAATTCGACCTTCAGCGATAGGGGCAAGTTCCGCACGTTTTCAAAATCAGGAAATATTTTAAGCCTTAGTCACTTAGTCATCAGGATCGCATCGAACAGAGGACGGCAGCCGGGACCCGCCTCCGTCAACCGGTTTTTACACGTGCGACCGTGGTGCAAGACATTGGAGATATTGGGACATAACAAGTTTAATTTTTTCTTGTGATTAAAGGGTTATTAAATTTAACTTATTACACTATCCAGTTATATTAAAATATTAAAAAAGGAAGCTTGCACGATTGTATATAAAAAATAATAATTCAACAACTCCGAGTCTTCGAGCTTGTTAAAACGATTCATTTCGTCAAAAACTCTCGAAAAAAATTGAAATATACACAAACAAAAAACATGTAAACAAAACTATTAAAATTGACGTAATTTGGTTGATGTTCCATTTTTCTCCATATCTTTTGACTTGTGATGGTTGGCTGCAGGACTCCGTGCTCGCTCTCCAAGCCCGGGAGGTGGGGGGGGGGGGGACTTACAAGTGTAACGGGATTACTAATATTGTAGAGGACCGCAGGAACGCAACATCGATGGCTTCAATTCAAAGTTTACTTCTTAATTTGATAATCAAGCGTCGATATAATAATGATAATTGTAATTTTTTTTGTCTTAGAAAATAAGTTTTTTTTTTGAGCTTAACTTTATTTAAATCTTATTTATTTTTGATATTTAATGATTTATTTCTATGACCAAAATACAACAACTATGAGCCTTATCATCTTTGGGTACTGCTTAAACACAGAGAAACTAACATGTATAATAAAAACACACATACATTTAAAAACATTATATTATTGATTATTTTAGGTCACCTATCTACTGTCTACGTCTATTTAACTAGCTATCTTCCAAACGAGTCATTATACTGTCCCTTCATTCAGATGCCTGTTATTTGTAAAAAAGAGATAGCGATACATGTTATGCTGCTGTCTCGCGTTGTGGCTGTTATTACAGGCAGCTATCAATCAAGTGCGCTTTATAAAACTTCTGGCTTATGTTTTACATGATTTCATTTTAATCGGGATGGTGTATTTATGTATTACGACGTCAGCGGTACTTCCAGGAACATTCAAAATTTAATGCTAAATTAATTTTCTATAATTTATCAATCAATATCTTACTAAATTACTTACTTCGTGGTAAGATTTAGCAGTATTATATTAATACTAGCTGTACACCGCTTCACCCGCGTATAATTAATTAAAATATAATAAATTATTTTATTACTATAATATCACACATACACACACACACACACACACATACATTATATATATATATATATATATATATATGTATATGTATATATGGCTACTGGTAAAGAAATACGTAATTAACGATTTGAAATTATTATAATAAGATCCCGTAGGGTTTACCGATTTTATATATATATATTATACCAATTTTCATCAAGATTGGTCAAGGCGTTCTTGAGTTATAAGAAGACATACATACAGACAGACAGACAGACAGTTTTATATAAACTGAAAATCCACCAGCAGTGCACTAATGCACTATTTTCTATCTGAGGGTAATCGAAGCATAACCTATCCAATGTCAGATGTTATTAGCCATACTTTGTAATAACAAGTTATTTATTTATGTATTTGCTTTTATACAATGCATTGCGACTTACAGTAATAAAAAGTACATATTATATTAAACAAGTGTTGATATGCAAAAAGCTAATCTAAAATAATTTATTAATTTTAGCCACAGAAAAACACAGGAAGGAATGTATTCGAAAAGACGACAAAGTCTGCCTAAATCCATTGAAACTTTATTTAAATGTTTGTTCAAGAATTTAGAAGTATAAAAACAAGAAACGCTATTTTAGGCCGGCGTTACACTTTCGTTAACGATACAATGCAGTATAAGACCATTCTTATATTTATCTGCATATCAAAAACAAAGAAGCTTTATGCTTGATTTTTTAAATAAGTTTGGGGACAGGCTAATGTGCCGCCTGATGGTAAGTAGTCACCACCTATAGCCAACGCCTAGCGAAATAACTAGGGGTTTTTTTCCGCCAGAATTTAAAATACGAATATGATTGAAAGTTTTACAGAAATGTAAAAATTTAATACGCATTGTTATTTTTACCTAAAACTTTTTGTATGAGTCATAAGTCGTATTGATGCAACTAGAGCGTGCTAAATTAGTCTAAACAATTGAGAACGAAGAATAGAAAAATGCATCCAAATATTCAAATTGTACTTCATAATTATACATTTCCTATAAACTTTCTACGGAGAGAAAATATTTGCGGCCTTACTAATAAACTTTGTACTGTGGGTCGTGGGTTACATTCGAAAAAAGATGACAGTTCCATACAACTACTTTACAACGTCTTTTAACATGTTAATTAAATGGAATAGAAGTTTAAAACATTTTGTTAAAGGTTATGTTAGTCACATTTAATATAATAAAATCTAATTTGGTGGTTATTATAATGCTATACATACTAATGTATAATGTAATAAAGATCGTTATTACTAACACTGTATGGAAATATAACGTCTGTAATAACGTTAAATTATTACTATTACCAAATTATAATGATAATTATATTGAACGTCTTAGTAATACATAATAAACATGGGTGATTATTTTTATTTGTAAATAATATTACAATAATTTTCAGTGCAGTCGTTCAAGTTTGCGTCAAGCCTTAAGCGTGGGATGTAAGAATGGAAATTGTTTTGCTGTGACGAAATAAAACAGGCAGTAAAGTTGAGATGGAGTCGTAGTTAAACTCACTTCAGTTCATCGGCATTGCTAAGAATTAAATAAGTGTCCTACGTATCGTTCATCGATTATATTTCGAGATAAAGCAGTGTTTAACTAAACAACCGTTAAACAATATTTTTAAGTGAGTCACTCAAAAATAATAACTATGTAAAAAATAATTTGAATCCTTAAACTGGATTCAAATTTTTATTCCATAACATTGGCCTACCCTTCATATCACCTCAACTAACAAACAATTAAATAGTTTGTCGTCGGTATCATACTTGGACCTACACAGGTCCAACTACTTAACCGGCAAAATTGCATTGTTTGTCCCAATTTAATTCAGCGACAGTTTAGTTTATCGTGTTTAGTTCGACATTGGATCTCTCGATATTCGAATTAACCAAACCCCAATTCTTATGACTAGTTGTCACAAAGAGAATTGCAACAGAGTATCACTGTATCACTTACCAAGAGACAGAATTGCGCAAGAACTCCAGGCTGACTTCCGTGAAATCATTTTTAAAACTATTATAATTATATCGCCTCGTCATCTTCGATGGTAAGGAAAAAATATCGGGAAGTTGCCTGTAGCCTATTCCAATTGAAGAAGGTGTAATGACAAACAAACATGGGATTTATATATTCCAGACGATTTTATAATATACCTGTTATATTATGCACTGCAAACATTATTTACTTGGTGGCAGGGTTTTGTCCAAGCTCGTCTGGGTAGGTACCATCCACTCATTAGATATTCTACCGCAAAATAGCAATTGCTATTGTTGTGTTCCGTTTTGAAGGGTGAGTGAGCCAGTGTAATGGCACAAGGGACATAACATCTTAGTTCCCAAGGTTGGTGGCGCATTGGCGATGTAAGCGATGGTAACATCTCTTACAATGCCAATGGCTATGGGCGTTGGTGACCACTTACCACCAGGTGGCCCATCTGCTCGTTCGCCTTCCTATAAAATAATAAAAATAAAATAATAGCAATAAAAAAAAGCAGATCTTGATTAATGATTCTTGATTCAGAATTCATTCTGATTGAGTTATAACGTTACATTGAATATTCATAATATTGTATTTGGTTTGAATTTATATTTTGGTTCAATTTTGGTTTTTATCATTGTTTATATTTCAACACCATTCTACTTAATTACACATATCCAGTTTAACTTTACTCCCAAAGTTCCGATATCAACTTCGCTGATATTAATTTCAATGTCAAAGTTTTTTAAAGTCAAAGTCAAAAATCTTTATTCAATATTCAAGAATTACACTTACTTATTGATTGTCATAAATCTACCACCGGTTCGGAAACAAATACCTCAGACCTGAGAAGAACCTCCTCTCCTCTTGTGGTTGGTAGGTTATACCTATATGTATATTATGAAATTCTGCTACTTCTTTATTCACCAACTCATACAACTCGCATTGGAATAGCGTGGGACAAACTAAATTTCTTTAGGAGAGGAATCCTTAGCTTGCCAATGTAACATTTTCAGCCTATTATCAACTGTTTTTGTTTTGCCTAACGATTCATTATTTTTGAGAAGTAAATTGTGTGCTTATTGCACATTTAAAAATACATAAAGTTATCTTAAGCATAAAAATAATTTTCTGTTTTTTTTTTTAATGGAGGATCAAATGTATCCCATAGGTATCCATCCATTTCCTTTCCCGCCGGCAAGAGATGAGTTATAAATAGAAATCAAGCATTTAAAAACAGTAGCATTCCCGGGCTTAAATCCTTAAACTTGCTTTAAAATTCGCGTGTTCTAACCGCTGAGCCATGTCGGCTCATATATTATTTTATTAGCCACCGGGCTTTTAGTTAGTTAATAAATTATAATCGTTTAAAGTCAAAATTGTGCTCTCATGTGTAAAATTATGAATATTTAATGTATCGTAGCAACTCAATCATTCAAGTAAAGATTTTATCCTCGTAACCTTGTTGTAAATGATTAAAGGGCTACTCAAATATTGGGGTAATTAATTACCTGTACGAAATAGGTTTAAGGTAAAAAAGCCGAGATGGCCCAGTGGTAAGGACGCGTGAATCTTAACCGATGATCGTGGGTTCAAATCCGGGCAAGCACCACTGAATTTCATGTGCTTAATTTGTAATTATAATTCATCTCGTGCTTAACGGTGAAGGAAAACATCGTGAGGAAACCTGCATGTGTCAAATTTCACTGAAATTCTGTCACATGTGAATTCCACCAACCCGCAATGGAGCAGCGTGGTGGAATAAGCTCCAAACCTTCTCCTCAAAGGAGGAGAAGAGGCCTTAGCCCAGCAGTGGGACATTCACAGGCTGTTACTTTACGAAATAGGTTTTCCATCACCCATTGCCCGTCCACTAATTTAGTTATTAAAAATATTATTTTCTTTAAATTTTTGTTTAATTCTTAGGATTAATTTATATTAATATGATTCTAGAAGTTTTCACTGGTTCACTTGGTAGTAAGGTTTTGTGCAGTCCCGTCTATGTACAATCCTATCCGGAATATGTTATCCGAAAACATAAGATACTCATTATTTTTGCGTCTTAATATCTTAATTCCCAAGGTCGGTGGTGCGTTGGGCAATAAACTTTTAATTACCCTATCCTACTATAAATTACATTTACATGGTTAATATTTTTTTTAAATACCAAATAGTATGGCAATGGTGATCGCTACCCATCAAGTGAATGGAGTTTAATCATGAAACAGTAGAACGTTTTTTTTAAACGAAAAAAGTTACATAATCAATTTATGTAAAATGATCGTCTTAGCGATACTTTTGTGATAAACTCCGTTGATTTTGTAGCTTTATTCGGGTTGCGTTGAATAAATTAATTTAATTAATTTATTTGTCCTCCGTGTCAAAACTTCGAAAATCCACGAAGCATTTCTTAGGATTATCACTGATGAAAACCTCTTTAATAATCTAATTAATGCTCGGAATTTAGAAATATCAAATCATTTATTTAAAAAACATCACATCGATTTTATTATCAAATATAAACTTAATAGAAATGAAGTAAATGTGTGTAGCCGTGTGTGACCTTTTGCTAAAGCATTCTCTTCTCTTAAGAAGTTTTGGGTTTATCCCACTATGGGTTGCTAGATATAGAGGTAGCAGTTTTTCTGTTTTTACCAACACATGCAGTTTCCTCACGATGTTATCATTCATTCTTGAGCATGAGATGAATTAAGAACACGAAAGGCGCTTGCCTCGCTGATTTTTATCCGCCGGTTCTTCTCAGTATTGAGGTGTTTCTTACCGAACCGGTGGTAGATTTTACATATTGTATAAAAAATCGAATATCACTTTAAATTGTTTATACATTTATTAATAATATTATGATTATTTATTATTATGATTACTTATTATTAAATGTATCTGGTTGAAATAATCTGTTCCTGGTTGAAAATCAACGAATACTTCAGCATAGTAGTAAAACAAATCACGTCGGGGTCACCAATTATGTGGCCGGTAGTGAAGGAGTAATAAATAATCACTTCAGTACAAGTACAAGTATCGTAGTTAATGTCAAGCTCAACTTTACAGCAGTGACTGCTCAGTAATAAAACGTAGACAAGGCAATTTGATTTTATATTAGAAAAACCCTCAGCTTTACTCACTTATTCTCACGTCATGCGTATTTGAATTACAGATATAAAATATTCGAATAATTAGGTAGTAGAAATAAAAAAGATGTATGTTTCGATATGATATGTAACTCGTAAATAGCGAATGACTCAAAAAGAGGCTCTTCAATTTCATTTATTTCTTTAGGATATATAATAATATTTTTGGTATAAAACCGATACGTGGCACCATTAATAGACATTACTATTAATAGTATAAAAGGTATTGGATATTTGACGAAATTAATCAGTGAGTGGGTAGCACTAGTTAGGCTTGCACAAAGCTCTACCAAATAATTCATAATTTAGGAAACATAGCAAAATTAAGTTTATATTTTGACGGTGGAATGTATGTATATCATTCTATCGTTAATAGTGTCTAAAATAATTTCAAATACTTCTTTTTAAAGAACATAGTCAACTAAATGGCATTTTTAAAATGTCAAAAGTGTCTTTTGGTAGAAAAAAATTCCAACGAATTTCTTAAATTATTTCTTAAATAATATTATTTCTATTATTTCGTATGTATGTTATACGTATTATATGATGTATATTTATATAAGAAATACATAACTTTCTATAGTTTTCAAAGATATATCTTCAATTATCGTATCACTAGCTGTTATGAGTAGTCTAGCATGAGACGAGTCCGATCGTTTTGAACGTGATATTATTAAAGCTAGTCAATATTACTGGACTGGCTTCGATCAACTCTCTCACGTCTGCTAAGGTTGAGAAATCATGTATATTTTAATAATACTAAGTTATACTTGATATTTCGTTAAGATGAGCTTGGGATATATAGATAGATTTTATTTATTTTTAATAGGTAGAAGAATTGTCAAAAGCGCCACCTGATGGCAGGTACCACCGTCTACAGACATTGGCAATGTAAGCAATATTCCTTACATAGTCAATGCGCCACCAATCTTGGGAACGAAGATGATACGTGCTTGTAATTACACTAATTTTCCGCTAACTCACCCTTCAAACCGGAACAGAACAATACTAACTAGTCTCTTAGACTAGTAGGTATAAAGCATAAACATAAAGCTTTTCACACAAATCATCTTAATCGAAGGTAGCAAGTTCGAATACGGGCAAACACTAAACACTTATAAAAATCGTATTCATATAATCGCATAATTAACGTCACAAATATATCTTAGCAGAGGACATCTGAATAGTTATATAATTTGTAAATTATGTAAAATTACTTTTTTCATTTTATATAATATAAGCCTGAGTTGTTATATATTTAAACAATAGGCAACAAAAGGTGATGTAATGGGAATGAAAAGTGGCTTATTTCCGGTAAACACGGAACCTAACTAACGTAAACTCAACACTTCAATGTTGTTGTAAACTATAAAATGGTTCGCAATAAAGTTTTTATAGTTTGTACACTTGTTAAATTCTCGGTCAATAGAAAGCGACTCAATACGAGATCTTATGATATTTGTATTTCTAATTTATAGCACATGTAAACAACGATAACCGTACCAGGAGTCCATTTCGCCGGCTTGGTGATACACTCTCGCAGAATGATCGTCGGTCTATTAAGCTATTATAATAATAATCCTGGATGAAATTCTACCATTGTGATAAATATCAATCTATACTAAATGAGGAGACATTATGTTAGTAATTTGAAACTGAAAAGCTACTAAATTAACATACGTAAAACTTATACCACGATGCAACGCGCTTGGAGAAAGTTTTAGAGTATAATAATAGTGTTTTAGTGTTTAGTAGCTACGGTTCGCAGATTCACACGCTTTAAATTAAGACTATTCACGCGACAAGCGTGAATTTCATGTTATGGTAGATAATAAATGCTCAGGTGGTATTATAATGCGGAAGTGGTCTCAGTGTGAGGGAATAGTGTGTATGTGTGAGCATGCAGGTGTATAATCCGATGGGACGGCAATCCGACACGACAGAGAGGTGCAGGAACAACGAACGTGACCAACTAACCTAATTACATTTAAATTCTTAACCCCGACCTGATATGGAGGATATAACAAAAAATCTAATATTTTTTATCGACTCGAAAGCTATTTTGAACCAGCACATCGAGACGTATAAACTAGCCACTAGACTTACGGGTGATACATTTTTCCTACTAGTATTACGAATTACATAAGCGTTTGTTTGCTTATGACAGAGCTGACAACGCCCTTTCACTCGTTTACCTAGTCCAGCAAGCTAATAGATCAAACAGGCCACGAGTGGAATCTTACCCTTAAGTGCAGCTGGATAAACAATACATCGCAATGAATTCGTAATATTTAGGTCGTATGCCATAAAATCTGGTTTACTGGTTTAAGTAAAACAGACAATGTAATATACTTTTGAGAAGTTTATTCATAAAAGTAACGAATGATGCAGAATGGTCATATTACCTTGTCTGTCTGCGTAAGTTACACGTGAATTAGTCGTAGGTAAGTCAGTCTATTCTGAAAAATAATAAGGAATGCCAAATCTCCGCTTCTTGGTAAAAATTTGATTTGACTGGCAGCTCAGTTTCACGGAACACGATACCGTTCTATGGTAATGCTATAAAACTGTATTGTGTTCCGTGAAACTGATTTTCTTCTAAAAAGGAAAAACGCTAAACGAAAATAATATCTATAATAAAAATTTAAAAATATAAATATAAAAATTTAAATAACAAAACAAAAATTACAGGATATATAATTTTAAAATTTAGACTATATAAAATGATTTACTACGTATTTCTATCGTATATTCTCTGATGCTGATGATCGTCGGCTTTGTGCATTTTTATATGAACATATAAATATAAAGCCGACGAGAGATACATAAGAAACATAAACATAGAAAAAAATGTTTCTTCGCTTTTTAAGATTAAAGCTGAACACTGTTCCATTACAATTTCCACATGATTACACCTCATTGATAAATAAAAAATTTAAAAAGACGGGTCCGATTAAACTTAAGCAATGGCCTTGCTTAATCGCTAATAAATACGTAGCTAGTCAATAAAAATATTTGACCGCTTAAAATTGTTCTAAATTTTTTAGTGTTCGTTATAAAATTATAAGTCGTGACGACCAAGTGGAACGTGCTCGTGTCTTAGCAGCAATATGGTGGAATAAGCTCCAAGAATTCGTCTTGAAAGACAGTTAAAGACTGGGATACTTTATTAAAAAAGGGATGAAATACTTATGTATATCACTCGGTGGTAGAGCTTTGTGCAAGCTCGTCTGGGTAGGTACCACCCGCTCATCAGATATTCTACCGCAAAACAGCAGTACTTTGTATTGTTGTGTTCCGGTTTGAAGGGTGAGTGAGCCAGTGTAATTACAGGCACAAGGGACATAACATCTTAGTTCCCAAGGTTGGTGGCGCATTGGCAATGTAAGTGATGGTTTACATTTCTTACATGCCATTGTCTATGGGCGTTGGTGACCACTTACCATCAGGTGGCCCATATGTTCGTCCGCCAACCTATACAATAAAAAAAAAAAAACTTTCGACAGGTTTCGTGACATGTTATCACAATTAAATTCAACGATTTTTGTCCATAAAAAGATTAATGATAAATTTTGATCACGAGTGATTATTACAGTAGTTATTAATAAATTAATTTCTTTGTTAATTTCAAAGGTTTTTATATGCATTTAATTCGTCTGAAATACGCGCAATATTAATCAGTTCTCGTTACTTCATTAACGTCAAATTAACTTCGACGGTCCAAAGGGAATACGTGTCAATGCAAAAATTACGATACATGTGTATGACACGCCTGCAGTGCTACTCTGTATGAATTCACTTTATGGTGATATACTATTATATATGGTCATGTTGCATATCACTTTCTGACAATGCACGACCGTTTTCTGCGGTGTGTGTTCGAGTGTGTTCTTACATAACCTTATTGACATAAATTTAATGTCAGATATTGCCAATCTATCAAAATCTACTTATCTAAATGAAATATTAGCTTTTAAGTTATATAAAATTTACTAAAACGAACTTTAACACGCCCGATTCGCTCAGCGTAAATTCAAACTTTAAATTTTTCTATAATTAATTGAAAGAGTTAATGTAATATTTATCAAGGTTTACACAAAATTAACACCCAACAACAAACTTTTGCATTTATAATATTACTTTACAAAATATCGCACCATATCGTAGCCACACCGTATCGTAATCACATAAATATAACAAATTTATTTTAAAAACAAATATTTAAATAACGAATAAACTTTGAACAACTTCTTTTATAGAGAGTATATAATTTTTATTTCAGCGACATCTCACATAAGAGACTATGTAAATTTATTCAGCTCATGATTCATTTAAGCTATTTGTAGTTCCGTAGTACAAACGCTATTGTTTAAGCTTATACAGAATAGGAGATACAAAAGAGGTGGCATAGAAAAATGTATTAAATTTTGTTCAAATAATATTATGTTTAACATATTTTTCTTGGCGAATTACTTCATCCGTTTGCTAAAATATCTGCTATGGGCACTTTTTTAATTGTTAAAAACTTTCAACGGATTTGGTTTAGTTAAACTAAGGTGCAAGCTCTGAGATGTATTTGTCGTTTTCGTATTAATGATAATACCAGTTTCGAGAGTCGTCAGTGAAAGGTCCTTGGGTTTTAGATTTAAGTAGCTCAGCCGTAGCTATAGATATTTTTTATCGTCTCTTATAAAATAACGGTGAATTTTGACTCAAGATTCTGACTACAGGGAGACGATATTGTAAAACCAAGATAAAATATTACACTATCATTCATCTATCTCTCATTTGTTTACAAAATTATTAATAACGTAACAGAATGAAAAAGATTCATTGATTAAATATGAATGATAAATAAATATAAATTGCCTTTAATACATATGTGGCGAGATAGATGTCGCTACATCACTCCTCTCCGAGACCGGAGTTCGATAGCAGGTTGAGTCGTCCATACATCTTTGTGATGCTTGCCGGGCTAGTGGAATGTTCCAGTGAGTCGGAACCAGATGCCCCATAGTTCACGGTGAGTCGGAACTGTCTGCGGTGATGCCCCAGTGAGTCGGGGTGGTGCAGTGCTGCGTAGTGGCTGGCTGCTGCGTCGACCAGGAGAGAAGTGCGTCTCTGCTTGCTGACCGGCCGAAGTCCAGTATGCTGTGCCAAGGTCGCTGAGAAGACCGTGGGTGATGACCAGGAATGCGCGTCCGCTGCATGCTGGTGGTCAGGATACCCGTAGTAGTCGTGGATGCTGGCTTGCTGTATGACTCGCTGCTCGAAAGCTTGAGGAAGGTATGATGACGTCACGATGACGTAGTTTTGCGAAGGCTGCGTTGACGTTCATGTTCGGGGTCACCAGTTTGGTATTGACCATTGAAAAAGGAGGATCCTCCGACCAGACTGGGTGTGTTTGTCTGGTGGGCTACTGCCCGACGGTTGTTGTCGGGTTCTTGTATATATGTTCAATCGCTCGGATAACTTTAATAACGCGATGTAGGATACGTCAGCTTACAGTTTTCGTATGTGGCGAGATAGATGTCGCTACACATATATAGTTATATCCCATTCGATTTTCAAACAAATCATTGAATTAATAACTCGGTATATATGATAGATGTAAAAACTCCTTGCATCGGAAATGTTTCTCTAATATGTTAAATACATACAGTGTTTTAAAATTAGAACTCCAAATTTTTAAGAAGAGGTTTTATCCAAAGAAGTTTTACTTTTAAATATACACACTTTTTAATTAATCTAAACAAAACTAAAGCAACACAAGCCACTTCTGTTGCAGCTGTTCTAAGTTATTATAATCAACACGTGCCTTATCGGCGTAAGTTACATAACCCCATAGGAAATGAACTTGTAGCGTTAAGGTCATGGGCCTTGCCTTGCGTAACAGCTATGGTTTGTGAATGCGTTCAGCGTTCTTTTAATCTATCAATATAAAAGTTGAAGAGAGAGTTCGTGTATACAATAGTTTGTTGTTTTAAATCATTTTCTTAGAACAAAATTCATCCAGTGTTGCAATATTATTGTAACTGGATAATAAATTAGAATATTGTTCTAACTTATGTTTGCAAAGACCTCGACCATTGATCATTTACTGTATAATTGTTTGACATATTTTGTAGCTGGCATGGCCTGGTGGATAGGGCACGTCATGGCGGCTTCTGCAACAAATCCATGCAAGTTCTATTGAAAAATATAGTGTTTAAAAAATATCATGAGAAAACCTGCGAGTTTCTGGCACTGGACCATCGAGGTATAAACAGCACACTTCGTAAAAGAAGTGAAGGCATTATCCCATTAGTGTGACTTTTCCTGTTATAATGTATGTAAACATAAGAGTTTTGTGCAAGCTCGTCTGGGTAGGTACCAACCACTCATAGGATATTCTACCGCAAAACAGCAGAACTTGGTATTGTTCTGTTCAGGTACAAGGGACATAACATCTTAGTTCCCAAGGTTGGTGGCGCATTGGCGATGTTGTTTTTTTATACTATGTAGTATATGCGCATATAATAAAGTTATTTTATATTTGAATGAAACCAGTAATGTAAACATCAAAGAAAAACATTAAAGTATTCGAAGTTTTCAAGTCTGTTTCGAAACAAATCGAAACATTTTACTGATATTATTCTCTTTCATAATTTCTATTTACTTGTACTTGTAAAATTTAGTAGTATTGCGATCTGTCCTTTTACGAAAAATACGAAACGAATAATGGGCTTATTTCGGACCAACGATAAAGCCAGATCAAATGATCTACTTACGAGAGTTTATCCCACTGGAGGGGATGCATTATTGTATCAGAGTTTGCAGCGTGACTGCGCTTGTGTAATTACAGGCACAAAGGACTGAACACATTATGTCCCACGGTTCGAAGCACATCGGTAATAGAACTAGCTCTGTGATGTTCGTATTGTGATTGTCTTCGCGTAGACGTGACGCGATAACCGGCCACACATCTTATTTAATGAATTTTAATTAGTTTTTTATATAAACTAATATCGATTTTATAATAAAAACATAATCGATATTCGTATATTATTTAAGATTTCAATGAATTATTATCTGGTAAATTGATATTTATGTGATGTTAAGTAATATTGGATTTTTATTGAAGTATAAGAATTATGATTTTGTATAGTAATTATTTTTAATTTTTATTTGTATTTATTTAAGGTTTTAATGTGAATAAAAATTTAATTATATATAGTTACTCTGGTTTATATATTAATTTAGATTAAAGGATTTCACGAAGGATTTCGTTGGACTATCCGATCCGGGCTTAATTTCAGAGTTTTCATTTGATATTTCAATATTCCAAGTGTTCCACGGATAAGCATAGTTGGTAGTTTATGCGATCTACCAAGTTTCGTAATTTATGTAAACAACAATATTGTTGTTTGCAACTAACATCGGAGCGCCTGTTCAACTTGTTTGCAATGTTTCAACTTGTTTGTTTCATTGAACGAATATATTGGCGGACGTCAAACCCAATTTTATATCGTGACAACAAACAACAGGACGTTCTCTTGTACCGCTCTTTAGTCTCTTGTGAGTGCGTGACCCATGTTCTATTCACTTCGTTGATGTTATACTATTAAAATAATATGTTTTTTTTTTTAAATAAATTACACGAAAAATATTTTAGTTTTCGTTTTTCTTTAATTACAATTCCTTTCAACGACCACTCATTTCGAAGTTTCACATCTCCCTAGCGGTCAAGTTTCTTAAAACATTTATTTGAGATTTATTTTGAACCAGTTTCCGCCCGTAGCTTCACCCCTGAACGAGGGAGGGGGCGGGTTTTGTTAGTTACCCTATGTCCTTTTCTGTAACCCTGAAAACGAGCCAATTTCAATGATGATCGGATCAGATGATCAAATTCACTTTTGCATTATAACAATTGAACTCTCACTACAACTCAATACAACTCTTGTCTATTTAAAATCATAATTAATTGACTTTAATGTTAAAGTTGCAAAATTTTAACAATTCGATATTGTATTTTATTAATCGTAGTCCGTGTGCGTTTGTTTCATAGTCATTAGTTTTTTTTTTCGTTGGTGTTGCTTTCTGAGGCACGGGATTGTTAACACTGGCAAATTCTAATCTTCTGCGGCTCGATCGGGGTTTGAATCCATTCACCTCGAGATCTGCAGCCTACTGCGCTTCTTCAACAAGACTCTGATCAACATAAACTTCTTAGATATAAACAGTTTCAAACAATAAGAGGTACATTAACGACGAAAAATCTATATTTTGATTAAAATACAAAAAATAAAAACATTTTTATTTACTTGTACTATCTCTTTTAAAACTCGGTCGTATCGTCGACTGCGTTTCTTTTACTTTTTATATGAAAGACGTGCTTCCTGCTCATGACCCTTGAAGGTTTTTAACCTCGAAGCACCTGCTCTTACCACTCACGCGAAAAGAAATAAAAAAAACAGTCTCGTTTAACGGCTAGAGCTTTATTCACTTGTAATGATACTCTTAATCCTAAAAAGCAATTATTGCTGTTAAATTTCAACTATAAGAATGTATTAAATTATATATATCTATTTATTATGATCTTTACAACATGTAATTATTCCCAATGACTGGAATACATGGATCCTAACCGAAGATTCATGCATGTGTATTTTATGTTTACCTGAAATCTACATGTGTCAGTTGAAAGTTTAGAACATGTATATCATTATGGGACATTTACAAGCTGTAAAATTATTTTGCTTTAATGCTTAATACGAAAAAAAATCAATTAATAATATCAGTGGCGCAACACAAATTGTAAACAAAATACTAACAAAATAAATAATTTGCAATCCAAAAATTATGATTGTCGCCGGGAAATACACCCGTACACATACACTACACATACCATACATACCATACACACCACAAACACATAAAACTACTATAAACCGATAGGCATATACAAACGCACGGACTAACTACATATAAGACGAAATAATAAAAATATACAAAAAACAGTTTAAAAACGCTTGACGATTCGAGTCGATTAGATGAAGATTCAAAGGGGCCGATAAGAGCCTGCTTGATTAATTTAACGATGCCTCGTTTCTTTTATCAGAATAATACAATAGATGTATTGACAAATCTTACTGCCAAAGTGTGAAATAACTCTTTAAATAACGAAAATAACACAAAACGATAGAACAAAATTCTATTTGACATTGTTTCCACATCTTGAACGACACATATACATCCCCTATCCTTCGAATCTGATAAAGGCAAGAAGCTACTACAGATTATATTGCCTACTAGCTGGGAACTGGTATTAGACTCACACGAACTCACTAAAATTAACTAACAGGAAATTTTCAAAAATAAAAAAAGTCTTCCAAATAATATTTCAAAGTTAAACTTTCACATTGATACCAGCTGTCGTAAATTTTAATTTATAACCATCCTTAAAACGTCACGTGAAACACGTGTTTTGCTTTTGTAATACACAGATATAGTACAGATGAATCAGATTGAAGACGTATTTGCGTCAAATAATTTTCATATATATATTTAATTTTTGTAAGTATCTATTTCTAACCGAAAGTCAAAGTCAAGAGTCCAAAATCTTTATTGAATATAGAAGCGTTACAATTACTTATTGCTTGTCATAAATCTACCACCGGTTCGGAAATAAACACCTCACATCTTGAAACAAAACCTTACCTAAACACTGAAAATTTTGTATTAATATTTTTTTTTTTAACTAATGTTAACGATATGTTAATTATTAATAACCATTGGGGTATTTTACACAATACAAGATTAGAATATATTTGACATAAAGGGATATATTCATTTCATTGTATGTAATACAGTACATAATGTCATTAAAGAACAAGAGTGAATACTAAGTTTCTAGGTTAACATGAGTATTAATAAGTCAAAATGTCGAAAACAAACGGATTCTCTGTTTTCCATACAATAAAACAGTTTACAGGGTATGAATAAATTTTGCATATTTCCTTATAATTGTTCTACGTAACCTCTTTTCGTCCTTAATTAAAAAGTTATATATGAATATGCTAAAGATGATCTGTGAATAATGAAACTAACATTTAATAGCGATACCATTTAGAAACGTTGATAAATTTTTAAATAAGATAATAATTGGAACTTGAATATTTGAGTCGTTTTCCAAAAATCTGATTAAAAGATAACAAAACAAGTCCCATGAGGACAATTTCATTAATCGTAATTTATGTAAATAACCATATAGTTACTATTAACAGTAAATCGTAAATATTAAAGACTCTCTTAGCCGGATTTCACTTAAAATCTATTGGGTATGGGCCGGTGCGTAATCCTCTAATGATATATGTATTTTATTTATTATAATAATAATATCTCTAATGATATATTTAGATCTCAAGTTAAAAACTATATAAAATACACTTTTATCTATACTAATATATAAAGCTGAAGAGTTTGTTTGTTTGATCCGTTTAATCTCAGGAACTACTTTTTCGAATTTGAAAATAATTTTTGTGTTGGATAGTCCTTTTATCGAGGAAGGCTCTAGGCTTATTTTTATTAATTATACGCGGGTGAAACCGCTGGGCACAGCTAGTTGTAAATATATAAATTATTATGACTATCTGCCAACTCAAACTATATATATTCATCACATCACATTTTGTATATTTACAAGTCAAATTTATTATTATTCCTTGTGTAATAATCAAGAGTAAAACTTCAACTTGGATAAAAGCTTAAGGTATCAGAAATTAATTTGCGACTTTTGAACATCTAGGCGGGCCGTATACCCTTGAGTTGTTGAGATTACGCATAACGTTCGCAAGCACGTACGCACGCATGCGAGCACAGGCACAAAAACGCACACAGAGGCACTCAAGGTGTAAATTAGGAAGGACTTTTGTTGCACGATTAAATCTACTTCAATAGTCAGGGTTGTTTTATTGTGTTTTTAATATAGTTATATATATGTTAAATTAAAATTAATTACTTCAAAATACCTTCAAAGTTTAAACTTAAAACCGGTGTATTTTCCACTTTTGAAGTTTCTTGTGTAGTTCCTGCTTAAGTGTCTATATTGTAAACTTCATGAAGTAATTATGCAATTATTCTTAGACTCAACCGAGTTTCATTACGATGATTTTCTCTACAGCCGAACACGAGATGAATTAAAAACAAATCGACAACATGTATATAACTGATTTCCAGGATTTGAACCTGCCATCTTCGGTAAAGATTTACTTGTTAGAGTTGCTGTATAAATACGAATGACATTACTCATTCTAAATTTAAATCAAGCTCTGTTCTCTAAAGCTGGATTTATTCTGGTGTCACCTGTATGGTATTTGCAATTTCGATAAGATCTCGTTTATTGCTATATTGCGAGTCGAAACTTACTTTGAATACTACATTGGACTGACGATTGCAGAAGCCCGAGTTCGACCTGGGATTAAAAGCCGTGACCGACTTAAATATTCTTATTTTAGTGTTGAGACAAGAAACTCTCAGCCTCAGCCCCGACTTTGCAAATTTGCAGTGTTATACTCAAATGTCAAATCAATGATGACAGAAAGAGATGTCAGTATCTAACTAAACAACGTTTATTAATAAGGCCGATACTGGTTATTTTATATATATTAATAAAATAAATAAAGTATATACATGGAAGCAGATATTTTAATATCAATTATGTATTCATAATGTAGTTCAAGTTGGCGCTGGACGAATATAAAATAGACAAGTTGAAGGCCATGGTCGAGGTGGCCGGAAATATTGTTTTGAATATATTAGTGAGAACTGTCTGTAGCGACTTTTAGATGGCTAAAAGGATTGAATATAAAATCAATTAATGTAAATATGTACTAGTTAGTTGTTGACATTCAAGATACGTTGCCGAGAATATTACACGCCAAATGTTTGTAGGCAGTTTGAGCTTTTTTTACAATTTCATCGTAAATGCTATATACAATTTTTTGTTAATAACCATGTAACCAAACTGTACTGAAACTACATTTTAGTTCCTATCTATAATACAATAATAGTTTTTTGAGAAAATATACGCAACGTTTAAAAATACTCTTAGATGAACTTTGTCAAAAATATTACTTAGACCACTTTAGCTCTGGGCTAGTCCAATTAACTTTTCATTTACTTAACTCATTTTTTTCATTTTCAGGATATACAGATTTGAGAAGTTACATCGACGACTCTCTATAATCATATTACAATAATTATTTTTAATAATAGTTTATTTACCGTTTGATACATATAAATAATACGATTTGTAAGCAGTATTTTCTTCGTTAAGGCTTGACACCAAATTATTATATATAAATTACAGTTAACAAATTCAATCCTTATGAAATCTTACAAAACTGTACTTTCTATAAAGGTCACACAAATAACTCTATCGCTTGTAATTTGCGTGCACGGAATCCCACCATCTGCATGAACTGACGAGAGCTTGCCAGATTGATTAAATTTTCCATTCGAGTGTGAATTGTAATTCACTTATAGGTTTTTAGATATAATTGAAAATTGTAGACGTTATTCAATTTGTAATAAATATTTGAAAGGCATAATTCGATATAATATATTATATTCCTTTGAAACGATGGCTCAGTGGTTAGCCTTAGTGGTTAGATTATACTTACTCTTCGAGTAAGCAAATAACGGGTTTAAAATCCCAAATAACCAACGGGGAGAAATACACAATATAATAAGTTTTCTGACACTTTAAAAATATACATTTAAAAAGAAATCAAGTTATTTTACCGGTTACTGAATACAATCCTTAACCCAGTTGCTATAAAATCACCTTATGATTTGAAGGATTTGTTATGATGTTGGATTATTCATATTAAAAGTCAAATATATGAAAGCAAATATTAATTTGTCAACATCTGCAAGGACACATCGACACGGTAAGAAAAATAAAACATCACTTTCAATTCCATTGACAGAAAGAGCGAAATCAGTGCTAAGCAACGTTATAAGTAAGCCATTAGATATTATCGAATGTATGGGAGACAAGAATATTTATTTTTACGTTTGAATAAGTGGAATTACGTACAGGCCAGGGTACACACAAAGTCTGGTAGCACTATGGCTATCGCTAAAATATGAAATACTTATTAAAACATAACATTTTAAGATGTATAACATTCCTAAGAAATTTACAAAACGTATCACGTTCAGATTACATAGTAATTATCGCGAGGCATGCAACGCTTATGCGTTTGTAGTAGATGCATGCTACTGAATAAGTCAACAGAAATACATTTATCGAGTTCAGTGACCGCGGTTAAGAGTCAAGGTAGCAGCTTCTCAGTTATCTTAGATTGATGTTGTGAGTAATTTGAAAAATAAAATGCCTTACAATTTTTTTTTAAATATAATTTAATATTATACTGAAGTCCTTATCAATTTCGATTCGAAACTCGACCACATTAAAAATACTTAGGTATATAAAGCCGAGATGGTCCAGTGGTAAGAACGCGTGAATCTTAATCGATGATCGTGGGTTCAAACCCGGGCAAGCACCACTGAGTTTCATGTGCGTAATTTGTGATTATAATTAATCTCGTGCTTGACGGTAAAAGTAAACATCGTGAGGAAACCTGCATGTGTCGAATTTCAATGAAATTCTTTCACATGTGTATTCCACCAACCTGCATTGGAGCAGCGTGGTGGAATAAGCTCCAAACCTTCTCCTTAAAAGAGGAGAAGAGGCCTTAGCCCAGCAGTGGGACATTCACAGGCTGTTACTGAGTGTCACTGAGTGATATAAAATTACATTAAAATAAATGGGTAGATCAGACCTTTCTAGAGTAATCATGATTACATTATAATATGTAAATTTTATCTCAATCATTGTATATGATAAAATTGATACATTGAGAAAAAACTTAAAGGTTATTAAGAGTTCTAATCAAAATTGTAATTAATAAAAATAATGGACCGAAATAAACTAAAATCATTTTTATATTGTAATGTATGAAATGAGTTTCATTTTAATATATATAAATCAAATAATGTTAAACTCAAACGATTGATTGGTAGTCATTGCTGTTGAACTATCTACCTTTTAACTTCTGCGCCCTATCAGGTCGATAGTACCGAGTGATTATCACCCTAATTACACATTACACAAACACACAAGGCAAACTTCGATACAATTAGACGCATATTAAAATTAACTTCCTGGATTTGTTTACAATTTCACTTGTGATATGAAACTTGTGCATTTAAAAGAATAAGGTCCTCCAGACCGATTTCGGCCACGGCGGCCAATCTCAAGAGGGATTAGCCAACTGCGCAGGAGATATTTTGGTGCACAAGTGTGTGCGCAAACACAGGTGCACTCACTATTCCCTAGCTCTCATAATCCGATGGGACGGCAATCCGACACGACCGGAAAGAGTTCAGGCGCAGGACCAACGGCTTAACGTGTAACGGAGTGTACACACTTCCAACTTCCAGACTCCGGGCTGCTACTGAGAATTTCCTGACAGAAAAACCCAATAACTATTTACTGGCCCGACCTGAAAATTGAACCCAGGACCACCGGATCTGCGACCTTATATCTAACCACTAGACCAACGAAGTAATAGTGAAACTTGTATATATAATGGTGCTACCACACGTTTATTATTTTTTTTTTAATATTTTCAACATCAAGTAGTAATATAACATTTACATAAAACATACATTTTTTAAAATTATTTGAAAGTCTTCAACATTTACATATACATAATTTTAAAATAATTAATTTACTCTTTGAATAGGTAATTCGCTTAATACCATTAATGTTAAAATTAAATATAATATAACATTCGTAGTATACGAATGTTATATTATTCTTACTTGGTAGGGCTTTGTGCAAGCCCGTACGGATATGTACCACATACTCATCAGATATTCTACCACGAAACATTAATATTTAGTATTATAGACATAACATCTTAGTTCCCAAAGTTGATGGCGCATTGGCGATGTGAGGAATGTTAATTAATGATGTTAATTGTTACAATGTTACAGACCGAACACCCATTTAAAAAAAAAAAAAATTGGTAATGTAGTAAAAAATGTAAGAGCACCACTCTTACATAATTTTTTTTTTATTTTTGTAACGATTCTGACGTGATGGAAAGTGACTACCACCTCGCATCTGCAACACCCGAGGGCTTGCAGGTGCGTTGCCGGCCTTTAAGGAATGAGTACGCTCTTTTCTTGAAGGTTGCTGTTATGTCATATCGCTTCGGAAATATAAAAAAAAACAACATTAATTCAAGCTTAATGATATGTAGTTAGTGTACAATACCCACGTCTTACATAATATTTACATACAATAGTAAGTTCGTTGACTGGGATAAGTGAGAGTGACTTAGTTTAAGTTAAACTATATTGGAATGGTTAATCGGTTTTTTATTGTTTTTGTTCGAACGGTAAAATATAAAATAAATTTGCGTTGTTATATATTTTTCAGATATATTTTATGTTAGTTTTGGTAAATTTTACAACTTATTATATTTTTATTTAAGTATAAACGTTTTTTATTTTATGTTTTATACGAAGAAATGACAATGTTTATTTTATTAGTGGTCAAAATTAATTCTTTGGGGCAAGGGACTTCATTAATTCATAAGTTATATAAACTTAAGTAAATAAGAAATATACATTTATCAGACGTTTAAAATATTTTTAGTTAGCATAACATGGCTCACTATTGCTTTACGCTCAACATTTCTTGCAGTGTGGATGAAAAACGTTGACGTTCAAACCCGAGCAAGTGCCACTAAGTTATGACATATAGCTTAATATGTCTTGATTGAACTTATATTCTCGAAAGAATCATGTAATCCTACTCATCCACATTGGAATGGCTTGGTGTGATTAGCTCTTTTTGTTTCATCCGAAATCTTTACGTACTGTCATTATATTTTATAATAGGTAGTCGATCAACTTCTGAATCAAAAGCGATTCGAATCATCTTAATAAGCTTTCGATCAAAGTGAAGAAACAAAAATGTATTCAACAAAAGTTTGCAATCCCTTAGATCTGATTGATTTAATTTCAATTTTCAATTATTACTCTTCTCAATTGCTTCTTGAGCGACAAATTTAGAACAAATAAAAACTAAAGGAACGATTAATAAATAATAACTAAAACAAATAGAATAATTGTGATATTATTATTTAACTGGCTTAAATTTAAGTTTTAAATAAAAGCCATTATTTTATGTTGTTCGTTTGAACGAAACCGCTAAATTATAATAAAATTTTATCAAGCTAAATAAATACAGTCAACATAATAAGTTATTTACAGATAAAATATTTAAGCGTTTGTTAAAAAAGCTAAAAATTCTTATTACAATAATTGAAAAATTAATATGTACTGAATGTGCTATTATTTATAAGGAAGTATCGCGAATGAATGTTTGTGCTGACGCTATATCCTTACAGTGTCCCTCATTAAAAGTTTTGGAGAATTCACTATGTAAACAAAGAGTTAGTCTATACACGACGATTTGGGGAGCCATTTTGTTAAAGTTTCAAGGTTTTATCGTACGACTTATTGTCATGAATGAAAGTTTAAATTACTGTACAATAATTTAACAAGGTGCTATAATCTCGAACTCGACCCTCGAAAATGACTTAATGCCAGAAAAAAAACAATTTAAATATATATATATTTAAATCTTTTTACATAACATAATTTCAGAAGACGAAAGAAATCCAGTGTTTAATAATTAAATAAATCCGTGACATCACATAGTTTTATTTACAAGGCGAGCTTACTTTTAGACGCGATGGACCAGTTGGACCTACTCGTGGATAGTGATTTAAATTCAGAAGCAAAATATTCTTATCCTCATGCTGATGAAGGAAAACGTTGTGAGGATACTTGGACTTCAGAATATAACACGTATTCAATATTACGATGATGCTACAAAATAATCAGACTGTAACTGAAAAATAATTAATGCAATTGATGAAGTTAAATTTTAAAACTTATTTGTCAAATTGTATCCAATTATTCGCATTCTAAATACTTACTTAAGTTATTCAAAGAAATATTAATATTGTTATTCTTGCAGCAATTACGAACTTCTTCGTAAATTCGATCACGAATCCGTGATATAACACTGTCATCACTCACAGTAAAACTTTCCCTAACAATCCTTGCTCTGTGTAACTTTCAATGTAACTATGTACAAATACTGAACTTTTGCTTAACTAGAACTTGAAGTCCAATTTGTTTTGTTTTAATTATAAATCATATTTCTTATATATATAAAAGAGAATTCGATAATTGATGGCGTTTTATTTAGAAATAATAAGTCGACCCTATTTAGGAACCTCCTTTATTGTACTAATTAGGTTACTTTAGACTTAGTTCATCTTATATAATGAGGAATTAAAGTACTTTTAAATGTCCCCCTGGATAAAGGTATCATTTACTTCTATTTTATCTGCTTCTAGCATACATTTGTAATTACGTCGAAACCTTTGAGGGCACAATTACTTATCAAAATTTCGTATTTTTGAGATGAATGGCATAATAATTAATATGGGACAAACACAATTATCAAATATATAATACTGAGTGTAGTGCTGAAGAGACGTTCAAAGTGTAGACAGATACAATAAAGCACATTCAACAAAATTTTTAGAGCACAAACTGATATTAAAAATATTTATGTTTATAACATATAACGTATCGTTTTATTGCTTCCTCTAGCAACAGTATGGTATGGAATATTTTTCACCCTGAGAGCGGAATTGCGATTCAACTGGGAGGTTACAGTCTAGTTTATAATTTAGGTTATTTAAACAAGCATTTTTACTAATAATCAAGTTATGCCATAGTTAGTTGTGAGTGTTCTTAGAAACAAAATGTTTACATTGATATTAAAATTAGATTATTTTAAATAGTTTATTAATAGCTTATTTAAAGTATAAAGTTAACTTTAAATGTGGTAACTCAGTGAATAAAATAACCCGAAGATTTAAGACTGAAAAGTTTTGTAGGCCAATTGATTAATGAAGATTAAGTTAAGAACCGCCACGAAACTTGGCCGGCGAACGGATTGCAGGAAATTAAAAATATAAAATATTTTTTTGAAGTTATAATTAATATTTACATTAAACTTATTCTAAATGCCTATTAACTGGGTTCAAATTATTTAAATACACCAGACATTTAAATAACTTTAAATAATAGATTTAGCGAGTTATTAGGTATGGGTATTTATTGATGGAGAAAAAGTTTCTATCACCATAGAATCAATATATTTTTTTATCTCAAAAATATTTTTTTATGTTATAGCTAGGCGGATGGGTAAATGGGCCACACCACAAAAATATGAACCATTCCTTACATCGCCAATGCGTCACTAACCTTGGAAACGAGGATGTTATATCCCTTGCGCCTTTAGTTACACTGGCTTACTCATCCTTCAACTCAGAACTCAACAATATTAAGTATTGCTGTTTAGCGGTGGGATATCTTATAATTGAATGGTTCCTACCCAGATGGGCTTGCACAAAGGCCTACCAGCTCGGTTTTGAATTAAAGATTTTTCTTATTGAATATTGTATCCGTTTTACAAATTAACAAACTTTAATCCGAAGTCATTTATGCAAGCTTTAATATATGTTTGTATATTTCAAAGAAATATTCATTCGGTGAACGTCAGCGTCAACAAATCGAGCAATGCGGATATCGTTCTAACTCAACCAATTATATTATTGCAGCCGATATAATATTTAATTTTCTAATTCATTACTTGTTTCCATGCAAATTTTCAATGAAATACATTTTCAGTAGTACAAAGGAAAAGCGCTTCTATTTAATTAAGGGTAGTGAACATTATGTTTGTCATTTAATCGTAGACGTATATTTGGTAGGGGCCGTAATTAAAGACATACATCTCTGGAGCGGGTTGGCTGTGACAACGTTTTTATTGACGACAATACGGCGCTTACGAACGCAATTAATTTTGATATTAAATTTGTATTATGAATGTATATTAGTCGGGTTCGTGTGAGGTTTTAATCTTTAAAGTATTTTATACTGTTGTGAACATGAATTTACGTAAATCATAAAAATACATATATTATTTACGGAAAATGCGCAATTGTTTGTCACATTAATTTACACATGTTCTGGACATCCAAGTAAATGTTTTGATGATTATAGATATTCGAATGTATGTGGTGGAAATATTGTATGTTTTATATAAGATGAGCATACAAATACATACTCTGTGATAAAACCGAAATAGATTTACTCGGTGGTAGAGCTTTGTGCAAGCTCGTCTGGGTAGGTACCACCCACTCATCAGATATTCTACCGCAAAACAGCAGTACTTTGTGTTGTTGTGTTCCGGTTTGAAGGGTGAGTGAGCCAGTGTAATTACAGGCACAAGGGACATAACATCTTAGTTCCCAAGGTTGGTGGCGCAGTGGTGATGTTGTTTTTTTTTTTTAAGAAATATATAAACCACTCTCTATGGGCGTTGGTGACCACTTACCATCAGATGGCCCACATGCTCGTCCACTAATCTATACCATAAAAAAAAATAAAAAAAAAATAAAAAAAAGATAATTACTATTGTAAGACTAAGCGTGTGATATTCAAAGTATATTGTAGTATTATAATACGTCGTCTGTAAAATTCAAGTAGGCTTTCAGATGTATTTTTAATTGTCTTAGAGTTTAGTATTCATGACTTAGAATTACTATTAATATTAAAATTCATTTATTGTATTCAAAATATATAACTTTAAAATTCGGTAAGCGAATATTATTCAACAGTATAAAGTTTTAAAGGAGTTCGGTGAAAATTAATAGAACGTTAGCCTGATGTTACATTCTAAATTGACAAATGTTAGACGAATATTACTCACATTTTAAGAAAGAAAAATGACATCGGATGTAGTGTAGTGACGTACTAAAGAGTTTTTTAGACGCTCAGATATAGTGAGATAGTTTAAGTTCATTCCGACATAAATTCAAGTTCCCAGGTATATATGCACATACGACGTATACAATAGCTTTTGTTCAAATGTCACTGTTGTACATGTCATGTGGAATGGTAGCAAGAATGCTATCAGCGTTTCCGTGTTGAATCGGAATTCGCGAAATATGAATCGGAGCCCAGTCACCTGGCAATTAAAACGATGTTTTATATTTTTATTTTTCACTATTACTGCTAGGTTCAGTACAAATATATAATTTAATAATATGTTTTGATATATATACATTATATTAGAATATATACTCCTGCATTTATTAAATACTAGCTGTGCCCCGCGGCTTCACCCGCGTATAATTAATAAATAATTTTATTACTATAATAACACACACGCGCACACATACACATACACACACACACATGGCTACTAGTAAAGAAATAAGTAATTAACGATTTGAAATTAATTTTCATAAGATACCGTAGGGTTTACCGATCTCATATATCGTTCATTACCTATCATTTGCGCCATCACATGTTCTTTGGGTCATCACATGTACCAATTTTCATCAAGATTGATCAAGCCGTTCTTGAGTTATAAGAAGACATACATACAAACAGACAGACAAAAATGAAAAAAATAGTATAATTTGAATCACTGCATCATAAAATGATTATTTATCACAAAATTAGGTGAAAAAAAATGTACTGTCAGAACCAATAGATTTATATAGTAGAATTTATATTATATAGTAGAATTATAGTAGATTTAAATTTATTTAGATTACGATTTTAAAGTGTACGGTTACAAATAGTATCTATGAATTTTAACATATAATATTGTAATTTACAAAAACCCTTTATTGTCAAACTAGATATAAAATAGGTTTAATTAAATGAAATAATTAAAACTTATAGTCCCTTTTTAATTTATTTTTAATAACATATATTGTCTATCTAGCAACACTGCCGTTTCGAATAATATAATTATACTTATATTAATATAATTATTATTTATGCAATTAAAATGTATTATAATTATCATACAGAAGCAGTATTCTTTTTAATTCATTCTTTTAATGTTATTATAATTTAGTCTCCAAACCAAGTGATCCAGCGCGTATAATATACACTTGAGTAATTTTTCATTCACTTATGCATTACAAGGTGTGGGTAGACTCGAAGCAAGTCAGACGTACATTTTCCAAACAAACTTCACCTACATATATGTTTGTATGAGCGCATAATAAGGGTTACTTGCGACAAAAGATTATTCCCCTACAGAAAGTGATACTCGCAAACTTCAGACCGTTTGTACAATGAAATGTAAACAGCAAAGAATGAAGACAGAAATTTAACAAAGAACGTTTGAACGTTTCGTTTGTAATTATATAAGTTTATCCTTATTTAAACCTCAGCCTCAGTTTTGAATAAGCTCGCGACAAAGTTCAAAGTTTCTTTCATCAAATAAAAATCTTGAGAATCCCCGTAAGATGAAATCTTGAAAAATATTACAATATTAGTATTGTAAAAAATAAATAAACGAAATACTAAAATAAATAATATAATACTCTTGTAGAGCTTTTTGCAAGCTGGTCTGGGTAGGTACCACCCACTCATCGGATATTATTATCAGATATTCTACCGCAAAATATCAGTACTTTGTATTGTTGTGTTCGGGTTTGAAGGGTGAGTGAGCCAGTGTAATTACAGGCACAAGGGACATTACATCTTAGTTCCCAAGGTTGGTGGCGCATTGGCGATGAAAGCGATGTTTAACATCTCTTACAATGCCATTGTCTATGGGCGTTGGTGACCACTTGCCATCAGGTGGCCCAAATACTCATCCGCCTACCTAAACTAATAAAATAAAAAAATGAAAAGTTAAATGACTTAACTAGAAATGGAATATGTACATTGTTTATTGATATTGGGTAACTAAAATCACGTCTGATGCAAGTTTTCATAAAGAGTATTGAATGAATTTTGATGTAATCCTATTTCCAGGTCTTAAGAATGAGGCTACAAAAACTCTTATATATAATAATAGCCAACGGTGCTTAAACGGAAACTTCCTATTATAAATTTTAAATATATGATTAAAGTAGTGTACATATTTACAGTCAGATAGATTACAGACAGGTAGTTCGTGTATTATAAATAAATATTCTTTGCTTTAAGCCTCAAATGATATAAAACAATTTAATATCAAATTATATAAAAATTACTCATTTATTTTTAAGCGAAGAGTAAACTAGTTTTCAGGGGAAATTGTTTTTCTGGATAAAACCTACATAGAAAACCACTTAAAAGGCTTACCTTATTTATATACAAAATTAGAGCCAAATCGTTAGAGCCGTTTCCGAGATACACAATATCTATACACACGATAATTGCTCATTTAATAAAAGATATACTTATTATATATAATAAAATATATGAAATATTAGATTTACACTTATTTTTATATTTGAGTCTTATCGGAAAGAATAAATACGATGCGCTGGCGTTTCTATAAAACTAACGAAAATGGTCTGAATCGTCACAACGTAACATGACATTAACGAGCTACGTGTACGTATGTACCTCTATATACAGCGTGTTCAATGTTCACACAATCAGCGAGTCTTTTGCAATCAATACAAGTTCGATCGGAAATTTTCATTCAATTTCATTCAAAAATATTTTACATGGAAAATCAAGTATAATTAATTCAAATAAATAATAACTTCGATTTAATAATTTTATTTAACTATCGTGTTAATGAATCGGAAATAAACTGCTTTGAAATAAACTCTTCCTTTTGGGTGTAAAAAAAATATATTAATAATTTTATAAGTGTAAGTAATCTCAACAATTTTGAAAAAAAATTCCAACGCTACTCATTTAAGAAATATTCTTATTAAAGTAACAATATCGGAAGTCAGCTTGTTGATAAAGCATTAACATAACAATGATGTAAATTTGGCGCGCGTTAACTAAATACACACGAATATACTTAATACTGCTTCACTCCAGTTTATAGAATGAGTTAGCCAGTCACGGTTAGGGGATATAACGCCTAAGATTCAATGGCTAGCCGCGCATTAACCATTTTTTAAATAGTTCTTGGGGCGACATCTATGGGCGGAATACACAAATACAGGTTATAGAGTTGTATACAACTATTTCATTGCTGTGGAATTTGTTGGAGGTTTTGTTGAAGTTATACACTTTCATTGAATCTCTAGAGACTAAGAGTCCGTGGTCATGATTATCTTGATTTTTAAATGCGGTTTGTTTTCGTTGCTAAAAAAGAGAAAGAATAATTAATGTTCATTTCAAGCATTTTAAATGTGCATGCAACATCGTTACTTGGGGAGTAAGTGCTTCCATCACGGTCCAGTATCTCGCACGTATTTCAGATTTAAATATTACATAAGCAGACAGACAGAATTCATAACAGAAAGAAAGACTTTCCTTCACAAACTAAAGTGAGATAAAACACAAATTTTGTGGATCATAATTAAGTGAATTCCGAATTCGTAAGCCCAGTTCTAAGTACTAAAATAGTGATATAATTGTAATTATGATTTGATTGATATAAATGATTACTGTTCAAATGAAAATTAACTAACATGTATAACGTTAAAGCTGGTTAAAATTGAATATTTCTTAATAAAGAGCAAAGAACAGTATTAATTACTGCATCAATTATTATTCGAATTTTTTAAACTTATAATAAATCAACGATCTTACGAATATTAATATTTTCATCACGTCCTTAAAACTAACACTTAAAAACATTTAACGAAGTCCTTGCCTTACTGAATTTCATTATACAACACTATGAGATTTGATATGAGATAAAACAATATGACTATTAAATAATTATTGCATGAACGTTAATAATTTTTATTTTTTTCACTTGCATTACATAACAAGGTCATTTTCAAGGTATATTATATGTGACGGCATCATTAATTTTGTAATTAACATAAGGCTTCAGTTCCCCAGGTTTATTACACGGTAAAGTAAACTGTTATTGAGTTTTTCCGTCAATAAATTCTTGGTATATGATCAGAGTTTGAAAGTTGGCATTGCTATACACTCAGCCTCTGTTCCTTGCCTAAGCCTTAATTGTTTCTTTCCGTGTCGTATTTTGCGTGGCATCAAATTATGATAGTGAATAAATAGATAGTGCACTTGTTTCGGCACTAACACTTCTATATATGTAATTCACATGTCGTGGTTGAAATCAGCCAAAACAACACCATGATCCTCAAGGTCCATAATAACAGATTGATATAAATATACAATTGATAGATTAGGTATGTGCGTCATATGTCTTAATTTTAAACTGCATCGATTCTATCATCAATCTCAACTCATGTAGAAATCTTAAGCCATGAATTAAGAAGTCAGCCGAAACTTCCAAATCAACAGCTAGTTAAGTTTGGCACTTTGACACTTAAAGACCCGAATAGAATCGCTAAATGGCTTCCGTTTATAGGCTGTACTTAATCGGCTAAATTGACACAAACTAAATTAAGCCGAGTGGTTAGTTATAGAATTACCAGTAAATAAACATGTTTAGTTAATCTGAATGAGGAATAATTGAAATTTAATAACGTTTCTTAATATAATTATTATTAATTATTAAGAGTTGCTGTACACTGTAACCAAGTTACCATAACTATTACCATAACATAATACTCACACATATCATCTTTTAAAAATAAATCGGTCACTATCAATCAGGAACATGGACAAATGAACATGGAAATTACATATATTATGACTTGTAATGAATAATTTCTTTGCCATATTAATTATATTTCTGATCCAAACATATAGTGAACTAATTAAGTATAATTATTTCAAGCGCATATTAAATCCATTGGTCTGGAATATCGTTAATAACATTATTAATTGTTGCCATGTGAATAATGGAATTAAATTAATGTCTGTGTTACTTGTTATGAAATATGTGATTCTCACAGGAGGACTGCTAAATTTAAATCGAAATTTATTTTTACTGAAAGAATTCATAATTAAAGAATACCAATTAATAAATAAAAATATATGAGCATTTTTTATCATTATAATAATAATATATAATATTAGGTCCTTACATATGAAATTGGTGTTTTGTACGGGAGGAATATAAAATCAATTTTTTTTTTGTAAAATATATTTAATAAATCAATGTATGCACCGTTGTTATCTATGCATTTTGCCATCTCATACATAGTTCATTGATCCCTTTACTAAAAAAAACATGGGGACGAGAATCAATAAACTCTTTGAAGGCGGTTTGAACTGCCGCATCGGAGTTAAATTTTTTTCCTTGTAAGAAATTGTCCAAATTCCGAAAAAAATGGTAATCTGTTGGAGCAAGGTCCGAGGAGTACGGTGGATGTCGCAGACATTCCAATTGTAGCTCATCTAACTTAGTGGTTGTTTGTTGTGCAGTGTGTGGTCTTGCGTTGTCGTGAAGTAGCAGTAGCCTAGAGCGATTGACCAATCTCGGCTGCTTAGCAGCTAGTTCTTCCTTCCTTCATGGTTTGCAGTTGCTGACAATAGATATCTGCTGTAGCTGTAGTGAACGACACCGGCTCTAGTCCACCAAACACTCACAAGTAACTTTTTCTGAGTCAATTTTCGTTTAGGGCAGGATTTGGCTGGATCTCCAGGGTTCAGCCATTAAGACGAGCACTTCCGATTATCGTACAGTATCCACTTTTCATCACAAGTAATGATTCCATTTAAAATCCCTTCATTATTGTGTCGGTTGAGCAAAGTAACACAGCAGTCGACGCGTGTTTGCAAGTTCGATTCACTCATTCTTGAGGTACCCTTCGTTCAAGTTTTTTTGCTTTCCCGATTTGCTTCAAGTGGATTAATACAGTTTTATCACTTACCCCGAAGCCTGCAGCTATCTCTGAAGTGCTTTGTGATGGATCCGCTTCCACAATAGCCTTTAATTCTTCATTTTCCACTTTGGTCTCCGGCCGTCCACGGGAATGGTTCTTTCTGAAGGTCGAAATTTCCAGAACGAAAACGTTGAAACCAAAAACGTACCGTGCTTTCTTTTGCGACATCCGCGCTGTACACATAATTAATCCTTCGAGCTGTTTCTGCAACACTGGTGCCACGGTAGAACTCGTATTCGTAAATATACCGATATTTCATGTTTTCCATTGTGCGGTAATAAGCGACGCCAAAGAAAAAAATAATGAGGAAAAACAAATGAATGACTGTTTTCAAAACTCTAAAAAAAGCTAAATGAATTTATAAATTTGAATTTGGAATTCTTAACCAAAGAGGAGATATTTCAGATCAAAGTGGTCAGTACGACAAAACGCTAATTTCATATGTAAGGACCTAATATAACAATGAAGTCTATAGTACGATACTCACATGAGGGAGTAAAGAGTCGCGATGGAATGATGCGATGACGGAATAATAAAGCGTCATGCTGTTTCCCGTCACGGCATACGAGTCGGTCTCACCACCAAGGCACGCCAATAGATATTCAACTCAAAATTTCAAAACCCTCAGCTCGTGACATTACGATTCAATTAAATGTAATCTTAGGTTTGTTATATTGTTTATTATAACTATAGTAATAATAATAAATTAATTGTATTCATTGTTTCTGATAAATCTTTCGTCATCTCAATATCTGTATGATAAATGGCTTTGCCGTCCATCATAATATAAAGTTATTGGACAAAAGCCATTCTATATATTTCTCAGAAAAATTTGAGAAATATTTTTAAATCTTCATTTATTTTCCTTCATCGTTCTCGATACTTGAACATCGAGCCAGTGACCTTCAAAGTTACGAATATTCTGTTGATCTAAGATATCTTGCAATTTGCAAAATCAAAAGCATTCCATAAGACCCTGACATTATGATTGTTCATTTAATCTTAAACAAAAAGCCTTTTCTTGTGCTCTTTATAACTTACTCAACTCAATATGTTTAAATAGCAATCATTGTTTTTCATAAAAAAAGTTACGTAACAGCCTGTTGAAGTCCCACTACTGGCCCAAGGCCTCTGATGCCTTTTGATGAGGTCTCCTCACGGTGATTTCCTTCACCGCCGCATTGATTTTTATATTTGAATCAAAATATTATATACTAATTAACTAATTTATATGCAGCTCTATTCTTTTAATATTAGCTGTATGTCACGTGGCTATCATCAAAATTAAGATTTAATTTCACGTGTGTCACTCACTGTCGCAACTTCAAACAATATCATATAGAAATTTAACTAGATTCCATTCTCATTTCACGAAATAACACGGTTTAACTATCGATCTGGGCGCAGCCTCTTATTAGCGTTGAACTTTTGCTTACTTTGCTAGCATAATCTTTAAACCTCATAACTCATATTAATTTTTTTGCAAATATAGCCTTTGTATAACACAAAATGAAATGTTACATGGCATTATTATAGGTAAGACAAAGAATATTATATAATATATATTTTTTAAATGCCTTTAAAATTAATAATAAAATGTAGTAATAAGGTTCTCCAGACCGATTTCGGCCACGGCGGCCAATCTCAAGAGAGATTAGCCAACTGCGCAGGACATATTATAGTGCACAAGTGTGTACGCAAACACAGGTGCACTCTCTTTTCCTTAGCTCTCATAATCCGATGGGACGACAATCCGACACGACCGGAAAGAGTTCAGGCGCAGGACCAACGGCTTAACGTGCTTTCCGAGGCACGGGAGTGTACACACTTCCAAATTCCAGACTCCGGGCTGCTACTGAGAATTTTCTGATAGAAAAACCCAATAACTATTTATTGGTCCGACCTGGGAATTGAACCCAGGACCACCGGGTCCGCGGCCTTATATCTAGCCACTAGACCAACGAGGCAGTCGAAAATGTCGTAAAACATGAACGTCAATGTTTTCTATTAAAAGGTTAAATGTACTACAAAACTGCCTATAGCCGGTGCCAAGTTTCAAGGAATGTAACTAACAATGTTTCGCTTAGTAATAATTATACACAACTTTATTCATTAATAACGGAAGATAATGAAATATTTACAAATTTTATTATTGAATAATAACGACGATAGCTTTATGGCGACAAGATAACCTGATATTTAAACAAAAATTAAAAACTTTTTTAATACATGATCTAGTAATAAAGGATGTAAGTGAAGTTCACTCGGTGATATGGCTTTGTGCAAGCTCGTCTGGGTAGGTACCACCCACTCATCAGATATTCTACCGCAAAACAGCAGTACTTTGTATTGTTGTGTTCCGGTTTGAAGGGTGATTGAGCCAATGTAATTACATGACATAACATCTTAGTTCCCAAGGTTGGTGGCGCATTGGCGATGTAAGCGATAGTTAACATTTCTTACAATACCATTGTCTATGGGCGTTGGTTACCACTAATCATCAGGTGGCCCATATGCTCGTCCGCCTACCTATACAATTAAAAAAAAAGTTATATATTTATCAAAATATATAACTTTTTTTATAATATTTTTAGGCAGCATCACAATCCAAATGGTTGCGCCATTTGGATTGTGATGCTGCTTAAATATGCAGGCGTATAAATTACTAAACTATATGTTCGTGGACGAGTACAATACAACATAATAATAATTAAAAATAAAGGTTACATATGTATTATATATTTTAATCACTTAATTTTTTACTTTCTACTGAAATGGTTAATTAAAAATTTATATGACCTATATTATACAGCGTTATAAAAGCAACGCAAAAGTTCATAATCGCAATTTTCATATTCTTGCTCAGAGCAGAGTTTTGTTTAAAAAACTCTTTTTCAATATAGCGAAGAAAATTAATTGCATATCAATATTAAGCAACTCATTCAGCTGTTATTTTTTTAACAATTTCTAGTTAAGCCATTTCGGTTCAAGTTCATTTATGTCCCATTTTTTCAGACGTAATGACTGGACTAATATTTGCACAAATAAGTCTGTTAAGCGAATATTCAAATGTAATCATTGAAATCAACACAATTGCATTCATTTGATCATTGTCACTAATTATGACTTAACAAGAGCAGTTAAATTTTCTAAGAGACTAGAATAAGTTCGAAAATCGCAAAAGTTTTCAATCATTATGTTAGCTGATCATTTGTTAAATGTCAGTGATAGAGCTTTTGTGATTGTTTGCAAGCTCGTCCGAGTAGGTCCTACCCACTCAACAGATATTCTACCGCGAAACAGCAATACTCAGTATTGTTGTATTCACGTTTGAATAGTGAGTGAGCCATTGTAATTACAGGCACAAGGGATATAACAACGTAGTGCTAGTACCCAAGGATGAAAGCGCTTTTATGATGTAAGGAATAGAAAATATTTCTTACTAATATCTATTGACGATGATGACTTATTCATTTGCTCAATAAAAATAAATATATATATATAAATGTGTTAAGCTTATTATGTATAGAACACTGAAATTATAATTCCAACCTAAGACTTGGCTAAGAAACATACCGTGGAATTTATAAGTTTTTATGTCTGTATACATGGAACAAAATATCTTAGTTTTATGTTGCTAGTACTCTCGTTAAAAATCGCTTTATCCGCTACGTTTCATGCGGGAAGAAAAAATACCAACCTTCTAAAACATACTCAAAACACACAAACACAACTGAAAATTTGCTTGCAATATGAAAACTTGATGAATATCAACTCACATCATTTGAATATAAAGAAATATAAATAATTCAGCAAGCGGTAAAACAAAAATTGCTACTTATGATTCTGTATAAATATGAAAATTACATTTAATTTTAGAATTACGCTGTAAATGAATTAAATTATAAAATATGATCTGATTACAAAATTTAGACCGTGTCGATGCTCAGGCATGTCAACGGTCAAACGCTATATGTGATAACAAAAACCGTAGCACACTAATTAAAACCGTATTTATGATATGGGCTTTATCCCGTATTTATTATTGTTATTTTATTTTTATTGACACAAATTATCACGTGAAATTATATAATTTCGTTCAATTGCAATTCCACTTTTATATTTCAACATCAAATTCAAATGTTGGACACTGCTGCTTTGCCAAGGATCTGCAGACTATATAATGTGTTTTATAAACAGCACGCTGACTTAGATATTTATACCTCAGAATTATCCAAGCTTTAAAAATATCTCAATAAATTGTTCTTCAATACATAATGTTTTTTTGTTTTAATTCTGTTTTTTTTTTTAAGTTTATTTTGTATTTTAAGTTTTTCATGTTTTAAGTTTTATAATATTGAAAAAGGTTTTTTTTTTTTAATTTTATTATTATTATTTTAAGTTTTATTACAATTTATATAAATTTTATATTTTTTTTTGTAATAGTACATATTAACTCACATTTGCACAACATAATATTAATAACCATTGTTTACCTTTTTATATTTCCTTAAGTGAGCACACATGTTTCATAATATTACTCAATTCAATGTAGTTGTAAGTGTAAGTGAGTATCTTTTGTTGGAGATCTTCTAAATTCTTAAATAAATAAAAAATAACCCAGAGGCCATACATGTACCACATATATTGTCACCAGTGAGCAATACGAAGTGGTGTCAAATGCATCTAGAATGATATTTTCGAATCATTTTTAATTTCCATTACATCCCTGCAAGCTGGCTCGAAGACAGCGTGGCGGTTGTATAAAATGTACCGGTATATTAATTTTGAAGTCTCCTTTCTGATTACACTTGTGGTCTACAAAGCTTTTAGGTTGCGGTTTCAATAAAAGCGTAACGCGATATTTGAATCATTCTATATGACCAATTTTGGATAAAATTTAATAGCAAATATTTATATATTTATGAATGAATATGTGCGCGTACGTGTGTGCGTGCGCGTGTGTGGAAATTCCACCCCTAAGAAGGTGAAATAAGGGATGAACTGTTGTATGGAAATCCGTCATTTTCAAAGTTAGAAGCATGATATTTCGTATACAAGCTTCTGGTTGGAATTAAATATATATCTATTTAAGGGTTTTTGAAAATCTACCTTCCAAGAGGGTGAAATAGGGGTTGAAAGTTTGCTGGGGACTCCGTCATTTTTTATGTAAGAAGCATGAAATTTAATTCTAAAGCTTCTGAGCAAAAATAAATGCATACGTATTTTGTCATTTTTAAAAATTCAACCCCAAACGAGAGAAATGGGTTGAAACATTCGTATAAAAAATTGGTCTGATCTGCTTGAAATGTACTGTTTAACAGCTTAAATAGACCATAACATAACACATTTTATTATTTTTGATTATGTCGAGGGCAAAGCCGCGGGTGAACCGCTAGTTATCTATATAAGTATGTATTTACAAAAGAAAATTAGTATATGTAGTATATCAGTTATATGGTTTCCATAGTACAAGCTCTGCTTAGTTTGGGATTAGATGACCTTGTGTGAATAATGTCCCAGGATATTATTATTATTATTATAAAAAGTAGTTTTAAATAGAAATTCTTTATCTAATTGCAGAAATATTTTACTTACGAATACATATTAATTGAATGTCTTACTATAAAACGTGAAGCAGGAAGACTCGTCTCCATTACGGTAGTTGGCTGGTAGTTCAGATAGGCGACTCAATAAAAATATTTTAGTTAGTTTTAACTGTGAAATTAATTGGAGTTTTTTTAAATAATATAATACTAAGTATTCCTGATTAGCGATATAATGTTCGATGAATGGGTTCTATCTACCCAGCCAGGCAAATCACCACCAATATTTAAGAATTTTAAAAAATATATTAAATTAAACCGCGTTTATATCAGTACTGTATCAATTTTGATTTTGAATTTATACTTAACAAGTCTCATTTTGAATATTTAAAATATGTAATATTAGTAAAAATATTTTTAAATTTGGTACAATCATCACTCAAAAGATAAATAGTTAATATAACGCCGACAATATCTTGTGTTGTTCGCGCGACTGTCTAACTTTGAATTGCAGAAGCTTTACGAGGCTTGCTATATGCAAATTTGATTCACGTTTTACATTAGGGATCACAGTTGTTACTCGACTTATCCGCCGTTATCGTTCAAAGGCTCTAAGTCTACTAGAAAATACTTTGTACATGTATTTTACACAAAGTAATAAATAATTATGCAGAGCCCTTAACACACAACACCTATTTTCTATAGCTGACATATTTGTGTTTAGTGGTATAGCGTTTTGATCCCGAATTTTTTTTTTTTATAATATCTGGACCGGTCGAAGCTAGTTTGTTTACGCATGGACATATTGATATGGATTTACAATAAAAACGACGTACCTGATTTAATTTTCATTGCAAAGTGAAATTGCTGTCTCTCCTTTTTATCCAACTAATATCAAATGACACATTTACTTAATAAAACATTTGGAAAGTTTATTGTCATGGAAACGATAAAAGCAACTACAATTAATACATTTGTGCTTAAAAATTAAAATCTGAATATATTATAAACATACGTAAATGTTATACAATTTTGTGACGTACTAGATGCTGACGTCAATACACACGGTCGTGTAAAGAGGTAAGAGTTGGTCCTGGATCGCTAGAAGCTTGAACCAATCATACAAAAAGCTTATTTTAACTTTTAAGGTATCTGGAGACGTGGATTTAACGTTATATCTCTGACTGTGCTTCCCCTCGTTCTTAGTGTGTGTGCGTCCTTTCCTTTACTAATTTGAACCGTAGCATAATATACTCTTGACCCTAAGGGATTGACACTTAAAGTCGAGAGTTTTTGATTGAAGTTGAGACTTATTATATGCATAGATTTTGAGAAACCAACAGAGTTGAAACTACATTGATTTTATAGTACAAATGCAGCATGTCGTAACTTCGAATAAATTCTAGTTTTGAACACATGTTAATATCTGAATGTATAAAATCAGCGAAACATACCATATTGTTTTTAATATTTGATGAATGTATAAATGCAATTAATATTTTTTTCATATATTTATTTTATAGATTTGTTTTATTTAATGTTAATTTACACTTTTGTGATACCAATGAACGCAACCATTATCTCAAACTATCAAGTTAGTAATTATTTTAACTATTTTATGACGCTTAATAATTGTATTAATATTACTATATTTTACAATGAAAACAAAATCTTAAGGTACTTTTGCTAAGTAGAACGAAAATATATACGGGGCTATGAATATGTAGCGAGCTTATTCATAAGAACTCTATTGTCTTATATACATGTTAAATTTATGCTACTAAGTAGCATGCTTGATATAAGCATCCTTTTCTACTTCTAGAATATAGCCATACCCAGAATAACCTTTGAATGATATTTTAGAGTCCGTGACAATTAAACATAAATAAATTAAATGCTGTCGCGTTGAATCGCGTTTACTCAATACACTTAAACCTATAAAACGATGAAATAATCTATGTTTTACTGATGAAATATCTCATAAATTATTAGGAAATTCGTTTAGAGGGATGATCAAGTTGGAGTATGCTCATGGAGTACTTGATTCGAATGCTTAGCACACAGCTAAAGGACTGCTGTTAGGTGGACGCTTGTTTGCGGTCGAGAGAACTGTTCCAATGCTCCCAAATGACATTACGATTCACCAATTGTGGTTAGAATTTCAAGTACTTATAATAAAATTAACTTACATCTACAGAAAAAGTTTAAATTTACGAGTATATTATATAGATTGTCGTTTCACGTTAACTGCAGTTAAATTATATAATTATAACTTTTTAATAAAATATTTTTCAAAAGATGTTTCATATGATTTTATAAGAACTGATTCTGATTGAAGTCACATACAATCATAAAAGTGACTATTTTCCAGATTATACAGATAAATTGAACTTTTATACAACCCTTCACCGCCAAGCACGAGATGAATTATAAACACAAATTAAGCACATGAAAATTCAATTGTGCTTGCCTGGGTTACGATCATCGGTTAAGATTAATGCGTTCTAACCACTGAGCCATCTTGGCTTATATTATATGATTTTATATCAAATTTTAAATTTAATCAAAACCAAAGCATGACACGTTGAGCTTTGAACATCTCAAGTGAGTACAAGAAGACAATATTATGTAATAATAACTAACCTAACTACACTAAATGAAGTGAGTAGTCTGCCATTTAATCTTATTAGGAGTTAATTATACTTTTTTCACAGTTCTCTTTATAGTTATCCTACAAGAAATTGAAAGACAAGGAATTAAAAAAAAAAAATAATAATTATTATTATTATTAACATAGATGAAAGTAATTTTTTTTATTATTCTTAATTCTTTATTAAGCTTAACAGCAATATTTATTATAGGTGCGATCTAGTTTGAAGGGTGAGCCAGTGTAACTACCAGCTCAAGGGACAGCATCTCAAGGGGAAGCATCTTAGCTCCCCAGGATAGTGCCGTATTGGCGATGTAAGGAAGGATAATATTTTTGTATCGCAAATGTCTACAGCCCCTTTGCCCGACCGTCTACCTATAACATTAAACTTCTATAGATTGTGTTACATATTTAGCTTAATAGTTCTATCTTAAAATGAAATTGAAAATGAATGAATGAATTTTATATAGAGTCAGTATATTAATTCACCACACACACATATTTAACTTATTGTCTATACTTTTTAAATCATGTTTTTCACCTGCCACGATTAGTTAATCCTCAGTTTCCATGTCTGCACATATTTAATGTCAATAATTTCCTCTCGTAAAACCAGATAGGCAATACGCTATTGTCCTTAATTCATCGAAAACTCCTTGAATAATTATAATGCACCGGTTAAATTAAGTACCTACAGTTAATTTGGGGCATTTTAATAATGTATCCGTACTTATTGCTAGTACGAGAACTGTGAAAAGTTTTTATGTAGCTTCCAGTCTTTTTATAGTAAAGTGATATTCAGATGTTATTTGAAGATTCATATTTTTCTCAACGAAAATTAATATGATTGTCATTTTACTAATACTTATTGTAAATAATTTAACTGCCATTGTGATAGCTGTAAAACATAAATATGTACTCGTATATTTAAAAAAACTTAAAGTAAATGTCCAACTGCAGGCCAAAGTTCTTCTCTACCTTTGAGGGTGATGCACACTTGTGGCAGATTTTTATCCGACCCAGGCATGTTTCATTACGATGTTTTTCATCAGTTCAAGCGCGATACATAAAAATGAAGAACGCGAACATTCAGCGGCGTTTGCTCGGCTTGCACCCGCAATCTTCGATTAAGATCGACATATTCTAACCATTGAACCATAACAGGTCTTCAATGAAAAGCCTTTAAGCCTTATTTTAATACAATTAAATATTATTTAAAAACCAAATTATTTAATGTTACGTTGTTATAACTCTCTTAAATGTGTTTGAGACTAAAAATAAAACAAATCTAACAGTATTATCATAATATTATAAAACATTTATATGTAAAGTTTTATATGGTAAAAGATATCGAAACGAGAAAACCTTGAAAGTTTATTTTCGGAAGTCGCTCAAATAAATATCAAATAGAGGAACGTATTATGAATTTATATGAGCGAAAATAAATAAAATGTTTTGTCTGATATACGAAAAAGCCAAACTCAAGATGACCAAATTATACGAGTTTTTATTAAAATATCCAAGATTTAGTTTTGGCTATCAGTAATCCCAATATCGAGATCATTAACGTGTTTAAAAATTAGAATTAATTGTTCTTTCAAAAAATTAAAAATAAAGTATTGTGTTAGACGTAATACCAGCTTTTGAAACAAAAAAAGTAGTTTCGTTTAGTAATTTATTACTGATATGCACGATGAAAAAGAAACAAACAGCTTAACAGTAATTTTGTTTCTCGTAACTTCAAAAATTACGATGTAATATTTATTTTTCTTTTTAGGTCGTTGAGAAGCGCCAGTACTTTTCAAAACAAGGGGTCCCAAATGAACTTCAATGTTTAGAAGAGGACGTAAGACGCGTTACATTCGCGTTATCCTGAGGGCGGGAGCGTGGAAGCGAGTGCCGATGAAGTTGCTTAAGTGGGGGAGAAAGATGCCTTCCACTAGACAATATGATCTGGTTCCGAACGATGAGTATGATCCGAGGATACCGCTGCATTCCGAAGAAGCTTTCAATTATGGAATCACTTTCCATGCGAAGGTTAGTAATTATTTAAAGCTATTTTAAATAATTCGATTTGGTGTTTTCTATATGAAGATCAGTAAGGCAGTGATCTTTTAATCGTCTTGTGTGAAATCCTTATAATACACACAACAACTCATTATTTATAACAGCAAGTGATGAAAAACTAAATTTTCTTATCATGATGAGGAGTTTGATGATATGCATGCAAACGAGATATCATCTATACTACCTCACTGTATGTTATAAGGGCGAAAGTGAGTTTGTTTGTTACGAAAATACGTCTTAACTGCTCAAACGATCATTGTAAAATTTTGCATTTAGGTTGTCAAGGGTGTGTAAAAGGACAAAAGGCACGTAACACCGCCCGTTTGTTTCTTATTCGAACGCACTAATCTCAGGCTATACAATCTTTGCATAAATCTCACTAAGAACTGATTTTAGGCATGCCCTATACAATTTTTTTTTTAATCTTTCCGTGCGAAGCTGGGACAGTTAGCTAAATAGATACAAAATCACGCTACGCGACATAGGGTCGGAGCAGTAAGTTACCATGCGGGGCAGTTAGTACCTAATGGAAGTCTCACTTATCAATATACTTGTAAAAATAAATAGTGATATTATTTATATAATATAACATTAACTAAAACTTCTATTGCGAAATGATTCAATATATTGAAGTCCACTTTCGTTTTCGTTTTGGGCTTTGATCAATGATTTTAATTTATACGAAGCTTTGTTAACTTGTAAACTGTGGTTGCGAACAAAGTTTTGTTAGAAAATTCATCGTCGTCGAAACAATTTCTTGCTCTTAATTAAATAAAGTAATAAATCGTCAAAAGTAATATTATTTTAGAAGTATTATATACAATTAAATGGATGTATTTCAACTGGCTCGTAAGTGTTTCGTTCGCAAGTTAATTGATCAATCGTATGAATAATTTTTATCCGATTTACAAATATAAAAAGAAAAACTTTATATTTTTTTGTTAATGATTGGTGAAATTTTCTGTGAAAGTGTGTATCAACCTTTGAAAGAATTTGTGCAAAAATAGGACTTATATGCATAAACAACCGTGAAAGTTTCAAAATTATCAGATGAACGATGCGAGATCGCATAGAATATAACAAAACACATATACATATATGTTGTATATTTTTATAACATATATATATGTTATAATTTAAATAAATATTGATTATTTAGCAAGCTATAACACATTAAGATTTACCATTGTCTTTATTATTCATGGTCGGTCACTGACATTACGTTTTAAATAAGCGATATGCATTCATAGGTATCTAGTAAAGGGTATTGAAAACAATTGAATATAATATGTACTATGTAAATTAAACGAAATTACTCGACTCAATTTAATGAGTCACCTTATCCTTACATATATTAAATTTTTGAAAATCGAATCATCCGTTCCAGAAAAAAATAACTGCCAAATTTAATAAAAAAAGGAAAGCCTTTATCTCATTATATTTTGCAATTTAAAACTCTATCCAATTCTTACCTCATGGTTTTCATATGTAGAGTCAAAGCAGCAATATATGAACTGTCGATTTACGCAATAGACTGTATGCTATGACTATATTTATAAATTATAAATTCTAATGTTTTTATGCTTATACTTGAACGGCGAAACCCATTTTCATGTTGGGACGACTATTACTGACTAAGCTGTTCACAGTTAGCGTATCAATAAATAGGTTCTTAGAAAAGCACTTGAATGTACGTTTTGATTTATCCATGTACAATTGATTTATAAGTGATTAACGGCCAAACCTCAAATGAGTTTATTTGTAATGTATTCCATAAATATTAATGTCTTCGTTTTAATTGGTTGAAGTTTAGTATGCTAGACATTTGTGTGTAATAGATATAACATATATCCTCTGTGTTTAGGGCCACGTAAATAGGGTTTATAAATAAAATAAATAATTATCTATGTAATAGTCAAAACCATTTGTTGGTCGAAAGTATTTTTGATTTACGACATAGTGAAAGTAATTTCCAGTATAAGGAATTCCGGGGTAAGTCATATCCATTTTGCAGGTGACACGATTACAGAGATAAAATAATCTAACCTATTATTTTTAGTCGAAAGTACTTTTAACGAATGTGCCGGTTCGTATGAAAGTCTTGAACGGGATACAGTTCGGACTATAACATCGTTTATTCGATACTTGTATTTTAAAGCTAGAGAGTTTGTATGAGAACGATTATCCCGAGAACTTCCTAATTTGAATAGCTTTTACCATTGTATTATTTAGTCCGTTATTAGAGGAGGGTTTTAGATTATATAACTTAATATTATGATGCGGGTTAAGCCATGGTAGTGTTTATATTTAGCGTGGAGCGCGAAGCGGCAGGTCCTGGTCCGCGAAGTTGGACACGATCTTTCCCTGCTAGCAATCGTGACGACGATGCTCCGCAGGGAATCGGCCTGGAGGGCCGTAGCTTCCTTTTGTGAGACCGTCGCGTCATGATCCAAAAAGAGACGGAGGAGCGGGAACGGAAAAGGGCCGATCCTGCTCGGCGGAGATGACGTCAGCATCGTCTCGGATGTGTTATATCAACAAGATCCCGCAGCCTCTCCGATCCGTGCCGAGGACGGCCATCGCAGTGGTTTTAGTGTGTAAGAATCCCACATAACCGGTTTCTCGGTACGTCCCTGAAGGTTTCCAGAGCGTGAATAAAAATGGTAGCTTAAAAAAAAATTGGTAGTGTTTGTATAAAAGAATATATTGTCAAGGGTATCAACGATGAGCAGAAACTACTAAACCATTTAAAATAAAATTTGGGGAAATGTGTTTTCTACGTCGTAGGAATTTGGTGGGGATAGAAGAAAATTTACCCATAAATGGGGTCAATATGATTGTATAAGTATGGAAATGCGATGGTGATATATTCTTGACCGATTTAGGTCACGACGGCTATTCTCGACGGAGAATGTTATAGTCAATTGCGAAAAGAGATATTATAATGCTCAAGTTTATGCACCAAAACATGCGCATTCTACATTTCCTCGCTCTCGTTCTCCGAAGGCATGGCGATCCGACACGAAGAGACTCGGAAGCTTTGGGTACTTTGCATGGCACGGGAGAGCCAACTTAAAACCTTCGGGATCTTATTAATCTTTTATTTGACAGACAAACAAAGTGACAATTTTATTAGACCAAACGGGGATTGAAAATAAAATGGATTTGCAGCCTTATCCCCACGAGGCAGTTAATATTGTGAATGGCAATTTGATGTTCGAAATTAAAATCATGGAACTTGATATTTATAGGCCTTACTTATATACCTTGTTTGACCTCTTCTTTCGAATGGCAAATCATTAATGACAGAACGAGCAAATCGAAGCTGTTTAGTTAACAGTTGCTAAGCAACGTTTATAAAAAAGCGCATGTGTTGTTACTCGATATTATAGTAAATAAGCAATGTGTAAAAGATTCTATGCATTCAGCATATAATTAATTCCAAGCAAGTGACCACGAGTACGTCGGTTTAGTTAGTCGACGACGACCTTTAACTTAATCAACATCTACTTGTGACTTGCGAATGTTAATCTTAACTATTTAACAAACCTTACACAACATTATGCGACCTGTTTTGTTATAATATTAAATATTAAATATTCTAGAATAATATTACATTTTTCTATTTAATTAGCTATGATATTTATAATAATAATTACTTTTTGTTCGTTACCCTCTTTTTCTTTAAAATGTTTAATGATTAGAAAGTCTGAATATTCATTATGTGCATATTTAATATCATAAAGTAAATGGTATCCTCAAGCTAGAGACATTAGCGATCTAAGAACGATTAACCATTTCTAACATCGCAAATGCTTCACCAACCATTGGGAACTAGAATGTTATGTCTCCTGTATCTAAATAGGTATACTGTCCCGCTAACTCTAAACTGTACAAAGTATTGCTGCTTGACAGTAGAATATATGACGTGTGGGTGACTTCTACTTCATCCATCAATTAATTTTATATTATACCGAATAATAAAAGTTATAATTGCTTCAATTAAAGTTTATACTAAGTTGTATATGGTGCTCGGTAAAGATTTCGCTCTCCTTTTGAGGTTTCGTAGCTTGTGTCACCACCCTGGTTCCATGCGATTTGCTAGACGATGAATGCATCGAATATGCTCTGTTGAATTTCATCAGACGTAAGCAAGTTTTCTAATCCATCTTTTCCTGAACCATCGAGCACGACATTATTTTACTAAAAAATAAATCAAATAAAGTCATTACATTACAAAGTTTCAAAAGATTTGTTCTGACATTTAGTTTCATTACCTTTAAAGACAAGTTTTTAGTTTGTTCAATTTCTGTCCTTATTCTCTATATCTGGATGTTTTATTTAAATTAATTTTAAATTCGAATATTTTGGTCTTTCAGTTTTACTAAATGATCGTAATCCGAACGAAGATCTTCTATTACAGGAACCTTTATGATGCCGATTTAACCGTGAAATTATATCCTTTGCTTTAGCCCTAACAAAGTGTATGCAAAATTTCTTGATGATCCTTTTAGTAATGAATACGTGAAAACCAAACGAATAAGAAAAACAAGTGAACTAACTTTCGTAACATTTATAATATTAGTAAAAGTAAAAAAAGTAACAGCCTTTGAATGTCTCACTGCTGGGCTAAGCCCTCTTCTCCTCTTTTGAGAAGAAGGTTAATAATATTAGTAATAATAATTTTTTGAAATATATTACAATGACTTCATTGATATTGAAATACATCTTTGATGCTCGTAAATAATATAATAGTTTTAGAAATTGTGATGTTTATACTGCTAGTACCGGGAACAAGCATAAGGTTGTTATGTCTGACCGGACTACATAGGGTTTATAAATTTGTAGTTGGACAATATCAACGTTGTACAAGATCCGTGGTCTATTGTTAGATTTACAAAAAAGCGTTAAGGAATATATCTATCTCACTATGTAAATCTATTGGTTCTGTCTGTACTTTTTTCTTATACACGAACATACCCCACGCGGAGTAATATAAATCTTATACACGAACATACGCGAACGTTTGCGGCATTTAATATATATGTTTTACCAATCTTGTCTACACTATTTTTGTATGTATTTATATGTATTTTGTATATATGTATGTATGTATATGTGTTTTTCATTGAACATCTCCGAAAGGTTGAGACGAATTATGAAAAATATATATTTAAAAAAAAAAACCTATATATATTTGTTATAAGTATAAATTCAGTTCGTTACACTGTGTTAGTTTACTTGTCACCTGATTGTATAATCCTTCGTCCATATAATTTGGCAATGTACTGTGGCATTTGATATATGCAGCGAATCTTCCCAAGATTTAAAATGTTGTTTTCCATGTGTATGTCTTAACAGTATTTTTAAATTCATTCGCACTCGGCTGCGAAGAATACATCAGAATCTGCATATAAATATGACAATCCCCGGTATACCACTGCCGCGTATTAGAGTGAGCTTTCTATGTTTATATACGACTTCTAAACAGAAATATATGACCTTGTCCAATGAAACAAAGGAACCGCTTTGATAATGAAAAAGATATTTATGTCAAATTCCAAAAACAAAATTCTAAATACTTTATTCAATATTAAGGTTATATTGACTTTATTATTGATTGTCGAACTAGAAACTACCAACGGTTCGGAAAAGAAGCACCCAGGCCTGAGAAGAACCAGCGAAAGAAACTCAAAAGTGAAGAAGTGAAGTGTGGATATGGAAGTTATTGTAATGGGTCCATTTTCTTCCTATTTGAAATATCGCCGCGTAATGACGTCCCAACCATTCGATTTTGTGTTAGAAATATATGTGTGAGTATGTGGATGTATGTATCTCAGCGTGTATACATATTTATGGGAACAGTATTTTCGCCACACTTTCATTCAATAGTAGTGCTTTGGCTCAAGGCGCAACTGGTCGAGTACCAGTATTAACAATTAATGTATTACTGTATTTTAGAGATAAAGGGTGAGTCAGTATCATTAAATTACTCTCACTCTAATATCGAGCAGAGTTAGTGGCTTAATTTTTTTCTTATATTTGCTGGGAAGGCAAGTGACCCCTTTGCACCTAGTACGTGGTAGGAGAGTACAAACGAAGAAAGTATTAGAGTGTAGAGAAGAATGATCTGCACTAGCCGCCCCCGCCTTGCCGGCCCGCTTTGTTTGTAGGAGCCCAAGTTATAAAAGGAGGGGAACACGTGTGCTAGTAAGGAAATCTATTTTTTGAAAAGAAAAAGAAAGAGTTGTCAAATTTCTTCGTGCGCGATGGAATCAATGTTACGGTTAGGCGGTGACATCGAGAGCCAGCACGCGTAGACTTGTGACGGAATTTGATATATGTCACTTAATATTTATGTGGTTTGAATTTATCGAGTCAAGAATAGAGACGATGAACTCGTCAAAGCTAATGTAATCCGGGCTTAGGGGCAACAGAGCCTAACTGATACGTACTCTACGTTACCTTCACATTTATAAGGTTGAAACCTTATAAAAACGGACCCGAATATATGAATTTTTATTCGCTTTCGTTCTTTCTGAAAGAACTTTAACAACTATAAATCAAATCGAAATCAATGACATTACATATGACAACGTTTGACTATAATTTACGTGTCGATAGAATATTTCAGTTGTGCCAGAGGAATTAATTAATTAAAAAATAAATAATAGCAAATGATCCAACTCTGCACCTTTCGCTTACATTTCATTTCATTAATTAAGAAACATAGTTGTCAAATCGAAAAGATTAACACGCTGACTATGATATGCACGCTTACATATATTCTATTTATAACATTAATAAAATAATTATTTTAATCATTCCCTCAATACTTACTTATTCTTAGAAAGAAAAACGGAAGGATCGCTTGCCATTGGTTTTTGAATCTACCTCTGATTTGGATCCTTATAAGTCAGCCAATAAACTTGAGAATTTATAATTATGTAATTTTTTTCTCCGTATTAAGTCTGGGTTGTCCAACAATATAAAAAAAAACATTTGTCATGGGTCGCTCATTTTACACAGGATGGACGTGCTCATCTTTTATATTTAAATTTAGTTTAATTTGTATCTGCTCGTATGTGCTTACAATTTTATTACAATATTGTTACTAATTAAAAGCTTCATTATCCCGTAAGTACAGTATTTGCTTGAAAATGTCTTAGCGCTTAGGGCTCTACTCCTTTTGAGCAGATTCCGAGCTTGTTCTACCACGATCTTCCAAGATAAGCAAAAGATACAGATGTAATATGTAAACACCATGGTTTCCTCAGCATACCTTGCCTTCTATTTGTGGGTATTGGAAGGTAACGTAGAGTATGTGTCAGTTAGTCTATGTTGCCCCGAAGCCTAAAGCACAAGCTGTATTGCCATCCAATGCTCCATTCATATGGACATCGGATATTGATCAGTTATTGTGAGTTACCATGTATGTCAAATATTAATAAGTTACGCCGTTGGCTCAGTAGTCATAATGTTTTAGTACCCCACACACGCACAGACGCAACCGACGACGGTGACTGTATTTGAATTTATATTAATTTTTAATATGTGACAATAAATCCTGGTAGCTGTTTTCGGAATCGGTGATACTTTAACCTATGAAAAAATACATAAATATAAGCTTTAATAATAATGTAATTAGCTGAATATTCATGTACTTAACATGAATATTCAGTGCTTGTTCGGGTTTGAACCCGCATTCTTCCTTTAAAACTTATGTGTTCGAACCACTGAATCTGAATCTGGTCTCTTTGTTATAATTATGATTTTTAATAAAGAATTTATCATACTGAACCGCCATATCTATATTATATTAGCAAGGCAGTTGTTTTTTGTAATGAAGAAACAATGAGCAATTTGTTTAAGAGATCGGAAGCACTAGCGTTTGACGACATAAATGTTCTGCTATATTGTAAGCATCGTGAATTGGTCCTTTGTGGCCATCTCATTGTGTGTTGAAGTGAATGGAGCCTTCACGGACAGAGCAGTCAATTTTGGGTTCCATTCGCGAAATAGCCAATTCTTCGTAACAAAGAACCGACGACAATTGGCTAGCAATATATGAGTTTAATAAAATTTAACGTGCTTTCACTGTTTTCTATTTAAGAGAGCTTATACATATCTAGTAACGTATGTCGATATAAAATATTTATGTATAATATTTATATAATAAAGTGGTAGAGCTTGTCCATTTGAACAAGCTAATCTTACAAGTTTGATTTGATAAATTCGTGTAACCTCACGTCAACATCCTGTGGATCGAAAACTATAATTAAAGTCAGCCAATGTTCAAACTGCAGTGCTTTTCATGTATCTCATTCGTGAAATGTTGAAAGTAGAGTTACTGTGAATTGTTGATAAATTCAATGCTTAAAATCTAAATCTCGCTATGAAATTAATGCAACATCGAACATCTAAATGAACTCCGATAAATAATTAATGAAGGAGGTAACAGCTTTGTTTATTTGTAATATACATATAAGAAAACTATGTTAGTTATCGTATTATGATAATTAAATTCATTAAATCATATGAATGAGTACAATTCAGATATCTATGATATAAACAGACGTAAAAGGTTTGTAAAAAATAATCGTATGCTAGCATAAAGCTTTAGCAGTCTCTGTCATAAACATTTTGCAAGTTATTTATAGCATCAAAATGAAATAAAATCTACTAAAAACATTCATACACGATGTTATAAACGTAATTTCCATACATTTTCCACGAGACTCCATCCTTTTGATGCAAATGAAAACATTTCCACGCTTTGAGAGATTCAATTTTTAGTCGTAAATCACCGGAAGGGATACCCCATGTTCTGTGAACCGCACTGAATCATACGAACGTTTGTACAATGTTGGATACATTAAATAATAAAAAAATAAATAAGATGTGCTACATATATTATTATGGTACAAATAACTGTCATAGTGAGATTTATAGAGCGCCTTTTTGTTTCATAGTAGCAACATGCCCCTGTTTCGCACGAGTGCAATTTATTAATGACGAATTAGAAAGAAGTGTCGCGAAAAATTAAGTATTTATTTTATAACATATCTCATAGTGGTTAAGGCTTTCCGTCGTTTGTCAGTTCGTCCAGAGGACATTCATGCAATAGCACATTTTTTTTGAGATTTATTGAGAGATTATATCGTTATGCTGTCCTTCCTCTTCTATCAAAATTGAACTGCTAATATATATAATAACAATAATATAAAAATGAATAATTGATATCCTGTAACTAATATTGTGATATAATTATTCATACTAATATTAAAATACAGTATGGTAAGCAGTTAAGCAGTTACAGGGCAAAACCGCGAACAACATCCACTTAAAGACAGTTTGAATTAAATTGCAATTCAGAATGTATAAATCTCTTACTATTAATTTTTATATGAAAAAATCCTTTTACATCTAAATTCGTCATTGTTTATCAATCTGAAGAATTTAACATCTGTGTAGGCGATGTTGTAGGTCAAGTGCAAGGGCTTACAGGATAATTCCCTACCTCTCATAGTCACCTGGGTTGACAATACGACAAGACCTGAAAGAGACCAGGTATAGGACCAAAGCTCTTCTCGAAGCTCCGGTTTGTAGCATTGCCTACTATCTAACCTCTTTTGTTAGAAAAAAAAAATTCTTGGCAGAAATATAAAGACGATATTTTTTAATAAGTCGTCCTGGAACTCGAACCAAGGTCAGGCTGTGCATCCTTTTGGGCTGGACATAATTCGCATACGGTGAAGACACTACCGCTCTGTTACACAACCTATTGCTGTACATCTGCACATAAGCTATCTTCAAACAATATCCTAAATAAACTGTTATATAGTTCCTTGCATTGTTACTGATTTTTAACACGCTTTTATTAGGTCGAAATGTATGTAACTATGTAATGGAATCTAAGGTAACTAATTTAACCATCTTTCAAGAATCGTAGCGTAATGAAAATTTGCAGCTGTATGTAGTTCTGATGACAATACAATATTATAGTACTGTCGAACTGATTTTGGATTTCTTAGAAAAGTCTTGTAATTAACTTTGACCACGATTAGGTTTCAAGGTCTGATGATGAAGCTGGAAGATAGGCACTGGCATTCCATGATGGAATATCGTATCATAGTCGTGTTTGCACACGTGAGAAAGGCCACGTAATGGACTTTGAACACGATCAGGTTTCAAGGTTATAAAACACCATGCAATACAGACGCATTGGCGGAGATGGAGAGGATGCCGGCTCATTCGCCTACTTAAAATAAATGTATAAATGTTAAAAATATTTCATTATCAAAGACTAAAAAGTATAAAATAAATTAATAGTTTAAAAAAAACTAGAAAAACACGCTTTTATAAATGCACATAAAAACCAAAAATAAATTATGGCTCGTTCGAGTTGTCTCTATTTCTGGGCTGAAGTGTAAACTATGTGCTTTTAATTAAAATATTTGATTGTAAAAGCGTGGGGCGCTGGAACAGGAAAGACTTTTTGTATAATTTGCTGAGAAATCAAGTTAAGCGATGTTAGCAGGTTACACAGATTGGCGCTCCAGTAACTGGAGTTGCAGCACGACTAGTATATCCCTTAGATATTCTATTCATTATAATGATGAATATCGCATTAATAATATCTTGATTAATCCAATTCAATAATAAAAATTGAAATCAGCAAATAATATAAGCAAGGACACGGACGCTTAGTCTGTGGACAACAAAATAATTATACATTTATAAAGTAAAACAAACCTTTTAAGCTATACTAAACCATAAAGCATGTCGTAATAAAGTAAAATATTGTAAAGGTTGTTAGTTCGTAGTCATTGTGATCGTGAAACGTTATATATGCCTCAATAGATCAATTTAAGTCGACACTTCGATAAGAGAAGACTTTGCGTCCTTGTAACATTACCGGGTGATTGGATTCTTCCTGACAAATGAACTTTCTAAGCTGACGAGGGATATAGTGATAGTAGAGTAAGACCGCTGCTCTATTCTGCACCAAACGTGGGTAGCGGTTTTAGTTGATTAGTCCATTATTGATTAAATAAAGACCTGATAGATCACGTTGCTTAAACAAAACTCAAAAAGCTTGTGATTTTTTTTTAACTTTATTGACATTTTATATATCTTCTGCTCAGCGGTAAAGATGATATTTGCTGGCATTGTTTTCATATTTATTTTCTATTGGAAATTCGTTATATGTACCGAGCAATAGGCGACGATGTTTGAATAAACGATTCACGGATGCAACTCAATAAAATACGAATTGGATTCAATTTATCATGTACGAACATGAGCTGTATATTTTTATGGCAATAAATAAAGTGAAACTTTAGAAGTTATTTTAATATTTGCTTCAAGAGTAACAATAACAATTAAGGTTATAATAAAATAATTAATTCTTGGACGTTTCAAACTCAAGATATATAAAGCGTTCCCCACGGCTTAGAGGTTTCATAATGTAATATCGCTTTTTTTGACCAAGTTTTTTCTTTTCATAAATATGATAAACACGCCTTTTTTTCGTCAATGATATACATATATAATTGTACTAAGATGTTCACATATACAACACTATTCCAAGTCTAGTAAATAAATATACCATTCCGTTTAAAGCGATCTCGTAAATACTGACCTTCTGTTCGAATGAGCTTTTACGCTGAATATACGCTTATTATAATTTCCAAAATGTTATCATTTCGTTGTACCCGTGATTCAGCTTAAATTGTAATTGAAAAAACATACATAAAAATTGTTTACATTATAAGGCCTCATTTATACAAATAAAGATTAAAAATAATAACTTTACAATCATGAGCGCGTGGAATGGTGGCAAGTGTGCTAGTAGCATTTCCATTTGAAGCGCAACTACAACACTCTGGGCTAAAAATGAATCCTATCACTGTAAAGGCAATAAGACGAGGTGATATATTTATTAATAGATGTATGATAACTACATAATGATAATATAATGAGAATAATCTTTTCAAATAATATTACCAGAGCAGAAACATCATTGATAGACTTTTTCGTATTTATAGAACATAAAAATTGGTTAAACTATTTCTTAAAACTTAAATGTGTTATAAGAGAAATAAAATATAAATGTTAAATCAAATAAAAATGTATCCTTTTTTTTTTTTATTGTGTAGGTTGGCGGACGAGCATATGGGCCACCTGATGGTAAGTGGTCACCAACGCCCATAGACAATGGCATTGTAAGAAATGTTAACCATTACTTACGTTGCCAATGCGCCACCAACCTTTTGAACTAAGATATTATATCCCTTGTGCCTGTAATTACACTGGCTCACTCACCCTTCAAACCGGAACACAACAATACGAAGTACTGCTGTTTTGCGGTAGAATATCTGATGAGTGGTACCTACCCAGACGAGCTTGCACAAAGCTCTACCACCGAGTAATCCTATAAACCTCGAATGCTTCGATAATTTTAGAAACAAGGTGGTCTATAATACAATTGTGAAATTCCATCAGGTTTGGTAGAACAAAATTTTATTTGAAAATGTTAATTGTTTTAGATATTTTTTACATTTACTTAAATATTAACTAACCTACCCAACTTCTTACGGGTACATTTATCCAGTTATACTAAACATTAGTATTGTTGAAAAAATATTATAAGTATTAATCTATGATATTGCACATCCAACATATTCACCCCGTGGATCTAATCTTTAAATTTATTTAAATATAGAACGCATTTGTATGTCATTTAGTCAAAAAATGACATACAAATGCGTTTTATGCTTTTTTTTCGTAATCTGATGATTATTAATCATTCGAAAAACGCAAAATTATTAGTGCTTATTACTTTCTTGATTCGAAATTTGAACCTAGAACCATACCATCCAATGTACCATGTAATCTACTCAACGAAACAGCAGTCCAGACATAAATAATGTCATGAAAGTAAGATTATGAGCCATAAACTTTATCAATATGCTCCAAGTGTTTATGGTATATAAACGAAAAGCGATCTTGATCTTTTTCGTTGACATAATTTTTATGTCATATAACAGGTTTCTCGTTGGCCGATATTACCCACCGCCGATATTGCCCACCTCAGACAAATCTCTTTCATCAAATCATGGAATAAACCAAGAAACGGGAAAATTATTATTTATCAAATGGAATGCTTGTTAGACTGCGGTGATTGAGGAGGTCGACTAAACTAGTTCATTACACTTGTATTTTGTGTGAAATTTCTCTGGTCCTATTTCGGGAATATTTCATAACGAAAATCGGTTAAAATTAAATCAGGAAATGTCTTTCTCAAGAGAAATTGACGTGAACATGTTCTAAATTCAAACGTTCGTCTGTCATAGTGTATAAGTGACTCAAAGATTGACAGGAACGAAACTTGCCCTCTACTGTGACTAAACCCTGCCTACCTTAATTGAAATAGAAATAAATATTCTTATTTTTATTATTTAAATACTGTATTGGCTCGTGATTTCGTCTAGTTAGCTAGGATCCTTATAATGTTGTTTTCGTAATACCCGTGTTCTTTTAGAGCGTCAGAGATCATATGTTCAACAAACCATAGAGGAGTCAAATAAAACTATGTTAATCTTTTAAATTCGTTTTTATTATAAATAAGTTGTTTTATATCATTGATTAACAAATGGAAATTAGATTAATTGAGTGATTGTAAACAATTTCAATTACGAGATCCCGGTCCCATTTCCTTTAGCACCTCTTACGAGTAGCTGAAGGATGACGCTCCTTCCCCTCTTTATATATTTAATTAATTTAGAAAAATATAAAAGGGTGAGGAGGCTGAAGTGGCCCCACACCCGCCATCAGCTATAGACTCCGACCGCGCATCGGTGAACCTTCCTCGATCATGGGACATACAATTTTATAGTGCGCCCACAATAAGTTAATAATATATAAAATGGAACTAAAGTCCAGTAGGTATCACAGCAGTAGCTGAGGTGTATGAAAGACTAAAAGTCTTATCAATAAATCAATAAACCAGACCGTAGTCTAGTAGGAAGAACAGTCGTAACTGCGGTGTTTATAAAGTAGCCGTAGCCACTACAATAATAATAATAAAAATAAGGAACAAAGTCCATGATTCAATCAGTCAAAGCTGAAGAAAAGCCGAAGCCAAAGGGACAAGCCCTGGGTTGTAAGAATACAACTAAATCACTGGTTTCCATACCAGCTCAAGTGCACAACCGCCAGGCGGTCTAATGCAAGCAAAACGCTTTACGTTCATATCCACTAATGTGGAGTGCCGTTGATGTAAAATATTTTAATTCCAACCATAGTGGAATAATATTCAATAATTTGAATAATGCATCAAATGCATAAATACCACGTAGGTACAGTTAGGTGCCACTCAAGTGGACTTAAACATAATTTGTTATGTGCTCTACCTTAGTAGGCGTGTTCGTTTTGGTGTTCTTTATAAAATATGTCTTATTATTTTGTAACCCTACTTATAACTTAGACTTATAACTAAATCGAACGTTTTCCTATCCTGTTTATATAACTTTTAAACGCTCTGCGTATTACGCTTTACCTTAAACCTATAACTCCATAGTGGATATAAAACTTAACGTTAGCCTACCACAAGCAACGCACCCGTTGATTACCTAAAATAGCACGAAACCCAGATCATTATTTGCACTTTACACAAAAGAGATATTTGCAGGCTGCACTTTCTATCGCTAGCATGTTGACTCATATAGAGAAACATAACTAGGTCACTTGTGATATCCCTAACACTAAGCTAAGGGGGCGTCCCTTATAAGGACGAGTCATTTGCTACAAACGACACTTCTCGCAAAACGATTAGTGCGTTATGTGAGCTTGGATGAAATCCATTGATTGATGTTGTCCTTCACTGCATGAACGTATCAGTTTAACAGTATTACTGGCTCCTCAACGCTCTGCAACATTCGGTCGTGATACCGGTACCACCGATCAACGAGAAACATCATTAACGGCATCATAACGTTAACCAGCAATAGCGCAATACGACATGGTACATACACTACTCCAGCAACCCGGCGGGACAGAGTGGAGGACCTTACCATATCGCCGAAGACGTTATACAGTAACCTCAAACTCCAAGACCATCCCACGTAGGCAGCCTCATCGGCAACAGAAGGAGGGACCCTACCGTATCGCCGAAGACGTTATACAGTAACATCAAACCCCGCCACTGCATCACCTAAGCAAATTCAAGACGACATCGCCATGAGATAGATTCGATTTTAAAATAACATAATTTTGGGATATTTTCTATTCTATTTTTGAACAAGTTAATTTATCAAAAGAGAACAAATCAATGAAACTTAGTGTGAATACAAGTACGCTTGCGCATACACTGTTATATTGTTGTCTAATCTCAATGTAAAAATGAATTAAAACGTAATTCATTTTAACTTTATCACTTGCTTTATTACTTTATAAATTTAATTCTGCCTGCCTGTGAAATTTATAAATTGAGATATTTGAATCCAACATTTAAAGGAGATAAAAAATTACACATCTGTATATGATTGGTACTGTTGTGTCTACTTCATGACGAAAGGAATCCTAAGCTTTCCGTAAATAACATAAATAAAACCTACAATATTAAAACAATGACGTAATTAAGTCTTGCAGATCTTTTAGAAGGTAATGAAATATTTATATGTTTTACTAATTACATAGATTCATTTAACTTTGCGGTTTTATCTGCGTTAAATTTCGTACCTGCCTGTTTTGCACAGTTTGGCAAATTGGCTGAGGTTGATGGTTTTAGCTGCAATACTTAGGGTCGTAGCGTGAAGTTATATAGCTTATAACATAGTCCTTTTTTAAATAGTTTTGCGCCTTCATCCCTTTAAAGTTTAAACACTACAATAATATAGATAAGGATGTCTCTACCCTTAACGAGTATATAAACTTTGATTGATTAATCCGTAGAGACTTAAATGTGTAATCTTAAGGGAACTATAGATACTCGTATCATATTACGGTCGTCGTACAACATAGGTTATAATTAATCTGTTGCAATCATAATTAAGAATATTACAAAGTATTCGGTGAATGTTTAGTATGTTTGATGGGTATGGGTAATCGTAATTAAAATGAAATCAAAATATACATTTTAAATAGTAACACACAGCCTGCTTAATACAGGCTTATCAATTAAACGTATCTATTCAACTGTATTCGTTTTCTTTCTCAATAAAACCCTGTACATACTTGATAGGTCTCAACCTTGTTATCTGCTGTTATACTTATTGTGTTGGTTATAATAAGATCGTTAACCACAAAACATTTCACGATCATCATCGCCAATGCGCCACCAACCTTGGAAACGAAGATCTTTGTCCCTTATATCTGTAATTACACTGGGCACTCACCTTCTAACCAGACGCAACAATACTTAGTATTGCAGTTCAGCGGTAGAATATCAGATGAGTGGGTGGTACCTACCCAGACGAGCTTGCATAAAGCCGTACCACCAAGCTAATGATTACCATTAATAATTAACTATTCTCATTTACAATTACATTGATATATCATAGTCGGTATTATAATACGGAATAACAAATATTCCTGGATGTCTCCCATCCCAAATAAAGTTTAAAATTAGTAGTGGTGATAATAACCGAGGTCAGGATAGAACCTGCGCCTTTCACACCGCTAGAGACCTTTGTATCGTTGAGTTGTTGATATTCAAAAAGGTTAAACTATAAAATATGTTTCCAATATGATTATAGGTCACGGTAGTGTAGTCCTTTAAAAATGAAAATTTAGTGCGCTCAACCCGCTATAAAGGACAGATTCGCCTCTGTCCTTTTGTGTGAAATTTTGAAAGCTCTATTGGAAAACAATTTTGCTAGAATATTTCAGTCTAAGCTAGACCCACATATTTCTGTAGGGTTTATTAAAATTCTGAGCTGTTTAATAAACAAAATTCAAAGTGTTTTCAAACGTCAGTAGTATGTTTGAATATTTCAAGATTGACCTATCTAGGCAGTTTGCCAACGCAATCGGACAGGCGCTCTTGGTATAATTGACATAACTTTGGGTGAACTAAGGCCGCATTTTTTTTTTTACATAATTTCCCAAGAATTTTATTTTCCATTGATTTTTTTACGTATATTAAAGTATCGAAGATTTAATAAATAAACTTGAGCTCTTTTAGCAACATTGACATTTTCACGTTCACCAGTTTCGAGGTAACTTAAATTCAAAGTATTTATCGTATATGTAATAATTATTATATATAATAATTCGGATCAAAATTGATATCATGTTAATTGCAAATATTTTGCAAATATTGTAATAGCATTTTAATCAGTATTTTTATTGAAATAACAAATAAGAAATTTAATAAACCTTTAAAAAGGAATTTCACGAGCCTCGGAATAAAGTTCAGACAAATTTAAGGTAACTAAGTATTTTCTTGAGTCAGGTATTTATTTCGAAATATACACACATGCTTAGGTATTACTAGATGGAAGCGTTTTGTGTGAGCCCATGGTAGTGGGTAGGTTCACGTTGTTATGTTCCTGTTTGAAGGGTTAGTAAGTTAGTGTAAACTACAAGCACAAGGGATATAACATCTTAGTTTCCAAGGTTGGTAGAGCATTGGCGATGTGAAGAATGGTTAATATTGCTTACATCGCCAAGGTCTGTGGGCGTTGGTCACCAATTAAAATCAGGTGGCCCATTTGCCCGTCCGCCTACTTGAACATATAAAAAATTATAATTTTTTAAGAATTTAAATAGTTCGGTTTTTACACGACTGACCAATAAAGAGAGTAGTGTTTACAGGACTCATGTAAGTATCTACGTATGTGAGTTTTTCATTCCATCCTAACCTATTAAAACCTGAATGTATGTACGGAACATCGTTAGAATGAAATCCTTACATCAACCCGGGGTGCAAAAATTTATTTCCTGGTAATAAAATATTTTTTATTTTTTATGCCGTTTCTTGGTTCTTCGTTCAAATTGTTATAATATCATAGTAACGAAGTATAAATAAAATAAAGTATAGATGATCTCATATTTATATATAAAGGAATGTTTGAAATGGTATTCTATACATAGAGCTCTACATAATTCTGGGATTCCATCGCATATTTGCGGAATGCGTAAATCTATAAATAGTTAATATAACCTTTATGAATTGACTGAACGGAATATGCGTTGTTATATTATTTGTATGATATTTGCGACAACTTTTAAAGTTTAGTTTCCCAATCAAATGGATTATACCAATCTATTTTTATCACGAGGTGTAAAATAAAAAAAGCAATAGAAGATTAAAAACTTAAAATGAAAAATGTCGGTACACATATAGTACAATTATAAGATTGTTTAAACTTGGTGTGGTACATCAGGTTGAAGCAGCATGATAAAATAAGCTCCAAGCCCAACCTTGGGCCATCTAAAGACAGCTACTTTTCAATTTTAAGTCGATTATTGAGTCAAAATTTATTAACTAGATTATGTTCCTCAACTATTTTATTGTTATTATTTTCAATACTGTACTGGTGGTTGAAAATTAGTGCAAATACTAATTTTAAAAATAGTGTGCTCCACAAGTCAAAGGAATGCAAACTGAACGTATTTTAAATCTTATCATCAACCCTACTTCTAATGTCTATATCTTACTAATATAAGTATGGCGACCAGCTGCCCTTTGACAATCTTTTCTATAAAGAACGAGACAGGCCATAGGACCCTATCTTTTTTGAATGACTTTGACTTGTAGTATTTAATGAACAAGGTCGTTGACATTGATTGTAATAAAAAAAATATACAAGGAGTTACTGGGGGTACTTTTTAAATATGTTTTTACCCCCGATGCAAAAAGTGGGGTTTTATAAGTTTAACGTGTATATTTATGTGTATCTGCTGTGACACTGTAGCTATTAAACGGAAGAAGCGAATTAGATTTAGCTTTTTCTTTTGTTAGATCCAGAATGTTCTTTAGCTATAATTTTAATGATCTTTAAAGATCATCGGCCCTTTTCTAATTATTAAAGGTGACTTCGATGATATAACAATTACATGATAGAATTGACCTGATGCTGCATTTTTATCTGAAATCAGCAGGATACTACACTTCTCACCAACTTACAGCAGATTTTTGAGCTCATTGGAATTGTCTTAATGAATAGGTTATAGATCTGTCTGTCTACTGCGCTTTAACGCCTAAACCATTGAACCGATTTTGATAAAATTTGGTACAAAAATAGATTAGACCTTGGGAAAGAACATAGAATACCTTCTAAAGGCTTAAATGTCGAAATAAACGATGAAAGTTTTTATGGAAGTTCGTCCTTATCGAAGATGTAACTATGAAACTTTTTATTATTTATTATTATGTGCCTTAATAATAAATATTCTTTAGACTTTTATTTTATTAAATCGGTTGAGTTTATAATAAGTTATAAAAAGGTTAATGGCAGATCTGTCTGGACTTTTTTGACATTCTTAGATTCTTTATTTTAGATTTATAGCAAAAAAAAATAAGTTAATATTTTTTTTTATATATCCTCATTTTTGTTAGAGCCGAAGTTATTTCTGTTTATTAAATGTATATCGACTGATGTACGAATTGCCAACAAAATGTCAACCAAATAAACCGGGATGTAGAGTACAAGTATTAGTATAAGAAGTTATCTGTATCGATTCAATTAAACGAAACATCGATATGAACTGAAATTCGCTGATTTTAATCTTTAATGAAACTGGTGGTCAAATGTTGATATCTTTAAAGCGAAGCTACCCGTAACAAATTCGTAATTGATTGAAATAGCTAAGAATCATTACGATATTGTATCGATATTAAACAAAATCGGATCAGTCGTTTTAGCACACTGTCAGCTCTACTTTGGACTTTGAATTTACATTGACACTGGACACATTTTTGTGGATGAACGCCGTTCATAACCTCAAAAAAATGAAACACCAATATCTTTTTTTTCCGACTTTACCGACCCAAACAAAAATAGTTCAGTTTATAGACTCTGGAACTAACGCCGAATCTTTTGACATTTTTTTCATAACGGGATGCTACGATTTGATCCCAAACATTTTTTAGTATAGAAACCTGCCATTGTTCTTTAATGCTCACGTACGTATTCTTATTGTTATATGTTGCAGTCGTGCGCCCATAGAACATGGCGGTGTACTATTTTTTATTCAAAATTCTGAATCGCGATGGCCAGATTTTCGTTCAAATTTCCTTTGTAGTTGTTCTGTTGTCCTTTCGTCTTATTGTTATTTCATTAATTTCAATATTAAATTGCCTGATAATATTAAATACTTTGTGGCTTGAGGTTGCAATTATTAAGTCGGTTGTAATTTTGTTATGTTAGCCTTAAGTTCATATTTTTGTTTTGATTTTAAAGATTTTGACATTTCCATATTAACAACGCAATAAAACTTTTACAATGTTTTCAATTGTCTACATTCCCATTCTTCCCTTTAATGTGTTAATTTCACAATTGAAGAACTATTATACAATACTACATATATTATCAAGATCGTGATAATATGAGCCTAATGTAGATAACAGTATTTATTTACGTTGTGGTAGACATTTAGTCTATACAACGTTTCAAAAATTTTGTGATTTCCAGTACACATAATGTACCGATATAAAACTTATGGCTTTATGGAACAGCAAGGGGTAAACGTTAGCGTGATTTAAAAGACGTGTAGTGGCATCTAGCGGTGGACGTGTAAACCCTCGATGTTTCAGTTCTGTACTATTTAAGAGTTAATGCTTTTATAATTTCCATATAAAAGCAATAACTCCTATATAGTACAGAATTGTGAGTTGTAATGTAAATTAGGTAAACAATTTAACAACATAAATCTTGTCCCATTTTTGTTTAATATTTCATACGAATGGCTTTCGATTTTCAAGTTAAATTTTGAATTTAGTTATGATTACTTTTATTTGTTTGTCATATAATAAGTTGTGTAAATTCATTTGTCATTTAATAAGTCAATATTGTTTATTTAAGAAAGCTGCAAACAATAAGTATGAATAAGTGGTTTTCGAAACAAGACTTAAACGTTCATTTAATTTTAGCGAATTTTTTTACCATTTGATATAAGGTAGGTATTAAGTTATTGTTAATATAGGTATTAAAATTTTACATTAAATCTGTCATGCTATTTTCGTGACTCAAAATTCGCACTGTCTCTTTATAATATTAGTATAAATAAATATACAAAAATTGCTTATTTAATGTTAGTAGCGATCTCGACGGCCCGGTCGTTCGATTATCTATTAGATCTATATATATTGTTATATGTATAACAGTTAAACTAAAAAGCAAAACCCTTATATAAATACAAATATAGACCGAATGGTTAGAGCCATTTCCAAGATAGAAGTACTAAATATTTGTACAAAATTGGTCATTTAATATTATACGGGTAACTGAGAGACCGAGTTTCGCTTGGCACTAATAATTTGTTGTGAAAACAGAATGTTCCCGATAGGATGTACAATATTATTTAGAAACGCACTGATGGTTATTATGTATTAGAGAATATTTTTTTGTAACCTACTTTGCGCAAACCACATTTTACGGCACACTATCTATGTAAACCTGCTAACAAAAAAACTGACTGCAATGAATCAACTATAACTTTTAGACGTGGGAGTCAACCCGTATTAATTAACGGAATCTGCTACAAGAACTAACTAAATGCCAAACCAAAGGGAAGCTTACACATATCTATTTAGGGCTAGTAGAGTTGTTATTACTACAACTGTAATAGAGGTGATAGATATTGGAATTTTTTTAATTTTTTTTTGCCCATATGCTCGTCCACCAACCTATGCTGTTGGTGTACGAGCATATGGGCCACCTGATGGTAAGTCAGCCCAACGCCCATAGAGATGTTAACCATCGCTTACAACACCAACGCGCCAAATAGAATTCGGGCTATTCAACATTTAAAAATGAGGAAAATTCATACAAATCTTTATCCTAAATTTCACCTTCTTAGGTGATTAATTTTCAAATAACTTATTATATGTTATAATGTTCTTTTTCCTAATACTACATAAGCCTGAACAAATTTCGATGCTTATAACTTAAAAATAATGAAATTCCATACAAACCTTTATAGTAACAAAATAATATAAATCGAGCTGATTTATATTATTTTGATAGTATAAAGGTATTTAAAAAAATCAATATATAATTGTTAATAGATTAAATGTGCTCTTGATTAAGATGTTAGTATTATCAAATAATAATCCTTATGTAGAGCAATCTTTAGTACAAGAGCCATTATTGGTTGTCGAAATGGATTCTGTTGGGAGCGGCTGTCGAGTCGAGTACCATTAATGCTCTCACTCATAATTTTATTATAGTTAAGTGATATAGTGAGTTACCTGCATCTTTACCTTTGACTTATTCCGAAAGACATTCGTTTCCTTCCATGTGTGTATATGTTCGCGTATTTCTTACAAATCAATTTAGCGCTATTTGTAAGACGGTTTTGAAGAATTGGCGGAAATACTTACAATTGTAAGAATTTCAACCGAGTCATGCATTTTCGTCACTATAATTTTGATGCTGCTTATTACAAACTTCTAAACGTAAGTTTTATTTATCCGTGTATATGGTTTTTCGTAATACGTATTTTTCTAGTTTATGTTTTTATTTTACATTGCGTTTTTTTTTGTGTTAATATATATTTATAAGTAATTGCGTATATAATTTATTACTTTATTGTTATGTTTTTACTATTGAAAATATTGTTAATATTTTTCGTTTGTATGGTAAAAAAATGTTGCTGGAATATAAAAACAATTAATTACGACCTTCAACACATTAATCTTAGTTAATAGTTTATTTTACAAACAGTAAATAATGAATTGGGCTATTATATAAGAAGTGTCGACCTCTTTCCAGGCAATGTATACAATTAATTAATCATTAGCCGTCTTTACATTGCAAGGCGACTGAAAATGTTACAAAACTTGATACAATTACACTGCAATATTTATTTAATGATATCATTAATTAAAACTTTTATTGATTGTATGTTTGTTAGAAATATATCGTGAGGAAACCTGCTCAAATCCATAGACAGCTTACTTTGTGTAATAAATGAATTTTACACTCCAATTACAATTTGTTCCTTAATATGTAATTAAAACAAAAGTCGTAAGAAGGAAATCGAAAGAAATCATTAGAATGCTTAATAAATGTGGCAATTTGGATCCTTCAGAGGCTATTAGGGGTGAATGTTGAAGGAATCGGAATGAGAAATTGGTACAATTGTGGCGAAGTTGACTCGTCGTCTAATATAAAAACTTTTCTACAAAATTCCAAGTGAAAAACTACGCCAGCTATCCTTTGTAATTTCATTTAGCCTACGCTATGTTCTTTTTTCTCTATTGCGACGCAATTCAGTAGACGTTGTAAGAGTGTTTAGTCTTTTTGAATGAAAAAGAAAATGAATTTCATATTCAAGCAATTAGGTAATAACGTGAACAAGAAACCAGATGACTCAGTTACTGAAACACTTGAATCTTAGCTTTTGACACACACAACTTTCCTTTACCGCTGAGCACGATATGAATTATTAACTAAAATTAAGGACATGAAAAGCCAGTGGAGGTTTAAATTTTCGGAGGTTTAAAATTCGATTAAGATGCACGTGTACCAAATACTGGGCCATCTCAGTTTCAAAGTTTTTTTATCACAAACGTTTTGATTTATTAAATTGGTAAATAAATATTTATCAGAGCTTACTTGATTAAACGTAAGATGTTTTTTAAAGATGTTAGACTTATTCGGCTTATTAGACTTACAGAAGCCTTATAATTATTTGGAGAAGAAAATTCGAATATTTAATGAAACGTTTTTAAATTATACGTCAATAAATAAACGTAATTTCGATGTAGATTATATAAAAGAAGATAACGCTTGCAAATATGTATGGAACTCATTGCGTGTGAAGTTAGCGCTTGTCAGGACGTAGGTTACTTTACGTCTTGTTGAGATACTGACTCGGTTTAGTTACTTGTACTTACTAGATTTATTTAAGTTGGGGAATAAAATTTATGATACGATTTTAGTAAAGCTCAAGCAGATATATATGGTTTCTATCCTACAAATATCCTGACGTATGTATGTTACATTTAATATTAATATACTTTTTATTATGTTAAGATTATTTGGTTTTGTTTGTATATAAATATTAAACAAGTTAATAATAGTTCATTCAACTACAATTTTGTGCGTTAGAAACGATACATATAAAAAAGGTTCACTCATATTATTTGACATATTTTTTATTCTAATTGCGTCTAAGAGTGTTTCGCTTCTTATTCTATGCTTATGTCACGCGAATATATCAAAAACTGCACGTACATACGGTTTTAACGAATGGAGTGATTGAATAAGGAAGGTTAGTGCTTGTATGAAGTTGCTGAAATAAATCGACGATTGTTGAAAATATTAAAAAAAAAAAATACCGTCTGGAAACTTTATGGCATGCACCGCGTGAATATACATACAAGTATATATAGGGTTTTCCATTAAGGGCGCTTGCTCGTGCAGAACTTCCATCGTAGCGTGTGCTGTGTGGCACGTAGCGCCGTCCTGTTGAAACCACATGTTGTCCAGATCCATATTCTCGATTTCAGGCCAAAAGAAGTTGGTTATCATCGACCGGTATCGCTCACCATTGACGGTGACGGCCACACCATTATCGTTTTCGAAAAAATACGGACCAATCACGCCTCCGGCCCAAAATCCGCACCAAACAGTCACTTTCTGCGGGTGCATTGCCACTTGGTGAACCTCGTGTGGATTGTTCTCGTCCCAAATACGGCAATTTTGCTTATTGACATAGCCATTCATCCAAAAATGCGCCTCGTCGCTGAAGATGATTTTTTTGCCAAAATCGGCGTCAACTTCCAACTGCTCTAATGCCCAGTCAGCGAACACACGGCGCTGTCTATGGTCATTAACCTTGAGCTCTTGGGTCAGCTGGATCTTGTACGGGTGCAGGCTCAAGTCACAACGCAAAATTCGCCAAGTTGTTGTCTGCGAAAGGCCGAGTTCCTGTGCGCGACGCGGAATTGACTGCCGCGGGTTTTCGAGGACACTGTCGCGCACAGCGGCGATATTCTCGGCAGATCTCGCGTTACGTTGACGCACGGGAACCGGCTGATTGTTAACTGACCCGGTTGACTCGAATTTGTCCACCAATCGACGGATAGTCGACTCGGCAGGACGATCATCGCGACCGTAAAACGGGCGAAGTGCGCGGAACGTTGCTCAAACTGAAGACCCATTTTCATAAAACAATTTTATGATTTTCACGTGCTGCTCGACACTGTAACCTGCCATGGTGGTTTGGGAGGACAGAATGAATATAACACACTGCATTTGACAGCTGTCACTCAAACAACATGGCCGCAATCAGCTGTCAAAGTTCAAGCGTCCCTATTGGAAAACCCCTTATAAACTTTTTATTTAGATCCGTATTCTACCCGGCGACGGGTAATTACTTATAAAAACATTTTTAAAACTATATAATCTGAATAAAGCGAATGTTTCCTTCTCAGATCTGTCCACTTATTTTGCTGTACTGTAAAATTGTCCCCGGAGATACATAAAACATTCTTACAACTTACAAATAAAAAATGAGAAAATTCTCTTTTTTTCCGAAGTGATTACGAAAAACCCATTTAAAAAAGTCACTCAATTCTAGTGCCTTGTGCATAACAATTAGAATCTGATTTATAATTGTTGTTCCTTTCATTTGAATCAAGTATTTCTAGATTCATTTCTTACCGCTATCGTTCAATGTTATGTGTATTTCAATGAATATTTAATAATGCCATGCATCGATTGACAACTGACCCTACACCTAGTGAGCTAGTACCCAGGGATGAATTTTATGTAGTAAATGGTGTTGGCCACTCAGGTGTTTGTGATAACTACAAAGCACGTTATACATATTTACACCAAAATCCTAAATATTACAAGTATATAAACGATTTCAATATCAGTAGGTAGATTCTTATTGTTCTATGATTTTAAGGAGTTTGTTTTTGAGAATTGTTTCTGAAGGTCAATATGCCGCCGACCCAATCCACCATCAATCTTAAATAATAATATGTCCTTTGTGCCCGTAAAGGTATTGGCATACCTCGAAACCAGAGGTAGACTAAATGATGTGTAGGTCAAATGGGCCTACAAACCAGCGATAATAATGAAATGCAACTTCAGACAATCGTTAGAGAGTCGTCGAGATCAGGCTTAATTATTAATTAAATATATCTACGTTGAATTTTAAAGGAGAAATTCTTAGTTGGAAAGAACAGTACAAAAGAAGCTTATCATTTCATTGTACCATTTCCGTAATTCGATTTCGTTCTCACAATGAAAAATACGGAAGCATACTTTAAAATGTCCGGGTAACGAAAAATACGTTAACGAAGTACTTAGTATACAACAATGTTATCCCGAAAGTCATAAGGGTGACGTCGACCTTAAGAAGATAGCTTTTATCTCATATTTCTTTATAAATAATATACTCGTATTTTGACACAGGCATCTTCGAGCGTAGTATAATGTCTCGACAGTGATATAAAAGTTATACCGGAAGATGCACCGATTTTCAAAGAATAATTTAATATATAATATTTATTATATAAACAGCTGTTTTTCCCATTTTTGATGGGAAAAACAACAAACATGATAACCTCAAACCCTGTCAATTTTATAACGTTGTTAGTTTTATTATTAAAACTTGCAATGTCGCGATTATAAAAAAAATCCCATTTTTAACTTACCTTATTCATTGAAGAAACATCGTCCGCTCTATGATGAAACGGACCGTAATGTTCCCTAAACACATCGAGCATTCCTTGATAAATAAACAAGCAAGTAAGCAAAACCAGGTCATTTAATAATAATATCATTTATACTCGTTTAGTTGAAAAATTGTTACTGTAAATGTGTTTTATTCGTTAAAAATGGGTAATAACAGTAACAGCCTGTCCCACTGCTGAGCTAAGGCCTCTTCTCCTCTCTTTGAGGAGAAGGTTTGGAGCTTATTCCACCACGCTGTTCCAATGCGGGTTGGTGGAATGCACATGTGACAGTATTTCAATGAAATTTGACACATGCAGGTTTCCTCACGATGTTTTCCTTCACCGTCAAGCACGAGATGAATTATAATCACAAATTAAGCACATGAAATTCAGTGGTACTTGCCGGGGCTTGAACCCACGATCATCGGTTAAGATTCACGCGTTCTTACCACTAGGCCATCTCGGCATTTCTTGAAAATGGGTAATATAAAATAAAATTTCATAATTAGATCTAACAGTTGGTTATTGCTCATAAGCCCATTAACAGCCGCTTAATGATATTCAACAAGCTTCGTAAGTGTTAATGAAAATAAAAGTCACTTAAATCTACCTATGAATATGCTATTATATATTAGATGTGCAGCACGAAAGTGCATAGATTTGCATTGTATTGGTTGGCGTGTTGCTTAGGAAAATCGATATCCTCTCATGACGTTCTATTAAGTGATCTATCATTCGACTCGAGAGTATGAGTGTAAAATGTGAAGTATCACGTTTGCGAGAGATTAAAACACAAGATGCACTTTTAACTCGTGATTACGTGTTAACACTTTAATCTGTATAAATTATAAAAACATGCAAGAAGTTTATTGTTTAGTTGTTATAGATATTATAGATATAACGTCACGTATTATTTATCACATTATCGTAATATAATATTCGACGGGTGAAAAAATTACTGATGGAGATTGAGAGCTGAAGATCGAGCTCAGTGGCGTGCCATTGGAGAGTCCTATGTCCAGCAGTGGACGAGAAAAGTATGATGATGATGATGATGAGAAAATAACTACTAAGATTCATGCCAGTACTTCTTGGTAGTATTTACATTACGATCACCGGTTCGTAAGCTTTATATTTAATATATAAATAAATATATTAATAATCTACGGCTCTATAGTATTTTTGGACTTAAAGATGCAACTTTAGTCTTTTGGGCCCGATCGTATCTCATTAATAAGGGTCATAATATACTTATCCTCATATCACTTGGTAGCGCTTTGGGCAATCCAATCTGGGTACCACCGTTTCACCAGATGTTCTACCACCAAATAGCGATATTTTGTATTGTTGTGTTCTAGTTTGAAAGGTTCTCGACAAGGGACAAACATCTTAGTTTCTAGGATTCGCGGCCTGTTAGCGGTGTAAGAAATGGTTAATATTTCTTACGGGCACGTCTATAGAAATCACTTATCACCAGGCTAATGTGCCCGACCGTTTTCTCATATCACAACATATTCATATAAAGTTACCAAGTTGATTTATTAGAGATTGTCAAAATACTTTTGGATTATTTAGTACATGAAGATTGTACTCTACATAGCGCCACGTTCGCTTCAGAATACGTGCGTCAAATCAAGAATTTAGACGAGGCTGTCACTCGGACGCAAAACTTAATTGGCAAAGCGCCTACAGCGCAGGTTTATATTTTGATACGTCACTATGTATGACTGCCTTGTTGGTCCAGTGGCTACATGTAAGGCCGCTGAAACGGTGGTCCTGGGTTCAAATCCCAGGTCGGGCCAATAAACTGTTATTGAGATTTTCTGTCGAATATTCTCAGTAGCAGCCCGGAGTCTGGAAATTGGAAGTGTGTACACTCCCGTGCCTCGGAAAGCACGTTAAGCCGTTGGTCCTGCGCCTGAACTCTTTCCAGTCGTGTCGCATCGCCGTTCCACCGGGTTATAAGGGTTAGGGAATAGAGAGTGCACCTGTGTTTGCGCACACACTTGTGCACTATAATATGTCCTGCGCAGTTGGCTAAACTCTCATGAGATTGGCCGCCGAGACCGAAATCGGTCTGGTGGGCCATCAGGTATGACATGATTTTATTGCTACAAATGTTACGTACTTATCAGCAAAATAAATTAATAGTAAAAAAATATTTTCCAAAAATTGACTGACTGACCAGTGGTATTATATATGATATTTAACGAAATAACCCCTCTTTTGAAGAGTTATTTCATCTGGAGCAAAACCTGGGTGTATAATCAAGTCATGATTACTATAAAAAAGTATTGTCATTGGAACTGAACCCACCTGTAAAATTTCAATTCCGTAATATAAGAGGAAATTGTACTAATTTGACCAGATTTGACAAAACAAACATAGCACAATTAAAACAGTTAAATTAAAATTAAATACATTTATTACACAAACAATATATTAGAACAATCGTTTAAAAGACTGTTCAGAATTATTGATGATACATAAATGAAAAAGAGTAACTAGTGATTTTGTGGGAAACTTCGAACATACTGGACTATCACGATATATCACGATTCAAAAGTAAGTACTTTAGAGAGACTATTTGAACAAAGACTAATTTAATTTTTATTTCCTTGTTCGAGGTTATCGTGCTAAGCCACTTAGAACACACCACTAGTATATCCGGGCACTATTACATTTGTATTTGCTGTACCAGCATACGAAATGGCTCTTTTACTTGAACTTTTCGAAAGAGCAAATTAGAAATTACGTTTGCAAATATTCAGCTACAACCAGAGAAATATATATCTTTTTAGATATTTAAATTCAAAATATGAATTGTCATTTGAAAGATAACTGAAACATAATTTTCTTTCTAAATTGATAACTTTGTCATGACAATTACGTTTAATTTCATATTCTATTAAGATAATATGTACGCTTATTGTGCTACGCAATCAAATGAAGATGTATATTATCATAAATTTTCACCAGACATAACCGTATCGTTTGGTATATTTTATTTCGATTTTACTACTATTCCTAATAAAATCAATTATTCAAATATTCACGTTGTTCATACTATTCTTCAAATTATATACATTTTTATAAATCGTTTCACAACAAATCTATAAATAAATTTAATAGATTTTATTTAAATTTTACAAATTGCTTTAAACTATACGTATAGGTTAAAACCTGGACGGAAGAGAATTTTCATTTTATCGTAAATATGAGAGCTTTGACTTAATATTACTTCACATTGATTGAAATTAACATACGTTTACGATGTGGTACACCATTAGTAAATGTATTATCAATACATATTACAGTGGATTCCTGGAGCCTTGTACGGATTCGATCTAGTGGTCTCCGGTTAAGAATCTAGGCCATTTCTTCTGAGATAGAGCGCGACACTGAGAAATAGGCAAAAAGTTACGGAAGTCCTACAAAAAATTGTTGCAATATACATATTAGCCACTATCCGTCATGTGGCGTCGTCATATTGCTTATATTACTTGCAGTAGTTCTGCGAATAACTCACAGCAAATGTATCAAAGTTGGTAAGGATATTTAGCGTTTAGATGGTAATACTCATATTAAGTCCGGTATCAGGGTTGTGGAAGCCCGCCGAATGTCCAAAGAAAGAAGTGCTTTATGAACTAGTTGGTGCTTGTATGTCCTCAACATTTGTGTCATTAATTAATCTTGTAGTTGACGGCATGTCAGTATGATGAAAAACATCGAGAGGAAATCTTGTATTGGATAAAATTCAACTTAAGAGAAGGAGAGGCCTTTGCCCGGCAGTAACTGACAAACTTCACTCTTTTACTTTTACTAATACGACTATTGCGACTGTGAAACGGAAACGTAAGGCAAGATCAGGATTTTCGTATTTTTAAATTTTACTATTTAATTACGTAATGTTCCATATTATGTGAAAACTACAATGATAATATACATATATTTATGTAGCCTCCTGCTCGTTTGCGTCCTCTTATATAATAAAAACTAAACTGTCACGGTTAACCCTTTGAGAAAATGTTATATTCCGGTATATTAAATATAATAAATACATATATGTATATTGTAGGAGCTATATATTTTGCTTCGAGCGGCGTTTTGATAAGGGTCTTTTTCAGGGATAGTACCGGGGGAATTTAATAAGCATTTGTATTTTGTTTTGATAATAATACACTTATGACATTAAAATGCAATAGAGTTTTTCATTTATATGTATTTCGTGTATGTAATCTAGACTTATAATAAAATTGTTACAGGCCAATGTCTGTACATTAAAGATAATGGAAAAAATCGAATACTTTAATATCAACCTCTAATACTACTTAGTATTTATTAAAGCAACAGAAGCCAAAATAACAGTTTTTGGAATTTTTCCGGTCGGCGTGGTTCGTAGCAATTTGCCTTTCGCTCCGCAGATCGTGGGTTCGATTCCCACGCAGGACAGACACGTGCGTCTGCATGAACATGTCTGTTTGTCCTAAGTCGGGTGTAATTATTTATGTACAAAAGAAAAGTGGTATATGTAGTATATCAGTTGTCTGATTTCCATAGTACGAGCTCTGCTTAGTTTGGGATCATATGGCCTTGTGTGACTAGTGTCCCAGAAAAAATATAAATATAAAAAGTAAAAATAAAAAAAGTCCCAATTTTGTAGTTAAAATAATCGTTTTCTTATAGATTACTCGTAGTTGTAAACATTGAACAAAACCGCCGGCTCTCGGAGCATGGAATCGATTATTCGATTCATTCGATCGACCTTGGCAATTAATCCGGGATTGAATTGAGGCTTGTACCACATTGCCAACATCAGCCTATATGTGAATCATCATTAATCCGAGTCTCTACGACACAGTTAAACAACATGGTTGTGCAATTATCAGTTTTTAAATTATGTAAACAATTTGTTCTTTAATTAAATAAATATTATACTTTAATGTCACATCGACAACGTTTGCGTATCGTGGTTTTGTCAAAATTAAATATATTTATGTTATTGTTAAATTCTGTTTATGTTATTGTTATAAGCCGAGATGGCCCAGTGGTAAGAACGCGTGAATCTTAACCGATGATCGTGGGTTCAAACCCGGGCAAGCACCACTGAATTTCATGTGATTAATTTGTGATTATAATTCATCTCGTGCTTGACAGTGAAGGAAAACATCGTGAGGAAACCTGCATGTATCAAATTACACTGAAATTCTGTCACATGTGTTTTCCACCAACCCGCATTGGAGCAGCGTTGTGGAATAAGCTCCAAAACCTTCTTCTCAAAAGAGGAGAAGAGGCCTTAGCCCAGCAGTGGGACATTCACAGGCTGTTACCTTATGTTATTGTTATACGGGACTTTAATATTGTTTACGCAACATTGAAACTCACCGCTATATGCAACATTGGCAATTATATAATTAAACCATTTAATATATATATTAATAATATTTTAAATGGCCTGCATTTTTATAGGCTGTTTTACTTTACGTAAAAATTACGTATAATAATCTTTTATATGCACACGTATACTTCAAACGACTTTAACGATTTCTCAATGTATTTACTTCGCCTATAGCGGGAGACGAATCACTTGAAAACTTTGTTCAGATTGTAATCTGATATCTGACATGTCGTTTGATTTCATCGGACGAAATTGTTATCCTTAGAAATTATTATATCCATACATAACATTGTGGCTTTTTAAGATGTGTTCATAATAAAATTATACATTATTATCGCCTTAAGCGTTAAATTGAAACAAAACAACGTTCAATATTTAGCCAGAGTTGATTCTTGTACTAATACTAAGGCTGTGCAAGTAAAACAAAGTTAGACGAAGCCGAATTTGTTGTTTGGTTTAGTTGTACAAGTAAAGGCGAGCGAAATTACGTGATAAACAAAAGTTTGACGTAGTTTTGTACCTCTTTCAAATTATTTTACTTCTTATTTATTCTGTAAGAAAACCAATGTAATCCTTGTCTCGTTTAACGGCGTAAAATTTAAGGAAACGTATTTAATTTTAAAAACTTAAATTTTCACTTAAAAGTTCACTGTCATACTGAGTTGCTCTACCACGAGTTGGGGGGACAAAATTAACTAGAATTTCATCAAAGTATTTGACTTGTAATTTTCATTTATATACATAAACAAAACTTAATTCTCATTATATTAGTAAAGCTAATATAAACTTTCCGTTATCTCTTAGCGATAATGTTAATACAATTCTCTCGCTACCCAGCACATAGTTCTTAGTTTACGTAACAAAAGAATTAATGTAAGTTTTAATACAAAACGGATATAATAATAATCTTGTTATAAAACATCTCTTGGCATTAATGGAAATAATTCAATGATATGTGACCACCTGCATCCTGTATGTACATTCATCGGTTCTCACATAACACCTTTAATGGTTGTACGTACATAATATATGAATAGGCATCATTAAATTAATATATTGTTCTTTATTCTGCAACATAACATAACATTTATGTAATTCTGTAATGTTATTTTTTTTATAAAATGGGAAGGAGGACGCGCTAATTGGCCTGATGGTTAATCACCATCGCCCATAGACATTGGCGTTATAAGAAAAAAAAATCCTTTATTTTCATCGTCAACTTGGGAAACTATGATATAATGTCTCTTGTGGCTGTAGTTACACTGGCCCACTCGCCCTTAAAACCAGAACTCCACAATACTAATTGATGTTTGGCGGTAGAGTACGCGATGAGTGTGTGGTCACCTACGCTTGCACAAAATACCGCCAAGAATATAATCGTAATAATCTATCGTACTAGTTGATTATTAATTTTATATGAGTCACGCATATCGCATTGTATATTTGAAGTCACGACGTAAAACGTTATGTTTAACTGTTTAACTGTGAATTATTTTAAAATTATATTCAGAATACTTTTAACATTTAATGATATGGAAAAAAATATTATTCATTTTGGGGCTTAAGCTTTCTTTATAAAATATTTCATCAAGATCGATTCCTCGGATTAAAAGTGAAAACGTGACAAACAAAGTTTTATTGCTTTCGTAATATGGATGGATAAGAATTTTTATATGCAGCGATTTTTCGATAAAAATGATAGTGACGATGGCAAAAGATTTAATGAACTGATACCGATTCCTTGTGAATGGCGATGAACCTTAGTGTTGGAAGCGACGAGCTTGGAAACTAACTATCTTAAAATATTTTTCACAATAAATTTCGCAATAAAACTTTATATAATACATTACAATACATTTATACAATACTTATGGATATACAATGCATTACAATACATTACAATAATATTTATACAATACATTACAATACATTTTTATACAATACTTATGGAATATTATGAAATTAGTGCTAAACGTGGAGAAAGTTTGACATTAATTCAAGATGAAAGGTCGAAGTTTAGCGGTGGGACATTTACAGGTTATGATATGCAAGAAATATTTCCAAGATGAAATAAGGATCAAAAGACAGTCCGTCATATATAACATACCATGGCTCGATAGAGGACATTGGAATGCCAGAGATCGCGCGCCGACATATTCAAATGCGGGGTGCCTGGACGTTGAGCATTAGAATTAGTCAGATAGACGTTTCCGATTGGTCCGGATACGGCGATAAACGTTCAGTCATGAGGAAAATTTTAATTTCGATTCTGTCATAATATATAATATATCGAATTACTTTTTTTATACTCCTGCTTTCGTATATGTTTATACTATCATATAATGGCACCTGGGCGACTGAGCTTTCGTCGGCTCTCATAATGATTAATTAGTGTGGGGTATCACAATGGAAAGATTATTCAGAAATGGACCGTTTTTTTTTTTCAAGAATACTTTTATATTTTTTGTTAACCCGGTTTTGGAACCACAAACTCTCACGACAAACATCTATGAAGCTATGCTATTAAAAAATTGTCAGCAATGAATTAACTATAAGATTCCATGGAATACTTGATTTAAGTCCTAAATTGGGAGTCAATCCGTCATTGATTAACGGAAACTGCCTCAAAAATTTACTAAAATGTCAAACCAAAGCTAACACAATACAACTATTTACGACTAATATCTATCAAATCAAATTAATTAAGTTTAGAAAAAATGTAAAGCAATAACATTATATATTTCCCAAAATATATAAGGTATAAATATGAACAATAGTATTCAAATACGGCTAAAAGTAAAAAAACACTTAATCACAATATCAATGTTTTAGATCTTATTTTAATAACTTGTCTTAATTCAATAACTGAGCTGATTTACTATTGTTTAAGAAGTTTTGAGCAATTTTTAGGTTATTTTTTATCGGTAAATACAGTTTTCCATATTTCTATTAATAAAGATGACGAACTATCTAAACTAATTCTATGTTAATTTTTATCCCCAATTTTGATCTCTAAAGTGATTTTAATTAAGAAAAATTGTTACCAATACGCTATAACAACTGTTTTTAATTCATTTTTAGAGCCGATTTAATATCGATTTCATTATTTCTAACATAAAAAACGGCGAACTTCTATACAAACTTTTATCTCCAATTTCAAACTATAACGTTATCCGTTTTCATAAATGCAGTAACAACTGTGATTAACTCATAAACAGGAGGCCAAACAACGATTTCCATATTTTTAACATTTAAAAATGACGAACTTATAATTTTCTTATTGACTGGTGAACATTTTATTAAACATATATATAATATTCACTATAGCTATCTGAGATTTCACGAGCGATTTCTCGGAGCGAGCGATGAAGTTTTTTCTCACTGAATTCAGTTCGACAGCGAGGGGATAATGACTAATGGTTTCTGGTAATACATTGAAAAACTTTTCGCCAGTTTGATTGATGAGTATCAACTTCGTAAAGGCTTGCCGCGTCAACGATGAGTACAATTAAGCGGACAAGTCTTCCGTGATAGACCATGAATTCCGAAACTGGAATCTACTCGCTCTTAATCCCCTGTAGTATACCCATCTAAATATATGGAATACTTAACAATAAGAACGGGTTTATTTAGTTAGTGCAAACACAAAGTAAACATATAAAATAAATAAAACATTCAATTTACTGTTTAGCAAAAAAAATGCAATAAAGTTATGCAGAATGAATACGACGATTATTGAAAAAATAAACAAACTTGAAGAAAACATGTTCAAACAGTTCCGATACGAAAATAAAATATATTTTCATATTATTACATGTGGCATACAGTTTACCATCACAACATCGGAGTTTAAAAAATAAATAATTCGTTTCGCTTAAATTAATAGCAACTACATGATTTATACTAATTTTGATTTTTCAAAACGAAACTCCTAGACAATTACAATAAACTTTTATTTACACTTTGCACTGACTCGACAGAAAAATAAATAATTTTCTGATAAAATTACCAAACCTTTAATAATTAAGGATACTTTTAAATACTTGAATTAGTTTTAGAGCTCTTAATCATCCATTGATATTGTTTACTGTGGAAACGAAATTATTTAAAAATATCCCACTATTTTTATTTCTCGATGATTTATCATAGGAAAACGTATGAATGACCGATCGAGTCTTCAAAGTTATTTTATCGCTTACAGACTTTACTTTGTAAAATGTTTTGGTTATAGTTTATTGTGAAACAAATAATGATTTTACATCGAAGCTTAAATAATTTACTCCCTTAAACAAATTGTTTCACTGTACTAATTTTCCTATTTTCATTTAAGCGTAAAGATTGTGTTATGAGTGAGGACGATAATAATACAGAGGGACATGAGGACCAGCGATTACATCGCTAGGGTGCCGGTATACCATTGCGCTATTCACACTTCAACTAACGTTTTTTGTTTCATTATTTTCATGATGCCAATTAAAAATCCTTAAACGACTTTTAATAAAACCAATCAACGTAAAATAGAATATAATGTCGTTTTTGAATTTAAATTCCAATTAAGAACAAAGTTGTGTTTTGAGGATAGTGGCATCTAGCGGCGGGCGTTGTAAACTGGCAAGGGGTAATGTCGCTATCATAATTATCCACAAGGTTTTAAATATATGTAATTTAATAACAACAATATTTGTACAAAGATAAAGAGTACAAAATACGGTTAAAAAACAACAATTTTAGAAGTGTTTGGATTTTGTTCACAAAAATTCCTCAAGCGATTTAAAGCTGAAATGTTTTGTCTTTCTTCCTACAATGTATGAGAGTACAACATGTTTACCTCCTTTATTTCTCTGACGCTCTTTTTACTACATCGATGATTATAGTGGCAGGTTCATAAGGCTAAATTCATTATATATTACATTCATTACATTTTTATTTGTTTTTTAATAGTATAACAGATGGGTCGTCGAAATTGGTATTAAGGTTTTTTATAAAAAGTTTAAAATTAACAATTTTTTATTGGTATCTTTTTAATAAATCAGCAGATCTGTCGATTGTGTATATACTTTGTACAAAACAATTATTCTTTAATGGCAGACTCTTGAATGGCTTAACGATTATGACGACTATGAGTGGTATTTTTATACATAGTAAGTTAGATTGTCAAATGAACTTCCTGATTGTGATTGGTGGCGTATAACTTCACGCCATCAGATATTCAACCGCATTCCAAGGAATAAATACGATTTCTTTGTATTTAATTATTAAAAAAATACTATAACAACATTCTTGAACAGAACAATGTACTACATCTTCTCAATTAGGCTGAAAGTTCAATGACCCGATCCCTCCGTCATGGTGTCACTGAGTTAAAAACCAATTGAGAGTTATAAGAGGTCATGACCCGTTTATCCCGAAATAAACATCACCAGTAAACATTTTACTTTAATTAAATTGAAATTTAATTGAAAAAAATCATTTTATATTAATACTAAATGCCCGTCCCGACTTCGTACGGGTAAAATTGTTATTTTTTTAATCAATAAGACATAAACATCCGCTTATAGATCTATTCGACCATACAGTACTCACACTATAAAATAATGTTAATGAATAATAAAATAGCTTGTATATTTATACTGTTCGAATTTATTAGTGTTAACAATGTTTATCGAGATACAGCATTTAAAACTAATATGTTATTTATTTTGAAAACGGTTTGTAGTTATTTATAATACATTTAACATAATAATTACAGTGGTTACACTTGTACAAAGTTTTTGTGTAAATTTTAAAGTTTTCGCGTCCGTCGTACAACTATAAATTAATTTATACATGAAAGTTACATATTATAGTTTCCGAGTGGAACCAATAAACAAACAAAACTTATGACGTAAGTACAAAAATAAATATTTAACAATGGGAGCGACTTTCAAATGCAGTCTTAACAGTATTTATTTATGTAAAAACTATGATAATATTAACGAACGAATTTTGAAGGGTAACGAACCAAATTAACACAAAATGAGACTTGAATAATATTATCTATTATTTATACATTATAAAACCTTAACAATTTTCTGATAAAATTACCAAACCTTTAATAATTATGGATAATTTTAAATACTTGAATTAGTTTTTCGAACAGGTTTTCACATGTACGCGTACTCTTAAGACACAATACGTAATTTACATAGAACGTCTGATCACTAGCACATATCAAGCACATGCTGATACAGGCTTAAACCATGATTAATAGTTTATTTAAACGTTATTGACGACAATTAGTCGTCAATAACGTTTGACACAAAATGAGATTTGAGTACTATGTATTTAAACAATAACAAATATTAAGCAATTAGAGCATTTATTAAATGTAGTCAAAAAAAAAATCATTAGATACATAAAAAAATTTCATCATCTAATAATTTTAGCATTTAATAAAATTTAAAAAAAGTGGCTATGCCATAAAATATTACTTAATCCGAATTTTGCTGGCTTTAAGCACCATTTACAACGAAACGTTTTATATTTTTAAAGAAATAAAACGAAATGGTTCGAAAAAAAATTCCAAGCCCTAGATAAATTGCAATCAATTCATTCAGTTTGTGTTTCAATAACCTATAGCATTACTAGTATGAATGCGAATAATCTAAAAAGATAGAGAACGTTTCGTGGACTTTTTCTATCTAGTAAAATTGATTCTTCTAGAAAAATATAATGTTGTTGACAGACAGATAATATTTTTAACAACATTTTTAACCAAATCAACCTAATAAATATCAAATAAAAGGTACTCGCTTTATACCTTATAAAGCGAGTACCTTTTATTTGATATCTCTTGATTTGTACATCTCGTACTCGTCCGTAAAAGATAATGAGAGAATTGATTCATGTATCGGATGAAATCTATCACGACTGCAGACCAATCCTCATTCGAGTAGCTTACTGGAGAAATCACGAAATCTTTCAGAGAAAAGAAGGCCTTCGCCCAGCAGTGGGACTCTTACAACCTGTTATTATTGATTTCAGAAGAAGCTTATCTAAATAGACACAAATTTGTATTAGTTCCAAGGAGACAACGATAAAAATGATATCTCCATATGTAATGCAAACAATGGTCTCATTTAAACGAATGCAATAGATGTATTGCATAAATAATTAAGCAATATGATTTTGTAACCACTAAGCCTTATCGCTTCGTTTCTTCCGATCGATAATGAACGGAGTTTCGTTGTTAAAAGGGGTTAATTCCAACACAATGGCCCTGCGTGCGGTGAGAGAATCTGTCAGCCATTAGGTCCGCAGTCAACACTTGCTAAACGAGAGGGTGTACCCTCTTAATCCATTTATGCGGTGAGGGGCTTTTACGCCACCAATCGTTAGATGTTTTATCTGTGTTATTTTAAAAGAAAACCAAAAGTTAGTTTAGAATACATCAAGTTTATCTAGAAAGGCAATACCCAGTTATTTAACTAATCTTACCGCAGTAAGCAAGTTTACCTCGCACGTTATAAGTATTATATTAAATCTCCTAGGTTGCAATTTATAAATATGTTAATGATTGATATTATTATGTGAATTAAAAAAAAATACCGACAGAATCAGGTTAACGACCTTATTACTGGTAATATCGTTACTTCCTGGGCTATTGAATTACCGCATGCATTAAGCTATAAATCGCCATGCAATTTATTTACATTATTTTTATTTTGTTATATTAATTATGATTGGATATTATATAATATCGAATATATTTACTGTCATTCATAATTTTTAACTTTACAACATGTAATAATATTTATGTTCTTTTTTTGTTTTCAGGTAAGAATTTTTCGAGTTTGAGGTAGTTTTTATGAGAAGATAAGCAATTCATAAATAAATGTCATTTAAATGTCCTGTATGACACCTCATTATGCACTTTCAAGATATTTAAGCAATACAAAATGTAATTATACATTCATTCGATTTACATAAATCATACGTTTCGCGAGGTTTTCAATAGTTTATAGTTTCAAAACAGGTATAGGACATTTTTTATATATGTTATAGGTAGGCGGACGAGCATATGGGCCACCTGATGGTAAGTGGTCACCAACGCTCATAAACAATGGCATTGTAAGAAATATTAAGCACGCTTACATCGCCATTACAACGTAGAGACGATCGTCGGCTCGGACGCTTTCGAACACTGTCAAAACTATAGAAGATACGGCAGTGCTAGTCTGTAATACTTATATCTCATTTTTGAAATGTTGAAATAACTTACCCTAGAGACCAACTAACTCGCTACTGTTGAACAATTGCAATTATATATTTGGTACTAACCAGACCAGAACCCGAAATTGGTTACAATTCATTCAGATTACTTATTCATATTGTAATAATCATTTATCAGCCTAAGTTGATTATTAGTTAAGTCAAACGTTTGTAATTTAAATTAAATAATATTATAGTGCTGATGTGCATATTGGTACAAAAGCCCTTACAAAATCTAGGAACAAAAAAGAAATACGTGTGAGGCGCTATTTTATAATTTAAATTTTATTTTTATCGTATTAAAGATCGCATAAGAGTTTCTGAAATTTCACGATCGTGTTCCGTGATGAGTATCAAGTTTTTATTAAACAGTAAATCTACTACGATATAAGAAACCTTCTAACATAAACCATATAAAATTCAAATATATAATATTCCAACTTTAAATCTGAACGAATAGTTATGTTAATAGCAAGTTAAGACTCACGTCTTAACTTGCTATTAACATTATATTTTTAATGTTAACAAAATCATATCTTACCTTGTAACAATGACAAGGTTTTCAAATTAATATATAAACATATTTAATTGATAATTATTAACCTCATATTACTTTGTAGATGTTTTTATAAAAGCCATTGTCAATTTACAAAATTAAATGTGCTTTGCGTTGAAATATCAGTAAACTTCACAATTAACTCTTATAAGTATATTATATGAGACAGTGATCTTTGTTTCAATATTATTAATATTACATATTTAATTATTTCAAACTTTAACAATAATGCATTTTCTACAAGACCTTAGAGAATAAATCTTACATAGGTTAATTGTAATGTAAAATTCTCATTTCTAGACAATAACCTTGTCTTCTTTGGAGGAGAAGGTTTGGAACGCTGATCCAACTTCATACGAACTTCATTCGACAAATTCTGCTTTGAACAGAGTTAAGATTCAACTGTTCGAGCCATTGGGCCATCACGACTTTGTCTTTTAAAACATATTATTATACGTTGCATTATTAAACACGAAATATTCAAATAAAATATTGTTCGTGTTTAAAATCCCAACAAATTTCATTTTAATATATAATGAGAATTATTTTATATTCGAACAAGAGTCATATTCGGCTAGTGTTTCCACCGCTAACATTTTTTTTCCCGTAGCTTGGCGAATGTCAGGTTAATTCGTGCAAATGTTATTTCGTTGGTCCGACGTGTATTTTCCAAAGCTTTGCAGCGTAATGAGCTCTGCTGTGTGCCTTACGAAAATATAGCTTTATTGTGATGTTGGTTTTTGTTAGTCGAAGTGAAATACAGCTTGTATGTCATTCTATAATACGAATATTTTCTCTCATATGTATACATTGCTATTGTTTGGTGATAATCGAAGAGTCGTCGTGGTACCAGCATCGTCTCATATTACAAATCTCGTATATTAATTTAATTACAGTCGTTATTACGTCATTCCTTGTCAATAATTATAATAATGTATGGCTGCATTTAAGTTATTAAATGAACTGGAAATATTTATTTTATATATATATATATATATATATATATATATATATACATATATATTTATTATTGTTATATTTTCATATGGACTTTTAAGATTTCACCTTGTTAGAGTACTATATCGAATTGTGCATGGCATCCTATTTATATACCACTATCAACGCTCGGTGTGTTTTTTGCAATATTTCTTTGTAACCCATTATCCGAAACGACTCGTACAGCATGATGGTGGCCTTCAGTATGTTTGTAGTATCTGGCTATCTCAGATGCAACACACAAAAATACGTACAAAAATAATCATTACTTTTGAAATAAATAAATAAAATAATAATAATTATATATAATAATTTTTGATATAAATTATTGGGCAATAACAAATTGATATAATTTTAGCTATTATTCGGTTAATAAAACCAAAACAATAAATAAATCAACTTATCGATTTTCTACTCCATTAACCATTATCGAAGGACCATGTACGAACTAACTAACTATCCACAAAAATTTTCAAAGAACTACAAACGACGTCAAACTTCCTATTCGAACTCGCCACATTAAGTTTTATTAGACCCAGTTCTAAAATAAATTTTATCACATTGAAAAACTGGAAAACTGTTGCTGGTCGAGATGGGAAATTAACGGTGGGTCAAATTAGTCTCAACGTGACGAAGATAGATTTTAAGCCAGCGGAGAGTCACACTTGATACTGCAAAATAGGAGAAATCATCGCTAATGATTAATTTACTTTTTTTTGACGAAGGCGCAAATCGTTTAATAAAATTAAACAAACGAACTGATAAGATGTATCAGTTGTAAAAAATGTGAGATTTTTTACTTGGTAGGGCTTCGTTCAAGCTCGTCGTGTACCGGTTTGAAGAGTAAACCAGTGTAACTACAGACATAAGAGACATAATATTTTAGTTCCCAAGGTTAGTGACGCGTTGGCAATTTTAAATATGGCTCACATTTTAAAGCGCCAATCTCTATGGTGATTACTTACCATCAGGTGGCCCAATTACCAATTCTCCATCATATTTTATAATATACAAAACTTATGCGAATTTACGTTACCGAAATGTACTTGGAATCCAATCCTAAATTATTATTGATATTTCACTATCGACTAATATGAAGGCGAATTGCTATAATAATAGAAATAGTATTCGTATAAAAGTTCAAACAATATTTATGTTCTCTGTTACTAATAAAAATAACGCAAATACGTAAACAAAGCTAAAATTAAATTATTTGCTTTTGCGATCCTACTCTAAATAATTTATTTTCGCACACGATAGAAAATAAACAGTGAATATCATTTACTTTGATACGTCACACGCGTCTATTTGTCACCATTTATCCTGAAAATGTTCAAATTTAGAATAGAACGTACTAAAACAATTTGGGGATGTTGTAAACATTAAGCTTATTCCTGCTTAGTCCCGATTTCGTACTTGCAAAATTCATACAAAGCGACGCCCTTTATGTTTTTATTTAGTTGATAAAAAAAAATTGTGAATAGGATATTTGTAAAATTCTTACTAAGTGAGCGTCTACATTGTGACATTACTAACTATGCTAAATTTCAAGTAAATCAGACATACAGGTTCGGGAGATCTCGTTTTGAGACAATCATATTTCGTTTAAATAAATAGTAAGGTGCGATTTTAAAAAAAATATAAGAACTACCTTAGAAAATTAAATTACGATTTTGGATTAAAATGTTGATTCATTGAACTTACACGGGAGTACAAACGTAAACGTTGAAATGACGTCAAATCTTAATGTTAATGAAAGTTCCTCATAAATAGCTGCATGTAATTTATGAGACTGCTTATGACAGTGCCATTAAGAGAAACGAGAAATTTATATTTTACTTTGATCTGAACAGCTCAATGAAGATCAACATAAGGTGATCAGGGCAAGCGAACCATAATCTGCTTTTTTATAATAACTAACGGCTGGCATCAACTTTGTGTGGCTATAATTATTGTTCTTATAGCGTTGTAATTTCTTGTGGACCAATATATAAATCTAAAATTAATTTGTTTATTCTAATGGCATATTAAAACTTCATCTAAAAGAAATATGAGAATGAAGAATTTCTAAATTTGAAACTTAATTTTTTTTTATATCCATAGTAACTACCTTAAAAAAAGTATGGCATGGTGATTTTCGTGAACGGCTACTCGACGAAGATTAGCTGTGTAAAAATTTGCCTGGTACAAAAGGTTAATTATTTTTTTTTAATTAATGTGGTCTCGACGGTGTGGCAGGCATAAGTCACACCGGAGAAGTATGGCATTACGCTACCGCCTACTCCTTTTTTCATCGACCACCGGAAAATACAAGAATTTTTGTGGAACAAATCGTTCGACACTCGTAATTTATCCGACACGTTCGATTAACGCCCACGCAATTGGGCCGCCGGTACCAGCGCTATGACCATCTTTTTCCTTTTCATTACGTAATTAGACCCCTGAAGAGTCGCCATACTGGTACAAAGGACCTGAAATTTTGTGGCAGTATCTCTCGGTCCAATACACATATCTTATTTATTTATCTTTATCGAATATTAATAATAACTTTCAATTTCACTTTTCTTTGTCTCCTTAAATTGACATAATATTCCATTCTTTCCATTCGACTAAAGCCAAGGAGTTTTTAACATTAATATTTATAAATTGATAAAATCATAGAAAACACCAGATGAGTCTCTGTTTAATGGAGTTAATCGAGGGTTTATTTATCGGTTCATTATTATTCCGTTGGCAGCATTTTGAGGTACGGAGCCAGAGCCATTTCTTCTAAAATAAGCGATGTAAATCGATAGGTAATATCATTGAATAAATTTAACATTATTTAGCCATTGGCAAGTAATCGTGGCCGGAGATATGATGAATTTAAATGAAGCCTATACGAATGTTAGTAAAAGATTTTTCGATACGAACATAAAGAAAATAATATTGTATGATAAATTAATATTTTAATAAATAATGATTAAGATATATACTTTTTTTCATATTCCTGATACTTATATTATTAATTATTACAATGTTGTAAGGCAACGGCCAAAAAATAAAAAGATTTGTTAACTCTTCAAAACCAATTCAATCGACTAAACACATAATTATAGCTGAATACACATAAGATTCCATGTAAATTCTACTGTCATATTAATTATTTTTCTATATTTAAATAGTTATATAATCCTTGCATTGTTTATATTTCAACAAATATTTGATTAATATTCTCTTAGTGAACATAACATTAACTACAATACAAAGGCGTTATTGCAAATATAATGTGAATTTATCATTCAGTTAATCTTCACATAATTAAAGCGACAATAAATTGATGTCTCCTCCATAGGGATTATAGCACAAATAAATATTTCATGAGTAATTATGTATTCAGTTGATATGTTATGGAAACTGCGTGAAAATTATGGAATAAGCATGCTTTGTACAAGAATAAAAGTACACTATTTTATAGTGGACGCAGCTTAGCAGCATATAATTAGCAATGTTATACGAAAAGTGAAATATCGTAAAAAAAAACACATAATCGATCTATGGTCCGTTGTTTTGCGTTATAGTACAAGATGTACGTGAGCTCCAAAGCAAGTCTAATAGTATTATCAGCGAGCATGCTATTTGTTGGATATTGTTTTGTATAAGACCAACCGAGTAAGTACCACCCAGTCATCACATATTTAACCGCCAAAGCAATATCTTGTATTGTTGTGTTCTGGTTGGAACAGTGAGTGAGCAAGTGCATCTACAGGCACAAAGAACATAATATCTTAGTGCCTAAGTATGGTGGTGCATTGGTGAGGAATGGTTAATATTTCTTACGGTGCCTGTCAGGTGACCGTCCTATATTAGAAAAAAAAGAAAAAAAAAATTCAACTGTAAAATCTTTTCGAATCATTTGTGATACGCTTCTATTTCATTTCGTTATGTTTGATAGTGCGATGACTAAAGGTAGATACGCCACGTAAACCTGTCATTTACATGTTGAAAATGATCGAAGTAAAGTGATATACACGCGACTCAATTTCTGACGTGAATTTTTAATACGATGATTGTACATTGCATCAGTATCACGGTTCATTTAATTTACTTTGTATTTCTATCATTATTGAACTGCAATAATCCATTATATATTGTTTGTTGTCCTTATTTCACACTTTTTGAGATGCTATGAAATGCTACGGTTGCCATTTAAATAAAAACTATTATTGAAAGCTATAATATATTATAATTTACATTAAAACCTTAAATAAATACAAATAAAAATTAAAAATATTTACTATACAAATCGTGACCGCGTGGAATGGTGGCAAGAATGCTAGCAGCATTTCCCCTTTGAATCGCAATTCCGATTCTCTGGGCGAAAAATGAACCAGCCCTCCTGTCACCAGTAGAGGCAATAAGACGGGTTGTAATGTTTTTTTTTGCATTATTACTCTTGTTCGTTTACGTTCATTACGTTTGTTCGTTTCAGCTTTTTCAGCGGCTTTTAACATTGTTTCTCTGATATGAGACGGGGCCAGTGTGTCAACACATATTGTGGGAACACAAGGGCCCGTCCCAAAAACTATAACTAAAAACTATTATTAGTGAATTCGTTCAATTACTTGTCATCTAATGGCGATACCGACATCTTTTTTAATTACAAATTAAATTTTGTTAAACTTTCGAAATGTCTCGAATTAATCGATCTCATAGTGCTAAGTTGTTAATTTTAAGTGTTTAGTGATAAGTTGATGGTGTAACTATCTCAATAAATAAATAAATAATGTGTAATGTCCTAAAAGTAATGTAAAGTAATTAGTCTATAAAAGTCCTACAGTTGAGCAAAGACCTTTTTCTTGAGAAGAAGTTTATTCTGCTCAAATGGTTTAGTAGATGAACATGTGACATCCCACACATAAGGTTTTCACACGATGTTTTTCTTCATCACTGCTGATGCCCGAGATGATTTATTATAAACAGAAACTCAGCTGTGCTGGTTCGGATTTAAACCCGGAATCTTCGGATAAGATTTGTATATTCCACATACTGTGCCATCTCGGTTGAATAGGACTATATCGACCATTTTATTAAAAAAATATTTTTGGCAGCATGAAAATTGTTTATGTTCTATAAAAAAATACAAGTGCATAAATAGCACTTCGCTGTCATACATTCCAATTAAATTCATGATTCCATATTAGCTCACTTCATTGAGATGAATTATCGTCATTCATAGACATAAAACCGCATTATTATTTTTTTTCTATTGGGCATACATACTCAAAGTGTGTCACACTTTGAGACTCACTGACTCAGTGTTCAAATATTAAGGTGCGTCTACACTATGATAGTTAGCAGTTTCTCGCATTACAACTTTATGTAATTTAAGAGACCAATAAAAGGGAATTCGTTAGATGTTTACAATTCGTCAACTTAAGGTAATTACATATACTTGTCACCAGCTCGTATCGACGGTGAAGACTAAGGTGTAGTCAAAGCTAAACGTTAGCATTTTAAGTGCAATGGTCAGTCATTCTACGACGCACGCTGTGAGAAATTACTTCGGATGTTTTCAGCGTGACACCACTCTGTGACGGTGACACATCACGTTTGTACTCATAAATCTGTCACGCTGAAGTTGTGTCGTAAAATGTTCGTGGATTCTAACGGACGTTGTATTAATGCCTTGATCATGTCACTTCGCTTTACAAGGTCGTTTATTATGCGAAACGTTGAGTGTCGTAGCTTACGTTGTTATTAATGTAAATAAATCAGAAACGAATTCTATACTTATTATAATATATAATATTAATTGTATTTAATTTATTTACATAAATAAAATTGGTGGAATTATTAACTGAGTTTCTTGTCTGATCTTCTCGATGGAATCCACAAACGGAACCAGCAGTTCCGGTAGTTTCATATAAGATTTTAACATTATGATTCAAAAGTGCTTTATAAGAGCCGACTTAATTAAATAATATTTTGATTTAAATTAATTTAAAATGTAAAAAAAAAGTTGTAATGAAGTTGCATAAATTAAACTCTACTATTCTGGTCGAGTTGAATTACAATCTGGATGCAATTTGTAAATGATTTTTGAAATCTCTGGATCAGCTTAATATTTTTATGCGAATTTCGTTAAAATTTTCTGTATTGTAATCATTTACAACTGACCACAAATTACATAGCCGATATATTTTTAATATTCCCAATATTAAAGGTTTTCGTCTTCCTTATTCTTTGGTGCCAGCTTCAGATCCCATATTTGAACATCGATATTTACGATCTATAAAAAAATTATAAATAAATAGCTGGGAAAATACTTCTTCTCCAGCTTTGGAGAATTTGATACAGCATTTAATTCAAATTCAGATTTATTTTTTAAATATGGTCACTTTTATCTTTACATCACCAATGCGCCAACAAAATTAGGAATCAAGACGTTATGTACCTTGATACTGACATGCATTATACTTCTTCAGTGATATTCTAAATATCAATCACTTATAATTTATTTTTATTAATATTTATTCGAAAAAATTTGTTAAAATCAATTATCTTATCCAGACTTATCAATTTAATGTAAAATATAATGACCTTTATGATTGTGACAATAATATGTTTGTTTATTTGTTCTTCATTATTTTTAGAATGACTGAACGAATTCATTCGCAATAAGACATACATATATGTAATTTTTTTCGTGGAATAGCTCATAAGATTTTCATTAAAATATAATGTAAAAAAAAGTTTATTTAACGCAAAGAAAGAAAACGTGTAAACAAGCTACTATAAAATCTGTCTGAAATGTTTGAGCTTATTATTATTATTATTCAAAATCTGTTGATTAAAATAAATTTTTGGAAATTCTATCTAATTATGTGATGATGTTATTTTCTTCATATAATTCCTCTGAAATTTATTGAAGTATGTGGGTGTTGGACGTTGTATTTCCGCCATCATTTGGCTGACGGCTACAACCCATTGATAACATCAAAATATATTTTATTTGAATACGAACTAACTAAGGCGACACTATAGAATTACATCGCGCGATTTATATTTACGTGATTTAAATCCGCCTTTTGTATAATATATATACAAAAGGCGGATTATACAAATATTTGTTTTAATTTAAAAAAGGACTTTTTATGCGAATTTCTCATTATAATTAAGCTTACGAATAAATTGGAATATTCTACTAGTAAACATATTTATTGAATGATAAAAATAAGTTTTTCGAAGCCTTAATAATTAATCTTTTAAATGTAAATTTCAAAGAAATAATCCACTCATATTATTTACACTTATATTATAAACTCGAAAGTTTGTGAGATTAGTTGTATCTTCGTTACTCTTTCATGCTAAAACTACGGAACGGATTGGAATAAAATTTATAATGGCGATCGCTTATACCGTGACTTAACGCATAGGAAATCTAACACCTCCCCTCACACGAGGGCTACATGCGGAAGCTGATAAGATATCAATTGGTTTTAATTATGCATAAATAAATTTCGTTCATTTTTCATTTCATTCAATTTGATTCCATACATGATTTCAAAACCACTAACTAAGGTTCATTGGTGAGCGATTTTGAACGAATGATTGAAATGAAATACTATGTAAATTCATCAAACGTCGAATGAAAACTTTTATTTATTATAAATGATATTGATTGTACTAGCGTAAATATCATGATGCTGAAATTGTACGAACATAAGGTTTCCATATAAATATCTTGGGATATCCTGGGACAATATTCACACACGGCCATCTGGTCCCAAGCTAAGCATAACTTGTACTATGGAAACCAAACAACTGATATACTACATTTGCTACTTTTCTTTTGTAAATACATACTTATATAGATAATTACACTCAGACTCAGAACAAACAGACATGTTCATGCACACAAATGTCTGTCCTGGGTGGGAATCGAACTCACGACCTGCGGCGTGAAAAGCAAGTGTTTTACCAACCACGCCAACCGGCCGCTCGTCAAATTACTAACTTATGTCTGGTGCGCGTTGTAAACCTTTTTTTTTTCGTTTAATACAATTCACACGATTCGATCCGCCATACGTCATCACAACTACAAGAGGTTTTATCTCAATCGCTTAAACGATTAGTGAACGTACATTGAATACGAACAGGAACAAGCGAAAACTTTAAAACATAAGATTTAAGAAGTCGTTGATTTTAAGATGTAGTAATAATATTTACTTTAATTTCAATTTGATATTTTATTACCAAAAAGATCTAACACTTTATTTATAAACAAAAAACAACAAATCATAACAGAGGCGTGCGAGGCATAAAATGTAAAAATTAACCCAATTTGAACCTGCAACGTTCCCAGTCATTCATTTACTCGTTTTCCGCTGCGCCATATCGATTGTTATATAATTACCATATTCAAACCCTTACATAAGGCTGTAACTTACACAAGGTCATACAAGTGACACTTTGATTATGAAATATGAAGCGATAATCTACACATACATAATTACTTCCTTTATTACATTACCCAAAGCGGACGAGTTGTTCCCACGGCAAAAAATGCATATATAATTGAAGATAATAATAACTACTGCACATTACAATCAAAATGACATTATTTAACATCACTAATACTAGCCTGGCATAACTGAAAGCCATTAATTAAAAAAAAAACACCTATCAAATGTCAAAGTTGACATTTGATAGTTGGGAAGTAAAAAAAATGTCATAACGGTCAAACGTGACAGGAATGTCACATTTTAATCTTAACACTTTTACGTAATTTGTACGTATTTTGCGCCCGTGTCACGGTCAGCTCTCGGATTATGTAACGAGCACAATAATTTATATTTATAGTCACGATGTCAGAGGGAAGAAATTTATTAGACTCGTTAGTTTCTGTAGTTTTGTACGTTGTTCCGTATAAGTAATAATATGCTTTTTTTTAATTTTATGTATGAATGCAACGTTGGTTTAGTGGCTAGATATTAGGCTGCAGACCCGGTGGTCCTGGGTTCCATTCCCAGGTCGGGCCAATAAATAGTTATTGGGTTTTTCTGTCAGAAAATTCTCAGTAGCAGCCCGGAGTCTGGAAGGTGGAAGTGTGTACACTCCCGTGCCTCGGAAAGCACGTTAAGCCGTTGGTCCTGCGCCTGAACTCTTTCCGGTCGTGTCGGATTGCCGTCCCATCGGATTATGAGAGCTAAGGAAAAGGAAGTGCACCTGTGTTTGCGCACGCACTTGTGCACTATAATATCTCCTGCGCAGTTGGCTAATCTCTCTTGAGATTGGCCGCCGTGGCCGAAATCGGTCTGGAGGGCGTTATTATTATTATGAATGCAACAGCCATATGGGTCACCTAATGGAATTGAAAAAAAGAGTACCTAAAATATATTATTATTTATTTATGATAATAAAAAAGTTATCCTGCCGGACCATTCTGTAAGAACCCACGGCATTGCTCACTCACCCGCCTTATGGTGATATACTATTTTGATGCGTTTCTTGAAATTATTATGCTCAATGTCGTATAACAATTTCCGACATTTCTCGACCGTGTTCTGCGGTGAGTTTCGCGTTTATTCTTATAGAACAGCCCTAATGTTGACCGTCATTCATTCCTGACCGATAGTAGATTTTAAACTTACACGTTGAAAGAAAAATCGACGTTAACGTTGACTTAAAAAATATAATTTTGATAAATGCAATTTAATTATTGACCTTATTTATAAAACTTAGTTTAATAATAATATAAACAGTTTCATTATTATGTCTTCGAATACCAGTCGGCAACACTGAATACGATACAAAATCAACATTCATTGTGGCTTTTGTTGCGATTCTACTCGTCCTTGACTCGGCTCAATAGTCAAGCCGGTTGAGAAAAATGTACAATATTACCCATTTGTTATTTGAAATTCGACAAATTATATTTTTAATTTTTTTAAAGAGAAGCAATTTTATTTCTTTGCGAGTAAGTATACCTGGTGGTCAGTGGTCACCAACGCCCAACGAAAGCGGCATTGTAAATTTCTTAAAAAAAATATATATTGTGCGGTCAGGGTCAGGAACGAAGATCTGTGCGATATTTTTTTCGACTCAAACCGTGTTTTAAAATGTAGATTTTAATTGATTATGTTACTGTATTTTGTCACACCGAAAAGTACTTCAATCTTCTTTAAATCGACCTCCTAAATTCGAACGCCTCACGCATCGCATTTTGTAGCATTTGGTAGACACAGTGTGAACGCTATTTCGTTATATGAGGTGACCTTGGGCCAGAATTGGTTTGCGGTAGAATATCTGATGAGTGGGTGGTACCTACCCAGACGTGCTTGCACAAAGCTCTACCACCGATTAGAGTTAGTTCAATACGTGTTTCAGCATCCCTCCAAGAAACAATCTTAAAAAAACTGTAAAACATTGTAGTTAACGTCGATATTGTTTTTGCTGAAATTCAATACATAAACACAACACAAATACAGTTTAGCTAATGCACCATCACGAAAGGCTTAGTTACCGTATACATAATATAATGGACAAGAAGGATAGAAACGTCAAAACAAGACATCCCTCCCTCCCTCCTTTAATGAATTGGGAGACATACCTCAGCCAGAGGCGTCATCTGCTCACTCCATCACTAAGTTCTAAGATTATTCAAGAGAGCTTAACTCTATTTGACATGAAGCGAAGTTCGTTTGAAGTTTAAAGGCGTTATTCATTTTATTTTGATAGCTATACAAAATAAACATTTCGAATGCCTAAGATACACATAAAACGCTTAATTAAAAAAAAAGAACGGTGTATTCAGTATGATATTTGAGATTTTTATTTTTTGTTATTTTATACCGTTGTTATGACTAGGTGTAGACCCGTGTATTTTTGCCTCCACTGGTAAAAGGAGGGCTGGTTCATTTTTCGCCAATCGGAATTGTGAAAATGGGAAAAGCTGCTAGTAATATTGCCACCGTTCCACGTGGTCATTATTTGTACAGTAGTTATTTTTATATTATTTAAAGCTTTAATTTAAGTAATTCTTATGTAAGTAAATGTATTATAATCAACATCGCATATTGTTTTCTGACATTTCACGATTCTGTTCTGCGACGAGTTGCGAGTTTATAAACGCAACTACCAGTTATAAAATAATTAGCAAGTTGTGTATATAAAGATGCACACCGCTAAGTTTATGTATATATGAAGATTATTATATTTATTTATTATTATTATTACTATTATTAGTTTGAAGCTAGTATCCGTTGATATTCATACAGGATATATAAATATCATTATATATTATTATCACATATAATTTTCTGTTTGGCGAAAAAGACGGAAAAGACTATGGTCTGATTCTATATTAAATATTGATAAAAATACAACAATGAAATATTAATTAGGGTATAATGTAGTAATTACACACACGCGCAAACATACACGCACACATTATTTATTTATGCAACTGTCGGATTAATAAATAAATAGTATATCATTGTATATACTTATATTTTAAAACCGAGAATCGGCAAATAAAACTTTTGAACATTGCGAACGTCTGATTTAAATAGTTCCCATTGAAATTGTAGCGCTAAATTAAGAACTTCGGCTTCAATTCCGAAACTTCATTCGCGTTGATACAAATTGTCGATATACTTCGCGGTATCCTGAATGAATGTCTAATTAAAATATTATTTAACTTTATTACAATATCATATAACTAACAATGAAAGCTCATTTCGAAAGAGTTTTTTATCCTACAAGCCGTCTTTTGTTTTTACAAAAGAGACCGTTTTCTGTATTTTTAGTCAAGAAACTCTCAGTAGAAATGCTTCGTGCTCGTCTCGAAGGTCTCCTCATTGGCCAATTCACGACCAATCGGCTATGCTTGGAGAAATAGAGAATGCACCTTTGTTTGTTAAGTCACTCGTGCAATATAATATGTGCTGGCTAGTCTGAAATATTGGCTGCCGTGACCGAAATGCGCTCAGGAGGATATTTGGATTTATATTAGTGAAATGAACACACTTAAATTTTCAGTTTTTGATATCTTTTATGTAAAATAAATTAAATATGAAATGAGCAATTCTTGTATATAGTTGGTGTATCTCGAAAATGGCTTTAACTATTTATCTAAAAGCTTCGATCTTAATGTTCATAAGCAGTTTCTATTGGTCAAACTATGACTTATTGAGGTAAAGGAGTAATATTGCCGCATAAAAACAAGTGGTATAACTGTCTATAACATATAATATCAATAACAATATTGTTATATGTCTGTTTTGCCTCGCTATAAACATGATTGACATTTCTAAATTGTCAACGAGTGTCTTATAAATCTCTTTGTATAAAATTTTTTTTCTTACCATAGTGTGAGACTAAAGGAAATGCTTATGTCTCTTTTGTGAACTTTTATAGTGATATTTTTATTCCGTACAGATGTAACTTTGTTAAAATACTCGATATTTTTTCAGATGGTTAAAACTCGAAAGAGGATAGAGCGGACAAAAAAATAAATTGGCAATATTCTGCACTTCGCACGTATTACGGTTACTGGACAAATTGAGATAAAAAAAAATTATAGGATTAATACCGATTTCATCGGAGATACTTTATTCGATTGTGTTTTCGTTTTTTTCAAATATATTTTTCTTTGAATTATAAATGTCAAAGTAATCATTATTATACTAAGCGTTACTTATAACTTTTAGAAATCCTCAGCCATAAATGCTTCTCATTTTCTGAGAAACAAGATTTCATCCACCAAGCTGCGGGTGGATGATTTTCATAGAATTCTTTAAAATATATTAACAACAGAAACAATAGGATAATTAGTTGCTTATCTTCTTCTTACGAAGTGTTTGATAACAATTAATCATATTTTTGCTTAAACTTAAATTCATATGATCTCAAGAGGATGTAACAAAAATAACTAAAGCATGTCACGTTTACTTTAATATAGTTTCGCATTAAACAAATAATTAAAAAACTAAGAAAAATTTGATTGAATGATCACTTGAAATGTAAAATTCATCGGGGTAGATTTTTGGGCTTGCAAAATAATAATTAGGAAACTCACGCGGAGTATTCTAACCAAAAGATGTTACTGAACATTTTATAATGTAATCGTTTTATACACATACCAAGGTTTAAAGTCAGTATATTGTGTTAATTAATATGACGTAATTAAACAACTGATAATACCATTTCATCTATGACGTACAATTAGACAAAAAATATTAATAGATTAATTGTATTTGTGCCGTAGACGTATATCATTAAATTCGGAGGATGTAAATGAATTAGGGAAAATTCTCCAAAGTAAGGGTTGAAATGGAGTGTCAATAAAATTTCGGTGAAGCTACGCAGTACCATTACTTATTATATAAAATTTAATACTAAAGCTTTTAACTGTAGTCAATTTTAAATAATGGATATCATATTATATCCATAGACATCTTAAATTAATGTATATATGTATGTAATATTAATGTATGTAATAACCTTATATACAAAAAGTATTATTGGATTCTGATATATTTAAAAAAACTCATCATAATTAATAATATTATGAAATAATTTGTATATATAGGTATAGGTAGGCGGTCGAGCATATGGGTAGACTAGGCACCTGATTGTAAGTGGTCACCATCGCCCATAAACATTGGCATTGTAAGAAATGTTATACATCGCCAATCGTGCATTGGCGATTTGGGAGTCAAGGTGTTATGTCTCTTATGCTTGTAATTACACTGGCTTACTTACCCTTCATACCGGAACACAATAATATCAAGTACTGCTGTTTTGCGGTAGAATATCTGATGAATGGGTGGTACCTACCCAGACGGGCTTGTGCTCGTCGTCAAAATAATGAATGAAAAATGAAAACTAATTTTTAATATAATGAAATAGCAAACATCTCTTGAAAAAACAAAATGTATTTTTATAAAATAAATAGTTATTATTATGTACGGGAAACATTTCATATGCAATATTTTTCAGTAACTGAAAAACAAGTAACTTAACAACAAATAAAACGGTTTTAGCGTTTTGTCTTCATAATTTCCGTTACGTAAATGAAAATTTCCCTTTAACAAAGATTGAACGGATATCGCTAAGTTCTAGACTCTGCGTTCAAACAGGAACAATGTATGAACTATATTATAAACTGAAAAGATTGTGAGATTAATAGACCTGGATATTGTGACAGAAAATGCCAAGTTATTTGTCACAAGTATGTTATATTATGGATTTACTTATGAATTTAATACACAAAGATTATTATTGTATTAACTAAAAATTAGTAAAATATAAACTCAGTGTTTGCAAAATTCATAGTCTATATAGAGGGGCTTAATTGTCATACTGCTTAAAATTTAGTTTATTATTTTTGAAAGGTCGTTCGAAAAAAATATCTCTATGCCATGGCGTTCCGATCGTTCTACAAAGCCGCAATACACCACAATGAAGCAAATTTACTTAATAATGCAAAGCACCATATTATACCTAAATTTAATATGTGAAATGCTTATAAATTTGTTTATACCTTTAGAATGAGTCAAAGTCAAAACAAAATTATGACATTTTTAACATACATTTTTTATATCCTTTGAATAAATGACAAAATAAAAAAATCGTATTAGAATATATTTGACGCACTGTTTTTTGTATGCCTCTCTACAGTTTTTTGGTTATAAATAGGTAACATTTTTTTCTACATTTCATATTGACACAAACTGAATAACAATGCTATAATACGTAATACATAAACATTTACCGACAAGACCGATTAATCGTCTTGCGATTACGACCCAGAAACAACCTCCATCGCCATTATCTTTCATTAATTAATACGCCGCTATTAGGTCACCGAACTTGTAACAAATGACTTGGATTTTTCTTTTGGTCCATAAAACGTAGTTTTAATTTCTTACTATACCAATTACTGTGTGTATGATAGACTAAAGTAATACGTCAAAATCAGATCGAAATTTATGATTTGACATGTAAGTTTTATATATCCGTAACTACCCACAATAATTGTTAAATTAATACATGAAATAATCTGCTTATGATGTAGGTTCGTATGAATGTGAATCTTTCGCCTCAAATATTACTAGAGATTAAGAACACAGACAATTATTAACTTTTTTATTTATGAGACTCCAAACCAAGTTCATTCAACAAGAGCACGAGCTAAACACATATAGGTAATATGAATTATTTAAATCGAGGACTTAAATAAGTATACACAATGTACAAGAATGCTAGATGCATTCCGATTCCGATTCTTTCAGTTAAGATTGAACTGCCTAACTGCTACCATGGGTGACACGTGATTTGGTCACATCGAATAAAATGAGATATATAATTTAGAAATTTCATATACAACTTAACATCTAACGATGCAGATAAATTATTTATCTATACACTAGTGTATAGATCAATTTATTTTTAAGTCCCCGCGCAAGCAGATTAGCAGTAGTTAGCTTTATAAAGGTACGATGAAACGTGATAGGCCAAAATGTATTTGAAATCGAACTCACCGCGATAGCAGCACGATAGCAAATGATTACTGTAAAGGTCACAGTTTACTTAGCCGCGATCGTTATTACAGTTTGGTTGAAATCTGAAATGTCATACTATTTCATACAAAACAAAAATCTTATTAACAACAATTATGAAGACGACTGTCAAAAAACAATATGTAGAAATAATAAACAAAAATAAAATATTGCTATCCAAAAATATTATGGTGATACACACACAAAATACCAAACAATAAGCCGATGGAAGTTACAACAGAGACACACTTGGAGAATAGAAGATAATATAATAATAAAAAAACATGAATCTTAACAAATTCCAAGCAAATTCCACAATAATTACATAGGTTTACTTAATACTCAAATGAAAAATTCGTAAGTGGAAACAAAATTTGTCTTCAATTTATTTGTTCCATTTTAGTTGACCAATGTTTGTTCAATGACCAATGAAAATAAAAACAGTTTACATTGAATCAGGTAAAGTTGGAATATGAAAATTTATTGAATTTTGTTATTTCAATATATTTAAATGTCGACATTTTAAACCTCTTAATATTATTGCTAAAATATTTTCTAAAAATTATATGGTCATTAAATTATTAAATCGTATTACACGTTCAATTCTCTCGCTAAGACGCTTGAGGATGAATCTACTGGCGTGGGAGAATTGAATTAAATTATGAAGACATTAGTAACATACAGTAGTGGTCATATAATTAGAAACACTTCTTATGAATAAAGAAAGTATAACTTCAACGTACAAATGTTCGTAAAAAATATACACATTCAATAATTAATAATCATGCAATAATATACCCACTCAAATAAAAAACTTATTAAATGCATAAAATATAAAACATATCTTACTTTTAATTACAAAATGAGTCTTACACATGTAGGAGTTTATTATCTGTTACTGGCCGCTTGGACGCCTAATTAGAAACATTTTAAAAAAGTATTCATAGCTAGTTCTTTTTTTGAAATTGGAGAATAACATTTCTTTTTCTATTATTTTGGCGGCAATTCAAAATTTAATCTGAATTTTATTTTGTTTAAAATGGGCAAAAATAAAGAAAATCCTCTCCCAGAGAAGATACGATAATCGTTCGTGTTGCTAAAAAAGACCCAAGTAAAGGCTCCAACCAGATTAAAAATAAAGTTTTTTAGCCTGATGACCCGAGAAACATCTCGTCAAGACTGATACGCCGAAGATTAGTGGAAGCTAAATTGTTTAGAAGAATCTCTCGAAAGGTACCGCTTCTTACCAAGCAACACCGAGAGAAGCGATTATTATTCGCAAAAAAATATTTTAATTGGACGGTACGAGAATGGAAAAAAGTGTTATTTTCAGATGGAACAAAAATAAATATGGTAAATTCCGATGAAAAGCGCTACGTTAGACGCCTTGTAAACAATGCTTTTAATTATAAATACACAAGGAGTATAGTCAAGCACGGTGGCGGTACAATGGATCAATGTCAATACAAAAATATCTTAGAGCACACAATTATTCCCTACTCGGACGATCATTTGCCTATAACCTGGATCTTTCAGCATGACAATGACCCTAAACGTAATGTAATATTGAAACTGCACTTGTGTAATGGGATTTATATTGTTTTTCTAATAAATGATAAATCGTTGAACATATTGTTGTCCTATTTATTGTTTAATTTCAAAACAAAAACGATTGCGGTGAAGTATCTTACATAATGTCAAGGACCGTTGGTAGTGTTTCTAATTATACGACCACCACTCTATGTGATAATATCCACTTCAGTAAAAAAGTCACATAGAACATTAAATTAAATGTTTAGAATAGATAATAATAGCAAATACGGAAAGAAATAAAACAAGTACGGACGTTTGTTATTAAACTTTGTTTACGGTGATTAGTTAAATAAATGTCTTCATTCTTCGTTCATTCTTCATTCATGTCTTCTTCTTTCAATTGTCAAATCTAGAATATTTTTTAAAGTAATTTTTTTGCTTAGTATTTTAAAAATTATTACATAAATAGAACGGACACACGATACCTAATAACCACTTCACGGGTGGGACACGAATTTTGTGACACTCAGTGTATTTTACATTAAAATGGTATATTTTGCTCAGTAGGAGGGATTTGTGCAAGCCCGTCTTGGCAACCACTTATCATAATATTATATTTTACTGCCAAACAGCAATACTTATTATTGTTGTGTTCCGGTTTAAAAGGTGAATGAGCCCGTAAAGGCTCAAGAAATATAACATTCCTGAATTTGAAGCAGATTGACGATGTAATTGATGGTTAATATTTTCTATTGGCAGTATAGGTGGCATAATTGCTAATCTGCCGACCTATTTACATAGAAATGTAAAACAATTCAGATGTGTTCTGAATATGAAATTTTCATTTAATGTGACGTAAACATCTGCGAATCATTCTCGTTGATTAACTTTCAATAGGTATGAATATATCGCGTTACCGGAAGGCATTCATGTGTATGAATTATGTACCACATGAGTGCATCTGCAAGCTTCGATAAGAAGTGTCACAATATGTCATCGAATATAACCCATGAAAATATATAGAACATTATGTAAATTAATAGTCAGTAATTGTCAACGTATTCGTAACGTTGACAATTACTGTTGAAATGGTACTGAAAAGAGTTGGAATCATTTCCAATTAAATAGTATAACAAATCTTCACAGTGAATTTCAAACGCGTAATTAAAAAATCCGGCAATTTAGTTAACAATGTAAACAATTTCATTAGAACACGTAACCACTAAGTGATTGGACACATCACATATACAACACTCAACTTGACAAAGCTAACGAGGAACTTTATCAAAGAACAGGTGGTATGCTCACTATTCCAATGAAAAGACATAAATAATGTCCTTTGTCTCACTTTTCAGTGTGACAATCAAACAATGAAACGTTCTTTCTTGTTATATCTCTAAGAAAAAAACTTGCAATAAAATAATCATGCAAGTTGTTACTTCGATTTTGAAGGATTTTATATCACTGGCTAGATTTATCTATGACCAGAGATGATAGGTTAGGTCGCTTCAAGTGGCTTATTTGCCAGTTTTAAAGAATAAAAAATATTTAAGGCGTTACTCGACTTTTCTATACTAATATTTGTTACGACTTAACTCAAAAACTAAAAGACCGATTTTAAAAAATCTTTCATTATTAGAAATCTACATGCTTACCGAGAAAAAAAGGCTACATTATATTTTCAAAAAAATTAAGAGATCCCTACCTAAAATGGAGCAATGTAAACCAAGGTATCAAATTGTTGCTTATAAAAGTCATTATTTGATATATAAAATTGTGTTCTACATATTAATAGTACTCATGATTGCTAACAAAAAAGTCCGTGATGGTATATGCCTAACTATTGTAGTTAAGCCACAACAACAGTTTTTGTTTAAATTATTAAGTTCAAATACGGTGGAATCGAATAGAGGTGGATATATGTATCATGATATTATTAATTCTTATTCATTTAAATAGTTTGATAATTAAGGATGATTATTTATATGTGAATTCCACTTTAAATTATCCGGATCGGACTTTTCGTTTAGAAGTTATGACGGGTATAAAATTATCTCAGTAAGAAAAATGTCACAGTTTGGTTTATTATCAAATACTAATTTACGTTAAATAATAGTTTTTAAATTTTCGCGGGCAAAGTGCTTCTATTTTATATTTTTTTATCTATAAAATTCTCAATGTTTATTGTTTTGTTTACAGTACATTGGAACTATGGACGTTCCGCGGCCGAGCAGCCGAGTCGAAATTGTAGCTGCAATGCGCCGTGTTCGTGTAAGTATGAGACGTTAATTTCAACCATTTTCTTAAAACTAAAGTAAAATAAGGAACTTTTTTAAAAAAGCTTTTGAAAGAAAATGTCTTTAGCTTAGAAAATATCGTTATGACACAGTATAATATGATCATAACCGGATAGGATAGGTAACCTTTTCAACTTACAGAGATAATAGTTAATAATGATCCAATACAAGCAAATCAATGCAGCCAATACAATGCATTTTTTTTAAGAAGACACTATTATAAAAAACTTACACATCGCAAAAATAATTGGAGCATACTCTACGATCATTTGAAATATTATTTACTGATATCATGGAAAGAAGGGTGTCCAGAATGCTCACTGAATTGGTTGAGAAGCAAAAGCGTGAGGAATATTTGCCTGAATTTCTGGAGTGTACGTAGTGAGAACAAGGATTATGACATAATCGGGTAATGACTGTACTTAATACTACGAAAAAACAAAAAAAAAACACTTTTAAATCATGTAGCGGCAAAAAAGAAGCGTCACCGTCGCTAAAAGGCTGAAAAGACTATTGAGAGGTGATATAAAGGATAAAAATATGTTAATATCACGGTAAGATAGATACTATGACACTAATAAAAAGATGAATCTTGGATTTGCTTCATTGCCACACAAGAAATATTTTGTCATAGCCGCTTTACACAATCACCACATCCAACATTGAACCATCCTATCGATAGTCTAGATTTGATCCCTTAAATTATTAATCGTACCCAAATAAGAGTAATTAGCGAAGATAATGAATATTGTTGAAGAAATAAAGTCAGTTCTTGGAGAGCTTTGGCACATTTTTATGTTCTATGGCAAATGAGTCACCTGGTGGTCGCCAACGCCTCTAGAAATTGGCGATGTAAGAAATATTAACCACTCTTACATCGCTAATGCGCCACCAAGCTTGGGAACTAAGATTTTACGTCACTTGTGATACCAAGTATTGCTGTTTGTTTGTAGAATATCTGATGAGTGATTGGTACCTACTCAGAAGGGCTTGTAGAAAGCCCTACCACCTGGTGAACACTTTGAAGACGTAAACATTTGGATAATTTAGAAGTTATTTACGTTTGATGAAGAATATATCGAAACGGTAAAATATTTTCAAAATTTCTTCTTTCGTTCTGCACAATTTTTCGACGTTCTCTCGATGTCGACAAAATTGTACAGACATCTGCATTAACATAATACGATTAATTTACAGGAAACTAATCGCTTTATGGCGCTGCAAACAGTGTTACGCAAATTCAAGTGTTAATTAATTCAAATTACTACTGTTATTAACTTAGACTAAAATGAAATTAACGAAAATGTGTACTGAAACCCTTCTACTATTATTATATTCATTTTTGTTCATCCTAAATTAATTTTCATAGGATTGCGATATCCTAGTTGGTCATTTCTTATTCACATGTCAAAACTAAAACTCAATCAACTTCTGCGTTGCGTCGTTCTATTTCAATTTAAATTAAATACTATCATATTTACTAAAAAAGTTCTTAATTTTTCTTAATAATCTAAATTTTGATAGCCTTATTATAAATCGTATATTATTTATGGAGTTTCCATATTAAAAAAATATCAAAAGTTATATAGGTAAATATGTCGAGCTAAATTTAGGTAAAAGAAACGCATAATTAAATCAAAATCATATTTCTTTATTTAATAAAATTAAAATTAATATTATATTAAACACAAAAAATAAGATGTCAACTTAATTTAAAAGCAAAGACCCTGTAATTTGGAAAAAATCGGATACTTTTAACTTTAATGCACATAAGAAGATTCTTACTGAAAAAAAACCGTGTGGTGTCGTGGGATATCAGATAAGAACGAAGTTCCTTATTATAAAAATATTAATTTCAAGTTCTATTCGAGGTATAAAGAAAATAATTATTCGGGTATACATTTTTATTATGATTTTTAATTAAAAAACTACTTTACAAAATTATCTTAAGACCTTTATTTTGTTAACAATGATATATAAAAAAATATATAATAATAATGTACAAAGAAACAGCTATTTACATGAATAATAATAATTGAGACTAATCATGATCTATCATAGAAACTATAGCTTTAAATATATTAAATAACAGTCATCCCGTAGACTATATATTAGACACTATGTAGCCATCATACATAGACTCTACATAAAAATCTTAGGCTTTTTTTTTAACGTTACGGACGTTTTTTGCCTACTAGGGTACCACACCGCAACGCCCCATAAGGCACTTCGTTCCAAAAATGTTTGCTACAGTAGATTGCAACGGCTAAATAGCATAGATCGTCATATGATAAATGTTAGTGTTTGTCAAAAAGTTTTATGTTTACAATGCGTGTATTTTCGTACTCACAAAGTAACTTAGTGTACACGCCTTTACCTTTATAGATTTATTCTCTATAATCGACTGTAACGCATTAATGAGAAGAAAATATTTGAAAATTGTTGTTGTTCTTTGTTATTTTTTAAAAAAAACTGTTTTAGGAATAACACTCTGTTTCCTTCTTATTGAATTACTATTACTAAATTAACTAAGTCCTTACTTAAATTTTTTGGAAGGAAGTTCTTTTAGGTGTCTTGCATTAGAGCGAAATGGCAATGGCCCAAAGTCATATCTACACTAACTAACTAAGATATTAGTTAATATCTACATTTTAAAAACCTTTTGAGTCGAAAAAATATAGCAAAGAACTTCGCTCCTGACGGGGGTGGCCCGCACAATTTTTTTATTTATCTGCGTATATTGATGTCTGTTTTCAACGTATTTTATCATAATGTATTTTTCTATTTATATTTCAGGGTCCTTTTCTTGTATTTTTTCACATTTTTATAAACAACTAATTTTTATCTTACTAATTAAAAAATTTATGTTGCTAATGTAACATTCATAACTTTAATTTAACCAGAAATACGTATATACGTTAAAATCCTCATGGAAATAATTTACATCGGACGGAAATGATCACTAAAATCATATCGATGCTATTATATAGAAACCACATTACTCACCCGTGAAATTTTGACCACCGACTTATGGTGATATACTATTTTGATGCGTGGATCCTTGAAATTTTATAATTATTAAGATCAATGTCGTATATAATTATCTGATATTTCATGCCAGTTACGAGTGAATTTCGAGATTGCTCTTAAAGAACTTTTAATATATCGAACAACATTTTTTATAATTAAAACTTGTATTAGTTTGGGATTATTATAATGGCCATTTCCAGAAAATTCTGTGTTGTGAGGTCCGTGTTGTTACGGTTCTTGTAACATTGAAATATGAAGGTGATATGCGTCTCGTCTCCAACGTCGGAATGTTAATGAATAGCTTTGCTCAGAGCTTATAAAAATAGTCTTAGTGACGTTTATTTACTCGACGACTCTAAAGAACATGTAATACGTGAAGATGAAAGAAACTTTAAGTCGGTTGACTGATAACGTGGTTCTTTTTACCAAAAACTATTATATATCCTAAATATTATGTTCTTCTCTTTGCGAAAAAAAAATACGTCTATGTGAAAGTATAGACAAAAAAACTACACTTTCACATTTATAATATTAGTTTTGGTTCTTAAAAAGTATAGTTAAATTAAAGCCTGTAAATGTTTTAATTCTGGGCTAAGGCAGATTCTCCTATTGAGGAAAAGGCTTGGAGCTCATCTACAACGCTGCTATACTGCGGGCTTATAAATCATGAAATTTTCCCACGAGAAGAATTACAATTACATCTTTAACATTTGAAAATTCTGTGATGTCTGGTTTTGAACCTACGGTTTTTGGTTCAGATTCACGTGTTTTAACAACTGGATCAACTCGAATGTCTAAAATTGCGTAATTTCCTCTAGGATGCTACACAAGTCTGCTTAACTAAATTAAATGTTTATTTTGTATTAAATCATTAAAATTATTTTTGTTTCTTTTTTGTTGTTGTGTAAAGAATTACACTAATTTATAAAAATGCGCTTTTAAAAATGATAGAATACTAACGTACTCACTGTCTTAGCTTAAGTATTTACTGTTCATTTTTATTTATATGTTGATTTAAAATGAAAGCAACTCTATATTAAACGCTATGTAGGCTAATAGTTTTTTGTACCTATTTAAAATTTTCATCGGTAATTTATGTTTATTGAAAATATATTTATATAGGTTAAGTCATTAGGAATTGATTTGTGGTGCTATTTTCATATAAATAAAAACATATATAGATATACGTGTATATCTATATATGTTTTAATTAAATTATTTTTTCTAAATAGCATTTCTATTTTTGTTACAGTATGAATTTAAGGCGAGAGGTGTGAAGAAGCGCAAAGTTACCGTGGACGTGTCGATAGATGGTGTACGTGTGACCACACGTACCAAACACGCAAAGAAGAAGGTATGCATTTATAAAATAATAAAACAAGTTAATCGTTATAACGTAAGCGATAGCTTGAATACGGAACGAAACAAATATTATATATAAACTGTAAGGCTGCCAGATATCATTTTATGGCAGCACGAGGCACCGATTAACCTTGTCAAGCCTCAGACGCTAATGTTATGTACGATGTATTTTTTTAAGATATTTGTAAGCGGATTATTAGTGTAATATTTTCAAATACTTCATCGATCGAACAATTTATCCATAATATAATGATAATTGTCTACACTGTCGGAGACAAAATTAGAAATATACACCATTAATTATACTGTCAATGTACTAACAACTGACTGATGTTTGGCTGTAGAGTAAGAGTTGAGTACCTAGGTAACTTGCAGAGATCTATCGCAGATAAAATAGATATTTTGTGTAGAGACAATTTGGATAATCAATATAAGTTAGCGCTTACTCTAAACTATATAAAAGAAAATACTCCATACACAAGTTGTTTTACATAATAAGCATAATCATATGCACTATCAAACACCGGTCAAGACGCTACATCACTATGGCGTTAGAGAAGCCACACTTTTGATTTCGTATCTAATCAATCGAATTAAGGGGTTGATGTAAATAGAAAGAGATTTCCCAGGGCTATAGTTAAATTTGGGTCTCCCAGGAATCTATTCTTGGTCTTTTCCCCTTCCTGATTTGTATAAACGACTTGCTTTATCTTTTAGGTTACAGGCAAGATATATTATATTTATTTATATCAGAAACTACACTATAATGTCTTCTTGTATTTTTAAAATAAAAAGAAATACCGATAACAATGGCACTGTATAAAATAATACATTTTTAAAAATATTAGTTCGAATAATTTACGGTTAAATAAAAATTTTGGTAAATTCATTATTTCAACATTACATGTCTTAAAACGAATGTACTCCTAAAGCATCAATAGAGGCTTAGCTAAATCCTCATATCAAAGAACTAGCCAGATAGCTCTGCAGAATTTGAGTGAAGAAATAAAATCAAATCAATTACTAAATCTTCGCAATATATATGTTATCCGCATAGGTAAATGTTACGTATTAACAACTGTTACAAGAAAACATAAGGTTAGTTACACTTTTGAGACATTGCGCTTCTCCGCTTTTACAAAAGACTAATAGAAAATGTTGAAACAATTTCAGTTTTAAAATTTAAAACAAGTCATTACAAACGTTTGTGTGGTGAAGGCTATCGCAAAACTATTAAGTATTACATGATAACATATCATGTGAATAAAATAAGTTTTCTATTTTATATTTTCAAAGAATTTTTATAGGGACAATTTCAAATAGAGTTTACCGATCATCGATGTATGCAATATGTGTCCTATCGGGAATGGTTTCATGAGATCCGCTGTGGGATTGACCCATATGAGCGGAATAAAGTATGCAGGTGTTAACATATCTATTAAATTTATTTTAAACCTTATTCCCTGAAGGATAAAACTCAAAACTGCAATATTTTTATATTCTGCATTGCTACGAGGCGGACGTGAACGAAATATACACGTAGTTTTGTTGCAATGCTCATTGAATAGTCACTTTTTAAATTTGCTATTTAGTTTGAGTTACATTATTGGCTAGACAAATGTACATATACACTGACCACGATTTTAGATTTTATTGATAAAAATTACGGAAATGTCAGTTCGGATTAAATGGTTTCGTAATTTTAACGCAATTCAGACATATATTTTTTTCTTTTTTAAACGAGAGGGTATTTTTCAGGATTAATTTTATTTCATATATTTATAGCATATGACTTTAAATTCTAATCTATATTAAACTATAAAGTTGCAATAAAATTGTTCCACAAAATTCTTCAACTTCATATATATTCATAAGGTGTAGAAATAGACCACAAAATTGATTTTGAAATGAAAGAAATTTAACCTAGAAACTTTCTACGCTCCCTAATATATTCAATTCGAAATGAACCAGTGACTTCATTTATGAAATTTAGATAATTTTTGATCTTACGAAAAAATATTACGAATTTTAGAATAAGTGCCGAGCAAAGGCCCACAACTCCAAAGATAACAATTGCTAGATACATGCATGCTTCCTCATGATTTTTCCTTCACTATCAAATACACAATGAATCACAATTTAAGCAAATAAAATCAACGCTGATTTGAAACCACGACCATCGCTTAAGATACACATCAATCCAACAGAGCTATTCATACTAAACATACTATTAAGATTATTTTAAAAGATGACTAATGACATCAGTTTCGTAACTCTGAGATTCTAAGAACTATTAATTTGAAATGTATGTGCGTTGATACGTAAAAAAAACGAAAATTTTGTTATTACAGCTTTGATAGTATCCACAACGATTTGTCTTCCCAAATATAATTTTATATAGAGTTGGAAAAAACACAGCGGGATTTATTTTATTGCATTGGAATGATACACTTATCGATAGCTATCCGTTTCGATTTCGCACGTGTTTCGTTTAATTTTGAATTAATCATTTACCCTGAGATATTTTTCACCTGTTGAGCTTGAGAGTTGAGAGTTGAACGATTAGAGCTTATTTCACCACAATGCTCCAATGCGTGTTGGCTGACAAACATGTGGTAGATTTTTATCCAACGTAGGCTTCCTAACGATGTGTTCCTTCATCGCTGATCAGGAGACGAATTATAAACACAATAAAAATTAAGCACATGATAATTCAGTAGTGCTTGATAAATTAAATAAGAGTCTTTTGTACCTGTAGTAATTTTGGCTCACTCAGCCTTCAAACCGTAACACAACAATACATATAGCTGATTGATGAATAATCTGATAAGTGGGTGGTACCTACCAGGGCTTGCACAAGGCCTTACCACCAAGTAGCGTGCCTAAACAATCTACCTACGTCTGAGAAATAATTGAAAAAAAAAAGTAATATAGTTATTGTAACACAAATATAATAAAAGCGAAAGGTTAAGCAAATACACATAATAGAAGAAAAAATCGTTTACTGATTGTTTATTTTATATAAAAGGTTAACCTTTTCGGGCTCGCTTTTAACATTTCCTTCGAGTGGCCTCATAGGCTCATAGCAAACATTCAATGCTTGTTCAAGAAAAATAAATTTGATTATATCTTTAGGCGTTTTATTAAAAATAACTTTATAAAATTAATTAAATATTTTAAGCATTATACAAAGTTTCCAATACAGTAAATACATAGTTTAAGTTATTAATAAAAAATGTTTTTAATTACTATTATTCAATTTAAATCGATGGCATAATAGAAATAAGCCGATTTTAGATACACTGGTCGAATGCAATTCAAACCAGATGTGCAATCTATTATAGAATCCCACGAAGGCCAATAACACCAAGGAAGACAACTGACACACATTACGTGTCAATGGAGAATTTGTCGTCTAATTAAAATTTGAACAATATTAGCATATGAATAAAATAAGTATTGAATTTTCATCAATTTGCAATTCTAAAATTAGATAGCAATAAATGAAGAAAATGAAGGTATATTAAAATAAAGTAAATTAATTTATAGACAAAAAGAACAAAGGCATTGACAAAAGGTAGAGATACAAAAATAATATTTCTTATATTTTTATAAAATAAGATACATATATTCGAAACATTCACTATTTAAGTAAATATGTATCTATACAAATATTTCGTGGGTATGACATGCCTTTTATCGATAAAATTATCGAATAAATTACACATTCAATTGGTATAAAGCGAATTACAGAACAAAATAAAAATGAATATGAAATACTTTAAAAATATTAATTGTTTTTATTTCTATTTGGATGAAATGTAGATATACCTTATTGATAAGAGCCTGTTAATCTAGAACTTTCAGAAATAAATGTAGACCTATCACCAGTCCCGAGGCAGACGTAACCAAAGCCTTATTTACGGCTAACCTTTGTAACAGATAACCTCGACGCCCATTTAAGTAATATAAGATTTATAATTAACAAGATAGCACCAAGCTTACATTTTATATTTATAATACAACTTTATTTACTCTAACATAGTAAGAATTTTATAGGTGTAATAATTGGGCCACACGACAAATATTTGATTAGCCTGATTAATAATTCAAAAATCGAACATGTCAGCATTTTTTATGCGTTCACGCATTTTTCATATTCTATTTCAGTTCAAACTTTCTACAATTATTATTGGCACATACGGGAAGGTTTTTCAACGTAAAACGATGAACTTAAAATGTATGATGCAGGAGTCACATCGGATAAATGATCGTCTTTTATGTGTTCGCGCATCGTAGAGATTGTAAAATTTTGATTTCGAAACATTTCAACAATTTAATTCAACTTCATGCAAACATTCGACTTGTTGTTGTTTATTGTTTTAAGCACAGCCATATAAGTATTATTATTATTTATATTAGACCAACGTAACGTATAAATAAATAACTGATCAACGTTCAAGATATCATAATTACTAATATGCTCTAATTAGCTGAGATATTTAAAATATGAACGAATTATAAAATTCGAGCCGAGATACTCTAGTCGTAACACGTGAATCTTAATTGAAGATATCGAGTTCATCGGGTTCATTTAATTTTCATTTAAAGTCTGTTACAAATACGGTCTATTGAAAAAAAAAAAAATTCACTGGTTCAAATTCACTAGTCTGGTCGTGTACTATACAAATCCCATGGACTTAGATTTAATTTTCATTTTAAACATTTTCTGTCAGAAAATTCCCCGGAGTCTGGAACTTGGAAATGTGTACACTCCCTTATCTCGGAAAGCACGAAAAGCCATTGGTCCTGCGCCTGAACGCTTGCTGGTCATGTCAGATTGCCTTCCCATTGGATTTTCAGAGCTAGGGAATAGAGAGTGCAACTGTGTTTGCGCACACACCTGTGCACTATAATATCTCCTGCGCAGTTGGCTAATCTCTCTAGTTTCGGTCTGGATGACATTATCTATACATATAATAAATCTGTAACTGGTCGATGTCTGTACATGGAAGATAAATGAGTAAAACTTTTATCGGGGGTCTTTATAAACATAATAGAACCCAAAACAATGATTAATAAATTTTTTGTCTGTTTGTCTGTTTGTCTGTTTGTCTGTGCGTTTGTGCACGCTAATCTTAAAAACGGCTTAACGGATTTGAGTGCGGTTTTCACTAATGTATTGTGGCTAACTTCACTTAACATTTAGTGTTTGTTTTATTTCAATCGGTTCATAAATAATAAAGTTATGTCAATTTAAAGATACACGTAGAACATTTATTAAAAAATGGTTATGGTCAAACTGAAAAGAGATTAAATATTACATGTAATATACTTTTTTGCTTATGATTTATCCTATATTTTGTCCTATAATTTTTAATCTCTTTATTTATTTACTAAAAGTTTAGTATCACTACTAAAAATCAACAAATTATTATCTGTAGGAAAAGTACGCGCACCTGTTAGTTGTCAAAATCAAAAAGTTTTGTTAACAATTTCGTCTTTTCAGTAGCTTCGTGTGTTGTTTTTGCATAAAAACTAATATTGCATATATATTGTGTGTATCTTTATGATCTCATCTTATATCTTTCATAACAGTACGCTTTAAGTCTGCGTGTAAGCAAGTCAGTTAACTCAGTGACAATAATTAATACGTAAATAGTATATAGGCGTATAAACAAAGCCTAAAAAACAACTATAACAATAATACATGGTTTTAGAAGTGCTTGCTTTAAACATCAACGTGGTATATCACTTCTTAAAACTTTAAATAGGTATAATTTTTTCGTAAATTCGTGTTTCCTGTCAAAAGTTTTAAAACGGCAGATAAAAATTCAAACGTTTTACCTACCGAAGTTTTTTCTAAACAACGAAATAAATAACAATTTAACGCGAAAAAATGGCAACCATATTTTGAACTATATTTATTAGCCTCTGGATATATATAAGGAGTATTAGCCACTGGTTATGTATAAGAAGTGTAAATAGAGAAAAATAGCAATTTTGTTCAACATTAAAATAACAGAAATTACTTTAGAAGACCTCATTAATAAATGTAACAAGTATTTCGAACCGAGGAAAAATTTAACTATGGCCTGACATGTATTTTTTATGAGAAAACAAAGCAAACACGAAAATATAACCAACTTTATTACGAGTCTAGAAAATTACAGTTTAAAATGCGATTTCGTTGAATTAATAGTCATTGGTCAGTGATAAATTTACAGCGAATATGTGTTAGAGTAGCTCGCCAAACATCAAAGATTATTACAACGGTCTGATCTGTCACTAAAGAAAGCTATAGAGATAGCTAAAATAGTAGTGATCGAACAACAAAATACGGAGCACATAAATAAAAGCACTGAGACGTCGTCATCACCGTCATCATCTAATGAATATCAAGTGATGAAGGGGGAGTAAAAGGGTTAAACAACACACAGTACAGAATAGAGAAGATGTGCATATTCCTATGAAGTCAGACGGGCAACTAATTAAGAAGAGAACAAAATTGTGAAACGTGGTTATATTTGCCTCATCCCAATATAAACCGAATAAAAGTATTTTGTAATCTCTCAGCTTAATTCAATTGGTCTTTGGCTACATCAAGCTTGCGACAGCATAATCATGAATAGGAAGAAGTAGATATGTGCGAGCATATAATATATAATTAAGTGTACTCAGATATTGATATTATATATTTTAAAAAAAATCACTGCAAAAATAACATAAATAAGTTAAAAATAATAATGTATTAAATGTATTAATTTATATAAAATGAATGTACCAACCCATCTTAATATTCAATATTTAAGTTTGTTATAAATTTTGTACTGTAGTCATATTCTTGCTTGCCTTTTAATTGTATTTGGTTAAAAAATATATAAATAATATATATATCATTTATTTATTGCATTTGATTGGCCTTACTCAATGTAATAATGCTTAAGCTATGTGATTTCATTTATATTTTGTTTTTGTTAAATTTGTGTTTTCATTAAGTATTTAATTATATTTGATTATAAAAAAATATATATCTTACTACACCTTTACTGATTATGATGGTTTAGCTGTTTGATTTTATATATGTTTTGATTATTTTAATGATTGTGTAATTATTGTTGGTGGAAACTTAGCTAATGTATGTATATATTTATATATATATATGCTATAAGTGTCATCTCATTTTTAACACTTAACCTACCAGAGCGGTCAAATAACTGCTTTTGAAACTTTAATTAAAATTGTTATATAGCTGCTTTTGTTTGTATATTATATATTTTTTCTACATAAAATGGCCGCTTAAGCAGCTTATTCAGATGTGTGTCAAGTTCAATGGAAAACATTTGTTTTAATTCCCTTTTTTTGTTTAATTAAATTAGTAGCCTTGGTTAAGTCTGATTTTATTTAGTCTCTGACAGACGAAACTTTTCCTTTATACTTTATATTGTACACATAAAATAACATAAATCTATAATAAAAACGAATTAATTAATAAATTATCCATACATATAAATAAAATTGAAGTTTCTGTCTGTTATTTCAAAATAACTGCCTGTTTTAAAGGTTATATGGCTATTTACGATTTACCAAAACCAAAGCAATCATTTTTTTAATTTTTTTACTGTCTGCATGTCTGTATCTTTTAATCGTCTAAAAATTGAAAAAACCGAATTATTATAAGAACTATTTCAAGATTCCGTTTAGCCTTTATTTCATCAAAATTAGTTGAGTCTATCAAAAGTTATAAAAATACGTATTTTTGTTGATATCTATTCACATAATATTATTACTCTTCCTAACTGATTCATTCATTGAATTTTGGCAGTTGATACATTTTATAATACCCACTAAGGTAGGATTTTTGGAAATTCTACCCCTAAAGAGTTGAACGATTGTTTAGAAACCAGTCATTTTTAAAGTTAGAACCATGAAATTTAATGAAAAAGCTTAAAAATAATTAAAAATGTATTTCAGCGTTTTTGAAAATCTAAATCTCAGAGGGTAAAAAAGGGGTTGAAAGTTTGTATGGGGATTCCGTCACTTTTGGTGTAAGAAGAATGATATTTAGTATTAAAGCTATGCATACGTATTTCGTCGTTTTTAGAAATTTAACTCCAAACGGGAGAAACGGGGTAAAAGCATTAGTATAAAAATTAAAAAAAATAGAAATATACTATTTGAGTTTTTTGATTGAATTAATAAACATAAATTTCAAAGTTTTTAGAAACTTTTATTTTTGTTTGGAAGAGTTGGGTGCAAATAATGAAATTCAAAATACGCAATATCTTATATCAATATCTCTTAGGGAGAAATATACGAACTTCACTATGTTGGTGATGTTTGGATAAAATAAACATATTCCATTATTGCCATATGTACCACTTAATTGGTATTCCCTAAGCTTATATTATTATAAAGTTTCATTAAAATCCATTCAGTAGTTTATGCGTGAAAGAGTAACAAACGTCCATACATCCATACAAACTTTCCAGTTTATTATATTAGTGAAAAGTAGGATTATTATATGCCCTATACTGAACACACATACACTATACTGGATGGGCGAATAAATCGATTGGTAAATGTTTATATCTTATTGATTAAAAAATGATAAAATCCTTATTTAACCCGTACGAAGTCGGGACGGGCAGCTAATTACTCGCTGATAACGTATCTTTCTGTAGGTAAAAAAGGTTTTTAAAAACAGTACAGCAGTTTTTTAGTTTATTCGCTACAAACAAACATACAAAAAATCTATTTTTACTTATTTATAATATTAGTATAGATAAAGACCACGCGCGAGCGAAGCTGCGGGCAACAGCTAGTTATTAATATGTATAATGCTTAACCACACATATATCAATACATACAAATATAAATTTAAAAGAGCAATTAACTATTACTAGTACCATTTCAAAATGACTTTCTTGTTTTCATTATCATGTTCAAATTGTTTGGCCGTTGATATCGTTCAAAGTCAAACTAAATGACATGTAATATCGCTGATATTTTAATTATTATCCTTTGATTAAAACTTGTCTGCGGCTTGTTACATTTGTACGTGAAAGCGTTCTACGTATTGAATTTTAAACTTTCAATAATAATTAGTTTATTCGCTTTATTTTATAATATTAAATATTTACATTATTTTTTAAAATAACACCGGCAACTGTGCAAAGAGGTTACACAGAATTATAATTTTTCTGTTATTTATTTTCCGAACGTGTTATATATTTTTGCTCTGGTACGATATTAAATTAGAATTTAAAGCAAAAGAAATGACTACTATATTAACATAAAAAAAAAAATTGAAACGAAATCGGCAACGCATATTCGTAGGTCGTTCCCGAATAAACAAGACTTGCTGTGATTGTAAATACGAACCAGTTATTCTGAATTTTAGTTCCAACGCAAACAAAAACCAACTGTGTGGGGTAACGAAAATTACCATACACACTTCCGAACAAAGACTATTTGGATGCGCCTGGTTTGTATTAAAGTTGTTCTAAGCGCTCGTTGGGAATGGAAGACACGCATCCACCATTATTCGAGACCGGTAAGAAACGCAAACACAGTTTGTCCAAGAAAACCCTCATTATTTGACAAATTGGTGACGAAAATTTTACATGTAATGTAATAAATAATGAGGCATTTAATTTCAGCGTAGTTTCTTTAATTACTTTATTATTTGTGTAGTAAGAAAACATGGTAAATGGATATAAATATCGCTTACACAAAATGTTAGTATAACTTTTGAAATTTTATTTTATTGCAAAACCTACGGTTCTGCTTCATTTAAAACTAGCGATACAACCGCGCCTTCGACCGCGACATGATCGAAAATCCAGTTAAATGGGATAAAATGGGACAAAAATTGTTTATTATGTCATATTTTTATTGTTATCAATCATAAAAAGAAGTAACAAATATTCACAACACATACAACCTTTCGTTTTTATGACATGAGTCTGATTATGATTCTAGTAATTAAAGAAAAATTGATTATCTGAATTACTGTAATACCTCCTTATACACTTTATTAGGTGTAGTATTTCCATTTGCTAGGGAACGATATCATTGTCATTACACACTGAAACTTATACGTGAACATGCACCATAATATAGTTTCCCATCGGTAAAGCAGCAGCAAATAATAGAAAAACACAACCCATCTAATCTAATAAAACTAAAAATAAAATTAAAACTAAACAATTTAATGCAAACGTTAATAAAATATAAGATTTATGCAAGCTAAGTATTAAAGATAACTCAAAATTTAAACATTATAACTAATGATAAAAATAAAAGATGTGTAAGAGAAAAAATTAACAACCTTGAAATCATTTTTTTATTTTTATTTATGTTAATTAAATTCAAATTAAAATTGGCTGCTATTATCAAAGTTGACAGTATATTAACTAAATACACATTCTACACTAGTCATAAAATGATATTATTGAATAATTAACGACTCACCTCTACATAATAAATAATATAATCTGAAAATTATGGAGGTGTTTGTTTTTAATTGAATTTACAAAACCGTTTTTGTTCCTGTTTTGCAGAAGGGCTCGTCGAAATTCTTCAGTCGCAACAGAAACGCTACCAACGAGTGCATTGAGATCATGCACCACCCGATCTACCGCATCTTCTACGTGTCTCACGACAGTTCCGATTTGAAGATCTTCTCTTACATCGCTAGAGACGGCGCTACTAACGTGTTCAAATGCAACGTTTTCAAAAGCACCAGGAAGGTGAGTTCTAATTTTATACAATGTGGTGGTAGAGCTAATGGTTCTTATTCTTGTATTAACATATAGAAATATAAATTAATATGCAATTCCGAATTCAATCAACCAGGAATGTCGCTCAGGTTCCATACGTTCATTTGTAATAAGCTCGAAAATATTTTTCTCCGAGGAGGTTTTTAGCCCAGCATGGTATTATATTGTATAGGTAGGTGGACGGTGGTAAGTCAGGTAAGGGGTCACCAACGCCCATAGACAATAGCATTGTAAGAAATGTTAACCATCGCTTACATCGCCAATGCGCCACCAACCTCGGGAACTAAGATGTTATGTCAAATGCACTATTACCAATATGCTTATGCCTGTCCTAATGTTGTTAACTTTTGATCGTTAATTTACTTAGTGATCCAAAAGGCGTGGGAATTATGTATTGAACAACAAATATTTAACAATTGGAGTAACAAAAATAATAATGATTTATAATAGACCCAATCTTAAATTTAAAAATTTATTGAAATAATACCGAAATGGCATATTATGTTAAAAAGTACGCAAAATAACATTTAATAATTGCAGTGACATTTAAATACAGCTTTTACAATCTATATTCATAAGGTCCTCCAGACCGATTTCGGCCACGGCGGCCAATCTCAAGAGAGATTAGCCAACTGCGCAGGAGATATTATAGTGCAAAAGTGTGTGCGCAAACACAGGTGAACTCTCTTTTCTTAGCTCTCATAATCCGATGGGACGGCAATCCGACACGACCGGAAAGAGTTCAGACGTAGGACCAACGGCTTAACGTGCTTTCCGAGGCACGGGAGTGTACACACTTCCACGTTCCAGACTCCGGGCTGCTACTGAGAATTTTCTGACAGAAAAACCCAATAACTATTTATTGGCCCGACCTGAGAATTGAACCCAGGACCACCGGGTCTGCAGCCTAATATCTAGCCACTAGACCAACGAGACAGTCAGGCATCTATATTTCTACAGTTGGTCTAAACTAACTTGATACGATTACTTCACAAACTAAGAAAGTACGGACCTAAGTTTTTGTGTATATGCAACAATAAATTCGCATAGGCGGCACTAAAAATTGCAAATTTAAAATGACCTTGAGCGACAACACCCTTTGCTCTGCGTAACTGAGCTCCCCTCGCTGACTTTCCTGCCATCGCACCCTTGACCGACACAATAAACGAATTTTGTGTCGTGTGTATGTGTGTGCGTGCGTCTGTGCATCGGTAAAATGTCTTGATGTATGATGTATCTTGATGTAAACTAAAAGTAAAGTAACAGCCTGTGAATGTCCCACTGCTGAACTAAGGCCTCTTTTCCTTTTTTTGAGGAGAACGTATCTTGATGTGCGCAGCGTAAATTGTTAAAGTTGCTAGAAGTCAGAAAAAATAAAAAAATATAATGACTTATCGATCAAAGATCACCATTTAGTACAACCGTAAGCTATTTCTCTTTGAAATTGTGAAAAGAAATTGCGTTTCATTTTCAAGGCACTAAATTATCATACGGGAAAAATTTCAGTTTCAATCAATAAAGTTCTAATAAACATAGGAATAGCAAAAATTGAAATTTTCTAAGCTTTTGATTCACATTTTGAATTAAGAAACTGCATATACAATGAGTAAATTAAGATATTTCTAGCATGTAATTAAACCAACAAGTCTTATCATTTTGATCTAAAAAAATAAAAGGAATTTGTGAGACAGTATATCGTCTTGCCTTTTACAACTATCTAAAGTTTAACTTAATTAGGTAGGTATACCATAACCTTAACTTAAATTAACACTGATCGTGGTGACACACATTGAAATTTTGTAAAGAATAAAGCTAAGATATAAAGTAACCATGCGAAAGTTACAGAAATTAGTGTAATCATTTAAATTTTTTTTTTCATCAGCGGATGAGTAAATTTTTGTCACATTTGAAATTACATGACAGATTTAATGGAAAAACTTAATACCTACCTTTTATCAAATGGTAACGAATTTTCTTAAAATAAATTAATAATTAAGTCATGTTTCAAAAGGCACTAATTTATACTTATTTATTGCAGCTTTCTTAAACAAAGAACATGTACTAATACTATGACAAATTAATTTGGATTTTGACAAAAAAAATAATCACAATGAAATTAAAAATTTAATTTAAAAATCGAAAACCATTCGTTTGAAATTTAAAAATATAGCGATAAGATATATACTGTCAAGTCAATTATCTAATGTATATAACAACATACTCTTCTATTTTATTTAGGACCTAATGCTTCTATATAGTAACACAGTAATAGTATTGTTATATACAAATTTTAAACATAATCAGCCTTATAGACATGGCGAGACACCGAGATCGAGAGCTTACAACGTCCACCTCTAGATGCCACTACTAGTCTTTTAAATCGCGCTAACGTTACGTTTTCCCAATCGCACGTATACCAAGTCCACTTGTTTGGGAAGCATTCCCCCTACTTGTGTATTACGATGACAATTTTTGAAACGTTGTTTAGACTCATGGTCTATTACAACGTAAATAAATAGTATATACTGCTAGCTACAAAAGGCTATATCATCACGATTTTGACGATCTTGATAATATATGCAGGGCTGTGTGCCAGTTCTTCGGTAATGTAGATTATAGACCGTTGAAAGACCTTAAAGGGGTAGTAATAGGAACAAATAAAATCGGACCGAAATAGGACTTTGAGAATATAGTAACGTGATTAATATTAGTATTTATAACAAGCAGTGATATCTATTTTTTTTGCAATCAAGCACCATTATTGTGAATAAACAGGGAATGAAAGTTGATGAAAGTTCAATAAATCAAGTCTCTTTATTTATTTAGGTAAAAATCTAAGTAGAAATAGGACAACTTGTTCCGCATCCTACGGGCTCCCGAACTGGTCTGGTTGGTCTCTCTGTGATCGATTATTGTTTTACAAACAAACATGCAAACAATCAAATTTTATGTCTTTCTAATATTATTATTAGTTAGTTTGACTGCCCCATTAGTCTAGTGACTCGATGTAAAGCCGTAGATCTGAAGATCTTCGTTTCAAATCCCAGATCGGGCCAATAAAAAAGATATTAGGTTTTTCTGTCGAAAATTCTAAGTAGCAGCCCGGAGTCTTGAAATTGGAAGTGTGTATATTTCCGTGCCCCGGAAAGTACGTAAAGTACGTAAACTATTTTGACATATATTTTATACGACATTATAAAAGACTCATTCTTCACTCATTCTTTGTTATATCTAATAATCCCTTTACTAATAAAAGTTTTACTTATAGAGATAACTATTTCACTATGATTTGTCTTCTTTTTTGGAATATCAAATTAGTTATGAAAGAAAGAGAGAAATAGATGTGTCAGTAGTTATATATTATTCAAAGATTCACATACAAGTACAAAAATGTACGTCTGCTAAAGACAAGTTTTAAGAAAAAAGAATTCAAAGAGAGTTTTCTGTTGTTAATCACATTTTTCGCTTGACGTGGTCCAAAGCTTTGTCAAGACAAAAGGTTGACATTTTTCTTAAAGGCAAATTTACTTTGCTATAGAAACCTATAAAGGCTTATTTTCTTCGTGGCACATCTTGAACCAGCTTCGAGAAATCACGTCTAGTGGAATCGATTAACCTTTTATTTTGTGTTCTGATAAGTCATAACTGTGACGTATATTGACGTCACAATTATGACTTATAAACAAATGAATACGTTGCTGCTTCGTGCGATTTTACTCGCGTATATAAAATAAAATATTTTACTATAATATGTTATAGATTAAGACTGACATCGTTTCCAAAGATCGAAGCCGAGTGACGCAGTCCTTTATTAATAACCTAAATATTTAAAGTATATTATTATTACATAATTACGGCATCATAACTTGAAATAACTACAAGAATGTTCTTGTATAACAACTGTTATATACACAAATATTAAGCAGATAAGAAATTACATGTTCGTGAAATTCGAAATACGTGAAAATTCAGATACAGTCAGAATAACAATCCTGACATTGATATTGAATTTTCATTTATCTTCGAATAACATCGTAATGCACATTAGACCATCGGTTCTGTTAATAATCATAAAACATTTCATTAAATATAAAAATAAAGGTAACAATTTGCGGTCAATAAAAAAACCTGTGGTAAACATTTCATATTAATATGACAATATGTTTTATTTATAATCAACTGGTGAGATTCGGTATAGTTTGAGATTTTATGCATAAATGATTATTTAAAACTAATAATTTATTTAAAACATTGAATTGTATGTAAATATAAATTTATGGAAATCGATATTAATATTCTATGACGATATTTATTCTACTCGAGCGACGCCTGTGGGTATACTTATTATAATTAAACCATACTTTAATGCTAAGATATAATTCTCAGCGAATCGTTAATATTTCAACGGTGTTTAGAAGTATTCAATTCGATTTTTTCTCCTTGGATTATTATCACACGTGTAGCGCAAACTAATGAGTGAATAAATGGGAAATAGTTGGGAAAAAATCTAGAGACTTTTCTTTAAAATTTTTGAAAATTGAAAAGAATTTCACCTTTTTACAGCATCCACATCAAATATTTCATTGCGCAACGATAAAACGTGTACAAGTCTATTTTAAAATAAAACGTTCGTTGACTTTTACAATAGAATAAAAAAAATATCTCGACTGCGGAAATCATCACGGTCGACTATAATAGAAGCGACGCTCGATATCAGGTAATCAATATTAAGAAACAAAAAAATCAAGTAATTCATGCAACGAAAATTGCTTTTTTAAAATTAGACTAGAGATATTGTGTTCAAAAATTACAGTTGTTTAAGTTACCACGCTGTTTAAGTTAGTGCCGCCACGCTTGGAAATCACACTGCGTTTTTTATTCCTTTACCTCTCTTAATAATAGACTTATTGATGAGAAAAATACTAGTTTGCCATATATATGTATTCATTATTATTTAACAAGAGTAAGTGAGATTTTGCCCGTCATCTCTGTAGAATCTTGACATCCATACCACATCCTGAAAAAAAGATTACAATTTCAAATGACATTTAAATAATGTATAGCTTAAATGTTTATTCGCAGCATTAAATGAACAAATATTTCGAAATTAACTTAATGTCTGCAAATTCGTTTTCATAGAAATGGTAAATTGGTGTTAGTGTTTAATTCCTTTACCGTTTAGATTAAAAATAAGAAAATATTTAAAAATCTGGTTATTTTATTTGTATGATAATAATCAGTAATAATTAAACAAACACAGATATCCATAGATTTTAATTAATCGTCCGTGAACTCTCTTCTTCCGTCGCACTAAACAAGAGTTGCAAAGAAATTTAACCCAACGCTGCACCTCTGCACTTTTATGTCCTGCGCATTATATCGCGTACACGCTGAGTTCCTACCGTTGTTTCCTTTAGACCATGATAAGAGTTATAAAAAACTTTGGCACATATTTAAACTTTCAATAAGATATCCACTGCACTATCTCAACTATCCATAGGTTTTAGGCCGTTTATAAAGGAACTATATTTCAACATCCTACTCTATTCCAAAAAGTGTTTATATCATGAGGCATTATTGCTGATTTTTTTTAAGCGTCCTATTGTCGTCGTTCATGTCCGAAATTTCGCTCCGTGTAACGTACGTCGGTGACGTACGTTGGTGACGTTGACATAGACAGGATCGTCGTATATTTATTTACTAGTCATGTGGAAGATAATAAAGTACGGATCAAAGACGTATGACGGCGTGATTTAAATTGGTCATCTCGACGAACCACCTGCTTATGTATCAGTTATATATAACGCCGTTTTTATAGATTCACATTAATTACATCTGCATGTATCCTTCTGTGTCGGTACATTCGTTACATTTGTCAGCTTCCCATGATTTATTTTTGTTTGGATAAAAACTTTTTCTCCGTATCATATGATCTACTATAAAATATTATTACATTGTTTCTTTATTTGTATCATATATAATTTAATTTAACTTTTTAAATATTATGATACAAATAAAAAAAATATTATTATTATTTGATACTACATAATTATTTTTAGTCTATCCATCTTGTACACTATATAAACATAAGATCTTAAAAAATAACAATAAAAACAGCTAATATTATTAAGTAGCGAAATATAAAACAAAGCTTCAATAATTAAAAATGCTTCGTTTGTATCAATTACTGTGTAAATGACAAAATTAATCGAAATAATGACGGTCATATATAGATGAAGAATAATAAACAAAAAAATAACGGTAATGCCGGCAGAAGTGAAAACTTGAATATTAACGTTGTGCATTTTTGATATTTAGGAATGATTAGGGAAAAATTTTGCTCGAATTGCTTTAATTATCAGTATAAAAGTACTATCATTTATGTGATAAAATACAATATTCATTTGTTGCGCTACCGTACACAAACATAAAAATTTATATTACATTAAAAATTTAACACTTCAAAATCTGTCTTACGAATTTTCAATCAGGGTCACGTGACCTGACGCGAGTTTAACATTTTTTACTCATCACAAGAAAGTGCACAACGCCGCTAAAGAAGTTTTTATTTCAAAAATTTAACACGTCAGAATCCGTCTTACGAATTTTCAATCAGGTTCAGGTGACCTGACGCGAGTTTAACATTTTTTACCCATCATAAAAAGTGCATAACGCCGCTAAAGAAGTTTTCACTTCAAAAATCGATTGAAAAACTTAGACAATAGCTTGATATAAAAATGCCAACAGCGGTTATCAAGAAAGTCCTAAATAATACAAGCGATATATATCTAAAAGTCATCCATTTGCGGCGTTTGTTTATATTTTTGTTCTAAATCTGTCAGCTTGGAGTCGCCGCTGTCAGCGCACTCCTTGTTTACGAACATTATAAATCTAGTATTTCGCTACTTACTCGACTTTTATAATCAATTACTATTACGATCACTCGTAAACGGTATAAATATTCGAGGAGTGGTTCTATTTGTATTGACTCGTTTGTAGTTGTTCCTTAATTATAGATTGTGATCGAACCAGAACACCGTTAACATTGAATCTACGACACGATAACTCGAGTCAAGGAAAACACACAATAACTGAAATAATTATTTAATAAATGTTACAGCTCTTTATTTTAATGAATTAATACATCTCTTGTTTACTTTGCAATTATTTTTAGTTCATTAAAGTTTTTTTACATATAAATGTCTTTCTTTATAATAGAATATGACGGATAAATTATACTTTATTTAAGTATTGCAGTGCTTTTTTGTAAGAACTCGATTCGGAACACGGTATCACATTCTTGAAATGTTGAAAGCCGACTAACGGAGATACGCTGTGTTGATGCTTGTATCCTTTAAGTGTTATAATTATATATAAGTCAATGTCGCATATATGTCCGTGATCTGCGGTGAATTTCGAGTTTATTTTTAATAGCTCTTCAGTTAGTAAACTAAATACTTGTTAATTTTAAGTAAGTAAGTAAGTATGATGTAGAATAAAATTAATAAAAGTAATACATATACAAATTAGATAAATAAATAACCAGATTATATATGCTACTTTACTTATACGATTATGATAATTGGAAAAGTATAAACTTATTCAATATGACATACAACTTATCCTCTTTTATTATTAATTTTGTTAAAGACAAACATTTTCGTAATAATTAAAGTATTCAGTTTACAAAAGAAAATTAATTCATATCAAGTTACTGAGCCGTAGACTCTGCTCCGCTTCTATTTGTTAAAATATCTTGACAGAAATCAAGTTATTTAATTAAGCCCTTGGAGCTCCAATTTATTCTCAACGCCTGATCAGAAACGAATTTTTATTCAATTGACACTTATTTCTATTGCTATCAATGGTACGAATACTTACAAAGCAAACTGATGAAATGTGTCTCAATACTACATTTTTATCATGGAATAAATTTATTTCGACTTTCATTTGGTACAGAAAGATTCATTTGCTCGTAAAAAAGCCGCCCCCGACAGGAGTAACGACTTCTGCCTTGCACTTGACGCCTCTTTCTCACACGTCGTAACTTTAAATGCTAAGAGCCCTTAACGATTTACATTAATATCTGTGAATGTGTATTATGAATAAAGTCGTACATTTTAGAGATGCAAATTGCACTTGAGAAGAAAACTCTCATCGTGTACGAATGATTATAATATACCGTGCAATAATTATGTCTTGCCGATGCAAGCGCGTATACGACACGGTCGGAATACACGAGAGCTGGTTGGAATACGTGAATGTGTTTATTTGCGGTGCTTGTAGCGACGCGCGACGCACGCGCCGACCATGCCGCCGCGACTTCAGTTGTTTCGTGGGTACCCGTGCGGAAGAGCGCGTCACATATTAGCCGATTTCATTTATAACGCGAAACGATCTAACGGATAATAAATCACATGTGCTCCATAAATCATCGAAAATGTCTAACAATAAGGATCAAGATAAGCACAAACCGAAAAGTTTACCGACCGAGGTTTTGTTGAAGGCGCGAAGTACATTGTTTGCACTTGGAGGCGCTTTGAAGTCTAAGCAAGAGCCGCAAAGGACAAAGCCACCGAAGCAGGAGATGAAGAATAGGAAAAATCAGGAAAGATTAAAGAGTTGTAGATCGGAGCCGGAGTTTGGGGACATTCGTAAAGTAAAACACCGAAGCCGTATCGATGACCTCCCTCGCGAATACGTCGGCCCGAGACCCAGACCCCTCTCGGTGGGGGCGATGAAACGGTACGAAGATGATGTGGAATTTCACTGTGGAAGTTTCCCAAAAGACACATCGATTCAGCGGCAATTTGATTCAACGGATGACGTATGTGTACAATCGCGACTTGTGATCCCGATTATCGAAAGACTTGGTCAAGATGTTCATATGCAAGACGTAAATGAAAGACCGCGTAAAAAACTTTCCTTCCGTGAACCTGAAATAGTTGGTAGCGGCAGCGCTACGCTGGGCCGTTCTAGTAAATTAATGGGTGTTAATAGCCTTACAAGAAGACCTAACAGAATATCGTTACGTTCGGATATGCATTCTAGTTTGGACGGCTTAGATTCTGATCTGGAGGTGAGTATTATTTTGTATGAATAGTAATTATATTGTAGAAATGTTTGCAACAAAATATCATTTTAACGCCAATGTTAATAAAATAATAAAATACAATGTGCCCACTTTTCCTTATTACTCGTCATGAATTTAATTACAAAATTTGTGTTTGTATTTGACATCTCGTTAAGAAAAGAACAAATATTTTTTTTTCTAATTTTAATACAAGCTTTCAGTACTTTGAAAATTGAAATTAAAATATTATAATATTAAAGTTATTATGAGTACATATTTTATGCATCGTTATTTTTTTTTTAAATAATTACTATAGTAATGTCTATACTCGATATATGAAAAATGTTCTCCCAGCCAAGTCAAGTATTATCGATATGATAAAAAAGAACCTGATAGGCGGGTAGTTTTGTTTTGTAAATACATATAAGTTTATATTGAACTTTGCGATGTGTCACGGCGTACATATTCAACATACAATCGCAATATACTAATAGTATACAATTATTTTATCGATTTATTATTTTTAATTTTGAAACAAAATGACTTTAAACTCGCAATCGAAGTTATGTATTCGGAACTTTAAAGTTAAAAAGAGTTATTTTTCATTTCATATTATTTTTTTTTTAAATTAAGATGTTCTACTTGATAATTATCGTGCTTCAAATGTTTACAAAACTAATAATTTCCAGAAAACATGCTAGTTGCTTAATTACGTCTACAGAGCTTATCTTGATTGCTAGTTAACCAAGTAAACGGTAGCTTTAATTCATAAGTTTTCAAAGTAGTTTGACGTTTTTCAATTATAATAAACATTAAAAATTTAATATCTCTAGTTGTTTTGTAAACAGACAATCGAAGAAGTTGATTATTTTCTCTGATCATAGATCACTCATAATCAACATGTCAATTAATTAAATGGCTTTTAAGCTAGTTAATAAATAACCATTAATTTAATTTCCGTTGTAACTCTTCATAAATTCAAATGTAATTAATAAGCGTCTAGACATATTTCACGAGTCTAGATAGTTATTAAATTATATCGTCAAGTATTTTACAAAATATTTCGATTTTTTATTTTAATTTTTTGTATTTTAGTGATTTTTTCAATGATATTATTATTGTTATCTAGAAATTCAATTTGTATATCAAAATGTAATTATAATTTTAATTTTACCTACAAAATCTAGTATATTTTTATGAATCATATTTTGATCCTTACACGATCGACAGTTTCTATTAATAAGCCATTAGAAAAATAATTAAATTTTCCAGTCGCACTAATTTTTATATCATAAAATATAATTTGATAAACAATTCATGTAATTTTGATTATATAAGTTCGAACATATTTTTTTATTAAAAATTAAACTTAGCACATTTGTGAATTGAATGTTTGTCAAATATTCTTTTATATAATGGCTTTACCGCTATACCCGCGGCTTCGCTCGCGTCCTAAATCAGAATTTCTCAATACCTTAATTTGCAACCTGTTTGTAAGTTTTCATGGTGCTAACTCCATTCGTTTGATACTTGTATTTGCCCGCGTTTTAGCTTGCTTCATACCAAATTTTATTAAACTTGATTCAGCATAATAAAGCATAACAGAAAGATAGAGTTAGTTTCGCTATTTTGCTAACATAAACACTAATACGTATTATATTAGTGTAGATGTTAGCAAAATAGCTAAAGTGAATTATGTTAGTAAATAAAGTTAATCTAGTCTCTATAAAAATTTAATCAATTAACAGTTGAAACGTAGCTGTTCTCTGCGGCTTTATCGGTTTTGAACTTGTACTATACATGGAATGATAAAATATTTTCAACCTAATAATATTAATGGATGTAAAACAACGCTTCATGTCCTATCCCAGAGGGAAATAAAATACCTAAGTATAGTTTTGTATACCTTATAATATTAATTGATTAATGTTTGTATATTTCGTGCACCTCGGAAACAGTTCCAACGATTTGGTTCGAAATTTTGTATTTAGATAAGTTTATGCTTTTTTAAGTTAATTTATATAGGTAATAGTTATCACTTTTTTATATTGTATAGGTAGGACGAGCATATGGGCCAACTGATCGTACGTGGTCACCAACGCCCATAGATAATGGCATCGTAAGAAATGTTAGCCATCGCTTACATCGCCAATGCACCACCAACCTTGGGAACTAAGATGTTATTTCCCATGTGCCTGTAATTACACTGGCTCACTCACCCTTCAAACCGGAACACAACAATACAAAGTACTGCTGTTTTGCGGTAGAATATCTAATGAGTGGGTTGTACATACCCAGACGAGTTTGCACAAAGCCCTACCATCGAAAACGTCATAGTACTAATTAATAATTAGGGTCGAGCAGGTAAGTAAACATAAACAAATATGTACGTAAACTTAAGTTGTTATAACTTTGTTAATTCTATGTATGTACGTCTAACTAACTAGCTGCCAGTAAAAGCAATAAGTTTAATTATTATTATATTTTAGTTAATGATCGATATATATTTTTTGTAAAACATTTTATACCTGCCAGTCTTTCTGCCTGGCCATCTTGCTATAAATGTGAATTAATTTTATTAGAATTTATTATTTTATATATAAAATACGATTGCGAATAACTAAAACGTATAAATATTTCGAAAACATGAACTAACGTAGAATCATTAATTCCCTCGAAAATTGTCTCGTATGAGTTGAAAATGATAAAAATTAGAATTACAGTAAAAAGTAGAGTAAAGTAACTGCCTGTAATTGTCCCAATTAATAGCTAAGCTCGGGTTTCACAGGACTGATCAAGAACAATAATAGTACATACTAATCACACGGAAAATATTATTGATTTTAAGAAAGGAACTACACTGTGTATCGCTAGAGCCTGCTTTATGGTAATATAGTTAAAATATTGTCGTTTCAAAACCGCTTTATTGTAAAGTTTATTTGAATAAACAGATTTGATTTGTATTAAATAATAGTACTAATAGTAATTTTGGCTTAAAGTACTGATAATAACTACTAAATAATCACTACAAAATTTATTAAGAGCATGTTTATGCTGTGTAACGAAAACACTAAATCAAACCAACTATATAAAAATAATAAGAACTATAACTAAAATCAGCATTTAAAAAAATGTCTTTCTTTTAATGGTTTAGACAATACAATATTTAAAAATCGAAACCGAAGGCTTTCGAATTTTGAATAAATTAATATTTTTTTAAGAACGCCTTCAGAAGTCCGTTGAATATCACACCTGGTAACTGATTAGTGCTGACAGAGAATCTCGGTGTCTTTGGCAAGTTGCCGCGAGTGAGTATGTAAACTCAGCTTGATTTATGTGTTACTATAGTAACCGTTGTAATGGTTTTGAAGCTCATTTTTAAAAATACGATCAATGAGAAGGTTTTTAATTTAAAGCAACAGAAAAAATATTCTATGTTAATAATCAGTACCAACAGTACACATCGACTTATTATTATTTATATCTATTTCACGAGAATTATTTTGAATCGCTTAACTCTTAAGTCTAAACCTTTCGTGACGTTTAATCATATTTAAATTTAAATGTTTCAAATTAAAACCTCATTTTATTCTCGTGGAGGAGCTATTAATTCATAAAATTATATTCTTTTGTGATCGCGAACAGCTCTATCATCATCGTATTTAACAATTCAACCAGAGTCTGATTTTTTATTTGACGCTTATTTATAAGCTAATCAAATATAACAATGTCATTTACGATATTCTTTTGATATAGTCTCGAATGAATAAGAAACGAGACAAGAGATATTATGTCTGACAAATCAACGAATGAATTATTTTGAATTTGATTCAAAAGTATAGCGTTCGCGGAAGCGTTTTATAAATCGGTAGCATGAACGACATTTCTACGTATTATTTGGGTTCGGTATAGTCTTGCGTCAAGGGCGATGCTTCCGTCGCCGAAACCATTTGTTATTTAGAAAACTTTAGAACCGGTAATGTTTGCGAGATATTTTGGAACGGCCAATGTGTGAATTACGTACTGAATGGCCGTTGAAACTGAGACGCGCTATCATTAATACACTCCGAGTTTAGTTTACGTTCCGGATCAACACACGAGTGCTAATGGAGTGAAATGAAGCATACTATTATCGATAACGTACATATATATACTTATAATATTATATCAATTGTATTTATAATTAATTCTACTCATATAATACAATATTTATTCTAATAAAAACGATCTCATATTACTGAAGCACTGGGTTTGCTTAAATCTCTCTTATAGAGAAAAAAATCCTTCGATAGACGTTTTTTCATTTTAAACCTATTTAAGAACAAAATTGGTAATAAATAAATTGTTTTATCGTTTGCATTTCAATCAGTAAATGTGTAATTGTGATATGTTAATTATTTTAATTTAAATTGAGCAAGCTAATAATTTTGTTTTGTCGATACACAAACACACATACGAAAATATAGTATTACAGCTACATAATACAGCTTTATAATACAGCTTATATAAGTTGTATAACAACAATACAAACATTATTTTTTATAATAATATACGTTAAAATAATTTATCATTCGGGAATAAAACAATAAAACTACGATAATATGATAAATAAAATAACATGCAATACGAAATAAACAGCTTAAATAAATAATTATCTATGGGATGTCATGTTACAGACAGGGTAATGAAAAGAGTTTCATTGAATCAGTATTATAAGATTTTTAAATAAAGATTTAAAAAAAAGCCTCATCAATTCGCTCTTTATCATACACTCGTAGTTTATAAAAATGTCATAGAAAATGATTTTGGTTTATTTTCTTAACACAGTTCATTATAATCGCTATATTTTATGATAAATTAATCTCTAATTATAATATAATAAAGGTAAATATGGTAGAGCGCGCTAATGCTAAAGGCCACTATATCCATAAGCAAATAAGATTTTAGGAGTATAATATGACGAATTAATATTATTCTAGGTATGTGTACTAGGGTGAAAAGTTGCCGAGAAATTTTGTCACGTTAACGAAAACATCCCAGTTTCGTTCTCGGTTGCAATTAATTACACCCTTGCCAAACCACGTGAATATATAAAACTGTAACGAAGCCTAGCCTCTGCATAAAATATATGTTTTATTTATTTATAATAGGAAGGCAGACTGGCCAAGAAAGAGCCAATGCGCCACCACGTTTGGAGTAAATAAAATAAACCATTTCCGTCTGATGTCCTCACAAGAGTGATTAGCCAACTGCGCAGGATATAATATATTGCACAAGTGTGTGGGTAAACACAGATGCACTTTCCCTCACACATAATCCGATGAGATGGCAATTCGACCGGAGATAGTTCAAGTGCAAGAACAACGGCTTCACGTGCTTTCCAAAATACGGGAGTCTACACACCTCCACTTCACCATACTCCGCGCTGCTAATGAGAATTTTCAACAGAAAAATACAATAACTTTTTTATTTATTTTGGTATATAACATATCTCATCCAGTTTGTTACGGACAAAGATATGGTATGAGAATTCAAACTCAGGAAGTAAGATTATTAGATGTCGTGATTTTAATGGAACAATCAAAAATCGAAGATTTGAATCGTAAACGATTCCAATCTTCAATTAGCGAATTATGATAGATTGATATTACTCGTATCAACCGGATTTAACTGGTTATTACTTCCAAAGCAATTGTTACAGGCTGTTCTTTGAAACTGTCATGAAACAAAAATTACTGTAGATTAATTATATAAAAAAAATCCTGTCTCACAATATTTTCAATTAGTAATATCCGCAATAAGTACTTAAATACTAAAAGTCGTTAATTAGAATTGATTCTCAATAGTTTTCTCAGTATTTCCATTCAAGTGATAATTTTATTTTATCCTAACGACTTCGAGCATTAGCACGGGGTGTGACGAACAGTTGCAAAAAGAGAAATTATAATAAGCAATCCATCGATCACTTGGGCTAGTGTTGATAATTGTTATCTATACACAGAGTAAAGCAGGAGAAACCACGTATACCGTATATATTAAATAAATTTTATTTAAAAAAACGAGTAAGGACGCAGTTTGCACGAAAATGTTTTTTTTTTCAATTTTTGTCTCTCTGTCTTTATGCACACGCTATTCTCCGAAACTACTAAGCGGATTTTCTTGCAATTTCAACAGTTAGATTAAGCTAAGCTTTAGTCGAAATAGGTTGTCTGTACATTGAATAGATTTTTTGATACACCTATTCAAGAGTGTGTGTCGGAAAAAAAAATAACAGAACACGCAAAATGCATTTTTATTAATAAGTATATCGTAATAAAACCAGCGTTGCGAACGAAGTCGCGGGCACAAGCTAGTTCAACTTATAAACAATGAATGATATTCATATGTAATAGAAGTGTATGCATGTTTTATGTTCAAGTTCCCCAAAGATCTTTAAGTCCAACTTCTTAATATAATAATTCAAATGGCGGTGAAGAAAGACACCGTGGGGAATCTGTACTTTGCGGATGAAATTCTACCGAAGTGCCAGGAAGTACATTCATATATGAATGAAATGTTAATAAAAAAATATTGATTCATTCAATACGTATACGTAACAATTTTCAAACATTCCGATCGGTAGTTGGGACGTGATAGTACAACAAACATCCAAACGTACGATGCTTTTATAATTATAATACTAATATGGCAAATGGACAATTCGATTTATAAAAAAAGTTAATATATCATTTTTTTTATGATAGCGTTTATTTTATATTTTATGTATATATGTCAATGGCTTTACCTACCTATAAATGTTATTTAGCCGAGATCGCCCAGTGGTAAGAACGCGTGATTCTTAATCGATGATCGTGGGTTCAAACCCTGGCAAGTACCACTGAATTTCATGTGCTTAATTTGTGATTATAATTCAGCTCGTGCTTGACGGTAAAGGAAAACATCGTGAGGAAATTGGTGTGGTGGAATAAGATCCAAACCTTATCCTCAAAAGACTAGAAGAGGCCTTAGCCCAGCAATGGGACATTCACAGGCCGTTACTTTTAGTAAAACAAGACTTTGTCTGCCTCTTTAAAATATCAAATCAATGATGATACAGAGAGAAAAGAGCGTTTAACTAAATATCGTTAATAATAGGTGAAAGCAGTTTTTTTAAAATATAATTTACCGCACTACGTATTAAGTTCAATATTAAATACTCTACATGGTAATTTCCAAACCGAACATAACTATTATATTAACTGCTTGTTGGTATGTTAGAAATCAAGTTAATAACTTTGTAACATTTCTCAAGTTGTTGCCAAGTTATATCGAATTATATATCAAATGTGTCATATATTCGCTATATATAACTTGCTTTATATGATAAATCAAACCAAATTATATTCAAATAGGTTCTTATAACGATTGAAGCATAACGTTAGAGAGTTGGATTTAATTTATCGCTTTTTAATATACCACTGGCTCAGAATGTAGATCATACTGAAAAAACCTACAAAAACCCAAGCAGCCTAAGCAGTAGTAATGCTGTGTTCCGATGAGACAGTGAAACTACAAGCACGAGGAACATAACGTATTAGTTCTAAAGGCTGGTGACGCATTGGCGATGTAAGGGATGGCTATGGACGGCGGTGACCACTTACCACTAGGTAAGTCCGTACATATTCTATAGAAAGAAAAGTTTGAAATCTACGAAAACTAACTTCGCGCCATTTTATCATCGACGAATTATTATTGATATTGTTTACAATGACTTATAAATATAAATGGTATTTTTTTAACATTTATTTTAATTTTTTTATTGTATAGGTAGGCGAGCGAGCCTTGGTAACTAAGATGTTATGTCCCTTGTGCCTGTAATTTCACTGGCTGACTCACCTTTCATCCCGGGACACTACAATACAAAGTAGTGCTGTTTCGCGGTAGAATATCTGATGAGTGGATGGTACCTATCCAGACGAGATTGTACAAAGCTCTATCACCTATATACATAAGAGTATACATAAGACATCTACTACATAAGATATAAGTTTATTCATAGGTCGATCAGTATCATATATCATCCTAATATTATGATATAATGAAAATAAAATATAGTGGTAAGGCCTTGATCGACGAGCGAGCTTTACCTCGGATTTGGTGGTTAGCCGGTGGATCATCGTAAGACCACGGGTTTACGTGATGACGAGCCACGTTCGTACCTCATGGCTTGTCAAAATAAAACTACGCACATGTATGTAGTTTCAACAAATTCTATAGAAAAGGCGATTTGTCTCTCCCGCGTATAAGGAATGCGGAGCCGCGAGTTACACAGTCGTAATGTTGCCACAAACTTAAGACTGAGCCTGCTTAAATTGTCATTATACAAATAAAATTCAAGCGACTACTGAAAATTCTACTGAAAATACTGATGACTACTACTACTACTATAACCCGAAAGTAAAACTCTCCATGATACTTGGAAGTTTCTTTTGTCCACCAATTAAATTACGTAATGATATTCAACGAACACTCAAAGCTTCACGCTTCCTTATTATTTATATAATCATGTATAGAACAACGTGCTTTATTTTCTATAAAAGAAAAAACATATTTATTTTGAATTGAAAAATTTACAATCTGCAGGAATTAATTATAAATATACTTTGTCAGAGGAATTATTTTTATTATTACAGACCATTTTTTTAATTACAGCCATTTATATCAATTTGTGCAATTCACTTACTAAACTATTCTGAAATCACAAACAAATCCAAAGCTTAAATGAATGTATTCTACTCGTGTTTAAGCTTCGTTCACACATACGCAGTTTACACGTGCCTCTTTACTACGTACGAAATATTTGTACCGTGCATAACAGTCTTGACAAAAGTTACAAACTTGTATTACAAGCACGTGTGTACCTTATATATAATATTTACAAGCGCACGCATGAATAAATGACATTAATAAAGGGATCTCTTTTACTGACTATGAAACATTAAAATAGAATATTATATTTTATGAGTTTCTAACAAAGATTATAAGGTCTCTTTGTTTTTATTGTCATTATATTATTTAAATTTAAAAAAGGAACGGTTGAGGTCAGCGTTTCTTCTAAGTATAAGGAAGTCTATTTTTTGTTTTTTATACTATAATGTATTATTAAATAAACGTAATCCTTTTATATTGAATACACTGATTTAATCCAATTTGTTCTCTTTATTTAAACTGATCGATATGAACGTAAATATTTATTAGATTATTAATTTTTCAGTGTCTAAGCGGTAACTTCACAAAACCGCAAATGAAATTCAAGTTATACGTTTGCTAAATATTACTAAATTATATATATTATTGTGAGTTTTTAACATATTTACTTCACTACTACTTTCTTTCGCTTCATACTTCACTCGATCGAGTTTTAAATCGCTTATTCATGATTCTTACATTATTCATGCCCTTCTAAAGACCTTAAATGTTTCAAACTTTAAAAATACATACCTATAAAGTAAAGATAAGATGTTCATTGAGATCTTTTAGGTGAACAAAAATATGTAATCAAAATACTACTCACTGTTACTTCACAGTCGTACATCATCGTGTTATTTTAAATTCATATTAAACATGCTTTTATAGATTTGAAGTTTGTGTAATCCGCGTACAATATGCAGCTGTTACGTACCAGATCTGGACTTCTGTAAATATACAATTACATCGATGTGTACTCATTGTCTCGATATTAAACAGAATTAATCTGTCTTTTATAAACGTTGTTAGTAAGGAATAATAAATATTATGATGAATTATGTATGTACATACCTACTGAAGTGGGTAACACTCGGCTTAGCGTATTTTTGTTGTGTAATGGGTTCAGCTGTTAAATCAGTGTTAAAACACGTGACTTGATTGTAGATTGACCCAGGCAAGTACCACTGGATTTTCATGAGCATAATTTATATTTATAATTTGTAATCAATGGTGAGGGAAAATATCGTGAAGAAACACGCAAGTTTTGGATATAAATTTGCGATCATCCGGGTCGTATTGAAGCAATGTGGTAAAATAACCTAGAAACCTTCTCCTCAAAAGAAACTGAGGCTTTAGCCCAGCACTGGGACACTTATAGGCTGTTACTTATGCAATTTGGTCAATTTCGCTGTTTAAAAATATACAGTAACCAACGTACTGCGTCGGGATAGAAGCTTGCTTTATACCGAATATCTTCGAAATCAATTTCACGGCTAACCGTGACAGACAGAGTTATTTTATCATTTATAATATTGTTATAGATTTACATAAATTGTATAGTTTTTTTTTTCATATTAACCACCTCCACATATTACTTCTTATTGCTACGTTGATTAAAAAAAACGACTCGAAGCATTAAGGCCACGTTTAGGACACACTTATATTGTGCAATATTACCAGCGGAAAAATGATTATTATTATAATTATTTATTATTAAACATAAATTTAAATATCTCCTGAAAACCTTCGCTTAGTTATATACTCACTAAAATCTCGTGTACTAATTTCTCATAGAATGTTTTTCCTCACTCTATATTGTACATTATCTTATGTTAAGACTTCGCCGCTATTTCCTTTACGTGTACTTTAATTTATTACACGAAGTGCAGATCGTAAACACGCCTGCGATTTTATCGAACCATCCCCTTCGTACGGATGCTTTTATCCCGATGTTCTCAATGACAAAAATACAAGGAGATGTTTAGATTTTTTTTTGTCGAAAATACACTTCATCGTGCGTGTTTCTTTAACGTTTCCTAAAAATAACTTTATTATTTTTAATAATATTTTCGGTTTTTATCGTCTAATAAATTAATTATACATGAATATTTGTTCATTTGAAACTCAGTCATTAATCTTATTCTACCACGCTGTTCCAAGGCGGGTTGGTAGACACACATATGGCAGATCTTCATTCGACTCATGCACCATACATAATTGTATGTATTGTAGTGAATTATAAAATCACATGAAAATCCATTGGTGCATGTCCGGATTGAAACCTACAATCATTGTTTACAATGTTTGTAGGTTGCCATGACGGGTCTTCAGTAGAAAACCGAGCGAAGATTTCCTATAATTTAAGCAGCGTATAAAATATAGTTTTACAGTTATACTTTATATGAACCAAACTTTATTAATTGTCAACTTCACATAACTCAATTATACATAAACACGTGTATGTAATTAATTTAGTTAATTCATAGTAGCCTTTATACAATTACGAATAAGCTCATTGTGGCTTAACGCTATTGATATAATTAAAGTAACGAGTATAATATGATATAAAGCTATCGATATTTAATTGTGAGACGAGTGTAACGGACAATTATAATAAAAAATATTTTTGATTAAATGTTACTTAAATTCGTATACACATTTCACCTGTTAAAAATTACACCTGGGTGAGTACAACACACTTACCAGTTAGCTGCAGCTATACTTCGTATTACCGTGTTCTGGTAAGTGAATATAACAGTGTCATTACAGGCACAAGGAAATAAACGACGTATGCCGTGCATCGAGGGTTTCAGTAATAATAAAAATGGTCCTCCTGACCGATTTCGGCCACGGCGGCCAATCTTAAGCGAGATTAGCCAACTGCACTCTCTATTCCCTAACTCTCATAACCCGACGGCAATCCGACACGACCGGAAAGAGTTTAGGCGCAGGGCCAACGGCTTTACGTGCTTTCCGAGGCACGGGAGTATACACACATCGAACTTCACACTCCGGGCTGCTACTGAAAATTTTCGACAGAAAATCTCAATAACGTTTTATTGGCCCGACCTGGGATTTGAACCCAGGACCACCGTGTCTTACATGTAGCCACAAGATCAACGACGCAGTTTCAGTAGTAACTCGTATTCAAATGACAAGATAATATATATGATACTTGGCGGTAGGGTTTTTGGCAAGCCCATCAGTTATTTGAAGGGGAGTGAGCCCAAGGTTGGTGGCGCATTGGCGATGTAAGCGATGGTTAACATCTCTTACAATGCCAATGTCTAAAGGCGTTGGTGACCACTTACTATCAGCTGGCCCATATGCTCGTCGGCCAATGTATGCTATAAAAAAATATCTCAAAACTCACCGCAGAAAATGTCGTGTAATGTCATAAAGTGATATGCGGCTGTAACCATAATCTAGGGGCACGGTAGTGTCCCCGCCAAGACGAGACAGCGGAATATTTATAACATTTCAAGCATACACGCATCAAAATATATCACCATATGTCAGTTGTCAACATTTCACGGGTGAGTAATTAAGTGAGTTCTTACAGAATAGCACTGCCGAAGTGAATAAAAAATTATAATTATGTTTGTATGTATGTATGTGTTAGTTATTAATGCTCATTTTAGAGATAACTGAAATAATTAAAAAAAAAATGTGCAAATAAATAAATAGTTAACTAGTTTTATTAGTCTATACCTTTGTATAAATATATATTATAGGTAGACAGATGGGCGTACTGATAGTAAATGGTCGCCACCAACTTAGGAACTAAGATGGCTCACTCACCATTCCAATAGATCACAACGATACTAAGTATTGCTGTCTGGCGGTAAAATGTGATGAATCTAATATGTCACTATCGCGTCCATTACAGATTCCCATATTATCGGTAGATGCGTTCGAAGCGTTTGGAGATATTATATCCATGACAGAAAAACCCGATAGATTTGAATCCAGAGCTACGGGCCTTATATATTCACCGCGACATTAACGAGGCACTCAGTATAAAATGAAATTAATCAATTAGTACAGCGACATAAATATCTGCCCACACAGTATCGGTGAGGTTTTAATGCCATTATGGATATTTTTATTGACCGAACAGATACTTTTGTATTGAAAGCTGCACTGGGCCTCGAAGAGTGAGTTGAGCCGTCTATATAAAAAGTTTAATCGCAAACTATCTGTATATTATATCTATAGTTCAATTATTTTGAGGATTATTTTATTATTTTGGCGTAAGGTTGCAAAGTCGACCATCGTCAGTGTGCCACCAACTTTGGGAACTAACTGTGTAAATAATGTAGGTTCCTTGCGCCTATTGTTACACTGGCTTATACATCCTAACCGTAACGTAACAATACTAAATATTGCTTTTTGGTTTGTGTGTAATTTGGTGGTGGAATATCTGATGAGTAGGTGGTACCACCATAAATCGTGTATCATTTAATATAATATCGTGACTTGTTCAACAATATGAAAAGTCGATATAACATACTATTGATCGAATTCAATCGCTTTTATCCAATTAAAACATCGTGCTTACTGGAAGGCTATTGAATCAGTTATGGATGACGGGTTCCTTTGAACCCACTCGCCTTTGTTTTCAATCGTTGCACTATATTGTTATAATAAGATTAATTTTAAAAATACGTCATAAATATTAAAAGCAAATTGTTTGAACAACTACGTTTACGGAGAAATATATTTTGAATGAAACTAGAAATTATGTACGTATGTGTATGTCACAAATTAACCAGTATACTAATTATTAATTACACCGTTCTATTCAGTGGTATCCACGTTAACTGTTTCTATTCAAACTGAGAGACATTATTTACAAAATATATTAAAGGTAAAGACTAAATAAAGGTGATGACGATATGTCCAATGTTTCATGATATCAGCCGGAAAAATGTCTACAATTCGCAATAAAGGCTTATCCAAAAATTTCCACAATGGCTAGTCTTGCGCTACCCGCATCCAAAAGGTACCGTGAGGTGATGACGTATTTCGTAAGGCCGTAAAAGTCGCCCCTGAAGAATATATAGTAGAAAACAGGCAGCAGCGTCTCTTTGAGTATTATGACCATCTTCATGCTATCACCAACCCAACTGCCAAGCGTGACGTTTAAGACATATCCCAGTTCAACAGTTCAATGTTTGCGGTATAGCAAATGAGATTTTAGGACAATTTTAAACACCACAACGTAAAAACATAATGATATCGGGGCCTTAATTTGACACTAAAAAACTTCGAAAGTTTAATTAAGTAAATAAACTTATATATAAACCGGGGTATAAAATATTACATAAAACATGACGCTGCGACACGGTTCAATAAATGGTACGCTGTATTGAAAACTTGGCTTAGATAAGTTCGAAACCAAATGCATTGGAATGAACGAAGTAATGTGAAAATTCTTCGATCTAGTAAAGGATGTTTATAAGAAAAATTCTATTGAATGCCGCATCTGTCGTACAAGATCCGACAAATGAGGAATGGCGAATGTTCCAACTCCAGCCGACAATTTTCAACTTTTATTATTTCCTTCGAGTCTTAAACAGCCAATTTGAGTAAATATTAAAAATATAGAAATGAAATTATTTTCCCATCCCACTTTAATTTTATTTAAAATCTAATATTATAAGTAACGAATATGATAAGTAACCTATTTATCGTATTCGTTATTTTAAACTGTGAAGCTGTCTTGAAATAAAGAGATACAGGCTTCGTCAAACATAAGCTCAATCAAAATAATGGATGTCACAATAAAAGCCCAGAGAACATATATGTAAAGATTATTTTGTTTATTTAAAGAATAATAAAAAAATAGTGACAAATAATATTTTAGGTTTGTTTGAGTAAATCTTATGTATGTAATGCGTTTTTTTTATTTGATTTCATATTTAAACTGAAATTTATGTTTATTTAATGAGAAGTTTACGTCTGATGTGTGACTAAAAAGTGTACTTACCTTATATCAATTAAAACAATATTTTTATATTACATTATCGTATTGTATTTTTTTTTTCATTTGTTGCTCTACATTTGTCAAATCCTATCTCTAAAGCTGTGTGTACAATTATAACAAGGATACATAGTTCCACATAAGGCGTAGTTCAATAAGCCCAACGACATGTCCTATTACGCTGCTCCATTCATAGGCTTTAATTATGCAGATAAGCATGGAAACTATTTAATTAAACGATATACATACTTAAAAACATCGTATCTAAGGTGAGACATGTACTATCTCTCTTTTATTAAAGAATTTAATATCACAGCCAACCTTAACTTTTCTAAATGACAAATAACAATGAGAAACATTGTATTACACGTTCAAAAGTATTTATTCAAAATAAAAGTGTTACATTTATTGGTTGTAAAATATCTACCACCTAAATAAAAAACTCAGACCTGAGAACCGTTGGCAGAAACGTTGGATTTTTATTTCATATTTTACAAATATAGGTATTATGCAATAATATAATTAGATTTTTTTTTAATCAAATGACCTGGAGGCTGTCGTATTATTCACAAGGTGTGTGTCCTTTAGTACACAAAGGTTCTTTCTTCTTCTTCTCTTTAAAAGACGTAACAGCAATACAGCACCTCTACCAATTCGATAACTTTCTAAGCCAATTTCCACAAGAGATGGGCGCCCCTACACGACTCGCCAACCAGTGACGCTGTCAAAGCACCGGCCTTTTTTCCTTGTTATATATTGCTGTTGACCCTCCTGAGCTTAATACATAATTCAGAAAGAAAACATCTTTTATTTAATAGTATTCTACTATCCAACACTATTAGACGTATTTGCGATTGTTCAACATATAAATAATAAAGTGGTTGAGATGCGCAAATACTTTAAAAGATGGAAAATGTTACAAATTACGTTATGCCATATTCATAATCGATATTTTGTTTTAGTTCAACATAGTTTTTTAGAAATAAAATAAATATCATATTGACCGTAATATGTTTTATGAACAATCACCGATGCATACATATTTTTTGTATAAATAACGTACAAAAAAATTTATATATAGTAGTTGTATAAATATGATATCGTCGAAATTAAGCCTACGTTCTATTATAAATTAACCATCCATCAGTTTGAATGAGGGATATAAATTGAACACGTCATACCCAAAACCCTTAAGACGCGTACGCATCTAAGGTAGTTCAAGGTAAGCGCACACGTTGCACTACCGTTTGCTTAGATGTGGACACGCCTCGACTCTAGATGTGCGTTGCATATGACAGGGGCCCGTCGATCCTCAGCTCTGTGTGCGTTGCGTTGCACAGACCTAAATCCAGATAAGATATTTATATCACTACACCATCCTCCAACCTTTTTTAATTTTACATGGAATTCATATATAAGTAGATCTGTCTTATTTGACAGTGCGGATCGCTGTGAGCGAGTGGCCTCGTACCGAGCCGGCGAGTTAGCCTCGAACTTGCAACGAAAAGTGCGACTCTACACCAAGCTGCCTCTATTTTATACGCACCCTTATAGTTAACTGTTGAGGATGTGCAAAATATCATTTTTCACCATTACCATTTCACCATTAATGCAAATGCTTTTGTCATACCAATTTTGCGTGACATATATGTATAAAACACATTCGTATATGATTTTGTGGCAAGAATCTCGTTGTTATTTTTTAAATGTCACTAAGCAATTTAATTGATTGTTTATTGTATTCTTAAATCAAAATTTTTAATAGACATACAAAAAGACGACTTTTCTGTCTATTATTTATGAGCATATAATATTCCTCTTATTAAATAAATAAACATATTTTAGTAATAATTACATGTTTTATGATTGTTTTCTTAAATATCAATATATGGAAAAAAACAAATTCAATCAACAAATATTAAGACTAAGGTCAATATGATCTCTATCAATATTTGATAAAGAATTATTTTAAAATAAATATCTTCATTTTGTTGACCTTACCGAATTGAATTAATAAAACATTAATCTATGCCAGAGGAAGTTGGAGATCTATTATTAAATAAAGTTATAGCTGTTGTTAGTGTTGCTATAAACAAATTCGCGATATATAGAGAACAGTATATTGCATATTAATTCATGTTAATTACTGTAATCTTTTTTTTTTCGTTTTAGAACGAAGGTAAGTCGTGAATTTATGAGTGACAGTTATTAATTGCAATGGCGATGTTTTTGATTAAGTTATTAGGCTAGCTATTTACGAATAGGTAAACTTACATATTTTTTATATTTTTTATATTTTGCCAACTGGCAAATGGGCCACCTCACGGTAAGTGGTCGCGCCCGCCCACAAACATTGGTGCTTACGAACTGAGCTTAATGTTTATAGTTCAATCATTATTCATTCATATGAAAATCGTTGCAGTAAAACTGAACATGACTCACATGACAAAAACCTAATTGCAAAATTAATAAAAAAAGTTAAGACACACGCAGTTAATTATATAAAACAGAAGTTAAAAAAAATATCAAAATATTCGGTATTTACAAAAAGCCGAGATGGCCCAGTGGTGAGAACGCGTGAATCTTAACCGATGATCGTGGGTTCAAACCCGCAAGCACCACTGAATTTCATGTGCTTAATTTGTGATTATAATTCATCTCGTGCTTGACGGTGAAGGAAAATATCGTGAGGAAACCTGTATGTGTCAAATTTCACTGAAATTCTGTCACATATGTATTCCACCAATACGCATTGGAGCAGTGTGGTGGAATAAGCTCCAAAACCTTCTTCTCAAAAGAGGAGAAGAGGCCTTAGCCCAGCAGTGGGACATTCACAGGCTGTTACTGTACACAAATTTGTCTCAAAAGAGTTTTATCAAATCGCTAAAAACAATTTCCTTTAATTATGTCTATATTATAATATGATGCAATTTCTGAACGTTTCTGGTAACGTCAAAATCACCACTTACATTAATCGACAATAACGGACTTAATATACAGCAATAAAACGCTTACCCTAATACACGCACAGTATCTGTAAACAGAACTAAATATAAAACAGTTAGTAACAGAATTCACCTAAAAAAAGTCCACAGATTTATTATTAAATTATCGTTCATTGACCCCATAGAAACACTGGCGTCATTTACGGATACTAACCTAGAAATTCTATAAAAAAATTGACGCATACATATTCCAGAGTGGATTGTCACAAATAACGAAGTAAGTACCATCTCGCTCGGAATCCGCAGACGCTTTCAAATTCATATATTCAAGTGGACGAAAACGTACGACACCATTTCTATATTTAGTTTAATCTCCTGTATAATTATCGTGTTTCATAACCGATGTATTTATTATTCATTCTAGAAATCATGGAAATGATTGCATATCCACCTACACTAGTATTATGCCAAAACTAATAATATCATCCGTTTGATTTTGCATTACAACGCTTATAATGAAAAAATCACAATTAATTACTACGGGAACAAGTTAAAATAACAAATTGCAAATTCATAAAATTGATATTTATCAAATATACGGGTCATCGATAATAAAAATTTGACTTTAGAATTGCTGCTATTAAATGTTTGCCATTTTCCCTGTGGTAAGGCTGAATTGATAGCACACACTGACCAGCTGCTGTTATAATTACTTTTTATGTTTGAGTTCCGATTTAAATGATAAGGCATAAGGGACATCGTCAACATCTTAGATCTTTCGGTGCAATGGCATAAGGAGTAATATGCTTTGATAATTATTTAATGAGTTATAATACCTTATGATTTTGTGCACTACAATAGTAAAGCCAGATTGCCGCAAAACTAACTACTAAGTCTAAGCACTTAAAATCGCTATATTACAAGATGCAATTGAATGTAAAACCACTACCGGCTTGAACTGAAGATTATATTCAAAGAGTCATAATTTTAAATTAAAAATATATGTCATGTATGGAAATCAACAAATACTAATTATACGCCTTATAATCTATATAATATTGTATAGTATTTTTCAGTTAACAGTTTTAAGTTGTAAGTTGTAAGTTTTAAGTTTTAAGAAAACATTAGTAAAAATTAACAAACAAAACTATTTTTTAGAGCCAAGCAATGAGGATCGTCCGCACCGTCGGCCAAGCATTCGAGGTTTGCCACAAGATGCAAACGACTCCTGAACATCCCGCACCTTCAACCTCATCTGCTGCGGATGAAATCGTGCAAGTTGAACACAACGCTGAAGTACCAGCCCCTAAAGGTCTGTCCGTGTACATGAGTATAAAAATAAACATACAATCAATTTTGTAAGTTATTCTAGACTTACAGTTTATCAAGTAACTAACACGATTTAAGAGAGTAATCACAAAGTTTCACGTTGCAACAAAATTTTTAAGTGCTCTCGTTTTGTGGTGAAACGGAAATAACTCCGAATATATCCTCTCGGAATATTGACTCTCAGCAGACACTTCAATTACTGCCGTGTCATTTCGTCTGCAGTCTGCTCTGTCATTCGGACCTATTGACCGTTAATCCATTTCAACTTGTGAGCTTGCGATAAAATTCCATGTGCAATTTTTATCTGCTTTGCGAATTTCAAAGCGATAAGTTAGCAGTGCCGCTACTATATATGATGCTATTGCGAATGAATTTTTGGCTTACTGAATTGAAATTCATGTGTCGTGGTTGTGAGGGACTGTAGATGACAGATAGATAACATTCGGTTTTACTAACGTTGACGTAACGTTTTAACAGCTTGTGTTGAGCGTGGCCACCGAAATGAAGTTGTAATGTTTAGTTTTGGCGTTTTCACATCGCGCTCGCTCGCAGGTCATTGAGCGTGCCGTCGTAAAGCCGATGCTGATTTGTGCCAAGTATTCGAATATAATTATGGAAAGACATCCTCAAATGCGATGTTCAGTTTAATTCTTCGTGCATTTATTACTCAATGTTCGTTTTGATTTATTATTATTTCGTGAAATTTGTACGTTGCAGTGATCAATGTCACATGACTAGTTAATTATATTTACTTTATTTTTGTCATCTCTCTTTACAAATTTACTTAAAAAAACAAATATTTTAAAAATATCCGGTCCAAAATATTATTATTTTCTTTGCCAAAATAACGTGTAAGTTTACTGTGAAAATTTTACTCGATTATGAAATTTGTGTATTAAAAAAAAATCAAACAGCGTGAGATAAAACAGGCGGACATGTTTACAACACATACACAGATTGAACGTGAATTATATTATTAATTTATGTTTTAGATAGTTCAGGTAGACAGTTACTTCCAACCATCGCGTTTTAAAAATAGTTTTCATATGTTAGAATTTTTATAATCTGTTAAAAGACAAGTGTACTGAACTGAAAGTGTAATGATTCAACAGGTTTGGTAAGCAGTTAATCCGTCTGTTTGAAATAACGATAACTTATATACATTCTGCATTTCACATATCAACTCATAATAAGCGTGAATATAAATTAAAGGATAACACTGATGTTACTCTAATGATGGACAAAGGAACTCCCTGTTTCATTTAAAGATGCCTGGAGGAATGAAAATGAAATAATAATTATAAAAAAAAAACTGAATGAGTAGTTAATTGAATACAATTAAATATCTATTATTGTATATTTTATAACATATATAAAAATGTTTGTTAATATATTTCTGAATTATAAAATAAAGTACGTTCAAATTTACTTAATAATTATCATCAGGAAATAGGCGTTTTTATTTTATTTTATATTATTACTTGTTTGGTATTGACCATTGAAAAGGGAGGATCCTCCGACCAGACGGGTGTTGGTCTGGTGGGCTACCGCCCAACGGTTGTTGTCGGGTTCTTGTATATATGTTCAATCGCTCGGATAACTTTAATATCGCGATGTAGGGTACGTCAGTTTTTAGTTTTCGTATGTGGCGAGATAGATGTCGCTACATCACTCCCCTCCGAGACCGGAGGTCGATAGCAGGTTGAGTCGTCCATATATCTTGTGATGTTTGCCGGGCTAGTGGAATGTTCCAGTGAGTCGGAACCAGATGCCGCATAGTTCACGGTAAGTCGGAACTGTCTGCGGTGATGCCCCAGTGAGTCGGGGTGATGCTGCAAATGCTCCAGTGAGTCGGAGTGGTGCAGTGCTGCGTAGTGGCTGGCTGCTGCGTCGACCAGGAGAGAAGTGCGTCTCTGCTTGCTGACCGGCCGAAGTGCAGTGTGCTGTGCCAAGGTCGCTGAGAAGACTGTGGGTGATGACCAGGAATGCGCGTCCGCTGCATGCTGGTGGTCAGGATATCCGTAGTAGTCGTGGATGCTGGCTGGCTGTATGACTCGCTGCTCGAAAGCTTGAGGAAGTGATGATGACGTCACGATGACGTAGTTTTTGCGAAGGCTGCGCTGACGTTCATGCTCGGGGTCACCAGTTTGGTGTCGAGCATTGAAAAGGGAGGATCCTCCGACCAGACGGGTGTTGGTCTGGTGGGCTACCGCCCAACGGTTGTTGTCGGGTTCTTGTATATATGTTCAATCGCTCGGATAACTTTAATATCGCGATGTAGGGTACGTCAGTTTTTAGTTTTCGTATGTGGCGAGATAGATGTCGCTACACTTGTATGTATTATTTCTGTTACGGGTTAAGATTTTTATATAAATATGACATTATAGTTTGTATTTAAATATAATTGTCTTTAACGACAATATAGACTAGCACAATATCCTCGTACGCGGTCCAATTGCTCGCCTGACTTCCTAGGATAAATTAAAACAAGGGCCTAATGACACAGGCGTAATATTTATTTGTATGTGGAAGAACACAGGTCTTTCCCAGGGCACGATGTTCGACTCATTTTCAACCATAACTGTCTGTAGTTTTTTTATTAAAGCTTTCTCTCCACGTTCCATTTCATTTTCTACTATTTCCATAAAGTGTTGATATGAATTATATTATTATTTTCATATTCATAGTTATCGGATATAAGAACAATTAGTGGAATAATCATTCAACTCGAAAGAATGTATTATTATTACAGTTTATACAGTCTGACATTTACTGATATAATTTAATTCAAAGAATTGCTTTCTTCGTACATTCTACGTCTGTTGAGGATTTATTGTACTGGGAAGGTTACAGTGTATGTATTCAATGACGCATTTGCATTAATACCTACCGACATTACATTTGCAAAGAAAATTGCCGTTCAATTCTCTTACAACGACAACCTTTACATAGTAAAGAAATGTCCCACTGCTGGGCCAATGCCACCTTTTTTGTGGAGAAGGTTTGGAGCTTAGACCAATACTTTTCATACAGCGTACACGTGTATATACTTGGTCTATACTATACTTCGTCTGCAGTTGCCTTACGATACCTTCAGCGCAGAACACGAGAAGAATTATAAACATCTACACATTTTGCGTACCATATTTATTTATCAATTACTAGCTTTTTACCCGCGGTTTCACGCGCGTAGTTCCCGTTCTCGTGGGAAAAAGTATTGGTTATGTTACTCGCTGATAATGTAGATTTCCATTGGTGAAAGAATTTTGAAATGGGTTAAGTGGTTTAGTCGTGAAAGTGTAACAAACAAACAAATAAACTCACAATCGCATTTATAATATTAGTGAGGACAATAATATTTAATACACTTAATGAATCATATTTTGTAATCATTATGAAGTTCGTTGTTCATTACTTTTTGTTATTGTTATCTTACTGTTCTTGGTCAAAATTGTTTTTAATTTCTAAATGTTAAACAGCAATTAATTATAAGTGAAGTAGTCTTAATTCGCGTGCCTTATTATTTGGACCAGTATTGAGTACATATAAGATGGAAATGAGATGAGATTAGTAGTCAGTTACCCAGACAGACGCTATACACGATTCTCTTGAAAAAAATATCACAATAAAACCTTAATTATACCCTTGCGAGGTCGGGACGCATAACATTAACTAGCACAAACACAAAATGATAAGTACTAAGTACTAAGTTGCATGGTAAGTAAAATAACGTAAATTCTTGGCCTTTTAATAAAATTAAGCAATTTGAACAAGCCATGCCTTTTATACTTAGTGCTTTTTGAAAAAAATGTTGTATCTGTTTAATTTCTATAACTTCTATTTGTGTGATGAAGTTTTAGATTAGTTCTTTGTTATATTAGTTTAAAATACGAACATGTCAACGTGTTTTTCGAGTGGAGGTAAAACGGTATTATTATTTCATTAGGCACATTTTTATACAGTTTTCGAAACCGGAAGAAACCCATAAGAAATAAAACGTCCTCTTTGACTCATAACAACAGTACAATAATATCACTTAATGCTATTGAGTATAACCCGACTGTTAAGATGGCGAAACCATCTCTGGAAGGTCCCAGTCAAAAGAAGTCTTCGTGTCTTAATACTTGCCAATAAAATAATACCTTATAATACAAATTTTCGTGAACCCAGTGTTCACCTATTCTTTCATCAACAATCATCCAATTTCTTCGTCCAATACGAAGCGGCAACATCTATAAATAAAAAAAAAAATCGCATCTCCAACACCTGAGCAACTGTTTACACAAAACCCGCATCTTAACCGAGATCTATTCTTTTACACACGTGGGTGTATTATAATTAGCTTTATGTGTCGTTTTATTACATCCGACGTGTATGTAACAGCTGGTGTAACGAACGTCATAACGTTACAGCCTATGTGACGGTACTCGTTATTATTCAGGTAACGATTATAATGTTTATTATAATGCATATTCACTTACTAATAAATACATAATGTAAATAGTCCTATACATCTACCCATGCAAGCAAAGGTATCCAGTTAAGGAGAAGTTTATTCCTACAATACTGGTGGTGTCGTTGGAACTATATATTATTATGCCACTATTTCATACAACATGATGACACAATGACGGTTTCTTTGTAATATTTAATCAAACGCGATTTATAATATGAATTTTATCTTAAATTTTAATATTAACGGCCTTATTCATAAACGTTGCTTAGTTACTGTTTAGCTAAACACTGATTTGTCTCTTTCTGTCATTATTGATTTGACATACGAAAGAAGAAGACAAAATATTGTTTAACTAATCACCAGTTAAATAAAGTTTATGAATAAGGGAGTAAATGTGCAATTCTTGTGTATGTACTAATTTATTTCGTGTATCTTGGAAACGGCTGTCACGATTTGGTTTAAATAGTGATTAGTAAAGGTTATGATTTTTAATATTATCTATATAGGTCTTTAAGAAAAAAAATACAATTTTTACAACTGCAAAAATGCAAAAATATAACTAAGACGAGCGAAAACTAACATAAGTAAAGTATGAGTAAAGTCAGCCCTGCTTTGGTTCGAACCCGTAATCAAAACTTAAGATCCATTTTGTTTGATCCAAAGTTTTAATGGCCATACAATCTATTTTCTTTGTAAAACTATTAAAAAAATCGATGACACAACGTCAATATGATATTCCAAATTGTCTTTTTGTTTGAAAAGTTTTATTACGGCACAAAATATTGTTTATGTGTGTATGATAAATAATCTTGTTTGTATGTGAATCAGACACATCAGTTTATTGGTTTAAATGAAACTTGACAATGTACTTTGATGTTTTATTCGAGAAATATAGTTTCCGAGAGATTAGTTTGTATTTTTAAACGTCCAAAACAATGTATCATATTATTACATAAACTTCAAAATAATTTAATACTACGAAAAACATTTCGAAACAAAACATACTCTATTAAATTAAAATTTTAATAGAAAGCTGTAAATATGCCAGATACGTTCGTATCTTAGTTAAAAACGGTCAGTAGTATACAAATAATTGCAAGCATATAATATTTACATCGCTGCATGAAAAATATATACGAAAGAGATGTTTTGATGTCGCATACAAGTATTATGCAAAATTTTATTCATCAACAACTGCAGTGCAGGAAAAAAGGACATATATTATGAACGACATGGCTTACATAAGTTACGAATAACTTTGGGCTACGACGCGCATCGTAGCGTTGCGGAAAACATTTTATAAATATTTAGATTGTTTCTTCTACTCCATGTAAATATTATAACACTTAAATAATTATCTAAATATTATACCGTTACAGCCGTCACTGGATGCCCTAGCTGGGCAAACATCGAAATTGATGCTTGAAAGTGTTTATAATTAAATAAAACCTATAAATAAATATGGAGTAAAATGTATAAATATTTCTTATTATGATTGTAATATATAGCAATATATATGAACTTATAATCAAGTTATACAACCAACAATAGCAAGTTTCCGACTACAAAGTCGATGCATCCTTTCAAGTGCAAGATATTCTAGGTCGTAGTAAGTTTAAAGCATATTTTTTTTTACACAAGTTTATATATTTTGATCGGATTGATCAAGTGTCCAGTTGTACACCTGAATGATGTGCATAATTTGTGTTTATAATTTATCTCGTGCTCATGGATGGAAAACATCACGAGGACTCGATATGTCGGAGGAAGATTTGCTATATGAGTCTCCATCAGTCCTTAGCGCAGCAGTGAGAAATATGTACAAAGTTACTTTGGATACTTTGTATTGGTTAATAGGGCGCGGAGTTCGTATTTGTTAATTAACGTGCGTGATAAATTTGATTCTGTATCACTGTTAGAAGCCTCTCCAAAGATAACAGAAAATTACGACGGTTAAAATGTAATTTGATTAATCGAAACGAGTAGGTACAGTTTCTTACAGGTACATTTCAATATGTTATATAGCCTATATATATGTAGAAATTTTAAACTAAAATCACCACATCAACAAAGCATGTTTACTAATATTATAAATGCGAAAGTGAGTTTGATTGTTTCATCTCCTTAAAATATATATTGCGGACCGACCCAGCTTTAAATTGATATTGTAAAATTAATTACATTAACTAATTGAATAGAATGTTTTTTTAAATTTAGAAAACAAACAATACAAAATTTATGTCAGTAAATAGTGTTTATATATAATTTTAAAAAGTATTTATAAAGAAATAAATATACACGGTATGTCATTTACTTCTTAAATGAGAGACACTATCTAAAATTATTTCAGTAACGTGAGAAGTTTTCATCATTTTTCAAAAGGAAAATAGAAACATTGTTGTAACATTTATTCGTATTATTGATTCGACATCAAATTGGTCACGTAAGAAATGCCAATTCTTTCTTAGTGTGTCAAAGGAATTTCGAAGTGCAACTTTATATTAAATGTGCTTCTGCAATTCCTTTCGTTTGTAAATGAGAATACAATTCAAGAACGATTATCTGTAAGGAGGAAATATCGCTTATTTATTTATTGTCCATAAACTATATATATTTACTATTGGTAGAAGAATGTACCTAATCCATGGCTAAGAATGGAATCCAATCCAAATACGCACTACTCATTATTATACCGCCGAACGGTAAACAGGTGATAATATGTTACCGTTTGAATGATTAGTGGGCCAGTGTAATTACAGACACAATCTAACATGTTTTTAATGAATTAATGCGGAGAGGCAAATGGCCCATTTGGTGTAAGTGATCACCAACGCTCAGAGACGTGCTCTGTAAGAAATATTAACAGTTCACATCGTCAATGCTCCACCAGCTCTTTTGTCACTAAGATTGTATTGCCCTTGTGTCTGAAGTTGCACTAGTTCACTCATTTTTTAAACTGCCTGTTCTTATTGTTAGTGTTATGGTTATTAGAGCGGTTAGAATATGTCAATCTTTACCGAAAATCGCATATTGAAATCCGGGCAAGCATCTCTGAGTTTTCTTGTGACTCCTAGATGAAACCTCCTTAAGATGAGTGAGGTTGTTGCCCTGTAGTGAATTCACTAACTTTAAACATATTCTTTATATTATTACCGTACACCTCTACCTATTATTTCAGTTACAGTATAATTTAATTCAAAGAGATCTAAAATAAACGATAATGTTTACAATTAGCGCAATATAAAAATTTGTTGCACGTCCACGATTACAGATTTATTCCAACTGCTTATACGAGTAAAAAATCTAATTGGTAAATATCTCGATACGAATTCCGGTATGAAATCTTCAATTAAAATTTATACGGAACATAATTATTCGAGAGTAACAGCAGGAAGTAATACTAAATAAAATTAATCGGAGAATACTTTGAAAACTCGATTAAATCATATCAGTCGTGGCCTTCGGTGAGCGAAGAAGTTAGGGACAGACTAGTACTGTTAGTACGACCACGACTACGGCCAATCGTGGTCGTGGTATTTGGTACTAACTTTATTACGGCTATAGATGTATTAAACTATTTTTATGGTATTTTTAATATTAGTTGTACACTCTTTTGTAGCGCGTATTACTAATATATGTTTTACTTTCATCATTATTATACAACCTTATTACGACTAACTGCTTAGTAATACTTCTGCAAATCATAATATCCCGGTTTTGGATTCAAGGCCGTACTGAAAAACCTCTTAGGTTTTTCTGACGAGAATTTCTCAGCAACCGCCCGGCGATATGACAGCTGGCAATGTTACATTCTTGTCTTAAAATACACATAAAACCGTTGCCCCTACGCCTTATCATTCTGGTAGTGTTGAATATTCGTCCCATCGGACTATTAGAGAGATTCGCAGTTCACTAGTATTCGATGCTATAGCCTTTTTTTAAACGCTGGATAAACGCATGGCCCGGCTATCCCAACATACCCCATGTTGGGCTCGCCGAATATCTAGGGCGTCGAGTGCGCCCCGGTCATTGGAATATCCACTAAAAAACCAGCGGTACCCTTCCCGTCTTAAAGGGGAGCGCCACGGGATCGCTTGCGCATTCTACCGAGATTGATGCTATATGCTATTCCAACCGCAAGAAGAAAGACAAATAAAAACCTTTTATATTGAACTAATGCAATATCATTGGTATTGAATTTAATCTATGATTGGCTATGGATTCGAACTGAACGATATGGGAGAAAATGAACTTATAATCGGAACTTGGAAGTTAAATTAAAGGGGACATAACTAGTTAAGCGTATTAGTGTTGTATTTTAAATAAAGGTAAATTAATCGAGAACTGTTTGTAGTGCATAGCACAGTAGAGCTATTAGCAAATCGCATGTAATATGTTAATCTAAGGTTTGTTTAACTTAACTCCTTTGTCAAATTGTAACAGGGTATATACTCTCGTACTGTATCACCTATATGAGTATGATCGCTATAACCGAAATCGGAGAGGATATCAGTTTAAGTTTCAATAATATAACCTAAAAATGATATCATTGATCACTGCAATGATTGTTTGAATAATGTGTTTTTTTCTAAATGTATGCATAATTTATTCGATGTGAGCGCTATCTGATCATCAGAGCCGGTCTCAGAATGTGGTGCTTCGGAGTCATGTGCGGCTTCCACGTCTAAAGAGGAACCGAAGGGAACTCAGAACAGACCAAAGCACTTGGACCTTCTGCCGCCGCCACCGAGGAAGGAAGGGAGACGTGTGTCACAGGTAATATAATGCTGTTGCTTTTTGTTATATGAGCTTCATCCTTTTCTAACATTCTTGGTTTCATATATGATAAGCTTGACTGTAGCTATACTGTACCTAAGACTAATTGAATACTCAAACGTTTGCGTTTTCGAAAAATTGAGATTTTTTTATATACTTACTAGCTGGCCATCCCGACTTCGCACGGGAAAAATAAGGATTTTATCCCGTGCATTTTTTAATCAATAAGATATAAACATTCGCCCATACAGTACAGTGTATGTGTTTTCGGTACAGGGCATATAATAATAATGCATAAAGTAAAGTACAACATACTCTACATATTTTTTAATTTATTGGAACAAAGTTCTTTTACAACTGCAAAGTAGAGTGACCTGGCAGAAATTGTCATGTAACAAAAATGCGTTGTCCTCCAAGCGACCTTTCCCCTCTTTCTTTCTTACTGATTCTTTCTATTCTAGCGGTTGTATGTGTATGTATGTGTAAGTGTGCAAATTTTCAGATTTGACAATAAGGATTTTGTGCGGCCAATGAGATAACCTCAATTCTATACAAATGTAAATATAATATGAACTCTTTTTTTAACTTATAATACGCTATTTTATATTTAATTTTGAATAAATTACTATTTTCCTAAATTATTAAATGAAATTTATCAATTTTAATTCTTATTTTACATTTTTGCATTGAAAACATAATAAAAATAACATAAAATATACAGATGGGAGAGTTGATTAAGAAGGGCAACGCTTTTTGGTGTGATAAAAAAGTAAGAACAATTTCTTTCGCTGGAAAAATGCATTTACGCGTTTCCCCCACATGAAGTGGGAAGGTGCCGGAATACCTACTAAAAAAGTATCCTCTCCGTCCGGTCGGGGGGCGCCACGGGATTGCTTGCGCATGCTACCGTGACGCCCGCTCCCCCGGATACCTTAGCCCCGGTGGCTGTTAAGGTGCGCATAGCGCCTACGCCTTCTCCTCGGTCTTCTTCGACAGATCGAATCAGCGGAGAATAATTACGATCGAATAATTACAGCACTGCAAATTTATAATAAATTTAGTTCCGAAAACTGTGTAAGAAATGAGATACAGCTTATTGCAAGAGAGGCAGGAGAACGCTCCCATCCCTACTCCGTGCTGCTTACATGGTGAGAAGTGACACCAATAGACCCCTGACGGGGATAACTGATCAAGTGTTAATTGATCCAGTTATCGACCGAGGTTGAAAATGATTGAATTACTAATATCACTGTTAAAAAATAGGGGTTGATGGTAGAAGGGGGAAAATTTAGGGCTGTGTGTATTTTTTAATGTCACATAATAAAAAAATAAAAATAAAAGAATTTGTCAAAAAATTCAACCACCCTTAATAATTAGGGGTATAAAAATCAGTTATAAACCAATTCTCAGACCTACAGAATATACGTATAAAATTTCATCAAAATCGGTTTCGTAGGAGCATAAACACTAAAACTGTGACACGAGATTTTTATATATATGTATATAGATAAAATCATTTAAAGCTGTGCAATAAAGTAATCATACCGTAATCGCATCGCCGTGACTTTAGGGAATATCCATTATAAAAGTTTTAAACGTAAACTTTCGCGTTTGTTGTAAAGTATAAATTATATTTAATTGGATGCTACAATTTTAGGTTAATAAATCTCTCATAACATAATAATCATTATAATTTAAAAAAATATTATTCTTTCGTTCGCATTCTATTCCTTTACTCAAATTAAATCTAATTTAGTTGAAACTTTGAATAGTTGGTTTGGGTACGTGCTAGAAGAACTATGGCATAATACAATCGAAGTACACTAAATATGCGGCGGTGTGTTGTACAACGTGATTCGTAATCAATAATATATTTTTTCAAGTAGCGTTTATTCGTTTTTATCTAGTGATTCTTCTTGTTGGTAAGGCTTTGCTTGGTAGGTAGTTTATCATATATTCTACCGCTAATCAGCAATACAGAGTATTGTTCGATCCGGTTTTCAAAGTGAGTGAAACTAAACATTGGCGATGTAACGAATAGTTAATAGTTCTCATTTACCATGAGGTGGGCTAATCGCCCACCCGCCTACTTACTACCTACCTACTAAAAAAAATCTTTAAAGGTAAACTTATCCTAATAAAAGATCATTTTTTCAAAATGGAGTCAAGTATTCGAATAAGTGTTATTTATTACACTGAGTAGTCTGTTATAAATGATACATTTGAAAGATTCCCGGAATAGAGATATTTATAGCATATTACGTGTAATTTATTGATGAGTGCTTCAAAATACACAAAATTGCATTGAGTCTGCGGAAACACTGATACTCTTGAATATACGTTTTACTCAATATTTCAATTTAAATTAAATTATTGGTTTTTTTATTTTTATGAGTTAAAAATTCGAATTTCAAATCGTGTCTTTGAAAATCAAGAGTTGATTCGTTTTCACTTAACATAAATATTGAAAAGGTCGTTATATAAACAATTGTTTTTAAATATAAAATAATAAAGAAATTAATTTATATATTAATTATATAATTAGTATTTTAAAACAAATAATATTAATAATATATGAGATTTGAATGAGTTGAGCGATCATAATCAAACCTGTGACATTTTCATAAACTACGCCGGATAAAATCATGTGAACAATAATAATTAATTTAATAATTAAATAAAAACTTATCGTGTGCGATCTCAAAATAAACAAACAATAAATAGAGTACTAACATTCATGATATCCACACCTAATATCAATACGAATGATTTACGATACCGGCATTCCGTTTACATTAATGGAAACGCTAAGCTTTTTTTATTAATATTACGATAGAATTTAAATTTTGCGAACGAATGCATTTTAAATTTCGAACAAATTAACAAAACAACCTAATATATGAAATAAATGTTATCTATATTTAAATAAACGAATTACAAGATTTATAAAAATATCCAACCTAACCCAGAATAAAAATAAGCTTCGTCCTGGGTTTGGATATAGAACACCTTTTTATTTAAAATAGGTATGTAATAATTAATTATATTTGAAAACCGTAGTTGGAACTCATATAAACGTCCATTAAATTTGGACATGCCAGTGATGAAGGCCGAAGTAATCAGACGGGACTACGGGCTTGTTTATTTTAAATAGATGTAATAAAAAAGTTTTTGAATACGGGATACATTAAATATTGTTGCAAAGTACGTAATAAATAAATCCGAATGAGTCAAGCTATACCGAATACAAAAATATATTTTAATTTTAATTCGCACTTCAAATCATATTAATGATAATGAATGATATATATTTTTAATCTGTTAAATCCCTTAATGAAACCATTAGCTTTTATTATACATTGGTTAAATTAATTTTATTATTCAAATCCTAAAAGCGTGAAAACGTTGGGCGAAATTAATGGCAAACAATCAAAAAGGTTCTATTGTTAAATTTGTTCAGTAAATTCTTCTAAATAAAAAAATATTTTATACTTTAATTCAAACCCTAAAGTAAGATATACTACAATTGAAATCGTCGCGTCAAATGTAACACAATTAAACGTTGCACTCAAATTTCAATCTCAAATAATATATTATATACGAGTAAAACTACGGGTGAAAGATAGCATAGAATAAAAATAGAGACAATATCGGTTGTAGAAATAGAATACTCGTAATGATCTCTCCTCGCACCCACATCGAATCCGAGAAACGTGACGATAAATCAAAACTATAATAATATCATCGACCTGGTAATAATACTTCTACGATCTCTTGCTCTTTGACGCATTAGTGACGTATGTATGGTTGTAGCGAATAGTGAATGCGATTATATTAAAACGGTTGTAGCGTTGATAGAAGTGAAATTAGTACGAAGATTTTTTTTTTTAAAATTATTTAGTATTCTAATTTCAAAATTGAATATTTAAATAATTTCACTTCTTGAACCGTTTTTGTGTTTAATTCATTTTTACCGCCTATATTGTGTTAAGTTGGTTTGAAATTAATTAAAATCTACGCTTTAATAAAACTGAAATGTGTGCTGGGACACATAGTAGAAGTGAAACTTTATTATTATTTTTTTTTATTTCAATTTTTTTTTAAAACAGATTTAAATAAAATAAAATTTATTTATATCTGTAACGTGCCATCTATTAGCTAATTCGGAACTTAAATATATCGTCTACCCCCTCCACGCGGCCGTAACGCTTTTTCGTGACAGAAAAATCCTAATAACCCCCTAGCCTATACAGAAGTTTCACTTCAAAAATATAATAACTAATGATGAACGTACGTCATCGTCACCAAATGAGAAATATATTAGCAATAGTCTTTGTTCTCGTTAACGGGATATATATATTTACAAACTGTTCATCGCTGGCAGATCATTGGGGTTTCAAATAAGAAGATCTTGAAAAGTATCTTGTAACCAGTCGATGTCCTACGAAGCCTTGTCATTTTTATTTATTAATGGAACACAGCGAATTCGATGGAAATCCATGAAGAGACAACATATTGTACATAATCACTTTATTACACGCCTATCTGTAATAATAACTATGTTCAATCTGTGTTACAAAAAAAAAAGAAAAAAAATGACCCCTTGTGGTAAGTACCTTCTGCAATATGTACTACCCAATAGGTACTACCCACTCATCACATATTGTACCGCTAAACAGCAATACTTAATATTGTTGTTCCAGTTTGAAGGGTGAGTGAGCGCATTGGCGATGTAACGAATGGTTAATATTCCTTTCCAATGTCTGGGCGGTGGTGACAACTTACCACCCGTTGGCCCATTCACCTCCCCTACCTATAAAATAAAACAAATGCTATTAAGCTTCTATCTACATTATTCACGGCCACTTTATCCGAAAGTGCTTCCAAGAAGTATTTATTAACAATCCCTCATTCACAAACACGTGGAAGATCCCTAATCAAATCTGGCAACTCATCAACAATATACCTCAGAGTTTGATCGTAAGGAAAATAAGAATTACGTGCAATGCTTTTAATGCATTTGCAATACCAAATGAAACATCGGTTTAATCTCAATTTATTAAGTATTTAATTAAATTTATTTTAATAAATAAGTTATAATTATTTTTATGTTTTTATATTATTTAAATTTAAAATATTAATTAATTTAATCATCATGTTCTAGATGTCTACTGTAGAATTATATACTTTCTCCTCATCATCTTTAAACACTTCAAAATATGAAACAGATTGGTTTCATATGAGTAATCTCTTTTATACGTGACATTGGCAGAATATTTTACGCTCAATTAGCGTAGATACAAGCCAGAAAAAGAAGAAAAAAGAAAAACAAAAGTAAGCCGTATTAAAACCGCTTCTTTACTAAAGCTTCAGCCGTATATCCGCGTTTAATTCAGTTATTTATATAAAAAGACTTCGTAATTACCAAGCTTAAACAAATGGACATCAAGTCTAATACAAAAATTAGAATAGAATGTGGACCTGTGGCATGTATAGTGTTACAATATACAAAAATAAACATTTCAATTTTTCGCTAAACTCATTACTATACAGCTTAGTTTTGCGTGCAACAACTTATCAACTTACGCAGCTTCGACAGACGATCGCACTATGTTCACCTTACGCAGCTTCTAGCGTATATACCAGAAAGTATTTTTTTACTATTAATTTAAATTTAAATAAAACAAATAGCGCTTCAAACCTAAATAATACATTTGTATCGTAGTAAAGTATCTTACTGAAATTATGATAAATATTTACTCTAATTAGGTATTATCTTTTTTATCATTATTTGAGTATTTGTTAAACATTTTCACAATACGGCACGACATTTTAAGCTTGTCTTACGCCCGTAACTTAATAAATTATATATCTATATTATAACTATTAATTTTCAGTGTGCGTCTTCTATTTTGCAAATGGCGATATAATATATTTTTTTTAATTTTGAATTATTAAAGTCATAAGTAAATTCTGAAAATATCATGTGTTGGTATAATTTATGTATTATATTGTTTATTTATTTTTGTTGTAAGCCGCATGCGATTGTCATTTTATTGATATAACAAAAATAAAAGTTTTTTTTAAACTAATGGTGTATACATAATGTGTTTATGCGTTATACGGGGCATTATATATGCAACATTACATACATAAGAGTCTATCTTTCCTGCCAACAGCAATTAAAATATAACGGTCTTATTATAACTTTGCCTGCGAGTTAGTAAGACAATGCTGTGTCTTTCGAATGTCAAATCAATAATGACAGATAAATCAATGTTTAACTAAACAGTAGCTAAGCAATGTTTATAATTAAGGCAGTTTTGGACTTAGATTTTAGTTAATCTTTCTGCACGACGTTAAGTTTTGTTTTTTTCGTAAAAGTAATAATTTCGGGCAGAAAAACCTTAATGATTAAATTAAGATATTTTGATTTTTTTATTGTGTAGGTGGGCTGACGAGTATTTGGGCCACCTGATGGTAAGTGGTCACCAACGCCCATAGACAATGGCATTGTAAGAAATGTTAACCATCGCTTACATTGCCAATGCGCCACCAACCTTGGCAACTAAGATGTTATGTCCCTTGTGCCTGTAATTACACTAGCACACTTACCCTTTAAACCGGAACACAACAATACAAAGTACTGCTGTTTTGCGGTAGAATATCTGATGAGTGGGTAGTACCTATCCAGACGAACTTGCACAAAGCTCTACCACCGAGTTAAATTATATAATTAAGCCCAGATAGATTGGTACCACCACTTCTAATATTCTACCGCCAAACAGCAATACATAGGATTGTTGTTTTTCGGTTTTAAAGGGTGAGCCTGTGTATCAACAACGCATTGACGACATTAGGGATAGGTAATATTTGACAGTGCCGTTTGTCTATGGGCGGTGCTAATCACTTGTGGTGGCCTGTTTGCTGGTCTGTCTATCAGTTTAAAATAAAGAAAAGAGTCAATAATATTATTTTGTTTCAGCACACAAACCCTGTGCCGAGCATCAATCTTCCGGATTTACCGGAATGTGTGACCAAAGTAGATATGGCAAGTCTGCCGGAGGGAGATGGGGCAACACCGCTCAGCGCGCAACATCAATTGCAACTGCTGCGCGAGCGGCTTGAGCAGCAATCACAACAGACACAGGCAGCGGTCGCGCAACTGCTTCTGTTGCGTGATCAGCTTGCCGCTGAGCAAGCAGCACGTTGCGAGGCCCAAGTAAGTTACATGTCACGTATAAATCACGTGCATTTTATACAACAAGCTTAACACAAACGTGCTAGTACGTGGATTGCATACAAACGTGTGCTACGTGACCAGGTCGGCGTGGAGCACGCTACGCGGGTTATGGATGATCCGGGATTAGTGAATCCATTCGTTTTTATCGAATTTCAATAAAACACTGCCCTAGTTTCGTTATTTCTACGAGTATATTCTAATTGAATAGAACGTAGCGTATATAATTTTGTTATCCTATCTCAAAACGCAAAAAACAAGAATAAGTAACATATTATTATAATCTCCTAGCTACCTGTCCTGGCTTCACACGGGTAATATAAGTCTGCGTAAAACGTAGCATATAACTCAATTGATTTACGCAGCGATTCCGTTAAAGCTCCCAGTCGGTATTTCTTCCGACATATTTAACATTCATCGCCACGTTTCGGCCAATTTTAACAAAACTTTAATAAATTGAATACTTAAACCTTCCTTAATAAATCACTTCGTCAATTGAAGAAAACCGTTCGGTAGTTTTTGAGTTTATCGCGTTCACACAGACATACAGACAGACGCGGTAGAGGGACTTTGTCTTATAATATGTAGTGATTTACATCACAAGCTAGTAGTCGTCAATTAAATAAAAGACGCAAACGACATGAAAAATGAAATGATGTCATTAACATTAATGATATTATTTTAAAATTCCATTTTCTTCAGTTATATACCTACATACGATGTAAATAAGTACTTTAATATTAATGGTCATTCTAAAGAAGCGGCGATTCTGTGGAAACGACATTAGTCGCAAGTGTTACTCTGCGTGACAACTTTACAAATTCGTTTGTGAACCCGAATATACCTAATGTTCCGTACATAAAAATACATAAAATTAATCACACCACGTTGAGTTTGAACGTTAAAAAAATATTAATATTAACTAGAAACTGCTTTAATTAATGTAATTTTTAATAAAAACGACAGTCTTACTAAAGTTGATGGAAATTATTATAAATAAAAATAAAAATATTGCGGGACATAAATGTTTTAATATTTTACTTCTGACATACCTACATATAAATTCTGAATGTTATTTTGACTTCTTTTTTATCATTATTAACCGATATTTCCCATTGGTAACACGTTAATCGAGACTTCGCATCCAGGCAAATATCATTGAATTTTCACTAGTTTCCTGCGGCTTCACCTTCGTGTCGGCAGGTATTAGTTCCCTATATCCTTTACTGTACTCTTGAGGTGTATGCAAAATTTTCTCCACTAATCAGTTGAGTAATTATAACGTGAAAGCGTAGCAAACATATAATCAAACTCACTTACGCAATACCTTTTGTCCAGCAGTGTGATATTACAGACAGTCACTGTTGTATCTTGTATTTATTTCGAATTTTAAATGTATTTTTTTTCAGGCCCGTACTCACCAATTGTTGGTTCACAATAAAGAACTATTGGAGCATATCGCTGCACTCGTCGCACACTTGCAAGAGAAAGAGAAGGGTAATGGCAATAGCCGGCCAATCAACGCTCACCAACTGACACTCTTGCCACAGGTGCGTATCAAATAAAATTTCAATTTATTTTACCGAAATTGCATCCCTGATGTTTTTGTTACGTTTTAGTTGCATGTACGTGGCACGCAGCAGTTTTATTTGCAATAATTTTTATTAATGTAATAAAAATTAACCAGCTTAGGATATTTTAATTCAAAAACGACATTTTTATTTTTAATTCGTTCGTCGTTACGTTTACATTAAATTTAGTCCGTAGGGTGAAAATTTATTAACCTAATGACGATAAAACTTATTGACCTGAAAATTTATTGACCTGATGACCATTAAAACTTAGTAAATGGATTGATTAATAAATATAAAATCGTGCTCGAAACCCAATCAAAATTCAAAATAACGTATAACAATCAAAAACACTTGCATCAGTTACCGCAATCGAGAGATTTTCACAGATTTTTATAAAATGAAATGAAATTCAAAGATTTTTTCAAACAAATCAGTCATTATTACTAAACAATTTCCGCCCTAAGCTTCTGCCTAGTGAGAGGAGCGGCAAGTGATACCCTTGACAACGTATATATATAAAACTTCATGATCTTCAACATAGCGTATGTTGAAGATCATGAAGCACTTTCGCATTTATAATACTGAAAATAAATCATTCGAGTATAAAACCGTAACAGAACAAACGAATTTACAATTTGCATAAAGCTTACGTGTTCAACAAAGACTCCACAACTTACAAAGCGAAATAAACTAGTTTCTTGTTCAGTCACACGTCTATCTAATTACAATTAGTACCGTAATGTTAATATTTCCTTTACAATATAAAAATGATCTAGTGTAAAATGATCTTTTTTTTAGGCTTTATCAACTTTTAATTCACAAATAATAAATAAGGAGTGTTTTATTAAAAATATATATATTTAAAGTATCCTGGAAGTATCCGAGTATCCTTAAAACCGTTCGTTCGTTTTATTATTTTTTAATATTTAGATTTTAATGAAACTATTTAGATCTGTACGAAATTCTTTTCGTATATCTTGCCTCTGTTTGTATTTCATCCCAAAAACTTTAAGGGTTAAATTAATATGTGTCTTTTAAAACACGTCAGTAAGAGACTGTGATATATTTCTTCTTTTTTTTTATGTGTTTGCTTATAACCGTTTTTTCTTTGTTAATTTTAACATTTTGTGTTGATTTGTTATGTTATGCTGTAATATGTATTGTTACTGTATTGTCTTTGTTTTGTTAGAATTATTTCAAAATAATACCGTCAACAGCCATTAAACCATCATTTAACATGATACAGATTATGATGACAATAAGAATATTGCATTGCGTGGCTTAAATGTAAACAACTGTGGGTAACCCAATAAAGAGCCATAATAAATTATATTTATTTTTTGTATATAAATAAATGTGTTTAAAATAATATAGATATTATAAAGTGTTCATGGCGTGGCGGTATTGTTTTTGTTTGTATTATAGTAAAATAGCTTTATAAATTTTTTAATTAAAAATGTTCAACAAAATATCATTTTTTAATGTTCTTAATGACTGTGTTACCCTCAGGGAACGAATTTTCATTTTATATTTGCTAAATTTGTTATTTTAAAACTATCAAATAAATTACATTAATAAAGACATTAATAAACTGCATTTATATTTAACACAAATAAAGTTGTTGAACTAAATAAATAAATTTATATTAAAATATTCAGTTGATAAACTTAATTTTAGACTATTGAAATGTTCGAGTAAATGTTAATTGTAATTGAAATAATTATAATATGAAAGTTTCTCTTCAATTTATATTGCTATTACGTTTTTATTCATAAAAATGTATACATCCCAGATATGTCTAGTATATAAAATAACTCATAAGCTTAAAAGGTAATACACGACTGCGGAAAAGTACGAAAGATTATGATATATAATTCAAACATAATTGTGTTTCTCACGCAATAAATTTGCAAGTACATTGTTTCACGTTCAAGTCACTCTTATTGTTGGTTACTTTCGTTACGAGCCAAGCACTACGGTGTGAAATTCTTAAAAAATGCCAAAAAAGTCGTGCGTCGTTCAGTCCTACAGGCTCAAATATAATCGTAGATTTTACGTGTCGGAAGATGTAGACTGTTCTTACGATCATAACCCTCTTATGTGCTTTTCCATAGTCGGGTTAAATTAGTCAACCATCCCTGAAATTAATAAGTAATTTTCAATTTCAGTCCCATAACACGCAATACGCTTTGTACGCTTTCTGTTTAGCATGGATTTTTTATTAACTGTTGTAGTAAATTTTCTTCTTAGATAAATGTAAGACAATATAGAATAAAATTAATTCTAAAAATACACACAGAAATCTGGAGGAAACGAGGCGGCGAAATCTGTCGTCTGTAATGGGAACTGTCAACCAAATAATAATGATGCTCTGATCAACTTCTTCACTCAAAATAACAAAGTAACTCAGAATGTTGAAAACAACAACATAAATTTCTCACCTTTCTGTCTCTCTCCGACAACGCCAGACAAGCCAAATGGGCCTAACTCAGCGCCAAGCTTTGGAAGCATGACTAATGATCAGATTCAGAATTATTTGACATCGAAATTCCAAGAAATGAATTTCACCAACGGCACTGAGACTAATACGAGCCCCAATAAACAGTTTTACCAGAATTGTAATGCGTTTCCGCATATTCCACCTCTGGCTAACCATTGCAGCAATTCTGATCTGGCAAGCCTGTTGAATCACCAAGCGTACAAGGACAAGTTCAGTTCAAGTGATGAAATTGGAACGATGGCCCAAGCGATGAGTATCGGCCAATCTCAGAATTCTTTATACAGCACCAGCCATACTACATCCAAAGATTCTTCACCCGATGACATAAGCTCTGATGACGGCATACCATTCATAATGCCACTGTCGCATAATGGTACTTTGACTGCTACTGGAAATGACGGCCGCGTCAGGCTCATTGTGCCCGTGAGCCCATCAGAAAGTACATCGGAAGTCGGAGAACCCCAGGCCGAAGCTAAAGGTAGTCTAGGTGCAACACTAAAAGTGCCTGGAGCTGAACAGTCTCTGGCACCAGCGGCGCCGATCACTCGCTCAACCAGCGAGAAAGTGCCAAACAGGAGCGAAATGATGACGGCCTTACGATCTCAATGGACGAGGCATACCACGAAATAGATCAATTATTTCAACCAACTAGAGTCCAGTTACCTAAGTTAAGTTTAAGTTATTTTATGTTGGCCCACTCGTTTTCGTTTTATTCTACTCTATTCGCCTGTTCTTTCGTAAAACTTGTAGACACGAATGTGTCGTACAAATATACCTAACTAATGGTCGTACGTAAGAATAGATGTTAACCCAGTTTACATATCAAATTTAATTTAATCCGAATCTTATTTGAATACCTTTGTATCCATTACATATCTTAGTCATATCGAAATCAAATTTAATTTAGTTTTTATGAGCAACGTTGTTTATAATATGATTGGAAATATATTGTTATTCACGGGCTATATATATTTTATTAATAGCTTTATATATAATGTGTCTTTAGAAAAGACAATACTTCAAAATTGCTTATATCTTGTTTACGCATGAAATGCGACACAAATAAATAACACAGCAAAGTAAAAATATTATACGAAATGCAAACTTCCACACGCAGCAACAAAGAGAATTTAACATTCATAGAAACCTTTTCTTGTCAGTGATGGATAAAAAAAATGAATAACTATACTTGTATTGCATAGCATTTTTGAGCAAATGTGCCAATGTTTTAGAAAAAATTTACAATTATACGCGTTTAAAAAAAAAAAAACTATTTTAGAAAACACTATACTTCACAAGCATCGGTAAAATAACTCCTACACTTTCTAGTTGAAACCTGCATCTCTCAAAATATAAATCAGTCAAATCTCAGTGTGTAGATTTTATGTAACCATAACATATAACCAATATATCTTTGAGTAGTCAGTGTTATCTATTTATTACATACAACATATATAGAAATAGAGTTTAATGTTTTGAGAATTTTAGCCTTCAAAGGTCAGCTCAAATCTGGTTAGAAAATTCTTGGAATGAAGGGAACAATTATATTGTATATCCTGGCTTCGGTTTGAGAATAAAATCGAAATATAAAAAAAAATTAACGAATTTTAAAATTCGAATAAGCAGTTTTATTGAAGGAAAACCGTAGTATTGGTATGGGTTTGACTTGAGCTCTCCTTATAGCACAATTTTTAATCGATGTCTCATATTGGTAATAATTGTATTTACTTCGGCAACGTTATTCCTTAAGAAACAAATTTGACATTCGATACTCGATCTGACAGTGGACAAATGGTGATTACCAATTTTGATTTATCCTTACAAATAACAAATAAAATAATTAAAACAAATGTCGCATAGTACTTATTGATATTCCGCAAATGAGTACTTCATCGAGTTTCGAGTTTGTTCTTACAGAATATGACATAACCATTATATGGTTATAAAACTATTAGAAAAATTTGAACCACTTCAGACGAGCATATGCACTTAAAACAGTTATATTATTGGTGTTTACTCCGTATTTCAGTATATAGAGATTCTAATATAATAATATAATCTTTGAGATGTTTAGAATATGTTAACTAAATAAAAATTTGTAAAGTTAAGTCTACATTGATGTTTTTAATTAAACAAAGATTAATTTTTTTAAACGTTATAATTATCTGTATATATAAATTACTTAATTGTATATTTTGTGCTAATATTATTAAATTAATATTGTATATTTTTGTGTGTATTTAAATTTCAAATATTATGTTATATGTCTTCAATTCCAGAAAGATAAGAAAAACACTGATGTGTTTTCAGTTTTGGCAAAATATGACAAGTGCGCCACCTATTAAGGTACAATCCAAGAAACTACTGCTTCTAACAGCCACTGGGTCAAGATTGATCCTGGCCATGGCCCAAAACAATAGATGCGGCAATTTTATTGCTGGTCAAATTCCCGGGAAAAGGGGAATACCCCGTGGCTTGTACCCGGACGACCTATGAGAAGTCAGAACAACCCACGCGTGTGCGCATTAACACAAAAAGGTGAATGGCAAAGGAACGCAAATGGGACAAGATATATAGAATTTTATGTAAAAAATATTATATATTATTTAAAAATGTTAATGTAGACTCAATTACACACTATTTATGTAATATCTAAAGATATACAATTTTGAATAATATGCTCTCATGGTTCTCATAATTATTATCGTGTCAAAAAATATAGTAAATGTCAGTCATATGTTAAAATCTCATATTAATGGAATATAAATGTTTTAGTATGTTACACAGCAAACACATAAATTAATATTAGAAAGTAAATAAAAATAGAATAGTGAAGTTCACTGTGTACCTTTATTCATGTTTCATTTAATTAAGATACCCAATTTTTTTATACCATTGCGTCAGATTGATTCATTTAAACCTTTAGCGATGTACGCTACCGACAAAGTTTTATATTTATAAGTCAAATGAAACACTTGCACACAAATGCTTTAAGACTTTTGCTTTACATAAGGGACTGTGTTTGTTTGAAAAATATTTTTATATACCTGAGAACAGTAATTTGAGATATGATACGTGGATCGTTTATTTAAATTATTTAGTAATCATCTATACAAATCTATCATTTTTTTTGATATCTAGTTCAAAAAAATCTAGAATAATTTAACTCATTGCTAAAATATAGTAACTTCTTTTTTTAGTTATACAAACTCTAATTACAAATCAATTCAGTGCCAAAGTTGTTAATTTGAAATAAATCATATATTATATAGAGAATAAGAAGTAATAACGTATGTGTGTTCGGTTCAGTTCCACTTTTTGACAGCACAAGTGAGAAACTGGCTGTTCAATTACAGCGTTTTACCGAAGTTTGCGGTTCAAACCCCATGAACAGTACCCATGGGATTTCATGCGTATAATAAGTTTTTGCCCATGTGTTAGAAAGGGTGACAGAGTATAAAAGTAGCCTTTGTCGTTCCTGAGGGTTCAGCCTAGATTATTAAACTTAGTATCTCGTATTAAATTTCATCAAAATCGGTTCAGTTTTTAGCGATGAAAGCGTAACAGTCAGACAGACAGATAGAGTTACTTTTACAATTTCGAACTAACCTAATATTGCTGTCTCCTTTTAACTCTAGGGTTAATGAGAAATAACTTTTAATTTATAGTCTCTCTAAGTAGTCCCTAGTATGACTTATTCGAATATTACTCCCTTTTAAAAAAAAAGAAGAACTATATACCTACCCCCAGTCAATGTTTCGATATCAACCAATTGAAATCATTTTGCTATTGAATTTTGCAAGTTTTATACCTTCTTTTTTTCACAATTTGTCGCATAACATTGGGTGTTAGAGAATAATTAATGAAAGTAAAAAAAAAAGGTAAGTCCACATTTAAAGCATGTCTGAAACGAGTTTATCACCAAGAGGTCGACGAGTGAATAATTAATAAAAAGTCTCGGAATTTCCCTTAAGATGTATTTTTTTGCTGAAATATAAAACTTTTTCTGTCTTTAACAAAAGCTATTAATATTTAAATTTAAAATATTACAAACAGAATTAAATAGTTATTACTAATTAATAGTTGTTACAAACTTAATTATAATAGATTAAATAAGTCATATTAGACAACAAAATTATAAAAAAGAAAAAATAATACTAATAAAGTATCATAGAAACTAGCTATTTATTGTCTTTATGCGTTCTATCCATATGCTTTTGCTCAAGTGCTGTTTATAATTCCTGCGTATCTAATCTGCATTAGAGGAAAATGGTCTTTTTTCAATTTGGTTGAATAAATCCAAACATTCTCAAGACCCAGTAATGTTACATTTATAGGCTGTTAGTTAATATTATAGAGTTATCACGACGATTCCTATTAAACATTACGTTTAATTTTTCAGTATCCGTGAATTTTTCTAACTTTTTATTTCAAAGTCTCAGGTTATCTAGATTAATCACAGTAAGTGACAGACATGAACTTTATTATAAATCGACGTATCAGAGAACTCTTTTAAAGCTATCTGACATTTATGCGGATAAATGCAGCGAATTTGCAATCCTCGGAGCTAAAGAGTCATTAGGGAATGAATTTAAAGAAATAAAAATATTGACTTTTGCTTCTCAATATATATTTTTAAATTGTACATTCGTGCGGAAAAATATTAGCAAATTACTGGGAAATAGGAATACTCATAACATTAATACGAGGAACAAACATAAGGTTATCATTCCTGTTACTTGACAGCATCAGTAATTATTTTGTGGGTCAATCTATACGGCCTTAACAGGAACCCAGAAAGCGTTCAACCGAACTCTATTGGAAAACTGAAAAAAAAATGCATAGGATATTGCAGAAAATAAAGATAAAAGCAATTAAGTATTTCGAACACGTGAACTGAACAATCCGATCTCTAACCCGGACAAGCACCAATCAATTATAATGTACTTAATTTGTGTTAATAATTCATCCCGTACTCGGCGGTGAAGGAAAAAATCGTGAGAAAACTTGCTTGTGATGGATTAAAATCTTCCACGTGTCTTTGACACGAATGAGCTCCAAACGCTTGCCTCAAAAGAAAAGGAGCCTGTAGCCAAAAGTGGGATATCAACTGGCTGTTACTTTATTTTTCTTTACAAAAAATACACTTTACTGCTTAAGATAGTGTCAATATAAACTACTTCTTATAAAAGATTAATTAGCATTTTACTTTATTAGCAATAAAAAAATTTAAATGAAAAGTGATGCTTGGCCGCAACCACAACTGATGGTTAATAGATAAGCAAAGAAAATTAAAAAAAAAAGTTTAATCAAAACAAAAAAGAGAGTTATTAAAATTACTGCCTTACCTTTATGTTCTTAAAGAAAACTGATCATGTGTTTCGCACGGGTGAATCCCATCCTATATCATCAGCACTGAAGGGCAATCTCATGAAACCGGTAAACAGCTTCATAAACAAGCCATGTATCATAATATCTCATACGAAGCTGGCACATCGTCCATCATTTCACTTCTCGAAGCATATTTAATTAATGAATTATTTAAAAATGTTTTGACTTAAACAGGTGATTGAATGATGAAGTGAGTCCTATCATAAGCAAAGGGCTATGAGTTCGCTTTATCTGTTCTATGTGTTGTGTCTATTTGTATGATCTCTACCTATAAAACTTCACGTGCCCATCGTGCAACCTCACAAACATACGCGCACGCAATTGAATACATACAATAAGTCTTGACTCCTAAATAACTTTTTCATTTATATTCAACTCGCTACTACCTTCCCGGCTTCACACGGGTATCATATATTTTAACTCTGTTAGATTCCGCTGTGGACAGTAAAGCTTCCCGTATACACCAAAACCTTCTTCATGAATCTCTGCGTACATTACTACACATACAGGTCCTTAAGACCGTATTAAAGATTTTACTATCATCCATAATAATATATATAAAATAAATTGCCAACGAAAACGTAATACAATGTGGATCGCTTTGGTTCTTTGTCCCTCGAATAGCAATAGACCCGCTTAAAATATATACGTAAGCTTCAAACATATTGACATTAGCACCAATTCTTTACATAGTCCCCGATACCCTTCTGGACCCCATCAATCTCAACTGCCAACAACTCATAACGGCTTATATCGACACTCATGTATGTGTGCGTGTTTTTCTGTGTAACAAGTAAACATAATATCGCTTTGAACAGCTTAAAAGCAGAGTTAAGAAAATCCAAATTCATTATATTCTTATTTTTACACCTTCGTGATCGATATTAGTAAATATACCTAGGTATACAATGTAGATTATATTATTTAGGCCAATACCTCTTTTTTCACCACGTAGTTCGAATGCGGTTTGATGAATACACGTGTGGTAGGTATACATACTTTTAGGTTTCCTTACAATTTGGCTCAGTATGAGATGAATTATAAACACAAATTAAGCACGAAACTCACGATCATCGGTTCAGATTATATATGTAATATATATCGTTTAATTTACGGTCGTAGGATTACAGTAAATGTTATCGATTATTAAGATAATAGCAAATAATAAGAATAAAGTTTGCCTTAAAAAAATTCAAATATAAATAAATCAAAATACACTTTGTCCAAGTACGTTCTTACGATCACCATTCAAAGTCGTCGTTTTACAAGATTAATTATAATTTAAGCTACTTCGGAATGCAAATTCTACCGAGAAAGAAAGAAATTCAATAGCGAAATACAATGGAATTATTATTTATCTTACAAACAACTTCACGTTTTTTTCGTTTATTATCTACATTACTTAATAATATGTTAATTGAACAGATAAATTGTTGAACAAATTCAAATTATTCGGAGTTTCTTTCGTCTCATATGAAGTATATCTTTTCAATGAATAAGTTCAATGCTTTCTTTATTGAATTAAGTTTTTGGTTATGTTTTTTCATTCGATATTTAAACGCACATTATAATTAATAATCAAATTTTAGTTTAGTACTCGCTTTGTTTACACAAACGCAAATTGCGTTTAAATCAGATTAAGGGTAATATATGTAAATATACTACAAATTATTATTAGTCCAATATCAAAATATTGAACGTGAGAAACCATAAAGTCAATGTAACTGACATAAATTGATCCCAATTTATGTTTGACGTCAAATAAATAAGCCGGTATGAATCATCGATGGTGGAAATATCGTATTAAAATTAATCGACGTCATGCCCATAATTAGTAGTTAGGCGGACTGTCAAAGCCTATAGACACTAGCACTTCAAGAGATATTAAGCACTCCATACATCGCCAATAGGTGACTAAGCTTGGGAACTGAAATGTTATAAAAAGCGTGTAACAAAAAAAAAGGTGTGGGTAATACCCCTCAATAGCTCTTACCTATCGGGTAGCTAAGGCACGAGGTCATGACCTCAGTAGTCCACGTTCCAGCAGTGTCGTTAAACACAATTAATATATTTTTTTAAGTAATTTTTTTGCTTAGTATTTTAAATATTATTACATAAATAGAACCGACACACGATACCTAATAACCACTTCACGGGTCAGACACGAATTTTGTTACATCCTGTATAGATAGTAATAGTTCTAGTAACACTGGCTCACTCATTCTTTAATCGGAAAACAACAAAAATAAGTATCTTTTCTTGGTGGTAGAATGTATGATGAGTGGGTGATACGTAAATTTTGAATGTTTTTTAATCAAAACCGAACATATAGTTAGATTCGAATGGCATTGAAACTTATGATAAGGCGGATAAGATACTTTACCATTAAAATTTTACTAAAAAACAACGACGAGCGAGTACAAGCTAGTTAGCAATGAAACTAATCGAACTAGATTGAACAAATCTAAAAACAGCATCCAACTAAAACACATTTGACAGATCTGAAACTCAATTTTGCTTCAGACGCGTTTTGTTTTGCAACGTCACGAATTAAAAACCATCGCATCAAAAGTAAATTTAAAAATGTATTGTCCACGAATCAGACAAGTTTCAATTCGATGATACACTATTGATTTATCTCTAATCGTCGACATTAAAATGTTTACAGTTGTCTTCGAGCGCAAAGATCGACAGATGGTTTTCACTGCTGCCAATCGCGCCGACTCTTTCCCGACCGGAGAGTGGTTTCGTGTCCGGAGTAGAAGACTGCACAGAAACAGCACTCGCTGAGGCAAAGAACCTCCTGATGCAGCTGGGAGTCAAGAAGAAACGTCGCCTGTTACCTCGCTTCACACGGAGAAAGATCTTAGTTAATAAACACACGTTGCTTTAACGTTTGCGAGTTGAAATCGTTCGAAACTGTTTAACATAACTTTGAATATAATAACAATAATTCAATCAGTGTTGACACAGATATATTTACTTCTAGATTAAATCAGTTATTATTCTGAGTATTCGATAACACTTGACACTTGACAATATTACCCATTTCTTATCATACTACTGATTATTCAAGTTAATGTTGAAAACTGGACCTGAAAAGTATGTATGGTATCGCAAACACCTCCTTTTATTATGAATGTTAACTAATTTTGAATATTAGCTCTCCATATTCTCTGTTAAAAATAAAAAATACAAGTAAAAGAATTACTTCGATACGTCAATTAGTTTCCGATTTATAGAAGTAAACGTGCGATGTGGACTCGACTCGATGCGTGTGACGGTGTGACGTCATTTCACAACACTCGCTCAGTCCGCTCGCGCTCTCAGCACGGTGTCGTCTTACGTTTCACTAGAAGCTACTAAGCGGAGCGTTGTAAATTGATGTCACATGCTGTCACGTGACTGTTAGGACTCGATATTTATCGTAAGTTTAAATGCCTGTAAAATAGGTATTTTTGACTACAACAAAAACTAGTGTATTTGTATACATACAAGCTTTACTATAACAAACTTTCAACCGATTTGGCATACTTATTAACATTCTTAATTTAACGTAGGACACAGAAGCATAATATTATAAACAATTAGAAGATAAAAAGAGGCACTTAAGCATAACAAACGTACAATTTTTTTTTTTTTTTTTTTTTATACCGAATCCGATTTGATTGAGATGAAAATTCTCGAGTTCAAATTTATATTTCTGACATCCAAACTCCTCGTTCGTCTATTTGTACGGAAGCAGAAAGCTAAGTCATGGGTTCGAATCCCGAATTGCGGTTCTAACAAAAAATTCTCAGTGAAAGCCTAGATATAAATTAGGTGATTTAATATGACGGCTTGCGTTTGACCTCTGAATAGACCTGAAAAGAGAATGGACCCGAGTCAGCAGGCCCACTTGTGCATTGTAAAGTATTATATACCTTATTCCAATCGAAAAAGAAGTAAAGATTGATGAAAGATTAGATTTACATATTATTCCATTCGATTTGCTACGTCTTGCACTACAAGCAGTTTAAAGATATCTTTATTTATAAACACAATATTGTACCACTTATCTATTATAACAGCATTAAATTTTACTCGCAAAGTCCCGATGACCGCTTCGCTGACACGGGCATGAATTTAGAGAAGACCCTTACGGTCGAATACTGAAACGTCACTTAAATATTAAATGCAGCTTAATTATTTGAAACGCCATTAATTTACAATTTCCCATACTAATTTAGGAGCTTCTCAATGTTAAGTAGCGTTTAACATTGAGGGACGTTTCAGTATTGCCCCAAATCAACGCGGTTAAAATATAATTATACAAATTTTGGCTAGGTTCCCTTCGGCTACGGGGATCTCGACAAATAATATTGTGTCAATTCAATGTCAGTGTTGTTTATTTGACTTTACTCCCGTGATTTGTATAGGCTAGTTACCAATGGCTACGGCCGTGATGGCCGGAATCCGGTCACGCAGACCTCCAAACTGTACCGCGTACCCTTGTAACCGAAACGTGCGAACAAATTCGCGATTCGCTATAAACAAACCGATACACGTAAATCAAATCAAAATTGCACAGTCATAAAATTAACTTCTAGAATTAATGCTTACATAATTTAATACGATCAGACACATCTGGGTCGTTTATATTCGACCACATTACATTAGACTTAGTGACTCGCTGATATAATAAAAGACAAATTTTTGCAACTGTGAAATTATATTTTTAATAATTAGTTAAGAATTTATATGGAAGCCTTAAATATTTACAAATTAAAAATAGCTACTGTACAAATCATGACCGTGTGGAATGGTGGCATGGATCCTAGCAGCGGAATTATCCTCATCAACGTTATTGTGAAAAACAAAAACCTAATTTAGATAAACTGGCACGTGACGTCACATCTTATTTGGTGTGATGATTTAAAGACATAAGAGATAATACTCGGAAAAAAACAGAAATAACTAGAAATATATTATGATACTTGTCAAACGTTTCGATACAAGAGTTAACGTACGCCTAGAGAAATAATGTTACAAATACTTTTTACTAGTTTAAATATAAAGTATTATTTTAACGATATATTCATTAAGATTACTTAGACTATTTCATGTGAAATAGCAGAACAATCTATATCTAGTTATACTGTAAATTTAATACATAACAAATAATTTAAACTTACACAGTACAGTGAGTATTTTTTACTTACAATACGTATTTTACGTCATTATACATGTTATACGTATTGTTTTTTCAATAACTTATTATTAAGATAACATAACATAACATTCCCTTCGAAATTTATTCAACTCTGGATTTAATATTCCATATCATTAAGTTTTATTTTATATTATAAAATTAATTTTAATTCTAAAATAAATACTAGATTAATTATTATATAAGTTAATAATATATTCGAATAATGAACATTTCAAATTTGTGGACCATGTGAACAAAATGCATTTGTAGTTTTATATTATTGATTAAAATAATAAGAGTACTTTAAGATATGTGGCATACAGCGACCAAATATTTTAAAAGAAATTTTGAAATCTAATTACAACTAATAATGACCTACTCCTAAGATTAGGGAGGGATGAACGTAGAATAGTATGGCCACGAGGCTGGCAATCGCTGATATTTTCTTCCTATATTTATACTAACCCATTATGGTTCAAAAGCCGAAATGACCCAATAGATAAAGTTATCCGCAATCTTTAATTAGGATAACGATCCTATGTAAGATTCCGGGGTCTATAACCTAACCTTTTATGGTCCAAATTCTTACATAGGCACTTAAATCCTAACTAAAGATTGTGGTTTTAAATACTACTGGAATATAATTTATTACGTTCTTAATTTGTATTTATAATTCATTTCGTGCTCGACAATGAATAATATTGTACAACTTATTATTTTATTACTTAACTATTAAACCTCATTCGAGCAACTTGGCAGATTAAGCTTAGCCCTTAGCTCGCTAAGTAGTGTCAAATGTATGGGTTATTACTTTTTATTTGACCCATGATAAATTACAATAACGACCTACTAACGTAAAGCGTTATACTTTTACTAATTTTTTCACGTTCAACAGACGTTCGGAAAATTTAGGAAACTTTCTACTAATCTTTTTAATAATAATCAACTAATATTTTAGAATAATTTTTAATATATATCACGTGTGATCGATTAATTAAATAAACAGTGCCATATTTCATTTTTATTAAACAATCGGTGCTTAAACGTTTGATTTTCATTATGGCTAAGCAATATTTACAATAGACACTATACCTCATTACTGTAATAGACCACAGACAATTCAGTTAATAAATTTAACATGTACTTTTTGTAAGAGATATTTTTAAGCTGTATTAATATGTGCTGTCCATTGGTTCGCATTTAAATTAAGAAATCTCCTATTCTTAGATCTCAATGAAGCTAAAATTAACAGTCACATTAATTTTATTCTACATTCTTCTAATTTTTATAATAAGGCTAGAAACATATAATTCATACGTTATCCAAAAAAAATAAGGTTTTCATTTTCTTGGCAGATAGTAACAGTGTGTTTCTACATTAAAGATAAAAATTGAGTTAAGTTATTTTAAATTGAGTGATCGTTTTTTTTGACTGATTATTATTATATCGATATTTTTGTGTTCTTTAATATTATGTAAGAATGTAGCACGTTAGAAATAAATGTATTGATTCGGACACGATTGTTTTAATTTTCCTAAAACTGTGACTAAAACTAATTGAACCATGTCATGACATCTAAATAAGAATAGGAACGTCAACGACCTCGACCTGTCAACTGTTATCTGAAAAGTACGGTTTGCAGAAGAAATATTTTTCATACATTTTTATTTTATTATCTCCTTGATTCATTATGACGATTATTTCTCGCATATATTATGAAATCGTCATCGATGACGTCACATTTGTAGAAGTAGTATGACATTGAAGGGGTAGTCATTCTAGTAAAGCACTGAAGTGACTCGCTCATGTGTGACAGGCACAAGAGCAATGACATCTTAGATCGATTTGCGGTATATTGGCGTTATAAAAAGTGTGTGTGTGTATCCTTACTAATGTTATAAATTTGTTTGTTGTTTTGTTTGTTTGTTACTCTTTCACGTCTTACCAATAATAACTACTCAACCAATCATCATAAAATATTGCATATATTTACTTTGTCATTGGTAGTGTAAAGGACATAGTGATATAGATACTAGGCAGCGTCAGATGGCACATTTGCTTTTCTCGCTTCAAAAAACAAATAAAAAAACACACACACATAGTACTACGAATCCATAATAATATGTTAAATAAATAAAACGTAAGCTGCACGTACCGTATTTGTTTGAAGAAAATCAATGAGCATTTTGTACTTTGTAGTTAACTCACTTGTTTACGAATATCGTGTATATATTATCGCGATACGTCAACTTGTTGAGAAACGACGATAACCTCGAAGCTGTATATGTAATAATGGAAAAACATAACTCTCGTACACTATGCGACTAAATATTTATCTTTTTGTTTCGCTAATGGCTGTAATCGAAGATATATTAGGAACACAATTGTTTTCTGAAGACTGTTACGATTTGTAAAAAAAAGACGAGTTTATTTTTTCCTAACTGACAAAAATAGATATTCTTAATTCAAAAAATATTTTTAATACAATTTTCGTTTGTCTAAAAAATTTTTTAAAGTGAATATTAAAGGCTCCTAGCTTAACATTTTTTTCAAGAAAACAAAAGCTGGCAAGTCTCGTGACTCGGAAGGTGATGAAGAGCCCCTGAACAAAATTCTAGGCCACCTATTTTTAAAAACCACTTATCTGTTAAAAATCTTACTTTACTGTAAAAATTAAAATACTGGTTATCATATTGCAATGGAATATTGAATTCAAACTTTATAACTATTAGTAACGGTGTTTTATATTCGTGCATATTGGAAAATTAAATTGCTATAAATAAAAAAACTCAAAAAACTCGGCATTACAACAGAATAGACATAAACATTTTCATAAAATCCTTTAATATGATTGCTGTCAATAAGTATATATAGATTATGATTTTGCTAAAAAAAAGTCAAATTTTTTGATGAGTATTTTTTCTCCGTGGTCCATTATGGTAGAAGTTGACAAACGGTACTGAAAATTCATCTTGCATTACATAATATTTTGAAATAAAAACTCCCAAATTCAGAGAGGTTAAAAACTACGTAGAAATTCATTTTTGCAATTTTTATTGTACAATATATTTACTATCCATGTGTACGTGGAATGTACTTTTCTGCCACCTCTTCTCAGACTATCATCACTTTAAACGTCATATACATATTTATATAGATATCAAATAAATAGTAGAAAAATATTTTCATCTATAATATTACAAATGCGAAAGGAACTTTGTCTGATTGTTACACTTTTAAATCTACACCACTGAACCAATTTTGATAAAATTTGGTATGAAGCAAGACTGAATCCTAAAGACAAAGGCTACTACCTGCCCCTCTCCTACTAACAGGTCCTAAAGCCGCGGGCGAATACTAGTAATCATTATACATATATTAATTTATAATAAGATATAATATGAATTTATGAGCAGAATACATGAAATGTTTTCAACTTGTGTATTTGAAATACAAAACCTTTGATTGCAATAAATTGTCGTAAGTGCCATAATGTAAGAACGACTTTAACTTGCACGCTTGAGAGTATAATTTTGCTTAAATTCATTTGGAATACTTTATACCTACATTAATAATCGTAAAATATGACAAAATTGACAAGTTTTGCTATTGAAAATTGTACAATATTTTTCAAGTTTCGTTGAATAACCATCAAGTCAGCTTATTTTTCTTTAACATTATTAAGTTGGCTAAATGTATTTGGGCATATGTAAACTCGTCTGGTTAGGTACCGGGTGGAACTCATCAGATATTCTACCGCCAAACAGCAATACTTAGTATTGCTGTGTTCCGGTTTGAAGGGAGATTAAGCCAGTGTAACTACAGGGGCAAGTCTACGGATTGCCTGGCGCCGCCAAATGACCATTTTTGTAGAACTCGACGAAATAAGACTTTTTTTAAGAATAAAATTTTTCGATATCTCGCTTAGTTTTCGAGATATCGCAATTTTAAAACTTTGAAAAGATTTTTAAATGTAACATTATCAAATTTTAGTTAGTTTTAGTTAGTTGGCGGCGCCACGGAAACTATAGAATCCCCACTACTGGCACATAATAAGGGTTGGTGGCACATTGGCAATGTAAGCATTGGTTATTATTTCTTGCAGTTCCAATGTCTGCGGCGGGCGGTGATGACCACGTACCAATTGAACCATTTGCCCAGAAGTATTTTAAATATATATTTTTTTTATTTCAATTAATTGAAATACAGGTCTTTATACGTTCGTACACTACACTTACAAAAAACACGGATAAAAGTATATATTATGAATAAAAATCTTCCTTATCTTATCAGTTTTATATATATTTATTTTAATAGATGTAGGAAGGTTATAGACTTAGTATTAAAAAATTAGGTATAGGTACACAAAATACTATGTTCATACGACATGAATTTTTCTCGTTCTACTTTTAAGTATAAATATATTATTAAAAAAATCATTGATAGCTAGAAAAAATCATAGTTACAAAGAGTTCGACTATAAGTCAACCATCTGCCGTATGAAATATACGGTAGATGGTGGACTACACAATTACCCAAACAAACGGATTAGGTATCCATAAGCGTCAACCAATACGACAACATTTAAAATCAAATTTTAATGCGACTGAATCGGCTTGCTTTTTTATATATTGAAATAAACAAAAACATTTTAAAAGCAAATTACATTAAAATGACAAAAATACCGTAACTAAAGTGAAGTCCATCGATCACCCTGATCAAATTGTGTAGGGACGTTGTTTGAACGAAATTGCCGTCTAATCCGTTTTGAAGACGAAGCTTGATACAATTTACAAAAGTTGAACGGATATCGGATCTATTTTCCTTCAAATTTATTTTCACTTTAAATTTTGAATGATATTTATTGCAAGTATTACTTTAAGGATATTGAAAAATGGTAGTAAAATGCATATAAAGATTGCTATTTATAAGTTTAGTTTAAATTCAACAATATTTCAATTGAATAACATCGTTGTTTTTTGAACGCAGAAAAACTTATATTATTAATAATATCATTAATTAATGAGGTAATTAGAATTTACAAACTTGACAGCAATTCGGTGAATTTAAAAAAAACCTAAATTGATTTCAAATGATACATACTTAGTTTCACGTATGATCGAATGTGGAAGTTGGCTACCTTCGCTTTTAGTGGACATTCTTGACACACATTACAGATACTCGGACAAAGGTGTACAAGACTTGTTGGTTCGGTTTTAAAAATCTACAAAACTATAAATATTTGTATTTAAACTCAATGGAGCTTGGTGGAGTAAGCTCCATATCCTCTCCAAAGAGAGAATGTAAGCCCAGCAGGGGTATATTTACAGGGGAATACCCGTGTGACAGTATTTAATTTAGTATCCTACTCTAGCGGCAGTCATCAAAATAAACTAGCAAGATGCCGTATCGATGATTCCTCATACTCCTTAACGTGTACTATATAAGATAAAAGCATGTTTTGCATAATATATGTCGATATTGTCAATACATTTTTGTATGACATATTTAATTAATCACTAGAATATATTATTTACTCTAATGCCAACAACGGGAACGTTAAAATAGCTGTAAAGAAGATAGTGCACAAGTGTGTACTATCCCAAAATTTTCATTAACCGATGGGAAGGTAATCCGATGCATCCCGAGGTAGTTTCAGTTATTACCGATTAACACTAGTCAATAAGACTTAATAACTTTTGTTTGCCCATTCTGGATTTGAACCCACTCAGGCAAAGCCTTATAAACTACGCACTAATCTAGGGACTGGATTCTCGAGGAAGTCCAATATATAATTATATTATAAGAAGATTCATACAAAATTCCATTAAATGAATGGAGTATATTATTTTAAATATATTTTAAACTGTTTAATTTATAATAAATTCTGCTGCAGCTTAACTGCTGTTTAATTACATAAAGCCTTTTATAAAATCGGAGATAAAGGACATTTTAATATCGTTCCAAGAATAAAAATGAACAGTGACGCTAAATGAAATAATTTACGGCTCAATGACGTTAGACAGCAAATAATATGACAAGGGACTTTAGCATCTATTCGTTCAGAAATAAAGACGTGTCACGTCTCTTGTAATTCAGTTTTACACGTGTCCTTCACAACAATTGACAATTATTTAGTAAAGATACGTTTGGAATAAATGACAAATTTTTACAATGGTTTCTATCGTGACTGCTTAATTAGAAGGTATTTATCCACCACGGAAATTACAAGTGTGTTTAAAATGAATTCCATTTGATTGCTACGTTGAATTAGTTAGTAGTTTATAAGGCTACAGATAACGAGGTCCTGGGTTCCAGATCGCGGCAATAAAAAGTTATCAGGATTTTCAGTCAATAAATTCGTGGTAATAGCTTGGAGTTTGAGAGTTGGCAGTGATAAGGTGGCCGAAAGAATATCACAATTCAAGATTTATGTTTAATTCATTTCATAAGCTCATATGTTACTCGACTGCAGTATATTATGATTTCGATTTAACGCTATGACCGCTGTTATGATGATATATATGATATGATGAGAATATGTATATTATAATTATGCCTACCAAAAATGTTAAGCTATTTTATTAATTGAAATGATAGTGAGTGACAGTATTTTTTTTAATGCATATTTATTTATTTAGAACAAAAAACAGGGAGACATACGCGAATAAAAATGGCGCTAAGTTTTCTCAGAAGTCAGAAGTAATTTAAACAACTCCTTCAGTATGTTAACGTCTCTGAATATAATTACACTGTACGTTTGGCGGTAAAATAGCTGATGAGCCCATGATATTAACCTACATATTATATATCTATATTATCAGTCAATCAAGTCAATCAAGTCAATTATCAGTCGTTAGTAATATAACGACATTTAAAGTTAATGACGTAATACATACAACAATTGCCGGATATTTTTCAATCGACAATGAACAACTGCTATGTAAAAGTTCTTGCCTTAAACGTTACTAATGTAAAATTTTACATGAAATTCTATAAAAAATCGAATCGTATTCATAGTTTATTTAATAATGAGGCGGTATTAAACACCTTAAAATAACTTTTGTTATAAATAAAACAGCAACTTACTCTATAATATTAGGTCAATATTATAGGTATATGAAATTTGTTTTACGTAAATATAATAAGATAGATAACATTTCTAATCATAGGTACAAATTAAGGTCATCTTTTAATTCACGTGATAGTAATCTTTCGGATTGATGATAATACGTACATCGTATGTATATGTTATAAAACCAAATTAAGCAATTTTTTTGAATAATTCAAATATTAGAATCGAATTTTTACGTTCTACTATATTTCAAATAACAAAAGATTTTTGATTGATTTCAATCCATGTTGTAGTTTCAAATGAAAATATATATTTTCTTTATTATTATGACGATAAATAAAATTTCACCAAAAAAAAATAATACAATTCACAATAATTTATAACAACTGTCACTCTGAATTAAAATATATTTTTGGAATATTAATTTTTAATAACTATTTCACATAAAGGCGCTGTAAATTATCAAAATGTTACAATTTATTTTTAGGATAAGCTTAATGTTATGATTTAATATAATAATCAGTAAAATATTTATCTTTACTAGTACGAAAACTTCCTAAGTAATACACCTTTATAAACAACTAAGTATATAAAACAGAAACGATAATCCAAGAACCAGTTATTGGTGAATCAATTTAAGTTAGTCACGACAAATTGACCCCTACATTTAAAACTGTGCACTTATATTTGGTTCCTTAGAGAATGACGTAATCTTACGTAAAATAAATTAAATACGAAAGCTGATTGCAGGGCCGTATCGCATTAGTTAATATTCCAACAAAGACGAGGCATAATTTCGTAATAGCTTACATTACGTTAGGTGTGGAGGGCTCATTGAGAAATATCTTACCGAGATACTTCCAGGTCGTTGTTTTGATCTGTAAGGCCAGGGTGTTATCTTGACTCAAATATGTCGATACTCTATATGACCGCTCAACACTGGCTTGCACTTGCAACTTTGCCAGAAGATGAGAGTCACAGTTTTAGGTACTTCGTTAATTATTTTGATCTTAAAAATATAGCATAAGTATTGAAGATATTTAATCAGATTAAATATTGAAATCAAATGCAATGCTAATAATTTTAAAAGTAAAAACCATTTTTATATTTTAATTATAATAACTACAAATCCATTAGCAAATTTAAATGGGCAATTCTATAGCTTCAAACTGTTCAAATAATTTAGTCGTATAGTCGCGACTTGAAACTTAACGAGCGTTATACATGCACGCTAAATACGTCTCTAATATAGATAATAACAAGCTATTTATTTGTATGTATAATATTTTATATTGGTCAATACTTGAATCTTGATACGAGCCAGTTTACCAGTTTTCGTTAGACCTCGAACCGTCGCGTACGCATGTGCGATTATAACATATATACAGAAATACGCGTTAGTGATTTACCGTTATACTTTGTAGAAAATTCTTGTACCGCTAAGTTCGCATACCCGTTTAATATTGTATGTGATACTAATATACATATACCATATGATGTTTTAACGCGTGCTTAGCTATACATTCCAAGCGTTCTGGTTTGGTAATTTTAGATAAATCACAAAGGTAAGTTAAGTGTATCGAATTAATTTCACCATCGGCATATAAACATGAATAATTTTATCGAAAAATACACGAAGAATTAATAAAATAAACAAAACATTTTTAAAATTAAATATTAAAGGCCTGAACTTGCAATAACATACAATAAAATAACAAATATATGTATTAAAACAAATTCTATTCCTCTTAAAATAAGTACTAAAACACATGTAACATTACAGCACATTATTTAAAGCTATAATACTTAATAGAGAATTAATGATTATATAATTGACTGTGAGTGGAGTGAGTTTTTATGTTTTTGGTAATGTTGGTCTCATTGTATATGGCCCATGATACGAATATGTTTATTTTATTTTTGTAATAGCTCGCGAAAACGAATTCCGGTGGACAGTGTACAGTGTCCAAAATAGTGATATTCTATACCGATGTAACATAACTCTACCACGACGCCTAGTTATTCTGTAAAAAAAACATTTATATGTCTATAAGAAATATTCTGTAAGAACTTACTCGAAATTAACCGTAGCAAATAGTCGTGAAAAATCATGTGATATGCGACATTTACCGTAATAATTAAAAGATTTTAAGAAATCACACGTCAAAGTTGTATCACCAAAAGTCGGTTGTCAACATTTCACGGGTAACTAATGAAGTAAGATATTATAATACAGCACTGCAAGTGTCAGTATAAAACTTATATAATAGGATAACTCGGACAATAGTACCATGAATGGTAGAGACTTACGGCCTTATTTATAAACGGTGATTAGTTACTGTTTATATAATCACTGATTTGTCTCTTTCTGTCATTATTGATTTGACATACGAAAGAAGAAGACAAAATATTGTTTAACTAATCACCAGTTAAATAAAGTTTATGAATAAGGCGGTTAGCCTTACATGGAATAATTTATACTTAGTTTAACTATTAAAATATATATCTGGTGACATTGTTTTTATCCGATTGGTTCAACCTTAAAGCTTAAAACAAATTTAGGTCTACTGAGAGTTAAGCACAGCTTAGGACTAGATGTGGAAGTAGCTTGTACCTCGTTCATATTCCAGCCCTTAAATATTGAAACAATATAATGTAAATATAAAATATGCTTTATTACAAAATGTTTATTCGTTTTAAATAAACGCTTATGGTACTCAGAAACTTATGGTTTATTTTCAATTATACTGAGGTCTAAATCATGCAGATGATATTTTCAGTCGTTTGTGTGTCGTCATCAAAATTAATCGTAGATTTGGTTAGGTTTTATAGACAAATACAGCAATAATATCAAGAATCATGCAAAACTTGAAAAACTCAGACAATGGGATTCTTACTAACGCCTCTTTTGCTCCACGCCAATTACACGATTGCCGTCTATGTCGGCGGAAACCAGACTTCGCCGTATGTGGTGTCGTCATTGCATCGAACGCGCGTTCCCCGCATAGTTCCTTAGCTCTCTCTTTGAAGTCGATCCTATGCCAAGGTGCGCTACGAAATAACACAGAGGGATTCCTTTTTTGTAGTGTTATCAATCCTGCTAGTCACCGAAACGGAAACATTTTGTAGGTTTCTAAGGTTTCTGAAGCCAATATAAGTTATTTAGAATGTAGGCTTGTACATGTCAAAATTTTATAATCAATGTAAAGGATACATAATATTACTTTCGAAAAATGACGTTTTGCATACATATTTATGTAGAAAAAAAACCTGATATTAAAAAACCATTTATTTATTTATTATCAGTACTTTTTGTCTTTTTCATAAAATATTATTCAAAATAATTACCAATTATGTATCTACTTCATTTACCTATCCACTCTATAGAAATATTTACTCAAAAAAATATAGTATTCATATTTTTTCAAGACAAGGTGATACCTTGTAGCATTATTAACAAGTAATACGTATTAAATTATTTAAATCGACAGAGCATGTATGAAAACTCTTCAAGTCATTAAATTTCACAAAGTTACGAAGTCGTGCAAAAATATGATACGTTCATGAGTGATGACGAACCATTGAGAATATAACACAAAACTTGTTTTAACATTTATCATTTTTTATTATAATATTATTATAAAATATTTAAAGTGTTTTTGTCAAAGTAGAATTTTATAAGTGCATCTCTATCTATGTATGCTTAGACAATCGTCATTTAATGTCCGAATTAGTCCAAAACTCGAATTTCTTTAAATTTACTTTAAAGCCATAATATATGACGAAGCCCTACACGTAAACAGTCTTCACTTAAGCTTGATGAAAAATTCCTACCTGACATCCTTCATATAATAATTGCATATTATTAACAGGCAATAAGCGTTACTTGAAATTTAAATGTTTAAAATTATAAATATTTTCGAAGGCCCTCATAATATATCCCTTTCTATACCTTTAAAAGCGTAAAAAAGCTTCTTTTTTTTATTCAAACAAAATAAATATTTATTCAATTCATTGTCTCCTATGAAAATTATGTTTTTATATTAAATGTTATAACTCAGGATTAAATAATATTATATAATATATATATTTTTAATATATATATATTTTTTTCAATTCTAAATTTTGTGAAATAAAAAGGATTGTTTTTTGTATAGAACGTTTTAATTATAAAGCAAACTTTTTAAAGTATATAATTTAAACGTTTCGTTTTTTTTTTTTTTTGCATGGACTGGTTACATCTTGCCCATATGGCCTCGACAACGTCACCGAGCGATGTCTTAAATCTCAAACGGAACGATTTTTACTTGTTACAATCAAATCCTCTTTTGAATTAAAAAATTCGTTATACTAAGGTTTAACATAAAGTTAATCTTTGACCACTGTTTATACCTACACTCGATGACTCGTCACTCTTAATATGTAACAAGATGTAACTCATCATTTTGCGTAATAATAATGAATTAGCATGGGTCAGTGACACTTAAGTTTTTGCAAATTCTTAAAAAAATTGCTTACGTCACGCATGAAATAAAAATAATTATTACCGAATCAATTACAAATAATATAATAATAATATTTATAACCTAATCGGTACTAAAATATCTACTAGCTATTTTTAAGGTCAAGTGACATTTATTTCGTATAATTGATCGAAACCTTCTATGTTTTTCAAATCTTTTTTAATAGATCAAATCAAAAGTCTTTTTTCACCACAGGAACATTACACTTACTTATTGATTGTCAAATTAGAAACTACCACCGGTTCGGAAAAGAAATACCCGGACCTGATAAGAACCGGTGAAATACACAGTGTGGGTTTTTTTTATCATGAGCCGCTTGCAAACTTTCTGTAAAATAAAAAATTGCCAAAAGGCCATTGTTTAATTCCCAAGGTGTACACATAAAGTCACTATATGTAAAACAGCACACAAGCGTTCTTTTACTTTTTTTTGCAATATAGCAACCATTTGAACGCTTTCTGGGATCATGTCGTAGAATCGTTTAATCTTATATCGATAAAACGTATTCCTTTCGCGGATTCACCTGAAACTTTGTAGAAACACTTTTTGAACCTAATAACTAGAAAACACAATTTCAAATTCCCTCTGTAGGGGTGCATCAACTTGTCAAAGTTTACAAGAAAAAGTTTACTACAACGCTTACAAGATTCGAAGATAAGAACACGTTGTACCCGTTTTCTAAAACGCGCCATGATTCTCTCAATCTGTACCGTGTAGTCAGACGACTGTATTTGTGTTTGGGGTACAAATATTTGTATTCATGCGCCATTTATCGAGCAAAATACTTTCTTCCGAACACATTAAGGCAATACATATTTAATTTCAATACATGCACGAGTTCTTAGTATACCAACATAATAATAGCGTTTATTTATTTATTTATACTCCGCAGACCCGGAGGTCCAGGGTTCAAATCCCAGGTCGAGCCAGTAAAAAGTTATTATATAGAGCTTTACTGTCGAAAATTGGACTGGAAGTAGGACATGTGCACACTCCCGTGCCTCGGAAAGCACGTAAAGCCGTTGGTTCTGTGGCTGAACTGTTTCCGGACGTGTCGGCTTGCCGTCCCATCGGCTTATGAGAGTTGGGGATATGAGAGTGCACTTATATTTGTGCACGTGTGCACTACAATATGTCCTGCACAGTTGGCTAATTTCTCTTGAGATTGGCCGCCATGATCGAAATGGATCTGGAGGACTATTATTATACTTACTTGTATTAGTAATGTAAAGTAAATGGACTTTCATAATGTTTTATTTAGTGTATACTATAATGTATCTCTATTAATAGACACTAGTGTTTCATTGTGGTAGAAATTTGACCAAAACCATAAAATATGTATCGAATATTTTATTTTATCATTTTCAAAATTAATTTTATTGATAACACTAAATCTCGTCTACAGCTAAAATATAATAATATAGGTTGACAAATGGCGGAGAAATATATACTGAACTTCTTTGCCAATCTGTATATGAAAATGTACTTTTACGCGGGTGATTAGTTAAATAATGCAATGTCTTCTTCTTTCGAATGTCAAATCAATAATGACAGAAAGAACGAAATCAGTGTTTAACTAAACAGCTAAGCAAAGTAAGGCCGATGATATTAAATTTTAAAAGAATGCACGTACACAATTAACGCAAATAAAATGACGATTAGGTAAGTTTTAATATTTTACAACTTACTCTTATTGTATAATATTCTTAGTATCATTTTACACATAAGTACCACATAGTATCGAATTTTTCGAGTTAATATTAAAATACATAAAAGTAATTAGGTAGATATCTCTCAAAAGCATTTGATGTTTGTTACAAAATCCGGATCAAAGAATCGTATTCTAATTAATTAAATATAATAAAATTGGGTTATGTTTTGAAATAGATCAAAGTATACTTTGAAGCTCAGCTTGAAGCTAGCTTCGTTTCATAATGTACTTTTTAATACATAAGGATCTTGCGATATTTCGATTTACCTTCAATATATAAGAAATAAATATGATTAAATACATTTTAAGGATTTTATAATCGAAACGCACCGTAAACATAGGTACCATCTTTTCTTAACATTTTCCCTTTCCTTCGTTATTCTTTGAAAGGGTTCAGGTCCTGCAGATTGGCAGCTGTTCATTTTACCGTAATAAAAATTATACTCTTATCTATGAATTTTTTTTATTGATAAATACTTCCGTTGATGCGTCAAGTTAGCATAACCCCCACAAAAATAATTACGCACTCATAATAGGTATTCGTACCAAACGATAATGTTATTCGTCAATTAAATAATCCATATTAATGTATTTTTAATTAAACAACATTTGTTGAGCAATGTAAGTATGTATATAAGATCCTTTTCATAAATATGTTGTTTGGTCAGATTATTATATCCAAGATTGACCTGCGACTGTCGTTGTTTTAAAATAGAACAAATTAAAAAGGACAATAATTTATATTTTTCTATTTTTATTAGGCATTCGTATGACAGATTAAACTTTTTTATGTTTTCTTAATTCAAATTTTTATTGTCTATGGTAACATTGATAACGGATTCCTTGATATTTGTAAATATTGTACCTGTTTATTATATAATATAATTATACTTAATTAATAATTATATAAATACATTTATCATATATATTACCTACGTGTATAATATTTTTAAGCTGTTCGTAGTCTTCTAAAAAGTCACCATTCAATACATATTGAGGTAAACTGGTTGTTTTTTATAGAAAAATAAAATGTAATTTCGAATTGAAATACCTGCGACATGACGTATAATATTAAGTGAGTCAACGCACATTCGCATTTTTTCTGAACAATAGACTGTTTATTACATGAATAAATACTTTACATAGAATGATTGTACGTGAAAATAAAGTTAAGTTAACATGACCACCACCGATCATGAATGCTTAAAAATATTGTTCTATTTTTAATATCGCGCTAAATACAATAAAAGTATATAAGGTGGAAATTATGTATAATATAATTTTTATTGGGTATTTTATAGTCAACAAAAAAAGCTGATGAAACTTATTATTTTAATAAAACCTACCTAATCGTTTTACTTGTTTTAAATTCGAAATCGAACACATCTACTGTTTCAATGAACAATATTAGTACCTAGTACTGTCTTTAGTTAATAACTTTGACGCTCTCAATTAAAAAAAATCACGACCACTATCGGTCACACCAAAGATTATAATTAATAGAAGATAATAATTAGAATTATAAATACAATATTAAAATATATATTTTTACATAAGGTATTTTACATCAGATAATTTCATAGTTTGATTCCACACTGTGAAGTAAAATACAATTTTGTTTCTCTTTTATTTAAATTTAGGAAAATTCATCATATTATTACTTGATTGCATATTCAATACCAGTTACAGTTTTAAATAAATTTAATTCGGAGTTTTTTTATTTACTTGATAAATACAATAAATTAATTTTTATTTTGTATAATTTAATTGTTGTATATTGTTTAGATAACTTCTTAAGCTGGCACCAATAATGAAGAAAGTGAGCACTGTTCCCACCGGAAAAAGTGGGACATCTGGCCATATCGGAAAAAGCACTCCAAAACTGGGCTCCGCTTTATCTTCCGGTGGTAAACTACCAACAGTTGCGACCACTTCTCCCAAAAGCTATGGGTCATCATCTTATCAGCCATCAAGAAATAATAAATCGTCAACTTTTGGTATAATATGGTTACCCGGTAAAAAACGAAACAAGCATAAAGAAATGGTTTATAATTCTCACAAAAACGAACGTAGTAGTGACCGAGCGCCATCTATGTACAATTTGTAAGTATTTTTATATTTTGATTTTCTGCCTGGTAGCACTCACGGTCTTGTATACACGTCTATCAACGGAGCCCAATTTCAGTAGTGACAGATTGGTACGATTGTGTTACATTTTTTATTTCGCAACAACGCCCGCCGTACGTCATTGCTATCGAACCTGGTTGAGTGACATACGGCGTATATTTCGCCAGCTCTCCCAAGTATTGTGTTATTTAATCATTGTTATATCGTTTTGCGGATTTGTTGTTATTTAACTGTTTTGTTTGGATTTGAAAAAGTGTTCGGGATAATTATTACGCGAATTGTGCCTCTGACGGCTGTAATTTGAACTGACAACATCAAAAAGCCGACGTACCCCCCACTACTGTTGTTGATGGACCTGTGTATACGACCGTGGTAGCACTTTTGACACGTCCGCTTAAATAATAAATATTAGCTATTGTTTCCAATTGAATAAGTATAATAGTTTATACCATTTTATATAATACGTTTCAAAAATATTTTCAGTTCATCAATATAAAGGCAAAGCTATTTATTATGTAAAAAAAATATTCTTTAAATATTGAGAAAATATTAAATTTATGTTTTTCTAATAATTTAAAACAATAAATAAAAACTATAAATAAAGTAGTATATTTACGTTATTGGAATTTTATATATATATTTTTTAAATTGGTAACACTGCTATTAAACTAAGATGAAGGTCACGTCTTGGTGGCAGCTTGTTTGAAAGGCAAAAGCTAAATTGAAACAAGTAGGTACAATACAAAAGTTTCAAAATAAGTTTTTGTTTGCAAATTTTTTTAAAAGAGGTTAGAAATTTAATTAACGTGTCTACGTTACTTTCTTAAGCATTAGTCCTTTTCATTTATTCAGACATTTAAATATATCTACCCTTTGTTATACATTGTTTAATTTATAAATTAGAAATCAAAACAACCTCTTTGGTGAGTTTATGTTTGTCACAAATCAAAATGCAAGAAAACAACAATTTTGAAACAATCATAAGCAAATGGCGTCGTTTATCACTTGTGCAGCAAATAGAACAGAAAGAGTCTGTCGCCTTAGCAAGGTGAATTGACTAACAATGCAGTAATATGATTACTTTTGCAGTTTCTATAAGTGACTATTGTTTACTTTTTTTATTGCCCAGTGTCACTTACGAGGCGAAATTTAATCGCTCAAGATACATACGTGAAATGTCATGAGCGAAGATTCGATCTATTATTCGTGCAAAATTTGATATTATCTGCAGAAGCGAACTTTGTGTTTACATTATTCGTATTTCTTTTAAAGCATGTCGGGAGATTCGTCTAGCCAGGTGACTCATTTGAAGAAGAAAGATGAAGAATCCGACCTATTGGTTCCTCAACACAGTGGCCATATTCCGGTAGTTGTTGCGGGTGCAGGGGCTGCAGCAGCATCAGAACTTCCACCTGATATTGTGAGCACAAATTCAGAAGAAAAACAGGAATTTATTAAGAGTGATAAAGAAGACAGAAAGGTTTAAATATGCTCTTTATTTATTTATTTTCAAATCAAATAAATCAAGCTCTTTCAAATTTTAATTGTAACTTAAAAATTTGTTTTGATAAATGTAGAATAACAATTGTAGTTATTATTAATATAAGCCTAATATTAATAAAAAATATGAATTAATTTCAGGATGCAGCTGGAGATGCATATGATAATGACAAAAAGTCAGATAAAGATTATCTTGAAAACAATGAAGCGGACAAAAAAAGCACTTCAAACACAAAGACAGAAAAAGACAAATTAGGTGATAATGTGGATAGTGTATTCCTTAGATCCCCACCACCTCATAAGACTCGTTCTGATGCCTCCACGGTTGAAGAAGAAGACTGTGGAATTAAATGCCTTTATTACACATTGCAATGTTGCGATTGTGTGCTCATGTAAGCTGCCATTAGTTTAGTTATTTCTATCATATATTTCTATAAGGGGTATATTTTGTAGACGGACAATCATTAAATTGTACTATTCATAATCTTAAAGGACATTCCATAAGAATTAATTACAGTACACTATGAATTATTCTGCATCAAACAACGCTGATTATCATATCAATTTATATTATACATATCCTTTTATTAATTCTTAAAATTGTCTAATTTCTTATAGTAGACTATGATTCATATATATATCCTTCAGTGAGACCGTATATGTATGCGTCTTCACATATATACCCTACTCATTTAGTGAGACCATAAAGTGACCTAGATTAAGTTATTAGAATTAACTCAATATTGTATTACAATGCAGTTTTGACAAATACAGAGACAGGATGAGGCGAGACAGTAAGAACATACTGTCAAAACTTTTCTTACTGCTTACACCTTTAATGTTTTTTGTATTAATAATTGCCATTTGTTTATAAAATCTTGCTTAGAATATCAACGAATACAGAACACAAACAAATTATATTAATTTTGATAATACATTATTATGCATTTGTATGATCATTGAGATTAAGCTCTATTTTTATACTTACTTTTGTGCCAAAACATAGTGTGTTCAAGAAATATTGTAACTTTTGAATTTAGAATTTGATAACTGACATTCCAACTAAAACCTCAATCTTTGTGATAAGATTTATATATTTTTGTATTTACTTTATGTAGTGTTTAGTATTAAAACTGTCAATCTTTAAATGGATTGATACATTAGTGTTAGGTGCTGAGAAATTTGTTACTTGATTATTCTATTATTACTTTAAATATTTCATACACTGTATGATGCGTTTGGTTATAAAATTAACTTTACCAAAATAACAATTGAATCTCATCAGTCTCCGTCCACTTTTGGAGTCTGACACTCGGTAAGGAATAAAGTATTATATATTTTTAAATATGTACACATTTTGTACTGATAAATAAATGTATGGAAAATGAAAAAGGTGGTTTTTTTTAAAATAAATCGATAAAAAAATTTTAAGATAATGAACAATTTTATTCAGTGCAGATTAAAATATACAGAGGATAAAACGGTAAATTATTTTACAAAAGATATGAATCATATTAACTGTAAATAACAAAAAAGAGTATCAAATAGTTACATAACATAAGGTTAAGATACAAAGATATTGTTTCATACAACCCACATTCATTAATCACGTGACCGTTAATGAGTAATTTAGACATATATTTTGTTGATATTTAAAAGAAAAGTTGAGAGTATATTTTAGTAGATTATCTTTATAATTACCTACTTTTTTTTAAAACATTTTGAATACAGGATGTTTCATTACATGATACATGTTATTTTTTATTTGCTTTTAAGTAATCACAAATAATGTGAAGTAGCTTTCATCTCGAATGACTTATTCACAAAATAATATAATTAGATTAAGTTACAAATTATCTAATATTATTTTTTATTGCTTGTTCTATAATACTCGAGACAGCAATTTTTTAAAAATTTGGCAAATATGAATTGCTATGAATTTGACACAACCATAAGCAAACATTTTGTCAAAAATATTTAATCAAGGTCGCCAGGCGGAGGAACCTCTATTTTTATATTGCAACAATAAACATATGTTTATGTTTTGTTTAGAAAAAGTTATGACATGCTTAAACAAGAAAATTTTATAAAATCTCATTTTCTGGATATATTCTATCCTGGAACATGAAAGTTGCCAGTCATAGACAAAGCATAAATATCTCAATATCCATAGACAATATATATGAGATTATCGCACAGATTAAAATAATTAATGAATTTAAATGCCTTCATGAATTATTTCTTTTGTAGGCAGTACATGTTGCCGTTAGTTTATACAATTTTAAATACAACCATACGACTATTAAGACATCAATAAACAATGTCAAACCCTGTCCCGTACAGTATACTCCACGTCCATCCATGTCAAATACAGAGCTTTAAAATTCCACGGATAAAATTAAAATACAAGACAAATAAAATTTAATAATATGCGTACAAGTTCTAGAGGCTCGAAGGGTATTTATAATAATAATATCCTGGGACATTATTCACATACGGCCATCTGATCCCAAACTAAACGGAGCTTGTACTGTGGAAACCAGACAACTGATATACTACATACACTACTTTTCTTTTTTAAATACACACTTATAAATATATTGATATTAATACAACCTTTGAAATGATGGCGTGGGTGCGTTACAATCATTATATAAAAATTGCGCTGTGTATTTGTAAACGTCTACGTGTACTTATCCTTCGAAGATATTAAAGAAAAACTGAAAATTCCCTTGAGCCTGAACGCACATTAAGGAATACAATCGGTGAATAGGAATTAGTGAAACCATTGACAGTGCAAATTAACTTACTTAGATATACTTAAGAACAAAATATATAAGCAAACTAGATTTTTTTGGTAACTTATTATTATTTTATCTATTATTTTTATAATTTCTCTAAATGATATATAATAGCAGACTTAGGCCAAAATACTCGTATATATATATATAAAATTAAATATCCATTTTTTTTGGTATAATATCAATGCAGTTTTTTTACATTAATAAAAAGTATGTGTATACTTAACTAAACATATTAATTAAAAAATAAATTTGCTTTGAAGAAAATTTTATCTGAAATTACACTAAATGCAATATTTAAAAAAAAAAATGCAACAGAATAAAAATTATTGCACAAACAAAATATACAGATAAAAAAATACAAAATCAATAAATCTAATATAACCTATCTAAGTTATAACTTAGGAAATAAAAACGATGAAGATTAACACCTATTACCATAACGTCAAATGTATATGAATTATATAAGAAAAATTGAAATATTTTAACATTAATTGAGATCGGCTTGAAGAGCCCTATATTTATTAGCAAATGTTGAAAATATTCCGTATATATATATATATATATATATATTGTGTTAATATTATTGACTAATTTCACTGGAGGTAAAGGCTGCTTACGCTTACGGCGTTAAGTAGGATAGCAAATCTTTTAGCTCCACAAATTAGAGTCCATACAATGATGTTTATAAAATAATCATTTTCGATATATAAATTTTTGAAAATGCCTCGTCTGACGTCATAAAACCGTACACGCACCAAACTGATCCAGAAAGAATTCTTCACGGACACTCGATGCTCAATCAACACAATCTTAGCATCAGGATTCAACCTTAGGCATATTAATATATAATAAACTGAACATTTTCAATAATTGCGTCTTATCAGAATATTTATATAGAATGTATGAATATATCCTTATGATAAATAGACACCAATTTAATAGTTAACGCTTATTAGTTCTGTGCGCGAAATTGCATAGAGCGATACTTTCTAGTTTATTGTTATTGATGTTAGAGTTAGAAATCTTCCTGGGTTCAAACATTGAATGGCAACATATTTGCAAAATATTTTTTCGATTGATAGTAGTGAAAATTTATCTTTATCGAGATGGCACGCCTTCAGGGATAAGCCCCGCCTATATTGTTAAACGGAATAGTTTAAGGTAATTTTCACCGGGAACATTTCTTACTAAAACATATGTATATACAGTGTGTAACAAAAACCCTGTCCTACCCGTGAAGTGGTTATTAGGTATCGTGAGTCTGTTCTATTTATGTAATCAATTTTATAATACTAAGCAAAAAAATTACCCATACAAAATATTAATTGTGTTTAACGGCACTGTTGGTGGTAAACACATGGACAACTTAGTTACCCGATAGGTAAGTGCTATCGAGCGCTATTGCCCGCGCCTGTGTTGCCATATAATTTTCGTCATCTCATTAATTGAAATTTTTATTCGAGATAAATATTATTACCTAAATATAACCGACCGATACCCAATAACCCCTTCACGGATCGGACAGGATTTTTGTTACACACTGTATATATTGTTATATGGATTTAAATAATAAATATTGCATTGTTAAGATACTAGGAACATATATTAAAATATCAATATTAATATATAACAAGCTAAGCTCATTAGAGGGTGGCATATTACGAGATCGCATCTCTTTTATGTATAGAAATAATTTTATTAATTATAAATAATTCAGTGTTATGCTTACACTAATCTTAATAAGATTAATTCGAAAATTAATTCATATATATACAAATAAAGGGGCTTTTATTTTTGGCGTCTAATTTTGTAAGAATTTCTCTATAATTTTTTATTAATAAATTTGAAAATTTTCACTAGATCTCAGACTTATATATTATTGTTATAAAATGCCAATTAGACTAAAAAAATATAAATAGTACTGGCATAGTCAATAAAATTATACCTAAGTTGTGAACGAGCTAACATTGTAACAATAATTACTTGTACTTAGTAGCAATAATTAAAAAAAATATATAAGTGGTGAGGTTAAATCATTGCGTGGAACTAAATACATAACGTACTAAGTATAGTATTAATATTAAATATTTATATACATTTCTGAAATATAAAGAGCATAATAATTCGATCCAGGCGCCAAAATGAAAGAATAAAAAAAAAAAAAAAAACGATGCACGCATGTAATTTAAAAACTTTGTGATTATAGCATATTAATTAAGTGACGGTTAATTCTAGAGGAAAATAAAGTCTCGATACATTTTAGCACTACGGGACTCAATTATTATTATTATTAATCCATTTCAATAGAATATGCACATGTTTCTTTATAACGTAATACAATTCAGCTAAATTTTAATATTAATTTTGTAAAATATTATATTCGTCGATAATCACATGTTCACATGTTAAATACATGGGGGTCCATGACAAGTATTTGTCACACCAGATGTTACCTGTGGTCTGGTTCGCTGACTGCAGTCAGTTGAATAATAATAAGATAAATCAGTCTTTTGTTTAACAATTATTAATTTTAAATTTAAAATTTGTATAAATTCTATCGAAATGGATTAGATTCAAGACCATCCAGTATGAAGTTATAAGCCTTTTTTTACGAATTAATTATATCAATTATAATGTTACTAACAGAAATTCTATTATATTGTACTCATTGATTACCGACAACTATTAGTTACATACAATAAAATTGATTACCTAAACAATGTATATTACGATTAATTGTGATTTGAAGCTACATTATTAAAAATAAATATTAAATTTTTACCAAAATAATTAAAGAATAAAAATGAATTAAAATTTTAATTGTTTCTTTGTCTACAGTTGATATATGAAATAATTTCAATTGTAGACAAAGAAAATGTTTCTTTAGTAAATATAAGATTACAGAATAAACACTTTACAGACAATAATTCTTAGCATACTAAACCATGTATGTAGCCAACATATGACATATAAGATGTTTTTCTTTTCCTTGAAATTCGGCATATTTCGAATGGGGTCATCAGTACGTTTCTGTTTTAGTTCTTGTGTATAGGCAATGGGTGAGCCTCGCTATTGATGACGTATTTATTCAGGTCGATGAGGTATCTGTCTTCACTGAATAAGAGGTACAGGTATTTCAGGGTCTCCGCCATGAAAAAAGTTTCCATCATGTCCCGGTAGGCCACTTTTGTCGTTTTCACGTTCGTAATGGATGTGTAGCCGTTGGGTACTTTGGCGTATTTCTCGATAGCCTGAAATAAAATTTTAGTTATAGTAAGCAAAAAAAAAAAAGTAGAATAAACTTAAATTTGAAACAGGTTGCTAGATAATTCAAAAAAATTTAATACGCTTGGAGGAATCTATATTAAATTAAAAAAAAAAAATACTTTGTTAAATAACAATCAAAATTTATGTAAAAAAAAATGTGAGCCATCACGGGACGCCTGGCTGATGTGAAACATCGAAAGATATAAAATGATGACGGTTTGTTTATTCATTTAAATTCATTAAATACAAAAAATTATAATTCAAAAATTTATATCAATTTGCGACAACTTAATTCTATTACTCAGTGACTTCAATAATCGTTACACTCGAAGTTGCCTGAATTAAATGAATATAAAATTATTAATTACTTAAATTAATTATTATTATAATTTTATTAAATGTTTAATATGAATTATTTCGCCACACCGTCCGCACTACTATGCATAGACTGTATATACAGCGTGGCGATGCGTCGCCACGGAATGCCTCGCCACTCGCCACGCCAACAATCAGTTTAACCCGCAGCTATAGATGTTTCACATCAAAAGTGTTTATGTATAAGTTGTTATGTAAATCTTTTATTGTCTTAGGATTGGTCAGGACTATACTTCCTATGGGTTCATCTTGAGTAACGTCTCGACTAATCCACTGAAGGCGAATCCCTTCTGGTATCATATCCCTACCCGGTACCATAAGGAGGAAAACCTCCACCTCACGAAAATTCCGGGAAGCTCCACTATGACAACGGGAAAGGATGGTCATATATCCGCTTTGCAGCCTCGAGAGCGGCTGCATATGACCACAAACATCAATGACTCACGATAAAACAGCCACCGATATCGCCTAAAGAACAATCAGGTTCCACTCACCAGAATTCAATTTACTGAAAAGCTGTGAGGAGATCCAGGTCTAAGGACCAGAAATATGGTCGCGTTTATGGACATCAAATACGAACGTCTGTAGTAATATAAATAGGATTCGCACTCGTTAAGAAGATTAGTACTCCACGAATAAGAATGAATAACGTATGTAGTCATTATAAGGTTCTCCAGACCGATTTCGGCCACGGCGGCCAATCTCAAGAGAGACTAGCCAACTGCGCAGGACATATTATCGTAATTACTCGTCTGACGAAACCTTATACTAAAATAACAGATTTATTGTTAAGCCAGGCAAAGAGTTACAAGGCAACACCCCGGGATACGGGATACAAACTGAGGTGGTACTGTTATAGGTTGTCAGGAGGGTGATAAAACCCTCTTGAAAAACTACAGAAACATCTTCCTCCAGAGTCACGCATATAAAGTGTTCTCAAGGGTTGTCACGCAATTGTACGTTTGTCAGTGATGTACAGATTGTTCTTCAGAGACTGCACAAAAGCTCCATAAGCTTGTCCCACCATCTTCTTTATAAAATTGGAGAATAAGTCATACGACCGGAACTAGTTTCCAAGCGGATTCATGTAAAACCCTAAATCCTTTAAAAATGCAGAAAATCGTCAGTAAATAGATTTGTTCGCACAATCGTTGACCACTCTTGATAAAACTGTCTCGAATGCGCTCAAGATAAAACTCACATTTCATAAAGGCATAACATACAAGTCAGATTATATTTAATTGTAATCAATACCTGATAAACCTGCCACCCCCAATCCTGGTAGGTTGTGTTACCCGTTAGCTGGTAGAAATAGAAAAGGCTCTCGACGAACTCCGGCCGTAATAAACTATGGGCATCTGCTGTCTTCGTCATCATGTCATCAGTTGTGCTCACCTAGAAATGAAATAAGAATGTTTAAAGAGGATGCCGCAAATCTCGGAAAGCTACTGGATCAAAGAAACATTAACTTTTTTAAGCCTACTAAAAAGTGTTTATTTCATTAAAATTTGGTTCAATTCCATTGAATAACATTTATATCTTAATACTTGTATTTTTCCTAGTAAAGTCCCACAATGCAACGTATCTGATAATTAAATATAAGGTCCTTACATACGAAATTGGCGTTTTGTACGGGAGGAATATAAAATCAATTCTTTTTTTGTAAAATATATTTAATTAATCAAAGTATGCACCGTTGTTATCTATGTACTTTTGCCATCTCATAGGTAGTTCATTGATCCCTTTACTAAAAAATCCGTGGAGGCGAGTATGAATAAACTCTTCGAAGGCGGTTTGGACTGGAGCATCGGAGTTGAATTTTTTTCCTTGTAAGAAGTTGTCCAAATTCCGGAAAAAATTGATGTCGCAGACATTCCAATTGTAGCTCATCTAACTTAGTGGTTATTTGTTGTGCAGTGTCTTGCGTTGTCGTGAAGCAGCAGTGGCCTAGAGCGATTGATCAATCTCGGTTGTTTAGCAGCTAGTTCTTCCTTCATGGTTTGCAGTTGCTGACAATAGATATCTGCTGTAATCGTTTGGCCAGATTTTAGAAAGCTGTAGTGAACGACACCGGCGCTAGTCCACCAAACACTCACAAGTAACTTTTTCTGAGTCAATTTTCGTTTAGGGCAGAATTTGGCTGGGTCTCCAGGGTTCAGCCATTGCTACGAGCGCTTCCGATTATCGTACAGTATCCACTTTTCATCACAAGTAATGATTCGATTTAAAATCCCTTCATTATTTTGTCGGTTGGGCAAAGTAACACAGCAGTCGACGCGTGTTTGCAAGTTCGATTCACTCAATTCATCATTCAGTTTTTTTACTTTCCCGATTTGCTTCAAGTAGATTAATACAGTTTTATCACTTACCCCGAAGCCTGCAGCTATATCTGAAGTGCTTTGTGATGGACCCGCTTCCACAATAGCCTTTAATTCTTCATTTTCCATCTTGGTCTCTGGCCGACCACGGGGTTGGTTCTGAAGGTCGAAATTTCCAGAACAAAAACGTTGAGACCAAAAACGTACCGTGCTTTCTTTTGCGACATCAGCGCCGTACACATCATTAATCCTTCGAGCTGTTTCTGGAGCACTGGTGGCACGGTAGAACTCGTACTCGTAAATATACCGATATTTCATGTTTTCCATTGTGCGGTAATAAGCGACGCCAAAGAAAAAAATAATGAGGAAAAAACAAATGAATGACTGTTTTCAAAACTCAAATGTACCAGCTCAATGAATTTATAAATTTGAATTTGGAATTCTTAACCAAAGAGGAGATATTTCAGATCAAAGTGGTCAGTACGACAAAACGCTAATTTCATATGTAAGGACCTAATATAAATTTCTTATTATTTTAATATAGCAATTCCTCCTCCTCCTCCTCCAGACCGATTTCGGTCACGGCGGCCAATCTCAAGAGAGATTAGCCAACTGCGCAGGACATATTATAGTGCACAAGTGTGCGCGCAAACACAGGTGCACTCTCTTTTCCTTAGCTCTCATAATCCGATGGGACGGCAATCCGACACGACCGGAAAGAGTTCAGGCGCAGGACCAACGGCTTAACGTGCTTTCCGAGGCACGGGAGTGTACACGCTTCCAACTTCCAGACTTCGGGCTGCTACTGAGAATTTTCTGACAGAAAAACTCAATAACTATTTATTGGCCCGACCTGGGAATTGAACCCAGGACCACCGGGTCTGCGGCCTTATATCTAGCCACTAGACCAACGAGGCAGTAAGCAGCAAATATAGCAATTAAGTATACAGTAAACAGTATAAGAGAGCGTCATGTCATTTGCCGTCACGGCATACAAGTTCGTTTACCGACCCAAGCCGCGGATGGATGTTCCACATCAAAAATATTATTAAAATATATCTGCGTTAGGAGAATTTAGAGAAGTTTACATTATCGTTTTTTAAAGAATAGTCGGAGCCCATCTAAGCTTCGTGCTAAGATTTCAAACACCACATCAAAAGTTACAGCCGATTATGGATCAGGATGTTTTACCATAAGAGGTTTAAGATATCAGTCGGAAAAAAATTGCCTGATGCTTTCAGTTAAAGGGAGTAAGAATACATTTTGGGATGACAATGAAGTCTAAGAAAATATAAGCTCGAATCATCGCGGTTCGGACAGACTTATTAAAGTTAGTAATTTAAATTTTATTATTTCATTTAATTTACAAATCTTCCATTTCGTGGTCACTTTACTAATTTCATTTTCTTGCAGCATATAGTTGCTTATTTTATGCACAAAACACAAAGTAAATTTCTCGTTTCGAATACATTCAAAGAATAACCAAGGCATAATTACCATGTTAAAGTGTGTTATCTCCGGCGCCAAGAAGGTAGGTTGAACTGCATAGGTCAAATAGCATGTATGCAGCAATTCCTCGGCGAGCCTCATATGCCAACCGGGCATGCCATTGGCATAGCCTAGTGCCAGTGTTCCAGGCAGGAAGCACGTAAGATGATCCATTTTAGGGTTGAATGTCTGCAATGATTTTTTATTCTAATTTACATTAAAATAAACTAATGATGAATAATATATAAAACACAATTTATCTTATAATTTAACATTCTTTCGACAATATTTCCTAACAAGTCAATACCTGCAGTTTCTGAAACATTCGATATAAATCAGTTTAACTAAACTGACTTGGTCGCTGACAGCTGATATTCGACGACTTTCGTATTTATTTAAAGCATTCAGCATTTTGTAACATTACTAAATCTGTATGTCATTTCAGAAACTGCCAACTTCTCTCTAAAGCTCTTTCTCTTTTCAAAAACTTATTTCATCTACAACGGCCATCACCTGGCTTCTGATCATGATCATTTCTGTGACCTTCCATAACCTTGTTTAGTTGTGTGTCTCTTAGGATGGCCGGTATGGCTTCGCACTGCCTGTACGCAAGAGCTGAGCGAGATCAGCTTTCGCCCATGTTAATCCACGTATTCATCAAATTAATGAACTTAGTTTTAAAATGATTGTCAACCACGACGGCGTAGGAGCAATATATGTATACGTATATAAACTTACTTCTGGGCCGGACGTCAGTTCACCGATGAATAATCGCTTGTTGGGTGAAGATCGCTTTGCCAATAATTTTTTAACGCCATCTATTGCCGCCTCGTAGTCATGTCGCAAGCTGAAAAAAAAAAAGTTGATATTGGAATGTTTTTTTGCCGGCTTTAAATTATATTAAAACTAGCTATTTTTGAACATTTCTAGATTTTATTAAAGTTCTGTACATGAAACTATGTTTTACATGAAATGAGGTTTTAATATTAGCATAGATCCTTAAAAAAACTATCCTAAACCGTGACGCGCAATCGACGCCGACCTCGGATTGTAGTGCCATAAAATAAATAAATCTGTTGGCAGTATGCGACTACATTATGGGCTCACTATTTTTGATACTGTAACGAAGACAAGTGTAGCAGAGAAGTATAATACTCTCGTCCCGGAAATCTAGTTGCGCTCACAGAAGTTCGCACGGGCCAAGACGGTGCCAACAGCAAGAACATAATAGGCCAGAGGAAGCATTTGAGCGCTTCCTTAGAAGAGGAGTTGCGTGTGGACATTTCTCGTAATGTAAGCGATAGAATCGTCGAGATGTCATGGAACGCAAGCAACACCCGATTATAAAATTCAACACTTAAATGATAATCTCATTAAAATTACAATAAAAAATGTAATTTTAAAAATTTAACCCATACAATGTGTATTGTTAAGCGAAATATGAAGCCGTTATTTTCGTATACTTACAACGTTAAATGCCAATTTTAAACTTTTTCTTATAAAACATACATATTTTTAAAACAATATTCACGCGGTGGTAGAGCTTTGTGCAACCTCGTCTGGGCAGGTACCACCCACTCATCAGATATTCTACCGCAAAACAGCAGTACTTTGTGTTGTTGTGTTCGGGTTTGAAGGGTGAGTGAGCCAGTATAATTACGGGCACAAGGGACATAACATCTTAGTTCCCAAGGTTGGTGGCGCAGAGGTGATGTTGTTGTTTTTTTAAGAAATATACAAACCACTGTCTATGGGCGTTGGTGACCACTTACCATCAGGTGGCCCACATGCTCGTCCCCTAACCCATACTATAACAAAAAATTGTAATGCGTGTCATACTTACAAATGCATAGTCTTCCCGGTCTGGATCCATTGCTTCAATAGATATTCGTAGTAGCTGTCGCCTCTAGCACCGAGCGTGATTGTAGCATGACTTATGAACTGACCATTACTTGGGTTTATGAATATAGGGACGAGTCCATCCTGCTTCGGTAGCAGGTGAATTTTCTGTGATACTGCCGCTGCTGCCTCCTGTTTAAAAGATAGTTAAGACTTAGTTTTGATGTTTTTTCAAGAAAAACTAACTCGGTACGATGGCAGTAATAAGGTCCTCCAGACCGATTTCGGCCACGGCGGCCAATCTCAAGAGAGATTAGCCAACTGCGCAGGACGTATTATAGTGCACAAGTGTGTGCGCAAACACAGGTGCACTCTCTTTTCCTTAGCTCTCATAATCCGATGGGACGGCAATCCGACACGACCGGAAAGAGTTCAGGCGCAGGACCAACGGCTTAACGTGCTTTCCGAGGCACGGGAGTGTACACACTTCCCAACTTCCAGACTCCGGGCTACAGACTACTGAGAATTTTCTGACAGAAAAACCCAATAACTATTTATTGGCCTGACCTAGGAATTGAACCCAGGACCACCGGGTCTGCGGCCTTATATCTAGCCACTAGACCAACGAGGCAGTCCATGGCAGTAATACAAGGTCGAATATATATATATATATAATACTGCACGTTCAAAGGCAACACTCGTAAGTGTCCATATTAGTAATTGTAGTGTAAGAACGCTACGCTTTTATCTTTGAACATTACAAAACTAATTCGGCATCTTTTTTTTAAAATTTTTGTTACAAAAACTAACATTTATAGTTTAAAAATTGACGCTCTTTGCTTATTTTTGTAAAACTATTATTAAAAAAATGTGATTTGTAAATGAAGAACATTTAAAAAGTCATCGAATGACCGAATTTAAATCGAATACTATGAAGTAAAACTCTAATCTAAAAAAGATTGAATTCTCTCGTTCTTTAGTCGCCATACTAATATAGACTTGATGATACGTATAATGTACACTCAGTTTATATTATATTAGCTCGTCCTGTTGAGCAGTTTCTCTTGGCTTTGTGCAAGTCCTGCGTCCGCACATCTATCTATTTAAATTATAAATATATTTGACGTTTCTTGACGTTTTATGTAACTACAAAACATACAGTGGTCAATATATTATTTTTACGTCTAAATTATATATTATTATTATTTTACTTATATTAGTAAATTTGTTCTTGTCAAGCAAAAAAATAAAGTTAAAAAATATATAGTTTGTTGACGATATTGTAATTAAAATTAAAAACTGCCGGCTCGTTAAAGAAAATACCCTGACCTGAAGAAGAACCGGTGAAAGAAACTCAGTGAGTTGTTTTTTTTTATCATTCCCAAAAAATGCTATCATCCATGAACTCAAGTGTTGTGTTGTAATTTTAAAAATAACGAACAATCATCAGCAAACGTGACGCGTTTACAAAGATTGAGTACTAATTAATAACGGTCACATTAAGTGAAGTTCGTTACAAAATATCTGTGCTTAGCCTTCTCAAGAATTTATTTATTAAAGCTATATTGACTAGATAATCAAACGGGCGAACTTGTTTTGTTTTGATTTACTACTGATGGCCCTCAACTTAACTCAGTGGAACTCGGTGTCACCCCATTCGCTCGCGCATCACCATCTACTGCACTTTGCAACGCAACAATTTGTTGAAAATTGCTTGCATTATATTGATTTTAGAAGACTGGTTAGGTTGATTGTTTTTATATACATCGTCGTATCCGGTCAAATTAAACTAAAACGGAAGACGCGTCAAGCAGTGCTAACTTCACTTCCATGCGTTTAGAAAGTCGTGAAGTAAATTGAAGTGCGAGCGACTCTCGCGCACTTTGTGCCCGGCATTCGAGGAGGACGAATGTCCCTTTGTTTCGTGTCGGTTATCTTATGAAAACAGTGATTTTGTCGAAACATTATCTAGTTTTACACTATACCTATGTCATCCAAAAACGTGAGATTTAATTTTAACCAATAGGAAAATATAGTTTTCTTAATATGTGGACTTTTTTTTTAAAATAACGTAATGTTTTTCGTAATTTTCGACTAGTCACTAGAGCGTCACTTTTTAAACTATAAAGGTTGAACATATTGCTCAATTACTGATAATTCCAAAAAAAAAAAAACAACATTAAATGAGGGTAGTTTTGACCGGTTCCGAGCTGATCCGGAATATCTCATTTTTCTTGACTAGTGCTACTATATTACTGGGCGCATCCATCCGGCTGTTTCATACACGTTTTTACAAATTACAGACTAATTTTAAGAACTATGGTTCTTAAATGGATGTAAAGAATAAACTATTGTGTTACGAGTTTCAATTCTGTCACATGTCACATTTTGTTCGCATAATGTTTTATTAACGACCATTCATTTAATATTTGCTCATGAATACGGCACAGCTTATTTCTGAACAGTTAAACACTATTGAAGCTACCAGAGTAAAATTACTTATAATTATGTTTAAATGTTCTTTTTAGTCAGCAAAGTTTCGCATCGCTAAGCATTTTTCCTTGCGTATTAAAATTTTACAATTTATCTTATTCATAGTTATAATAATTTTGACGTGATAACGTCTTATAAATCGATGAACGCTGGCTGCACGCACGAAAAAGTATGACTCATTGTCACGTTCCGCCTGAGCCGAGCGTTCAAGCGAGAGCGCGGAACAAGCGATAGAGAGGCACGATCGGCCTAACCGTTCGGCTTGTGACGCATCTTTCTCTCCATCCACCGATCCACTCCATCGGCCGATGAGTCCGAGTATTTATCAATGTTTTCTTATGACGTTATCACGTAGAATTTCGTCCGTAAACCGACTTTACAGACAACCAATTGTATTTTAATATGATTTTGTTTCGATTTACTCACTTTACAATAACATATATCATATATTTAATGTGTCATACAACATAACATAAGACATCAGCCATTTATAAAAGGCTGGACCGATTTTGACGATTTTTTTGTGTGTAAAAAGTTCTTTAAGCAATTTTGCGATTAATGACGCCGAGCATTCGATTATTATTAATAACATTTAAAATATATTATTAACCGTTTAATCTTAACAAATTATACACTATATTAGAGAAAAATGAACCAATTCAATTAGGAAAAGCGTTGGCAAATTTTGCTTTCGCGTAAGCGTTTATATTAGCTTGTCACGTCATAATCTAGCTTCTTATATATATTATATTATATTAAGACACAGTTTTTTTTATTTATTTTTTCTTTTTATTGTATAGGTGTGGGCCACCTGATGGTAAGTGGTCACCGACGTCCATAGATAATGGCATTGTAAGTAATGTTAACCAACCTTGGGAACTAAGATGTGATGTCAATTGTGCCTGTAATTACACTGGCTCACTCACCCTTCAAACCGGAACACAACAATACAAAGTACTGCTATTTTGCGGTAGAATATTTGATGAGTGGGTGGTACCTAACCAGACGAGCTTGCATAAAGCTCTACCACCGAGTCTAGACATAGTTCGAAACGAGAAGTATAAGATTATTATTTTATTAAGATTATAATTTATTCGTTTTTCCAATTGTAATAGTATGCATAATTTTCTGCACTATCATTTTGCTATATTATGATAACAAATTTTACACACAATATTTTACTTATTTAATCAGAAAAAGAATCTTAAGTAATTATTGCTCTTTTTTAACTGTTATTGACAAAATTCGCAATCGCTAATATAAATAAGGACGAATTTCAAGAATCACTCATAGAAAAAAAATCAAGCAATTCGCTGTTGCCATATACAAAATATAATTGAAGTCACCAATTAAGCGAATTAATATATAATAATAATATAACGGACACTGATAATATTTTCGCTACCATTTCGTAATCGCATGATAATTTTATTTGGGCACACAATTTAATTTACATAAAAAATACACTTACGTGTAAATATCATTTTATATATTATTATCCTAGTTTTATTTATATTTAAAATAATACACAACACTAGTTATACAATAATTCTTTTTTGTATAATAATTACGGACGGATTGACAAATAAGCATATGTGGGGGGGGGGGTAAGTGGTTACCACCGCAAAAAAAATGTTTGCTTAAATTGTCAAATAACCATACACACATATTGGTATGAATTCTGGGTTATTTTTAATATTAAGCGATATTAACATATTATTTACCTCGAACATAGGGTTTTTGGTGACCCTGGACAGTTCGCGAAACTCGAGTTGAATTGTAGTGACCTCAGCGGTGGTACTGTAATGCGACCAGTCAGGCGAATGCGCGGTTCGCGTGCCCAAATTGACATCCGAGTATGGAATGCCAGACTTTGATGAAAAGGCAGCCATGAGACGTTCGCCGAGATCTTTCTGAAATTTTATATCAAAATCAAAAACAAATATTGAATAAGTACAAGGAATAGAGAATAACGATTAAAGGCGTAGAGGTTTTAGTACAAAACTTTATAACTAGATCTTTTAGAGCTAGATTTAAAAAAAAGTGTCTTTAATTTGGATGAATCCTACGAGGAAATTAGGAAGTTAGGGCTGGGTATACTGGAATATTTTTCATTGGTATAATCTATGCTATATGCTATTGCTATAATCTATGGTTTACCAAGCAAAATAATTTTATGATTTTGGATATTTTATTTTATTAAAACATTTATCCTCGTAACAAAACAGAAAACAATACTTACGGCTTTATCGAGGAAAACAGTATCTTGCGTGAAATGGAAGTTCGTGAGCAGAGCGCCGAGAACTCTAATGGTCACCTCGAAGAAATTGACATCTTTGTGCTTTGTGAAGACCAATTCGTTTTTTATCCATTCCTTTCCTTCCTCGAACTCTGTAATGAAGTAGAGTTACCACGTAGGATAAATCAAATAAGAGGTTCCAGGTCCATATCTAATAGGGCGGGCAATCTAAGAGAAACCTAAACCTCTAGGTCTATTTCTAACACGCCGGGCAACCTAAGAGAAACCTACACCTCTAGGTCTATTTCTAACACGCCGGGCAACCTAAGAGAAACCTAAACCTCTAGGTCTATTTCTAACACGCCGGGCAACCTAAGAGAAACCTAAACCTCTAGGTCTATTTCTAACACGCCGGGCAACCTAAGAGAAACCTAAACCTCTAGGTCTATTACTAACACGCCGGGCAACCTAAGAGAAACCTTAACCTCCAGGTCTATTTCTAACACGCCGGGCAGTCTAAGATAAGCCTACGCGCAGGAGGTCTATTGCTGCAAGCATTTGTGCGTCAATGCGGCCACACTACTCCAGCACTCTATTACTACTTTACGTATTCATTGAGTCACGGGAGTATTAGTGATAACTTCTTAAATGCGTATTGAGAATCTAACGAAAAAACCTTTTTTACTAGCTTGATCCGTGACCTTTTAATCCGCAACCATATAAGCCAGCCTCTAGAATAATACAGTAATTGAAGTTCCACACTTACCTTCGTTGAGGCCCATAATGTAGGCAGTATCAAGACTGTCGACAATGGTAAGTCCGAGCGAAAACCAATCATAAGGCATTCCAGACACAGGCTTCAAGTTATCGTGACCCCATGCGTGTTCCTTGTATCCCCTCCATGCATGCTTGAAAGATTCAACCACGGCGAATTGGCGGGCGTTGCTTGGACCTGGAATCATTTATCAAATATTTTAAATAAAAATGTTACAAATGTTTTTCAACATAACGGACATCGTCCTGCCTGGGTATATATTATATACAAATTGCAATGGCGGTCTGTAGAACGGTATGGAATTTGATGTTACATTTACAGAAACATGTATAATAATGTGTCAACTTACAATAAATATTATAATTCTGCGCTAAATTAAAGAAATAAATAAATAATAAAACAATATATTTTTTATCTGTACAGAAATAAACTTCCGGTACGCAATCATCCGGTGTACGGACTTTAAAAGTTTTAAGACGTCACCTGAAAAGACGGGCCTCTCGTAAATTTCTACGGCACTTTTCACAACCACACTTTTTGTTGTTGGTTCCTTGGCTTTTGTTAGATTTTTAATGGTAATCTGAAAAAAAAAATGGGTAAATTAACTAATTTGAAACGTTTTCGTATTTATTACGATATTAATGCTTGAAAAACTTGAGTTAAGATTCAAGTGTTCCTTCCCTTACTTCACTGCCGGTGTCTACCGGTTACTGAATTGATGGAATTATTAAGACAAATTAAGAACATGAAAATCAAATGTTACTATGAATTTGGCGACCAACATTTCAATACGATTTGCGAATGTGATAATGCTGCCATAAGAAACATTAAGGCCACGTTTCACACCATATTAGAAATACGTTGCCATTTGATAGCGCTTTGAATTTGTTAAAAGTGGGTTTGGTTATTTGGTCAAATATACATGTGACACTAAAGTTCAGATTCCTTCGGAAAACGACAATAATCGGACCAGACATCCAGACCATTTGTAATAAGCTAATTTTTAAGTGTTTTTTATTGCTTAAAAAATCAAAAAATCTAATCAGCCCTTAATAATGCGATTGTAAAGAAATGGGGTATCAAGCTTTACGAACATAATATGTACGCACATCAATAAACAACAGACTAAGCTCAAAGCGGATGATGAATCGCGATGAATTATGCATCCGGTATTCTGGCGACAGTGGAAGCAATCCGCCCCCACTTGTCGCTGGGAGAAGAAGCGGCAAACTTACGTTTAGGCCGACGCAGCTGCTTACCGGAAATGGCTGTTTCGGTAAGTACCTTCATGGGATAGCGAGGCGGGAGGTAACACCTTCCTGCCACGAGTGTGTGATTGGCATCGAGAAATGCTGGATGCAGATGGTCTCTTTCTGCGAGAGTGTCATGTGCCAGAAAGAGGCCGCGGAGCGTGAGCGTGAGGCGTCTTCCCCCGCTGACCCGCTCCGCCCAAGAAAACCGAGGAGGAGGCGCTGACAATATGCGCACCTTCTTCCCCCGCCATAAGCGTCGCTAGGGGTAGGGGGTTCTCGTACCCCGAAAACCCCCTGTAGGAATGGAGGCCCGCTTGGGACAACAATCAGGACCTCGCGGTAGGATGCGCAAGCGATCCTGTAACGCCCTCTCGAAGACGGATAGGGTACCGCTGGTTTTTTAGTGGATATTCCGGAGCCTTCTGCGCCGGCGATTCCCACATACCTATGTGGGGGAAAGGCGTAAATGCGTTTTTCCAGCGAAAAAAATTACGTAGGCGACGTGGGCCACCGCTTACGGCCGGATCGCGATCCAGGTGGACCCGCGCCCCGAAGGTTTATTTGTGACTTAGAAGGCGTGAACGGATCGAAAAATTTCACCCGTCATGAAAACATGTTACAGACATCCCTAAATGTGTTTTTATTCAGCCTAGGCAGAGAGCCTCGCAAAATGTATCTTGCCCATATAAAATTAGGTCTTGTCCCCTCCCCACATTTTAAATGAAATTAAAAAGAAGGTAATGCACTAATAACCTGGCACTTTTAAAATAAAGTAACCAGAAGAATTTTCCATCATGTCCTTAAAATAAATTTTGTAAGGGAAGTTATGCAAAAATATGCCAAAGCTCATAAAAGAGACTTATTGGTCTCTGAGATAACAATGTTATATAATTAAGGACGTAATGTAATCACTACATATTATATAACTAAGTTCCCCGCCGCTTCTATGTGTCTGTCTGAACGCGCAAAATTTATCCATTGTTTACCACCCCTCGGACGCTTCGGACCCTTCCGTCCGTATATACATACATATACGGATATATACGGACGTAGTAGGGGTGCATAATAATATTTTCGACGTTTCAAATGTTGATATTTCGGGAATGATGTTCTGAGGTAAAAGTGAAAATGCCACTCATTTGTATGATAGCCACCGTTAACAGTCACCGTTTGCGAAAAAATTGTAAAAAACCGATAACTTTTTCCCCGACCTATTGTTTCAGCAGAAGTAGGATCGGTTTGTATTTTTGACATTTCGTTCCTAATAGAATCTTTACCAATATGCAACTCTGTGCGAATTATCTTAAGCTTCACATTACTTCTTTATCCATTTTGATAACGGCAAAAACAGTTTGAATAAAGAAAACAGTGAAGTGAGAAAAACCGATGAAAGAAACTAAGCGAAATAATGTTTAGAAACCGATTCTTATATGTAGATAAGTAGCTATGGAAATAATATTTATTGCATGTTCACCATGTACATGCGTTCTGTCAAGTATTCATATACGACTCATCACTGTTTAATTATTCAGAGCACTTGCTTAGCAACGATTTAAGTTTGAAACTGTACAGAATATTATAATAGATAATCAAACATGTAAAATGAATAATAAGTTAGTTTTGAACTTTGACTTCGTCTAGAACTTATCAAATATAATTTACTTCGCATATTTCAAATACTAATTTATAATTTTAACTTTGAGTACAGATAGCAATTAAAAGGCGTATTGACGAAAACGATAATCAATAAAACTCTTGTTAAAAGCTTTACTTTACCGTAGTAGCCAAATACCATAAGCGATGCATGCATGCATGACAAAATAATTGTGTTGGAATTTAATATTTTATTGTTAGAGCGCGCGAGATTTTTTATTTAAACAGAATAAATTATAAATTAATTTTAAAAAATATATAGGTATTTGACTTATGTATAATACACTAGCAATTCACCCGCGACTTCGTCCGCGAAAATTTAAAGACTATTATTTCACGTAAATTTGTATTTACCTACGTTAGAAACTTTTTTATTACTTTTAATCAATAACTACCCGTCATGCCATATAAGTTCTATATCATAATACATAATATAATTATTTATTAACGCGGCACACGCGAGTACAGTTCTCAGTCGTCATGATTTTTAGACATCTTCAGCAATTATCATTACGTAACATTAATTTATTACGTAAGACGATTTTTACTGGTTTTTGAACCCCATCCTCTCCTAAATAAAAAAAAAATAAGAATAGGCCGACCCCTTTTTTTTAAATCATTTTTTACGGTCGTAGAGCGGATTTATGTATTTAGACTTCTTAAGTAAAAAGACTTTACTTCTTATGGTGGGGTCACTGGCAGTTTGAAATAGATTTCCCAAATCCGTTTTACACATTCAACCGTTTTATAATAGAAGTAAAGATATCATATTTTATTCATACTTTCAGGTGCTTTTTTAAATAAATTTATTAATTTTATCTCTGAAAGAAAAATAAACTAATGGAGATTTCACTTTTAAAACTAAAATTTGTTTATATTTCACGTTTTCACTGTGCATTTCACACAATACACTGATTTTAGACGATTTTCATGATAAATTGTTATTATATAAAAATTAATAATTACCGGATCGTGTTTGCGCCTTATCTTGTTCGTACTCAGGGGTTGTTTCGTAAGAAAGAGGATCACCATTACAGTTATCAAAACGGCGAAAAACACATAAATCAACGACCTTTGCAGCCGTGACAGCCTGTTCCAGTGCTGAAACAATAGTAAAATGTAAAAAGCTTTTATTTCTTCCAAGCACTGACTATTTCAATAACAATTATTTTGAAGTTTTGTTAGTTGGTTACATCACAAAATTATTAACACTTTTAGATATTTTGTCTAACACTGTTAATCTGACAAAATTAACTATTATATTAACTTCACTTCACGAATGTTCTAAATGGAAAAAAAATTTTTTTGATAGGTTTTAATTAATTTACCTATCATTAAAATCTTTAAAAAATACAAAAATATTACACACCATTACTGAACGGATACAACTCATTTTGTCAGATGCTACTGACAGACTGAAGTGAGGAGTGAGGAGGTTTGAACAATTGCAGCTGAACTGACATATATCATATGTCAGTGCGGGTGGTACAATGATGTTTTTATTAAAGATTCATTTAGTAACTGAAATTGACCATGCCTTTTTATTTATCATAAATTGTTTTTTTTATTATTTATAGTTTTTAATTAGAGAAAACTAGCAATATGAGCTAAAGCCTTCTATGCATGACCCTTATACTATATACTACAAACACAGTCATCACAGATACAACTGTTTTTAAACTAACTCTACGACAGATTCAAAATGAATATGTAATTTGTTGCAATATGTTATCTGTTATAAATTTATAGATTTGTTTTTAAAAGTAAATATATATTTCTGTTCTGAATGTAGTGTAGTCGACCATCTGTTAGTGTCTAATAGTGCACCATGCTATTTCCTATTGACAGAAATAATAAGTTAGATGTTCCCAGACATGTAATTTTTCAAACATAGCTAGTGTGTTTGGTAATAAAAATTAATTGAGGTTGCATTATTGTAGATACAATAAATATTAATTGTGAGACTATAATTGATATTTTATAGTCTTTTTTAAAATCACACATAAATGTGGACAGTCATGTTTTTGTGTCATACAACACGAGTAAAGGTTTTAAATGTAGTTAGAGTCAATGCTTTGCTTGTGTTTATTAAAATCTTGCAGGTGGTACAAGAAACATTGCTAGTCTGCATGAGTTAGGTAAATAAATAGTATAGAAACATAATAGTTTTGATGAAAATTGATTGAGATGAAAGGAAAATCTTAAGGTTGAATTTGATTGCATCATATGTATATAATACTTAAGCAAGCTCTTGATGCTGTAAGCTCGGTCTTGTATCAAAATTGCAGGGTTGCATAGGCTTTTTTTCAAAGTGTGCATTGATTACATGTATTATTTTATATCACTTTTACTTACCCTTATTATCTTCCTATGTGAAGTTGATTGATCTAAATTTTCTTTTGATCCATTATCAATCCATGTTTCTATTTTACTAGATTTAAATATTGAGGGTAACAATGGACCACTGAGGTCAATTTTTGTGTCTCGTTTCAAATTCATTTTTTTCCTATTTTGTTTACCTTATGATAATTAATGCCATGTTAGTTTCTGGAAATAAAAAGAAGTTAGAAATATGATATCTTGATAAGGAACACATTTATCCAATAGTAATATAATTGATAATAAAATACATATTTTGATAAATCATTGACATTCTATTTGGTAAAATAAAATATTTAAAAATGTAGTCTACGGAGAAAAAATTCTAAAAGTTAATTATGACCGTTTTTATTTATTTAAATAGAATATTCTAGTATATTGAAATATTTAAAGAACATAGCGTTGTTTGAAACATTAATAGTATTACTAAACTACTATAAATTAATTATTATTAATATTAGTATGATAAAATAACAAATTTTCTTTCTTTTCATACTTGAACAATTTGAGGCTTCAATTTGCCCTTAACTAACGTCTTACGCAAATTTGCAAATGAATTAACAATAATGTTACATAAGTAATAATTAATGTTTATAAATACAGATATGAGTAGGTAATTAATAGCAATTCGTCAACTAAATAAGAAATGGTAAAAAATTTAAACCACCGAAATTCCAATAGTTCATTAACCTAACAAAGGGTTATATTTAACAAACATGTTACTTAAACTTACGGTAAAAAAAGCAGTTTCGTTGTTACTTCCGAGATAATTAACTTTAATCCAACACATATATCCTTCCACGTCTACATTAAGAAAAGCGCATCTTATGTTTTTTAGTATTTCACTATTTTTTAAATGGAGCAAAACTTTTAATAGATTTTTGTAATTCACTGAAGCTTTTTATCGTTAGCATATTGCATTGTTATACATTTATAATGAACATACACTTACATTTCGTTAAAATATTAGTAAAAGACAGGGATCGAAGAATGTATGGAATTTTCAGTAGCGGTCAAAGAGAATTTATTGATGATAGTGCTTACTGCTCAGCCCGGCGGCCTCACATGAGTTTACTATAGATTATACACAGACGTTAGAAAGGTGTCCATACAAATAGAGGATTTAGGCAATCTTAAAGTTTTATGAAAATCTTAAAAAAAATAGCAATTAATATTTTTATTGATGATGGTTATTTTTACTATATTAAATCATCAATATTTGTAGATTTCATTTATATTTTCATCTATGTGACAACTGTAACAACTTATATGAGTTGTAACAGAATAGTTAAGAAAGGACCGAGAATTCAAAATAGAAATTACGTTTTAACAATGATAACCAATTTAGCCTAGCTTATTATATACAGCAACACTAAAATATAATTACAAAACAATAGTAAATACTGCATTATATTATTTATAATTAATAACAACAATCATTATTCTCCAAACAAAAAAAATATTATTTGTTTTACGTTTCTTTTTAGTAAGATATTATAAAATGTTATACCCATAATTTGTGTCCATGTACAATTATAAAATGCCATGTAAATTAATACTTAGCGATGAAGGTTACACATACACACTAACTACTTGTTACTAGATGGCGAAATAATACGCTGACTATAATTTATTCTGTAATCTATTCGTTTATAGATGGAGCTCCTCGCATTGAAATAATTTATATCTTGTATCTCTAATCTTAATTTTAAATAAAGTAAAGGCTGGAGACAACAAAAAAAGAAAAATCCATTTATGTCATCGATGATAGTTTCATCAGTTGATTTATTTAATTTATAGCTTCACATTTTTATTATTAATGCAGTAAAAATTTGTTTTATATTAGTGTATTTCACATAAATTAAAGAACAATTTATATTTCTGCTTAAATTTGTTTCTATAAATTCGACGTACATGCCTCAATCTGAGTACTGGCCATTTAATAAGCCTGTAGAGAACAATGATGACACGGGAGAACCGTCTTTCTTAGTATGTATTTTATTTAAGCTATATAAAATTAAATGAGATAGTACAATTATCTAAATAGATTAAATAAATCAGTTACATCAATTGTATACCATCGCTTAGACATGATAATATTATCACAGAAATATTTTGCCGCCGTCGCGACGATCAAAATCTATTCTCTCCTAACAGTAAATGCAAGGCTACGATCTTAACCTAGCAGCGGCTCCAGTGATGGTTGGATAACACATGTAGCAGAGTTTCACCCGACTACCGAATATAAACATAAATGATGGACGTAAAAGTACATAATACTTTTATTGTGCTTCGAACCCGTTATCTATTTTATCTACGACCGTCTCGGCTATCCAACCTAACCTAATAAAAGAGTAGGCGATAATTTAATATATAAGTGCATATTTACAAGATATGAAATATGAGTGATTCTCTTGAAACCTGTAGTGATGTGTGGCTTGTATAGTGAGTTCTATTAAAACCGTGGGAGTTTCTTTGGCTTCGAAACTTTTTCTTTGACTGTGATGAAAATACTTAATATAATGTTCGAATGAAAATGGAATATAGTAGAAACCAAAATCTCTGAATATTTAAATTTAATAAAACACTATTTTAAATTAATGAAATGGTTTTTGAGAAACGCGTATTACTTTCAGATTAATTTGGAACATGGCGTGAATTGATGATATAATATTTATTTAAATATATTAAAATCAACGATAAATATGTTATATTCCATTCTCATTTTGCTATAAATACTTAATTAGAATAATTGTTATTTAAAATAATGATAAGCATTAAAACTGACTCTTTTTGGCGTAATACTCAATAAAAAAAATTATAATACAAAATGATTTTGCATATTTTATATAAATGTCATTTCCGTATGTCTTATATACGTTGTATTAGATAATTGAGCTTGTGATGGCGTAACTAATGATTAAAATAATATAAACGTTTTCAGCAAAAACAAGTAGGCGTTATGGAGGATGAGATGAAGGAAATGCAGATGGAATTAGCTGCAATGAAACGGGACAGATTATATTTGAGTAATCAGAATCCAGCTTGTGGAATAGTTAGTTGATTCATACAATCTTATATTGTTTTACCTCATTATCTGCCTTGTTTTTTTTGTCTTAAGTTAGAAGTATAAAAATATTAAGACTTGTTTTGATTAGGATGACCATTCACAACGAAGTATAAATAGCTAGACAGAACATATTATCTTTTACAAGTGTGCGAAAAGAATTGCTTTCATTAAAGAACTCCAGTAGAATAGTTCATTTTTTTTTCAAAATTTCACATTTTTTCTGTTGTCTTTTATATACCTCGTTTTTTTTTATAGGATACTGTCACAGACAAAGATTTAGCCCTGTATGAAGGTTCGATGAAATCTCACGGTGAAATCGAATTTAAAGTCTTCCCTCAGGTTTGTTCAAAGATATCTATCACCTAGTACCGTAGACTGGTTTCGTACATACCTATGTGATAGGCAACAGTATGTAAGTTTTGACAATATGTTATCCTCTCCTTGTTTTCTTCAATCTGGGGTACCGCAAGGTAGCGTTCTTTCACCTTTGCTATTTTCTATTTTTAATAATTCTGTCTCATCACTTCTTTCCTGCTATTACCATCTTTATGCCGATGATCTACAGTTATACGTAACGACACCAATTAACAACATTGCTAATGCTATTCAAACATTAAATTCTGAAATTGAAAAAATTGCAGTATGGTGTCATTCATATGGACTTTTACTCAATCCGAATAAATCGCAGGCTGCTATTATCGGCAGCTCCCAGCAATGGTATAAAATTAATCAGGCCCGTATCCCTCCCATCCTTCTTAATGGTAGTGCACTTCCACTGCTTCCTAAGGTTAAAAACTTAGGGTTAATTATAGATAAGTCGCTTTCTTGGGTCCCTCAAGTGGCAGAGGTGAGTCGTAAAATTTTCGCCACCATTGGCTCTCTCAGGCGCTGGAAAAATCTTATGCCGTATAAAACCAAATTCACCTTAGCCAACTCTCTGCTATTGCCCCTATTGGACTATGCCGACTTGGTATATCTGGATCTTTCTGAGGAGCTGTTAGATAAATTAGAATGCTTGCAGAACATGTGTATTCGCTTCATATTTGGTTTACGCAAATACGATCATATCTCCCAGCATCGTAAAGCATTAAAATGGCTGCCAATACGGTTGCGTCGAAATATGCATGTTCTGTCCTTACTTTACACCATACTCTACCATCCTCAAACTCCAACTTACCTTAAAGAGCGGTTCACCTTTCTTGGTTCTCATACACCAATCAATCTACGCTCCGAGCAAGACAATAAATTGCTGATGCCGCTGAGTCACACCAAAATATATAACAGTTCATTTACTGTAAAAGCTGTCAGACTATGGAATTCCTTGTCTAGTGACATTCGTCAAGCTGAATCCGTTAATACTTTTAAGAGTCGTTTACATAATTATTATTTATCAATATAAGTATGTATTTACTATATAAATATATGTATGTATATATATATAAATATAAATATGTATGTATAAGTGTATATGTATGATTATATATATAGGAGTATTTGTGTCATATTATATATTTTATTAAGTTTATAAATATTTAATTAATTTTATGTATAAATTGTTCGCACACTATGCCCGATCAATTCTCCTGGCTAACAACAATATGTCTTTACTATAGAGGTTGCCTGGAAGAGATCACTGTAAGTGATAAGGCCGCCTTTGCATACTATATTATGTAAAACTTGTTCTTTGTATTTGTTATGTTTTCGTTGTGTGTGCAATAAAGAATAATAAAATAAAAAAATAAAATACCTTAATTTTTGTCGAATAGATTTTTAATAAAAATACAAAATATTCAATTAAAATAAGTTTCAAAATAATATTATTATGGCAGAACCTACTGTAAATAAATAGCAATACGGAAATGTACATAATATTTTGTAGATATCCAGGTTGCGCGAAGAGTTAATAAGAGCTAAGAATTCTGCAGATGAAGAAAGGTTTGAAAGAGAAAAATACGAGCGTAAACTCAAAGACCTCGAACTAAAGCTCAATAATATATGCAGCCCTGAAATGATGAATGTAAGAAAGGATGCAGACATTGCAAATTTATAAAAAAAAAAAATTCATGTGGTAACACAGTGTTTCAATAACCGTGTTATTAGTATAAATATAAATAAGACTTTAGAGCTTTGTGTAATTTCTTTTTGTGTTTCATCATTATCATCATTATCCCTTTTACGTATACTGCTGGACATAGGCAAAGTGGCCAGCTTAATGAGGTGCTATTGGAGAGCCAATGGCACGCCACTAAGCTCGCTATAAGTGTCTAAATTTTTTAACTTGATTAGAATTGCATGTAACATTTTGTAGCTCAGAATAGATGCAACCGAAAAAAAAAACTTATCAAAAAATAGTATGTAGTACGCTTGTTAGTTTTAAGTCAGACCATTTGCGACAAAAGCCGAACGCGACCGTTTATATCTCATTTAGGATTTAAATAAACTGATAAATTTAGATGTTTACCTACATAACCTACACCGATCGTAATAAGATATACATAAATTTAAAAATTCTAGATGTACAAATTGAATGCTATTTTCTAATTGTTGTATTATGCACTGTAAATAGTTCTTGATTAAATTACCTTTATTTATAATGATGTCGTTGTCAAAGTTGTTTATCTGGGTTTACTCCTCTTGTGGTTGGGATAGACTATAGAACTTGTTTTTATTTATCTATGTAGTGGTTCACTATTTGTTAGTGGTGGATAATACAACCCTGCAACCTGTAATAACAAACATAAATAATGTTAAATTCTTAATAGAATTGAACCATGAGTCCTTGTTTAAGCTACACACAAACTGCGACGCATTCAAATCGATCGTGGCATTTAAGTAAACGTTCAAAGTATTCTATTTTGAAAGTAAATCACTTTATTTATGCGTAGCATTTACAAAGTATTATTATTTGATGTCGACTTAATAAATTTTCTATTTACTCTGACCGTGTGAATCTACAATGGTAATTTAATACAATGTTTGTTAAATTGTACCTAAAGATACCGAGACCTACCTCACATGCACCGTCCCTATCTCATGATTATATAACTTGATGCGATTAATAATTTTAATACGTGCGAACAATAGGAATCGCGGAAATTTCCCAACGATGAGATAACGACGTTGAAGAAACAGCTTCGAGATATTAAAGAAGAAAGCGAAGAATTAAAAATGTCACTCAACGAGAAAATAGAAGAGTCTCAAGAATATCGGGCTAAAGTTAGTCGAGTTATATATATTTATGGAATAATATTTAAAGAAGTTGCCTTTAAAACGGATGAATTATTTCGTAAATTAGTTCGAATCCATTTCTGTGTGTAGTATTTTAATTAAATTATGTATTTTATTATTTGTTTACTTTTTATTTTGCAAATAATGATAAATATATTAAAATTAAATTATTATTAGTAAAAATGATTCTTGTTATGAACATTTTTCTAAGTAAAAAAAAAAACAATCTCTTCTCGAGCCTGGTATTGCAAAAGACGATGGCTTATGTCGTGGTTTTTTTTTTTGATGAATGCAATTTTACACAAATTTACTCATTGGCTTAATAGTTGAGGTATATAATTAGTCTAGTTATTGAACTTTTACTCCTTCGACGTCGATATAGCAAGAGCCGACTAAGATATTTGTTTTTGTGATGAACGCATTATTATCCATAACACATCAATGTCATCGGCATTTGGCACTTCAACAATTTGTATAGTAACTAAAATCACCAGCCTATAATTCCTTATTTTGTTGCGCAATAAATATATATCGTTATTAAGCATGTTCAAACGGAGCTGTACGTATTCGAACGTCATGGCTCAGTATATTGTTGCAGTACCTCCAGGCACAGCAGCAAGTCGAAGAGATGAAACGACAGATTGATGTCATTGAATTTGATAATAAACAAGTATCAGATCAAATACAAATCGAAATACAGAAGATGAAGGTATATAATTTCGACTGTATACTTTGGTTTCATTTTCTAGTTTTATAATATATTTATAGACAATTTTTTATCTCAAATAAGCTTTACGAAAATTCAGTAAGCGAATATTACACAGAACAGCTACAAAACTCAATCGATTGGATTATGACAGGGCAGAAATGATGCATTCTGTATCTGTTCGTGCTTATAAAACTAGTGATATATCTTGCGCAATTAACTAGTTTATTTTGAGTGAGGCTGATGTAGTCAAAATCGATCCGGAAGATATCATTATCTTTGTGTGCAGCCCCATATATACCGATGGACAGCGGGTAGGAATTTCATATACACGCTATATAGACATATGGTATATGTAATTTACTTCAAATTTAGATGCAGTTCCAAGAAAAACTGCAAGAATTAGCCCCTTTACCTGATCTATTGAAGGGTGCTCAAATTCAGCTCCAAGAAGCGAAGCAGTTGCAGAAGTTGGCGGAAGACAGTTCGGAACAGCTTTCAAACGAACTACATCGCGTGAAGGAAAAGGTATTATTAATATTATATAACTATGATGTTCACATTTTGCTAGATCTTCAATTGTATATAATATACATTAATATGTAATTATGTAAATATCAATAATAATAAATGGTATTAGTCAACCAGATATCATGATACCATGCCTCCATCTATCAGATCCCAAATAATAATGAGTTAATGAAAATTCAAAAGTTTTGTGTAAAACCTGTAACAACAGGCCACACTCATTTTACACGTGTGAAAACCTTGTGTATCCAGAAGCGTTTCACTTGAAGAAGAAACGTTTCAATGAAATTCAATCTTCAAATTATATTAACTTTAAAATTACGTAATAAATATAGTCCAATTAATAATTGCTATGGGGCTTAAATTTTTAAGCTTCTTGGGAAGGTTCGTTCCGTGAAGGAGATTTTATGCGATTAACGGATTTCATTTTCCAACCATTTCGTGTTCAACCGTAATTTTCAGTAGATGGAAATAGTCGGTACGTAATCCTGTTTGTTTTTCGTCTAGGCTATTACACCATTTAAATTCTTAGTTATTAGTGTAATAATTTAATAAATATAGATTAGGAACTTCAGATTATTTATTATCTAAAGCGGTTTAAAGCATAAAATTAAATGTCATCCGTTATTGGTATCTATTGGAAGATATATTTTAAGAAAGCTTTAATTTAAAAATAAATCTTATTTTTTTTTTATTAAAATTAACTTACAGCTGGTGTTAGCTGTAAATAATTACAATATGGAAAAGGCAGATAGAATAAAAGTAATCGAAGATAACAAACAATTAAGATTGGAAGTTGAGGAAAAGCAAAGAGAAATTGATGAACTGTCGAAAAATATTGACGAAAACAAGTGAGCACAATATGTCCTAAGTATATTTAATTTTGGAGGTGAATATAACATAACACTTAGATTTCACACGCCGCAACAACAATCCTAACAAAACATTTAATAGTATTAAACAGAATTTATAGTTGCCGGAAGATTGTTAGACGTAATAATTACATTAAGACGTTTTTTTACTCACGAGGACATTTTTTTACTTAATAATATAAAAATTAAACGTCAAAAAAAGGTAACGTCAATTTCAGTCTGTTAAAATAAAACTTATAAATAAAAACGAGCCGGTTGGCGTGGTTGCCTTTCACGCCGCAGGTGTGGGTTCGATTCCCACCCAGGATAGACATTTGTGTGCATAAGCATGTCTGTATGTCCTGAGTCTGGGTGTAAATATCTATATAAGTATGTATTTACAAAATAAAAAGTAGTATATGTAGTATATCAGTTGTCTGGTTTCCATAGTAGGAGTTCTGTTTAGTTTGGGATCACTGGCCTTGTGTGAGTGTCCTAGGATATTATTATTATTATTATTAAAATTATATAAAAGGTGACGTAAATGTTACTTGTCTAGTTAAGCTAGCACACACAGCGTAAATTCTATATTCATCAACGTGCTGTAACGACTTATATGTATTTAGTAAAATCGTCGAAGAAATAAATTTAATATTATAGTGAGATGGTTTCCAACTGTAATGCGATCTTAAATATACAACTAAAGATAAGATTTATAATTATAAGCAGATGCTCAGTACTCCGCTTGCAAGAGAAACTTTCTCAACTAGAGATGAGATACAAAGAAAAAGCACTAGAATGTTCTCAATTGCTGAAAGATTTGGACGAGCTAAGACTCGAGAGTAGCAGATCACTAACGAGAAGTAAAGAAAGATCGGACTCAATGAGACGCTACATGCAAACCCAGGTGTCGGAGCTAGAGAGACAGCTGATACAAAGCAGGGCTCAGTGCAGGGCGTGTCAGAAAGAAAGGGATGATGTGAGTAAATACGAATTATTTATTAATGTACAACAGTGAATTGACTGATCTGTGTGCGCTTGAGTAAAATCAATGTAATCTCTACTTAAATTATAAAATGGTAAAATGTATTAGTTCTTCTATCGCTTGATATTGATATTGTTAGGGGGGGGGGAAGGTTATCTCTCATATGATATAGCCAATGTCTTACTTTTAACAGATAAGTCCTATTAATAGTTTACATTCTTCACATTGATAGAAAACAATGATCAAGCCATAGTCAGTTTTTATGTAATCATATAAAGGACAATTGTATAACCATATACGAAAAAAAGCACATGGCGGATGTGTCGCTCGGCTCGATGCTAATTGTGTTTCTTTAAGTCAAAGTCAAAAAAATTTATTCAATGTAGAAGTGTTACACTTGCTTATTGGTTGTCATAAATCTACCACCGGTTCGGAAATAAACACCTCAGACCTGACAAGTACCGGCGAAAGTAACTCAGGGTGTTTTTTTCATTCATCTATACAATATAGGCAATTTATCCAATAACAGGATAATAGTTTTTTATTTAAAATACCCTGGCGGCGATCGTTTCATCATCTAGTAATAGTGGTTGTAAATTTATACTTATTTCTGGTGTTAACAGTATGTACGTCACAATTTCTGGGAAAATCTTTTACGAATAGCGCTCTTCTGCAGTACAAATTGTATTAATTTCGGCTGCATTACCCCAGAGTAGAATGACATAAGACATTATACTGTGGAAATAACTAAAATACACTAGGCGAGCCATATCTACATCAGTCAAAATTCAAATTTTTTTACCGCGAAAGCTGCAGTGCTCTGTCTATTTGCCAATTTCTTAATATGAAGCTTAGAATCTATGGTGATACCAAGAAATTCTGTTGCTTCTACAGCATCTAAAGCTGCCCCATTTAAAAGTACATTCGGTTTTACAAATTTCACGTTGGGAATAGTGAAATCATTTTATCTTTTTACTGTATAACAGCAAATTATTAACAGTAATCCAATGTGCTATTTCAGAGAGAGCATTGTTCACCTCGTCACATATAGATAAACATTTTATATTTAAAAATTAATGAAGTCTTATCAGCAAACAATACTATCTCATGTTTATTATTAAGAGATGTGGCAAGTCATTTATATAAGTGAGAATAGAAATGGATGTCCCTCAATAGATCCTTGAGGGACTCCCACACCAACTGGCCCTGAGCCCTTGGAGATCTCATTCTATTTATATCTCTGAATCCGATTGCTCTAATACGAAATCAGAAGGCTGAGTGTTGTGTCTAGTTTGCTTTAGTGTATGTTGCCATCAGTTAGAATTTAGCAGCTTACTTTGGCTGCTGATGTTTTTTTTTTCAAGATGCCTCACATTTAATCTTTTTGGATAGAAATTTTTGTTTTGTCGTCTTCTCTTTCTTGTAGTAGTATTATGAATATTCTATCCTAGATGGATCCGGATGGTGCTCGGTCAGTTTGTGCATCTCTATTATGAATTGCTATTGTAAGGTTATAAATATATAATATATAGTCTAGAATCACCGTGGAAGTCGCCATTTCTTATACATATTTTACGACGTATTAAAATACATCATGGAATGGTAGGTTTTTCTTCGCACATTTTACATAAGGATGACATAAGGATGTCCGTGTCGAAGCTTAGTATGCCTCATGCATTTTGAGGACGTTGGATCCTTCCCCGGTGCCGTACCTTTTTTGTCCTCATTTAAGAAAATTTAATTGTGGTACAATCTTAATTTAGTTAAATAATAAAGTTTAACGTTTGACTTTTTCTTCTTACTGTTCGTTCTTATCGTTAATAACTTGGTCAATGCCATTGACAACGTTACAAAATAATGAGTTTGAAAATTATATTAGAAGTTGCGACATATATGTGCCTCATTTATCGTGCCACATGTGCTAGGACAACTTTTTATATTACAAAATAATTGATCCGTACATTGTATGGATTAACATAAATCATTCATATTTAATCGATCTGATCGTACACATTATATAAAACGGATGTTGGTGTATCTGTTTGAGATTAATTTTAGACTGAAACTCGTTAGTAAAAAGCTTTTTACGGTCGTGTATATTTTTTATAAAGGATTTTTTTATTACGCAGCAAAATACATTTCTTTACCGTTGAACCGATCGTCACAATTGGTATATATATATTATAAGATCACATCGGTCAGGCTTTGCTAGTATACATATATAGCTATACTAGCTGTGCACCGAGGCTCCACCCGCGTATAATTCATAAAATATAATGAATTATTTTATTACTATAATAAAACAAGCGCGCGCGCGCACACACACACACACACACACGCATATATATGGCTACTGGTAAAGAAATACGTAATTAACGATTTGAAATTAATTTTCATAAGATACCGTAGGGTTTACCGATCCTATATATGGCCTAACATTTGCGCCATCACATGTTCTTTGTGTGTACGAATTTCATCAAGATTGGTCAAGCCGTTCTTGTGTTATAAGAAGACATACAGACACACAGACAAAAATGAATAAAATAGTATAATGTGAATCACTGCATCATAAAACGTTTATTTATCACAAAATTAGGTGAAAAACAAAAATGTACAGACAGAATCAATAGATTTATATAGTAGTATAGATATAGATAGATAATAAAGGTATGTGCTTCAAACGTATAATAAATAGGCAAATTTAATACCTTTTTCTCATGTTTGTTTACCGATTTCTTCTGTTTACTAACTTTTGATGAGCTTTAATATTATCTATAAAAATATAGAAACTCGCCAACTTGTATATTGTTATGTGTGTTCGACAACAAGGCGAACACTAGTTCAAATAATACATAAAACGAGTTTTAGCAAACGACGGGTCATTTTATACGAATTTAGTTATCAACATTGCTTAAAAAACTCATTTAGCGTCCTCTAACATCTGTGACGTAGCTTAAGTATACAGTAAAAAATGCTGTATCATTAAATTTCATGTGTAACACGATAAAAACAACAGGCCAGTGATGAATGTTGGAGCCAAAATATTGCTGTATTGATTTTAATTATATTCTTTAATTTCTAATTTCAAAATGTAATTATACTATCAGTAAAAACTTTTTTACCCAACTTTAAAATTAATGCGTTTAACAGAATGGGAATATGATAATGAGGTTGTGTGAAAGGAGGTTGTATGGTGTATATGGGTTATAACATGTTTTATTTACAGGCGTGTAAGTTATTAAATATTCATATAATACTATGAACATAACTCTGCAAAATAATACACCGATGTATATGGTGAGGTTGCGTAAAAAGTGGTTTAACAAGATATACATAAGTAATTTCTATAGGCGTGCATAGCTTATTTTAATTTTTAAATGATTACGTTGAAGGTGAAATCATGTTATATTTTAATAATATTCAACAGATAGATTAAGAATCATAATTGTAATTAAATTTAACTCAACCTATTCGATCAACTGTCTCCATATATTGTTCATCATCTAATCCATGTATCAGCTTCTAAGGCTGTAGATCTCGAGGTCGTTGGATTCAATTCCTATTTCAAGACCTATAAAAAGTAAGTGGCTCTTTCTGATAATAAATATAGTAGCTTAGAGATTGGTGGTGTTAGACTCCAGTGCCTCTTAAGCCGCGTAAAGATTAGTTCTGCTTCTGACCTCCTGTCCTGTCGGATTACAATCCCATCGGTTTATGAAAGTCAGTGAATAGATATTGCTGCTGTGTTTGCTCAGACACTTGTGCACTACAATATTTCCTGCGTAGATTGAAGAAAAGGGTAAATTTTGTTTTTGGCGATTATTCAGCTCCAAGTCATGATAACAAAATTGCAATTTTAATTTATTTGCTGTTTTTACGCTCTACAATTATCATAGTATAATATTTTTACCTATTGTTAAGCCTTTTCGATAAACAGAATGATAAATTAGAAAATGAAAAGGTAGAAATTTTCTATTCGCTGTGTTCTTATTGCATGAGATTCGATTAGGACAACACCATCAAACGTTAACATCAGCAGATATTGTTTACCGATTTCTCTTATTATTCAGGTACGTCAACGTATGCAAATCCAAGTGAATAATCTACAAGAGAATCTCGAAGTTGTCGAAATAAGACTCCGAGCGCTTCAAAACCAAGTCGCAGCACTGAAAAACACCTACGCCATCATTTTAGCTGACGATGATGATAATTGTGACGTCGCCAAAATCATAACTACCTAATATACATAAGAAACAGTCTTGGCTTGATATATTATTAGTAATTGTATATTTTTAACGGGTTTAATAAAAACATTAAAGAAACTAGAAATAGCTGTTTTTAATTAGCAGCGTAGTAACAACGCTGTTATATCATTACGACCGTAAATCGATTCGATACGCCTTAAGTTAAAAGGTCTTGTGTTTTTTTGTGATTTTTTTGTACTCTTTTTTGGTTAATTAAGTTCTTGTTGTTTCGAATGTTTGGATGAATTTAAAAATAGGTCATCATACCTTAATTAAGCTGGAATGAGCAAGTCAAAATATTTCAATACAGGCAAATTAATATTATTTCCAGCAGGAGAAACAACAACAGTAATTAACGTCGGAATTTCAAATTAACTTCAAATAAAAATGGCTTTAATTCCAGTCTAAGCACAAACAGGGTATTATATTTTTATAAACTGTTAACTAAGATAATATAGAGTTTAAAAAAAATCCTAATCCTAATTATAAAATACACATATGTCATGTATATCTATATAAGGTAATAAATGAGAAGACCTTTTTTGTAACGCTAACGTAAAAAAAAACTACTTAACAAATATACATAAACTTATATCAGAACATGCAGCGCGTTCCGGAGAAAGTTTCGGTAAATAATACATGATCAAGCTGGATCAAGTTTTGTCTGTAAAATGTACAGGAATTGAGAAACTCCTTTTTTAAATTCGTCTGAGAATTGTTCTTATGATTGTTACAATATTAAGAATATAGGAACTTGTTAGTCTTTTTCAATCATAATTCATTAAATTTTTTGGATGAATAAAAATTTTCTTATTTTGTTTCTACGATCTTAAGGTTGCTTGTGTTAGCGATAAGGAAAAAGTTGCAACGACTCTTGTGTATCTCTTAGCAGTATTTTGTTTTTGTTTCACTGACATATAATTAATAGTAACAGTCGTTGTTATATTTGAATATTCCTTTATATTATTGGCGTGATAGACGGAATGAGAACAACGATAAAAATGTAACATGAAAAACTTGATTTATATTTTAACGTAATACACGTCTAAGGAAATGCGAGCTATTTTATACATTTGTTCATGTTAATATGGTTCATTTGCTTAGAGCTTTGGTCAGACTATTTAAACCGGACCCATGAGTCTCATGTTATAATGCCTATCAAATTGTTATAGAAATATTCTTTGTGCAAAGTAATAAATGTATACGGTACGGCTATGTGATTGTAAGCTATACGATCATCATTCTAATGGTCTGAATATACAGTTATATATATTAATTAGATTCGTTTCTTCGGTTGCTGATCAGGTATTTTAAGCTAAATTGAAATGTCTCTTGGATCTTCCATCACCATTAACTCACTTATATTTCAAATATTAACGCATGGATACAATAAAAATACTATTTTGTTGTGTTTGGTCCAGTTTTACCTTTAATTATAGAAGTTAATTTCTTAAACCAGCTTCACAATATTGAAGATATGTGACTGGATCTCTTTTGCCGTAAAATGTTAAATCATGCTGTTATTTTTTTATTTTAATAGATTTCATTTGAATTAATTTATAGTGTGATCGAATAAAAAGTGATAAGATATTTTAAGATATAATAATATTTTGATTTTGGGAGAAGTAAAAATGGTTGGGCAAAGGTCGTTTCGACATATGGTCACATATATATTCTTAATTAGACATAATAATTAATGCGCCATGTAAACGCACTGATAGTACATATATATATATATATATATATATATATATTTTAATTCGCAGCGATGCGTTGTTTTAATTAATGATCTCAATTCTATTATATATTTTTATATATACGTATGACGTTTGTATGATAAACAATGATTAACCCATTAATTACTACGTTTGGGAAATACTATTCAAGAACAATAAGCGAGCGTGTTCCAACACGCCTGTAGTCCTTGAATTGACTCTAGAATCGTAATTTATATTAACATATAAATATATTATAATCATTATTAGTTTGAGTAAAAACTAATTAATTTAGTAAAGAATATAATTAGGTGTTAGAATATGTATAATTATGATTAAACACCTTGTTGAAAATTTTTTTTCCAACTCATAGAAACAAATTAACACCTTCATTGTCGAAGTATTTGTGTTGTAGGGATTACTGAGAGAATCCTCATTTATTTGCAACTGTACTTTTTATATTAAATATAGTTATAGTGTTTAATAATATAACTCTGTCTGCCCTCTCTTTTCCCTAGCTCTCATAATCCGATGGGACGGTAATCCGACACGACCAGAGAGAGTTCAGGCGCAGGACCAACGACTTAACTTGCTTTCCGAGGCACGGGAGTGTACACACTTCCAACTTCCAGACTCCGGTCTGCTACTGAGAATTTTCTGACAGAAAAACCCATTAACTATTTATTGGCCTGGCCTGGGAATTGAATCCAGGACCACCGGGTGTGCGGCCTTATATCTAGCCACTAGACCAACGAGGCAGTCGAATAATATAATACTGTACTAGTGTACCGTGTTAGTGGTGCAAGTCTTTTATCAACTACTAATTACTAGTTGATTGGTTTAGTAATTAAGACGTAAAATTTAACAAAAAAGCAAACTCACTATCGGATTTGCGATATTGAAAAGGCAGTGTATAAATATTAAGCTTATTGATGGACAAAGTAAAACTCATCAAAGAAAACAGAATTAAGAACAATAATTTTCAGTATAAGATTAAATTTAATATTGATTTTAATAGTAAGGCAATCAATTCAATATATCATATTATGACAATGAAAATTCCACATAATTGTAATGTTTTGTGCCAAAAGCAATATAGCTGAGTCGAAACACAGCACTGGTTTTCGGCTAGTCCATTACTTCGGAAATTACGCAAAATCAAGGAACTATTCCTTACAGTAACAAATGAACATGTGATTTATAAAATCAATACATTGAGTTGATATGAACTTAAATCAATAGGAACACACCATTCCCATAACCAAACATTAAGTGATGTTATTTCTTAGGATTTATCATGCAATGCGTTAGGATTAGGTTGATAAAATTTATGATGTATTATTACTGACATAAAAATAAGTTTAGAATTTAATTTGATTCGTTGAAAATTACACTCGATAATTGAAAATACAGAAAGAAATATAGTCATTGTACCAATTAAAAAATCATTTATTTATTGATATACGAAACACTATCGGTAATTACGACAATCGTGCCTATTAGTGTGATATACCATTACAGGCATTTCCAACAAAACAATTGAATGACTCTACACTTATAAAATAAAATTGAAAGAAAAAAAACTTTTTAAAAACAAGCTTTTATTACTTGTTAATAAAAAGAACTAAAAATTTAAAAAATAATTTAGACGTGATAACCATTATGGCCATCTTCCAGCTCCATTATCAGAGCCTGGTTACCATCTAGCACCGAAGTACTCGTCAAGACGGATCAAACATGTCCAAACTCGAAGGGGTTGTGTCGTTTAACTACCGAGTTCCTATGGCCAACTTCCGGTTCCATCATCAGATCAGTTTCATATTATAATAATTTTGCATTGTCATCCGATTTACACATGCATGCAAAATTTCAGCTCAATCGATAACCGGGAAGTAGATCAAATTTAATTGGCAGGATTTGATTACAGACAAACATCGGGACAGGTGAAACTAAATAAAAGCTTGTAATTTGTAACTAATTTAATTAAACAATTAATTATGCAAACATTACACTCAAATAAATGAAATTAGAAAGAATTAACAAAAAAAAAATGCGATTTTGTCGAAGTCTGATCTAGAATAATAGGATTTTTAACTAGAACTATTGATCGATTTCACAGTTCAATAATGATACGTGCTCGAGTTCTCTTTATTATAAATTTTAAAACTCGGTCAAGCAAATGTGTTTTAGAGCCATTATCATGTCAAGCGGTATAACAGAGACATTTAAGTTATATACAATTCCAGGTCAGATTATTACGCGATATTTAACCGAGATGCTTAATCTAGTGCACCTGAGTAAGTAGCGTGATACGAAGGTACTTGTAACTGCGCAGACAATACATAAGGCGACATATATACATGTATATAAATGATTATATATGGTAATGTATTGTATGTTATTAGTCCACGGCCGGGATGCCAGGCAGATGATAAATCGAAATTGATAGTTATTTAAATTGTTTTTTAACTAAAGAAAACAAAAAAATAAAATCATAGTTTAGTTGTTAAAACAAATATAGTTTTCTTATTCTTAAAATAATATATAGGACCGAAGTATAATGAATAGAATAGGCGTTACTCCTATAAAGAATAGAGAGTGGCGATTGAGAGAGGATATGATGGCATGCGAGAGCATCATACCCTCTGTCACGGCATATGACTCTACTTCCAAGGCGGGCCAATAAATGCTTGACATAAAATTCACAACAACACATATTGTAAAACTAACAAAGTCAGTAAACAAGGTTTTACACCAGTAACGCTTGTAATAGCCCGTCTGGTTAAGTGGGTGGAGCCACTCATCAGATATTGAACCGCGAAGCAGCAATACTTAATATTGTTCCGTTCCGGTTTGAAGGGTGAGTGAGCCAGTGTAACTACAGGCAAAAGGGACATAACATCTTAGTTCGCAAGGTTGGTGGTGCATTGGCGATGTAAGGAATTATTTCTTACATCATATCATAATAAAATAATTAATATGTTACAATTGAGCTGAATTTGTGATGAGATTATGAACTCATTTGTGATACTTCCACAGTTTGATTTGGTGAGTACCATATATTATATTGACAAGTGTGTATTTTAGTTTGTTTCTTAATAATGATTTTTGAAATATTGTCTTTTTAGTTAGGTTAGTCTGCGAGTCTGCGCTTCTCAATAAAGCATAATAAGCGGTAGCGTTGCAAATGCTATTTGAAATCAACCCAACATCGTCCGCGCCCTTGTATACTTTAAGGCCATACCTCTCATTTGATGACTTAATGTCAAACGGTTGACCTTTTTTTGGGTAATGTATGTTCTCATTTTTTTAAATCGTTCGTGTTCTCCTTGTGATCCGTTCTTTCATTACTATTGCATGCATTTTTAGTCAGATCTCTTTGTTTCTTAATTAGCTAAGGGAACTTTTTGCTCGAGTTGGTACTGATTGCTTTAATTATATAAGGAAGTACCTTGTAGCCGAGAATGTAGGTTTACATTTGTTTAACGAATAAACGCTTTACAAGTACACAATTCAATGTCACGTTAATTAAATATGTATCGATTGCTAAGGTTTACCTCGGCGTATAATTAATGTTGAATATATTTTTTAGAATGAAATAAGATTGAAAGACATTGGAGCGACCCCAGGGAGCTCAATCTTATTATAGGTAGGACGGAATCGATGTTCCGCGATTGCTCCAATATTAAATTTTCTTTTATTTTAAATTGCTCTTAAAAGATTGTCCCTTAACAGAGTTAGCAAGATTGCAGACTCCCAGGTGCATGTTTTTTCATCCATTTAATATACTAAAGATCAAATATATGTATATGCATGCATGCATGTGCGAATCCTTGTACATGACGCGATATTGTACGTGAGCAAAACAAGTGACTTTCTTCGATCTTGGTTCATTATTTACCATTTATATTTTCATTATTTATAAGTCATATTCTTATCATCTCGTTAAAAAAAATTTAATGTAAAAATAATTCATTAGCACGCACTAAGATAATCTATAGGCATAAAGTATGGGATGAGATCTAATCTCTGTCCTATCTTGTCGGATTGCCGTCCCAATGTACTTGAGAGTGAGGTAGTAGACAGTGCAAGAAATCGTAGCATATAATAATCTTATAGTATAATAAGGTCAATACTCATTCGAATAAAACAACAAATTCCACTCAAACACATATATTTCGGTTTGATTTTTTTAAACTTTTTGGTGCTCCATTTTTTATTTGTTTGTGTTTTTCATTAAATTATAAATTAATACTAATATAATAGTTATGGTCTCGCTAACGGGCACGGCCTCCCTAAATGGGCAATTGGAAGCTCCGTGCACATTCCGAGGCCCGGGCAATGAGCTCGGCATAATAAATAATAAGGTACAAAAGGAATTCAACGAAGTACCATCCGATGGTTCCACACTCGCACACACGCTCCACACGACAACAGACTTACTTCTATAATATCACTAGCTATACAAAATACGGCAAGGCCGCGTGCACTGATCTGATTGTATAATGTAGGTAACGGGTTCACTCGAAGTGCGAGCCCTTGAGCTTCTTAACGGCATTGGTGAGGTGTAGCATCTCCGTGTTCAATTGCCAGATGAGGGTCTCAAGTTTGTCCACCGAGTCGAGAACTTCGACGCGCTCTGTGTGCGGGTTAAAGCGCACCTCGAATGGTCGTGACATAGTGGATACCCAACGTCTGAAAAGTATAATTAATTAGTTAAAATATTAATAAGCAGCTGTAAAGAATATCATTAGGTAATTCATTAAAACTTTTGGGTCTCATTAATTGTAATTTGTCATATTACCTGAATTTGTCTTTGGCATCTTCGAAGCTCTCAGCGACGTAATAGATGGGTTGGTATTCCTGATCTTGGTACGGCTGTACCGATGTGGAAGCGGGTTCGAAAGATCGAAGTTCAGGCTTGTCACTGAGAGCGTGTAGCAGTTCTCCAATAGAAGACAGAAGAGCAGCACCATATGCCTTCAGTTGTTGATTTTCTTTGCAAAGGCCGAATTCAACGGTGAACCAGTATACCTGGACAAAACATACATTTCTCACAAAATCCCCCAACAATAATGAATGGACGCAACATATTTGTTTTTCGCAAATGCCTGGGCCCAATTTTAATGATTCGCACAGCTTAATCATAATTTCATTCAACAAATCATTTGTTAAATAACTTACAGTTGAGAGCTTTTCAATTTCCGCATCGGAAGCGCCAAGTGAGGCAAGTCCAATCTCTTGAGAGAATTGAGCGAAGCTCGGATCAGCCAAAAGAGGAATATGTCCAAGAAGCTCGTGGATACAATCACTAAAAATAAACAAGTGATATAATGACCAATATTATAATATAATTTCCCTCAAAACTAGCTGTAACATCAAAGCAAGTAAACGACATCAGCTTAAATACCTCACCCTAATGGCTTTTCGTAACGACGTTGAAGTTCAAGGTTGTTAACAGACTTCAATACATAATATATTTAAAGCGAAACTAACTTAATTCGATGAAAGTAGCCTTTGACGCTTATAACATCGTCACAAATAGAGTTAAAACTATATTAAAAGTGAGCCTTTAACAATGTTATGATTCCATCACAGGATCTCGTCCACCCTTGACTTAATTTAGAAGGCAATGTACAAAATGTTCTGCCGCATATTTTATTTAAAGTAACGAAGTATAATATTTCTACTATTCATACAAAATAATTGGCCTTAATTTGTATATGACCATCGTCTGATTTTTAAGATTACCTTCAAAAGATCGTCCAAGGTTGCTATTAGTTTAATTAAGTTAAATTCTTTATATTTGCAATATGTATTGTATCTACCTGTTAAGGTCGCTTAACGGGTTTGTTACAGTTTTACTTCCGCATTAAATATTTCTATAAGAACATGTCGTTGAATAAATTATATTTGTGCAAAAAATTACGTGGTTATTGAAAATACATAATATAACATTTCTATAAGATTTGAGTTACTAAGAGTTTTTAATATATTTAGAGAGAGGTATTTAATGTCCGCGATAATTAATTTAAAATCAATAATGCTTTCATAATATACTTACGGTTCAGGTGTGTGGAATGGCGAATTAGCGTGGCGTACGTATTGTGTAGATTGGAAGACGCGGAATGCGAGCGACGCGAGGAAGTCACGAGCTGTGAGTAGACCAGCAGCCGGACGGAGTGTGAATCCGGTATGTTTGCGGAGGAAGTTGCTTACATCTTCCAACTGCGGAATGCGGTGAGGAACAAAGATGTCTGCCGCCTGCAGCTTACCAAAAGCTGCCTTATACTCCGTGCATGCATGTTTTGGCATCAAATCGAGCACGGTGTTGAATACTCGTTGCCAAGTAGCATTCTCGCTTTCCAAATAAGTGATAGATGGAATTGGGTCGCTGTACTTGTAAGCGAATGCAATCTCGGCAATTTGCTTCCTGCGCTCCCTGTAGTCCTTGTCAGCGAATCCTGGGTGATTCATATCAAGTTCTGGCTCATATTTAGTCATGAGATGGTTACAGTTGTCGAGGTCAGATGCGTGGCGAGGGAACCACGGAGTCTTGTTGGAGATGTTGTTCTCGGAGATTAGATTGACTCCAGCGAATGAAGTCGACTGGCGAAGTGATCTAATTAGTTGCAGCAAGTTTATGCGAGACATGTTGACTTTTACAAGAGCATCAAATTGAGTTCCGGAGGCTTGAGAGGGACGAGTTTCAAGATGTTCTACGCAACCCTTGTAGTTATCGATTGTTTTAAGGATGCGAGCGAGTGAACCCATGCCTTCGCGCATACGAAGAAGCAAAGCGGCTTGTTGCATCGCCTGTTCAGCTTCTGGGCCCTCGCTTGCGGCATTTTGAAGAATTACTTCCTCTTCAGTAAGAGTATAATCTAAAATAGAAATGTTTTGCTTGTAACTTTTTCGACAACAGCTTAGTTACATTTACTCAAAAATTATTGTTGTCAACTTAAGTGAAAAATTGGGAATAACATCAATACAAATAAAACAAACCTTCGTCCCCATTAGCGTCACCGTCAATATTAACCGCATCTGATTTAAAAAATAAAAAAATAAAATAAACGAAATATAAAATAAAACAAAATTAAAAGACAAGCAATATCTGAAAATAGATAATAAAGTAATCTGAGAGCAATAAAATGATCTCAAAGTAAAGAATTACCAAAGTGACCATTTTTATTTTCATTGTGTTGAGTGGCATCTTCTACGGTCTTCTCGTTATCGCCTACATGAGCGGCGTCTTGGATGAAATCAGAGTCCAAGCCAGAGTCTATTTTAAAAATAAATAAAAAATAACTTAAAACAACTAAAAAAAAAACAAATAGAAAAGATAATAATTAAAAAGGAAATAAAATTTCATCAGAATCGACATTTGGACTTACCATTGGCACGTGCACGAGCCTCTTCAAGCACACTCTGTTTGGTCTGTTTGACAACTAGTGTTTCGAAGCGGGCGTCATCTACGAGCGAGCGACGGCGAGATGGGTAGCCGTTCTATAACAAAAGAAATGAAATTTATCCGTGTTCCAATTTCAAATAACGTTTTACGGTAAAAGCAAAATATATGAAGCAACGTTGATGTTTTAAGTGAAGTGAAGTGAAGTCAATCATGCAAATTAAACAGGAGCCGATGAAATATAATTATCTAATTTTGTATTATACGCGACTTTATTAATATAAAGTATAATTAAAGTTAAGAGGTCGATTAAAGTTTGAAGAGTAAGATTAATTTACGAAGTTCCCAACAAACGGACGGAGACAATTCAAAAAATACGTCTTTTAAATCCGTATGATATAGCGGTCGTAAGGCATTATATTTCATGTGGGAGTAGGAATTGCTTTTACGGAGTTCCTAAGCTTATTTCCTGAGGTCGGGCGTAAAGTGCTGCCATTACACCCCATCCCCCGCCGGATCTGAGACGGAATCACACAAAGGAATCTCACTTTCTGGACCGCTGCGTCTCGATGGAACCAATTATATGTCGAGTGAACTTTTGAACAAGCCAGAGTGACTTAAATGGTAAAAGCCTTTCACAAGTCGCTCTTTGCAATGACACGTCGACCTAAAGAGATTATCATCTACGAGTTAATTAAATAAAACTATTTATAATCATTATCGCATTTTAATCCAATATTTTAGTTATAGTTACTAAATAATTTAATTATCGAATTTAAAAAGTGATTAAACTTATTTGGTTTTAGAATAAACGTTGGTTGTTTATTATTAGTAGTCTTATTAACATTATAATATAATCAATATTCAATTTGAGTCTATAATAACACTTAACTGTAAATAATAATTTATTTTATCGCTGTTATTAATAATAATCAATATATCACTTTTGATAATTTCCATTTCCACAATTTTATATGTCATTTATTTGGTACAAAACTCTTATCTTGTACGTGTACTTTTTGTATTACGTAATACGTTACGAGATTTTTGTTAACATATGTTATATATAATTTAATCTCGTATAACAACATTTTAAATATCTACAATTATATAAGATTGCATAACAATTAAAATTAAAATATAATGTATTAATTTTTTACGTGAATTTGGGCTAAGTGCGCCAATCAAAATCATTTCCTACGATGTTCTGACGACATGAAGAGCTTGTTGAAACGCATGTCGCTTTCATGACGGCTTGTTAATTGTTAAATCGTCCATCGCACCTTTGTGACAATGCAATGTGAACTTTACTACTATGTAGTTAGAGTTAAATTGATGATGCAACAATAAGTGGGTAGTTTGTTGAGTGATAATAATTAATTATTATTCGATTAGTTTATGAATTCAAATGAATGTAATTTTGCCTTCAATATTAAAGTATGGAATTTTGAATTAATTCGAAGGATGCTCAGAGGAAAGATACCTTAAGTTCTTATCTTAATTTTCCTGCAACATATGTTTATAATTGTTTTGCAATGGCCTTAATGTTTTAGAAATAAAGCAGGTTTTCCTCAAACATAATCTATAAATAATCAAGAACGACTTGTCAAATTTAAAAATAATATAAATACAAGTCCAGACTAATATATCAGAAAGTGGTTATTTGACATTCACATTAAAGATGAGTCCTAATGACGTCACTTTATAGTAATCTATAGTAAAGGCTAATTGGAGGTGTTAAGTTGGTAGTGAACAGTGCGCGGGCGTTGAGACCTAGCATTTTCCACTAGAGTGGCTACGGGCCTATGTGTGTCAAGGGTTACTAATCACACGCTTTTGTTACCTAGCCCCTGAAACGATACAAGGCGATAAGAAATACATTTAATGACGCGACTATATAAAAAACTAATGATAACGCTCTTCTCTTATTCAGTGTCTGAATTGCTTGACTTCTGAAACGTCAATAGCGGTATATGCTTATAAATAAAAGATCAGATCAGAGCCTTCAAAATTATTTTGATAGCGATTTCTATCGTCTTTATTTCATCGATCATCGATCACGTGCTTTATCGAATACCTACGTATTTTTTTTATGTATGTGTCTTTTCTACATACTAATTTGTCAATTTGTCTTGCCTCGCTCATCTGCATAAGGATGTCCCTCGTTCGATATTGTGCCGAAAACGCAGAGAGAATGCAAATATATTCTTAAGCATTGATCTGTAATTCCATACCAACTCTATATTGTCCTTACTATTAGAAAATCTAGGTTACAATGACTATCATTAATTCTTTTGTGATTTATTGTTTTTGCGAAATGAAATATCTGTTCGCGTATCGATTTAAATAATAACGATTTAATTAATATAAATTGGTCTTACTCTACGTATTCGTAAATATTTTACACCTTTTTTTTGTTTAATTTACCTTCATCTCAAAACGAATACGTTGTAACATATTTGTATTACGGTAAAAGTTATGTAAACGAATTTACTTCCGCGATATAGATACGTATCGTTTGTAAAAATTGTCGTAAACGAGTGCGGAAATGTAATTGTTTAAGGTCCGGCTAACTCGAGCGGGCTGGGATCTGAATCCGGTTCTATAGCCTTGGTCACCGAGTGGCCACTTCACCGCTCCAATCTGGCGACTAATTAAGCTGACCTGCCACCCTCGCTAAACTTAACTCATTATATAATTCAAGCAAATTATCTTTTCTTCGTTTATTTTAAAGGTTTTCACCAGATTAATATAACCTTTTATATATATTAATATCGCAATACAGTGTTAATTTGTATACTTTAATATGAATTATGATATTTAATATATTCATTATATTCAATTTCCGATACGTTCGAATTTGACCGCCAAATCATCGGATGTAAGAATTCATAATTTATACGGAAATTTGGGTTAAATTTTAATCAATGTCATCAAATGAATTCATGTTATATTGCGTATGTAGTTCAAACATTACTATTAATCAAGAATAATACCATGGATACGCACGATTGCAGATCTAGCTAACATCGTAGAATTTTTATGTTAATTTGACCGCGACGATCAACCTCGTTTGGTCAAGGGCATACCGCAGCCTCGAATTTGTTTCAAACATTGGACTGACTCTTTCGAGTGTTCATTAATTAAATATATATATAAAAGTATAGAAGACAATAGTCTTTTAAACTATTTACTTAAAAGACAACCCGTATGGTGACAATACTTTTCCGGTGGTCATGTCACGCGATATAATTTTAACGTTATTTTCTGATTGATCTGAGTGTTGGTGAGCGTCGCAACTCGTATACCGACCTTCGATGGTCAAGGAAATACAATCATTCAGAAACCAATTATAAAATATACGTTAATCATAACACGTCAGATACGTTAACGTGAGACCTGATTTTCGCACAGCACATTATTACGAGTAATCAACAAAATATACATCGCAACGCTCACAACAGTTGAAAGTAAGTTTACGAGGGTAAAATTACTGTACTTCCGAACAAAGTTACAAGACGGAATTAATTTTAAAGATTTAACAATAAAATCAATACTGACTATTAAATTCGCAATATTACTTCGCATTAGCTCAAGTTGTTTACAAAGCAACTATTATGGTCATTATTCATTGATGACATCGAGATGGTAACTGCAGTTACAAACGCCTTGAATATTGACAATAGTGATTAATCTCGACGATAATTATATATTAATTAACTACAAGTATGTTTTCGTATACAAAGATAAATAAAATCATAATAATTGTTCAATTACTTCTAGGTATTTAAGTATTTCATTTAATGAAGGTTTTAGTTTAGTGTAATTGATGAAACAAAGTTCTTACGCGATTGTTATAACGTAACTCGGTCTGATAATGTGGGAAAGCTACATGGCTGTAAAGAATAATTAAGGTAAGTGTGCGTCGTCGGAATGGAAATCAAAATGACATGAAAAGAAATTGTAATTTTTTAATTGTATGTCGCGTTTCCAGTTATCATTTTTATTCTTATAAAAGTCAGGAGCCGTCTTCGCGCGCTTTCACACGATTTCTTCGGCATTCTACCTTTAATGCCGTATGTTTATTATAAACATCGAGACGGCAGAATAACTAAATATTTTTGTTTATTTACGAGTCGATCAACGGAACCGTGTATTTTTGCTACTATTGTTATGAACGTAATATACGTTCATAACAAGGCGATGAATTATCGATCAAAGAGTTAATATTGAAGACGACCAGGGTTTAACTTAAAGTTACCTTTTGAAATTTTCGTTGTTAAACAAATTTCATTGTAAATTATTTTTTTACGTTAATCGATCCTGTCTCGTATCTGATATTCGACGTACTACAATGCACTATATTTGTTTACATTGCAAAAAAAATATTTAATATTGCGACTCTTATCATTGGGTAATTATTTTTGAATCACGCAAACTGTTTGAAGGTAGTTTAGAAGTGTTAACGATTAATTATTTTATTGTTTGTTGTCTACCACATCTCGTAAGTACCTACATATTCGTATCCTAGTACACGCAAGTCTAATTTACGGTAAAAACTCATGTCTATTCATTGTAACGTAACATAGTTATTAAGAAAAACAATCAGTTAATGAATTTAATGAATGCATGCACAATATATGATTAACATTCCGGGGAAATTTAAACGGAGTAATAGTCGTTAGGTGTAATGAATGAGTGGGAAATTATTAATTAGCAAGCGCTTTACCTTAAGATGGACTTTGGGTTTGGGATTCAGCAAGCAATTTATGAATATGGGTTCAGTAGGTAGTTGCAATTTGAGGTTCGTGCCGTTTTGACACAGTTCGATCCGAGAACTTTGGAGCATGAAAGCAATAGCAAGCGGGTTGATGACGGGTCCTCACCTCAATGCTGTAGGATTTCTTGATGGCGAACATTTCGCGGTTCTTCTGGGCAGCGGCTACGGCCATTGCTTCACGACACACCACTTGAAAAAGGAGAGCCTGAACTGAAGTTCACTGCGCGCTTAGCTAGCGTACGTCTGCGAGAGCCTTATGTCTCGACCACGGGCTTATGCCTGTCTGTCTACGACTCGAGCTGTCGTATTACGAGGGCTAACTTAACTTTGGATTGCAAACAGACCAATGCATGATGACCGTTCGCAAGAACAGTTTAAATAGTGTTCGTCGCGTCTCCCACCCCGCGTGCCTTTCGTGCGCATGCGTCACGGCCTGCGCCCCGCGCGCTCGCGCCTTCAAGTCCTGCGGCGAATCAAACCATCGTGCTACCATAACCGCCCTTCGCACCCTGTCCAAATGATCCATGGCATCTTGAACATATATTTTTTATAAATGTCCGCTTTTTGACTTTTATTAAGTAAAAAAAAAATATAAATATATGACAAGGAATGTTATTTCATTTTTTGATACCTATTTCACATAATAATGTGTATTTTCATTCGTTATTTTGTGTATCTGCAGTTTTTGGCGAATTACTTAAGTATAACAATGTTAAATAGAAAAATTGCAATTCATATTGTTTATTAATATTCAAAGTGATTAAATAAAACTTAAAAATACAAGTTTAAGAAAAATAAGAGAAGAAAAAACAGGACCGCGTTGAAAACAGGTCTCATTTGTTTAAAAAAAAATTATTTCCTTCGAAAGGTTTTTTTCTAAAGTGAAATTATTTTTATCAAAATTAAGTATCTACTTATTCAAGTTGAATGCACATAGTAATATAACAGCTATGGTTTAAATATAACGACTAAATATTTTTAATCAATTTGAAGTTAGGATCCGGTTGTTTTCCTGAGGCCGTCATAACATGAACCTGGCCTTATTGTACGAGGAAGTGAATTTAGTCCATCGTAACTCGGAACAGGATATATCAAAGTGCGTGTTTCAATGAATTTATTATTATAACATAATAGCGCATAAAGCTTTTTTTTATTTCGCAGAAGCCGGTGACATATTTTTTACATCTGTGGAAAATGTTCTGTGACAAAGTTAGCACCTTGTTGCATTGTGTTTCAAGTGATTATAGGAATACATAAGATTAGGTTTAATTATTGTGATATGGTGCTAAGTTCAAATCAAAGATAAATAGAAATATACGAATTATTTTTCTAATGCAGAATGATTGTACTCAATATTTCATACATAATTATTTATGTCCGTTACACGAATTTTGTTTACGAATATATTTAATAAGCATTACATAATGAACGTATTTACTATTATAGTAAATTGTGCACATAAGATGTATTCATTACTTAATAAAACGTGAATTAAAAAAAAAATCAACAGATACGTATTATATGTATATAAAATATACACTATTTACACGGAGCGTATATTATTTAAAATGAATGATATAAAGAAATCAATACAGTAATAAAATAAATCGATCATTTAAACATTAATAAGCGGTAGTATTGAATACAACCACAAATAGGATAAATTGATCTACTAATAGTAGGTAAATAACATAAACACATAATATTTGATGAAATATAAAACTGAGCATTTACGTCACGCGGGGTTTACCGTTGGATGGTGAAGACGAGTCGAATTAATGACCCCATACTAAAAACATACGTCAAACGAATTTGAATACATAATGTATTCTTGCATATGTCAATAAACATCGTATATATAAAATTTTAATTATCATTTAATTCTTATCGTTCATTCAGTATGATAATATTTATATTTGTAATGAATTGACATAAAGCGAAACACGTATTCCGATCGTAAGCTCGTCCTCTAACTGTATAGCGCACGACAGCCTTCAAACTGGGCGCCGTAAAATTTTGTATAGTTGAAATAAAACAATAAAAATAGCACAAAAAGTTTATAAGTACCAAGTGGTAAATAGTTTTTAAAATAGAGTTTAAAATAGAGATTAAAACTAGAATAATTATCAGCTAATATATTTTATTGTGTGTTACCTATATTTTATTAATTTTTCTATTATATATTGTATTTAAAAGATTATTTATATTTTTTAATTATTGTAGAAATTAGATATAACAAGAAGACCTTGGAAGTGTATAAGAAAGATAAAAATCTAATGGATACGGATTTACTCACAAAGCATATATTTTTTTAAATATATTTTTTTGTATAAGCGAATCGTCATTATAATAAAATATATTGTTCTACTTTTTCGCCTCTTAGCTTAGTCTTATAATTATATAAATAAAACGGGTTGACAAATAAAAGTTGTCTGTTAAGAGCTGCGCAGCCAGAATATTGGAAATAGGTAGAGGTGGAGTCTGCTTACACTCAATCTAAAATCACGTGAAAGGCGCTAGGCTTGCACTTGAACTCTCTAAAGTCGTCTTTGATCGCTTTTCAATTAAATTATGAGAGTGAGGTAACAGAGACTACACTGCGCACCTGTGTTTGCGCATACAACTTATAGCGTACTATAAAATCACCCGTGCAGTTGGCAATCTCATAAGTTGTCCAGAAATAAGTAATAAAAAGGTTGTAGAATTTTCTTTTAAAAAAAATTCTAGCCCAAAAAATAAACATCGTACTTACTACAACACTAATCATAAGGTTTGAAATACATGCAATACCAGTTTAAAAAAAAGAGCAAGTAACTTGCATCTCGAAAGCGAATGGCCGGGGAATACCTGCATAGTGGAAGTCACTGCGCCTGCGCTGGGGAAAATAACCGCTTAGCGACCGGTGACTCATTGACCACAGTGTACGATTGAATTTCTTCTCGATAACAGGAAATTACGTTAAACTGTCATTTGAACACACAAAATTGTGTTTAGTTAATTAATTAGTTTAAGTTTTGTTTTGCTTCTATATTTAAATTTAAACTGGTGCTATGACCGTCAATATTTTCTGGGAACAACGATATGATTTTGTTTTGAAATTTTATAATATTGACATTTTGCAAATAAAAGTAAAATTTCCTTATCGCACGATAAAATATAAAAGAGTTGACAATATTACAATATTAAGAAACTGTTATATAATTAAGCCTGCCTTGTTGGTCTAGTGGCTAGATATAAGGCCGCAGAGGCATAAATAGTTATTGGGTTTTTCTATCAGAAAATTCTCAGTAGCAGCCCGGAGTCTGGAAATTGGAAGTGTGTACACTCCCGTGCCTCGGAAAGCACGTAAAGCCGTTGGTCCTGCGCCTGAACTCTTTCCGGACGTGTAGGATTGGCGTCCCATCGGATTATGAGAACTAGGGAATAGTGAGTGCACCTGGAGGACATTATTATTATTATTATATAATTAAGATAATCTTTTAAACATGATATACGTACTTAACGAGTAAATTTTCAATAATGTTTCTTAAAATGATCATATTTTGAGCACTTTCAATTAAATGTGTTCATTTCATTAAATAAAAAAAGACTCATTGAATGGCATTCTTGCGGAAACAACAGCGACACAGAGTACCTTTATAAGGATGATGAGACTGCTTGATCGTTGAATGGTACAGGTGTAGGCATTGCTTTAACTGGAATGTTCAGTTTATCTTGCTTCGCTTTGTTCTCTATATACAACATTTTTGAAAGGTCCAAAGATTTTCAGGGAATCATTATAATTATTAGGTTTTGTGTATCGCTGAATAAGAAAACTGGATTGAAATCTAGAAACATATAATCGGCAGCCTTGCTAGCCACTATATCATGTAATAAAAATGCAAAAAATAGTAATAAGCCTTAGATATAGCTGAATATCATATGTAACTTCTATATATTATATTAAAATGTTTGTCCATTTATCTCGTAGTTACTAAATTTTTATCCGTACCTACCTTATGATGAAGATAAAAGACGTAAAATATTGTCAGAAAAATTTCTATTTTGAGTCGTATATCATATCGTTATAATAATATGTACGTAATAATATTTGATTAAACATAGTTCAATTTTTTTTTTAAAACATCTTTTATTAATGTACGATAACTTAAACTTTTTGTTGAACTACAATTGCGCATTTATTTTCTGTTATAAAAATATCAAACAACTGTATAATTTTATTGGGTATATACATTTTTTATAGAACTTCTTGGAGATCATTAAATTATTTAATGTTTTTAGTTTGTAATTTAACTTGAACCAAGGTTATGTCGTTTTGTAATTAATGATTAAAACAATCAATTTCGATTTAGTCATACTGTAATGTTAGTGCCACACATAGAACTTAATGTATTATTATATTTATAGCTATAATAATATGAACTCGTGTCTGTATATTGTGAGTTCGAATCCGGGCGCGGAGTTTTCATGTCGTTGGTAAAATCAGCGGCAAAGGTTTTGCATTCGAGCGTATGGGTTATTAAGCTAGTAATAACCCTCTGGATGAAAAAAGGCCTTTGTCCAGTGATGGTTGTCCATGGTTGTCCATTGACTGCAGGACAAAGGTTCTTCCTTCATTTATTGACATTGTTACTGTTTCATTTTTTACTATATTAACCTAATATGACACCTAGCTGGAAAGCCAAACAAAATAATTATACTTATATGAGGAAAATATAAACATTTTTACAAAGGTAAAGTGCGAGGGGAATTCACGTCGTTCAAGCCCTTCCTCCGTTTATTTTCCGCTATTAAAATTATACTGTATCCGAAGCAGAATCTATTATCAACATGTCACCTCATCATGGCAATATTTTATTTGCAGTAAGAACGTCATTTACATGTTTGTTAAACTTATTCACGTATTTGTTAAGCTGGCTAATTATAGTGGTATAATAATTTAAAACTATAAAGTTATAAATACTTTTATCATAAATTCAACATTGGAATAATTATACAGGTTTATAACACAAAAAAAAAAAACAATCACAAGTTAGTTTGTTACTCGTCGAAATTAGGTTTTTTTATGACTAATAATAATAATAATAAAAAAAATGTATGTTTTTATTATTTCATGAAATATATACAAAGATTAAAATGAAGATGTTTATATAGGTACAAATATCTACTACCAATTCGGTAGCTATTCCAATAGCTACCAAAGTAAATATCAATGAGAATTTTGAATCGTCATTTCAAAATTTTAACATAAAGCTACCGCTGGCAATGTCGATTCTACCGAAAATAACCAGTTGTAAACTCAGTAGTTACTTTATTAACAATGAATTTTTTTATGTTATAATCACATCCAATTATATTATATATCCTGTAGGAAAATCAACGAATACTAACTCCTAGCTCTGCTATCATTTATATCAGCTAGTATAACATTGATATGTATACATCGTTGCATAGCGGTTAACTTAATATAAGTTACTATGGCTTCTCCTCAAGGAGAGAGTAGCTCTTAGCCCAGCAGTGGGACATTAACAGTCTGTTACTTTCTCTTTTCTTACTCACCATTACCGTATTTGTGTGAAATGCTGGTGTTAGGTATTCTTGATTCGAATTTGATGATGTACTTAACTGCTGTTGCTTGACGAACCTAACAACGCGATTTGATAGTTTTGTAGTCGATACTCAAACGGTGCTTATATAAATACTGACATTATGTTTTAAATATATCATTTTGATATATTTTGTACATTTTAAAAATGTTTTCTGCTTTCTCTCCTTGCATCTGCGTCATTTCGCTAGATATCCGGTTAGGCTTAATGTAAGTTCACAATGTATATGCGACAACAGAGAAATTAATATAACTTTCATATTATTTACTAAATTGTTAAAAAAATATATTGTATTTTGTAATAAAACAATTTAGTTTTAATTTAAAATTAATAACATGCGTTGTTAAAGATAAAGTATTATTCGCTTCCTGTTCATAATAAAAATCTGACGAATTTGGCAATTTAAGAGAACATACTAAGGAAAATTTTACTTAAAAAAAATACAGGTTTTAGTGTTTCTTCAATATTTATTATTTATATTAAACATATTATATCTGTGGCCTGGTGCTAAATGGGCCAACATTAATAAGCTTTGTTTTTGGTTAACAGAATAAAAAATAAATGAAAAGATGTTTTTTGTTTATAACAAATGTCTTTTTGGGTAATAACGATTGCATTAGTTATGTTAAACTTATGCCCTTTTGGCACAAATATATTTATTATATTTAAATGATTTGGAAAATGGCATAAGGCGTTGTACTTTGACTCGTTTAGCACCTGACCACACATTTATATTAGAACTATATCTAGTTTTAACTTCTGTCTATAACATTGAAGTTACCGGAATGATTTTAAGACGGAGTAATATTGTATGTTAGGTATGCATTTATTACTCATTCTGTGAAAATGTTAATAAAATGGCGTTCAATTTATGTCACTGTTTATTATAAATTGTCAATTTTTTTTTGGTACAGAAATTAAAAAGTTCCGTAAATGGAAATGAAAGGGACAGAACGATAAATGAGGGTCGCAGTGAAAACATTTTTTTTTTTCATAATATTGTAATCGATTTACACGAATATTATAAATTAACTTCTTACGGGCACTTTCGTGTACTGTATGGCTTATCGTATTTAGTGCGTACTTATTGATTATTATCACAGGTATAATATTATATTTATTTTATATTAGTATATTTTGTTAACATTTTATTATATGAGATAAAACAGAAATGTAACATATAGAAAAAGGCATGCAATGACAGAAAGAAAATAACAATCATATTAAACCTACAATTGATTCTGTACAAGAAAAAAAAATGTCATGGAAAAATGTTTAATTGTATTATCTACTCACTTGAGCAGTAGCCTATTAAATGAATTTAAAAAAAAAGACCTATTTTACTCCCGCGTGAAATGAATACACGTTGATGGCTGGAAATCATTTAGATGAACGCTGAGTAAACGGTTATTAATACGAATGAGTTGTTTATATTAATTGGAAATTGGAAAGTAAAAAATAATTAACTTGAAAAACTAGCAGCATTTCTTCATTGCTTCGCATTTCCGATGACCGGAATTATCAGGAGTGATGTAGCGACATCTATCTTGCCACATACGAAAACTAAAAACTGGCATATCCTACATCGCGATATTAAAGTTATCCGAGCGATTGAACATATATAAAAGAACCCGATAACAACCGTCGGGCAGTAGCCCACCAGACCAACACCCGTCTGGTCGGAGGATCCTCCTTTTTCAATGGTGTATGAGGAACTTTACACACTGTTACACCCAACCCCAAAGACTTCTTATAAAATTAGAGGTGATAAAGATTTTATCTTCTATTGTTTACCCTTGAAGTGGTCATCCATAAAGTACGTCACACTAATTTCGTCATTTCCCTTCCCCATCCTTGTTACAGTTGGTCATATTTGTGAGACCCTAGCGTGACATAACATATTTTGCAATTTTACATCTTCCAATTAGTAAATTAAAACAGCAGTTCCGAAATTGTTTATATTTCCATTTTAATAATTTCTTTAATAGTTCAAATTTGGTATTTTAACACAGATGTATAAGATTATGAAATATGACGTCACGAAACTGAGAACCCTCCTGCCACTTGTCACAGTGTAACACTTCGCGAACTCCTACCCCCTCCCTTAACGTGTGACATGCTTTATGGACGACCCCTTAGGGGTAGTATTTTTCTATCATATTTAATTGGAACAAAGGAGAAGTCTGCCATCCTCAATAAAAAAAAAAAAACCAAATTGGTAAATAAATGAATAAATTTTTTTGAAATGAAAGTGTAATTTGATTGTCCTTTTTTTAAATTTGAATTATTTGAAATTTTGAAGTATATTTATCTTACTTTTTTGATTACAATCTTGAATTTGAATACTATACTCGTGTAACTCAAGATTCGAGTTCTAACTACTGGGCCATCACGGCTTTATGTAACTTCGATATTTATCCTGACGGTTCATTACTATGATTGATTAACGTTAACGTAAACGATGATTTATATTTCAATATATCTATATTTCTAGTAATAATTGCCGGTATTGCAATAATTTAGTGAAGGTTTAGTGTTTTATTAGATATGAATCACATAACAGTTACAATTCGAATCTTGTTCGACCTTCAGTTTAGACCTATAATGATAACGTGATTATACATGTTGAAGTCAAACTTCATTTTATTCGTTTGTCCTTATTTATTTTTAATATATTCTTAAATACGTGTCATAGCTTCATTCCATTCTTAAATATCTCCAAAAATGTTAAAATGTGTATATAAAAATAAGTCATCAGAATAACAAATATATTCTATAATAATAATATACTGGGACATTATTCACACAAGGTCATCTGATCCCAAACTAAGCAGAGCTTGTACTATGGAAACCAAACCACTGATACGCTTACATACACTACTTTTCTTTTGTAAATATATACTTATATAGATAATTACACCCAGACTCAGGACAAACAGAGATGTTCATGCCCACAAGTAAGCAAGTATCTTACTAACCACACCAACCGGCTCGTCGAAAATAAATAAATACAACTTTTAAAACACAAGAACTAGCGCTAAAAAGTGATAAAATATTAACCATCCTTTATATTTCCAATGCGCCACCAACCTGTAGTGGTCAACTCACCATTTAAACTAGGTTGCAACGTACAACTAGTATCTTTATTAATGAAAACTAGTATTAGATTAGTATTGTAGTTTTAGATTAGTTAGGACTAGGAAAAGATTAAATAAAAAGACGGAGCGTGGTTACAAATGACAGACATATTCTTTTATTATAGAGAGAGTGACACTAAAGAGGTTTAGTTATAATAAGTTCGGACTACGTTCATATTTTCAACATTTATGTTGTCTTCCAGTTGCTGTTTTGCGGTAGCGTCTGTGGTGGTATCCAGACTGGCTTGCAATAAGTCCTGCAATCAAGTTACTTTCTTGTCAATATCTAATTAACAATTATATATGAATAGTGTATTAGTGAATAAACTATACACATATAATTGTGGCTTATATATAATTTTGTTATAGAGTACAGTTTTTATTAAGATCGCTCGAATATAAAATTTCCAATTTCATACGCGCGTCCATCACCCGCCTCTCCCGTTGTTCTATGCTTTGTCTATCTAAAACGAATGGCAGTTTGGATTTGATTATTTTTTTCACGTTAAACATATCTTACAAATTGTTCTGAAAAATACCATTCTATAAATTAACCATATTATAAATAATATCATATTCTTCAGAACATTACTACAATTAAAGCATTATCGAAAAAATCTCGTAGTCCTTTCGTCTCAATAATGCCGCAATGACTGATTTAAGAAACAAATATATGTTTGATGTATGGATGACCTGTGACAGAAGATGTTGTTTTTCGCGAAAATAATATGTGAGCGATAAAATAATTTAATTGTTATCAAAATAAAACATAAGAATTTTTCCGAGCAGACCTCGATTGTTTGTAATCAAATTCATTATTCACTTGTTGTCTCAATAAATAATAAATAATTAGTATAAATAAATTTAATATAAAGATTCGAGGACAGTTCGTGTTTTTCTCTGCGAGGAAAATTTATATTCTTCTTATAACACAAACCTTGAAAATATAATGTAGTTATACGTACAATATTTTATTTTCAACTTTGAACTAGATTTACGTATACATGCAATGACTGGTAACTGATGCTGAACGCTCCTTCTTAGTTCCGTTCGTTCAATTCCGGAAAACAGTAGGTTATGTTTTATTGAACAGTATAAATATTTAACCCTTTTCAAAATTAATATAATAAATAATAAATTTAAAATATGTGTTTAAACAAAATTCGTTTCATACTATCGGATATATTAAAAAGGCGGATATAGAAAAAAGGAGAATCATCAAGATATGATCTACTATATAATACTATGCTTATTTGTTTTTATCAATTTATAAACAAATAAGAGTACTTTACTATTGATTACACACATATCTAAACAATTATTTGTTAGTAATTTTACTTATGTTACAAAATATTTTGATCACATACGAATAAAGCCGAGATGGCCTAGTGGTAAGAACGCGTGAATCTCAACCGATGATCGTGGGTTCAAACCCGGGCAAGCACCGCCAATTTCGTTGGAGCAGCGTGGTGGAATAAGCACCAAACCTTCTCCTCAAAAAGAGGAGAAGAGGCTTTAGCTCAGCAGTGGGACATTCACAGGCTGTTACTGTATACGAATAAAACATGAGGGGTCGTCAGTAAGTTTTTAAGTAATTTACTTTGCTCTAAATTGTCGTCCTATACTCTTTATTAAGATCAGTAGAGACCGGCAAAAGAAAAACTAATAAGTTACCTAATACTGATTTATGAATACTGCGTATTAATTTCGTATATACTTGTAATTGCCATGGATGGAATTCGCCCGCATTTATTAATTTTCGACGAATTAAACTCGAAGAAATAAAATTTCCTTTTATAGGAATTCATAAAAAAATTAAACGACAAAATTTGATCGTCATCAGTATTTATTATTTTATATAGATAGATTCTCTATCTATTTTTTTAAATTTAAATTAATTTTGCGTTCCGCAAAATCAGCATTTATTATTTCCGTCGTATCGAGATATTCGTAATAAAATTGTGAATTAGGAAGTACAGTAGTACACTTTAAGTTTGTTGAGGTTGGTTCCAGTCAAGGTTGTTTTTTACAAGTTTTATATTATCTTCACTTGTATTTAACTAACAAAATCTCTATGTAAACAAATCTAGGAAGTTGATTTTAACATACTGCTAACTGTCGCATTGATAAAACTTTGCAAGTATGGTTAATGAGGGTGACAAACAATATTTTTTTAATATTCAGTTCAGATTTTTATATCAAACTACTAGTTTAAATTATCACGGTAGAATAAGAGTCGAGTACGGATTACCTGCAAGAAGAAAGCACTTTTTTTATAATTCCCGGGAGGCCAAATGATTCTACTCCACCTGATGGTAAGTGGTAGTAGAGTCCAAACGCGACGACGGCTAGTGCAGTCACGAAGAATGATTTGCACTAGCCGCCCTGCCTTGCCGGCCCGCAAGATGCCTTTTCACGCCTCGTTTGAAGGAACCCAGGTCATAAGAGGAGGAGAACACGTGTGCTGGTAACGAATTCCATGTTTTGGAGGTGCGACAAAGAAAAGTGTTGCCGAATTGATGTCACAGTTAGGCGGTGACATCGAGAGCCAGATCGCGTAGATTTGTGAAGGAAAGGGGAAGGAGGAATGAGGGAGAATAACTCCTCTAAGCACTCGCCGTGATACAGTCGATAGAATACGGTCAGTGCCGCTATCTCTCGACGCAATTGTAAAGGCTCGGGGGTGTTGGTAACTTTTACGTTGCCAATAATGCGAACCGCACGTCGCTGCAACCGATCCAAGGCCTCCAGTAAGTACTTAGCGGAGCCATCCCAAAGGTGCGAGCAATATTCGAGGTAAGACCGCACCTGTGTTTTATACAACAAGAGCAGTTGTTGTGGCGTGAAAAAACGCCGCATCTTGTTCAGGACTCCGAGTTTTCGTGAGGCTGTTATAAAAAAAGATCGAACTCGATGTGATCCTTTGGATTGAGGTCGCACCGAACGTCAATTCCCAGATGGCGACTTTGCCTTGTATCTCTAGCGTAGTGCCACAGAGGGAAGGAGGAGGGGAAAATTGTGACTTTTTCGCTGTGTGAGCGCATACCTGTGTGCACTATTTAGTTATTACTTGAACTGCCATATTTAATAAAACATTACTTTGAACGGGATAATATTTAAAACTTGGATCCACAAAAACTTTAGTTCAGCTCAAAAATACCTATCCAACGATGTATATGGCTATTGGAGGATGGGACCAAAATTTGCATCCTCCTTTGTTTGTCATCAATACATATATTTTCACCAATTAATTGAATAATTGCATTTATGATGAAAATGACTTTATTGGGATATTTTATCATAATACATAATAAAAGCAGAACAGATATTTCTTGTGATAAATGTGATTAATATATTAGTTATACATACTAAGTAGTCACAGATTGCAATTAGTTGTAGCGAGCTAGACAGTTGTTCTTTATAAGGTGAAGGAATACCCTTTTGAACTTACAAACTCCGGGCTGCTGCTGAGATTCTCCAACAGAAACATCTAAATGAAAAAGTCAGAATTTATTATTTGTTTCGACATGAGCCGACATTAAAATATTTTTAAAATATCGTGTTAGAATAAATAACAATAACATATATTGACTCTTCATCATGATTCGCGTGTCATCACATTCTTCTGTTACAACATTTTGCCGAAAAAGGACGGGACAAAATGTTTTGGCAAAAGTTCCATCAGTAGGAATGCAGTTTGAGGAACTTAAGTGTTAAATAAAATCATTAGTTGGCTTTGGTCTACTCCGGGACCTAAAGGCTTGTATTATAATAATGAAATTATACTTTTTAAATATTTAGTATTATTATTACTATATAGTCGAAGATAAACAAATCATACCTTATATAGACCAAAACAATTTCAATGAAAATTGATAAATACGTGACCTGTAACGTAATTAATTTCTTACTTTTCAAGGCAAGGAATTTAATGTATTTAACATTCAATTTAAGCCTTATTCATTCATTAAATAAGGTGCATTTTCGATGACTCTATATAAGTAGTTTCTGAAAACACGTTTAAAGAATTTATAAAAATATAAAATTATTAAAATATTGAGATTTAATTATGTAGTTATTTTCAACATCCGAGTTTCACGGTACGGAAAGCGACTTCAATCGTATTACTTAATGAGTTTAAATATTCAATAATTATGAAGTCCTGCGCACAAAATTTTGGTCAAAGTCTCAAGAACTAGACAACTGTGCAAGAGGTATTATACTGCACGAATGTGTGCAGACATACAGAGGTAAAGTCTCTATTTCCATAATTTCATAATCCGTTAATATCCCTTTATGTTCTTATCAAGTTATTCAAGACAAAAAATATCAATGATTATTTATTATATTTGCCCGACTAGGGATATAAACTCCTAAGATCGAGATCTGCACCCTCATAATATAGTTAATTGTTAATATTCTGGGACATTATTCACACACGGCCATCTGATCCCAAACTAAGCAGAGCTCGTACTATCTAAACCAGACAACCGATATACTACATATACTACTTTTCTTTTTTTTGTAAATACACACTTATATAGATAATTACACCCAGACTCAGGACAAACAGACATGTTCATGCGCACAGATGTCTGTCCTGGGTGGGAATCGAACCCACGACCTGTGGCGTGAAAGGCAAGTATCGTATCAACCGCTCCAACTGGCTCGTAATAGTAACTACTGTTCAAACTAGTTAAATTAAATAGAACTAATATCAATTATATTATTTGATACTGGCTTCTTGTATAATATATTCTTCTTATATAATATATTCTATTCTAGATATTAAAAACAAAATAAATCCACTAAATCCATACAATATATGTAAATAAGTCGTGACTTTTGTTTTTTCTTTCTTCGTTATTACTATCAATACATTGCTAACACTGTATGTCGAAAAAAATAATCATTATTGTATTGTGCCGTTAGATTTATACAATTTTTGAAAATACAGAGTGAACGGCTTCGTCAGGCAAGTACGGTGGTAATAAGTGGTGGTGGGATGTGTGTCATAAATTATTTTACTCTAGAAGATTTCATTCACTAATTAATATTATAAACTATTTTTATTTTTTTAACAATTTTTTTTTCATTTAATTTCATTAAAACTATTCAAAATATTATGTTTATTCAAGGCGAGTGTATGTTACTCGCCTTGGTGATACAATGAATGTAATGAAACTTGAATGAATGGCTATACTGGAGATTTGTAAACTTTTCCTGAAACATTTTTAATTGTCTATATATAAGTAGGCAAAGAGAAATCACTTCAGTACTTTTTTCTCTGCGTCTCAATAAATATATATCTTTTTTGTTTGATTTTGAATCGGTAGGTTATTGGTAGAATTTCTTTCTATGTGCGAAACGTAAAACCATAATTTTTCTCAAAATTTTCATATTTATTATTATTTAATTTCGACACCTAGGCGACAGTCGGTTGAATATTAGAAAAATAGTCCAGCTATGATGGATAATTTGTAAAATAATGTAAAAATATCTAAAAAATTGAGAAAACTTGTGCGTGAAGTCGGCTGCTATAAATGTCGCATAAAATCGATCGGATTAAATCAACGTTTTATTTTGTATTAATTAATTGCATTTCCTTGTTAAATGTTCTTTTATAATAAATGTGCATACATTTTATCTTGACACGCCCTTATATTTATAAGGGTGATGAAAAAACATTTGAATGTCTTATCTAGCTAACAATAAGATATTTAATAGAGCTTATTTCGAGAAATTTCGGTTACTGTGATGTTTTATTACTGAAACTTTGATTGAATCTTTGTGACACGACGTTTGCTAGATTTTGCTAGTATGAATGTTAATGACAAAGGGTTAAAATTATCTATTATATTTATAGTTAAAAATAAAACATGACTTTGCCAAGTGTCGAGACAAAGTTAAAAAAATAAGTCCAAACTCTAGGCGCGAGGACCTAATAGCTGTTGAATATTGCTTGTATCTCCTTGCCATATCATTAGGCTCGGATTTAGAGATCCAAGGCGCTTACTTTGATCATTTAATTTTTTTCTTTAAATTTAAATCAAATTCATATTTCTTTAATCAATATAGAAGCGTTACACTTGCTTATTGATTATCATAAATCTACCACTGGTTCGGAAATAAACACCTCAGACCTGAGAAGAACCGGCGAAAGAAACTCAGCGGGATTTTTTTTTTAAGCTTTTTCTTTACAGTTATAATTGATTTACATTATAATATTCTTATTTATTCGAAATAGCCTGGATGCGATCGTTTCATTCCCAAGGTGTGCAATCATCTAAGAAGTCATTGATTTCGTAATATCCTTTAGCACATAAGCGTTCCTTAACAATTCTTTTAAATTTGACAATTGAATATTTTTGAACGCTTTCTGGGATCCTGTTGAAGAAGCGTATACATTGTCCCATAAAAGACTTACTAACCCTGTGTAATCTAGTAACAGTGGTTGTAAGTTTATGCTTGTTCCTGGTGTTAACAGTATGTACGTCACAATTTCTGGGAAAATCTTTTATGTTTTTGTGTACATACATAACATTATCAAATATATATTGAGAAGCGACAGTCATTATTTTAATTTCTTTAAATTTACATCTTAATGAATCTTTTGTGCCCAGGTTGTAAACTGCACGAATAGATCTCTTCTGCAGTACAAAAATCATATTTATGTCGGCTGCATTACCCCAGAGTAGTGACCCACAGGTGCGAGAACCCCAAATGTGACCCACAGGTGCGAGAAGTATAATAAAATAATAAAAAATAACAAATCGGTTCATAAATAACGGAGTTCTGATGTAACGGACATAAAAAAAAGGAAAAACCCAACAGAATTGAGAAGCTCCTCCTTTTTTTGAATTCGGTTAAAAATAGTACATGAAATGCTTACAAAACATTTGAAAGCTTAGAATATTAAAAGAAGTTTGTTTTGACGAAACAGCGAAGGACTTACGGTAAGACAAATATTAGTCGGCTGAATAGAACGGGTGGGTAAATTCCTGACCTTGGAATTGATTGTACCCCAATGGTGCCAACTAGCAAAGCCAGCGCTCGATTGTGCTCAATTATCCATTAATGGTCTTGAAGAGTCGTTCATTTCCATTTTATAAATTTTATTTCACTTAAAATTCGTAACACCAATGTGTGTACGAGGCCTAATACTAGTTGAATGTATTTCTTCAGATAAATACGTATCCGAATGAAATTTGAGTGTGAGGTTAGTGAAATATTGATAATAATTGCACCTGACATTCAATGGCCTCCATTTGGATATCCTGTAACGGGGGTCCGGAAATATGTACAACCCGGACACGAGGCAATATACGTTGTATATTCAATATTGTGGGTTTTCCTTTTGTATTATTTATTTCTGTTGCAAGTCTTGTATTCATAAATACCGTTTATTTTTTAAAGATTATATCTGATAATAAATCAACTGAAGCTTCTTTTAATAATTTTCTTCAATCAAAAGCACTTACTATTATTGTGCATTGTCAAGGTATGTAATATTATATAACTTTTTATATATACGATTGTTTACTTGGACTTCTTTGACAATCACTTGATATTAATTACGTAAATGTCCAACTGTTCGGTGAGGACTCCCCACTTGTGTTCGGTGAGGACTCCCCACTTGTGAACAATGTTTGGAACGTATTTTACCAATTCGTATTGTTAGATACAACGGCCGTGTTTTTATATTAACATAAATTAATTGTAAATTAAGTAGTGCTTGCTCGGATTTAATACCGCGCTCTGCTTAGATTCACAAGTTCTAACCATTGGATCGTCTCAATCACTACTTAAAAAACAAAGTCTAAAACTATAATATGATCTGAAATTCTATGTGTAGATGTTGAATGAGGTTATTGTTTGAACTGGGATATACAAACAAACAAAACTTATTTCCTTATAAAATTAGTATGATATCTAAACGCAGTAAGCTCGTCAAGGTCAATTAACTGTAGGAATGATCAATTATTCATAACAACAGAAATATGCATCACATAAAATATATTATTATTCTTTGCCTGTTTACGAAGATAATTATCAATGTTGTTAAGAATAAAATAATCCGTTTTTATGGAAAAAATGACATGTTTTAAAACCCGTAACATTTAATAAAGAAAGCATCATTTTGCCATGACGCTAACTATAGCCAAGTCACATTTTTCTTAGTAAAAAGTATGAATATGGAGCTTGGTACTAAGTTCAGTATTGTTCATTTTAATACAGTTAAAATTCACTGAACTACATATTATTATCTGTACAAAAAACACATCAGAAATCAATGGTCTGATCAACTTGTAGGCATTTGCCAACCAATTACCTTCAATATTAATCGAATAATCCGTTTTTGAAGAATTGTCATTAAATCTTGGGTTTCATATATTAACATAATAGCGTCCATATAAAGAACGAAACGAAATGTGAATTTAAGCCAAATCTATATGCAACTATTGTGAAATGACTTGTCTATCATTGTGTAACAAGTAGGCCTTACACCTAGGTCAATAACCCGACAACCAAGAAACACAGAGTCTTTTCAATGGCCGAAAGCGTGAGTACTTCAAAACAAACAAACGACTACACAGACATATTTACTTTCGCTTTAATACGAATGACCGTAATTGGAGCTTCAAAAGTATATTAAAAACTGAGTATAACAATATTTTATTAGGTAGGTATGTCTCGCCTTGTTAGACATTATACTGTTATTATTTTATAAATTATATCTATACTATAAAGCTGAAGAGTTTGTTTATTTGTTTTAACCCACTAATCTCACTATCTACAAAATAAAAAAAGTAATTGTGTTAGATAGCCCATTTATTGATAAAGGTATAGGCTATTTAACACATTCGATTGATAAAAATACTTAGTGATAAATCGTTATATTCAATTAAATAAATAACATACATTTTAAGCTATCATTTCATCAGCGTTGTTTATTTTGACAATTCGTTGTCTAGATTTAGTTAATTATTTGTTTCTGTAGAAATATTAGGTTTATTTCTCATTCAACTGACCATCTAATTTTCATATAACTATTGGACTATTCCCCGTATGGATATTAAGTCCTCAGGAATTTAGCTTAGTTACTGTATCTATAAATAATTATCATTTACAGATATAGTAACTAAACTAAATCTGAGTGTATGTTATTAATTAAAACCTGACAATGTTTTAGTACGATTGAATCGCATACATTTTTCTACTTTAGATTGTTTCATGTAAAAAAGATCAATTATATGCCTCATTTAGTGTTATTTTTATGCAAATGTATCAAAATTATACTTGATATATAAAATCTCAAGCCAAAATTCGAAGTAAAACCGATTGAATACCACGTTGACCTTGCTAGAGGCTACGAATTCATTTCGAATATGTATATATTTTGAAAATATATACATAAGTATATTACAAAAAATGCCAAAGTACAAAATTAACATAAGCGAAGGTTAAATTTTCGAAAATTTTTATCGTTTTAAGATGTTTTAATGCAAATAAAACACACATACATTATAATATATATCGCGGAAATGTCGCGAGCCGGAAATGTCAGGTTTGTATCGATTCCTAGTTCAATTACGTTTAGTTATTAAAACGTCTATGATAATAACAAGCTTATCCAATACAATTTTTTTCATCAAAACATAAAAGGTTATTTAATGTATATACAAACACAAATTACATATGAAATCTATAATAATACCTTTCGGAGAAGGATTTAGTATATAATATTATTATATGAGTTTATTGACTTCACAAGCGTGAATTTCATGTTATTGTAACAGCTGTACAAAAAAGAATGTATGTAACGATAAATGATATCCGAAAACTAAGTTATTATTTTATCTTATATGCGGCTATCCAACAATATTTGATCAGTTTGAAAATGGAATAAGATTGAAATTCGTTGATCTACAGAAATCACTTTAACTGCCTCCTGATTGTGATCGCAATCTGTTGACGATAAATTAGTTTGCGGGCTTAGACAAAACGAAAAAATATATATTGTTTTTCTTCTTTGCACTCACGAAGTCACATTTTTTTCTCATAATTTTCATACATTTCGTTGTTTTCTACAAAGGAGTTCATCAGTCAATAGCAAAAGGTACTTAGTAATATAATTTAAAGTCGAAACTACAGGCATAAGGGACATTACATCTCAATCCCCAAAGCTGGTGGCGTGTTGACGATGTATGAGGGATAGTAAGGAATTCTTGCAGTGTCAATGTGTCTATATGTGGCGGTGGTGACCACTAAGCCCATCTGGCGGCACAGTTGGCAGTCTGTCTACCTTTTTTCTAATTAAAAAGTAAATAAAACAATATGTAACATATCTAGGTCCTCTTTTATTCCTCACTCAGAGCATTGGTATCGCTGATTAATTATTCAAGAAATATTATTATTTATTAGGTAAATTTGTTTGTGCGATGCTAACAGGTAATATATCTTAAGTCCATAAGTGCAATAAAATCTACACAAAACAATAACAAATATCGAAAAAAAATCAACTACATCTGATATTTTTACGGACTGATTCTGTTTCTCTGTCAACTGGCGATATTTTATACTTGTCAATACAAAAATTGATGTTCCGTTGATATTTAATCGTATTATATTAAACAAGAAGTATTTTTATATTTTGTTGTTTCTTGGAAATGGTTCTAAATAATGAATTGAGCGACGCACGCAGTGATTTGGAGGTCATAAAATATAGACTCTCATATATGTTGATAAGTCTGTACATGCGTATGCCACTGACCTCCTCGTATAGGGGTGAATCGATTTTGATGAAATTTGACATGAAGCAAGCATGAACCCCGGAAGGACATAGGCTAATTTTTATATGAACTCGTTTCCCAACACCGTCTACTTACCTAAATAACGGGCGAACACTTGTACATACATACGAGTTAGTCCCTAACTCAATTAACCATCAAGATTTCTACGACTATGTTAGGGTTTATTAGAATATGTTTGACATGATTGAGTTAAATATACGTTTTCACAATTATCATATTTATATTAAAATATAATTTCACATAATATTATATGATTGCTATATACAGTTTGAATCGAGGTAGACCAAAGGATATTTACTTGGATCATAATTAAAGGAAGTGGGCTCTTATCCAGGCAAGTATGAAAGTATCTAAAGGTTACATGTTTCGGAAGTAATTCTGAAATTTGTATTCCAAGTGGATATCTCACTGAGGGGAGAGTGTCTTTGGCTACGTGACCCATCTGATGGTAAGTGGTCACTAACGTCCATAGACATTGGCATTGTAAGAGATGTTAACCATCGCTTACATCGCCAATGCGCCACCAACCTTGGGAACGAAGAATTAACTTACGTAGCAGTTAAGAATACGTTGTATATTGTGTTGAATCGTATTATTATGCTATGACTATTTGTATTATTAATTATTATTCTTATCTAATCTTAGCTTCTATTCTGTTTTAAACCAATTTTCAATGTAAATTGCAAAGAATATCGTGACGACCATGCCGACGAGGTCGAACAATAAGTCTCATAATTAACAATAGCTCTATTAATTTATTATTAAAATAACGAATAATTTTATTCTATTTGAAACGTTACTCGACATCAACGTGATATTATTGCGACATTTTTCTGAGCGGTATTATTAACGTTACATAAAACGGTTATTTTAGAAGTATATTATGATGAACTAACATTAAGATATGTAAGTATTTACTGAAATGTTAAGCATTTTATAATATTACAGTACTTTATAGCGGTTCAGTTTGCCTAGTACGAATGAGCGAATAAAAACAGTAGCCGTCTAGTGACAATAATAGGAATTCGATACAAATCGCAATTATAAACAACATCAACGCTATCGAATACGTTCGCCCTTTGTCATATCGGTATGCATCCAATCATATCGATATTGAAAACGGGTGTGTTTTGCTTTTTTGTGCCTGTTTCACGCTATTATACTTTAGTTTCTGAAATCATATCAGGTATATCATATGTTCATACACAATTTTTGAGATTTAGCTCATTATGAGAATATGTCGACCCTACTTGTCAAATCTATAACGGATATACATTTTTTTATATAAAAATACCTCAAAAATTTATGAATGAATGAAATGAAAAAAAAGTGGAACACGGTCGTCAAATGTCAGAGAGAAATATGCGATTATAAATAATTATGATATTTAAAACATCATCATGAACCCACATCACCGTTAGTCCATTGTATATTGCCACATATCATTCTAACATTTGAGTGAGTTCGAGCTTGTTTTTACATAGCCTACAGGAGTGAGATAGCAAGTGAGTTTCAATAGCACAGATTGAACTGCACGGTCTCACACACATTTTACTCCATGTCGACTTTAGTTTACAATGCGTTTAATATTTTGAAAAATTTCATATTATCTAATTTATTGTATATGCTTTGTGTCATTGTAATAATATAATTATGTAATAAAGAAAAGGTATAACAACATAACATTAAGGATAATATTTAATTTAAAAATATATTTAAACGTAATTGAAAAACTTTATGCGCATCACATTATGGAAAATTATTGTATACAGTTTTACTAAGCAATTTCCTACAATACGACAGGTATGGTGTGGTATGCTATTTTTCTGAATTCAGGTATTCCCCCTGCTTGACAAGTCATATGTGCGTCACTTGTATTTATCTTTCAAATTATATTAAATACTTGGTATACGTCGCAATATGTATTTTTTTATATTTGAAATGTAGTTGACCCGCCTTGGTAAGACCGACTCCTATGCCGTGACTGCGAACGGAATTACACTCTCTTATGCCGGAAACTCTCCCAACAGCTGCTCTATACTGTCTTGTATATGTTTATATTGTTATATAATTAAGAAATTTATATTTATTTTATTAAGGACACGATGTTTTTATTTATTCCAATCGATATTTATTGAACGACTTTATTTGATTTTAAAATAAACTATTATTTTCGATGTTTCACGTATGACACGCCACCCGCGACTGCCATGTTTAAATAAATCAATAACTGTACAAAGTTTATTATACGTGAGAACATAGAATACTAAAAAAATATTATATAATTTTTTTTTTATTATTATAAATAAATAAGTAAGAATAGATCGTCAATATTGCATCGTAAATATTTTACGTTAGTATTTTAATTCGGTCATTTTATTTTATTTATAAGTTTACGTACAAGTTTCTCCCTTATACAGTTAGTTGTAAAGGTAAATTGATATTCATTCAACTGTTCTCTATTCCTTTTGTATTGATAGATAATTTTATACATTTCACCGATTGAGACTGGAGTAAGTGTTTAGTCAATAAATCGATGGTACCTCGTCGTCTAAGACGTAGACGTAGGACTAAGACGATTATTTTATTTCAAATATCCGCTATCATCTATATTGCGTAACCTTATGCACACAAAAGAAATACTGACCCTTTGCAGTCGAGTAATAGTCATTCGTTTACCTTAGTATCTTATACCAATGTGTATTATATTTTCTCACAAATTCACAAGCGACATGGTTAGTACATTATTATTATCCATTAAAATTAAAACCTAAATACGATCATAGCTAGTTTACATATAAAATCGATATTACGTTAGTTACGGCCTAAACGAAGAAATATTACATGAAACACAAACTTATAATCATAATATTAATCTGGAAAAACACTCGAATACTAAATATTTAACTACGAACAACATCAAACATTCATATATTCAAAATTCACAGCTCTTAAAACAGATTACGTAAGTATTTCTCCTGTAGTTGTGTGTAATAGTCGATATGTTTTATTCAACAAACTTTATTAGTATAGTTTAGTAGCTGGCGTATAAGGCTACTGATTATGAGGTTCTGGATTTAGAAGCATTAGTCAATAAAATTTGAAGGTATTTTTGGTCGAAAACTCTCAGATTCGGCTCGGAGCTAGTTTGCCAGCGTTAAACTCCCGTCTCCACTTCAATTCTCTAATTCTCTAATAACATCGAATTGTGACAATGAAAAATTATAGAGTGCACCCGTATTTTAACACGCACTCATGCATTATAGTATATTTAGTGCGATTGGGACTCCGTTGAGAATTACCTTCATGGCCAAAATCAATAAGAAAGACATCATCATCATATTATTTATAAAGATAAATTATAAACGTCAATATATAAAATAACATTTATTAATATAAATAAAATATAATAAAATAAAGATAAAATGTAAATAATTAACACGCTGTTCGATGTTTAAAAGTTAAAAACACAACACTATAAAATGACGTTGCTTTTATATTGTTTTAAGACGAAATAAATAATTCTAAAATATTGGTTTAGTTTTTATCAAATCACTGTGACCATATTAGTTATGGTAGAATGACAACGGAGGTTTACAGGGAAATTTCTTACTACGATGACTCATATTATTGATGGCCATTTTTTTCCTAGTACTAATTTCGATAGATTGCGGTTTAAGTTTTTTCCTGTATTAAATAAACGATGAATGGAATAATACTGATGACAAATTACTGCAAAGAGAATTCATTGATTATTAGCTTTGTTCTATTAAGATATAAATAACCAATAAATATTATGCAACATAAACATAGGAATATTTCTTTATCGCATTTTATCAAGTAATAAAAATACACATGAAGATTTTATGATTGAACTTAATATGTATATTAAATAAATTAAATAGAGATGAAAAAAATAAAGGCGTGTACATAGTTAATCAAAATTGTAACATTGAATAAAGTGACGCATTACCGAATATTAGGAAAGGTATTTCAGTATTAAGTTAATTACGTAATTAATAATCCATTAGGTCCGAGTTTTCCGATAAAATTTAAATAATTTAAAACATTTTACGAAATAAGATTAGTTATAGATATGCAAAAGACTATACTAAGATAATAATGTTCTTTGCATTTCCGATTGGTTAGCTGAGTATATATATATATATATATATATATATATATATATATATATATATACTATATATAACTTTAACCAACCAACGCAGATAGATAAATACGTAGCGTGATAGCAGGTCTCCTTTTGGTAGATGGATTAACGGTTTCAGATTCGTAGGTAGCTGTTGGATACGGGTAGCGCAAGGCAGGCCGTCGTGGATATCTCCTCTTCAGCAGCGTTTTTCGGGCTGAAATGATGATGAAAGCTGAGTATAGACGGTTAGTTTAAGATAGTGGCACTTGGCAGCTATTGTTGATAAAAACATTTATATTTTCTCAAAGAAATACTTTCACCTGCAAGCATACCAGTTCGGGGCAACTAGTGTTACAATACTATACGATCGAATTAGATATTACATAATACAACTGCAGGGCGTTTCCGCATTCTTTATATTCTTGAAGGGAATACGATATCAATTTAAAACTTAACTAAGGCGGATATGATACCTTATTAAGAACAAGTAATACAATTTTACAAGAAATAATAAGCATTTGATGATACACGCAATAAGGTTTTATTTGTTTTGTTAAAGAAAATCGAACATTACCATTTTTACTTTATATTGATTAAAAGATAAGCTACCTTATCAGAATGCCTATTTTACCGAAATAAGTTGAAAGAAAGTTACCTATTATATTTTTAAACGGGTAATATAGTTACGAAATGTATACATTATTTACAATAACATTTTTAATATTGTGCGTGACTGTCACCGAACAGTTTAATTGATCAGCTTTCTATCAGATATATAATATTTCATCGAATAATTATATCTGGCCTTTATTCTATTTTTTTAAATAAGCCTTAGTTTTATTGAGCTACAAATGTAACAATGTCTGCGCTATCTTATTCATAGAATCTTTATTCATTTTTTTATGAATAAATATGAATTTTATATTTATGTAATTCGAAAAAATTCAACGTATATTTCTATAGATACATTGAAATATGTATAAAATATTGAACTTTGTGTAAGAAAAATAAAAATTTCCTTCAATAAATTAAAAATAAACAATTAATCGGTTACCGTGACAGACATGGCTATGTCGCCAAGACGTTTTAAAGGTCGCAAGCTATAAGCAAACCTCGGAGGTTTCTTAGAAGCAAAGCAATTTATCGACCTAGAAAAACAAGTAATTATAAAGTAAATTAAGCAGAACAACGGAAAATAAACAATTGAATCGGAATTTCAGATTTTCGAAGACAAGACGATAATACTTCGATATAATTTATTTTTATATGATTTATTTTATGCCTTGCACAAAGGGTTCTCGAAATATGAAATAAGGCATTATATTTTCTGTGGTATAAAACGAACTGTTGACATAGCTTGCAAAATTAGCAACCTGTAGAACCAGTGGCCACGATGTCCGTTGTAGTAGACGATCCTTGGTTGAAGAATGCGAATTTTGTCAGGTTCAAAATAATCAACAGGCTTACCTGTCTGAGCCAGACTGGATGCGGATGGTGGAGGAACGGAAACTTTGAGGTACATATGAAGTTAAGTTTATTTGGAATGACCCCACATGAAGGAATGGAATACATTATATATCCTTAAAGCGAATATCAGATATACATATATGTGCAGTTGAACGCGGTTATGATATTTAGTAATGCTCATAGAATAATAACGCTTAGAAGGATAGTGTCATATAAAGTTTCGCTCTAAATTGAAGTATATTTAGAATTAATGAGTGCGTAAGTGTCACGTAATTACACTCACCGACACGCACACTTACGACCGAATTATGTTGCAAGTGAATAGACACTTCCCCCATAAAGCGAGGAAATTGATTCTGTTTGTTTGTAAAAGTATCATAATTATGTTTTGCAATATTATTTATTTAATGTTAGGTTTTATTATTATAATGATCACTTTTTTTTAATTATTTTAGTAATATTATTTAGTATTGCTTTTATAATTATTATTTCATTTGTATAAATATGCTTTGGTTGTAAGGATTTAATAAATATTGATTATACATTCTGTACAAAAAATATATATATTAATTAGTTTATTCCGGAAAATACATGTTAGCGGTTTATAAAAACAAATACTAGATTATAGTAAATGTTTTGAAGATACAATTAAGATAAATTAAACTAATTAATTAATTTGTTATACAAATTGTTCGTTAATTATAACATTGTAACCTTCGAAAACTTCTAAGTGGTTAGGCGTTTTAAGTATTTCAGAGGCTTGTGTGAGTAAAAATTAAAAATGTTATAAAAATATTTGCCACCTGTTAACTTCACACGGGAATAGCTTTCCTTCATGGAATTATGTAATTCTTCAGTTTTCAATGGATTTACCTTGGAGTAATAGACTAAAACATTTCTAAAACGTAATTAAATCACCTTATTGGCCACGGGCGACCGTAGGACCGGTTCATTTTTCGCCAGATAAAATCAGCATTGAGATTCAACGCAAAAATGCCGCTAGCATTCATACCACCATTCCACACCGGTCATAATTTGTACATGAGTTATTTTTAAATTTTGATTTATTTATGTTCATTGTATATGATTATTAATTTAATAAGCTTTTATGATTGATTATTGATTATTAAATAATAAGTTAAATATGTTAAAGTAAAATTACTGGCTACCGCGAATACTGATCAATTCTATTTTCGGCATACGTCTTACTGCCTCAGGTTTTTATGCTTTATTACATGTTATATATTAATACTATGAAACTTTCAAGTCTTTTTTGAGATGAATTAATGATTAGGTCGACTTATTCGTTACGCGACGCCTAGGCGTTTGACGGCGTGCAGTGCATACGTCATTCAACCGCGTATTCTGAACTCTGACTCTCCGACAATCTGGCTGTTTACTTTAAGTCTCACCTGCCCTGTAACGCTGTTGAGACCGATATACACAATTCGAAAAAAACTATTTTAGATTTCTCAATATTAGATAACCTGAAATAGTAATTTTGAAATAAATCTGTTACGCAAATGCAAAGCTATGAAATCTCAATTAATATGCAAGACATATTACGCTGTAGTACGTCTGGTATAAGATATAGAATTGGATGTGTGCCATTATTAAGGCTTAGTATTGCAATCACATTAATTTGGCCACAAAATAAGACAGAAACGTTATAAATTTTGACTAACTTTTGGCCTTACTTATTTGTCATTTGATGCAAGCATGTAATTGTGGCAATATGCTGTTGTCTGACCATATTTTTTTTTTATTGTATATGTAGGCGAACGATCATATGGGCCACCTGATGGTAAGTGGTCACCAACGCCCATAGACAATGGCATTGTAAGAAATGTTAATGATCGCTTACATCGCCAATGCGCCACCAACCTTGGGAACTAAGATGTTAAGTCCCTTAATGTCCCTTTTAATAATATACCAATCAACAAAGCATAGCTCATCAGAGAAGGCCTTTGTTTCTTTCTAAAGACTAGGTTGTACGGCTGTTGATCGTATTCGAAAAAAGACTCGGGCGCGTGAAAGTTATTGAGTTTTTCTATTAGGGAATTTTCAGAAGCAGCCCGGAACAAGGAATAAGACGACGTTACCAATGTTGGCAAACACACTACTACACTACACTAGCTGTCTTTCCCAACATTGTACGCGTACAATTGATACAAAGTTACCTATTCCTCAGTACTTACTCAGGGTTTTATGAGTATAAATTATCTATATTTGTTTGACTATTTGAATAATAGGCGTCATATCACCAATACGGCTATCAGTTAAAACTTTCCTAACATGTAGTACGTTGATCATGGCCTTGACCGGGATGCAAAAAAACTTTACTAAATAATAACGCCACAAACGCCTGCTTAATATAAATATTATATGACTATATCGATTAAAATATATTGAAAGTTTTGCTTTACAATGTATTCAATAACAAGAATCTGTGAACTTGACAGTTACATATTATTCGAATAACTTAACACGGACCTGCTATTACATTTTAACGGACATATTGTTTGAATTATTTTTATGAACTCTTTATAAATAAGAATGGAATGTCCTTTAGTTTTATTACTTGATTTCAAGTTCGATATTTTCAGATTTTATTAAAACATTTTTGATACAAATTAACTTGAAAATAATTAATTTATCAAATAATTGGAATTTTATGTCTTAATACATTGAAGTAATTCTAATTATAGTTTTTTTTTGTTGGCAATATATAATTGTACAGAAATTAAAACTACAAGTTACGTTACAATATAAGGTCCTCCAGACCGATTTCGGCCACGGCGGCCAATCCCAAGAGAGGTTAGGCAACTGCGCAGGACATATTATAGTGCACAAATATGTGCGTAAACACAGGTGCACTCTCTTTTCCTTAGCTCTCATAATCCGATGGGACGGCAATTCGACACGACCAAACTCTTAATGTGCTTTCCGAGGCACGGGAGTGTATACACTTCCAACTTCCAGACTCCGGGCTGCTACTGAGAATTTTGTGACAGAAAAACCAATAACTATTTATTGGCCCGACCTGGGAATTGAACCCAGAATCCACTAGACCAACGAGGTAGTCTTAAATTTTAATACCAACGAATTTTACGATGCCAACACATAATATTCTTATAGGACCAACAGAATCGAACTCTGACTATCTTTAATTTTTTAAAGATTTTCATCTGGATTTCCTTTTCAAAAATGGAACCTAGATAATTTTCTTAATATATTCCAATTACAACAACTTTCTGGTTAGTACACTTAATACCAATAAGTTTCGACGTAAAACATTGTTGTAAAATACAAAATAAAAACACTGACAGACCGTGTGAACTTTTATTTTATTTATGATATTAATTGAAGGTTAAATTTGCTAGGAAAGGGTGAAAGGTTGATATTTCATAAAGTTGTTAAGCGTTATACAAAAAAGAGAACCATCATGTAGGCAAGTATTTTAATACGTTTATTATTATGCCTATTTATGACGTTTCATGTTAATCTAGAATTACATTGTCTTAAATTATTTATAGCTTGTGATAATATCATTCTTCTTAAACGTACGATTATTTATTACTAGCGTTTTGCCCGCGGTTTCATCCACCTAGTTCCCGTGGGAATACGGGGACAAGATGTACCCTATATTACTCGCTGATAATGTAGCTTTCTATTGGTGAAAGAATTTTTTAAATCAGTTTTTTGGTTTAGGCTTGAATGTCTAACAAACAAATAAACTCATATTCGCATTTATAATATTAGTTAGAATTATAAGCTTTTGGAAAAATAATTAAGCGGTCATTAATAAATCTTGTCTTGGAATTTTAGTGGTGGTTGTCCCGGCCACATGCATGTTTCCTCACGATGTTTTTATCATCACTGCCAAGCATGAAATATGATGAATTATAAACACAAAAGAAGGACATTAAAATCCTGTAGTTCTTACCTGGATTTAAGCCAACAATCATCGGTTTTGATTCACTCGTTCTAACCGCTGCGCCGTCTCGGTTCACAGCATCTCGGCATTAAAACGTAAAATAAATATTTATTTCAAAACAAATAATTTCAAATAAAAATAGACAACGGTCATATTATTTAAGTATTTAACATATTGCGCATTAAATTTAATATACAATTTTTTATTGATTATAATTTATAACAATTCTCGTGAAGCCAGCTTATGCATAATTATATAAGAGTTCACGATTTTAATGATAAATATTACCATAATTTATTATTATAGATACAGTTATAAATGGTAAAAATTTTAAAAGTAAATACTACCTGTTATTCGTATACAATTGCGTTTAGTTTGCTTACATTTGTGTAGTTATATGTTTTTATTATGGGACACCAAATCGTAAAGCTATATTTTATATTTGTAAAAACTCGAAGTTCATCGCAGAGCACGATCGAGAAAGTGATATGAGATATTCATTATAATAAGCACAACATTTAAAGGATACACTCATCAAAATAGCGTATCATCGTAAGTCGTAATATCAACATTTCACAAGTGAGTTACAAAGTTAGTTATTTCAGAATAGTATGACAAGTTGTCAGATTGGAGGTCCACGTGATCATAGTGGAATAGTGTAAATAAAGCCCATTATCAAGTATCATCCACTCATCGCATATTATATTGTCAAACAGCAATATTTAAAAATGACGTGTTCTGGTTTAAAGACTGAAGGGGCTAGTGTAACTACAGGCAAAAGTGACATAATATCTTAGTTGGTTTGTAAAGAATATTTAATATTTCTCGCAGTGCGTAGCGTCTGGTGGGCTATTTACCCGTCCTTACGTTTATTATACCTTCCTCTATTATCAGACTTGCAAACGCAAATAGAGCTTGTTCGAATAGGGACATGACATTTCAGTAATTGAGGCCAAGGGTGAGTGCTCCAGTGCTACTAAACACACGAAGGACATCTCAGTTCCCGAGGTTGGTTAGTATGCTTCATATTTCTCAATGATAGGATTTGTAGCTTCAGAAGTGGGCTTACGAACATATATATTATACTCTCCACCTTTGCGACATACTACCTGTCCAATGCTGTTTATAGCGTGACGTTATATAACCAAAAGCATTTTCCAATAAATGGCCTATGTAACGTAAAAATATTTTCAATCACGACTGGTAGATACCGAGCTTAGCGCGTTCAAACGAGCAAATTCCTTAACTTTTAGCTATATATCATGTATACAAACTTTTTAATATATAACAATAAAGTCAAGATAGGCCTCGTGGTCGAGGCTGTTCTGACATTGGCAATAAGTATAACTAATTCAGTGCATTATCGGTGCATTGCCGACAATGGTACTTAAGGTTGTTGTGACCCCTTTGCATAATAATTAATAAATAGAAATGGAAGTGTGGAATGAGCCTGTGAGAGATACAGATGTTACTCATGTCCTTTTTTGTGCCCCTGATGTAAAATTTCATGATACCCAGGGTAGGTGAAGAGTGATAACGTAACAGACAGTTAGGATGGGTTACGATTCTCGTACACATAGGAAACTTTTTTTGTATCAGAAACACTTTTCTCAAACACGATGAGTTACATCAGGTATTCTACCGCTCAACAATTTCATTGGAATCCCAAAGATAGGTGTAAATTTTGAAAGAATAATTATAATAAATATATATATATTTACATTAAATTTCATTGCAATCCCAAAGATAGGAAGTGGAAGTATTCGGCATTACCTAGCATGTCACAAACGGACATGATGTTAAACCTTTATTCTCTACAAGACGAGGACGAGTAGTCCGCTCTAATGCCTTCTAAAGCCCAGTATCACAGTAGGCAACAGCAACAACAAGCAGAAAAAAAGCTATCGCTCTTTTCGAATTAACATTCCGCTTGTACATTTGATAGACTAGAGTCTATACTTATTTGCAGTTGAATAGACTCCGAAATTAACCGAAATTCTATTTAGACCAATAACAACTTTCCGGAATACAAAAATGTATATTATTCTCAAACTATAGGTATGATGCCTATTTTATTAAAGCCGCGACCACAGTATATCGTCCATAATACAATTTAACAATTGAACAAATATTTTAAATAACAATAGAAGGTCATTGTCATAAAAAAAACTATTAACACATAATTCAGTATCTTAATTAGTGTTATTGCATTATTAACTGCGAATAGCTTCCGTTCAACGAATGTAAAGTATGGTTTATAGAACAAGATTTTCTTTAAGTTTTAAATAATAATTAGCACTTCTTTATTAATATCCTCATTTATAATTCCCTTATAATTCCTTTATAGACAATATATAACTATATGTATAACTGTATGCATGTAAATTAATTTAAAATTATATATCTTACAAAAGTAAGATATATAGTTTTAAAAGTAGGTAAATACTTATATGTATATTAGAAGAAGACGATTATTTTAAGACAATGTTCCGCATCGTTACATCTATTCGTTAGCGATAAAGCCAAGCGTCAAGGCGCTTCGGTAATAATTGATTGAAACTAAGCAAAATTACATAGTAACAAGCGGATGATACGGTGCAGGAAAAATATTATATGTACTACAGTTAATAGAGAATTTATCCTTAATAAAACAAAGTGTTAACTTTAATTATTATTATTATAAGTTAAATAAAGCGAGTCTTTTACGAGTTTTGTAAAAGAGTCGTTTTTCGCGTGTGCGTTTGTTGATTTACTTCTTTCTAAGTACAAGATAATTTTTGATGCGAAATTGAGCAGAATAAAGGTGAATTTTGGTATGGTTTTTTTATATAATATTTTAGGCCAAGGAAAAAGTTTAGAGGGTAGTGACACAATCCTATTGCCCTAGAAATTTTGGGACTTCTGATCATAAAACTATGACAAGTAGATTTGACAGTAGATCTCGATATTAACCTAACTCTAACTAAAGATTTCTGAAAAGACCACAACTCCTGAAAATCTGACACTGTAAAGTCAGGGCTATATGGCGAATGAATTACCACTTCCCAACCAGTTCTGTCAATATGCTGAGTGGCTAAAATTTCACTGAAATTCTGTCACATGTGTATTCCACCAAGCCGCATTGGATCAGTGTGGTGGAATAGGCTCCAAATCTTCTCCTCAAAAAGAGGAGAAGAGGCCTTAGTCCAGCAGTGAGAAATTCACAGGCAAGTGACCCCTCTCCTAACTATAGCCAAAGAATTCAGAAATGGATCAGAATCTGCAAAATTTTCACTGTGACACCATTGCGGATTAATATTTTCGGTATAGTTTTGTAACTTTTATGACACCCTACGCTTAGAGCTAATTAATAATAGTAAGTAACGATTATTTTTAAGGTTAATAATATAAAGGTTTGCATTATTTTCCAAAAAAAATAAATAACGAATACTATGCCAAATTTTATTAAAATTTGACGAGCATCATGAATAAGAAAGCTCGTACGTATCTTGAACGTTTATAAATGATTAACAAGATAGCAAAATAATTAATATTTGCGTTTGCAGTTGAAACTTTGGAGTAATAGTGCAAAAAAATTTCATCCAAAATATTACACCCCGTCTTATTGCCTCTACACTGGTGACTGGTGAGTACTAATTCATTTGAGAATCGGAATTGCGATTCAAAGAGGCAATACTACATTCCACGCGGTTACGATTTGTACAGTAGCTATGTATAATTTTTATTTGTATTTATTTAAAGTTTTACTGTAAATCACATGCATGTTATAGTATTATATATAAATAAATCCAGGAATTACTGTTGACTTGACCAATTCTTACTGTATATGAATAACAGGGAAAATCACCAAATAAATTATACCAAGATGAGGATAATTCTGATATGAAATATAGTTATCAAAACATGTTTAATTATAGGTTTTTTTAGTATAAAACTTCAAGGATCGAAACTTCTTTTGATTCTCGTTAAGTAACATTATGTAGATGTCCCACTTCTGAGTTAAAGTTTGCGTCTAGAACTTATTCCACCAAGCTGCTCCAATTCGGTATTTTGGATAAATATGGGACAAAATCGAGGTTTACTCACGATGCAAGATTTCTTCAAGATTTCTTCACCGCCAAACACGAAATGAATTCTTCTACTTCTGCCTAGCGTCTTCCCGGCTTAGTTACGCTGGAGTCCGCTTTTCTACATTTATGCGTCCACTTTGTCCGATCTAAATCATTCTCCTTGGTGAGATCGTACTTTCTTAGGTCGTCCCTCACGACATCGATCCAGCGCTTCTTGGGCCTGCCTTGAAATGAATATAAACAGAAATTAAGCACATAAACGTTTGAATTCGGAATGCTCTGTCAAGATTCAAATGTGATAGTCAGTATTTATACTAGGATACTAGTTTTAAATTCGGAAAATAGCGTCTATCGAGAAAAACCGGCAAGAAACTGAGTAGTACTCTTTTTCGACAATCTGTCAAGGGTTATATTAGAATCTGCCTCGTTGGTCTAGTGGCTAGACATAAGGCCGCAGACCCGGTGGTCCTGGGTTCAATTCCCAGGTCGGGCCAATAAATAGTAATTGGGTTTTTCTGTCTGAAAATTCTCACTAACAGCCCGGAGTCTGGAAGTTGGAAGTGTGTACATGTACGGAAAGCACGGGAAGCCGTTGGTCCTGCGCCTGAACTCTTTCCGGTCGTGTCGGACTGCCGTCCCATTGAATTATGAGAGCTAGGGAATAGTGAGTGCACCTGTGTTTGCGCACACACTTGTGCACTATAATATCTCCTGCGCAGTTGGCTAATCTCTCTTGGGGTTGGCCGCCATGATCGAAACCGGTATGGAGGACATTATTATTATTATTATATTAGAATCTATTTGTGAATGTGAGTTTCATCTCTGGAGTTTTGTTACTCTATATGTAAATTATGATCTCAATCATAAACCAATTGTGTTTGTAAAAATGTGATTACGTATATTGATCATACTCTGCGAGCCTTTACGCGATAATATGACTAGTTTATTTTGAATTCAACTAAAAGTTAAAATAAGAATTATAAGATCTAGGAGTGAACCAATCCAAAAATGGTTGTTTGGTGGTATGTTTTTCAGTTAGAAATTACAAGGAAACTGATTCATAAATATAAGGTCCTAAAATAATAAACTATAAGTATATGATATATAAATTTAAGAAAAGCTAATGGCAGTCTCATTTAATACAATTCAAGTTATGTACGACATTGTGATTTCAAGTAACGATGAGTAAACGAACAAGCAACGAATTGATCTTGTGAAATAAAAAAAAAATAATCATTAATTTCGTTAAATCGTGTTTATTTACTTGTGTAAATATGTCGCGTGCGCTGGTTTAATTAGTCGTTTACATATCAGAAAGCACACAAAAATGTTGTCCATTATGTATAATCCAAGGATTTTGAATCTTACAATGAAAACTGAATAATATAAGGTTATTAACTTTAAATGTACGCATTGAATACAAATTTCGCTTATAAATTAAAAATGTACTCAAAAGATTAATTTTCAATTCGAACTCAAATTTGAAATTGGTTAAAATGACAATGAAAGGCCTGTCTGACTATTTCAAAACATTTATTCATACAGTATTTTACCAAATTAATCCATAAGGCTGACATTTGAAGACCCTTGTTTCAAAACGAATTTTTGATTTCAAAGGGCGCTGAACTTCCTTCTTTAAGTTTATGTAATCGACCAATACGAAGTTTAATTCTGTTTAGCACATAACAAATATGACTAAGTAGTAGGTACTGGTCTTATAAAAACTCGACCCGCTGAGAAACGTACTTATATACTATTAACTTATATATAAATCAAAAGAGGGCAAATAATTAGATAAAATAATTGTACGATGCAAATTGCACGAGTATTTCATAATTTTAACAACTATGTTACTATACATACATATATTGATTTCCATACGCGTATTTTTGAAATCAATAATATCATTAATATACACGAGTGCTTTATCCGCAGCTTCGCTCGCGTCATCATTCAGAATTATTAAATACCAATTTCCATAGTTCTCACTTGAAGATTTTCATATAAATTTTCTTATACTTTATACTTGTCTTATGGGTAAACTACTCTTTATAAGGGAACCTGTATGCAAATTTTCATTATGTTAGCCTCAGTAGTTGAGATGTGCGTTGATATGTCAGTCAGTCGGATATTCTTTTATATACATATCATATATAGATAAATATCGAATTGATATGAGATAAATACAAGTACGTATACTATGTCCGTATATTGACGTCCGAATAATATTATAATTTAATTTTAACCAGTCTTATTGCATTTGTTTCGACTAAAACGAGCCCGAATTACACAAATACCTTGCAAATTTGCAGGTCGTCCAGTAAACGAGTTGAAACTAAAATAAGCGAGACTGCATTAATACGTGTTTCACCTTGAATTGACTATTCACCTGCTGTTAAATATATTTTTATTATAAATATTCACAACAAAATAAATGTCCCGAAGCTGGACGAAGACTCCTTTGCCTGTTAAGCGTTAAACAAAATACCATTCTGGCATTAACAAATATTTACATGCGTTATTTGGTGGCATGTAATTTTTTTTCTCTTATGACTTATATGGATCTGTGTTTTCTGATTTGTTGTCTAACACCCGAGTATTTTTGGATTCGAAATTATATATTTTTTGCTTCATTACATAAATTATTTAATCTTAAATTATTATACAATCCTCACTAATATTATAAATTCGAATGTGAGTTTGTGTATTTATTTGTTTGTTACGTCTTAACTACTTAACCGGTCATCATGAAATTTTATATACACACATATTGTCTGGAGTACAGAAGAGGTCATTGTTCACCTTATTATAAAATAGAACTAGAGTAGCTCTCGTCAGATAAGCTTTAAATATTATATATATTTCTTCGGAAATGAATTACTGTAATAATCAACACCGCAGGCTTTTTTAGGTTCAGTTTTAATATGATTTCTGATGAAAATTAAATGTAAAATATTTTGGAATACATTGATTGTATCAATGTATTCCAAAATATTTTACACGGATGCTCGATGAACATTATTTGTAACTAAGTTTTACTAGAAACAACGTGATTGTTTTTATACCCTTACGAATCAATAATTATTTAATGTAATCACTTAAACTAATATCATAATGATTACTTTTTGTTATGTTTACGTCAATTTCGATTGCAGTTTCGCTATATTCAGCGTTAACGATTAACTTTTTGTCAATGCTTGTCAGTTAATACTGGATGTCATAAGGCGAATTCATCTTCACCCTCACCCAGCCTAGCTAGTCAGCCAGCAAACACGGATTACATGTGAATAGTTTTAAGATAGATTTTATTTTAGGAAATATATCGTTATTACTTTATTTTTATAATAATTTTTTTTTTGGATAATATTTAAAAAAAATTTTTTTATGTTTTTGACCGTAATCCATTGCTTAAATTGAGATTTATCATTCATATATTTTTTTAATCCAATGTGTTTGCTTCACAATGCTTCTAGTGTGAATTTGAAGCTCATTATCATTATTAATGGTTTCTTAGTTTTCAAATGCCTAATTTATTCAATTAAAATAATATCTTATTATCAAATCAATTTAAGGACAATTTTTGATAGAACGTAAAATCGCCATCTAGGTTGCAATATCTTTTTTTTAAACTAGAGATGCTAAAACTTCAAACTAATTTATTAAAAACAAAACTGTTTTTAAATATATTTAGAAAAAAATCTGACAAGATTAACGAAGATGAGCCATGACTTATATTGCGCATAGGTAACGGGCAATAGTCAGGAATTTCAAAAAAAATTAAATTAATTGATTTTTCATCTGCCTGTGTTAGCAGTGCCTGCAAGTATACGCCTGATTGTCTATTATTTACCTGACACCTGGATATGCATGCTTCAAACATTATACTATCGATGAGTTCAAAAAATTCAATTTCAAATTCAAAAAAACGGTGTTACCAATTTTTGTAGATAATTGCTAGGTCTACAATTTGTGTTACCTATTTATATAATAAAACTCACAATATATAAAAAAGTGACACTTTTGACTTTTGACTTTGTATATTTTCTTTAGCAGACGTAATATCGGTGCGGACTTTTGATATTTCATTTATATACCTAAAACCGATACAAATTTTCGGCTCTATGCAGCTATTATAAATTTACCATTATTTTACATCTATTTTGACCGGATTAATTAATATAAAATTAAAATCATTGATTACCTTTCCTATGTATCATGAAAATAACTACTTTAATAAAGTATATATTTGGATTTTAATTGTTCGCAACAACACTAAAATGCATTTAAAATTATGACTCACGCGGCAATCGATCGTATCACCAATAACGTTTATCTTTTGTTCTTTTGCAAATTTAAGTATTTTTTTAATTTTAACACGATAGAAATGTTTATGTTATATATATAAATAACGTTCTGTTACGCTTTCACGATTCAACTACTCGACCGATCGATGAAATTATGCATTCGTTATCAGGGGTACATAAAATGACAAAGGGAACCTAACACGTGGTCCCCACACGTGCGTGAAGTCACTGACGAAAACTAAATATATCGAATCAAATGAAGTCAAAATCAGACTTAACAATAATATATCCAAAAATCTTATTGTGTTTCATAAAATTATTCTTCTAACGTGGATATTTAGAAGAAATTATACAAGTAACAATTGACATTGGATAAAACGCTCCCTAAAAGGCCTTAATGATCTCAGCCACTGTTGCAACGTTCTAATAAAAGATACATGATAAAATAATATACTATATAAAGTATATATTTTATTAAAAGCTTGTACCTTGGAGTGACTAAGCTGAAGTAATTGTACCGGAGTGCCGGTAGACGTCACAAAATTGCATTATTTTCATGTTTCGTTTCTATTCACTCAACGACTGTTCTATTAATCACGAGCCCAGGGTTACTTTATCTTTATATTTTATGTAGCTGTTACCATGAATCTAAGGCCGAAATATAATTATTTTCTAGTTGATATTGAATAATAAAATTTTAAACTATGCGATATCACGTTTTGTAAAACGTATCATTTATGATCAACACACGTATACTATTGCGAAACGAAATCTCATGTATTATCTTATTTAATTAACTACAGAAATTTAATTCGGTCAATGCGTTTGTTAAGAGAATTTATATTAACATATGTATATTCGGAGAGAATGCTGTCAGTGAGTGCGCAATTTTATCTGGTATCGATTACTTATGTAAGACATTTTTATTATGATTTTGATCCAATTTTTTTTTTAAGTTTTAATAAAGGCGTTGAGTGATTTGCATTTTCATTATATATTTCTCGATTGTATAATTTATGTACTACTATATTACTTATTTAAACTACTATTAAATTCTCGTGAGAATAGTTCTTATCTTAATATTAAATTACTATTTAAGATTCGATCTAATTTATGAATTTAAACAATTGTTACTTGTATCTGATAATAAGCAAAGAGATTTAATGCATTAATATTTTTACGTTATCTCTACTGTTTGTAATGATAAATACTTGAAACAAATGAATACAAATTATTTCGTATACGACACATAGGATGCATACAACATTTTTATTTTTTTACAACTGCCGGCAAGGAAAATGACTACTCCACCTGATGGTAAGTGGTAGTAGAGTCCAGACGGCCAGTACAGTCGGAAAGAATGGTTTGCACTAGCCGCCACCGCTTTACCGGCCCGCAAGATGACTCTTCACGCCTCGTTTGAAGGAACCCAGGTTATAGGAGGAGGAAAATATGTGAGCTGGTAATGAATTTAATTTTTTGGAACACTCCAGAAATGTTGAATGAAAAGAAATGAAAAGAACATTCCATCAAAGATGCGGACTCAAATCTGAGCAAACATCACTAAGGTTAAATGAACTTATTAGTTTTTAATTCATCTCGTATTTGCTGGTGAATAGAAACATCAAGCTATTTACTGTCAATACCTTAAATTGAATTCCCGTGAAACTATCTCGTAATAAGGATAAGTTACCTGACGTAATGACTATTTGTTTCATAGAAAATAAGTGCTCCGTGCTGGAAATTAGAAAATAGTTTTCCATTACAAACTAGATAGGCTTTCGAAATGGACTTCGACGTTCCTAATATTTTATTCATTGTTTTTTCGATTTTCAATGCTACGTTGTGTCGCTAAAAATAGACTCATTAATATCATCTAAACAAATTAATTGTTATCTAATTACATATATATTCACTATTTATTTATTTAATTTAATTTAATTATGACGTTGTCTTTGTTTTAATATGATTATGAATTATGTAATTTTATTTGATTATACTGCACCATATTATACGAATGCAACAGTCACAGATCAATCTAAATGATTAAAATAATACTTGTTTTTTGTTAACATTAGCGTCGCATATTTTATTCGGGCTATGTTTTATTTCTTTTTCGAATAGCATTTTATACAAAAAGCAGGAATGCGGATAAACTAAATAGGTCAATTTGTAATGGTCGACGCTGACTCTCGAGTATATTTCCAAAACGCATTAGTCATTATTGATATCGCTTATGTTTTGCCTGCTCTTGCGGGTCTGTTGTAGTAGTATACCAGTTCAGTATTTTTTATACCTGTCATTTTTATTTGGTGCAGTTGTAGAGCATTTGGTGAATAGAAAGTCAAATCTGATCTGAAGTTATAATTTATTCAATGAGCAGTTTAAAAAATAAAAGTTATTTGTAAACTTGGTTGTCTGAGCAATAGCGAATCAATAACCGTATTGGCGTATCTCTCTTTATAATATATATATTTTAGTACTGAAAAATGCTCGTGCAGCACCATACATGTGATACTTTCTCTTTCTCTTACTCTCTATGTCATATTTTTCTTCTCTCTCATGTAACGAAACGAGTATTTTTTTTATTAATTCTCGTCTACCCATCGATTATCGAGTCGTCGCATAAGAATTTGCACTTCATAAAACTATACAAATCTAACGATATAATGCAAGAAACCAATGCAAATATACAAATCTATCAATACCGCTGTATCAATTTTACAGAATTATTAGGATAATTTTATTAAACATGATGTTTAAAATCTGTTAAATTTATAGAGAAAAATTATCAATTCTATTAGGCAATATTAGTAGGTGGTTTTTGACAATCCCTGACCTTGTTCAATCGAGCACATTTGCTGTCAAACGCAAACTTAAATCCAGCAGCGCAATGAAAATATAGCGCGATATATTTACTAATAGTCACAGCATGAGGAGTTCGTTAATGTGAGCGTTGTTAATCTTCGAATCTACAAGTCCGCTTTGAACAATATTTTTGCATTAGCCAATTTATTGAAAGACATTGTAGAATAGCCTGAACTCTTTCCTGTCATGTCGGGATGCCAGTCCATCGGATTATGAGAGTGAGGGTAAGTGCACCTGTGTTTACGTACACACTTGTAATCTATAACATGTCCTGCGCAGTTGGCTAGTCTTGCTCTGTACCTCCCACTCAGTATTGTTGTGTTTTGGTATAAGAAGCGAGTGAGCTAGTGTAACTACAGCCACAAGAGATATAACATTTTAGTTCACAAATTTTGAGGCGCATTGATTACAACCTCAAGTAATCTTTGATATTAGCGTGTTAATATCTGTAGTAATGTGTGCTAGTAGGCAGGTGGCCCATTTGTTATTTTGGGCACCAAAGTGCACATGCCTTGAACCTATATTAATCTTATATAAATAAAATCTATAACGCTATAAAGCGCTTTAAATCCGATAGATTTTAGCTTTACATAACCGATGTCATTGATTGCTAATACCTGTAATTGATTATCAGTATTCTGACATGCATGATTATATCCGACTGTGGTAAATGGATAAAATATGTACTGAGTTAATAGTATGTCCTGTCTTAGTCTCTTGGTCTGGAATGAAGAGAATGTTGGCTGGAATTGTTTGATTATAGCTTTATTTAGAGGACAAAAATATACAACCACCTGTTAGTCGTATAACTGGCAATAAGCTTAGGTAATGAAATCATTGGCATAACTCGTAAATTAGTATGAATGAGCGAATCGAATCAATGCGAGTTGCTTGAGACCAAAATGTCCTACTGTCAGACAAAGAGGCATTTTCCTTTGAAATATACTCAATCGAGACTATTTTTACAATTTATACTTTATCTCAATATTTGTTTTCAACACTGTGCACAACGTTAATTCTAAATTCAAATTAAATAATTATATTAGGGCTCAATGATTGCAAGCCTTTGACTCTGCGATCATCGATTGAAATTCTCTTGTTCTACTGGATCGTCTCAGCTTTTCGATATTATAACTATTATTTTGTGTTATTAATGCGATATATGTATGAATAAAATATGCACTGAAATATTAAAATACTATTTTGTTTCTTATATCCAATTATAAATTCTTTGAAAATAATAAATTATCAGAGATTCGAATAATTTTTTATTAAAGTGTTAAATGGAATAAGCTCCACACCTCCTCAAAAAGGAGAGGAGGCCTTAGCTCCGCAGCGGAACATTCACAGGCTGTTCACAAGTGTTAAATTGTGGGAATTATTATTTTAAATGTTCGTAAATATGTATATTGTTGAATCAATCGTAACCGGATCCGGTGCATGAACAAATGCAAAACAAAAAATCTTAGTGTCATAATTAATTACATAGTCAGGCTTCATCTGTATAAAGGATGTATGTAGCACGCGACAAGGATGTATGTGTGCAACATACGTCGATTTAAAAAACCCACACACAATAAACCGAGATTGCTTGTAATAAATGTATTATAATTATCACCCACACTTTGGACTAGAATATTACTATCATTTATGTTTAACCATTTTGTGAACCTGACCTCCCTAGGGCATATAATCGTATATATTGTCGTTGACCTCTGATTGTGCCCGCAGGCTTCGATCATACTTATCGTAATACTTATCATGACTATTACAAACTAGAAGTGACATGGGCCAGTCATTTAGTAATAACAAAGAGATATTAGTAACTGTTACGCTTTCACGTCTAAACCATTGAAACGATTTTGATGAAATTTGATATGCAAGCTTGAAACCCATTAACCTTCAAACACGCAGGCAAAGCCGCGAGCCAAAACTAGTAAATCAATCAAATATATTTCTTAAGCCGTTTAGTGTGATATTTTTTATATCTGTAAAAATAGTACGCGTGTAATAATAATCATATATTTTTCCATAATTACGGACGGCAGTGGATTTGATACTTGACTGTCCTAGAGCTATAGAAGATTGCCCCCTAGAGGGAGTATGGGCAGAGGGTTAAGCACGAAAAATTGAATGATGCATAAAAATAAAATTAGGAAATATTATTTTGTAAGGCGCCATTTTTCAGTTTACAAACGGACACGTGTGTTCACAGAGCTCTACTACTTAAAAAGTAATGAGTCAAATTTGCTACCTCCTAAATTTTGCCGCCCTCGACCCTGGGCTACTCGGCTCATAGGGAAATTCCTGCAATGATTGATATGGGTAAAAAATATACATAAATTGTAATTACTATATGGAACACACGATCAGAATGTTCTTTTCTTAAATTGAGATTCTTACCGTTTGAGAGGGAAAGAGTGACGTCATCATACCGAAATTAATTGTGAAACCCATTAAAAAAAAAGTAATATCCACGTTATGCTTATAAAAACTTGTTTGTGAATATTGTCCGAATAATTACGTTTTAATAATAAACACAATTAAATTTAAGTAAAGCAGTGTTACAGGTACAAAATGCATATTCTTCTATTTTCAAAAGTCCATGACAGAAAGAGACAAATGTCATATCTAATATACTTTCTGTTCAAAGGTAATAACGTAATTTTGCAAATTGTGTCGGATTGACATTGACCGGATCGATATCATTCGGTTAGTTTAATCAACGTAAGATAAAAAGATCGGAAAATATTCGATACATACCGATAGTCCATGTCTGACTATAAAAATAATAATATAAAGTATTAAAAAAATCACAGTCATTTTGCGTTTTAGTTCAACAGTTTTAATCGGATGGTTTTCAATAAAATTTGAGGTTACAGGTCTCATTCATGGTTAAATAAAATTTGTTGAAATAGTTTATATATAAAACAATTTTTTTGTGTGGTTATTTGTCAAATTGACGAGGCTTAGACTTGTCAAAAAAGAAATGGAGGTATAAGTAGAAAAAAAATGTGTGAATCTTATAAATTCATATGTTTTATTTAAATTTTTAATAATAATTATGGTTGAATTTTGACCACTGAGCGAACACTAGAATGACTAAAAGGGCAAATAGTAAATTTCACCTAGTCCAAGCGAAAGGAACTACTGATAACGAACTCTGTTATTATTTATAAATCTTGACCACGTAATAAAATTTTAAATAAATAATAATTTAGGCAAATACCTACTTAGATATTCATTCAATCCATATAAATAATATTCATATAACCATTTCTTGTCATATCAATCGTTTTATCTGACACAGACAAAAAATATTGTAACAGAACTAATAATTTTAAAAAATATTTTTGACACGGGTGAAAAGATTGATTATTATTAAAATCCCCCGACAAAGGGTAGGTCAGTGACCTGATGAGGATGATGATGACCACGGATGTTTGAAGGGAAGAAATGTTTCACTTGGGTTGCCAATATTAATAAAATATTTTATATTACGTTTTATTATTAAAAATTCGGATTGCTTTGTTGTTACTTATTAATTTTAAACGCACGTGAACATTGGAAAGGACATTCTAAAAGCCGTCAAACAGCTCCGGCCTTTGAGACAGTTTGGCGTAATACGCTCGTTGTCTTTATTAAAATATCTCATACATATTTTATTCATTACTCTATCGAGTATTAAAATTTTCAAGCATTTGAAGACATTTTATAGAAAAACGTATTTGTTCATATAAAAAATCAAGACAAACTACGAAAATTACTTCTTTAAAAAAAATTACGATCGATAAAATTTTATCCTATAATATCACAATTTAATACATTTTTTTAAATAATTATTAAATAAAAAATAAATAAATTGTTAAGTACTCAAAAAAACGCTTCTAGTTAGTAGTCAGTCAAGAGGAGACAAAAAACATTTTCGCAATACATCAATATTCCGCCATATTGCATTTGGATTTACTGCTATATAGGTATGTAGATATGCTTTATTATATATATTTTGACTGCCTCGTTGGTCTAGTGGCTAGATATAAGGCCGCAGACCCGGTGGTCCTGGGTTCAATGCCCAGGTCGGGCCAATAAGTAGTTATTGGGTTTTTCTGTCAGAAAATTCTCAATAGAAGCCCGGAGTCTGGAAGTTAGAAGTGTGTACACTCCCGTGCCTCAGAAAGCACGTAAAGCCGTTGGTCCTGCGCCTGAACTCTTTCCGGTCGTATCGGATTGCCGTCCCATCGGATTATGAGAGCTAGGGAATAGTGAGTGCACCTGTGTTTGCGCATACACTTGTGCACTATAATATCTCCTGCGCAGTTGGCTAATTTCTCTTGAGATTGGCCGCCGTGGCCGAAATCGGTCTGGAGGACGTTATGCTTTATTACTAACTATGTCGAAGTTTTATCAAACATACGCTTTTAACCACGTCGACGTCTTAATTAGCGCGATCGTATGGCAATATAATTAATTTTATGTAAATTAAATTATAAGAACTGGATTACACATTTAAAATTTCCTTTTCAAGCAATTATACGATTGATAGTATTTCATACAATTATTTTTTAAATTACCATGCAGCTTCAAAATCTACGTTTAAGTATTAAATAAAGTGATTGATATATGCTATTATTTGTAATATAAATATTGGTCTGCATTTGACGTCGAAGTGTCCAGGTGACTTCTTCATTGATCCGGAATGTGCGCCAATTTACTTCCTTGAAAACTATTTAACATTTAAATATATCGCCAAGTGGGAACTCTTCAACCGCTTTTTATAATAATATTTTGATGTAATGATCTGTTTTTAACAACTGTCACAAAATAAATCATTGTTATCTTTTTCTCTCAGGTTTATATAACAAAGATAATATGTTATTTAAAAATGTTATAATTATATTATCTGTCTTTAATTATCCGTAATATTTTGTGTATATTTTTTTCAAACTTGCGAGTTTAAAAAGTTGAATTAAAGTACCACTGATTTATACATTATACATCATAACTACATATATTTAAATCTTATATATATGTAGTTATGATGTATCATTTGCATTCGTTAATATTGCATCTTTGGTATTCACCGTATTATCAATTATTACGAAACAGATTTACAAATATATTATTGCATAATTAAATAGTTTTATCAATTAAAATTATATCGATAAAAAATGTTTTATAATTGCTTGAAATGTTTTGAAACTGTCTCTAACTTTATTAGAAGTAACTTATTTTAAATTAAAATAATTCCGTATGGACATTACCGTCAATAGTTAGGCAAAAGGGGACATAAGCCAGAATCGCTAAAAGCAAGGCCACTCGCCTGACCTCCCTCTTTTAAGGCTACGTTCAAATCGCGGCAAGTCGACTTAGCACTTATGATGAAAGTTAACAATAATGAAGTGTTTGTTTAAATTCAATTTTAATTTTACAATAAGTTAATTGTAGGAAATGAAGCAACTATTAATTTATGAGTTACCTACATACATGTTTAAAAAAATAACAGCATATAAATAATATAGTTATCGACTTTTATATGGAATATATAAATTATGTATAAAAAAGTAAAGGCCTGTAATCGTCCCACTGTTGGGCCAAATACTCCTCGGTTTGGTATGCAAATGTCGCAGACTTTCATACGACACGTGCAATGATGTATTCCTTCACCTCCGAACAAGAGATTTATAAAAACAAATAAGGTCAATGGTCAATTCCCGAGTTTACCTGGATTTGTATCCGCAATCTTCAGCAGCTAGGGTCAGCTAGTTCACGTGATCATACCACTGACCCATCTCAGCTATGGAATATGTATGTTTTAATTTATTTACACTATTTGTTATGTAAACAATTATGTGTTTTAGTAATTGATGAGTATATTTTCGGTTTTACAACTTCTACTTTACTAATGGTAAGTGGTCACAGCTCCCTTACATCGCCAATGGGCCACCAACTAAGCTGTTTTGTTACACTAACTCACTCGCCCTTCATACCGGAGCACAACTATGAGTATAGCTGTTTGGCGGTACAATATGCAAAACTCGCGTAAACTGATACTATCATTATAGCTATCCATACAATTGAACCATGATAATCAAAAAGTGCTTGTACTATCAATTATATTCATTAATGAAGTAATGTCTTCTTTATATTATTATTCATACAAAAAATTATATTACATAATAATTATTAAGAGAATAACTAATCTTTTAGTTTACTCGAAGGTAGAGATTTGTGCAAGCTCGTCTGGGTAGGTACCACCCTCTCAATCTACCGCAAAACAGCAGCGCATACTTTGTATTGTTGTGTTCTGGTTTGAAGGGTGAGTGAGACAGTGTAATTACGGGCACAAGGGACATAGCATCTTAGTTCCCAAGGTTGGTGGCGCATTGACGATGCAAGCGATGGTTAACATTTCTTACAATGCCAATGTCAAAGCAGCTTATACATTATTATATAGTTGGCTGGCAAAGAAGAATTTTGCGATAATCACGGTCCATTGCAGTTTGCCGTGTTTACATTTGACCTTTATTTAAATTAATAATATTTATATGAAGCTGTACCATGTATATTTAATTATAAACATTTTTTTTAACGACATTGTACAATAATTTATATTAATACAATTACATAAATAAAAATTTACACTTATTAAACAAGATAAAAAAACGAATTAATTAATATATAAACAAAACTGTTCATTTGTAACTCTATATAATATGTATAGTACATATAGTACTATACATATTATGTAGAGTAAGTAGTAGTTAATATTTAAACTACAACAACCTAAATATTTTGTGGCATAGGTATACAGACAAACATATATAGACTTTTTACTCGTTTTTAGTTGTCATTTAAATGACGATGTGTTTTTTTTTAAATAAACATTCTAAATTCAAAATCATGGAAATATCAGAACAAAGTACGGAAAATTACGGTTTAATACAATTTGTATGGGATGAAAACAGCGCTACTAACAATAATAATCGAAATTCTATAGAAATTGGAGCTATTGTCAGCGCTATCGAATATTAGTTTTGTACTCGCACTGGGTGTAAGAGCGAATAACATATCAGTTTTAATAATTTAATTTTATTTACTAAAAAATATATTTTATTATTGCGTATATAAATAAAAGTAATAAAATTTATATCAATCATAGGCTAGTTTAGCACGCATATAAAATTTATTACTCAGATAGGCGTACGCTAATTTGTATATACATATATATAATATGTGTCATTAACATATAACAGTGAAGGTTAACAAAATACATAACTGATTTTGACATTAACTATAACATAAACTAGTGAATAATTAGTATGACATAACATTGATAAAACAAAACTCAACTTCAAAAAACATAATATAAAATTGTACTTAAATAAAATATTGATTCAATATGTAAGAATTAGCGTCCATTCGCTTTAGAATTCGAACGCCGCCAAAGCTATAACAGATACAAAAAATATATATGAGAGCTATGTACATACGTGTATTTAAAATGTCTCTAGATAAACCAGTATCAGATTATTTTTTTAGATAACCCACAATAAATATTTTAACGCTAACGACAATTGTAGTTTTAGTGTAGTTTAACGACAAGTGTCGCAAGGAACTAATCCTTTTTTATGAAAAAACGCTACCACCACATGGCAAGTGGTCACTACCCATAGATATTGGCGGTGTAAGTAATATTAACTATTATTTACATTGCCAATGCGTCAAAAACCTTGGGGACTAATCCTGCGATGTTATGCCCCTTGTTACAATAGCACACTCGTCCTTCTCACCGGAACACAATAACACTTAATGCTTTTTCGCGGTAGAATATGCGATGAGTGTGTGGTACCTACCCAGACGGGACACAAAACTCTACCACAAGAATTAATCTAACATTTAAAAATAAATAATAGAAGTATTACGAGATATTCAAATAAACGCATGAATAAATTACGCGGGACGTGTTGTACGATGCAATGACGTAAAACGGTCGAATAGATCGATGGACGAATGTTTATAATATATAATGATATTTATTTAAAAAAAAAAAACTCCGTTAAATTCCTTATTTAACGAGGACGGAGTCGGGACGGGTAACTAGTTACATAGAGACAATTATATTCGTTTCTTAAATCTGACCGCTTGCGACACGTTCAATACAGATTTATCGTTTTAGCATTTGCGTTCAAACCGTAAACCGGTTTAAAATAATTATTAAAAGTTATAACAAAATGAACAAAAACAAGATATTCGTGTGCGAATGGATTGATTTTAGTATAACTTGATTTATACTTACTTTAATGCGGAAATAAGATAATAAAGAAACATTTATCTGCTATTAACGTCATACGTCACGTTCTTATTGGGATAGTCCCACTTTTAAACTGTCATCTAAAAACTCCAAAATGTCCCGGTATGATGAAGCAGACCGCCGCAACAGCAGTTAAAGCCTGTCTTTTTAATTAATAAAAAAATAATGTTTAATTTTTTTTTAATCATAATGACTCGATATTTGAAGCAATGGAATATTTATACCATACATATTTTTTTCGTTCTGTAACATATTATCACCTAATATTTCTGTGTGGGCGTAGGGATATGTAATAAATGATATGAATGTTGCGACCTTTGATTTTTTATCCAATATACATAAAACAAATATCAGAAGATGCAGCGTGCTTTAAAAAGGTTTTAATATGTACTATCATTCTCTAATAATATATAATATAATAAATGCGCTTCGCAGTTTTGCCTGCTTAAAATTTAATTTGAATTTATCACCGCGACAAGCGTGAATTTGTTGTTCTTGTAGTAAATAAAATAAATAAATATATGTATATACTTAACAATTATAGACTGAATATATCAAATCCTTGTGTTGGAATATATAAAAAAGAAAAGCACGTCATCGCCTGTCACATAAGATGAATATTACTTTTCGGCGCGAAGTTTGGGCGCTTCGAACATATATTTATTTGTGTATTCTTTTTAAAAAGTTATATTATCCTCTGGTCTGTAAGATCAGAAGGATAATAGACCTCACGTTTTCTTGTGCCCGTTTGCCATCCAATTAACAAGCTCTCTAGTTTTATTGCATCTAAAATTTATATGTAGGTGTGTTATCATCAGGTGAATGTTTTGTTTTTATTATAATAAAACTAGCGGTTCCCCCGCGGCTTTTCCCGCGACATAATCAAAAATAATAAAATATGTTAATTATGGTCTATTTTAGCTGTGAAAACAGTAAATTCTAATGTGTCTAACCCATTTCTCCAGCTTGGGTTTGAATTTTCAAAAATTACAAAATACGTATGCCTTTGTTTTTGCTCAGAAGATTAAAAATTTTCGAAAACCTTGAAATACGTTTTTATTCATTTCTAACCAGAGGCTTGTATATAAAATTTCATGCTTCTTACATCAAAATGACGGACCCGCCATTCAAACTTTCAACCCCTATTTTACCCTCTTGGGGGTAGATTTTCGAAAACCCTGACTTACGTAGTTATTTATTTCCTACGAGAGTATATAAAATTTAATGCTTCTTACTTTCTATAATGACGGAGTCGCCATGCAAGTTTCAACCCCTATTTCACCCTCTTGGAGGGTAAATTTTCAAAAATCTTGAATTACATATTTATATATTTCTAACCAAAGCTTGTATATAAAATTTCATGTATTTTACATCAAAAATGACGAACTCCCCATATAAAGTTTCAACCCCTATTTCACCCTCTTATGTGGTGAATTTTGGAAAACTCTGATTTGTATACTTATTTATTTTTAACCAGAAACTTGTGTATGAAATATCATGCTTCTAACTTTGAAAATGACGGATTTCCATATAACGGTTCATCCCTTGTTTCAACCCTTTAGGGGTGGAATTTCCAAAAATCCTTTCTTAGTACGCGTTTTCATCATAAAATGCATCAACTGTTAAAATTTAAGTCTGTAACCCCAGTGATTTAGGCTCTGCGTTGATGAGTCAGTTAGGACAAGTCTTTTTATATATATAGATGACCGGTAAATCTAAGAAATGCCTTCGTTTTGTAAGCAGGTTTTGTGAATATCACCGTGTCGGTGATCATGATATATGTCGTAATCTGCCTCGTTGGTCTAGTGGCTAGATATAAGGCCGCAGACCCGGTGGTCCTGGGTTCAATTCTCAGGTCGGGCCAATAAATAGTTATTGGGTTTTTCTGTCAGAAAATTCTCAGTAGTAGCCCGGAGTCTGGAAGTTGGAAGTGTGTACACTCCCGTGCCTCGGAAAGCACGTTAAGCCGTTGGTCCTGCGCCTGAACTCTTTCCGGTCGTGTCGGATTGCCGTCCCATCGGATTATGAGAGCTAAGGAAAAGAGAGTGCACATGTGTTTGCGCACACACTTGTGCACTATAATACGTCCTGCGCAGTTGGCTAATCTCTCTTGAGATTGGCCGCCGTGGCCGAAATCGGTCTGGAGGACCTTATATGTCGTAATACGTCGCGATCACGAAGTTCACGAACCAGGTCGGATAGTGATTTTTTGTCCGTGTATACAAAATCCACAAGTAAAATATAATCCGTGGTAATAATCGTCCTACATACCGAGCAATAACAGTAACGTCACTTGTTGCATTCAAATCACGTCACCGTTGATATTCAGATAGACAACGGGTCTGATATTTCCTTGATTACAAGATAAATACTTAAATATTATAAATTTAACAAAATTTCAACTTATCGCTAGATACGCGGGAAGGAAGTCAGGAAACCATTTCCTACGTAACGACAAAAAGAAGTTTCCTAAAGTTTTGTTAGAATTATATGATATTCCGACTCTGTAAGAATATATGCATGTACTGAGTGGTATGTTTAAAATATATAGTTTTTGTTGATTTTTATAATGTATCATAATATATTGTATTAGTGATGATACTTATTTTTTATGATAATTATGCATCAATCAATCCGTTTCATAGTAAAATATTTTCCACTAGAATTGTTTCTTCATCTCCGATAGTTAACCTTATCTTCGTTTTAAAAACAAACGTGTTGTGTATTACCACTCTTTGATTCCTTCCATACATGTATGATATACAATATACTGATACTATGCTAATTCTGCCATTAAAAACTAAACGACACCACTTAGCCTCATTTCGGTCTATAAGCAAAGATTAATAATATAATCAGATATTTAATCTGTGTACACTATCTTTATTACTAAATTATTTAAAAAATAATTGTAAGACAAAAACTAATAAATAAAGTATTAAATAATTATAATTCTTATAGAAAAAAAGAAACTGTGCATATTTATTAATAGTTCATTGGTTATAATTTTTAAGAAATACTATAATAGTCTTCTATTAATCATAGTAAATAAGGTCCTCCAGACCGATTTCGGCCACGGCGACCAATCTCAAGAGAGATTAGCCAACTGCGCAGGACATATTATAGTGCACAAGTGTGTGCGCAAACACAGGTGCACTCTCTTTTCCTTAGCTCTCATAATCCGATGGGTCGGCAATCCGACACAACCGGAAAGAGTTCAGGCGCAGGACCAACGGCTTAACGGGCTTTCCGAGGCACGGGACTGTACACACTTCGAACTTCCAGACTCTGGGCTGCTACTGAGAATTTTCTGACAGAAAAACCCAATAACTATTTATTGGCCCGACCTGCGAATTGAACCCAGGACCACCGGGTCTGCGGCCTTATATCTAGCCACTAGACCAACGAGGCAGTCACTCGTTAATCATAGTATAAGTATGTAAAGTATATATTTTACCTGCTTACCAGAATATTACCATTCATTAAAGTTAAGGAAAAAGCCATGTAAATATCATTCGTGATTAAGCCTATGGGTTTTGCTGACTAAATACGGGTATTTTCATTAACAAATGAGACTTGTTAGAGAAGATGACCTTAAGAAGGTGGCGGGTACCGACTGGATGCGGAAGGCAGAGGACCGGGAGCTTTGGCGCACCTTGGGAGAGGCCTATGTTCAGCAGTGGACTACGATTGGCTGTTGATTGATTTGATTGATTGATCTTAGTAGTTATATTAAAGTGCATATAAGATCTGTATGCACGGGAACTTAATATTATATTTAAAATTACCATTTACGTTATATACGAGAGTACAAAGAAATACATTTTAATGTTTAAACGTTAAACTTAAATCGAAAATACATGATTACAAACATTGCAAAATATTTATCTTATTCATTATTATATTGATAACTTCGGTCAATTGAATAACGATACTTGATAATGTATATATTTATGTACATATGATATATTATATATTAAAAATTATTTTAGTTAAATAAACTTTCGATACCGTATGACAATGAAAGTTGGCGCATAGCATAAGATTTTTTTTAATTAATGACGCGGCGGGGATGCCTCCGAATATGACACAAAGGACAACTTCAACAGACAAAAGAAGGAAAAGTGTTCTGGATGATAACCAAGTTCATAAGCTCCTAGTTCTCATGACATCTATAATGCAATATTATTTATATGTTTATACTATAGATATTTTAGATAGATATTAATTTTGTAGATGCTATATGTGTATGTATGTATATGTTTATTTATTCTATAGTTTTATATATAAGTATGTATATTTTTGTGTACTATTAATTATTAATTACCGCCTTCATGGGTTTCTGTTTGACCTAAAGGTTGACTGGCAGAGAATGCCTTCAGGCATTAAGTCCATCTTTTGTCCCACTTACTTTATGGTGGTCAATAAAGCCTTTAAATAAATAAATAAATAATAATGGACGAGCTGGTCGAACACCATCCAGACTATTTTAGGAATACTGAATATCAATAACATAAAAAAAAATCACAATCCAATAAATTTTATTGCGATGCTGCCTGGAATTGAAAACATGTAGGCACGCGAAATACCAAACAAAAAACTGATTTAAGATACAACAAAGGCACGGACAACACGTTTGAAATATAGGTATTTTTCAATTTATTTATTTTTTCAATATTTTACCCTGCATCACAGTTTATATACCGCTATCATTGGTATATACAAGCAGGACCACGTCTGCCGGGTTTTTCTTGTAGGTACATTATAAAGGTAGATATTAATTGTTACTTTACCTTGTATTTTTCTTTTGTTTAGTTTGTTTTAAACTTTTAACGTCTGAAATGTGACTAATTATATGGTTTGAAAACTATTATATATATCTAGTAAAAATGTTAATTTATTATTGTGGTTTAAATAATTGGTATATAATAATGTTTATTTAAATAAGGTCAGCTTTGCTAAAGATATATGATAATTTAAATAAATCTATTTTAACTCAGAATTCAAACAATACAACTACAATCTACAATTTAAGTTAATTATGTAGGAGACTGTCAAATTTATTTTCTGTACTATAAATTTATATCAAATATTAATTTTGGTACTATTCGGTATAATTTCACTAACAAGGAGGTAGACCACGAACAGATTCTTCAAAAAAATATCCTTTACCGAGACCCAAATTTCGGTGCAAAATGGAGATTAATCTCATATTGACAGCAAGAAACACTTATAACGCCCTGATAATTTCACCAAGGAAGTAGAGTCCAAGCGCGACGACAGCTAGTACAGTCGGGAAGAATGATCTGCACTAGCCGCCACTGCCTTGCTGGCCCGCAAGATGCCTCTTCACGCCTGTACAGTCCTATTAGAAACGAGTTATATAAGTCCCCCGTTATGAGTTAGCTCAACCTTATTAATGATATCTACCTCTTCCCTTTGTAACATGTAACATGACAGTGCTTACGAATCAACTACAGAAAGCCTCAATTTAACGTAGATTTATGGTGAATTGTAAGGAAGAGTCACATTAACTGTTATTATTAAATTTTATAAAGATGTAAAAATCAAAATAGCGCATACATTTTTCAATAGATTGTTACATTTTCCAAAAAAAAATAATCGTATATTTGTACAAAACAAGATTAATAAGTATATAGTTTACGTTTCGGGCGAATTATTTCTCAAAAACTAGTTACACATTGAGAATTAGTTACACATAGAAAAACGTGAGTTCCATTCGTGATTAAGCCTATTAACTTTAAGGTTCGTCACATATTCTGCCGATAAACAGTAACACTTTGTATTGTTGAATCCAGTTTGAAGGGCGAATGAGCCAGCGTGACTACAGGCAAAAGGGACATATCAACATCTTAGTTAATAAGGTTAGTGGCTCCATTCGCGATGTAAAGGACGTGTTTATATCTTAAACTGCCACTGTCTATGGGCGGTGGTGGCCACTTACCATCATTGCAAATTATAAAAAAAAACATTCGATAATGTAACCAGACATATAATGGAACTTAGTCTACTAGGTAAACATCAACTATGAGCTCATTTTTGATGATTGAAGTCTGTTTGTGTTTTTTCGAACTATTTAATTAGTGAATCGACTCAGTATTCGGTTTGACGTCACAACACTACGCGTTAACGGACGGTTTAACGTGTGGGTTGAATTTGGCTTTCACAATAAATACTTCAATTTGAATTTAAGCAATTCGATTGCATTAACAAATTCTGGAAATAAGATAGTCATGGTTCATACGGTGTATGTATTTTTATATCGCATGAAAGTAAATTAAGCTTCTGAAATTATCGTACGCAAATATTATTGAGTGAATATTTCGTTGATTATTTAAAAAAAACACGATATTTATTTTTACTTATCCACATGCCATAAAATATATAAATAGTAATATTTATTTATTAATTTGCAATTTCAACAAGTCGCTTCGCCAAAAATCCTCGGATCGATTGCGTCAAATGTAAAAAAATACAACATACAAATTGTATTTGTGTTATGAGTTTTGCAGTTTGCAATTGAAACACCTTAATGTAATACTGTAAAACCGTTTCTAAAACATACACGCCGTCTATTTGACGCTGCTGGTTCATAATGCGTCCAGTGAATTGCGATTGAAACGGAAATTCTGCGAGTAATCTCGCCAATATTCCACGCGGTCATGACTTTAAAGTAGCTATTTATAATTTTAATTAGAATACACTTACTTAAGTCGCCAATGCAAATAGTTCACATTTAACATAATGAATTTTAATTCGGCATGTCATTTAAAACATGTCGTAAAATCACATTTTACGTCAACCATTTGTCTGTTAGTGTTACAAACTATTAATGGCATAGACGCATTTGCATTATTTAAAATTAATTGTGGGTTTTTCGGTTGTGTCCGGAAAATATTTCTGACGATTTGTTGATAACAATCAGTGTAAATTTGAACGGAAATAAAGACGGTTTTCCCCGTGATCGATTTTAAAGTAATGATACCTATATACACGCACTAAATTTTAATTAATAAATTTTAATTATTAATTTTTTTTAAGAATTCGACTGTTCTGATAACTCCAAACTTACGCCTTAGGGTTTTTTCTTCAGATGCCGTTATTAAAATAATTTGTAGTAAGTATCTCTAAAAGTGATGTTTGATTAGATTTTCATAAATGTCTTCTGCATTTAAAATCAATATGCTATTTATTTTGATAAGGATATACTATGTGGTAATTAAATTGAATTTAACTTATCGTTTATTTTGTATTAACAGTTATATTTATATAATTATCCCTTGATATGATATTTAAAGCCGAGATGGCAGGGTTCAAAGCCGGGCAAGCACCACTGAATGTCATATGCTTAATTTGTGATTATAATTCATCTCGTGCTTGATGGTGAAGGAAAACATCGTGAGGAAACCTGCATGTGTCAAATTTCACTTAAATTCTGTCACATGTGTATTCCACCAACCTGCCTATATCATGTTGCGTTGATGCAGAAAATAAAACTATATATTTTGACAGTTAAAAATGACTTAAAGTCCATACTTTATACTTTTTTTTTATTAATTGTTTTAACAGAACGATTAAGTAGGACGATAACACTGTGACGCAAACACAGATCATTCTCTGTTCTCTCATTCTCATAATCCGATGGGAGAGAGTGGAGTTGGAATCTAAGTTCTATACCCGAGGGCCTTAAGATGTGTACCACTAACTTTGGAACCTATAAGTATGTCCCTTATACTTGTAATAACTGTCTCACTCACTCTTTAAACCGGAACACAAGAACACTAACTACTGCTGTTTGACGGTAAAATATCTGAGGGAATCGTACCTATCCAGACGGGTTTGCACAAAGCCCTACCAATCAAGTGAATTAATTAAGATAAATTAAGCTATGCTTGTTAAGAGTTAGGAAAAAGTAAAGGAACACTATAGTATCTACCAATCACGTATCTCAGGTTTACATAAGTATTAATACGATAGTGGGTTCTATTGGAAGGGGATATTCCCATGGACAACGCGTAATTTCGCAAAGGGTGTTATTGATTAGGTATTGGGTTTAGGTTTGAGTACACTTATGTCCTTCTTAGTTATCAATGTTTTGTTTATTTATCCTGTCCAGTTAGCTAATCCTGTAAATGGCCGCTTTGATTAGGATCTACAATCCAAAAATCCAATATTATAATTATATTTGAGAACCCACAAAGTCGGTATTAACAAACGTTCTCTTAATGATATTTTGTGTTACTAACACATTATCGTTGTTTAATTTTTTTCTTAATTATGCATAGACATTATTAAAAACAGCTTAAAAATTAATACCTTGAGCGCGTGTCGCAAAGACCGGTTTCGATTAATTACATTTTAATCTCGCTTAGCGACATAGACCACGCATGCATATTTTTATTGTGTAGACACAGGTTTGAGTATATTATTTATTGAATTGATTATTACTTTGTCTTTTATTTATACTTACAATTTTTTTTTTATTACCTTTTTGCAAAATATTATATTATTTGAAACTCTGTATGTTGTAAAGGTGCAATTAAAATATTATTTTATTTTATTGGCATTTAATATTTGAATAAAATAATTCTAAAAGCTTATTAATGAGAAAACGTGTTTTAAATACATTTATATATCCGACTGTATATACTTATATTTTTAAATATTATTGAAACGCCAGCTGATAAAACCAGACGTATTGTAGAAAGTCCTCGACTAGTGACATTGTTTCGAGTATTGTAAATATTTATAAAATTCATTCATAAGATTGTAATGATAACGAGATACATGAAGTCTATTAAAACTGGTCTCTTCATCGACGCCAAGCCTTAGACGTATGTCTACCATCACTACCCCAATTCCCCCAGACTCATCTAAATTCTGACTGCAACAATGATAGACAATCTATTATTCTTGTCTGAACAGCACAATGTTCGCAATTAAAATACAGAATTCAATTACAGTATAAATAAAATTTGGATTAAAACCGTACCTATTTAAATTATAACCAAATCCAGCTAAATGGTCTGTCTACCCATATTACTTTTTAACAACTTTTTTTTTCCTACGCCTAAGCGTGGTCTTCACTCTAACACGTGTCGGCTCCATCGGCCATCAAGGCACCTGGAGATATGACCAGCCAACTTCCAATTCAGCGAGATAATTTTACGCGCGATGTCGGTGACTTTAGTTCTCTGGCGAATGTCCTAATTTCGGATTCAATCTGCCAGAGAAACCCTAAGGATCGTGCGTTCCATTGCTCGCTGAGCGACCTTGCATTTGTGGACCAGTTCCACGGTGAAGGACGCACTGATTGAAGTCTTAAGTGACTGTGGGATCGGCGATTCAAAAATATGAAGCAACCTGCCAAATGCCGCCCAGCCCAAACGTATTCTTCTTTTAGCCTCCTTCTCAAAGAAGTGCCAGCCAAGTTGTATAATTTGGCCCAGATAGATATATTCCTGCACAACTTCGAGTGGAGAGCCATTTACAACCACTGGTCTCGGGGATACATGATGTTGACCATAATTTTAGTCTTTTCAATGTTCATCCCGAGACCTACTCGTTTAGAAGAATCGCTCAGACTGTTTAGCATCTCTTTCAAATTATCCAGAGTTTCCCTCATGATGACAATGTCGTCGGAAAATCGCAGATGTGTTATGCGTTGGCCATTTATATTAATGCCGCGTCCGTTCTAATCGAGCGCCTTGAAGACGTCCTCCAATGCAAAGATACCAGAATTTTGGAAGGATATGCCGAAACTATGGTTTGCCCAATTTGATGCTGTTATGGAGCCACAAAAGCAGGGCGATACGGCAAAATTTAATATGGTAATAGCGAAGCTCGGCAGAGATGCCTTACAGCAGGTATAATATGATCTTATTAGTACGCCACCTGCAGAGAAAAAGTACAAGGCTGTAAGAGATAGATTAATAACCGTGTATGAAGAAAGTGCCGAACGTCAATTCAACAAACTGGTATCGGAAATGGACTTAGGAACTCAACGCCCATCGCAGCTTATGAGAAGAATGTTTGCATTGCAACTCATACCCAAGTATCCACAGAAGCATTGATACGCCTATGGATATCCAGACTTCCAGGCTCAGTTAAAGCGGTATTATCGGTGGCACAGGACACGAAACTGGACGAGCTAGCTGCATTAGCCGACAAGATAATGGAAAACTTACGCCCTAATGAAATCGCCGCAATTACGCCAACGCCCACGACAACAGGATTTTCTGCATCAGCACCACACAACTTGACTGAACAGCTAGAACAAATGACAAGAGAACTCCAAACACTACGGGTCGAAATTAATGAGATACGAGGACGGATATGGGAGCGTGGAAACTTCTGGAACAGGAGCAGGTCAAGATCCCAATCACAATCCAGAGGACCAAGGAGGACACCAGATAGCTCCAACTTGCTTTGCAGGTACCGGTTCTGCAGGTTTCGGTACAGGAATCGGGTAAGAACATGTGAGAAACCATGCAACTGGAAACAACCAGGCAATTTGAAAAGGCAAGGCAACAATGGTGAGACGTCGGAAAACTAGATGCGATGCAGTTTAGTTCGGTGGGAGACGGCATAAAGCCGGAGAGCAACCACCGCCTGTGTATGTAGGAAGACCGGAGTTCGTTTCCTCGTGGACACGGGCGCTAACGTATCCGTTTTACCGGTAAGTCAGTTTAACTGTGATCATACGGTCAGTGAATACAAATTCTTTGCAGCCAATAATTCGGAAATCAAAACATATGGTATTAAAACGTTAGAGTTAAATTTAGGATTGCGTAGAAACTTAAAATGGACATTTATAATTTGTGACGTTAAGCAAGCAATAATAGGAGCAGACTTTCTAGAATATTATAAATTAATCGTCGATATACATAGCAGGAAAATTACAGACAATACAACTAGTTTATGTGCGGTAGGGTCCATCATAAAACAGGCCCAGCTTTCTATTAAAAGTATTCAAAATGATAATCGAGATATATTAGAAGAATATTCCAGTATTACTAAACCCATAATATATATATAAGGAACCATCTCATTCCGTATATCACCACATCATAACATCCGGTGCCCCGGTGTGTGCGCGTTCAAGGCCACTACCGCCGGACCGGTATAAGAAAGTAAAGGCAGAGTTTCAAAAAATGCAGGAACTAGTTATTTGTAGACCAGGTGAAGGAGAATGGGCTAGTCCGTTACATGTTGTCATAAAAAAAGATGGACAATTACGCCCATGTGGCGATTATAGAGCGCTTAACGCTATCACAAAACCGGACTGTTATCCGGTACCGCGTCTTCAAAATTTTACGTATATTTTGCTTAATAAGAAATACAATACTAGGCTAGATTTAAATATAGCCTACCACAATATTGCGGTAGCAGCAGAGGATATAGAGAAAACTAGTGTATGCACCCCTTTTGGTTTATACGAGTTCCCGGAACCGAGTAAAGGGATAGAACGCATAGGCAGTGCAAATGAAAACGGTGAGTCAACACTTTTCTGTTACATAGATGATATACTTATAGCGTCAGATTCCTTGGAAGTTAATAAAGAACACGTTAGAATACTATTTAAGAGATGTAGCGAATTAGGAATTACAATAAATATTAATAAATGCGTTTTTGGTCAGTTAAATTTTGAATTTATAGGATATTTGGTTACACCGGAAGGCATCAGCCCATTGCCTGAAAGAATAAGGGTAATCGCAGACTATAAAAGGCCAGAAACGGTAGAACAGTTGCGCAGATTTTTAGGGATGATAAACTTTTATAGGGCGCACCTTCCACATGCCGCATTACATCAAGCAGAACTTAACCGATTTTAACATAATTCAAAGAAAAAGGACAAAACACAAATTTGTTGGGACGAACAAAGCATTACTGCATTTGAACAAAGTAGGGATAGCCTTAAAAGCGACATTACATTGTCTTGCCCTAGCGTAGAATGACCTTTAGCCTTAATGATAGATGCATCAGATACATGCGTAGGTGCGGTACTACAACAAAGGATAAATGATAAGTGGTTACCATTAGGTTATTTCTCAAAAAAACTTTCAGACTCACAGCAAAAATACAGTACTTATGATAAAGAGTTATCGGCTATTTACATGTCAATATTACATTTTAGAAACATGATAGAAGGACGACAAATAACAGTTTTCACCGACCACAAACCATTAATAAACGCTTTTACGAAAGTTAATAAAGATAAAGAAATTTCAAAAAGGATCAGGCAACTTATGTATATTAGCGAATTTACAAACGACATACAACACATTAGCGGTTCAGAGAATTCAGTAGCAGACGCGTTATCACGTGTTGAGTCTATCTTTTGTCCCACGACTATTGATTACGAAGAATTAGCACGTACATAGGATGGAGAGAGTCTGGTTACAACTTTACCTAATGATAAGCCCGAATTTAAATGCTTAGTCGTACCTAACACGGATAAACAAATTTATTGCGAAGTCTCAACTAAAAGCGCTAGACCTTATTTAACACAAAAATTTACAAAATTGGCTTTTGACAGTATACACAATTTAAGTCACCCAGGTATTTGTGCTACCAGAAAATTAATAACTAAAAGATTTGGCCAGGAATGAATAGAGATATAAATAAATGGGATAAGTATGAATACCGTGTCAAAAGGTAAAAATAAGTAGACATACGCTTTCAGGTTTAACGGAATTTCCACGTTGTACTAGATTCGAACACATACATACAGACATAGTTGGCCCATTACCTACGTCACGCCACGGGTACCGATATTGCATAACGATTATGGACCGTTTCACGCGTTGGCCAGAGGCTATTCCAGTCTCCGACATATCAGTCGAAACGGTTTCCAACGTAATATTTAAAGAATGGATATGTAGATTCGGTTGTCCCAGTAGGATCACAACTGATCAGGGAAGACAATTTGAAAGCGATCTTTTCACCGTACTTATGAAGTTATTAGGCGTGCAGAAAATACATACTGCAGTAGTATCATCCGCAGAGTGATGGTCTTATAGAAAGGTGGCATCCCTCAATGAAAAATGCATTAACAGCACGAATGACGGATAGTTCCGATTGGGCAGATGAACTACCAACGGTTATGTTAGGATTAAGAGCAGCATTGAAAACAGATACAGGATAGCGCCGCAGAAATGATTTATGGTCAACCTTTAAGACTATCATCAGATTTTTTTCAGCAGAGTAAACAGGAAAACAGTCATCACGATTACATGCAACAGTTACGTAAATCAATTAGTGCAATGAAACCCCGTCGAAATCAGTAAGCGATTCTAGGAAAATATTTGTAATCAAGGATTTAGCGTCTTGCACTCATGTGTTTATACGAAATGAGATGGTAAAAAGGTCTCTAACGCCTACATATGAAGGCCCCTTCCGCGTCATAAGTAGGACTAACAAAATTTTTAAGATAAATTTACCTAATAAAGAGTTATATGTGTCAATAGACATATTAAAACCAGCCTACATATTAGATGACTCAGATAGTAATATAGAGATGAGTAATAAAACATCCACAGTTACTGAACATAATTTTTTGAAAGTTTCACAAGATAATGCATCGACACCAATGCCAAATATTCGTACTACGCGATCAGGTAGAGTGGTCAAACAATTAGTCAGGTTTAATCTGTAATACTTTCTATGTCTTTTATCACATAAGTTAATATAGAAATTTGTAGACACAACCTGTATTAATACTTGTATAGAAAATAAGCATATGTGGCAAAAACAATGTAATTTGAATTCAGTTACGAAATCGTTAGCTAGCTGTAATTATTAAATCATTGATTGTTATAAACTTAAACTAAGTACTATTTTGTCATTGCATACATCAACTTTGTCAAAGCTATACCTAATTGAATTGTATTAACTATACAGATACTAGTAAACATTTAAAATTATTATTAAAATGGGTAAATCGTATAGCAAAAATGAAGAGATTATCATCGCCCAGAACGGCGCTAATATCACTGATTACAGTTCAATGGAAACTCACATGAAAACATATGGAGCAATGACCATTGTGATTGTCATATTATTATCATTAGTCATAATACATTATTGTTGTGGTACATGTCGTGAGAGAGTCCGAAATTGGGTGAAAAAAGAAATACATCATTTAAATGTTAATTTAAATGATGTATTTTATTATATTAATAACATTCATTGTAATGTGTAACGGGACACCAAGCGTGCGTCATTCAACGTTAGAGAGTCGACGATTTTTGCAACACAGCGCATTCCTGTTTGCCTTTTTGCATTCAAGTTAGACACTTTTAATTTTCAAATATTATAATTATTTTATATATAGAATAATATCTATTTTTTTGTAAGAGGGGAATGACTGTGACATAAATAGCATGACGTAACAATATGTACATCTTGCACTTTAAGCTAACGACGCTCAGCGCGACTCGGAGTCGGCAGTCACTTCTCTCCTCGGTTCGAATTAACATGTCTAATTAATCATTATGCCGCGCAAATAAATTCGGTTCACAATTTGATATTTAATTGTTTATGACTTAAAACCTTCGGACATTGAACACGCATATAGTAAGGCCCAACCTTACAACATCCCTGAATATTTGGCGCTTATTGGATAAAATGAAGTCGATCTCATTCATCGTTACGTTATCAGGGCTTTGCCAGGTCCACTTCCTTTGGGGCTTTTTCTGGAAAAATGAGTTCATCAGAAACAATCCCTGAGCCTCGAGGAAGTTTACCAGCATTTGTCCCCGATAATTCCTGCGCCCATAGCCGAATTATCCTACCCTCGATTCACCATCTTCTTGTACTCCCACATTGAAGTCACCTATAACAACTGTGTAGAAGGTACTGGTACGATACATAGCTTTCACTATGTCTTCGTACATGGCTTCGACTTCTTCGTTATTGTATGTATGTAGACGTTGGGGCATACACTTGTATAACCTTCAAGGCATGCCTCTCGGTTATCTTTAAGACAAGGTATGCCACCCTCGCCGACACACTGCCAACCTCTACAACATTGCTTCTGAATGACTTGTGGATCAAAAAGCGGACGCCACCTTGGGATGGTTGGTGTCCTTCTCAGAAGTAGAGTAAGTGACCGCAATTTAGTATCATCGTATCCTCGCCCTGTCTTCGGATTTCCGATAGACCTACTTCCTAGTTAATGCGACTTAACTCTACTTCCAATTCTATCAGATGTACAATAACTTATCCTACACCTTTAATCAAATTTCTAATAACATTTGTTAAGCTACCGGTCTAATTTTATTTGCAGAAATAACTTAAAAATCCCTTATCTACTTAGTTTTGTGCAAGCGGACAGTAAGACTTAGCATTTTGGTGGTCAGGTTGAAAGGGTGAACCCGTGTAACTTCACACACAAGGGACATATGTAGTGGTTAATATTTCATACGAGCCAGTCTATGGTGGCCTATAAAGCTATCTGCCTACCTATATAACAAAAAAAAAAAAATAGTTTCTTATTTTTTTGGACTAAAAGTGTTCTTTAATAATATGATGAGTAGTTTAAGTGTAATTCCAGTAAAAACAACAGACATACAAAACTTATCTATCTGTGATATAAGTATGATTTAAACTGCATTGTAATCCTTTTAATATCTATTCCAAGGTTCAGACTAAACAATTTTGTGGCTTAACTTCGATATAAAGTTAACGCGTCCAGTTAATTGCGAACGTTCGAATGACCTACGCGAAACCTTCACATTTTATATTACCTCAGAAATTACGTTTTTCTCTTAGTATACTGAAGTTGGTGTCTTTGTTCCATCACGAGACACGAAACAAAAAGAAATGAATATAATTATTCATATAAGAAAAAAAAACTTGCTCTAAATGATTTAAGAATTCATAGATTACTGTTATCGCTTTACAATCAACCTTCAGGATTAGGTAACTTACAAATAAATAGACCGAATCTTTGTAATTGTAATTGAAATAGTATTATTCTTTTAATTCAGTCTTCATAATTTGCAAATGAATTATTTTTTATTTGTATAAATTCACAAATGTAAAATACACTGTTTCATATTTATATGATGGTAAATGTATTTGGAAAATAATTGTTTCAGATGACATAAAAACAAGAGATTGCATATCTCATTGTGCATCTAAAGAAATGAATTTACTTTAAAATATCAATCAATTTTGAGGAGGTAATAGGAGTGAGTGACGTATGTACCAATTTAATTCAATTCATGTCAATGGGAAATGTTGTCTTGACCATATCGATCATTTTGATACATAGCGATACTAATCACATAATTATGTATATAATTATAATATGAGGAGAAACAAATGTCATTCGAAGGATAATATGCACGAAAAAATTGCAAGTGGCAGCCACATCATATAATGATGTTATCTTAATTTACGAACTTTCTAGAAACGTCGTTCTCAGTCATGTAGTAATTTGATAAATTGATGTGAACATAGCTTAGAAATATATATTCAACGTATATACTCTTGAAATTTGTGTGATTGAACTAAATAATTACACAATGTGATGTAATTTAATACTCGATGCTTAGTAAATGTTAAATTTAACAGTCATAAAATTACATTTCGTAATAGTAGTGAAGTAAGCGATATTATCACTTATGATTTCATTTAATATTATGCTTACATTTATTCACGTAATGAATACAAATTAATGGAGTTCGAACCATTATATAACGTTACGAGTAAATACACGGATCTTAATTAATTAGGTCTGTCAGTCAAAGCACGATATCTTTAGATCCAGCTTTAGAGACATCGTGTGACTGACGTTTGAATACAGGATTCAACTGTAGTACATTGATAGCCTAGGTTAATATTACGGATACATTTCGCAACAATAAAAACACTGGGTGGACTGGGGGTCTACCGGCATTAATTTGTTGTCTGTGAACGCTACCAGTTTCTCGGATTCGCCTATACACCCCATTAAAAACTGATACACGGGGTAAACGGCGATTTGGAAACCGACGCGAATAATCTTGACGGGCAGCTTTACTGTTACCATTGCAAAAGCGGTACCAAAACACAATATCGGCGTATTCTTCATTTGTGTACTTTTGAAACATACGCTGTTCATGTTGATGAAGGTCTTCCATATTTCAATTCAAATTAAAAATTAACCTACAATCGTGAGTGTATTTACTTCAAAAAACACGGCGCCAATTTGTAAAATACAACCAAAGCACGCGTGAAATAATTTTGAAAATATAACTCTTTGAAAACTCTGTTTTTTTTTCTTAACCTGCCAGTTTGTCTCCTGCATTAACGTAGGTAGGCATTAAATCTATTTGGATGATATTCAAACAGTGTTTTTTTTAATAGTTGACTGACGAACATATGGGCCACCTGATGGTAAGTGGTCAACAACGCCCATAGACAATGGCATTGTAAGAAATGTTAACCATCGCTTACATTGCCAATGCGCCACCAACCTTGGCAACTAAGATGTTATGTCCCTTGTGCCTGTAATTACACTGACTCACTCACCCTTCAAACCGGAAAACAACAATACAAAGTACTGTTTTGCGGTAGAATATACGATGAGTGGGTGATACCTACCCAGACGAGCTTGCACAAAGCTCTACCACCGAGTAAAATTTAAATTAAAGATTTTAGGCTTAGTTCGAATACGAATTTCCACCAGCTTCCTTTGTTATCATTATTTTTTTCAGTTTCTTTGAAATAAGTTCGGTTCTAAGAAAACGGTTATTTTTTTAAAATAATCTGCAAGCCAAGTTCCTCAAGTTTTTTTTTGTTTTTAAGGCATTTTAGTGGAAAAAAATCTCAATATAATATTGAAATAATATCGTTTTTCGTCTCGCATTTTTAAATTTGGACCGATAATTGTGGTTTTAAGATTGATAAATAACAAGTGTTTAATTGTTTTTATAAATCAGAAGAAAAAAATAGATTTAAATTGATACTTTTTTTTAAAATAAATGTTTGATGATGCCTTTTTGACTTATTTTGAAAAAGGCTAAAAACATGATAACTTAAAAATGGTTTATGCATATAATAGTTTTGCATAATGCATATAGGGGTTAAAATTATCGCATATAGTACCTTTATCACCTCCTAACGGGAATACGTTGAATTATCAATAACCCTGTATATAAAGAATTAAAATAAGACCCAAAGATCGGGATTGATAGTGTTTAGGAGGTAAATTTAATTTAATGATATTTTAAGTTAACTTGAATATTTTTAGCTTTTAGCTAGTTGTCTCCTGCATTTAAGCGGCTGATACCGTAATCATTTGGAGGTACCGTATGTCATTTTCGTCTATATTCGTCTCTATAACTTACGATTCCATTCCTATTAAAATAAGTACGTTTTTTGCATTTATTTTAGTCGCCGAATCGCTGCATACTTGCAATATTAAATGAACGTCACATTGTCTAAAAGCTAAATATACACTTGACTGCAAAGAAATAGGGTCGGTTAGAAAAACTTCAATATCTTCAAAAGTACCTGACCTAGCTTTATAAAATAAAGACTAAATAAAGAATATTTAATGGCACATAAAATAATATATAAAACCTTTTTATTTATTTTTGATAAATGTATTAAAAAACTGCAAATGTAAAATAATAGTCGTTTTTTAATTTAGTATCAAAAAATCAATTGTAAAATCAATTGTTTCGCGTTTGTTTTAGTTTTGCAATAAAATAGTTATAAATTTTATTATTCTGAAGTCATGTCGTTAACCCCTGAAGAATGTACCAGGATCCTGACCTGATCCTGATATTTGAAGATGGGCACAGTCAGTGAAATACAGCGAGAACTGTTGGTATGACTCTTTCTACAATTCAGCGAGTACTCCAGCGTTTCCATGAAACTGGATCCAATCTTCAAAGATCAGGAACAGGCAAACAAGGTGCACGACGGCGCGGGAGGATCGCTATATGGTGTCAACAATTTTTAGAAATCGCTTGCATACGGCTTTCAACAGTAGAGAATTATCATTTACGGAAACAATCCGAGTACGGATACAGTAAGGCGGCGTCTGGCTAAACCAAATTACAACCTGCAAATGACCAAAAACTAGAAAGACACCACAGAAACTCAAGGTTGAGTTATGGTAGAGAACACGATAATTCTGAATCTGAGGTCAATTGTTATGTTTTCAGACAACCAAGATTATGTTTATACTAGCATGACGGAAAGAAAAGAGTGTACAGAAGACCGGGAGAGCACTATAACCTAGCCTGTATAGAAGAAATAGTACCATACGGTGGAGGCTCTGTTCACGTGTGGACGTAGGATTTAATCCGAAAGTCGCACTGAGCAAGTGGTGAAAGAAAATGGAACTTTAACTGCAGAAAGATATGTCACTGAAATTATGAATGTCTCAAGCACTCTATGAAAATGATCTTATTGTTTAAATTACGTTAAAGTAGGACCTTAGCTTATGTATTATTCATGGTTCACACATATTAATTTTTATTGAATCTCCACTGGCATGCTATTGAATATTTAACGCACTTCAAGAAGGTGATATTTAATTGCGACACTACTGGTGTGTATATAAATAAGCTTTTAGAGTCTAAAGTAGTTTCCATGTGTTCTGATTTTGCTACATAATATATAAAATAAGAATAGAAGAAAACTTGCAGTTATTCGCAAATTTATATGAATTTGTTTGGATATTTTACTTGTCGTTAGATCCGTGTTTTTGGATGGAATCTTCCATTTGTTGTCCTGAAATAAAATGAGTAAATTTAATTATTTATTACTTACACGTCATAATACATTTCTAAGAACTCATTATACTATATTTGACCAATAAAATTTGTAGATCAACGAAAATCAATTTGCGATTAGAGGTAAAATATATAATATGATCTGAAGAATTTTCGCCTTCCGCATCCAGCTCCAGCAGAGATTTTGCTCATTTTTTTAGTTGGTAGTTTAACGAAAATAATTTTGTTAAAAAGAATTGCTTCAGTTGATATGAAAACGTGTATGTAGATCGTTCTTTTATTTCGTAATATTTGTTTTTATTATGTCACTGTCAATAATATTAAATAAACCAGTTGCTAGCCGATTATTATTAATAAAAGAATGTTGTCGTTATATTTAATAAATTTAATTACATTTTATCGATACACTTAAATATTCATGACTATTACAAAACACGAATAATTAACAACCACATACTATATATCAGCTTTGTTAATATGATTATTACATTTAAAAAAAGAACATATTGTAATATTAACTCATTCATCATGTCTTATACAGAGATTTCTTATAGCATAGATAAGCGGACAAGCATATAGGCCACCTGATGGTAAGTGAAAAAATTATTATATAAATAGAACCGACACGCGATACCTAAAAACCACTTAACGGGTCGGACAGGGTTTTTGTTACATTCTGTATAATCGATTTTTACTTAACACCTGCAGTCGCAGTTGCATTTGCTGCATCCTCGTCCTCATATTTGAAATCTAATTAATTATCAAAAGTTTATACCGCCAACCCCAACGTATTGTCGTTCTAAATATTAACAATATTAAAATATCTTATTTTACTAACCTGTGTTGATTCGTAGTTGTGAAACAGCAAAACATTAAAACGTATTTTGATTTATGTACGTTTGTAAATCCAGTTCATTAAAGTATCGATTAACATTTATTTAGCTACGCGATCTCCCCTTGAGCCTTATTCCTGCTTTTCAAAGAAAACAATTTAATAAACGTACTTTTTCTAAAGTCATATTATGCAGTATAATAAATACTTAAATATTGCAATATATGAACATTTTCTTAGCTAGATTGTTATGGTATATTTGACTTGACTTATTGAAATTAAAATAACATTATAGAATATTTAGATTCTTTATTCTATTAATAATGAATGTTATAAACATATAAATATGGCTATTATAATAACTCAAAACGAGTGACGTCATATCAATATATAATTATATTAACTTAAAACCAGACATGTTTTGTTTTACAAGTTCGATGTATTATTATTATAAATATAAAAATACTAAAGTATGGTAATGACAATGTGGTAGCAATAAAATAAAATATTTAGTTGACATTTTTAATTACGGATATAAAATTATAAGTATATAATATTTGTTTCATTTTAAGTTGTTATCATAAGTTCGTTTATAGCCACATAACAAAGTACATATTAATTAAATTAATTATTATTATTATTATAACATTTATCAATAGTTATATAATTTCATAGGATCCTCAGTAAAATATTGAATGAATTTGTGGGTGCGGCTCACCCTGAACTGAGGCCGGGGCGGTAGGGAGGTTGACAGGGCAGAAAGGTGCTACGAGTGGAGTGAGGTCCCCGTCATTTCTGTTAATAAACCTCTGCCGCTAAATGTCACCGTGCCTCAAATAGAATTGCGCTGACATAAATACTATCCGTGGTGAAATATAGAATTTATTGGAATATGCCATTACACAGTTATAAACACAAAAATTATAATATTCTGTACGTGTACATAAAAATATACATTTAAAAAATGATTATATTAAGGAATATATATAGTTTTTGTGATTGTATACTATACCTTTGTGTTTTATATTATTCGTGTCTCAAATTAAAAATTTCCTATTGTGACCCTTATTCAGGAGTTTTTGCAAATTTTAGAAGTCATAAGTAAAATTAGAAAATGCGTATATGCGTATGAATGCGTTTATAAAGGTCATTGTCAACAAAGAATAGTCAAAGCGTGAGAGGTATTGTGCACAACTGCACAAGTGATGTAAGTGACCGAACCACGAGATTGGAAGCCGGGACCTCGACATCTACAGCCTTATGATTTATATGGACTAACAACGTAGCCAACAATATAGCTTATTTAATATCTCTATCTTATATATTTAAAGTTTAATATATTATGTAGATAAATTCTATATAAATATTAGTATCTCGTATGCATGATAAAAACGATTTCGAGTACCTTAAGTAAAAATGTTTTTTTTTTAACTGTATGTAAATTTCGATCGAACGGATTATATCAGTTGTATTATATTAATCATTTTTATAAGAAATAAATTTATATAATAACTGTCGCTTAATTTTTTTGTTTATATTAAAATTGTTGTTACTTTTTTTTTGTAGCTAGTAAAAGTTATTGACCTTAAGCGATTGTTTTATTGTTATAAGTTCATGTTAACGTAAAATTTCAATTTGCCACATTATATGAAAGTTAGAATGTTTTATTAAACAAATATGTAGTCAAAACTATATTTTATCTTTATGCAAATAGGTTTCAAATTAGAAAAGAACCGTACAGTGAGACCTTCTTTAATAATATGCAGCTGGCTTGGGATCTGATATAATATAGGATAAAGGACGTGCTTATTACCCGTTTTTGAGAGTGCAATTTGTTTTGTGAATCATTTCGTGCACGTCGCTGAAATACATTAAAAGGTAATGCATATGTCACACGTGTCCATACCAATCCGCTTTGAAATAGTATGGCGGATTAATATTACATTTTACATTCGGAAATGTAAAATGTAAAAAGGCCTATATTTTTAAAACTGAAAACCGAATAACTCTTTTCATATAAATAATGTTATGTTAAGATAACTTAAATGTTACCCATCTCAATAAACGAGACATGTAAAATCAATTCTAACAAAACGATAAAGAATACTCTCTAATTGTAGCAAATATTGTAACATTCCGAAGGCAAAACGTTATAATCAATAGACTGCCTCGTTGGTCTAGTGGCTAGATATTAGGCTGCAGACCCGGTGGTGCTGGGTTCAATTCCCAGGTCGGGCCAATAAATAGTTATTGGGTTTTTCTGTCAGAAAATTCTCAGTAGTCCCGGAGTCTGGAAGGTGGAAGGTGGTGTGTGCACTCCCGTGCCTCGGAAAGCACGTTAAGCCGTTGGTCCTGCGCCTGAACTCTTTCCGGTCGTGTCGGATTGCCGTCCCATCGGATTAAGAGAGCTAAGGAAAAGGGAGTGCACCTGTGTTTGCGCACACACTTGTGCACTATAATATCTCCTGCGCAGTTGGCTAATCTCTCTTGAGATTGGCCGCCGTGGCCGAAATCGGTCTGGAGGACCTTTATAATCAATATTTTAAAATGATTTATAATAACAAGATTATTTGTTAAACGTTTGTGTTCTTTTTTTAAATACTTGTTCACTTTGTCAAATCCACGTTCCTCAGACATCGACACACCCTGGCGTACATTATTACGTTTATTAACAAGGCGATTAAGGTAATTTCAAAGCAATTTCTGACAATTACCTAAACTAAAACCTAAAGTTTCGATATCATGAAGTTGAAATGCTCTTATTACATCGTTATAACGGCACAGCTATACAAACTTCCATAGTATTTAACCCTTCTATATAATATTTATTGAATTATTCAACAAATAATTATTTATGTGCTGTAATTGGTTTTATGACAAGCCCACCTTAATAATATATTACTAAGATACATTGACTTGAATAATGTATTGTGAAGTCAATTTGAACGTTATATTATTGTTTGGGTATAATAACAAAGGTTATTTAATTTTTCAATTGTCCGGAACTTATTGCACTCGGTGTCTTTAATATCTACTATTATTGCTTATTAAATTATGTTTAATATAATTTTATACTTCACGTAATCGATATAATATCTAGTGTACTTAATTAATGTGTTTATAACTGAATCATTTTTGGATACAATAATTAAATAATGGTAAAGCTTTTATCAAAGAGCAAATTTATTCATATATCCATCGATTTCGATGTAAATGTCAATTTTTCAAAATGTGTACGCGCGAACTTTGATTGGATTAATATCGAACTAAACACTGTGTACATCACTTGTAAGCTGACTTAAGATTGTTTTTTTTATTTAATAAAGTCTTTTTTTTCAACATCTGTAACTTTATGTATTAAAAAATATATTTATCCGAAATTCGATATCTTTAAAAATATCAATAAATTTGAATAGTTGTACCGGTATGTAATGGATATGCCAATCCATGCTCTTAGATCAATGCAAAACTTAAAATAATAATTAATAGTCTAGACATAGTAAGGAATACAAGAAAATACATTATTTTTAGGGTTCTGTAACTCTAAAGGAAAAAGGAACCCTTATAAGATCACTTCATTGTCCGTCTGTCCGTCTGTATGCCTGTCTATCCATCAAGACTCTTTTTTTCAAGAATGCGTAGAGCTATACCGTTGAAATTAATACCAAAAACAAAGTCCTGCGGTCCTTTGGTGCTGTGAAATAATCAAACCTCTTAGTCTACGTAATCAAAATATGGTTGTTTATGTCGAATTTACTTCCCGTTGGCCTAGAATCATGAAATTTGGCAAAAAGTAAAAAAAAAAAGTAATTTGTAAAAAATCCGAAAGCCATAAATTTGTTGTTTAAAAAATAATAAGGAAATTAATTTTAACGAACAAAATCTGTTACCATCTAGTATCTGATTCCGTTTCAGAATGCCATAGATAAAATCCAATATATAGATATTGAAATATAGAGAACCAATACATAGGTACGATTCAATACAGCTTGAAGGGGATGTTACCCATGCCTAATAATTTTATTACTTCGTTTCGTGGTAATAGGGTTTTGAGCAAGCCTGTAGGTAACCCAACCACTCATCACTATTTCCGGTTTGAATGGTGAGTGAGCTAGCGTAATTACAGGCACAAAGGTAATAACTGCTTAGTTCCCAAGGTTGGCATCGCATTAGCGATATGAAGAATGTATATATAATATATAATATTGTTTCACATTTGAATCAAATTTCCCTTCGGCTCTTACGAAATCCAAGGATTGAGATGAGGTGGCTCTGTTCTAATCTATTATTGCAGTTGTTGTTTTTAAACATAGTTGATAAAAAAAAAGAACTGTATTTAAGTGTGTTGCATGCAGACCAGTTTTAATAGTAATTTATGTTGTATAACACTCTCTGAAACACTGTAAACACTGTGGCATATATTATATATATATGAAACTACTAGCTGAGCCCGCGGTTTCACCCGCGTATAATTATTAAAAAATATAATGAATAAAAATCAGCCTAGCTTCCTCGATAAAAGGACTATTCAAACAAAAATATTTTTTTAATTCGAACCAGTATTTCCTGAGATTAGCCGGATCAAACAAACAAACTCTTCAGCTTTATATATTAGTATAGATTTAGATAACCAATGTAAACACAACCAGAATTACCGAACCGTCGCTATCAGCATTCAAATCAAACGCTATTATTATTACTAGTTTCAATAAAATCTAGTAAATGATTCACTGGACAAAAGCCTCCCCCTGCACTCAGCTAGATTTGGCACTACGGGTTTGTATACAAATGTTTACCCTCACAGCCGCGCACGACATGAATTATAAATAACCACAGGAATACTGTATGGACCTTGCTTTATCTTTGAACTTTGATGTATTCTATCCCTCTTCACTATTTATAGAATATCAATAATATTTATCAATAACATCAATTTAATCTATCAATAAATTTTCACATCAATTCAATTTTAAATGTATGTATTTAATTATTATGCAATAAATTTTAAAACTCATAAATTTTATTCTCTTAATCTAACAAGAACGGTCGTTTCCGGTCACGGTTCGATCTCGTTTCCGACAGATGTTGATATTTATTATAACATAAATAAATCGATGACGGTTATTACAGATTCGTTAATTTTAACCTCCATTTTTGTTTTTTTTTTTTTGTACTATGGACGTACTTGTTTTTATTTTGAAATGTATAATGTAAGCAACAATACATACAATTTAACACTTTGAAAGTTATTTTTCATTATTTATTTAAAAACAAAAAAAAAAACAAACCAATCATCGAAACCAGTGTGAAAATTTCGCAACAAAAAGCTTTATTTTATATATTACTAGCTGCCCGTCCCGAGTTCGTACGGGAAAAATGAGGATTTTATCCCGTGCATTTTTTAATCAATAAGATATAAACATTCGCCCATACAGTACAGTGTATGTGTTTTCGGTACAGGGATATAATAATAATGCATAAAGTAAAGTACAACATGCTCTACTTATTTTTTTATTTATTGGAACAAAGTTCTTTTACTACTGCAAAGTAAAGTGACCTGGCATAAATTGTCATGTAACAAAAAAGCGTTGTCCTCCAAGCGACCTTCCCCTCTTTCTTTCTTACTGATTCTTTCTATTCTAGCGGCTGTATGTGTATGTTTGTGTAAGTGTGCAAATTTTCAGATATGACAATAAGGAATGAGATAACCTCAATTCTATACAAATGTAAATATAATTTGAACTCTTTTTTTAAATTATAATTCGCTATTTTATATATAATTTTGAATAAATTACTATTTTCCTAAAGTATTCAATGAACTTTATCAATTTTAATTCTTATTTTATATTTGCATTGAAAATATAATAAAAATAACATAAAATATAACACAACAACAATAATAACATAACACGTGTGAAAGAGAGAGGTGATTAAGAAGGGCAACGCGGTGTGATAAAAAATTAATAGGCATTTACTCGTTTCCTCCACATGAAGTGGGGCTCACCGATGCTGAAGGTGCAGCAATACCCACTAAAAACCTGCGGTATCTTCTTCGTCTGGTCGCCGGGCGCCACGGGATTGCTTGCGCATGGTACCTTGACGCCCCGAGGCTAAGTGGCCGGTGGCTGTTAAGGTGCGCATAGCGCTTACGCCTTCTCCCCTATCTTCTTCGACGGATCGAATCAGCGGAGATATTTTGCCTGCGCTGCCGCTCCGCGACCTCCTTTTGCGACATGACACTCTCGCAAAAGGAGACCATTTCCAGCATGGCGTTAATCACGCTTGGCAGCGAGAGATCTCCACCGACTATCGCCGCCAGGGTATGCCTGTGAGGCCCACGCAGTACACTCCGAAGAATAATTTTCTCCTGACCGATTTCGACCGCGATGGCCAATCTCAAGAAAGATTTGCCAACTACGCAGGACGTATTATAGTGCAAAAGTGTGTGCGTAAACAAAGGTGCACTCTCATAATCCGATAGGACAGTAAACCGACGCGAACGGTAAAAGTTCAGGAAAGAGGCAGGACCAACGGCTTTACGTACCTTTCGTGGCAAGGGAGTGTGACAAATATACAGAAATATAATCATTAAAAATCTACATTTTAAAACACGTTTTAAGTTAAAAAAAATATCGCAAAGAACTTTGTTCTTCCCGGGGGTCCCCCGATCGTACATATTAAATTATATTTTTCGGTTATGTCTACGGTTTCTATGTGTTCATGCTCATCGTACTATGGTCCCACACTATGATATAGATCTTTTTGAAAAAGTAGCCCGTTATTTGTTTTTTTATTATAATAGGTCTAACGCATGTACATAAGTATACACACATTTTTGTTATTTAACTTACCTTTCACAATATTTTTACTTAAGTATTCTTAAGAATTTCTGTAGAAATACTCTTAATATTAAATAACTGCAAATTTTTAATAAATTTAGTTGAGAATTACACGGAAATGATAAAATGATAATTGAAAGCGTCACTACTGCGATCGATGTACAAACAATAATAATGACCGATTTTTTTCCGAAAACTGTGTAAGAAATGAGATACAGCTTATTGCAAGAGAGACAGGAGAACGCTCCCATCCCTACTTCGTGCTGCTTACATGGTGAGAAGTGGCACCAATAGACCACTGTTTTTTTTTCTCTGGAATAACGCCTTGATGCTTTTCCCCCACGTGAAGTGGGGTGAGTATGTGGGGCTACTAAAAAACCCTTTTCCTTTTCCTTGCGCTGTCGTTCCGCGGCCTCCTTCTGCAACATAACACTCTCGCAGAAGGAGACCATTTCCAACCAGCAATTCTCGCTATCGAGCATGGCGTTAATATCACCAATAGATCCCTGACGGGGATAACTGATCAAGTGTTAATTGATCCAGTTATCGACCGAGGTTGAAAATGATTGAATTACTAATATCACTATTAAAAAATAGGGGTTAATGGTAGAAGGGTGTAAATTTAGGGTTGTATGTATTTTTATTATTAAGGCCACATAATAAAAAAATAAACATAAAAAAAATTGTCCAAAAAATGAAAAAAATGTTTTTGGGGTGAGCCACCCTTAATACTTAGGGTTATAAAAATTAGTTATAAACCTATTCACAGATCTACAGAATATACATATAAAAATTCATCAAAATCGGTCAAGCCGTTTCGTAGGAGTATAAACACTAAAACTGTGACACGAGATTTTTATATATATAGAGATGTTTAAATTACAAAAAAAAAGGTGTACAAATAGTTTTCTGAATTAACGTCAGTTATAGTCAGCAAATATATCAATATTAACAATAAGATGTTTTGTCGATGCGTTTATTGTGACCTAGATTGGTCTTACACATTAATCCTTTATTAATTGCGAGTTTTTGTCTCTTGGTAATCTAAAATTCTAGAAGGTTCTCAAATGTAAGCAATTGTTATATCACAATATGTGATTAAACAACACGCGTGTCATAATAGCGGGAACTGTTATTGTTTAACATTAGCGTATCAAGTGTACAGTCAGCTTCATATATAAAGCAACAGTCAGCATTATCAAATACATAGAAACATCTAAAGTGATCAATAACACCTATACAACCAAAGTCGTCAAATTGATTGAACCATCCATGGTGTTCAAATATATCGGAGCGCGAACATCGTCAAATATATGAGTACATTCAAATCGTCATTAGAATAGTAACAATCAAAGCGCCAGTGGTTTCGAAGCATCCAAAGTGTTCAAAAATATGGAACACACTATAAAAACGAACCTTATGTCAATACATTTTAGGTAAAATTTTACATAAATATTCATAAACTATTTGAATATTTCTGACAGCAGAAATGGGACGTTATAATAAAACGAAGGAGACAGGAAGGATATTTGCTATCTCTTTCGTTTCGAGTATGTCAATGTCATTGGCATATCATTTGTTTTATGTCCATGTTTCTATAAAATCAATCAAAAATTATGAATTTTAAAATACAAAGTAGGTAAACCTCATTTTTCGACACTAAAAAAGTAAATGTCAAGGAAATTACTTGTTAAATATGATGTTATTACTTTGATGTGAAGTTTGGTGTTTTGTTTGTAGTTTAAAAAATAGTACCTTATTATTCTTATTTTAAATAATACCTATTCGAATGCTTTTCATCAATATTAATACATTTCGAATTAATAATGAAAAGAAACAAAAAAAAAATATTTGACTCAAAAGGCGTCTCTGTAACAGATATTGCGCGTGATCGCTTTTTGATAACGCGTAATTTAGGATTTCAATTATACATATCAAAGTTCACAATATGGTGGCGCTTTTATGAACAAGCTTTACATAGAATAACCCCTTTTTTTTTTTTTTTTTTGACGCTGGGAAAACGCGTGACGCGTTTCCCCCCACGGGAATAGTGGGGGGGGTATGTGGGGCTCGCCATATGTCCAAGGCACCGAGTGTGCCCCGGTCATCGGAATACCCACTAAAAACCCAGCGGTACCCTTCCCGTCTTAACGGGAGCGCCACGGGATCGCTTGCGCATGCTACCGTGATGCTCCGACGGCCGGCCCGCCTATGCGGGCCTCCATTCACTAGGGAGGGATCCCAGGGTACTGGGAACCCCCCTAGTCCCGGCGGCGCCTATTGTGGCGGGGGGAGAAGGTGCGCAAAGCGCTGCTTTCTTCTCCCCAGTCTTTTGCGGCGGAGCGGGTCTGCAGCGGCATCTTCCTCCCGCTCCCGCTCCGCGGCCTCCTTCTGCGACATCACACTTTCGCAGAAGGAGACCATCTCTGACCAGCACCCCTCGCTTCCGAGCATCGCATTGATGATGCTCGGCAAGGAGAGGTCTCCGCCAACAACCGCCGCCAGGAAATGCCTCTGGGGCCCCCACGCGGCACACTCCGTCAGGGTGTGATGCGCCGTGTCGAATGGCGCACCACACTCGTGGCAGGAGGGTAACACCTCCCGCCGCGCTATCTCGTGCAGGTACTTACCGAAGCATCCATGTCCGGTAAGCACCTGCGTCAGCCTGAACGAGAGCGTGCCTCGTTTCCTTCGGACCCAGCGACTCAAGTGGGGACGTACCGCCTCCACTGTCGCCAGGCCCGCCGTGGGGGACCTGAGGTCCTCCTCCCATCGGGTGATCAGGGCTTGCTGGGCTAGAGCCCTGATCCGCCCGATTTCCGCCGACCCTGGACGGTCGCCGCGTTCCCTCGCCTCGGCCCGAAAGCGGTACACCTTCGCGAGCACTTCCGCCTGGAGCTCCCAGGGCGGATCGCCCGCGAGGAGGGTCGCCGCTGTCCACGACACCGTACGATAACCCCTAATCGCCCTAGAATAACCCCTAAAAACCTGCACTTACAACAAGACACAAAACACAACGTCTTTAATAAGCACGGAACTGAATTATAATTTTGAAAATGCTGTTTTCATTAACGAAAAATAACTTTGTTTTCGTAGTACTGTCCTTCTGACTGATCATGGCCATGGAAGCAAATATCAAGGAAGATTAGCCAACTACGCAGGACATATTATAGTGTACAAATGTGTGCGCAAACACAGGTATACACTCATAACCCGATGAGACAATAATCCATCACCAATCAGGGGGGGGACCAACGGCTTTTCGTGCTTTCCAAGGCACGGCAGTGTACACACTACTGAGAATTTTGGGCAGAAAACCCAATATTTTTTAATTGGCTTGACCTGGGATTTGAACCCAGGACCTCCGGGTCTGTCGCATGACATCTAGTCACTAGACCAACAAGACAGTTTTTGTACCTATTACTATACTGCGATCCATGCGACTTAGCTTAGCGACGTTATTTTTGCTGAGGGTGGATTTATCTATATTTTATTTTTATAAATATGTTGTTGAGTATGTTCGACTAATAAAAACCATTATTAATATAAATATATAACCTACGACAATATATATAATTCTTGCATGCTAATAAGAAAACTATTAGTAAATTTGATTTGTCTTTTATGAAACATGTATGTAAGCGTACGTTTTCTGCAGCGAAAGTGCAGTGGAATTACTCGTAAATAAATTTGCAATAAATTGGCTTAAAATAAAGGAACAATACTTGTAATAGAATTTATAGTTTTGAAATTGAAAGATGTCTGGTGTCCAACATCGAGAACTCTACGGTACTTACACCTTAAATATTAACTGCACAAATTTTTGAAATCGACTGAATTTTTCCTGTCAGAAATATTACAATATATCATAAATACCCAACCATTTGAAGTGTACTTAAAATGTATTGACATAAGGTTCGTTTTTATAGTGTGTTCCATATTTTTGAACACTTTGGATGCTTCGAAACCACTGGCGCTTTGATTGTTACTATTCTAATGACGATTTGAATGTACTCATATATTTGACGATGTTCGCGCTCCGATATATTTGAACAACATGGATGGTTCAATCAATTTGACGACTTGGGTTGTATAGGTGCTATTGATCACTTTAGATGTTTCTATGTATTTAATAATGTTGACTGTTACTTTAATTATGAAGCTGACTGTACCATGTTTTGAGAAGTGTCAGTAAAAGTTTGAATAGATAAACAAATTGATAATCAATAGTAATATATATTATATGGTTGCAATGTTTTAAAACATAGTATAATAACGCTTAGATAAATAGTGTCATATAAAGTTTCGCTCAAAATTGAAGCAACTTTAGAATCAATGTGTGCGTAAATGTCACGTAATTACATTCACCGACGCGCACACAAACGGCCGAATTATATTACAAATGAATAGATATTTTCCCCCAAAGCGAGGAAATTGATACTGTTTAAATTTGAATTATGAAATATATTTATTTGCATTTAATTTATTTAATTGCAATAATTTTTATTTAATTTTAGCTGTTATTATTATAATTATCTCATTTTGTTGCTTTTATTTTACGTATAATTATAAAGAGAATTAAAAAAAAAATACTATATGAACATCTAATGTTTTATATCTAATTTTAAAAAGTTAAAATATTAATTTGAATTAATAATTAGATTTTTATTATTTAAAATATTAAGCACTCGTGGTAAATATTTTTTGCATACCTCACAACATTTTCATTGTAATGACGGAAAACGTATTCCACCTATTAAGGAGTAATTGAAATGGCTTCAATCCGCTTGGGACTACTCACCTTCTAAGCGTTATAATTCTATGTTTTAAAAATATTCCTATAGATTGATATAAAAACAAATATTTATATATAATATATATAAACTTTGAAATAACAAATTACAAAATTAATTATAATTTGTATACATTTTTTCCTTCTGGAAGAAACAATCAAATTGCGCTCTGAGCAAGATAATAAGTTGCCGATGCCTCTGAGTTGTACTAAAATATATAGCAATTCCTTTACAGTTAAAACTGTCAAACTATGCAATTCCTTGCCTTGAGATTCGTCATGCTGAATCCGTACACATTTTTAAGGGTCGTTTACATACATCATTATTATTTATTAATTTAACTATATCATGTTACATTATTTTACATATATGGTTATTTATTTACTATATAAGTATATATATGTATGTATGTATACATATATAAGAGTATGTATGTCGTTATTTTATATATTTAATAAATTTTATGTAAAATTGTTTGCACAATACGCCCGATTAATTCACCTGGCTAAAAACAAAAATATGTTTTTTTTTATTATAGAGGTTGCTTGGATGAGGTTACTGTAACTAATAAGGCCGCCTTTGTATACTATAATATGTAATACTTGATCATTTATGTATTTGTAAATTGTGTGCAATAAAGAATAAAAACATCTTCAAGCGATGAGCATGTCTTATTCTAATTGTAATCACTCTTTTCACGTTTTTTTAATCGTCGTAATAGTTGCAAATTGAATTTGACAAAGTCTGTTCTTGTTCAGTAAAGCAATTTCAATCGACAATATCAAGGAGAAGGCAATTGTTTTCAAGCTTATATAATGGCTGCATTGTAAAAAATGTAAAAATAATGAGATAAATTGCAGCAATTTTACAATAGCATGTCTTCCCTTGACCCAACGCGGCGGACGTGAGATGATGGAGCACACTTTATAAACACCTTATATTGTAGTAATACTGTTTTGTGTTACATACTAACGACCGCCAATGACAATAACTGAGATGCTCATAATTATATGTAACATACCATAGAATAATAACGGTTAGAAGGATAGAGTCATATAAAGTTTCGCTCAAAATTTAAGTGTCTTTAGAATTCATGAGTGCGTAAGTGTCACGTAATTATATTCACCGACACACACATACGACCGAATTATGTTGCAAGTGAATACAGATTTCCCCCAAAAGCGAGGAAATTGATATTGTTTGAACTTGAATTATGAAATATATTTATTTGCATTTAATTACTTTGAATTATTACGTAGGTTCAGATTCAGATGTAACAATTTGTCAGACAATAATATTGACATTATCATATTTTCATTGAAATTAATCAAACAACGCTGAAAGGTTTTCTGACTGTAAATTGTGATAAATAGTAGATTTGTATGGAATAAGGACGGGATATGTAAGAAGCTTGCTTAATCATATTCGAAGGAAAGCTAAAAACGATTATAAGTATTTTAATTATATATTGCAATATTATTTATTTAATTTTAGCTTTTATTATTATAATGGTCTCTTTTTTTTAATTTCTTTAGTAATATTATTTAGTATTGCTTTTATTTTATGTAAAGAAAAAAAATATAATTATTTGAACAGTATTAATGTTTTATATGTAATTTAAAAAAGTTAAAATAATAATTTTAAATAATTATTACATTTTTATTATTTAAAATGTTAAGCAATCGTGGTAAATACATTTTCATAGCTTTATTGTAATGACGTCTTTTGTTTACAAATTATTTTTATGTTTTGAATGTATTTACCTAAAATTATAAGTTGCCAAAAAGTACTTACGTGTGATATGTGAATTTCTTTTCCTTATTTTTTTTATGAGTAGCGTTGTGACTCCCTTTTACTACACAGTAAGTCATTTTTAATAAATTGCGCGAGATGTTTACTATGACACTTTATCGTGACGGCTGACGTGACGTCGAATATATTGAGCATTTGGGTGAAATTGAATGTCTTCGATTCGCTCGGGCCTCCTTCTAAGCGTTATTATTCTATGTAACATACAAACAAAACATTATCCATTCTACTTAAGTGACCCACAGCTTGCTTTCTATTTTCTTAAAAAAAAGATGTCGATAATTCTAACACTCAGCCAGGTATTTATATCACAAAAACATGTTTTGTAAAGTTATTTTTTTTCCATTTCCTAATAAAAGACGTATTTAAATGGGATACGTAGGAGTATGTTGTACTTGCCCGATCCTGGACACCTGGATCTTCGTTTAAAAACACATAGTTTTATCATCTGTGCATAGTTTTATCATCTCGGCACATTATTCATTGTTGCATAACAATTTATCTGCTGTCTGATCAGAATATCTTGCTATTTATTTGGACGACAATTATGTAATTCTGTGTTAGTAAATCATCGTCGGTAATTCGTGGTTAACCTCGTCATATAAGAGAACATAAAAAAGACAGCATTTAAACAAATTACATCTTCCTCGATTAACTATATAAATGATTCGAAATATTATGTGTTAAATTTTAATGATATGAATGGATAACATAATTATTAAAAATATATAAACAACTAGACTAAGCGATATAACGTTAAGATAATAGTTATTGTGGATTTCCTTATTTATTATCTTATCTAGACACCTGGTGTAGAAATGCGGAACACAACGAAGTGTTTCCTTCTACAGCACAAACCTATACATTTACGCGCATAACTAATTATATATAGGCCTATAAACAAAACAAAGAGAATAAATTTAAAGGATTGGACACACCTACGCGAAGTTGATTAACTTGTTATCTATAACATTCGCACGAGTAAAATGTATGGTTAAGATATCTATTTTGAAGTTACAGGTTTTAGCGTATTAAAAATTATAGTGTTGTATCCTTTGTTACATGGACTTTGGTACAGTAATTTGTATTTTTTTTGTCATAACTTAAATTTTCTTTTTAATTGTAAATCATAAGTTATAGTTTGCAAATCATAAAAATAAAAACTTTTAACTTTAACCGTTTCATTTTAAAACCAATCCGCTTACCAAATTCTTTATTTATGTGGCTGGCGGACGGGCAAATGGGTCACCTGATAGTAAGTGGTCACCACCGCCCATAGACATTGGCGATGTAAGAAATAATAACCATACCTTACATTGCCAATGCGCCACCAACCTTGGGAACTGAGATGTTATGTCCCTTGTGCATGTCGTTTCATTGGTTCACTCACTCTTCAAATCGAAACGCAATAATACGAAGTATTGCTGTTTAGCGGCAGAATATCTGATGATCAAGCCCAGAGGGACCTTTTTTATTTTTTTGGCTGCAAAAACGCATTTACGACCTAACCCCCACATGAAGTGGGGGCGTATGTGGGGCTCACCGAAACTGAAAGCGCCGGAATACCCAGTAAAAACCAGTGTTATCCTCCCCGTCTGGTCGGGGGGCGCCACGGGATCGCTTGCGCATGCTACCGAGACGCCCCGACGATCGGCCCGCCTTTGCGGCCTTCCATTTCTAGGGGGGTTCCCGGATACGGGGAACCCACCTAGCCCAAGCGGCGGCTATTACGGCGGGGGGAGAAGATGCACATAGCGCCGACGTCTTCTCCTCGGTCTTCTTCGGCGGATCGAATCAGCGGAAGCACTTTCCTCACGCTGCCGAAGTCCAGACGGGCCTGCAAAAAGCCCTACCAGATGAACAGATTCTAACGTTTGGTAAAAAAATCGTCCACTAGTAGCGCTATCTTTTCATGTCATGGATATCTAGGGTCTTTATGTCGCTGCTTCAATTAAATATGTAATAATTTGGGCCTTTTAACATACTCAAATAAAAACGTAAGGCGTTTTTGGATATTCTTTTGTTGGGCTTAAAACATATTTTTTATAGACGAGTCATTCTTATTTAATTATACTGTTTACTTAGTGGTAGAAGGATTTAAATTGCACATAATTAAATGTACGTTTGTATTATAGTTTGCGAAAATTTAATCTTCAATGTGTCCTTTGTTACATTATGACGTCCTTCATGTAGATTTTAGTTAGTCAATCAATTTCAACGGATCCTAGGCCTTTATAGAACATATTACAGTCCACATACATGAGTACAAATACATATGGATGGAGCGCTAATCACGATCAGAGAGAAACACACGACCGACTTACAAATGCATGGGAATACAAACTTTAAACTTATTAGTAAATTTCGAAACTGAGTTCAATAACATTTCGAGACACCATTTGAACTTGGAATCTTATTAAATAATAACTAATATATTATTATAGTCACACGAAACAACTAACTGATATGTTATTATTGTTTCTTTGTTACTGTGATTTAACTTTACATTGTATTCATTTCTTAATTATTGACTGCTAGTATTTAATTGTTGTATTATTTTATAAATGATGCATTCATTTTGAATGTCGAATAAAAATTCTATAATTAAAACTAGCAATTACTTTTAATATTATGTCTTATGATTTGTCGAAGCAACGTTATTTTGAGTGTCAAAACCATTTTGTGGCCATGAAGGCCCAGTGTGGCATATATTTGATCCGATACCTATCGGGTGATCATCGGGTGATCATCACCTTTTTAAATTAGAAATCAACTTTTTTTTTTACTTAAAACATAACGTGTTTCAAATATGATTTTTCCGTATATATTTTCCTTTCTTGAAGAAAAAGAGCTGTTCTATTTTTTTTTTTTTTATTGTATTAGGTCGGCAGACTTGTAAGTGGGCTTCTTAAAAGCATTCCTTGTACATTAGCTTCATAAGAAATAATCACCATCTACTATAGGATTGCAAATAATAACAATAAAAACTTTTAACTTTAACGATTTAATTTTAAAACCAATCCGCTTACCAAATATATATATTTTTATGTGGCAGATGGACGGCTATTGTGACACCTGATGGTAAGTGCTCACCACCACCCATAGACATTGGCTATATAAGAAATAATAACAATTCCTTACATTGCCAATGCGCCACCAACCTTGGGAACTGAGATGTTATGTCCTTTGTCTGTAGTTATACTGGCTCACTCACCATTCAAACAGGAACACAACAATATTAAATATTAACAGCTGACTGTAGAATGTACGATGAGTAGGTTGTACCTGCCAGGGCATACATAAAGCCTTAACGCCTCGTTTTAAGTTTAACAACAATCTAAAAGCACAGTCAAGAAAATAGGCAAGTATCTTAAATATAAATTATTTTAAATTGTCTATTGAAGTTATTGACACGTGATTCATAGTAAAGGCATAATTTTCATTAGTAGAAAGGCATTTTATTGAAGAACCCACACATCTGCTACTTGGTGGTAGAGCTTTGTGCAAGCTAGTCTGGGTAGGTACCACCCACTCATCAGATATTCTACCGCAAAACAGCAGTCCTTGGCACTGTTGTGTTCCGGTTTGAAGGGTGAGTGAGCCAGTGTAATTACAGGCACAGGGGACATCTTAGTTCCCAAGGTTGGTGGCGCATTGGCGATGTAAACGATGGTTAACATTGCTTACAATGCCAATGTCTATGGGCATTGGTGACCACTTACCATCAGGTGGCCCATATGCTCGTCCGCCTACCAATGCTATAAAAAAATAAATAAAAAATAAATCCACATTCCAAAAATTCCACTAGTGTGGTACCATAAATTTCAACTTGGAGCAGTACTGCGTTAAATCAGTTTAAATAGGGAAAACTATTCAATTCTCTCTGTTGGCAACGCTTTGTCAAAGTACCGAATATCTTTTTCTGTTGTCGTTACTAAATTCATAGAAAAATTGTTATTTATCGTCTATAACATTGCCGATTTATAGAAATGAATATGGAAATGAATGGTTATTTACTCAGATAACTAAAACATCTAAGCTAGCTATTTCATAACCAATAGTATAATTTTATTAGTTTGCTGACAGTACGCATTTATAATCATTGCGTTATTTGTGTTGTCGTTGTAGCGTTGATAAGTATTATTAAAATTAAAATGTAATAACTACTTACATTGCTATTCGATTCATAGTTTAACTGTACTATACCAAGCATGGTAATTGTCTCCTTTTTAGAAATGCCTTTTTCTGCTATCGCTACTGTAACCTTGACAGGCTCTGAGTGAAGGGAAGAACATCAAACTCAACCATGCTAGACCGCTGAAAGACTTAATTTTGTCGTTCTAAGGTTGTCTGCGGTATCTTCATGTAGACCCATAACTATTATTAGTTTTCGAAAACATCAGCTTCCTATATATTTATAAATTTTATTCCATCTTTCGATCCGATAGGGCTCCGAGTCAAGTGAAAATATTCTGTTTGATCTTATCGTGTAGGAGAGACAACTGCTGCAATCATACTTTTTTTTATAGAACAGGTAGGCGGACGAGCATATGGGCCACCTGACGGTAAGTGGTCACCGCCACCCTTAGACATTGGCAGTGTAAGAAATGTTAACCATCGCTTACATCGCCAATACACCACCAACCTTGGGAACAAAGATGTTATGTCCCTTCTGCCTGTAACTACACCCTTCAAACCGTAACACAACAATACCAAGTACTGCTGTTTTGCGGTAGAATATCTAATGAGTTGGTGGTACCTACCTAGACGAGCTTGTACAAAGCTCTATCACCGAGTATATCTGGTGAAATCATCGTATTCTTGTGTGGGATCTAGCTTTATGCTCATTGTATGAGTATCTAATTAAAATATATTTTTTACTCTTCGTACTTCTCGTCCTCGAGTATGTTTTATATTTGATAAAAGTGCATATAATAGAGAAAATAATATATTTCGAGCGCTTCTTACGTTTTGTCTTTACTAAATAAAGCACATGAACTTTTATGTGCTTAATTTGTGTTTATAACTCATCTTGTGTTAGATGGTAAAGCAAAATAATATGAGGAAATATGCAATCTATGCAACATTCTGACTAAGGTTTATCCGCCAATCGCATTGGAGCAGCGTGATAAAATACTCCCAAGTCTACTCTATAGGAGAAGGGGAGGCTTCCACCGAGCAGAGGATTATTTACAGATTATTTATAAATCTCGTTTTTATTATATACATTTTTGCACTCGCCGTGATTTTTTATATTCCTGAAGAGACAATAAATTGATATTTGTTTAAATTTAATTGATCAACTTTATAAAGAATTGAAATATATTGTAATGCAGATATAGCAATTATATCTGGCAACAAAATTAACTTGTTGACCAAACATTTAAAATCATTAAAATTTGTAAGCATTTAATTTAATCAAGTTGAATTTTATAAGTGAGTCTAATAATAAATTGTGAAATAGGCATGTGATTTCTTGTTTGATATTCAGACAGCCAGGGTCTTAAGTCAGCGCTGATAAACACTGTATTCATATTTCGCAATTCCTTCCGCGACACGCAGTCTGTTTACGCCATAGAATATATAATGAAATTAGAAGTGACTTGCGAGATGCACACATCTACCTATATATATATGCTAATAAATGAGGAAACTTTTTTAATGGAAAAACATTGCGCTCGGTATTTGGTAGGGTCGAACTGAAAGTTTCAGCCTCATATGACGTCATCGTATGAATTGGAGCGTCAAATTACGTCAGCGTAGGTAAGTGCGTTAATGTGTACGTGAGATCGTTACATGAGTTCACATATTTGCACAACAAGGCCCGTTAGAACCTTGACACTCGTAACATTTTGTAATGCTTTACTGAAAAAACAACTAAATCAATATACATAATACTTGTGCCAGAAGATGCAGCGCGCTTTGGTGAGGTTATTGTTTATTATTATTATATAAGTAGCTGCATTTCGCAGTTTCACCCACTTTACATTTAGTCTATTGACTAGGCGAGCGTGAACTTCATGTTATATGTCGACGATTAAATATAATTACTATTAGTAAGATATATAAAATGCCTAATTATGTTTTGAAGACAAGTTTTAATTTACAAATTCTAACATCAGTGAAATTAAATAAAAGCTTTTAAGATGTCTTTAGAAAATATATCTGTTTAATTTCCCGAATCGCCTGTCAATTCCAATTTAAATACCTACGATAAAAAACATACTTTTTGATTTAAGTGATTACAGTGTGTAAAGGAGACAAAATACTATTTCTTTAACACTATACTTATGAAAGTATGAAATAAGACTAGCTTTACGTCATTACTATATTGAGAGCTTAAGTTATAATATATTCTGATGCCATTTCTAAAAAAACTCTTAAATCTATGGTGAACAGTATGAAGTAACAATTCGATACTCGAATAAATGTTCACGCTTATAAATCGACTAAAAATTTGCATGCCTAAGACAGTGAGGGTTAAAGTCAAGGCTCACGTAACGTCCTAAAGCGTTCCAATGCCGGTGAAAGTCAAGGCCGCATCCACACCATGCATGATGTAACTACGGCCGTGTTGATTGTTATACAATACATGAATTGTTATGTAACGCTTTAAAGGTCTTTTCTGTTCGAACTTGGCTTGTACATTATTAGACTTATTAACAACGCCATTACACCCCAACACTCCACTGAGGTAGTACCATCAATATGAAGACGACTTGTGCTTGTGTAGTTATAGTTTGAATAACGTACAAGTCAGTTTACTTAAAAACACGAAACATTTTTCAATGGTCTTGAAAGTATTTCAAATAGGTAGGCAGACTCTGCCTCCGAAATTGTTTGTGAGGACTTTAAGCAGGAGTCGAATAGAAAAATATACATTATAATAATAACAATTAAAAAAATATTTTAGCATTTTAGAGTAAAAATAACCATATAGAATGGTCTCTTTTACTCTTAAAAATGACTCATCGATATTTGATATCCCTTTTAATGAATTACTACATCAGCTAGAAAACTTGAATAGGTTTTCTTTATGGTATTCTGCGTCGAATGATATAATTTTGAAATATTAATCGCCATTTGTTTTTAAGATATTCGAGGTGAATGCATTCACAAACATACATAAATATAAATTTGAACTCATTCATGCATCCTCCTGGTGACCTTCAACGATGGAAATTAACCTTTTTCACATTTTTTTATTGTATAGGTAGGTAGACGAGCATATGGGCCACCTGATGGTAAGCTTGCACAAAGCTCTACCACCGAGTAAAGTGGTACATAAAGTACTACCTACTGGTATAAATGAATTGAATGAAATTTGTATAATCTCAAGCTCAATAACAAAATAAAACAAATCAATTACCAACTAAATCACACACTGACTTTGAAAAGGATACATAATTAATATTAAGCGTACCACAACTTTAATTTTAAGTGGGTACAAAAACCTTTTATGTTTTTAGTAATCAGAAATACACATATTAATGTCCATATGACCCCCTCAATGTCTTGGCCGAAGGCAATTTATGTTTCATAGAAAACGCTAAAAATGAATATGGCATTTTGACAATACGTTGTGACAAATAAATTTAATATTTCAATTTGAAACTAATTTATCGGAAAGGAAAAAGTGTTTACATTTCGCTGCTAATGTAAATGCATACACATTTTGTAACATCGTCCCTAAAGCCATTAAATATTATGATTATTTAGTAATTATTTTATTTTCTTCACTATTTACTTTACGTTTTGAATTTATAATGTTCTCAATTGCATGTTTACTGTCATACATGTATGTATTAGATTTAAGTGGAAACTTGACTTGGCTTATGAAAAAAATTACATTTTCTGTATGTTTCCCTAAAAAACTAAAATAAAATAAAAATGTATAATTTCAAAGCTTTAAAATATTCAGGAGTTAATACGTGGAAGCTTTTAAACGTTGTTAAATACTCTATCTTCGATGTTATAAATGTTCGTAGTTTATCTTGTACATATACAGAAATGTATCTATCAACCTGTTCACTGTGGACACTAATTACTATATCGTTTACTTTACTCTAAAGGAGTTACAAACTATATATATCATGTAATTCTTCATGTTATACGAAATAATAATACATCAAGTTTCCTTGAAACGCTTAACTAATATACAATTATTTATAGATAGTTTTCTTAGAAATAATTACGTAAATCTTAGAATTGTATTCATTCATCTCGAGGGGATTCCTTGGCTCATGTAATTAAGTTAATTTGCATCTTTAAACAGATTTTATTTATTTCAACTTTGACGAACGCATGAAATAAATATATAAATTTAAAATAGCTATCTGAATACTGGAATATAAATTAAAATAAGGTCACATGAAGTTCTGATAAAATTATTTTTTGTTCTTTTTTTAATTGATCTATTTGACAATGACCGAATCCAACACCATAATCTACATCTAAACAGAATTGTCGCTCAAAATCATTAGCGACAGCTATAAAAAAAGTTAATATTGGTCCCTCTAAATGTCTCAAGCTAGCAAGGCTTTAATACTTCACTCCCCTCTACTTTATTGAGGAGAATGATTGCAGCGACTAATGCGGATTGATGGATGCAACAGATTTTCACTAGACATATTCCACATTCATGGTTATCATCGTTAACGAGTACTGGCGTCATGTCGGCTAGCAACGGGCACGAGATGAATTAAATCAATCATTCTTAGTAAATAACAGTCAGTAATATTGACGATTGTCCTTAATTTCATTAAAGTTGCAATAGTATAATTGCATCGCGCACCTAATTACACGGCCGCTACAAATTCAGATTAATATCGACAAACTGAAAAGTAGCCTTGTCCGCTTTGAGTCAGGGCAAACGGATCAAGGCGACTGTTTGTGCAGAAACAACACGGCATCCGTCATCACGACAGTCTGTGAAATAATCTGACCTCAGAACTAGTATGTCTACTTATCAGTTTAGTTAATTTTTTTTAGTTTTGACAGATTTAAAAAAGAAACATTGATAAATGAATGATTGAAAATTTTTATTACTACTCTATGAAATGTCTACGTTCTTAAGTTATGTTTATCTATGATCTATTTTACGTTTCAATATATATATATATATATATATAATATATCTTTCGATTAGATATAACAAACTAGAACAGTCTTCAATTATGTTGTAAAATGCTATTTTATATGAATTTAACGAGTTAACCATCTCCTCTTATACCATGGTGACGTATGATCATGAAATCTAACATTTTTTCTAAAGAAATTATTATACTCTGTCGACTTCTATCACGATGTAGATTTCGAATCTGGAAATTGATTTTTTATATCTTTTTCTTTATTTATAGATTTGCATCCATAACTTTGTAGTTGCCTTGTTTCCTTTTTATGTCTTGCATGACATTACATTCGGCAACACGTTTAGTCGTGCTTATCTTAATAATTAATTAGCATTCAGATTTTGGCGATACAGCTATGTATTCGACCTACGACGATTACGGTGTGGAAGGGGAACAAAAATCGCAAGTCTACACTTGATCAGCTTGATTTAAGTTTTTGAAAAATAACATTGGTTATAGTAAACATGCGTCTAATGCACGTACGCCATCTTGCTCTGTAATGTTGTATGTTTCATTATGTAAAATCATTATGTATTTGATTAGATTTTGTAAAATTTCAAAAATGATTTTATTTCTATTTCAAGCTAGTGTCATTCCGTTATAATGTATTTATATAGTATGTCCCATACGTCACTGCTCAGTACAACTTTTCCTAGTTTTCTTATACAATCTTAGCCATAAAGCCTTCTAGTTCACATTCCTTGTCTGATATGTTTTTAAGTTTTATTGGTGTTAATTAATGATTATTATTGTATTACAAAACATTCACGCAATAACATTACTATACATAAAAATAAAGTATTACGCCACCGTTTTCGAAAATTCATTGTCAAGGGCGTGGTCGTGAGTAGCGCACGAGTTCCGTAGGACGCGCGGGGGCATTATTGGAGCGAGGTTTTACATAAAAAGTCATGCGCATACTGATGAGCATTCGGGCTAAGGTCTCGGATTAGATCCACTACGGTAATTGTTATGTAGTCTGTGTGTAAACGATTCTATATTTTACGAGAAACAATCCTTATCCGTGACTTTAATGATTGCACTGTTTACTTGATTTCAAATCTTTTGTAAATAAAATTGGTCTAATATTTAATTTAAGAATGACTTTTACGAAATTTAAACTCTTATGAATTATTTAGTTTTGATTACATCATTACTTTTTATTATTATTTCATAATTCAATAATACATTGCTTTAAATAGCTGATATATGCAAAATTTTATTTGCAATCTGCAGCCTCTTGTTTTGATGTATGAATACGAATGCGATATGAATATTAAATGAACGAATGAATGAACTAATGCGCGGTATAGAAATACGTAAAACAATGGTTGTATTTGACTCTATTTGAAAGCATACCGCTATTTGCCTTTTGAATAGCTAATAAGTTGGTGATTCCGAAGTTTCAGTACCCGGGTCGGGCCAATGAGAAGATTTTAGGCGTTTCTGTCAAACCATTCTCAGTAGCGGTCAAGAGTTTAGGATTTGGCACAGCTTATACTCCCGTGCCCGTGTTCTTTTTTATGCCATCTTCTAAAGAATAGCAGGCATTACATGGAGAAGGAAAACACAAGATCGCACTTTGTGGCAAGCTTTAGGGGAGGCCTATGCTGGGAAGCAAGACAATCTTGGCGAAACTGGTGTCAAATATTAAAATTTAGTATTTTAGAAATGTATGTAAATGTATTATGTAAGATTGTTAAATAAAGGCAATTATTATTATTATACTCCCGTGCCTCAGAAAACACATAGTGTTATTAGTATTAACTAAATAATATTTAAGTTTTTGGTACAATTAAATATAATAATAATTTTACAGGGAACTTTATATCCGGGTGCGTACGGAAGTACGGAGATTGCCGAAAGTGAAGAAGTAAAAATCGTTTCAAATTGGAACTTGATTTTTACATACGATCTTTTGTACTTATGGCAGCATTTGGACCTAATTCTGTTGTTAACAATCTCTAAACTGAACTAATTAGACGTAACGAAATTACTTGCTATCTTTTTAAGAGCACAGATAAAAAAAAAAATGGTCGTATAAATAAGTACGGAGCTCTTACGAACATATTACGTACATAAATGAAAATACACTATACATTAAATATATACGTGGTACCATTTAAGTGGATTTATTTTATTTTTGATAATTTTATATTTTCTTTAAGATTGTATACAACTTTTTATGTACATCTTATTGTGTTAAATCCCGCTTTGTTTTTTTTTTGATTAGATACACTTGTATGATAATTTGTGTAAAATCAATAGATTTACAACAATAACAATAATATCCTTATAAAAACGGAAAGGCAAATTAATTATTTCCTGGAATTTTAGTTTTATTATTGCTAGTTTTAAATAAAATAATTGTATACTTGTAACACAAAAAATGACTATATTAATTCCTTTCGACAATTATGAATTTAATATTTAGAACGTAATTATTTTTTACATATAACAATATTTATTTTTTACATACAACGTTATCTTTTATTATATACAGACACGTCGTATTACAATACTTAGTTCCATTTTATGATTTTTATTACGATTTATGTAACTTGATTTTATTCAGATAATAATCTTTAGTTCATAGTTAGTTACTTGGTGCGGAACGTTAAATGTCAATGTCGGCGATGGGACGCTTTCAACTATGGCAGTCGATACTAGCACTTGTATTTTATAAACGAAGACAATAAAAATCTTTGAAAATTAATAAGAAAATATATTCAATTTCTTAATAGGTTGAATATAGATTTAATTCGATTTTTATAAAGTTTGTTTTTAGCTATAAAAGTTTTCTCATGCATATATGAAGGTTACTGGATGTTGAACGAAATAGGCTAGACAGACCAACTAATCAAACATATGATTAATACAATCCATTATTTAAGAATGTTGCGTTATAAAAAATGAATACAATATAATATAATTACATAGTTAATAATTACGAGGTAAATATGTACAATGTTTATTTTGCGTATCTATGCTAACATTCAAACCTAAAACACTGGAAACTAGAAAAAATTTAAAAAAACGATATAAAAAAAACTCCTTAATTTGAAAAAAACCCCCTGTTAGCGGGTTGGGGGGTGTTAAATACGCTATATTCTTCACTAAACCTTAGACTATGTGTAGACAAAGTTTTACGATAATCGGTTAAGTAATTAAGACGTTAAAATAAAAACTGTGACATTTTTTTTATACGGATTATCTAGTTCCGAGTGGTGGCGCGTAGTTACCACCCATTAATCATTTTACTAACGTGTTATAGTAATTCATTGTATTGATGCATGGTTGCAGTCGAAGGTTGTGTAAGCCAGTGTAATTGCTGGATCTGTTGTGAATGTGTTGTGTATGTATAGCTTTTTAATATATCAATTTTTTCGATTTGAATCAATAACAAAAGTTGCAGTATTGTATATTAAATTACAATATAGATCGTTTTTCAGCAAACAACTATGCTACCTATATAAATTTGTACTCATAGTAAAACGGAGCTCTTATATTGTATAGACATATTTCGTAGTCATAACTTTACGGTTGACGGCACAATAAAATGTGCTTCTAATAAAATAATAAAAAAGAATAACGATCCTTCGAGATAATCACAACCTATTTATTTTTATAATCAATTAAATCATTAATTATAAGCCAGAGATGATTAAAATAATAATGTCAAGGTCAGTTTGACTAATTTAACTTATGCCCTTCAACAGTGTTATATTTATGATCTGATCTTTCATGAATCAAGTTTTTGACAACATTTTATTTTAAGACATATTTTTATAAACATTGACTGAATAATTAATAAAAAACGATGTTTTCGCTATCTGAACTGGTATGATTATGGATTGGTTAAAAAAGAGTACCTTTTGAAGGATTTTGTAATCTATCTTTGTTGTTAATTTAAGCTTGGACAATTATTTTTTTTTGAATGTTTTTATCTTATGATGAAAGAAATAAAAAAGCATCGATTGGATGTTTAATGCTTGCAAGAACAACATCATCTTCAAACACTTGGAAGGAAGTAGGCAGCAGAAACACAAACTTGCAAGCGATAAAGCGGGAAAAGTCGCACCTGAAGCTCTACCCCTGTGGTGGTGCAAAAAGGCAGTTCGCCCCATACAATTTGTTGCTTTGTATCTTTGTAGTATATTGGATATATCAAATTAGTTGTACTACAAAATTGTAGGAATTGTAATTCTTTACAATTTTGTTCCTATATATATTCATATGCTAAAGTTAATAATAAACGAAATAAATCAATAGATTATCATAGTTTTCGCGCTTTATTAAAAAATAAACCGATCGACGATAAAAATTGTAAGAATTAAGTTGTTGTCACAACAAGTTAAGTATCTACTTTTTTTTAAATTTAGTCTCCCAATGATCCCCCTCTCTCTAACGGTTAGGGTTAGACAATTTCTGACGGGAGTTTCTGCATAGTAAAGCCTTTTTTGAGTGTGTATAAAAAATAGTAAAAGCACTTTTCCCTAATTTAAACTTAGAATACCAACTTTTATTGTTAAATATTCGCTTTTATTCCAACTACTCGACAAAGAGCCTAATAAATGCAAAGCATATATTTTTCGTCAAAATAAAAAAGAGTGCAAAATAATCTTCATTATTTCCTAAAGAATAATCGAATTTTAGGTGTTACTAGGGTAAAATAAAGTAAAGAATTATAAACTTTTGAACTGAAATTAAGATTAATACTTATTCAAGAACCTGGTATGCCCGGTATCTTGGTAACCTTTACATACCATTCAGAATGACGACGGAACATAAAACAATTATAAAAATCTTTAGTACTGTTGATTATGGCTCAGAAATTGCCAATAATAAATATGTGTAGAGATTTACTTGTAAGTCATACTTGTTGTATATCTTTTTAATTTTATCGGATATATTTGCCTTACATTCTAATTTTGGGTAAAGGCGAGGCTCATAAGCTGTAATGGTGTTCACGTAATACATAAATAGGCTTGGGCTTAAATTATTCAGCGTCAATCAGGAGAAAATGCGCAGCGTCATTTATCTGGAACATAATCGACGAATGTTGTCTATGCCCTGCATTATATTCGGATTTTTACCGCGTTCCTGTTCGCACATTTTTATTATTTTGTATCTACAGATTGATTGATGAAGACATCTGTTGCTCATGAGCTGATTTACACTGATAACTTGACATTAATAGTACAAAATGTTTGATCATGGTAAAAATCTAAATGAAAAATGCAATATTATTAAAAGAGGATATTTCGTTGAAATCATATTTTGTAATAACTCGATTGTTTCAATAAATGTCTGAAGTTTTACAAAATTTAATTGAGATCAACGAAAGCATTTTATACATTTAATCATATATTCATATTTCAGTAAGATATATTATGTTATACTTAATCGGATTTAAATGATACAATCAAAATAAAATTTCAATTTAAATAATAATATAGTTTGTCAAAGACTGCTTTGAACGTAAGGTAAAATATTATTATAATGCCCATGTAAGTGCATCTCCACTTGGTATTATCAAAGAGCTATTACAAAAACGCACTGGTGCGTATAGCCGCCATCATCATTCCACTTAATGCGACTCGCATTACTCAAGAACTATATTATATAGTGCATGCCTTTGTTTAATTAAGATTTGTAGAAAGAGGAAGTCTTAATAAAGACAAAGATAACTCTCAATAACAATTATTGATGATAATAATAGCACTATCAACCAAACGATAAATAAAAATAGTTTTTCTATAGAAAAATCTATCGAGAAACCCAGAAAATTTCTCAAGTTTTCCATAATTAGTAGATAAATTGAGATGGAAAAAATTACTATTGAGATATAAACTAATAAATAAAAATAACAACTGTAATCGGCGTGGGCTTCACTTATATAATATACGCAAAAATAAACAAGCGTATTGGTAACTTCCTTTCTTTTGACAGCTATAATTTAAACGCCATTATAAGGACATCGAATGGAAAATAAATAGTGCGAGAAAAGTACAAAGCAAACAATTAATGGTGGACGTAATCATGAGTGTTCATCTCAGGTCACTTACATTGGCAATAAGCATTCATTATTCCCAAGCATTACTACTTCCACCCATTATAATTATGTCGTTTCCTTAATGGCAGTACCAGCTCAAACACTGTTTAATATCATTAGGCAGGAAAACAACGCATTACTCTTTTAATATTGATAAATTTAAAATGGCGACCAAATGCCGCATGAACGTTTGCCGCCGTATTGAATTTATGGGGGAATAGATTTTTACTTAATATCTCTGCCATCTTCAACTTTTCAACAAAAATCGTAGACAGTTGTCGTTAATGACAGGGCCTTTGTTTAGGTATCCAAAAGCGACTGAAATTCACCTTGCGATGAGTGAAACTTATTTGATAAATCGTTTTCATCACAGGCTTTTCTCATTATGCTAAACATTTTTTAAGTAAAGTTGAGCGGGCAAACAGACCTGATGGTCAATGGTTGCCATCGCCCATATACATTGGCGATATAAGAAATATTAACCATTGGCTACATCATCAGTGATCAACAACCTTGGGAACAAGATGTTATGTCTCTTGTGCTTGTAGTTAACGGTAAACTTGTTTGAAGGGTAAGTAAGTCACTTACCCTTCAAACAAGATCACAAAAGTATTAAGATTATGAGTGGAGGGTGACGAGCAGACGAGCCTGCACAAATTCCTATCGACAAGAAAAGCTGACGAGTAAAGATCAGTTGTTGGTAAGTGCCTTCGCCCATCTACACAATCAGATATATAAGTCACCTTACATCAGCACTACTCTAGCACCAAAGATGCTTCGCCTATAGTGCCAATAATAGTGGCTCACTCACCATACCAACCGAAACACGGATACATAAAATATTAAATGTATGAACCATAGCTGTAGAATAAATGTTAACCTTACCTTGATTTTTTAGAAGGTATTAGAACCTGTTCATTCGTTCTGGAATTACCAGGAAATAATAATTATTATTTTATTGGTATTTCAATCACTTTCCCAACTATTGTGGCGATCTTTTTAGTTTTGTGTACTATGATTTTTGTTTTTATTGTATCGATTCTTTTAGTTTTATAAACATAATATTTAAATAATAGTTATATAGATTAATTTAAACGTCCTTAAAATCATATGCTTATCTTAATTGAATCAAAGTTCGTCTATTAAGACAAAGCATCATTACAAAAAGGTTGCATTAAAATCACCTTTGTTTTTGTCCAACAAAATATTCATTAATGTTTTTGCTGCACTTCAAGGACATTATTTATTTCCCTCAAAACTGTTTCATTCTCTCAACACTTTTTTTATAATGAAATACGCACGATTGTGCGCGCGAGCACCTGGGCCCTCTCTGATAGTAATTAGACACCCAGTCCCAAAGCCCTACCACCAAGTAACTTAAGTAGAGGGCATTATAATTTCTCATCACATCTCATCAGACATTAAATAATGAAATCTGGTAAATGGAATCAAATAATGTAACGATAAAAGTAAAACGATGATCTATAACCAGCTTCCTCAGAGATCTCACGGTTCTATTTTTACAATATATTTTAATATTACGTACAATTGTCTGTAAATTATTCTTATAGTTAACTTATATTTTACATTCTCATGATTTTACGGTATTTTATTTTTTGTAATTCTTTGTGTATTGTAAGTGTGTTCACACAGAACACAATATCCAAATGTATAACTTGCTTTCGCTCGCAGCAACGCGCGTGTGTGAAGGTAGGAGTGTTAGGTAGCGTCCAAGTTGATCAGTGTAAAGATTCTGGTCCAATAGGAAAACTGAGTACGTTTCTCTTTAAACATAAACTCCTGTGCCAAGCGGTGACCCAACGTAACGGCGGTAGCAAGTATTCTATAAAATTTCTTTAATGTAATAAAAAACTAAATTGTATTAAATTAAAAAAATACACGTGTCTAATTGTTGGTCATTTTCAAATTAAGCACAATCAGCTTGTCATTTCATTTATATAAGCAAACGGACAATAATCAATGTCGGTGTCTTATTTGCTAAATAATTATTGTTTGATTACGTTATTCTGAGACAAAACATCGTAACGACTGCTAATCTGTGACACTTATTGCTTGTTACTACATATTATTAACATCATGTTTTAAGTCTGACAGACAAATACAATTAAATTGATTTATTGATTTGTTTAATTATATGAACAATCAGTGAAGAGTAATCCGAATCAACGTATAATTATTGTGAACGAATACATTAATTTCTAGACTGATATGTCATTATTGAAGATAATTTGTAAAAACAATAAAATTATTTTTTAGCAAAAAAGTCTAAACATAGAATAAGTAGATTAAGATGAGCCTACCATTACGTCAGGGATCTTCTATAGGCATACTTAAGATAGAGGATATAGTATATAATTATAATTTAAAAGTAATTGAGTCACCAATTCACACAAAGTAATATTATGTAACAAACTGAATATATGTCACCCCCTGTTGAGACCGTTAACAGTGTGAAATATTAACAAACTGATGTCACGGAGTAATTATGGAATTTATTCCACTATACAAGCCCATTTTTACAAATTTTATATAATGTTTATATCATGATTTTCACTTTCATATTACCAAACAAGATATTATTTTTTACACACTTCTCTCCGCTTAATTGTAATTGAGCGTATTTCATCATCATCATTGTACGAACACATCTGTACATAACAATTCGGTTTTTCTATATATGCATTCTTATATTACCTTAAGATGAAGGAATGTATATAATTTAACATGCTCTTATGCAATTAAATGCTCTAGGTTAATTAACTCTTTATAGCAACGTCATTAGCATAATGTGTAAGTGATCCGTTACACTGATCATAACAAATCTGTACAAATAAATAAAATTGAAGTGTATCTGTGATTTCGAAACAACTGATATTATATTGTTAATTATACTATTTACTATTAATCAAGTTCAAAACAATTGTTATTTTTATCTGTCTGTATGTTTCAGCGTTGTAATTATCAAAAATAATAAAAATTATGTATATAAATACATAATTAGATTATTACAGTAAGTATTCCAAGGTAGAGTTTTTAGACTTCTATTAATATTCTTAGATTTAAGGATATATAATTGCATGTATGATACAAATTAAACGCGGAACAAACTGCAGGGCACAGCTAGTGTGTAAATTAATATGGGGATATTCTTAATACAGTCAAAAGACTGTACACTTAAAACGACTAACTATAACATTCTTAGAAAACAACGCATTTGTTCAAAGCCACTGGTAAAGGAATTATATGTGTGCAAGTTATATATGTGTGTGTCCATTAATTTTTATTATTAATTTTTGAGCTACAAATAATTTTAAGTAACGAACTTATAAGACGTGTACAGATGTAAAGATATGTCGTCTAAAGGAGCACAATTTTATAACAAATTACCACCTAGATCAATTAACGAATTCACTATATTTTGGCAAATTAATAAAGATCTAATATAAGAAACTTATTTGATATTTCGTTAGCAGAGTACCTACCTATGTGGCGACCATTATTATATTTCACTTTATGTCATGTTGTTCCCATGTAAGAGACGTTGTCTTTTTTGAGAATAAAGATTCTTAAAACTTTCAATCATGTCGTTTGACGTGTTATGTAATTATTTATAGGGTTATAATACGGAAATATTGTCTTCATATCTATGAATATAAGACTTATTATTGTATACATTCAACAGTTTATTAATATTCGAGTCGCATAACTATGTGAAAATTACAAGTTTGTCCCTGATTTCTTATACAAGTATGTACGTCATACTCGTACATATCTTGAGAACTTACAGGATCAGATACAAGTCGAGTAAATTAAATTAAGAGAACAAAAATGTTCTAATCAATATCATGTAAAACGTTATTTTATATATAGCTTGTGTCCAAAAGGTAAGTTAACTAAACCCTTTGAGGAGCCAATCTGCTGTAATTACAAAAAATCTCAGAATTTTCTCATGATGTTTTCCTGCCTCATTCACGAAATGTATTGCAAAACTCAAATTAACTACACAAAACCGAGTCAGCTGTACCTGAGATCGAACCCGCAATCTTTGGTTAAGAATCCCATGTTCTTACCACTGCACAATGTCAGCTGCCATACCCAAATGGTAATGATAATTCATGACGGAATAAATAAACGTCAACTACGTAGGAAGTTTAGTTAAGAATGAACATTCTATTTGTCCGAGCCGGTTGGCGTGGTTGTTAGACAATTGCTTTTCGCGCCGCAGGTAGTGGGTTTGATTCCCACCCAGGACAGACATTTGTGTGCATGAACATGTCTGTTTGTCCTGAGTCTGGGTGTAATTATCTATATACTTATATATTTACAAAAGAAAAGTAGTATATATGTAGTATATGGTCCTGTGTGAATAGTATCCCAGAATATTTATTTATTATTTATTATTATTCCGTTTCGCTTAATCTATGATGTTTAATAGTGTAGTGTTTAACTAAAAGCTCGTGTTTCAAACTCGGTGGTAGAGCTTTGTGCAAGCTCGTCTGGGTAGGTACCACCCACTCATCAGATATTCTACCGCAAAACAGCAGTACTTGGTATTGTTGTGTTCCGGTTTGAAGGCTGAGTGAGCCAGTGTAATTATAGGCACAAGGGACATAACATCTTAGTACCCAAGGTTGGTTGGCGCATTGGCGACGTAAGCGATGGTTAACATTTCTTACAATGCCATTGTCTATGGGCGTTCGACCATCAGGTGGCCCATACGCCCGTCCGCCTACCTATACAATAAAAAAAATAGTCAAAAACTTTCCCATTTTCTATCATCACCGATTTCTCATTAAAAAGAAGACGATAGTGCAATGTTTAACTAATACCTCATTTAGGTAAATTCAATTACCTAAATTAAAATGAAAAACGCCAGTTTTAGACAATTATTTTTTTAAATTTGTTTTACTTGTTATCCTTATTAGGATATTATTTTAAAGGAGCCTTTAGCAAGCTGTATTACTCTCACCTGGGAAAACATATCGTCCCTCAGATCAGGTTGAATTACTGTCATATGGAATTAGGAGTGAGTGAATCGATATTGCACTTGTGTTTGTTCGCGTAACTAACCAGCCATGTTGGCTCGTTAGTTAGCTGCCACGGCCGACATCTGTCAAGATGATATCATCAATAATCGTATGCCAAATATTCATCTCATCACAATATAAATAACTGAGAATTTCTTAAGCTCATCTGATACAAGTTAAGCGTAAGCTTTATCTATTTTAATATTTTTTTTTCATAAATACTAGGATTAGGTTATTTCACAATGGTAAATGCTATTTTAGTACACAAACTCCAAACAATATCATTTTGCTGCTGATTAACTGTTTGGTTTTGAATCGCCTATTTCGCAGGCGAGTGATGACAATTGTTGGTCAGTCTATTGTCAAAAACGATTATATATCTTCAAAAAATCTATGTTGTTTTTAGATAGTTACAAAACCATCATCAAGTTTAATTAAATAGTTCATTACAAAGCTTATCCTTATAATGAATTATCTCGTCAACGCCCAAAAATCAAATGACTATCAGAAGTGATATTAAAGCACCTTCATAGGTAAGTCAAGGTATATAAATAGACCTAAGGACATTTTTTTTCTTTTTAATTACGAAACTGGTTTATGCACGATGTCGCTTGCGGATACTAGTTAAATGTAATTTGCGAGTGCTAAACGAACACAGTGGGGAACTCCAAGTCAATAACTTCACGTCTAATTATTAGCGACTAGTTCGCAGAATCCTTGCTGATGGAAAAAAGTATCTCTGACCATTTCAAGCGGGTCATAGCTTACCTAATTTTTTCTCATCTACGTAAATGGCTGTTTCGTGTAGTCGAGTATTTTTATTATCTTAACCCACATTGTGCGATCGGCACGCGAGTTTAAAAGAGATTAATCGATAAATACTGCTACTTAGGATAATTCCTAGTTTAATGGTGTATTTATCTAATTAAGTGTATTCTACAACATTCGAGGACCTCGATGGTCTCGTCAATATTTTTTAACGTGGCTGACCATGAGGTCCTACGTTCAAACCCGGGAACGGATCTATAAAAAAATTGTTAGGTTTATTCGGTCGTAGGTTAACATTTAATGACACTCTCTTGCGTCGGAAAGCATGCTCTATAATGCCCTGCGATAAGGTCTAGTCTCCCTTAAGACTATCCGCGGTGGTTATTCACAATTCATATTGATATTGACGTCATAACAAATTCGACAATCTGTACTCAGACATTCACTGTCAAACGTTCGGAGTAATACGAACTGACGACTGATATCTAAAATTATTATCAAATATCTCTTAGCAGATTTTGAGCCCTTAGGTAAATCAAGAAACTAGGAAGTACTACCGTTGTGACCATTCAGTCATCACGATTCATGTATAATCATTTTCGTAATATGTAATATATAGCAAGAATTATGATTTTTAAATATTTGTGTTTATGTTATACAATATTATATTCATACATGCCTTATGTCGTTTAATTTTTATGTTTATAATTTATCTTATCGCATGAAAATCTGCCACAAGTGGATCCATCAATCTGCATTGGAGCAGCGACGTAGGGTATACTCCAAAACTTTCATAAAATGCATTAGTCGGTTCTTACGACACCGAGTTTTGAGATGTGTGATCTATTAACGCAAGTAAAGTCAAAGAAACGAAAACTCATTCAGTACACCTATTTTGTTGTACCCAAATCAACTATCTATCTAGCTATCTACTTAATGAAACTTAAAAAATAATCCATCATAATTAGCATCTTACTAACAATATTAGGAAAAACCTCTCTCCTCCATCAAATAACAATTTCGCAGTTACAATAATATCATCAATAAAAAAATAACTAGTAAAAAGAAATACGTTATTTAAATGTCTCTTAAATTCTTATATAACAAGTATTTTATTAACTTGTCAGATAATATTTTTTTTGATCGCTTTTACGACCTTGTCACAGTTTTGGGATTAAAATGAGCCATAGCTTAAAGGCAACTTCTTCAGCCTTAGGATTTGAAGTATTAACATTTCCATATTTGTAGTGACTACCTCGTCGGTTTGTTTGCTAGCTAAGAAGGCGGCAGTTCTCGAAGTCCAGGGTTCAGACCCAGAGGCGACCCAATACAATGTTAGCGTTCTTTCTGTCCAAAAACAATTTCAGTAGCGCCGCGATGTTTACAGTTTCATAATTTTACCAGTGGTTGACTGTTCTCCGTTAAAATAGACCGCGTTGACCGAAATCTTTCAGGAAAACGAATTGGAAGTAGAATGACCTGCATTTTTTAAATAATGTGTTCATGTTAGCATTCAAAGTGGAATATAAAATATTAACAGTCTAACAATTTAAATATGTTATTAATCTCGAAGATTGTTGCAAATTTCTCTGCCCTTGTGTTTTGTAGAAAATGTAATCGTTCATTTCGAAATAGATAATTTTAACATGACATTTTCACCATGTCTTTTCACCACATAATAAAGGAAAGCATTTAATAATAACATTGAAATAAACGACTGTTTGTTCATCCATTACCGCGATTTCTTCCTCGTGTTCCGAACACGGATACATGATACTTGACGTAGCTGTTTCTTCATATAAGTTGTGATGAAAACATCCAATGCTATTCCATTACAAAAATATATATTATCTAATGAATGATAACGATCACTGCACTTGTGTTATTATAAAATGACACCTTGGAACCGGATTAATCATCGAAAAATGTAGTTGATTTTTTTATTCGCGTTCGTATATTTATTTTAAGAATAATACAGATAAATTTAAGTTATATATATTTGCGTGAAATACGAGACTATTAATATTATCTGTATTTAATGTACATACGTCACATAAAATTATTTGTTTTAATATGACAGATTTTGTATTATTTAGGTACAATCATTTTATTATTGTCTTTGGTTGACAATTTTCGTCAGGTCATGACTGGAACACCGACAGAATCACCTTTTTCTTTCTCTGTCTGTTTGTCCAGGTGAATCGCCAAAACAGGTGAAAATTACAAATTCAAATTAATCGATCGTCCTAGGGTTGATGATATACCATTTAGTCTTTATTTCATAATATTTTTTGAATTTATCAAAAACTATAACAGCTTACACGTAAAATTACTAATAAACCGGGGCTTAATATAATTTGTAATAGTTTTAAATTATACCAATATTTTTTTAAATGGAAAGATGAGTTTAGGTTTTTCCGATTTTTAGTTAACCTCAAAATTTGTTACGAAAACTTTATTTTAGAGTTCATAAAATGCGATCAAAATCAACTTACGTGTGTTACTTTGATATGAAGGCAGTTACTTGGGTAATTTTTTGTAAGATTTTTTGTTATTAAATTTTGAATGCCTAAAGTCGGAGAGTAAGTCAGTTATTATCACGTCCGTTAATGTTATTATTGGAGAAATAAAAACACAAAAAATTATTAATCCAAGTGTCTTTATTATCATCAGGTAAACAATTATATGTTATAACAAGTAACTATAATTTGAACTAAATATTTTTTTATTTAATTAGAAATTAACAACTTATTAATTAACTTGCAGCTAGAAAATTAGTTCAGTCTTCAATAATATTGCCTTATATCAGTCTGAAAACATTGCCGTCATAGGCAGAATATAAATATGCATATAATTAATTATCAGAAGATATATCAGAATCATAGTTCGGATATAGGTAGGTTAATAATTTTTGATTCGATTGAAATGTTCCCAGGTTAGGCCAAGGTAGGAGCTTGTTGACATTTATTTATTTATTGATTCTTCCATTCTCCATTCTCTTCCAAAACGTGAATTAGATTAACTGTCATAGCACACTAGACAATAATACCTTCCCTTTACTTTTGCCTTTTTCATTTTCTTGCTTTGTTTTACCCCTCCCTTTCCATTGACCTTTTATCTCTTTTTCATTGGTAATACTCACTTTATTTTCATTCTCTGTTCTTCTGCTAAAACTTGTTTTTCTGGAGTATCAGTTAGAACAGCAGGGCGGGCCAGCTTTTCTTTTTTCGTGCCAAGATGGTGGAATGTTGCAAGCATTGAATTTCAGTGCACATTCGTACGCTTACTTTTTGACTTCGTCTGGCAGAAGACCGAAGAAAATTGAAGCAAATTTCAATAAATATTCTGCTAAGTTTCTTCCTGTTCTTTAGTAAAGACCAACCTTACTTTTTTATAATCAACAGTGATATTTTCTACACCAGACCTTACCTTTTTGACAAATCTGTAGAAAGTCATATGTCAAATATCTAACTGTTTTAATAGTTTTTATTTTCCTTCCATCTTTGACATTTGCATCTGCTGCTTTTTGCATCAACTCCTATGGCACAAGAACTCGTGTTTGATTTTCGGCTATAAATACACATTCTACAAAAGAAAAAATATATGTATTCTATTATTGGTGATGATGAAATGGCGAGATGTTCCGAGGTCACAACTTGCCCCCGAATAAAGGAACATCTAGCCCCAATCACACGTGTTAAAAAGAACAAGATAAAGCTTAGGTTACGAAGAATACGTAATTTTCGCATAGTGCATTTGAATATTAAATAAATTCTTACATAAGAACAATAAAACACAAAAGGCTAATTATTGAAATTCGTGAGATAGACCAAAAATCCCAAATAAGCACCGCTGGTGTACTTGAGACGGCTGCCATCGATGCGCTGTGGCATTTCATTTCACGACGTGTTTACTTAATATTATTATCACTTTTACTCGCAGAGTTATTTCAAACAGAACAACTTACCCCGGTAACTTTTAGCCCCGGTCTCCCCTACTTATTTCACATTTACCCCTATATTTATTTGTAGGGGTGAAACAACTCTTGTTAGAACTCGTTTCGGTAAAATGCATATTCCATTATGAATAGAAAAAAAAAATGATACAATATGGTGACAATAGAGGTTGTTTTCATTGATTCAATTACATTAAATTGATCCATAATCAGAAAAATAATACCAGTCAAGATTTTTCCCAAAAAGTTTCAGTACTCGGCGATAGTAAGCCAGCCCGCCTAATCCGTTTCCCCCCATCCTGTAACCTAAAGTTTACCCAAGCGTGAAAAAAAAGTTTAACTATCCTTATGCAGGTCCCAGGTTACCTCAATATCATCATTCGTTACGATCGGTTCCATGGATTCTGATGATTAGGTAAGAAAGTACGTTAATCTGGCATTTATTATATTAATTATAAACCAATCACGTAATTTCTTTCATTAAATTTATGACTACAAACCTTATTCAGTCTTATTAATTTATTTATTTAAAGGTCAATTGAAGAAATTTAAATACAAACAGTGTATGTGTGTGTGTGTCTGTTATGTTGAAAAACTATAATATTACTTCCAAAAGTAATTAAAAATAACAATAAATATTTTACAATTACAGTTTTTTTTGTTTGTTAAATACCGATTAAATTTAAATATAAGCTGCGCATTGAAAGAATAGCTATCGAACAAATCATGACCCGTGAAATAGTAGCTAGAATGCTGCAAACATTTTCTCTGTGTGAAAAACGAACAATGACATGAGCCGGTATTTTTTTTATTTTTTCCATCACTAATTACAATTATTTTAAATAATATTTCCTTAAGTTTTAAATTTTTGCCATATTTTTATAAATAGCTCCAAGCTATATATATATATTTTTATATATATATAGTATATATAAAAATTATTATTCAGTATACATTTTTTGCGCTGTAACAGGAACTACGTTATGCTGGCTTTGGATAAAAACGACAGATCGAATAACAAACACTTTTAAGTTACAAGTGTTAATATTAATAAATGATACGAAGCAATTTAAAGCAATATTATTCACATTGCTTTCCCGTTAGAGGATAGTATTTCCAAATACGATCTAATTTTATAAATATAATAAATAATAATCTCGTTTTCATGTTTTTGTTCCTATTGTCAACATTTATGTATAATATAAAACTTAGGAGTGTTTGTTTTGTTGTTGTAAATTTTTAATGTTAAAGCACTTGTTTCCTTCTGTTACTGGATATGTTAGAAAAAAATATTAAATCATTTCAAATAACATTAAATTATATATATATATATATTTATTTCAAATATTTACAGCGATGTTTATGTTTGATTTATAATTTCTGACTATAACTAAATTAATAAGTATAGACAATGGATAGGTATTAATTTTACATACAATGCATCATACATTTATATTATTTAACCATTTATGCACTTAAGTAAAGTACCGGTATTGAACAGTATTTTACAATTGTTGGTTGGTTGAAAGAAGTAGTCGTAGTAAGTCAAAACAATTCAATATCTTCTGAATAATAAACATTTAATTTATATAAATAGGAAATATTTATATTTCAAAAAAAGTTAATGATTTTAATTTTTTGGAGGCCAACGAAATAATTGACCTTTTAAAGTGGAATTACGATCCGTAAACTCTGCACAGAAACTAGTGGAAAATCTTGTACCTGTAATGGCTTGCTACTCATCTTACAAAATGAAACGTTGCAACACAAATTATTAGCAGTATAAGTAGAATTATAGCTGGCGAGTGGGTGGTTAGCACCCCCGTAATACGCACTGAAATAGCGGTCTTTGCGAACAGTGTATCTATTTAGGTAACTACCCACGCATCAATTAATCTTCTGAAAACGGATGTAATATGGCCTGCCCACGTTGTCAATATTCCATTTGACGTACACAGCGATCCATCCAGCTGATATATAAATTGTAATATCTTATAGTTACATAACCGGCGTAGGATATATGTAGGATTCATATGTCTAGTGGCTAGATATAAGGTCGCAGACCCGGTGGTCCTGGGTTCAATTTCCAGGTCGAGTAAAGAAATAGTTATTGGGGTTTTCTGTCAGAAAATCCTCAGTAGCAGCCCGGAGTCTGGAAGTTGGACGTGTGTACACTCCCGTGCCTCGGAAAGCACGTTAAGCTGTTGGTCCTGCGCCTGAACTCTTTCCGGTCGTGTCGGATTGCCCTCTCATCGGATTATGAGACCTAAGGAAAAAAAAGTGCACCTGTGTTTGCGCACACACTTGTGCACTATAATATCTCCTGCACAGTTGGCTAATCTCTCTTGAGATTGGTCGCCCTGGCCTAAATCGGTCTGGAGGACCTTAAAATCTTAAATGTAATCATACTTATCTATATATATAAAAAGACTTGTCCTGACTGACTCATCAACGCAGAGCCTAAACCACTGGGGTTAGAGACTTGAAATTTTGACAGTCGACGCATTTTATGATGAAAACACGTACTAAGAAAGGATTTTTGGAAATTCCACCCCTAAGGAGGTGAAATAAGGGAAGAATCGTTGTATGGAAATCCGTCATTTTCAAAGTTAGGACCATGATATTTCGTATACAAGCTTCTGGTTAGAAATAAATAAGTACGCAAATCAGAGTTTTCCAAAATTCACCACCTAAGAGGGTGAAATAGAGGTTGAAAGCTTATATGGGGAGTTCGTCATTTTTGATGTAAAATGCATGAAAATACAATAGCATACAATAGCATATACCAGTTTTTGGTTAGATATAAATAAATATGTAATTCAAGGTTTTTGATAATTTACCCCCCAAGAGGGTGAAATAGGCGTTGAAAATTTGCATGGGAACTCCGACATTTTTTGAAGTAAGAAGCATGAAATTTTGTATACTTGTGTATGTAATTTTGTATGGAAATAAATAAATACCTATTTAACGGTTTTTGAAAATCTACCTTCCAAGAGGGTGAAATAGGGGTTGAAAGTTTGTATCGCAGGTCTATCATTTTTCATGTAAGAATCATGAAATTTAATTTTAAAGCTTCTGAGCAAAAATAAACGAATACGTAATTTTGTCATTTTTAAAAATTCAACCCCAAACGAGGGAAATGTGTTGAAACATTCGTATAAAAAATTGGTCTGATCTGCTTGAAATGTACTGTTTTCACAGCTTAAATAGACCATAATTACCATATTTTATTATTTTTGATTACATCGCGGGCCAAGCCGCGGCTGAACCGCTAGTTGTTATTATATAAATAAAATTTATCAGTCTGCGTGCTCGATGCGATGCCAAAACTATACTAAAAATAATAATAATATAAATACATTTAATAGATAAAATTGACAATTACCTCAATTAATCACAGAAGGTAATTAAAAATAAACGATTGTCTAGTCTTTTTCCATTCGTAAATCTTTGTTTTTATACAAGTTAGATATAAATATGTAGCTTTGTTACATACTTGGCCATTGACGATATTATGATAATTTCAAAATATGAATCTTTGTCTAAATTATCATTCTTTGTTGATTTTATGATTATTATATCCAAAAACCCAGTCTCTAACCAATAAAGGTTACCAAGAGCTAGCCAAGAGTTAAGTTGGCAGTGTAATATGCCTGAGCCTCGAAAAGCACGCCCGGTCTCTATTCTTTATGTCAAATTATATTCCCATCGGGCAATCAAAGTCTAAGAATGTATCGCATTCGATATATCGAGTATACGTGCTATTTGATTCCGTGATCGAATTCAATTACGAGAATGTTATTATTATATATTTTTATATTACAGAGCTGCTAGTTGGTTTATATTGTGGGATTATTAATCTCAAAAAAGTTAGGATTTGATGTTTCACTAAATTTTTGGGCTATATAGTATGTTTATTGAAAAAAGGTACATAAGGTCAAGCTACCATTAGATAGAAATAATCAGAAGTTATGAACAATCCAGCAAACTAATGGGATAACTATATGCAAACACGATTACAACGGGTGACATACGAGTAGATGCGGTCGGTGGTGCGCAGTGACGGTTCGGGTGGTGCGGTGGCTCGGTGAGTGGCTAAAGCAGGTTATATTGTATTAAATGGAATAAATACAATGACCTTAGCGGGACACGGCTGGATGCGAGAGGCGGAAAACCGGGATATTAGCGGGTTTTGAGAGAGGACTACGACCAACAGAGGTTTACGATTATTTTAATGATGATCACGATCTTGCTATGTCGTTACCATGTATTTGAAACATATATAATTCAATTCTGACGCAGTTGAAAATGCGAGTCAGTGTTAGTTGCGTTATAAAACTATGTTTGTTTTTTGTTTATTTGTCTCATTACCAGTATATTATAAAATTGTATAGTAATAGTTCCGCTTACTTGTAATAATACATAGTAGAATATACTATTTATATCAACAAGGAACCGACGAAGTTAATATAAGGAAGGGCAATAACCCGACCGAATGGAATAAAACAAAATTACTCAGCAATGAGTAATTTAACTAAATTGCCAAATTAAATTTGATTATTTATTATTTGTAAAAAAAAATTATATGAAAAATAAGTATGTGAAATTATTTATTTATTTATTTAAAGGCATAACAATGCTGCATTGCAACGTATGGATTACAATATTGGAATACTTATTTTGTTGATAGAAAAAATATGGCCGAGCAATAAACTTCTCTGAAGTTTAGTTTGAGTATTTTTTATAAGAATTGATAGAGCTTTAAGAATAATTGTTATAGCTTCGTCTTTGCAATTTTATTGAATAAATAAATAATACTTTCGCAGAAAATTGCAATATTTTTCAAGTATTGGATTTAAAAGGAACAATATTTTTGAACCGCGATAATCCAGTGACTAAAACATGAGAATCTTAACCGATCATTTCGAGTAAAAACCCAAGCATGTGCCAGTGAATTCTCAAGCTTTATTTGCATATATAATTCATCTCGTGCTCACCGGTGAAGGAAAACGTCGTGAGGAAACGTACATACCCAGCTTATGGGTTTTTAGTTATAAAAAATAATTATTAAGACTTCTGCGATCGGATTTCAGTACTTTTTCAATACAGAAAACAAAGTAAATAATTTTACCTGTAGGAAGTGCCGACGAGCAGCCTGTATTAATATTTAATTAGTAGTGTATACTTATACAACTAAATACAAACAAAAAAACTGCCATTTCCAACCGATTTTCTGTTCTAAGGGTCTGTCACTGAGATAACTAAATTAAAGTAATATAAGTAAATATTTTAATAACTATAATTATTTCCACATTATTTAACCAGTTATTTTTATGAATTAATAGAAACTAGATAACGATTTTGAAGTGTCTGAACCGGTTTTCAAAACAGGTATAAGTAATGGGAACTCGTTAAGTAAATTTGTAGGAAAAATTATAATTATTGTTAATTTAATAAATGTAATTATTTTACTGCGCCTTTTTATTGAAGCAGGAAGTAGGTATTGGGTTGTTATCGTATAGCACGTGCCCTTTACTTGTTGTGATATTCTAATAAATATCGCTACTATTGTTACGGTAGAAAAATCGGACGCGAAGGAATAATGGTTTTTAATACGTAATAGAATACTCGACGCCAAAAAACACATTTAAATTTTATGGGAAACGGTTCTATAAGCCACTTGATGTGATGATGATGCCCATTTGTGGGCATTTTCTATATGTAGAATTGCAAATTTAAAAACAAACCATTACATAAGCAATATTACTATTTTGAAATAGAAGTATTTCGTATATCGAAACTGCATGCAATTTTACCGTTCAGCTTGTATCTTAGAAAAAAAGGATCAAGAACAAAAAGTTATGAAAAAAATAAATCGATAACAGTGTTCCACATTCTCATTGTTATTTTTCCTCAAATATTTTTAACAAATATTGAAAGATAAACAACGTCTAAATGTCCCACTGTAGGGCTAAAGCTTCCTATCATTTTTGAATGTTATATTTACTTTTTATAATCTATAATAAAGTATACAAATTAATAAACTTTAAGAACCAGTAATATGCATAGCAAATACGAAATGGAATTTATGAAGATTAAAAATACTTTGGAATAATACGCTTTATAATAATATGTCCTAGATACACTTATACGATCAAATAACGTCAAATGTCAAATTTATTTCGAGAATAACTACGGTAAATAATATTTTTCAGTCATCTGTACTACAAGCTGTACACGCGCACAAAATACAAAATTAATATTCAAATGTATGAAATAGGTTCTGCATTGAAGTAATTTAGTGTATTGTACTAAAATAATTTGCACGAAATAATGAACCAGGAAATGATGCAAGAATTATGAATCAAACGTTGCAAATTTATGAATGTCTTATGAAGTTTTTTGTGACCGAAACATGTCAAAATGATTGCTCACAACAATTATATACTAGTTTTGTTTAACACTCGTAAGATTAATAGAAACTCAGATCAAAAATTGTCAAATAATCTCATTGTAATCTATAATTGATTTCTTAGTTACTGTATAGTACACACATGCAGTCAATATATCAAAAGTATTTTTATGACACAAACGAATTCAGACACATTAAAATTCCGTAAATGAAACCATAGACATGACAAAATAATGGCACGGATGATAGCTTTGTATAGATAAACCTTAAAAAGTTGTAAAATATAATATCAGCCAATCGAAAAAAAAGTTTAAGAATGTCTTAACAGTTCTTTAAACTATAAATAGTAAAAACTGGATAAGCATTGTTTTAATATTGGTTTAAATTTTTGTAACTTGGTCTGGTTATGATTTTCTCACAATAACACTATAATGTATTTTGCTTTAGATAACGGATCGAGGTCTAGAATTTATGCGAAGCCTGTATAAAGTGGGGCAGTAGAGTAGAACCTCGATTATCCGAACCCCGATCATCCGAACCCTCAATTATCCGAACGATGACTAAGTTTATCCAAACGCTCAATTATCCGAACATTGGTGCAAAAGATACATTGTTTGTTGAGACTTGGCTGCTCAAAAGGCGTAACAGCCGTTCATAAATTAAAAATACACGATTTTATAAAAAAAAAATATTCAACTTTTTTCAGGTGTTGAAAATACACATAACGAAAAAAATGTCCTCCAGACCGATTTCGGACACGGCGGCCAATCTCAAGAGAGATTAGCCAACTGCGCAGGATATATTTATAGTGCACAAGTGTGTGCGCAAACTCACTCTTCCCTAGCTCTCATAATCCGATGGGACGGCAATCCGACACGACCGGAAAGAGTCCAGGCGCAGGACCAACGGCTTAACGTGCTTTCCGAGGCACGGGAGTGTACACACTTCCACCTTTCAAACTCCGGGCTGCTACTGAGAATTTCCTGACAGAAAATCCCAATAACTTTTTACTGGCTATAAGATATCTATATAAAAATAAATGGCTGAATTTCACTACCTACAGGTTAATAATATTTTCGTTATATGGATAAGCTTTGAAAAAATTAACTTGGATTCAACATATATGCGATACGAACAAAAGACACATTAGGTACATACAATAACAACGAACACATAAACATACATTTTTAAACAAAAAAAAAGATTTAATTGAACTCTCGCTAACTAAGAAAGTTAGTTGAAAATTGAAATTAAAAAAATCGATTACAATATAAATACTCTATGAGAGTGCGCAAGTCAGTCTGGGTAGGTTACCTCCATTCCCTACCGCCACTCTCTAAACAGCACTATTTAGCGATGCTGTGTTCTAGATTGAAGGGTGAATAAGCTAGGGTAACTTCAGGCAAAATAGATGTAACTTCTTTGTTCCCTATGTGGTGACACATATCTGGTGGTTAGTATAGGAGCAGTTAGTGATTTTTAATTTAAATTAAAGAGAGGGGGGAAACTGGTATGAGGCGTACCTGATGGAAAGTGACTACCACCGCTTATCCACCTGCAACATCGGAAGACTTGCTGGTGCATTGCCGGCCTTTAGGCAGTGAGTAGGCTCTTTTCTTGAAGGTTCATATTTCATATAATATCTCGTCTCGGAAAAGTCTTCGGTGAAAGCTGGTTCCACAGAGTGGATGTGCGAGAAAAGAAATGCCTTAATAATCGCACTATTGTGGTAATCCAGATATCGAGGTGGTGAAGATGGAATTGCAAATTCTGACTTAACTCTAGGATTAAAAATACAGAGTGATCCAACATCTCTAAGATTAAGCCGGTCGGAAAGAACTTCATTTCAACAAAAATTCAAGCTGCTTTACGTTAAATTCGGTCATCGGACGAAGCCAAAGATGAGAGCAGTACTCCATGTGGGGCCAAATTTGCGCCTTGTAGATTTTTAGGCGATAAACCGACGTGAACTACTTACTGATTCGCCTTGTAGAACACACCGTCAATGTCTTTGAGTAGTGGTGATCACCCACCATCAATTGGCTCATTTGATCAGTTCATATATATGTCACCTATTAAAAATAAAAAAACAACAAGAATCATAGTAATTATAGTTCATAGCAATCTTTGGGAAAAGCTTTGGTGAACATAATTATAAAAATCAAAATATCATAATTTAATATTTACATTGCCTACAATACTAGAAGCTGCAACTCTTTGGTTCCATACAATATTACAAAAACCCTAATTTCGAATACTATCATTTAAAATAGTTAATTTTTAAAAATATTGATCGCTAGGCTAAAAATTAAGTCTAATTTTTAAACAACTGTGACAAACTTAAAGATATTAGTTACATAGATAATAGTAGTTCTCTATAAACAATTATCATCGTATGACTTGCTATGTTAGTGCTTTAGTAAAACGCTGTAGCAATGAGATTGATTTTAAAGAAAATACATATTATAAGTAGCACAGTAGATAAAAAAGGAACTAAGGTGTAGGATAACATAGATTATTCCTAGGACGTGACAAAGCTATCGGTTGTCTGGTACGCAATCAGGTGCCACATTCTTTAGATCATCGATCCACTCGGCTGGAGGATAACTTTACTGTACCGTGGTCTCGACTTTGTGAACTATTCCTGTAGTTGGTTTTACTAATTAACGTAGATGACGTTTCTATAATAATTAGTAAATAGAAATGAAGTAATAGCGATAGTCGAAGGAATGAAAGAAATCTTCATATTTCATTTTATTAATATATTTTTCATAAATGTAAATTAACAATATACGTATTGTATATATACACTAAGAAAATAACGAAATACAGAACTGAACACAAAAATTATATTTATAAAGAAAATAACAGTAGGGAAAGTATCTCCTAGGAGACTAGTATAATAACATATTCATAGTACTAAAGTTAAAGTTTCTGACGTAAAAATTTAATAATCTTTTATTTTTAATTTAGTTTACTATTCTTAGTTATGTTTTTACTTTAGCGTACCCCTAAAATCGTATGTGTTTATTTTGATAATATGTATTATTGCGTCTTTACATAAAAAATGTCATTTTTGATTGATGTGTTTCCTCGTTTAAATCCAGAAGCTGCGACCTGTGATTTCTTGTCTAATGTTGAAGTATTAAATTTAAAATGATAGCTATTAGTTATGCTAAATGAGCACAAATTCTCACCAATGAAACGAAGTTTTGAACTACATACAAAAAATGTTTATATAGCGTCCTTACCACAATCAAATAATAATATGGAAAGAAAAATTTAAGCAATTTTAATATCGAACAATTTAGTTGTTCATCGCTATTTTTATTTTTCCAAAATAATCACCTTATTGGAAATTTTAATTTTTTTTTAAATAATTTGAAAGTCTGTGTGTTTGGATTTAGGATTTAATCTGGATCGTATATAATTATAATATATAGGAGAGACAGTCAAAATTAGACTATTTCACAGGCAATGTACTTTGTCAGAAATAGCTTGATTTAATCAGTTTAAGACTGGACTTTTTATTTAAAAAAAAAATCTAAATATTGTATATCTATTCAAGAAGAAAAATCTAGAATATTAACACAAATGCTTCACAAAGTTCGAGAAAGTTCAATGACTATTAGACATGCGAACTAAAATCGTTAGTGTAAAGTCGAGTATCTGTTCTATAAAGTTGTTTCCGTGAATAAATCTATAAAATGTTTTTTATAGTTTGAATTCGCGGAAGGTCATTGTTGTTTATTGTTGTCTATTATGTACGTTATATTTTTTACAAATTACGTATATGTTATCGATCATAAATAATAGCGAGTTACGACTGCATTTACGACTGTGAATATATATCTATGAAATGAATTACAAGGAAGACATCTGCGTCTATTGCGAAAACTGTGCACTTCTGTAAACAAATAAATGATTAGTACATAGAACTATTAGTTTATTTTCTGTGTATAATTTGCTAGTAAATCACTTTTCTCCACCATCGGAATTTTATTATCTACAAGCTCCGAATAATAGTATCAAATGTATAATCCCTGCAGGCAATCATTTATGTAAATGAGGAATAAAAAGGATCCAAAGATTGATCCTAGAGGGACACCTAAACTAATTGAGACCCTAAGAGACTTTTTCTTTCCTTTTCTTTGAATTCTGTTGTTAGCATGCGTCTCATTTCATACTGGTGTAATTTCCTGAATAAAGTGTACGGGAAAAGTTATAGAATGCAGAACCTCTCCTTGACTTCAAAGGTATTTTAATAATTATGAAACATAATCAATCTCTCTTTTTTTGTGGAAGGCATGATGAAGATAAACATGAAAAAACAAAACCTTATCTAAATACAAAATATGAGTCAAAACGTTGGAGCCGTTTCTGAGATACACAAATATATATATAGAATTATTAAATATACTCATATTATATAATATACTTATATTACATAAGATATAATATAAGTAGAATTCTAGATTTGTTGTAGAGATACACCTAGTATTATATTACATTTATAAATAATAATTAGATTAGTAGTAAAGAAAAACATCACAACTTCAGTGAGATTGTTTCAACGACCGCAAGATGACCATAAATATATATGTATATATACTATGGGGGTAACAAAAAAGAAAAACAATCTACTTCGTATTAAATATGGTAAAATTCCAGTATAAATTGTAATGAATATATTATGTTTATTGTAAATGTTGCCACTATGATGATTTTTCTACTGTTATTTATTTTATATCTGTTGTTTATACATTAAGCATCCAGAAGTGAAAACTGATTTTATAAGAACCTCGAATTGGTCTATTCATAAATAGAACAACATAATAAATCATATAAATTGATGTAAATTACTCACTCAATTACTCTTTAAATCCAAATAACACATTTGAACACATTACAAGTCATAAGTCGCGCCAATAATGAATTAATTACTTTACCGTTATGTGCTCTAACAAGATGGCGGCGGTTACAATTAGCGCGCTTCTTTTTTTTTTAATAATACTGTTATATGAACCAAGGTGTCTCCTAACTATACAATATTAAGTTTCATTAACACGACATTAATACGATCTATTGGCTAGATATAAGAGGCAAGAGGTCCTTTGTTCAAACCCCAGATAGTGATAGTAAAAAGAGGGTTTTTCTGTCGAAGTTTAAAGTGTGTCTCCCGTTCCTCAGAAAACAAGTGAAGACATTGGTTATGTGCCCGAAATCTTTCCGTTCGTCTTCGTGCCGTTTCATCGGATTATGAAAGTTGGCTGGGGGAATAGAGAGTGAACCTATATTTGCGCGCATACACTTGTGCAATATAAGGTGTTCTGCGCAGTTGGCTCTCTTGGAATTGGCCGCCGTAACCGAAAACAATAAAGAGGACATCATAAACCTATATAATATGTTATAAAGAAATATTTCTTATTTTTACGAAACATCTAACTACAGTATTAAGAAGGTAAATAAAGAAGTGTTTGAATGTCAACTACCTTATTTATTTTATCGTGCTTTTTTATGAACAGGGTGCGATAACTCGATATTTTGCATACATCACGGTTAGTCAAACCTATAAAGACTCATATTTTATTAATTAAGCGTGACACGATATAAATAATTTGTATCTGGGTACCGGGCATGTAAGAGCACAACATACTCAAATATCACTAAAACAAAAATAAGAATATTTTTCGTTCGCATCAAGTGATATGCCTCCTTTGATTAATTTTTACTTACGATGTATGTTTATATACTCGTATGTATGATATAAAATATTATATTTGTTCTCATTTCAAAATGACATTGAAACCCCTTAAACGTGATTGCGGGTTTGATTTCCGATGGGGAGGATATTGGTTTGTCAAGATTGCTTACCGGATATTATTTAAACGTCTCAGATGCTGGAATTGAATTTGTGATGTGATTGGCTTATAAATAGTTAACAATAATAAAATCATCTAATTTATTTCTTATACAAAAGATAGAACACTTAGTTCTATCTTTTTAGGCGACAGGGCCTATTGGGGGATTATTCCAGGTTATCGCGGATTCAAATATGGACTAGCAACATTGATTTTTAATGTGATCAATATGTAATTCATCTTGTATACTGCTTATATATTCAACAACCCACACTAGGTCACAACATTGTAATACGTTAAAAAATATAGTCTTAAGAGCAGAGGAATAGTCCAGCTTTCGTAAATTTATAATCTTACCTTATTATAATGAAGGGAAATGGTTTCGTAAGTAATAGTTAATATTCCGTACAGCGTCAATGTCTATAGGCGATGGTGACCACGTAATGACAGGTGATCCGTTTCACAGTTCTCCCACCGTTTTCAAAAAATACATATAAGGATTATATGTATAATCAACCGTATACACACTTTATTTGTATACATTTTAATAAATGAAAAACATATCAACATACTTATTAAAGGATTGTCACGTGTTCCAGTGCTAAGAACGCGTGAATCTTAAACGATGATCGTGGGTTCAAACCCGAGCAAGCACCACTGAATTTCATGTGCTTAATTTGTGATTATAATTCATCTCGTGCTTGACGGTAAAGGAAAACATCGTGAGGAAACCTGCATGTGTCAAATTTCATTAAAATTATTCCTTCGTCTCACAAAGTGCAGAAGAGGCTTTAGCCCAGCAGTGGGACAATCACAGACTGTTACTTACTATTGTCAACAGTATATCTGCGACATGAAATTCCTAGGATCAATTCTGGGCTGTTATCGTTCGCACTAGTCTAACACTTAATTGGAGGCAATTAATCATTCTTAATTATTTTTATTTAAGGTGCATAAATGTATTACTTCGTACTACAACAATTTCGTAGTCGTACAGAAGTGTCGAAACTATAATGACACGGTTGCTGATTATCCATCTCTATATATTTTCACGCCTAAATTGTACTGGTATAAAAGTCATAGAAACATTTTTTTTTTTTAAATAAATGTTTAAGGATATATTTTAGGTATGTTTTATTTATTACTAACCCAAACTTTATTCTATTTTATTCAGTTAATACGTAGTTCCTTACTAGCCGCCTAATACCCTACTTACGCTGTCTGCGCACGCAATATGAAATATCATATTCTAGCTATATTTTTATAAAATACGTCTGCGTCTACATTTTTCATATGGAGATGTTGTGGAAAAATAAATCAAATCTACAGAAAAATAAGGAAATAAGAAATCATACATTATAAATACGTATAAAAATATACGTATTAATAAAATAAAACGTTAAATAATTCTAATACTATATATTAAAATCTACTTTAAAGTATGTATATTTTCTTTATCTGGGACAAAACTATATTAATTCACAATCACATACTAAAAAAAGATTATTTATAACAAGGTCGCGCCAAGGAACGCGAGATAAATTAAAAGAACAAGTTTGAAATGTTATTATTATCGTAACTAGTGCAGACACAAACACACACCCACTCATATTAAGATTACAAAGCGAAAATACTATGAATTACAATAAAACGTTATCGCTTTTAAAGTGTCTTATGTGGGGGTTCAAATGTTCTAGATTGATAAGTGCTTATAATTAAAGTAAACTTTGGATAATTTATTTACCAACAACAATTACCAATAACAGGGGAATGAAATAAATACAATCTTAAATAGATTGATTATATTATTATTAAAAGATTGCCAGTAAACCAAGAAAATGATTTGATAGTGACTAATTGTTGTACTAAAATATAAGACCTCATGATAAATAGCGTTCGTTTTTTAATTTATATTTCTAAAAGACCCGATCTAAGTATTTTTAGTTCTGTTTAGTTTTTTATCAATACAATTACTACACGATCATTTTGATAGCAAAATAATTAATTAATAGCGGCTGTGTGGCTTTGAGTAAAAAAAGAACAATCTATTGCAGGGAAAAAAAATTATAATAAGTATTACGTACAGACAGCAAAATAGTATATGTGGGATAAAATAAGTGCAGTAGAAATCTTTGAACTATTTTAATAAAGGATAGTAAGTTTTAAAATAAACAGTTATATGGTAAAAAAAATATTTTGTAAGGGATTAAAAATGCCGTTTAAATATAACAACTAGGTTCCGCCCACGGCTCGAGTAGACTCGTTATAATTTTCGGGACTCTGCGGGGTCAATTTACTTTCGCTCACAAACTAGAAACCAGAGAACATTTTTCCATCAAATCCATACTTCCTTACTTATAATCGTTGTTTATCGGGTGAATAGTTAAACAATGCCGCGTCTTCTTCTGTCGAATATCAAATCAATAATGATAGAAAGAGATCAATCATTTGCTAAATAATCCCGCTAGAAAACTTTTATAATCAAAGCCGACTGTCGAACCGTTGTAGTGGTTACCGGGTAGAGTAGATATTCACCGGGTATTATTTTAGATAGATTGCATCTCATCACTACTACTACTGCTACTAAGTATTAGTAATTACTATTAGGGATGTTGGCCAGATTTGTTTATTTATTTATTTAACAGAAAACAACAAATGGTGCGCATAAGCAGTCTTTTCGCTTATGGCGATCTCTCACAGACAACCTTTGGTGAAAGAAGTTTTGTAAGAGCTTGTACACAACAATAGTAAGTATTGCTGTATGGCGGTAATATATCTATTGAATATGTGCAAGGCCGTATGGATACCAGACGGCCTTTCACATAACTCTACCACCAAGTATCAAATTAATAATTAACTTGGTGCACCTCTGAATTATTTATTATTGAGTAGTTCCGATGGCCACCTGTAGTCTTCATCTTCAATTCCCTTAATTAATCGTGGATTTCTTTATCGGAACTGGATTTTGATAAAAAAATAGACCAATCTGGAAGTATATCATTTCATTCCAAATCGTTCAATCGAATTCAGAACCTCCATTTTGAAGTCGGTTAAAATAGCTTTATAATTTTCTTAATGGCACAATTGTACCATAGGAAGTTTATATACTTTTTGCTCATTAGCTTTTCAATGTCAAGTCCGACCGCAACATTTTTTACAAACTTAAGTGTGTCATTTTATGTGGCAACCTTATACTTAGTGGCGATAGCTAGAATTGTTTTAAATAATAAATGACTGTTACGCGCCTATTTTGCTAGGCATTAAGGAAAAGCAGTGTTATTAGAAATATAAAATCATTATAATATGATCATATTGTAGAGATGGTTCAATGAACCAAACGTTATAGTCATATAACAACAATTTCCAGAATAGTACCCGGACCACCAGGTACCAAACCTCTCATCAGATATTTTACTGCCAAATATTAATACGTGGTACTGTTTTGAAAAGGTTGGAAGGGTACGTTAGTATAACTACAGGCATCAGCATAATAAAAAAGCTTCACAAATTCATTACTTTCGACAAAAATAAAAAAATGGATACTTTGAGTTATCCTTAGAAAATTTAAAAGCCACAATTTTCATGTACGTTGTTTTGATATATCTCCTGAAATGAAACCAGCGTTAGCAATGTTTTCTTTTATGGCTAAGAAAAGCGGACGAGTGTATGGGCCACCTGATGGTAAGTGGTCACCAACGCCCATAGACACTAGCATTGTAAAAGATGTTAACGATCGCTTACATCACCAATGCGCCACCAACCTTGGGCACTAAGATTTTATGTACCTTGTGCCTGTAATTACAGTGCCAATGTCTATGGGCGTTGGTTACCACTTACCATCAGGTAGCTCATTTGCTCGTCTGCATAACTACACTATAAAAAAAATTACAAACTAATAACGAAAAAAAATCAAATTTCTACCTGTGTATATTATTAGTATAGACGTAGATTACGCGCGTACTAAGCGGCGGTCAAAAGCTAGTATATATATAAAATATAGTTTATTCATTACAAACAAACATACAAAAAAAAACCAAATTTTACCTCTTTAAAATATTAGTATATATATAGATTACGTGCGAGCGAAGCCACAAGCAACTGCTAGTTTATCAATATAAACATCATGAAATCGGTTACTATGGCAACGGTTACTAAGGCAACTGTTACTGATGTTTAGTATGGGTTCTCCTACATATAAAGAGAATAATAAAATATGTGATAAATCCGTTTTGGATGAGAGTTGAACAAAATCCGTTCTTAGTGAGCGTCTACGTATGGGAAGGAGTATCTGTGTCAAATTTCAAATCAATCTAGCGCATAGTTTAGAATGTTTCAACTTGCCGATGACTTTTGATTTTGTCTTTTTGTTGTTATGGATCAGATCTCACCTATTCGACATCTCGATGTTAATGTGCATAAATTGTCGCCTGTGCATCAACTATATATATATATATATATATATATTTACACAAGGTCGTCTATATGGTAGGCAGCTGAATGCATCTGTTGTAGGTACCAACCTACTTTTATCATATATTATATAAATTATATTAAGTCATATCAGCCGGCATTATTATGCAATTACTAGACTAGCATAATTGGATAAAATATTAGATATTTGCTTCAATGTACTGTATGTATGCAATGCGACTTTTAACCCCAAAATAAACTGTCAGGTTGGCCGAGCGGTCTAAGGCGCCAGATTTAAGCTCTGGTTCCCGAGAGGGAGCGTGGGTTCGAACCCCACACCTGACACGATGCATGAAATAGCGCAACGCTGTTTTGTTACATTATATATTTTAAAAATAAGTTAAGACTAGAGAATCTCCCAACAGACTTTTATATAATACTTGTTACCCACGCCGGCTGCGCAAGGATTTAATAAACTAACAAAGAAAATTAGAAGTGCCCGTAGCAAGATAATATTAAAAGTATGTTTTATTTATTTAGTACAGGGGCGTACATCGGAATAATATACCAATTCTTAGCCTAAACTGTGCAATGGTGAAAGTAGCAGGTTCGATCCTGACCCTTGGTGATTGTGATCACTTACCATCGGATCATTTTCATGTACGTCTTCCTATTATAAATAAAATAAATGATAATAATATATCGTATCCCTTTTGCTTTTAATTTTATTATCGTAGTTAAATTGGCCGTTCAAATAGAAACAGAGAGGCTCACTCTTCTGTTCTTAGTTTATATGTAAATGTACTAATAGATATCATAAAAATATGATAATATTTGGTCTCGCAAAGTCGCGTCAGCTGCGTTGTATATCAATGCTAATGTCCACGGAAGTCATTGTTATTTTATTATCAACTATTTTTTGCGTTTGGTAAAGTCAGCTACGTGATTAACGACACGATTCCAGAAACGCATGGCTCTGAATGTCTGATGCAGATGGAAGCTCATGCTAGCGCAACGATGGGCCATGTTTCGACATATCAGGAACTATACAAGGTTGACCGTGGATAAAGTAAGTCAGGCGTGCTGGAGTTTCCTTTGCGATGCTTCGACTGAGGTCAGTCTATTTTTGATCATGCGTCCCTTTAATTATTGCTTAAGTTCTATACTTTCACATCTTTTTCGATATATGTTTTACAATGACTCTTAATAAATTCGCACGTCACACTAATAACTTATCTAAGTGAGTCAGGGTTTTAATTTTACATCTTTTTATTTATATTAGTTTCTGTACTCGTTCATAAAATACTTTGCGAATATTTTATTACAATACGTATAATAAGCAATGGTTTCTATAATTTATATAAATACTACGTTAATATAATGTTTGTTTGTTTGAACGCGATAACTCCATCAGTCAATTTTGAAAAAACTTTTTGTTTGATAACTTATTTATTAAGACATTTTATCGAAGACTATAATATATACATCACGTCGAAGCGGTCGAAGTCGCTGGGGGCGGTTAATCTACTATATATTTATATACTAGCTGCCCGTCCCTACTTCGTACAGGAAAAATAAGGATTTTATCCCTATTTCGAGTAATTCGAGATGGCCCAGTGGTAAGAACGCGTGAATCTTAACCGATGATCGTGGGTTCAAACCCGGGCAAGCACCACTGAATTTCATGTGCTTAATTTGTGATTATAATTCATCTCGTGCTTGACGGTGAAGGAAAATATCGCGAGGAAACCTGCATGTGTCAAATTTCACTGAAATTTTGTCACATGTGTATTCCACCAATCCGCATTGGAGCAGCGTGGTGGAATAAGCTCCAAAACCTTCTTCTCAAAAGAGGAGAAGAGGCCTTAGCCCTGCAGTGGGACACTCACAGGCTGTTACTTTAATCCTAATGCAATCAAATAGCTTTATTATAAAAGATTATATTCATGTAAGAGGACTTCTCTTTAAATTATTAGACTAACTATTATATATTAATTAGAATAACTATAGATCTTTCGTTTAGAAGTTAGGACTGTATAATAACACCAAAAGTAAGACAAATGTCGCGGTGTGAGCGAACCACGTATAACGGATAAACTAACCGTCTACTAATTTATCTAAATTTATTGGTCCGTAGACTAGTTTATCTACACCTTTTATTTGTAAACTACAAGTAGTTGAATAGTTCGTTTTAAATTTTAATATTTATCCAGTACGACCGGAAGGAGTTCAGGCGCAAAACTAACGACTTTACGTGCTTTCCGCGGCACCCTTCCAATTTCTAGAAACCGGCCTGCTACTGAGAATTTACGACATAAAATCAAATTTTTATTGACCCGACCTGGGATTTGATCCTCGGTCTGCGGCCTTATATCTAGCCACTAGACCAACGAGGCAGTCACTTAGCACTTTACTGTATGGGCGAATAGATCAATTAGCGAATGTGCATAACTTCGTTCATAAGTTAATTCTTATTGATTAAAAAATGCACCGGATAAAATCATTATCGTACCCGTATGAATTCGAGGCGTGCACCTAGTATTATATGTACACAAAATGTCCATACAATAAATAAAAGGTCTGAAAAAACTTAAAATTCTACGTGTTCTAATATTTAATTTAGAAAAGATGCTTCACATTTATATTTAATTTCACCGAATGGACTTGTTCAAATTGTCGTTCTTCAGTTCATTAAGACAAGTACACATTATGTCATTATGTTTAAAGAGTGATATGTCACATACATACGGTTCTAAATAAAGTAAATAAAATTTTCTAAATAAAATATAAACATTTTATGTAGAGTGATTCTACCCGTGAGAAGCTGAGACGGGTTGCTGGTGTATTGGTAGTAGTAAAAGCTACTGCTGGGCAAGGGTCTTTTCTACTCGTGAGGAAATTTTGTTGGTTATGCTGCTAAGTAACAGCAAGGTCGGTCGATACACATACGGCAGAATTATTATCCGTTATAATTCTCGGCACAACATTGGTTGAAAAAATTGTACATATAAAAATTAATATCAATGTTGTGCACAATCTACAGACTAATTTCACGTCTATGAAATATGTTATTATTTTCTAAGCCCACACACGAGAAACATAGCAACATTTTAAACATTGTATAAATAAATTATTTCAATGTGCTTTTGATTTCATTATAACTATATATGATTAAAAAACATATCCGACTATCATGTCCTAAGGTACCTACTTCGTGCACGTAATGTTATCAATCAGAGTCCATCCGTAACCATCTTGTAATATGACGTTTTCTTTACGTTACAACATCAATAAAAAATTCCTTTTGTTGCCATTTTCCGTAATATAGATTCGAAATATCATATTTGTGGCTCATGTTCGCTTCTAAAAGCATTTCTTGATTCCTCAGCACATTCATCATTCGAGTAAGGCATTTAGGGTATTACTATAATACGGGTTACATTTATGTGCCAATTTGACCCTTATCTATATCTAAACTAATAAGATTTGTAACTATTTTATTATCAATGTAATTTATTTATTGGTTATTTATACATGGTATATTAATCTAACTTTTTGTAATCACATTATCATACTTAAAGCTCGTTTGACAATGGACAAAAGGGAACACTGCAAATGACACAGTAACACCAATTTGAGATATTCCATTTTTACAGTAACAGCCTGTGAATGTCCCACTGCTGGGCCTCCTGTTCTTTCGAGGAGAAGGTTTTTGCAACTTATTTCACCACGCTGCTCGAATACGGGAAATTCCATTTTTATTTATCCTTAATATCCTAACTAATATTATAAATGCGAATGTGAGTTTGTTTGTTTGTTAGTTACGCTTTACGTTATCAGCGAGTATAGGCTACATTTTATCTCCGTATCTTCCCGGGGACGGGAACTACACGACGACGACACGACAAATCATTCAATATGATAATTTTGATTAAGCAAAGTATTATAATTGATTAAATTTTAAACTTTTACTTTGTTTCTATTTACACAGTAAACATAATTACAGTAATGCCAGCTCATTATCATATTAAATAAGTTTTTTTAAATGACTATTTGTGTTTGGTACGCATAGAACAATAACGCTTAGAAGGAGTGTAGGCCCAAACGAATTGAAGTCATTCAAATTGTTACTAGTCTCAATACATTTGATGTGACGTCAGTCGTCACGGTAAAGTGTCATAGTAAACATCTCGCGCAATTTATTAAAAAATGACTTACTGTGTAGTAAAAGGGTGTCACAACACTCCACATAAAAAATAAGGTTATGAAAATCACATTTAGCTAAAATACATTCATCAAAACATAAAAAGAATTTGTAAAAGACGCCATTACAATAAAAATGTTACCAGCTATGGAAAATATATTACACGATTGCTTAATATTTAAATAATAAAAATAAATAAATATTTAAAATTATTATTTTAACTTTTTTAAATTACGTATAAAACATTAATACTGTTCAACTAACTATATATTTTTTTCTTTAAAATAAAAGCAATACTCAATAATATTACTAAATAAATTTAAAAAAGGGATCATTATTATAATAATAAAAGCTAAAATGAAATAAATAATATTGCAATATATAATTATAATACTTTAGCTTTCCTTCGAATTCAATTGCTGCTGCTCGATGGATAGATAAAATATAACTTAATCGAAGAGAAGAATATTGGAAGCCAACTAAATCCACAAATCTATTTATCACAATTTACCGTCAGAAAACCTTTCAGCGTTGTTTAATTAATTTTAATGGTAAAATTATAATGTCCAATATTATTGTCTGACAAATTGTCACATCTGAATACAGCCTACGTAATGATTTAAATTAATTAAATGCAAAAAAATATATTTCATAATTCAAGTTCAAACAATATCAATTTCCTCACTTAATGGGGAAAATGTGTATTCACTTGCAACATAATTCAGTCGTATGTATGGGCGTCTCGGTGTATGTAACGTACGTGACACTTACACACATCTAGTTACTTCAATTTTGAGCGAAACTTTGTATGACACTATCCTTCTAAGCGTTATTATTCTATGTTCGTACGAATCTTTGTACTCATTCCTCAAATGCTGGCAACGCACCTGCAAGTCCTCGGATGTTGCAGATGTCCTGCTCATGCTCGTTAGACCCCTCTTACAAAAAAAAAAAGAATCAATTTAATTATTTTCATTATTACTTAAAAGTAAAGTTATATTGCATACAGTGGTGGTCGTATAATTAGAAACACTAACAACGGTCCTTGACATTATGTAAGATACTTCACCGCTATCATTTTTATTTTGAAATTAAACAATAAATTGGACAACAATATTTTCAACGATTTATAATTTTTAGAAAAACAATATAAATCCCATTACAGAAGTGCAGTTTCAACATTACATTACGGACAAACATTTAAATCAGTTTTAAGGTATGAACAATAATGGTCAACTAATTAGAAACAACAACAAAAAATATAAAAAAAATATATAAATTTTTAAGTTTTAGTATTGTTATTTACGAAATAGCTACTATCCACAGCCTACCAATAGTTATAATTAATGTTTAGTGGCGTATCCCTTTTTTTCAATAACAGCACTGCAACGTGGCATTGATTCAATCAATTTCATACATTTTTCTAGGGGGATTGTATTCCATGCTTCAACAAATGCTTCATAAAGTTCGTTCTGGCGGCGATAATCGGCGGAGATCTCTCGCTGCCGAGCGTTATTAACGCCATGCTCGATAGCGAGAGATGCTGGTTGGAAATGGTCTCCTTCTGCGAGAGTGTCATGTCGCAGAAGGAGGCCGCGGAGCGGCAGCGCGAGGAGGTTGCCTCCGCTGTTTCAATCCGCCGAAGAAGACCAGGGAGAAGGCGTCTGCGCTATGCGCACCTTCTCCCCCCGCCGTAATAGCCGCTTGGGCTAGGTGGGCTCCCCGTATCCGGGAACCTCCCTAGAAATGGAGGCCCGCAGAGGCGGGCCGACCGTCGGGGCGTCTCGGTAGCATGCGCAAGCGATCCCGTGGCGCCCTCCGACCAGACGGAGAGGATACCGCTGGTTTTTTAGTGGGTATTCCGGCGCCTTCAGTGCCGGCGAGCCCCACATACCCCCCACTTCATGTGGGGGAAAGGCGTAAAGTGTTTTTCCAGCGAAAAAAAAAAAAAAAAAAGTGGGATTGAATTCCATGCTTCAACAAATGCTTCATATAGTTCGTTTTGACTGGTATTACGTTTGTTTGAGACTTTCTTTTTAACAATATACCAGAGATTTTCTATCGGGTTTAAATCCGGACTATTTACTAGCCAGTCTAAAACGGATATACGCTGTTCGCTAAGGAAACATTTGACGCTATTGGCCGTGTGTTTAGGGTCATAGTTATGCTGAAAGATCCAGGTTATAGGCAAATGATCGTCCGAGTAGGGAATCATTGTGTGCTCTAAGATATTTTTGTATTGCCATTGATCTATTGTACCGCCACCGTCCTTGATTATACTCCTTGTGTATTTATAATTAAAAACATTGTTTAATGACCGTCTAACATAGCGCTTTCCATCGGAATTTACCATATTTATTTATGTTTCATCTAAACATAACAATTTTTTCCATTCTCGTACCGTCCAATTAACATATTTTTTAGCGAATAATAATCGCTTCTGTCGGTGTTGCTTGGTAAGAAGCGGTACCTTTCGAGAGATTCTTCCAAACAATTTAGCTTCCACAAAACTTCGGCGTATCAGTCTTGACATCTCGTCAACGGGTGTTTCTCGGGTCATCAGGCGAAAAAACGTTATTTTTAATCTGATGGAACCTTTACTTGGGTCTTTTTTAGCAACACGAACGATTACCGTATCTTCTCTGGGAGAGGATTTTCTTGGCCGAGCCTTTCTAATAACATTTTCAACAGTTCGATGTGTTTTATAATGATCGCATAATGATTGCATTAAAAACTTTCTTAACAGAACAATTTAAATGCTCAGCTATTCTTCTGTACGCCCACTTATGATGTATATGTAAATTAACAATGATTTGCCTAGTTGACGCGTCACTACTTTTATTTTTGCCCATTTTGAATAAAATAAAATTCAGATTAAATTTTGAATTGCCGCCAAAATAATAGAAAAAGCCAAGAAAGAAATGTTATTCTCCGATTTCAAAAAAAGAAGGAGCTGTGGATGTTTCTAATTAGGCGTCTATGCGGCCAGTAACAGAAAATAAACTCCTACATGTGTAAGAGTCATTTTGACATTAAAAGTAAGATATGTTTTACATTTTACACATTTAATGAGTTTTTTATTTGAGTGGCTAATTTATTGCCATTAATAGAACACAGACTGAAGCTGATAGAAAAATATATAATATTTATTTTAAGTTTTTTAGAACGAACGCTGTGTGTCCCGTGTCACACTAAGGTTTTGACTTTATTGTAATTATTTTATGCATTTGTCCAAAAGCGGCATTATTTGCTCGTATTATCTAAAAAAATTAACTAGTTAAGTATAGAAGTAGAGTCCTGTGATCGATTGAAGAACAATCTGCGTGCCTTTAGTAACGGGGTTCCACCCTTCAGGCACGGGACACAAAACGGACGACTAATACAGTAGTTCAATACTACTTCTGTATGATTCCTGATATCAATTAGCTAGTGACGAAAAATGAGATAAAATACAAAATAAAATTTTAAGTTCTAAATATTTGTTTTAACTCTCTTGGTGTATTTTAACAAGACAATCTATTTTTCTTAAATAGTCACTAACGCCATCTTTGTTTGATCTTTGTGAACTTATCTATTAAAATATAATTTAATATATATTTATTAATATATTAAATTAATTTTAGTTTAAGATATATTTCTTTATTGATTATTACCTAGTTTACGTGATTTTGTGAGAACTTTCACGAAGTGTTGTCTACGTAATTGCCATTATTAAAGCAAATAAATTATGTCTCAATCGTTTTAAAACGTGTTTATCATATTGTTAAAAATAAAAAGATATAGACTAGATTTGCAATTTCGATTTACAACTTGATGACTTGATTTCAATTTAAATCAGCGCCATCCAGCGGCAAGTAGATCTGCTAAGTTGCCAATCTTTTCACCAACAGATGTCACTGCGAAATAATTTTCCCTAAAACTAATATTATCCCTAGAAGAAATCTACATTATAATAATTAGGAATATCAACTGTATTATATTAGTGTGCCACGACAAATATTTACCGTAATGAAACGTGTCCAATGATGAAAACAAAAACGTCGGTAATTTTTTTTTTGTTCGTCTTTTCTCCCTCATAGTTGTTGATGAACTTTTAGTTATCTCATGGCTATAATGTAGATTAGTTATCTCATGGCTATAATATAGATGGGTATAGTAAAGTACAATAAGTCATACTTAACAAAAACGGATGCCGTTCCTGAACTCCTATTAAACCTGTACCCGTACGAAGCAGAGAGGGCGAGCTAGTTAAGTTTGGATTTATTTCAATACAACTCGATTAATAATTTTAATAAGTAGTATAAGCTATTATGTCGTGATACAATTTAAAAATTAATATACGAAAAGAACTTGACCATCACAGGGTGCGTGTTGAATATTTCGCTAAATTGTGAGCGTTCTCCTAGTCGCCATAGCAATTTAAGCACCGTCAATATTACAGCAGCACGAATGGTGCTCTAGCTGGCTAAACCACTGCGTGATGAATAGTCCGACCCGACACTTAATAGACAAACCGTCGGTTATACGGTATTTACGTTTCGGATCATATTCCTTTGTTGATTGGTATTTGTTTTAATAAAACGATTAGTGACGGATCATTTGAACTCGGTCTTCGATTTAAGTAGCCGCCGGCTGAAAAATCCCAGTAACAGACGTAATTAGCATTATATTTATTTCGTTTATATATTATAAAATAACAACCAACTATAATATTTATTTTGATTATTCATTTACAAGGTCTTTGATTGAATTTGAATTGAATTGCTCCAAAATAAAAGGCAGTGTAAATGCATGAGTGCGTATTATGTACACATGTGTGCGTACCTTATATTATTTTACTTTGGCGCTGCAACACGTAATCGCGCTGCAATACATAAATGACCTATGTCAACTTCAACTGACTAATTGCAAGATCATTAATTTCGCCGACGATACTGCTTTGCTTTTTCAGGGCAATACGTCGGAAGAGGTCTATTATAAGTGCTCAGAGGGGTTTTAATCTTATCACTGGGTGGCTCAGTTAGACTAGTGTCGATAATTTTTGAAACCATAAAATTAAAGTAGGATGAAACCCATTCGAAAAGAAAGAGAATATAACAAAAATGAAAGGAAAAATAATTTACGGGCGATTTGAGGTCGGGAAGTGGAGGGGAGCTAAGTTTTAAGGGTAAAAAATGGTTTATCTCGATTTCCGGCAAAACTACAAATCCTATGGAAAAAAAATAGCAAAGTTGTAGGCTATAAAAAGATCTACAACTTTTGTATTTACACTTTTTTCACATAACCTCAAAATTTATGTGAAAAATTCGAATAACCAAGTTTTAGATGTTGTTTTTAATTTTTATCTTTTACAAAAAAAAAAATTAGTTTCACGAAATTTGGTGAAAACTTACCTTTTTATGTCCCGAACAGTTTTTTTATTTAAAATGTTTATTTTTTTCACCTTATTTTGACTTAAAACGAAAAAGCGCCCTAATTTTTAATCGAGCTGTTTATACGACCCGTTACTAAACCAAGAAAATAGGCGTAAAAATAAAGTTTGTCTACGTTTGGCTACGCTTGTGTAGGAAGCTGGCAATCCAGGTAGAGAGCTGAGCTGGCAGACCGTATGCCGGCAGCTTGGAGAGTAGACTTATGTGCCAGACTCTGACATTTTTAATCGGTTTTATTTTTATGGTTTTTTTATTGTATAGGTAGGTGGACGAGCATTTGGGCCACCTGATGGTAAGTGGTCACCAACGCCCATAGACAATGGCATTGTAAGAAATGTTACCCATCGCTTACATTGCCCATGCGCCACCAACCTTGGGAACTAAGATATTATGTCCCTTGTGCCTGTGATTACACTGGCTCACTCACCCTTCAAACCGGAACACAAGAATACAAAGTACTGCTGTTTTGCGGTAGAATATCTGATGAGTGGGTGGTACCTACCCAGACGAGCTTGCACAAAGCTCTACCACCGAGTGGTAATATTTTTATTCTCATAATATATAGCCTGATCAAAGGTAAAAAGTTTATTCATATCCACAGTGTTGTGAAATCTATCCTTCCATCGAATTGTGAGAGTGAGAGAATAGAAGTACACCTGTATTTGTGCACACACTTATGCACTATAATATGTGCTACGCAGCTGGCTAATCTCTCTTGAGATTGAGCGCCGTGGCCGAAATCGGTCTGAAGGACCCTTTATATTATTTTATTTTACTATTTCATCTCATAAACTATATTACCGATAATAATACGATAAAAGATTTAGAACTTAGGTAATTATACAAATTAAATGTTAGGCCAAGCGTCGAGTTTCAGAGCCATTTCATGATTAAGTCACAATTAACACATAGGACAAAGGTGATCGGTGTAGGCGATGTCGAGTCTAGGGGGCTTACAGTGAGCTTATCTGCCACGGCAGTTGCTGACGTTACGAAGACGATGCAAAGAGGTAAGCGCATTGTACACCTGAAACGTATTAATTTTTAATCTGTGTCTCTGCTACAAATTATGAAAACGATCTATGTTAATTGTATTTTTTTCACATTTACCATTTAAAATTTCTTTCAAACATGCTGAACTGATATACTGTTTCAGCTCAATATATAACTTCCCATGACGTGCGCATATAGAAGCGCTGTTTTCTCTTGTTACTGGTACATTGCCGGCGGTATTACAATACCACCCATCCTGTTTTGAATCGGCTTTGTGTTTGAATCCATAAATACAATTTTACCCACTTGAGAGGAAATTCCTGTTGGATTTTCTCTTAATAATTTTTTTATGTCTATTTTTGGCTAGTTAGTGTGTTACAATTTCATGTGCTTAATTTGTGATTATAATTCATCTTGTGCTTGACGGTAAAGGAAAACATCGTGAGAAAACCTGCATGTGTCAAATTTCGTTAAAATTCTGTCACATTTGTATTCCACCAAGCCACATTGGAGCAGCGTGGTGGCATTAGCTCCAAACTTTCTCCTCAAAAAAAGAGGAGATGAGGCCTTAGCCCAGCAGTGGGACATTCATAGGCTATTACTGTTGTTGTACTGATGGGATTTTTCACACGATATGTAACATCAAGAAATATGAAATCCTTCAACTTATTTAAAAGGCTTAAAACGTTTTTAAAAACGCTTAGGAAGAGCATGACATATTTATTTAAAGCATCGATATTGTAAAGCTTGAGGATTGAAGAATTGAGGGTAGAATAAAACTAATTTTAAGAAGTGTTCCTTATCCTTCGTAAATAGCTTTGCTTAGCTTAGCTTCGTGCGTAGCTTATCGCCGTCCACTGCTGGACGAAAGCCTAACACTTTGTTAACATGATTTTATTGGAAAGTGGGTAGGTTATGGCCCACCTTACTTTACTTTTACTCTAGCGGCCACGCAATTCAACTGATAAGCTGGGCACTGCAGCATAAGGCAGGAACGATACAGCAGCAGCAACGAATAGAAAAAACTACGCTGACGTCACGGAGGGTGCCATGATACTCTTCTAGCGAGCGTTAAATTCATCTTAAGGATTTCCAACCTACGCATCAACCCTTTGTCAGCTTATTAGCTTATCAAGAATATAATGTTTAATTAGTTACTTACTAGTTTGAATAGTTTACTTCAAGCTTTAATTTTGCTTTTGTTTGAATTATACATTATCTCATATCTCGGTTATCTATATGTACGGCAACTTATCCCTTAGACCAAATTTGCATATATGCATCTCATGTTGGTAAATAAAGTAATCAATACGTGTACGTTCCGATACGTACTGGGGGTATCTGGGGCCGCCTAGACGAGACAGCGGAAGCGTAGGCACTACCTTGTTGTTAATGTTTTTGCCTGTGTCATGCATTCAAACCTCCTAAGCCCATAACTTGGTATGATAATAAAGTCTCCGAACTGAATTATACTGAAATTAAATTCCAATAGAACAATGAACTAATTACACGAATATAGTTTATCTTGTTATTAAATTATAGGAGTTGATCCATCAATACGGTATTTGGAACTTCGATTTATATTTCGAAATTATAACGTCATTCGAATCTAACGGCCTTATTTGTAAACGTTGCTTATTTACTGTTTAGCTAAACACTGATTTGTCTCTTTCTGTCATTATTGATTTGACATACGAAAGAAGAAGACAAACTGTTGTTAACCTAATCACCAGTTAAATAAAGTTTATGAATAAGGCGGTGAATATTTAAGATGCTTAGAATAAATTGAAGCGCAAAGATTAGATAAATGCTATACGATAGTTGATTTAGCATCATACGATATTTTAAATAATTCATAAGTGCGAGGAATTTATTATAATGTTTTGATCAATTACAAACACTAATTAAGCATATGAAATATAGCGTTTGCATGGCTTCAAAACCCCTATCTTCGATTAATATTCCCGTGTTCATACCAATACGCTGTCTCACCTCATTCACAGACAAAAATAAAATAATGTATGAAAAATAAAACGGTTACAACAATATTAAAATAATATGTATGTAATCCTAACTAATATTATAAATGCGAATATAAGTTTGTTTGTTTGTTACGATTTCACAGCTTTCAGCATTAGAAACATTTTTACCGAGTAGGCTATATTATATTTTCAAAAAAATGAGACAGAGATCTCTTACTATCTTACCTAAAATGGAACAATGTAACCCAAGGTTTCAAAATGTTGCATATAAAAGTCATTATTTTGCGTGCGCTGAGAAAACTAATGACCATATTTAAAATAGTTTCCTATATATAAATGGTACTCATGATTGCTCACAAAAAAGTCCTCGATGGTATATGCCTAACTATTATAATTAAGCCACAATAACAGTTTGTGATTCAAATTCAAAAATCTTTATTCAATGTAGAAATGTTACACTTGCTTATTGATTGTCATAAATCTACCACCTTTCATTATCCCTTTAAGTGGTTTGATAATTAATGTCCAATTGAAATATTCGGATTAGACTTTTGGTTTAGAAGTAATGACGGGTATAATAATTCTTTAAGTAACAGAAATACACAGTTTATACAAACAAACTGTAATTGTCCTAAGTTTAGACTATTAACAAATACTAATTAACGTATTTATGTTAAATAATAGTTTTAAATTTTCGCAGTTGAAATCGCGGGCGAAGTGCTAGCTTAGAATATTTTCCTCGACACCGATTTATCCCTGACAATTTTGATATATCATATTGGTATTCATTAGTGAACAATTATTCTGATAACCAAAGCGGGCGCGCAGAAGGGTAAAATCATGTCTCGCCGCGATTTACGGGTTCCAGTGAACATTAAAGCAATACCTCAAGTATATACCGTATGTATATACCGTTCAATATTATATATTTGTAGGGAACGAAATTCCTCACTGTATTTGGAATTGCTCAATATCGTTCAAGATTAGCGTATAGAGCTGTTGATCGAAATTATTTTGGTTGAATTTCGATCAGGGAGCGACCGCTGGTTGTTAATTAAATTCAATAAAGTTCTCGCCGGATTAGCTTTTGCTAGCGTTGTCATCGTTACGAATACTATAACTGCGAAAGTGAGCCGTTTGTTTATTGGTTGGTTTGTTACGATTTCACGTTTTAACTACTCTGTTTTAACTAACTGTAACACATGATCACCGCTCTAATTAAGTAATATCCAATAAATATTAATAATATAATATTATAATATTTGCAGCATTTTTTTATTTACTGATATTTCGTTTATTGTCAAAGCTCAAAGCGTATTAATTAAATAAGGGAATAATAATAATAATAATAAGCTGAAATGGACGAACTGTCCAAGTATGTATTTACTTAGCGTATCGGTGTACTTTATATACCTTAGGATTTCGCATAATAGAGAGCTTTTGTTCCATTAATATTTCTAATGGAAATGTTATCTTTTCTTTTTATCGAATAAAAATAACGTAATTTTAGCCACCTAGCTATTTTTAATATTTATATATATTAATAATACCTAGGCGGACGGGCAAATGGTCCAGCCGAGGTAAGTGGTCACCAACTTTGGAAATTTCCCTTGTGGCTGAAGTTTCACTGGCTATAAAGCCCTACCACCAAGATATGTAATCAATGGCACGCCAAAGTATTGTACGCCAAAGTATTGTATTATAATTCTCTGTTAATGTTTTACGAGATTACATTAAAATTTAATTAAATGACCAATGCCAAACCATCAGTTGGCCCAAATACGTTCGGCCGCCTACCTTTGATATAAATTTTTTTTATTAAAAAATAGATTTGACTTCGCGTCTTGGGGGAGGGGTATTCGAAACCTTAGGTATAAAAAAATAACCTACGTCTTTCCTTTGGAGTCCAAGCTTGTTTGCTAAATTTGATTTTTGCCGTTGTTTAGGCGTGAAAGCTTAACATACATGCAGATAGACAAACAGTTACTTGGCATTTTAGTGCAACATTTTTACCGCTTTCTATTGTGTGTACAAATACAGAAGACAGACCTCTAAATAAATTACACGTGAATGTAGTAACATTACAATTTGCAATCAAATACGGTTTTAAGTTCTTTCTTCTTTATACAGGTAATAAAATGAAGTGCTAAAATAATAGAGCGAGCACTACCATCTATCTTAGAAATCTAAAAGTACATTCAATGTTTCCTTAAGTGAAGATCAAGTGGTCATCCATGACACATACAAAATGCAGAGAAAATTCATGGCCATATATATATAATATAAGTTGACTGCCTCGTTGGTCTAGTGGCTAGATATAAGGCCGCAGACCCGGTGGTCCTGGGTTCAATTCCCAGGTCGGGCCAATATAGTTATTGGGTTTTTCTGTCAGGAAATTCTCAGTAGCAGCCCGTAGTCTGGAAGTTGGAAGTGTGTACACTCCCGTGCCTCGGAAAGCACGTTAAGCCGTTGGTCCTGCGCCTGAACTTTTTCCGGTCGTGTCGGATTGCCGTCCCATCGGATTATGAGAGCTAAGGAAAAGAGAGTGCACCTGTGTTTGCGCACACACTTGTGCACTATAATATGTCCTGCGCAGTTGGCTATCTCTTGAGATTGGCCGCCGTGGCCGAAATCGGTCTGGAGGACCTTATTATTATTATAATATAAGTTGAGCAAATGTGATGGAAAAAAGTCATAGCTGCCTGGAATGGTGGCAAAAATGCTAGCGGCACTTTAGGGTTGAATTTATATTCAGATTCTCTGGCTGAAAAATGAACCAGCCCTGCTGTCGCCTATCAGATGTACATTTTTCTCGTATAAGAACTTTAGCTAAGCCCGTAAGATTAGATGCAACTCCTCATTAGCTATTCTACCGCTGCTAAAGCAATGCTTTGTATCGCTGTGTTATAGAAGTGATCGAGCTAGTGTACATCTAGTTACAGACTTGGCTGACATAACATCGTTTCAATTATTGGTGACGCAACGATGACGTAAAAAATGGTACCTATTTCTCACAGTACATTTACCATCAACCAACCGACTACCCGGATGCCTTTCTATTTCTAATTAAATGAGTAAATATATATTTCCGATGAGGCAGGAAGAAAACCTAATAACGAATTAATTTGCTATTAAACAACAATGTATCCTTATTGACATTCCGTTACGAGATGTGCGTCAGTCAGTTTATTTACAGACACTAAGGTCTGTAATATAATAGGAATCCAAATAATGAAGTCCGATCTCCAATTCCAAAAGTGGGAAGTGTGGACCAGAGTTGCAAGAGCTTCTTGAGGAAGGAAAACAAATGACCGATATTAAATAATCTTTTTGGATTTGAAAGAATATTTTTTTATATCTTACTAGGTGTAATGCTAGATTATTTCAACGTTGTTGAAATTTCTATCAAGTAATTCTTATTAGAATAAGACTGTAGTGACAGTGCGCTGGTCACGTATAACTAAAAACCGATGAACGTTGGAGCATTCGATTCCTAGAGCGATGATTGCGAGTCGACCAACGCGAGGTAAGGGAGCGTTTTGTGATCTGGACTTAATACCTATGACAAATCAGCGTTCGCGTACATCCAATGTTAGGAATCGCTCACTGGAAACCAGGTTTATCCATCGAAGCAGCGACGGTCGGTCAATTCATAAGACTTGATCTTAGCTTTAATTTTACGCTTTAAATTCCTCTTTCCACCGTCCCTTCAATTATTTAATAAATAAATCTACTCGTTGCGTACGCCCCAACTGTGTGCTTACGAACCTCTACTTCGCACTTTCGTGATCTTTTACAAATCGCTTACGTGGCCCTTCCGTTAGTCGTTCACTTTAACCGCGGCCCGGAGCCTTGAAGAATACTAAGCGACCCTGCTCAGAGTATACCACGAGAGAAAACTGACCTGGATCTTGAGGGAGAACTATCAGACATTCATCCTTGATTTAAAAGATTCTCTAAAATAGCAGTCATAAGGTGTATATCGTATATGTACAATGGTATATGCATTTCCTAGACAATTTGCTCACTAAAATCCTGTTGTCTTTGGAGTTTATTTCATTAACATCGATTTTTATTAACTGCTTATGAAAAATAATTAGCAATTTCAAAACTGCGTTTTGTTATGAATGTGCAATTCCTAACAAATAAATATTCTAATGAAATTAAAATATCGTATGATTGTATCGATTATCGGCTGAACTACTGACCGAATTTCATGTACGGCGACCCGCTTATTAAATGGTGAATGAGGTTTAATAATGCACAAAAGTACAAACAATTACAGATGCGCTATCTTTTCAAATATAAAAAATCAAGGATAATCGATAATAAATTGGATTTGTTGCGAAAAATATAGGTAGATAGAAGTTCAGGGGCTTAGAAAAAACCGATCTTCTCAGGAAATCACCTTACAAATTAAAACACAACAATAAAATACGTGTCGGTTGTTATGTATTTAGAAAATTGAGAGATCGCTTGTGTCTATGATAATAAAAAAAAATATCTTTCTCATTATTTTAATAAAAAAATATAGCAACGAAGTATACAGTATACGTGGCACACACATACAGGGAAATAGAGTGGAGAGGTAGCATGGTGGTATGACGTTCGCCGTCACGGAATACGGTTAGATCTTATCCCCAAGACGTGCTCATGTTTAATAGAAACACAATATTGTTTACTGCATCGATAAATCTCTCGAGTATTATTCGTATAAAAATTTAAATTATTTTGGGTAGATTTTATCTAGCCTAGTCATCAAGTTCCCGTTAGATGCGCTAGACAATAATAGTCTACTTTTAGACAGTTTTATTTTGTAACAGCTAAACTAGATCAGGTATAGAACTATATCAGGAACAAATATATTTTTTTAACGATATATAATAGACGCGTCGTTTAAAATAGTTACATAATATATAATGTTATCAAGAAATTCGAAAGCTATATAAAATCGATTTTACCGAACAGAAAGACAAAAAAAAGCCAGTTAATTGATCACATTAAATATGAAAATAAACTGCTAAAACGTACTTTAGACAGTCTACTAACTAAAATTTTATAATAAAACAATGTTTTTTGATACAAGCTTAGCAGTGAACATGGAATACCAACGTTATTAGTTTAGTAACTTTAATAAATTAAAGGTCAGGTCACCTGGCACACTTGCAATAAAATAATTTCAGTAAATCGAATGACCGCTTGAAGTCTTTGTATATCATAAGCAGTTCATTGGTTGATTCTACTGTCAATATACATTTAATTTGGACCAATAAGACGGAGGATAACACTGTAGAGATAACGTTCGATATTTGAAATTACTCCTACTAAGATGCAAGCTTCATCTTCACTCGGCCCAGCATGTTCCATTGCAATTGGTCTATATAATAGTACATGTCTAGCAAATAACAGCCCTTCAATGTCCCACTGTTGATTAAAGTATTTCTTTACTTTTGAGGATTGGCTGGGGATAGTGGATATGGCAGACTTTCAACCATATCTTGCAGGTTTCCTCACGATATTTACCTTCATCGCAGAGCACGGAATGAATTATATGCATATTAAGGAAATGTACATTTAGTGCTATTATGGTTTGAACGTGAAATCTTCGATTATGATTCACGTGTTCTATCTTCTGAGCAATATCGGCTCTTACAATTAATGTATACAATTGTAATGAAACACATAATACCATTCAAAGACAATAAAATATTTATTATACATAATATTAGATTATAGCGCAATAGATGTTAACAAAATAATAGAGTAGTAATACATTTCCAACAATAATAAATTAGTGATGTAATTGAAATTTTGTTGCGACTCTACAGCTCGTGCCAAATGAAATCTAATTTGTTGATTGCAGAAAATCAAGACAAACAACGATGCAACTGTGTATTTACCATATACTGCAGAAATTATTAGTTTATTGACCCTAATAAATCCAAGGTACGGTCACCTTGCACACTTGCAGTGTGTCAATAGTTAGCTTGACCGCTTGACTTGAGGTCAGTATCATCCAACATCTATGAGGTTATCAGTGACCATTTCATGTTGTTTTCCTGTAATTTTCCAAATGTATATTATCAAATAATCTTAAGTATAAATTAATTTTATAGACATTGACAATTTGTTAATATTATTAAAAAAGAAATCTTCAGTGTGTTTGAAAATATTAAGCTCTTTTATACTTTTATATATATTATTTAAATACACAAGTACTCAAGACAATGAAAGCTACTAAAGAAACAGAAATTTCAGTAAGTCAATCAGGTGAATTAGGTATAATTGAAGATTTGATTAATTTATATTAACGATTTGATAGATAGAGAGGGTTTTGAGACTGAACTCAGAGAGCAGCGATAAAGAGTGGCAGTGGGCTTTATCAGTCTTTAACCGTCGCAGTGCAATCGCGAGGCAGGCAGATAAAGGATTTGCAGTTGTTTATATCGCTTCTGTTTGCGGAGGTGCGGGCGGGACGCAGTCAGTGCGCGCGCGATGTGACCGGCGATGCACGCGTGCAATGCTACATGTTAGTCCGCTTTCAACCACGCGATACCGAACATGGCTGAGTGGTCTTTTCTCGAACCTGACTACTCCAACCGAGTTTTCAACAATTTACCCTTCCCATACTATCAAGACAAGGAAACCCAGGCTGCGGCTGCGCAATGCCTAGCAGCGCAAGCGCAGCCGTTCCAATCTCCTTCCCCGTTGAGCGTTTTACTCTCCCCCGCTCAGCAAGGGATACAACAAATATGCGAGTACAAACCAGCCCCCAGAGTGTACGTATTTTTTTATTATTATTATTATAATTACGTAACAATAACTTGCCTAGAGTCGTATCAATTAATATTATTGGCGTGACATGATCGACACATGTGAGTTGTCTAATTTATCGGTCGTTTCATACATTGTAACGTTAGGTTATTGTTTTTATGTTGTTATGATTAGATTATTAATACCGTAGCTCGCACTTTAAAGTGGTGGAATGCTCGATATCATATTACTTGCAAGGTGTTTGCGAATACTAATTCAATATTTTCAAGATATTTATATAGCAATATATATTTTTATAATAACGATCCATGATTACTATATTACGTGCTGTTTTTTTTTTAGGTGCGTATTATAACGTTTTATTTAATGACGGTCGTATAGTTCTAGATTTTAATTTAGATTCGTCCTGTATATTACTTGAGTTGTTTGCGGAGAACTGACAGCAATATGCTTAGCGTGTCTTAGATAATAATTAATAAATGCATCCAATGACAAATATTACTTATCAAAGTATCGATAAGAAATTCAACGTATATTTCACCGAGACTTGACGAAGGACGAATCCTATAAAGCTTAGTTTTTTTTTAAATTACGTCACATCACCATTTATTTAATATTATTTAGGAATAATGCAGACAAATTATACAAAATAATTATTTACAAAATTAGTCAAATGAAGATATCGATCGATCGATAATTTGATCAATCGTAATCTTCGTTATTTGGCAACAGGGGCTTTAGAACCCTTCTGCGTAAGTATAACCACCCACTCATCATTTACTCTACTGTTAAGCAGCACCACTTAATATTGTTGTATTCTGGTTTAAAGAGTGACCGAATGTGTTTATTTAGCATAACTCACTTAGTGGTACGGCTTTGTGCAAGCTCGTCTGGGTAGGTACCCTCATCAGATATTCTACCACAAAATAGCAGTACTTGCTATTGTTGTGTTTACATGCCACTTGTTATGAGCGTTTGTGATCACTTGCCATCAGGTGGCCCATATGCTAGTCCACCTTCCTATGCAATAAATAAATATATATCATATAACTTAAAATTTGTTACAGTACCAATGTCTATGAGTGGTGGTCACAACTCACCATTATTTTTGTGTGACCGCTTACATTTCATAAATTAAAAATAAACGAATTTCAAATGTTATATTTGCAATTTGCAATATTTAATCGATTCTTCAGTCAAATCTTTGCAGTTACACTGTTCTTCGTAGTAAATTTAATTTACTAACTAAATTGCTATTTTTTTTTAAATTACTGTTTAAACTGTACATTCCTTCGTGCGTAAATTTAACACGTGTTAAATTTAGACAAAGATCTCGCTTATTAAGGAAATAGTTGGGGTTACTTATTCCACCACATCGTTTTAATGCGAATTGGTGGAAAAATATATGGTAGAATTTCATCCATCACAGATGAGAACATGAGAGATCCAGAACATGAGATGAGTTATAAATTCGAATTAATCACATGAGAACTCAGTGGTGCTCACCCAAATTTGAAACTGAATTTCGGGTAAGATTCACGTGTCATCTTAGCTTACAACTATTGTCCCAAATCGAAATTTACTGCCTGATTTCACTTGTCTGTCTCTGTTTATTGATGAAATTAACGGTAGCTTCTTCATCTTGATTTTTTGTGGACGGGCAAAAGGGCAATCTGGTAGTAAGTGTACACCACCTTTCCTTAAATAATCAATGCGCCACCAACCTTGGAAACTAAGATGTTACATCCCTTCTGATTGAAGTTACATTCAAACCGGAACACGATAATACTAAGTATTGCTGTTTAGCGATGGAATATCTGATGAGTAGGTGCTACCTACCCCGACGGGCTTGAAAAAGCCACCAAGCCACCTATCGCTAAGCAATTTGTGTAGAATATTAGTACTATGCCTTGGGAGTGTAGCTGCGGAATTGCAGTTATTTCCGACTCCATGTTCGACTTATGCACTTGTCACAAATTCATCGGGTATTAAAGATCCTTGAATGAATTGATATTTGGATAGGCTTGGATGTATAAATAACCTTTTCCGCGTCTTCATTAATTTTATATAATCAACTTTATTCGTTTTATGTACGTAATTTGCACACGAATTTAAACATATGCAACAACATTGATATAGATTAATTATTAAGCAGCTTTGTAGCATTGTTGACGTCATGCTATCATCAGTAATGATTCTTATTCTTAAAATAAGCATGCTATTGGTTTTTTAATTTTAAAAATATCGATTAGTAATAATATAGAGAAAGGCTATATACCTTTCTGCATATAATTACAGATCAGATCAATTATACGTGTACCTAACGTCCAATTAAGGATATCATGTGGACCATTTAAGCCCTTAGCTCAGAGTTTAATTATTATGTTGCAGTGATAATTATTTCCTTGTTATCGCTTATGTCTGCCGGGTAATTGATAGGGGATGGCTAACTTCTATCCTAATTGTCAGGTTCGAATATGGCTTAGGAATATTAAAATAATTTTCTTATAAGCATCAATGTTTATAAGCGGTTTCACTTAGATCTATAATGGTTTTAGAGGGAAGTGTTACGTATCACCGACAGACTCATAAACTGCATCAAAGTTCAGGATTACTTTCGAATTAATATTTTTGATAAGTAAAGATAAATAAGCAAAATAGTTAAAGCAAACTTTTTAGATTAAACTAAATGAAAATGTCGAGACTTACGCGTGAACATCTTAATTCACTGAAGAGCAATGTGCCTCCATATTGTTCACCGATGAGTGTAGGACATGTTTAAATGGTGCAGACGGTCGCAGAAGAGTCTATCGTCGACGTGGGGAGAGATCTGTTCAAAGTTGCATTGAGGAGCGTGTTCCCTTTGGAGGCGGTTCATGTATGGTGTGGGGTGGCATTTCGATGATCGGGCGGAACGTGTTCATCAACATGGTTCGTTAAAACTGTAGAAGAGGTGGTTTGACGGCAGAACGCCATATAACAGAGGTTTTAGAAGCTCACGTGATACCTTACATGGGATTAATAGCCAAAAATTTTACAGTAATGCAAGATAATGCCCGACCCCACGCCGCTGCACAAGTTCGACAATATTGCGAAGAGGTTGGGATACGTACCATGAATTGGCCAGCATGCAGCCTGGATCTTAATAACATTGAGCATGTTAGGGACAGTTTAAAAAAAACTGTATATGCGAGAAATCCTGTGCCCACAACAGTGGCAGCACTAAGAGCAGCGATATCACAAGAATGGAACCATATTCCGCAAGACCGTTTAATAACCCTAATCAGGTCTATGCGGAACCGATTGGAATCTATAATAAGGGCACGTGGAGGCAATACACCTTATTAAAAGAAAAATAACCTGTGCTTCAACTTTTTTTAAATTGTAAAAACCAATTTTTGAATAAACCAACCTAAACCAATTTTTGTTACAATTATTATGACAATTGAATTCCAGTATACAAACATACACTTAAGGATATCATACTAGGCTGTTATGAAGTAAACGAACCAAACTATAGGTTTCAATTTAAATTTGTATAAAACCTTTGAATACTTGGTTAAAATGTTTATTTCAAAGGCGTCTTGAACATTGAAGCAGTTTATGAGTCCATTAGTGTATATCCTTTTATTTCTGAGAACGTGTATTTGAAACTTTTCATACAATCGGTTGAGTAGTTAAGACGTGAAACTAAGAAACAAATTTACTTTCTCATTAATAACATTAGTAAGTATTTAATTAGATTTTATTATTCAGTTTTGATATACAAGTAACGACCCATTTTACTGACTGAGCGTTTTTTATTAATTATTTGATTCGTAATTTGTTTTGTCACTCACTGTTTACATGTAACGCGTTTCGGAGTCGGTTTTAGTGTATCATATAATTATAAAATATAGTTACCAGTCAGTCGCTTTAAATTTAGACTATTAACATGATACGCGTGAATTTCAGTCCTGAAATGTTCTAGTCCATATTATATGCCAAGATTTAATTGTCACCCAACGTTTGGCGCTGAGGCTGAAATATATGCATTTTTGGTCAGTCTGCGTCGATCTAGTTAGTCCGCATCGACTGGAAAGCTAATAAAATATATTTTACTGCGGACTGTCTGAATAATTTGTCAACGATAATTCGGGATACGATTGACATACGTTAATAACTTTGCGTATAAAATGTATATTGATCATGAAACCAGATACAATTTTGATCAATCTAAAAAGAGTATGGGAGACTTTGTACCTGCAATAGTTAGTATTGTAGTGTTACAGTTCGAAGTTCGATTGACTGGACGGTGACCACTCAAGTGATTTGCAAATATTATTTGCCTATTCGAAATAATAAACAAGAAAATAAAATTTTAAGAAAATAAGAAAATATCGTCCGATCGTTCGTAATACTATTTATTGTATAGGATAAAATATATACGTAATTTAATTATTAAATTGAATATTCACAAAGATGATGAACAATATTTATTTGTGTACTGGGATCCTGTTGTGAAAATGATGCTTATTGCGGCCGGCGGGCTCGTTAGACTATCTATTCAGTCTTCGTGTATTAAATTAGTACGGTAAAGTAGCACCTGCAACGATTTCGTCGTCGTCGTTTCAGTCTTTGCTGATATGGAATAGGTATTACTTGGTGGTAGAGCAAGCTCGTCTGGGTAGGTACCACCCGCTCATCATCAGATATTCTACCGCAAAACAGCAGTACTTGGTATTGTTGTATTCCGGTGTGAAGGGTGAGTGAGTCAGTGTAATTACAGGCACAAGGGACATACGATCTTAGTTCCCAAGGTTGGTGGCGTATTGGCGATGTAAACGATGGTTAACATCTCTCACAATGCCAATGTCTATGGGCGTTGGTGACCACTTACCATCAGGTGGTTCGCCTCCCTAAGTTATGGCCCATATACTCGTCCACCTGTGCTATGAAAAAAGATAGTGAAAATTGCTATTAGCTGTTCAAGTGCAGGCTCACTTTTTTCATGAAGACATGATATCGTATCAAACAAAATAACTTACGTACATCATAGCATACTTATACGTTCTTATAATAAAAACGTGTCCTTTTTCATTATTGAATTTTTTAATCCCGATCCTTAGAGCTATAATAATCCCGACAATAGACATTTTTCATATAATTTACTTAAAATATTCCATTAAACTTCAAACCTTTGTACAATTTAATTATTTTTAAATACGAACAGCGACAGTTGTTTGTTATTTGCAATTTCATTTAACAAGAAAGTATTTTTATCACAAAGAAATGTTTTCATTCTTAATACATTTTCTCGCTCCTATTCCGGCTTTTTTTCTTTTTTCACAGCGATTTATAATAAGTAAGCACTAAGAATATGAAATTATTTTTAAAATAGAGATGACTATGTGAATAAAATAAGTGGTACTTAACTTAAGAGGTCTTGTTTAAATACAGTGAAATGCCAATTGATGATGATGATCAAATTATCGATGCATCGAGATATTTATTCGACTACTTATATTATTGATATCTTCAATATCTAGATGATTACAATATCAGAAGAGAATGTTTTAAAAATGTATTCAATGAGTGGGTGCACGCAGAACAAGTCTGTAAGAAGAAAGCCTATAAGAGTCTAATTTTACTATTATTGTAGATAGGTAGACGAGAACGTGGGCCACCTGATGGTAAGTGGTCACCAACACCCATAGACAGTTGCATTGTAAGAAATATTAACCATCGCTTACATCGCCAATGTGCCACCAACCTTGGGAACTAAGATCGTATGTTCCTTGTGCCTGTAATTACACTGGCACACTCACCCTTCCAACGAGGCTTAACTAAAATAAATAAATAAATTATTTTTAATTATAACATAAATAACATAAATTGGGCCTTATTGTTTAAACAAACTAAACTTCCTTAACTATAACTAACTTTCATAAAATTCTACTGATGCTCTGGATAGAAATGAATTTATTGCGGCAGCCCTAACCATTGCGCATCACATTCGAGGCATCTTAATTAAGTTAAGTGTACGTGTGACTGGACTAGTACGATACGTGAAAAGTAAATTGATTGAAATTAAATCGACAGTAGTGACATCTGTAATTAAATTATCACTGAATCACAAACATTAGAGTAGATTAATTTTTATAAGCCGGATATGCCGGATATTTTATTATTACGTGTGTACGTATATATAATTGGTTCGGATACATAACCGTGAAGAACCGAGATGGCTGAGTGGTTACACGAGAATCATAGATATAATTGTCATGTGATAATTTGCCTTTATGATAATAATATCCTGGGACATTATTCCCACAAGGCCAACTGATCCCAAACTAAGCAGAGCTTGTACTATGGAAACCAGACAACTGATATACTACATATACTACTTTTCTTTTGTAAATACATACTTATATAGATAATTACACCCAGACTCAGGACAAACAGACATGTTCATAAACATAAATGTCTGTCCTGGGTGGGAATCGACCCCACGATCTGCGGCGCGAAACGCAAGTATCTATCGACCACGCCAACAGGTTCGTCAATCATTTCATATAATTTATATCGTGCTGCGCGATATAGAAATAAGTTCGTAAGGAAAGGTGTCGAATAACATTCCGTCTCATGTGTCCGCATCCATCAATCCGGATTTGAGCAGCGTGATTAAATACGTTTCTTTCTATAGGAGCGTTTGCCCAGCAGTGGGATATAAAAATGTTACTTTACATAAACTTCTGTTTCTGATTATTATTCTGATTTGTGGTTATTGTTATTGTAGCGTTGGTTATACATAATATAAGGTATATTATCAAACTAACCTCATCAAACGGCTTTGAAATATGTCTTTATACTCATTGCTGATTAATGCATCCGAACATATCAACTCACTATATTTATTACATAATAGATACATATTATAAATATATACAGCGTGATATAGGTATAAAACAAAATATTACATATTGAATTCTTTCACATTTTCTAATGCACTTATTTTTTATTTTATATTATAAAGTACGAATGTCTTAATCAAAACTTACCATATAATATATTTACATTAAGAATTTCGTCAACGGAAATAGAGATCTCGTATAAATAAAAGAATTATTTCCAATCCCCTCTTAGTCCTTCATAATTTTCCGCTGCGCAAAATATCAAGCGTGGGACGACATAGAATTGGAATGTACTGGAAGATTACGTTGCATACGCATTATATAAATATACAAGACAAATGTGATTGATACGCTGTATGTCATAGGTATTTTTTATTAATACAAATAAAGAAAAGATAAAGCAAATTACCTGTAACTACTGAACAAAAGCCAGAAAGGTAATTCAAGAATAACTAAATTTATCTGTTTGTCGGGAGTCTAACCAACAGGGTAGAATATATTATAGTGCACAAGTGCGTAAACACAGGTGCACTCTCTATTCTGTCGCTCTCATAATACTATTGGACGGCAAATCCGACATAACAGGAAAATGTAAATGTGTATGTATAGTGAGCGTCAAAAGTTTTTCATTGTTATAAAAATAAAACAAAAACTTAGGATACCTAACCTCACCTCCCCTCCCTCCTCACAGGTAAACGAAGCCGCGCTCGAAAACTATTCATTTCACTTAAAAGTACATCAAACGATACGATAAGAGCAGGTGAACTTGGCGGTTTTCTAAATGTTAAGATCGCGTAGCTTTGATTTATAATTTTTTTTAAATATATGTTAATCAATGTTCAATTATTGTAAATTTTTGCTACAAATGTTACATTATAGAATTTCAACGGTTCTATTAAAAGTATAAAATTATACACAAAGGCAAGAAAATTACATTCCTATGCGCCGGCCGGCGTGAATGCAGTCAAAATATATTTTTTGTTCAACCCTTTCATATTTGTTTTCGACTTGTTGATAACTCCATCCATACGGTTGCGTTGATATCAAGAACGTTAATATTTCCAAGCACAAAGCAAAATCCCTTTCTAGTATGATACTTAAAACAATTACGACAGACGATATTTCCTTTCAAAACGGGGTGTCTCGCACCCGACGTATTCAAACACATTTTTCCAGTCAAAGTTTAAGCGTGTATATTAAAAAGGGTTTATTAAATCCTTACGCGATATCGTGTAACTCATTCAAAACTTATTCTCTGAAAAAATTGCAGACTGTCGTTAAAGCATTGTTCCTTCAAACGGTAGCAAGAGGAAAAATTCCGGATAATTGTGAAATATTTTTATTGAATTTCTAGTACCTTGTAATTTAATCATTTTCACAATATATGTTCGTAATATTTTTATAAATCGTTAATATCTAACTTTCTATTTCCTAAGCTATCGTCGTCTTTTTTAGTCAGGAAACATCGAATCGTCAATTCCTTTATACATTATTTATATTTATATTAAGGCATTATTGACTTTTATATATTAAACCTAGGGATTTTCTCTTGCTTTGCCTTTCGCCGCTGTCACGATAACATGATGAACCTCATTGACGTTTACCTTTGCTAACGAGGAGTATTATATTATAGCCACCCCAGTTTTAGTTATTACATATTTTTGAATTGATTTTGTTAAGGAAGTTAATTAAAACAATGAAACAATAATTTCTTTCCACAATAAAGAAACTATGTTTGCTAACTGCAATGTAGCATTTACTGTTAGCGCATTACATAGCTGTTAATAAGAAAATTTCGAATGCTAAATTACCTTTCATGGCTGTATTTTATGGCCATTTGTTTTCAATGATCTAAGGTGCATATTAGTCGTATTTACACCGCGTCAGTGTAGTGTGTACATTGTCATTAATTAATTAAATATAAATTTAAGTTTATTTTATTTTAGATGGTCTAATTGTTAAATCATATATATTTTTTATAACTTAGGGAGGCGAACCACCTGATGGTAAGTCGTCACCAACACCCAAAGACATTGGCATTGTAAGAGTTGTTAACCATCGCTTACATCGCCAATGCGCCACCAACCTTGGGAACTAAGATGTTATGTCCCTTGTGCCCGTTATTATACTGGCTCACTCACCCTTCAAGCCGGAACACAACAATAACAAGTACTGCTGTTTTGCGGTATCTGATGAATATGTATATCAACCGAAAATGGGTTAAAATATCTGTGAATTATAATTATATGCTTAATTTGTGTTTATAATTATATATATATATAGTGTTCCTTAGTGTTTCGACTCATAAAAATAAAACCAATATTCAGATTTCATATTAAATTCTGCACTTATATAAGCACCATAGCTTAATGAATTAATCTTAAAAGCTACTTGGCTAAGCTCTCACAGCTAACTTTTAGTGTAGACTAGTTGTGAATTATTTAGTAGCAGATAAAGGCAGGATTTAGAAAATACAGTATGATTTATTTACAATGTTGTAAAATTCGAAGTGTATTAAAATAGATATTTACAACATTTATATTAAAAAAAAAGTTTATCATAGTCAACACCTAGTCAACACATAAAAAGTCGCGGGTAATTATAGTATCAGTATAATGACACGTAAAATTTCTATTATTTTTACAGTAGCGCAGTTAAACCAACTGTCGTTAGGATCACGGACAATCACGGATCATCAAAATTCATCGTTACTTCGTTTTGACATTTACACATTCCTACCGTAAATGTTAAGAAATTACCATTGCATCAGCCATTTTGAATAGAATTGAAAAGAACAGCCACCTTATGGGGAATATTGCAAAGTTTTATTGACATTATTATTTTTTTAAATCGCTCACCTATTTAATAAATGGATCAAATAAACTGTAGAAATTGTGATCGTATAGATTGGGGGCATGAATCGTAGAAGCATTTCTATGTTCATCTGAAATTCTGAAAAATGAACCACGCTAATGGATTGAAAGCAATAAGACATGGTGTTTAAAGGAGTATTGGAAAATTTTCATGAAATCTAAAAATCCAACAAACGATTTTTGAAAAATCTTTTGCCCTAGACGAACTAGATCGTAAAAGAGGACAAGCTGTTATATATACATATGTAATACATTATGCCGATAATATTGCTAATAAGAATCAAATAATGGAAATTTTTAAACGAAATACTAAAGATTCATATTTTATATTTTAAGCAGTGTTAGTAAGTCTTTTATGGGATAATGTAGAAGCTTTTACAACAGGATCCCAGAAAGCGTTCAAAAATATTCAATTGTGAAATTTAAAAGAATAATTATTAAGGAACGCTTGGGTGCAGGGGGATATTACACAACCAGTGATTGCACACCTTGGGAATGAAACAAATAAAATTTCAAATAAAAAAATATGTCATTGTATAAATTGTCTGTATTGTAAAGATGAGATAAAAAAAATCCCGCTGAGTTTCTTTCGCCGGTTCTTCTCAGGTCTGAGGTGTTCAGGAGGTGTTTTTTTTCGAACCGGTGATAGATTTATGACAATCAATAAGTAAGTGTAATGCTTACTTATTGATTAAGATTTTTGACTTTGACTTTGAGTGTTATATGATTCTTCACGATTTTCAAATTTCAATTTTTTTCTGTTATTTAAAGTTTATTATCATAATTATAATCGCGGCAGGAAAAAGACATGTAATTTATGAAAGAAATATATGACAACAATTCAATTTATTAATTAATTTAATAGGACATAGATACATTGATTGGATACATTTCCTTAAAGAAATTAATACTTACAACAAATACCTGAACGTAATAATATTATAGGCCTACGACATTCATACCTACCGTGTACCGTGTACCTGCCGAATCCATTAATTAGCTATTGTAAAGATAGCAACACAAACTTAATGCTTGAAAGTGTTATTTGGAATATTGGTTTATCGTGATGTAGCTGAGGAAATTATTTTACTGTATTTGCCTCTACTGTATTTGCCTCATCCCTTAACGGGGGTGAGATAACAACCTCAAAAGCGATAAGTCTTAATGTATCCTTATCAATTATTACGTCGTCATTTGACATAGAACATTTGGGGCTTGGTGAAATATATGTTTGTGACAAAATGTTAGTAGAGGTCGCTGAAAATTGTACTTATTTTATTTTCGATCAGACAAATAAAAGGGCATAGAGACCATATGATATAAAATGATCCATATCTTGGGGCTTAAAATATTATATCCTATCAAAAAATATCTTTATGAATGAGCAAACTTTTCATTGTTGGTCTGACTTTCCATTGTATTTAATAAGTCAAACGAACTTTAAGATTTTATTAAATGTTGTAATGCCCCAAACAAGATTTTTTTGAATAAAGCCACTTATAGTGATTGTTATAATTTGTATATAAAAGTAATTGTAGATGTTTTTTTATGAAGATTAAAAAAAGAGATTGTGAAATGCATTCGGTATTTTGTGCTAGTACTTTTGTGTAAAGATTTTTGTGTCTCGTTGAAGTTGAATTAATGACCAGCGAACTATAATTTACGAATTTTCTTTGATAATAAAACATTATAATGTTTTATTTCATTTGTTTAAATAAAATATAGGTAATATTTTGAGCAAAATTAATCATTTATTCCATACCAAAATCGTTGACGTTTCAACACACATCGTCTATTCAATCACGAACGGACACGGAACACGTTCTCTCAGCGGCCGGACATTAGACGATTTTGTTACCAGCAACAAAAGAGTGAACAAAATTTCAGCTCATTCGGTTGGCTACATCTGGCTTAAAATTATCTTGAAATATTTACCCATTACTACATACATTACCCAACCAGTACGCAAACATACTAACAGCTGAAGTTAAGAAAAAATCTTGGAGAAGTCAATAATATAAAATTATTATTTAAGTTTGACAAAAAGTAGACATTCTATTTCGATTAATGAAGAAATTCAAATAATTGATATTATTAATTTAAAAGAAAATAAGTATTTTTAACGTCCCTATGTTAGATTAGACAGAAGCTTCAAAAGTTTCTTAAATCACTTCTAAAAATTATTTGTTTAACTTGGCACAAATAGTTAAAAATCTTGTTTCTGTCACTCATTCTTTAAACCAAAATACGCTCATTAATGTATTGATATTTTCCGGAAGAATTACTAATTACGGGCAAAAAATTGTATTATGAAAATTTAATTTAAACTGAAATATTTATGTTATATTTTTATGCATCATTATAAATAAGTTGTATCTTATACATACATACTAAGTGAGTTTCACGAACAATCTTCGAAAATCTTTCAAACTTTACAGACTTTATGATTGTTGGCAGACTCAAAGACAGATACAAAGAAATCCACTTCGGCGATCATTATTATCTTCAATCAATTCCAATATCTCTATCTAAATTTTATTGATACTTTAATTATATATTTTATTTTATGAAGCCGAGATAGCCTAGTGGTAAGAATGTGTGAATCTTAACCGATGATCGTGGGTTCAAACTTGGGCAAACACCACTGAATTTCATGTTCTTAATTTGTGATTATAATCGTACGGTGCGGTAACGGTGAAGGAAAACATCGTGAGGAAACCTGCATATGTCAAATTTCACTGAAATTCTGTCACATGTGTATTCCATCCACCAAACCGCATTGGAGCAGCGTGGTGAAATAAGCTCCAAATCTTCTCCTCAAAAAGAGGAGAAGAGGCCTTAGCCAGTATTCCATACGTGCCTATAGTAACGGATGAGTATATGAGAATCTAGTAACTTAATATTTTTAAAAAAGCTACGCTATCAGTACTTCGAAAATGCAAGATCGAAATCGAACATAAAATAAATGTTAAATATTATAGAATACATATAGGCAATGTGATATTGACAGAGATAACCAATAATAGCAACGGTCAACAATGTTTTCAATCAGTATCACAACAGGATTTCACTTCAGCGAACTAATTGTCAAATAATATTGCAATCACAGTCGTATTTCAGACCAAAAATGAACTGGATTATTTGTATGCTCGCAATGCTTCGCATTGCTTAACCCGATAATTTGGTTTCACGTTCGGCGTAGGTGCTATTGTATCAGTGCTCAGGAATTAGCTTGCAGTTTAATCTGACATATGTTTAATTTAACCAACAACAGGCTATATATAGCACGATTTAATAAATCAAAGAGTTTTCGGAACATATTAACAGAATTAAATTTTACATTTAACGATTTTTTCATAATTTCTTTTCTGATAAACTTTTTTATATTTATTTCTTTATGAATATCCGTTTCTTTATATTTTGAGGTATTTTATGTCGTCTTGTTAATATTAATTATATCTGTGCTAAAACTTATCATGCTTTTCTATAGATATACATGCGACCTTGAATTTGTGAACCAAACTACCAAATTAGTTTTGTAGAATGGGGTGGTTTCGTTTGATAAAATTCAAACGTGACTGGACTTTGTGTATATTTCCATGTTTTATTTATAAATAAGACAATTTTATCCATAACTTTTGTAATAAGACAAAATAAAAATATAATTATAGATGAATAAATGCATGGATTAATTATAATGTAATATATAAATTTAGTTATATAATATATAATTGATCAGTATATTTCTATTCTTTACGGTTTCCACGGATTTTCCAATCGGTTATAGTTTTAAATTCAATCGTTCAAGCAGTTAGGGTCGAACCTGCGGCTTTCACATCGCTAAGAGACCCGTTAACCATTTCGCTATTGATGCTTCTGAAGTCGACATCATTATGTTGTAATCAGATACATATCTAAAGTCACAAAGCAATTGATTTCTGATATGCCCGCACGCTGTCTGCGACGTCCAGACCTGACGTCCCTGGTAAGGCTATTTAACTATAGTTATTTCTGCTAAATAGCGTCATATATCTTTCAATACAAAATTGTTAGTCTTTGTATGATTTGGTTTGGCAACACTATCACATATTGGATGTCCTTAAGTATATCATCGATCAATATTGTAATAAGCTAAAAAAAAAAAAACAGAATATAAAGATGGCTGGTCTGTTATTCTATTCAATGATCACACTTCTCATAAGATTGATGTCTTCTTAAGAACATAGTTTAGCGTCTAATAGTGAACGTGCCTTAACGTTGAATTAGGTTGAGTTATACTGTTACGTATTATGTAAATATTATTTGAACAATTTGACGTCTCTTTGTGCTTCCTGAATCCTAATGAGCACGTGTTTTAAATTGTATTGCCAAAAAAAAAGTAATTTTCAATTATGCGGTTGGAATGTCTAATAGTAATTTTCAATGGAATAAATTGAATTAAATTTTCAAGAAAATATTGTTTTCAAGATCGTGGGACAACTGAAATATTTCGTATGAAAAATTTGACTGACTTATCAGAACGGATTTATTGAAACGGAATAAAAAAACAAAATAATTCTCGTCGTCCCAAATAGATTGACCTGAAAATGTTTTATTGTGAACAATTTAAATACTTTTCAAGTAACTAGTAAGATTTAAAATGCGAAAACATGGGACGCAAGCTGTAGGCATTATTAATAGTTGCATGAATAGTAATGCAATAAATTATATACGTTTTATTTCAATAAATTGGAATTATAAAATACATTATACAAACAATTAGATATTTAAGCCATTTAATATTAGATTCTCATCTAGTGATACCAATTCATTAAAGATTCAAGTATAGCAAAAGAAAGTTAAAATAGTTTAACAGAAAAAAAAAACAAATCATTAAACATACAAACAAGAAAGCGATTTAATAAAATCCGGTTAACCAGCAACTAATACCATATATTTTATATTGAAGGTAATTAATTTTTAACAAAAACTCAATGGAGAAATTTCAAAATATGTAAAATCGAGTAACAATTATCATTATTAACAATCGCTAGTTAGCATATAATTTTTTTGGTAAATCTAGAGAAAACGGGCCTCATCTCCGATTTTATTCATTTTGAAATATGTTATTCTACACATTTTCCCGAGTAATTTGATATATATATTATATAGATTAAGGTTACACCTTAATCATTTGTTTGTATTTCAAGATAATTTTAGATTTATAGATTAAATAATATTTTATTAATTTCGGGAATAAGTCGATAAAACGGAATTATTACAATTAATATCAATTGAAATGTGCAAACTTAATATCCGCTATTAATATATTTAATGATTCAGCAATATCTATAAGCAGATTATGTAATTTTAATAAACATACGAATTGTAATGAAGCGCTTAATGTATGTTTAATTTAAATGTGCTTATCGCAAAAGTTATTAAAATTAATTAAGCTGCACACATGACGATTATTAAATCATTAGTAACATCGGTTCTCGATATTGCTCTATAGATACAAGGGATGTATAATCTTAGATTGCGTGATTACCAGCACATTGATGACATAGGAGGGGGTTATATTGATTACCATCCATGGTGATGACTTACTATCAAGTAATCTAATTTACTTGGTGATAGGACTTTGTGCAAGCTCGTCTGGGTAGGTACCACCCACTCATCAGATATTCTACCGCAAAACAGCAGTCCTTGCTATTGTTGTGTTCCGGTTTGAAGGGTGTTTGAGCCAGTGTAATTACAGGCATAAGGGACATAACATCTTAGTTCAAAAGGTTGGTGGCGCATTGGCGATGTAAACAATGGTTAACAGCTCTTACAATGCCAATGTCTATGCCAATGGCGTTGGTGACCACTTACTATCAGGTGGCCAACAAGCTAGTCCGCCTTCCTATGCCATAAAAAAAATGCTAGTGAATATATCTAACGAAATAAATACTAAAAGTGCTGAAGTAATAGTTGCATAGTGTTCTATTTCAGAATATGAAGAAACCTGAATGTGTTGACTGAAAATCTGCAACCATGCATTGAAACGTCAATAGAAAATTTACAGTTACGCACATATTAAGTAATCGAATATAATCGTAACAAACAATATCAGCAATTCATAACATATTTTCAATGTGGCGACCATAAGTCATATTTACAAGTCTTTCCGACAAATATAATAACGTCTGATTGAATAATTTGAACACTTTTAACACCATATTTGGATGTAAAAATATCAACGCCGTTCGGTGCTTAAACATAATCATACAACTAATATTCATTCAAATCAATAATTGATGATGAAAATAATATTTTGTACAGGATTTGCGTCAATCCGTTCTAAGTGAACATTTACGTAACTACATCTAATTTCAAGTCAATCGGATGTATAGTTTCGGAGACCTCGTGATAAGTCAATGTGAATATTTTTAAGATTTATACGGACCATTTGACCATGTGTAAGAATGGCCTATGTATATTATATAGCTATGGACTTCTTAATTCATAAAATTCGACAAGATCAAGTAAAGCAATGTCAATATTTTTTTCATCCTGTAATAGACTTCGGATTCCGGTGGTAATATCTGCTCGCCGACAACGGCTAAAAATCACGTACAATTTCCTACGCAACAAGTTTATTGAACTCGAATGTCTAGAAACCTCAGTGATACGATTTCGACCTATTTACTAAATTCTGACAATAATGCATTTAAATACTTATGTACGTATTAAGTCTATTTAAAAATATACTTTTATATTGTTGGTAAAAGATTTAGGTCATGATGTCTGGATATATTAGTAACAAAAGTTGTAACTAAAAATGTATCTCGTGATTTCTATTGATGCGTGTTTTTTATGCAAATATTTCGGTTAATATTTTAAGTGAGTGTTAAATTTTGTTGGTTCGTATCGATAGGATTAGGTACTATTATTTTTCAAATATAGTTTGGCTTTACTGCCGAAGTTGTATCATTTCTTGTATAAATATGAATAAATACTTTTTACTTTTGATATATTAAGCTATAACGTTTTGTAAAGCGTTGTATAAATGCATTATATAATGCACTTATATTAGGAGTAGGATGGCTATGACGGAAACAACTAGATTATCTATGAAACTAAAAATAACGATTAAAAGTCTTATGACCTACAAGTTATTGAAAGGTGAAAATTGATAAAAAGATTATACTGCGTACTTATAACATTTATATGAAAGGCTTTCGGTTCCTTAGAGTGGTTGATTAATAAATAAAATAGTTTGATTGGCAAATTAAGTAAGACTAATCTTAATTCATATATAAGTCGGAATAAAGTTAGTCAGGGTATTATTATATAACAAACTTAAGCCGAGCCGAGATGGTCCAGTGGTAAGAACGCGTGAATTTTAACCGATGATCGTGGGTTCACACCCGGGCAAGCACCACTGAATTCCATGTGCTTAATTTGTGATTATAATTCATCTCGAGCTTGACGGTGAAGGAAAACATTGTGAGGAAACCTGAAGGTGTCAAATTTCACAGAAATTCTGTCACATGTCTATTCCACCAAACCGCATTGGAGCAACGTGGTAGAATAAGCTCCAAACCTTCTCCTCAAAAAGAGGAGAAGAGGCCTTAGCTCAGCAGTGGGACATTCACAGGCTGTTACTGTAAACGCAAGTATTAGTTGCAGTTTCAGCGAGATGACGTACAAAGTCCTGACTATAATATCTTTAACATAAAATCAAAATAAATTTTATTCAAAACAACTCTTACCTTTCGTCAGTATTAAATTAAATTTAAAGCGCAGATTCTATCGGAAAAAAACCGACCAGAAACTCAGTAATTACTCTTTTCCGTTAACTAAATAACATAATGTAGAAGAAGAATCAAATTCTAGAGTGATTCATAGAGTAATACGCAATTTTCATTTATTATCTTTATACGATAGGATTGCAATTTTTATACAATTCTATTACAGTAGTGAAAATACAAGAGAGGATATTTTTAGAGTTTGCGGAGATGCAAACTTGATGTTACAAGTATATTTACTTCTCGTGTTCATACAATGTACGTCATTTTTTCAATATAAATAATATATAAATAATGTTCTGTATATACAAGATGGTGTTTTTAATGTACATTGATGTCTCTATCATTGTACGAAATGATATATTCCAAGTTAGTTAAAAATAGTCCGAAAAAATCATGAATACAATTGAAATAAAAACTTACATCACTTACGTATATTAATAAAAAAAATATCTTAAAATTGATCCCTGTGGAGTACTCATTTTTAGAACACAAATCCTTGCTATTTATTCCTAATATTGAAAATTGTAAACCATTATAAAATTAGACAAAAAAGGGGTTTCTTACGCTGATTTTTCTCAGGTCTCGGTTCTATTCTGAACTGGACGTAGTTTTGACTTGACTCTATATTGTAAGAATAAATTTGCATTTGCTACAAAATTACCTTTATACCTAGATGGAGAAGAAGTTCATTCATAATCATGGATAGTACAGTGTTAAAAACAAAATAGGCTTATAGTCAGGTTTTCTTAATCCTGTTTTAAAATCTGGTAAATCTGTACTTCATTTCAATAAATCAGAAAATGATCACGATCTTGGACACCCGTTGAGAGTTAAATTCATATACGGCACTAAAAAATTACTAAAACTCCAATCTATTGATAAAAGCGATAAACTCTATTAACGCGTCTGAGGTTAAAGGTGTGTAGTTCACGTCGAAAGGCATTCTTATTCGTTATAACATACCGTACTGTTGATATTTTTAAAGAGCAAATTATGTTTTTTTTAATTAATGCGTGTGTAGTATAAATATAATAATAATAATAATACATGTGTATTCATTATTATTATATTTATTCTCCATCAAGGTATAAAGGTATTTTTTTAGCAAATGCAAATTTATTAATCCGGCAAGGGGCCTCATTCAGTGCAACTCATTCTTCCTGACTGCACTAGCCGTCATCGCGTACCGACTCTACTACCTACTTACCATCAGGTGGAGTAGAACCATTTGCTCTCCCGGGTATTATAAAATAAAAGTCAACTTCAATTTTGAGTACAGCTCTCTGTGGGTTATATTACTATTACAAATTAAATAAGGGAACACTTTAATATTGCCATTATTATTTATTACTTTAATTTATTTGCCAATCATTAATTACATACTAATCCTCATCTAAAAACATTCCAAATTCAAGCCTTTATTTAGTCTCGGAAATAAATATTTGTATTAACATTTTGCAATCAATAATTTTGGTTTAATTTATACTTATATTCAATTAAAGTCCTAAAGAAGACGTCGGGCGTGCGATGATTTTATTAGCCCAGTACCGTCGGGAAGATCGCTTTGCTCGATAACCTTGCACAATATTTTCTTCTCTTTTTTCCTAAATGGCATACAAATTTTAGACTACAAATAAAGGATTGATAGCTAATAATGAAAAAAAAAATGATATAATTTCTCTAGGACTATAGTAGAAAAAGCGGAACGTTGAAAATCAATTCCAAATGGTAAATTCAAATACTGACATATTGATAAGCCACTTGGGTCCTTTAGCTGACATACAAATTGAATTCAATTTCGAATAGGTACGAGCAATTTAATTCTACTCGAGAAGTAATTCACTTATTGCATTTTATTAAGCGAACTCGATGCAAATGGTTATAAATTTATAATAGATATAAATATGCTTTGTAAGCCGCAAAAACCTAAAATACTTTTTTTTTCATTTCGTAAAATTAATGGAAGATGAATCTGCACTTAAAAAATAATGAATCAAATACATTGTTACAACTGCATCGGTATTGCTGGGACTGTGCCAAGTGATTGCGATGTTTCGTTTGACAATAGTTATTGATAATGCATAATTACTTTGATTGCATCTGTTTCTTGGTTAATTTAAATTCTTACATTTAATCTATTATACATTTCTCTTAAATATATTATAATGATTAATCAACATTTCTCCGTACGTTTCATTTAATTGAAATAATATTGTGTAATACAATGAAATCGTGTATGTATATTTGGCGTGCGTCAATCAATATGAGTGTTTGTCGCAAATGAAAGTACTTCCTGATACCTTATATCCCAATGCGACTTGGCGATCGGCGGTAATAGATTTTAATGGCAAGTTGTTGCTATATTTAAAACTTGGCATGCCCTCTACCGCGGCGCTCGGTGTACTTATTGCAACTGTGAAATGCTAAATGTCGAATATAAAAATTATACACTCGCATGTAATAATGAAAATTTATATCTCTTTATGTTTTACTATATCAGAATTAACTATACTCATATTTAAATCACCAATATTTCATTAGATACATCCCTCTTGTGTATGTTTTCTGGAATAAAATGTAATATATCGAATACACTATATATATGATAAATTAAATTGCGCGTCAATGAAGGAACAACTAATAAACATATTTTCGCATTTATACTAGTATCGATTAATATCTAGGGCACCGGGAGCGAATTGTGCGGTTGTGAATTATGTGTTATTTTTTATATCCCCAGCTCACAACACCGGAACGAGACAAAATACCATTTTTTTTAAGTCTAACCGCAAGTTACCTGTAAAAACATAAAACTATCAAAATCGCTGTGTTAATTTTTTTACATGATTTACGAATAAACAAATTCTAACTAATATGAAAGAAATCGTCTAAATTGACGATTACACTTTTAATACGATTGAAACATATGACGTCAGTTTGAAAACATAAAAGTCACCATTAAGTATATTCATATACGACTCTTCGCAATTTAATTCTACATACGACCTTCTACGCTGACAGAGGCGAATTATTATAGTCTCCCGACCTTATTGCTAAAATGTCAAATTTATTACGCACTTAATATGATGTGATGATTTTACGATGATACTGTATGTTTGAATAATTTATCTGTATGTATTCAAAGGGAACTTCTAAAAGTGACTTGTTGAAATTATCTATAATCTATATTTTCGGAAACATTCCTAAATGTGTTCGTCGATAACGTTGCCCTCAAATACGAATTGAAATGTATACCCAATTCTTTACAAAAACTTCTTATCTTTAGACAAGAAATACTTATAACGTCATAAAAAGCAATACATTACTTTGAATATTTCCAAACATATTGACGAGCCAAAATAATTAATACATCAATAAGTACTTGAAACTTTCGAACGTGTCAGGTCGTAAAAACAATTTAGTGTTTGGCAAATGTATAAAATTAGTTTGTTTTCACATTAGACCGTCATACATGCATAGGCTATGTACATATTGTACATCTGTAGTGAAACAAATGTATCGATTCGTATTTAAGTACAGTATGGTGATTTTGCGATGGTTTTGTTTCGTCGAATAAATAAAGCAGACGTGCAAAATGAATGTTCCTTTAAAGTTCGCAGGAAACAGAGTGAACAAAAAAAAAGCGAGTATCAAAAGCGGAAATCAGTGGACACACAAATGAGTAATTTTTAAAGTTGAATTTTATAATTAATTCAATATGGCGTTATATAAACGATTACAAATAAATACATATATGCGAAGAGAAATTTCAAAATATTGAACGTCTCTTTTCTGCGTGATTTATTCCCCTTTCACACAACCTAAATGTAACTTATGTTTGCAACAAACCTCATTACTTGTTGCTATCTATCGATATTTAAAGTAGGGTAACAGGTTGAATGGTACCGACCAGGTGGGCTTACATCTCATCCATCTATAATGTATAGAAATATTAAATAAATAAATAAAGTAAAACATATACATCGTACAATACAAAGAAATTATAAACATAAGATGACAATGGATGTGAATAAAATAATAACAATTCACACCTGGTCTCGCGTGAGAATCCTTTTTCAAAACATTTCCTGAAACATGCTTAATATATTATTATATAATATTCATTAAGTATAAAAAAATATCTTAGTTTTGTTTAGTTCATTATATTTCGAGGTCCTTATAAGTCTGCCTTGGCTTAAAAGTTGGTATGTTGTACAAAATTGTACCATGAAAACAAAAAAAAAAAAATGTATTAATAGGTGAGTTTGCGACTCTTCAAATAAATTATTAATTGTACTAACTTATTATTTTTTCGAGTACTTTGTATAATGTAGTATTATTGATATACAAGTTATTATTTTTCGTCTACTACGTACATTGTATTGTACATAAGAAATCTATTATCTACACAATGAGAGGGAAAAACTCGCATCCAGCACTTTTATGGTAACTTCAGCAAAGAAAATTAGATTGCAGCTTAGAATTCTTAAAAAAGTTCGTTGGAAATATATTCAAGAATTGAAGAATATGTTTTACTAGCGATCAGCCCCGGCTTCGCCTGGGTAGCAGAGTAAATATTCCTAAAAAAATATCTGTCGTAGTATTGTATCAGCTTTTAGCCACATTGGGCGTCAGCGGGGTCGCTGGGGCGCGCGGGCGGTTGCCTCACGCGGTGTGGGACCGCTTGAATTTATTCATTGCGCGATAGTTTTAATTTTACGATAACTCCTAAGATATTCATTTAAATTGGGTGACGTAAAGGGCTATTATAATAAACGTGAAATGCTTAAAGTAAATAACTTATTTAATTTGATAAAGATTAATATCATATCCGTTTTTATAGCTTTCCAATTATAACATTATTATGTAACCATTTTTTTAAACATAAAGGTGTGTATAGTTAGCTATCCTTAAAAGATAGACATATGCCATCACGGACTTTTCTGTATATCTTTGAAAGGGGAACAATTTCACAATACATTATTTTGTTGTGTTATATTTCAAAGGGATTTTATAGCGTCTTCGATGAAAGCTCCCGATCGGCTCGTTTTTTTTCCGACTTCTTCTACAATTATCGTCATATTTCAATAAATTTACAGAAAACATTAATGAATTATACACGTAAACCTTCCTCTTGAATCACTTTTTCGTGAAAACCGTATGAAAATCCGTTCAGTAGTTTTTTAGACTATCGCGTTCATACAGACAGACAGACGCCGCGGGGGACATTGTTTTATAATATGTAGTGATAGCGAATAAGGTCGGGTCGAGTTACCACAGCCATACTTTATTGTACTTTTACAATACCTCTTAGAATGATATATCTACATTATGTCGGTTGGTTTAGACTAAAAATAAATATGCCAAAAATAAACCACTGTATATATTTACTACATATGTATGCAACACTAATTTTACACAAAACATAATTATTGCAATGCCGCTTAACGCTTTATATATTAAGTTATATCCGAAACTTGGCTCGCTCAGAATTTTATCTCGAAATCTTTGTATTTCTTAAAGCAAATAATTAAGTTAATTTTAATTGTTATTGACATTTAGTGTAAAATACATTTAACATAATGCAATATATACAAATATACTTTTAATATTTTATTTACAGACATGGCAGGTTTGTTAATTTTATTATATAATTCCGAGAGGGTGCTGTCAGGTGATCATATATGTCATGTCTAACTTGAACGTAAAGTAAATGAAGATCTAAAATTTCTCAGAGCTATGAAGCCCTGAGAAATTTTAGATTCATGAGAGAATTTTATTTCCAGATAAACAATTTTCTAGTTTGTAATCTGAACTGAGTTTAGTTCTAAGATATGTTTCCTCCGAGATCTTTTCTCTTGAAAATTCTTGCTTTGATTAAGTTACCTCGAAGTTTCCTGTAGTAAAATCTTATATTTTATATTAACTATGTATATTATAATATATTTTACTTAAAATATATTATAATATAATATATCAACTGGAGATCGTGGATTCAAATCCAAGGCCACGCTGATGTTTTGGGCCACCCGATGTTAAGTGATCACCACCTAATAGATTTCGACGCTGTGAGAAATATTGACCATTCTTGAAGTCATCACTATTCCACCAACCTCTTGAACTAAACTTAAGCTCACTATCCATTCAAATTCTAACATAAAGTACTAAGTATTGTTCGGTAGAATATGTGATACGTAGGTGGTACCTACGAGGACGGGCAAGCATACTTCATATCTTTCGTTCTAATGGAAGACAGCAAAAGTAAAAACTAATAAAGTAACAGTCTGTACATGTCTCACTCCTGGGCTCTCCTGTTGAGGTTTGGAGCTTACTTCGCAACGCTGTATCAATGCAGGTTGGCGGATAAACGTAACCAAAATTGCATCCACATGTTGGTTTTGGACCATTTGAACCTTTTGATTTATTCATTTTTCATTTTTCTACAAACACAGATTATATTTTTTTCAATTTTACTGTAGTTTCTACAAAGTTTATATAAATTATAGACAGCATATTATACTGATTCGAAATCATGAACTTAATGACAGGGTGTAATAATTTTTAAAATACTAAGCAAAAAACTATCCCGGATAATTTTACGAAAATTACAAGGCAACACAGTTGCGAGCAATAGCGCTCGATAGCTCTTACCTATCGGGTAGCTAAGACACGAGGTCATGACCTCAGTAGTCATGTCAATTAATATATTTCTTTAAGTAATTTTTTTTGCTTAGTATTTTAAAAATTATTACATAAATAGAACCGACACACGATACCTAATAACCACTTCACGGGTCGGACACGAATTTTGTAACACCCTGTATAGGGTGACATATGCATAGCAAAAAGAAAAAAGAGGAAAATAAATAAATCGGATTTTTTTTAGATATCTATAATCGTATATAAAAGATAAGAGTTTAAAATACATGCTGTGAATTTTCATCGCTGTTGCTATGTTTAAAAAGATGTCATCATAAAATGATAATCATGACCTTTCTCAAATAGCGAAGGGAATCAAATTAACTACATGGAATCTCTTAGCAGCGGTTTCTCGTATTTTGCTTACGAGATATTCTCGTTTTAATATCTACAACTTTAATTGGAATTGTTAAATACAATAAATGATACTCTTTTATATTTTCCATAGCCGGTTCAGTTTTATGAGTTAAAATTTAAAACAACTCAAAATTTTAATATTATATTACTATTTTGTATGAAAGTTTATACGATTTGTCGTTATCATAAAAAATTACACAAAACCTAGTATAACTAAAAAGTTTTTTTTTTTTTTCGATATTAAGTTCAAAGGTAAACGTGTAATGTTAAAATACATACACATACACATATGCTTACACAAAAATGCGAACAATTTGCTGATAACATGATCACATGAATAGTGCTTAGATATATAAATGTAAAACATACGTCTTACTTATCAGTTCAGCGTTATGCGCTTAGCAACGATCCTCAAGTTTCAGTGTATTTTATTACGATCTTTACATTTTGTTCTGTTATTGATTACCCGGTATATTGATATAAGATGCTATTTGGTATTATATCTCTATATATTATATATTAAGAATATATATTTTTATAAAAATAACTAAGATAAGAGTCTGTTTTGATAATTATTAAATATTTATTCAGTACAAATTGACTGATAACAACAATGAAACAGATAAAATCGATTGAGGTAGAAATTTTAAAATTTGCGTCATTCACCAAACCTTTATTCTTTTTATTTTTTTCTATAGGAAACTGTTTCCCTTCTGAACTGGATCCCTTGTGATCATTTATTAACATCGGAACCATTGTGATCATTTATTGACAATTGCAGATACGGTATCAAATTGCTAACAGAATAAATCTGTTTAATTTTCGAAAGATGAGGTTATGGGTGTAATAAGTGATCTCTAACCCTTAACTACTTTCTGAAACGCTGATCAATGCCTCGTTAACATATTATTTTACTTTCATCTTAATTATAATTGGTCGATGGCAGCTAATGACGTAATAGATGACCAATGAGCGTCCAGTATTTATTCAGATAAGGAATCCATCAAAAACTGGGAATGAGTCCTACCTTAACTGCAAATTTACGGTACTCGTTACTCAAATATAAAATAATGTTTGATACTTAATCTCCATAAAAATAAACAAAATTAAAATAAAATGGGATTTTCCTACGAAAACAGTCATTTAATAAAATATAGTACCTACTCAGATTATCCCAGCGGCGGATCTATACAAATTTCAATTAATCATTCAATTCGAAAATAATTATGATTGCCCCTAAATTATATATAATTCTGTGTAATAATCTTACTGACATTCTAAATAAGTATTTTTATCTCGTAAGATTAATTACGATTTCAGTAAGTTTGAGTCTCGTAAAATGTACATCATACCCTTTATCGAATTTAATCTATGAAATATTTATTTGCATATTTTTTATAGGGAAAATCCACGGGAGTTGCGAAACAAAGCCGAGAAGCAAAGGCGGGACAAAATGAATGAATCCGTCGCAAGATTAGCCTCGATAGTCCCGCCGGTGGTCAAACCCGGCCGAAAAATGAACAAGAGGAACGTACTTCGACTTGCAGCACACTATCTACGTTCCCATCAACATGGTACGTTTTTTTAATTACTTTATACTACCTACGCTGCCATCAAAGTAGTACAGTTTTTCTAAAGAGTTAAAAAGTTGTCAATATGCACGGACCCGGGTGCATATAAATGGACTCATGATTTGTGTGTATGCCTAGACTTATAAGTCGGTATTCCGTGAGTGAGGAAATAATGAAATTTAATATCTATCAGTAACCTAAGCATGATATTGTGCTGAATTCGTTTTTACGCGATTTCACAACGCAAGACGATATTTCCTTTCTATAAAAAATGTTATGACTAGTCAACGGACTCGTCGCCTGTATAAAATATGATAATTAAAGCTTTTATGTACTTTTAGCCGTTACGTAATAAAAGGAAACTTATAAATCCAGTCCGCTTAATATTAAGTTCTTACATTTTTAATGTATCAGATGGCTGGATGGATTAGGAGAGTTAGGAAATAAAGAGTGCACCTGTGTTTGCGCACACACTTGTGCACTATAATAATTATGTTCCACGCATTTGGCTAGCCTCACTCGAGCATTGATTGTTGCCCGGTGGAAAATCGATCAGGAGGACGTCATCATCATGTTTGGTACTATCCACACTTGTTGTATCGTTAACCAAACACACACTTCCAAAGTTTCAAATAAATACAAATTTAAGTTTCAAATAAAGTCTTACTATATTCTTATACCAATTTACAGTGTTAATTATGTACTCGTAAAGAGTTTAAATGAAAGCCCTGATTGCTTAGTGGTTAGAAGACTTGGATCTTAACCGATGGTTCCGAGTTCAAACCCTGGCAAGCATCATTGCATTTTCGTGTGCTTGCTTTGTGTTAACGATATATCTCGAGCGCGGCGGTAAAGGAACACATAAGAAAATCCACCACATTGGAACAGCATGGTCGAGCAAGCTCCAAAACCTTCCCCTTGAAGGAGGGGAGGCCTCAATCCATTTACGAAACGTTACGTTAAATTTTGTAATCTCTACTAATATATAAAGGTGAAGAGTTTGTTTGTTTGATGCCGCTAATCTCAGAAATAAAGATTCAAATTAAAAAAATATTTTTATGTTGGATAGTCCATTTATCGAGGAAGGCTATAGGCTATATAAAATCACACTACGACCAATAAAAGCTGAAACGAGAAAATTGATACATTTTGAAAGCTTCAGTTGCGGAAGCTGCGTAAATAGTTAAAGTTACGAAACAATTATGTATAACGGAGTTATTCCTCCGCAAAAGTTCTAAAAAAAAGTCCGTGATATCTTATGTCTATCTTTGAAGGTTGACTCGCTGTAACCTTTTTTATGGTAATCAAACTATTTCAAAAGTAATGCATTATTTGCGAAGTCGGTTTCATAAACATGGTATTCATTCTTATCTAAATAAATACGTTAATCATCACGAGTATTTAATTTTGAAAAAAATGCCCGTACGTCATTTGATTTCAATGAATCTCTTAGGAGATATCACAGTTAAAAAATAATTCCGAGCGTGGTAGCTCTGCGCGGTAGCAAGTGCGCGGCTCGGGCGCCTGTGTTCAGCGAACTGCTTTTTTTATATGTTTTTGCGATATCTCATTGTATCATAATTAATTTAAATAAACAATCATTTTGATTTTAAAAATTAAACTATCCATTCTATATATATAATAAAAATGTACATGAAGATATATGAATAAAACTATTACCTTAGTCAACACAATCTTGGGGGTCTTAATCAACACAATAGAACAAAAACAATGATTGTTAGAATTTTTGTTTGTTTGTCTGTTTGTCTGTACATTTGTACGTGCTAATCTTAGAAACGGCTTACTTTTTTAACTTACTTTTTTATAAGTATTTCATTAATTATAATATACAGTTTTTTTATAGTTTATATTTTCACATTACTTTTTATAGTTTGACATATTTTAACAGGTTGTTTGAAAATACTAAAATACTTAAGTTTTTGTCTTCGGTTTGTAAATAACTTTGTAAGTTAAAGAACGTATTTACGTATTTCGTTTCGTCGCCGCGTATATTTTTTTCTCATTGTTTTCTTAAATTTATGCTTAGTCGGTTAGTTGATAATAAGTACTAACAACATAAATACACATATTTACTTTTAAAATTTTAAACCGTACCGTTTGTGGTCATGAATAAAGCAGAGACAAAGACATTCAAGTATGTCGGAATAAATTTAAGGGAATGCTGTTTCTCTCTTGGCTAATTGTTTGTTTTCCTATCTAGATCCGGGTGCGGTGAAAACCAATAAATACTGATATCCAACGGAAAAAAAAAATGTTATATATACTGTCATATTATAAATCTGCTCTTAACGATTTTTGTAAAATCGACGCGGGAGAATACGTGGATTTTTTTTTAATAAAATGAAAGCGCATTATGTTCCGTACAAGTGACAATGAATGTATGAATTTACACTGCATGAATATTTTACAGAAACAATGTTATTTGTCTCACTGGATGTGACCCAAGGCTACCTGCGTTAGACTTAAATCACGTATGCCTGGTACATACATTTTCCACATTGTTTGACGTTGCGCCTCACGTCCCTCCTCGTTGTTCTCCCAGCCACAGCATCATAATATAACCTTCCTTAAAATCCGGATTATTAATTATTGAAACCGCGAAAATAATTATATCAATTAGTTCTTGTGAGATTGTTCAATAATACGAAATCCAGCTTTATAAAAAATGTGCACGTAGACATTGTGATACATAATTGCATAAATAATATATTATTTATGATCTTATATAATAAGTAATCAATCCATTGAACGCTGAACCCTTTTGTTTTTAATAATCATATGTTTTTGTATCTTGTGACGCAGTAAAGTATGATCTAGTTTCTAGATCGAACTACGCTTCGTTTTTTGAATAATTATCTAGTTTCACCACATTCTTGCCCGTAATTGTTATGACTCGGAATGTACGCTCATATATAATTAATATAACCCGACAAAATGAAGTATACATATTATTTCAATTTTCTGTCATCAACGTATGCAATTTGAAAAATTATAATCTTATTATAATTGTTAAATTTATGTATAATTATGTTTGTTTTGTGTATTGAATCTTATATTTGAATGCTGATTGAAAATAATTTTACAATGGAAACTCTTTACTTCTAGACTTGATTGTTCAAAATTCGTTCAAATTTTATTTGAATTGGCACGTTTAGACATGTTATAGTTTCAGAAACATAAACAATCTAACATACATAACAAGATATAAAGAAGAAAACGTTCGTGTAATATTTGTATATCCCTTTTCTTGGCAATGTATCTTTGAAGATACATTAAAATTGAAAAAAATGAAAATATTTAGATAGCTCCTTTGTTTTCGAATGTAAGTTAATTTTATTAAAGTTGGCAGCACTGGTGAGCTGTCAAACTTCTTTACTTTTCAACCGACGCCATACAAACAAACAAACAGGTAAGAAAAATACAAAAATAATGTTTTTTATGCTTATTTTATGCATGTATTCGTAAAATTATAAATTATAATTGTTTTTCTACTAAATTAATCAATTTCGAGTATATATAATTATCTGGTGGATGGTTTTATTGACTTTCTAAATGGATGTATCTCGTCGTGCACACTGCCAAATACCTAACAGTTTTGTGTTTATTTGGGATGTATCTCATGGTACACACTGCCAACTTCTCTAACAACTAATACAGAATCGTCCTGTATCTGTACGTGCACACTGCCAAACCCATAAACAGTTCATTACGCTTACAAAAGCTTAGCTTATTATCTATTCTTTTTAGGTAAAAAAGCTGCATGTGCTTCCGAGAGCTAGAAAAATACTTGTCCAACCCAATCAAACATCAAATGAAGAAATTTCAGAGTCTGATTGTGAATAAGAAAATATTACTTTTCAAAAGCATGTCAATAATAAATCGTCACCGGATCCATCGCTTCCTTTTTCTCTTGAAAATCTTCACATACTTTCTGACAATGAATGTAACTTTGCCGTGCAAACAATAACATATTCCTGTCCTTCGGGACAAGTACTACCACCTATTAAAACCAATTCCGTGGACTCTGCAGCTCAAGCTTCCCTCCTTTCGTCTATCCCTCCGTCGCCAATTAACTACTTGAATTTTTGTCAGACCCAAAAACCTAGGATTAACCGAATAATACCTGAAACACCTGAGCCATCATCACCATTAATAGTAGTAGATTCACCATCGCCATCCAACATAAAGAATACGCGTTCTCAGCAGCCAAGCTTGGTTGTAACACGACCTGCGCCTATACACAGGAAGTAATTAAATTTCAATTGGGTAAACAAGAAATTTGAACACAAGGTTGAAATACATAATACAGAGTTACCAACTCCGGACAGTATTAAAACACCACTAGAATATTTTCAGTATTTCCTAGATGATGACATTCTTGATATGATAACGGAGCAAAGTAATTTATATTCGACTCAAACAATTGGTCGCTCTCTTAATTTTTCAAAACAAGATGTCAAAGATTTTATCGCAATTAATTTGCTTACGGCAATTGTGAATATGCCGGCTTATACTGACTATTGGTCTGAAGAATTTCGATTTTATCCAATAGCTGAAGTAATGACATTTAAAAAGTTTCAGCAAATATGACGGTACATTCATTTCAACGAACTAGATGACGGTGATCGATATTTCAAAGTTAGACCCATCATTGAAAAAATCAGTAACAATTTTTTGAAAGTCCCGCATGAGACAATGTTTAGCATTGATGAACTGATGGTGTCCTATAAGGGTAAGAAAGCGGGTAATCGTAAACAATACATCAAAAGCAAGCCTCGCAAATGGGGGTACAAAATATTTGTTAGAGCAGGTGTTTCGGGCTTCATCTACGATGTTGTCTTATATGGTGGTGAAGACACCTTCTGATATCATAAATTTACGATAGAAGAGATGTGTTTGGGCTTGGGGGCAAAAGTTGTCTTATCACTGTGTAAAACTATTCCGGATCCAGTATGCTCCGTTGTATACTTTGATAGCTTTTTTACCAGCCTGGAGCTTATTCATATGCTTCGAAATGAAATGGGAATATTCTCATTGGGTACAATTAGATTCAATCGATTGCGTGGAGCGGAAAAGAAGCTTTTATCGGATAAAGCTCTAAAGAAAAAAGGACGAGGCTCATACTCTCGAGTTGTGTGTAATAAAAATAAAATATGCATTGTTAAGTGGCACGATAATAAAGTTGTGACCGTCCCTAGCAGCTATGTATCAGAGACGCCAGTTGGAGTAATATAACGCTATAGTAAGGACACTAAACGTAGAACCGCTATCCCCTGTCCTGAAATCTTCAAGCATTACAACGCGCACATGGGAGGTGTAGACCTTGCGGACATGTTGGTTGCCCTCTATAGAACAGAAATGAAAAGTCATAGGTGGTACTTGCCAATATTTTCACAGATCTTGGATATGTGCGTAAATAATAGCTGGATTTTATATAGCAGACATATTCCCGGAAATAATTTCAAGCAACTTTTTTTTTGTACCAAATTATGTCACAGTAAAGTCCTAGCTAATCTGGCAATGTATATGTAGAGATACATTGCAATCATTATGTATTATTAAGGAGTATTGGCAATGTATCCCACAGGATACCTGTGTTTTTTTTTAAACTTTCCTTATGGGATTTTTTTTGGATTTTTCTGGGCATCTTTGGGTTACAAGCATTACGCCATATAAAAATTATTTTGATATTCAAAAAATTTTTTCTCTGCCAAGTTAAGGGATATACTGATTTTTTTAAGAAAATTCAACATACAAACACACCTCGAGAGCATGATATATATTCATAAATAAATCACGATAGGTAAATAATAAAATGGTTAAACATAAACGACATGTAAATTTATTTCCCGACAGTGAACACGTAGTGAGCCGAGTGTTGGAATATGATACATCATTATGACATACGTATTCTGACACCTTAATATTAGTGATACTCTACACACGAAAGCAACACATAGTTCGTTAAAGGGAAATAATAAAACATTTATTTGCCCACAAAAACACAACGCATCAAAATAAATAGCACATTATTTTTACTAACACATTTTCCCACTGCTGGGCTAAGGCCTCTCCTCCTCTTTTGAGGAGAAGGTTTTTGGAGCTTATTCCACCATACTACTCCAATGCGAGTTGGTGGACTACACATGTGGCAGAATTTCAGTGAAATTTGACACAAGCAGGTTTCCTCACGATGTTTTCCTTCACCGTCAAGCACGAGATGAATTACAATCACAAATTAAGCACATGAAATTCTGTGGTGCTTGCCCGGGTTTGAACCCACGATCATCGGTTAACATTCACGCGTCCTTACCACTCGGCTATCGGTAAAGAAAATTTAAAACACTTCGCAACTAGGACCCGTGATTCTAAACTTAATTTATTTAATAAAATAATTTATATCAAAGTAAAATCAAGACAAGCAAAACATGAATAATAAACACAGATGACAATCGCAACCATCGGTAAGATTCGGGTGTTTTAACCACCGCGTCAACTACTTATTCAGTTATTAAAAAAAAATTGAGTAGATATCCATTTTACCATGCAGAGTCGAGACGGGTAGCAAGCAAAAAATAATTACGAAACGATTAAAAATGAATACATAACATTACAAATACTAATCTGCGCAGTTGAGTTTTTAGTATAACTTATTTGTTCTACGCAACAAATTCATACCTACTAGTTATACCGTGAGTCACGTTGGAAGGTGTTACAACCCGCTTTAGGTAGCCATTCATACAGTATTATACAAATGGGGGGGGGGTAGTGTTTATATTTATATTGGATTTCATATTTATTTAATTAAATGCATTTAAGCGTGTTGAAGGAAAATAAGTATAGTAAAGATAAAAATAGGTGTCAATTATTAAATATGTAATCGTTTTTGATAATAATTGGTGGTTGGTGGTGTGTGTGGTTTTTATTATTAAACTAGTTTTAAACGTCGACTTCACACACGTGAGGCGGCAAAGATACAACCATCTATTTCCCTTTTTTATATAAAAAAGAAGGTGGACTTGCAAGTGATGATGATGATGATGATGACTACTATCATGGTACTATGATAGTACCATGATAGTAGTCACTTACGATGTAAGAAAATTATTTCAAGATTATTAAAACATTAAACATACTTCTTACATCGTAAGTACCTTGGGAATTAAGACTATATGTCTCTTGTGCATGCAGTCACCCTTAAAATCAGAGCACAATAACACTATTATAATTATAGCTGGTTGAGAATTAAAATATGACGTGATGAGTGACTGGTACCTACACACAGGGGCTTGCACAGAGCCCTACCACCAAGTATAGTACTAGAATCAAAACTTATAAAATATAATTTTAAACCTTAATTCAAATGAAGAATGAGTTGGAAAGGATGTGATCTTATTTGGTTCTCAAAATCATTTTTCAAAAGATGACTGTGTGGTCAAATGCTAGCATTTCTCCATACCATTATTTTTATTTTATTGTTTTTTTAAACTTTGTTAATTTCGAAGTGATGATTTCGAGTTGTATAGTTATGTATATATATTAAAATTCAATCATTATATACATAATTTACGTATACAATAACATATAATAAACGTACTATTTTTACGTAGGATTTTCTTTGACTGCCTAATGAGTGGGCAGTACGTAGTGGTATTTATATGTACATTGGCACGTGATGATGTTCTTCTGAGCGATTTCGGCCACGGCGGAAAATCTCAAGAGAGATTAGCCACCTGTTTAGGACCTATGTATTAAAGTGCACAAATGGATAAACTGCAGTTAAATATAATTTTAATTTTTTAGAACGTTATTTTATAATTATAAACATTTTTTTTAAATATAGAGAAAGACATACAATATATTCTAACATATTTCCACGCTTTATACTAATTAATTAGTATGCCTTACGTTTATTGAATGAATCATTATGAGTAAAACATAATAATATATTCACAGCACTTAGCATAGTAGACTGTCGTGAACTGTTATTACATTGTCCGATTAAAAAGTCGTGAAAATCTAACATTACAAGCTTAAAACACAGATATCTTAATTTGATACAACTTCAAGTCTGTTAATATATTCGATGCTGACACTCCATGACGTAAAATCAAATGGAATGGTATCGGGACAGAGAATTAAGTTATCAAATAAGGGTACGATGTTTTCGTGCAAAAACCGAAAATGCATAGATCGTTCCACTCATACTTCGTCCGCAACTTTAACGGTTTACAAACGAATACTAATGCAGATAGTTGTATTGCACGCCGTATTGCGTATTATGTAGACTTTGAGATTTTTTATCTCTATCTATTAGTCTTAGACCTTATTCTATAAATATTTAATAGTTTATTACATTACAAGTATGTTTCGCTTGGCAAAAAATATAACTTCATAAATATCGGGTAAATTTTACAGTAGCTAACTCCTAAGTCCTACTCAAATGTAAAAAAACTCTTATTTTCTTCTCTTCATTTCAAACATAATTTTTAAAATCTTGAAATATAAAAATCTTAGTTTAAAATTTGTAGGTTTTCATTTTTTTTTTTTTTTTACTATTAACCTTGCCGCCATATAGGTTGTATTTTGAAAACAATATTTTAGTAGGTGTCTACAAATTTCTAGCGCACAGCCGATACATTGTTAAAACTTTATCGATTTAAAACACGAACACTTACATGTCTCCACACTTTCATTCTCTTGGTAATGGATTTTCGGAAATCCAATTTCAGGAATATCCATCAAATAGAAATTTTCAAGTCTATTTTATAGTTAAGAACGGGGTTGTTGTTAACGCAAACCTTTTTAGGAGTTAATATTTTTTAGGTCTGTAACTACAGTTTTTAAAATAATTATAAACAGTATAACAGTATAATGTTATTCTGCATTGTTATGGCTGTTACCTCTTTGTTAATTGATTACCCAAAGCCAACCAACCCAAGTTGGATGTTAAGGATATAATAAAGGACAAATATCAATCCTGCAGGATTAACGGGCGACAAAACTTTTCATTGCTTTTATGATTGCCCCTGATCCGCCGTTTTTATTGAAAGCGTATTGTGTGAAATGTCAGTGACAAATTTAATTTTGCTGAAGTTATAGTTATGAAATAGTAATTACTTTATATTACAATGCGTCTTACCTGCCATGACATACGGTGCCGAAACGTGGACACTAACTGCGGGACTAGTCCACAAATTCAAAGTCGCTCAGCGTGCTTCCATAGCACGAGCGAGCTATAGTCCGAGCATAGCTCGCTCCAGCGAGCTATGCTCGGAGTATCTTTGAAGGATAAGATCAGAAATGAGATTATCCGGAAAAGAACCGGAGTCACCGACATAGCTTGCAAAATTAGCAGGCTGAAGTGGCAGTGGGCTGGTCACGTATGTCGTAGGACCGATGGCCGTTGGAGTAGACGAGTCCTAGGGCGCCCTCCAGCCAGGTGGACCGATGACCTTATGAAGGTGGCGGGCACCGACTGGATGTGGAAGGCGGAGGACCGGGAGCTTTGGCGCACTTTGGGAGAGGCCTATGTTCAGCAGTGGACTACGATTGGCTGTTGATGATGATGATGATTATAAATAAACATATTTATGGAGGGTTTTAAAATTTGTAAGTTATTTCCAAAAAACAAAATATCTGATGGGCATCAAACGTTAAAAGTTAAAAAACGTACATAAAATTCAAAATAGGCGGATGTATTGTACAACGATCATCCTTAACTAATTTTTTAGGGTTTAATTTAATAACTTAATAATTATCCAGTTTATTTATGCTCAACTCTTGTCTGATATAACAAAAATATCCTCCATAGTTTAGTTCCATAGTTTAAAGAGTGTTTTGCCCACCCCCGTATCTTTCCCCTTTCTTTTATAATAACGCTTACTTCTGATACAATATTTTTATCGATGGGATTTTTTAAATCCGTACAATTTTTACATATTTCTTCTCAAGTCTAATAAACGTTACGGATCTTAATATATTTGTTATAATAAATATTGTATGTACGTTTACACAAATTCATACACATTTCTAAACTTGAGTGTTGATTGTATCATTCGTTCTTGATGACGATATTATAATAACTACATCACAAGAGCATTTTATTATTCTGCAACAAAAATATTACATAAGTAATCGGAATAAAAAAATATCTGATAGTCATTCTAATTAAATAAGAAATAAGTGACTAAATTTTATTAAAATTCCGGTACCTTGCATTTTTTGAATATTGTGATTATATTATATATACAAAGAGGATTCCCAAATTTAAAATATCCTAACTAATACTAAGTTTAAATAAATTAATATACGATACATATATCACGTGTACTTTTCTAGTATGTCACATTGCTGTACAGAAACTGTCTAAGCGAAGAATTCAATGCAGCGTGAAAGAAACGACAAACTTATCACAACACTCACACTTGTAAACATAACCGTAAAACGGAGAGGTTATATACGCATTATCACAAGTTACTGGAAATCGACTAAAATATTTGTTATATATGTTTCAAATTTTTTGTCTATTGAAATAAGTCTCCAAGTAGTCCCGTATAATTTTATTTTACGTTAGTCATGTATTTTTTTATGGAAAAACGGATAAAAACACTTTCTTAGGCTGTCATTAATGTATTCTATTTATTAATTCTATTTAAAATTTAAAAATTCTTATTTAACGTAAGTTAGTATTTGGTAATAGACAAATTGTAACCGCCCTTCCTTTACCTAGGACGGTTACAGTTTGTTCAAACTGTGGCATTTTTCTTACTGAGAGAATATTATACCCGACATAACTTCTAAACGAAAAGTCCGATCCGGATCATTTAAAGTGAAATTTACATGTAAATAATCACACCATTTAAATGGATGGAGGAGAATAATATCACGATACATATCCACCTCTATTCGATTCCACCGTATTTAAACTTAATAATTTAAACAAAAACTGTAATTGTGGCTTAACTATAATAATTAGGCATATATCATCGATAATTTTTTTGTGAGCAATCATGAGTACTGCAGTAATATATAGAACACTTTTTTATATACCGTCAATAGTTTTCGCAGCGCAATAATGACTTTTATAGGCAACAATTTGATACCTTGGGTTACATTGTTCCATTTCAGGTCAGGGATCTCTAATTTTTTGAAAAAATAATATTGCCTATGTTTCTTGGTAAAGATGTAGATTTCTAAGGGTGAAAGAATATTAAAAATCTGTCCAATCGTTTTAGAGTTAAATCGTAACAAACAAACAAACAAAAAATCAAATCTTTCCTCTTTATAATATTAGATAATAATAATAATAATAATATAGATAACACGAATTGTTACGTTTCGATTATTTTGATTGAGTTTTATTTTATCGAACTCGATTAAGTTACGTCTTCGATAATAATGCAGCTCCCTTTAACACTCACTTAATGTCACGGTCACGCACTCGACGATAACTTTGGGTCAAATTATTTGACACAGTTATTAATCTTTGTCGAAATTATTAACTTTTAAATGAATATGCATTTTAAAAGTTTTACATTTTATTGGGACTTCCACATACATATATTACGGAATATTTCGAAAAACGTTACAGGAAATACTTCTTTGGCCGTCGTTTTTAGTTTTATATAAATATACGAAATAATGATATATAACAGATTAGTATATCCAGTGATAATATAAGATACAATGTTTATCAAATAGAAAATATTTATCTAATTGGTAAGCCGTAAGCGGATAGATCATTATTATGTTCCGTGAGTAATTTACATATTGGTTCAAATTACAAATGTAAAACATGAATTTTGTATTTACTTTATGGGAAGGCTTCGTGAAAACCTATTTTTAGGTACCACACTTTCATTACATTTTCTACCGCCGGACAGCAGTAATTAGTATTGTTTTGTTTCGATTTGAAGGGTGAGTGAGCCAGTGTAACTACAGGCAAAAGGGACATAACATCTTAGTTCCCAAGGTTGGTGGCGCATTGGCTGTCACGGGTGGTTAATATTTCTTATAGTGCCAATGTCTATCGGCGATAGTGATAACTTACCATCAGGTGGCCCATTTGCCAGTATTATAATTAAAATAAGGAACATATAATTTTATTAAGAGCATTTTTTATATAAGTTTTTTTAATAAGTTAACTTAAGTTGCTGTAAATAATGATAGTGTATTAAGTGTACGAAAATGACAGCTACAAAGGAGTATGCAATGCCACGCAGCTCACGCCAGTTATATTAAAGAAAAAACTAAGATTGACACTTCTGCACCAATGCACGCTGTCAATGCATACAATTTTAACTCCATTAATAAAATTGCATATTAATTTTCTATATTGTTCGCTATTCACGATTCCATATATGTAATGTTGTATAAATACGTACAAGTTTGTTACATCGAAACGCAGTTTTACTTCTATATACAAATTCACGCAATCATCATTCAAGATATATCATGCCTATTCAAGCATTACATTTATTGATTGTCAAAAATCTACCACTAGTTCGGAAACAAACACCTCAGACCTGAGAAGTCCCGGCGAAAGCAGGATTTTTTTTTCTTCTTTCCTATACAGAGTATTTATACATTGACAGATATTTTTTATTTTATTTTTTGAAATACCCTGGAGGCCATCGTTTCTTTCCCAAGGTGTGCAATCCTCTAAGAAGTCATTGGTTGTGTAATATCCCTTTGCACACAAGTGTTCCTTAACAATTCTTTTAAATTTCACAATTGAATATATTTGAACGCTTTCTGGGATCCTGTTGTAAAAGCGTTTACATTGTCCCATTAAAGACTTACTAACCCTGTGTAATCTGGTAACAGTGGTTGTAAGTTTATACTTGTTCCTGGTGTTAACATTATGTACGTCACAATTCCTGGGAAAATCTTTTATGTTTTTGCATACATACATAACATTATCAAATATATATTGAGAAGCGACAGTCATTATTTTAATTTCTTTAAGCTTACAATTTAGTGAATCTTTTGGGCCCAGGTTATAAATTGCACGAATAGCCCTCTTCTGCAGTACAAAAATCGTACTAATATCGGTAGCATGACCCCAGAGTGCCATAAGACATTATACATCACTTTAAATTGTCGGAAAAACAGCTTTAGTCGCCCACCATTATTATTATATTCGCTTCTAAGCCAACAGTTACAATAGAAAAATTAAATGAAATGAAATAAGAACCACGCTGAGAACCCACTTCTGATATTACATAAAGAAAAATAATGAAAAACTCAACAGAGTATTTTTCCACATTTTCTATTTTTAAATATGATTTTATTTGCGGGTGCGGTTCGGTCTGTTCATCAAGAATCTTTTTCTCAGGAATGCGTAAAGATATAAAGTCTCTTGAAGCTTTGAAAAATTCAAACCTCAGACAACAAGTCTGCACAATCAAAAGATATAGCCATTTATGTCGCATATAGGGTACTTCCTGTTGACCTAAAATCATGAAATTTGGTAAGAAACAATATCTTGTAGCACAAATATAGGAAAAAATCCGAAAACCGTAAATTTGCTATTTAAATAAATTAAGGAAATTAATTTTTACGAACAAATGAAATAAAGATCTATGAAAAAGTCTAAATCTTAAAATAAACTGATAAATCTTTCAGTATTTTGTGGTGGTACGAAACCCTCAGTGCGCGAGTCCGATTCGCACTTGCCTGGTGTTTTTTTTAATTATAACTGAACCTGACTGAATTCGTAGAACTTATGTTTGCAAAGTTGCTTTAATGCCCTAGCTCGGCCTTGTGATCTCCATCATAAACAATTTCTGTTACATAAAGAGAAAATAAACTTGCATTAATCACCGAATATCAGTAAATATCAGCATGATCGAATTATAGAAACAGAATGTAAGCAAAACCAAAATAAATTGAAAACACAATTTGGTTACTAAAAACATAACCAGCTCAAAGCTTAATAAATATGTAATATAATATGTAAATACCATTTGGAAGCGGATAAATGTAGCAATACAAAGATGAAATACATAACATTTAGCTTAAATTGTATAATCAGATACCTGTTTGTAAATGAAAATACGATTGCGTTATTGCTTTTCAAATACGTGTTTATTTTCAATTTTGTTATAAATACGTACATGGATTTCAACTATTTTGGGCAAAAATTCGTATAGGATTACATAAAGTACCTTTCTAGTTAGTATGTAAGCAAGGAGAGGATTTTAATCCGATTACAAGACCCGATAGTCTTGATTCATTTGTTTTAAGAAGTATGGGAGTATCAAATTTCTTAACCCTGGCTTTTAGTAAGTTATAATAATATGTAATGACCCACCCTGGATTATAATTCGGAACGATTAGTAATAAAGCGGGTAAAAAATGGCGCTCTAATATTAAATTTATCTCGATTAAAGAATTAAACACATATGAAGTGTTCCCGTGAAAGGATTTATAATTCCATTGTAATAGACAAAATACTTAATTTCGAAGAAAATTCATTATTCAAAAGGATTTTAGAAATAAGAAGATTATGCTGAACAATGGCGAAAATTTTCATCGTGCATTCGATAATTTTATGAAATCTCTGTTTTTAAACTCTTTTACGAGCTAAGCCTTCACAAGCAATTAAGTGAATTAGCAACTTTTACAAAGGCCGAAGTATTTACCGAGAATTAGGAAGATGAGCTTACTTTTTTATGCTCTCAAAAAACCATATTTAATACATTTGACACAACTTTTGACACATCCCCTCATTTTGAGAATACCGCTGCCATATCTAGTATCGGGACGTGGAGTTCCGCGGTCAATTGGAATGAGCTGTAAAAGCTTTATGCGCTCAACAAAGCAAGACAGTACTTCACGTCAGCTCCTCGTCTAAAATTCTACACGGCGAAATTTCAGCCCCGTATGGAGTACTGCTCTCATCTCTAGGCGGAAGAGATTTGGATCACTCTGCATTTTCTATCGCATCTTTTATGGGAAATGCTCTGAGGAACTATCTTGAATAATTCCAGCCGCTGAATTTCACGTCACACATCGCGACTAAATTCCATCCATACCATCTCGGTGTCTGGAAATCTACTACAATGCTTAAAGAATTTACTGCCTCGCACAGCCACTCTGCGGAATTTTTACTCGGCGACATTTCCAAACCGTTATGACATAGAAACCTTCGAGAAAAAAGCCTACTCATTCCTTAAAGGCCGGCAACGAACCTGCAAGCACTCTGGTGTTGCAGGTGTCCTTGGACAGTGGTTATCACTTTTCATCAGGTTAGCCTCCTGCTTGTTTGCTGCCTTTTTACATGAAAAGGTTTCTTCCAGTAACATTTTATTTTATTACTAGTAGGCTCCTCACATCCCATTTTTTTTATTTACATCTTCCTAATTGCGTTTCGAGTATCATCAATACAAATATCGGATCCCTTGAGATTATTTATATGTGGCTCGTCACGAATTACATATAATGAATACCTTTAATGAATTATTACATCTAAACCTTCCACACGAAACTCCCCATCCATTACAACAACACAACAATTTGAATTTTTCGCGTCCAGAATGACCGAAAAACGCGAGGGGACTCTATTTAGTAATAACAGTTACGTAGTAATACGCATTGCTAATACATCACCATAATAAATTAAATCAACAACACATTTAAAATTAAAAAACCAATTAAGCGTCTTTGTATTTGAAAATTACGCTCGAATTACGACCAACAGGCGATCACTAGTTAAAATAATTAATTCAAACTTCACTTTACGGAAATTCATGATATGCAAGGATTAAAATTACATCGTAAATACATAACACACGGCAAAAATGTAATCTTTATGTTTATGACTATCGTTGACGAAACCACGCCCTCTTTTTGCTTACTCAAACACATGCAGAGTACTTAATAAAGAGTACTGCAAAATGTATTTGTTATCATATGATGGAAAACCAATTTTCTTCACAAGCTTCCTTACGCAACCTATTTTTCCTTTTTACAAAATATATTATTATATAAACTAAAATATATTTTATAGCAGATATTGCCTAGTGTATAGAACACGGGTGTAGTAAAAATCACTGAGTTTTTATATCAGCACCATGTGTTTAATTTGTGTTTATTTTATAACGTGTTCCCCGGTATAGGAACACACGATAAAAACACATTTCTAAAGAATTTCTATTGTAAATTTCAAATGTCCCACAAAGTTGATGAAACAAGTTAATAATCATTTACTGAAAATCATTATACTACGACTAAATGAACGAATGGGCGATTCATTCATTTCCGATATATCCTGCCAGCTACTGTAGAGTTATAGCCGCACGCAGGGCTAGATTTAGAGGTATTGAGGCCTCGGGGCAACAAAGGAGTGGAGCCTGCCCCCAAATTATTTTCCAAATAAAATGTTTTTTTTTTCAGTCGAGTTTTTCAGTCAGATAAATAATTTATTGTGAAACCAAGTAGATTCTTTTAAAAGCAAAAAAGGGCAATCCCTCCCAAAATCCGGCCCTGGCCGCACGGCACACTTGTCATATGAATTGTGTCTCTTCAAAATCATGTCAACGAAATTAATCGAAAATTATCTACTAACGTTTTATATGCTTAAAGTTAAAACGATCCATTCAAATGCCTTTATGTGCAACTTTACTTGCAAAAGTAGATTTGAATAAAAATAGTTTTGATGTAAAACTCCAATAATGAACACAAATATTTATTGGAGAGACCCTTTACTAGGTTTGTGCTCAAATAATCCAGCAAACAGACTAAATATGCTATTATATTTTGTTGCAGTGTTTGGTAGTAGCATCGATCGGGGTCCCGAGTTCAGTTTTGGGTTCACGCAGACTTTGCTGAAGACCCTTAAAGGTTTTCTCATTACCACTACATATAAAGGGATCATTGTAGTCGTCTCGCCAAATATTCAAGAATATTTGGGCTATACTGAGGTATGTGATAAGTTATTAGTAATCATTTTGTTTTTAATAATTACTTTCAATTGCATACAGCGTTTTAAATATAATAATACAAATCTATACTAATACGAGGCGATAAAGTTAGTTTAAAAGCATTTATCGGACCTACCAGTGGGTTTTGAGTATATTTCGTGTCAGATTGGCTATCTATTGAGACAGATAGGGCTTAAAAAAAGATAATTAAAATATATTTTAATTTTTATGTACAATCAGCCTCATAATACGTATATCAAATATTATTTAATTATTTATTCAAATCAATAATTCAATCAATCAATTTTAAACAAATATTAAAAACACATACATTAAATGAAAACGCTAATTTTGTTGCGTAGTTAATATTTTAAGTGAAATTAAAGCAAATAATACTTATAGTATATAACCAATGTGTTTTGTATTTATAAACTTGACTATCTTCCGTTAGAGTATATATCTATATATCTATCCATAGTACGGCTACATCCCATTAAAGGGGCAAGTATAAAATTCGATTGCCGAGAATTTAAAACTGCACGGAAGGCAGTTCTAAAATATCGGGGCATTTTTAGGGTTCTAGTATCTGTTTATCTTTTTGTTTGAAGATGTTAAGCACTTCAGTTTATTAAACAAATAGGCTGGTGATATTTTAAGACCCCATAGAGTAGTGACGTAATAAGTTCGCCTTGCCAATATTAAGAAAGTTGGCTTAGTTGATAAACGTAGCTTAGAGTTTTTCTGACTGAATATAAAAGCAGAAGCGTGCACAAGTCTCTTGTAATCGCTGTCCAGCCGCTGAGTGTGAAAAAATAATCATGATTAATAAATAACATCGGCATGGTTTAGCTTTGACAATATTTAAGTTTCAAAGACCTCAACTCGTACATTGACATACGAGTTGAGGTCTTAAGTACTTTCGTAAAACAACAACGTTTTTACCCAGTTATTATTATTGTGTTTTTAAACACGACCGAAATTTAAAGATGACAGCAAGGCTCAGAGGTAAATATACTTAAGAATTACGTGAGAATATTTTTTTAAAAAAATTCAGTGTTTCAGATGTTTTTATTTTATATCATAAATACAGTCAGTTTTAAAACATTCTAAATAACATTATTTATATTAATAAGATAAAGCTTCAAATGTTTAACTATGCAACACAGACCAAATGTTTAAGTTAAGCTAAAATAGAGCACAACTAATAATAATTTGCTTAGACTTCGATAGTTTAATAGTAGACTCCAGCCGGAAGTATCAGCTGATAAGTCACAAGTATACTTATCAAACTAGCTAGATCAATATGTAATGGGAACACTCTAAACTTTCCCTGAACCAAAATCTTTCATAATTATTATGTCAACATTAATGACCTAGCGTTTTTATCGTATAACACCTATGAGCGCTCATGGGAGGCGCCGATTCGTATGCCATAGTGCCTTCTCCCTCTACTTCCTTGTGTGTATGACAAGTATATTTTTCTTATTCGTTTAAAAGAACAATGTTAAAATAATATATATATATATATGTTAAAATAATAAAACACTCTATGTTTTTATTTATTTGACTCCGAATCAATTTACTACAAAACAATGTATTTTAAAACAATTTATGATTAAATACAAGTACTAAATAGTTATTGATTACACTGAGATGTTCCTATATTGAACATATTACAGAATTTCATCCGATAATATTTCATTCTTTTCCACCGAACGAGGTGTATCTATTAAAACAAATGAAGCATAACGAAGCATGTGGAAGTCTAACTTGATAAGATATTTATAAATCTATTTGATCTATACACGTAGCTATAACGACTTTCAGTATTTGTGCTTTAGATTTAAGTTATTTGATCTTAATCACACACACACACACACACACACACACAGTCAGCAATCAAATGATAAAGAAAACAAAGATAATGCTACTTTCATACTCGGTCATCGATTCGACCGTTAACTTAAAACTGCGTTCCAGTGATCCGCTAATTCGATGTATATCTTTAATTTTATAATTAGTGCAGTGAAATTTTGATATTAATTTATGATCGAGTACTACGTTGAACTTCGAGTTAATTCTTAAAGTATGTCATGTTCTGGATTTACAGGCGGGTAACTCGGGTTGTCGCTCGGGGCGCACTATACGGGCGCCCGACACACGAATGAACCAAATAAAACAAAAGAACGTTGGGTACCTAAAATTCAATTTATATAACGTGTAGCTGATAATTTTTATGAAAGGAAAATTGTGCGATTTTATTATATTTGGCACGACTCGGTGTGGAAGGTAAATAAGTCAGTCGTACAAAAGCAATTAACGCGTTTCGCCGCCAGGTTAGCTTAGCTGGCCCTGTCTGTACATTTAAAATATAATTGTGCTTAAAAATGTGAGTATCAAAATCAGTTGAAACAAATTAAAGAAATGATATAAGAACGAATGGACACATAATATATTATACCTTGACAAGATCTTTTCTATTTCTGTAATATAAAATTCTTGCACAGCCCCGTATGAATACGACATCACAAAATAACTTATTTTCATATATCTTATTCCTTGTACTTCTTTTTTAAACCTCAATAGTACAACGATTACACCCCTTACCCCTTACTCCTTGAACGAGGCTCAAATGAAGGGTAAAATTGAATAATGCCCTTAACAAAAAGTAGCAGACTCTCGTATATTGCGATCAATTTGTAAGATTATCTATCAGAAAATTATTGCAAATACGTTAGCACACGAAATACCGACGGCAAACATCCAAACCTAAAACAATTTTCAGAAAACCTATTAAAAATTCATTAACTCTTCGAACCCTCGGCACTAGAAATAACAATAACTCTAACCTATACACCAACAACGCATTTGAGTTTGTAATCCTGACAGACCACGATTATCATTATATACAAGCAGTCTACATCAGTTCGGCTATAATATTACACTTTATTTATGATAATTGAAACGTATACAATACCGTAAAAATAGTTCTATTGACATCTAACGTCTGGTCAACACACAATAGAGCTGACTGACGTGTGATTCGCTTCAGAGATAATCTATTAATAAAGAGCTTCCAAATATCATGTTTCATCTCCTACAAAGAGTATTTGATAGCCATTATCTTATAAATTATTATATCAATGTTTGTAATAAACACAAGGAATACATTTTTATTATAGGTTTAATTATTTTTCTTACAATTCTGAAGTCGAAATATATCAAATTTACAAAAATGTATGATGTGTGTGTCAGTCATCCAGTTTTTAATTAAACGTGACAAGCAATATAAATAATATTCGGAAATGTAATATATTTTTATTAAAAAGTTAATAAATATTTCTAAGATTTATAAAAGCAATTATTATTAGGACAATAATTTTAAATCCTCAAAATGACGTCACTGTTTTCAACTGAAGTAGTTATTAATTGAATTGCGCTTCACCACGGGTAAGCGAGTTTCGCCTTTCAACCCTGTTGAATCCGTTGAAATTGGGGGGTTGGGATCTCTACTTGTACCGTTCGAACTAAGCTACGGTGGAAATGATTATGTAACTTTTTGTTGCGACTATCTTTGATGGAGTTATATGTATTACAGTAAAACACAACTTTAATCTGAAGGCTAAAGTATAAATTACACTTACATGGATAACGGTTGTGTTGTGATACTCATAACATTGGTACAAGGAACAAACGCAAACTAATTACTCCCGTTATTCGACTGCATAGAGTCAGTAACTCTTTTGTGAGGTAATGTTTAAGGTTCTACAACAGGACTCCAGAAAGCCCTCAAAATACCTCACTACCTAAATTTAAAAAAATGTAACGGTACGCTTGTGTGCACATCTTGGGAATGAGACGATCGATTCTTTTTTTTTGTAAACTTTTGATTTTTATACGTGTGTATCACACATAAGAAAAAAATATTAAAAAATCATATCCGCTAAATTTCTTTCGCCTTTTCTTCTCAGGGCTGAGCGTTTCTTTAACCGAATCAGTGGTAGTTTCTAGTTTGATGTTTGATGTCTAATGATAAATCTGTCAACCTGCTTTGAAGCAGCGTGAAGGAATGAACTCCAAACCTACTTATCAAAAGAAAGGTCTTAACCCAGCTATACGAGACCAAATATATAATATGGCGTTAATAAATAAATAACGGCTTTAGGCTGTTATTTACTAACAACATACATTGTCTTATTATATTATCAAAATAGCGTTACAAAGTATATACCAATTACAGGCTAACACAACGTTCAAATAAAAGCTGTTGCCCTAATTGACGATAAAACGAAAAATAACCAAATATTTAATGTAAATAACGGTGTGCGTTAATAATATATTTATATAACTGAATTTCGACAGTAATAAAAACTTAGAAATAGCATTATGATTACTTTATTAATACTTTTACAGCTGGATTTACTCGGCCAAGATGTCACCACAATCATTCATAAAGATGACCACCAGCTCCTGGCCGACCAACTGTTTCCAAGGTCATGTAATCTGACGTCGAACGGTCAGCTTCTGTTACCAAGAGAAAAAGAAGCCGAAGAGGCGGTTGCAGAAGCGTTGTGCAATGAAAAAAGAAGTTTCATTATAAGTTAAGAGAAAATTACAATTTAAATTACATAATATTTTTTCCTAGGAATTAACCATCTATCATACATATCCTGAACTACTTAAAGCAATATCCACACTGGTGTAACCAAGCAAGAACTTGGGTTAATTTACTTATTGCGCTTTAATATGCTAAACATTACATATAACAAGAAACTAAGAGCAAGCACTAAGTTTTTATAGTTTCCTTAGAGTTTCTTGCTAATGAAACGATCTCGTTCAGAGAATCATTTGACTTTGAACTCAGTGCACACCAAATACGTATCAATTAATTAAATTAATTTTATCGAGTTTCTCCAGAACCGCTATAACTTATTACACGAATTCAAAGAACTAGTTCATTTATATAAAACTTATTCGAGCTTGGACAAAGCTCTACCACCAAATGAAATTAATTAAAATAATAGTAATATCGAAATTGTTCTGATGAAATTACTTTCCCCTTAAGTATTGTTTTGATGTAGAATTTCAATGATTCATCAGGCATTGAAAGTTTTCCCGGCTGTCCTGTAAGAACTCACTTCGTATCTCATTCGTGAAATTTTTAACACCTTATTACGACGATATGATTTTTAACGCTTCAAATCTTAATGATATTACTTTCTGACATTAAACTATCGTGTTTCGTTGTTCTTACATAATAGCTCAATACAATAAAACATTAACAGTTTATATTATGAAGCATTATATATTCTAATTTCAAATTATCCTTATCTAGGTTCAAAAGATTAGGCCATCAACGTTCCGAACCACCGAAGTATATTACTTGTCATGTGGAAGGTTCACTGCGTAAAGCGGACCGTGCGGGCACCCGTTTTGACCAGATCGTCCAAATCGGACGCCGTGTCAGATGCAGAGGGGAGAATCCGTTTTCGAGTGGGAATGACATTGTAAGTACATGCGTTTCAAATAATATACACAGAAACACTGTAACCTCTTATTTATATAAATGACTTTTTCTTTTACACTACAGTGTAAACTAAGAAAATAATTACTTGTATAATTATTATTATAATTCTACATAATTGGTTACGAGAGAAAATACAAAAGAATTGTGTTTACTACACTAAACTAGTTGTTAAAACACTTGAATTTATGCAGATGATTGCGGACACAATAACTGAAGCACCATTAAATTTTTATGTGTTCAATTTGCGTTTATAATTAATCCCGTGCTCGGCGGTGAAGGAAACATCACGAGGAAACCTGCACGGACGAAAATCTTTGACATGTGTACCTACTGAACCCTCACTCAGGCAGCGTGGCCTTAGCCGAGTGTTGGGCATTCCAATTTTACAAGATATACAGGATGTAACAAAATTCGTGTCCGACCCGTGAAGTGGTTATTAGGTATCGTCTGTCGGTTCTATTTATGTAATAATTTTTAAAATACTAAGCAAAAAAAATATTTAAAAACGTATATTAATTGTGCTTAAGACACTGTTGGTGGTAAAAACGTGGACTACTGAGGTCATGAACTCGTGTCTTAACTACCCGATTGGTAAGAGCTATCGAGCGCTATTGCCCATTGAAAAAAAAAATCCACGATGACTTTTTGCATTTTTTTTTAATTGGTTAAGCCGAGGCAAATTTCGTCCATGACCACTGTTATTAAAAATACTTCTTAAACATACACGTCTCGATATAATATAAATGATGAAATAAATCGCTGGCTTAGAATGTCAACATTATAATTGGAGTTCTTTGATGTGCGTTATAAAATTGGAATAAGATTCTGTATGAAGTCAAAAGAGATTGACACTCGGATATTGAAGTTGTACCAATTGAATATTGATATTGAGTTTGTATCAATTGAATATAAATATTAAATTTGTATGATTTGAAAGTGGACTAGACATTTAATATATTCAGTCAGTTATCATTTACTTCGTTCGGTAATAGAAAATGTCGTGAGACAACCTACCTGTACGTTTGATATATTTGCATCTTATCCTCAAGCATTGTTGTGACATAAAATCGATATTCTTTTAATATCTTTCAGTCATTGGCCACAAGTCCATGTTCAGTCTGCTTTACTATTTTATCAACAGTTCAACTGTTTCTTCAATAATAAAAGTAAATATAGAAATACTAGCTGTGCCACGCGGCTTCCCCCGCGTATAATTAATAAAAATACACACACACACACACACTCACATACCGTAGGGTTTACCGATCTTATACATATATGGCCTATCATTTGCGCCATCACATGTTCTTTGTGTGTACCAATTTTCATCAAGATTGGTCAAGTTCGTTCTTGAGTTATAAGAAGATAGACAGACAGACAGACAGACAAAAATGAAAAAAATAGTATAATGTGAATCACTGCATCATAAAACGACTATTTATCACAAAATTAGGTAAAAAAAAACAAATGTACAGACAGAGCCAATAGATTTATACAATAGTATAGATAGTCATCTTTATTCATTCTACTGGAATATTATCCTATCATACGCAAACAACGCCTCGTATAACTTTGTATCGATTTGTGTATAAATTGTGGTTTTTGAAAGCTTAGTATAACATTCGCTATCGATATTGTTTACTGGTGTGTGATGAATTAACGAAATTAAATAGAAACAGTATAAGATCATATATATGTGTGTACCTTAATCCGATTGACTTTACTTTTTTGCAATAAAAAAAATTAGTTTGTATGTATCTTTCTTTGTTCGATTTGAATTCATATCATTCATCTGATTGAAATCAAGCTTTCGTTGTTTCGTTCGCAAGTAGTGGTTTATCTCAGTTTTAATTAAGTTTCGAATGAAGCTTACGTAAAATATTTGGGCGATACGATTTACAAGGTGGTATAGCTTTGTGCTAGTCTGTCTGGGTAGGTACCCGAATCAACAATAATTAGTATTGTTGTGATCTGGTTTCCCCCACACGAAGTGGGGGGGTATGTGTGGCTTACCGGCACTCAAGGCGCCGGAATACCCACTAAAAAACCAGCGGTATCCTCTCGGTCTGGTCGGGGGGCGCCACGGGATTGCTTGCGCATGCTACCGTGACGCCCCGACGGTCGGCCCGGCTTGATACGGGCCTCCATTTCTAAGATGGTTCCCGGATACAGGGAACCCACTTAGCCCCGGCGGCTATTAAGGCAGGGGAGAAGGTGTGCAAAGCGCGGACACCTCCTGGGGCCCCTTCGCAGCACACTCCGTCAGGGTGTGATGCGCCGTGTCCAGTGATATCGTGCTACTGAAAATATACGAAATACATTGCAAGGAATTTCTGTTATTAGCTAGGCTATAGCGATAATATTTATACTATGTATATAAAAGTATGTTAAAAAACCTAAATATATAATGAATGCTGGATACATAATTTCACATTCGTCCAATGTTTGGTTAGGGTCATTACAGGTAAGGTAAATTATAAAGATATAATAAATACATAAATAATTGTAAGTTTAAGTCGACATAATATAATTAACAATTTAATTGTATATGATGATATTTTAAGTTCGTAAAGTTTGTAAAATACCAACACTATTTGAACAGGTAATATACGGAAAGGCTGACTGAAGGCAACAGGTGATGCTCTAGTTAGCCGACGGGGATATTACTGTGTGTACTTCACAACATAACATTTGTACTGGCAATTATCTCTATCGAAATATTTTACAATAAAACTTTCTTCATTTGCCGAAGTGATAGTTATAATAACAATGACACGTATATAAACAAAGTATCATTTAGTTCTTATTTGAGCCGAAGTATCAAATATTAATAATTGTTTTAGAATAATTAAATATAAAAAAAAACTAAAATACATTGAATAGGTATTTATTAATAACTTAAAATGATTTTATTCATATTTTTGACTCGACAAATTAATATTTTATTTAAATTATTTAAGTAAAATCAAATTATTCTATAGTCAACTTTTAAAATTATAATATTTAAAGGTAATCAATGTAATAATAATATTAATTATTCTTGAGACAATTCTCTATAAAATCTATAAATTCTTATATTTCCATGTTGAATAAAGAGTACAAAATCTATAACCAGCTCTAAAAAAAAATTCTTATTAACATAAATATTCTTATTCAAGATCATCTTACTAAACTATTAATTAAACTAATTTTCCCCATTAAATTAATGAAGGTGGAGCTGCTATGTTAGAATATATAAATAAAAATCACCATGTACAATAGAAAGTATGACAGTTATTATTACTTTATTTAAAAATAAACTTTATCTATTAATTCGCGTCATAATTAATATTAGACAAACAAAATATTCCAGATGAACATAAAATCAATAATTTATTGTTATAATACCCCCAAACTTACTTACAACTGTTAATAAAATTCAAATTCAAAATATATTCTTTAATATTGTAGTATTACACTTTCTTATTGATAGTCAAACTAGAAACTACCAACGGTTCGGAAAAGAAACACACAGCCCTGAGAAGAACGGGCGAAAGAAACTCAGCGGGTTGATTTTCCTTTTGTCTCTTTTTTATTATATTACGTACTGTTTACAAAAAAAATACCGTATCAGCTCGCTCGCTTGATCGCTTTCTGGGATTCTGTTGTAGAACCGTATACATAGCCCCACAAAAGAGTTACTGATTCTATGCAGTCGAGTAACGGGAGTACTTAATTTGTGATTATTCCTTGTACCAATGTTGAGTATCACATTTTCTCACAAAATCATAAACGTTTTTCCGTAGATACATAACATTTCATAATATGTATTGAGAAGCAACAGTTAATATTTTAATTTCTTTAAATTGCTGTCTTACGGATTCTTTAGCTCCCAGGTTATAGATTGCGTCTTCTGCAGTACAAATATAGTATTGATAGCGGCCGCATAAATACAAGCGTAAGCGTTATATGGGAAACTTAAGAATAAGCTATATCAACTTGGCAAAAACAGTTAAATCTAATATATAACCCACCAATAAATTTAATTACCACTCAAATTAACCCAGTTTTCATATAAATTTTTGTACAACAACTAAAACTTGTAATAACCCATAACCCCCTAATTTTAATATAACATCACACATAACACAACCCTGTCACACAGTCCTGTAAAAAATTGGTATAGCGTTTCAATATGATATGAATTAAATGTGATCATTATGATTTAGTAAATAAAAAAGAGTGCCGTGAAGTCAACATAAAACGCATCGGTTATTTTTTCAAATGTACATAGTTCAATTTATTTTATCTTTTAAGATATTACTTTTAAGATACCAGACAATTTATGTATATAGTATGAAAATAAATATATTATTAACGAAAATCAAATATCCATACTAGCTTTCTTCTATTTTAATTAGAATTTTGATTACAACATAACCGAAAGTTAGAAAATTCACCTTTTTAGTAGATAAAACAGAGAACGTCCTTTTAATAAAAAAAAGAGATTTGTAATTTCAGTTTAATTATAGTTGATAACAAGCAAGATAATTTTGTTTTAGGTGTTCGTGGGTATGGTGCGACCGACAACCGAGACTTTCTTAAGCGAAAGCGCTCTAGAATCATTCAGAATGGAGTACCGTACTCGACATTCCATCGACGGTGAAATAATTCAATGCGAGCAACGCATTGCGCTCGTTACTGGCTACATGACGCACGAGGTGAACGGTGTAAACGCAATGAACTTCATGCATCGTGACGACGTCCGCTGGGTGATCATCGCTTTACGGGAAAGTAAGTTAGTCAGCCAATACATTGAATTCATAGGACTTCCTAGCGCAGTCACTCTTAATGCATATCTACCTCTCACTCCAAGCACCTATAGCTCGCTCCCTCATCAAAGTTGAAACGAGACAAACAAAATTATCTGCGAAACCTGACACTTAGGGGAAGGTACAGATCAATTTGAGAGCACGCCTGTTAACTGTTGACTGCATTGCGAATGTTCTAAAGGACATCGATTTAACTATGGACCTTGCTTCGTCAATAATTTGTTTATAACTTGATAGTGACGTTTAAACTTGAACGGATTATAGGTCCACAGAGAGAATTAGCTTACAATGTATGTATTATACTAATTGATGTGTTATCGCACATAATAATTATCAATAATAAATATTCTATTAAAAGTACATCTCGAATTATCAATTTAACTGTGTACAATGAAATAATTGTTTAATTATAAACATTTTCTAATAATGTGTATACGTGTTGTAGTTGCTTATTATAAGTATTAACTTTCAAAACAATTTGAAAACAACGCAAAATTGTATTGTTTGTGCGAATCTTAAATTAAATATACCTTGTTTACGTCGATAACGAATCGTAATAAAGCGATTTTTCATTTTTAATAAATGGTCGAATGTTATGCGTAGCGTAGAGAATAATTTTTTTTAACACATAGTTGCATACTCTTGAAACGGCGCTATCAAAAGTGAAATATCTAAAGGAATGTAATCTAATAATTTATCAAAATATATTAAATTAAAATATAAATTTCTAAAATATATTATACATTCTACTTATGATTTATATCAATAATATGAATTGTACTGTGAAATTAATTTGATAAAACACTGAGCGAATGTCATTTATAATGTCATTATCTGATTTGTTTATTTTCATAGTGTCACCGTGTAAATTATTATCGCTCTCATGTTACCATTATCCACGTAACCACTATTGCAAATAAGACAACATGCTCTTACTGCAATTTTCTTTGCGTTTGTTTTGTATATTAAATCATGGTCTGTTAAGTATATATGTCCCTCTCATTTGTGTTATCTCTGTCAAATTAAAAAACAAAAGCAAGATATATATATGTATATAATATTTGAAAGAACTTCGAGTTTCTTAAAAAATAAACAGTTGACCTTTGACACTAAAAAATTATAGCTTAATATAAATAGAATTTTGATACGACATATATCTGTTTTTTTTTTATCTGTGTAAGTCTGTATATAATATAATCTTTAAAAACAAACATTAAAGATGTTTATTACTTGCAACAATGTTAAAAAGTCGTCCCAATTTTTGTAATATACAAATATAGGTACTTTGTAAATTTTATCTTTATCCATAATATATTATAACCATTATTTATTTTCAGTACCACATAATCTTTAATATATCAGAATAAAATTCAACGGGATTAAAATTAGTTTTATTAAAATTTTCAAGACAAGAAGTTTTAAACATTTTTTTGTTTTATTCTTTCGAATGTCAACTTATGTCTTACCACCTTACTTGTAAGCGTTATTTAGCTCTTGCTTAAAATTAATAACAGATTCTCCCTTTTTTTCTTAACTGATTTGACATTTGAAATAAGAAGTCATGGCACTATTTAACTAATCACCAGCTAAATCAATTTTATACGTTAGATCGCTAAGCCTTTATGACACAGCTATAACACATACAACTTATATAATGTATAATAATAATTGATGAGATAAATAAAATCGTTAAAAACGGAAAAAAATGAAAGGGTTATTTAAAACAGTGTAAAAGTTAATGCTGTGCGCTTTAAAAGCATAAGCTTTTTGCAGACGTTAGCAGTGAATTTTCAGTCGTTAGATTATACGGTGTACGTGATGTCGACGTTTTGTTTTATCTCACTGCACTCACACCGTGCGCGTCAATGTGCAAATAAGGTTACGTTGGTCTTTTAATATGATTCCGTAAATTCGATGAAAAGGGATCCCGAGAGTGTCCCTATAACGTCGGGCCACTGGCTGTCTTCCGTGAATGAAAAAAAGTAAAAATACGTTAAGTTTGTCTCTAATGGAAATGAACGTATTTGGATTACGGATAACGTAAACATACAATTTCCGAATTAGATATAAAAGGACGGAATATAAAATGTTTAAAAAAAACACAATGAAAATAAAATGTAATGATTATAAAATAGAGTACCTTTGTTAATAGCTTATTATATTTGTATGTTTACTAAACAAAAATAAAACAAAATAATAAATTCCATGACATTTTTGAAACTTGTTAGACGACAAACATAAAAGATGAATTTAATGTCATAGCTAACAGGAAAACATTTAAGCCGATAAATCCGATATCCTTCAACATCCACGGGAAGGGGCACAGAAAAACAAAATATTTGATTCCGACTCATACTTGACAGGTTTTTATATGTAAACATTATTTTAATCATTTATTATATTTATAAATGTCTCAAGCTTACCTGTCTTTTCATATTTTTATTACTTTACCTTGTATTATTAACCTCACGATAATTTAATATGACAATCGTCTGTCGTGTATGTTTTTTTTCAGTAGATGTGTGATTGCTATTATTTTTATCGTTTTTCTTAATGATTGAATTACTTTGTATTAAGCATTCATTTGGGTCATTTTCGATAGTTTTCCTTGTTCTATTTTCCAATGATGGAACATGCAAGGAATCAAATATTTCAATGAAATATAGACCTACAAATGTCACGACAGTACGACAAAAACTTGTAAAATCATTTTTTTTCTCATATATTGAGTTATGGCCGAAGTCGTAGAACAAAAGTTGTTGATTATTGTGTTAGCTATCTAGTCCTGCGAGGTTGCTGGGTCGTTACAAATAACACTGTATATATTAAAGGTATTTTTATATTGAAAGTTTTTATTTTTAGCCTTTTTTTTGTTTGTATTTATTAAATGTAAATAAAAGTATTAAATACAAGTATGTAAGTGTAATGCTGCTATGTTGAAATTTAATTACAACCAATACACATTAAACTTATACCAGAAGATCCTGCGAACTTCGAATAAGGTTTGAGTTCATAATATTATTATATAAATAGTTGCGCTTCGCAGTTTCAACTGTGACTTGACAAGCATAAATTCGTTCTTGCGTTCTTGTATTTAACCGAATGTCAGGAGAGATTTTATGTTCAATGAATATTGGACACAAGCAACATACTGAGAATACAGAACAATAATAATTATTGATTAATAGTTTAAAAATTATATTTAAAATTTCTTTGAAGAAGTAATATTAATTTATATAAATTTTACGTTGCTGAAATTTATATAAAAAATGTTTGTATGTTTGTCCTCTATGCACACTTATGCCATTCATCTAATTGTGATGAAACTTGGACGAGTTATACTGCATGCGCCCGAGAAGGATTTTAGCCCAAAAAAGCAAGATTTTATTTTTTGTAGAAGATACTTACTCTATTATATGATAATTTTACTTATATTTTTAAATTACATTTAATATAAACGGCGATTTTAAAATGATTAGTAAAATTATAATATTTAATAATTAATTCCACATAAATAAGACGAAAAATTAAAACCTTTAATATAAATATACCTTAAATGTATATAACGTTTAATTCTAAAAAAATGGTAACCTCTTAGAAGTTATAAAATAAATATTTATCATATTATAAGCCTTCGTATCAATAGAAAAAAATAATATTCAAAATAAATTCGCTGATACGAATGATCGAAGTTACCGACCACTAAGCCCTGGGTATATTATCGCATGGCAAGTTTGACAACATGAGGGCACAAACCGAGTCGCGTTTCCCATTTGAAGCGTGCCGCCACCTGTAGCGTTTATACATGAATGTATGCTATTGTTATTTTTTGTACTATTCTGGTATATTGTATTATAAATTGTAAAGTTATCTATAGCGTAGTTAATATTTAGTAGCTTACGATTCTTTAACAATATTAGACGAATAAGTTTGAAAAATATCATCGTTTCTCAATTATATATCGCCTGATCAAGAATCATTGCTTACAGATTGTAGAACTGTCTACACGGCTCGGCGTAGCAAATCATTTGCGATAAAAACATTCCGTAACCGATGCTACCCTCGACTTAATACTTACGGATGAACGAGCTACGAATAGCGTATCGTAGCGTGAATGAAAACAGATGATAGTTTAGATATATAATTGGAGCGTCAGCTGTCAAGATTGTTTAATTACTGAACAAATTTAATAATTTTTTCGTGTTCCTCGTTAAATGTTTTAGTTACCAAAATTAAGAAATACAATGTAGTATCCATATCTGCCAAATATAACGATATTATTGAATTTTATAAAACTTAAAAAACATTTTACATTTATTCATAACTTCCTTTTTTCTTATTTTAAGTATTTTGTTAATGTTTGAATATTTGGTTTTCGTATTAAATTTTCGTATTTTTAATTTTATATGAACATAAAAACAAATCGACTCATATAACGCCATTTATTATAATTTTTTAACTAATTTAACTTTTGGCCTCATATCAACCATATGAAAGAAAAAAATCAGCCACGTAAAAGAACTTCGTTCCAATAATTTGTCGATTATATTTTATTAATACGCGAACATATATATTTTTTGTAAAATTGATTTGTTCTTTGACGACAGAACGTATCCAATCATCAAATATTGTCATACGGAAAATAATATGATATCCACAAACAATGACTAATCAAGCCCCTATTCGTCAGCTAAAATCAATGAAATGTAACTTAAATAGTGAATATATAGTTTATTTTTGCGGTTTCGTAAACATTTCAACTTAACATTAGTACGAGAATACTACCATTAAAGTAAGGTGCTATTAATTACTATGAACAGTTCATAGTGAACCGAGCAGAGGCGTGATTTTAGTGGACGAGTGGGCGGCGCCTATGGATACACAAACATACAAAGAACTCCAACACCACTCACGGATTTATCTGAAATTATTGAGTAATATTGAGTTCGAAACCAAATAGCTATCGCTCCGTCCTTTTCTATCAGAATAAATCCTCACACCATGTCCATTATATGAAAATCAATGACGAAAAAATATTTTATTGGACAAATGATTCTTAAATTGTATTCTTATTGGTTATCATTCCAACATACACTAACCAATGCATGATATACTAAGTGTATTTACAAGCATAGGTGCACTCGGTAGTTCACAAGTGTATTTACAAGCACAGGTGCACTCGCGATTTCTTCCGATTTTGCTATATATGGCAATCCAAATCGACCGGAGCTTACGTGCTTTTATTCCAAACTCGGAACTTCCACACTATAGAATGTTACTGAGAATTCCAAATACCCAAACAACAGAGCCAATGTATCGTTTTCAAAAAACCATTATGCGTCGTATTTGCTTACATTATTGAATGGGTGAATATTGAAACATTTTTTATTCAATTAAAAACTGCGGTGTTTTCAAACTGTGTAAACATTCAGCTGGATTCAGGATGTTAGATAATAACTACATAACGATTGTATTTGTAGTGTATTTCATGTAGTATTCTCTGGATCTGGATATAAGGCCGAAAAATCAAATATCAAACATAAATAGGAATTCGTGACTAACTCAATAAACGATAGTAGAGCCCTCATATTAAACTTGCTTACTTATTAGGATACTAAGTAGAGTAGAGCTTTGTGCACGCTCATCATTTATTCTAGTGACCCATTTCAATGTCCGTTATGGACATAACTAATTAGTTCAAGGTGTTTGGTACATTGGCAAGTGGTTAATAATTCTAACAGCTCAAATATGACCACTAACCATTAGTATATTTGCAAGTCTACCTACCTATTATAAACTTCACAAATTTTGAATGTTGATTTTAAATTTTGAATTGAAATTTATTTTTTGCAATTGCAATTAAAACGTTATCAATACGATTTATTTTATATATTATAATCAATTTATAAACTGGGGAATAGGAAACTACATTCATGATTAGAAAACTTCATTTCTTTAAGAAATAAAATATTGACCGATGCTGCTTATTAAATTTTTTGATATGCTAGTATAATATTTTTTTTATAACCTTCAATATTTATAATACCCCTTATAAAACACTTTGAAAGCTAATAAGGGTAACAAATTAAATATAGGACTACACAAGATATTAAATATTAGGTCCTTACATATGAAATTACCGTTTTGTCGTACTGACCACTTTGATCTGAAATATCTCCTCTTTGGTTAAGAATTCCGAATTCAAATATAAATTCATTTAGCTGGTACATTTGAGTTTTGAAAACAGTCATTCATTTGTTTTTTCCTGAATATTTTTTTCTTTGGCGTCGCTTATTACCGCACAATGGAAAACATGAAATATCGGTATATTTACGAGTACGAGTTCTACCGTGGCACCAGTGCTGCAGAAACAGCTCGAAGGATTAATGATGTGTACGGCGCTGGTGTCGCAAAAGAAAGCACGGTACGTTTTTGTTTTCAACGTTTTCGTTCTGGAAATTTCAACCTCTAAAACCAACCCCGTGGACGGCCGGAGACCAAAGTGGAAAATTAAGAATTAAAGGCTATTGTGGAAGCGGATCCATCACAAAGCACTTCAGAGATAGCTGCAGGCTACGGAGTAAGTGATAAAACTGTATTAATCCACTTGAAGCAAATGGGGAAAGTAAAAAAACTTGAACGATGGGTACCTCATGAATTGAATGAATCAAACTTGCAAACACGCGTCGACTGCTGTGTTACTTTGCTCAACCGACACAATAATGAAGGGATTTTAGATCGAATCATTGTGACTTGTGATGAAAAGTGGATACTATGTGATAATCGGAAGTGCTCGTCTTAATGGCTGAACCCTGGAGACCCAGCCAAATCCTGCCCTAAACGAAAATTGACTCAGAAAAAGTTACTTGTGAGTGTTCGGTGGACTAGAGCCAGTGTCGTTCACTACAGCTTTCTAAAATCTGGCCAAACAATTACGGCAGATATCTATTGTCAGCAACTGCAAACCATGAAGGAAGGAAGAACTAGCTGTTAAACAAACAAACAACCACTAAGTTAGATGAGCTACACTTGGAATGTCTGCGACATCCACCGTACTCCACGGACCTTGCTCCAACAGATTACCATTTTTTCCGGAATTTGGACAATTTCTTACAAGGAAAAAAATTGAACTCCGATGCGGCAGTCCAAACCGCCTTCAAAGAGTTTTTTGATTCTCGCCCCCATGTTTTTTTTAGTAAAGGGATCAATGAACTATATATGAGATAGCAAAATGCATAGCTAACAACGGTGCATACTTTGGTTAATTAAATATATTTTACAAAAAAGAAAATTGACTTTATATTCCTGCGGCACAAAACGTCAATTTCATAATATGTAAGGACCTAGTATATAGGTATATTTATTAGTATATATTTTGAGAAAAAATTACGATATAAATATGGTTTGAATAGAAACTTTGAAGGAGAAGGCTTGAAACTTATTCCACCACGCTTCACCGTTTAAGAGATGTACCGGTTAACACACATGTAGCAGAATTTCATTAGACACACGCAAGTTTCCGCAAGATGTTTTGCTGTTTGAACCTGTAATATTCGGTTTAGATTCACGTGTTTTAATCCAGTTTAAACCATCTTGGCTCATTATAATTGTTAATATATATATATTATTATTTTCTAAAAACTGATCATAACTTTATACTACTAACACCTAATACAAAACAAATTAATTTCTGTTGTGATTTATAAATTCAGATGTAATATTTTAATTAGTATAGCAAACTCACGATACGCGCTTTTACCACAGACTACACAGAGGACTTGACTTAAACATGACATAGAGATGTATCAACAAAATAGTGATGTGACAATAGATAAAAGGAAGGCTATTTACAAATATATATATAGTTCAACAATTTCAAATAAAGAATGTAATAAAGAATACAATAGGAAAGAACCTAGTCGTTCTAGGTTGTTTTAATGTAAATACAAATTGTCGACAAAAAGAAACAATTATCTTGCCGCGTTCCGGCCACCAGTTAATCTCGGGTCCGAGGTATTTATGTTTTCGCTTTCCACAAGGTAATAATTAAAAAACGTAGAACAGATCTCGTTTAATAAAAATGAATTCTAAGCAGAAAATATACTCACTTTTATAATTTATTTTCTTCCATAAAGATTATTATGTAATTATATGTAGTGATCGCACTTTAATATTTCTTACACTAATATATCTTATAATAATATTCTAATAATACAATATCCTGGGACATTATTCATACAAGGCCATCTGATCCCAAGCTAAGCAGAGCTTGTATTATGGAAACCAGACAACTGATATACTTACATATACTACTTTTCTTATCTAAATACATACTTATATATATAATTACACCCAGACTCGGGACAAACAGACATGTTCATGCACACAAACGTCTGACCTGGGTGGGAATCGAACCCACGACCTGCGGCGTGAAAGGCAAGTATCTTACCAACCACGCCAACCGTCTCGTCAATAATAGCGAGATATTTCAAATGAGAATGATACTATACCCTGTCCATTCGTTTATTTCTTTTTGACAGTTCAAAAAAGTTCGAAATTAGTGACGTCGTCGTGAGTCACACGTTACCGATTCGATTTGAAATAATAATCGATTTAATTTAAGAAGAACTTTCAATCGATTTAATGAAATATTTTTAGTTTAAATATTAATTATTCGTATTTTTAAATTATATATGAAATAAATAAATATATAAATAATAAATCAGTAAAATGGACATATTGACTCTTAAATTTTTATATAAATAAATTTCACTAACGCGTGCATAATTACATTTTAAGGCAACCGTCAAAAAATTAATAAATGAATGAAAAGAGTGAACATATGAAATTTACAGAAACAATACTTACATGAAGTCAATTATTTTTATCATATGATCGATTTATCGTATTTCAAGAACTGTTTTATAGTCTGTGGTTGTTTGTTATGCACACTACCCGACAATAAAGTACGACAATACTGTAGTATATGTTTCCGAAAAAAAAAAAACGGTAATTACGGTAACACACCACCAGCTATAGTCTAACACCTCTACTGATATTGACCAATGAGTATTATCGGTTCTCGGCAATAGAATCTTCAAAAAATAGCTTCAAGATTCATCCAATAAAATTTTGTTTTAAATTTAGTATCTACTCTTTCTTTCGCCAGTGTACGATGCACACCGCCTAGTCGGAGAATCCTGCTACCGTTTGATGACAAAGAACGGTCAATTCATATACATGAGAACTCTAGGCCGTCTCGATGTGGACAAGGACACGAAGGCGGTGACGAGCTTCGTGTGCACAAACACTGTCGTCGCAGAGAAAGAAGGAAAGCATCTGATTAAATTGATGAAGAAAAAATTCACGCTGATGATTAACAACGGAAAGGAGCCCGATTTAGAGGAAGACGAGAAAGAGGTAAGGATTAGCGAATATAGAACAATTACGTATGTATTCATTTATATAGAATAAATTAAGTAATTTAATTTCCTCATCGGCAGATAATCGTCTTATTTAACGCTAACACTAAAACCATGAGACCTTTGCACAGACCTTCAGACAGAATATCACAGTAGATACATAATTAACAGTATTCCCTCCTCAGTTCCCTTCCTTTGGGTTGAAGGATTTTGGAACTTATTCCATAGCACCGTTCCAATGCGGAGTATCACTCCGTGACAGATCTTCTTCCGACAATAGCAGGCTCCTTACCGTGTCACCTCGACGATGACGGACACTAAATTAATAATAAACACAGGACAATTCAGTTGACATAGTCGGTCGTTCATAATCAGTTGAGATTCGCTTGTATAACCTCCGGGCCCCCACAGCTCAATGTCATGATCTCCGCGACACTGATTGACAGCATTAGAATTATCATCAATTACTACAATACGAAGGTTGAACATACTCTAACATTAATTTGAAATAAGCCATTCCCATTAGCCGTAATAATACGTGATGGACATTTAAAGACAAAGTTTGCCAATTATATTGGACACTAATATTAGCTTCTGCTTTTTGATTTAATACAGACTAACTCATCGAAACTAATATGATATTCAAAGTCGTGATTACTTAGTAAAGTAAGTTGGCGACGGCGAATAGACGTTTGTAAGTCACTAAGAAATATCCTGAACACGCATTCAATTAACACAAGAGAAACTTGTTTGATTGAATAGAATTTATAACTAATTACAGGTATTTATATTAATTGTAAGTATCGTGTTGTTCATTTTCAGTGTATCCGCTTACGCTGAATTATTAAGCTTGCTCGAAAAATCCCACCAATGTAAAAAAGATTAGCCAGCCAATAAGATTTAAGTTAAATTCAGTACGGCTTCTTTTTTGCCAGTGTACGATGATTTGAATGAATGTGTTATATTTATTCAGTTTTTTACTCATACAAATACTTCAATGTTGCGTAATTGCCATATATAAAAGCAATCATATGTTTTTAATGAATACAAAGCAAACTATATCCATCGGTTAGTTCCGCGCTATTTTGATATGAAATTAAAATTCCCAATAACAAACAATACATATTAACGTTCTCCAGATCGATTTCGGCCACGGCGGCCAATCTCAAGAGAGATTAGACAACTGCGCAGGAGATATTATAGTACACAAGTGTGTGCGCAAACACTCTCGCCCCTAGCTCTCATAATCCGATGGGATGGCAATTCGACACGACCGGAAAGAGTTCAGGCGCAGGACCAACGGCTTTACGTGCTGTTCGAGACACGGTAGTTCGCACACTTCTAACATCCAGACTCCAGACTGCTACTGAGAATTTTCTGACAGAAAGACCCAATAACTATCTATTGACCCGACCTGGGAATTGAACCCAGGACCGTGTCTGCGGCCTTAGATCTAGCCACTAGACCAACGAGGTAGTCGTTACGTTATGTCCCAATAACACACAATACATATACATAAATGTTAAATGGCTTATTCGCATTCCGAATTACGGTCTATCAAATATAAATATATAATAATATCTTCATATGTGTAACCAATAAAACTTACCTCATAACGACCACTAATTCTAATAATGATAGTTCGACTACTAAGCATAAATAGTGATTATTTGTTTTTTTTTTATTGCATAGGTAGGCGGACGAGCGTATGGGCTGATGGTAAGTGGTCACCAACGCCCATAGACATTGGCATTGTAAGAGATGTTAACTATCGCTTACATCGCCAATGCGCCACCAACCTTGGGCACTAAGGTGTTATGTCCTTTGCACCTGTAATTACACTGGCTCAATCACCCTTCAAACCGGAACACAACAATACCAAGTACTGCTGTTTTGCGGTAGAATATCTGATGAGGGTACTTACCCAGACGATCTTGCACAAAGCTCTACCACCAAATTGTGAAAACAAAGAAAGCATACCATGTAACACGATCCCTCGAAACCCATCAATTTTAAAAATCTATAATTAATACAGCGTCCATATATTCTCTTTATTTTGATTTCAAACAGCGATCTCTCTTTTCACTTTGTTCGCAATATCGATTTTCAAACATTTTTTTTTAGATCCGATTACAGCACGCATAAATTGAAGTGCTTCACTTAAATTTCCTTGTATGATTAAAAAAGTGATTAGGTATTCTGTCGGCTCGTCTGGTTATGAATCAATCAATAATTCCACTCAAAACGATAACGCATCCATAACCAAAGTTGAGGTGTTCCAAGTTTAAAAAGAAGTGAAACTGTATAATACAAATACAATATAGTGACAAATCACAAAGTTACTTATACAGCGAAATACTATTGACGAACGTAGAAGTAGTACTCATCTGAAATTGAAAATAGAAGTTTAATTTTAAAAATGTATATAACAAAGGAATACGATACAATATGAATACGATAGTATATAGATTACTTAAAGTATATGGGAAATTGTATCATGAATTCTTTAAAGTTATATACAAAGACCGTCGACTTTCTTGACTTTTATATCCAAAGAAAGAAGAAAATCTGTTGTTTTTAGCCTGTTGGTGCCGTGACGTTTGCAGAACAGGAAATTTTCTATTTACTTTAACTCAAGCAGAATTTTTTATGATCTCCTTTGTCATATTTTAATTATTCCGTCACGCTCAAATTAAAATAATTATTTTTTTATTTGAACTATTTCATGGAAATTACTTTCATTTAATATCCTTACAAATTATTAAATTAATTTCTGTTACTAATAATTCAATATTTACATTATTCTTTAATATTCTGCAATTAAAACATAACGTATTAATATGTGGTAATTATATTATATATACATGTTGTATTCAACAATTTTAATAGTGAGAATATCGTAATGTATCGATATTTATTTTACTGAATAGCGGCTGAATGCATTAAGCTCCCAGCTTATTTTTAATTGGAAATGTTATTCCTTTGATATTCCTGAAACTATTATGGTTTGGACTTACTAATTGCCTATTTCATTAAAGCAATGCAACATTAATATTAATATTTTACATATAAAAAAGATTTAGTTATTAAATATAGGATTTCAATGCTGAGACGAAACTAAATCACCATCGATAAGTCCTATATCCGAGTAGGTTCTTACAAGCATTTTCGAAACATCATATTACACATACCAATATGGAATAATAACTTTATTTGTAATTTAAGAGCCACCACTCACCACTTAAATAACATAACGTAACATTGAATAAGAGAAATGAATTAGCTATTGGTGGCTTGGAAAATAACTAGTTTAATAATAACTCAAAAGCGATAAAAGAATGACTTGTTAAACAAAACTTACTAACTAAAAACATAGATTTTAATCAACGTGACCAATCAGAGCGAAGATGAGATAATTGCGCTCCACCACTTATAGCTTGTAGCTTAGTTTATTCGTTACAGCCGTATTTAAAGAGAAAAACCTTAGCTGACTAGTGGCTAGTGATTTTTTTTTAATTTGTAACTGTCAACAATATAAAAATGATGATCGAAACAAGATAATTATAATGAATACGTAAATTATATTCGAAATAATCCGGTTCCATTCCTGTCAAGTCCTAATGTTCATGCGCTTAATCTGAGTTAATTACCCAACCTGCGCTCCAGTAACCGGCACGTACCAAATATGCGCAATAACCTTTAAAACTATTCGATTTGGATGAGGCCTATGTTCAGTTTTGGTATATTTACGAACCGTTACTATAGTTTTAATTAGAATAATAATTAACAATATCATCTTACAAAATAAAATAATAGCTTACAACGAAAATTTTTAGTTTTAAATTTGATATACGATGAAGTTCAAAATATTCTTATCGACATTTTGTTATTGTCACCCAACATATACATAAACATATTTATAACATATTTATAAATCGAACCATAATTTAAGTAGGATCATACGAGCAGTGATGTATCACAAAAATAAAGCACTTCGATGCTACAGAGAAAACACTTAGTATCACCATTTTTTCCCAAATTAAATTACATATGTACAGCTATATACGTGAAAATCAACGAACACTAACTTCACGCTTTACAATATCATCTATAAAAACTCGTAAAAAATGCCATGTCTGAAAATATTTTATTGCATTGTACAGAACATTCCTAATGAAGTTGGAGCTTAAAAACATTAAACATAAAGGAAAACCTCGTTACAAATGTTTATATCTAAAAAAGTATAACGCTTATAAAATGGGCGGTAACGTTTTGAACTTTCTTAATGTAAAAAAACAGCCATATTGCATTTTGTCGTTTATTGACGAAAGGGGCAGGTACCGAAGGCTCCGCCTACCGCCTATCTAGATTACAGTAGTACGTGTAAATCCTAGTAAAGTTTTCACGAGTGCATTATGAACTTTGGTGTATGCTCGACCCAATTTTTTTTCGTTTTGCAAATATCATCTGTAAGGCTTACAACGTAGGGTCCCAAATTGAACGCCTGCCTCGTCCTGTTTCACACTGCTTCATTGGAATATGGGCTATATGTCTGATTTATTTATTTATGTGTGAGTGACTAGAATATAAATGCAGGTGCATTAAGCGGACGTTACAAGGACCAGACACCGCGCTATAGTTAACGTTAAAGCTCGTGGAGGAAAATTACACGTAGTCAGTTGAGATTGTGAAATTGACATTTTATGCAACTGAAAATTTTTCTCAAAAACTTTCAAGTTTTTTTTTCTAGTATATATTTTTGAAATTAATATTATGGTGTTTCTTCTTGAAATAAAAAGTGACGAACAGATTGAACAGTGAAAAACTGATTTAACTTTTAATAGACTTAACAGATAATAATAGTAATAGTTTCTAGTGATAAAAATTAATTAGTAATTTCTAAAGCTTTTCCAATACACTTATATATTTTTTATAATAAAAAAATGACGCGGTGTAAAAAGACTTTCAAAAAGTTATAATTTTCTCAGTGATTTTGCTGCTACGCGAAGCTGTTGGTACGTAGAGCCTAAATTACATTTACACTACACTTATAAGTAATTAATTATTATTTTATTTACTACACTATATTTTTCCAAAAAAATTTATTATAATTGCGTATTAAAATATGTAATGTAATTCGAATTAGCTACCTGATGACAAATTCATTATCATATCATTCATATGAGAAAGACGTAGGTTCTATGCAGAGATTTTAAGAAACTCTTACGTTCCGAACAAATGCCGTGTTCAAAAAAGATATCTCCGAAATGAAATATCATAAGTCAAAATCCTACAATATATAAAATTAATCACGCTTAATATATAACCTATATTAATGACAATTTCCTACTCGAAGCTCACAACGAAATACTGTACAACTGTTGATGTTTTCTCAAGATACTTGAATAAAATAGAATCACAAACATATGTATCTTATTACAGTTACCATAAGTCAATTATTAATTACTATGATACAATAAAATGATTAAATTTAAAAATAATTTTATCTCATTTACAATTTTTGTGACAGACATTTATTAAACATCCTATTTTTTTATTTTATTTTTTTGTATAAATTACTTCCTAAAATGTTAAATGAAATTTATTACGTTAAAATCCTTACTTAACATTTTTGCATTGATAAAATAATAAACAATAACATAAAATATACAAATTGGAGATAGAGATGAATAAAGGATGAATGCACTTTTTGGTTTGATAAAATACAGCACTCAATTAAAATATACATTTTGAGACATGTATTGAGTTGAAATATTTCGCAAAAAACTTCGTCCCTGACGGGGATCCCCCGACCGCACATTTTTTTTTTTCATGCTGTCCTTACTCTTTAACTTTGTCATCAGATGGTTCCCTTGATGGGGAGGGGGGTTAAATGCAGTGTATTATGCTGAATAGCCTAGTTGTTTATTTATTGCTGGAATTGGTCTCCGGATGAACTTAGACAAAATCAAGATAATTTACAATGAACATGTCAACCCGTAACCAATATCTCTTAATGGAATTCCTCTCGAAGTTGTTCAGACATTCTGTCTACCTTGAGCCAAACTTTGCATTTGAGTCAAAACAACTTCAAGAAGGCATGTAGAACCGGATACCGCAATTCTTCATGACAAAAGTCTTCGATTGATTTCCACGAGTTATGACCTACTGAACCAAACCATGACTTCTGTGCGGTTGGTCCACCTTTTAAGGTTGTTCAGTGACCTATAGAGAGAGCTATCCTTAGTGTTTCTCTAAAGGATCGAATCCTAAATGTGGTGATCCCACAGAGAGCTAGAGTTATCGACATAGCCTTAAGGATTAGTAAGTTAAAGCAGCAGTGAACTGGTCACATTTGTCGAGAACTGGTAACCGTTGGAGTAGACGTGTTCTGGAATGGAGACCAGGCCTTGGCAAACGCCGCGTAAAATGCCCTCCACCTAGGTGGAGAGAACATACGCAAAATGACCGGCAGCGGATTAAAATTGAGAGCTCACTGGCGTGCCATTGGAGAAGCCTATGTCCCAGCAGTGGACAGGAAAGGGATATTGAAATACATTCGAAAATATTTGTAATGAAATAAATTAGACACTGCTATGCTTCTTTCTACCTTAACAAAAAACGTTCGTATGTACGTACACTTCATGTTTTTTAAAAGACCGCATATAGATAAAAATATCTACAACACACAGCCACATGCACATAAATCCGTACTTAATGACACATATACACTCTCATTTTAATACACCGCTGATTCTAGACCAATTCTCTATCAACAATCGGATACATTTACGTGAGACACTACGTGAAATAAATATATATACATTTATTTAAGGGACCATTATTTTCAGCCTATCTTAGTATATTTTAGGTAAATGCTTTACCGATATTATATAATTAAATGATAATTAACATATTTATTTTTTCCCTCCAGGAGGACTCGCAACAAGCATTGCCTGTAGAAGATCCAAGACAACTTGAAAAGGTTATTCTTCATCTCGTAACAAACTTGCCTTCGGAAACCGCCTGTGAGGGAGAAAATTCGCCATCACATCTGGCTATCATACCTCCAAAGCGAGAACAAATTCAAAGGGCAATTGAGAAAAGCTATGATGTTATTAAAACCATAGATATGGCAAGTAAAAATTTGCCATCAACGAGCTCTACTGTGGATTCAGAAAAGGTTGGACGCAATCAAATGAGTGATATGTATTCCCAGGATGATCACTCCGATATTATCAGAGCGCTTTGTCTTGGAATCTGCCAAGGTCAACCGTGTACCTGTATATCGGAGTGCCCCGAAGATACCACCCGTCCAATATCCCCTACTGAGAACGATCTATACATGAATTATCTTGCGAATACTCCACCCACTACGAGCGTCGACAATGCCAGTCTTAACAATCTGAGCGACTCCCGTGATTTACCAATAGAGTTCAACGTCTCCAACTCAAACTTTTCGTCTGACTTATTTTGTGAACAAGAAAGAAAACCATCATATTTACATACCTTTGGAAATCCCATCAGAACTGAACAGATCATCGAACCAGCTACGCCAAGCATTAGCACTTTCTTCGGCTATCCACCATCGGCCATCCAAGAGCATCCTGTAGTGTCGCCATACTTTTGTACACCGAACCCATACGTAGACCCGTCTCCCGGAACATCAGGTTTGAAAAGACAACGTAAAGTTGATAATAAGAATATCAACAAAAGAGATGTTAATGTTTGGGGTCGCACAGAAAGGCTGCAAGACACATCTGATTTTGATATCATGTTAAATTTAGCGAGTAAGTAGCCATTTCTGACACCCACATACACTCGCATCCAACTTTACAGCGGACGTTAACAGTCGGTCTCTAATCATTACGATCGATTAATATTATTATTACATATTGATTATTTTGTTTCAGTGGAGGATAGCTACTTCCTAGAACGAGGTACAATTACTCCATCTAACACGATACTGGTAAGTTTTACTTCTAAGAATATTCACAATGATCTATTTACGTCACTTTAGATATGAAGACCATATTCTACTAGGATATTATGACCATATCGTGCTTATTTTAATTTATCCAGTTGTTCAAACCTGATTGATAATAACAATTTATGTTATTGTATATGTAATTATGGCTAGCTACGTATTATAAAAAAATATTTTACTGATGGTAAACATAAAAGAAATCTTAAATGCTTTATGCGACATTTCCCGCGTTGCAAGTAACTCCGCTGTGCTACTGTAAGGTCAAATCAACGCTGAATACGCTCACAGGACGAAGCCATCAGTAACATAATTGCAAATCATTTCGTAAATATCCACAAATATCAAAATTCAATGAAACATCATTTAATTAAATTTTGTATTAAAATTAACAATATAATATTAATAACAGCTTTATAAAGTCAGCGATAAATTATTTAAAAATTTTAAAGCTAGTAATTTTTATCAGCAATAATTAGTTGTAATATTTGCATTATTGCCACTAAAAATTTTAATGTTTTTTTTTTACATCCAGACTCAAATATCAGAGGTAATGAAATTCTGATAATCATATTTAATCATCATTTACATATGTACATCCTATTTAACGATAACTGGGACAATGCGTTAAAATAAAAAACGAATTAAAACTTTTTATTAATAATATTATTTTCTGATATCTCATATAGCAACCCGTTAACGTCGAGTTGGATGTTTGTTTAATTTTCTTTTATATATATATATATTTTCAATACTCAGATAAACTTTTTTTTAATTCTTTATTTACATAAAAGCCTTAAATAAATACAAATAAAATTAAAAATAGTTCTGTACAAAACGTGACCGCGTAGAATGGTGATAAGAATGCGAGCAGCATTTCCCTTTCGAATCGCAACTCCGATTCTCTGGGCGAAAAATAAACCAGCCCGCCTGTCACCATTAGAGGCAATAAGACGGAATGTAATATTTTTAATGAACAATTTTTGCACTATTACTCCAAAACTAATACTCAGATAAGCTAAATATAGTTAACAAAATCACTGTACTCTTAATCTCTAAAAAAAAGAAAATAAAATAGTTACGTCGTCTTTCATTATAACAAAGCATTCAGAAAAGGGATAGACCAAAAGATTCTAGTGCAATGTTCCTGATATGGTGTGACTGCGCAGTCCAACCCATACTATTATATAATTATCACCCTGCCCTATTGTAAAGTTTCAAAAAGGCATACTCAAAGTTTTTGCAACATGGTATGCCTAATAATATAAGGGATCATTTTACTCGTAGCGGTGCTTGCGTTAGTATCATGTATCTAGTTTCACAATTGAAAGTTTTACATATCCGTATAATATTTTAATTTAAGTTGATGTTTAGAAATCTGAAGATTTAATTGTGTTTATAAAACTTTACTCCAAACTCGTATTTGGTTTTCATTAGATTATAATCGAAATTCAACTAACAACTAAAAATTTTATCGTTTTGTAATTTAAGGCTTCGTGAGGCAAAAAGTTTTGTAGCAAGCAATAACTGGTATCAACCGCCGCGTGTAGTTTGTCTGTCCGTTTATCTAAGAATTGAGAACTCTATGCTGATTGCTATTCCTATTTTGATTCTACTTGCTATGGCGATGTTATTGTTTTCGAACTATATTTTCATATGTAAGCAGCTGCGATTGTATTTACATGATCGAATGAATATTTGTTTTACAATATGTTTTTAAGGAATGTCACTGGCTTTTCTTTGTTTTGCTGTGACATATACGAACTACGATTTAAATATGTATGAGTTAACAAGAAGCATGTCTTGGTTCAAGTTTTCTTCCATTTTTCAATTACATTTGAAAGAAAACTGCGCGCTTACATATTTATTTATTTATTTGTTGTTTTAAGCTGTAATAAAGGTAATGCATGTGTGTAGGTAAGTACACAAGTTGAGTCGTATAGAATTGAAAGTGGTTACTATTCTTGAGGAAATTAAGTATAAGTTTCCTCATATTACTTTATCAAAATCGCTATTACAATTCCTAACTATATACACTAATTTGTTACAGGTAAACTAGCTATATTTTAGATATTAATCTTTGCAGTATTTACATCTTATACCTTAAAAGCTATTCGGGTCTTTTTACTTGAATAAAATTACCTTTGATTCTATATGACTCGTTCTGGAATACCTGCAATCTTCGACATTGCAGTTGGTATTACATTAACAGGTATTTAGTCACGCGATTAATTTTTTTTTTAAATATAACATTATTAATGATACTTCATCTTATAATTATCTGAAATTAATTTTATAATTTAGCTCATTCAATACTCCTTCGTTAAATGATATTTTTTTTAAATAATTAAGGAAACTGTTGACTACCGTAATCGTTTGGCTAAATTTCGTATATCGATATCGTATGTATATATAGTCAATGTTTGCTTTTGTATCTCATAAAACGGTATTTTTTTACCGTGGGAAATACATAAAACAATTTATTACAGGGTGACGATGAACTGGTAAACACCATTAATAGAATTGAAGCAGAAGATGGCGTCGATAGTCGATATTTGGTTAATTGTTATTCGGAACCCGAAGAAGTTGAACCAGAACATACGAAGAAATCCACGAGAAAATCCAAAGACAAAAGAAAGTCAAGCGGCCGCAGGAAGAATCCCACCGATGTTTACGAATTTAGGGATGAAGACGCCAATTAGTGTAAGACATCTTAAGTGTCTACGTGATGGTATCATTGACATTCAGGCACTTAAGTTGAATAAAAATATAATATGAATCTTACACTAAAGATTGTAATAAGAAAGAAAAATTAGTAGTGATAGTGCAACCAGTGATTGCCAGTTGGTACCAGAACTAGATATGAATCAAAATAGTCTTTACTGACACTGTAAATATTTTAAACTGGACTTAGAATTCTTAAATAGTAGTTAAGTTATAAAAAAAATCAGGCTTAATATTGGATTATTATATAATGTCAATATAAGAAAAACATATTAAACAAATAGATGTCGCAAAAAAATATTCAATCCCATAAAAATATAATTTTCGTGCCAAAATACAAAAAACAATTATAAACAATCAAAGACAACAAAACGTCCTCAATTTTAAATAAAAAAAAAAACAATTTACATAATAACTTCGAGTTAACTTATATCGTTTATATCTATAATTATAATACGAAGTAGAAAACTTAGTAGAGCATCGATAACTTTATTATATAATGTCAAAGCTGTCTTAGTCATAGTGCAATTACAGTGTTTGGCTGAAACAAACTTCGTGAAAAAACTTTTAAAAGTGAACTTATTTGATGTTGTGAAAAATATGAACATGTTCTTAGTGATAGTAAAGACTTTCAAATTTAAGAACTTTGATCAAAACAATTTTTGACTTTTTAAAAGTGACAAAATGAAGATAAGTATTAATTTAAAAACGATAAGGACCTTGGTGTGAAGCAGAGAGCTGAAGAACTGAACTAGATCAGAAAATAATACCGCAATATCTAATAGATAACTACAGAAACTTAAAAACATACAGAAGAGGTATTTGATGAAAAATAAAAAACATTCAATTATTAACAAACAAAAAATTAATAAGTTTTACACATATTAGAGACTAAATTTAAATAAGATAGTATTAACAGTATAAAAATAAATTTAGAAAAAGTTGAGAAACAGGGCTTAAAATAATCGTAAATTGAATACAAACTACAAGAAAAATAAAAACAGTGTTCAAGAAATAAAGAATTTATAGTTAAGGATTAACAAGAAACCCGGTACCTAGATTTAAAATATTGCTGATTTGTGTAATGAAAATTAAAAGCTTCTTTTTAGAACGACGGTGATAATTTGATAGAAGAAGAAATGATAAGTTCTGACTGAATATCAGAACAAACTGAATATGACATATATACATAAATAACATTAGTGAAAATATTAAGTCAGTAATCAGAGATGGAAGACTATGTTGCGGACATGATGATGATGATAATCATTATCATATGATGATAATGATGTTTTCATTAAACAACAAAATTCTTAAAATTATTTATCATTGGACAAAATAGGTATAAGAATAAAAAAACGTATCTACAGACAAGACAGAATTATCAAAACGGAAATACTGCAATAAATACATACATAGAATAATACAACGAAAAAGTTTTTAATATTGGAATAAAATTTAGAAAATATTTATAGGGGTGATAAAAAATAAATTAACACAATAAATATCTCATACTATACCAATTAATACATAACAACTAAACTAAACGATGAACCTTGTGATAAAGAAAATCTGGTTATATTGAAAATGCGACAACATAAATAAATTATAATTTGCCTAAAGCAAATAAAGATGTAATATATAAATATACAAAATAAAAATGATAACGAAGCGAGTTCATTCGTGAATAACTATCATAAAACAAGGTAAAATCGAATAATGTCTTAATCTTAAATGAGAAAACAATTAATACCGACAGTATAACTGTCGTTAAATTGTAAGTAGAATTAAAAAGAAAAATACATATTGACACTACAGCAATTAACATTGCACAATGAAATTATGCTTTACTGTAAATACGTTGGTATTAAATAAATTTTGTTGTTAGACTCGTTCAAATATTGAATGATTCTACGATAATATAAATTTAATTGTAAACATTGCAACATATGTTTTGAATGGTATAACTATTCGGAACTATTTATGCAAGTATACGAAAACAAAAATCAATTAATAGACAGGGTTGAAAACAAAAATATTTTTTGGTGAAAGTGCAACTTTCACTAAAATTTATTATTTAAAATAAGTTTGATAGTTCCTTTGGTGTATGTCTTAAAGGCAATTAACACTTGGTTTATTATTATTTTAAGTCTTTTATAAATAGCTATGTTTATAAGTAAGATAATTAGAACGTTAGTTATATTTTATTATTATATTGACAATCTCATTAACTCGAAGTTATTATTTGGATTATTTTAGAATATGCTTGTATCTAGCCGTGTGGCTCCGGCAGAGTAGAATAGAGCCATCCCATCTCTACCCGTGGGTGTCGTAAGAGGCGACTAAGGGAATCTGTGAGGCCAATCCATCAATCGAATGAACGCCCCAATAACCCGTTTGGTGTCGGGAAGTAAAAACACCAACGAAATAATTCCCAAGGAGGGTTGGCGTCAGGCAGGCGGCCGGCCGTAAAAGTCTGCCAAATGTTTTGTTTTTTTTTTCATACATTGTATCCCAATTATTATCGTTATCTCTTCCTCGATTAAATAATAAATGAATAATATTTGAAAATAATATTTGAAAATAATATTTGAAAATAGAAATACAAACTTTAGATTTCAAATCAATGTATTCACGTTTTCAAAATTGTATTATATAACAAATTACTATTTTAAATTTTTACTAGCAATCGCGAATTAAACTTTTATTTTTTTAATTCCCATGATGTATTATCACGATGACTCTATAAGTATCAAATAATTTTATGTTAAAATGTTTCAAATACTTTTGCAAAAACATTAATCTCAATCCATACTGAATCCGTCTCATTTATTAATAATACTTTGTGTTTTTTTCTTAGTATAGCTAATATTAAGTTTATATTTTAAATTATATTATAATATTGTGTTATTTAAGGAAACATGTTAAGTGAATATAACATAAGAATACCAAATATTGCTTTAATTATAACTTGTAATTGTAATCTCGTTAGAATAAGTCCGAACTTTCTTTACCAAAGGCGTTTTTTTCATTTGCTATTTACAGATTTCATATTTCACATACTAGTCAAAATTCGGCTGTTTGTATAATATATTTTAAAATAATTGTACAATTAAATTGCAAATGATTCGGTTAAACCGTTATTGCTTTCATAGTTTTTACGAAAAGACTGATTGTTTTTCATAATCTAATGATATATTCGATTTATTGACTACGGTTTGTATGTATTAGCATTTGTTAAGGTTTTAAAAATACTTTTACCATGTTTGTTATGTGTAATGATATTTCGCTATCATTAATTTTCAATTCATTTTATATTTCATTTATTTAGGTTTTCGTTCTTATATACCTCTTACTAGGTAATTTAATTTAGTTTCTGTATTGGTCTGGGTAGGTTAAATTAGCTTTATCTTCAAGCTTACGTTGCTACTATTCTCGTTTATCCGAAACGAGTAATTACTAAGCAAAATTAAGTACATCTTTAGAACATTTGCAATATCTTTTTTACTTGCATCATCGAGAACAACTTGTCTACGTTCTTGTTTTTGTTACAAATATGTTACATATTGTTTGCTAAATAATATCGATATACCCTTCTTTATTCTTTAAGTTTTTTAGATCTCTAAGAATAACAAGAACTTGATTTTGCTATGAGCTGTTGGAAATTTATCATAAATCGAACTCTTGTTGATCGGAACAAAGATAATTTTGTCGTATGTCGTAATATGTGGTAAATTATTTATGAAATAAATTCATGCTTATGATGATTATTTTATGTTTTCTTATGTTATTATTTCTTAATTTAATTATTATTACAATGGAGTGAACAAGAGCTGCTTAATCTTTCTATTGGAGAAGTGCAGGAATCAGTGCGCCTGGACGCCGCGTGACGAATATAACACATGCCATGAAATTTTGTAAATATTTGTATGTTGTTATTTTTTATGGTTGATAATATTGGGTATTTAAGAGGACGAATACTAATTCTTGATATTTTTTACAGTAGTGGAGAATTTCGTCGTCACACATCACCATCATACGGCTACGTCGGGAATCTAAAAAGTCAGACAACGATCTGATCCATGTTATCAAGATGAACAGGTGGAACTAAAATGTACGATTCAATAATGAAATATTTGTATTAAAAAATGGCAAGTATGTAGTCGTATTATACGACGGTATATTCACGCGTTTGTTTGTCTGTATGTTACAAAAACAGCTAAACGCTTTAATAACAACCCGATATTGATAAAACAATACGTCTCAGGATTTGTGCTGTCATCAAAGGTCGGAGGCGGATCCAACGATCTATTTACTTTATGGTCAAGGGGGCATGTGCCCTAGGGGTAATTCATAATCGTAACCAATTTTTACACAATCTCAATACTCAATCAACACAAGACAAGTACTCTAAACCTCATTATTAGCTATCTACCAACGCATAATTTTCTAAGAATAATTAACAATTTAATAGGTCTTTTTTCTTAAATTTAGGGGCGGAATTTTTTTCGTCCACCTGGTGCCAAATCACAAAAAAGCTTTACTGGATCAAGCAGTTTAATTTTTAAGTAATTATGTCAACTTACTAAAAGGGTCATTGGTTCGTATCCCAGGTTGAATTAGCAAAATATATTAGTTCGGCCTAAGCCTAATCTCTCCCTTGTGATTGCCGTCACATCGTTTTACGCGAGTAAGGTCATGGAAAGTGCAACTGTCCGTCCCCTATTATAACCCCTGCGCAGTTGTCTAGTCATGAAATTGGATACGTTAGGCGATTTATTTATAAACTCAGCGGGTTTCATTCTATAATTATTTATGTAACTTATAATATTCTATTGTATTTTGAATGTATTATATTTATTTTATTATTGTACGCGTTATTTGCGCACTGCGAAATATTAACAATAATCATTTCATGGTTTGCGAATATTATATTTATCTATCGTATTTATTTTATTATTTAAAATTCAATTGAAAATGTATTTTTCATCGTTATATATATTTCATATTAAACATTATCGATATTAGTAGTAAATAGCGTTATTTTAAACAATTTTTCTTTTTACAGGCAGGCTTAGATCTGCGACATCAGTTGGCAAAAAAGCCAACACCGGCACGTTGTTACTCAAGTTTCCTGACATCGGCGTGAAACCATAGTAGTAGCTATAGTAGTAGTAGTAGTAATAGTAGTTAAACGATATGAACGTTTATTAAATTTCAAAAATATATATTTAGATTTAAAAATAGTAGCATAAGGACTTTTAAAAATTACATAATATAAAGTAGTGTTGTAAATGATTCAACTTCTTATGACTATAAATAACTCTAAAGGACTATAAAACAGCAAATCATGTTTATAATTTATATTACATATTCACGCGATTACATTAGGTAATAATTAATTGTAATTAAATAAGGACAAAATTTAATCCAAATTTCATTATCATCGGTACTAATATTAATATTTAATGTCAATTTTAAAATTTTTAGTAGTGTGTTCTGTGAGAAATATTAATTGATGTAATTAGCATTAATTGTATTAACATAGTGTTGGTGTTATTCGAAAGAGTTTAAAGTTAAGTGTAGGTCTGTGGGGTCGGCATGGCCGTGATTGCGTTCGGCTGCCTTAATCCATTCAAAGACGTTTCGTTTAAAATGTTTTATTTTTATTTTTAATATTTGTCTCTCTATTAAGTTTCTTTTCAACTATTGATTATTTTATTGCCATATTTGAGTAAAATTTCGAAATTAGTTTTTCACTCCAATATAATTTTCAAATGTCAAATGATATTGCATAAATTCGCATTAAAACGGAATCCTACCCACTATGTTTTACCGGATACATGCAGAATATTATTTTTATTAAATAGTTCAGCATACTTTTTATGAGTTTATATACTTAAATGAAGTTTTGCTAAATCAATACAGTTCACTCACAGCAATGCGCAACAGATTTCCTCTTAATTTTTATTTATACCCTAAATAGAATAGCGTTTGACCGTTGTCTTGCCTGATGTTAAGCTTCGACATGGTCTACGATGTAGCGCGCTTGCCTAGAAGATACCTGTTAACTCTTGATTTGAAGACACCAACGTTGTACCTATCGGGAAATACAGACTCAGGCAAAGTATTCCACAGTTTTGTAGTGCGAATGAAAAATGTGGATACCAAGCGCTTCGTACGTAGGCAGGGAATTTCGATGTTCAAGACTTTGTCAAGCCTCGACCAAAGTGTCGTCTCCTATCAGCCTCCTGGCACGCCTCCCAATCATCTCTAGAGCCTGAAAGTGGTACTTACCAGAGCCATCCCAAAGGTGAGAGCAATACTCCATATATGACGTCACTTGTGCTTTGTATTAGAAGTAGTTGTTCTGCAGTAAAGTGCCATCTCGCCTTGGAGAGGATACTGGTTTCGAGCGGCTATTTGGGCTTTGGTCTCAATAAAAGAGTCGACGTGAGAGTAACGCCAAGAAGGTGAAGGTGGTCAGTTACAGTTACGGTCACATTTCGGAAAGAGGGAGTAAGCTGGAATACTCTCTTGGCGGAAAACAGACACGCCTGTATCTTGGTTTCATTGAACTCGACCAAATTGGCATCGCCCCAATCGGACACTGCCTTAAGGGTCATGCTCAGGCTCTCAACCATGGCCTCTCTGCGCCTGGATTTGGGCCTCACTTATAAATTGCATTGCAGTGGTTCTCTTTCCTTTGGTCGTCGGCGAACAACAAACCGCGACGAAATCGAAGTGAAAAAGTAAAGCTAGTTCTCGTGGAGGACTTGATAACTTCACGTTTTACGATTGGTAACGACCACGGGTTGAGAACACTGATGTCCCTTCGTGGACATTCTTCGGCAGCTTACCTACTAGTAGCTAAATATCCATCTTCAGGACGTCGCCGTCTATAAGTAGCTAATAATTAACTATAAAAGTATATTTTAATTAGCTCATAATTAATATATTCCAAAAAATTTAACTATTATTCAATATAGACGTGTAGCGACCTTAGATTTTTGAATTAAAATAAATAGAAAAATGTATTTAAAAAAATAGAATGTTAATTAACAACTCTTACTTAATTCATGTCTTACTGATGACTGATCTCAAGTGACAGTAATGATGGTTTTTTGTATTGTGTATACCATTGATGATTTATGAATACCAACAGAAAATAGTAAAATTTCATACCAAAACCCATAAATAAATATATATATTATTTGATAATTTAAAAAATGCTTCGAATTATGTATAAATTTGCTAAAAGTTGTTGTACTAATCTCGTAATAATTAAGGGTAAATTGTAAAATGGAAAAGCATGGTTCAAAGTTACTATTATTCAAAATAATTATCGTTAAAATATTAGATGGTTATTAAATTTTAATCATCGAAAAATGATGTAAATTTTTTTTTTTGGGTTAAGTTTAATTATGTATGTTTTTGGAAAAAACGTTGAAGACTTGATTATGCTTTTCATTTTAAATATATTTAAATCTTTTCTGCAAACAATCAACCATAAATGTACAAAAATCTAAATTTATATTTGCAAATCTATTTTTGTTAAAAAACTTAAACGGAAGCACGGATTGGCCGAATAAACCTTAAATTAAATACAATAACAGATTAGCTACAAACATTTCCTAGTAATATTTTTTTAAAGATTATTATGGTATTAATATATATTGTAGGGTATTAAATGACTTGTAGAGGAACAAGTATCTTATTAGTACATACTATGTAATTTTAGTCGTTAAATAAATATTATGTAACTTAAGAGTAATTCCGTAAAATAATTTCGATTTTATAGTTGGTCGATTATTACCCGACTTCGACCAAGCGAATGCTTATGACATGCTCTTGAGCCCGGCATGTCATAAACTAAAGGTTTGCTTCTTCGTAGTCGGTTTATTATTAAATGTGATTGCATATCTATACTTATGATACTAAAATATTGATTCTTATTATACTACTTAAAATTAAATTATGCTATGTAATACTTATTCTATGTAATAATTAAATATATATCCAAAAAGCCGATGTTTTATTTTATTATCTATTTTAAATAATCACTTTTTATGCTTAGTAAAAGTCTCAATAATTCCTGTTTTGAAATTGAATACAAATACATACGAAACTTATTTTCAAAATACTACCACCGGTCTTACTAGAATAAAAATAATCCGGTGATTGAAACTCCCTGAAGATAATTTTTTTCTACAATAAAATTAATGTAATTTTTTTTTTATTTACCATGTCAAGGATTTGCGTTTCATCGAAATATCGGTTATCGTTTAGATCAACATATAACATTTAAAACCTTTTTTTTAAATTTACAATATTGAACGTTTTTTGGGTTTCTATTGTAAATTTTTTAGAACTGTTACATTTCTGATCGATATAAATTTGATTTCTTTGTATTTACTTCTTAAAGACTATACACAACAAAGTTCGCAGTAATATCGGCTGAATCACCCCAGTCAAATCAAAGTCAAAGTTAAAAACATTTATTCCATATAGAAGCATCTGCTACGCTTGATTATTAATAATTGAGCTTAGGGTACCATAGGAAATTATATTTTAGTACCTTACGGCGGGCGGAAATGGTTCGCATAGCATCGGCGCCTCCTCTCTGGTCTTTTTCGGCCGACTGGGTCAGCGGAAGCACTCTCCTCACGCTCCTGCTCCGCGGCGTCCTTCTGCGGCTTAACACTCTCGCAGAAAGAGGCTATCTCCATATCAGCTATCAGCACCTTTCGCTACCGAGCATGGCGTTAATCACGCTCAGCAGCTAGAGATCTCCACCGACTATCGCCAACTGGGATTACACTCCGTCAGGGTGTGCACCACACTCGTGGCAAGAGGGTGATACCTCCCACCTCGCTATCCCGTGCAGATACTTACGGCCATTTTCGCTAAGCACATGTGTAGCAAAAAGAACCAGCACACTAACGTACATGACAGTTTCTCCAATCGCTGCTGCTGCACGTAACGCCCTCATTGCTATGATCCTCTGCGGTCTCTTTGGAAGGGCCTTGTTCTGAGTTGTGAGTGGGTTACCCATATGGTACCATACAGCTAAAGGTTATTATACAATTAATGATTTTATGGATGATAGCACACTTTGGGAATGACACGATCGCCGCCTGGATATTTCAATTTTTTTTTGTACTCAGTACAACACACACAGTACAATAAAAAAAGCCAAAAAAAAAAACATCCCGCTCAGTTTCTTTCCGGTTCTTCTCAGGGCTGGGTATTTCTTTTCCGAACCGGTGGTAGTTTCTAAATTGACTATCAATAAGAAAGTGTAATACTTCAATATTGAATAAAGTATTTTTAATTTTTTATTTTTTGACTCATCCCTCGAGTGGGACCCCGGCGTGGACCGTGGAATATTAGGGCCTCCGTTTAAAGTGGAGACTCGCCCAACATCCCAATGGAGTTCACCGGGAGTGACGTCCCGAATTAGGCCAAGCGGACCACCTACTTGAAATTCCGCCCCGTTGCCATGATAAGAGTTTCGACCGCGTAGCACTACACTCCCATCCTGGAAAGGATGGGAGTCTGCAGGAACCAGTCGAATATTTCAAATGGACATTATTTTTATCTTTGGGAGCCATATTTTCGTAAATTTAATCAATAATTTCATTATTTCACTATGTTTTTTTGATCACTATACGGACCAGGTCACAAAAAAATTGAACGTATTTATTTGATACGATATGAGAGAAATGAAACCAATAGAGATAATTGAAAGTTTATTAGAGTGAACTAACGTTAGTTAGTTACTAAGATAAGAAGCAAACACATAGATTACACGAAGATTAAGAGATTAATTATAAATACATATTATACTTGTTTACGATAAAAACCGAAATTCGTATACATCATAAAATAATTTACAGTTAACAAACAACAACAGACTAAACACGTTGGACGGTGTGTAACTAATGAATACTACAATTCAATCAGTTTTTATAAATTTAAAATAATATCATTCAAAAATAACTAACAGTATCGAATTTCGATATTTTCCGTAACACACGATTTAATTTCCAACACAATATTGTTTAACGGAAATTGATTCCGGGAAAATATTGCAACTGCGAATATTTTTTAACAGAAATAATTGAACAGAGAAACTTTGCGAAAATATTCCGAATCATTTGAAACTGTAAACAATCCAAAACATTTAATGATTGATTTCAGTTATCGTTGGAAATTTTACACGCCAATTTACTATACATTATACATATTATTAAAGTATCGAGTAACATTTACACCATAGAATAATAAAGCTTAGAAGGAGTGTAGGCCCAAGCGAATTGAAGTCATTCAAATTGTTACTAGTCTTAATATATTTGACGTCACATCAGTCGTCACGATAAAGTGTCATAGTAAACATATCTTGCTTAATATTTTAAATAATAAAAATTAATAAATATTTAAAATTATTATTTTAACTTTTTTAAATTACTTATAAAACATTAATACTGTTCAACTAATTATATATTTTTTTCTTTATATACATATAATAAAAGCAATACTAAATAATATTACTAAATAAATTAAAAAAGAGATCATTATAATAATAAAAGCTAAAATGAAATAAATAATATTGCAATATATAATTATAATACTTATTGATTAATTGTAATCTTTTTTAGCTTTCCTTCGAATTCAATTGCTGCTGCTCAAGGGATAGATAAAATACAACTTAATCGAAGAGAAGAATATTGGAAGCCAACTAAATCCACAAATCTACTATTTATCACAATTTACTGTCAGAAAACCTTTCAGATTTGTTTAATTAATTTTAATGAAAAAATAATAATGTCCAATATTATTTTCTGACAAATTGTCACATCTGAATACAACCTACGTAATAATTCAAATTAATTAAATGCAAAAAAATATATTTCATAATTCAAGTTCTAACAATATCAATTTCCTCACTTTATGGGGAAAATTCACTTGCAACATAATTCGGTCGTATGTAACGTACGTGACACTTACACACACATTAATTCTAGTTACTTCAATTTTGAGCGAAACTTTGTATGATACTATCCTTTTAAGCGTTATTATTCTATGATTTACACATTGTTGACTAGATTGATATGACATTTTGTGTCATTTCTATTTAAACAGATACTCAATGTCATGACATGGAATCCGTTATATATTTGAATAGTAAACAATTAAAAAAATATATCGATGCGAAATTACATACAGTTAAAAAATGAGGTAAATCATATAACTGTATAGATAAATCAATGCATAACTTTGGTTCTAAGATAAGAAAGCTACTCGTATATGTAAAAAAAATATTGTATCACAACGAATTTGATACGAAAAGTCTAATGTGGGGTTGATAACCAGACTTGGTGCAAAGGCTGTCATGGCTTGGACCATGTCCAAGATTTCAGCCGGCACTAGAAATTCAAGGTAATCAATCCTCTTTATATGTAAGTGTGGTTTAATAAGCCAATTTATATGTATATTTGTGTAAATGTTACTTATCATATACAATTATACATAGACATAAAACATCGAGATAGTAAGAGAGCCGATTATAAAATGCCGAAGAAGACCGAAGAAAACTTAATAAAAATATATTTAGCAATTCTACAATCACATAATAGACAAAAAAATGTTCTATAGAAAAAAATATATGTATAAATTCCGTGAAATTATTTTGAACCACTCATTTCAAAGTAAAAAATTACCGAAAATTGTAAAAATATATATATTAATGATTTTTAAATAACAATGACAAATGATCACAGAATCTCTCAGCAAAATAATAAAAATTATAAACAAAAAGTTAGTTAGCCGACTTAAGGCTGATATATTAACCGAATTCAGAATACAAACCAAATGATTATTATTGTATGACTGACATGAGATATTTATAGGTAGTAATTATGGTAAGAAAATCATAAATATACTTCGAAATCAGTTATATAAAGTACCAGCTCTATACATAAACTTGAGTTCAAAATTTAAACAAGAAAAAATTAAACAATAAATAGAATTATTTTAAATTATAATTAAAAACTTAAACAGGATTGTAACTAAATATAAAGGCTAAATTCAAACGTAATATAATTGCAACTGCATTCTAATAATTAAATTCCTACGCCAAATCCTTTATACATTTTAGTCCTTGTCGCAATTTCATCACAGTTGCTTATAATTTATATCTAATTTCGTTCTGTAGATTTTTGATTTTAACTTAAACGATAAATTCATCTCTAAATATATTTTTTCTTAATTCAAAGGCTTCAATTAAACACATAAAAAGTGCAATGAGGTTATGGAATCAATATCTGAATCAAATGTGACAAGGGCATCAACGGTTGCAGCTTCACGGAACATTGTCAACTTTTGTGATATCAATATGCGTTTGTGAGAATGGTTTTTGTTATTGTCTGAATCGTCACCGACAATTATTACAATATAGTGTAATTCTTGAAGACTTCAGTGAAGTATCGCAAGCAGTTACGAACAAATAAATTGCCAATATTTTAGTAAAAACGCTATAACGCTTTACATAACATTATTTTTTCGAATCCGAACTTTACAAGCTCCTTAGAATATATATTCTTATCTTTACCTAAACCTACGTATATCAATACTCCATACCATTGTGACATTTGATTTTGCAAAACTTAAAACTAAACCAATTATGAATACATCCAAGTTTTGTCTCTCTCTCTCTCTCGCATAGTTATCACATATGCCAGATATCATACATGACAAAAAATTAAAATTTACAAATTTTTCTACACGTTTCTGATTAGCTTGGAATGTTACGTCACATCATTTATAATACTACAGCCTTAAATAAAAATCTAGCTTTGGAGAGTAATACCAATTCAACTCAACTCAATATTATTAGTTTTTCAATAGAATTTAACGTGTAGAAAAAGATAATCGGTTATTAAAATTAACTTAAATTAAATTAAGTAGTTAATGACTGGTTTAAAGCATTATACCTATAAAATTGTAAATTTAAATTAACAGCTTTCATAAAAAATCACATTAAGTAAATAAATGCTATATTATATAGAATGTACAAGAAATATAAAAAATTACCTAAAACATCGATTAATATCAGTATCAATTAAAAAAAGAATAAGCTAATTCAGATAAAAATTTAAATTCAACCAAAGATTCGATGTAATATTTTCCAAATTAACAATCCATAAGATCTTATCACCAATAAAAGCCAACGCATATGGGTTTAACATTCTGAACATTACTTGACTCAACAAATTAAAACTACACCGGAAATACATGTAAAAAAATATTATAACCGAAAGAACAATTAATATCAATATAACAAACCCGATATAAAAAATAATAATAATATATATATAATGATTTCATTATTATAAAAATAACACATATATAATAATATAGAATAGAAATTCGGTGTTTGATCTGCGAAAAAATAATAATCTTTTAAGACAAAATAGACTGGTAAATGAGCATGTACTGAATGTGATGAAAATATACTATTTGTAGCTATTGCGCTTATTGGCGGAATGAAAATTAGTTAAAACGGTATCAAAATAACAGGATCTGCCAAACTGTAATAGTAGTAAAGACTTTGATAATAATTTTAACCATCGGAATTATTATATAATAAATATTGGAGGAATGAATATTGTTCATAAAGGTGTCGAAACAACTGAATTTGCTAAACTATAATTAGTAGTAATGAATTTGAAAAAGAAATCTGTTGTAGTGTTTGTGTGTAACTATTACGCGTATTGGAGGAATGAGTATTGTTTATAACGGTGTCGAAACAACTGAAACTGGCAAACTAGAATAGTAATAATGAATTTGAAAAATAAATCAGTTGTAATGTGTGTGTGTATGTGTGTGTGTGTGTATATAATTATTGCGCGCATTGGAGGAATGAGTATTGCTTATAACGGTATCGAAACAACTGAATCTGGCAAGTTGTAAATGGGAATGGTGTAGCCACACAAAGGATTGATTTCCCCTTACCCTTTCTAAAAAAAAATAACGAAAACAGAAAACTTTATCGTGTTAGATGTTTTCTGAATTCGGTTTTCATTTTGGAAAGGCTCAATCTTCCCACCACTTCCGAATTACATAATTTAATTCCCTTTTAAGTTTAAATAAACAACAAATAAGAATGTGCTGAATCTGATAAAAATGTACAAATTGTAACTATTGCGCGTATTGGAGGAATGCGTATTGGTTATTACGGTATCGAAACAACTGAATCTTGCGAAGTATAAAATTTGAAAATGAAATATGTTGTGGTGTGTGTGTGTGTGTAACTATTGCGCGTATTGGAGGAATGAGTATTTTTCATAACGAAATCGAAACAACTGAATCTGGCAAACTATAATAATAGTAATGAATGTGAAAAAAGAAATCTAATAATTGTAACTATTGCAAGAAATGGACACATGAACATTGGTTTTAACGGTATCAAAACAACGGAATCTGGCAAATTATAAAAGGGAATGGTGTAGCCACCCAAAGGATTGATTTCCCCTTACCCTTTCTAAAATAATAACTTTATCGTTTCATGTGTTTTTTGTGTTCAGTTTTAATTTTGGAAATACTCAATGTCCCTACCACATCCTAATTAAATTATTTAATTCCCTTTTAAGATTAAATAAACAACAAATAAGAATGTGCTGAATCTGATAAAAATGTACAAATTGTAACTATTGCGCGTATTGGAGGAATGCGTATTGGTTATTACGGTATCGAAACAACTGAGTCTTGCAAAGTATAAAATTTCAAAATGAAATATGTTGTGGTGTGTGTGTGTAACTATTGCGCGTATCGGAGGAATGTGTATTGTTTATAACGGTGTCGAAACAACTGAATCTGGAACACTATAATATTGGTATTGAAATTTAAAAAGAAATATGTTTTAGTGTGTGTGTGTAACTATTGCGCGTATTGGAGGAATGTGTATCGTTTATATCGGTGTCGAAATAACTGAATCTGGCAAACTATAATAATAGTAATGAATTTGAAAGAAAATATGCTATAGTATTTGTGTTTAACTATTGCGCGTATTGGAGGAATAAATATCGTTTATAACGAAATCGGAACAACTGAATCTGGCAAATTATAAATGGGAATGGTGTAGCCACCCAATTGATTGATTTCCCCTTACCCTTTATAAAATAAATACCGAAAACAGATAACTTTATCGTGTTAGATGTTTTCTGAGTTCGGTTTTCATTTTGGAAAGGCTCAATCTTCCCACCACTTCCGAATTACATAATATAATTCCCTTTTAAGCTTAAATAAACAACAAATAAGAATGTGCTGAATGTGATAAAAATGTACAAATTGTAACTATTGCGCGTATTGAAGGAATGCGTATTGGTTATTACGGTATCGAAACAACTGATTCATGCAAAGTATAAAATTTGAAAATGAAATATGTTGTGGTGTGTGTGTGTAACTATTGCGCGTATTGGAGGAACGTGTATTATTTATAACGGTGTTGAAACAACTGAATCTGGAACACTATAATATTGGTATTGAAATTTAAAAAGAAATATGTTTTAGTGTGTGTGTGTAACTATTGCGCGTATTGCAGGAATGTGTATCGTTTATATCGGTGTCGAAATAACTGAATCTGGCAAACTATATATAATAATAGTAATGAATTTGAAAGAAAATATGCTATAGTATTTGTGTTTAACTATTGCGCGTATTGGAGGAATAAATATCGTTTATAACGAAATCGGAACAACTGAATCTGGCAAATTATAAATGGGAATGGTGTAGCCACCCAATTGATTGATTTCCCCTTACCCTTTATAAAATAAATACCGAAAACAGATAACTTTATCGTGTTAGATGTTTTCTGAGTTCGGTTTTCATTTTGGAAAGGCTCAATCTTCCCACCACTTCCTAATTACATAATTTAATTCCCTTTTAAGATTAAATAAACAACAAATAAGAATGTGATGAATCTGATAAAAATGTACAAATTGTAACTATTGCGCGTATTGGAGGAATGCGTATTGGTTATTACGGTATCGAAACAACTGAGTCTTGCAAAGTATAAAATTTCAAAATTAAATATGTTGTGGTGTGTGTGTGTGTGTAACTATTGCGCGTATTGAAGGAATGTGTATTATTTATAACGGTGTTGAAACAACTGAATCTGGAACACTATAATATTGGTATTGAAATTTAAAAAGGAATATGTTTTAGTGTGTGTGTGTAACTATTGCGCGTATTGCAGGAATGTGTATTGTTTATATCGGTGTCGAAATAACTGAATCTGGCAAACTATAATAATAGTAATGAATTTGAAAGAAAATATGCTATAGTATTTGTGTTTAACTATTGCGCGTATTGGAGGAATAAATATCGTTTATAACGAAATCGAAACAACTTAATCTGGCAAATTATTAGTGGGAATGGTGTAGCCACCCAATTGATTGATTTCCCCTTACCCTTTATAAAATAAATACCGAAAACAGATAACTTTATCGTGTTAGGTGTTTTCTGAGTTCGGTTTTCATTTTGGAAAGGCTCAATCTTCCCACCACTTCCTAATTAAATAATTTAATTCCCTTTTAAGATTAAATAAACAACAAATAAGAATGTGCTGAATCTGATAAAAATGTACAAATTGTAACTATTGCGCGTATTGGAGGAATGCGTATTGGTTATTACGGTATCGAAACAACTGAGTCTTGCAAAGTATAAAATTTCAAAATGAAATATGTTGTGGTGTGTGTGTGTAACTATTGCGCGTATCGGAGGAATGTGTATTATTTATAACGGTGTCGAAACAACTGAATCTGGAACACTATAATATTGGTATTGAAATTTAAAAAGAAATATGTTTTAGTGTGTGTGTGTAACTATTGCGCGTATTGCAGGAATGTGTATCGTTTATATCGGTGTCGAAATAACTGAATCTGGCAAACTATAATAATAGTAATGAATTTGAAAGAAAATATGTTATAGTATTTGTGTTTAACTATTGCGCGTATTGGAGGAATAAATATTGTTTATAACGAAATCGAAACAACTGAATCTGGCAAATTATAAGTGGGAATGGTGTAGCCACCCAATTGATTGATTTCCCCTTACCCTTTATAAAATAAATACCGAAAACAGATAAGTTTATCATGTTAGGTGTTTTCTGAGTTCGGTTTTCATTTTGGAAAGGCTCAATCTTCCCACCACTTCCTAATTACATAATTTAATTCCCTTTTAAGATTAAATAAACAACAAATAAGAATGTGCTGAATCTGATAAAAATGTACAAATTGTAACTATTGCGCGTATTGGAGGAATGCGTATTGGTTATTACGGTATCGAAACAACTGAGTCTTGCAAAGTATAAAATTTCAAAATGAAATATTTGTGGTGTGTGTGTGTGTGTAACTATTGCGCGTATTGAAGGAATGTGTATTATTTATAACGGGGTTGAAACAACTGAATCTGGAACACTATAATATTGGTATTGAAATTTAAAAAGGAATATGTTTTAGTGTGTGTGTGTAACTATTGCGCGTATTGCAGGAATGTGTATCGTTTATATCGGTGTCGAAATAACTGAATCTGGCAAACTATAATAATAGTAATGAATTTGAAAGAAAATATGCTATAGTATTTGTGTTTAACTATTGCGCGTATTGGAGGAATAAATATCGTTTATAACGAAATCGAAACAACTGAATCTGGCAAATTATAAATGGGAATGGTGTAGCCACCCAATTGATTGATTTCCCCTTACCCTTTATAAAATAAATACCGAAAACAGATAACTTTATCGTGTTAGATGTTTTCTGAGTTCGGTTTTCATTTTGGAAAGGCTCAATCTTCCCACCACTTCCGAATTACATAATATAATTCCCTTTTAAGCTTAAATAAACAACAAATAAGAATGTGCTGAATGTGATAAAAATGTACAAATTGTAACTATTGCGCGTATTGAAGGAATGCGTATTGGTTATTACGGTATCGAAACAACTGATTCATGCAAAGTATAAAATTTGAAAATGATATATGTTGTGGTGTGTGTGTGTAACTATTGCGCGTATTGGAGGAATGTGTATTATTTATAACGGTGTCGAAACAACTGAATCTGGAACACTATAATATTGGTATTGAAATTTAAAAAGAAATATGTTTTAGTGTGTGTGTGTAACTATTGCGCGTATTGGAGGAATGTGTATCGTTTATATCGGTGTCGAAATAACTGAATCTGGCAAACTATAATAATAGTAATGAATTTGAAAACAAAATCTGTTGTAGTATTTGTGTTTAACTATTGCGCGTATTGGAGGAATAAATATCGTTTATAACGAAATCGAAACAACTTAATCTGGCAAATTATTAGTGGGAATGGTGTAGCCACCCAATTGATTGATTTCCCCTTACCCTTTATAAAATAAATACCGAAAACAGATAACTTTATCGTGTTAGGTGTTTTCTGAGTTCGGTTTTCATTTTGGAAAGGCTCAATCTTCCCACCACTTCCTAATTAAATAATTTAATTCCCTTTTAAGATTAAATAAACAACAAATAAGAATGTGCTGAATCTGATAAAAATGTACAAATTGTAACTATTGCGCGTATTGGAGGAATGCGTATTGGTTATTACGGTATCGAAACAACTGAGTCTTGCAAAGTATAAAATTTCAAAATGAAATATGTTGTGGTGTGTGTGTGTAACTATTGCGCGTATCGGAGGAATGTGTATTATTTATAACGATGTCGAAACAACTGAATCTGGAACACTATAATATTGGTATTGAAATTTAAAAAGAAATATGTTTTAGTGTGTGTGTGTAACTATTGCGCGTATTGCAGGAATGTGTATCGTTTATATCGGTGTCGAAATAACTGAATCTGGCAAACTATAATAATAGTAATGAATTTGAAAGAAAATATGTTATAGTATTTGTGTTTAACTATTGCGCGTATTGGAGGAATAAATATTGTTTATAACGAAATCGAAACAACTGAATCTGGCAAATTATAAGTGGGAATGGTGTAGCCACCCAATTGATTGATTTCCCCTTACCCTTTATAAAATAAATACCGAAAACAGATAACTTTATCGTGTTAGGTGTTTTCTGAGTTCGGTTTTCATTTTGGAAAGGCTCAATCTTCCCACCACTTCCTAATTACATAATTTAATTCCCTTTTAAGATTAAATAAACAACAAATAAGAATGTGCTGAATCTGATAAAAATGTACAAATTGTAACTATTGCGCGTATTGGAGGAATGCGTATTGGTTATTACGGTATCGAAACAACTGAGTCTTGCAAAGTATAAAATTTCAAAATGAAATATTTGTGGTGTGTGTGTGTGTGTAACTATTGCGCGTATTGAAGGAATGTGTATTATTTATAACGGTGTTGAAACAACTGAATCTGGAACACTATAATATTGGTATTGAAATTTAAAAAGGAATATGTTTTAGTGTGTGTGTGTAACTATTGCGCGTATTGCAGGAATGTGTATCGTTTATATCGGTGTCGAAATAACTGAATCTGGCAAACTATAATAATAGTAATGAATTTGAAAGAAAATATGCTATAGTATTTGTGTTTAACTATTGCGCGTATTGGAGGAATAAATATCGTTTATAACGAAATCGAAACAACTGAATCTGGCAAATTATAAATGGGAATGGTGTAGCCACCCAATTGATTGATTTCCCCTTACCCTTTATAAAATAAATACCGAAAACAGATAACTTTATCGTGTTAGATGTTTTCTGAGTTCGGTTTTCATTTTGGAAAGGCTCAATCTTCCCACCACTTCCGAATTACATAATATAATTCCCTTTTAAGCTTAAATAAACAACAAATAAGAATGTGCTGAATGTGATAAAAATGTACAAATTGTAACTATTGCGCGTATTGAAGGAATGCGTATTGGTTATTACGGTATCGAAACAACTGATTCATGCAAAGTATAAAATTTGAAAATGAAATATGTTGTGGTGTGTGTGTGTAACTATTGCGCGTATTGGAGGAATGCGTATTGGTTATTACGGTATCGAAACAACTGAGTCTTGCAAAGTATAAAATTTCAAAATGAAATATTTGTGGTGTGTGTGTGTGTGTAACTATTGCGCGTATTGAAGGAATGTGTATTATTTATAACGGTGTCGAAACAACTGAATCTGGAACACTATAATATTGGTATTGAAATTTAAAAAGAAATATGTTTTAGTGTGTGTGTGTAACTATTGCGCGTATTGGAGGAATGTGTATCGTTTATATCGGTGTCGAAATAACTGAATCTGGCAAACTATAATAATAGTAATGAATTTGAAAACAAAATCTGTTGTAGTATTTGTGTTTAAATATTGCGCGTATTGGAGGAATACATAACGTTTATAACGAAATCGAAACAACTGAATCTAGCAAATTATAAGTGGGAATGGTGTAGCCACCCAATTGATTGATTTCCCCTTACCCTTTATAAAATAAATACCGAAAACAGATAAGTTTATCGTGTTAGGTGTTTTCTGAGTTCGGTTTTCATTTTGGAAAGGCTCAATCTTCCCACCACTTCCTAATTACATAATTTAATTCCCTTTTAAGATTAAATAAACAACAAATAAGAATGTGCTGAATCTGATAAAAATGTACAAATTGTAACTATTGCGCGTATTGGAGGAATGCGTATTGGTTATTACGGTATCGAAACAACTGAGTCTTGCAAAGTATAAAATTTCAAAATGAAATATATGTGGTGTGTGTGTGTGTGTAACTATTGCGCGTATTGAAGGAATGTGTATTATTTATAACGGTGTCGAAACAACTGAATCTGGAACACTATAATATTGGTATTGAAATTTAAAAAGAAATATGTTTTAGTGTGTGTGTGTAACTATTGCGCGTATTGGAGGAATGTGTATCGTTTATATCGGTGTCGAAATAACTGAATCTGGCAAACTATAATAATAGTAATGAATTTGAAAACAAAATCTGTTGTAGTATTTGTGTTTAACTATTGCGCGTATTGGAGGAAAAAATATCGTTTATAACGAAATCGAAACAACTGAATCTGGCAAATTATAAATGGGAATGGTGTAGCCACCCAATTGATTGATTTCCCCTTACCCTTTATAAAATAAATACCGAAAACAGATAACTTTATCGTGTTAGATGTTTTCTGAGTTCGGTTTTCATTTTGGAAAGGCTCAATCTTCCTACCACTTCCGAATTACATAATATAATTCCCTTTTAAGCTTAAATAAACAACAAATAAGAATGTGCTGAATGTGATAAAAATGTACAAATTGTAACTATTGCGCGTATTGAAGGAATGCGTATTGGTTATTACGGTATCGAAACAACTGATTCATGCAAAGTATAAAATTTGAAAATGAAATATGTTGTGGTGTGTGTGTAACTATTGCGCGTATTGGAGGAATGTGTATTATTTATAACGGTGTCGAAACAACTGAATCTGGAACACTATAATATTGGTATTGAAATTTAAAAAGAAATACGTTTTAGTGTGTGTGTGTAACTATTGCGCGTATTGCAGGAATGTGTATCGTTTATATCGGTGTCGAAATAACTGAATCTGGCAAACTATAATAATAGTAATGAATTTGAAAACAAAATCTGTTGTAGTATTTGTGTTTAACTATTGCGCGTATTGGAGGAATAAATATCGTTTATAACGAAATCGAAACAACTGAATCTGGCAAATTATAAGTGGGAATGGTGTAGCCACCCAATTGATTGATTTCCCCTTACCCTTTATAAAATAAATACCGAAAACAGATAACTTTATCGTGTTAGGTGTTTTCTGAGTTCGGTTTTCATTTTGGAAAGGCTCAATCTTCCCACCACTTCCTAATTAAATTATTTAATTCCCTTTTAAGATTAAATAAACAACAAATAAGAATGTGCTGAATCTGATAAAAATGTACAAATTGTAACTATTGCGCGTATTGGAGGAATGCGTATTGGTTATTACGGTATCGAAACAACTGAGTCTTGCAAAGTATAAAATTTCAAAATGAAATATGTTGTGGTGTGTGTGTGTAACTATTGCGCGTATCGGAGGAATGTGTATTGTTTATAACGGTGTCGAAACAACTGAATCTGGAACACTATAATATTGGTATTGAAATTTAAAAAGAAATATGTTTTAGTGTGTGTGTGTAACTATTGCGCGTATTGGAGGAATGTGTATCGTTTATATCGGTGTCGAAATAACTGAATCTGGCAAACTATAATAATAGTAATGAATTTGAAAACAAAATCTGTTGTAGTATTTGTGTTTAACTATTGCGCGTATTGGAGGAATAAATATCGTTTATAACGAAATCGAAACAACTGAATCTAGCAAATTATAAGTGGGAATGGTGTAGCCACCCAATTGATTGATTTCCCCTTACCCTTTATAAAATAAATACCGAAAACAGATAAGTTTATCGTGTTAGGTGTTTTCTGAGTTCGGTTTTCATTTTGGAAAGGCTCAATCTTCCCACCACTTCCTAATTACATAATTTAATTCCCTTTTAAGATTAAATAAACAACAAATAAGAATGTGCTGAATCTGATAAAAATGTACAAATTGTAACTATTGCGCGTATTGGAGGAATGCGTATTGGTTATTACGGTATCGAAACAACTGAGTCTTGCAAAGTATAAAATTTCAAAATGAAATATATGTGGTGTGTGTGTGTGTGTAACTATTGCGCGTATTGAAGGAATGTGTATTATTTATAACGGTGTCGAAACAACTGAATCTGGAACACTATAATATTGGTATTGAAATTTAAAAAGAAATATGTTTTAGTGTGTGTGTAACTATTGCGCGTATTGCAGGAATGTGTATCGTTTATATCGGTGTCGAAATAACTGAATCTGGCAAACTATAATAATAGTAATGAATTTGAAAGAAAATATGTTATAGTATTTGTGTTTAACTATTGCGCGTATTGGAGGAATAAATATCGTTTATAACGAAATCGAAACAACTGAATCTGGCAAATTATAAATGGGAATGGTGTAGCCACCCAATTGATTGATTTCCCCTTACCCTTTATAAAATAAATACCGAAAACAGATAACTTTATCGTGTTAGATGTTTTCTGAGTTCGGTTTTCATTTTGGAAAGGCTCAATCTTCCCACCACTTCCGAATTACATAATATAATTCCCTTTTAAGCTTAAATAAACAACAAATAAGAATGTGCTGAATGTGATAAAAATGTACAAATTGTAACTATTGCGCGTATTGAAGGAATGCGTATTGGTTATTACGGTATCGAAACAACTGAGTCTTGCAAAGTATAAAATTTCAAAATGAAATATGTTGTGGTGTGTGTGTGTGTGTAACTATTGCGCGTATCGGAGGAATGTGTATTATTTATAACGGTGTCGAAACAACTGAATCTGGAACACTATAATATTGGTATTGAAATTTAAAAAGAAATACGTTTTAGTGTGTGTGTGTAACTATTGCGCGTATTGCAGGAATGTGTATCGTTTATATCGGTGTCGAAATAACTGAATCTGGCAAACTATAATAATAGTAATGAATTTGAAAACAAAATCTGTTGTAGTATTTGTGTTTAACTATTGCGCGTATTGGAGGAATAAATATCGTTTATAACGAAATCGAAACAACTGAATCTGGCAAATTATAAGTGGGAATGGTGTAGCCACCCAATTGATTGATTTCCCCTTACCCTTTATAAAATAAATACCGAAAACAGATAACTTTATCGTGTTAGATGTTTTCTGAGTTCGGTTTTCATTTTGGAAAGGCTCAATCTTCCCACCACTTCCTAATTACATAATTTAATTCCCTTTTAAGATTAAATAAACAACAAATAAGAATGTGCTGACTCTGATAAAAATGTACAAATTGTAACTATTGCGCGTATTGGAGGAATGCGTATTGGTTATTACGGTATCGGAACAACTGAGTCTTGCAAAGTATAAAATTTCAAAATTAAATATGTTGTGGTGTGTGTGTGTGTGTGTAACTATTGCGCGTATCGGAGGAATGTGTATTATTTATAACGGTGTCGAAACAACTGAATCTGGAACACTATAATATTGGTATTGAAATTTAAAAAGAAATACGTTTTAGTGTGTGTGTGTAACTATTGCGCGTATTGCAGGAATGTGTATCGTTTATATCGGTGTCGAAATAACTGAATCTGGCAAACTATAATAATAGTAATGAATTTGAAAACAAAATCTGTTGTAGTATTTGTGTTTAACTATTGCGCGTATTGGAGGAAAAAATATCGTTTATAACGAAATCGAAACAACTGAATCTGGCAAATTATAAATGGGAATGGTGTAGCCACCCAATTGATTGATTTCCCCTTACCCTTTATAAAATAAATACCGAAAACAGATAACTTTATCGTGTTAGATGTTTTCTGAGTTCGGTTTTCATTTTGGAAAGGCTCAATCTTCCCACCACTTCCGAATTACATAATATAATTCCCTTTTAAGCTTAAATAAACAACAAATAAGAATGTGCTGAATGTGATAAAAATGTACAAATTGTAACTATTGCGCGTATTGAAGGAATGCGTATTGGTTATTACGGTATCGAAACAACTGATTCATGCAAAGTATAAAATTTGAAAATGAAATATGTTGTGGTGTGTGTGTGTAACTATTGCGCGTATTGGAGGAACGTGTATTATTTATAACGGTGTTGAAACAACTGAATCTGGAACACTATAATATTGGTATTGAAATTTAAAAAGAAATATGTTTTAGTGTGTGTGTGTAACTATTGCGCGTATTGCAGGAATGTGTATCGTTTATATCGGTGTCGAAATAACTGAATCTGGCAAACTATATATAATAATAGTAATGAATTTGAAAGAAAATATGCTATAGTATTTGTGTTTAACTATTGCGCGTATTGGAGGAATAAATATCGTTTATAACGAAATCGGAACAACTGAATCTGGCAAATTATAAATGCGAATGGTGTAGCCACCCAATTGATTGATTTCCCCTTACCCTTTATAAAATAAATACCGAAAACAGATAACTTTATCGTGTTAGATGTTTTCTGAGTTCGGTTTTCATTTTGGAAAGGCTCAATCTTCCCACCACTTCCTAATTACATAATTTAATTCCCTTTTAAGATTAAATAAACAACAAATAAGAATGTGATGAATCTGATAAAAATGTACAAATTGTAACTATTGCGCGTATTGGAGGAATGCGTATTGGTTATTACGGTATCGAAACAACTGAGTCTTGCAAAGTATAAAATTTCAAAATGAAATATTTGTGGTGTGTGTGTGTGTGTAACTATTGCGCGTATTGAAGGAATGTGTATTATTTATAACGGTGTTGAAACAACTGAATCTGGAACACTATAATATTGGTATTGAAATTTAAAAAGGAATATGTTTTAGTGTGTGTGTGTAACTATTGCGCGTATTGCAGGAATGTGTATTGTTTATATCGGTGTCGAAATAACTGAATCTGGCAAACTATAATAATAGTAATGAATTTGAAAGAAAATATGCTATAGTATTTGTGTTTAACTATTGCGCGTATTGGAGGAATAAATATCGTTTATAACGAAATCGAAACAACTTAATCTGGCAAATTATTAGTGGGAATGGTGTAGCCACCCAATTGATTGATTTCCCCTTACCCTTTATAAAATAAATACCGAAAACAGATAACTTTATCGTGTTAGGTGTTTTCTGAGTTCGGTTTTCATTTTGGAAAGGCTCAATCTTCCCACCACTTCCTAATTAAATAATTTAATTCCCTTTTAAGATTAAATAAACAACAAATAAGAATGTGCTGAATCTGATAAAAATGTACAAATTGTAACTATTGCGCGTATTGGAGGAATGCGTATTGGTTATTACGGTATCGAAACAACTGAGTCTTGCAAAGTATAAAATTTCAAAATGAAATATGTTGTGGTGTGTGTGTGTAACTATTGCGCGTATCGGAGGAATGTGTATTATTTATAACGGTGTCGAAACAACTGAATCTGGAACACTATAATATTGGTATTGAAATTTAAAAAGAAATATGTTTTAGTGTGTGTGTGTAACTATTGCGCGTATTGCAGGAATGTGTATCGTTTATATCGGTGTCGAAATAACTGAATCTGGCAAACTATAATAATAGTAATGAATTTGAAAGAAAATATGCTATAGTATTTGTGTTTAACTATTGCGCGTATTGGAGGAATAAATATCGTTTATAACGAAATCGAAACAACTGAATCTGGCAAATTATAAATGGGAATGGTGTAGCCACCCAATTGATTGATTTCCCCTTACCCTTTATAAAATAAATACCGAAAACAGATAACTTTATCGTGTTAGATGTTTTCTGAGTTCGGTTTTCATTTTGGAAAGGCTCAATCTTCCCACCACTTCCGAATTACATAATATAATTCCCTTTTAAGCTTAAATAAACAACAAATAAGAATGTGCTGAATGTGATAAAAATGTACAAATTGTAACTATTGCGCGTATTGAAGGAATGCGTATTGGTTATTACGGTATCGAAACAACTGATTCATGCAAAGTATAAAATTTGAAAATGAAATATGTTGTGGTGTGTGTGTGTAACTATTGCGCGTATTGGAGGAACGTGTATTATTTATAACGGTGTTGAAACAACTGAATCTGGAACACTATAATATTGGTATTGAAATTTAAAAAGAAATATGTTTTAGTGTGTGTGTGTAACTATTGCGCGTATTGCAGGAATGTGTATCGTTTATATCGGTGTCGAAATAACTGAATCTGGCAAACTATATATAATAATAGTAATGAATTTGAAAGAAAATATGCTATAGTATTTGTGTTTAACTATTGCGCGTATTGGAGGAATAAATATCGTTTATAACGAAATCGGAACAACTGAATCTGGCAAATTATAAATGCGAATGGTGTAGCCACCCAATTGATTGATTTCCCCTTACCCTTTATAAAATAAATACCGAAAACAGATAACTTTATCGTGTTAGATGTTTTCTGAGTTCGGTTTTCATTTTGGAAAGGCTCAATCTTCCCACCACTTCCTAATTACATAATTTAATTCCCTTTTAAGATTAAATAAACAACAAATAAGAATGTGATGAATCTGATAAAAATATACAAATTGTAACTATTGCGCGTATTGGAGGAATGCGTATTGGTTATTACGGTATCGAAACAACTGAGTCTTGCAAAGTATAAAATTTCAAAATGAAATATTTGTGGTGTGTGTGTGTGTGTAACTATTGCGCGTATTGAAGGAATGTGTATTATTTATAACGGTGTTGAAACAACTGAATCTGGAACACTATAATATTGGTATTGAAATTTAAAAAGGAATATGTTTTAGTGTGTGTGTGTAACTATTGCGCGTATTGCAGGAATGTGTATCGTTTATATCGGTGTCGAAATAACTGAATCTGGCAAACTATAATAATAGTAATGAATTTGAAAGAAAATATGCTATAGTATTTGTGTTTAACTATTGCGCGTATTGGAGGAATAAATATCGTTTATAACGAAATCGAAACAACTGAATCTGGCAAATTATAAATGGGAATGGTGTAGCCACCCAATTGATTGATTTCCCCTTACCCTTTATAAAATAAATACCGAAAACAGATAACTTTATCGTGTTAGATGTTTTCTGAGTTCGGTTTTCATTTTGGAAAGGCTCAATCTTCCCACCACTTCCGAATTACATAATATAATTCCCTTTTAAGCTTAAATAAACAACAAATAAGAATGTGCTGAATGTGATAAAAATGTACAAATTGTAACTATTGCGCGTATTGAAGGAATGCGTATTGGTTATTACGGTATCGAAACAACTGATTCATGCAAAGTATAAAATTTGAAAATGAAATATGTTGTGGTGTGTGTGTGTAACTATTGCGCGTATTGGAGGAACGTGTATTATTTATAACGGTGTTGAAACAACTGAATCTGGAACACTATAATATTGGTATTGAAATTTAAAAAGAAATATGTTTTAGTGTGTGTGTGTAACTATTGCGCGTATTGCAGGAATGTGTATCGTTTATATCGGTGTCGAAATAACTGAATCTGGCAAACTATATATAATAATAGTAATGAATTTGAAAGAAAATATGCTATAGTATTTGTGTTTAACTATTGCGCGTATTGGAGGAATAAATATCGTTTATAACGAAATCGGAACAACTGAATCTGGCAAATTATAAATGCGAATGGTGTAGCCACCCAATTGATTGATTTCCCCTTACCCTTTATAAAATAAATACCGAAAACAGATAACTTTATCGTGTTAGATGTTTTCTGAGTTCGGTTTTCATTTTGGAAAGGCTCAATCTTCCCACCACTTCCTAATTACATAATTTAATTCCCTTTTAAGATTAAATAAACAACAAATAAGAATGTGATGAATCTGATAAAAATGTACAAATTGTAACTATTGCGCGTATTGGAGGAATGCGTATTGGTTATTACGGTATCGAAACAACTGAGTCTTGCAAAGTATAAAATTTCAAAATGAAATATTTGTGGTGTGTGTGTGTGTGTAACTATTGCGCGTATTGAAGGAATGTGTATTATTTATAACGGTGTTGAAACAACTGAATCTGGAACACTATAATATTGGTATTGAAATTTAAAAAGGAATATGTTTTAGTGTGTGTGTGTAACTATTGCGCGTATTGCAGGAATGTGTATCGTTTATATCGGTGTCGAAATAACTGAATCTGGCAAACTATAATAATAGTAATGAATTTGAAAGAAAATATGCTATAGTATTTGTGTTTAACTATTGCGCGTATTGGAGGAATAAATATCGTTTATAACGAAATCGAAACAACTGAATCTGGCAAATTATAAATGGGAATGGTGTAGCCACCCAATTGATTGATTTCCCCTTACCCTTTATAAAATAAATACCGAAAACAGATAACTTTATCGTGTTAGATGTTTTCTGAGTTCGGTTTTCATTTTGGAAAGGCTCAATCTTCCCACCACTTCCGAATTACATAATATAATTCCCTTTTAAGCTTAAATAAACAACAAATAAGAATGTGCTGAATGTGATAAAAATGTACAAATTGTAACTATTGCGCGTATTGAAGGAATGCGTATTGGTTATTACGGTATCGAAACAACTGATTCATGCAAAGTATAAAATTTGAAAATGAAATATGTTGTGGTGTGTGTGTGTAACTATTGCGCGTATTGGAGGAACGTGTATTATTTATAACGGTGTTGAAACAACTGAATCTGGAACACTATAATATTGGTATTGAAATTTAAAAAGAAATATGTTTTAGTGTGTGTGTGTAACTATTGCGCGTATTGCAGGAATGTGTATCGTTTATATCGGTGTCGAAATAACTGAATCTGGCAAACTATATATAATAATAGTAATGAATTTGAAAGAAAATATGCTATAGTATTTGTGTTTAACTATTGCGCGTATTGGAGGAATAAATATCGTTTATAACGAAATCGGAACAACTGAATCTGGCAATTATAAATGCGAATGGTGTAGCCACCCAATTGATTGATTTCCCCTTACCCTTTATAAAATAAATACCGAAAACAGATAACTTTATCGTGTTAGATGTTTTCTGAGTTCGGTTTTCATTTTGGAAAGGCTCAATCTTCCCACCACTTCCTAATTACATAATTTAATTCCCTTTTAAGATTAAATAAACAACAAATAAGAATGTGATGAATCTGATAAAAATGTACAAATTGTAACTATTGCGCGTATTGGAGGAATGCGTATTGGTTATTACGGTATCGAAACAACTGAGTCTTGCAAAGTATAAAATTTCAAAATGAAATATTTGTGGTATGTGTGTGTGTGTAACTATTGCGCGTATTGAAGGAATGTGTATTATTTATAACGGTGTTGAAACAACTGAATCTGGAACACTATAATATTGGTATTGAAATTTAAAAAGGAATATGTTTTAGTGTGTGTGTGTAACTATTGCGCGTATTGCAGGAATGTGTATCGTTTATATCGGTGTCGAAATAACTGAATCTGGCAAACTATAATAATAGTAATGAATTTGAAAGAAAATATGCTATAGTATTTGTGTTTAACTATTGCGCGTATTGGAGGAATAAATATCGTTTATAACGAAATCGAAACAACTTAATCTGGCAAATTATAAGTGGGAATGGTGTAGCCACCCAATTGATTGATTTCCCCTTACCCTTTATAAAATAAATACCGAAAACAGATAACTTTATCGTGTTAGGTGTTTTCTGAGTTCGGTTTTCATTTTGGAAAGGCTCAATCTTCCCACCACTTCCTAATTACATAATTTAATTCCCTTTTAAGATTAAATAAACAACAAATAAGAATGTGATGAATCTGATAAAAATGTACAAATTGTAACTATTGCGCGTATTGGAGGAATGCGTATTGGTTATTACGGTATCGAAACAACTGAGTCTTGCAAAGTATAAAATTTCAAAATGAAATATTTGTGGTGTGTGTGTGTGTGTAACTATTGCGCGTATTGAAGGAATGTGTATTATTTATAACGGTGTTGAAACAACTGAATCTGGAACACTATAATATTGGTATTGAAATTTAAAAAGGAATATGTTTTAGTGTGTGTGTAACTATTGCGCGTATTGCAGGAATGTGTATCGTTTATATCGGTGTCGAAATAACTGAATCTGGCAAACTATAATAATAGTAATGAATTTGAAAGAAAATATGCTATAGTATTTGTGTTTAACTATTGCGCGTATTGGAGGAATAAATATCGTTTATAACGAAATCGAAACAACTGAATCTGGCAAATTATAAATGGGAATGGTGTAGCCACCCAATTGATTGATTTCCCCTTACCCTTTATAAAATAAATACCGAAAACAGATAACTTTATCGTGTTAGATGTTTTCTGAGTTCGGTTTTCATTTTGGAAAGGCTCAATCTTCCCACCACTTCCGAATTACATAATATAATTCCCTTTTAAGCTTAAATAAACAACAAATAAGAATGTGCTGAATGTGATAAAAATGTACAAATTGTAACTATTGCGCGTATTGAAGGAATGCGTATTGGTTATTACGGTATCGAAACAACTGATTCATGCAAAGTATAAAATTTGAAAATGATATATGTTGTGGTGTGTGTGTGTAACTATTGCGCGTATTGGAGGAATGTGTATTATTTATAACGGTGTCGAAACAACTGAATCTGGAACACTATAATATTGGTATTGAAATTTAAAAAGAAATATGTTTTAGTGTGTGTGTGTAACTATTGCGCGTATTGGAGGAATGTGTATCGTTTATATCGGTGTCGAAATAACTGAATCAGGCAAACTATAATAATAGTAATGAATTTGAAAACAAAATCTGTTGTAGTATTTGTGTTTAACTATTGCGCGTATTGGAGGAATAAATATCGTTTATAACGAAATCGAAACAACTGAATCTGGCAAATTATAAGTGGGAATGGTGTAGCCACCCAATTGATTGATTTCCCCTTACCCTTTATAAAATAAATACCGAAAACAGATAACTTTATCGTGTTAGGTGTTTTCTGAGTTCGGTTTTCATTTTGGAAAGGCTCAATCTTCCCACCACTTCCGAATTACATAATATAATTCCCTTTTAAGCTTAAATAAACAACAAATAAGAATGTGCTAAATGTGATAAAAATGTACAAATTTTAACTATTGCGCGTATTGAAGGAATGCGTATTGGTTATTACGGTATCGAAACAACTGATTCATGCAAAGTATAAAATTTGAAAATGAAATATGTTGTGGTGTGTGTGTGTAACTATTGCGCGTATTGGAGGAATAAATATCGTTTATAACGAAATCGGAACAACTGAATCTGGCAAATTATAAATGGGAATGGTGTAGCCACCCAATTGATTGATTTCCCCTTACCCTTTATAAAATAAATACCGAAAACAGATAACTTTATCGTGTTAGATGTTTTGTGATTTCGGTTTTCATTTTGGAAAGGCTCAATCTTCCCACCACTTCCTAATTACATAATTTAATTCCCTTTTAAGATTAAATAAACAACAAATAAGAATGTGATGAATCTGATAAAAATGTACAAATTGTAACTATTGCGCGTATTGGAGGAATGCGTATTGGTTATTACGGTATCGAAACAACTGAGTCTTGCAAAGTATAAAATTTCAAAATGAAATATTTGTGGTGTGTGTGTGTGTGTAACTATTGCGCGTATTGAAGGAATGTGTATTATTTATAACGGTGTTGAAACAACTGAATCTGGAACACTATAATATTGGTATTGAAATTTAAAAAGGAATATGTTTTAGTGTGTGTGTAACTATTGCGCGTATTGCAGGAATGTGTATCGTTTATATCGGTGTCGAAATAACTGAATCTGGCAAACTATAATAATAGTAATGAATTTGAAAGAAAATATGCTATAGTATTTGTGTTTAACTATTGCGCGTATTGGAGGAATAAATATCGTTTATAACGAAATCGAAACAACTGAATCTGGCAAATTATAAATGGGAATGGTGTAGCCACCCAATTGATTGATTTCCCCTTACCCTTTATAAAATAAATACCGAAAACAGATAACTTTATCGTGTTAGATGTTTTCTGAGTTCGGTTTTCATTTTGGAAAGGCTCAATCTTCCCACCACTTCCGAATTACATAATATAATTCCCTTTTAAGCTTAAATAAACAACAAATAAGAATGTGCTGAATGTGATAAAAATGTACAAATTGTAACTATTGCGCGTATTGAAGGAATGCGTATTGGTTATTACGGTATCGAAACAACTGATTCATGCAAAGTATAAAATTTGAAAATGATATATGTTGTGGTGTGTGTGTGTAACTATTGCGCGTATTGGAGGAATGTGTATTATTTATAACGGTGTCGAAACAACTGAATCTGGAACACTATAATATTGGTATTGAAATTTAAAAAGAAATATGTTTTAGTGTGTGTGTGTAACTATTGCGCGTATTGGAGGAATGTGTATCGTTTATATCGGTGTCGAAATAACTGAATCAGGCAAACTATAATAATAGTAATGAATTTGAAAACAAAATCTGTTGTAGTATTTGTGTTTAACTATTGCGCGTATTGGAGGAATAAATATCGTTTATAACGAAATCGAAACAACTGAATCTGGCAAATTATAAGTGGGAATGGTGTAGCCACCCAATTGATTGATTTCCCCTTACCCTTTATAAAATAAATACCGAAAACAGATAACTTTATCGTGTTAGGTGTTTTCTGAGTTCGGTTTTCATTTTGGAAAGGCTCAATCTTCCCACCACTTCCTAATTAAATAATTTAATTCTCTTTTAAGATTAAATAAACAACAAATAAGAATGTGCTGAATCTGATAAAAATGTACAAATTGTAACTATTGCGCGTATTGGAGGAAAGCGTATTGGTTATTACGGTATCGAAACAACTGAGTCTTGCAAAGTATAAAATTTCAAAATTAAATATGTTGTGGTGTGTGTGTGTGTGTGTAACTATTGCCCGTATCGGAGGAATGTGTATTATTTATAACGGTGTTGAAACAACTGAATCTGGAACACTATAATATTGGTATTGAAATTTAAAAAGAAATATGTTTTAGTGTGTGTGTGTAACTATTGCGCGTATTGCAGGAATGTGTATCGTTTATATCGGTGTCGAAATAACTGAATCAGGCAAACTATAATAATAGTAATGAATTTGAAAACAAAATCTGTTGTAGTATTTGTGTTTAACTATTGCGCGTATTGGAGGAATAAATATCGTTTATAACGAAATCGAAACAACTGAATCTGGCAAATTATAAGTGGGAATGGTGTAGCCACCCAATTGATTGATTTCCCCTTACCCTTTATAAAATAAATACCGAAAACAGATAACTTTATCGTGTTAGGTGTTTTCTGAGTTCGGTTTTCATTTTGGAAAGGCTCAATCTTCCCACCACTTCCTAATTAAATTATTTAATTCCCTTTTAAGATTAAATAAACAACAAATAAGAATGTGCTGAATCTGATAAAAATGTACAAATTGTAACTATTGCGCGTATTGGAGGAATGCGTATTGGTTATTACGGTATCGAAACAACTGAGTCTTGCAAAGTATAAAATTTCAAAATTAAATATGTTGTGGTGTGTGTGTGTGTGTGTGTGTAACTATTGCCCGTATCGGAGGAATGTGTATTATTTATAACGGTGTTGAAACAACTGAATCTGGAACACTATAATATTGGTATTGAAATTTAAAAAGAAATACGTTTTAGTGTGTGTGTGTAACTATTGCGCGTATTGCAGGAATGTGTATCGTTTATATCGGTGTCGAAATAACTGAATCTGGCAAACTATATATAATAATAGTAATGAATTTGAAAGAAAATATGCTATAGTATTTGTGTTTAACTATTGCGCGTATTGGAGGAATAAATATCGTTTATAACGAAATCGAAACAACTGAATCTGGCAAATTATAAATGGGAATGGTGTAGCCACCCAATTGATTGATTTCCCCTTACCCTTTATAAAATAAATACCGAAAACAGATAACTTTATCGTGTTAGATGTTTTCTGAGTTCGGTTTTCATTTTGGAAAGGCTCAATCTTCCCACCACTTCCTAATTACATAATTTAATTCCCTTTTAAGATTAAATAAAAGACAAATAAGAATGTGATGAATCTGATAAAAATGTACAAATTGTAACTATTGCGCGTATTGGAGGAATGCGTATTGGTTATTACGGTATCGAAACAACTGAGTCTTGCAAAGTATAAAATTTCAAAATGAAATATTTGTGGTGTGTGTGTGTGTGTAACTATTGCGCGTATTGAAGGAATGTGTATTATTTAAAACGCAACTGAATCTGGAACACTATAATATTGGTATTGAAATTTAAAAAGGAATATGTTTTAGTGTGTGTGTAACTATTGCGCGTATTGCAGGAATGTGTATCGTTTATATCGGTGTCGAAATAACTGAATCTGGCAAACTATAATAATAGTAATGAATTTGAAAACAAAATCTGTTGTAGTATTTGTGTTTAACTATTGCGCGTATTAGAGGAATAACTATCGTTTATAACGAAATCGAAACAACTGAATCTGGCAAATTATAAGTGGGAATGGTGTAGCCACCCAATTGATTGATTTCCCCTTACCCTTTATAAAATAAATACCGAAAACAGATAACTTTATCGTGTTAGGTGTTTTCTGAGTTCGGTTTTCATTTTGGAAAGGCTCAATCTTCCCACCACTTCCTAATTACATAATTTAATTCCCTTTTAAGATTAAATAAACAACAAATAAGAATGTGCTGAATCTGATAAAAATGTACAAATTGTAACTATTGCGCGTATTGGAGGAATGCGTATTGGTTATTACGGTATCGAAACAACTGAGTCTTGCAAAGTATAAAATTTCAAAATGAAATATGTTGTGGTGTGTGTGTGTGTGTAGCTATTGCGCGTATCGGAGGAATGTGTATTATTTATAACGGTGTCGAAACAACTGAATCTGGAACACTATAATATTGGTATTGAAATTTAAAAAGAAATACGTTTTAGTGTGTGTGTGTAACTATTGCGCGTATTGCAGGAATGTGTATCGTTTATATCGGTGTCGAAATAACTGAATCTGGCAAACTATAATAATAGTAATGAATTTGAAAACAAAATCTGTTGTAGTATTTGTGTTTAACTATTGCGCGTATTGGAGGAATAAATATCGTTTATAACGAAATCGAAACAACTGAATCTGGCAAATTATAAGTGGGAATGGTGTAGCCACCCAATTTTTTAGATTTCCCCTTACCCTTTATAAAATAAATACCGAAAACAGATAACTTTATCGTGTTAGGTGTTTTCTGAGTTCGGTTTTCATTTTGGAAAGGCTAAATCTTCCCACCACTTCCTAGTTACATAATTTAATTCCCTTTTAAGATAAAATAAACAACAAATAAGAATGTGCTGAATGTGATAAAAATGTACAAATTGTAACTATTGCGCGTATTGAAGGAATGCGTATTGGTTATTACGGTATCGAAACAACTGATTCATGCAAAGTATAAAATTTGAAAATGAAATATGTTGTGGTGTGTGTGAGTAACTATTGCGCGTATTGGAGGAATGTGTATTATTTATAACGGTGTCGAAACAACTAAATCTGGAACACTATAATATTGGTATTGAAATTTAAAAAGAAATATGTTTTAGTGTGTGTGTGTAACTATTGCGCGTATTGGAGGAATGTGTATCGTTTATATCGGTGTCGAAATAACTGAATCAGGCAAACTATAATAATAGTAATGAATTTGAAAACAAAATCTGTTGTAGTATTTGTGTTTAACTATTGCGCGTATTGGAGGAATAAATATCGTTTATAACGAAATCGAAACAACTGAATCTGGCAAATTATAAGTGGGAATGGTGTAGCCACCCAATTGATTGATTTCCCCTTACCCTTTATAAAATAAATACCGAAAACAGATAACTTTATCGTGTTAGGTGTTTTCTGAGTTCGGTTTTCATTTTGGAAAGGCTCAATCTTCCCACCACTTCCTAATTAAATAATTTAATTCCCTTTTAAGATTAAATAAACAACAAATAAGAATGTGCTGAATCTGATAAAAATGTACAAATTGTAACTATTGCGCGTATTGGAGGAATGCGTATTGGTTATTACGGTATCGAAACAACTGAGTCTTGCAAAGTATAAAATTTCAAAATGAAATATGTTGTGGTGTGTGTGTGTAACTATTGCGCGTATCGGAGGAATGTGTATTATTTATAACGGTGTCGAAACAACTGAATCTGGAACACTATAATATTGGTATTGAAATTTAAAAAGAAATATGTTTTAGTGTGTGTGTGTAACTATTGCGCGTATTGCAGGAATGTGTATCGTTTATATCGGTGTCGAAATAACTGAATCTGGCAAACTATAATAATAGTAATGAATTTGAAAGAAAATATGCTATAGTATTTGTGTTTAACTATTGCGCGTATTGGAGGAATAAATATCGTTTATAACGAAATCGAAACAACTGAATCTGGCAAATTATAAATGGGAATGGTGTAGCCACCCAATTGATTGATTTCCCCTTACCCTTTATAAAATAAATACCGAAAACAGATAACTTTATCGTGTTAGATGTTTTCTGAGTTCGGTTTTCATTTTGGAAAGGCTCAATCTTCCCACCACTTCCGAATTACATAATATAATTCCCTTTTAAGCTTAAATAAACAACAAATAAGAATGTGCTGAATGTGATAAAAATGTACAAATTGTAACTATTGCGCGTATTGAAGGAATGCGTATTGGTTATTACGGTATCGAAACAACTGATTCATGCAAAGTATAAAATTTGAAAATGAAATATGTTGTGGTGTGTGTGAGTAACTATTGCGCGTATTGGAGGAACGTGTATTATTTATAACGGTGTTGAAACAACTGAATCTGGAACACTATAATATTGGTATTGAAATTTAAAAAGAAATATGTTTTAGTGTGTGTGTGTAACTATTGCGCGTATTGCAGGAATGTGTATCGTTTATATCGGTGTCGAAATAACTGAATCTGGCAAACTATATATAATAATAGTAATGAATTTGAAAGAAAATATGCTATAGTATTTGTGTTTAACTATTGCGCGTATTGGAGGAATAAATATCGTTTATAACGAAATCGGAACAACTGAATCTGGCAAATTATAAATGCGAATGGTGTAGCCACCCAATTGATTGATTTCCCCTTACCCTTTATAAAATAAATACCGAAAACAGATAACTTTATCGTGTTAGATGTTTTCTGAGTTCGGTTTTCATTTTGGAAAGGCTCAATCTTCCCACCACTTCCTAATTACATAATTTAATTCCCTTTTAAGATTAAATAAACAACAAATAAGAATGAGATGAATCTGATAAAAATGTACAAATTGTAACTATTGCGCGTATTGGAGGAATGCGTATTGGTTATTACGGTATCGAAACAACTGAGTCTTGCAAAGTATAAAATTTCAAAATGAAATATTTGTGGTGTGTGTGTGTGTGTAACTATTGCGCGTATTGAAGGAATGTGTATTATTTATAACGGTGTTGAAACAACTGAATCTGGAACACTATAATATTGGTATTGAAATTTAAAAAGGAATATGTTTTAGTGTGTGTGTGTAACTATTGCGCGTATTGCAGGAATGTGTATCGTTTATATCGGTGTCGAAATAACTGAATCTGGCAAACTATAATAATAGTAATGAATTTGAAAGAAAATATGTTATAGTATTTGTGTTTAACTATTGCGCGTATTGGAGGAATAAATATTGTTTATAACGAAATCGAAACAACTGAATCTGGCAAATTATAAGTGGGAATGGTGTAGCCACCCTATTGATTGATTTCCCCTTACCCTTTATAAAATAAATACCGAAAACAGATAACTTTATCGTGTTAGGTGTTTTCTGAGTTCGGTTTTCATTTTGGAAAGGCTCAATCTTCCCACCACTTCCTAATTACATAATTTAATTCCCTTTTAAGATTAAATAAACAACAAATAAGAATGTGCTGAATCTGATAAAAATGTACAAATTGTAACTATTGCGCGTATTGGAGGAATGCGTATTGGTTATTACGGTATCGAAACAACTGAGTCTTGCAAAGTATAAAATTTCAAAATGAAATATGTTGTGGTGTGTGTGTGTGTGTGTGTGTGTAACTATTGCCCGTATCGGAGGAATGTGTATTATTTATAACGGTGTTGAAACAACTGAATCTGGAACACTATAATATTGGTATTGAAATTTAAAAAGAAATATGTTTTAGTGTGTGTGTGTAACTATTGCGCGTATTGCAGGAATGTGTATCGTTTATATCGGTGTCGAAATAACTGAATCTGGCAAACTATATATAATAATAGTAATGAATTTGAAAGAAAATATGCTATAGTATTTGTGTTTAACTATTGCGCGTATTGGAGGAATAAATATCGTTTATAACGAAATCGAAACAACTGAATCTGGCAAATTATAAATGGGAATGGTGTAGCCACCCAATTGATTGATTTCCCCTTACCCTTTATAAAATAAATACCGAAAACAGATAACTTTATCGTGTTAGGTGTTTTCCGAGTTCGGTTTTCATTTTGGAAAGGCTCAATCTTCCCACCACTTCCTAATTACATAATTTAATTCCCTTTTAAGATTAAATAAACAACAAATAAGAATGTGATGAATCTGATAAAAATGTACAAATTGTAACTATTGCGCGTATTGGAGGAATGCGTATTGGTTATTACGGTATCGAAACAACTGAGTCTTGCAAAGTATAAAATTTCAAAATGAAATATTTGTGGTGTGTGTGTGTGTGTAACTATTGCGCGTATTGAAGGAATGTGTATTATTTATAACGGTGTTGAAACAACTGAATCTGGAACACTATAATATTGGTATTGAAATTTAAAAAGGAATATGTTTTAGTGTGTGTGTGTAACTATTGCGCGTATTGCAGGAATGTGTATCGTTTATATCGGTGTCGAAATAACTGAATCTGGCAAACTATAATAATAGTAATGAATTTGAAAACAAAATCTGTTGTAGTATTTGTGTTTAACTATTGCGCGTATTAGAGGAATAACTATCGTTTATAAGGAAATCGAAACAACTGAATCTGGCAAATTATAAGTGGGAATGGTGTAGCCATCCAATTGATTGATTTCCCCTTACCCTTTATAAAATAAATACCGAAAACAGATAACTTTATCGTGTTAGGTGTTTTCTGAGTTCGGTTTTCATTTTGGAAAAGCTCAATCTTCCCACCACTTCCTAATTACATAATTTAATTCCCTTTTAAGATTAAATAAACAACAAATAAGAATGTGCTGAATCTGATAAAAATGTACAAATTGTAACTATTGCGCGTATTGGAGGAATGCGTATTGGTTATTACGGTATCGAAACAACTGAGTCTTGCAAAGTATAAAATTTCAAAATGAAATATTTGTGGTGTGTGTGTGTAACTATTGCGCGTATCGGAGGAATGTGTATTATTTATAACGGTGTCGAAACAACTGAATCTGGAACACTATAATATTGGTATTGAAATTTAAAAAGAAATACGTTTTAGTGTGTGTGTGTAACTATTGCGCGTATTGTAGGTATGCATAATGTTTATATCGGTATCTATTATTAAGATAACCTAACTTTGATATTGACTTTGATATGATCTACAAAATAAATTATTTCTATTGACAAAAATTTTCGAATGACAATGAATTAAAGAACGAGTTTATTATTGCTGTTGTTGAATTTAGAGAATCTTTGGTTGAAATTTTGTAAAAATTAAGTAGAATGTTCACGTTAAATACTAGTCGTACTTATGAATACCACCACGCTTACACTTTTGGAATTTAAAAGCCGAATTTCTTATTATGAATAAAGTATCAAAATTAAAACCGGTTTATTTTTTTAACTTAACTAGAAACTAAGGAACCTACCTTTTGATTGATTCCCCCAAATCTTCTTCCCAGAATTAGGTCCTATATAACCTTACATCGATAAAAGTTCTTCTGTTTGGGACCTCCTTCTGGGGAGAAGGTCAATCGCCCAGTCAACTTCCTGTGTATTACTGTGACAAATAAACAATAACAAGGAGCGTGGTGGTAGATTAACAAAATATGGACTATTGTGAAGTTAAATAATGTTCATAGAAAATTGATACAATTAAATAAAATTAATTTAGCTGTAATTTTCTTGCATTAAGATGAGTAAAATGAGAGCTGTACCAGGATTCATCGCCAAAGTCGTTTGATGAATCGAGCAATCCTGTAAAATAAATATTAAAAATTATTGATCATAATAAATTTATAATGTTTTATTTTTCTTCATAATTAATTTTTGGGTCATAGCATATGAACATGCAAATATTTAGTTAATTGAGGTTAATAGTATGGACACCTTTTCTCAACCCGTATTAAGTGCTATATAATCGTTTTTTGTGCTAAGTGCTTTCATCATTAGTATCGTATCATTGTGTGTAATAAATCTAACAAAAAAAAGTATTCCCACCGCAAAATCGCTATCAGACAAATTGCCGGACATAAAAGCCAGTCATATATTTTATATTATATAAAGCACACTTTTCTATAATAATCATTCTTCAATTATTATCTGTGGATAATATCATAAAATTAAATAAAATACACTTACAATGGAAATTAATCCCACATCACTTCCTCGTCCATGAAAGCAACATCGGGAGGATGCCACTGGTTCTCGTAGGTCAGCTCCTCCCGCTGATTCTTCAACATAATTATTGCATAGACCATCTCTGCAATGATACAAACACACTCATGACATTAAATTAGGTTATACAAGCCTGTTGCCCGCGGTTTCACCCACATATTTCCCGTTCCCGTACGAATACGGGGACAAAGTGTAGCCTATGTTACTCGCTGATAATGTAGCTTTCCATTAGTGAAATAATTTTTAAAATTGGCGTAGTAGTTTATGCGTAAAATCGTCACAAACAAACTCACTTTCGCATTTATAATATTAGGTCCTTACATATGAAATTAGCGTTTTGTCGTACTGACCACTTTGATCTGAAATATCTCCTCTTTGGTTAAAAATTTCAAATTCAAATTTATAAATTCATTGAGCTGGTACATTTGAGTTTTGAATACAGGCATTCATTTGTTTTTTCCTCATTATTTTTTTCTTTGGCGTCGCTTATTACCGCACAATGGAAAACATGAAATATCGGTATATTTACGAGTACGAGTTCTACCGTGGCACCAGTGCTGCAGAAATAGCTCGAAGGATTAATGATGTGTACGGCACTGGTACCTCATGAATTGAGTGAATCGAACTTGCAAACACGCGTCGACTGCTGTGTTACTTTGGTCAACCGACACAATAATAAAGGGATTTTAAATCGAGTCATTACTTGTGATGAAAAGTGGATACTGAACGATAATCGGAAATGCTCGTTGCAATGGCTGAACCCTGGAGACCCAGCCAAATCCTGCCCTAAACGTAAATTGACTCAGAAAAAGTTACTTGTGAGTGTTTGATGGACTAGCTCCGGTGTCGTTCATTACAGCTTTCTAAAATCTGGCCAAACGATTACGGCTGATATCTATTGTCAGCAACTGCAAACCATGAAGGAAGAACTAGCTGCTAAACAACCGAGATTGGTCAATCGCTTTAGGCCACTGCTGCTTCACGACAACACAAGACCACGCACAGCACAACAAACAATCACTAAGTTAGATGAGCTACAATTGGAATGTCTGCGACATCCACCGTACTCCCGGACCTTGCTCCAACAGATTACCATTTTTTCCGGAATTTGGACAGCTTCTTACAAGGAAAAATTCAACTCCGATGCGGCAATCCAAACCGCCTCCAAAGAGTTTATTGATTCTCGCGCCTATGGTTTTTTTAGTAAAAGGATCAATGAACTACCTATGAGATGGAAAAAGTGAATGGATAACAACGGTGCATACTTTGATTAATTAAATAAACAAAAAAAAATTACTTTATATTCCTCCCGTACAAAAGGCCAATTTCATATGTAAGGACCTAATATAAGTTAGGATAATAACGCTGCTAATTGCAAAAGGTAAATCATAAAATAAAAATTATAAATATTTCTTGTTTTAAAGTACACAAGGGAACGGGGACAGATATCAAGTCAGTTGAGCACAAATATTCATCTATAAAATAGAATTCGCCATTATGAAATAAATATAGCGTAAACGATAAAAATCCATAAATACGATATATTATGCAGAGGGAAATGCACTGTCGCATATTTTAACATAATAAAATAATACTTAATATCAGTCGAAAAATCGCAATGCCCAGAAAATTTACTGTGCTAACAAATATACACTTACTTTATCTGTTAGGGTTTGCAAGTCTAAATTATATGCAAAATACATGAGCTATAATGTTTATATAAGTTTATGCTTTTGAAACATAATTTTAATGTATTATTTTTTTATAATAGAGAACATATCATACCATGCAGTTCGAAATACTTGGCTTCAGCGAGCAGCAAGTCCAAATAAGGAAAATCAAAAGGTATCAACAGCTTGTGGTTGCGCAGGAAATTAAGGATATGACGGAACATTCCTCCGTCCCTGTCAATAAAGTAGTGTTGTTTCAACGTGTCCAAAACAATTGGGATGGCCCCCGAAAACATTCGAGAAAGTTTGGAATCCGGGTAACTGAAAGGAGAAAATATTTTTTTACAAATATAAAGAAATAGAAAAATCGCAGCAGTAGACTAATCTATTTTCGTTATCAAATTGAAAATTTCTCTAGTCAGCTTGATTGTACTTGTAAATAATGACTTAGATTCTTTACAATCCGATGACTGTAACTGTTTAACAAAACTAAACATTTTAAACTATTAAGGCGATCGTGATAATCATAGAGATCAACGCACGGGTAAGCGGCTCTCCAAGTGTCACTAGAAAAATTTATTTTTACCTAAAAATACCTAAAATTAAATTTTAGTAATCTGTAAATATTGTTTTTTACTCGATAACGAAATATTTCAATTAAAAATAAAATAAAATTATATTATTATTATTAATTATTAAATTATCTTATACGACCCCCTTGTTGTAAAGAAATCAAGCTTGCGGTTCTGAGATATCCATTAAGAAAAAATAAGTCAATTCACATAAATATTTAAAGTACTCTTGAAAATAACCTGTGAGCGACAGCTGGTTTTCGGTATCGACAATTATTCTATCGTATTCTCATTGTGTCGCTTTACAAGGTATACATTTGGAGGTCTATATATTTTCATAGCCTCAAGGGGGCTGATTAAAAGAGCGGTACTACAGCGCCGCGGGACACAGAGTGTAATATGGCCGCTAGCATCGCCGATGGCGCCACAAGCGAGCACGACATAGATAAAAGTTAAAACAAGCTTATTTACAACCAACCTACATGCCGTCCACCACAAAACGAGACAATATAAAAGTGTTACATTTTAAATAAATAAAAAATATTTACAATTTATATTTATTAGTAATATTTTGTTACAAAATAATAAAATTCATTTAAGTAATTTTAAATTTAAGAATATATAATGTAATTTTATTTATTATTAGTTTAGATTATAATAACGATCAAATTCTGAATGATCTTAATGAATATTACAATTCGTGAAGTGACGGGTGGCTACAGCAGTGCTAAAATTATAAAAGCTCTTACTGAAATTGTTTAATTTTTATCAATTTCCGCACTGTTATTTCAAATAGAAAACATAATATACCCGCGAAACGGTCGTATCATAATAAAAATTATGCTGATAAATATTTCAAAATAACAAATTCAAATACATTTATACAACTTGATTATTATTTTTAATTAAGAATCGATAATGTTATAACAACAATCAAGTTTCAATTTGATTAAATCGTTAAAAAAAAATCAATTCAAAGTCATGTATGCTTTCGTTTGATAATTAAATAAAAAGTACAGTCAGCATAAAAATGTAAAATATTGACAACCAGCTAACCAATTGTAATATGCATTGTTCTGTTCGAAAATATTGTGCACATTGGAACCAAATACGTGTCAGATCTCAACATAAATTTGTAGTCAGTATTGGGTCGAAGTTCGCTGTCGTTATAGCGTGAAGGTTCTTAATTATATCGGCAACCGATGTATGTAATCACTTTTTTTAAATACTATTAGATTACTTACGTTGTAAGTGTCTCGAGCGACGAAGTGTAAATCACACCACCAACATCGATATGAACTGGAGCTTTAAAGGTAGACGTGATTGCGACGCGTGGTATTGGGTAGCAATCCGGTACCGGCCTGTCGCAATGGCCAGAGCAACCGGGTGTAGCAGCTTTCATCGGCAACATGGTCATGTTTTTCGAACCTGCAATTCAATTAAACATTCTACCTTTAAATAATACACCTACATTCGACGTATCAATTATATGACGATATTCTCTATCTCTCTCGTATAAAAAATTTTAGAATGGAAAATATTAAATATATTTCCATTAATGCACATTGGTTTAGTATACAGACCAGAACGCAAAGCGTAGCTTATAAATTAAGTGAATAATTCAATATGTATGCAAAAAATCTTCTTCAAGGAGCACTCTAGTCATGGCTGATAGATAAATCTACGGAAAGTTTATCGCCAATGGCGAATGACTGACGAAATGGTCATGTCTAGCTCTTCTGTTAATTAAATCTTAAATGAAATCGAATTCGAATCTTTTTGGAGAATTGTGATCTTTAATTGTTTCGGTCACGATTGTTATCGGTCGATTCTTATGAACACTTTCTTAAACAGCAGTAATGTTCTCAGCCGATCTTATAGTACTTTGTGGTCCACGCTTTTGCGTGTCAGCTACAGATCCTATTTCTAATTTTCGAAATCTTACGAATACGAATTATTGGAACGTCATTTTTCTCAATAATTGCACATAATATCATACATCACATCTACATCATCTAATCGTTACAGTCATCAATGATTGATTAGCTTTAAATGTTTTTCATTCAATGTAACACTTGCAATACCTTCACACGACGACTGTCAACTGTGTTACAAACTATATTAAATTTAAAAAGTCAGTTTCATTAATGATTAGAATGGACTATTAGTTATAAGCACGCTTTTCTGTTGAAATCATTAAGCTATTAAGATACATTTTCATAAAGACAAAACATTAATGCTTAAAATCAAATCACATCCATTTTTTATGAATGTATCCATACAAATTTGGGAGATGGTCATACAGCGACTGCTATTTCCTTACAATGTTTCCATACATCGAGGAATCATAAAAAAATTAATAAACATACCTTGTTGACGAAAACGCTGTACTGAACCTATGTCTTACATCGAGTTGGTTTTATCTGAAATTAAATTAAATAGAAAACGATAAATAAATATATCGAAATTTTGAATACTCTTCAAATATCAATCATGCAATCTGAGTGTAAGAAATTATATCATATAGATATTTTAATAAATATGCTATAGCAGCTGCCCGCCCCGGCTTCATACAAGAAAAATAATAATTTTATCCCGTGCATCTTTTTACCAGTAAGATAAACAGTCATTTGTCATAATATGTCATAGTTATTAGTCATATAACACTATTCGTGCAATTTATAACCTGAGCCCAAAAGATTCACTAAGATGTAAATTTAATGACATTAAAATAATGATTGCCGCTACTCAATATATATTTGGTAATGTTATGTATGTATGTAAAAACATAAAAGATTTTCCCAGAAAATGTGACGTACATACTGTTAACACCACGAACAAGTATAAAGTTACAACCACTATTACTAGATTACACAGGGTTAATAAGTCTTTTATGAGACAATGTATACGCTTTTACAACAAATTCCCAGAAAGTGTTCAAAAATACTCAATCGTTAAATTTAAAAGAATTGTTAAGGAACACTTATGTGCTAAGGGATACTACACAACCAATGACTTCTTAGATGATTGCACACCTTGGGAATGAAGCGATCGCCGCCAAGGTATTTCAAGTAAAAAAATATTGTTATTGTATCTGTTATTGTATAAATTTCCTATATTGTATAGATGAGTTAAAAAAAACCGCAAACCTCTCAGGTATGTGGTGTTTATTTGCGAACCGGTGGTAGATTTATGACAATCAATAAGCAAGTGTAACACTTCTGTATTGAATAAAGATTTTTGACTTTGGCTTTGACCTTGAGAGTAAAAGGTAACATTATTTATTCGTATATTATTTATTTTGATAAGCATTAAGACTTTGTGACAATTAAACTGAACTACAGTTGTCATTATTTTTCCTCTTTTTTAACATATATAACAAAAATTTTTACTTGAGTTATCTATAACGATAATTACTTACTTTTCGTGGATATTTTAAAGTATGCTACGTATTAACATACATTTATAACATGTGTCTGACCTGAAACTATCAACTTAAATCATATGATAATTCTAATCAATCGGTTTTTGTGTGGATCTGTTTTTTCTTTATAATTTTTCTGTTCATTGTTCTACTACGTAATATCTTATGATTGATTTAGAAGAAAAATCGTGATTGAAATCTAAAAAACAAGAAAATTTGAAATAAATCTATTGAATTTTAAGTGAATAGTGTAAAGAGTTTGTAGAAGTGTTCAGTTTAATATTATTTGTTAGTAATATATTAGTTGCAAAACTACATTGTGTAAGCAGTTTCTAGAACATGAGCTACAGTAAGAGAGTTATGCGAAGCAAGATGAATGTTTCTCGTGACACGTATTTTAGCGTTGGTAACAAACGTTCGTTGATTGATCGTAATTAAAATGCAGCGCTTGATTCTCGTTACTCGAAGACTTCGAAAAAATTACTATAATTACTTGGCCAGGAATTGCTACCGTATTTCGGAGCGCTGCAGGCCGCTGTCGCGACATAGGCACCACTCTTGTCTGTCTGGTTTCATTATAAACATGCCTCAGGCCTTTTGCCTACTCAGAATCCGTAACGTCAAGTGCTGTAGAGACGCAATAATGCGTTATTTCTACACATGTGAAGTGGTATAACCACGCCTATTGTTAAACTATTTAAAATTTAAGTTGTATATATACTGTGCAAACAATTTACATATTAAGTATGCATTATTGAAACACGTCACAAAGAAATTCATGTTTACTCAACAGACATGCAAACAATTGTTTAAATCCATTGCTATTTAACGCTCTCTGGACCACCGTTGACCATCATATAAATTATCGAAGAAGCACACGTAATACAATCCTTAAGGTTTATTTATGTTACATTGCTTTTATGCGCTGTGGCCTGCGGGCTCGTATGAGTCGAGCATTTTTTGAGTAAAAGACGTGCGCCGGCGGCGGTCCAGTCGCCGCTTGTGCCTCGCGGGGCCCGGCGACGCCGTAGGCCCTCCAAGCCGTGTTACTTTGAATATCTTCGCGAACAGATCGTAAAAATATCGTATATGACCTGTTTCATAGTTTTTTTTTATTTCTGTGGCTTGAATTTTATTGTTTAATTCTCTCATGAACAGATTTTTTTTTCATTTTAATAAAACGGCTTGGCTTACAACAATTGTAAGAAACAATTCTCTAGGGAATGCCGTGGTAGTAGTCGTATAAACTCAGATGGCCCAGCCTCTATATGCGAATCTTTACTGTACTAGTTATCTCTACTATAACAAGGCAAATTTTTAAATTTCAGATTATGTTTATGGTTCATCTCGTGCTTGGCGATAAAGAAAAACATCGTAAATAAACCTACCACATTATAAAGTCTACGAGCGAAATTGGAGAACTGTAGTCATCAGTGATCACAAATCGTTTCATAAACTGCCGAAGTCAGATCACAATTTATTTCGTAAAAAATTATAATAGACTAGCTGTGCCCAGCGACTTCACCCGCATATAATAAATAAAAATATAATAAATTATTTTATTACTTAAATAACACACACGCGTACACACACACACACACACACACACACATATATATATATATATATATATATATATATATATATATATATATATATATATACACACACACATACACACATGATACATACATGATGATTGGTTGAATAGTTAAGATGTGAAAGTGTAAACAAACAAACAAATAAACATATATGGAGCAACACGTATCGCGGGTTTTTATGAAAACAAAACCCATCACTAGCAATTAATAAAAGTTTCAAAAGTTTCACATTGCATATTGCGAGGTCCCTTGTAATTGATTTTGCGTTTATACACGAATGATTCGTAACAATACGTATTTAAATCCGTTTGCATTTCATAATAATTTAATTTAGTTCCCGTATCTTGAAAATAATATAAAATAACAATTACATGGATACTCATTTATAGCGTATATAACTTACTTATATTTAAAATATTTCACCGGTTTTCTTTTGTAATCAAAAATAATATTAATGTTGTTGACGCGACAGGACTTGCTTATGAACGTTTTTAGTAGGTGTTTAGTTTCACTACGCAAGTGTAAGGATATTTAATAGTAGGTAATAAATACAAAGTCATGTTCGCATTAAACATTTTAGTTTATGGACGTATTTTAAGGATTATTTTTCATTAGCTAAGTTTGGTGTTGAACATTGAAAAGGGAGGATCCTCCGACCAGACGGGTGTTTGTCTGGTGGGCTACTGCCCTACGGTTGTTGTCGGGTTATTGTATATATGTTCAATGGCTCGGATAACTTTAATATCGCGATGTAGGGTACGTCAGTTTTTAGTTTTCGTATGTGGCGAGATAGATGTCGCTACATCACTCCCCTCCGAGACCGGAGGTCGATAGCAGGTTGAGTCGTCCATATGTCTTGTGATGTTTGCCGGGCCAGTGGAATGTTCCAGTGAGTCGGAACCAGATGCCGCATAGTTCACGGTGAGTCGGAACTGTCTGCGGTGATGCCCCAGTGAGTCGGGGTGATGCTGCAAATGCTCCAGTGAGTCGGAGTGGTGCAGTGCTGCGTAGTGGCTGGCTGCTGCGTCGACCAAGAGAGAGGTGCGTCTCTGCTTGCTGACCGGCCGAAGTGCAGTGTGCTGTACCAAGATCGCTGAGAAGACTGTGGGTGATGACCAGGAATGCGCGTCCGCTGCATGCTGGTGGTCAGGATACCCGTAGTAGTCGTGGATGCTGGCAGGCTGTATGACTCGCTGCTCGAAAGCTTGAGGAAGTGATGATGACGTCACGATGACGTAGTTTTGCGAAGGCAGGGCTGACGTTCATGCTCGGGGTCACCAGTTTGGTGTTGACCATTGAAAAGGGAAGTTCCTCCGACCAGACGGGTGTTGGTCTGGTGGGCTACTGCCCTACGGTTGTTGTCGGGTTATTGTATATATGTTCAATGGCTCGGATAACTTTAATATCGCGATGTAGGATACGTCAGTTTTTAGTTTTCGTATGTGGCGAGATAGATGTCGCTACATATATATATAACTTCAACGTTGTTTCTCTCTAATTCAAGTTTATTGGATAAATATAAGGTTTTCTATACATTTTATGACCATTTTTACAAACTACGCGTATAACGAAATCGTTTGAACTTTTTCAAATACAAAATGGACAAGATTTTATTAACTTGTTCAAAATAACCTTTCATTATCTTCCTGTTTGATATGAAAGTAAACGTTGAATATATCACAACGGAAAATGAAAATACGAAGGAAAAACATCCTCTTTGTAACAAACCACACGTCGGTATTAACTTTTAATGTCAGCCAGGTTTATAAAACATTTAAAAAACTTGCTAAAACGTTTTCATTTGATATATGTATGTAAATATCAGGAAAAATTCCGTACGTAGTTTTTACATTGTAGTTTTGTTTACAACTAATATTTTTTTTCTTACAACAATATATATTGTGTTAGACCGTCCATTCAATAACAAGTACTAAGTCTCATAAGCCTCTACAACTTAGATATGGTGGTGGGAGACCAACCCACCGGGAAAACAAATTCTAAGACGTCATTCAGGCGGCTGACCGTAAAAACTTAAAAAAACTCGTCTTTAAACTCTCTTTGTAAATTCTAAATAAATCTACCTACCCTGTTAACAGACTACGCATGAGTTATTTTTCAGATATGTGCACAGTCTATTCCCTCACTCTGATAATACGATGGGTAACCCGAGAAATCAGACACGACGAGAAAAAGTACTTGAGAATGTCAACAGGAAAACTCCATAACATTTCATTGACTCGACCCTTGGTTTGAAGCTAGCCAGTAGAGCAACGAAGCAATTTAGGTGGAAATTTACTTGCATACCCATTTCCAATACTTATTGCAATTAGAAATAAAAGTAAAGTAAAATAACTTCTTTTTAAGTGATTCCCGATTTTCCCATCAAAGCTATACATTTCTCAATCATTTTCTAATTGACACAGAATAAACACCAATCTTACTTATAAAGTTTGTTTAGCTAATGTTTATCTAAACACTGATCTATCTCTTTCCGTCATGACTAATTTTACATTCGAAAGTAATACTAATGGACCTTTACACACATTTATAGCATAACTTCCACCATGTTGGATAGTGTATTGGAACGGATTAAAAAATTGTTAACTTTATTCTGTAGTGCACTCATTACATGTTCGATTTAACATCGGACGTAAACTCGAAGAAGTGCTCTTCACGCGGAGATTAAAAAGCGTTGTTTGAATAAACAGATACTCAAAAAATTGATGCGTAATTATTTTTAAATCAAAGTAAGTATCGTTAAAAGCCTTTCATCGAGAGCGGGTGGGCAATGAACTGGAATTTTAAATTTAAAATATTTTACTAGGCAGGCAACATAATGAGGGGTTCGATTTCATAGTTATTATCGAAAACGTTTAGTGCATTGAATTTTAATTACATTTTAAGTATAATTAATTTGATTTTGATATTTATTATTTACTCGTTAAACATTTCAAGCTTTTTTCGCTAAGGTACAATATGAAAATCAAAGGCGCGTGTTTTTACAGTCACAATGGCAATCTTAGATCTGATGATTGGTGTATTGGTGTTTTACTCTCAGACTTGCGTAGACTTGCATCCGACGTGTTCAGGTTTCCTCAAGACATTAACCGCCAAGCACGTTTACAAAAAAAAAAGTTAGATTATTTGTTAATAAAATGGCGTGAATATTTGCTTAAATAATTATGAAAATTGACCGATTTCGACGCGAACCGCAAGTGCACTTGCCACTATTATATTCCCAAATTTTCATAACCCACAATACGACACGATCGAAGAGATTTTCAAATCTCGAGTTGTTACCCAAACTTTTACTGACTGGACCCGGGGGAACTCAGAACCTCAATATGCATATTGTGTAGGCACAAAAACAACGGGACGGATTGAATGACATCAAACTGAATTTTGTAAATACAATTTTGGTGTTAATTAAAATAAAATCAGAATAATTAATTACATTTTAATTATTTGAATGAAACATTCATAATTAAGCCAGGACATCGATATACCTGATCGCCTAGATATTACTTTTATTCAAAAAGCTTGTTTAATTTTCAATATGGACTACGGTTTTCATTGTTAATATGTTTTTACTAAAGATATTACAGTGTATGAATATGATGTTTTTGTGCCTCTCGAATTTGCGGAAATAAATATGTTTGCCTGAACATTGCGTAAAAGACCCACAGCAACTCTAAACTCATAATTAATAAAAAAAATGGTAACACATTCACAAGTAATTAATATATTTTGATTAACATTTGCTGTGTGTAAATTAATTTTACATTTGTAGGTAGTAATGTATTAGCTTACTAGGTTTGTTATGGCAATATGTATAGCATAATTGTGTATGCTTAATAAAGATAACCTTAAATAAAGACAGGTTCAAGTCAAGACATTATGTAGGTTTCCAATTGTTTCGCTATACGTAGACAAGCAGACAAATATTAAAAAAACCTTTTTAAAATAACTCTCGACACGTAAGCCGTAACGGCAAGCGGAATAACGCTCTATTATGCCGGCATCCAGTCTCTGCCGCCGATCTTGTGAGCATGCGTAAGTACTACATACGATAATAGACGAAATAATAATTTATGAATTTAATATCAAATAAGCCAGTGATATTGATTGCGTTATTTGTGCGTAATTAACAATTGACATCTAAATATGAGAATTACGGTTTAAAGATAAAATACATATATGACTTATTTAATTTTCGTATGCAAAGCACAATGAAGCTTTAGTAATACGAAGCTGAGGCCCTCGAGCTGTGCTGCCGGCTACGAAGCCCCTTCCCGCTTTATCAATAGTTTATATTTTAGCCTAAGGACCCTCACCAACAAAGCGTCTTCGCCTTGCTTAGGCGAAGACGCTTCTTATCTTGATATATTTAAAATATAGTCATATCTTTCGATTATGAAATAAAGGAAAAAATTCTTATTTTAATTATACGTTCATTTTTCAAATATCAATAGAAAAATACACAAAAAATTTAAAATTTTAAGCCAAGCATTATCCCGACAGACATAAATCTCAAGCAATATTGGTTTGTCAGTAGTAAATACTCAATTAATGAGTGATAGCCAACGTTAATTTGTATAAGTTTCCGTATAAATGAGTGAATGAATCTATTACAGGCTTAAAGAACAAAACCTGAAATGCGTTTGATGTGACATAATGAACGTATAAGAGGATCTGATATGTGATAAGTATGTTAAGAGCCGATAAGTCCCAACTGATGAGTGCAACTTCAAATCTGATCAAGCGCCACTAATGCATGGCGGTGAAAGAAAACATCTCAACGTCAGTGTATCCACCAAGTCACATTAGAGCAATAAGCACCAATACTTCTCGAGAGGAGAAAAGGCCTCAGCCTAACAGTGGCATATTTAAACCTTAATTATTATTTATTTTTTCAATTTATTTTTTTCAGCACCCAAACATGTGCCTTAGCTTATGGATGTCAAGTATAAAAATAAATATTAATATTTCGTTATTAATAAGCAAATTGAAATAAATTACCATCCGACTCATATATTTTTTCATTTATATTCTCAAACTATCAATAAAACTAGTCTATTTTGTTTTCATTTTTATTTTGTCGTCAACTCAGAAAATATTTAACCTGACCCATTGAAGACACCTATTTAAATAATGTAATTTCAATATTCATTTTATTTTATACATTCGAAACACATCATTATTACGTCGTGAAGAAAATCAGTAAGCTCTTCAATACAATTTTTTTTTTCAATCTTTCGTAATTTCAAAAAAAAAGCAAATTACAATTTATCAATCATTATAGCATTACAAAAAGCCACTGAGGTTTGTCTTGCATGCTATTAATGCCAGCATCGATGTTTACTTTTACCTATTATACTATTATTAAATTGAATATTGATAGAAATGTATTCAATAACAAAGTACAGTACAGTAACAGCCTGTAAATGTCCCACTGCTGAGCTAAGGCCTCTTCTCCTCTTTTTAAGGAGAAGGTTTGGAGCTTATTCCACCCCACTGCTCCAATGCGGGTTGGTGGAAAGAAATAATTATTGTACACTATCTACCCGTCCCGACTTCGTTTAGGTTCAATTCATACAAAGTAATCATCCCAGGGTACCCTTTAAAGGAGAAATTTCCAAAAAACCTTTCATAATGGACGCTCATTGTACAAAATAAATGTATGTTCCAAATTTCAGGTTTCTTAACTCACTAGTTTCGGCTGTGCGTTTATTAGTCAGTCAAATGATTTTACACTCGTAAATAGAAATTTCATTCATGAAATGATCCGATTAATTTAATCTACAATGTTACCAATTATATGAACTTTAAACTCAAAGCGGAACATTCAAGCAACCGTGCAACATCTACTATTGAAATATTTAATTTATCAACGAATTCATATTGTAATTCCACGAATAAAGTTGTTTTTGAACCGATTTTAAGGATTCTTTTTCATATTAAGTATAAACCCAAATTTCGACTCGATTTCAATGGACATTTTAAAGGCTTGTCTGTCGCTTTATATTTGCCACTGGAGATATTTAATTTATCATCTTTTATCTTCTTCCTGCGTAAATTAACGTTAATGTTAAATATCACAAAGCATTTCATGAAACAATAAAATAATCTGAAAATACGAATAATATTAATATATTATTCGTTTAATATTAATTCCAATAAATTCATCCTCATTAGCGGTACTATCGGCTGGTGCAAGAATGAGTTTTATTTCATCAAAAACGGACAATTAACATTGACTTCATTATTTCATATGATATGTCTATACATAGAATAATAACGCTTAGAAGGTGTGTAGGCCCAAGCGGATTGAAGCCATTTCATTTCCTCTTAAAGAGTTGGAATTCGTTTCACGTCACGTCAGCCGTCACGATAAAGTGCCATAGTAAGCAGCTCGCGCATTTATTAAAAAAATGTAGTAAAAGGGTGCCACAACGCGTCTCATAAAAAAAATAGGATAAGAAAATCACATTTCACACGTAAGTACTATTTGGCAACTTATAATACAAACACAATAATAAAAGCTGTGTAGAAGTAGAATAATTTGTGTTAATGTAGAAGTAAAACTATTGACATGACAAGCGTGAGTTGTATGTTTTATATATAGAACCGCGATGGTCCAGTGGTCACTAAATTTGAATCTAAACCGACTGATGCAGGTTCCATACTGGAATTGCACTATTCTGCGATATGTGTATCCAGCTACGCATATTGGAGTATAGTGGAATAGGCTCCAAGCGATTTCCTTAGCTCAGCAGTGGGACCTTTGCACGCTGTTACTTTACTCTACTTTTATTCATAATAAGTTATTTCATAAAGTCATGTTTATTTACAGAATTCATCCGTCCGATGTCAGAGGCCTTTAGATTTAATTTTTGCGATTCTTGTAAAACTAAATTTTATTTGATTTTGAATTGTCGACTAATGAGTCGAAAATTCAATTTATCGATTGAGATAAATTCGCAAGTGTCATCTGTTTGTTAGTTTGCTTGATTACGTTCAAATATACCGTCCGCATTAAGCGATATGCTTAAAACATATAAAGGAAGATATGATTGGCGTGACAGCAATATAGATCAATCTATTTAAGAGAAATTTTATTAAACTAATTAAAAAATATATAAGTGACCTTTTTACGAATAATAAACGCGAGTGCTAATGGAGAAATCCTTACTAATTCTTGCTTATAATTGCTTATTGCTTGCTTATAATTGCGTGAGTTAGTTTGTATGTTTGTTTGTTACGCTTTCACTTGTTAACTATTCAACCGATCATGTTTTTAGGAATACAGAAAATTACATAGGGTACCGGATACTTCCCCTCCTAGATACATGAATGAAGCCGCAGATGAAAACTAGTTAATAAAGTATAGTAGTAATATATATAGTATAGTAGTAGTAGTCAAAAAACATAAGGTAACATAAGATTTCAAAAATAAATAATTGGAACTATTTTGTGTAATTTATCCTTACACCTTATTGAATAAAACACTCGAATAATATATTAATGTCGTTTTTTTTACTTTGACATGTTCTTAACATTATTTTATTACATATAGAATAACAAAAATTTATTATTTATCAATCGAAGCGTATTAATAAAGAAACAATTTGACAATTCGACAAAATTGTATTGCAATCATTAATTAGTATTGTTATAATTCCATCAAAAGTATTTTTTTATCAAATCATATTTCATTTCTATTAAACTAAATTAAATTACAAGAAAAATTTAAAAACTTAAAAGTATGACTCATTTATGGACATTCCTTTAATTACGGAACCTTTGTAACATGAAACTTAAAGGATTCAGCATTTTTTTATTCTTTTACTAGAAACTTGTTCAGTTCTAGGATTAAAGATTCTAAAATAAATCTAAGACGGATATTTTTTTCCAGATGTACATTTATCGCAACTTATATTACAGTGAAGGTGATTTGTTTATAACACTTTTTGAAATTCGAGAAATTGAGAAAATGATTTTAATAATCAAATAAACCTGTCTGGGTTGATACTATATAGTGCAAATGCTAAGAAAATTCGACCAAATATCGTTATTATAAATTATGTATATATTATCAGTGTTCACATTAATAATTTATTACAATAATTAGGGAATGGAGAGTGCAGCTGTGTTTGCGCACACACTTGTGCACTATAATATGTCCTGCGCAGTTGGCTCATCTCTCTTGAGATTGACCGCCGTGACCGAAATCGGTCTATCGGCCTGGTCTAATCGGCCGAAATTGTCTTTTTACGAATACATTTTCAAACCAAATTTTCCAAAATTTAAAACAGTATAACGCATATTATATCTACGATTCAATGATTGCTTATACTTAAATACCGTTTAATAGATATTTCTGATTTTAATTTCAATCTATTAATTTTATTACTTTAATTCTATTATATTTCTTACTTTTCTTTCTTTCTTAGTTATTTAATTTATATGGATTAATGTATTGTAATATGTTTGAAACTTATAGTTTTAAGGTTATAAATATTCAACTTCAACAATAATGCTGCATTAATGTATCACCATACATCATCACGATACGAATCACTTTAGTTTAATACATCATTAACCTATTTTGTACTTACGAGTAACGAGGCGTTAAAGTGTATACGTCACATTCATATGTGTGTGCGTGTATTTAATAAAATCAGTTGCTTATTACATATCCCATATCACATTAAGTTACTTTAAATTCGTTTAGTATATTTAATTTTCTTCAACTGTCCAATTAAAATTAATTTTATTCCACTTATTTATTCTTTAAGCTGCTTCTATTAATAAATATTTTCATCGTTAAGATGTTTTTAGTTTGAATTTTTTTTTGCTGATTAAGGAAATTGATCGTTATTAATTTAATTATATAAACATGACAAATTTAATAAAAATTATATAAAACTCGTTGTAAGTATACGTCGATTTGTTGCAATGCACATACTCAGAATGCCTCTGAGTAACTCTGAATTGTTCCAGATGCATTGGTCGTTTCGTAAAGTAACAGCCTGTGAATGTCCCACTGCTGGGCTAAGGCCTCTTCTCCTCTTTTGAGAAGAAGGTTTTGGAGCTTATTCCACCACGCTGCTCCAATGCGGATTGGTGGAATACACATGTGACAGAATTTCAGTGAAATTTGACACATGCAGGTTTCCTCACGATGTTTTCCTTCACCGTCAAGCACGAGATTAATTATAATCACAAATTAAGCACATGAAATTCAGTGGTGCTTGCCCGGGTTTGAACCCACGATCATCGGTTAAGATTCACGCGTTCTTACCACTGGGCCATCTCAGCTTCATTTCGTAAAGGAAATACAATTTTGTATGTAAGCATGATGGTTTCGTTGACACTTTATTGTTATTTGTTATGGTCTTGTATTTCTGACGACCAAAGGCGAGTAATCAAAAAAAATACCCAAAATTTTAGTCAGAGAAGTTGGATATCGTCAATAAATAACATCGCGCACTTCCTTAGTACGTATATAATCTTGAACTTCTTTCCGATATTTCTGTTGATATTTCGATGACAATTTGTGAAAAACACTAAGGGCCATGTTATAGCAAGCGCCTAGAGCACGCTGTTTAACGTTCCAAACATTTGATATGCTCGTTTCCTATCGCCTCGAAACCTACTTATTTCGTTGGTAAGCTCATGAGTTTCTACGTCCCAATAATTTTTTTTTTATAGGTAAGCGGACGAGCATATGGGCCACCTGATGGTAAGTGGTCACCAATACCCATAGACATTGGCATTGTAAGAAATGTTAACCATCGCATACATCTCCAATGTGCCACCAACCTTGGGAACTAAGATGTTATGTCCCTTGTGCCTGTAATTACACTGGCTCACTCACCCTTCAAACCGGAACACAACAATACAAAGTACTGCTGTTTTGCGGTAGAATATCTGATGAGTGGGTGGTACCTACCCAGACGAGCTTGCACAAAGCTCTACCACCGAGTATCTGGACTCAAAATATATAAAAAGTGTAATTCTTACATTTTTTATATATTTTGAGTCCAGAGTACCATGGACGCCCAACCTGAACACTTCCTACTTCACAACCACGAGCAAATACAGCACGCGCGTCAACCACCTTGAACGTTTTCTATATCTTGGCCCTTATAATCCGTTACCTACAATACCATATTGTCCTCAATGCGCGCTAGTGCCCTGGCCGTTCCCTATAAACAAATAAATACCTATATGATTACTTTTTGTACATATGAAATAAGCTTTCATCAAAAATTTTGAAACTTTTTATCGCATTTAATGTGTTTATTATAATAACATTCGTTTCTGAAACAAGTTTAAATTATTGCAGACGTTTCCATTATAATATCCTCTGTTCCCTAGCTCTCATAATTCGATGGTACGGCAATCCGAAACGACAGGAAACAGTTCAGGCGCAGGACCAACGGCTACTTTACGTGCTTTCCGAGGCACGGGAGTATACACACTTCCAACTTCCAGTCTCCGGGATGCTACTGAGAATTTTCTGACAGAAAAACCCTATAATATTTATTGAAACGACCTGGGAATTGAGCTCAGGACCTCCTCCATCTAGCTACTAGACCAACGAGGCAGTTAATAACGTTTCCACTATCTGCAGCTCGTATAGCAGCTCAAAAGAAATAAATAGAAATACAAACATTAAATATGTTTTCTACGTACATTAGAATACAAACTTAAAGAAAGTGTTACTTAGCACCATTTAAAATTGAGGAATTGCACGCAAAACGATTATAGTTGTGAAAAGCAAGCTACCTTATCGAGCGCCTGTCTTTTTAAAATCAGATCATGATGTTTTAAAAATGTTATCCTGTAAAGTTCAAGTACCTTTAAAATGCCGTTAACCGAAATTTCACTATAATTATTTGGATACCGATCGAGATACCAAAAATGAAACCCAGCGGGCTAGCGGCTGCGTCACGTTTCGCTCATCGCCCTTGGCTTCCTATATAAAATGGACCTCGTAAATTATTATTTAGCCGCATTGACTGAAGCTTATGCGAATATATGATTATTTTATTGGAAGTGGAGTGGTGAGGAGAGGCGCGGGCGCCGAAGGCGCGGGGTGAACTGGGTCCGGGGTAAGGGAGAAGGCGCAGAGAGCCCGCGGCGTCGCGGCGCGGTCTAGCCTTCGGCGTCAGGCTGCGACGGTATTAAGGAACACCTAGCTCCACAGCCCCAAGCGGTTTTACCGGAGGCGCTCATCTACAGAACAATCATTTCGAAAATTATTTTGAATCCGCCGTAAGCGGTTAGAGCCAAACTTTGAGTGCGCCTCTCATCGTCGACTTCGAATGTGTAAATGATCCTCGAGGTTACATCTCAGCCTCATAAAATATTTTATTATTGTACTTGTCACTTTCAGCATTCCGCGTTATGTATGCATAATCTGGCTGCGTGGGCGCAAAATTAACGACAAAATCGTTGCACTAGTAATCGATTTGTTCAAGAAGATTCATTTTACACGTTGCTTAATATATTTTACATGTATGAAAGTAAATGTCTCACACACAAACAGCCTGTCAAATGTCTCACAACTAAGATAAGGCTTCCTCTCCTTTTGTGATGTGTGGCAGGCCACCACAATACTTTCCTTCACCACCGAACACGAGATGAATCATAAAAACAAATTAAGCGCATAAAAATTCAGTAGTCCTTGCCCATATTCGAACCCGCAATCTTCATTTAATATTTACATGTTATAATTACTGGCCCATCCAGTTTCAACAGTTACAAAAATCTTGATTGTCCAATTAGTTGAATCTCTTTCAAATCACAATCAAGCACTATATGATTCATCGAGTTGATTGGTAGTTTACGTTAACCGGATACAAAAAATATTTTGGAGAGCATATTGGAAGCGTTACCCGACGGATACGGATTGAAACCTACTACAATATAACTTTAATGACGTACAAATTCAAGTACTGTTTCCCTAGTTCTTCAAAGTAACAGAATATGTTTTAATTCGTTATACGGAAACGTCGAGCAAAGAAAAAAAATTATTCGAAACTGCTATTAAAAAATTAACAAAAAAAAAACGCTTTTAAAAAAAAAATTAGGAACTGGCTACAAACGTGATAAGTAAAATTTCAATCGATGTTTTATTCCCGGCAATTACTTCGAAATAGATTTAGAAATAGATAAACTATATGCTTTATTTTTTATTTTTTTAAATATACTTGTTATCATTTATAATTTTATATGCTTTTACCTTTATACATATTTAATTATGTGGTTATAACAGTGGAAAAGAGTCCGATATCAGGTTCCATAAGTCCCGCCTAAGGGAATTTTGTAAGGCGACCGCTCAAATACATAAACTCGTCAACCACCCGAATAAAGCTGGTGGGTTACCAGCAAACACATTACATTTCTTTTTGTATTATTTGCTTAAATCTTATTCTCTTGTTGTCTTACAATTTCACTTAATTTAAAAAAACAATAATATAAACCTTCAAAATTATTGGTACTGGTAGAAAACTCAATCAATTAAGAATTCACGATATCAAATATTGCTACCCTATTACGTACCTCGCGAGCCAAAGTCGAAATCCGCCTTTGTGGACCACCACGAAGACCAGAGGTCACAATATGTGAACTAGTTTGAGTTTTTCAAAGCTTTACTAAATAGATTTGAAAAATAAAGTATTTTTCCCTGAGATACCGTATTTTTCCATAAATCTCTTTACCATATTACTTTATCCGGGCCACGTCTACGTCTACTGAAATTTCATTACTATCGAACCAGCCAATGCATCTCATTGGTCCAGTGATTTAGTTCTGATAACGTAACAAGCAGATAGAAAAAAAATTACATTCCCAATATAAGTCATCTCTACATCTCTACTTTAAAATGTTTTATATCACAGTTATTTATCATTTTACGACAATACTATAATATTGTACCAAAATAATTTCCACCAAATAATTTCATACAATACGAGAAAAGCTAAGAAAATAACAAAACGAACTGTGGGTTAGCAATAAATAATAAAACAAGACCTGACTAATAACTGCTGCCGGATTAAAATTAAAGGCATAAAAGTCCCGTGGCCGGCGCTACACATACTAAATGAAATAGAAAAATGATTTGTGAAAATATGATTGATATTTGTAAATTTAATTTTACAACTATAACTACAACTAAATTTATGTCATGAAAATTTCTGTTCTGTTTGTGATTAAATTAGTTTGTTAGTTGCAAGTTAGTTTCTATTTCACACCGCTTACATAATTATATTACTACTATCTATGAAACAAAACGAACGGAGTACATCTCGTTGCTTGAGTTTACGGAAAAACAGTCTATATATAAATAATTATTAATGAGAGTTTACTAAATAAATTATAAAAGATCTTTCAACGATGGTGGTCCACACTTCTGGTGACCTAAGATCTGATACTTATTTTGCCCAAAGGCTGAGTCTAGTGGTGCAGGAAACGTGTCAGCGTCTTTGGTACAACGCCACAATAGAATATTTTAGACGGCGTGTTTTTTCTATAAATTTGTAATGTGTAGTTTTTTTTTATTGTAGCTTCAGTTTACTCTTATAATTTTTATATTTTTTTAATTAGGATTGTTAAAAATAACAATAAAAATGAAATGACCATCAAATAAATTATAATGAAAAAAGGGTTTCCAAGCAAAAAGGACTTATATTATTGCTGAATTTGATTCAGTAACAACATCTATATCATATTGGTTCGCTGTACAGGTTTTTGTTTTCAATTACCGTATAGTGTATATTTTATCTTTTTTTTTTCTTATTGTAAAACTTATAAAACTATAGTGCTGGTTGTGGATCCGAATACGGTGCACACAATAGAGGTGTTTATTTCTAAGCCGGTGGTGGTAGATTTATGACAATCAATAAGTGTAACGCTTGTATTTTGAATAAAGATTTTTGGCTTTGACTTTGATTCGACTTTGTAGATTAACTGTCGTATTACGCAGCAAGCTATCATAGTGATTAAAACATTCTTTATGTTATAATATTAAATAAACAATTGTTGTATTTCTATATATAAAAATACTAGCTAAGACCGCGGTTTCACCCGCGTATAACTTAAAGAAATGATATAGCGCGTATAACTATAAATATGCAATGCATCATTTTAGGGATCATCAAAAGTTTTCATAGCGCACGCACATTGCTGCAGGTTTCTTAGGGAACTCTAATTTTTTTTTTTAAATAATGTTTAGCCAATGTTACATAATTAATGATATATAATCTTTCTCTAGGTGGAAGAATTCTTAAAATCGGCTAAGTAGTTTTTGAGTTTTATCCATTACAAACAAAGATACAAAAAATCAAATTTTATGTTTTTATAATATTAGTATATATAGATTTAGTGTATCTCAGAAACGGCTCTATCGATTTCACTCTAGTTTTATACTTAAATAAGTTATGCTTTTTTATCTACAAAAAACTTATTATAGTGAAAAGACGAAATTTTCAATCTAATAGTATTTATCATATTATCATATAATAAAGTATAATATGAATACTACATATATTCATTATTTTTATAATTACATTATACATTTTGTTGGAAATTAATAAGCTGCATCGCAGGTTCGTTCGCGTTAAATTAAAGAGTATGATGAATAAAAGTAGATAAGTTCTTATCGTGAGTTCCGCAAAGTTGGACTTTGTGCTTATTAGAACAATGTCTGCGTAGATGAAATACCTCGGAGTCTGTTAAACGAAAAGTTAATACATTGCGACAAATTCGCATTCAAACATATTTCGCAACGTTAAAATTACATAAGCCGCCGGTAAAGGTGTATCTTACGAACGCAAATATTGCATATTTTATTAGTTTATTGCATATCAAAAATCTGGTTGTATAAAATATATACCTTATATAGGTATAATATATTTTAGGTAAAGTATTACTTATAATTATATCAAAAAAATATATATATAAATATATTATTTAAAAAAAGTTAAAATTTATCTTTTAGTATTTACAAATTTCAGAATCTTTCAAAGTTAAATTAGGCGAAGAAGGCGAGGATAGGAATTGTTTGCCCTCGTTGGAAGCTCTTCTATCTCGATATATCTCGACTCGTTTGGACGAACAAACATAAAATTGTAAAGCATATTTATATGGTGCATGCGATATGCGGGGTATTTATCTCACCCCTGTTGCGCAACCAGATATTATTGTGACTTCAATAAGATTATATGACGCGCGGTTGCCGTCTGAGGCCGTTAATAACTATCCAATATTTTATGTGTGAAATTTAATAAATTCAAACGGAGTATAATTTTTATATCTTTATAAAATATTAAAATCGTACACAACATTAAAGTCTTTTAATTATCCGATCAGGCGTTAGTCAGTAAACGACGTCACTAACAAGCTACAGGAACGTAATATTATCTCAATTTTCTACAACGACTACCTCAAAGATCTGCTGGCCCAGACAGTTTTGGTATATCGTTCAATTTTAAAATTATTTATAATATTTATAATTGTATATAGAAAAATTCGCATATGTCTTGGTGTGTTAAAGAATGACACGTCTATTGTGACGATTTGACAAAAATAATAATTTACACGTTATAAGTTTAGCGCATCGCTTACAATTCGAATATATCGATCGGACGAAGTCGATAATTAACTTATATTTCGTATTAGTCACGCAATTTCTGTTTCAAAATAATTTATGTAGTATTGCGGTCAAGATTTAATATTTGAATTTTGTTTATATTCAAATCTAATTCACTATTAGTAATAATATAGTAATAATACACTATTATTATAATTTATAAACAAAATCCTTTTTTTTAAGTTTCTATTTCAACGTACAATTTCCGAACAGAGTGTAATATTGCATTAAATAGAGAATTGTCCACAAATCATACAAACTGATTTTTGAAAACATTATTTAAAAACAAGTTCATAACATTACAAAACTGTACTAAAACGCGTTATTCCATAATAAGCTTAACAACAACAGTAAAATTAATGTATTTGCAAAGTTTAAACACACGCTTGTAAGGCAAGAGTCGTGCAATAAACCTACAAACGACGAATAATATACACGACGTTGCTTATTTACCTTGAAAAATAAAATGTCGATATAACAGTTAAAAGGCAAGCGCTAAAAATTTAAATTATAAATGATTGGTAGAAATACAATTATTTAATTTTTGTTTATTGTTTCGCTAACGCGACGCGCAACGCCTATCCCCGCATATATTAGTGCATAGGTAATTAAGTTAAATCGCATCAAGTGACTAATTAACCACGCACACCGTCACGTCCAACAGACGCGTGTATGTTTCATTCGCAAATTATTGTATAAAGATGTAAAAATTTCACAAATACTTTATTTTCATGTAAAAGGAGGATAACGAGCAGGAAGCTCACCTCACTTAAATCAAATAGAGCAAAATTTGTATTTTCTAGACATAATATCTTTAAAAGGATAATTAACGAACATTGTATTTGAAATTCGAACATTAAATTATAGATGGCAAATTTTGTAGGAAAACTTGAGTTGTGATTACTTTTTAAACTACATAATGAAAGTTTCGCGTTTAATATTGTCTAGCTCAGGAATTTTGTCATTCAAATCGAAGTAAATTAATAAAAATCGCATAACAAATTTTAGGTGTAATGGATACTAATTATGTATTTTTATACATTTTAATACAATCGCATTGCCACGAGACAAATTAATAACTATTCATTTAAATATGTGTAAAACAAGTAAAGATTATAATAAAAATACAAAAACTCAGCTTAACTTCAATTTAAAAAATACAAGATTCGAATCGCGCACTTTTTTTCGTAAAATACACAAGTTTTCATTAAAAATAAAATAATATGTATTAAAATTATCCATAAAACAAATTTTAAAGTAATAAAAATGAAATTAAAAGTCATCAAATTGAAAAGTTGTTTCTATAAATTATTATATTTTATATATTTTGTCCCAATAAATACCAATAAATTGATTAAAAATATTTGTTGTTAAATTATTACAAAAAATGGTACTTCCATTTTTATATAAGAGCTACTAACGGCTCGTTTTGTTTTCGTACATAATATTAAATATAAACCCCAATCAAAAACCCTGAATAACTTAAGAGTCAAACGTAAATAAAATTTCAAATAATAAAAATAAATTTAAATTAAAAAAGAAATTAAAAACAAAATTTATAATTCTTACCTAACTGCGGCTGGAACTTAGCACTCGTAAACGCGCGCGAGACCGAAGGGAGCAGACACAGCCTTCCAGGTCGACACGAGAACGGGATGTGACGACTGAAACACCGCACCGGTAACACTCCCTTAGCTTTATGGGACGGCACGCGATTGGCTGGACCGGGGAGCCCGTTGCACAGATTATAAGCTATAATATAATGTACATATTATATATATAATTCCTGATAGCGTTGCAATACCGGAAGCTTTAAATAGAACATAGTGAAATTGACAAAAATCTTGGTTGTTTGATGGAGAGTTTGTTTATTGTCATTCTCAATTCTTTACACCTTGTTGTGCCAGGTCTCAAGAAGCTGTAATGAAAAATACCAGCGAAGGTCTGGCTTCAGTTGACTCATTTTGCGTCATATTTGCCCAAATAGTGTCCAAGAGTTCATATACGCTACCCAATTTCCGAGCTTTTTTATCTTACTAATTTAACTTAAGTGAATAAATATCGTTTAATCACTTATGTAAAAGTAAAAAAGGAAAGTGGTTCGAGATAAATTTGCTTCCTAATGATCGTTATCGAATTTCTTCTTCGGCCACTGGGCTCATAGTTAAGATCAAAATTTTCAGAACGGAATCGTTGACCGACCAAAAAAGGTTTCCAGGAAAATAAATATTGGAAGAAAAGCGATAAATTATATGAACAAGTAATTTTTATCATAGGTAAAAAAATATTTTAATTCGAAATTCTGAGTAAGTCACTACCGAAACAACATCTTAGCTCCAAAGGTAATATTGGTGCAATGACGATGTAAGCGATGGATAATGTTTCTCGTAAGATATGTCTGTGTGTTGCTTCTACTTTGAACTAGCTCCTTCGTCCGTCTGTTATCTTAATTAATTAAAAAAAAACAGTCACGTAGCTATTAATTTCAAGCGGATTAATGGTCAATAATTAGCTATGCCGTCAACATTTACGAAATAAACACAGAAGGGATGGATGCTACTTTGAAATAGACTAATTATGTTTGTCTCATTGCATTACCTGAGACGACGTCTAACGTCCGCGGTTTTGTTTTCGACAATAATACATTTTGTGTACCATATATGTTTATAGGATTAAAGTGAAAGGTAATTCTTATAACTTTTTTTCTATCAACTAATATTCATGCACCATAATTGAAATATATATGATGTAAATTTATGATGGTCGATAACCGATAAATAAAATAAGGATTAGTAATCATTATATGAATGATGCACACTAGTAGCAGCATGTAAATGTTCCACTGCTGGGCTAAGACCTCTTCTCCTCTTTTTGAGGAGAAAGTTTTGCAGCTTATTCCACCACGCTGCTCTAATGCGGGTTGGTGGAATACACGTGTGACAGAATTTCAGTGAAATTTGACAACACATGCAGGTATCCTCACGAAGATTTCCTTCACCGTCGAGCACGAGGTAAATTATAAATCACAAATTAAGCACATGAAATTTAGTGGTGCTTGCCCGGTTTGAACTCACGATCATCGGTTAAGATTTACGCGTTCTTACCACTAGGCCATCACGGCTTTTATGAATGATGCACATTCATAAAAGCCGTGATATTTAATAGGATGGTAATGTCTTCGTAAAATTAGTAGGACCGTTAGTTTATTAGAAAGTAGCGCTTTACACGCGGTTTCGCTTGCTTCATAATACTAAGTACCAATTGTCGTAGCTCTTGCTTCATAAATGAAGGATTAACATTCATATTTTCATCGCCGTAGTTAAATATTCAAAAATCTATTCTTAGTGATAACCTACTGTGTAAAAGGAACCCGTTTGCAAATTTTCATGGTGCTAGCCCCAGATTGGGCTCTGCTTATACATAGATTTAGACAGATTGTAGTGTCGACACAATTATATTTTGTTAGTAATATTTAATTTAAGATTTCATCAGTGTATTGATAATTTTAAATTAAATAAAAAAACTGCAATTTTGTGGTAAATATAAAATGATGTATCATTAGAAACGTCTTGGTCGTCCGCTAATTCCAGTTGTGACGTCATGATAATTTCAATACATCGCTCTCAAGAGGACATAACGTCCTTTATTGAAAAAAATATGACTCGAATGTGCCATGTTGGGTATCAAACGATAGGGCTTAATCAAATTTATACATATATGCATTTAAAATAAAATTTTATTTATATATTATGATAAATACTCAGCGCATATTGTATCCCCCCCATAAATACCCACCGCATATTGTATCGCCAAACGGTAATATAATTATTATTGTGTTCCAGTTTGAAGGGTGAGTGAGCCAACATTACTACAGCCACAAGGGACGTAACAAGGCCTTTGACGATGTATGGAATGATTATTATTATATTCTGAAGTGATAAGCATTTAGTAAACTATTTTCCAGTCTGCCTATTAAAAATATAACGAAAATAGAATCTCTTCCGAACCCTTCAATTTTATTGATTTTATTTCAAAGCACGAACTGACCCCGCAAACTGGTTTCCGTTTTATTTGGTCTCATATTTCATTAGCAATATTCACCTCGCCATTTGTTCATCAATGAAAAACAACTCAAAACATATTTGCTTTGAGTTCCTCGACTCAAAGCAATTATGTTTTTTTTTTATTGCGTAGGTAGGCGGACGAGCTTATGGGCCACCTGATGGTTAGTGGTCACCAACGCCCATAGACATTGGCATTGTAAGAGATGTTAACCATCGCTTACATCGCCAATGCGCCGCCAACCTTGGGAACTAAGATGTTAAGTCCCTTGTGCCTGTAATTACACTGGCTCACTCGCCCTTCAAACCGGAACACAACAATACAAAGTACAGCCGTTTTGCGGTAGAATATCTGATGAGTGGGTGGTACCTACCCAGACGAGCTTGCACAAAGCTCTACCACCGAGTAAATGCGATCCTAAGCTCCATAAAAAATACATTTAAAGATGTTCTCCCCAATTAGGCAATAACAATCACTTAACATCAGACAAAATAAAAGCAATACGTTTTTAATTTCTTTGCTACGCAAAGCTACCTGTACCTAACCGTTTCTCAACCAAAGCAAATCATTGTTAATTAAAAATATGGTAGTCTACTTGATGACTTTCTGAATAATAAATACTTAATGCTTATAATGTATCAACTATTATTATATAGCACTTTTATTGATTGGTACTTCATGCTTGTAAGGTAGGTACCACCTACCTACAAGTACCGCATCACATATTATACCGCTAAACCGCAATAGTATTGTGGTAATCCGGCTGGAAGGGTGAGTGAGCCATATACCTAAAGTTAAAATAAAAATATTTTTATTCAAATAGACTTTTACAAGTATTTATGAATCGTCAATGTCTGTATGTATGGTGCACATTCGGAATAGACTTAATATCTTAGTGCCCAAGGTAGGTGGCGCATTAGCGATGCCAATGTCAACGAACGGTGAAGACCACATTATCAGGTGGCCGATTTGCCAGTCTGGGTACCAGATATACTAAAAAAATGAACGGATACTTTGTTTAATGTTAAATTTAAATTTTGTGATAGATGTATGTTATTTAAAAGTTATTCGGTCATCATGAGCGGATTGGGGCGGCTTTATCAGCTTTGCCGACATCCAGCGTCATCATCATTATCATCATCATCAACAACCAATCCTTGTCCACTGCTGAACATAGGCCTCTCCTAAGGTGCGCCAAAGCTCCCGGTCCTCCACCTTCCGCATCCACTCGGTACCCGCCACCTTCTTAAGGTCATCGATCCACCTGGCTGACATCCAGCCGCGCGACACTGATTTTTAAATGATTAATCAAGCCGCGAATCACACAAGACATAACAAAATTATTGGCGTACTTTATAATGCATTTCAACGCAGGGCAGCTAGCTGTTGCTACCTTCCACATTACACAATATGTTAAGACTTGAATTTACATAATATACGTCACCGTTTACTACTTTTTAATTTTTAAACATAAATCTTTCACGGTTTTGTTATTATATTATGCTTGTTTGTATAAATTAAGGGTAAGGAAAATACATTTTTTTAAACATTTACAATAACCATATGCCTAGCACCATCTACATTTAATTGATTGATTTTTGTTTCTTAGCTTTAACAGAGATGTCAGTTGTATCATATCTTACCAATATGATCTTAGGTCTTAAAGCAATACTCAATATCAGCACATATACCTTATCTAAATAAGGGGAAATCCGCTTTTATATACTATTTAAAATTATCATAATACGCTTGTAATTATGTTTTTAGAAAAAATCATAAGCATATGTTTATGAATTTCTAAGTTCCCGAGTTATTAATTATATTCCCATGTTGCGTATATACGAGTACAAGGAATTATTTTTAAGTTTATCTTGCCCTTAGATTTATCTTGACATGAATGTAAACTGAATGTAATTTAGAATGAATTCTGACATCGTCTTATAATAAAACGGAGCAAAATGTATTAATTTGTATTAAATGTTTTGACCTTTTTTTTTCGAATGGACTTGTTGCTGTTGGCCCTAATGGCCTCGACAGTGTTTTGACCGCCTCGTTCATCTAGATATACTTCACGTTGGTCGCGCCTCGAGAGTCGCGCATCGGTGAAGAGAGGTGATCAGGTATCGGGCCCTGATTCTGGAAGGAAGATGGAGCTTCGGGCAGCACTTTGTCCAACTGGGCCCGAAGTTCGTCAACACTGCTGCTGCCTGGGGCCGCCTCCTACCCAACGTGAAGGGCCTGAATCACCATACCTATATGCTGGTGTGGTGCGCTCGATGGTACTGTATGGTGCACCCATGTGGGTGGACGCTCGTAACGCTCGTAATAATGCTCTTCTGCGGTGACCTCAATTTTACTATATTTACCAAAAATTAAAAAAGCCGAGATGGCCCTGTGGTAAGAAGGCGCGTGAATCTTAACCGATGACCGTGGGTTCAAACCCGGGCAAGCACCACTGAATTTCATGTGCTTAATTTGTGATTATAATTCATCTCGTGCTTGACGGTGAAGGAAAACATCGTGAGGAAACCTGCATGTGTCAAATTTCAGCGTGGTGGAATAAGCTCCAAAACCTTCTTCTCAAAAGAGGAGAAGAGGCCTTAGCCCAGCAGTGGGACATTCACAGGCTGTTACTTTACCAAAAATTAAAACAAAATATATTTGTTGCATTGATGAAAGGAAACATTAAATCTCCTATTCATTGCATAGCATTGCATTACTTTATTTCGTTTCGACGGGGTGGGAGTGCTCACTGCAATAACAAAATATCGGTGTTTCAAATATGCGTATCAATCGTTCGATTCAATAATTATCATGCTGTTATTGATATTACACACGATATTAAGTACCTGCTTTTCTATAATATAAAATAACATTTATAATTAAATAGTTTTTTTTTATTGTATTTGTGTTGTTGTTGTATTATCAGGCTTAAAAAATTAGAAAATAATAATAGTAGAAAATTAGAGGCAAACATATTATGTAAGTATATATTAAAAGAAATTCCAGTAGCTGGAATATCAGGAGATTAGTAGCATTTGATTTTTTGAGCCGCAATGTACATGCATTAAGGCACGTTTAGATCCTGCCAAGGCAGATTCTAAGTTACAGACATACGACGAAGCAAATTTCGTACAATTTTACTGGTTATGGATAGGTAATCCAACCACATGATCTAATTTTTGCCATTCTGGTGTCTACGTCCATTTTAGTGGCATTTTAAAATTCGTAATTTATAAATCAATGCTCGCAGCTTCGCCCGCGTTTTAGGCGGAGGGGGATAGGTGATGAGTATTAAAAAATAGCCTTCCCTTCCTTGGCATTCAATCTTGCTTCATATCAAATTTTATCAAAATCGGTTCAATAACTTAGCCGTGGAAGCGGAACAGACAAGGATAAATATTGTCAATAAAGTTTTCTATTATATATGTAATATAATATGTTATCATTATATTTATGTATTTTATACAACAATATGTCCAACAAAATGTCATTTGATATTCTTGCATGAAAGACCTATCGGTAACGCAGCACGGAGATTTAGATTTACAATCATTCAATTTCAAAATCGTATCTTATTTACGAATGATTCTGAGAATGTTCTGAAAATTTTCACTTTTTTTCTTATATAAATTACTTAGATAAGTGAACGGGTAATTAAATCATTCATATGGCGCCGAGAGAATTATTAACCATTCCTAATAAGACCCCAAATTTCAGATTTTATATCCCTTAGTTACACTAGCTTACTCACCTTTCAGACTGAAACACTACTAAGTATTGCTGGCGGTGGTATATGTGAGTGGTAAGTGGGTAACTAAACTACCAATTAGTTGTAGAATACTAATACTAGTGGTACTATAGGAAGTAGTGTTCCAGAAACTCCACCTTGAAGTTGCATTTACTCATATAGTATGTATGTTGACGCAATAAGCAGAGAGCAATTAACAATCGATCATAACATAACAATACAGGCAATAGAGTATTATTGACTAAAGAAAAATGTTCACATAAAATATTGAAGTACTTCATTCAATATTTGTTTTAATAATTCCTTGTTTTGTCTTGTTTCGAAATCAACTTTTCCAATTATATTCCGGGAAATAACAAGCAACACTTCATTGTTAATTATTTAATTTTGCTTCTGAAACCGTTCAACCAAAAAACAAATAAAATACATTGTTGTCATACTTAGTTTTATATTTTATATAACTTCCTACCATTCGTTAAGTTCGCGTTGGTTGATTGAGTGTTTATTGTTAATAATAAATTTCATGAAATCTCATGTAGCGAACACGTCCCGGCTTCGCACGGGTAGGATAAGAACTAATAATAATTCTTGAATTTTAGTACAGCGAACGATTAAAAGTTATATTAGATAGTATACGTTTTCACAAGCGGCTTCGCCTCCCTGTGAGGTGAGGTCAGGAGGTAGAACCCTATTCCATACCGGTGACAACATATATGCAAGATCTTAATTCAAAGGGGAAATGCTGCTAACATTCTTGCCACCATTCCACGCGGTCACGATTTGTATACTAAATATTATATTTTTTATTTTTATTTATTTAAGGTTTTAATGTACTAGATCTTAATGATCAGTTGAATAGTTAAAACGTGAATAAACAAACAAACGCACTTGATATATAAGTTACGATTATTGTATATGTTATTATATGCGTCATCAATATTAGTACATTATGTACGTCCGACATGCACGTTGATATTAAATAATATTGACGCAGACACGCATTTAGGCAAATAATTATGTGTACGAGCCGTAAGGGAAATGTCACATCAGTATGTAATCTAACTTTTTATAGTTATACTTTAAATATCATGAAATAAATTGAAAAATATGCTTAAAGCAACCGACGATCATTGTCTAGATTGTTCTTTTTCAAAAGATTAATTATATTTTTCTATTATTTTTATTTACGTTATCGTTTTTTTTTTTTTGCGATAACTATTTTTAATCGGTGTCTGTTAGGTAATTTGTGTCTAACTTTGTTAAATTAAAAATGACTCTTTTACATTATTTTTATTAGTAATTAAGATCGTCATCTAATCAAATCGTTACGTTACATACGCGGGAGCTAATGTCATGTCACAAACCAAACCTCGAACAACACTTAAATTATAGAAAATTCTCAAAAACCATAGATTAAATGACTTCATCAATATCATAAGGAATATTCAAATTATACACATAAATGTATGATTAAAAATATGAACACGTATTATTAATATACTATACCTATAAGCTTAGTATGCGATAAACAATGCTGTGTCTTCTTCTTTCTTGTGTCACATCAGTGATAACCGAATGAGATAAATGATTATTTAACTAAACGCTAAATAACATATATAAGTAAGACCGTTTGAATATTGCAGAATCATAATTAAATATTGACCGAATACTGAAACAATCATGTGTCAAAAGTCAAGATTTTAATGTACATTATCACGGGCGTACATTAGCTGTGTGATGTTGTTATATACGTTGATTACTAAGAAATCAAATAAATAGTAGTGTTTGTTAGTATTTAGACATCTTTTTTTCGATAACGACTTATAACTCAAGACATTTAGATTATAATTTGGAATAATAAAATAATATGTTTTATCCATGCAACCACAGCTTGTGTATTTAGGTGAATATATAATATTAAGGTCAAGTCATCGTCTTGTTTGATGTTTTATGACGTCTCAAAGATCAAATATGGTGGACTAAGCCTAAACTATATAAGTTACATATAAAACACGCTCGCAATTGAAAGCGGACCGTTATTAAATTTTCATAAAAATACTCGATTAGATTACTGTAGTAGGAACTAACGAACTAAGCAACTCACCGCAGAACACGATCGTTCAAAGTCAGAAAGTTATATGCGACATTGAGTACTATATAATACTAGTTTTCGCTTGTTGAGTTTTCTGCCTATATCGTTGTGGTTGAAACTTACTTCATACGTTCTCATCAGCTTAATGGTATAGTCGTGGAAGCATTATAGACAGAGTTACTTCCGCATTTATAATATTTGTATGAATTTGGATAGACTCATCAAAATATAAAACATTCAGTTCACTTTTAATATTTGTAGAGGGGACGACATAAGCTACAGAATTGCACTAATATAATGATGGTTTCATTCACCAGCTGTCAATCAGGCTCAAAATCGAAATTAATACTATTATGATTGCAACTCTGTTTCGAATCACGTGCCTTTGTCATTTGCTTTATATTGTATTTGGTAATTGTCTTAATATAGATTCTGTTTTAATTATAAATTCGGTATTTCGTTGTCTGATGTAAGTGGATATAACGAAAATAATAAAGTTTTACTTGCAGAATTTTGTGCAAGTTGTTTTGTCCGACCACTCAATAATCACACGACACTCAATTAGATTTCTACTACAAAGTATTGGCTGTGTTTCGATTTTTACGGTGAGTAATCCAGTGTAAGTAGACACAGCATTTTAACTCCAATGCTTTATTGACGTTCAATTACCCTTCTTTTCGTCTGCCTTCGTAATAAGTTTTAAAATTTATTAAGAATGCGGATGTTTAAATGGAAAAAAAATGCTTTTTCTTAATTAAATTTAATTATTTATTTACTACTTACTTACTTACTATAAACAATATTTGTATTTTTTAAATATAAGATAAGTAAAAATATGATATAATTGAAGTTGTAACATAATATGGTATTGTCTAGTGACAAAACGCAACGCGCAGGGGGTTTCCCGCACACCACACTGTGCAGGTGCTGTGTGTATTGAAGTTGAAGCCCACACGAATATGCGACACTGAGCTTTGAATTATTCGTTCATACAAATTCATACCCCCCGATATGACTGCTTCTTTGTTTATTTTGATGCTCTCGACGAGGCATTTAGATTAAGTTTTGGATATTATATCGATGTATGCAACGTTTTTGATTAAATTAATTTCAATGTAATTACATATATATTGATTTGAAGAAGTTAATTCTATTTATATCTTAATTAAGTATAATTTATTTAAACTATGCACTTACTGTGTATGAGGGTGTATGTGAGTGTGTGTATATAGATGTGTGTCATTGTCATGTTATGTCATCATTAGCTTGTAGTGTTTTTTTTTTTGCATTCCAAACGTTTTTACATTCGCCTCGTTCATATCGTTCAGTAATATTATATCAATAGCAGTATTTTAATATGCATATAAAGTCTTTGTAAGTGTTCATTTAATGTTTCAATTAAATATATTTTAGCAGATAAACTCTATGGGTAAATAAATAAATGTAAATATATAAATAAGAGGTGAACGAGAATGGTTGTATGTTAAGTACCGATTTGATTGGAAAAATAATATAAAAACGTTTAGAAATCAGAACAGCTCACGTAAGAGTTAATAAAATTTAAGTATTCAGTGTTTATACACGATTTATTAATAAATAAATAATATTTCATTATAGTCTAATTCTTATAATTAAATTAAGTTTCTTAAATAGTTTTTTTTTTTATTAAGGCGGACTTCCTCGTTGATTCATCGACGTCATTCAAGCTGTAAAAAAAGATAATTATTATGAAACAAATCAATAAATTAATGCATACCCCGTGATTACGATTATTTTTGATTTTGCTTTGTCTTAATTTAGCATTTGATTAGTTCTGCGCCGTTGCATTATTGATACAATAAAATAACAGACAGAACAAGTGGAGCTTAAACGAAGTTCGTGTAGCCTTTTTGCAAGCCCACAAATTGATTCTTTAAATCACAAAATCGTTTCACTGATTATATTAAAAACTATAAACTTACATAACAGCATTCGACTCCGCGATGCCTTTGCAAGGGGCATAGCGAGCCTCTCATTTGCACCAGGTTACCGGGCTGGCAGTCCTCGATACGAACGCACATGCCGCCTTGTCTCACGCAGGCGTCCTCCAGCGATATGATGCTCACACCTTTCGAAATAATTTGACATTATTATCTATCATAAATTATTTATTTCGGCCTGCGTCACAACAGTCATTTATATATATATATAACTAACTGTGGCCCGCGGCATTATAAACGGATACTTATGTAATGCGAAAAAGGCATTCGATTAACAGAATATAATGTTATCGAATTACATTATAATACTGTTAAATATAGTATGTAGGCGATATGCGACTGAGTAGTCGGTAGTCACTGTTCTTAAAGATGCCATTAATAATAGCTCCATATACCATATATCATACATCACATTTACCTTATCCAATTATGGTATTGGACTAAACGTAAGATTCAAGTCAGAGTCAGATTCTATCTTATGCAGGCTAATTTCATCGAGTCGTCTATCGTTATCAGCAACGCATGCCACTCAAGCTTTCATCCTTATTTATGTGTTTGACATTTGATTAACAATTGAATTTACCAATTTTAATTAAGCTAATATAATATTTAGAGCCTAGATGGGCTAGTGGTTATAAGACGTGAATCGTAAGCCAGGATTTCAGGTTCAAACCAGGGAAAGCACGACTTAATTTACATGGTATTCATTTGAAAATGTCATGAGGTAGCCTCGAATGAAAATATAATATAAAAAATATATGTGTAATGTGTATCCACCTAACCGCATTTGATTAGTGGTGAAATGGACTCCAAAAGGATCATTTAAAAAGGCCCAGTCCATGGATTAGTTTACTGTTCAATAACGATATAGCGAATAGTAAACGAGCAATTTTTTTATATATAGGTATGTATATTTCCTATAATATATATGTTTCCAAGATACATATATATATATATATATATATGTATCTTGGAAACGGTCCTTATGTTTTAGCTCAAATTTAGTATTTAGACAAGGTTTCGTTCTTTAAGTTTATATATAGAATCTAGCTTCAGTTCCCTCAAAAAACGAAATTCATCATCGAGCTACCCAGGTGCTAAACTACTTACAAATACCTCATCATAAAAACACTTTATCTATATTATATTATAAATCATATTTAATAGTTAATACTTCAAAAATTTAATTTCCCTATTAACACGATTAAAACTAAAATACTTATATAATACCTAAACTTGCATGTGTTAATATATGAGAATCGAACGGATTTCAATAAAGTCACAAATTAAATACCGATATTGCAAATAAAATTTTCCGATTTCGAATAACGTGAAATTTCATTCGTTTTAGATAAATAATGATGTTGTACTGAAGCTCAATATTTGCGACAAAATATACTTCTGGCAAAGGTTAGCTCCATCCATTGAAAAATACACGGGACTTTAATGCGTTTATCGAATTCATTTCGTGAAACAAATTGTTTGTACACAGTAAAAACACCCCTAAACTAGTTGCCCGTGTATGAAACCATAATTAAAATCGGTAGTCGGGTACAGACTCAATGAGAGTCGTATGTATATTGAAACCGGTGAACGTTCTCTATTTTTAAGCTGTGAAATAATAACGTCGCATTAAGCATTAAGCATTACGCATGAATTCATTCAAATTTTCAATTGGTATAAATTGTACAACACACTGTCGATGTACTGATGTACATAATTTTAAATCATTTAATTTTTCCACAGACGTGTCACCCAAGCTCTCTTAAACTAATAATAATATATGTATTATTATTATTCTTGATCATAATGTATTTTTTTTTTATTAAGAAAAATGTCTATTACGTTAGGTTAGGTTATCTAGTGTTTGTTGTTATTGTTATTTTATGTTGATATTTATTTACATTAGATAAGTTGTGCAGTTCCACGCTTATTATTTATAATTAAAAAGTTTTACGTTGTTACGGATTTATTTCTAACTAAATTGTAATGACGTGTTTTGACCTTGATAACCTTACATTTATTTCCAGTAAGTTTTGTTTGCTTTTGAATGTTTTTACTCTGTACATATTTTTAATTTCATATGTTCTTTTAGTAATTACTTATATAAAAATCACGAATCGTTTTATAACTAAACCAAAATAAATAAATAATTCTGATTTTAAATTATACTCTACTAACATTTTAAATTCATATTCAAAATACAAGAAAAAAAGCTTTTTACTTCAATGCATTTTTTATAATAAACATAATTTCATAAAATAAACTAAAAATAGTAGGTTATTTAAATATATATATATATCCAGCTACGATTCTATAATATCACAAAAAAATGTTTCAACGCAAACGCATAACTATTATAATAAATTAGTTGACATTGAACTACCAGTACAAAATAACACACTAAGTAATGGATGCGCGATGGCATTGAGCGAAAATCTTACGATTGAGCGAACATTTCGAATTAGGTCACATTATAAATAGCTCGGACTCATTAAATAATAAATATAGATCTTCATACTACAACTAATATATATATAAATATATATCAATAAATATGTAACATTACTTATATAAAGCAAAGCGTACGTATATTATGGTTTAAAAAAGGGCTAAGGTGACTTTATCGTTGCTAAATTTATCGTAATAATAATAATGTCCTCCAGACTTATTTTAGCCACGACGGCCAATCTCAAGAGAGATTAGCCAAGAGATATTATAGTGCACAAGTGTGCGCAAACACAGGTGCACTTTCTCTTTCCTAGCTGTCATAATCCGATGGGCGGGCCGACGGCTACCCGACACGACCGGAAAGAGTTCAGGCGCAGGACAAACAGCTTTACGTGCTTTCCCAGGCGCGGGAGTGTCACTTCCAACTTTCAGACTACGGGCCGCTTTCTGACAGAAAAAACCAATAACTATTTATTAGCCCTGGGAATCGAAACTAAGACCACCGGATCTGTGGCCTTATATCTAGCCACTAGCTCAACGAGGCAGACAAATTGATCGTACACGTCCTACATCGCTGTTAGCGTTATAGACAGTACCTTGGACTTTGGTTGTGAATCATTTTAATTAATATTGTATCTACTAATTTGGAAAACGATACGAAAAAGAAAGGATTCAAATAATCGACTTGAAAAAAATTGCAATAAGAAGTTTAGGTATTTTTTTTTTATATAAATTTAATTCAAAAGAGACTAAAAAACAGTATTATTACCCAAAGGTTGTAATTTTAAATTTTAAAACGCACGCTGTGTTCATTTCATTTATTGTTTGACTCATTCGATATCATCTTGTTATTATTAAATTACATTCCAATTATTTTGTTGAATTTTACTAACAGCATTAAGATAAAATATTCAATATACTCATGTGACTTTATTTATTATTATAACATTATCTATCACGCTTAATTACATAAGTATAAGATTAAAACAGAAAAAATAATGACGTTACTACGTAGAACATAAATGAAAAATGTTATTGTCGAGTTTATGTTATTAATATAGGATTCTAGAGTATACAAATCTATTTGATGTACATAAATATATAAATATATAAAATTTAAAATAATTGATTTTATACTATCGCTATCGATATTGCTTAAAATAATATTGTTATGTTTTTAGTTATATATATATATATATATATATATATATATAAACATAACTAAAAACTAATTACAGAATCGTTATAATTTAAAATTACTTTATCTGTGTCAAACTACAATAAAAATAACTAGGCATTTAAGGGACAGTTTAATCAATTTTAATCTAAATATGTAGTCAATTTTATTTATTAAGCAGTCAACATAAAATATGGCCATATAGTATATATTTGTAACATTTTGGCATACGCGCCATAGTCAAACAACGAATGTATAAAAAATTGTGGTTTAATTATAGGCTAACGAAGCAACCCGAAGTGTCCATTACAAAAAATTTATAGCGATTATCGCAAAAATCTAATCTTGCTTTATTAATTTCCTTAGACCACGTAAACATGTAGCCATATATTATATGGTTATTATACAAACGGTTTATAAATTAAGCTCTTAAAATTCCACGTTCAAATTACGAGCAAGCGGTATAATAATCGATAAACTAGATTGTAGTAGCTTGTGGCCGAGGTATTTGCATGAAAATTCTTACACATATTTCCGCTAATAACAGTTATCCTAAGATCGCCTTGCAAATTTTCTGACCGATACTGGTCACCAACCGTTTAATGGAGCCTAGATAATCGTGCAACACATTACAGTACAAAGGTGTGTGCGCAAACATAAGTGGACCCTCTTTTCTATCTCTATACTATCACGACATGGCTGGAGCTCTTCTCAGACGAGAACGCGGGGAATTCCAAATTCCATGCTAATACTTTTTTTTTTATTTGTATAGGTAGGCGGACGAGCTTATGGGCCACCTGATGGTAAGTGGTCACCAATGCCCATAGACAATGGCATTGTAAGAAATGTTATCCACCGCTTACATCGCCAATGTGCCACCAACCTTGGGAACTAAGATGTTATGTCCCTTGAGCCTGTAATTACACTGGCTCACTCACCCTTCAAACCGGAACACAACAATACAAAGTACTGCTGCTTGCGGTAGAATATCTGATGAGTGGGTGGTACCTACCCAGACGAGCTTGTACAAAGCTCTACCACCAAGTATACTAAGAATATTGATATATCTTTCGGTTTTATGGGTGTTGTCTGGATTTAAGCCCAATGCATCAAAATCTGCACACTTGCAAGTGAATCGTTAGGCACAAAAGCACATCGTCTCCATTAAATACACATGCATGAATAATATTTTATTTTATTAATGAAACAAATAATACACGTGAGTGAGTGATGTTTATATTATTTAACGAATTAAAGCGCTAATAAAGGAATCCAGCAAACCTGTAAAGACAGATTGGCTGATAAAGAATTCCAGTTAGTGGTTCAAAAGAAATTTTACTAACATATATATTTATTATTTATGTTGTACCTACTTACGTCAAGTATGAAGATTGAACTTTTTTCACTTATTTAATTTAAATGAATTAAAATAAAATGTTATTTTTAAAATAAATTCGTACGATTGTTTTTTTATAAATAAATCTAAACACATAAAGTATGTTAATACTTTATTTCTTACCACTGCATTATTTTATATTTAATTCACAATGCAATTAATACAAATTTAATATCGCAAATAATAAAAAATCATAAAAAAATGTAGTAAGAAGAACGACACGGAGTTATTTAAAAAAAAAAAAAAAAAACCTAATTATGTTTAAAAAGTAAAATATTTGTTAAGACATCGCCAGCAGAAAGTTGATATAACTTACGTTCCACTTGCGTGGTAGCCCTTGTCTGCAGAGGAGTACTTGCCAACATTGGCACTAACACGCTTAGCACAGCAAAAGCGAGCACTGTTTTAGATATCATTATTATTTTCGACTAACGCGATCGCTGTATGCGTCTAGTTTGAGTTTAAATATCGTCTGACTAAGTCGCCGGGGCCCGCCTTATATATACAGACCTGTTGCCTGTTAGTAAACAACGCACTACTATACGATGAACATTAGATTTTCTCACAACCATCTCTTAGCATGTACAAAATTAATCTCATCGAGGCCTCGTCATTTCTCCGCTCGTCACTTTCTCGAAGCCCTTTGACACTGACCACGTGATAAACGATAACTTCGATAATAAAATTCAATAGGTCATTCATTTAGATTTAATTTTGCCTTCAAATATGCGACATATTAAATTGAATATTGCGTAACTCCCAAATTTTATTAGCAGTCGTTGAATAATTGAATTTCGAATTCTATAAGGTTCGCTTGGAAACGATTAAAAATAAAAATGTAATATCTATTTGTTAGCATTTCCATTGATTACCTGTTAATCATACACAATTTTTATAATTTTTTCATAATGCGTATGATACAGCATATATCGTTTTTATAATAAATAAATATTTCTAAAACTATATGAATATTTCACTCTATAACTTTGTGGTAATTGTCATAATTAGATATACAAAATATGACGATTAATGTTTAATAAAAAAGTTAAATTATAAATCTTAATACAGATTTATGTATTTCTAACAATGTGCTTATAAAAGAAATGCTACCTCTACGTGCAGTTTTTATATGTATATATGATATTATATATACTGTGGCCTGATGCCAATATCAATAACCCTTACTAGGCAATCAAATTAGGAACAATTAACAGATGTTGGTTGTTTTATATATCATATGCCTCATTGCGTTTGCATGTTTGCATGCATTAATTATCTTTTAATGAGTTGTCAAGAGGCAAAACATAGTTTACTAATAACTTCGGAGCTTTTAGCTTTCAGCAACTTATCCTAAAGTTAGTTGATCTTGACACTATGTAACTTCAATGTTTTGTTATTACAAAAGCAGATAAATTTTTTTCCACCATCGCAATTATCGCATTATCTCTATCAGCGATTATAGTAGAGTTGTCACATGATTCATTTCGGTGGCCTTTGATTAACGTTAATATTTAGCAAAACATTTTGCGTATATATACCATATTTACTTTAATATGAATTAGTGTTATGTATTTAGTAACACTGATAAATGTTACTAAGTGTAATTATTTATATTGGAAATAAACGGTAGGTAATATTAAAAAGAAGTTGACCCGCAAAGGCAGGACTGCTAGCAGAATTTGTCAGTTGAATTTCATTGCTCTTTTAGAAAAATGAACGAAGCGCAGCAATGGGACGGGATGTTATATTTTTTAGAAATGTTTTGCAATAAATAAACATTCAAAAATATTTCAACTACAAAAATGTATAAAGATATAATTTAATAACTGCAGACAAATAACGAAACTGATATTATCGCTTTAGAAATATCTTCTCCGACTACCACTTTTAAGGCTTCTGTGATATGACGGGACTTATTATCTTCCCGTTAAGGCATTATTGTAACGGAATCTCTGAAAGACAACATTATGTAACGTTTCAATGTCATGAGTTATCCAAACTAATGCCTGCTTCGTATTCACGTATACAAGTATATTTGCGAATATATCTATTCAAAACCAATTTCAAGTGATGCGTGCGCTGTTATTGCAAGCAGGTGCACTCCCTAATCCCTCAGTCTCGTAATCCGATGGGATGATAATCCGACACGATCGGAGAGAATTCGGCCGCCGCTTTACGTGATTTCAGATGTATCTGTTAACAATTCCAACACTTAATATAATATCTTGATTGTTCTAATTATTTGAAAGAAATATTTTAAAAATTGATAATTTCTTGAAAGATAAACCCAATAACTGTTAATTGGGCCGACGCAGGAATGCATGCCAGGAGCTCTGCAGACATCTGCAACTCAATAAGCAGCCTCTAAACTAATAAATAATAATAACGAAGCAGGCAGTACTATATATTTATCAAGCGACCACTTGCACAGGGATACCTTCCAGTTAATATTTATTTCTTTTAGCTAGTAACTCTTTCAGTAATCTAGTTTTTGTAAATGCTAAATATTAAATTCAAAATATATAATGCAAAAGCCGAGATGGCCCAGTGGTAAGAACGCATGAATCTTAACCGATGATCGTGGATTCAAACCCGGGCAAGCACCACTGAATTTAATGTGCTTAATTTGTGATTATAATTCATCTCGTGCTTGACGGTGAAGGAAAACATCGTGAGGAAACCTGCATGTGTCAAATTTCACTGAAATTCTGTCACATGTGTATTCCACCAATCCGCATTGGAGCAGCGTGGTGGAATAAGCTCCAAAACCTTCTTCTCAAAAGAGGAGAAGAGGCCTTAGCCCAGCAGTAGGACATTCACAGGCTGTTACTACTTACTGTACTGTATATAATGCAATAAAAAAGTTTCGATAATTATTGTCATATTTTTATATTACAGATAATATTAGAGGACTGATACTTCTACACACTCGAACGCGAAACATGTGGTATTAAGTAAAAAAAAAAACATTTAAAAAATATTAATTTTAATCAAAGACGATATTAGTATATATTGCGTATATGTGTATATCAAAAGCTACATAAAACAATATTTGTCAAGTGGAATGTTTTACACCCCAACACTGAAAACATTTTTGTTTTTTAATAAATAACTAAAATTATATCAATTTATTCTAAAAATGAATAAAGTTGTATTCTTATTTTACAAAAATGTTTAAACAATAAAATGTATCAAATACATTTTAAAACAACATCAAGTAATCACGCATTGGTTGACGCTGTATTTCTGAGATTCGCTCTTGACCTTGCAACGATTGTTTACCGACGAGATTGAAGTGACCCAAAGACCTCCCCAATCAAATGACCCACAATTTACTGATATATAGAACAATCGATTATAAGCTTTATTCCATTGTGGTAAGAATTATTATCAAATGCATATACGTTAAGCTACAGTATAGTTTGACAAATGTTATGCAATAGAATATAATGGAGGTACAGTCGTCATTCCAGGAACAGCGTATCAAATACAAGAGCGTCTTCTTTCATTTCCAAGTATTTGTTATTATACTTATGATCATATCATTCATGTTCATTGATTAATATAAACTTTTCGGATGTACTTTATTATTTAATTATTCGTTCCGACTTCGTAAGCGTAAATATTTATGTAGATCAATAATTATCGGCTAAACTTTTAAACAATAACGTGTCTTAATTTTTTTAGTATCAACTCAATAATGACAGAAGAGGAAAGAAATCCGTGTTTAGCTGATCAGCAACGTTTATAAATAAAGTAGTAGGTACCTGTGTGTTTAACGCAAACTCAATATTTAATTCTTTTAGGACGTTCCTGCGCTACGCTAATTTTTTATTTTCTTGGGCGTTACCTTTATAAAATGCTGATTTCCATTTTAACCTATTTTAACTTTGCGAGAGGTTGCCCAAATATCACGGCACGACGATGTTCTTACAGTCTCTATCAACTTTATAATATAAAAAAATAATAGTATAAGAATTCTACTTCTAATTATAATGTAACTCTATGACAAGTTTATACATTTTTTTCCTTACATCGATAGCCGCACCCCAATGTAGTGTCAGATTTACCAGACGAAGTAACGAAGAGCGGTAGTTTTCGGGACGGCAAATTTGAAGACAGTGTCGTGGTTTTTTAAATTGTATTTGTAACAACACGGGCAGCATCATCAAAAAAATATGTTTGACATAGAATACGTCCGTCTGTACAATGGCTTGTGGTAAAAATAAGTCTGCGTAACATCTTTTTATTGCCATCCCCCTTCTATTCCATCGTATGAATCGATAATTGAGTATTTATTTTCGAAATACATGTTTTTCGTAACGATATATGTATTGTATATATATTCAAATACTTTTCCTTTGTGTTAGCTATACGTAGTATTAATTAGTTGCGATCAAAGGTTTGAACACAAATAAAAACCTTAGTAATCTCCCGATTGAAAACTTAATCTCAAAAACTAAAACGTAAGTAACTTTTGTTTAACTTTTGTCAAATAGTTAATTATTTGTTATCGATTACTACATCTCTTACCAGTTTTAATGATTTTTCTTATCAAAATGAAAAAAAAAAGATGATTTAATAAATTACATATAAAATGTTTATAAAAATAAATTAAATACATACATTTTCTATATCAATTAGTTTTCATTGCATATCAGCTATTGTTTTCGTTCGTAAATTTCGAAACATTGTAGAGCTCAAATCGAATTTTGTGTATATCAATTTTAATTCGCATTCACAATTTCATTCTTGTAACTGAACCATAATCGAATCATCATATTAGAGCTTCATTATCAACATTTTAACAACTACGTCCTATGACAATTTATAAACACGAATCTGCCTGTCCATTTAGTATGAATTTTCTCTTTTCGGATGATTTTGAGCATAAACAAAAGCAAATATTTTTTACCTTAAGACAAAGTGACGGAGGAATTTATTTGAATGTTTATTATTATTTTTAATTTATCTACAATTACCTTTCGATGTAAAATATGAGAAAGTCATGCTTGCCAAATATCTTAGGCCGAAAAATGTTTTTTTTACGGCAAATTATTATTAGTTTACACATAAATAAATATATTTCAAAAGTATCCGTCGGCCTTACAACTTTTAATAATTATATATACTTGTATATTATCTAATTATTATTATAATTGATATCTTGAGACGAAAAAGACTTGTTTTATTATCAGAGCATATAACAAAATGTTATATGTGCCTTTGGTGTATTTTACAATTTGTTTATAATTAAATCTATTTTTATTTTGCTGCATGAAATTTAAGGATTACTGACAGCTATTCACAATTTCCATTGGAGTATAAATATCAAAATTTCACGGCGGTATTAGGAAAATATCGTAAGGTAGCCTGCTTGTGTCACCAATCAACATTGAAGCATGGTCGTAGTATAAGCTCCAAGCCTTGTAAAAGACTGGGTTTTAGTCGAACAGTGTGAAGGATATTACTTCATTTCCATTTAACTTTTTTTTATTATAGCCTGCCAGTGAGCAGACCTATCGCCGGTTAGTCAGATGACTTTAGAAAAACGGCGGGTGCTCAATTGATGCGATTAACGCAGGACTGGGAGAATTGGCTCGCGAGTAAGGAGGCTTGTGTCCAGCCAGTGGCGTATTTTAAGATTCAGCGCCCCGGGCTTGTAGTGATTGCCGCCCCGAGCCATGGCTCTTTTGGCCCTAGGATAAATACGCTCCTTTGTCCAGCACTGGATTGCTGTAGGCTTAATACGATGACGTGACAATAAATCTATACAGAATATACAGTTTCTGAAGAACGGTGCGAAAAGACAAAAAGTAGACATAACAATGTATGTATTTAGTGATAACAGAACGTATGTTCTACTATTATGACATAGCGGATCTCCACATATCCCATCACAGTAATGACAAGAAAATCTTTAGAAAAAATAAAGTTTATTGGCACAAATATAACATAACTAAAAGTAGATTGAAAATTTTACTTGAGATATAAACCTTAATGTAAATCTAGGCGCAAGACCTGTTTACATAAATATGGCGCTTTTCTCCTGTTACAATCATGCAACGGGCGCAATTAAATACAGTTTCTAAAGGACCTACATACCTACAATTATTACTAAAATAAAAAATATATACTGTTTCTAGCAGTTTTTTTAAGAGATAAGAAATTATGTGTATTGTTTGTCTTAATATATACCTAGGTGCATAAATAAATAAATATTATATGACAAATGGTTAATAACACAAGAATTGTTTTCCGAGCCGCATTGTCAACGCGTGCATTTAGACATAAAGGAACGTTTGATAGATCTAATAAATAGAACGCTTATATCTTTTGTTATGTAAAATTCATATACGTTTAATAACAAATTTTCTTATAGTCGTATATGTCTTTAATCATATAGTAATATAGATTTTCGAATTTGAAGTACATATTACATTTAATTAATAGCTTAAAATCGATTTTTCATTAAATTCTTTATATTTACTCATTAGATTCGACATTCATCTCCTGACTTTTAAATTCTATCATTAAGAGGCGAGGCGAGTTCCACTGTATCTGTTGAAACATACGATACCATTTAAGTTATTAAGTAGACCTAACAAATAGTTCGATCAACTTATGTTCTGTTCGAGTTACATCCGAGAAGTCATTAATCATGAGATCGATTTTTAAACATCGAGAATAAGCATATGCGTCATTTGCGCATGCGCTGTCCTATGTCCTATTTCTATACCAGGTGGTCAAAGAAAACGTCGTGAGGGAATCAGCCACATGTGTATATATCAAGTGGCATTGGAGCAGCGTGATGGAATAAGCTCTAAGACTTTAAAGGAAGAGGAAGAGGACCCAATTATGGGTCATCTACTGCCTGTTTATTTTTTCTTTCATGAGACAGGTTTATTTTTACGTAGTATTATACTTAATAAAAGACAATCAATGTTAGACATTTATTTAATATTTTTATTTCGTTCCCGCTTCAGTTTACAGAATCCCTCTCGTATACAAACATATTTTTAATATATCATCTTTATCAAAACACACATATTTTACTTAAAATCACTAATGTTAAATTACATAAATAATTTGCTCAGAATACTACTAAAACGATACAGTTTTATAAACCAGATAGCCAATTATCGATAACAATCACGTTCATATTGAAAGCTGTTATTTTTACAAGGATACACGAACAATTGAACTTCGTACGATTCATTTTAAAGCAATCCATCGGTTTGAATTGTCAAAACGAGTGAAAACGATTGTGAACGATAAGTAGCGAGCAATACTAAAAGGTACACAGAGATTTTTAAATATTTATATTTAAACATCAAGATAATAAAAAGAAATTACTATATATCAATTTAATATCCCTTCTTTCATAATCGAAAACCCGACAATTACATCCACACGAATCTGTTGACGTCACGAATGTTCTCTATAACACTAGATAGCCGATCCGAGGATCTATTCTATAATCTATTTATGTGTTCTATTGATTAAAATTAGTGTTATATGGAGCATGTAATAAGGTGCACGATATTTCTACATCGTTTCTCAACCTTTTAAACCGTCACGACACGAAATCAATCGAATAAATAATTATATTTTTTTGTAATAACTTACAATTTTATCTTTAATTGTTCGATAACAATATTTTATTTTGGAATAGTACTTACATTATAAATAAAAAAAAAAAAACGAAAATATAAGGATATATCATATACGGTTTACAACACAGACACGTAACCAAGATCAACTTTAGACGCGACCCCTTGTTGAGAAACGATAAATGACGCATGTGGTACAATTATCTGAAATTGTAGAAAATGTTATAAAATTCGATTAAAATTTAAAAGCCAACAGTCTGAATTAACTCTTCTATATAATAGATAGTAGGCGTAAACGTTTTAGATCTAAACACGTACTGATTGGAAGTAAAATGTCTAAATCCGTTAAAAGATACGGGGAAGAACCCTTTTTTTAACCACGATGTTAACACGATCAAGACATTTTACGATCAACATTCGAATTCTAAAATGTATTTTTATAACCAATACAATATATCGATTAAATACAACTACCACTAAGAAAAGAAAAATACACGTAGTCAAACAATTCACAAAAGATTTGACAAAAAAAAAAAAAATTAATTACTATTAGTTAATTTCCCGCATTATATTCTGTAAACTGGATCCCGTTTACAATTAACGAACTAAAAGGAACATTTGAGATTACATATAAGTTTTATAATAATAAATAAATTAACCTACAAAACTTCAAGAGTACATCACTTTTACGATTAAGCAAATCAAGAGAGAAGCTACAATTTATTACACGGAAGTGTATCATTAATAAATTGAACTCATAGATCTATAAGTACATGCCGCAGAATCATATGTATAACAACGACATAGAGGGCATGTAAAGTTAACTGTTTCGTTACATCAAAGAGTACGAAGTTTTTATAATGTCGAATATTATATAACGTAAAAATTATATCGATCGATATATAAATACATTGAAAACAAACTTCGGATACTAAACTCTTGAATCGTTAACAGAGACCGGTCGGGAGATACCCGGATGAAATAAATTACCATTCAAAATATATAATTTTTCTAATTAAAATATAATATAAACTTATGTTATATATATAAAAAAATTATCATGCGTTTTACATGTACGTAGTATCACGTATCCTGTTCCATACCTCGTTATCGTACAGAAGTATGTTTTTTTTGTTTTTTTGTAGCATAGGTATGCGGACCTGCATATGGGCCACCTGATGTTAAGTGGTCACTAACGCCCATAGACATTGCATTGGCATTGGCGATGTAAGAGATGTTAACCATCGCTTACATCGCCAATGCGCCACCAACCTTGGGGACTAATATGTTATGTCCCTTGTGCCTGCAATTACACTGGCTCGCTCACCCTTCAAACCGGAACACAACAATACCAAGTACTGCTGTTTTGTGATGTTTTTCGACCAAACAATATAATAAGTTAATTGCAAATAAAAGCAGCTAATTTCATATTTACGTTCGATTGCTCTCGAACGCGGCCTAACTCTATAACTTACAAAGCAAAGCAAGGCACACAATAGGTAATCATTTAATTTACATCTTATTCATGCATTACATTCATGAAATTGTCTTTAGTAACTTTAAAAATCGTACGAAACGAAACGATTCCTTCGCAACTGTATTAAAAAAATAACGTTCCAGAACATTCGGTAACATTCGAAATAAACGGCTTCCTCGAATTGTTTATTCGACCTTGGGGTATAACTCGGGATTTTATTTAGAACATCTGCTGCAGAGAAACGGGCACGAGGTTTGGATATAATAAAAAAAAAAGTTTATAGTACGCGCAAAATCAACTTCCGATCGTTTAAATACGACGCCGACCTTCACGATTCCGATTCGACGATGACGCTAACGGGATATTTTTCCGGCCCACCGACCTTTATAAACATATTTTCGTTCTGGTCCAATCTTATCATTGGCCTTACTGAGTTTGATAATTGCAATTAACAACAAACTGTGTCAATAATTAAAATTAAACAAGATCTTATTATTACGTTTCAGATATGACACGTAGATTTATTTATTTTTTAATTTAATTTAATAAAATTTACTGATAAAATTTTTGGCGCGCAAGTGACGTTTCTTCAACTTAATAATTAGAGTACTTTTTTGCATTAATTTGAAAAAAAAAAGCAAATTTAAATGTTCAATTCGAAAATACATTAAAAAAATCGTGTTTGATTAAAATTAATATTATTATTATTATAATCAGTTGGAAAATTAATTAAGTATAAAATTAGTGTTTATTTTTTTTTTTATTCGGTTTCTTATACAATTGAGATACGGAAAAAACATGCAAAATATTTGGAAATGTTTACAAAAACATGGTTAAAAATTAGTGTAATATTAGTACCGTTTAGAATTATTATTATGATTAGTGTGTCATAGTTTGCGATGTCGATGAGTCACGTCGGACATTACATTAGTAAAATATTTCTACTTAGTAATTCTAATTAGTATTTTAGCACAAAACCGACACCAATTTCATAAATGTAAAACACGATAACGAATACAATATTTTATTTACATATCAACATTCTATACATACTGCATAAAACACAAAAAAAGTTACACTAGAAATGGTATTAAGCTTATTAATTTAAGATCATTATAATTGTGAGTCGAGTCAAACTCATTTATTGCTTTTAAACAAAAAACGAGAATAAAAACTTTTTACTATATCTTTTGTTTTCTTTATATGAGAACATGATTACGTCACTACGATAAAATACATAAGAGACGCGTATTTTCAAATAATATTTAAGTTAACAAATACAATTTTGATTAAATTATTCAAACTTTACTGAATATCGGTTTGGACACGAATGTCGTACGAGTAAAAAATCAACAAAATAATACTTCATCTTAGGATATTTTCTCAATTTTTTTCGGTGGATAAAGTAAATAAAAATACATACATTATATTATTATTATTTTCGACTTAAACATACTATCGTTATAGATAATTTTATATATCATTCAAATCAGCTCAACTAATTTTTAAATCATTCACTATAACGATAAGAGATTATTTATAAACCTTTATTACTTTAAAACACTAACAATGCAATCCGCAGTTATGAAATGTGGGTGTCATACCACAAAGGCGCGCAGTGAAGGCTTGATCACTAATTACTCTATGGGATGTTGGACAGACTAAAAAAAAATCAAAACACTATGCATATAAAACTAGTCGCGGTTAGGGAATAAATAAACGCACATTATAATACCCAGTCAAACTCCGATTATTTGCACAGTCCAGAACGCGCAGTAAAAAACTTGCGAAAAGAAGAAATTTTACTTTTTGTAATATATCCGTATTGACTTAAGAAACTCTTCTGTGCAAGTTTATCAAAGCGAAAACAGATCGCGCTTCTAAAATATTGGGATCATTTTTGCTCGCGTCGAACTGAGCAAACCGGTTTGCACGAATTAACGCGAAGCGGTGTGCAACGATGCTGGCATTGTGTAACGAAAAGAAAATATATCTAGGTACTAAGTTATCCGCTAAGATTATAACATGAAAATTTACAGATCGCTAATTCAATTTAATTTTAAATATAACGAAAATTAAAAAAAAATATATATAACATGCTTAAAATAAATTTGGTACGCAACTAATTGTAACTCGAACACTACTATAAAATGTTCATGCTTCACATAGTATTAAAAAAAAAGAAAAAAAAAATCCATTATAATTTTATGTATTAAAATAAAATACTATTTATACTTATCCGTTATTCGAGAGAAAGATGAAAAACAAACAACACAAATTATGATTATAATGTTCTGAAATTCGGTTTTGTATTATTTTTTTTTACCCTGGTAATGGCAATGGCAATGGCATCATTTAAACTGTTTTTTTTTTTTTAAACATTGCCATTACAAAAAAAAAATATCGAATAACGGTAAAACGACGTTTAACTAAATCCTCATACGGGTATAAAGTAAATGGCAACATAATTTAAGAGTATTTTTAAATATTTCTCGGACTTAATCTCGCATGCGTACACCCATTGAACGGTTACGCAGAAATATATTCGTTCGTTCGTTATTTTTTATTTTATATTATAATTGTTTTAATAAGTTATGACCGCTGCTTATTTTTTTATGAATTATTTTTTTTCGGCATTGACTTTTGCGCGTAAGCGCTGAAAACGGCTACCGAAAAGCTAAATTCCCCCGATTACAATGTTAACACGCTGCGTAGCTTCGTACTATATGTGGAATAAGTTAGAAAAGTATGACACAAAAAAAGTGAATAAGTCAAGAAACTAGTCTATATCCAAATATTCTGGCAAGGAAAGACAATAGCCACGCAACGGGACGAAGTTTTAAATAATGGCACAACATTTTAAATAATCAAACAAAAATAATTATTTACGCGTCAAAGACGGACGGAAAAAAGAACGGTTTCACTTGCACTCATTATTTATCGATTGTTGCTAAACGACGTAAGTGAAACCGGAACATTTAAATATAATAAATGGATCAGCATCGTTCTCTATTCTTTAATATTTAGTTAAATTTAATATGTATGCGGTTAACATTAAACACATTCAATGCAAACAAATTCTCTATTGTGATAAATCGATTCATTAAATGATACTCGAGTCCAGTCGAGTCAAAATTTTCAAGGCCAAAATTTATTCATAATTTTATTTTATATATAAAAAATTTTTTTGTAAAGCAGTAAGTCGATGAAATGTTTTCATATTAATTTTGTATACAGATTAAATTAAAAATGTCCGTTAAAACAAAATCTCTATCAAAATATTGTATAGTGAAATGCAAATTATTCGGAATGTAAGCAAGATTGGCAAAAACTGTGTCGAAATTTTATCTAATATATTTCAATTTTATTTTCGATAAATTTATGAAATATTATATTGGAAGGCACAGTCTCGTGGAAGGTTTGCTGAAGAATGTATATCATAAGACGTTAAAGCTGGCAGCACACATACGATGTTATTCCGATAGTTATAAATATAACCACTATTTCATTCGTTGATCGATGTGATGTGAAATAATTTTTAAAATTCCAAAACGACGATAACGCAGCCTTTATCAAAATCATTACATTTGATAAAAAAAAATAACATCGGATATATAATCGTGATGTAATAAACTAAATAATTATTTTCACTGTATTACAGTGATCATTACATTAAAATATTTTTTTTTTTTTTTTTTAGTCTTAAATACTCTTTGTTATATTCATAATAAAGATGACGTAGAAGTTTACTCTGTATATTAATCAAGTAATCACGTTTTAGAGAAAAAATACAGACACTGACATAACTGATCGATTAAAGCGATTTAACATATGAAAGTGTAATCATGTTTTAATAAAATTAAAAAAATTAAAACGGGTACTAGCGTCCAGTATTTTTTCATTATAAAGCTTGACCTATACTAAGTTAATAGAATGTCAGATCTACTCCTGACATTTGAGTTTGTATATATATTTCCTTATAAACGAACCCAAATCAGCGTCCAAACACGTCACTGAATACTTTTAAAAAAAAAATCGCCACAAAACTAAAGATTAATCATAAACAAAGATTTCAAACTTACTACCTCTCGAAACAAATTTTAAATACAGAGCGGTAAAGTTTGATATGCTTGTTAAATTTTATATCAATAATAAAAAATAATGTTTAAAACTAAAGATCTTTGGTCCGACGCTTAACGGCCAGCGATATATGGCGCCGAATGCAAATAAAAAAATAATAATAATACAATGAACTTTAGGTATCTAAACTCGCTAGCACCATTTAGAAAGAAATACAAGTACATAGCAACTAGAATGAGATTACGAGTCGTTTTTAACCCAAATCGACGAGGGATATCTGCGCGAAACCTATTAACGTTTTATCGTCAAATTCTTCGTTCGGTCCAGTCGAATTCTGAAAACAAATTTAACATTTAATCAAACAGATCTCGTCACCGGTTATATATAAAGTTTTGAGGAAATATAAAAAAAAAATATTAGAGATGGGCCGAATGTGGATTGAACCGAATACGACATTCGGCCGAACATTCGGTGAAAATAAAAAATTCGGCCGAAGTTCGGTTCAACTATTGTTAAATATATATTATATAATATATCGGAGAAGAAGATAATTTGATTTTTATCACATTGGTAGTTAAGGTTTACATGTTCCAACTAAAATAAATGACCATGAGTATATAAAGGCCTAGTTTTATTTTAGTTATGATAGATAGTATGATATCCATTAATTTCAGTCCAAATAGAGCAAGTCGGTATTTTATTTGACTTTCTTTTTGCACCGAATGTTCGCCATTTAGACCGAATTTCGGCCGAATGTCGAAGTTCGGTTCAAGCTGCCGAAATTCGGTTAAATCGAATGTAAAACGAATTTCGGCCTACCCCTACAAAATATATATATACGAACCAAGTGGAATGTGACCGTTTTCACCGGCTGCGGTTGCCTCTGCATTTGCAAAAGCATTGCGAGATTGGTGGAAATCGGCACCGAGTCGAGCGGATCCACTAGACCTGCACCGACCAATTCCGCGGCTATACCCTCAGCTGTGTCCTTCCCGTTGATGAACTCGAATCGTATGTCGTTCAACTCTTTTCTTGAGTTCCTGTAATAAAAAAACATAATTCGTCACCTAATCAGTGGTTTTTTTAGTGCACAAGTGTATGCGCAAACTCAGGTGCACTCTCTATACCCTAACTCTCATAATCCGATGGTACAACAAATCCAACACGACCGGAAAGAGTTCAGGCCCAGGACCAAAGGCTTTACGTGCTCTCCGAGGTGCTCCTAACCTCCAAACTGGGGGCTACTGCTGGGAAAAAGAAAACCGCAATAACTTTTTATTGGTCTGACCCGGTGTTGGAACCCTCGGACGTCGGGATATGCGGCCTTATATCTAGACACCAGACCAACGCGATATGATCCGATCTGATACTCAATGTTTGTAGCACTTTATCCAGTGCCATCACCGTTATGTATTCTACTCTTTATCTGTTCTCGGATCAGTTCGTTCAGTTTTTTGTTTAAATAAAACGCCATCGATTTGAGTATATTTACGCTTATCACAGTTAATCCTGTGCATTGCTCTGGAATATTTGGGAGGGCACAACATTCGCTATGTTGTGGCATCCTTCAGCGTTTGGCCCAATACGTCCCCAATTCGACTCACTCTTGCGACAACTTCTTCCCGGATGAGAGTGATACAGAGCTTTTTTTTCCCAAAATTGATTAGCCTTGGGAATGGACGCTCGAGCAAATGGCGATTTTCCATGTTTGCAGGAGATAAAAAACATCAAGACATTAGTCCAGCGAGAACTGATCCGGCGACTGATTATAATTTACCTGAGCCTCAGCACTAGGTTGATCACAGTGGGTTCAGACTGAGCAGGAGGCGGAGCCACCGATCGAGGCACAGTTTCTTTAGGCGCTGTAGGTTCCTACAAAATAAAAAATAAATCAATCATTTAAACTGATTAACCAAAAAACATAAGAAAATCCGAGTAAAACATTTATTAAAGATATTAATATTGAAATCAGATGTTTATTAGAAATAACTTAGTAATAAATTTCATATAAAAGTCTAATAGCAAAGTGAACTCACCTCATCATTTTCACTGCCGCTAGAGTCTGCTCGCTGCAGTTCGTTCATCGGACGCTTGTCTGTGACTTCCTCGTCCGAGCCTGGTGTTTCGCCTTCGTCCTCTTCTTCACTCCAAACCCATTCGCCAGTAACAGTACGGTGGAGACGACCAGAAGCGCCGGGCTGACGTTTACTAGCCTGTTTTTTGTTTCAAGTTTAAATAAGTTTAATAAATAAGATTACATTAATATTAAGATTAAAACAGTAATTCAACTGAATTACTAAAAAACTGTGCTATTATCTTATACATTAAAAAATTAACATTAACAGCCTATGAATATCCCACTGCTGGTCTAAGGCCTCTTCTCCTCTTTTGAGGAGAAGGTTTTAGAGCATATTCCACCACGCTGCTCCAATGCGGGCTGGTGGAATACACATGTGACAGAATTTCAGTGAAATTTGACACATGCAGGTTTCCTCACGATGTTTTCCTTTACCGTCAAGCACAAGATGAATTATAATCACAAATTAAGCACATGAAATTCAGTGGTGCTTGCCCGGGTCCGAACCCACGATCATCGGTTAAGATTCACGTGTTCTTACCACTGGGCCATCTCGGCTTGTTATTATCTTATACTTTATTCTAATCACAGGGGGATTAAAAACACATTATCGACCTTGACTCAACCAATAACATGAATGGTCGAGATCTCGAATAATCTATGGACTATTCACTATGGATTAATAAAAAAAATGCCATGTTATGAATGTCGGCGAAGTTGTTATATAAAAGTAGGTGTAAGTAGTCAATCAAGAACTGATTGTAGTGCACAATATATCAGAGTTACTGGAAACCTACCGAGAAGAATTGGAAAGAAACTTAGTATAGGGTTTTCCATTAAGGGCGCTTCATCGTGCAGAACTTCCATCGTAGCGTGTGCTGTGTGGCACGTAGCGCCGTCCTGTTGAAACCACATGTTGTCCAGATCCATATTCTCGATTTCAGGCCAAAGGAAGTTGGTTATCATCGACCGGTATCGCTCACCATTGACGGTGACGGCCACACCATTATCGTTTTCGAAAAAATACGGACCAATCACGCCTCCGGCCCAAAATCCGCACCAAACAGTCACTTTCTGCGGGTGCATTGCCACTTGGTGAACCTCGTGTGGATTGGTCTCGTCCCAAATACGGCAATTTTGCTTGTTGACATAGCCATTCATCCAAAAATGCGCCTCGTCGCTGAAGATGATTTTTTTGCCAAAATCGGCGTCAACTTCCAACTGCTCTAATGCCCAGTCAGCGAACACACGGCGCTGTCTATGGTCATTAACCTTGAGCTCTTGGGTCAGCTGGATCTTGTACGGGTGCAGGCTCAAGTCACAACGCAAAATTCGCCAAGTTGTCGTCTGCGAAAGGCCGAGTTCCTGTGCGCGACGCGGAATTGACTGCCGCGGGTTTTCGAGGACACTGTCGCGCACAGCGGCGATATTCTCGGCAGATCTCGCGTTACGTTGACGCACGGGAACCGGCTGATTGTTAACTGACCCGGTTGACTCGAATTTGTCCACCAATCGACGGATAGTCGACTCGGCAGGACGATCATCGCGACCGTAAAACGGGCGAAGTGCGCGGAACGTTGCTCGAACTGAAGACCCATTTTCATAAAACAATTTTATGATTTGCACGTGCTGCTCGACACTGTAACCTGCCATGGTGGTTTGGGAGGACGGAATGAATATAACACACTGCATTTGACAGCTGTCACTCAAACAACATGGCCGCAATCAGCTGTCAAAGTTCAAGCGTCCCTATTGGAAAACCCTATACAATATCAACTACATACAATTTGTATGTCCTGTATCGAAATATAATGATATAGAATACGAATTTTACCCTTTTTATTATATAGTTCAATAAGCCTTATAACTTTTTATTTTTTTAAATAATATTTAAATTTATTAAAATTATCTGCGGAATCCTATTAACAGGAAAAGAAAACACTTAGCTATGGGAAGTGAAGACATTCGTAAACCTATAAATTTAACTTAACTTCGCTGTTTCTATCAAAATTATCTTTGTATACATAAAACCGTTGGAAGCATATCTCTCTGTAAGCGTTCCTACTATAATATCCGCCGCAGATATAGGCCGCAGACCCTGGAGAGGTGGTCCTGGGTTCAATTCCCAGGTCGGGCCAATAAATAATTACTGTATTTTTCTGTCAGAAAATTTTTAGTAGCAGCCCGGGGTCTGGAGTTTGGAAGTGTGTACACTCCAGCCTCGGAAGGCACGTTAAGCCGTTGGTCCTGCTTCTGAACTCTTTCCGGTCGTGTCGGATTGCCGTCCCATCGGATTATGAGAGCTAGGGAATAACGAGTGCACCTGTGTTTGCGCATACACTTGTGCACTATAATATCTCCTGCGCAGTTGACTAATCTCTCTTGAGATTGGCCGCCGTGACCGAAATCGGTCTGGAGGACATTATTATTATAATCCAAAGGTACTAACGGTCCTTCGAGACGCTATTAACTGTTCGTAGAAGGTCATTATGGAGCTATTGTAGGGATAAAAGTATGTATTATAACGGTATATATGAGCTGCATTAAAATCATCGAGATTGCTGCTTACATCGCTGGAGGAATGTTCAATGAAGGCTACAGTGCAGCATTGAAAACCATGCAGTTACTAGATTTGAAAAAAGCGAGCCGAGAAGGTGCGCGTCACCCGACAAAACAGGCGCGATTCATTTTCAAGTAAAGAGGTCAAAACAGCCCGTAGAGTCGAAAATCAGAGCGACAGTTTTTTGAAGAGTCTGAAGGGCAACTCTATGGACCAGGAATCGCTGATTAGTAATTAATGCGGTAAGTTCAAGAAAATTACGATTTTTTTATATACGAAAACTTTGTCGCGCGATTTCTCAGTTTTTCATTTTTACGATTTTTCCTAATTGGCGGGAAAGATAGGGAAAAAATTAAACGTCCTATCGAAACGAGACAAAATGGACTGTCTTCGGGATTAAATTATCATCTAGTTGAACCTAAAAAACCTTAAGAAGTTAAGATTAACCCACTTTTTAAACAAACTGAAGTGAATTTTTTTTTTCCAAAAAAATGCTTATATTTTTATTTGCGATATATTGTTGAATTTTTCTCTTTTTGTTGAATTTTCTTGGTTTAACTAGAAGCTATACTATTGAAAAATAAAAAATTTTTGGGTTCTTTGTTTCAGATGGAAATTGCGACCTGCATCTTTCCCGCCGCACGACATGTGCACACTCGAGGTGAAATGCTTGTACCAGGCATAATATGACATATATCTTAATGCAAAAATTTGAGAAGACTGTTGAAATATATAACAATAAAACCTGAAAATTTCGTTTCAATCGGATATTTCTTTCCATCCCAAAAAAATCCTCGAAAAAATCGATTTTGTGAAGCCTTGTGGCTTCCCCCTTAAAATAATGAAGCTGACTGAACAAGCTTATAGATATGTCACCTTGTGAACACGTGTTTCCATGCTAGGCCCAATAGCAACCAGTGTTTGAGTAAGATACTTCTTGTCTTTGGCTTTCTTGAAGAATGGATGTTTCAACAACTCCGTAGCAGTTGGCCTCTTCGACGGATCCTTCTGCAGACAATCTATAATCATCTTTCTGAATGTCTTTCCATACACTTTGTACTGCTCCTTTTCATCTGCACCTGTAAACAAGCAATTTATATAAAGCACATTTTGGAAAATTTAAACATTAATGGATATTTAAAAATAATAAATGATTAAATTATTGTATTTAAGTTGTTATAATGTGTTATAAACTAAAACAAAAAATACACAAAGTTATTTATTGAACATAAAATATAAGTATATAAAAATAAAATAAACTAAAAACTTCATTTATATTATAATTTTATCAATTTGTTAATAAAATAAATCTATTAGGTTAGGTTTAAATATAATAATTATAAGTTTAATTTAACTTTGTTAATATTATTTAGTAAGTTTCGTATTATGGTATATTTTAGGAAGTAGTCATATTAGTAAAATTTTATTTAATGTTACAATAATAAATATAATTAAGATCGTACCTGTGTCTAAGTTTGGTGGGTCGTTTTGTAGAGTTAGCATTAAAACTTTCATTGGTGGGTATTTATGATATGGTGCGGTACCAGTTGCCATTTCTATAGCTGTTATACCAAATGACCAAATGTCGGCCTTGAAATCATAGCCATGGTCCTAAAAAAAAAAGAAAAGATGACATGAAATATGACAATTTTTTTTTTTTTGTAACTTTATATATTTTTTTGTAATAGTACAATACGGTACATGTTTTCCATTTAAAGTAGACAGATGAGCAAATACGCCACCAGATCGTATATAGTTCATTTCACCTGTAGATACAATCTACAACTCAGACAACCAACTTCAGGTACTCATTTGCCTGCATCATCTATCTCGCCACTCATTATCCCATATTAAAAATCCTGGAAGAGCAACCCACGTTTGACCTCCAGAGCCATGTCGAATCACGGATTCGACCAGATTCCAAGAAGCTATAAAGACCACCACTCCGATCGGCCCTATTTAATCTACTGCTGACGTTGACCAGTTCGCAGAGAAGCTCATCATCACCATCTCTCTACTTCTGCGCACCAACTTAGGTTAACATCTGTTTCCGCTAAAGTGCCACCTTCAATCTCTCATCGAGCACAAGCGTCCATTACGCAGGTGACAATCTTAATGGCCCGGTAGCCGACCTCAGCCCGACCTCACCTTCATAGTGACGGGACGTCACGTTTCCGCATAGGGAACAGCGATAGCTTGTAACGACGATCCCATCGTCTTCTCTGTATTCTGCGCACGGAACATCCATCTCATGTAACAGATATTACTGTGGTAGTCCAAGGTGGCAGTGGCCTGGACAGGATAAATGTCTTAAAAACATCCGATATATATCCTACTAACAAATAAATACACACTTGCTCGACCATCGTACCGTGCCAGAATGACTAGCAAGTTAGAGGCTGTCGATTTATGTAACGTGGCCACAGGCTATCGTGATGGTGCGGCTGCCTCGCTATTTACCATTCTAACTTCACGATCAAAACATCTCATCCTTGGGGCCCCTAGGTCCAAGTTTCCGGGGATCATGATATATATAAGCTGAGATCGATTAAGCTGAAAGCCATATCAAAGGTACTGGCTGTCTAGACCAGAGCAGTCAAAGCATGGCATCCGCAACTTTCTTGATCATGGGGAACAGGCATTCGAAATGTTCTTCCATGTCCTATTGGCCATCCAGGGTGTGTCTCTAGTATTTCATGTACTTGGCCACCTGGACGATCGAGTCACCATCGCGAAAACATGAGGGCGGTTTTTTCCTTTCTCCTTAGCTAACTTTCTTTGGTCTTCGCATAGCTGTCGTTGTCGACGCCGCTGGGAAGCAGAACGGCATCGTATGCGAAATTCCATAACAGAGTCTCCAAAACAGACCCCTGCTGTTAGCAGGTAATCGACGATCATCTTATTCCCCACTAAAGTAAAAGCTTACATTAAAGCCCCGCCCCGGAATGCCATCGAGGACCGGCTTATTATTACTTGACTAGATCATCGGAAAAGCATAATTATCACTATTTTAAATAGATTCCGATTAAAGTTCCCCGTTAATTCATTCATTCATTCATGGACACCCAAACGCGTCCTGTCCTTAAGGAATGTGTCTCAAGAAATCGGTACCCAAAATCTCAACTCGATGCGCCAAATTAAAAACGCCATTATTTTTCCTCTAAAGTTCCGGCGTAATATGACAGCGACTAGAAAAGTCTCGATTTATGGGCTGTGGCCACCTATATTATTTACTCACAGTCTGCCTACTTATGTACAATTATATTTAAAGTTGAAACATTTACCTGCTCCATGACCTCAGGTGCCATCCAGCATGGTGTGCCTACGAAGGTATGCCTGACTTTCTGCCTAGATAAATCCCTGCCCGTTGCCAACCACGCTGAGACACCAAAATCAGCAATCTGCACTGTCCCATCTTCACCTAACAAAATGTTGCCAGCCTTGATATCCCTGTAAAAATATTATTTTGATTAATTACTAATACCAATTCTATTTTTGAATAAGTTCAATTTGACAAGTCCGTAACAAAATATTATATTGTATTGGGAGCCGATACAGACAAGGGGTATGAGCGAAAAAAAGAATTTCGGAGACCGTGAAACACAAACGGGTGCTGTGATAGTGGATTTCAATTAAGCAGTTCGTGACTATAATTTGTAGTTTGCAATAATGATATAACCAACACACACGTGATTTGTTGCTTAGTTTTTAAGTAAAAACTGAACAAATAGACCGACGACGAAAGCACCGTCGTAGCTTTTGTGAACTAATTGTTTTACACATTTTTATAATCTCATAGTGAAAGTATACAGCGAATTAGTACATCTCATAAAATTGTGATAGCCCATAAAATAGAATATTCGCTTTATGGCCGCTGTAGTTCCAGGTTATCATCATGTTAGCTACGCGACAATATGTAATAATACGCGCAATAGCAGTTCTTAGTCGAATAGACATACTTGTATCAGACAATCGCAAAGATAGCGTAGCTCGTACTTGCACTGACTTATTCAATTCATCAATCAATGAATACGATTTTGTGTAAAAAACGCGTTTATTTGTTTAAAGAGCTAACTTTCGTAGTAGACCGTTTAACGGTAAAGTAATAGTAATATATGGTATAAAACTTAGTGTGGGTTTTATAATATTTCTTTTCTCTATACCTCGCTGCAGTTTGAAATCGGGCAAAATCGTATTTGAATTTGACGAATTTGTAAAAATGCAATATTAGAGACCCTGCCTGCCAAATCCGAAAAACATTGCAAGTGGTCTACGAGGAAAAAAAGTTGGTAGGCTTCGTCGCTCAACATGAAGAACACTTTTATCTCAATCAATAAAATCGCAAGAGCAATATATCCCTTATACTGCTGTTATCATAGTTGTTAGTCGCTCGGCGAAAATATTATTTTACTATTCAGATTTGGGAGATTTGGCATTGCAATCGAATGTTTTAACAAATAAGATATAGAATATTCAATCACAATAATAATATAGCTGGCTCGTCAACTAGTTTGTTATTATTTATACGAGTAAATAGCTACCTGAGATAAAATATTTCATGTATATCTGACTAATTTGGTAACAAATACGCTCAGAACAATAGAGATAGAAATATATTGTAACAGATAACAGCAACGAAATTATATCAATTATGGATTAACCAATTCACAATTATAACTCGATCAAATAAACTAGAGCTCGTACACCACAGACTCAAACACAACGCTCGTCTTAGTAACGTTCGCAAAGACATATCATTCGTAACTTCGCTAATCGCTACGAATTATAGAATCTTATCAAAATTACAATTTCGCGTGTTGAATTATGAAATGAAATGAACCGGCTTATAAAATACAGTCAAGACTAACCTGTAAGACAATTCACAATAGTATTAATTCTAACAGTAAATAAATAATAATATAGTTAAAATAAATATATATATATACAGTGTGTAACAAAAACCCTGTCCGTCCCGAAAGGGGCATATTGGTGTGTTATAGACATAACTAAAAACAATATGAAATATCAAAAATTAATGATTATAAAAATGTTATTGTAAGGCCGTGTCACTACTACTAAGCGCGATATTGCATATATAAAATAATCGATAGATTGACTATCGATAGTAATGCATTCGATAGTATTGCAATACCCATTAGTTTTAACCAAAACTGATCGATTTTATCGATGGTTGGATGGATCTTAATGATTTTTCATTAACTAAATTGATTGTACACATTGTGTATACAAAACCATCGATGCTATTAATAGTATCGATAGGTTTTGGTTAAAACTAATGTATTTTGCACTACTATCGATAATTATCGTTTTCATCGAATGAATTACTGTCAATAGTATCGGTAGTATTGCTGTTATCAATAGTATTCCAAATTTCACACGTGTCAACGTTATCGATAAACTATCGATACAATTGCTTTCACTTCATTACTTCACTACACTCACTCACTCAAGTCACTCAGTTTGGCGCGTAAACTACTTGCGAGTGGTCGTTTTGTAGCTGTGCTTGTGTTCCGCGATATGTTTTACGTTTTCTAATCAAGAGTATTTCATATGTTAATATGTCTGAGTATGAGTAATTATGACCAAATTAAATCAGGAGCAAATGTGCTACAACGCATCCATGCAAACTATGTGCAATGGTTCTAGTAAAATTCAGTTTCTTACTACTGTAACGAACGATTAACAACCGCTGATCAACTGAGGTCATGGCCTTATGTCCTCGCTGCCCGATAGGTAAGTACCTAGCAAGCGCTTTCGTCACGCCTGTGTTGCCGTGTCACACAATCACACGGTTCGTCATTTTATTTAGTTAAATATTTATTTTACTCGGGGTAGTTTTTTTACTTAATATTTTAAAAATACTTACATACAGTGGTGGCCATATAATTAGAAACATTTCTTATGAATAAAGAAAGTATAACTTCAACGTAAAAATGTTGGTAAAAAATATACACATTTAATAATTAATAATCACGCAATAATATAGCCACTCAAATAAAAAACTCATTAAATGCATAAAATATAAAATTGGAGAATAAAATTTCTTTCTTGAATTTTTCTATTATTTTGGCGGCAATTCAAAATTTAATCTGAATTTTATTTTGTTCAAAATGGACAAATATAAAAGTTGTGACGCGTCAACTAGGCAAATAATTGTTAATTTACATATAGATCATAAGTGGGCGTACAGAAGAATAGCTGAGCATTTAAATTGTTCTGTTAAGAAAGTTTTTAATGCAATTGATCATTATAAAACACATGGAACTGTTGGAAATGTTCTTAGAAAGGCTCGTCCAAGAAAAACCTCTCCCAGAGAAGATACACTAATCGTTCGTGTTGCTAAAAAGACCCAAGATTAAAAATAAAGTTTTTTCGCCTGATGACCCGAGAAACATTTCGTCAAAACTGATACGCCGAAGATTAGTGGAAGCTAAATTATTTGGAAGAATCTCTCGAAAGGTATCGCTTTTTACCAAGCAACACCGAGAGAATCGATTATTATTCGCTAAAAAATATGTTAATTGGATACAAAAATAAATATGGTAAATTCCGATGGAAAACGCTATGTTAGACGCCCTGTAAACAATGCTTTTAATTATAAATACACAAGGAGTATAGTCAAGCACGGTGGCGGTAACATTGGACCCGATCGGAATATTGAAGGTACAATGGATCAATAGAAATACAAAAATATCTTAGAGCACACAATGATCCCCTACTCAGACGATCATTTGTCTATAACCTGGATCTTTCAGCACGACAATGACCCTAAACACACGGCCAATAGCGTCAAATGTTTGCTTAGCGAACAGCGTATATCCGTTTTATACTGGTCAGCAAATAGTCCGGATTTAAGCCCGATAGAAAATCTCTGGTATATTGTTAAAAAGAAAGTCTCAAATAAACGTAAAACTAGACAAAAAGAACTATATGAAGCATTTGTTGAAGCATAGAATTCAATCCCCCTAGAAACATGTATGAAATTGATTGAATCAATGCCACGTCGTTGCAGTGCTGTTATTGAAAATACGGGATACGCCACTAAATATTAATTATAACTATTGGTAGGCTGTGGATAGTAGCTATTTCGTAAATAACAATACCAATTACTAATACTTAAAAAAATATTGTTTTTTATATTTTTTGTTGTTGTTTCTAATTATTGTTCATACCTTAAAACTGATTTAAATGTTTGTCCGTAATGTAATATTGAAACTGCACTTGTGTAATGGGATTTATATTGGTTTTCTAATACATGATAAATCGTTGAACATATTGTTATCCCATTTATTGTTTAATTTCAAAATAAAAACGATTGCGGTGAAGTATCTTACATAATGTCAAGGACTGTTGGTTGGTTGGTAGTGTTTCTAATTATACGACCACCACTGTATATTAAATCGACTCACGATACCTAATAACCACTTCACGGGTCGGACACGAATTTTGTTACACGTTGTGTTAATATAAATAGCCAATTATATACAATGGCGTTGCATTAGCGCATCCGATGAATTCACAATTTCAATGTAATTTATATAATTAACTTACATCCGATTATATGGTATGTTTCCTGCCCTCCTAAGACAGTTTTATCACCGCCAAACAGAAATACGTATTCGTTTATTAGTTTAAAGGGTAAATTAATCAATTTAATTACAGGTACACATTTTACTCAGTGATAGGACTTTGTGCAAGCCCGTCTAGGTAGGTACCACCCACTGATCGCATATTCTACCACCAAACAGCAACACTTAGGATTGCGGCACCATTGTCTATGGGCAGTAGGGACCACTTAATATCGGATGACCCATCTACACTGAATATAAAAAAGCAAAAAGTACGTCATATCTTAGAGGAAAGCGTGGGATGTTTTATGTTTCTTACAGTACCAGTGTTTATGGTGACTACTTATCATCATGGAACTCAGTCGATTATCGTTCCATAAATAAATTTACCATAAAGCACATATTCCGTAGTAACATTACGGAACAATATATTCGCCATACATCCCGGAAAATATTAACTTTGAGATACATAATTCCACTGTTGCTGAAAACATTTTATCAAACATTTATTTCGTTCTCTGTGTTAACGAAAAACATCGTTAGAAAACCTGCACGTGTGGATAAAACTCAGCAACAAGTAAGAGGTATGCCGCTATACCTCTTACTTCTGAGTTTTATCCACACGTGGTTACCTTAAAGACTAGCCCAGGAGACGCTGTCGAGGCCTCTTTGACCATCAGCAACACGTAAATTCCAAACAATAAAAGTTACAACCATCTCAAAGATAAAAAGGATATATTTTGCATAGCAGAAATAACACAAATTAATGAACATATTATTTACTTAAAATTCGCAAGATTTTATATTATTATACAGGACTCAAAAGCTATTTACATATGTATAAAGTTTTATTCAAAAACAGTCGATGTCTACACACGTTACAAGTTATTTGCTTACATAACTGAAAACCAAACCATGCATAATGCTGAATGCATTATTCATACATTTCGTATGAACTTTACAACTTCAACTATAACATTTAAATGCTGTTGTCAAACAAATCTCAGCTCAATGTTAGAAATAGGGAGCTCGTTTTACTCTGAGTTAGGATTTTTATAAATATATCACGTCTAGAGAATTTTAATTTTATTGTGAAGGTAATTTTTCTTTCGCATCACTGTTCGCTTGGACTTCGTATCATTCGATTTTTTTTTTTACAGATTTTAGTTATATCGTATAATATAGTAAAGTGAAGCCGAAATGGCCCAGTGGTAAGAACGTGTGAATCTTAACCGATGATCGTGGGTTCAAACCCGGGCAAGCACCACTGAGTTTCATGTGTTTAATTTGTGATTATAATTCATCTTGTGCTTATCGGTGAAGGAAAACATCGTGAGGAAACCAGCATGTGTCTAATTTCACTGAAATTTTGCCACATGTGTATTCCACCAACCCGCATTGGAGCAGCGTGTTGGAATAAGCTCCAAACTTTCTCCTTAAAAAAAGAGAAGAGGCCTTAGCCCAGCAGTGGGACATTTACAGGCTGTTACTGTAGTGCAATATATATAATATATTATTAATTATCGAATTTAACTCTGTCTGTTACGATTTTGCCGATTTTGATGAAATTTTGTTCAAAGCCACCCTTCACGAGGGTCACATTAGGAACGAAGAATTGTGTGAAAATTCTCAAAATATAGTCACGTCGATACGATCAATGCGACCTTTAAAGGGTTCACTCACAGTAACAGCCTACGTGCTAACCGAGGCACGGGACAGTAATCACTCTTTCTGTTAAACTCCAGCTGAGTATACTTATTTGACAGACAACTCGATAACCGTGTCCCAACCTGGGATTTTAACCCAGGACAGACTTATAAACCAGCCACTGACCTAAGGCGTCAGTCAATACACAAATATATTACTTTTTTTATCCTAATAATCATTAATACAAATTGGATTTTTGTTCTTCAAACTTTGAGCAATAGTGTAACACGTCATAAAAATTCAATAGAAGCGACGAATATTATTATTCGCAAAACGATATACAAGTGTAATTGTCATTTTTCTTATTATAATATATATTGGTGTTTGCACAAGAATGAAATCAAATTTCGCATACAGCATATATGCAGCAGCGCAATCCGAAATAGTCTGATCGTTAAATAATTCGAGTTCGCAATACAAATTACAATTTAAAACGAAAACAAAGCAATTTCATAATTTTATAGTTTCCATATGTAATTTCACGTGTAATTTCACGTGTCCTTTACTGTACCCCTGGTTGGGTCAATAAATAGTTATTGGGTTTTTCTGTCAGAAAATTCTCAGTAGCAGCCCGGAGTCTGGAAGTTGGAAGTGTGTACACTCCCGTGCCTCGGAAAGCACGTTAAGCCGTTGGTCCTGCGCCTGAACTCTTTCCGGTCGTGTCGGATTGCCGTCCCATCGGATTATGAGAGCTAAGGAAAAGAGAGTGCACCTGTGTTTGCGCACACACTTGTGCACTATAATATCTCCTGCGCAGTTGGCTAATCTCTCTTGAGATTGGCCGTCGTGACAGTAATCGGTCAGGAGGACATTATTAGTTAAGACGTAAAAGCATAAAGTACAAACAAACACACAAATAAACTATGGACCACCCGCTAAGACACTTGGCGATTGCAAGATATATTAACAACTCCATACAACGTCAATTTACCGCCAATCATAATAATTAGGATGTTATGTCCCTTGTGTCAGTAATTACACTAGTTCGCTAATAACAGCCTATAAATGTCACACAGATGATAAAATGCTTCTGAGGAGCAAAAGGTTATATGTCACTGATTTATAACTCACATAAGCTCCCTTCTTCTTAACATTGCTTAATTTCGCAGCAGAGCGTGAATTTAATTGTTAATTTAAACAGCATTATCAAATCGAATTTCAGCCAAGATTTAAACCACTATCATCTATATTATTTACAATAATTTAGTTATAAGATTTAAGTTATATTTATGTAATTAATTCGAATAAAATGAAACGTCAAAATATTGTATTCGCTGTCGGCCAGATATTATAATTACCGTTTGGTTAGTATCCAACTAGTTAACTGTCAGAAAATGTAGAACATATTTGTAATGCAGTATAACCGCCTTATTCATAAACTTTGTTTAACATTGCTTGGTGATTAGTTAAACAATATTTTGTCTTCTCCTTTCGTATGTCAAATCAATAATGACAGAAAGAGACAAATCAGTGTTTAGCTAAACAGTAACTAAGCAACGTTTATAAATAAGGCCGTAAGTGTTTAAATTATATTAAATATTTAATTTTCGCTTTGCATTAAAATATAAAATAATATTACAAGGCTAAACGGTTGTCTAGAAAAGATTGCTCTCTTAGCGATAAGAGCAACTTTTGTATGAAGCATTTTTTTTTTTTTTTAAACTGTATAGTTATTTCTAGTCTTTTAGTGCACAATAAAGAATGACTATGCTTTATTGTGTTCATATGAATGATTGATTAAATGTAAATAAAATAAGATATATTTTAAATAAGATTGAAATGTTACAAGTTTTGTAGGTAGCAGGTAGCTGACCTGTGTATTTGTCCATTGCTGTGAAAATACTCCAAACCCTTCAGAACCTCCTTCAGGACAGTGGCAATCGTTGACTCATCAAAGACGCCATGCTTGCAATTGGAAACTCGCATTTTATGCTTAATGACATCAAGGAGACTCCCACCTGAAAAATATAATTTTAATCATTAAAATTATTATTTAAAATTACGAAAATTATTTTATGAATAATATTTTATTTTTTATATGTTTCATCTTTTAAAAAGTTAACCATAATATTATCCTAATATACTTTTATAATCTATCTATCCTGAAATTTATCTTTGAGACTAATAGTATTTGTATACAATGGCAACTATTTAAGAGGATAAATCTAAAAAAAATACAATCCAGATGTCACTCAGTAGCTGATGCATTATAATATTGTAAATGATTAAATATTTATATTATTATTTATAAAATGATATAAAAATATATATTATATGTACCTAATAAAGGGTATTCCATTACTATTAGCACGATAAGCAGTTTTTTTAAAGCAAATTTAGGCAGACCTGCATATGGGTCACCAACGCCTATAGACAATGACATTGTAAGAGGTGTCAACCATCGCTTACATCGCCAATGCGCCACCAACCTCGGGTACTAAGATGCTATGTCCCTTGTGCCCGTAATTATACTGGCTCACTCGCCCTTCAAACCGGAACACAACAGTACCAAGTACTACTGTTTTACGTTAGAATATCTAAGCATACTAACTTTCACATTTAATTTGAAACATGTTGAAATATAGTATTATTTTAGTTTTAATTACTTGTAGTTATGAGTTATGTATATTTGAAGTGGCTCTACATTCAGCGTTAATCTTGTTAAGTAAAAATTTTAAAGCTTTGTTGAACATTAATATGATTTGATTCTATGATAAGTATGATGATTATATTACCCTCCAGCAGTTTCAGCACCAGCCACAGCTCATCATTGACCACAAAACTAGTGTAATATGTGACCACATTAAGATGGTTGCAGCTGGACATAGCCTGAAAAATAATTAACATATCTATACTTAATATATAAAGCTGAAGAATTCGTTTGTTTGATCCGGCTAATCAAAGGAACTACGGGTTCGAATTTAAATATTATTTTTGTGTTGTAAAGTTACTTTATCGAGGAAGGTTCTAGACTGATATTTATCTATTATATTTTTATTAATTAAACGCGGGTGAATCCGCAGACTAAGCTAGTCAACTATAATACATTTTATTTAAAACAATATGTTTTTATTTGAATTTAAAAGTTTTTTAAATTTCTGTTAATTTTCTTAGCATACCATTTATTTTTCATAAAGATATGTGTTGGTTTTTTTTTTCTATTTAAGAAAATATACATTTAAATCGGGTAAAAATCGAAATCTAAATATTTTATAAATTTATATATATAACTATATAATATTTGCTTCATCTAAACAGACAATATGCATATTGCACACATAAATACAAATATCTGCACATTAATTGCGATATGAGCCCAATAATGCACCACATCCCTATGTTTATTAAACTAAGTATAATATACTTATTATCATTTCATTTGAAACCAGATTTTAAACACTTATCAAAGAAAAACATAATGATCGAAGTACCAAGACTGCACAGTGGAATGAATGAATTTAGACCAAAGATTGTGGGTTCAAACCTGGGCAAGCTTACCAGTGTGATATAATTTACTTTATTTGTGTTTATTATACACATACTTAGTAGTAAAGGTAAACAATGTGAAGACACCTGAATGTGGAAATTCCGTCAGATGTATATCTATCAATATTCAATTTAGAACATGATGCGATTAGCCTAACCTTCTCCTCAAGAGAAGAAAGTGCAATAAATACAGTGGGACTATTATTTTTATACCTATCATTAATGTTTATATTTTCAGTCTAGAAAAAATGGAATTTAAAATTTACTTGAATCTCCTTGAGGAGCTCATCCATGGATGTATTCCATTTTTCTAAGTTAATCCTTTTAATAGCACATTTTTCATTCCTCGGCTTGCAATAGGCTGAATATACAACTGCTGTTGCACCAACACCTAATTATAAAAATAATTGATATTAAATATTTTACAAAAAAAGGCTGTGATGCATTGACATTATTCATTGTCTGGATAATGTTGTTTGTATAGTACAAATGCTAACATTTATTAGCTTGTTCTACTTGCGGACCACTTCCGCTGAATGTCAATAAAGAGTACTAATAGCTCTTGATATAGAGACAAATGATTAAAGAACTTGTAATAATAATTACTTACACATATGCAAAATTATACTTATGACAATGTATTGTTCAGTGAAATCCATTTTTTTTTTTATTAATTAATAAATTTTATTTAAATAAATAAGCCATGCGTGCAATTAATTATAGATGTAACACAACTTTCTTCTCTTTTCAACGAGTGATTTATTATTTATACAGAACTTAAAAGTTTTCTGTTCACGTTATTATTAAATGTATAATATTAAGGAATATAAATGGTTTTTGAATAAATCTCTCTCTATTCTGATCTGTATCGGTATCTGATATGTATTGAGTTGTAATGGTACTGTAATAATCAACGAAACACGTTTTTCTTGCCGCTTATAAAACATGTAATGAATTGTTTACATAAACCATACATCGTGCAAATGGGAGGATTCTCGCAATGAGTTTGAGTATGACACGTACCGCATTACTATTTAAGTTAAATGAATTTAAATTGCCGCTGGAGTCATTAAGGGTCCGTATTATGACGAAAGAAATACTTAATTTCCAAATTAATCATTTAAAATAAAATAATATTATCAATACAATTTATAATTGTCATTCAATACAACTGTGACAGAACTCCGCTTTATCACCAAAATCACATTGGCCGAAGCAAATATAATGTTGACTATTTACATTTACAAATAAAATGAATAGAAGAATTTTTAAAATATGATGTGGTAATTATTACATACCAATGACGTCTCGTAATTCATAGTCATCTTGACTATTGGGCCACGGACATGGTGTATTTGCACTGGCCGCCATTTTGCGTGTGAATAAATTTCCGATGTTACTGGCTGTGTTGTTCAAGGAACATGCAGCTCTCACATACGACGACAATGTTGACAATTGACGGTCGCAAGTTCCAAAAGATTTCTAAAATATTAATGAAATACTCATAAATAAATACGTACGTTTATATAAAAAAGCAGTAAGTAATTAGATTTGTCTCATACTGTTGTTTATTATAATATGCTTTGCTTGAAATATCACTTTCAACTAAAAGTATATTTATTAATATACATTGAATGCAATTTAAGTACTATAAATCATAAGACTTTTATTTATTGTAAGTCATCTCATATAAATTAGATTAAATGGAAAAGATGTATAGTGTCTTATATTTAAGACAATTTTGTCGTCAGTGTGTAAAGCAACATGTGATGTCAGCTATAATGTCAATACAAAATGTCGAAATTGCTAATTCTTTTTAAACAAGACTGAATGAAATAAATAGAACAAAGACGTATTATGGATAATATGCAATTTAATAGTTCATGATTATTACCTGTCGAAAGATTCCGCTGACACCCGGCGGTGTTATTTCATTTTTTAAATTGCTGAAACAAACATATATTTTAATTACTTTATTACTAGTTTCAATCCGCAACATCGCCCGTGTGTAAACAAAAGGGGCGGGGATGTTTCAGGTGTCTTTAATTTTGCTTATGATTTATAATTAAAAACTATGTCACCATACTAGGAAAATAATATATAAGTACACCGATATTTGTATTAAGTACCTAAGGTGAAAAAATTACTACTGACACCGTCAGTGTCTGATGTGTTGTGGATCACCACCGCATTATAAAAAAAAATAATACCTACATTACAAAAACATAAATTTGTAATTTACAAAGCAAATTAGGTAAAGATTTAGATGATTAATTAAATATAAATTCAATTAAGTTCAATAGAATTTTGTTTAAAATATAAATATATCTTATGTATTTTATATTTAATTGTAAATTTAAATATCATATGTAATTTGGAACTAAGTTTTCATACCACGAAAGTCTTAATAAAAAAAAAATGTTTAATTAATATACTAAATAAAAAGTGTATTTGTAGGTATTATTTTACTTATTTTCGTTTCAAGAGTAGGAACCGACAGTTTCATATTATTTGTGTACTTTTATTTTTTATAGTAAAACGTTAGTTATTTCAAGTAGGTAGATAAAAAAAATTGTGATTTACGATAAATTTATGTTAAGGTGCGTTAATTAATTTAATATTATATTTTATTAAATTAATATTACATTTTTTCATTTATAAAATTAATATTTTAAGGTAAATTAAAAGAAAAGCATTCATATTTAATTTCAAAAAAATAATTATGCAAACCGATATTAAAATTAGTAGAAAGGCACGTAAGCATTAGAATTTAATAAAAAAAAAAACTTAGTTTGTCATTCGATTGTCGATAGGACACACATTTCAACTCTAAATAAAAATATTATGCACTTACATCAGAGTACCGGTACCGATACCGATATAGTCGTTAGCTCCCACTCGTGTTTTAAATAAATCTAATTAAGACCGTGGTTTATAAGTACGGCTACTTTAGTACAAAACATCATATACGTAAGCATAACAATAACATTTCGAAGTAATTTGTTATTTGATTGCTATGGTGTTGTATTAGATTTACAAACAATTTCGCGTGTTAATCTGCTTTCTAACGTTTTAGTTATTTAGAGACTAGGTACAAAATTATAAATTACCAAATCCCAGTTTTGCGAGTTACCATAAGTAAAATAACCATTTTTATTATTGTCTTTATGTCCAGGGTGATAATCAAAAGGGCTAAAATTACAAACAATAATTATTATGAGGAGTAGCTGTTTAAAGGTACCGTTCATTCTTTATTTCATCAGTTGAGTCAATCAAAGGTCAAATCAAACTTAGAGATCACGTACCTATGTATCTTTGTTGTCCAGTATTTTAGCTTATCTATATCTATACTTATATAAGTGTCTGTCTGTATTTTCAAAATAACTGCTAATTATAATGATATGGCTATTTGCGAGTTACGTACACCAAAACAACTATTTTTACCATTTAGACTACGTCTGATACCTAATAATTTAAATGTTTTATAAGTGTACCTTAAATAAAATTGCAGATTTTGAAGGATTATTTTCGAATATTATAATTTAAACCCAAGCAAGCACCATTGAATTTGTGTCCATAATTCATCCCGTGCTCGGCGGTGAAGGAAAACATCGTGAGGATTACTGCATGTGTCTGTATGAATAAGCTCCAAATCCTTTAGGCTTTAAGACGACACATAAGAAAGAGATATCGAAAGTGTAGTCTTATCAAATTTATTTAGTTGATACGAAGTGTACTTGTATATACAATATATTATTGATTAATATCAAAATTTTATAAAAAAATACGGCACAAAAAACATAAGGGCGTGGCCGTTGTCTTTAATTGCCCTTGTTATAGTTGCCAAAATTGCAACAGTTGGCGCTCACATTAAGGTAAGATAATGTATGGAAACTTTTGTTATCAACAAGTGTCACTATGAAATAATAATTATAAAACGGGTATGTTATTCAAGATGAATCCAGTTACGTTTTTTTTTTTATAGCTTTGGTAGGTGGACTTGCATATGGGCCACCTGATGTTAACTGGTCACCAACGTCCATAGACATTGGTATTGTAAGAGATGTTAACCATCGCTTTCATCGCCAATGCGCCACCAACCTTGGGAACTAAGATGGTATGTCCCTTGTGCCTGTAAAAGTGACACTCACCGGAGACTCACTTATAGATGTAGCTTAATAAATCTGTTACTGTAACAGGATATACGAGGAGTCCACTGTCACCACGTGCTTAGCTCACGCGGAATATAGTTCAATTGAATAGTATTATTATTAACGTCAAACACCTATGGCCCGCCTCGGGACCGACTCTTATATCGTGACGGCGAACGGCATGAAGCTCTTTTAAGCCGTCATGACGCCTCTACGACGCCGCTGTCTATTCCCTTGTATGTGCATGGCGCGCTTACTACGTATGTTGTTATTTCTATGTTACAATATATTCATTTTACTAATGAAACTATGTATTTTTATTTACTTTCCTTTTTAAAATATATCTAAAGAAACCAATAATTGGTGGTTTCTATAGCAACCACATTCTTTATATTACGTCCTCCACTTTTTTTGCTGGTTCAAAGCTTGCGCGCCATTGCATATGGAGTAACTATGTCGATATTCACTTTACAATATGTGTACATACAGGTCACAAAACATGTGCATCTGTCATGCTGCGAGCGCTATGTGACACGAAGTTGAACACATCACAGAAAAGCGGCTGGGTTGGGTCGCTGTGCTTGCCGCGCATAGCGAGTGGCTCGCAGAAGGCGTGCGTTGTTGCGAACGTACTCATTGGTTTTTTTTTATTTTTTATTGTATAGGTAGGCTAACGAACCTATGGGCCACCTGATGGTAAGTGGGCACCAACGCCCATAGACATTGGCAGTGTAAGAAATATTAACCATCGCTTACATTGCCAATGCGCCACCAACCTTGGGAACTAAGATATTATGTCCCTTGTGCCTGTAATTACACTGGCTCACTCACCCTTCCAACCGGAACACAACAGTACCAAGTACTGCTGTTTTACGGTAGAATATCTGATGAGTGGGTGGTACCTACCCAGACGAGCTTACACAAAGCTCTACCACCAAGTACGACATCAAAGAAGACAAGCTACACGTCAGTGATTACTAATTATCCGGGTTATCATATGTACTAACGCATGTATTATAACTGTATTATTTTGTACTTAATATGTTTCGCTCGCGTTTTAGGGGAGGGGGGCGTTATGTATAAAAAACACTATGCCCTTCCTTGGGGATTAGGTTTACATCATAACAAATTTCATCAAAATCGGTTCAGTGATTTAGCCGTGAAAGCGTAACTGTCAGAAAGTTACTTTCGCATTTATATATTTGAATAGACGTATAGCAAATTTGTTTTGAAACTTCAATAGCTTTATGTTATTGAAAGCTTTAATGACATTCTCTGTGTCAGTCTCAGGTGCTATATGAATATCTGTCTACGCCCCTCCTCTGTGGTTTAGCTACTATTCAGTATAGTTATTCTAAAAATTAATTGCTACAAAAACTATTTTAATAGGATTATTTAGAAAATAGGCTACGATAGGTACGCGGATTGTTTTTTTAAAATTTATGATCACCGATTACTCGCTGATATAAAGTATTAACTATTTTACTGAGGTAGCCCGTAACGCCCAGAGCGTTTTGTATTTACGTATGCTTAAAATTATTTAAACGAAATCAGACACTTGTAGTACTCACATACATATTTATACATAACACTTTTTGTTAAAGTCATGTTATGTTATTGAGGCCAGTTTAATATGATTTTAATACACGCCATAGAATGAAAATAAAGATTTTACATATTTTTATATAGTTCTTGTATGTTCTAATAACTTCTCCTTTTTTTTTATTGTATAGGAAGGTGGACTAGCATATGTGTCACCTGATGGTAAGTGGTCACCAACGCCCATAGACAATGGCATTGTAAGAAATTTTAACCATCGCTTACAATGCCAATGCGCCACCAACCTAGGGAACTAAGATGTTATGTCCCTTGTGCCTGTAATTACACTGGCTCACTCACCCTTCAAACCGGAACACAACAGTACAAAGTACTACTGTTTTGCGGTAGAATATCTGATGAGTGGGTGGTACCTACCCAGACGAGCTTGCATAAAGCTCTACCACCGAGTAATCCTTAATAACTTATCCTAATCGTAGACGGGATAAAGTAAAATACAACTTATTATTAAATTACAAATAAACAATAAGCCTTAAGTGCTTATATTTTTGCTATATATTTGAAATTAATTAATAAATTTGAATTGAGTTCCCAAAAAAATATATTTCATTGAACAACGAAAAAGTTTTTATATCTTTCATTATCTAAAAGGCTACGAAATCATCATCAAAGAAACCAAAGAATATCAAATATTTTTTTTAATATTTTTCCATAATTAATATAAGCTTGAATTCATATTATAACTAATTTTAATAATTGGTTACTATTCGTTTATATTAACTGTCGAATTTACCTATTTTCGTTATTACTGAGAGTCGAGATAACGCTTAGATTATCTCTTTTTGTTAATCTGGCGACCAATAATTATAATTAATGAAAATACTTGTTTCGTTTTGTCATGGACATGCCAATATTAATATATTTATTTTTTATTATGTTATTTATATAAAAATCCTGTCTCGATATACGAATAGGTAAGTAGCTTTATCCTTAACACTGGATACCTCCTAAAACAATTATTATGGAAATCGGGCATGTAGTTTATGAGATTTTCTTTTGCCAAGAAAATATACACAAAATACATTAGATTTTTTTTCAAAGTCAAAGTCAAAAATTTTTTTTCAATATTCAAGCATTACACTTACTTATTGATTGTCATAAATCTACCACCGGTTCGGAAACAAACACCTCAGACCCGAGTAGAGCCGGCGAAAGAAACTCAGCGGGGGATTATGCCATATATTATGCATTAATAGTGCTATTCCATTTTCAGGCAATCACTTAATGCTTAATGTAATAGAATGTGTATCAATTAATAGCTAACTTTTAAAAAAATATATATAATTAAGAAATTGTTGAAACAGTGGTGCGTTACAACAGACTAGTCTACCATGTACCAGTAAAGTCTTTTTTAAGGTTAGTAAAGATTTTATCAATAATATCAATGTCTTTTATTTAATCTCTATTCTGTGGAAAATAGTAACCAAGATAAGTCCTTGAATGTTTTTAAAAATAAAACCAACAGCGTAACCAAAGTACACTATTATTATTTTTCTACATTAATTATATTTGGGAAAAATTAGCAACATGACATTCCATTACGTATTAATTATTGAATAACTAGCTCCCCAGTTCAACTTATCGCAGGTATAATAAGGGTCTATCTGGTTTAAGAATTTATTTTCTCAAAAAAAGTCTATACGTATAATTATATTGAAGGAAAATCAAATAAATAATAATCTTGTATTTTTGACTCAGGTCCGAGATCCGATACCGATATCGGATTAGCAACGTATAAGGTCCAACATACAAACATTCATTTAATTTATTAAGAAGGTATTATATTATTAAATGCACAATATTACCATTCTATTTTCACCATACACTAGACGCTAATACTCAGCTGTATATTTGAAAAAACTTGACTAAAATATTCTTCAAATGGCTAATTACTTTAAATCAATACATGTTAAAAATTATAAAATTGTATTCAAATTTAAGAAATAGATAAATTAAGTCTATTTCTAATTAATAAAATATATTCACATGACATATTATAAGGTACTTAGCTTTGTTTGTGATATATTAATAAACTATTTCAAGTTACGTAAATATATTTACTAAAATTTTGTAATGTTTAATATTTTTATTGTGATTTCCAAATGGAATATCCCTATAAATATAATTGTACGGATTAACAACGGATTTTATGGAAACACCTTCACAATTCAAAATTATTAAGATAAATAAAGATATAAAATGAGTATGGATCAGAATATCGTTCATAAATAACCAAAGCATCGGTCAGTTCGTGTCGTTTGAAGCCAGAAAAGATGCCTCCAGTCAATTCTCTACTAAAGGTAAGCAAGCATTCTGATGTTATAAAGGTAAGTTTTTGCGATTGATTAAACACGAATGTTACCGTTTTATTAATAGTTTCAACAATATTATTTTACAATTGCGAATGCCACGTAAATCTTTAATGTTTTATGTTTATGAATTCAGATGGTTAAATGGAAGTATATTGTTGTACTTTAAATGTTCTCATTTGTAAACTTAAGGTTTTAAGAAGCAAACGATAGGTACATATTGCATTAGCATTTTTTCTAATTATCCGTTATAAAACAGATCTAATAGATTTAGGTACATATGATACATGAAAAAATACAATTTTTCACTGTAGAGCTAGTCTTCTTTTCCAAATAGACCATGAAATACCTAAGACTCGGCTCCAAATAGATTTTGACAATGCTTCAAGTCTTCGTAGTTATTAAATTGTTACTACACTATACAATGATAAAATTCGATATAGTTGTAGGAAATTATTAATTCCGGATTAATATTTAATTCTTGATGAAACTTGGTACACACAAAGAACATGTGATGGCGCAAATGTTAGGCCATATATAAGATCGTTAAACCCTACGGTATCTTATGAAAATTAATTTCAAATCGTTAATTAGGTATTTCTGTGTGTGTGTGTGTATGTGTGTTTAGGTGGGTGTGTGTTATTATAGTAATAAAATAATTATTATATTTTTATTAATTATACGCGGGTGAAGCAGCTGGGCACAGCTAGGAAGACTATAATCGTATTTTATAAACATTGTACATACATAATAGAATGTTGAAATGAACATTGATGAATTTGCAAGAAAGCTTTTTGTTGTAAGTATTTTTCGGAAATATAATATCCTCAGCGTATTAAATCTGATATTTTTAACGATATTGTTTTAGCTATAATTAATGTTTGTTTAACTTGATTTCAATTTTTACCACATTTATTATTATATTATAAAGGCAAATACATGGACTGAAACCGCACATAACTTACATCCAAAACATCCAGAGTAAGCCAAGCGTAACCGGTCAACGCAAATTCAAACCTTATTCATTAGAAAAGCATATTTATTTAAATCGAGCAATTATAATCAAAAATCTACTCATTGTCGTCGTCTTCGCTAAGTGAAAAGCCACCATAAAACTTAAACTAGGAACACAAACGGACTGAAAATGTCCGAACGTGACAATTTAAATCTATACTAATATATAAGCTGAAGAGTTTGTTTGATCCGGCTAATCTCAGGAACTACTGGTTCGAATTTTAAAATTATTTTTGTGTTGTATAGTCCTTTTATCGAGGAAGGTTCTAGGCTGATTTTTATTCATTATATTTTTATTGACTTGAATTGACTGCCTCGTTGGTCTAGTGGCTAGATATAAGGCCGCAGACCCGTTGGTCCTGGGTTCAATTCGCAGGTCGGGCCAATAAATAGTTATTGGGTTTTTCTGTCAGAAAATTCTCAGTCCGGCCGCCCGGAGTCTGAAAGTTGGAAGTGTGTACACTCCCGTGCCTCGGAAAGCACGTTAAGCCGTTGGTCCTGCGCCTGAACTCTTTCCGGTCGTGTCGGATTGCCGTCCCATCGGATTATGAGAGCTAAGGAAAAAAGAGTGCACCTGTGTTTGCGCACACACTTGTGCACTATAATATCTCCTGCGCAGTTGGCTAATCTCTCTTGAGATTGGCCGCCGTGGCCGAAATCGGTCCGGAGGACCTTATATTTTTATTAATTATACGCGGGTGAAACCGCGGGCACGGCTAGTCTAAATATATATGATATATATATTTACCAATTTTTGTCCCTTTTCCCTCTGAAAGGGCTTCCGATATCTACGACGGGGTCCATTTTGAAAAAGCCGCGATTTTTCCGTCGAACTTCCATTTTCATGTTTCAATACGGCTGTGCGTCGCTATAGATTCGTAATATAGGCTTGCAGCTGTAAATATAGAAAATAATTTTAGTTCAGAGCTTTCTATTGATACATACATATATAGGTAGGTCATTATTTTGATGTTTAATAATTTCAAAATAATAAATGAGAGTAATTGTAGGTAATTATTAAATGCCCATGAAGAAAACGATTCATATTTTTTACCTAATTTTCTAGATTTAAATTGGGATTTTTTTAATTAGCATATTGTTATCTGTTAAAACAGCTGAGTAATATTGAGCAAGACTTAAAATTAAAATACAGATTAAGAGTAAATACTCTTTCGATACGAAGTACAAGCTTTTTGTAAACTATCCCTAGGAATCATATCCTTTCACGCCCACAATAACCAATGCTATCAATGTAATATATTTAATTAAAATTCACACATTCATGTCATGCGCACAAACACCCACACACGAAACGTTGGTTGTAGTTAAATATGTATTTGTCAAATACCCAAATTTTTTTCAAACATATTAAACGATTCTAGAATTTGTAAATATATGTAACTTTTAATATTATTACATATATTAGTTATATTATTTGGTTTTATGTATTGAATTTTATGGTTAAGATTTTGTTTTTATTTATCATAGTTTTTGGGGACTCGCAAATGCGCCACCTGATGGTAATTGCTCATCACCCTTAAACATGACGTCGCTATTAGAAATCGTCACCATTCATTATATCGTCAATGCGGTATCGAACTTGACTCACCTTTAAAACGGGAACACAATCACATAAATAGCGCCGTTTAGCTGTAGAATTAGTGATAAGTGATTGGTACATACCTAACAAGCTTGCAGAGTCCTAGCACCACAACTTGAACTACAGCACGTTTTATTAACAAAAATAACAAAATTCCAACGCACTATACTTTAGGATTAAATCTACAGTAAGTACTTTTACTGTTGTAGATGCTATTAAATTTTTTATAATCTTAAATAATCACGCTTTTTCTAACTATTTTCTTTTAAAACGTTTGAGACCAATGTCACCGTCAGACGTTAAAAAAATGACATATGTAAATTGTAGGTAGCTTTAACATTCATTAATTGAATCTTACCGCTTCAATGCTGGTTTACATTTAACCAAATCCAATGTTATAGGCAATTTGTTATTGTAATGCATTTTAACGTAGCACATTAGAGAGTAATTGTTGTAAAGTTAGAATGACCTTTGAATCGGTCACAATTTAACACTGAAGGGGTCCCGACTTTGTACGTGTGTCATTACAACAAACTTCAACTAAGTGTGTTGAGTAACCCACAGGCCAGAGTTGAGACCGCAGAGACCGCCAACATTTTCAAATTATGATGATTGACCACAAAATAGATGAAATATTTTAGGAAAGGTATCATTGGGCACATTAATGTTATGTGTGTATGGTATGTAAAGTGAAATAAACACCAAAATATATACTTATAGCGTTGCTTAAAAATAATAATTTAATTTCATTTGATATTTTCATTGTGCATTTGTCATCTTTTGTTGGCACTTTTCAGTTTTTACATGTTTTATTTAATGTTCCATTAATACAAATTCAGCCATTATTGAATAATTATAAAAAGATGTTACACAATTTACATTTATAATACGGTTTTGTTATAAAACATTATATTTTGTATTGTAACCATGTCTTACTACAACAATACAAAACTATTTTAATATATTTTGTCACCGAAGTTTATTTTCTACCTTGACGACATTTAGAGAAAAGAATAATAAGTAGGTACCTAGTATGGAGGCGTAACGAAATTGTTCATAACGTAGCGAACGTATGCTATCGCGCGGAAACACAAAGAAGTAACTTTTTAAAAATTATCAAAAGGATTGAATACATCTATTTTAAAATAACACACGATACTAGTGTTGTGTCACATTTAATTAATGTAATTTCGATAAAATAATGTTATTACGGTAAATAATAATGACAGTGGTAATTTTTTAAAGTTAATGATTAATTAAAAAATCTACTTTTTCGAAAGTATATGAATAAAGTGTTCGCTATTTCTTTTAATTTGTTTTACACTGTCGCTTAGCATAATTATAGTGGTATTAAAGAAGTTAATAAATCTCACATATAAATGTTTCGGAGACCTGGTATCCTGCTCGCTACAGAACCGACGATGTCCGCCGATGCCAATCAAAGCGCAGGCCAATCGCGACTAATCAACTGAACGAGACGAGCTCGTGGCTACATGCGTCATATCTTTCTTTATGTACAATGTTATGAATACTCACATTTCTTTTTTTTTTAATTAGTACGACATAAAGCCAAGTGGTATAACTAATGTTTACCCTTAACATCTTCTATTAAATAGTCAAAACAAAGTCAAAATTGATTATTAATATAAATTTGTTACATTTATAGAATAATGTTGCATGCATATAATAGCTATAATATCCTCCCTTTAAAGAGTAGGTTTGGAGATTATTCCACTGAAATAAAAATAAACATGCAGGTTACCTCAGGATGTTTTCCTTTTGGCCGTCAGAGCGTCACGGTAGCAAGCGATACACGGTAGCAGCGACTTTTCCGTCTTAATGAGGATCGTCCGTGGGGCTCCTAAAGGGTACCGCTGGTCTTTTAGTTGGTATTCCGATGTTCGGACTTTGAACACCGGTGAGTCTCACCGGTGGGGTACCCCCACTGTTCCCGTAGAAGCGGAGGACACATCCTTTTGTTGTCGAGTGTCGCGTAGAGGAAACGCGTAACGCGTTCTCCTCAATAACAAAAGGATGTTTTCCTTCACCGCCGAGCACGAGATCAATTATATTCATGAAAACCCAGCGGTGCTTGCCTGGGTTTGAACCTGCTATCACTGGTTAAGATTCACGTGATCTAACCACTGGGCCATCGCGGGTCTTATATACGGCTCTAGCATAAACTTACTAATTTTATGGAATCACTAGTGTTCGAACGCGTGTTAGTGAAGAGGTTCAGGTGCTAGGTATAAAGAGTAGCCTATGTCCTTCCTTGGCGTTCAAGCTTACTTCATACCGAATTTCATCAAAATCGATTTAATGGCTTAGTCATGAAAGCGTAACAAACAGAGTTGCTTTTGTATTTTTTTTTTATATAGCATAGGTAGGCGGACTGGCATAATATGGGCCACGAGATGGCCCATTGGTAAGAACTCGATGATCGTGGGTTCAAACCCGGACAAGCACCACTAAATTTCATGTGATTAAAGGTCATCTCATGCTTGAAGGTGAAGGAAAACATCGTGAGGAAACCTGCATGTGTCAAATTTCACTGAAATTATGTCACATGTGTATTCCACCAAACCGCATTGGAGCAGCGTGGTGGAATAAGCTCCAAACTTTCTCCTCAAAAGAGGAGAAAAGGCCTTAGCTCAGCTATGGGACATTCACAGGCTGTTATTGACTGATACTGACTCACCCTTCAAACCGGAACACAACAATAACAAGTACTGCTGTTTTGCCGTAGAATATCTGACGAGTGGGTGGTACCTACCCAGACGAACTTGCACAAAGCCCTACCACCAAGTAGGTATTCATCAAGTGGTCATAAAATATTCAATGTTTGTATGTCGCTATGCCTCATACAAACATGCGACTATGAATACCAAAAATAATACAATGAAAAAATATATAAGACTAGCTGTGCCCCGCGGCTTCACCTACGTATAATTAATAAAATAATTTACAGACAGAGCCAATAGATTTATATAGTAGTATAGAAAGATATAGGTTCAATGTACTGCATGTAATGTAATCGGCATCCTATAATACCCAGGGCATTCTTATTAAATCCATGGATTTTATTCATCACGTGCAGAAATATAATATCAAATATTGTATAAAAAAAATATTTTGAATATTATTGTATAAGAAAAATATTTTGATGAAATGTCAGCTTAAATAATATTTCCAAAACATATGTAATTTTATCTTCATATTAATTGTTATTTAAAGGACTTTTCATGTGATCTTGCTGTCTTTTCACTATGGATGGCTTCAGTTGAAATTTTGATTAAAATTTTTTTATGTAAGTACGAATACCGATGTATTTTTTTACGTATAAGTAAACATTTTTAAAGGAATATGACACGTGTTCTATTCTTCCAGATAAATATTAATATAATTAAGTTAAACAGTTTGTTCGCACGCGCTAATCCCTGGAACTATCAGTTGGATATGAAAAAAAATGTTGATAGTCCAAGTCTGGGCGATGGTTACAGGTTATTCATCATCACGTTACGGCACATGGGGCCGATCAGCTAGTTCGTAATAAAAATGATAGATCGACCGCAGTTCTTATTTTTTTTATATTATGTAATGGTGATCAAGCCCAAGCGTGACATCACTTTTGCGCATGCATGCATTTAGTTATCAATTACAGTTCATCATTATTTTGAAATCTGATCAGTGCCATCCTCTCATCATATGATTCGTCCACTCTGTATGATATTCAAACTGTTTTATAATATATTTAATAATATCAGTTTGCATATTTATCTATTTTATTATTATTAAGATTTTTTAGGTCCTTGTCATCGTAATTTGAACTAGAATTTTCTACAAGTAAAAACATTCAATACGCGTAAAGACGATCTGTTTGTTGCTTCTTTTACAACTTAGTTTAATACCGTGTGGATTATTTCCATATTAGATAGCTTTATACCGTCATAATAAGAATGTGGAACGGTGTTTGAATGCGTTCGTATAACATCATATTATGCACTTTAATTTTAATTGCAATCGCTATAACTTTTTCCCTTTCACTTAACGGAATCTAAATATTCGTATGTATATTTATTTCATTTGTTTTTTAACTGTATTGTAAATTATTTTCAATTTAAAGCTTTTTTCGTTCATTCGTTCGTTCAAAGCGTTTCTGACTTTACCAACTAAAATAGTACAACGAAATACACATATTAACTTTTTTTTATAATAAGTATTTTTATGATTATTTTTATACAGAAGTATTTTAATAATATTTTTAATTCTTGAAGCCAATTTTTTTTATAATCAACTCCCAACTACATATTTTTCCGTTTTCAACGTTGCGATGGGGTTAAATCTAGGGGCTAGTTTTACGATATGTTTCTTGACGGTTTTTCTCCGCAGATCTACATTCCGAACAGGTTCAGAATTCAATATCTATATCTTATACTACCACTTCCCCTGCGACTTCGTTCGCGAAATTTTAATAACTAGTATTTAACGTAAATACCTAAATTAGTATTTGTTAATAGACTGAACGTAGGCCAATTACAGTTTGTTCAAATCGTAACATTTTACTTATAATATTTTTTATACCCGTCATAACTTCGAAGCGAAAAGTCCGATCCGAATAATTTAAATGGAATGTACACGTACATAATCAACCTTAATTATCAAACCATTTAAATGGATAAGAATTAATATCATGATACCAATATCACCACTATTCGATTCCACCCATATTTGAACGTAATAAATTAAACATAAACTGTTATTGTGGTTTAACTGTAATAGTTACGCATATACCATCGCGGACTTTTTTGTGAGCAATCATGAGTAGTCGTTTTTATAGATATATACAAAATCGTATATAAATAAGCAAGGCATACTTAATACATAATGTAGTGTTCTTATCAGGTATTATTTATGTGGATCTGTCTGGTGACCACGCTGTCAGCATCTCGGGAGGAGGCTGCCCAGGACTTTATCGAACACGTCTTGAAGATACCTAATCCTGATAGAGTTCTTAACTCAGTACTCGGAAGACTAGAGAGGAATAGACAAGGTCTCTTGGAAAGGGCGAAGCCTAGATTCGCTGCTGATGAGGATTGTGAAGACCCAGAGGTTTTGTTCTACATCTCATAATATGAACCTATTTCTTAATATATTTTTCCATTCTTGTTTCTAAAAAAACTAAAGAAATAAATGGTCTTAAGTGAGGCCCATTGGTTAGTAAAATAGTTTCCTCATTATATTAATAAATAAATAATAATTGATCATGACATTTACGACAATTACTCTGTATTTTGTGAGTTATATTTTTATTAATTTATAAAAATCTTTGTGTTAAACGATTTCGTTTGACAATATTACAGAATCTACCAGAATATACCGAGACTTTGCAAGAGTCTGTCGAACGAGGCTTGAGGCATTTAGGTTCACAAGTAAGTAAAGTTCCGTTGATTTTTCTGCCTTAAGGAATTATGTATTTTATTACAGTGTTGTATCATAATATATTATCTCAAACCCATAGCCCATAGCCCAAATATGTCACTGCTGAGCTAAAGCCTTTTAAAAAGAACGCTTAGAGCTCATTCCATCACTCTGATCCGATGCGGATTGGTGGATACACATGCGGAAGATTTTTCCGCCACATGCAGGCTTCCTCGTTATGTGATATAATGATTAATGACAAAATATTAAATACTTGTAACTCAGTCATGGTTGATTTACACCCGCAATGCATGTTATATCCACTTGTATTCCTCGGCTTTACATATTGAGAACAACACGAGATTATATTTAATTTATGTTAAATATAAATAAACATAGAGGATCCAATCGATGCGACAGATATAAAAAACCAAATTTAGAAGTAGACAATTAACAGATATAGAGTTATAAACATAGAAATTGCGAGAAAAATTACTCTTGTAGTATAAAATTTCAAATTATATTTACTTAGTAGGAATAAAAGTGTAATTAAAAAGTAATTTTATTTCATATTAAATACATAATGACCTCGGTTGCCACAACAACGAACAACGTAATAATACTTTGTTGCACAAGTATTTTGTAAGGTCTACTTTGTAGCGCGGCTTGTTCATGGCAAGCTGAGTTTGCTGAACTACGTTTTAATGGTCTCATAATGTTGCCTTATTAAAATTACAATAATAGTGCATTTTTAAACAAATAAATTTATATACATACTTATATGCTTATATGCTTAGAATACCAATAGTATTTATGTGCCTCTAAGCGTTAAGCCCGCGGTCCTATAGGTCCAGTGTCGTACCAATAAAACACTGAGTCTCACATCAGCCTTATGTGCCTGTTTTTGCCTGTTCTCTCTGCGGTGGAATCGGATTGCCGTTACGCCGAGATTGACCATTGAGCCCGAAGTTCATATGCTATTCTGTAAGAGCAAACTCGAAACTCATCTCAGAAAACGGTCGTGAAATGTCAGAAAGTGATATTGACCTTAATAATTATAACGTTTCAAGAATACACGCATCAAAATAGTATAGGTAAGCGGACGAGCAATTGGGCCCCCTGATGGTAAGTGGTCACCAATGCTCATAAACATTAGCATTGTAAGAAATGTTAACCATCGCTTTCATCGCCAATGCGCCATAAACCTTGGTAACTTAGATGTTATGTCCCTTGTGACTGTAATAACACTGGCTCACTCACCCTTAAAACCGGAACATAACAATACCAAGTACCGCCGTTTTGCGGTAGAATGTCTGATGAATGGATGTTACCTACCCAGACGAGCTGGCACAAAACCCTACCACCAGTGATAATCCTTAAATTTTTTTACCACAGAATGCACTCCTTTAATAATAAATGACAGTTACGATAACAAGTAAAAAAAATTAAAGACTTAAATGCTACAAATTTAAGAATAAATTTATTAACTATAAGAATAGTTTAAAAACAAATCTATATCCTTTATTTACACATTAGTTGAAGCGAAGTCAGGGCGGGTAGCTTGTGTATATGTATAAATGAACGCCATGTCAAATGCATGCTGCATTGTCAGACCATGTGATATACCCAGTAAAGAAGATTAACTTAACATTTTATCTTTAATGTCTTTAAATTGCGTAGAAATCCCGATAAAAGATAAGTAAAGCAACCAAAATAAAACTGTTATAAGCGCTGTATTGTATAAATACTAAAAAAAGACAAGCAATTTTCAGGTAATTAATTTTACCGACAGACAATAATTATTTTATTTATTTTTTTCAGAAACATTATCCAATATGTCACTTGGAAAGAAAGATTCACAGATTGAACACTAATGAATATGAGTACAGGCCCGCGTACTACGAAGAGGTCCGTTGTACCATGACCCCCGTCGATGACGCTGGCGTCACGAACGAGGTAACGATTTATTGTTGCGCAACTTTAGAGTTATGGCGACGCGGTTAAAATTACTTTAATGTTGCCATCATTTAAATATATGTTGTTTAGATTAATATAATCTGTATATTTAAAAAAATACCTTCAGGATATTTTTAATTGACCAATTTTTATTAATGGTATTTTATTAATATCATAATATTTCAAAAAAATTTTGTTAGACATCCTAGTCTAATTGAGAGATTATTATTTAAAAATGAAATGATGTGTAGTTACTATGACTACAACATGTCGCAGATACAGAAATAAACTAAGTATAATTTTATATATAAATATACTTCGTTCAACTTATTGTAACCACTTTATTTTCCGTTTTGCTAGAATATATATCCCGAGACAGTTGGCGTTGTTTTGGCGAATTTTTAATGATTTAAAAGTAGCTTTACTCGTTATGTTCGGTAATATTCAAAAGAAAAAACACATCTAATATAAATAAAACAATGGTTTTATTCCTATTATTACGTTACAGAATGGGACATAGAATGTTATTTTATTTATTATAAATTTATCATTTCATTGGATAGCAAGTATTAACCACATAAATTAAATGTATGTTAGGTATGTTCGAGCCTCGGGTTTTCATGCGTTCAATGGAACAAGACAATACACTTGACAAGAAGGCGGTATTCAAGGTGAGAGATTTAGAAATACTAATATATATTAAGAAATATTTTACATTTTTATATAACTATAAAAATGTTTCATATAAACAAAAAAAACGGCAGTATTGGTATTCATTTATTCGACTTTAATTCACGCAATAAAATAAAAGACTATAATTATAAATATTTTCAAACATCATTTGTGAAATGACATATTTAAAGAATATGACTTCGAATAAAATTTATTTTATGTAAAAATATAAATATTTATATAAACAATAACTTATTTTATGTAACCTCAACAGTGACTGCTGGGAAACTAAGACTATGGTGATACCAGCGGGATGCGAGTGCATGTGGCCTGTCCACAGATTGGGACAGCTAACGTTACACGTCTAAGATACTGATAAATTCAAAAATAATTGATTTAGAATTAATTTTAATAACAATTTGTTAAAATATATAGAAACGATAATTTATTAATTGTTTTATTAGGAAAAAAATTATTGTAAATTAATTTATATTATGAATATTGATGTTATAATGAGATAATATTTAATGTATCTTGAAAATAAAATATTTAACAGTATTGAGTGTTTCTTTATCTAGAATATTAAAGTTTCCGCCCGCCTCACGCGGAATTCCTTTTCAATTCAAAATATCATGTTTGATAATGTTAAGACGTGAAAGCGTAACAAACAAATAAACCTACTTTCGTATTTATTAGTAAAAATGTGTACAATTTTATACATAACTAGCTAAGTCCCGGCTTCGGACGGGTACATAAAAAGAAAAATGTAATTTGGATAGGATTTGCGTAAAATCCATTCTTAGCGTCTTCGTTGGTGAAGGAGTAAATGTGACAAATATCAAGTCAATCGGGAGGATAGCTTAAGAGATCTCGTGATGAGTGGTTTTTCGCTTATATATGTAGATTATAAGCAAACGATAAAAACTGCTTTTCATTTCGAGCATTAAGTTTCTGCATAATATAGAAAATTTACATCACCGAACTTCTCTAATTAATATGTTATATTAAAAAAATGAAACATTTTAATTTTTTTTTAATCTCTAAACGAAGATATTTATCAACTTCGAAGTAAAATATATAAATAATTTTCCAAAATCACGAGTGATAAGTATTTGCATAGATTTAATTATAATTTCAGAACGATTACATTCACTGTATTTCTATAAAGGTTAATAGTTATAATACTGATAATAAAACACTTCGGTGCTATTAAAAATATATTTCTTTTATTATGTTTAATGAACTTAATCATTATTTACAAACGTAGCTTCGCGTATAATTAAGCAGTAACTTTCTCTTTCTGTCATTATTGATTTGACATTCGAAAGAGGAAGACAGGGCATTGTTTCAATCCGATCGATCCTTAATCGAATAAGTATTATATTACTTTTATATTCATTGGCTAGAGCGTCTTTTATCTGATTAAACTACTACATTAATTTAACTTTCAAGCCCAGGCCATTGAGGTTTCACAAGCTATAATATGTTTTAATAATTATTTATCTTGTGACCGGGCGGCGATGTGGAACCCGCATAAAACAGCATTGGAGCGTAAAGGAAAAAGCTCCAAACATTCTCCGTGAGACGGATGAGACGAGCCATGTCCAAGGTTGGCATTGGCGATGAAAGTTTGATATTTCTTTCAGTGCCCTGAAATGTATATAGGCGTTGGTGACCACTTCCCATCAGGTGAAACATTTCTCTGCCTCTGCGTCTGCCTGACAACATAAAATTAAAAAAAACATGGAACTTTTACCAGCGTAGTTTTTATGAATCTGAAAAAAATAGACACAAATTGTTTAGAAATAAAACTAGAAAACAGACGTCTCGCCTTATTAATTTCAGTTATTTCCATCGTATAATATAGGTATGTGAGATTTCAAATGCAGAGGAGGTATATTCTTGCAATTTATAAATGCGGCCAAAATCATTCTTTAGGGTGTAAATTTAAAGAAATACAAATATTAATTGTCGAATCTAAGTATATATTTGATATTTATTATGTACGCAAAAATTTAAAAGATTTCTTGAGAAATTGTGACCTACATACTGTTAACACTAGAAACAAACATAAACATGGAAGTACTCCTTCCCGATTGCAAAGAGTTAGTAACACTTTTGTTAGACAATGTATACGCAAAAAACAACAGGAATCCAGAAAACGTTACTATAATATCCTATTGTAAATTTAAAAACGAATCGTACAAGTAATTGCTGTTATGGTGTCTCAGAACGGCCGAACTACTTATATTTTTGATTGCCAACATGCCTTTCACCAAAGAGCAACGCTTGGTTTGCGTGCGAGTATATTTTGAGAACAGTTAATCGCTTATTCGCGTTCGTCGGCTATTTTAATTTCATTATGGATTACGTAATATTGGAGATACCCCAAGTAATGCCACTATCTCAACAACTTTTTCGAAAAGACTTCGATAACGTCCACAAAAGATTTGAAAAGCGTCGCCTATGAAACGGTCATCGTTTATCAAATGTAAAAAGTAAAATTTAATTAGTTAACTTTAAAAAGTAAAATTTCCTTCTTTGTTTACATTTTGGTATCAATAAATAAATAATTACAAATAGCATATTTTTAACTATTGTTCGAAATAGTTGGATCGTTTTGAGACAATCTATATATCCTTTATATTATCCTTTAGATCGCCTCCATACCATTACAAATTAAAATAGAATTTTATTAATCTTCTTGTATAACCTAATTGTTATATATTTCGACGAGCCGGCTGGTAGATACTTGCCTTTCAAATTCAAATTTCTTCTAATTCTTTAATCTGTCGTCTTCATGAGTCTTGTGTGAATTATGTTCCAGAATATTATTATATTATATTCCTCAAATATATAACAATTATAGGTTTTACAAAAATAATATCAATATATAATATATTGAAATAAAAGAACCCGCAGTTTCTCCGCTCAATCCGCTGTTCTCAGGTCTGATATGTTTATTTTCGAAGCGGTGGTAGATTGTCAATCAATAAGGAAGTGTGAATAGTGTAAAGCCTCTTTATTGAATTAATATGTTGACTTTGAGTTTATTATGCCTTATGTTTAAATATCGATTTCGCTATTTTTTTCAGTAAAACCACCGGAAGATTATAATATATTAAGTTTTCTGTAAATTTGTTGAAATATGACAATAATTGTTGAAGAAGTCGGAAAAAAAACGAGCCGACTGGGAGCTTTCATCGAAAACGCTGTAATATCCCTTTGAAATATAACAAAATAATGTATGGTGAAATTGTTCCCCTTTCATAGATCTACAGAAAAATCCGCGATAGCATGTCTATCTTTTAAGGATAGCTTAGGAGTTATCGTAAAATTAAAACTATCGCGCACTAAATGGACCCCGCTATCGCCCACTGTGGCTAAAAGCTGATACAATACTACGAAATAATTCTTTTTTAGAAATATTTATTCTGCTACCCGGGCGAAGTCTGTGCGGATCGCTAGTATATGTATATATAATTATATTACTTACTAATTTCCACTCGCTTCGTACGATTGTGTGGCCCATCCCTCAGGTGTTTTATTTATTATGTTTATACGGAATAAACTTCATTTGAACATTTATATCACGTTTTAATAAGTTAAGGTATAAATTTTAACTTCCCGATGAGTTTGAAACTCGTGTTTTAAAAGTTACAAAATTTGAGACGAATAAGATAAAACAGATAATTAATAATTATTTCATCCCGTATATGCATTGTGTTCGTTTCAAATCTTAATTAAGTCAATATTAATTGATCATATACATTGATTAAAACATGTTATTGTACATATTTTAATCTTTAGATAGACAATTTCATTGTCACGAATATCTGCTTACATCATCAACAGAAGATTGACGGTTCAAAATCAATAAACCACAACATAGAAATGGTCACAAAATGTATATATATATAACCGAGGCGCTTTATTAATAACAATGATAAAAAAATGTTAAAATTATGAAGTAAAGGATGTCGCATTGTATAGTTGTTCTATTTAGTATTTAAATGTCGGCGTTATTATGTATAAGTTGGCGATGAACCATGAGTAGCTTTGTTTAACCCACGACAATAGTGAACGCTTTTGAAAAAAATAAATAAAATATATAACAATTATTAAGGTCTATTAGCGCGAAACGCCTACAATTGATCTCGTTTTTAAATAATACAAAAATATAAATTAAAAAAGTTATAAATGACACAGGTCAATCGTTTGGACTTTCAAATTATAATCAATGCAGCAATATCTCCCCTAGCGGATGGCATTAAATTAGGCCTTAGCCCACATATACAGAAATGACGTAATGATGTATGTGAATATACTTTAGCCACTTATTAGCCACATATATTTAAACCACAAGAGGAATAAAGACAAATAAACAACTAATACATTAAATTGACACGATATCATTGGTCGAGATCTTGAATATTCTATTATTTTCACTATGGGCTCTTTATAATAGTATCGTTACAAGTTAAATTAAAATGGTTATAAGTATATGGTAAAATGGTTTATATGTTTGGTGGAGAGTGTTGAGTTATATACATACAGTAAAATATTGTGAATGCCCCATTGCTGAGCTAAGGCTTCTTCTCCTTTTTTGAGCTAATTCCACCACGCTGTTCCATTGCGGATTGGTGGAATACACATGTGACAGAGTTTCAGTGAAATTTGACACATGCAGGTTTCCTCACGATGTTTTCCTTCACCGTCAAGCTCGAGATGAATTATAATCACAAATTAAGCACATGAAATTCAGTGGTGCTTGCCCGGGTTTAAACCCACGATCATCGGTTAAGATTCACGCGTTCTTACCACTGGGCCATTTTTATATACATAATACAGTAAAACTATTAGCAAATCGCATGGAATATGTAAATCTATGTCTGTACTCCTTCTTTGATTGGAATACGGTATACGTCTTAATAAGATAAAAGCCTGCAACAACTGTAGTAGACTGACCCGGAGGTACTGGGTTCAATGGGCCCGGAGTCTGGAAGTTGGAAGTGTGTGCATCCCGTGCCTCGGAAAGCACGTAAAGCCGTTGGTCCTGCGCCTGAACTCTTTCCGGTGGTGTCGGATTGCCGTCTCATCGGATTATGAGAGCTAGGGAATAGAGAGCGGACCTGTGTTCGCACCTAGTGCACTTCGTGACCTAGTGTTGTGCGCACACACTTGTGCACTATAATATCTACTACTCCTACTTGACTAATCTCCCTTGAAATTGGCCGCCGTGGCCGAAATCGGTCAAGAGGACATTATTATTATCACTAATTAATTTTTAATATGTATCTATATATAATCGAATGAACTTTTAATACGAAAAATACTCGCCAAACTCTTTATCTATCTATAACAACTTTTCGTATCATACTTTAGAAAAAAAAAACAACGGGTTGCACTCCGGCTGTGCCAGCAGAAGTGGAAACTTGAATATTATTAACGTTGTGCATTTTTGATATTTTGGAATGATTAGGGAAAAATTTTGCTCGAATTGCTTTAATTATCATTATAAAAGTATTATCATTTATGTGATAAAATACAATATTCATTTATTGCGCTATCGCGCACACAAACATGACAATTTATATTACATTAAAAATTTAACACTTCAAAATCCGTCTTATGAATTTTCAATCAGGGTCAAGTGACCTGTCGCGAGTTTAACATTTTTACCCATCACAAAAAAGTCCACAACGCCGTTAAAGAAGTTTTTACTTCAAAAATTTAAGACGTCAGAATCCGTCTTACGAATTTTTAATCAGGGTTTTCACTTCAAAAAGTTTTGACGAATATAAATTAACTATTAATTTTATACTAAAATAACTTCGTACCTAATTTGGATCCACATTGAAACTCAAAGATACATAATGTCCGATCTTAAAATTTCGATTTTCTCTGATAAATCGAACATATTATTGTTACTATACTAACCCACGATCGTTATCTCGGCATAATTGAGTGTGAATTGTCATAATTAAACCCCGTTATACTATCGCATTGACACGGTAAGGCAGGGACGAAACATTAGAGATTATTTGACAACTTAAGGAAGCTTAAAAGAAATAAAAAACGATCTCCTTTTTGTATAGATTTCACTGCGATGTATATAACTGAGAAGAGTTTTTCTTTTGATTATTTGATTCTTTTGATTACTAAATAATTATAATTTCGATAAATAGTTCAATGACCACACTAAAATAGATATACCCCAGCAAGTAACGAAACTAATCAGTATAAACTCAAAATTGTGCCCTTTTAGTGGTGGCCTACTATCATGACGTCAATGCGACAAAATATATCGTACATATATAACGGAGTTTAGTAATAATACTGCACTTGACAGTTAACTATCTCGTGTACGTAAATAGATACGAAACGAGATCCGTACGAAGTTTATATAGATACTCTATAACTAGTACGATATATTTCATTTAGCCGAATATAATTAGACGTTGTTTTAACTTAATCTATTTTCCATAGTGACATTGATTTAACAATCGATTCGACAAATGCATTGTAGTAAGTTATATCTCAGAAAGGGGTGCCTTTCTATTGAATAAAACCAGTATATTTAATAAAAAAAGTTACTAATTGTGAAATAAATTTCATGATAACACGAAAAAGGTATTTTTAATGCCTTATTGAGCTATCACTAGACACCTACCCAACTTGATACATGAGCAGTTCACCTACCTTACTAATTAAAATTAGAATTTTAGTCAGTTCAATATGAAGGTCGTTTCGTAAGAGCGTATTTTGTCAAAAAACGGAACAAACATACATATTATAAAATAAATATGTACGCATTAACGCCATATATAGATCGTAGTATTCGTACTTACGATAAAGGAAGTACTTGTTGTATTTGATTTTCTGACAAAAATTTTTGCTAGTCTCAAAACGGACCGAGAAAAGATAACATAATGTATACACTCGCTGGTAGAGCTTTGTGCAAGCTCGTCTAGGTAGGTACTCATCAGATATTCTACCGCAAAACAGCAATACTTTGTATTGTTGTGTTCCGGTTTGAAGGTGAGTGAGCCAGTGGTAAGTGGTCATCAACACCCATATAAATTGTCACTATAATAAATATTACCCATCCTTTACATCGCTAATGCACCTATAGTTACACTGGCTCACTCACTTTTCAAACCGGAACACGACAGTAATAAGTATTTCTGTTGGCGGTAGAATAGGTGATAAACGATGGTGATAACTACGAAACGGGCTTACACAAAGTTCAACCACCAAGTAAACATGGTACGAATACGAATGGCAGCTACTGCGCACTCGCATCGTTTAAAAGTATAAATAATTTAAAAAAGTTTCAAATTTTGCAACAAAATAAAATGTGTAGGCAAAAGATATATAGCGTAGTACTGTTCGCTCACAGTGCGGCATTTTTCTTCCTTTTTGCTTTATTATACCAATCCTAACTTCTGAACGAAAGGTCAATATCGAACAATTTAAAAAGGAAATTAAATGTTCGTATAAGGTCCTCCAGACCGATTTCGGCCACGGCGGCCAATCTCAAGAGAGATTAGCCAACTGCGCAGGAGATATTATAGTGCACAAGTGTGTGCGCAAACACAAGTGCACTGCACTCTCTATTCCCTAGCTCTCATGATCCGATGGGACGGCAATCCGACACGACCGGAAAGAGTTCAGGCGCAGGACCAACGGCTTTACGTGCTTTCCGAGGCACGGGAGTGTATACACTTCCAACTTCCAGACTCCGGGCTGCTACTGAGAAATTTAAATAGAAAATCTCAATAACATTTCATTGGCCCGACCTGGGAATTGAACCCATGGCCACCGGGTCTGCGGCCTTATATCTAGCCACTAGACCAACGAGGCAGTCCTATCAACCATTCGTAATCAACCTTTGTTATAAAGATATTTAATTGCATGAGAATTAATTATCTTTCGATTCTACCCGTGTTTTTATTGACTAATGTAAACAAAAAGCAGTTATTGTGACCACATGTATAGGGTTTTCCATTAAGGGCGCTTGATCGTGCAGAACTTCCATCGTAGCGTGTGCTGTGTGGCACGTAGCGCCGTCCTGTTGAAACCACATGTTGTCCAGATCCATATTCTCGATTTCAGGCCAAAAGAAGTTGGTTATCATCGACCGGTATCGCTCACCATTGACGGTGACGGCCACACCATTATCGTTTTCGAAAAAATACGGACCAATCACGCCTCCGGCCCAAAATCCGCACCAAACAGTCACTTTCTGCGGGTGCATTGCCACTTGGTGAACCTCGTGTGGATTGGTCTCGTCCCAAATACGGCAATTTTGCTTGTTGACATAGCCATTCATCCAAAAATGCGCCTCGTCGCTGAAGATGATTTTTTTGCCAAAATCGGCGTCAACTTCCAACTGCTCTAATGCCCAGTCAGCGAACACACGGCGCTGTCTATGGTCATTAACCTTGAGCTCTTGGGTCAGCTGGATGTTGTACGGGTGCAGGCTCAAGTCACAACGCAAAATTCGCCAAGTTGTCGTCTGCGAAAGGCCGAGTTCCTGTGCGCGACGCGGAATTGACTGCCGCGGGTTTTCGAGGACACTGTCGCGCACAGCGGCGATATTCTCGGCAGATCTCGCGTTACGTTGACGCACGGGAACCGGCTGATTGTTAACTGACCCGGTTGACTCGAATTTGTCCACCAATCGACGGATAGTCGACTCGGCAGAACGATCATCGCGACCGTAAAACGGGCGAAGTGCGCGGAACGTTGCTCGAACTGAAGACCCATTTTCATAAAACAATTTTATGATTTGCACGTGCTGCTCGACACTGTAACCTGCCATGGTGATTTGGGAGGACGGAATGAATATAACACACTGCATTTGACAGCTGTCACTCAAACAACATGGCCGCAATCAGCTGTCAAAGTTCAAGCGTCCCTATTGGAAAACCCCATACATACTATAATAGTTAAATATGGATGTAGGACTTTTTTGTATCAATAGTTTAAGTAGCGCACGCCAAGAAATGACTATTATAGTAAAAAATTGATACATTGGTTTGTATGAACGGTTTCGTAAGGATCTCTAATTTTTTTGAAAATAAAATTCAGTCTATGGTAACAATTGATAATGTAGCTGTCGATGAAAGATTTTTTGAAGTTCGCTTAATAGTATTTGAGTTTATCCATTATAGCACTGCACCCGCGACTTCGTCCGTGAAAATTTAAGAACTATTATTTAACGTAAACACGTAAATTAGTATTTGTTAAATATACTAAACGTAGTACAGCTACAGTTTGTTCAAACCATGACATTTTTCTTACTTAGAGAATTTTTATACCCGTCATAACTTCTAAACGAAAAGTCCGATCCGAATAATTTAAAATGGAATTTACATGTTCGTAATCAACCTTAATTATCAAAACATTTAAATGGATAAGGATTAATAACATGATACCAATATCACCACTATTAGATTGCACCCGTATTTGAACTTAATAATTTAAACAAAAACTGTTATTGTAGCTTAACTACAATAGTTAGACATATATCATCGCGGACGTTTTCATGAGCAATCATGAGTACTATTAAGATACAGAATATTTTTTTTTATATATCGTCAATAGTTTTCGCAGCGCACGCAAAATAATGACTTTTATAGACAACATTTTCATACCTTGGGTTACATCGTTCCATTTTAGGTAAAGATCTCTAATTTTTTGAAGATATAAAATAGCCTATTTTACTCGGTAAAGATGTACCTTTCTAATGGTGAAGTTTATAATCGGGTGAGTTCTTTTTAGTTAAATCATAACAAACAAACAAAAAAACAAATCTTACCGCTTAATATTAGTATAGATAATAATACAACACTATTTCACTTGACCACTCATAATCACTTTAACTTCGCCTACATTTAAAACGTCATTTTTTTCACGAATCCTTAACGACTACCGAAGATTATATTCAAGCTACCAATGATATCACGAAAAATTCAATGTCATACTTGTTTATCTGTCTTGTTTGATTGATTGAATTAGTGCTCCGATTTACGCAGGTCATTCATATTTTAAAGCGTTCATATATACTCACGTTCATAATAATGTCAATGCTCGTTTTGAAAGGAATTATTACTGTTTCCTATCCCGCTGATTTTTATTGCAGGTTCTTCTCAGATCTGTGGCTTTTTTCCGACCCGGTGGAAGATTTTAACAATAAATATACATAAGTGTTATAGTTCTATATTGAATAAAGATTTTTGACCTTTGACATTGACTACTTACTTAGTAAGCGGTTGCTACGATTAATTTGAGGAGTTGTTAGGAGTGAGGAAGACAATCGTCAAAGAGGTCAGGATCGAACCTGCGACTTTTACATCGGCCAAACCATTGCGCTACTGAATCTTAGTTAAGCGAAGATAAGAAAGTAACGGATAAATTAGAAAACGCAGTATTAAAAAAGTTGGAAAAATTATTTAAAAAAATTACCTACTTTTTTTGAGAATTGAAATTCTCAAAACGCGGTTAACGAGATTTAATTTTTCTATACGTGGCAACGATAGTGATAGCTAACTAAATACGAGGTGAGATCACTTGGCGCACGATTTCTTAAAATTATTCCACTTTACTATAAATGTATTTTTATTTAAAATTATAACATCAAGACTTCTATTATGTACACATTCAGGACGTATTTCTGCAGGACGTATTTCTGTCTTTTAGGACAGAAAAAAGAAACTAAATTAAATTTCAGTCATAACAGATATAAAATTTACATAAAATGATAAAACTACGTTACGTCTACACTATTATATATTTTACCCGACGTCGTGCATGCGCAAGCGCCAGTGCGATCTCGGTGTGCGTGAGAGGCTCTCGTGGAGGTCGTTACTTGTACGGACAGCATAATAACAAGTGAGTTTTACAATAATTCGATAAATAATGTAAAACAATTTATTGATTACAATGATCTCAAAGATATAAATGCATGTTTTATACATATTATACATATTCAAATTATTACATGTTTAATATAATTTTATTTGTCTTGTTTTTATATATGCTAATATGCTCAATCTGGTTTGTCAACATTAACATTATAAGCTTTTATAACATATATACCTATCTATATCTAATAATATTTATATTTTGAATAATATTATAAATACAGTCAATTAAAGATATTTCCTACTAAAACTATACGGATATAATTACGATTTCCTTTAAGAATAAAGTTGTATACATGATACGGATTTGTTTAAATATATATATTTTAATATATATTTTATATATTTATTGTGTAATATAACAATAAATAAACTGAGCTCTTATAAAAACTGTAAATTTTGTTTATAAAATAAAATAAAAAATTACATATCTTCCTATAAAATCATACCAGAACGTCGTTACGATCGATAGTTATTTTTATATGTTTATAGATTTATATATACGATATATATTGTCGCAAATCTTTTTAAAACAAAATAAGTACGAATTGCTACCATATTTGAAACTATTTCTAATTAAATCACAGTGGATGATATATAACAGATAATAATAAAAAGACTAAATTTCAACATTAAATGTACTTTTGAATAAAAATCATCAAGTAAATACTGCGATTATGTTTAGCCTATTATAAGTTTTAAGTTCTACATTGTATGCACAATCTCATTTGACACTTTTAATTTGTATGTAGGTCTATGTTACTTAACTTTTATTTTTATTAATTGAACTTGGAATAAGTTTATGATTTGTTAATTAGAAGCCGAGATGGCCCAGTGGTAAGAACGCGTGAATCTTAACCGATGATCGTGGGTTCAAATCCAGGCAAGCACCACTGAATTTCATGTGCTTAATTTGTGATTATAATTAATCTCGTGCTTGACAGTGAAGGAAAACATCGTGAGGAAACCTTCATGTGTCAAATTTCACTGAAATTCTGTCACATGTGTATTCCACCAATCCGCATTGGAGCAGCGTGGTGGAATAAGCTTAAAACCTTCTTCTCAAAAGAGGAGAAGAGGCCTTAGCCCAGCAGTGGGACATTCACGGGCTGTTACTTTGTTAATTACTGTTCTTTAAGTTAGGCCACTTTATTCCGATACAGTTTGTCGACATCAAATCCCATCAATTAACATACTTAATAAAAAAGTCGTTGCCATTAATGTCTATGAAAACTTGCACAGTCATCACTCAAAAATAATCTTAAAATTTAGATTGGGATGCTGCTTGCTAATAATAACAGTTGATCATATTAAAGTAGCGTAAATTCAAATTAGAAAAGGCACATCACGTTTGTGAGGACACGATTACCGAGATAAATTATATATTTTTTGTGACAAGTTTATGAATTCATTATTCTTGTGCTTCAAGTAAATAATTAAACAAACACTTACCTTACTTAGTCAACAAGAAATCAGTCGACTCGGAAAGCCTGTTTAAATTGAACTCAATCATTTATCTTTAAGTACTCTAAGTGCAAAAGGTCCAATGTAAGGATCACTTTTAATTTAAAACTGCACAAGTCGTATGTCACTAACGTTTTTTTTACATTTGAAGCTCTAATAATAATAACATTGCACATTAGTTGTCATAAACACAGTAGAGGTTATAAATTTCCTCATACGACCTTTTATATTAAGAGTGGCGTAATGTACTAAAGCTATGGAACTGGTTGTATCTTTTTAATTCCAACAATAGATTGATCAATTAGATTAAAAACTGTTTCCTCTGTAAATGTGACAATTAACAGCGAGATAACAATGTTATTTAAAAAAGTATTTTGTACTATACATAATATGTATTGTTGTAAATAGTCCTTTTGTAATTTATTATTTTTTATTTTATCCATATTACAACCGTAACGAAACTTATGTAGGCGCGATGCATATATACATACATACGCACACTCAAATGTTAAGACTTAACATTAATTTCGATATTTTACTTCTGTTCACAGTTTCTTCACAATGTTTTCAAAGCATATTTAAGTTTTCAAAAACGGAAGTAAAGACCGTGTAACAAAAACAAATTCCCGCCTCCACAAAATTATTCCTGGGACATAGTATTCGTTTCAATTATAAAATTCTGCTGATATTATTTTTAAGTTCGACTATAAATACATTTAAATATTAAAGAATGATAATGAGACTTATTGCAGAGTACAAGGATATGCATACATTATTAAGAAAGCGTAGAAGACGTGTTTGTTGATATCCATAGAGGGAGCCAATTCTACTAACAAATTGCCACGTTAGCGCAATCGAATCGAAGCGTGATCGATGCCGTTTATCCGTTTTCTTATTCTTTAATTTAACTATCGCCTATTGGCATAAAAGTTGTCAATTAAGATTGGTCTTAGCATAACGGTATATTATGTTAACATCATATCGGTTCGGTTCCGATCCTAATAAATACAGAATAGTCAACTTTGGGTCGGAATGGAATCGGGAACGTATCGTAATCGTTATAGTTTAGTAGTATTCGGCTCCAGGACATAAATTAAATTGTATAAAGTTTATTTTCTACAAAGTTATTTTAATAAAAAGTACTAACCACTATCTATAGAGTTTCTTACAGGTTTTTCCCGGTAGAAACATAAAATTCAATTTAAATCCTGAAATCTTACTATTTACTTTTATTATTTGTATTAGTATAGAAAATAAAGATTTTATTTATTACTATATATATAATATGCATAAAAACAACATACTAACCAAATTGTAACTAATTAGGAATATATAGTATTATTTTAACATATTCTTTATTTGACCTACGTTTAACTTAATCAGTAAGAGGCACGTCTTAATTTATCTTTTATCGTATTCATATCATGAGTCGCGGTAAATCTCTAAAACAAAAATAATTATTTTTAAATTTAATTACGAAATTGTACAGTTAGCAAATCGTAATATTTTTTTATAGATATACATACGTTTTGTTAAATTAAATAACGGTCGCGCTCGAGCCGTCGAGCCGTTCGGACGTGTACAAGTAACATATTATTGTTATCAATGTTTCTTGGATGTTTTCTCCGATTACCCTCGCTTGTTTATTGGCTTTCGTTATTTTCTGCCGTGATATATTGTAATGGCTTTGTATATGGATTTTGTTTTTCGTTAACGGTTGGTTTTGTTGTTTGAGTATAGTCTTTCATAGACCTATTTTTCTTCATTTTTTTTTGGTTGTTTTTGTCGTTGTGGTTTTGTTGGTCATAATTGTTTATTGTTCTTTTGGTGTCGACGATGGACGTTGATACAGAATTGTCATCTGACAATAATATTAGGCGAAAACGTCTACTTGTGGGACCCGACCTGTTTGATTCCGGCTCCGATACGGAGACGGAAGTCAGGGTCGCGGCCAAAATTAGTAGTGCTCGGCGTGGAAAAGTCGCCTCCAGAGGTCGCGGAAGCCTTGCTCAGGCCAAGGCTGAACTTAAGGCGTAGGCCGATGAAGCCCGGGAGGAGGCTTTCGAGCGCTCGCTTAGGAGCAGGGCGCTCCGGAATGAAGAGGCGTCCGAGGGCTCCCTAAGAAGTCGGGCTTTCCATAAGGATGCGCCCGAAGTCGTGCTGGACTTTAACGAATCCTCTTCCTCGGATGTACATAGGGAGGATCCCTTAAAATTGGGTGCTGAAGAGCTCATTTGGGAAGTAGCCCAAAAGTCGGGCAATTTAAAGAGTAGCTTCATTAAGAAGCTAAAAGAGTCGGTGGCTTCGCTTCAAAGTATCGTCGACACTCTGGCGTCAAGGACCGAAGCGGAGGAGACCCGCAGGCTCCGTGCGGATAATAGTCACCTCCGCAAGGAAATTGACGAGTTAAAGGCCGAACTTAAGGTGCATAGCCGCGAATTCACTGAGATGCGAACCTCGGTGGCGACGGCGAACGGTTCGGGTGCTAGCGTCTTGCAAGACTTTGGAGGAATTCAGGGCCTCAATTGTCTCGTCAGTCGACATGATGATAAATGCCTACAGGGCGGGAATTGAGGACCACCTTCTTCCTGCGAAGGTGCATCGTCCCCCGCTAGCCGCGGACAAAAGACAGGTTGCGGTGCAGGAAATTGCACCTACGTACGCGCAGGCTACTGCGCATCGCATCTGTGGCGGATTTAAGGTTCGCCGCTCGGCAACAGGGGCCAGAGTACTGGAGTTACCAAAAGCACAGTCGGTGCAGGCGGAGAAGCTTGCGGAAAAGCTTCGCACTGTGCTTGACGGGGTGGCCAACGTCGTCCGGCCCATAAAGAGGGTTGACTTAAGGGTGATGGGGCTTGACGACTCAGTCACTCCAGAAAAGGTGGCTGCAGCAGTCGCTCGTGCAGGAGACTGCACACCTGAAGCGGTCAAGTGTGGAGCGATGCAGTGTGGACCCGGATATATGGGTATGGTCCGCGTCACCTGTCCCATCACGGTGGCGAAGAAGTTGTCCGACGCCGGTCGTCTTCTGATTGGGTGGAGCTCTGCCAAAGCGTGCGTGCTGGAGCAACGCCCTCTGCGTTGTTACAAATGCATGGGCGTTAGCCACACGAAGTTGCTCTGCCCATCCAAGGCGGAACGATGCGGGCTTTGCTACCAGTGTGGTGTCGAAGGCCACAAGTCCCCGACCTGAACGGGAAAGCTGCGCTGTGCAGTATGTGCAGACGCCGGAAGCCCCTCCGAGAGAGCCCCCGTCCTGCCCGGTATGGGGGTGCTTTGCTACGCAGACGACACTCTCATCACCGCGACGGGGTGGGTCTTTTGGGAGGCGGCTGACAGAAGTCGGAACAACTCTGACCGTGGACCGAATGGAAATGCTGGGCCTGAGGGTCTCCATATCTAAAACGGAGGCCCTCCTCTTCCACGGTCCACGGAGAGGCCCCGCTCGAAGGGCGAGTATCACCGTGATTAACGTGCAGGCCCAGATGAAGTACCTGGGCCTGATCCTGGACGGGCGATGGATCTTCAGGCAGCACTTCGTGCAGATCGGCCCGAAGCTCGTCAACGCCGCCGCCGCCTTGAGACGCCTCCTACCCAACGTGGGAGGATCGGGATCACTATGCTGGCGCCTCTTTGCCGGTGTAGTGAGGTCAATGACACTGTATGGTGCGCCGATATGGGTCGACGCACTCACCACTCACAACCGGGCCCTCCTGCGGAGGCCGCAGAGGGTCATATCGGTGAGGGCGATAAGAGGGTAACGTACGGTGTCTTGACAGCGGCGACGCTCCTCGCGGGCGATCCGCCTTGGGAACTCCAAGGGGAGGTGCTCGCAGAGGTGTATCGCTTCCGGGCCGAGGCAAGAGACCGCGGCGACCGTCCAGGGTCGGCAGAGGTCGAGCGAATCAGGTCTTTAGCCCAGCAAGCCCTGATAGCCCGATGGGAGGAGGACCTGTGGTCCCCCACGGCGGGCCTGGCGACAGTGGATGCGATATGTTATAAAAGATCTAGGTGTTATATTTGATAATAAGCTGAAATTTAATAGACATATTGACATAATGACAAAAAATTGCTATAAAATATTAGGGTTTGTTATCAGAAATTGTAAAGAGTTCCGCAATCCAAAAACAAAAATTTATATATACAAAACCTTAGTAAGGAGCTGCCTTGAATATTGTAGTATTGTCTGGAACCCCCATTACGAAATTTACAAGAAAAACATTGAACGAATACAGAAAAGATTTCTTTGGCATCTTCGCTACAGTGAAAAACTTACTAAGCAACTACCGAGCTACAAAGACCGTATAAAGCACTACAAATTGGATACACTGGCGATACGTAGAAGTTTATTGGATATGTCTTTTCTTCATGGTGTGGTTAACGCTAAAATCGATTGCCCACAATTAATTTCTACATTTAGAATAAACGTCCCATTAAAGTCCCCTCGTGTTGATAAGTACATTCCTTTTTGCGCTAACATGTCCAACTCTAACTTAGGTTTATATTCCCCCATTAATAGATTAGTCAGACAGTATAACTCATTACACAATAAGTCAGATGTCGATATATTTTCAAATAAGCTTGCTAAATTTAAGACTCTTATGTTGAACTATTTATATATGTGTACGTTGTTGGCTCATGACAGCTGACCTTTATTGGTCTTTGTTTTATTATAATAGTTTTTTTTTTTTTAATGATTTCTTAATATTAATACCACTTATATTTCATTTTATACCCTTTTTCTTTTTTTTTTACTTTTTATACCAAATTGTGTAAAATTAATTTGTTATTTTCTTTCATTACTACTTTAGGTGCTTAGTGTTATTATTGAATGTCGTGGTCACCTATAAGTATGGCAACTCTTACCCATTAGACCCATTAACTTGTAATCTTTTAATTTGTAAGTGTTATTGTATTGTCATGTTGGTGATCCTAAATAAATAAATAAATAAATATGTCCCCACTTGAGTCGCTGGGTCAACAGAAAACGAGGCACGCTCTCGTTCAGGTTGACGCAGGTACTTACTGGACACGGATGCTTCGGTAAGTACCTGCACGGGATAGCGAGGCGGGAGGTATCACGAGTGTGGTGCGCCACGGGACACGGCGCACCACACCCTGACGGAGTGTGCTGCGTGGGAACCTCAGAGGCATTCCCTGGCGGCGATAGTCGGCGGAGATCTCTCGCTGCCGAGCGTTATCAAAGCAATGCTCGATAGCGAGAGATGCTGGTTGGAAATGGTCTCCTTCTGCGAGAGTGTCATATCGCAGAAGGAGGCCGCGGAGCGGCAGCGCGAAGAAAATGCCTCCGCAGATTCAATCCGTCAAAGAAGACCGGGAAGGAGGCGTAGGCGCTATGCGCACCTTCTCCCCCGCCTTAATAGCCGCCGGGGCTAAGGGGGCTCTCTGTATCCGGGAACCCCCACAGAAATGGAGGCCCGCATAGGCAGGCTGACCGTCGGGGCGTCACGGTAGTATGCGCAAGCGATCCCGTGGCGCCCCCCGACCAGACGGATACCGCTGGTGTTTTAGTGGGTATTCCGGCGCCTTCAGTGCCGGCGAGCCCCACATACCCCCCAGTTCACGTGGGGGAAACGAGTAAAGAGATTCTCCAGCGACATAAAAAAAAAATTGGCTTAAAATTAATATACCAAAAAAATAAACCTGACTTTTTTTATGTTCATTATTGTAGTTAAATAAAAAGAACATGTTATCAGGACGTGTTTTCTTGTGTATTAGCATTTTAACTAGTATAGGGTTTTCCATTAAGGGCGCTTGATCGTGCAGAACTTCCATCGTAGCGTGTGCTGTGTGGCACGTAGCGCCGTCCTGTTGAAACCACATGTTGTCCAGATCCATATTCTCGATTTCAGGCCAAAAGAAGTTGGTTATCATCGACCGGTATCGCTCACCATTGACGGTGACGGCCACACCATTATCGTTTTCGAAAAAATACGGACCAATCACGCCTCCGACCCAAAATCCGCACCAAACAGTCACTTTCTGCGGGTGCATTGCCACTTGGTGAACCTCGTGTGGATTGGTCTCGTCCCAAATACGGCAATTTTGCTTGTTGACATAGCCATTCATCCAAAAATGCGCCTCGTCGCTGAAGATGATTTTTTTGCCAAAATCGGCGTCAACTTCCAACTGCTCTAATGCCCAGTCAGCGAACACACGGCGCTGTCTATGGTCATGAACCTTGAGCTCTTGGGTCAGCTGGATCTTGTACGGGTGCAGGCTCAAGTCACAACGCAAAATTCGCCAAGTTGTCGTCTGCGAAAGGCCGAGTTCCTGTGCGCGACGCGGAATTGACTGCCGCGGGTTTTCGAGGACACTGTCGCGCACAGCGGCGATATTCTCGGCAGATCTCGCGTTACGTTGACGCACGGGAACCGGCTGATTGTTAACTGACCCGGTTGACTCGAATTTGTCCACCAATCGACGGATAGTCGACTCGGCAGGACGATCATCGCGACCGTAAAACGGGCGAAGTGCGCGGAACGTTGCTCGAACTGAAGACCCATTTTCATAAAACAATTTTATGATTTGCACATGCTGCTCGACACTGTAACCTGCCATGGTGGTTTGGGAGGACGGAATGAATATAACACACTGCATTTGACAGCTGTCACTCAAACAACATGGCCGCAATCAGCTGTCAAAGTTCAAGCGTCCCTATTGGAAAACCCTATAAATAATATATGGTTATGAACGACTGCCTCAAAATGTAATAACATTTTTATTTGTTACATTTAAGTAACAAGACTAACTCAAATTGGATTTAAAATCAAAAGCGTTTATGAATCGTCATTTAAATATTGCTGAGTCATTTTATCAATATATTTTTGCGTTAGCTTTAATTTTGTTTCATGATAACAAGTTTATCTTAACTACTAGATAGTGTTTATACAATATTTGCAGCCCCGGATTAACGCTCAGCCTAAAATAATATAATTATACTTTAAACGCTTGGGAACGAGCGTATCCCAACATTTCAAAGTGCCTAGGGGAGTTGGATCTCTAAGCCCGGGCCTAAATGTTTGTCACTGTTCTTCTGTCGCTCCTGTCACCTGCCCCGCTATTCCGTAAGACCTCATTCGTGAAATGTTTAAAACCGATGGAACTCCGCTATTTGGAGCGCATATCCTCCAAATGTTATAATTATTATAGTCAGTGTCGCAGAGTGCATTCTGGCATTACACGAACGTTTGTATGAGTTTGGAGTTCGTTCTCATATTATTAATATCTCTACTGAATAAGTTTAATTTTTGTTTCTCATAAAAATATATAAAATAACAAAAGCTATTATTATTGATCTCTTGCTCCATCAACAAAGCGTAAATATCTTAAATAAATCGTAGGTTAGACTAAAAACAATTACGATAGTGTCACACGGGCGAAGGACAAAATAACTGGGTATTAAAAATTATTTTTTGTTTACATTTTTCCATTGTTCATATATATTTATTTATAAAAAATGTTGTTGGGAAAGGAAAATTGAATACACAATAAAAAAACCTTTCCGAAACAACATTTTTTATTATCATAAACAACAGGATATAATTTTTCTAATGAACAATAATTGCAATAGTATGTGCACACAGTTTTATATAATTAAATTGTTGGCCAATGTTGATTTTATCAGTAGTCATTATTGATGGTGAAACATGTATTTATAAATCTAGATGATGGCATTAGAACTAAGAGACTATTACATCGTTACGCATATACATCATCAATCAAATAGGTACATATGTACCTCGTGGAAAGGGCTGCATTTTGATAAGTCGAACAATATCAGAAGTCTTAATTCAAGTAGGCTTATATAAAAAACGTATCGAAATCAATTAATATAGATTCTACCGTGAAAAATCGGCAAAAATCGGTATGTTTTACTCATGAATGTATATATTGTCAACTATATACGATTTAATTTATATTTGTGTTCTGTATGTAAATCAAAGGACACGAACTCTGGCTTTTTTATTAACCAATTATTATGCTATTGTGTAATAAACCCCTATATATTAATGTATTTATAACGTTAGGTTTGAATTAATTAATAAGCAATGTCAATAATTAAAAATATTACTAATATATTGTTTTTAATATATTATTATTATTTTTTATTTTTATTATTTATATTATATTTATCTCTTCTTCATCGCTTCACTTATATATTTTTTGTTATTAAAGAAATGATGATCTTAAGACGTATTGGTACGATGAATATATTTCAAAACTTATAAAAGAATGTTCGGAATACCAGGACAAACAATCATGACAATTTACACAATTTATAATATTAAGAAAATTAACATTACTTTTATTATTTGTAAATCACTGACTTGTACTTGTATATGAACAACATGAACTGAACAAATGCAAATTAGTTTATTTTAATAAAAACTGTGAACTTTTACAAGTAGGAATAGAAACAATGTTAGTTCTAAAATTATTATTTATTTTATTAAGAAAGGGTTTTGTTGCTCTTAAAATATAAAAGTCACATAGGCCGATATTTAAAACAATTATTGCATTAATACCCAAAACTAAGCTGTCAGTAATACATTATTACTTTTAATTTGAATTTATTTAATAAGTACATCAGTATATATTCAATAAAAATATTAAATATACATTTATATATATATATACATATACAGTGGTGATCGTATAATTAAAAACACTACCAACGGTCCTTGACATTATTAACCCTCTGTAGCATAGTGTAGACTGTAAGCAACATACCGTTAAAATTCTACTTAAATTGTAAGAAATTATTTTATGGCATAATCGGGTATTTCTATCGTTTCGTGCAAAACACGTGTTAGTAAGAATAAAAGCTAAACTAAAGAAGCCTAAGTCACTAAACAATTTTTATATTCTAGGTATGTTGCATATGTATATCTGCCACTGGAAAATAATTATTTCAGGTACTTTGAAAAAAAGATATAAATAAAATATATGCCTAAATATCATTACCATCACTGGTCAGAAATCGTTTTTTTGTAATTGTAAGCAAATAACACAAATAATTGGTATATTACTGTGGATTATTGTTTTGGTATGTATAAAATAACTATGAAGCAATAAAAAAATGAAAAAAAAAATCATTTACGATTGTTATTTACATTTGCTGTGATAAAATAAGTTTGACCAAAAAAAATAATCATTACCGTCAACTAAAATTGAAATAAGAAAATCATCCTGTACGGACGCGTTAGTGAGGTTACCTGCCCCTTTCCCTTTGCACGATCCTCGTCCAGTCGACCAGTGAACAGAGAACAGGGTGAACGTCTTGCGGTTTGGTGACAAAACAACGACGAAGACGAGATTATTAGGCGTGGTAAGTTTTTTCTTCATTACCATTAGTGATATTTTGAGATAAAGAGTAATTTTTTTTGTATGATCGACCATATATATGGTTAACATGATAACCTTTGAGTTCATGTAGTTTTTTTTTATCTCAATACTTAACATTTTACAGTTATTTAAGGAGCATTTCTAAAAAATGTCATTACCATTCCTTTCATTACCATAATTTACCATTAGCTATTTGGAAAATGGTAATGATCACAAAATGATGGTAATGAACCTTGAAGTGTATGTGTTTTATTGCTGGTGACTATGTGAAGAAATATGTCCGTGCTCAATGCTATATCAATATTATTATTTACAGATAAGACTATGGCTAGAACAAAATCGAAAAAAACTCGTGAGGAAAAGTTAGTTGAAGCAAAATTACGTAGAAGAAAGAAGTATGAAGAAATTAAAAAGAATCCCGAAAAATATGCGGTTCAAAAAGAAAAAGAAAGACTGAGATACTTGAAGCGAAAGGATCAAAAACAAATTAAGAGTGTGGCTGATATGACGCCTAGAGAAAAAAGGCTACAAAGAAAGAAATGGAAGGAAAATAGCAAACGATACACAGAAAAAAAGAAAACAAATAGAATAATACAACAATTGTTAAAAGAGGGCACCCCGCCCTCAAGTGATCGTGAAGACGATGCAAATATAGTTATTCAACAAGATCCATTAGAAGGAACATCTCGCGAAACTAAAATGGTCATTGCTAAAGACTGCGAACTTTGCCAAAAAAAGAATAATTTCATAAGGAAGCTGCGCTACAAACACAATAAACAAATAGGTAAACTAAAACAGGAAAAAGAAAAAGTTGAAAGGGAGAGAGATGTTGTTAAAAGGATAATGGCTAAGATGATAAAGAAAAACCAAACACGACAAGCCCAGTGTGGAAAGATAACTACAGAAGATAAAGTAGACAAACTAGTTGAAACTATAGACAGTAACAAGCGTGAAGAAGTAAAAAAAAAGTTATTATTTGGTGAGTTAGTATGTAAAAATTTATCCGAAGGGCTTAGTGGCCTTAAGAAGAAAGAAAAACGTGCATTCAGCGACATTGTAATAAGAAACAGGGACAATTTCAAGAAACATAAAATATTGGGAAAGACTAGCAACTTTACAGTACGAGCCAAATCTCAAAGTCAACATTCAAAAGATGATAAGTTGGATACTAAACAGCAAATCGAAGACTTCTTTGAAGACGATAGCAACACTAAGTTATCCCCTGAAAAGAATGAATTTACTACCTGAAATGGAGTTAGAAAGCATAAAAGATATTTAAATGATACCCTAACTAATCTCTATAAAAAGTTTTTAAGAATTCAGAACAGTAACATAGGATACTCCACGTTTTGCAAATATCGCCCATTTTGGGTACTGCATCCGAAAGAGTCTGATCGAAACACTTGTGCGTGTAAAGTATATGTGAATTTTGATTTATTAGTGAAGAGCCTAAATAAAAATAAAATAATCAAAGAGGCAAATGGAACTGCTTTGCTGCAAAGTTTATGCTGTAACGTCTATAGTGAAAGATGCTTGAACCGAACTTGTGAGAGTTGCGAAAGAAGATCTATAAACTTTGAAGAGTTTAACAATGAAGACAAGATACACTATTACGAGTGGTGCACAAAGAGAGAAAATTATGTAACAAAAGGAGAAGAAAAAGTTAAGATTGTAAACACAAAGAGAAAAATAACAGATTATCCTAAAAATATTATAGAAAAATTGCAAAAGTCATTGAATCCATATTTTAAGCATTGCGCTAACATTGTTGTACAGTATAAACACTTAAAATCTCTAAAGGCGACATTATCTACCATGGAAGCTGTAGTCCATATCGATTTTTCTGAAAATTATTCTATTCAATTTAATGAAGAAATTCAAAGCTTTCATTTCGGTGGAAGCCGGACACAAATAACGTTACACACTGCAGTGGTGTATATAATTGATCAAGAAACTGGAATTTTGAAGCCATATAGTGCTTGCAGTATCAGTGAATGTAATAAACACGATGCAAGGGCTATAGGGGTTCATCTGCTACCACTGCTTGGCTATATCCAAGAAATAGCGCCGCTGATTGACACAATACATTTTATATCAGATAGCCCATCAAGCCAATATAGAAATCGATACATGTTTTATGTCATTAGTCAACTACACCAAGATTTTCCAGAGCTCAAATCTATTACTTGGAATTATTTAGAAGCGGGACACGGTAAGGGAGCACCGGATGGAGTCGGGGCAGTTTTGAAGAGGACAGCAGATCAAATTGTACGGCTGGGTAAAGATATTGGCAGTCTTGAAGAATTTTGGACATATGTTGGAAGCAAAGTAAAAAACATCAAGTTGCTTTCTGTCTCAGAACACGACGTTATAAAAAAAGAAATTCCATCCGAGGTAAAGCCATTTCGTGGAACGATGTCAGTTCATCAAGTTCTCTGGTCATTTAACAGTCCCATGACCTTCAGAAAGCTTAGCTGCTTCTTCTGTGAAAATGGAGAAATATGCTCCCACGGATATCATCTTGGATTTATAGACCTGCCAGAGCCTGTCCTGAGCAATAGTACTATTCAAGTAGAAGATAACATTTTAGACTTAAATACTACAGAAAGCTTTCTTAAAGATATAGCAAATGTTTATGTAGAACCCTGTAGCATACCACACCAGGCTCAACAGCAAAAGCCTTCAAGTAGCTTGGATGCCAATGTTAAACCAAATAAAGCTATTACATTGCTTTCAGATATAAAACTACACTGGTCTAACAAGGCTTTTATTGACAAAAAATCGAAACAGAACACGATAGAATATCAAAAAGACTTTGAGCATTTTGTTTCTGGTGATAGACATCAAAAAGGAAAGGCAAAGGAGAAAATTAGAAGACCAGTAAAGAGGACAGTATTGAGAAACTTTTTCGATGACTTTTCAGATGAAGATTTACTACATGACAAAGTAGAATGTAAGCAAGGAAAGGATGAATATGAAGATAAACGCGATGTGATGTGAACAAGCGAAGGAGAATATAAATTATCATTGTAGTGATTCTTCTAATGATAATATATTGTAAGCGCAATTATGATAATAATAATTTGAGACTGACTTAAGTTCCTACTAGTTTTTATTTTTTATAGGTTATTTATAGTTGAGACGGTGAATTTATTGATTTGTTACACTATTCATTAAAACTATTATGTGAGTTAAACTCAAATATTGTACAACAATTTAAGTAATTATTTAATTGTTATTAAAAGAAAAACGAATTTAAATAACGTTTTTTATTTACATTCTCATTACCAAAAGCATTTTCTCATTACCATTGTCCCTAATATCACTACCAAACTTCTTTCCTCATTACCATACCTACGAAAAAAATTATAAAGCCCATATCTTTACCAATTTTGCATATAATTTATTGATACTCATACAGCTAATTTATTTTTCCAGTAGCTATGCATTGGCACTGAAAAGAATAAATTCTATTTTTTTCTCGCAAATTCATTCAATTTGCACGAAACGCGAGAACTACCCAATCACGCACTGTAGCCCGAGGTCTACAGTCGAACCTATCAAACTAATACTAAAATAAACAACTAGATGGCGCTCCTACTCGCAAAACTCAATTTATATTTCAATTGTCGGTACTTTCGAAAAGTGCTGGACTGCTGTGATTTCAAAAAATAATAAAAATTGTTTTAAGTGCGAATTTGTGTAGTTTTTGAAGAAAACTGGAGAGGTAAGTGTTAAACTTTTATCATATTACATTGGTTAAAGTATATTTTATGTTCTCACTTGATTTTGACGTTTTTTGTGTTTGTTGCTGGTAATCTACATCAGGCGAAAAGTGCTGTTATTTGGTTTGATACGTAGAATGTATACCATAGTTTTTATTATGTTCCAGGATGTCTCGCAAGCGTTCTCGTCGTGACGAGGACATAGCTTCTGCACTGATGGATGGTGCAGAGAGTGAGGACGGCTTAGATTTCGACGATGATAGCCTTGTAGACCCTGATTTTGTACCTGAATTGGAAATATTTGAAGAAGAGGCTTCAGAGATGGATATTGATGTGGATGCCATAATTGAGACTCTAGAAGACGACCATGAAAATCCATCCCATAGTCCAGAAACTGTACCATCAGGTTAAACTTCTGATCAACCATCTCAAACTAAGAAACCAAGAAAATCTGCTAAGGAAAAGCCAGCCAAACTAAATTTGCGTTGGAAAAAGAAGAATCTTCAGTTGAATGAGGAGCAGCTTATGTTTACAGGTAACAAAAGCTTGGGCCCTGATATTCTAGAGCTGGACACTCCTATACAATTCTTTTTCCATCTGTTTCCACAAGAACTGATCAAGAAAATTTCCGAAGAGACAAATTTCTATCAGGTGCAGAAAGATGCTAATAGTACTTTTCGGGTGTCTGAAGAGGATGTCAGGCAGTTCATTGGTGTGACATTTGTAATGTCTCTTGTTCAATTACCTAGAGTTACAAATCACTGGAGTCCTATACTCGGAACACCTCTAATACAGGAAACCATGACATTGAATAAATTTGAAAAAAATCGGCAAACATTGCACTTCAATGACAATTCAAAACAACTTCCAAGGGAGCATCCTGATCATGACCGGATTTACAAAATACGTCCAGTTGTAGACTTTCTGAATGAAGCTTATAGCAAAGTTGCAATGGAAGAACACCTTTGTGTGGATGAGCAAATGTGTTCCACCAAAGCACGAAATACATTGAAGAGGTACAACCCCAACAAACCCCACAAGTGGAGCTATAAAGTCTACGTGTTGAGTGGTGTTTCTGGCTTTGCCTATAAAACAGAGATCGAAACTGGTAAGGAAAATGTCGTCTTAGATGGAGAGCCAGATTTAGGAGCCTCATCCAATGTCGTCATGAGGCTAGCACGTATGATCCCAAGGCACCAGAACTATTGGCTTTATTTTGATAACTACTTTAGTGGATGTTGCTGTAACCCTTTGCAAAATGGGTATCAAACCTAGTATATCTAGTCGGCGGTCGCTGGAGAACGAGCTTCAAGCTAAAAAACACAAAGGACCTGCTCAGCATGTACCTCCTAAAGCAGTTCGTCAAGGCCAGATTGGGCACTGGCCACAATGGTCAGATAAAAAAATTAGATATAAGTTTCCGAAATGTTCTGGATTTACACACAACGTCTGTGAAAAATGCGGGGTAGCCTTATGCTACACAAAAAATAAGAATTGTTTTAGAAACTTCCACCTCTCGTAGAGTAAGTTTCACTTATATTCATTTTGATACCATAACTCAGTGTTGCCTGTGAGCAACACTCCCTATTTTTGTCATTTTCTTAATAAATATATAAAAAAATTAAAACTAAAAAATACGTGTATGTTATTTTTTCATAACAATATCGAATCCTAAATATAAAAAAAAAACATGTTTATGAATGACAGAGGGTTAAGATACTTCACCGCAATCGTTTTTATTTTGAAATTAAACAACAAATAGGACAACAATATGTTCAACGATTTATCATTTATTAGAAAAACAATATAAATCACATTACACAAGTGCAGTTTCAATATTACATTACGGACAAACATTTGAATCAGTTTTAAGGTATGGAACAATAATGGTCAACTAATTAGAAACAACAACAAAAAATATAATAAACAATATATTTTTAAGTATTAGTAATTAGTATTGTTATTTACGAAATAGCTACTATCCACAGCCTACCAATAGTTATAATTAATATTATTGGCATATCCTTTATTTTCAATAACAGCACTGGAACGACGTGGCATTGATACAATCAATTTCATACATTTTTCTAGGGGGATTGAATTCCATGCTTCAACAAATGCTTCATATAGTTCGTTTTGTCTGATGTTACGTTTGTTTGAGACTTTCTTTTTAACAATATACCAGAGATTTTTCTATCGGGTTTAAATCCGGACTATGTGCTGACCAGTCTAAAACGGATATACGCTATTCGCTAAGGAAACATTTGACGCTATTGGCTGTGTGTTTAGGGTCATTGTCATGCTGAAAGATCCAGGTTAGGGTCCAATGTTACCACCACCGTGCTTGACTATACTCCTTGTGTATTTATAATTAAAAGCATTGTTTACAGGGCGTCTATTATAGCGCTTTCCATCGGAATTTACCATATTTATTTTTGTTTCATCTGAAATAATACTTTTTTTCATTATCGTACCGTCCAATTAACATATTTTTTAGCGAATAATAATCGCTTCTCTCGGTGTTGCTTGGTAAGAAGCGGCACCTTTCGAGAGATTCTTCCAAACAATTTAGCTTCCACTAATCTTCGGCGTATCAGTCTTGACGAGATGTTTCTCGGGTCATCAGGTGAAAAAACTTCATTTTTAATCTGGTTGGAGCCTTTACTTGGGTCTTTTTTAGCAACACGAACGATTAGCGTATCTTCTCTGGGAGAGGATTTTCTTGGCCGAGCCTTTCTAAGAACATTTTCAACAGTTCCATGTGTTTTATAATGATCAATTGCTTAAAAAACTGTCTTAACAGAACAATTTAAATGCTCAGCTATTCTTCTGTACGCCCACTTATGATCTATATGTAAATTAACAATTATTTGCCTAGTTGACGCGTCACTATTTTTGCCCATTTTGAACAAAATAAAATTCAGATTAAATTTTGAATTGCCGCCAAAATAATAGAAAAAGAAATGTTATTCTCCAATTACAAAAAAAGAACGAGCTATGGATGCTTTTTTTAAAGTAACAGAAAATAAACTCCTACATGTGTAAGACTCATTTTGTAATTAAAAGTAAGATATGTTTTATATTTTATGCATTTAATGAGTTTTTTATTTGAGTGGCTATATTATTGCATGATTATTAATTATTGAATGTGTATATTTTTTACGAACATTTGTACGTTGAAGTTATACTCTCTTTATTCATAAGAAGTGTTTCTAATTATATGACCACCACTGTATATATATATACAGGGTTATTTGTAACGAATCAACAACCTCGCAGGACTAGATCGACCGATATTTGTATCGATCGATTTATTGTGCGGATTGTGGATGTTATTTTTTTACCATGGCGTATCGATATTCCAATATCGAATACACAGAATTGGTGAGAATGCTTGCTAGGTGTGATGATCGTCGCCGCGTCGTCCTTTAGTTTATGAATGAAACATAGACATAAAAATATCACGACAATACAACGAAAACTTGTAATATCATTTTTTTTGTCATATGTCATATGTCATGAGCTATGTCCGAACTCGTCGAACAAAAGTTGTTGCTTAAGATGTTAGCTATCTATATAAGTTTTTTCTATGCTAAAAATATTGTTCAGGCACGGGTCCGCGACAAAAAAAATATAATTATAATATTTTGCAGGGAAATAAAAAATACAGGGAATTAATTAATATTAAATGATAATGTAAGTAATTTAAGAAACTTATTAAAAATATTAAGAAAAATTCAATTTTAACTAGCTTTAACGTTATACCTGTCAGTTAATTTTCATTTGAACAGTAATCATTTATATTAATCAAATCATAATTACAATTATATTTCTATTTTAGTACTTAGAACTGGGCTTGCGAATTCGGAATCCATTTAATTAAATTCCACACAATTTTTGTTTTATCTCACTTTAGTTTGTAAAGGAAAGAAGGACTGCTTATGTAATATTTAAATCTGAAATACGTGCGAGATACTGTGATGGAAGCACTTGCTCCCCAAGTAACGATGTTGCATGCACATTTAAAATGCTTGTTGGTGTATTCCATCAACGAAAGTTTTAAGCTGTTTGTTGTTATTGTTGTATTTACGGTTACTTGAGTTTATTGTATTTGCAATGCGAACGTTATAGGTACGTATATTCGACAATAGCATCGCTACTTGAGCACCAATTTAGTTTTTTTTATTCGATCAATGTCGTAAGGAAGTTGGGCCATTTTAATTTGTAAAAAAATATGTCACTTGTTCTATGAGTGTTACTTGATATGTTCGTCTTATGTATTTTTTTATTAATGATTCTTATTTTGGATACATGATGAGTTTAGGATATTTTAATTTGTCCAGTAAATATAAATATTTTTGAGTCATTGTTGCAAAATCTTTCTGTAATCTTCGGCCTCACTTATAGGTATACGTTGCTTAGCGGCTGTTTATTTAAACACTAACTTCGTTCCTTCTGTTTTTATTTATTCGACATTCGAAAGAAGAAGAGACAGCATTGTTTAACTAATCACCCCACAACAAAACACAACTTTTATAAGTAAGACCGTAAGTATTTGCGCCCTTATAAACATTTTGTTTAGCCTTAGGTGAAGACTATTTGTTCTCTCCCTTTTATAATTGATGTGGCATCCGAAAGAAGAGCACAAACATAGTTGAGGTCGTTTATTATTTTTAAGTTTTAAGTGTGTCATTTTGTTCCCCATACAATTTTGTTAGTCAAGTATATCTTAAATAACTAAGTTTTTATAAACATATGCAAGACATCAATTTTAAATAATTCCGACCCAACTCAGTTATTTCTTATAACAATCAAATTAATATACTATTGCTGTGACAATGTTTAGTCACTAAAGCTCAAAGGCTCAACAAATAACATTAAGTTAAAATGTAACTAGTCACAGTAATAAATGACTAACGTACGTGCAATACAATAAACTAATAATGTATCTTGTCAATTTTTGTTTTCTTTGAATAAAAATGTGTAATCCTTTTTTCCGTACTCGCAGGGATGGGAGAACAAATACTGAGAGTCAAGCCAGATTTTGGGTACCCGCTCCATTTCCAGTTGATTGTTTTGTATCTATTTGTAGTGTCCTCAATAAAAAAATGAGAATAAAAATAGAAAACAAATATGTTGGAAATATGAAAATTCATAAATGTTTTCTTCGAATTTTTTATGAAAATGAAATTATAGTGTACGAATTTCGACCACTGTGCTTCGAAATACTATTATGATTAAAACATCAATATTGTATTACATAGTTTCCATAGTGAAGGGTGTATGAGCTAAAACAATTGGATATACAATCATGGCATTGAGCAAAACGCCTGCCGAAGATTCGTGACATATTAAATAATGGTCGGGCAAAGTCCGGCGATTAAAAACGAGTTAAGTCGGATATGTAACTCTTAAAAAAGAATAAAAACATTAAACTATGCATTGTATTATGCCCCATATATAAATTATTCAGAAAAATAACAATCAGATTCTTAATCTCCTCCGTGTTTCTGCTAGCCCTACTACATTTCAACCGTCATTTTATCAATAAACGGTAAACTTCGGTGTTCTTATTTTGAAAAACTAAACCACTTTGAAATTTTGTGGTAGGCTTTTAGAAGTAGGGTCCTACCTCTAGAAGCGCTCGCGCAGCTAATATAAAACCATATGATGACCAATAGCGCTACGGTACTTTGGGCTATTGTCACAATTCCCAGCATAAGCATTATGTTTGATTGGACGGGTAAATTAGGAAAATATTAGTAAATTCCTTAAAATAGGGATTACTATTATTGTAAAAATATATATATATTATAATGTACACAAGAAAAGCTGCGGGTGGATAGCTAGTGGCAGCAACTCAAATGCATTCAAACTCGGTCACACTCAAATCAAACTGTGAAAAACACTGAAATTTCACAAAAATAAAAAATAGTTTTATCGAATCTTGATATATGTGCCGGCCTTCCCCAATTATTGAATAGCTCATCATAATTAATAATAGTCTACGTTAATATTATGACATATTATTTTTAGTATCAATGTGACGTAACACACATCACATCGATATTAAAAATAAAATGCCGATATAGTTCAGTCATTGGAGACATAAATGAGAGATTTTACTACATGATTACTATTTCGAGCTTACAACCCTCGTTATCCTACCATCTTGGAAAAATTATATCAATAATCTTTTTTTTTTTAGAATATCATATCCTCGATAGGGTTGGATATGTAACTATAAGCAATCTTTTTGACTTGCTTTATTAAAAAAATACAAGAAGAAATTATTTTTAATGTAATTTAATTTTTTTTTTAATTTATTATATACTAGCGTTTTGCCTGCTGTTTCACCCACGTAGTTGTCGTTCCCGTCGGAATAAGGGGACAAATCGTAGCCTATGTTAGTCGCTGATAATGTAGCTTTCCGTTGGTGAAAGAAATAAATCGGTCTAGTGGTTTAGGCGTGAAAGCGTAACAAACAAACTCACATTCGCATTTATAGTATTTGTTAGGATATATAAATTGTATGAACCTAGAAGCCTGGACCATCTGTCCTTTATTCTTTTTCTAATTTTCTCTCAGCAAATTCAAGGATATACCTATCTAATGAGAGAAATTGCCCCGACGACGTTCTCATATTGTGCGCAATAAGGTCAGACAGTAATTTATTGACAAATTCAGATTTTGTAAATAAGTTATTTGCTGGACCTTGCTGAGAAATTTATTTATAATTTTACTTTAAACGCCTTTTAGCAGCGCAAACTTTGCAAGTCATCGCGTAGTCAAGTGTTTACGAAACATTCAAGGTGCAATAAACTCAAACGATCGTGAGTGGTTCTTCGGGGCACAACAAAACTACATACTAACTGCTTTTCGTATCCTAAAAAGATAAAATTACGTGGTAAACCGCGAACTCCATTTCAAACTCAGAATCTATACTAATAACACTGGAAAAGCAAAATTTACTCTGCCTGTTTGTTACATTTTCACCACTAAACCACTGCACTTATCGTCATGAAATTTGATTTATACCCAGGTTAAATGTATGGTATAAAGATTACGAATTTTCCTGGAAATAAACTTGACGTACTCGCGTTGAACGAAACGTGTTTTATTTTTTAACTATTATAATACAATGAATCCAGGCGACCTATACGTTCGTTCTGTTGATAACTAACATCAACTACCACAAGTCAATTTTCGTTTGTTGATAGAAATGTCTATCTTAAAATGTCCTAATTCTAATCACAAAATCTGAACGGTGTTTTTAAATATTCATTTTAAACAGTTACCATTAATTTAAATAATTTAACAATAAAATGTTACTTGGTGAAAAACTTAATTGAAATTAAAATTAAAGTAAATTGAAGTGATATGAATTTTTTTTGTGCTGACTGAAAAAAGTGGTGACTGGTTCTTATTCATACATATATAGATAAATTACTGTCACCCATTACGTATTCAAAAGTAAACAAAAACACGAATCATATTGTAAAGGGCCGTTAAATAATAATAATAATAATATCTTGGGACATTATTCACACACGGCCATTATTATTCATTAAATGACAGTTATATCCGTAGACTACGTAACTTTCTACCAATTCCTACCAAAATTGCGTTAGCTCAAACTATTCTCCTACCCATCCTTGATTATGCCGACACCTGCTACCTTGATCTTAGAGAGGAGCAATTAAATAAACTCGAGCGTATTCAAAATCTCTGCATTCGATTTATATTCGGGCTTCGTAAATATGACCACATTTCCGAATTTCGCAAAAAACTCGAGTGGCTCCCAATCCGTCTTCGCAGGAATACTCATATTCTTTCTCTTCTCTATTCTATACTTTTTCATCCCAACTCTCCTCACTATCTTAAACACCGATTTGAGTTCCTTAAGGACTCGCACGGCCGAACTCTGCGATCTGGTGATAATCTTATCCTTAAAATTCCTTCTCACTCTTCTTCCTTCTATACTAACTCCTTCTCTGTCCAAGCAGTTCGCCTTTGGAATACCTTACCACTTTACTTAAGACGATCCCAGTCTATCAACACTTTTAAAATCAGACTCAAGACATATTATTTGTCTCAATAATTGCCAGTTCGGATGTTGTTTTATCAACTGTCGTATTTTATTGCTATTTATTATTATATTTATCTTAATTACGTATTTTTATTCATATATATATATATATATATATTATGTATGTATATAGGTATAGTTTATTTATACATATATTTATGTATATATATTTATATATATATATATATTTATGTAGACATTCGTAAATATATAGTATACAATGCATGAATATTTATTTACACATATTTATTTAAAAAGTAAAATTGATCCTGTGCACCTCCTTACCGCGTTATTCTTTTCGTGTCCTCTACCCAAAGGTTGTCTGGAAGAGATCGCTCTTTTAGCGATAAGACCGCCTTTTGTACTTATATTACTACTCTTCTTAAATAGCATTTATAATTGTATGTTTCTGTTATCTTGTATGTGTACAATAAAGCATATTCTATTCTATTCTATTCTATTCTATATCAATGTTATAATATTATAGATTAATATTTATACTTTATTTGAATTATTTACTTAACATGAATAAGAAATTGTAACCGTTGACGCAATTAAAGCAATTGCCATTACAATTATGCCAACAATCAACATAATTACTATTATAGTGTATGTGACGAGAACCGATTATAATTTTTCTGTATTAAAAAATATTTCATCTAACAATGTTGTGGTACAGACGCGTTTCAAAGAATAATATAAAATGAAACTTCATGTACACAAAGTTTACAATGTGAAATTTTTTGAAGAAAGAATAACTAACTTACTCCATTTTAAGGCATTACTAATCATTAAACGCTTAAAAATTGGAAATCCAATGATCTCAATCAGCGTAGATGCACGCTATTTACTGGTGGTAGGGCTTAGTGCAAGCTCGTCTGGGTAGGTACCACTCACTCATCAGATATTCTACCGCAAAACAGCAGTACTTGGTATTGTTGTGATGCGATGGTTAACATTTCTTATAATGCCAATATCTATGGACGTTGGTTACTTACCATCAGGCGGCCCATTTGCTCGTGCCCCTTCCTATTCTATATACAAAAAAAATTAAACCCGCTAAAAAAAGAAGAAAAAGGCATAACAGCCTAAGAGCCAGCGATCGGCAGACTTACGGTATGCTAGCAAACTCCATATTGATGCTAGGTATACTATTTCACCTGCCGTAGGTGAAATGGGGATTCACTATTCCCGTCGATGGTTCCTTTGAGCGTGTCTAGAAGTCAAAACACGTGATCGCAGCATTTCTACCATTTTAATATGTTAAAGTATATTAATATTTTAGTAATAGTTTTAAGATATTATTTATATTATACATATATATTTGAAGCATCAGAATATATGGAATGATTATATCTTCGTACGAAGAGAAAAGCCTGTGCTAAAAGTGAATGTGATAGCTTCGACCCATCGTCCGACCCTTTGATCGGGACAGCTTTCACAGCGCTAGGTAATCGGAATACCATTAAGCTGTTTTTATTTATTTGCATAGATTTCGATCTGTTTTATGTGTCACAGCAAGTTTGAATGTAAATATTAGTTTGTCAATTTTATTTAAAAAATATATTATAACATATACCTCGTTGTCACAATTGATTCGATGAAAATACAACACGACCGAAGACTACTAAGTTCAGTCCCAGGAAACTAATATACACTTATTTATTTCATGACATAATAAACGTACGTGCGAAAGTGGACAACACTAATTGTAAAAAGTATGTCATTCGGAAGATTTTGAAATATAAACTGTAATCTTTATCATTAGAACTCAGAATCAATTGCCTACCAAAAAGACGAAAACTATCTAGTTCGGTCGGCATTATGCAAAACATCGGCGAACTAAATACCCGACCTTAGAACAAGTTATTGTAGAAATGATACATGACAGATCACATAATACATTGATGACAAACTTATTTTTATAATAATAAATAATAATATTGTCAAGAAACTTTAAGCCCTATTTGACAGGACTAAATATTGCCGTCCATGTTTATAACACGCAAGAGAAAGAGATAGCTAAAAAACAATATAGACAAACAAACCGTCAAAATTTACACAAGAAAGTCTATTGGTGAGATGATCTTTGCAATTAGGGATATATGTTTAAATTAAGAACAATATCCGATAGGTACCGTGGTATTTTAAATTATAAAAGGCTATACTAATAACACTTTTCCAACCAAGGTGGTAATTTTTTCCTATAATTCACATACGTTTTTAAATAGATACGAATAACGAATTCGATTTTTGTATGTAACTTCATTTTCGTCCAGCTTACTAATGTAAGTGAACAAGCACGTGTACGGCCACGTTTTTGAAGAAACTACTGCACAGTGAAAGGTAACTAAAATACTGCCAAATCATTCGACGATCTTGTTTTTTTTCTTTTACGGACAGTGCGCTCTCTATTAGTGTGCCCTTAATTTATTTCTATAGATACTCATTTTCTAAGCATTTTATATTTTGAATTAAATAATGTAAGTTACATATAACGATATATTGTTATGTTAAATCATCTGCGACTGATGATGCGATTGAAGTTTTTAAATATAGAACGTCGTAATAACGTTACTTCTCAATTCAACGAAATGAAATACTATTTCTCGTAGTATAGTTAGTATATAGCTTACACTGACCTTTTTAAACAACAAGTCTTAGATTTACCATGGTGTATATAATTTTTTTTAACAGTAAACTAATTATGTATGTTGATAAAATTAAGTAATATATACGTAAATCATTTCTCTTTAAAATAAGTATTACTTTCGTAACCGAACACTAAACAGTGATTGTCTTGTTGCTTTTTTTTTAATGAAAGTTGGATACAATCTTATTATTTCACACTTAAGAGTAGAGTAAATAATATATAGTTACAATGTTAATAGTTTCAACAGAAAAAAAAACCCATAATGTATCTTCTGCATCTGTCCGTGTAAAAAATTTCTTAGCACTACGACCTATTTTAAAACACGAATCGTGGGATTCGAAGAATCGAGTGTCACATAACCATAATACCAGTATAAACCAGTTAAAGCTGTTGTGCATCTAGGAAATCTATTACACCGTAATTGAGTGTTTGTACTATTTTTACCATGAACTCACGTCCACTCACTTTTAATGTAACTTTGATGGCAATACACCGCTTGAATCATGGCTCATGGGTAGCCGACAGAAATGATAAAACGTTTACGAACATTATTTAACAATTAAGACATATTCAAGCTGTATTATTCAATTAATCAAAAGTATTATTAAAACATTAAGTTGAATTTTTAACTAATCTTCATATGAACGGTGATCACCCAGATACTTTATTACCGAATCGAATTTTGTCTTAGATTAAGTCGGAGGTAGTGTAGATGTACTAATAGTGAAAGATGTAAAAGAGAGAGCCGTTTGATTGCCTCGTTAGTCTAGCTAGCTAATAAGGTTGTCACGGGGTTCACTATGATATCTCCTCTTGGCTAGTGCCTGACGAGAATGGCCTTGGACGAAGTCAGTCAGAACTGAGCAAGAAGAGGACAATAGATGCAGAGATTTTCTAGTTGTAGACGTAGAATTGGTATTAAGAACGATGTTTCACCAATATCATTTTTTTAGTATAATAACAATTTTAAAACTTTCTTTTAACTACGTTATTATACTAAAAAAGAGTTGTTTCACAAGGATCAATTTAAGATCGTTTATTTTTTTGCTCTATTTACTTTCCATATACATAATTATATGGTCTTACTTTATATGTTACAGGTTTTTAAAATAATTTGTTCTTTTTTTCATAAAATGTATTATTATTAAAAATTACTAAAAATGCTAGTTATAACGATATCAAAAACGCACTTATTGTGCGTGTAGAAAATGGGCTTAGAACAAATTATTTAGTTTTAAATAGAAAAACATTTTTTATTGTCTATAACCAAAGCCTTTCTAGAAGTTTTTCTAGGAAACTATTAACATTCAGAACTTCAGAATGACTATAGAATCTCATTTATAATTCCTATTAGGATAAGATTCAGAATTCAGTTATTAATAAAATATGGAGATCTAACTGTAATTGATATAAACAAAAGAATTAACTGTCTTAAAATTCATTGAACAAAGAAAAACTAGTCTTAAATCACGTGACTCTCTTTTTTTATCAAAGAAAGAATTCTTACAGTTTTATTAAAATATATATTTACTAAACCTGGTACACCTGGTTTGTTGCTGGGTCTTCTCTTCGCGGTAGAAACTAGATTCCGGTCCGTTAGAAGCTTTAAAAAACATTTATTCCTCTATAATTATCAATCAAAAGAGGTTGTAAGTGCTTGTGTGCTGTGTTTAATACTTCAGTTATTACTATTACTGACTTTGATGTTTTTTTTTTATAATACTTCAATGAAAATTGAGCTTGAAAAAAATTTATTTATATTACTAACATCTGGCCTTGTTAATACCCAATGCCTACATTGACACGCAGTGAATTTGAAATTGCATTACCGTAGTGAAATCTATACGTAATCGCCTAATCTTGCAAGATTTTTATATTCATCTAAGTCGTATGCAATAGTTGAAAGCGTGTAATGGGGACTAATGTTTCGTTGGATATTTATTTTATTGTTGAAAATATTTTCAATTTCTCAATAAATTTAATTTAAAAAAAAGTTAGGAACTTATATTAGTGTTCCTAAACCATTCATCCGATTGGGATGAAACTTTGGTGTCTGTTGTTCAATATAAACTGTTATACTACCCGTGCCAAGCTGAAATTGGAAGATAGTATTTAAAAAAGTATATAGCAGGTACATCTACACATGTTATAGAAGAAAATATGTATATGTACGTTAGTAGGTATGATTCGCTCAAATCGCACAGATAGAAACGTCGTACTCAAAGTTCACCTTTCAATTTTACTGTTACCGCGCCCAAAGAAGTTTTCTCTCAAACACAGTTATTAAATTAATATTTTCAATACATTGATTAAATTGTTGCAGAAATGGCAACCAATTTATCAATAAAGGATTTCTACAGAGGGAAAAACATTCTAGTGACAGGCGGAACTGGTTTTATGGGTAAAGTTCTTTTGGAAAAACTTCTATACAGCATACCCGATATCGGAAATATTTACGTATTGATGAGACCGAAAAAGGGGAAGTCCATAGAACAAAGATACGAAGACATGCAACGCTTGCCGGTAAGATAATTGAAAATTATTTATTTATAGAAATAAAATTGTAATTCTAAAAATTACAAAATATTTACCACATTAAATATGCTTAAGATAAAAGTGGTCCAAAACATAATCTTTCTTGCTTCGTAAGATGTCTAAAATGGAATAATTGAAATACTTTTACCTAATATATCACGTTACAGATATTCGATCGCTTGAGAAACAAGAATCCGTCAGTATTAAAAAAAATTCAACCGATTCAAGGAGATGTCTTATTTGATAATTTTGGATTATCGGATAGAGAAATAGAAATGTTTTCAGAGGAGATATCTCTGGTCTTTCATTTCGCTGCTACCTTGAGGTTGGAAGCACCTCTTAAAGACAACGTGAATATGAATACATGTGGGACACAGAGAGCGCTTAATGTAGCGAAGAAATTTAAAAAATTGCTAGTTTTTGTTCATTTATCAACAGCTTTCTGTTATCCAGACTATGCGGTTTTAGAAGAAAAGGTATGTACAACAACCGTCAGTATTTAAAAGGGTTCATACAGTTACTGTTGTTGCTCAGAAGAATTTGAAATTCAGTAAAAAAAAGTTGAAGCTGGCAGATATGTATTGAAACATTTTTTGTTGCTTCAATTCAAAAAACGTCTGTGTTCCAATTTCAATGAGGGAATTAAACCCAAGATGAATGAACATTAATTATGTAAGGAGTAGGTAATATTTCTTACATTTCATCCCTCAATACATTTCAGACTTTGTCATTTCTAATTGAACTTATTAATAATTAGCTAAATATATTTCAGATACACGCCCCCCCTGTAAAGCCATCGGAAATCATGCATTTAATTGAATGGTTGGACGAGAAACAAGTTAATCTTCTAACTCCTTCTCTACTCGGTCCGCATCCCAACTGCTATACTTATTCAAAAAGATTAGCTGAGAGTGTGGTAGAAGAAGCATACAGCAGTCTACCTACAGTTATTGTTCGGCCTAGTATAGGTAAGCTTAATATTAAAGATTTCATAACAATACTACGCTTATGTTGGGGTTTTTTGTAACATTTATAAATACATTGCCCTCCTCAAGGGACAGTGGAGTAAAAGAGGAAATCATTAGAGATTAAGTTGATAAAATCGCAAATTGAGAATTAAATTTATTTGTACTCGTAGATAACGCATAATAAAAGAACTCATACCAATATGTGGCCTTATTTTCAATTGTTTTTATTTATATTCCAGTTTGTCCTGCACTTAGTGAACCTGTACCAGGTTGGGTTGACAGTCTCAATGGTCCGGTTGGGCTCATGCTTGGAGCGGGAAAAGGTGTCATTCGGAGCATGCTATGCGATGGAACTCTGATAGCACAAGTAGTCCCCGTAGACACGGCTATCAACGCAGTGATTGCCATAGGGATGATTGAGGGATCGAAGACAAAAAAGTCAGTAACTATATAATTATAGTTTAATATTAATTCATTAACAATTCTACTGTTTTTTCTAAATCTCTAATATGATCGATATAGAAACAAAGTAAAGTGTTTTTAAACCAACATTTTTCAGGCCCGAAGTTATGCCAATATACAACGTAAACATTGGCCACCAAAAGCCAACGACTTGGGGTGACGTGCTCAAAGTCGGGAAAGATTATGCTCGTAAATACCCACTCGCTTTACCACTTTGGTATCCCAATGGTGACATAACGACCAATTACATACTACATGAATATAGACGAATTTTCTATCACATAATACCTGCGTATTTCATCGATTTCATTTTTTTCATATTTGGACAAAAGCGCTTGTAAGTATAATCAATATAATTGTTATGTATGATAAGCTTATGATAAGACAGTAAGCGTTTCAAGTTCCGTCCGAAAAATGCAGATTAACTTTCGCTTTTTTAGCCAGTGGGCCAAATTGGAAAATTTAATATATTATATTATGACATCAGAATAGGTTTTGACGGATAACATATATAAAAATATCTGGTTTATAACTCTGACTTATTATATAAACGAAATTGAAGGTAATGTCTTATAACTTGATATTGCTTTATTGTTGTATACTAAAAACTTATATCGCTAAGCGGCACTACTTTGTGTTGCTGTGTTCTAGCATGAAAGTTAAATAAGTCAGTATTACAGATATAAGAGACACATCATATTACTCCATATGGTTATGGGCGGTAATGCATGCGCGGGACAGGGAACACTTACCAGCTTAAAACGATTAAATACTTTTATTTTAAAAAGTAAATGATTGTATTTGATGTGTAAAACATCTTGGCGTTCGATACACGGTTAACTGAGAGTTCGAGCGTCAGATGATGTCAACGTAAGATTTTGGGCGTCAGTAGAAGTCAACATAGGATTTGTTATTGTAAGTGCGTTAATGTGTGCGTGAGATTGATATATGAGCTCACATGTTTCCACATCGATTCTCGTGAGTACCTTGGAATTTATTATTATTATTGTGTTAAATTATAAATTTGTTTATTTACATTTTCAGTATGATAAGAGTTCAGAACCGAATTAATCAAGGTCTCGACGTTTTACAATATTTTACAATGAGACCTTGGAACTTCCCATGTCCTAACTTCGATAGTATTCAATCAAAACTCAACGAGAACGATAAGGTTACATTTAATACAGATCTAACTAACTCTGATCGTGATAAATACATGCAGTTATGTGTGGAGGGCGGGCGAATTTACTGTCTTAAAGAAGATCCAAGCAAAATTCACATGAACCGAACATACCATAACTTGTAAGTAATAATTGTCGTCGGAAATAATTTAAAATAATTAACGTGACGAAAGTTGCTTCGCTGGTTTAGTAGTTAGCTGATAGCCGCCTTTACGCCGGTTTCGATAAGAGCCAATAATTAGCCTGACATACAATCCAGCGATGGACATAACTAAGCTTCCAGAGGCCAGAGCTCCCGGCGGAAGGTGGCATAGTGCAAGAACATCATATTCTGCAAAATTAATTTAACATAAAAATCTACCTCAATACAGGCATTCGCATATGTGCATAAAGTTTTAGCTTTACCAAATAATATATTTCACGTTTTTATATCTTTTTATTTTCATATTTTTAAGCTTGTCTTCGTATGAGTTATTTTGTATATCATATTCTATTCCAATTTGAAACTCGATTTCATTTAAATTCTATATAATTCAATAATTATGTTATTGTTTTAGTATTTTTTTAACATTAAGTTTTATATCTCAACAGCTTATACGTATTGGACTGGATAGTGAAGATTTTCTTTTGGCTGATGATTTTATCTATCCTGGCATGTTGGTTCAATCCAATCAAAACTGCATTAAGTTACGGAGGATCATTTGTGAAATTTCTGCCAATATTAGGAGGAGTTGTGTTCGATGAAGATATTTGAATCTTAGGTTTTCATTCAATCCTATCAGTAAAGGGTGTCAGGAAATCATTTTAAGGGATCTAAATATAATGTGTAAGATTATTAACCTGGGATTATATACAAAGATTACAAGGCAAAGTATAGTTTGGATTTTATCTTACATCAGAACTTTGGCAGAGATTTTTTTGTAAAATATCATTCGATAAAATTGTTCTGGACAGTTTTATCGATATATAGAATGAAGTCCGTTTTGAAATTAGAAACTGTGATACGGAAATTTAGAAACTTGTTTTTTTTTTTATCTAGAATTGTTACATTGTTTTTTTTAAGCCATATAACATAATTGTAACTCACTTTAATAACCAGCTTGGTTACCCTAAAGATATCAATATGTTTTTATTAAAACATGTACAATGGCGTAATGAATTAAATTAAAAATTGTTATTCTAAGAATTATACATTTATTTTAATTAAATATTACGGGTGAAATGGTGCTTAAATTGTTTACAAAAATTTCGTTTTGAAACATCGAATTCGGTATATAATAGAAACGAAATGACCAAATATTTTACAAATGATATTTATAATAATAAGGTATTAATTATACAAAGTAAGGAATTACATATATTTTAATTAGATTTCAAATTACAATTTGCTTTATAAAGAAAGTGATAGGAAATAATCTATGCATACATGTAGTACTTATGTCATTATATGTTTGTCACGGTCGTATACACAGGTCTATCAACTAGAGTAATGGGGGTACTTCGGCTTAATGATGGCTGTTCTGTTCAATTTACGGCCGCCAGAGGCATGACGATCGATAGATGGATGTGCCGAACACTTTTTCAAATCCAAACAAAATAGTTGAATAACAAAACAAAAATAACAACAAATCCGCAAAACTTAACAAAACGATGTAACAATGATTAAATAACACAATACTTCGGAGAGAAAAATTTACGTCGCGTGTCACTCAACCACGTACGATAGCAACGACGTACAGCGGGCGTTGACGCGAAATAAAAGTTATGTCACAATCGCACCAATCTCTCACCACTGAAATTGGGCTCCGTTGATAGACCTGTACCGACCGTGGTTTATGTATTCTGTGCGAATATGCTTCAGAATAGATATTAAGTTTTTTCTTTTTCGTTCTGGTACTTTCTTTCAAAAAACGGTTTACTCACACTGTATTGCATAAGCAAAATTAATTTAACATAGAAATCTACCTCAATACAGGCATTCGCAAATGTGCATAAAGTTTTAGCTTTACCAAATAATATATTTCACGTTATTTATATCTTTTTATTTACATATTTTTAAGCTTGTCTTCTTATGAGTTATTTTGTTATGAGGTTCATGTTATTAAATATATAAACAATTTAAACATTTATTTAGACTTTTTATTTTATCAAGCAATATAAATAAAAATGTTTTTATCAACAGACATCGAAATAAAATAAATAAGTAAAGACCACATTGCCATATAAGTAATTGTAACTGGAAACATGATAAAAATCAAATATTCTTTTCACAAACACTTAATCGCACAATTCAATAAACACAGTCTCTGCAATCAGAATGCAATTATCTCGCAAGCTTATCTTATATTTCTAAGACGTTTAAACATGATTTTATATTTTGTTTTCGCATAAAATAGTTTTTCTGTTAATCTAATAGTAAACTAATATACTTTGTTATGTACCTTAAAATCTGTTTTGGTAAATATATAAGAATTATGTTAATATCTATAACAGAAAAATATTTGATTAAATTATTTTCACTAACATTTGCATGAGAGTTGAGGAATTTATTAAAATTTTACTGAGTCGCGTTCACAATGTCAATAAATTCAGGTTTGAGACTGGCTCCACCAACAAGGAACCCGTCAATGTCAGGGCAAGCACCTAATTCTTTAGCATTGGCTGCGGTTACTGATCCACCATATTGTATGCGAACAGTTTCTGCGATGTCAGGAGATGCGTTGGAAGACAGCCAGTTACGAAGAGAAGCATGAACCTCTTGGGCCTGAAACAAATAATATTCATCCCATAAGATTTTTAGAATTTGTAATAGTAACAATTGTTCATATAAACAATACTTATTTGTATAATCCCAAAATTGTGCAAGACCATATTTACTTATCTTATATAAAAAAATTAATTTTGAATGGGCTGATAAGAACTTTTAAATTGAAGTGTTGCTGCAATTCCTGTTTACATTACATAATTAAGGAAAAATGAAAATTAAAGCCTCTCATTGTTCAGGCAGCTGTTGTTGTTCAGTCAGTCAAGACATTGCCATGAATAAAAATTAATAATAAAAGGTATCTTATATGTCTTATGTCCTTGCCACTATATTAAATTTCATTGGAGTAGCAAGAAAGATGTAAGTAGTGTTTTAGTTACTTGTTGTGGTGAAGCAGTTTTGCCAGTGCCAATAGCCCACACAGGTTCATACGCCAATACCACATTTGCCCAATTATTGCCAATGGCTGGCAGGAGAGCTTTCGTCTGTCTGAACACAACTTCTTCAGTTTTACCAGCCTCCCTTTCTTCAAGGGTTTCACCGATGCATGCAATTACTTTCAATCCGGATTCGAGAGCATGAGCTACCTGAAATAATATATATTTTTACTTTAGAAATGCTCTGCTCAATAATAAAATGACGTATAATAGTTGATGTATTTCTAATTTTACTTTTCAAATGATATGCTTTGTAGAAACTAATAATGTATAAAATATATATACATTACAAATTATTTTAATTTCTTAAAAAAAAAGCAGTTTACCTTCTCTGCAACTAAATCATCTTTCTCCCCAAAGATGGTTCTCCTTTCAGAATGACCAAGGATTACCCAGTCAGCACCAACATCTTTTATCATAGCTGGAGAAATTTCACCTAGAAATTTAACAATATTTCAAGTAGCATCCCATATTGTTTTTAATCTAACCTATAAAAACTAACATACAAAAATAATACCTGTGAATGCACCTTTAGGTGCTTTCCAACAGTTTTGAGCTGCAACCCCAATAGTGTTAGGAATAATACTTTTAACATAGGCCAGATATATTGCAGGCACACCAATAACAACCTGTAAAATGTTGAATTGTTAGTAAAAATTAACAACTATTATGTAAAGTTAAGAGTAGGTTTAAAAAAATCTATTTAAGTAGGTTACAACTATGAATAAAAATAATAGGGCCAACATTATTTTCAAGCGCTAACTGAATGCTATCTATTTGTTTTATGTTGTACTTTAATAATAATTGACCAATAACCTTAGTATCACGAACTGATACCTGATTTCTACCTTTTAATAATTTTACAATAGTGTAGTGTAGTGTAGTGAAGTCTTAAATATGAAGAAAATATAAGTATGAATTTATTGTTAATTATATATGATATTTTAGATTGCAATATTTTTTCTTTATTACACAATATCTATAACTAAATGATATAAACACTAAGATCCACCTACCTCAGCATTGGGGTCAAGAGGGCCTTTTTTCAAGTTGTTGACTATTTCGTTTATTTGATTTTTATCTCCATTCATTTTCCAGTTACCGCCAACAACGAATTTACGGCCCATGATGATTTCGCAAACTGTAAAAAATAGGATCTTATTAGATCAGTTGAGTTATACTCAACAAATATATTACTTATAAATTTAAATAGCTCAGTTTAGTAAAGTTTCATGAAATAATACTTACAGTTTTATTTAAAATATTAAATATAAAGAGCTGCAAGATGCAACCGGCTCGACTATCAGAATTCAGAATCAGAAACAGATGACCTGGTAGGGTGAACTATATTTCGATCAAAGCTTGTTTTCGTTTCTTATTAAAATGACAACGCCGGTATTAACGACAAGACATAGGGTAAAAATGTAACGTTACGCCGAAAGATCTATTTTAACCAATCGGCTACAAGTTTACTTTAAAGAAAGTTTAATACGAACAAATAAAACAGACTTATATCGAATGACCTTTGTGACATTGAGAAAGGAAACGGTTTTAATAAGGTTGCCAAATTGCAAAAATATTCTATCCATATAATGACACACCTAAAAATTACAACTTAAAACTTGTATCAATTAAAGGATTTCATAAATAATTCTTAAGAACCTTGAATCTTTACATAATATGTTGATATTATGTTATTAATGTTTTTTGAAACATCAAACTTACAATTGAAAGGAAATATATAATACAATATATATATATATATATATATATATATATATATATATATATATATATAAATATATATATATATAATTATGTATATTCAATATTTTACGTTTTTAGCTTACAGTTAAAATTAAATATTAAAAATAATACATCTGTTACTCTCGATGACATTCTGTTTGTGTATGATAATATGTTTAATGTTATCTGTAATTGATAACGATGTTTTTGGCGTTAGTTAAATTGTTGTAAACATAATAAATAACGAATTTGAATTGTTTGTCACAATTTTTCTTTAAATTCATTCACACTTTTATAATAACTTAATAATCGGTGACAATTAAAACGTTTGAAGATAAAATTACAAATCTTAAACAGTACGTATTATAAAGCCCAATTTTCTTTATAATTTATATATATATATACTATTATGTATTTGATTGAAATTAATCAATGTTTTAGATGTCGATTGATGATGCTTTATTGAATATCAATACAACAGAACAAAACAAAACCTTAGATAAATCAAGTGTCGGAAATCGCAAAAAAAATCTCACAGATTATTTCGCAACAAGGTAAATCGTCGTAACTCGATGTTATCTCCATCTTATGTAAAATTTAAATAACACATTCCTATATTTAAAGGCTGTTTCATCTGACATCAATTTAAAATTATCCCAATAAAATAAGTAAATTTTTTGTTAAGCAAATCAAAATACTGAACAATTGAGAGATAATCAGACTTTCTTTATATGAGTGTTATTTTTATCAAAGCATATTTAATTTTTATTATAATCAATTGTTTTTTCTTAAATATTTCAGAACTAATGATCCAAATAAGAAAATGGTTTCTAAGATGATCCAAGTAAGCTTAGGTGTTTGTATGTCAGATGACGATTTCAGTGTAGATTTACCATCAGAAAAATATTGGAACTTAGTCGCTGAGAAGAAACGGTATATTCGTCATTATTTTTCTTCTAAATGCATTAAAACATTATGGAAATTAGCATAAAAATAAATTATTTTCTTTTATAGGACAGACTTAAAAGATGCTCTAGATGAAAATGAGAGATTACATAAAATTAAGCAGGCCTTATTGGAAAAAAACCTTCATTACAAACAGATGCTAGAAGAAGCTAATAGTTTCATTGATGTGTTTAAAGTAAGTATTCACAATACACTTACTTGTTGTTGCTGTGAGCCATTGTGGTTTCAGACACATAATTCATGATAATGTACTTATATCCTATGGTCGGATATGTAATGTAACCTGTGTAATCACCCTGTTCATTTTGTATAACAACTAGCGAACTGGGTGGATATTGTCCTGCCATAAAAATATTTTTTTAAATTGGTGACATACCGACAGCATTACCATCCACCGGATCCCATTGTGTTTTTAAATCTTTCAAAAAAACATTGAAATATACCCATACAATATTAACGAAATCAGTCCAGCTGTTTGAGAAAAATTAGGTGACAAACACATAAGAATTACATGTGTTAAGATATCTGTGTAATGTTGTCATATTTTTATTATACACTGTACATCAAATAAACCTTTATTTAATACATATCATATATATATACATATATATATTAACTATACTTTCTGCTCTATGGCATCAAAATTTTTGTACTTAATATTCAGCAATATTATAATATGATGTCATATAAAATCTTAAGGACTAATACAGCAAATATATGTAGATGTCATCATCATTAATTAAAAAAATTGAAAATGAATCTATATAAATAAATGTCTGGTTTTAGAAATAATTAACTTATCTATATCTTATTATAGTGACTGTTTTAAAAAAATACCAAATCCAAAACAACCATTGACCAAAGGATAAACTTAAAAGATGTACAAATTACGAATATAAACATTATTATTATGGGGTACCATTCTAGGTACTGTTTATTATGTGTTTCTTCCAAATCACCTCAATGATTAAGTCAATCAAATTATATCAATTTAGTATATGTAAACATTGTAGATGTTTATTTCATGTATACAACAAATTTAACATGGTTAAAATCATAGGCATTGCTAGAGATGTAAAAACATGTGATAATTAGGACTTTTCTTTTTTTGCAGGAAGTTGTGCGGGACACAGCCGATGATACAGGTATAGATGTAGCAGATTTGAATGAATCAAATTGTTAAGAAAGACTGAATATTATGTATAAGTGTGTGTAACAAGTTTTGCTTCCCAGTCTGGTGGCCACATGTTCTGACTCTGTTTCCCAAAGAAGAGCATTCTCTACAATTAGTATTTACTTTGGTATAAATTGATACTAAATAACTTTCAGAGTATTGAAGAAAGCAATAGAGTTGCTTATATGAAAACAATAAAGTTGAGTCTCGTAGTCTAGAGTAGAATAGCTACAAATACTGAAAATATTGCATTAAAGATAGTGCCATTGTCGTTCAAAATCAAATTTATCATGTAATCATATCAATATGTTTGACATGTTAATAAGTAAACTGAATACCTACTTCAAGTTCATTTTCATATATGTTTGGAAAATGGACATTATTTTTAAATGAAGTCTACAATTCACTTACAGATAATATAGAAATAATTCTATGTGTTACTTAAATTTAGTAATTTCGTAATATCACAATTTTTTCTTAAAATATTATTTTTTAATTATTAGCTTGAATAATTATCTGTATTTTCAATTTATCTGATTATACTTTTTGTTTATTATCTATATTATTAAATTATAATATATGAAATAATAATTACATTCAAAATAAAAAATATATATTGTATAAACAAACAAGTGTTTCTTTTGGCCCTTATCATTTTTTGTAATAATATAACAATCCAAATAAATATATTGTTAAATATATGTATTTATTCGGATTATGATTCGTTGTAAAATAAATAATTTAATACAAGCTTATTTGGAAATATTTGTTAGTATGTTGTTATTGTCTAAATTACCGTTAGAAATCGTAATACTTTTACAAGTTATATTCATATATCTATGTACCTGTGCTCCTATGCAGTTCAATAATAATTGGTTTAATTTTGTTTTTGTGTGTGTTTAAATATTTTCTTTTTATTTTAAATGAAAATATAAAAGGCTGTTATTTGATTATGACCTTTTACCACACTTGTTGTATCTACACAAATATAACTCTTATATTACACAAATATGCTCTTTGCTATTGTCAATTTTTATCAATTAAAGTTGAAGCTTTTAAGTTAATGGCTCAGTTTAACGGCCTAATCATGTCTAAGCTTTTTTGGGTGTTTAATAATTTTAATGAAGATTTAAATTTTTACTAATAAAGTAATAATCATCGTCATGTTTGTGATGTTCTGACGGTATTAATACTATATTATACACATTAATTAACATAAAACTATGTATAAAACATTATCATGTGCTATGATATGGTTTTGTCGAAAACTGACAATGACAGAAAAGAAAGCAGTCGACATCGAATCGCTGACACATCATCTAACGTCAATCCAATAATTACAAAAAAATTGCGGTATCGGCTGTAAGGTTTATCATAATAAGTCTTCCACAAATATATTATATATTATAGTTTTAGACGTTGTTTAAATGTAGAATTAGGTGTAACAGATACTTTATTTACTTTCTGTATGCTTAAAAAAGGTAATCAACCTAAGAAATAAGTAAACATAAAACATGTGGCGCCAACAGTTTTGGAAGGTAAGTTTTTTCTTTTTATAATGTATTGTAAGTAAGGATTACAGTATAAATATTTTCGAGATATTTTTACTTTTAATGTTTACTTAAGATTTGCTATAAAATATAACCTGTTCGAGAAGGCAATCCGGTACCGGCTCTTTAAATAATTCATAGTTTTCTCTTGTTTTAGGTATTAATCCTATGTTTCCTGTGTGTGCATTTATCATCACAAGTAAAAAAACAAAAAACATCAGTTATTACTGATGTTGATGATATAAAAGAGTTTAAAAAGTTACTTAGAACCAAAACAAATGTGTTGGTTCTGTTCATCAACAATAACAAAGCATCTCAGTCAGTTTTGGAAGTATTTAGGGAGGTGGCTGATAATATGAAAGGTCAAGCTACATTGGTAATGATGGACTGTAGTGGAAGGTATGTTGTACATTATTTGTATGCCTGCTTACAAGGATGTCCACTGTAAAGCCTCTCTGTAAATTACAATTCATGATTTATTATATTCTAGTGAAGGAAAAAAATTATGCAAAAAGTTAAAGGTGTCTATCGAAAAGCCATACAGACTCAAGCATTACAAAGACGGTGATTACCACAAAGACTATGACCGCGGCATGACTGTTAGTGCCATGGTTAATTTCCTTAGAGACCCAACAGGAGATTTGCCTTGGGAAGAAGATCCAGAGGCAGCTGATATTGTCCATTTAGCTGATGGAGAGGTAAAAATATTTTGTGTACAAACATGAAACTTTCACATTTTAGCTAGCTTATAATTTCAAGCTTAACATATACTTAGCATGGTGTTTTTGGCCGAAATAAAGCTAGAACCCAGAACCTCAAGATTGTCAAGATATAGCTAGCCGCCTATTTCACTGGACAAAATAAGAGATAGATTAAAATAGATTAAAAAGATAAAAATGAAGTAAATAAATAGATAGAAATAATAAAAAAATAATTAAATAATATAATATAAATAATTATATATAATATAAATAATTATATATAATATAAATAATTAAATAGATTAAAATGTAGTAATATTTAGAAATATTACTGGTGTTAGGAGTTTTAAATTTCAATTATCAATTCTAATCAACGTAAATGAAAGTTAATTGGATAATTTTCCATTAGTAAAGGTAAAAAAATAATAGGTATGTTGAATTTTATTTTTCATGGTAAATTATCTTTAATCTCTAGTATAAACTTTTTACATTGAAAGTCATTTACTGTGTTATCAAAATTGATTTGTTTTAGATTAAATATAAAATTTACAATTTTCTACTCTATTTTATTGCAATAACATTTGTTTGGTATACATTAAATCATTGAATACTGCAAATATAATTGTTCACATTTGTTATCTCTTATCAGTTATTTTGGTCGACATATATGATTGAATGAGAAGGTTAAAGAGTTTTTTAAATATTAACATTTAATATTTTATAGACTTAAGTTTAAAGACAACTCTTCTGTTACCTTTATTTTTAAAAGGCAGACGAAAGAATGGTCCATTTTTGTGGTTAGTTCCACTTATAGTCAAACTGTAGTATAATCCATTAAATCCGGCAGTGTAAGGACATTGCTAATAGAAAAACTCACCATTGATCAACAATAGAACCGAACTACAACAATACTGCTGATATTTGTCTGTATAACAAGTAATGAGCGGGTGTAGCCTACCCTGACAAGTCTGCACAATTTTTATAGATACATACTTGAATATGTAATTATTAAAATTGTGAACTCTTACAGGCATTGATCAAGTTTTTGAAGAAAGGAATAGCAACTTATAAAAAATCCATGATAATGTTCTATGCACCCTGGTGCGGCTATTGTAAGTCAATGAAACCAGATTATGTAGCTGCTGCAGGTGACTTGAAGGTAAATTTATAAAATAAGTCGTGGAGTCTTTAAGAATAAATGTTTTTAAATTTATAATTAAGTAGATGAGCGCACACACACAGTCACACTTCATGATATGATGATATGATATTGGAAATGAAAGAAGTAAGACGATGTCCCAGTGGGCTTAGCTACAACTTGTTCTTCACTAGAACAAGCTAATCTCAACTAAAGATTGCTGGCGCAAACCAAGGGATACACAACAGAGCTTTTATGTGCCTAATCTATATTTATATATGTCCATTTCTTTACCATTTTATTAATAATTTAGTATGAATTTTTGGCAGTATAATAAAATATGACTAGAGCTGAATATCTATTTCTTGGGCTATATTTGTAATTCTGCTCTGTTTTTAAATGAATCTGTTTGACACATTCTCTGTTATTACATACTTTCTGTAATTCCAGGGAGAAGCATACTTAGCAGCTATTGATGTTTCAAAGCCGGGCAATTCTAAAATTAGACAGATATATAATATAACTGGATTTCCGACTCTTTTGTACTTCGAGTAAGTATCAAAATTACATTTTGCTTTATTGTCATTTTTAAACCAATTTCATGTCATCAATGAGAAAATATGTGTTATGGACATAATTAGCCAGACAAGGTGGCAGACCACCTCACGGTAAGTGGCAATCTCCAGCAATAGACACAGACAATGTAAATAATATAATCAACTTTGTACATTGTAACTTACCAACCACTAGATCTAAGATATTACTTCCTACTGGTATATTGGCTCGATCACTATTCAAACTGGAATATAGTACTATAAAATGCCATATTCGCTGTGGAATACTTAGGTGGGATCCACCCAGATCTACAAAAGGCCATATCATAGATGACATCTACTAAACGTAAGAATGTTTGCCAAAATTCAAGTCTGGATGTAACACAGATGAGAAACATTGAGAGAACTTATACCCCTGAGTGGGTTGTCTACTGTTCCTCTTAAAAATGTAAGTCATCGAGTTATATTTAACGTCCAGCTAAATGGGTGGACTAGCAAATTATCTATATATAATATCATTATTAATATTATTATTATACTCCTTTTAGTTATCAGCTCACCCATGGAATGTTATTACTATTTAGTTATTTAAGAACTTGCAAACTTTCAACTTGATCAAATTTTTCTTTAGTTTTTTTTTTTATATGTGTAGCAATATACGATCATTAATAATATAATGTTAATTGTGATAAAATTAAAATAAGATACAAATTCTTTGATGTCAACATTTTTTAATTACAGAAAAGGGCAGTTCCGGTTTCCTTACCAAGGAGACAACAAACACCAAGCTATCGTGGACTTCATGAGAGATCCCACATCTCAGCAACAGAAGAAGAAAGAAGTTGCCGATGAAAGCTGGTCAAAGGATACTGATGTGGAACATTTAACTGGTGAGCTACAATTTAAAAATCTTTTCATTTATGTTATTGATGAAAGTTTTTTTGTCACAAATCAAATTAGGTATATATATTGATTATAACGAATAAAGGGTACTTTTTAATTGTATTTTAATTAACACTAAACGAGAACAGCGGTATGTAGTTCATAAAACTGTAAGAATGTCGTTTTTGTGTATAAATTTTAATTTAAAGAACAATAACGCACGTTTGTTATAGAAGCAATCTCTCGACATTTTCTTTATGTTACTTCAACAACCAGGCAAAACAATAAGAGAAAGAAATATAATTTTAAAAGTTATTGAAAATAATTAAATAAAAATATTCTCAATAAATAACTTGAGCTAAAATAATGACAAACGGACACAAACAAAACATGAATGATGAATTGAAAACTTATATCTTGAATGTAACATTATAAAGACGATTGGCGATGTAAGCGATGGTTAAAATCTCTTACAATGCCAATGTCTATGGGCGTTGGTGACCACTTACCATCAGGTGGCCCATATGCTCGTACGCCTCGTCTACCTATGATATAAAAAAAAGTCCTTTACTGTACCCTATACAACATGTATATAAAATTTCATGATGAATGGTAAATTAGTTAAAGCACGACGTTAAAGCATAACAAACAATCAAACTCACATTGTCATTTATAATATTAGTTAGGATAATATAAAGCTGAAGAGTATGTTTGTCTGAACGCGCTTAACTCAGGACCTACGCAGTCCGAATTAATTTAAAATAAAATATTATGCTGTTTATTTTTTGAAAAAGGCATATGTAACAGCAGGACTGTGCGAAGCGTTACCCCACGGTCTTATACACAGGTCTATCAACAACAGTAGTGAGGGTACGTCGGCTTAATGATTGCGCTATTCTGTTTAATTTATGGCCGCCAGAGGTATGACGATAGGATGGTGTGCTGTGCAACGAAGACAGAATAGCATTTTGTCTCTTTTTCTCTCACACATAACGCATACGTACCGCGTGTCATTCAACCGACACGTGACCATCGATAGCAACGATCTACAGCGGCGTTGACGCGAAATATTGTTGATCACGATGATCACAATTGTACCAAAAAAAAAAAAAACTGAATTTGAAATTGGGCTCCGTTGATAGACCTGTTTACAAGACCGTGCATTACTCTTTACAGCGAGTGAAATCGCATGGAGCTGCTAGTATATATATCCATCAATGAAATGGAGCGTCACGGTAGCATGCGCAAGCGATCCCGTGGTGCTCCCGTTAAGACGGGAAGGGTACCGCTGGGTTTTTAGTGGGTATTCCGATGACCGGGGCGCACTCGGCGCCCTGGACATACGGCGAGCCCCACATACCCCTCCCCCCACTGTTACTGTGGGGGAAACGGGTAATGCGTTTTTCGAGCGTTAAAAAAAAGGGATGTATATATATATGTATTAATCAAAAAGTAAATTACCAAGCCAGGGCACAACCATTGAATATTTTATGTCACTAATAGGGTGCCTTTCTTAGTAATATATACATAAATATATATTAATTACATTTGATTATATATTGAGATATGTACCATTAGGTGAATGCCGGTGAAGCACAATTGGTTAAATAATTCCAAATAAAAATATACTTTATCCAATTACACTCTTACAAGTTTAATTTACTTTCAATTGAATCGTCATTTTAGAAGGTAAATTAAAATGGAATCTACCACAAATTAAGAATGTTGATATAGTAACGAGAATAACCGGTAAGGAACTTAGTATAACTACTAAGTTCATTCTTTTTTGGTAAGAATATAATTGTAATAATCAAATAATTAAATTTATATTTACAATTTTAATTTTAATAAATATTTAATTCCTTTCATTTTCATGATTAACATTTTAAAACGAAACTTTTTTCTTGATATTGTTGAATCAAGAGTATTTATGTATAAAAATATTCATGTCACTTAAGACAAATAAATTATTATTCTAATTTCTTTTGCAGTTTGACATTTTTTTACTACAATTTAATTTTCATTTACATACGTAACTTTTAAAAGTGTATTAATCATCGATGTTTAGATAATCATGTTATTTTTTCGTGTATGGAAAATATTAAACGGTTAGTATGGTTTTCTTTAGATTAAATATATATTATGAAATTTACCCGTTAAAAGTTTTGATTACACGTACGATTTATGAAATCAAAGTAAATAGTAATAGTAAACATTTGTATATATAAGATGGGTTTTATAAGTCTTCTAGTTTATTAAGACTGTTCGATTTCTCCATTGCAAATATCTACTTTTTAGGTGAAATAGTAAATTATTGGAATTAAATGATTTTTAGAACGAGAGCCTGTGATGATACTTTTAGATAATAGCATTTTATAATATATATCGGATAATCGGATTTTTTTTTACTACCAAGTAAGGTCATCGCATAAAGCATTATATGTGGTGTCATACTTTCAAGTCTTATTCAGTTGCGAGGACTGAGTCTTAGTGTTGTAAAATTAGAAAAAAAAGTGTGCCGTCACGAGACGCCTGGCAGATGTTAAACATCGAATGATATAAAATGATGGTTTGTTTATTAATTTAACGTTTATTTTCATTAAATATAAAAAATTTAAATTCAAAAGTTTTCAAGTTGCGATAATTTAAATCGTTTACTCAGTGACTTCAGTAATCGTTACACTCGAAGTTGCCTGAATTAAATGAATATAAAATTATTAATTTATTAAATTTATTATTATTATAATTTTATTAAATGCTTAATATGAATTATTTCGCCACACCGTACGCACTACTACGCATAGACTATATACAGTGGTGGTCATATAATTAGAAACACTTCTTATGAATAAAGAAATTACAACTTCAACGTACAAATGTTCGTAAAAATATACACATTCAATAATTAATAATCACGCAATAATATAGCCACTCAAATAAAAAACTCATTAAATGCATAAAATATAAAACATGTTTTACTTTAAATTGCAAAATGAGTCTTACACATGTAGGAGTTTATTTTCTGTTACTGGCCGCTTGGACGCCTAATTAGAAACATTTAAAAAAAGCATCCATAGCTCGTTATTTTTTTGAAATTGGAGAATAACATTTCTTTCTTGGCTTTTTCTATTATTTTGGCGGCAATTCAAAATTTAATCTGAATTTTATTTTGTTCAAAACGGGCAAAAATAAAAGTTGTGACGCGTCAACTAGGCAAATAATTGTTAATTTACATATAGATCATAAGTGGGCGTACAGAAGAAAAACTGAGCATTTAAATTGTTCAGTTAAGAAAGTTTTTAATGCAATTGATCATTATAAAACACATGGAACTGTTGGAAATGTTCTTAGAAAGACTCGGCCAAGAAAAACCTCTCCCAGAGAAGATACGCTAATCGTTCGTGTTACTAAAAAAAAACCAATTAAAGGCTCCAACCAGATTAAAAATGAAGTTTTTTCACCTGATGACCCGAGAACCATCTCGTCAAGACTGATACGCCGAAGATTAGTGGAAGCTAAATTGTTTGGATGAATTTATCGAAAGGTACCGCTTCTTACCAAGCAACACCAAGAGAAGAGATTATTATTCGCTAAAAAATATGTTAATTGGATACAAAAATAAATATGGTAAATTCCGATGGAAAACGCTATGTTAGACGCCCTGTAAACAATGCTTTTAATTATAAATACACAAGGAGTATAGTCAAGCACGGTGGCGGTACAATGGATCAATGGCAATACAAAAATATCTTAGAGCACACAATGATTCCCTACTCGGACGATCATTTGCCTATAACCTGGCTGTTTCCTTAGCAAACAGCGTATATCCGTTTTAGACTGGCCAGCAAATACTCCGGATTTAAACCAGATAGAAAATCTCTGGTATATTGTTAAAAAGAATGTCTCAAACAAACGTAACATCAGTCAAAACGAACTATATGAAGCATTTGTTGAAGCATGGAATTCAATCCCCCTAGAAACATGTATGAAATTGATTGAATCAATGCCACGTCGTTGCAGTGCTGTTATTGAAAATACGGGATACGCCACTAAATATTAATTATAACTATTGGTAGGCTGTGAATAGTAGCTATTTCGTAAATAACAATACTAATTACTAATACTTAAAAAAATATTGTTTTTTATACATTTTTGTTGTAATTTCTAATTAGTTGACCATTATTGTTCATACCTTAAAACTGATTTAAATGTTTGTCCGTAATGTAATATGGAAACTGCACTTGTGTAATGGGATTTATATTGGTTTTCTAATAAATGATAAATCATTGAACATATTGTTGTTCTATTTATTGTTTAATTTCAAAATAAAAACGATTGCGGTGAAGCATCTTACATAATGTCAAGGACCATTGGTAGTGTTTCTAATTATACGACCACCACTGTATATACCATCGTATAGCGTGGCGATGCGTCGCCACGGAATGCCTCGCCAATCGCCACGTCAACAATCAGTTTGACCCGCTGCTATAGATGTTTCACATCAAAACGAAAACGAAAAATTAAGAAACAGCCGTTACGAACATTTTTATCAGACGTTGTAACGTATCAGGTTCGTTATGAATTTGTTACTTTGAAAACATACTATATTTTATGGTACGAGCTTAATAGAAAATTGCTCTAGAAATACGTCATATCATCTATGTGAAGTTAACTTTGCTTTCAACATGAAAATTATTTTATTAGGCTAAGAATATAATTTGGAAACAGATTTACTTGGTGGTAGAGCTTTGTGCAAGCTCGTCTGGGTAGGTACCACCCACATATCGGATGTTCTACTGCAAAACAGCAGTACTAGCTATTGTTGTGTTCCGGTTTGAAGGTTGAGTGAGCCAGTGTAATTATAAGCACAAGGGACATAACCTCTTAGTTCCCAAGGTTGGTGGCGCATTGGCGATGTAAACGATGGTCAACATCTCTTACAATGCCAATGTCTATGTGCGTTGGTGACTACTTACCATCAGGTGGCCTATATGATATCATATAGGCCACCTGATGTGAAAAATATTTATTTTTTGTTTTAGCTCAAAACTTTGATAGTGTGTTATCTAAAGCTGAACACGCTTTGGTTGTATTCTACGCTCCATGGTGCGGACACTGCAAGCGAATTAAACCGGAGTTTGAAAATGCTGCAACCAGGATTAAAAATGATAATGTAAGTTTCTCCTGGTTATTGTTAATCTAAAAGCTTTAGGTTAAGCTTATGCTGAAATGTAAAGGCAAAATAGTTTCTCGCAATGTAGTGCTAAGCTGAGCTTGGAACGTATGAAAAACCTGAGCGCAGAGTATGCACGCTGAAATGCACGCCAAAACGATAGAAATTGCTGCTCGACCAGTGTTGAGATATAATAAAATACAATATCATTAGAGCACCATTTTTATACAATTCAAATAATTAAAACTGCAATAGAATGAAAGTTGCGAAGAGAGGACAACAATTTTGCGGAAAGACAGAAAGAAAAGTGAAAATGAAACATTATCCTATTTTGACTTTTCATTACATTTTTCAAATCTGTCATTTAAACCTTCGAGATAATAATATTTTTCTACGTCCTCATCGCCGTTAATTCTTTTGCACGCAGCTCCTTCATCATTTTGTGTTCATGGGCGCGTTGTCGTGCAAAAGGAGTCGGTTATCATCTTTCTTTTTCTTTAATAGCTTATTTTAATCCTTCCATAATTCCCTTCTTTTAATCCATGTGGTAAAGAAGTGTAGTACAATCCCTCCAAGGAAACGTCACGTATTTTATAATCAATTATAAATGCAACCTTTAGTATGCCAAAAGATGATCGCCATGATCATATTTTAAATTATTTAGGACGGGAAGTGTGCCTTTTTTACGAAAATTTTTCAATTCTTATTTTGACTCAGGTTCATATTAATTTATGTTATACTTTTGAAAAGAAAAGCATTGTCCTGATCATAGCCTGCTGAGCTAATGGAACCTGTTGCATCAGGAGTGTCTACGTTTCATGTCGTTAATGCTCATCAGCAGTTTGTGTCTAAAAACTTCTAAGAGTGTCGGCGTGAGCTGTCGAAAAAAATCACCACACCTACACCGAATAAACAAATCAAGTCACTCGAACGATGATGACAATGACATATACAATATTTATCAATTTCAGATAAACGGGCTGTTAGCGGCAGTCGATGCGACTAAGCAACCGGAATTAGCGTCTAGATTCGGTGTTAAAGGCTATCCAACTTTGAAATATTTTAACCGTGGAGAATTCAAATACGATGCTGGCCATGCGCGTCAAGAACAACAGATTATTGATTTTATTAAGGTAAGATGTAAACGCCATTTAATTTATAAAACGAATATCTGATGCTCCGTTTTTGTCTATACCTATAAATATCTTAACAGGACGATAAATCGATATTGCTACTATTGTAATAATTTGATGTTGATATGTATTTTCCAAGTTTTAATCAAATATTATAAAGCATATGCAGAGAGGATAGCTTAAAATATTTTATTATGAATGTTTCACAAAAAATCGCTACTTTCTCGATCCGGGCGACTAGATGCTCGAGGATTTCGAAGACATGGCGATCGACCGATATGAAATTTAAGCATTTCATATACCCCCCTGGTATTCCTGGACGTTTTCAGTCTTTAAGTGGACGTGTTAACCATAGACGCTATCCTTCAGTCTGGGCCGCAGATGAAATTGCGATGAACTGTTCAACACATTGTCGTCATAAGTTGAGCTTTTGACCCTCTTTAAAGTCACTTCTGTCTGCAATAGTGTTTTCGCATAGCAGACGCTGACGGCATCAAATAGCGGCGACGATAGCCCGGAGCACATAGACACGATTGGCGAGAGATTGGTGCCTCTTCCTTCTCATTTTGGTCTCTCGCTAAGGTTGTCTTGAGGAATGATTATACTCTCGCGACATTCGTGAAATCGCAGCATTCTGTCCAAGTTTCGTTCGAGAGCGGCCTATCTTAAAGAATGGACATGGGTTGCGATGGGTCTTCTAGGAACATTAATATTAAATAAAATAAAAAGATAAAGCCAAGTAGTTCAAAGAACCTGTTACTATAGAATTAATATGATGCTTATCAAATCCTAGCTGATTGTCAAATATTACACCACTATAAAATATATGTTTATTTTTTTACTTTTATGACTTATTAAGATTTCTACCAAATAATTAAGTAAATATCGACACTAGTAATGAAAAAATGAGCGTAGTCATTATATTCGGAAGACATTATATTCGGAAGACACCTAAACTAATAAATTTCTTTTACTTGTAAAATCGCATTTGGCATTGACAAGTACAAATTAGGTAAAAATATTTCAAATACTCTTTACTGTAGACCAGTCTAATTGGTATAAAATTAATTGTTATACATTTATCTTTGAATCTTTACCAATAAGTCATTTTTATCAACAGTCGCCACAAGAGCCACCACCGCCGCCCCCTCCAGAGACTCCCTGGTCGGAAGAGGAGTCTTTCGTTCGTCACCTTGACTCAGCGAGCTTCCGCAACGTCCTTCGGAAGATCAAACATGCCATCGTCATGTTTTATGCGCCCTGTAAGTAAATTTATAAATACATAAGAATTATAGCTGGTGGTTCTTTCTGCACTAAAATGACCTTTAAGAGCACCAATTTTATTACTTATAATTAACCAAGGTAATTGTTTGACATTAATTTTGCCTACGGTGTTAAAATTAATTTTGGCTACGGTGGCAATGGCGACTAGCCCGTTATTCAGGTAGGTAGGGCAGAGGGCGCGTAAAAACGCGTAAAAACTCTTTTCTTAAAGGCTGGCAACGCACTTACAAGCTCCCCGGTGTTGCAAGCATATAAAGTTCTATATTTTCAGGGTGCGGTCACTGCAAAAGTATGAAACCGGAGTTCGTTAAAGCTGCGGAAAAGTTTGCCGATGAATTAATAGTGGCGTTCGCTGCTGTAGACTGCACTCAGCATAAGGATATATGCTCGAACTATGACGTCAAAGGATACCCAACTGTAAAGTACTTTAGCTACTTTGATAAATCGGTACAGGATTATAGCGGCGGAAGAAAGGTGAGTGATAAATATAACAAAATACAAAGATTTTGTTATATTTATAATTTATCATATTTAAGATAGGACTCTTACTCAAGATTTAATTCGACCTCGTATTAATTATATGGTTTGAAAATCCATATTCTGAACCAGCATTTACCCCATTAATTTGAGTGATTTTACCTAGAAACTTATGGCCTAAGAGCTAGCGATCGGCAGTCTCATTGTATTTTAGCAAACTCCATATTGATGCTAGGTATACTATTATACCTGCCGTAGCTGAAATGGTGATTCATTATTCCCGTCGACGGTTCCTTTGGGCGTCCAGAAGTCAAAAATCGTCAAAATTGACTTTTAATACGTGATCGCAGCATGTCTGCCGTTTTAGTATGTAATTTTTTTATTTAGAAATCAAAAGGCATCTTTTAATTATAAACTATCAAAAGTTCGAAATTTTTTTTATAAAAATTTACGTTATTTTAGCAAAGCTGAAATTTATACATGTTGTTTACTTTATTATTATACATATATATTTGAAGAGGCAGACACATAGGTCGGACAACATGCGGGCAGACGCAGACAGATAGCATCTGTGTCTATTACAATTACTACATATTTTTATTACACGTGTCACGTGTCTTGGGATCGTTACGTTTAAAACAAGTAATATAGCCTAGGCCGATTTCTCGCTAATTCAGTCACTTGTTGAGGAACAGCAGTGGAAGACTCGTTTATTTCTCGCTTAAAAACCGCGTTAATACGTTTTACCGCGTGAAGTGGGCCCCTCCGTGGACCGTGGAAGAGGAGGGCCTCCGTTTTGGATAAGGAGACCCTCAAGCCCAGCATCTCCATCCGGTCCACGGTCAGGGTTGTTCCGACCTCGACCAGGCGGGCCGCTTCCCGAAAGTCCCGCCCCGTCGCGGTGATGAGGGTGTCGTCCGCATAGCACAACACTCCCATACCGGGAAGGACGGGGGCTCTCAGGAGCCAGTCGAAGCCGACGTTCCACAGAATTGGGCCGAGAACCGACCCCTGTGGAACGGCGCAGCCAACCCGACGCCGGACCAACCTGCTGTCACCCCCCGCCCAGACGACCTCTCGGTCCTGGAGGTACGCTTCCAACAACCTCCTCAGATAGGTCGGCACCCCATGATATCGGAGTGCCTCCCTGATCGTCTCGAATGGGAGACTGTTGCGAAACCGCCAGGACCACTCGCTCCTGGGCCACCGCTTCCGAGTCTTCAAGGCGTTCAGGGCGTCGACCATCGAACGACCCGCCCTGAACCCGAACTGAGCCTCTGAAAGACCCGGACCTACCTCGTCGAGCTGCCCTCCTCCTCCCGTCCCGCGGAACCCCACCGCTGCACGATGGCAGCCTCCTTGACCAGTTCGCGGTCTAACTGGCCAAGAGACCACCTCGGCAGCGTGGTCGGCTCCCTCTGGGGTTCCGCCGGCCTGCGAGAGGTGGAGATCTCAAATCGGATATACCGGTGATTGGTTGATCGACCCGCCCTAACCCGTACTGTAGATTTTTGAGCTTGCATCTTCTGTACAATTTCTTGATTTCTTGGCGTGATATTTTTGCTCAAAGCTACACGCATATCATCACCTACCATTCTCCCGAACACCTCAACGCGCGTTGCGCTCACTACCACCGGCGCTGTCATTTTAAGTTTGAATTTTCGCGGACCATATTTTAGTTCTTACGGATCACTGGTTGGGTTAGGTGGGGAATGATAATGATAATTGCGGTAATACTGATCGACTCGTTGAGCACAACCAACTAGCTAAAGATCCCATCCGCAAAGATCGAGACACTTGGGGACTAACCTAAATGGCTTGGATCATGTACATACAATCGATCATGCGGGGAGATCTGTTGTCGATATTGCTTTGGCATATGATCTGAACCTTCTGGCGACTTCCCAGACGCGTACCAGGTTTCCGACTTGGCTCGTCGGACTACTGTCATGTCCAGAATACAGTGCTGGTTACACGCCCAAGGACTGGAATGAAATGTGGTTCTCTTTTGCATCCTAACCATGGGCACCCATGGTTTTACTTCTCGCCCGACGATCCTGATGTCGTTCCTGACACGGACGCTGATGTGGTACTTTAGTTTCTGCAAAACGGAGTCCCTGGCGCCCCGACGCCTAAGTCGCCTCTTATACTGTCATGGTTACTTTCATAATTTCTAAACTTTAAATACAATCTTTTCAATTACATTATGTAATTATTATTATTGTATACTGAATTTTCTGTGTTTAGTAATTTAATTAAAACAGTTAACATATTATTATCAAAACGTTAAAAACACAAGTTATAAAAAATCATCAGCAACAAGTTATAAAACTAATCTAGAATACATAATTTTCAGGAAGCAGACTTCGTATCATTCATCCATAGCCAGATGGATAAACATCAGACGTCACAGAAAGCGAATAGTAATCAAGATGCTGGGTTTGGAGTCAACGTGGTGTTGGCTGATGATGGCAATTTCCAAGAAGTTATATCCTCGTCAAAACCTACCTTCGTTATGTTTTATGCTACATGTAAGTTATTATTATTGTTTTAAATAAATTAAATTACGCTGTGACAGAACGATATCTGAAGTAATCTCTCAATCGCTTATCGTATTATCCTACCATGGGCGTCCTTGACAAGAATAGCGTGAGCCCAGGAACCACCGGATGTAAAGTCATCCTTTTCAGTTAGCAGAAAGCGCAGTGCATGCATAAATTGCCATCGATCAAAGAATTATAACAACAGCCACCAAAGAGAGTGAAGGTTAAACATAACAGGAAATAAATGCGATTTGTGCAAGCTAACATGCAAAATCTTGATAGAAAAGAGGCGAAGGAATTGCTTTGATGCAAGACTTTACATAGGATCTGGCTTGAAGGTAGCCCAAAGAGCAGGTTACAGGGTAATCCAGTGAACTGAGACGAAACGAGTCTGCCATTCTGATCTTAGATAAATTAGCAGTCGCTGTTCTCAAACCGACTTGTGGAAAGAGTGTTCTTTTTGGATGTACTTTTAGGACATGGACTCAATCGAGCCGTATCAGTTACAAGTAGCTAAGCGGTAGGACTGCGCATTGCCGGCTGAAAATATACTTTTGAAAAACAAGTCACCGTCACCTTCACGATACGTTTAAACAGTCATACGTGTGATACCATTTTAATTGAATTGGTAAAAATGATTCGTCAATTTTTGACTAGTCGTTAATAGTGTAACATACTCGATCAACATCTATTAGAATACAATAAATTTTCCAGGGTGTGGACATTGTTCGACAGTGAAACCAGCGTACAGTCGTCTCGCAACTACAATGCAGAAGGAGAACAATCCGGTCAAAGTTATAGCAATCGATGCAGCTGAAAACCCGAAGGTTGCAGACTTCGCGGGCATACAAACTTTACCGACGTTCAAAATATACGCGTCGGGGAAACACCTGGCTGATTACGAAGGTGATAGGTCTACGGAGGACATGCTTAACTTTTGCAAATCACACGCTAAGGTAAAAGACGAATTGTGATAGACGTATCCAGTAGTATATTAACTCATATCAGCAATGCGATATTAAAAACGTTGTGTTCGAAGTCGCGAACTTTATTGTAACTCAGCATTTAATAATATATAATTTATGTTCTTAGTAATTTTTGTCGTGCAAGACTTTGGCATTTATACACATACGTCTTCGCAGGTGTAAAGTTTATGGAAATGTACTTTTCCTAAGAGGTTCACTGCGTACATGAAAAGGCGATGCAGGTTCCTCGCGTAAATAATCCGTAAAGTTCGTTTAACGCTTGTATTAATTAACTAATACGTAATCTATATTATAAATGAAATATACCCCCAAGTTTTTACTTATTAATTCAGTTACCTGTCCTTTTCGCATTAAACTATAAAAATAGATTACAGAGTATCATATTCCATAGTTAAATTTCCGTTATACGTAAATATCTCGTTTACTTTTATATTGTGTTGTAAAGAATTGTGTTTATAGTTAGTAATTTTTATTAATTATAGTTTTAAATTTATATTTATCTATACGTATAAATACAATTGAAGTGTCTGTCTGTGATTTCAAAATAACTGCCTCCTTTACTGTCTATATGGTTTCTTGCGTTTTACCCTTATATGCAATTGTAGAGAAACATATCTATTTATGTATAATGGTATATATTTGCTTATTTTTACGTATAATAATTAAAATTTATCTATTTTCCACTTATAAGTAACTAGCGTTTTGTCCGCGATTTCACTCGCGTAGTTCCGGTTCCCGTGGGAATACCGGGACAAAATGATAATGTAGCTTTCCATTGGTGAAAGAATTTTTAAAATCGGTTTAGTGGCTTACGCGTGAAAGCGTTACAAATAAATAAACAAACTCACATCCGCATTTATAATATTAGTTAGGATTCCAGCTTAATTAAATACTTAGATTTTACAAATGTATATATAAGATCCGACTGCAGAATGGTAAATTTTAATGATGAATTCATATCCGTAACGATATCGGCTACACAAACACTCAAAATATACCAAAAATGTCACAAATACATATAAGCCATTTTTTTAATATTTACCTTCCATATCCTTTAACTTGTACTAAACAACTAACAAACGTATATTACTCCTGTGCAATCTCGCACATTGGCAAAAGAAATAGTTATGTATATATAACGAATCCCCGGCCCCTCCCGTGCTGTGCTCCGCTTGTGGCTCGGCGTGGCTGTCCGCGAATTTGAATAGCTAGCTCAACTCGTTGACGATCAAGGCGCTAATTTCACTGGGTACTTGGGTGCTTATATACGGACGTCATTTTATACTCCATTGGTTATAAATTGGTTCCGTGTTGCATCTGTAATAGAAATAAAACGATATAAAGTAGCGAAAATCGAAATTAAAAAAAATAGAAAACAAAGTAATATCCATGTAACACGATTTCTGATAATAATAATTTAAACAATAAAAATACTGCAAATGGAGAAGAACAAACTATTGAAGCTTGATTCAACAGAAAAGGTGGACTTTTGGACCTGCCTTTCGCGCCACGGGTCGTGGGTTCGATTCCCACCCAGGACAGACATTTGTGTGCATGAGATATCTGTTTGTCTTGAGTCTGGGTGTAATTATCTATATAAGTATCTATTTACAAAAGAAAATTAGTATATCAGTTGTCTGATTTCCATAGTACAAGTTCTGCTTAGTTTGGGATCAGATGGCCACGTGTGAATGTCCCAGGATATTATTTGTGAATTTTTTTACCTTCCATTAGGGCTTCGCCGCAGATAGGACGTACGATCCCCGACAGGACAAAATTATTAGAAACGAAATATGTATGGGGCTGTTTATTTTGTTTGCAAACATTCTATCTTGCCAGTCTAGTATCGAACTCTTTTGCCTACAAATGAGATTCCGGTTTCGGATTCCTGCGATTTTCTTATAATAAACTCGATAATTACCCAGAGCAAATAAGTTTCCTTATTGCAATCCCGTGCATGTAAAGCATTAACCATTCGATTGATCTCTCAACGATCGTGTCCCATCAGACTATGAAAGTGCGAGTACAAAGTGCCTTCGTTTGCGACCACATGTTTTGCTTTATTATATAAATGCGCAGTTGGCTATTCCATGTTGAGAATGCTTTTCAAAGCCGAAATCGACCAGAACCTCATCATCATAATCACAATCACTTAACCAAAATAAATATAGCAAGTAGTCATGTCTTTCCATTTTCTCGTTCTTTTTAATACCCATGAAGTTAATCATTATATTTGTGTTTCATTTTAAGTATAAGCGATATAATGTAGACAATTGTCCGTTTTTAAATTCAAAAGTAAATTGTACTGGTAATGCTTTTTAAGACTAATAAATGCGCTTTATTAACATATAATATAGGTATCGTAGAAACAATAGAATAGAATAATAATTTTACTTAGAAAGTATAAAGTAACGTTTTATTAGTAGGATTAGACACTTTTTGCCCGTGGCGTAATAGAACGGATTAGAGCGTCGCATATGACTCGCACATACGGATTTAATGAAAAGTCATAGTTAAAGTTTTACGCTCGAATCCGATGCATTATATGATAAGAGAGACGGTGCAATGATCGAAATAAAATAAAATTTATAATTAAATTATTATGTCTAATTACATACAAACATCTGTTCAACCTGATAAGAAATTCCCACACGGTACAATTCGTATATGCGCACGCGCATATCCCGATATCCAACCGAATGACACCGCAGGCAGAGAGCGTTTAATACTATTATAGTATACAATTGTAACTGCATGTGATTGTGCTTTTAAAATAATTTAAATAGTATTTTTCTATTTAATAACTTTTTAAGGGCCCTATTTACTAATTATATTAATGTACTCATATATTAATATAATTATTTATTGACCTCAATATTCAGTTTAGCTAAAAATAGAATTTCCTTAATTGTGTCAAGGAGCTAACAATAATTTTGTATGTCATTTTACTTACAAGTTCATGGCAATTCAATCTAACTATCGTAAGCGAGCTGCATTTACATAAGTTTCCATTTTAATAAGTTTTATGTATATCGGTTTTTATTTACATTTAAGAATGACCTCTCCTCATTTATTAGTATAGATTTATTCAATTCAAATTCTTTATTATGGCAACATATTTTAGTAGAAGATTGTATAATTTTTGTTTGTTTTCTATGAATTAGTTTTGTCTTAGCCCTCCCACATTCCGAGGTAAGCATTTGTATACATTGGCTAATTCGAAATAGTTCATTTATATTCGCCTTTTAGTATGGGCACATAATTTAGTGAAAAAATTACGTAAGTTTTTTGATTAATTGCTTTTTTTTTTTAATTAGACGCAAAGTAAATTGTCAGTGTACGTTAGCCATAGATTTTGATAATTCATATGAATTCGATTGGAATTCACTCGTCAAATTAATGTCGCCTTTTCGAAACATTTGCATTTTTTTAAACTGATATTAAATGAAATTGACATTTGACTATTTGTAGATTTAGACTTTGATATATATTATACAGAGTCTATTCTAATGTACTTTATTAATAAACGTGTATTTACTCAATGTACTTATTGTAAACAATATTATATTTATATTATGTAATTGTTGCTGATGTTTTTAAAGAAATATTCATGTTATATTCTTATAGTCTTTGTATTTATTATTATATACAATTCAATTAATACTAGGAGAGCGTTATGAATATGGTGCCCCTAATTAATATTTAACGTAATCATTGTTTAATTATATCTCTGATCTATTATTATCGGTATACCGAAATGAGCAAAAGGTAAATTTTTTATTTGACGTTGAACTGATCACTGAACCCGAGTGGATAAAACATGAGTATCATATCTAAAAGTTGCGCGCTCAAACATTGGGGCTGTTTTCGGATTTACTGAAAAATTCGAATACTAATATTTTACCGCGTTATTCATAAACTTTATTTAACTGGTGATTAGTTAAACAATATTTTGTCTTCTTCTTTCGTATGTCAAATCAATAATGACAGAAAGAGACAAATCAGTGTTTAGCTAAACAGTAACTAAGCAACGTTTATAAATAAGCCCGTTAATCGACAAAGATAGCGAACATTGTCCAACAGTGCGCCAGTTAATGTGCTGTTACATATACTTCGAAAACATTTTTTTCCTCTATCTGAATTATTAGTATTTAATAGTTGTTTACATACGAGGCAATATGTACTTACATTTTTAATAAGTTTATTACAGAACAGTCCGAGAAATTTGGAATAATCTGTGTGTATATGTTTCACAACCGTCACTAACGTCTCGGTTACGATATTTAATCGGATCTGATCAGTAATCGATCGTTATTTAGTTACTGTGAATTTTTTACGTTCCATACGTTTATTTAAGCTTAAGCAAACAGCTATCGTTTCTTGATTATAGTAACCGCATATCAAGAATGTGTTTAATTCGAGAATAATATCGACGTCATCAACTAAACAATCCATGGAATTCAAAATGGCGTACTAAAATCGATATTTTTTTATGGGCGAATCCAACATCAAAAATACTTTAGAAGAATTATACGCTAGTTATTTATCCATTATTCATAATATTAATATCAATTCTTATTATAGATACTACAATAATTATAATGTTTATAAAATAAATTATAGATGTTTAACCAATCAAATAACATTTATGATTGTTATTATTATATAGAAGAAAAAGTTATTTATACCTATAACATTATACGGGCTTCCAACGTGTACTATGCAATTATATAAAATAAATACCTCTTACTTTAATGTACACTGTATTGTACTTCATTAAACGCTTTATTCGAACTTAGTACGTGTTTAGACTTAACGACAAATGTTATGTAATGTTAAGGTGCGATTCCTCTGAAATTGTTGGCAATTTGTGTGTTTGATATTCATCAGAATGTCTGGTGATTGCCGGTACGATTACACGTGATTTTAATCAGTTTATTACAGAGCCTTTGATAAATTAAGTTAATTACAGAGATTTGTTCACCGACTCGTGTTGCCAGCAGAAAAATTGGCAATTTTTTTTTGTGGAGACGCAGCTCAATACTTTTTGCATTTGAAACCTAACTGATAAAAATATTTTAATTATTTCATGAAAACTTTTAAATATTTTGCGAAATGGTACTCGACGATTTGCTCGTAATGTTTAAACTTTAATGTTATTGACCGCATTTGTTGTTGTTTTTTCACAGCAAGTTATGTAAATTAATCATAAATGCGCTTTAATATTAAGCGGCTATATTCAGTTAAGATTGTGACTTCTGTATGTTTTTCGAAATTGTTATTCGATCTGTACCTGTATGTGTTTTCACTAACGTGTAAACATTTTAATAAGCAAAATTAATCATTATGAAAACGTAAAATCCATAATTAAATGCATTTTCTATTTTTAGTGAGTAATTTATGCTTTTTGAAATATATGATCTTATGTAAATGTACTAAACGTAGCATTTATCTTAAATCTTTAAGTTTCCGTTTTTAAGCTAACAATAAACTTTATTTTAATAACATTGTTGTTTCTTTTCATAAAATCTTCTTTTAACGCCGTAATAGTTGAAATTTATAAATAAATAGTTATTGGGTTTTTCGGTCAGAAAATTGTCAGTAGCAGCCCGGAGTCTGAAAGTTGGAAGTGTGTACACTCCCGCCTCGGAAAACACGTTAAGCCGTTGGTCCTGCGTCTGAACTCTTCCCGGTCGTGTCGGATTGCCGTCCCATCGGATTATGAGAGCTAAGGAAAAGATAGTGCACCTGTGTTTGCGCACACACTTGTGCACTATAATATCTCCTGCGCAATTGGCTAATCTCTCTTGAAATTGGCCGCCGAGGCCGCAAGCGGTCTGGAGGACCTTGTTATAGTTGAAATTTCAGGTCTAATTTAATTGCAATGTTTCTGAAGAGAAGTGGTTTCTTCTTGTCACGTTTTTGTTTCTTTCTTTAAACAAATCAAGAACTATAATTTCACAGGCGAAGTGGAGTGACGTACTACGACTAGTATATGAGTATGTTTCAGATATTATACATAATAAAAAATAGTTTTATACCGTTTCTTCTTCGCTGCTTTTCGAAACGATGATAAGAGTTAAGAATGGCGATTCAAAAACACTTTATTGTAAAGCTTACTTGAATAAATACATTTGATTAAGATGTTTTCTAATCCTGCAAACGATTCTAGATTTGTGATTTTCTTGGATACAACAAATTGGACATTATAAAAACTTTCATAGAAAATTAAATAGATTTGCCAATTTTCACAATAATTGGTCAAAAATTGTCGAAGTCGGAGTAATACTCGTAGTTGTAATCCTAAACAGCATAACAATATTAATTTTTTATAAACATGATTATACTTATACATAACTACAAGAAGTGTAATATATATAATTAGACCCAAAGAATGCCTATCCGATCCGAGAAACTGAAAGAAGTAAAGCGACATTGTTTTGAGCATCAAAAATCCATCCTGTTCTGTCAGTTTCTGATTTCAATAAACTTGCTCAAAAGTACCTTTGCTGTAGTCTATTGGCTCATTTAAACAATTAATATTAAATTAAACTATTATTTATTTATCATTTTTAATATTCAACCTTTTGTCCTTATTACTTAAATTAAATGCGATTGTTTGACGGTTCGCAATATAGTTTGTAACAAATATAAGATATAACGAATCCAAGCACTCCACCCGCTATAACGTCCTGCCAATGATGATGATTGTCGATACAGCGACTTGTGCCAATAAATGTTGCCAGCATTAACGGGAGTAAACGAAACGCACGCATTTCTATATTCCCAATCGTCGTTTCCTTCAACCAAAGACTTAAAAATCCGAGGGAACAAAATGCAAAGCTTGTATGACCGCTCGGGAACGATTTTCTGCCGTCAATAATATCATTTAATTGTTCTATACTAAAATCGGTAACCTCTAGTCCCTCAGGAAAGCAGCGATAAAAGAAATCAGGCCTAGGTCGACTCACTGTGAGTTTTAAAAGTTCTGTAAAAATTGCGTTAAGTAATAACGATATTGTCCAACCCAGTAGTGCTTGCGTTGTTTCTGTGTAATTTTTCGTTACAATCAGAGGTATGCAGAGTACGAAAAGTGGAAGACAAAATGTTAGTACTATCATTGCGCATGGGGATATATAGGAGTCCTTCCGGCACTTTTTATATTCATTAAGCATCTCATCTTCAGTGATGCATCTTGCTTGTGGCTGACATTTCGAATGCATCAGTATTAGTACACTTAAAAATAAAACACGCACTAGTATTTCCGACAGTATATTCGGTAGGACTGTCCGAGTGTTGCGTACAAGGAACTGGTAAAATAAAATAACAGAATCCATAGTTAAGTATTTGGTTTGACAATTGGTTTTATAATATAAGATTAGCATATCGTCTAGCATATAACATTTGTATACGTCCGGCTTGACGTTTAATGTACATTCATATTATACAACATAAATAATAAATCCTGCTTGGTTTTAATTTCATTTATTTACGCGAAAAAAATATTATACTGTGTTTTTTTTTATATTTATATACATGCCATATCATGTCCTCCTGACCGATTTCCGTAACAGCGGCAAGTCTCAAGAGAGATTAACCAACTGCGCAGTATATATTATAGTACCTACACAAGTGTGTGCACAAACACAGGTGCACTCTCTATTCCTTCACTCTCATAATCCGATGGGACGGCAACCCGACACGACCGGAAAGAGATCAGACGCAGGACCAATGGCTCTACGTGCTTTCCGCGGCATGGGAGTGTACACACTTACAATTTCCTAACTCCGGGCTGTTATTGAAAATCTTCGACAGAAAAACTCAATAACTTTTTACAGGCCCTACTTGGGATTTGAACTCAGGACCTCAGAATCTGCGGCCTTATATCTAGAGGTACCTATGTTTCAAAACTGTTTTCGAATTTAGTTGTTAGTTGCATCACGTATAATAATTACTAAAATAATATTAAATAGGTAGGCTAGTAAGTAAGTAGTAGTGAGGATATTGGAAATCTAGTACCTATTAAGGAAATTGGTAGCGACGTTTGATTATTTGTTGTTAACAGCAATATCATTATCTAGAACCGCGTTATACGTTAACTCTATCATTAATTTTATTTACATTGGACGCGAGGTCTTTAAATAAAGATTGTATTAAAAATATAAACAAACATAATACATATAGTATTAAAAAAAAACTACAAACATAAGTCAAAGATAGAAATAAATGTATATTTCGTATTTATAGTTAGGTATTAATATTTTTAACTGCCAAACAGCACGCCTATAATAAAATGTAACGTTAAGTAAATTTAAATTAATTGTTAGCAATTATTATTTTCACGCTTAGATTTAGTAAAATCAAGCGTGAAGCGTATTTCTTACAAACAGGAAAAAAATGTTTTAAAACGTTCTTACCAAATTTCGATTTTAATTGGCTGGGTCACGTTATTTTAAACTGTATTAACCTGTAGTATATATAAATACGAGTATAATATTTCAATCTAGAATGAAGAATATATTAACATATAACATAGACAGGCTCTCTCAAATTAGCTCAGATAAAACTCATACAACGCTAGCCTCGAATATTGCTTTTATTGGTAGGTACTTTTTTGTTTTGTGTAATTCGTGAAACATACATTGTTACTTTTTTTTTAAATAGTTTTGTTAAAGAAATCGTAAATCAAAACGCTCCGAATGGATTGTTCGTTTATATGTACATAAGTACTATTGAGCTTCGATCGTATTTTTGTTTTGATTTTAGTAAAAAAATACAGTTTATTCAGACCTATATAAACTATAAACTTAAAATTAAAACCTTACCCAAATACAAAATTTGAGCGAAATAGAGCTGTTTCAGATAGTATTTCATTTAGTATCGCATGTTAATTCATCATTTAAGAAACATATAAAGTAAAATTTTCTAAGTACCCTTATTACGTAGGACCTCGTTTGTCAAGCAACTAACTTATAATATTATAATAAAAAATAAAAAAATCTTAGTAGCTGCCTGAACTATTCTATTCGCATTTCCGTGCATTAAAAAGCAAGTGAAGCATATATATGGAATATAGGGAGATCAGGGACCAAATCCAATCAGATTATGAACGTGACGGCATAAAGAGTGCACCTATGTTTGTGCCCACACACACACACAAAATATTTGATGTTTATGTACCTATATTTTGAGTCAGTTTCTGTTAGTTGTAACGCATTCAGTTCTCATAGATAGTCGCACACTCCATTAGTACGTATAATTTAAATAAACTTAATTTTTTATGTATAACTTAGTTGTGGGAAATTTTCTTATAACTATAAAATAATATGAATTAAAATAATAGAACAGTTGAAATTGGCGACTATAGCAATAGTCTTAACAGTTAAACAGTATTTTATTGTTTAATTGTTATGTCCTAAGTTCTTGAGTAATTTTTATTATTAGTTTTAATATTTCGGTGGAAAATACATATAGGTAGTACGTACCTATTGAGAGTACACCGAGATTAAAACAGGTAGTCAAAGTTGCCTTCGATAAAATAGATACTTACAAAGTAGAAAGCAGCGTTCCATGTCCATGTAGGAAGTGTACAAGTTTCTGACCGGTCGCTAATTTAAGTAAAATACAGTTACTCAGTCAATAGTAACTTTCAATGCAGTAATAAGAATCAAACAAAAAGGATAAAATCATGTGAATAAATTATATGACGTATACATATATGAAAAATAGCCTTAAGACACACAAACCTCAAGTCCCATACACAAATATACGCAGGCATAGGTTAGTACACATATATTTATACACGCACACACGAATTGTGTATAGTATACAGAAAATAACATGGCGGTACTTTATAAATTAGGCAAAACTTAAAATAAATAGATATTATAAAATATAATATTAGGTCCTTACATATGAAATTAGCGTTTTGTCGTACTGACCACTTTGATCTGAAATATCTCCTCTTTGGTTAAGAATTCCAAATTCAAATTTATAAATTCATTCATTTTTTTTACTCATTATTTTTTTCTTTGGCGTCGCTTATTACCTCACAATGGAAAACATGAAATATCGGTATATTTACGAGTACGAGTTCTACAGTGGCACCAGTGCTGCAGAAACAGCTCGAAGGATTAATGATATGTCCGGCGCTGGTGTCGCAAAAGAAAGCACGGTACGTTTTTGGTTTCAATGTTTTCGTTTTGGAAATTTCGACCTTCAGAACCAAACCCGTGGACGGCCGGAGACCAAAGTGAAAAATGAAGAATTAAAGTCTATTGTGGAAGCGGATCCATCACAAAACACTTCAGAGATAGCTGCAGGCTTCGGGGTAAGTGATAAAACTGTAATAATCCACTTGGAGCAAATCGGGAAAGTAAAAAAACTTGAACGATGGGTACCTTATGAATTGAGTGAATCAAACTTGCAAACACGCGTCGATTGCTGTGTTACTTTGCTCAACCGACACAATAATGAAGGTATTTTAAATCGAATCATTACTTGTGATGAAAAGTGGATGTTGTACGATAATCGGAAGCGCTCGTCGCAATGGCTGAACCCTGGAGACCCAGCCAAATCCTGCCCTAAATGAAAATTGACTCAGAAAAGGTTACTTGTATTTGGTGGACTAGCACCGGTGTCGTTCACTACAGCTTTCTAAAATCTGGCCAAACGATTACGGCAGATATCTATAATCAGCAACTGCAAACCATGAAGGAAGAACCGAGATTAGTCAATCGCTCTAGGCCACTGCTGCTTCACGACAACGCAAGACCACACACTGCACAACAAACAACCACTAAGTTAGATGAGCTACAGTTGGAATGTCTGCGAAATCCACCGTACGCCCCCGACCTTGCTCCAACAGATTACCATTTTTTCCGGAATTTGGACAACTTCTTACAAGGAAAAAAATTGAACTCCGATGAGGCAGTCCAAACCGCCTTCAAAGAGTTTATTGATTCTCGCCCCCATGGTTTTTTGGTAAAGGGATCAATGAACTACCTATGAGATGGCAAAAGTGCATAGATAACAACGGTACATACTTTGATTAATTAAATATATTATACAAATAAAAATTGACTTTATATTCCTCCTGTAAGGACCTAATATATAAAATAAAATACTCAACATCACAATGGATAAGGTAAGCTTATCCAAAACCGGACCAAATATGAAAATAACAGTAAACTGCATTCAAGAGTAAATTTAAAAAACCCGGGAACCGTGAAAATCCTATTCGATAAAATTCGCATTAAATATATTATATTATATAAATAGTAAATATTTTAAAAGTTATTTTGTAATTAAGTTAATTTCATATAATCCAGTTACAAAGTATTTATATAATAATTACATGTTCATAACACCGTAGACGCAGGGCAGACTTACATAATACATTTCCTCTCTAAAAAAAGTGAACGTACACACGTAATCATCACCGAAATAATTATTTGTGTTAAAAACACAACGAGAAATAATCTTTGTCAATTCACTGAGATGTATGTCAATGTTTTGAGTAAAATTTATAATAAAGATCAAAATCGCGTGCACTATGCTGTCTTGAAGCATGAATATCTTTGTATTTTCTATGCTGCAATGGCAATGAACTATGATCAAATGTTAATATGATTATTATAGTGATGTAGTATTTACATTATACATTCAATTTTTTTATAAATCATAGGTTAAGTTATATCATATTCCTTAATTACTTATATTAAAATAGTAATTCTACTAACATAATTAGCGGAATCGAATCGAAATAATTATAATCGTTGACGTTTAGCTTTTTCCCTATTCTACTAATACAACGATCCAGTTGTGATTCGATTTGTCCTTAATGGATCGTCAAAAGTTAACAAGTAAGTTCGATTTTGACATGTTTTTTTGTCTTTTGCATGTGGTAACAACAAACTGATTCGGTTTTATGAGGAATAGTCGAAGCTGGATCGGAACGAATCGAGAATGTTAATAAACGTTTTACATTAGTAGAATTCGCCTCCTGTACGAAAGTCACTTGTCTTATACTATCTTAACATTTTATATTTAGTACACAAGTGCGAAGTGGCGGAGATGCGAGATACTCCACACTTCAAAGTTTAAGTTGTAAACGTAATACATATGATAATAATTTATAAAAGAAATAAAATAAATTTGTACGATAAAAAGTATAACGAATGATATTATGTTTTTAAGTTCAAGGACTAAACTTAACGTTGTCATCTTGTTGAATTCAATTTATATTTTATTTGTCCAATAATATCCTAATAAATAGATAATAGAATAGATACACTATATTTAATTTTTGTAAAGTAAAAGTAAATGTCCCACTGCTGGACTAACATTAAACACTCCTTTTGAGCTTGGAGCTGATTTCACAATGCTGCTCCAATGCTGGTCAGTGGACACAAATGTGATTGAATTTCATGCGACACTATGTTGCTTCATCGCGGATTATGAAATGAAATATTAACACAAATATATCATATGATAATTCAGATATCAGAGATGCTTGCCCCGGCATGAACCGCAACGGTTTACTCATGGCCATATCGGTATAATCAGGAAATGAATTAATCTGATTAACACTAAAAAGTTTGTTATTAAAGTTTATATATTATCGGTCTTAACCTTTCTATGATTATATGATACATATAGTTATACACCTAATTATTATTGAATTCCGGCGCCAGTCCAAGCTGCTGCGTCATGTACATGAAGCCTAAGAATATAAATAATAGTCTAAAAATAACACAGAATAAACAAACATAGCTTGGCGTGATATTAAAATTTAATTAACCCCCATTTGTATTGTTGTAATTACATGCTTTTCAAGTTCAAGTTCAAGTTCGGACAAAACGCCATTCTCGCAGGGAGGGTCTGATTTTGTATATGTGTGTGTTTTAACATAAGCATAATGAATATTAAATAGTTTTTTATAAAATATCTGATAGATCAGTGTCAGAAATCGATAACTCATTTCTTACATTTACTAATTACACACACACAGAACTATTCTCGATTGCCCTATAGTATATAAATGACACATGTAATAATTACTACGAGTTGAGGCGAACCTGAAAGATCAGGCTAGCTCAAGTTTATATAGCTAATGACAGAAATATTGGTATAGAGTTGGAGATAGAAAGCCGGAAATACATTAGCCTGGAGAGATGTACGTACTTGACCTGGCTTAGGCCCACTCGTGCAGGCAACAGCAGAGATGTAACGTTATCTAAACCTCGAGAATAATATCGAGCTGTTGAATTATTTTTATTGACATAAAGTATCGTGTTTGAGCAATGTTATATAATTTTTTTGTATATTTACCTATTGTTAGCTTGCATGATATAACTTTATCAACCAGACTTGGTGCTTATTAATAAAACATCGTCATTTGAAAACAACATGCGAGTCGTAAACGATTTGCGATGGTTAAAAAAGTTAATGAATAAGGCATATTATTCAATACAAAATCATAGCAGTTAGATGATAAAATAGCATGAAGCAATTGTTGATTTTGATTCAAAATATGTAAATTGAATTATATTAAATTAACGTACCTCTGTAATTTAGCCGGTGGTAAAGAGAACTACTGAAATTCTGTCGGTTCTTTCAAATCATTTCATATCTTATTATATTTAAAAAAAAACAATTCTTGCATATATGTTGTGTATTTGGGAAACGGTTTCAAGAATCTGGCTCAAATTTCGTGTGCCTAAAAATAAACAATATTTCACAAAAAATTACTAATTATAAGAGCTGAACGACGCTGGGCAACCAATGTACTAATCTAAAAATCGAAATGCTTGTAAATACGTATTTAAATATAGTTTTTTTTTTATTTTAATTAAAGTAAATTAGCCTGTTAAATTTATGCTTGGCTATGGTCACATTTCTTAGGACGTTTATATTTAAAAAAAAGTCTTAGTAGCGGTTTTATTATTAATACAACCTGTTAATAATAATATCATCTTTTTACAATACGTAACAGATAAATGCAAAGAATGTGCTGCTGGCTTTAAATTCTACTTCTAATTTGATTCGCAGTCGTAATGTATATTTTTTATCTATTAACCGTACATAGCTATACTAGCTCTACCTAAGTATATGTTGTCGTCTAGATTTTCTTGTTCTTGAACCGGACAGTAAATATCCGATCGGATAAAATAATAACTGTCCAAGGTGTTAACATTTACACAGATAAATAAATAGAAGAGTTAAAAAAAAACATATATGATTATAAATTATATTATTTGTTATAAATTATTTTATCGTACATAATTTACGTAATAATGTACTTTTTAACGTAGTCTTGTTGTTGTGAATTTTTGTTTATTTTTATGTGTTTTTCAATTTCAGTACAAAATTTTACATAGAATATTATAAACAATTAAACCAGATCAACTTGAAACATTCAATAACTTCATAAATATTTCTTTTAATATTATAAATGCAAAAGTAACTCTGTCGGTCCGTTACGCTTCCAAGGCTAAACCACTGTACTAATTTTGATAAAAGCAAGCTTGGACCCGAAGAAAGGAAATAAAAAGGCTAGGTTTTTTTTATAACTAAAACATGATAATGTGGCGAAGCCGTGAGCGAAAACAATTTAATAAAGTAATAACAGGCAGTCTTGTACAATCAGTCGTATAATCATCAAATTATCATAATCAGTCGTATAATCATCAATATATCATCTATAGATTCGCAGTTCTATTGTTATTAAGCCGAAGCAAGAATTTAAACCAATTAACAGAGCATTTGGCAGATGCCAACGGAATTTGCCAACAAATTCTGTGTATCAATAACCAATCTAACTCTTGCCAATAACTAAATGCAAATTTGATTTATCGTTCTGTGGATATCAGCTTTTCTACTATTTCATATTTATTTTTTATTATGAACGTGGTTATGATGTTTATGAGAGATTTATATATAAATGTACAATCGAAAGCGACGCATGCGCACTAGAGTCACATTTCCTGCAGCGAAGAGTCATTATAGAGTAGACACTTACATAAGTCATTATGAACCGGAGGCAGGTTAAATAGGAATGATTATTACATTAGCAAATTTATATCTTTGCATATTTTTTTATCGAATCGTGTTTTCCTTTTATTTTAAACAACTGTGTTTCGCGGTATTATTATCATAAAGTTGCTAGACAGCGTCGATTATATATTAATGTTCTCTAAATATTTAATCCAGCACAGACCCACCCTATGACCTAATTTACATTTAGCCCTCTGAAGAATTGTCAGATAAATAAATATTATATACTTTATAAAATGAGAGTTAGAGTTCATTAATTGATTAGAAAGCTTAATTACATACTCCTAATATATACAAATATGAATAGCTTGCCATAATGAATTTGTTGTTGTTGACTTATTGGATATTTAATGTTATTGTTCTATTCTTTATGGTCATGTCATGATTTTATTCTACATATATCCCTCAATAAATGGACTGTCTAATCCAAAAATCAAATCAAATTAAATCAGATAAATAGTTCATGAGATTAAGTCAGATTTATGATACTGATAGAATATATCATTAGTTTTTAAAGTAGGTACGTACATATGTATTTAGTTGATTTGTTAACGTTTGTGATTCAAGTAGTATTTTATTTAATTATCGTTTGGCAGTTGTTACGGGTTGAGCAAAGTTACCTCATTAAGGAGTCATTAAATTCGATTTAACAATTAAATATGATATAATAGCGTTCTCGTCTGTAGTCTCAGCGAAAGGAAAATTTATTACATGAGCAGACCAAATCGAATTAAAATCTTGTACTGTAATATGTTAAAATAAAAAATACACCGAATACATAATTAATTTGTCTATTATAAGAGACATGTAATTATGAGAATTGGGATTTTTAAGAATTTGATGAACTGGTTATGTAATTTTTTTTTTGTATACAATACTTCCGCAGCTTAACTATGTAGAACATCAGACAAATAAAAAGAAACTGAAAGAAGCAAATAGGTGATTATTATATCAAATCTAGAATAATTATTGCTTGATATAATTATAATTTAACTAGACATCGAGGACTGCGGCATCACATCACTATTTAAAAAAAAGTGCTCTTATTTTGTACAGAATATATAATAGTTGTGGTTGAGTCTGATTCATAAAATTTATGCTTGTTGTTGTTTTATTGAATACAAAGGTTCGGTTACGATATTCAAGAAACAATTCGTTCTGCATACGGATAGAAGTGTTCTCTACGAGGCGTAATTTAAAAGCGCTATAGAAAACACTTCTTTGGTTTCGAGAAAGATGTATTGTTTATTAATTACGTTATAACTTATAAATATGAATAAAGCTATAAATATAGAATTCGAGTGAAAGTACGTATAGGAATTGAAAAATACATTCATAGTTGTAAAGAACAATCTGAAGACAATTATCAAGACAACTCGAGGTTATCATTCTATTGTATTGTATACCAAAGCAAGTTCACATGTCTTTCAAGCGATCAGGTAATATGTGAAAATAATTCTACAAGATCTGACACATTTTAGATGAACAGTTTTAAATATTATAATATTATGATGCCGTAGTGAACAAACGGTGCTAATATTCAAATCAAATTAAAATATATGTTTATTCAAATAGACATTTACAAGTACTTATAAATCGTCAAGTGCTACCACCGGTTCGGAATGTAGATTCCGATACAAATTTATAATATATAGATTGCATATACTTAGTCCTTACAAGAGATCAAGCATTATTAATAGTATATGCGTCTCCAACTTCAAATAAACCTGTGTTCGCAGTTGAAAGATTTGGATCTTGGAGTAAGACATATAATATATATACAGGCAAAAAGTCTCTACAATAATATGTACTAGTAAGTAATACAAATCATGACTGCGTGGAATGGTGGGTAGAATGACAGTTTTTCTCCTTTGAATCACAATTTTGATACTTTAGAAGAAAAATGAACCATATTACTCAACTCTTTTCTTTGTCGCACTTCTAGAAAATGGATTATTTTCCAGCACACGTGTTCCCCTCCTCTTATAACCTGGGTTCCTTCAAACGCGGCGTGAAGAAGCATCTTGCGGGCCGGCAAGGCGGGGCGACTAGTGCAGATCATTCTTGGTGACTATACTAGCCGTCGTCGCGTTTGGACTCTACTTTCACTTACCATCAGGTGGAGTGGAGACATGTGCCTCCCGGGTCACATAAAAAAAACATACCTGGATGACCGAGCTTCGCTTGGTTTAAGTAGCGAATAAGTAGCGTTTTTTCACAAAAGATTTGTATGTATGTATTTAAAAACAAAACCTTTAAAATAAATGATTATACAAGATTTAAATAAATAAATAAATTAAATATTACAATTTAAGAAATCGCAATATTATAATATAAGTATCGCAACAGTCAATAAGTCGCACCGCATGTGGCTTGATTTTTTTTAAAGCGATTATTCACGAAATCTCTCTAAAACTACCGATAAAAATTGAAATATTAAATTAAATTTAGTTCATAGCATATTTTACTTACACAACTTTATTAAAATAAATTTAACAAAACTCAACGTTCGATTCTTATTCGAATTTTATTTACATAATAAAATAAAATTTACTGTGACTTATGATTTTGATAATATATAAATCTTATTAACAAAGGTTTTGTGAATCTGTTTTACTTATGTCGCTATTCGCTTTGTAAGTGTCCGGACCGTCAATTTTCTATGCGACCGACACATGCAGGTTTCCTCGCGATGTTTTCCTTCACCGTCAAGCACGAGTTTTGCTTGCCCGGGTTTGAACTCACGATCATCGGCTAAGATTCACGCTTTCTTACCACTGGGCCATCTCGGCTTGACATACTACGTTGTACTACATAATAAGCTATAATTATATCTCAAAAAATACACAACATACATGCATGCCTTATAGTCTATGTCTGTTCTAAAACGTTAATGTATCATTAAGTGAAAGTTTCATATTAATCGGATTAGTAATTTTTGTTTGAATCCGGAAAAACTAGTTCAAATAAGAATAGGACACTTGGCCGATATTATTACGAGTATCGCTACCTCGTAATCATACCGTCGTCGTACCGATTATAATTGCTATGTTATCTTTATTTGATGTTCGAGCATAACACTTGCTTATTAATTGTGGATAATTTAGCTAGAAAGAAATATCTCTGCCAAATATATCTTAGAAGAGCAGAAGAAAACTCAGTGAGGTTTTCTCATTTTATTATGCGTCCCAATAAGACTTACATGTTTCTATTTTTTGGTCAAAGCAATTCAGTTTTCTGTTATTACTAACTGTATTAACACATTATTATTGATATGATCCTATTTTTTACCTCTAACGCGAGTCAGTAAATTGTTTTATTTTGGAATGTCAAAAAAGAACTAGTAAATTAATGATCATGTCCATTGTAATTAACACCCAAAAGACTGATTTTATTAATTAAGACTTTAAATTATTTATTTAAAGTAAAAGTTTTATATTAATCATGTAATGTAAATTTTGAAAGTAAATTATATAACCGTATAATCTATATATAACATATTGAAAATAATTAATTAAAATAAGGTGCAAACTTTAATTATGAAAATTACGATATTCAATGACCGGCTTGGAGAATCGAATATATCTCTCAAGTATTATATATGTATGTACTATGTAATGTAATGTACACGAAGTCGTTTTACATTTTCGTTGTATTTTGCGTTCGAAGTAGGGGTGCACATTCACTGTCATATAAAAGGCTTGTGTCGTTGTTAGTGTTACAAAAGTTAAACCAGCGGTGCAGTGGCAGGAGTTTCCATACATCATGGCTTACCGATTTGCCGTGAGTAACTATATTAAACAACGATTCTTTAGTCATTGTGATATAACAATTAATATAAAATCTGTTTTTTTATTACATTAAAATTATTTGCCGTGAGTAATATTATTTAAGTAGCGACAACGCTTTTATCATTGTGATGTAGCGAAAAGTAGTAATTAATGTATATATACATTTTTTTAAATTATACTAAAAGTAAGATAAACTTTAACTAATTGGGATATTAAGTCTCGTTTATCAATTTTTTTTTAATTATCAATTTTTTTCTTGTGCTGCCGTAAATAAAAACAGGCTGAAAGAAAAAATAGTTTTGAAAAACGGCCGTTTAAGTCATGAACCTCGTGTGTCCACAAAGATCCTCAGATTACGTAATGCGTAACACGAATAAATACTCATCTAGCGTAACTTGTTCTGACCGCTTTCGATTTCATCTACTGAGCTTGCAAGTTAAAGGATGTAGTTTATGTAATGAATAAAGATTAAATTTGTATTTCAGCTGAGCTGTGTACTACTGGCTAGCGTTGGCATCTGCACCGCGACTTTTGGACATGAACAGTTAGTATTTTCATGATCCTAATCATATATTCAATCCAAACTTGTATGTTGTTGTCTTCGTCTCGTTTATACATTGCGGTCTTACCGTTACCCCTCTATTTATCAATTAGATACGCTACTTTACGAGATGAAACCGCAAGTACATCCGTGGATGGAATAATTTGGTTGAGATTTCTATAAATCGTTTCACACGAGTCACTTATTGTGATTAATTGTGAAAAGCCATTGTATCTTCACCCTAACAGTTTTCACTGGCGTCTGACCTTGCTTTGCAACCTATTGTGATTGCGGTTTCTAATACTTTTATATAGACTAACTTGACTATTATAATATTTTTGCGATGACACTGATCAAACGATGTAGGAACAGTTCCTCATTATTTATATGATGATATGATTTTTGTTTTAGTGTACACATTCGAGTCCATATACCCGAGGAGCACCATTCTTCAAAAGAAGTGATAGTGCACGAACATCATGATGACCATGGACATGGTGGTGGCGGCGGCGGAGGTGGGGGTGGAGGATACGGCGGCCACGGAGGAAGTTTTGCTGATCACTTACACGGAGGCTTCGCTGATCATCTAAAAGGAGGCCATGGAGGTGGTGGCGGCGGTGGCTATGGAGGTGGACATGGCGGAGGTTACGGCGGTGGAGGCCACGATTTTGGAGGTGACGCTGGATTTGGCGCCGGCCACGACTTAGGTGGCGGTCATGGAGGATATTCCGGAGGAGGATTTGGAGGAGGCCATGACATAGGCGGCGGCCATGGAGGTGGTGGCGGTCATAGTATCGACATAGGAGGAGGAGGTCATGGAGGTCACGACTTAGATGGTGGTCATGGAGGTGATATCGGCGGAGGTTATGACTTAGGTGGGGGCCATGGAGGTGGTTATGACTTGGGCGGTGGTGATGCTGGATTTGGAGATGGCGGCGGTTACGGAGGTGGATTTGGCGGTGGCCATGGAGGTGGATTTGGCGGTGGTCATGGAGGTGTATTTGGCGGCGGTCATGGAGGCGGACTAGGAGATGGGTTCGGAGGCGGCCATGGTGGTGGTCATGGAGGCGGCTATGGAGGTGGTCATGGAGGTGACCACGATGGTAGCTTCGGTGGAGGCCATGGCTCAAGCGGTGGATTTGATATAGGCTTAGGTGGATATGGAGGCGGACATGATGACCACGGCAGCAGTGGATCTGGTGGACATAATAGCTACAGTTCTGGATTTACTGGTCTTATTAGCCATGGAGGTGGGGGTGGATTTGGAGGAAGCGGAGGTCATGGTGGAGGCCATGGTGGTGGCCATGGAGGAGGCCATGGAGGTGGACATGATAGTTATTCCATCGTAAGCCATGATTCGTATGGCAGTGGTGGACATGGCGGAGACAGTTACAGCTTAGGAGGCGGCCATGGTCACGGTTCTGGAAGCTTTGGTGGAGGACATGGAGACAGCTATAGTGGAGGATTCGGAAGCTCCGGGGGTCATGGCGGACATGGAGGCTTTAGTTTATCTGACTTAGGAGGTCATGGAGGCCACGGCAGCCATGGCGGCGGCGGTCACGGTAGCTTCGGAGATAGTTACTCGAATGCGATAGGCTCAGGTCATGGAGGCGGTCCTTATCACAAAAGAAAGTAATATTTAAAAACAAAGTAAATATTGTTATAATGCCAACTAAGTCATAGTATTCGCTGGCGCGGTGAGACCCAGTATTAAAGTACAAGTTTTGTAAATAAGTTTTTTAGTTTTAAGTTATTGTTACGAAATTATGATTTATAAAATATAATGTTTTTTTTATTTAATATTACGTGTTTTAATTGCCTGCAGTAGAAGTCATTGCATATATGATTATTACATTATTAAAACTCTAGAAATCAAATGACGCAGATCCGTGTTCGAACACTGAAAAAACACTACATCAAAATTTGCATTTGTCTTGCCTACATCAAATATTAGAAATATGGCTAATACAATCCACGATGATGCGCCACAAATTTTTTTCCAATCCCCACAATGCAAGTATGATTCGTTTTGGTGGACCGAACTAACTTATAGTTTAAATGTCTTTGATCGCCAAACGATTTTAATTTCTCCATTACTATTGTTTTTTTTTAAATTTTAAATTTAATTTTTTTTTCTATATCATGTTAATTATACAATATTCTTTACTAGTTATACTATATACAAAAGGCAAGAAATAAAAAAATATAAAAAGAATCAGATGTTTTATTTCGATTGGCTAGACTAAAGTAGTTGTAATTTTATACGCACACACACACAAACGCACACAAGCTTATAAGTGTTTCAACTTAAGGAGATGATAAACAAGTTAGTCAGCTGTAACAAATACATCATCATAAGTCATATTAAGTTAACATATCACACTTTGCTTTCACTATCTCAATACTTAGATTTATAAGAAATGAAAGCGCTAAAGTGGATACAACTGCTGGTTTAAAAGACAAAGTGTTAACGCGTTTTATTATATTCATATCCATATTAACTTAACCAGGAAACTTATGGCGACAGATTTAATTATGGTATATGTATCCACCAACCCACACAAGAGCAGCATTGTGTAGAGAGCAAGTTTCAAACCTTGTCCTTAAGACAGGAGGGAGACGTTCGCCCAGCGGTGGGATATTTAACTTGATATTCAAAATACCGCCACCGGCGCCTGAACACTATTAGGACATTCCTGAATCACAAGAAAGATTAGCCAACTGCGCAGAACATATTATAGATCATGTTGTTCACGCTAACTCAGATGCATTCACTATACCCTTACTCTTATAATCCTATGGGAAGACAATCTGACACGACGGGACGGGACGCTTTTCGTGCTTTCCGAGGCATTAGAATGTGCTCACTTCTAACTTCCAGTCTCTGGGCTGCTACTGAGAATTTTCGACAGAAAACCTAATAACTTTTTACTGGCTCGACTTAAGGCTTGCACCCAAGGCCACTAGAACAACGGAACGTTTACGATACCATTGTATGTTTAATATCATTAATCCACGAACTTTCAGCCAGTAATAAATATCTACTTGTACATACAATCATTACTTATGCCGAAATTTCGGTTACACCGTGAAATATAATACAAACGATATATAAGCACGTAAATACAAAAAAAAATTAAGGACATTCTGAACAGGTGAAATTTCGATATGTTTCCATCTAGTAAGACTTCTCCAGCAGAATTATTTAATTTCGTTTTGACTTTTCTCACAGGGGGAAAAAGATAATTTAAAATATCGACAGAAAATATTGGCACTTTTTCAACTATGTATATATATTTCTTTGTACTGGATTACAGTTACAAGAAAAATATATATAATTTCAATAATTAAAAAGGCTATTTTTAAAAATTATATACTAAAAGGTAATTTTAAATAAATAAATGTAGAGCAATCTTTTGATTGTTTTTATTTAACTAAATAGTAGAATGACAATTGCTACTACTTAACAAAAATGAAATCCGAAATAACTCACTTATCTTATATTAAATAATATAAAAATGTAGGTAAAATTCGTATTCGTTCGTAATGTTATTCGTAAAATATTATGAATTCGCAGTGAAATGTCTATAATAGGGTTTATGTAATAGTTACATCGTGAAGATAATAACGGAAGCGAAATGGCTCATAATTCCGCTCGGAAGAGCAATTAACATGTTTCTGCTACAAGGGCAGTTGTTTGCATGAGGTTAAAATTACATTCTTACAGTTGTAATTAATTATTCTTCAACTTTTTTAAATTATTTATATTCTTTAGAACTTAAATTAAACCGCTGGTTATATTACTGGCTATTCTTTTATACTTCTTCTTTCGAACGTCAAATCAATAATGACAGAAGAATATTAATCAGTGTTTAACTAAACAGTCGCTAAGCAACGATGTTACTAATAAAGATGCTTAAAAATAACCAAACACCATTAATTATTTTTTTATATATAAAGAACGTAAAGGTCACATTATTTATTTTTACCGATTTCAAGGTGGAAAGAATAGTTTTGGCGTTATAATTAAAAAACATTTACTGTAACAATTCATGCAAATGTTCGACAAAATTCGAATCTATGTATTTAGGTATTTACAACAATATATTATTTTAAATAACATATTATTTAAATTAAAAACATGAAAGTATATACGAATTATAGATTGTAACCTACGATGTAAAACGATTGACATCTGACCTTTGTATGCTGTGGGAGAGTGCGCTGATGCAGTATTTTCTACTACTTGAGAATTTTATTATCAAAGTGATAAAGCGTGCGAGAATTACTCTATCACAATTGAAATAATTATAATCACTATATACGTACAATGTTTTTTGATATGCTCCGCTCCGCTCAGCTGTGAATCAGCATATATATATATATATATATATATATATATATATGCTTTATTAAAATAGAATTGTCAAATAAGATATATAACATAAGGAATTGAACTCACGCGGTCTGCGCTTAAGTTCGTCGGTTACGCAATCACCCTTCACTTCCGAACGTTCCGATTCCCATGAATCATGATAGAAAGCTCGTACAAGGAAGGTTTCCTTCCCGTCTAATTTCTTCGAAGTCATTTAAAAATACTTCATGGATACTAGACTGGTCTCGACGTTATACGAGTATTAGCAAAAAATACGTTTATTGCTGTGGTTAAAAGAATATTATCATTTAATGTGGGTAATTAGGATATAATATCCTATGTACTGACATATTTCAGGGCTCTTTTAGAGTGTTATTATTATTAGTTTATATTTTGTATAGTTTCATTATTATACACCATTTATATTTATAAAATGTAATATTATTATTATTCATTAAGAAATTCTATTCTTATAACCTATTTTATTTTGATACAATATAAAGGAAATTTATTTTTAGACTTGGAGTACACTCTGGAGTTAAAAACTTTACATTATTATATTCATGTTTCAAATATGATATTGTAATAAACAAGTACGTATTGTACTATGATATAATAATCTCGCGCCGAGCAATTTCTCTGTCCTTAATACCTTAACGAGAATGTCAATACCCTCACACTATACCATTTTTAGGGTTCCGTTTATTCCTTTTGAGGTACGGTTATAGGATCACTTTGTTGTCCGTCTGTCTGTGAAGATCCTTTATCTCGGGAATACATGGAGGTATCGAGTTAAAACTAAGTCTACAGACTCTTGAAGCTGTGATAAATCAAATATCTTAGTTAACGTAAAAAAAAGATAATTTAGGCCGATTAAGATATTTATGGCCGTTTATGCCGCAAAAAACGTATATTTCGACACTCTCAAGGGAATCAAAATTTATAGAGTATTTTCCGTTGACCTAGAACTATGAAACTTGGCAAGTAATGCCGTCTTAGACTACAAGTATAAGGTAAAATCTGAAAACTACTTATTAAAATTATAATTAAATAATAAGATAACAGGGTCTTTATGCAAGGAACGGAGGCCCAAATTTTGAATTGAGTCACCTGGGGTATCGTATGAAAGGGCTTCATTGGCACAAGCTTAAACAGATTTTTAATTAATTTTTTCGATTTATGACGAACAATGAAAAAAAGCCTTTTCCCTTTTTTTATAAGTATAGGCAGATACCTAATAATGTTGGTGTATGTAGTTCCTAGCAGCTTGCACTGCTATACGTATCTACACATTTAATTTAAAACTTTATAATTAAACATAACTAAATATGTACCTAAAAATTTGAACGGAACCCTCGGTGGGCGAGTCGGACTCGCACTTGTTCGGTTTTTTTAGAATGTAAAAACAATTTTTGATGTAAAACTGCCTATTTAATAATAATATGTCTTATAATATCTCGTGTAAAATATATAAATCGAAAAATTCTCAATAAGTTCATTAACCTGAAAAATGATTAAACGTAGAATATTTGGATTATAAAAAGACTACTATTTATTACTGAACACATTATCAACTACACTACTGTTTAAAAAAAATAGTATAGTATAGTATTTACATTATGAAATAGTAAATCCTAAAATGAAGCGAGGAGCTAGTATCGATACAAAAAGTTTATTATACATTATTAGCCCAATCCCTGGAAAGGCTGAAAAATATTTCTTAACTATTCGTATTCAGCATAAACTTTAAGCTGTGATAAAACTTAGTAAAATAAAACATTAAACATTTTGTCAGTGGTAACAGACAGCGCCTTGCAAAATTGTAAGGCAATAATGTTTCATATGAATTTAGAAAAAAATATGCAAAGGCGTTGTTATTTGTTAGGCGTTGACTCGCTGCCGACAAAATGGAATGCAATACGATGAAACATGATTAAAATATAAAAATATACTTTTTTAAATAATAAATTTATGTAAGAAGTGCAATTTTGGAATTATCGTGTTAGGCGCTTATAAACTTTATGTCGTGATATTCGATGTAATCAGATTGCCTTTTAAAACATAAAAGTATAGACATCCGTTTGATTTATTAGAATGCGAAAGAGTAGTCATGACCGTTTACTATATTCATTTTTTATATAATATCGGTAGGGGGACTGACATGCTGTTGGTGGTCACCACTGCCCATAGACATTGGCACTATAGGAAATATTAACCAATACTTTCAACGCCAATGCGCCACCAGCCTTGGATAAGACTACCCTTGACCTTAACTAAGATGTTACGTTCTATGTCCCTCTAGTTACACAGGCTTCGTAATCCTTCCGAATTGAATCCTCACCGGAACTCGAAAAAACTAAGTACCGCTCTGTATATATCGGTCATATGTTATGACTTCGGTAGAGTCTGTATGCTTGTATGTCTGATACTCTGTATCATTCAGAAGTATACTAAACATTAATTTGAAACGAAAAAGAACTTTGACAACGTCGTAAAGGCGTTAGGCGAATAGTTAAGAAATCCTATAGAACAGGACTTGTACTATCTATTATAATAATGTGTTCAATTATACCTAATCTTTCTCCTCTTATCTTGGAACTTGAGCAGCGAAATACCTGAAATAATCATACTTTATACATATACTAAATTTAGTTAATTCTTAAAAACTTAAGAAAAACCATCACTTACCACGCCAAGGCGCCAAAACCTTGGGAACTAAGATGATTAATTATTTTTGTGCAAAGACTGCTTTTTGCCTAATTGTATTTGAATAGCGCATCAGTCGACATTTTATTGTAATAAATAAAATATTGTATTATAACAATTATTTTTGGTTTATATGCATTTGGTTTATATGCATTTGAGTATCAAATAAATATCAGCGCCGTATCAAATAGAATGGTACACGAGTTGAACCACGACTTAAAAGCCTGCTAAAATTACCGAAACTAGTAAAGAAATAATTTTGAGTTCTGCCACAAGAAGAAATGAAAATATTATTTCGATATTTTTTTCTTTATTTTAATTCTTATGTAATATCTAAGAATTTGAATAAAATTCATGAATATTATTTACTCAATCTATTTACATTTTATAATCGACATATGTAATTTTTTTAAATAAATTAAGATACCACAGTGGTTTATTCTGTTATATCACCGCAGCGTCCATTCTTGATAAACATTTTGTCAGTGGTAACAGACAGCGCCTTGCAAAATTGAAAGGCAATAATGTTCCATATGAATTTAGAAAAAAATATGCAAAGGCGTTGTTATTTGTTAGGCGTAGACTCGCTGCCGACAAAATAGAATGCAATACGAAGAAACACGATTAAAATATAAAAATATACTTTTTTAAATAATAAATTTATCTAAGAAGTGTAAGTTTGCAATTATCGTGTTAGGCGCATCAGTCGATATTTTATTGTAATAAATAAAATATTGTATTATAACAATTGTTTTTGGTTTATATGCGTTCGAGTATTACAGTATCAAATAAATATCAGCGCCGTATCAAATAGAATGGTACACGAGTTGAACCACGACTTAAAAGCCTGCTAAAATTACCGCAACTAGTAAAGAAATAATTTTGAGTTCTGCCACAAGAAGAAATGAAAATATTATTTCGATAATTTTTTCTTTATTTTAATTCTTACGTAATATCTAAGAATTTGAATAAAATGCATGAATATTATTTACTCAATCTATTTACATTTTATAATCGACATATTTTATTTTTTTAAATAAATTAAGATACCACAGTGGTTTATTCTGTTATATCACCGCAGCGTCCATTCTTGATGAACACAGACTTCTAATATCACTGCTAAAAACCAACCTTTTACTACTAAAAGTTTACAAATAATTTAAATTTTGTCACCGTATTTAAGTTTTCCTCTTACAGTCGCAGTATCTTGGTCTTGTGATCGAGCCGACTCTAGGCTTTGTATCACTCTTGTTCTGTAATCTTTCGCTGATGCCTGAATATCTTTTATCATAAAACGATCCCTAGGTTCCATCAGGACTTTATTGTAATTCGGTTGATGAGACGCCTCTTTATTCTTATTACTCGATTTTATTTCAGGTATGTATTTGGGAGATTCTGTGCGGGGATTTTCCGTAGTTTGAAAACTGTAAAGATTTGAACTAGGCATGGCAGAGGTCGCTAAAGATGTAAACTCTGTCGTTGAAGGAGTCGGCGCTTCAGCGTATTGAAAATTATCATTGGAAGCTTCAGGCACCGATAGTTGTTCACCTTGAAAAGCCTTCGCAGCTATCATAGAGTAATACTGGTGGGCTGGAGAAGATTCTTTTATCGTGTACGCTCCCGTTGTTACTGATTCACTATTTTGTGTTTGATCAAATTGATCGACATTTTCTAAAGCTGTTGGACCGTCACTGTCCAAGTCGTCTACAAAACTTTCATCATCCAAATGATCAACGTATGTTATATGATCTTGGTTGCCAAATCTAATATTTTGGGTCGATATCGACTTTTTATTACCCTTTCCTTTACTTTGATTGGAAAATTCAATGTCATTTTTATCTTCAGAAGCATAAACATTTGACGAGGAAGCATACGTGTCGTATTCAAAGTTATTTGCATATGTATCTTTGAAATTAGCGAAGGGGTCTCTTATTTTTGATAAACTCGAAGGTGCAGAAGCTGACCCTGAAAATCTTTTAGGTTTATATTCGTGTACTACAGTCGATGACACAGAAAATGGAGCCGGAGCACTTGCTTGTTGCAGTCGATAATCATTTGATGATTTTCCATAATAAGTGGCTACTGAATTGCGAGGCTTTTTATTTTCTTTGTATCCAAAATCGGGAATAGGTCTATAATCTTCAAAGTTTGCCTCACCAGATACTTCGAACGAAGGTACGGTTAATGAGGGCCTCTGTATTTTAGTTGGTCTACTGCTAGGAGTGTAAATGCTCTCATAGTAAGATAAATCATTCGACGTGGGCTTAGCGAACTTTTTGCTTTTTTGAGAATGTTTGATTTTATGTCTTTTTTGTGAACCACTTATTCTCAAGCCATTACTGTTATATGAAACTTTAGGCGGCAAACCAAATGAGTCCTTGTTTAAATCTATATCCGAAGAAATTTCTCCATGATCATGAAATATATGATCATGTGTAACTTCACGAGGATTATATGCAGCATATTCAAAGTGTCCTGTATTTCCTAAGGAACCAACAGATCCTATATTACCAAAAGAGTGAGACGGTATGGCTATTAATGTTTGAGAATTTTTGAACGGTATTATCCCTTGTCCAGCAGCAATTCCGGTTACTCCGTTAAAATGATCAACACCAACAATATTACCAATCTTTGGACCATCATCCAGTATGACTTTATGTATATGTTCCTCGCTGTAGGTATGAATATGTTCTGTGTCACCATCCACAATTTTCTCTACTCGTGGTGGCTTCCTGATTTTCCTTATTGTGCCAGAGCCGTCAATGTCCGCATAAAATTGTTCATGAAAAGTCGATACTGGATGTTCGCCTTCTGACGGCGGTGGGGGTTGAGGCTTATTCCGTATAACTACTCGTTTTGGTTTTACCTTTCGTATTACTTTTTTACGAGGTTGTTCATTAATTTTGATAATCTTTACTCGCTTAGGAGGATGACTAGAAGGATGTCCCGCGCTCGGAGATGAATAAGATGAAGATATATATTCAGCTGGCTCCGGAGCCGTATCGTAATCTGATTCATCTATATCAGCGGGGGTTGGACCATAGTATCCACGAGCATGGTACAAAGGCAAAAGCTGGGAAGCTGCTGGCGAGATACTGGACAGCCGTGGTTGAGTTTCGTCGTAAATATCCACGGAGTTTATTGGTACAAGATTTGCCATAGCTGGCAAAACGTTCGTAGATACCGCCACTGTGCCCTCGGCACTTGGCATATAGGCCGGGGCATACTGTGAGGACGCAGGGTGGTTCGTAATGTAAATTTTCTTATGATGGTGGATATGCTTCACTTTCTGTGGTAGATGTATGCGGATCTTTTTCCTGTAACAAGAGAAAATTAGTGTTGGTATACTATTAGCTATCGATTCTATTTTTTTTATCGTAACGTAAATTATTATCGTATGAGGAAAGTACATCGAAGCAACAGCATTCGCATGCAAGCTAGTTCGTTTTTCTAACGGTTCCGCCTAGAGTCAACGGCACGCGTAACTCGACAGGCTTTCCCTCTCGTCGGCGCGACATCGCTACCCTGTCTGCACATCATAGGTACTAGCAAATAAATTCCGTCTTGTAATTATTTTTAACAATAAAATACGAGAATGATAACTTACATTTTCTAAAGCTAAACTCTGAGCTCTGATTAATATATCATAATACCCCCCCCCCATTTATTAGCTGCATTTGATAATTATCGCCTTGCTTGATTAAGTACGATAGGATACTAATAAATTAACATTAGTCGCTGATGCATTATAACTTAAATAACAGTTGCAATCGCGTAGCATGAAAAGTAAATACAAGAAATAACAATCTTAAAAAATGTGTTTTTATATAATTGTACAAAACATGGTGTTTATATAAATATGTATAATTGAAAACTTACTTAGGTCCATCTGCCTTTATAGAGATGGAAGCAACAGCTACAAGAAGAGTGAACTGTAAAAATAGAAAAAGTATATTATTTTACTGCTATTTGCTTCAATTCCTAGCATTTTCAATTACATTAAATTTGTAGTAATATATTCCCTATTAATATATAATCATTTAATTATAAAATACATATTTTCATCATATAGATTAAGTTTCGTACAAACTATTTAATGAAATATGAAAAAGAGGCGACATAATATTAGCCTTTAATACAATAGCCTGAAATATTATTATTACTTAAACAGTTATGCGTTTGTTTTGAGTACATAACAAATTCCACTGTTAATCATTTGGTGATAAGTTAATTTTATTTATTTCGTTTTAAAAAGAAAAATAATATTATAAAATACACTAATCAATGATGTAAAAATTATTTCTTAAATATGATATGAAATAATCACGAATAAAAATTATATGAATACGAATATTTTTTATTTTTTTTTACTTTATAATAATAATAATAATTTACTTTATAATATGTTTAAATAATTTGCTCTTCATCAAATAATCAACATGCAATGTGATAAATAACGTTATTTAAATCCTTCACAATCACAAATAACACTAAAATAGCAACAGTCCTTTGCACTAATCACAATCACGATATTATCACAAAATCTTGATACCGACCAATTTCAACCAATCCATCCCGGTTGCTGCTGATCGGCGAGAGCCGAATTTCGTATTCACTTATGTTTATTAAATTTTTGTTAATTTTTACAATAGACAAAACGGCACAGGACTTCAGGCTAGTATGATAATTGGCCGCGTTGCCCGTGTTTATTTATAACATTCATTTTCACGCCTGAAAGATCATAGCGTAGCTCATGTGTGCGTAAAGTAAGTGCGGGGTAAGTGAGAATTAAGTGACGAAAGCGGGATTTACAGTGTATCGATATTGATGTACATTCAAAGTAATCACGCAGAGTTAAATCATCTTTGTTTACATTTCATCATCCAGTACATAGAGTATGGGACGAAAATAAACGCAAACTTTGATTGCGTTTTTCACAGCTTTGTGTCATTAGTTTGGGAAACGGTTCTCATATTAAGTTAAAAGAGAAACAACATATGTTCATGGATCATTTTAGGGGTACCCTCTGAATGAATCAAATATGAAACACTTAAAGTATTTATAAAAGCTTCTATGTGTACGTATTCCAGAATTCGATTCTCCAATTCGTACATATTCAAAGTGAAATGTGTTAATAAACTTTAAGTTAATATAAACGTATAATGTAGTACAAAGTAACAGTACAACACAACAGTCACAGCCTGTTACTGTCTCACTGCCGGGCTAAGGCCTCCTCTCGTTTTTCGAGGAGAAGGTTTGGATCTTATTCTACCACGCTGCTCCGCGCGGTTTGGTGGAAAACACATGTCGCAGAATTCCAGTGAAATTAAATATAATTATGTAGGTTTCTTCACGATGTTTTTCTTCACCGTCAGGCGCGAAATGAATTATAAACACAAATTAAACACATGAAAATTCAGTGGTGTTGCCTGGGTTGGAACCCACGATCATCGGTTAAGGTCCTTGCGTTCTAACCACTGGGACATCTCGGCTTTTTAATAATATAGTACTTACAGTTTTTAATTAAAAAAAGAACAGTTTTCAGTATAAATGTATGATTTTATAATTATTTCCTATGTGATGTAATGTGATTTCCTAATATGGACGTAACTAAAATAATTTTATATTTAATGTAAGTCTGTTTACTGTGTATTATACCTAACAATACTTATTGACAAGCTTTTATTCTACAATAGTTAGCAGATATATTTCTTTTAATATAGAAGTATAATTGATAGTGACGTTGTTCCTTATACATTCATAAATCGTATTTCTTTGTAAAATTAATGAACTGAACACACGTTTTGCAATAATTTATTTCTATCACTAAATAATATTAATTAACCCCTCTTCAGCTTTGAAAGAATATGGCAGTTTGTAACGATAGTCAAATAAAACGTGCTGTTGCAATCGTGAGGTAGGAAAATTTATGCAATTCCTGAGGATAAGTCGAAAAGAAGGTCAAGTGGACCGGTGACATGTTCGAGAAATACCCTTAGAAGTGTCATAAACTGTATTATGTAAGGAAACAATTGATGTGACGTTGGTGCAATACGGGTCACTTTAGGTAATTCTGCTTACAGTGAACTGCCTCTCAAGACCAATGCCTTGGGGACGCATGCCGAGGTGCAAATCTGGTGTGGGAGAATTGAGATCATATTTTTCCCTTCTGAGGCGATCTATGTTGAATGCGAGTGTACACGGGAGCTAAAATAGCTGCTAATTACACGAAGTCATACTGCAAGATCCAAGTATTTCATGTAAGACAGATATATAAAGTGCAGACATATAAATATATCTTAGGTAAATGAATGTGCTTTTGGGTTCAAATCAAGAAATTCATCCAAGCTACTCAGTTAACAGAGTTTACCCCTGGCAATAAATAATCAAAATGAAATATCATAACTTCTAAACGAAAAGACCAATCCACATAATTTAGATGTACATATTCAACCTTAATTATCAAACCATTTAAATGGATAAGTATTAATATTATGATACCAATATCACCACTATTCGATTCCGTATTTGAACTTAATAATTTAAACAAAAACTGTTATTGTGGCTTAACTATAATAGTTAGGCATATACGATCGCGGACTTTTTTGTGATCAATTATAAGTACTATTCATATCAGACCACTATTTTGTATATCTTCAACAGTTTTTCGCAGCGCACGCAAAACAATGACTGTTACAGGTAACATTTAATTATATTGTTCCATTTTAGGTAGGGATCTCTAATTTTTTTATAGTAAAATATAGCTTACGATTCTCTGTATAGATCTACAGCTTTCTACAAACAAACAATAAATGAAATCTTTTCTCTTTGTAATATTAGTATAGATAAAAAGCATGGTGTTAGTATTACCTAGACTACGTAGTCCAGGATTTCCCATATAGTCACTGTGGGCAATTGCTCATGCGTCCGATGCCGCATGGGCACTAGAAATAAGCATAATCTAGGCCTTACAATAAAGTTTTACTTTCATTGTTTCAAAGATAAATATTAAAAAAATAATAGAACATTTGTTACTTGATTAGTGCTGAGATATTAAAGTAAGTGTAAGGTTCAATTGGTACCCACCTAAGAGAAGACCGAGCCTCGCATTGCGTTAATCGATTGGTATGAATTTAATGACAAATATATTTTTTCTGATGGGTTAAATCATACACAGGACTAAAACACATCTAGTTATAAAGTAACGTTAGTAACGTACGATTTATTTTCATAATATAATTATTAATTTACTAGCAGAAATGGAGTATATCCCTTCCCACCGGAACAAAACAATACTGTTGCTGTTGAATCTGTGTTATTGTTAAATAAATAAAATTTAATTATAAGTTATATATAGTAAAATAGTTAAATAAAATATATTTGAATTAAATATTATATATTGAAGTAAATAGTTTAAAAAAAAGATACGGTATATGAACTAACAAAGCGCATTTCAACAGCCAATTTGTAGCTTGGAGAGATAGATTATTATGATAGTGCTGATGAAGTACTCGTAAGCGTCGCGTGCGCACCCGATCGCGTACGTCCGCATTAACGCATTACATATTTTAATAGGGTTGTCACAATTAAAAAATATTTACAATATTGTTATTTCATAAAAATAATAAGGATATATAAAAATAATAATATTTCATAAAAATAATAATACTCGGTGGTAGAGCTTTGTGCAAGCTCGTCTGGGTAGGTACCACCCACTCATCAGATATTCTACCGCAAAACAGCAGTACTTGGTATTGTTGTGTTCCGGTTTGAAGGGTGAGTGAGCCAGTGTAATTACAGGCACAAGGGACATAACATCTTAGTTCCCAAGGTTGATGGCGCATTGGCGATGTAAGCGATGGTTAACATTTCTTACAATGCCATTGTCTATGGGCGTTGGTGACCACTTACCATCAGGTGGCCCATACGCTCGTCCGCCAACCTATACAATAAAAAAAAAAAAATAAAAAAAAATAAAGATAGTTTTAACATTGAGAAGATACTTATTAGGTCAAATCACTTGTGGTCTTAGTTTATTTTATGTTTTTTATAGAGTACCTCATACACCTGATGGTATGTGGTGACCAGCGCCCATAGACATTGGCATTGGAAGAAATATTAACCATACCTTACATCACCAATGAGCCACCAACCTGGGGTTTAAGATGTTATTTTCATCGTGACTGTAGTTATACTGGCTCGCTCACCCTTCAAACCGGAATACAATAATACAAAGTACTGCTGTTTTGCGATAGAACATTTGATGAGTAGATGGTACCTTTTCAGACGAGCTTGCACAAAGACCAACCAAGTAAAAAAAATGTGCTCGAATGTAATTATAAGCACATGTTATTTCTCAAGCACTGAACTTCTCAGTACATTTACGGTATTCCTATTTTAGTCAATTAATGAATTTCTTAAAGTGCCAATGACTAATTGGTAATAATTACTAGCGGCAAAAAACAAAACACTTTTTCGTTTAACTCTGTCATAATGATTAAAAACTTAAAGGTAGCTTATGTTTAAATTCTTAACGATTTATAAATAAAAATGAAATTAGCAACCCTGATCTTGTCTCGATCACATAATCGTAGCAATAAACTGTTTGTTATAGAGGAAACCGACACGCATAGCCCGATAGCTCAAGTTAATGCTCCATTTAATCATAACTTATGAAAATCTTTAAACGAATAACAGATTAAATAATTATGATTCTAACGTAACCATCCAAGAAATGTACGTAAACAATAACAGCCTGTGAATGTCCCATTGCTGGGCTAAGGCCTCTTCTCCTCTTTTGAGGGGAAGGTTTAAAAATGTACATATCAACTGCCAAAACTTTTACTAAAATAAATCATATAATTACACTCTAGTTAATAATGAAGTCTTAATAAAACACCAGAAATATTTAATCGTCCATAGTTTGCCAGAAAACCGCGACCCGCGCGAGAACTGTAAGACGCAAGTATTAACTGTCTGACAGCTTCGCGTTCGCGTTACGCGGTGTTCACCGGTCGGTATCGGTTTTTGTGGTCGGGTGTGGATTCGGCTTTATAGTAGTAGTAGTAGTCTCCTTCAGACTGATTTCGGCCACGGCTGCTACTGATAATTTTCTGATAGAAAATCCCAATAACTTTAATCGGCCTGACCTGGGTATTGAACCCAGGACCTCCGGGTCTGCGACCTTACATCTAGCCATTGGACCAACGAGGTAGTCGGATTAATACATTAAGTATTAATCCGACTACCGATAAGCTCAACGGGTGTACTTCCGAAATGTAATAATCAATTTAATAACCGAATTTCCCGTCCGAAGGCGTTCACCTTTTTTAACACGGACACTTCTGCTCAGAGCATAGCTGTGTTCCCAGTCAGAGATCTAATGTTACGCGAAAACGTTAATTGTCATTAATTTATATTAAATAACCTTCGATCAACAATACCGTAGTGGTATTGTTGATCGAAGTAAATAACACTCGCTATGTAATTTTTTTTATTGATTTTACAATATACTGCACGTGTGTTGTTATACAATGTTGAACATTTTCTATTAATATTACGTTACGATAGATCCGGTGGAAGTATTTAATGAAAAAGTAAACGATTTGAAGTCTGTCATGCGAAAAATATGAATCGTAGTTATACAAGATATGTGGAGCTATTCCGTGAGACTAACACACGAAACTCGCTGTAGAACTCGATCGTGACCCACCTGAAAATAACCTGTTATAATGACTATAATAATTATAAGGAAAGAAAGAAAAGAAAAAACTTGTAAAGGAAGGAAACACGCATCAAAATAGTGTATCACCAATAAGCAGCTGGAATATCTCTCAGTGATCAGAATTGGTAATATCAATTCCAGTACATTATCGAAATTCATAAAAGTTATAGTTTTAAATCTGGAATTCATAACGCCGGGTCAGTTATATTCTGCCAGGTTATGAAAAAATAATAATCTGAAAAAATCGTGTTGACGAGCGATAATTACATTTCATTCTTATAAATAGTACAATTTTGTAAAAATAATTATCGCATTATATTTCGATACCAGAGTTACGTTTCTTCTACTTTGAGGGCGCGCTTTGGGTAAATCTGTTTGGGTACCACTCACTCATCAGGTATTCTACCACTAAACTGTAATAATACTTTGTATTATTGTGTTCCGGTTTGAAGAGCCACTCGGTGCTATAGATATCGTTGTTAAGGATGTATTGACGATGTAAAAAATATTCTGTACTTATGACAATTACAATATCTAGGGACAAAAGTTACCACTAACAATCAAGAAGACAAGAAGTAAATAAATATTAAGTAATCATATACAGTAACAGCCTGTGAATGTCCCACTGCTGGGCTAATGCCTCCTCTCCTCTTTTGAGGAGAAGGCTTGGGGCTTATTCCACCACGCTGCGCCAATGCGGGTCTGGAATACACATGTGGCAGACTTTCAGTGAAATTAGACACATGCAGGTTTCCTCACGATGTTTTCCTTCACCGTCAAGCACGAGATGAATTATAAACACTGAAGCACATGAAAATTCAGTGGTGCTTGCCCGTGTTTGAACCCACGATCATCTGTTAAGATTCAAGCGTTCTAACCACTACTCCATCTCAGCTAACTAAATCATATAAATAAATGAGGAAACATGTATCGCGAATCGCTGGTTATAAATAGTCGTATCTCTAGGGGTACGTGGTATCAATCGTGTTAATCATTTTACGAACTATAATATAATAATTTATGATATCTTAACAGGTAGTGGGAAAAATTATTATGTACATATAAAACTAGCTTATATGTTTAATGGAAACATTTTCCTACTTTCTATTGATAAGATATTTTATTGTAAAACTAACTTTTATTTTACCTAATTAGTTACGTACATTATATTCGATTATAATAAAATGACTGATATTTTTTTCTTAAAATATCCTTATTTTAAATTGGTAATAGGACCAAATGATCGTTTTCGTGTTATTAAATGGTTTTATTTTTTATTAGAATAGAATCGTAAAACCATTAAATATAAAATTAACTTTATTAAGACGGAAACTTGGAATGATTATTTTAATTTTATTTGTAGAGTTAAATTGATATAAGTCGCTTTTCCTTGAGTAATGATTAATATTACTACATGTATATAAAATATTTGCATAAATATAATGTGATTAAAGTGTCATTATACCAATATTTCTAAACACATCTCTGAGGGAAGATCTAGCTCCTAAATTATCCCTGGGATAGAGTGAGAATAGCGATGGTTCTAGGCGCTAGGTAGCAAGATACGCGAAAGTATCAAAAACGATTTCCTTATTATATATACACTGGCTGCCCGACCCGACTTCGTACGGGTAAAATAAGGATTTTATCCCGTGCATTTTTTAATCAATAAGATATAAACATTCGCCCATACAGTACAGTGTATGTGTGTTCGGTACAGGGCATATAATAATAATACATAAAGTAAAGTACAACATGCTCTACATATTTTTTCATTTATTGGAACAAAGTTCTTTTACTACTGCAAAGTAGAGTGACCTGGCAGAAATTGTCATGTACCAAAAAAACGTTGTCCTCCAAGCGAAGATCGCTTTCTTTCTTACTGATTCTTTCTATTCTTGCGGTTGTATGTGTATGTATGTGTAAGTGAGCAAACTTTCAGATTTGATAATAAGGATTGTGTGCGGCCAATGAGATAACCTCAATTCTATATAAATGTAAATATAATTTGAACTCTTTTTTTAACTTATAATTCGCTATTTTATATTTAATTTTGAATAAATTACTATTTTCCTAAATTATTAAATGAAATTTAGCAATTTTAATTCTTACTTCACATTTTCGCATTAAAATCATAATAAAAATATCATGGGCAACGCTTTTTCCTGTGATAAAAAAGTAGGAACAATTTCCTCCTTTTTTGCGCTGGAAAAATGCATTTACGCGTTTCCCCCACATGAAGTGAAGGGTATGTGGGGCTCACCGGCGCTGAAGGTGCCGGAATACCCACTAAAAATCCAGCGGTATCTTCTCCGTCTAGTCGGGAGGCGCCACGGGATCGCTTGCGCATGCTACCGTGACGCCTCGGAGTTCCCAGATACAGGGAACCCCCTTAGCTCCGGTGGCTGTTAAGGATAGCGCCTACGGTCTTCTTCGACGGATCGAATCAGCGGAGACATTTTGCTCGCGCTGCCGCTCCGCGGCCTCCTTTTGCGACATGACACTCTCGCAGAAGGAGACCATTTCAACATGGCGTTAATCACGCTCGGCAGCGAGAGATCTCCACCGACTATCGTCACCAGGGTATGCCTTTGAGGCCCCACGCAGCACACTCCGAAGAATAATTTCCTCCTGACCGATTTCGACCGCGATGGCCAATCTCAAGAAAGATTTGCCAACTACGCAGGACGTATTATAGTGCAAAAGTGTGTGCGTAAGCACAGATGCACTCTAATAATCCGATAGAACGGTAAGCCGACGCGAACGGTAAAAGTTCAGGTAAGAAGCAGGACCAACGGCTTTACGTGCCTTTCGTGGCACAGGAGTATGACAAATATACAGAAATATAATCATTAAAAATTTACTTTTTAAAACACGTTTTAAGTTAAAAAAAATATCGCAAAGAACTTCGTTCCTCCCGAGGGTCCCCCGATCGCACATTTTTTATTATATTTTTAGTTTCTGTCTATTGATTCTGTTTCTATGTGCTCATGCTCATCGTACAATGGTCCCATACTATGATATAGGCCTTTTTGAAAAAGTTGGCCCGTTATTTGTTTTTTTTTTATTATAATAGGTCTAACGCATGTACATAAGTACAAACACATTTTTATTATTTAACTTGTACAGTATATACATATAAAATTTCATCAAAATCGGTCAAGCCGTTTCGGAGGAGTATAAACACTGACACTGTGACACGAGATTTTTATATATATAATAGAAATAATAGAAAAATAGAAGAAAGATAAGCGTTGTTTGATTTTAATTAATTTGGTGTAATTACTGTTTATGTAACATTCACTGAAATGCATTTTATGTGAATTGAAAGCGTCGATCAAAGGATGCTGAAAAACAATCTCGCTTTACCCTTCTCGATCAAGGACGAGGGCCTGGTATTTATTGTCACGTGACGTACGTCACGAATTCGGACATAACTTAAACATTCAGAAGTATAAATTTACGGCATCGCATCTGCAAGCCCTCGGAGGTGTCCATGGGCGGTGGTAATCACTTTCCAATAGGTGAGCATCCTGCTCGTTTGCAGCCCCCTCTTACAGGCTTTACTTATATGTTTTAGGAAATTATGAGTAAAACAATGCTGCGTCTTCTTTCGTATATTAAATCTGCCTCGTTGGTCTAGTGGCTAGATATTAGGTTGCAGACCCGGTGGTCCTGGGTTCAATTCCCAGGTCGGGCCAATAAATAGATATTGAATTTTTCTGTAAGAAAATTCTCAGTAGCAGCCCGGAGTCTGAAAGGTGGAAGTGTGTACACTCCCGTGCCTCGGCAAGCACGTTAAGCCGTTGGTCCTGCGCCTGAACTCTTTCCGGTCGTGTCGGATTGCCGTCCCATTGGACTATGACTAAGGAAAATAGAGTGCACCAGTGTTTGCGCACACACTTGTGCACTAAAATATCTCCTGTGCAGTTGGCTAATCTCTCTTGAGATTGGTCGCCGTGGCCGAAATCGGTCTGGAGGACCTTATATTAAATCATTGATAATAGAAAGATATAGATCAGTGTAACTAAACACCGCTAAACAAAAGTAAGGTCGTAAGTCGTTAAAATATATCATCATGATTCTGATCTAGATTTAATCACAATATTATATCATTCCTTTCACTGTTAAAACGTAACGCAGCATTTTTTTAATGTTTATTGTTGTTGACCTTTGTTACCTTGGCAGGGTCATCAGGTGATAACCTGCTACCAGTGGTACGTATTCATCATGACTACGCTCCTTTGGATCAAATAATTTATTTTAAAAAGAGTTCAATCAAATTGCCCTTTGACGAGTGTATATTACGACATAATTGCGCTGTCATGGCACTTAAGATGTTATGTTTCTATGGCAATTACATCGGCTTACACATTCTACAAAGCGATACAGAGCAATGCCTTGTATTGATGTTTGTTGGTAAAATTTTATAAGCGAAAAAACCCATTTGACAAAATCTTTTTGAATAAAAATATTTTATCATTACCAAATGCACCATAGTTAATTTTGTTGACATAGATCGATTGAAACAAAACAAACAAATTATTTAACTTAATACATGCAAGATGTTTTATATATATAATGCAGTTCAAAGTAAACGTAATAATAAGAAATAATAATACTAAAATAATTTATTTCCACACAAGGATCAAATATACAAAACAATAAATAATAATAAAAAGACAAAAATTACAATAATGATATTTTACAAATTTTACATATACATTTTACATTCGAATCATAATACCAAATAAAAAAAAATATATTTGAATTAAATCAAATTATGTACATATAAATAAAGTTTATTAATTTACACTGGCTCCAATAATTAATATGACTTTTCAAATGATGTTTTGTTCAGATCATTCTATGAGGGTTGGAAAGTTAACATAATTATATTAAGAACATATTCCTCAATCAAACTGGTGGTAGGGCTTTGTACTGGTGGTAGAGCTTTGTGCAAGCTAGTCTGGGTACCACCCACTCATCAGATATTCTACCGCAAAACAGCAGTACTTGGTATTGTTGTGTTCCAATTTAAAGGGTGAGTGAGCCAATGTAATTACAGGCACAAGTCACTTAACATCTTAGTTCCCAAGGTTGATGGCGCATTGGCGATGTAAGGTATGGTTAACATTTCTCTCTACTCTAAAAATGCTATTCTATAAAAAAAGCATAAAATCAACAACAAATCTTGTGTCAATTTGTGAATTTTCGTATTGACAAATAACGTTAAATTTTTCTGGGGCACGAAAGTGACCCCGCTAAGTCTCGCATAGCCGTAACTCAGTAAATTCCTTTTATCGAAGCCATTAAGGGCAATATCGAACCCATGTAAATTCGTCGTGGACAAAGCCTGAATATTCAGTAATTATTTTTTACTCTATATAACGTAACGGCGGTTTTTAATCTAATTGTTTTTCGGATATTTGATAAATTTAAGATTTTGGAACATTTTACAAACATATTTTTACTGACCATTACATATGGTCACTTGCAATACATATACATCAAACTGATAAAAAAATAGCCTAATTTAAAACTCATCGTTCGTTCCCACAGAAAATTGATCTTGACTATTAAAATGTTACGAGGCAGTAACCAGGGTAATTGTGACCAATTTCTGAACCGTTTTATTACCCATGCAACTATTAAATTGTTATCTCGGCCCGTCAGTCTTACTGCGCTTCAGTGACGTTTCTCGGACGTTAAAAATGTTTTGTGACCCTTGTTTCGTCGGAGCAGTCAAGACTTCGAGTGATACTAACAAATAACCTGAATTAATTTATAGTCATTTTCAAAAAAATATTGGGTTTTTTTTGTAGCATTGCAAGAAATAATTTTGACGGAATTCCATACAACATTGTAATTTACGTCTATCTATAGTATAAGTAAATAAAAAGCAAATGGTTGTCTGTAAAGTCGGTTTACGGACCATAATTTTAGGTGATAACGTCATAAGAAAACATTGATGAAACTCGGACGCATCGGCCGATGGAGTGGAAGAGAGATAGATGCACAAGCCGATCGTGCCTCTCTATCGCATGTTCCGTGCTCTCGCTTGCACGCTCGGCTCAGGCGGAACGTGACAATGAGTCATGCTTTTTCGTGCGTGCAGCCGGCGTTCATCGATTTGTGTTATCACGTCAAAAAATTCTCACTAGACACACAGATCCAACTACCTTACAGCAGTGCTATTCTTTAAGAACTGACTTCATTACTCACCCGTGAAATGTTGACAACCGACTTATGGTGACATACTATTTTGATGCGTATATTGTAGAAATGTTATAATTATTAAGGTTCATGTCGCGTAACACTTTCTGACATTTCACGACCGAACGTGATTTGCGTGTTTGTTCTTACTTAATAGCCGCACGGAGGCGCTTGTTCCTTTACCTTTTTCGCGGTAATCTTAGCTATTCAGTTAAACAATGACTGTATTAATAAAATATACAATGAATACATAGAAAGCCCTGTTAACATGAGATTGGGGCGATCGGCACTTATCTGCTGAACAATAAATGGAATTTACGTAAACCCACGACCATCAGAATAAAAATCAAGAATCAATCAACTGTGAAATAGGGCAGATCTTGTATTTGTTATTAGAATAAGAATAACATTTCATATTTAAACCACTTACGTGTACATGGCACTGAGAAAAGAATACATGGATCTTAACTGAAAAGGGTAGGTTCGAATCTGGATATTGCTCGACTGTGAAAACATCGTGAAATTGTATACTGGAGCGGATGTAACCCTGCCGCATTTGTATCTACCAACCAGCCCATAATAACCATGGTGAACTCCTAGCCTTCACTTAAGAAGAGAGAGCAGTGCAGTGTGATAATTACAGAATGCAACATAAAAATATGTTTGTGTGTGAATAATTAACAAAGAATGAAAGCGAGAACTAAGAAGTACAAAATATTGATGTTGTCTATAAATAACCTACTAGGCAAACATTTCTACGTTAACAGAATATTGAAGTATATCGTTACATAGCAATGATGTATTTACTCATAAAAAGTTAATTTCAATATGAATTTTTTTGCTGTATTATTTTTTTCGGGCCAGCAATGTTATTTATGTTTACATAATTAATTTTCTTTAACGATTCATTCGCCTGTAATTACTGCGGTCATTTCACATTTAGTTTATGTTTCATACTGTTTCAATGTTCGTTCACTATGTGATATAGTTTACCAAAGAGTCGAACTAGGAACTGTAAACGACAAGAGATTTATTTATTACAAAGAAAATAACGTAAATGTTATGTTGAAGCTATTAAAAACTTCCTAGTCTTTTTATTAAACATGAAATTAAAAATATCATGAATCAGTCTGCTCAACTTTTTGTTCTTTTGTTAAGTATATACTTAACAGCAACAAAGTATGCGTTACTTATATCATAATTTGCCATTAAATCGTATAAATCCTTTTAATTAAGATCTAATAACGAAAATATTATGATTTTTTCAAAGAAAACAGCATGAAAACGTTTGTTTGGTATATACATGATAAAAAGTGTAACAAGTATGTGCAACTAGTTTAAATAGCAATAGACAGGTTATTCAATTCTATGTATGAATACAATATTTTTAAATATTTCAATAGCTCGTGAAATATGCATCGTTTACAATAAACATACGCAGAACATATGATACGAGCATTACTAGCGAGTGTAGATTGATGTTTAGGTGTCAAGGCGTTGCGTGCGCGCGTACTTCCTACTTGCGCTTGCATCGGTGAAACTCTTTAAAATACGCGATCAGGGAAACGACAGCGCGAAAGTTATTTATTAATTTAACCAAAATGTTGAATATATTTTAAATTACTTAGCGTTAATGAACCTGGTTGAGAATTATTTTAATTAGCAACAGTTTTGTGTTGTTTAATGTATGTCTTAAATTAAATGCTTTTATTCAGCGAATAGCTTAAAATGTTTTATTTTTTAATATTGACTATGAAATAGGATAAAATTATTAATATTGAACATGTATGATTTGACATAACTGCCTAATACTTGAGTACTCACTAGGATTGAATAATCATATTAATTAATAGATTTATTTTCATACTTGTCGAGTCATGTCTTATGGACTGGTAGTCGAAATTAATATATATATTTTTTTATAGTTTTATGTTTTATGCAAAACCATCAAAGATTTTCGCAGGAATCGTTAACACTAGGAACAACCTCAACTTTAACTACTATTATCCGATTGCACAGGGTTAGTAAGACTTTTGTGGGACAACGTATACGATTTTATAACGGGTTCAAAAAAAAGACGTTCGATTGTGAAATTTAAAAGAATCGTTAAGCAACGCTTATGTGTAATATATTTTATATTACTTTTTAGATAAATGACGACAAACCAATGATTTTTTAGATGCACACTTTGAAATGAAAAGATCGTCTCCAGGTCAATCAAAATTAAAAAAAAATATATAATTCTATTATTGTATATTATTTATAATTGTAAAAATTGAGAAAAGATTATCCTTTATTTTTTCTTTCGCCGGTTCTTCTCGAGCCTGGGTTGTTTATTTGCGAACTGTTGGTAGATTTTTGACAGTCAATAAGTAAGTGTAACGCTTTTATATTAAATAAAGAGTTTTGACTTTGACTTTGAATTCGTACCGAACGTAGCGCCGGGCGTATCAAATCCTCTTCGCCAGAAGACCTATTCGCATCTGTTTAACAACCTTTAATTATTAAATTGAATATTGTAACTCAATAGATCATTTTGCCCCATATACATACGAGCAAGTTAAGTTTTGACAGAATCTATTAATGAATCGAATCATTGATTTCTGCCACCTACCAAATAATTTCTAAACTCAAATCTTTACAAAGCTTATACAGATGTATCAAATAAAGACGTACCGATAACTGTTTCAATACAATTATTTATATAGAAGGTTTTAAGTATCAAAAGGTCGAGAGGAAGTAAGAAACAAACAAATTACGTATCCACCATCGATACGAAGAGTTCATTCACTGCCCGTGCATTCTCTGAGGTTTAACGGTCCAGCCACTTATTATGAGAGATAATATTCTGACTTGGATAAAAAACTGAAAATGTTTACTAAGAACGAATTTAAATTTCTGATTTGGGTTCTGTGCTCAGTGATCGACTTTACCACGCCATAAGTATGTTAATAGTATACCAATAAATATATCAAAACAGTGTAATTTTTTGGTGTGACAACATTTCGATCAATTAATATACGATGATATAATTTAGGATTAATTACATTACTCATTGAAATTGAGTATGGTTTTGGAGAGCATAAAGACGGATTTTTTAAAATTTGATTTTTATCTGTTTATGGAAAAGCTTTTTTTTTAGTCACTCAATTGGTTTTATTGTGTAGTCCGGATTACAGTGAGAGGGAGAGCTTATTTAAGGGAAAAAATACTTAAATTGAGTTGAGATTAATCGAAAAGAATTATTTAAGTGAACTTGTTGCATTACAAATGTATGTATAATAAAATTATTATATGTTAAAGTATTATATTAATAATTCTTGGTTGAAGAAGGTTTTTGTGATGGTATCAGAGATCCCCTGGGCTGGTGAGAGTGGTCGCGAGTGCCGAGAGCCAACGAGAAGCATCAATCTAGAGGCATGCTAAAGCCCACCGATATACTCCACAGTTTTTTACTCTTTCTGATTATTAGGCCACATTAAAATGTCAGGCAGCGCTAGTCAAACTGTGGGCCGCCACGTTTAACACGACTGTTTGTGTCAACACCCGTACAGTATACATTTTATTCATTTGATTTTTCTTTTGAATCGAAATTCAAATTTTTTACTTATTTTGATACTAAATTTTTTTAGACAAATATAAAATGTTAATTATATCAAGTTAGCTTATACATAATGTTAAAATGTATAGACAAGAGCTGTTTGAATTCGAAATAATTCCTAAAAATCAAACATAACAAATAAAATATAATTGCAAAGATGAAACGTTTGAGCAGCGCTGCGTTTAAGAGGAGGACTCTTCAAGATTTATTACATACAAGGGAGGAAGGGCCGACCGTAGCGGTATATATTAGAAAGTCGGCTTATCTAAGTATTTTTTGTGTTACGTTAAATCAGGGATCCGACGGGCCCCGGGCAGAACTGACCGCTTCGTGACTACGATCACGACATCCTGTATGATGAACACACACTATCTTTACCTATTAACGATTTTACATATTTAATAGTATCATGCATCTATTATATTACATAAACTTCCGTTTGTTTGAACATCACGCAAAAACTTCTGGAACGATTTTGATTTGACTTCTCGTCTTTTTATAGCTCATGATTAAACTTAAACCCCGTTAAAAAATTGTCTCGTAACGACGGTAACTGAACCTGACAAAAAAGTCGGGGGTATTAACTAGTTTTTAAACATTTTTATCCCAAATAATTCTAACAATATAATTAACTTAATTAAGACTAACGAATTAAAGGGTAACCGTGCCTTAGATGAGTTTAAAACTATATGTGTATGGTTAATATTTATTCTATGTTCTATCGCTTTAACATAATTTAATATGTGACATAACATACTTTTATTTATTTGGAGCTATAATTTGCTTAGTTTTACATACTTACTTTTTACATTATCAGAATATTTATCGAAGATATTAAACACGTTTGTTTCAAAATTCGAATATTAAATATTCAAACTCAAATTTATATTTTTAATTTACTATGCCATCACATACTTCATAAGAATATTACTATTCTTTGGTAGCTAATCGAACGATTTATTGTGTTCTGCTAACTACTCGTACCGGGCTTCGTACTAAGGGTCTAAGAAAAATCAGGGAAAAACCTTTTTGTTTTGAGTCAGGAAGCTCCGCTGCTGGACGAAGAACCTCACCAGTTTCTCCACAATTGTAATTAATGAACGGCGAAGATACTCATAGACGACAAACATAAAAAGACACAATAATTTCTAATTATTTTTAAAAAAAACATTGGAAATATATATACCCTATTCCGGAGTAGGAGAAAAGACAAAAATACCGAAGATTTACGAATTGCATTCGATTTTCTAATTGCTCTGCTGTATTATGCACTATAAACAGTTTTTGATTAATTTACCTTTATTTATAATATAACACTATTCCACTTAACTAGTTATAACCACATTAATTTAACTTTCGAAGTTCCGATTACAACTTCGCGGACATTGATAAAGCCATTTTTTCGCGAATCCATAGTGAATATCATAGATTATTCAAGATCTACCAATTATGTCGTGTCAATTGATATCGGTGTCAAAGTTGCTTATTTGGACTTACTCCTGTTGTGATTGGAATAGGCTACACTAGTTACCATTTATTATCATACTTTCGTTTACATACATTACGAATTAGGATACGCTAGAAACGCTTGATTTTCTTTGATAGCAGAGGCCCTCAGATAGTTTCACACTACTCATTTGCTTATCCAAAGTACTCTTGCTTGGGGTCTCAGGCCATCTATTATTATTTATATTTTATTACTATATTAATAGAGTTAAATAATTCTTACCTTCTCCTCAAAAGAGGAGAAGAGGCCTTAGCCTAGCAGTGGGACACTCACAGGCTGTTACTAACTTACTAACTCTTACATCCATAAAACATAATGATATCCCAGTAAGTAAAATGAAAATATAAACTTATACTTTTCTTATACTTATGACTTACAAATAATCATTTAAACATAAGACACACAAGTAAAAAAAATACAACCGTATTAATAATCTTGTTCGAGCCGGCTAATAAAATTATATTACACGTATGGGAATCAAACGCTTATTCTGTTTAGGGCCAATTGATTGGTACTAATTGTATTTGAAATAACACTATTATGTAAATAAGCCTTACAGATTTCCTTTGTAATTTGTCGAAATGCTTAGATAAATGGAAATATCAATATTGTTTTTAATTTACGTGATTCGTACTGTACGTTTCTGAGTTCGAGCAATAGCGGTTTAGGAATTTGCTGTTGGTGGAAAAAGTGGGGATTCGATTGGAGATATTTTTGCAAAATAAAATAGTCTTAACACGTAGATATTAATCGAAGTATTATTTAAAAGAGGATGCTTAAGCTTGTTAAGAGTGCAGAAGATAGATCCTGCATGGCCCTTGGCGTTTTCATGACCACCTTTTGGCAACCACACTGGAACTTTGCTAAAGGAAGATCAACTATTGTAAGCAATCCTTTGTGAAGTTGAAGCGAATCCTCCCCATCGAAAAGCTTTTCGATTCAGCTGCAATCAGTCAGTCCACAAGTAGAAGTATTCCATCGTGCCACTACTACCAACAATTAACTAAACTTTGCCTTCTACTTTTTATATATTATTAAGCTTTATTATAATTTTTTTTGTTAAATTTAAATATAATGTAAAATAAATATAGTCTCTATGTTTTAACTTGGATAGTATGTGGAACTTTAGGAGATACAGATATCAGCTGTATATGCATGCCATTTGATCTTTTAAGCAAACAGTAATCGTATTTTGGTGTCTCAATACTTAAATGATATTCTTGTAGGATACATAATGTTTTTTATCAATTAGTGGCTATTTTGCTTTGAAATATTTAAAAAAGAAAATTCTTAGCGAACGAAATAGTTACAGGCGACATTTTATTTCACATTATATTAAACAAATTTGAGTCAAATTATTTAATGACATTCATCTATCCAATTTAAAAGCAAAGTGATGCATCGCCATCTAACATTGAATCGAGTAGATTTTTGCGTAAAGTGAATGTACTAACATTCGAGTAACGAATAAGCATTGTGCATGGTCCCACATAGATGGTGCTATTACAACTGAAATACTTTAGCTTCAAACAAAATATGAATTAAATTCAATATACATTGATGTTAAATAATATATTTAAACAATCGAAATTAATATTTGAATGTTGGTTGACATGGTTTATATATATTTATTAATAATTCCTTGCTCTCAGAATTGAACATACTTTTATGGTAGGTTGCATAGTGTTTTTCAAAAGTAATGGAGTAATAAAAATTCCCCAAGGGAACAGTGGGGAGGGGTATGTGGGGCTCGCCGTATGTCCAGGGCGTCGAGTGCACCCCGGTCATTGGAATACCCACTAAAAAACCAGTGGTACCCTTCCGTGACGCTCCGACGGCCGGCCCGCCTATGCGGGCCTCCATTTACTAGGGGGGAGTCCTAGGGTACTGGGAACCCCCCTAGTCCCGGCGGCGGCTATTGTGGCGGGAAGAGAAGGTGCGCAAAGCGCCGCTTTCTTGTCCCCAGTCTTCTACGGTGGAGCGAATCTGCAGCGGCATCTTCCTCCCGCACCCGCTCCGCGGCCTGCTTCTGCGACATCAAGCTTTCACAGAAGGAGACCATCTCCGACCATCACCCCGAGCATCGCGTGGATGATGCTCGGCAAGGAGAGGTCTCCGCCTACAACCGCCGTCAGGCAATGCCTCTGGGGCCCCCACGCAGCACACTCCGTCAGGGTGTGATGCGTCGTGTCGAATTGCGCAACACACACGTGGCAGGAGGGTGACACCTCCCGCTGTGCTATCTCGTGCAGGTAATTACCGAAGTATCTGTGTCCGGTAAGTGCCTGCGTTAACCTGAACGAGAGCGTGCCTCGTTTCCTTTTGATAAGGCGGTATAAGTGGGGACGTACCGCCTCCCACGATCACCCATCGGGTGATCAGGGCTTGCTGGGCTACAGTCCTGATCCACCCAACCTCTGCCGACCCTGGATGGTCACCGCGTTCCCTCGCCTCGGTCCGGAAGCGGTACACCTCCGCGAGCACCTCCGCCTGGAGTTCCCAGGGCGGATCGCCCGTGAGGAGGGTCGCCGCTGTCCACGACACCGTACGATAACCCCTTATCACCCTATGGTGGTGGCCCGTTTTAAAGCGGTGCGTGCGTCCACTTAAATCTGGGCACCATACAGTGCCATCGACCTCACTACATCGGCATAGATAGCGATCCCGATCCTCCTGCGTTGGGTAGGAGGCGGCCTAAGGCGGCGGTGGCATTGACGAGCTTCGGTCCGAGTTGTACGAAATGCTGATCGAAGCTCCATCGCCCGTCCAGGATCAGGCCCAGGTACTTCATCTGGGCCTGCACCGCGATCACCGTCCCGTGGACCGTGGAAGAGAAGGGCCTCCGTTTTGGATATGGAGACCCATGAGAAGGTAGTACCTGCTCAGGCCTACCACCAAGTGATTAATTATTTGGAATAACACTACGTTACAAATAAATATAATAAAAAATGAAAAAAAGGAGAAAACGTTTTCTAAAGAGCGCTGTCCGATTTATATATGTTAATACGATATAAAATTTCATTTCATATTCCGAGTAATGTCCGGTTATTAAATAGATCGTTACGAATAGTAATAGCTACCGTCAAAGTCGGGCACGTCGGCTAATTAATTGAAATAGTTGGAAGATATGAGACGTCCTAATTCCACGTAAACCGTTTGTAGTCACTGTATGAGGTCCCGCGGGACGGTATGACCACCCATCAAGTTGGACAAGAATATATGAGGATGTGAACACGAACTGTGTGGTCGGTTATTTTTTTTTAAATAAACCGAACTTTGAGTCGATATGGCCCAGTGGTTAGAATACCTCGATCTTAACCGAAGTTTACGGGTTCGATCCCGGGTGACTTAATTATCATGTGTTTAATATTATATTTAAAATAATTTATTTAAAAAAGTAAAACAATTAAACATATTACTATCTATCTAATTTTAAATTAGACAATACATACTATTCCTTGATTCTAAGTATGTTTGGTACGTAAAGTAAATATAAAACTTATGTATATATCTAGGCATGACATATGAACATTTCAATAGCTTGAAGTTACTTACAATTGTATCCTCATTATCAATATGCAAAATAATAATTTTTTTATCAAATATTAAATAAATTATTAAATTATATAATATTATAAAATTGAAATGTTTAACTTGATTGAACTGCGAATACTTACGAAGATTTTAAATTGTTCATTATATATGATGTTTCGAAAAGCGCGCCCCTTGAAGTGACCTAGAGTAGGTGAATGATTGCAACTGCATTCAGCACATTGCAGAACTCTTGACGCGGCCACTAGATGGAAGTAGTTAGCATACGATATTCAAAAATAAACACATTAAACATGAAATTCAATATACTTTAAACATTATTAGTTTCTATTTTATTTATTTTAAGTTATTGTCGAATTTCCTGTAATATATTTTTGTGTCTTACGAGTAATTATTTATTGAATTAAACGTATTTTGCATGTATTACTATATAAATATGTTGTCGATATTGCGTAATAAATTATACATTTAATACTTATAATTAAACACATTTATATAATACAAAATTATTAAAAAATCAACAGACATAGAGTCTAAGGGTATAAATAATATCATGTTATTTATATATTTATGTTTAGTTTGTTTTTTCGCCCAAAGGAAACAGGGTATCTGTTTCAAACACTGGATAACCCTGTGTTCTTTGGGCTGCATTGACAAAATTCGCTCGCCCTTATATACTCGCCATCTGAACCAAACGATAGCTTGTTTAAAAACGGCACAGAGTCATCTGGTTTTCAGGATGAAAATCAAACTTTCACCTGTAATATGCGTGGAAACTGTTAACATATACCTTATTCTAGTCAAATAAAAAGTCGAAAATAGATAATTTGAGGCGTTCTTTTTTTTTTAAAGTCACTATGAAAAGTATGTGATGATTATATAATTTGTGGATATAACGAAGACGGGTTAAGGTTCGTTTATGAGTAGAAGTGACCTGTAGTCAGTTGTAGGTCTGTTTTTGTTTACAGATGTGTAGCTGCATATAGATATTGCGAATTTATCATTGTGAAGTTAGAAGGAAACGAATGTTCTGACAGTGAAAATGTGCTATTCATATGATTTTCTGATGAAGCCTTACATGGTTTATATTAGGATGAACTGTTTTAAAGTTGTACGCATATTATTATGTGTTATATTGTATATTTACATATGTCAGGTACCTTATGTCCTTTCCCGTACCCTTGACAACGTTTATGCAAAATTTCATGATGCGGAAACGTAAAAAACAAACTCACTTTCGCATTTGTAATATTAGGATAATTAGGTCTTCATAGGAACGTATTCGAAGTCTCGATAGTCAAATAAATAAGACATACATTAATATAGTTATGTGAAAGTATACTTATGCAATGGACATGATTTACGCAACAATATACCCATTTTTTTTTTCATCGCTGTGTTCTGCGCGCTTCCTCGATTAATATCATTCGAAAGTCGATGGTAAAATGTATTTTTATTACATTTTATGTGTTTTTGATCGTTCGTGCGTTGAGTTTCTTTTTCAGTATATTTTTTAAATCAACTAAATGTATACTTATTCCGTTTTAATGGAACATTAATTTGCGAAGCTGGGTTTTGAAACATTAGATCCGTGGTCGTCTGATACTAATAAAATATGAAAGAACTCTCTAAGAAACAGATCCATGCTTATTTGCCCAAAGGCTGAGTCTAGCGGTGCAGAGAAGCAATAGTGCTAGCGTCTTGTACAATGCCACAGGACAATCTTTTTTTCAATCTTTTCTTCACAGACGACGTGTTTTTCCTATAAATTTGTAATGTGTAGTTTTGTTTATCTTTTTATTATTGTTTTAGAATTCTTTTTTTGATGATTTTTCAAAGGTAACTAAGTACAATTTATAAAGTGCTTTGGCTAACTAATTATAAATACCTATGTAATTATTTAATTATTTTATCATATTTTGTTTGAATCATTATGCTATTTATAATGAAGCAAAGAGAGTAATTAAAGCGGTTACTTAAAGTAGTAAGTTATTTTTTAATTTAGATTATTTCTAACGACGCTGACTTCGCAACAGTGCTTTATTGAATTTTCGGTCTGTATCTATTGTGAGTTGGATTTTTCATAGTTCGGTTACATTAGAATTGTAAATCATTTTTACGTTTACATAATTACCTTACTGATTATTTTTTATTAAATGCCTTTGCTATAACATAAGGAATACTGCTGCGTTTTAAAAATGTACGATCTATTTTATCTACACGTATATTATAAATGCTACTCTCTAAAAGTGATTGTGTCTGTTACGCTTTTTGGGACGCGCGCGTAATCTCGATTCATACAACACTTCTAGCCGGCGATCAGCTCTGGAATGACTGTAGTAGATCCTGAAATAGTGCATTCAAACAAACAAACTCTTTAGTTTTATGATATTAGTATAGACTTGCTTGTTACGTTTGTCTTACTTCAAAAATATATTTGACTATATTTATTTTATTAATTGTATATATGACGACGAAACATCGAAAAGATGAAACAAAAATAATCTCGCTGAGTTTCTTTCGCCGGTTCTTCTACGGTATGAGGTGTTTATTTCTGAACCGGTGGAAGATTTTTGACAGTCAAAAAGTAAGTGTTACGGTTTTATATTAAATAAAGATTATTGATTTTGATTTGATTTTGATCGAACGGGACGATTAGATGAAGTAATGATTAATCATTAAGATAAAAATTGCACATAAATGGATTATGTGTGTATTGGAACGTGATGGTGAACAATTATCAGATGCGAATATATCACACAGTATCAGCCTGTGAATGTCCCACTGCTGGGCTAAGGCCTCTTCTCCTCTTTTGAGGAGAAAGTTTCTCCTTTAAAGAGCTTATTCCACCACGCTGCTCCAATGTGGGTTGGTGGAATACACATGTGACAGAATTTCAGTGAAATTTGACACATGCAGCATCCTTCACCGTCGAGCACGAGATGAATTATAATCACAAATTAAGCACATGAAATTCAGTGGTGCTTGTCCGGGGTTGAACCCACGATCATCGGTTAAGATTCACGCGTTCTTTACATCTGGGCCATCTCGGCTTTTTTTTCACGCACATGATTATAAGGTAATTAGACACTATGCCTGAAATCTCTTTGCTCTGCCAACAATAACGGAACGAAATTTCAACATCAAATTTTTCCGAAGTAAATACAAAAACTACATACAGTATATAATAAAGCGGATCAAAGTCATGCTAAAGATACCTCTTTATTTATGCAGAACCCATTACCGTTGCGAAATACCTGAAACATGCAGATTCAAATATCAGTGTCAAGTTATGAAACCAATAAAATATTTTCTACCTGATTGTCCGCGGGAGAAACGTGCGTTTCTTCACTGACCTTCGCACATAGGAAACTTTGTTTCGAGTTGACTGGCTCAAGACACGGTTCATTGGCTCATCCGATATCAGCTTTCCTGTCACCTTCACCTTAGATTCGCTGGCATGCCAAGGCGTGTAGCAATGTTATTAAAAACCATATTTTCTAAATGTTGTAATAACTGTAAGTCTGATGTTGCATATTATATGCTAAATGCATTCGTAAAATTAAACTAATTTAATGTTTCATTCTAGTATACCTTAAGATTTTTACTGATGTGCTACTTTATTTTATTTAAAAAGAGTTTTTATCACATATTAAACATACATTTTAGCTTTCTGCACTGCATCTCTATATACACATAACAAAACCAAATCTCACTCTGCTATGTGTGCGCTTATAAGGGGTTACTAAGTTTAGTCTTTGATATTTTTAAGGGATTTTTATAGTGTATTTATAAAGCCACGATGGTCTAATGGATCACGTAATCTTAAGCAAAACACGCGGGAAATATCAAGTAGCAGTGAGTTATCGAGTGCTGCATTTGTATCATATTAGTCATATCTTGTTTTGCGCTGAATGGAAATATCGTGAAAAAACTAACACCAACTCGCACTGGAGCAGCGTGGTAGAATCGCTCGACATTTACAACAGTTTAGCTCTCATCTCATACCCAGCAGCAATAAAAAAGCGTGGAGTTATTACATAAGTCGGTGTACTTAAATAATATTATAATTTTGTAATATCGTCTTACTGCTTCGACTTCATTTCGACATGTTATTTTTTTCGGAAATCAGATTTACGATTCAAAAAGAAATGCTGATAGCATTCTTGCCACCATTCCGCGGACATGATTAGTGCTCTTTTTAATTTTTATTTCTATATATTTAATTCTTTAATATATCTCATGAAAATAAATTTAATATAAAATTGGTAGAAAAGAGTATTTTGCCAGTTCTTCAAGGGAGAATTTCAATGATGGAACAATTTTATGTGATCTTTTTAAAAAGCGATTTAACAGTATTTTTAAGAGCTTATACAAGTAAAGTTTATTTTGTTTTTTAATTTAACCCTCCATTTTTAGTCTGGAACCACTACGACTCTTAATATTACATCGGAAATAATATATAGATAGCCCCATAAAGAGATAATATGCTTATACGAGATGACAATCATTTATAAGGAGCGAAGAATTTATTTAAAGGATGAGGGTGCCGAGACTTTAATTGCTTGACGACCTTGATACAGATTTAATTGGTTCTGTTGACAGGACGTAAAATAATGCCAAATATATCTTTTTTTGGGGATAAATAGTATAGAAAGCCGTTCAGTCCTGTCAATTTACTTTAAAGATTGCGTAGGTACTCAAGATCAGCAACAATAGCGTATTTAAATAAAGTGACAAGTGACCTGATTACATCATTTATAACACGTCATTATTATAGCACCCAATCAATGAATGTTTGTTTTCATAAATCTACTTTCAGTGACGGTGTAACTTAAATTGTGCCTCTGTTGATGTTACCTGTGCTTATGTCACAGTCCGGTGTCAAGATGGCTCTCATTAATTAATTCATTTGTTACTGGGTATACCTGTATATAGTCTAAATCAACATTTGTGAAACTGATGACATTCTTATAATGGTCATCTCAATTCTCTCTAACCGGGAATGCTGTCAAGGCTTGGAACAACACAAAGAATATTTTAACTTTCTGATTCTTTTATTATTTTATCATCCAGTTAATAATTAAGATTAAAATATATTTATTTATGATGTCACTGTGCAAAGCTTCGGGAAGCTCATTCAATCTAGCTCACGCTCCTTTTTGAAGAAATTAAAAATCTTTATTTCCCTTTAAGTTTTTTCATAAATAATATGCTTTATACACAAAAAAAACAATCATCGATACAAACATTGAGAGTCGTAAGATGTACACGCGCAGTTACGCTCGCTATGTAGGTCATTTGCTCACAAGATTCACTTTCAGCTGAAATAAGAGTGAAATCTGGGAAACATTTTGTTTTTCTAGTACCATTCGTATTCACATTATTTGCCACGGATAAACATCATAATAATCTCTTCAAAAAAGATAATGTGATTGACAATTTGTTTAGTTATTCTTGCTGGAGATAGAAAGTGGAATTGTGTCAGAAAAGTTTTCTTGCCTTTTTGCTGTCATAATGTGAGTGTGGAGTCCACACTCCACATGGTCTTCTTTTTAATCTTCAAAAATCTTTTTTTTTACGTTTTTTACGTCAGAACTCCATCATTTATGACTTATTTTCTTGATCCTTCGTTTGATCCTATTTATATTTGAAGTAAAATTAGGCTTAGCCTAAGGGTAAAAAATTGGAAATGAAAATTTTGCAGTTAATGATATAGTTTTAGTTAAATTCGCACACACAATACGTTTACCAGAATCGGGTTAATGTCAGTTGTCCGTTTAAATTATCTTTCTAATATTCATTAAAAAAAGAAGAAGAAAATTCTTGCCACAGCTTAAAGAACGAAACTTCTTCTACTCTTCATTTAGAGTAATAAAATTAAATACGTTCATCCACATACCATAAAAAAGGCGAAGAGGCCTTAGAGGAGGTACCAAATTATGTTCCGATCAAACAAACGACTCAATCTTTCCGAGCATCTTATCCGGATACGGATAAAATAGCCAAGAGACTTATTTTTAATAATAAATACTATTTTTCATGTGTTTAGGCTTCAATTTCTGAATTAAAGCTAATTGGCCTAGATTCCAAGACTCCTGCAAAACAATTAATTAAATCAGCTGTAATCAATTATTTTCAGAAAACGAAAAGGTTCTCGCACCAGTCACTTACTAAAGACGAAATACCTTTCACCTTGCATTATCATTTGCTTTAATATCAATAGTATTCTTATATCATGGTCTCTTGTAAAAAACATGGTAGGCATTAGTTGTTGTAAAGTTATTTGATGTACCTAACTAAGGTATTACAAAACTTTAAAAGCAATTCGCTTTCTTATTAATAAATCTATTTAACAGTTTCTTTCGAGAAGTATTCATTGTTAGCACCGATAAGTTCTTCAAAATCTTTCATCTCTACAAATATGTCTTGCCAAACTATCAAAGTTGATTTGATTAGAGCCCAACTAATTTATTTTATTTTTAGTCCACCAATTGGTGTTTTCAGTTGCGTAAGTCGCTGACGCTGTTTGTCACTCCCCTTAGTCCGACCTCACGATAATTACTCAATTCGGGACCCGGATTAGCCAAAGATTGTATTTGGATGATATTAACTGTCGTGACGTCTCACTATAACTGAGAGGGTATCGCTTGTTTGTTAGTAGCTAGTTTCGCATTCGGCCAGAACTCCGAGACTCCCTCATCACCCACTTAAAACGTATTTAATAGCAAAAAAAAACTCATTTATTCAAAATTTATTTACACAAAATTGCAAACAATTGCATTTCTATACAATTGTTTGTAATTGCATTTATATGCAATTGTTTTCCGCTTTAAATACAAATAGTTGAAATTGAGGTATATATATTTTTCTATTCATCGTTTAATGAGAGAAGTGAATCATCTTATATCATCCGAAAGGCATTATGGCATAAAATCATATGAATAAAAATGGATAAGTTTTGATCCGGGCGTGATTTAAATATCCGACCTTGTTATAAGTAGAAAATCTTACAACTTATATTTTAAAAAATATGAAGTAAATAAAACAGTTTAGTTTGTTTGTTACTCAAGTAGTTGTTACTTCAAGTAGTTTTATGAAACATGGGTTTTCCAATTTCCGGATCTTGTAATTAGAATACATTTTTTTTACATACTTCTTTATTGTAGTTCCTATGAAGTTATTTCAACTAAGATGGAATTTCCACTTAGCCCGCCAAATTAAATCATATTTTCACTCTAATAATAGAGTTTTAAATGAGCACGGAACTGCAGTCAATTTTAAACCTTCTGTTTCAGTTTACAGGTTCAATTTCAAACAAAATATAAGATATTCATGTAAAATATTAACCATGGTGTTTCATTAAATAATTTAAGCCTTATTATCGTTATGAAATAAAATTCAATTTTCAATAGCAAAATTTTGAATGTGGATTAGATCGAAGGCACCGAGAGGCAGTGTCGCGAAACGCGACCACGTTGCAATATAAAAGGAAGTTTAGTTTAAATTTCTTTATCACACACCAGCTAACTGCATCACAGATTGGTCTTCACTTCTTCACGATGTCCGCACGATTTTTGGTGAGTGGACAAAAACAGTTGAAATTACAAATACATTGAAGTTCATGTAAAAGTGTTATGCGGTGGTGCTTTTAAATTTGTTCAAATTATAATTTATATGTGAAGTGCACTACAAAATATTATATTATTTTTCGAAACAATTAACAGTAATACGTAGTTGTGTGTATATCTGTGTTATATATGTTGTTCGACTATCGTTTTATAACGTAACGAAAAATTTCAATCGTATTGTCAAGAAAAGTTGTGTGTTATATGAGATAACAGACATTTTTAATGTAAAATTAAATAGATTTACGTATAAAATTACAATTTTATACAAATTACAAATTTCATACTCGCACTAACTTTATAGCGTCATCATCATTCATTATGTTCATTGATGATTTCTTATTACGCGACGTAGATCATTGGACTGTACGGGCCGTAAACAGTTTTGTAAACTAGTCTTTATTTTAAGGTATATAAGAGCTATGGTTATATGCTCAACACGATATAGATTCACGATAATGTTACATGAGACCGGAACTAACGACAGTAATTAGAGTGAGCGGAGACTCTTATCACTAAATATAAACCAAACCGCGCTGAGCGTGTCTGTACCAATTTTCTGGTTCATTTAAAATAATCAGATATTAATAAAATAATTTTGTTTTGAAGTGAACTAAATAATTAAAAATATATAACCCGGAAAACGTAGATTAAAATTAACTTATACTGGATATACATAGTCTGTTTTGAAAATAGAACACAAATTAAATTACTATATTTTTAAACGATTCCTTTTTGAATTTACAGTATTTTTGAATTTAGAGTAGTTAGAGATTATTATACGTTATTACGAATTATTTATCATTTCCGCCTTACAAAATATTCAAGTCAGCGTAGACACCCAGCCGGATACATTTATTTTCCTTTCTTGTCCAATACGTCATAACAAAAAAGGGGAAAAAAATCCGAGTGAGAGGCTAAACATGATCGCGGTAAAAACTTTTTGTGTTTTAGTTTTGTTTGTTTGAAAGCGAATCATTTTATTACAACATAAAAATAGCTACGTTAAATGACTTAGATGGTTGTTGCCCGGCTTACATGGCGAGATACAATTGTAATACATTTAGAAAGCTTTGTAATTGTTAAATACTTATGTAATGTCAAATGTTATTTTAATTATATATTACAACAGAAGTCGTTTCGTTATTAAAAGCTGAGCGAAGTTGACATAACTTTTTGCGAATTATAAACTAATTGTTAGACGCATTGCGAGATTTTTTTTTATTATTGGAATAGTTGTTTTGAAATATCAGTATTGTTGTGTTCCGGATCGAAGAGTGAATGAGTCAGTGTAACTCTAGGCACAGAGGGCATATCATCTTAGCCCCCATGGTTGGTGGTCAAGACTTATCGTCAGGTGACCATAAAAAATGTATATTGTAAGTTCTGTTTCTAATAGATTTATCGCAATTCTACTTATCTATAGATATTAGTAGGATTCACTTGAGTGTATGGATGAGTGGACACTCTAGTGTCTCCTTACCGTTTTCGGCCACGGCGGCATTTCTCAATAGACTAGCCAACTGCACAAGACATATTATAGTGCACAAGTATATTCCTCTACCCTCATAATCCAATGTAATGTTAATCCAACACGACCGCAAAGCGCTTCCATCTTATTTACTTGCTTAATTCCAGACTCCGGATTGCTATATAATTTTCCGACTGAATGAAGTCAATAATTTTTAATTGGTTCAACCCTGGGTATACCCAGGACCTTGGTATCAGAAAAAAACTTGGTCAACAAGCCTGTCAACTCAGTCTAATAATATTGATTAACTTTAATACGTATAAAAATGGCGATTTAATAATTAGTAAATATATATATTTATCAGAACTTTATTCATATATACGTATTTATTTGATTCGTAGTTGAAAATTACTGAAAAAATAATAACAAGTTTAAGAATACAACATTTTAAAAATATACGCAAAAATAGTATTAAACGTTAAATTTTATTTAAATTTACTTGTAATATTACAGTTGGCGCTCGTTTGCGTAGCTGAGCTGTCTTCACTGATCTCAGCGGGAGGCGGCGGCGGTGGCCACAAGAAAGTGATCATCCACGTCCCGGTGTTTGTGAAACACCATCACCACAAGCACACAATAGTCAAGCACATCCATCACAAGAGTGGAGGCGGAGGAGGAGATGACCACTATGAAGTTCTTGGATATACGTATGGGGAGCCAAAACCAGCGCCCCACTTTGGCGGAGGTATGTACATCTTATACACTAATACTATATATAATCTATTTGTACCAACGAAGTTAGAGAGGTTAAATAAAATTTGTTATAAAAAACAATGACGTCATGGACATATTTCAAAAATAAATACTTGACGTCTACTCTACTATCAAACAGCAATACTTCATATTGTTGTGTTCCGGTTTGAAGGGTAAGTGATCCAGTGTGATTACAGGCGCAAGGGACATTACATTTTCGTTCCCATGATCGGTGGCGCTTTGAAGATGTAAATAATGGTTGACATTAACTGCAGCTAATGACGAATTAGCCAGTCGTAGGCAGACGGGCTATTATAAATTTAAAAAAAGCTTAATGAGCGGGTGACTAATTATCAATGTTTACCGTAAATACTAGTAGGTACATATACATTTGTATATTATATATATAAAAACAGACGTAATAATTAATATATAATATTTATATAAAATAGGGTAAGGCCTCCTCTCTGACTGAATTCTAAGAACTCGCTTCGTATCGTTCTCGTGAAATGTTGAAAACCGAATTCCTGTGATACGCTATCTTGACACGTGTTTCATTAAATTGTTATAACAATTTATTCATATATATATGAGTATCAAGATATTTTTGACAAAATAGCTCTACTGAGTGGAAATTTGTATGGGGAATGTGTCACTATTCTATTTCACCGTAATCACACGGTTTTTTTAATATGTGTTTGTAATTGTAACATTTCAATTGGTTCGATCGTATTTAAAAATCGAATACTTGTAAGTTTTGAAAATGCTTTGATCTTCTAGTAATATGTATAGACATGTAAACAGTTAAAATAACATTTTCATAGTGTTCGTGAAAAATCTGTAAGAAGGCTTTGGGACAATGAAATCCAGAAATAAAAAAATGTTTTGTATCGTTTTTATTTTTTAGTTATTCAATATTATTTTATCATACAAAAACATCCGTTAATTATATTCAATTATATGAAACATATGATTAGTATAATATTATCTTTCTATCTTTTATTTATTAATAAAATAACATATGACAGAAGACAAAACTGTTCATTGAAATGTCTTTTTTAATTAGAGTTTTTTTATCGTTTATAAATAGTCAAAAGTGGATCGCCATTTTTATTATCTGACGTTTCATGTTTGATGTAAAAGAATTTCAAAATGTCATTTTAAATTGACTTATGTTATCTGTACTACAGGTCATGGTTGGGGAGCGGCTGAGGAGAGTCATGGTCACGAGGACAGCCCCGTAAGCTTCGAAGGTGGCGACCATGGTGGATACGCGCTCAGTGGAGACGAGCATGGCTACTGAAGCTAAATTTTGCGAACAATATCATCGAGCGTTTCTGAATGTACTGTTTAGCTATCTTGAGGGAATTCCTTTCTTTACTGCCAATTAAGTATTTAATTTCTTTATACTGAAAACAGTTCAAAGATCATATTTTTTTAAAACAACAAGTTAATAATTTATATAGATATATTCCATTTTTGAATTCATTATTGAATTTGTCATAGCAGTCGTAGTTTATTATCATTGATTAACAGACAGACAGATAAAGGTGTGAGTGAGTTTAACAAAACGTTTTGTTAAATTCACTCACACGTCTTTGTTTTCTTCTTATCATTTTATGATAAAGGTGGAAAATTTTAATGCCAAAGTTATAAAACTTAAATTCTCAAAATTTCCACTTCAATAAAAGTAACAGAGCCAATAATTATTTAATACGGTATGTGTAACATTACAAGTATTGAAAGTTACAGCAACCAATTATTCCCATAAAATTTATGGTGATATTTTTATTACGGCCCATAAATTACGCTAATCGTCGCTATATATCAATTGTCCACTACTTTCCCATTCGTTATGTCTTACTATAAATTGGGATAATGTTCTTTGCGTTGCTTAAACCTCGCCAAGGTTTAGGGGAAGTTTTTTATAACAGATTGTATATATTTTTTAGAATCTATTTCATTATGAATAAACTGAGAAGAGAAATTTTGATATTGTTGTAAACTCATAGAAAATAATGAAACTCATAAAAATTCTATTTTTTTTATAATACAAGATATTTAGTTATTGTAATTTTTGGGATTATAATTGATAACTAAAATTGCTAAACAAACAAATTATGTACAAATATCAAAAATCGGTCGCTCTTAATATTTAAAGAAAGGGTTAATTGTTGTCATTATTTAGTTTCTAAGAGACTGTTGTGAAATTATATTTTAAGAATAAACTGTTGATATAATTATATTTCTTATATTATTAACGTGAGTTTTTTTCACCGAGAACCTATACTAAAAATTTACAAAAAACGAGTATGATAACATATATTACTTATGTTCTGTTTTAAAAAATACTTTGAAAATTTGAATTCGGGGCCCCCTAGCTACGGGGGCCCCGAATCCGAGTAAGCAAACATTCAAATTCAAATTTAAATCTCACTCGAACTCTACGGTACGACCGTAGAGTTCCCTCTAAATTACCCGGGTAAAAATAAAAATTATTATTCTCATATGAAAAATATAACGTTTATTGCTGCAGTTAAGATGAAGGGCCCCCAGGAAGTTTGATACAGGACCCATCAAGGACAAGCTAAACCCTTGTTAAGTTTACTTGTGATATTGTGACAAACCAATTTCATCCGATGCGTAATAACATCTACACAAATATATGGGATGTAGAAATATTAACTACTTATGGGAATTTAGTTTAGAAGAGTTAGTCAAAGTCAAAATCTTTAATCAAAACTAAATACTTTTAGTATTTAGAAGCATTACCTTAATGCCACTGTGCGGAAACCTTCAACGATCTGTCAACAACAACTCAACAGAGTTTTTACTTGACAATGAACGATCTGTGAACTCGTATACACAAACATCCTTCTTAATTGTCAAAGTAATTTCTCCAAATCTCACAAGAAACGGTGCGACCAGAGTAACCCATTACTTTTTCTTATTATTAATCGTATCCGGAAGTATACGGAATACTTTGTTTGACATTTTAAGAGTCAATTGATAGATTTGTATCTGCATCTATCATTACATATGTAACTAAATGTAATGTAACATCAATACGTGAATATCGAAAATTTACGTAAAATTTATTATTATATATTACAAAATCGTTCATAATAATAAAAAGGTGACGAAAACATTGGGTGAATTTCGTTAAAAAATAAAATTATTGTCAAATGCTCTAGTACAAGTAGATTCAGGCATGTTCTTTAGATTGATTGCAATTACCTTAAGTGTATTAAGTAACTTGGTTTCATTATCGAATAAATGAAGATATTATCCATTGATTCTGCGTTTTGGCACGATTCCAGCAATCACCGTGAGCCCCGAGGGCTTTAAACACTGCTAGATTGCTCATTCAAACGCTGTCATAATCATACCAAAAATCTTTGTAATTGAAAACTATTGTTAACTATCTATATATATATTGGTAACTATTATTAACTATCTTATTATAAATATTTATTTGTTGCTTAAAAGATCTTATAAGGTAGCCACCCGTTGCAACTTCGCACAAGAATTAACATTAGGATTATATCCAATTAAGGTATCGTTTTTTTTATACAAAATAAGCAGGTAGGTAAGTGGCTACCACGGCCTATTATATACATTAGCGCTGTAAAAAGTGTTGACAAATTCTCACCAACCTTAGGAACTAAGATGTTATGTCTCTTGTGCCTGTAGTAACACTGGCTTACTCACCCTTCAAATCTGAATAAAACCATACTAAGTAATACTGTTTGATGGTGGAATATGTGATGATTGGAGGTGGTAACTACCCAGATGGGCACAAAGCCCTACATCCAAGTGACTAGACGTAAATTTTTGCTAGATGTAGAATTAAGTTAAAATATGTATAAATAACATTGAAACAGATTATTATAATACTAAGCAAAAAACGATTATGATGTTACAAAATACAATACAATATAATTAATGGTACAATATAATTAATGTTGATTAAGAATTTTAATATATGTTATTTTTTTCTGTGTGACAAATTTTTAGATGATTGTTGACTGTTATTTATTGGTTTTTAGTAATGAGAATAATATAAGCGATTATTTTTTTCGTTATGGTTTGTGTTCACATAAAACACTCCAACAGATGATTGTTATTAATGGTTCATTCGTAAACATTCGTAAAAGATAAATATTGGAGCTTAATATTTCGAAAAACAATCGAAATTAAAAATGTACAGAACATTATGATATCGTATATATTGTTCCTTTGTAACTTTACTACTAAAACTTCGGTATTTCTTCGACTGTTCATTGCAATGTGAAAACAATTGTCGCTTGGATTAGAAAATTCACGAAGACCTTTTTGTTATTATTAATTTCTCTGTCGTTTTTCCGTTTCCCATTCTATCATATTGTATCGTGAGAGCAATGTTTATAAATAAGATTTCTACGATTTGATACAGTTGGTACAAAATCTTTCAAAACATAATGATCTTATCACGAACATCATTGACTTAAATATTCAAATTGAAGTTATTTATGACTTGATCGAATTTTGTATGGCCAATTATCAAGCTTAAGAAAAATAATGTGCAAACACAGGTGTTATATTTTATAAATCTATTATTTATGTAGTTTATTAATATACAAACATTCACTTTGAGAAACCTCGGATTATTTGATAAAAACGATAATAAATAATTCTTAATTAACTTACACACCTATTCATATTATAGCCATAATAATATTTACATAATTAAAAAACACGTTGATTTTTAAAAGTGGTACATTCATTTTTTAAGATTTCTGAACATAACATAATATTACAATTCATATATTATATTAATTCTTGTATTATTTATTATTATAGTATCGTATATGTCAATTTTCAATCTGCTATCGTAATAGACACTATTTTTAGAGTAAATAGGCATGTTGGTCTTTTATTTCTACTATTTTCATAATCACAATATTTTTGAGTAATCAAACAAGCTTCAAGTGTTTATTGTCTAATCAAGAAATTATTCGGTAAATTCTTTTCAAAGCCTTAGTCTTTTAATTCTTTGCCTTCTTAACTATGCATAATATATGTTTCCTCAAGATCACCATGAAACACAAGATTAGATACAAACTCACTCACAACATCAAAATGGCAAACCCTTCTCTGGGTTGCCAGCAACCGAAGCGCTTACTTGAAGCAAACGTAGTGGTTCGCGAAATTATTACCTAATATTCATAATAAAAATATTTGTAGTAATATGTAGTAACTAGAAATAAAGAATGTAGCATAATATATCTGAAGTATTTAGTCTAATACGTAAGAAAATAGTATTTTTTAAAAGCGGACGGGCAAAGGACCCTCTTATTGTGAGTCGTCACCGCCAGCTATAGACATAAGTGCCGCAAAAAATATCAACCATTTCTCACACATGGTACATTGTCAATGCACCACCAACCTTGGGAACTAAGACGTTTAGTAAGCTCATTCAACATTGCCACCAGAACACCACAATACTACCCGTACGGTATCTACTCAGACGGACTTGTACTAACCCCTACCACCAACTAAATTAACTTATTTCATTTTATCAGTCGCCAATATACAATCATCAAATAAAATCTTTTGTTTATTATATTTTTTCTGAAGCAGTAGCCAGAGCTATGGTGTACCATACCTAACACACATTACGTATCGTAAGAAGTGTAACCTATTTCATATCTCTTTCTTTTTTAATTTTCCGTCAGTCTAATCTCGGACGTTTTGTCCGTGCCTTTATCTTCGCGATAGCTTAGTGAATAAGTGCACTGTATTAAAATGAATAGAAAGTGGTTATCTAGAAATCAGAGCTCTTATTCGTGATGTCATTTCTTCTTGGCCACACACTTAAAGAACACAAGCCAAGGGATGGGTTATAATAGTGAGGGATAGGTACAGGGTAGGTTCGTAACAGTGCTCTGTTGTTGTTGTGTTCGTGAGCTTGGTTTTATTTCCAAGACAGCAACGTAATAAAAATGTGGTATTACGATTTCATAGCTGCATATGCAAATAACTTTCGCTTTTAAAATACTCCCGAGATAGGAAAAGTATGATAATGAAATCTTATAACGATTTTAAGTTTTTTGAATATCGTTTACACTATCATGGACTCGTCAATCATCTACCACTCTAAATATATTCTATGTATGAAAACTATATTTAATACCGGACTAGGTATGAATATGTATAAAACGTTATATAAATCTAAAGATAAATGTTTCCTGTTTCCTCGAAGAAATAAAAGACAATTGACAACTTGGAGCCTTTTATAGAAACGCATTACAACGTACATTAACCAAGTACGATTTCCATTATAAATATATATTAACCAGGAAATGTAATAGAAAAACAATGAAACAAGATACACTTACAAAGATAACCGCATTCGCATTTGTAAAAAATACAACGAGAACAAACTTCCTGATAAAAGTAGGAAATTATAAAAAAGTATCTTGCGCAACTGCGACAAGTCTATTTTTGTTGTTATTGTTACGCCGATATTGGTTTGTTTTTGAGTTACACAATATGAAAGTGGAGCATGTCCGATTTATTCACTTTTCGTTTGTCTCGACATAATTACAGGCAGCAGTCACGTCATCACATTCATCACATTATAAGTGATATATTTTTCAAAAATAAAGAATACGCCGAGTAGAATGCTTTTTAATAGATATGTGTAAATAACAATAATATTCTTAACACCAAAATAACATTTAATTGTAATTAAATGATTAAATTAAAATTTAATAAATAATATAAAATTAATAACTAAGCTATTACTATGAAATGATTTCGTAAGCAAGAGTCAAATGTAATATTCTTATGTTAAATAAATATGATCTTATTTTTTTTTTATTAATAAAGCCAAGAATGGAAATAAGTAAAGTTTGATTTGAAAATTGGTAAACTTTAAAAAACTGGATGTGCGCCAGTACGTTAGTCATTTCTGCCCAAATCATTGGTGGAATAAAAATAAGACATACAAAAATAGTAATATATTTATTTAAACAAAATAATAACAATGAATAAAACACGAATGTCCATCAGTGCAAATAAAAAGGTGACAGTAAAACTATACGTTGAATATTTTCCAATTAGCCTAAATTTTTTAGACCGTAAAAATAGTATCTTCACCAATGATAAATAACTTTAAAAAAAAACAACATTAATTTTATATAACTATTATTGCTACTACCTTCTAAATTTAACAGCTATTAAATAAAACAATTTGGTATTTCAATCTTAAACTATGTATGTCTATATGATAGAGCTGGTAGTTTGTACATAGTAGTAACTACCAGTCTAATAAAAAAAAAACATTAAATAGGCCGATTCTTGAAGAAGGTTATATACTCGTAACTAAGCTCAAGAAGTGAAACAGGTACCATAAACGTCAACCAATATGCATTTATAATCGAACAAAAACTATAATTGAAACAGCGATAACATCTAGTTATTTATATTTAATTATAAATGTCCTTAGTATTAATAAACGAAACTTTCAACCCCTCCAGTTTTAATAGTTTGCTGTATACCAGCTTCTCGACTAAAAGATACGGGAGAATCGCCGCCAAAACCTTCATCAGGAGATAGCAGGGCAGTACTACTTACGTCACCTATTATTATATTATTGGGATCATCAAAACCTGTAGCATCATTTATAGCATTTCCAGTGAATTGTGACGGTTGAATATTTGTCAATGAAGTACCTTGAGTAGGGACAGATACAGTACCAAATGTGTCATCTGACCCAGTAGCACCTTCAAAATTCGCAAATGAGGTTGGGTGTTCTACAGCAGCGAAAGGATCATGATTTGGCGATTGAGCGGTACTCTGTTGGACGATCTCTGAAAAGGGATCGTTTTCTGAATGAGCCGCGGCACTTCTTACGTATCCAAAAGTGCCGGGGTACGTTTGTGATAGAGTGTTAACAGCAGTGAATACGTCATCTTCGCCCTCCTCTTCTTGCTCTTTTACTTCGTAACCATGAGAAGGTGTATTAGCATTTCCTGATGATACTCCCGGTAATGCACCGGGTAAAGAATCGAAAACCTTAACTTGTTTAACTGTATGTACGACACCGTGAACATGAGGTGCACTTGGAATATCTGGTACAGAAGGCGTAAATGATCCATAGTCACTTCCATAAGATGGACCGGGGTTGTAATTAAATTTGGGTGGTTCGTAACTGATGGGAGGATGGTCGTAGCTTACAGACGGTGAGTCGTAGCCTACAGATGGTGTATCATGATGCTTATGCTCATGGCCATGATGACTGCTATGACCATGACTGCCATGGTGACCGTGATGTCCATGATGGCCATGGTGGCCGTGATGGCCATGGTGGCCATGTCCTTTATGACTAGAATGACCCTTAGATACAGAATGAGATGTCGTTTTCTTTTGATGATGGTGAAAATGATTACCGTGTGGTATAATATGTGGCTTTTGTTGATGATGATGATGATGATGGTGGTGATGTTCCTTTTTAGGCTTATGATGATGATGGTGTATTGTAATCACTTTTGTATGATGGTCATGATGAATGAATTCTGGCACATGTAACTTTACATGATCGCTGAAAAAAAATAAAAAAGTACATTTAATTATATGTTTTGGGAAGTTATTAATACATAGAAAACGAATTTGAATTATATACAAATTTTAGTAAAACGCATAAAGCAAAGATAAATTAATTAATGTAATTCGCCCAAGCCATATTGAATTATACTTTTTGAAATTATACATATTATATTGACAGGTAAAGCGCAAAGCTATATATCGCTAATGGCTGACAATAAAAATAGCTAGATACATACTGATGTTTTTCTCCATGACCTCCGGCGTCGCTGTCGACGAACAAAACAAACAGCACTAAACTGTATTTTATTAAATCCATTTTAAATCCACTTAAATTATATCTCGATAAAGCGAATCTGAAGAAACAAACTTTAAATAAGTGAAACAATATTCACATTTTGTTTACTTGTCTCTATTATTCATAGAAAATATAAATATATCTTTAGCCACTGGTCATCACAAAAATTCAGGCACTGCACCGTCGCAATGCGGCGCTGGTATGAACAGCGAAATATCGTGAGATGACCATTTATCTAATTTCACTTAAATAAACCCGCGATGTCAACAAAAAGATCACAATTTACTACACAGCTTGTCAGTCCCTTCCGCTATTTTCACTCTAATTCCCTTACGTTTACAGCTCAAATTACACTGCAGTGTTATTGACTTGAAGTCAGCTTTTGTAGCACTACCTGAAATGAGTATTTCGCTACCGTTCCAAAACAACGTATTCGATGAGGCTGTAGAATGGATGCCGTAATCGTATTGCATATTACAGTTATTAGGTTGCGTTCAATGCGTCAAATCATTTCTATTGGAATTTAATCGAGCTATTGTTGTTTAAATAATGGAAACACGGATACAACTTTATTGTTATAAGGAGTTTTGACCCAATTGTATGGTCTTATAAACATATTATGGTCTCTAAAAACACTTGATAGATTAGTCAAAAATGAATATATTCAAAAAGTTCCATGATAATTTACACACCTCTTCAAATACAGAAGTAACTAGTTCATTTGAATCCGGTCTTAATTCCACCATGATGACAATAGAGTCCATTTTCTGGAACCTGGAAACTGCTGCATTCTTGCCATCATTCGATGCGATCATGATTAGTACCTACAGTACAGTAGTTAATCGACTACGTTGATCGTACTACTGCTTGCGCTGGAAATACAATAGTATACAAGTGCTCTCAATCCGATGGGATATCAATCTGACACCACTTCAAAAAGTTTAAACCCAATACCAAATGCTGTTCGTGCTTTTGGGGTACGAGAATGTAAACACTTCCAAATCCCTAACTCCGCAAGAAGCTACTGAGAATTAATTTAAAAAAATAATCAATAACTAATTATTGAATGATATGCATCCTTATAATCTAGTTAGTAGATTAACGATGTAGTTTAACCCTGACAGTAAACGCCGACAGACTTCATAATAATTACTTAACTATTGTGCTTAATGTACCGTCTCTGAAAATGTTAAATATTATCTTAGTCGGGTTCCTCATTTTACTATTACATATATTTATATCGCTTTTTTTTTGTATTAAGTTTCATTATTATTTAAAAATGTTTTCTCTTTTTTAAGTTTTATTACTATTATTTTCGTTATTTTTATTTTAATTCTTATTACTATTCATATAAATTTTATATTTTGTTTTGTAATATGTACTTAACTCAAATTTTGCTCAACATAGTCTTAACTTCCATTGTTTACCTTTTTTATAGTTCCTAAATTATCAATTTATTGTGTACCACATTCCTTTCTTTCTTTATATAGATATTTATAGAATTATACAATAATTTTTAATTATGTTTAGTCATCACTTTATGCTCTTGCTGTGGTCTCCTGTTATTGAAGGAGCACACATATGTTACACTATTCAATAAATCAATGAACTTGTAAGTCCTTTGTTGGAGATCCTTAACTAAATAAATAAATTAATTAATTATCTCGATATCGTATATAATGAATAATCATGCGAGTACTTAGCTGTTGTTTAATTACCAAGTTTGACAATACTGGTGGTTTTTTACAATAATTTGGAACTTACGAGCTGAACTATGCTGATTTCTGATTCCAATGTCTACTAGTAAAACCCTGGAGTTATCTCCATAGATTTGTGCATCAATGGATTACTTATTTCTTTATTGATTTTTTGTTTTGTTGTGTACTGTTACCTACGAAATAGACTCACAATAGCATCTCATATTATTATTCTTTTTATATAATTAATTTAACTCTTTGTTTTGACAAACATGGCTACCGAAATGCAGAATATTAAATAAATCAACTCTTATGTAACTGAAGTACAACAATTAATTCACGGTTATAGCTTCATTTTCAATAGATACTGAATGTCAAGGAAGTTCTTAGTAACGGATTCAATTCTAGCAAAAAGTTTATCAATAACTGCTAAACCGTGTCTGTCTTCGCGTATGGCTTATATTATATTCTTGCGGAAGACTCCATTGTAGAGCACAATAAAACAACTAACATAAAAAAGTATCAAGAATAATCAAACGTTTAATCTCCGTAGGCGTCATAACTTAAACTCTATTTCTCATTCAAATGTAATCGCTCGATTACGATTTATTGGTTTCTCTCGAAGTTAAATGATTGTATTATGAATGTTAAATTAAGCTGTGCTTTAATCGTTTACTAATAATAATTATGGTAATAATCAGCGCTGGCCCTGGGGTAGAGCGAGAGGTCGGGGCGTCGCGGTAGTATGCACAAGCGATCCCGTGCCGCTCCAACAAAGGATTAAGGTACACTGGTTTTTTAGTGGGTATTCCGGCGCCTTCAGCACCGGCGAGCTACACATACCCGGAAACGCGTAAAGGCGTTGTCATAAACAATTTCCAGGGGTACATAAACGTTGTTTGGTTTTTGTAAATGTGGTAATTATTATTTATATAACATTCACTGAAATACAATTAATGTCAAGTGAAAGCGTCGAACAAAGGGCACAGAAAGACAATCTCGCTGTACCGTGATTAAGGAACAGGGTCGGTGCTGTTAATATTTGGAAAAAGAATAAAAAATAAATAAAATAAAAATCACTCTAGAGTTATATTATCGTATTTTATTTAATAGTTTTACGTCGTAATATATATATATATATATATATATATATATATATATATATATATATATACTAATATTATACAAGTGGACTACCTACTAAACTACCTGTAAGCTGTGGTAGAGCTTTGTGCAAGCTCGCATCAGATATTCTACCGCAAAACAGCAGTACTTTGTATTGTAATAAAAATGTTTTTTTGGAGATGGATGAAGTTATCAAGGGTTTCAAGAGTTCACACACATATTACCATATTTAGTGTAACCATCATACACCAATTGTAATCATACACCGATTACTTGTTAAATATAAACCGAATAACTTTTTATATTTTAGGTTAATTTATAAAACTTTTTTGATCATTGACATCGTATGTAAGAAATGTTAACCATTCCTTACAGCGCCAATGTCTACGGGTCGTGGTGACCACTGACTATCAGGTGGTCCATTTGTCCATCAATCTACATATTTTATTTAAAAAAAACTGTTATATTTAGGTTATATCGTTCTTGAATCAGCAGAAAATATGATCTGCAAGTATGTTTTATTCAAATTAATAATAGCTATAGTTTTCAAAAATCTAAGGGTTGAAATAGCAACTTATGTCTACTTACATTGGTAGAATAATTGTCGTGGAGAAATTTACAGAAATTCTGTTATTAATATGTAAATATATAATTGTTAACGTTGTGAAATAAAACAAAAGTATGTGTATATATTAATGTAATTTACATAATTAACATTTTATTCAGCCAGCTCAAGTGAATTATATGAAAATGTTGTTAAGCAGAAGTGATAGATAATGAAATATAAGCAAAATGTTCGTACAAATATTCGCAACACATTTGGCAATTTGCAATTTATTTTTAATTAAACTAAATACAATATATTTTTCTTATTAAAACATCGCAAAGCTTTATCATAGATTATATTTATCATACATCACTAACGCTGGCTTTACAAACTTAATTTATATTATAAATTAATAATAAAAAAAAATCTAATCTTTTAGTATAATGTGGAGAAATGGTTTATAAATAAGCAAGCATTCCTTGGCATAAAGTAAGAAATCCCTTAATATATTCTAAGCTTCTCAAAATGTTTTTTTATTTTTTATTTATAAACATGGGTTTGCCATTATCCTTGTTATAATAATCTTAAGATTTAAAGAAAACAATATTAAAATTCAGTAAATAATCAAAAAATTGTTGGTGTTTTTCTTTAGAATAACAAACAGTTGGTAAATAGCCAACTATTTCAGAGGAAACGCAACATTAAATACTTAACCTAGATTTTCATTTTGTACATATTTATTTTTGGTTGTATTTTAAAGCACTACACGTCGACATCATGAACACAAGAAGTGGGGTTTTCATATACATGGTATATAATATAAAAAATAATTTAAAGAAGTTCCATGACCCTGAAAAAGAAATCAATTAATTAATCACAAAACTTTTTCTATTAGACTAAAACATAAGTAACATGTCATACAGCAATGGTAACTTTTAAATGAGGGTCTAGACTTTAGAAAAATGAACTCATACCTATTCTCGTGTGAACGGGGGAACATTTGGACGCTTGGGTTTCCCTGTGATACCTCGCGGTAACTCTGGGATACTTAGAGGCAAATCTAGAGGCGCATCAGGCAAGAACTCCGGGAACCCCATACCGGTGATACCAATAGTAGGTATTTGGTGGTTCTGGACGATCGGTGGTTCGTCGAGGTGCATGTGGTGAAAATGTTCGTGTTCCTCAGCCGGTAGTAAAGTATCGAGATGGTCATGGTCGTGATGCGAATGGTGGTGATGAACAGTCTTGAATACCGTGTGCGTGTGCTTGATTTTCTTCACTTTAAATGGTACGTGAATGACCACTTTTTTCGTTCGTCTGTAACAAGTGAATTATAAATTAATCTGATAAATATTCTTAAGTAACAATATTCTAGAAACCACTAAATAAATCAATTAATAAAAAAAAAATATCCAACGTTTTTGTATTTATAAAGCATATTATAAAAAATAATGACTATATGGATGATAACCACGTTGAGAATAAAACGATCGCCTCCAGGCCGTTTCTAAAATTTAATAGAGTTGTAAACAACATGCTGTTAAAACAGGTAAGTACCGGAAAGTAAAGAACGTCAGGTATTTCGTTTCGAACTGGTAGTTTGACTTTTGACAATCAATAAGGAAATAAAATGGTTCTAATTATATTGAATAAAAAAATGTGTGTAATTTAACTAGACATTCCTCGCGAATTCACTCACGAAAAAAAAATATTTTTAATGTAGGAGCCGTATTATCTCGTAAATCCTAATGTATTTAAAACCTGAATGAGTCGAGATGGTTCACTGGTCATACGCGAATCCATAGATGATGATTGGCTTCAACCTTCAATTGCTTAATTTGTATTTATATTTAATATCCTGCTAATCGACGATAAAAGCCATCATGAAAATCCGGCATGAGCAGATAAACTACTACTACATGTGTTTTCCAAAGCCTGCGTTGAAGCAGCGTAGTGGAAGTTCGAAATCTCCTCAAAAGGTCATAATTCTGAATTAGAACTTAGTTTGTTTTAAGCGTTTACACATTAATATTTTTTTCAATATACAAACTAACAATATACATTTTACAATATTAATTATGTAATAATTTCATTTTTAAATCCGTGACGATACTATTACGTGTATGGCGAATACACGCAAATTAATTAATTATGAAAATTATACACAATAAAAACTAATAACAATGGCTGCGAGCCGGCCTACTGTAAATACATATCGGCGAAGAAAATTATTATTTCCGTCACATGCCACTGAATCTAAGTTTTCCTCGTTACGAAATCACGAGTGTGATGTTACAGCGAGCTTAATAGCTTAATAACAAAGAAATACACTTTAACATTTGTAAGGATAATGCTAACAAATCCCGTCCGTGCGAAACAAGGAACAAGTTGAATGATAAGTTCATGAGTTTTGTAATAAATACTAAAAAAAAATTAACATATTTTGTTATTGACTTTTAATATGATTTCTTATAAATTTCGAAAATAAATATATATTTATTTCTTTTTTACATTCCGACGTAAGATGTGTAATACTACATATACGGTAGCTGGTGTCACAGCGTAGACATTCGTCCACGCGCTTATTATGATTTCTTTCAGAATAATCTCAAGTAAAGCCCGCGGTAATTGTTTGAATTTAAATCTTTTTAACCACATATAATCATTGAAAATGGCTTTAGTTATAGTAAAATAACTTGATAAAAACATTCCTTCTCATGATAAAATAATAGCATTTACATTGAAATAATAAAAAACAAAATAAAAAAACATATAAAACATATAAAATAATATTCACAACAATATTTCTGATATTAAAAACAAATAGTAATATAACATAATATCAATCATATTTGAACACTAGAAAGAGGAGAGAATGAGGCCCGATAAATTTATTACGGGCAGCTTCAAAAAACTGCAATATTTAACCTAATCTTGTTATTTTTGAGAACGTGGCACGACTAACTGTCGCTAACAAACTAAGCCTGAATCAGCATGTGCTTGCTATGTGCTAGAGATCAGAGGTACTATGTAAATTACGTACTGCGTCTTCCCATGTAGTTATTTAGAACTATCTATAAGATACGAACGAAGAACATACTATAGAGTATTTAGAACTATCCGTATTTATCAAAGGTATATTATCAGTAATATTATCAGAAAATCATTTAGTTTTTATATAATTAATATAAAAACTAAATTATATTAATAGGTAATATTATACGATAGTCGAGTCGCCTGCGATGTATGAATAAAAATTCATTGAAATTGTCTAGGTGTTTCGTTCGTTTTGTCGTACTAAGAGCAGACTTATAATATTTCAGTATATACAATATTTTTAGTTTTATTTTGGTGGGATATTAGTATTTATTGGTTTTAGCTGCAACCGGTTCTAGATAGGGTAACACACCATTGTGTACTTTTAAAACTGAAAGGTAAATCTGTGTATATAAAAAGAAGTACTTATTATCAACTAACCGACTAAGTATAAATTTAACAATGAGAAAAATATATATACGGGACGAAAGATCTATCTAACCTGTAAACTTTAACTTTAACTTACAAAGTTATTTACAAACCGAAAACAAATACTTAAGTATGAGTATTTTCAAATAAATACTTAACTACCTGTTGAAATATGTCAAAACTATATATAAAAAGAACTGTAAAAGTACAAACTATAAAAAACTATTATAACTAATGGCATGCTTATAAAAACTTAAGTATGTTACGGCGCTTCTTTCACCATTGTAAGTTCACTGATGAAAAAAACACGCCGTAACATACTTTTTTCTAACCAGAATGACATTTCATGCTTCTTACTTTAAAATTAGAAACTTCCATACTGTACAACCATTTTATTCTTTACCCATACTTACTCATTACCTACAGCGAAGCCGTGGATCATAGCTAGTTAAATATATAGTACCGAAAAACAAAAGTAATGTGTATTACATATATTGTTTTATCTTCACCGTAATATTTGATTTTTTTAATAAGCTATTACCCTAACCTAACAAAATATATTACAAACGAATGCAGACAGAGGTTTACCAGGTCCCTGTTACATGTGCCAGGATAAGCTGAAACCTATTTAGTTTCATTGATCATATTGATCGAAGCTCAACTTACATTGGAAGAATCGAAATCTCTGAAAGCGTCCGTTTTTTAACGTTTTTTTGTTCCTATTAACTTCCAATCATCACAATTATTTTATAGCATTTTTATTGAATAAATATTTGACGTGGTATCTTTAAATTGTTCTCTTTTTAATTAACCGATTGAAATAAAACAAACACTAAATTTTAAGTGAATTTTGCCACAACATACTAGTGAAAACTGAACCCAAATCAATTAAACCGTTTCTAAGATTAGCGCGTACAAACGCACAGACAAACAGATAAAAATTCAAGCAATCATGGTTTTGGGTTATATTGCGTTGATAAAGGCTGGAAGGATGATCAATATAATAGTTTTACTCATATATCTTTCATGTACAGACAGCGATCGATTAGATATGTATCTTATAAAATAACAGAAAAAATTATAAATAATTTATTGTTTTTAACTGCACTTACCCTTCCACGCTTGTGAGGAGTATGGCTAGAAATACAGCCAGGCAGAAAAGTAGCTGCAAATAATAAGAACAGTAAATGCAATAGATTATAACGATAAGCTATATTATTATAAATATATACGGAATTATTTAATAATTAATGAGAAAACAATCTACATAACTCATTAGGTCTTGTAAGATTAGTTTAAATTTTAACTTATAAACGAGTTTATTTTTTAAAATTTAATTCCAATATTAATGACATGAGTATAAATATTAAATAATCAATCACTCCCGTTTGTCACTTCGAGAGATTTGTTTTAATTCGAATGCTACGATTGAATTTAAAAGCACGCTAGCTACGAATCTTCTCGAACACGGAAAGATAAACAAGAATAAGTATAATATTCAAAGGTAATTTAAAAAAAGAAACGAATATATTTTATTGAAAGAAGTATATAAAAACATGCTTTACAATAGTCTCAAATGTTAATTAATTATTATCACTTAAAATTTGGACTGAATATCGTATTTTTATAAAACTTGTTAAGACAATAAAACAAAAATAATATTCCTTAATTCAGTAATTAAGGGAAAACATTTTAGAGTTATCTAGAACATTCCATTTATCGAACTTATTTTGAACGCTATTTTGACAGCATTCGATAATCTAACTAAGCAAAACCTATACGTCGATTACAAAAGAAAAAAAACTATGTATGCAAAATGAAAATCGAAAGTTAGTAATTAAAGTAATTGACTACATCGTGTATCAATAGAAGACAGTATTAATAAAAAACATAAAAACAAGACGAACATACCACCGAACGACAATCCATAGTGTGGTAGCTATTGTTTCTTAACAATGTAAGGGAAAGCACTAGTGACGTCGAAAAACAGTGAAAAGCTCGCGACACGATAGCACGTTAATTAATACAAATTATACATGTTGCTGCAAGTGGAGACGAACCGATAATGAAAGCCGATGCAATTGTTAATACTTATATATGGCACACGTATGCTATACGAAGATCCAGAGCCACCCATCCCTGATTAGAAACCATTTCACACAATAAATGTAATAGACTCGATCTTTCTAGAACCAATCGATCGATTGAATAAAATATTGCTGTAATCGAGAATAATATTGATGTCATTGTCGTTTTGTAAGTTATTTTGACAGTACTTGACGTGGAACAACATCAATTTTCATGGTGATTTACCGAAGCGAACATTTCTTATCGGCGATTATGTATAATTACCAAAATAAAACGACCCATTTTCAAGTCTATGCAGCTTAATTTAAATAAATATTAATTATTGTAAATGGTTAAGAACTAAGGGAAATGCCGAAATAAAGATATCAAATCATAATCAAAAATCTTTATTCAATACAAAAACGTAAATTTATTGATTGTCATAAATTTACCACAATTTGATAGATGAGACCGTGAGAGATGATGTTAGCTAGTGGAAGTAACTGACGATAAAGGTTACAAGAAAAACAATATGATAAAAGCAGGATGAGCAAGCAAGCTTAAATAAGAAACAACACTAAACAGTTACCATTTAACAGCCTAACTGTTTTGTTTGTTAAATTATTTGACGAGTCGGTTGGCGTGGTTGGTAGATACTTACCTTTCGTAAGCGTCGTGGGTTCGATTCCCACCCAGGACAGATATTTGTGTGCATGAACATGTCTGTTTGTCTTGAGTTTGTGTGTAATTATCTATATAAGTATTTATTTACAAAAGAAAAAGTAATATATTATGTAGTATATCAGTTGTCAGGTTTCCATAGCTCTGCTTAGCTTGGGATCAGATGGCTTTGTGTGAATAATGTCCCAGAATGTTATTATTATTATATAAAAAAAAGTTATTTTGCTCCTTATATGTCTTGGGAAAACTCCATAGAAAGAATATCTTAAAATACATGAATTAAAGTGCTGCATTTTTATCATTATTTAATCATATAATTATATGTTTGCACAAGATAGCAAATAAACTAATTAAACTGTAATTCGTTAAGGAAATAAAATCAATTAATAAACTTAAGTGTTATTACGGCGATCGTAAGTATATTATTAATTTCAATAAAACGCACGAGCAAAGATTTAAAAATTCTAATTAACGAAGCGTGGCAAAGTATCATATATGAATTATTATATATATCTTTTAATCATATTAGTTTGTATTCTCTGCCTAACATAAAGAAGAAAAAAAACCAAAGTCATGCTATTTATTATCTGTTCCAATGCGTCTCACTTATACCCATTTTACATAAGTTTGATATTATCTACAACTCTATTAAGGTTATCTTCTATTATTTTGTTTATCGTTTTGAAACCGTCGTTCAGGTGTCGGACCCATTTAAACGCCTACTAAATTATGAATTCTTGATATCAGAAGGCACGCTGTCAAAGGGCTAAGGAGTATTAAATGAAAAAAATGTGAGATTTGTTTGTGTTTCGTGAAAAACAAACAAATCTCACATTTTTTTCATTTAATACTAATTAATTAATAGTTCGATTCATGTTTACGAACACGATATTAAAACGCACATTCAAAAAATAGGTTTTCAGTATCTATATCATAACACTCATCACGAGATCTCCTAAACAATCCGCCCGATTGACTTGATATTTGTCCAAGTTACTTCTTCCCGGACGTAGACGCTCACTAAGAACAGGTTTTACGCAATTCCTATCCAGAATACATTTTACTTCTTATCTACCCGTGCGAAGCCGGGGCGCTTAGCTAGTAGTACAAGTAAGTAGTAATAACATTTTTTCAATACAGTTTTCGATTTTTTGCTTCAGGCTTATATTGACATTTAAATAACGATCAAGAGTAAATAAGTCAAAGTTAGCGATATCATGGTAATATGTTTGATAAGTCGATGTCGATGAACATTACCAACGCTATAAATATAATTTACAACCAAGCGTCATCTCTATTAATTGATTGTTTTAGATATTTTTAAATATATCACAAATTTATTGGTGGATGTGCCGTTTGGTATTCTAGAACTTTTACTTGCTATTTAGTTACTGGTTATATAGAGTGGTGGTCGTATAATTAGAAACACTACCTTGACATTATGTAAGATACTTCACCGCAATCGTTTTTATTTTGAAATTAAACAATAAATAGGATAACAATATGTTCAACGATTTATCATTTATTAGAAAAACAATATAAATCCCATTACACAAGTGCAGTTTCAATATTACATTACGGACAAACATTTAAATCAGTTTTAAGGTATGAACAATAATGGTCAACTAATTAGAAACAACAACGAAAAAGTATAAAAAACAATATTTTTTGAAGTATTAGTAATTAGTATTGTTATTTACGATATAGCTACAATCCATAGCCTACCAATAGTTATAATTAATATTTAGTGGCGTATCCCGTATTTTCAATAACAGCACTGCAACGACGTGGCATTGATTCAATCAATTTCATACATTTTTCTAGGGGTATTGAATTCCATGTTTCAACAAATATAGTTCATTTTGACTGGTGTTACGTTTATTTGAAACTTTCTTTTTAACAATATACCAGAGATTTTCTATCGGGTTTAAATCCGGACTATTTGCTGGCCAGTCTAAAACGAATATACGCTCTTCGCTAAGGAAACATTTGACGCTATTGGCCGTGTGTTTAGGGTGTTTGTCATGCTGAAAGATTCAGGTTACAGGCAAATGATCCGAGTAGGGAATCATTGTGTGCTCTAAGATATTTTTGTATTGCCATTGATCCTTCAATCTTCCGAACGGGTCCAACTCCACATCCGGAAAAACACTCCCAAACTTTTATGTTACCCCCACCGTGCTTGACTATACTCCTTGTATATTTATAATTATTAAAAGCATTAGGACGTTTAACATAGCGCTTTCCATCGGAATTTATCATATTTATTTTTGTTTCATCTGAAAATAACACTTTTTTCCATTCTCGTACCGTCCAATTAACATATTTTTTAGCGAATAACAATCGCTTCTCTCGGGGAGATTGAGTAATTTATGATAATGATGATGAAATTTAGTAAAATACCAGGCATTTTTTTTAAATCTGTCAAAATTAAATAATTTCAAAAAGGACATACTTATGCAAAGCATTTCTACGAGTTATCTAAAAATAATAATGAAAAACAGGTATTATGATTACCTATTCAAAATATAACACATATAGTTTCTTATAGTTGAACATAAAACATTTGAAATGATCTTACACGTCCATTAAAATTCTCTCCGCATAACATATACATAAGTGATTCTTACGCCCGCTACACGCGGTTTTCGTATTTCGATTGATATCTAGAACACAATGAAAGTGGTGAGGTAACTTCCTGGCTTGAGTGGCCGCCGCGTTTGTGCAAAAAAATCGGCAAAACGGCGTTCGCGCACTGCAGATATAAAAAATAATTCTTATAAATCTGTTAGTACAACGTGACTCATTACTTTGAAAATAGTTCAGAATCTGTTCAGAAATCTAAGCCGACTTTAAATAAAATTTTAGCACGTAAAAAATTCATAATCTATTTTTTTACCTTGTGTTTTTTCATCAAATGGGATCAAACTAGTAGCATAATAAACAAACAATTGTGCGGTCGGGGGACCCTGCCAAGAACGAAGTTCTGTGCAATAGTTTTTCGACTCAAACCGTGTTTTAAAATACAAACTATATTACTGTATTTTGTCACACCAAAAAGCACCGGAGGTTGAGGTGCCTTCTAAATTCGAACGCCCAACGCATCGCATTTTGTAGCATTTGGTAGGCACAGTATGAACGCTATTTCGTTATGTGATGCGACCTTGGTCCACTGCCATTTAACTCTACTGTAAACCGCGTAAAAGAACTTCGTTTCAAAAAAAACTGAAGCGGCTGAACAAATGACGGAATTCTGAAAGAACCAAAAATGCTTTTTTATGTATTTTTAGTTATTATTTATCGTTAGTTTAAATTATAAAACACACAAAACAATTTATAAAAACTATAAAGCAAATAATTTATAAAATCACTGATGATTAATTTACAATTATTTGATTATAAATTAATGTATTATAAAAAAATCTATATGAAATGAAATAAAAGTTAAAAATATTTTTTTAATTTCTTTATTTCCGAAAATTACACGACCATCTTAATCTATCAGTCTTATGTAAATATAAATAGAGAAGTGAAATAAATTATTACATAAACACACGAATCATTGGTGGGATATTGTATAATGTTATTGCTTGTTGCTCGTTTTTGTAGCGTCCGCGACCGTCATTTGCTGCGGGACGGAATACGCTTGCGAGTAAGTCTGCGCGACGTACGGACCGGAGCCGGCTTGCTCTTGTAGCTTGTCCGCTTCTTCTGGCGCCACGGGGCACATGCAGGGCACCAGCTGGACATGTTGCAGAGACACTGGCGTGAGACTTGCTCCGGCGGGCACGCTGATGGGTATTGGAGCCATGTTCTGTTGCATCTGCATCTCGGGTTGGGCGTATTGCTGTTGTTGTACTTGGTATATTTTCCTTGACTCATACGGGTACATGTATTGATATCTGTATGGCGACATTGGCTGCACCCACGATTTCTGAGATGACTGACTTCTGTAACAAAATATATTCCATTTAGTAAAAAAATAACACAATTGCTGATAACTGCTACGATCGAGACGTAATATAAATATTAAATATTAGATAATCATTTCGCAAGTCATTTTCGCAAGCTAATGAAAAAAATCGCAAATGCTTTAATCTAGCTTAGTATACTAATAAATTATATCTCTATATAATATATCTGTAAAGTAGGTATTGTTGTTTCACATACCCGGAATCTGAACCCCATTTTAAGAAGAACGCCTCCGTAGAAGCTATTAGCACCAAACTCAGAAGGACGCTCATCTGTAAAGACAGATTTTGTGTATAAATAATTGTGTAAACCTATAAGTAAATGTTATGTATTAATTCTTATTTATTAATTTAAATACAAATAATTTCGCAAATGCAACCATACAATTAATAAAAAATAATAATAAAATTTTATATAATACATCTAATAAGACAAAACATATCTCAATGGGATTTATTCGAGTACATTAATTTCTGTCAATTATTGTTATGTTGGTAGCAGAAAGCGAAATCGGTCATAATAAAGAAATAGTTCGAAAGTAAACCAATATTAGAAAAAGAAGTGACAGCCATGTATTTGTTGCTTTCTATTTGTAACGAACGAGCTACACTTATATTAACCTTATTAATATTTAAAAAACTTAATTCAAGATATAACATATAAGCAAGGTTCTAAAATATATGACGATTAATTTCCTTTCTTCTCAAGTTATGGGTATTTTTCAAAAACTTTGCTTTATTAGTCAACTTTGTCATTAAAGCATAGTGCACATATTACAAGTGCAACGTTTGTCATGTATGAAGCTGCGCTTCTTCTAAATGTTTCTGTACATTTCTTTAATGTTTAATAAAATATTTGTATTTATGTGTACTGTATTCATAAAAATGTTATGTCTGGATGACATTCATTTTTATTCATTGGGAAGGGAGTAAAATATATCCCCTAGCATTGTCATAAGGGTGACAATATTGAAAAGGTTAGGAACCACTGAATTAAATAAATACTACGTCATAATGTGCAATTGTTTGTCAATGTATATTCCGTAACTGACCACAAAACAGAATTCTCAATAAAAACTTAAATCACTGCCAAATTATTTAGTACCAAAATTATTTTCGAAAATTCATTGCCACATTGTTTTGTAATATATTCGCAGAATCCATTTTCAAATAGCTGAGGAAACTACTACTTAAAAACCTAAAAGCAAATATTCTTAATGCTACTTCATTTTGTTTTGTCTTCTGTTTCACTTTTAACTTCTTCTCGGTCGTTTACTTCATTGCTGAAGGTCGTGTCCACTCTGTTCCAGGGTTTGGGTCTGGGTCACGCTCTTAATGAATTTGAAATTCACTTTTAACTATTTGTATACATACATTTATTCATACAAGAACGTATAGATGATAAAAAAGCGTGAAGTTTGTTGATTTACATAAAGAACATATAAATTTAACTGTAGATGGCTATGTATTTCATTTGAGAAAACGAAGACGAGTTTTTTATAGTACTTTTTGGAAGAATCTGCATTCCGATTCGATGACCTTTCAATAGTTTTAAAACGGCCTACTTGAATTAAGTATATTTTAAGTCGTACGTCGCTATTTCATCGCTACTGGTTATTACAATTTTAGGAAAAAATATTCAATTATTTTTAATGTGTGACCCATTTAATATGCAAAAATTATTCAATCACCCCCAAAAGTAATAGTACTTTAAAAATATAACACTATATTGTGAGCGAGGGAAAAAAAACAATCCAAATGCCACGCCGTCATAATTCGACATTTGTATTAATTCCATTTATATGCTCTTGCATGCATAATGTTTATCATTGTTCTACTATATATATATATACATATATATAAACTTTATTTTGAAAATGAGCTCAGTACACAGTGCCGTGTAACTTTTACAGCAAGCTGTGAAATGTGTAAATAAAATGATTATTTTAAGAAATGAAAAGCATAGCTGTTAGTTATTGTAACATATATATGTTTGTAAATGTATTAAATGAGAAGTAAAGCCACCAATACATAGCAGCAGAATCACGTTACGAACGTAAAGCCTATTTTAATCGTAGAAAAAGTACGGATAAACATACCTAACATTCATGTATTCCATGCTATTTGCTGATAGCTCTGCTGTATTATTACAAGCAGTTCTTGGTTACTAACCATTTAACAACCTACATCCACTATAATTTTACTTCCGATAGCAACTATGGGGACAGTTGTCTTCGTCTTCTGCCTAGCGTTTTCCCGACCTAGTAACGCCAGGGTCCGCTAACAACTATAAAACGCCTTTTTTCCGCGAATTCATAGATTATAAAGCGTCAATTCAATGGCTAAGTTGTTTAATTGTCTTGCGGTTGGAATGAGCTAGTTAGGTTCTCTTGTTCACATTTAAATAGTTGGATTTTTCTTTCGCAAATATTGCAATTATTCGAAAAGTTACCGACAGCTGCACATCGTTTGCTTGCGCGTGTTAACAACATAAAAGTTTCTAATTTTCCTTTTTATGTACACGCAGCTTGAGCCTACAAGCTTTGTCGACCAAACACATACCTACGGTAGGTAAGAAACATACATTACACATTAGTAGTAACTTATGCATTGGATGTGTCCGGAGCTTAGCTGTGCACTACTTAGGTCAATACATTGATTTAATCATTTTTATATTAGTAAATAAATAAATACATGAAATAAATCTTCGACGACCAGTTCGCAATGCAATTCACAATATAAAGTAGGACTATTTTTCTAACTTATAGACTAATCTACGGTCGGTACGTAATTATTTTTTTATTTTTTATTCGTTTATGTTAAATAACAAAATGCAAGTTTTATTTAATATTTTATACATAATTATTTATTAATATTTGCATATTGTTTTATAAATTCATGTACCTCAATATAACTATAGACTAACACAATACAGGATATCTTTATAATGACTTATAAACTTAATTAAAACTTACCTAATCGTATATTGAACGATTAAAATTTACTTATAAAGTAGGTGGTAATATTTTTACACACGTATCACCGCAGGCCATCAGTTCAAGTTAAATATAAAAACGTTTGATATCTTTGTCCAATGATTAATGATTTCATATTATTTAAAATACGATAATAATTAATCGTTGAAATAAACGCAGTAATTACGAAGCGCGGACAGACACCTATATGCAAGTTAATCACTGTCTAGTTAAAAACAAACTAATTCATTTTTCTAAAATATGTTACATATACCTGTAATAATAACTTTGATATGAACCCTTTTTTATAGAGAACCTTTGCCCTGGGCTTGTTATACCATATTCGTTATAAGCAAACTTTCGAACCGGTGGAGATTTTTGACAATCAAAGTTAGTGTAACGCTTCTATAATGAACTAGCTAATCGTCCCGACATCGCACGGGTGGATGAGAAGAAATATATATTTTTGATAGGATTTGCATAAAATCCGCTTAGTAAGCGTCTGCGTCGGGGAAGGAGTAATTGTGGCAAATTTTATTTATTAGTTTAGGAGATCTCGTGATGTGTGGTATCTCGTTTCTATCTTTATCTATCTATATTTTATATTACATCATATAGATAAAGATTTTTGACATTGACTTTAAATAGAATCCAAAGTTTTCTATTCATTAAAATCAGTAAGGAAATTAACTAATTAAAATTGAATACATAAAAATCTTGGGCCAGTTTCGACAGTGTGATACGTAGCTTGTCTTAGATGTCGACCGAGGCGGCTATCATATATGTATAACCATTTACAAAATAAATAAACAATACGCTATAGAATATAGTATTAATATATAACTCCGATAGCGATTGATCTTTTAAATATTATAATTTCGGTTCCATTCTCATCCATTTATAATAAATACTAATAAATGTAACGCAATTTGTAATGTTCACATATTAATAAAATAAATTCTCAATGTTCATAAAAGCATCCACGTATATTTTTATCACAAAATTACATTCAAACCTACATTCGGTAGAAAATGTGGCTATTTATGTGAATTTATATAAACTGCGATAAATCTGTAATCTAGAATGAACTATCTAACAGCTATTATCTCGATTTGTACATAAATAGACTAACTAAAAATAATTATTTCTTTTTACGCCCGCGGCTTCGTGCACGTGTGACGTAAACAGGTAAGGGGGTCCGTATGCCCTTTCTGTAATCATGAGACAACGTGTATGCAAAAAATCACTATGATCGGTTGAATAATTAAAACGTAACAAACAAGTAAATAAACACACTTTCGCATTTATAATATTAGTTAGAATAACAAAGTGAAGTTGTAGTTTGCAGCTAGTGTGAATTGAGAGAATTATTAAATGATATAATCGTACCTTGGAATTATATACGTAGAGACACATTCTAAAGTTACATTAAAAAGTATGTAAAAAAACTGAACTAATAATTATGTATTATTCTTTATTTATTTTTACTCTTTATTGTGCATCATAATAATTATTGTTCAGGTGACGTTTTGTTTTTGTATAATAAGTACCTAACTGAAAACCTATTAAACCTTATACCAGAAGATATACTAAGACCTATATGCAGGTGGCAGACAAGCGTTCATTTCATTTTCTTAAATAAATTAAATGCATGACAAATTAAAAAGAAAACAGAAGCAATATGCATTACAAAAGGCGGTCTTTTCGCTTCTCAGCGATTTCTTATAGAAAACGAAAGAACATTTTGACGTTATTTAAAAGATTTTTTATTTTATAAGTTACCCGTTTAACTCGAGTGACTGCTACGACCCCAAAAGTATACGAACAAATTGGTTTATATATATTAGCACCGTAAGAACTAAGTCCTGAATGTTATCTCCCTGTGCTTGAAATTACACTGACTCCCTGTATTAATGTATGTTTGGGTACTCTGATAATAGAATAATTGATTATATTTAATATTGAATTCGATAGACGTTGAATATAATATTGTTTGATGAATTTTAGAATAATAAAGGCAGCATTCTCGAAATATATTTAATATTTTAGCTATCCAGGAGATTCCTAAATTTTGTATGGGTGACGTCACTGGACACAACTCGAGTAGCATCACTTAAAATGAACTTATTTGCTTAATTGATGTTCATGTTTATAAATAATAACATTCCATTTTTATAAAACATATTGTACTATTTAGTAAAGTGCTTATAACCGTATCTAAAAAATTCACGTAGCACAGCTGTGTTGAGTGTACTAAAGTAAAGTAAGTTTAATACTTTAAATGTTATTAAAAAAATTCATTCAAAAATAATTTAAAGAAATTATATTTTCTAGTAATCCTATTCTGTAATAACTCTTTCGTAACTCACGTAAATTGTTAAAAGATTACGATGGTCGCATACTTCCTTTTAATGTTATAAATGTCGCATAATACATTCTGACTATCCATTCTGATATGACGGTGTTTTCCGGTGAGATTTTTACAGAATAGTTCTACACCAAAAGCAGTTATGCTATGTACTAATATGTAAATATATTGTATTTTTTAGTATAAATAAAAAAAAGAATGATAATAATCTATGAATTAAATATTTGACGCTCTGTCGACTTATTCGTAGCTACATTGATGATGGCGGCAGCTGTCACAATGAAAGTGTTAACAAAAGTCATGATTCGAAACAACAATGACTTGCCACTCCTATCGGATCTCATTGATCGCAACGGTACAACTATGTAAATTGAAATTTCAACCAACAATAGATTATCGTTAATGGAAAAGTAAGCACTAAAGATTGACAAGCCTATACAGGGAATTGATTTGTTTGTCGGTAAAGTCAACATGAATTTTCATTTGTTTGATATAAGAATTGTTTTTTCGTCTCAGCATATTCCGACGCTAAGGTTTAATTTATTTCGGGAAAAAAAATATACCATATATTTTGAAGCGCTCATATTTTCTTTGTTTTAAAACTTAAAATATTATTAAAAAAAACATAATAGATATTAAAAATATATATGTATATATAAAGTGAAAATCGCAACGTAACCAATATACAAAATAAAAAATCACCATATTAACTTACCGATGTCTTCCTGTGCGAATACATTGCACTTGATTTATTTAATAACTAGGACAACCTAGAGCCCTGCCGCACCCAACTAATAACTAAAGACAACGAAATGACTAAAAAGAAGGAAGGCTTATAAAAAAGTCCCACTAGTATCAGAACGGAGATGCGCGCACCCAATCCAACCGCGGAATGACCGATCCCCTGGGACCAGTCGTTTTTTATACACGATTTCAGAAACATTCCGGCCCTAAAAAGCCGGTCCCCGGCCCGGGCATGAAGTATAATAATAATCTTATTAACTTATCTACACTCCTATCTTTACTTAGAACGTACCGTTATATTCGCCCGAATTTAAAAAGGAGTTTCTTAGACACTGGCCACTTAAGATAATTTCACACTTTTTTATGGATATGGCTAAGTGTTCGGGATATGGGGCGAAGGGAAAGGCTCCACCGGCGCTCGGTCTGGTGCTCTCGTAATGGCATGGGAAGGATGTTGCCGACGGTCGTGTCGAATCGAGACGGCTCTATTACAAGTCGCGATGCTCAAACGGATTCATGACTCGTCATGTTTCCCGACGCGTGAAATCCTAAATGGGTGCAGCGTCAACATTTACAATGCAACAACAAAAAAGTTCCGTCGGTCCCGTAGATTCTTTAATTACCTTTGATTGATATTTTACTGAGGGTCTTCATTACTTTTTTATATTCATTTCCGCTGTCTCGGGATTCTAAGATTCGGATTGAGTTACAATCGTGTGGGTTATTTACGTGGGTGGGTTTATTTTTGTTATAAACATTTTTTGTATGTATCGAATATCGGTGTGCGTTAATTTGTGAAAATTGGTGTCTAATTAATTGCAATTAGGAAAATAATGTAAAGATTCCGTAAATGTAAGAAGTCCGTAAATATTACTTAGATTATCTGCTAACATAAATGAAATGTGTTTTTGATTGCAATCCTAAATGTACAATAACATTCTTTTTTTTTTAAAGTAGCAACGTGTAGTTTGTCTTTCTCTGGGAATGGTGGCCCAATGGTTAGAACACGTGACATATCAAACACCCAGGCAAGTATCATGGTGGAATAAGCTCCAAACCTTATCCTCAAAAGCAGATGAGACCAGTAGGAATTAGGATATCTAAAGGCATTCGCGTTTGCTTGGGAAAAATATATTACTACTTAAATATATAACTTATTTCAAAGACTTTTTAGAGGGTCACAACCTAATCTACCCGGTATTAGTACTACCAGATAAATCCACAATTTACAGACTATTGGCATTGTAATCGTCTGTAAATTGTGCATTGGGCGTATGCTTCTCCTTTTAAGTAGAAGACCGTCGCTTTACTTCAATGCGGGTTAGTGGTTACACAAATGGCAGATTTTCATACACGCGGGTCACGATCTAGATTCTAGAATGTCTGTTTTACATCACCGAGTCTGAGATGAACAATAAAAAAATAACCCGAGTCCGAACCTGCAGCATCCGGTTAATATTCACGCATTCTAACCACTACGCCATCTCGTCTATCGATTTTTTCTATGATACAGTTATATTATAAAATATTGAAAATAGTTTTTGGAAAAGAATACACATTATAATTTTTAATATCATAAAAAGAGAGGCTTAAAACATAAAAATGAGCCATTGTGACAGCTTTGGTTCCATGAATTCACTTAAACTGACCGTCCGTCTTTCAAGATAACAAATAATGGTCATTAACGACAGCGTCCTCTATGATATATAAGTGCTATCAAAAATAACGAATGAGCCTGTCTCTGATGAGATAAGCGAGAAAACCAGCCGTTAAGGCACCAAAAATCCCTTTTACAGTTATCATGACATTCTTAGCCCTCGAAATAAGTCTAACAACATAATAACCGAGTGAAGAGCCTGCTTATACATCTGATTTGCATGGGAAAACGATTAAAATATCAACGGTTCAGATAAATGCTACTCAATGTACATTAAGAACCTGGTCCCACAGCTTAGCATGCTGATTCTATGATTTTTGAATTCAAATGAATTGGACGCTGTATTCGGTATTCAGTGACTTGTTGGAATTTATTTTATTTTGCCTTTCCTTTTATTATTTATTAGTTTCAAGCAATAACATGTTTTTATTTTTCCGATTACCGATTGTTTCATGAAAAATAAGATTCATTTAAAAGGCGATTTTTATGAGTGTAATAAGTTGTAATTATTTGTATATGTTATTGGGAATGTAATACTTAATTTTAATATATGAATAAAAGTTTTTATTTAACTTTAGCTGCTACTAAGACCCGGTAAACTATTTTAAGCTATTTTTTTAGATAATTATTTGATACTGCAATGATTACTTAATTACAGCCTTACTTATTTAGTTTAACAATACTTTAACCATGCTCTGACTTCTTTCGAATTTCAAATGCGTCAAAAACAGAAAAATCAATGTTAACTAAACTGCAGTAAAGTAAGTAATAGTTACTAAAATCTAATTATTATAATTAAATTAAAAATAATGACGTTTAATTTTTATATATTTTTATTATTATCTATATTATTATTCATAAAAAATACAGGTAGTTAATATTTAAGAAACTTTAATACTTAAAGATGTTATCAAATATTTGTTTAAAATTCGTCACTATTATGCTTTTGAATTTATTTTTTTTAAATCGTGAAAAACCTTCGTAGGAGGGAAAAGGTTAAACAAATAAATCACTTTTTTAATATAATACATATATTTTCTTCTTATAAACGAATTATTCTTCGTCATCATCAAAGTTGAACCTCCTCATACCATCGAAGCGGAAACCGTACGCGGCTGCATTTTTCACGTCAACTAGCGCCGGATTGCGGTGCTTGTAGAAACTGCCATGTCCATGAGCAGGACGCGAAGAACCGTTCGGTAACCCATGCGCTTGACGCGGGTAAAACGCCTCAAACTCGCCACTAGATGGCAGGACGCTCTTGATTTCTCCATCTTCCGGATCGTATGGTCGACAAATAGATGTCGCCACAACAACCAACAAGCAAGACGCGCGTAGCAACAACTGCAATTGAATATGTTTAAAAAAAACTTTCAAATAAAAAAATAATAATAAGACAACTTACGTACCATAACGGTTGAAGATGTAAATGAAGTGAGCTTATTGAATGGTGCTCGTTGCGTAACGAAATGTGACAGGTCGATTTGGCACTCGGTTACCTTGGCGGTGAACGCGGCTAAGCCTAACAGCAATCTGCCTGACGATGTTCTACTACGCAAAACTTTCCATTTACGTCACCTGTGCTGTTATATATATAAACAAACTGACCACTGCGCTCTAGGTTGCTTTCAATGCAGTTGACATAACAGTTATGTTAATTCAAGCAAAGTAATTTTTACGGTAACGACGTTCTCATACGAACCTTCTTGCTAGTGAAGATGATGCTATATACTCTAACAATATGTACTGAATCGTACCTGATTATTTTTTTGTTCATTTTTAACATTTCAATAATTTTCAACCCTTAATCTGTTATATGTACATCCATATTTTCCATATCTTCTTAACAATATGTATATTTGATGCAGACTATTAAACTATGTGTATTTAATATATTTGAGGATAATATGTATCATCAAATAATCTATTTACCTATTTTTTTATCGGACTTACGTCCAATTTATTATTGATATAACCTGCATTTTAAAATCATTTTCGATTTCTTAAATCATACTAATAGTTTAAGTATAAAACGACCTAGAACTATTCAACTATAAAAAAGCCTTCTTTTTTTAGCTGTGATCGCGGCTCTTATCACTTACATTTTTGCATGGATTATTAAAAAGTTATTTTTTTTTTTTAACGCCTTTTCTGAAAAACAGTTAAAGTTATACTTAAATCATGAATCCCTAGTCACTTAAAAAAGGTGGACGATTATTTATATAAATGAGTCTTCATGAAATGCATGTGGTCCAGATTTACCAAAATCCAGAACTCCTTCCGGTCGTGTCAGATTTGCCGCCCCATCGGATTATGACAGTTCGGGGATATAGAGTGCAGCTATGTCTGTGCACATCCTTGTACACTATATGTCCTGCACAGAAAGCTAATCCTGTTTGAGATTGGCTGGCTGACGTGCCCGAAATCTGTCAGAAGGACATTTTCACTTAATTTATATTTAAAACGGTCTGGAGGTGATCGTTTTATCCACAAGGTGTGTTATCATCTGCGAAATCATCCGTATACAGTGTGTTACAAAAACCCTGTCCGACCCGTGAAGTGGTAATTAGATATCGTGAGTTTGTTTTATTTACGTAATCATTTTTAAAAAACTAAGCAAAACATTACCCATAAAAAATATTAATTGTGTTTAACGACACTGTTGGTGGTAAACACATGGACAACTGAGGTCATGACCTCGTGTCTTAGCTACCCGATAGGTAAGAGCTATCAACCGTTGTTGCCCGCGCCTGTGTCGCCATGTAATTTTCGTTATTTTATTAAATCAAATTTTATTCGGGGTAAATTTTTTGCTTAGTATTTTACAAATTATTACATAAATAGAATCGAATCACGATACCTAATAACCACTTCACAGATCGGACAGGATTTTTGTTACACACTATACCTTTTTTTTTCAATTTTGCATTTGAATAATTCCGATTTTAGTTATTAAATAAACATAATGACTATTATATAATCAGGTAAAAAGCTTTAAAATGAAATACATTTTTAGTTTTTATTTTTAGTGATTTATTTCTTGTTTAAGTAAGCACCCACAAAACAAAAAGATGTTTAATATTATGTTAAATAGTATAATAGATAAAATATACATTTGCTTTACTATATTTCTACATATAAATGTTTAGATAATTTGTTGCTCAGACCAATTTACTTAAACTCTAATTTAAATAAGATCGTATTCACTGAAAAATAATCCATTAAATTTCTTGTGATCAAATATTATTCTTAAATATAGTGACGTAGCCTAATGATAAATAATAATTAACGGCGATGTTTGAATCCATCGTTAAACTTAGTGTACTACATCTACTGGAATACATCTATTATTATAGAGACAATAATACTTATTATAAAACAGTCAATTAATTCAGAACGTCAACGGAAGTGTAGTGAAACTAAACAATATTTAGCCACTAACCTGCACGTCTAATAGTCTTCTTTAAACGTAAAAAGAACCGCGAAATAACATTTTCCTTTGGTATTTGTCTGACGTTTCAAATCGTAATATCGGATACTTTATTGTAATAGCAAGGGAGTTCCAAATTCAATTTTATTTCCACTCAAATTTAAAACTTAAAGATGGCAAGTATCCCATCTCATACCATAGTACAATACAGTAGCATTATAATAGCAAGGAGTTCCATATTAATATATTTCCAGTGAAGTTTTTAATCGTAAAATGAGATACTTTATTGTAATCGCAAGGGGGTTTCAAATTTAAATTGCCGTTTTAGAACGAAATTCCTTATCGCATACTACACAATTCGTTACCGATATTCCGACCGTAAAGACACATGACAGAAGTGTGTTGTGAAGCGTGTGCGTGTGAGCTATAAGTGTATTCGTATGTGCTTATATTAAAATATTATTAACAGTCGTCATTTATTTATTTTTAATTTAATTGCTCTCAGACGACTCATTTCTAATGCCTTTTATACATCATATATAGCGAAAGGAACTTCGTTTCAACCGGGTTTTCCACGACATGTTTCAACAAAACACAAGTTTAGCTTATAATTGCTAACAGTAACATATATATATATATATATATATATATATATATATATATATATATATATATATATATATATATATATATATATATACGAATTATTGTTTAATCAACGAATCAATAACGATTGAATCAATAACAATTAACTATCATCACCTCATCATGTCGTCATTCACTGTATCAAATGATCTGTAAAGATCATTAAACATTACATCAAAACTCGAAATTAAAATTAACTATTAAACTTTAAGTACGAGTAATGGTCACATTTCCGTTGACGATCTTAATATTATTAAAAGGGCTTAACACTCACTCAAGTCAGCAACATAATTACTTGCATTTTAAGCGTGCAATAGTCGCCACGGATCTCTCAGCTCTGATATTAGTAGAATGCCATACTGAAAGATTTTTTTTTTTTTGACTAAAGCTACTACCGAAACTTTAAGCATTTAAAATTTTTATTAAATACAAGCTGAACTCAGTTCTAATCAGTTTAGACGACTATAGGTGAGGTTTTACACGTAATTAAAACTAGTCGAGTTTTAATTACGTGTAAAATCTCGCCTCTACTCGTTTATTTTTCAAAATGAAACCATATTGGGCATGGCTCATAAAGTACCTACGATTCAAAATTTAGGGTAAAAATTGAGCGCAACGATCCAAAAGTTTCTTCCATCGCTTTTGTATCGTGTACTTCGCAATAGACTTTCACGCACGCATTTTAATTTAATAACGATAAAGTGATACAAGCAAAATTTATAAAAACAATAACAATTACAAGTTCTATCGCAGCCAGCTTACGTAGTAACAACTAGCGTCTTTCGTTTTATTACTATATTTTTTTTATTTATTTTGCTTTAGAATATATGTTGTAAGTAAAAGATAATTTTAAGATATCTTCTCTTATCATCTTAGTGAATCCAGACAAAACAAAATAGAAATCCTCTAATTTATCATGTTAGCTTATTTCACAATGGTTTATTATTTAGAACTTTTACTTAATGGTTGATTACGCAAACTGACTAAGGATTTATTTAATTACTTTCTTTTTGGATTCGGACAAAGCCTACATACTTCGTATTAGTTCCTTACGAAGTTTCACATTATTAATTTTTAATCATACTGTTTCAATGTCGACATTATTTCGATATACTAAACAAGGATAGAGATATTAGTCGGTCCGTTCACATTTCAAGTGAACGCTGTCAAAACTATAACTGGTATTCCAAAATTTTACATCGAAGATTTGAAGCAAATAAACTACAGAAAAATTGCAATAGTAATTAATAAGTCACTATAAATATTATTGGGAAAAAAAAAATTGTAACTAGATCGTAAATCGATCTATTTGGACACAGTATTTATTTTGAACAAACACAATTATTTTTAAATATTCAAAACATGTTAATTTTGAAAATTTAAAAATTGCCGTTTACCCTTTGCAAATTACAATAACACCAAAATAATTTCTTAAACTTGTTTGTTGTTGTTTTAACTTGTTCTTTGTATTTGTTGTAATGTTTTCGTAGTGTGTGCAATAAAGAATAAATAAATAAATAAATAATATCATTAATGACTTAATAAACGAATTAGACCTCAAACGTCACGTAAGTGATACTCGGGGCAATTATTAATAAAATTCAGACAGAAAGACCCGTGGCATGGCATTGTAAATACATTAGCGACTATTGATCATTTTACCCGCAATGCCCATTAATTACAAAAGTTATTCCACCAACATTTCGAAGGCATAGTAAAAGGGTATTCTTCCATTAAATTCTAATTAACAAATTCACTAATTATCTAACGTTCCTAAAATACATTATAGGCTTACTCCGTTATAACTTCGAATAAATAGCAGCAGACACATCATAATTATTCTACAACAACAAACGGAATTGTTATCTATTAAAATATAATGTGGATATTGACAATGCTAAATTCTAGTATAATAATATTCACACCACCTAAAATTTTAATCAAAGCATATTTAAAAAAATTGTAATCCTCAACACGCAGGGGCGACACGTGTGCAATGCAAATATATCTGTGATATTTTATCAATCGTGACTTTCATTTTTAATACCATGTTTATATTTGTAATGTAAGAATTGTAATCGAGTGAAAAAGTATCAAAATAAATCATATATAAAATTCTGTGGCCTCCAGGGCGAAGAAGTAAGAACTCACTTGACTCATGGTGATACACTATTATTTCTGACTTTTACGACTGTTTTCCGAGGTTCGGATTTGGGTTTATTCTTACAAAATATCCAATGGTGCTAAACGGGTCAATTTCCATAACTTTTGGTCATCAGAAACATAAGCCTTTTAGAACAAATTTGTTGGTATTGCACGAATAAATTTTTTTAATGATCATTTTAAGGACTTGTGTTTTCAAATTTACTTGAAATGTCCTTTGGCCCTTTCAGCACCGGGCCACGGTATTATTAAATTCAACTATTTCACAGATATTTTTGCACGACCGTTCAAATCACATTGTACATATTTATAACTCTGTATCGTTAAGGCGTTAAAAGGCATAATATTAATCATTGGTGCTCTATAGAATGTTAACAATATTAAATATATATTTATCTATTACCTTAGGTCACGAGACACTTGTTATCGACCACAGATTTTTAATGAATTACGAAAAAATATCAGGCACATGAATTAGAATATTAAGCTTATTGTTAATTTAGAAAGACTTTTTTGTTTTGTGAATATTATGAATTATCCTCAATGTATCGTTACAAATGTATGCATATTTTTAAATCGGTAACGTGAGTAGCCGCCAGTTTCTGAAATGGTTAAATACTCATCGCCCATTGGTCATCGCTGCTATTACGTCACTGGCTGAAATCGCCCAATAACCGATTCCAAATTCAGATTAGGATCAAACTAGTTAATCTGACTTTGAGCACCGTTTCAGAAACTGAAGGTGAAATAATCAAATAAATTTAAATTACCCATTTCTGGGCGGTATTCATTCAACAAAGATATAAAACACAATATCGTCTCGGTACTATAAATCGTGTGTAGTGATACCGATTTAGTTGTACGTTAAACTCTCATTTAATTTGACAAGAGTTAGCATATCGCTATCTCCTTCAGAGGTAAGGAGTAAAAAAGGATATCAATCATTTTAATTCTGTTAGGTTAGTTTGGTCCTATCAAATTAGTTTAGACGCAGTCATTTTATTTACGCCCTTATATTTAACGAATCGTTATTGTACTGATGGTAAACGATCGTTTTACTGATGGTAAACGATCGTTTTTGAGCTACAATCGGTTAAACGTACGTCACGTACATGCGATTTTGATACTAACGAAACGTTTTTCTAAAGCGCGTCGCTTTTGAATCGCGTCGCCTAATAGACAATTCTACTATCGGTCAGCAAAACGAATCATTTCTTGTATACAGTAATCGGGCATGAATCCGTGATTTACATTCAATATTGTGTACAACGTAATCAACTCTTGTATAAATACTTAAATATACATATAACTTACTTGAAGGCAAACAGATTTTTTAAAAAGGTTTCACTACACCATTAAGCACAGGGCAAATGGCAACAATAGACTTTAAAACTCAACTCAACTCAACTGAATTACTTTGGTTGAATACCTTGTTATCACCAATAGTTTAATTCATCGTCATTAAGCTGAGCGTTATTATGTTAAGGTCTATTGATGTCATTCGAAAACAAAACTAAAACGATACACGATTGTGTATGATTACTTATACATATATTGAAGTATGTATATGTTATTACTATGGAAAACTTCATAGACTATATTAATATTTTATTATTACAAACTGTATATATTTGCATCGGGACTGTAACGTACGTGGTTCATATAATATTTGAGTGTCCTTATATCTATAATAATTTACAAAAAAAAAAAAAAATGCAAAAAACGTTAATAATCAGAATCATAAATCGAACACGTTACGTTTGCTACCAATCAACGTGAAATTAACAATGATCGTGTTGTTAAATATCATCGATAAAAAGACGACAAACATCAAATACAATAATAATAATACCATTAAAACAAAAACTAAATAGTACACAAAAAAAGCACCTTTGAATATAAACCAGTATATTAGGGCCGAAACACAAGTGATACGCGAAGCCGTGACGACATTATGCGTCACAATTACACAGTCACAATCGAAGGAGTAAAGATTTGCTAATAGCTCTGCTGTATTATACACTACAAACTGTTCTTGATTAATTTTACCTTTATGATTTAACTAATTATAAGCAATTTAACTTCCAATGTTCGTATTACAACTTTTCGGACATTGAAAGCGCATTTCGCGAATCCATAGTGAATGTCACAGATAAGTAAAGATTTCGACCAATCATAACGCGTCAATTCGGTGTCTATGATATTTATTTTCTTTACTCCTCTTGTGACTGGAATAGGTTATAGGCGATTTAAATTTAGTCGAATCGCAATAATTCATGTCGCAGATCTCTATGATGAATTCTCATTTTGGCGATTCGAAATTTTGTGTCTGGGCCATTAAATATCACCGTAAAATATAATACATATAGAAAAAAAAATAAACGTGAATACAAATGAAAGTAAAGTTTCACATCGATAAGACATACAACAATAAATAGGCACTGAGTGTGATACAGTTGCAATAATACGATGAATATATAGTCTTTATTGTTGTTAATCATTTGTAAAACATTCTAGGCACGCTATGGTAGTACTTCATTGTATATCGAATGTTGAAAGTTTTAATCGAATCGAGCAACATCATAATCGTTCTGTTTTACCGATATTTTTTTTTTGGTATATTATTTCGAATTAACATTTTATATAATTACGCTTTAAGGAATAATTACTAACGCCCTAATAGGCATTTCGTTTAAAGTTATACGACGTGAGCCTAAACCTATTATTATATTACGATATAACGTCATGTTAGTTAGAATATAACTGCACTTAAGTCGACTCTTCTTTTCGAAACGATACGATATCGTACGTACTTTCGTAAATTTCGTACGTTTATAAATTTTATTGCCATTACTATTGGGTCACTTATTTATAAATAAACCGCTTTATCCCGCTAAGAGACGACGTCGAGGTCCCGATACACGTAAAAAAGAACATCCTATAAAAATATTTGTCTTAAGCGGATATTGGAACCGGCGCCGTTTAAGACAGCTAACCTTGACGTGTCCTATATATATATATAGTCTCTCGGATGTACTGCTAAATTGTTCCTTAAATTCTGAACACTATGAAAGACATTGCTAGAATTTTTTTTATTGCATAGGAATGCGGACTAACATACGGACCACCTGATGGTAAGTGGTCACCAACGCCCATAGACATTGGCATTGTAAGAGATGTTTCCATCGCTAACATCGCCAATGCGTCACCAACCTTGGGCACTAAGATGTTAAGTCCCTTGTGCCTGTAATTACACTGGCTCACTCACCCTTCATACCGGAACACGACAATAGCAAGTACTGCTGTTTTGCGGTAGAATATATGATGAGTTGGTGGTCGAGTTCTACGAGAATAACCGGGACTATATTATAATGCCTACGAGTGATAAAAAAGGTACATTTAATTCCATTGATTAAATAGGAACGTATCGATTATATATTTTTTATATATCATGTGCGACCAAACTTCGAGTATAAAAGAGTTCCTGACGGTTCACAATTAAATAGTTTTAGATATATAGTTCACGACTGTCTATTGATTGAAATATATTGATTTAAGATTTTCTTTATTTTGTTGTCGACTGTATTGATTATTTAGTTAGGGTGCCGCCTTAGTATATCGAATAAACAAATAGTTCACACAAATAGAAGTGACAGAAGTGTTTAAACGACGAATGATGTTCAAAATAAAGTTTTATAATTAAGTCGAGATGTCGTATATAAATAATTTAGGGTGCAACTTAGTATATATTTAACTAACCCTACGCTGACTAACTGCTAAGATACACAATGGACAATTTTTGATCGATTTTAACGGGTTTTATTTTTCACATCTACTTAAACGAATCATCAAGCCCCAAGTCATACAGAAACACGATAATTTAATAAATCACATTATAATTTAAAAGAGTTATCGTCTATTAAAACTAACGTAAACTAAAACTTAAATTACTATCAGTAATCATCCTGTATACATATGTACCTATCACCTAAAACAATGGAATTCAATATTTGGGAGATTTGAAATATTGGAAGATCACGTTCGTAACGGACACGGAAGTAATATTATTAAAAAAATATTTGTTTTTTTTTTTTTTAATTGTTATATGCTGTTCTATTTACTTTGTGTTCGAATAAAGCGTTACAAGGAAGGTTCATTGAGGAATTCGATGAAAAAGCTGCTGAAAATAATTAATTCGTATCGTACAATTTTAGAAAAATAATTATTTTTAATATCGTCTCAGAGGAACACAGTACCTCAATATATAATACAAAAAAAAAAAAAACAAAAGAAAAAAGAAAAATAAGAGATCGTTCCTACAATACATGATTTGTTCTAAATATAAAAAGTAAAATTTTAAATTTTTACCATATTATATATACATAGATAGAAAATTACATGACTTTGATAACGACGAGCGTTCGTTTCACTTAGATTAAATACTTAAAATAATTTATGTATTTCTAACTTCAATTTAGACAAAAATTGAATTTTATATGCAACTATTGCGTATATAAATAAATAATAATCTCAAACTATTGTGTAATATCAAAACGTTGAAAGGCTATAAATTATCTATGGTATATAGGAATAAGATGTTGAACAGATTTTATTTATATATATATATTTTTTAATTTTACTTAAATCTTTTATTCAGAGTATATTATATAGAATTCAGAGCACAGTAATGTTGAAAATCAATCATATATTGAATTTTACATTGTGGTTTTTTTATCTGTCATTAACATTTTTTAATTTTACTTAAAAAAAAAAATACTTAATTTGAAAAAGAGTTTCAACTTGATTCCACAACAAAAAATGGCGTCTTTCATCGTTACGAAGATTTAAGAAGAAAATAAAAGTTCATCACGTTATAATAAATCGCCATCCAGAGAATTATATAAAATTATTGCAACATATATTTATACACTTTTACCGTATTTAACTACTAAACTAATTAAACAATAAAAAATAATACATAATTACTATAAATTAAAAAAAAAAAAAATCTACGTGTGACAAATTGCGTTTCTTTTATAACATATAAGTAAGTGTAACTATGATTATTTTTAAGGCGCGTTGTGTAGTACGATTAAGCATTGTAAGAATAGTAATATCTGATATAAATAATAATAAAGTAATAAACAATTTAATTGTTTTCATAAAAATGCAAGTTTTACAGAAATCGATTAAGGAGCAACACACACACATACACACACAACATATACACAATAGTTGCATAATCAAATTTAATTCCTAAATAAATACACTATTTTTTTTTTAATTTAAATATCTGTATATGTGTTAAAAGAAAACTAAGCATATTGTGTGAACTTGGAAATCTCTCCGTTGCTTCCATTAATGTGATAAAAATAGACGGATCACCACAAAAGTAGAATTAAAAGTATAAATACATCATCGAATCATTACCGTTCTTTTTTTTTAAATTATTTTATTATTTGAATTGTATTAGTTTAATAAATACAATGAAGAGAATCAAAAATGACACAAATTTTCATTGCCTGATTTCCAATAATGGTAAATAGATGGTTAGTAATCACTTTTTGAGTGACGATGCCAGCTCTTGGCTTTCATAAGTCACGGCCATTGCATGTCTTTAACATTTTATATAATGTCTTACAATGATAAGATCTGCCTGCAATCTTAACAGGCTGAACGAATGGAACCCACCCGGGTTGGGATTTCACAGGACAACGCGTTTGTTTAGATTAAATATTATTTGACATCATTTCAATATTATTAGAATAAGAATATGATTTAGTTCGATTTAATAAGTTTTATTATTTAACAAATTTTAAACTGTGATTAAGAATTAGAGCAAAGATATGGTACTAGACAAATGTTTCTTCTTAAAAATCTCTAATTCAAGGCAAACCAGTGCCTTTATATATTAATAAAAATATACCGTTTTAATCCGTTCTAGATAAATTCAAACAGACAATGTGGTTTTCAGCCACAGATCTAAAAAACGATAGAATTGCAATTTTAACTTACTGTGACTATTGTGATTTATTTAGTTAACTGAAGCGAAATTTTTGATCTTGCGTCAAGATTCAAGAAAAGAAAATAACAAGAAAACGTTTGTCACAAATGATGAAAATCTGCAATGAAACTTAGGCCGATATGTGTTTTACTATTTTAAGATCGGTGTGAGGGATCAGCTTACGTTGGCTTCCTAACCAGCTTATATATAAAACCAATCGCCAACATACAATATATATTTCAAATGCTCTAACATCTATAATTATTCACTGAAAACTGTTTCCATTTTAGATATTTGTACTATATGGTATTTATGTAACATACTTTTGTGGCCAACCTTTTCAACATCATTGATAACTATGATATTAAATCACATCGATATTATAAGGCTTAGATTATTCTGAACATATAACAAACGTTAAATGCACTTGTATGTAATGACTTCTCCTACACTATATATGTATAAACCGCGTCAGTCAAAGGTGTAAATATACTTTGTCATTTAAACTTATAAAGAGAAATAAATTAAACATCTGAATATACACATAGAAGAAAACATTGGTGTTATTGGTATTGCCGTATGCGTAACGCACGAACGATCATAGCCTTTATGTGTTAGAGTATAGTGATTAAAACCGTGTGAATACCGTCCATTTCTAAACACTATACAAATAACTCTCAAGCTTTGTCTTGGGCGCTGGCTGAGTGAATGGCGAGAACCATAGAATTGAAAAACGACCGAATACCGATTGTATGCTCTTCCATCGTGATTTGCGGACCCAGCGCGCTTGTTCTTTTTTCAGCTGCTCGATGCCCTGAAACATAACATTAAACAGTTATCGTACATTTTTTAAAATAAAATAAGTAACGCATTTTGTTCGGTTGTAACGGAGGACCATCTGCGAGTGAAACATCAATAGATAGAGTATTTCTGCAATCCGGTTAGAGGATGATACGCGGGATATCTCTTGGATGGTTCTTAAATCACATTGTTAGCATTGATTGCGAAAGAAGCAATTATCTCCTACCATATCCCCTGCGATGGTCACACGACACAGATCAAAAGTTTAAATTAGTTTTCACTCAAATATATATATTATATCGATATTTTTGGAAAAACAAGTGTTATTGAAAACCTTTGCTTTGTTCTTTTGTTTCTGGTTTTCTATCAAGACAAGCTTGAATCCAATGAAAAAAAATTGATTATTAATGATTCTCCGTGGTCGCTTCAAAATAATACTCACAGTCTCATCGTTCCAGATCGCATGGAGCTGCGTGCCTAGCATGACCGCAGTGAATATAGCGAAGAGTAGGGCTTCGGCGATCAGAAATAAGAGAAGAACGACGGTCGCTGGCGGCGAATACGTACTGCAATCGCGCCATTCGTGTTTAATGCACGTCACGAACTGGTACACGGATAACGTCAACGAGTGAATGGATATAGCCGCTATGTAGAACTGTGGACAAATATCACTTGAATGAATGAATGAATTATTCGAATCGTAACATTATAACATAAGTACTTCTTGTCCGAGGGACAACGTATGGTTTTTTTAAACAATTAACAAGTCCCCTTTTAGGATATAGGGCTATAGTTCGCAACGCTAAGTGATTGTAATGAAACAATCATTTAAATGTTCAAACGTTAAACGAAAACATGTCAAAACAACAAAAAAAAACAATCACACAACTTACAACAGGATCCCAGAAAGCTATCAAAATTGCCAGTGTAGCTAAATTAAAAAAAAAAATGTAAAGGAACGCTTGTGTACAACTAGTGAGTTTATGAACTATGGCACACCTTGGGAATGAAACGATCGCCTTCAGGCATTTTTTTATATTGAAAATTTGTAAGCAATTACCAAACCCCATCGAATTTTTTCATCAGTTCTCAGTTAATTGAATTATCCATAAGTAAGTATAATGATTCTATGTTGAATAAAGCATTTTGAATTGATTTGATTTGCCAAATAACTTATATTTATATATTATTTGATAACTTATAACTTACAGTGAAGAGCACAAAATATTTTTGATTATTCTCGCCGACGCAATTATTGACCCATGGGCAATGGTGATCCATTTTTCTGATACAACGCTGGCACACCGAACAGTGGTGAGCCCGTTCGGGCTTGATACTGCAGCATTTCGTGCACTTGAATATAACTTGACCTTCGCGGAAGCTCATTTGCTTTATCATCTCTTTGGTTGCATTCCCTTTGGGTACCGCACCCTGGGGAAATACAAGAGACACATTCAGGGCAAAATAATACCAATTTTTATATGAATCCTTTCAGAAACCTGAATGAATTCATATAACGCATCCAATATGCTAAGACACAACATTTTTAAAAAAGTGGAAAGTACAGTGAAAATCCCTTAATAATAAACATTTTATAGTGTTATACAATGTATAAGTTAATACACAATGTTTTATAATTTACATTAATTGTATGCGTAATAAGAGAGAGCGAGAGAGAGAGAGAGGGATATATCGTTACAAGTTTATAAGTAAGGCAGTAAGCATATAGAAAAACTTACAGGGTCAGTGAACATTGTCCTTAAATGTGACGCGAAAGCCAGGAATGCGAAACATTGAAAGATGATTATATTGATGTAGCTGTAAATAGGGTACGTTGACACCCCCGGCAGAAGCATCACCATCATCACCACGAACTCCGCGTAGAGTATAAGTAACCATGTTAGTATTGCACATATTATTCCACATATATCCTGAAAGAAAATTATAATACGATTGAACGCCTTTGATAAGTACTTTGCATTTTCATATATTGTTTTAAAGAAAAGAAAACCTATGTCCTCCCTAGGGAATCAAGCTTGTGGCGTACAAAATTTTATCAAAATCGGTTCAGTGGTTTAGCCGTGAAAACGTAACAGACAGACAAGCAGACGGAGTTACTTTCGCATTTATAATATTAGTCTAAACATTTATAATTTCACATTTCGTATTTGTGTTCCCTATTTCATCAACTATTTAATAGTGTCTTTATTAAACTATTAATGCGAAAATTAGCGCATTTCAATATTTTTAACATTATTAAGCACAAACGATTAGCGAGTTTTTTTACATGGTGGTAGAGCTTTGTGCAAGCTTGGTACTGTTGTGTTCCGGTTTGAAGGGTGAGTGAGCCAGTGTAATTACAGACACAAGGGACATAACATATAAATCCCCAAGGTTGGTGGCGCATTGGCGATGTAAGCGATGGTTAACATTTCTTACAATGCCAATGTCTATGGGCGTTGGTGACCACTTACCATCAGGTGGCCCATATGCTCGTCTAACTTCCTATTCTATAAAAAAAAGAATGAAAAAGTACATAATTTTAACAATTAACAAGGCTGCTAGCTTGAATAACTTTTTAGTATACCAAAATTTATTATAAGATCTACCAATGCGACTAAAAATGCGCCTACTTCCACATATAAGAAAAATATTCAATGGAAACTAGTATAGGGTATGCTTAGGTAAATATTTATCATAAATAATCTAATATTTTTTATTTGCAGCCCGCGACTTACACGTGTCTGTGGCCCCTGTAAAGAAAAGGTTGAGTACTGCTGTACTAAAACTATTAATCCGATAGTTCTTAGTAAAGCTTTTCTATACAATTTAATCTCAATATTATTCTACATAAAATTCTTATAAAAAATTAACTTCTAATTGCATTCGTAAAATACATATTTCACAAAAAAAAAAAAAAAAAAACGAAGAATTGTCTTGACGAAATTAATATTATATTTTTTTTACGTATTTAAATCAAATGACAGTTGTACATAAATAAACAAATTAACTGGTTTTTTAACTGATCGTCTAAGACTCTCATTTAATAAAATATTTTTTCATAAACTTACTAACTTAGTAGGTAAATTTAATTACGTCTCCATCTCGCAAGTACGAGCACGTTGAAGAACACCTCCAGTATCTTTGATACCATGCGTCTTTATATGGTAGACAATTAAACAGCAATATAAACAGCGTTATTAACTCCTAATTAAGTGTTGTAACATTGTAATTTAATAGTCTTGAATAAAAAAAAAAAGGAACAGTACAATAATTAATATCAACTTATATCGCTATCCTCGTCTGAGTACCGACGTAACGCCGCTAACTCTCTTTTTTTCTCTTTCACTTTAATCAATCTTTAACAATTAGTAACCCCTATTTGTGGGTTATTTATACTGGCAGAGGTATTTTATTATGCACAGAATAAAATAGCTTCAATTTAATATATAAAAGATATATCAAATTGAAGCTATTTGAAGTGAATGATTTTTTTTGGAAAAAGTCAATTAATATTGTTTTAATTAAAAATACTCGCTGGCAATTTTTTATTGGCACCTTGGCAAAAATAGATTCGCCCATTTATAATTATACATAAATACAGCCGGATCTCGTACTAAATTATACTCTTAAAATTATCAAAACTCTAAATATTGGCAAACTTTAGATTTTAGATTTTATGACTGGGATAAGTCACTCTGATTGGTGCAATGTAGGCTGGCATGCTTTCGAGGATGCGTTTTATCCCCTTTATTATTTTATTTTGCTCATGAATTCAATCTCAAGATCTTCTGTAAAATGTCAGTACCGTATTTTTGCTGAAGACTTGCAGCTTTATATACAAACTAATTTCAGTGAAATGAATGTAGCCATTTTTTCCTTAAAGCAATCAATAATTGACGATAGTTCTCGATAACTGACTCCAATTGACTCAAATTCTTTACCTAATGTGATTACTATTATAGTACAATACTGTTTTCTACTCAAATCAAAGACGTAAATATAATTATTATATTTATCTTGGATGGGCAGACTATCGAAGAAACATCACGTAAATTTTAATCGTCTTCGCACTATTTAATGACATCTTAAAAAAAAACTACAGTTTAATGCAAACGTTCACTGTATTCGTATATTGTTGCCTGTCATCGGTTGCGGTGACGTGTGTTACGCGGACATATAAACGAGGTAACTACTTAAATAAATCTCCCCCTCAATACCAGCATTCGTTTTGTTTTCGGATTACATGAATTCGATCAGGTACAACCAAAAATTGATGAGTGTTTTGGTAACTCGCAAATAGCCATGTAAATAAAATACGTTATTATACTTTTCTATCGACTCAACCGATTTTGATGAAATAAAGACTACATGGTACCTTAAAATCCTTAAAATAGTTCATTCAGTACTGTTTATCACGGTTACTGATTGTATTATTAAACATATTATAAATATAAGAAATTAATTCTAATACTTAATAAGAAAAACTAAATGAAACAGAAACAACAGTTTTCCACAAATTTTTATAGTATCCGCGTTTACTAGATACCCCTTTTAGTAGACTTAAAAAAGAACTTGCCTTTATACACCATGCCTTGCCACCGCAGCACCGGTTATGCATATCACGATCTGGCCGAGTGAGAATCAAACATTCTGGATCTATCTGATACAGACTTTCCATTTCATCTTCATCTGTACTGTCGTAAAATTCTCGTATCATTTAGATGTTTCAATCTGAAAAATAAAATTAGTATAAGCATATACAATTCAAATTATTATATAACAATATTTAAATGAAAATAAAATAAATTTCATTATTTTATGAGCACTTTAAAATATAATTATGTAGTTTGAGATATTTAGACGTCTTGCCAGCAGCGAATGCAACTTGTAACTAAAACTTTTCCAAAGGATTGATTTCAAAGTATTAAAAATTCTGAATTGCATAGTCATTTATTAACAATGGCATACAATTGAAGAAGTATGCCGAACACGGTCAATCTACTATTACTAATTCGAAGTTGTATTAAAAATTTATATGACCACCGATCCGAGTAACAATTAATAGACACAACAGTGAAATAACTTTCATTTAAATGATATAGTTACATAAGCATTTACATTTTGTTTAAAAAACGACAGTTTAAAATTATCATACAAATTCGCAATGAAACAATACATGTTTTTAAATTTATCATTATTTAAAAGTATGCTAGAAGTATAGATATATTTCACATTAAATAAAATTACTGTAAGAATATTTTAGAAATAGATTTTGGATAAGCTTAGTATGATTTTAAAGCAAGTTTTAATTTTCACACAAACATTCATGTAGAACTATCAAATAAAAAAAATGTATATTGTTTTTTTTACTTTAAAGCATCTCTAGAGTTAGTTGTATATAAAAATATTATCTAACAAAAATAGCAATAAAAATAAAACCAGTAACATTAACTTTAGCACTGAAGAAAATAATTACAGGCCACTAAAGTGTACTACAATAAAAAAAGGATATTATCATGTAATTTTTTTTATTTATTCAAAAATACTCATGGTAGATATGCTTTGCAGTTTAATAAGTCATTTATAAATTAAGTATATGCAGTTAAATACTTTCACAATATCATACTTTCATTTTTCTTTTATTTATATAAAACAGAAGTTATAGCCTACCTAAACATCCTCAAAGTAATCATCAAAATTAATGGAACACAATGATAAATATAAAGTTTTTAAGCGCTTTTTCGGTCCTCTAATTTTTATTATACATCATGATAATATATTCGCCCTATAGCATTGCTAATACTCATTTATGTAAAACATATAATTTCGCTTTGCTTTGCCAATGGGAATAACATTTGACACGTTTAAAATAGGGTTAGGAAATCGTAAAACATAAACATTACTTTAAACAAACTAACCAACTGTTTATTCATTTACAACTTCGAAAAAATAACCAAACTTAAATACAGTGTTTTAATAAATATTATCTATAATATATTATAAGTACGTACCGTGTTTTTGGTTTTTTGTTGAAGAGCAGTCAATGAAATTTGAGGGTCAAGGTTTGTACACAATGTCTTTTAGATTCATATTTTATGTAGCTTGGACTCAAAACGTATATCGATCGGAAATTTCAAGTTTTTATATTTACTTAAATTTGCATTTCAGACTAATTCATTCAAAATCAATAAAACGAAACGAAATTTCTCACTCGGCAAGTCGGCACTTAGCTTAGCAATGTAAAATTGAGATTGCCATTTGACAGAAATATAATACTTTTTGCCACTTGGAACATTCTCACTAAGTTACAGTAAGCGCTCACGATAGACTTGTAGTTGTAATTAATATAAATATTAAAACTTAATTATTTGAATGAAATTGTTCAAAAGCGAATCTTAATAGAAAAATTAACTTACGTACATACATTTAGCATTTATATTTTAGATATATTTGTTTAATTTAATTTAGTTTAGTTTAATTTAAAAATATACCTACAATATATCTTTTTAATGATGAATTGATTAAAAGTACAAACAAAACCATATTATAAAAACTTGAGGACATAGTATTATTATTAAGCTATTATAGCGTGATGTGCGTATCTATTTAATTGATATATATATATATTAGTTTGTTAACTTGGCTTGTTACTTAACCACGTGATTTATTGTATGAAACAAATCTCATTTTAATTACACCAGGTGGCCTATTTGACCATCTACCTACCTATAATATAAAAAAAACGACGTTCACGGTATTTCCTTTTTGGGCTAAAATTACTGACTTACTCACAGAGCTCACTCTGGAGCATGCAACATAGAAATTGTCCCTGTTCTAAGACATGCAATGAGACTTTTGATTGTCATGAGAAAGCACAATTTAAGAGGGAACTAAATACTTTAAAATTCGTTTTGTTGGAAAGAAAACTACCTCTTCTCGAGCACATCCTAAAATAAATCTGTAGGAATCAAGGGTCATGTTGAGGTAAATTGGTATGTATGAAAATAATGGAATACGTTTTCTTTATACAAACTGTACTATCATAGTGAAGTTCGCATAAAAAAAGTATTACTTGCACCTCCCTAGGAGATATTGATATTAAGAAATTGTGTATTTTGCATTTCGTTACTTTCACCCAGAAGTATGTATATAAAGTTTTTAGCGAATATGAACATACGGACTTTCTAACTCTTCAAACAAAATTAAAAATGTTCCACCCGTTTGGATTTTTTTTAAGAATTTTGAAATACATGTTTATCAATTCAATCAAGAAACACAAATATTAAATTTCAAGCAGATCGGACATTTTTTTTCATTATTATTCTAATGTTTCCACTCCATTTCTCCCGTTTGGATTTGTATTTCTAAAAACGACGAAATACGTATGAATTAATTTTTTCTCAGAAGCTTTAATATTTAATATCATTCTTCTTAAATCAAAAATTATGGACTCCCCATATACACTTTCAATCCCATCAAAAACTCTGAAATGCATATTTGTTTATTTCTAACTAGAAACTTGTATATATTAAATTTCATGCTTCTAACTTTGAAAATGACGTATTTCCATACAACTGTTTATCTCTTATTCCACTCCTTTAGAGGTGGAATTTAAAAAATCCTTTCCTAGTGCGTGTTTTCATCATAAAATGCATTAACTGACAAAATTTCAAGTTTCTAACCCCACAGGGATTTTGACTCTGTGTTGATGAGTCAGTCTGGACAAGTCATTAAATATTTGTATAAATAACAACAACAATACGTCTATTTTTTATAAAATTTGATAGACTCTACCGATTTTGATGAAATAAAGACTAAACGGAACCTTGAAATACATCTTATAATAATACAGTTATTACAATTTGTAATGGAACGGCTAAAAACCGTTTCAAAGGAAACAGACAAACAAACAAAAATATTATTTTGGTTTTGCTAAATTGCTAATAGCCATATTAACTTTATAAGAAGCAGTTATTTTCAAATTACAGGCAGACTCTTCAATTTTATTTATACGTATAGATTAAGATGTATACATTACACATTTTTTACATTTGATTTAAAAAAAATTGAAAAAAATAAATTAAAACATTAAATCGTACGAAGTAAATAAATTAGCAGCCAATGTGCGCGCATAATTATTAGTGATAAAGGGACATACACATTATTATACACGGAACGATCCGTCATAATTATTTGTCGTTTTAGAATGCTTGAAACGATGGATCGTTGTTAAAATCGTTAACGATTTTAACTTACATTACAGATTTATCGTTTCAATCAGTCCGAAACGACAAATAATTATGACGGTTCGTTCCCTATATGGGCACCTTTAATTAAAAGAGTAAATTTATAACTAATCTACACCATACAGAAATAAATATTCCTTAATTTGTATAATATTTTTGATTTAGTTTTATTATTTACTCCGTCTCAATCGCAAACTTCTTTATGAACGTAGGACCAAGAGCTTCTAAGGTATTTCCGAACGCATGCCACATAGATCAGTGATTTTTCAATTTTTCATTCGTGGTCGTGACGTAACAGTGGAAAGTTGTCTGTCAATTTGAATTGTTTCAATATTGATCGCGTCGGAATTAAGAAATATTTTTAACTTGTGAGTTGTGTTTCTAACAGAAGTGATATTTGTCGATTCTAGTGTGGAATTAAATTTTGAACAGTAATATTGAAGTAATACACAAAATTAATATCATAGTGATTACTCAGTAAAACCTGGTATTGATCCTACATCGAAGGGCGGTTTTCAGTGTAGGAGTCTAACTCTAACATGGCACCGGTAAGTCCTATTTTAGGATAACCATATGTCTTTAAAATATGCTAAGCGTTTATGTTTTACCTCAATAATACATTAAATAAAATCAATGAATTAATATTAAATTCAATGTATAAGATAACCTGGGTGATATAAACTGTAACTTGTGCTGTTGTTAATCTTTTATTTCCCTTTTTATGAAGTTCCAGAGAAGTAATACTTTCTTCTTTTTTTATAGTACAGGTACTATTCTGTAATAATGAGCTTGTAGCTTTTTGAGTTAGAGCGAAATATATCTCGTGTCTTAGTTGTCAATTGATACATATAAATAATATATTCCGACTTTTCCAATCTTATTCTCCAGTTTTTCTATGTTTCTCATGGTAGATTTTCTAATCTAGATTTCATTTCATTTTGTTGACATAACTTCCACAGATCGAGATATTTCTCAATTTTTTGTTAAATTCTTGTGTTTTTGTAACGAATAACACTTCTGATTTTGTTGCTATGTGGAGTTGGATGTACAAGTAATTCATCCTCTTTAAAATCTTAATGTGTCCTTTTCATTTGCTAAACAATTAAATAAAAATTGTCTACCAGAAGCTAAGACACATTTGTTTAGGATTAGAATCTTTGGTTATGGATAATGCTGCTTTATTACAATATTAGTTACCATATTATGGCTTATAAGTTTTATGTATGGCAATCGTGTTTCTGTATAATTTCCTTTAGACTTTGCAAGTCTAGATATATTTATATATATATTTGAACACACATTTACATATGTTTGTTAGAATTGCAGTGCTATATTATTTTCATTATGTTAAGTATGTTTTATGTATTGTCTTTCAGCCACCAAAAGGCAAAGCCCCGACAAGGGGAGCAAAACAAATTTTCACTGAGAACAGAGCTACGGTAAACTTCTACCGTAACATAGCACTTGTTACTTCTTTGATTTACCACGGCACCATGCTCTGTCTTCACTTCAAAGATATATCATCTGGGACAATTGTAAGCTGTTACTTATTATCATTAATGATTTTGTAAAGAGTGCAATATCCAGAATGGTGGAATTAGTTCAAAACCTTTTCCTTAAAAGTAGAAGAGGCCTATGCCCAGCAATGAGACATGTTATAATGTAACTTAAATTTATAGAATGACTTTCACATCTTTTCATCACACCAATTTGTACAAATATAAATTGTATTTTGACTGTGGTCTCATTGCTACATTTTTTATGAATTCTGTGTGACTTTAGGAACACATTATAACACATTACTTCTTTCAGCTCCTGAATTTGATTGTCTCAATACTCTATATAGGCAGTAACCAAGTCATGTATTATCTTAGCTACCCACGATATGGAGAAAATGGCCAAATGATAGATCCAGGCTTAGATTTGAACATGGAAGGTGGAATTGGAGAGTGAGCATAAAAAAAATTAATATATTTAATCCTAAAACATTAAGAAAATTTAATGGACAATCTTATTAATATTTTCATTTCTGCATTTAATTATAAATATCTTTTTAGACATATTAAGGACATTGTCATACTGACAGTGATCACACAACTTTTGACACTCTTCTCTGACTACTTTTGGCTGTTGCTGCTATTGATTCCTGTTCGAATTTTCTGGCTGGTGTGGGTGAATTTCCTTGGACCATGGTTCTTTGAAAAAGCCCCTGAGGATACGGAGCAAGATGAAAAAAAACGCAAAAAAATGGAGCGCAAAATGAAGAGATACCCACAATAAACGTGGTGTGAAGAATCATCGCCAATGTTTCTAGATTTGTTTACATTAATTACATGTTTGTAATATTATTAATGTCGTGTTTTCGTATTTCAATAAATACAAAAACAGTCAAACTTGGTGGAGCGGGAGAAAGGGGTTTGTCCTCGTTTATTAAGACTAAAGCTGTGATTTTTTGTAATGTTTGAAAAGGCTAAATATAAAATTGAATAAGTAGACTGAGAGTAGGTCGACAAAGGAACCGTCCTTACGGATTTGATTTTACCAAGTTAGACTGTTACAGTTTGCCTACATTTGGACATAAATCAGCTTAAAATTACATTTTCCTAGCTGTTGTAATGTCCGTATATTTAATCTGATGTATACCTATAAGATAGATTATAGTGATAATATGTAAATATTCTTATTACTTATCTGTGAAACAATATGTACAAAGGTAGGTTTTAAATAAGTAATGAGTCATAAATGTCTACTTAATAATCGCTTTATAAGTGTTTTAGATTTATTGTATTGCAATAGACGCAACAAGTAAACTTTTTCTCACTTTTAAAATCTATTTCAAATGAAATAAGATATAATTTCTGTAACAGTGTGCAAAATGTGACCATTTCATGCAATTTGAATATTAATAAAGGATTTTTCTGCTCTCAAGTTCATTATTTTATTTTTAATGTTTAATAATGATTTAATTTATCACTTGTACATACTAAATGTATAATTATTTTTTAGACATATTAGCAATGTTATAGCGACAGCGGTCACAACTTTCTACTGTATTCTCTGAATAGTTCTGGGCGTTGCTGCCGGCTCGATTTAACTGGACTGTGTTGGGAAATCTCTATTGACCACCGTTTTTTTTTAAAAGATACCCGAGGATACGAAGCAAGATGAAATAAACGCAAAAAATCGGAGCGCAAAATGAAGACATTCCCACAGTAGAAGTTTAAAATATTTTCAAATGTATTAAGATATAATCACTGCAATAGTTTGTCACCGCTGCATTGCAATTTGAATATCAATAAAGGAATTTTCTGCTCTCAATATTTTTTTTAAATTTTTAATAATAAATAACAGAGTAGTTTATACTTAAAAAATAATATTTTTTCAGTCATCTAAAGGACGTTGTTATACTGACAGTGATCCCAACTTTTGACTAATGCTGGCTGTCGCTCCTGTTTTTTACCATCTCGATTCGTCTGGCTGGTGTGGGTCAACTTCCTTGGTCCATGATTCTCTGAAAAGGCACCCGAGGATACAAAGCAAGATGAAAAAAATACGCAACAAATGGAGCGCAATATGAAGAGTTTCTCACAATAAACGTGGTGTGAAGAATCGTTGCTAATATTTTAAGAATTACTTTTTTTTATTATATTTTACATTTATATTTGGATTTTTGGAATAACACCAATATAATAATTCCTCCTCATCTGTTGTATAATTATAGGATATAATGTGGTGATTAAAATTAAATACACTTGCAAAATGGCACCTAAAATCGTAATTTATTTTTTCTATGCTAAATATTATCGCATATATATATATATAAATAATATTATAATTAAGGAACCTTATAATTACGTAATGTGTGTGTTAAAAAGTCCTTAAGTAGTTACACGGAATTTATCAACCGAAGATACGACACCAGCGCCGTATCTTATATGAGAGTTATAATAAAACCGTTCTGCATTTCTAATAACATAACACCATCGACGCGTTAGTCAAATTGCTCATATAATTTTATCGCTAGAACTTCCATGAATGCAGTGGCTGTTCACAGCTATTGATCTTCAAGGAGGAGACGCTCGCGACAAAGAGAAACCAGCAAATTGTCTTCATCAAGGTGGCTTCTTTTAATTGTACCCCCCTTTGCGTAGTTTATCTATGTATTATACTTAGATTTAAAATGAATACTTAAAAATTTAATTTTTTCTCGGTTTCGAATTGTTCAGACAAGTTCTACATTTTTTTTATGTAAGAGGAGCAAACGAGCATCACGCTCACCTGATGGAAAGTGACTACCACCGCCCATGGACATCTGCAACACCCGAGGGCTTGCAGGTGCGTTGCCGGCCCTTTCCTCAAACTAAGTATACTGAGAATAAGTAGTCAAGCGAACCGTCCTTAGGTTGGTTATTCTTGGCATGGCTTTTAAAGGGTACCTATGGCGTGCGAGCCGCAGCGTAGAAGAAATGTTTAACTTGTATTTGATAGTCACGGGAAATCACTAGACGAGATACAGGCGAGTTACGGCTTATTTGTATTTTTCTGTGCTAAAAGTCCTTATTTGTATATTTTATAAGTACCTAATTTAAAATGTTACCAGCCTTTTGTTAATCAATATACAAGTTAATAAATCTTGATTTATTTCAATTACATTTACACAATTAGCGCAACAAAGCTGTCACGAAAATAATTGATATGAATGAATAACATCCTGTTATTAGCGGGAGCGATGTAAGTATGCTATACTACAAGATACAACACTAATACATCATGTAAAGCACGTGTTACATCATCGTAATCAAACAGCTCCCACGGTAATATAGTTTCAGCGACTATCACTATGTTTATATTCTTATTATATATTACACTGTTCCTCTTTCTGCACGCACGGATAAATTCACAGTCTATGTTTTACTAACACGTATGTAATTAATCTAATATTTAAGCCGAACAAACGTTAGAAAAAGTCCGTAGTAAACTACTAGTGTACCAGATAAGTTATAGTAAATAAAGATTTTTTGAATTTTTTGAGTGACCTGTCACTTAAGTGGCGCAGTTTGTAGGATAGTGTTTGAAGTAACGGCCTGGCAGATTAATAGCCCCAGTGATCGCGACACTATTCAAAAAAGAACATATAATTAGCCGAAGACCATCAACAAGCAAAGGCTACTGGTTCCAGCAGTAGTTTCAATCCAACGAACTGCACTCCTCCGGTCACTTTAGCACTACAATTGTGCAGTAGCCCAGCTCACCATCTAGATTCTAGAATATGTTCTTGGGGTAAGCATAAAATCTGTTATTCCTAAGTATCCTCTGTCTGTGTAATCCTTTAATATTTCTAAACTCATGACAATTTTGTTTAGAATGTTTTAGATATATTTAATATTTTATAGAACTGGTTATTTATTAATCTGTTACATATTTTTGCAATATACTCCGTTACGCCATTAAAATGAGAGCAGAACAGAGAGTATTAGAAAACGTTATACCAATAGATTATTATCAAACTATGTCAATATTACTTCCCTCATACGACGGAAATACAAAAACTTTGCATTTTTACATAAATTATGTGGAAAATGTATTAAATTTGATAGAAAATAAGCAGTACTTTAGGCTACCCGTCTTATTAGAAACAAACTCACAGGAAAAGCAGATGAATCACTGTCAGAACAAACACTTTAAAATATGGTCTGTAAACGCATTTAAAAAAAATTGAAAACTGTGTGTTTGTGTGTGAAAAGGTTAAACTGATGAACTTGAGTGAGCTCAAGAATCCATTAAATTAGACAGGCGTAAAGATAGTTTCAATTCATTCGTAGACTACACTCGGTGGTAGAGCTTTGTGCAAGCTCGTCTGGGTAGGTACCACCCACTCATCAGATATTCTACGGCAAAACAGCACTACTTGTTATTGTTGTGTTCCGGTTTGAAGGGTGAGTGTAATTACAAGCACAAGGGACATAGCATCTTAGTTCCCAAGGTTGGTGGCGCATTGGCGATGTAAGCGATATTTAACATTTCTTACAATGCCTTTGTCTATGGGCGTTGGTGACCACTTACAGGTGGCCCATATGCTCGTCCGCCTTCATATACAATAAAAAGCTTCGAAATTTAACGGACTCGTTAATCTATTTTGATAGGAAAAAAACACATTATTATGAAAAACTAGCTATAAATGTAGTCTTAGAACAAATTAACCCTATGGTATCTGTATTAGACCGAACTCAAAACACAATTAGCTTAGAAAAAGTATTGAGCTTCTTAAAAACAGAAGAATTACGATTTCCTACACAGGCATTGTACAAATGAATCCTTGTATTAAATGAACATGTTCAGATTAAAAAAGAAATTAAGTTAAACTTACCATGTGACCCAATAAATCTAATAGGTGTTCATTTATTTGAGAAAAGTATAAAAAGCATGTAGCACAAATGAGTGTTTAATTTTTAAAGTAGATACTTTATCCTTATCCCTAAAAACCGGTTCCTTATATTGGGAACTAAGGAATTCGCATTCTCCCTGAGCCCTGCACTGACACTAACAATGAAGATGTAACATGTAAATATATTGAATGGCAATCACATCACGACTTAAGATTGCATAGCACAACTCATTCAACACAGAAAACCGCATAACTGTACCTATGCAAAAGCATCTTATTTGGGAAATTGTTTGATCATCATTTGAATGCAACAAGAAGTTATTACAACAGTTTGTGGAGATAATGTTCAACATTAGACATACAGCGGACTATCATTAATAACAATTACTAATACTAAGTTCTGATTCAGAGAAAATACTGGAAACTAAAAGGAAGGATATTATACCTTTACCGAGAATGTATAATTCTATAAATAATTCCCATATTAAAGTGGAAATACAAGAAGTTAATTTGGATCTAATAAGTAAAGTTATTCAAAAAAGTAATGAAATTAAATATATTGAAGAAGCACCACAAGCACCCCTATTAAGTTCTAAACCAATTTAATCCTCAATAACACTGTACATCATCCTGGGATCTGGCAGCATCATCGTTTCCTATTGCTACTAGAAAAGAAACGTTTAGCGCATCAGCGCATCAACAAGTTGAAGAACTCCAGTTGCAACCGATAGTCTTCGAAACCAACGGCTTCAGTGCCCCTCATACTTAATGGGAGAGGTCACATCATCGTAATCAAACAGTTCCCACAATCTTGTTGATATCAGCGTTTACTCATAAAATGAAAATAGGTATTTTTTTACTAACAATAATTGTAAGCCTGGTACATCTTATTCTCAAAGAATGAATAATATTTTATATAGTATCCATTGTCTTAATACAACTTTTATTATAATAAATTGGAGAAGCGGACATTTTTTGGTGCACCAAAACATTCAAGGAATGCTAGGAGAATACTTAGAAATTGAGTTGTTCATGAACAGTACTGATTTTGACATTTTTGTCAGTAAAATTTAATATTGCATTTTAAATAACCAGCTTATGGTCGTCACCAGATAGGTAAATGGTAAGTAACACAAATGCTTGAATTACTGTTATCTCTTTGAGTAACTTTTAAAAGCATTATCATTCGATTATAGTTACAAATAGTTAATCAGCAAACTGCTGCCTTTATTCTTTTTAAACACAAGTCGTTGTTTTTATAATTTCATATATATCTCTCAAATATGATGATAACAACTTCAGCCGACCCGTCGGGAACCTCAAGGAATACAAAGGTTACAAATTTAAATTGTAAATAAAGAAATATACTCAGACTTAAAAAAGAGTATTTACTCTTAAGAGGTAAAACAAGTGACTCTTAGTTATGGGGCTTATGAGAAGTCTCTTCACTCTTTGATTTCATTTTTACATAGCTTCCTTTATCGAAAAATATAATTCATAGTATTTTGAATTTTTTATTTATTTTGTTTCGGAAACAAACAGTACAATTCATTCTTAAAACTATAATATAAAATTAGCACACATATCAGTAAAGTTTTCATTTATAACTAAAAACATAAGAGCAGAACAAATTAATTATGAATATCTTAATATAATTTAAAAAAAAAACATGAAAGAAGGGGAAATTTAAAAATAAAAGAATTAGGTTTTATGGTTCTAACACAAACTTCCTAAAGTTAGCGATTGATTCTGTAAATATATCAATACTGGAAAATTTAGTGCTATACACATTACAGACTATATAATAAAAAAGAATTTCGCGCATAGTTAGATTTTAATAAGGGCAAACTAAACAAAGCCTTATTTCGTGTCCGTACATTAGGACACCTGAAACTTAAGCAATTTAGAAGGTAAGGGGAATCTATATAATTCCTAATTAATTTAAACAAAAATAATTGATCTCTGTGTTTGACGATCAGCAAGTGGGGTAGGGGAGAGGGGGACAAGATGGGGTACTTAACGTTTGAACCTCAATTAAACTAATATTTTGTTATTTATACTATTATTTTTTATTTTAATAATCATCTTTGGTAATCGGTCTGCCATAATTCAATGTAATTAGGAAAATCCGTTAATTAATTAAATGAAAATCATCAAAAAGTAGAAAAAACAGATTTCCCCATCTTGTAACTCTGTCGGGTAAGTTGGGGTACCCTACGGGGCAAGATGGCATTTGCAAAAGTTTATTTATTTTTTCTGACAAAATTCGTCAGTATAGGTCGCATTTTCATCTTCATCATCCATACCAGCAAAGCTGCAGTGAGCCCATTTGCAGCATTCAGCACATGCAGCCCAGCCATCTTTTGTATCAAAATAACAACAAAGATCTAACCTTGGATGGTTTCGCTTTGGACACTCTATTTTTAATACCCGCACATTTTTCTTTTACTTTTCTTCCTGTGCCAGCTTCTTTTTTTTACATATCTTTTATATCGCCATATGAAGTTATAATTGCAGTCTTTTCTCGTTTTCTAATAGCGCGAGAAGCTTTGCGTGTTACTGGAAAGGGCATGATTTGCTAGGGACGTCCACAGAAAATGTTAATTTTTGTAGAGTATGTTTAGGGTACCCCAAACCCCGTCTTGCCCTCCTATGTCTAATTAAATTTAATAATTGACCTCAAAAAACAACGTCTCTGCATAAAAATAAACAAGTGCTTACCTGCAAGTGTGATTGTTAACGCGTGAGTTCCGTAGAGCCGTAGTATATAGTATAGTATAGGTATATAGCTTAGATTGCAATTTTAATATTTGTATAATTAAAATAATTTGAGAAATATTGCATCAGCCGAGGATGCATTATTAATCAATTAACAATGTAATTCATTATTAGATTATACTTCAATCGAGAAGTTAGCCTTAATTAGATATAATTTTAGTTTAAATTGTAATTTTTAATAACCATCATTTGCTACAAACATAATTCGTGTATATAACCTTATTTGTATTTTGAAATGTTGTTAGAAACAATACAATCACGTACAACAAAATTGAAAAAACCCTAAGCAAATCACCAAAAACAGTTTTTTTAAATTTTACAATAAATCATGGGGTACTGTGGCCCTATGACATTTCTAATTAATAACCGTCATGGCAACAATGTGTTATGGGCAAAAATAATCATGATTGATCAATTGGTTTCTGAGATAAGGCAGATTGCGACGTGGCGCGACCATCCGTGTGAAGAACGGTACGCGCGCAAACGCGTCGTCGGAGCGATCCTGCCAACCTTCGAAGCCTGGATGAGATGAAAGCGACGAGTATCCTCCCGTCTTACGCAGGTAATGACCGGTCACGGTTGTTTTGGAGAGTACCTGTGTAAGATCGGACGCGAATCGACGGCGATGTGCCACCACTGTGGCGCGGACCGGGACACTGCCCAGCACACGTTGAAAGCGTGCCCAGCGTGGAGTGCGGAGAGGGAGATCCTGGCCCGTGAAGTCGGACAAGACCTGTCCTTGCGAGCAATCGTGTCGGCGATGCTCCGCAGGGAATCGGCGTGGAAGGCTGTAGCCTCCTTCTGTGAGACCGTCATGGTCCAGAAGCAGGCAGCGGAGCGGGAACAGGAAAGGGCCGATCCTACTCGGCGGAGACGACGTCGGCGTCGTCTCGGCCTTCCCACAGCCCCGACGCCCGGGGCTTAAAATATAGGGCGTAACCCTGGGGCCGTGGAAGCGTGAGGTGGGGGCCTCACGGGTCATATTTCAGACGGCTCTGAGGAGGACGCCAGCCGGGATGGCCTCGAGTTGCCGTACGCACTAGCGAGGAGTGCGGGGGGACGAAATTACCTTGGCTCCCTGAGGAGAGCTCCGCCAAGCCACGAGCGGAGCAGAGCACGGGAGGGGCCGCGGATGCATTATATCAACAAGATCCCGCAGCTCTCCGATCCGTGCTGAGGACGGCTATCACAGTGGTTTTAGTGAGTAAGAATCCCATATAACCCGGTTCCTCCCCCGAAGGGAGCCGAGCAACTTTTGAAGGTATCCACAGAGTTAAAAAAAAAAGAAAAAAAAAAGTAAGATACCCCGTCCTGCCTGTCATTTGTTGCACGACATGTAAAATTAAGGTATTTTATAAATTTCCTTTGAATTTTCTCTAAAATCTCAATGTATAAATTGTAGTATTCCAAATCACAGATTCATATCCCAAAATAGATCGAACCAATGCATTATATAAAAAAATTAACGTTGAGTTACACTTAAAATATTTCCTTATTCACAAAACAAAACCTAGCATACGGTAGGCTCTAGCTGATATTTGGATTAAATGTGACCTATAAGTAAACTTAGTGTCTAAACTAATTCTCAAATCCCTCAACTCGGCCATTCGTTTCAAGGAATTGCTATCAAGGTAATAATTGTAGGTAATTGGATTTAACTTTCGTGAAAAAGTGATAATACTACATTTAGACACATTTAAACTAAGTAAGCTGTTGTCTTGTTCTGTTGTCTGTTATATCGTTGATATCATTAATGAACATATTAGACAGCAGTGGGCCGAGGCCTTGGGTAACACCCGAAATTACAGGTACAAACGACGAACAAAAACCCTTTATTGTCACAGCTTGGCTACGTTTCCGAAGATAAGAAAACAGCCAGCGTAGAAGATCGCCATGTATACCGAACCTTTCAATTATTAATAGGGTATGGGAGGCCTATCAAAGGCTTTGCAGTAATCGGTATACATGACATCTACCTGGTGCCCTCTGTTCATAGATGCAATTAAACGATGAACAAATTCGCAGATATTTGTTTCTGTCGATTTTTTATTTACAAAGCCGTGCTGCTGATCCATTAGGATAGGCCTTAGTAGAGGGAAAATCTTATTATAGATAATTTTTTGGAATAATTTTGCGATTGCACACATTACATTATATGGTCATCGAAAAATTTACTTGATTTTGATATATTGTTATGTTCATTTGAAAACTTTTTTTATTGATTAATTAGAGAAACATATTATATCGTTACCAGAATATCATTCCAACTAATTAAAGTTTTGATATAAAATGCAATTTTACAAAAATAATATGCTGAACTCTTTCATTGGATTCGGATCCAAAACAATAGAGCTAGACAAAATTGAATCATGTGAAACACCCTGCCAACAGTCGTTTCTATAGTTACGGTAAGACGACGCTTATGTTTATTGGTGTCAACTATAAAATCAATGCCTGTAATGAAGGGTACCGCGTCTCGTTTCTCCCTTAACCCTCCCAACAACTCTTATTGATTTATTAGGGAGGCATGGGTGCATGCAGCCATGTTGTTAATCTCTTTACCGGAGTTTATTTATAGTACTTTATACACATGTTTATTCATAGCATAACTATAAGTCATAATAAATATTTCAATCTGTAGCCATTGGTCGCGCCCCTTGATATTTGCGCTGACGCCTCCCCTCCTAATGTTGTATCTATGTTTGAATAGGAGGAATATATTATTAGTACTTTTATATGATGCAGTGGAATAGGCGTCGGGAGGAGGGTGAGGGTGTAAGGGGGTGAACGTGTACATTTCTGCTATGAAATTAGACACAAATAAGTTTTTGTTTTATTATTACTATTGTACTAGGTGTATTTGAAATAATAAGGATGCTCTTTTTTTTTTATACATTTTATTAAATGGTCATTTATTATATGAATGAAACAAAAGATCTTTAAATATGATTGGAATTCATGTAAATTATATTTATATCCATGTTAATTAAATTAATTAATAATGAGGATAGTATAACATATACTAACAAAATTGTCACGGTGGAAAATTTACAAATATTATAATTGTCGCGACAATCCGACATTTTTCTGTTTAATAAAACTTTTTGTGCGACAGATGACAGGTGACAATTTTTCGCGAAAAACTTATCAATTCTGCCTTAATAAACAGAGAATTGTCGCCACATATTGACATATTTGTAGAATTGTCCGACGATTCTGACAGGAACCGTTACCCTTTGTCGCGAAATCATATTTTGACTTTTGAAGGTGTAAGAATGTGTTTAAATAAAAGTTTTTTTTATTTCACAAGTTGACATAATTATCGTGAAAATCCGACAATTGATAGAAATAATTTGACTGCGGTTTTTTGACATATGACGAGTTTGATTAAACGTGTTTACATATAACAAATATGTCAAGAGTAGTAATAGAATCGGGAACGTATCGTAATCGTTACAGATTAGTAGAATTTAGCCGCATTTTCCCTGTGTAGCCGCATGCGAGGGGCGAGTAATTACAGGCACAAAGGACCGTGCATTGCATAATGAAATTTGACGGCATAAAGAGTAGGTAGTCCATATTTCTTAATTCTTACCGTAAAAAAATGTACGAATGACACTTAAGTCCCATCAGGTTGACAATTTGTTTCCAACAAAAGGTACTAAAAAATTCGCACAAGTACTTATTTGTTTTGCTTTTCTTGGTAGTTTCGATAAATATCGTACAGTTTTAATAGTAAATAAAGATTTTTCGTTATGACTAATTACAGTGGTGGTCGTATAATTAGAAACACTACCAACGGTCCTTGACATTATGTAAGATACTTCACCGCAATCGTTTTTATTTTGAAATTAAACAATAAATAGGACAACAATATGTTCAACGATTTATCATTTATTAGAAAACCAATATAAATCCCATTACACAAGTGCAGTTTCAATATTACATTACGGACAAACATTTAAATCAGTTGTAAGGTATGAACAATAATGGTCAACTAATTAGAAACAACAACAAAAAAGTATAAAAAACACTATTTTTTTAAGTATTACTAATTAGTATTGTTTTTACGAAATAGCTACTATCCACAGCCTACCAATAGTTATAATTAATATTTAGTGGCGTATCCCTTATTTTCAATAACAGCACTGCAACGACGTGGCATTGATTCAATCAATTTCATACATTTTTCTAGGGGAATTGAATTCCATGCTTCAACAAATGCTTTATATAGTTCATTTTGACTGGTGTTACGTTTGTTTGAGACTTTCTTTTTGACAGTGTACCAGAGATTTTCTATCGGGGTTAAATCCGGACTATATGCTGGCCAGTCTAAAACGGATATACGCTGTTCGCTTAGGAAACATTTGACGCTATTGGCTATTGTTTAGGGTCATTGTCGTGCTGAAAGATCCAGTTTACAGGCAAATGATCGTCCGAGTAGGGAATCATTGTGTGCTCTAAGATATTTTTGTATTGACATTGATCCATTGTACCTTCAATCTTCCGAACGGGTCCAAATCAACATCCGGAAAAACACCCCCAAACTTTAATGTTACCGCCACCGTGCTTGACTATACTCCTTGTGTATTTATAATTAAAAGCATTGTTTATAGGACGTCTAACATAGCGCCTTCCATCGGAATTTACCATATTTATTTTTGTTTCATCTGAAAATAACCCTTTATCCATTCTCGTACCGTTCAATTAACATATTTTTTAGCGAATAATAATCGCTTCTCTCGGTGTTGCTTGGTAAGAAGCGATACCTTTCGAGAGATTCTTCCAAACAATTTAGCTTCCACTAATCTTCGGCGTATCAGTCTTGACGAGATGTTTCTCGGGTCATCAGGCGAAAAAACTTCATTTTTAATCTGGTTGGAGCCTTTATTTGGTTCATTTTTAGCAACACGAACGATTAGCGTATCTTCTCTGGGAAAGGTTTTTCTTGGCCGAGCCTTTCTAAGAACATTTTCAACAGTTCCATGTGTTTTGTAATGATCAATTGCATTAAAAACTGTCTTTGAACAATCGAAGAACAATTAAAATGCTCAGCTATTCTTCTGTACGCCCACGTATGATCTATATGTAAATTAACAATTATTTGCCTAGTTGACGCGTCACAACTTTTATTTTTGCCCATTTTGAAAAAAATAAAATTCAGTTTAAATTTTGAATTGCTGCCAAAATAATATAAAAAGCCAAGGCAGTAATGTTATTCTCCAATTTCAAACAAAGAACGAATTATGGATGCTTTTTTAAACGTTTCTAATTAGGCGTCCAAGCGGCCAGTAACAGAAAATAAACTCCTACATGAGTAAGACTCATTTTGTAATTTAAAGTAAAATATGTTTTATATTTTATGCATTTAATGAGTTTTTTATTTGAGTTTTTTTATTTTTTTACGAACATTTGTGCGTTGAAGTTGTACTTTCTTTATTCATAAGAAGTGTTTCTAATTATATGACCACCACTGTATGTAGTCGTAAGAACACTGTATGTTCTGTGGCCTTCAAAATCTCGTTTCTTTATATGTAAGTACTTATAAAAACTCGATCAAAAATTCCCTTTCACGTAAATTCGAATCGCTGAAGAACGAATACTTATATTAGTTTTATGATTTTATACGTACTCAAACGGATTTAAATTATATAATATGTTCGGGTATCAATCCTGTTCATAGCTTTCTTTAAATATTTAGTCCGACGTTTCGACAAACTCGTCACGACCACGACGTGGTCACGAGTTGACAATTATAATATAGTAGTTACCCGTCGCGACGTCGTATGGGTAAATAACGATTTTATCTCGTGCTATTTTTATTATGTTTTTTAAAACATTTGCCAACATATAAAATATATTCGTCCCTACCGTGTTTAATAACTTATATCACACTTCGCGATTTTTTATGCATATAGTATTTATTTAAATACCTCGTTATTTTTAAAAACTACTGGTTCGGATAGTAGTATAAATAGTAATATTTTATTTAAATCAAACGTTTAAAATGAATATGTTATTTATTTTGATAAGCCTTAATAATTTGTGACAGCTGAATTTAAGTTGTCGGTAAAAAAAAATCCTATTTTTTTAAACATATGACTGATTATTTTTGTAGGAGGTTAGGGAAAATAAAAGGAGCGACTCTGTTTCAAAAGAGATATATTCTCGATATGTAATAAATTAATAAGACTGTAGTAGAAGGAAAACGAAATATTTAAAATTGACAGATTCTATTATTACCAGCCAGCGGCTCATAAACATAATATAATTATGCAACCTTTTTGCACAAGATTATATTTTTGCTTATGTAGTTTATTTAATTATTAATTAATAATCCAACACGCCCCCTCAAAAAAATAATCTTTAAACTACGTATTAATAGATTAATTTAAGCTACTACAGTCTTTCTCTGGGAAACATAACAATGGCCCAACATTTGTTGCAAGGATTAGGGAAAACCCAGAAAAACCTAATCAGACCATATGTGACTTTAATCTTAATATCAAGTCACTAATCTTCAATAATTAATTTCAAATTAATTTAATTCAATCAAAATCAAACTCAAATAAAAATAAATTAAATCACTGAACCCGTTATTATGTAGAAAATTATTTTAAGCCCAATTTGTTTTTTATTTCTTGAAATGCAAATGCTGGTATTGGCTTCGTAAACCCATCTGCCAATTGTTGACCTGTGGGAATGTAATTTAATTTTATTACATTTTTCTCAAACTGCTTTCTAGAAAAATGAAATTTTATGTCTATATGTTTTGATCTCTTATGACTGGTGGTTATTTGCAATATTTATACAACCTTTATTATTTTCAAATATAATTAAAGGCTTTTTAATATAAATATTAAAACTATCTGCTAATAACTTCAGCCACAATGCTTCCTTAACTATATAAAGCCATATATTCGGCCTCAGTAGAAGATGCAACCACTGACACTCATTTCTTGGTACACCAAGATATAGTACACTGGTCGAATAAATGAAGTATAAAACACCCAGTGGTATTTTTCAATATTTTGTATTGCTTCCACCCCAGTCAGAGTCAACATAACCACATAAAATATTGGTCTAATCACGTCTTTTAAAAACACATTTTAAATCAATTGTACCTTTTAAATACATTAGATAGTCATTAAAATTATCATTGATGTAAGAAACAGGGGCAATATCTTTAAGTCTAACACTCCTTCTCAGTCCAAAACTATCATCAGTATTTTCTGCGTTTTTATTCAAACTCTGACTCTACATCAACTGTTTGTTCACACTTATTAATGTCATGATTATTTATCCTTTTACTAAGGCAGTCATTTACATATATCAGATTTAGAGGCATCTGATTTCGGACACTCAGTCACGAGATTCTGATACTGATTTCAACATAAAGTCACTATCAGTTTTATCTTGAGAATTTTTTATATTCCCTTCAGGATTACACGTAGGCCTGGATTTCATAAAATGAATCTCGTCAACAATAACGTCCTTCCAATAAAATCTTTTCACTCTAAGGATTCCAAACTTTGTAACCGTTTGGTTTATAACCTAAGAGTATACCTTTCCATGACTTTTCATCGAACTTAGATTTCATAACTTTATTGTGAACAAAAACAGTTGAACCAAATAATTTTAAATATCTAACTCGAGGCTTTCTACGTGCCACATCTCATACGGTGTCTAATTATATTTTAAAGCTTTAATTGGAGATATATTTATTAAATAAACAGCAGTTAATACCGCTTCTCCCCAAAATACTTTATTTTATTTTGCACCGCTTAACATACAACCGGCTTTTTCTGTAATGGTTCTTACCATTCTTTAAGATACACCATTTAACTATGGAATTCTAGGTACTATTAAGTAATATTAAATACCTTTTAAACAAAGTAAGTCTTCATTTCGTGTGATAAATAAAATGGAAGGGAGCTTCCATTATCACAATATAATTTAACTATTTTCGTATTAAATTTTGACTTACTTCACTTTACTAGCCTCAAAATCTTTAAAAGCAGAAAAGACGTCAGATTTATATGCAATTAAATATACTACACAGTAATGAGTATACTGATCAACAATAAGGACAAAGTAATTTTTATTATCAATTATAGGATTGATAGCACCCCCACACGCATCTGAATGCGCATTAAATAAAAGTCTTTTTATGTAACTTTTGTCTTTAACTTGATTAAATGGCAGCCTACTCTGTTTCCCATTTATTCAGATTTCCCATAAATAATTAGTTGGTTATATTGTATCAATTTCGTAATAGTCATCTAATATTTTATTAGATTTTAATTCTAAAACAAATATTTTGACTTAAATGACACAAACGTCCATGCCATTATTTATATCTATTTTTATCACTATCACACACATTGAAAACAGAGTAACTCACATTCAATTATGCCACAAAAATAATATTAATCAAATTATTTTTTTACACATACCTCGCATAATATATTACCACTTTTATCCTATATTTCGACGCCATTCTGATTGACAACTTTGGCCACCCCAGAACGTTGCATTTTCGACATGGAGAGTAGATGGTATGGTACAACAGGGCAGTAGAGCACATCCTCCGATATGCTTTGTATACCCAAATACGTACCTAATAACACGTTATAAAATTCGACTTCTTCCTTTTGTTAGACTCAATACCCACTGTGTTTCTGTCGAACTCGTGGTCTAAAATGCTTTTTGCAAATGCCAAGATTAAGCTATCTGCTTGTCTCGATCACATTTCAAACTCCGTCGTAAAATGATGGATATTTATTTATTCGTCAAATAAAGCAAAATGTTAATAAGAAGGATATCACCTCGACATTCAGCGACAATAATTTCTTACGCAGTGCAAGTTGAGTCGCTACAATTTTCCACTCGTAAAGCCAGTCTAAATATTTAATTATATCACGTGCCGATATATTTTCCTTGGCGAAATAGAGAAAAGAGTCAAATATTCAACAATGATACTTTTAGTGATCCTACTGTTTATCTCCCATTCGCTATTCAGTATGATAAGGTCTTCGTCGATTACTTTTAAAACGTTTCATTCAGACAATAAAGCACGAATACGAAATTTCCATGTGCTGTATTTTTCGCCACTGAAAGGTTTTATATTACGTTTCATTTTTAAATTATCCATTTTAAAACTTACATGAACATGTGGAGAGGTATATATTATGTATATATTTTTTTAATATATTTAATAAACTGGGCCCATAACCTGTAGGAGGTTAGGGAAAATAAAAGGAGCGACTCTGTTTCAAAAGAGATATATTCTCGATATGTAATAAATTAATAAGACTGTAGTAGAAGGAAAACGAAATATTTAAAATTGACAGATTCTATTATTACCAGCCAGCGGCTCATAAACATAATATAATTATGCAACCTTTTTGCACAAGATTATATTTTTGCTTATGTAGTTTATTTAATTATTAATTAATAATCCAACAATTTTAATACATATTTACTTCACCGTATACATTTTTGAGACCTATAAATCTTTCATGTAAAGTTTTTGTGACCCTGGTATTTGGTAGCGTTCGCTATGCAATTTCTGAAAAAGTAAATTAATTATTTTAATTAAATACAGTTTTGGGATTATTGAATTGTACATATTTATACATACATATTTATGTCGTGAGAAAAAGTACGATTTTATTTAATAATTGCAAATAAATAAGATACATAATAATACACAAAACAAAAGAATCCATAAATAAGAGAACAAATAATATCTTTTGTTCGCTGGAAAAACGCATTTACGCGTTTCCCAAGAGAACAAATAACATTGGGAAGCAAAAATTACAAATATTATATATTTATTATTGTCCTCGTTTTGAATATTAAAACAATTGCGAGGCCAATAGACTTTTTTATTTATAATTCATTATTAAAGTCATTATACATATTTTTTATTCACACAAAATTAAGATTAAAATAACTCACTGTATATTCGATTATTTGAATTTTTTTAAATTTATTTATTTAATTCTTATTTAAATTAACTTTGATTTTTTCGCATAAATAAATACAACTTATTTTTATCGTAAAAAAGAAAACCTACTAAATAATAATCAATATATTTAAGTAGCTTGAAGCCTGAAGAATAATATTAGGAAGATTATGGTATGCAAATAAAAGCGTATTAAAAAAGTAGGTACCCATAACAAAAAAAAAAAAAAGCAACTTCAAAGGAATTACTAACTTAACCGAGGAGGAGAGACTCATATGTATGTTTATCTATTTATGATTATAGAAAGATATATCTATACTAATATTATAAGCACGAAAGTAGCTTTGTGTGTCTGTTAAACTTATATGGCTAAAACACTGAACCCATTTTGATAAAATTTGGAATGGCGCAAGCTTGAACCTCAAAGAAGGTCACAGGCTACTTTTATACCGAACACCTGGTCCCCCTAAAACGTGTGCGAAGCCGCCGGCGAAAACTAGTATAATATATTTTGAAATTAATATATTATAATTTGAATACCTCACAGAGGAATCGCACCGATCTCACTACTAGATAGCCGACAGTGCAGGACAGTAGTGAAAACTACATATTAAATATATTTCATTCTTAAAGCATTTGTCTTAAGTCGGAAAATTAGTCTGTAAAATTTCATTAACTACTCTGTCGTCGAGTGCCTTGAGGTTACATAGATAATAGGAAATAAATATACCTATTATAAAAATAAATTTAGATTTATTTACAAGTTGTTTTGAAATCATTATGTTTTTGAAAACATCATTATATATCATTAATGCGATTATGATCTTGCTTCATTTGTGGTATATTGCACAGTGAGTCAAACAAAAGATAGAAGACCGGTGCGCGGGCGCAGTTGATCCATTGCTCGCTTGTACGTCGTTGAGTGAACTTGCTTTCGGCACTGGATATTATCGCGTGATTTTTTATTTGTAAGTATTTTATTTTATATTAGTAGAATTAAGTAGAAATTAGTTTTATTTTATTAATTCTGCTAGCGTCCTTAAAAGATAAAATAATTAAATATATTTAGGGGGATTTAATTTTGAATTGTTTGCTTGTTTATATATTAAATTAGTGTTTCTTTAACGTAAAATATATAATTATATATTTTTATTTCATGTATAGAGCAATAATAATTAACAAAAGAAATAGGATGTAGTTTTCAAAGGAATTGTAACGTAAAATTACATAATCTTTATTTATACAGATGACGTAAACAGTAAACTAGTAGATATTCCCAATTTAAATTTTTGGCAATATTTTTAATTAGGCAATTTACCTGCCTTTAACGATGCATAGTTTTTATATAGTTACAACTAATCGTGTTTTCGTGGCAATTGCTTTTTTAATTACTGGAAATATTTTCAAATTTTCTTTTGCTTCGATAAATGAACTTCTTTTCAAACACATTAGTAGTTTTTCGTTATCGTATCTATATTTGATTCCTTATTTCGAATATTACCTAAGATTGTGTCGAAAGTGAATACTAATCAATTCATTTCGTTTTAAGCAACGAATTTGATTAATAATTAGCAATATATTAAAAAAATATATTACTTGTCAATTATAACTACATATTAAATTAGCTCTTTCTTTTTCACACCATAATAAAGCTGAGAAAATTTTCATATGTCAAAAAAGTTTTATTATGAAAATGATTTCCATATTACATAATTTGTGTATGTACTTGAGCGATGTTATGTCTGTTCGTTGACACACTAAACTGCTTGTTTAACATATACTTAAATCAAATATGAACTAATTTTTAATTTATTTAGAAAATGATACTGCGACCTTCATGGTAGAACAGTCTCTAAATACTAAACGTTAAACATATAGTAAAATGATATTACTCGGAAGTATATACATATATATAGCATACTTACTTCTTATAAACTAATTATAATTTAGTAAAACTTTATCTATTAGTAAAACTAAGAATATTAATACATATTAATTTCATTAAGATAGATGGTAACAACTGAGTTATGTTTTTATTACTTATTATAATAACTACAATTTATGTTAATTGAGTAATATAATAATGCAAATATACTGAAAACAAAATAAAAATTAAAGATAAGGAAACATATATAATATGAGCATTGTAGGTGTATCGTCTTACTCGGCTTACTCGTCTTCTCTCTTAAATACAATTATAATTGGTAGATTCTTAATTATTATCCTTTATAATTATAATTTAGTGAATAAAAATACTAAAAAGATATGAATATAATTTTTTTTTCAGCTTAAGAGTAATCTAAGAGGAAATTAGATAAATCATATTTTATACACAAATTAAATTTTCGTAGGTGTTATTCTTTTTGATTATTATTTTAAAGTTTAAATTACACTATTTTTATTTTGAATAACACTACTCAATATGAAACAAGCTTGACCTCAAGGACATAGGCTAATTCTTTGTAGATATTTATGTAGATGTTTTTATTATAACACCTGCCTTCCATCCTACCGCGCTGACACGACGCGGTATTAAACTGGTATAATGATGTGATGAAGAGAATGACTTGCTTTTAACAAGAATTCGTACACATATTACTAGGGAATTGATCTCACCCGTGGAGGTTCATCGATAACTTTATGTTGATTTAATATTAATCTAAGTTTCGTTTTATCAATGTCATAGTTTATATGTGTGTGTTAGAGAGAGAGAGAGAAGAAAAGAGAGAGTGAGAAGAAACTATTGATCAAGTAAGAGTGAACTTCGAACGTGCAAGCCTGCGAAATATATAGACTAAAATAAAAATGGTTGCTCTTCAAATATAAGTTTAAATTTTGTACATGAGATTGGGATATAATGATCCCTAATTAAGTGAAAATGTAATCTAATTACATTTTTACTTAATTAGGAACAAGTCATTATGTCAAAGTTGTAAAAGAGATTTCCCAATTTAAACAATAAATGTATAATTTTTAGTTACGATTTCTGTCTCTATTTGCATCCGTGCCTTTTTCGACCATTTGTATCAGAATTAAAACTTATTAATTTATTCGTATATGATTTTATTAAATATAATCTGCTGTTTACATGTTATCTAGTCAGTTGTCATTCCCTTCACGGTCGTATACACAGGTCTTGCAACTGAGTCCAATTTCAGTGGTGAGAGATGAGGTGCGAATGTGTTACAACTGCTAGTTCGCAATACCATCCGCTTAAGGTACTACGTCGCTGCTATCGAAGCTGATATTTTTCTCTCCCAAGTATTGTGTTATTTAATCATTGTTATATCGTTTTGTTGAGTTTTGCGAATTTTTTGTTATTTTTGTTTTGTTATTAAACTGTTTTGTTTGGATTTGAAAAAGCACGGTCGTATACACAGGTCGTGCAACTGAGTCCAATTTCAGTGGTGAGAGATGAGGTGCGAGTGTGTAACGACTGCTAATTCGTAATACCATCCGCTTGAGGTACTACGTCGCTGCTATCGAAGCTGATATTTTTCTCTCCCAAGTATTGTGTTATTTAATCATTGTTGAGTTTTGCGGATTTTTTGTTATTCTTGTTTTGTTATTTAACTGTTTTGTTTTGATTTGAAAAAGTGTTCGGTATAATTATTACGCGAATTGTCATACCTCTGGCGGCCGTAAATTGAACTTAACAGCGTCATTATGTCAACGTACCCCATATTGGAGTTGCAAGACCTGTGTATACGACCGTGATTCCCTTTCACCGTGACATATAACCGCAGACCACCATAAACTAAACGTCAGTTTCAGTAACATAAATTATTTATTTATACGTTCATTGTATTTCGTTTCGTATCGTAATTGGATAATAGGTACACGTCGCGTGTGTAAAGGAAATTGAATTTTCAAAATGAAACTATGTTCACATATCACGCAATGTTACGGTCGAATATCGAAAAGTCGTTTAAATATTTACGTCCAATTCAAGTATTTGAGACACCAACCTTTGACTTATAATTCAGCATTGTTTATATTTAAGAAGATAAATAGTGTTTTACTATTTTTGTTTAATTTCTATTACTACCTTAGATTTTTTTTTAGTGTATAGGTAAGTGGACGAGCGTATTATGGGCCACCTGATGGTAAGTGGTCACCAACACCAAAAGATAGTGGTTTGTAAATTTCTTTAAAAAAAATACAACATCGCCACTGCGCCACGAACCTTGGGAACTAAGATGTTATGTCCCTTGTGCCTGTAATTACACTAGGCATAATATCTTCTTTTTAAGCTATCATAATATGTAGACGGATTGTCAGATAATATACCTGATTGTAACCCACCACAACACATTAACATGGACCCTATAAGAAATAAACCATTCTTCACATCGCCAATTCGATAATTTGCTTTTAATTAGACTGGCTACCTCAGCCTTCAAACCGAAATACAACAATACTAAGTTCTACCACCAAGTAACTGGGCTGGAAACATTTAATTTAGTAATATGAACCTGACTAAAATATCGAACGAATTTCCGTCCCCGCAACCAATGAAGATAATTAGAGTCACATTCCGATGAGACAGTAACCGACACGATCGTTATAAAACTTGCCTAAAAAAAAAAACACTTTTCTATGATAAGACGTATATAATTATAATTTGTGTATAACTGAACGTTATTCCGTAAACAATTAAATTAGTTGTATTATATACTAGCGTTTAGCCCGCGGTTTCACCCGCGTAGTTCCCGTTCCCGTGGAAATACGAGGACAAAAGGTAACTTATGTTACTCGCTGATATGCATTTTTAAAATTGGTTTAGGCGTGATATCGTAACAAACAAACAAACTCACTTTCGTATTTATAATATTTGTAAGGATTAGGTGTACTAAGTATTGTTCGTGTTAAATTATGACTATAATGTACGTGAATCGAGTTCAAACAAAGTATTCTTTTTAATCGTCATGTCTCATGTTACGTTATTGAATTAAATGTAAATCTACCACCGGTTCGAAATTTAAGCTCTACAGAAAAGAACCGGCAATGAGTCTTTGCAATCACTTAATTACAGAGTTACGTCAATTAAATACAATAATTTTTTTACGTATCTTTGTGTGGAAATCAACAAATTATAAATACTGACTCCACGCTTATCATTTATATACTTATTCTCGTGACGAGTAATGTGTCTTATTTATCTTCTTTTTTTTTTCATAAGATTGAAATTTATTAATAGACCAAGTTAAAAACTAAATATTACGGACTGACGTATAGGTTTTTTGTTTTGCTCCTTAGGTCTTCAGCTGAAAGCCTATAACCATAATGAGATGTTACATAAACGAAAATAGTATATGAAACTGAATTGTTATTTTTTGAGTAGTACCACAGTTTCCGGGCCCCAGACTGACTCGTGTTTAATTTAATTTCGATGAAGTCGTGATAAAGTATACAAAGATACATACATAGTTACTGTAGAAGATACCATACAAATGTCTATTTTTATTTCGTTTCGTTCAATCTCGTATTTAATCAAATAAAAAAAGGTAAAATATTAAATTATTCCTATAAATCAGCGAACCGGTTATACCGTAGATGTAAAAACAGTTTTGATCAAGCGAATGTTTTATTTGATACGTAGGTATGTAAATTTAACGGAACGGTTGGTGTGAGGCCAGGAGCAAGGTGGTATACAAGGCGACTACAAATCTATGCATGCGATTAAACTATTACGATTATAATATATAATATTGATATATATATACTTATATATATTTATTTATTTGCTTGAAGACTTTATTGACCAGCACAAAGTAGATGGAACGAAAGGCGGACTTAATGTCTGAAGGCATTCTCTGCCAGTGAACCTTTAGGTTAAACAGAAATCCATGAACGCGGTAATTAAAAATAAAAATACACAAAAATATACATACTTATATATAAAACTATAAAATAAATAAACATATACATACATACACGTATAGTATCTACAAAGTAAATATCGTTATATAAACATATACATTAGAATTGTTATCTATACTAATATTATAAATGCGGAAGTTTGTCCGTCTGTTAAAGTTTCACGGTTAGAATACTGAATCGATTTTGATAAAATTTGGTATGAAGCAAGCTTGAAATTTGAGGAAGGAATAGGATACTTTTTCTCCTCCTTAACTAATATGCGGCGAAGCCACGAACACTAGTACCAATGCACGCAGCCAATTTGTTACCAGCTGCATTGTAACCCTTACCTTTTTAAAGTTGGAGCGAAACCGCATCTAATGTCATCTCGCTCATCGCTGACCACATCTCAACAAAACGTATATTGGGGTGAAGAGTAGTAATTATTATACTAATTATATTAAACTGGAGAGTTTAATGTAAGAACGCACTGTATCTTAGGATCTTAAAGTCCAATTTGTAGAAAAAAAGGTTTACGTTAAGTAGTAAATTAAATAAAAATCATAGAGTTATCTTAATAAATTTAGGTTCTTATAACTATAATACATTATAGGAAAACAGTATACAGTAGGAACACGCGCCACGCACAGAGCACGCACGACGGAGAGGGAGAATGATGGTATAACTGGGCGTGATAACGTTTGCCGTGACGTCGACGAGTCGGTTTTACCCCCACGGGGGGCGAATATATGTTACACAAAAAAAATACCGAAATCAGTATAAAAGTAATTGTATGACTATCCCTTCGAGTTTTCATGATAGAATTTAATTTAAATAACTAAATTGACTATGTATTGATTAAAGTGATATAGACAATAAAAGATAACTATATACGGTCAGCAAGCAAACGAAAATATTTATCTTTACAAATAGCCTTTTTTTACTTGTGTATCCGTCGAACGGTCGATTATTACTTTGACTTTATGCTGAACCGAAAATATTAATATAAAACATATTAAAATATTGTATTATTATTTAAGTATTTTAGTTATTATAATAAGCGGTAGTCTTCAAAGTAATTATTAATCATTTTTAGTTAAAAACATTTCACAGTTAAGATAACAACGAGAAACTTTAAATTAAATTCAAAGCATAGAATATATTTCTGTTATTATATAATTAAGTTCGAAGGCTCTATTCCTAATTCAATTGTTATCTACACGCATGAATGCTGAGTGATTGTTAATAAGTTGAAAATAATTGTATTAAACGATAAACGTCATGCATTCTGCAAAAACATACAGAAGAATTAATTATTAATTATTTATCTAAGTGTTCGGTGTTAATTCGTAAGCGGAATAATCGTCAATGCGCCAAATATCAGAAAATATTATACGTAAATTAAATTTGTGACAATTTAGGTTTTTCATAATTTTACAAGTTATTACAAACATTACGAAATAGTGAAATATAATATCAACTATTATACTTTTAGTTTAATATCGAATAATATCAAAATGAATTAATGAACAATGAACTAAATTATATAATAATTGACTTACTAATATACGGAAAAAAACGTATGCTATTTGCTGCCATTGCAGCAAGATAGCGATTCCAAATTGAAAAAATAAATAATGTAATAATCGACCAATTATTAGAAAAGTATACAAGCACCAGAGCGTAATATTTAAAGGATCGATATTTTTATATAATCTACAACTAATCACATTCGATCGTTGCACTGTCGGACAGTTATTGACGCTCGTATGTTGCTTAATATGGCAGTGTCTATTACTAAGTCGAGGCATTGAAACTTGCCTATAAACATTATAATATTAGCAGGATATTACAGGTTACTGGTTCTCGAATATCCTGAAGTACGTGTTTTAATTAAAGCTGTCGTAAGACTTAACTTGCGTTCCTTACGTTACCGATACTGACGTGTCAAACAATTCGAAAACTAAGAACATACGCGCCCTTATTTATAAACGTTGCTTAGCTGCTGTTTAGCTAAGCACTGATTTCGCTCTTTCTGTCATTATTGATTTCATATTCGACAGAAGAAGAAACAGTATTGTTTTACTCGCTAAACAAACTGTATATCAATAAGTCGCCTTCTACTGTAGCAGAAATCGCTCAGCAGTTAGTCAACCGAAAATTGTACAGCCGACAATAATAATAATTTTATTAAGGCCTCCTTTACAAATTGGAACATTTAATATCTTATAGGCTCTAACTACACATGTTATACTTTTGTATCTTTACTAATCTATACTAATACTAATATTATAAATATGAAAGTACCACCTAACTGTGTCTGTTACGCTTTCACGGCTAAACCACTGAACCGATTTTAATAAAATCCACCCAAAACGCAGGCGAAGCCGCAAACTGAAGCTATTAATTAATTATTACAATTTGAAAACTTTACATACACTTATATCCGCCATTTTTTTAATATAAATATAATCAAAAATGATGTTTTACAAGTTTATATGCGATGTTACGGTTAAGTGAACTTAGTGGTAGTTTCCATTCGGATTGCTTCAATAACAAGGGCGGACATATTTAGATATAATGTGATATCCTTACCGCTTTTGCGTCATTCAAGAACGTTAATTATTAAATTCTTTATCGATATAACAAGTTACAGGTAAATTATTAAAAAAACACAGCGATTACGAGACAAACTGTTTACTTTTTTAACGATCAGAGCCTACAAGAAAATCTTAATCGTATCATAAGATAAATGTATTCTCATTATGACCATTGATCAGTGTTAGTGTAGTACTCTACATAGTAAGACTCTCAAATCATACTCCATAAAACTTGTACCATATAATATAAATAGGTATTATAAATTTTCAAAATAAGAATATAATTAAAAACCGAGCGTAAAGCAATAATAAATATCAAGCGAGCTTAAACGTTGTTAAGATCTTCGTTCTGTAAAAAGTACGTTCGATAAGATATCAACGCTCCATTCTGATGAAGGTAATGGATTTATAGCGTGCTTTAACTTCGGTATGCTACGTTTAATATATAATTAACACAAAAAAAAACTTCCAACTACATATTAAATTATTTAGTACATAATATAAAATTCTTAATTTATTTAGCATTAGTGTGTCGAATGTCCAGTTTAGTCATTTATAAGAATTATGTATTATAAAGCGGAGTTTATTATAGTAGTAAATTTTATTTTTTTTGATCGAAGTGTAATTCGTGGTAATCGTTTTCAATTAAGGTAATTAAAATTTTATATTCGTTTTTTGGTGTACAATTTGTATCTGGTATTGTTTCCTAAACATCGGTATGACCTTTCACCTGTTTCCCTTCGCCGTCTTACTTTGACTGCTTGATACGAATTGCACACTTAAAAAAACATTCGATTGGTATCGATCGACACGATGTTTTGGCGTTGTTGTACGAACGATAAAACGGGTTCCGTGTGACGTCATATCACCTTGTTTGCTTGTGTTCATAATATTATTGTTATGATTACAATATATATATATTGTAATAATTTATTTCTTTGCTCCATATTTTATTTTATATTAGCTAATGAGAGGCATGCATTGCAATGGTTCTTTTATATGTATTTTATATCTGTAGCCTGTATCATATACATATGAATTATCTTATACGACCTGCGCTAAAATATCCTCCATGCTCAAAATATATATGCATTCATGGTGATCGGTCAAACTGTGTCTATTAATATTAAACAGACATCCATTTATATATATATCCAACAAAATTTAAAAACTCTATCAGATTGATAAATGCGGTGGTCAGCATGTTCATTTTACTTCCCTTTCGACGTAATTAAGCTCGCCCCAGTCGCCGAATACAACAAAGGGCTGGCAAGGGTTGATTTAGATTATAACTATATGTATATAAAGGTAAGTCGCATCACGGCTATCGCTCTAATTATATGAAAATATAAATAACATTCGTAATTATGTTAAATTTGCTTGTAATTTGTAATTAATGAAAGGATATTGTTAATTTTGAATATAGTTAATTTAAAAACTCGGTTCCTATAAGTGTATTGCATTTATGATTTTTTTTTATAACCTATACATAGAATGAACTCGAAAGCTGATCTACAGCTTTACTAAAAGTTATTATTGTGAATTGTCGTGTTAAAAAAACCGTGCAATTAATAAAAAATTGTGATGTAAATCCGACATATAATAATAATAGGAACTGGTTGGATATTTTACACGTCTGGGTATTTTTGTCATAAGAATAGAGTACTTTGTGTTACTAAAAAATAATAATACAAATGTAAATTGTAGGCAAAAAGGAATAACCGTTGAAATTCGAAAAAGTAAAAATTAATTGTCCAGCTGGGAGGTTAGGCCTCTTCCCTTTATAAGATGTGGTGCTTATTCCTCTTTATTTCATTGTTAGCGCATGTTACATTTCATTATTAGTGCATGTGCCGTTGATACACATATGGCAGATTTTTATCCGACATAGGTAGGTTTCCTCACGGCGTTTTCTTTCACCGCTGAAAATTAATCACATGATAATTCAGTTTTGCTATCAATGTTCGTTTACATCCTTTGACCTACCAATGGTTTTAACCACTGGTTCACATTATATATTCAACACAGATTATACACTATGTATTCTTCTAACTATGAATAATCTCAAGACCAGTGTATTTTTTAAAATGTTGACTACATTAATGGTTCAATTTATTAGATGTTTAGACTTTTAAGTTTCGCGCTAAAAATTTCATATAATATTGTTTGAACAAAAATTGCCAATTAACAAATAAACTCGTTTTTGTTTTTAAAGTATTATTTTTGTATTTATAAAATAACTTAGAATATGAACAGCAGATAAGATCAGACAATTTTATTTTTGAATCGGACTGTTCCCGGTTCTTATAAAGAGTTAACTAAATAAGTTTATTTATTCTTTCAGTGTGTACTCTACCTTAACTTGTTAAATTTGATTCCTCGTGACCTTTAAGCGATTGAATGATATATGAACGAAAACCGATCAACTATGAGTTTCACAAAGCCGTTACTAATCGAGAAACGCGAATGTCGTGTAGCATCGTCATGTATGCCGTGATTGTGGTTATTTTCCTCTTGTCCGTTGGAAATGTTCACAATCTTACTTGCGATCAAGTAGTAGTTGTTTCAAAATATACAAATGTTAACTTAAACGAGTTGCAAAAATTATCTCCAAAAGAAATCGTTAATTGTCTCTCGTATTTGGGAAGAGTAAATCTGAATATTTCACAAGCTGAATTTATTTGGGGTTCGATTATTGTTTTTTATAAAGATATATCAAATATTCCCAATAAAGTGTTATCGCTACTGCATTGGGTCACAATAGCTATAAAGCCAGAAGATTACCAAAATTTGACATTGAGTAACCTTGACGTCATAACGAATTTCGGTTTAGATTATAATTTAAGTAAAGAACAGCTTTTGGCAATATCTGATCGAGTCCATGAAGACTTTGGAGTCAAACAGCCGGAGGATTATACGTTTTACGATTTAACTGCCCTCAGGCAGATTTTGTGTGTTTTTGAAAGTAGTGAAATAGAGAGAATTCATCCTAAGCCATATAAAGAAGCCGCGCTGCTAATCGGGAAATTAAAGAATTGTAACTATGATGTGTTGAAAGGTTTCGCTAAATTAGCAGTTGATAAAGATGCTTTCGGTTCACCAGATAAATGGAAAAAAGATACAATCTGCATTTTGGGGGTCGTAGCCAAATATCTACCGCAAGAAGTTATATCGATATTAAAAATGAAGCTAGGGAATGATTTTCTCAAAGAAACCGATAAAAATATTACTCGAAAAGAGGATTGTGAAGATTAGGTCAAGCTAGCTTGTGGTTCGTATGCCACGAGGCATTCAATCGTATTCACGTATGTATTACCGATCAAGGCAATACGCTAAGCTGCCCTTGGGAAAAACCTGTATAGGAGTTCATTATTATTATATTAAACGCAATACAATAAATTGATTTGTAACATATACTTACTGTTTCTTTCCTTTTTTTAAGATTCCGGCCGGTTTGACGTCTAAATGATTCGAGAATTTGATTAATGCTAATTTTATATTTTGTCTCGGGTAGTTGTAGTCGGTAGTCAATAAATAACAGAGATGCATTGGACAGAATAATACAAGACCACTTTGGTTATGACTTATAGCCTAGCTTCCCAAATTGTTACCAAATGGCTAACGAAACATAAACCGTAAACGATGTACATTTTTTATTTAATGTAATAACTAAATACATATATAAATTACACAATAAACGTGTCCCAAGGCATATTGTCACGAAAACAGTCGAATCGGTTAAGAGTTACGATCAGTATCTTGAATAATTAATTAAACGGCCGAGGTGGCCCAGTGTCTAACATGTGAATCTTAACCGATGATTGTGAGGACAAACCACTGTGCACCATGTGCTTATTGAGTACTTTAATTCGTCTCTTAAAAACACTGCATGTGTGGGTTGAAAATCCAACATGTGTGTTTCCACCAACCCGCAAAATTCATCAGTTTCTTCATCAAAATATCAATACAGGCATAACGGACATATCAGTAGGAGTAATATTAACTTTGTGCGGTGCCAGTGTTTGTGGTCGAAGATGAACACGCGGTTCATTGGCTTGTCTGCTTACAGAAATGAATAAAAATTAAATAATAATGAAATAATGTCAAAATAAAAACTCCCTTCGGAGAGAAACCCTGACCTGAAAAGAATCGGTAATTCGATATTAAGCGGGATTTTTTCTTACCTAAAGTTTTAATTGCTTACAATTTTCAATAAACAAAAAAGTTGTCAGGTGGCCATCGTTTCGTTCTAAAGGTGTGTTATCTTTTGTATGTGTATGTTGTATTTGTAGACTTTGCATTTTTTTATTCTTGAACTGAGAAATTTGATAATTAAAAAAAAAATAACATGACACAATTCAAAATTCTCTATATGCAGTTGTAACTGGAGTAATTAGATTGTCCTTGTTCCTGATACCGGATTGTATTAAAAAAATAAGTAGGTACACTTTATATGCGTATGAACTTTGTAATGTAAATTGCGTTAAGCCGTAATGATAAACAAACTATATAAATAATGAAGTATAAAAAGAATGATATATATCTTTAAAAAAACAATTTCACACAAAAACAGAGCGTCAGCTTTTTTCGTAATTTTCTGATTGAATATTCTATCGCTAATGTCAGTACTACCTACTCAATTAAACGGGATTGTTAAAGCTATACTTACACAGAAAACATAAATCTTATAAGAAATATATATGCAACATATTATACAAGACATGTAGGTACATATATATTTTGTAGTATCGAAATAGAGGCAGCCAGCCATGTCCCCATAGAATGGAAGTTTCATAATAAAGTTTCTCATGATACACTTATCTGACCAAGTGTACCCGATCTAAGTCAGCCTTGACATTTTAAGTGTATCGTGAAACTGTACACGGCAATTATTCCTGACTTAATCATGAATTACGTAACGTATTACATTTAGAAATAAAGTAACAAAGACAAAATTATATAACATACTACAACATACATTACGAGGGTGTAATGGCAATGGAATGAATGCACGTTAGATTAAGACCGTTATTAGGTTCCTTCAATTTCAAAATTGTCATTGTGTAAAATATAAATTGGAGCTGTTTGAAAAAGGAACAATTTGGCTACTTTAGTGCAATATAGATAGGAGGATTGTCTTCTAAGTCGTTTTAACGTTTTAACGTTTTTTAAAGACCTAATCCTTCCTTAAAAGTTTAGTATAATATATTAATAATAAATGCGAAAATTGTGTTTGAATCTTCGTTCGATAGCTGAAATTTTTTAAATTTTATATATGTATATTATAGATCGGTGCCGAAATAGGGACTTTTCTAATTAACTAGCTAAGTCCAACTTGTTATAACAATCTCCTATCTGCTAGGTAGCATATTTTGTGTTCAAAGTATCTTCATTAAATTAAGGCTCCAAACTATAACCGTTTGTACTATACTAGAAATGTTCATAAGCATCCTTGTGTTACAAACGAGTGTTTGATGAGCTGGATCCACTTATACCAATACTTTTTAATTACCACTAAAACCATTCTATTTGCAGTAAGTATAAGTCTTTGACTGTCCCATTGCTGGGTTAACGCTTCCTCTCCTTTTTGAGGAGAAGATTTGAAGCTTATTCCACCACGCTGCTCCAATGCAGGTCGGTGAAACACACAGGTGGCAGAATTTCAGTGAAATTAGCCACATGCAGGTTTCCTCATGATGTTTTCCTTCCAAGACTACCGGTTAAGATTCACGCGTTCTAACAATTGGGCCATCTCGGCTGATTGCAGTGTACTGACTAAAACTCTATTATGGTGAAGAAACGGACGATATCAATTATTGCTATGGAGATATAGTAATTGTTATTATATTAGCAAACAAGATTTAGCTTACTAACTTTAATCAACTTAAAACGTTATTTCGTTATCGATTTTCGTGATAGACATAAAAATTTGATTGACGGTATCCATAAGACTGTTCATTTTTCTTAAAAAAAAAAAAACGATTTAACTACCAATTTCTTCACAAGTTGAGTTTTCGAACAGGTAATTTAAGGAATAATTATTTCTGCCACGAATTTTGTACTTAATACTTGAATAAATAACTGGCTCCAGCTGATTTTCGTTCATTTTTACAAAACATTCTAATGACACAATAATAGTCTTTTATAGATAAAAATACACAATTGTGTAATAATATCATGGTATGCCATTAAAGAATATTATGTATATACGATTATAATTATAGCATTGCATAATTCTTTTAATTGCATTTTAATTACTCCTGTTAATGTTTTAGACGTATTTTAATATTTGTTTTAATACAGAGTGTAACAAAAACCCTGTCCGACCCGTGAACTGGTTATCAGGTATCGTTTGTCGGTTCTATTTATGTAATCATTTTTAAAATACAAAGCAAAAAATTTATCCGAAAAATTATTTAATTTACTTAAATAACAAAAATTACATGGCAGCACAGGTGCGGATGATAGCGCTCAATAGTTCTTACCTATTGGGTAGCTAGGACACGAGGTTATGGTCTCAGTTGTCCATGAAATTAATACTTTTTTATGGGTAATTTTTTTTCATAGAATTTTAATACTGATTACATAAATAGAACCGGCACCTGATAACCAGTTCATGGGTCGGACAGGGTCTTTGTTACAACCTGTATATATGTATATGATAGAAAAAAATGTACCATTTGTAAACAAATACATTTATTACATAAAATTTATAAAAAATTAAAATGTTTGATTTCTTATGGTGATATATTTAGTTAATATATATTACTATTTATTTTAAAATGTCAAAAATAAGTATTCTATCGTGAAGAAAGCTAAAGCTCGTAGACTTTTCGCAGAATAGCTAAAAGTTATATATTCTAGACGTTGTCAAAATAAACAATTTCTTTCAATTGCAAAAGATTGAAATAAATATTAATTAATTAATAATATTAATAATTATCTTGTAAAGTCTTTAAGTAATGAGTTTGTAGCGACATCTATCTCGCCATATATGAAAACTAAAAACTGACGTATCCTACATCGCGATATTAAAGTTATTTGAGCGATTGAACATATACAAGAACCCGACAACAACCGTTGTGCTTTACACCCTGTTCCTCCCAACACCAAAAGTTTATGTTGGAAACCTTTTGAAATTCATATAGCTTTAATTAATAAATAAACATTACAATTTTTATTGCTAGTTAAAGAAAATCTACCAGAGGTTCGGAAAAAAAATATCTCTGACTTGAGGAGCACCGGCGAATAATAGCATTTGTTACGTTTCTTACTCAAACGGAACCAGATAAAAATATTAAGCGAATTTAAATCTCGAAACATCTCTCATCACAAATGTCTTAGGATGCTGTAAAGTAACTGAAGGAAAATAAATTAAAGGAGGACACGAGTATACGCAAAAATGAAATGATGAAATTATCTTTCGAATATAAAAATTTTGGAAATTTAAATAGCTTAAAAAGCTTCAAAAAACTTAGCATGTCTTTCCATTTATTTTATTTTATCTTAAATGGCGAGTATTCAAATATTTCTTTTATTTATTGTTTAACAATTGTTGTATGGGTTTTCGTTCAAATATATTGTTTTTTAGTAACTTCATCAAAATAATATTATTCGAATGTAAGAGCTTAAGGATCACATTAAGTAAAAACTGCAAGAAATATAATAAAATAAATATTTTGATTTAACTTATACATTTATTTGGTGGTAGGGCTATATAAGCTCATCTAGGCTTAGGCGTTAGGCGAAACAGCAGTACTTTGTATAGTTGTGTTCCTGTTTGAAGGGTGACAGAGCCAGTGTAATTACAGGCACAAGGGACATAACATCTTAGTTCCCAAAGTTGGTGGCGCATTGGCGATGTAAGCAATGGTTAACGTTTTTTACAATGCTAATGTCTATGGGCGTTGGTGACCACTTACCATCAGGTGGCCCATTTGCGCGTCCGCCTTCCTGAGCCATAAAAAAAACATCGAGAAACTGACTGAGAAAGGAAATGAAATATGTCAAATCATTAACGATGCCTTGACGTCAGCAATGAAAACGTCACTATCCCTCTATCACCTACACCTGTTATCTTGCCTAATTCTTAACTAGTAAGGGCTTATAATTACGTATATTAATAGAAATATATATAAGATTAAAGTGAAGGGAAAGTCTGACGTTTAATCCAACAATGTTAACCCAGTATTACCTTGAAATTATCCGTTATGTGAGCCTTGGCTGTAAACCTATACTCTGATCTAGGCTACGGCAGAGACCTTGACTGCAACTATATACTTTAGTTTAAGCATAAGAGAGCCATACTTATCAGATATATTTTTTAACCATACATAATTTATCCGTATAATAACCATATATAATACACAATTTATCTATGCAAGTCTTTATAAATATATTAATAAGAAAAACGTGTCTTAACGATCAGAAACGCTCTTCCAGTTAATGTTTTATGTTTTTAATTTAGAATATTTTGTTCTCAGGTTAAAAATAAAAAATGACGACCGCGAGCGTCCTGCTCACCGTGAGCACTACGTGGACCGCCAATAACGATATCTGTGAAAAAGATGAGCGCGTGGGCCGGTCAATCAGAAATATAGCAGCAGTGGCAGCAAGAGAACTGAGAGAAACTCCAGCAACTAAAGAACAAGCTATACGAATTATGCGCGATTGGATACAACAGAATAATGATATTAAAAATGTTAGACAAGGCAAGTATTACTAAAGTGTATGAACGATGAAGGTTGGCATGATAATCAATAGAAACGATAAAATATCGTATATAATACAGGTCACACATAATGTTTTTATTTGAATAGTATTAATGACACAGAATTACAATAGTCAGAAGCACGATATATTATTAATGAGACAAATGGTGTTCTTCCGAAATATTTCGGTCACGGCGGCCATTCTCAATAGAGTACTGCCAACTGGGCTAACGCAACTGCAACGTGCGTGTGTGTGCGTGGGCGGGAACAAGTGCATTTCTCTAAACTCTCATAATTCAGTGGGATAGCATGACTAATGATTGTATGTGTTTTGCGACACACGCGGCAACATCGGCAATTTCTAGGTTCTGGTCTTCAAGTTTTAAATATTCTCGGATCAAGATCTACAGTCACACCAACGAGGTATTCAATTGAACAGAGAGTAATAGTATAGCTATCACTCTCTGTTCAGGAGTTCCTCGGAAACATGAGAGCATGGTGTAGGCTTCGCGGTCCGAAACTATCTCATCAACTCCATAGAGACACCTGTAGGCGTGTCCGAGCGGATTATGGTCTTGCGTCTAAACACAAAAAGCGGCTTTGTCACTCTAATTTCCGCCTACGCGCCGACGCTTAGTTCAAAACCCGTCGACAACAGTTCGAAGAAACCGTGCGCGGAGTGCCTTCTACTGACAGACTGCACATTTTAGGTGATTTTAATATCCGCGTCAGTCAGGACACATCAGCCTGGCCTGAATGCCTCGGTGCACACGGCATAGGCAAACTTAACGACAATGGGCAACGATTGTTAGAGTTTTGCTCAAGGCACCAGCTGTGTGTTACCAACACCTTTTTTAAAGGAAAAATGATGCGGAAAGTCTCGTGGATGCACCCTCTGATCTAAGCACTGGCACCAGTTAGACCTTGCTCTTACAAGAAGGAGGGACCTGCGGGAAACGCTCCAGACACGGGCGTTTCACAGTGCCGATTGCGACACCGACCAATGTCTCGTTGCTACTCCACGAGAGTCCATTCTTCCAAGCCAAGACTCGTGACACGAAATTAGTGAAGTCATTGGGGGCACTCGTCCATGAAGAAGTCGCAACTTGGGACCAGCAAAAGTCGAATGGCAGAAAGTTAAATCTCTTCCCACTGACACTGCAGGGAAGGTTTTTGGATATCAAAAACTGAAAACTTACGACTGGTTTCTAGAAACGAGATGATTGACTCCAAACGCCAAGCCGCTTTAAATTTTTGCCTTAAACCTTGTGATGCGACGCGTGAAGGTCTCACGAAGGCAAAAGCCTCACTCCAGCGTAGCACGCCTTCGAAGCATTCTGGGCATTACGTGGAAGGACCGTGTGACAAACGAGTCTGTTCTAGGCGAGGCACAGCTGCCTAGCATCACGGCCATTCTCAAAAAGAGACGGTTACGGTGGCTGGGTCACGTGCATCGAATGGGGCAGTCTCGCCTGCCAAGGTAAATTCTACTCGGAGAGGTTGCAGATGCGAAAAGGTCTGTTGGGCGGCTTATGCTCCGCTTCAAAGATTGCGCTAAGCGTGATATGGTTGCGTTTAACATCCCAAGCAACCAATGGGAGGAGCTTGCCGAGGACCGTGCCTAGTGGCGACGTCTTGTTCACGAAGGTCAATCAAGGCATGACGATGCCTGGTTCTAATCATTAAAAGAAAAACGCATGAGGCGTCAAGAGCGGGCCTCAAACTCCCGCCCATCTGGGGGCACATACACTTGTCGGGAGTGCGGCCGACGGAAGCATCATGAACGCAAGTGTCTCCGCGATGCAGCTTAAATCATCGGTCATAGATGTAGAGGCCTATTATGATAGTATAGCTACTAGATATAGCGTATAAGTGTTAATTGGCATGACTTTGGTTTAACGAAGGCTAGTATCAGACCGAATTTTCCGGATTTTTTCAAGTTCATTCGACAGACGTGATAAATAATATCAAGCAGAAATGAGTAAAAAAATATTCCACAAATAAATAATATACAATAAAGAATTAATAAAGATAAGTAAGGTCAACCATCAAAAGACTGGTTTGAAACTTAAGAAATCAGGTCCTAGTTTTATATTTAAAAAAAAACTTAACAGATGACAATTACATTGCCTTTGTTTTTATCCACAAAGGAAGACAGCGAATAAGAAATTGTTTGTTATAAAACCAATAGAATAGACTTTAAAGACCACACAGCTTTATAATATGTCAAGGACGCCAGGCCTTGTTTATCATGAAGCAAGCTTTGGGGATAATATCCTTTATATAAACTTAAGCTGTCGGTAAAATTGCCTTTCCCTTCTCGAGAAATACATGTAACAAATATTACCAAATTATAAACACGTTAATTTTTTTACAGATGAATCATTCTTACTACGTTTTCTTCGTCACAAGAAATACAGCGTGCCAATGGCTCAGCAAACACTCTTGAAATATTTGAACTTGAGAAAGTTTTATCCCAACATATTCACCAATTTAGACTGCGAAGATCCAAAAATAAAGGAGATTCTAAGCAATGGGTAAATATTTTGAATATTTCAGTCCAGTCCGCTCATTAAAAATATAGTATAGTAAGTATGTAAGAATGGTTAATGCATAGTCGGAAACGATAATACCAATATACTAATCACAAGCGGCGATATTGGCCCCAATATGCAAAAAAAAACCTACTAACATGGTTACAAAACAAGGCGTCCGTATTATGCAAGACACTTGCTCAATTTATACTTTTTTAATTATAAATGGCGTATCGTTGTTCACAAACGAGTATAGCTTTTTCGTTCAAATATCGACTGTATTGCTATCCACTTAAGGTATGACACGCATAGCCTGAGATAAAGGCCTATGGGAGATATGTATCATCAGTTATTTGAAAGTTCCCGAGCGAAGCCTTGAACTCTTAGCATTGCGAACATGTTATATAAATGCAATTTCCTTTGGTGACATAATTGTTTGACGTTACAAAATAATTACTTAATTTCAAGGTACATAGTTGTTTCGCCGCTTCGAGACAGCAAGGGTCGTCGGGTCATCGTTTACAACATGGGTAAGATCTAGTACAATGACATTAGGTGTTAAGTAGTTACATAATGTGCTGTGCGATTTGCTTTGTTTGTGGACGAGCACGTGCGAGTTTTGTATTTATCTTTGCCTCCTGCGATGTTATTGACTTTGACACTGTCTAACGTGCGACTTCATATGTGACATTACACATCTTCATTCATCCATAAATCCGTGTGATGACTTTCATTTAGAAACTAAAGCGTTATATCCGTTATTATAGTGTTAATTTAGATCGCTTCATTTAAGATAATTGTGTGGATAAACATATGGACATTAGGATAATTTTATGTGCAGGCAAATTCGACGCATCGAAATTCGGCTGTTGGGACATGTGCCGCTCTCATATGGTTGTTTATGAAACCTTGATGGAAGAGTCGACGGACCAGATTTTCGGTTTTACACACGTGGGCGATGGTAGCGGGTCGACGACTGCTCACGTGACCACTTGGAACCCCATAGACTTTGCCCGTCTTATAAAGTGGGGCGAAGTAAGTTATAACAATTTTAATACTTTAATATTTAGAACTTAACTAATATTGTAAATGTAAAAGTTATACAGAAAATCACATACGCGAGCGAAGCTGCAGGCTGAATCTAATACCTATTGATATAAAGCGTTTTGATTTTCGATGGCGGTGTCTTTGAAATTGATCCAAATGATTTGTATGTTATAGAGTATTTAAAAAATACGTTGTGATCAATCTCAGGCAAAGGCAGGCAGTTATGACACAATGTCGTATAAGGTTCATTATTGTGTGTATTTAATTATTGTTATGAATTACTCTTTCGTAAAACTCGTTCTGACAACGACCTGAAGATGAAATAACATGATGAATTATCAGGTGTCATCTTTACCCTTATACGTATACAACCTTCACCTCCTTTACCTTTGAGAGAAGACCTTCAGTAGAGCAAGTAGTCGTAAATTTTGTTTTTTGACGATAATTAACATTAAATTCATAACTTGATTTAAACATACTTATTATATTATTATGAAATATTGTATGATTTTCGCACCCTGCTTACACAAATGTATGAAGGAGAAATTTAGTGATATCGTATGTATTTGATACACAAATAAGCAATAGAATGAAATTCTTTAAGTTGACATTATTCTTGTTAATCTTGTATGAAGCTATATTTAGCCGACTAGGTTTATAGGAAGTATAGTTGTTGGCAATGGACGATAACAAAATGAAATATTATGTTGACAACATAAATTAAAATTGTCATAATTATTTACAGTAAAGAAATATGTAAAACTCGCGAGCTTAATTATAAAATAGCTATATAATTAATAGGTGGCTCATTAATTACAATTTCGTGGCTAAAATATTATAGCAACGTCGAATATCATTAAGAGCTGTCACTCTCTTAATACTAAATTACTTGTAAAATAATATTAATGACAAGAGATTTAAATAAAAAAGTTTCATTTACTCGTTTATTCATCAGAAAACGTGTATACGACCGCGCTCCAATATTATTTTTGACGGTTAAATTTGACATTTCTGATTAATATTGTCAATCAGATAAGTCATACAATAGATGTCGTATGTTACACATGCTATTGCGTAGTTTTTTCGTAATTGCGATTTTTCAATGATTAAATGTTGAACGCGTTACTCTGAGGAACTACGAATCCGATTTGAATAATTCTGTTTCCGTTAGACAGTCGTTTGTTGAGGAAGGCTAGACTTTAAAGTTAATATGGAAGAATAAGCGAAGTGGTAACCATTAACGAAAAACAAATTCAAACTGTATGAAATAGGCAAATGTAATCAAAATTTAATGCTGGGTAGACGTCGCATAACAAGTTAAACCAATGTTTAAATTATTAAAAACTTTGCTTCACGTAAAGATAAGTTTAAAAACATTATAAACATGAAATTCTGCATTTTACAATCGAATATTTCGAAAATATAAATGATAGACGAATAATCGTATCGGTTACATTAATTTTATGTAAAATTTAAAACTAAAAATTGCATCATGAATGAATTAATTCGTCGAAGTTTGATCGCAAGGTCACTCGTGAGACTGTTCTTTGAAGAGTTGTAGAACCAGAAAGGACCTTGATATTATGTTAAATGAAAGTAAAAAAAAAATACCATTAAATAAGACAGCATTCCAATCGAAATTACGACAATATGGTGTAAAACTAAGTAAATACCTGTGAGCTTATGATGCATTTTTTAATCCGTCTGATATTGAATATATAAAGTTGTGGAGTTCGTTTGTTTGACCAAACGTTTTCAGGAACATTTTTGGATCATCATCTTACTAGTCCGATTTGTTTTTTTTTTTACGTTCTTTAACGGCTACATAAAATCAGGCTGTTACCGCGCTAAGTAGCTACTTAATATAAAACTGAATAGTTTGTTTGAAGGGCTTAATATCGAGAGCTACCAAACCGATTTGAGTAATTATTTTTAAGATTTGACGCAGGTTAAACTACGTGTCAAAGCTTACGTGCACCATTTAAAAAAAAAACTAAAGATATAAAACTTACGGGGTATATAACATCTGTTAACGACATGGACACTAACTAAGAACGAACATCAAAACGACACAACAAACGCATTGTTGTTTTCGAAAAACTAAAGTTTGCGTTGCGTAGTCGGCGTACGTAACGCTGATGACGGCGCGGTAGAATTCTCAGCATTCCACAATGAAACAACGTGAATAACAAAATAAATAATAATATATATAATATTAAGATGTATATAATATATGTAGATATAGATATGTATGTGTAATTTAGAATATATTTATTCATATTAAAACTATAAATAAAACACTAAAAATAACGTCGCAAATACCTGTAGCGATAAGATTATTATCAATAAAAAAAAACTTACAATAAAATGAGTACAAAAAAATGTTTTATTTTTCGTATGAATTTTAAAACATTGTTTTGTTGGTAATAAATATTTTTTATGAAAATATAGTCGCTGACGTAAATAAGTAAAAAACAAGTATTTAATTTATTTTTATTTTAATACGTCAGCTTAAATATAGTTTCATTATAGATATTGAATCATTTAGAGTACTAAGTAGACACCATAACTATTAACACTAATCATTCAGTATAATAAAATTGTTGTTAATAATACGATTTGTTTTAGCAATCGATCCCGATGCGTCACAAAGAGTTCCAGCTCATTAACGTTCCGGTCGCCCTCAAGTACATCATTGACTTTGCGAAAAGCAAAGTCTCCACAAAAATTAAAGAAAGATTACATGTAAGTTTGCACGAGTAATTTGCATAATAATAATAACCTGTTGTTGTTAATATGTCATGGCCTTTAGCCAGCCCTTTCATTTGGAGCTGATTACACCACGCTGCACTAGTGCGGCTCGGTGGATACACATGTGGCATGGCAGTTACATCTGTGACATGTAGCTATACTAACGATGTGTTCGTTCACTAGCCCAGTCGGGTTAGCATTTGACCTTGCATTAATTCTAGGTAGAAATGTTATTACACTACCCTTTAGGGGGAGATTTATATATAATTAAGCTCTAAAGTTGATAATAAACGGGATTATTTGCTAACTAGATATTGCCTCTTTTTTCTGCTTAATTCCGAAAATATTGATCGTAAGTAAAATACACAAGAAAAAAAAGAGTAGAGAAGCACATAAACAAAAATTTAAGCTCTTATCATTTTTGTTTTTTAGTTGAATATAATCGAGTTATTAACGAAAAATGGTAATACCTTTAAACCAAGATGGCGGCTAAAGCAGGGGTCGAATTTGGTCGCCATTTTGAATTTATACTCCCACTGACCCCCGCTAAAATGTGGTGCAATAAAAATTCTACCTAGAATTAATGCAAAGTTCGGCCCTTTTTTTGATTAACCCGACTGGGCTGCACTGCCGAGCATTAATTATACTACGCTCGCACAGATTTGAACTCACGATCATCGATTGGTATTCACTTGTTCTATCCTCTAGCTATTTCGGTTCTAATAATCTTACTATCCTGAGTTGAGGTCTACTATATACAAAGATTTGCTTTCTACTAAATACATGTCAGAAATGTGTAGGCAATTTGAAGCAAATTGTGTCTTCATTCAACTTCAAAACTATAAAAAAACAGGTAGCTCATTTTAAAATTAAGTAAATTGAATCTCATTTTATACTATATGATAATAAACGATTTGTTATTTCTAGAATCATTTAAACACATTCAGTAAAATGAACTTAAATTAATGTAAAAACGTAAGAATAATACGTTTTTTTTTCTCTATAGGTCAAACTTGTTCGTTCTTACTAGTTCCACTTAAAGGGTATCCCGGCTGTATAAAACGGCTGCCATTTGTCATTTCCTGGTTTTCAAACTATTAAAGGGTAATCAAATGTATTCCGGTAATCAGAGTCCGATATTTATGATAATAACTGCGTTTTATTATCACTGCGGACACGTTGAGTCAGGTCGACTCCAGGAAGTAGATTTCATATATTATGAAATATGTTGCTTTTTATATAGGTAGACTCACTGACAGAAACAGCCACCTCGTAAGTGGACACCACCACATATATACAATAGCTTAGTTAATATTCCTTATGTGAACTATCCCTCACATCGAAATTGCGCCCATTATTCCTGTAGTAAAAAATTTGGAAATTTAAGTAGAAAAGTTATGACCAATGGACGAACATTAATATATAATATATAACAAGTAATATTAGATTATATTAGACACAAAATTAAATTACAATGAAATGGAAAATATTTTAAATAGTATATTTTTAAAATAATATGATAACTTAGAATGCTCTCTCTTATTATACTTAGAATACCTTCTCATGTATAATGTTGTCAAAATTTGGTAAGAAATGAGTTATAAAGTAATTAATAAATTAAATCTATATATTAATAGTACTAAAACCAATAATACTATGGGTAGTGAAACCAATAAAATTAACTGGCATCAACATCCCAAAGTATTTCAAGAGATACCGAGGAGCCCTGACGGCAGCTGAAGCATTCCAAATGATGCCGATGCATTCCGAAGGCTGCCGACCAATTACTTAAGAACACTACAAATTTGTTTTTTACCTACGATCATCATTACTAAAATTTCAATTTTATTTTTATACTATTAAGTTTACGTTTCTATTCGTCGTATATGCCGTTACGCCACTAGGCGCAGGTGTTAATATAATTTAAATGACACAATACCAAAGATTTGCACAAAACAGATATAATTGTGACTCCAAACGATACCAGTATAATTATAATAATAATACTAATTGGTTTCAGACTCACACAAATATCAATAATCTTCAAAATGAAGTGGACGTTTCGTGTCTACCGACGTCTTATGGCGGTCACATACCCTTGCAAGATATGATCAAATACACAAGAGATCTGATGCTGGAGAAAAGACAGACTCTTCTCGCTTTAGACGAGATGGAAATGATTAACGCATCCGGAATAATATCTTCACGGAATCCATCAAAGGTCATAAAAGGAGACAACGTGTCAGTCGAAGGCAGTTTTAGAAAATTAGAAATAGATTAACTGTGATGTACGATTTAGATTAAACTAGAACGTCTAAGCATTTACGTATTGTAAATAGGTTAAGGAATAAAGGATCTAAATATAAAAAGTCATGTCTGGTGGTAGCTGTAAGTGATAAAAGTTATCTTTCTTATTCAACGTCGGCTGTTAGATTAGCAGCTAAAACCATAATCAAATATCAAATTATATAATAATATTTGTTATATGTACAATAACGGCCTCACTTATAAACGTTGTTTAGTTGAACTTAGATTTATCTCTTTCTGTCATCATTGATTTGATATAAGAAAGAAGAAGACAGACATTGTTTAACTAATCACACCCTAAACAACATTTATAGGTAAAATCGTAAAACACGTTTAAAAATAATAATAATTTCGATATACCCATGTCGTTTATTAAAATATTCAATATAGCAGTTCGACACAACTATGTAATAGTATATAGCGGTATAGTTATTTTCTTTTCTATTCTAAACATCATTTATAGCTAAAAATGTTGCTTAGAATGTGATTGGTTATGTATCGAATAAATTTTATAATAGGTGGTAAATTTAAAATTTCTATGATTTGTCTTATGATTTGATTTGAGATAATATCATTGCTTTTGGATGTTGTTATGTTTTTGAATTGATATCCAAATATTATAATAAATAACGACAAAATTACAAATATGTTGTGTTTTTAAAGTTCAAGAAATCAGTGGTTTACGTGTGTATGCGTCATAAAAAAATCAATTTATTTATTTTATGCGTTCCAACAAAAGTATTAAAATTTATTTTTATTCTTGGCACCCAAAAGCCTTGTCAGCTTGTGTGCCACACAATCTGCCGACACGGTTTATGAATACGGTCATGCCTAAACATCATATTTTTATTAATGATAAAAAAAACTAATTGGCATATAATTAAAATACGTGCAATTTGACTATTGAAAAAAATTGTAAAATATTAATGATATTTCAATGATCATAATGTTCAGATGGTGTTAAAATTACATTATCTTATTATATTTTTTTATTAATAAATAAAAATAAAAATTATACACTTTTGTTATTTAATCATCCTTGGTTCATTATATAACTATTTAAATAAATTAATTAAAAATGTATTATGTGAAGGCGAACTTAGTAAAGACAGAGATGTAAAAAGGTCACATCTCTTGCGAGAGAACTTTCTGGAACTTTTGAGGCTTCCACGTGTTAGAGTTTTTCTCACGATATTTTCATTTTATTTATTGTTTTTATCAGTGCTGACCACGAAATGAATTTAAAATACAAATTAAAGAAATATAAAATCAATGGTGCTTGTCTGGATTTGCGATTCACATGTTTTATTCACTCGACAAATACCGATATTTTTTTTGTGATGAGAATTTTTATGTAATAATTAGACAATGGGGTAACATATTTCTTCCCGCTATTTTAATTTTAATGATAAAAATAAAGTACATAATTAATTTCATTAAAATTGTCAACTATTTTTTAATTACCATAATAATAATCTGTAAAACATGTCATCTGGGATCGCTCACCAAATCGATCGTCAAATTCTAAGGTTGCTATTTCTAGAAGACATACAGACGTTTGAACCAGCAACATTTGACAAATTTTTAATTCAGTTCGTGTTTAACTAATAAAGGAATGACAAACTGAAACATTCCATTTATTTTTTTTATTCACAGATAGAAGTAGCTGAATTGGAAAAAAGGCCAGCTGATGGTAAATGTTCATCACTGTCACCTTGGCATTGAAAGAAATTTTATCTGCGAGACATTTTACATTTTTTTTTTAATGGGCTTTGTAGATAAACTTAAGCGGTATAATATGGCTTCTAGTTTTTATTTTTTAACATGAGCATATTATTACTATTACGCCGATATTAATTAGAATACCGGTATTAAGAGGTATACCGGTATAATGGTAACGAAAGAGATAGAACTACAATTGTGTGCAAAGAGTGAAACACGTAGGGTCCTGGTCGTTGTATTTGACAAGTCGAAGGTCAGTAGGGTGTCATTGTATATTCCTGAGTTATGATGTTGTAAAAAAATGCGAAAGGATATTTTATTGCTTAAAATTACAAGAACGTTATGGGAGAAGGAAATTCAGCATTTAACCTCTATGGAAATAATGGTTTAATAAATAGTACGAATCCAATAACAACCTCATTAAAATGCTGTGTTTTCTGTTCAAAACACGTCAACAATCAACAACAACACGTTTAAAACATTATTATTGCATTTAATCACCTATTTACGATGAAAATTTAATAGCTTCTCTTTATATCGAGATTATTAGTACAAAAACAAATCCAAGAGTATAGAGACAAATTAAAAAGCATCTAACCACTTAGCGTTACCTCTTTCATTTATTTAATCTAATGTGTACCTCGGTGTGTCTCACTTTATAGTAAGTAGTTCCAATTGTTTATTTACATTAATTAATTGTATAGATTTATTATGAAATTTTCATATTTTTGTTATATTTTTTCCATGTTTTGTCTTTATTAATAGTTCCTCATTTTTTACTTGACGTAATTTATTTTAAAAAAGGTTACTTACAAATAATGTACTATTTTTTTTCTATGCATAGTTATGCATATAAGTGAGGTAGCAATTTTTATATTTAAGACATTGTGCTCTAGAATAAGAAACAAAGACATAAGCGGTCCTAATTATTAAAATAAAATCCACCCTCATTGCTTCTCCGATATATATTTTTAAAGAACTACAACAACAGAATGAAGTGTTTACAGACAAAGTTTATAATTATATACAGACTTTTTTGATTTTATGTAAAAAGAAAAGTGTTGTTTTTATTTTTTATAAAATAGAATCAGAACTTATAACATTTGAAGATATGAATGTTTCTGAGCCTACATATTATGAAGTAACTATCAAAATACTTTTGTGGCATAAAATAGTTTTAACTATAGCTAAGCAAGTATGTAGTTATTTGTAGTCAATTTGTATTTACATTTCGGAGACATACCGATTAAGAGATCATTTTAGAGAAAAAATAATTTATTATATTACCAAATGAAAGTCAGTATACTACAGTCAGTTCAATTTTACTAAGATGCCATTCAAGATTATAAGGACCTCTTCTTTATATTTCGTCGTTTAAAAATATCCTAAGTAAAAAGTTTAAAAGCGTTCTAAGTAAACGTGAAACGAAACATAGAGTAAAAGTCATGACCACTAAATGTTCTTTTACTCGTACACATCACAGGTCTGGGCATAAAATATTTGTTAACATCAAAGGTCTTAACGGATTTTCTAATTATATCATAAAATATTCGTAAAAAGCCATATAACGAGCTATACGACGTCACAAGATGGCGTATACCACCTATGAAATTATATCTTGAGATCATAATTCTTTCACGTAGACTAGGCTTGATCGTTTTTTCGAGTTATATATACTGTTCGAATAACGGATAAAATAAACACGTCTAAATTAATTACCCTCTTAATAATATCAACTTACCATTCACCACTTTCCCTATTTTGTAATTGTTTTTTTCTCAATATATTACGTGATCTTAATATAATGTGTTGACATTATTATGTATGCGATCTTAATATGTGTATTTTACGTAAAAGTGTCATCAAATATATTTGTGTTACAAGTGATCATTTGATTTGGCAAGTTTATTTGCTTGATCTTTCCGCCTTATTCAATATCTTCAATTTAAATTAGTTGATAATAAAATAAATATCGTGTCGTTTATGTATATAAGATTAACAATTTTCGTTATGGCGATAGCTCATAGACTATTAAGTTCAATTATTTGTTGCTCTTTGTTTACACAAATGAAAGGTATTCATGGAAAATAAAACGAAACCTGTTTCTCGTTGTTCAATATCAAGAATAAGCTCATGGACCTTGCTCGTTATATAACAGTTATGTAATCTACATACTTCTGTACCTCGTTGGTCTAGTGGCTGGGTATAAGGCCGCGACCTTATGGCTCGCGGCGGCGGCCGCGGTTCTTAGTATTTATCCCAGGGTCAGGCGGTTAAAAAGATATATAATAAAGTTATTGAGTTTTCCGGTCGAAAAATTCTTAGGAAATGCCCAGAGGCTAGGTCCTGTAGGTTTCCTGTACCTCGGAAAGCGCATAAAACCGTTGGTCCTGAACTCTTTCCCGTCCTGTCGGATTGCCGACTCATCGGATTATGAGAGTGCAAAACTGTGTGCGCAAACACTTGTGGTCTGTAATTTTTATCCTGGGCAGTTCGCTAGTCGCATGATCATGTAACCACATCATCATGTAACCTAATGCTCACGTAATAATATATTTTGTATGACAAAAATCCCATTGTTAAAGGAATTATGATACGTTGAATTGACGTCGAATAATCTTACTATTGAAATACAGTGCATTTGTGGAGTTTTTCTTTTTTTCTATTGTATTTTATTCTATTATTTATATTCATTTTAATAGACCCCTTGACAGCATTGGAGCGTTGACTGGATGTCGGTACTTAGCGATAATCGCCGGTTGCATCGAATGCTTTCTTGTATGTACACTTCTATTTTTTGTGAATACGAGTCTTTTATTTATTAAGTCGAGATGTCTCAGTGGGCAGGACACGTGAATCTTAGCCTAAAATTTCGGGTTCATAGTCGGACAAGAAACATTTTTCATGTGGTTAATTTGTTAAGGTGTAGCATTAGCATTCTTTACCCTCAATACTAGGTAAGGTGTTTGCTCAGCGGCGTAACATTTACGAACCATTACTTTTATCATAAGCCAGGTGCTTTTCTTCATCTGCATTAAGTATAATTATAATTCTGACAGTAATTCGAAAGACATTACAATTAATGTTTTGCGGAAAATAATTTTCCTTAGTCTATATTTTAAGTATTTATTAACACGTGTACTGTAAAATACATTAAAAAACAATAACTCTTTTATTAACTCAATAATTGTATTGTAAATACAATAATGGATAAATCGGGCCGAGTTTAATTCGGCAGTTCTTTTTAGTTCTTAGGCGCTTCTTTCCGAACCGGTAGTAGATTTTTCGACTGTGAATAAGTAACAGTAATACTTCTACATTCAATAAATATTTTTGGCCTGGTCTCCTCTCTCCACCTCTATTAACATAGGTGCTATTTATGAAATAAATCCGTAAGTAATATGCGCTATGTCAAATTTCATTAATAATGCGATGATTCTTTTGAAGTCCCAATGTTACAATTACTTGATTTATTAAACATAAAAAACATGACCTATTTTGTACTCGCGAGTGAAAGCGACGGCAACCTTCTACCTTAGTAACGTGGAGAAGATAATCCTGGCCCCCTCGCGTTGCTACGCAGCTGTCCGATCCTTTGTGGAGAAATCGATTACTTGTCGGGGTAGTGTAGGGCTGCCACCAAGCGGGTAAAAAATGCGATTTTATTTTTATTGCTTTTATTTAACTTCACCGTTTAAAACCTGCAACTGATTTTGGACCAGCTTCAATTAAACGATTGAGCAGAAATTTTGCACACATTTTAGGTTCTGGTGACAAAACAATAACACATATTTAATATAATATTATTGGGCATGGAATTAAATAGGGACATGGAAGCAATTAATTAAACGTCTTAAGTGAAATTGTGTTGGACACTCAAAATGAGGTGAAGTAAAATGGAGTAAAGCAAAAACATTATCGTTTCCATTGAAACAAAATAGGAAGCGTGGACAATATAAGAGATAGGTCGATGAAATCATTGCGATTGTAGAAAAAAAATAGATAAAGATAGCTTAGGACCGGAAAAAATGAAAAACCATTGGGGAAGGCCTTTGCAACTGCAAACAGACAGAGAGAACTAAAAAAATAAAAGAAATCTTATAAGTATCTTATAAGTAAAAAAAAAATTGTTATAACGAGCTAAGTCAGAAATAAATGCTTATATTATTATAGGACTTGGAATAAACAAAGCTTGATTTTAAAAATGTGTTTTACTTATTATAAAGATTTTCCTATTTATAATATTTTATTTTATTTACCTGGTCCTTTTTCGTATTCTAGAGAATATAAATTTGTTTTATAGCGAAATATTATAAAAATAATAATTTATGTACATTTTATTTAAACAAACGAGAACAAAAACATAAGGCATATCATAAAGTATTTACTGGAAATCATCATGATATTTCGTAATTTCTAATATATTTACATTACTTTAATCGATAATTAATCGGTTGATAACCCTAGTTTCTAGTAACAGAGATAGCTTGTGCAACTAGTCCCGTCTAGCACCCTTTTATAGACACGTACAAGGCACTGATTGGTTCGCACAGGGGAACAGGGATATTTATTTGAAATATACCCCTTTTCGAGATTATCCGAACCGCCCTTAAATATGGGCGTGTCCTCGCATATAGTATAATATACCTAGGTATATTATTATCAGACTATGATATGGTATTGAGTAACGTGGAATAGAGTGGCCCAAGATAGACAGGAATGGAAAACGTTGGAGGAGGCCTTTGCCGATTGGCAAACAGACCTAAAAAAAATAATTAAGTATTAAAATAGAATAGATTAAGATTAGTTTAGCAACAAAAATATATTTGAGTTTCCACACTCATAGTTATTAGTTCTTAATACTTTGTAAATTGATATTAAGTTGGTCATAGCTATTGATAAAGGATTTTCAAGGCGACGATCGAAACAAGGAGAAACCATCAAATTATCGGAACATCCGTTTTAATTTATTTCAATCATTAATCCGTAATGGTTTTTAAACTGCTTACTTGATCTTTCCTTTTAATAATATTGTAACGTTGATATTTTGAGAGGTTGAGTGAAGTGGAGTGTTACGGTGAGGTGAGACAAGGATAAGAAAGGAATTATGTTAGGTTGTCAAAACATATACCTAATCAATTTATGACAGTATTATAATATGTGATAAAGTTTTTGTAGATAGGTACTTATATAATATTGTACGGTACATATTGCAATGTTTTAAATTTTCCACAATATTGCGCAAATTTGATTATTTTAACCGATAGCACGGTGGACGCGGCTCATACCCATCATTCATTTAGCATTAGCATAGTTTATGTATACAGGGTTATTTGTAACACACCAACAACCTCGCAGGACTAGATAGCTAACATCATAGCAACAACTTTTGTTCTGTAATGGGAGTAAAAAGATTTCGTTAAAAGTGATAATTTTTGAGCCAAGTGACCCGTAGAAATAGGTGACCCGATGATAAATAATTACCATTGCTCATAGATATTGTCGCTGTAACAAATATTAATCAGTCCTCGAATCCTTAACCAGACATGTCAATACGCTATCAACCTTGAGAACTAAGCGTGTAGTTACATTACCTCACCCTTGAAACCGGAGCACAACAATACTACCAATACCATAAAGCTCTACCACAAAATTATATTTATTTTGTCTTATCAGTTCGTTCAAAAACGAAGCAGGAGCTGTCCACCGACTTACATATGCAAGTATATGTATCCTATTATTTATTGTAAATGACCTACAGTGCCAAAGATCCCGGTTCTCTGCTTTCCGCATCCAGTCGGCATGTAATCGGGATCAACCGGCCGTAAGTTATAAATAGCCTCTAGACCATGACTTATCAGAGCTCTTGCTCTGCACGCGAGATCCAGATCGACATCGGGCCGGTGACCGACTACTATTAAAATTATTTAGCGTCTTCGTTTCAAATCAAACAAGTTAATTTTTTAAAATTATTTATATAGTTTCTTGTAGTGTTGTTACTATTACCTCTTATATTTAATTTCCAAATTGATTCAATTCAATTTTAAGTGTTTCTTTCCCTTAATTATTATTTTTGAGGCGTAGTGTCTTTTTTGCATGTTTAATCAATAGGTAAAAGTTGCAATACTATAAGTATTGCAACTTTTACCTATTAATTTTTAAACTTTTAATTTGGAATTATTAATGTATGTATTCCTAAATAAATAAATACAGTCCATTTCAAAGCAAGTCATGCATGTGGCTCTCCTTTATAATTATAGAACCTTATTTTTAATTTTGTAACATATTTTATACATTCATTATCGAAACATTTTAATAAATAATTTAATCTGTGTTAAGAATATGTCAAATAATTAAAAAAGACTAAATTGCCTTTGGTTTGGTAGGTCCTTGCAGCGAGGGCAACGGTAGTGGTATAGCATAGATAAAGCACACAAAATAGTACTAACCTCAATGTGAAAGTGACATTTGTAAAAAAAAATATGTAAAAAAGGATAAAAATCATTGATAGGTATGTACTTATTATTGGCAAGCAAACTTTTTGTTTACCGTTCCCGTTAAAGTCCCGGACGGTGCGGACCGCACCCTACGTCCCTGCCATGGTAATTCAGAAAAAAAAATGTTTGAAAACTGGTATAGGAAATATGCCAATTTAAAAAAAATAACTTCCAAGGTCATGTTAAAGAGCAACTGCTACCACAAACTGGGGAAAGCGATGATTTAATTTTTTCAAATATCCTAGTATTGTAATTGTGAACCTAAGAGCTGACCCTATTTTCAGTTGTATGCAAATTATGATGAACTTACCAATATTATTTTGTTTATTATGACAGGACTACTAAATAATTTGTTAATATTTTGATAAGGTTGGGATATAGGTTTCTTATAGTACAGAATAATGTTGCATTAGTCCTTATTTGTTTTGATTTAATTTTCATAATAAATTGTCACCAATCCATTGTCTATGTCACTCAAAGCCATCTTTACAAATGGACTTTTTTTTGTGGCTATTTATTATTACAAAAAATATTGATTACTGTGGCTATGTAACGTTTAACTTACCCATCATGTCTCGATATACCAGTTATGTTTCATGTCCTGTAGATTTGGAAAAAGGGGATTAAAAATATGTACCGTAATCAATAGTAGCCAAAGCTGATGTAAAATCTGGCCCACAAAGTTGAGCATGAGAATTAATTGAAAATTTTTACATGGCAACATTTTATAAATGTCACTTTTTGTCACCCGCACGTTCGTATACATAGGTCTTGCAACTTCAGTATGTGGTACGTTGACATACTGATGCTGTTAGGTTCAATTTACGGCCGCCAGAGGCATGACAACTATCCCGAGCATTTTTTCAAATCCAAATAAAACAGTTAAATAACAAAACAAAAATAACAAAAAATCCGCAAAACAAAACGATATAACAATGATTAAATAACACAATACTTGGGAGACAAAAACATCAGCTTCGATAGCAGCGACGTAGTACCTCAAGCGGATGGTATTGCGAATTAGCAGTTGTTACACACTCGCGCCTCATCTCTCACCACTGAAATTGGACTGTTGCCAGATCTGTGTATACGACCGTGGTCACCCAGCATAAAGTGTGGGGACGTATTAGAAATACGCATCCCAATTTTTGGGGGTTAATGGGGTGGGGGACTGAGGGGGTTATGTAAACAATCAAACCTAGACTTACTAATTGTATTACTTTTTTATAAAGTGTCAAGAAAAAATATTAGTACTGTACTTAGTGACGCCACATGTAGTTTTTTTAGTTTGCCGTTTTTCAGGCTCAACTTTCGTGTGGCATACCACAGGGGAGACTCAATCAAATATTTGAAAAGTTTCTAAAATCGATATTTTTTGAAGATATCGCATATCATTTTAATGTCGCAATGAAATCGGAGATAGCTTTAATATGTTAAAACATGACGTTCTCAAACTTATGAACATTATTAATTAAACTAATTACTAAACGCTAAATTAAATCACCGAAACAACGTAATTTTCTAAAAAATAAAGTGCAAGATTTTTTCTTTTTCTGATTACAAAGGCCTTTAATTTTTAATGGAAGTTATCCTGTTCAATACCGAGACAACATCGGAGTCCCTGTTTCAAACTTATTATCTAAGGCGAATGACATGTTTCTTGCAAAAGGGAGATTTTAGTAAATGTTCAAAATAATTTTAATTTATCTATAGCCAAAACGGTCTGTGGATATATAAACTTCAAAGAAAACTTATTCTAAGCTTACCTGCCAACGCCGCCGTATAAGTGCACAATTCAATTCAGATTCGATTTTAATTACGTTTCATCAATATTTCTTATTTTATTTACTATAATTATACCGCTTGATTTCAAAATAAGAATAAAAATAAGTAATTTATTGAAAATCTTAATCAAAATATATTACATAACAAGGTATCGAGATCGTGTGAAGTAATCACTCACAATTATTATATAATAATGTAATTAGTAGGTATATACATGCACTTGGTTCACAATATAAAAATAATATATTTTATTACTAAGACAATTGTTAGATTACTACTTATTTTCATACATAATTTACAAAAGAAAAATATTTTATAGATTATGTGCGAGAATGTTTTTCTCTCGGAAAATAAATGCCTTTATATGTAGTTAAAGGCGTGCCTGATCCTTGCGCCCCGTATTTTAGCGTTTTGCTTCAGCAACATAGGAACGTTGCTCCATGCAAATTCCTCGGCGAGTTCTTCGATATTATTGTACCAGGTTCGGCACCCAGGTCACTTGTATATAGTTGGATCAAACGTGGTCATCTCCTCACCGATTGCTAGAAACAACATCTTAAATCGCCGCGAGACACTCTTGTAAAGTATTGATATCTCTTCTGAAATCATAAAGCAAATGTTAGGACAGTTTATAAATTAGTTTATAAGATTTATTAACAAAAGAAATACATTTGAACAAGTAGATACAAATGAGAACAATAGTGACTCGTTTATAATAAGTATATTTATTGAAAATCAGAAACAAACATATTACGTAAACAAGTGTCGAACTCTACCACCGAGTGAATCAATTATCAATTATCATATAACAGTGTAATTTATACATGTACATGGGTCACAATACACTAATAATATTACATTACTAATACAAATGGTACTGAATATTAAGGCTTTTAACTTTATATATAGATTCATGGTCATTACTTGTTGAGCAACAGTTGATAGGTATCGTTGATGAACTGCGACAAAGTCGCTGATTACTGTTCTTACATGAACGTTTTTTGATCACGCGCCAGTTGGTGTAATAAATGTTGTCCGAGTAATTAATGTTGTTGTGTTATTTGAATCCGACAGATTCCAAAAGAAATAATAAGATAGGGCAGGGGACGCGAATCCATCTTCTGCAAAGAAAAAAATTGATGAGTGATTAGAATGATAGACCGATCATTTGATGACTTTACGAGAATGACAAAAAGCGTTTCGAAAAATCTTTTGGAAATGTTTGGTCCAATGCTCTCAATTGGAACAAACATAAGCATTAAACAAAGCTCTCTAGCTATAATAATTACACTATTGATATAATAACTGAAAAAAAAGGCCGTTCCATGCATATTCCTCGGCGAGTTCCGTTACCAGAATCAGCACCCGTCACTCGTAGTTGTATCAAACATGGTCATCTCCTCACCGATTGCAGCAGAAACAGCATCTTAAATCGCGGTTAGCCATTATGAAATTATTGGTATCCCTTCTGTAATCATAAATCAAATATTAGGACAGTGCACAATACCAATTTTCAAATAAGATTATAATATTCATTAACGAAAGAGAAACATTTGACCAAGTAGACACAAATAAGAAAAACAGTGACTGTTTTATAATAAATATATTTATATAAAATCTCAATAAAAATACATTATTCTAAGATAAAAGCTTACATCGATTCGCAATGTAGATTCTACCGAGAAGAACCGGTATAAAACTCTTTATACCGGTTCTTCTCGGTAGTTGTCTTCGGTAGGTCTCGGTCTTCATCAATCATACATATACAATGGTGGTCGTATAATTAGAAACACTACCAACGTCCCTTGACATTATGTAAGCTACTTCACCGCAATCGTTTTTATTTTGAAATTAAACAATAAATAGGACAACAATATGCTCAACGATTTATCATTTATTAGAAAAACAATATAAATCCCATTACACAAGTGCAGTTTCAATATTACATTACAGACAAACATTTAAATCAGTTTTAAGGTATGAACAATAATCGTCAACTAATTAGAAACAACAACAAAAAAGTATAAAAAACAATATTTTTTTAAGTATTAGTAATTAGTATTGTTATTTACGAAATAGCTGCTATCCACAGCCTACCAATAGTTCTAATTAATATTTAGTGGCGTATCCCTTATTTTCAATAACAGCACTTCAACGACGTGGCATTGATTCAATCAATTTCATACACTTTTCTAGGGGGATTGAATTCCATGCTTCAACAAATGCTTCATATAGTTCGTTTTGACTGGTGTTACGTTTGTTTGAGACTTTCTTTTTAACAGTATACCAAAGATTTTCTATCGGGTTTAAATTTGAACTATTTGCTGGCCAGTCTAAAACGGATATACGCTGTTCGCTAAGGAAACATTTGACGCTATTGGCTGTGTGTTTAGGGTCATTATCATGCTGAAAGATCCAGGTTACAGGCAAATGTTCGTCCGAGTAGGGAATCATTGTGTGCTCTAAGATAATCTTCCGAACGGGTCCAACTCCACATCCGGAAAAACACCCCCAAACTTTAATATTACCGCCACCGTGCTTGACTATACTCCTTGTGTATTTATAATTAAAAGCATTGTTTATAGGACGTCTAACATAGCGCTTTCTATCGGAATTTACCATATTTATTTTTGTTTCATCTGAAAATAACCCTTTATCCATTTTCGTACCGTTCAATTAAAATATTTTTTAGCGAATAATAATCGCTTCTCTCGGTATTGCTTGGTAAGAAGCGATACCTTTCGAGAGATTCTTCCAAACAATTTAGCTTCCACTAATCTTCGGCGTATCAGTCTTGACGAGATGTTTCTCGGGTCATCAGGCGAAAAAACTTCATTTTTAATCTGGTTGGAGCCTTTACTTGGTTCATTTTTAGTCACACGAACGATTAGCGTATCTTCTCTGGGAAAGGTTTTTCTTGGCCGAGCTTTTCTAAGAACATTTTCAACAGTTCCATGTGTTTTGTAATGATCAATTGCATTAAAAACTGTCTTTGAACAATCGAAGAACAATTAAAATGCTCAGCTATTCTTCTGTACGCCCACGTATTATCTATATGTAAATTAACAATTATTTGCCTAGTTGACGCGTCACAATTTTTATTTTTGCCCCTATTGAAAATAAAATTCAGATTAAATTTGAATTGCCACCAAAATAATAGAAAACATCAAGAAAGAAATGTTATTCTCCAATTTCAAAAAAAGAACGAGCTATGGATGCTTTTTTTGAAATGTTTCTAATTAGGCGTCCAATCAGCCAGTAACAGAAAATAAACTCCTACATGTGTAAGACTCATTTTATAATTAAAAGTAAGATATTTTGGCCGGCAACGCACCTGCAAGTCCTCGGATGTTGCAGATGTCCATGGGCGATGGTAGTCACTTTCCATCAGGTGAGCCTCCTGCTCGTTTGCCTCCTCTTACATAAAAAAAAATGTTTTATATTTTATGCATTTAATGAATTTTTTTATTTGAGTGGCTATATTATTGCATGATTATTAATTATTGAATGTGTATATTTTTTACGAACATTTACGTTACATACATTACATAGTACGTTGAAGTTATACTTTCTTTATTCATAAGTGTTTCTAATTATATGACTACCACTGTATGTACATTAATCCTTCCTGTATGGAAATTACCAAATACAAATCTTTTTTGTCGTGTATATATTATTTATTAATATACAACAATATCAAATCGCTTAACATAAGAATTCCATCGGCAATCTCTTCGATATCCAATCGCCACTTGTTTACCACCCACCCACCTTGGTCATTGGACATAGTCTGTTCTCTAATCAAACATCAGCCTCAGTAACAGCGGATCACGTAAACAAGGTGTCGTGGTCGTTTGACTTCATCATACCCAATTACCACATAGTAGTCTAAATAGAATAGAATAATCTATTAACCCGTTACTCAATAATTCTAAAATGCAATTTAAAGAACCAATTTGTACACGTACATGGTTAACAATACATAAATAATATTACATAACTCATACTGATATTATTATAGAACTTTTTCATACATAATTTAAAAGACAAACTTAAAAATATTAAACATTACTTGAGAGTTCTCATTTAACTAAATATACTGGGAATTAATAATAGTCATTTTGAAATAACATCTCTATTCGACTAATTTTAATTAAGAGCCTCAGGGAATGGAATCCTGAATCATTATGTTGATTTGTATTTAAACTGGTTCAATAAACGTAGTAATTTTAAATACGCAATCTTTCCAACCTTCGACAATATTGTCATTTTCAAGTGCATAAACTCAACAGTACCTCGAAGTTGGCATCAACCATTCAGTATTGTCAATTAATAATCCGGCTTTGATTTTCGGCAAGAATGTATTTAACCTCAGTTACTCAGCATCGACACTCAACCACCCAGCACCAAATTCAAATTGTCTAGCGTAAATACTCATGGCAAGATAAAGCTAACAAACAAGTAGAAGAATGTAACAGGGCAAAGTTTTTAATTGCCTAGATACATGTAATTGCAAGCTGAGATATTGTGACAAATTTCCATTCATTTTTTTTTTGTTTATTTTATTTTTATGATGAGTAGAAACACCCCTGGTCTTAGTAGCTCAGAGACAATTTATCGATAAAGATTTAATATTTAAGAACGGCTAAGTACACTGTTAGGATTGCTCTCATTATATTGTTGAATGTAGAGTTTTAATAATATATACTTTGAAGTTATGTAATTAGATGTCGCCGATAAACGCCATAGCAACAAAAACGAGATAAAAATAACACTATAGGGGAACTTGTAGGTTCGACTAGTATTCGAACGAAGTTCTTTTACGCGGCGTAAAGTAGAGTGAAATGGCAAGGTCACATCTTATACAAACTAGCGTTCATACATCGTGCCTACCAAATGCTACAAAAGGCGATACGTTGGGAATTCGAATTCAGGACTGCGCGAGCGCTTCCGGAGGTAGGGCCTAAGCCGAATTTTTGAGGGCAAAAACACGCCAAACAATCGAGCGTTACCTGTTTAGTGCGCCTACCATTTTATTATTAATTACGTTAAATACCTAAATATAACAAACTCAATCAAAATAATAAATTTTATATTTAAATAGTTACCTAACGTTCTTAAAAATACAAAAACAGAAAGGTAATACAAAACCATATAAGGACCAATAGCGCTACGGCTTACGAGCCGCACGCAAGTCCCATGTTCGAATCTTGGGCTATTATCACAATTCCCATCATAAGCTTTGTTTCATTTGAGGGGTAAATTTCTAAAATAATATTAGAATATTAGTAAATTCCTTTAAATAACCATTGAATTTAAAAATTGAAATTGTTTCTTAATCTTTGTTTAGAGAGTGGCATAAAGGAGGACAAAAATACCGTAATATAATCAAATAAAATCTACATTTCAAAACACGTTACTTATTTTGTCTATCGATTTAGCACTAGCTTTAGCACTAGTCCATGACTTCGTCTGCGTGAAAGTCGGTTTTATTATAAAATATATAAAAAAATGTATGTTCCTTTTTTATCTCCCACACTCGTTGACAAGCGATTTCAGTGAATCAGCGCCTCAATGTTGCTGCAAACTAAACTTAATCTAATGAGAAACCCGCAAGAAAATCGGAGATTAGCGTATACATATAGATACAGACAGAACAAAAATTTCTGTTACATCTTTTTGCCACCCATGTTCGTTTTTTTATTTTTTTTTATTAATGTATTCAATGTACAGCACACGGTTTCTACTGATTATATAAGACCAAAGTAAAATTATCTTTAAATGACGAAAATTTCTTTCTCTATTATTTGATATCAATGAAACAAAGTCTAAATGTTGCTCTGAATTAAGCTTAATGTACCTGTGAAACCCGCAAGAAAATTACATCCGTAGTTTTGGAGATTAGCGTATTCATACGACACAAAGACAAAAAATTAACAAAATGAATTGAAACTGCTTTTTATATGTATTGTCCACAGCTTTTATAAATTCATGATATAATTAAATAGTGGCTATTTACATATTTAACAAATTTAATGTTAGTTTTTTTTTTAAAACGATAATGTTAAATTGTGTTCTACCTATCAAGTTTCCCTTAAATTTATAGGTATGAATACATACTCCCCGAAAACTTAGACATAATTGTATAAAGCAAGCAATAAGTTTAAATTGACTGGTGTCAAATATAAAAGCATTAATTTTTGAGTTGCGATAATTTTTTGTCGCCGAAATGAAGCAATCACTCACCATATAATATAAAAACATACTGAATTAACAACGGATATAGTAGACAATTTCAACTGTTCTGTTAATAAATTTTGATCAAGCGATGTTCAAAATTGAAATTACATTTGCTGCCGAACCGTCGCAACTTGGCGTAGTAAAGTAGACGCGAAAATATGATTTGCGTTTTGCTTTAAATTTTGTGTGACATAAAAGACTATATTGACTTCAAATAATAAGCATAATGACATAGATTAGATTAAATTTTAGTTTTGTGATCTTGACTTCATTTATTTCTATTTATGATTTGGTGGACTTGGTAGTGTAAGTTTTAAATTTAAAATTAGACTTTGAACTTAACACTTTTATTGTATAGATTTTAGTGATTTATAGTTAAACCTTTATTTTAATTTAATTAACGGAACAGAATTTTTGGGGGTCACCTACATTAATTAATCATATCTGCATGCATTAAATCCAGTATTTGTGAAGTTAAATTGCCAAAATTACAGTTGCCGACATTTACCAGAAAATACAACAAATGACAAATATTTTATATGTTTTTTTCTTTAATAAGACAACAATAATAAATATCAACCGTATAAATACTGCATAAGCTAAAGATTAGTTTGTCTGGAGAACCAAAAGTTTTGGGTCGTAATTTTGAGACAATGAAACTTATTTATTTAGAAGCATGGAAACAGCTTATAATACAACAAAAGGCCCAACGTAATTCAATTTTAAAAGCCTTTTTTGCACAGAAATTAATTCATACAGTCACGAACTACCCTTAGGCAGTTCCCTAGACTCTACTACAGCATGTTTAGTAATATCGAAGATAACGTAGACATAATATGGGATAACATTGTATATTTTGTTGTTTCAAAGATGGATGTTGCATCAAGAAAACTATGGAAACTTCAAATCATTAGCTATGCGGATGACTTGGTGCTGCTGAGTGCATCTGCTTGTGGTTTGCATAAGCTACTATGCAATATTATGCTATTTGCAAAAACAGTTCAGAGCACTTCGTGTCCAGTATAATGTGTTTGGGGTGCTGATGGAGCTGCCGCGGTACTGTAGTGCATCAGGGATGTTCGCAGACTCGCGAATCGATTGTTTTTATGCAACCATGAATGTATGTAATGTAAGCGATGTACATCTCTTTTGTGCAGGGTTCAGGGCAGCTTCAACACCATCCTAAAAATGTTCTCATGCAGGTTTGACTGTCAGTACTTAAATCATTGTTTCATCATTACTTTTTTACTTTACATTCATGACATTGTTTAATTTTAATATGACTAAATTTAATTTAATATAATATATGTAATGTATATATGATTCTTGTTTGGTCGAAATAAATGATTGTATTATTATTGTAATTATTATTATATTAATATTGCCGATGATTTGCCAACATGGCTACAACCAGTTGATTTTTTGGATAACAAATTTAGGAGTCTATAAAATATTGATTCTGCTGATTAATGCATTATATCGAATATATTGAAACTTAAAACTATTGACCTTAATATTTGGTACGACATGTCATTTAGCGGTAAAAAGTTATACAGATTATCCGAGATTGACAAATCCCATCTCTATCCCATGGCAACATAAATTACGTGACTATTGTATCGACGACCTGTGACTGCTTGCGATAGTTTGGAGGAAGCTATATGTATCTATGTAGATATGAATAAAATTATGAGTTTCGGTGGATTTCAATTTCAAAAGTGGAGTAGAAATACTACACTATTTTTAAAGCATATTGATCAAATTGTTTTTATAAAAGTAGACAATATGATTAAAGTACTCGGTATTGGATGGAACCGGATGCCTGAAATGTTAAACCTACAGTTGATTTACAGGAGTGAAAATCACTAAAATACAAGACCTGAGTGAAAATCACTAAAATACAAGACCTAGCAAGGCTATAAGATCAATCAGGGTGGAGAGAACCGGCGGATATTACTGCATAGATTTTTATACAAAACTTATGGATACACTGAATTACATGGTTTTTATATAATATAATAGGTATTTGAAAAATATTTTCACATGACTGTCAGAATTAATTTCACACGCTACTGCAACTAGGTTCCTATAAATACTCGGGTTTTCAGCATGTTCATCAGTGTCCGATACCTTCCCCCAGTAATTATAAATTTGCGTGAATTTGTTTGTGTTCGACGCGATATATGTGCTCAAATAATAAGCAGGAAAAGCAATTCAGACATTGAAAAATATTTGTTGGACAATTTCCACATATCAACAACAGATGTGAATACTACTACTTTCGTTACTGTTTTATTTTAGTTTAAAATCATGTAACGAAATAGTTTTAACTTATTAATAATTTTAATTTAACCTATAGTAAGCAAAAAAATAATTTTAAATAATTTAATTTTTGTATGAACGTTTTTAAAACTGTGTTTCTCATTTTTTACTAAGGAAATATTTTTTAAAGTGACGGTGTTTTAATTTTCCAATAGCATAAGTATTCAGAAATACATATACAAAATTTTAATTCAAAATGTCAAGTAATAAAAAAGTTATAGATTTTTGAGATGGAAAAGACCGTTTGGTCCCATAGTGCGACGGGCCGCTGCATTGAGAACACCAGTAACGTTTGTGTGTTCCTTCGATGGGTGTCTTCAACCACCACTCAGAAGCGTCGTTCACGATGCGACGGGAAGCCAGCGATGTCGACATCTTGTAGATTAAGGCGGTATGCCTAACATGTCGAAGGCCTTTTCTATGGCGAGCAATTATACTTTGACGGTACTCTGCTTCTTGATCTAGGCTACCGTGTGAAAATGGAGTGTACTCTCGACAGCTAAAGCGTAGTACAATGCTCAGCGCAGTATCCGAAATGTGTCAGTCTCTGAGTGATGACTGGATTCAAGTGACGCAGCAGAAGGGTTTCAAACATCTTCGGGGAGGAGGAAAACCGGTTTAGGCAGGGTAACCCATTCAGGCACGGCAGGCGGAGGCGTTGCCAGATTGCCCCAGCCTCCCTTGCTTCTTGTTGCAGAAGCGAAGTATTTGCCGGCACGGATGCGACGAGTGAGGCACGTAAGAAATGCGCAGCAATTGGCCACAGAATGGTAGCGCGGCAAGGGATTTAGGCGCGGCACCTGTGGTCGCCATACCCTGTGACTCTCGCGTCAATATTGCTTGTGTTGGATTGCAAACACAGGCAATACAGTAATATTCCGAGGTATAATAATATCTCCGCATGTCCTCAGTACCAATAACCATTTTTACCCTTTTTCTTATATATACCATTTATAAAATTTTAATCTTTAACCAGTCAGTTTACAAGGAATTACCATACCAACCATTTTTATACCATTCTATCTTATAATTGCATACCACTTTTATCACTATATACACCGTAATACCACTGAATATACCGTACCAATTACCATTTTACCAACAACTTTTATAAAATATAACGTATGCGCCGTAATACCACTGAATATACCGTACCAATTACCATTTTACCAACAACTTTTATAAAATATAACGTATGTGCCGTAATACCACGCTATATACCGTACCAATTACCATTTTAATAACCAATTTTATAATATATAAATTATACGCCGTAATACCACTGAATATACCTTAACAATTACCATTTTACCAACCACTTTTATAATATATAACGTATACGCCGTATTATTACTATATAAACCGTACCAATTAACATTTTAATAACCACTTTTATAATATGGTACCATTCTATAACTTACCATCCTACTATTTTTGCATACCCCTCTTATCACTCTAGGTACCGTAATATCACTGTTTATACCATAATTTATACCAACTAACTGTAACCATAAAGTATTGGTACCAATTACCATTTTACCATTTAATCAGGTGGTATATAAATAATTATCATACCTTGATACTAACCTACCATATAACTGCATACTACTCATACATACCGTAAAATCATAGTTTCATATATAATTGTAATACATAATGTACAGTAACAGTAACAGCCCGTGAATGCCTCCTCTCCTTAGTGAGGAGAAGGTTTAGAACCGGGTTATGATTCTTACCCACTAAAACCACTGCGATAGCCGTCCTCGGCACGGGTCGGAGTGTATCCCGCACTCCGATCCGAACCATAGTTGCCATAGTGCCGTTTTCATATAATGCATCCGCGGCATAGTGCGTACGGCAGCGCGAGTTCATCCCGGCTACCATCCTCCCTAGGGCCGTTTAAAATAAGACACGTGAGACCCCCACCTCACGCATCTACTGCCCCAGGGTTACGCCCAACATTTTAAGCCCCGGGCGTTGGGGTTGTGGGAGGGCCGAGACGACGCCGACGTCGTCTCTGCCGAGCAGGATCGGCCCTTTCCCGTTCCCGCTCCGCCGTCTCCTTCTGGACCATAACGGTCTCACAGAAGGGGGCTACGGCGCTCCAAGCCGATTCCCTGTGGAGCATCGCTGACGCGATTGCTCGCAAGGAGAGGTCATGTCCGACTGCGTGGACCAGGACCTGCCTCTCCGCGCTCCACGTGGGACATACCTCCAACGAATGCTGGATTGTGTCCTGGTCCGCGCCACAGTGGTGGCACAACGCCATCGATTCGCGTCCGATCTTACACAGATATTCTCCGAAACAACCGTGACCGGTCATTACCTGCGTAAGTCGAAGGTGACTCGTCACTTTCGTCTTCGGCTTCGAAGGCCGGCAGGATCGCTCGCGTTTGCACGCGTACCGTTCTTCGCAGAGACGGTCCCTCGGAGCCCTCTTATGTTCCCGTAGCTTCAACGCCTCGAGCGCACTCGGAGAGGGCGTGCTTTCTCAGTTTTGACGGAGGATGTGGGTCTGTTGATAGAACCTCACGTCCGTATTCCCAAAATGTCCAATGGCGGAAAGCGTGCTAGGACGGTTGCCGCTTCGTAGGATATCGTGCGATATCCCCGCACTATGCGGATGGCCCGACGGCCTATGATTCCAAACGGGCGCCCCGTAGAGGGCCATCGATAGCACGACAGCGGAATAGAGACGGTGCACCGCACCTCACTTGCCTTTCGCCCGAAAGCACACCGTGTTGGCAAATACTTCGCTTCTGCAACAAGGAGCAAGGGAGGCTGAGACAATCCGGCAACGCCTCCGCCTGCCGCGCCCGAATGGGTTACCCTGCCTAAACCGGTTTTACTCCTCCCCGAAGGTGTTTGAAACCCTTCTGCTGCGTCACCTGATTCCAATCATCACTCAGAGACTGACACATTTCGGATACTGTGCTGAGCAGTGTAATACGCTTTAGCTGTCGAGAGTACACTCCATTTTCAGACGGTAGCCTAGATCAAGAAGGAGAGTACCATCAAAGTATAATTGCTGGACATGAAGAAGCCTTCGACCATGTTTGGCATACCTTGTTCTACAAGATGTCGACATCGCTGGCTTGCCGTCGCATTGTGAACGACGCTTCCGAGTGGTGGTTGTTGACACCCATTGGAGTAACACACAAAAGTTAATGGTGTTCTCAATGCCGCGGCCTGTCGCTTGTGTTGTACACCATCTTTACCGATAGTATCCCCGTTGCACCTGGAGCCATTCTGAATCTCTTCGCTGACGATATGGCGTTAATCACCACTTTGCTCAACACCCGGCACGCTAGCTAAGGAAGCAACGAGTGCTCGATGCTCTTCCCGGTTGTCTCGCAAGATGGAGACTCGGTAAACGTGATTGAAGGTGTCAGAAGTGCGTGTTGTGAACATTAACATGATAATTAAATTCATAAAATTTTAATTTCAATTCAATTTTGTCTTAGATTCGTGTTTCCCGATATCTTATCAATAGTTTTAAAATAAAAATTCAAACGCTTTACCGGAGTTGTTTATAAGAAACGAAATTAATAACAGTTTAACGTGGAAAAAGTGATTGGTACTGGCCTAGATAAGGAGTATAAAAAGAATCCTTATAGCAACTGTATTCCGGGTACAGTAAAAATATATATTAAAATGTGGCAGGTTATACATAATTGAAGAAATGAATGGTGTAACGTATAAACGCAATAGAATTCATTTAAGGACCAGGACTGGTAATAACGTCTCGCAAACAAACAAAGGTCACTTAGCCAAATGCAAATGTCATTTTTCCTATGAGGTGTGATGAGAAAGCCTGTACAAATGATAGCAATATCGCAAGATTTTCAATCGTCTCTAGACATGAAAATAACACACAGAGAGTGGCAAAAAGGAACCAGGCAAGTCAGAGTCAAGATAATCAATATATAATTAGATCCGGTAGAGTAGTCAAACCAAATAAGTACTATATACATAAGCGAATGTTTGAGTGATTAATTGGGTATATGTTTCTGTAAACATTAATTGTATATAAGGTAAATATTTACAAACGTGGCTTTTACCATAAATGTCTGCAAATTTTTAAGACGTTTTTTTATCAATAATGAATATTTCATGTTATTTCATGCAATATTGTGGAGGGGAAGACTTAGAACATGAAAAAAAAACAAAAATAATACAAAAAAGATGTTGATGAGCGGTGTAGGATGTTCTTGATATGTAAATATGTATGTTTACCAGATTCGATTTTTAGCAAACTATTCGTGTTGCTGTATTTGATTTCATATGATTGCTTTTGTCCTCGGCATACTGTTTCAAATAATGGCTAGCTAGATAAAGAGATGAAGAGAAACCATACGTCTGACGCACGCCAGCCATTAAATCAAATTGCATGTTCCTAGAAGCTTGAAAGAACTATAAAATATTTAGTTGTAATCTTGGATCAACGAGTTGAGTATCGTTTAATAAAAGAGACCCCCGTGAGTAATGAAGTAAAATAAAGATGATAGCATGACAATTATCGCCGTGATATGCACCTATAAATATAATCATTTAAGGGACAAATTAAAACATAAATATCAATATTTGACAATTATTGCTGGTAGATGGTGATATGTATATTTGATACATTATACCGGGCATGATTGAATGATTCATTTTGCAATACTTTTTCTTTTTGATCCTGCAGGAGTTTTCGTAGACATTGAACGTTTGATTTTGTTTATTTTTTATTTGATAGTTTTTTTGACGCTGTGCATATGATTTCACTCAAAGTTCTCTGTAATGCATGTAAATAGTAAAGACTGGAACATATGTATGTTGAATGTATGTAATGTGTAAATTAGGTGTATTAATTTATACGATTTATTAACTTATTTTTTCAGGTTGATTTATTTACATTTACTGCAGCTTACACAATGCTTACTGCGATCTGTCAATTCTCAAAACTCGCACACTCAGGCATACGAAAGATAGGAAGGAAAACTCACTTAGAAGGGATAACGCTTTTTCGTTACGTGACGATTTCTGCCAGTTCACTCTATTGTAAGCCGCGTTAAAAGTACGACATTGATAATATGTTGTAGCTGCCATTAATACTCGTTGGATAAACATTAAAGTAAAATTGTACGCTAACGAAACAGACTGAATTCATTTTTGTTGCCAAGTTAAGAGTTATTGTAAAGGCACAAATGTACAAATCACACTGAAATAACAGCAAATATAGCAGAGAATTTAATTTGTTTTGTTTATTTTATAAATTTTAAATGATTAACTCTTTCACGGTCTCGGAGATGCAATAATTATTCAACCCAAAATTAGAAAAATCGGTTTCGTTTTGTTCATCCTACGATATAACTTAATATTACGCACGTTAACTTCGATATGGATTGTTGGAAAAATTCTAAGAACGTATGATATAATGAGAGCAACCATACCATTGTTTCCATAAGCGGGAAAAATATTCATAAAAACGCGCAATACAAGAAAACTCCTTTGATAAACTGTCTTGAGTTTTATTTTCAATGTATAAAATATATTCAAAATAATTGCTTTTTTATGTTTCGTAAAAAATAAACAGAAACATTGACTTTTAATACTTGTTTTATTTTTTTATATCATACAAACGATTGCAAACGGGCAGAACGTACACCTGATGGAAAATGACTACCACCGCCGATGGACACCTGCAACACCGGAGGGCTTGCAGGCATATCGTTTCGGAAAAGCCAACGGCGAAAGCTGGTTCCAGAGTTACTTAACGTTATTTATGGTTGAGGATTATTCTAAAATACATTATTTTTTAAAATTAAATGAATATGTTTTTACAAACTTGGGCTCTAGCGGAAAGCGGTTCTAGCGGAAAAAAATCTTATTAGTATATAAGCTAGGTATCTTGAAACGAACGATCAAGAATATTTTAGGGAGAAGTGCTGGTGGTTGGGTATCTACAGCTGATGTTTCTTAAGAACATTTTTTATCTGATGCCAAAGCAACTGATCGTAATTGGTATGCCTAAGAGCTTATTCCAAAATATATATCTTATTTGTATGATCAGACAACAGGCAGGACGCGATCAGTTGAAATGTACTAATCAAAATGGAAAACGTCATACAGCGTCGTTGCGCTCTGAGGGCCACGTCTCTGTCTGTGTAGCTATTAATATGAACACTCATAGAACACAACTCACAATCGTCATGTCAGCAACGCGCCACTGTCATGCCAGCGTCGCGTCGCCGCCGCACCCCGTCATCTGTCTGACCGAGGCTTAACTGGAAGGTTTACATTTGAAATATGGCAATAAGTATATAATCAAGTTCCGTAATATCTAGTAACGTTACATCAGTTCCGTGGTACACTAAAATAGACTAAAAATAAACCCATTTTATAGCCGATTAACGTTATTGAACCAAAACCATATTGGTGTTTAAATACAAATCACAGAAAGCTATGGATCTAAAATATTCACATGTACTAACACATTATTTTCTTTAGTCAAAATCCCTAACACTTTATATCTTATATTTCTAATAGATTATTTATAGTGTAAATTACAGCTTAATCTGTGCGTTAATGTGACAAATATGTTTCAAAATCTTCCTCTTATATTACGAAACACTTAGTAAAGGCTATGTTGTATACATAAAATACGCTATAAATATAAACTAAAATCAACAACCTCGATTGAGTTCAAACATCAAACAATAACATACAAAATCGAAGCCTCCAAAAGTCCACACAATAAACCGGTAATGTTAGATTTTTATTTCTTTATTTTTATTTCAGATGCAAAAATTATAATATAAATGTAATTCATACATTTCGATTAAATTATTTTTTATTTGATAAATTGCTATTAAAATAATATAGGCGCATTTCAAGATATCATGTCATATTTATATTTCATTTTATTTGTCATATATAAGTATAGGAAATCTGGTGAATTTCGATAATAATATTCCCCTAGTGACTATTAATGGATGAACAAATAGCCTATTCTAACAAAAAGAGGAGTAAAGAGCAGTAGCGTTATGCTACGCCACTAGCACCCGGTGCGGATTCCAAATTTGCAATTTATTATTAAATATTTTAATTTTTTTCTCTCTAACCGCCACCTGCCTGAAATGTCCCCCTCGGCAAAGTGCCGCCCGGTGCGGACCGCACCCTCCGCCCCCCCCATGCTACGCCACTGGTATAGAAAAATAAAAATCTTTGACATCGAATAGACGCGGTTGAATATTCTATGAATTCGCCCAAAAAGTTGCGTTATGAATGTCCGCGAACTTGTAATCGAAACTTTGGAAGTTAAGTTAAAGTTATAGTAGTAAAGTTCTAGGGGCTAGTAAGTAAAATATAAGTAGGTTAGGTTAAGTTAGGTTGTTGTACAATTTTGTAGCATGCGCAAGCGATCCCGTGGCGTTCGTTTCGTGAACGGTGAGTGAACGATTTGCATGTAAAATAATTTGAATTTAATGTTTACCGGTTTATCGTTAAATTGTAATTTAAAGTGTAATCAATATAGGGTGTTGATTTTTGATCATTAATCTTTTTTTGTCTGTTATATAAAATGTAATAAATTTATACGAACTTAGAAATAAACTTACTTAAACAAGTTTTAAAATATTTTCGACACTTTAAAAATGTTATATATATTAAGTTTATAATGTATACAATATTAAAAAACTTATTATATATGTATATATATTATACAACGTATAAAGATACATTAAATGTTTTCAAATATTTGAGCACCAAATTTTAATAATTAATTTTATTATTATGATACTATATTTGAATTCATTTCAAAATGAATTTAAAGCAACTTAATAAACGTCTTAAAAATAGTTTATAAATATTTTTACTTAATTACAAATGTACATCAGTATTAAATAAAAATAAAATTGTAAGATTGACGCTTCGAAATCATAATTAATTAGGCTTGCGATTAGTTAAAAACAATAATTAGTTATTAAATTCTGTTTATGTTTTTGTATGGAAACCTTTCTAGTGAAATTGTTTATTTTATATAATCATTAAAAATTTAGACGGAACCAAACACTTATTTCTATATTATCTTTTTCTTTTCTTCGGGCTTGTATATGATGTAACGTGTACACTTAGTAGTAGTATTGACAACTGTGCGTAGTATGACTTATTTTATATTATATGGAGATTTTACATTAAACAGGACTAAAGAAGGCAATGTTAGACAGACGGACACGAAATACTACATCTTATAATTCTTTAATGTAAATGTTTAATTTTAGATTAAAATGTGTAAAGATATAATCTATCCATACAATCTCGATAGAGATAGGTTCCAATAAATTTGAGTATATATTTTTTTATTATTACTTAATAAAGGGCTTCGAATCAGCGCCCTCGATTACTAATATTTGGCCGATTTAAACATATATACTTTCGGCATCAGTAAGTTTTGCCTTTGCAATTTTGATCTACCCAAATCGGTCAACTCCCTCTTTAGATAATCGACGCATAATGTCGTATCGTTTTTGCCAGTGAATACAAAATTCCTTTCCAGGTAACTGTTGGCTAAGGATACGGCTATCAGATTATATGCCGACTCAAGTTGATCGTTCGAAGGCTTCTCTACAGTATAATTACCTAAAACAAAAGATTAAAAATACATATTATGTCCGTTTATCCGTAAGGACAATATCGTCATGTTAGTGGAAAGAAAATTTTCATTAAATATTTTTAAAAATAATATGAAAACAAGTATAGTTTTTAATTTCTTCGAGTAACATAGAATTATGAATAGTGTTATGAGCTCGTGGATAATGAAATGTCGTTGATGAAAATTAGAAATAATTTATTACCACTGTACGCAAAGTACACAAAGTCAATGTAAGAAATCGCTAATCGTTCATAGAAATCTAGGGCCTTCGCCAAAGTCGCAAGTATCGTCCTTAGTTTTAGCTTTGCAAAGATATTTTCACTATCGCTTGCGGAAGTAAACTGACTACCTCGTAGCAGTACCTCATATTGTATATCATTATTTCCTATCGAGAACAGTCTTGAAATACATAAAACACTCTTAAAACCATCATTAATAAACCATCATAACGGTCATTGAACTTTCCCGAATTACTGAGTAAGCATTTGAACTATATATTAGATGTTTTTTGATCGATCGATAGATGCCGTAAAAAATATTATATGTTTTTATGAAATATCTATGTACTGTAAGGACTGTATTTACAAATGTATTCGGAAAATCAACCCCTCCTCTGACATAATCGTCCTATTTAACATTAGTCCCGAGATATCGTGCCATGACGGTATACGGTCCTTTCAAATGATCTTGCAGTATTGGAGACTTCCCTTTAAAGTGCCATCCATTCCCTACTAAACGGCCATCTTCAAATTCATTCATTTTGGCTCCATTTTTTGTAAATTTCTTTTATAGTTAAGCTTGAAGTTAGTGCTTGTTCTAGAGTGCAATCTTGGTAATTTATAGGTTTCCAAATTTTTGTCAAATTTATTCATAGGTATTATTAATACGCAATAAAATTTGTTGACACAGGAACAAATTTTATTCATTTATTATAATGTTTGTTTTCTTTTTAAAATATGTACTCATTATAGACAGTCTGTATTCAAAGGCATATTCAATTAGTCCTATGCCTCTCGTTTATTCATCTATAACCGTATTTACCCCTTACAGCGTGTTCATTTTCAGTTTTGGGCTGCCCTATTTTGGCATTGAAATCGCCAATTACTAGAGCTTTTTCGTTGGTTAGTTCTATGTAAGATCATTGAATATTTTTATAAACCTATTATATATAATCCTTTTGTTTGTCAATGTAGCATAAAATGCAATCATTAGTCTCTCTCTCATGTTAAAACCTATTCTTCTTACTTCTAAGCGTCTTTTTTTTTTGTTCGCTGGTCAAACGCTATATCCTGTGAACTGTGATCAAACGATAGGGTGAATAATGACAGAGAGTTACTTCTTCCTCTCATAACATCAAACTCATTCATTTTATTTGTTTTTGAGGTTGCAAAGTGTTTTGTGGAATGTTGCAGTTTAGTGAGTTTGATTCGTTTTTTTGTACTTGATGCACCTTCGTCCTATTTAACAATAAGCCTATCGTACTTTATAACAGCGAAGTTGTCTTTATCCCTTTCTTGTACGAATTCCCTTTTTCAACAAAACTTATATTTTCACCTATGAATTTATTTTTATTTATTTAATGCTTCTTTCCGTTAAGGAATGATAAGAGTATTGGTCTTAATGTTTATTGTTTATTGATTTTTTCGCAATTCTATGTATGATGTCGATATCTATATTCTCAAGTGACATGTTCAGATCATTATTTTTTCTTATGATTGTTGTCTATAAGCTCAGTTGACGATTTCTCATTATCGTTTGGCAATGTATAATAATATTGTTTTTCATTTTAATTTTTCAACATTTGCCAGTTTTTCTTTCAAATTGTTTTGTGGTTTCAGTTATTTTATTTCAGTTATTAATGGTAGTTGCTATCTTCCATCTTGTTTGGTTTGCCATATTTATTTTATTTTCTTTGAACAAGTCTTGAATGAATTGTGCACTTTGCATGATGATGTTAGTACGTGGCACTACCCTCTTGGCTGGCATGAATTTGTTGAAATCTTTCATCTTGACTGGCATTAATTTTATTAAATTCTTGACGACTCTCCTCTTGTCCTGCATTTGCTGAAGAAAAGTCCTGGTTGCCTGTCTGAGAAACTGTTGTTGATGCGAACCATCCATTTGTACTTATTCCCTAGGTAGAACACTTCTCCTTCACGCTGTAACCCGCCCTTCCCACTTTTGACACCAAAAGTTACAAGCTGATATACAGTGGTGGTCGTATAAACACTACCTACTTTCCTTGACATTATGTAAGATACTTCATCGCAATCGTTTTTATTTTGAAATTAAACAATAAATAGGATAACAATATGTTCAACGATTTATCATTTATTAGAAAAACAATATAAATCCCATTACACAAGTGCAGTTTCAATATTACATTACGGACAAACATTTAAATTATAAAAAAAAATTTTTGTTCTTCAAGAAGGGTGATAAAGCTCTTCTGAAGAACTACCGCCCCATTTCACTTCTAAGCCACGTTTACAAGTTGTTTTCGAGGGTAATCACGAACCGTCTTGCCCAAAGATTCGATGACTTCCAACCCGTTGAGCAGGCTGGGTTTCGAAAAGGCTTCAGTACCGTAGACCACATACACACACTTAGGCAAATAATACAGAAGACCGAGGAATATAATCAGCCTCTATGCCTAGCGTTTGTGGACTACGAAAAGGCCTTCGATACCATCGAGACCTGGGCTGTTCTGGAATCCATGCAGAGATGCCTTATTGACTGTCGGTATGTCCAGGTGTTGAAGTGTTTGTACGAAGCCGCAACCATGACCGTCCAAGTACAAGATCAGAGCACAAGACCAATCCAACTGCATCGCGGGGTAAGACAGGGGGATGTAATCTCACCGAAACTTTTTACCAATGCATTGGAGGACGTCTCCAAGATGCTCGATTGGAACGGACGTGGCATCAATATAAATGGCCAACACATTACACATCTGCGATTTGCCGACGACATTGTCATCATGGCGGAGACTCTGCTGGATTTGGAAGAGATGCTAAACAGCCTGAGCGATTCTTCAAGACAAGTAGGTCTCGGGATGAACATTGAAAAGACCAAAATGATGGTCAATCAACATGTATCCCCGAGACCTGTGGTCGTAAATGGCTATCCACTCGAAGTTGTGCAGGAATACATCTACCTGGGTCAAGCTATACAACTGGGCCGGCACAACTTTGAGAAGGAGGCCAAAAGAAGAATACGTTTGGGTTGGGCGGCATACGGGAGGTTACGTCATATTTTTGAATCGTCGATCCCACAGTCGCTCAAGTCCAGGGTCTTTAATCAGTGCGTCCTACCTGTAATGACTTACGGTGCCGAAACGTGGACACTCACCGTAGGACTGGTCCACAAATTTAAAGTCGCTCAGCGAGCTATGGAACGCGCGATGCTTGGGGTTTCTCTGGCAGATAGAATCCGGAATGAGGACATCCGCCAGAGAACTAAAGTCACCGACATCGCGCGTAGAATTAGCTCGCTGAAGTGGAAGTGGGCTGGTCATGTCTCCAGGCGTCTTGATGGCCGATGGAGCCGACACGTGTTAGAGTGGAGACCACGCTTAGGCAAACGTAGTGTAGGACGCCCTGTGGCGAGGTGGACCGACGATTTAAAAAAGGTGGCAGGTACGGGATGGATGCGGGCTGCCCAAGATCGGGATGGTTGGCGTTCTTTGGGGGAGGCTTTCGTCCAGCAGTGGACGGCGATAAGCTGAAGATATAAACATTTAAATCAGTTTTAAGGTATGAACAATAATGGTCAACTAATTAGAAACAACAACGAAAAAGTATAAAAAACACTATTTTTTTAAGTATTAGTATTGTTATTTACGATATAGTTACAATCCATAGCCTACCAATAGTTATAATTAATATTTAGTGGCGTATCCCGTATTTTCAATAACAGCACTGCAACGACGTGGCATTGATTCAATCAATTTCATACATTTTTCTAGGGGTATTGAATTCCATGTTTCAACAAATGCTTCATATAGTTCATTTTGACTGGTGTTACGTTTATTTGAGACTTTCTTTTTAACAATATACCAGAGATTTTCTATCGGGTGTAAATCCGGACTATTTGCTGGCCAGTCTAAAACGAATATACGCTGTTCGCTAAGGAAACATTTGACGCTTTTGGCCGTTTGTTTCAGAAAATTCAGATTAAATTTTGAATTGCCGCCTAAATAATAGAAAAATAAATGTTATTCTCCAATTTCAAAAAAAGAACGAGCTATGGTTGCTTTTTATTAATGTTTCTAATTAGGCGTCCAAGCGGCTAGTAACAGAAAATAAACGCATACATGTGTAAGCCTCATTTTGTATTTAAAAGTAAGATATGTTTTATATTTTATGCATTTAATGAGTTTTTTATTTGAGTGGCTATATTATTGCAAGATTATTAATTATTGAATGTGTATATTTTTTTATACTATTATTATACTTTCTTTATTCATAAGTTTCTAATTATATGACCACCACTGTATATATAATGAAATGTAAATCACATTGCCAATGTAAATAAAATTCAATGTAACAAATCGCTAAGCCATTCACAAAGTGCCAGAGTCTTCGCTGAAGCAGCAGGTATGTTTCCTGTATTTCGCTCTGCAAAGATATTGTAAATATCGCCACCGACAATAAACTGACTATACAGTCGCAGATTTCGATATTTTATATCGCTACTATATATTTACTATCGAGTGCATACTTGATATTATACAGAAACAGGTTTGATAATATACAAAAACAGGTACATAACAATAAACAATAATAATTAATAATGAGCTTTCTTCCGCGTTTAAAGTACGTAATCCAGTTTTAAAAAAACTTAATAAAATAAAAGAAACCCGACTATACTTTCTAAGAAATAAGGTCGATTTTAGTTTTTATGTCCAACGGTCAGTGAATTATTTCGAACTACATCTTGAACATTTTAGCTATACTCCAGACCATTTCGATTTTTTTATTTTTTTTCATTTTGTAGGTTCGCGGACGAGCATATGGGCCACCTGATGGTAAGTGGTCACCAACGCCCACAGACAATGGCATTGTAAGAAATGTTAACCATCACTTACATTGCCAATGCGCCACCAACCTTGGGAACTAAGATGTTATGTCCCTTGTGCCTGTAATTACACTGGCTCACTCACCCTTCAAACCGGAACACAACAATACAAAGTACTACTGTTTTGCGGTAGAATATCTGATGAGTGGGTGGTACCTACCCAGACGAGCTTGCACAAAGCTCTACCACCGAGATTTCGATAGATCGATAGACACATTAAATTATAATTTTTTACGAAATACCTAGTGATAGCTTTATTTAAAAAATGCCGCGGTCGTAACAATATCTACATAAGCTAAATATTAATTTACCTTTTCTTTTAATTCAAATGAACAGTACCTTTATAAAATTTTTATTAAAATATATATTTATATATATATATATATATATATATATATATATATATATATTTATATAACGTTCGATTTATAAACTTTTTAAACAGGACATTGCAGTTGAAATTGTGAGTTTTATAAGCGACATCTCTATAATTAGTATCAAAAAGGTGTCAACCCTGAAATATTAATTTAATTTCATTATAAAATTGTGATATATATGGATACCAGCATACCAGGAAACCTTAAATATTTAAGTAAGATGAGTCAAAATGAAAAACACGGATTTAAACCGTATTTCACCTGTACAAAATAATTATTCAAATGAAACTAACCACAATAAACAATTAGGGCGTGGATTGTTTTAAAGACAAATAAATTTAACAGCCTGTAAGTAGTCCCAATGCTGGGCTAAGGCCTCCTCTCCCTTTTCAGGAGAAGCCTTAAAGCTATTGAGACAAAACACATGAAAATCAAACAAGTATTACAAAGAGATACGGCTTGTTAATCTGTTTTAGATTAATGCAAATAAATACATAACCAATTTTGTACTTTTCATATTACACACACACAAACACACACACACAAGCACACACACGTAAACACATGGTTTGGATTAACTTACAACAATTAGTAATAAGGCACTTTATATTGTAATAATTTAATGGGATGGAACTGACCCCTGACCCACGGGTGACACCAGTTCAGGAGTCAGGGCTACTTTTTATAATATGTATGTAATAGATAACAATAAAGTATTATTATTATTTCATACAAGATTATAATATTCTAAAATGTCGACGCATGACGTCTTGCCTAGCATGACATACTGGCCCTAGAAATAGCCCAAGTCTTAGCAATTTAATATTAAGAGCGAAAACCAAAAACGCATTGCCTATACAAATAAGTTGCAAGCTTACCGATAAACGCGATGACGAGGCCATGAATCTCCGGATACAGAGGCGACAACTGTTCCCATCCGAGACATTCGTAGATAAGCCCGTCGGTGGAAACCGCAAAGTTAAACGGCAGCGTTTCGTTGTCATCCAATTTCGACTGAAAATACGATAAGCATTATTACATCACTATGTAACATTTAATATTTTGAATTATTGTTTCAATTTAGTCCTTTACACTTTTGTTGTGTAGAGGAACAGGGACCGAATTCTAATAATCTATAACGGTTACGATACGTTCCCGATTCGATTCGGATCCAACTTTGACTAATCTATATTTATTTAAATCGGAGCCGAATCAATAATATGTTAACGTATACCGTTATGTCAAAACCAAACTTAATTGTTAACTTTTATGCTAATAGTCGATAATTAAATTGAATAATAAGAAAACGATTAAACGGCAAAGATTCGATAAAGTGATAATTTGTTAGTAGAATTGACCCCAGTTTAATGGATACAACATTAGCATTGATTATTATTATTAAAAATGAAAGCATTTTGAAGTAGTCAAATTTTATACGTAATAGTCAATACGTATCAAACGCAGCTCAGTTTAAATTGTACAAGATTGTAAGTAACACCAAAAAAGTTCATTTTTGCCGCGATTTTAGAATATGTTTTAAAATTATTTTTTTGGATTAATTACAGATTTTATATAAAAAAATGCTATTTCGTTATATGACGTGACCTTGGGCCACTGCCACTCTACTTTAAACCGCCTAAAAAACTTCGTTCCAATAAATAAATTTATGAAAATAAAAATTATCGCTTTGTTAATCCGTTCGTTGGCAAAAAAACAGCTTTAAAATAAATTTCCGTATCTGATTTTATAAATCGCAATGCTTTTTGTAAAAAAAATACAAATAATTTATAATATATAAATATTTCATTTAAAAAGATTAAAAATTTCAAGGAAAATTTCACCGCGGTAAGCCGAGCAACATTCGCCGTTCTAGCATATAAATCAAAATCACTTTCAAGAAAGATCGATTTTGTGACAAGTTATACGCCCATTTATTATTTTATTTCGCGAATATTTCACAAAGCATATAAAAAATTCAAAATCGGCCATTGACTTTGCAGAGCGTGATGATAAAATATTATTTAGAACCATTTTCAGAGCCAGAACGCAAAATATTCGATGTGTTTTACACCAAATTATTAAATTAAAAAATTAAAAATTACTAGAGATCAGAACTCTTCTGAACTGCAGAAAGCTATGCTAGCTATCATTTAGAACAATTCACTAAGGCCGAACTCATCATTATACAATACTACATCTATTAGAACTATATTATATTTCTGACAACAAATAATTAATTTAAAAAATCAGATCCCTCTAGTGGCCAGAACTCTTATGAATGCAATTGTATAAAACTCATTCAGAACATGTAACTCGATGGACTCATGAATAGTCAAATTTTCGTCATAATTCGATAAGTTTATCAAACAACAATAAATAAAGAACTATTATCTAACAATAATCGTCATTTAATATTTCTTATCAATCATTTAGTTAATTTAATTGTCCAGCAAATATTTACCTGCATTGCTCTCATCAGTTGTGTGCAATTATCTTTCCCAACGCACTGGCCCGTCTCTGTCTGTTCGATCACCACGGACTTTGCTTTGAAGGTCAATTGTTCCTGATCCTCAAAATGCGCAGGGCTTGTTTCGTCCCACTGGGTTCGTGCCACGAACAGAGGCATCTCGATCGGAGGCAACATATGATCTGAAAACAGATTCGTATAAGTTACTTCTATTTTAATATATTTTCATTGTGCTACAAAAATCAATAAAATCATTATTATAATTTGGATACAAATAACAAAAATCGTCGTTTACCTGAATCGTTTTGCAATATCAGTAGATAGATGCCGATCGCAAATCCACTTAGCAGCAAAAGAATCATCAGACTGACGATACAGGCCGTGACGATATTAGCCGTATCGCTCACACGCGGAAAGCGACGCAGGAGAGGCGTATCCTCCGACGGGAGTTGGAGTTCATCATCAGCATGATACGAACTGTGCCGAGATTCATGATCTGTGCAAACAAAGGTAAAGGTTCAATACCTTAACAGCTTGAATGTATTAAAAGTGATGAGACAGACCGTTTCATAGTAACAAATTTTACTTAATATTATCTGAAGAGTGGATGGCCCCGACGGGTTGGCACAAAGCCCTAGCATAAAGTAAAATTAATAAAATTCCTTAGTTTCAAGGGAAATTGTGACTACCCATTCTAACCCTTCTAAAGTCAGGAATATAAGTGCATTCAAGCTTGACTAAGTATGCAATTGAAAAAAATAATAAAATGAATCTATAAAAGATAATCTTACGACTTTACAGATGTGGTTTCATTGCGATCACATCAGATGCGGTTGTTAACTAACAAGGAGAGAAATGCCCAACTAACGAATATATTGATAATTATTTTTAATTAGTTAAAAAATAAAGTTAACTTTAAGATATTGTATAATTATGACTAATTACGAGTCACTTAATTAAATATTCAGCCTGTAATTGAAAATTTTGAATCAAGAATGCAGCGTTATATACTAGCATAAAGTTTTACATATTACACTAAGCGAAAAAATTACTTTAAAAAAATATTAATGTGACAGAATTTCAGTGAAATATGACACACGCAGGTTTCCTCGTGATATTTTCCTTCACCGTCAAGCACGAGATGATATCTCAATCACAAATTAATGAAACATGAAATTCACATGAAATTCATGAAATTAATGTCGAATAAATTTACTATTTAAATAAACTTTTTTTTTTTTTTAATCAAGTAATAATCAATTAAAAAGTATAAAAGTGGATACGTAACTGTTTAAATCATAAAGTTTGAACTCGATCATATTGCATTTAATATTATAAAATTACAAATTCCACAGACACACATATTACACAGCACTTGGTAACATTGGACTAATATAGGATGTGATAAACGAGTGCCTGCAGACATTTATCATTTGACACAATACAGCACCATTAATTTTATTATCGAAGGATTTTGCAAGTCTGTAGTAAATAAACAAAATAACAGTAACGCGAACAACTAAGGAAAGACACTCAAATCGAATTTAAAAAAAATTATGTCCTTCATCAGAAACACTGCATAATGGATATTTAAACACTTATTTCTCTCTCTTTCCGTCATCATTAATTTGACATTCGAAAGAAGATGACAGCGTAGTTAAACTAATCACTCCCTAAACATCGATAGTTATCATACACACGATACTATTATTTATAAATACCTGACATTGATGATATAACTTGTATTAAACAAATTTTCGCACAAATTTTAAAATTACTATTTATCACGAATACAAAATGTATGATTTTTAACACCACTTCATTAAAGGGTACAACGAAACGATACTAAGCTTTCAATATAATTTATTGTTATTTAAATATATAATTATTATATACAAACAAAGATATAACGTCGGTAATAAATAAACATGCTAGAAAATACTTATCAGTATATAACGACGATAATGTAAGCACTTTAATGTGCAAATTAGTTAGTAGTGAGTTTAAAACTACCGGCAGTATATTTATTAGGTTTAAATTAATGATTCAATTGATTGGTTGTATTCATAACACATATCTTTGAAATGTTAAGCTTCTCTTTGCTCATGGTCAGTGATATGTACCGTGTGCGTATAGTGAGGATATTACGAATGGATGTTTAATTATGTTTTTAATGATTTTGTCTATATCACCTTTTACTAATCCAAATAAATCATGAATCTAACTAACTAATTTTGATGAACTGAAACAAAAACAGAACATCGATTTAATTATTAAACATTGGAAACATATTCGTATTAAAGAACATTATATAATGTCATCAATACCTATTTAAAGATGTCATCATATTCGAGAGTTCAAACCGCAAGACTAAAGATTTATTGGGATTTATTAGAACGATTCTCTTATCAGAAGTGCAAATGTCATAAGGTCACGAAAAGATAAAGTAACGCAAATATTTTAGCTATAAAAATTAAAGGTAAATAAAATCGTAACTATACCTTAGTTAAAGTTATATAGGGTTTTCCATTAAGGGCGCTTGATCTTTGAAATGCAAAAAAAAATACATGTAGGACAGATATTTGCGAAATTTTTTTTTATTTGGAAGGTCTATCGACCCCATTATGTATGGAATATGACATCATTCAAATGACCGCCACGGCTTCGGTTGGTGGCGCGCACACGAAAGGTCCAATTTTCGATGACTCTGGCGCACAAATCGGGCTGTATTTGATCGATGGCGTGGCGTATGTTGACTTTGAGGGCATCGGTGGTTTGCGGCTTGTTGGCATAGACCTGCGACTTAAGAAAATCCCACAAGAAAAAGTCCAGCGGGGTCAAATCGCACGATCTCGGTGGCCAGTTCACGTCGCCTCCGCGCGAGATGACCATGTCCAGAAATTGCTCGTGCAGAACTTCCATCGTAGCGTGTGCTGTGTGGCACGTAGCGCCGTCCTGTTGAAACCACATGTTGTCCAGATCCATATTCTCGATTTCAGGCCAAAAGAAGTTGGTTATCATCGACCGGTATCGCTCACCATTGACGGTGACGGCCACACCATTATCGTTTTCGAAAAAATACGGACCAATCACGCCTCCGGCCCAAAATCCGCACCAAACAGTCACTTTCTGCGGGTGCATTGCCACTTGGTGAACCTCGTGTGGATTGGTCTCGTCCCAAATACGGCAATTTTGCTTGTTGACATAGCCATTCATCCAAAAATGCGCCTCGTCGCTGAAGATGATTTTTTTGCCAAAATCGGCGTCAACTTCCAACTGCTCTAATGCCCAGTCAGCGAACACACGGCGCTGTCTATGGTCATTAACCTTGAGCTCTTGGGTCAGCTGGATCTTGTACGGGTGCAGGCTCAAGTCACAACGCAAAATTCGCCAAGTTGTCGTCTGCGAAAGGCCGAGTTCCTGTGCGCGACGCGGAATTGACTGCCGCGGGTTTTCGAGGACACTGTCGCGCACAGCGGCGATATTCTCGGCAGATCTCGCGTTACGTTGACGCACGGGAACCGGCTGATTGTTAACTGACCCGGTTGACTCGAATTTGTCCACCAATCGACGGATAGTCGACTCGGCAGGACGATCATGGCGACCGTAAAACGGGCGAAGTGCGCGGAACGTTGCTCGAACTGAAGACCCATTTTCATAAAACAATTTTATGATTTGCACGTGCTGCTCGACACTGTAACCTGCCATGGTGGTTTGGGAGGACGGAATGAATATAACACACTGCATTTGACAGCTGTTACTCAAACAACATGGCCGCAATCAGCTGTCAAAGTTCAAGCGTCCCTATTGGAAAACCCCATAGTTACCATATGGTAAATTTTGCGATGGACGGTGTATTCATTTTTTTTAAATCAAATTATTCGTTTTTTTTTCGAAAATAATAAAAGATAACTAATAAAAATTTGGACATCATTTTGGAGAGTAAATAATTTGTACAATATAGTGTCACTTATGTCCTCGGCTCCGCACGCGTTTATGGTTATTAGGTACATAGCGAATGTCGTCTGATTTTGACCACAGCGGTCTTTCTCAAGAAACTAGCCAAATCCGCAGAAGTCAGATGTTTCCGAAGCGAACGCTGTCAATAATTGTTTACCGAAAAAAAGCATTAATAAGATTCCTCCCCACCTCCCCATAATATAAATAAAAAATAAGTAATGAAATTTATCATCTTTATACATGAATCACGTCTCTCACACCATCCTTTGCAAAATTGGTTAGACTAATTCAAAAGCGCGGGCATGCGCACAAGTAACTGCGTCGCAATCGAATCAAGACATTAGGGATGCTGGGAACAAAGAACTCTGTGAAAATGAACTGTTCTAAAACATACACTCAGATATATATGCACTTTTTACACCCATTACTTGAATATTTAGGGCATAATGTTTTCTCGGCAATTGTACTGTGAAAGTACTAGCCAATAAGCAGCAAACACAATTGTATGTTTCAACTTAAAACATACATTACATTCGTTTTAACCGAATTTTGGAAGCTTGAACCGAACTTCGACATTCGGCCGAAATTCGGTCTAAATGGCGAACATTCGGTGCAAAAAGAAAGTAAATTAAAATACCAACTTGCTCTATTCGGACTGAAATTAATGGATATCATACTATCTATCATAACTAAAATAAAACTAGGCCTTTATATACTCATGGTCATTTAAAGTAATCTTAACTGATGATTGCAGGTTTAATACAAAACATCACTGAAATGTCATGTGTTTAATTTCTGTTTATAATTTATCAGCAGTGAATGAAAACAATGTAGAGAACTTGCATGTCTCCAATTAAAATTTTGCCATATAAAAAAATCCACTTCCGAGTAGCACGGCATAAGCCTTAAAGCTTTGTACTCAAAAGGACCTTTGCACTCAGCCTATCAGAAAAATTACAGAACTTTAATTTTATATAATTAAGATTCACGAGACTTGATGGTTAGCTTCAGTTCAGTATGTCAAAGCGAATTAATGGTATAACAATAGAGTTGACAGATAATTTCAATCATCATTTCAATTACAACAGAACCTCGATTATCCAAACCCTCAATTATCCGAACGGTGACTAAGTTTATCTGAATGCTCAATTATCTGAACATTGGTGCGAAAGATACATTGTTTGTTGAGACTTTGCCTAAAAATTGACCATTTTATAAAAAACATATAATAAAAGTATTCGACTTTTTTCAGGTGTTGAAAATACACATGTATATATTTCAATGTTAATATGCATGTCAAATTTTAATATAATATGTATGTACGTACTGTTTTTATGTAAAAAGGTGTTGATGATAGACATTAATCAGTGTTTACACTTTCTACCTTTAATTATATTGTCTGTCTGTGTACTGTTTTTATGTAAAAAGGTGTTAATTATGAGCTCGTCCCAAAAAACCCACTTTTCGATTATCGAGGTCCTACTGTATTTAGATACATAAACACTGTACAGTATCAGGAGAGGAAGTCTAGTAAAAAGTCATTAACGGGCAGTATCAGTAACAGTACATTAATATTAATTATATCCAAGAAATGCTGGAGTTTTCAATGTTTTCACTCACCACAAACTGAGTTATACATGCGTATTAAGCTAGTGAAAGCTTAATTGTGTTTACTAACACACTTTTTTCTATCAAAATGCTATTTACACTAAGCAAAATTATCTTCAATTTACGAACTGGATACTTTCTGGATACATATTTAATACTGGTACTGGATACTGGATACATATTTAATAGTTATTATCGTCATCAAGTTTATATCTGACATATACATCGGTACAAATTATTTTAAATTGAAATTATAAATGTATTGTATTGTACCTTTGTTTAATTTGAATACAATACATATTTATTAGTTTTGAGGCCAATCCCTATCTAAATGACTAATGTTTCTAAAACTGCAATCTCAATAATAGTATTATATATTTATTTTTTTGCAGTGTGGAATGTAATAAGCCCTCAAGTAAGACTGAAAGTATGATTAGATTGTTACACCAAACGAGAAGTCAACATTTATAAAAAAAATACAAACAAAGAAAAGTATGAAACAATAAAAAAAAATTAAGTCATCGTTTTATGTTACATAGTACATGAATAAAACATAGTCAATATCACTTGTAGGACATAGTATTGTTTGGAAATTTTTACTTTTAATATTATTAATGATATTTTATGAATGCTTACCGACAGGTGATACGAGTGGCTGCATTTTAAAATACTAATATTATCATTCTTAAATTCACTTTGTCTTAAAATACAATTTAACCACTATGGTACATAATTAAGCAATTCGTTATTTTAGAGTTTTATAAACTACATTTTTATTTGAAACGTAGAGAAATATATTTTAATTACCTACTGCCTAATTATTGATTATTGATTTAAAAGAGCTAAATGTGCTGCCAACTGTTTGATGATAGACATTAATCAGTGTTTACACTTTCTACCTTTAATTATATTGTCCCTGGAAGTCGCTGCAATAGACTCCTGTACCAACCTTAAAATGTTAATGTTTGGGCTACCAGTTAAAAATAAATTAATTGTACAAATAGTTTACCCATAAAATATGGTACAAACAATAATACCAAAAATCTTTAATCAAATTAAAAGGAACCTATATATTTGCCTATTATTAGTATCTATTGACCTTTAGTGTTACCGGTTTTTATTGATCTGATCAATGTGGATTGCTACGAGTAGATATGTACTTTCTATTCATATATATGATGTAAAGAGGCGTACGATGTGTATACTGCACATGCGTTAAATTTATTGATTTACAGATTGTCTTTCGATGTAGGTTTCAATAAGCTAATACTATGAAAGACTATATAATATGTTAATAATACTGACTTATTACTTTGTTTATACATTTGAATACGTTAACTTTACCGAACTTTTTAACGAAATATTAGCTACCTACATTTTTACAGAATTAAAATGAAATAGTTTTATTTTCGGTATTGCATTATACTTAATCTTCAAAGCAAATTTAGAATCACGTTTTTAGGTAAAGGTAAACAGGCACAAGGGACATAATATCTTAGTTCCCAAGGTTGGTGGCGCATTGGCGATGTAAGCGATGGTTAACATCTCTAACAATGCCAATGTCTACGGGCATTGGTGACCATTTACCATCAGGTGGCCCATATGCTCGTCCGCCTTGCTGTACCATAAAAAAAAAAAGAAAAAAAAGGTAAACATTTAGTATCCTACCTACAAACAATAATACTTCGTCATATTCTGTTTGAATTATTAGTAAAAGATTTTACTTTTTTGCATAATACTATAGATAAATTGCGTAATAACTATAGTATAAAATACTAACTTAAAGAAATATAAATATAAAATATACCAAAAATAGATAAAGAAAATAACTGCAATATACTTAATGTAACAAAAATTAAAAAAAAATATTTGTAAGTAAATTATTTTTTTAATTCATAAAAATATGAAACTTACCCGTATTAGTTAAGAAATTCTGCATTGTGACCCCGTGGTTTTGAGCTACACTGATATTATTTAAAGATGAAATGTCCGATATTTTTTAAATAATCACCAATAGCCTGTTAGTACTTGAACACCATTTCTGCTGAAGAAAACGAAGTATGCTCCGTTTTATTGATTTTGGCGATTAGTATTGCCATCATTAATAATAATTGATTTGCGTCACTCAGAATGAAGGTTTTCATATATTTCTAACTTATGTTACAACGCTAATATTTAAGGCTTTTCCATTTAATATTTACATTGTTGTAAATAGTGATTTTAAAATCGGTTGAAATGTAAATTTCTTCGATTCGGAGGATCCTTAAAGTCATACTTATATACTTAGTTTTTTGCTAAATATGGATTTCTGGTTTCCATCAATTAGACAAAACTAGATAATAAGCAGTTGTTCCCTAAAAGAAAGAAGATTTTATTAAATGGTAGCACTACAACTACAACTCACTGTCAAAGTCATTCGTGCGTCAGAACCACGGTCGTATAGACAGGTCATGAAACTTCAGTATGGACTATGGGGATTGGGATACGTTCACGGTCGTATACACAGGTCTTGCAACTTCAGTATGTGGTACGTTGACATACTGATGCTGTTAATTTCAATTTACGGCCGCCAGAGGCATGAAAATTCGCGTAATAATTATCCCGAACATTTTTTCAAATCCAAACAAAACGGTTAAATAACAAAACAAAAATAGCAAAAGTCAACAAAACGATATAACAATGATTAAATAACACAATACTTGGGAGAGAAAAATATCAGCTTCGATAGCAGCGACGTAGTACCTCAAGCGGATGGTATTACGAATTAGCAGTTGTTACACACTCGCACCTCATCTCTCACCACTGAAATTGGCCTTAGTTGCAAGACCTGTGTATACGACCGTGCTTTTTCAAATCCAAATAAAACAGTTAAATAACAAAACATAAATAACAAAAAATTCGTAAAACTCAAAAAAACTATATAACAATGATTAAATAACACAATACTTGGGAGAGAAAAATATAAGCTTCGATAGCAGCGACGTAGTACCTCAAGCGGATGGTATTGCGAATTAGCAGTTGTAACATACTCGCACCTATGTCGCACCACTGATACGACCGTGGGTACGTTGACATAATGACGCTGTTAAGTTCAATTTACGGCCGCCTGCGCCAGAGGCATGACAATTCCTCAACAAGTTAAATAACAAAACAAAAATAATAAGAAGTCCGCAAGACGATATAACAATGATTAAATAACACAATACTTGGGAAAGAAAAACATTCGATAGCAACGACGTACAGCGGGCGTTATTGCAAAATTAAAGTTGTAAGACAATCGCACCAATCTTTCACCACTGAAATTAGGCTCCGTTGATAAACCTGTATACAAGACCGTGGCATGACCCTATATTGCCATGAAGTGTCAAAACGTAAAATTAATGAAATATATATTCAATAATTGTAACTTAAACTGACGTAATATATTTTTTGTTTCGTTGAAATAATTTCACATAATTTATTATAGTTGTGTTAGGTTAAATTAATTTATCATATAAATAAACATTACTGCCATCTATATTTTTTGTTATGAACTATTGTTAAATCATAAAAGTTGTTTGAAAGAAAAAATAGATGGCACTACTACAAATGTGCTGTTTGTTTTAATATAACATCGTTGTTAAGAACGAAAAGAGTTATTTTTTAAATATTATCTATTATTAATAAGAATACATTATTTCATATAGCAAAGATGTGGTAATTAAATACAGAAATATCAAATAGGATTTTAGGAAAAACGAACCAATTTTAAATATGATACATTTAAATATTATAATATATTGTATTTTAATATTTAGTTGTATTAGTATTTTTTTTTAATTGCCATTAAAAATGTATTGCGATGATCGTTTCATTATGATTATTAGTATTGAGTTATTTTACTCTTTTGTGGTACTTTCATCAGAAACTTTTTATGATTAATAAAATAATTTTATATATGTAGGTTAATATGTACTATATTTCTCTCTATGTATCCTTTATTTATTTATTTAATACTTTATTGCAGAACATATAAAAAACAAAAGAGTAAAAGGAAACAGTCAATCAACAAATGGTGCGCAAAGGCGGTCTTATCGCTTATAGCGATCTCTCACAGACATGAGAGAACCTTTGTTGAAAGAAGCTTTGTAAGGGAACAGGTAAGTGCATGTATGAAAAGGAGATATTAAATATTACTTAAGAACAATTTTAATAAAACATATTATAAATATATAATTTTAATTAAATATGAATAATTATAAACATAATTTATTTAGTGGCAAATAATACTTTTTCAAACGATATTTGAAAATGTTCAGTGAATTCGACTGCCGAATATCTGAAGGTAGTGCATTCCATAGTTTAATGGTTTTTACAGTAAAAGAGTTACTGTAGGTTTGTGTCCGGCTGCAAGGAATAATAAGTTTATTATCCTCCGAAGAACGTGGGTTGTGTGTGCTGTTACATCCAAGGAATTTAAAGCGTTCTTTGAGGTAAGATGGTGTGATCGAAATATAGAACAGAGTAGAGAAGGGATAAGGAGTGCGGATTTCTTCCAAGTCAGATTTCCTTATATTATGTTGTCTTTTGAATTCCGTATAGTTACTTTTATGCGCTAACAGATGGCGCTATATGTTTTCCAATCGTTATGTAAAATGTTTTATATCGTCTTAATTAATTAGAATGAGTGTAAGATGACAAATATATTTACTCGATGGTATAGCTTTATGCTAACTCGTCTCGGTAGGTACCACCCACTCATCACATATTGTACCGCAAAACAGCAGTACTTGGTATATCCATAACATAACATATTTTTTGCGATGGCGATCTTGGCGATGTTTTTGAAGTGATAACTTCTTATGGGAGGGTAAACCGCTTCGTAACGTAACGCGTTACGGCACCACTATTATCGACGCGGACTGCTTTACCTGAGAGTACCAAGCTAACGCCATCTAGCGTATAAAGATAGTACTTATAATAATTTAGCAACACTTAAGTATATGAAGGATCTGCTTCCGGAGTGGCTAGACAAGTGGAGGATGGCCGTCAATGTCGGTAAGACGGCCGCTCTGCTTGTCGGTGCCAGAACGCCGATGCGTCAACTCACCCTCCGAGGCCAGGACGTGGAGTGGCAGACCTCAGTTTGTTACTTGGGGTGTCACTTGGACCGGAAGCTGCACATGATTCCCACCGTTAACAAGGTGGTGAGTCATGCCGCGGCTGCCCGGTCTAATTTGTACACTCTCTTCACATCCCGCCTACCACTGAAGACCAAACTGAGGATCTACGGTGCCTACGTCCGCTCGCGTTTGACGTATGCGGCACCCGCCTGGTACGCACTCTGCTCAGCGTACCAGAAGCGGAGGATCCAGATCCAGCAGAACCGATGCCTGCGCCTTATAGTAGGAGCTCCGAGGTACGTCAGAAACGACGTCATACATAGAGACACCAGGACGCCCACCGTGGAGGAGTTCATCCGCCACCTCGCGCGCAAGCTGTTCGCTAGAGCGGACAGCAGTGTGTGCGGGCACCTCCACGGTATAGCACCACTACATGCTCGACCACCAGAGGGGCGTCCTCTACTCCGTGAGCTCCTACTGTCGCCGATCACCTGCCCCGGCGCAGGCACCGACGACGATTTGGAGGACGGAGGATAGGACGACGAGACCACAGGATGCGACAACCCATGGACCAGACAGACAACCACCCGATGAAGACAACCACCAGGCCTAACTAGGCCTTGACCTGTTAGGTCAGAACGATTGACACGGCAGTCTTGACTGCCGGTGAGGATTTGCCCGGGTAGAGGGGGAAACCCCGGGGCCCGTACCCAGACTGGCTTCATGGGCCAGTCAGGAGGAACCCTGTTATTATTATACTTAAGTATATATTATCACTTCTATCGAGCGTCCCGAGAGGCACACGTTTTTTTTTTGAAAGAAATGTACAATGTCACTCATGTTGGTAATCACTCTCCATCAGGTGGCCCATATGCTCGTTCGCCTACCTATACAATAAAAAAAAAACAACATGTTTGTCTTCTACGCATTCCTAAGCTATTCAAACCTGTGATGAAACTTTGGTGTGGTCTTTGCTGGCGTACGCACAACAGGGTACGCCAGCAAAGACCTGGCTCCTGGAATTTTCTTTGTGTGTTTATTCTTTAATGTAAGCGTTTAATGTACTTTTGTTTTACCCGTGTTAGCCGGGGCCATTAGCTGTTTCTGCAGCATGCGAAAGCGATCCCAATAAATAACATTCAATTGTTTTTACCGCTTTTCCACTCCAAAATAAGATTATATGGCGAAATGTATTCCAAATTTAAATTATCATTATTATTAACTAGCTGTTGCCCGCGGCTTCGCACGCGCTTAAATATAAGTAAAGAATAAATAATTGTATAGAACTGTGATTTTAAAGTAAGAAGCATGAAATGTCATTATGGTAAGAAAAAAGTATAGTAAGGGCTTTTTTTAGGTTGATGATTATTCTTTAAATAATCATCAGTGATGTTATTATGAACTCCTGTATCTTGACTTAATATATTTTATGGTGACTTAAATGGCTTGAAGTTAAAATTTATTTTATACTAATATTCCGATCTACAATTCTGTTGCTTGAATGCCCGCCATCTATCCACGCCGTTGGATATAGTTAAAACTGTAAATGAGCAAGCGTACCAATATATATATTTTATTCTATCAATTTCAGATAAAACAAAACTATTCGAGTCACTGAAAATCTTATTTACAATTAATAATCGAAGCACCTCTTTGTAAACGACGGTATGGCTATGTGTAAGCCCGTCTGGGCAGGTACCATCCACTCATCAGATATTCTACCGCCAAACAGCATACTTAGTATTGTTGCTTACCGGTTTGGAGGATGAGTGAGCCAGTCTAACTATAGGCACAAGGGAGAAGGAATGGCTAATACGTCTTACATCGCCAATGTCTACAACAATGTCTTAAGATCTCATAAATATTAATACAGAAAGAAAACATACGGCCTGAAAATTAAAAAAAAAAATCCGAATCATTCCACTTTCAAGTGACAAAATGTTTGATTAAAACACCACCGTAAAAATGATAATACACCCTTATAGAATATCAAATGAAGTTAGCTTTGAAACTGAATGGAAAGAGCTGAAACCGTTCATGCGGTTAATACATCTATACTCTGTTCCAATCCGAGTAGGAGTACAGGTAAACAAACCGTAGATAATAATAATAATATTCTGGGACATTATTCACATAAAGACATCTTATCCCAAACTCAGCAGAGCTTGTACTATGGAAACTAGACAACTGATATACTTACATATACTACTTTTCCTTTGTAAATACATACTTATATAGATAATTACACCCAGACTCAGGACAAACAGACTTGTTTATGCATACAAATGTCTGCCCTGGGTGGGAATCGAACCCACGACCTGCGGCCCGAAAAGCGAGTATCTTACCAACCACGTTTACAAATTGCATGCGATTTTCTAATTGTTCTGCTGTATTATGCTGTAAATAGTTCTTAGTGAATTTACCTTTATTTATAATTATTCATTATTCCAACACTAATTCACTTAACACTATTCCATTTAACTAGTTATAACCACATTAATTTAACTTTCAAAGTTCCGATTACAACTTCGCAGACATTGAAAACGCAATTTTTTCGCGAAATTATAGTTGAATATCATAGATTATTTAGGATTTCGACCAATGATATCGATGTCAAAGTTGTTTATTTCGGTTAGGTTATATGTTTCGATACGGACTTGTATAGTGTAAACTAATGTTATTTAAAAATAATTAAATATATAAAAAATATTTTCTTTGATTTTTTCTATATCATTCAACCGATTGAGTTGATTTCATAAAACCATAGGAAAAGCAAGCATAACCATAGACAACCATTAGGCATTACAAAAAAATACTTCTTATAAATAAGTACATACATCTAAGAATGTTTTTATTTAACGCTTACATTTAAATTTTATAGTATGCGATACAAGTCCAAGGTAATAACTAAAATCGCGAACAACAAAATACCTTATATATTGAAATGCGCAAAAGCATGTTAAATTGTAGCGAACATAGTTTTCAGGAATATTAAATTGCATTAATAGTTTAGAACTTACTCGACTGCTGAATAGTGCCTATACATAAATAACGTAACACTGATTTTGATAGCTAGCGACCGCCATATTGAATAATATGTAGATTGTCACATTTGGAACACTTACGGGACGTGATTAGTAAAAACATATTCAATTTAAAAAAAGAATACTAGGAATGTCTGTTTCTAAGGAAGGATTAATATTCCTTTCGTTGCGTTATTGATATTCTTTTGCAAAATAGAAATACTTGATGTTATTGTGTTCCGGTTTAAAGCGTGAGTGGGTTAGTGTCACTACAGGTACGAGCCACGGGTGTATACGACCGTGGAACGAGCGATATAACATCTTACTTCTTAAGGTTGGTGGCGCATTGGCGATGTAAGGAATTATTATTATTTCTCACGGCACCAATGTCCTTACCATTAGGTGAACCATTCGTCTAACCGCCTAATTAGTTTAAATAAAAATATAAATAACGTAATAACGTCGATTCGACGTGTGTCATTTCGATTCGATGTCGATTCGATGTGGTTATCTTTATAGGGTTAAATACTTAAAACGCACAATAAGCTAAGCATTTGAAACATAGGAATCTTACTGCAAAAGCTTTCTTTTATAAACGAATTAATACTTTATTCACGAATAAATGACTATATCAGTAAAGTCGGGTAACAGAGATAATAAGTTTAAGCTTGTTCATTGTATTAAGATAATCTAGTTAAGTCAAGAAATCTACAAATTAAATCTAAACGACTTGCGTTTTTACGCAAACCATGCTATATAGTTTATATTCAAAACTAGAAAAGCGACAGGCATTATATGTAATTTATATGTAAATGGCTGTAAATAATAAAATAATGGCTATAAATTCTTCTTGGGACTAAAAATTTTCGTCAAGTGAGCCTATATAAATTATATTAAATACATACGTGTAACTAAGTAGGTATAGTTAAAATGAGAACCGAAGTAAGCTTAACGCTTACTTGGTCATTTTACAAATCCCTCTGCGTAGGTACCACCCACTCATCAGACATTCTACCGCGAAACATCTTATTAGTTATCATCTTATCGTTAGTATTGTTGCGTTACGGTTGAAATGGTGGGTGAGCTGGTATAACTACAGGCGCAATAGACATCTTTCATCCTAAGGTTTGTGGCTCGTCAGCCCGTGCTCCCACCTGTTTAATAAAAAAAAGTAAAATGTAGGACTAACAATATAATTTGATGCAAGGCAGATTCACTTTCATTATTATATAAAGTGTACGTGTTCCCGTGTATAGCATAATCGTTACGTATGACAGACGTACCATATCCTGACAGCAGTGTGTGAAAATTACACAACGTATATAAAAAATATTAACATCCTATAATGGTTGTTATTCCTTTTGAGAGAAAGCATATTTTAGGATGCTCGAATAATTAATACCGTATTCTACTCGGAACAATATATTTTATTATGGATAGCATTGGTTTGCGATGTTCGTAATGCATCTAAATTTATTTTCATTGACTGTCAAATGATAGGTCGCATTGAAATGTTTTTTTTACGAAATTTGCAATCGAGTTCGTATATATGTATCTATGGTTCAGGCGGTTACTATTAACATTCTATGTATCTAGCTACTAAGCTATAATTCTTATTTTAGCAATTCCCTTTTAGTTAAAACTTTTTATTTCTTAGACAGCTGATTGCTGAAGTCCATCTTAGTTTTTCATTTTAACTAAAAGGGAATTGTTATAATAAGAATTAAGTAAGAATGTCGTTCGAAACGAATTCGATCAGAAGCGAACAATCTTTTCAATTTGTTTCCGAGCTCCGTTTGTTTGCGGGCCGATTCAACTGGGACCTGCATCTGACGCGAATGCAGGTGAAAAGGAATGAGTCCGACGAACGAGTCGAAGGGGGAAAATGGCGTTCGAGTTTTTCGTAAATAATTGATTTAGGCAAAATCGTTTTTTAGTTTGTACTATTTTAATTCCTATAGACTGAAGGTTAATTAAGGAATCTACCAATGTTACCTCAAAAAGTTATTGGTTTGTGACACTATTTTAAGAAGAATAAAAAACCATTGTAAATTGTATTAAAAAAAATAGGAATTATGACTAAAATTAAAACTTAACAACGTCCATACTAATAAATGGGATATAAACTTTCAAGCTGTATACTAATATAATACTCAATCCAAAAAACAATATCAATATCAAAATCATGTTTATAAACATAAGCTTGTAATCGATTGTCGAGTTGAGAAACGTCATCCACTTTTCAAGTCGGTTAAAATAAAATTAAAAGTGTTTTCAGTTCAAACAAACCAATAATAACTTTTATTACTCGGAAGGCATGCGAGTAAATTGCTCTGCCAAATTGCTTACTATTGAGAGCCGTATCACAAACTTGGAATACCGTATTGTTCGCTTATTACTTTCCGTGCATACTCTCAAAACTCCACGTGAATACTAAACACAGGAAATAAAATTGAACACCCCTGGCTAAACGCCAAATCATGTATACCTATAAAAGGCATTTATGGTACAATTTATCATCAGTGATAAGTGGAAGACTGGTGTAGTAACAGCGAAACAATTTGATTGAATTTTAAGGTTCATTTTCGGGCAAATCTAATCTAAAATGAGTGCACGATCACTGGTTAGTTCCTTTGAATTTTATGTTTGAAAACTAGTTAAGGGTGGATGCGGAATTCACTTCAGCGTTTCGTTCATTTGCTAAAGTGTAACGTAATTTTATTTTAATAAAACGATGCCTTTGTAGTACACATAATTGTAAACAAGAATTTTTGAGCATGTTAAAAGTAAATTCTTTTTCATGTGTAAAAAAAGACAGCGTCATAAATATTATATATTTTAGATATTACTTTGGTAATTTAAATAATATTGATCAAGCGATATCTCTTCGGTCGTGTCGGAATGTCATCCAATTGGATTATGAGAGTGAATTTGTGTTTGGACACATGTTTAGCGCTATAATATTGTCTCCTTCGTATCCGCAATTCGGTCATTAATTTACTAAAATCAGTTTGCAATTTATCAGTGTTGATATTTTGAAAAGTCTAATCACGCAATAATATATATATATATTTAAATTATAATTAATAATTTCAGGTTTTATTAGGATCGCTTATTTTTGCTCAGTTGCTTATTATGAAATGCGAAGACAGTGACCTGAAGACAATTGAGTCGCCTGCGAGTCCAATGTGAGTAGCAATCATTTGCCTATTTTTTCACTTTGAAAGAGGAAATGTCGTGTTAGTGCGCTCTTTCTTTTCATTTAAGCAGATGTATGTCTATGAATGCGATAAATGCGAAAACTTCGGGGCTGATTTTCATACAGTTTTCACAAATGGTGTGATTTATGAGGATGGTTTAAGTGTATAGTTCAGTAAGGTTTTGTTTCAATTAGCTGAAATGATGATGATTGGTGACGGAAAAAATCATGCCGACTAATCTTTACTAGCGTGCGCCGCGTTAACCAATAGTTATACAAGTAAGGGGTTTTCCAATAGGGACGCTTGAACTTTGACAGCTGATTGCGGCCATGTTGTTTGAGTGACAGCTGTCAAATGCAGTGTGTTATATTCATTCCGTCCTCCCAAACCACCATGGCAGGTTACAGTGTCGAGCAGCACGTGCAAATCATAAAATTGTTTTATGAAAATGGGTCTTCAGTTCGAGCAACGTTCCGCGCACTTCGCCCGTTTTACGGTCGCGATGATCGTCCTGCCGAGTCGACTATCCGTCGATTGGTGGACAAATTCGAGTCAACCGGGTCAGTTAACAATCAGCCGGTTCCCGTGCGTCAACGTAACGCGAGATCTGCCGAGAATATCGCCGCTGTGCGCGACAGTGTCCTCGAAAACCCGCGGCAGTCAATTCCGCGTCGCGCACAGGAACTCGGCCTTTCGCAGACGACAACTTGGCGAATTTTGCGTTGTGACTTGAGCCTGCACCCGTACAAGATCCAGCTGACCCAAGAGCTCAAGGTTAATGACCATAGACAGCGCCGTGTGTTCGCTGACTGGGCATTAGAGCAGTTGGAAGTTGACGCCGATTTTGGCAAAAAAATCATCTTCAGCGACGAGGCGCATTTTTGGATGAATGGCTATGTCAACAAGCAAAATTGCCGTATTTGGGACGAGACCAATCCACACGAGGTTCACCAAGTGGCAATGCACCCGCAGAAAGTGACTGTTTGGTGCGGATTTTGGGCCGGAGGCGTGATTGGTCCGTATTTTTTCGAAAACGATAATGGTGTGGCCGTCACCGTCAATGGTGAGCGATACCGGTCGATGATAACCAACTTCTTTTGGCCTGAAATCGAGAATATGGATCTGGACAACATGTGGTTTCAACAGGACGGCGCTACGTGCCACACAGCACACGCTACGATGGAAGTTCTGCACGATCAAGCGCCCTTAATGGAAAACCCATATATGTTACGATATAAAGGTATTAACTCTTATAATACAAAAAAAAAAAAACAGAGGTCATGAAGAAACAGTTCTAAAAACCTTTAAGCATGAAGTTACAAGATATTTTTATAATATATGTATAACAATATTTCATTTTTCAAATATTATACAATCATATTTGTGCTTACATATCTATATTTGATTGATTCAATATGACGAAAGCAATACAATATTAAAATAGCTGTAGTCGTAATACCAACCTTCTAACCTATATAGGACAGGACATACAATACAAGTATTTGTCCAATCGTCAAGCAAATAGCCTTCATGCCTCGCTATTCTCCGAAGTCGAATACCGTCTTGGAATATTACTATTCGATCACTTTGATGTCAATACATCTGAATAAACGCACACCGTATGTATATTTATATATTTATAAGACTTAAAATCATCGATAATTAAACAGGAATTAACACTATTTTTTTGTTGACATCTCCCCACTCATTTTTGAAACTGTTAATAATCTAAAATTATTAATTTCCCCGTATTGAAAACGTAGCATAATATCTAACTGTATCAAAAATAATGTAAGTGTTAAATATTTATTTAATAACAAATATCAATATAGACTAAAATGATCAATAATAATAATAATAATAATAATTCAAATTCAAAATTCAAAATATGGGAAGTTTAATTGTAGTTTAATCACATGATATGGAAATTTTTAATTTCCCAATAACACAATTTCATCTTAAACTGTCTGTAAAAACTCTATTTGTTTGTGTTATACAAAAGTGTTATCATGTTATACTGTGCCATGTGGCAATTCAATGACACTTTCAGGACGTAATGTAGTAAAAAATCCTTATTTTTAGGTAATACATCAAATTTTATTATCAATTTTTGTCTAATTGATAGAAATTTTGAATAAAAATGAAATTAAAATGATACCTACAGATAGATAGAAGTCTTCATTCTTATCTCTCATCATCTTCACCATAATCATACTGTTATAATATATTTAGCATCTAGAAGTGACAACTGATTTTTAGAAAAATCTTGAATTGGTTTTTTTTTTAAATAGAACGCCAAATCATTTAAATTGATGTAAATTACTCACTCAATTACTTTTAAACACAACAAATCACAAGCCACGGCAATAATTAATCAATTTAAACTTTCTGCCCTCCAACAAAATAACGGTTTCAAACTAGCACGCCTCTTTTTTTTTTAACAACGCCGTTGTAGTTACCAAGGTAACTATATATCCTAACTATATATTTCATACAGCTTAATCGATCAGTTATTCTGGATGGGAATATCGGATTTCCAATTAGATGTGGTATCACTTATCTGTTGCAACGGGTATCATAATACGACATTTGACAAGATGTCGATATTAGTTCAGATTTTGGCACGTGGCCAAATGGCTAGAATGTTCCGGATTTATCGAATTATACTTAGAATTGCAATTTACAGACAATATACCAACAGCGATGTTCTATTTACATACTATATATACGAATCGTGAAATTTCTTTATCATTTTCAACACAAACAAACCATGTTTCGCGATTATTTTCAAGTTCTTTCTCCAAGCTCCACTTCTCTTGATTTAATAAGAACTCAATGTTATGAATGCCTCTTAGACTAAACATAATTATTGTATGTTTAGCAGAATTTTAAGAAGAAACAGTTTTATTATTTGTAAGTGGTTACCGCCATCGATAGATATTTACTCTGAGATTTTAAATCTCTTGTACATTTAATTGTAACGGCTCGTTCATCCTTAAAACCAAAAAATAGCAATACAGAGTAATCAGAGGTACAATAATAGATTTATAGATGGTGTTTATTAAAAAATGTCCAAACTATGTAAGTAAAGCACAAACAGTAATTCCACTGTTAAACAACAATTAATATTTATTTTATATTTCAACGAAACTATTTCAGAGAGAGATCGTCCCACCGTCGCTACGAATCTCCTACTTTCCAAGGATTTTGGAAGAAAAAGTTTATTTGGAGACCACGCTGGGTAAAAACGTGGCAGGAGAAAAAAGTTTATGTTGCCGTTTGGAAAAGGATGTGGGGACCGGCGGAGGTTAAGGAATGGGTGCCAGTACCCAAGCCACCCCCGGGATGGGTAAAAAATGTACCTGGAACGCACTTTGTTAATGTTGGTCTATCCCACTAATCTCTAAATTTGAACATAATTTATTATATTATTAGACCCTAAAAGTAAGCTATCTCTGTAAATATAGACGCGTAATAATAATATATAAACTGTTAATTTAAATTGATTTTAATTATTAAGTTTTAAATTATTTTTAGATTTATGTTTATTTTATTTTTTGCTAAGTGAGTTTAATGTATTTTTTGAATATGGAATATTTATTTAGTTTTGTTTATTTTGCATCTGGACTTGTTCCTGTTTCACTTAATGATACCATAATACGATCTGCCATAACGATATGAACAGCAAGTCCCAGACATTTAAATGCTTCTCTTCCTTCAGCACAATTAAATTTGCCATTTCCTACTTCAGCAAAAGTCCCGACGAACTATTTTAAATCAATTTCCTAACTAAAGTAAGAAATGTGATTGTTGTAAGCAAATGTCTGAATATAGTATTATTTTCCGTCGAGCATTTTAGGGAAACAAATACATACAGGTTACGCAGAATGTAAATAACTGTCGATTTACCGAAATTACAGCTTAAATTCAGTCTGTACAGCTCTTAGGCTTAGGCGAATTGCTTATCCGAATAGGAAATTTTACAACTAATATGCGGTGGGTCTAGTGTCTAGACCTATAATACGGTATACTAGAAACCCAGTTCGTATATATAGCTAATTCCAACGACAGGACGGGTAAATATTGTGTCGACATGGCTGCATTGATCTTAAAATTTATATAATAAATAATAATAATAATTTATTTAAAAAGCATCATTTCAAATCATTAACAAAAAATTAACTATAATAACTGATATAGTGTAAAACTGTGTTGCAGTTATTAGCCCCGTCAACAAAGGGATATTTCTCTATTTTTAAAACATTTAAGATGCACGAGTTGATAGAATTAAAATGAACAGATTACAAATTAAAACATTTTATATTAGATTAGATAAAACATTGCATGAATGAAATTATGATATTACTATTTGTGTATGTACTTAATTTAATGAGTTAGAAATAATCTGTGATTTTAATTATGGCATTATTTAAATGACGGCGGGACTTTTTTTAAAGCGGATATCAGTGGTTGGTTTCAATAGTGGTAGCGTTATAAGTAAAGATATATATAAATTATCCAAAAGCTATTTGTAGTGCATAAAGTAGCAGCAAAAGTATAAATCAGAGGGTTTTTATCTTCACTCCTCCTAAACCACCAAAGTTTATGAGTAAAGCTCGAAAATATGCTTAAGTTTCATACGTTTTTATATAATTTAAATTACTTCGATCGTATTGGGCAGCAAAGTTAAATCAAAGCTTGCATACATTTTATCTATCTGTGTTTAGTAGGTAAGTAGTAATTTTGTGCCTTAGTTTGGCTCATGAAGTGGCAAGGGATTTGTTCAGTTATGTTGTCCAGCTCAGTTAATGATTTACTGCCTTAATTATGAACCTTGTTTAGCGGATGATTACTTAAACAATGCTGTCTTTTTCTTTTGAATTTCAAATCAATAATGACAGAAAGAATGAAATCAGTGTTTAACTAAACAACTATTAAGCAACTCTTGTATGTGTATTGTAAGTGTTATTAACTTTGGAATAAAAGTTATAAATTGAATATCAAGTTACCAGTTCGTAAATTTATTTTAATAAAAAACGTAACTCATAATGAGGATTCTAACATCTCATACTCATGACATGTCATATATATGACGTATAATGTTTGTGTAGGATTTGTGTCTTTAATAATATTATTTAAATTTTTATTTTTTATTTGGTACTAATGATGATGTCCTGCTGATAAATTTCAGTCCCAGCGGCCATTCTAGATGGAGAAAATCCAATTGCGTAGACATTATAAAAGTGTATACGGCTTCGGAAAGCACGTAAAAAATCGTTTGTCATGCACCTGAATTCTTTCCGGTCATGTCGGATTACTGTTTCATCGGATCATAAGATTGACGTAACCTGGGCGTGCGTACTTGTGCAATAGAATATATACTGCGCAATTGCTTCAATATCTTTTGTGATTGGCCGCCGTTACCGAAATCGGTCATATTTTAAATCGTTATTGTTCTTTGTCAATTCAAAAATATTTTATAGTGTACGCGAATTGCTTTTAAATTTTGTAATTGTGATACGTCAACCGCATAGCGAATGAAACCCGTTTGCCATTGTTCTATTTGTATGCAACGTGAATGTAAAGTGATTTGTAATACGAAATTAATTTCACAGATTACGTGTGTTTTATTAAATGTCCATATAAATACAAATACAAACATTATACAAATATTATACGCCTCAAGTAGATTAATTGGTAATTTCATTTTTAATGATTTCCTTTAAGAAAAAATTTAAAATCAACTATTGTTTAATTTTGCAACTTAATTTCGACCGACCGTTCGAGTTTCGTCTCGACCGTTTGAACTGATTAATTATTCGTAAACAAAAAGAAGTTTTAAATAAATTATTCTAGCCGAGATAATGCAACAGCTTGTACATTTATCGTAAATTAATTCAAAATAAAAATTTATTTTTTATTAAAAATTAAAGTATGATAAAATTATTGTTATAAGATTTTATGGAACAACTAATATACCTATTTACCATTGGCTTCTGCTAGTAGTGGGGACGACAACAGCCAGGATTGAGGTCAGGATCGAGCCTGTGACTTTTACATTGCAGCCGCACAATAAGCCATGGGGCCATTGATGCCTAATATATATATATATATTAGGTATATATATATATATATATATATTAGGGATATATATATATATATATATATTAGGGAGCTCCAAACCAATAAAACAAAAAAAAAAATTCAAATATAGATTTCGCCACCCCCTTGATTTGTTACACCTACCATTTCTATTATGAGTGAAAAATTTCAGCCCCCTATCTTATATACAAGGGGGTGCTCATCGACTTCTCGAGTTTCTGATAGAAAGTTGAGGATTTTAAGTAAAACACGTAATTTCAGGTTTATTAATATTACAAGTATTATAATCAAATAAGTATACAAAGTATTTTAAGTATTTAAATATGAACAAAAATTGGTAACAAAGCAATAATTAACATAATATAGTCGCAATCTTTCAAAAAAATGTTTAATAACTCCTTTTTGAATTTTTATATTTTGTTCGACAATGACATTTGGTGGTAGAGATTTGTGCAAGCTCGTCTGGGTAGGTAGGGTAGGCCACCCACTTATCACATATTCTCATCATATATTCTACCGCAAAGCAGTAGTACTTGGTATTGTTGTGTTCCGGTTTGAATGGTGAGTGAGCCAGTGTAATTACAGGCACAGGGGACATAAAATTTTGATTCCCAGGGTTGATGGCGCATTGGCGATGTGAGCGATAGTTGACGTCTCTTGCAGTGCCAATGTCTGTGGGCGTTGGTGGCCCATAAGCTCGTCCGCATACCTGTTATAAAAAAAAGTGATGTAAAAATTGCTTTTCTTTCTTATTCTTAGTGAGTATCGTGTTGTAATCTTCAAATAGCTTAACACCTCTCTCCGCTGTATCATTAACCATACGCAAATTTTTGACACAATTTTTGCCTTGAAGGCAATCAACATTGTCATTCCAAGTCTCAGAAGGTAATTGCAAGAAAGAGTCCTTGATATTACTTGTCAGAAAACTAGGCAAATTCAACTATATCATCTGACAAATACCATACGAACTTGTAACGATTTGTGTAAATATACCACTAGTAGACGGCTCAACGCCACAAGAACTAAAAGCACTCTTGATCACAAACTCATCTTTGGACTTATCCTCTAATATGCTAGCATCTCTAGAAGGACCGAAGCTGCACTCAATTTCTAATTCTTGACTCGACACCACCGAAAATGAAGCATTACTTTTAGCAGCCACTTCTCTCAATTCTTGCGATTTTTGTTTCCCTTTTCGAGAACGTTTTTTACCTTTTTTAGTTTCTTGCTGATTGAGGTCATGATCATCTTACGTTCTACTCTTTGATGGATGAGAAACACTCTGTCGTTCGCAATTTTATATCAAATTCATAGCGCTTGCATAGGTAATATCAAAAAGTTTGTCTAGTTCTTTTGTACATTAATACTCTCTTATTCTTTGTGCATCAGAATTTCTTCTTCTATTTTTCTTCAAAAACAGCCATTTCTTATGAAACTTAATCAGTTTTTCAATGCATTTATTATGTTGTCTGGTCGGAATACTAGATTTACACCATACTTCTATAAGTTCTTAAATAAATACATGCGCAGAACCTTTTACATTTTTGGATTCAATAAATGTGTGGCGATAACGGAGTAAAACTTGTCAAAGAGTAAAAAATTAAAATTAAGCCTCATCAATGGCTCAACATTAATCATAAAAAGTATTTAAAGCGTGAAAGCCTAACAAGCCGGCAGCGAAAAAATAAACTAACAAACCTACTTTCACATTTAAAGTATATATTAGTAAGAAATTAATACTAAATTGCTTTTGGTCTTATAAATATTTCGTGTTTTTTATTGACAGCAAAACATTTTTTTCTAGTGTATGACCAACTCGTTATAAGCAAGTGATAGACGTCAGAAAAAGATACCTTCAACGGCCGGACTTTAAAAAATTCCCTTTGGTGATGAATTTCACATTTTATTTAAATAAGAGGCTTAATTTTCGTCATTTACAATTTAAAATGACAATTAATATTTTTCACACGCTGCACGCAATTAATATTTATTTATTTATTTATCCAAATGACAACTTAGCTTATTTCTAATACAAAATATACAAGAAGAAAGGGTATAATGCATTATGCAGTGAATACGTAACTAAAATAAAATTGTAGAATATAATAATGCTAAGCAACCCAAGTTCGATTCATATTACCCTCCGTTCTAGGTGAACTGATTCTCGATCGCGTTTCACTAGCTGCATAGTATATGCAAAAGTTACATGCTGCTTTTTTTCAGTGTCATCATATGTTAACATTTTAAGATATTTATGAAGTTTTCTCAAGTCATCTCAAGACAAAACTTCATAAATATCTTAAAATGTTAACATATGATGACACTGATGGCCCCTTCCCTCCGGACTGCGAAAGCGACTGGTCGTGTGCACTTAATGTCAGTTTTTTATTTTTACAATAATCACAAATTTGCTACCAAAAAATCATAATATTTTAATCTGCGAAGTACCAGGCGTGCATAACTACAAAGAATCTGCAGAGTATTTGTGTGAAAGGAACAGAATCAGTTGAGACAGATATATACACCGAGCTGCGACACGAACAGTAGCTGTCACTACGTAAAGGTTGTCATCTGTCACCTGTCATCTCCTGTCATCTGTCAACGGCTGCTTCAGTCAACACTACGTCAGCTGTCAACTGTCGTGTCAAGTGAGTTTGTCATTTACAAATCTATAACAGTGTTGCCAGTTCCTTCTTTTTAATTTGGACACATTTAGCCACATAAAATGCCGATTAATCGGTCTCCACCACCTGCGTCTACTTCAATAACCACGGTATCGGCTCTACCGGCACCGCTGTTGAATCCTCTGCATTTGAGTTCATCGGAGCCAAGCATTGCGGATAAATACCAGCCTACTGGTTGTAGCGGTTTTGCGAGTGATTTTCCAAGTGTTACACATCGTAGCAAACGAAAGTGCTCTGAATCCAGAGCTGATCAGGAGCACCAGCTGTCATTATTCATGTCTGAAATCAAAGCTATGTTCCTAGAATTTAAAGAACAGCAGAATACTAAAATAGAAAAGATTTACGAATCAATCGAAGAAATTAAATCTCAAAACACTAATATTCAGTCAACTGTTACCTTTCTATCCGAAAATTATGACGATTTAAAATCAAAAATAGATCAACTGGAGACACAGCTTCACATGGAACGTAAAAATAACTCTGAATATCAAAAAACGCTGGAAGAAAAGTTGGAAAAACTTGAGCGGAGTGCGAGATCGTCCTGCGTGGAAATAAGGAACGTACATGTTACCAAGTCAGAAACAAAGGAATGCTTACTAAACACTGTTATCAAGATTGGTTCTGTTCTCAATTCACCAATACAATCTCATCAAGTAAAGGACCTGTACCGCATAGGCTCTAATGACTCAAGTCAAAGGACAATAATTGTGGATTTTACTACTAACCTTCTTAAGGAAAATTTTATCCGGATGTACAAGGTTTTTAATAAACTAAATTTTAAATTGACTACGGAACATCTTAAAATAAGTGGACCGGCGAGGCCGGTATTTGTATCCGAAAATCTTACACCAAAAATGAAAAGACTATTATTCTTAGCTAAAGATTTTGCCAATAGCAATGAATATAGATTCTGCTGGGTTACAAACGGAAAAATTTTCCTTCGCCAAAGAGAGGGAGCCCCGCATATCTGGATCAAAGACGAATCGGACTTACCAAAACTCCATGATCATAAGTGACTAGTCGGCTATGCTTGTGTTTTACTGCTTACCAATCAATTTAATAATCATATAATTTTGTTCCTTAACAACGATCATTATGGTTCATGTTATGTAACTTGCACTTTAATCTCATATTTGTTACTTATAATTTACTCTTTAATTACCTGCATTGTTCTCAATACACATTACAAACATACACAAACAAAAAATACTCAACCACACACACTAGCACACGCAATCACACACAAAAATCATAATGGAAGAAATAGCATAACCAGACAATCTTGTACTGTAAACTTTCTCTGTAGATCCTCTGGTCTTATCAACAGCACCATCTCTGTCCTTATTTGTCAACGTATTTACTCCTCACCTCCGCCATCGTGTTTTGAGTAAAATGTTGAATATTTTTGTACCGCATCATGGATGACGTAAATAATGTAATCTCGCATGATTTAGAACAGATCTCCGTCTCAAAATCATACTTTTGCTTACCAGAACAGTGTAGCGAATATCTTAATAACACTGTAAGTGGTCTAAAATTTATTCACCTAAATATAAGAAGCATAGGAAACACCGCCAACTTTAGTAACTTTCTTATTCTACTAAATAGAACAAAAGTGCAATTTGACGTTATTGTGTTATCAGAGTGTTGGCTAAGCAAATGTCCCTTTCTTCCTGAAATCCCTGGCTTTGAATCATTTAAGTCGGATTACAATAACCAAAACGAGGGTCTTGTCGTATATATTAGGGTAAACATGAAGGCAACGGTTGAAACACCAATATTTTCTGATGCTAATTGTCTTATTCTCAAATTTTACTCCGAAGTAGCATTGGTATCAATCTATCGGCCCCCATCATACAGAAATACAACTAATTTTATCGATAGTCTAGACCAAACTTTAAGTTCACTGAAAACCTTCAAAACAGTAATAATACTTGGTGATATAAATATAAACATTTCACCAAATAATAATGACGTTAACTCCGATTCTTATTTAAACACCATTGCATCACATGGAATGCTACCTGGCCACTTTTTTGCTACTCGGAAAAAGAGTTGTATAGATCATGCAATTATTAAGACCAACAACTCGGCAGTTACATTGGTTGTTGATTCTTTTATTACAGACCACGCCCCGGTACTTGTTTTTTGTAATTTAAGATTAAATGTACCTAAACGTTTTTTAGCTTCTAAGCGTATTAATATAGAAGCCTGCGTGGCTGAAATTACAAATACAGACTTTTCAACTATTTTTTATTGTAATGATGCAGAAAGTGCTGCCGCCAAATTAGTAGGCACGTTATCCAAGGTAATAAATAATAATTCCCGTACTATAGTGACAAATAGTAAAAACAGAATTTTAAAGCCCTGGATTACACCGGGACTCTTGAGATGCATCCGTAATCGGGAAAAAATGTATCGTAAAATGAAAAGAGATCCAAATAATTATATTCTTAAAGTGACATATATACGCTATAGAAATTTCTGTAACAACCTACTTAAAAGAATAAAGTGTCTTTACGAACGGGCGGAATTCCAAAAACGTCATAAAGACCTAAAAGCTACTTGGAAACTAATTAAATCAATTTCTAGCATTCAAAAAAACAAATCATCTGCTGTTGATCTTTTGTCCTTAAGCGCTGACCCATCAGAGTCTGTAAATATAGTTAACAATTTCTTCTCAAATGTAGGTAGTACACTTGCATCTAAAATAACACCAAATAATGACTCTATTGTAAATACTTCCAACCGCGAAACAATAACTTCTAATCCTAGGTCGATGGCTCTATTAAATACTGATGCTGGAGAAATCGAACAAATTATCCTGGGACTCAAACTAAATAGTGCTGCTGGCTGGGATGGCATATCTGCTACTCTAGTTAGAACTGCAAGGCATATTCTTGTTCCCGTTATTTGCCACGTTCTTAACCTTGCTCTCTCAACAGGAGTTTTCCCCTCTGTCTTTAAGAAGGCTCTCGTCCACCCTATACACAAAAGTGGGGATAGGAGCAGTGTTGATAATTACAGGCCTATCTCTGTTCTAACAACTTTATCAAAAATTCTGGAAAAAATTCTAAACAAACGACTTATAAATTTTCTTAATTCGCAAAATATTATTGCTGCAAATCAATACGGATTTACATCAGGGAAAGGTACTGAAGATGCTATTTTACAATTAACTGGCACTATTGCAAAAAATTTAAATAGTAAACTAAAATCTCTGGCAATCTTTCTTGACCTTACTAAAGCTTTTGACACTGTCTCTGTCCCCCTCTTGCTCATGAAAATTCAACAAATTGGCGTAAGAGGGCTGTCTCTTAATATTTTTAAAAGTTACTTAAGTGAACGTTCTCAAATTGTCAAAATTGGTAATTATACTAGTAAGGAGGAAACCCTCTGCTACGGAGTTCCACAGGGAAGTGTCCTTGGACCTACCCTGTTTCTAATCTATATCAATGACCTATGCAAATTATTATTACATAATTCGGAAATGATAATGTATGCAGATGACACGGTAATCATTGTTCATGGTAACGATTGGGCCGAAACACGCTCCTGTGCAGAGGTTGCCTTAAACATTGTTGTGCAATGGCTTACCAATAATCTGCTTACACTGAATCTGGAGAAAACTAAATTCATAACGTTTGCACCACGCTTAGCAACTCAGCCAACATCTGCGTTCACTCTAACTGCTCACAAAAACTGTTCGTATGAAACTAGCTGTAATAATTATTGTAATTTAATTACTAGAACAACAAATATTAAGTACCTTGGGGTTATTATTGACAGCACAATATCATGGAGCCACCAAATAGAATCACTGGTATCTCGGGTCAGAAAACTAATATATGTTTTTAAGAAATTGAGATCATCTGCTGACTTACCTACACTTACTATGGTTTATTATGCGCTGGCGCACTCCATCTTAACTTACTGTATAACAGCTTGGGGTAACTCTGGAAAGTGTTTAATGCTTAGGCTGGAAAGGACGCAGAGAGCAATACTTAAAGTTATGGCACACAAACCTATACGTTTTCCTACAATTGAACTCTATGCCCTTTGCAAAGTGCCTACGTTAAGACATGCATTTATACTTAACACCATAGTTCGTAAACACTCTGAACTTGTTTATGACCCCAATCTTAGCCAACAAAAACGTAGATCAGATAAAGTGTGTAAGACCAACCCAGCCCGGCTTGCGGTAGTAAGACGTCAGTATCATTTTATGAGCCCTACATTATATAATAAAATTAATAAAGCTCTAAATATCTATCCACTCACTTCAAGAGAATGCAAAAGGGTCACAGATGATTGGCTCCATAGCTTAACCTATGATGAGCTAGAAAATTGCGCTAAAATATAGCCCTGTACACTTTATTTATATCATTACTAATCTTTACGAAATTTGGTAACTTCCGAAATAAGCCAGATGTAAAAAAAAAAAATGTGTCCCACATTTCACTCGCACTTCCACACATGCACTCACATTCCCCATTCACATACATATACAACCCACTACACATTCATCTCACACACACACGTAACATAATATTATTAAGTTTATATAAATAATAGTACGTAAGAACTGTGTAAACATAAATTGAATGTTGGAACGCTGTCTCCCTTCTGGAGGTGGGCGCTAATGACTGTAACACAGTCTATGACTTATGTAGTTGTTAACAATCACATTTGTTAATGTTACCTTTTTATGTTCCAATAAATAAATAAATAAATAAAATAAATAAAAATATTTAAATAAAATGTGAAATTCATCACCAAAGGGAATTTTTTAAAGTCCGGCCGTTGAAGGAATCTTTTTCTGACGTCTATCACTTGCTTATAACGAGTTGGTCATACACTAGAAAAAAATGTTTTGCTGTCAATAAAAAACACGAAATATTTATAAGACCAAAAGCAATTTAGTATTAATTTCTTACTAATACTTTAAATGTGAAAGTAGGTTTGTTTGTTTATTTTTTCGCTGCCGGCTTGTTAGGCTTTCACGCTTTAAATACTCAAACACTAATGATGAAATTACACATATACGTTGTCCCCGCACTCCTCACTAGCGCGTACAGTATCGCGAGGCTATCCTGGCAGGACCATCTGAAATATGTCACGTGAGCCCCCTACTTCACGCATCCATGGCCACAGTTACGCCCTATCTTAAGGGAGGGCCGAGACGACGCCAACGTCGTCTCCTCCGAGCAGGATCGGCCCTTTCGCGTTCCGCCGTCTCCTTCTAGTCCATGACTGTCTCACAGAAGGAGGATACGTCCCTCCACGCTGATACCCAACGGAGCATCGCCGACACGATTGCTAGCAGGGAGAGGTCTTGTCCGATCTTACAGACTATGATCTTTCTCTCCAATTCCACGCAAGGCAAGCCAAGCCTCTAACGTATGCGGAGCGTTGTCCCGGTTTGTGCCACAATGGTGGCACATCCACGTCGATTCGCGTTTGATCTTACATAGGTATTCTCCAAAATAACCGTGACCGGCCCTTATCTGCGTAAGTTAGAAGGTGACTCGTCAATTTTGTCTCGTCCAGGCTTCGAAGGCTGGCAGGATCGCTTCGACTACACGTTAGCGCGCGTACCGCTCTTCGCAGCTTGCGCCGCGTCGCAAGAGCCCCTTCTGTTCCCGCCCCTTCATCGTGCGCACATGAAATAGTTATTAATTCAAAATCACTTTTGTTTGTTCAATAAGATTTGCTTCAACATTTTCTTAACAAAATAATACATTGTAATAAAATAAATAAATAATAAATAACGTCCTCCTGACCGATTTCGGCCACGGCGGCCAATCTCAAGAGAGATTAGCCAACTGCGCAGAAGATATTATAGTGCACAAGTGTGTGCGCAAACACAGGTGCACTCACTATTCCCTAGCTCTCATAATCCGATGGGACGGTCGACGAGTGTAATAAAATATACATATAATTTATACTCATATAATAAACACGAAGATAATAATTGGACGCGCTAATCTCCGGTACTTTTTTATCGGATTAGAGATTATCTTTTTCTTAGATGTCCCAATTCTTCAGGAAGGTTATTAACGTCACTTTATGACCTATGTATACAAAATTATTACATAAATAGAACCGACACACGATACCTAATAACCACTTCACGGGTCGGACACGAATTTTGTTACACCTGTATAAATAGGTAGATGGCCGGTGCTGCCGGTAAATGCTTACTATACCTACCTCACTCCTCAACCACTGGGAACTGTTACGTCTCTTGTGACTTCATGATTCAATCATCCTTCGAATACAAATAAAACAACACGTAGTATTACTTTTTGGAAGTAGACGATATGAGAGATATTTTAATATAGGTAAACTAATATATTAAAGATTTCGTCGACAAGGGACAATGACCTTTCGTTTCTGATTAATTGTCTACACTAAAGGAAAGCATCTGTTATTTGCTTATGTTGGTCGAAAACCCTGAGTCTTATACGTTCGCCAACCCGACTAAGATTACAAAGCACTGAGCTCCAATCCCATTCAGAATTCCATGTTGTGGAGACGTATTTGTCCTACAAAGATACTTTAACAAACTGACATTATACTTAAGGTGAGTATTTTAAACCTCATGTTGAAATTTTATATAACTAATAAAAGTCTAAATTCGCAACTACCTAAAATTTGTGATTAAGAAGATTAAGAAGTATTTCATATTTATAGTATATTTAATTAATTTGATTTTGTTTTCCCATATTTCATTGATTTTGTTATAATATATACGTAACCATTAAGTCGTAATATTGTTCTGTTAAGTGGTAACTGACTTATTAATATTTGTAAATTGGCAACATGATCCTTTAAAAAAGGCGGCAAGGGTTGTAAATATAGAGGTATATAATAAATGGCTACTTAGCTGGATATTAGGTTTTTTATTTATAAACAGTATCGTCCTCGAACCGACTGAATCTGCCATAATAATTGTCTTGTAAAACGTAAACTGGTGACAGCAGGGCTGGTAATAATCGTCTTATAAAATTTTATAGCCAAGATGGCCCAGTGGTTAGAACAATGTCTTAACTGATGGTTGCCAATCAGTTCAGTTCAAGTGAACAAGCCAATCAGTTCAGTTCAAGTGAACCAATTCAAGTAAAAATCACAGCAAAAATGAGAAACAAGTTTTGGAATTGCTGAAGTTTTGAACCCATAGTCGGATCGCGACTACGGTTGTGTGACATTATTTTTTTTATTTTATTCTTCGAAAAGACTTGGCTAAATTTTAATAAGTAAATGGTAAATTTAATTTGCACAAAACGCAAATTTTAATTTATAATTTTAGCAATCGGTGAACATGAATAGGCAACAAATAATTTAATATAATATGTTCGAAGGAAAGTAAAGGCAACTCATTACGACTATCCTAGCTCTCGTGAATATTTTAATCATATAGTTTTAACGAAGTAACTTGTATTGTGCGGCGATGCGAAAAGTCTGTAATGGGTTCCGTCACCGTTATTACGAAAACATAATTACTGGGAATTAAAATTTGAAATAATGGTCATTCAAAATCTCTAGTAATATTAAAAGTCATTATATTTTGTAATAAGTATTTTCTTTTCATACAGGTTTTTTTTTTTTTGAAGAGAGCCTTTGCCCATAGGCAGACAGATCTGCAGAAAATAAATAAATTTGAAATACTAGAATAAGTCTAAGTTTAATATGTTTTGGAATACTATTTTATTGTTTAAGATCTGATTAAAAGGCTTTATTTATTTATTTTTTTTTATTTTTTTATTTTTTATGTAAGAGGACAAACGAGCTGGAGGCTCACCTGATGGAAAGTGACCACCACCACCCATGGACATGTAGGTGCGTTGCCGGCCTTTGAGAAATAAATACGCTCTCTTCTTGAAGGGTTTTATGTCATATCGGTTCGGAAAAATCGCCGGCGGGAGTGATTGTGCGAGGCAAATCCAAGCAATAGTCGAAAAATAGCCCCAATGTAAAAAAAATACCCACAATTATTTCAGCCTACCACTAACGGTAGAGTACCACTAGCACTACATTTACAATCCGTAACCGATACTAAATTATTTTTTCGCTTTGGCATTTTATATGCTTTTTTTTTTGTGATATGTTCAACATATTTTGATTAAGATTCGGACAAATTAACTTTAAAAAAATACATTAAATAAATCTCTTGATTTCGAATAATATATTTCGAATATTATATTAAATAGAGTACATTATTATGTATATTAATTTTGCTTTATATTTTACTTTGATACAATATTTTAATCTAAATATAAATATAAAAGAATTTACATGTATAAAATAGATATAAATTTATGTATACACTATAATATAATATGTGTATGTAGCAGGCCCAGCTTTAGGGAGTTGAACTATAATAAAATTTAAAAACAAAACGTTCCAATTTCACCAAGATTTATTAACAACTTATTTTTCAAAATTTAAATTTATAATAAATTGCGGTCCAATACTTCAACATTGATAGTGGTCTACTCCGAAATGAACGATTCTTTTTTTGATAAAGCTTGCAAGGTTCTTCGTTAGTTAACGCTAAATAAAATAATTTCGTATATATTTTATATTTAACTATTACTTTAAATGTTTGTTAAAAGAATTTTATTTGTTCTGCAATAAATTATCAAAAGACAAAACTGTAAAAAAAACAATTAGTTCACTTATTTGCCCCAGTGCTCAGCCCAGGGGGCTGATTCCCCTAATGCATAGCGTTTATTAACGTTACAGATTCGACTCCAATCTAGCTTCGACTATTCTTCAAAAAAAAAACCCTCAGCTGAATCGTAGCTGGAACGGAACCGAATTGGTATGATGTTACCAAATACGAAATCCATAAAAAAGGCCAAAAAACATGTCAATTTCAGACACCTAAATCCGGCCCAGTTATGTTGTTTAATAATGTGCCCTGGGCATGTAACGTGTAAAATGTATTCGATTCAATTGCTACATGATTGATTATTATCTATTGATTATTCGATGTCAATTGTACGATGTGTTAATTGCTGTTATACCTACTTAATTAACCGTGTCCTTGTATGTTTTATAAGATGAATTAAAAAAAAATTCACTAACTTGAAGATTTCGATATTGTTCACGATATAAAGATGACATTAACAACTTTATTATTTTTCAAAATTGTTTTATGTAACGTTCGGTATTGCTGCAACGGCTTGGAATATGAATACATTTTTTGTATTAATAATCATATTTTATGACAAAAGAACTATACCATATTCTTCAGTATTATTTGTAAAAAATGTGCATCACGAATAAAAAACTAAAATATAATACTGCTCGTTTTATATTGAATAAGCATAGAAATAAGATCGCGGGTCAAAAGGGACGTATAAGGAAAATTTTGATATCTTTAAGCTGGCTCTTGAAAATATTATTTTTTTATTTGAAGGGACACACAGTTGATATTACAATATTTCTTACATCAAAAAATGTAAAGCAGTAACACAGTGAAATACATAACATTTTAAAATGCCAAAACATGCTTTGTAATTGTCACAAACAATATAAAAAAATATATAATTCAAATAAAGATACCCATAAAATAATTAACATTAATAAGAACAATCGAAATGAAAAAAAAGTAAAAGGGAATAAACTCAAATATAACTCACTTTCCACCTTTATTTTTTCATAATTCTAAAATATATAGCCATAAATAAACGGCTATACATATATAGCGCATATATGTTTAGCATATATATTCATAAATAATTGAAAATATAATACGAAAATAAAATACAATAATGATACTCTCAAATAGATCTTAGTCGCAGAGCAAATTTATTAGGATTAGTATTTACAAAGGTTTCCAAAAAGTATTTTTAATAAAGAGCATTGGTAACAAAGCGGTCTAAGCACAAACGGTTGATATGACAACGTTTCAATACTAGTTTTCCGTAAAACCATACAGTCCAACATCGTCCTGCCAGTTTTATTTAATATTATAGTCTTAGATTTTTAAAATAATACACAAATAAGTACGTATATGAGTATTTAATTAAAAATAAGTTTAAATACTAACGAAAATTACAAATAGCCCTCCATAACGAAATTGTATGTTCGAAGCGCCCATACTTCGAGCCAAAAAGTAATATTCATTTTCTGTGACGGCGATGACGCATTTTTCTTTTTTTTTAAATATATCCCGGGTTAATGAATTAATAAATTCGTTCAAAAAATGTTAAGAATAGCATATTATTATTTTTAAAGTAAATTTCGATGGAATATTAAGATTTTCATAAAAAAAAAAAATTAATTATTTAATTGTCAAAATTCTTGACTCTGCCAAGGTATAGATTTTCTTGCCTATGAATATACCAAATGCCATGGTGATGGCAAGCGCCACCTTGCGGCGCGTGCCAATATTCATGGTGATCGGTAACCAGTAATATCAACAGTGAAGTCTATTAATTCAGAATCTATTTTTATTTATGCCTCCATTACGAGCAATACAACGATATTTTTCAATAAATATTGGACAGCTATAACAATGTGAACGTTCCTCGATAAGAAGGAAGAGGTTTTATGTCGAACAATGCAACTACCAGCGTTTCTCTTTTAGAATATTGTTATTAAAAATTTAAAACTACATAACATTATCCAAAATAAGAATATTCTCAATACTCATCCAGGATTAACTATCATCATGTTACGTTTCTTTAAAATTTTAAAATGATGACAACAGAAGGCTTAAGGAAATATTACTTACAACAAGAACGTTTTCAGTAAACTATACAAGTGATTACTCGGTGGTAGAGCTTTGTGCAAGCTCGTCTGGGTAGGTACCACCCACTCATCAGATATTCTACCGCAAAACAGCTGTATTTGGTACTGTTGTATTCCGGTTTGAAAGGTGAGTGAGCCAGTGTAATTACAGGCACAAGGGACATAACATCTTAGTTCCCAAGATTGGTAGCGCAGAGGTGATGTTGTTGTTTTTTAAGAAATATACAATCCACTGTCTATGGGTGTTGGTGACCACTTACCATCAGGTGGCCCACATGCTCGTCCACTAATCTATACTATAAAATAAATAAATCTGACTTTGATAGACAGAGATTGGGACATTTAAATAAAAAAAGAAAAACAAACAGCACTTTGTTTCGGGTTCTCCTGTCTTTTGTCATCTCTCACTTATAATTATTTTTGAAACATTTAGATTATCTTGCGATGTTTTTTCTTAACATACGTAAAAGTAGGACCGAGAGTTTTTTATGAAAATTAAATATATTATAATCCAGACCAACGTAGGTAGCGTTGCAAATGAAAAGTCATAGTAAGCTTGCTGATATTGACATCGATATTGATCTTATATAGCTAATAAGCAAACTGACCGTCAGCTGCCCAAGTAGCGGTGGGTGAGGATGTGAGAGGTGCGAAAATGGTAAAAAAAAATCTACATAAGCTGTAGTAATTCTATTTTCTACGATAACGATTTTTTTCAGCAACTATTTATGAAAAAAGTTTCAGACGGAATACGTTTACTAATTTTTTTCCCACATCCGCTACTTTCCTTGCTTGGTTCACTTATTAGTCATTCGAGATGTATTGATAAAGATGGCAGACAAACGACGTAAAAATACTACCTAAAATACAACGCCAGCTCTCGGACTATTATGTTCTTGCAATAATTTGTTCCTGAAAGCATTAATAAATATATAATTTACTGCCACAGTTTTTGTCACGTGATGGTTTTTGCTTATGAAATTGTTGTAAAGTACTGACAAACACATGTAGGTACGTACATAATTTGTTATGTTATGAATCGAAATTTGCTTTAAAGAATCACGTCATTGCATGAAGAAACGCCAACTTCATTATTTCCTTGTTCACTTTGTAAGCAGTATGAAGCAAATAATATAATTAATACGGCGAAGAGCAAGAACACGGCGGGACGCCCGCAGCTATTTCAAGGTAAATTACAATTTCGCTTAGTGAATTTGCAAGCCATTCATAGGATGTTACAATTTTATTTTCACATTATTTAGTAGCGAAAAAAATTGAATCGTAATTCGTTTTTATATTTTTTAAATTAAGTAATAATTTAAATAATTGTTCCTTGCTTTGATGTCGTGTTAAGTAATAACGAACAGCTTTGTGTTATGTTAATATAAAAAACGAGTTTTAATCAGTAATTCTAAATAAATACAATATATAGAATATATTGAGCCGTGATGGCCCAGTGGTAAGAACGCGTGAATCTTAACCGATGATCATGGGTTCAAACCCGGGCAAGCACCACTGAATTTCATGTGCTTAATTTGTGATTATAATTCATCTCGTGCTTGACGGTGAAGGAAAACATCGCGAGGAAACCTGCATGTGTCAAATTTCACTGAAATTCTGTCACATGTGTATTCCGCCAATCCGCATTGGAGCAGCGTGGTGGAATAAGCTCCAAAACCTTCTTCTCAAAAGAGAAGAAGAGGCCTTAGCCCAGCAGTGAGACATTCACAGGCTGTTACTTTACTTTTTTTACAATATATACTTGGCCAAAAGTAGTAGTAGTAGTAGGCGGGGTAGTTCTCAAAGTTGATCAGATTACTCTCGAGTCTCGCTTTTTTAATAGATATTAGTTATTATTTTAATCACATCGATATATCTGAGAGTCATAAATTTATAGTGATCTGTTTCTAGGTCCTTGTGGGTATCATACCAAGATAATTTTTAATGTGAATATTAATAAACTCAAATAAAACTCTTTATAAGTCATAGTGTGATGTAATTAAATATACCTACATAAATTTCACTACTATCGATCGATCGATGCTGTCAGAATCATTTTGAAAATCACGGCCTTCAAAATATCTAATTGCCTAATACAGTCGACAAGAATCAACCTGTACAGCTTTACGTCCGTCATGTCAAAGGGTTCTTCGTGTTTGCGAACACTGCTCTGTGACGGGTTCAATTAATTAGCTGTGGCGCTTTAAAGCCTCGTTTTGCTCTGACAATACTAAGCATTCTGCCCGCCCTGAGCTTTACTTTGTAACTTGTTGTATTGTCCATGTCGATTTACCATTTTAGAATAGACAAAGCTTTTATGTGAAATGAAATTCAATAGTGTTACGGTAATCTGCGAATTCTCGTGAAATCATCCTAACGAATTTTATCGACAATCCACTTATTCTATTATATTTGTATTTTCACAACTGAACAACTAGTATACATATATGTAGTAAAGAACATGACACATATATGTATATTGTATAGGACCCGATATTTATATTTACGTTTTTTTTTTCTGAACATGGCTGAGTTCCTTTCAAGTACATCCCAAGTAATCCATTATTTACCGGTCATTCTGTATATACGGCCACCTATGTACGTCATCGAAAGTAAGCGTACATATAATTATTATTTTCGATGTTTCAAATGATGAGATATAGGCGTTGGTGACCAAGGTACCCAGCTTCCTAGGGGGGTTATGTGGGATTATTATAACCCGGGAACTCAATTAGGAAAAGAAGCCGGGGCGTCACGATAGTATGCACAAGCGAGAACTATCTAGTGACTACCACTAGTTTCTATTGGAAATTCAGGTACTCTGTGCCGGGTACCAGGCACCGGCGATATACATAACCCCCCACTTCATGTAGGGGGAAACGCGTAAACGGGGTTTTTCCAGCGAGATAAAAAAATCTCCCGCGGCCCATATGCTCGTCCACCTATCTATACTATAAAAAATAAATAAAAATAAAAGAGTCATCTTTGGGCGATGAAAATAAAATTCGTTATGAAATTTGAGGGAAACGTAATGTTTGATTGGAATCATTCTGACACAAAACTACTTATTACTGTCTTTTATCATGATACGACTTAACTTTATATATTTACTTGAAGTCGTCATTTAAAAGAATTAGAAAAAAGCAGGATTTAAAATGTTCGTTTGAACAAGAACTTTGGACTAAATTGACCTTAATTTTCTAAAGTAGACATTTCAGCCGTCGCCGACTTTTCTAAAAGTAGCCCCATAACTTTCATAAAACTGATTCAGAGTAAAGTACCGTGCTGAGAAAACTCGTTTAAAGAAAAATATTTAAGACAGTTTGCTGCAATAAGCAAAATTTCTCTATTTATTATATTTCGCTTTTCATTCGTTCAAATATTTATATCAGTTTTTGTCCTAAATGCAGTACGTTTAAAAAAGAACAATAAAAAAAATTTCAGCTAATTTTTTTTGCCGTCCATTTCTAGACGAAATATACCTAATAGAATAGCATCAATCGCGCAGACAAATTTTAATAACAATACAGAATATAAAACTTATTATTATACATGACATGTTTTTTAAACAATGAATAATATCATAGTGTTGGAATATGTCAAAATTATAAAAAGTACTAAAAATTGTCTATGATCTCATTTTGATATCTTTCATAAGATGGTATTGACACGGTCGTATACACAGGTCTTGCAACTTCAATATGGGGTACGTTGACATAAATACGCTGTTAAGTTCAATTTACGGCCGCCAGAAGTATAACAATTCGCGTAATAATTATCCCGAACACTTTTTCAAATCCAAACAAAACATTTAAATAACAAAACAAAAATAATAATAAATCCGCAAAACTCAACAAAACGATATAACAATGATTAAATAACACAATGCTAGGGAGAGAAAAATATCAGCTTCGATAGCAGCGACGTAGTACCTGAAGCGGATGGTATTGCGAATTAGCAGTTGTAACACATTCGCACCTCATCTCTCACCACTGAAATTGGACTCAGTTGCAAGACCTGTGTATACGACCTTGGGTATTGACAGTCCTCATCAAGGCTTTAGGCTACGTGTGAGGAAGGCCAATGTCAATGAGTGACAATTAATACATCTATAAACAAAGACTAATAAAAGACAACATTTTTTAAATATCTTTGAATGTCATAATAACTTATAAAATATTTTACAGTAACTATTTCAATAATTCACTCGATAAAAGTATAGTTTGTTGCTCCATTAATATACATTCCCGAATTCGTAATAGCTATTTATAATATGGCTCGCCAATGATGGTAACTGAGTTTGAAAGTATTAAGTACCTTACCATTCTCTGCTTTGTTGAACTTGAAACAATAATCATTTTATAAATCGGTTGTAATTATAATTTTTGAAAGTAATTCTTAACTTAAATGATATTATAGATAACAAAATAATATATTTTTTCTATATATTACGCGTTAATATAAATGTATCGAAGTTAATTTAAATTATGTAAATAATTATGTCATCATAAATAATTTGTAACGAATTATTTATGATAACTTAATTAAATTATTAAATGTATTTTTTTATTCATATAACCTTTTTTAACATTTGTTCTGCCATATCCTTAGTTCTTTGTTATATGTATATAATTCAACTTAAAAACATGTAACTAGTATGTAACAATGGTCCTCGACTAAATACAATAGAAGCGAAGATAAACGAACTTTTACCTGATTAATTTTCTATTAAAACAAGACAAAGGAGATACAAAAGAACATTAGATAGAAATAATATTATTTAGATACTATATATAATTTCTTATAAGCTTTTAGTCGAAAATCTTTATTCAATATTCAAGCGTTACACTTACTTATTGATCGTCATAAATCTACCACCGGTTCAGAAATAAACACCTCAGACCTGAGAAGAACCGGCGATAGAAATTCAGCGAGATTATTTTTTATATGTCATCTTTACAATAAGGCAATTTATACAATAACAGAATCATATTTTTTTATTTAAAATAATTTGAAGGCAATCGTTTCATTCTCAAGGTAATATCATCCGAAGGTATAATCATCTAAGAAGTCATTTTGCACACAAGCTTTCCTTAACAATACTTTTAAATTTCACAATTAAATATTTTTGAACGCTTTGTGGGATCCTGTCGTAAAAGCGTAATCATTGTCCCATAAAAGACTTACTAACCCAATGTAATCTGGTAATAGTGGCTATAAGTTTATACTTGTTCCTGGTGTTAACAGTATGTACGTCACAATTTCTTATGTTTTTATTTATTAAATATTTTATGTTTTTGCGTACATACATATCATTATCAAATATATATATTGAGAAGCGACAGTCATTATTTTAATTACTTTAAATTTCCATCTTAGTGAATCTTTTGGGCCCAGGTTATAAATTGCACGAATAGCCCTCTTCTGCAGTACAAAAATCGTATTAATATCGGCAGCATTACCCCAGAGTAGAATGACATAAGACATTATACTGTAGAAATAACTAAAATACACTAGGCGAGCCGTATCTACATCAGTCAACATTCTAATTTTTTTTACCGCGAAAGCTGCAGAGCTATTTGCTAATTTATTAATATGAGGGTCCCATTGAAGCTTAGAATCTATGGTGATACCAAGAAATTATGTTGCTTCTACAGAATCTAAAGCTTCCCCATTTAAAAGTACATTCGTTGGACTGTCGTTAGTATTAAGCCAAAGGTCCGAGCAAAGATTTATTATATCATTTAAAATAAATTATACTCTTAGTGGTTTTTAAATTGTTCTGTCTTTCACAGCACACAACAGTCTAATATGTAAAAAAAAAATACTTCACATAGTAATTTAATTTCATACGATGTCTGTATAAAGGAAAAATAATTAAGATTAAGTAAAAGTAATGTTTATTATTTTAAATATATTTACTAGAAAAATTCAACCCTACCTGGGTTGAATAAACATTTTTGATGAAATATAGTATAAATAGTTCTTGGTATTTTTTTATGTAAAAAGGGACCAACGTGCTGGAGACTCACCTGATGGAAAGTGACTACCACCACCCTTGGACACCTGCAATCGATCCGAGGGCTTGCAGGTGCGTTGCCGGCCTTTATGAAAAGAGTACGCTCTTTTCTTGAAGGTTTTATGTCGCATCAGTTTCCACAGAGTGGTTGTGGGAGGCAGAAAATGCCTAAGAAGATCGCTGTTGTGGATTACCAGTCATCGAGGTGGTGAGGAAGGAATTTAGAATTCTGGCGCGATGTCCAGTGGTGACTAAGCCAAACAATTTCTTAGGACATTCCCCGTGATACAAGCTCCATGGTATCAAACCTGTCGGTGAGAATCTGATCGCCGTCAATATTATATAAGCTATAATAGAAACAAAATGTTTATAGTAGGCTAAGTATAATTTTAAATTCTAGCTTGTCATCTCGGTTTTTCAGTTGCAAATTTCTTGTTTATAATTCATTTCATGTGTGACGAATAACAGTTCTCATATTTTTGTGTACTTTCGTATAATGTTAATTTTTATTTAAGATCAAATTAATCTTATTATTATTATTGTAGGGTGTTCCATATTTTCTTGTTTTACTATCATAGAGGTCTTAACTAGATATATCCAGATAAAAATATTGCTACTGTATAAATAATGATCGCAAGGAATTGAGCAGAATAAACTAGTCCTCCGATATTCAGTGGAGGCAATAAGACGGAGAACATCACATCTTATTGGCTGTACTGGATATTGAAACTAAAATAATATATCAATATAGATTATAACGTATCGATTATAACGATTCGAATGTTTAATAAAAGACGCCTAAAGGTAACGTTTTTAATCATTCGCAGATAGAACATTAGTTTCCGCTCGCGGCTCCGTGTTGACGGGGCTAGGAGTTTGGTGTTAGGTAAAAATAGACTATGTCCATCCTAGGGGTTCACATTCTTGCTGCGTACAAAAATCGGTTCATTGGTTTGGCCGTGAAAGCATAACAGACAGACGAGTTATCGTATTTACAATACTAGTATAGATGTACCTTCGAAACTTAGTTAACTAACGAAAAAAAAGGGAATATAATTATAAATTTAACTTAAACGTCTCTTAACTTTATTTTTATAAATACATCGAAGTCAGTTGAGACCAGAAGGCTCGATCTATCCCATTCGCCTAATTAAGCTAGGCGAGAATCCAATACAAACATATGCAATATATAAAATATTCAACCAATTTATCTATACGAAATAATATCGATACTTCACGAAACCAATCAACGAGTTTTAATCACTTTTTGATGGTATACTATTTTTATATTTTTTTCATGAATAGCATTTCTCGTGAACGCTATGAAACCAAAGCTTTTGCTTAAACATGACATTCTTAAAAATATATACAGCGTGTAACAAAATTCGTGTCCGACCCGTGAAGTGGTTATTAGGTATCGTGTGTCGGTTCTATTTATGTAATAATTTTTAAAATACTAAGCAAAAAAAAATATATTAATTGTGTTTAACCATCCTGTTGGTGGTAAAAACGTGGACTACTGAGGTCATGACCTCGTGTCTTAGCTACTCGATAGGTAAGAGCTATCGAGCGCCCGCACCTGTGTTGCAACGAAATTTTCATCACTTAATTTAAAAAAAAAATTCAGGGTCATTTTCTGCTTAGTATTTTAATTCTTTTTAGATAAATAGAACTGACGCACGATGCCTAATAACCACTTCACGGGTCGGACACGAATTTTGTTACACCTGTATAGTTGTCGAGCAAAATTGACTATCTGATGGAAAATGGTCACTGCTCATTGAATTGGACAATGTAAAAAATATTAACCAGTACTTATATTGCCAATCTTCCGGCCTAAGATGTTATGCCCCTTGTGGTTTTAATTTTATAACTTTATGTATAACTTAATAAATAAATCCATACAAGCATTTTAAATGGAGATGGCTCAATGTTCTATACATGGATCTTAACCGACTGTGGCTTGTGTTAATAATTCATCTCGTAAGATATTTACGGGCTGTAATTTCGGGCGTAGCGCAAACTCATCTATGTAGCACGTCTCTCGTGAGCTATTTTACCGCCAAATATAAATAGAATGCATTATTTTCCGGTTTGTTGAATGTTCGATTTAAGAACAGACATTTTTTTTTTAAAGTATCTCCTCAGACTTGGTTTTTGCGGATTCGGAAATCTATTTTAACAATTTTTATTTATATTTGACTTTTTTGTAGTACAATCTTTATTATTATATTTAAACAACCTTTTATCGTTATAAAAATAAAAAGAAAGGGTCTAACAAAAACCCTAGGGACGAATATAAATATAATTAACTATCCCCAATTCCTCATAATTATTCCCAAGGCTGGTGACGCATTGAAAATATAAGGAATCATTAATATTACTTTCAGCGCCAAATTGTATGGGCGGGCAATGTTGCCCACTTACCACCAAGTGGGCCAGTTTTTAAGTTCCAATTTCTAATAAATAAAATTAATATAAGAACAATATATTACTTAATATTTCGAATTTAAAATAAAAATGACATTTATTAGTGGTAATTATTATATAGCGTATATATATATAAATATACGCTATCACATACGACTTCATAGTTACCTCTCAATTTTTATCGGTATGGTTCTGTGGAAAAACAGATGCCGGCCGAGGTAGCTGTCACATATTATCGGGTCTTTGTGATGTAAATTCGGTAAGTCATGTTTATATTAAAGACTAACTACAAACTCCGCACCGATACGATAGAGGGTTCATCCCGATAAACATTTTTGAAAATAGTGTAGTAAGGGTATAAGTTTTAATTCTATTATGTAATTGGTCTAAAATCTAAATTATCAGTTTTAATAGTGATTTTTAATCCAAAATATAAATTGATTACATTTTGATACTGGCTATACATTCTTATAACGCCACAGCTAGGAATTGATGTTTATAATGTTGTGCGCGCAAACACAGGTGTACTCTATTTTCTCACTATCATAATCCGTTGGGACGGCGATCTAACACGATTGGAGAAAGTTCAGCAGGATCAATAGCTTTACAAGTTTAATGTGTATGGCTTAACGAAGATGTAAAGTAAATTTTTTGTATCAATTATAATAATATAATTTAAATAACTAATCAATAGTGAAATTGATTTCCTTTTTTATTTATTCGTTTAATTTCAAAAACAATTTACGTGTGTTTTATACTTAAAAGTGTATATATTGGTGTCATCTATAATAATATCCTTTGTCATCTATAATAGTAATTTAGTAGGAAATGCATGTACGTAAAGACGTATAAATCGTAGACTCGGAGTCAACATTCTATTTTAATTTTACAGGATATGTAGCATAAATCTTGAGTTCTCTTGCTATGCATCATTTTGTAACAGGTAAGTGTGCGAACGAGGTAAGCGATTTTTAAACAAATGCATCGTATACGTTTTAAGCACGTGTAAAGGGGAAAATCAGGAAACAACTTCAAAGTTTCAATAAATTTTATAGAAGCTTTTATGTACTATGTTTTACTCGGTGGTAGAGCTTTGTGCAAGCTCGTTTGGGTAGGTACCACCCACTCATCAGATATTCTACTGCAAAACAGCAGTACTTTGTATTGTTGTGTTCCGGTTTGAAGGGTGAGTGAGCCAGTGTAATTACAGGCACAAGGGACATAACATCTTAGTTCCCAAGGTTGGTGGCGCATTGGCAATGTAGGTGATGGTTAACATTTCTTACAATGCCATTGTCTATGGGCGTTGCTGACCACTTACTATCAGGTGGACAATATGCACGTCCGCCAACCTATAAAAAAAAAAAAAAAAAAATGTACTGTGCACCTAGTGCGGGTTTTTTACTTATTCGACAGTGTTGATGTTAACTGTTATCAAAGTTCGGAGAGAAGCTGCAAGAAAAAATAACAATTATATAATAGAGAAATTGGGATAAAAGCAAAATATAATATAACTATACAATATTGAGATCACAAATGTTCATTTCGAATCAATAAAAAAATAAACTTATTTGTTTTAAAGTTATTTCATCTCGATCATGTCGATAGTATTTGATCTACATTCTATGAGCCAAGTATTACATATATTGAGATGACTATTGTATGGTATATAGTCAAGCATATTTATATTGAAAACATTAAAATTTAACCTAAATTTTTAGAAAATTTTCAATAAAACTTACGTATGTTAATAACTTTAAAGTCACAACAAACGTTGTTTGGTCGTCAAAATTAATGAAACCCGACTACCGTACTCAATTCTCACCCGTGAACTGTTGACAACCGACTTATGATAAACAATTTTGATGCGTGTATTCTTGAAATGTTATAATTATTATGGTCAATATCGCATGCAATTCCATCTATAGAAAGAGTGCGTTTTGACTATGTAGTTAAGTACACTAACTTTTATATTATTTATTTATATTTTAAGATAATAAAAGGAATTTATCTAAACCTATTTATACCTAAATATATGTATCCCAACTTGTAATCTATATTTTTGTAGTTACGTATTAAAAATGTCGTCTATATTGTAACGGCCTTATTTATAAACGTTGCTTAGTTACTGGTTAGCTAAACACTGATTTGTCTCTTTCTATCATTATTGATTTGACATACGAAAGAAGAAGACAAAATATTGTTTAACTAATCACCAGTTAAACAAAGTTTATGAATAAGGCGGTAAGTAAATAAAGAATAGTGCTTTTTTCAAAGCAAAGTTGTAAAAATCGCTTTATTATGGGCCAGACAAAATTCATGTTCGCTTCTCTTAATAAACTGATTATTCCGATATTAATATAGTTAAACGAAAAAATGAATACTGGACATATAAATGTAGTATTCGTAGTTTGTTTTTTATCAGTCGTTGTATATTATATAAGGTCCTCCAGACCATTTCGGCCACGGCGGCCAATCTCAAGAAAGAGAGCCAACTGCGCAGGAGATATTATAGTGCACAAGTTTGTGCGCAAACACAGGTGCACTCTCTTTTCCTTAGCTCTCATAATCCGATGGGACCGCAATCCGACACGACCGTAAAGAGTTCAGGCGCAGGATCAACGGCTTTACGTGCTTTCCGAGGCACGGGAGTGTACACACTTCCAACTTCCAGACTCCGGGCTGCTACTGAGAATTTTCTGTCTGAAAAACCCAATAGCTATTTATTGGCCCGACCTGGCAATTGAACCCAGGGCCACCGGGTCTGCGGCCTAATATCTAGCCACTAAGCTAACGAGGCAGTCGTTGTATATTACTAAATTTATGACACATAAATCATTAGAAATTATAAAATAGAAATAGAATATGCAAGGCCGATGTGGTAAATATGTACATATATCATACAAGTACTAAGCTTACAGAAAAATGTCAAGGAGGTGTTAACTGTATGTTAACTCTCGTTTAAAATACTTAGACGGCAGTATATGGGATTAACGGACTTGTCATAATTGTCATTTAAGCAGCGGTTTAACGTTCAAATAATGATTGAATATAATGAATGAAAAACATTCAAAAGACAAATTTTTCATTGAAAATTAAATATTAAACTAAAGTAACAGTCTGTTAAAGTCCCATAGCTGGATTGAACTTAAATACCCTTACAATGCCATGAATATTTATGACGAAATCGATCTACCAACTGCAATACATTGTCATAAAAAGCGTAATGAAAAAAATACATGGCAGGTGATGTGAAAAATACATATCTTTAACGTTTCATGAAGATAAATATTGCCTTTTACACTTTGCAATTTGAACCGCTAGTTTTAGAATTAAAACAAGACATATAAATTGTTGTTTTATGACTAGTTAATTGTTTATATCATATCATTGGTTAAAAAACAGCATGACGTACAGAATATTGTGTTCACAATAAATAATTTTACTATTCGTTATGAACAAAATGTTTTGCGTTATAGTCTTACTTAAGCAGATTTAAATTTATGTACATAACGTGTAATACTAAACAATAATTATTATTAACTAGCTTCCCGTCCCGTTATATTGAAGGACTACAATATAAAGTTTATTTTTGACAGCAGCAGTTGTTTGCGTGCGCACGCAGAATAACTAAAGAAAAACGAATGGCAACGGATAAGTGAAAAAAAGAATCGCAACAAAATTTTTACTTGAAGTTTTACGGGCAGGTTTTCAAATTGGACAAGTACATTGAAGCACTCATGATGCACGGATATTTAACAAATCCATCCTTAGAGAATGCTTTAAAGCAGGGGAGTTTAGAGGAAGATTGCTAGGTGACTCTGGATACAGACTAGAGCAAATAAGCAAGTGTAACACATCTACATTTTTTTTGAATTTTGAATTAATAAAGATCTTCCTATTTGTAATAATAATATCCTAGGACATTATTCACACACGGCCATCTGATCTAAAACTAAGCATAGCTGGAAACCATACAACTGATATACTACTTTTCTTTTGTAAATACATATATAGATAAGTAAATGATTTATTTATATCTGTAAAGTGCCATCTATTAGCTAATTCGGAACTTAAATAATACAGGCCGCCTCTCACCCCGTGAGCTCCTACTGTCGCCGATCACCTGCCCCGGCGCAGGCACCGACGACGATTTGGAGGACGGAGGATAGGACGACGAAACCACCGGATGCGACAACCCATGGACCAGACAACCACCCGATGAAGACAACCACCAGGCCTAACTAGGCCTTGACCTGTTAGGTCAGAACGATTGACACGGCAGTCTTGACTGCCGGTGAGGATTTGCCCGGGTAGAGGGGGAAACCCCGGTGCCCGTACCCAGACTGGCTTCATGGGCCAGTCAGGAGGAACCCTGTTGTTGTTCTCACCACGCGATATATCGTCTACCCCCTCCACGCGGCCGTAACACTTTTTCGTGACAGAAAAATCCTAATATCCTCCGTCTATATAGAAGTTTCACTTCAAAAAGTTTGATTCCTTCAACACAATCGGATGAATGGTATAGTGACACATGCGTGTTACCGTATCAAAATCCGTTGCACGTAGCAGACAGCGACTATATAATATTTGAATAAGATATGGCATATTATATTTAAATTCACTTTGTTATCTTTTTTTTTGTATTTTCTTCTCTTATTTCATTTACTTGCAAGCTTTTTTATGATCGTCTAAGAAATATTGCATATATTATATATTGTCTGTTAGATAGCAATATGCCAACGGATTGCCTGATCACGATCGTATACACAGGTCTTGCAACTGAGTCCAATTCAGTGATGAGAGATAGGTGCGAGAGTGTTACAACTGCTAATTCGCAATATCATCCGCTTGAGGTACTACGTCGCTGCTATCGAAGGTGATATTTTTCTCTCCCAAGTATTTTGTTATTCAATCATTGTTATATCGTTTTGTTGAGTTTTGCGGATTTTTTGTTATTTAACTGTTTTGTTTGGATTTGAAAAAGTGTTCGGGATAATTATTACGCGAATTGTCATGCCTCTGGCCGCCGTTAATTGAACTTAACAGCGTCATTATGTCAACGTACCCCATACTGAGGTTGCAAGACTGTGTATACGACCGTGTGCCTGATAGTAAAATGCTGTACAGTCTGTCGATAGTAATAATTATACGGTCGTCCGACGCAAATATACGGATACCTGGTGGAAATATAGGGACGGCCCATAGGTATAGTCACATCGGTACGGAGACGCTCGTGTATATCCACTCGACAATTATATTCTGCTGCTATTCGATACTCGTTTATAAAATTGTAGGGATTTCACTATGAACTTTTAAAATTATTAAACTTTAGAACTAAATAATACAATAGATATTGAATTATAAATAACTCAATTTCTCACATATACTCTATCAAGCAAAATCACATCCGCTAACCAGATTACAGTTCTAATCACGGTCGTATACACAGGTCTTGCAACTGAGTCCAATTTCAGTGGTGAGAGATAGGCGCGAGAGTGTTACATTTTCTATTTCGCATTTTCGCCCGCTGTAGGTCGCTGCTATCGCCTATCGACATAATTTTACTTTAGCGCACAATAAAACAACTCGTGTTGTGCTTATTATATATGTATATTACATCTAATGTGCTCATTATATAATAAACACATGTTTGAATACAACATTTTGAAAACAATATTTTGAATTACAGTGTTATTGAGGAAAAGTGTGTAAAGCGAGGGCATCGGCCACATAAACGTCAAACGTGATATAATTTTGGACAAATAGTATAATTTAATCATCCATGTACAAACATTTTTTGAGTATCTATATCCAGCACCTATCTGTTGAACTGAACAGCATCATTTAGTCGATGTTCCCCCACTACTGATGTTGCAAGACCTGTGTATACGACCGTGGTTCTAATATATTTTGACAATTGTGAAACCGTCACCCTCTCCACTTCACTTACAAAATCTTTTATGCTCATTTCATAACCGATAATTATATACTATATATACATATATAATACATTAATACCGACTTTTTATATAAATATAAGGAGTTTGTGGGAAAAAAAATCTGTAACGGCCCATATTATTTGCCAACAGCTGCTCGTTCGACTGGAGTATAAGTCTGTACTCTGTAGTAGGCTGTATTAAATCGATTTGTTATTATATAACATTTGCAATGAAGTCTTTGTTACTTGAATAAATAAAAAAAAATTATTGCTGTAATTAAAATACAACGGATTTAAGGAAACTAAAATATTTATAAATAACTGATTAATTACATTAATTTAGTTCTTACTCAGATGATGCAAGAACCGAAGTTGAAATGATCCCGATGCTTTTCATGCGTCTTCTATGACCATGCAGTTTCTTAACTATTATTTTTTTACTTTATATATTTGCTGGTAAACTATTCAAATTAAATTTTAAACACAAGTGGTAAAATGAAAAAATTAAAAGTCAAAGCCCTTTATTCAATATCAAAGAAGACTTGGCTTCCAGTTTATTTTAAATATCTCCTAATATTTCTACTAATGTTCAACTTCCAAACCGTAATCTCCTATATTTATGTATATAAATCGTTTAAAATAAATATGATAAAGATTAATCATCATCATCATCATGTCAGATGATAGACGCCCTTTGCTGGACAAAGACTTCCCCCAACGACTTCCATGTTGGCCGCAGTGGGCTACAATAATTGTATATTATGTTGCATGGGCACATGAATCTATATTTAAAAATTATAAGAAAGTTCATCAATCGATATTTATAATAGTTTCTGGAGTGAAACTGTAAAACAAAAAAGCAATCTTATAACTTTTTAATATTAGAGTTATATTATAAATATACGAGTATGGTTATAAAATAGAGATGGTATGGTTATGTAGTAGATAAAAACAAGCTCACAGCTTGTTTTTATTTGTATAGTATATAATTGTTCTTTATATTAGAATAGGATTGTTTTATGTATTTACTAGCTGTTGCCCGCAGCTTCGCTCGCGCGTGGTCTTTATCTATACTAATATTATAAATAAGTAAAAATATATTTTTTGTATGTTTGTTTGTAGCGAATAAACTAAAAAACTGCTGTACTGTTTTTAAAAACCTTTTTTACCTACAGAAAGATGCGTTATCAGCTAGTAATTAGCTGCCCGTCCCGACTTCGTACGGGTAAAATAAGGATTTTATCATTTTTTAATCAATAAGATATAAACATTTACCAATCGATTTATTCGCCCATCCAGTATAGTGTATGTGTGTTCAGTACAGGGCATATAATAATCCTACTTCCTACTAATATAATAAACTCGAAAGTTTGTATGGATGTATGGACGTTTGTTACTCTTTCACGCATAAACTACTGAATGGATTTTAATGAAACTTTACAATAATATAAGCTTAGGGAATACCAATTAAGTGGTACATATGGCAATAATGGAATATGTTTTTTTATCCAAACATCACCAACATAGTGAAGTTCGTATATTTCTCCCTAAAAGATATTGATATAAGATATTGCGTATTTTGAATTTCATTATTTGCACCCAACTCTTCCAAACAAAAATAAAAGTTTCTAAAAACTTTGAAATTCATGTTTATTAATTCAATCAAAAAACTCAAATAGTAATTTCTATTTTTTTAAATTTTTATACTAATGCTTTTACCCCGTTTCTCCCGTTTGGAGTTAAATTTCTAAAAACGACGATATACGTATGCATGGCTTTAATACTAAATATCATTCTTCTTACACCAAAAGTGACGGAATCCCCATACAAACTTTCAACCCCTTTTTTACCCTCTCAGATTTAGATTTTCAAAAACGCTGAAATACATTTTTATTTATTTTTAAGCTTGTTCATTAAATTTCATGCTTCTAACTTTAAAAATGACGGGTTTCTAAACAATCGTTCAACTCTTTAATCCTACCTTAGTGGGTGTTATAAAATGTATCAACTGCCAAAATTTCAAGTTTCTAACCCCCGCAGTTTAGGCTCTGCGTTAATGAATCAGTTAGGAAGAGTAATAATATTATGTGTATAGATATCAACAAAAATACGTATTTTTTATAACTTTTGATAGACTCAACTAATTTTGATGAAATAAAGGCTAAACGGAATCTTGAAATAGTTCTTATAACAATTCGGTTATTTCAATTTTTAGACGATTGAAAGATACAGACATGCAGACAGTAAAAAAATTAAAAAAATGATTGCTTTGGTTTTGGTAAATCGTAAATAGCCATATAACCTTTAAAACAGGCAGTTATTTTGAAATAACAGACAGAAACTTCAATTTTATTTATATGTATGGATAATTTATTAATTAATTCGTTTTTGTTATAGATATAGATTTATGTTATTTTATGTGTACAATATAAAGTATAAAGTAAAGGAAAAGTTTCTTCTGTCAGAGACTAAATAAAATCAGACTTAACCAAGGCTACTAATTTAATTAAACAAAAAAAGGGAATTAAAACAAATGTTGTCCATTGAACTTGACACACATCTGAATAAGCTGCTTAAGAGGCCATTTTATGTAGAAAAAGTATATAATATACAAACAAAAGCTGTATAACAATTTTAATTAAAGTTTCAAAAGCAGTTATTTGACCGCTCTGGTAGGTTAAGTGTTAAAAATGAGATGACACTTATAGCATATATATACATATATAAATACAACAATAATTACACAATCATTAAAATAATCAAAACATATATAAAATCAAACAGCTAAACCATCATAATCAGTAAAGGTGTAGTAAGATATATATTTTTTTATAATCAAATATAATTAATTACTTAAGGGTCTTCTTTGACGTTTCGCCGCACGAAGTTTTACGTTTTTAGCGCTACTGTCGCAACTATCGAGGCTCGGGCACGGCACGCACACATATACGTATGCAGAGTGGGGTCGTCGCACTTTTTTTTCCTAAACTAAATTTTAACTTTATTGTCACTGATTTTGAAATGTTGTCAAATACATATCTATAGCGTTGAGGTGAGTAGTTTGGTATAAATAAACTTCTTGATGTCGTAATGTGGAATAATAAAAAAAAATTGACGAAAGACGAATGTGGAATGCTTTATTAAAAAACGGAACAAGTATATATACAAAAAGTGAAATAAAAATAGATCAATAGGAATACAAGAAAAACATTATATAAACATTATTGAAACAAACATTTTATGCTAAAATAATAAAAACAATATTATTATTACTATAAAAATAAATGTTTTATTTTTTTAATTACTCAATATAAAAAAATATGTGAATAAATACATAAAATAATTAAACTTCTAAAGAAAAATATATAATTCCTGAATCGAAATATATATTTTACAACATTTATTCTACTATGAAATTCACTTTCTCTCTTTCTAACCAATTGGAATAAAGCGGAATAAAAAGGATAGCGGGAATTTTGCAGTTTGACTTTCGGTTTCTTGGTTCTGCTACGGAAATCTATTACACAATAATCGACTTTACTGATAAAGTACCTAAAGACTATATTTGCCTGAGCACGTTAGCTAATAAAATAAAAGGATAGCTAAGTTCTCAGGCGATTTGATGAGGCTAGGCATTACCGAATTCAGATATCTAAAATCGGATTTTGAAATCGATTTGTAAGTCTGAAATCGGATAAATATCAATTTGCAAAACCAATGATGACGATGAGGCATGAAAACGTTTCGTATATCCTCACTAGATAGCGCTTTGACGTAACAAAAAACTAAAAGAAACATTTTATGCTAAAATAATAAGAACAATATTATTATTACTGTAATAATAAATGTTTTATTTCTTTAATTACTCAATATAAAAAAAAAAATGTGAATAAATACATAAAATAATTAAACTTCTAAAGAAAAATGTTATAAAAATGTATAATCCCTGAATCGCGGTATTAAAGTTTTTAACGCAGCTTATTATATATACAAGCGTGGCGGTCTTCCAATTGGAAGTGTGTTCTTTAGTGTGATGCCACTACTGTTCTTAGATCACAGTTACAAGGATTATGTACTTCGTTCTACTCATTTCCACTTGAGTACTATATTGCCCGCTGAGTTGAGAGTCAGTAATTTACTGACTAATGAGTGTTTGTTAGGTGGGCCATCACGCGTGTTTCGTTTTATGCATAAATGGGATTTGGTCATTTTTATTATTTAATGTTCAAAACACTATTTATAAATACTTTGTTTAGTTTTACGTTATCAATGAAAATAAGAATAATTTGAATTTTTACGACAATAAATTTATTGCCTCAGTTGTTGTTTTACTGGCCAATATAACTAGGAAATGGACGAAATAAGTAATTATATATATAAATATTTCAAAAAATTATATTTATTTATAAAAAAATTGCAATGTATCATTATATATGAGAGTGTTATAATTATGTAACTAGTTAGAATTTCAACTCGAGTTATTTTTTGTTTTTTTATCAAACTACATTTTGTAGTTACAAAATATTATCAGTAAAAATATCGTATCAAATGATAAAACACTAAAAATACCAAAAAAAAACAGAATACATAAGCCGGTGCGCGCCCTAAAATTTATGATGAACAGTCGGTGACAACTAAAACGTTCAAATAAATACTAAATACGCTATTTACGCACACATTGATTTTGTGTAAGTACACGGTTCGATCGCGATCTATCAATGCGGCGCAAACCGACGTGCTCTCACTTCGGAGGCGCGTGGCCGACTGGTCTGCGAGGATTATCGGCGGCTCGCATAAGAAAGCGCGTACAATTTCATTGTAATTTATTATAACAAAATATAAGAAAATGTTTATTAAAAAATGAAGACTCCAGACGTTTCTTTATAGTTTTAACTTTATTATTTGATAAAATTCATTTCTAAATTCTCGACGATTACGATAATTTCGTCTCAATAAGGAAGTGCGATTTTACACGTTTTAGTGATTTTTCTGATTTTTTTTACACTTATCCATAAACATTATCTTAAATTCGAATGCTCTACACGTAAGTTAAATTCATTGGCTAACTGTGTGATTTATTTCAAGGTTGTGGAGCATCGCATTCTATATAATTCTATCGAAATCCCGACCTTCGAATTTCAACAAACGTCAAAGAAGACCCTTAATGAAAACACAAATTTAACAAAAACAAAATATAAATGAAATCACATAGCTTAAGCATTATTACATTGAGTGAGACCAATAAAATGCAGTAAATAAATGATATATATATTATTTATATATTTTTAACCAAATACAATTAAAAGGCAAGCAAGAATATGACTACAGTACAAAATTTATAACAAACTAAAATATTGAATATTAAGATGGGTTGGTACATTCATTTTATATAAATTAATACATTTAATACATTACTATTTTTATCTTATTTATGTTATTTTTGCAGTGATTTTTTTTTAAATATATAATATCAATATCTGAGTACACTTAATTATATATTATATGCTCGCACAGATCTACTTCTTCCTATTCATGATTATGCTGTCGCAAGCTTGATGTAGCCAAAGACCAATTGAATTAAGCTGAGAGATTACAAAATACTTTTATTCAGTTTATATTGGGATGAGGCAAATTAACCACGTTTCACAATTTTGTTCTCTTCTTAATTAGTTGCCCGTCTGACTTCGTAGGAATATGCACATCTTCTCTATTCTGTACTGTGTGTTGTTTAACCCTTTTACTCCCCCTTCATCACTTGATATTCATTAGATGATGACGGTTATGACGACGTCTCAGTGCTTTTATTTATGTGCTCCGTATTTTGTTGTTCGATCACTACTATTTTAGCTATCTCTATAACTTTCTTTAGTGACAGATCAGACTGTTGTAATAATCTTTGATGTTTGGCGAGCTACTCTAACACATATTCGCTGTAAATTTATCACTGACCAATGACTATTAATTCAACGAAATCGCATTTTAAACTGTAATTTTCTAGACTCGTAATAAAGTTGGTTATATTTTCGTGTTTGCTTTGTTTTCTCATAAAAAATACATGTCAGGCCATAGTTAAATTTTGCCTCGGTTCGAAATATTTGTTACATTTATTAATGAGGTCTTCTAAAGTAATTTCTGTTATTTTAATGTTGAACAAAATTGCTATTTTTCTCTATTTACACTTCTTATATTTAACCAGTGGCTAATACTCCTTATATGTATCCAGTGGCTAATAAATATAGTTCAAAATATGGTTGCCATTTTTTCCACGTAAAATTGCTATTTATTTCGTTGTATAGAAAAAACTTCGGTAGGTAAGTTTGAATTTTTATCTGCCGTTTTAAAACTTTTGACAGGAAACACGAATTTAGGACAAAATTATACTTATTTAAAGTTTTAAGAAGTGATATACCACGTTGATGTTTAAAGCAAGCACTTCTAAAACCATGTATTATTGTTATAGTTGTTTTTAGGCTTTGTTTGTACACCTATGTACTATTCACGTATTAATTATTGTCACTGAGTTAACTGATTTGCTCACACGCAGACTTAAAGCGTACTGTTATGAAAGATATAAGATGAGATCATAAAGATACACACAATATATATGCAATATTAGTTTTTATGCAAAAACAACACACGAAGCTACTGAAAACACGAAATTTTTAACAAAACTTTTTGATTTTGACAAATAACAGCGCGCGTACTTTTCCTACAGATAATAATTTATTGATGTTTAGTAGTGATACTAAACTTTTAAAAAATAAATAAAGAGATTAAAAATTTAACAAAATATAGGATAAAACATAAGCAAAAGTGTATATTACATGTAATATTTAATCTCTTTTCAGTTTGACCATAACCATTTTTTAATAAATGTTCTACGTGTATCTTTAAATTGACATAACTTTATTATTTATGAACCGATTGAAATAAAACAAACACTAAATGTTAAGTGAAGTTAGCCACAATACATTAGTGAAAACCGCACTCAAATCCTTTAAGCCGTTTTTAAGATTAGCGTGCACAAACGCACAGACAAACAGACAAACAGACAAACAGACAAACAGACAAAAAATCTATTAATCATTGTTTTGGGTTCTATTGTGTTTATAATGACCCCCGATAAAAGTTTTACTCATTTATCTTCCATGTACAGACATCGACCAGTTACAGATTTATTATATGTATAGATTAGTAATACGACTATGTCAATCGTTTATCTATAAAACTAACTTCTTTTTTATTTTTGTAAGAATATATACTGTGTGACAATGCAATGAATTAATAAAGTATGGTATAGCTATTATAAATGATTCTATAGATGCGTCTGTTTGTTTCTTTATTTGTTTGTTACGATTTAACTAATCAACTGATCACCATTCAATTCTATATACGTTAGGGATACACAAAAGAACACCACATACCTAATACATGTTCTCATTAAACGCGTTGTCGTTTGAAACTACTATAATACAAACGCAGATACCGGTCTTATATGCAGATATTATAGAAATATAAACAAATTCCTCGAAAAAAAAAATCTAGACAGATTTGCATACTAGTACTGTAATATTCTATCAATCCTCGGACTTGGTTATTATGTATCATGGCTTTAATTAAAACGACTAAGTCACCCTTCACAGCACAAAGAACTGTGGTTTGGCGGCAAATAACTGCACCCTTCTATTGAGCCTTGCATTCGTGTTTAGTCTTTGTAAGATCCCTTTAACAGAGAGGTCTGCATTGATCAGCTTGTTTCCTACATTTCTATGGAATAATGAAGTGATCTGTTTTAAATAGAGTTGAGTAGAGTAAAGTTGAATTAATTAATCAGCGAAGCGACTTTACACTTATAATATTAGGTATTAATGCAATAACTGATAGTTTTTAATGATGTTCGAAAATTATGATGAGGTGTGAAATATACTAAGTTTTTTAAAGAGCAGAGATTTTTTTTTTTTCGCTTGAAAAACGCCTTGACGCCTTTCCCCCACATGAAGAGGGGGGGTATGTGGGGCTCACCGGCACTGAAGGCGCCGGACTACCCACTAAAAAACCAGCGGTATCCTCTCCGTCTGGTTAGGAGGCGCCACGGGATCGCTCGCGCATGCTACCATGACGCCCCGACGGTCGGCCCGCCTATGCGGGCCTCCATTTCTAAGGGGGTTCCCGGATACAGGGAACCCACTTAGCCCAGGCGGCTATTAAGGCGGGGGGAGAAGATGCGCATAGCGAGCAGAGATGACCAATGGTTAGAACAACAATCTTAACCCGGGCGAGCACTACAAAATTTTACACGCTCTTTATTTATTTTTATAATTATATATTTGACGGTGAAAGAAAATATCGTTAGGAAACTTAAACGTGATGCATGAAATTTCGCTACATATGTATTTGTATAAAATCTATAATCCGAATATATAATAAGGTTTATAAAACATAACTAAATGAAGAACATCGCTAACAGACAGTGACACCGACATAGCGCAGCCGGTCTTTTTCTAACTGCACCGTTCGGATCTCACTGGATTGTGTTTGCTTCAATTCTTGGACACGACTTCTTCTTCCAGGTGATGATGATAATTTCCTATCACAGTAGCGACTGCGAGTAGCCGAAAAGTGCTAGTTTTGCAAATCATCTGTCTCCTACATCAGTGATATTTCATGGCGCCTACGGTCAACAGACAATCGCAAGTGTCTGTCCTGAGTGTCTTCCCATGCGTTTCTAGAGAACGTGAGATTTCAGACAAAAGTGGTCTATTTCTTGACTTGACTCTAGAAAACGTGAGATTTTGTGGCGGTTGCAGTTAGCAAAACGCTGTTTTCGTGAAATCTCTCGGTGCTTATAATCAGGGATTGATCGAGTCTCAAGTTCTTCCCGAGTTTTCGCAATTCGTGGACTGCACACAATAGACTTTCACGTTGTAAGCCATGTACGTTATGGTGTCTATTAGCATTAGGACATGATTTGCGTTCAGAAAGAAGTATCTTGAGACCGAGACGCAGCACTTTTAGAAGGCTATGATGCTAGACGCTCTTATCGCTCCTGTTGACTTTCTGTTAATCTTCTTAATCACACTCGTTTGGCTTGAACGTGAAGCCAACGAAAGGTTAATTTAATATAATACTAATTAACATTTTATTTATTTTCCTCTTATAAACTCAGCGTCAAAAAAATCGCACCTTTTGGTATTTTGACTTCAAGCCCTATTTCATCTATGGTAAGGTATAAGTGTGGGGCCTCATTTTAAAGGTTATTGAATCCTTTAAATAATAAAACTGTGATAGTGATTACTAAGCATATAAAAAACATTTTTCATGAAAAAAGGAAAAACACGCCAAAATTACTTAATTTAATTAATCTAAAAACATAACAAAATTAAAAAATACAGTAAAACAATATTTTAAAACTAAACTTAGAACCTAGTGTTACCTCCCTTAGCCCTAATTACAGCCTCCATGCGATCCTTCATTGACCTCACCAACGTCACGATGCGTTCTTGAGGAATGTCACTCCACTCCTCGACGACGGTGTCCTGAAGCTGTTCAAGGGTGGCACGGGCAGTATCACGAGACCGCACCCGGCGTTTCAGATCATCCCAAAGGTGCTCTATGGGATTCAGGTCAGGACTTCTCGCTGGCCACTGCATCACGGGGATCCCAACCTGATTCAGGTAGTCCCGAACAATGATTGCCGTATGGGAGCGGGCGTTGTCGTGCATGAATGTGAATTCAGGCCCGACAAAACCAGCATACGGGACCACATGGTCCTCCAGTATCTCTGTGATGTACCGATGAGCAGTTAGGGACCCCTGGCCACGTGCACCTCCAGTGCAGGAGACGCTTACAAGGTCGGTTTTTCCTTGGATTGAAATTCCGCCCCAGAACATGCAGGATCCTCCTCTGTAGCTGACGGTTTCTTCAAAGCAGGCCTGTGAGTACCGTTCCCCCTGCCTCCTGTACACTCTTCTACGCCTATCATTGCAAAAAAGGCATACACTAGTCTCGTCGGAGAAGAGGACAGACTTCCATTGGTCGAACGTCCAATCCACGTGGTCTCGGGCAAACTGAAGTCTGACTCGCCTATGCTCTGCTGTCAATTTGGGGCCAGTAGCAGCCCTACGAGCCTGGATTTTCTTCTCTCGCAGCCTTCTTCTTATTGTGGAGACGCTCACCGACGTCCTCCGAGCTGTTCGGAGCTGCTGTTGCAGCTCAACAGCGTTGGAGAATCGGTTACGCAAAGACGTCGACACAATATAGCGGTCGTCTCTGTCGGAAGTGCAACGTCGTCTTCCGGATCCATGCTTCCTGATGTAGCCTCCAGTCTCCTGGAACCGCTGGGATACTAGTTTCACCCGGAAACGGCTTATGTTGAGTTGTCGAGCAATATCAACTTGGCGTAGTCCTGATTGCAGTAGTGCTACCACTTGAGCTGCTTCTTCTGCCGTGGTATCCATTTTTCAGGGTTTTTTTCTTACTGGAGCTGTTCAGGTGTGACTTCTGTGATGTCTGGATAGCTAATGACCCATAATTAATTTTTACTCCCCCTTTTATTCGTGTCCAAGGTGGCACAAGTAGTGAGTCCTCTAATGAGCTTTTCAGCACTTTTTTTTAAAGACCCTAACGTTTCGTGATTATTGTTTTTACAGAAAAGAACGATACGCGTTTTTAAAGTGTATTAATTGTGCTTTCAAATGATATTAATTTTGGTAGGGTACAATAAATAAGTTAAGAGTATTATTCGCTTGAAGTCAAAATTTCAAAAGATGCGATGTTTTTGACGCCGAGTGTATATTTACTCTATTTGAGCGCAAAATATTTTGCCAATACCCTGACAACGATCAAGAGAATAAATTATCCCGTGTTTTGTTTTTTATCGTGTAGCTTTTTTTTCGTCTCAATAATTTCCAGCCAGTGTTAATTTAATTAAAATATTACCATTATTTTCTAAATATCTTCAAATAATTATTAAAAATCAGTAAAATCTTACAATTCTATTAAAGATTATATTATAAAACAAAGTACCCCGCGGTGTCTGTCTGTCTGTATGAACGCAATAATCTAAAAATCTACTGAACGGATTTTCATACGGTTTTCACCAATGGATAAAGTGAGGAGGAAGGTTTACGTGTATAATTCATTAATGTTTTCTGTAAATTTGTTGAAATATGACGACAATTGTTGAAGAAGTCGAAAAAAACGAGCCGAGCCGGGAGCTTTCATCGAAAACGCTGTAAAATCCTTTTGAAATATAACAATGTAATGTATGGGAAAATTGTTCTCCTTTCATAGATCTAAAGAAAAGTCCGCGATGGTATATATCTATCTTTTAAGGATAGCTAACCACTTTAATGTTTAAAAAAATGGTTACATAATCTATATATATAAAACTGACTCATCAACACAGAGCATAAACCACTGGGGTTAGAGACTTGAAATTTTGACAGTTGATGCATTTTATGATGAAAACGAGAACTACGAAAGGATTTTTCGAAATTCCACACCTAAGGGGGCGAAATAAGGGATGAACCGCTGTATGGAAATCCGTCATTTTCAAAGTTAAAAGCATGATATTTCCTAAACAAGCTTCTGGTTGGAAATAAACAAGTACGCAAATCAGAGTTTTTCAAAATTAACCACATTAAATTCATTAAATAAACATACAGATAGTCAGACAAAATATCTTAATACTGTATAGTAAAACTTCTGGATGATATTTTTACCATTTATGTTAACGGTATAAACGTGTCAAGCGCTGGAGGTTGATCTTTAATCTTCTTAATATCATGACGGTAATTTCATAGTGTAAAATAGAAAGTGCCTAAGTTAGAATACAGTACCTTATGAAGAATGACGGAATGAATGACGTGCGCGAACAGCTGACATTCAAGGAACCACTTAAACCGATTAGCGTCATTGCATTTTGCCGTCCTAACTGAAACTATTTTTTTTATTAGTTTTATGATAATATTTCTCAGTTCGCGTACTACTTTTAGATATCTGTAAAATTTAATGATGATTTGTATTATATGTACTTATATATTTATGCCTCCATCACTATATAATTATTATTTGTAATTATCCACCCTCGAAAAGCACGTAAAGCCGTCGGTCATGTGCCTGAGCTCTTTCCGGTCGTGTTGGTTTGCCGTATCATCCTATTGTAAGAGTTAGAGAATAGAGAAGTTAATCTGTGTTTGCACTTGAGCACTATAATATATTCTGCGCAGTTAACTAATCTCTCTTGAGATTTGCCGCCGTGGCCGAAATCGGTCAGGATGAATTATTAGTAATCATACAGGTTACAAAACCGTACTTTGCGTCTACAACTAGTAATTAAAAACACTTTTAAGCGCAATAGTGTTATTTACAAAATTGCCTAAATAATTTATTAGGCGCCTACAATGTGGTATATTTAAGACTCATCCTAATAAGGATATTCTAAGCTATATTATTCTTAAGTGAAAGCTGAGCGAATGGAGCAACACATTGGACTCTGTGCCATCCACGCGAATTAGGATCCAAAGTGAAATAAGTAATGTTTAGGTTATTAATAAGTTAAATATTGTTGTTTAAAATGTTGTTGTCAGAATAGTGACGCATCCGAAAGTGAATATAAAACTGATGTAAATAAAATCTCGCTTTCGATCGAAAACTACATCGATCAGCAAACGTATTGTTATGATGGTGGCTAAAAAAGTTATATAAATATTATTTTAAATAGTTATACAAGTATTTAAAAATCATTGGCCGTAGATTTGTGTTTTTAATATATTGGATCATGATGTGTCTACAATTCGTGCTTATAAAATAAAAAAAAATATTTTTTTAACCGATACGAACCCGCAATGTAATCAATAGTAACTTCTTTCTACCGATTATTTAACATATTATGTTTATAAAATAAGTACAATAAAACTTACCCTGCCTAAAAATCAACAAATACTAACTCCAATAGTTCTTCATCATTATCATTAATATAATGTTGTGTAGAATAATATATACCGTTAATGATTTTTTTTCCAAAACATTTATGTAAATTGATTCAGTTTTTAAATATATGTGTGGAATTTGATTATAGAACGAATACATTGCCCAGGGAATGATTGTCTTTGTGGAGGCGAAAATTAGGTAATATATTATATTATACAATTATTATCATTAATTAATTTTCGTTCAAAATTCAAAAACGGAGTCTCGAACTACACAATTGTAAAAAACAACTGTTTATGTAATAAAAACAGTTTCAATCTTCGGACCGTTGACCTTAATACATAATACTATGATAAATAAAATACACTAATCAAGCAGATTGAATTGATATCGGTTAGCCGCGTTTGCTGCGGAGTTTTCTTCCGTTTATGATCGAGCATTCATGATAGAGAGATTTAAAACTCTTTTTTCAACTGGCTGTGTGTAAGTTTAATGCATTTTTTACATCGTCATATTTGATTTAAAAGTCTTTTTTTCTTTCACATCTGGTGGTATAACATTTTAAATAACTTATTTCATTTTATATTATGTCGACAAAAACAATGTTTTCATATTTACGTTAAATACCACTGTAGAGAGACTAAATGAAAATAAAATATTTGCGTGCTTAAATATATTATTATTCTTTTTACATTCATGTTTTTCATTCAAAAAAGCACAATGGGTTGTTTTTTTATGTAGTGTGTCAGCTGTCAATGAATGGTCGTATAATATTGTAGATACAGTATTTGCATATAAAATAAAAAAAATCGAAAGAAATTATTTATTACTTTTAATGATTTCATAATAATAATAATAATAATTGTAAGTGACAATAAACGATTGTTTTTTTTTAGTATTATGCATTTTTTTACTTTTTTTTTCTTTAAATATAAAATATATCCTTTAGTACAACGAAACGTCGATGCGATGCCATTAATACTGATTTTACAGATGTGTAAGATATTTCTAAGTCGGAAATACGAAATAAGTAGATATCTTAGAAAGGAGGAAACTAAACTTACTGTACTAAACAAAATTGTTGTTTATTCTCATCATTCATCGAAAAGGGAAAACAAAAGAATTCCGGGCAGAGCAGTTGGAATGCATTGCCTTTGTCGACTGCTATGGAGATTCGCATTGTGTGTATTACGTTTGTGAGTTTCGTCAACGGATTTAAATATTACGAGTAAATTGGTTTATTCATCATGACGGTTTTTACATTATACATTACTTGTCTAATCTATACTAATATATAAAGCTGAATAGTTTGTTGGTTTGATCCTTGGTTGAATTAAAAAAATATTTTTGTGTTGTATAGACCTTTTATCGAGGAAGGTTCTAGGCTGATTTTTATTAATTATATTTTTATTAATTATACGCGGGTAAAGCCGCGGGCACAGCTAGTTATAAATATGAGCGCAATTATTATATGTTGTAGGTATATTAAACATAGAGTATATTGTGGTAGATTTAAAGACTCATCGTCTTTTTTACAATATACGACCCGCCTAGAGTCCCAGACGGTTCGTTTATGAGTCATGGCCCCCTAGGTTTATTAACATAGCCACTTAGGGCAGTTTTGCAATTAATAGAAGATGTAAAAGGCTATTTCCTTTATAACATCCAGAACAAAGAATATTAGAAACGTGATATTGTTTATGTAATTGAGCGATTTGCTATTACAGATTTTAAATAATATTCATCTTATGACACTAAGACGTATTTGTAAATGTACGGACCGTCTGATTTGAAGAATTCGTTGTGATTTTGACTATCTGCTTAAATGCTGTATATAAATAGGACCACGCTACGAACTCGAGGTGGAGTATTTATAATTCATAAATGAATGAAACAGACATGTATCAACTTTAGTGTGGGCGAAACCACGAAGCACAGCTAGTATTAATCATAACGGTAGATATTAAAATTTATGTAGGTATAATTTCTTATATACGCCTTTTTATGGCAATATAATTTACAAATATACATAAAAAAATATTAAGTAATTAAACAACAAATTTGTTAATAGCTTTTTATTTGTTACATAAAAAATAATGGTCATACTACAATAGTAAAAGTTTAATTTCTTATTAAAAATATATTACGTAAATACAGCAAGTATAAATAATATTAAATTTTGGTATTCATGTCGATAACAATATCTAATAGTGTGCTTTGACTTGTGTTCGATAAAGCCAGTTCCAAGCATTAAAATGCAGATACTTTTATATACGCCGCCATAGTTTCATATAAAGTTTTTATTGTACCCGCAAGCGATGCAGTAGAGCGTATTGTGGTCACATTCAACGGATACATACTGAACGCCAACAGTATGTAGAGTATATTTCTGACTTTATATTTCATGATTCGATTCTAAATCTTCTTTCGAACTAAGAATCTTTGTGTTTAATAAATATTCTTATTGCATAATCAACCTTTGATGACGTCAACGGTAAATTTTTATATGAATTAATATAAAAATTAAATAATATAAAAATTAAACACATCACATATTTCGAAGACTGTGCTTATCTTCTCCTTCGTGTGTCTTGTTGCATCTTACACCTGAAATATTACAAGCTGTAGGGCTATCCTGCATGAGCAAACTTGAAACTCACATCAGAAAACGGTCGTGATATGACAGAAAGTGTTATGCGACTTTGACCATAATAATTATAACATTTCAAGAATACACGCAAAAATTAGTATATCATAAGTCGGTTTTCAACATTTCAATGAAGTAATTTCTTACCGAATAGTACTGCTGATCTGTAAATATTAAATTTTTTATAGTAATTTGAATTATTTTTTTCTGATTTTTTACGATTAACTTCGATTTCGATTACTGAATATCTCTACTGTACAAATAATGTATTGGGAACGCTCTCAACTGATTTATAACGTATTTAATACAAAAATCAATAGTTCTATATAAAAGTGATATTAATGTTTCAGATATAACCATGACCAGTTGGACTATAATCGGTATTTCCATGTAGGATGAACAATATGATTTTAAGTAATTGGCAGTTTTATGTTTTTGGAGACTAATTGTTCGTATGCATAGAATAATAACGCTTAGAAGGATAGTGTCATATAAAGTTTCGCTCTAAATTGAAGCAACTTTAGAATTAATATGTTCGTAAATGTCACGTAATTACATTCACCGAAACGCACACTTACAGCCGAATTATGTTACGAGTGAATAGACATTTCCTCCATAAAACGAGGAAATTAATACTTTTTGAATTTGAATGATGAAATATATTTATTTGCATTTAATTTATTTAATTGCAATATTATTTATTTCATTTTAGCTGTTATTATTATAAATATCTCATTTTTGTGTTACTTTTATTCTATGTATACTTATAAAAATAAAAAAAATCTAATTTAAATAAATTAAAATATTAATTTTAAATAATAATAATATTTTTATTATTTAAAATATTCAGTGCTCGTGGTAAATATTTTTTCCATACCCGACAACATTTTTATTGTAATTACGAGAAACGTATTCCACCTATTTAGGAGGAATTGGAATGGGCTTGGGCCTATACACCTTCTAAGCTTTATTATTCTGTGTTCGTATGTATATTTCATTTATCCATTACGTTTATAACTCTTAAAGTTTTAAAACGCGAGAGTGATAGGTACTGTGATGTGAATAGCGATCTAAAGCGTTCATTGATGTAACAAATTCAAAAAGTTTAATAATATGACACAGCATTCTTATCTACATGTATGTTCCAATTTCAATGGTAAGTATGACAGAGTAATTATTGGCACAAGGGTCACATTTACGATGATTGATGATTCCATAGTTGGCATAAGAATGCTATAACTATACATTTGCAATGTCTATAGTAAAAATCAAAATCATTGATCAATATGCGACTATTGCATGTATTGATTATATTATATTATGTAAATTTTATGTCAGGTGATGGCCGAATACTTACGGACCTATAAATACATATATTTTTTATATAAAATATGATTGGGTTATTAAAAGCACCAAATCAAATGATACTACCAAATTCAACTTTCAAATTACAATTTACGTTTGCGGAGACAGTTAAAAATGAATTACGTCAAAATCAAACTTGTTGATAGCCGGAAGTTTTATATCGAGTTGGAAATACACGTTTCTGAAACTGTTATAGTTAATAAAATATATTGCACTCTAAAATCGAACTATATTTATTGAAAGATATCGCTGTGAAAATCTAATGATGAAACGGTATGAGGATGTTCATATGCATTTTATCTAGTGATATTCTGGAAGGACTTTGTGCAGGCTTGTCTAAAATTTCCTTTAACAGCTTACGATATAACAAAGGTAATTTTATATTTATAAGTATTTTGCCGAATACTAGAAAAGATAACGTTACCATAGCACCTAGTTAATCTCCCAATGGAGAGATTAACAGCAGGTGCTGCCTTCTGGCCTCCTTTTCTGTTGAGGTCTGGAGGTTGTTGGTCACCCCGTCCGCTGTCTGACTTACAATTAGGCTTATTTCACCGCGTAATGTAATTTCTTCCAAACATATAATTCGATTTTGAATTTTCGCTATTAATAAAAATTGATCAATGAAACACTAGTTAGCTTATTTGAATAAGTATCTCAATGACACAACAAGGATTTCTAATAAAAGCCACCAAAAAAAGAATGTCAAATAACAAATCCAATTCAAAATATACATTATTCGAATACGTATTAATTTTAGAATATTATGTTGAATGAATATTTGAATGTGAATTTCGCATAAATTACTTATATCATAGACAAAATCAGATAATTGAAATGTAATTTTATAGTATGCTACTTTCTAAATATTTCGTTACTGCCATTAATAAATATAAGTCTTAATTTCTTTGTTAAGCAACGGCTGTGTTGCAAGAAAGCTATTTTAATATATATATGTAATTGATACGAAGAGAGTTTTCTGTGAAGATCATTTGACTGTGTCAAACGCAACTATGATTGACTTTAGTCGATAATTTTTTGGTCTGCTTATTGATTGTTTGCTTTGTTATTATTTAATAATCCATACTAATAGTCTTTATTCATTGAATGTCATTGTCATTGTTATTTCATTGTATGTCATGCGTATGCATGTTATTAAGGTAATGATATGCACAATAATGCTAAATCGTATTAAATTTTGAGCACAATCAAACCAAATTAATACAAGCTTCACGCTTAAATGGTTTAGAAAACAGGAATTTCAGTAATTATCTGTGAACACGTAATATTATCATTATTTTTAAAACGAGATTCGAATAAATTATTATCATTTATTAGTAAGTATAATATTATAAGATTATTAATATATTTTATACTTGTATTAAAAAACCAAAATGAAAGAATTTTTAAGTTGTTAGAAATATCTTTTTGGGTTAATATTTAGAATAATAACGCGTTATTATTATATGTGTTTAATGATAGGTAAAGAAAATACACTATTTAAAAACAAAACTTTATTCTTTATTTCATTGGTTCCGCTTTATCAGCTAACAACTTAAACTAATAATAAACTTAACAATACACATAAATCAACATACACAGCATCAGTGGGCACAAATATCTCAACAACGAGAATTTCAATAACATACTCAGTCGATTTAATCTATCATTTATATGAAATATTCATTTAAAATTGATTTGACTTATGATTAGCGTCATCAGAAAAATTACCAGTTCAATTTTATCCAAGATCTTAACACAAATTATTTCACTTATGAATGTGACTGACCTACATAAAAACTTGAATTATTCACCAATCTCACATTTGTATTATGATGTTAAATTCGAAAAACGAAAATCATAAATGAACTCATTTGTACATCCTCGTAACTGCATTCAATAACAACGTTTACGACCCATTGGAGAATGAAATCAGATATTCGAAATTATAAACTGTAAACAGTCTGAATGAACTTTTATTGCAACTCGGTAGTTGAAATTCTATAATTGCAGAATTTATTCATCCGATAAAAGTGTTACGAAAACTATTGAGATGAAATATTTTTTCGATAAATGACTGAATCCAACGAAGGATTTATTAAAGCTTTTCACTTACTACACGTACTACAGAACACGTTTCTACATTAGAGTTAACAATCGCATCGCACCATGATTTTTGTATTCGCAACGCAAATAGATAATATTTATAAAACAGTCATTACCTATTTGCAGAATGCGATGCGATTGTTCCCCGTATCTGTAGTCTGCTTCATGTTCTGACTTCATTCTGCCATTTATTTCTGAAGTCAGAACTTAAAAGGTAATCTTTGACTCATATTTACACATATACGATTATATCTTAAGATTTTAATAAATTATTTTGGAAACTGCCAGATTGATTGTTGTTGTTGTTGCTGTTTTTGTTGTTGCGGCGCTGCTTTTTGTGGAGCTGGTTGCACTGCTACAGATTTTTGACTGGCAGCTAAGCTATTGTCGTTTCTGTCCCAACTGTGTACATGTTCGTGATGATCAGGGGAAGGGAACCACTCAGATATCCATACAGGTCTCCATATCTTCTTTACTCCTGGTACCCAAATTTCTTTCCAGTCCGGAACCCAAATCTGTTTCCATGCTTCCTTCCATTCTAGCTTTTTGTCGGGCACCCAAATTAGTTTTTTCGAAGGCTTCCAAATCTGCTGCCAAGCTTCTTTCCATACGAGTTTCTTGTCATCAATCCAAATTTGTTGTTTTTCTGTCTTCCATATTTGCTTCCACTGGTCTTTCCAGACTAATTTTTTATCAGGAATCCAAATTTGTTTTTTAGCTGGCTTCCAGTATTTTTTCCATATAGGTTTCCATATTAACTTCTTTTTCCATAAGTCGTGAGATGTATATTCCCATCCTTCATGATCTTTACCTAAATATTTTTCACCGGGTATACCAACCTTAACCCATTCTGGTTTCCATAATTTCTTCCATGCAGGTACTTGAATATCTTTCCATCCAGGAACAACAATATCTTTCCAAACAGGAATGGTTATTTTCTTCCAATCGGGAACCTTAACTTCTTTCCAAGCGGGCACTTTTATAGGTTTCCATTCTGGCTTGTAAATCTTTTTCCAGTCTGGAACTTTGATTTCTTTCCAAACAGGCACTTTCGTTGGCACCCAGATCGGCTTCCAAATCTTTTTCCAAGATGGCTTCCAAATTTGTTTCTTGGCTGGTTTCCAAATTTTCTTCCATCCTGGTTTCCATATTAGCTTCTTCTTCCAATATCCAGGATCGTGATGGTCGTGGTGATCATGGTGGTCGTGGTGGTCGTGGGGATCGTGGTGATCTTGATGGTCATGATGTTCTTCAATATGATGTTCTTCTAAATGATGATTGTGGTCGTCATGGCCATGATATTCTTCATCATGTTCGACAACTTCATGGTGGCCGTCATGTGGATGTAAGTTGTCATGGTCTTGGAATGGATTGACTAAATCATTTTCCGGCGCAGGGTAATCGTATCCGATTCGTTTCTGAGCAGAATTCGTTTGTCCTTTCTGTTCTAACTGTTGCTGAGCTTGTTGATCTTGTGGTAATAACGCCTTTCCCGATACTAGAGCGATTTGTAGAATTACCGCTAGGGTAATCTGAAACAAATAAAACACTCTTTTTAATTAAAATCAAAGTGTTATTGTAACGCAAGGCCAAAATACGCATAGCAGTATCTATAATAAAATCGCAAAGCGTGGGACAGACATTGTCGTATAAAGAATATGTATGAGTATATATATATATATATATATGGGGTTTTGACAAGCTGTATAGTTAAAATTAAAAATAGTACATAAGAAAGTATTAGGTTGACAACATCTAGCGTTAGCTTCTACTTTTTTAACTTAACACAATTATAAATTATTATAAAATCCAGTCCTCCAATCCTATATAATTAAGAAAACAATAAAAAATTATATTATAAGCAAGTTATAAATAACAAACAGTTGACTTTTATTGTTATTTGCTATAATAAACAACAATGTACCTGACATTTGAGAGTTACATAAATAACATAACTTATTATGTAACGGCATTGAACGAATAATAAAAGAAAGTTGGCCTAGAGTCATCTATGACCGGTCCTGCTTGAGACAAAACAGGAAGTAATGACTTAGTACTCCACGGCTGTTATGGCGACACCAGTGAAAGTTGGAACAGTAAAAATCTCATTACCCTGTGCGAAAGAATTAAAGCTTCGAGTGTTACATAAACAAAAAAAAAATTTACAAATTTAAAATTCAGTTATTTAAACTGAATTTTAAATTTGTATCCATACACGTCCAGCAATGAAGTTCTGAAATTTTAAATACACGAATATCATTATTATGTTCAAGTATAAATAAGATTAATTTTGAATAGTATTTATATAATTATAATTGTAAGCATGGTTTATTTATATAATGGTCTCAAAAGTGTTGATATATGTATCGAGGTTAATAAAGAATCCAAGTACAACTGTTCGAACATCGAAGGACCAATATAAAAAACTTTCACATCCATAATATCTATTAATAAGAATGGATTCTGAAAAATCTAAATGTAATTCCAAAGATTTTTTTATGTAAAACTTATTATCATCACTTATGTAAATATAGTGAAAACCCGTGAAAGTACATTTGTTATAGTACTTCGCACATGGTTAGTAACATACAGAACGAATGGTGTTATGCAAGAGTTACACAACAGTTTCAATTACATTTTATATTCCCGCTTAGATCTTATCACAGGATTAAACATCCACGTCATGCTCAGGATATAGATAACTCATCATTTGTATTTCGTTTTGACGTTATTACTAGTTGAAAGAATCACAGATTACAACAATTAAAAAATATTTTATTTTATGTTAATTCTATACAATTTATGAACGAGATGTCGAAGTATCCTTATTTTTATATTATTTAAATATATAAATATTTTCGTTTTACGCAAAATCAATAATGTGTTTTTGAAGGTTTTGCGATTATAAGAAATTCATTTAAAATTATTCATTAAAATTTAAATATAAAACATGTCGATATAGATTCGAAAATAATCGAATAAATTTTAATTATAACTTAAAGAATTTCGTGCGAATCGATACATAATCGTTAATCGTTATCGTATTCATATGGTGAAATGTGAAGGCTCTTGTTTGATCACGTCCTCCCCAGAGTTACGTATAATTGGTCGTTACCAAAATAAAGTCGTTCGTGCTCGTGACCCGACAGAACGGAACCGAAAGAAATCCGCTCCTTATATAACAAACATTGCTATACAACCCACGAGAAACACGCCTTTACGATTAAAACGATATTTATCTGTAAATGATACACACAATTCTGTGATCACAGTTTAAGTAATTAGAACGAAAATCGCATACGGTTTTAATGAAGAAGACTTTGTTTAAAACAATGCTGTGAATCGTTGAAGGGAAACGTAACAATGATGGTACCGATAAGTTTTTTATATATCATATCTTTTTATAAGGAAGTAATTTTGTTTACACTCAATAGTTATGCAATTAATCAGAAATACGTTTTTTTCCATAATTTATCATCTACGTATCTGTGCATTTGCATGTGTGAATTTTAACAATAGGAAATGCTAAAAATTAAATTAAATAATGTATAAATATGCAACTGCATATTTATGTGAGTCAACATAAATATGATTAGGTGTTAGAAAATAGTTTTATATGACCATGTTTTATTTTTCAAATACGAAATATACTTGCTTTAAACCCGATTATCATCGTGCGCCATGATTAGGGGAGTATAACGCGCGGACAGAATAACCGGCGGAAACTAGTTCAGTATATATTAATGGCAATTACAAAATACTTAATCTTGATTTTATTTAAGAATTGTAAGGTTTTCGACGTATAAGAGCATTATAATTATATTTAATGTGTGTCTTCTTTCTGTATTATATCGCAAACATTTATAATTCAACAAATTATAGCATAAGGCGCGCGGCGTATAATTATCAATTTACATAAATATCAATTTACATCAATATCATCATATCAAACAAATGAGATTTAATATATTATATAGATATAGATTTAATTGTATTATTAAAATTTATTGTTTTTCGTTTTTTTGTTGTAGATTCAAAATTTACTTTATTGAAATACGTTCAGATAAGCATCTCTGAATAACATTTTATAAGATGAATTAAGAGCTAATTAAATATTAGGTTTTCATTCCTAATTAACGACTATGTACCGAGCTTGTTTATAAATATTCTATACTTTCAACACTCAGTCAGAATAATAAGATCCTTAAGGTTTGAGATAAGACATATATTAAATTACCAAAATGTGAACAAGGTTCTAACTACGTCATCAGTTCCTCATTTCAGGTTTATAGTTTAATGAAAAATGAATTGATTAGCCACGATAAAGTTATTTTACGTTAAAAGTAATAACTTTGATGTTTATATTATGATAACATGTTTGCGAGATAAATTAGGTTCGAAACTAAATATTACAACACTTTTTTTCTTATACCACAGAACATTTTGGGATTTTAGAACCTGGAGATATGTCTAAATTTGAATATTACGAACTAATTTGACGACTTAAAATGATAAGTCGAAACTATAATTTTACTTCACACATAGTTCCAGAGAGATTTCCAAATTGCTGCGTTAAAATGTGAAGTTTGTCCGGTACAAATATTTGACCGTTATTATCATTTGAGCGCGTAAAAACGTGTAAGCAAAACACTGGACCGGTGGTTTTACTTAGTCTGTGGAGTCAATATTTGACTTTGCTACTAGATAAAAAAAAACTCACTAAACACATTGTAGGCGGAACTATTTGTTAATTAGAGAAATAATTAGCTACTGATCCATCCTCTTATGGAATTTGCATATTTTATTAAGAGTTTCTAAAAATAGTAATAATAGAGACTTTATTAAATATTAGGCTTGCTATATAAATGATCAAAGATTTAAATCGCGATAAAAAGGAGGTCGTGTGTCATATAAAAATCTGAACTAATATAACCGGCTAAATAATACTTGTTAAACCGAAAATAAATAAAGTCAACGGCCGATATTGACTCCGATATAAAAATCTATCTGCGAAAAAGAACGCTATTGCGCCCGAAAAATACGGATTAAATGTTACTAAAATCGACCAATAACACGTCAAAATTCCCGAGAAGATAACCCGAATTTATATAGAATCGACCAATCACACCCAAAAAACCACGCGGCGGTATTCCGATTTTAAAAAACTTCACTGACCACTAGGCTCCATATCCCTCGCATGGTGGGGCGGGGAACGGCCGTTGATAGCTTCGACGGTAAAACGGTTTACTCTATTAGTTTAAGTTTGTTTTCAGTTTATATATACGCGAGCCCACCCTATGGCACACGGATTCGAGGAGGGGACGTTCACTTTCGCCGGTCCTCCGCGGGCCCTCAGGAAGCGTGGGAAGTTCAAAGGACATTTCTAGACGTCGTACGAAAGTGAAATTCGACGAATATTTAAATATAATAATCGTTCAGTGCTCATTTACTTTAGACTATAAACGTTTACAAAGAATATCTAGATATTACAATGATTATAAAATTTGCATAATTACGATTATGATAATACAATTTTGTCGGTTTATATTTTGTTAATAAATATACATATAAACTATAAACGAAACTTTGCTTTTGTATACCAATAGATGACGATATGTTTTAAAAATTAGGACCAATTAGAATCTTAGAATACAATTCACGCATGTGCTTTCCCCGACATGCAATACACTCAGCTATTATCACAAGTTTAGCAGTAAATTTTAGAAAATGTCTGCAAATTTACAAATTTTTAGTGACACAAATTGCGAATTGTGTTTTTTTTTATATTTATTGTTGGAGTAAAAGAAATCTTTATAAATTTGGCGTTAATTTAGATTTATCATAAAAATAAATATAGATTAAATTATGTAGTCTTGGTAACGTTTTGTCATTTTAAAATACAAAAAACATATATATTTGTTTCGAATCTGAATCACTTAAAACAACCGGTTATTCAATGTATAAAAGAATATATTGAATTTTATTGAACGTGTGCATTAATATTTATGAATTTAGTTTTGGTGGCATGCGATTAAAAATATTAAAACAACTATTTTATTAAGACGACTTACGCAATAAGTTTTATTAACATGTTGGAAAAATATATGTTCGAGTTAAAGTAAGCGAAAGTGTTTAAATTAATAACAATCTTATTGCCTGCCAGTACCATAATAATTGATGGCGTAGGTTACGCAATATGAATGTAATTTTAGTACGTGTTTAGTTTTACTTTCGGTTACAATACAAAGCCGCTTCGCTTTAGGGACCTCAAACGAAAAAAATAGGCTAATGCCGATAAAAATGTGTCCGGTCCGACTTAAAAGAGAAAGGTACAGGTCACCAGAGCGCCAATTCTACTAATCTATAACGATTACGATTACTTTGATACTAATATTCGATTATTAAATACGAAAACGGATAAACGGCAACAATTACGCTTCGATTCGATTCTAGTAGAGTTTTCATTTGCCATTCCTTGCAAAAATATTCAGCTCTACAATCACGCATTTAGCAAAGTAGGGCTCGATTAGTTTATTTTGGATATTTTAATACTGTCTTATGGTATATTACTTTGGGGTAAAGCTTCAGACCAGGCATTTTATTATTTCTTCAAAAAAGATCTGCACTAGCTATTTTCAATCGCAGACCTCGAGACTCGCGGTGTTATTAACTCGAGGTATTATTTACAACATTATTGTATATCCGTTATAAGGTTGGCTATTTTCATAGAAACAGTGACCAACACAAGTAAAAACTAAAAACACCAAGTCTCTGTTTCCGCATTATCAAGAAATGTATTTGCTTCTATAATTGAATTTTTCCTTTTACCTTTCGGATGAATAAGCCATTGGTCTGGCAATATGTAACTTGACCATTTTTTTGTTTACTTGTAACTTCTATTATCCGATCAGTGAATCATAATTTTAATGGGATAAAGAAACGGCAAGGACCATTTGTATGATACGTCTTGTAAAAAAATAATACCCCGCTGAGTATTTTCGCCAGTTCTTCTCAGGCCAAGGATAAATAAATAGAATTTAAATAAGGTTTTTAACAATCAAAAAGCAGTGTTTGGTTTTCAATTTAGATTAATGATTTCCATTAAGTGGCGCACATCCTCTCTACTAATAATAATTATAATAATGTAAAAGATCATAAAGGAACCTGTATATTATATCGGAAGAAATTTCAAGAATGAACACAAAACCGGTTTCGGAGCAAAGTGATGGATTGAAGTCCAAGTAATTCTCCTAAATAAGTGTGGATACCAATGACCAGTGTGTTGTTATTTCCCGGTTGTCCGGTCTGAACAACTATATAACATACGCCTATGTATCAAGTTAAATAAATAATGTATTATTTATTTTATAAAATATGTAGGTGGATATGCAAATGGGCGATGTAAGAAATATTGACCATTCCCGTGCGCCTCTATCTTTGGGAACGAAGATGTTATATGAAGATGTACCAAGTACTGCTGTTGAAAGGTAGAACATCTGAAGAATGGATTGTACCTACCTAGACGGGCACAAAGCTCTATCAACCATTGTTGTTGTTGTTGTTGTTGTTGTTTTTTTGTTTGAAAATGTATACATTTAATTCACCTTACATGACATCTTATATACTATAAAAATAAAGTGGATATCCTTTAGTTGATATGTAAGTGATTTACTTACTGATAATAATGATATTTAACATAATTTAAACAAATATAGTTTCTACTTTATGTAACCACTTTTATAATATGGTTCTACTCCAATACGAAATTATAAAATTTAAAGCTAAGTTTTAAGCAAATAGAAGATAAACTTACAAACACTAATTAACATTTCGAAACTTACAACACTAACACTGTGGGTCGCTATTTATACATAAACTTTTTATTAAGGTGTAATTTATTCGTACTTTAATCATACTAAAATAATAAATAAGTAAGTTTTGTTTGTTTATTTCTATTTTCCATTTCACGCTTGAAAATCTAATCCATTCTTTTATATTATTTTAACTTGTAGTTTTTTTTAAATATCTTATGTAGGCATATGGCATATGGCCACCTGATGGTAAGTGGTCACCAACGCCCATAGACAATGGCATTGTAGGAGATGTTAACCATCGCTTACATTACCAATGCGCCACCAACCTTGGGAACTAAGATGTTATGTCCCTTGTGCCTGTAATTACACTGACTCACTCACCCTTCAAACCGGAACACAACAATACCAAGTGCGGTAGAATATCTGATGAGTGGGTGGTACCTACCTAGAGGAGCTTGCACAAAGCTCTACCATCATTATGTATGGATATATGTCTATATGGTATGTTAATGTCAATTTAATATGATATATAGCATAGAATAATAGCGCTTAGAAGGACAGTTTCATATATGTATAGTTCCGCTCGAAATTGAAGCAACTTTAGAATTAATGTGTGCGTAAGTGTCACGTTACATTCACCGACGCGGATACATACGCCCGAATTATGTTACAAGTGAATATGAACAACTCGTCAGACAATAATATTAGACATTATTATTTTTTCATTAAACACAAAATAAAAGCAACACTGAATAATATTAATAAATAAATAAAAAAAACAAATAGCTTATTATAAAAATAACGTTGTAGAAGACTGTTGGAAGCCTTAGTTGGCTTCCAACATTCTTCATTCATGCACAATAAGAAAAGAAGGAAAGAAAGAAAATAAAACAAATATTTATTATTATAAGAACAGAATTAATGTTTTATACGTAATTTAAAAACGTTAAAATTAAATTAATTTTAAATAATGATTGCATTTTTATTATTTTAATTATATTAAGCACTCCTGGTAAATATTTTTTCCAAGGCTGACAACATTTTTGTTGTAATGGTGTCTTTTTCTTACAAATTATTTTTATGTTTTGATGAATGTATTTAGCTAAGTTTAAAAGTTGCCAAATAAAACTTACATTTGAATTGTGATTGTCTTATCCTTATTTTTTTTATGAAACGCGTTGTGGCACCCTTTTACTACACAGACATTTTTTAATAAATTGCGCGAGATGTTTACTATGACACTTTATCGTGACAGCTGACGTGACGGAACGGAACAATTCAAATAAATTAATAATACGATATGAAATATTTACAGATCACTGACATAACAATAAAATTACTGTGGTAACCGCACCTAAAAGAATAGGAAAAAAAAACAAAAATCCTCGACAGCTACTACGTATATGCTGCCAGAACTATTGCCCACAGATATTCGTTAACAGTACAATAATTATGTCGACGTAGTCAGGGAGAAAATTCCAAGCGTTTCTGATCTGCCCAAACTATTACAGATGCAAAACACACTTATATGAAATATTTATTAAGCTTAAGACTAGGCAAAGCCCGAGGCTTCGTCCTCCTAGGACTGGACCCGTGTTACTTCGCCCTTGTCTGTATCCCTGACCACGCGTACGCAAAATTTCATGATGATCGGTTGAATACGACGTACAAGTAAGTATAACAAACATAAATAAGCAAATTCATTTTCGCCTTTATAATATTAGTTAAAATATGATACCTAATAAAGCACTGTGTTTCCTTTTATTGAAAACGAATAAATACCTTTTAACTAATAAAACAATTGGCTAATTACTTTGGTACGTTATGCACTACAAATAGTTAATAATTGATGAATCTTAATAATACTGTTTCACTTACCTTTTTTTTAATTTAACTTTTAAAGGTGCGATAACAACTTCGCTAACATTCGAAACGTCAATATTTCAAGAATCCATAGTGAATAGCAAAAACCAACCAACAGGACATCACTGTCAATTCAGTATCAAATATTTTGTTTATTTAGTTTAATAGTTTCAACATTGCATTTATTTGTGATTTCCAAGCGAAACTTCGACTTTACAGAGTAATAATGCAAATTAATTAATATTTAACTGCCCGTCTCATTGTCTCTGCTAATCAAAGGTCAGGTTTATTTTTCATATAGATAATTGGAATTAATTAATTAAATGTTATTCTAGGATAAAGGTAACACCGCTAGCCTTTTTGTCAATCAAGTCTTAAAAAAACGTGCTGTTAGTCTTATGCTCGGGGTTCCGTATGATCGTATAATAAAAGAATCGATATAAATATGATCGTTTATGAATATTATCGAAGTGATAACTTCTTATGGGAGGGTAAACCGCTTCGTAACGTAACGCGTTACGGTGCCACTATTACCGACGCGGACTGCTTTACCTAATAGTTAGCAACCTACATCTAGCGTATACAGATAGTACTTATAATAATTTAGCAACTCTCAAGTACTAATTTAAATTATATTTAATATATTATAATTAATAATAAATATTATCACTTCCGTCGGGCGTCCCGAGACGCACACGTTCTTTTTTATTTATATTGAATTTAGTACTAGTTTCAATATTAGTAATGTAATCTTGTAGTCGACTAGTGGTCGAAATTCAATTATTTTGCGTGTTTCGAACAATTTTTTTCTACTATCGACATATGGTGACATCTATTGCCTATTTATATATGATGATGAATCTGAAAAGATATTAACCAACTGTGCAATTTATAGTGCAAAAATGTATGCCCATACACAGTTACATATTCCCCTATTCCCTCCCTGTAATCCGATCGGACGGCAATTCGATACAACCGGAAAGATTCAGGCGCTGGAGCAACGACTTTACGTGCTATCTCAGGCACGGGAGTATAAATACTTCCAACTTCCAAAATGGGCTGCTACTGAAAATCTTCGACAGAAAATTCCAATATTTTTTTAATGGCCCGACCCGGGTTTACCCAAGGACCACGGGATCTGCGGGCTTATATCTAGCCACTAGAAAAAACGAGGCAATCCATACATAGATCATCGTAAGTCATCTCACCACACTGTCTAGTCGTAGGCAGTTAATACTTTCAAGCCCCTTAACATTAACAAAGCGCCACCGGTAGCCTTGATGATCATTTGTTTGTTAATTTACGCATACGATTACAAAGGCTCCCGCACGATTCCCATTCAACAATACACAGTATTGTCGTTTGGTAAATGTGTAACTATATAAAAACCGGCGATTGCCTGAGCCAAAAGGCCAGAATCTAATCTGTATACAATAAATAAAGGAATCTGTATGTGAAATCGCCTAATAATGAAAGATTAAGCCCTGAGTTTAATAAGACAATAGCGCCTGTTTTGTCTGACATCGTCAGATGAAATGAAGGTAATGATTTAACTTATCTTTGTGTTTGAATCACAAGACAAAAGTAAAAAAACACTCAATTTATTAATGTAGCGGGCAAGAGATGACTGGCAGCTTTGAAACGTACTCGTATAAATTGATGGTTATTGAAAAAATAGGTAACTAAAGAAAACCCGTAAAAAATAAAGAGTAAAATTCATAAAATCATAGTCATGTCGTTTACGGTCACCGTATACGAATCGATCTTACTATTATTTATCGATCTTAATTATTAGAAACATACCGTCGGGATGTTTCTAATAATAATAATAAATTTCTAAAAAAATTCTTATTTGAAATATTTTCGAATATGTGGTACCCATTCATTTACTTTCATTTAATAATTATTAAGTTTTAAATAGCACAAGCATAGAACCCCAGTCCTCCGAAACTCAATTGTCCACCTACAAATCCTTTATTCAGAGATATATTATTAGAAATGCAATATGTAACAGTGTTTAATTATTGCATAACGAGTTTGAAACGATTGTCAAACAACAACAATGTTGATTGTGTCCTAAAGATAAGTATCTAAATTAGAAATCCTTTAAATTAGTTATAAATATATTTTGTAATAAAAGCAGGCTTGGACTAAATCCATGGCCCCTTAACGCTTCGACAATAGAATTTAAAAAAAAAATGTTTTTGTTTTTTAAATTAACACAAAAATTTGTCAATTATTACTTTCATTTCAAATGTTTTCCCTTTAAATTAAAAATGTGGGCTAGTATACTCGTGTAGTTTAACACGCTTTTTAATTTAAAGTAGCCGTAAAGCAACTTCGTGAGTATCTGCAAAGTTTCAATATACTTACATTTTATGGTTTGGTTTTTCCACAACGCGCTGTGCTCGACCTCGAAAAAAAAAATAACTAGAGTAAACCAATAAATAGTCGCTTACAAACATTTTTCAATTCAATAAACATAAATCACGAACGATTGGAACAGAATATAGTATGGAAATATAATTTGAAAACGATTTGCATTCACGTCAATACAATAATATTACTTTGCTTGATTTGCTTTGCTTTGTTTTATACACAAATGTAAAAGGAATTGACAGTAACCGAAACTTTAATTGAGAACCATCGATTGTTTGAAGTCGCGATCACTTCGCGTCGATGAAAATAATAATAACTTTCAATCTAATATATATATTGATATATATATATATATATATTAAACTAATTTAGAAAAAAATGTAACTATATATATATATATATATATATTTATATTCCACGGAGTTATGATTCGTACAATAGACTTTACATTTTTTCTTACATATATATATATATATCTATATATAAATATATAACTACGTGGAATGGTGACAACATTAAGAAATGATTAATTACTATAACTCTAAGGCTAACTGTCTCAGCTGTAAGCGTAATAAATTATAATATTTTCACAATTTCTCATTAGGTAATAAATGTCATCGTCGAAAGCAAAAGCGAACGTGAAATATTTTTACCAAAATACACGTAAATAAGTTTTAAACTAATATAATCGTGGAGCTGTTTACCGTCTAGTTATAATCAAGGCATGTTATGTCATATGCTCTGGCTTTACGGTGCAGCGGACAACCTTAAACCGAAGCGCTCTCGTCATCTGGATTTCAGTTCACGTTTGAGAGAAAAGTTTTATGTTGAGTCAAAGGTAAATTAACAATCAACAAAAGTTTAAGCTTCACTCATATCCTAAACTATGTTGTTTTCAGTTCCATTTTCAATTCCATATATTTTGAGTACTAATTAGGTTTTAAACGTACGTACGTCATTTACATAATTGACTTTACGTTATTTGAATGTTGTATTCAGCAAAGCTGTTTAGTTTCTCACATAATAACAGAGGTTTATATTGAAGTAACAAACAAATATGGCTTTAAAAATGTATAGAATCAAATTGATGGTAGAGCTTTGTGCAAGTTCGTCTGGGTAGGTACCACCCACTCATCAGATATTCTACCGCAAAACAGCAGTACTTGTTATTGTTATGTTCAGCGTAATTACAGGCATAAGGGACATAACTTCTTAGTTCCCAAGGTTGGTGGCGCATTGGCGATGTAAAATCGGCGTAAAGTGGTAGCCATGCTACCGCGTTTCTTTCGGTATGTGAGAGTCCCGGAGGCCCAATCCCCCCCCCCAACAAAATGAGTGTGCAGAATCTAAGAAAACTACCCCAGGAGGGTATCATCTGCGACCGCGGTGGACAATCCCTCTCTGGACATCTATGCTCAGGACATACACCACCTGAGCAGGGATGTCCAGGATTCTAATTATGGGGGGACAATTTTGCGCTCAAAAATGGACGAGTCAAATGGAGCAGGAATCTTAAGGGTCTTCTTTGACGTTCCGCCGCACGAAGTTTTACGTTTTTAGCGCTACTGTCGCAACTATCGAGGCTCGGGCACGGCACGCACACATATACGTATGCAGAGTGGGGTCGTCGCACTTTTTTTTCCTAAACTAAATTTTAACTTTATTGTCACTGATTTTGAAATGTTGTCAAATACATATCTATAGCGTTGAGGTGAGTAGTTTGGTATAAATAAACTTCTTGATGTCGTAATGTGGAATAATAAAAAAAAATTGACGAAAGACGAATGTGGAATGCTTTATTAAAAAACGGAACAAGTATATATACAAAAAGTGAAATAAAAATAGATCAATAGGAATACAAGAAATATAAACATTATTGAAACAAACATTTTATGCTAAAATAATAAAAACAATATTATTATTACTGTAAAAATAAATGTTTTATTTTTTTAATTACTCAATATAAAAAAATATGTGAATAAATACATAAAATAATTAAACTTCTAAAGAAAAATATATAATTCCTGAATCGAAATATATATTTTACAACATTTATTCTACTATGAAATTCACTTTCTCTCTTTCTAACCAATTGGAATAAAGCGGAATAAAAAGGATAGCGGGAATTTTGCAGTTTGACTTTCGGTTTCTTGGTTCTGCTACGGAAATCTATTACACAATAATCGACCTTACTGATAAAGTACCTAAAGACTATATTTGCCTGAGCACGTTAGCTAATAAAATAAAAGGATAGCTAAGTTCTCAGGCGATTTGATGAGGCTAGGCATTACCGAATTCAGATATCTAAAATCGGATTTTGAAATCGATTTGTAAGTCTGAAATCGGATAAATATCAATTTGCAAAACCAATGATGACGATGAGGCATGAAAACGTTTCGTATATCCTCACTAGATAGCGCTTTGACGTAACAAAAAACTAAAAGAAACATTTTATGCTAAAATAATAAGAACAATATTATTATTACTGTAATAATAAATGTTTTATTTCTTTAATTACTCAATATAAAAAAATATGTGAATAAATACATAAAATAATTAAACTTCTAAAGAAAAATGTTATAAAAATGTATAATCCCTGAATCGCGGTATTAAAGTTTTTAACGCAGCTTATTATATATACAAGCGTGGCGGTCTTCCAATTGGAAGTGTGTTCTTTAATGTGATGCTACTACTGTTCTTAGATCACAGTTACAAGGATTATGTACTTCGTTCTACTCATTTCCACTTGAGTACTATATTGCCCGCTGAGTTGAGAGTCAGTAATTTACTGACTAATGAGGGTTTGTTAGGTTAGGTTAGGCCATCACGCGTGTTTCGTTTTATGCATAAATGGGATTTGGTCATTTTTATTATTTAGTGTTCAAAACACTATTTATAAATACTTTGTTTAGTTTTACGTTATCAATGAAAATAAGAATAATTTGAATTTTTACGACAATAAATTTATTGCCTCAGTTGTTGTTTTACTGGCCAATATAACTAGGAAATGGACGAAATAAGTAATTATATATATAAATATTTCAAAAAATTATATTTATTTATAAAAAAATTGCAATGTATCATTATATATGAGAGTGTTATAATTATGTAACTAGTTAGAATTTCAACTCGAGTTATTTTTTGTTTTTTTATCAAACTACAAAATATACAAAATATTATCAGTAAAAATATCGTATCAAATGATAAAACACTAAAAATACCAAAAAAAAAACAGAATACATAAGCCGGTGCGCGCCCTAAAATTTATGATGAACAGTCGGTGACAACTAAAACGTTCAAATAAATACTAAATACGCTATTTACGCACACATTGATTTTGTGTAAGTACACGGTTCGATCGCGATCTATCAATGCGGCGCAAACCGACGTGCTCTCACTTCGGAGGCGCGTGGCCGACTGGTCTGCGAGGGTTATCGGCGGCTCGCATAAGAAAACGCATACAATTTCATTGTAATTTATTATAACAAAAAATAAGAAAATGTTTATTAAAAAATGAAGACTCCAGACGTTTCTTTATAGTTTTAACTTTATTATTTGATAAAATTCATTTCTAAATTCTCGACGATTACGATAATTTCGTCTCAATAAGGAAGTGCGATTTTACACGTTTTAGTGATTTTTCTGATTTTTTTTACACTTATCCATAAACATTATCTTAAATTCGAATGCTCTACACGTAAGTTAAATTCATTGGCTAACTGTGTGATTTATTTCAAGGTTGTGGAGCATCGCTTTCTATATAATTCTATCGAAATCCCGACCTTCGAATTTCAACAAACGTCAAAGAAGACCCTTAAGGCAACCTCTTCCACCCTCGCTGTGGACTTCTGCAACATTAGGGGACTGAATTCCAACTTAAACGCCGTCCACTACCATCTTGAGACGGTGAAGCCGGCCTTTCTCTTTCTAACCGAGACCCAGATATCATCTCCGGCCGACACCACATTCCTCTCCTACCCGGGGTATAAGTTGGAACATTCCTTTGTACCACGGGCTGGGGTGTGTGTTTACGTCAGAGAGAATATCTGCTCTCGTCGCCTCGCCTATCTTGAAGGGAGGGACCTATCCATTCTCTGGCTGCGCGTAGACTGCGATGATCATCCGCAAATCTATGCGTGCCTCTATAGATCCCATAGCGGTAAAGCCGAAACTGACCGGCTTGTTGAGCACATCCAACGGGCTACAGATTCCGTACTGCAGCAGATCCCATCCGCAGAGATCGTGATTCTTGGCGATTTCAGCGCCCACCACGCCGAATGGCTAGGATCACGTACCACCGATCATGCGGGGAGATCTGTGGTCGATTTTGCCTTGGCTTATGATCTGACACAACTGGTTACCTCGCCAATGCGAATCCCAGATGTGGAGAATCATACACCTTCCCTGTTAGATCTTCTGCTGACCTCTCATCCGGACGGGTACCATGTTTCCGTAGAGCCTCCTCTTGGCTCGTCGGACCACTGTCTTGTCCGGAGTACAGTGCCGATTACACGCACCTCACGGCCTCGGTTCGTGGGATGTCACCGTGTGTGGCACTACAGGTTAGCGGACTGGGATGGGATGCGGTCCTTCTTTGCATTCTAAAGTGCAAAAGTGTGTGCGTAAACACAGGTGCACTCTCATAATCCGATAGGACGGTAAACCGACGCGAACGGTAAAAGTTCAGGTAAGAAGCAGGACCAACGGCTTTACGTGCCTTTCGTGGCACGGGAGTGTGACAAATATACAGAAATATAACCATTAAAAATCTACATTTTAAAACACGTCTTAAGTGAAAAAAATATTGCAAAGAACTTCGTTCCTCCCGGGGGTCCCCCGATCTCACATTTTTTATTATATTTTTAGGTTCTGTCTACGTTTTCTATGTGCCCATGCTCCTCGTACAATGGTCCCACAATATGATATAGACCTTTTTGAAAAGGTTGGCCCGTTATTTGTTTTTTTTTATTATAATATGTCTAACGCAGGTACATAAGTACACACACATTTTTGTTATTTAACTTACCTTTCACAATATTTTTCCTTAACAATAATAGAGTAGAAATACTCTTAATATTAATAATTCATAATAATAATAATTACAGCACTGCAAATTTATAATAAATTTAGTTCAGAATAACACGGAAATTATAAAATGATAATTGTAAACGTCACTACTGCGATCGATACAACAATAATACAACAATAATAATGGCCGATTTTTTTCCGAAAACTGTGTAAGAAATGAGATACAGCTTATTGCAAGAGAGACACGAGAACGCTCACATTCCTACTCCGTGCTGCTTACATGGTGAGAAGTGACACCAATAGACCCCTGACGGGGATAACTGAACAAGTGTTAATTGATCCAGTTATCGACCGAGGTTGAAAATAATTGAATTACTAATATCACTATTAAAAAATAGGGGTTGATGGTAGAAGGGTGAAAATTTAGGGTTGTATGTATTTTTTAATGCCACATAATAAAAAAAGGAATTTGTGGTGAGCTACTCTTAACACTTAGGGGTATAAAAATTAGTTATAAACCTATTCTCATACTTACAGAATATACATATAAAATTTCATCAAATTTGGTCAAGCCGTTACGGAGGAGTATAAACACTAAAACTGTGTCACGAGATTTTTATATATATAGATATACATTAAAAAAAAGCAAAAGGATTACTGAACTTTTAAGTGATGAAATACAATTGCTTTTATTAAATAATTATAATTGAGACCGGATTTAAATAAATAAAATATTCAAATCATTCAAATTATGTAAAATAACATCATGAGACTTAGTTAAGGCGTCTTATCTGATACTATATTGCTGTGCCCGAAAGGATAATGATCCTGGGCCCGTAATGATCTCATTATTATGAGCTTACCACGTAAGTACACGTCGGGAAATGCAATTAATGGTTGAGTATCCGCATGATTCACACGGAGATCTGCAAATGCAAGTATTTCGCCATAACGACGACATAGTAGTCCGCTATTGTATGAAGATACATGTCTTCAGATTAGATCTTTAAGTAATCATACAATTTATATAAATAATAAGAACAAATTGACAAACATGGTATTTGCTTTATGACAAATAACATATTTATGCGTTCTGTAATTAAGAATCTCCACTAATAAAAATTATATATTTTATACTCCCTATTCGCCCTTACGAAATGTTAGATTAGATCTACTATGATCAATAAATAATTTGTCGTCAAAAGACTTTGAAGTATTTTCAACTTTGCACTCGTAACAAAACAAGCACGATAATTTATTTTCGCTACTTATTGATAGAGACAATTTTTTTTGTATTTTTTCACATATTCTGATGTTAAGATTTAAATATTACTAATATTAATTAGTAGCGAGATTTCACAAAGGAAAACTAATCTAACCAACAGTCATTTATTTTTATTTCATAATTATCTTTGCCTTAAGCATAATCCGTTTTATTTAAACTTTGACAAGCACTAGGTTGCGAGGAAAAAATTATGAAATTGGCTACGTTTCAACACTATTCCAAATCTTTTTCACTTGTCTGTGGGAGTCTATCGTGGTCACGTGTTTACTAGCTCCGAGCGACTGTCAATATAGGGCGCACGTGTTTTCTTCGACTACCTTCGTTTCATTAATTTACACAGCTGCTTGCACATAAGACGTGAGACGCCGGCCAAAATAAGAAATAAATGATCGAAATTTACACCCAAATAAGACGTATAAATAAAACTAAATCGTGAAACTTGTATTCAATAAATTATAACGGTATTAACTTTAGTTATTTTATAATGGTTACGATACGTTTCCGATTCTCCGATGATCCGATCCAAGTTCGACTGAAGAGCAAGCAGGGTCCGATTTCTACGAAACTATAACAATGACGATACGTTCCCGATTCAATTTCGATCCAACTTTGAATATTCTATATTTATTCGAATCGGAACCGAACCGATATGATGTTAAAATATACCGTTATGTTAAAACCAAACTTAATTGTTAACTTTTATGCCAATAGTCGATAGTGAAATTAAAGAATAGGAAAACGGTTAAACGGCAACGATCACGCTTCGGTTCGATTGCGATAAATTGACATTTCGTTTGTTATATTGGTGTCCTGAGCTGTAACGAATGCTCTTCAGGACGGCTATGCAACGATAAACGCTAACAATATACTGATGACGTGAACAAAAACTACATGCTTGATATCACAAACGCCTGTTGCACATCTCACTATATTAAGCTTTCATTTATACCAAGTTGTGAAACTTGCAAACTAAATTTAACAAAAAGCTTTTGAAATTCAGCTAAGGTAATCTTGCGGCTTATGTTCATTTTAAGTTAACTAAGTGTCCTATGTGCATAACATGTACATATTTTACAAATTGGTGACACATAATATATTATACATATATAATTATAGTATAAACTATTATAATATTATAAACATAACATGTAAACATAAATTGAGTTACATCTTTCCTTTTCTGGCGTGTAAAAATGTTAAGCGAACTTTTTAATTTTAATAACGTCATATAAACATATAACATTAAAAAGTTTGACAGTTAAAATAAGTATTCTACAGATAACAGCAATTAGTCTAGAATTAATTATGATAATAAATCAAGAAAACAATGCTTAAGATCTTATAGATTAATTTGAATAATAAGATATGAACAATTTAACCATGTATACTTATTAAAATATTTTAAATGTAAATCACGATTTCTGAAAAATGTAGTGATAGGACATAACATCTTAGTTCCCAAGGTTGGTGGCGCATTGGCGATGTAAGCGATGGTTAACATCTCTTACAATGCCAATGTCTATGGGCATTGGTGACCACTTACTATCAGGTGGCCCATTTGCTCGTCCTACCATGCCATATCGTCCTGTGCGATAAAAAACAAAAAAAGTCTTCTTTCAATATTTCTTCGTACTTGTCACAGTATCATAGTATATAGAAACTTTGCTTTATCACAAGCAAAAGGTTGCAGGTACGTTGCCGCGTCGTGCGAGCTAATTCGGACACGGCTTATAGACAGGTCACTCTGATTTCCAATACTAATAATGGTAATAGGCTAAAGACGTCTTGATATTACACGGTACAAGACTATATAAGGGGTTTTCCAATAGGGACGCTTGAACTTTGACAGCTGATTGCGGCCATGTTGTTTGAGTGACAGCTGTCAAATGCAGTGTGTTATATTCATTCCGTCCTCCCAAACCACCATGGCAGGTTACAGTGTCGAGCAGCACGTGCAAATCATAAAATTGTTTTATGAAAATGGGTCTTCAGTTCGAGCAACGTTCCGCGCACTTCGCCCGTTTTACGGTCGCGATGATCGTCCTGCCGAGTCGACTATCCGTCGATTGGTGGACAAATTCGAGTCAACCGGGTCAGTTAACAATCAGCCGGTTCCCGTGCGTCAACGTAACGCGAGATCTGCCGAGAATATCGCCGCTGTGCGCGACAGTGTCCTCGAAAACCCGCGGCAGTCAATTCCGCGCCGCGCACAGGAACTCGGCCTTTCGCAGACGACAACTTGGCGAATTTTGCGTTGTGACTTGAGCCTGCACCCGTACAAGATCCAGCTGACCCAAGAGCTCAAGGTTAATGACCATAGACAGCGCCGTGTGTTCGCTGACTGGGCATTAGAGCAGTTGGAAGTTGACGCCGATTTTGGCAAAAAAATCATCTTCAGCGACGAGGCGCATTTTTGGATGAATGGCTATGTCAACAAGCAAAATTGCCGTATTTGGGACGAGACCAATCCACACGAGGTTCACCAAGTGGCAATGCACCCGCAGAAAGTGACTGTTTGGTGCGGATTTTGGGCCGGAGGCGTGATTGGTCCGTATTTTTTCGAAAACGATAATGGTGTAGCCGTCACCGTCAATGGTGAGCGATACCGGTCGATGATAACCAACTTCTTTTGGCCTGAAATCGAGAATATGGATCTGGACAACATGTGGTTTCAACAGGACGGCGCTACGTGCCACACAGCACACGCTACGATGGAAGTTTTCAAAGATCAAGCGCCCTTAATGGAAAACCCTATAGAAGATAAAGATTGTGTAATTGATGAAAGGCAGTAACTACTGACTATCTCGCCGGTTCTTCTTGGCATAATCTACATTCGAAACTGGGTACAAACACAAAAATAGCATAAATTCAATTTTAAGCTTTAAAAGATAAATTTAAATGTATCTTTGAATATTTTGTGATTTAAAATTGAATAAAGAAAGTTTTGAATATATCGTCGTCGAAATCGCAACATTCATGATAGTAATATTTCCGATTCCAGTCCTTATATGACACGATGTCAAGGATGTGGACGTAGATTAGAATACTCCGTGTTCGCTGCGCCGTGTTGCGCTCGCATTCATGGGAACTCGACTATTCAACGTATTTTATATCAAAGTCAGTCACTGCATTGAAACCGTTCTCGTAGTGGACACGTCCGAGCGACACTTGGTCGTCACAACGGCATGAACGTCATACTGAATATAGTATTTCATAGATTTCACATTGTATCAAAGATAAGATATATTTTAGTCGTTAGAACTCGTGAATCTTACAGACATGCATACATACATGTGCTTATTATATATTGACATTGTAAGGAAATTTGACGGATGAAATTATATCACACTAACTCGCATCAAAGCTGCGTGGTGACTTAAAACTGTCTCCTCAAATGGCGAGGAGATCTAAGCCCAGCTGTGGGACATTTAGAGGCTGTTGCTATAATAAACAAGAAAACATCACATACGATTATACATTGTAGAGATGATAAAAAGACTGACTTTTAAAGCACATAAAATAATCATTTCAATAATCTGGAACTTATAATAGAGTAATATTTAGTATCTTCTCGGTAGACGCTACATTCCGATAGCATCTTAAAGTTTATTAGATTACATAAAATGCTGATTAAAATGCTTGTGAAAGCTGGCTTATATAAAATTGATATTAAATACTTGTATGGTTTTTGTATAATATATAATGATATAATTATTAAAATATATGATAACAAAATTTAAAGTAATCATAGTAGTTATATATAAAATTAGTACAATAATGTTATCATTAGGTATATGTTAATTAATTTACAATCAATGAAATGGTACTTAATTAAAATTTTAATATTAAACATCGACATATAACCTCGATACGAAAATAATGTGTATTACCGGCGAAAGATCATTTAAAATCACTAGTTACTCAACATGGAAATTATTCGTTACGTAAAATTAAAATTGTTGGCGAAAACTGGCGAATGATCATTAAAATTTATTTATGTCAAAAATTATGCTTTAGAAGCATATTTTAATCGATTTACGGAAAATGCTTGTATGAAAGTAATAAAGTAAAGTAACAGTCCGTCAATGTCCCACAGCTGGGCTCAGGCATCTTGTCCTTTTTGACGAGAATTTTTTGGAGCAAATTCCATAACCCTTCTCCAAAGCGGGCTGGTGTACACAATAGAAGTATTTTATTCGATACTTGCGGTTTTTCTAACGATGAAGACGTGTGAAGGACTTACATGTCTTCGGCGCAGATAACGATATAATAATAATAATATCCTCCAGATCGATTTCGGCCACGGCTGCAACTCTCAAGAGAGATTAGCCAACTGCGAAGGAGATATTATAGTGTACAAGCCGGTATTTTGAATCTTATGACATTAATTATGAACCCCTATCTATCACCTGGAATCACGCCCAATGGGAAACCAGAAACAACAAACGGGGTGTTCTAACCACTGAGCTATCTCGGCTCTACTAGTGTGTATAAGATATCTTGTTACAGTTATATACAGCTATGGTAAGTTGGTTTGTACAAATAGAGTTGTAAATCAATATTATGATGCGAGCTTAAGCTTTATGGATTTACGGACGGGTGCAGGCCGAGATTTCTGTACACGACACGCAAATGTGCATTCCAACGCTCGGATTTGTATTATCTTCATATATGTTTTTAGTACTTATATCTGGTATATACATACATATAATGTATAGTACTTTTCCAAATATTTAAGGGCAGTGCACATTCTGTTTTTAAATAACTATGTCATTAAAATAAGATTTACTACTACTGCGTGAAAAATGTATCGGTTCTATTCGTATTCATATACATTATACATACCTACTAAGCGTGACGTCATCGTAAATTTTCTGTTATGGACACAAAGTACTCACAGATGTATACGTTTTTAATATCACCTATTAATAATAATTCATGCGAACCGGAAAACACCAATTAGTTTTTTCACGCATTTAATTTTAAAATGGTGGCCATTTTTCAATAAATAATAAGGAGTTAACTTATTTTATGACCAAAATGTGGAGTAAAGGAAATTCTCAAGCTCACTCATCAGTTATCATGCGACCTCGCAGGGCCCGAGCCCACGGGTTCAAACCGCAGGTCGGCCAATAAAAAGTTATTGTGATTTTCTGTCGAAAACTTCTCAATAGCAGCCTCGAGTCTGGAAGTTGGAAGTGTGTACCCACCGTCACGTACCTCGAAAAGAATGCAAAGTCGTTGGTCAAAAGCCGTGCGCCTGAACTATTTCCATTTTAGTCGGATTGCCTTCAAATCGGATTATAAGAGTGACTGTATAGAGAGTGCACCTGTGTTTGCGAACACACTTGTGCGCACGTAGCGTACGTCCTGCGCAGTTGGCTAATATCTCTTGAGATTAACGAAAATGTTCCGAAGAATATCATCCTACCATCGAATATCAATATTTACTAGTTACTGTGTTTCAGTGTATGGGTGAGATAGAGTAGTGTTATATAGAGGTATCTTGGTACATAAAAAAGATTTAAATTATATTGGTGTTCTGTGGTGACAACACTTACCATCAGGTGGTGAATTTACCAGTCTGCCTACATATTCTATATAAAAACAAGACAAAGATAATGTATACAATACGCAAACTATGTAAAATATTAGAAAAATATAAAAAAAATGTTCAATTCGAATTGAATTCGAACAAATTACGTTCGTGTTTCCATAGTGCTACAAACGCTGCATAAAATTTAATGATGACACAATCATTTCATTTTGCTATCATCCGTAAAATGCTATATCATCCACCATATAGCAACTATCATCCACCATATTTAATTTCCACCGAAGTCGTATTGACGAAGCAAATCAATATTATAATTTTCAAATAGAGTATACATTAAAACAGGCTTTATTAGTAATTACATATATGCCTAGACATGAACGAGCTCAACTCACAAACAACCAGAGGTGTCGAATCTCGTTAATTTAGTTTAACGTAAAAAGAGAACGCCTTACTTGTTGAATGAATGATCAGTAATTGTTGTTTTTGAACTATACTTGTATTATACAACATACATGTTCGTCTAACCGCGTCAAGTAGTCATCAAATTTTGTGATTATGCAAATAGGTCTCAGTTTCTCCGCTCTGCGGTGTAATGTTTGCTCGCGGCTATTAGCGTGTAGCTCGTATTTGTATTTAAATCGAGATAAAAATGTCAGTGTGCGTTGTCTCGTGCTCCATTTAACAGCGATCGATTGAGGCGTAAGAGACATACAAATATGCTCACTTTCACATTCATAATTATATTTCACATGTTGTTTTGTTTTAAATAAAAATTAAATAGCACTTTTATTTTTTGTAAATTTATATATATTTTTTATTACCTTCAAATCGTCAATTAATGAGATTAATTTATAGATATATAAACATACTGCCAGTTGTCAATTAGGAATCTAGATTTTACTGAGAACAACCGGCTAAACATAGACGAGTTAATCATTTTTAATAACTGAGAGGCAAATGACTCTACTCTGCCTGATGGTAAGTTGTAGTAGAGTCCAAACGTGACGACGGCCAGTACAGTCGGGAAAAGTGCTCTGCACTAGGCACCCCCGCCTTACCGGCCCGCAAGATGCCACTTCACGCCTCGTTTGAAGTAAATTGTAATCGTAACAAACACACAAATAAAGTCACGCGTTTATAATATTATGAACGATATGTATTGTATACATTATTTAATACGCAGCATAAAGTTAAGTATATATTTTAAATACATATATTTTTATTGCTATTTTTTATACGTTAAATAGTAATTCAAATAATTACATACACATATGTTGTAGAGGACTCGATATGATATATTTAAAAATTATATTAAAAATTCATAAAGGATTATAAAGCTGATTAAAATAATAAATATTTCAATGTAAAAACCATAATACCAATATTTTACAAATACAAAAAGGAAAGCTAAACAAATTTCAATCATGACTTGGACATAAATAACTGTGGTTGTGTGGACGTTTGGAATTTGTAGCTTCGGCCGGTCCACAGCAATACGTCTTTATATATGTAGGATTACGTATGTTGAGTTATTTTATTTTATTAATTATTAATATAAACGGAAAATGGAAACAAATGTCGGTGGGTTCAAATGGTTTTGAAAAGATGATACGACTTAAGTATTAATAATTTAATTTACCAAATACGTAAAATTTCGAACAGTGCTAACTGAATATTATAATAACACCAATAATGCTGAATCACGATGATACATAACAAAAAAAAAACAAGCAATGACTGTCACAATCATTGTCTCTTAAAGTTTGATTTCGACGAGCGCGTGAAATGAATCGCTACTCATATAATAAGTTAACACATCGGTAACGATTTTGTTATTTTTTATTGCATTTGTAATAATGAAGGTGAGAAAGAAATGAATGTACATGTGTGTGTCTTTTTTTGTATCAATCATTAATAATATATTTTTTAAACTAAAGTCAATGAGTCTGAATAAGTACGTGAGAGCGAATCAAGCATTGGTGACATGGGTGATGTACACCTGAAGTCCTGATTAATTTTGTCCCCGGCAGCTTTTCTCGGAGAGACTATTTCAAGTTCAGGGCACTGGGATTTACGTGTATTCTGAGGCACAGGGTGGTAAACATAATCCCGGACTGCTACTGAGAAGTTTCCGAGACAAAAAAGCAATAACTTTTTACGGGCTCGGCCATGGGCTTGGATCCTCTTAAAAGCTCGCCACAAGACCAACAGGGTCAGTATTTTTTAAACCGACAAAACATTCACACAAGCATTTATATCAACTTGAAACAATACCCACGTAAATTAATGCATTTTTTTTTAAATAAGTGTAATTTGGATTCATCAGGTACATGGGCAAAAAAGCATGGTAAACGTAAAGTTACTTAAATATTATTTGTGGAAGTCGATGCGAAACCTTTATTTTCGAAAAACATAATTAAATATGAACTTATTTATACAGTAAGCATTTTATTATTAGATGAAAGTAAAAATATGACCATCACAGGTAATTTGAAACATCGAAATTAATACTTAGTAAAATAGTTTATCAAAATCAATAAATTAATATGAAATAAAATAGGTAAGAGTTTCGTCAGTAAAATAAATATAAGTCTCAGTTTCAGGTTGCAGGAAAAAGGCTCTGTTTTTTTGAGGATGAGGTTTGTAACTTACTCCACCACGCTGCTCCATTGTGGGTACAAATGTTGCAGACTTTATCGAACATATGCTGGCTCACGATGTTTTACACCGCAGTGTACAATAATAAACTTATTAGGCACATGAAAGCGCTTGCCTAGCTTTGGTCCCTAAATCTTTGGTTCAAAGTGTTATCAATTAAAGAAATATATTTTTTGTATTATTGCTATAAATAGCTTCGAAGTATATAGTAGTCGCGCCACGCACACACAAGGGTTGTATGTTGACCAACAGTAGGGAGGGGTCATGGCCGCATTCGGGAATGTCACTCCGATCGCCGTCACGGCATGCGTATCGGTCAGCGACGACGCTCCTCGTGGGCGATCCCTTGGGAACTCCAGGCGGAGTGGCTCGTGGAGGTGTACCGCTTCCGGGCCGAGGCGAGAGACCGTGGCGACCGTCCAGGGTCGGCTTAGGTCGGGCGGATCAGGGCTCTAGCCCAGCAAGCCGTGATAGTCTGATGGGAGAACAACCTGGAGTCCCCCGCGGCGGGTTTGCGTGGAGACGGTACGTCCCCACTTGAGTCACTGTGTCAAAAGAAAACGAGGCACGCTCTCGTTCGGGTTGACACAGGTACTTACTGGCATGGGTGTCGGACTCCCAAGGGCCGCCAATAGATGTATGTATATCGAAGTTAATCATATTGAAGTACGTTTACGTGCCAGTCCAACTAAATACAATGCTATATATTACAAATAAGTTACAGTAAGCCGATTGTATTTAATATTGTATAATAAGTCAGAAGGGAAGCAGTGTGGAGTAAAAAAGGGTGGTTAATGGTTTGTTCGACTAAATGAGCTACATTGTGTAGTCTATAAATAAAAACTATTAAATCTGTTTTATTTATAAAACGGTATACGGGCATTTATAAGTCATTTCCGCATAAAAATATTAACACTAGTTAAGCATTAAATCCTCTACAATGAAAGTGCCGATTTTTGTTCCTGGCTATAAATAAAGATTCGCATTCCATTCAGAATTCCAAATTCAAATTAATTTTATAATATAGGTAGGATCCGATTTCCCTTCGTTCGTTTTTTTTTAAATCGGTGAATCTTTAACTATGTAAAAATCATCTACAATAATGGCCAATGCTTTGATACAAAATTATATCTTTACGTGAAATCCTTTGACAGAATTTCTTAAAATGGGTCAAAGTCGAATACCTTAATAATCAATCTAGCGAAACTTTGAACTATATGTGTATTTATTACTAAATAGGTAGGTAGCCAGATACGGTGATTTGCCTGTCCGTGATGGTAAGTGGTCACCATTGCCTGTCCATGATGGTAAGTGGTCACCATTGCCTATACTCAGGATCTATAGACATAGGTGCTGTAAGAAACCGTAATGAGTATAATATGTAAGAAACGCCGTATTAAGTGTGAGGCCATGCCCCATTTTACCACGCCCCTACAACTTTGTGAATTTACGTCCGTAAATTTTCGTTAGTTAACTAAATCTAGAATATTCCGGTAGCACCGGTATCTCTTGTTCAGCGGTGAAGACAAATTAGGTGAGGAAATCTGCATATGTCTGATGAAAACATGTGTATTCATCGAGTTATGAATACACGTCATTTCAATCGTCTTCTCAAAAAGGAGAGGTCGCTTTAGCCTAGCAGTGGGACACTTATAGCTTTTTACATACATATATATAACATGTTAAAAATTGACAACCTTGCTTTTTTTTTATTGTATAGGAAAGCGGACGAGCGTATGGGCCACCTGATGGTAAGTGGTCACCAACGCCCATAGACATTGGCATTGTAAAAGATGTTACCATCGCTTACATCGCCAATGCGCCACCAACCTTGGGAACTAAGATACTATGTCCCTTGTGCCTGTAATTACACTGGCTCACTCATCCTTCATACCGGAACACAACAATAGTAAGTACTGCTGTTTTGCGGTAGAATATCTGATGAGTGGGTGGTACCTACCCAGACGAGCTTGCACGAAGCCCTACCACCAAGTAATTCTAATTACTGTTTTGCTTTTTAAATATTGCTTTCTAATTACTGTTAATATAAACAAAAATAAAAGCCGTCAAAAATTTCTAAATAAACAATTGTTTCGAATTTCAACAATTTTGTCAACCCGTAATCAAAACTATTTTAATTGGTAATTTTGAAATGGATAGTTAGGCATCCATACTAGAAAGTTTGTCGACGTTTAGACGTCTCGATCGGAGCTTGAATCAATCGTAATTGCATCAGTAATTTGATAGGAGAAAACTAAAGTTCGGAATCGTTTTCGATCTTTGATCTTCAATCGGCCGGTTGCTTGCATCAAGAACATACTTTGCAAGTTTAGTACGATCTCATAGATAGAGAAATGCAAAATAGATTGTTCAAACGTTTGATTTCATTCCTTTTGATTCATGGTTTTAACAAATGGTAACAAACAGTTGGTGCCACTAATTACTAATCTTTAAAAAAATATGCCGAATGTTAATATTTTAATATGAAGATCGCTAATATTAAATATCCATATACTCCATATTTATTCGTATATCGTATATTAAAACCAAAAGCGTTAGATTATGAATATCTACTTAATAACGAAAACTAGTATGTATGCGTATTGTATAGAGTATTGTATGCGTATTGTATGTATAGTTTATAAATATCCCACTACTGGACTAAGGAATCTTCAATTCACAACTGTTCCAATACTGGTTGAATACATATATGGTAATTATAGCATGAACATTTGCACAGACCACGGAATGAATTATAAACACAAATTAAGCACATTAAAACTCAGTGCTTGCAATGATTTGAGCCAACAGTAGATTTTAACCACTTGTCCATCTTAGCTCTTCAAAGCAAGTATTGGCCGTCAATATCATTCTCGCATAAAGGTTACGGGTACGTGAATTGAAGCACCACTTATCTATGAATACAAAATTGTAAGAGTGAAAACATATTCACAATTATAGTCGTAACTGTTTTGTTATTTTTATATCATTGGTGAGGATATGAAGAGGTGAGTAAGGCAATTTAAGACGTATCTCATCGGATGATGACCTGATAGTTGTTAATTTTAAGTATTTAGTTGTCAATCAATGTGAGTTAAGATATAGAGAATAATCTTAATTAGGTACTTATTTCAAGAAGATACTTAGGTAGTCTACTTCTTCCTCACAAAACCCTTATTACAGATATACTGTAAAAAGATTCGATAATTCCTGTTACTTTTCAAAATTGTAACGAATGCTAACTCGTGGTCAGTGCCTTTAAAAACTATATTTGTAAAAATTACAAAAGATTTAATGAAAAAGGAGGATACTCCTGCATTGTGCACTGTAGACCACGCTTTCCATTGTGTTATAGAGAGTCGTGTGGCGACGGTGTTTGTCGAAATTGTTGGTTCATCGATAAATTCTTATAGAATATCCTCTTCATAATTAAGAACATGGACTGGGGGTCTTCCGGCATTAATTTGTTGTCTCTGAACGCTACCAGTTTCTCGGATTCGCTCGGAATCAACCTACAATCGTGAGTGTATTCACTTCAAAAACATGGCGCCAATTTGTAAAACAAAACAAACACACGCGTGAAATGTTTTTGAAAAAATAACTCTTTGAAAACTCTGTTTTTTTTTTCTTAACCTGCCAGTTTGTTTCCTGCATTGGCGTAGGTACGTATTAAATCTATTTGGATGATATTCAAACAGTGATTTAAATTTAGTTCGAATACGAATTTCAGTCTGGTTCTTTTGTGATAATTTTTTTTTCAGTTTCCTTTAAATAAGTTCCTAGTTGTTATGCATTTTTGGAGAGCTAAGAAAACGGTTATTTTTTAAAATAATCTGCAAGCCAAGTTTCCTAACGTTTTTTTTTTGTTTTTAAGGCTTTGGTTTGTTTTAGTGGAAAAACAATCTCAATAAAATAATATCGGTTTTCGTCTCGCATTTTTAAACTTGGACCGATAATTGTGGTTTAAAGATTGATAAATAACAAGTGTTTAATAGTTTTTTATAAATCAGAAGAAAAAATGAGATTTAAATTGATACTTGTTTTTTTAAATAAATGTTTGATGATGTTTGATGATGTGCCCTGTATAAGCAACCTCATTTTATCCAAACACGACACGCTATTATTACTTTGTAGCTGAATAACGCCATAAACTATAACTTTACAAAGACCGAGGCGAACGGGATATGATCCGGAAGTTTATAGCTGAAACCCCGTCACACTGACCTCCATGACGTAATGCAATTATCTGACTCATGCACTATAATATTATGCGAGTCGAAATATTAACAAATTTCAAACTATATTAACAGGCTAATGATATTAAAAAATATTTCACTTATGTTACGTGGTTTTTTACGTCAAAGAGGTTCTTTTAACGTCGTTTATGTAACTATTAACTTAAAGCCTTAAATAAATACAAATAAAATTAAAAATAATTACTGCACAAATCGAGAGCGCGTGGAATGGTGGCAGTTCCGATTCTCTGGGCGAAAAATGAACCAGCCCTCCTGTCACCAGTAGAGGCAATAAGACGGGGTGTAATATTTTCCTATGAAAGTTTTTGCACTATTACTCCAAGGTCCAAGCGTTTCGACTGCAAAACTCACTTTTACCGACTTTGATAAATAAATAAATAGTATAATAATTTTTTTTTAAAATATAATATTCGATAATTCTTTATGTCTTATTATAAGTTAGCAAGGCTATCATAAAATTAGTGACTAATAGCACACATTCGGAGTGAAACAGTCGTCTCCTAGTTATTTATTTTTTATAGAATAGGTAGTTTGGCTTATAGGTAGGTTATGCAGAAAGCCATACCATAAAGTAAATATTAGCCTTTGTACCGAGTATTTCTTTATTATATTAAAAATTATTAACAATTACAAAATTCGACTATAAAAAAACCTCCTGGGTTTCTTTCTTCGGCTCCTTTCATGTCAGGGTGTTTCCTCGTCCGTTCCTTTGTCGGGAATCGTCTAATTAACGTCTATAAAGTAACAGCCTGTGAATATCCCACTGCTGGGCTAAGGCCTCTTCTCCTCTTTTGAGAAGAAGGTTTTGGAGCTTATTCCACCACGCTGCTCCAATGCGGATTGGTGGAATACACATGTGACAGAATTTCAGTGAAATTTGACACATGCAGGTTTCCTCACGATGTTTTCCTTCACCGTCAAGCACGAGATGAATTATAATCACAAATTAAGCACATGAAATTCAGTGGTGCTTGCCCGGGTTTGAACCCACGATCATCGGTTAAGATTCACGCGTTCTTACCACTGGGCCATCTCGGCTTCGTGGGCCATAACGTCTATAATCATTAGATAATTTAAACTCTTTACAAATGAAATGAACAAACTGTCTAAAGTTAACCCATACTAATTTTTTTTTTTTTTTTTTTTTTTTTTTATTTAAGTTTACAAAACTGACTTACAACTAGTGCATACAAAATAAAATCTACGCTAAACAGAGTGTTAATAAGTTGCAGTCTTCTGGATGTAAACCTAGCATGCTTTAAAAAAACATATTTAACAAGAACAGTACTTGTGCAATTACTAACTAGTTAATTATTTAATTATTACATAAATGTGATTTTGTTTTAAGTTTATTCTTAAGAGAACCAACAGATTCACTAAAGACATCTAGGTGTTGACGACTACAATTCGCAAGCGAGCAAATACGGTAAATTGGCGAATGTTGACCAAGATTTGATTTGACATCAGGTAGGCTAAATATTTTACGATTTTGTAAACGGCTACCTTGACGCGGAATGTAGAAACTAATTTTAGCAAGTAGATCAGGTGCATCAATATATCCGTGCAATAATTTGTATAAAAAAAGAAAGTCAGCAGCTTCTCTTCTATATTTAAGAGTTTGCACTTTATAATTAATTAGGCGTGCATCGTAAGAGTTAAAATTCTTAGCATTTAGATCTGTGTACGCTAAGTAATATAGAAAACGTTTTTGTACACGTTCTATTCTATCAGAGTGCACCCCATACCCAGGACTCCAAGCAACTGAACAATATTCTAGGATACTCCTTATTATACTATTGAAAACTAATATTGTCAAGCTTGGATCCTTAAAGATTTTCATTAATCTTAACACCAGACCAGATACTTGCGAGGCTTTTGATATGATGTAATCAATGTGATCTCTAAAGCTTAAGGTGTTATCTATTATCACCCCGAGATCCCTTACACTCGTTGACTCCGTAAGGGGCGTACCGTCGATGTAGTAAGTGTGTTTTAGTGGTTTTCGTTTTCTACTAAATGTAATATGAACACATTTATCCTTATTTAGAGTCATACGATTTGCAAGACACCAACAAACAAGGTTGTCGATGTCACTTTGCAGGATTTCTATATCCTCTGGTGATTTAATTTCCCTGTATATTTTTAAATCATCTGCGTATATTTGATATTTGGATTTAAGTACTTTTCCAACATCATTAATGAAAACAAGGAAAAACAAAGGTCCTAGGTGTGACCCTTGCGGTACACCAGAGGGTATATTACATTCGAGAGATTTAAAACCTTTCATGGCAACTAATTGGGATCGATTCTTTAAGTATGACTCACACCAACGTAACAAGGAACCATGAATACCCATACATTCCAATTTGGTTAAAAGAATGTCGTGGTGGACTAAGTCGAACGCTTTTTTAAAATCCAGATATATAGCATGTACCTCATTATTCTTATCCACAGCTTCAGAAATATCAGATATGTAACTAACTAGATTAGATGTTGTGGATTTATGTGGACAAAAGCCATGCTGGTATGAATCAAAGTAAGGTTTTAAATGAGAATACATCTTTTTTTGAATTAGTGACTCAAAAACTTTCCCAAAAGTAGATAGTATGGATATTGGTCTGTAATTAGATATATTATTAATGTCTCCAGACTTATGAATTGGTGTTATATAAGCAACTTTCCATTTAGCTGGGAATATTCCCGATTGAAGTGATTTATTATATATAGTTGTAAGAGGGTTAACTAAAACTTTAGCACAATTTTTCATAAATATAGGTGGTATTAGATCGGGTCCCGCCCCTTTATTGCAATTTAAGGATAGAAGCTGTGTTTTAACCTCATGGTCTGTTACAGAACATTTGGCGTATGTGTTATTAGTACATTTAATACTAGTTAAATATTTTGGGTTGAAAGGTGGTAACTTATGTGTGGTATCATAGATCGACTGAAAATTATAGGAAAAAAGATTACATATTTCCTGTCCTCCTGTAGCTTTTCTATCATTTAATATCATTTGATTGGGAATCGACTTAGAATTGCATTTTCTGTCTTTAAAATATTTTCAAAAGTATGTAGGGTTGTTACGAATATGGTCTGATATATTTTTTTTGAAGAAATCATAGCATTCAAATATCATTTCGTTTGAGCGATCTCTTAGGAGATCATAAGTGTATTTATCCATAGGATTTTTATACTTCTTGAATACTTTATGATATTTTGATTTTTCCTTAAGAGTACGTATTAGAGAACGTGAATACCATATGGGATGCTTGCCATCACGGGGTTTGGATTTTGGGGTATTTTTGTAAATAGCATTTAGTAAAGTTTCATAAAAAACTTCTATCATTTCATCTACAGAGCCACAATTTTTCCATAAATGTGCCCAATCAATCTTTGAAAGTTCCTCAATAACAGTATTATAGTCGCAAAAAGCAAAATTATATTTAGGTTCAGTGTTACTTTTAAGATAGTGTTTTTGAGTAGAATACTGTAGGTCTATTAATAAGGCTGGGTGATGACAATCAAGTGGAACTAAGGGTTTTTCTTCAGATACCGTAAGAAAAGATGGATGTGAGCTAAGTACTAGGTCGAGAATTCTATCGTTATTATTAGAAATTGAGTTGCATTGATGTAGGTTGCAAAAAAATATTGTGTCAATAAATAAAGAATCCACATTATTGTTTGTACGTACAGGTATTAGACTACGACTGTAAGTGCTATATTCCCAGACAATATTGCTCAAATTGAAATCCCCAATCACCACGTTTATTGTGCCGTCATCTGTATTAGAGTTAATAACTTGTGCAGTATTTTTAAGAAAGTAATTAAGTTCCAACTCCTTTACTGGAGGTGGAATATAGACACCACAAATATTAATTTGAGTACTTTGACCTATTTTAAATGAAACCCAAAGATCTTCACATACAGATTCCCAAGTGATTTTTCTCAGACTCTCAAACTTTTTGTGTATGACAATTACAACACCACCACCATCTTTCAAATAAGATGAAGTTGTACTACGATCGCGCCTAAATACTGAATATCGAGTGTCAAATAATTCATGATCAAATATTGTAATTCAGCCAAGTTTCCGTAAGAATAATGACATCATAATCACAACAGAGAACAGATAAATAGAGGTCCTCAGTCTTGGTCCGCAGGCCCCTCACATTTTGATAAAAAAATTTAATATTGAATTTTAAAACTAAAAAACACAATAAATGCTTACTCAGGTAAAAAAAAAAAAAAAAAAAAATAAGCACAATAATATAACCAAAAAATTACTTTAGACTATTTAAAAAATCGTTATTTCTTATTAAAATTGCAGGTGAATGCTTATTTTTACGAATATAAATGCGGCTATTTCGGATCCAGACAAACTCGTATTTCTTCTCTTTTACGACGTGGCTGCATGAAGTTTCTTGTTCCTTGGGGACAAATGTTCACTGACGTATATTGATTGCTTATCACCCGCGATGCCTAAATGAGTCGAATTGAGTTTGTTGTTTTCATTCTTTTTGTTGAAAATTTTTACCGCTGCAAGTATAGTATCACGGACGCGCGGGCTGGTTAATTTGACTATGATATTGCGAGAGCGCTTCGAGTCAGAATCAACCTTAGCAACGCGATGGAATTCTTTAATATCACTATCATCTATGTCACACGAAACGACTTTAGTGAGTTGTTTCACAATAGTAAGCAGGTTTTCAGACTTATGCTCCGGAACACACTGTATTTCAATATTACAGTCTCGAGCACGTTGCTCAAGCTGTTCCATAAGGCTGGCGACTTCGCTAAGTTGCGCACGTAGAGATGTGCTTTCTGTTTTTAATTGAGAGATATCTGTTTTGTAACGATCGTTAATGAGTTGTTGTTCGTCAAAATTATCAGATAAAAACTGCACTGTATTAGTTACTTGATCTAACTCCTTTCGCATTATAGAAAATTTGGAGTTTAAATCTCGCACTTCACCGCGAATCTCACTTAATTTCGTATTGAAATCGTTCAGGCTTAATTGTTGGTATTCAAATTTTTCATTCATTTCTCTACGAAGATTTCGAATTTCTTGAAGAATAGCATCTTGGGAGTCTATGTTACTTACTAAGGAAACTGGTGAATCTATTTCAGATTCTTTAATACTCTTGCTATGATTGGAAGGAGAGCTTTTATTCCCTGTTTTTGATTTCGGCCCTTGACATATTGGGCAAACCCATTTAGCTCGGCTCGATTGTGCCTCATTGAACTTAATACAGTCCGCATGAAAATGACGGTTACATGATGTATTTGAACATTTAACTCTCTTCTGAGTTACAAGTAAACTATTGTTACATGTGTAGCACACAACCATACTTATAAAAATAAATAAATAGAAGAAAAAAAAAAAAAAAAAAAAAAAAAAAGAAAAGCTCGGTGTATTCAGGATTTGATCTTGGTACCCCTCGATGTCTTTGAATTACAGTCACTTTTACTACCGCGCTGCTATTTGTGCAGATGGTATGGAGGTTGAAAATGTTGATCAGTAGAGTACTTAAGCTTTGCAGCAAATAATTATCAGTGCTAAGTGGGTGGTGTAGAATAACTTTGTTCCACTAGCACTTAATAACAGCAACTTTGGAGTATAGTTTTAGGTAAAAAACTGCACTTTTTGGACACGATTGATATGAATTATGGTTAAACTAATTATAGGCACTATAGTCAATTGCAGATTTTGCACTAAAAGCTATTAGAACTATTTTATTTTATTAATTTTAATCGGCACAGGTACAAACTGATGTTTACACAAGTACTACCGTTTACGTAATGTTATGTAACAGATATTACAAGTTACTTTGATTGTTACTCTTTCACGTCTTAACTACTCAACCGATCATTATTAAATTTTGCATACAAGTCAGGGGTATAGGAAACGTAATGGATACTTATTACCTTCCTCCCTCCCGTAGGTAATACATACCCGCAAAAAAAATCGTATCGAAGTCAGAAAATTGTCTGAAAGTATATCAGAGGAAATCTGAAAGTAGCACTAATAGATGAATAGTTGAGGAGTAATAGATTAGCGTGGTATGGACATGTGATGAGAAGGGATGAAAAACATGTTACTAGAAGGGTGATGAGTATGAATGTTGATGGATATAGGGAACGGGGGAGGCCGAAAAAAGTGTGGATGGATTGCGTTAGAAAGGATATGTTTATGAAAAGGGTAACTAATGAGATGACGAGTGACAGAAAGAAGTGGAAGGAAAATTCATGATAAGGGTAGGAAGAAGAAGAAAATCGAAGTCAGAAAACCCTTTATCCACAGAATAATATTCTTGATGTATTATCATTTTCTAGAATATTCGATTGATAACAATGTTATATAGTAATACATTATGTAATCAACGCCCGCAAACTTTCAAACGTGACAATATTACTGTGATATCATAAGGTCATCGTATACGTAGTACGTGAATATAATTGTAATAACTTACATCACTTATTGTTACGTATGAATTCCTGTCTAATTATTCACCCAAACGGTATTTCTGATACTCGTGTGTCGAGGAGGAGAACGAGGAGGGGCCATCTTATAAAGCTATAGATCCCAAGTTCATCATTTTATTTCACGCGTCGTACTAATAAAAACGTTATTGGGTTTTTTGCCAATTAATTCGTAGTAGCAGCGCGGAGTATAGAAATTATCTCGATCCCCGGAAATCAGGTCTCAATCCATGGAATTCAATTAATCACACATTTCCAGTTGTATACGATTTGCTGTCCCATCACATTATGACAGTGAAGGAATAGAGCGAATTACGTAGGGCTGCCGTTGAGGATGCAGAATGAAACCGAACGAATTTAACTTATACGTTTATTTAAGTAATTAAATTTAACAATTAATTATTTCTAATTTATAATAGGTGACAGTCTGTTCGATGTCAGAACAAAAAGTGAAGATCTGTAGTCTGAATACGAAGTAACGAAATCGGTGAATCACTGGATGGTCCCCACGGTATGGTAATTCTTGGTAGCGCTCGATGTTCGGGAGGTCTTGCGAAACAAAGCAGCGACGCTGGCAACAGGTGGTAGCTTCAAGGAATGCATGGTGTGATTATTTCTCACGGTATGGTAATTCTTGGTAGCGCTCGATGTTCGGGAGGTCTTGCGATTATTTCTTAACAAGCGCACTTGTGTTTGTGTACACACTTGTGACCTATATCATGTCGCTAGGGGTTGATTGCCGTTGCCAAAATGTATCAGGAGAAAATCAACAGGTAAAAGTTTATTGTTTCCCTTACGAATTGTTACTAAATGAGAAGTATTGCTTATTCTTTTTTTATCAATATTATTAAAGGTCCTTCGGTATAATAGAAGCATAGACAAACCGGAAATAATATTACAGTGAATTGTTTTATAGTAACTTCGATGAGGGTGATAGGAGAAACATTTAAACATCTAATGTGGTGTATCCAAATAATTTTTCTTTTTTCGTGATTGTGTTAGAAAATTGGAAACTTATCTGACGCATAGAGTACATTATATAGAAAACACATTTTTTTATATAATGTTCCATGAAACTGTAATTTGGAACGCTACTTTAAGACATAAACACATATAATATGTACAGTATATTTGGGTAACCCTCAACTGTGGCCAACTGCACAACAAAGATGCGTAATAGATTTTAATATTTATGCCACGCTAAATATTATTGCATAAGTGTTGCGTTGCGTTGAACGGAACGCCAAAATAAACTAACGCGTTTAATGATAACAACAACAAATGATATCGTTATATAATATATTTTTTAAATCCCTGTCATTTGTAGTAAATCGTTGTTGTTTGTAAGACGTAAGTACCTCAGGGTTGCCGTTCACGTAACAGAACTGACATTTCTTAAATAATTAATATTCAATTAATTGTTTCTAAGTCCTAAAAACTCCAAAAAATATCCTGCTTATATAATTATCTCCTTAAAATGAGTACTTATAATGAGAAAACTTTGTTTTCAACTCTGTGCATGATCTGACTTTTACCTTTTCTTTTCTTTTTAACCATCATTGAATTTGATTACTTAAGAAAATTGTCATGATAATTTATAGAACATATTCTTTTAAGGAAGAAGAGAAGGATTGACCATTAATAATAATTAAAAACAAAAATACACGACCAATATTTTGTACGAAAGACCATGAAAAGCTTAAAAATATCGAATATCTGTATTCAAATATTTTTGTCTTTTTACAAACAAATAAACTGGACGGTTTATAACAGAGTCTAGGCAACAATTAATTACAGGCAACTGTTGCACCAACCTATAGTCAAGCTCTTTATTCAATATATGTCACTGTCCCTTTCATTTATGAACATCCAGTTGACAACGAATTTAGCAGCTACGGATCGTGCAGTAAATGTCAAACATCCTAATTTATAGTTTCTGAAATAATTTATACTTAAATATGAAATTTAAAAAAAAATTGATTTTACAAGTGCTGGATTACAGTTATTGAAAAAAACAACTCTTATTCCATTTTCTAGTATATATTTATTTCAAGTCACAATTGCCGTCTCTATTAACGTATTTTTCACAATTCGCTACATTTTGTCTTAACGTCATTTCATGAATTCATTTGAAAACAGAATAGCACCTCTTATGACAATAAAAACTCTTTAGTAACTTTACAAACCGTTATTATTGAACAATTCTAATTACCTAATAAATATTCATAAAACTTATTATTCAAATATACATATTCTTACAATTAATAAAATAAATATTAAGAAGTCAACCGTCGTTTGATATTGATATTTGTACCTTATTGGATAACAATCAATAAATTGACCTATCAGCTCGGCCATCCTGTTAACCGCGAGTCCCTCCGCGGAAATTATATATACAAGATCAAATAAAAATCATAATATTATCGTATAATATAATATTATTATTATTATCATATTATTATTGACACAAGGTTATAGAAAAAAAATGTTTAACCGTTATATAACAATAGCGTTATATATTATATATATGGTATGGATTGTTACAACATACAAAATTCTATTGCTATGTTCTAATCAAACGACATTAAATTATCAATATAGTTCCTTATATATCGTAATGTTTATTAAAACAAATGTATGTGAATATTTTTTTCTCAATAACTTTTGTTTATAATATGAAAGCCGAGATGGCCCAGTGGTAAAAACGCGTGAATCTTAACCGATGATCGTGAATCTTTAATGATCTTAATTTGTGATTATAATTCATTTCGTGCTTGACGGTGAAGGAAAACATCGTGAGGAAACCTGCATGTGTCTAATTTCACTGAAATTCTGCCACATGTGTATTCCACCAACCCTCATTGGAGCAGCGTGGTGGAATAAGATCCAAACCTTTTCCTTAAAAGAGGAGAAGAGGCCTTAGTCTTCGAAGAGACATACACAGGCTGTTATTGTACTGTATAAAATGAAAAAGCAAAGGCAACAACATAGGAGTAACCACAAACCTTTCTTTAAAAAAAGAAACTTTTAACTTGCGAAATACTTATATTACTTGTCTTGCAACACCTGTAGCATATTTCGAAAGAAACGTTGCAATATATCTTAGAAGACATTAAGATGACAACCAAAATAAAAATGATCACGACTGATTTATATATTTATATTTATATTTATATTTATATTTATATTCATATTTATATTTATATTTATATTTATATTTATATTTATATTTATATTTATATTTATATTTATATTTATATTTATATTTATATTTATATTTATATTTATATTTATATTTATATTTATATTTATATTTATATTTATATTTATATTTATATTTATATTTATATTTATATTTATATTTATATTTATATTTATATTTATATTTATATTTATATTTATATTTATATTTATATTTATATTTATATTTATATTTATATTTATATTTATATTTATATTTATATTTATATTTATATTTATATTTATATTTATATTTATATTTATATTTATATTTATATTTATATTTATATTTATATTTATATTTATATTTATATTTATATTTATATTTATATTTATATTTATATTTATATTTATATTTATATTTATATTTATATTTATATTTATATTTATATTTATATTTATATTTATATTTATATTTATATTTATATTTATATTTATATTTATATTTATATTTATATTTATATTTATATTTATATTTATATTTATATTTATATTTATATTTATATTTATATTTATATTTATATTTATATTTATATTTATATTTATATTTATATTTATATTTATATTTATATTTATATTTATATTTATATTTATATTTATATTTATATTTATATTTATATTTATATTTATATTTATATTTATATTTATATTTATATTTATATTTATATTTATATTTATATTTATATTTATATTTATATTTATATTTATATTTATATTTATATTTATATTTATATTTATATTTATATTTATATTTATATTTATATTTATATTTATATTTATATTTATATTTATATTTATATTTATATTTATATTTATATTTATATTTATATTTATATTTATATTTATATTTATATTTATATTTATATTTATATTTATATTTATATTTATATTTATATTTATATTTATATTTATATTTATATTTATATTTATATTTATATTTATATTTATATTTATATTTATATTTATATTTATATTTATATTTATATTTATATTTATATTTATATTTATATTTATATTTATATTTATATTTATATTTATATTTATATTTATATTTATATTTATATTTATATTTATATTTATATTTATATTTATATTTATATTTATATTTATATTTATATTTATATTTATATTTATATTTATATTTATATTTATATTTATATTTATATTTATATTTATTTGATTTCTCAGAATTTATAAAACATATTAAATCAACATCAACAGGTTAAGGTTTAAAGTGAAAAAATTTAATAGAATTAATTTCGTTGTGCATTGAACAAATTCAATTGAAATCAAGTATAAATAAGATTAAAATATAACGAATCCGTTTTGAGCGGATTACGTAATGAGCGCCACTCCGTTTATATGTAATACATCGGTTCCACATTATATATGGATAATGTCCAATAAGGTGTGATACGAGGAAGCTTGGTAAACTGAACTAGGGCTGACGCACTTCCGACTTACGTTACATATAACATCAATTGATCAATATATCTGTATGTCATTCGTCTGCGGTTGCATATTGGATATTTATTGGCGTAATTGCATGAAACACAGTGCCACGTATTTATCTTTAAATATAAATTACCCAATTGCTGCGAAACTGTGCGGTATTTTGGAAACGTGATCGTGTTTCATTACACAAATGTCAATCTGTTATGGCACAACCACCGAGTGACGTCAATGTATTTAGTGTGATTAATAACAAACTAGCTTACAATGTTGAATTATTTTCAATAAATAATTATCGTAATGATAGTTTTGATTAATTTATTTTTCTAATATATTTCGTACGACTTCGATTTTTATAGTAAGTTGTATTAAAGTCCATCTCGCCCGAGCGTTATATAATTTAAACAAACAATTTTTGCATTTATAAATTAGATATATACTTTACTTTACAAATTTCAAAGACGGTTTAAGTATTTAGTAACAGCTAAACTGTAGGAAGTTGCGAGATTAATCCACCTCACTGATCCAATAACAGTTCATGACCGAATTCAATCCGACACATACAGGTTTCCTGACGATGTTTCCTTTTACCCACAAGCATGGGCTGACTAATATGCACATATTAAACACATGAAAATTGAGTGGTGCGGAAACAGATTTGAACCAGCAATCTTTTGTTTGTTCGTTTGTTTTTTCTTGTAATGGACAACCCTATGTCTTATCGTAAAGTGGCCGGCTCGCGGAAACCATATCACCAAACGAGTCGAATTACTTTCTCGAACTTACTTCGCCCTACACACACAATACAAAGTAAGGAAGCGTGATCAAGAAAAATAAAATAATACCTTCCATTTTAGCAATTTATTAGTATTATTATCTATTTATTTTAACAAATTTAAACTTTGTTCCATAATAAGATATGTATTTTAATGATGGTGATGTATAATATTATTCTTGTATGTATTTTGAGCTTTGATGGTACAGCAGATACGTAATCAGCAAATCTATGATTGGGCTTCTTAAAATCTATTCTTATATTGTGGATAAATAAAGCAGCTAATTTTAAAATACGCCTTACTCAATTTTACTCCATATTCTGAGTAATATGTCAATGATCTTATCTACAGCTTACACGGTATTAATGTAAAATCAATTTAAATTTCGTATGTTGTTAACATTTCCGAAACGTATGTTTAGTTTTGAAATCGGCTATACAAGGCATCTCAGGACAGAGCAACAAAGACACTAATAAAATGATATATACTGTGATCGAAACGGGCTAGAAAGTAAAGAATATTCGAAATACGTAATAAACTAACAAATTATCTCTCGCATCTATAGTATTATATTTATAATATAAGTTTCAGTTAATATTAACTTGGCGGTAGGGCTTTTTACACGTCCATCTGGATATAACCCGCAAGCAGTACTGTTGTGTTCCTAATTGAAGGGTGATTGAGCCAGTGAAACTACAGGCATAAGAGACGTAACATCTTAGTTCCCTAGGTTGGTGGCACATTGACGATGTAAGGAATAGCTAATTCATCCTACAGTGCCAATGTATGTGTCATTACTCATCATTCATTTACATATATAACAGTAAATGACTGACTGACTGACTATCTGATAGATCAACGCAAGGCCATACTACTGCACCTAGCACCATGAAAATTTGCATACGGTTTCCTATGACACAGTAAGTTAATATTAAAGAAGGGTTTTTGAAACCTTAAGCCCTCAAGTAGTGATAAAAGAGATGTGAGTTTGTATGAAAATCTGTCCTTTTGTGAAGAAAGAGCTATGGAATTCTGTATTATGACGCAAGTGAAGCCGGACATTTAATTCGACAGCAGGAGATTGGTAAAATTACGTAAGATGAGATAAACAATACGATAATAAACACGATAATTGTACAAGCATCTATTGTTCAGTGATAGTTTATCGTTCAACGCAGACCGAGAAAGTCTATCGCTCGTAGTTCATAAAATTAATATTTTCTAGACTGCAAATGTCTAGATCTGTATTTGTGATAAAATTTCATTTAATTGCCAATCTAAAATTCCCATTAGAAGATTTGTACCTTTATTTTACATTCCTTGACTTATCATGGTCATTTGTAAGTTGACGGGACGTTGATCGATGTTTTAAGTACTTTAATTGTTTTATTAATTTATTGGCATCTTAGCTGGTGTTTGTTTTAGTAATTTTATTTTTTAAATTAATTTTAATAATACTGGATGTGTAAAATCATCTTAAAAGCTTAAAGTTTTCTCCACATGTGAATATAATGTTATCGGGATATCGGAATAATCGCTTATATTTCTACGTTTTGTAATGCAAATTGGAAACCTATCCAATTAGGGCCAAATTAAGCCTAGCCGGATGACGGATGCTAGATTACGTAAGCACGTGCATATGGCAATAGAAAATCGTTATGACAACTCGTCTCCGAGATTGGCAATTGTTTGCCAATTTCGGAGATTTTCGTAACAGGCTATTATGAACGTTACGGCTTAGTCATGTGGGAAATACGTTTATTATCAAACACCAGGTGTTTAACATATTTAAACTGACTGCCTCGTTGGTCTAGTGGCTAGATATTAGGCTGAAGACCCGGTGGTCCTGGGTTCAATTCCCAGGTCGGGCCAATAAATAGTTATTGGGTTTTTCTGTCAGAAAAATTCTCAGTAGCAGCCCGGAGTCTGGAAAGTGGAAGTGTGTACACTCCCGTGGCTCGGAAAGCACGTTAAGCCGTTGGTCCTGCGCCTGAACTCTTTCCGGTCGTGTCGGATTGCCGTCCCATCGGATTATGAGAGGAAGGAGAAGAGAAAGCACCTAAGAAAAAGAGAGTGCACCTGTGTTTGCGCACACACTTGTGCACTATAATATCTCCTGCGCAGTTGGCTAATCTCTCTTGAGATTGGCCGCCGTGGCCGAAATCGGTCTGGAGGACCTTATATAAATATGGTATTATTTTAATACGTTTTTAAAGAAAGAACAATATTATCGATTCGATTTAATATTTTTTAGTATGTTTTGTTGTTATTAATGTCTTCAATAAAGTAATACATAGAGTATATCAATACGTTCATATCTTTTAGGTGCCATATTTTGAAAACCTATTACGCTTATTTCTTAATTAAAACTTATTTGGTCAATGTGAAAATGAAACTGTCAAGTCAAATTAAAAAACATAATTCATTCAAGTTGATTCTTAAAATAACTTTTGAATAATAAATGTTTTAAAATTCTACCGAAAAGAACTGACAAGAAACAGTATAATTATTTAACACGTAATATATAGAATTAAATTTATATATCCTATAATCAAGGTATTATAATTGATCGTTATGGTAGAATTTGATTACAACGTTTCAGACGAAAAATGAAGAGAAGCATGGTTTCTAACACATGTACATTGTAATCAGCGACCTGACGCCTGTTATACATAAATTTTGTAGTTGGCGTTATATCATGCATGATAATGAACTGTTAATGGATACACTATAATTATATAGTATTCCAGCTGTGCAATGCGGTTTCACCCGCGTATAATTAATAAAAATATAATAAATTGTTTTATTACTATATTAACACACACGCACACACACACACGCATGGCTACTGGAAAAGAAATACGTAATTAACGATTTGAAATTAATTTTCATAAAATACCGTAGGGTTTACCGATCTTATATATGCCTATCATTTGCGCCATCACATGTTCTTTGTGTGTACCAATTTTCATCAAGATTGGTCAAGCCATTCTTGAGTTATAAGAAGACATACAGACAGACAGACAGACAAAAATGAAAAAATGTATATGTATAAGTATAATGTAAATCACTGCATCATAAAACGATTACTTATCACAAAATTAGGTGAAAAAGAAAATTACAGACAGAGCATTAAATTGATTTATATAGTATAGATTACGTATAGATTTTAATGCTCAAATTTTAAATTTAAATTTCTTATCTATACTAATATATTAAAGCTGAAGAGTTTGTTTGATCCGGCTAATCTCAGGAACTACTGGTTCGAATTTAAAAATTATTTTTGTGTTGTATAGTCCTTTTATCGAGGAAGGTTCTAGGCTGATTTTTATCTATTATATTTTTATTAATTATACGCGGGTGAAGCCGCGGGCACTGCTAGTAATATATAAGATGAATATGATTTCTTTCGATAAACTAAATCAAGTACTCACTAACTGACAGTGAATGTATTCGTTTTCGAAATTTGATTGAAATGTTTTGCAGACGCATGGTATAGTTATGTCGTGTTATGTTGCTGATGATGTCATCTGTACGTGACGCGGTGTTTGATTTGATCATTAATTATGGATTCAACAACCTGAGGATGCAATCAGTCTATTTTTGGACGTTTGACTATCATCGTTAACAGAATTCGATTACTACTTGAATTTTGACTCTTTATGAACATACATACATTATTTGAATGTTTATTTTCGCTGGAAAATTGTTTAATAGTGGTTTGTCAGACACAAAGCCATGCCAACGCCCTCAAAACTAACCGTACCGGTACCCCTCTGTGACGTCAAGGCATCTCTTGCGCTAGTATCCGCGCGGTCTTGTCTGTTAAATAGATTGATATGTAGATAAAGCCTATATTTGCAATCACATCATGAAGCTCACAAAGATAACATTTCTAAAAGGACAATAAATGTCTGCATGAACATTATAAATTCAACTAAACAAAATGTAAGTTACATAAATCGTGGATCCAAAATAGATAATCACACAGTTAAAGCTAGGCTTCAACAACCATAATACTGATTTTCAGAGGACTCCCAGCGACAATATCAGTTGGCCGCACAAGTTGATATCTATATCAATATATGAAATTGAAGTGTTGTGTGTATTTTTTAACATAAAATGTCTATTTGCGATTTATCAAAACCAAAATAGTTTATTTTTTATTTTTATCTGTCTGTTCAGGTTATTCTCAAAACGGCTAAACATTACAAATATAAACAGATTCAAATTATTTGTGTCTATCATCTATATCTATACTACTATATAAATCTATTGACTCTCTCTGTACTTTTTTTTTCTCCTAATTTTGTGATAAATAATCGTTTTATGATGAAGTGATTCACATTATACTATTATTTTCATTTTTGTCTATCTGTCTGTAAGTCTTCTTATAACTCAAGAACGGCATGACCAATCTTGATGAAAATTGGTACACACAAAGAACATGTGATCGCGTAAATGTTAGGCCATATATAAGATCGGTAACCCCTACGGTATCTTATGGAAATTAATTTCAAATCGTTAATAACGTATTTCTTTACCAGTAGCCATATGTGTGTGTGTGTGTGTGTGTGTGTGTGTGTGTGTGAGTGTGTGCGCGTGTGTGTTATTATAATTATACGCGGGTGAAGCCGCGGGTACAGCTAGTTAGTTATAAAATTTTAAGTTCACGTACGTATCTTTTTGTCTACTACTTTAAGCTATCTACATAAAAAAATTGAAGTCTCTGTCGGTAATTTCGAAATTGTATCATTTTAAGTTAATAAGGCTATTTGCGAGTTATCAAAACCAAACAAATACCATTTTAGACTACCGCTACCTACCAAATTGAAGTCCACGCTGGCGAAGCCGTTATGAATATAAGAGATGCCTCACGGTTTATCCAAATCAAAAATTTTGAATATTTTCATACTATTATATATATTTTTCATACATATTACCATATTAGTTGACGTTTATGTTTGCTCCGATCCTAAACGTTGTAGCACGATTTTAATAACTTCCTAAATAAACAAACTGTCTAACGCAATATAATGTGTTCAAAGCGGACTTGTACTTCTACTAGTTAGACTGTGATAAACGCAGTATAACAATATTAAATATCCATCTTCTCGGCTCGGTGGATGATCGGTGGTGAAACTGGATACCCGTTAGCTATAAATAAGCGGACCTTCTTTAAAGTTCAAGCTTGCTTCATTCCAAATTTCATCAAAATCGATTCAGTGGTTTAGTCGTGAAGGGTAACAGAGACAGATGATATATCGCTATCTGAATATTTAGTTATTTGTATACAATAGTTTGTGTTTGCATTTGACGGTTTTTTTTTAAATTGTATTATTATTCCTGTTTCAACTTATCGACGCATTTTACATTCACGTTATCTTGTGTAGGACGGATTCGATCTCGCTCACTCGCTTAGTTGTGTTACGTGTGTTTTGAGATGCATAAATTATCGCCTGTGAATCAACAGGATGCTTAGAGATGTCGTGCCGTCGTCGTCGTCTCGGAAAACGGAATGGAAAAACAAATTGAGTGATTTATTTACATTCGATTTATGATAGCAATATTATAAGGTACTTTTAGTAACCTTTAGTAAAGTTCCAAAAATTGCTATATTTGACAAACTTACACAATATCTATCTAATATCAAATATCTAATATATATATCTATCTATATATTAGATTGTAACACCGTTATATTTTGAAGTACATTTACTATTTAATCAAATCAGTACGTGCACCATGCATACGTTTTGAAATTTGGACGATATAAACACGTGTTTGTAAACGCAACATGACAATTATTTCCATACAATTACTAGATTCGTGCAAAAACTTAAATTTAATATTAATATGTCAAAGATATTTTTAAAAAGTCATTGATTTTTCTACAGCACTTGGTAGTAGTGCCCAATAACATGTACAAGGGAAGCAAATTTTGTATTTTTTTTTATGTGGCTTATTTCCAAGATTAATTTGTAAGCACATTTTTTCCTAAGCTGCTAGGATCTGCCTGCAAGATAATGCCATTCGAATTTCAGTTGTAGTTAAGAGGTGGGTCAGTAAGCCTCCAGGCTGGCCTAAAGAGATATATTGATACTATGACCTACTTATTTCTAAAAAAATATTGTAAAAGCTGTTTTATTAGTAGGAAGAGTTTCACGAAGATCAGTAACAATTTAGTGTAATTTGACAACGAAAAAACAACATACTGGCAGACTATTATTCTAATTCAGAATTTTAATAAATAATCGAACAATGCCTTACCAGATGCATTGTTCGATTATTTATTAAACATAATATACAAATTTTTTAAATTAAAAAATAACGTATTTTCTCTCAATTGGCTTGGCAGTCCGTAATGTTTCTTATGGCACTATAATCATTATTATCACTGTCTACCATATGAGCAAATCGTAAAGAAATTTTGTCGCCAGTTAAAATTAAAAACTTGTCTAAGTGTGGGTGTTTACGGCCCACGCGTGCCACTTAGTGTCAGAAGACAACTAAGGGTCATCGTCCATCGCTAAGTACAAAAAAAAATTAAGAAAGAAATCTGAAACGACCTTACAACGACTAAGTTACTATAACGGTCAACAAATCCAAACAAGCGAAACGAAGAACGCCCAAAGCCATAATCAATACGTATAGCATCAGAAATATCAAATCCAAAATATAAAGCCAAGTATAAAGTCACCCGTATACACACAAGTCGATCCTCAGTTGTTGGCGATCGAACTGGTAAATCCTGAGATTAGCTCGTTCAAATAAACAATCTCCTCAGACCTATAGTTATAGTACTTTTAGATAATTCGCATGAAAAGATATTAAGCTTTTTTTTTTTAATGTGTGGTTTGCTGTATAGGAATGAACTCACTCTTTGAGTTTGACTGCTTCGTATGCCGAGCCACGAGCGGAGTATATCAACACGATCTCGCAGTCTCTCCGATCTGTACCGGGGACGGCCATCGCAGTCTTTTCAGCGGGAAAGAACCCCACATAACCCAAACTTTTTAATTTTTATCGTTTTACTAAAAATTAGCTCAACTTCCCTTAGGTTGGAATCTATGTGCAACTTTGGCCACATATCATCAAGTAGAAAAAAAAAACCCTTTGTCCTCTTAAAAAAAAAAAGTGAGCTATCGAGGAACTTTATCATACGTCACGTTTGCCTTTTCTAACATTTCCGATGCGATGCGTTTCAAATGTGGGCTAATTAGTTACGTTCCTCGTGGCTGTAATTACACTGGCGCACATAAAGTCAAGCCGAGATTGGCCCAGTGGTTAAAACACTTGAATCTTAGATAAAGATTGCGAGTACGATCCTGGCCAAGCACTAATAAGTTTTCATGTGTTAGATTCGTGCTTGTTATACTCAGTAAGAAGGAAAACATAAGGAAACCTGCATGTGTCGTATAAAATTCTGTCGACCGTATAACCATCAACCAGCATTGGCGCAGCTTTTTTGCATCCTTATTTCTCCTCAAGAATATAGCCGTTCTTAGCCCAGTTATAATACGTATAGAGGATGTTTACGGTATTAATTGAAACTTTATATTAACAGTTATACAAATAGTTATTATCTTATTTTATAATATAAAATGAGCTATTCTTGTAAATATATTTATATTGTGTATCTCGAAAACGGCGCTATCGATTTGGCCCAAATTTTGTATTAAAATAAGGTTTTGCTTTTTTAGGTGTTTTATAAAATATTTAGATTTTTATATCAATTCTATTTCCAGAAAAAAACACAATATTTTATAATTTTTTTTTTTTTAATACTTTGCATTAGAGCCTATCTAATCCTTTTCGCCCAAGTATTTGTATTTAAAATACTATATCTATGTGATGGTAATATATCTGTTGGTTATATTTACTATTTTTCATTAATTTTATTAGTAACGAAAGTACCTTAATCATTAACTTATATATTGTGGTCAAAATTCGAGCAAATATTTATTTCGTGGAACAACGATCGTATTTTCAAAGATATGTGAGCATAGCTCACTCCACAGCACGCTGAGCGACTTAGTAGACTAGTCCCGCAGTTAGTGTCCACGTTTCGGCACCGTATATCATGGTCAGTAAGACACATTGGTTGAAAACTAAAAGTTTACACATAAACAACAACTGTAGGTAGACAAGTTTACGGGAGCAAGACAGACTTTTTAAAAATAATATATATAATTTAATTTTAATTTTAAAATATTTAATTAAAACTAAATTGACACGACCGAACAGAAGTTCATGTAATAATCGAAAAATGTTACTTTTTAAACAAATCTTTTCCCAGGACATATGATCCCAAAGCATAGAATAACACAATAAGCTACATTCCGCTAATCGTTAACCTCTATTGTCTTCATGCTTCGGGCTAACATAACTCCTCCCCACTTAAGTTTTCGAGCAGCAGAAAGACGTTGTGCTTTAATTTTTTCTATAAGAACAACGCGTCCATGACATTGTGTTAGATTATCGTAAAACTACATCAATTGTTCCATACACGTTATCGTTGAGTAAGGTACGATGTTATGTTCAGTGCATATGTACTGGTTATCGCTGAGAATTTCTTGACACGGAGACGCGACCGGTAAGTATTTTGAACCTTTCACCATAAGGAAGGGATTTTCGAGAATAATAATAAAAGTTTCATTTTTAACTTGATCCAGAATACATTTTATAATAATGTATATTTTATTATCTGTAAGAGGGACTTCCATAATAAATGTTATCTGGTTTCCTTTTACATAAGCTTTAACAGACAATGTTCGTTCTATCTTAATAATATTACATTAAACTATGATTTTTTTCTATAGAAGTAAATATGTAATACAATTCATTACATATTTACTTCTATAGAAAAATTTGTATTAATTATAGTTTGATGTAGCACAGAGATTTTACTAAAGGCTAAGGCTGTTTCCATTTCATTGAGCGTTATATATATCGAACGGAAGTTATTAATAAACATGCTATACATATTCAAAATATAAGTGGAATATATTGCATTTTCTTCTTTGGTTGCTATATCCTTCAACATTTGTTCTACGCGTTTTAAACGTTCGTTAATGATTAATGAGTTGTTATGTAAAATTTCTGTACTATTAATGGAATATTCTAACATTTTGGAAACCAGTGTAATTTTACTGTTAAGTAATTTTTGTAATTATACACCACCTGTGGAGGTCGTTTTACATTTTTAAGCGGGACTTTAGTTTATCGCTCTCTAATAGTTACGGGTACTACGTTACGAGAAGTTTCCCCTCTAATAATTGCCTTTTGATCCTTACTTTTTCTTGTGTTAACTACTTTCGCAAATATAGTTTTATCTACGCTTAAATCTATTTCTTGCTCACCACCTCTCTTTTTCCTTTCTTTATCTTTATTTTCGTAGAGCTTATTGGAAATATATTGATATAAGTATTTTGTGCGTTTTACATGATCTTTAAGTAATTGTTGTAAATAAGACTTTTGAAAATCGACATCAAATATATTACTCGAATCGGTATGACCAAATACTACTTCAAAGGGTGTTAAACCAGTGGCGCTATGAATCGTGTGGTTATATACCATGATAGAATAAGCCATCATGGAAGCTGCTTCCGTGAACTTCTGTTCATATTTAGCTAATCTATATATTTCTATCAAACCTTTCTACAATACCTGTTGAATTTGGGTTATTAGGAGTAGTGATGTGTAATTCGATTTTGTACATTTGTGTTAATTCTTTCATTAACTCATTATTAAACTCTGTACCTGGATCAGACGTTATCTTTTTAGACACCGTACACCGTAATATGAAAAATATTTGATTAATGCGCGAAGTAGTTCCGGGGTGGATCTGCTACTAACTTCTATTGCTTGACCAAGTTTGCTAAAGGCGTCTAATAATGTTAAATAATACTTTCCTTCAATATTAAATAAATCTATGAATATTTCTTGAAACGGGGCATCTTGCGTTTGGGTTAATTGAAGTACGGGATTAATAGGTTTCCTATCATATTTCATATTACGACATGGTTCACACGCGTTTATTAATGCTGTAATTGTTTCCTGCATATTATCCCAAAAATAATTTCGTTTAGTCCTAGTCATCGTTTCTTTTATACCGCGGTGACAAGTTTTGCCCTTATGATATTTTAATACTATTGCTTTTTGTTCAGCCTCGTCTTTAATAAAAATTATGCGTTCGGTACATTCTTTAATGTCTACAGTATCTTTCTTAAATAAAGAAGTTATAATTTTTGAATAATCTCTCCTATGTTCTGAATTTTCGAATATCAGTTCTAGAGTCATCGGTTTTACGTCTGTCGATCAATTCTAGAATTTGGTTAGTTACGTCTTGTAAGTGGTCTTGAAGTCGAGCTTCTTTTTCATCGACATTAACTATTATAGAGGTATTGTCATCTGATCCTATTGCGTTTAATTTTATACGGGAAAGAGCATTTACATTTGTATTTTGTTTATTAAGAAAATTAAAATGATTATTAGGTTTAACATGTATCGGTTGGTTAAAAGAGTTATTAACTTTAGCATTTGATACTTTACTTCGCTGATTGTATTGTTCGCAAAAAATCACTTCCTCCAACACAATACTTAATGCACTCTCTAAAGATGCAGGCGATTTTAACCTAACTATTCTTACAATATTTTCATGTAAATTATATAAAAAAACGTTTAAAGACGTATTATTATATATAAGTTTTTTACTCTGCTTAATATCCTCGTTTAAAATTTGATTAACTTTTGACAAAAGAACTGAACGCACCGACTAGATTCTATTACAAAAATCAAGGTAACTTTCTCCTGAATTTATCTTCAAATTTCTAATTCTATGGCCATACATTCTTCACTACGTGGGTCTCCAAAGTGTTGAATTAACAAATTTTTAAATTCATTCCATGATGTTATATCCTCGCGCTCGCTGATAAGCGAAGCGGCCTTGTCTACTAAGCGACTAGTGATGCTATGCATAATATAGACATTTTGTGCGTCACTGCTTTGAAATTTATTTATAACATATTCACATTTTCTTATGAATAAGTTTAATTGGCGTTTGCACCACCAAAAAGAGGAATTAATTTTAAAATTTCGTTAGGAATCAGAGTTATATGATCCATTACGATTTTATATAGGGTTTTCCAATAGGGACGCTTGAACTTTGACAGCTGATTGCGGTCATGTTGTTTGAGTGACAGCTGTCAAATGCAGTGTGTTATATTCATTCCGTCCTCCCAAACCACCATGGCAGGTTACAGTGTCGAGCAGCACGTGCAAATCATAAAATTGTTTTATGAAAATGGGTCTTCAGTTCGAGCAACGTTCCGCGCACTTCGCCCGTTTTACGGTCGCGATGATCGTCCTGCCGAGTCGACTATCCGTCGATTGGTGGACAAATTCGAGTCAACCGGGTCAGTTAACAATCAGCCGGTTCCCGTGCGTCAACGTAACGCGAGATCTGCCGAGAATATCGCCGCTGTGCGCGACAGTGTCCTCGAAAACCCGCGGCAGTCAATTCCGCGTCGCACACAGGAACTCGGCCTTTCGCAGACGACAACTTGGCGAATTTTGCGTTGTGACTTGAGCCTGCACCCGTACAAGATCCAGCTGACCCAAGAGCTCAAGGTTAATGACCATAGACAGCGCCGTGTGTTCGCTGACTGGGCATTAGAGCAGTTGGAAGTTGACGCCGATTTTGGCAAAAAAATCATCTTCAGCGACGAGGCGCATTTTTGGATGAATGGCTATGTCAACAAGCAAAATTGCCGTATTTGGGACGAGACCAGTCCACACGAGGTTCACCAAGTGGCAATGCACCCGCAGAAAGTGACTGTTTGGTGCGGATTTTGGGCCGGAGGCGTGATTGGTCCGTATTTTTTCGAAAACGATAATGGTGTGGCCGTCACCGTCAATGGTGAGCGATACCGGTCGATGATAACCAACTTCTTTTGGCCTGAAATCGAGAATATGGATCTGGACAACATGTGGTTTCAACAGGACGGCGCTACGTGCCACACAGCACACGCTACGATGGAAGTTCTGCACGATCAAGCGCCCTTAATGGAAAACCCTATATAATAATCAAAAATTATTAATTTTACACACTTCAACTTATATTAATAATATTTTATTTAAACAATTTAAGTATATAATTTTTCACTTTTTATATAAATTCATTAAATTTTCATTCAACCAAAAATCTCTCCGATATTACATTAAAATCCTTAATTAAAATATAAGAAAACCAGAAAACGTTATAATAGGAGAAGCTTGTCCCAAAATAACAAAAAGGCGAAGGAAGGTGAAAAGTTCTACTCACCAACCGGTCACCAGCATCGTCGGCTCCTGGACTCCTTCTTCACTGTCTTATTTATTTGGTTCTGGATTGTTTCTTACAAACCCTCGAAATCCTAACTATTCACGGATTTTGACGCTAAATTATTAAGAACGAAGGCTGTAATTAATTTGAAACAATCCTACCGGCTGCGCCAGACAAGATAAAGGGAGTAAGAAGGAAATTTAAAAAAATAAAAAAAAATTTAAAATTAAAATGTTTAATTAAAACTAAATTGACACGACCGAACAGAAGTTCATGTACTAATCGAAAAATGTTACTTTTTAAACAAATCTTTTCCCAGGACATATGATCCCAAAGCATGGAATAACACAATAAGCTACATTCCGCTGATTAAGCGTTAACCTCTATTGTCTTCATGCTTCGGGCTAACATAACTAGGTATTAAAATTTGTTGATATTATCCTTACTAATATAATAAATGCGAATGAGAGCTTGTTTGTTTACTTGTTTGTTACGCTTTCACGCCTAAGCCACTAAACCGACTTTAAAAATTCTTTCACCAATGGAAATCTGCATTATCAGCGAGTAACATAGGCTACATTTTGTCCCCGAATTTCGCTTCTTATGAAATAAAGAAATATAATATTGAAATATACAGCGTATAATAATAATAAGTTCCGAACAAAATATAGCAAGATTGGTCCGAGACTTTGATGAAACCAGCTCAGCTGGAACAGAAAAGGAACAAAGTTTGATATAGTAATAAGACTTTTCAAGCCTAACTTAGTCTTGTAATAATTTAGAACGTATTAAAAATGTGATGTGATTTTTAATGTGATTTAAATTACATGCGTTATCTATCTATACAAGTCTTCTAGCGCTCTACCCGCGAGTCTTAATTCAAATACCAATTCCTTATCCTATCTAATTCTAGCTCTTTCTTCGAAATGAAGGATTTTCATACAAACCTTCACCGCCTTAATCACTACTTAAATTTACAAAAAACGTACGTATACGTACGTTTGAAATAAAATAAAACCTGATTTTAATTACTCTGCCCCATAGGTGATAACTTGATAAGCATTATAAATAATGCCCGGACTATCTCATTAACACTCGGTATATAACATATCCATATACATTAATAGTTCTTCTCATGCCTGTGGTGTTTATTTCCGAACCGGTGGTAGACAACAGTTTCGTATAGATTTGACTTTGACTCTCGAACATTTGGCTTGTCCCTTTTGAGAATAGTCTCTGTGACATTGTGTGATTTAGTTCAGGACACCAATCTGTTCGAAAAACAAATGTAAAACTGTTTGTTCTATTAATAGTAAAAGCAAAAAACACAGCATTTGAATTAAAAAATTTGTAATAAAACTGAAATCGATAACTGCTTATGTCATAACGCGCGCTGCGATCTAGACAAAGAAAAGCTAACTAACATTTCACAACCGCAAATTAAAATTCTAATACATTTTTAAGTCATACAGCTAATAAAATTCAATGTAAAAAAATAAATAGTAATTCTAATACAAGACGATATTATAATTTGGCAATACGAAAGAATCGAATTTAAAACCTACCTTTCAAAATCTGTAAAGTTAAAAACGTTTATTAACATGGTGGTAGTTTATATATTACTTGAGAGTGGGGACTTATGTACGCTTGTCTGGGTAGGTAAGACCCACTCGTAACATATTCTACCGTTAACTAGCAAAAAGTATTGTTACATAACAACCGGAACATTCCGGTTTGAAGTTAACCAGTTTATCTACAGGCACACAAAATCTTATTTCCCAAAATTCAAATTCAAATTCACAATACTTTATTCAATATTGAAGTATTACACTTTCTTATTGATTGTCAAACTAGAAACTACCACTGGTTCGGAAAAGAAACACCCAGCCCTGAGAAGAACTGGCGAAAGAAACTCAGTGGATAATAGCTAAAAATAAAGTAATACTGTGTTTCAACTTCAGTGTCAGGAGTGTTTTATTTTGCACTCAAATTAGACAGTGGAGTTCCACTCTCATTGTGACCAACGATGTTTCGCTTTAAAAAAATAATTGTCAAGACAGACTGAAAAGTGTAAAACGTAGAAAATAAGGCAGTTTACAAAAACATACTTCTTACGTTTTAGACGTGCCGAATCATGTGGGCTTATGAGACGCTGAAGCGCTTTAGATCCATTTGTTCGATGCGCCCGCGAAACATCTACTAAATTGTTGTCACTAGGTGGATTGGCAATACCAATTCCAGTAACTCAAAACCTCAGAACAATCCTTATTTAAAGAGTTACAAAGATTTTGCTGGGATCTCTTAGACTCAGATGGTGCACGGTAGTCAAAATATTTTTGTTTATTTTATTATTAACTAAAAACGGCGTCAGTATAACGAAGACTTTATTCGAAATTGAATCGAGCTTAAACAAAAATGAATATACCATATTCATTCTATTTAAAAAAATGAGCAAATTAATTTCGCATCTTAAAGCTAGCAATTAAAGAGCATATCTAGTGATAAGCTGTCCTTGACCATTATGTATCTATCTCTCAGGGGCCGCAAGCAAATTAAATATGTATCTCGCACTCCTCGCACAGGTGATTTACCTGAACACTTTCCGAAGCAGGCATTACGTTGGGAGCAAATCTCATTTGGATATATTTACCATACCAGACGGTTCATTCCATTATGTTTCTAATGTATCTTATTTGTAAGTTTTACCTAATGGGAGGGTTAAATATTAATATTAGGAGTTCCATAAAAAACGTGCATTGATATTATAAATAAAGCAATTCATTTAAAACAGGTCACACGAGAACCACAAACACAAATAAGGCTGAGTCAAAAAACATTTTGACACAAGTGCAAATCGTTTATGATACATGCTTAATTTACAAATAACTATTTACATGTCAAAATAATAAGAAATCTATTATGTTGTATAGTTAGAGAATGAATTGTTCTCTTCTTTCGAATGTCAAATTACTAATGATAGAAAGAGATAAAATAATGTGTGACTATTCCGTTCGACGATGTTGTATCAGTATGGGTTTTACAGTTTTACAAAATACATACAAACCGGTATTTTTTTTGTTTATGTAATGGAAAAATATTTTTAAATCAATTATACATTTAATTCTTATAATATATACTTCATTAATAATGATATAATATTATATAAAATGCTTGAATGCTTAGTGAAACTGAATAGATTTAAAAAAGGTTATTTTATAAATGTAGTTATGTGTGATCGTATAATTTGTACAAATTGGTTCCACTAACAGATAAAAGATAGTTTTTCCTATTTATGTTAGTAGTACATAATACCTAATTTTATGTAATATACGTACAAACTTATTTAGTTAACTATATTCGAACATTTTTGTAACTAGTTCAAGTCTTAACTTAAATCTATTATAGATTCAATTTTAAAGTTTACAAGTTTTATGAATATATAACTTAAATTTTGATAAAAATATATGTAGATACAGTGCGAAGTTTGAAAATTAAGTTTTGGATTTTCTCGAACAAACGAGCTTTCATTAAAATTGTGCATACCTGCAACATCGATCGATGGCCAATTGGACAGGTCTTGTAGAGCGGTAGTTAGCCATTTTTAGTGACATTTTGATTTTACTTTTCTAAAGAACTAAGAAACCTAATCAATATCAAACAAAAACTCAATAACAAGTTGCCTATCTACTCGTAATTAACCGATATTTAATAATAAAAAATATAATATATCTATTGTTTCTTTAATCTTAAGGGTGCTTTTTGGCTGGCGCTGATTGAAAAATATAAGAATACGCTAATTACATGTGAACATATTACATAAAACGTTAGTTATTTACTAAGTAATAACTTATTTATGTCTTAGTAGGTATTTATAAAAATATATTATATATTAAACTTACTATATACTTAGTAACAAACATTTTATAATTTTAAAAATATTTTAAATGAATGATTGCTTATCTAGGAGTCAACATTTCAGTCATAAGAAGTGAGTTTGATTTCTGTTGATAATAAAGTCGCATATGTTGTTTAATCATTTGTGTTGTAATACATATACCTAACATATATGAAACACTAAAAATATACGTATAATAGAATAATCATTAATGATAAATAATAATTAATTTAAAAAATTACAGACTAAAAACAATTCCAGACAACCATTTCTTATAAGGCAAGGAGGTTTTATTATCACACAATAATTGTATAGCTTTTATATAAATTCAACAAATACACATTAATCTGTATTATATAATATAAATGAATTTATTTTATTTCGCACTTTTTAAATTTTTATTGCATTTATTTCGAGCTTTTGCTTTTAGTAATTCTCCTGTAGGTGTATTTATAGTATTTATTTTTGACATCGTAGCGTAATTAAGTAGAATTAAAAAAAATACAATTTGTTAAAAAAGACAGATAATTGGCAATACATTGCTATGCATTTGTATTTTGAATATTATTTTTAGTTACGAATATACCATCGTGATCGCGAAACGTTCATTACGTTTTCAAAATTTAACAACAATTCTTTTTTTAAAACACAAAAATAACAGATAAAAATAAAATTAAACTGTAGTAGACTAGTCCCTTTCCCATAGATAAAGTAAGCTTTGTTCGTTCGTTATATTATTTTTGCTTCTCACTTTTTTTTAATTACGCGTTTTGTGGGGTTGCTCTACAATCACCAAACAATACAAACACATTTATGTTTTATAACACGTAATTTTTACCGACTCGTAAAATGCAACCAGAAATTATGCTATTTAACTTTTTTACAGCTAATAAAATATTAATTTTGTAGAGATATATATATATATATATATATAAAAAAAACAAAAAAAAAAAACAAAATTCGTGTCCGACCCGTGAAGTGGTTATTAGGTATCATGTGTCGGTTCTATTTATGTAATAATTTTTAAAATACTAAGCCAAAAAATTACCTAAATATATTAATTGTGTTTAACGACACTGTTAGTGGTAAAAACGTGGACAACTATACATATATATATATATATATATATATATATATATATATATATATATATATATATATATATATATATATGTATTCAACGTTCGTACCTATATACGTAATACTGACAAGACTCTCTATAAACGATTATAATTTGAAAGTTTCATATTAAACGATATAATAAATTTGTAATGAATTCAGTAAACATAACATAACGAACAAAGAAAACTAACCACTATCAAGTATGTGAATAAAGTGAATTAATGCAATATATCTTCATTATCTGCGAGTACATTTATTTTAATATTATTATAAAAAGGAAAAAAAAGCGGATATTTTTCCAACCACACAATAAAATATTGTACTTCTTCGGGCTCCACTCAAATGGGATTTATGCAGTATTTTCGACTGAATATATTTAGTCTTCTCTACTCTTGTAAATCCTTACGTTGCTCCATTACTGTTTTATTTTAAGATATTATTCTTAAAATCAATGCTCATTGAAAGTATAATTAATTAAATTTCTACCAAGAGCTTCCATTAAACGTGGAAGTGTAAAGGTGTGAGAAGCAATCAAAGGGTCAACATCGAACCTGCGATATAGTATGTATGGTATGGTAAAAGGTTTCTCCAAATTCCATAACCTACACAGTTAAAATCCCACGTTACGAGGTGGGTTATGTAAATGTAATTTTATATTGAAGGTACTTCAAACTTTAAATATATTTTAATAGAATTAATATATATTTGAATTTCTGTGATAAAGTAATAACGTTAGAGTGATTATTCGAAGCAGACAATTCTCGTAACATTTGCTTGGATAGGAAATTGTTAACGAATTCGACAGAGTTGCCGCCGGCCATATTGTCTTCCCTCACACATTAGACTATTCAACGTTTATTCAATTTAAGTAACGTTTCCACAGTGTGACTTATTGCGAAAAATAATTACTCTATTACACTATGTTTACACAGATACAATAAAGCTGTGTCGCTTTTCGCATCGTACGTTACATTAGTTCGTTTCATTCTCCTAAGCTATACGACGAATTTTAATATGGTTTTCGTTATAATTTCTCTCCGATGGTTTTAGTTTACAATGTATTTATATTTATACTTAATAATCTACTGGCTAGATATAAGGTCGCAAATTCAAAGGTCCTGGGTTCAAACACTAGGGTGGGCGCACACACTAGTACACCATACAATGACCCGCACCAAATGGAGAAATATTGATGTTTTGTTATATTGGTGAGAGCGCTACCGACGAGGCATCGACGTATATTTGCTTCACTTTCCGTTTTGTATCGAATACATTTCGGAGAATGGGTTCAGGACTTACACGAGTTAATTCCGCCCGCCCCCCTTTTACTATCGAACGGCCAGGCAAACACGCCCAAAGCGCCATAGGTACACAGTGGAAATTATCCGCCTTCGTACAAAGCACTTCGAATCCACATTTATCATTCACACAGCAAAACCGTGTAATACGTTGCTGAGTCTGTATTACCCGATATTGGTGTCTTCAAATCCAGAGTAAACAGGTTTCTTCTAGGGAAGCATGCTACATCCTAGATCGTGTCGACGGTTTACATCAGGCAATACAACGGTCAAGCGCTGGCCTATAAATATAAAAAAATACCACGGTTAAAACAAAAAGAAATGCAATAAATCAATTTATTGCCGAATCGTATATTTAAGTGCCGTCCGTATATCCATTTGTTTATAGAAAAATCACAGTAAAAGCTTATCAATCAAATCATTTATTTTGTGTCTATGCAAGTTTATAGACAAAAAATAAATGATAATTAAACCTTCACAAAAAGTTACAATCTTTTACTTTAAGTTAATCATTACTTAAAAGATTAACTTAAAGTAAAAGAAATACTTCAAAATTTTAAAATCACATTAAAAATGTTAAATCCAATATACTCGAACAATGTTATATTTCCTTAATAATTTTACCGGCAAATAAATAAATTAGACTTTACAGCATCAACTTCGGAGGCTTATTGCTTCGACCGATGTCTTAAAGAAAACTTTTGCTGAAAAGACTTTCGAACAAATAAGGACTGGACTGAGCAATAAAAAATGTATGTGTGCTATAAATACATAAACGTACATATGGTACTATACTTATTTGCTTTTAACAAATAAATACACACATTAGGAACAAATCCCATTATTAACTACATTATCGGTTAGTAACATAGGCTACATTTTGTCCCCATATTCCCAAGGGAACGGGAACTACGCGGGGGAATCCGCGGGCAAAACGCAAGTGTAATGTATATCTTCGTATATTCAAAAACAGCTGGAGTAAACGTTACGGGGATACTTTATTTAAAAAAAATATATTGAGAAAAAAAACAGATGAGAAACTCTTCTTCATTTAAATTACAAAGCATATAAAATTGTCATTAGTATTTTGAATTTTTTCTATCAAAAAAAGTTCTGTGACTTATCTATGAAAGATATATTTAAAGAGAATTTCCACCGCATATTCATTAGATTAATGACATAAGAAAAGTGAACAGCTCTAATTTGTTGTAAGTATTTCTTAATGCCAAATAATAAAAAAATAAAAATAAAAGAATTTGTTAAAAAAATTAAAAAAATTTTTTGGTGTGAGCCACCCTTAAACCTTAGGGTTATAAAAAATAGTTATAAACCTATTCTCAGTCCTATAGAATCTATATATAAAATTTCATCAAAATCGGTCAAGCCGTTTCGGAGGAGTATAAACACTAAAACTGTGACACGAGATTTTTATATATATAGATTAAGATTATTATTATATTTAAACTCAGGTTATATTTTTTATTTATGGCATTGGAGGTTCGAGTAATAAAGATAGACATCGTAATATTGTTTGTAATTTATAGATGTTATTCACAATATCATGGCTTAGAAAATACACCGCATAGCGGGCGCGCGTCGCTCTATATGCAGGTTGTAGCAAACCCCTACAAATTTAATTTAATAGTCCATTATACAAATATATTTGTGAAACAGATGAGCTTTTTATAAATCTTCTTAACATACTTTTAGCACTTCGAAATAGTAATTGAAGTTAAGTGTTATTAAAAAACTTATTTTACGTTACCTTACGTTATCTTACGTTTTTTTTTTCTATTGTACAGATGGGCGGACGCGCGTTTGGGTATGATGGTAAGTGGTCACCAACGCCCATAGACATTGGTATAACAATAGAAAGCCATTTTACATGAACAAGATAGACACAGCAATAAATAATGGAATTCCTCTCTTACTTAAATTGAATGTTATCTGTATCGATGGAAAGGGGTTTTTGAACATTAGTAGCATTTATAGACTCTTCTTTATTATGAAATTTCCTTTACTTCATGTTTTATTATTGGTTTCATTGCGTACTGTCAAAACACACGATTATGGTCTCCCTAAACAGAAGCAGTTATGTAATATCGTATTATATTATTTATCGTATTTAATTACGATCATCGACATCGAATCATTACAATAATAAACGTAAATAATTATTGCAGTAAATTTCAATAGTTATAACAAAATTATAGTTGAGCAACAAAATTAATTATAATGGAAATATAACGCCTTCATTGACCTCTTCTTGTCTGTTATAGTTTTGTTTTTCTGACTGCATTGGTATAATTAACTATATCTCAAAAAATATGCAAAATATGATATACTACCGACCTCTCTAGAAAATAAGTATCGCTTAAATGCTTATGATAACATCTCAGAATAAATAATATTACGTAGAAAATAGAAATTTAATAAACATTTCTTTGTTCAAAATTAAATAACATCCTGTACCATCTCCGTGATTTTTTTACCCTTTGCGAGTCACGCTTAGTTAATATAACGTTGGCGCAGAATGTTGTAAACAGGAGTATGCAATTTAATTTTAAGCGACTTTAGTCGACGTGGCTTATAGTGTGTACAAGCTTAATGAAATGAATCCTCATTTGACAGGCCAAAAGTAAGCGTCAACATTTAATCGCACAACAATGTCAGAATTAATAAAGGTTACCTACCAAAGGCGACGTGTGGCGACATCGTTCGTTAATCGTTTAAATAAGAGCAGCAGGTTATAAAATAATAACAGTAATTACAATTATCAAACTATAGCTAGATTTTAAGCCTATATTGTTCTGAAAATTGTATATGACGTAATTAAATTGTGTTTTATTGTTACATCGCACTTTTATTGGAAATGTGTCTATTTGCATGTGTCAATGCCGTCAAAGATTTCATGTGCGATTTATAATATCACATGTTACATGGCACTTGAAAACAGTATTACCACACTTATTTTTTAAAATTCAAACGCATTGTTTGATTATCATATAGGTATCTTCGTCTTAAATGATTTAAATTTAAAACATTTAAGAAGAAGTATCCATACTTAGTATTGTTATGATAACAATATTAAAACTGTTCGATAGCTACTTGAAATAAAATATTCAATATAATATTGTAAAGAAAATGAACGTGAAAATTGATTGGATAAATCGAGACAACTATTTTCGTATTTGATGTTATGATTATATTAAATAGTTGATTGACAAGAAATGACGTCACGCGATATATTCTTACGTTATATAAAATGAAACTATATAAGCGAATCATAGTATATAACATAATACCTACCATCGCTGTCAGGTAACGAGGCGCTGCTTAATTTGAATCATTACGTATCGCAATTGCACCAAAATATTTTAATGCCATCAGAGGTAATGATTATCCACTACATTAATTACACGAAATTACATCCAACGTACTTTTCTGTATCTCTTATTACGTATTCATTAACTCATTTTAGATTCAAGAATTTTAATTTTATGATGTTACATCGTTAACTTTGATAATTTTATAATTGTTATACATTACGGAATAAGTTATTAAGTACCTATTAAATATTTGACTAATAAAGTTTTCATAGTTAAAGTTAAGTCATTTGTGAGTTAAATAGTTTTAATAGTCATTAAAGATCATATAAATTTAGTGTCAGCGATCAATAAACACTCAATCGTCAGTGTTGCTTGCAGTATCTATATTTTCATTTCATTTTTTTCTTTTCTTCTTTTCTTTAATATACGTCGTACTTATGCTAGTTGAGGTAAAATATTCGGCCAATGTCACGTATAAAAGAGATGACATACATAAGAACAATCAGTTTCAAATTTTATGTGTATTATACAGTGGCGTGGTATGGGGGGGCGGCACTTTGCCGGGGGCTAAATTTCAAAGGTGGCGGTTAGAGAAAAAAATATTTAAATATAAAAAAAGAAAATTGAATAAAAATAAAAGTTATTTCACTTTTCAGAGTAGTGTTATTCAATAAAAGTACCCTTTTTGCCATGCTCAATTTTTTTATAATAAATTACAAAAAGTAAGAGGGCGGCAAATTTGGAATTCGCACCAGGTGCTGGTAACCTATGCTACGCCAATGGTCTTATGAGGATGTGTAGAAACTATGTAATACCACAGAAGCCGTCTAGAACAACATTGTATAAATTAATTAATTATTGTAATAGAACATATAAATAATATAAAAACCTGTAATCATTATAATTTCAATTTATTCGTTACATTTTTTTTTTAATAAATGCATAGTATTCTTTTGTCAGGAGAGTATCTAGTGTCATGTTTACTGGACGTTGAATATCAGAGAGATATTTATATGAAGCATCTTGATTCTTAGGACAACATCTACGATTAATATCACAATAAAGAATATATAAAATCAGGGAAATATAGTAAATTTTGTATGTAGAAAAAGTAAGTCTATGGTTTAATCTTAATATCTTTGATTAGTATTGACAGAATGTCACAAAGCTACCTATGGGCGGAGTCTATGCTTGATTTTCGATATTTATAGTGAAATGGGAGACGAACAAAGCTATTAAAGACTTACAGTAATAATATTCAACCCACGTGCTATATTCACTGGACCCTCGTTGCTATTTTTATATAATCTTCAATAGAAAATTTGTTCTCATGAAAAATATTAACCTTCTAACATAAGAAGGTAACTAGCAGAAATAAAAGACATATGTACTAATGCATGTTAATTATTCAGTGGCGGCGAGTAACGGAGGTGGTAACAATTAAGCCGATAGAGCTCCTACCGTATGCTTTTCCAAATAAATTTATTTCACTTTAATAAAATACGATAATAATAATTTTATCACTTAGTAATGATCTTGTATTTGTTTATGGATATGTTAAATTATTTTATTAGAAGCCGATATTATATCGTGTTATTTTTTGCATTTTCATTATTAATTTAATAATAAGTAACAGCCTGTAAGTATCCCACTGCTGAGCTAAGGCCTCTTCTCCTCAAAAAGAGGAGTTCTAAAACATTTCTAATTGAGAAATCGCTGAAATTCGTCTATTGTTACTACGAATTAATACTAAACAATTTACTTTAAAGACTTTTAGAGAACCTGTAGTAACGAAAAACACAAACAATTTTCGACTTTAAGTCTTGATTCTTAAACTAAGTTTAATCTTGCCGTACATAGAAACAGGTTCAGCAAATCCAAAGGCACGTTTGCACCTTGAACGTTCAAAAAGAAACAACAATAAACGATCCGTTTTAAAACACCTATTACGACGAAGAGCAAATGGCTTAAGTTTGTTTTTGATTTCTTTTAACACTTCTAATCTATCAATACTTAATATATCCGTTTTTACTTTTGAATAAAGAATATAACTTTGGTTATAAAAACCACACGTTTATTTAATTTAAATTGATATTTCAGTAACAGCCTGTGAATGTCCCACAGCTGGGCTAAGGCCTCTTCTCCTCTTTTGAGGAGAAGGTTTTGGTGCTTATTCCACTACGCTGCTCCAATGCGGGTTGGTGGAATACACATGTGACAGAATTTCAGTGAAATTTGACACATGCAGGTTTCCCATGCAACTATATTGACAAATTATGCTTTCCCGGATTTGAACCAACGATCATCGGTTAAGATTCTCTCTGTTTTTTTTTTATTTAATTATAATATATTAATTTTTGTCCTGTTTATCTATGTAATGTAGCTTTTTGATGTATAATAATTAATATTGGGCGTGTCCCACCTTCGTAACAGGGTACGAGGATCTCCAATCAGGTGAAGGTGAAGCTGGATCTTTGGCCCACCTTTAGAGAGGTTTATCCAGTGGTAGACTACGATAACTTTGAAATGTTTTGTTCTCATTAACGACAAAAATAGTTGTACAACAGAAATTACACAGGTAATTTTGGTATAAATTTACAACACGCTCTTAATTTTGGAATAAAAATTAACTTCATCCTTGGTGTCGCCATTACGGTACAAACTGTATAATGTTACATTTTAAATATTCCAAGTCCAACGATTTAACCTTTATACGTTATAAGTTGAAAATATAACTAAAAATCAAATTCATTATATTTTATACAAATCGACTCTAACGAAGTATTTTTGCAAGATATTCATTACAATTAATATAATAATAATTATCGTGTGACATTATTCACACAAGGCCATCTGATCCCAAGCTCAGCAGAGCTTGTACTATGGAAACTAAACAATTGATATACTTTTACTCGGTGGTAGAGCTTTGTGCAAGCTCGTCTGGGTAGGTACCACCCACTCATCAGATATTCTACCGCAAAACAGCAGTACTTTGTATTGTTGTGTTCCGGTTTGAAGGGTGAGTGAGCCAGTGTATACATAACATCTTAGTTTCCAAGGTTGGTGGCGCATTGGCAATGTAAGTGATGGTTAACATTTCTTACAACGCCATTGTCTATGGGCGTTGGTGACCACTTACCATCAGGTGGCCCATATGCTCGTCCGCCAATCTATATAATAAAAAATAAAAAAAATAAAAAACTTACATAGACTACTTTCTTTTGTAAATACATATTTATATAGATAATTACACCCAGACTCAGGACAAACAGACATGTTCATGCACACAAATGTCTGTCCTGGGTGGGAATCGAACTCACGACCTGCGGCGTGAAAGGCAAGGACCTTACCAACCACAACCGGCTCATCGTCGTATATATAATGATATTATAATAAGGTCCTCCAGACCGATTTCGGCCACGGCGGCCAATCTCAAGAGAGGTTAGCCAACTGCGCAGGAGATATTATAGTGCACAAGTGTGTGCGCAAACACAGGTGCACTATCTTTTCCTTAGCTCTCATAATCCGATGGGACGGCGATCCAACACGACCGGAAAGAGTTCAGGCGCAGGACCAACGGCTTAACGTGCTTTCCGAGGCACGAGAGTGTACACACTTGCACCTTCCAGACTCCGGGCTGCTACTGAGAATTATCTGACAGAAAAACCCAATAACTGTTTATTGGTCCGAGCTGAGAATTGAACCCAGGACCACCGGGTCTGCAGCCTAATATCTAGCCACTAGACCAACGAGGCAGTCATATATATTATAATATAAAGCAATCATATATTGTTCTTTATTAATTAAGTATTTTGACGTTCACAGGCATAATCCTATCGGTTTGTCTGTTACGCTTTCACGTCTAAACCACTGATCATCATGAGATACATGCACACACGTTGTCAGAGATACAGAAAAGAACATAAGGTACATAGCACTTGCCCTTCACGCGGGCTAAGCCGCAGCCGGAAACTCGTAATATGTAAGTAGCTACTTCCGGAACATGATATTGTACGTATGCATTATTAATTTCTAGAAGATATAATATATTATGTAATTATATTGTTTCTATTAAAATTCTCATGTATATGCACTAAAATAAGGAAATGGTTTATTATATAAATATGTAGTTTTGTTATCGATTGTAATATATTATATCAAAAAATTTACCCCAAATAAAATTGTACGTACTTAAATAACGACAATTACATTGCAACACAGCCGCGGACGACAGCGCTCAATAGTTCTTACCTATCGGGTAGCTAGGACACGAGGTCATGACCTCAGTTGTCCATGAAATTTTCGTCATTTACAATTGAAAATGACAATTAATATTTTTATGGGTAATTTTTTTTATTAGAATTCTAAAAATGATTACATTTATAGAACCGACTAACGATACCTGATAACCAGTTCACGAGTCGGACAGAGTTTTTGTTACATACCTGTATATACTATATGGTTTGTTTTCCTCTTGTATTCGCCTTTGTTTGGCTTTGTTTGGCTTCATGGAGAGCCAATATATGCGGACATATATGTTCGAGAATAACTCTGAGAACCTTTTATTTCCTTTGGGTTCTTCTTCAAACATTTATAGATATATCTGGTAAACAATAACCCCCGTTATTTGTTTGACAACTAGAAATTATTATAAAGCACGGTTCACAGTTGAGATGTAAACGGTATAATATATTACCGCTTAATAATGTACCAAATGTGTAATTTGGTACACACTTTTTGATAATAAAAATTGTTCATAACAATTTATATGAATGATCTACAACTATAAAGTTTTTGATATTCTTGTTAGTTTTTTTTTTTTTTTTTATTGTGTAAGTTGGCGGACTAGCATATGGGCCACCTGATGATAAGTGGTCACCAACGCCCATAGACAATGGCATTGTAAGAAATGTTAACCATCACTTACATTGCCAATGCGCCACCAACCTTGGGAACTAAGATATTATGTCCCTTGTGCCTGTAATTACACTGGCTCACTCACCCTTCAAACCGGAACACAACAATACAAAGTACTGCTGTTTTGCGGTAGAATATCTGATGAGTGGGTACCTACCCAGACGAGCTTGCACAAAGCTCTACCACCGAGTTAGTGAAGTTATATAAGCTAAAACTTCCGAAAGGACTTTTCTATATGCTTGTATACCTATATTATGTATTTGAGCTTCAAACCGCACAGAATACAAGATACCTTCAGAGGAAAGCTATGGAGTTTTCTATTCTAATGTTATTGGTTTCAACTCGGTTTTTATCTGTAAGGCTATGCTTTTTTCTCAATAAATTATTATTATTATTATTATTATTCAACTTTATTTTGTTAGCTGTTACAAACACAAAGCAATGTAAAATATTGTTTTAAATTAGTGTAATTTGTAACCTTAACATAATAACAAAAGACCTGTATCTATTTTTCTCAACCGTAATCATCTTATTTTACCATAATTTGACGGTGAAAGAAAACATCATAAGTAAACCTGCAAATTCAAGTCAAATTTCATTGAAATTCTATCACATGTGTATTCCACCAACCCGTATTGGAGCAGCGTGGTGGAATAAGCTCCAAAATAAAAGAAGAGGCCTTAGCCCGCAGCGGAACATTCACAGTCTGTTACTTGCTCCATACAATAACTATAATTACAAAGAACAAAATGAAAGTGCGTTCTTTAAAGTACAATCCGGAGATATCAGTTATCAAGATTGAATAGACAGGTGATTAAATTCACCCGATTAAATTCGATACAAAAAGTTTGCCGGTTTTAAAGCAAGTCCACTTACATAACAATCCAGTTTGAACTGGTTCCTTGTATTTAATAATGGGAGCAGAAATAACTTAGTATGCACTTGTAAATTTACGTTATGTTGGTGAGTGTAGGTATGTATGAGATAAGTCGAAATTTAAGGCGTTTTTACTTTAAGTGGGTGAGGTGACCGTAATTTACACTGTCTTCGGTTATATAATACATTTAAATATATATAGAGCATAACAATATTATGACCATTAAAAAAATGTATACGTAAGTTAAATATTTATGGAACGTTAAATGATGATTTTAATGTTTATGAAATTTCACATTTTCAATTCACAATGCACAACATATAAATATCACGAAGTAAATAATTCGTATACTGTACAGTATTAAAGAAAATCAACCTACTAGCTATTATTTATTGCGAATATTTGGATTATAATTATATAAGTACTGCAATAGAGGAAATATGGTCTTTTACCTATTTACTAGGCTTAACCTATTGTCGCAGCCTTAAATCAAAGTAAGCACTATAATTAAGTTTATTAAGCTAAATTTATGTTTACCATTCATTTCGTGCTCGGCGGTACGGGGTTTTAGCGTTGGTCTCGTAAGACATGTAAATCCGCAAAGCTAAACCGCAATGGAGTATTTAGTTGGAAGAATCCCACGCGTCGGCATTTCATTAGTACAAAAAGTTAAACACATTATTACCAGATGCTTTTTCTTTAAAACATTAAAACAACTAGTTTTTAATTACTATTATTAATTTCTAGATGTACTTAAAAGCAAAAAAATATGTAATCAACAGTTTTAAAATTCGTCGCCCATAAGCCATATTATGTATCCATACGTTAAGCGAATGTTTACGTAAATTCCAATTGCATACACTTCGTGATTGGAGATCTTGTTACGAATATGGATTTTACTAATTATTTCATTGATTAATTATTATTAAGAGACAATATAGTATAATTAAACGTTCATTCGAATTATCATATAATTAATTTGTAACCTAGATTACCTAAATCATTTTGAATAATTGTTACTTACACATAATTTAATTGCAAGTATTAATAGCTCTTTTAGCCCCTAGGATAACATAATAAATGCAATTTATTAGAAATTCGAGCCTGAACAGCAATTTGTTACAGCCGTTTTGTACTAATTTATTATTGTAATGTGAAAAGCTCCTATGCAAATAAAATAGCAACGTTGTAGATGGAGAAATAGTCTATTTCATTCGCATTTGTAATAATTATTAGTTTTAAAACTTTTTTATTAATATTCTATTTGGTTCCAATTAATCTTATATTATTATATTATAGATATATTTTAATGATATTTGTCAATTTTCATGAGCATGAGTGGTTTAAGAAAGCATAGAGGTAATAGAGGACAAACATACAAAGAAAAGGTATTTTTATTAATTAATAGTATAGCATAATATATCAATGGATATTTTATGCTATACATAACTTATAAAACAATATTAGAGGTTTTTTGTTATCCATGTCCCATAAGCTTATTGCATAATACCTATTTATAAATTATATAGTCACAGAAACGAAACGAAAGTCACAGGTCGTCCGCCTTGTGATAAAACAGTAGCAATGGTTGAATGCGTCTGACTCGACAGAAAATTGAAGATTATGATCAACTAGTGGCTTAGACCATGTGTGGGAGGAAGGCAAGTGTCAGGTACCTTTTGTCTTATCCTGTACCCCTGACAACGTTTATGCAAAGTGTCATGATCAAATGATCACTGGAGTAGAATGTAATATTATTTTATTGGTGGTAGAACTTTGTGCAAGCTTGTCTGGGTAGATACCACCCACCCACAGGTCGAAGACGATAGTTATCGGGTTATTAATATATTTAATATTTAAGCGTAAAATAGTTCTGTTCGAGATGACTTGCTCTTGCCCTCGTTAATAAGGGGTTTTCCAATAGGGACGCTTGAACTTTGACAGCTGATTGCGGCCATGTTGTTTGAGTGACAGCTGTCAAATGCAGTGTGTTATATTCATTCCGTCCTCCCAAACCACCATGGCAGGTTACAGTGTCGAGCAGCACGTGCAAATCATAAAATTGTTTTATGAAAATGGGTCTTCAGTTCGAGCAACGTTCCGCGCACTTCGCCCGTTTTACGGTCGCGATGATCGTCCTGCCGAGTCGACTATCCGTCGATTGGTGGACAAATTCGAGTCAACCGGGTCAGTTAACAATCAGCCGGTTCCCGTGCGTCAACGTAACGCGAGATCTGCCGAGAATATCGCCGCTGTGCGCGACAGTGTCCTCGAAAACCCGCGGCAGTCAATTCTGCGTCGCGCACAGGAACTCGGCCTTTCGCAGACGACAACTTGGCGAATTTTGCGTTGTGACTTGAGCCTGCACCCGTACAAGATCCAGCTGACCCAAGAGCTCAAGGTTAATGACCATAGACAGCGCCGTGTGTTCGCTGACTGGGCATTAGAGCAGTTGGAAGTTGACGCCGATTTTGGCAAAAAAATCATCTTCAGCGACGAGGCGCATTTTTGGATGAATGGCTATGTCAACAAGCAAAATTGCCATATTTGGGACGAGACCAATCCACACAAGGTTCACCAAGTGGCAATGCACCCGCAGAAAGTGACTGTTTGGTGCGGATTTTGGGCCGGAGGCGTGATTGGTCCGTATTTTTTCGAAAACGATAATGGTGTGGACGTCACCGTCAATGGTGAGCGATACCGGTCGATGATAACCAACTTCTTTTGGCCTGAAATCGAGAATATGGATCTGGACAACATGTGGTTTCAACAGGACGGCGCTACGTGCCACACAGCACACGCTACGATGGAAGTTCTGCACGAGCAATTTCTGGACATGGTCATCTCGCGCGGAGGCGACGTGAACTGGCCACCGAGATCGTGCGATTTGACCCCGCTGGACTTTTTCTTGTGGGGTTTTCTTAAGTCGCAGGTCTATGCCAACAAGCCGCAAACCACCGATGCCCTCAAAGTCAACATACGCCACGCCATCGATCAAATACAGCCCGATTTGTGCGCCAGAGTCATCGAAAATTGGACCTTTCGTGTGCGCGCCACCAACCGAAGCCGTGGCGGTCATTTGAATGATGTCATATTCCATACATAATGGGGTCGATAGACCTTCCAAATAAAAAAAAAATTTCGCAAATATCTCCTATCCTACATGTATTTTTTTTTGCATTTCAAAGATCAAGCGCCCTTAATGGAAAACCCTATACATAGTCCATACGTTTTTAATCAAAAAAAATATTCAAATTTATATTGTGTTTTGCCGTAAATAGTAATATCATCCGAATAGCCACATTAATTTTCAAAAACTTTGAAAGTTGAAAACGCTATTACACTCTAAGCTAAGGGAATACCACGAAATTGATTTAGTTTTATCTGCTTCGATTTAATTCTGTATATTGTTCTTTTATAGTAGTATCGGTACTTGGTGATACGCATTTTGTAAGATCACTATGCTGTGATAAAAAAATACACTTGAGAAATAATTTGATCTAAAAATTTGGAATATAGGTACATGGGATTTGAGTTGCGTATATTTGACGTTTTTATGACTTTTATTTAATTGTTATGAAAACCTAAGCTCAAATCAAAGATCAATGTTTTAAATTCGGAAGAGATATTCGAAAATAAAGGAATAGTAGGATGTTTCTGCCATGCTGCAAACTTTTGTCAGCTCTTTAGGTCCTCTCCAAGAAAAATTGTAAAATGAACCTTTTTCGTCTACGTGGTAGTACATTTTAAATGAGTTCATTTACACTTCTACAATCGTGATTTCTTTTGCTGAAACAGTATTTTGACCTTTGATTGTTAAATAAAGCTTTTAAATATACAATTATTAATGAAGCTTACTAAGTTAACGAAATATTAACTGAACAGGCATTTTTCTTTTTATTGAATAGCTTAAAGAAGCAGCCACACGCATGCATATAATCCTAATTGCTTTCTTAATTATTTCTGCTTTAGTTTTCATGACAGACAGAAAGACGGAAAATCTGAAAAGCTATATTTATTTGTCTAATAATATAAATCTATATATAAGTTTATTGTAAGTATTAATATATCATCTCTAAATATTGTTTAACATTGCAAATAAAATTTAATATCTATATATATAAAAATCTCGTGTCACATTTTTAGTGTTTATACTCCTCCGAAACGGCTTGACCGATTTTGATGAAATTTTATATGTATATTCTGTAGGTATGAGAATAGGTTTATAACTATTTTTTTTAATTTTTTTGATATAGTCTTTCATTTTTATTTTTTTATAATGTGACTTTAAAAATACATACAATCCTAAATTTTCACCCTTATAACATCAACCCCTATTTTTTAATAGAGATATTAGTAACTCAATCATTTTCAACCTCGGTCGATAACTGGATCAATTAACACTTGATCAGTTATCCCCGTCAGGGGTCTTTGATGTCACTTCTCACCATGTAAGCAGAACGGAGTAAGGATGCGAGCGTTCTCCTATCTCTCTTGCAATAAGCTGTATCTCATTTCTTACACAGTTTTCGGAAAAAAATCTGCCATTATTATTGTTTGTACTTCGATCGCAGTAGCGACGTTTACAATTATAATTTTATAATTTCCGTGTAATTCTCAACTAAATTTATTATAAATTTGCAGTGCTGTAATTATTGTTATTATTAATTATTAATATTAAGAGTATTTCTACTGTATTATTCTAAAGGAAAAATATTGTGAAAGGTAAGTTAAATAACAAAAATGTGAGTGTACTTATGTACCTGCGTTAGACATATTATAATAAAAAAAAAACAAATCATAGTGTGGGACCATTGTACGAAGAGCATGAGCACATAGAAAACGTAGACAGAACCTAAAAATATAATAAAAAATGTGCGATCGGCGGACCTCCGGGAGGAACGAAGTTCTTTGCGATATTTTTTTTTAACTTAAAACGTGTTTGAAATTGTAGGTTTTTAATGATTATATTTCTGTATATTTGTCACACTCCCGTGCCACGAAAGGCACGTAATGCCGTTGGTCCTGCTTCTTACCTGAACTTTTACCGTTCACGTCGGTTTACCGGCCTATCGGATTATGAGAGTGCACCTGTGTTTACGCACACACTTTTGCACTATAATACGTCCTGCGTAGTTGGCAAATCTTTTTTGAGATTGGCCATCGCGGTCGAAATCGGTCAGGAGGAAATTATTCATCGGAGTGTGCTCTCAGTGGCCTCAGAGGCATACCCTGGCGACGATAATCGATGGAGATCTCTCGCTACCGAGCGTGATTAACGCCATGTTGGAAAAACAGGAGGAAATTGTTCCTACTTTTTTATCACACCAAAAAGAAGGGCACCGCTTCTTAATCAACTCTCCCGTTCACATTTGTATATTTTATGTTATTTTTATAACGTTTTCAATGCAAAAATGTCAAGTAAGAATTAAAATTGATAAATTTCATTTAATACCTTAGGAAAATAGTAATTTATTCAAAATTAAATATAAAATAGCGAATTATAAGTTAATAAAAAAAGAGTTCAAATTATATTTACATTTGTATAGAATGGAGGTTCTCATTGGCCGCACACAATCCTTATTGTCAAATCTGAAAATTTGCACACTTCCACATACAACCGCTAGAATAGATAGAATCAGTAGAATCAGAAAGAAAGAGGGGAAAGGGCTCTTGGAGGACAACGCTTTTTTGTTACATGACAATTTCTGCCAGGTCACTCTACTTTGCAGTAGTAAAAGAACTTTGTTCCAATAAATGAAAAAATGTGTAGAGCATGTTGTACTTTACTTTATGCATTATTATTATATCCCCTGTACCGAACACACATACACTGTACTGTATGGGCGAATGATTATATCTTATTGATTAAAAAATACACGGGATAAAATCCTTATTTTACCCGTACGAAGTCGGGTCGGGCAGCTAGTAATATTATATAATTATATATGTTTACTTTATAAAAAAATATTTATGCATAACATATTTCAGTGAAAATAAAATCCTTTAAGTGTTTTTTGTACAATGTTGAGTACTGTTGTATTATTAAAATAATATTAAATGGCACTCTTCAGCATAGAGTAACTTATCCATTAGTCCACGGTCGGTATACAAGACCGGGCGTGCATTTGTCTCACTCACTGTTGCCAACTTAGCGGTTTTCCCTCTAAATTTGGGGGTAAGTCAGATGAAATGGGGTTTTTTAGGGGCACCATTTGTTTAGGGGTTTTTTTAGAGAAATTCTCGGTTAGGGTCATCATAAAGGAGGGCTGTAGGAGAAATGGTGGGCCAATTAGGCCACTTAGAACATCCACGGTAAGTGGGAAAGGGGTAAACCGAAAAAAAAGTCAACCGCTGCACAGTACTTAGTTTTCTATTTAATTCAATTCATCGGTCAGAGGGATTTGGGGGGATTTCGAGATGGTTCTAGGGGAACGCTTCTCAGAGGATGGCAGCACTGGTGGTCTCACTTTGACATTTTGTATGTCAATGTCAAAAACTAGGTAAATATTGGGTGTTTTGAAATGGATTAGCTTAAAGTAACATAATTTTTTCTTCTGGATAGCATAAGATATGCTAAAATGAGTAATAAAGCAGCAAAAGTCGCAGAACTATTTACAAAAACCATTGCTCAAACAAAATGTTTTGATCATAACCTACGTAAGGTAATGTTTATAATATTAGGTCATTTTAGCTACAATCAATTTAATTCTCGGGAACCGAAAAATTTCATTGAAATTGCTATGTATTTTTACAATATAAATAGGCTGCCCCTTCGAAATGATTTCAACAAATTACGTAACTAATTTAGTCCTAAAAAGAGTAAATTTTCTAAAGTATAAAATATATAATTCACACAGGTGAAGGTTGTATGCTGTGACAACGGTAGATTGGTGACTCAGTTCCAAGTTGGTCCTGAACATTTGAACCAACGTGGTACCCTACATGGTGGATTTATTGCACATCTAGTAGATGCAATTTCCACATACGCTCTAACTGCTAATGAAAATGTTGATACCAGAGGAGTCTCAATAGACCTTAGTGTGAGGTGATTGATGTGACTATCAATATTAATAGATTTGGTTTTGAAATGAAACATCATAATGTTAGAATTTAAAATGTTAGACTGTTGTAAATGTAGTGTGTGTAATATAAATCCCATTTATTCATCGGAGCAAAGTTCAACTGTATGAATTTCTATATTATTGTTTGACAATATGTAAACATTGAAATAACTTTTCAGCTACATGACTGCGGCCAGGGAAGGTGACAATGTACTTGTTGAAGCTGTCACTCGAAAAGTTGGCAAGAAGATAGCCTTCCTCGAAGTGGAAGTTAGGAACAAAGACAACAATCAATTATTAGCTACTGGCCGACATACCAAATTTATAGGCATTTGAACTAGTCTTTATAAAAAGTAGTATTTACTATAATTAAGAATAAATGATGAATTCTTAGCTCAAATATAACACTGTGATTTTATTTCATGTTATGTCATTTTTTATTTATTTAATTTCTTGTTTCTGTAATTTGCTTCTGTTCATCAAAAACATTAAGATTTTAATTAATTGGATTTGGTATGCTTGACTGACTACTTAAATTTAATGTTCAACAAGGAGGAAGGATATTTAAAATGTAATACAGACTTTTTTTATTTATTTATTTATTTTCTAAGCATAATACACCATATTAAAGTAATGTTTAGATTGATTATAGTAAATGAAACCACACAGAAACAATAGAACAGTAATATTAATGGTAAATAATTTCGATTATAAGGTACTAAAACTAAATTGCCTTGTATTTGCATTTTTCTTTCATTGATCATCTCTTTTTAAATTCTCTGTATTAATACTTAGAATTATTTTATCAATTACAGACGTACAATGATTCCTTAATTCATAGTATGGACATATTTCAATAATTGTTAATAAAAAAATTAAGAAGATGTTTTGGTAAAGATCAAGATACCAACACTTATTTAATTTGTTATAAGTGCAAAAAATAATAAATCACAATCATACTAATCAAACTGTAACTTTATTTTTTAAATGAAAAAAATTACTTTCAAAAATGTTGTTACTCTTTCTTTAGGAATGAGTAAGTTTAATAATTTTGGTAACAAAATTAGGAATTAATTCGTTTATAAATTAATCTTAATATACATTGAGAAATGTGTGGTTTCTTTTACTACACAAACATCTAAACATTTTACAACAATGTAGTAACTTTTAATATATGTTTTATTAACTGACAGGGTGACTTTATGGTCTATCATTAAATAGGTAACTAGTTTAAATATTTAACCACAGTGCTGGATTTCATTTCGAGTTCCATGGTTATAGGCAATAGTCACACTGTTTGTAGATATAAAAAAACATATTATGTATAGGTACCCAAATTAAATAACAGCAATTAAATATACGTAGGTACTCAATACTTTACGGAGATCATTAAAAGTTACTACATTTTTTTTAAAACAGGGCTATAACTAGTGTCATTATTGGACGTACTTACTTAACAGCTAGTCCTAAAATACACAAAGCGTGATGTTTTTTTTTTTAAAAAACAGAGTTTGTTGAGTTTCTAGTTAGGACCAATATTAGAGTGTGCAATTAAAAAAAAACCCTTTTTGAACTAGACTCCGTTATTGACTTAAACGCACAGAACGTTTTTGTATCTTAACGAAATTGACAAATTTTTTGGATCCGTATTCGTAATATTCGTTTAATCAATGTATGGAAATATTCTTTTACCAGTATATTGTATTCATATTCAATTGCCAAAATACTTCCTCAAACTTGCTTAAATATTGCTATCTTTCTGTAACGCCCTAGTTATTACCCTGGTTTTTAATCTATTTAATATTCCGCAAATTATAATTAATATTAGCAAATAAATTTCCGCAAACAATTCGCCATTGATTTACATATATACAAAAAATGAGAAGTTGTATGTAAGTTTAGTTGCGGTAGGTATGTCAGTAAACGATTACAAACATGTACGTCACGTGTAATCGATTTAATCACTCTGTTAGCGCATTGTTGTTGTGTACTATTGCGTAATTAGTGAATAAATGACCTATCACTTCACATGTAACCATTATTTTTGGACAATTAAAAATTTTTTCACGAAATGTTTTGTCAAATATTTGCAATGGAGCCTTGTTTGCGGTAAAATGTTCTTTGCTAACATTTTTTTTCTCATTTCATTAAAACTTGTGAAAAAGAGAAAATAATATTTAAACGTCAGAAATACATAACCTAACTTAACCTTTAAAACTATTTTTGAATTTACCTTAAATACAGTTTTATTATTTTTGGCATTGTTGTGTAAATTTAAAATAATAATTATTGAAACTTATTTTATTAAAGTCGAACGATGTTTAGCTTAATTGAATATTTTTCCCACAAATTCCATTGAAATGAAGACAGGTCAAGAATATTTAAGTTGCAGCGCGCGTTTTATAAAATTTAAGCAAACAAAATATTTTATATTAAAATAGCCAATAAAACATTCGGAGCGTCTATCTATATTACATAAAAGACATAGAACAAGGCTTAAGCTTTAGCCTCCAAATCACCTGCACGGGTACTATCAATTACTTATAAAAAGTAAATCTGATGGTGACAAACTTTTTAGAAATACGAGGTTAGTAGTCTTATGTCGTAATAACAAAGAATATTCCATATTCTATTATATAACATATTCTTTTATATAATATTCATTTATATAACATATTCTTTTAATTTTGTCAAAAAAGTTTTGTCTACAAAACTTAATGACAAACATAATGAGCGGAATTAAAGGTTGATTAAAGAACGTGGCTTATATCTTAAGCCTCACCTAGTTAATTCGTTAAAACTATGTAGCAATGTACTCTTTTCATTTAACCAAATATGAATATTTAATTGTTTTGATTTAATAACTTATGCTATATAATATATATTTTATCATATTATAATTTTTTACATAAAATAATGAGGTCGATACTAGTTGTCAATATGTACATAACACATAATATGTGAATTTAAAAAATTGTTATCTGTATTTTAAAAAGTAATTTACTTGTCAATTATTTAACGAATACTATTTTATGTATTATTAACATCGAGTAGGTACATCATGTAGATGAAGAGAATAAGACGCTCCTACATGTATATAAATATGGCACTGAATTGTCCTTAATTATGTTTGGTGTTAAACAAGCACACATATATAAACTTGGTGTTGTATGCTTAGATCATGGGCTTACTTAGGGAGGGGTAGGGAAGATTACATTCAAGGTCTGATCACGTTATATATGTGAAATTCCCAAATATAATAGAATACCTAAATATACAAGAGAGACAGGAATTGAGTGACAGGGTTGTTTAGCAACCAAGAAAGAAAAATACAAATGGTACCAAATACAACTATTATTCCCATAGAATAAATCTTCCATGATTCCTCCCCAAAGCTAATTGCCAAGCAAGTCCATGATAGACACTTATTTACATGACTAAACATCTATGAATAAATATTAGGTTAAATATGAGAAAAAATATTGCAGAGTCTCTGTTACAAGATATAGACGGTTTGTTCTGGTTTATTAAGTTATTTGAATGTTTTTCATTAAAATTTTGATTTGTATATTATCGATGATTATGTTTTCTGTTGTGGCAATCACATGAATATAATAATTAATAACGCTGTATGGCAGATTGTGGTATGTATCTACTATATAACATCTGCAATAAATGAATTTGAATTGTACAATATCGTCTTAAGTAATCTGTTGCTGCAGTCGTCTCAACGACTGACATTTACGCCAAATATCACGGGTTCAACTTACGTATAGCGAGTTATCGGATGCTGATTTTTTTTGTAAACATATGTTTTCATATAACAATTCGAAATGACTTAAACAACTCTATCCTTTTCTATCTACTTACGTTTTAACGCACATAAGAAAAGGATAGTAATATTTCAGTGCTCAAGCTAGTTCCGAATAATTAGCAGCCTTATTTTTTATGGCCTTAAAATGTATTGTGTGTTGTCAAGTCATATTTGTCTTGTTACGAATTGTTCGAAATTTTCTAGAGCAGATTTTTTGTTAGTATATTTTTAGTCAGGAAGATACCAAAAACCATGAGTAAGAGGTTTTTCATATGTAGTAGATTGTGTGCGTCGTTCGGATATTGATTTAATTAATTAATACAATAAGGGCGGATAAACTGTTTTCCTAAACTGGTTTTTATTAGATAGATAGAATGGATGAATAAATTTAATATTCCGTGTTAAAGTATTTTGTCAGAAGTGCTGTTCTGTAAGAGCTGGAAATATTAAAACCCACCATGCTATAATACGCTATTCAATGCTTATATTAAATAAACTCTATAATTATAGTAAATGTCAAAAATGTCGCATAATCACTTTCTGACGTTCCTCGATGATGTTCTGTGTTGAGAATCGAATTTGTTCTTACAGAATAGCACCACGGATCTAAATATATGAATAGTCTATAAATATTACAAAGACTCTGCATATTTTTTGTTAAAGATAATTGAGATTACACTACGAGATTATATTGGTATCATGGTTGAATACGGAATTTCAAACTGACCGCATGAAGAAAACAGTAATAAAGCCTAAAAATGCGTGGCAAATCCCACTCTGCCCTAAAGGTAGGTATTAAACCTTATTCCACCACTCTGCTGCAACGCGGGCTTGTGACAGAATTTCACCCAATGACCACTGATCTCTTTATAATGTTTTATTTCACCACTGAGGACTATACACATATTGATTTGTACACGCAATCTTCGATTAAAATCCATGTGTTATTTTCACTGAGCTATGTCGGCTTTATTGTCTGTTAGCATTAATAAATATTTGAATGGATTATAATTAAAATATTAGTGACTTAAAATTAATCCGGCATTAACGTAAATCATATACAAAACTGCACTTTTTTTTTGGAAAGAAAATCTGCTATGTATTCCACGGCAACTGATTCCCAATGATCGATCAGATATATATTTCTGATGATCGATCTGATTGTAATTGATTTACATTAATGCTGGAATAATTTTAAGTAAAATGCTTTTTGAAGTTTTCATGCAGTCTGTTTAAAATAAACCTATTACTATTCACTACCTTATATTATTAGCACATCTACAGCAAATCCCATTAAATACAATTAAATAAATCGGGTTTCGTTGAAACTGTTCGACAACAGAATTTTCGTTTGATTTTCCTTCTGCTTGAGCCAGGTCGTATAAGTCATCAATCATCATCTGCTATGTTGCAGACTTGCCCGCCTTGACTTTATAAAGACATACTTACTAAATTAAAACGTCGACATCAAAATCCTTTCAAAGCGCATCAATTAAAATTAGTGATAGGTATAAATCTTTCAAGATAGTAGTTAAGGGTAGCGCAGTCTCATCCACCTTATTTCTAAAAACATTAGATAAACAGCAAAAGCAGCTTAAGTGCAATTCATAATTGCATAAATTTTAGCGTTCATTTATTATCCGAACTCGAAATATACTCAGTCCTTATTATACATTCTTAATTCGTATCTCTGACCCCGTAAAATACGATTTAGGACGGATCTTGACCTTTCACCCTATGAACACATACCACGATACCCTTAAGAATCTGTTATTTAGTAAAATGCAAATAACATTAATACTGCGAAACTTAACTCCTCGAGTGATAAATTACATAGCAAACTTAGAATAATAATGGCACAATACATTGTTTAATATATCAGACGAATCGCAAATATTACCGTAACTGAATTACAAAACATATATTGTCAAATAATTAGTTATCCTTAAACTACTATTTAATTATTACGACTAGATTAAGTTGCGTAGACACCTAGCACTGAAAAGCGTTGACACGTATATGTGAATAGCCTATAATTTGAATGAAGATATTTTAGTACTAAAGATTTTTTTTTTACAGTACAGGTGTGGATTTGGGTTAAAAAAGACCTGCAGTCAATTATAAAAATAGGACAACAAAATTGTTTGTAATAAACTCATATATATGGGTATAGTATTAAATAAAATAATAATTTATTTTAATGGAATTTAAATAAATTCTTAATTACATAGTTGGACCACAGAGAGAAGACTTACGAATACGACGAAGAATACTACTTACACAAATATAGGGAGAATATTCTGTTTTTTTTTTATGTACGAATACATGTTTTCTTTTTCTTGAAATATTAGTGTACACATATTTTTTTGTATTTTTTTTTTGTTATTTTAACTTACATCAAAACATCTTTTTTTTACTTTTTGTTTTATTTATCTTTTTTTGTATTTTAAATTTTTTTTTAAACATCAAATACATCAATAAGAATACGAAGGATTTTAATATTAATATTTGTTGCCTTGTTACCGGGAAAAATGGTAAAATAGATACGTAGCTTTATATTCCTTTTTCTTCTATATCATTATTCGGACAAGTTTCTTCCAACTGACGAATTCGTTTTTTTAATTCATCAATTGTTTGCATCATATCATTTTGAGAATCTTCCAACGTATTAATACGATGGTCGTTTTCAGTAAGTTGGCTGTAATAGTCAACTTCGGGTACAATTTCTCTTCGAACTCTATTCGTGTCGGTACCAACATTATCGTCACCGCAAGATTCACAGTCGGTCCAGAACCGAAGATCGATCGATGGCAGATCTTCACAAGAAATTAAACCATCTTGAACTTCTGGTAGTAAGAATACATTCTCACCTATTGTGTCAATGTTATCACCGTTGTCACATAATATTCTTGCCAAGTTTGCCTTTTTGATTTGTCGTAGTTGTTCGTGTTTAAATGAAGAGGGGTTTTCATACCAGAAACGATCTCCATCTCGTAAGCGCTTAAACTGTTCAATTAAGAGACAACGGAATAGAGGACCGACTTTGCCACCTTCAACTTGGTCTTCTAAGATGCCACCTACCCAAACGTCTATGTTATCAACGGATCCATACAGTTCTTTGAGCTTATCCCGTACAGTTTTGTCGGAAATTTCACTTGCTAAGTCATCAAAATCATTAACTTCTGTCATGTTGCAGACTTGCCGCCATTTAGTGTATGAAGGAATGGCATGATCTCTTCCTCTTTGTATATTAATAGCAGCTAAGTCAAGAGCAACGGCGTGGGCAGTATGGAATAGTTTTTCTGTCAACTCCGTATTAAGATTTTGCGTCGATGTTTTAAGTTTTGCAGGTGTAGTAAACATGCCCCTTAGTAAAGGATCTACTCCGCCTTCGTCAACCAATCTCCAAGGTGAGAAAAATGCATTGCGCAATAATAAATGTCCTTGAGGTATAGGTTCAAAATTTTCATCGTAGCGATGCAGAATTGGGTTTATAATTGAGTGACCAAATCGCAATGCCGCTGTTGCAAAGACGTTGGAGATAGATGGATTAAGATTTGGATTATATTCGTGGTATTTACCAAGTTGTCCATATCCTTCAGGACCCAGTATAAGAGGCAACCAGTGAACATAAGTTATAACTTGCATTTGAGCTCCAACAATTTTTCTTGCTTCTTGATACACTTTGTCTCCATCCCAGAATGGGTTAAAGCCTTTTAATGTAGTAGCGATTCGATTGTGTTCTCTCATCCAAATAGTATGCATTGCAGCCAAACCAATTTGCTCATTGGCTCTGATGTCACCAGCGACAAAACAATTTCGGTTACTCTCCTCTAAATTACGTCTACAATCCATGCCATTCAGACCCGTAGTAGGCAGCAATGGCTTTTTCCCAGGGAATTTGGCTCCAACACGGAGAGTGCCATTTTCATTCGATAGGTCTCGTAGATCTTCAGCAACTGATTTTTCGAATCCATAAACTTGAGAAGCATCTATGAAGGATGTTAATTGATTGATTTGTTCTCTAGGTTGCAGTTTGCCAAAAAGTACTGAGGTCATGCCCGAGCCGCAAACTGAACTTGTCCTAACAAAATCAATGCATCGACGGTTGGTTATTCGGGGATCAGTTTCAGGTACATCTATCGGAAAACACGGAGCTGCATAATCACACGTTTTTTTACAATCAACGCCATCCCATGTTTGTGAACTCACAGAAGGCAGAGCATGATCTAAATCGTGATCAAGCCACTGGCCCCACTGCATAGTCATGTGGGTAATTACAATATCTTCTGATATCTCAGCTGTGCTTATTATAGTAGTAGATATCAGTCGCGCACTTGGCAAAGCATATCCATTGTATTTTATTTCCTTGTTCCAGCCAGTTGGCTGGCTGAATCCATTTTCATAAATGGGAAAAAGAATTCTTCGAAAACCACTAAGAGAACTGCCCCAAGTAGGGAAAGCAAAGTTATTACAGCTTCCATCGAAACTACGATACTTCAGGTGGAAGCACATATCCGAACAATCTTTAGCTTCTCTATGTGCAACACAACCAGATAAACGAGCGATGACTTCTAAATGTTGAGCTGATAAAACATTTTCATAATTAAATGGTTGCACGGAAGTCACTGTTGAACCAGACTGTATAAATTCTCTAACTTTATCCAAAGTTCTCTCATAAATTTCTGCTGCTCGCGCTACTTCTCTCGCCGGTGCATTGGGAAATCTTGTTATTCTATAAAGATCATGTAAGTTTGAATTTGAACTTTGATTACTGAATAGTTGATTCATCGTTTTTGCGATAGCCTGATCAACGTCTCGTGTGGCTTCAGTTAGAGCAATATTTACATATTCGTCACCAGGTAGAATATGATCCTTCACACTCAGAAATATTGACGCAGTATCACGGCCGTACTCATTATAAACCGAACATTCATAACTGCCCGCATCACTAAGGCTGACATTGTTAATAATCAAACTTCCAATAAGTGATATAGTAATTCGATCAGTTGAAAAAATCCGATTTCCATTTTTTCTCCATTCTACAGTTGCTGGCGGCTCACTTTCATACTCACACGGCATTTGCACAGATGTTTCCTTAAAAGCATCAGTATCTTCAGGTCTTAATAGAATTTTTGGTAGAATAATTTCAAAATTTTGCACTTTAAGTATAGCAGATATTTCCGTAAGACCTTCAGAATTTTCAGCCCTACAGTGATATAAGCCATCGTCGTCGTCAGTTGTTTCAATAATCGTTAAGTTTTGGTTATCATCTCGTAGTACAATATTTTCATTCGGTGGCAATACCATAGTGTTCCTGTACCATGTAATTACGGGCTTAGGTACTCCTCTAGCCGTGCACATAAACTGTGCCGTATCACCAACGGTTACAGTTTGATCTTTCGGAACTATGATAAATGCTGGTGCAACTAAAACAAACAATAAAAAACATTTGAGCATATTTTTTAACAAATCGTGTATAAGTGTGTCGTGTTTATATATTATAATTATTTAGGTAATTACCCATAACTTCAAGAGTAACTGCTGTTGTTATTTTCCCGTTTATATTTTCAGCTTGACATGTGTACACTCCTGAATCTTCATGTTGTACTTTTTCAATAATTATGGAACCGTTGTGACGCATTGAAAGTCTTTCGCTTAGTAATATCCGTTGGTCATTGAAATACCAAGAAATATGTGGCTTAGGATTGCCATGCGCCACACAATCAAAGCGTGTAATAGGCTGATTGATTTTAACTATTTGATTTCTAGGCAATACAGTAAACACTGGGTATCCTGGAAGTAAAAATAATGTTATAAACAAATAATTCATATATACGGGTGATTTTTATACCGTCTGGAGTTTTACACATTTTCATCATTAAGCTTGGTACGTTTACAAGCATAAAATGATCAATTACATAGAACATATTTAAGAAACTGAAATTAACCTATTTACAAATTACTAGACAACTAACACAAACAGCACGAATTGTTTAAATTGATTGCTAAACTGCTTTATTTCTCCAAATAACGTTTGAAGTATCGAACGCTAAATACTATACGCTGTTTTAATTCAATGAGAGTTTTTGTGAACTCTAACAGCTGTTTTATTTATATAAAAAGGGCCACAAGTGTGCTTGCAACCTGGAGGGCAATACTATTAACAAATTGTCACTTTATCTTGACTTTCATATATCAGGGCCTCTACTAATCTATAAAAATAGAATTTTTGGTAGTTTTGATCATGTTATTTAAAATATTTAAATAAAAAAAGCTCTCGTAGGTCTCTGTTCCAATTACTTCCAAACGATAAAGAAAATACATCTGTATGTATGTAGTATGTACATATATCTATGAATCTAGGTACATACCTTTGTTGTCTGGTTTGATTTTCACCATCATCCTGGCTGGTTTGGACTGTACCTCGCCAGCTGGGTTTTTGGCTTTACATTCAAATACTGCAACGTCATTTGCGTCGGCGTTATGAACCATCAGGGTGCCGTTATCCATTACTTCATAGCGTGAATTATCGATAGGTATCACTGCTGAGTCTCGATACCATACAATATCCGGTGTCGGTTCTCCAGTAGCATTACAAGAGAACATTGCATCTTCTCCAAAATTTACTACAACATCTTCGGGATCAGAGGCGATTTCAGGGTGACCTAAAAAGACAATTATTAAACTACCAGTTACTACCCTTTAATATTAAGTAAAAGTGTTTATAAAACTCACGGCAATGGAAATCTTTCTCTTTCATTGCGGCTAAGGATGTTCCAGTAGCTCCAGCTGGTTCGTAGCAAGTAGCAGCGATGCTCATCTCACTGTGCTCAGCGAGCATTCGGACAAACCATAGCATACCACAATCGCAAATTAATGCATTACTATCCAACCGAAGTTTTTGTAGCTTCGGCATCCCTCTGAATGATCCCGGTGGTATGGTCTTCAGATTATTGTTGTGTAAGTATCTAAAAATAATGTGCCATTGATATTTTTTGACGCGAATAATGATAATAAAATAATTATTACAAAAACAACTATGAAAACTCACAATCGTTCGAGTCGTGGCAGGTTGGAGAATGTCTCCGGTTCAATTTGATGTATTTCGTTAACATGCAAGTACCTATAACAACATTAGTAAATATTACTTATATTATTCAGAGGAATAGTTTGGTTATAATGGTATGATATAGTATAATCGAGTTAATCATGGACTATGTAACTAAGTTTAACTAGCTCTTAGAATAAACAATAACCCTCACTTGTACCTTTTGTATCAGCTCAAGCTAAATAGATGGCAAAAATACAATGACTTATATTGAAAAAAAAAAAACGTTTAAGTGAACTTTTCCATTTCATTTTCCGTATTTAAATTGCAAAAGTTAATGAGACAAGTGCAACATGCTGTAGAATGCGGCTAGTAAAAGATTACTTGTACGTGAAGGGGTACGTAATCTTAAAGAGCTTCAACACGCTTCAATAACGATTAAAACGTTGGATTATTTCTCTGATAAAATCTATAATGGTTGTGCTTCTATCCTTACGATCAGTTAATAAGTTCCTTCATGATTCGATTGTATGTAATCAATCACTTGCATACTGTATTACCTAACAATAATGATGACAAAGAAGTAACTTAGCTTAAGAAAGAAAGATGAAGTTAGACCTTGGATTCTATTTAACTTCGTAAAGTGATTTCATAATACAAGTTTAGATCACTAAAGTATTTGGTTTTTCTTTATCTGATTCATTAAATATTCAGATGAGATATATTCTTCATTTTAATCAACGAATAAAAACAAAGTGCTTGTTTTTAACGCCATTTAGGGCCTACAAAATGTCAATGAGCGTATGATTGGCGCGTTTCACACTCGGTGTTCGGCACTTGAGCAGCCGCGAACTGGAACTACGAGTACCTACGTGTGGCGTGGCGGCTGATCTAAAAGCTGCCTTAATCTGCACGCACCCTAATACTTCAATATGATTTCATATTATTGTTTCCTGTAAAGTTTGCCAATGGCAGTTTATTATTAACTTATCACATCACTATTATAATGACACGAAATTGAAAAAAACATTAAATCTATATCTGACTGTAATGATAACATTGGACGCTTTTTAAGTATTGTTTATATTTAAGAGTCATTTCAATAGCAACGCTTTTCCTTGTTTGTAATATTTTCTTTGTTATTAATATTTTATTTATTTACACTAACTTATAAGGCTCCAGAATAACAATGCGTTAAAAGCGTAAGTGTGAATAGCGCAATAGTTAGAGGCCGCCTAGCGATGTAAAAGTCGCAGGTTCGATACTGATCCCCTAGACTTTCGTCTTACTTTCGTCTTCATTCCTATCACAAGCTGTACGCTTAGTTGGAGGGGTAAATAGGAATATTAGTAATGTCTTAAAATAACGGGTATTGTTATTATTCTTTAAAAATTACATAATATTCTGGAGAAATCGTTTCGTGGGCACTGTTTTTTAAAGTATTTTTTTTTTTATCTCTCAATATACAATATACGTAGGTGACCTTATAATTTAAGTATATACATTAAAATTTGCCTAATTTTTTGTGGTCGTGGCAGTGGTTTTTTATATGTTTGTACCAAAGGTTTCGCTTTTTACAGATCTACTGGGCAGATAATATACTTCCACGGCAGTTATTCTAACGCCTAACATTAACATCCCAGTTGTCCTCTTGTTGGGCAGCTACTTAAGAGATTACTCATTACACCTTGTAGTTTCGCGCCAATTAAGTCATTCTTTTTAAGGGACCAAATTGTTCGTACATTCCATAAAAAAAAAATCGAAACAGTGATCAAGCAAATAATAACTGACTATTAGTGATAATAAATACTAAACAACATCTCGGCTATCCTTATTGTCAACGATATGACAGAACTAAAGTCAGAAAGACCATAAATATCCTAACATGCTTTAAGATAAAGAAGATTTCCAACAACTTTATTTGAATTTGTTTCAGCTTTCAAATTTTACATTCTATATTTCTGACCTGTCCGATTTCAAGAGATCCTCGGTGTCAGTTATTTACAGAAACTGAAATGTTTTGCAATATTTTAGTGAAGTTTGCTAAAATTATATACGATAATATACTCTTTGACTGCCTGTTATCCGTAAAATAAAAACATAATATTTTTTAACCTTTGCTTAGTTTCTAATTTTAATAGATTTATTCGTATATATATACTTGGAGATGGTGACATTACATTTCGAGTAATTTGTTATAAGTATAACGGTCACACAAAGGTCTTATTACGAAATTAATGTAACGAAATAATGGTCATAGCGCTGGACGCCTAATAAGAAAGCTTCTCCGTGAAATGAGATAAAGCCTTGTCCAGTCGTGGAACAGTCAGCATTTAATACTACTCTTATTACTCCTAAAATAAATATAATAAAGAATCAACCCGACTGTGCAGTTTGAAATTTTAGTCCGTTTTCCAGTTTATCTATACTAATATTATAAATGCGAAAGTTATTCTTGTCTGTCAGTCTTTGATGAAATTTTATATGAAGCAAGTTTGAACCCCAAAGACTCAGGTCACTTTTATATACCAAACAACTGACCAATACTGAAATTGAGCTATTTTACACATAAAAGACATAAAACTGAGTTTTATAAATACCATATCTCAGGTTAGGTTAGGATATTGATTTCGTCGGAGCGTCTCGGTAGCATGCGCAAGCGATCCCGTTAAGACGGGAAGGGTACCGCTGGGATTTTGGTGGGTATTCCGATGACCGGGGCACACTCGGTGCCCTGGACATATGGCAAGCCCCACATGCCCCCCCTCCCCACTGTGCCCGTGGGCATTTTCCCAGCGTCAAAAAAAAAAGGTTAGGATATTGGTGTCGGTATATAAAGTTTGTTTGTAACTTAATGCTCGAATAGCTGGATTTTAATAACATTTGGTGATTATGATATGATAAAGGAAATGGGTTACTTTATTTTAAATATTATAATTATAATTACTAATATTATATTATATTATGGAGGAGTAACAATTAATTACTATAATATATTTTACTACCAACATCTAGAAGATTTTGCACTGCCTGTGTATATACGTGCTACATCAATGTTGATAGTATAAAAATGCACTCCATGAATTAATACATTTTCATGTTATCTTTCACGTTGAGTGACCGCTCAATGATGTCCAAGTATATTAATCTCAAAGAGCCTTGTTAAAATGAATATTTATATATTTTATGACATAAACCGATCATTTTCCGAGTTATGATGATTGATGTGAGAGATCCGATAGATGTAATCAATCGCAGTATTCTATTCATTATTGTCGGTTTCGAAATGCACGGGCAACATATCACAACATAGTATTATTCTCTTTATGCTCCCCTAATAAATTTCCTGTCGTAGATTTATTGGATAACACATCATGAACATTTTATAACACGCTGCATCAATAGACTTTGAACGGAAAACGCTTATCAGTGCAAATTGTAGCCGGCTACAAATAATGCATTAGTACTTGTCTTCGGTAGGTACTAACACGGGTCAAATAACGATTATATTGTTACTGGTTTTCGCCGGCAGCTTAGCCTGCATGTTAGAGGGGAGGGCGGAGTTAGGTACCCTATGTACTTTTCTGAACCCCTGACCGGTTTAGACGCTAAAGCGTAAAATACAAACAAATTTACTTTCACATTTATAATAATACGAATGTACATGAATACCAAAATTGTACTCGATTCAATTTTAGCACCCGAGAGAAATATTTATGTACTATTCAGAATTGCGCACATTTCTCGCCGATGGATAAACATATATTAAGCCATTAAATTTTGAACTCCACTGATTTATTCACTAGAACTATTATATGAGAAAGAACTCTAAGCTCATCACAGAAAAAGATCGTGAAATGTGAGAAATTTATGATATTGACTATAATCATTATAATACTTTAGGTATACACAGTTTTTAACATTTCAAGAGTGGGTTTTATCCACCCATAAAGGTTGCACAAAGTCCTAAAATCGGTCAAATTCCACTATGACATTTATATGATTTTACGCATCAATTGTAATAATTACATAGCGTTCGTATAATTATTTGATACACAATATACAAAGCGCTTTACGCTTGAACGTACACACTAACAACGACGCATTGTACTAACACATTATACACTAAAACAATGCAAGCCGACGAAAACATTAGAGGAGCTTCCTTGATGTTAAGCGGTCTGTTTATATTTCTGAATACTAATGAATACTATTCTCAAAACTTAATCACTCGCTACGATTCCAAATGTTCTATATTTTTATTTTTTTATTTTACGTAATCAAGTAGATGCACTAGAAGCATTCATTCAGGCGTGATTCATGCACACAACATTGCGCATTTGTTTGTGCAAAAAAGACAACTGAGTGAGTCTAAAATCTAAATATCTGAATCTAAAACGTAATGAATATTATAAGAATAGTCTGAAATTTAATTCGATACTTACAGTTGTTCCAAGTGCACCATTCCGTGAAACACATCGGAGTCAATATGTTGTATGTGGTTCCGGTAAAGGTAGAGATATTTGAGTCGTCGTAGGCCATGGAAGGCACCGGAGCGTATTGCCCTCAACTGGTTGTCGTTGAGGAGCAAAGAGCGCAGCCGGTGTAGATGGCTGAAAATGCCTGGTGCGATGTCATAGATGCGGTTGAAACGCACGTCCCTGTAACAAAAGGTATAATTTAATATAACATATTTATTTCAAATCCCCTCCGTCTTCTTTCAAGTAGACCGATACACAATTGGTTTAAGAATATCAAAATTGGATATGAAAATGTATTACTATATATTTTATGTTTATATTATTTTAACTCGTCAAGGAATAATCCTGAAAGTCCGGGTTTGTCCAGATACATGGAACGATACATTTTTAATTGTGATAGGGCTATGTGCAAGCTCGTCTGGGTATGTACCACACACTCATCAGATATTCTACCGCAAAGCAGCAGTGCTTGGTATTGTTGTGTTCCGGTTTGAAGGGTGAGTGAGCCAGTGTAATTACAAGCACAAGGTACATAACATCTTAGTTCCCAACGTTGGTGGCGCATTGGCGATGTTCCTTTTTTTATAAAGAAAAAGACCCACTGTCTATGGGTCTTGGTGACTACTTACCATCAACTGGTCCATATGCTCGTCCGCCTAACTATACTATTAAAAAAAAGTTGTAAGAAAATATCTCTTATCGTTTTCAGCAACGAACACACCACAACAGTGAATAATGTAAGCGCTTGACGAACAAATTCATGTGAGCTACTAAATTGAATGAACGTAGAGTTGCACGATTGATAAGCGGTTACACGAAAATGATTAAGCCAAGCGTTATGTTACATAATTACGTCATAGTTTTCAACGATTTATTCACTTTCACGTCAACGCTTCATCGTTGACATCAATGTCCAGAATATAAATGTCATTTAAACCTAAGATATACACACACGTCATAATTTTACTTGGTGGAGCTTTGTACAAGTTCGTCTGGGTCCACCCTCTGATCATATTCTACCGCAAAACAGTAGTACTTAGAGGAAAGTAACTAAATATGGGCTACCATTTTGTTTTTGGATGAATAATATAGGGTTTTCCATTAAGGGCGCTTGATCTTTGAAAACTTCCATCGCAGCGTGTGCTGTGTGGCACGTAGCGCCGTCCTGTTGAAACCACATGTTGTCCAGATCCATATTCTCGATTTCAGGCCAAAAGAAGTTGGTTATCATCGACGGTGACGGCCACACCATTATCGTTTTCGAAAAAATACGGACCAATCACGCCTCCGGCCCAAAATCCGCACCAAACAGTCACTTTCTGCGGGTGCATTGCCACTTGGTGAACCTCGTGTGGATTGGTCTCGTCCCAAATACGGCAATTTTGCTTGTTGACATAGCCATTCATCCAAAAATGCGCCTCGTCGCTGAAGATGATTTTTTTGCCAAAATCGGCGTCAACTTCCAACTGCTCTAATCCCCAGTCAGCGAACACACGGCGCTGTCTATGGTCATTAACCTTGAGCTCTTGGGTCAGCTGGATCTTGTACGGGTGCAGGCAAGTCACAACGCAAAATTCGCCAAGTTGTCGTCTGCGAAAGGCCGAGTTCCTGTGCGCGACGCGGAATTGACTGCCGCGGGTTTTCGAGGACACTGTCGCGCACAGCGGCGATATTCTCGGCAGATCTCGCGTTACGTTGACGCACGGGAACCGGCTGATTGTTAACTGACCCGGTTGACTCGAATTTGTCCACCAATCGACGGATAGTCGACTCGGCAGGACGATCATCGCGACCGTAAAACGGGCGAAGTGCGCGGAACGTTGCTCGAACTGAAGACCCATTTTCATAAAACAATTTTATGATTTGCACGTGCTGCTCGACACTGTAACCTGCCATGGTGGTTTGGGAGGACGGAATGAATATAACACACTGCATTTGACAGCTGTCACTCAAACAACATGGCCGCAATCAGCTGTCAAAGTTCAAGCGTCCCTATTGGAAAACCCCTTAAAAAACTATTTAACAATTAACTTTTTCCTGTCGTAACTATTTAACAATTAACTTTTTATTAATTTAATATACATCAGTCATATATTTTTACTTAATACAGTAACAGTCTTATATTTTTATGAATAGATTATATTATTAAATTTTTGCAATAAACAAAATTGGAAAAACGGCACTAAATATGGACCAGATACTCAAATAAGGGCTAAGAGTATATTTTAAGAAAATAACAATTATAAAATGCGTATCTACTAAGAGATCAAAGAATTTTAGTAATCTTAAGTAATTAATTATTTAACTTGAAAATATCACATATCCACGTGCACAATCATTATGTGAGCTTTGGAAGCTCACTTCTAGGATATATTTTTAGTTTTTTGCCTTTCTGTTTTTAGTTTTACCTCTTTTCCTAGTTTCTTCTTATTTTTTTCCTTCGGTCATTTTTGTATGAAGATAAACTTAGCTGGCATAGCTAAGTGTTATAACTTAAAACATTAGCTATGCCAGCTTTTCTACCCCTATTGGTTGTCTTTCTGATTTTTTTGATACAGGACTTATAAGGATATACTAGAACTTATAAGGAGATACTAGATATAATTTTAGGCTGCTACGATCAATTCTGGGTAGTTCGCCACTATGCCTAGATTTATGTCCAGTTCTATATGTAGATGCTTCTTCTGTTTGGATCTCACATCTGGAGGTTGAGGTTGAAGGTTCAAACGGAAGAGCATTTTCAGTTTCAGTTTCAAATCTTGAGACTGAAGCTGCGGCAGAAATCAAATTGTCGTCATTAAATTCAAAAGCGGCATTGAAGTTAAAGGTGAAAGAGGCGATATATTTGAAATTTTTGATCGAAATAAACTTGACCTTGTACTTTAAGAATAATATATCAAAAGCAATTAATTGACGAAAAAATATAAAATTAAACTCATATCCTACAAGTTAAATACATTGTTACTCTATTTAGCCCTTATTTTCATTAAGAGATCAACATATTCTTACGTACTTTACAAAGTTTTGAGGCAGCGGCGAAGCGACAAGGTCTTAACCTAGGTGCACTTCGCGGCAAAATTACAAAATTAAGTGATTGCGATGTTAGGGCGAATGATTGCGACAGAAGTTAGGCGTTTGTTGCGTCTTTCAATTATTTGTTTCTGAGAATTGTTACTAGCCCATATTAAAGCACTAGCCCAGATTTAGTCACTTTCCTCTAATATTGTCGTGTTCTACTTTGAATAGTGTTATTACTCGAGGTATATAACATTCTAGTTCCTAAAGGCGGTGGCGGTTTAAGGGACGATTGCACTGCCTATGGTGTGCCATTTGCCCGCGAGCCTACATATTGTATAAAAAACATCTAGCACGTAATTAATTTTATAGTTATCTAGGATTGAAATAACTGTACAATCGAAGCTTAATTGTAAATAAAACCTATGATTAACAATACAATAAAACATTACATAGAGATTCAACGTTCAAAATACATTTTGTTTTTTCTCAGTTTCGAGAATTTTACGCTACAGTGCTTCAAAGTCGCTTAAAAAGTTCTATTAACTAAGTATCTTCGCGATTTTTTAATAATAATGTTCGCATTAATTTTTTTGTTAAATAATGTAGTTTATCATATAATACTAAATTATATTTAATAAAAATTACATTAAAACCTTAAATAAATACAAATAAAAATTAAAAATATTTACTATACAAATCGTGACCGCGTGGAATGGTGGCAAGAATGCTAGCTATACTATAAAAAACTGTAAAGATGAAGTTATACTAAAAATATTTCGCCAATTAATCCATGAACATATAAGATGATTGAAATTTATATTTACTATAATATCTGGAGGCAGCAAAATATTTTCGACTTTTTTTTCACCTTTATGTTGGAAATTTTTAATGAGTGCTGTGTTTCAGAAATACTTTTTATAGTACATTTTATTTCTCGTTTGCTGTATCGACAAATGCATCACGTTATATTATAAAACAAAGTGCCCCATCGCGTCTGTCTGTCTGAACGCAATAAACTCAGAAACTACCAAACCAATTTTCATCCAGTTTTCACCAATGGATGGAGCGATTCACAAGCAATATGTGCATTAAAGTGTGACAATCGGCAGAAATATGTCGATAAATGTTGAACATGTCGGAAAAATCATGCCGACTGGTGATGTGCCGTGTGTATTATTAGTGTTATACGTATCAACGTTTTTGTATGCTTTGAGATTCTGGCCGTGCGAAGCCGAGACGGGTGTTAAATATATGAGAGAACGTTGCACGTTTAGTATACTCGAGTCTTATTTTGTTTAAAAACAAAATAGTACTTGACAAAGCAACTTTCTGACATTTCTCTTTTACACTTTAGTGTGAAACTTTAGTACATTAATTAACTGTTTGTATCTTTCTGTTAGAGTTTGTGTTTTCACTTACTTCGCCATGCGATATATGAAACATATTTCGACATATATAATGACTGTATTGGCGGTAGAATAATTGATCATTGGGTGGTACCAATTCAGGTGGGCCTGCACAAAGCCTAACGGGTATATGAGTATATTAATCATTTATCCAGCATAATATTCAGTATTCACAAGCAGAAATACCTATAAACACAAATTTAATTCGAGATTCATTACTATAAGTGCTCGCCTAGATTCGATCGATCGATCGAGGATTAAAGCAATGAGTTAGCGTTGCATTTAGTTTTTTATTGATCATGTGAATACCATTCCTTCACATTTAACACGCGTTTCTTTCAAAGGTAACTTTAAGCTTGTTCGTTTTTCCTATAGGGTCATTTATTTTTGAGATTCAACAGAATAACATTGCTAACATTTTTCTTACTTCTACGCGGTAATGATTTGTACAATTTAATAAGTTACAATACAATTACAGTTTAGTATATTACTTAAAACCTCAATGTAAAAAAAGACATATCTTTAGAAGCATCACTCTTATGCTCTCTTATACCAATAACATTTTTTTAAATGGGTCAATTCGGAAGTGAGGATACGATTGCGAAATTTAAATATAAATCAAATATAATTACATTCGTGAGCCTTGACGGCTCAGTGGTCAGTAAACAATTTTTTTCACCGATTATTCCGATGTTAACGATTCCGGGTAATTTTCATTCAATTACGATGATGATATGTACTCAATATGTTAAAGAAACAGCAAAAAATCAAATGAAAATCTTACGATCTTACTTATAAAAGCGGCTGCGGCTGATTAGTTAAAAAAAAATCTCATTCTATTCTGTCGACATTAAATTGACAAGAAGAAGAAAACCTTAGTTTCCATAATCACTCACTAAAACTTATATAAGCGAGGCCGTGTAATACTAAAAAAATAAGGATAAGCTAATCAATATATATAAAAGTATTTAAATTAATTGAAGATATACGTTATGTACCATTACTGTATTATATTTTTGTGACAAAATCCTACTAGTCCTCTTGTCTGTTATCGTTAATCAACAGCTATATTGTCGTCAAACCAAACAATAAGTGATCTCTTAATGCGATACCGCTTACAACATCACCTTATACGAGTCATCGTTCAGATGTCAAGTCCTCTATTGTACAAGTTTAATCAAGATGTCTCATGTATAATTAACAACATTTTAAAGTGACATTTGTATCTTATTGGTAAGAGTTTCAGAAGTTTGAGCAAACATTTGGTTAATGATTTTGTTTTCTGAGCGTTTTCTCTCGAATTGTTTCCCTATACTTTGCTTAATATTATTACTATAGATATTATGATGATGTTCTCCTGACTGACTTCGAATCTTAAGATAGATCAGCCAACTTCGCAGGACATATTATAATCGGCGATAATCGGCGGAGATCTCTCGCTGCCGAGTGTGATTAACGCTATGCTCGACAGCGAGAGGTGCTGGTTGGAAATAGTCTCATTCTGCGAGCATGTCATGTTGCAGAAGGAAGCCGCGGAGCGGCAGCGTGAGGAAAGTGCCTCCGCTGTTTCAATCCGCCGAGGAAGACCGGGGAGAAGGCGTCGGCGCTATGCGCACCTTCTCTCCCCGGAGTAATAAACGCCGCTTGGGCTAGGTGGGCTCCCCGTATCCGGAAACTCCCCTAGAAATGGAGGCCCGCAGAGGCAGGCCGACCGTCGAGGCGTCTCGGTAGCATGCGCAAGCGATCCCGTGGCGCCCGCCGACCGGACGGAGAGGATACCGCTGGTTTTTTAGTGGGTATTCCGGCGCCTTCAGTGCCGGCGAGCCCCACATACCCCCCCCCCCCACTTCATGTGAGGGAAACGTATTCCAGCAATAAAAAAAAGATAAGAAAAATAGGACATATTATAGTGCACTATAGTATACAAGTGTGTGCAAACTCAGATGCACTCTCTGTTCCCTCACATTTATAATCCGATGAGACAGTAAACCGATAGAGTACGCTACTGAGAATCTTTGACAGAAAATCCCCAATGTCTAGCTACTAGACCAACGAGGCACTAACGGGTTTCTAATACACCTCAAGATCTACCTTATAAAAAAAGATACTTGGTGGTAGGGCGTCCCGTGCAAGCCCGTATAGGTAGGTACCTCACATCCCTTCCATCATATATTCTACCACCAAATTATTACTAATACTTATTTTTGTATTCCATAACTAAATAAATGATGTTAAACCAACTGACATCAACTAGGGCTATCAATAGCGATTGATTTCAATATGTCTTTCAACTTTATCCAATATAGTAAACGAAATAAGCTATGTCCAATTCATACATCAATTACTGTCGTACCACTTACACAATTAACAGATATCTCTGGCTCTGCTATCGAAACTATCCAATCGTCAAATTGAACTAGGAAATGGTTTCGATGGTATTTAAACAGCTAAAGCAGCTGTGGGATATTTGCAAGTCTCACATAGTAAACAATTCGAAACGATTTTATCGTAAGCAACACAAACACATAAAGAATTAATACTAGTTTAATTTTTATCATGCTAGCGCTGATAGATCTTCAGAAAAACTATATATTCCCAAATATATTCCTAAAACTAAAGCCGGCGCACGATCCTATATATTGAAATGTCAAATTAAATCTATTTATAATCTGTCTCTATTCAAATTTGAAAATAGCTGTTCGAAAATGACTCTTATATTTTTTTGCAGATAGAATAAATACATCTAAAATTAAACACACTAACAAACACAAGGAAGATAAAAAGCATACAGGTATTTGTTATAACTTATAAGAGAAAGAATAAATCACGAATACTTGATACTCAGTTCCCGGAGAAATCCAATTAAGGGAAAAAACGTGCGTAAAAGAATATTGTTAAGAAGATTGCAATGTTATAAAAATCCTTTATTATTTTTATTAACTTTGTACTGAAATGAATTTTAAGTGATACCTATTTATATGTTAATAAGATACATAATAGCCTGCTACGACAGGGAAGTCGTAATGGAAAAGGTATAATATATTTGCATTTAAGGTATTCGAGGGATCCATAAACCCAAATTTTTGACATTTGGAAAAAAGGGAAAAGGTTGAAAATTTATTGCGTTCAATCGGTATTAAGATGGAAAGAATGAGGTCTATAAATACGTAAACATAAAATTCGAGTGCTTACACCCAATTCAACGGCTATTTCGAGGCTTTTAAACTTTTTCTCGTCCTCTTAAGCGGTCAATAATTTAAAAAACGTCTATTCGTCTTTTATAAAGCGGGGCTTAAACTGAAGCTTCTTTTTCACGTCGTTTGAAGCATAATCCATATCGGATTATGCTTCAATGGTATGAATGCATTATCGGTACATAATAAAAGCACTTAATTAATACATATTAAATATTTAATTCGATCTGAGATAACCTGCATAGTTAAGTCAAGTGAATCTTATCTAATGATTGTGGGTTCAAATATTCATATGCTTATTTTTTGTTAAAGTTTAATAAATTCGTGCTCGACGGTGAAGAACAATCGTGAAAAAACCAGCATGTATCGTATCAAAATATGCCGCATGTGCATCCGAATCGGAGCAGCGTCGTGGAAAAAGCTCCAAATCATCTCAAGAAGATCGGCCCAACAGTGGGACATATATATTTGGATTAAATATTTAAAATGCCTTCATAAGCTATTAGGTAAGCATTTACATTACACGAACATTTTAAAAAAAAACCATTATATATGTAAATACCATTCCGTTTTTGATATCAAAGAGAACCTACATACTACAGAACGTCTATTGTTCTGACATGACTGCGAGGGAGCGTCACCATATATAACGCGTCACGGTTCAAAAGTTACCTTCATTATTGCAAGGCCGAAGTCCCACCTTATATATGTGCTACTCAATACAATGGAGACATAAAATATTATACATTTGGTATCGTTTTTACGTCACATTGCATAATATAGGTAAGACATTAAACAATGATAAATTTGAAGCCTACGATACCCGCTTCCGATGACGTAATAAAGATAATAATATATTGTTTTATAATACTGCCTATATTTACTTATTTATTGATATCAGAAACCCTATCGGCATATTCAAAAAGAAAATAACAGCAAAAAAATTAAAACAATAGTTATTTACTCGTTGGTAGAGCTTTGTAGAAGCTCGTCGGGGTAGGTACCACCCGCTCATTAGATATTCTACCGTAAAACAGTAGTACCGTAAATTAGTATTGCCATACTTTGTATTGCTGTGTGCCAGTTTGAAGGGTGAGTGAGCCAGTGTAATTACAGGCACAAGGGACGTAACATCTTAGTTCGCAAGGTTGGTGGCGCATTGGCGATGTAAGCGATGATTAACATTTATTACAATGCCAATCTCTATGGGCGTCGGTGACCACTTACTATCAGGTGGCCTATATGCTCGTCCGCATACCTATATAATAAAAAAGTAAAAACTACAACAGTATAAAATTATAGGGATTTACAACAAGACAATTGAAAGACGCTACACTTACAAAATAAACAACAAGATTACGCTCAATAATATATAATGCCAACATTGCGCTCAAATTAATGAAGGTAGAAGGAAATAACAAAAAGAAAATATAAGAATCAAAGTTAAGAAAAAAAAAAGACTAAATAAAGCTCCAATGCTTCTGTTTATCCCGTGCTTTCATTAAAACAAAATTTATGTGAATATTGTTCTTTGAGATAAATACACTATTAAATATTTACGCAAGGTAACAAATGTTTCGTTTTAGTTCATATTACATTCTTAGTTTTATTATTGGAACATATATTTATATGTATGCTATATATTATTACTAATTAATGTACGTTGTTTTTTTTGTATGTTGTGTTTGGATGACTTAATATTACTTGGTAAAAAACTTTTAGATTTTTTTTTATTTTGCTCATCACTACGAGTATATCGATGAGTGTATATTTTAAGTTTGTACATCGTCCGTCTACCATTTTAATTTATTGTCCTCTCATAATATACCTAAAATGTTAGCTGGAGCGCCATGCCTTTGTACAGATTTTGTTAAACAGTTAATTTATCACAGCAATAACACAAAAACTGAATGATATAGCAAATAGTTTTATTTTAAATAGAGATGAGGTCTTGATGGAATTCCATTTATTTTTATTTAAGTAAGCTCATGAACTTATTTATCTTCTTAAATTTTTCTTGTACTTAAAACCTCTATAGTTACCGGAATTGTAGCTTTTGTATTTGGATTACCATAAGAATCAAACCTTAGCCCGCTTTTTTAAATATTTTCATTGACAACCTGTTCCGTATATTTCAATAGCCAATAACATATTAGTTTATTTAATAAATTGGATAATCTCAAAATTTTAAATATAATCATAAAAACCGACATCAACCTTATTTTAAGAATATATTGATGATATATTTAATATAATCTAAATACGGTAAGAACTTTGTGAATTCTACAAAAAAATTCAAGTCTCTTCTATCTGGTAAGGACTTTCAAAATAATAAGAGGGTGGAACCTATACTCAGCCGCCGCCGGCGGCGTTATGAAAAGAGCACCAAAAAATACTCCTCAAAAAGTGAAGAGGCCTTTGCTCTTCAGCGGTTCACGTTACATTTGTGAACTTGTGATTTTTTACGACGATAACTTAAAATTGCAAATCCATTCAGACAGACATTCGCAAAAATTGCAAGTATTATGCAATATTGATTATTTATTAACAAACTTTTGCTTGGAAACTAAATACATATTACAATTTATCAATAAATTTAAACTTTATTGGAAGTGAAATGATATTCAGTTTAAATCATTGACAAGCCCGTGCAGCTAAATGATCTGAAAATTTAACTGGTAATTATAATATAGGGCAGTTAATGTTTAGTAACAGGTGATTTCCGTGCAAAGAGGAGTTAATTGCCACCAGCGTATTTCATGCGGAACTTCGATTATAAATTATTGGGTAGCATTACGTCCAATATCAACAAAATGTTGATATTGACAAAATTTAGATCAAGTTATCATTACTACTAATATTACTAAACGAGTAACATTCATCGACGAAAGAACTATTTCTAGAATAGACTAAATGTAATATAATACAATAGAATAGGAACGTTGCATCTAATAATGCCATAATGTAAAGTTAATTATTACATCACTAAAAGCAAAAACTTGTTTTAATTTTTCATTAAGTTGATTTCATGAAAATAAAAGTTAATTTTAATTGTGATTCGCAAGGTCGCAGTTTAAATCACATGGGATGTACTTTAAAGTTTATCGATAAAATTATTAAGCATGGAAAATATTTTGAAGTGCTTAATTTAATTATGAAAGATCCAATAACCGATAAGTGTACTTTTAAATTAAATAGAAAATGTGCTCGTCCTAAGCCTAAGGCTAAAATAAATAATAATAATATAATATAAAAAGACATATTATAGTTTCGTTAACAGTATATCTGGAACAAGAGTGTGAAAAGCGGTGGCAGAGCAAGGCATGAAAAGCGAGTTGGTCGTATACCGTGACGTCAAAAGACATGACGCTCTCTTTGTCTATGACTGTAATGTCATATTTATTAGAATTTATATTCAAATATACGTATTGCATTTGCGTTTATATACTCAAAATGTAATCACTATAATGGCTAGCATTTATCGGGCTCTATGTAGCTCAGCTGTTGGCCGCAGGCATAATTGAATTACAATTACAGAAATAATTAAACTCGCAGAAAATTTCTAAGCTGTATAAAATTTTATCACTAAAAATAATTTATTTATATTTTACACTTCCTTTGTAAATCATTGATCCTATCGTAGAAATAATATATTCCCCTGAAAAATATGAATCTATTTTGGAAAAAATGTCTAAATATTGAAGATTATCTCACTCTTGTCTCTGTATGAATCTTTATAAAGTAAAAACACATGCGTCACTTTTGTGAATGAGAAGTTGATTGTATATACAGACCTAATTGCACTAATGCTACGAACTATTTAAGGTTATATATTCGATTTTGTTTATTAACTTAAGTACAGTAAATATCTCACTGGAGAAAAGTCCTCTTAAGGAAACGTTTTAGATCATATTTCACCATGCTGATTTATTGCTTTAATATAAAAGAGTTTTTCCGATACGTGTTAGCCTTTATTTTCTGATTCGCGAAAAACAACATTATTTATAGACACAAATAAAACTTATGATCCAGTGGTGCTTGACTGGATTTAAACCCGGAATCCTCGTTTAAGGTCCACGTATTCTATCCACCAGGTAATCTCATTTTTCAGCTTTATTTATGTTTCTGATTGCGCAACCTGAACGCAAAGCGGCAACGTAGCGCTCTATTATAGTCAGAACTCAGAATATAAAATACTCGGTTTCTATTTTCACTTCTTATTTATAAATAAATAAAAATACTATGAAGGTTTCATGTATCCGTAGCAAACCAGAAACAAAAACAATACATGTGTTTCCACTTGCATTGGAGCAGCGTGATGGGATAAGCTCCTAAAGTTATCTTCAAAAGGATAGGCGGACTTAGCCCAGCGGTGTGACATTAACAGACTGTTACTTATTTACTATTCACATGAAGTGTTAGGATAACTGACTGACTTTATTGAGCGTAAATAAAATTCTCATTGAATCATTTTAATCATTCAATTGTTATGTAATCAGATATAAGCATATATATTTTGTAATAAATCTACGTGTCAACGTTTAGTTTTCGTAGTAGTGTCGTAGTTAAGATTGGCCGCGACGCCGTGACAAACGTGATTTACAAACTTATTTGCAACATTGCATAAGTTTTCGCATAAACTATCTTATGCGATTAAACTGCTTATCGTGTTCAAATCGGAATCAAACTGATGGAATTGCTAATTAAATTTAATTATTCGTAAATTATTCGTTATCTTGCATATAGTACATATTTACTGCCATAGCAGAATAGATAAGATACTGGGAATTTAAGACTGTAAAAATAATATATACTTACTATCTTACTCGGTGGTAGAGCTTTGTGCAAGCTCGTCTGGGTAGGTACCACCCACTCGTCAGATATTCTACCGCAAAACAGCAGGACTTTATATTGTTGTGTTCCGGTTTGAAGGGTGAGTGAGCCAGTATAATTACAGGCACAAGGTACATACATCTTAGTTCCCAAGGTTGGTGGCGCATTGGCGATGTAAGCAATGGTTAACATTTCTTACAATGCCGTTGTCTATGGGCGTTGGTGACCACTTACCATCAGGTGGCCCATATGCGGACTAGCATAATATTTTTTTTTTGATGTTATTAATGTGGCTTGTTCTTTAAGAAACTTAATTTGATTTGCATTAATGTACTTTCTTGCTTGGCATACATTATTGTTGGTGTTAACGAAAATCAAATAAAAGTCCTTTATTCAACTCAGAAGCATTACACTTACTAATTGATTGTAAAATTGAAGAAATACGTTGATCTGAGATGAACCGGCGAAGGAAACTCAGACAGATATTTTCTTAACATGTCTTTGTTGACAAAATGTCCTGTACATACATACATATTATTAAATAGTTATATTATATATTACCAGCATATGCCTCTGTTGCAGTGCCTATTAGAACGGATTTCTGAACAATTTAGCCCACAAATAATACACATTCTGTGAAGTCATCAAAAACAAGTAAACAATACAAATGTCTGTTTAGCGTTAGACTGGGTCTGCAATACTAAGAAAGAATATATAAAGAACAACACTATAAAAAGCTTCCAGCTCGAGTGTTTTATTTTCGCACCAGGATAATTTTGTATGGGTTATGCACACGGGTGCTTCATTCGATCTGTTTCCTTGGTGCACTGTTTGTTCATGTTTAAGAAGTCTACTGTATTTTTTTGTTATTGTATTTCCATACTTGAAGGTTAAATGTTAACTATTTTACAATTAATCTTTCAATCATGACTTATTTCTTGTCGTTATAAGTGTAATGAGAATGAATAGTAAGTCTTCATTTGAACTTAATTTTAATTAAAATGACTCAAGAAGTATTTAGACGAACAGTAGGTGTGTAATGTGCACTAAACGCAATACACATTTAACAGATGTTCAATTATCTTAATGCAATACTTCTTATAATATATAAACTCTGCTCTGGAATTAAACACGAGTTTTAATCTCAAGTATTGTGTTACCCGTTTGCCGCATCTCCGTTCGCGTCGTATAATTTTTTACCGATAATGTCGAACTTTATATTTTACCTTTTATTTCCTTCCTACCCCATCCCTTCCTTATTATAAATATTATACTTCATAAATTATTTTTAGGTATCTATTTAGTTTGTTCAGAACTTTTTTATAAAATATTGTGCTACAATTATTATAAAAAAAGCAATGTGTTTGTCTAATTTTCAAGTTTATATCTTGTTAAATTAAATTAATTTTAATTGTTGGTTTTATATTGAACAGATGATAAAAAATGTGCTGTCGAATTGGAGGGCTTAAAGTTAATAGAAATGTTTTATTTTGTGCGTAGGTTGAAAAAAAAGGAAAAAGGATGGCATAATCTTTAGTTTAGCTCCTTAAACTTATAACTGCCTCGTTGATTTTGTTTATAAGGCAGATTCCGAGGTCAACGGTTCAACTCCGTAATTGTATTCCGGTTTATTTTAATGTTAAGTAGCATTTCAAAATCCGTGCCCTAATAAGATGAGATTTAAGATGAGAAAAAAAATCAAAATGTCTTCTTTTGTACATCTTAGTGAGGTTAAATACATATAATCAGCGCCACTTAGTATTATAAATTAAAATGTAAAATTAGTTGTCAAACTTAGCATTTTAAATGTTTTATACATTTGAAGTAGATTCTTAAAATAATATCTCGACGGGGCCTTTCTTTATCTGTGTGTAGTCGTCGTATATAATAGTCGAAAGTTTACCGCTGGTATTTAGGCAATCAGTGCCTTGGACACCGGCGAGTCCCACCCGCACTGTTCCCGTGGGGGAAACGCGCAGTGCGTTTTTCCAGCGTAAAATAGGTCTCATTTGTGTCGGTGCAGTATTTTATGTTTGAGTGATACAAGTTCTGAAAACCAGAGTTATTCATTGTGATGATCATTAAAATGTACATTTGCTTAATGATCGACCTTTTAAATCGCCTGAAGTGTGTAAAGATTACGTCATTAAAAAAATTGTCATTTAATTAAATTTTGACGCTTAGGATTTTGTTTTCTACTATTGTACTGGCTGTGTAGACAACGGTCTGGCGATCGTTTGACGTGTATAACTTAATGTGCATCAATGCAAATTTAGTAGTAAGCTAATAATTTAAAAAACCTACATAGAGATGAAAAAACATGTGCACACTATAAGTGCACATGTTTTTTTTGTTATCGTTCAAATTGAAGAAGTTAATTATTAAAATAGAAAATAAATTATTTTTAATTAAAAAAATAATCATACATAATTGTGCCGCAATACTCATATATCGACTGTAACAACTCTAAAGATAGACACTGAAGTTTAATATGCATTCAATATCGAACATTTCATTGTCTGAGGTACAGAAAGGTAGTTATAGATAACGATAGCTCACACCACCCTTTGACCCCAAACTTCACACGCGGCATAGCCGCGCTCAAGCTGCATACTGAAACTGGTTTTATAATAATGAGATATTAAATTCTGATATATTTTATTGTTTAATATTTTAAATAAATTTATCGTATTGATCTCAAATATTTTATATATGCCTATGCCATGACAAATACAGCATTTAAAAATACAATTTTAAAATTATCATAAGGACAATACACACTTATGAGTACAAACACAAAAACACACACGCACGCACTCAATGGCTCATTCAATAGATTCCCAGCGGAATATTTTTATAAACTTGTATTTTGGCATTCTAAAAGTTGTCTCAAAACCTAGGTATATATGGGTGCAAGCGTCTATTAAAATTTGAGGTCTAAGGTCACAAAAATTGATTTATTGCATATTTTTTGCAAATATCTAATTTCCTATGGGTATTTCGCTATTTATATCTATTATCAAAAACAAATTATACGTTGAACCGTTTTCGAGATAGGCGGTGAGCGCGTGGTAAGATCAACCGGTATAGTCCCGGTCGAAACACGCTATATAAAGTTTATTAATTATTGATAAATAAATAATTAATAATAATTTTAATTTGTTATCAAATATTACATTGTATATTATGTAGATATTGAGACAACTTTTAGAATGCCAAAATACAAGTTTATACAAATATTCAGCTGGGTATCTCAAATTCCGAGATTCATACCTAATTTTGACTAAGATGACTGGACTACGAGAACGGCGGTAAAATAGTAGTCTAACTAGCGTACCAGACAGACGTAATTACTGTCGCAATTATAATATTAAGTATTGAGAAGTATAAAACCGAGATTTTTAGTGGAATATTGGAAGAATGATTTGGAGCTTAACAATGTTTGAATTTAAAATTGAAGACGAACAACAAATACACCGAGGAGTATTGGGTATTAGTTTTTGTAGTTGGGTATAACTTGTTTGATCATTTGTTTGTTCTAGATATCGCACAATTCTGTTATGATAGTTTATACATATATCACTTTCAGGAAATTTGAAGCACATACGGTACGGTTATCTATTATAGCTTTTTTAGGCTTAGCGTATTATGTGAACGCAGTCGTAGAAAATTGTCAGTGATTGACAATTTCCGAATGAACGCTGTAAATTGATTCAGGTACACGAAAAATTTTCCGCTGATTTTGTAGATATTCGAACACCTAGAAATCTCAGCAAATACTTTAAAAAAATTAGAAGAATATAAGCAATTAGTCTTTCTCTATTAACTGTTTTTATTCTTAACCATATAAATAATATTTATATAATCATAATATCAAGCTGGCTTTTTCTTTAGATGTTCTTTTGTTGATCACTTGTTTTCTTAAACCCCGTCTTAGCAAAGCAACGCTTCTACGCAATGAAACACTTATTAAATTTAAAATAATATTAAACAAATTTATTTATTTTGGTACATAAAACCGAATGTAATCAGGACTTAAAGAATTAGGAATCTATACAATTTCAAACAAAATTACATCCCAAAACGTGTATACACGGCATGCTTTAAAAATAATATAGTTAGGTAATTAATGTATTAGAATAATAAAGGCAATTAATAATTCAACAATTTAAATTAAATTTATCAATTAACAAAATAAATTCGAATTAATACAATAAAATAAAACAAAACAATAAAATTGACAATTAAATTAAATTCATTAATAAAATATGTATAAAAATGTAATGTCTAAAAATAAGAAATTTTGTATAATCAGTCAATCATTAGATCGTAGATATAATATTCCTCACAGTGTTTTTGAATTTTGGGAAATTGGAATTGATGATATCTAATACTACTAATAAGGTAACTGTGTGTTAAAAGTAAATCGTTGTAAGTGCGGCAAAATCTTACGATTGGAGTATAATAAGATGTATTTATTATTAATGTGAACACTGAGCACAAAACTATTTAAGTATGGATGACGAGATCTAAATTTAGTATTGAAATTAAGAAACGATAACAGGGCAGAAGAATCTATTTTGGAGTGAATTATTTTGTGTAAAGTAAAGAGGTCATTACATATACGTCTTTGTTTAAGTGTATACATATTAAAATATCTGATTTTATCGTCATAAAGCTTGAGCCTCCTTTGTAATCCCAATTTATGACATAAGAAATGAAGAAACTTTTTTGGACACGTTCAATTTTATCCTTATGAGTGGAATAGAAAGGGGCCCAAACAGTTGAGTTATACTCCAAGGTACTACAAATTAGTGACTTATAAAGACGAAGGAAGCTGTAAGGGTTCTTGAAGTGCTTAGTAACTCTATAAATAAAACCGAGATGGCGCATGCTTTTGTTAGTAATTATGTAATCATAGTGACTACTAAACCTCAATTTGTTATCAAACAGAACACCCAAATCCTAAATGATGGTCTTCCTCTCAAGGCAAATATTATTCAATGTATAGTCAAATTTAAATATATTTTTTTTATGATAAAATGAAATTACATTGCACTTATTAACATCAGCACCATATTGATTTCTTTACACCAATTATCAACACTATTCAGATCTGATTGAAGCTTTATAGCATCCTCAATATATTTAACCACTGTGTAAATTTTAAGATTATCTGCGTATAATAAACAAGGACATGCTAATCTGTCAATAAGGTCATTGATAAAAGTGATGAAGAGCAGGGGACCTAAATGAGATCCCTGTGGGACACCACCTTAACCGGAAGAGAAACTTCTCCCTTGATAGCAACTAACTGGCTTCTATTTTCGAGATACGAGACTATCCAACGCAATGTAATATTTACCATAAAACACGTCTCCAAGCATTCGGATGTACTTACACTTTAACTGAAAACATAATTTTTGTAAGCGACGTAGAAGGAAATAAATGTACAAAAAATATTTAATTAATTAATTTAATTTTTATATTTAAAATATTTCTATTCTAAATATAAATTTGAAATTAATTAAAAAAATATTTAGATTTTTTCGATAAGAACTGATTATTAAAAATCTAAATGACATGCCCTCGTGATGCCTTAGTTGATTCGGATACCAAAACTAAATCATAGGATGTTGCAAACTTGCATTAGTAAACTTGTAAGTTATCTCAATGAGAATAAAATTTTAGAGCAGAGGAACTTACGAATTACGTTTAAATCACATCTGCAAATAGAAACAGCATTGCAGAGTTCTGTTAGGAGTAAATTCGATTACGCAGGTAATGACCGGTCACGGTTGTTTTGGAGAATACCTGTGTAAGATCGGACGCGAGTCGACGGCGATGTGTCACCACTGTAGCGCGGACCGGGACACCGCTCAGCACACGTTGGAGGTATGTCCCGCGTGGAGTGCGGAGAGGGAGATCCTGGTCCGTGAAGTGGTCCGTCCGCCTACTTCTGATCGTCATGGTTCAGAAGGAGACAGCGGAGCGGGAACGGAAAAGGGCTGATCCTGCTCGGCGGAGACGACGTCGGCGTCATCTCGACCCTCCCACAGCCCCAACGTCCGGGGCTTTAAATATAGGACGTGACCCTGGGGCCGTGGATGCGTGAGATGGGAGCCTCACGTGTCCAATTTCAAACGGCCCTGAGGAGGACGGCAGCCGGAATGGCCTCGCGCTGTCGTACGCACTAGCGGGGAGTGCGGGGGGGCGGGATTACCTTCGCCCCCTGAGGAGAGCTCTGCCGAGCCACGAGCGGAGCACAGCACGGGAGGGGCCGCGGATGCGTTATATCAACACGATCCCGCAGCCTCTCCGATCCGTGCCGAGGACGGCCATCGCAGTGGTTTTAGTGGGTAAGAATCCCACATAACCCGGTTCCTCCCAAGAAGAAAAAAAAAGAGTAAATTCTATACTAGACGACGAATACAGTACGAAAAAGTTATAAAAATCTATCAGAACAAGCGATATCGACTACAATAATTATGTTAATTAACGGACGGACGCATCAATACGACGTAACAATATCAAGATATATTTATATTAATTAATAATTAAAACTAGTCGTTTCATCAACAAGTATTATAATACGTATTACCATAATATTATATTAGTTTTAAATGTCTTACTTAATATGGTAATATAGAAAAACTATTGTTAAAAGAAGAGAGGAGTGCTTACAAGGTACTGTTCAAACGAATAGAATCGATATAATAAAAATCGATTCCAAAAAAATTGCAATCTTTCAACTTTTGTTATGGCAAATTTGATATATTTCAACTCATAGGTACTCACTTTTACTTGCATGAACCGTTTGCGTGGTTTAGTTTATATCACTAGTACTGGAATTGACTAATTAATTTGAAACCAAACTTGTAATTTGAGAGAAGTTATTAACTTAACTTTATTGACTTGCGGTCATTAATTATTGAACTGTACTTAAATCATATTAAATATATAAAAATAAAAAATATGGGATAAATATTACCAAATATCGTTCACCATCTTACAACTATAGTTCTACAAACCGTACACGGTTTTCGAAAAATTTAAGACTGGTCTAAAGTTGGAAAATTGTCACTGGTTTATTTTCGTACGCCCGGTTTTTACCTCAATAACCAAGTTGACGAAAGTAAAACACATAAAAAGCCCGAGCAATGGAATGTCTCTGTGAAAGAATTATCGCTTGACTTTTCGAAGAAAAATGGGATTATGCCCTTTGAGGACATACCTACCCAAACCTTTACCTTTGGAGAATACAAAGGCCTTTGGTGTTTTAATCGGGGGTTTTCCTCACTGAAAATACTACAGTACTACCTATCCTTAAAGCACCACTTGTATTTGTGATTCAACTACCTCGGTTTGTTGCAAACCGTATCGTTAATTTCCGGATCCTCTCTTCGCTCCTGTTTCGTGGCCATACTGTTTATTTCTACACACCGTTTTCCTAATATTTTTTATTCAAAACGTTTAATAATAAACTTATTAATGAGTCCAAATGACACCAAATATTTAAATCAAATTAAAATAATAGAAAAATTCTATATCAATCTGACAAGTAGTTTTTGTATACGCCGGAATAACAAACAAAACTTATATCTGCAAGTTTGAGTATGATTGCGCATATAGAGCGCGCGTTAATCTCTCACGAAGCGATCTGTTGTAACGAAACTTCTCAGTTCCGAGGAAATACGCGTATTAAGCCTAATCCTCGTACCTTATCCCGCTAGAACCACTTCAAAATTACAAACGTGTTATGGCGCATCTGTATGAAGCCAAGTATTCAAAAAGCGTATTATCCAAGTATTCCCACAATTGGACTTGAACCGATATCAATTATGCAATTTATACAATTGGACTTGATCCCTATACCATTATTGGTATGAGTTCACGCTCCAAACAAAATGTCATCAAAATTTTTCGTTAGACGTATCCTATAAGAGTTAGTCACCATTGCAAGTTTGGTTAGATTAGGACGGATATTCGATTGAGTGTAATTGAATTATTTCGAATGTCACAATGAAAATTTAATAACCAATAAAATAGAAATAAATATTTCATAATTACATTATCAATAATATTAATGTTAATATGAATTCTGAATGTATATTATGTATTTATAAACTATTTTGTTCATATATACATATACATTTAGAATTTATTTTTATTCGATATTCGAATTTGAAATTAAACATAAAAAACGCCAACAAAAATCGTGCAACACAACGGTCTGTAAAACTTTTTCGTTTATAAGTTTAAATTGTCGTATATCACAAAGGATTTATCGACAAAATATTTCTCTCACGTTCCATGTCCGACCAGTAGCGAAAGAGTTACAGATATATTAAAACTTCTAATGAATACTTCATTGTTATATTCATATGTTCGACATAGGTAGACAGGTGATAACGCTTTAGTGAAACTAGCTGCGAATGAAAATAGATTCTAATTGGTTCGGTATAAATAACAAAATATTTAATTTAATTTACCTCCATTCATTTCGTTTAAATTGATTTGGATAATTGCAATTACATTTTTCTATTCACGTATTTATGTACCTATTACTTATAGGAAATAGAAGCTAAATGAATACATATTTATACATAATATAATATATTATTAATGCTATCAAAATTTAACTTATAGTTGCTTATGTAACTTCGTAACCGAAAAAACTAAATGCATTTGACAGAATATTTTTAACCTGAAAATGTGAAAATTATTGCATCAGAAATTGTTGTTCAGTTTTTCACAATTTTCAAGAATTTAGTCCTCAATATTTATATATAAATATATATAAATAATATCATATATTATATGAAAATATTATTTTTAATTTTCATATTTCTCTCTGCAATTATGATCACGTATACAATTCTGAATGAATACTGATTGAATTAGCGTACGTCATATATCAATATAAAGATTGACCTCTCATAAGTGGAATTAATGCATATTCAATGGCTACTCAATATGTCACCATTATCTCGTAATGAACTGAAGGTAATAAAAAAGGTTTAACGCAATAAGTTCGTATTAAAAATATATATATTATTAATATAATATGTAACGGAAACTGACTGATCATAACCATATCTATTTTGACTACCTACATCCATTTATTGACAGACAATTATAACATGAAATAGTCTGATATAAAATAATCACCTTTCGCGTTTTCGTAATATATGTTCGCAGGTAATGCAATATTACAAATAAAAAAATCCCTGGACGTCTGGCATTTATGTAAAATATCAAAATTGATTGTAGATTTATAATTAAAGTGAAAATAAAAACAAAGCATTTCGTTAATAAATACATACGTATATTTATTATCAAAATACAATTACAATCAAAATACGCACCATGACGGCATAAAAGAGTGTCATGCCGTTTGCAGAAGGCATACGAGTCGGCCTTACTCCCGAGGCGCGCCAATAGGTGCTTTACAGCAATCAACAATAAATAACACAGGCTTAACGAAAAGTACAATTTTTTTTTTTACTAGAAATTAAAAGTTATTGCCTTGTAGTGATTTCTATTTAGTTCATTTTCTTTAACAGAGAATAATATTGGTTATTGGACGCTAGAAAGTAAATATCCCTGTGCGAACCTGAGTGAAGCACGCCTTAGGCAACTTAACACCCACACTTTAAAAATACAAGAGAAATATTGCATTTTCTCTAGTTTTTAAGGTTTGTGAAGCGATTTAATTGCGTCGTATTTTCAAAGACTCTCAAGGATTGTAATTTTTTTTCTATTACAATAGGTGTAAATTTTCGGTTGCTGTCCTTTTAATATGTAGTTTTAAATTTACCCACCACGCTGCTACAATGTAGACTGGTGGATATATTTGGCATGATTTCATCTGACATGTAGGTTTCCTCACGATGTTTCACCGTATAAGCACACGATAAGTCAGTGTCAGTGTCTCGCCCGGGTTGAACTCCTGTCCTAAGCACTGGGCCATCTCGGTTATTATTTATATATATAAGTAAGTGCATATCATAAAAGTTAATTGCGACAGAAAAATCAATATCACGGCATTTGGAAGTATCATATTACACTGTCTCTATATGTAGAAGATATAATCTGCTTGGGACAGCTTAGTCCGCGTGTAATTCTGCCTCGCCCATTCAGATCTTGATTACAGTCATAAAACTCTGGCAAAATGCCGGGAAAATTCTACGATCACAAAGTACTCTTTTTTATTATTTCAAAGACAAAACATGATTAATTTGTCAAACTACTTTCTTTTAATATCTGCTTTCTGCTTGTAATTAGAGGTTTGCGTAATAAAACAAAATTAAATGGATTTCCATATAAGTGACACAGACGGTCACAGACAGGTCGTAAAGTTATTCACGTGATGTGTGACGTCACTTTGCTCAAGTATTATAATTGATGTCTTGGAACTCTTTGTTCAATGTGACATTATATTTAAAGTTATTTCTGAGTGTCTATTCGATTTTAAAATCCGTCTAATAATAATATTAAAAAACACTAAAAGTTATCCGAAGCTCATTTTACCTGACGACAATGTACCTAACTCGTACCTAATGATAATTAACTTTAGTAATTATTAATTTAAAAGACATCAACTACATTTATCCTGTGCCATGATATTAATACAAGCCTTAGTAAATAAGTATAATTATTGTTGATCTGATGCACGAAAATGAAATATGGAATAAAATAAATTAATGTATGGATGGATATGTTATCTTTTTAACTTCAATTTATATAAAAAAACATATATATTATAAAAATGAGTGACGACAAAAGTTTGATTTCTATATAAATTTAAGTTAAAAGGATAACCAAAAATTTCGCATTAACAAAACATTAGTAAATTAGTATTTTAAATAAAATACATACAAGCTACGTTTATAGAAGTCCCTATAACGCAAGTTTAAGGTACTCTTATTTGAATATCACTATCACGTCACTAACAATAAATTGTAAATAGTAACGTTATTTCACTGCATTGAGCATAAACGTCTCTACCGATTAGCTTCATCTCGTATCAAATTGTCAGCTAGTTCAGGCGATTAGTCGAGAAGAGATTTACATATTCAAGATTTTAATTAACAACTTAAATATTTATATATTGTTTTCAATAGCTATCCAAACTTCCGTTATAAGAATAAGTATATAAAAAACATGATTTTGTAAAATCATAGCAGATGGTAGATACACTGGTGGTAGAGCTTTGTGCAAGCGTCTGGGTAGGTACCACCAACCTATCAGATATTCTATCGCTAAGCTGCAGTACTTGTTATTGTTGTGTTCCGGTTTGAAGAGTGAGTGAGCCAGTGTAATTATAGGCACAACAGGCACATAACATCTTAGTTTCCAAGGTTGGTGGCGCATTGGCGATGTAAGCGATGGTTAACATTTCTTACAATACCAATGTCTATGGGCGTAGATGACCACTTACTATCAGGTGACCCATATTATGTTCGTCTGCCTTCCTATTCAATAAAAAAATCTATGTGCATACAAGAATATGTACGTATTCATGTAAATAAATAGAGCCGAAATGAAACAGAAATTTGTTAGAGTTATAAATAGGGATTTGGTACAATTTTGCTAAATGATCTCGTTATTAATAGGATTTCCATTGGCCACCGCCACGCCATTTTTGCTGACGTCACTCTATTATCCTGCGATTTTTGAACGCTATGAATCAAACGACATTCCATTTTTAATTGTATCTCTCTCAAAGTTTATCTTACACACGAAACAATATAAGCTTATATAAATAAAAAAAATAAGGGATTTGCAAAAACTGCCGTAGAAACGATTTTAATTCATCACTACACTTAATTCGCGCAATTCGTCGTTGAAATTGTACACTCAACGCATCCAAAGAAATTTGAATATAAATTTAAATAATTTGTAACGGAACAACTACAGTTCTTGCAGTGGCAGTATTAAAATTGTAACAAATGGTTATTACATTACCGTGATGTCACAGCTACGTGTTTATGTTATTAATAAGCAAAGTTCGCGTTTCAATTATAACGTCTTAACACACGCACAACGTTAACCTGTTTCAGATTTTGTGTATTTCGTTTGAAAACTTTGACTATCAAATAATAATTAATATGCAGAAATGTGAGGTTCTGTCTATCCGCTCGTTTAAACTAAATGTATTAATTTATTCTACTAATTATATTTTCATAATATTTACATTAAAGTATATATTTTATTTTTAGGACTATACTATAACTATATAAAAAATATATATACGGACGTATACATACAGCGAGCAAGCAAAAGCCTAATAGATAAAGCTTTAGAAATCTTAACAAGTTGCAGTTCGAATCCAGACACCAATTAGCATTCGTGTTCTAAACTATTGGTAGCGTGTATACCTCATCGTGAGCTTGGCATTGATTGAAAATATCGAGAGGAAACCTGCACGGGTCGGATTAAATTCTGCCACGTCCATCCAGCAATCCATAAGTCTGCTGCATGATAAATTACGCTTTATCTTAATGTCAATAGAACAGCATTTATATTCTGTCCATTTGATTATTAACTTTTTGACAGTTGAAACTAGTGAATGCGACAACGTTACATTTCGATTATCGATTCGATTATTGACACTTTAATTGGTATGTAGTATCGATTATAAATTATTCCAGTTTGATAAAAAATTGTCTTCTATGCTGTATTGTGTTAAATACATTTTCCGTTTTGTTAACTTTAAATTCAATTTTACATGATTTTATAGCGAACACTAGCGTTAAAATAAAGGATCGTCTTGTTTGTCGTATCATTACGTATTTATTCATTCTCGTCTTAAGCATTCGACTACGTCACCATGTGATATAGAATACAACAATATTTATTACTCATGGCTATAATCTTTAAAGACAGCTGATACATTTTCACTAATATAATAGACTAGCTATGCCCCGAGGCTTCACCCGTGTATAATTAATAAAAATACAATAAATTATTTTATTACTATAATAACACACGCGCGCGCACAATTACACACATATATGGCTACTAGTAAAGAAACACGTATTTAATGATTTAAAATTAATTTTCATAAGATACTGTAGGGTTTACCGATCTTATATATATGGCCTATCATTTGCGCCATCGCATGTGCTTTGTGTGTACCGATTTTCATCAAGATTGGTCAAGTCGTTCTAGAGTTATAAGAAGACATACAGACTGACAGACAGACAGACAGACAGACAAAAATGAAAAAAATAGTATAATGTGAATCACTGCATCATAAAACGACAATTTATCACAAAATTAGGTGAAAAAAAATTTTACAGACAAAGCCAATAGATTTTTTATAGTAGTATAGATAATTAAATAAGATTAGTTAGTTTTATTATTACGCATTTTAAAGTTAACTTTTATGTATGTTTCGTTCGAAGACAGATGTCAAGAAAGTTATTAACCTGCTTGACAGAATATAGTGTAGTTATTATAGACTCATATGACATTCAAGCGCTTAAACCGCTTGATAAGACCGAGCAAGCCCGCTTGTCTTCTAACCATCCTTAGAAATAATTATGAGATGTCTTTTGATTGGAACTTTATTCTATCTTTAATGCCAACAATCCGAAACATATTCCACTAAGCTTTAAACCAGTAGTAGGCTTGATGGAGGCCAGTTTGAGCGAACACTCCATCAATTATTACTACTAACTATGATTATTCTTTTATTTTTGATTCAACCATTTATGGTTGTTAGTAAAGTGATTCAAACGAACCGTTGTAAAGGTCCGGGTTGAATCACTGTAATTACAACCACAAGGTATATACCGTCTTAGATACTATCGTTCTGTCGTTCAGTGCATTGCTTTGTAAGGTAATGAAGGTATAAAATGTAAGGTAAAGCTTCTATTTTTGAAGTACCAATGTCTAAACGTGAATATGATCAATTTACTAGATAACATACCCTTAACAGATGTAAAAAATAAAATACAAAACTAACACATAAATGCTATTAAAAAGTTTAAAAAAGCTGTTGACTGATACAAAGCCGCTTTGTCGTTTGGGAAAGTACATTTTTTGGAGTTTACAAATAACGTTAGCTACTGTGCCCGCGTGAACTTTTGACATGACGTCACAGTTTTAACTATGTACTCGCGATTCTAGTATTTCCTGGGATAAAAACTTTTAAGTATACCGCTAGCGTCATGTCGAGTATCATTAAAAACGATCCAACAGCTCCGCGTAATGCGCACACACACAGACAGACACTCAAGTTATATTTTCAAGTATTAATTATTTAACTTTGATGTCGTCTAGAAAAGTACCTTAACAAGAGATCAAAAGGGAGCACGTGTAAAATAGAAATGTCTAGAATACATAATGATGTTCAGGGCTTAAGCTTAATAGGCTAGAAAGGCTTTATGGTAGGGCTTTGTGCAATCTCGTCTGGGCAAGTAGGTGGTACTCATGATATAATGCCAAGGAATAATACTCAATAGTGTTTGGTTCTGGTTTGAAGAGTGAGCCAGTGTTATCACCATCACGTCACTAAGTTTTAAATATATATATATATTTCACTGCATTGAGCATAAACATCTCTACCGATTAGCTTCATCTCGTGTCAGATTGTCAGCTAGTTCAGGCGATTAGTCGAGAAGAGATTTACATATTCAAGATTTTAATTAACAACTTAAATATTTATATATTGTTTTCAATAGCTATCCAAACTTCTTCCGTCATAAGAATAAGTATATAAAAAACATGATTTTGTAAAATCATAGCAGATGTTAGATACACTGGTGGTAGACTTTGTGCAAGCGTCTGGGTAGGTACCACCAACATCACGGTAATCTTGACGGGAGCGCCACGGGATCCGTGGCGCTCCCGTCAAGTCGGGAAGGGTACCACTGGGTTTTTAGTGGGTATTCCGATGACCGGGGCGCACTCGGTGCCCTGGACATATACCCCCCCCCCCCCACTGTTCCCGTGGGGGGAAACGAGTAATGAGTTTTCCCAGCGTCAAAAAAAAAAAGGTACCACCAACTCATCAGATATTTTATCGCTAAACTGCAGTACTTGTTATTGTTGTGTTCCGGTTTGAAGAGTGAGTGAGCCAGTGTAATTACAGACACAACAGGCACATAACATCTTAGTTCCAAAGGTTGGTGGTGCATTGGCGATTTGAAAAATGGTTAATATTACTGACGGCTCTAATGACTCTAGGCGTTGGTGACTACATACCATCGGCCCATTTGCCAATCTGCCTACCTAATACAATAAAAAAATAAATGCAATAATTGAGTATATTTTAACATTTAATTTAATAGGTGGATTCGTAATATAAATGCTCTGCGGTTTTAACTTTCAACGAAATAAAGTTTGCCATATTGTTTTGCGTTTATGGGAACTGAGCCGTTCAAGATGGACGAAGCGTGAAGTAAAATAGCGTTAACAGTCGCTCTGACGTAAGAAGAATTATTCAAATTAGAATAGCTCTTTCTATGATTGTCCGCATTACTTAAGTCCTTGGCTTAAATCCCGGGTGGAACTGACAAAAAGTTATTGCATTGTTCCGTCGAGAAATTCTCAATAGCAGACCAGAGTCTGGAATTTGGCAGTATTGGTACTCCTTTGCCTCGGAAAGCACATAAATCGTCAAATTATGGAAGTTGGGGAATAGAGTGTGTACTTCTCTTTGCGCACACACTTGTGCACTATAATAACTCCCGCGTAGATGGACCAAGGAATGTATTTTCTCTTGAGAATGGCCACCGTGGCCGAAATTGGTCAGGAGGACATTATAAGTGCTACGTACAAACGTATCTTACAAATCTTATCTTACAAAATCACAACCCTTAATATATATATATGCTAAAGTGAATTAGAGGAAAATTGCATATATCTTAAGAAAATCTGACCAATCCCCAATCGAGCAGCATTATGGAATCAACTTTAAATTATACTTCTTCACAAAATGCCTTTGCGACATTTACGGTATTTTTTTAATATAATAGTTTTGCCTATTTTCTCATTCCACGGCCCCTCCACTAAGACAGGTGACGATATCTGCAACTTTTAAAATGTCTTAAGTTAAACAACTTAAATTCATTGGAGGAACCTCCTCACTCGTGTTTCAACATTAAAGGTAATCTTTCTTGGCTTTAGGAATAGATTAACATGCCGGTATCAATTCTTAAATAATTCATATCTGAATGCATTTATTTACTGTTTATGTTGATTCGTAGTAATAAAGCTATGTTCACACTAGGCTGAGTTTAATTTTAATCCGTCCACACGGTAACACGTAATGGCCCAAATGCATTGGGTATCTGCATCGATAGCAAAGATCCATGCTCGCTACTTTTTTTTTAAATGACACATTGCTGTTAACAGTGTACGCTTTCACGTCTAAACTACTTAGCAGATCATCATGAATTTTGCATACTCAACGTGTATAAGGTATAGAAAAAACCAATAAATAGAATAGATAGAGCTGACTAACAATAAACAAGAATAATAATAAACATGAAACCCCTTATTGCTGTAATTCCTAACTCTATTCTTCATTTATTTCCTAAACAAGCGAGCGGAGCCATGGCGAAAACGTTATTTGAATAAAGAACAAGGGTCATAGTAAAAATTTATAGATGACTAGCTGGTCTAATAAAAATCAATCAGATTAACATATTCTGTCCCTGACAGCTCGCCTCAACTTTAGTAGCAGATATTTCGAGATAAAAGTATTTTAATACAGAGTAATTAACTTCCATTCAGAAAATATTTTTAAAAGCTTTGTAGTAAAATATCATTAGGGGCGACGATTCGAATTTCAGGAACAAATTCGAATTCAACAAGTTTCAATCAAACGCAAACTTTTCCTTGATACTGATAAAAAAAGAAAATAAATGTGTCACTTGCATTTATACATTTTAAAAATATTATATATCTATATTATTAATAATGAGAAAGTAACTGTTTGTCTGTCTATCTGTGTCGCCTTCACGATTAAACCTCTGAACCGATTTGGTTGAAATTTGGTATGAAGTAAACTTAAGCCCCATTACATTACAAGGGCAAAGGGCGAAGGTGCGGGCAAAAATTAGTTTCAAATAAATTATCTAAAATACGTATCGAATATTATCAAGTATTTTTTCTACATTGCTAGCCTCGGATTACTTTTTATTCAAATCTCGAATTGATAGTCGAGTTGGTACAGATTTCTATCCGATATCTTATGGGTTGCCATCTTATTTTATAGCTGTATAAGCATTGGATTGGAATATTTTATTGCGGCCGCGCTTCACAGACTATTACGTGTAGCCTACACGGATGGCGATGTTCGGCCTCCAATAAGGTAAGAGATAAATATCGGTGTTCAATACGAATACCCGTTCCAGGAATTACCATAAAACACAACATAACCAAAAAATGTTAATTGACGTTTTCTGTCGGATCGAATGCCTTATATTGGTTCCAAGCAGGACACTAAAATAATAATGATTATTATCTAAATAATAATAAAATCTTACAATTAATATTAAAACGATAACCAAATTATTAACTAATAGTAAACTACTGAGCTCATCATCATGAAATTTTGCATACATTTTGCCACAGGAAAAGGACATAGGGTGCCACTGTCATTCTCAGGCGAAGCCGCAGGCATAAACTTAATATGATAGCCATGTACCTACAAACATTAAAAGTAAACAACAGAAAGGCAAAAGCGAAAACCGATTAAAATAAAAAGCTATTTCACGTGTTAGTAAGCTTATTAGTTTAACAATGGAACGATGTTGAAGCCATTTTAGAAAAACCTTTGGCATATTTTTGCATAAAGGTAGCGCCCGAAGAGCAAAATAACGATATTGCCTGACGTATGGCGTACGATTGACTGAACCCCTTTAATTTTAAAACTTTTAAAACTTTAGAATTTTTGTATAACGCGTTTCAATTTACCGTTTTATACTATTTTGGTGAAAAGTTGTGCAGTTTTGGAAGAAAAATATGTTTATATATATATTCTAGGTATTCTATTAACCCTATCTGATCTTAACTGATCTTAGAATATTAAGTTTTATCAAGAAAATTAGATGGAATGAGTAATAAGACCACATTTTAAAAGTTATGAGAGCTAAGTATAGTTAAGGCCCATCAAGATTCTGGTGAGCAAAGGTCTCTGGACTTTTGTGAAAGGTTAGATTTTTTATGTACTTGGGGTATATATAGAGTGTATAGCAAAAACCTTGTCCGAACCGTAAAGTGGTTATTAGGTATCGTGAGTTGGTTCTATTTATGTAATCATTTTTAATATATATATTGTTGGGTGTTCAACTTTTAATATTAAAGTCGTTGGTAGATTTATTGTCACCACCCTATAAAAGCAGCGCGAGTAACGTACGCTGGGCATTATTCTTCTGCAATTCGTTCGTAAAATCTCTGTCTGTTTATTATTGATTCCTATGTTCTATTTTTGTGTGTAAATTGTACATGTCAAGTTTACTTTATTGACATGTATAATTTACATATTGTATAGTGGTGTTCATTAATTTTTTTAAGAAACCTATTTCCATCCTGATTCCTAAATATACCAATTTTATCACCGGTTTGTTCTCTTATGAATGAAAAATCATCTAAGAAAACATCTAAGAGCCAAAATATTCTAATAATTTCAAATATGCGAATATCTGTTATAACAAAATTGGACTTGGTTTTGCGGGCTGGCTCAGCATCGAGCATGGAACTCATTATGTACTAATAGTTTATTAGGATTTTCAGGTTTGAGCAATGTTAGGATAATTGGAAGGTTGAACTACGTTTCAATCGATTTCACTTGGGACTAAAACGCTTATTTCTCCAAGAGTGAAAAGCCAATTTAATCCTACTACGATTGGTGCGGTTAGGACGGGCCTTCTTAAGTACGCTTTTCTAGGACTTGACTGCTATATTAACTCGCTTTTTACTCTAGTATCCGGAGTCTTAACACTACGAGCATCAGCTCAAGCTACAAATCCAGACAGCCTTACCCTCGACGTATGCAGAGTTATACCAATAGAAGCTATACAATCAAGTAACACGTCAACAATAGTCTGAATTTATAATTTAAATATTTAGATAATTGTTTATGACACGAGATCGGCTTATTAATTTAGAATAACCATTCTAATTAAATTAATAGATATAAGTAAAGAGCGAGCTACCGGATCGAGTCACAAAGGTGAGTGTTATTAAGTAATTTGAATGAGCAAAGAAGCGTCAGGAAGTTATAACTAATTTCACATAAAATCGCTACTACTACTTGATTTGACATTCGAAAGAAGAAGACAAAACATTGTTAAAGTCACCACTCCATAAACAACATTATATTAAAGCTTAAACATATGTTTGACTTCTTCAACACTTTTATTATTTAAATGTTTTTTTATTTTATAAAACTTCACTGTTACAGAGACGTCTTATCATTCTACTAAAATATAATTAAAAGATAACAATAATTCATAGAAGTCATTTGATAATTAATGTAATGCCATCCGCCCTAGGTCATTGTTATCATTATCAACAAGCCGAATGAATTATAAAAGGTTAATAGTCGTCCATAAACGTTAACAATACTGACACAACGATGTTGGCATGTTAATAACTATTTAGTAACGCTATGACAAATATTTTGTATAAACGACGTATGATGAATATTAATTAAACCACTTTTACGTGTCATAACTCATAACAAACTTTTATAATAGCGTAATTATAGTTATTTTAGTGTACAAATCTAATTTTAAGCAATTAATATTATATAGATGAATTGTAATGATATTTGACTTTAACGGACCACTTAATAAGCCATAAAATAAATAGTGCTTCCCCAAAAACAATACATAATTCCGATATAATTTTATCACTATATCTATTAATACTTCACCATATTATTTTACCAAAACTCTTAACGAAATCTAATAACACTATTATCGAAAAGTCACCAAACTACAAAAACATTGTTATTGAGCTCTTTGGCTTCTAACTAGTTTATAAAACATGCATGCGTTTTAGCCTTACGCCCTTTAATTATAACTCCTGCCTGTCTGTATAGTAATACGAATTTCGACCCGTTTAATAAGGGCTATGAAGCTGAAATTGAATTTCAAGAACAAAGTGTCGGCATCCTCTCGACTCTGGAAATGAATGAACTCCTGAACCGGAATAACAATGAAAATATTATACCTCCAACGTTTATCAATGCAGATTGAGCCTTAGTATAATTCTAAACAATGCAGAAATCAATATTTGCTCTTAGTTCATTCTAAATACAATCTACAATTTATTAATTAATGTTTCGTTTTTTAAAATAAAGCAAGTGCCGATCTTGTTCGTTGTAACCTAGGATTTGTTTTTAAATTAGTATAAGTTTAACCCAGGTTCAATTTGCTCTTATATTTTATAAATAGTAAGCAGAACGACTGATTTTTGGTAAAAATGTATCGATTATATACGTTTATATTGCTGATTGTCAATTAAAGTCAATCGACAGAAGTATGTCAGCAAATGATTATGTAACAGAATGTAGTTTATATGTGCCAAACAATAAGTTTCAAGTTTATTAAAAAAATAAAAATTAAGTATGTTATTTAATAATATGACAAAGAGTGGAATAACAGTATCTTTTCTTTTTAATCTTAATTTAAATATTTTGATTTAACACAAAGTCGTTAATAAATATTTTAAATTCAAATCCTAAACGACTTGATTAGATTAAAATGAAATTTTGTCATAAGATAGCTTATGTGACGGAATATTACACTGTTTATTTATTTATTTATTTTATTTATCGAGGTATATATACTTTTATCGATGATGCACATTAGTTTTCCTCACCGCGGAGCACGATGTGAATTATAAACACAAATTAAGCACATGAAAATTATAGGGTTTTCCATTAAGGGCGCTTGATCGTGCAGAACTTCCATCGTAGCGTGTGCTGTGTGGCACGTAGCGCCGTCCTGAAACCACATGTTGACCAGATCCATATTCTCGATTTCAGGCCAAAAGAAGTTGGTTATCATCGACCGGTATCGCTCACCATTGACGGTGACGGCCACACCATTATCGTTTTCGAAAAAATACGGACCAATCACGCCTCCGGCCCAAAATCCGCACCAAACAGTCACTTTCTGCGGGTGCATTGCCACTTGGTGAACCTCGTGTGGATTGGTCTCGTCCCAAATACGGCAATTTTGCTTGTTGACATAGCCATTCATCCAAAAATGCGCCTCGTCGCTGAAGATGATTTTTTTGCCAAAATCGGCGTCAACTTCCAACTGCTCTAATGCCCAGTCAGCGAACACACGGCGCTGTCTATGGTCATTAACCTTGAGCTCTTGGGTCAGATCCAGTCTTGTAAGGGTGCAGGCTCAAGTCACAACGCAAAATTCGCCAAGTTGTCGTCTGCGAAAGGCCGAGTTCCTGTGCGCGACGTGGATTTGACTGCCGCGGGTTTTCGAGGACACTGTCGCGCACAGCGGCGATATTCTCGGCAGATCTCGCGTTACGTTGACGCACGGGAACCGGCTGATTGTTAACTGACCCGGTTGACTCGAATTTGTCCACCAATCGACGGATAGTCGACCGTAAAACGGGCGAAGTGCGCGGAACGTTGCTCGAACTGAAGACCCATTTTCATAAAACAATTTTATGATTTGCACGTGCTGCTCGACACTGTAACCTGCCATGGTGGTTTGGGAGGACGGTATGAATATAACACACTGCATTTGACAGCTGTCACTCAAACAACATGGCCGCAATCAGCTGTCAAAGTTCAAGCGTTCCCTATTGGAAAACCCTATAGGTAGTGCTTGTTCGGGTTTGAACCCTCAATCATCGATTAAGATTCATGCGTTCTAAGCACGACAAATATCGATACAGAAACAAACAGAAAATGTTTTTGTTCTAATATAATAAAACAGATTAATAATTACAAATACTGACAACGGCAATCAATTCTCGTGAATAATTAAATTAAACATGAAATGTGTATTTGAATATCATTCAATATACTTTATGAACTAGACTACTTATATAAACGTCATTAAAATTTGTGACTGCGAATTCGAAACTTAAATCACAATTTTAAATCAGTTCAGAAACACAAAGACGTCGATCTTTCAAATGATTTATCCAAGTCGCGAGCATTCTTTAGCAAACGTCGCGTTTTCTTCGATAAAGATAAAAATGGATTTAGAAGTAATATCGAATAATTTATTACTATGAATTGACAACTTCATAGATGGGAAATATATTTAGATAAGCGACCTACAATAACACATAAAGAGCCTAGATGGTCTAGCGGTTAGAAAACGTGAGTTATAACCGATGTTAGCTGATTCAAATTTGTTTATAATTCATATCGCGCTCGAAACATTTAATTGTAGTGCATTGTAAGCCCGATATTTTCTGACTATTTTTATGCTTATAATTGTTTATTACTAAGACAGTACAATAATAATAGATTAGTACTCACAACCGTAAACGGCAAACATATGCTATTCGTTAATATTGATTTATCGAAGAAAAGCTTCAGGTAAGTCGAGGACTAGCTTAATTATGGACAACACGACAAAGTTTTGATCTTTATCACTTGCATGATGTAATCGTGACAAGCTAATCGTGAGAACGTACTATGTGCAAACATCAGAAGAAATTTTAAGCTGTGTGTGACAACGATAAATTGGAAAAGAGCGATGTGTTAAGACCCGTCTGCTCTTGACAGACTTTGAACTCGGAGGTAGTTGTAAAGTACAGACGACAACTTACTAGCGATTTATCAAAATGTTTTTTTTTATTAGAAACTATATTTGAATTTCTTCTCTAGCTTAAATGCTATTCCGCAAGTGCAACTTAAAGACTTGGGTGCGAAATAAAAAGACGAAGTTATTTAACGGAAATCGTGAGGAACTGTTTCAAAGTATTTCGTGATTAAAACGTACTTTAGTACAGCTCTTAAAAAGTTGAATAATTTAATCTTATCTTTCCGAGTTCCGTTTATACTTTTTCTTTAAAGTCGGAGTACTCCGGACTTTTAATCATGCAGTTTGAGAATCCATAAATAGTATTATTATTGGGATTGTCGAAAATATTTCATTACTATATGTTTTTATTTTATTTTCTCACGAGTCTATTTGTTAACCTAACTAACCATTTAACCTATTTATTAATTTTAGATCTTATTTCAATGTTTGGAATGCTGTTAATTAATTAACTTATATATATGAGAGAGCTCTGAGCTTGTAAGACATTTCACGACATTATCGATATCTATACTAACTTATTTTAGAATTCGTCTAGTATTTCGAGTGTATTTTTATAAAATACTAACCTTCGAACATGTAATAAGACAAAACATTATTTGAATATCGAATAAGAACCGATACTTTATATAACATGATTTAATGTAACAGAAGTTTAAATTTAAAAGTTTTCACGATAATTTTTCTTCCTCTGAATTTTAAACGAGTTCTCTGGATCTTGTACGTTTCGATTCGATAATAGAATGATGTATAGAAGTAACTCAAGAATCAATTTATATGTGTCGTGTAAGTATGCCAAATGTGTAGCTAACGGGAAAACTTCAGGCGTATACTAAACAGATAAGAGGTTGAATATTTAAGTACGTTAATCCATACTTATATAGCCTTGGTGTCAATCATTAGCTAGTGCATAGTTGTCACACGTAAGGTGTTTCATTATTAGGGGTCTAGTAAATTTTGTTGGTTGAGTATTATTTGAATTACACTACATTATGTTAAAACAGTGTTCTTTCATTAGCATGGACGTAAACATTTCTGGCCGCGATATAATATTTAGGAAACGGGTTGCGATAAAAATTTCATAATGAAATGAGTTAGAAAACTTCTACCCAAGACAAGGTCAGGACCTTTGCAGGATATTAAGTTTGTTTTTACTGTGACGAACTAACATTAATTCCACAGTTCTCAAAACGTTTGATATTTTTAATATAACATATAGGCAGGCAGCCATTGCTTACAAGGTCAATGTGCCACTAATCTAGTAGTAGTAGTAAGTAGTTACACTGGCTCACTAACTCCGACACTAGAACACAGCAATACTAAGTATTGCTGTTTGACGGTAGAGTATGTGATGTACGGGTACTTATCTAGACAGGCTTGGACAAAGTCCTACCGCCAAGTAAATAGTTCTATAATCCTACAAAATGAAAACGCTCCGTATTGTTAATATCAAACTACTCTGTATCGGAACATACACTTAATTGTATACAATTTACAATGATAACATAAAATGTCTTCTTTATATAATAACAATGAGACACAAAGGGGGGTATTTCAAACGTACAAAGATATATTTCTCGGCAAAGTAGCTCCCGTTGTACATTTCATAGTTCAGTAAAGTACCCGTGCCGTGCATGTATCGAGAAAAATAACAATGAATCAATTTCTATTTTAAGACGCTTTAGCGTCGTTACAAAACGCTATCAATAACAGCTTAAATATTAAACTCGTATTCGCGTCACGTTCACAAAAAACACACCGGTTCAATCTCAATGTGTTCGAATCCACCAAACAGTAACTCAGGGACCTGCGCCTTCCATCGCCCTTTTAAATATAAACCTCGCCATTTGGTTAGAACAAAGTGATCCGTAATAAAAAAGAGCGCGTGTTGTTTATTTTGTTCGAGCTTATCTCGAAAAGAATTTTAGTCCGATTTGTACAGACCGAGTAAAAACTAAGTGAGGAATTTTCACATTCTTTTTTTTAACGTTGATGACTAAAATAAATCTAAATTAAGAAAATAGCAAGTAGACAAAGGGTGCAAACAAGTCCATCCAAGGTAGCTAATTTTCGAGAAAGTTATATTATTTTGTTAATTTTTATACGATTTGAATTTCATTCTTTCCGGTGTGAGGAAGACATTTTTTTTGTGAGAAGAAACCGGATACCGGAACTAAGTGCTCTTGTTTACATATCAGGAACATCCTAGACCGCTCAGACCATCTACCTCGAGTCCTACCACTCATTGTTCTTTTACATATTTTTTTGTCCTATTTTTAATTGTTTTTAGCATGTTTGAAGTCTTCCCCATCCTTAATATCGCATGAAATATAATTCATTATTGATAAAAAACATGTCATAAAAATTTGGAGCCATTTATGGCACAAGCCAGCCGCCGATTGTTAATATTTACCAAAATTTTCAATTAACATTAAATAACGTTACAACTTCGAAATATACACAAACAAAAATAGTCATATTCAAAGGTTTGCACGATACATGACAAATATTTAACATGATTGCTCAAAATGTATTGCGTTGAGTTCCTGAAGTAATATATAATAACGTATTATATTAAATGTGGTATATTTTCTCCGAGCTTATTGCAGACTGTACGTTTATTTTATCATTATGTTACACAAGACTGCTTTTCCAAACTATTATGCTCTTATATCAGGTTTTTAATGACAATATTTTCTTTTCAATAGTTCGTCACAAAATTTAAAACGAATTCAAAGGACATGGCCAATTTCTGTATGGCGGCTTGCATAGGTATCGAATTTAATTCACACCAATGAGTTGTGGTGTTTTATATTCGTGAATATTGGGAAATTAAATCGCTATAAATAAAAAAAACTCTGCATTACAACAGAATAGACGAAAACATTTTTATAAAGTCCTTTAATAAGATTGCTGTGAATAAGTGTAGATTATGATTTTGCTATAAAAAATGTTAAATGTCAAATGGATTGATCTTTCTCTGTGGTCCATTATGGTAGAAATTGACAAACGGTACTTAAAATTCATCTTGCATCACATAAAGTCCAGAGAGTTTAAAAACTACATAGCAATTCATTTTTGCAATTTTTTTGTACAATATATTTACTATCTATGTGTGCATGGAATGTCCTTTTTTGGACACCTCATTTTCGTTGTTGTTGTTGATTTAGTTGTTCAACGAACATCGACTTGTATGAAAACAGTTTTGTATACAAATAATGTAATTTTCACCTATTATGCTACTCGGATATTCTAACGATGTGCACAAACATGTGTGTGTGATCTGACACGAACGGAAAGAGCTCAGGTGAAGGACTCACGGCTAAACACTGCGATAACTTTACCAAACTTCCTAACTCGAAACTTCTATTGAGAATTACCAGGAAACCTAATTTCTTAATTTCCCGACTGATTCGAACCTGAGACCATCGGATCTGAAGCTGTATATGCTACTCGACCAACAAACCAGCTCTTTTTTATTGTATAGGTAGGCGGACGAAAATATGTGCCACCTGATGGTAAGTGGTCATTAACGCTCATAGACAATGGCATTGTAAGAAATCTTAACCACCGCTTACATCGCGAATGCGCCACCAACCGTGGGAACTAAGATGTTGTCCCTTGTGCCTGTAATTACATTGGCTCACTCACCCTTCAAACCGGAACACAACAATACAAAGTGTTGTTGTTTTGCGGTAGAATATCTGATGAGTGGGCGGTACCTAGCCAGACGAGCTTGCACATAGCCCTACCACAAGTAAAAACGTATCTTTCCTTAGCACATTAAGTACCACACTTACCCAGACGAGCTTGCGCAAAGCTCTACCATTGAGTAATACACATGTAAATAGAAATGTAACAAATCTATATTTAAGATACTACTACTAATACTACTACCTACGACAATTAATATACACAAATAGTACTTTAATCGCAGTTTCACTTGCGTATTAAATCAAAATTGCTTAATATCAATTTCCATAGCTCGTTCTGCAAAAAATAATTATTTTCATGCAGACTATCATCCCCGTTATCGCTACCTTAGGAGTTGAACTCCCAAAAATCCTACCCTAATGCTAACCTACTGTGTAAAAGAAATATATGATAATTTTCATGGTATTAGCCCCAGTAGTTTGAGCTGTGCATTGATAAGTCACTCAGTTATTCTTATATAAGAACAAGAATATACGCTGAGGAAATTATTTGATATAAATTTCAAAACAACTAGAATATCGTGTATTTAATTACGATTCGAAATTTAAATTCAACTTATCATTTTAAAATTTCATTAATAGGTTCTAATTATAACATTTTTCTTTAACTCTTTATGAACTCTGATTTCGATACCCGAGTACGAAACATAACACTAACAAAGAAACAAGAACAACGCGCTGCATGTACAATACACACATGTGACAGAGTTGAAACAGTATGGTTGAATACGTAGCCAAATTAACAAGTGAATAATATGATACGTCAAACTAAGTCAGGAGGTTTTGAATCAAATTAGAGCAGGTCTTTAAGTATCGAGTCAATTCTCATCCAAATTTCTTAAATGATGTATTATTTATCCAAACTTCTTGTATATGTAGTCTTACAGACTAATCAAGCAATACAATGTTCATGCACAATACAATTGTGAAAGCAATAAAAATAATTTAAGACATAATATAATTTTTCTCACTATTTTTTAAAAAAGGCTGTCTGTCAAATTAGTCGACCTTATCGTAAGTGGTAATCTATTAGAAATAAAGAAAAAATTGAAAATAGTAACAGCTGGTATACGATCGCATAAAATGACTGGAGTTTGTACTTCAAAATAATAGATTTCGATAAAAATCATCTGATCTGATCTTATTTTTTTAATAGATTGTACAACGCGAACTTTTAAACCAATAAAAGGTCTTCTTCGAAATACATTTAATTTACTTAAATTTTTCATTCGAATACTTCCATCGTGAGCATATAGTTCCCTCCTGGTTTATCTTCCAAGACTAGATTCCATCCTTGTATTTTTCGCTTGACTATATTCGTGGTCCGCCACTACATGCTCGACCCAGAAGTGGTTATAAGCCACACGCAAAAGTTATTCAAAATTAACCACGTAACCGGTTTAACCACAGACAGTTACGGCGACAGAATCGTTGAATACTAATAGCATTTTCAGCATATTTATACTGCCCGCAACAGCTTTTTACTACTTTTGACAGGATAACTGAGTAGGGATTTTAATATTTAAAATTTAAATTTCGAACGTATTATCAAATATCTGAAAAAAACCCGACTCCTTCAAAGTATTTCTGAGTTTTCTAAAACATTTCTAATTGAGAAATCGCTGAAATTCGTCTATTGTTACTACGAATTAATACTAACCAATTTACTTTAAAGACTCTTAGAGAACCTGTAGTAACGAAAAACACAAACAATTTTCGACTTTAAGTCTTGATTCTTAAACTAAGTTTAATCTTGCCGTACATAGAAACAGGTTTAGCAAATCCAAAGGCACGTTTGCACCTTGAACGTTCAAAAAGAAACAACAATAAACGATCCGTTTTAAAACACCTATTACGACGAAGAGCAAATGGCTTAAGTTTGTTTTTGATTTCTTTTAACACTTCTAATCTATCAATACTCGTTTTGTATAATATATATATTCGTTTTTACTTTTGAATAAAGAATATAACTTTGGTATAAAAAAACCACACGTTTCTTTTATTTTAATTTAAATTGATATTTCAGTAACAGCCTTTGAATGTCCCACTGCTGGGCTAAGGCCTCTTCTCCTCTTTTGAGGAGAAGGTTTTGGAGCTTATTCCAAAACCACGCTGCTCCAATGCGGGTTGGTGGAATACACATGTAAAATAATCTCAGTGAAATTTGACACATGCAGGTTTCCTCACGATGTTTTCCTTCATCGTCAAGCACGAGATGAATTATAATCACAAATTAAGCACATGAAATTCAGTGGTACTTGGCCGGGTTTGAACCCACGATCATATCTTAAGATTCACGCGTTCTTACCACTGGGCCATCTCGACTTAAATTGATATTTAATTTTAACCAAATATATTAAAATACCAGTAATGCTATATGCTCGATAAATTATATTTTTTGAAAAATATATTTAATAAAATTTTCAATAATTACAAATAAAAAAGGACTTAATTATGAACTATAATAATATTTCAATAAATTCTGTATGAATAAACCATGAGTGCACGTGATAGTGGCAAGACTTTCAAAATTATTTCGCCGTTGAATATTAATCCAGATTATCGGGATGTAAAATAAACACTCGCGGAATATAAACTTCACACTAATTAAAAAGTTAATTCGCTAATTAAGGGGAAATTGCTTAATTTAATTACAATATTGAGACTTTATTATGATCGGTGTCGAATTTGCCGTGCTATATAACACAACATATGCTATTTTTTTAAGTAATCGGTTTTAATCTATTTATAATAAACTGAATAAAATCGAAATTATCATGTCTATTTTATAAAGGACCTACTCAGTGAGCTTATACCGAGCTAGTTTAAATTTCGCGGCATCTTTTGCTGAGATTTGGTTTTGGCTCAAAGTCATTAATTCGTATTCATTGAGTACTCTTCGGCGGCTCTCGATACTTTGGAACTTGTCTATTGGGCACAGAACAAAGCACTAAACAAGTCAACGGTGCTTGTTCTGGCTTGAACCCACAATTTCCTGTTAGGTTTGACATAACATACCTCGCCCTTTTAAACTAATTGTGCTGTATCACACATATAATAAATTAGTTCATTATAAAGTTTTTCAAAGATGAATACTAAGTTGAGGCATAAGAAAGTTAGCGTGTTCAGTTAGAGTGCGCTAAGTTTTAGTCCGCCGGCAAGTGCGTTCATAGTTTAACATTATTATAAACTAAAATGATAGCTTAATCTTGAATATGTGTGTTTTCTCTTTATATTTGTATCTTGTTTAATCATATTTTCATCTAGCTTCAATATTTGATTAGACAAATTTATAATTATATTAATTAAGTTGTTCATACTTTCTTGCCTGGTCGTTCGCGATCCTTTTCAACTTACACTAGTGATCTTCTTAAGCTCCAAAGATATATGAATAATCAATTAAAAATACTTATGTAATGAAACGATGAAAAATCAACTTCCTTTTTTAAATTCAATTAAAACGGAAACTCACAAGTCTATAAAGAAACAATTTATAAATGTATCAAATTATCGTATTATTATTGTTCATTAAAAGAATATTAGCAATGCCCCTGTTTAAGTAAATTACTTATACACCTATTTACCACTTCAATTAAGCGACAACAGCCAGGATCGAGGTCAGGATCGAACCTGCGACTTTTTCATCGCTAGTCGCGCCCTAAACCAGCACTATTGACGCTATATGAATTAAATGGCTTATATTAATGACTGCCTCGTTGGTCTAGTGGCTAGATATAAGGCCGCAGACCCGATGGTCCTGGGTTCAATTCCCAGGTCGGGCCAATAAATAGTTATTGGGTTTTTCTATCAGAAAATTCTCAGTAGTAGCCCGGAGTCTGGAAGTTGGAAGTGTGTTCACTCCCGTGCCTCGGAAAGCACTTTAAGCCGTTGGTCCTGCGCCTGAACTCTTTCCGGTCGTGTCGGATTGCCGTCCCATCGGATTATGAGAGCTAAGGAAAAGAGAGTGCACCTGTGTTTGCGCACACACTTGTGCACAATAATGTGTCCTGCGCAGTTGGCTAATCTCTCTTGAGATTAGCCGCCGTGGCCGAAATCGGTCTGGAGGACCTTATAAATGGTTTCATAAGACAATTTTGAACATTAAAGTTTATTTAATAACTCATCTGTAAAAAGTATATTTGTTTAGTTCTATTGTTAGTTTACAGTAAACTTTAGCTGAAAACTTAGTTTTAAAATAAGAACAAAAGTAAAGTAACAGCCTGTAAGTCTCCCACTGCTGGGCTAAGGTCTCCTCTCCCTTTAGAGGAAAAGAGTTGAAGCTCACTCCTACTGCTCCAATGACCGAAAGTGACGTACACACACATCAATGGCTGTCTGTGATAATTTGGACATAATACAATTTATGAAGATTATTTACTTAAGGAAAAAATACGTAATTATATAATCTTATGTTATAAACTATGACGAACCTACTCTCCTGTAACGCACATCTTTATTAATACAGAATCCTTACTAATGCGGAAGTGAGTCCCTGTCTCTTACTTGTACCATCCGAGTAATATATAATATAGTTTGAAGCTTAACTTGACATGTGTGCACTAAGCTAGAGATTCAAATAAGACGAGATAGGTTGCTATTCAGCTATGTTATAACAATCAATATATCGTAATCGGTAATATATATCCTACGGTAACGTTGCAATATCTGTAAGTGCAACATTGATATATGTAATGTTTGAACTTTTTCCCTGTCACAAAAAGGTTTTTCAGTCACTAATATTACTTTCACGATTTCGATTTGTTCTTTAATGTGAACGACAAGGAAACCGGCTGTGACGTAAACCAATCGGGGTAATGTCACTTCTGTGAATATGTCGGATATATTAGATATTCAACATTGCTCGGCCAGATGTTAGAGAAGAACACGCTTTGTACAGTCAGAGTAAGAAAACCTTCGTCAGTTATCAAATTCATTCCTTTATCAAGTCGTAAACTCTTAGTACCTTTACCTAAAGCACTAAGCAGACAACTGCATATAAAATTATACTAACATAGTATGATAACTTGGTTCAAAATAGTGTAACATCTTTGGACTACGTCTAGTTTCATATCAACATGAAACCTTTTTAATGGCCTAATTAGTTATTACAAGATTTAAATTAGATATTATATCGTCTACTGAATTGTCAAAGTCTGTCAGTGTCATATATTTTCTTGCAATATCTTGCAATCTTAGAATAAAAACGCTTGTAATATTATTCGGCCGTTATTTTGAGTGACGGTTAATGTAATGACGTGACGTTTCTTGCCATGTTGCTTCAATATTGAGTGACACTATGAATGAAATTATCGTTCTAAAAGTTTTTATTCTAAGCTAGCAATAATAATTAATTGCTTTGTTATGTTTAATTTGATAATGCCGAGGAACTTAAGTATCGATGAAAGAGCTGCAATTATTGCAGACCATGAAGCTGGCTATAATATTAGCAAAATTTCGTCAAATTTAAATATAACAAGAGATACTGTAAGGTTCTGGATCAGCAGACACGCAGAAGAGGGTAATCTTACTGATCACCGCCATACCAATGCTGGACGCCGCCCAACTCTCACCCATGAACAAATAAATTTTATAAGGCAAAAGTATGAAGAAAATGGTTTTGTGAAAACTAGTTATTTTGCTGAAATGTTTGACGTATCTCCAAGAATAATAAGAAATACATTGCACTCTATAGGATTTCATCACCGCCATCCTGCCAAAAAATTGTGCCAGTGCTCATAAAGCTCAACGCTTAAGTTTGGCCCGATCATATTAAAATTTCAACTGGTGCCACACTATATTTACAGATGAAAAGAGCTTCCAATCATCCCAACATGGGAGACTACACTTATGGAGAATAAATGGAACGAGGTATTCGGAGGACCATATCGTCCCAAATTTCAGTTCTGGACGCATATCTGCCAACATTTGGGGTTGGATGACTGCTGATGGAGTAGGCGAGCTTGTTGACCTTCCGCCTAGTGCAAACGCAGCAAGTTACATTACAGTTCTGGAGGGCAGTAAGCTTCCATCCGTTCGTACTGTATTTCCGGCTGATGAACTAACGGAGTTCAATTATGTCCACGACAACGCCCGTATCCACACAGCTCGCATCGTGAACGAGTGGTTCCATCGGCACCGTCAAGTGGTGGTGATTCCTTGGCCTGCAAAATCGACGGATATAAACCCTATCGAAAATCTATGGGGTTTGATAGTGCAGCGGTGGATAAATAATAACGAGAGAACCAAAGCAGCTGTCGTAGAACATTGCCGAAGTGTTTGGGAGGGCTTCAGAGGAACCGACATATGCTCTCGCCTTGTTGGATCAATGCGACAGCGACTACAAGCTGTGATTGATGCGAATGGCGGATATGCTCGTTTTTAATACAATAAATAAGATTTGTTTAAATGAATAAATTTTACCATAATTACTATTTATTTTTACTATTTTATTTACTACTAGCTTCCGTCCTGCGGTTTCACCCGCGTTCCCGAGAGATTTTATGTTTTCCCGGGATAAAAAGTATCCTATATGTTATTCCAGTACATATTCTATCTGTGTGCCAAATTTTATTTTATAATGTTATTATAACTTATAATGACATTGCGACGCAATATGTCATACTCAATCGGTATAGCAGATTATCGCTCATACTGAGCACACAAAAATAGATCTTAAGGTGACAAACCTTTTCTAACCCCGACTGTACATTTAATTAACAAGCTCAAACTCTCGTAAAATTTAGTACTACGTTTAATTGAGTACTAAAATCCAGTAATTATTGAAAATATAAAGCATTTCATATATAGAACGAATTTTTATATAATTGTAAATTTTATATAATTATAAACTAACTTTTTAGCTACAATTAATCAATTTTTAATCTCACTTTCTGGCTTAGATAATAATTGTAATGTATATTTCTTACGTGTTGTACTTATATTGAACGCTTATATTTAAAGTGATTATAATGTTATTTAATTTTAATAATAACATATCTTTTAAAGCATGTAGCACCCGTTTTATTGCCAGCAATGGAAAATGGTGAAATCTTGTTAAATCTCCTAGATTAATTAAAATAATTCAATGGCGAAATGCATCATTGCACGCGATCATGGTTTGTTCTGTAGATATTTTTAACGTTGATTTGTATGTACTAATTTAAATAATCAATTTGTATATTACTATTTTGTAAATAAAATTTAAATCGAACGTAAATTTCCGATGTCTCGCACATAAATGAATTGTTCAAAATACATTTAATGATCTTAAGCAATACCATTTTCCTTATTTACGAATGGAATATGTTTAAATTAAATATATCAGTAAATAACAATTCTAATGTTATTATTCACAATGATATTTGTACATAATAATAGATGGAAACTCGTTTGAGTTTGTTGTAAATCTAATATTTGTAGCGATACAGAGCGTTCTAACACTTGATACATTACAACTACATAAATACACTACGTAAATAAATTAAAATATATTTCAAATGCCTGAGTTGCTTGAATTTAGAGTGACGAGATAAAGCCTACAAACTGCGGGCGATCAAAACATTTCTAACGATACCTTAGTCGAATTTTGATGAATAGTGTAGAAGTCACGCGGGAATAGATGTTTGTTCACATACATACCGACTGAAATCATTTATATCTGTAAACAAAATTCATGGCCTACCAAAATAATATCTTACAATTATAATTTTATTAGTAATTAAAATAAACCGTACTATAAATTATGAAACAATTAAAGCGATTTGTTTCCAGCCTTAAGGCACATACTCTTTATTGTAAATATGAAAGATAAATTGTCTGATTTAACCTAAGGGCACGAAGCACAAATAAATGTTCTAAATAGTCGGGCCCGCTTTATAGGCCACGACAAAAGCGTCGTTAATACATTGTCTTTATAACTAACGTATTCGAAACATATATATTTTTATTTGACTCGAAATTATTTTATTAAAAAAAAAAAACTTGTAATTCACGCTTACCACGTCAACAGTCTGAATTGAAAGCGGATTAAGCTGCAAAGCGGTGCTAGGTACCTATATAATAACATAATAAACCTTTTCCTTCCTTATATAAGTTTGATATAAATTGTTTTAGCAGTTTTATAAAAAAACGTTTCTTATTTCATTTCTATAGTAGATTCGAAAGAATGTAGATATCAAATATGAACTTGCATTATATAAATATAATCTATGTATCAGTATTCAGCTTAATCAATTAAGTTGAGACTTTATTAAATTATACCTACACGACAAAGACAAATTACAAGTCCTCACAACCTATCATTAAGAATGTTTTAATTGTATCCCACTTATCGTAAGTCGAAGAATATAGAAAACGAAAATTATAGTTCTGTGTTCTACAAAATTATTCTACTAAAAATATTTTGTACAGAGATAATTCTTGTCACATATTTCAGATATAGAATGAAAATCATTTGCGAAAAACGTCGCATTACCATCAAGACCGTATACAGGCGTCAAATAAATAAGTTACGATGTGGAAATCGAAGGAACTCAAGACACGTTGCGTTAAATAAAATGTCGATTCACGGGAATATGATAATTTCACATATTTCCGTTCGCTGGAAAAGGCATACGATTAAAATTTAGATAACGTCTATAACACGAGGGCGTATGAATACTGCATTGTACTTCAACTTTAACGAAATGTACTGTTATCGTGTGTCACATATACAGTGGTGGTCATGTAATTAGAAACACTTCTTATGAATAAAGAGAGTATAACTTCAACGTACAAATGTTCGTAAAAAATATACACATTCAATAATTAATAAAATAAAATAAATAAAAATAAAAATAAAAATAAAAAAGCCTTTTATTTCTTGTTACAAATGTAGGTTAACAAATATAGGTTAAATATGGGTTTACAATTAAAAAATAAGAAAAAATAAAATAAAAAGAAAAAATAAATATTAAAACAGTTTGCATGCATTAATTAATTAGGTGCTTTATTCTTTTAGGTGCTTTTATATTTATGGGTACAAGAACCCCTCTCAACGGAGGGTAAAGGCCTCCTCCAAAGATGACCATTTTTCTCTGTCTTCAGCTTCTCGCATCCAGTGTGTGCCTGCTATTTTTATAACATCGTCTATCCAGCAATAATCATGTAATAATACAGCCACTCAAATAGTGGCTAAAAAAAAGCACGGCAAACAGCAGAATCGCTTGACTTCGCTTCCGTCGCTCGACTTGATCGTACGTCTTCCTTATAACTTTAAAAGTAAACTTAAATGCTAACAATATCTTACTTTTAATTACAAAATGAGTCTTACACATGTAGGAGTTTATTTTCTGTTACTGGCCGCTTGGACGCCTAATTAGAAACATTTTAAAATAGCATACATAGCTCGTTCTTTTTTCGAAATTGGAGAATAACATTTCTTTTTCTATTATTTTTGCGGCAATTCAAAATTTAATCTGAATTTTATTTTGTTCAAAATGGGCAAAAATTAAAGTTGTGACGCGTCAACTAGGCAAATAATTGTTAGTTTACATATAGATCATAAGTGGGCGTACAGAAGAATAGCTGAGCATTTAAATTGTTCTTTTAAGAATGTTGTTAATGCAATTGATCATAATAAAACACATGGAACTATTGAACATGTTCTAAGAAAGGCTCGACCAAGAAAATCCTCTCCCAGAGAAGATACGCTAATCGTTCGTGTTGCTAAAAAAGACCCAAGTAAAGGCTCCAATCAGATTGAAAATAAAGTTTTTTCGCCTGATGACCCGAAAAACATCTCGTCAAGACTGATACGCCGAAGATTAGTGGAAGCTAAATTGTTTGGAAGAATCTCTCGAAAGGTACCGCTACTTACCAAGCAACACCGAGAGAAGCGATTATTATTCGCTAAAAAATATGTTAATTGGACGGCACGAGAATGGATATTATTCTGTTATTGTATAAATTGCATTTATTATAAAGATAAGCTATAAAATTCCGCTAAGTTTCTTTCGCCGGTTCTTCTCAGGTCTAAGGTATATATTTCCGAACCGGTGGTAGATTTATGACAATCCATAAGGAAGTGTAACACTTCTATATTGAATAAAGATTTTTGATTTGATTTGATTTGATTTGATTTGGCTATTCTACAAAACTGATTTTATGATATTTGGTATGAAGCAACTTTAACCTTAAGGAACGACATAGGCTACTTTTTTACCAGATAACTGACCTCCTCCCCTAACACGCGAGCGTAGCCGTAGGACAATACTAGTATAATACCTATATGTTAAACAACCGCTTAGCTTTTTGTAGACGGTAGACATTAAAAAAGTATTCTATGTCCTGTTTTGGAACTACGTAAGTAACAGTCGTAAATAAATCACTGCTTACTAAGACTAAGGCCTCCTCTCCTCTGGAAGGTTTGGAGTTTATCCAGCACGCTAGTTCAATGGGGAATGGTGGATATGAACGCGACAGAATTTCATCCAACGCATGCCGGATAATGACCACTGCCAAGCACAATAAATCTAACTGAAGATAGGACTTTGTGCAAGGCCGTCTGGGTAGTTAACAGTAACACTTGGTATTGTCCGGTTAAAAGAATGATTGAGACATAACATCTTAGTTACAACGATTGGTGGCGCATTGTCGATGTAGAGGATGGTTTAATATTTCTTACTGAACAATACAAACGAGCGGTCATGAGCACTAACCATCAGATGGCCTATAACTCTGTATGCCAAACTATTTTCATTGACAAAAAAATCAGTAGTAATTGTCTGGGTATGAACCCACAATTTTCGGTTACGATTAACGAATTCTACCCACGGGACCATCTCTTCCATTCGAATCTGTTTTATACTTACTAAATTTGATACATACAATGATTTACATAATCACTTTATTCAGATATGTCATTCAGGCATTTGATTTGACTGCATTAATAAGATAGGGTTATTTATATGTTTATCTATATAAATAAAAAAAACATGTCTGTTTGTTTGTCGTCTACGTGTTTCTAAACCATTCGTCCGTTTGTGATGAAATTTTAATGAGTTTTTCTGCGTATGCCTGAAAGTGTCCTGGTCCCAAAAAACCTTTTACGATTGTCCCTCAATATAAGCGTTCAATGTAAACATGCGAAGCCGGGGCGGGTGCTATGTGCAGTACAAAATGGTTTATTTAATATACGTAAATTAATCTATAATGAATATAAAAAGTCTGCGTAATTTTCTTTTTATAATATTAGTAAGTAAAGCTAGTTACTGAAGATGTTTCCTTGTATTTCAAAATGTTATTATATCTTCGAGGTATTTTTAATGTGTGTTTTACGTCTGTAAGACTGGACTATACCCTAGTGAATTTATTTATAGTTAGATAAGTTTTATATATGTTTCAGCCAGTTATTCAAAGTTATGATTGAAAATGTCGCGCAACATTTATGAATGTGTGTCCTGTAATACTGTTACAGATTAAACAATATATCACGTGAACCTCACTTTCTTCTTTATATCCGATATTCAGAATAATAGTTTAGAATTTTTTTATCAGATTAACGATGCTTATATAATCTTATGTCAATTCGCCATACCGTCGCGTCGGCATCGTTTCACTTGGTTGGTAGGGTCTTGTGCAAGCCCGTGTGGGTGGGTACCATCCACTAATCAAATATTCTACGAATACTTTATATTATTGTGTTCCGGTTTAAAGGGTGAGTGAGCTAGTGAGCACAGGATGGATAATAGTTTATTACAGTGCCGATGTCCATGAGCGGCGGTGATCATTTACCATCAGGTAACCCATTTGCCCGTCAATTTTAAAGCCAAAACTTTAAGTGTAAAACATAAAATAAAAGTGTTTATTAAATATAGAATATTTTATATATATCCCGTAACGTTTCAACTTCTATATTTTTACGATAAATGTTGGCATTTTATGAAGTAAGATATTCTTATCATTACGTTACACACATATATTTTTAATGTATATTTGTGAGTTATCGCCAATATGATGAAATGATGGACCTTAATATATTGTTTTACTTCTGGCTTTTCTAATACAAATCCGATATTTATTGCAGTTTTTGCAGAAACATATTTATGTCACAACAAAGCGCATTTTGTAACTGAATAACATCATAATTAACGATCATTTAATTGGCAACAGAAATAATTAATCTACAAATTATAGAAATGCAACTATATGAATAGCACTTTATTTTAATAGCAATGACGGTTCTTTTTAAGTATCATCATCGGAAATAAATGAAAATATTTAATTCGCTAGATAGGAATAATGCAAAATCCGATGTTTAGAAAGACGGATATTTTTTTATCTTAAATTATCGCAGATGAGCCACATATTATTGATAATTATATTACAATTCACAAAATAATAAGGGGGGAGTACTGACTATTATTTTATAGATATTGTCCATTTTTTTATGCGCTTTGCCGTTTTTTAATGGAAGTTTTAAGCAAATGTTAATTTTGTCACATTAAAATAAAAACGAATAAAAACAAATTACCTAATTATAATTTATTATATAATTCGTCAATAATTTGATGTATTTATAATTTATTTAGATAAAATGTTAAAAGCTTATTTTATTACGCAAAATATATCTTGCGCGAAATTACACGCGATACATTTTTATTTGTATTTCGAACGCGACTGGTATTTTAATTTATCAAAAATTTTGCAATCGGTAAAAGAAAAAAAGTACAACTCCAAGTTTCCGATCAAACTTTGCCACGAAAGAAAATAGGTACAAGTTAAAAATCTACACGCTGGTTTTCAATTTAAACTTTTACAGTCTTCAAAAACTGACTTTAAAAATCGAACCGCTTCACTTAAAAAATTATCGCAATAAGTCGAACCGATAATCGCAATGCCTAAAATTTACTCGTCAATAGCTCTTTCGCAGCGGCATTCGCACGCATATTAATAACGCAACTTTATAAATAGACGTTAAAAAACTCAAGTTTGAATACTTACAAAGTGTGAGCTTCATCGGGAGTTTTCGGTATCGCCTGCAGGTCTTGGTGGAGGCACCGAACCGAGTTGTGTACGCATTGACACTTCGGAGGACATTTTTCAGCGAAGGATAGATAGAGGAGAGTTAGGAAAAGGTAAAACTTGAATAAGTTTGGAGGCCGCATCGTTGGCGGTGGTCGCGTCTGCAGTGCACTGCCGACTGCGGGGGCCGCGATGCGAGTGAGACTGACTCCGGTCTCCGCAACGGTCACAAGTCGCCTCTGCGCCGCAAACAGTGACGCCACCACATATTAAAGTGTTGCTACATATAGTCCTGGCTGATTGAAAGCTTTTTTTATCTTAAATAATTAACTTATATTTATACTTATTTAATTTTAATTATTAGTATACAGCAAATTACAAAGTTTATATGTTGATTCGCTTTTGTTAAGCATTAACTGATTTATTATTTAAAATTATGTAAAGATCACCCAAAACTACAACTGGTAAGTTTTCATGTTTTGCATTATTAAGTAACAAGCGATAACTTGTTAGCTTACAAATTTAATCTTTCACATGCCCGTCGGAAATGTAAATTATTTTATAATTATTTATGTTTCATATCGATATACATATTTATTAGTGCCCGTGACTGATTTTAGACATCGTTTCATTAAAAACTTACGTTAATATATGTTTTTCAATTTTTAAATATTATTTTAGATTTTTTTACTCTTAGATGACCATTTGTCAGAAACAAAGTATATTTTCCTACTTCACCTAATTAGAGAAAACATTTGTTCAACACTAGGCTTTAAATTTACATATTTAAAATAAAAACTTAACTGTACTTGAAAAAATATATAATTTAAATTACTGTAGTAAACAGAACTTTATATACTATATAAAAACATTTAATTAAGTCATAACGCTATAAATCAAGTAGGATTTGTTTTTCAAGGATATATTATTTCGTTTTCGAACGTATTTCAATTCGAAAATATATAAAATGTATTTTTATTGTACAAAATAAAACAATGTGTAATATCGACTTACAGTTTCAATATACGAGAGCGTACATTGAAAAACTAATTTTAACTTCAATGTAAACTACAAAAACATTTGTTCGTTTCTCATTACCTTTTTATATTTCTTTGATTGAATGACTTGAATGAACTACTCAAAGATTAATTGATAAAATGTCAGCAGTTTTATAATATTCTATAAGTCACTTCGATACTGATTTCTCATGAAATGTTGTAAATCGACTTACATTGATACGCTATTTTGATGTTTGTTTCCGTTAAATATTATAACAATTTTAGTAAACATCGCATATCACTTGGTTTACCATGTCTTTTTACCTCGATCTGCGAGTTCTAGTTAGTTTTCAGCTGTTCCAAGGAACGCCACGAGCTTATTAATATTGTCAGTCAGCATAATTATTTAAGGTTGCGTTGCGAGCGTTTAACATTAATCTATCTCTTTCTGTCATTAATGTTTTGACATTCGAGAAAAGAAGAAACAGAATAGTTTTACGAGTTGCTCTTGTGCAGGCTCACAAAGCTGGAGATCCCGAGGTTCGAGTTTATTTCATTTGAAAAAAAGAGACTACTGAGTTTTGTGCCATTTGTACTCTATTATAATGCGTATAAGAGCTTACTTTAATAAAGAATACTCTCATTTTGAATCCCGGGTGGGGTCAATAGTTATCAGTGTCTCAGATCCGAATTAAGAGGCTTAAAGTGTTATACTATCGTGCCTCGGAAAGACCATAAAGCCAGTGGTACTGTGCCATATTTTATTCCGGCCGTGTTTAAATAATATCAACCTTAGTTCAATTTACAATTAAGTTCGATATAGATATGTGCAATTTTGTAATGGAAAATATCAAATTAAAAAAATATTGAATGTAGTGCCGAGAATATAATTTTTTTTTTTTTTTTAATAAACGTTGATGTGTCTGGTTTTTCTACATTTATTGTATCAAAAGCACTATCGGTTTGTTCGAAATGTTCAGCTCAATCGCTTGATTGGAACGGTTTGATCCACACATAGGTACTAAAATGGAATCTTAATATTTGCTGCCTAATCAATAGACTACACGAACTTAAAAACTAACAACGAAATTTAACTAATTTAAATAAATATTGTAGACATAACAAAATGAAAGGTGATATCGCATTGTTGTATGTAATATGACACAACGATTCTATTATTGTTTTGTATTTTTTTGCGTCTGTTATCTCTATTCTAAAATAGGACACAATGCTGTAATGTTGTATTTCACTTTTCCATACTCGTACATAAGCAGTACCTAGTACAGTCAAAACATTATTCTAAAAGTATTGGATAACAAACGAGTTTGTTATATAAAATATAATTAATATTTTTCATAATAAAATACTTACAATTCACAAAAAGCGCTAAGATCGCTAATTTTCTGCTATTATCTTTCGTATAACCGCGATAGAAGTCGCTATAAATAGATCCATTCCCACGCATTAATCGCCCTATTTCTTCTGAATTCGATTTCAAGAGGACCCATTTAATTGTATTATGAATAGAATATTTTTGTAGTATATAATCTTATAATCGTATATGGAAAAATAATTTTGATCTTTTTTGCTCCTCTTAACCGTTGGACTATTGGACCTGGAAATTTCAACTTTCCAAGAGGCACGCTAAGCTTCTAAGTACCTTCAAGTTTAGTACCGCGTAAGGTGGGTCTAATGTTTAAATCAACAGGATCGAATTCAGTAATTTATATCGATTTCCATATCGATTATCAAAGATTCAAAATATTTACAACAGAATCATTTCTCATTTAGTAATCAGTACTCAGTAAGAGTTACTACTTTCGTCCATTTAAGCCTACATATAACCACCACCACCTTAAACCGCATTAAACCAATTTATTTTTGTTACTCAGCGAGGAGGCAAATGTTGAGTTTGGAAGAAATTGTAAAAGATTTACATATAAGCTAATTCCAAAACCGCAGTAGGAGCGTTGATATAAGGTTTTCTTATAAATAGTACCTCAAGCTACTTTAGCACCAAAATTGTAAAATATATTTCTTTTTTTTTAATAAGATGTATATTTAAAATAAGAAAATATACTTGGATAAAGTATATTTTCTTATATTAAATCATAACGCAATAAAAACAATCCTCGTTATAATAATTAATTAGTCGCTAGCTGTATTTCCGTCCGCGTCAAGTGATATTTGCGCTGCTACTCAAATAAATTCCATTACTAGTTTCATCATAAGCCCATAATATTATAATCTACAAGATACAGGTACAGTTAAATAATTCTATCATAAATTTAGCTATTTATTGCTTGTATTATTAATAAAATATAGCAATGATCTTCTGATATTAAATACAGATATCAACCGATTCAAAAAATAAAAGGAATCTAAATAATGTATCTCTACCTCGAACTCCGGGAATACCCAATTCATTATTTTGTCGTAGTTATTAAATTGACGACGATTGTATTTTTTTTTTTTTTGAACTACTGAATCCCTGTGAAATTGGACTCATACCGGTAAATAAAAATAGAAAACATTCCAGAATTCGGCAGAATATCAGCTTTGCTTCATTCCGATCAGCATTTCTGAGTCGAAATATATTTAGTGTAACAACATACGGATCAATTTATCGGTAGTTAAAATTACGTTTGAAAATAAATAAGCGTACTAAATTATTTGTTTATGTTTCATCCTAGATACAAAGAGAGGCAACATATTGCCAGAATATTTTTCTATTGCTTTTCTCAATGTCTATAATCGAACTATTCAGATCTGCCAGGTGAGCACATAAAATACAATTAAAAAATAGATCACTATATAAGTCATATCCCAGGATGTCTGTCTCTCCGGTTTTTATCGTTTTAGAAGAAATTTGAACTACAGCGTCACAGACAGACATAAGCAAATAATATGCTAGTTTTAAATTCAAAGCACTATCTTGTAACAAAGCAACGTTGTCATGGAGACAGAAGCGGTCCTCGATTTTGCTTATGGCACTATTACCACTATTAAATATATCTGCCACATGAGCAAATCATATAAAAGTATTGTTCACTAGCACCCTAGCCTCATCAGTTATTTACTCGTTTATTATGTAGTGACAACTCAATAACCTACCGTTGTGGTGAGTCTTCGTTCATAATTATTTTTTAATTGCGCAAGTGTCTCTTTTTGTCACGCGATGTTCAATTAAATGCAGCTCGGAGTCCTGAACAAGGTGCGGCGTTTTTTCACGCCACAACAACTGCTCCTGTTGTATAAAACAAAGGTGCGGTCTTGCGTCGAATATTGCTCGCACCTCTGGGATGGCTCCGCTAAGTACTTACTGGAGGCCTTGGATCGGTTGCAGCGACGTGCGGTTCGCATTATTGGGGACGTAAAGGTCACCAACAACCTCGAGCCTTAACAATTGCGTCGAGAGATAGCGGCACTGAGCGCTTTCTACCGATTGTATCACGGCGAGTGCTCAGAGGAATTATTCTCCCTCATTCCTGCTTCCCCATTCCTTCACAAGTCTACGCGTGCTGGCTCTCGATGTCACCGCCTAACTGTGACATCAATTCCATCGCGCACGAAGAAATTTGGCAACTCTTTTCTTTGTCGCACCTCCAAAACATGACCTCCTCTTATGTTCTGGGTTCCTTCAAACGAGGCGTGAAGAGGCATCTTGCGGGCCGGCAAGGCGGGGGCGGCTAGAGCAAGTCATTCGTCCTGACTGCACTAGCCGTCGTCGCGTTTGGACTCTACTACCACTTACCATCAGGGGGAGTAGAGTCATTTGAACTTTCGGGTAAAATAAAAAAAAAACAAAACAGAAATGCGTACTCTTGTCACTGGGCCATCTCGCCCCAGCAACCAGCAATACTTAATTATTAACCTTTGTTCAATGTTTTTATATGTGAATAACCAATTTTATATAAATATAAACGATAGCATAAATCATGTCCAATACATTTTCTATGTTTGCGATAACATTTTGAAATAAATAAAATAAACTAATACGGCTAAAAGTATAGCGGTAAAGTAACAGCCTGGGAATGTCCCACTGCTGGGCTAAGGCCTCTTCTCCTCTTTTGAGGAGAAGGTTTTGGAGCTTATTCCACCACGCTGCTCCAATGCGGATTGGTGGAATACACATGTGACAGAATTTCAGTGAAATTTGACACATGCAGGTTTCCTCACGATGTTTTCCTTCACCGTCAAGCACGAGATGAATTATAATCACAAATTAAGCACATGAAATTCAGTGGTGCTTGCCCGGGTTTGAACCCACGATCATCAGTTAAGATTCACGCGTTCTTACCACTGGGCCATCTCGGCTTTTTCATAGCATAGCGGTAATCAAAATAGAAAATACAATGTTCTTTATTTAACTATTATTATTGATTTGAGGCATCAATTGCAACTTCAATAATATCGTATCGGTACTTTTAAATTCGTTTATCCTGACTGCCTATCGACTCACAGCCATAACAACTTACTCTGGATTGCAGAAATATGAAACATATGTTTACTCTATAACGTAAGCATCCGTTAAGAAAGTATTTTTATAAATTTTAATTTTAAGTAGAGAAATAACTGCGGTAGCTTCTGTTCGAAGTCGGGACGGGCATCCTGTCGGATAATATGGCATAAGATTGCTCCAAGCTGTAAAAGTTAAAAAAATTATAATATTATAATAGCCTCTAAATTTATACAGATCAAGATTGTATATAATGATGATGTCATGTACATAGTTATTGTTATGATGACAATTTATCTTTCGGGCCGATTTTGCCACGGGACGTACGTATAGTGCACAAGTGTTTGCGCCGACACACTCTATTCTGTCACTTTCATAATTCAACGGGACGGGAACATTTCAGGCGCAGGGCTAATGGCTTCGTGTTTTACGAGGAAGTGTAACGCTTCCGGGTGTAGTCTAGGCTCTAGCTCAAAGAACCTAGGTTCGCAGATAGGAGGAGATCTTCCCATCAGCAGGTCTGGTGACAGCGGAGACAATCTGCCACTACTTGAAGCGCTGGACAGCGAGAAGAAGCGACACACGTCATAAACGCTGACGATATGCATACGGGACATTGTTATTTCAGTAACTATCTACGGGTACGGGATAGCGAGGCGGGATGTATAACTCTACTACCACGAGTATGGTGCGTCGAATATCGAAGAATGCTGCGTGGGTGTCGCACGGCTTCAGCTTGGTAGTTATATCATCACGCTGTTGCAATATGGTTAAAACCGTGACAAAATTTTAAATACAATCTAGGCATATTATGTTATAGGAAATATACATATGCCTGTACGAGTATATATGCCGAAACTCATAGCGATCGGCTTAACGGCACAGAAGTTGACCATATAGCGGCCATTTACAACAACGTAGTTCACATAAAAACCTTCTCCATAAAAAAAATAATTTGATCATTATTATAATAAAAAATTTGAAGAAAACAAACTATATAAATATGCATGATACGAACATATTTTATTAAAGCTCATCAATAGCTATCGGACACAGAAAAAGGTACTAACCTCTGTTATATATTTGCTTATTTATATAAATTTAGATAAGATAGGATTGTGTAAAAATGAAGACAAGATAGGATACAATCCTAAATAGTTTTATGTATAAATGTATATTTATGAACCGAAACCGTACATAACCTTACATTTTATCTCTATCAAATAAAGATAAAAATAATATTATTCAATCTGTCATAAACAAATGCAATGAGATAAGGTATTATGTTAAGGTCACAATTTTTATATCATCGGTAACCTAGCAACGGTTTTGTTACTAAATGTTTTATCTTGAAAATGAACAGTATGAACACAAGCTTGTAAAGTCGATTACGATGCATCACGAAGGTCAAATAAATCTTTCGTTTTATTCGTCAAATAAAGCGAGTTAGAGAACTATATTTTATAATTTTCATAATCGATTCAATTGAATGTGGCATTTTTTTAAATAATTTAAGAGTTCGGTACGTTTTCCGTTTTAAAAGAGCATAAGCGACGTTGTCAATTTGATTGACATAAAAATTATCGTTTAATGAGGGTTCGTGAGTCTATTTAATCTACTGTCAATCATATTCCGTGAATAATTCCAAAATCGATATCAATTTTGAAGATGGACTTTTAATGACAATTATAACGACGAGGGTATGTATTTCGTATTTGCGGAATCGATTTACGAAATATTTGTATCGACCATTTCTATTCTAATTACTAATATTATCAATCTGATTTTGATTTTAACTCACAGTGTACATAATGTATCTTTTCGTTTTATTGAAATTGATATATAAAACGAGATAAGTTAAACCGCACGTTAAATATTTTTTTATTAAACGTGACGGGAACATTAATTGAGATATTTGCTCGAGAACTACGTTTAAACTTCGCAATGCTTTCCCTGACAACTGAATGTAAGTTCACATGACCGTAAGCGTAACATGTGACACATGTTACGCTTACAGTATATCAACAGTATAGTCTACAAAGAACGTTTATTTTGAAGGAAAATCTAGTTGTTTTAGGGTACTTCCTCGAACTCACCAGAGTTTCATCTCAATTGGATGAAAAGAGGCCAAAGATACAAATATTATATTTCATTTATAAAGTAGATAAGTAGTAGTGATAGCGTTTTATTCTAGCTATTCTAGCATGTATTCTGTCATGTATGTAAGAGCCTCTCGATAAATGTGGAATTTGTTAGAATTACAACTAAATACACATGTATATATAATTTATTTATTAATAGTTTCCACCCGTTCGCGTGGCTGCATTACATTCGTGGCAGGCAGCATCACAATATTAAACATTTTCGCGTTATTGATAATAATATACGGCATTCCTTATTAACGTTGTTAATCGGATGATTAGTCGGACAATGCTGCGTCTTCTTCTTACGTATGGCAAATCAATAATGACAGAAAGAGCGAAATCAGTGTTTAGCTAAACAGCCGCTAAGCAACGTTTCTAAGTAATGCTCATAGCGTTTATATGCAAAACAAGCTTGCATTCAACGACGACCTTTTCATTGACTTGGAAAGTGTATTCCGTGGTGTTATTGGGATAATAATAATAAAAAATATATATATCCTATAATAAAAAAATGTTATACTTGATTAGTAATAATAATATCCTGAAACATTATTCACACAGGGCCATCTGATCCCAAACTAAGCAGAGCTCGTACTATGGAAACCAGACAACTGATATACTACTTTTCTTTTGTAAATACATACTTATACAGACAATTACACCCAGACTCAGGACAAACAGATATGTTCATGCACACAAATGTCTGTCCTGGGTGGGAATCGAACCCACAACCTGCGGCGCGAAAGGCAGGTATCTACCAACCACGCCAACCGGCTCATCAGTAATAACTAACAAGTAACTACAAAGTGTGTATTTTAACACTTGTGCGACCGCAGGGTGAAAACACAAATGCTTAATGTCACGACCGACTCCCCCGCAATTATACGACATTGTAGCGTCGAGGCAATCCCTATTGGATTAAGACAGCGTTTCTCAAACGTTTCTTTATTTAACTCGGTTATTTTTATTATTTACTGCTAAGATTTGTTAATAAAGGTACGTTAATGTATTAATAGGGCCACTAAAACATGCTAAAATATTCGTATAAAGGTACATCCTTACTAATATTTATAACATTAGCGAGCGATATGCGGAAATGAGTTTATTTATAGTTTAGAGGGTGAGTGAGCCAGTGTAATTAGAAGCACAGTGGACATAAAACTCGGTTCCCATAGTTGGTGGTGAATATATAACATTAAATGCTCAATGTTCCTTACATTGACAACGTTCGACGATCGATTTATTCATTTTAGAAAAATAAATTGACTATCCTTTTTTTTATTTTCATAGCTCGTTGTCGGGTACGACACAATATATGAGAAAGTTGATTAATAAAAATAAAATACAGTCTCATTCATTCTGTAACAACCGGTGACATTTAATAAAATGTTTGTGTAGAATAAACATTTGAAAATTAAACTACGTCAAATATAACAATTGCTGGTTTGTGTCTATATAATATATACATATATCATTGTATACAATGTTCATCTCTTATCATATCTATATTATGAAGAGTAAATATTTTCGTTACCTTATAATTCCGTTCAGAGATACACGAAATTAATATTTCGACTCTAATGATTTGGCTCGAATCTTGTATAGATAAGGTTTCTTCAATTTATTCATACCGAAACTAGATCTTTCTAGAAAAACGCAATTTATCACAAAAAATGTTTTTTAATAATTCCCGGGTAGACAAATGACTGCACTGCACCTGATGGTAACTGGTAGTTGAGTCCAAACGCGACGACGGCCATTACAGTCGGGAAGAATGACCTGCTCTAGCCACCCCCGCCTTGCCGGCCCTGCCTTCACGCCTCGTTTGAAGGAACTATGGTTATAAGAAGAGGGGAACACGTGTACTAGTAAAATAGTTCATGTTTGGAGTCGCGACAAAGAAAATAGTTACCAAATTTCTTCGAGCGCGATGAAATTGATGTCACAGTTAGGTGACATCAAGAACCAGCACGCGTAGATTTCTGAAGGAAAGAGGAAGCGCAGAAGACAGCGCCCCTATCTCTCGACGCAATTGTAAAGGTTTGAAGGTGTTTGTGACCGCCAATAATTCGAACTGCACGTCGCTGCAACTGATCTGAGGCCTACAGTAGGTACTTAGCGAAGCCATCTCAAAGGTGCGAGCTTCAAGACAAGACCGCACCTCCCCAGCATGGCAATTTTATTTTATATCACCAGCGTAGTGCCACAGAGGGTAGGAAGAAGGTGAAATGGTGACTTTTTCGCTTTGTGAAAGCGCATACCTGTGTTTTTTTAGCATTAAACTCGATAAGATTATCAGAACCCCATTTGGTAATAATATTTAACGTCTTTTTGAGTTCAACAACAAGATCCATCCGCCTCTCCTCAATTTCCTCAATGTATGTTCCCAAGGATGAACATATCATCGATATGCAAAAGAAAGAGTATGGGGAAAAGTACAGATCCCTAGGGGACCCAGCATTGACTACATGAAAATTTGAAGCGCAACCATCAACTAAAACGCGAAGGCTACGCTTGTGTGCTTGGAAGCTGGCTATCCAGGTGCATAGTGAGCTGGCAGACCGTATGCCGGGAGCTTGGATATAGAGGCTGACAGCCATCTATAGCCATAACTTCTAAGCCAAAAGCCCAATCTGAATAGCTCAGTGTTTTTTTTTATATATACATATATATATTTATATATATATATATATATATATATATATATATATATATATATATATATATATATATATGAAATTGTAACAAACAAACAAAAAATCTAATATTTCGTCTTTATTATATTAAGTAAAAAAGACTGTTTAACTGTGTGTGATTTTTAATTTTCAACTGAGTCAGAGAAGAAAGTCTATTTAGTTATATTTTTGTTATTTAATAATAGAATTTATTATTGTAAAAAGTTATTTTAGTTCCTAATAATTAATAATGAGAAAAAGACTAACTGTGTAACTGATTGTACTATAAGTTATGGAGACTTATTGACAAACTTCACTCTTTGACAAACAACAAAACAACGATGATTATAAGAAAATTGTCTCTATTTCTGCAAAAATTGCAAATACCCGGTATACCCATATTAAAAAAACTCGGGTACGCGAAACTCCTAATACAGACACACATGTCAAACTTCTAACACCCCTCGTTTTGCGTCGGGAGTTAAAAATATTTATAAATTATAAAAATTTAAAATATGGGTAGTGGGTACGTCCTTCTAAGAATGTTCCTTATAACAATTTTTAGCTCTATGCGAATTATGGTTAGTTCAAATGTTTGTTTTAACCGGAATACTTTCAAAAATATTTAAAACTATTGCTTTAAACATCAACGACTTCCAATCAAATAGTGAAATATATGATCATATTATTATATTACATTGTGCGTACTTTTTTAAAGGCCGGCAAAACTTCTGCAAGCCCTCGGATGTTGCAGATGTAGTCACGTTCCATCAGGTGCATACGGCTCCTTTGTTCACTCTTACATTAAAAAAAACACGTGCAAACCGGCTTGCGCAGCGAAACGAGTGAAATTCTGGCTAAAGGACGACTACTTTGAGATGGTCGTTGTATAGCAAAGGACTTTATTAAAAAATGCAGCCATCGTTCGTTTCAAATAATACACTTTATTCTATCATCCTAGCTGTGAATAATAAATCTATAATCATTAGCTGTCACAATGCCAACGCCACAGTAATAATTCAACGCTCTAAATTAACGCTGATGGGTGAGCGTTCGTGCTGTTAAATAGGTTATCACATATGTGAACTGATAATAATTATTGATCCTATGTACCTAATTACAACATATTATATATAATTCGTTTTATATTTTTTACAATAATATACTGGTTATTTTGTTTATCTTGATTAAATTTAGTTTTTTACTCTGTTATACCTAAGTTTATATTAAAACGAAAATTAATCGTAACCGTATCGTATAGTTAGAACCTATTTATGATTGAATGTTATTTGGGTTTTAATATACTTTAATATACGGAAGTCTACAATTAAATTTAAATTAAATTTAAAAGATACATTAGACTAATATAATTAGATACATTATTGGTAAAACTCGATTTCACTGTGCGAGTATTCTATTGCCATCCTAAGGAAAAAGGACGCATATCACTTTTTTCAAAATTGAGTTTTTCTCATATTTATAATCAGTAAAAAAAACGCATCTACCAATATTATTCTCTGAGTTATACAAACTGAGTTAGCAGTTCATAAATAAAACATATTTGCAAATAATTGAGTCAAGCACTAAGGAAAAAAGACGTTTCTGATGGTCACTAAGTTGAAAACACGTAAATGCGTCTATTTTACATTCAAAACAATATAAGGTTCATATAATGAAAAGACGCTTCTGCACGTTGACGGATAATAAAGACACAATTACGGTGTTGTGATCATTATGCTAAGAAAGATAGACGTATCTACGTAGATATGTCTTTTCATCGTAGTATTAACCAAAATCAGTATAACACAAGTGCCAGAATCGTCTTTTCTCCTTAGTATTGTTAAATATGCGGGGTGGAGTGGGGTGCGTGGTAGGAGGAAGACTTCGCAGTCAGTTGCGTCCAGGCGAAACCTACGATATTGAAGATTCTCATCAATACATTTTTGAACATCAAAAGGAATAGTACAAAAAGTTTATATTTATTAATATTTGCCGGGAAGGCAATGACTCTACTCCACCTGATAGTAAGTGGTAGTAAAGTCCAAACGCTACGATGGCCAGTACAATCGGGAAGAATGTTCTGCCGTTGCCGGCTCGCAAGATACCACGTTTGAAGAAACCTAGGTTATAAGAGGAGCCGGTAAAGAATTCCATTTTTGAAAATGAAGAAAGTGGTTGCCACATTTCTTTGTACGCGATGGAATTGATGTCATAGTTAGGCGGTGATATTGAGAGCCAGTGCGTGTAGAGTTGTGAAGGAAGGGGTCAATAGGAATTAGAGAGATTACTTCCTCTTCTTATTCTTATTATTCTAATTATTATAACTTCGATGACTGTTCTTCGTCGTACAAGCTTCAAAACAGCGGGTCTTCTCGCATATATTTGAGCGATATATGCGAAGAGCATACTTCCAACTTCCAGACTCCGGGCTGCTATTGAGAATTTTCTGACAGAAAAACCCAATAACAATTGATTGGCCCGACCTGGGAATTGAACCCAGGACCACCGGGTCAGCGGCCTTATATCTAACCACTAGACCAACGAAGTGTATTTTGGTATAATCTACCCACTAATAAAAATAGTGTTGATATCACTCGTACTTACGAAGACTGAATAATTATTATTACATAAGGCTACTAGATATTTAAGCCAATGTTACCAAGAATTGTCTATATAGTTAAGATGTTTAATTTAGGCTTCATCTATATCTCTATTTTTAAATGATTTCCTAGGTTTTAATATATGATGAAATAGAAAATATGATTTATTTAATTATTGTTTTAAATTGTTTTTTATAAGAAAATTTAATACGCTCTGCTAGATAGATAGAATGTATATTGAATAAAATAAAATAAAAAAGACCTTTATTTTAAACTTTTCTTTCCACGGCAACTGTCTTAATTTTAAAATTACAAAACACTTATTTTATCCATATTTTACTTTTTCCCTACGATGGCAATCTATTATACCTACGTACAAGTAAAAATTTAAAGTACTTAAAGTTTATCTTATTTGTACGAGCTACAGCTGCCTAATATGTCAATGGCACTATAAATATTTTTGTAACCAATTATTCGATACGACACTTATCCTACTAAAAATCAACGTCAAAGCTAGTACATTAACGCGCGAACGTGCGCAGTAGTAAGGAACTATTAAGTTTGTATATTAATAGTATCACTAGGGATACAGTTTCTCTATTGACATAATATGACTTTATGAAAATGAAACAAAAAAATTACTTACACCAAATAGGTAGTAAATTTTTCATTTATTTTAAAATATAGCGCATTAGTTCAAATAAACAACGTATGCAAAGCTGTCATGCTCACGACTAAGATATGTGAATTCAATTTCTGACTATTCCGTGGAATTTAAATTTCCGGTCCAAATGTTCCAGGGAATTAGCTATCAAGTTTTAACTAAAATCAATTCAAATTCAACTTTTTCAAGACATAAATAAACCTACACTACACAAATATATATATACAGCGTGTAACAAAATTCGCGTCCGACCCGTGAAGTGGTTATTAGTTATCGTGTGTCGGTTCTATTTATGTAATAATTTTTAAAACACAAAGCAAACAAAATACTTAAAAAAATATATTAATTGTATTTAACGACACTGTTGGTGGTAAAAACGTAATCCATTTTCAATTCAACGGGGATTACAATTCAATACTGCTAACATTATTTCCATTCCACGAGGTCATTACTTATACAGATGCTATTTATATTGTGGTTAGTACATATTCACTTATATCAAAATATAAACAACTATTTAGTAAATAATTTTATTATTACAATATAATTATAATAATGTCCAACTGGTATACTACATATTATACTACTTTTCTTTTGTAAATACATAAGCCATATAAATTATAGATAGTCACACCCAGACTCAGGACAAACAGACATGTTCATGCACACAAATGTCTGTCCTGGGTGGGAATCGAACCATCGAAGGAAAGGCAGGTATCTACCAACCACGCCAACCGGCTCATAATGATATAAGATAATATCTTTTGTTACTCTATGCTCGTGTGTAAGTTTAATAGTTTACGTAGTTTTCGTTTTGAGTACATAATTACTTAACACGGAAACATTGTAGACTATGAAATATTCGTATTGCTTTATAAATATTTCCCAAGACCCGAGATCGAACTTGCTCTAGAGACAAGTATAATTACTAGGAGTACTAATTAGCTATACTGAGAGACCTAAACCTGCGACTCTTGACCGGCTAAGCAGAAACATAACTTAAAACAAGAATTAAACACAATTTTGAAGAGATTGCTGTAAATCTAACTGTTTACTGAAATTTGTTACGTAAGACGTTCACTTAAAGTTTATTTTACATTGTAATCAATACCTTTAGAGAACACAAGGCAAGTGGGGAGATAAAAAGTAAATCCTTCAGGTATTGTGTAGGAGGGATAAATACAATATGAGTGTTTTATGTAGGACGTTAATAAAACGCTTTGTGAATTTTTTTCTAGTTTAATACATCGAAATTAAAAATAGTAAAGGTTGTCAATGCAGACAATTAACCTAGAAAATAATTCCTTAATTTGTTCCGAGAATACCTTCAAATACAACAAAATTCTAGACTGCATAATACATTAAAGTAACTATAAAGTATAAACCAAATGGTATCTTTTTATTGCACTAAGACCAAATAAGGATTTAAAGCTTAAGTTTTCCGCGTTACATACTAACACTATGCTTACCTTAGCAAGCCGACATGGCTCAGTATATATATAGGAGTATAACTGCATGTATAGCTCTAAAATCAGCTACATTAATATCTACCAACCCACTTACAGCAGCATGGTGGAATAAGTTCCAAACATTTTTAAATCGAGAGATAACCTGAGCACAGCTGCCACAGATCTAAACAATTGTAATTACGAAGGAAGGTAAATTTTAATTATTATCATAAATTGAAAGTATACTATAAACGGATTCATCTGTAACGTTTGGGATAAAAAAATACTTTGTATATTTATAATTTACGACTAGGTTACGACTTTTAGCAACATAACCCCCTACGGGCTACATAACTCGTAGGTTATCGCCACGACGAATTTTATTACACAACTTGCAAGGAAATTTTTCTATCTAAAAATGTCTGCAATATTTTAATTATAATTTTCGAACGCTTGAATTAAAAATTAATAATAAATAAATAAATCGACTTCAAATATAAAATACATTGAAAAAGTAAAAAATATGTCAGCTTTTTTTTTCATTTCAAGCCAGGTAGCATGCCAGAAAAATACTTGATTTTTCAAAATAAATACTACATCGTCGTTACAGTTACAATGGTTTGAACATTGTGTACACAGTAGGACTCGTTACTTTATCTCTTTGGTTACCAGGCCCGGACTTAGAGATCCAAGGTCCATAGGCACTTTGACATTTGAGGATCCCCAAACCGAATCTAGAGTAAAATTATATTGTTTTTGGGTGGGCCGCTCAGTGGGCCGGGCCATAAATCCGGGACTGTTAGTTACAGTTACGGTTCGCTAATGTTTCTTTATACATCTAAATAAAAAGAGAATGACTACCAAAAGCCATAGAAATAGTCACTTTATCACTGCTACTACTCTAGTGTGAGCCAAGTAAGCCGTTTTAACAGTAATACAATCAAAGTGAAGTATTATTATAGCGCATTCATTTAGCTTATCAGTTAAGTTTATTATTTTGGCACGTGTAGGCTGCTCTCAGTACAGCACAAAAGTGCGAAAACATTAAACCACATAGCAATTTATAAATAAGATCCTAGTACATATACATAATGTGTGTCTTATATATACGCCGTCATAATGTGTGTCTTATATATACGCCGACATAATAATATATCCGCCTGAACCATACATCTTACTGAAAGCCAAATATATTTTCTTCTTTTATATTAAATTGTCTTGTAATATAACAAAATTTTCAGACTATGTACATTTTTACTATATTGTAAATGCGCAAAAGTGTTTCTTTTTTAGACTTTCACGTCTTAACTACTCAATCAATCTTCATGTCATTCTTCATACACGTTGTAGGGTACCTAACAACTGCCTCATCGTCAGACCCGAGCGTAACCGCGAGTGGAAACTAGTATGGTTAGGTAATTTCGTAGGATTAGTATATTTTACTAATCCTAGCCTGTTGGTGTGGTTGGTAAGATACTTGCCTTTCACGCCGCAGGTCGTGGATTCGATTCCCACCCAGGACAGACATTTGTGTGCATGAACATGTCTGTTTGTCCTGAGTCTGGGTGTAATTATCTATATAAGTATTTATTTACAAAAGAAAAGTAGTCTATGTAAGTATATCAGTTGTCTGGTTTCCATAGTACAAGCTCTGCTTAGTTTGGGATCAGATGGCTTTGTGTATAAATATAAATTTGTATATAAAGTCCCAGGATATTATTATTATTATTATTTTAAACCATGAACGCTTACCAAACAAGCGATCTTATTGTACGTTTCTCTTCAATTTTCATTAACGTATTCGTTAACATGGTTTAATGTATTTGATATATCTAATCAAATGTAGAATATATTTTTTATTGACAGAAACGTTTGAAATTTATATGATGCTAGTGATTTTGATAAGAATGAATAACGTTATAAAATGATTGCAACTAAAGTTCTTGGAAGTTGGGCTAATGTCATTAATTAATATCCTACAATCCTATGAATATTATAAATCTTAAAGTTTTGATGTTAAAATGTTTGTCACTCAATCATGCAGAAATCACTGAACTGGCTTAGATTGAAGTTTGACATAAATTATACCAGGATTTAACCCCGCCCCCACTACATTAAAGGGAAGCTAGTAAGCTTATAAAATAATTAAGTAAACATTTAACCAATTTCAAAAAAAAAAAAAACTAATTCATAAAAATTGCACATAAATGACAATTATTTTTGTCGATTTTCTAAAGAGTGTGTTGGACGTGAAATAATTACTTACATTTATTTTGCTTAATATATCCTCCTCAATTGAGATCTACTAGTTCCATCCACCAATTACGGAGTTTATTTAATATTAATACATTTTAATCACTAACAAAATTTCTTAAAATTATTCTATTTCTAACATACGAAGCGACTATTATTGAAACATGGTACTTACTTCTATAGATTTGATTGTACAGAATTTCTTTAAGTTTCTGCATTTTACCACCTTTAGCTTGAAGCATATTACTTCCTGTCAAATCAATTATATGCTGAATAACTGTCGTCACAACGTAAATTTTCACGCACACATCACGTCTATATCAATTTGTTTTCTGAAATAGAAAGTTATTAAGTAGTTTCTCAACGCTCCAGACATTTATTTAAACTTTCAAATCTCCACAGACAGTCATGTTCGTGCTTTTGGCGTATCCTTATATTATTTTGATTGAGTTTAATAGTTTGATATATATTTTTATTTCCGGGTAGCATCACAATCGACGTTTTAGGTTTATTATTTTAATTGCTTTCTAAGGATTTTTTGATAAAAAATTTATATTTCTTCGACTCACAGGAGACACATACCTTAAGTTACCCTTTAAGTTACTGGTAAATGTAATTAATTTTTCCTTCGTTTGAAATTACTAGAGAAAAAAAAGTTATCCTCGACATCAAAGGCGCGGGAAATAAAATGTCACTATAGAAGCTTTGAAGAAGGTCCCAATAAAAATTACGGGTTTGTACACAATTTTTACCAAAACTCTTTCGATAAAATATCACAATTCCACAATATCTGCTGGTATATAGTTATAGTTGTTAAATTAACAGTCGCAATAAAAACAACAGTTGAAACTCGACTATGTCGAAACATTTTCGTATATCGCTTGAAACAAAGACGAGGTACAACGGAAAATGGACATAGCAACAACAAAAAACAATTGTAAACCGGTGCATCGTTATTCGCCATTTCACTTTAACAAAAAAATATAATAGATACATACAGTAATCCTTCAATTTATCTTTGTATAGCGAATAGAATGCTTAGGATTTTCTCTTTTAATATTTGATAACCTAATTAGCATGACAGGCAGGCAAGTTTCTTCTTGCTTCAATTTCTTTTATTGTCCTCGCGATAGTCTGCGCGAGACTTGGCGAGGCACTGCCGTGTGTCCACATGGAAAAAGTAATACAAAGATTAAAAATAAATCTATAGTACTATATAAATCTATTGGCTCTGTCTGTACATTTTTTTTCTCACCTAATTTTGTGATAAATAATCGTTTTATGATGCAGTGATTCACATTATACTACTAGCTGTGCCTTGATGAATGGTTTATTGATGAATAATTTATCACAAGTAATTGAATTTTTGGGATTTGTGAAAATACAATCAAATTAAATAATAAAAAAATAACTTGTTAATAAAGGAATGGATTATTTTGTAATTGTATGGAATAAATCGCCGATAAGTTATTTAGTGTAATTAAAGTGATGGTTAGATTATAAGTAAAATATGACTTTATTTGTGTTGCCCACCAACATATACGGTATGTAGAAATATATGCGAAAAACCAATTACCTAAGTAAGAAAAAAAAAATGTTGTTGGTAGTTTGATAAATATAAAAATGACGTAACTTTTTTTCTAATATAAAATATATACGGTATAATGGAATGCCTCTGACAGACAGCTCTATGGAACCGAAAATGTACATACGTATTGTTTAGACAGCGCATGTCGATCGAATTCTACCCTGAATAAAGATTTGGCATTTTTACTAGATTAAAATTTTAGACGAGCTTAAAAGGCTGTAGGTTTAAAAATTTCTAAATGTTATTAAGTTCTCGTCCATTTATTTATAAAAAATAATAGATTATTAAAAAAAGGTTTGCTCACAACTGACTGATTTTTTAACTGTCGTATTTCGCTTTCGCTCCATATATAAGAAGATTCTGAATAGCAGCCCGTAAAATTCAAGTTTCAGTGTACTTTTTGCCAATGTGACGGAAAGCACGTAAAAACTATTGTTTCTGCACCTAAATTCTTTCCGGTCTTGTCAGATTACCCCCACCAAAGAAGTTATCAACAAACACAATAATATGTAACAAGTTCATTTTTATTTAAAAATAAACATTGTGCAAAACTTTGCACAATGTTTATTTCTACTTCTAGTATACTTAAAAACCTGTACTTATATAATACCTAATATGCTTACTCGATGAGTGAAATAAAATCAATATGAAATAGAAGCAACAATTAATTTATAAGAAACAAAATCTAGTTTCAATTGTTCATGACCGATCCATCATGCGAAAACTTCAACAAAGACGATAAAAATTTCAAATCGCAAACATTACTCAAACGAACTGTTTTAAGCTAACATGGGTTTGGCTGAAATGTATGCAATTGTAAATAAAAGATACACATATATTTCCCGCGTCTAGATAATACTTGAGCTCGGAAATATACTACTTGATAATGTTTGGCAAAAGTGAAAGAGAAAAGTATAAAGAAATAACAAAAAACACATATCTTCTAGTGAATTATAAATAGAAATGTTTAACAGAACATCGTATCTATTTGCGTTATAAATCTGATAGGTGTATATGGTTGAACGCGCTAATCTCGGAAACTATTTTTCTGCCTTGAAACATCTTATTGCATTTAACAAATCCGCTTAGTGAAGCAAGTTATAGACTGTATCAATTTACGCTACGGCTCAAAATGAAAAAAAATTCAAGTATAATCGTAATTGAACGCGACTAATGCCGCAGGCCTCAGCTCGTATTACTATAAAAAATGTAAAAAGCTTTCAATATATTTCTAGGCTTTATTGTGAAATCGCACATGCACGTGAAAATACAGTGGCGCTTGCCCATGAAGTTTCGACTGATCAATTTAGTAATCTGAAAAATAACAATCTAAATCTAAAAGCACTGTAGCAAAGGATTATGGATTCAAAAAATATTTATTGTGTAATAAAGAACGACTTTTAATTTATTAAATGTAAGCGTACGAAAAAAGACTATTTACGTATGATCGTCCATACGGTATTTGTTATCTGGCATGGCAACTATAACAAAATAAGCGGATATTTGAATTATATAAACAATGTTGTGAATTATTATTATAATAACATCACGAATGTACAAATAAAATAATTATTTTACACCAATATTTTAATACCAATTTACCAAATAAACCATAATAAGTTAGTATTTATTAATGGTACCCATTACCAGCTAAATAAAACTGCAAATACTTCTTATGATCATCATGACACATTACTACCTATTACAAAGATCCCATGGCTCCGTATGTCGTCTGTCTATCTGAATAGAATAAACTCAAAAACTACGACGAATTTTCATACTGTTTTCACCAATGGACGGAATGGTTCATGTGAATAAGGTGATTAATTTATGCCGACTGTTAGTTAGTTAGTAAGTTTTACTGGCGTGCGCCGCGTGAACCAGAATTACGATAATAACGTTTCATGTTGACTCTTATTCTGTCCATACCAAACCTGGGCGGGTGAGAATTTAACGAACTTGACGTCAATGGTATTTATTTTAGAATGTCGGCCGTAGAACACGAGATATTGTTTCCCAAGAAAATATATAATAAGATCAGTGTATCAGATCGTCAGTACGTACGATAGCTGTAAGGCTATCTTTGCTGTCAATTCTCCTCTAGACTACTTGAAAGGACGCGAATTGCCCCACGTCTCACGCCCACTGCCCGCTGGCATGTGTTTGGGAGGTCAAGACAATTACATACAGGTGTCCGCCAAGCAGCCTTTCTAGACGAGCAACCCTGAGGGAATCGTAACAGCTGATCATGGGAAGTATTTATTATGCACATCCTTCAATGGCGGGGCACTAAGCCGCCTACAAAAGAATTCTAGTTAGGTTTGGCGCCGGCCGGCTGGTCTCATTTGAATATTTTCTTGTACAAATATTATTAATATGAAAAGCTTTCACGGTAAATATGTCAATTTAAATTTTTAGTTTAAACGTAGATAAAGTTAAAAATAACCACACGTTAATGTACCACTGATGGGCTAACACTTCCTCTACTTTTGAGGAGAAGGCTACGCGCTCATTCCACCACGCTTATCCAAAGCGGGTTAGTGTGTACACATGAAAAAAATATATTTATTGTATTTATTACTAATATATAAAGTAATTTTTTCATCACATAGGCTTATCCTGACTTTCGTGTGACTCTCAACGGAAGTTTGACTCGCATTCAACCAGCTTTTTAATGTTTTAATACTAATTACAAGAAGTTCTTTCGACAAGATTTGTCATACAATTCGACTAATTATATTTCAATTCTTTAGTGAATTCCACTAAATAAAATTTATAGGAAAACTCGACTCTTAGATTTACAAAATCGACACGAACTGTCCTCAATCCACAACTACCCCAACTTTATTTGTTCACGATCGTATTCCTCTTCACTATCACGTTTCTATTACAACTTCGTTTACAGGAAAAATAAGGAGGGGGCATAAAGAACATTCAACAAACATTCCTGGTCTGTAAAAATGCTTTAGTTTAAAAGCTGCAATATGTGTTTATTTTTGTCATTGGATATTTGTAAATACTTTATAGTAATCTATTCAGCGATATACACTAAAAAAGCATTATTTTAACAAAATATTTTTTTAATACCTTATAATCGTTTAGGATTATATTAAGTTACATGATATTATGTTTTTGGTTGAACGGAATTTGGCCCGTGATATTTCAATTTCATGGTGCGTTAATAATTATATTTATATGTTAGCTTCTATTCTTGCTTGATTCAATAAACGGGGCTTACAATTATGCGATAAAATACATTTAATTTTTTTTTCATTTTATTTCAGGTATGATCTATCCTTATATACTATAACTTGCGTGTATACTATAAACTTTTCCGTGTTTCTTAAAATAATTCATCACCAATATATAGAAATTGATCCTATTCTTGGGATGGTTTTTTAACAGGTCGCCTACCTCCTTGGGATTGCTGAGATTCCCCGACACCATGCTTTGACACTTACAATTTATTATTGTTCTTATACTTGCTATCTTTTTTGTCTCTTTCTTTGTCCATCAAAATAGGAAGCAAAAGAGAGAACAAAATAGACAATTTTCTCTGTTAATTCACAACAGAACAAATTCCATGAAACTTCTAGAGGAAAAAAACAGCTCTATTGTGTATAGTCGAAGTATAAGCTTGCCATGTGATTTGACGAGACGGGAAGCTGTGGCCCGTCGCCTTTTTAATTTTCCTTTTCCTCGTAGAATATAAGAGATTTTCCAGTTGCTGTTGTTTTGAAGTCCTTTTTTTCGAAGCGTTTTATGACTGACTGCATGTTATACGAATTTGTAATCGTATTTAATAAAAATATATTAAATCCTTTCAACATTTTATGTTCATGGATATTTTTATGAGTGGGAATGTCCGGAATATATAAAATAATATATATTACCTCATTCAAAATATATTCTTTATTTATTTATGAAAATGTTATCATTGTCATAATGTTAAGTACATTACAGAACTAATTTGAACTTTTTTATTATTCTACACGACTCTACATCAGCACGGAACCCACAGTCCGATGTGGAAGCCGTCTATTACTTGCATTATATTTTATACAGTGCATGTTTAACTAAGCGTGATTTATAATATTAGTTAATTGATAATAAATTCATAAAATAACTAACGTCTCATTCTAATATAGAGATATCCATAAACTACTGTTTGACAAAAACATAAATATTTCATGTCAGTAAGATGAGCTTTTTGTAGCTTAAGAACTTTTACCAGCAACAAATCTTACTAGGATCAGTCTTCACGATTTAATGTGTAATTACAATATAATATTATTATGTTTATAATTCATCTCGCGCTCGGTGGTGAAGGATAACTTAGTGAGGAAACCTGCATTTCACTGAAATTATGCCACACGTGTATCTACCAACTCGCATTGGAGCAACGTGATGGAAGAAGCTCCAAACTCCTCAAATAGGAGAGGAGGTTGTAGGCCAGCAGTGGCACATTAACAGGCTGTTACATTTGTATATCAAATAAATTCTCTACATAATACTAGCAAAACCCGGGAGAAGCTGACCTTTGTGTATTTCTAACTAATTTATCTTACGTATCGAGTGGTGATTACCGGTAGAAAAATGAAAACAATTTTTAAAGAATAAAAATACAGAATTTATTACAGATTTAACTTACTATAACAAGCTCAATACTTACCTTAGAACTTTTTATTGAATAATCACAATCTGAAAGGAACGAACGAACTAGATCGCATCTAACGATAAGTTTTATTTTATTAAGTCAAGTTAATAAAACATCCGAGACAATTTCATTCCAAATCAAACACTTAACGAGTTACACGAAGAAGTTTGTTAAACTTTAAAAATGGCGGACGATGTTTACGTTTCTGTATTACATTTCAATTGAATTGGTAAAAATTAATAAAAATTATAGCCCAGCGGCTAGAAGACGATGATTCCGAGTTCCGCGTAATGTGATAATTTCGGAAATGTGCTGAATTTTGGGAACTTGATAAATGCATTCCGCCCTACTTATTATGACATTAAGATAACGATGCTCGTTGCAATATGAGCGATAGAGCTATGCCCTTAATTTAAAAAGATAACATTCGCTTGTTGCACTCACTCTTATGTGTATAAATCACACTGATATTTTTAACTAAGTATAACTTCTTTGGACGAAACAAAAGTTACATTATATATTCGAATTTGAGTCCGTTTGTTCATTTCTTATAAGCTAAACTTAGGATTTTGATGTGGCTTTCACTTTTATTTAGATCATTTATCCCAAAAGGCTTTAAGTAAAATATAATTATTATTACTATAGTTCATACAAGCTATAAATTATTAATATGTATGTTATAGATCGTATCCTGGGTTCTAATATTTTAATCTGGCATTATTGATAAAACTTTAATGTTCGACCATTTCTTAATTACTATCTTATCAAAATCGCATAAATTTTTGTTTATATTCCAATTATTCTGATAACTGTCAAAAGGTACATTACATTTGTTGAAATGTATTGTATATGAATATGTATAATGTTATATTTTTATTTATAGTATTATATTAATTTCAATCGATTTTATCTGCAATAGTGCAATTACGAGAATCACAATCGTGCGAATCCGTCATCTTAATTAACAATAATATTTCTGTATTTTTTATTTGATTATTGGCATTTGGTTTCGTCAGTAATGATTTTCGTAGTTAATTTATTTTAAACGAGAACTTTTAAACTTTATTTAATATACTGATGTTATATATATTAGAAAAATTACTAGCTGCGAAAACAGATCTTCGAATACTATATAGCTTCACAATTTTGTATAAATTCTATAGCAATACACTTTCTTGTATACACGCTTTTGAATAGGAAAAGTAACTTCAATAGAAACGAGCCCTTGCATGTAATATAAGAACGGATTGTCATTAACAAAAATTATTTGTCCCTGATGATTTAGAATTATGAATTTCTTTCATGATCAAAAATAACTTTTAATATCTGTAGTAAAAAATACATACGTGTGCTTATTAAAAAAATTACTTAAAAAAATAAATTAGTTGTGTTTAACGACACTGTTGGTTGTAAAAACGTGGTCATGACCTCGTGTCTTAGCTACCCAATAGTAAGAGCTCTCGAGCGCTATTTCCCGCACCTGTGCTAAATAATAATTAAAAAAAAATCCGGGTAAAATTTGTTGCTTAGTATTTTAAAAATTATTACATAAATAGAACCGACACACAATACCTAATAAACACATCACGATTCATAATTTTAAAAATTGAAAATTTTAATTTAATGTAAATTTATTTTATTTTTGTTTATATTTACAGAATAATTATCTTTTAATCTATAGATTCAAATTTACATTATAATACTATTCACTAGGTTATATTTAAATCAAAATTCACTTTCTTTTTTTTAAGTAAAATATGTTTTATTTGTTTTGTTTTTCAGCAATTAGTCTTTTTTTTTTTGAATGTAAAGTTAGCTTACAAATTATTGATTCATTGATTTCATGCAATTAGACAAATGTTTTTCTGAATATATAACTTTGGCTTCCTATTTGATAAAATAAAATAAAATTAGTCATAAATGTTCCCTAAAAATTACGACCCAAAAATTACATTTACTTTTTACCATTACAAATTATAATATGCATATACTTATTTAGAATATAAGTAAAAAAAACTTCAACGTTTTTTATCTTTGTTTCATATATTTGGTGTATTTTTTGTATTTTTGCAATCAAATCAAATATTACAATATTTGATGTGTGAGCAAATACATTTATAAAAATATATTTGTGTAAGGTTTAATTTCAAATTAATTGTAATGAAATGAATATGATTGCATGACGCTAAAACCAATGATGTGTAAAGTGATGTACTCGGCCTGGCACTTGAACACCCACAGTATCTACTCAGTGTTGAGTAGAGTAAACTTATCCTTGCTGTCACCACGCTCTAAGCCACCGCCACTTAAGAACTATCCATCACTCAACATTCGGCAATCAAAGCAAACAGCGATTGGCTTAGGAAATTAAGATACGAAATAAATCTGCGATAATAGAGATGCCAAAAGCAATGCAAATGTCTTAGTGTCATATCGTCGAAAAACTTAATTTTAGATAGCGTACGCCCATAGTTCGTTATATATGATATGTTTTAGGAATGAGGCAACATTCCTAATCATGCAATATATTTGTTTATTGTACGCTTTGCCTCGTTGACATGGGTAATTCATTAATCCATTATGTCTCGCGAATGAACTACATACATATATTTTTGAATAATTGTCGAAACTATACTTGAGTTAACATTATCACACTGGTCGTGCCCGTGGCGTGGTTGTGGAAACATGCCGAACAGGCACCAGCCCTGGCCCCTTGGTCAGGGTAGAGTAAGACTGTCTTTTAGTGCTCATTGGTCGACTCTTTCACTTCACATAAACTGCATTTTAGTTTTAAGTACTTTATATATTACCACATTTATAAAAATCAAACAACACTTATATACCTCCGGAAATTGTTTGCTCCTTACTTGTGACTTTTGACGCCCAGAGACGAGACTGATAAAAGCAACACACTACACGTCTTCGTTAGTCGGCACGAAATCACAGAAGCTCCCCTCGCTCCGCATAGCACTTCATCCATTCATACTTTTTCTCCGTTAAGTCAAATCACTCGACCCTCCGGCCGCCAGTGCCAGTGGCCAAAATCAATACACATTCTACAAAATAAAACAATAATTACCTACAGACTTTCAAGAGTTCAGATTGCATTTAATTATAATCCATACTACCTACAATCCCACGGTCTAGCGTGATATTAAAAGTTATATGTATGTTGGCTAGATAACAAAATCAGTGCACTGCCAAGCGAACCAAGTGTAGACGTAAATATTTAACTCTCTGATGTTTATTTAGATTAAAAATTAAAAACTGACAAGTAGACGGGAACACGTTTATCCAATTTGCGAATTGGCATATTTGTTACGTAACATTGAATATAAATATTTAGTATTGTCAATTGCTATTATTATTTGTGATAGGGTTTATTGTTAGACACCGTTATATTTTCGAAAGCAATAATTCTATTCAAAATCGCGAAAAGGTTTAGTTCTGCCGGTTCGGTTTCATATAATCTCGGTAGGCATCTATTGTATGGTACTTTTGTTCAGAAAACTATATTCAGGGCACGAGACCGAGCGGGCACCAACCGCTCCTCAGAATATTCTACCAATGTTCCACATGGTAGGGCGAGTGAGACAGTGTAACTAACTGCACGCACAAGGGACATAACATAGTTCCAAGGTTGGTTGCGCATTCGAAATGTTAGGAATGTATAACATTTCTAACAGCGCCAATGTCTATGGACAGTGGTGACCACTTACCAATACAATAAAAAGTCTTTATATTTATTATTAGTTTTAACGATTTATCACAACATTGGGTTTACGATTTATTATTAGAAGCCACCATATTACGTAGCATTCAATCATATAGGCCGTTCTAGTCCTTAAAGTAACTAAAGTACTATGTACTTACTTAAAATAATAGAATGCCCTCTTCTTTTAATTCAGTTAAATATATAGGGTTTTCCAATAGGGACGCTTGAACTTTGACAGCTGATTGCGGCCATGTTGTTTGAGTGACAGCTGTCAAATGCAGTGTGTTATATTCATTCCGTCCTCCCAAACCACCATGGCAGGTTACAGTGTCGAGCAGCACGTGCAAATCATAAAATTGTTTTATGAAAATGGGTCTTCAGTTCGAGCAACGTTCCGCGCACTTCGCCCGTTTTACGGTCGCGATGATCGTCCTGCCGAGTCGACTATCCGTCGATTGGTGGACAAATTCGAGTCAACCGGGTCAGTTAACAATCAGCCGGTTCCCGTGCGTCAACGTAACGCGAGATCTGCCGAGAATATCGCCGCTGTGCGCGACAGTGTCCTCGAAAACCCGCGGCAGTAAATTCCGCGTCGCGCACAGGAACTCGGCCTTTCGCAGACGACAACTTGGCGAATTTTGCGTTGTGACTTGAGCCTGCACCCGTACAAGATCCAGCTGACCCAAGAGCTCAAGGTTAATGACCATAGACAGCGCCGTGTGTTCGCTGACTGGGCATTAGAGCAGTTGGAAGTTGACGCCGATTTTGGCAATAAAATCATCTTCAGCGACGAGGCGCATTTTTGGACGAATGGCTATGTCAACAAGCAAAATTGCTTGTTGACATAGCCATGGTGTGGCCGTCACCGTCAATGGTGAGCGATACCGGTCGATGATAACCAACTTCTTTTGGCCTGAAATCGAGAATATGGATCTGGACAACATGTGGTTTCAACAGGACGGCTCTACGTGCCACACAGCACACGCTACGATGGAAGTTCTGCACGATCAAGCGCCCTTAATGGAAAACCCTATACACATCAGTTGAACACTAGTAGATTTCTTTATAAATTCGATTACAAATTATTCAAAAAATTATCTGCACATTTTTAATAAATATATTCAGTGGGGGTCATATAATTAGAAACACTTCTTATGAATAAAGAAAGTATAACTTCAACGTATAAATGTTCGAAAAAAATATACACATTCAATAATAATTAATAATCATGCAATAATATAGCCACTCAAATAAAAAACTCATTAAATGTATAAAATATAAAACATATCTTACTTTTAATTACAAAATGAGTCTTACACATGTAGGAGCTTATTTTCTGTTACTGGCCGCTTGGACGCCTAATTAGAAACATTTTAAAAATGCATCCATAGCTCGATCTTTTTTTGAAATTGAAGAATAACACTTATTTTTCTATTATTTTGGCGGCAATTCAAAATTTAATCTAAATTTTATTTTGTTCAAAATGGGCAAAAATAAAAGTAGTGACGTAGTCCGGATTTAAACCCGATAGAAAATCTCTGGTATATTGTTAAAAAGAAAGTCTCAAACAAACGTAACACCAGTCAAAACGAACTATATGAAGCATTTGTTGAAGCATGGAATTCAATCCCCCTAGAAAAATGTATGAAATTGATTGAATCAATGCCACGTCGTTGCAGTGCTGTTATTGAAAATAAGGGATACGCCACTAAATATTAATTATAACTATTGGTAGGCTGTGGATAGTAGCTATTTCATAAATAACAATACTAATTACTAATACTTACAAAAATATTGTTTTTTATATTTTTTATTGTTGTTTCTAATTAGTTGACCATTATTGTTCATACCTTAAAACTGATTTAAATGTTTGTCCGTAATGTAATATTGAAACTGCGCTTGTGTAATGGAATTTAAATTGTTTTTCTAATAAATGATAAATCATTGAACATATTGTTGTCCTATTTATTGTTTAATTTCAAAATAAAAACGATTGCGGTGAAGTATCTTACATAATGTCAAGGACCGTTGGTAGTGTTTCTAATTATACGACCACCACTGTATATATATATAAATTATCGATAAACCAAAAGAAGTGTTTTATCAAGCACCTACTTATATAGCCATAAATCATGATAAATAGTTTATTTAGACGTTGCGAGCGACAGCTAGTCGGACAACGTCCCAAAAATCTGCACTTATAATATGTATTCCGATTCATTGTATAACAATTTTTTTTCGATTCACTTATACTTTTGAAAGTGTGCTAACGATAGCGCGATCTAAATACGGATAGTGGCATCTAGTGGCGGGCGTTGTAAACTGACGAGGGGTGCAGGGGTGACCCCCTTATTCCGCTCAAAACAGCTGCCCGCCTCGTCCACCCCATTTTCATGTTTCCATTCAAACATCACAATGTACCGACATTTTTTTTTTATTTATTTATTATTATCCAATCACATAGTCTAATAATTAAACAAAATAAGAGCATTATAAAAACCACAGAGGTTTGACATTAATGCCCATCTGTGAATATTTAGAGCTTATAACTATATATATATAACAAAAGAAACAGGTACATAATAATTGAGTTTAAAAAAACAAAAAAAAAACAACTAATTAAACATATTATTAACTAACCGTTGAACAAGTCCTACTAAACGGTTGCAATAGTAATAGTAGTATTGTTAAATAAATAAGATTGACATTAAGACGAAACAAATAAAATAAAATAAAATGTGTAATCGAAATGATCAATGCTAAATAGAAACTATGCAAGTACTTGTGGTTTAGGTATATACAATTATAATATAAACACGTAATTTGGCCGGCAAGCTTAAACTTTTTATTGATCTAAGGAATTTAGAAAGTATTCCTTTAGTTTTTTCTTATAATTTTTATTATTTATATTTAATGTTAAACTGGAGGGTAGTTCGTTTATAAGACGGGGAATAATGTAATTCGTTGTTCTTTCGCCGTACGTGTTGTTAGCTGTTTCAACCCGTAACCGGTTTGCCGTTATCGCTAGAGTGTGTACAGGATGTTAAATTCTTTTACGAAGTTTGTTATTAAAAAATTCTTCTTTAAGTATTGTGTACTTAAATAGCAGCTGAATCGGTAGGGTTTTGCAATGTTTGAAAATGCCTAGTTCGTTGCTAATATACTTTCTTTTAATAGATTCTGATACTATTGTTTTTAGAATTTTTAACTGAAGTTTATAAATATTAGAAAGATGGGTGTTATAAGTACGACCATAACTACTTAAGCCGTATTGTATGTATGATTGTGCAAAAGAGTTATATAACATTAATTTAATTTTGAACGGAATACGTCGGTTGAGAATGATTATATTTGCGAGAAATTGTTTTAGTTTTTTAGTGACATATTGTATATGATGGATCCAATTAAATTTGTTATCAATTGTAAGTCCGAGATATGTGTAACTGTCAACTAGTTCAATAGTAGGACATTTGCAATTGATAGGACCCGGAGTGTGTAGGCAAGTGTGATCATGAGCTGTAATTTGTTTTAATGGTGTGAATTTTAAATAAGGATCTTATGTGAAGTAATTTTGTTTTCATCGCATTCAATACTAAACCCGCATCATGGCACCACATTGTTAACGTATTAAAATCATTCTACAATAGGCTACATAACTTATTTGTATCTCGATTTGCAATCAGTAAACAAGTATCGTCTGCAAATTGATAACAAGTACAGTAGTCTATAAACTTGCTCATATCGTTGACGTATGACAAAAAGGGCCTATAACGGAGCCTTGCGCTGTGCCTTCACTAGCTGCTGCGACATCACTATCAGCATCCCCAATTTTGACAGTGAATGTGCGGTTACGGAGATAGTCTGCACACCAAGTAAGAAGGGGCCCACGTATGCCACAGCTATCTAGCTTGTCCAATAAGTATGAATGATTTAATGTATCAAAGGCTCGAGAAAAGTCAATGAACAGGGCTAAAACATGTTTTTTATTATTAAGGTGTCCGTTTATTTCGTTCGTAAATTTAGAAAGTAGGTTGGTTGTACCTTTACCTTGCTGAAAACCAAATTGATTACTGTAGATGACGTTGTTATTTCTACAAAACGTATGAATTTGCTCACAAACATATTTCTCTACTATTTTGTCCACCGTTGACAGTAGTGTAATATAGGTCGATAATTAGAGAAAGCGTTCCGTTTACCATTTTTAAATATTGGTCTAACACATCTTATTTTTAGACTGTCAGGATAGGTACCTTTTTTAATAGAATGGTTTACTAAGTTGGCTATCGCCATAGATATATTTGCCCAACATTTTAATATGACTGACCTTTACGTCATCTCCACCAGGCGCTTTATTAGAATTTAGGGTTTGGATAATTTTATAAATTTTTTCACTGGAAGCTTTTTTGAATAACATTGATGACTGTACGGGCTTTGTATACAAACTTACATCTAACAATTTTATATTACAGTTTGGAATCATAGATTTGCATCACTCTTTTATTAAATTGTACATATAAACAGACGAGCAGACAAATAATTATTGACTGTATTTTTGCCTATTTATAGACTTTTTGTAAATAATTATAAAACCACTCTATTTGCATGTTCGCCAAACTATATTATATATAATACTAGCTTTCTCGTTGGTCTAGACCCAGGGGTTCACGGGAGACTCGACGGGGGTCTACGTTGGCATGACGAAAAAATTCACAATTCCTAAGCGGGATCCACGAAAATTTATTTGCTTTCGATAGTGAAGAACTAAAGTCTTGGCTTGACTTCACCTATCAATGTAGGCAGATAATGTTTTTCACTCCGTATGGGGAGTTGTCTAGATGAAATAAGTGAGAATTGATTCCTTGTGCTGTGAGTAGATGTCAAGCAAGTAAAGTTGGATGGAATCACTTTTTTGATTAGCCAACTTTACTTTTTTGACATCCACTCACAGCACAATCAATTCTCACTTTTTTTTCGAAAACTATTAATTCGTGGTTGGAACTTAGCGTAGTCGAATTTTGGGAATATGGTAAAAATGTAGCTGCAAGGGTCCACTGGAACCAGCTAAATTTTGAAAGTGGTCTATGAGAAAATATGTCTGGAAACCTCTTTTCTAGTGGCTACATATAAGGCCGCAGACGCGTAGGTCCTGGGTTCAAAACCCAGGTCGGTCTAATAAAATGTTGTTGAGATTTTTTATCGAAAATTCTCAGTAGCAGCCGGGAGTCTGGAAGTTGGAAGTGTGTACACTCCCGTACTTCGGAAAGCACGTATAGCCGTTGGTCCTGTGCCTGAAATCTTCCCGTTCGTGTCGTATTGCCATCCTATCGGATTATGAGAGCTGGGGAATAGAGAGTACACCTGTGTGTGCACACACTTGTACACTGTAATATATCCTGCGCAGTTGGCTAATCTCCCTTGAGATTGGCCGCCGTGGCCGAAATCGGTCTGGAGGACTATATATAATACTAGATTTTGAATAATAATGTACTCAATGGTTTTTGCCCGCGACTTCGTGCACGTGAATCGACTATATTGTAAGTTGTATTGTTCGAGCAAGAAATAGCGCATAGTGCCGACGCCTCCTCCCCAGTCTTCTTTGACAGATCGAATCAGTGGGGGCACTCTCCTCATTCTGACGCTCCGCGGCCTCCTTCTGCGACATGATACTCTCGCAGAAGGAGACCATTTCCAGCCAGCACCTCTCGGTGTCGAACACGGCGTTAATCACGCTCGGCAGCGAGAGATCTCCGCCGACTATCGTTGCCAGGGTGTGCCTCTGAGGCCCCCACGTAGCACACTCCGTCAGGATATAGTGCGCCGTGTCCAGTGGCGTACCACACTCGTGACAGGAGGGTGATACATCCCGCCTCGCTATCTTGTGCAGGTACTTACCGAAACAGCCATGTCCGGTAAGCAACTGCGTCAGCCTATTACGTATAGTATGTCAGTTTTTCTTACCTAGCGACTCATGTGGGGTCGAATCGCCTCCACTGTCGCTAGGCCGGCTGATGGGGACCTCAGGTCCTCCTCCCATCTACGAATCAGGGCTTGCTGGGCTAGAGCCCTGATACGTCCCACCTCCGCGGATCCTGGACGGTCGCCGCTCACTCTGGCTTCCACCCGAAACCGATACACTTCTGCGAGCACCTCCGCCTGGAGTTTCCAGGGCGGATCGCCCGCAAGAAGTGTAGCCACCGTCCACGACACCGTACGGTAACCACGTGTCGCCCTCACCGCTATGACCCTCTGCGGTCTCCACAGAAGGGCCTTATTCTGAGTGGTGAGAGCGTCCACCCAAATGGATGCACCGTACAGCGCCATGGAGCGCACCACACCAGCGTATAAGAAATACCTGTACCGCCCTCTAGTAATAGGTTAACATAATAATATACTTTTTATAAAACTCTTCATTGTCACTATCTTATTCATGCCTGACGTTTCCTGAGAATACTTTTCAGGTTAATCGGTTTCTATCCAATAAGAAGGTTAAAATGCTTTCGTGCACGATATATAGATACGATAAACAAAAATTACCTTAGTCAGGTCTCACGAAACCCATTACTTGAGATGGGGTGGCACTTTTCTATACTTACCGAAATCACACACTAAATCATCAACCGGCTTTTAAGCAATATGCGTAAACGATGTTATCAATAAAACAATGTATTCAATGATTACAAATTAAAGCTAACAGACAGTTATCACGATCCTCTATATTTTTTTGTTAAGGGAATAACTATAGGGTTTTCCATTAAGGGCGCTTGATCGTGCAGAACTTCCATCGTAGCGTGTGCTGTGTGGCACGTAGCGCCGTCCTGTTGAAACCACATGTTGTCCAGATCCATATTCTCGATTTCAGGCCAAAAGAAGTTGGTTATCATCGACCGGTATCGCTCACCATTGAAGGTGACGGCCACACCATTATCGTTTTCGAAAAAATACGGACCAATCACGCCTCCGGCCCAAAATCCGCACCAAACAGTCACTTTCTGCGGGTGCATTGCCACTTGGTGAACCTCGTGTGGATTGGTCTCGTCCCAAATACGGCAATTTTGCTTGTTGACATAGCCATTCATCCAAAAATGCGCCTCGTCGCTGAAGATGATTTTTTTGCCAAAATCGGCGTCAACTTCCAACTGCTCTAATGCCCAGTCAGCGAACACACGGCGCTGTCTATGGTCATTAACCTTGAGCTCTTGGGTCAGCTGGATCTTGTACGGGTGCAGGCTCAAGTCACAACGCAAAATTCGCCAAGTTGTCGTCTGCGAAAGGCCGAGTTCCTGTGCGCGACGCGGAATTTACTGCCGCGGGTTTTCGAGGACACCGTCGCGCACAGCGGCGATATTCTCGGCAGATCTCGCGTTACGTTGACGCACGGGAACCGGCTGATTGTTAACTGACCCGGTTGACTCGAATTTGTCCACCAATCGACGGATAGTCGACTCGGCAGGACGATCATCGCGACCGTAAAACGGGCGAAGTGCGCGGAACGTTGCTCGAACTGAAGACCCATTTTCATAAAACAATTTTATGATTTGCACGTGCTGCTCGACACTGTAACCTGCCATGGTGGTTTGGGAAGACGGAATGAATATAACACACTGCATTTGACAGCTGTCACTCAAACAACATGGCCGCAATCAGCTGTCAAAGTTCAAGCGTCCCTATTGGAAAACCCCTTAGATAAAAGTTGGAAGTAATTTGCGTCAATAAATTGGCTGGAAAACGAGATACGATTTTTATACGAATTAATTTTAGTTCAAATGTCATTGAAATCCGCAGTTAAATTATTATAACTGTCAACTTAGAATGTCAATAGACATTCAGTGAAAAAAGAAAAAAGAAATGACAGGAGGTGGAAAAATAGAAAAACGAGGGGGACTTTTCAGCGGATCTTGAGAGGAAGAAGTTTTGGACAAAACTACGCTGGATAACGGGAGATACAATTTTCACGTGGATGAGAAAAAGGCAGTTGACAGTTGCGGTGGCTCGTTCGAGTAGTATTAAACAATTTAAGTACTTTTTTTATATGAAATATTTTGATTGAGAAATATAATTATTTATATAATACATATATTATTTATATAGTCACTATGTAAATTAATAATAACTTAAGGGAGGCAATGAATTAAATAGTTAATGTTTTTAAGGTCCTTGATTAGTTATAATAGAGTATTTTAGGTTAATAAGTAAGTACGTTAATACATATTCTGTTCAATTGTTCTTTTATAGTTAAATACTATAAAGAGGCCTAATGGAGCGAAACTTATGTGTAAAGAAAGGAAAATAAAAATAATTTGTACTGGTTAATATACTTGTTTAATTAATACACCTTTCATGTTCCTAATGCATATCTAACAAAATATCACTGAACTTATCATTTATTAGAAGCCAATGAAATTTATGAATCTTACATTTTTATCGGAGAAGTTAAATTAATTTATTTGCCTAAGTAATACTTATCAAATTACTGTTAGTACCCGCCGCGCCTTCGCCCAAGTAGGTACCTAAAGTTGAATTTAATATATTTTATTATATTAATATTCTCGAAAGGACTGTCTAATATCAAGAACATGTATAAAGTTATTTATTTGAATTTCTGCGTGTAATAAAAATGACACTGTATCATCTTCCAATTCAAGTTTGATCACAAGTACCTTTATTTACTACCTAAAATGTTTATTTTGCCTTTAGTATCATGAGTCAGTAATCTCATCAAATAATATCGTAACTCTAAATTTATCTGTTTTTGTTATATATAATAAAAAACTACATAATAATAAACTACATAATAATTGTGGGTTCCCAATATTCGGATACATTATTATGATGAAAATAATGGCTTGAAATATCTTAACTTTTTAAAATCATTGTAAAATTCATTTTGTCTTTCCTCACTAAATCTTCATCGTATTTTAGCCAGTTCTTGTATGGTAAATATGAGCCACTATTCGTCATTTTAGTAGTAGTAGCCGTCAACGCCAACCTTTATATTTCTCACGGTCTTGTATACAGGTCTAGCAACCGAGTCCAACTTCAGTGGTGAGAGATAGGTGCGAGTGTTACAACTTCTATTTCGCATTTTCGCCCGCTGTACGTCGCTGCTATCGCTTATCGAAATAATTTTACTTTAGCGCACAAAAAAACAACTCGTGTTGTGCTTATTGTATATGTATATTACATGTTTGAATACGACATTTTGAATTACAGTGTAAATGAGTGAGAGGCAGAAGGAAAAAAATGGTCAACCATATTACCCTTCGCTGGAAAAGTGTGTAAAGCGAGGGCATCGGCCACATAAACGACAAACGTGATATAATTTTGGACAAATAGTATAATTTTATCTTCCATGTACAATAATTTTTTGAGTATCTAAGTATATATCCAGCACGAACATTTCGTCATGACTCTGGCGGCCGTAAATTGAACTGAACAGCACAGCATCAATACGTCGACGTACCCACTACTGTTGATGCAAGACTTGTGTATACGACCGTGATATTTCTATTATTTCCAATATTTTGTATTTGATCGTGTAATGTGTACAGGCCAATAATTTCAATCATCCGCGCTAATATTTTTAATATATAGTACGTTTCTGTATTGATTTGTCAATGTCACTTTATTAAATAACGCGCCAGCCGCCAATCCAAAGCTCACAAACGTCAACTGTTGCTATGTGTTCTGCTAGGACAATAGAAAAATATCTAAGGTAATTTAAAGAGTAATTAAATACCTACATATAAGCTAGCAGCAAGTTCGTAAAATCGAGAATGAGAAGTTCGGACGAAAGAAGGCCAATACAAAGTCATTGTCGACTCCACTACACGGGATTGAATTAATAAAACCTATTTAACTATTAATTGGACTACGTTAACAAGATTCTTAATAAAGAGTAAAGACACAGCAGCCGATCAGAAATCCATTGAAAATGGAAACTACCAAGCATTACAAACTTTAAATTTACCAGCTTATAAAACAATGGCATCGATATGATTTCGTTATGGTTCCTGTAGCCTTCCTATTTTGCAGTTAAAATCTTGTACACGTGGTTTAAGTAGTAAAAAGTCTCGCTTATCTGCCATGAATGCAACCCATTCGTAACGCAATGTTGTTTACGCCTTTAAAGATGTATCACTTCGTAAGAGTACTTGTTTAAGTTGTTAATTTTAAGTGTTTAGTGATAAGTTAATGGTGTAACTATCTCAATAAATAAATAAATTGAACGAGTCCATATAGACTACAAGCAATGGATGTTGGTTTTGATGTAAGAGGAGACAAACAAGCAGGAGGCTCACCTGATGGAAAGTGACTACCACCGCTCATGGACACCTGCAACACCCAAGAGCTTGTAGATGCATTGCCAGCCTTTAAGGAATGAGAATTTTAATTAGCTACATCTACTATCTGGTCTGAATTGAAAAGGTTGGTCTTAAACTATCTACAATATTTTATGTTTAAAATTTGTTTATTATGTTATATGTATAAATAATGCTTGTAATAATGCTTGTAATGCACGTAAAACTATTTATAAACTTTAAATAAAAAATATAATGCAGTTTTGGTAGGCTTCACTCAATCACTTAAACTTTATCCTTTGAATCACTTTATTAATTAATTATCTCTTGGGAAATAATTTGCTTTTGTTTTCTCTATTAATGAGATATCTGATTTATGTTTCAGTTGGTGGACCACATCAACACCTCAAATGGCTGAATCAAACACTTCATGTGAACCTGCTAACAATGCAATACTGGATTTGATATGGACTCAAACCACAAGGTATTGACAAACTTACAAGTACAGTAGAACCCCGATTGACCGAGGCGTCGGGACCGAGAGGTCCATGGATAATTGAAACCACAGTTAATCCGAATTAAGGATCACAACTTTTTATTTTGACTACATAGTAAAATTCAAATTTCATCGCATGGAGCTAATGAATATTACATACTAATATATAAAGCTCTCTGGTTTCTTTCCGATATTGCGTTAATACTTTAGTCTTGTTTTTTAAAATAATTAGTTAATTTACGGTACGAAAAATATATTATTGTGAACAGAACCAGCTCAAGTTGGTGATCAACTACTGACTAACAAATGTCAGATTTAATATGCTATATGAGTTTGACGAATTTAGTATACATGGAGTATGTGTTACATTTTAAGTTTGTATCACGAGGCCGCAAGATAACAAAACTTCGGTTGATCGGGGTTCTACTGTACTTCTGAATCATCACTTTAAAATGTAATGTAAAGGTATGTCATAGCTTTGATCTTACTTCATCAGTATTTTCTGCTGCGGCTCCAACCCCACTTGCATTAAGATATATTTCCTATCTGTATTATGAATAATGATTATTTATATATATTTATTTCTGGAATAGAAACATGTGAATATAATATTATTTTATAACAAAACTGAGCATGAGCTAGGAGAAAACCCATCACCATTATTAATTACTTTTTACATATTACAGAACCGTGGTTATATGTCGCCACTTTGTGACTAAGCTGCCTGCTAAGTACCAGACACAACATCACACTACAATGCAAAGCTATGAGGTTTGACTAATTTATGGAGGCATACACAGGCAGCCTGAAAAAAATAATTACGGTTATACATATAATTAAGGACCACAGTGACAGAATAAAGAAAAATAATACATGGACAGTTATTTGTACAAAAGAAAATTGCAAAAAAATTTAACTTGGTAAGTGATCTTAATTAATTAATAATAATACGTAATATTTAATTATTTACTGGATAATCATTTTTATTTATTTAACAAACAATAGTGTATGAATACATTATAGGAGTACATAATTAAACCTACAGTTGTTCATATCATATTCAGTTGCCATTCTAGTTTGCTTTCTTCACAAAATGATTTTAAAGGTGACCCTCAAAATTATCCTCAGATTTATGTTCATCTCTCTGCTTAACAATAACTCTATAAAACACATTTTACACTGCTTTCTTCACATGTTTTTACTATAACCATTGCAAAATCAACAACAACTATAAAACGCCAACAGAAGAAGCGCAATTTATTAGCCAATATGTTAAATGTGCATTCAATATATCTTCCATGTGTTAATTAATGATTAAAGATACTCTTGTAGCAAATATTTCCCACCATTTTGATGGATTCTATTTTCATGCACACTGAATGCTTTGTCTGTAACAAATACTAGTGGTAATAACGGTCACTTTGTGATATGACACAAGGTGAAGATATTCACTTTTATCCTGCAACATATTTAAAGAGTACTCTTATTATATTTCATTTAAAATATGGAGTTTGTGATACTGGCAATGAGTCACCTCAGTGGTCACCAACCTTAAGATATTGTAAATAATTAACTATTCCTTACATTGTCAATGTAAGGACCAACTTTGGAAACTAAGATGTTGTCCCTTGCACCCGTCATAACACTGGCTCTTACTTCAAACTTAACACCGTTGATGTAAAAAAAAATCTGTTAAATGATAAACACATGTCTCTAAACTAAGACAGGCTTGTATTTTTGATGTAAGTCTCAGTTTATGCCATACTTAGCAACTACTTTATTTATTTTATAATTATTGTTATATGTAAGATTATGTAACAAATTAATGTTTAGTCAACTAAAATAATTTGTATACATGAGTTCATAAAACATATTCTATTATAAAACTGTTTTGAAAATCTAAAAATGTCCATCAAGTCATCGAGTGCCTGTAGATATGTTATATGTTTAGTAAACTGTTTTTATTATAATTATTTTATGTTATCGTTACAGCCATGTCATTATAGAGAAAATTAAAACACTTAAGAGGCAGCCGTAATAGGTCCAGCAGCTCCTCATGTTCGAATCAATGCAGTTTATGTTCAATATCATTGTTACAGCCTGTGACAATAGCTGCAAATACATACAGTTTAGAAAATGAAGGTTCAGAAATTATCATGTGTGAAGAAAACAATAACTTTAGATATAAAACAATAGATTAACAAATCAAAAAGACTTAGTTAAAAAAGAGAATAATATTATGGGCTGATAATGGAGAATTATTATATCTTTATTTTTAAAAAAGACAGTCACATTAGGTCATATGAGATGCATTTTACAATTATTATTTAATGTATAAAAAAATATTATTCATATTCATGACCTCAAAATAATAATTCTGAAGTCTGAAGATATATAAACCTATTTGATTATTTTTTATGTCGTTTTTAATGGAACATAAGTTGTTAAACAAAATCTGTATAGTTTCAAGATTAGGCCAATGCTGTGATAATATTGATAAATAGAAATATAGAGACAAACGATTGTTGATTACGATAATGTTGTTTTTGAAATATTGTTGTATACAATAAAGGTGTTATATGATTACCTATTTATTGTAGACACTAGTTACAATTAAAAAAAAACTCACCAAATACAACTGCATGTGTTTGTCTTCATCTAATGACCCTACCTACCTAATACTTTATATACATAGTATATCGAGGCTGTTGTACCTTGGAAAGTTTTCCTTTTGCGGCGTTTGTTCCTAGATCAATAGATTCTGCCTAGATTTTATAAATAAATTATATAAGTAAATAGCTCTTTTTTCTATATTTAAATAATTTTATGTTAAATAATAAAAAATCGTTAAAATTTTGCAGGCCAAGGGGAATCGTTAGATCCAGGTAAGTCAACTAAATTTCTTGGCCGTACTTTGGATGCTTCTTTCCGATGGACCCCCAATTTAAACGGATGAGCGAGTAGATTTGGCTTTGAGGTATTTGCATTTAAAAAATTTGACGGCGAAAAGGACGATGTTGATACGATTCGCTTAGTATACTTTAGTTACTTTCATACAAGCGATAATTATTATGTGTGATGCAGAAGAATGCTATTCGCGCAATCTCTAACCTAGGCGCTAAGGAATAGTTGAGGTATAAATTTAATGAAATTAAAATTTTCACTGATGCTTCTTCATACATATTCTGTAAACTTAACGTTAATGTACGAAAAAATATTAATGATTTTATAATAAAACAACATATAAACAAATTACAAACTAATAGATATATACAAAAAGGGTGGCCGAGTTGGCAAAATGTCACGGGCCCCCGTGAGGCCAGGAACTCAGAAGTGTCAAGATTTTTATCAAAATTTCGTAAGTTTTTTTTCAGCGTAGTCATTTTCAATAACATTTACGGTTTTTTGCTTACTCAGTTTGAAGGCCCCGTATCTTCGGTGGCTACGCCCCTGAGGGGCCCATGCAATGAATTTGCCGCGGGCCTCAGTATAGTTATAGAATACTAAATATAGAAACGGGAATAATTTACTAAACTATTTTCTACAACGTGAACAGAATCAAATAAATTCATAACAAGGAAATATTAAATAACCCAAGTTTGCAGGGTTTGAAACTGAAAATATATTTTTAAACATGTAACTGTGCCCGTATTTTTTATAGAATAAACAGAAGTGAGAATTAGTGCAGTTAAATAATACTCTTGATGTATGTATTTGTAATACTTTTAACTGATATTGTGAATTTATTAGACACAGGTGAGCTTACTGTTTTCACGGTAGCATGCGCAAGCGATCCCGTGGCACTTCCGCTTAGACAGGAAGGGTACCGCTGGGTTTTTAGTGGGTATTCCGATGACCGGAGCACACTCGGTGCCTTGGACATATGGCTAGCCCCACATACCCCCCCCCCCCACACTGTTCCCGTAAGGGGAAAGGCGTAAAGCGTTTTCCCAGCGTCAAAAAAAAAAAAGGTTTACTCTGTTTACAAAACACATTCAATTTACAGGAAAACGTATTTGTCATAAAGGAACAACCTAGGTCGATTTAAATTTCTTATCAAGGCACATATTATACGAATTATAATATATTCAGTAGACTAGATTTGTTGCTAGCAACCTTCGTTCTTCATGTACTATTTACTACTTATAATTTTAATAAAATAAGATCAAAATATTTCTCTATATTTTTAATTGGACTCTTGTTGCAAAAAATAACTGATGTTTCGTTATTAAAAAAAGGTGTGCATAAAAGTAAGAGTATCTAAATCTATAAGTGTAAACCTTCAGTAATGAACGTAACATTTAAAATATGTTTTTACAATATTGCACATAAAGAATATAATATACGATTATTTGTGTTTTGTCCATTTAAATTTAGCTATTAAATGTATCAGAAACTAACCCAAGGAAGGGATAAGGACAGGCGTGTTAAATAAAATAATACCTGCTCTACCCTTTAGCGGGATATAAGGTAGATATCCCACTAGAGCGCTTGCAGACTCAATATATTAGATATATACTTTAATATCGATAGAATGTTATACAGAAATTCTTAAAGGGGATCGTTTCCACTGAAAGCTCAGTTAAGTTGTATAATTATATTAAAGGGTACAATTATGGCGAACCATTACTATCTAACGAATATTACTTATATAACTAGATATTGACACGATAATTGAATAAACGTCAAAAGTGAATCCAAATCAATATAAAATGAAGCATAACTAATACATAATAAAAATTATTTCAATAAAATTGTATCTCTACAAATCTATTTTATATATAAAACATACAGTAGTACCTATAATTATTTATGATTAATTTGTATTATAGCACTAAAAACTTACAACACAAATTGAGTCATTTCATAAAAGTCAAATTTGATTAAATTTAAATTTATTCTATGAAGTGGGACAATAAAGAAAGAGGACTCCTCTTGTTCAATCACCGCGTGTCACAACACAATCAACATGTCGCTTCTTTACTGTCCCATAATCGCAACCGACGGCTACATTGCGTCGTTACCGCTTAAGGCTACCACTACTACGTACAAAGCTAAAACTACGATATCCGAGTGAAACAGAACACCCGTCGCGCTCACTTACTAACATTAAGAGCGTCACACACTATGAAAATACTATGACATTTCATTAAAAATATCTTAATAGATTAAATATCGCTCGCATTACGATTCAATCGATAATTTTATTTTAGTGTCCTAATATATGCCGAGCGATATGGCGCACGTGAAGGCTTTCAAGAGAATGTCTACAATATATTTAAATGATCATATCGTAACGTATTATAGCACCTACATGGCGTGTGACGCGCTACAGGTGCGTGATGCGTACATGCGGTGAAAGACATGACAAGTGGAGTGTTAGCTCGTTCGTTTTCGTCCGAGCTGAAGATGAAGCACTGAAACAGGCTCTGCTATCATTATCGATATTAGCCTCAATATTACATCTATATATGTACCTATCGCTAGAGTACGAGTTAGTTACCCGCGCTAATCGTTTACGACGAATATGTCGCACGGTGACCATCAACGTCCTAATCTAACTTCCCTAATCTTAACTCTTACATCCGAGGCTAATGGCAGTGATGGTCAGCAGTTGTCGGGAGGGACGCGAACGTCTACCATACCCCAATAATGAGAAATTAAAATCATACGTCTACTCAAAAACCCGAACTAATACCACTATTGTTATAAATCGGGACGATTATCTTTCGCTTCGCCCTCGGGGCTTACAGCTGACGCGACAGGTGGACGTTCACGAGCTATCTATGTTACGCTAGGACCTAAATCTAATATCATTTAGTGAGCCGCACCGAGTCTCGCGGGACCGGGGAAGACGAACCCACTTAATATGATATCTACTCATTGTGAACATCATTTTAGATATTATCAAATGTACATTCTACTATGCTAAGTATAATATTAATAAGAGATAGTCGATAGAGATTTCAAGACTGGGGCGGTCCTCCATCTAGCGAACGACCTGTCATCTAGTGGTAAGCTTAGAGACCGCAACATAGATCGCGGTTTCATATAAATTTCGCCTATTCGGGATATAACAACGTAAAAAGTCGTGCGAGACCAAAGTTCGCAACGCTCCGCCGCCAAACTACAGACCCTTAATAATCAAGACAGTTATTTCAAGCCGACGTCCACGGATAATATCGACGTTGGACGCTGGTGAAAACGTTTCAACACCTCGAAACTGCTATATAGGTCTGACGACTGCTCGAAATAATAAAGATTAAAGTGAATCGATAATGGGAATATTTTAGAATTACCAGCTTACTTAGTTTATAAAGCCTGTCTCAGTGACGATTTATTCAATTGGTATCCGTCGATGTGTCACAGATACCGAACGTAAACGCTTTTCATGACGATGTGACGCTAAATATTGATCATGAATATGTCAATGAATGAATTGATGATGGCGGTGGTGACGACTACTACAATAATGCTGATGATGATGATGATAATGACACTGATGATGACGATAATGATGATGATAATGACACTGATGACGCCGATGATAATGACGATGAAGAGGATAATAATGGCGATGAAAATGGTGGAGGTAATGATGCAAATGATGATGATCACGATGAAAATGATGACGATAATAGCGATGAAATGATGGTGATGATGGATTGATGAAATTGGAAATGGGGATAGCAGATGGTTCGCTAGAGGTGCGACGACGGCGAGTATAATGCTCGGACGCGGACCGACATAGTATGGACGATTATAATAATATATAAAAAATTGAATACATCTTAACCTTACCAATGAATACATTATCAAAACATTATGGACTATGAATACATAATAATATGAAAAACAGTCTTCCAAGTTGTTTTCGTTTTATCAAAAATTTGTAAATTGTAAATTTCTTTTTTTTATTTTTGTATAAACTAATAAAGTACAAGAACCTCAAAACATATCTAAGCAAACGCCGGCTCCGAGTGCACCTCGCGTGGCCGGTATCAGCTCTCGCGTGTTTTAATCCTTTACTTTCCAATTTATCTAAAAAACATTCGCCAATTTTTGGTATCAATTATTCTAGTCTTAGTTAAACATACTTCACAACTATAATGTGTCCGATTAAAAATTCCTACCGTTATTATAACATGAATTGAGTATATAATCTCATAAATAATCAGTTTAAAAGTCATGAAACGCTCCCTTGATGACTGATTACAGTCGAATAACCAAGAAGTCAACGATGATCGTAAGCACTAAACATTCCATACTTAACCATACAATGAATGAATGTCAATATTAATTTCGCTTATCATTAATTCATCTTCTATATAATTTATTCAAATTAATGTTTACATACTCCTGTAAGTACCTTAACAACCGATCTACCTATCCGATAATAAATTTAATACCAAAATAATATGGACAAAGCAATCGAATAATATTGATATTGATAACTACAAGAAGCATTAAACATACAATTAAATTTAGATAACACCAACGAATTATAATTACGGATCGACAAACGCACAAAACACTATCAAGCTAAAATAATCGATAAAAATAAGACCGACAGACAAATAATTCCCTTACGCACCATTCTTGTTTCGAAATAATGACCATCAAAATTTTTATAAACAACGTCGAAAATTTGATTTTAATTTTGAAAACTGTATGTGGATGAGTCACTTGAAACATTTCCCATTCATTCAAACATATATTTTTTTCTAAGTATGTAAGGTAATTCATGCCTGCCGGCACTATAAGACGGACTCGCGTCACCAACTGATAATACGGGAAAGACAAATGGATTTACACGCTTACAATATACAGATTGTATTATGAGTCTGACTCCTAAATGTATCAACTTGTATGTAAGTATGGTAGTGGGTACGAGCGTCCACTATAATCGCATTTACTTCTCCTTCTCTTTTTCCTTCTCCTTCTCCTTTTCTTTCTCCTTCTCCTCCGGCTCCTTCTCTAGTTCTTTCTCTTTCTCATCTCCCTGGAATTGAATGAAATAACTTTATCTATTTGTAGAAATCTATTTAACTTTTGTTTGGATCAAGTATCACTCAAAGATGATGCGTGCTAGAAAAATTACTCGTAAGTTTTTCTTAAGAATGTGGACAATAAGTCAAATGTTTTTTCCGTCATAAATTGTGTTCTAGCCGAGTGTCAAGTGGTTCCCATATCTAAACTTGTGACGCAATAGCATTACACGCCGACCCTAAAAATCCGCAACATTCTGTCAATGAAGTTTACACACTGGAATGATGGCTGCCGAAATATTTAAAGCTACGTACCTTTCCTTTCTCAGCATCATCGGCCATTGCCTGTTTCTCAGCGGGACCGGTTCCCTCCTTGGTATCTTTCTCTTTCTTCGAAGCAGTCGCCATAGTCTCAATCGCGCATATCTCATCCCAATCGGGATAGGCTCGTTCCTTGAGACGGGACACAAGCCCCACGAGGTTAGGGAACGACTCGTTAAGGGCATCGCGTAAGGCATGTTGCACTTCCTTGTCTATGAAGTGCAGCTGAGCTAGGTTAGCGAAAGCCACTATGTCCAGCTGTTGAAACATCAAAACCGTCACTATTTTTCAATTTTTATTTAAGCGAACTCATTATTATTAAAATAATGTTCTCGCATGTATTTGCTCGAATATAAAAAAAATAATGTAATTAAAATTTCTTCATTCTTTATGTTACGTAATTTTTTTAAATGTTTACAATAGCCGAACTCGTAAACAATAAGTTAAAACCTAGCAAATTCTAACAAAAGAAAAAAAACTGTTTTCTTACGTAGTTAAAAAAACAAACTTTTGTTTCAAATAAAGTTCTGAGTGATGAGCCTATGTCTGAAATGAGTATTTAAAAAAAAAAATTATAACGTTATACTCAGATAAAAATTAATTTGAAATTGTTCAAGAAAATTTTAAGTTAGTAAATCAGGTAATAGTTCAGTTTAGTTATAATTAACTAATCTAGGTCTCGTAGCTTTATACTCGAAGAGTGTGAGGTACAAAGAGAGGTCAAGACGTCCTAGGTTGTGCGGGCACCGGACGTGCTGGGGTCATAACCTGAACAACGCCCACCTCCCCGACCGTCGGGTCCCACAAACTACCCCCACCCTCTACCTATCGTCCGGGCAAAGCTCGATCGATTTCCGTCAAATAAAACACGGTAAATACTAACACAGGTAATTCCATACCTCATATCGATGTACGACGTTACATAACAAAGAAAAAATAATATTTACTGAAAACCTTAAAACTTGTATCGAGAGCTCCTAGTAACGAATACCACAAAAATGTTGCTGTTTTCGAAAATATAATATGAAATATTGTAATTTTGGATTTTGGAACGAAAATGTCATTTGGCTAAGCTTATTTTTAGTAACAATAAGGACGCTATTTTACGTATTAAGGATCTCTAATGATACAAAATAATACAATCATAGTATCAAATATTAATTTACAATTTGTTTATTTGTCCTTGTCGTTTAAAGCTATTGGGGGTCTATAACGCGGATGTACTGATGCTGTGGCTATATTTATTTTTGATTTGTAGATAAGTTGGAATGATGGATCGGTTATCGCCCTCGACCCCTCTTTCAGGAAGCGGCCCACCCCCACCCGACGGTGCAACCGCCGTTGCATCAATGAACGAGGTCGTACAGACAAAGGATCAATTCAAAATATTAGTATCATAATCGGAATATTATTAAATATTTGTAAATTACTGGATAATTAACGTAATTATTTAATTACTCCGTGGCAAATCGAATTTCGGTATCAATACGCATTAATGGCGACGCTATGTCAAAACGATGGGACCGGTCAATTCTACTGCTAGATACTTACGAGTGTTGGCTCATCTCCGAAGAAGAATGGTTTGTCGGAGAGCAGGTCAGAGAGCACGCGGAGGTCGTTCTTGCCGAACTCGATGATCTCGTCCTGGCTGTGCACGCCGATACCGTGAGCCCTTGCCTTCTTCATACCCTATTGACAAAGGATAAAACTTGTATAACCATCGAAAAATCTTTAAAAAAATCTTTAATATAAATAATTTAAAAAAAATTAGTTTAATCCACTGAAAATATCTCGAAATAACCACGATTGTATTGAGCAGATTAAAAAAATAATATAAGACGCGTATCAACTAACCATGATGTACATTTCGCTATCACGGCTCGGCATCAACTAGGTAAGATTCAACAGGTGCCCGGATATTTAACTACTGCTGTCAGCAATATGGCGACTGCAGACGCCATGGGGGTAAGGGGGAGATGCGTAGTGCACTGTGTTGCGCTACAGAGTGCGACGATCCTATATGCAACGGGGTGGGAATGCACCTATAATAAAACTAGCTTTCCCAGACAACAAGAGGTAGGATGGGGGTGTTCATTTTCAAAATGGCGGTTTTATTGAATAATGTGTTATTGCCCCCATTTTGAGATAAATCAATACGTCAAAACATAATTGTATGATGTGATTCTTACTAATTTCATCCGAAAATTTTGTTTCCAACGTTAGAATATTTTACTCTATAGAGATATCTATAGAGCTTTCAATAAAATATGTGTTCCCCTGTTACAATTATTAAAGATTTTAGAAACATTATATTTAACTATTTTCTTTATATTTTTATTATAAATTCGAACAAAATGATTAGATAACGAAGTAAGCCCGCTTTGAAAGTTCAATATTCAATGTTATTGTTTTCGTCGGTGGCGTCGAAACACCGGCCGGTATAGAACCCCTTCAAACAGAAAGTTTAAATATTTTCAAAACAGAAAACTTACCTTGCGTCCAGAGGTGAACTTGTAACAGAAGTTGAGTATCGGGTTTGGAAGACGGGTGTTCAGAGCGTTCTGTAGATTCACTTGGTAACCCTTGATAACACTGTCCGGGTACTTGGCACGCCACCAGAGAATCACCCACGAAAGGTGATTCTCTATCATCGAAATCATCGCGTGCGTGACCACCCGCTGGTCGGGAGTCAGACCTGTGAAAGAGGTAATTCTAAAACTTGCAAGCTAATTTAGTTCGACTCTATGCGTTAAGTGCACATGCGCGTCTCCCAGAACCCCTGTTCTAAGTGGCCCGGGCATTTCCAGTAGCCAATACCTGGAATTACAGTATTGATTTCGTATACCGGGCAAAAAATAACTGTTAACAATGAGCTTCTTACTTTATACATATTTGTATATATATAAATCTATATAGTATCCTTTTAACATATAATAGCTTCGGATATATGAAACAATACCCCTTCATATCAAAAGACAAGACAAAAGGCCAGTAACAGCCTGTGAATGTCCCACAGCTGGGATAAGGCCTCCTCTCCTTCTTTGAGGAGAAGGTTTTTGGATTGAAGGTTCTTCACGATGTTTTCCTTCACCGTCAAGCTCGAGATGAATTATAAGCACATGAAATTCAGTGGTGCTTGCCCGGGTTTGAACCCACAATCATCGGTTAAGATCCACGCGTTCTTACCACTGGGTCATCTTCGGCTAGACAAAGAGCGTGCTGACAATATTACTTTACTAGTCTAGCTAAATGACAAAGGCTTCGACGTCTTGGACGTCTTAAATAGTAAATGACAAGAAAATGAATAGCTTTTTAAAAGCAATGTACATTTACTTAATTATAAAGCTTTCTACTTTCTAGTTAAAGGAAAATGGACTTTTCCAATATTTTCTCGCTTTTTAAAACAAAGACCAAGTTTAATGCAATTTGTTATTTTTCTAAAAGGGTCACCTCTATGTTACCTTTCGCAGTATTTATTATGACGTAAAAATAAATATTAGAGCATTTCAGTTTACACATAAATGAAAGTTAAACTTATTATTTGCAAGGAAATTTTATTGATAGGTTATTTGAATAGGCTCATATCGGTCACACTGAGATTTAACAAGTTGAGCTTAGGACATAAAGGAGAGAATGACTTAACTTTTTTAAATTTCCTGGATAGAATATTAGGTTGACACAGCCTAAGCTCTCACCATATTAAGTTTAGCTTAAGCCTATGTAATGGTAAAAGCTTCAAAAGCGGAACTTTATACGAGCTACCAATATTGCGCGGTGCAAATCGCAGTTTATATCCTGCCTTGTACTCCTAACACAAGCTTAAACTTTTTTTTTTTTTTTTTTTATTGTATAGGAAGGTGGACGAGCATATGGGTCACCTGATGGTAAGTGGTCACCAACGCCCATAGACAATGGCATTGTAAGAAATTTTAACCATCGCTTACAACGCCAATGCGCCACCAACCTAGGGAACTAAGATGTTATGTCCCTTGTGCCTGTAATTACACTGGCTCACTCACCCTTCAAACCGGAACACAACAGTACAAAGTACTGCTGTTTTGCGGTAGAATATCTGATGAGTGGGTGGTACCTACCCAGACGGGCTTGCACAAAGCTCTACCACCGAGTAAACTGGCTGAACAAAAAAGAAATATCAATAATACCTTGCAAATAGGCACTGCTTTATAAAAAAAAATATCGTGCTAGAGTAGTCGAGGCAGTTTTTGCTTGAAAATACATAAAGCATACACTTACTTATACTTTTGATTTATGGTTACTCATTTATTTTACAAAACATTTAAACTGTGATAATAAACAGAAGATATGTGACACTTACCGGCGTCTAAATCTTTGTTGTATTTATCCGAGAGCTCCTTGATGATGAAAGCGCTGTCGGCTATTTCTTCACCATTCAGCTCCACGAAGGGAAGCTGTCCCTTTTTGGAGCGGAATTTCGCCTTGTGATCAACGTTCTATAACAATCATAAGGAAATGTCTTTTGATAACCATATCCAATAATAAAAAGAGCAAACAATCACTCTGAGAAACAAAAGTATTACATCGTTAAAATATATGTGAGTACTTATTTAAGATTAGATTCAATTTTACAAAACAATAAACAAAGGAAAAAAAGAAAAGTACAACTCGGATGTCTAAACATTATTGCGAGGCATTTATTAGAAATTCTGAAACAAATGTTAGAATTCTCACAATTGTCACCAACTAGCCCATTAGTAACAAAAACGGCCATTTATGTTCGCTTTAATTTCCATACAGTTATACATTTTATATGCTGCTTTAATAATATATCGCTTAATGATACGGCAAATGAAAATGAAATATAATGTCGCAGAAAATACGAGACTTTAAAATGCTTGCGAGCTCAGAAGTTACAAAGTTATGTTTATAATTGTTGAGAAAGGTTATACGGGCAATTTGATTTTTACTTTAGGACAACAAACCACAGAAAGAAAATTTCGCCTTAATTAAAAAAAAAATTATATACAGACATGTATGTACTCTTTATAATACATTCATGGAATATTTAAGTAGGTACAGGAGTCGGCGAAAAACAGTTTTATTAAAGCGTGTTGTCATATTACGCATAGAATAATAACGCTCAGAAGGTGAGTAGGCCGAAGCAGATTGAAGACATTTCAATTCCGCCTTAAGAGGCGGAATACGTTTCCCGTCATTACAATAAAAATTTTGTCATGTATGAAAAAATATTTACCACGAGTGCTTAATATTATAAATAATAAAAATCTAATTAATATTTAACTTTTTTAAATTAGATATAAAACATAAGCGGTTCGTATAATAATATATTTTTGAATTTTCATAATAACAGTTAAAATTAAATAAATAATCCTGCAATTAAATAAATTAAATGCAAATAAATACATTTCATAATTTAAATTCAAACAGTATCAATTTCCTCGCTTTATGGGGGAAATGTCTATTCAATTGCAACACAATTCGCTCGTATGTGTACGTGTCGGTGAATGAATTACGTGACATTTACGCACACATTCTAAAGTTGCTTCAATTTTGGGCCGTACTAAAAATGAAACTATCGTTCTAAGCGTTTTTATTCTATAATATTACGTGAAGAAATACGAGTAATTTAAGAGAGTAGTGTATATTTCTCAAGTACATGAATATTATAGTGTAGTCAACTAAAACCGATTTTGATTATTTCGCATAGCTAAGTAAAGTCAGATTACATCTAAACTAAATGTGTCATTAACATATATTCAATACGACGTTAGATATGATATATTCGATATCATATAAAAAACTTTGAAAGAAGCCATAGCAACTAAATATAAATGAAACGCGATGACAAACTTTCTCGAAGGACTTAACAAGGTTTCTGAGAAGTTCTTATTTAGTAATTACACGCATGTACAAATACAACTTTTCAAAGACAGATTAGCGGTATTAAAAAAAGAGTTATTATCATTTAAAAGTAAAAACAAAAATTAACAAGATAAGTTAGAGGTACACTGAATATTATTGAAAACATTGGTTGTTATTGAAAATGAAGTGATTAATGTATTCCTCAACGCAACCTTACAGTGACATAGTACATTATTCGCCATATACAATTAATTTGTATGAAGGAAGCTGGGCTTGTATTTATCCTACCAGCTAATACACGGCATGCACTACAATGACTGGTTGATTATTTTTTTAAATATTCACTTAATTGTACTTCGATAGCCAGTACATTGCCAACGGAAATGTCAATAACGATTGTATAAATTTGGTAAAGCAATACAAAGAATATAAATGACGTACCATTTGTTTATAGATATTATATAGATTTATTTACATCGCGGAATGTTGAACTTAAATTTATAAACGGCCTAGCAACAGGCGAGCTCGTCCGGGCTGAGCATGCGCATCGAGCTTGACCTGAGCTACCCCGTTGGCACACGTCGTTGGAACATACAGCCTCCCGATATTCCAATCGATATGGAGTAATTTACATTAATACATTAATTATGTGTACCGACGAGCATAAAGTACATGTTCGTTATGTAAGATTTTCGTGTCATTATTATAATCCCCTGCTTTCGTTTGTTACTTGTGTCATTTTTTTAATTATAAAAACAATTTGATAATATTTCAACTTTGTCGGAATTCGCCAAAATTCGGAACATATAAATGCATTTTACACGTGAGCACCAACAGGTGGTCACAATGATCAAATTATGAGTACCAAGTAGAAAGCGATGTGTAGTTGCGCATTAAAGTTGGTACGGCCGCAGACGGGCGCGGGCAGACGCGGTCCCGCGTGGTTGACGGGGGCGTCGTCCCTGCATAGCCTTATAAGGACAAGAGGAAATCTCACATCGACAATGTATGTAAATATGAAGATTCGAGTATTCAGAATTAAATGCAATATAAAATTTAAGCTACTTGGCAAGTTGTCGATAAAATGAATGTTATGTTAGCTCAACGATCAAATTTTTTTAAGTCATTAAAATATGTTTCGTATTTAAAATTAAAGTCCATTATATAATCCTATTTGTCAGCAAACAGTAACCAAGCGCATCGCTCCATCACGGTTACATTAGTGTTCGTTGGATAAGCTTATGAATGTGTGCGTGGTTGATCGGGTCGCAAGTCTCGTAACCATGGTGACGCGCTAGAACAGACCCAAAATCTGGGCGGGGAGCCGGCAGCTGTATTGATTTCGAACAGGGTTCACCGGCCGGACCACCCGCCCCACCCCGCTCACCCCACGAGCTATCAGCCTGCCGGCTCGCCTGCCTACGACATCCCTACGATTACCTACAACTGCTGTATAAGGATAAAAAAAGTGTGATAAGTGAAATTTCGGTTGGGATACACGATAGTAACTTCGTCAGTTATAACAGGAAGTGGATCGAAAAAATTGATAACGATTATATTATTGTTGATTGAATGATTTAAGATGTTTTTTTTCTTTAAATTCTTAACTTCGGCAATGGTTTATAATTTTTGTCCTAGCTAGATATTACTGAGTTATTTCTACGCTAGGATGAGCAAACAAATAAATATAGGTTCATATATGTAACTGCATTTTTTACTACAGAACTTGTATGTTAAGGTTGGATAACAAAAACCTAAATCATCGCGAAGCATTTTAATAACTAAAACAAAGGTTCAATATTATCAGATACATATTATAAGTGATAAGCTTCTCGCATCGTAGTATCTTTGTTAATTATATAAAATTATACACAAAAAAATAATAGGAATAATATTGCAGTCGCATGTTTATATGTTTTAATTTAATGTTTCCAGCTTTCTCACCTGTACATTGAATTGGTAAATCTCACGAAGGATATACACGATGGCGGATAACAAAGGTGTTTTCCGAAGTAAAAATATGTATTTATAATATCAGCGTGAAAAAATATCGTTTTAATAACAGTCAACTGTTAACAAATAGATAAAACGTTTTTCGTAAATTTCAAACATTCATGATATGTTACCTGATAACATTTATGGTGTTCGAACCGGATGTTGTGAATAATAAGGACTAACAGACGACAATTTTACTGCATAAAATGATTTACATTCAAATACATATGGCTAAAAAATAAAAGTTACGGATATTATATTTCTAGAGGAAATTGTCAAATTAATTGTGCCATCACAATTGTATGTATAAATATTCTTTGCAAAATAAATCTACCCGATGTACTGTCACCTCTCAAATATTTATATTATTAGTAGAAAACTTCAATACACTTTAGGACTACAATACATTACGGAATAAGGCATTAATATTTTCACAACAAGAGAAGGTTTAATGATCGCTTATATCCGAAAAAAAGGCAAAATCAGATAACAGTGGACATGAAATAATTAACGAATCGATACATATACACAAAAAAACTTATATATATTAAAATACATGAATAAAACTAGATTAGCTTTTTTTTTATAAAGGGCAAGTGACTCTACTCCACCTGATGGTAAGTGGTAGTAGAGTCCAAACGCGACGACGGCTAGTGCAGTCAGGAAGAATGACTTGCACTAGCCGTCCCCACCTTGCCGACCCGCAAGATCTCGTTTGATGGAACCCAGGTCATAAGATGAGGAAACACGTGTACTGGTAAAGAATTCCATGTTTTGGAGGTGCGACAAAGAAAAGAGTTGCCAAATTTCTTCGTGCGCGACGGAATTGATGTCACAGATGTCACAGCACGCATAGACTTGTGAAGGAATGGGGCAGCAGGAATGAAGGAGAATAATTCCTCTGAGCACTCGCCGTGATACAATCGGTAGAAAGTGCTCAGTGCCGCTATCTCTCGACGCAATTGTAAAGGCTCGAGGGTGTTGGTGACCTTTACGTCGCCAATAATGCGAACCGCACGTCGCTGCAACCGATCCAAGGCCTCCAGTAAGTACTTAGCGGAGCCATCCCAGAGGTGCGAGCAATATTCGACGCAAGACCGCACCTGTGTTTTATACAGCAGAAGCAGTTGTTGTGGCGTGAAAAAACGCCGCACCTTGTTCAGGACTCCGAGTTTACGTGAAGCTGTTTTTATAACAGCTTCGATGTGGTTCCTTGTATTGAGGTCGCACCAAACGTCAATTCCCAGTATGGCGACTTTGTTTTGCATCTCCAGCGTGCACTACGCTGGAGATGCACAGAGGGAGGGAGGAGGGGAAAATGGTGACTTTTCGCTGTGAGCGCATACCTGTGTTTTCTTGAAGTTAAATTCAACAAGATTGTCAGAGCCCCATTTGGCAATGAGTCCTAACGTCCTATCGAGTTCAACAACAAGGTCCCTTCGTCTCTCCTCGGTTTCCGCCCGCCCAGTACCTAAACCCGTACTGACGATCATTAATTAGACAGTGATCTTTTAGGTAATGGATCAGCTTAATCCTATTAAATCGATTATATAACATAAATATCTTTGTGTACAATAGAAAACATATGAAAGGCATTACAAACAATATAATGCACTTCTATCACATATTAACATAGTCACGCGAACGACAATGGGCAGTGAACGGATCAACTTGGAATTCCTAGAGTGGTGGCCTAATGGCAGATTAGCATATTTAACGCGCAAAGCTTCCTGAATTCAAAGCAGGTTCCCGAGGGAGAGCGCTATAATATCAATCACGGCTAGTTGTGAAATTAAAACCACTCACGGTTATTATTTTCGTCTATGTTAATTTTAAAGAATGTTGTACGAAATAGAATTAATAAGTTTCCGGGTTTCATAAGTATAAAAAAAAATTAATAACTTTTTAATATATAGATACATCATAAACAGGTTTTATAAGATACAATTAATGTTAAGAAAAGTTTAAAACATTTTTGTAATTTATTTATTTGTAAAGCCAATCTAAGCCAATCTAAGTAAACATAATTTATAGATGTTTAAAACAAAAGAAATGCTGATTCAAAAATTTATAGGCTAATAATCATTCAGAGGATCACGAAGCGGAATTTTAAAAGAGCCCGAATAACGTCCCAAGGATGTATGTCCTCTGATACCGGTTTTCTGTCGGAGCATTTTAAATTCTTTTTCTACATGAGAAATGTTGCCTTGATCTCAGGTACAGTTATTGTATCTATATTTTAAGCACTTAAGAATAGACTCGCCGCATTATCATTGGAAATTATTTGCAATTTAAATAGGGTTGTTACACGTGTCAACTTTGTATTATGAAATTTTTTTCATTGCTTGCAATGAAAAAAATAATCGAAGATATTAATCGGTTTAAATATTCATGTAAGGAATATTGTTTGTTGAAATATTCGCGCCCGCAATTTTCAATTTACCAAAGTATCAATCCTTAATTATATATATGCAAAAAACTGTTTAATTTAAACCGACTAGTTTATCCGAATGTGTTTATTTATGAACACGATAAGTTGGCATACTTAATGACACTACAAAATAGTGATGTACAGGCGGTTAAATAAAAAAAAGTGGTAGCGTAGTGCAAATTTTTCTCCCATAGTTATTATAATGCTTATTATGTCGTCCAGCTTGCAGTATAAAATAAAAACGTCTTTTGTGTTTCGCTAGCATTTTTAATTTATTTTAATGAATAGGTGGCGCACACTTTACCACGACCTAATTCGGAGTGTCACAAGAGGGTTTTCACCGAGGGGTAAATGAAAGGAATGTCAAACGTAATTTATAAGTTTATTTGAAATATTATAAGGTGTGGTGGCTTTGGTTTGCAGGATTGAGGTTGTAAGATTTAAACATTTTAGTTATATTATATAAAAATAGATCATAAAATTTATTTCCTGATAAAAGCGATTAAAGTTTATTTTTTATTTCTACAGGTAATATCAGTGAAGTAAAAAATTCAAGAATATTATAGATGTTTCTGTGCTACATATGAAAAAAGTCGATGATAATTTTGTTATTTGGATATGTAAGATGATTGATAAACAAAATAATTATTATAGACTTGTCTTAGTTGCTCATTCGATTGCTTTTATACTATAAGTAGGTATATAACTATATAATTACGTATTTTTAAATACAACTTCTTCAAAACAACTTTAATATTTCTGCAATATTAACAATCTTTACATTTTACAACGAATAGTTGCCATATTCATTAAGTAAGCTTTGGACTTGATGCCTTTTTAGGGACGTATTGTATAAAATAAACAGGTAACCGAACCTTTAACGGAGCGACATCATTGTTTCTTTTAAGTCCCTACAATCTTCACAGCAGACAGACAATTATTTTTGAATTTATGTTTAAGTATTGTCCACTTTGGACTCACATTATTACGATATTTTTTTTGTTATTATATCACGCTTAATACAATATGATGGAGTGTGTAATAAATTTTTTTTTTTTATTTTATAGGAAGGCGGACGAGCATTTGGGCCACCTGATGGTAAGTGGTCACCAACGCCCATAGAAAATGGCATTGTAAGAAATGTTAACCATCGCTTACATTGCCAATGCGCCGCCAACCTTGGGAATTAAGATGTTATGTCCCTTGTGCCTGTAATTACACTGGCTCACTCACCCTTCAAACCGGAACACAACAATACAAAGTACTGCTGTTTTGCGGTAGAATATCTGATGAGTGGGTGGTACCTAACCAGACGAGCTTGCACAAAACTCTACCACCGAGTAAAATATATACTTTATAAAAACATTGTGCATGTTTGAATAATTGTGTCATTTGAGCCACAAGGCAATTAGATGATGACTTTACGGACGAAACTAGACGCTTTTAATAGAATTTTAAAAACTAAAACATTTACCTACCTACCCTTATCTATCGTATCCTACAAACGATGATTAATATACAAATCAAACAGAATGTTATTTTTAAAAACTTGATGAAATATCCATAAATAGCACAAGCTTTGATCCCCGTCGTTACATAGCATAGGTATATTGTGGATAGTCAGCAGACATGATTACTGTCGCGTCCCGGGCGCACCCCGAACCGCCCGTCGGGGCTGGTCGATGGCCGGGGTCGCGCAGGCGCACCACGCGGGTCGAAGCACTCCCGGTTGCCGACCCCCACGTCTACGCGCCTACCTATTATAATATTATATTCGTACTATTTGACATACATATTTAATTAAGGTATATATAATTTGATTCCTGCATCACCTCTTCAGTGATTAATTATGTTATATTATTTAATTAAGTTGATGATAACATTATAAATAATAAACTAAAATTCCGTTCCTACTTTGCAATAAAAAAAAAAAACAATTAGTATAAGAGAGATTACATTAGATTCGAACAGGACGACGTCTATCATTTCACTATGGCGGTTCAAATTGATGATAATGCGATCATTGAATAGAAGTTTGAACTAAGGAAGCTTTTACTTTCAGTTTGCGATGTGGATTCGGTCGGAAGATATTCTGTCACACAAAAGTACATTAAGGCATATCATATACATATTAACTTAATCATAGCATGTTACTACATATATATATATATATATATATATATATATATATATATACATTATTTATAGTTTATACAATTAATGACATCGTAACCGGCTACATATTGATCTAAATACAACTTTCTGATTCATTTCGCATACTAATAACTATTATTATTATTAGTTTAAATATTTACCGATATGTCAAATAACATGCCGCAATGCAATACACAGAATATTTTGATAACATGCAGCCAATTCTCAGAATATTTTGAAACATAGTGTTTAATTTTAAATTCCACACCAATAAATTACGCATAGCTAATGTAATTACCAAGCGATCGATATCCGACAGTAGGAAATTAGCGCGAATCACTTCGCGGACTCAACACAAGCAATTCGAAACAAGAGCCCATTGACCTCGCTATCAGTATTCCAAGCCAACAACGCAACTCTGTGCCTGCATTAACGTAACATTACTAATTACGTAGATACCGTGCTAGTTGGTAGGAACAACAAGCACTGAATCCGAGTTAATTTTACCAGCGGACGTTAGCGATAAGTGTAAACAATGCATCACAATGCACACCGTTACTTAAACATCGGCTTTCGAGAAAACACTTCACATTAAACCCATATTAGTATTTCTGTTTTATTATTACCAAAACTCGTACAGATTTTGATGATGATTTCGATTAATGTGAATTTTTAATACTTCAACTTCAAGCAATATATAATTACTTATGATTTAAAAGGTTCGCGCATTAAATTAGCTTATTATTTCTAAATAATAAATATAGTCAAACAACACAACATTTACCGCAAACAAATAAATTAATTGTAAAATATGTACTATTTTATAGCATCAATATCCGGCTGCGTACAAGCAGAGAAAGATCGCTTGGCAGGAAATTGTATTATAGAATATTTGATATCTCCGAACATCAACGGAATTGTACACGCGCGAAATCATATTAAGACAATTAATTAATTATTTATAATTGTCTATTTGTATTTATTTAAGGTATTAATGTAAATAAATATTGTTGTAGACAATTAATAAAAACCTGAGAGATATTGCTTTTCAAATAAACATGTTAATAATAAAATTGATAACTGCTCTTAAAAAACTTGAAACAAATCGCTCATTAAACGCTATAATCGCTATTTCGATAATTATTGGACGTTTTGCTACATTAATAAAATTATTTATTGCAAAATAATCGTATTACTAATTAGACGATTTGGGTAGTGGAAATGTAGGCCGATATGCGACATAGACATAACATGATTAAAAACCAAACAATAAACATTATCTACTTAACTCTGCAAATTCTATTTAACAGACACAACAAAAGCACTAAGTATATAAATAACCGAGTCCCAATATAGACAGGCTTATCTAGAGAAGTGACAGGATATGTATCTACGAATGCAATAAAGCAATAGGCTACAAAGGGCTAACGAGATAATAGTTTCCGTATGCAGAGTCAGCATTTGTATTCCACTTTTGTACGCGGTCTTTTTATCTCAGTCTTATGAATGATAACAAAATCCGAAGAAAAGTGTACCATGATCTACATTAATGAGGTACTGAACATTTTGAATGCTTGTACACATTTATTGCGTAATTTTATACTTCTTTTCAAATAAATAGACTAACTATTAAGGTAAGAAAAAAATCGAACAAAAACAAATTTTGTATAAGAATAATATAACAAAATAAAAACAGTGCAAGTAATTCCATTCCAATAATTCTCTGTTCTTAAACGAGTCTATGCTTCAGATTAAAAGCGCCGACAGTTATTTCTCTTCTATAATTCAAACTCCATTTTCCTTAAGTACCCATATAAATAAGTTCAATAAAGAGAATGCTATACATTATGGAGCAGTATTAAAAAAAAACGTGACTTTATCTTGGATGATTTTGTATATATCGAGAAGTGAGACACGAATGGTCTAACTTTATATTTCTTCTCTATTATGTACTATAAATTGAGGGAACAACTGAATTAGAATCAATTGCTTTCTAATGACCTGTAATGGAATGATTGTCCTCTTTAAAGTATCAAAGAAAGGTTTATCCAGCCTACACTTCTCGCTTGTGTTCATTGTTTAACTGATCACTTGAATGAGCGGAAGTCGGCGTCGGTTAACAAATATTTCACATTTCATGGAAGCTGATCGGATTTCGGAAGACTATCTTTTACAAAAAAAGAAGTTACCAATATAAAGCGGGTATATAAAATCACATTGTTACAAGTTAAAAGATCGATATAATTATTTGAATTAAAATACTGTACGACTTTGAAAAGCTTATAAATATGATTTTTTATGTGTTAAAATTTATAAATGCTTTATTATTTTATAGACATAAACTTTATTATATAGGTTTACACTATTTTTATACATCAGAAAAACTATCTCAGTATAAAAAGTACGATTTTAGCTTAGATTTTTATTTTAATTAAAGATTCAAATAAATTATGGTCAGATAATTTTAAGGGCGACATGTTATTTCAATTATTATTAAAGTCCTATGTATATAACACGTCATTTACTTTGTATTAAATCCAGTTTATAGCTAAATAATTATTCCTTTGAGATGCAGAATATGTGAAAATTACTGTGCACCACTATTGTTTGCAATTAATGCTAATGAGGTTATGGCTCCGTTTAATTTACACGATTTGAAGGGATGAGTCACAAAGCTCTCTTTGTGACGCAATAGGTAGGTAAGTAATGAAGATAATTTTAATAACACTTCATAACCTTACTTTGACAATAATTACGATTAACTTTTTAAGTTGAGTTTTAAGAAAAGAATGGCAAAGCAAACAAGTATAAATTGAAAAGACAATAAAAAAATAGAAATATTTAATTATTAAAATGTGATTCGAAGTTAAGATGTCGTTTATTCTTTAAATATAATACATATGTCGACTGTTTTGAGGTCTACCATTAAAATGTACAATTATTTTCTGTTTTGAAAGCTTTCAAATACTAAACTAGTTGAATATTTATAAAATGTTTTATATATCTGCACATTAAGCATTTATTTATCTGAGCATGAGCTCCATCTAAATCTGTTTGCTATATTATTCGTTCCTAGATTGACAGATAATATTGGGCGAGTTTTACTAAATATTAATAATTTGAGTCGCTGCTTTAAAAATATCAAAACAATCGATAAATGCGCAACCGCTCATACACTACAAACCAAAAACAATCGTAAATAGACGTGCCTTATCTGTGTCTTCAACTATTAACTGAACATGTCAAGCTACTATAGTTTTAATATACGTGATCTAAAATAGATAAAAGATAAATTATTACGAGTATAATCATCGAAACGGATATAAGTGAACGTTATAAAACAATATATGAAATAATTGACTCTGATAGAATTATGGGTTGTTTTATTTGAAATTAACAAATTACAGAATTGTTTGTATTAATGTGTTTTCGTTTTCATCGATTAGGGTTAATTATGTTACATTCTACGTAGCCGACGCAAATTTGTATATAGCACTTTGGATATATACTAGTAAATGTGAAAGTCCAATTCACTGTACTTTAATGCGGTATAAACGTCAACATTTTCATGTTCTTATTGGGACAATATAACATCTAAATGTATCTTATGAAGCGTTAAAGCATTTTTTGCTACTGACGTCGGACACAATTGTCATCTTACTTTTACTATGACAAAAACAGAGACCGTTCGACACAACTTATTTTCTCTTTGTACAACATAACAGTAAGGGCTCTTAGACCTCTACTGCAGTAATGATACACTTCACTACGAGTTCTGTAGCAATAAAAAATTGAATCCACTTTTTATAATTTCCTTTTACGCTGTCTTCCTCTACGTATTCCTAAAATAATCTAGAGCCTGACGATGAGACGGAGATCAGAGAGACTTGTATTTTTTTGTTATTTGATAGTTTTAGTTATTTTGTACCTAATATAATTAACTAACTTTAAAAATACCAAGTGAACTTACATATATGTAAGACAAAATCAAGTAACAGATTCACAGAACACAGCTGGCTGTGTAGACAAGAAATCTATGACACGTTACTCGCCATCGAGAGTAGGTTAACAGGTTAAATCTTTCAGCGAAATCGTCAACCGGTAACTTTAACGGCAGGAAGGGATGTATATATTTTCCAATAGCTTCCGAACGTTAGGCGTTGTTTGTTTTTTGCCGACTGTCTGTACATACGCGGGCGTCCGGAGTAGGCGGCGGCCACTTGAGAAAGTGCAGCCGACATAGCGTGGCGTGACTTCATAGCTCAGTGGCCAACCTACTCGGGTTTCTCATTTCGTTGCGATACACACCGTGTGTTATTCGTTGATCTATTGATTCAGAATTATTTAACACGGTACGTTAAGAAAAACTACGATTTTACTAAAAGATTACAAATTCAAATTGAATAATATTTCCTATACTTACAAAGAAAAACTTACCCATAGCATAGCAAAATCCGATGTTTCTGTTAGATGATCGTACGGCACACACTTTTTCACATAATTAATTAGCATACATATTTGACTTGCGCCCTGAATAATAATAATAATAATATGACAAAACATATATGTTAGCTATATTTCAATACAAGAGAAACAATAACAGTTGCGGGGTAATTAGCATACTTTCGTGACTAGGATGAAAAAATAGGTTGCCATCGAACTTGAGCGTACCTAATCGGGATTGCATTGCGTTATTATTGATATGCATAACGGTGCATGTCGGTTATATTATAGGTTCTGTACCGAATACGAATCAGCGAGTTTGCGATTAAGCAAGCAATGCGCACTTCCGTCCTGATGGACCAACGTCTGAGGTCGACGCGTACCCGGTCCGCATTCTTCAGCCAAATACGTCCGTTCGAAACGAAGATCCCAATAGGAATAATAAATGCATCGGCTACCTTGATAACTTGACAAAGGATAACATCTGCGCGACCGCAAAATAAATTACGCTTCTCGACATTGTCAGTTATTTTATTTTTCCACTCTGTACATCGAAAATCATTTTATGAACGAACAGAATAACTGATTATCAGAATTTAAAAGAATGTGAAAGAAACATTAAAATTTAGTCGTATAAATTTTTTCAGGAGTAGAATTATACTCCGCGTTACAACGCGATTGTTTGTAATATGATTGCTTATAGAAGCTTATATGCATTGCCAGGTAAACCTATTTGATTTGATTTTATGTAAGCTATCTTTGTAATCGCTTCTATCGCTTTATACAGCGTTGTATAAAGACCGGTAGATCTAAAAATAAAGCTTAGTAATATTCACGTCTCTCTCTATTAAACCACTCAGTGTACTTGGTGGATGGTAGAAAGTAGTTACGATGACTTTTATAATAAGCTATCTTACATCAACTCTTTTACATTACTGGTCAAAAATTAATCGCTTCGAATAAGGAGTATTTTTTTTTAATCTTTTGGTCAATTGTGCCTTGAAAAGACTTTCGTTGAATCAATGCCCTACAATTTAATGATATAATCTAAATTCATCACTAAATGTAAGTCAGTTATTAGTTTCTAGAAACGTCGGTATTAGTAGGTGAGTCATCTGAAAAACTTCCGTGTTTTCTTTATACTTCCAATATTGTAATAACTTTACTAGCGGTATAACACAAAGTCCGATATCGATCCATATTTTATAAATTAATAAAAATAAACTCACCTTATTTCTGGCTTATGTATTTTAGTCAATATATCAATAATCGTAGTGAAAATCCTCATTCACCAGAGTATTTTGTTAATAATATTTTTATACGATAACTTTGGGCCATGTGCGGGTTTTTGTTTTTTACTAAGTGTTTCATTAATTGAAGCTGACAGCATAACATTCAAGTTATTTTAATTTAACATTCAAGCTGCCATGCATTTATATTTTATAACACTCGATATGTTTCAACAACCGTGTTGCTTGCTCTCCAATAGGGTATGTCATATAATACTATTTTCTATATAAATACGACCAATGCAAACCAATCTTTTTTTACCGACCCAATATATGTAAGACCAAAAAATATGTAAGATGTTACGTCCCTTGTGTGTGTAATTGCACTGAGGCAATTTCCTTTTAAATCGGAACACAACAATATAAAGTATCAATGTTTAGCGGTTGAATAGCGGGTGGGTTGTACTCAGCCATATTAATGTCTGAACGAAGCTCTAGTCGGTGATAAATATGACAATTATATAAAGAAGGATATTTATAGTTATACCTCTAGAAAATAATATTAGTATAACTAGTAAATCTAGAAAGTATAATGAGTACTATGTGTTAGGTTAATTTATTAATTGTTATCCAATAAGGTACAAATATCAATATCAAACGACGGTTGACTTCTTAATATTTATTTTATTAATTGTAAGAATATGATAATTGTGAGAATATTTGAATAATAAGTTTCATGAATATTTATTAGGTAATTGGTTACTAAAGACTTTTTATTATCATAAGAGGTAACCATTCTGTTTTCAAATGAATTCATAAAATGACGACGTTAAGACAAAGATGTAGCGAATTGTAAAATACACTCGAATAGAGACGGCAATTGTGACTTGAAATAAATGCTAGAAAATGGAATAAGAGTTGTTTTTTTCAATAACTGAACGTATCCGATATATGTATATTATTAATTTAATTCATTTGTCAATTTAGGTCGATCGTAATAAGTCGAAACGGAAGGACGTGTCAACCGAAATTAGTATCCATCGTTACCATAAACTAAGTAGGATTTGACACGCACTTAGTTATGATACCATAATTGATGTGTCCCCTAATTAATTATCGATGGCGTGAACCAAAATGTAGAAGCGTTGCGTGACGATCCCACCCAATTAACTAGGTACTTCGAGCCAGACGAACTTTATATCCCCCAAAAGGCAAGGAGGATTAAGTAATTAAAACTGAAGCCATGTTAACAAAAACTAATTAATTAAAACACATTAAATTCCTAAAAGTAAACTTAATAAATAAATAACTATCTGTGGTAAATATGAATCCGTTGGCTTGAAATATCTTAAAGTAGTATAACGTACTTAGATTCAGAGCACATTGAAACTAGCTCTCCATATATTTCGATTGTTACATTGTTAACGCCAACGAGTGGGAGACTAGTCAGTGATCTATCTACAATCGAGGTTTCTACAGAAATGCTCTCGCTACTTTCTTGTAGATCAAATGCGTAAAACCAGATGAAAGTATGTCGCAGGCGGTGCTTTCCGCGGAACATTTCGCACACACTCCACTCTTCTGTGAAAGCTTCCACCGCAAGTTATTCGCATTGACCACAAATTTACTTGGTTACTTCTTGCACGATATATTTATGTAAACATTTTAGTTGAAACAAGAGAATGTGGTAATCGTGTGGTTAAAAATAGAATGTGGTTAGGCATAGAAGCAATCGTACAATATTTGGTCGTAAGTCTGCGTCTACATCATTTTCAATGCACTCAATCAGGCATTAATAGTTTTCAAGTCATGCCCGATTTAAGAAAAAAATATGTAAACAATGTATTTTGTACATTGTAGCTACATGATTTTTGACTTTAAGATTGTGATTCTTACCAAAATCTAATGAAAAAAGTACAGGCTAGTTATATTTTAAAATCAGACATTTTCAAAATTGATCTGTTATGTACTTTCGTTATAGTAACTTGAACTAAAAATAGTTATTTACTATAGAAATAATTGTGTTATTAAATTGATACGTAATTATCAACATTACGATAATAACAACGAGTTGTTGCACTCTGTACGATTTAATATAGATGTTAATAACAACGCGACGCTCACAATAAGATTTAATAAGCATTCATAGTAATATCAATTGAACATAACTTACATATGTAATGGCAGTACATTCTTCACATAGTTTTTATTATACATGCGCGAGCATGCAAGACAGGCCGACACGCATCGACACTAATGAATATTTTATTATGACAATATATTCATAAGTATTTATTCAGTGAGCATCGACGAATTTTCTTGTTATATGCCGATAAAAGTGAAACGTATTATTGCACGTTTGCGATTTAACACATCTATATTTGTATAACAACGTGCTCAAATTAACTAAAGCTTTTATTTAGTCGATAACTTATTCAATTAATTCCATTCACGCCAAAGGGTATGGCTCGTTAAATTAATTTAAAATCTTAAATGTAAAAGTAGTCATCAAACGCTTTCTTGCGTTAGCGGCACCCATTTTACAACAAACTGAAATGGTATTTATTGGCGTGTTTTTATTGCCGCTTCAAACGAATCCGCGGTCGCATCTTTATCAACAGTTCTTCATGTTTTGGGTAAATGAAAAAAGTAAAATAAATATGGAGAAAGACGATTTTTTAAATTATTGACCTACTGTTAAGTTTTTTATTACAAATTGTGTTTGAAATACTACGATAAATAATATAATTTAATTACAATAACTGACCACCTATATGATTGACTATTAAACTTGAGAAATTAATAATTTTGCTACAAAACAACAAGCTTGTAAGGAATTTGCATGTGAAATATAACAAGTTTTTTACATCTAGATATCGACTTACAGATATTGATATTTATATTATAATCGTTTTAAAAAACAATACAGCTTCAACAAACTTCATTATGAATACATTAATATGAAACTAAAAAGTCCTATATGTATGTATTAACTTTTTTAATAGCTTTTAATACGATACAATTGTCGAGGAGGGACGAGATGAAGTAATTTCGACATTAATTTATTCTATTACACAAGGGCGAGGATGTGACATGTGTGAATAATTAAAATAATGGACGTAATAAAACTCCATACATAACTAGGTTATTGACCGATGTCGAAAGCATCGTCTAATTAATTCAAGTTATATAGCGGTAGTCAACGGTAAAAAGGTTAATATTATTGTGTTTACCTATGTGCTACAAACATTCGTAATTTCAAAAATGAAACTTACACAACCATGATATTTATTTCCTATTTATTATTATATTATTTAAGCCTTTAAAAGCACATTTAAAGCCTTTTATTGCCCAAAAAAATGCATTCGTGCTATTTGTGGTGTCGGTCCGTATGAATCGTGTAAGCCATTGTGTGTCAAGTTTAAATTTTTAACTCTGCCGTGCCTTTATATATATGAAATTTGTATTTTGTCAAAACTTTTCATTGTTTACAAAAGCTAAAAATGTCTATGGTCATAGTTTTCGATATCCAAATAGTATATGATAAAACAGAAAGAACTACTTTGAAAATTTTACAAGGTACCCAAAGATGAAATGCACCGCATAGCGTTCAGAAATATGACCTGAATTTACTTCGTTACGAATTACGAACACATAGTAACGTAAAACGAAAGTGTTGCCGTTGAGAGTCGAGTAAATTTATTAGTTGATAGCGTACAAGGTTAGCGAGGGCAACGGCCCCAGTGCAGCTCCCTCCTCTGACACATGGGATCCTAACCGCAACATTAGTAATACAAATCGGTTTCTGTCATAAAACCGTTCGTTCTAACTGAACTACTATGAACTTGTGAACGGTTTTTTTAAAAATAAATACTGTAATGATTTGTATGAGATAAAGTTTATATGTATATACATATAAATGCATTATCTATTGAGATTGCGTTAATTTTTGTTTATAAGTGTAACTATACAATACATTGTTATGTTTAACTATTTTACTTTAACAAGTAAAATTGTAAATATATGTTTTATCATTTCCTACTTGGATTAAGTACGTCAATTATTACATCTAAATCTACAATAAAAATATGACCTATAATGTATATGTTTTTTATTTTATAACATTAATTACTATCGCCATTCGAAAGAAAATAATATATACATATATACGAGAATAAAAAAACTGAAATTTCCTCTACAACGAGCACCAAAACTCGTCCAGCCCAATTCTGTTCGCTCCAATAAGCTTATAATTTTTATTGTGTCAAGTTTCGACGCCCTGTTTTTATAAGCACTTAATAACAGTGCAACCATGTTCGAAGCGGCTCGACTATTCACTTAGCCCACGCATTAGTTTATTGTGCAAGACAGACATACGTGGCAGAATAATATCTTTTATAATATTTTTTTTTATTACAGCCAGGTTACCTCTGCAACTATACTTGTTTGACTACCACTCTCAAGTAGAAAGAATAGCTGTTGTTATACACAAGGGAGCATAAGTTTATATGCTACACTATAGATATATAATAATAATATACTGGGACATTACTCACACAAGGACATCTGATCCCAAACTAAGCAGAGCTTATAGTATGGAAACCAGACAACCGATATACTTACATATACTATTTTTCTTATGTAAATACATACTTATATAGATAAATACACCCAGATTCAGGACAAACAGACATGTTCATAAATGTCTGTCCTGGGTGGAATCGAACCCACGACCTGCGGCGTGAAAGGCAAGTATCTTACCAACCACACCAACCGGCTCGTCTATATATGATGACCGTAATGAGTTAATTAATGTAAGAAATGTTAAAAACTCAGTAATCGTAACTTGCGGGCTAGTCGCTTAATTCACTGCCCTTAATAAAGCGACTCGAGCAACGAGTAATTAGGCCTTCATAACAGGATTCTCACATCTTTGTCTCCTCCTTAGGCGATGTAATGAATTTTTAATTACGTGCCATCAAAAACATCAAGCATTTTTAGCGCCACGCTGGTAGTAACTGCAATAATATAATAAACCTCGAATGCGTGCGTTTTCTCCGCGTGTTTCACCAGCCTTATGAATAATAAGAGAATGGCTCGACATCTGGCGACCATGCTACGGGCAATGTGCAGTGTTTTTTCAATTAAGTTTTTTAATCCTCAATGCGAGTGTTATGACTAATGCTCCCAAAGTACAAGGAAGCGACTGAACGATTTATCTAAATAACAACAAAGTTCAATCGTTTTCTTCGACTGAAGCTAAGCAAGTTTACATAAACTTTCTTCAACCGATATAGAAGCAGCGTTGTTCAAAACAAACTGAACGCAATAGTAAAGTTTGTTACTACACGAATATTTCTTATCCAACATAAAACAACTTGTGAACAAAAGCAATTCAAAAGAGAAAACATCGTCGCAAAACATCACGTACAAATATCACAGAAGGCGACGATAGATCGATACCAATACCGATAACCAATGCATATTTGCTCATGTGTCCACAAAATATTCGATAAGATATTTGAGGAAGTTATATATAAATAAACAAGACCGTCTTATATTTACTACAGTGTTACATTATATATTATATCATAATGTATTGTGTAAAATCGCTCATAAATTTTTTTTATTTTTATTTGCTTCAACTCTATATCCGTCCGTGTGTAGCTTGATACTAGATTTCGCGCGCGACATCGTCCGTGTATGAGGGGGGAGGGGGTTATTTTAATATTGGTATAGATTATTATTAATATTATAAAAAAATAGTTCCCCCGAATAATTTGTTTGTCACGAGAAACGTAAACATATAAGTCGAAAAACCTTAAACATTCATACGATAAGAGATTACCTTTAACTACATTATTATACGTGTTAACTTTCTTTTTAAAAATAACTCAATAACGAAGCGATACTCTTCATTGGGTTCGATACTTTCAATATCTAATGAGTACTTCAAATCCATGCCGAAGGACACTTCGAACCTACTACGGAGGATACTTACATACTACGAACTTTATTTAAAAATAATTACAATTTCTAAGTTCGACTTGTGAAGTTAAAATAATCGATAAAAACGCATAACAACAAAGAACTACAAAGCTAGAGCGAAAGGAAAAAAAAATTACGAATTAAATTGAAACAATGATTGTTGAATCAAATGTTTTCATCAAATATAACAGGACGCGTCTAAGACCCTCGGGACCTATGCAATAATAAAATATTAATTCAGACGGAAGAAAAAAAACCTCTGACAATATTCTTACATCATACTCTTATTGAAATCAGTTAAGAAAATTAAATCAGACGTTGATTTAAAATTGTAAATTGTTTCAAAATCCAGTTAAGTTTTTATCAAAGATCGAAACCTCCCCAAGTTTACGTATCTCAAATAGTAGTTGTAGAATTATTTCAAATGTTTAACATGAACGCGTAGAAAATGGCATGGTGATATGTATGCATGCTTTGTAATAAATAGTTGGGCGGAGCGCTTGACATTGGTGTACCTGTGATTAATTACAGTATTAGCGTATAATCAAGTTATTACTTTCATTATTAGTCTTTTTAGCTGAGCATAAAAATATATGACTATGATTATACGAGCGTCAAATTCACCTAATTCATCATAGCGACAAATTTTCATCAGTAACATCAGATAATCAGGCGGCCATTTAGTTCGTGGTAGGTTTTTGCAAGCCCGTCTTGGTAGGTACCACCCACTCATCGCTTATACTTATGGTAAACAGCACAACTTAGCAATATTGCGTTCCATTTCAAGGGTGAGCCAGTATAATTATTACAAGCAAATGGGACATAATTTCTTAGTTAACAATTTCTGGTGGCACATTAGTGATATAAAGAACGGTGAGCTTACAACGCGATGTCTATAGGCAGTCCACTTACCATCCAGCTGGGTCATTTGTAAGTCCGCCTACCAATTATAAATAAATAAAAAAAATAATGCGACAAGCGCAGGACTTATAGTGCACTAGCCTGTGTGCAAGCATTAGTGCACTCCCTATTGCTTCTCTCATAATCCGACGGGATGACAAATTTGAGACGACCGGAAAGAGTTTATACGCAGGATCAGCGGCGTGCGTACGAGGCACAGCAGAGTACAAATTCCTAACTTCTAAACTCCGGGCTACTACTGAGTATTTCTTATAACTTTGTATTGGCTCGACCTGGAATTAAGTCCCAATCCTCGGGAGCTTCAGCCTTAAAATCTAACCCCTAGAGTCTAGCTAGACCAACGAGTCAAGAAAATAATATAATAATCTAATAATATGTGTCGCACAAAACGAATATTAACTCTAAGAAATAGTATTATTTTGAGAAGTAATTTTTTGTCATTGACGTTGCACAAAAATTGAAAATCGTACCACATATTCGTTTGTACCGATACTTGTTTAAAATGAATAACTGGTCCTGGAGCGGATGGCGCAGTTGAATGCACCATGGACAACTAGCATTTGGCTCAGGGCTACCAACTTTTGATAAAGACTGACCCGGAAATAATTTATTTTAAAAATCGAATCCTCTACCTTATTAAAATTGAATTAAATTGTTACTGTAAAGAGTAAACTTCAAAATTTTAAATTTATGTATATTTAGATACAAATTGTATTTAATCAACAAAGTAAGAACAAGCCTGAGTCCAAGCCTCTCAAATTTGTAGACATATCGAGAACCCTAAGCCTCAAGAGTAATCCGTGTTGTTTGCTACTAAACTCGTTATTTTGTTGTTTTTTTTTTAAATATATTTTCTCACATTAACTGAGAAGCTTAACTAAATCATCGAAAACAACATGGCAGCAAGACGCCAAGTTAAAGTTATCCGAGTTACATTCGAGATTCTGATCTCTTAATTAAATATAACATAGGTAAAGTAAAAGGTACCTTTAACGAACTATTTGGTTATAAACATTTTTATCATTACTTTCTAGATAATATTTTTAGAAATATAGAGTGGTCATGTTATGTGCATTTTTCTGTGTACTTATTTCATGCAATTTTAAATTAATATTGATATTATATACATTTTAAAGTGATAGTTTTTGGCAAGTCGTTAATTTGTTTAAATTAGTATAAAGCTGACGGTTAGTGCTTATCACGTGTTGGTGAACAAAGAGAGTACTATGGACCATGGTTGGTCAGTTTGAGCGTCATTTAGTTGGATCATGCGCAGTTAAGTTACCAAAAACGTTTAACCGGGCAGGATAAAAGGTGCATGCGCATTGCACAAACCATAAGTTCGTTTAAATTGATATTTATTGAAATCGACAATTTATAATAGTTATTTATTGATTAATTACATCTTTCTGATAAAGTTATAAAAGAACATAACCAACAAATGTGTTGATTAATATTAATTTGTTTTCCAGAGTAATTAAAAATGTTTAGCATTTAATGACTCAATAAAGAATTACGAAATTAATGCATTTCTTGAAAGGGATAGCTTAAAAATGTATTCCTGCGATGCTAACTAAATACAAAAAGGCACCTATTCATTAATATTCATTGTATCAATATTAAGAAACCCGATTTTTTTTCATTTATATCTCTTGAATTGATTTTAACATGATGAAGAAATAATTTCATTCGCAGAGGCCGGAATTCGCGGCAGCAGCGTCTTCCACAGCATGTGATAAAAACAATGAGGGGATGCATATTATTTCGTTCCATGAATTAAAAAATAATCCCCAATAAATTGTTAATTTAAAATAATTTAATCGTGCTCTCATGTTTTAATTAAGCCGTTTGGTGCATTATTAAAAACAAAAATTTAATTTATTTAAACATGGAATAATCGATTTGTGCGCAAGCAATAAGTTAGTTAAATGAAAATAAAAGTTAATTCTTTTTAGTTTCACAACATCACTTACCTCATATTTGATTCCAGCCAAGCGGAGCCATGTTTCAACTTTCAAGCAGTACGGCGAAGTCGACGGCAACAAAGGAGTTCGTGGGAATTGGTACATATATACGACATCTTTCTCAAAATTAATTTTGTGCACAGTGGGCTTAGGTGGTGCCGGTTCAACCTTTTTCTCTTCAGCTACCTTCGTTTCTGTCTTTTCCCCCGAAGCCGGTGCTTCTTCTTTTGTTTGACCATTATCCGCCGCAGCGTCATCTTTTAATTCTTTTTCTTTCTCTGTATTTTCTGGTACATTATTTATTACTTCTGTAGCCATGGTGCAAGTAATTAACACAGGGCTTTTACTTCACACACGGTCGACTCGCGTTTTTTATTTTAAATAATTTTAGTTCACCACCGCTAACACAGGGTGCGTTAGCAGCGTTAGCAGTGTAACTGACTACCGCAAAGCCGTCAGCCGTCCTACGGTCCTACAGATAGTCAACTGACTGAATAACTGGTTGCCAAGCAACGCTATTCAATATTCACGGCGCACTGGACTACAAAATGGCGGCTCTCACTGAGATAACGGATACACCGCGCGATCTCTTTTAATTTATTAGATTAAAATATATCTTTATGTTTTAAATATATATAAGCATAATTAAAAATAAAATATTTAAATGATAGTTTTGTTTAGAAATTTCTTATTGTTTGAATATACAGAAAATGGAATGAACTATTTAAACGCGCGGTGATAAAATTTTGTTAAAAAATTTAAATTCCCCTTTTTTTATTTGAAAAAATAAATTATTTTAGGGATAATTATAATATTAAAGCAATTTTTTTTGTTAGCTGTTCCTGTTTCCTTCGATCGCCAAACCATATAATATGCATATTGAATACCAAATTCAGTTTTAAGCAATTTGACGACGCTGAGCTTTTAATAATCAATAAATGAAATGGTTTCGTTAATCCTACATATACTTTAATATCCTAATGGGTAACAATATATGATAGATAACAAAGTTTTATTCTTATTTTAGTTTATATTTATTAATACTTTCATAAATGAAAAAAAAACGTAAATATAATATTATGTAGGTAATCATAAAAGTTCAAAAAACTTCACTATTATTATTTCTTTATGGATTTTAATGTTTTGGAAATTATATTATACATTGCTTTAATTTGTATAATATATAAGTAACAGTAGGCTTGTTCCGTTTATTTTATTATAATTTGTTAATCAGTGCGAAAATACATATTTGATTGTTTCTAATTAAATTATTGCTTTTTGTAATGTTGATAGTATAGTATTGATGATTAATATAAAAATAACGTGCAGGGTTAATTAGTTATCTAAATTCACCGGTTGACCGGTTATTATGCTATACCTACAGAAAGATAACACCATTTTTTTATTTATGACAGTAATAACGCCACCGAATATTTAAATTTCTTTTTTTTTTTTTTTTTATATCATAAGTTGTTGGACGAGCATATGGGCCACCTGATGGTAAGTGGTCACCAACGCCCATAGACAATGGCATTGTAAAAGATGTTAACCATCTCTTACATCGCCGATGCGCCACCAACCTTGGGAACTAAGATGTTATGTCCCTTGTGCCTGTAATTACACTGGCTCACTCACCCTTCAAACCGGAACACAACAATACCAAGTACTGCTGTTTTGCGGTAGAATATCTGATGAGTGGGTGGTACCTACCCAGACGAGCTTGCACAAAGCTCTACCACCAAGTGAAGAGTTTCTTAGCCAAGGAAGCGTTTTATAATACATAATATTAATATGATTGCTGAAATATCAATAAAAAAAGATTAAAGCATTATCAATAATTTTTATTTAATTAAACATTAAAACCATGGGGTCACAAATATTTATAAATATGTTAAAATAATACATATATATATACATTAAAATTACAAAAGTAAATCACGTTATGAGTTTGTTATTGCTATGAATAATACTTAATATTATAATCGAAGTAATATTATCAGAAATAAGCATAAATTCATAGATTTAAAACATAATTAGACCAGCAGCTGTATTTTTTAAAAAACATTTGACTCTGATGATGATAATGATATAAATAATTAAATATGATAAGTCAATTATATAAAATTATATTTATGATTAAACAGAATGATATCATATTAAATAATGTACTTACCCTAACACATTACAATAAATACTAAACGCCTCAAATCTAGGTGAACTATAAAATTTATTTTAAAAAATGATGCTAATTTATTATTTTTAACATTTAAAATTATTTATTTTAATGTAAGGACTTCGGGTTATTATACTCTTCTTAAAATTAAGGGATCAGAAGTTTATTACACATGAAAGAAAATTTAAAATCGAAGCAATTTAAAAATTTAAGCTTGAGTATGTTTTAAATATTAAGTTCACATTAACAATACATAAACAGAAGAGAATATTTTTTAATATAACGTGTTTTATTGTGTAGCCTATGATAGTGTAACAAATTTCTTTCTGAACCCTTAATTTATGTGACAAGTATACAATCATGATAACAATCTATGTCTATAATAATGAGGCTATCCATGGAGTACATTTAATAAAGCTAACGTTTCTGTTACTATTGCTTTTCAGAATTTTTCGTTTCAACAGTTAAAACACATTTAAAAACAAGCACTTCACCAACACCCAGCGCTAGCTTAACACTTATATTAATATTTACTAAGCACACAGTTTGTTTAGAACTAGCTTTTTTAAACTTATCGTAAGAATCAAACACCAAATTACAAAAAGTTTATAAAATATTATTTTGCTACATCTATGGTAGTGTTTGTTCGAGATATTTTTTTTAGCAATTAGTATTTTTCATATATTCATTATTATTTTCATATTTTTACATAAAAAGTTCTATTTCTACATTCTATAATTAGTTATTAAAGAACCTTAACATTTACATCTTTTTTGTTTTGAATATGTAGAACATTTGTTAAGAATTGTGTGTTACTTAAAAAATATTTATTGCAATTGATTGTGATTATTTTTTAATGTGCGATTTTTTGTCACATAGATACTTCTATGAGAATTTCCATTCCGAGTTATAAATTGATTACATCCTATTATACCTAATTATTATCAAAAACCTAACTTTTTTGAAAACCACAGTAATGCCTAACTTGCTATTGTTTTCTTCGATCGGCAAAAATTGAAGACAAATTTCATTACAAAAATAATAAAGTCAATAATTAATTGATACTGCATTTTTTTTAACTATGCCTCTCTGATGGTTGGAATTTGTTTGGTTTTATTTCATTTGTATTCCGTTTGTGTAGAATTTCAATTTCAGATTTAAAAAAATAATTAACCTTATTTATTCTTTGTATTTATTAACTTAAGGTAAGCTCTACCTTATCAGATTCTAACAGTATTGGCCAGCATTAGAGTTGGCATAGTTATGTTATAACATAGTTTTCACTTGTTTCATAATTATATATACATATTATAGTTGTAGTTTGTTTCACTGCTCTTTTATTACGATTCAAATTCAAGGAATGTTTTCAACAAATCTTATATTTATAAATAGTTTAGTAAAAAACATAATTTATTTTTATTTCATAGATAAAATATTTAAATTAGCCTTACAATATAATAAATGTTCATTACACTTATAAATTACTAAAATGTTTTAATAAATCTGGCATGATATTAAAGGCAATAGTAATTGTCATGAGACCCAACATCTTACTTCTATTATCTAAATGAATACATTATTTTAAACTAATCATAATATGATATAATTCATACAGTTTTACATGAATATCTAAAAAAATATATACACTTAAGCTACAAACGCTGAATAAGTATATAGTTTGTGATGTTAATATTGTGATTTAAGATAGATTGATGTTATTAATGAAATACTATTGACTTCTACACATTGCTATACAAATTAATAGTTTGTTATTGCTATTAACTTTACATTCTGGTGCATGACACTATTATTATTACTATTTAAAAATATTAAATTACATGTTACTCGTTTGATGATATCTTCTTTTTATTAAATACTTTTTCACCAAAATAACATGACCCAATTCTAATTGAGCGGCCAGAGATAATTATGAAATAACTGCTTTTAAGGCACCGTGACAAGAGATTGACAATATATAATTGTAATAACTGACTTTAACATGTTTGGTTTCACAAAAGGAATTATCTTACTGTCTTTCTAACATTCTATGTTCAAATATTATCCACGACATGCAATATGTACCTATGTTTATATGTATCAAAAAATATATTCTTGTTTCGTTTATTAATATTACCTATGAGATTCGACACCAGTATTCGATTACCTGCTGGCAGTAATTATATCATTTTATATTTAATTGTCAAAAGACTAATAATTCCATTTTTATTATTGATTATAACAAACATTGTACGTTGTATTATTGCTTTCACTCACATTTAAGCAGAGTTTGTCATTATAATAATCATTTATATATTTTGTACTAACTGTAAGATCATATACAATAATTATATAAGTAATTCTACTTCGATTCTGACTTAAATTACATTGTCACTTTAGTTAAGCTGAAAAGAAAAACTTTTATAATTCACTTAAGGTCAATAAACTAGCGTTCTAATTTCTAATACATTTATGTAGTACATTTGTGCTGTTACTTTGGTCATAATTATGTAGTGTCATATTCATGAGACTGAAATAAAAATTAATTGAGATGAATTTAATTTGTTCTTTGACCATACATAATGTAGATTATAAAGTTATGTCGCATATGCTATATGTCTACCACGTACATCTCCTATCAACATGTAGACATTCTGCCCCATATACTGGTTCTTATTAATGCGTGCATTGTATGCATTATGTATGGGCACCACATCTTATATATTTAAATATTACTTGTGTATAATTTACATGTTAATGTAACATACAAGTTAAAATGTTCAATATAAGGAGCCTCTTGAATTGAAAACTGTCGTCAGTTTTAGTTCATAATATATAAAAATGTACTTTTAAAGTAATACAAACAACCTCAATTCAATAAACATTTTTACGAAAATGTATAAAAAAATAGTGTACAATTACCTCATGTAAACCCAGCCTACATTAAAACTAATGGATGGTAAAATCACTGAGCTGTATATTAATTCTTAGGGCGCCATCGAACAACATAAGTTTTACTTGAAAACACTTTTTGCGTGTCACTTCACTTCACTTGGGTTACTACAGCGATGCCTATCACTCGGAGCTGGAGCTCGAGCTCGAAGGCGTGTAGCTGTAGTAGTCGTTCTGCTAGGCGGTGTTTATTTGTTCAACATTGAGATGCGTGATGAAACGTAGACGCATCTGTAATGCGGGACGCAGTTTACGTATGACGTTTTCAGCTTCGTTCTTCATTGTGTCACCGACGAACATATATTTGATGTGATAACTGTTTTGAGTTAAAGTTAATATTATAGAGATAATTATTGATTTTTAAAATAGTTCTTTGTAAATAAACATTTATTAATTAGATTGTTTTGTGATGCTAGAAGAATGTAAAAAGTATAGAACATAGTCAATTACAAACAAATACTTCTTAATACTCGATACACGTTTATACACTGTTACGAGACTTAGTAAGGAGACGTCAAAGTCGATACCTAGCACGGTCGTATACACAGGTCTTGCAACCGAATCCAATTTCAGTGGTGAGAAATAGGTGCGAGTGTTACAACTTCTATTTCGCATTTTCGCCCGCTGTACGTCGCTGCTATCGCCTATCGAAATAATTTTACTTTAGCGCAGAATAAAACAACTTGTGTTGTGCTTATTATATATGTATATTACATCTAATGTGCTCATTATATAATAAACACATGTTTGAATACAACATTTTGAATTACAGTGTTATTGAGTGAAAGGTAGAAGAAAAAAAAATATGGTCAACCGTATTACTCTTCGTTGGAAAAGTGTATAAAGCGAGGGCATCGGCCACATAAACGTCAAACGTGATATAATTTTGGTCAAATAATATAATTTTATCTTCCATGTACAATCATTTTTTGAGTATCTGTATCCAGCACGAACATATCGTCATGCCTTTGTCGGCCGTAAATTGAACTGAACAGCGCAATCATTAAGCCTAAGTACCCCCACTACTGTTGTTGATAGACCTGTGTATGAGACCGTGCTAGGTATCACGGTCCTGGGCCGCCAGAGGCATGACGATAGATGGTGCACTGTACAACGAAAACAAAATAGCATTCGGTCTCTTTTTCTCCCACACGTAACGCATGCGTACCACGTGTCACTCAACCGGCACGTGACCGCACCTATCGATAGCGACTACGTACAGCGGCGTTGACGCAAAATAAAAGTTATAACCAATCTCTCACCATTGAAATTTGCACGATACCTTGTTCCAGTAACCAGCAACGTGTTCCAGTATAAAATAAATATCTCATCTCTAGTTCTTACCAAGTCGTGTTGGTAATAAGTAATTAAATTATGTTTATTATTTTAAAAAGGATACAGCAAATCGCAGATAGGATCAATATACTGCAAATGTGGTTGAGTTTTGTCAATATGAGCCAGCAGCTCATACAATGCAATGGTGATGTCCATGACAGCCCGGGACAGGTCGGAGTTGAATCTTTGCAGGTATGGTCCCACGAGGTGGCAGAGAAATATAAGTTGCATCTCCGTGTGTATCTCGGGCGATATTTTATCTTTGACGAACCTGGAATTGCGTTAAGCACATAATTAAACAATATTTTTAGTAAATTAAGTATTATGATTCAACCATATTATTCATAGATAAATATTTAACTTTAGCTTTTAATTTACACTTGAATTCAAATTTATATAAATTAACTACATACTTGAATAAGACATTTTTATTTCAATCATTTAGTAGTATAAATGATAACGTATACAAACTCACGTAGGAACCTGCATTATCTGTCCCGCGCCGGCGTGATACCAGACAGCGTGAGCCAAGGCCAGCGTCAAACTGTACTTATTCTCCAGCATCGCGTCGTTAGTCGTCGTCAATTTGAACAGTTGGAACGGAGTGTGCTGATACGACCATTCAACCATATCGTTATTCGTTAACAATTCCAAAATACGATCGTGTATAACCGTCCAGTATGGGTCCGGTAGGGCTGCCATTATGATCCCTATTGCGTTTATCCAGAGTTGAATTTTCGTTGAAGGTATAACCACGAAGCCCTTAGTGACGACATCGAGAAGGCTATTCCCAACGACGTTGGGTGTTACTGGCAGTGACATCAACTCGACGCAGGTCACATAAAGGCAATGTGCGGACGGGTTTGGATATTCGTTGAAACGCCAATCGGTGTTTGGGAAGTGCGAGTTGCCCATCATCGCTGGGATTTCATTAAAGAAATCGTTGATGTGATGATCTTGTTTTGAATTCAGTATCATTAATAGATTGATTATGATAACATTTACATATTAACGATTTAACGTTCTCCATGATTATAGTACTTTAAAAGATAAGCTAACAATTTTAAAAAATCGCCTTGTCTTGTCGTTTGGAATTAACATTGAAGTTATTTTTATATAATAGGTTTAGTATTACAGTTATTTAAAAAAAAAGGATACTGTCAACCATGCGGTTAATCAGGCTCAGGTAGTAGTTCAGGTCTGGAGCCCAGCTCGTTGCGTCAACCTCATTCTTAGCGAGGTAGGTCTGGAAGGTTTCCGTGGTAGCCCACCCGTTGGACCTGACATCTTTTAACGAACCCAGTACAGCGTTGACCAACTTCCGCTTGAGAAGAGGCTTGTCTCGTAACTTGGACTCGTAGTAATGTAACGTGTTGTAGAGGAAGGTCACGGGACGATCTGGAATCGTGTGATTAATAATTTAGTTGTTTGCATTATATTAGAAATTATCATTCACTAGTCACAAAAATCACATTCGCAAAATTTTATAAGAAAGATAATTAAAAATAATTCGCAAAATTCATTGACTAAATCATTATTTAATTATACTATTATCTTACGTTATATAATTACTTTGAGAAATATTAATAAACAGCAACTTTCAATAGAGAGAGAGAGTTGTCACCTATAATCTACCAAAGAACACAGCAGATATATCAAAATCAAGAAAAGTGAGAACAATCTAAGCACAGACTAAAAACACACTTTCTATTTACAAACATGACATATCAATAGATTGTATCATAAAATATACGTAAGATAAACGTGGTATTGATTATATAGCCAATAAATTTCATATGGTATAAGTTACCCAAACATTTATTAAAATTTTAAAACAATTGCGCGTCCAAGACAAAAAAATCGCAACTGTATTTTGGGTGACGGAAAACATATTAAACAAACCTGAAAGTTGCGGATGAAATCAAACATGTGTAAACAAAAGCGCAGTGTGTTAACACCGAGGATTTAGGAGAGGTGATCTAAGCCGACATTTACTTTAAAAAAAAAAGAAAAATAAAGTTTTGATAGTCCTACACGTCATACACATACACCCTATTCCAATCTAAGAAGGAGTATTAAAAACAAAACTTAGATTTACATATCCCATGCGACTTCCTTATAGTTCTGCTATATTATGCACCACAAACAGCTCCCGACTAATATATATTATAATCATTAATATTCAACTAAACTTTTTTACTTTCATAGTTAGAATATCAAAGATTAGTCAACATCTCGATCGCTTCAATTTAATATCAAAATTTATTTGTCGTTACTCCTCTTGTGGTTAGAATAGGCGATATGTATAAATTTACCTTAACGTATCAAATTAAAATCTCCCATGTTCAGATAATGGAATATGTTTCAACCAGCATCTTGATATTATTCGTGTAAACCTTTCTAAAACTAAACTAAACGACATAAAACTTAAATATATTTGGGTACACAAGACTGAAACATTTGTAAGATATCGAATGCTAAATCAAAAAGTTCAATTTTATATTTCATTCATCAATCCCTTCGAGGCTCAATCCCTGTTAAGCGGACCTTTCACTATCATGTACTATGCCGAGATTCGAGGAAGCTCTAACAGAACTTACTTCGGTAGTCTTGACACCTTTGGACCTACCACAAGTATTAAGAGTACCAAAGTAAGTAGCCTGCAGTTCATCTTCAACGCGGTGTCCACACACGATGTTAGGAACCGTAGTCTTCCGAAAACATATCAATCAATCTACGATAAATGATAATTGAAACTGATAGCTATTAATAATCACTCACCGTGAAACTTGTACAAATAGCCCAGGTGTTCCAGCAGCTGTTCAAGGTTCTTGCTGACCTGCGGTATCTCCAAATACCTGTGCACCACTATGTCCATCACGGGGATGAATCTAAGGCAGACGTTACTCAGGTAAACCGGTATCGGTCCACCGTAAGCTCCACTCGTCTCCTCTGGGGCAAATTTCTCTGGGTATTTTCGATGGAAAGTGGAATGGCGTTCGTACCTGAAACATATAAATTATTTTGAATTAATATTTCGTATAACCAATTATCAATATCCAAGAACCTCTAAGTTTCCACCGAACATTATACAATTATTTATTAAGCATTATACATATTTACATTTATGTCTTCTAAAATACTGACATTCATATATTATCATACACATAGAATATTTATAAATAGATAGTTCAATGAATACGCTTCAAATAACAAGCATATATAGGCACAGTCCGTGTCTAACAATGTTTATTTAATTCATAGAAAAACATTTATTTGTTTCTCTGTATACTCGACATTCCAAACCGACAATGATATCTTTACATTTGTTTTTATACTATATATAATACGTTTTAAAAATGCTTATATGAGCCTCCTCGAAAAAAGAATGTTTCGATTTAGATTAATCTGAATACAGTAGATATAAAACAATTTACTATTTATAAAACAAATGACAAATCATTTTGTTGTAAGCAATAATTTAAACTGTTTTGTAACAGTCGACTGCATTGTCTTAGTTAAGAAGAAAAAATAACAAATTAACAGTATGCGTGTTTTCGATTCATTCGTTTGAAATTCCACGCCACATTAGTTTTAGTGAACACTTGCATGTTATTTTATAATTGCATCTTACTCGTAAATTTCTTAATATTTTTTTACTGAAATTAGCTAAAACGGTTAATAATTAAAAAATTATAAAAGTCTTTGATAAAGTAACTTGTATTTCAATCATAACAACTTTCTCTTCTTACGTTATTGAATGTACATTGATATAATAATGTGTTGCAGTACTATATTCATTTGACGATATTAATCTATCTATATATAACAATTTAATCCTAAACTAACAATTAGTTAAAATATATTAGTTCAAGCTGAACTAGAAGTTTCTAATGACCGCTCTCGCAAGAATTTAAGAGTAATTGTTAGATACTCCGTCTCTTAATTTATTTTTAATAAGTTTTGTTGACCGTACCGACGTGTTGTCTGTGCCTGTACGTTTTAATTCCCAAACAGCATCACAAAACTTTTGGATTGCAAATTTTGTTTTGTTTTCATCTTGTTATTCTTAGAGTGAGTCGGGATTCCTGGTCGGAATGGATCTATATCGTGGATAGATAGTCCAGTTACTGAGTCTGGCCTTAGACTACATAGCTTATGACCAAATGAAGCCACGGCGGTCTTCATTATATAGGTATACCCAATTAAGTAAAGCATGATAAAAGAGCTTAGAGTTAATATTCATTGATTTTCAGAATACATCATTCACTATATATGATGATGATTAATAAGTTTGATGAAAAAGAGTAACTACTGTCGGCGTTGCTTAGTTAAGTTGGTTAGGGGCTGTTTAGTTGAACGCTGATTTCTCTCTTTCTGTCATTATTGACTTGACGTTCGAAAGAAGAAGACACAGTATTGTTCAACTAACAACCCGCTAAACAACGTTTATAAGTAAGGCCGTGAGTTTGTTAGCCGTTCTTCTCAGAAAAATGTAAATTCCGAAATGAAAGCTTTACATTAATTTTAACACCGAGAACATACTCGATTACGCATTTTTTGTTTTAATATAATTTACCAGTTATTTTGTTTCCAATGTTCAGGCGAGTTCTCTTTGACGAAGTCCTGCGCCCTGTTTCTTAGTTCGGAGCCCTTTAACAGTAACAGCTGAATGATGTAAAGGCACACTTGACTCTCGTTGCCATCTGGATTTGGACGGAGGACCTGTGTGAGCATTTAGAAAAATAAATTAGTTGACATACTATTTTCATTAACGACTTAACAGTGACCACCTGTAATGGTGAAAAAGACTAACGCAGAATGAGTAAACTAACGAGTATTTTTTATTAATGGCAACTTATTAAAAAAAAAAACTTTGAACAAGTTTCTACAACACTTTCAAAGAGTATAGTACAGTATATATTTATTAATATAATCTTTCAGTTATTTATAATATGATATTAAATGTCAAATATATATAAACTAATAAAAACTAGTACCTACATTAGATAAATAAATTAGACAAGCAATAAAACAATCGAAGGCATTTTGACAAACGCTTTTGCCTCGAGCACAGATAACATACTCACGAGACACAATACAAGTCTGTCGATGGTCACAATGTTGTATTTCCATATGATGTCGTTGATCGCGTCCACACACTTGTTTATATGAGGTCCTCCGGCGGGATTGGTAACTTCGAATACAAGATAATCGCAAAACTTACGGAGGTGTGCCGATAACGCACGAGCTCCGATACGTTCCAGGATTCTGATTGAAGAATAAATATTATTTAAAAGAAGGCCGTGACGGGCTCTCAGAGCCAGTTGATGACAACCGTTTGCACGTGCATACCGAACAACACTTAGCTTTTATGTACTCTAATAATGGTTACCACTGAGGACATACATTGTGAGGAAATCTGCATGTAAAGGATTTAATTCTGCCAACCAGCGAAGTGTAGCATGGTGAAATCAACTCTAAAAACTTTCTTCTTCTTGAGGAACAAAAGTAGCATTTGTCCGAAAGTGTGATGTTAAGTTCTGAGATATTGAATAAAAATATAATAAAAGGTTCCTTAATTTCCCTCCCCCATCAATATTCCTTTATAATGACAATATGTTAGCAATATGGACTCATAGCGGCAATAGAACGAAATCTATGGACTTTCGTTACCTATTATCCTTTATCATCACACTGGGTCGTATTATTACTTTGCCACCAGAGTTCAAATTGATACAATACATGTTTTTGAAAAGATGATATATAATTAAGTTAATAAATATACATTGAACTAACTTAAAGGCAATAGGATTGATTCGATTCGTTTCGAAAATCATCTTCCACAAGAGACATAGGAACAGCGGAGTTCCGGGCACTGAGAAATGCGATATTATATCATTGTCGTTAGCCATAGACGTCCACTTGCGGTATTCTTCTTCTACCGACTTCTTTAGAAGCTGCTTGTTCTCCTTTGGTGCTGGATTCTGTGAGAAAATTTCATTAACACGTAACTATTAATCAACGCAACTGGGTATTTTAACGAAAAATGTATTGTATAAATTATCATAAGTTTGAAAATAAAGCCATATTTCCATAACTTATGTAATCAAGTTGAAAACATTTTTTTTTAATCTTCTCACCAATGACTGATGCATGTGACGTCACAACAATAAATTTAAATTAAAATATATGCATCTCAGTGAGAGCCAGCTCGTTTTGTTTCATTCAGATACCCAATAGTATATTAAATAGCTTCTAACTTTAAGTTATAAAAGAATATTATCACGATTTCTATCTTTTTTTTAGTAATTATACCATGATTTTAAGTTTAAATAAGAAATAAAACGCTTTTTCTATAATAATTATTATAAAAGTGAGTAAATATTGATTCTGAATCTGATATGAATTTTTAGGTAAAGTTAAAAAAAAAACAAGATGAAAATAACAATTTATATTAAAATATATGTCAAATGTGACAACTGACAATCACCACACTACCTATACCAATCTAAGAAGTAAAGATAAACAGTTTCATGCGATTGCTACACTATTACACGTAACCGCGGTCTTGTATATACAGGTCTATCGACGGAGCCCAATTTCAGTGGTGAGAGATTGGTACGGTCGTGATATAAATTTTATTTCGCAACAACGCCCGCTGTACGCCGTTGCTATCGTACGTGGTTAAGTGACACACGGCGTATATTTTTCTCTCCCAAGTATTGTGTTATTTAATGATTGTTATATCGTTTTGCGGATTTGTTGTTATTTTTGTTTTGTTATTTAACTGTTTTGTTTGTATTTCAAAAAGTGTTCGGGATAATTAATACGCGAATTGTCATGCCTCTGACCGCCGTAAATTGAACTTAACCCCACTACTGTTGTTGATAGACCTGTGTATACGTCCGTGCACGTAACTAGTTATAACCGCTTTAACTTTCAAAATATCGATTACAACTTCCCGACATTGAAAACGTAATTATTTCGCGAATCCATAGTGAATATCATAGATTATTCAAGATCTCGACCAATGATGTAGCGTCAATTCAATGTCAAATTTGTTTATTTGTCTTTACTCCTCTTGTCGTTGGAATAATCTATACCAGACTTGCACTCTTCACACAAACAATACTTACTATAGATTTGCACTCCTCAGATTCAAATACATTACGATCATATTCCGTATGAACTAAAATTTCTCACAATATATTTTAAAGTATGATGAGCGTTTCAAACCTGCGAGAAGAACTCGACGAGTACGGGCGGGAAGCACTGCAAGGTATGCTGGGACCACAGGTGTGGCGTGTTCGTCATTATCGTAGTGAGTAGCTCCTTGACAGCCGCGCCGTCGTTACCTTTAAACAAATTATATATTATAGTAAACTATAAAGGTCGAGTATGTATATTTACTTTACTCGGTGGTAGAGCTTTGTGCAAGCTCGCCTGGATAGGTACCACCCACTCATCAGATATTCTACCGCAAAACAGTACTTTGTATTGTTGTGTTCCGGTTTGAAGGGTGAGTGAGCCAATGTAATTAAAGGCACAAGGGATATAACATCTTAGTCCTCAAGGTTGGTGGCGCATTGGCGATGTAAGCGATGCTTAACATTTCTTACACTCACTTCCCATCAGGTGGCCCATACGCTCGTCCGTCTAACTATACAATAAAAAATAAATAAATAAAATCTGAATATAATTAACCTAACCAAATAAGGGTCGATTACATATGCCTACCAGCGACAATCTCGGACAAGTCCTGCAATAGTCGCTGTTCTACGGGGAGAGGTGTTACGTATAGCCAGCACTTGCAAACCGCCGCATAAGCATCGCTCTACAGCACGAGGTGCAAGATCAGCAGCAACATTGAAAAATTATTACATAAATAGAACCGACACACGATACCTAATAACCACTTCACGGGTCGGACACGAATTTTGTTACATACTGTATAAATAGGCATTAAAGAAGAATCACTCACTACAAAATACGTTCGCGAAATCTCAGAAAGCGATATTCGATATTGACAAGGGAAACACGATCGTAATGGTACACGTCAGGTTTCAATATTAGTGAGATATGACGTGAGTCCTTACAGAATAGCACTTCTGAATGGAATTTTGATCCCTAGGAATTGATTCATATTTGCATAACTTGTTGAGTAATGTGAAAGACATTTCTAGCTAGGCTAGGCTAGCTCAGTTCTGACATGTCAGTTCAGGGTCAGAGTTGTTCATTTGTAACAATAGATTATTGAAGTAAACTAAATAAAAACTCATCAATTATCTTACCCGCTCCAGTCATATAAATTCCTCTGGCTAGAGTGAGAACAAGTACTCGGTTAAGCTCTTCACTCTCGCTGGACACGAGTGACTTCGGCTCTGAGACGACCCGCGACATTTGAAGCTGGACTCCGGAACTGCCCAAGCTGGTTATGAGCCTTAGTGCTGTACTTTCGAAACTGAAATTGTAAGAAACGTAATATGTACAAATCTTCAACCGCGAAACTTCGAGAACAATCTTTTTAACAATGTTTAAGGAACTGTGCTTTATACACGCCAATTTTTTCAAATTTTCTAAAAGTAGTAAAGTAACAGCCTGTGAATATCCCACTGCTGGGCTAAGGCCTCTTCTCCTCTTTTGAGGAGAAGGTTTTGGAGCTTATTCCACCACGCTACTCCAATGCGGATTGGTGGAATACACATGTTACAGAATTTCAGTGAAATTTGACACATGCAGGTTTCCTCACGATGTTTTCCTTCACCTTCAAGCACGAGATGAATTATAATCACAAATTAAGCACATGAAATTCAGTGTTGCTCGCCCGGGTTTGAACCCACGATTATCGGTTAAGATTCACGCATTCTTACCACTGGGCCATCTCGTTCTAAACATGTATAATATAAATCTAATGGCTGGCAAAACCACGCGGCAACTAATATAATATACACATCTACAAACCATAACTGGAGTTGATTTTGGTTGGCCTGTGGATAAGCAGCTAGCGAGTGGATGTTTGACAGAAGCGTGACCCTGTAGTGAGGCTGGATGTGATGGATTCGATACGAGAACATATCGAGCAAATTATGTAGAATACCCCACGCGTGGGACTTAAACACGTTTGGTAATAGTTGATCTGCAAATTAACAAATATTGTATAAGAAAACATTATTTTGACTTGATCAGTCTAATAGTTTATTCCTGAGCTTTATATAATTGGGAGTGTTTTTCTTAAAAACTTGATATTAATTCAGCTCGTTTCCATGAATTACATTTTAAAACAATCCTGTACATTTAACGTAATTTCATTAATCGTTTCCTTATTATAGAACTGTAATTGCACATTACATTTTTTTAAACAAATTAAGTCCCGACATATGCTCCACATTTGTTCAAATAAAAACAATACTCATTGTTGAACTGAACGTCATCTTATCAGAAAACATTTGCATTCAGATTAATTTCCAGCAACATTATGCAAATATTGAAACTAAAAGCACCTCTCGCATTAAGAGGTTAACTTGTTAATAAGTAAGGATATACCAATTTGTTTTAACACCATTATATACTAATAAATTTTTAAGATTAATATTTTGCCTTAATTATTGGCAAAATACTAATCTACCTTAAATATCAGACTCGGTAACCTATGTTAGTTAACATCACAATATATCAAATAAAAGTGCTTTTACTCGGTAGACTATGAGATGGTGAGCGAAGACTGCCTCAATCAATATGAAAAATTTCTACTAATAAACAAGGTATTACGAGACTCGGGGCTTCACATTATTTATAAGATAATTAAAAGAATCAATTATAAGTTATACTTACTTATGAACCCTTTAATACCCAACGACTCTATCTCTGTGTATACAAGCAGCCTACTATAAGTTTCAACGAGAGCTGGTGCCATCATGTTGCTTCCTGGTATATTTGTCTTATTTTGAGCTAACTTCGCCACATGAGTCACAATTGAATGAATTAAAGACATCTTACAGTGTAAAGTTAAGCTGTCCAAAATACACATAGACAATGGAACAGTCGGTAAAGGAGTGGCTGGATTGCCATTGGGCATGGCTTTCTGACTTCCGAATAATGTTTCTATAATTATACCCATTGGTCGGGAATAGTATTCTTGATTCGTTGAATAGGCATTGCAGAGTAAAGCTATCCTATAGTCTGAGCCCATTAGAGTTGGTGTGTTGTTTGATGTCATAAGGTGTTGTAGAAATCTGAAATAATCATCATTCATTTACACGGTACATTTGAATAAGACTAATTTAAACTTTAACATCATGTCCAGCTTTATAAAATTTCATTTTACTTTAATTGAAATATAAATATAATTGTTATTCTACTGACAGCTCTGTGATATAACATGGAGCAAATAACTTCACTTTCACTTACTCATATTGAACTTTAAGATTCTGGGGCATTGTCATAGTTTTATGTTCGGACTCTGCTTTTTTCAACAAATGCATCCAAATACAGACAACAGCCATTTGGTGCGTGCAGTGTGCTCTTGTGCAGTCGGGAACGGGCAAAGGTTCCTTTTCTGGATAAAGTAACTCGTGCAACTTGATGATTGGCAGGAAGTTCGATAGTGGGTTTCTCTGAATACTTCCAGATATAAATTGTAAAAGTACCCACATGAGGTGATCTCGGCCTTTCTTAAGATCATGACCAATTAATTTGTTATGAAGTCCCATTACAATGTTAGGAAAAGATGCAAAACCTATAAGTATTAAATATATAACTTGAGATGATAAATGTAACCAGCACCAATGAGTTGAAGACATCTCATCATCTTCATTCTCTTGTTCACTTCTCTCCATTGGCAATATCATCAACTCAACTAATTGATCCTCTAATGCAATGCATCGCTGTTTGTGCTGTTTCTGTAGACCTAGCATCGAGCACATCATATCTCTAGAATATGGCTGTTGTAAGACATGTCTGAGTAATGCAATTTGTGGTTTTAGTAGTTCATCATCATACGGCAGATTCCCTTTGAGGGAGAACTTTAAAGTTGTAGGATCTAATCTCCAAGGATTTATGAGATGATCAGCATATCCAGAAAATTCAACCACCGGCAGCATTTGCGAGTGACCAATAATGGAAACCATTTGAGCACATGGCTTAAAACTTTCGACAAATGTAGTTAGAAGTTTTGCAAGTTGCTGTAATAATAGAACACTGTAGTTAACATATCAATAACACACCTAAACATGAAATAAATAACAATTGCAACAATCAGAATATGAATGATATTTGAAACAATAAAATGAATTACTAAAAATATTATTACTATACAATTGCGTTAATTGCATTAATATACACATTACTATTAAAAAAATCATTATTCAGAATATATATACTGAAAAAACATAATTCCATTTTATTATATGTTTGTAAAACCATACCCAATGAGGCCAATGGTTATTGTCGGGGTAGTCTTTTTGAATCTCTGTGACAATAAAGTAGGCCGGCAGCAGTGAAGCATTGCGATCAAAGATGTACTCAATCACATTATACAATGCTTTCATTTGTGGCATAGTGCTTGAATTTAACCTGACGGGCAGTGTTTGAGCTTTTTCTCGGCATCCCTACATTGAGTAATAATACTTTATTTAATAGCTACATTTGAATTAATTTGAAAAGTATATATATACAATATACATATATAAGATTCAAACCAACCTTCATTATTTCTCTAACCCCCTTGTAGTCAACGCCACCAATAATTCTTCTGATCAAATTAAAACATTCGATCCAATAATCACTATTTTTATATACAAGTTTTTCACTTGTTAATATACAATCACACAACATTCTAAAATTAATAATCAATTTTAATTGTGTTAAAAATTCTAAACAACTTTGTTTGTTTTATATAAAATTTATCTTAGAGCAGGAATTCTATCATGAAGATAGCACAGTCCTTAAGAATGTTATAATATAGCTTAAACTTTTTTAATATATCAAATAGGTTGGCTGGCAGCAAGTGGTCTACCTGATGTTAAGTGAGTATCACCACAAATAGATATTAGTGCCACGAGAAATAATAATATTTGTTACATGCCAACGCCACCAACCTCGGAAATTAAGTTGTTATGACCCTTGTACCTGTAGTTACACTGGCTCACTCAGCCCAAAAACTGGAACATAACAATACTAATTGAAAGTATTGCTGTTTGGCAGTAGTATATCTGATGAGTGGGTGGTACCTACCCAGATGGGCTTGCATGAAGCCCTACCACCAAGTTAAACCTATAATGTTTAGGGATGAATAGTTCAACAATATTGTTTTATGATAAAGTATAATAAAATACATCATGATACATAAATCTAAATAAAAAGTAATAAATACAACGATCACCAAACCAAACTTATTGTCAGACTAAAAAATCCTTAAACAGTCTGGTACTGTTGTTAAGCTACAAAAAGTCTTTGTTAAATTAACACTGACTGAATAACATTAAAAGAATAAAGGGATAACTATGTAGCGTAGTCAGTAGACAAAGTCCACTATGCTTATGGGACATATTGTCACAAAGTCCTAAGTAAGTCAAAATAATATTATGTTTAAAATAATAACCTCAAGTCTAATAAGTATCAAAAGCCTACCTCGCCTGAAGTACATTAGTATTAACTAAATTTTCTAAAAGCCCCAAGAGTTGTTTCATTTTATATCTATTTGTTAAAACTGCAGTCAGAGTCAAATATTGACGAATAGCAGACTCCTGTAAGTCAGCACTGGGAGTACTCATGATGGCACACAATTTCTTTTGATATACAGATAACCTTTCATTTTCTTGATCCTGTTTATGTACCAGAAAACAGCTAAATGCCTCCTCTACAGTTTCCACTCGCTAAAAATAATATATTTTTATGTTTATCTAACTATTGCAAAGAGTAAATAGCGTATATAAAAAGTACTTACCAAAATTTCATTCACAATATTGGCCACTTGTGAATCGGCCATTGTAAAAATAAAATTGGTTGTTGTTCTACAAAATATTCATAATTTATAAATATAATATTACATTTAATAAATGATACACATACAGAGTATCGTCAATTACGTACAACATTTTATTTCACCTAAAATGATGGAATAAATTACACACCAAACAACAAACCCACAGTTGACAATAATTGACATAAATGTGTCAGAAAAAGGAGTGTGTGAGTTGTTTTATTTATCTTATTGCAGTAAAGCAGAGGTATAGCTAATACAGCCTAATTTTTATTTGGCAACTAAGTGTATTTGTTAAAATGAGTGATATTGATACTCCTCGATTTTTTGGTTACTCTCATACATTGCGTATAATATATTAATCGTGGAGGTGGTGACTCGTGATGTTGTAGCAAAGTAAACTGCAGCTGCCACACAATATATTTACAACAATATTATGTTTATTTACATTAAAATAGATAATTTTAATCGAATCATCTAATCTAAAGATTGTATAAATACAATGGTAATAATCATACTGAATTTTGGCGCTTTATGCTCGTCATAGCCTCATAACCACAGTCAAATTATTCTTATAATATATGTACCTACATCTAAGGACACACAGAAAAAAATACATCTGAATACTTAATATAAAAAAATGGTATTTTGGACTTTAAATAGTGCAAAAAGAAGTCTTCAGAAACATGTCTTAATCGATGCATTCAAAATGTTACGAGCCCAAATTGACGTCCATCTTCAACACGGCGGCGAGAGCCAAAATAGGCTCGTAAATTCACAACTGTTCCATTCTAACCCAAAATGTTATTTAACAAAGCAAATATTAATGCATATTACATTAACATTCTAAATATTGTGAGAAAAGTAAATTACGGGAATGTAGTAAGAGAAGTGAAGAATGTAGAAAACAATTTCATCGGCTTTTTGGAAGCAATTATACTGGGATCAGCGCAAAATCTACGTGAATTCATTGGTGCAACGTTCCGACACAGCACTTAAGACAAATTAATCTGCTTGTTTCAAGGCGTGCTGAAACTGTTCGGCGTGATATGATTGCCTCGTTGGTCTAGTAGCTACATGTAAGGCCGCCGACCCGGTGGTCGTGGGTACAAGTCTCAGGTCGGGCCAATAAAATGTTTTTTTCTGTCGAAAATTCTCAGTAGCAGCCCGGAGTCTGGAAGTTGGAAGTGTGTACACTTCCGTGCCTCGGAAAGCACGTAAAGCCTTTGATGCTGCGCCTGAACTCTTTTCGGTCGTGTCAGATTGCTGTCCTATTGGGTTATGAGAGTTAGTGTTAGATATGCATTAGGAACAGGAAAGGTGTATTAATTAAACAAGTATATTAACCAGCACAAATTATTTTTATTTTCCTTTCTTTACACATAAGTTTCGCTCCATTAGGCCTCTTTAAAGTATTTAACTATAAAAGAACAATTGAACAGAATATGTATTAACGTACTTACTTATTAACCTAAAATACTCTATTATAATTAATCAAGGACCTTAAAAACATTAACTATTTAATTCATTGCCTCCCTTACGTTATTATTAATTTACATAGTGACTATATAAATAATATATGTATTATATAAATAATTATATTTCTCAATCAAAATATTTCATATAAAAAAGTACTTAAATTGTTTAATACTACTCAAACGAGCCACCGCAACTGTCAACTGCCTTTTTCTCATCCACGTGAAAATTGTATGTATCTCCCGTTATCCAGCGTAGTTTTGTCCAAAACTTCTTCCTCTCAAGATCCGCTGAAAAGTCCCCCTCGTTTTTCTATTTTCCACCTCCTATCATTTCTTTTTTCTTTTTTCACTGAATGTCTATTGACATTCTAAGTTGACAGTTATAATAGCTCGTCCATCCTGACGGAATTTGATACCACGCAAATTATATAATCAGTAATATTGAAATTTATAAAATGTTACCCAGTATAACAATAAAAATAGTAGCAAATAATAACTTCTTACTTTAACATTTATAAACTTTTAAGTTTATAAATAACTTAATTAGAAATTCTAGCATTTATATCAGTAAAATACATTAATTACATTTTGATTTAATTCAATTACGTAAAATCTTATTTACTTTTTCGACACCGGGTTGGAATATCTGTAAAATAAAACATATAAACATGTATTCTATATGTATATAACCTCATACAGTTCTACTCCCAACCTTTATCTTTGTTTATTGTACCCAAAGTTTTATTCTCTTTTGTAAATTATTATTAACTAACACGACCTTTATCGTCATAATTGTTATAATAATTTGACATTATAGTGGCTGGACTACTCAATACACTCATATTTTCGAATAAATTGCCCTTGTCAGCTTATTTTCATCATCATGATTATCATAAACGATGGTCCTAGTTTTACCATCGTCCAACGAGACGGTTCTTAACTATTTATAACCATCATCTTGATTATCATATCACGATGGTCCTAGTTTTACCATCGTCCAACAAGACGGCCCTAACTATTTATAACCATCATCGTGATTATCATATCACGATGGTCCTAGTTTTACCATCGTCCAACAAGACGGCCCTTAACTATTTATAACCATCATCGTGATTATTATATCACGATGGTCCTAGTTTTACCATCGTCCAACAAGACGGCCCTTAACTATTAATAACCATCATCGTGATTATCATATCACGATGGTCCTAGTTTTACCATCGCCCAACAAGACGGCCCTTAACTATTAATAACCATCATCGTGATTATCATATCACGATGGTCCTAGTTTTACCATCGTCCAACAAGACGGTCCTTAATTATTTATAACCATCATCGTAATTATCATATCACGATGGTCCTAGTTTTATCGTCGTCCAACAAGACGGCCCTTAACTATTAATAACCATCATCGTGATTATCATATCACGATGGTCCTAGTTTTACCATCGTCCAACAAGACGGCCCTTAACTATTTATAACCATCATTGTGATTATCATATCACCATGGTCCTAGTTTTACCATCGTCTAACAAGACGGCCCTTTACTACTTATGTTCATCATCACGATTATCATATCACGATGGCCCTAGTTATCTCATCGTCCAACAAGACGGTCCTTTACTACTTATGTTCATCATCATGATTATCATATCACAATGGTTCTAGTTATCTCATCGTCCAACACGACGGTCCTTTATATCAAACCTTTTAAACACATAAATACTATATGTCTCTTTCTACTCTAATTGTCGCATTAACTCTTAAGTTTCTTGTATCCATACTCCATAGTATATACCAGATAATCAAGACGGCATAAGATATGAATATATGAATTCATACTCCAGTTGTGGATTGCCGCTAAATATTCAATTTTATTAAGCCATTGTGCTGTTTCCGTAACATTTTTTTTTTCAGGATTGCAAGAGGTATTTTATTAACTTTGACCGTTACAGCGCTTAAAATATATGGAACAGACTTACCAAAGGATTGTTTGCAACTATATTAGAGGTTTAGTTTGATCTCGAATTCTGTACTGAATTATTCTTCAGACGCATCTGATCCATCAAACCAAGGGTGCCATCTCTTCTCAAAATATTGTTCAGAATTCTTTGAATGTTCTCTCAGCTGTTTTTGGGCACGTTTAGGCAATATCCCACTTCTGAAATTGTTAGATATGCATTAGGAACAGGAAAGGTGTATTAATTAAACAAGTATATTAACCAGCACAAATTATTTTTATTTTCCTTTCTTTACACATAAGTTTCGCTCCATTAGGCCTCTTTAAAGTATTTAACTATAAAAGAACAATTGAACAGAATATGTATTAACGTACTTACTTATTAACCTAAAATACTCTATTATAATTAATCAAGGACCTTAAAAACATTAACTATTTAATTCATTGCCTCCCTTACGTTATTATTAATTTACATAGTGACTATATAAATAATATATGTATTATATAAATAATTATATTTCTCAATCAAAATATTTCATATAAAAAAGTACTTAAATTGTTTAATACTACTCAAACGAGCCACCGCAACTGTCAACTGCCTTTTTCTCATCCACGTGAAAATTGTATGTATCTCCCGTTATCCAGCGTAGTTTTGTCCAAAACTTCTTCCTCTCAAGATCCGCTGAAAAGTCCCCCTCGTTTTTCTATTTTCCACCTCCTATCATTTCTTTTTTCTTTTTTCACTGAATGTCTATTGACATTCTAAGTTGACAGTTATAATATTAGGGAATAAAGAGCGCATCTGTGTTTGCAACCTGTGTTTAAATACAACCTGATTTAATATAATTTACTACTTTTTGATCTCATTCACCAAGAAAAATGCTATGAAAAATGTTATTTTATGTTTAATTACAACTTTGTAAGCATATGTTATATCTTTTTGTTTCTTCTATGTCAACTAGCAATATATTATAACTTAAGATTTTAGTACGATAGCTTGACTAGTACAAACGATTTATGCTATCTTACACATAATTAAAAAACCTGTAAAATTTTATCAAAACATCATAGCACAACCCATTCGCAAACCGCTTAATAATACATATGAAAATAAAAAATAATTCAAAGGTAATATAATTCCGAAATTAAACGTTTTTTTCGCCTCCTGTAAAGTTGTCTTTTTGTAGTTATCATATAGTGACACTTCAAGGACGATATAATACTTACTTATTATTTATAGAACCTTATTTGTGCCAATTAAAAACAAGGTTGAATGCCAAATGTTATAACTTAAAGTTATATTACCTATAGAACCATCTATTTCTATTCAATAACGCTAGCTAATCGCAAACAATAATAGATGGCATTCATGTTTATTTATAAATTTATATTTTATGTACTTTAACCTGATGGGTCGGTTGGCGTGGTTGGTACGCGCAGGTCGTGGGTTCGATTCCCACCCAGGAAAGATATTTGTGTGCATGAACATGTCTGTTGAACATCTGAATAAGTATGTATTTACTAAAGAAAAGTAGTATAATATGTAGTATATCAGTTGTCTGGTTTCCATAGTACGAGCTCTGCATAGTTTGGGATCAAAGGGCCGTCTGTGAATAATGTCCCAGAATATATATTGTATTATATGACATCAATTTATTAATTATTTTTAAATGATTGCAACGAAATAGAAAGTTGTTATTTGAATATTCAAGGAATAAATTTATGATAATGGAATTAGTGTAGTGGGCCTATTATTTATATTACCTATGTAGTTCTAGCTATGAAAATTAATAGCTTTTTTATGACAGTTTTATTTAAATAAGTATGTTTAAAAGTCCTGGATCCTTATAAAATATTAGTGAACTACAATTATATTTTATAATGAACTCACATTAATGAAAAAACTATAGGCGTTAAACTTATAAAATTTTTGTATCCATTTATAAGTTTCTTTCAGAGTATAGAATAAGATCAACAAAGTTTGTAGAACTTATATGCTAGGCCAGATAATTTATTTAAAAAGTTGTTTTGAATGTGTTCGCCCGCGGCTTCGCTCGCTTGTTATAAAAAAGTAGTCTCTACCCTTGACTTGAAAGCGTAACAGACATACAGATTTAATTTCATATTTATAATATTACTTTAGATTTTGGAAATCCATAAAATATTAGTCTTGTTTGCAGGGAGTATTATGAATAAAAACTCTGAACGTATCGACACCCGTGTAAATGTGGCACCACCACGCATATATATAAAACATATGAATATGCACATCATTATTTTATAGTAACTGCCAGATTTTGCTACATGTTTGTTTGTTCTACGTGCTTCGTCTATCATATTCGATGGTTTTAGGAGAATCTATAAAAGTAAAAAAAAAACCTTCAGTTTGACTCAATCCTTGCTTTAAAATGTAGATTTTAATTGATTATATTATTGTATTTTTGTCACACAAAAAAAAAACATCTCAACCTCCTAAATTCGAACGCCCAACGCATCGCATTTTGTAGCATTTTGTAGGGAGAGTATGAACGCTATTTTTCGTTATATGACGTGACCTTGGGCCACTGCCATCAAAATCTTTACATAAGAAAAGTAGATTAACCTTAGATTAACTTCATAAATATAAAAGCTACTTCCGTAAGAAATATTCGTAAAGGGAATCGATTGACAAAATGACAAAGATTGAGCGAATTACGAAAATTCAGTTTCGATTTCAACGAGTTTCAGATAATAGAAGAGCTCCGCGTTTTCAGTTTCGACTGTTTTCGTACGTTGTCGGATCGCGTTCGTCTTTATTCGGGCGCGTGTATTATATTCTTATTAAGCTTCGACATCGGTTCGGCTAGGCAACATGCACGTGACCTTCAATTTGATCCGGACGTTATGAACTGTCACATTGTCAGTTGTCAGTCAGTAGAAAGCAAAAAAATAGTGTAATAATGAATTATGAAGTGCATTAATTTTAGTTATACATATAATTTTTAGATATCGATTATTTTGTTTTTAAATAAATGATAATAATCAATTTTTCACTGTATCAATCCTTTGTGTTGGTATAAATATAAGGATTAAATATATTTTTTATTTACAATTCTTAATTACTTACTAATATTCAAATCAATAAAAAATAACATATTTATTAATCCATACGTATATATACTATTTTTAGAATCATTTAACTATTATTTAATGATGATAATAGATATAATGCAAACATTACATCACAAATATGTGTGTGTGTGTAATGAAAATAAAATTTACATAGTAAAATTAAAGTTAGATATGTATAAATTATTATTTAAGATATATTAATTGAAGTGAAAGAAACTGAAAAGATAAGAATCCATACATTAAAAAAGTTAAGCACCATGGCGACGGCGACGAGGAGTGAAAGAGATAGGGAACGTTAGTCATTTTTAGATGTACCTTTAGTGTTGAATGTTGTAATAAAAAAAATTTAGTTTTCTTAATTTTATGGAATATATAAGATTTACGTTCATTTTATGTTCTCGACAAACTTTTTTACAAGTTTAGTGACTTTGAGGAGATGGAGTCGCCGCCTTCGTTTTCTACTCACTCCGAGGCGCCTCCGCTGAGCGAAGACAGTGGTCTGCTGATTACAAGTGGCTCGTTTTCTAGTGATTCCGCGAGTGGATGGCATCATATTGCATCCGAGGTAAGTTTTATCTCTGATGCGTCATTATATATATTACAATAAATTTCTTACTTTAGTTACTTCTTAGTGATTTTAAAAGTTTTTGCGTAATTTTAGTACAAAGATCATTATTATCAAGGTAGCAGAAGTGTTTACGTTTTCGTTTTTACAACTTTCATAACTTTATTTACAGTATATTGCAGTATTACAATATTGTTTACATTAGTGTTTAGGTTATAAATATAGACTCACATGGACAGGATGCAAAAGTTTGAAACAACAACAATAAGTGCCAATCGATCTGTAACCGCATAATTTACATTGTGTTTATTATTAAAATAGTGAAAAGATATATTTTTAAGAAGAAGATTTTAAATTAATATATTATGTTGTTTTATTTAAAATCGTATTAAAAATGTGGTACCATGATTAAATTTATTTTAATTGCGATATATCTTTAAATGATAATACTAGTTTACAAAATATTTTTTCAAATGTTTCCAATCACAGTTGAAGGCAATATATTTAATAAAAAAGCTACTTCATTGAATATCAAAAAAATATTTTATACAACTCATTTAAATTTCAGCAAATTTGCCTCTGAGAATTTGTACAGCTATAAATACAGGTAAACTTTTCACAATTTCTGCTGCAATGTGACTATTTCATTAAAGCTATTAATAATGCACCAAGTATCATTCAACAGATAAACACTTCATGTAACATATAATTTTCATATTTAATAATAATAATTAAAAATAATTAGTAGTTCAAAATATGTATCATACATACATTTTCATCCAATATAATAATTGTTCAAGTCAAAAGAAGTCATATAAATTTATTAAAATGCTTATATAAGTGGCTTGAAAGATGCAGGCATAAGTTTATGAAAGTATTATTTAGAATATAATTAAAGTGTAAAATCGTATATGTTACTTATTAAAATCATTGATCGATGTTAATTTTTGACATTTCAATAGATAATACCTTAATATATTATCTGAATTAAAATCTACGAAAGTTGATTAATATATTTATTCATTGATACTTTGTGCATATACAATTAAAATTTACAATAGGCATTCTAATACTTAATACTAATACTACTAACAAAAAATTAAATAAACAATTTGAAATCTTATATCTAATTCATTATTTAACTTTTACTTTAAAACATACCCTTAATTTTTCCCATTGTATATAATTTAAAATGCATATGTCAATGTTTTTATATTTTTTGTGATAAATGCTTGCTACAGCGAAAATGTTTATGTGCAAAGCCAGTTTTATTTGTTGTTACCTAATACTGCAATGCTATTTGGTGATGAGTTAAATAGCAATTATAATTTATCTAATGTATTTTAACACTAATTAGTAAATTTAGTAAATGAACTTTTAGCTTGCATGTACATACATACAAGGCCGCTATTATCATAATTAACTTCATGTTGTCAATAGCGAAAGGGCATACTTTAATGTGAATCATAATCCCTATATATAAATAAATATGTTGTAAATAGATGGCATTTAAGGAAATGTTTTAAATATTTTTAATTAAATTTAAATTGAACCTTATAATGTGCACTTATTGTCTGCTATGGTTCCACGAATCAAACACAATGTAATTGTCTCGTGCATTGTTTTATGTTTTTTTTTTAATGTATTTATTATATAGTTATTTTGGTTTGGTTTATATATATATATATGTGTGATCATAAAATAAGAATGCTTAGAAGGTATGTAGGCCCAAGCGGATTGAAGCCATTCAATTCAACCCAAATAGGTTGAATACGTTTGACGTCATGTCAGTCGTCACTATAAAGTGTCATAGTAAACAGCTCGCGCAATTTATTAAAAAATGACTTACTGTGTAGTAAAAGGGTGTCACAACGCTACTCATACAAAACTAAGGATAAGAAAATCATATTCATACGTAAGTACTATTTGGCAACTTATAATTTTAGGTAGATACATTCATTAAAACATAAAAATATTTTGTAAACAAAAGACGTCATTACAATAAAAATGTTGTCAGCTATGGAGAACATATTTACCACGATTGCTTAATATTTTAAATAATAAAAATCTAATAATTATTTAAAATTATTAAGTTAACTTTTTTAAATTACACATAAAACATTAATACTGTTCAAATAATTATTTTCTTTATGATTGTACATAAAATAAAAGTAATACTAAATAAACTTAAAAAAGAGGTCATTAATATAATAAAAGCTTAAGTAAATAAATAATATTTCAATATATAATTATAATACTTTTACAAACAAAAAGTATCAATTTCCTCGCTTTATGGGGGAAATGTCTATTCACTTGCAACATAATTCGGTCGTATCGTCGTATCGTATTCGTGTGCGTCTCGGTGAATGTAATTACGAGACACTTACGCACGTATTAATGCTAAAGTAGCTTAAATTTTGAGCAAAACTATATGACACTATCCTTCTAAGCGTTATTATTCTATGTGTGTGATTTATTTTATTAATTTAGAACATTTTTATATTATATTGTTTGTGTCCTTAAGTAATATTAAAATTGTAATTTAAAATAATTTACAGAAGATTAAAAATATAGTCGTAAATAATCTGTCAATCGAAATCGCCCAGCAACAATACTTTTATTGTTATATTCAGCTGTGAAGGTTGGCAGAGCACTTGTAATATTGGTGTTAACTGGCTTACTGAATGCCCACAGCATCGCCAATATTTGTAAAGTGAATTTACTAATTAGTAAACATAATCAATCTTATTCTCATTATTCGATTACAAATTGAAGGTATTATTTATTAATATCGAATATTTAACGAAAACTGATTTATTGTAAAAGTTTTCGTAATTGCGTTGGCGCCAGTTAATTCGCTTACGCAACATTCAATATATATATGCATTAAATTTGGTATTAATATTAATACATCGTTATTAAATTAATAGTGTTATCACGAAAAATACAATATTATTCGCAAATAATTAATCCCGTAGCATTCACGAAATATTCGGACTGGTAAAACGTGGTACGATATAATAATAATACAATAATCCGTCAGTAGTGGAAGAGTTGCCGTTGTGTAAGGACATCCGAGTTTCCCGGAACGACAGCTCTTGGTTATAGCCGTTCCCGACGATATAGTTGGGTATTTAACTCAGCGCATATACATCGATGCTCTTTGATATGCAGTTGCAAGAGAGCGATTTCGATGAGCGGTCGTTGTCGCTCTGCGAGTCAACGGAGGCTTCGGAACGCATGTGCGGTGATTTTTTTAATACAGTGAAGAAAGGGCCCGGTAAAGTCATCGTCACTGCCATCGAACCCCCTCCTGAATTTCAGGTAGGTAACGTACTTTCCTAAATGTTTAAAATAGTTTAAAGAAACTTTTTTATTTTCTAAAGTTGATTGAGTTCTTAATATAAATAATTTTTTTATTGTGAAAATGTTTACAACATTATATTTTGGAGATAAAAACAACTTTATTTGAATTGTATAGGTTTATAAAAGGTTTTATTAGGTCCTTACATATGAAATTGGCGTTTTGTACAGGAGGAATATAAAGTCAATTTTTTTTTGTAAAATATATTTAATTAATCAAAGTATGCACCGTTGTTATCTATGCACTTTTGCCATCTCATAGGTCCTTTACTAAAAAAACCATGGGGGCGAGAATCAATAAACTCTTTGAAGGTGGTTTGGACTGCCGCATCGGAGTTGAATTTTTTTCCTCGTAAGAAAGTTGTCCAAATTCCGGAAAAACGGTAATCTGTTGGAGCAGCTGGTCTCTTGGTCCGGGGAGTACGGTGGATGTCGCAGATATTCCAATTGTAGCTCATCTAACTTAGTGGTTTGTTGTGCAGTGTGTGGTCTTCCGTTGTCGTGAAGCAGCAGTGGCCTAGAGCGATTGACCATACTCGGTTGTTTAGCAGCTAGCTCTTCCTTCATGGTTTGCAGTTGCTGACAATACATATCTGCCGAAATCGTTTGGCCAGATTTTAGAAAGCTGTAGTGAACGACACCTGCGCTAGTCCATCAAACACTCACAAGTAACTTTTTCTGAGTCAATTTTCGTTTAGGGCAGGATTTGGCTAGGTCTTCAGGGTTCAGCCATTGCGACGAGCGCTTCCGATTATCGTATCCACTTTTCATCACAAGTAATGATTCGATTTAAAATCCCTTCATTATTGTGTCGGTTGAGCAAAGTAACACAGCCGTCGACGCGTGTTTGCAAGTTCGATTCACTCAATTCATGAGGTGCCCATCGTTCAAGTTTTTTTACTTTCCCAATTTGCTTCAAGTGGATTAATGCAGTTTTATCACTTACCTCGAAGTCTGCAGCTATCTCTGAAGTGTTTTGTGATGGATCCGCTTCCACAATAGCCTTTAATTCTTCATTTTACACTTTGGTCTCCGGCCGTCCACGGGGTTGGTTCTGAAGGTCGAAATTTTCAGAACGAAAACGTTGAAACCAAAAACGTACTGTGCTTTCTTTTGCGACACCAGCGTCGTACACATCATTAATCCTTCGAGCTGTTTCTGCAGCACTGGTGCCACGGTAGAACTCGTACTCGTAAATATACCGATATTTTATGTTTTCCATTGTGCGGTAATAAGCGACGCCAAATAAAAAAATCATGAGGAAAAAACAAATGAATGACTGTTTTAAAAACTCAAATGTACCAGCTAAATGAATATATAAATTTGAGTTTGGAATTCTTAACCAAAGAGGAGATATTTCAGATCAAAGTGGTTTGTACGACAAAAAGCTAATTTAATATGTAAGGACCTAATATTTACCGATATCGGAATACTTATTTTTTATCGGCCCGCGATCGCAAAAAATGTAATGGCGTTAGCTCAATAATAGTGAAAGTTTTAATAAGTCAATTTTAAAGTAAAAAATAAACGAGATAAATGTAAATATATATTGTTCCAGGATAATCCAGATACAAGTATAGATTGTGTACCCGCTTTTGTGGGCTCACCAATTAAATGTTTGGCTGTGTGCGTGCCTCCATCAGTTGTTTTTACCAATAATATTAATAAATCAAAATCATCGAGCTTAGAAGTTGCAATGACCACTAGCCATGCGTCGCCGCTGTATCCGAGGAAATTAAAACCCGAGTCGCTTTACGAACGCAGGCAGTGTCTTAATCACCGATTCGCGAGTCCGAGACTTTTACATCTCAGTCCATGTCGAATTAATAGACCTTCTTCTAGAAATTCTCTTACTTCACGACTTTCCAGTAGTCATAATTCCCTCGTAACCCAGTTTCAAGCGGACGACTCCAGCTTCATTACGCAGGCTATATCGCACGACACGTTGTCTGCGAAAACTTCCGACATAACGGACATGTACAATGTCCCCTTCGACAGTGATATCTATGCGGTTCCCATTGATATGGTTCGGCCTAGTCACAGTAATGTAAGAGGCAAGGGGAAAAAGCCGCAGAGGACTAATAGAAGGCGTGGGAAGAGTTGTTCTCAGAGCACCAGTGTTAATAGCGTCGCGCCAGACAGAGGCTACAAGTCTAAGGAAACGAGGCATAGAGACACCAAATCTAAAAGGCATAGCTTGCCGAGTTCGTCTTGCAAGAAGAACGTCACCGATTCGGATACTGACTCGCTCCACTTGACTTTACGTGAGATGAGAAAGTACCTCCATACATTGTACTCAAGTTCCAGCGATTCTGAATGTCGAAATACGATTAATAAGAAAAACAACACAATAATAACGAACGTCGGCATTCATATGCGCCACGGCAACAAAGATACTGGCACCGCCGTATTCCTAAAAGAGAGCAACGATATATCTAGAACGGTGGAAACGAACAACAATCATAAGAAAGCGAATAAAAATACATTGAGTATGAATTCCAAAAATAAGAAGCATAAAGAAAATATTCCAAAGGATTGTAGTATTATAGAAGAGAATAAAGATAAAGGGAAAAAGGGGAACAATCAGGGTTCGAAAGTGAAGATGTCTCCGGTTCGGATGCTGTCGATGAATTTGAAGCAAAGTTTCTGCAATCTATTTCGATGGCGGAAGTCGAGTGACAGTGATAGTGTGGAGAGAATCGGAAGGGAATCACCCCCGGCGGCTGTTCGTAGAGCCCTTCCACCGCTGCCACAGTCTCCGCACCCATCGAACTCCCGTCGCTCAGCCAACGAAGAGGATACAATTATGGATTTTGCCACCTCGATTCAGAGAGTTAAGGACGTAAGTATTATCTCATTATCAAAATAATCTATTGTACGTTTCACAGTCCAATGAATTTGAGATAACATAATTCATTCAGCCAGTCGTCGTAGTTGACATGTACGTGTCTTGTTATAAATTTAAACAGCTTTCAATTAACAAAATTGTCGTTACGGCGGTGTTAAAAATTAAGCCCATAAAGCGTTAAAACCCCAAAAGATCGTACAGTACAGAAGAATATCAATGTGATTCACTTTCATCCGATAAAATCGGATTGAAGGGCATTGCTAACAAAGCTTATAGGCGAACTTTGTTCAGTTCGTATCTGGATTATTTGTTATGCTTGGAATTTTCCAAGCTTAACGGTACAGTGTTCAGCTCTCAAAGAAAGAATGGACTACAATTCAATAAAAATAGATGATAGATACATAGACCCACTTAATAGCATTCTGAACTTAACGTAATTAACAAATTATAGTAGTGCGACTCGCAATCTCTAAATGGAGCTTTAGTCACATTATTAATAAAAATAGCAATTACTAAAATTGTAAATTGCTGAATGTATTGTATTCTAAACATCAAATCATCGACTAAAGAGATATTTTTAATCAATTACCTAAACAACGAAATCGAAAAAGCATTTGCGTTTCCAATAAGTTAACGGATCAATGTATTTGTTTTAAAACGTTATGAACAAGATACGTTGATGTTTAGTTTCAACCACGTACGTACGAGGGGGCGTTTTTATGTTCGCGGAATGGGAGATATAGGATGAAAATAAATAAACCAAATTATTTTTCTTTTTCAATATATACCTGCAAGACGAATATATTTTTTCGGATCTTTCAATTAATTTATTTATACGTCCATAAAATTTTTTTTTGACTTTATCCTCAAAATTCATCGCTGGTAAATTTCTTACGCCGGAGCTCTTTTTTCATTTTTGGAAACAGGTAACAATCACTCGGGTCCAGGTCTGGGCTGTAGGGTGGGTGACTCAAAATATCGAAGCCCACCTTATGCGGGGCAGCCAACGCAACACGGCTCTTGTGGACGGGCGCATTGTCGTGCAAAAGAAGCACACCTTTCGTAAATTTTCCCCATCTTTTATCTTTAATGGCTTCTTTTAATCGCTCTTATATTGAAGCGTAGTGTTCTCCGGTTATAGAAACACCTTTATCTTTACAATCAGTCAATAATATTCCATCCGAGTCCCAAAAGACCGTTGCCATAAGTTTCCCAGCTGACTGTGACACCTTAAACTTCTTGGGTGGTGCTGTGCCCTTTTTATCTCACTGCACAGTCTTGTTTCGACTCAGGTTCCTAATGATGAACCCAAGTTCCGTCTCCAGTAACAATTCTACTCAATACACCATCTTTGTCTTGATTGCAGAGGTCCAAAAATGCACGTGAACACTCTACGCGCTGTTGTTTTTGCGGCGGCGCGAGCATTCTCGGCACCCATCTTGCGCTGACCTTAGTCATTCCAAGATGATCGTGCAGGATTTTAAAAATGGTTGTATCAGATACTCCAACCATTTCTGCGAGTTGTTTCTTTTTTAGTCGAGCATCATCGAGTACAATTTTTTCGACTTTTTGAATAAGTTCTGGCGTGGTCACCTCGATGCTCCTGCCTGGCCTCGGGTCGCCTTCAACTGATTCCCTTCCTTTTTTAAATAAACTGTGCCACTTGTACACCATGGTTTTTCCTGGGCAAGAGTCGCCGTAAATCGATGACATTTCATTCAGTATGGTCGGAACTGAGCTTGATTTTATCCATATTTCACTTTTCACTTCCGATTATGTTGCTTGGTTGACGATAGCTCAAAGACGAATTGTCTAATAACAATGAAACCTCGTTTTTATATTAATTATGAATCACTAAACACATTACGATCCTAATGAGCATAATTATCCTCCTCCAACCCTCTCATTCCGCGAACTTAATAACGCATCCTCGTATAGTAATATAAAGTCGAGTCAATTCCATTTTAATGGATACGATTCCGGTAACTCCAGTTTTTCAAACAGATGGGCTAATGAATTGCAAATTATAACAAAAGTTTAGTCAATCTTTAAAGTCGCCGTAGTACAAGTCGTATTCCCATGACTCTATTCTCTATGCATAGCATTGCGGTCCGTTTTTTTCTCAATAATGAATATACTGATAGGGGTTTTTCCTTTTAGTATGGATGGTATTGGGGGCCGATTTCGGTGGAAGCTGCGGAGAAGATACTGTCTAACGAGCCTGATGGGTCATTCATAGTTCGCGACAGCAGTGACGACCACTACATCTTCACGCTCACCTTCAAGCTCAACGGCCTGAGGCACGTCAGGATAGAACACGATCAAGGTGAGTGATGATTGAATTTTTTTTATTTCTATTTTATTTTAAACTCTTATTTATTCAAATTATAAATGATATAGTTCAAGTCTAGTAACTGAATTGATGTGATAAATCACGTTATATGGCGAGTTCTAGTTGCAATTTGTAGAAGATTCATGTCACACGACGGAAGACAGTAACGGTAACTCTATTACAAACAAAGGACTTTTTACAAGAAGGCCGATTATGCTCTATTTATTGGAATATCACTTTATACTTTAATATCATAGCCATTTCTAAAAATAGTATACTTAAATTAATTTCCTTTAAACGCCTGGAAACGCTAGAAGGTATTTAATTTGATGATACTGAACTTCAACGTAAAACATCCTTCGTATAATTGATAACAATGTAACTAAAGTAAAGTAAAGTGAAGACCATTAAAATCCATGTGCTACGAACAATAATAGCTCAAGAGTCGCTATTTGACGTTTATTTCCGTCCGTTATATAAAGAAGAGCTTGGTTCAAACAAAACTCTAATTGAATTCATCTATAACTTTGCAAACTAAGCCTTTTTCATTGTATGGATTTGTGGGACGTAAAAGGTTTAATTAACTTTACATCCAATTTCGCACAGCCCAATCCGGCGCAAAGAAAAGCGCCTGCCAAGTTCTGTCCGCAACGCTTGCGCTTTTACATTTTTGTCTTGTTTTAACGAGCCGATGGCACAACTTTTTTTTTTATAGTATATGTCAGTGGACTACCATATGCGCCACCTGATGGTAAGTGGTCACCAACGCTCATAGACGTTGGTTTGTACATTTCTTAAATAAAAACAACATCGCCACTGCGCCACCAACCTTGGAAACTAAGATGGTATGTCCCTTGTTGTTGTTGCCTATAATTACACTGGCTCACTCACTCAAACTGGAACACAACAATACCAAATACTGCTATTGTGCGGTAGAATATCTGATGAGTGGATGGTACCTACCCAGACGAGCTTGCACAAAGCTCTATCACCGAGTAAATGGTCTGTTGTCTAGATTTGGCTAAATTTCACATTTCCCCGTCGTTTCTCGTGAAGGTCATTTTATTTTTTTTACTCGTGTTTATGGTAAGCATTCGCTTGTGTTAAAGTATTTGCTCTGCCAGTGAATTGATAATACTAGGTATATTTGATAAGATTCCAATACGTACGTCTGGGACGTTACGCAAACAGTTTGCCAATTAATTGGATGCGGTTTCAAACGCAATGTAAGTTACTCTCACGTTACACGTACTAAAAATACTTATTTATAATAAGACGAGTCTCTTCGATGGTATATAAGTCGTTTACCGGAAGTGTAAGACAAATATAAGACAAACATATAAATTTTTTTTAAATATCCTGCTTTCATTATCAGATAAAATAAATATGTGTGACTTCATTGCTCATTAAGTTATTTAATGTTTATTTATTAATAGTTTTATGCCATTCAATTAATTTGTCGTCATCGATTCTCTTATTGGTTTTACGGGACGTACTTACGATAAAGTTAGATTGTGGAGATTGTGGAGAGGATTGGTTTGTCTTCTTTCTACGACACGGAGAAGAAAAAAAACCTTTTATAGGTTAAAACTAATTTTGCTCGGCTCGATGTATTTTCGCCTGTTCATTGTTAAAAGTTATATATATTTATATATTATGCCTTACGTCATCATCAATATTGCCTGACGTAGCGCTATACAAACAAACCTCACCGCGTGAAATTCGAACCCATAAATTGAAAACTTCCATCAATTTTTTGGCATCCATTATTTTTTTTACATTTGAAAATATATAACTTTTAGCTGATTTGTTGCTCTCGTTGTGGTTGCGGGAGTTGTTATACGCTATTCGGAGGCCAACTTTATTCTTCTGTTTTGATGAAATTCGAACCGACTTTGAACGGTAGGGTATGGTGGTTCTAAGAGAACTGCACCGTGATATATTCTTTGTACAAGTGAGATTTGCCGGTTGATGAACCCAGTATTCAGGTGCTTAATTTGTTTTTATATTTGGATGCAACAGTTCGAAATGTCCTTAAGCCCTTCTTCACTACGTGTCCTACGTAGTGATTGTGTTAGTGATTTTTCGAATTGGTGCATCCGATTCTTATCGTGTTCGTAATGTAAAATATCGTGAGTAAACCCGCATTGGAGCTGTGTGGTGGATGTCTTTATCCAGCCGTGGAATATCAACTGACTGTTACGTACACATTTATTATGTCAATAATTGTATTATTATTGTTAATTTTGGTATCCTAAGAAACATGTTGATTTATCCACATTAATGCTAAAATCTCTACATTTAGTATATGTTATTTTACTATGTTTATAAGATTACAGTGTTTTGCGTTATATGTTTTTTTTTGGAACGAAGATCGTTTACGCGGCTTACAGTAGAGTGCAATGGCAGTGGTCGAAGGTCACGTCAGAAACGAAATAGCGTTTAGCGTTTCAGAAGCGAAATATTGTGGGTCGTTCGAATTCAGTAATGCGCGAGCGCTCCACGCACGCCAAACGTTTGTTTTTTTTTGAGAAATGTCGCGTCTCCATTCCTTTTTCGTATGCGGGCCGGCTTCAGAATTCAGCACGACGAATCTCATTAACTATTCAATCTGCGGAAAATAGTTTGATATAAAGGAGAACGGCAGTGTTGTATGGGTGTTTCGTACCGTTAATATAATTTCGCGTGGTAGGATATATTTTGTTTTAACTGGTAGTTAATATGGTAGAAAAGCTCTTTTTAAATTCTTAGATTTTTAAAAGTTAGGACGTAAAGTTTATAACTAGTTTTATTTTTAAAGTTATATAGTATTGAACCTATGTAGATTGTTACATATAGGTATGGCGGCGAGAGACATTTAGACGAGAGTGACTACATACTTTTGGGCTGGTATGTCACTCTGGCGGAACGTCAAATGGACAGCTTAATACTTACATCACGGTTGGACGTCATCGACGGATCGCCGCTAAATTATAATAAAATTGTAATTGAATTGTACTAGAGATGAATATACCTAACGTTGTTATTAATATGGCGATAGGTACATACATATTGTTTTACTGATAAATTATATGTTCTATATTGCTTGTCGCTATCTTTTCTTATTATACTTACCATTAAGTTGGTAGATTGAGTTGAGGATTGTACCTACTCAGTAATGTACCCCATTAGGAGACACCTATGTCCAGCAGCGGACTGGAACAGTTTGATAATGATGAAGTTGTTAGGTTTTGAGTATAGGCAAAATAAAACAATACTTTATTTTTGTAAGAACATTTATTTTATTGTACTTATAATTAATTTATTCTTAATATTACTTCATCTAAGAAGGGGGCAGGTCGAGTAATACCCTCATGGCGAGCATAACTTAGGTAACAAGTAATGCTTATCACATGTGAGCAGCATCTCACTATTGTGAAACCTACAATGCAGCTACATCAAACTCGTCATTTTAATTAAAGCATCTATGTTGTGCACACACAGCACAGTATATAGCGTTCTTTCGCATAAATTCTATCAAGAAATAGATTTCGGCGGCGCAGATGCTCAACTCAACATAAAAATGGCCAAATTATTCACTAAATGCTCTGATGCAGTCACAAACCACAGTCGAAAACAATAGCAAAGAAATGAAGTGACAGACATATTTTCCTTACCTGTCAATAAATAATTGCCACATAAACAAAAAATAATATTGATTCCGAAAATCATTCCTATTATTAAATCGTTAATTATTATTATTTTACGCAAGAATTATGCATTATTAGCTATATAGCTATGTATATAAGTGTTTAATTATATTTTATGTAATTTTTATTTATAAACAATTAATTATCATTTCGATAATTGTGTTATTTTACATACGCCAACTTCTAAAATCAAAACTGCGTTTAGTTTATGCTTTTATTACTATTATTTATTCAAATCGTTTTATTGATATTATTAATTATTCCAAAGTTTTAAAAATACTACACTTATATGAAAATAAATGGCCTAATTGCCTTAATAAGTTGTACAAATTTTATAACAAAACAACAAAGAAGGATGCGGTACGAAATCTGCCATTCTCCTTTGTAGAAAATTTTATGCTCTTTTAGTTTAATTACCACTGTTTTTATGAATCTCGAAGGGATATTTGACAAAATCATAATTGATGTGTTGTATATGAAATATTAACAAAAGTAAAACTATTTTTAAATACAAATGAATACAACATTGAATCAAAAAAGGTTTTAATTATGTTCATATATCGTACGAAGCGAAAACAGATTGTCGTTAATATTTACAAAAAAGCGTTTAACTAGATGACAGTAACGTTCGACAAAAAGATTAAAACTCTTAATCGCATTTAGGAGGCGCCTATTACTTTACTATTAGAATTGTTTTCGTGAGCGCCCTGACTTTTGATGTTATCTTTAACGGAAAACAAAATTCGTTCAGGCTTTAAAATATTCGATTTGAAAAATATACAATACTTAAATACATATATCAAATTATTGACAGAAAAAGTAATTCAAAAATAAATGATTTTTATAACATGTAAATCTGTATTAAGAGAAAATAATATGCAGCATTTATAAGCTTGATAGTTGAGACCATACCTCTCTTGTGTATGTAATTAGGCACACTGGCGCCTCATTACCGGCGTCGGTAGAATATCTGGTGAGCGGATAGTACCTAACTAGAGGCAATACCGTGTACGCGTTTTTTAATAAAAGGCTTAGCAGAAAACACGAATTTTAATTAAAACGGCGTTCCAATTACGTAAATAGTTATAATCATTAAGATCATGCCGCGTTTACGTACTTCTTTTATATTCATTTTCTGTCGTTATGGCCGAGTGGCTAGAACATGTAAAACTTAACCGAATATTGCGATTTCAAATGCAAGCAAGCCACATTGACTTATCATTTGCTAAAGAACAATGGCAAATCTATGTCTCGAAGGTTTTTGGCATCCTTAAATTTCATTTATAGAAAATTAAATAAGTATTAATTATTTTAAGATTTTTTAAATATATCCTCATTTTTGTTAAAAGACGCTATTTATTTTTATTAAAAGTACATCAACTTGTATAAACTGATGTACGAATTGCCAATAAAATGACAACCAAACAAATAGTTATGTAGAGTACAAGTATTAGTATAAGTAGTTACTGTATCGATTCAATTAAACGAAAGATCGATATAGACTGGTTGCTTATCTTTTGATTGAAAAGCGCTGTTTTTTATCTTTAATGAAATTGGTGGTCAAATGTTGACATCAAAGCCAAGCTACTCGTATCAAATTCGTAATTGATTAAAATAGCTAAGAATCATAACAATATCGTATCGATATTAAACAAAATCGGATCGGTCCTGTAAGCACACTATCAGCTCTACTTAGGACTTTAAATTGACAATTAACATTTTATCTTTCTCTATATATTAACCCCATATTGAAGTTGCAAGACCTGTGTATACGACCGTGGGATGAAGTATAAATGATTACTATAATGGGCTATTTTCAAATACGTAGTTCATAACCTCAAAAAATGAAACTCTAATATCTTTTTATTCCGACTTTCCAAATAAAAATAGGTCCATTTATAGACTCTGGAACTAACGCCGAATCTTTGACATTTTTTTCATAACGGGATGCTGCGATTTGATCCCAGATATTTTTAGTATGGAGACCTGGCATTGTTATTTGTGTTAATAATTTATTTCGTGTTCGGCGGTGAAAGATAACATTGCGAGGAAACCTGCATATGTCGGATGAAATTCTACCAAATGTGTCCGCCTTTTAAAAATCATGGTGGAATAAACTCAGTGGAACAAGCTGTCACTATCTCTATATTTAATTGCGTCAAGCGATTGACATCTTACCGCCATTGTCCTTTAAAAACTTACTAGTTACACAATGGCTTTGATTATAATCTCCCTCTGAATAAGCTATCGATTTTATTATCAGGTGTTAGTAATAATCACTTACGCCGCCGGCCGAATGCGTTGTCCGAGGCCTTCCGGTGTAAACATCAATTAGGTCGTGTCCAATGGCGTCAATACTTCATTATGTAGATTAAAAAAATGTCCTATGTCAAAGGCGAATCTTTTAATTATAACGTTAATTAGAGGTCTGATCTCAATTCATACTAAATTGCCTTGTTTTTGCGAAAACATAAAACTCCATGAATATTGTTTTAAGCAGTCGTATCTAAAAGCATTTCTTGCAATGTGAAAATAAGAAAAATATAAATAATCTCACCCCGGAAGATTCGCTAATTAAAGAAAATTTTAAAGAAGTGAAAAACTTTTAATTGCAATAGATTTTCTTAAGAATTTTTAATCATTTCTTACTTCCGAGGCAAGGTCTTAGACGTATTTTTTTCATATGATTTTCTTTCAATTATACAGTACGTAAAGTTTGTTTTTTATAATTAACGATGAATGACGATATTAAAGCGCTCTATTGGGTTATCTTACGATCAGCGATAGGCGAGACACTTATTCATTTATCGGCCGATGAATACAAAATTGACCACAAATCTCCAAAATAGAATGTTGTTCACGGGCTGTTTTCGTATCGGTTTACCGAACTGTAAATGGAGCGTAATTAAGCAGCGTACATTAGTGCAATTCCCACTTTGTATGTTCAAATACCATCAATGTTAGGTACGACAAAATACGAGCCACGTTTGACCGTTCCTCGGTCTATTCATATTACAATTTCGTGTAACACTCGCCAAGTATGCCCGAACGATTCTGATTTCATGTTAATTTTCCCATTGGACACAACTCCGATTCCATGACTGAGGTCGATTTGATTGCGATGAATTTTTTTAACGTATTTTTTGTTTTTATTACATTTCGTTCGCTTTTGTCCTGTCAGAAATACGTGTTCCTCGAATCATTTCAAAGGTTTTCAGTAGTAATGATTGCAATATATTTTATATGAATGTTCCACGTAGAGCTTCAGTGGTCCCATTTATGTTTAAGGATTACGTACAAAATACTCTATACGTACAAAAGCCTTAATTGAAACTGATACCGCAAACTGAATCCGGATTCTAGGTATTAAGTTTTAAGATGAATAATATTATTACCAGGTAATTTATTAAGAACACATTGACAACTATTTATTATACGTATTTTTTTTCTTAATTAAATGACATGATATTTGATCTTCTTGATAAAAATAAATAATTGTGGTTTAATGTTAATAGTACATTATTGCTATTGATTTAATTCGTCCGAAAGTGCAAGTGGACACTGATTGACAACATCGTAAATATTTAACATACGAAGCGTAATATAAATTTAATTACGTCAGTATATCCATATATCTATTTGTCAGCCGCTGTTCTGCATGCGAGATACGTGCATGAAATTTGCAAGTTGATGCTTCGAATAGAACCGTCCGTGATATTTATTAAAAGGAAAAAGAAAATCTTTTTAAGTTCCCTTATTGAAACGTGAGGGTGAATTTTTTCGCGCACTCAAACGTGTGGGATATCATTAGACTAGTCATTTCGAATGAAATTGAGGTTCCATTTGCTTAACACTTTTCATTTTAAAATTGCGTTTGCGAGAAATTAAGATTAAATTTAATTCGTAACATGTTCATCGTATATTATTTTTGTTACACGTATACTGCGCGAATCAATTACAGTGTTTGACTGATTGTATGTTATTATATAACTAAAATCTTTAAACCTTCGTACTTTATGTCACAACGGTGGACGGTAGCTTTCACGCTGTAAACTATAAAACAGGCGTTTGCGTTTTGTGAACTACTAAATTATTTCGGACACGAATTTTTGGTACATTTCATAGCATTCATGTTTTAAAATCGAATCAACAAACCTGAATAAATAAATTTTATGTCAGTGAACTCAGTAACATAAAACAAGAAACATGTGATGTAAATTACCTTCAGGAATTTTGATATAATATAAAAATAAAATTTGATTTGATCGGATTTATAAAATACTTGCATTATTTCGTCACGACTTCGGGTAGAATTCATACCAAGTAAGCTATCCCATTTTCCTCCCTTAAAGTTAAAATTTCAAAGAATCCATAAAGTCGCGGAAGGAGTAAGTTTGCTAAATTTTAAGTTAATTTCAAAAAGTTTCGGAGATGTCGGGATGAGACAGTACTATTTCGCTATGTTAATATAGTTTCCATTTAAATTTTAAAAAGTAAACCTTGCATCCTTCTTTAATAGTTATAAATCCATTAACATCGTATACATCGTGTTTTAAACTAAACAATCGTGTCAAAAATAGGAAAATTTGAAAATGAAAACTATGACGTGTCTAAAGTCACGTAGAATTGTGTAAAGCTGGACATTGAACCATAACGGAGCGTATTGGAAATATTTATTTTATTCGGCACAAAACGGAATTTCAATGTAACGCTATTTCAGGGATTCATACTCAATAAACACGAGGTGAAAAATATTTTCATTCATATTCAATCAAACCCTCTAGCAAAAATAACAAAGAATGCAACATTTTCACGTCTATATGGTAATGGTCGAAACTTTGACATTCATATCGGACTCTGCGTATAATATATTTAATAAAATAGTAGAAAACACTTCTATCGCTACGTGCTTGTCTGTCCGCTCATCACGAGAAAACAATTCCATGGTTTCACAATGAGAAATAAAAGCCCTTTGTCCAGTAAATACATATTGTAAGCTGCAATAATTAAGCGTTACCAAGCGTTACGATTCACTGATAAGGAAATGATATGGATAATAATAATAACTGTTTATTCTGCTGATTATTCTCGGTAGAATGCGAATTGCAAACCAGTGGTAGCTTTAGAATTAATATAATCTTATAAAATTATTCAAATGTACTTCTAACAATAAGAGCCTACCGAAATAAATAGATTTTAATTTTTGTTTACTAGAGTAAATATATTACTAGTGGTGTACATCATATTCCTTTAAAAAATAATTAGAGGCATACGGTATTATGGCTGCTTGAGGTTTTGCATCGACTTTGCTTTGCGACGAATCTAAACTATTTGATATTAATTTGTTATGTTATTATCAAACGTCAAAGTAGTCACGTCATAAAACGAACGATAACATTCAAAATAAATTCTAGAGCAGTTGAATTATTTGGCAAACGAAACTAAAATTTACCTTTCAAATGTCGAATTTAGGTTTATTTCAGACGAAACTATTTGATTCAAACCGTGTTAGACTAAATCAAATTAGCTCGGGATAGACTTGCTTACTTCAACCATTTATTACATTATGAAAGCGAGAGCTAAAACCTCAGCCGCGGCTACTCAAAACAAGTTTCAATAGGAAGACCAAACTCCTTCCATCCATATAGCACATTTACTCCGGAAACCAATTGAACAAATTTTCGCCCTTCAAAATAGTAATGTATTGTAAAAAAATAATATAACTAAGCGGTGTCAACCATTTATTATTAGGTGGCCGACTTGTCAATCTCCCCACCTAAGCAGGGCGCACGTAGTTTATTGGTGACTTTTTTCAGTTATTATTTTGTTAAACATCAATAATTTGTATTGCTGTGTTCTACTTTTAAGGATAGGAGTCACAAGGCACTAGGAACATTTAAGGAATATTGACGTGATATAGCTTTGGTTTAGCTGCTTCTCGTAGCGCAGATGTTTATGATAATGAGCAAAAGCAACAACTTATTTTATGGTAGTCCATTAGATCATATTCTTTCTTTGATGTATATATGTTTATACATCATTTATAAATGTAATGCAAAATATAATGTGCACGTGATAAAATCAAGCTAGTTATTAATTTAAAAAAAAACATATTTATGGCAAAAATCTAATTTTTAGAAAAATTATCTCACTCGATATCACTTCTTTGCGAGAATGCTCACTCACGTCGATTTTAATAAAATTCATCATGCCGTTGTATGTAAGTATCAAATTATAAATAAGTATAAAATAACTTGAGATGCAAATATTATTTCGACGAAAGCGCAGTCGATGTTGATGTCTATGGTACAGAGAATCGATCTCATTATAATGATAAATAAGACGTAATTAGTCCTGGATGAATGTTTTCTCTGTAATGTCTACTCACAGCAAGATGTACTTTCTAGAAAACAATGTCGTCAAGTCTCATACGTTTTGACCAAGCTATTTTCGTTCAGGATGAACCGGTTAATCCTTAAACCGGCGTCGGACAGTGGCATACATAATAAATGATGTAAACCAGATCCTAAAATATATTTATACATTGTGAAGACCCAGTTATCTATGCGGTAAAATTTATATCAAATATTTCGTTTTTGTTTCCATTAATATTCAGATAAAGAATCGGTTGACCTTTTCAGTTTCGACATTTTAGATACCTTGCTTACCTCTGACCTTAAAGACACTGTGGATTCGTTTATAAAATTGGATATAAAAAAATAACAGTATTCGATTATTAGTTCAGCTCTTTCAGTAGACATTTATTTTTATAACTATATGTTATCTTACCTTGATGGGTATAAAGTTTTGAAGAGTAACTTTCCATTTTATTAGACTTTATTACAGGTTAACGATATGCAAACATTAAAGTTACATCGAAAAACGACAGGTTTTCCTCAGCGTAGACTGAACTTTGTACGAGATGAATTGTAAACACAAATTGCTATTTTAAAACTTATTTGTTGCAACCGGGACTGTAAAACCTCGCTCCCTCTTGTTATGATCATTGATCGGTCTATTGAATTTAATTATAGTACGAATATAAGTGTTGAATATAAGTTAATTATAATACAAAATAATAAGTGAATAATAGTATTTTCGATATAATTCGTCCGTAGTGTTCATATAGTATTTTATTTATTATCAATAATTATTAAATAAATTTCAGATACCTATTACTGTTATTATATTTAAAAAAGTATTTTGAACTCAGAAGTCATTTGTACTTTTACACTTTTTGTTTGATTAATTATCAGTTATGTCATGGAAGCATGTTGTATATTACGACTAGCATCATTATTCAGTAGTAAGCGCTAACGGAAGATTTTCTTTTTTAAATAATTTGTTAGTGCATTTTTAGCGCAATACTTTTTTCTAATCCTTAAATTATGCTTTTGTATGCTAAAAAGAATGGCACTCGGATCTCTCGAATGGATAACTTTGAATATGGAGGGGATGTAGCGCCCTTTAAAACACATTATGTTTGGCGTCATTTTGAAAACGATTACGATAGACTTTTTTCCCTAAAAACGCTCAAGACTATTTTATTTTGACTATTTATACATACAAATATTATTAAATAATGGAGGTTCCGCCTAATTCTTAAATTTCACAATAATTCATCAATACTTCTAATGATATGACCATGATATCAAAATTCTTTTGTAATGTATAGATTACAATTCGAAACATTCAATTTATAAAATTATTATCTATAAGTAAGGAGATATATTTAAAAAGGGTGCAAAATGATCATCAAGTAATTGTTTCAGGTAACTTCTGCTTCGGGGGCTGTACGATGTTCAAAGCGCAGACGATTGTGGAATTCATAGAGAACGCAGTAGAGACGTCGCGCAGCGGCCGCTATCTGTTCTTCCTGAACCTGCGTCCAGTGCTCGGGCCCGTCAGAGTACAACTGCTGTATCCAGTATCCCGATTTAAGCGTGTGCAGAGCTTACAGCATATGTGCAGGTAAATATTTTTATAACTTTAGTATAGTTATAGATTTCATTCAATATATTTTGTCAAGGTGTTTAAACGATTGCTGAGCAACCATTATGGATTAATTTAATCAGTTTTTAGTCTAGTAAAAATTGTCTGCAATTTGCAATTTCTTAATGACGCTCCTCCAATACATTTATTTTAAAGCTGAAACTTTCTAGTTATATTATAAAGTAACTCCGTTGACTGTCTGTGATCAAGAAGAATATGGCAACTTTTGAAATTGTTAATCATTGAATTCCTAACGTGCATGTGTCAAGTGTCAAAAAAATCACTTACAGCTTAAATTCAGACGTTCAAAACGGCTACTTTAAGTGCTCCTTATAGATTTCAATAAGTTTCTTTCCAGAGTCACTTGAAGATTCATTAATGCCACACCGTCACTTAACTTTGTAATGATTAATATGCTATTTACTATTGACGGCATACGCGCGCCATATACAGCTTTATTTTATTGAAACGAAAATAGCCGTTTAGGTGCAATGCAGTTTTTTAAGTTAGATGAAGTAATATGAGCGTCATAAATATCAATAGACCAGACTTTTATATCCCGTAAGGTTATCTGAGGTTTGTGAGTGACTCAACGTTATCTATTAAAAGTTTTAGCCGAGTTCGAACTATTTTCTCCATTTTTGACAGAATTGATTTTCCCAACGCCCAGGCTATTTATTATCAGACGAATCGATAAATCATTCGTCTGTTTTTTGAACAACAGTATCGTCTATATTATCTTAATTTATAGGATTATTTTATTATGTCATTGACATTTTAAATGTTATGAGTATGATAAATCATTATTAATTTTACCAATTCTATATTTGTATGTCTGATCTATTTATTGTCAATAAGCTTGACATTTTCAAAAAGAAAATAACAAAATTATAAGCATCATAATTCCGAAAAATTTAATTATTTTTAAAATTGAAAAGTAGTTTGAAGAACTTGAAAAATTTACGAATTGATTATTGACGTGAAAGTAGAATTGCTATTCTTTTGCTTTTTTTTTATAATATTTTGGTTTTATAATTTGATAGGCTAACTAAACGTTGAATATACTTATTTTAGTTTTTATTAATTTGGTTGACACGATGCTAAATGAGCAGACCCATTTTTTTACGCAACAAGCTTTGGATGTGGTGTGCGATCTATGAGAGGGGTGGGTAAATGAAATATCAATGTAATTTGATATAATTCAATTAACGAAATAAATCAAAACAATCAGACGAAATGGAGACAGATAACTCAAAATTGAACGAAAAGCGAATGCTAATATGTACGACAGAAAGTGACTTTACTTAGGCGAATCTGGACGCAGAAACTCTGGATTCAGAAAGCACACTGTCAACTATGGGCTAATGGTCGCAAAATATATTATAACAACAAAAATTCGTACGTTTATATAACTTTTGATGAACTTTTGATAAACGATTTTGATGAAAAAGACTAAACGGAACCAATTATTTTAATTTGTAATTCTCAGTCGTTTTAATGATTATCCTGGACAAACAGACATCATAGACAGACACTTCAATTTTATTTATTTGTGTAGATTTTAAAAGCATTTATCATCGCGATAGAAAAGACGACAAAACCAGTAGTCTTCCATGTCAACTGGTCAAAATATATTATTAATTCGAATTTAACGCGGAGTGAAAAAATCTAACAGCGTTCTGGTTAATATATACGCCATATCGACCGGACAGATAAATAATATATAAAAATGTCGCGTAACACGCTATACTGGGGATGGCTTTTATTTATCAAAGTGTCTAGTGGTCCGCTAGATGGATGAATAAATCTTATTAGACGTCCGTTTAGCGGATTACTAAATTTAATTATTCGTCCGTCTAGCGGATATATGTTTATTATTATTATTATTATTATAGTTATAACGTCAAAAAAATATGAAAAAATATTTACTTCCGCTGTTTCTCTTGATACGCCTATTACACTTAAAATTCTAGGGCAGTCATGTAGGTTAGATTATGTTAGGTTACTTTTAAAGCACATCGCCAGAACCGAATCGGCCTATGTTCACTAGTATAAAACACCAAAATGATAGGAAGTTATAGTTCGGAAGTGACATAACCTTATGAAACATTAATTGTTAGTGTTAAAAATGACCCGTTAGAAAAGGCAAGATACTAATGTTTTGATGAACACCTATATCCATTTTAGCGGACGATTAATTAATTTTATTCATCCGATAATCGGATAGCAAGAGCCTTTATTTATTTTTCGCTTAAAAAAATAGCATGTACGTATTATACGAAATGTTATTGGCTTCCATATAGATTATAATTTTCATTGATTATTAATAATGTATGAGCAAAAAGCTTATGAAGAGTATAAATAAAATAAAAAAGGTTAAAATAGTTCGTAGAATTTGTTCGAGGCACGGGATTTGATTTTGTAATTCAACACTGAGTTTTTTGTATGTTTTATCTGGTAGAATCAATGTTCTGAGCCGGAAGTAGCTTCATGACAAACTGAGGACTAATTCTACTAATTTATCAAGGATACGATACGCTACCGATTCTATCTATCGCAAAAATAAACCTCAGCTGAATCGTACCCGGGAGCTTAGTCAACTGATTTACAACTGTTAAGATACGTTTCCGATTCTATTCCGATGTAACTTGACCGTAGAATAGGAAAACAGTTAAATGGCAACGATTACGTTTTGGTGAAAGTCTGTTTAAATAAAACATAGTTCGAAGTATTTACACGAGTTGTAACTTAGTTAGCATGAAATAAAACACTATAAATAGTTGGCGGAATAGTAAATTGTCAAAGTTATGAATGTGTTCAATTGTATTAGAGTAACTTCTAATTTTAAACTTTTTTATTGTATCATTGTTTATAGCACATAAAATCAAACTCTGTATTAATTATGATTTCATTCGTATGAGAAAGCAAGCGAACAGTTTCGCAATCGAATGGAAAGTGGCTTACTTCTTTTTTCTTCTTCTTTTTTTTTATAGCACATGTCGGCGGACGAGCGTTTGGTCCACCTGATGGTAAATGGTCACCAACGTCCATAGACATTGGCATTTAAGAGATGTTAACCATCGCTTACATCGCCAATGCGCCTACAACGGGGAATTAAGATGCTATGTCCCTTGTGCCTGTAATTACACTAGCTCACTCACCCTTCAAACCGGAACACAACAATACCAAGTACTGCTGTTTTGTGGTAGAATATCTATTTGTATCTAATTGTGGTGGTACCTACCCAGACGAGCTTGCACAAAGCTCTACCACCAATCTAATCACCAAGTGAAGTGCTCTTCGTCTGTCTAGTTTCAAAGAAGCGTTAGTAATTTCTTAAGGCTCATGGTGGGTGATGTTACGGGAGGAAGCTCTCCAGTCCGCATCGACAAAATGAGTTTGTAGCTTAAGGCAGACACATACCTACACGCACCGTTGAAAGAGCCTTAGTGTAGTGCGAGGATATCGTGGTCGTCGGCCGTGCGTAAATAATCCACAGAACTACACACCGCGGGCTTACGTTGCAATCTTGTACTCATCGTTCCTGTTATAAGCTTGTCACTCACCGTCGATCACACTAAACCATAAATCTGTCTTATAAAAATATTTTCAGTATAATTCATATGTACGTCCCAGAGGTTGAAACTATAAAAAAAATAATGTGAATTCTTAGTCAAGACTATATTACGAGAGAAAAGGTAGCATCAATTCGTATAATCATATAACGTAATGTACGTTAAAATGATAAATAAATAAACGTCACTCCCTACATTAAAATCCGATACGTTTATTTTACGCAAAAGAGCCGTCAAATTGTGTAAGCTGTTAAAAATATATTAGTAGTAAAGTACATAATGTTGCCACTATAATAAATCGGCAAGCAGCTTAACGATATTCAATTTAACACTGAAGTTAATCTTATTTTATTTTAACCTGACTCTTTTTTTCTGTTTTTGTGTTAAGTGTGAGTCACGAGTCGAGTTTCGTACTATTATGATAGGCGAAAAAACTAATATATATAATGCAAAGAAGGTAGAAATTAAGATACATCTTTCAACCCTACGGCTACATGCGAATCAATAAAAATAAGTGTGAACATAAAAGTAAGCTTTATTTATTCCATGTGCTAGCAACTGCTATGAAGTCAAACTCAAAACATACTATATGAAGTTATATAAATAAAAACCAAAAAAAAAACTTACAGATTCACATTCAATTAAATTAATACTTTAATTGAGAAATTTAAAAAAACAATCGTTTTTGCACAATGTCTCTGTTTTTTTAATTCTGATTTATAGATTATGATATATTATAGTTAATGTCAAAATACATTAATATATTTTACACTGTTATGTAAGTTAAATACTTTCGTCAATTACAGTATACTTTGTAAAACTACTTTTATATACGCTATAAGAAAATATCGTTGGTTTAGTAGCTATATGTAAGGCCGCAGACATGGTGGTCCTGGGTTCAATTCTCAGGTCTGACCAATAAAATGTTATTGAGATTTGCTGTCAAATTCTCAGTAGCAGCCCGGAGTCTGGAAGTTGGAAGTGTGTACACTCCTCGGAAAGCACGTAAAGCCGTTGGTCCTGCGCCTGAACTCTTTCCGGTCGTGTCGGATTGCCGGCCCATCGGGTTATGAGAGTAAGGGAATAGAGAGTACACCTATGTTTGCGCACACACTTGTGCATTATAATATCTCCTACGCAGTTGGCTAATCTCTCTTGAGATTGGCCACCGTGGCCGAAATCGGTCAGGAGGGTCATTGTTATTATTATTATTAAGACAATGTTTTTTTTAGTATATAAAGTAATATAACGTCCTAATAAATAAGTTTAAAAAAAACTATGCACTGATATTGTGTTCAAAATTTCAGCTGAATGTGTAATGTGGAAGTATGAAACATTTAATTATGAGACTAAAATTACAAAACCAGCAGTAAAGAGACAAAAAAATGCCCATAATTGAATTGTTAAAGTTTCTAAACAAGTTTTATAATATAAAATACAAAAACTTGATTTCAGACAAGTTGCGAACACTACGAGAGTAAAATCTAACCGTTCACGGAATAATAGGGTCGTGAACTAAATAAAGTAACAAAACCATTTATTTTTCAATATAATTACCCTCAACTCAACCAGATCGGGGTAGTGATTTTTCTAACACTTCATAAATTTTGTTTTTTCTTTGTCCTCTAAATGATTCGAAAAAGTCTCCAGTGATTTCATTGTTGTCTGAAAAATTTTCTTCCCCTAAGCTTTATATTTTTTAATTTGAAAACAAATGAAAGTTACTAGAACAAACGGTTCGAATCCTTATTTGTGTAAAGCCACCATCGCAACTTTACTCTTGTGAACCGGCGTTTGTAAAACCGGTGGCCGTTGTTTTGCAAAAGCAATACACCTTTCAATAATTTTCCCCGTATTTTTTCCATAGATTATTTTAATCACTTAAACATTATAGTTTGGTTCCGTTTTGTTAATCAATTAATAAAATCGTTATCTCAAGCCAACTGATTCGGACCCTTTTTTGGGTCGGAAACTCAAAATTCATTTGGGGCGCTAAATAGACATCTAAATTTGGAATCGTTTATTTATGCCGTCTGTGGTTTGGTTTTGCTGCTAACTCTATAAGAGGACCAAATTGAAACCATTTTAGTCATGTAAATTCGTCGAATTATAATTAGCCGAATAGGTTGTGTCAGACAGACATTCCGATTTTTTATCTTATAAAAGTTCTTCAACTAATGTAGTAAACTCTTTTGACAACTACGTTGCTAACTTATGGTAATAAATAGATGGTTGTACCAATAACGCCTGCTGACAACAAACCAGAGCAACTAACAATGCTAATTTTCTATTTGAAAGCGCAGCTTACATAAGGCTTTACGAATAAAGCATGCTTCGATCGTAGCATTACTCAACTCAAACTTAGTACATAAATCAAAAGTAATTTTAAGCCTTTATTTGACCCAGTATCAATATTCTTATCAACATGGGACACATTACTTAACGCGTTTGCAAATATTAAAAGTAAAGTAAGAAAACAAAATGTTTTTCATTTATTACAAAACTATTTTTCGTCCGCGTGTTTTGTAGGTGTAAGGTATAAAAAAGTAGCCTGCGTCCTTCTTTTACGTTGAAGTTTGCTTCATACCAAATTTTATCAAAATCGGTTGTTACAGAGTTACTTCCGCAACGGTTAGTATAGATAACTAAATACGTACTTGCATAAGTACAAGATGATGATAAAATTGTAAGTGTCGAAGTTTATCGAAGGTAATACGAATTGAACAGACGGCAAGGTATCAACACAAACATTCCGTTGAATTAATCAATGTGCTGATATTTTGAGGCCATCAAAATGAGAATTGACACACAACAAGCGCATCGTTATGAATGCCACTAACTAACTTTACTCAATTTGTCATTCGTTACCTGTTACAAAGCGGTTACCATTTCTATTTGCGGACGACGAGAGAACATCTCTTTCATACGTGTGTACATGTTTACTGTTTAACATTTTTATTATTATTTTAACGTGCTTGTTTTGTGTTTATAATAATTCACCTCGTGTTCGACGGTGAATAAAAACATCGTGAAAATCTACCACAAGTGTATCAACTAACTCTCATTGGAGTAGTGTGATGGAATAAGTTAACCTAAATATGTGATTCGGCTTTAGCTCAGCAGTGGGACATTTAAAGGCTGTTTATTTTATGTAATAAGAATGTTAGAAGTTGTTAGTATTGATGAAACCATAAATTAAACCTACGACAGCTAATTTAAGGATATTTCAATGGATACTTAAACATTTGTAATTTTGGGACGGTATCCAAGATGAGACTCAATATAAAACATATACAGATTAAATGTATTTCATTTGTAAGTTGAGCTATAGCCTTCTAAAAATCCTTGACTATAAACGTATTAAATATGTTACATTAAAATGGAATACAATATGTATTCCATTTACCACATATTGTATGTTAAATTATTTAAAAAAAAATGAAGTTTAAACTTTATCGGAAGTGCAGAAATATTCAAACTTAATTCAAAATCATTCAGACTGACTGTGCTTTACACGTCTCACGAAAATCAGCTAGATTTATGAAATTCTTCCTACTCTTAAGTTACGCTCCAGAGCTTTCGCTGCATATTGTAAGTGATTTCCTTTGAAGATATCCTTAAATTGACGTCCGTTGGAATATTAAAATATATTAGAATGGAATATTATAAAACGTAATAACGTACTTGAAATACTGTCGTGAAAAAATTTACAGAAAAAGCCTTTTATTTATTCCAACGAATTTCTGGCGTGGATGGAAACATTTTACGAATAAAAATATGATTGGAAGACGTCAATCACAACGTGGACTTTTAAGAGTTTTCTAACAATCTACGTCGCTAGTTAACCCATAAACGCTGTACATGTAAAACCACAACACTGTTCCATAAAACAATTTAAAAAATGTCCAATTTTTTTTAATTTACATCGTGTGTTTACATGTGTGATGTTTGCCTTTTTAATTTTTAAATTGTCGACGACTGTATGCTTTGTGTTGTCAGTAAAGTATATCTATACTACAGGATTCAACAAAACTGGAACCGGACCTGTGAAGTGAAGGTATCGTGTGTCGGTTCTATTTATGTAATCATTTTTAAAATACTAAGCAAGAAATTTATCCCGATTTTTTTTCTTTTTTAGTTAAATGACATATATTACTTACGCTATTGCCCGCACCTGTGTTGCCATGTAATTTTATATTGTCGATCGAAGTAACTGATACTTAGCTTTCTGTAGGCGAACAAGTTTTTAAAATCGATTTTGTAGTTTTTGAGTTATGCCCTTACAAAAAAAACATACAAATAATCAAATTTTACCTTTATATAATATAGGGTTTTCCATTAAGGGCGCTTGATCTTTGAAAACTTCCATCGTAGCGTGTGCTGTGTGGCACGTAGCGCCGTCCTGTTGAAACCACATGTTGTCCAGATCCATATTCTCGATTTCAGGCCAAAAGAAGTTGGTTATCATCGACCGGTATCGCTCACCATTGACGGTGACGGCCACACCATTATCGTTTTCGAAAAAATACGGACCAATCACGCCTCCGGCCCAAAATCCGCACCAAACAGTCACTTTCTGCGGGTGCATTGCCACTTGGTGAACCTCGTGTGGATTGGTCTCGTCCCAAATACGGCAATTTTGCTTGTTGACATAGCCATTCATCCAAAAATGCGCCTCGTCGCTGAAGATGATTTTTTTGCCAAAATCGGCGTCAACTTCCAACTGCTCTAATGCCCAGTCAGCGAACACACGGCGCTGTCTATGGTCATTAACCTTGAGCTCTTGGGTCAGCTGGATCTTGTACGGATGCAGGCTCAAGTCACAACGCAAAATTCGCCAAGTTGTCGTCTGCGAAAGGCCGAGTTCCTGTGCGCGACGCGGAATTGACTGCCGCGGGTTTTCGAGGACACTGTCGCGCACAGCGGCGATATTCTCGGCAGATCTCGCGTTACGTTGACGCACGGGAACCGGCTGATTGTTAACTGACCCGGTTGACTCGAATTTGTCCACCAATCGACGGATAGTCGACTCGGCAGGACGATCATCGCGACCGTAAAACGGGCGAAGTGCGCGGAACGTTGCTCGAACTGAAGACCCATTTTCATAAAACAATTTTATGATTTGCACGTGCTGCTCGACACTGTAACCTGCCATGGTGGTTTGGGAGGACGGAATGAATATAACACACTGCATTTGACAGCTGTCACTCAAACAACATGGCCGCAATCAGCTATCAAAGTTCAAGCGTCCCTATTGGAAAACCCCTTATTAGATAAATAATCATGTTGGGCTATAGAAAAAGCTTCCATGCAATAGGGTCACCCTGTTCTAATTTGTATTTTCTGTTAAATTTTGTGTACAAGCTTTTTTCCAATATCTTTAAAGTACAGTTTTTTTATATGTATAGATTTTTGTTGAAATGTTTATTAAACATAATGTTATTATTAATAATGAGATTATTATTATAGCGTAATATTAGAAATGTAATATTAACAGTCGGCAACAAGTATGAATTGATATGAAATTACAAATATATTTTCAATCAACTGCATGGATGTACATCCCGCCGGCACATATTTCCTCTATATTACTAACGAGCCGTGTTATTGATATAAATACTAAATGTTATGATTAGTTAATTATTGACTAGCGTTGCGAATTGCGATGCTATTTCTTTCATTCCCGGTAATTTTGAACTGTATATGCTGTTTCGTACAAATTTGAATGTTTATCGTTTCCGCTTCGATAAAGTCGTATCGCTTTAAGAGCTTTACATCGTTCTCTATAAAAATAATATCGAACGCAAAAATTACTATTCAAATTTGGACTTGTAATTTTTCTCGTCCTTTGTTAAAGTGGGTTCACAATATATATAAATACAGTGGTGGTCATATAATTAGAAACGCTTCTTATGAATAAAGAAAGTATAACTTCAACGTACAAATGTTCGTAAAAAATATACACATTCAGTAATTAATAATCATGCAATAATATAGCCACTCAAATAAAAAACTTATTAAATGCATAAAATATAAAACATATCTTACTTTTAATTACAAAATGAGTCTTACACATGTAGGAGTTTATTTTTTTTTACTGGCCGCTTGGACGCCTATTTAGAAACATTTTAAAGAAGCATCCATAGCTCGTTATTTTTTTGAAATTGGAGAATAACATTTTATTTTCTATTATTTTGGCGGCAATTCAAAATTTAATCTGAATTTTATTTTGTTCAAAATGGGCAAAAATAAAAGTAGTGACGCGTCAACTAGGAAAATCATTGTTAATTTACATATAGATCATAAGTGGGATCTGTTACTGACCGCTTGGACGCCTAATTAAAAACATTTAAAAAAAGCATCCATAGCTCGTTCTTTTTTGAAATTGGAGAATAACTTTTCTATTATTATGGCGGCAATTCAAAATATATGGTAAATTCCGATGGAAAGCGCTATGTTAGACACCCTGTAAATAATGCTTTTAATTATAAATGGATCAATGGCAATACAAAAATATCTTAGAGCACACAATGATTCCCTACTCGGACGGTCATTTGCCTATAACCTGGATTTTTCAGCATGACAATGATCCTAAACACACGGCCAATAGCGTCAAATGTTTCCTTAGCGAACAGCGTATATCCGTTTTAGATTGGCCAGCAAATAGTCAGGATTTAAACCAGATAGAAAATCTCTGGTATATTGTTAAAAAGAAAGTCTCAAACAAACGTAACACCAGTCAAAACGAACTATATGAAGCATTTGTTGAAGCATGGAATTCAATCCCCCTAGAAAAATGTATGAAATTGATTGAATCAATGCCACGGCGTTGCAGTGCTGTTATTGAAAATAAGGGATACGCCACTAAATATTAATTATATTTATTGGTAGACTGTGGATAGTAGCTATTTCGTAAATAACAATACTAATTACTAATACTTAAAAAAATATTGCTTTTTTTATATTTTTTGTTGTTGTTTCTAATTAGTTGACCAGTATTGTTCATACCTTAAAACTGATTTAAATGTTTGTGCGTAATTGTAATATTGAAACTGCACTTGTGTAATGGGATTTATATTGTTTTTCTAATAAATGATAAATCGTTGAACATGTTGTTGTCCTATTTATTGTTTAATTTCAAAATAAAAACGATTGCGGTGAAGTATCTTACATAATGTCAAGGACCGTTGGTAGTGTTCCGAATTATACGACCACCACTGTATATATATATATATATATATATATATATATATATATATATATATACAGATACAGTATACTGATAACAAAGACAACAAATAATATTAAATCATCAACAATATGTTTATTATTTCGTTTAACAATGAATATTCAATAAATCTCGTTGAATAAATAAATTCTCTTAGTTATTATCTTGAGTAATAGGTCACTATTGTACCTACATTGGAGCACAATAACTTAGAATATGTGCCTTTGTCTTCGTTATCGACTTCAATACGATAGCTCGTCACCAGTCTCACAATTATTATTATTATTGTTATGCTACTAGAAACCTTCACGTAATGGAGAGCCACAGTGAATGAATAGTTTATATTATATAAGTAAAATAATATTAGCATTCGGTTCGAGATACATTTCATAGAATCGTATTATAGTTCTCATATTCGGCTTAAATGCTGTTGTAGCATTATTGATAAACAAGAACGTGATGAATTAGAAACACAAATAAAGGACATGAAAAAGTACAGTCTGTGCTTGTTTTGGAACGGCTATCGATTCAGTTATGTTAACTTTTAAATAAAATATTTATTCTTTTTTCTTAATTATATAGTAAATTTGTTTGTATTCGTAAAGATAAAATTGTTGTATCGAAGTTCGTCCTACGCGTCGCTAGACGCAGCATCAGTGCTAAGTAAGTTACGTTTCCATTACCCTATTATTTAGTCATACATTTTTTTAGTCGAGTCGTCTTTGATATTGATTTTTTTCATAGCTGAATAATAAAAAAGTATCCTTTTATTGGAAGGATTTTTCACTGTTCGAATATTATCTTACAAGAGACATTTTATATAATAACAACGTTCATTGTTGTTTGTAATGCAAAGGAAAATAAACTAAAACCGTTGCGAATATCGCATTTGGAAGAGGAATAAAATGTTTTCAGGGTATTCAATCACTTGTTACACTTTTATAATATTATTTTTTAAATCCGCCATTGCACACTGCGAGCGCTGTGTTATCGAATTTTACGCCAGTTGAAAAAGTTTTTATTCAACCACGAATAAAACTAAATATGTTACGTATAAAATATATTATTTTTATGAGTGAGCTTGTTACGAGATGAAATGTTTCAACTTATCATTTTGTGAGTTTATTTTCTCTTTGACTCTTTAACCAGAACAGTTTAAAAAATAACCCTTGAAACATTTTTACATTTATATTTCGGTTTTATATATGGGAGATCATAACCGCCTAGATGTGTTTACGAAGTGCTGAGATCTTTTATTCTAATTTGAAATAATCATTTATTATATAAATATATATTTTATTTGAAAGCATAACATTTATTATGCAGTTTAAATAAATATCAAAATCAGTGATTTTAATACTATAGATCTAAATTCATTATCTTTAGCTTGATTATATTTTGAGTGGGTTTTTTCATTTCATATTTTTTTTATATATTAATCGTGTCAGTTCTTTATATTCACAGCGTGACAGAACCGCAAAACGAAATGGTTTGAAATACATTCTGTGTTCTATCGTTGTCCGAACGTGAGTGAGAATTTTAAAAGTATTTAAAAGCTTTTAAAATAAAGCTGTTTCCATGTTGGTAAAATGAAATCCTCAAACCGTTAAGATTGAATAAACAGTCCGTGCGGTTCAAAGAGCGCGCTATTTAAACTCTTATGTTACTAAAGCCTCGGTAAACCTGTGGACGAAACGTTCCGTTTATCCCCGGAAGATTTATCAACATCGGCCCCCTCGGTTACAGATATTCCCATTTAAAACCTCATCCAAATATTAATTAAATTTACAGCTTGATGAGTTTTTATATTGATAGGATTGCTTAATGTAAATATAATGCGTATTTCATGTAACTTGTGAAATTAAATATTTATTTTCAACGTATTTAACGGAGCGAATGTATTTTTTTCATTAATAATTTAATGAAAAAAATACGTTTCCTTTGTTTAGCTTCATTAAGATTTATATTGTTTCTATTACCGAATGGAAATTTAAAACAAATATAATTTCTCCAGTTGCGGTTGATTTTTATTTGAATAAATAGTACAGCCATTGTGGAAATATCATATTTCACGTTGTCGTTTAAATGCTGCCTCAATTTAATACCGCAGGCATACGCTTACAATACGACTATGTTACGTTTGTACATAATATGAAATATAAAATACGTATATAATATGTCTTAAATTTATTTGTAAGACGTATTCTATGCCGATATATACATCCTCCCTGCACACAACTCTACGTACTTACACAGGCCAAATTTAGAGCAATTTGCTAAGTGGTTATGCCGTAACGAGCTATTAGAAGCAGAACAAGTTCAAAATCAAATGCGTTTGATTTAAAAAAAAGCAAAAGCAAAAAGCTCAAATTAAAAGTGAATTTCATATGAGAATCGTTTATGAAAGCATTTGCAAACATCCCTCTTCAGAATTCATGATAATTAACGTGTAAATGAACGTGGTTTCGACTTACGCTATCCGAATTGGTAAGTGACTCGAATCATCTTCCAATCGATACATGAATGATATGACCATTAACTGCACATCAATCCTGCGATTTGAAATTCAGACAGAGATATGTTTCCTTTGAATATAGTTGTTTAAACTGTTGCATTTCAGACTTTGTTTATTTAATGTATCTTTTTTGTCACGCAAAGAGAGACAAAGTTTTTGATGTTATGATGTATACCTTTTTTGCGTTGAGTAATAGAAATGTAATGGAAATGAACTTAACGAACGATTTAGCGAAATTTCAATGTTTTTATTGATTTTAATGAAATGTCTTGTGTGATATCGATGATAAGAAATTTACGGTTGCAAAACATGAGGGTTCGAATCTCGCGTTGAACTGACAAATGTTATTGTACTTTTTTTGCCAAAAAAGTCCCAATGGTTAATAGGATTTAAGAAGTTGGTATTGTTACACTTCTATTCAAACCAATTTCCGTTCAAGTCGTCCGTTCCCCTCTCGTTAACGACCCGTCGGGTTGTGAGTGTGTGCGTATATAGAGCACCTGTCATTGCGGCACACACCTGCGTACAAATATATCTTACGTACTTTACTAATCTCCGTCGAGTACTTTACCGATATCCAATACCGATTAATTGAAATTGAATCTTCTTCTTCTTCTCAGTCGTACACGCCTGACGGAGTGGTCGTGGTCATGGAAAGTCTGATGAGTTGCTTGCGGCTTTTGCGAGACTTCTCCATTTCTCTCTATTGATGGCACTGCGTGTACATTCAATAAGGGAACACTTCGTAGACAATTTAATGTGGTCCGTCCATCTTATGTGTGATCTGCCGCGAGAACGTTGGCCTTCTACTCTTCCTTGAGGATTCGCATTTGCACAATCGACGAAAGTCTTTGTTTGATGTGAAGCTCTTTAAGGATAGAAACGTTAGTGTGGTGAGCAGTCCATTTTATTCTCAGCAGGCGTCTCCAGCACCACATCTCAAGCGCGTCAATCTTTTTACGACTTTTTTGATGGATCGTCCATGTTTCAGCTCCATACAGGAAAATAGGAAACATTAAGCATCTCATTAAGCGAACCTTGGTGTTTTTGGTTATGCGGCGATCTTTCCATATTTTCGTGAGCTTTTACACGGCTGATCGTGTCATGGCACACCGTCTTCTAATTTCTTCTTCGCAACTTCCAGTATTTGTGATTGTGGAATCCAGATAGGTGTGGCTCTGGACAACTTCGCACTTAGCTATTTCACGTAAGTCGGGTCTATTGTTGGTTTTACGATCCACCACCATCACTTTGGTTTTATCTCGGTTTACGGTGAAGCCAAAGTCTGAGTTAGTTATTTCCAGAAGCGAAAGAAACCGTTCCATGTCTATTTGTGACGTCGTAAGAAGAGTAGTATCGTCTGTATACCTCAGGTTTGATATCAGTCGACCTCAAATTGATACACCTTTGTCCCAGTTTTCTAAAATTATGCGCATTATGTATTCAGTATAGATATTGAACAAGAGAGGGGAAAGAATACATCTCTGTCGAACACCAGCCTGAGTTTTAAAATTCCCGGAGTCGATTCCGTCCACGCGAACAGCAGAGATAAACTAGATGTCGTGGTACACCCATTATTAATAGTATTTCCCACAGCTTCCACCACTTTACGGTGTCAAAAGCTCTACGAAAATCCACAAAGCATATAAACAGTGGGTTATTGAATTCACGCGCTTTCTCTATGATTTGTCTTAGGTTGAGAATCTGTTCGCGTGTTCCCTTTCCTTTGACAAAGCCGGCTTGTTCTTGGGCAATCTCTCGGCCTATATATGCTTGTGGCCTCGTATTCATAATATGAAGAAGGACCTTGCTTGCGTGGGATATCAAAGATATTAGGCGGAAATTGTTACACTTTTTAGTTGAGCCTTTTTTGTGGAGCGGGATGAATAAGGAATGCGACCAATCCTTAGTCCATTCTCCCGTATTCCATATTTGCTGGCAGATGGAGTGTAAAATATCCACACCAATATCCCCCATGGTCTTAAATACTTCTATGGGAATTTCGTCAGATCCTGTAGCCTTGCCACACTTTAGATGTTTAATAGCGGAAATTGAATCGCGTGTACCTTATTATAACTAAATTGCATTAAGTCTTGTCGCCAACTTCATTCGTGTCAATAAATACAATTTATAGAATTGGAAGCTCTTAGATTGGCAATCACCTTTCAAATCGATAGATTCTTTGATAGAACGGTTTCAAGTTGTAACGACTCCGACTGCAATAATTAATGTGCCTTGATATAATATGTAAGTGATGCGTTTCGATTTCAATATTCGATGTTTATAAATCGAAAATTGTATTGGGCTTTGTAGAGGTCCTTTAAAGTTTTGGTATTTTAAAGCTTCACTGAGAAAAACATTATGACAAAAAAATCTTATGACGGGTGAAATTCTACTACATGTTTATCCCATATGAGTGAGAACAACGTGTCAGAATAAGTTGCAAATCTTCTCTTTAAATAGGAGGAGCCGTTTGTCCAGCTGTAGGACATTAAAGGCTGCTATGTGCTGTCACCTTAATCGCATATAACCGGAAAACTGTAAAACTCGTTTTTTATAACATACTAACACGTACGAATTTCAGTTAATAATTACTATACCTATACTTCATTAATACCAAACATTAACTTTCCATTCCGTTTCAGAAGAAATACGAACTATTACGTAAATAATTTATACGTAGCGACAATTAGTTGCAATGTCAAAATATTATTAACTTAAGTATATTTATTTTTATTCATTGATATGGACTGGCCAACAGCGCTTTAGAAATTAAATCACAATCTGTGCATAACACTTTATTAGTACAGCATTAATTGTGATAAGAGTTGATACAACTATTTCAATTTTACTTAAAACACTAAATTTTATATAATAATTACAGATATAGGTAAATAAGAAATAAACAATAACAAATAAAAATATCAATAACATATCTTCAAGAACGAAACGATTTATAAATTATATTAAGGATTTTTATTTGATATCCGTATCCGCAGGATATAATGCACGCCTACGTTTCTCGCCGGTCCATAAATATCTCTGTAATTTTAGAATTATATACTAGCTACCCGTCCTGACTTCGCACGGGTAGAAGAAGAGTCATCTTTATAAAAAAATTTTGTTGAAAGATAAACATATAAAGACGCATCCACAACAGCGTGATTTTAAGGCATTCCCTGCCTCGCACAACCACTCTGTGGAACCAGCTTTCGCCGGCGACTTTCCGAACCGATATGATATAGAAAACTTAAAGAAAATATCGTAATTATTCCTTAAAGGCCGGCAACACAACTGCAAACCGTCTGGTGTTGCAGGAGCGTTGCCGGCCTATAAGGAATGCCTCCTTTTACATTAAAAAACATGGACCTATTTATTTCAAGCGCAAGCGCCTCTTATTTTACTTAACATTTATGCTTAATTTGTGATAATTATTGTCGTGCCCGGTGGTAAAGGTATATATCGTAAATACATTTATAAGTCCTCCTTAAGAGGACATTTTATGAACTCTCTTTTAATCTTATTAAATCAGTGTGATATCAGAAAAAAGGGAATGGTGTTGAAACATTTAGTCGCATGTATTTTTATTACAGTAGCAAAGTATTGGCTTTTTTCATAGTAAAATTAAATGCTCGTATTTCATGGTACAGTAGCCGCGGTTTTGAATTTTTGACATAATAGCTTGTATGAGAGACGTTTTTTTATAACAACAATCAATTCGTTTTTAACGAAGTAATAGCGTAAAATATATTTCATAAAGTAGGAAATTGGAGATAAAAGATGTTTGAAAAAAAAAACAACAATTATTATATTTTACAATTACTACAAAATAAGTAAATAGCTTATGGTATTTCCGTTTGTTGTTTTAATAATAATTAAGTTTACATACGTAGCTTAACTGTACTAATATTATTTTGACTTATTTTTAAATTATGTTTAAGCGTTTAACCCATAATAATATGATGAGTTTGTTTGAAAGCTAATCTCACGATCCACCAATACGATTTGAATTTTTGTTTTTGCGTTAAGACTACCCCACATAAACATTTAATGACGTGGTAGGTAGCACACCGTGTATCGTTTCGACGTCGTATCGTGGAAATCAAGGTTCTATCTCACATCACGACATTGTAACATGCTACGATGCCTTGGACGACGTCGTTTATATCATGCCCTTTGAAATCTTGAATTGCCATAGTTAATCTCGTGACGATGTCGCAACGTTATACGTCGTGACGTGTTTTCTTGAGAAAGGTACACACATATACATCATAGACTATATTACATCAATGCTACGCACGGCGTAGCAGTAACGTTTAACGTAAGCATGTGACATCTCGGCGACACTTGACCGAATATGTTGGCGCAATCTATGATTATTATTATTTTGTGTTTATAATTAATCAATCGAAAATGTGTCGACTGAAAATGTATAATCCTGCTAGTATTAATGCAACTTGTCATTCATTTCAACAGCAATCTTGGTGTCATTCGCTTTTTCTTAGTTTGCGTGATAAAGGCGTAAATGCTATGACTTTACATTAAATACAACACGCATTATAACAACGAGTATAACAACAAAATTCATTAATTTCTATACGAGGGGAGGTACAAAAGTTCGCCTAATTAAGTGAAAATATTTAATTAGTACCACCATATTTGGGAACTCATTAAAAGTATATATGTACTACGTTTTCATGTATGACGCCATTAGATTACGAGTAAGCTTATAAGTTTCAACTTAGTATCTAATAACCATAATATAATTGGTAATGCTACCCATTAAAAAAAATACATTGGGTTTTACATATATTACATTACATCTGAGTAGTAAAATGATTATATTATTATGTTTTTTACTCTTTAATAGTACTGTAATTAACATTAAACCAATATCCCATTTTAATGAGAGCATTATTTACGAACAATTTTTAATACTGTACTAAATTCGCTATTGCATGTTGATCGTAATTAAAACAGGTATCTACCGTACTAACGACGGATAAAGAACTCCCTTCGCTGTCTCTCATCAGCTTCCACGTTGTTTATTTCGTTAAGTCGATGGGGAATATGATTTCACGGTACGTTTATTGTAAAGATTGACGTGACGTGAATGAGGATATTATTCATATTATAGATAGATTGATTATATACTAGTGTGACGTAGGAAACGAAGCCACATATAACTAATATTACATACATGTATACAGTTTAATATTATGAAATGTGTGACGGAACCACAAACAGAATTGTTTCAGTTTAATTTGGAAGTAGGTATACAGTATTTTAAACAACTATTTTTTTTAATGTACCACGTTAAATATAGTTAATATTGTCACTGGCAGAAAATATTGTGCCGTTGACTTACAGTCAATGTAGTACATCTTTAAATAGAAAAACTGGAACATTATTTTATTTGTTAATTAATATAAATATTAACCTATATTTCATCATTATTTTAAAATTATTTTATTTTAAATGAAAGAATGTCATGTTAATTACAATACAATAACGTTATTTATATATAAAATTTATTTATAAATCGGAAATTTCAATGGAATAATATTGCGTAATTGAAGCTTAAAATTATTATTTCGCTGCCTCTGTTTCGACATCGATCACTCGTACTGTTAAAACAGTCTACAGCACTATCGACTAAATTTGATAAAAATAATAAAATCATCCATCCTTCCATTCTCAAAAACAGATGAAGTGCAATGGATTTTTCAAGTTTTCACTCGAAGCTTATTTCAAGCGAATAATATTTCACTTACAACAAAAATATACACATTCAATAATTAATAATCATGCAATAATATAGCCACTCAAATAAAAAACTCATTAAATGCATAAAATATAAAACATATCTTACGTTTATTTACAAAATGAGTCTTACACATGTAGTAGTTTATTTTCTGTTACTGGCCGCTTGGACACCTAATTAGAAACATTTAAAAAAAGCATCCGTAGCTCGTTCTTTTTTTGAAATTAGAGAATAAAATTTCTTGTTCTTTTATTTTGGCGGCAATTCAAAATTTAATTTGAATTTTATTTTGTTCAAAATGGTCAAAAATAAAAGTAAGGTCCTCCAGACCGATTTCGGCCACGGCGGCCAATCTCAAGAGAGATTAGCTAACTGCGCAGGAGATATTAAAGTGCACAAGTGTGTGCGCAAACACAGGTGCACTCTCTTTTCCTTAGCTCTCATAATCCGATGGGACGGCAATCCGACACGACCGGAAAGAGTTCAGGCGCAGGACCAACGGCTTAACGTGCTTTCCGAGGCACGGGAGTGTACACACTTCCACCTTCCAGACTCCGGGCTCCTACTGAGAATTTTCTGATAGAAAAACCCAATAACTATTTATTGACCCGACCTGGGAATTGAACCCAGGACCACCGGGTCTGCAGCCTAATATCTAGCCACTAGACCAACGAGGCAGTCAGTCCACTTATGATCTATATGTAAATTAACAATGAATAAGTGTTATTTTCAGATGCAACAAAAATAAATATGGTAAATTCTGATGGAAAGCGCTATGTTAGACGCCCTGTAAACAATGCTTTTAATTATAAATACACAAGGAGTATAGTCAAGCACGGTGGCGGTACAATGGATCAATGGCAATACAAAAATGTCTTAGAGCACACAATGATTCCCTACTCGGACGATCATTGGCTATAACCTGGATCTTTCAGCATGACAATGACCCTAAGCACACGGCCAATAGCGTCAAATGATTCCTTAGCGAACAGCGTATATCCGTTTTAGACTGGCCAGCAAATAGTCCGGATTTAAACCCGATAGAAAATCTCTGATATATTATTAAAAAGAAAGTCTCAAACAAACGTAACACCAGTCAAAACGAACTATATGAAGCATTTGTTGAAGCATTTAATTCAATCCCCGTAGAAAAATATATGAAATTGAATGAATGCCACGTCGTTGCACTATTTGCTGTTATTGAAAATAAGGGATACGCCACTAAATATTAATTATAACTATTGGTAGGCTGTGGATAGTAGCTATTTCGTAAATAACAATACTATTTATTAATACTTAAAAAAAATTGTTTTTTATATTTTTTGTTGTTGTTTCTAATTAGTTAACCATTATTGTTCATACCTTAAAACTGATTTAAATGTTTGTCCGTGATATAATATTGAAACTGCACTTGTGTAATGTGATTTATATTGTTTTTCTAATAAATGATAAATCGTTGAACATATTGTTGTCCTATTTATTGTTTAATTTCAAAATATTACTTATTTGAAAGTAAGTGATGAAATTATATTTAGTTAGGGATATCAGTAAAATAATATATATACATTAATAATTAATCAAATCGTCAATAGTAGAAACATTGAACTGTCATTGGCAGCCTCTCGCTATTTGATTAGTCGACGCTTTGACAGTAGCCAAATTGAACCGGACCAATCGGAAAAGTGACCGTTTCGCAGTAGAATTTTGGTGATAATTTAGTTAAATTCAATGAATAATCACTAAATTAGTCCAGAGGAACTATGGTTTATCTGATAAACTGGAAATTGAGACGTATGACAAATAATAGTGCAAATGTAAAATCTATAGTAAAATTTTAATATCATGGCTTTTAGCGAAAAATTCGCGACGTTGTAATTCTAAAATAATTATCTAAATGATAGTCATCGCTGTAAATCATAATGCTTGTTATGTATTTTCTAGTTCAAAATTTTTGTTTACAGTACATATGCAAACAAACTACATTGGTGCCTTTATACTATATGTAGATACGTATTTGTACGTGATAAAGCTATCTTTATAAAAACAGCAATTGAACAAAACCTGCCTTTCGCGCCGCAGGCCGTGGGTTCGATTCCATCCGATTCCATCCAGGACAGACATTTGTGGGTATGAACATGTCTGTTTGTCCTGAGTCGATGTAATTATCTATATACGTATTTATTTACGCAAGAAAAGTATTATATGTAGTATATCAGTTGTCTGGTTTCCATAGTACGAGCTCTGCTTAGCTTGGAATCAGATAGCCTTGTGTGAATAATGTCCCAAGATAGTATAAAGATTAGATTGTCTACAAACGGAACTGTCATCAGTCGATATCAACATAGGGAATAAATTCTAAGAAATAAATATATCCGCTTCCCGCAGTTGAGCTCGTTCTAGATTAAACTCTGAATCATCCTTAATACGATATAAGTCTTTTTACTTAACAGCTGAATATTTATAAAGGCTTACAGAATACAAATCCGGTTTAATATTTAGTTCAAAGTTGGGGAAACAGTAAATGAGGAAATTGTATCAAAAGCTGTGCACCACCCGGATTTAAACTCGCTCCCCAAGGTGTATGCAGATCTGGCTATGTCCATTTGAATGCCGTAGCGAACATTCATGCTACTTATTCCGTCTCAAGGGAAGTAGGTTATAATATGTAAGCATGTTTTATACTTTGAAATAAACATTGTCTATATATCTTATACTGTATGTATTTGTTAGTTACTAAAACCAAACAATATATATTTTTTTATATTTTTATTATATATTATTTTATTATATAATATTATTTTTTTAATCGCATCCTTAATATATACGAATTCATATCTCTAGCCTAAAGTACCGCCCAGCTTAAATAAAAATGTAATGTCGAATGTCAATGAAATGAAAATGGGAACGGGGCTACCTTGGAGCTATACTGAAACAGCCTGTTATTTGACTACTAACTTAATATAAAATAATAGAGACAATTCACTTAAATGTCCAAGTGCGATGTCTTAACCGATACTGACCTTCAAAATAATTGAGCTACGTCATTTAAAATGTATTATTTGTGATTGAATGATTGAAGAAAATTTATACCACAATATTTTATAATAAAATAAATATGTTAAAACATTATCAGACATTAATTACAGCCAGTGAAATCAATACCAGTATAGGTATTAAATGTAAATTCATTATACTTCCAATTTCGCTCCGAAAATTAAAACAATTAAAATATTTGTTACATTTTGTGAGGTTCAATCTCTATGTATTTGGATGTTTTCCGTAATAAACATCAATTAAATAACTGGGAGTATAGAATGAAATCAATTTGTAAGTTTTTTTTTTTAATGCTGTTATATATAAAACGTATGTGGGAAACAAATTAATAAATTAAGTTCACATTGTGTCGCTTTCAATTTAGTCACAAGACAGTAGTCTTCAAGACATTGAGTAGAGCACAGCACGGTTAGCGCTTTAGCACCTTTAGTGAAGCTTCTTATCGAATTGTATTTCCGCCTTCGAACTTATTGGGGAATTAGTCTGTTTTGTTCAACTTCTTCGCAAGCTTGCGCTTGATAATAATATATAAAAATGTTTGTTTGCCTTTCCGCTGTCAATACTAAATTTTAATTAAATGAAATGTATGTGATCACGGTTTGTCTTCATCGTAATATTTAGTAGAAACATAGTCCAGCATGATTTACTTTTGTGGTACCTCGTTAAGTTTGATTAGAAATTTCAGAAAGGGCAAACCCAATATGTTGTTCTAAACCAGAGGTTCCAAGATATTTTTTCTACCATATTCCCAAAACTCGATAAAAAATGTGAAGATTAGATCTAAGTATGGTATTTGCGTTGCGGCTGAGTTCCAATCACCAAATTAATAGTTTTCGAAAAAAAGTGGGAATGGATTGGTTAATTAATTAATTGATTGTGCTGTAAGTGGATGTCAAAAAAGAAAAGTTAGACATTCAAAAAAGTGATTCCATCCAACTTTTTACAATTAACAATCGCTGGGCTTCTTAAAATATTGTCTGCCTACATTGATAGGTGAAGTCAAGCAAACATTTTAGTTCTTCACTATTGAAAGCTTATAAATTTCGTGGACCCCCGCTTACGAATTGTGAACCCCCATTTTTCGTCACGCCAACGTAGACTCGTTGAGTCTCTACGAAATATTATTTTTCCTAATAACAATATGATTTTTGATGGTCTGTTTTTTTGTTGAAAATTTGAACCAAAAATAAATTATACTGAATAAAGACTGACAAAAATGAAAATGTCCCGCTAGTCACGCCTATTATTTATCTAGGCTCCAAAACTACATTTTGACGTGACATATGAATGACAACGTTACACGTTCCATATAACAGACTATATACATGCTCTAAAACAAGCTTGTCATCAGTTAAATCTAGAAAATTCAGTACAGAGGTGGTACATAAAATAATATTAGAAAACAACAATTGTCACAGAACATTCTGGTTTTATTTAAATTAAATTCGACATACATAATTGATTTCGTAAATCAACTTATAACTTGTGTATTGCTTTTAGTCACAAAGAATGAGGAGAATACACGATGCAGATTGATGGGTACGGCGGAAAACACAACTTTTGATACAAAACATATAAAATTCCATGTTCAACACACGGAATTTTATATGTTTTCAATAAATAAAGTAAAAAACACAAAGTTTGTTTATAATTTTATATCAATAGGTCAACAGACAGTATACACAATGGACGGAAAACAAATATGAACTAATATTTAACATATACATATATTGGACGACGGGGAAATAATATTGTAGGGGTAATAAAGGGTTTTTCGAACTGTTCAAAAGGATATAAGATACTTCACTTGTAAACGAACTACTGCCTCGCTGAGACGAGATGGATAATACTCGTGGTTCCGATCGGTATAATCACCAATTACTTTTCATGTGCTTAATTTGTGTTTACAAATTATCTTTGCTTGGTGGTAGGCCTTTGTGCAAGCCCGTCTGGGTAAGTACCACCCGCTCATCAGACATATTAACGCCAACCAGCAATATTCAGTGTTGTTGTTTTCCGGTTCCTTATAATCTTAGTTCCCAAGGTTGATGCCACATTGGCGATGTAAGGAATAGCTGATTTCTTACAACGCCAATGTCTATGAGCGGTGATGACCACTTACCATCAGGTGGCCCATTTGCCAGTCCTTCTACTTATTTTATAAACAAAATAAACTCTTGCTCGACAATAAAAAAAGACATCGTGAAACCTGCACGTGTCGAAAAAGAATTGGCGTCATCGATAGCAGTGGAGACGGAGGCTCTTGACTTGTGGGATATCGTATTAATTTTCCCCTCATGGTTTTACAGAGTTTTCGCTATCATTTTATCCTGATAACCATCTATCTGTTCTCTTTACTCTAAGATGTTGTCGCAAACGCTGATACAATTCAATTAACTTCAAAACTTGATCCTCACTTTTTAGCTCACTCGTGCGCTCTATCTAGTTAACCTGCAGGAGACTCAATTAAATTTAGTTCCATACATAACGCACTTTCGATAGACACGTAGATTCTCCTATATGTTATAGCTTCCTACTATTAACAAACTGTGTGCAAAATATTTTAAAACAAAGATATCGCCATACATACATATGTGATTCTATTCCGATTCATTGAATTGTTTTTTATAACTATGAAATTGATTTGATTGACAGCACTTGTAGACCTATTGATGCAAAAATAACATTTTATTTTTTCGTAGTAGAGGCATCCATTTAGAAAGTTATATATTATTATTATATATTTTTTTAGGTTCCACAATGTAACGAAATATCAATTTAATATTCTTAAAAAGGCAAAAACCTTATTGAAATGAGTTTTTATAGACGTATATGTGTAATTGTTTTAAGTAGTTACAAAATGCTTTATATAAATTATTACATGCAATATATTAAATGAAATTACATTTTTATACAACCTGTAATGTAATAGACTTAGTTAAAACTCGATAAAAGCTGGACGATAATAAGTCGAGAGAATTGCAGAACGGATTTTAATGAGATTTTAAATTGAACATCACGTTTGAATATCCGGTACACGGAATTATTCATCATAATATGGGCACTCACTCGCTGTTCTATTTTATATTTTTTTCATGCAATCATACATCCATTGTTTTTGATATTAAGTCATAACAATGTACTGATTATGACAGTAGCAGCTTTATTAATGTCAATAGTTTGTGTTTATTGTTTAAAATATTTGTTTCAACTACAACGACTAATTTAATTATCCTAGGTCTATAGAAACACGTGCTAGTGGATTTGAGATTATGGCATGCATCGCAATCAACATAATTAGCTGGCTCATATATTGTTTATTTGAATTCGGCGTAATAGTGATAATACCGTTATTCAAGTAAAAAAAATAAAATAAAATCAAAATAACAGATGTTATAAAAGGAAACGTTATCTATGGTTATATCATTCCAAACAGAATTATATTGTGTTAGATAAAATTAGAGTTTGCCACAAATGTGACAATTTAGGAATTACTTTGCCTACAACTGCTGATGGAATTGACGAATGCTTTGAGCGCAAAAAATCGGCTATTACGATATTCACGGATTAATAAGTGGTGACTGTGTTGGGAATGGGAAGCGCGTTCTATCTTAGAGTGCATCAGTATTTACCATCAGTTATCATTGTGGTTACTTGAATATTTTTTGTTGTCGAGCTCAAAAGTTTAAGCTTAACCAAGACAAAAATAATCTTATTTTTATGCTATATAGTTGCGGCTGAAACTGGTTAGTTGTTAGTCTTACGCTTCAGTCGTAATTTATCATACAAACTTTCTATTGGTCCATGTCCATGTTCAAACTACGTCTTTCCCATTTAGTAATCATATTAAACAACCGTTAAGCCATAGAAGTTAAGCAGGAGGCGACGTCTATATCGATTTAGGTTCCCTCCTATTTGGGAACAAACCATTGATACTTTACCCCTCAGGAGATATGTACATACTAACGATTAGGGGATACGAAACTCAATGCATTTGATTGAAACGACATTAATATAATAGTTTATAAGTTTAAGTTCTAGGATATTTTTTTCTGGATAAAGAAATTTCTAAAAACTGTCGTATTCTAACTACACACGAATGGACGGACACTATTTATGATATAGGCGATATTTTAAAATATTTTTTTTTGTAAAATATATTGAAGTATGTAGTATGTTTGAACATATTAAAATGTGAATACTTAAATTGTTTCAGGTTTGTTATTCTAAAGTACGTGCGGCGTGATCTGATTAGCAGCCTGCCGCTCCCCAGACGCCTCTTAGATTACCTGAGCGCCACCCACTACTACTCGGAGCTTCTAGCTGAAATTTAAGTAAATGCTTGACCGGTGAAGGCGTATGTAAATGAAACGAGTCTTTGACATAGGCATAGCAAAGCGAGGAGGACAGGTGGGCACGGCTCACCCCTCAATTCGAGTGAATCGCTTATTTAAAAACAAGATACGACTATTATAATGTAAATATTTTTTGTCACTATGTAAGCGCCTTGAATATATTGGTCTTCTCTGCCACTTACAACAGTTCGAACTTGTAAAATCTGATTAAGCGTTCCTGCGCAAATTGGATTTTGAGGTCAACTCATCGAACTATGATTATGTTTGGTCGAGCGAGTGATCAAAGTCTGTCCCCTCTCCTAGTAACTCTATCAATTGCTATGTCCTTGGTCTTCGTTGTAGATCTGCATTCATGATACGTCCAATATATATTCTCTATGGCTTATGCACGGTTCCTGTATTAATAACCGAATCATTATATATATATATATATATATATATATATATATATATATATATATATATTGCTTATAATTGCTAATTATTTGTACCATTTGTCATAATTAAATCATCGTGGAACAGTACGTTCTGCGGTCGGCCATATTCGGGCGATTTCATTTATATTAATATAGGAACCGGCCTTTCATTACCGTCATTTATTTAAGTTGTATATTACTGAGTGGTAAAAGATAGTGACCTCATTGACAAGTCAAAATTATTTAATTTTAACCATTACGAATAGACGGAATACTACAAGTTTATTCTTAGGTTGATAATTGAAAGTAAATTTTGTTGATTACAATACACAATGCTTCTCATAGATGATATTACTTTGAAATGATTTGTTTTCATTTTATTATAAATCCATTTTACGCTTATTCATATTAATAGTATACGTAAAAGTAAACCTTGGGTATTCCGTCTGTACATATATATTATAGTTTACCTCCTTTGGTTTTCTTACATTACAACCAGGCTGTGGAACTAAGCAGTATTATATTGTAATCAAATCGAACTATCTTGATACTTGCAATACTATTTCATAGAACTATGTAGGCCTAATTTAAAATGATCGATTGTAATAAATATGTTCGATAGTGTTTTTTCTAATAGATTATAATGATTTCTCTGTCAAAATATCGGTCGCTTAGATTGGGTCTTAATTTTTATTTTTACTGTAATGTATTGTAACATGTTTAAAGTTAATAATTGTTTGTAATATAAACAATACAAAAAGACGTATGATATTTTTTTTAATCAAAAATACATATTTTCGTAACTACGATTAATGAGTATATGTATATTTTCTTTGGTATGTTTGCTTAAATACATATATCAATTAATTTAATTATTTTTATATTATTAATATAGTATTGAGGTTATATATTATTTTTAACTTTCGTAGAAGCGATTGAAAAAAGTACTTTTTTGTTTTTTTTTTTTTTACAAATAAACAGACGCGAAAGCTTCGATTGGAAATCATTAACTCAACTTTGGGCATGCTTCACTAATTCTAGATCGTTGATTCGTCTAGTCACTTGTGAAAATGGAATCGTGTCTATAAATAATTTCGGAAGCAATGATCGTTTTGTTCAAAAGACATATATTGAATACGATAATATCATGATGAATTTTGGAACATTCACAATTAGATTACTTTTTTAAAACCAGTTTCGAAAAAATTAAGTATCATTTTCTAGTATTTTAATTTATATTTTTGTATCTGTGCTCTATTAGTATTTTATGATACTTTATGACTTAGTGCCAAGAACCACTGAGTTCTAATATGCTTTTTTGATTATTACTCATTAATTTGCGGTCGACGTTGAAGGAAAACATCTTGAGAAAACCTCAATATGTTGAATGAAATAGCCACATGCGTATCGAAGCAGCGAGGTGGAATTAGATCGGATTATTATTATGAGGACATTCCTAGGCTGTTCATTTTTTACTTATATTAATTACATAGATATTTTGATATGTACATATATGTATTATTTTAAATCTATATTTCAATGAGACTATTTCAATGCTCAATGTTGCCTGTATCATCTATTATAGACATTGCCATTTCGTTCCATTATTTTAGCAGGAACTGTGTATTTAGCAATGAAGTATTATTTTCATTGACTACTACTATTGTAAATCGTTCTTGAATGTCGCTTATATTAAACGAACACGTCTTAAATACGACATTATATATCATACGTTTATTTGTAACTAAATGTTATTTTTAATTTAAATTATTTATATTACATTGTATAAATTAATTTATAAACGCTAAACGCAATATATTTTGTTTTTATATATTAGATAATCATTATTATATTTTGTATCGTCTCGTGAATAGGTTCGTTTTCTTGTATATAGTTGAATATACTTTGGTAACGTTAAATATATATTGATAGACATATGACTTGTATGATGTATATATAGTTTTTACGGTTTATTTCAATTAAATTTGTCTTAAAAAATTATGAGTTTATTGATTATAAACAAAGGAATGTCGATGATTCTTCTATTCGTGTTATTTATCTTAAACAGCTTATGTATTTATGAAACACGTGTAACGTTTTCAGGAATTTATATTTTTTACATTACATAAAAATATAATTGAAATTAACTGTATTCTGTATTTAGATATTTTATAAAACAATTTGCACCTCTAATATGAACGACGTGGTTGAGGAAAAACTTCTTTGGACGTATCGAGAGATTCAGACCCCGAGGTCCTATATTCAAACCCCGGCCAGTAAATAGTTTTTGGGTTTTCCTGTAGATAAATTCTCGTCCCGTTCCCCCGAACGCCCGTAATAACGTTGCGTTTTGAGCTCGGACTCAATTCGGTCGTGTCGGATTTGCCGTCACATCGGATTATGAGAGCGCACCTGTGTTTGCGCACCACACTCCTGTTGTATATGTGTTCTAATGCTCGTCTAGCTTGTGAGTGACCGCCGTGGTCGAAATCGTTTCCATAGTTTGTAACAGCAGTTAACAATTAGCAATTTTAAATAATCTCGCTTCATTTTAAAGGTGCAAAATTTTAATTAAGTGTGTGGTTTATATTAAGTATTTTTATATTAAAATATCATATCATTTAAATGTAAAACCGCATACTTCATTGATTTCGATCACACCAAAGATAATATTATATAATTTAAAATAAATTATTGTATTGTATTGTGAATTTATTATATAATAATATTAATGAAGTATGTGAAGAATGGCGTTGTCGCTCGACTCGGTAACTCGATGCCAAATTGTAATTTCGAATGTGAATATAATATGTATAGCATATATAATGTTTGGAATACGACGCGTTGGATAATTTGCACCGTCATAAAAATAAAACACAATTTAAATTTTTGACAATTGCAAGTATAAATAATTTTTCATTTAAGTACAAATCGAACACATAATATCACATATATGAAATCGCTTAAACGAATTTTACAATACAAAAGTAATATACTAATATTAAAATGAATTCATTAATTGATTATTATTGTTATAATATTTAAACATTTTTGGCTTACTACTGATTTTAATTATATAGAGAGGGATTACGTAGAATTATCCAACACGTGTTAACAATTCGACAAATTTTAATTCTTTCGAATTACTACTAGTGGTCTGTTGCAATGTTTATACATAATTATTGGACAAAATCCCTTTTCGACTTAATAACACCAATTTTAACGCACATTGCCAATTTATTAATGGTTGACAAGATTCACGGTATATTATTTCAATGGAATTACAACGCGAACTCATATTAAAATCACCAATGTGCTCTAGTTATTATTAGTGTTTTCTCCAATAAGACTTGTTTGAAAGTAATTTTGTGAATTCGATTCGAACTTAGTATGTTATATGAAAACGACGTTTTCGTACAACGATTTTTTATATGTTTTTTTTTTTTCTAATATTTAAAATCTTATCTTTGAGATCTCATTGGCGTATTGCTATTTTTAATTGTTGACTTCTAAAATGTTTATGAGTATTTGTTAATAATTCGTGGTCAGCTGGTCCCGAGTAACGATCACGTCGTATTAATAATAAAATACATATCACATTAATGTAAGTGAAATAACTTATTAATATTAAAAATATAATTGATAATATAATCGGTGTATTGTAATATTTATTATGAAATAACGGTCATTGGATGAAGTGTTGCTTATGTTTTATTGTATGTTACTTGCCCAAGAAACCATCTAACTGTGACATTAAAAAAATGCTAAACAAATTGCTTCGCTTCCGTGCATTTGAATATATTTGTATTGCATTACATTATTAAAAAAAAAAAAAAAGAAAAAATAAACAATATGTAAACAGCTTCCATTCTAAATTTTATAATTATAATCACAAAAAAAAAAATTCAACGTTCAAAATATATAAATAGCACTACACTTTTACAACACAATTATATCGACGTTAATGTATAGTTTGTTCTAATGTAATATTTATTTGATATCGTGGTGTTTTCGAAAGAATAATCGATTGTGAATATATCTGTTCGTATGAGACAATGTATGTAGTTTTGTAACGTTACTGAATACGTAATATTAATATAATGACAATGTGCTCTTATCTTTAGTCGCGAACATTTAATGATGTGCGCATCGATTCTAAATATTACCTGTACAAAATAATGTAGTATTCAAATGTGTCGGAGTAGTAAGCGCGTGTCCTATACCATAGAGTTTGCACAAATATACATCGCTTCTATAATCTGACATATAGTGTCACCTGGTGGTCTGAATACGAACTAATTTGAGTTTCATTAATCAAATGTCTCGGAAAATTGTTTAGGGCGTTAATTTAATTATTGTTTCGGTATTGATTTTAAGGAGAAGGAAAATCGTTTTTGTCTTATATCTTCCATATTGTATGACACGCCTCATCTCATAGAAAATTCCGAATGATCGGCTTTATAAAAAATCACACTATTAATAATAAATATCTTCCCAAAAAATGCACTTCGATCGGAAATAATAATTTTCCTTGATTATAATTTTTATAAGAAATACATTCAAACAAATAGTCAAATATATTCTTCTGAGTTTTTGACATTTTACAATCGAAATTATTACTCATATTCAGTTGCAAACAAAATATAGTAATATTTTATAATATCTTGAAATTAATATCAATAATTGTTTACTAAAATTCACTAAGACCCCCACCCCCCATGTCAGACTACGATAATTGCGCCAATTCTAATTTATAATAATCCGTTCGGAGTTTGTAGCCTAATATTAATTCAGTTTTATAATATTATCGTAATGTAAGGTTTGCGATCGAAATATAAACAAAGGAATTGATTTCGTTTCACATCTCACGCACATGAGTACAAATAGGATTCTTGCCAAAATAGCGTAATGCAGTGTGTAATGTAGACATTCTATTGACTTCCGTTTGTGTATGTGTGTAGTTAAGTTTCCTAATGTTTGACAAAAAATTGATGACGTGATCATTTTACAAAAAAACGTCTCAGTAACTATTCAAGTGACAAAAATTATCATTCAAATATATTGTTTTGCAAAAAAATATCGTTTGAAATTATGTTATCAATTCGCAAAATAAACAATATAATTAAGATTTATCAAATGATGATTTTAAGAGGTGAAAATTTTCTTTTATTTGTCACTTAAAGAACCACTGGTTTGTATAAAGATGAAAGCATGATACATCACTTTGTAAAATGAAAATTTGTCATTTGTTTTTTATCAAATGTCATATATGCCCCGTGTATATTTATGTAGGACCGTTGCACTTAAATTTATGTGCATAAATGGTGACTGTGAATTAATTTTAAGATAAGGATAAGATTCGAGCCTGTTAAATCTGCAATAGTATACGATATACGAGATAAACTAACATATATTTTTTACAGAAACTCTTTGTACGTAAATATATTTTATATATTAATTTAATAAGTTGACTTCGAAGGAGATGGACTTTATAAATTCTTCGTTTATTTTCAAAAAAGGAACACATCAAAATGTTCATATCATCGGTTCATCATCACAATTAGGTTATATATTTATTAAATAAAACGACGATGAGTTTTATTGTAGATAATAAATAATTCGTAGTTGTTTTAATTTTCTCGGTACCCCATACTATTGCAGGTTGGATGACGTTTATAATAACATTAGTACTGTATTAGACGTACAGCTTTATACCTGAGTGGCATGTAAGTATACTTGACCATATCGATGATTATGTTTAAAGTATAAGATGGATGAATATCAAATTAAAAGTAAGTGATTGTACCTATTGAAATTATACCATACATCCGAATTAGATATAGAATAGGAATGTCTTAAAATCAAGCTTCGTTTTAGAATGTCACGCTTAATTAGAATTAATTCGATACGACATACAATATCGTTGACTATATAGACACACGTGTTGCGTTAACTTAACATTGTAATACATAATATATTCTAAAGTTTTATAAATTGTTTAGTCGTTGGATTTTTCAATAAATCAAAATATTACATAAGTATCATTTTTGAAATTATACAGGATTATTTGTAACGACCCAGCAACCTCGCAGGACTAGATAGCTAACACCATAAGCAACAACTAACCCTGTATATTACATGATGCTCTTTTAGATGAGATATCATTTACATAGCAAAAGGTCGATTATAAAACATAAAACAACAACGTTTTCATGACTCGTATCATTCATTTCATTCTCGTATCGTATCGTTCAGGCATGTCTTTAATTTGACTTGCAAGAGTTTTTCGATTTCGAGGGGCATGTGTGTGAAATTGCCATCCGAATGGGTTTATTCAAATGGTATTGCTATCTGAAATTTACAAATTTATTACTGAGATTACTCGTCCTTTCGATGGTTACCAAAGTAATGCTTTGAAGGTATTTCCGACATAGCCGTATTATGAATGATTTTACAAATTGACTTTTAGTAAATCTCTAGCGATGCGTTGCTACTATGTAACTTTCAATATTCCATAAGAAGGGTTAGGCTCCATATAATGAGTTCACGTTAGTCTCACTTCGAATGGATATTGCACCAGTGTTAAACTCTATTTGTATGTGAATATTCTACGCTTATAAGTCAAATAAAGCCTTTTTGAATGTACAATTTACCGTTATAATATTAGACGTAGTTATTGTAGCCGTAAGTCTAAATAGTTAATCGTTCGTGATATCAACAAAACCATCCTTTCTAATTGACAATTTCGTAATTTAAAATTATATTTAAAAAAAACCTCAACGAATGTTCCGTGTATTTCATAGATACAAAAACAAACGCCTCGACTGATTTGACTACATTTTTAGTGACGTCATCGATAATTATGAACTATTGAATAATTGAGTTTGAATTAGTTCATGTCATGACATGAGCTAATTCTATTTCGACAAAGTTGTAAAAATAGGTACTAAATGATTGTGTAAAACAATTGCACCAAAGGTACTAAATGCTGGTAGTATATTAACGCTGATTTGTCACTTTTTACATTCATTCTGACGCACGAAAAAAAAAAATTAACTTTTTGAAGAATAGCAAACAAATCGTCAACTATTTTAGAAGGATTCTTTAAAATTAGTTGAGGCGTTTGCTGTTTAGTAGTAACTCACGAACAAGCAGGGTAAAAACATTGCTCTCAATGACTACGCCGTAGTCAATTGACGATTCAACCTAAAAAGCATTCCGAATGTGTTCTTAAGTGTGAAAAAGATATCTTATCGATCTAACAAACATTTACAACGAATCTCATAAGTCAAGTATGTGTATAAAAAAAATAATATTTTTTAATAATCCGAACGACATTAAAATTTAACTCTAAAAACCGATAACACCAAGATAATGTGTATTTTAATAAGTAGTATTAAATTATAATGAAAAAAAAACATATGTAACGTAGCTACGTAGTATTGTAATAAATCGTTAAAGATATATTTACTTTTCTAATGTAACTTAATAGGATTATGATTAGCTGCAACACCAATAATAACTTATTAGAATTAAATGTTTAAAATTAGTGAACGCTCATTTAAAAAGATAGTTGACGTTGATATTGTTCAAAATGCATATTTTTACATAGTAAAGTTGAATGTCGCGGCGACTAAATATTGGACGAATAAGAAATTGACTCTTGATTTGAGTTAACACAATATTTTATAGCAATCTCTGAGTATGTACGAGTCAAATGAAAAATATTATTTCAAAAACTCTTGCCAATTATTTAATTACAATAATTTTACAGATATTTATTTATTTTAAATGAAATTATTTATTAAATTAACTTATTTCAATTCATGAAAAAAAATGTTTGGTTGATGCATATTTTGCTGTTGTCGGTACCTCTAGAATCTAGATGCTCGTCTGTCGAACCGAGGACAACTACTTTAAATATCAAAATGTTGTAACACATTACGTAACGATATTGATAGTATTATATCGTAATCAAAGTTATTCTAAATCAATATTTAAGTCTCAACAGAAGCATCTTATAAAGAATGCCTTCGAAAGCTTAAAACGAATTACATCTCTGTGGCCTCTGACAAATGCATAATATAGATACCTCATTTAAGGTCTTAGGACAGCAAATCGTAGATATATAGCCTTACGCTTGTATAATTCAAAACTGTTCTATAAATTCAATTGAATTGTTACTTATTCTAATGCAGTTAAATTTAAACTGCATCGATGTTTTGTCTGTAGAATTAGAAAACGCACGACTGAGTAGTTCATTGTTTTAAGTAGTCTATCCTATAAGACTTTTTAAGAATAATAGGTACAATCACACGTTTCCGGCTTGGACTAAACGTTTTACTCTCGGAATTCCCGAGGTAGATATTGATAGTGTTTTTTGACAACTTTTTTTATCGTAATTACTGAATAAAATGGTTTTGAGTAAATGAAAAACGTAGTTAAAGTTGTCTCGAAATACTAAAATCCCAATAAATATATGGTCGTGATACGTCGGAGTCATTCAATAACTGATTATAATGAAAATATCCGCAAGGCGGATGTGATCTTTGTAACGCCGTGCTTTAGTATAATACTCGCGTAATTATCTTTTATAACTCATTCATTGTACTGATGTTATGTGTGTTGTGCAAATGATTATGATTTAGATGAATTTTGAATTATTAATAAGGAATAAATAAAAGTACAAGAATATTAACAATTTGTAACTATTATACTAATTAGTATCTAGCGTTGTTTATATGAATGTTGTAACACGGTCATAATATCAATTTAAGTTTATTGAGAAATAACGATAATATCTACTATGCTTCAGTATCGGATCCAGTAGAATGGGCGTCCCAATTATTCTTATGAATATTCGGAAAGAATTAATTGTAAATATGATTATTGACTTCAAATAAATGAATAACTAACTTGTCCTTTACTAATTACTTAATTCTAAATTTATCATCAATATAAGACGTAATGAACTGATTACTATACATATTCGTAGTATAACTATTGGATGCGATAGGTGAACAATTGGATGTCTGTTAGCAGCAGTAAACTTATTGTATTTATTACAAATAGCTAAAACATCGAGCATTTTCAACGTTGATTATGTATGAAAAGATTGGAAAGTGTAAATAATATTACAAGATGAATTAACTATCAATTAATAAAATAAAAAAAACGAACGAGATTAGAGGAGTCTTGTAACTTATAACACCAATACTAAGGGTTTTTATTCCGCTAAATTAATGAATGCCCACGTACTACATTGAAGAAAGGATTCATTTTGTTTAAGCTTCGTAGAATTGTCTACGAGGTGCAAATCAAAAAATACCATTTGCTATGTAGCAACAAACGATTCAAATCGCTACGAATCTAACAGTTGGTCAAATGTATCATGACAAATATGACGTTTCAAAAAAAATTGGGAACGTCAATTAAATATTCTATTGTCGATACAAAACGAATTGTTATTTGAATACAGGAATCGGACTTAAATACGTCATTTATTTACAAATATAAATGATACCAATATACTGATGACGCTTTAAAAAAATGAATGTTTATATTTTCTCATTTACATGTAATAATACTAGTGTAAAGTGTATGCGCTAAGAATGAAACGCCTACCACCGCTATAGGATGACGTGAGGAGACGCAAATAAAACTTTGTTTAATTATTATTGTTTTATAATAACATACAATTTAAACAATAAGTTCACTTATATATTGTAAGCTATCGATTTGTCGTTCCCCTGTTGATTTTGTACAGTGTTATTTGAGAACACAAATTAGTTTGTACAATGTTGAGTCAGTAGTTTAATAATTTATTTATTTACTAACGTTAAACTACCAATTTGTTACTAAATTATATATAACAGTTACATCGTAACGCATGTAATGCACTTTCGTAATACTTATTAAGTAAGTTAGTCATTCTGTTTTATAAAAATTGGAATCAGAAATAAAGACGTTCCGAAAAATGTTGTTTCATTATTTGCCTCGATACATATCTAAAATATAGTAAGTTAATAAATTAAAGTCCGGTCGCTGGAAGAATGCGTTCGACGCTGACGTCGTCTCGGCCGAGCAAGATCGGCCCTTTCCCGTTCCCGGTCTGCTGTCTCCTTCTGGGCCATGATGGTCATACAGAAGGAGGCTACGGCCCTTCACGCCGATTCCCTGCTGAGCATCGCCGATACGATTGCTCGCAGGGAGAGGTCATGTCCGACTTCGCGGACCAGGACCTGCCCCTCCGCATGTCTTTTTTATCTATAATAACTCAACCAATTATGCTACAATCTATGTAGGCGACAAAATTGGACCCCTGTTCGGATCGGTAATTAGGCTCATAACCAAAGAATTATTCGAATTCAAAATTTTTAAATTACAATTTTATTAATTACAAATGGCCACATTGTTACAAATAATATGGCATGATTTCTTTGATACTGTGTACTTATCACCAGTTTACGGTGATACTTTATTTTTACTGGTAAGAAACTATTTTGATTTTTATTTTTAATTACTAATAATATAAAATGTATGTAATATGAATATGAGATTGTTTATTTGTAAATATGTGTGCCGTACAGAAAAAACGAAGTCATTTAATATTAAACTTTTACGAAATGAATCATAATTAACACCGTCAACTGCAGTAGTAAAAATATTGAAGAATATTTATACATAACGCTTTAAAACCAATATAACGAATTATGACGATGTCAAAAAAAAAATGCACTACCAAATTACGAAATTAATAAAAAAAAATACAGGCAGTGCTACAGGGAATTTATTTATTTATTTTACACAAGTTTTGTTTACGATTTTAATACCAGCCCTAAATACCAAAATAGCTTTCGCTGTGTTTTGAATGTCAGTTCCTTTCCATGTTTTAGGTACATAATTGTTCCTTATTATTAAAAAAATAATAATAATCAAAAACACAAAAATTGACACTAATTTTTTTACCATTGAAAGCAATGTATTAAAATAACCTAATTAATTTTATGTGAGCATGCGTGTGTGTGTAAGAGTATGTCTGTATATGTGTATTTATGTATATAAAAATTATTTAAGTTTTATTTCAATTTTTAAAATTACAATTGTCTGTAGTTAACAGCTGCTCAGTTTTCTTATAATGAAGGCCTCTAAACAATTTTTAATTTGAAAGTTAGACAAGGAATGATATAAGGATTGCATTTAAAAGTTAAGGAGTAAAGTAACCCACATACATACATATGTACATGAACCTTGAAAACATAACAATTTTTCTTTGGGCAGTCGTGTAAAAATAACATCAATAAGTTATGAGTTATTTTAAAAAGGACTATAAAAGCAAGAATGAAAGTAAAAAAAATCCTCCAGTTTCCTACCAAGCCGATTAAAAATAATGTCACACAAAAAAATCCTTGCCGTTCGGTGTGCTTCATGACGCGTGTAAGTGATACCAGATAATTAGTGTTCTAGTGGGCCGAGCTTCAAAAAGCGTTTCAAGGTTGTAGATTCCGTTAGTAGGCAGCAATATTAAATTCAGAAACTCCGCAAACGGCTCAAAAAGTCACCCATAAATAGTACATCAATGTATCTCCTCCTCCCGCCTAATTTCCTATTAGAATATGACGGGACTGATATGTTTTAGATTTAGTAAGTCCTCTGTTTAGTCAACAAAGCCTGAAATTTACCATTCAAAGTATAACTTAAATTAATTTATACAAACATTTTTTGGCTGCTGCTAGGTAGTGAGTCAGAAGAATAGCTTATTTAATAATAAAATGATGGAGTATAAAATACCAAGCATTCATTTAAACATATATAATATTGATTTACGAATATGAAGCTGAATAAAATAAAAACTTCTAAGAAATAATGCTAGTATAGAATCCATTGCATATTTGCAATAAAACTTCCATGCAATATTAGCGTAGACAGGTGTTATATAAAATAAAGCTTCGTATACTAAGTTTACTAAACATCATCTAGAATAAGTATTAGACCGACGATCGTTGTCCATCGCTGTTGATTTTGTCAACAGATCGGTCAAACTTAACTCAACTAATACGAACGTTCTTTGACATAGACAATGAAGCAACCCATTGTTATCGCGAATAGCTAATGATGCGGTCTGTGGTAGCACGTAACGCCCAGTCGCGGTCGCCCAATAGAAGGTCTTAAAGTAGGGGAGAATTGTCGCCCCGCCTTTTGAGGGTTCGTACTCGCTTCGCCGCCCATGCCAGCTTTGGATCAAGCCACTCGTGACTTTCGTGGTCAGGAATAACTTACGTGAGTACGGTTTTTACTATTGTATCATGTTTGTTATTTATACATAGTATTTATAGAAAATTATAGATTCATGTGAAGGTATATAAAATAGCTTTCTTTTATTTATATATATTTTAAGGCTTTTAAATAATTTTCAAAATTTCAAAATTAAATTAATGAATTAGAAATATTGTACTTGATATCCAGTAAGACCATTAATGCGCTAGAAAGCTAGATATTTGGAATTATTTAATATATCTTAGATAATATTGCTACTAATTCAATTTAATGTGTAAAAATTAAAAAACCAGCTGTCTCCTTTTTTAATTTTTTTTATTGAAAGTCGGTTTGAATTCTTGCTCGTTACAAAACATTAAGATTTCTATCACAATGAGCTGAGTGGTTGATCTTATTCTTAATTTTTCAAACCATAGTCACTCGATCAGTTTCTTGTCATCGTCGTTATTATAAAATATATGGTTTCATTTTTTATGGTTTCATGAATCAACTTTAAGCCCCAACATCGTCGAAACACGTAATTTATTTGTTATATGAAAATCTAAATACGAAAATTCGCGTAGCTCCGTGTAAATACAAAAACATTATACCCTTTGTATCTCACCTCTGTAGTTTGAATTTCCGAAAACATATTTTCAGCTGGAGTCAATTTAAAAAGGGAACTTTTATCTCTAAATTTCAGTAGTTTCGGTTCAGCGGTGACACGTCAGCCGCATTAATTATATACCTGCATATAAAATAGGTAGTTAACTGTAATTCAATTATACGTTATTAGTAGCTAAAAAAAATCTTACGATAATAGTCCATTACCAAGCCTCCTCGCATTCGCAGTGTATAATTATGCACGATCGTTTTGTACATCATCTTCTATTTTACAGATATGACATATCGTATATATTATTCGATTCTTAAACTAATTCTAGTATGTCCAAAATATATTGGTTAATCCGTGTTAATTCACAGTTAATTTTTACCGTTTCACGTCGATAGTTCAGAGTTAATTCCAATAACATTATAAGCGCAATTTCATCTAAGCTACGAGAGAGTGATTAATCGACGTATTAACCATATTAATTAATAAACAGCCAGACAATAGATATTAGACAATATTCTATCTAATATGATAATATAAATAAAAACATTTTTTTCTGTTATTATTGTGAGAAAAATAGGCTGAAGTTTACAAAGTTTATAATTTGCTTGCCCATTTGTTAGGATAATAGTATATAAAGTTCAAGTAAATTTGCTCTTTTTCCAAATATTAGGGGAAGAGACCTGAAAATCAGGTAAAATACATTAAACAAAATTATATAGGATTAATTTACGTTAAAGCCTTTAACAAACACAAAAACAAAAAATTACTGAACAAATTTCATTAAACATAATATATACTAACATTATAAAGATGAAAGTTTTGAGTTTTTGTTTGTTTGTTTCTTACGATTTAAATCAAAAACTACTCGACCTTCGATTAATAATTCGATTTTCAAAATTCTTTCACCATTAGAAAGCTACATCTTTATCAAGTAACATAGGCTAATTTATATTAAAAAAAAAATATATAGAGACCCCTACCTAAAATGTAACAATGTAACTCAAGGTATCAACTGCTTATAAAATCATTAATTTGTGTGCGCTGCAAAAACTATTGACGATATATAAAGTAATGTTCTATATAAATTGCTAACAAAAACGTACGCGATGGTATATGCCTAACTATTACAGTTGAGCCACAATAACAGTTTTCGTTTAAATTATTAAGTTTAAATACGAGTGGAAACGAATAGTGGTGATATTGGTATCATGATAGCAAGCCTTATCCATTAAAAAGGGTTTGATATTTAAACTTGATTATGAACATGTAAATTCCACTTTTAATTATTCGGATCGGTCTTTTCCTTTAGAAGTTATGACGGGTATAAAAATTCTCTAAGTAAGAAAAATGCCATGGTGTGAACAAACTTTAACTGTCCTACGTTTAGTCTATTAACAAATTCTAATTTACGTATTTGCGTTGAACAATCGTTTTTCAAGTAGATAAATAAAAATTTGCATACGTAATCTTGTTTTCATATAGTATGTAAACGTGAAAGGCATAAGACTACTGCAATGTTAAATTATACACAAAATTATAGAAATCAATTTAATAAGAAATTCAGGTCTTTACCAAATAGGTTCCTAATATTAGATATCTAGTTAGAACCTTCAGTTTTGTTTGTCTACTATTTTTTTTCTAAATTTTTGTCAATTAATAGAAAAGGATTTATCATTTCAAGAGATATCAAGGATTTTTTGTATTTTGGATTAGTTTTTGGAGTAGTAAAGCTATTTTATAATATAATCTTCCAATGTACTTTTAGGAACATCAAATATTTTTGAAGATTTATTACACCACTTGCTGTTATTTTTTACAGCAAAATATGCCTTTTTCATTGTTGAAACTTTTATTTTTAAATGTATTTGCTCTAAGCCACTTAATTTACATAAGGTGACACCGAAAATCGGATATCCGATATTGAGCAGCACCATGGATCCGATATTGGGGATTCTCACGTGTAAAGAAAAAATGAAAAACACATACTCGTACTTTTTAAAAATGTTGTCTTTACAAACCACAATATATTTTGAGACAAATTCATCGGTTTTTTCGCCATTCTGAAAGCGCTGCAATGAGTTCTTCTTATTTCATATTTATAGTAACCGGGATGTTCATTAGATTATGTTACTTTGTTTAGGAGATATATCTGAAATTAGGCAACCATCCAATATTCGGATCCCTTCCCCTACTAATAAATAAGTGGCCAAAATTTTGTCCAAAAAAAATTGTCATTAATATTTTGTTTAATAATAAAACAGACAAAAGTAATATGTTAGATTTATGTGTAACATGTATACGTAACTTTTGACTTTTTTATTGCAACTGACTCAGCTCGTTAATGTATATTGATATATACCTAATCTATTATATTATCATTATAAAATATTAAGTTGTATAAGAATTAAGTCATACATACTTCCAATCACACAAACAAGGCTCTATATAATGAGGTGCAGATCAATACTTGATCTGTCTATCCATCCATATATAACGGTTCATTAGCATAGCATGTCAATTGATATCAATCAATATGAAATTCACTATAGTTGTAGACGTATTTCGCTCTGGACCATTTCTAGTGCATTCATTTTATAACTCAAGTTTACTGAAATATTAATGCTTGAAGTTGTATAGTTTTTCAAATGTAGAGTATAAATTTTATGTAAGTGCATTTCTTTTTTTAATCGCATTCTTGGCATAATATTTATTCTAAACAGATAACAGAACACATTTTCACGCATTGTTATTCGACAGATTTGATGGAGTCCAATTATTCAATCATCTTAACTTTGAATGTGACTTGTAATATAATTTTAATAATGGCTTGTATTCTCTAGATAATGGTAATAAAATACTATCGGTAGGCGCTATACTGCCAAAGTAATAAGCGATCTTTGGTAACATATTTCGTTGTTTGTGGCTTTTTAAAATGAACACCTAACTAACCGAAATGACAGACGTTTCGTTTTAAAACACTTATGTTGTTATAATTATAAATTTTCCGCAGTAGATTGCCAGTTCATCGTCGAAATAATAGTTTTAAAGTTATATAATCAAACGTATAATTATATATGTTAATTTTCAAAACGCAAGAAGTAGAATTCAAAGTCACCTCACTGATTTGGTCTAAATATATAATTTACAAAATTTGAGTATGAATCTTCATTTGCTTTGTCATTTTATATATTTCGTAAAAGTTATTCGAATTATCCGATTTCATAACAAAATTTGAAGCCTAAATATTTGAGGGACTTTTTCATTGACGTCGGTTTCGTATTTTTAGAATGTTATCTGTGCTTGTATAGTATACGCGTGTTTCGTATATCTATAGAACAAACGATGGTATCACAAATCAATTTAATCCAAAGCCTAATATGAAGTACATTTGATTTCATTGAAACTGATTTAATAGTTTAATTCATTTTAAAATATTCACAAAACGTAGATGATTATCATAACTCAAGGGCGTCAAATGGAAAATCGATATTTGGGAGATGGATAATTCACATTCAGAAAGATTTTATTTTAACACGCTTTTATTAGACTCCGTCGTAGAGGTTGGCATAAAAATTTGTTGCTGTTTTTTTTTAGAATATTTTTCTCTAGACAGAAAGACAATGAAAACTCAACTTTCTACCCTCAAAGACTGAATGAAACACAACAGAAATAGATCGAGAAATAAATAGGCTGAAATCAAACAAGAGTCCAGGGCCAGACGATATTCCAAACGAGACAATAAAGTTGGGACGAACTCTATTAACACCTATAATAACCGTTCTATTCAATACTATATGTAGAGAGGAGAGTGCCCGTTATCGAATATAATATTATTATATAAGAAAGGCCATCCAAACGACATTGGAAACTACCGCCAGTTCAATCAGTTTACTACCGAGGCTCTACAAACTATTTTCATAATGTATTTTAAGCCGAATATCTACAAAAATCGACAACAATCAGCCTATAGAGCAAGCAGGTTTTCGTAGAGGATTCTCTACCGTTGAAGATATCCAAACCTTGGAGAGCGTAATAGAGAATTACAAAGAATTCCAAAGACCTCTTTACTTAGCTTTTATCGACTATCAGAAGGCGTTTGACTCTATTTCACACAACTCAATATGGGAGGCTTTGAAGGTAAACAACAGAGACGGCACCTACTGTAATATAATAAAACCCTATATGAAAGAAGTATAAGTAGAATCACGCGCCTGGAAACAAGCGGTCCTGAAATAAAAATCATAAGAGGTGTAAAACCCTTATCCCCAAAGCTCTATTAGAGATTATATTCAAGAAACTTGAATGGAAAAACTTGGTATCTTAATAAATGACGAATACCTCAGCCATCTGCGCTTTGCTGATGACTTAATCTTATTTTCAGAATCAATTTCACAATTAGAAAATTTGTTACAACATCTAGTCAGAAAGCGCAAGCGTGGGATTAGAAATTAACCTAGAAAAAATTAAATTGATGACAAAGTCCTCAAAATCGCCAATAAAGATAAGAAACGAAAACCTAGAATATATAGATACCTACGTATACCTAGGTAAACAAGTCTCATTTCACAGGAACAACAATTTAGAAGAAATAACTATAAGGATAAACATGACATGGCAAAAATATTGGGCACACAAAGAGATAATGAACCTTTCATTATCATACATGACAGACATGCCGCTCCGAAAGTAATAGATAGTGGCATCCTTCCCTGTCTTACATATGCCTCACAAACCAAATACACGAAACAGGCAAAAGAAAAAAATTAGAATATGTCAAGCCGCCATGGAACGATCCATATTTTTATTTACGAAAGATAGATAGATTACGCCACACCAAGATAAGTAAAAGAACAAAACAAATAGATTTCTTACTTCACTCCATGAAATTAAAATGGAAATGGGCAGGTCATATAGCCAGAACGATATCAAAGATACAGCAGGAGACGAGTGGCAAACAAAGGCGAAAGATAGAAAACAATGGACAAAGTTGAAGGAGGCTTTACCCGCAGAGGGGTTCTCATTTAACAATGTAGAAGATATAAAATCATAATTAAAAATATATTCATAAACAAATATTAGATAATTTAACTCAATAAAAGAAATAATGTATTAGAAAAGCAACAATATAAAATACTAGCTGTGCTCCGCGGCTTCACCCGCGTATAATTAATAAAAATATAATAAATTATTTTATTACTATAATAACACACACACGTGGCTACTGTTAAAGAAATACGTAATTAACGATTTGAAATTAATTTTCATAAAATACCGTACCGATCTTATATAGGGTTTTCCAATAGGGACGCTTGAACTTTGACAGCTGATTGCGGCCATGTTGTTTGAGTGACAGCTGTCAAATGCAGTGTGTTATATTCATTCCGTCCTCCCAAACCACCATGGCAGGTTACAGTGTCGAGCAGCACGTGCAAATCATAAAATTGTTTATGAAAATGGGTCTTCAGTTCGAGCAACGTTCCGCGCACTTCGCCCGTTTTACGGTCGCGATGATCGTCCTGCCGAGTCGACTATCCGTCGATTGGTGGACAAATTCGAGTCAACCGGGTCAGTTAACAATCAGCCGGTTCCCGTGCGTCAACGTAACGCGAGATCTGCCGAGAATATCGCCGCTGTGCGCGACAGTGTCCTCGAAAACCCGCGGCAGTCAATTCCGCGTCGCGCACAGGAACTCGGCCTTTCGCAGACGACAACTTGGCGAATTTTGCGTTGTGACTTGAGCCTGCACCCGTACAAGATCCAGCTGACCCAAGAGCTCAAGGTTAATGACCATAGACAGCGCCGTGTGTTCGCTGACTGGGCATTAGAGGAGTTGGAAGTTGACGCCGATTTTGGCAAAAAAATCATCTTCAGCGACGAGGCGCATTTTTGGATGAATGGCTATGTCAACAAGCAAAATTGCCGTATTTGGGACGAGACCAATCCACACAAGGTTCACCAAGTGGCAATGCACCCGCAGAAAGTGACTGTTTGGTGCGGATTTTGGGCCGGAGGCGTGATTGGTCCGTATTTTTTCGAAAACGATAATGGTGTGGCCGTCACCGTCAATGGTGAGCGATACCGGTCGATGATAACCAACTTCTTTTGGCCTGAAATCGAGAATATGGATCTGGACAACATGTGGTTTCAACAGGACGGCGCTACGTGCCACACAGCACACGCTACGATGGAAGTTCTGCACGATCAAGCACCCTTAATGGAAAACCCTATATATGGCCTATCATTTGCGCCATCACATGTTCTTTGTGTGTACCAATTTTTATCAAGATTGGTCAAGCCGTTCTTGAGTTATAAGAAGACATACAGACAGACAGACAGACAAAAATGAAAAAAAATAGTATAATGTGAATCACTGCATCATAAAACGATTATTTATCACAAAATTAGGTGAAAAAAAATATTACAGGACAGAGCCAATAGATTTATATAGTAGTATATTTGTCTTAATAAATCAGATCATATAAAAAATAGGCTCTTCTTCTTAGTCAACGTTTTAGCATCCGGGTTGATCTCGACCATACAGAGATCCTGCACAACGTCTGCTTTTATTTAACAATCTATTTGTTTCTATTGTAACAATTGTACTGATAATAATTGTACGGTTGAAATGTCAGTGCCCCCCACATAGCGCACGTCAGTGAAGCCAAGCTTATTATTACAGCTTTGACACGACAACGCGAGGCTCCCTTTGATATTTCACTATGCTATTAGACGGTTTTTGATTACTGTTTATCTCTTCGCTAATATGTTATTCACTTGAATTAAATTGATATCAGTTTCATTGTAAAATGCAAATGTGACGTGATGTATTTTTATAGATTTAATATATATTTCTTAAATTAATATAATGTGAAAAATTATTACGAAATTAGTTTCTACATAAAATGTAGGAAAGCATCGGTATTACTTTTGGCTGTTTCCTTACTTTTTTGCTACACTGTAGAATTGTCTTTAAGGATTCAATCATTCAATATTAATTATATTTCATATATAAACAAACGTGTTATTTGGATGCCTTTTATTACAATATTTATAAAGATATCTAAATATGAGCGGGAATATAATTTGCAAAGTGTTAAAACCACTTTTTACTTAATAATATTTTTAGGTGGATTGAAAATCCACGAAGCTTTTTTAATTAACAAACAGGATATACTCTAAAAAAATGGAATACAAAAGACATTGAAACGTATATAAATATATATGTACATATATGAAATAAAACATAATTTGCACTCCAATATATAAAACGTAACTGGCGCTTAATTAAAATTTCAATGCAATCATCACCTATAACCTAGATGCCCCTAGAAGTTTTGCCACACCTTATTATTATCAACAAGTGAGCGTTATAATTTTCAATTTGTATATACCTGTATTAAATAATATAATTATCCAGATTTTGTAATTTTATGCTTGTAACACAAACGAATTAAAAGATAACAATATTTTTCATTTTGACTTTACATTTTTTTTAGTCTCAATAGTAAATTATTCGATTCAGTCGATAAAATACTTATATATATAATTATACACAATCAAGGACATTTATCATAAATAGACTAATAATTTATACCTCGAGAGCTGCATAGTTATTGTCATACGGTGTAATTGCGTTGCCACCGCGGCGTCACGCCACAATTACAAAAACATGTTGGCATTTTGCTTTCATTTAACTAGTACCAAGAGGGTGAATAGGGAATAAGTCGGTGTCGTGGCACACGTCCGTCATTAAATTTGACTTTCGTAGCACCTGTGAGGGTTCAGGTCAGATATTCGATAAAATATGGTCTAATTGACCAAAGCGTAACTGATTTCGATATCGTACAAGTACTTAATATTGGATACCATTTAATGAAGGGTGGATATTTAAGTTGTATTTTAATGTTTTGAAAACATACATTAGATCCGATACATAATATATTTAAAGCCATAATTGTATTGTGTATGTAGTATTTATTAAATTAAAATTATTAATAAAAACTTAGTAATAATATTGATACTTATAATAATAATATAATATTTTAGATTTATAGAAATATTTTCATTTATTTTTATGCGATATATTTATATGGTTTTTCAGAATATCAAGTACATTCCTTCTTGTTTATTAGAGCTTTCATAACTGTATGCTTTTCAAGTTTATTATTCAATATGACAATCACCTAAATTGTTCTGATAAAAGAACGTAATAGCGTTAATTGTTAGAGTCCAATCCGCTGAAATTGTTGGCAATGTCTGTTTTCAATTATTGGCAACTGCGTTTCGAATTAGAATTCGATGATTAAGCAATTACTTACGATACTAATATAATATAGGTGTTAAACGATTATAGTATTGTGAGCTCATGCGATCACTCCGATAATATTAATGCAGTAATCAACTGTAAATATGAGCAATACGCTTGCCTATTATAATTTCCTAGCGTCGACATATTTTGTTTCTATTTAGTCCACACTGAATTAAAATACGCCCTTACTGAGCTAACGTACCTACATTACGTACAAACAAGTACAGTAAAGTAATCCCTTGATATTATGACTAAAATGAAAACGCGACTGTTGATAGACTTTCGCTATTTTTTTTGCTTACAACTTATGATAATTACAAAACATTTGACACCTCTGGCATCGATGTTTAAAAAGTTGCTTATTTTCTATTTATGGAGAACATGCTTAATGTATTCTTAAATTGCTTGTAGTTTTAAAATTAAAATATTCTTTATTCAAGTAGGCAACTAAATGTAATTTTTGAATCGCCATATTACATAAAGATTGTTATTAATGTAATAATTAAATGTACCTCCGGTTTTGAATATTGATTCTACCAAGAAGAACCGGGAAGGAACTCACTGGTTACTCTTTCCCACCATTTCGCATGGGATTTTTAATACAAGCTAACAAAAAGACTTAACATTAATTGAACTTAAATTAATAATAAACATTATTTAAAGATATAATTTCATATTATAAATTATTAACGAAAACTCAAAACAATACATTACCTTTTCGAAGTATTAATTAAGTAACTCACCTTTGTAGTGTAAGCTTATGTCATAATTTGACTTGCCGAATGAAAATCCTCACATGAAAATGTGACTTATTGCTTGAAAACCATTACGTGAAGCTATATACCTACAGTAAATTATTGTAAGCCGTAACTTCCGCCTCGTGTGAAAATAAACAGGTGACATTTTAACTAGATTTGAACTTTATGTCTTTGTTGTAAAGCATCGGAATAACGTATAATTTAAAAATAATGGTCGTTGATAGGACGACGCAAGCTTTACATTATAAGCTATATCGACAGTGTTTTTAATGTTGACTAGATAATTGTGACTTGAGTATTCCTTTGACTGAAAAAAAAAGGTAATAAATATGTCAACGTATTTTATTGTTTGTCATGTAATTTAAAAATAGAATACACCAACTTACCTACTATAGTGAATAATTTCTGCGAAACTCTCATATTATTTACTTACCTACGTATTAACTAGGAATATCTACTTAAATTGTTTTATCTTTTTTGTCAGTATTAAAGTGAAGATGTCAAAAATGCTATTCATATCGAAACGCATTTTTGATGAATATATATTATATTATAATTCACCGCATGTCATTCGATCCCTTTTGCATAATCAATCGATTATTAATACGGCAGATCCGATGACGCGACAAAATTCTTTCAAACTTTAGGCGAATTTGCAATTCGCTGGGCCTCTGACGAGAAATTGATTGAACCATTGTATAAAAAATACTTCGTATGCACATATTTATAAAAAAAAGGTTACGATATGAGTACATTTGAATAGATTTTAATGTATAATAAATTATATTGAAAAAAAAATCGTGATAATATTGCTCTGTCAATAGATTTTATTGAGCACGTTACGATCACGAATAAAATATTCTAATTGATCGAAGATAATTAATAAATACGATTTTTAGTACCCTCAACTGTTATTGGTTCTTTGAAGTATGCGAATTAATTTTTTATCAATAAAACTGAATTATATTGTACAAATTATTCATTGCTTCAAACATTACGTAATACGTAAAAACTGAAGTACTTTTAATTGGGAGAACTGTATTAAACTACAACGGAGTCATTGTATAATACATTGGCTTGTAACTACCCTCAATAAAAATATCTGGTAACCTTAGTTATATATATTCGCCTAATACTTTTTAGCTAATTCCACAATAAAATGTTATATAGGGATGTCCTAATTCAACCGAAAAACTTTGTTAATCCTCCAAAAATAATAATAAATTACAATTATATTCCACCAAATCTCTTTCATCAATTCTATTCAGATGAGATATTTCTTTCGAAACGATGCTATAATTTTGACAATCAATAAGCTTAATTGCCCTATGTTTTAACATTTATATACACAATGTTTTAACATTGACTGATATACATATGTATGCTTTTGGTACAGTTGGTAATGGAAAGCAAGTCGGATGCGCTGTGTCGGGTATGTGGCGACAAAGCGTCGGGCAAACACTACGGAGTGCCCTCTTGCGATGGCTGCCGAGGATTCTTCAAGCGAAGCATCCGACGGTAAAGTATTTACTGGTCATTTCACACCAGATACGTTCTATTTATGAAATATGTTTATACAAATATTGTTAAATATTTTTAGGAAATCTTTACTAATATTATAAAATGAATGTAACTCCGTCTGTCTGTAAAGCTTTAAGGGCAAAACAACCGAACCAATTTTTATAAAATTTTGATTTAAGTAAGCTTCAGAGACATTTTTTATTCCTAACACAAAACCCTCTAACACGCGAGCGAAGCCAGCGTGCAAAGCTAATATTTATACAAAAATATTTTAATATTAAAATATTTTATTTAATGGGCCAGTTTTAATTTAACCTTTTATGGGGAAAAAATTGAGACATTGGGTTGCATTGCATTATTGGAATTTTCGTAAGAAATCTGTAATTTTTTAGAAAATAAAATATAGCCATGTTAATCGCTGGTAATGTAGCTTTCTATAATTGAAAACATTTTTTAAATTGGTGCAGAAGATTTTGAGTTTATCCATTACAAACAATCAAGTCTTTTCTCTTTATAATATTAATACAGATAACACGTTGGGTTTCAGTAACACTACAGACAGTTACCGGTTATTATTATTATATTAAGTGTTCATCACGATGTCCAACTACAGATTAAGATACAGATTAAGACAGCCTAATGTATTTTTCCTTATATACAGTGATTTGTTTATTTCATATTGTATTTATTTATATACATTTTAATATGAATGTTACTATTTTAAGGAACTTGGATTATGTGTGCAAGGAAAGTGGGCAGTGCGTTGTTGATGTTAGCAGACGAAATCAGTGTCAAGCTTGCCGTTTTTCTAAATGTCTACGCGTTAATATGAAAAAGGACGGTGAGTGAAATAAATTAAAAGTATGAGAAAGCTGTACAGTCAAAATAACAGAGTGCGATTTCAATTATAGCAATTAAAATAAGAAAGGCCCTTATTCAAATTCGTTTTTAAAAATGAACATCATCATCTTATTCTGTTCCGCTGCTCAAACACGCGTTTGCTTTGTCACAACGCATGTGGTCAAGTTTTCTTTTATCGCCGAGTGCGACATCAACAAAAAAGGTTTGAATTGAAACACAGATAACTTTCTAACCGCGCGAATATTAAATTGCCAGTCTATGCATAGTACAGATATGTATCATGCATGTACATATGTATATATACAGTGGTGGTCGTATAATTAGAAACACTACCAACGGTCCTTGACATTATGTAAGATACTTCACCGCAATCGTTTTTATTTTGAAATTAATCAATAAATAGGACAACAATATGTTCAACGATTTATCATTTATTAGAAAAACAATATAAATCCCATTACACATTGCATACAGCATTGTTTACAGGGCGTCGAACAAAGCCCTTTCCACCGGAATTACCCATATTTATTTTTGTTTCATCTGAAAATAACACTTTTTCCATTCTCGTACCGTCCAATTAACATATTTTTTAGCGAATATTAATCGCTTCTCTCACTCGTGTTGCTTGGTAAGAAGCGGTACCTTTCGAGAGATTCTTCGAAACAATTTAGCTTCCACTAATCTTCGACGTATCAGTCTTGACGAGATGTTTCTTGGGTCATCAGGCGAAAAACTTCATTTTTAATCTGGTTGGAAGCCTGGCCAAGCCTTTATGGGAGGAGAGGATTTTCTTGGCCGAGCCTTTCTAAGAACATTTTCAACAGTTCCATGTGTTTTATAATGATCAATTGCATTAAAAACTTTCTTAATAGAACAATTTAAATGCTCAGCTATTCTTCTGTACGCCCACTTATGATCTATACGTAAATTAACAATGATTTGCCTAGAGTAGTCACGCGTCACTACTTTTATTTTAGCCCATTTTGAACATAATAAAATTCAGATTAAATTTTGAATTGAAGCCAAAATAATAGAAAATAAAATGTTATTCTCCAATTTCAAAAAAAGAACGAGCTATGGATGCTTCTTTAAAATGTTTATTCATAAGAAGTGTTTCTAATTATACGACCACCACTGTATATGATAACACATGGTTCAGAAATGTACAATATAAACGCAGTATTTTCTTACTTAAATTTCAAATAGGATATCATGTTACTGGGTGGTAGGCCTTTGTGCATGCACGTCTGGGTAGGTACCACCCAATAATCACACATCACCACCAAACAGCTATACTTCGTATTGTTGTACTCAAGTTTGAAGGCTGAGTGAGCCAGTGGAACGACAGGCATAACATTTTAGTTACCGAGGTTCACTGATGATGTAAGAGATGATTTATATTTCCAATAGACCCATTGTGTATGGAGGTCGGTTCTTACCAACAGGTGGCAGATTTGCCATTCTATAAAATAAAAACAGGGCGTCAATACTATACTTTTTTTTTTTAATGTATCTTCACGTCATCCACATACAGTTAGATTTAAATAAAATATTTCAATAAATTAACTATTGAAAATATTAATATTTTATATATCAAGCTTATCAGAGTAGCCGATACTCTATTCATATATAATAAATAAATAAATAAATAAGGTCTTCCTAACTAGCGCTCGAGTAATATTCATTACAATGTGCTGGAACTGTGAAGCAATTCTAAGTCGTTTTTATCTATTTGCGAACGACACTTGGATGACGTATGATTATAACATCCGCACACTTCACACGCTGTTTTAGAATCCGAATGTACTATTTTAAAAAGCTGCTCCTGCCCAGCCTCCGTATGTACTGCCACCGCCGCGCCAATACTTGCGCAGCGAAGCGTCTCCGCCAGTTCGACATTATGTTAGCGTTAACTCTTTAAAGTCCCGAGCAAACAGTTTATCTCGTACAGGAGCTGTTAAGCCTTGTAATATTGCTGCCCATTGTTGATATGATTCTCTCGTTATTTGCCCTGCATTATAAAATTTAAAACGTTCGCCAAACCCACAACGATTCGGTGTGAAATGTTCATCTTGATTATATATTCATATATCACCTCTAGCAACTAACGAGGAAGCTTCACTGAGTGCTCTAAGAGCAGTATAGTGATACTGCTTTTTAATGCCAACCGGATCAGTTTCATTTTTCTTTGCGATGAAATAAACTACTTTTATATGTCGCTCATGAATATTGTGATCCAACGTTGATAAAATACCAAAATTCACAATCCTTTTTCTAAATAGAAAAGCGCGGGAAGCACCTCGCCACTGTTAATAAGAGCGAATTAAACGATTGCTATGCACTTATAACTTATATATATAGATTAATAATACAGTCAATAGAATGTCACCCTATAAATCTACACAACTACTTTGTAATTTATTGTGAATGGATTGTAATAAATATGTTGAATTAATGTCCAAGGCAGCAGTTACAAAACTTTGAAGGCTATGGAATCTATGAATGGATCTCTGTTTTGCATGGAACCCAAAACAAATTATTTGAAAGTCTAAATATTAGGGCAAATGGCTAACATAATAGTTTTCTATCGCGTTCTGTCGATTAACGCATGTTTGACTTTGTTCGAGGTCATTGCGATGTTATTCGCTTCGCTTTTGTCACGATTTTGTCACTTAGGTACGCCTTGAGAGTACCGGGTACTTTCCGATAGGCCTTGTGTTTCTCGAAACCCAATTTGAGAAATGTGTCGGATAAATGCATGTTATTAATAGTTTTTATGATACTGTGAGGCTAAAAATAATATTATTTTAATAGTTACGCGAACCGAAACTTAACTGAAAAATATAGTGAAAGTAAGTAATACATAATTACACTTACAACTTAGCTTTATATACAGCATGCCACCATGCACCAATATATAACCCTTAATCCCATAGTATGGAATTCATGTCGCTACAGGTGTCGACACCTTTTTTTTCGTAAAACAATAATTGTTGTTTGATGGAAAATAATGTAAAAACTGCTGCTCGTCACTATTACTAAAGATTTAAGTTTGTAATGGCTCAGATTATCAGTCGCAGAAAAGCGAAACATCATTAATTATGTTGACAAAAATCCTACGACGAAAAAATTAGACAAAGCTAATAACTTCGGGATCCCCGCAAGTAAATTAGATACAATTTTAAAATTTAAAGATAACTTTTAGAAGAAAGTGGTTGCTTGTAAACAGTAGAAGATTAAAATCATTCAAGTACAAAGACGTAGAGGAATGTATGTTGAAGTGGTTAAAACAATGCCGAAACAAAAAGGTCACAACCGAAGGCCCTATCCTTCAGTAAAAGTAGAATCGGGACAAGAGTTCCGTGCTAGCAACGGGTGGCGTCAAAATTTCAAAAAACGAAACAAAATTGTTTTTTGTAAAATTTGTGGTGAATGTGGTAGTTTTGATGAAAAAGTATGTGATGAGTGGAAAGAAACACAAGAGCTGACCGCCGGACTGGCCGAAGACATCTTTTACCTCTTTATAACAAATTTTAGACCAACCTAACCTCAATATAACAAACCTCAGTTTAACGAATTACTTGTTATAACGAATATTTACTTGTTCCCTTACGATTTGTTATGTCGAGGTTGCACTGTAATTCTAAAACAGTTGTATACAATTTATGATAACATCTGGAGATTATAACTTCATAATATATATTTTTGAAATCCTTTCCGTCGGTCAGTGGATTTGTCGCGAGCAAAATGTATGTACTTTTTTTGTAAAATTCAATTTATGCTGATGATGTTTTATACAATGACGATCATTCTCAATAGAAACTATAAACCTGTTATTTTAGCTAGTTAGGTTCCTTAAATAACGGTCTTGATATACAGACGGACAGTGATCCTATAAGGGTTCCGTTTTTTCCTTATGAGGTACGGAAGCCTAAAAACAGATTATCATTTATTTTACCCACTCAGGGTTTGAACCTAGAACTTTTTGTAAAAAACTTACAGCCGTAGGATATATCCATGTAAAAAATCTAAATTTGAATGAAACTCTTCTTATATTTAAGATGAGTGAAGTTATTCCTTGCTCTTTATCTGTATTAAATATAATCGTAAACGAAGTGACACAAGATACATTTCGTTTATAAAATATAAAATGTGGTGTCGAATATTCACATGTTTAAGTCATCCCATCAAGTAAAACCGTGATCGGAAAAATCCGTACAAAATTGAGTGGGAACAAATGGGCACTTGTCTCAATAAAGTATTTATTCAGGCTTCCTCCTAGAAGCATGTCTTTTCCATTAGGAGACATTTCAAGTATTTGCGGTACACAAGTGTCAGAGAGTGTGAAAAAAAGTCGAGGGAGGGAAATTGTGAGCGCCCTCAGATCACACCGCAGGCCGCGGTTCACACGCGGCCGGATCCAACTATACATAATGTGACATCCATTAAGTTTAACGAAGACGTTGGCCTCTTCAGTATTAAGATAGATATTGGATAGTGATGAGATGTTGAATTATTGGATGAGACGAGGATAGACCCTTATTCCGTCCTGAATCACAACTGTTCATGACCATTGTTTAACTATACATACATACATACAACCATCGTGGCCATTCTACCTAAATATAAATGTTTCTAAAGTTCCCGCTACACCGTGTCAAAAACAGATACCACAACAAATAAAACCTCACTTAAGTATATTTATGTGTCAAATTGATCGCATAATGCTGCCAAGTCACTCTGTCGTATCAACGCCCTCTAAACACCTACGAGCTATATACATTGTATACATATATGACATTACATTCTGGAAGTTTTGTTCGTCGCTCGTGACAATCGCTGCCGCTGTTTACCTACTTGTAATTTTAGCCGCAAGATTTGATCCATAAATGTTTTTCTGAGAACAAACTTAATAAAAGCTTCATTGAATTAGGGGTCGCTTTGTGGCACAGGTGTTGGCTCCCATTCTATTTTATATACATAACTTAAACATTTATCTTTTAATATTTCTAACGATAACAAAGATTACTTATATATAAATTGGTTTGAATATTTTCAGCTTTAGTTTTCATTCATTTCATTATTTTTAAACACATAAATTAATGTTAGTTCGTCTGTTAGTGATCATGTGACTTCAATGACAACCAACGGAGCTCATATTTACACAATATTATTTGATTTGTCGGGATAATGGTCCATATGCTAGTGAGTGGCGTTGATGTTAAGTTTTAGAAAAGGTTATTCCATATTATTTAATCCCTCAAAATAAATAAAGGATACTATGATCGAATCATTTGTGTTAAATTAACTGTATACAATAACTACATCCTTTATAAACAAACATGTATAATTATAATTTAATAAGTTGTATAGTATACATTATTTTATAATATTATACGTGCAAGTATTATAGAGATATTTTTGTCTTTATTTTAAATAATTTTATTTAATTATTTGGAATAATTTGTAAATGTAGTGTGATTTAAATTACACTTAATTAAATCTTATATGTTTTTTTTTTAAATAAAACAAAATAATCATGCATAGTTAAAATGTTTGAGTATCGGAATTAAAATTGATTTTAAAACGCATTTATGTAAACGAAACAATCAGCGTCATAACACATATTGAGCTGCTTGAATATCTTGATGGTATATATATACGATAAATATTACGTAACAAAACAAATCGAAGAAATAAAGATGGCGGAGATAAAATTATTACATAATAATTATAAAAATACCGTCTGGACAAACTTTACATAAGTTAACGGAGATACCGTGTCAGTATATAATACTGCGTAATGAAGTTTAAAGGAATAATCGTCTGATTTTTGTATATCCAATAAGTTTTTGTAATGAAGTTGTGAAAATAATATATTCGTTATATTCCAGCGGTTCAACACGAACGTGCCCCCAGACCACCCGTGAATCAACATCAGCTCGCTTTACAGAAACTGAGCTACAATTTATCGAGGCAGCCCCCATTTTTCCCCACTCATACCCCTGTCACTCTACCAACTTTCGCCCCCTACGCCTATAACACACTTAACGAACGAAATCATAATATTTTTCTAGAAAATCCTTCCTTGCAAAACTTCTCAAGAGTGCCCGATTCAATGGATATCCAGAACCTAAGGCCTATACTCAGCAATCCAAATGCTCTACACTCTCTCAATCCATTTAAAATTCCCCTTTTCACAAATCCAATGCACTACTCCGTACCGCATCCCGGATATTTACCTTCAAATATTTTCTATCCTCCGATATTGCCCGCAGAGAATAATCAAACACTGTGTATGGATTCACAAAGTGAGTGAGAACTTACGTTAAAATGTTGTATAGATTATTTTCAGTTTTAGTATTTCAATAAAAGTCAATTTCAATGCATTTTTATTTATTTATATAAATTTCATGTAATTCTTGAATCTTTTTGTTTTCCAGACACATTTACCAATAGTCTTCATTCACCTAAATACCATGCGTCGTTTCACAGTAATGTATCAGAGAAACCAGACTCACAGCTCCCCGATAAAATTAAAGAAGACGAAGTGTCTAGCTCCGAGGAAGCGTGCAAAATGGACAGCAACAACGAAGGATCTAGTAAGATTACACTATGACTATAATAAAGCGTGTAGTTATTCAAGTTTCGCTTGCGAATTTTATAACGTGATATTATATTATTGTGTGTTTTTCATAGATAACAAATTTACTTAATTCCTGATGACGTTGACGTATCTTACGTAGATATAAATTATTAGTCTGTTTTAAGCTGTAAGCCGTGCGATTTTTAAATGTGAATGTAACATTATCAATGTTATCGCGAATGTCTTCAAATGTTATTTCTGAAATAGATTCGTGATTGAACTTAACTTTATATTCTTTGCATTTTAAATCATTTTATAGACGAAGGGTTCCATGGAAACTCGGCAAGTTTTGATCTACCCGTACATTATGTGAGGAGAAATTCTGGCAGAAATTATTCTATGTCGAATATTGATAAAAACGAAATCATATTCATTGAACAAGGAAAAATGTTCGAAACTGTAAAAGAAGCGGAAACAACAAGAAAGAGCGATGATAATGTAGAACGTAAAGTGAAATTTCAAAATCCTCTGTTCATGGATATAGAACTGTACGATCCAGCTGCTAAGTTGTTGGTTGCTACGGTGAAGTGGTTGCACAGCGTTGCAGCATTTGAGCAGATATCACAAAGCGAACAGACATCTTTGCTTCAGAGTAATTGGAAGGAGCTATTTATCTTACACGCAGCACAATATTCGTACTACTTCGACCAAGGTGAGTAAAGATAAAAAAAAAAAGAAATCTAACTGTTTAATTTTTTTTTTATTATATAAATTGCAGGTTTCCTTTCTACAGGTCATTTTATATACATTCAAATAACCAACTTTTGGTATTATCACGGATTAAAATTATTTAATAAAAAAACATTAATGTACTTCATACATAATTGCATCTATCTACTAACACGCTTTTGTCTAATACCAAAAATGTACATGTATACATCATTATATTTATATTATTGTGCTAAAATAATTATGGAAGTCGAAACTAATTAGCGTAGCGCATAATAATTCGTATTGATTTTGAATAGGATCATGTATTTTATTAAACCCAGTATAAATGTTTCTATTAATTGAAGCCGTGGATTGATAGTCCGTGAATAGGGTTTTCGCGTACCCGACTTTTTTAATACCCTGGTATCGGGTATTATTTTTTCATATACCCAGGTACTTGGTAATTTCCAATTTTTGCAGAAAAGAGACAATTTTCTTATAATTGTGTTTTGTTTTATTACGAAAGAGTAAAGTACGTCAATAAGTTTCCCTAACAATCCGTTATACAGTTAAACAGTCTTCTATATATACTTAACATTATAAGGAGGAAAGATTTGATTTTTTGTTTGTTTGTAACGATATAAAACAAAAACTACGCGGCCGATTTTAAAATTTTTTTCACCATCAGGAAACTACATTTCACCGAGTAATATAGGCTATGCTATATTTTCGAAAAAATTAGACCTCCCTACCTAAAACGGAACAATGTAACCCAAGGTACCAATACATTATTTTGCCTGCGCTGCAAACACTATTGTTCGTGTAAAATAGTGTTCTGATTATAGTACTCATGATTGCTCACAAAAAAGTCCGTTGGTATATATATCCTAGCTATTATAGTTAAGCCACAATAACAGCTTTTGTTTAAATTATTAAGTTCAAATAAGGGTGGAATCGAATAGTGGTGATATTGGTATCATGATATTCATCCTTATCCATTTAAATGGTTTTATAATTAAGGTTGATTATTTACGTGAAAATTACACTTAAAATTATTTGGGTCGGAAGTTATGACGGGTATAAAAATTCTGTAAGTAAGAAAAATGTCACAGCTTAAACATACTGTAACTGTCCTACGTTTAGTCAATTAACAAATCTTTAACAAATACTAATTTATGTACTAACGTTAAATAATAACTTTCACGGATGAAGTCGCGTTCGATGTGCTAACCCGGTACCCGGGTCTGATAATATTATAGTACTCGGGTACTAAAAATTTCATATACCCTGGTATACACGGATCCGGGTACTCGGGTAGAAAACCCCAATATTCAATCAGTGCCTTTTATTTACGAATTACACAGATTCTACGCAACTAACCGTGATCATCACTGGAAAGATAACTTAATCAAATAAAGGCTTAGATAAAAAAAAAATCGTATTTCTACAGATCATGTTTCATCCGTTATCACTTCAAAGCGGCAAAATATCAAAGACGAACTCAGAAAGTTGGCAGCTCTTCAGAAAAGAATTGGACAGAGCCGATTAGATAAAACCGAGTTTGACTGTTTAAAAACAGCATTATTATTTCGAACAGGTAATATGATCGTTGATTAATATTAGTATGTATTTACGTAATGAGTTAATTCCCGGGTGCATATTTGTATGCACCGTGTACTAACTTTCAATTTTTAGTTTTAATTTCAAAATAAATGTCTATAATTAACGTAAAGAAAAAAAAAAACTTAGTTTCCAGTGGTGGCGAAGCATTAAGACTTTAAGTAATAGTTAATTTTTTTTTAAATGCTAACTTATTTCGGCACTCTCATTTGTTATTCCAAATAAATATTAAAATAAATATAGTATTAGATTATGTCAACTTTATATTAATTAATTTAACCAAAAAAACAATTGTATATTGAAAAATATATATGTAATAAGAATATATATTTTAGATTCCCTAGACATAACATCTTCACAAATGGAAATGTCCCAGGAGAAGATATTAATACAGCTACAGAGGCATTGTGCCGGGAAGGATTCCTCGCGGTTCGGCAGACTCATGTTGCTGTTAGCCAGCGTGTGCTGCGTCGCCAACTGCGGCTTCCTGGAACACCTTCTGTTTTCCACAACATCCGTGGACGACATAAATGCAATACTCAGTCGGCTACTCGTTTATACTTCAGCATGATTTGTATTGAAAATAATATTTGATGTGAAACGCAAATATAATCATACATACATATCGAATTAAAACGTAGTGTGTTTTGTTACAAGTGCTGATCGAGGAAGACCGGGTTCTTTCTCGTTTAATAAGGTTTCGATGATTATACAGCAATTGTTTTTTTTGCCAGAATTTTCTTCGACACGCAGCCTTTGTCACGACGTTTTTTTTCGCTTATATATAAATAGATTATGAATTTATGCTAGTCATTTTCAGCAGTTTTTAATTATGTTAAGCAAATTTGTCATTAAAATACTATTTGATTAGTTGGTTTTGTTGCTGATATATCCTAAGAAAGATAAAGATCAATTTCCGAATGGTAAATGTAGTTTTCATTGAAATTTTTACCTCAATTATAATTTATATTTTACAATTTATCTACGTTAAAAAAACAAAACAAAGACAATTGCTTATCAAGTGCGAAAGTTTGGTTATTGATAAGCCTTGCATAAATTTCCTTTAACTGTATATAAAAAAAGAACATTCACATTGTTATACACTTATGTAATACTTTAGAAGATACTTATCATGTTATCACTATTACAATTGTATGTATATTCCTTCTGAAACCGTTTATAATGGGAAATATGATAATATAAAACAGAGTCCAGTACATGATATACAATGAGCATAAAATTATAGCCGAAATCAAATCACTACCAATACTCATAAATAAAACGAAAAAAAAATCTATCACGCTATAAAAAATCATAAACCATTGGTATAATAAAATTAACGGTTCACTATATATTAATGCAGCGATTAGTAGCAAAATATGTGATGAAAATAACAATACACCTATTACAGCGTAAGTATGAACAATTATTTGAATAAACATTTCACGTACACCAGCATGGGCGAGAATATCTGCGCCGGTGAAAAAAAATGAAATATGTAATGCACTTTGTAATATACCAATTAGAGCGATTACGATCGTCGCAGGTTTCGGAGGTAACCAGCAGCATCTTTGTGAAGTAAGGCAATATTTGTTTAGGATCGCTTGGCCAATATTATTCTGCAATGAAATTGATTAGTTCGTTTCGTTATTATCGTGAATAACGAGATCATATCCCGTCAAGGATAAGCTTTCGATCTGTTTTTCTTCGCTGTCGAGCCAGAAATGAATTATTATAAACGTTAATACGTAAAAGCAATTGTTGCCTTAATTCGAAGCTTTGGTTACTGGGCCATATCAACTAATAAATAGATTATATGTGAATTTATATTTAATTTAATTATTTTTTATTTAATTGCATTGTAATTATTGTTTGGTGTATAGTTCAATTGTAAGAATTGCATTAACAGTTTTTTGATAGTTGAAAAGCTTAAAATTAATAGTAAATGAAAACCAATGAAAACATTAAATTACTAATAAAACAACAATCATATTCAAATAAAATAAATCTAGTTTAATTTACGCTTACAATTTTTGAGTTTTAAGTAAATAATTGTTTTTATAAAGATATTTATTTTGCTTTTAATACTAAGGTGCTTAAAGTAAATTTTAGAACTGACTAAATCATCAAATGTCAGCTACAGACCGCAATCACAAATGATCAATTGATTTCCGTGTTAAAATTACGGTTAACGAACGTGCGCCTTATTACCACAAAAGCATGCTTTTATTAAGCAAGAACTACTATTATAGAAGAAATTTTATGTGTGGTAGAACGGATGCCACCTTATTCCTAAAGAACAGTTCGTGACTAGAAATGTATAGAGTCTTATCTATTTATTCTTACCCCTGCGAAACTAGGATTGAATAATTATTAATTTTACGTTAGAGTTCTTCATTAAGCTTCCCAAATAAAGGTCTCGTGAGTGAGAATAGTATCAATTACTGTCAACTGCTATGGAAACCATATAAAATATATTTGGTATATTTTCGTAAACTACCCCAATTTTGTTATAATATATTATATTATTACAATGCTCGTTGGCAACAAATGTTTATTACATATATATCTATTCATTTCAACCAATACCACTTACCGAACTGTTTTTCCAAGCGTACCTTTTCATTGTACTTTATAGCAAATTAAAATATTTAAGTGTAATAGTTGATAATTTGAATACATATTTATTTATGGTTAAAAAGATCCAACAGATATAATGTAATATAATTTATATAAAAGATAAGAGAGACCAGTTTCGATAATCTCATAGATAAATAAAAGAAGAATTTATTATTTAATGTCAAGTAATATAAGGCTAGTTACCATCAAAAAGTAAAATAGTTAGAAAGGAGAAGTTATAAGTTCTGGAGAAAATATACAATTAACAAATATAAAACTTATTAATTATATGATGAGTATGAAATTTACTATATGTATAGTTTATTATATAATACAGTGATTCTCAAATAGCAAAAAAAAGAATTGATAGATATGAAATTTACAATATTTTTTAACAATATATTGTTGTTAGTCACAGTTCTTTTTCTTAAATATGAATTTCATTAAATATCAAAAACATTTGACACGAAGTCTCAGCATTAAAATAATTAAATTTAATTAGGTACTATTAGATTGCTAACTTGGGTAACTAATATATATAGTTGGCAGCAAATAATAAAATATACAACCAAATTCTGTCTTAGAGCGATAGCAATATTTTTGGAAAAATGTGTCCTGTGATTTTGAGATACTCAAACAAATTTAGGTTTAGTTTGATAAAAATGATTGATTATTATCATAGAATGATTATCTCATACATAATATTAAAAAAAAAATTACAATAGATATTTTAAGCGATAAATTGTGAGACATTGTAAATTTCCTATCAAATACAACCACATTACCATAACGATATTTAATAAACAATACACACTTCGGTATTTTTGGAGCAGATTGCAGACCTTGATAATGCCCGATCTTACTCAGCTCTAAAATCACTATCGCTCTATTCATGATTTCATTTTCATATGTCCTGCCCTACATCATCATCTGTTTATTTTGTTTTTTTTTTTACTTATTTAATAAAGAATGCAGAAGGATATAAAAATATTTTTAAATATATTAGATAAAGATTTTCCTGAAACATAATATCCTGGACATTCTACTAAAAAGATAGTTTTGCAAATTAAATGAGAGTCGAGAGAATTAGTATTTATGTTGGATTTTAACCGTTATGGTTTTATATTGGTAACAAAATAACGAAAAAAACTATAAACTACTGAAATTTATTTTAAACAAAAGAAAATAAAAAGCAATAAATTTTAACTACAGATTCTTAATAGTTCTTATTTGATCCTAAATTAACTAAAAGCCTTGTATTCAGAGCTATGAAGTGCGTTTTTAAAAAGTTTTTTATTGCACTTGACAGTTGACATTTGGCCGTAACTTACTGTGGCTTGCAAACAGTGTGAGAGCAATGTTTTCATTTTTATTTTGCACTGGAATGATTACTCGTGGTCGCATCGTCGGCGGAAGTTTTGATTTTAAAATAAAAACTTATTCATATTGGTGAAAGTAGTCAATTATTTTTGGAAAACAACGATATAAATGGAAGTAAAAAGCTCCGGGGACTCCGATTGTTTGGTTAGTCTTTTTTTAAAATAAATAATTAAATTATATAAGATAACCCTACACGACTCTAAAACATTAATATTTTGATTGAAACATCACATATAATCTATTTAAAATAATTGTCTTTTACAAATATAATATTCCAGATATACAGTAATTTAAATCTCATTAATGAAGAAATATGCATTTATTACAAATATTATTGGGAAATATAAATAAGCAAGACAAGTAATGAATTTATTTTTACTTGATAAATGTTTAAAAATACGCTAATTTTTTTTATAAATAATTTGTATAATACATGGTACTATAACTCAAGAAAAATTTATGATGAAAATAAATATTTTGTTTAAATTACGTGTACTTCTCGTTATATTTTGATGCTGTAAATCAAATCAGACCAAATAATAAGATACTTACATACATTTAAACTTAGTATAAGAAAGTTAAGCAAAATTATGTGTATATAAAAAAAAGTCTCGAAAATAGTGTTTTGCACAGAATCCTTGATTTTGTTTAAATTTTTCGAACTCTAACAAGAGTTTTGCCTGTGCTCGGCGAACTGAAAATGGTTTTCAATTTCAAATGCGATGCAATCTTATTAACAAGTACCTTTAATAATACTTTTTAAGAAACAAACGTTGCCATAATAATTTCCTCCAGTTCTGTAAAGTGATATCCTTGTGAAGCCCAACATTTATGAGAATAATGTTTTTTAAACTGAATAAATTTAAAATACTATCTACATCTTATGATAATAAATAAATGTAGTGATTCCTTGTATATTTTGATATAATCATAAAAACATTATAAAAACTGAAAAGAAAATGTTTCTGGAACTGAATTTGGGGTTATATTTTGTTCACAATTAAATTAGTATCATAAAATATATTCTCCTTTAGGAATACATTGTACTTAAGTTGTTATTTCATTTGTTCTTTGATGTGCCTTATCTTATGACGATGTACAATTTTATAAACCCTTCAACTTACTGATAAAGTTATTTACATAATTTTACATGTACCGACAACATTTTCTTGATAAAATAAACATCCACATGACCTATTTTTTGCTAAGGTATAAAAAATTTATAGAACTATCAATGTGCCTATGAATGGCTTAGTTTTTTCACATAAAAAACTATTACAAATATGTTCACAAAACACACATGGCTTGAACAATAAATTCAAAATAAATAGGGTCTCTTTTGTGCCAATTTTGATAACCTATTTGGAAATTAATTTGCGCATCAACGTAATTTATATGTAATTGTTACTTAATGTTATCTTATAGTTAATTCTATTATTATTAGAAAATTAGGTTTAATATGTAACAGAATAATTTGGTTTAATTTAGTTGAGTAGCAAAATTCGATTTCAGATCATTTAGTTTATCTTTAAATATAGGATTTATTTCATTTTAAGTTGGTTGGCAGACTTTTGAATGGGCCAACTTATGATAGGTGGTCAACAATCCTCCTAAACATTGGCACTATAAAAAATATTAACCATCCCATACAATGCGTCACCAACCACACCGGGGAACTAAAATGTTTTATTTTTTGTGCCTGTACTTTGGCTCATTCATACTTCAAACTGTGTTTCAAAACAATGTTATGTATATTGCTGTTCTATGTGATCTAAATAAATATATCTAGAAGACTATACATTATCTATATATATTTTTTTAAAGTTTAGGATATGTTTGTATGTTTCAACGTGCTTATCTCATGATCTACCAGTTCGTTTTGAAATAATCATTTCGCTTTAGATTATACAATAACCGGAGTATTAACGTTTAATGAGAGCGGTAAATAAATTAATATATTTTGTAGGTTTTAATTCGTTAAACATTTACGTGTATTTAAAACCTGTATAATTCGTTTTTCAAAACAATTATAATTATAAATACGTCAGTGACTGTGTAATTAACAGATAAAATACATTTTATAAGATACAGAAGAAACCATGGTACAAATACGTAACTGTCGAACCGGTGATGTTCTTCTACATGATGGCTTACATGATAACGAATGTTATAGAGCAAACATTTTATGTCTTCCGAGCTTGCACGATCAATCACGGTTATAGCGAAGACATATGCTACAACATAGCGAGCTATGATGCAATCAATAAGGAAGTACAGGTAATGCCATAATTATACCATTTGTATGGTTTTTTTTTCTTATCAACTTAACAGCGGTATTCGTTTTGTGTTTGCATAATAATCATTTTTATATATATTTTTTGCTTTTCATATCTGTTAAATGAAATAATTAATACAAAATACAAATAATTGCCTAAAATGTTTAATAATTTTGTTAGTGTTTTATATTTGCATTGATTTCGTATTGTCATGTTTTATGACCCACGTGTTCAGCTTCGTAATATAAAATCGATTGGTGAAAGAAAGATGTATTTCAGGTAACTGTGTCAACGTTTCACCAATGGAACGGCATCGCGAGCCACATCGTGCCATTGCTATTGGCTTTCTTCCTCGGCTCATACAGCGATAAGCGAGGCCGGAAAGTACTGCTGCTCGGTGGCTTGATCGGCAAACTGTACTTTTCTTTAATGATTACCTTCAATACGATGAAAGGTAAGTCAGCTGCGTATGTTATTAAGTCACGTTCTACTGTCGATACATTTTTTTGTATACGTTCATTGAGTGAATGTAATTTCTGGGAATGCAGTCAAGTATACAGAAATATAGGCGTTATATATATATATATATATATATATATATATATATATATGGTATATATATAAAGAAATATAATCACTAACATTTCAAGTAAACATCACACGTTGGGAAAACATATTCAGAGCGATCAGCGAAAATATGATATATATTGCAACAACGTTTCAAATAACAGCAATTAAACAAAAAAAAACGTCTCACGCATACTAAGCTAGAATATTGTCTCTTTCGTTTTGTAGGTACAATTTAACTTTAATAAAAGATACGAATGATTGAAAAACATAACAAAAAAACATCGCGATTCGTTGCATTTTTCATAAGTTACATAATTACTGTTTTTTTTTATTGTATGCTGGTATGTCTTCTTGTTTCAGTTTCTAACCATAGTACAGCCACATGTGCTATTATAATATTTATTTTGGAACGTAACATTTTTCTTAGAACTCTAATTTAATTTGCAATATCTATACTTATAAATAATATTGAAATGCGTGTCTGTGATTTCAAAATAATTTCCTTTTTACAAGCATTTTTTATAGTTAAAGTAGTTAATTGCGACTTTAATTCTTTAATAAATAGAACCTTTTTCATAGACAGAAAAAGTAAAACATGCACGCTTTCTTGGAAAAAAAATTTGTTTTATCCGTGTCACGTAGATACCGCCACGACAATTTTCTCGTAAAATACATTGATGTTATGACCTGTGTTAAAAAATATTCAGCACAGAAGTACGTCTATCTAGCGTATCAATCTCTCAAATATTAAAAAGCAAACAAAGAAAACTAACTTCTTACTTAAGGACTAAGAGACTTCTTTTGACATATATGATAAATATCTCAAATAAAACTAAACTAAAAAGATATTCGGCGTCGTAAAGGTGCGTTTGTTAAATTATTCTTGCTTTTAGTTTGTACGAATATATCCATATTAAACGACAGTGGTAACAATGTAAATAATGTTTTATAACAAAGTAACTGCAAAGCAATAAGCTTCAAATCAAATGGGAATCAAAATTTTAATAGGATGAATAGTTAAGGATCGCGTACGCGATAAACAATGCATTGTTGCATGCAAGCATTGATTTTTATACATCTGTGATCTGTGTGAACAAACTTGTAGTTACGCTTCGTTTTATATATTGCGCAAAGAAAAATTGTCATACCTTTATCTTACAAAACTTACTTCAGAACAAGCAACAATACGCTTGAATCTAAATATATTAAACCTATTTCTTAGATAACAGAAATTTACTATCAAACACGATCGATTTGCGATATCCGTAAATTTTACGCGCTTAAATATTTTTTATAAATTGAAAATACCAATGTTTTTACCTTTGTCGAGTTTCATTCGTACAGTAGTTTTTACATGATTGAGTAAGGAACATCTAAACATCAACCTTCGCCTTAAAAAATAAAAAAAGCTCAAGTGTATAAATTCCTAATGAATAATCGAATTTCATAAATAAGTTGAGTTAGATAGACTAAAGACACACTGAAAGATATTTACAATATGTTATATATGTTTATTCAAATCAAAATGAAAAATAGCTACTGTACAAATTATGACCGCGTAGAATAATGGCAAAAATGAGTAACATTTTTCGTTGATGCGCAATTTTCTGATCGTAAAACGGACCAGACCGTCTGGTCATAGTCATAGATAGCAAGATTATTTATATTATGATGATTCCATCATTGTCTATTACACATTTAAAACTTAATTTGCTTGTTTGGTTCTGAAATAAATTCGAAAAACTTGTCATTGATTTCAATTATTGAACCCTTGAAACTTAATAAGTAATCGAAATAATTTACTTATGAATTCGGTTGCCTGTGTACCCTTAGAACCGAATTCATAAGTAAATTCTTCGATACTAAAAATAATCCAATTCATTGACGATTCGGCGGTGATGAGATTTGTCAAGAGGTGCCGATTTTTATTTTGTATATAAGTTTTCTGATAATTTCCGTGGAAAAGTCGGTAGCTGAATATATATTTTTATGAATAAGTAACTAAACAATCTGATGAACGTGTAATTAAACGCTGTTGTAGTTCAATTTATTTGTCACGCGGCATTAATCTATACTAAAAAATGGAAGAAGTATAAATTCCATCAAAGCAAAGAGCTGATTGGATAGCAGAGCATGAAGCAAATTAAAGATAGTTTATAAAAAATAGAACAAAGACTAGAATGGTTTTAAGAAAACATTAAATAAACTAAATTAAGTTATCTACCAACTAAATTAAGTTTCCACTAATCCGCATTGGAGCAGCGTGGTGGGATAAGCTCCAAAACCTTCTTCTCAAAAGAGGAGAAGAGGCCTTAGCCCAGCAGTGGGACATTTTGATTTTGTTTTATTTATTCTTACTGACTATTTAAACCTTATACTTCAAAATAATTGTGGATTCAATCGGTCGTAATACTTCGTTCGATTCTATATCTACATTGTAAACCTGGAGAGTTTGTATCGTTGAATGCGTTTATATCAGACTGATAAAATAGATATTATGCGTTAGATAGTCTATTGATAAAAGCTTTATGACTATGTTATGACCCTAAGGTTACTATTATCCTTAACTAGACTAACTAGCTCATCATCTGTTTCTAATAGTCATATATATATAACGAACCACTTTGAGATATATATTTATATATAGTATATGACATTGCCGCTCTCCGCCTCGGTCCTTTCTATTGACATATATACATTTTATGTTCCATTATATATTTACGATATTACGCCCTGGCCCTAAGGCTGCGCTACTCTCCAGCCGGACCCTACTAAATAAGGGGCAGGTTCACACCTGCGTGCGCCACAACGGGGGGTCCGTGGTGGAAGTCTCGTTCGCCACCCCGGTGGTAGCGCGTAGAGTGTCGAACTGGAGAGTAGAGGAAGAGGTGGAGACTGTCGGATCACCGCTATATCCGATTTGAGATCTCCACCTCGTGCAGGCCGGCGGAACCCCAGAGGGTACCGACCACGCTGCCGAGGTGGTCTTTTGGCCAGTTAGACCGCGAACTGGTCAAGGAGGCTGCCATCGTGCAGCGGTGGGGTTCCGCGGGACGGGAGGAGGAGGGCGCCAGCGTCGAGGAGCTGGCGGGCCGCATGCGCAGTGCCCTCAAAGAGGTCTGCGATGCCGAGGACCCGGCGCAGAGTTCCGCGCCGGCATGTCTACTGGTGGTCGCCCGAAATAGCCTAACTTCGGGCGTCGTGCAGCTGGGCGCGGAGGGCCTACGTCTGCTGTCGTAGGCGCAACGGTCTCGACGCGGACCTGGAGGGGCAACTCTTGGCCGCTTACCGCTAGCTGAAAAAAGATCTGCAGCTGGCGATAAGTCAGGCCAAGGAGAATGCGAGAGAGGAGCTGCTGGCGGGTCTCAACCGAGACCCGTGGGGGCGGCCGTATCGAGGTGTGCGTGGAAAGTTCCGCACCCAAGCCGCCCCCGTGACGGAAACGCTGCCGCCGGAGCTCCTACTGCGCCTGGTGGGGGAACTGTTTCCCCACCCGGGTGAGTTTGTCCCTCTGCCTATGGCCCCCCGCTCCGTGATAGAGGACGCAGTGGCTCCACCACTGATCACGGAGCGGGAAATGGAGATGGCCCTCGGTCGCCTGAGGGCCAAGAAGACGGCGCCGGCTCCGGACGGTTTTCCAGGGCGTGTTCTGTGCGGCGCCCTGGAATACCTAGGTGCAAGGCTTCGGGGGCTGTTCGACGAATGTCTGAACGGCGGGCAGTTTCCGAAGCCTTGGAAACAAGGGAAGTTGGTGCTGTTGCCGAAGGAGGGTCGACCGCCCGGTTCTTCCTCGGCGTACAGGCCGATTGTGCTGCTGAACGAGACGGGTAAGTTGTTTGAGAAGAGTCTCGCAGCCCGTCTCGTTCAGCACCTTGATGAGGTTGCTCCGGGTCTCTCAGAGGCTCAGTTCGGGTTCAGGGCGGGTCGTTCGACGCCCTGAACGCCCTGAAGACTCGGACCACGGAAGCGGTGGCCCAGGGGCAAGTGTTCCTGGCGGTTTCGCTTGACGTGGCGAACGCCTTCAACAGTCTCCCATTCGAGACGATCAGAGAGGCACTTCGGTACCATGGGGTGCCGACCTATCTGAGGAGGCTGTTGGAGGCGTACCTCTAGGACCTAGAGGTCGTCTGGGCGGGGGGCGACGGCAGGTTGGTACGGTGTCGGATTGGCTGCGGCGTTCCACAGGGTTCGGCTCTCGGCCCAATTCTGTGGAACGTCGGCTTCGATTGGCTCCTGAGAGCCCCCGTCCTTCCCGATATGGGGGTGTTGTGCTATGCAGACGACACCCTCATCACCGCGACAGGGCGGGACTTTCGGGAGGCGGCCCGCCTGGCCGAAGTCGGAACAACCCTGACCGTGGACCGGATGGAGATGCTGGGCTTGAGCGTCTCCATATCCAAAACGGAGGCCTCTTCCACGGTCCATGGAGGGTCCCCCCACGAGGGGCGAGTATCACCGTCCACGGGACGGTGATACCGCCTACGGTGAGGTGCAGGCCCAGATTAAGTACCTGGGCCTGATCCTGGACGGGCGTTGGAGCTTCGGGCAGCATTTCGTTCAGCTCGGCCAAATAAATAAAGAAAAAAAAAGGGCCCAAGGCTGCATTTGTGTGAAGTTGTTTAAATTTTATCGTTTTTTCTTTAAGAATGGCCGTTGGAATACGTCATATACACTGCGGCTTTCCCGAGTGCACTAACGGGAGCTGATCTCGCCATCTTCGCGGGATGCTTCGCTTACATAGCTGATGTGTCTTCAGTCAAAAACAGGACCTTGAGGGTCGGTGTGCTAGACGTGGTGTATTTAAGCACCATGCCCACTGGAGTCGCTATAGGTTTGTATTTTTGTAAGTAAATTCACAAAAGTTACATACACTTTTTTGTACAACTAATGGATTTTAACATAAAACACAGACAAGAAAGATGTACAACCCTTATCGCTAAGACAGCGATCTCATCCAGGAATGAGACCTTAAGATAGATAATACAAACAAACTTAAATGAAGCTGGGGGCCAAGCCTACTAACAAATTGTCACTTTATCGCAATCGAATCGAAGCGTAAACGACTATTGGCGTAATAGTCAACAATTTTCTTTTTGCCAAAACGGTATATATTAATATCATATTGGTTCGGTTCCGACCCGAATAAATATAGAATAGGTAAAGTTGGATTTTAATTGAATCGATAATATACTTATCGTTTTAGATTATTAGAATTTATCCCCTGTCCGAACATATATAACTACTTATAAATTATTATAATATCATATATATTTAAAATATTGTTTGCATTAAAAATAAATCAGATTTCAATTTGTAATTATTGTTAATAGATTAACTGCGCAATAAAATTCTTTGTAATATGATAACATGACGTAAAAGATCCAAGAATTAAAAATGCATGCAATTTATTGTTCGGATTCTAAGAATGTTTGCTTCGCTATAATAACGTACCTTCATACCAGGTATAACAAAAAAATACCTATTCTTAGAACCATACATTATAAAAGTAAAGTAAGGACAAGTTTTCGTGTCCAAATTTTTTCCTTTTTGAATGTGTGCTGTTGGCGCTTAATATCGTCACCGGCATAAGGGCGAATACTTGACTCCACCTTGAAATATAAGCTTTCTCGGGCTCCAATTGACGTCCATCCTGATGGGTGTTACCTTTTAGATCGCACCTCGGTTCAGGACGTAGTCGGTGGGGTGAGATGCGCGTCTGCTTCCACCAATGAAATATTTTATTTAAAAAAAAAAAACAATTGCTTGTCAAATCAAACTTTAGGTAATTAATTTTTTTCTAGTACTTATAATTAATTTGTCAAATGAATTATTTATAGATCCATAATTTAGATTATTATTTTATTTTTATCGAAAATGTATCATTTGTTTTTCAAAAACGGATAAACCCTGTTTTATTTGCTAAAAGTAATCGTTTAAAAATCCTTATAAATAAACCGTTGCAACATCAACAGATAAATATTGATCTAATAATTTTTTTGAAATAAATATATGAAGATGTACAAATACGTTAAGATAAAATAATCATGACCTTTAACTTCCTCAATTATTGGCGACGTATTTCAATAGAAAACTGTCATACAAGATTAATCAGATTACATGTTTATAGTTGTTATCAGTAGAAGTCTATTTATGTATCGCTTACCATGAAACTACATATGAACATATATTAAGGGGCCAAGAGGTTGATATGTTTGAGAGTGAAAACATTTACAATTAGGTATTCACCTAACTTTCCAAATTTTAATTCGTTTTCAATCCATTGAGTTATAGTTTCATAGTTATGAGAAAACAGGTTTTTCAAAATTGTATAATATATTTTATACTAGAATATTAACTATAAAATTAAAATTGGTCTCCTCTTAAAATCACCTAAATCGACTACACGGAGACTCACGCGCGATAGTTTCTTTGAGACTTGCATGATGACCTGAAGATTGGAGGTCAGTCTACTGAGGTCAAATCAATATAATAAGATTAAAGAGAAAACTCGCTTTTTAAAAAGAAAAAAATAAAACATATTATTTTTTTTAAGCATCCTTATAAACACTATTACACATCTTTTTTTATATAAAATTTAATTATCAATTTCCAGGTAACCTGCTTTACAACAGAGCAGTGAACAGATCATTCACAGCGATGTTCGCAATCAACTCCTGCCTGATGATGGTCGCGACTGCGTATTGCTTCCTGTTCCTGGAATGGCAGACGAGACCAGAGCAGAAGTCGTTGAGAGAAGCCGGCGTTAAGAACCCCTTAAACGATTTCTTCGACTTCAATAACATCAAGCGAACTCTGACGACATTGACGAAAAAGAGGCCGCACAACAGGAGGCTGTTCCTCTGGTTCCTTTTGATTTCCATGGCGTTTTATACATTCCAGAGAGGTTAGTTAATTATTTTGTTAAGTCGTCACATTATACTAATTAATAATTTACAACTCGTGTGACAATATGACATTGTTTCAACATGACCGACTTTAAACATAGTGAAAATTTTAGGCATATGACAATTTTATTAGTATAATTTGTGATATATATTCAAAATGAATAACTAAATGATAAATTCTTCGATTAATCTTTTCAAAGAACTTTTTAATTTCAACTCGTACATTATGTATGAAATCAATTACAGATGAAAAGCCGGTTCTATATCTGTACACGTCGAAGGTGTTCAAGTGGGACGCAACCGACTTCAGCAATTTTAGGACTTACCTGAGTACGGCGTACGTAGTTGTTATGCTCTTTGGTATACCGCTAACTACAAAAGTACTCGCTTGGAAAGACACGGTAAGCGTACAATTGAAGTGTTAAACATATACGGTCTTACTTAGAAACTTTGTTTAGCTGGCTATCTGTTAAACAATCTTTTGTCTTCTTCTTTCGAAAAATATTATTATTATACAGTATCATTATTATTAGTAAAGATTAATGTTTTATTAATATGTACTTTCTAATATATTGCATACTTCTATTTTGTATATATCTTAAGCACCCAGAAAACAGAAAAACTCGAATTGGTCTTTTTTAAAATAGAACACCGAATCATATAAAATACTTATATTAATTACATAAAATACTCAGCCAATTACTCTTTAAATATAAATGTTTTGCATTACAACAAAACATGTGTGTCTATCTAAAACACACAGTGTTTAAGATGAAGATGTGTTTGATATCTGCTGGTGAATTATAAACACAAACGCTGCGTGAATAAACATTTAATAAATCAACTGAAATATAACAAAAATAAAATTAAATAATAAATCTTCTTGATAACTATTACAATTATATATTATAATATCTGAAATTAACCATAATTTTTAGTCATAAAGTTATTTATTTTCATAGGAAAAATTACATTTCCTACATTAAAGAAATTTAATATTTTTTTAATAATTAATATTATAAAATTGTCTGTATTCCAAATTCTTTATTGGTAATGGTTTGGTCTGAGATCTAGACTGCAGATCTGGAAGCCAGTAGCACTGTGTCCAGTGCGGTGCTATCAGAATATAGCTGCCTCTGGCATTGTTGAGATGAGCCAGGACACGTGGGATTAGATTCGGCGTAGGGAATATGCAAGCGAGATCCCAACTCCACTGACGGCTGAAAGCGTCGCAATATTTTGCGCAGCCATCTTTTGAGTCCAAGGTTACATATCTTGGAACTACGGCACTTCTTTCTGATGCGAATGAGTCTATTTCCAGTGTTCGCCATTTTTGAAATATGACCTCTGTGGCCTGTGGTAAGAGGTGCCATTCTGGTAAAGGCCGACCTCGTGACAATCGGTCTGCAATTCCGTTTAGCCTTCCTGGAAGGTAGCAAGCCGACAGCGTCACATTGAGCTGATCGGTCAAGTGAATTATTTTTGTGGTCAGGCTCAGAAGTACTATTGATCTGGTCTCTCCCTCGTTCCTTATGTACGATATTAAGGTTCGATTGTCGGTCTGGATTAGAATGTGAGCATTCTGAAGAATGTTCTGATAACTTTTTATTGCACCATAAACAGCATAAAGCTCTTTGACATTTGAATGCCATGTCTTTTGTCTTTGCGTCCAGTTCCTGACAAGTAATACTGGTTCAGGTGAGCTCCCTAGCCCGCATCCGCTGCGTCTGTGGTGAGAAAATGGGTAATTTGCTTTCTTTGTATTGATATGGAATTGTTTCTTATTGAGTTTATCCACCACTCCAACTCCAGCGAGGCCAGTGGTGGAAATTCTCTTTTCTCTCTCGGTCTGTACTGGGTAAACTTTTTTAAGAACATTTGTAGTCTCCGACAATGGAGGCGACCGCGCCGGACAGTAAAATTTGCAAAATTTAGTAGCCCCAAAAGTCTCTGAAGTTCTTTTAATGTGCAGTTTTTTTGGTTTTGAAGTAGAACAAGAGATTTTTCTATTTCTAAAACCTTCTTTACTGGCAATGCTACTAACATTTCTCTTGTATTCCAGATCAGTCCGAGATATTCCAATTTATATGCCAACCCAATTTTTCCAAGATACTCAAAGTTTCCGCAACCTGAGTAACTAGCTTGGACTGGTCCTGATGGACCAGAAGGTAATCGTCTAGGTAAACTAGAACAATTATTAGGCGGTGGAGAGGAAATACCCTCCTCATCATCCGATTCAGAAGTAGTACTGCTAGTCTGAGTACCATCTATTTGTTTCTGTTCGAAAGGAGTCTCCAAACTTTCGTGCGAACGTGTCTGAACCTGCTCGACTTCGCTCGAATTGTGAACACTCATCTTAATTCGAGTAAAATGACGATGCAACAGTCAACAATTATTTAAAAAACACTGTGTATTATTTATTAACACAACTAACAAACCTTTATTAATTTTTAATTTTACAATACTTAGCATAAAACTTTGCTCGGTACGCGGTAAAATTCACAAACGCTGTGACAATTGACAATGACAGCGCTTATACATAGACTATGGACGCGTTCTTCCTGGTGAGTGTATGAAACTTCCTGGAGACTTCTTAAACCAAAGATAAGTAAGTTCGTATATTTATCATTAAAATGGAATTCACAAGCCGCTTCTTCATCTTAAACACTGTGTGTTTTAGATAGACACACAATATCCATATAACACAATTGAACACATTCAACAAATCAAAGGTCGCGTCAATGCTATTAAAATGGCGGTTTTAAATTAACGCGCGTCTTTTTTCTTTTACCAAGACCGTTGTGTTGTCAAGGAATCTCCTAACTGTATGTTTATATAATTTTTATTAAATATATTTTTATTATTAACTAATTATTAAATTTGTAGCACGGTCGTATACAAAGATCTTGCAACTTCAGTATCGGGTACGTTGACATAATGACGCTGTTAAGTTCAATTTACGGCCGCCAGAGGCATGACAATTCGCGTAATAATTATCCCGAACACTTTTTCAAATCCAAACAAAACAGTTAAATAACAAAAAATCCGCAAAACTCAACAAAACTATATAACAATGATTAAATAACACAATACTTGGGAGAGAAAAATATCAGCTTCGATAACAGCGACGTAGTACGTAAAGCGGATGGTATTGCGAATTAGCAGTTGTAACACACTCGCATCTATCTCTCACCACTGAAATTGGACTCAGTTGCAAGACCTGTGTATACGACCGTGTTTTGTAGCTTGTATGACAGTTTTGAACTAGTAGTGTTACCAGTATTAATTAGTTTGGGCATTTTTCATTTATTGCTAGAAGGAAAATCTTTAGCGGTGAATAAACAGATGTAGATTATGAAAGATCGTGAGGGTGTGTTCATATTCATATAACAACATTTAATTGTACATAAAGTTTTGTTTTTATATAATTATTTTAAAAAAAACAAGATTTGTATTTGAGTTTTTAATTTCTATTAGTTGTATTTTAAAATTATTCTCTAAAATTAATAAAAGATTTTTATTAATATTGATTATAGCTCTTATTTGTAGTTTTTCAACATTAAAAATTCCTTATTTTACATCTTTAAATAATAAGTACAAAAAATTTATTTGTTACGGCAGATAATCGTGATGATGGGTGCGTCCGCGCATATGACCGGTCACATGATATACGCGCATGCGCAGACAGGGTCTATGATGTACATCGGCGCGACGGCTGCTGCACTCGGACCCTGTGTCGCGCCCCTGATTAGGTCCATGACCTCCAAGGTGCTGGAACCGGCAGAGAGAGGTAGGAATAAATGAACGTTATAACGTATTTGCGTACGAACGTACGGGTCGGGATAGTAAAATGTCATTGATTTTTTATATTGGATTTTTCTATTGCAAGAATAAATATAATGAAATGAATTTCATTTGTTGGTTCGTACACTATGAACTGTAAATCGATACGATAAAACTTCATTAAAAATGAACGTTGAGTGTTCTTCAATTTTCAAATTTTGTTTTTATCGATTTTTCGAGATTTTTTTTTTCTATTTATTGTTTTCTAAACTTCAGTCGATTCATTTATTAAAATCAACAAATTCAAACACAATATTGTTTATTATATTATTTCATAAACCAACAAACCTCACCGAATCGATGATTGATATACTCGAAAATAATAATATGGCTTCTTCTTGAGTTTCCATGTGACTATAGAGTCACAATAGTTTAATAATTGTTATTATAGCGACATAGTTATATTTTTCCAATACAAAAAGTTATGTATTCACAACCGCAGCATTCCATTCGCTCAAATGAACAAATATATTGTTTTAAATTGCAGGTGTGGCGTTCGCTTTTCTGTCGGTAATGGAGAACGCGGTCGCAATGTTCGCTTCAGTGATATATTCGCAAATATACAAGGCCACGCTCGATACTAGTTTTATTAGCGCAATATTTTACCTAACCATAAGTACGCAGGCCATTGTCTTCCTACTGATTATGTGAGTAAACCAATTTTTTTTTTTTTTATCTTATTAGCTATGTTGTGGATGCGTTTTAATAATTTTTCAAGACCAGTTCTCAATCGTTACACTATTCCTTTCTTAAAACAGAAATTACAATATCTCCGCGTTCCTTATCGTATAACATCTATCTCGTTCTTATTAATAACAGTCAATATCTAAATCACAATAATATTTTCTAAATATGTTTAAATACTTCAAACCAAGACGTGTCTATTAAATTAATAAAAATATATAGTTTAATTCAACAACTGCGAGAATTTTATAAAACCTATAATGTTTCTCTATAACTATTTATAAAATCTGTTAAGTTTAATAATATTATATGGTGCAGATCCGGTTCGAAACGGAACTTTCAACAAACTGTTCAATAAACCGTAATATTGGACTGGTTTGGGTATATCGCGTCGACATTGAATTCTTTGCAAATTCCGGTCTTACTTGGTGACTAAAATTGATAAAGGATGGATGGATGAAAGGATACATTTCATGTATTAAACATATCTCATGCTCCATCTCTCAATCAAACTTCTAAATCTGTTTAGAACTGTAATCTGATTGATATAATCTATGTATCTTATAGCATTAAATAATAAGGTCCTCCAGACCGATTTCGGCCACGGCAGCCAATCTCAAGAGAGATAAGCCAACTGCGCAGGAGATATTACAGTGCACAAGTGTGCCCAAACACAGGTGCACTCTCTTTTCCTTAGCACTCATAATCCGAATATGTTTTCCTGTATGTAACTTATATACTTCAATACCTGGCAGCAGCGTTAAATAAATAAATATCTGCTTATTTTCCAAAAACAAAATATTTAATATTGTCATACTGAAAACATGAAAAGTATTATATAAGTTGATGAGCTCAAACGCGGTAGTTTGTATTAAAAAACTGCGCAATTGTTTGCTATTATTGATATGTAATTAAGAACACACTCGTGGTCCCACTTACAATGTAATTTAATAAAAGTTAAAGCTTTATTCGAAAGTGATTAAAACCTTTTTTGGTTTTTCAGGTTCATGGAAATTATGCTGAAAGGGAAAAGACTGGAAACACAAATGGAACAGGACAAGCGGTCGATATCTGCACCTTGAATTCTAATAGAATAATTAATATATAAAAACTCATTTAAGTTTACCTAAAAATATAATTTCACGTTACTTATACATTTTTTTCGTGTCCGTTATAAATGTTATTGGCTTAAGTTCCATTGATATCGTATATGAGCTTAAATGCATCTTCGTCAATTTATTAAAACGGGTGATAAAACCTTAAATAATGTATGTTGTTTTGATAATGTTAATTAAATAAATCATCAGTCTTAAAATTCATTGTTTTCATTACGTTAAACAATTTAAGTATAAATTAAATTACAAGTCATAGAAATATATTTATAAATTAAATAACGAAGCAAATATATAATTAGATTCTGAAATTAGGCATTTAAAATGGCTTCATTCCATAAACGATATTGTAAATGAAAATTTATATTTGTGATATGTGACGTAATTTTAGTAAATAAAGCTATTATCTATATTATCTACTAGATTATTTTTGGATCAGAGTTGTCTTCAGTGAGCAAGTGGATTGGAAACAGATGAAGAACTGCGTCAAAGTCGCGCACGTGTGACGTAATTTTGAATACTGCGTAGCATTTGCTGTTCTTCAGAGGGGCAAAGTTATAGGACGCGAACAGTTACTATCAACTGTCTTCAGTAATATTTCAAATTCGATAAACTAATAATTAATTAAAGCGATCTCTTTCAGAAATAGGTCTAGTGCTTAAAAATTATGGAGCGAAAAAGACAAAAATAGATTCTGCAGTTAAATAGTTGATTGTTTTTAACTAATAATTGTGTTATATTAACACATATATGAATTTTGTTGCAGTTCTTCGACAAACAGTGAATAACACATTAAATTTGTTATCCATTTTATTATTTACGCTATTTAATACTATAATTATGTATATCCAAGTGCCTTGGTCAACTATTTATATACTACCGTACCGAAAGTAACAAAACAATAATGAATTTAATTGTTTTACATTATCGAATACTATGTTTCCTATTCGAAAATTTGATGGGTAGTAAAATTATAGATGGCAGCACATGTATTATTATATAAATGAATTATATATAATATTTTATCGAATCAACATATATGTCAAAATTAATAAATGTATATAATTTCATTCTTTAAGAGATGCTTTTATTTACCCCCTACTCCTGTTGTATATTCACTGACAATCGCTCTTAAAGAGTAAACTGACAATCATATTATGTTTTTTATTTCAATATATTCATTATTAATATCAACAGTGAATCGTTATCGCAATCAATTGCACTCCTTTTGTTAGTATTTCGAGATAAAACACTTATTCTATTTAATATTATAAAATATTTTTATAGATTTTACTCTTTTTGTTTTTTTTTTCATTTTCATTTAATATTTCTTCCAATTTCATTGTATATTTATTCTATATTCATTCGATTTTTTCCCGGTAAAAATTTTCAATTGTTTATGTCGCCTCCTAAAAGTATTTCCGTTGTATAAATACTTGGATCAATGACGTGTTAGCAAGTTTATTTCTTTCTGAACTAAATGTAATTAGTGTTTTTGAGAAAGTACTAGACACTTACTATTACAAATTATCCGACACATGTACGACGCAGTCAGGGGCGAAGCTACCGCCGTATCAGCCATCAAGAATCAAAGATACGGGGCCCCCTAGCTACAAGGGTCCCGAATCCGAAGAGTCTGTGTAAGCAAAAATTCGTAAAATGTTGTCCAAAACCACACTTGAACGCCTTGGCCGTACGCTAAATTTCCGGGGAAAAAAGGAAAATATACACATTTGAAATTTTATTTAGTTTTTCTCGTTGACGGCCAAGGCTCCAAATTCGCGTGGCTGGGAGATTGATGATTGGCCACCGGAGGTATCGCAAAAATGTTAATCTATATATATAAGGATGGAAGGGTAAATTGTTTCAGCGTTTAATATGTAACACAAATAAAACAATATAAAAAATAGCGAAAAACGAAATAAAAAAAACAGAATACATAGTATTTTAATGTATCACGAACGAACGCCGCTGTTAGGAAGAAAGGCCCCCCACCGAATTTTAATACAAGATAAGTTGGGCGCAGGCAATATCTACGGTGTGTAAATGACACAAGTAAAATAAATGACAGATACTCCAATTGAGCCTGTGCCCGTTATGTGTCCACGCAACCCTACCGCAGTGGCACAATGGAAACTGCCATCTCAGCAAGCTTTGTTCCATTGTATGATCGAACCATACCGATGCATTATTATTAATTTTGTAAAATTATAAATCACCTTTGTAACTAACATTGTAATTTTTACGGAGTCTTAAGTTAGGTAATATTAATTTTAAGCAAATTTATATCAGTCTCATTGCAGTCTCGACGGCACCGGTATTTATTTTGCCTAGTGCGAGTTTATGGAACGAAGTTTTTTACGCGGCTTACAGTGAAATGGTAGTGGCCCAAGGTCAAATCGAGAACGAAATAGCGTTCATACACCGTGCCTATCAAATGCTGCAAAATTTGGTACGTTGGGCGTTTGAATTTAGGAGGCCGAAAAACACAGTAATATAATCAATTAAAATCTACATTTTAAAATACGCTTTGAATCGAAAAAATATCGCACAGAACTTCGTTTCTGACGAGGGTCCCTCGACCGCACAATTTTTAATTATTTGATAGTGTTGACATTAACTGCGCTTTATTGGGTGAAAATAGCGCCGTCTAGCGACAATGAAAAATCTTGCACTATGCATATTGGACATTATTACTCAGGAATGTGTACGCTATTGTCCTCAAGCATACGAAACACAAATTTCTAATTAAAATAAAATATGTCGCCGTGGAGGCTATTCAGTCTTTAAATAAAACATTATTTACCATCTATGTGCTATAATTTTATATAAAAAAAAACAAACTGTGTGTGAATTTTCATTATTTTGTTTTGAGATTGTGATTGTGAATATCGCTGCTAATTTGACTATATGAGTGAAGTAAGTACTAGCTTTGGATTTCAATATCTTGCTTAATAGTTATGTAAAGAAAATTATAAATTATTTAATGATTTCTTAGAATTTATTTAATTATAGGTTATGATTAACTATTAACTCGTTTTTTAAAAGTGAATAAATTGGTCAGTTTTTAACCAATAGTAACGTAAAGATAACGTCTTGCACTCGTTTGATGTGGGATCCATTCTTCACGGTAAGCCCAGAGGAGTTAGATCATAAGGTGGGATTCAATATTGTTAAATTTTTAATTAAATTGTTATATAAATATATATTTTTTCAAAATAAATATAAGGTTATATACAAATGTTTATGTGTAGATATAAGAAATAAAACAACCGTTAATTCCTCTATGACTTTATTCCATAAACTATATTCGTTTTAAAGTTAGAATGCTTTTACCCAGACATGGAAACTAACAAGAAATCCGCGAATCCCAGTTTGAAATTCGGTTTTTGTAGTTTAGATATTGATAAAGTCACGTATTGTGAGTGAAGCTTACGTGTCTATTTACTAAGTCGGTTACAGACATTCAGACATTAAATCGAAAAAAATCTTTATACTAAATCCTATAATAATTTAAATAAAATGATTCGGTTAAAAAAGATAGATTTCATAGCTTTAATTTGTTATGTAACAGTATATAACATTTTTCAGTAGATCATGTCCAAACATTTCATGTTGAGGTACCGCGTAAGGCGGTAGTAGGTTAACTGTAGGGTCCATAGAGAAGAAGAAAGTACACAACATCGAATATCGATAGTTATATCGAGATATACATATATGAGTATAAGTTCATTAATCCTAAGACTCCACGCTGTGTTGTGTCGGGGGAATATATCCGACCTATAAACCTAAGAGACCACTTGTGTAATATGGCACTTTCGTTAACAATATTTTTTTCCAGATATTATTTCCGATATTCTGTTAGGGTTCTGTAAAATTTTGCCTTCGTATTTCCCCTCATCGTTCGAAAAATCCATCGTATTAAACGCTCACGATAAACAATCAGAAAGAGCTCGCATCGGCTCGAATAGGTACTTAGAATCTTTCTTCTAACATCCAGCGACACCGTCTCCTTTCGCGGACACAACACTGGCGTGGGCTGCTCGTCCATTATATTACGGGAGTACATATTCATATTTATTATAATATTTCAAAATAGTTATCAATAGAATACCTAATCGTTCTGATACATTGCTCACATTTCCCAATCCTTATTATGTATGTGAATAAGAATATAACGTTCCTATATTACTGTCGTTATATACATAAGTGCTTAACATCAGTAATAGCGGAACGAGTTATTGATATTCTTACAATATTTGTGACTTAACTTAAGTAAATAACATATCATATACATTTCAATCAAATAACATAATTCGTAACAATTTAGCCAATGAATTACATTTCTTATTAATTTAATACAAAAAATAAGACGATTTAACTTAGTCGAGGGCAAGTTTCAAGAACGGATCAATTGTCAAAGTTGAAAAATATTCTGTCGGATCGAACTTCAAATATGTTTATTAAATTCGTCTGACTATAATCAAAATTTATTTTAAAGTAAATGAACTCTAATGTCATGACGCAATACGCAAACTGCTCAATAGTACATATACGTAATTTCAATTCAAAGATTGTTGCTCAAAATAGGTACCTACTTATAAAAAAAAACATTTTATTCCCTGTGTTTTCGGTGTTCGTGTAAGTTGGAAACACCATTCGCAATGCATTCCGCACTTAGCTGAAACTACATGTATTAAACTTCATCATTAGCCTTTTCGTTTCATTCAAACTGTGAATTTGACGACGATATCCTATAGAAATTTTATTTTTTTTAAAAACTTTTCCTTTGAAAATCTATCTATTATTTAAAAATTTATTTACGACACCAATGAACCGTTAGTATTAAGTCAGACTCATATTATATAACTTCAAACAACCTGATAAAACAATCAACTCATCATGAAATACTTATTGTAAATTGAACTGATACATGAACAAAACGTCGCTAAGATAACCCAAAGTGACTCAATTATGTTATATTGACCATCATGTGCTCCGTTACTCAATGGATCGCCGCAGTTGAACCTAGAGGCTAAATATAGAGCCGAATTGTAATTGACAGTTGGATAAGTCTCCGGGCCTTGTGGATGGTGAATCTCGACCCGATTTTCCTTCCCTATATTATACTAAGGCACGTATCCTAAGCCGCGCATCGTAATTAACTCTAAGTACTCCGGCAACCTAGGAAACTGTCAGCGGATCAGCTGCCAGATGTTAAATATAGATTTGATCCACGCATTGAGTAAAGAGCATCAAAAATCGAAAATAACATTAAAGTGTAATACTACTACTATGCGATTAGTACTGAGAGATTTAAATGTTCTCGATTACACGGTATAAGAGTTGTTACTTGTGTTGATTCGACCTCGTAATATCGAGAATATCAGAAGCTCTCGTCCGGCCCTAGGTGGTACATTCAGTCTAATTTCCGATTATGATGGTGAAAACAAAAAGTACCATAAAGTCAAGTCCGGGGTATGAGTCACGTTCGGAGTCCGTCGGCTATCGACTAGTACATAGGAACTCGCATAGCATATCACAATATTCGCCTTATCACTTACTAGTAACGGGGTGCATTGTCTGTGTACAAACGACGATACTGATCTTAAATAAATAATAAATCCATTATAGGCGGTATATTTTTGACACTAAATGCATCGTATAATCGTGTATCATTCCTAAACGCTTTTTGTACACATACATACACAAAGCACTATATAAAATAATATTTCCTTTTTAAGGCACATAATGTTTCACCATTTCTAATAATTTACTGCGTAAACACGGCGCCGGCACTGCTTGAAAACGAACTAAAATCTCGTAAATTTATTTAAATAGAAGCGGTGAGGTCAGAAGAATTGAGGTAACTAAAATACTTACAATGATATCGAAATAAAACGCGCCCGCGTCGTGCTTAGATCTAAAACTACGAAAGCTATGAGTTTGTAGAATATTGCTTGTTTATAGAATACTACGTCGACTCTTACAACTACTCAACGATTCATACGACTCTAGTCGTGCATCACTCCAGATGTTGTGGTAAGTGGAGTGACAATCATTATAAAAAAATAATATTTATTTATAAAGCGCATCCAGATTCTGAGATCACCTCCAAATAGCCGTGAAAAGGAGTTTTGACCAGGGTGCGGGTGGAGGAGATCCTGAAACCTAATCGTCAGCACAATGAGGTAGTTTCTAGGTTGCGGTCATAATATATTATGAACGGTAAAAGTAATCCGAACAAATAGACATAAAATTTATTGCTCTTATTGAGGTTTATGAGTTTCGCTTTGTTCATTCTATCCGAACTGAGGGCATGTAATTGATACAATGGTCCGACACAGCCGTCCACGCTCCGACTCACAAACATTATTGGCAGCATCGAGTCATTGTATAACTTCCCTCTCTGTGCCCGTTCTTCCGCTTCTTTTTGTATAATTATGTATAAAAAAATACGATTTGCTCATGACTGTTGCGGCTGCCATGAATCACGAACAAACATCTCAAAATCACGACATTTATATAACAATAAATAATTGTGTATAAATGTAAATATGGCGAATACTTATGATAGTCCTTCCAATCATGTAATGTACGACTGGTTAATTGCTTTAGAAATAGCTGATAACGCGATACCCCTCGCTCGTACTTTGAAAATAAATACTAAGATCTTTCATACCGATGAATACCAACATTAACGATTCCGGGTTTCGAGAAGTAGCTACTTCCTTGTATTTTTTTTATGTATGCCGGGAAGGCAAATGATTATTCCACCTGATGGTAAGTGGTAGTAGAGTTCAAACGCTAAACGAAACGTCTCTCGTAATTACTGCTAAGCGAGTTCCCCTTGACGCCAAATATAATAAACTGTAAATAAGGCAAGCTTCACATTTCTTTATTTTCGTCATTAACGTGACTCACATTTGTTTTAGTGTCAGTGTCAAGTCCGGTAAGACAAGTACCATGGCATTCACTCTAACTCGATTGGTCAAAATGAATCACATAATCTTGTCAATTGTCGCAATCAGTAAATGTAATGTCATAGCATAGGTGTCAATAAAATAGTTTTAAGAACATTCAGGCTCTTAATATAAGGATTAGCCGCTTTCGTCTAAAAATAAATTAGTTGACCCGACAGTTATTTTCAACTACAGCTAACTTGCACCATCTGTACCATTCACATGCCATCTCATTATTTAATCCCATCCAGAGTATATATTCCGTTCTCTTAAATTGCGTTTCCAAAACCTTTCCCTTAGACATTTCGTCTGAAATATGGCGAGAAGCATTAACACGTATCAAAGAATCGGAGTATGTTACTCTCTTTATTGTATTTCAATTTGTGGTTAATGTCTGTCAATGGCAAATCTATTAAGTTTAGTTTTTTACTTTATAAAGAGACCCTTGACCGGTCATTTCGTTGTGAAAACGTAAGCATCTATATTCTACACTAATAGATTAATACAAAATGTTCACCTGTGTCCGTGCCGTGATAAAGACTTCAAAATACACACAGGGAGATTTACATACTATAAATATATGATATTAATACTATTTCCATATGTCGATTGGAGTTATATACGTTTAGTGTGGTTGCAATTTTAATGCTGTTGAAATATTTTGCAAATGTTAAATCGCCATGGTATGTACTCATCAACTCAATTGTAAAATTATATATATTAAAATGTATGTTAGGTTAGGGTAATACACAGTACCAAAATTATTTGACAAGAACGTTAAATATTTTTTAGATCATTTAGTCTAGTTTTACAATAATTACTTATCGTTTTGTGAGAAAAGAACAACATAAATACAAAACTTTTAGACGTCAAGTCTTGGCGCGGCACAGTGATATATTATCTCCTGTCGCCCGACTATGTTTACTTTTCATTTAAAAATAATCAATCTGTTACCGTTCGCATGTCCGTATATTTTACATCCTTACCTCTATTTACCACCAGTCGACGGACCGGTAATAATGCCTCACTTTTTCACATTGGGGATTCTATAAGTTCGACACTAGACTGTGTCGAAGATGTCCGCGTAGAGATGTTGGAGCATTCAACTTTTTCCCCATAAGGCAAAACTATTCGTGATCCTGAACTATTCAGCAAGCCCAAACAGAAGATACCGCGTCCGAGTGCTCGAAGAAACAAATGGCGATATGCTCGTAACGTACATTTGATATTTATAAATGCGCACTTACGTATATCAGATCTATTGAGATTATATAACAACGTAGAATATCCAATAAATACCGAATTGGGCACGTGACGTGTATTAGAAGCCATCTTCGAGAACGTCTCCGTAGTCAAGTGAAGCCGTCCCGCATGTCGTTGTCGTGAACCCCACGATGCGGGGCTTATCTGTAGTTCGGAGACTCGTGAAGCCTATGGGTCAGGGGAGGTTCATCCGAATTCCAACTTACTGACGGATTTTATTCCGTGCCCGCTCCAGTTGTGGTTGAGTCGAGTCAGTGACGCTCGGAGGATACAGGTTCGCGCAATGCATCGTGCCTACAACGAATTTTTTCCTTAAAACTCGTTGGAAACTATAAAATATTTTTTAACGAGTAATCAACACGTGCGATAATAAAAAGTGCTAATTATCTTAGATTTACTGCCATAATCATTTATAGAGCTATAAAAGTAACCGATTACGGGTTCGAACCCAGGCAAGCGACACTTTGAAGGAACAAATCATAAATAAACCTGCATGTTTCGAAAGAATACTGCCATGTGTTTATCTTCCAACTCACTTTCTCTTCAAAATATTCTAATAAAATATATTCAAAATAACAAATTATAAAACAAATGGCAGATTGAACGCACGGAATAAAATATCAAAAACTTATACAAATTTCCGATCTACTTAACTTAGATACACATATTGTATAATCACCTTCAACGAATATGTCCGGTGAAGAAGGTGGAAGTAGAGGGGGCTCTCCTATCGAAGTTCCCATCGCACGGGCTTCTCACGCACGTGACTCGCTTCAGCCTGTGGTAGAGCCCGCTATCGTGTTAACGAAGGCTGCTTCGAATCTAGAATAATATTCAAATTGAGTACATTCACGTTAAAAATATTATAATGCGAAATAATAAAATACATATAAATAAAAAGTTATTTCAGTTAATATTTAAATCCGACGTAAAATTTAACAATAGTTATACAAAGCGTTATATCACTATACATTTCCTTTTTAATTATAAATCCGTACGAAAGAAGTAATACAATTAACCAAAAACTGCAACTACTATTAAACACTAAATGTTAAAACAATGGATTGTTGGGAGTCAAGACACTACAACTTCATAATTAACTTTACGATAAGGTCTTGGTTTAAGAATGTTACCCAATGATGGTGTAATAAGCCAACCTAACATGAAATACAGCTAAAAGGTACATTCGTCAATTTAGAATTTCGAGTTACGAGATATAAATACCTAAAAGCATGCTTAGATGCAACTCAACTACGCAATCGATAGAGCTGACGTATCCGGGCCGTTAAGTTGCGCGCGCATGAAATGCAACAAATGGAGTCAAAGGTGTCACTGTTATTTTATGTCTTTATATAAAAATGTCATGGGAGTCAAAGTTTTATTATAAATGTACTAAAGACCTAAATCCTACTTAATTGTGAAATAAGTTGGCCATATTGAATTTTATTACTTACAATTAATTCAAATATAAAACTGTAGTTTCTGATTATTCTGCACAATCATTTGGCCGATTATTACGAATTAGAAATTCGTCACTCAAATAACACACTTAAATTTTGGAAACTGATATACGCACATATGGCTTTTCCACCACCGGAAACTTTAAATAAAATAAATGTTACAACCGCAGAACGCATTAGTGAATAATTAAAATAAATACATCACTGCAAGTCTTTATGCAGCTTAACAATAAAATCTATAAAGCTAAATTATCCGGGCGATGAGTTGCGCGCGCATGAGATGCAACAAATGGGTGGCTCTATGTAAAACGAATTACAAAATAGACATGGTTATGGTTTATAGTAAGATCTTCAGAAAACTTATATAAATAACAAGCATTGCTATAAATACACGTAATTGTTAAAATTGTGATCATATTGATCTTTATGGTGCGAGACTAATTTCTATAAAAGTCGTGATTTCTGATACCTTGCACAATCCTTGGATCGATAGTGAGGATGTTGGCACTCAAGTATCACATTTCCTTTTTAAGCGCTGGGATAAGTTGATGAACATTTTCACAAACACAGTAAACGAGTAATTATAAATTGAAACACATCTTACCTCCAAGCTGTCACTGACTCGACTAAGTTAAGATTGCTGTCACAGAGCGCATCCGCGAGTTGAGATGAATCAATACTTCGACGCATGCCTAGATGCCCTCTTTTGAGGATTCAGGAGAACAATATTACTCACTAGCTTCGCCCGCGTGATATTAGGTTTTGATTGAAAATCTTTTAAAATTTGATCGAGTCCTTTCAACGCTTGGGTATAATTATTTTCTATTATTATTGCGATACTTTAAATTATATGTAGATATAAAATATACAAAATATTGGGAACAGTAATAGTCTGATGTGGAGACAGTTTAACCACAACGCAAAACTTCAATCCTACGGCTCTTCTGACTTCTCGAAGCCCACAGTAATTAGGGCTTTTTTGGTTTTAACGGTGGAGATAGTTACGTCTCAGACTATAAAAACGAAATCTTATATTTTTTGTGTATGTATAAACTTATTTAAATAATATATCAGTAGTATGTACTCTATTCTCTGTACTCATTAACCGCGTCAACTCGTTTCAATCTCTATGACGTGATTGTTGTACCTGTAATGTGTTGCTCTGTAGGAAGATGTTCACATTTATAGCGGTGTCGCTGTGTTTCTTCTATAAAATTCAGTTTATATAGATACAGAGGCTTATTAGCTCAGCCAGCAGAGCGCCGTATTATGAAGATTTCTTTAGATAAAATAATTTTTAAATCAGTACAGTATATTATAATTTTTTAACTTTTGAGTTAAAAATAAACATACAAAAAAAGAAACAAATGTGACCTCTTTTTAATATTTGTATTAATATAGATTACGCGCGATCGAAGCTGCGGGCAACAGCTAGTTTATATTATATATGTCACTTAAATCTAAATTCTTACAATCATCTTTTAATTACTCAAAATTTAACTTATGTGAATATTTTTTTTTTATAAATAACATTGGTATTATTTTTCATACAAAAAAAAATTGGTTAGTGATTAGTTATTGCTGTTTTTAAAATAAATGTAAAAGAAGATATTTTTGTTTTAAAGATTGGTCTAAGCAACTATTGGCTCTAGTAGGTATGTAATATGCCGGGATTTAACCAAAAAATTATAGATCTTCAAGATATTTTGAAGTATCCATTTTTTTTTTTTTTTTTTTTCACGCAGTGGAATCCTTCAGAAAGGTACCCGACTCTCTTGGGGGAGGAACCGGGTTATGTGGGATTCTTACCCACTAAAACCACTGCGATGGCCGTCCTCGGCACGGATCGGAGAGGCTGCGGGATCGTGTTGATATAACGCATCCGCAGCCCCTCCCATGCTGTGCTCCGCTCGTGGCTCGGCGGAGCTCTCCTCAGGGGGCGAAGGTAATCCCGCCCCCCGCACTCCTCGCTAGAATTTTTGAAGTATCCTGATTTAAGTCAGCAGTATTAATATTTATATCTCCCATTAATAATATGTTTTTAAATGATGAGAGCTGCATAAGCAAGTTGTGAAGAGATTCAATAAAACGATTTAGTAGGCGGAAACTAGGAGGTCTCTATAGTGGTAGTGCCACGCTGCATACCTTCAGGTTGTAGCTGAATGGGCCGGCACGCCCGGGGAAGTACCACTCTCTCACTTAAAATCGGCGTAAAGTGGTAGCCATGCTACCGCGTTTCGTTCGGTATGTGAGAGTCCCGGAGGCCCAATTCCCCCCCCCCCCAACAAAATGAGTGCGCAGAATATAACAAAACTACCCCAGGAGGGTACCATCTGCGACCGCGGTGGACAATCTCTCTCTGGACATCCATGCTCAGGACATACACCACCTGGGCAGGGATGCCCAGGCTGCCCTTCGAATTCTGGGGGGGGCAATTTTGCGCTCAAGAATAGACGAGGCAAGCGGAGCAGGCATCTTAAGGCAACCCCTTCCACCTTCGCTGTGGACTTCTGCAACATTAGGGGACTGAATTCCAACTTAAACGCCGTCCACTACCATCTCGAGACGGCGAAGCCGGCCTTGCTCTTTCTCACCGAGACCCAGATATCATCTCCGGCGGACACCTCATTCCTCTCCTACCCGGGGTACAAGTTGGAACATTCCTTTGTACCACGGGCTGGGGTGTGTGTTTACGTCAGAGAGAGTATCTGCTCTCGTCGCCTCGCCTATCTTGAAGGGAGGGACCTATCCATTCTCTGGCTGCGCGTAGACTGCGATGATCATCCGCGAATCTATGCGTGCCTCTATAGGTCCCATAGCGGTAATGCCGAAACTGACCGGCTCGTTGAGCACATCCAACGGGCTACAGATTCCGTGCTGCAGCAGATCCCATCCGCAGAGATCGTGATTCTTGGCGATTTCAACGCCCACCATGCCGAATGGCTAGAATCACATACCACCGATCATGCGGGGAGATCTGTGGTCGATTTTGCCTTGGCGTATGATCTGACACAATTGGTTACATCGCCAACGCGAATCCCAGATGTGGAGGATCATACACCTTCCCTGTTAGATCTTCTGCTGACCTCTCATCCGGACGGGTACCATGTTTCCGTAGAGCCTCCTCTTGGCTCGTCGGACCACTGTCTTGTCCGGAGTACAGTGCCGATTACACGCACCTCACGGCCTCGGTTCGTGGGATGTCGCCGTGTGTGGCACTTCAGGTTAGCGGACTGGGATGGGATGCGGTCCTTCTTTGCATCCTACCCATGGGGGCGGATTTGTTTCTCGCCGGATGATCCAGATGTCGTTGCTGACTCGGTCGCCGATGTGGTGTTTCAGGGTATGGAACTCTTCATTCCGTACTCTGCAATACCCATCGGCGGCAGATCCCGGCCCTGGTTTGGTCGCTTCTGCAAAACGGCGTCACGCCGAAAGGTAGAATGCTATCAAGCCTGGGCTGAAGCATCGGCATCTCGTGATGTAAATACCAGCGCACTTAAAAAGGAATACAACTCTGCCTCCAGATCTTTCAAAAGCGTTATTGCCAAGGCAAAATCGGAGCACATTGGCAGGATTGGCGAGAGATTGGTGTGTCTTCCTTCGGGAACACGCGCATTTTGGTCTCTCGCTAAGGCTGTCTTTGGGAATTTCTGTCAGCCCTCCCTTCCATCTCTTCACAGGAGCGATGACTCGTTGGCCCATACTGCGAAGGAGAAAGCCGACCTTTTGGGATCTCTCTTCGCGTCCAACTCGACTCTTGATGATCAAGGAAAGACACCACCGACAATCTTGCGGTGTGATACCATGATGCCGGAAATTAAATTCCGGCAGAGTGCAGTTCGTAAAGCACTTCTTTCCTTGGTCATCCATAAGTCGAGTGGGCCCGATGGCATTCCTCCGATCGTGCTGCGTACTTGTGCTCCCGAGTTGGCACCGGTCTTAACGCGTCTTTTCCGCCACTCTTACACATTAGGCGTAGTCCCGAATTCTTGGAAGACTGCTTTGGTGCATCCGATCCCTAAAAAGCTATCCCTAAATCGCTCTGATCCAACAAATTATAGGCCTATTGCTATAACCTCCTTGTTCTCCAAGATAATGGAGTCCATTATTAACCGCCAGCTCCTGCGGTACCTAGAGGAGCACCAGCTGATTAGTGACCGCCAGTACGGCTTCCGTCGGGGTCGCTCAGCTGGTGATCTTCTAGTTTACCTTACTCACAGATGGGCTACAGCGGTTGAGTCCAAGGGGGAGGCATTAGCAGTCAGTCTGGACATAGCGAAAGCCTTCGATCGGGTATGGCATAAAGCGCTTCTCACGAAGCTTCCTTCCTACGGGCTTCCCGAGAAATTATGCAAGTGGATCACCAGCTTTTTGGCAGATCGGAGCATCAAGGTCGTTGTCGACGGTGCATGCTCTGACTTAAAATTCGTCAATTCTGGTGTTCCACAAGGCTGCGTTCTTTCACCTACTCTGTTTCTTGCATATCAATGATATGTTACAAATCAGTAACATTCACTGCTATGCGGATGACAGCACTGTAGACGTCCTTTACACCGGCCGTGCTAATATTTCTCGGGAACACGTCGACGAGTGTCGGAATAAACTTGTGTCTGAAGTCGAGACCTTGTTAGCCAAAGTCTCGGACTGGGGCCGACTAAACTTGGTCCAATTCAACCCCAATAAGACTCAAGTTTGCGCGTTAACCGCTAAAAAGTCTCCTTTTGTCATATCCCCTCATTTCGAGAATACTCCCCTCCATCCCACAGCCAGTATCGGGATACTTGGCGTTGAGATTTCGAACGTTGTTCAGTTCCGCGGTCAATTGGAAGTTAAAGCCAAACTGGCTTCCAAAAAGCTTGGAGTGCTCAACAAGGCGAGACAGTACTTCACGTCGGCCCATCGCCTAAAACTTTACAAGGCGCAAATTCGGCCCCACATGGAGTACTGCTCTCACCTCTGGGCGGGAGCTCCCCAGTACCAGCTTCTTCCTTTTGACCGCATACAACGTAGAGCAGTTCGAATTGTCGACGATCAAGCTATTACCGACCGGCTTGATACTTTGGATTTGCGTAGAGATGTTGGGTCACTCTGCATACTCTATCGCATATATCACGGGGAGTGTTCTGAGGAGTTGTTTGGTTTAGTCCCGGCCGCTGAATTTCACCACCGGACATCACGCCAGAACTCAAAATTCCATCCTCACCACCTCGATGTCTGGAAATCCACAACAGCGCGTTTCCTAAGGCATTTTCTGCCTCGCACAATCACTCTGTGGAACCAGCTTTCGCCGGCGACTTTTCCGAACCGATATGACATAAAAACCTTCAAGAAGAGAGCGTACTCTTTCCTCAAAGGCCGGCAACGCACCTGCAAGTCCTCAGATGTTGCGGATGTCCATGGGCGGTGGTAGTCACTTTACATCAGGTGAGCCTCCTGCTCGTTTGCCCACTCTTACATAAAAAAAAAAAAAAAAAAAAAGGGCAATTATCACCGTGTCTTTATTTATTTTGATAGTGAGACAATTAGCCTCCAGCATGTTAGGTTCCTCGACTTTGAAATCTATATTATTATTTAAAATTACAATGACAACATCATTTTCATTGTAGTTTACTGAAGTGTTGAAGCACGTGTAACCCGGAATATTAATGACGTTAGAAAGCCAGCATTCAGATAAAAAAATAATGTCAATGTTGAAATTGAATCTCGATAGTAATACATTTAAGCTAAAGTTTTTGTTTATGCTTCTGTTCTGTTGTAATATTTTAAGGTAAGCATTAGGGTACAAGATAAAGGTATTACAATGTTCTGGACCACAACATCTTAAGTCTTTTAATTTAAAGCTATCAATATTATTTATATTATATAATTCTGCCATTATATTAAAATAGAATATAAGAGATATAGGTTAGAGGATTCATGAAAAAATGTTAAATTAATTCCATATTTTTCATTGCCTATGTTTAAGTGACGTATATGAAGCGAATTTACCAAGGCTCATAGCATTGGTAAATTTTATTATTGGCATACTTTTATTATACCAAGGCTTCGAATCTAGATCAATATTCAAATTGAGTACATTCACGTAAAAAATATTATAATGTGAAATAATAATATCCAAATAAATAAAAAGTTATTTAAGTTAATATTTAAATTAGAAAGCATTATACCATTAAAAATACATTTCCTTTTTAATTATAAATCCGTACGAAAGAAATAATACAACTAACCACAAACTGTAACTAATAATTTAACACTAAAAGTTAAAACAACGGATTATTGGGCCAGCAAGACACTACAACTTCATAATTAACTTTACGTTTAGTCTTCTTGCTTTAAGAATGTTACTAACCAATGATGATTTAATCAGCCAACTTAACATGAAATGCAGCTAAAGGGTACATTCGTCAATTAAGAGTTTCGAGTTATGAAAAATAAATACATCGCTGCAAGTCTAGATGCAACTTAGCAATAAAATCTATAGAGCTAAATTATCCGGGCGATGAGTTGCGCGCGCATGAGATGCAACAAATGGGTGGCTCCATATAAAACGAATTACAAATAGACATGGTTTATAGTAAGATCTTCAGAAAACTAAAATACATAACAAGCACTGCTATAAATACACGCAATTGTTAAAATAGTGATCATATTGATCTTTATGGTTCGAGACTAATTTATATAAAAGTCGTGATTTCTGATACCTTGCACAATCCTTGGATCGATAGTGAGGATGTCGGCACTCAAGTATCACATATCCTTTTCAAGCGCTGGGATAAGTTGTTCAACAATTTCACAAACACAACTTACGAGTAATTATAAAATGAAACACGTCTTACCTCCAAGCTGTCACTGACTCGACTAAGTTAAGATTGCTGTCACAGAGCGCATCCGCGAGTTGAGAAGAAACCGCGGCTTCGCCTGCTTGAAGTCTTATATTTTTTTTGTATATGTATAAGCTTATTTAAATAATTTAATTTTTTTAATAGTATTTCTTTTTATTGTATAGGAAGGAGGGCGAGCGTATGGGCCACCTGATAGTAAGTTGTCACCAACGCCCATAGACAATGGCATTATAAGAAATGTTAACCATCGCTTACGTCGCCAATGCGCCACCAACCTTGGGAACTAAGATGTTATGTCCCTTGTGCTTGTAATTACCCTGGCTCACTCACCCTGGCTTATGGCAGAGCTTTACTCGGTGGTAGAGCTTTGTGAAAGCTCGTCTGGGTAGGTACCACCCACTCATCAGATATTCTACCGCAAAACAGCAGTACTTGGTAATGTTGTGTTCCGTTTTGAATGGTGGTTCTGGTTGGAAAATGTTGTAAATAACAAATAATATTTATTTTAAATAATTATAATTGAAATTGTTTTTCTTACCAAGGTTATAAAGATATAAGAAATGAAACAGCTGTCAAATACTCTATCATTTTATTCCATAAAATATATTAGATTAAAAGTGAGAATGCTTTTACTCGGACTTTGAAACTAACGTGAAATCTGCGAATTCCTGTTTGAAATTCGGTTTTTGTAGTTTAGATGTTGACAAAGTCTCGTATTGTGAGTAAAACTTACGTGTCTTCTTTTTACTATGTCAGTTACAGATATTCAGACATTAAATTGAGAAAAATCATATCAATCATCAATATATCGAGTCTCATACAATTATGCGTTTATTAATCTTAAAACTTCACACTGTGTTGTGTCGGGGGAATATAGCCGACCTATAAACCTGAGAGACCACTAGTGTAATATGGCACTTTCGTTAACAATATTTTTTTCCAGATATTATTTCCGATATTCTGTTCGGCATCTGTAAAATTTTGCCTTCGTATTTCCCCTCATCGTTCAAAAAATCCAAAGTATTAAACGCTCACGATAAACAATCAGAAAGAGCTCACATCGGCTCGAATAGGTACTTAGAATCTTTCTTCTAACATCCAGCGACACCGTCTCCTTTCGCTGACACAACACTGGCGTGGGCTGCTCGTCCATTATATTACGAGAGTACATATTCATATTTATTATAATATTTCAAAATAGTTATCAATAGAATACCTAATCGTTGTATGTATGTGAATAAGAATATAACGTTCCTATATTACTGTCGGTATATACATAAGTGTTTAACATCAGTAATAGCGGAACGTGTTATTGATATTCTTACAATATTTGTGACTTAAGTAAATAACATATCATATACATTTCAATCAAATAACATAATTCGTAACAATATAGCCAACGAGTTACATATCTTATTAATTTAATATAAAAATAAGACGACTTAACTAAGTCGAGGGTAAGTTTTAAGAAAGGAACAATTGTCAACCTTGGAAAATATTCTGTCAAGACTCAATCGTTTGCACTGCTCATAGTACCTATACGTAATTTCACTCCAAAGATCGTTGCTCAAAATAGGTACCTACTTATAAAAAGTTCATCGTTCGAAAACACCAGCAAAACCATCTTAACATCTCCCCGTTGATATAAAATAATCAAAGTAAACGCGTCATATAAAACAATTAACGACATCGGGTTTAACTTCGCAACGAGTGACGTTCTCTGTGTTTTCGGTTTTCGTGTAAGTTGGAAACATCATTCGTAATGCGTTCCCCATATTTTTATTCACAGTAAAGGTGTCAATAAAACAGTTTAACGAACATTCAGGCTTTTAATAGAAGGATTAACCGCGTTCGTAAAATTAAAATAGTTGATCCGACAGTCAATTTCAACATTTATTTTATGGTATGTGTAGATGGTAAATGGTCACCAACGCCCATAGACATTGCCATTGCAAGAGAAGTTAGCAATCGCTTACATTGCCAATGCGCCACCAACCTTGGGAACTAATATGTTATGTCCCTTGTGCCTGTAATTACACTGTCTCACTCACCCTTCAAGCCGGAACACAACAATAGCAAGTACTGCTGTTTTGCGGTAGAATATCTGATGAGTGGGTGGTACCTACCCAGACGAGCTTGCACAAAGCCCTACCACCAAGTAAAGCTAACTTGCACCATCTTAACCATAATGTGATGGACATTATCTAATACCTCTCTCTCTCTTCTCTTTAAATGCGTTTCCAAAATCTTTATATTATATTCTATACTAATATATTAATACAAAATCTTCATTTGTGTGCGTCCCGTTATTGACATAATGTTAAGATACCTTCAAAATACACACAGGGAGATGTACATATTATAAATATATAATATTATTACTATTTCCATAAATGGGCATCTATATTGAAATAGAAATTTCTTGCATATGTTTAATCGCCATGGTATGTATTCTATATCTTCCACTCAATTTTTAAATACAATATATTAAAATGTAAATTCAGTAACACACAGTTCCAAAATTATTTGATTACAATAATAACTTATTGTTTGTGAGAAGAGAACAACATAATTATAAAACGTTCTGGTGTTAAGTCTTGCCGCGGTTAAGTGATATTTTATCTTCTCTCTTCGTTATATGTCCACTTTTCATTAAGAAATATGTACAATCTGTTACCGTTTTCCCAAAAAGTCAAAATCTTCGCGATCGTGAACTACTAAAACTCGAATTGACCACGTAATTTGTATTAGAAATCATCTTGCATAAAATTGCCCTGCTCAGGTACAGCCGTAACGTTCTCTTTGGTTGTGGGCACCACGAAGCTGGCTTTATCCGATGTCGAGTCTTGAGTCGCCTGTGGGTCAAGGAAGGTTCACCCAAATTCCGAGGTACTGACGGATTTTATTCCGTGCCCGCAACAGTCGCAGTTGAGCCGAGTCAGTGACCCTCGGAAGATAAATATTCACGCAATACGTCGTACCTACAATAATTGTTTTTTTTTTTTTGTTAAAACTTGAAAATAATCAATAATATGTGTATAGAGCGATCAAATAGTTTCTAGTGAGAAATTAAGACGTGCGATACTCGAGATTGCTAACTGGCTTAGATTTACTGCTCATCATTTGTAGTGGTATAAATGTAACCGATGATTGCGGGTTCGAACCCAGGCAAGCGACACTGAATGTGCTTTGAAGGAAAAAATCGTAAATAAACCTACATGTGTCGAAAGAATACTGCCATATGTTTATCTACCAACTCTTCAAAATATTTTAATAAAATGTATTAAAAATAAGAAATTATAAAAGAAAAGGCAGATTGAGCACACGGAATAAAATATCAAAAGCTTATACAAACTCCCGGTAGTACGAAATGATTTTTGATAATTCACCAAAGTGCTGTCTCAAATTATTAATTTTATGTCACTTGTCTGTTTAAAGCAATGTAATATATGTTTTAAAAAGTTAAATAGGGTGACAGAATACCGATTAGAAGTGTTTCGACTTATTGCCTCTACGGATTTCGCTTTATGTGTTAATCATATATGGCGCGAGTATATAGACTAAAGGTTTTACTTATAAGCGGCTGTTTAGTTAAAGACTCATTTATTTATTTCTGTCATTATTGATTTAAATAATCAGTTGCTTAGCAACGCTTATAATTGAAACCACTATTTTTTATGTTATAAATATCTTAATATCTACTTAACTTAGATCATCTCAATTGTATAATCACCTTTGGTGCAGGTGTTTTTTGTCTCGTCTTCTGTTGTTACTTTTGGGAGGGGTTGGCACGGAACCGTCGGTGCAGATACGTCCACGACTTCTATGTCTATGGTTAAATCGTCTGAAATATGGCGAGAAGAATTAACACGTATCGAAAGTATGTTACTCTCTTTATTGTATTTCATTTTGTGGTTAATGTCTGTCTATTGAGTTAAGTTTTTTACTTTATAAAGAGACGCTCAACCGGTTACCTTCATGTTCACGCAATACGCTGTGTCTACAATATTTTTTTTGTTAATACTTGACAATAATTGAAAATGTTTCTAGAACGACGACATAATTAACGACGTAATTAAGACATGCGTATACAAAAATGCTATCTGGCTAATATTTGTTGCCATCATCAGTTGTAGTACTATAAAAAATAACCTACGAGTACGGGTTCGAACCCAGGAAAGCAGCACTGATTTTTTGTGTGCTATGAAAGAAAAAATCGAGAAGAAATCTACAAGTGTCGAATAAATCTGCCACATGTGTATCTACCAACTCAATGCGAGTTGGTAGATACACATGTTCTACCAACTCAATGCGAGTTAAGTAGAGAGATAGAGATAAGTGTATTTTCGACTTCGTTCATATTAAGTTAAGAGCATTTTAACTTATTAGTCGCTTCGGAACATTAGTATGTGAAACCGCTATTATTTTATGTTTTAAAAATCTGAATATCTACTTAATGTAAGTAATCTGAATTGTTAATCACTGTTTTCGGATTTTTCTTCTGGACCTTCTTCTTCAATAGTTGGTAATGCGACTCGGCACTGATCCACCGCCCTGTGGAAGTGCGTGATTCGCTTTTTGGGTGTGGTTCGTTCTCCGTATCGTTTTTTTGTCAAAACAGCATTGACTACGGCGTCTTCATATCTAAAATAATATTGAAATTAAAATCCAATGATGACTTAGCCAGTCAACTCAAAATGAAATACAATCACAGGGCACATTCGCGAGTTTATAGATATAAATACGTAGAAGCATGCTTTGATGCATCTCAACTACGCAATCGATAGAGCTGAAGTATCCGGGCCGATAAGTTGCGCGCGAATGAAATGCAACAAATGGGAGAAGGTTGAAGGTGTTAACGTTATTTTATGTCTTTATATAAAATGTAAAATATAGACTTGGTGGTCAAAGCTTTAGTATAAATGTACTAAAGACCTAATTCTTACAATAAGTAAAAACAGCACTTCATTGTAAAATAACTTGATCAACATTGAACTTTATTATTTGGGATTAATTTCAATGTTAAACTGTGGTTTCTGATTATTCTGCTCAATCAATGAACCGAGCATCAGCAATTCGTCATTCAAGTAACTCATTTAAATTTTGAAAACCGATATAAGTTCATGTAGCCCTTTCAAACACACCGGAAACTTTGAATAAAATAAATATTACAATCGCTAAGCACTTTAGCAAATTAAGTAAAACAAATACATCGCTGCAAGTGTAGATGCAACTTAACAATAAAATTCTATAGAGCTAAATTATCCGGGCGATGAGTTGCGCGCGCATGAAATGCAACAAATGGGTGGCTCTATATAAAACGAATTACAAATAGACATGGTTTATCGTAAGATCTTCAGAAAACTAATACACACAACAAGCACTGCTATAAATAAACGTTATTGTTAAAATAGTGATCATATTGAACTTGTTGGTTCGAGACTCCTGTAACTCGTTTTTTCTTTAAATTTACCTTTATTTTACAACTATTTTTACTTTATACTTTTATTGTGTTATTTTTGTTTTTTTTTATAAATTTAATTAAATTTAACTTTCAATTTAAAAAATGTCACATTGACGTTTTATAATGGGGAGAAGGAATCGCGATCCACTTTTCTTACAAACTGTGATTATGCACTATCGTTAGCTACACCGGAACAACAACTTATTCCATAGAAATTCATAATCTCACATCTTCAGGGAAAAGCTCAAGTTGGATAAGAATTTTTAAAACATGGAACCAAATAAAATCACGTCTCCGTTCTACTTTTGGCTAAAAATAATTAATCTTATTCTAATTTTATTCTTATTTTTTGAAACGAGCATAAATACACGCAAGGTTTTGTTACCATATACGAATCTGTTTATAAAAAACTCTCCAAATTGTCTCAATCGTCTTAGCGAAACCATAAAATGTCATAAAATATTCATATTGAAAAAGAAACATAAACTTTTTAAGGAAAATATAATAATCAAACGTATAAATGATACAGATCTATCAAAACTTTACTAAATGATAAAAGTAACTAGCATAAATTTTATGTTAGTCACTACGTACTTTGTTGTCGTAGACTCCACGAAGCGGAACTCCTCGTCAGTGTCGACATTAGCGAAGCTAATGGGTCAGGGGTGGTTCAGCACAATTTCGATGCACTGACGGATTTCATACAGAGCCGTATCGAGCTCTAGTTCAGCCAATTTAGCGTCGCTCGGGGTATAGATGTTCGAGCAGTGCGCCGTGTCTACAATGTTTTATTTTGTTAAAAGTTGACAATAATTAAAAGTATGTGTATAGAGCGATGAAATTGTTTCTAAATTAAAGCGTGCGATAGTCAAAAATTCTAATTTTAGGTTAACTGCCATCATCATTCGTATTACTATAAAAATAACTGATGATCGCGGGTATGCGACACAGAATTTGCATGAGATTTAATGTAAAAATCGTGAACAAACCTGCATTTGTCGAAAAAAAATTACATCATCTGTATCTACCAGCATGGATTGGAGCAGCTTGATTCTCATTAAAATATTCTAACAAAGTAAATACTTCACTCTAAAATTGAAATATTATGTGGTGAATCCTCAGTTCTCTCTCATAACAAATATTTTTAATTGTTTCCTTGAATCAGAACCGCTGGCTGATTCATATCTCGTAAATATGTACAAGCCGTCTAGTAATAATGTCAATATGCTAGTGCAAAATATCACGTCTTTTTGGTAGTACATCCAAAGATTCTTTGTTTAAGTTAATGTAAAAACTTTGCTCGACGAACGAATATTGCTTGGTGTGTTAATTATGTATGACGCGGTTTTTTCACGCATACAAGTCAAATTTCTAGCAGAACAATGCTATTTCCGCGCACCATCTTCCTTTTGTATTGTTTTTTTTTTAACCTGTGGCGTTATAAATAACTAATAGCTTTACTTATAAAGTTAACACTCATTTATCTCTTTATGTCATTATTTATTTGACACTCGAAAGAAGAAGACAGCATTTTTGAGCTAATCAGTCGCCAACCAACGCGCGTTATAAGTGAGACCCCTATTTTTTGCTATAAATATATTAATGTCTAGTTAGCTTGTATAATCTGTATTATATAATCACCGTCGTGGACAATCTCTGGAGCACCGTCTTCATCTTTAGCAGCCATCGTGTCTCCGCACGAATCCACCGTTCTGTGCGATTCACTTTACGCCTGTTGTTCGAATAGTAGCAGTTGTTATTAGAACCCCTTTGATAACGAATCGGCTTTGAACCTAAAATAATATTGAAATTGAAATCAATGATGACTTAGTAAACTCAAAATGAAATGCAATTACAGGGCACATTCGCGAGTTTAGAGATATAAATACGTAGAAGCATGCTTAGATGCATCTCAACTACGCAATCGATTTGCGGGCGCTTGAAATGCAACAAATGGGAAAACGTCTTGATATAAAAATGTATAGACTTGGTGATCAAAGCTTTAGTATAAAGATTTAAGACCTAATTCCTACAACAAGTAAATTATCTGCAAAAAGAACTTCATTGTGAAATAATTTGATCAACATTGAACTTTATTATTTGGGATTAATTTCAATATGAAACTGTGGTTTCTGATTATTCTGCTCAATCGTTGGTCCAAGCATCAGAAATTCGTCTGTCAAGTAACACATTTAGCCCTTTCAACACACACCGGAAACTTTAAATAAAATAAATATTACAATCGCTGAGCGCATTAGCGAATTAATAAAAATACATGGATGCAAGTCTAGATGCAACTTAGCGATAAAATCTATAGAGATAAATTATCCGGGCGATAAGTGCGCGCATAAGATGTAACAAATGGGTGGCTCTATATAAAAAGAATTACAAATAGACATGGTTTATAGTAAGATCTTCAGAAAACTAATATACACAACAAGCGCTGCCATAAATGCACGTTATTAATCAAATTGTGATCATATTGAATTTTATGATTCGAGACTAATTTAAATAAAAGTCGTGTGATTCCTGATTAGCTTGCATAATCCTTGGACCGATTATGAGGATGTTGGCACTCAAGTATCACATTTCCTTTTTAAGCACTGAGACAAATTATTGAACAATTTCAAAAACACTACTTATTTATTATACAATGAAACACGTCTTACTTCAAAGCTATCTCTGACTTGACTAAGTTAAGGTTGCTATCACAGAGCGCGTCCGCGAGTTGAGATGAATCAATACATCGACGCATGCCTAGATGTATTGATTCATGCTCTCTTGTTGAGCAGAACAATATTGTTCATTAGCTTAACATACGGCTCCGCCCGTGTCCATTTTAATTTTCAGGTATTATAATTTATAGGTGGTAAGGGTAAATAAAAGAAACGACTCGGTTTTTAAAAAAAATATAAGGCACCCAAAAAACACACTGGCCTCGAGAGAGGCCAGTGTTGAGGATGCCGATAAGGTATTGTTCTTAACTGAATATTAAATAAATGAATTATTTTTTAAAAGGGTAAATATGATTGGCAGACTATCCCAGTATAGCACCTCCGGTATCGCACGCTCACAGTCATGGCGCGAGCAGCGCAGCAGGACCATTACAATCCAGACCCTTAAAACCCATATCTCTATTTATAACTGCTTATTTTCGTTCAAAATATCTTATAATTTCAAACTAATCATTATTTGCGAGTTTAAATAATTGAATTTACATTTAATTATACATTAAGGGCGTTATATGCGTTTATAAATTTTTTTACAATTTCCAATTTGACTATTTTCTTAAAAAAATTTACTTGTGTAGCTTAAAAAAATACTAATTGAAACCATTATGGGTTCAAGAGTAGCTCAAATTAAACAGCCACAACGGTACGCTAAGTAACGCCATCTACACAATATTAAGGGGGACCGGAAAGTAGTGTCGTTTCTGAACATATGTTATTTCATTTTCATTGTGTATCTCGAATGATGCCCCAAAGCTATTTTAAGGTTATTGTGACTTTTAAAAAATTCAATATTAAACTTTTTTTTTTTTTACAATTTAGGGTGAAATTGCCATTCAAGTACCAGAAGAGCATATCCACCATTGTATGCTTTTTGAGTTTCGCAAGGGTAGTAACGCAACAGTTGCGACCAAAAACATTTGAGATGTTTATCCAAATGCATTAGACGTTCGTAAAAGCAAAAGATGATTTTCCAAATTCAGACCCGGTAATTTTGATCAGAGAGATCAAAATTACCGGGTTTGAAATGAGTCAGAGAGACTCATTTCAAACTTGAACAAACAGTTAATGCAGAATTTTATTGTGAATTTTGGATCGAGTGAACCAATCCTTGACCGAAAAGTATCCGGTGATTGTCAACAGAAAGGGCCTAATTCTGCAACACGACAATCCAAGACCGCACTGTGCAAAACGCACACTTGAAAAAATCATTAATTGAGGTGGGAGGTACTGCCTTATCTACCATACTCGTCCGATATCGCATCCTCGGATTTTCATTTATTCCGATCCTTACAATATTTCCTTCGTGGCAAAACTTTTGAAAATTTGGATGATATCCAAAATGCCATTACTAGATTTTTTTACTCAAAAAACAATTGATTTCTATCGGTCCGGGATTGAAAATGTACACATTAGGTGGCAAAAGGAGGTATGTTATTTACATCAAACAAAGCGTTCCCGCTCATTATCCTGACATGCTTGCATTAGTTGACTCCTGAAATATTCATGCCGTTCTTCTCTCTGGATCATGGTTAAAGCCTTGTTTACCTTCGACTTCTTATCCGTTACCCGGCTTCCAACTGGTTTGCAATGAGGGATGGTGTGGTAGCTATCTACTTACGTTCATATATTCGTTTTACAGTTATTAGTTCGTCTGCCCGACCCCATCTTCCCATGCGACTGACCATTTTTTTACTTACTGAAGTATTTCTTGTCTACTCTAATCTTTTTGTAGATTAATCTTTCCTCTCTGTCTGATTACTTTTCTACTTTTAAAAATGTAATTTTCTTTCCTTAGAAGTCGTCATCCTAAAGCAAAATCTGGAACTCTTCTGCATCTTCATTTTGAAGGAATGGATGAAAGCTGACTTTTCTATGATGCTCGTTAGGTGGATCATTTTGCCGTAGTATCTGCTGGCACAAGAGACATAACATCTTAGTTCCCAAGGTTGATGGCACATAAGCGATTTTTTTTAAAGAAATGTACAATGCCTCTGTCTATGCGCGTTGGTGACCACTTACTATCAGGTGGCCCATATGCTCGTCCGCATAACTATACTATAAAAAATACCGAAACGGTGACAAACATGATTAAAAAAAATCGTCTTGCGTGTTACAAACATGTAAAAGCCAATCAAAAGCGAAGAAAAGTGATAGTGGCGAGACTTATCATCAGTAAGTAAACACAACATCACAACTAAAACCAACCAAAACAAATTTTTGTACTTTACCTTCTACTGTACACGACATTTTATATGAAAATCATAGATAATGAAAAGTGAACCTAACAGATTGGACACGTTGGTAAGCGTTAGTGTACGTCTAACTGGTGAAGGATATGAAAAGTAAGTTTAACTGAGTTCTTATTTATCCTAAACTTCTATATTATAATATCTGAAAATTAAAATGACAATGGAATTTTGAAAGATTTTCATCAAAAACTTAATATAACGCGGGCGAAACCGCGTGTTCAGCTAGTGAGTAATCCTGAAAAAGAGGGCATCTAGGCGTGCGTCGAAGTATCGATTAATCTCAACTCGCGGATGCGCTATGTGACAGCAATTTTAACTTAGTCGAGTCAGTGACAGCTTGGAGGTAAGACGTGTTTCATTTTATAATACTCGTATGTTGTGATTGTGAAATTGTTCATCAACTTATCCCAGCGCTTAAAAAGGAAATGTACTTAAGTGCCAATATTCTCATTATCGGTACAAGGATTGTGCGGAAGTTAATAAGGAATCTCGACTTTTATATAAATTAGTCTCGCACCAAAACGATCAATATGATCACTATTTTAACAATAACGTGTATAAATAAGCCGAGATGGCTCAGTGGTAATAATGCGTAAATCTTAACCGATGATCGTGGGTTCAAATTAATCATCTTGTGCTTGCCGGTGAACGAAAACATCGTGAGGAAACCTGCATGTGTCGAATTTTACTGAAGTTCTATCACATGTGTATTCCACCAACCCGCATTGGAGCAGCGTGGTGGAATAAGCTCTAAAACTTCTTCTCAAAAGAGGAGAAGAGGCCTTAGTCCAGCAGTGGGACATTCACAGTCTGTTACTATTTCTGTTACTGTGTATTAATAGCAGTGCTTGTTGTGTATATTAGTTTTCTGAAGATCTTACGATAAACCATGTCTATTTGTAATTCGTTTTATATAGAGCCACCCATTTGTTGCATCTCATGCGCGCGCAACTCATCGCCCGGATAATTTAGCTCTATAGATTTTATCGCTAAGTTGTATCTAGACTTGCATCGATGTATTTATTTCTTAATTCGCTAATACGCTTAGCGATTGTACTATCTATTTTATTTAAAGTTTGCGGTGTAAGTTGGAAGGGCTACACGAACTCATATAGGTTTTCGAAATTTCGGATGACAAAATTCTGATGATCGGTCCCATGATTTTGCAGAATCATTAGACCCCACAGTTTAAGTTTGTTATGAATCATAAATTTCAATGTGACAACTGATTTGACGATGAAGTGCAGTTTTTGCAGCATAGTTTACTTGTTGCAGGTTTATGCCTTCATTATATTTATCCTGAAGATTTGACTACGAGCCCTGTTCATACGTATTTTTATATAAAGATTTTTTTTATTTATTTATTATTATTTATAGATGATATTTAACCTCCTCCCATTTGTTGCATCTCATGAGCGCGCAACTTACCGCCCCGTATATTTTACCTCTATCGATAACGTAGTTGTGTTGTTTTTTTATAGCATAGGTAGGCGGACGAGCTTATGGGCCACCTGATGGTAAGTGGTCACCAACGCCCATAGACATTAACCATCGCTTACATCACCAATGCGCCACCAACCTTGGGAACTAAGATGTTATGTCCCTTGTGCCTGTAATTACACTGGCCTTCACCCTTCAAACCGGAACACAACAATACCAAGTACTGCTGTTTTGCGGTAGAATATCTGATGAGTGGGTGGTACCTACCCAGACGAGCTTGCACAAACCTCTACCACCAAGCTGAGCATGTTCCTACATATTTATTAATATTGTCTCGCGAATGTGCCCTGTAATTGCATTTCGTATTGAGTTGACTGACTAAATAATGATTACATTTCAATTTGAATAATGTTTTAGATTCGAAGCCGCCTCCTTTAACGAGACCGCGGGCTCTACAAATAACTCATACTGTGATCTAGCCACAAGCTTGAAGCCAGTCGTTCACAACCACGGATCGATGGATCCGTGGCAACCCCACTCAATGACCACTACCGAGGAAGACAGTGCATCGGAGATCGACTTCGACGGTGAATATATAATTTTAGATTATGCAAGCTCAGTATATAGTAGACTAGCTATACCCCGAGGCTTCGTCCGAGTATAATTAATAAAAATATAATAAATTATTTTATTACTATAATAACACACACGCGCACACATACACACAAACACACAGACACACATATGGCATGACGATGGCAGTAAATCTAAGCCAGTTAGCACTTTTGATTATCGTACGTCTTAATTAAGAAACTATTTCATCACTCTATACATATTTTTATTTATTGTCAAGTTTTAACAAAAAAAAACCATTGTAGATACAGACATGGAGCCTCCGAGCCTTACTGAATTGGCTGAACTAGAACTGGAACGAGCGCAGGAGGAAATCAATCAGTGCATCGACATTTTGCTGGACCTCCCCTGACACAGAGGCGTCCATGAGACAGACGGTCCGGAGGACTTCCGCATCGTGGGGTTCCCGAACACGCAGTATGTAACAACTTCGCTTGACCAAGGCGATTTTATCGAAGATAGCTACTAGTAGTAGTCACGTGTTCATTTCTCGTTTTATTGAATATTCTACGTTATTAATCTTAATATATACGTAAGTACGTATTTATGGATAAAGATTACAATACGTTTAGCCATGACTTTCTCAGAGCACTCAGGCGCGGTATCATCTGGAGTCACTGTATAGTTCGCTTACTGGTGGTAGGCTTTTTGCAAGCCCATCTGGGTAGGTACCACCCACTCATCAGATATTCTACCACTAAACCGCAATACTTAGTATTGTTGCGTACCGTTTTCAAGGGTGAGTGAGCCAGTGTAACTACAGGCACACGGGACGTAACATATTAGTTTCCAAGATTGGTTGCTCATTGGCGATGTAAAGAATTTATATTATTTCTTACATCGCCAATGTCTATGGGCGGCTATGAACACTTACCATTAGTTGGTATATATGCTCGTCCGCTTTCCCATAGCATAAAAAATACGATCACGACGATTTTTGCCGAATTGGGAACACTTAAATCATCATTGGATTTCAATTTGAATATTGTTTTAGATTTGACGCCCCTACCACTCCGGACTGCTGCTGTGACCATGAGTTGGTGGATCAGTGGGAACAAGGTACTACGACGACTATTGTAGAAGAAGGGCCTGTCCCAGGTTTCTTGCCCGAAGGTGATTATATAATTCATATTATCTAAGTTAAGTAGACAGTTAAATATTTATAACGTAAAAGTATAGCGGCCTCACTTATAAACGTTGCTATGCGAGCGTCAAATCAGTAATGACAGAAAAAGATAAATTAATCTTTAACTAAACAGCTGTATACAAGTAAAGCTGTAAGTTATTTATAAAGCCACAGATAAAAAAACACAAAAGGGAATGAGTGTGCAGAACGAGCATTGTTCTGCTGGAGAGAATAATGGTGAGATTTATACATTCATCTGTACAAAAAAAGAGTTTATAGATAATAAACAGATTGGTATAGTTTTCTTTTTCTTAAGCCCCGCGTACATTCCAAAATTAAAAATACCAATTGGTCGTTTGTATCCAATAGCCATTTGTAATTTAAAACCAAGTAACATTTATGGATCTATCAAGCTGGCATTACTCGAGGATAGGTAATTTTTTTTTAATAACGGTTTATATATTTTGACATCCAACTGGGTTACACAACTCGTTCAGAAATAATTAGGTCTTTGATATACTATTTTATATTATCGTGATTATATTTTTATTCCAGGGTTCTGAAAATATTGTAAATGCCCTGATGATGGCAGTAAATCTTAGCCAATTGGCATTTTTGATTATCGCACGCCTTAATCTAGAAACGATTTCATTGCTCTATCTATACATACATTTTTAATTATTGACGAATTTTAACGGAAAAAACATTGTAGATACAGCTGACTGCGCGAACACGGCTCCTCCGAGCGCTACTGACCCAAATGAAATCAGTCAGTGCTTCGGAATTTTTAAGAACCACCCCTGACCCACTCCCGACACGAGGCTTGGCAACGGAGAGAAGCCTCGCTTCGTGGGGACCGCGACACCGGAGTACGTAATGGCTACACCTGAGCAGGGCAATTTTAAAGAAGGTGGCTTCTAATACATGTCACGTGCCCAATTCGTTTTTATGTAATATTCTACATTAATATAAAAAATAAATAGATTTGTTATACGTAAGTGCGCATTTAAGAATAACATCTCATGCGGACATCTTAGACGCAGTCTAGTTGTCGAATTTGAAGAATCCCTAATGTGAAAAAGTGGGACTTTATTACCGGTCCGTCGACTGGTGGTAAACAGAGGTAAGTAAGGATGTAAAAGGCACGGGTTATACGAACGGTAACAGATTGATTATATTTTAAATGAAAAATAGACATAAACAGGCGACAGGAGATAATATTATATATCACTAAGCCGCTCCAAGACTACGTCTGAAAGTATCATATTTATGTTGTTCTCTTCTCATAAAGCGATAAGTAATTATTGTAATACTAGACTAAATTATCTAAAAATTATTTAATATTCTTGTAAAGTAATTCATAACATTCATGTGTACTAACCTAAAACCTTTAAAATTGAGTTGATAAATTAAATTATTACCATGGCGATTTAACATTTGCAAAATATTTCAATAGAGCGTTCAAATTGCAATCACACTAAACGTATAACTCCGATCGATATAGATGCGCATTTATGGAAATAGTAGTAATATTATATATTTATATAATGTACATCTCCCTGTGTGTATTTTGAAGGTATTTATCACGGCACGCACACAGGTGAACTTTTTGTATTAATCTATTAGTGTAGAATATAGATGCTTACGTTTTCACAGTCGAAAAAACCGGTTGAGAGTTTCTTTATAAAGTAAAAAATAAACTCAATAGAGTTGCAATAGACAGACAATTACCACAAAATTAAATACAATAAAGAGAGTAGCATACTTTCTCCAATTCTTTCGATACGTGTTAATGCTTCTCGCCATATTTCAGATGAAATGTTTAAGGGAAAGGTTTTGGAAACGCATTTTAAGAGAACGAAATATATTTTCTGGATGGGATTAAATAATGAGATGGCGTTTGAATGGTAAAGATGGTGCAAATTAGCTGTAGTTGAAAACATAAGATATCACAGTCACAGTTTGGATACATACTTAGAATGAAACGAAAAGGCTAATGATGAAGTTTAATACATGTAGTTTTCAGCTAAGTGCGGAACGCATTACGAATGATGTTTCCAACTTACATGAAAACCGAAAACACAGAGAACGTCACTCGTTGCGAAATTAAGCTCGATCTTGCTAATTGTTTTATATGACACGTTTACTTTAAACATTTCATTTCAACGGTGAGATGTCAAGATGGTTTTCCTGGTGTTTTTGAACGATGAACTTTTTATAAATAGGTACCTATTTTGAGCAACGATTTTTGGAGTGAATTTACGTAAATTCAATCCAAAACAGCAACTCCATACTATTAAGCAGTCCAAACGATTGAGTCTTGACATTAGAGTTCCTCTTCTTCTTCCTGCCCTTCTCCCACTATATGGGCTCCCACAACATGTATTTTTCTTCCACTTCTTTCAGTCACTTGTCATCTCAGTACTTACACCTTTCATACACATATCCTTTCTTACGCAATCCATCCACACTTTCTTTGGCCTCCCCCGTCCCCTAGATCCATCAATATACTATCATCCTCATTATCCTTCTAGTAACATGCTTTTCATCCCTTCTCATAACATGTCCATACCACGCTAATCTATTACTCTTCAACTTTTCATCTATTGGTGCTAATTTCAGACTTCCTCTGTTATACTCGCTTCTTATCTTGTTTATTTTAGTTACACCGCACATCCCTCTTAACATTCGCATCTCTGCCACATGCATTCTTTTTTCATCGTCTTCTTTTGCTGCCCAACATTCAGAACTATATATCACGACAGGTCTTATAACGGTCTTATAAATCTTCCGTTTGATCTTCAAGAGCATACGTGGGTGACAAATGTTCCCAGAGACCTGTAGCCATTTCATCCACCCTGCATTTATCCGGTTCCATACATCCCTGTTAATGTTACCATCGTTCTGGATTAATGAACCCAGGTAACGAAAATCCGAGCTAACTGGTAGATGGACACCCCCTTTAGAGCTATTTGGGAAAAATTGGGGGCACCATCGAAGTCGCAAAATAGATGTTCCGTTTTGGTTCTGCTAATTTTCAGACCGACTACCTCCAATCATTCGCGCCATTTTTCTAGCTTGCCCTCCACGTCAGTTGCATTTTCACCAACGAGAACAATGTCGCCGGCAAACAGCATACACCAGGGTGCCTCCTTCTATTTGTCCAATGTCAAAGCATCCATAATGAGGAGGAACAAATAAGGCTTAAATCCCTGATGTAAGCCTATAGCTACATCGAACGCGTCAGAAACGCCGACTTCAGACCGAATGCGTGTACTAGCAAGGATAAGCTGCAGGTACTTCCCAGGCACTCCCTTCTCTTTCAAAGCCCACCACAAAACCTGTTGGGGTACTCGATCGTACGCCTTCTCGAGATCAACGAAAACTATTTGCACGTCTATACTTTTGACATAGTCGGCGTAACACAAATATGGCGTCCGTTGTTCCTCGTCCAGGCATAAATCCAAACTGGTTCTGGATCACCTCACTCTCTTCTCTTATTCGTCTCGCTAACACTTTCTCCCAAATTTTCATGCTATGTGGCAAAAGCTTTATACCTCGATAGTTGCTACAGACCTGCACATCGCCCTTGTTTTTATAGATGGGTACCAGTGAACTGTCACACAATTCATACAGGACATTAGAGTTCAATTACTTTAAAAGAAACTTTGATTACATTCTGACGACTTTAATAAACATATTTGAAGTTCGATCCGACAAAATATTTTTCAAAATTGACAATTGATCCTTTCTTAAAAGTTACCCTCAACTAAATTAAGTCATCTTATTTTTTGTATTAAATTGATAAGAAATGTAATTCATAGTCTACATTGATTGCTACGAATTATGTTATTTGATTGAAATGTATATGATATGTTATTTACTTAAGTTAAGTCACAAATATTGTAAGAATATCAATAACTCATTCCGCTATTACTGATGTTAAGCACTTATGTATATAACGACAGTAATATAGGAACGTTATATTCTTATTCACATACATAATAAGGATTGGGAAATGTGAGCAAAGTATCAGAACGATTAGGTATTCTATTGATAACTATTTTGAAATATTATAATAAATATGAATATGTACTCCCGTAATATAATGGACGAGCGGCCCACGCCAGTGTTGTGTCAGCGAAAGGAGACGGTGTCGCTGGATGTTAGAAGAAAGATTCTAAGTACCTATTCGAGCCGATGCGAGCTCTTACTGATTGTGAGCCTTTAATACGTTGGATTTTTCGAACGATGAGGGGAAATATGAAGGCAAAATTTTACAGATCTCTAACAGAATATCGGAATTAATATCTGGAACAAAATATTCTTAACGAAAGTGCCGTATAACGCAAGTGGTGACTCAGGTTTATAGGTCGGATATATTACCCCGACACAACATAGCGTGAAGTCTTAGGATTAATTAAGCTGTATAGATTAAGCATTATATTAACAAAGATTAAGGATTAATTACATATTATATCTTGATATAACTATTGATGTTCGATGTTGTTTAGGTGTCTTCTTCTCTCTAGAGCTGTCTGACACTCTCTACACTGAATATCACCGTGAAATATTTCGGAGATGTTTAACTTTCTTCACATACTTGTATTCTTAAATTTTAAAACTTTACAATTTGAAGTCATTTTTTTAACAAAAAACCTATGAAATCTAAATTGTTTTTCTAACCGAATCATTTAATTTGTATTGTACGTTCCATTTCTTTTTATATTTCGAAGTCTTAGGATTATTATATAGACGCGTAAGCTTTACTCACAATACGAGCCTGTCAACATCTAAACTACAAAAACCGAATTTCAAACAGGAATTCGCAGATTTCACGTTAGTTTCAAAGTCCGAGTTAAAGCATTCTCACTTTTAATCTAATATATTTTATGGAATAAAATGATAGAGGATTTGACAGCTGTTTTATTTCTTATATCTTTATAACCTTGGTAAGAAAAACAATTTCAATTATAATTATTTAAAATGAATATATATATATATATATATATATATATATATATATATATATATATAAATATATAAATAGTTATCATTAACAATATTTTCGTAATGTGTAATTTTATAATTTAATTATAAGAGATTTCTCTTATTTCGTATGTCGTATGGACAGAAACGTACCTATAATTAATAACTAAGTCCAGTTGCCCAGTAAAATATGATATAAATACAATGTGCAATCCCTTATTCGACAAAACACACTGTACCAATAAATACATAAATGAGGATGGTACAGGGACATTTGTCGTTTTATTTTATCTATACAGGGTTATTTGTAACATACCAGCAACCTCGCATGACTAGATAGCTAACACCATAAGCAACAACTTTTGTTCTACGACTTTTGATAATTTGTTAGATTTTATTTTCATACAAAAATAAGTATTAATTTAATTTCCCGCTTGAACGTTTATAAATCTACGCGCATCGTTAAAGATCGACGCGTCGCGTCGTCCTTTCGTTTATGAAAGAAATATAGACCTACATATGTTACGACAGTACGAAAAAAACTAGTAAAATCATTTTTTTTTTTCATGTATTCAGTCATTTTCAAAGGTAGAAGCATGATATTTCATACACAAGCTTCTGGTTAGAAATAAATGAACACTCATATCAATATTTTCGAAAATTCACCACCTAAAAGGGTAAAAAGGTGTTGAAAATTTACATGGAGAGTTTGCATTTTTGATGTAAGAAGCATGTAGTTTTGTTATTAGTATTTATAAAAATAAAGAAATATTTATTTCACGGTTTTCGAAAATCTACCCCCAAGATGCTGTCAGCATCTGATTGTATTACACAATATAATCAATGTTTGCAGATGGGTACTTCTTATGGAACCAAACAAATTAATTATAGAAGATGGAAATTATGCAGAACAAGACCACTTATTTGGTATTCTCGAAGCTTTACCTCAACATGACCCACAAGTCCTATTCATTTATTGAAGGATGTGCTCGAGGAGAGGAAGGTTTTTATTCCATTTCATTCCAAGAATGAAAACATACCATCAGATTATTCCATATATCTATCAGATTATTCTTTCGAATTTCGAAGAATATAGTTCCCTCTTAATATATGCTTTAACCATGAGAATCAATAAGTCTCAAGTCCAGTCATTTTCAATGACTGAACTTGTTGCATTGACTGTTTGCATTGATTTGTTGACCGGTTACTTATTCTTATGTTACTTCTTCAAGCTGCAATAGCTGTGATAAAGCTAAAATATAACATAATTAACACATTTTGGCCTTTTTATTGTTATTGTGTCGCGGGCAAAGCCGTGGGTGAACCGCTAGTTTCTTATATCTTTATAACCTTGCTAAGACAAACAATTTCAATTATAATTGTTTAAAATAAATATTATTTATCATTAATAACATTTTCGTAATATGTAATTTTATAGATTAACTAGTGAATTCATATATTCTGCACTAGCAGCTGTACGCGGCTTCGCTCGCCCTTAAGTATTAGGTTCTTACATATGAAATTGGCGTTTTGTACGGGAGGAATATAAAGTCAATTTTTTTTTTGTAAAATGTAGTTAATTAATCAAAGTATGCACCGTTGTTATCTATGCACTTTTGCCATATCATAGGTAGTTCATTGATCCCTTTACTAAAAAAAACTATGGGGGCGAGTATCACTCTTTGAAGGCGGTTTAGACTGCCGCATCGGAGTTGAATTTTTTTCCTTGTAAGAAGTTGTCCAAATTCCGGAAAAATGGTAATCTGTTGGAGCAAGGTCCGGGGAGTACGGTGGATGTCGCAGACATTCCAATTGTAGCTCATCTTACTTAGTGATTGTTTGTTTTACAGTGTGTGGTCTTACGTTGTCGTGAAGCAGCAGTGGCCTAGAGCGATTGACCAATCTCGGTTGTTTAGCAGCTATTTCTTCCTCCATGGTTTGTAGTTGCTGACAATAGATATCTGCCGTAATCGTTTGGCCAGATTTTAGAAAGCTGTAGTGATAGACACCGGCGCTAGTCCACCAAACAGCCACAAGTAACTTTTTCTAAACCAATTTTCGTTTAGTGCAGGATTTGGCTGGGTCTCCAGGGTTCAGCCATTGCGACGAGCACTTCCGATTATCGTACAGTATCCACTTTTCATCACAAGTAATGATTCGATTTAAAATCCCTTCATTATTGTCTCGGTTGAGCAAAGTAACACAGTAGTCGACGCGTGTTTGCAAGTTCGATTCACTCAATTCATGAGGTATCCATCGTTCAAGTTTTTTTTACTTTCCCGATTTGCTTCAAGTGGATTAATACAGTTTTATCACTTACCTCGAAGCCTGCAGCTATCTCTGAAGTGCTTTGTGATGGATCCGCTTCCACGATAGTCTTTAATTCTTCATTTTCTACTTTGGTCTGGTTTGGTGGCCGTCCACGGGGTTGGTTCTGAAGGTCGAAATTTCCAGAACGAAAACGTTGAAACCAAAAACGTACCGTGCTTTCTTTTGCCACACCAGCGTCGTACACATCATTAAACCTTCGAGCTGTTTCTGCAGCACTGGTGCAACGGTAGAACTCGTACTCGTAAATATACCTATTTATATTTCATGTTTTCCATTGTGTGGTAATAAGCGACGCCAAAGAAAAAACAAATTAATTACTGTTTTCAAAATTTAGCTACCAGCTAAAAATGATTTTATAAATTTGAATTTGGAATTCTTAACCAAAGAGGAGATATTTCAGATCAATGTGGTCAGTACGACAAAACGCTAATTTCATATGTAAGGACCTAATATAAGGATAAATGATTGTTTGGAATTTGGATTGATCTGTGATTTTAAGTAAGAACATGTCTTCCGGTCTACGATTTTGTTGCTTGAATACGTCGGTCATCTATCCACGACGTTATTTAAAGTTACTAATGTAAATGAGCAAGAATATATTTGTTTATTCTATCAAACTTAGATTAAATAAAACTAACTTTGAAGGGATTGAGGGTCAGGTTAAGGTAAAGCTTAGGGACTACTACCAATTAAGTGGTACACATGGCAAAAATGGAATATCTTTTCTTTATCCCAACTTCTCCCTAGGAGACATATAAGACATTGTCTATTTTGAATTTAGTTATCTTCATCCAACGTTTCAAAACAAAAATAAAAGTTCCTAAAAATTTTGCAATACATACATGTTTACTGATTCATTCAAAAAACACAAATAGTAAATTTATATATTTTTTTTTTATACCAATGCTTTCACCCCACTTCTCCCGTTTGGAGTCGAATTTGTGTGTTTACATTGTAAAATGTATCAACTACCAATATTTCAAGTTTCTAACCCCTTAATGAATCAGTCAGGAAGAGTCATTATGTGTATAGATAACAACAAAAATGCGTATTTTTTATAGTTTTTGATAGCCGAAGGCTATCTGAAGGATACAGAAGCCTGCATCAGGTTGCCTTTTTTTACGCTTGGAATACGCATTTCGTCTTTCCTCCCACGGTAAAAGTGGGGGGAGGGGGTATGTGGGGCTCGCCATATGTCCAGGGCACCGAGTGTGCCCCGGTAAACGGAATACCCACTAAAAACCCAGCGGTACCCTTCCCGTCTTAACGGGAGCGCCACAGGATCGCTTGCGCATGCTACCGTGACGCTCCGACGCGCATCAAGTTGCCTGGTCTAAGTCACCAACTCCATATTTTCGGGTAATCTAGAAATTCCTCTATTAATGCTTAATATGTACACCGTCAGTATGAATATACCTTCACCGACTACTCGCCGTGAATCAAATATAAAAAACTTTGCTTTCATTCTACCTACAAATACATATATTGTCCTAAGCGACAATATAAGGAAGTGTTATATGGAATGATTTAAATAATTGTAAGTCTCGTTATATCTGTTTTGAATTACTATATTGTAAATAATGATAATTGTGAGTCAAAATTATTGAGGAAAGTCACTCTTTCCTTACCTTCTCAATGTAATACTAAGTTATTATGTGCTGAAATTGATATTTGGCAAAAATTTAACAAGAATAAACGTATGTAAAAATTCAATCAAATATGAATTAATAAACCATTAAATTTGATGACGACATAATTGACCGTTCTAATGTGGGCATAGATATTGTTAAATTAACTGAAAATTGTATAGGATTTTCTAAAACAATTCAATCAATGCCGAGTTCAAGTACATACCAATTATCTGTAAAATCGACTACAAATATTAATTTATATATAACGTACGGTGGTTGTTGTAAAAAGATTTACTTAATAAAAGCTTAGGTTGGACTCCTTAAAATATGCTAATCATCAATTAAATAATTGACAATATGAAATAAAAAATCGCAAAATAACAAAATGAGATATTTTCTTATTATATTCGTAGTACGTATGTAGCTCTCTTCTCTTTCGACTTGTTAAAATAATAATGCAACTGAAAGAATATAATATGCTTAGGGTCAGTAATGGCTTAGTATACGTTCTTATTTCATAAATATTATACAGCACTATACGTTTAGTGTTGGGAGGAACAGGGCGTAAAGTTCCTCATCCACCATTGAAAAGGGAGGTTCTTCCGACTAGACGGTTGTTGGTCTAGCGGGCTACTGCCCGACGGTTGTTGTCGGGTTCTTGTATGTATGTTCAATCGCTCGGATAACTTTAATATCTCGGTGTAGGATACGTCAGTTTTTAGTTTTCGTATGTGGCGAGATAGATGTCGCTACATACGTATTGGCAGATTTCAACAAACGACAATATCAATTAAACTTAACTAAAAATTGGATGAAATTTAACTGCTTTAGCGCTGACTATGTCTCTCATTATCAGAAGTCAAGTCGAAAATTTATTCAGTAAAATTACAAATAATGGGCATATGCGGGGCTCGCTTCAATGCGGCGCTCCGCCGGCTTACTAGCTCCGCCGGCAGAGCGCCGCATTATGAAGGTATCTGCACAGACTTAATTTATAGAAGAAACACAGTGACAGTTATCAATGTGAACCACTTCCTACAGAGCAACACATTACAGGTACAACACTCACGTAGAGGTTCCGAGTCTAGAAACGGGATGGCGCGTTTAATGAATACTGAGAATATAGTACATACTACTGACATATTATTTAAATAAATTTATACATATACAAAAAATGCAGGATTCTCGCGGGTGAAGCCGCGGGTTCAGCTAGTGAATAATATTGTTCTCCTGCCTCCTGAAAAAAGAAGGCATCTAGGCATGCGTCGAAGTATTGATTCATCTCAACTCGCGGATGCGCTCTGTGACAGCAATCTTAACTTAGTCGAGTCAGTGACAGCTTGGAGGTAAGACGTGTTTCATTTTATAATACTCGTATGTTGTGTTTGTGAAATTGTTCAACAACTTATCCCAGCGCTTAAAAAGGAAACGTGATACTTGAGTGAGAATATTCTCATTATCGGTACAAGGATTGTGCAAGTTAATCAGGAATCGCGACTTTTATATAAATTTTTCTCGAACCATAAAGTTCAATATGATCACTATTTTAACAATTACGTGTATTTATAGCAGTGCTTGTTGTGTATTTTAGTTTTCTGAAGATCTTACTATATATAAACTACTATATATGTCTATTTGTAATTCGTTTTATATGGAGACACCCATTTGTTGCAACTCATGCGCGCGCAACTCGTCGCCCGGATAATTTAGCTCTATAGATTTTATGGTTAAGTTGCATCTAGACTTGCAGCGATGTATTTATTTAACTTAATTCGCAAATGCGCTCAGCGATTGTAATATTTATTTTATTTAAAATTTCCGGTGTGTGTTGGAAGGGCTACATGATCTTATATCAGTTTCCAAAATGTAAATTTATTACTTAAGTGACAAATTTCTGATGCGCGGTCCAATTATTGTGCAGAATAATCAGAAACCACAGTTTTATATTTAAATTAATCCCAAATATTAAAGTTCAATGTTGGTCAACTTATTTCACAATGAAGTGCTTCTTGTTGGATTTAGGTCTTTAGTATATTTATACTAAAGCTTTGACCACCAACCCTATACATTTTTATATAAAGACATAAAATAACATTGACATCTTTGACCTTCTCCCATTTGTTGCATTTCATGCGCGCGCAACTTATCGGCCCGGATACTTCAGCTCTATCGATTGCGTAGTTGAGTTGTATCTAAGCATGCTTTTACGTATTTATTTCTCTTAACTCGAAACTCTTAATTGACGAATGTACCCTGTCGCTGTATTTCATGTTAGGTTGGCTGATTAAACCATCATTGGTTAGTAACATTCCTAAAGCAAGACAACTTAATCGTTTATGAAGTTGTAACGCCTTGGCGCCCCAACAATCCTTTGCTTCAACTTTTAGTATTATGGTTAGTTGTATTATTTCTTTCGTACGGATTTATTATTAAAAATGAAATGTATATTTATTGATTTAATGCTTTCTAACTATTGTTACATTAACTGAAATAACTTTATATTTATTTGTATATTATTATTATTTCGCATTATAATATTTTTAATGTGAATGTACTCAATTTTAATATTGTTCTAGATTCAAAGCCCCCTTCGTTAACGCGATAGCGGGCTCTACCACAGGCTTGAAGCGAGTTACATGCGTGAGAAGCCCTCGCGATGGGACCTTCAGAAGGAGAGCCTCCTCTTCTTCCACCTTCTTCACCGGTCATCTTCGTTGAAGGTGATTATACAATTCAGATTATCTAAGTTAAGTAGATATTAAGGTAGTTATAATGTATAAAATAGCGTCTTATAAACGTTGCTAAGCGACTGATTAGTTAAAAAATGCTGCCTTCTTCTTTCGAGTGTTAAATCAATAATGACACAAAGAGATAAATTATTTTTAAACTAAACAGCCATTTATAAGTAAAGCTGATAGTTATTTATACTGTCACAGGTTAAAAAACAAAAGGCAGATAAAGCGCGTGAAACCGCTATAAAAATACCAGCTCCATACATAATTAACACACCAAGCGGTATGCGTTGAGGTAGGGCAATAAATGTTAAATTTAATTTTTGTAAACAGTTTTTATATCTCCTTAAACAGACATAATGGCACTTTTGACTTCGGTGTTATCAAAAAGACGCGTTGTTTCGTACTACCGGGAGTTTGTATAAGCTTTTGAAGTTTTATTCCGTGCGCTCAATCTGCCTTTTCTTTTATAATTTGTTGTTTTTAATATATTTTATTAGAATCTTTTGAAGAGAAAGCGAGTTGGTAGATAAACACATGGCAATATTCTTTCGACACATGTAGGTTTATTTCCGTTTTTTTCTTTCAAAGAACATTCAGTGTCGCTTGCCTGAGGTCAAACCCGCAATCATCGGTTACTTTTATAGCACTACAAATGCTAATGGCAGCAAATCTTAGCCAATTAGCATTTTTATTATCGCGCATCTTAATTTCTCGTTAGAAAATATTTTATAGTTTCTAATGAGCTTTAAGATAAGAAATCATTGTAGGTACGGCGCATTGCGCGAACCTATATCATCCGAGCGTCACTGACTCGACTCAACCACAACTGAAGCGGGCACGAAATGAAATCCGTCAGTGCCTCGGAATTTGGCTGAACCTCCCCTGACCCATTGGCTTCACGAGGCTCCAAACTACAGACAAGCCCCGCATCGTGGGGTCCACGACAACGGCGTGCGTAACGGCTTCACTTAACCACGGCGACTTTCTCGAAGATGGCTTCTAATACACGTCACGTGCCCAATTCGGTATTTATTGGATATTCTACGTTGTCATTAGATCTGATAAACGTAAGTGCGCATTTATAAATATCAAATATACGTTACGTACGTATCACCATCTGTTTTCGGCGCGGTATCTTCTGTTTGGGCTCGCTGAATAGTTCAGGATCACGAAGAGTTTTGCCTTATTGGGAAAATATTGAATGCTCTAACATCTCTACGCGGACATCTTAGAAACAGTCTAGATGTCAAACTTGAAGAATCCCCAATGTGAAAAGTCGGGCTTTATTGCCGTCGACTGGTGGTAAATAGAGGTAAGTAAGGATATAAAAGGCACGGGTCACGCAAACGGTAACAGATTGATTATTTTTAAATGAAAAGTAGACATAGTCGGGCGACAGGAGATAATATATATCACTGTGCCGCGCCAAGACAAGACGTCTGAACGTTTAATATTTATGTTGTTCTCTTCTTACAAAGCAATAAGTAATTATTGTGATACTAGACTAAATCATCTAAAAATTATTTAATGTTCTTGTCAAATAATTTTGGTACTAACCTTTTTTTTTGACTCTGGGAATTCGCCTTTCACGTTCCCCGTTCACGGGAGGGGGTATGTGGGGTTCGCCATATGTCCAGGGCACCGAGTGTGCCCCGATCATCGGAATACCCACTAAAAACCCAGCGGTACCCTTCCCGTCTTATTCACTGTGTACTAACCTAACCTAACATACATTTTAATCTATTGTATTTTAAAATTGAGTTGATGAATACATACCATGGCGATTTAACATTTGAAAAATATTTCAATAGAGCGTTTAAATTGCAATCACACTAAACGTATACAAACGTACAGAACTCCGATCGACATAAATGCGCATTTATGGAAATAGTAGTAATATTATATATTTATAGTATGTACATCTCCCTGTGTGTATTTTGAAGTTATTTATCACGGGACGCGCACAGGTGAAGATTTTGTATTAATCTATTGTATTATTAGTGTAGAATATAGATGCTTACATTTTCATAGTCGAAAGGACCGGTCGAGGGTCTCTTTATAAAGTAAAAACTAAGCTTAATAGATTTGCCATTGACAGACATTAACCACAAATTGAAATACAATAAAGAGACTTATTCCGATTCTTTCGATACGTGTTAATGCTTCTCGCCATATTTCAGACGAAATGTCTAAGGGAAAGGTTTTGGAAGCGCATTTTAAGAGAACGGAATATATACTCTGATTGGATTAAATAATGAGATGGCGTTTGAATGGTACAGATGGTGCAGGTTAGCTGTTGTTGAAAATGACTGTCGGATCAACTATTTTATTTTTAGACAAACGTGGCTAGTCCTTATATTAAGAGCCTGAATGTTCTTAAAACTGTTTTATTGACACCTATGCTATGACATTACATTTACTGATTGCGACAATTGACAAGATTATGTGATTCATTTTGACCAATCGAGTTAGAGTGAATGCCATGGTACTTGTCTTACCGGACTTGACACTGACACTAAAACAAATGTGAGTCACGTTAATGAAGAAAATAAAGAAATGTGAAGCTTGCCTTATTTACAATTTATTATATTTACATCAAGGGGAACTCGCTTAGCAGTAATTACGAGAGACGTTTCGTTTAGCGTTTGAACTCTACTACCACTTACCATCAGGTGGAGTAGAGTCATTTGCCTTCCATATATAAAAAGACAAATAATAAGGAAGTAGCTACTTCTCGAAACCCGGGATCCCGAGGGGTTAATGTTGGTATTCATCGGTATGAAAGAGTTTAGTATTTATTTTTAAAGTACGAGCGAGGGGTATCGAGTTATCAGCTATTTCTAAAGCATTTAACCAGTCATACATTACATGATTGGAAGGACTATCATAATTATTCGCCATATTTACATTTATACACAATTATTTATTGTCATATAAGTATAGTGATTTTGAAATGTTTGTTCGTGATTCATGGCAGCCGCAACAGTCATGAGCAAATCGTATTTTTTTATACATAATTATACAAAAAGAAACGGAAGAACGGGCACAGAGAGGGGTTTATACAATGACTCGATGCTGCCAATAATGTTTGTGAGTCGGAGCGTGGACGGCTGTGTCGGACCATTGTATCAATTACATGCCCTCAGTTCGGATAGAAAGAACAAAGCGAAACTCATAAACCTCAATAAGAGCAATAAATTTTATGTGTATTTGTTCGGATTACTTTTACCATTCATAATATATTATGACCGCAACCTAGAAACTACCTCATTGTGCTGAAGATTAGGTTTCAGGATCTCCTCCACCCTCACCCTGGTCAAAACTCCTTTTCACGGCTATTTGGAGGCGATCTCAGAATCTGGATGCGCTTTATAAATAAATATAATTTTTTATAACGATTGTCACTCCACTTACAACAACAACCGGAGTGATGCACGACTAGAGTCGTATGAAACGTTAAGTAGTTGTAAGAGTCGACGTAGTATTCTATAAACAAGCAATATTATACAAATTCATAGCTTTTTTCGTAGTTTTAGATCTAAGTACGACGCGGGCGCGTTTTATTTCGACATAATTATGAGTATTTTAGTTACCTCTATTCCTATTACCTCACCGCTTCTATTTAAATAAATTTACAAGATTATATTTCATTTTCAAGCAGCGCCGGCGCTGTGCTTACCCAGTAAATTAGCAATGGTGAAACATTATGTGCCTTAAAAGGGAAATATTATTTTAGATAGTGCTTTGTGTATGTATGTGTACAAACAGCGTTTAGAAACGATACACGATGCATTTAGTTTTAAAAATATACCGCCTATAATGGATTTATTATTTATTTAAGATCAGTATCGTCGTTTGTACACAGACAATGCACCCCGTTACTAGTAAGTGATAAGGCGAATATTGTGATATGCTATGCGAGTTCCTATGTACTAGTCGATAGCCGACGGACTCCGAACGTGACTCATACCCCGGACTTGACTTTATGGTACTTTTTGTTTTCACCATCATAATCGGAAATTAGACTGAATGTACCACCTAGGGCCGGACGAGAGCTTCTGATATTCTCGATATTACGAGGTCGAATCAACACAAGTAACAACTCTTATACCGTGTAATCGAGAACATTTAAATCTCTCAGTACTAATCGCATAGTAGTAGTATTACACTTTAATGTTATTTTCGATTTTTGATGCTCTTTACTCAATGCGTGGATGAAATCTATATTTATTATCTGGCAGCTGATCCGCTGACAGTTTCCTAGGTTGCCGGAGTACTTAGAGTTAATTACGATGCGCGGCTTAGGATACGTGCCTTAGTATAATATAGGGAAGGAAAAAATTATCATTGGGTCGGGATTCACCATCCAGAAGGCCCGGAGACTTATCCAACTGTCAGTTACAATTCGGCTCTATATTTAGCCTCTAGGTTCAACTGCGATCCATTGAGTAACGGAACACATGATGGTCAATTTCAATATTAACATAATTGATTCACTTTGAGTTATCTTAGCGACGTTTTGTTCATGTATTAATTAGTTCAATTTACAATAATTATTTCATGATGAGTTGATTGTTTTATTAAGTCGTTAGAAGTTATATAATATGAGTCTGACTTAATACTATCGGTTCATTGGTATCATCTAACTGGAAGAACAGAAAATATTAAATAACTTCAGATAATTTTTCATTAGTATAGTTTAATAAAAAAAGAAAAATGATATAGAACATCGTCAAAGTCACAGTTTGAATACATATTTAGAATAAAACGTAAGCGTTTACTTTGAACATTTCATTTCTACGGTGAGATGTCAAGATGGTTTTGCTGGTGTTTTCGAACGATGAACTTTTTATATTAAGATACCTATTTTGAGCAACAATTTTTGGAGTGAAATAACGTATAGGTACTATTGAGTAGTGCAAACGATTGAGTCTTGACATTAGAGTTCAATTACTTTAAAAGAAAGTTTGATTACAGTCAGGCGAGTTTAATAAACATCTTTGAAGTTAGATCCGACAGAATATTTTTCAACTTTGACATTTGATCCTTTTTTTAAACTTAGCCTCGTATAACAATGAGTTAGATCTTTTATTTTTTTTCTTGTATTAAAATAATAAGAAATGTAATTCATCGACTACATTTTTTGTAATTATGTTATTTGATTGAAATGTATATGATATGTTATTTACTTAAGTTAAGTCACAAATATTGTAAGAATATCAATGACACGTTCCGCTATTACTGATGTTAAGCACTTATGTATATACCGACAGTAATATAGGAACGTTATATTCTTATTCACATACATAATAAGGATTGGGAAATGTGAGCAAAGTATCGGAACGATTAGGTATTCTATTGATAACTATTTTGAAATATTATAATAAATATGAATATGTACTCCCGTAATATAATGGACGAGCAGCCCACGCCAGTGTTGTGTCAGCGAAAGGAGACGGTGTCGCTGGATGTTAGAAGAAAGATTCTAAGTACCTATTCGAGCCGATTCGAGCTCTTTCTGATTGTATATCGTGTACGTTTAATACGTGGGAATTTTCGAATGATGAGGGGAAATACGAAGGCAAAATTTTAGAGATCCCTAACAGAATATCGGAAATAATATCTGTAAAAACATATTGTTAACGAAAGTGCCATATTAAACAAGTGGTCTCTAAGGTTTATAGGTCGGATATATTCCCCCGATACAACACAGCGTGGAGTCTTAGGATTAATTAACTTATACTCATATATTTATATCTCGATATAACTATCGATGTTCGATATTGTGTACTTTCTACTTCTCTCTGGAACCTACATTTCACCTACTACCGCACTACGCGGTACCTCAACATGTAACTCGTAAATGTTAACCATTTTAAGTCAAGTTTATTACAAATTACCTTCACAATCTAAATTGATTTTCTAGCGGAATCATTTATTTAGTATTCACTATTTCACTTTCTTTATATTATAGGATTTAGAATAACAATTTTTTCGATTTAACACGAGTGTCTATAGCCGACTTTTCAAGTATGATTAAATGCATTTTAACTTTATAACTAATATATAGGTCACGGAATAAAGTAATAGATGATATAGCAGTTGTTTTATTTCTTATATTTACATAACCTTTTAAGAAACAATCGCACGCAACAATACGCAATATTCAATTATTTTAAGAATTACTAAGTATCATGAACAACATTTTCGTAATATAAAATACACCAAACAATGATTGTTGTAAAAGACATATTTAATAAAAGCTTGCCCCATTTAACCCCAATTTCCTTAAGAATCAAGTTGGACTCCTTAAAATACGCTAATCATCAGTTAGATCATTTAGTACAGGAATTATATAATTTTCAAAAATAATGTAATTTTAATATGGTCATTATTGAATGTATAATAAAGTAAATGACTTTTTTTTATTATTCCTCACTAGTTGTCCGTCCTGACTTCGTACGGGTAAAGTAAGTATTTTATATTATCCTGCATTTTTTATTCGATGAGATATAAACATTCGCTAATCGATCCAATCGCCATACAGTACAGTGCTAAGGTCAAACGATGATATTTCCGCATAATGCGATGTAGTATAGGGTTTTCCATTAAGGGCGCTTGATCTTTGAAATGCAAAAAAAAATACATGTAGCAGAGATAATTGCGAATTTTTTTTTTTTATTTGGAAGGTCTATCGACCCCATTATGTATGGAATATGACATCATTCAAATGACCGCCACGGCTTGATGACTCTGGCGCACAAATCGGGCTGTATTTGATCGATGGCGTGGCGTATGTTGACTTTGAGGGCATCGGTGGTTTGCGGCTTGTTGGCATAGACCTGCGACTTAAGAAAACCCCACAAGAAAAAGTCCAGCGGGGTCAAATCGCACGATCTCGGTGGCCAGTTCACGTCGCCTCCGCGCGAGATGACCATGTCCAGAAATTGCTCGTGCAGAACTTCCATCGTAGCGTGTGCTGTGTGGCACGTAGCGCCGTCCTGTTGAAACCACATGTTGTCCAGATCCATATTCTCGATTTCAGGCCAAAAGAAGTTGGTTATCATCGACCGGTATCGCTCACCATTGACGGTGACGGCCACACCATTATCGTTTTCGAAAAAATACGGACCAATCACGCCTCCGGCCCAAAATCCGCACCAAACAGTCACTTTCTGCGGGTGCATTGCCACTTGGTGAACCTCGTGTGGATTGGTCTCGTCCCAAATACGGCAATTTTGCTTGTTGACATAGCCATTCATCCAAAAATGCGCCTCGTCGCTGAAGATGATTTTTTTGCCAAAATCGGCGTCAACTTCCAACTGCTCTAATGCCCAGTCAGCGAACACACGGCGCTGTCTATGGTCATTAACCTTGAGCTCTTGGGTCAGCTGGATCTTGTACGGGTGCAGGCTCAAGTCACAACGCAAAATTCGCCAAGTTGTCGTCTGCGAAAGGCCGAGTTCCTGTGCGCGACGCGGAATTGACTGCCGCGGGTTTTCGAGGACACTGTCGCGCACAGCGGCGATATTCTCGGCAGATCTCGCGTTACGTTGACGCACGGGAACCGGCTGATTGTTAACTGACCCGGTTGACTCGAATTTGTCCACCAATCGACGGATAGTCGACTCGGCAGGACGATCATCGCGACCGTAAAACGGGCGAAGTGCGCGGAACGTTGCTCGAACTGAAGACCCATTTTCATAAAACAATTTTATGATTTGCACGTGCTGCTCGACACTGTAACCTGCCATGGTGGTTTGGGAGGACGGAATGAATATAACACACTACATTTGACAGCTGTCACTCAAACAACATGGCCGCAATCAGCTGTCAAAGTTCAAGCGTCCCTATTGGAAAACCCCATATAACACGCCCGGATGGTTATAAGAGTTTATTTGGAATGTATCTAATTTATTTATATTAATTAATTTGAATGAAACACCCGTTCGACCCGCTGAAGTCTGAACATGCTTTCCACTAAAGGACAATAGTCCTTTAAATAATAAACATACGTAACAATATAAAAAAAAATTAAGTTTACATATGTATATAGCGAAATGCATGGATTAGATCTGCAGTTTGCTTGTTATGTTATACTTATTAACAATTTCACACATTAATTTTTATCAATATTTACTATTTAATTTTTTATCCTTATATTATATTATTTTTAATAATAATTAGTAATAGTACAATATCTCCTAAGTTAAACTCTCTAATGCGCTTTAACCGCTTAGAACGTTCTTGTAGCCTAGATAACTACTTAGTTTGCCATTGATGCCAAATATCTCTCAACTAATCTTTGCACATATTGCCAACGTGATAAATTACTTACATTAAAATCACGCAAATCTGGCCTCGGTGTCATGATAGGTGCTTCACCAATTAAAAAATGACTATTGGTGTCTATTGGTGTGAGCGGTCGTGAATTTAAGCATGTCTCGATTTGGCAAAGTGTGGTCTTCATTTCTTCAATGTAAGCCTAGTGGTCAAAATACGTCTCAAGTGATACTTCACTGACTTTATGCCGGCCTCCCAGAGGCCCCCAAAAATTGGACTATATGGTGGGATAAAGTGCCGCTGTGTTCCTTCAGAAGCTAACGTTTCACTTAAATGAGTTGGTAATTCAAGTTTAGCTTCCTTCCATGCCTCTGTTAACTGTTAATTTGTTCCGACGAAATTCCTACCTTGATCATTCCATATATATGCGCACCTTCCTCTGCGTGCAACGGATCTGTTGAAGGCTTCAATAAATGAGTCAGGCGACATGTTGTTAACTAATTCTAAATATAGTGGCCATGCAAATGAAAATAGCGATATAAGCCTTATTCGACCTTACTTCTCTCCCCTCTGACATTAATATTTGCAAAGGAGCGGTAAAGTCAAATCCAGCCTGGAGGAATGGACGTGCAGGAGTAGTGCCTTAGGTAAGTCCCCCATAACTTGCGTTCTCATTGCAGCCTTGTGTCTTGCACAAATGATACATCCATGTATAAACAAACGTCTTCACTTCATTCTTAGCGCCGATAAGCCAATATTTAGATCTTTAATAGCACATTTTTTTATGTGCATCTGCGATTATTAAATAAACTAGTCGACATTTGCTATCAAATATGTTTAAATTCATCTCTTAAGTCTGAATTTGTAATCTGCCGCCCACCCTGAGGATATTACGGTCATTAAAATTCTACTAAGATTTTAATCTACTACTCTTTTTTACATATTTCTTGTTGTTTAACCTATCTACTTCTTCATTAAAATAATTTTTTTGTGATATAATGATGCATGTCTCCTAGTTCTTCAACAGTCATATGGTTATTTAAGTTGCCTTTATTTCTTATATAATTTAAAAATCTTCTACAGTATATTATTACTCTTAAAAGTTCTTCTAAGAAATGAAAATCTTCAAAATTTACTGTTTTCTCGTTGTCTTTAATTTTTAAATTTATTTGTATTTTCTTCCTTTCTAAATCAGTGGAAATAATATTTAGTTTTGAAAAGTGTATTTCATTTTCTCGCAGTTATTCTGATTCTTTCCATCACATCTTATTTTTAATTAATTCTGATGATTCGAGTCCTCCTGATCCTAGTCAACTGGGTTGACCTTTGACTGTACATGAAACCATTGAATGATGCTTAATTTATCTAATATTTCTACAACTCTGTTCTTCTTATTCCACTTTAGAGGTTCTCCACAAAGCCATGAATCACCACCACGAACGATCACCCAACCACCACCACCACCGAATCCGTCCATACTAACACTTTATCTTGTGTTATTCGCATTGATTTCTTTATTTGAGTTAATAGTCTCGCGAGGAGCAGCATTATAAATGCTGCTCCATAAAGCGTAAGTCATGGAATTGTTTTAGATGCTACGATTCCTGTTTTAATTTTATTATTTTTGTTTGCATGGAGTGCGATATTAACTAATTTTTTATTTTCTGTTTTAATCCATCTTTTAATTTTAACATCATTTACATTCTTACCCATTCTAATTTAAGTGTATCTCTCGCGTATTCATCCTAATCTAATCTTTGAATCCTAAGTTTCTGTATAAGAATTTTAACTGTAATTATCGCAGCACCCAACTATCCAAGAGGATCAAATAATCGTTGCATGTCTGCAAGAATGGTGTTGTGGTAATTTAAATTGATATTGAAATGAGCCTGTTGACATTTACCAAGTTAATCCGAAGAATTTTATTGTATATCCATCTTTATCATTCTTCTCAGATTCTTCCTTTGTTTTTATACTGTTATTATTTAATGCCCATTTTCGCAATATTAACCCTCCTTTACTAAATGTTTTCGTAATTCCGTTACTTAATTCTATAGCTTCTTGAACTGTAAAACAACTACTCAAACAATCATGTACATAAAAATCTTCTCTGATTACTCTTGCTGTCATTGGGTAATCCTTACCTTCATCTTCTGTTATTTGCATAAATGTCTTGATAGCCAAGTACTGTAGCCAGACGCGGCTGTACCAAATTTAATCTGCGATAACTCTTAATATGCGATATTCTTCTATGTTTTTCTTCTACATTCTCTATAGAATCCTCTGTAAGTCTGCATCTTCCTTCTTTACTAATATCATTCTATACATTTCTTCTATATCTGCCACGAAGCAAATTGACTTCAAACGCCATCTCATGACAAGACTTCTGAGAACTTCTTTTTTTTTATTGTATAGGTAGATTGACGGTTGTTGTTGATGAACCTACACCTGTCACCATACCATTGAATATTGTTTTTTTGAGTCACAACGATTGAACAGCTCTTTCACTAATGAATGAAGCCTAATGAATTTCCCGCAAGTAGTTCGTAAACGGAACTAGTGCAGTTGCTAAGAGTGCCATTTTAGGCCCTGATGTTAAGTGTGATGCCACTAATAAATTATGTGAATCATAATGCTAACCTTCTTAATTTGTATATAAAGGAGATGTTCGATTTGAATCAGTCTTAATATGTTACCCACTCCTTTCATTTCTTTCTTCTTTCTTACAGCTATTTTATTTTTATTTTTGGATAAATATTAATAGTTACAAAAAAAATGAAAAATGTACGGACCAATTTTTTTTCATAATCTTTCTTGTTACAAAACTATCACTACAAAAAGCTTTGATAGTTATATAATTATCAAGCAATCGCATTGTTTATTATTTGAAACAAATATATTTAATACTTTATTCGTACAGATAAAGAATTACAAAAGAACAAAATGAGATATTTTCTGTTTGTACTTATGTAGCTCTTATATTATCTATTTCTCTTTTGACTTATTAAATTAATAATGCAATTGAAAAAATGTAATAAGTTTAGGGTTAGTAAACGTTCTTATTTTTAAATATTTTACAACACTATACGTATTGATTCCAACAAATGACAATATCAATCTAACTTAACTAAAAATTGGATGTAATTTAACTGCTTTAGCGCTGACTACGTCTCTCATTATCAGAACTCAAGTTGAAATTTTATTCAGTAAAATTACATAAATGGGCATATGCGGAGTTCGAACCCAAAACCTCCGCGTCATAATGTGGCGCTCTGCCGGCTGAACTCTCCCTGCAATGCCAGCTGAACCTGCAAAGACTTAATTTTATAGAAGAAACATAGCGACAGTTATAAATGTGAACCACTTCCTACAGAGCAACATATTACAGGTACATTACATTACGATCACGTAGAGGTTCCGAGTCTAGAAACATGATGCCTCGTTTAATGAATACAGAGAATATGTATAGTACATACTACTGACATATTAGTTAAATAAGTTTATTACATATACAAAAAATATAAGATTTCAAACGGGCGAAGCCGCGGGTTCCGCTAGTTAGTAATATTGTTCTCCTGAATCCTGAAAAAAGAGGGCATCCAGGCGTGCGCCGAAGTATCGATTCATCTCAACTCGCGGATGCGCTCTGTGACAGCAATCTTAACTTAGTCGAGTCAGTGACAGGTTGGAGGTAAGACGTTTCACTTTATAATACTCGTATGTTGTGTATGTGAAATTGTTGAACAACTTATCCCAGCGCTTAAAAAGGAAATGTAATACTTGAGTGCCAACATCCTCACTATCGGTCCAAGGATTGTGCAAGTTAATCAGGAATCACGACTTTTATATAAATTAGTCTTCCATATGATCACTATTTTAACAATAACGCGTATTTATAGCAGTGCTTGTTGTGTATATTAGTTTTTTGAAGATCTTACTATAAATCATGTCTATTTGTAATTCGTTTTATTTAGAGCCACCCATTTGTTGCATCTCATGCGCGCGCAACTCATCGCCCGGATAATTTAGCTCTATAGATTTTATTGTTAAGTTGCATCTACATTTACAGCGATGTATTTATTTATCTTAATTCGCAAATGCGCTCAGCGATTGTAATATTTATTTTATACAAAGTTTCCGGTGTGTGTTGGAAGAGCTACATGATCTTATATCGGTTTCCAAAATTTAAATTTATTACCTGAGTGACGAATTTCTGACGAATGATTGTGCAGAATAATCAGAAACCACAGTTTTATATTTAAATTAATCCCAAATAATTAAGTTCAATGTTGGTCAACTTATTTCACAATGAAGTGCTTGTTGTTAGATTTAGATCTTTAGTACATTTATACTAAAGCTTTGACCACCAACCCAAAATTTTTTATATAAAGACATAAAATAGTTACTTGGTGGTAGGGCTTTGTGCAAGCTCGACTGGGTAGGTACCACCCACTCATCAGATACTCTACCGCAAAACAGCAGTACTTGCTATTTTTGTGTTCCGGTTTGAAGGGTGAGTGAACCAGTGTAATTACATGCACAAGGGACGTAATATCTTAGTTCCCAAGGTTGGTGGCATATTGGCGATGTAAGCGATGGTTGGTTAACATTTCTTACAAGCCATTGTCAATGGGCGTTAGTGACCACTTACCATCAGGTGGCCCATAAGCTCGTCCGCCTTTCATATACAATAAAAAAAATTTACATTGACATCTTCAACCTTCTCCCATTTGTTGCATTTCATGCGCGCGCAACTTATCGTCCCGGATACTTCAGCTCTATGGATTGCGTAGTTGAGTTGCATCTAAGCATGCAGCTTTTACGTATTTACTCGAAAACTTAACTCGAAACTCTTAATTGACGAATATACCCTGTAGCTGTATTTCACGTTAGGTTGGCTGATTAAACCATCATTGGTTAGCAACATTCTTAAAGCAAGACGACTTAATCGAAAAGTTAATTATGAAGTTGTAGCGCCTTGACGCCCCAACAATCCTTTGCTTCAACTTTTAGTATTATGGTTAGTTGTATTATTTCTTTCGTACGGATTTATTATTAAAAAGGAAATGTATATTTAGTGGTTTAATGCTTCCTAACTATTGTTACTTTAACTGAAATAACTTTTTATTTATTTGTATATTATTATTATTTCGCATTTTAATATTTTTAATGTGAATGTACTCAATTTTAATATTGTTCTAGATTCAAAGCCCCCTTCGTTAACGCGATAGCGGGCTCTACCACAGGCTTGAAGCGAGTTACATGCGTGAGAAGCCCTCGCGATGGGACCTTCAGAAGGAGAGCCTCCTCTTCGTCCACCTTCTTCACCGGTCATCTTCGTTGAAGGTGATTATACAATTCAGATTATCTAAGTAGATATTAAGGTAGTTTTAATGTATAAAATAGCGTCTTATAAACGTTGCTAAGCGACTGATTAGTTAAAAAATGCTGTCTTCTTCTTTCGAGTGTTAAATCAATAATGACACAAAGAGATCAATTATTTTTAAACTAAACAGCCATTTATAAGTAAAGCTGATAGTTATTTATACTGTCACAGGTTAAAAAACAAAAGGCAGATAGAGCGCGTGAAACCGCTATAAAAATACCAGCTCCATACTTAATTAACACACCAAGCGATATGCGTTGAGGTAGGCCAATAATTTTTTTAAATTTATATCAAATAAGTCTATTTTTTTTTAATTTTTGTAAACACTTTTTATATCTCCTTAAACAGACTTAATGGCACTTTTGACTTCGGTGATATCAAGACGCGTTGTTTCGTACTACCGGGAGTTTGTATAAGCTTTTGAAATTTTATTCCGTGCGCTCAATCTGCCTTTTCTTTTATAATTTGTTGTTTTTAATATATTTTATTAGAATCTTTTGAAGAGAAAGCGAGTTGGTAGATAAACACATGGCAATATTCTTTCGACACATGTAGGTTTATTTCCGTTTTTTTCTTTCAAAGAACATTCAGTGTCGCTTGCCTGAGGTCAAACCCGCAATCATCGGTTACTTTTATAGCACTACAAATGCTAATGGCAGCAAATCTTAGCCAATTAGCATTTTTATTATCGCGCATCTTAATTTCTCGTTAGAAAATATTTTATAGTTTCTAATGAGCTTTAAGATAAGAAATCATTGTAGGTACGGCGCATTGCGCGAACCTATATCATCCGAGCGTCACTGACTCGACTCAACCACAACTGAAGCGGGCACGAAATGAAATCCGTCAGTGCCTCGGAATTTGGCTGAACCTCCCCTGACCCATTGGCTTCACGAGGCTCCAAACTACAGACAAGCCCCGCATCGTGGGGTCCACGACAACGGCGTGCGTAATGGCTTCACTTAACCACGGCGACTTTCTCGAAGATGGCTTCTAATACACGTCACGTGCCCAATTCGGTATTTATTGGATATTCTACGTTGTTATATAATGTCATTAGATCTGATAAACGTAAGTGCGTATTTATAAATATCAAATATACGTTACGTACGTATCACCATCTGTTTTTCGGCGCGGTATCTTCTGTTTGGGCTCGCTGAATAGTTCAGGATCACGAAGAGTTTTGCCTTATTGGGAAAATATTGAATGCTCTAACATCTCTACGCGGACATCTTAGAAACAGTCTAGATGTCAAACTTGAAGAATCCCCAATGTGAAAAGTGGGGCTTTATTGCCGTCGACTAGTGGTAAACAGAGGTAAGTAAGGATATAAAAGGCACGGGTCAGGCGAACGGTAACAGATTGATTATTTTTAAATGAAAAGTAGACATAGTCGGGCGACAGGAGATAATATATCACTGTGCCGCGCCAAGACAAGACGTCTGAACGTTTAATATTTATGTTGTTCTCTTCTTACAAAGCAATAAGTAATTATTGTGATACTAGACTAAATCATTTAAAAATTATTTAATGTTCTTGTCAAATAATTTTGGAACTAACCTTTTTTTTGACTCTGGGAATTCGCCTTTCGCGTTCCCCCACTGTTCCCGTGGGGGAGGGGGTATATGGGGTTCGCCATATGTCCAGGGCACCGAGTGTGCCCCGATCATCGGAATACCCACTAAAAACCCAGCGGTACCCTTCCCGTCTTATTCACTGTGTACTAACCTAATCTAACATACATTTTAATCTATTGTATTTTAAAATTGAGTTGATGAATACATACCATGGCAATTTAACATTTGAAAAATATTTCACTAGAGCGTTTAAATTGCAATCACACTAAACGTATACAAACGTACAGAACTCCGATCGACATAAATGCGCATTTATGGAAATAGTAGTAATATTATATATTTATAGTATGTACATCTCCCTGTGTGTATTTTGAAGGTATTTATCACGGCACGCACAGGTGAAGATTTTGTATCAATCTATTGTATTATTAGTGTAGAATATAGATGCTTACATTTTCATAGTCGAAAGGACCGGTCGAGGGTCTCTTTATAAAGTAAAAACTAAGCTTAATAGATTTGCCATTGACAGACATTAACCACAAATTGAAATACAATAAAGAGACTTACTCCGATTCTTTCGATACGTGTTAATGCTTCTCGCCATATTTCAGACGAAATGTCTAAGGGAAAGGTTTTGGAAGCGCATTTTAAGAGAACGGAATATATACTCTGATTGGATTAAATAATGAGATGGTGTTTGAATGGTACAGATGGTGCAGGTTAGCTGTTGTTGAAAATGACTGTCGGATCAACTATTTTATTTTTAGACAAACGTGGCTAGTCCTTATATTAAGAGCCTGAATGTTCTTAAAACTGTTTTATTGACACCTATGCTATGACATTACATTTACTGATTGCGACAATTGACAAGATTATGTGATTCATTTTGACCAATCGAGTTAGAGTGAATGCCATGGTACTTGTCTTACCGGACTTGACACTGACACTAAAACAAATGTGAGTCACGTTAATGACGAAAATAAAGAAATGTGAAGCTTGCCTTATTTACAGTTTATTATATTTGGCGTCAAGGGGAACTCGCTTAGCAGTAATTACGAGAGACGTTTCGTTTAGCGTTTGAACTCTACTACCACTTACCATCAGGTGGAGTAGAGTCATTTGCCTTCCATATATAAAAAGACAAATAATAAGGAAGTAGCTACTTCTCGAAACCCGGGATCCCGAGGGGTTAATGTTGGTATTCATCGGTATGAAAGAGTTTAGTATTTATTTTTAAAGTACGAGCGAGGGTATCGCGTTATCAGCTATTTCTAAAGCATTTAACCAGTCATACATTATATGATTGGAAGGACTATCATAATTATTCGCCATATTTACATTTATACACAATTATTTATTGTCATATAAGTATAGTGATTTTGAAATGTTTGTTCGTGATTCATGGCAGCCGCAACAGTCATGAGCAAATCGTATTTTTTTATACATAATTATACAAAAAAAACCGGAAGAACGGGCACAGAGAGGGGTTTATACAATGACTCGATGCTGCCAATAATGTTTGTGAGTCGGAGCGTGGACGGCTGTGTCGGACCATTGTATCAATTACATGCCCTCAGTTCGGATAGAATGAACAAAGCGAAACTCATAAACCTCAATAAGAGCAATAAATTTTATGTGTATTTGTTCGGATTACTTTTACCGTTCATAATATATTATGACCGCAACCTAGAAACTACCTCATTGTGCTGACGATTAGGTTTCAGGATCCCCTCCACCCCCACCCTGGTCAAAACTCCTTTTCACGGCTATTTGGAGGCGATCTCAGAATCTGGATGCGCTTTATAAATAAATATAATTTTTTATAACGATTGTTACTCCACTTACAACAACAACCGGAGTGATGCACGACTAGAGTCGTATGAAACGTTAAGTAGTTGTAAGAGTCGACGTAGTATTCTATAAACAAGCAATATTATACAAATTCATAGCTTTTTTCGTAGTTTTAGATCTAAGTACGACGCGGGCGCGTTTTATTTCGACATAATTATGAGTATTTTAGTTACCTCTATTCCTCTTACCTCACGGCTTCTATTTAAATAAATTTACAAGATTATATTTCATTTTCAAGCAGTGCCGGCGCTGTGCTTACCCAGTAAATTAGCAATGGTGAAACATTATGTGCCTTAAAAGGGAAATATTATTTTAGATAGTGCTTTGTGTATGTATGTGTACAAACAGCGTTTAGAAAAGATACACGATGCATTTAGTTTTAAAAATATACCGCCTATAATGGATTTATTATTTATTTAAGATCAGTATCGTCGTTTGTACACAGACAATGCACCCCGTTACTAGTAAGTGATAAGGCGAATATTGTGATATGCTATGCGAGTTCCTATGTACTAGTCGATAGCCGACGGACTCCGAACGTGACTCATACCCCGGACTTGACTTTATGGTACTTTTTGTTTTCACCATCATAATCGGAAATTAGACTGAATGTACCACCTAGGGCCGGACGAGAGCTTCTGATATTCTCGATATTACGAGGTCGAATCAACACAAGTAACAACTCTTATACCGTGTAATCGAGAACATTTAAATCTCTCAGTACTAATCGCATAGTAGTAGTATTACACTTTAATGTTATTTTCGATTTTTGATGCTCTTTACTCAATGCGTGGATCAAATCTATATTTAACATCTGGCAGCTGATCCGCTGACAGTTTCCTAGGTTGCCGGAGTACTTAGAGTTAATTACGATGCGCGGCTTAGGATACGTGCCTTAGTATAATATAGGGAAGGAAAAAATTATCATTGGGTCGGGATTCACCATCCAGAAGGCCCGGAGACTTATCCAACTGTCAGTTACAATTCGGCTGTATATTTAGCCTCTAGGTTCAACTGCGACGATCCATGAAGTTTAATACATGTAGTTTCAGCTTAGTGCGGAATGTATTATGAATGATGTTTCCAACTTACACGAACATCGAAAACAAAGAGAATGTCACTCGTTGCGAAATGAAATCCGATGCCGTTAATCGTTTTATATGACGCGTTTACTTTGATCATTTTATTTCAACGGTGAGATGTCAAGATGGTTCTGCTGGTGTTTTCGAACGATGAAGTTTTTATATTATAGGTACCTATTTTGAGCAACGATTTTTGGAGTGAAATTACGTATAGGTACTATTGAGCAGTGCAAACGATTGAGTCTTGACATTAGAGTTCATTTACTTTAAAAGAAACTTTGATTACAATCAGACGAGTTTAATAAATATCTTTGAAGTTCGATCCGACAGAATATATTTCAACTTGGACAAATGACCCATTCTTAAAACTTACCCTCGACTAAGTTAAATCGTCTTATTTTTTGTATTAAATTAAAAAGAAATGTATTTCATGTATCAAATGTCTACATTGTTACGAATTATGTTATTTGATTGAAATGTATATGATATGTTATTTACTTAAGTTAAGTCACAAATATTGTAAGAATATCAATAACTCATTCCGCTATTACTGATGTTAAGCACTTATGTATATACCGACAGTAATATAGGAACGTTATATTCTTATTCACATACATAATAAGGATTGGGAAATGTGAGCAAAGTATCAGAACGATTAGGTATTCTATTGATAACTATTTTGAAATATTATAATAAATATGAATATGTACTCCCGTAATATAATGGACGAGCAGCCCACGCCAGTGTTGTGTCAGCGAAAGAAGACGGTGTCGCTGGATGTTAGAAGAAAGATTGTTTTGTCTGTCGTGAGCGTTTAATACGTTGGATTTTTCGAACGATGAGGGGAAATACGAAGGCAAAATTTTACAGATGCCGATCGGAAATTATATCTGGAAAAAAATATTGTTAACGAAAGTGCCATATTACACAATTGGTCTCTCAGGTTTATAGATCGGATATATTGTTTACTTGGTGGTTGAACTTTGTGCAAGCTCGTCTGGGTAGGTACCACCCACTCATCAGATATTCTACCGCAAAACAGCAGTATTTGTTATTATTGTGTTCCGGTTTAAAAAAGTGAGTGAGCCAGTGTAATTACAGGCACAAAGGACATAACATCCTAGTTCCTAACTTTGTTTTTTGATTTCTTACAATGCCAATGTCTAAGGGCGTTAGTGACCACTTACCATCAGGTGTCCCATATGCGCGTCCGCCAACCTATCCTATTAAAAAAAACACGCGACACAACAGCGTGGAGTCTTAGGGTTAATGAACTTATACTCATATATGTACATCTCGATATAACTATCGATGTTCGATGTTGTGTACTTTCTTCTTCTCTCTGGAACCTACAGTTCACCTACTAACGTCCTACGCGGTACCTCAACATGAAATGTTTCGACCGTTTTATTCCTTTAAACAATCTTTGGACATGTTCAATTTACTCTATATTTCAATTAACTTTTTATCTATGCTTGTTAGACAATAGATAGGTTAAGTAAGTTTAAAAAAAAAAAACCTGTGAAATCAAAATTGTTCTACAATTCATTTTCTTTTATATATATTGCCAAAGTATGGGATTTAGTATAAAGATTTTACTCAATTTAACATCTTAGTATCTATAACTGATTTATTAAATAAGTTTAAATGCTCTACTCACGATACGATTTTGACAAAATCTAAACCAACTAAATGAAATTGGGGTACACGTGAATTTTCAAATATGAATAAATGCAACTATTTAACTTATATAGCTTAAATTGAATAAAGTCGTAGATTATTTAACAGTTGTTTTATTTATTATATTTTATTACCTTGGTAAGAAAAAAAAAGTAATATTAATAACACATAAAATCACAACAAGGGCTATAGCAGACAGAAGCTAAACACATTTAAAGCAAACAACATGTATGGAAAATGAACTACAGATCTCCTACCAAAACTAATAAATGAACTACCATTAAATTTTAAATCAAAATTGACAAAATATAATATTAAGTAGGTATAAACTCAAACAACATTTGCTAAAAAGAAAAATATCATAACGAATAATACTATCTAAGTTAATTAATATTTAGGTTTTTTTTATACTTTATTTAGTGAAAGCCCACCTGTATATTATCTTGTTTATAAGTTTATATTAAGTTTAGTTTTATGTTTGTTAATTTAAGTAACATCCAAAAAAGCTGCCAAGGCTTATGGGTGCCAAGAGTAAAATAAACATTAATATTTCATTGTTAATAATAATAAAAAAAAGTTTATAAACAGTTATTATTTAGTATTTACAAAATTTTTGTAATAACCTCAATAAGATTTTTTAAAATAATTATTTGCGTAGTGTGACAAAGCTTTGGGCAACAACGTTCTTACTACCCGTATATTTCAAAGTTAAAATACCTACACTGTCAAAAACCGAACTAAAAAATTAAAATTGATAGTAAAGATTCCAAGTGGTAGCTATTGGATAGAATTGTTAAGATAGAATGATCCTTATAAAAACCCAAACCCTGTCCTTTCACGAGAGACTCTATTTATATATATTACATTATAATTTTAATTATTTTTGAAGTTCATAGATGGCTCTCTAAGCAATAACATTGATCGATTTTATTTTTGATTTTGCATTTTGGTACTTTGCAAAACTATTTTATATTAGAAATTCAAACTATTTTATTTTATATATTATATAATTAAATTATTTACTAATACATAAAAGTACCTATATACTCTCGCCGGTTACACGTTACACGGGGGTGCGCGCATCACGTCGCCCACCTCCCCAAGCTTGCGAGAGAGAGACGAACGTATGTACAATTCCATAGAAAGATATATTTCCAGAGCAGATATTGCATCTCCGTTTTGATATGGGTATGGAGAAAGAGATCATTTTTACCACCCTCTGTTGACCCCCAATGGGTGTTGCATACCTACATACATTTAAACAAAGGACATAAAATCAATACACAGCAGCTAACTATTTCGGTACAAAAGAACAAAGAAAACTTATAATGCCTGTTTAGAATATGTTTTAAGCATTTATCCTTATATGGTTTCATTAAATTAACCAATATCATCAATATATACGGGTATATCAATATATCAGTCACAGTTTGTGACAAATAAAAAAAAAATTAAGTTGACAAAACAAATAGGTCAAACACCCGAAAATTAGCAATTGAGGAAAACAAATGGTTCCTGGAATGTTGTCGAAGTTAAACCCCATCGGGTCCGCCCCTCTGGACACGCTTATCTGGTAATTTCCCAGCAATAATGGTATGTTCCTTCATTGTTCATTTTAAAAAAAACTTACAAACCTTCTTCTGTAATTCTGTAATTACAGGCACAAGGGACTTAACATCTTAGTACCCAAGGTTGGTGGCGCATTGGCGATGTAAGCGATGATTAACATTTCTTACATGCCATTGCTTATGGGCGTTGGTGACCACTTACCATGAGGTGGCCTATATGGTCGTCCACCCACCTACACAAAATAAAAATCTTAGGTAAAATCTTAAATTTTGATGATTTTTAAAGTATTTTAAAAATACACACAATAAGATAATATGTAATTAATTATACATATTAATATACTTTACATAATAATTTATGTACCTACATGACTTATGAGTATTGACTGCATCGTTGGTCTAGTGGCTAGATATAAAGCCGCAGATCCGGCGGTCCTGGGTTCAATTCCCAGGTCGGGCCAATAAATAGTTATTGGGTCTTTCTGTCAGAAAATTCTCAGTAGCAGTCCGGAATCTGGAAGTTGGAAGTGTGTACACTTCCGTGCCTCGGAAAGCATGTTAAGCCGTTGGTCCTGCGCCTGAACTCTTTCCGGTCGTGTCGGATTGCCGTCCCATCGAATTATGAGAGCTAAGAAAAAGAGAGTGGACCTGTATTTGCGCACACACTTGTGCAGTATAATATCTCCTGCGCAGTTGGCTTACCTCTCTTGAGATTGGCCGCCGTAGCCGAAATCGGTCTGGAGGACCTTATTATTACGAGTATTCTTAAGCGATAATATAAAATATTAAAATTTTATACCTGATATTAAACTATATCGCGACCTCAGCCCTCGATTATTTTTCTTACCAAGGTTATACATATGTGAAATAAAACATCAGTTAATTCCTCTATTACTTTATTTTATAAATTTAACAGTTTTAAAGTTAGACTGCTTTTACTCAGACATTGAAATTAACGTGTAGTTGGTTAAGATGTTGACAAAGTCTCGTATTTTGAGTAAAGCTTACGTGTCTATTTACCAAGTCGGTTACAGACATTCAGACATTAAATCGAGAAAAACCTTACAATAATCCTACAATTTGAAAATATAAAAGAAAATGAAATGTTCAATACAAATTAAATGATTCGGCGAGAAAAACAATTTAGATTTAAGTTTACCTAAATTGTAAAAAAAAAATGTTTATGATCTAAGAATACAAGTATAAAAAGTAAGTTAAACATGTCTAAACGTCGATTAAATAAATAAAACGGTCGAAACATTCCACGGTGAGATTCAGTGTCGAGTGTCAGAGAGCTCCAGAGAGAAGAAAATACACAATATCGAACATCGATTTATCGAGATAAATATGCATATAAGTTAAATAATCCTAAATCTCCATGCTGTGTTGTGTCGGGGGAATATATCTGAACTATAAACCTGAGAGACCAATGTGTAATGTGGCAATTTCGTTAACAATATATTTTTCCAGATATTATTTCCGATATTCTGTTCGGCATCTGTAAAATTTTGCCTTCGTATTTCCCCTCATCGTTCGAAAAATCCAACGTATTAAACGCTCACGACATACAATTCCTTCTTCTAACATCCAGCGACACCGTCTCCTTTCGCTGACACAACACTGGCGTGGGCTGCTCGTCCATTATATTACGAGAGTACATATTCATATTTATTATAATATTTCAAAATAGTTATCAATAGAATACCTAATCGTTCTGATACTTTACTCACATTTCCCAATCCTTATTATGTATGTGAATAAGAATATAACGTTCCTATATTACTGTCGGTATATACATAAGTGCTTAACATCAGTAATAGCGGAACGAGTTATTGATATTCTTACAATATTTGTGACTTAACTTAAGTAAATAACATATCATATACATTTCAATCAAATAACATAATATGTAACAATGTAGCCAATGAATTACATTTCTTATTAATTTAATATAAAAAAATAAAACTATCGACGGTAAGTTTAAAAAAAGGATCAATTGTCAAAGTTGAAAAATATTCTGTCGGATCGAACTTCAAATATGTTTATTAAACTCGTCTGATTGTAATCGTTTGCACTGCTCTATAGTACCTATACATAGTCCTACCTACTACCTACTTATAAAAAAAAACGTCGTTCTAAAACACCAGCAAAACCATCTTGACATCCCACCGTTAAAATGAAATGATGAAAGTAAACGCGTCATATAAAACAATTAACGACATCGGATTCAATTTCACAACAAGTGACGTTCTTTGATTTCGGATTTCATTTAAGTTGAAAATACCATTCTAACGCATGCCGAACGACATTGGCCATTTCGTATAGCCTTTTAAATTTTTATATAAAATATCTGAACTTATTTGAAGTTCAGTTTGATGACATCAACGAACCGATAGTAATAAGTCAGACTCGACGATAAAACAATCAGCTCATGATCGCACGTAAAAACTCATCATGACTGTTACGGCTGCCATGAAATCCCCAACCGCACAATTTTTAAGGCATTTCCTGCTTCGCCACTCTGTGGAACCAGCTTTCGCCTGCGACTTTTCCGAGTCGATATGACTTAGAAACCTTCAAGAAAAGAGCGTAATCATTCCTTAAAGGCCAGCAACGCACCTGCTAGCTCAGATGTTGCAGGTGTCCATGGGTGGTAGTAGTCACTTCCCGCCCCCCTCCCGGGGGCTTGCACCCTCTTATATAAAAATATATATACTATTGAAAATTGAACTAATAATTGAACAAATTGTCGCTTAGATAACCCCAAGGTAAGTCAATTACATTAAGATTGAAATTGGCCATCATGTGCCCCATTACCCAATGGATCGCCGCAGTTAAGGATTCACTAAAGGCTGACCGCCTTATTCATAAACTTTATTTAACTGGTGATTAGTTAAACAATATTTTGTCTTCTTTCGTATGTCAAATCAATAATGACAGAAAGAGACAAATCAGTGTTTAGCTAAACAGTAACTAAGCAACGATTATAAATAAGGCCGTAAATATAAAACCGAATTATAACTGACAGTAGGGTAAGTCTCCGGGCCCACTAGATGGTGAATCACGACCGACTGATAATATTTTTCTAATCTACACTATATTATACTAAGGCACGTACCCTAAACCGCGCAACGTAATGAACTCGAAGTACACCGGAGACCCTACGAAACTGTCAGCGAATAAGCTGCGAGATGTTAAGAAAAAAATTTGATCCACACATTGAGTAAAGAGCATCAAATACCATTAAAGTGTAATTCTACTACTATCCGATTAGTACTGAGAGATTAAAATGTCCTCGATTACACGGTGTAAGATTTGTTACTTGTGTAGATTGGACCTCGTAATATCGTTAAATAATTATAATGTCGTAATTACTGCTAAACAAGTCAATCTTCACGTTTCTTTATTTTCTTCATTAATGTGGCACGTTTTTGTTTTTAATTGTCAAGTCCGGGAAGACAAGTACCGTGTCATTCACTCTAACTCGATTGGTTAAAATGAATCACATAATCTTGTCAATTGTCTCAATCGGTAATTGTTACGTCACAGCTAAGGTGTCAATAAAACAGTTTTACGAACATTCCCGCTCTTAATAATATAAGGACTAACCGCGTTCGTCTAAAAATAAAATAGTTGATCCGACAGAAATTTTCAATTACAGCTAACTTGCACCATCTGTACCATTCACATGCCATCTCATTATTTAATTCCATCCAGAGTATATATTCCGTTCTCTTAAATTGCGTTTCCAAAACCTTTCCCTTAGACATTTCGTCTGAAATATGGCGAGAAGCATTAACACGTATCGAAAGAATCGGAGAAAGTATGTTACTCTCTTTATTGTATTTCATTTTGTGGTAAATGTCTGTCTAATGCAACTGTATTGAGTTTAGTTTTTTACTTTATAAAGAGACTCTCAACCGATTCTTTCGACTGTGAAAACGTAAGTATCTAAGTTCTACACTAATAGATTAATACAAAATCTTCACCTGTGCGCGTCCCGTGATAAATACCTTCAAAATACACACAGGGAGATGTACATACTATAAATATATAATATTACTACTATAACCGTAAATGCGCATCTATGTCTATCGTATCTCCTGTAACCGACTATGTCTACTTTTCCTTTAAAAAAATAATCAATCTGTTACCGTTCGCATGACCCGTGCCTTTTACAACCTTACTTACCTCTATTTCCCACCAGTCGACGGACCGGTAATAAAGCCCCAGTAACATCTCTACGCGGACATGTTAGACTGTGTCTAACATGTCCGCATAGAGATGTTAGAGCATTCGACTTTTTCCCAATAAGGCAAAACTCTTCGTGATCCTGAACTATTCAGCGAGCCCAAACAGAAGATACCGCGTCCGAGTGCTCCGAGAAACACATTTTCGCCATTCAAATTTGATATTTATAAATGCGCAATTACGTATGTTAGATCTAGTGAGATTATATAACATAGAATATCCAATAAAAATCGAATTGAACACGTGACGTGTATTAGAAGCCACCTTCGATAAAGTCGCCGTGGTCCAATGAAGCTATTACGTACGCCGTTGTCGTGGACCCCACAAGCGGGGTTTCCTTCTTCGGTGGCTCGTGACGCGCGTGTTTCAAGGTAGGTTCAGCCACAATTCAAGGTACTGACGGATTTCCAGCCGTGCCTCTACTAGTTCTGCTGAGTCAGTGACACTCGGAGGATACATGTTCGCGCAGTGCGCCGTGCCTATAAATATTTTTGAACTTGAAAATAATAAAGAATATGTGTATCGCTCTAAATGAAGTAGTTAATCAAATATCAATGTTACTTTTTTTTTATTGTATAGGTAGGCGGGCGAGCGTATGGCCACCTGGTTGTAAGTGGTCACCAACGCCCAACGACTACAATGTCATTGTAAGAAATAATAATAATATTGTATAACCTTTGATGAAGATGGCAGGCGCATCTTCTTCTACTGTTGTCGTCATTCCAAGGGCGTGCCACGGATCCACCGAGCCGTGGACGTATGCGATTCGTTTCATGCCTATGTTTAGCCCACCATAGCAGTTGTTCGTAGAGTCCGCGACCTCGTTTAGGAATGCGACGTCAAATCTAAAACAATATTTAAATTGAGAGCATTCACGTAAAGTTTACAAAGTTGAATAGAAGTAAAATTGTTAATTTGGGATTGTAGTCAAACAGTCAGCAGGATTTCTGTGGGAAAAAGCTACAAAAAAACAACAGTAAAATTGCAATTATAAAAAAAAAATGCAGAAACCAGATCATTTTGAGCTTTGGCTTTAAATGTTTATCATATGCAGGATCGGTAAGTATTTTCAGTTTTTAGTTTGAAATTGTAATAAAAATAGTCCTCCGCAACGATTTCGGCCACGGCGGCCAATTTCAAGCGAGAATATCCAACTGCGCAGGACATATTACAGTGCACAAGTGTATGAAATAGTTCAGGCGCAGGACCAACGGCTTTACGTGCTTTCCGAGGCACGGGAGTGTACATACTTTCAACATCCAGACTCCGACAGAAATGTTATGCTTGAAGACATGGTAGTATCAAAATAATATTTTTTTATTTGTTAGGTTAAATGAATTTGTCCGTATTTACTATACGTTAAAAAAGTTATAAACTTAAAGTTATTACTATACGTTAAAAAACTTAAAGTTTGAATTTAATGTTTTAGGCTTTAACTGCATTTGAATTTAGTTAAATTAAAGCATTATTTTATTTTAATTTTATTTATTTAGGTACTCCAACAGAAGTGCACATAAAAATACAAAGGATACAAAAGCTTATAGACAACGTTTAAATGTATCCCCAATTACTGGAGAACACAACATGCACTAGAATAGTGTTGATAAAAAATTTAAAATTAATTATAACATTAAACTTAACAATGATAAAACTAATATATACAATATAGAAACTGAATAACACTAATTATTAGAAATTACAATTACATTAGAAATTTATTATAAAATTTTAGTTAAATCAGTCAACAATATACAAATTCATGAGATGCGACAAATGGAAGTAGGTTAGTGAACCATGACATTTGTATACAAACCGATTTAACATAATTTTTTGGTATATCTTAAGAAAATGTGTAATAACACAAGTGAACAAAACTAGAAATGCAATAAATTGGCAAAACATTGATCTTATTGAAATTAGTGATATGAGACTAAATAAAAAAAAAAATATGGTGATTAATATCGAATATAAGAAATATGTTATGTTAATATGTTGCTAATTCTTAGAGACATCGCTTAATATGGCAACGTTGTCAGTAAGAATATTCTTATTTCATTATTTTAAAATAGCACTGTATATCCTTATTTTATAAGTGCGTATAAACCAGTGAGTATTGCGACATTAATCATTTCTACAATTCTCAGTAAAGGTAACATGTATGCGCGCTCATCCCTCCAAAATCAATAGTCCGACATTTTGTTTTGATTCGCCATTTGCATTTTAGTTCTTTCTGAGGCGATGTAACTAACACTGCGCGCGCATCGGAAGCAACGGAGGAGGACATTTTTACACATTAAGTATTTTTCAATAAAACGATGCAAAATTGCTTTGCGAAAATATAACCTTCTCATATTTGTTATTAATTTGTAATACTTAGATACCTTTTATAAAAATATACTAATGATTTCGACCGGATAGGTGCTTTATCATTACATAAAAACCTCAGTAAGTAGTTTGATAAACAAAAAATTGATTTAACTAAGTGCTTTTCGACCATAAAATAATTGAAGTACATCATAAACAGGATGGATGGATGGATGTACAAATCCAACGACTTCGCAAAATGTTATTTTTCCTCAGTCTGTGCTATCAGTTCCCAATAATGTGAACATGAGATGACACACACACATATGGCTACTGGTAAAGAAATACGTAATTAACGATTTGAAATTACTTTTCATAAGATGCCGTAGGGTTTACCGATCTTGTATATGGCCTAACATTTGCGCCGCCATGTTCTTTGTGTGTACCCATTTTCATCAAGATTGGTCAAGCCGTTCTTCAGTTATAAGAAGACACACAGACACACAGACAGACAGACAGACAAAAATTAAAAAAATAGTATAATGTGAATCACTGCATCATAAAACGATTATTTAACACAAAATTAGGTGAAAAAAAAATGTACAGACAGAACCAATAGATTTATATAGCAGTATAGATATACTACCAATAAAAATAACATACATATATTCTAGTTAACAGGTCCAAGTTTTATGCAGGGCGTAGTTCTGACTTATTAGTTTTGCGTGCGCACATTGGGTGTGGTGCAATGGCGGCAGTCTTTGTTATTCTAGTTCTGACTTATTAGTTTTGCGTGCGCACTTATTGGGTGTGGTGCAATGGCGGCAGTCTTTGTTATTCTAGTTCTGACTTATTAGTCTTGCGCGCGCACATTGGGTGTGGTGCAATGGCGGTCTTTGTTATTCAAATTTTTCGATTAAAATATATTTAATGGCCTTGAAGGAGTTATTAAAAATTGTACTGTAAAGTGTGAAGACGAAAATTAATTAGGACTTATTTATATTTTTGTATAACTGATATCAAATTACAAAAAAATGGTAGCGGCCTCTGAAACCATCTTCCACTTTTTATTCTTTATGAAAGAGTAATTCATGAATTACACTTCACATGTACATGAATTAGCATAATTTTATTCGAAATATAGAATTTTGCAACCGCTCGTAAATATGGCTAAAAATGTAAAAATATTTCATACAGAATTGCAATAGCTAAGCATGTAATCCAACAAAACTGGTTGCGATAAATATTTATACAGCTTGAGTGTGTTGGGGCGTTCGGCCGTAGCTAGTGCGCATAACAGGCTACGCCCAGATATTGATTTGCTAAGGAAACAACTGCGCACTAATATATTGACTACGTCTGTATTTCACGTTATATAAGAAATTCGCGTTATATATACAAAAAATAAATATTATATCATTTTCGCAAAAATTGAAGCCGTTTGAAAATATTTTTATACAATACAATACAAAAAAATACTAATGACTTACTGAAAATTTGGCGATCTTCTGGGCGACTTTTATTTGTAGCTGGAGCACAACAGAAGATAAAAGTGTAGGAAAATAAAAAGAGAAGACCTTTTAAATAAAAAATTAAACTAACGAAAACACCACTCTTCCCGACGAATCAGCGAAAAAATCTAAATTAATGGTAAATAAATTGAAAAACGAGAAGATAACTGGAGGTCGGGGTTTCTTTTCCGGATCTTCCTCGACAGTTTCATCATTAGTTTGAGACAATGGCTCTGGAATTGTGGGCTCCGGTGAATGCGACATTTTCCCAACGCGGTGTTAGCTCTACTGCAGCAATATGTGAATACAGCTTTTGTATGGACATCTCGTGTACTGCGCATGACTTTAGATATTGACGAACTACATGGTACCCACCCACCCTCTATAGAACAATCTCGCATCGCCATCCCGTATTAAAAAGGACATAATGTGCGAAGAAAACACTTCACATTTTCTTGTTACGTGCTCTTCAACTCATATTTATTTGAAAAAAAAAAGAAAATTTTCTTATTTACTGTCTTTGTTCATTTGAGTTATTTTTTTATATGAAAAAAAGTACACTACAAACAATACCGATTCTCTTTGTTAGACAGATAGACAATTAGGCACTCTACGCTTAGAGCAATAATAGAATCAGAACAGCGAACGAAACGGGAAGTGGTCCAAATCAATCGACCTAACCAAAAAAACCTTCCTTCACAACCAACCTAGTAGTACTTACGTATCAATTACGAGACGTTATGTGGCGGCAATCTCATTTATATTACAAAGCCGAAAAGAGTAATTGTTTGTTTATGTGAAGGCACTAATCTCAAAATCAATCAATCATATTTTAAAACAATATGTTAGTCGCCCATTTATTTATAAAGAAAGATGAAACCAACACTTGTGAAACAGGGCGGATGAGCTAGTTTATTGTATTAAATATTTCATATTTTATTTAACGCTTATTTTATCTGTCCAACAATAATAACGTAAAAACAAACGTAACACCAGTCAAAACGAACTATATGAAGCATTTGTTGAAGCATGGAATTCAATCCTCCTAGAAAAATGTATGAAATTGATTGAATCAATGCCACGTCGTTGCAGTGCTGTTATTGAAAATAAGGGATACGCCACTAAATATTAATTATAACTATTGGTAGGCTGTGGATAGTAGCTATTTCGTAAATAACAATACTAATTACTAATACTTTAAAAAATCTGGTTTTTATATTTTTTGTTGTTGTTTCTAATTAGTTGACCATTATTGTTCATACCTTAAAACTGATTTAAATGTTTGTCCGCAATGTAATATTGAAACTGCCCTTGTGTAATGGGATTTATATTGTTTTTCTAATAAATGATAAATCGTTGAACATATTGTTGTCCTATTTATTGTTTAATTTCAATATAATAACGATTCCGGTGAAGTATCTTACATAATGTTAAGGACCGTTGGTAGTGTTTCTAATTATACGACCACCACTGTATATTATTTGTTAAATCACCAACAAAGTACACACAAATATATGAAAGTAATAATATCCTCCAGACCTATTTCGACCACGGCGGCCAATCTCAAGAGAGATTAGCCAACTGCGCAGGAGATATACTGCACAAGTGTGTGCGCAAATACAGGTGCACTCACTGTTCCCTAGCTCTCATAACCTGATGGGACGGCAATCCGACACGACCGGAGAGAGTTCAAGCGCAAGACCAACAGCTTTACGTGCTTTCCGGGGCACGGTAGTGTACACACTTTCAACTTCCAGACTCAGGGTTGCTACTGAGAATTTTCATACAGAAAAACCCAATATCATTGTATTGGCCCAACCTGGGAATTGAACCCAGGTCCGCCGGCTCTGCGGCCTTACATCGAGCCACTAGACCAACGAGGCAGTCATATCAGTAAAAGTGATACCTCAATTACAGATGATAACTACATGAACAATAAGGCAACAGACACGTAAAGCACAAAAAAAAACAAATGTAAAACAAATCAAAATAATTAAAAAAATATTATAATAAAGAAAAAATAAAAATAATATTATATGGATAATTAGGTGTTGCTTATTAGTGGAATTATGATCCTTCTAAATTTGTAGATTATACTGTTGGTAAAGATATCAACATCCTCGTTTATGTCTACGCAATTATAGCTTGTTATGATTCTATTGACTAGTGGATTATGGTCTAGGTTCAAGCGTAAGCATTTAGCGCAGAAATACAAAAAAGCGACACAAGTGGACAGTCCGTAGCAATCATTACGTTTATACATAAAAAGCATGCAAGCATGATCAACCAGCTAGCGATTTCATTTTACTCGTAAAATGTATTAATCTGTCTTTATAATGAGGTATTTTTAGGCAAGCCATTTCTGTAGCAAAAAGATGCCACAAGAAAAACGTATCTGAAAACTTTCTAATTTTTTGGAATGTTGAAGCAACTAATGTTTTTAATAATTATTTTGCTGAAATCATTCTCAGTATTACTGCTTTTTTAAATTCTTTATCTGCCAACGCATTAACTTTACTAAGATATATTATACAAGAATGCAATTTCAATCCAGACGATACTATAAAAACTTTTTAACCATGAATAACAAAAGAACCGGTGATTTATGGGATGTTTCTGTATATGTCATTAGCTATAATATAGTAATTGAAATTGAAGCTTGTATTTTTAATAAATTTATAGATTCTGATAAATTTCCAGAGTTCATGAAGTATAGCAAGCATATAAAATAACACTTAAATCCGGAGCGGATTTCCCTGTAAGCCGAGTAGGCCTGGGTCTAGCCGCAAAATTTAGGGGGCGGCAGACCATGGCGGTGACCTTCATACATACATGTCAACGTTTAAAAAATAAAATGTATCAAAAGCATGTCGCAAATAAATGGGTGTGTAACGGTTGATATAATAACAAAAAATCTAACGTTCACTTGACATAATATCACTTAATATAATTTTATTTAATATAAGGATCAGTTGTCATATTGAACTGTAGATATAATTTCATTTTATCTAATTTCTTTTGATATAATGAACACTTTTTATAATGCACATTTGACATAACATTCATTTAGTATATTATTTATTTACTATAATATTCATAATCTCTAAGTAACTTTTAATATAATTTAGAATATTCGATACGATTTTAAACGCCTGCTAACCTGGTGCTAGCAAAAGTGCATCGCATAAACATTATTGCTACCAAAATTAGTTTTTATACTTGAGGTGGGTAGACAGTATAATTATTATTTTCTTACTGTCATACAGTTATAGCAAAAGTATTCGTCGTGTGGCTGTTGCAATCTCGATCTTTGTTTTATTTATTAGAATGACTACTATAAATTGCAGTACATTCAAAAGTTCTAAAGGTGGATTAAAACTTGCTATAAATGGATACATTTATAATAAAAACAGGGAAGTGAACAATAAATTTTATTGGATTTGTGAACGACAACGTGTAGAAAAATGTGTGTGCCGTGCCATAACAACAGTAAACATGGAGATGCATGTACATACAGTAGTTAAATATGATGAGAACCACAACCATGACCCGGAACCAGCACGGCTAGCAGTGGCTTCTATAATGGATAAAATCAAATCAGATTCTTGTCAGAATACCGGTAAGAAGACGTGTCAGATTTTACAAACCGCAAAATGTGGTACTGATGAATTGATTTTGAGCGAGTTACCTTCCACGTCTGCGTTAAGACAGGTAGTTTATCGTGAAAAGAAAAAAGGTAGACCTAATATTGTAGAACCAACGGATATTTATTTCCAAATCCATCATGACGAATTGCAAATCCAAAATAACAATTTTGTAATATGTGATGAGATATTTGATGATAACAAAAGGATAATCATTTTTTCTTGTTTAAAAATGATGGATTTTTTTGGAAGATCTCAATTGTTAATAATGGATGGAACATTTTACATTGCAGCCATGAATTTTTTACAACTTTATGTTATTCACGGAAATATTTTTGAGGAAAATACACACACATATCCTCTCTTGTTTGCTCTTTGTACACATAAAGATAAAAAAACATATAATAAGTTATTCGATTTAATTATTAATTACTGTAATGATCATGAGATCACAATAACGGTGACTAATGTCATAATGGACTTTGAACTTGTTGCAATGAAATGTGTTAAACAAAATTTTGATAACATAACTATTAATGGATGTTTCTTTCATCTTGCTCAATCTTTATATAGAAGAATACAAAGAGCAGGTAAAGCGGTAATCTATGGAACAAATATTAATTTTGCAATAGAAATGAAATGTTTGTTAGCATTGGCGTTTTTAGATGAAAAGGAAATACCCCACTATTTTATGAAGTTACAAGAATCCATTTCTTCCGAAAGTACTGACCTTGTACAAATGTTTGGAAAAGATTACGTCTTGGGAAACGGTAAAAATGACCCTTGTTTTTCTCCAAAATTATGGAGTATTGCAAATTTACATGAGAAAGGACTACCGAGGACCCAAAATTCAGCAGAATCCTGGCATCATAGGATCAATCAAATTATAAGTCATAAAAATCCTGGGTTTTATTACCTAGCCCATGAGTTGCTTCTAGAATCCAAAGTAATATTGGGTGACGTAGAATGTATTTTTAATGGGCAGTCACCACGAAGAAAAAAGACGAAGCATTGTTTAAAGAAAAAAGAACGAATCGATAATATTTAAAAAAAAAAAGGGAATACACTGAAATCGAATTCCTTCCGGCTTTGGCCTCTAACTTAAAACTGAAATAAGATGTTATATTTATAATTGATGTGTTAAGATTAAATAACTAATATAGCTATTGTATTAAGTTTTTGTTCTTCCCTTTATACCCTATACATCACCCAACTATTGTTACCAGGAGGATCTGGATGCAATCTGGACTTTAGGGCACCCCGACTCGGATAGGTTAGGTTAGAAGGGGATGGCGGGGTCTACGACCCCGCCATCCCCTTCGTGGTTTTTTTTTTTAAACCAACCAGAAGTAGGAGCCCCGCGAAGCGGGGCTCCGTCGACCAAGTCCGACCTCGACCAGAAAATTAGGTCAAAAGAACATTAGGTTAAATGAAAGTTATATTAAAAGAATATTATGCATTTTGAAAATTATATCATATGCACTTTATACAAAATTTTATTATATCAAAGGAAGATTATATCATATAAAACATTATATCATATGAAATTAGGTTATTTGATATTATAGCATATGAAAATTATAACATATGAACGTTATTTCAAGTGAAATTAGAGCATTTGTTATTATATCAAACATTACACACCCCAAATAAATTACCCTTATGAAGATTCCAATTAACGACCTTAAAACAAATAACAATTTAAATACCATTTGGATGCGCATTGTCAACTATAGGAAATAGTTAACATAACTAGTACTCGACATAGGTTAGCCAAGAAAAATAAATATTGAATAGATTCCATTTTATTACAATAGACAGATAAAAATCCAAATTAACTTACTTGGGTCCAAATACATCTTGACATTGTTGAATGAAGAAACTTAGCGGGAAACGATCACCGAAAACTTCCACTTCACCCGACGACGTTTGGTAAAAACCGAATTCCGTGCAGGTCTGGTACATCCACTGCCGAGCTAGAAATAAACAATAACTATGTTTTATCCTATATTTGTATTAAAACAACTTTATCAAGTTAATCATTATAAAAAAGGGACGACAACGGATTTAATTTTTTTGAAAAATATTTACAATGGTTTTATTAATACTTTTTATGCAACTAGTACTTTTTGATGGAGGGAGGAGTGAAAGGAGGTCATTTCCCAATTTTACATACCGCTAATTTAATATCTAAAGATAATTATGCTATGTGGTCAAAACCACAGCACCTCAAGCCGTGAGTGCCGAAACTTTCATAGAAGCCGAATAAGTCAAATTTATATTTACATAGAGTAACAAAATCACTTCTATGGTGGAGGTAACCCAAATTCCAAATCATAGTGGCGTCAAACAGCCCTGTAACCGCGAAAAACTGCAAAATCCTTTTTCTACAGACCTACACAACCGAAATAAGTACTAGAGTACTACCCAAATAAGAGCAGCAAATGATGATTACACGACATACTTTATCGTTATTTATATTAAAATATTTGAGTAGGGTCAGAGAAAACATCTTAGTACTATACTTTTTCTTTCGTATTATATTTCTTATCACTATAATATTTAAAAACGTAGCACAATCAGCAAATACCTACTAAATTGATTACTAATAAAAAATGATTGAATAAATTTATACATACCTCCTTCTGATCCCCAGGTGACATTTCTTAGTTCTTCAATCATATTGTCGTAGCTGTAGTCCAAGCATGTTTGGTTTGACTTTTCCAGTATTATGGAATTAAAAGCTGCCAGCTTACGATACGCTGGTTTACCGGTAGGTTCTGTTATCATTTGACACACCTAAAAATTTGTATACAAGTTTTAGTCAAGATAAATGATATCAAATCAAAAGTATAATGAAAATAAATTAAAACATTTAGTTACGAAAATAGAATGATGCATAAATACTTAAAATTGCTAGTGCCGAGCAATTACCGTATTTATTGTCAAATTTTTGTAACGAATATCAGCACTCATGCGATTATCTTCATTGTATTGAACGAGATCGGCAAAATCATCTGCGATTGAGTTATAGAAGTTCTTGATGTCATTCTTTGAAGCTTTAGAGAAAGGTTTGCAGACCCTGGATAGTATTAGTGGATTAATAATAATTAAAGCCATTGTTATATTACGATCAGTGTTAAAAATACACGCAACAGTATTGTGTGTTACATCAATCATTACTCGAAATTATGTTACGTTGAAATCGTAACACACTACAAGTCTTCTCACATGCAAATTGTTACCTATGATTGTAGCTGTTTCAGACTAATTAGTAACATTAATTTATACGTCATATAAAAAACTATATACCCACTCACTAACGTCCTAACCGACATCACAATATATGGAGGAGAGAATTCATTCAGTATTACTCTGTGTGTACAACAATGCTGTGACAAGAGATAAGAAACTTCAAATAAAGTACCTTGACATTAAATGACTCATTAACAAAAACCTAATACTTCCTTTTCCTATATACCTATGACTCTTCGAGCAAATTGCCCTAATATATGGTTTCGCCAGCCATCTTCACTCCCTTTCTGGAAGCTTACTAGTTAGTTTCTCCATTGACAAACACATCAAGGATGACATTATCAATTAACCCCGCTTGCATGTGAAAAGGGTCTTCGACAATTTAATAGTTATCATAATATCATAGGAATATTTGCTGTAATTATCACAGCGGTGATAAATACTGTTAGAATATTGTGTAATTATTAGTGACATTTAGAACAATTGCAAACAGTTGCTAACACAGAAAGTGACAAATATTTCAGTGAACATACATCTTTATACTTACACAAATGTTATACTGCAATGATATTATCCAAAAACCATATCATTAAAAAAAAAAGATTTTGTAGAAAGATATTTTAAATAAATCTTTATTATTTTGTATTATTCTACTACATACCATTAGCAGAAGGACTAAAGCTACACCACCTGAGATTTGATTCTACGCTATTTGCTTATAACTTGGTTATATTATGCACCACAAACACAATTTGATACGTACATCTTAATTTAAAATAAATAAATGTAAAATAGAATTGTACTCAACTTAACTACGTATATCCAATATACTTGCACTTCCATCCTTGCAATAAGAAACGCCATTATGAAAACATGTCATTTCAAGATCAAACTTGCTTATTTATCTTTACCCCTTCTGCCATTGGAACTGTCTATAGTCTAATATGAATAATATTTAACTATTGTTACCTAAATTCCTTTTCAAGAGTTTGAGGATCAGTTTTCATCATAGATTCAATCTGTTGATGCGCCAGTTTCAACTGAGTTACACATTCATCACCACCTGTCTTTTCCCGTAATGCATTCACAACTACCTGATAGTATTCTATAAAATGAAGACACAAATTTAAGTTATCGTAATGAGTAAATTCCTTTTACAGTAAATTAAAGTTTGATAAACATCATTTACTTTCGCACATTTTCTAAATATTTTCTTATTTCACTTTAATTTAATAGTGTTTATTATTATTAATTATAATATTTTGATATAAAATATAGAATTATATTTACCCATAAAATTTACTTTTGCAAGCAATGGCCCACTTGAAGATATAGATGCATGTACTAAATGTGGGTATTTGAGCCGCAACCAAGCTGCCAAGGAGCCTGGATAAGATCCACCGAATGCAACCCATTTCACTTGCTTATTGAACTTATAATTATCATTCATTTTATTTATAAAGTATGCTAAGTCTGCAAGTGCCTGCTGTGAAGAGAGGTACTGTAAATTTTTTGTACTGATGTCTCTGAAATTATTCAAAAGAAAATCAATTAATTCTTAATATTAAAATCAAAAATTGTTATATTTAGTAAATTAAGCCTATTTAATTTCATGAATTGTGAATACAATCATAAATTTTTTTTATAGCAATAATGATTTATGTACTGTTTCTATAAGATGTATAAAACATTTTTTAAATCTGTGTTCAATTGTATTAATTTGGTGTCTTTTGTCGAACTACTGTAAGGGACTTTAACAAATTTACATTAATAATAAACAATAGCACATTCATTGTTAGGATCAACATAATTAATTGTATGGGCATGAGCCTTGATTAAAATACTAAGTTTACTAAAATATATCTTCCTAAACTTAAATTGGATACAATAATATTTTTGCAGACAAAGTTATTTAGTATATTTAAATGACCTATATAACCTTCATAGCAAATATGATAATGCAAACTAATAATTTAAAGAAATTTCTATCATTGGGGTTATTCAGCCGATAAGGAATAAAATAAACAATTTTATCTGAGCTATTTATTACAGCACATAAACTGTTCAGTTATTACTTATCTAATAACTGTTCTATATATTTTTATGTATATCTGTGAATATTATATTACAAAAACATTAAGTATGCCTTTGGATTGTAGATTCGCTATGGGGCATGAGATTTTTAAAGGTTGATGTTTAAACCTATTAAAACCTAGATGGGGCTAAATATATTTTACATAGAAACCAAACATGCTGGCATTTAGCTGGGAAAACTTTTATGTCTATGCGTTTATAAAATTGTGTAAAAATTTAATTGTATTGATATACAATATAATTCATATCATCTCTTCTCAACACTTTAAAGTAAATGTTAGAGATATAATTGTAAGATGCTGTAATTGGATTTTTAACCATTTTTTTGTAGATTAATTATACTTACTGAGTAGGGTGACTTTCTCCATAATAGCGATGTTCTAATTGGATACACATTGCTTTGAAAATTTTGGCATATTCAATCCATTGGCCTTTTACCATCCATCTTGCATCAGCTGGCCCTTCACCACCAATCATCAGGAAAACTGGTCCAGGATTGTTAAAATCGTAAAAGCTTTCATTGACGAAATATCGCTGAAATGAAGAATATTAATATTAAGGAACTAAACCAACCACAATATTTAAATAAATAAAAAATAAGTATGAAATTATGCTATTATTATTTTCGACAACAATATCATAATAATTTTTATTTGTTTTATACAAACTTACTTGTTTCCATGTTCTCATATCTGTCGCAGAAAAATGATCTAGTTTTTGTTTAAACCATCTTTTAGGAGGTAAATTATGAAATTTCTCATCTTCATCTCCAGCCGGTGCTCCTAAATTACCACCTCTACTTCGACCAAGTCGAAATTGTTTGTTGCATTGAATTAAAGTAATTAATGTAGATATTAGCAAAATAATATAAAAGTATCGAGACATTTTGTATTTGCAGACATTGACTTCCTAAAAGATGCAAAACAAAACTATTTATAGAGTGACGACTGAAGAGCAATCAGCAAATCGTAAAATAGTTCACTATTACTAAATATTGAATAATAATTCAAATAGCAACCACATAGCAACGATTATAAAGTCTGCGCTACACATAAGATCCTATTTTTTAATGTTGGAAATCTCTAAATTATATATAAATAATATAAAATAATATTTGTAAATGTGATGTACTATAGTACGTTTTATAGAATTATAAATTGCAAATTATTTATAACTCAAATTTTGTTATAATCCTTATAATTCACATTACAGCGTACATTTGAATAAAAAAATTTACGTGTGCAATGATAATATTATACATGAAAAAAAAATGCGTGAGTATACACGAATATGCACGCTAAAACGATAGCAGCACTTTGTTAACGTATGACGTTAAATGAGCTGGCTTTACGTTTCTTTAGTCGTGAAATGCATCATTAAAATAAGTTATTAAACCTATGATAAGTATAAGAATAATGTGAACTGTCATGTATATATTTATGTCAAAATTTAGGTGCCAAAAAATAATTTATAAACATTTTAATAAATTAAATAGAAAATTTTAAAGATTATTTCTTATAAGTAACAAATACATTGTAAGTGAGACGAAAATAATAATTAAAAAAATTAACATACAAGTAAAATTATGAATTACCGGTTAAATTTAAAAGCACGCCATCTGTAGTAGACTAGCGCGTGTAGCATTTTAGCGCTACTGGTGATATCGCAAATCAAGTCAGCCAACCTTTCAAAATTCAAAGTTTCCACTCGCGAATACGATCAATAGCGAGGTGTACCTTGGTTGTGTGTTGGTTAGCGCTCGGTGGGTTTAAAAATGGCTCTATTCAGGATCACATCTACGAAACTAATTGAAATACAGGTAATTTTGTTGCAACTTAATAAATAATATTTAGCAAATAATAATTAAAATAACTTTATACGCAAATCTTATACATAACCTTCTTTACCTACCACATTTTGAAATTGAAGTTATGTAATGTGAATGAAACTATTTTCGGATTAAGCTTTTAATTAAATTATATTTAAGCGATTATTAAGTGCTTCATATTATTAACGAACGGCTATTTTGAATACCTCAAACTCATATTTTCCAACATTGAATTTATACGGTTGCCGCATGCCGCCAATCTTAGAAAAAAATATATCGAAAAAATTAAACGATTCATACATTCATATAATAAGTGATTGAAACTATTAAGCATAACAAATAATGGATCAGCTGTGCTATTGAATTATTATTGAGTCAAGGTTTAATATCTCATAATTTTATCATAGTTCCGAATTTCGTATTGATTCAAAGCGCGGTTATAATGCAAGGGGACATTTCGTTCCTTATATAAATGGTATAAGAAATAGTAATATAATTCAATCGTGTATCAATTAGGAAATAGTGCTTCTTTGTTTGCTATATATGTCATTATATTTATGTAATATATTATTGTAAATTATTCTTTCTTCATTTTTATTTTGGTACCGTATACTTAATGAAATATTTATCCATTTCATGATAGTTATTCCATCGTTCGCTGATCATACACAAATGTGAACATGTTAACGTCCCAAATATCCAATTTTAAAATCTGCTTGTCACTCACCAATTATTTTCAATATAATTACTTTTTTTTATTTGGAATAATATGCAAATAGATTTCATTTCGATTAATGGAATAAATTGAATAAGCCTTAAAGAAAAAAAATATATATTTAATAAGTGTACATTTTATTAAAAAAGAAAAGTAAATTGATAAGGAGATTGATATTCCAATGAATTAATAAATTTATATTGCCGAATGTTAGTATCGATAAAAATAAAACAATTTCTGCTGGCACTTTCAATGGTCCGTAATGTCGGTCGTAACGGTATTTCGGTTGTCCTGTCGAGCGCAATGCAAGTGTTCATTTCAGAATAAGATGATTTTTGTTTTACCCGCAATGTTTGCATGTACATGACCCCTAACTTAAACTTAATATATTATATAGATACCAATAGAATTCGAAGAGAAAAACTCTTTAAAAGTAATACATATACAATAATAGTAGAATGGGTTAAAAAATACATAGCATTGTTGTTATGACTTTCACCGTGTCCTTAATGTCCCTTTTAAATCTCCGGTTAATGCTAAGAGTTCAAGCACGTGACTGTACGTATAAGTGTTACATAGCAAAGTATAGGAATTTGCGTAAACATATTATTCCCTCTATTTGACCTTTAACAAGGTAAGGGAAGGTCACGATTGTTGAGAAAGTAACAAGTAAAAATACTTCCAAGTAAACTTATTTCGTAATAATTATGACAAAAAATCTTGGCGCCAGTTAGCGAAATCTCGTTAAGAACTTGTGAGTCGTCGACTCGTTACTTCAGGGTCGTCCATAGATCTATGGCTTCATAAGGTTGTACTAATTCAAACGAAGCCTTTAAAGACGGTTTGTATGAGACATATTTTAACTGGTAGCAATCCGTAATTAAGACGAAAACACGTGAACAAACAATGTTTCATAGAATGAATATTTCAATTGCTAGCTGTATTAAACTATTATTAAGGCAATATGTAGTTACACTTGTGTTATTATTATACAAATTGCATTTGTTTTTTGCATTTTTGCTAATAGCAAAATATACTAGAGACAATATAGTTTTGAATAAAAATTATATTATACAGTACAAAATTGAATTATTCTTATATAATAAAGGGTTCTTTATTATCTTTTACAAATTACACGTGATAGATTGACATTGAATTCACTTACAATTTGTTATCGCGTTATATCTTATCATTTAGAATATTCTGGTAACACTCGATCATATTGAATAGACGCTTTTATAGGATCGTAGAACATCTAAAAATAATAAGCACAAAAGTTTATCAGCTGATGAATTACGTAACGAATACCGACCTGGCAAAACCTACTGCGTGTCCAAAATTAATTCTCTTAATGTCATTGACATTTCGTTTTAAATGCAACGAACTTTAAATACGGCTTCTTGTTTTGTATTAAAGTTTAACCTAATTCGATCGGTACTGTCACATCATTGAGTACTATAATATAATAAATTTTGACCATGTGTCTTCCTCGCATAAGTGATGCGAACTCGAAACAAATCACGCAAGTGTTTTTCACGATTATCCACGCTCGGTTACGCAATGCGGCTGAAGGTTATTCTTGTTTCAATGTCGTTCGTAATATTTTGGCGCAAATTTTGCCTGAAGCTATTACGACTGCACTCGGTACAGAAGCACGCACAATTACTATGTAGGCGATAACGTTCTTAAATGTTATACTACTTGAACATTAAGTAATTCGGATTTAATTTTACTTTTATTGTTTCTTGTAGTTTTGTCTACGATATAGATTCTGTGTAACATCATTTTAATATCGTTTTGTTCAAATTACGACTATGTGACGTGCACGGAATTTGAATTAAGATTTATTATCTCACCCTCACGTAATTCAAGTAGTCCAAAAGTTGATGCGAATATCTGAACTCATAGAATTTTCTGTAGAAAACGGTACAAACTGTTGAGTTTAAAATATGAATGATGATAGTTTGATAGTTACGATGTGGCTTGCAGTTTTAATATCTTGTTTCATTGAGCAATTTTATTCCAAGACAAAACAGCTAGTAACAGAGGTCTTCATTGAGTGACGGATAAATTTCGGTCAAGATTTTATAATCTGATCTTATGAACGATTATAAAGATAGGGTTATCTCTTGAACTTAATCATTAAACAGTATGATGTTATATGTACTTAATCAACAAATAAATGTAGAATTTTTTGTTATAGTAAAACTTTTAAAATTAGAACTTTGATGTCGATTTCTCATTGACTTAATAAGTACATATCAACTGACATAAATGATTAAAAAAATGATACGTCCCAAAACAAATATAAGGTATAATTTTCATTAAATGATTTTTTTTGCTGATTCATTTTCCAAACGTGAAAAGTGTATTCAATATTTAGATTACATAATTCATTGCAGGTATATTAACACACGAAATCTTTCTTATCTTTCATTTAGTGCGGGGAAATTTCTAATTTTTATCACATCGATAAGAGATGACGTTGATAATGATTTGGAAGATGATAGGAAAATAAAACTAGACTCGACGATGTGTCCGACGTAATAATATTTGTATTTTGTGAGATTATTATTTACCTGTATATCTATTTGAAATTTTAGAATTAATAGCCATAATTTAGTTTTGGAACTCATTCCACGAAGCTATTCCAATTGGGATTGGATACAGATGTGGCAAATATTGCATCCGACACGTGCATGTTTTCTCACGATGTTCTCCTACAACGCTAAGAACGAAATGAATCAGAAACACAAATGAGAAACGTGCTATTTAGGGTTTAAACTCGCACACATAACATGATAGGGTTACTCGTGTGTTATAAACATTTCGGTCTCATACTTAATAAGTACTGCTGTATATCGTTTTGGAGGGACACAGATTAAAGAATATCTTCCGCTTCATATTTGTTGTTGCATTGACGGTGCCAGGAATAGCTTGTATTTCTTACAATTCTAAAGTATATGAGTGGATGTGAGCTCTTATCATTACTCGCCTTCCTGCGTTTACCATCGCGAATCTCATTTGCTAGTCTCTATAATATTTTTGACGAGAAAATACCAATAATTCAAATTCACTCATAATAGTGAAATAGAATGAAACAAATCAATATTAGCTAAGGTTAACAACGTAACCATGTTGTCGGACAATTTATAAAACTTCCGCGTGATTGACCTTTTATTGAACGAGAACGTAGTTTCCTCGAGGAGTTTTTTGATGAATAGGTTTTTTACCTAATGAAGATACCGTTTCTCTATCCACCGCGTTTGCGCCATGACCTCTTTTTTATTATAGCGATAGCTATTCCGTGATCAGTAATGTAAAAACTCGTTGAATTTTCATTCAGTATAAATGTGTACAGACTTCAAAATAAATGAAAAATACATTTTGTTTATGACAATTTCGTTGTTTTTTTTGTTAAGCCCTCGTGTAGTAAAAACGTTAGTCTTCCTTATAATATATTTAAATGAGAATTTTTTGTATATACATATATTTGTGTATCGATTTTCAAATTTTGTATATCTAGATAAGGTTTTGCTTTCCATATGTCTTTCCTACAAAACGTTATTATTACACAAAAATCAAAAAAAGGAAAACGAAGTCAGCTCGCACAGTCACTATTATTTTAATATAATATTGGTAACTATCTAAGGTATATTCAAGTAAATGATCGCTTCTTAAAGCCTTTCGTGTATCATTTATTATCAACTCAGTCTGTTAGTGTAATTAGTAAAGGTGTTATACGTCGTCTGTCCTACTTTAACAAATATTGCTTACTCGTTAATGTGATAACCTCGTGTATATGAACTCATCATTTGGGTTACAAATAATTCTATTATTCTACGTTAAAATGAAAATTCTTTTAATCATTTCATACAAATAGCCTTCGAATATTTTTTTGACCTCATCGCGTTGTTGATGACTAATGGACTGGTTTTTATCGGAATAACGCACGACCTATTAAGATTATCGCATAAAATTGTCCGGTTTATAATATCCACGTCATATGTATTTGTACTTTTTCTAAATAGTTACAGAAACGTAGTTTAAACGTACTTTTAAATTGTTATCAAATCATTTATGTAATGATAGAAAGTTATTGTTTGAAATTATTTAGTAATAATATTGACTTTCCTTTGTCGATTTCTGTTTAAATGTTTTTGTGTTCGTCGATATAATTCGTATTGATTAATCAAAGCAAGACAGCTAGTATAGCGTACAGTAACAATGTCAATAACATTAAACTCTGCCCCAGCCTGACCCGAGATCAGCATTGATTAAACATCGTCATAGGTACAGCGATTGTTTTATTGAATTGTCGTTGACATTTCATTTGACTTTCGACTAATAATGCCATCAGCGGAGATATTCTGTAAGAGCAAAGTCGATACCGATCGGAGAACACAAACGTGAAATATCAGAACGTGTTATACAACAGTAACAATTCATTATAATATTTAAAGTATACTCGTAAAAATGGCCTATCGTATGCTGGTCAACGTTTCACGTGTGATATACGAAGTATTTTTTTAGAATATATTTATTATTGCTGATATATTATGATATTTCTGAGTCTCCTTTAAATATATATATATTTTAATATTACGAAAACAATGTGACAAAATGAGTTTCTTTTCTTTATTGTAAGTTTGAACTAGTTATTGTAAAATATTTTAATTTAATTTGTTCATGTTATCAAATTAGCTTAAATAGTTGGTTAAAACGTTACTGCTGTGTTTGATAAAAAATTAATACGTAGAAATTTCACTGGAACCTTGTAATTTTATCGTTTACAGTGTTCTAGGTGTTACATTACCCATGTAGTCAGGTTTATGATTATACATGTATATGATATAAATTGACACTGATGATGATCTTTCTGAAAATATTTTCTTATTTTAGCTGTATCGTTTTATTCATTAAACATATTACCTATACATACAAATGTTGTTTAGGCAATGATTAGTTAAACAATGCTGTGTTTTCTTTCGAATGTCAAATCGATGATGAAAGAAAAACATGCAGCCGTATTTAACTGAACAAAGTTTATAAGTAAGGTCGTAAATGTTACAAATTTTAATATTCTGATTAAACGTGTATTTGACAAGGATTAGTTCAGTATGCGTCACCGTTAGGGAAAACCCTGAGACTTACTAACTTTCCCTTGTTGTAAAATCCACGAGTAGACGTTATTTTGATTGCTATTCGTATGTACTTAATTGTTTTTTCGTGTAGAGGGTTTTCCAAATACATATTTTATCACACATTTATTTTATTTAATTTGCATAATAGGTTTGAGTGTGTTGTATTGCATAATAAAACTGACAATTTTTTATTTTTGTTTATAGAAAGTATGCCCAACGGCATCGATTTTGCTGCGTAATTTGAGCGCGGAGCAGACCAACCTAAAGAGCATACTCCAAGAGAAAATACCCAAAGAGCAGGAAAAGATCCGTGAATTCCGTAAAAAACATGGAGCCACCAAAGTTGGAGAAGTCACAGTTGACATGGTGAGTCATTATAATTAGTCACTACCTGACTCGTCCGTCTGGTAATCGTTAGATCTCATCGCAAGTTCAAATCCCGACGAGCCAATTAAAAGTTATTAAGATTTTCTTCAAAACATCATAGTAGCCTGGAGTTAAGCAATCCACGTGTCTCGGAATGCAAGCTTAGAGTGAACTCTCACCGATCGTGTCGAATTAACGTCCCCTTGGGTTGTGAGAGCTTGGACAGAGAGCGCATCTGTATTTGTAAGCACTATAATATCGCCAATCAGTTGATTATTTGTAATTTTCTGGTGTTTTCAAAATTTGTTCAGGAAGGCTTACTCTAAGACTACCTTAAACTAAACATTTTAATGACGGTGCCACAAGGTTTATTTCATAAAATGACATACGTTCATAAACCTGAAATACCTTTAGATTTGAATCACTTCGCGAAGTTAATTATCCATTGTGTTTTTATAATTTTATAATTTACTATTTTTTTTTATAATTCTTTTCATAGTTTGCTGATACCGCGTTACCAGTTTTATTAAAGACAATGTCATTGTAGAATTGTCATGTAGTTGTACGACCTTTGTGCGTCCCAATTACATAATTATGTATAAGGAAAATTATTTAGCTAAGCTAAACAGTACAATAGTTTTTATCTGTCTGAGCTCTTTCGTTACGTGTTAAAATATAATTGACCCTATTTCTGTGACAATTAAGTTTAAGTCGATTTCGAATTCTATCGATAAAAACAAGTAATTTTACCATTTAGATGTATGGCGGTATGCGTGGCATCAAAGGATTAGTATGGGAGACGTCAGTGTTGGATCCGGAAGAGGGTATCAGATTCCGCGGTCTCTCCATCCCCGAATGCCAGCAGAGACTGCCCAAAGCTAAAGGTGGAGAGGAACCTCTCCCTGAAGGTCTTTTCTGGCTCCTTGTGACTGGTGAAATACCCACTGAAGCGCAGGTCAAAGCATTATCCAAAGAATGGGCACAGAGGTAAGCATAAATGATTGGGTTTGCTTATGTACTTTCTGTAGATTCATGTGGAAGACGCAATGATGTATATGTAGTATATGCGTTACAACTATTATCGCATAATTTATAGTGTAAGCTTTTAGCTTATCGTCTACAACTGCATTATCTTAGATCTCTTGGTTGGCGGTCCACTGTTGGTGCAATGTGTGGTTTATATAAACATATTTATGTAATGCTCTTTTCTGAATAGTTACATAGAAATTTCTCTTGACTTCAGTACATACAAGTCCTTCCTTTATTGAAACGTATTTTAAGCAAAATTATCTAGTCATCTTTGTATATGATCCTGTGGAATGTTCGCTTTACATGGTGTGGTTTGTGTCCAGGGCTGAGCTCCCCGCTCACGTCGTGACGATGCTGAACAACATGCCCAGCAAATTGCACCCCATGTCCCAGTTCTCAGCGGCAGTGACAGCACTGAACAGCGAGTCCAAATTCGCTCAGGCTTACTCCGAGGGTGTTCACAAGTCCAAATACTGGGAGGTGAGTTTTAAATTAGTGACAAGTACACAATCTCATTATTATCGTATATTATATCATTATTATATTATATTATTTGTAAAGCATATCTTTTTTTATTATAAAAAGTTAGTTAATTATTTACGCACGATAATAAAGTTTCAAAAACGTGTTATAGTATTAAACCCGTTGACCATGAAAGTGACCATGAAAGTGACCATGAAAGTGACCATGAAACTTGCTAAAGGAAGTTCATTCAAATAAAACTTTGTTTTAAACACGAATCGTAACTTATTTGTTTGAGGTTGCGACTTTTTTTTATACAGTTACAAGTTTACAACATTTATAGTATCCATTGTAAGTTTGTATGATATAATTGAAAACAAAAGAGGTCAAGTTTAATTTAAAAAAAAAAATGCTAGTTTCGTTGAAGGACGATGCTAGCTATGAATTAATATAAATATATATACTATAGAAACTGCTTGTTTATAATATATTCGTTTTGCTTCGTAGTACGTATACGAGGACTCGATGAACCTGATTGCAAAGCTGCCAGTGATCGCTGCCACGATCTACAGGAATACATACCGCGATGGCAAGGGCATTGGTGCCATCGACGACAACAAGGATTGGTCTGCGAATTACTGCACCATGCTCGGTTTCGACGACCCCCAGTTCACCGAGCTGATGAGATTGTACCTCACCATCCACAGGTAATTAAAGATTACCATATCCGTCATCATAATCATCGTTCACACACATTATAGCCTATTCTGACTGAGACTGAGATTGAGTGTTTTATAACACTGCAAGATTATATACTAGATTTTCGTGCCTGCCTCTTACGAACCTTACTAGGAAAGCCATAATTTTGTTTGTTAGAGCGTTTATGTCGCGCTCGACCGATGAATGTCCTTATTAAAATTTCACATAGTTGTCTTTCACGTACCGCAAAGTTGAAATGGACTGATTTTTCTATACTATACACTCTCGCAAAAGCCTAGGGTTAATCAAATCTAGGTATTTATAGTTCCATTCCCATAACTAAGTACGCGAAAGTGGGATAATTAATAGGTTAATTTTCCCAACTGATTTGGCGAAACTTTAAAAAAAAAAAAAACTTGCAGAATCATAAGCATCGGGAGCTATTTATTCTTTTATTTCGTTCGTTCTACTTCAATCGTTCGTTCTTCGCAATTACGCATATATATATATATATATATATATACTTATATTACGAATATAGTTTAGGATTCAATAGTTGTTGAATTCCTTTGTACTCAAGATTTGCGAGATTACGATCACAGTATGTAATGAACTCTTGGAAATGGATAATTGACAAAATTTACAAGAGATTTACCTCAAATAGGAGAAGTTCCGATAGCTAAAATGTGTTCGTAGCGATTGTCGATATCGTTTGGACGAATAATGTACGGAAATGACACTAGTATTCCTTGTAATCGCCTTGACGATTGTCGAATGTGCTGCTGTCTACCCCCTCTGTGTGCGCGTATAATGAGAGATTTAGAATTCAACGATTAGAGACCAGAGTTTGAAATGGATGATGAAACGCTCATTGTCCTTAAAATACTTTCTATACCCTATTCCGACCGTAGTAGGAGTAAAGATAAAAAAACCGTACATTTACAAATGGCATGCCATTAGCTAAATTAGTCTGCTGTATTTTGTACTACAAACAGTTCTTGATTAATTAACCTTTATTTATAATACAACACTGACACTTAACAAGTTATAACCAATTTAATTTAAACTTTCGAAGTTCCGATTACAACTTCGCGGACATTGATAACGCCATTTTTTCGCGAATCCATAGTGAATATCATAGATTATTCAAGATCTCGATCCAATGATATTGATAGTTCTAAATCAGTTTATATTTAGAACTTACTAAAAGATGAAGTAATTGATTATTTCACCAATCAAAATTTAATTTTAAATGACTAACATTATGTGTTTGCCATTATAATTAAAATTGATAAGAGCTACTGTATAAACAATAACCACTGATCCGACGGCAAGGTGACCACTGATTCCCCTTATCGAATTCCGATTTCTTGTCCAAAAAATGGACCGGCCATCTCGCCACCAGTGACGCGATAAAACGAGGTGTAATAGTTTAAAAAATGCTTTTGAACATTTACACCAAGGTCCGAACGTCTAGGTCTTCGATTATTATTTATCGAATACTAGCAGCTCGTCCCGACTTCGTTATTATTAAATTTCATCCAAAGTTACACGTCCCGTTCCTCTTACCCGATAATTGAAATACCCAAAAATTCTTGACACAATATTTACGTCATATTATAAGTCTATATTTAAATTATTAAGTTCTACCAGTTTTTATATTTTATCGCAAATCGATTAACATATAAATGTTATCCGAAATGGTTCCATTCGAAGTACATGGTTTTTAAATTAGACCAAATTGACAGTGATGAAAATATCGTTTATCTCATTCTCGTTTTCGAGACTAAAAAGGATAGTAAGTCATTTATCATGTCATATTATTTTATAACATCGTTGCCAATATAATGTATTATTTAAGTTAAATTTTGTCAAATAATAGAACACCTTTGCAAATGACGATATTAAATAAGTATCGGTTTTATTGCAAAATGACATGTAAGTTTACATAATAATATTAAGTGGTCCGGTTCGAATTTGGTCGTCTATCGAAGATAGCTCGCCATGTTTCGAACACAAGGGGTTCCATCATTTGACTCGTGATAAATAATAGTCTACCAAAGACTTAAAAACGTCATCACTAAACGGATTTTAATGATATTCTGATCACGGTCTTTCCAGTAACGTAATAAATAAGGATAATATTAAAAAATAACAAGTCACAACGGAATTATATCTCAATTTGTTTTACGTATAATTTTCCTTTAATTTAATGTTTCATTTGTCGCGTTGGACGTTTAAAGATAAGTGAGTGACGTCACCGAGTCTCGAGCTATAGATAATCATCGTAATTTGTTCGTGCTTTGCGTGTTCCGTCGTCAGTGACACGTGATAGTTTTAATTTAATTCAAAACGAAACATGTACGAATTCAACAGTTCCTATGATTCCATTCCATCGTTGTTTGCCTTAAGATTTCTCGAATACATATTAGAAAACAACAGAATGTAATTATAAAATTTTGATAAAATATCACATGACAAATTATTATTGACATGAGGCTTCGCTTGAATAAGGCTTCGATTCGTACCGAATTTCCATTTCCATTTAACTAGAAGATTAAGTTTACTCCGAGTATACAGCTATAATCAACAGCACAATATTCATGTCTTAAAATATATCGCGGTAAACTATTTAGTACCGCATACGTCACTATGTTTATAACATTATATACCATGAAACTGTGATACTAATTCAGTTGTTACAATAATATGCGATACGAAGCAGATACAATAGCCAATATACATATACATAATGTACTTACGGTCCATTGTTATTTGTATGATATTGTAATATCACATTTACAAAAGTAAAATAATGTGGAGATGATTGGTCACAATGATTTTTTTAATCTAAACTTTGTTATAAATTCACATTAATGTCTATGATATGGCGACTATTGTTCGCCTAAATCTAAATTAAATGTCTTTAATGTGAACTAAATTGCATATATTATTTATACAGGGTTATTTGTTACGACCCAGCAACCTCGCAGGACTAGATAGCTAACACCATAAGCAACAACTTTTGTTCTACGACTTTTGATAATTTGTTAGATTTTATTTTCATACAAAAATAAGTATTAATTTAATTTCCCGCTTGAACGTTTATAAGTCTACGCGCATCGCAAAGATCGACGCGTCGCGTCGTCTTTTCGTTTATGAATGAAATATAGACCTACAAATATCCCGACAGTATGACAAAAACTTGTAAAATAATTTTTTAGTCATGTATTGAGTTATGACCGAACTCGTGGAACAAAAGTTGTTGCTTATGTTGTTAGCTATCTATTCCTGCGTGGTTACTGGGTCGTTACAGATAAACCTGTATAATAGTTTTATTTTCTAGACACAATTTCGTCTAACGTCAAGAACGTATAAAACCTTACTAGACTATGACGTAGTTCGTTTAAAAACGCCCCTTTGTGGTAGAGCCTTGTGCCAGTCTGTCTTGGTCAGCAATACTTATCGTTAGTCTTGTTGTGTTCCGGTTTGAAGTGTGAGCGAGCCACTGTAACTGCAGTCACGAAGGACATAGCATCATAGTTCCCGAGGTGACGCATTGGGAATTTAATGAATTGTTAATGTTTCTTACAACGCCAGTGCCTATGGACATCTGCCTACATATTTTATATAAAAAAAATTAAAAAAATTTGAATTGGTTATGTTTCTTTAGATAGAACAGCGTAGCGACTAACAGCCGAGCAATTTATATAACGTTACATTATGAATTATAATTTATTTATGATAAACTATAATACAAATGAATTAGTAACACCAACTACACGTGTCTTATGTAATATGCGATGTATAGTTTTAATTATTATACATCATTATAAGTAATTCGTTCGCTGTGCATATAGAATAAATTAAAAACATGTACGTTTTATATACACGCGTCATCAAAACCGGGTGCAACGTAATTACAATTATCTATACAATTAGAAAATACTGACCCGGTTTCAACTGGTAATTTGAATGTTAAGTAAAACATAACGCTTTGCGAAGAAAATATCAACGCTGAAATATTATGTTACTAATTGTTGCTGATGTGTGCACTGGTTTTTCCATAACGTATCGCTCGTTGCATGCTTTGTGTAATTTCCCTGCTGTATGCGAATTGCTGTGCTCATTATTTCCTCTGCCTTTTATGAATAAATTCTCTGCAATTTTTACCGCCTTACCTTTCCTAGCCGTCATCTATCTAAATAAATCTAGATGGAAATTGCCCGCTGTGACGTGCAATTTGCGCTTGTGTGCGTTTGTTCATAAAGAAAAAAAATCTATGTGTGATACGGTTACGATTTTACAGGCATCTCATTGTACAATAAAAAAAATGTAACACTATTTAGATGTTGAGATTAGAGCAAAAGTAAGAGTTTCATAAATATGTTTTATAATTTTATATAAAAAAGGCATTTATAATATATTTCTTACGTTTTATCGCATAATGAATGAATTGAAAATCTATGTATAATAAATGTTGCCAGCGTGATATAATACGTAATACGCATCTATACACGTGTGATATCGCTTGTCTGTATTGTCCGTTGTTTGATTGACCATTGATGTTAAATTGAACTGTTCGTGCCATTTTGTCGCTTTGCTTTTGCGATATTATTGTAAGTGATATGACCTCGAGATATCGACATGATATGATTTAAAAAAAAAAAAATTTTAATACTATAACAACGAATGAAATTGTGACTAATTTATTTGTTGTGAGTTCGGTTTGCGGTGTGACTTTGTCTGTATGTTACATATACATATATGTATGAAAACATCAAAATATTTTATTATCTGTGCCGATGCTAAATTTTTTATTAAGAATAGGGAGGCAGACTGGCTAACGAGTCACCTGATTGTAAGTGTTTACCGCCGCCCTTAGACACTGTGAGAAATAATAACCATCCCTTATGCGCCACCAACCATGGAAACTAAGATGTTATGTCACTTGTGCACGCAATTACACTTGCTAACTTGCCGTTCAAACCGGAACCCAGGAGTACATACTAATATTATAAAAGCGAAAGTAACTCTGTTTGGTACGTTTTTACTGCTAAACCGTTGAACCGATTTTGATGATTTTTTTTATGAAGCAAGCTTGAATCCCAAGTAAGGACAATATCTAAGAACGTACACTACCATCACTTAGGCGATTACTATATATTTCTAACTAACTATGTTATTTAAAACATAACAAAATATATTCAACGGTATTTCATATTCTTCGAATCTGATAATGATACTTTACTTAATTTCAATAATTTATGTAAATACTTATAGAAAAATAACTACTATGATCTTAGTATATAAAGCGTCATTGTTTAATCTTGATATCGAATTGTGTACCCAGCATGTAACACGAGACACGTGTCCGACGACACATTAACCGCATTGCGATATTTTAACGTAAAACATGAGGTCAATTCCACTAATGTAAAACGTTTATTAACGTTCTCGATTCGATTCTGATCCAGCTTCGACAAATCCTTATTAAAAGTCGAAAAACCATGTCAAAGTCAAACTTAATTGTTAACTTTTGACGTTCCATCAAAGACGAATCGAATCGCAACTGGATCGTTATATTAGTAGAATAAGTAAAAAGCTAAACGTCAACGATTATGTTTCGATTCGATAACGATAATGTGACAATTATGTTAGTAGAATTGGCCTTCAGTAACTCATCCGTCTGCGTAATTTGCTTAACTTTCAATGCTGCGTAATTTAGTTCTATAAAACGTTTTTATCGCACTTAACACAACAATAGCTTGATTAAATAGATTGTACGTACAGTATGTGAATGGTCTTAGATAAGTAAAATTACTATTTACTTTATTGCGTTTATATTATCAGTATGATTTTTATTACTTATTCATTTGAACCATTTTCAGTATTTGTCGGTAATATATATGTATTATGTATGCATGATATATAATCGCGACACCGAGACCGTCCAGTACTTAAAAGTAAGATCACGTGAAACTGAACAGAAGTTTGCGCACAAGCACAGTTGACGGTGAAGGAAAACGTTGTGTATGTCAAAACTCTATCAAATTCTCTCTTCAGGAGAAGAGCATCTCCCTATAACCAGCTGGGAGATATATCATATGCGTGTATACTACGCATAAAGATCACATTAAGTTAGTTTTAACATATCACGAATGAGTTCTTAGAGGACAAGATTGCTGTTCGATATTACGATATTGACCTAAAGTTCTTGACCAACTTAAAGACTGCCCAGTTAGTTGAGTTTATGGGTAACCATAAACTCAACTCAACTAAACGCTCCCCATAAACGAACGAAGCGAACTCGAAAATTATTAATATCGGTTTGGTATATACTGAGATTATCGTGTTAAACCATGCATACTCTCCAACCTTCTAATCTAAATATAGATTAAAGTATAGATTGAGTTTGTTTTAGTTGTGTAAAGAAATATTTATAATCACACACGTCATCGCTCATGCGCTCTCTGTATCTCTCGCTCTCATCTCCCTGCATTCCATTAACCGCCATGTCAAATGCCTTCGTCATACCTATGTTTATATAAATCGATCTTGGTATATAAGTTTTTTTTTTTTTGGAAATTAATAGACTTCGATTACCATGGAGGTTGGCACATATATTTATTATTTCGTGAAGTTTTTTTTATACTTTGTTGTAACTCGTAAGATGGCCCTGCAGTTCGTTACTTTCTATATCGATTTGATCGCTGAAATAATTGGTATTGATACACAAGCAATACAACATCTGCCGCGTTATTGTTAAGATAACTGCGTCATTAGTATCGTGGCTAACAAAGTCTCGAGGTACTGGGTTCAAATTTCAAACCCAAAGTCAGCTCAATAAACAGTTATATGATTTTTCTGTCGCGAAATATTCAGTAGCTCGGGAAGCATTTAAAACTGAGTCCGGTGCTTGAACTCGTATCGTATTTTTCGTCCCATCGGATTATGAGAGTGAGGAATTAGATAATGTATTTTTGTTCGCACACACACTCTAACGCTATAATTCCCGCTCAGCTTGTAAGTCTCCCCTGAGACTATTCATATGTAATAATTCAGTTAAACTTGCATTTATTTCACCAGGTTACAGGCCCAGTAATATCGTATATTTTTAAATAAAGTCTAAAAACGTATCAGTGAGATAAATAAACGAATTACTTAATAGTTTTGTATCTGTGATGATGTAATATGATGGATGAAGACAACTCATCCGAGTTAAAGTCATACGTCTTCAACAAATAAAAGATAGCCAGTGACAAGTGGCCGATAATAATTAATCCATGATATGCATGATATGCCTATATGTGTTTGACAATAAGAAATAAACTCGAGAATATCGTGATAAACTATCGTGCGAATTGATAATACTCGCTTTAAATGACAAATGACATTGTTTTTATTATGCCATTTTTAAAATACAAAAGCCTAGTCGCGTCTTTGCTCGCGTAAATAATAATAATAATTTTATGTATGTTAGTTTTCAGTGCTACATGATTATCTAAACACAAAAATGTATTGGACCATGATTATATATCTGGTCCCCCTTTCTTCAGCCCACATTAATACACAGCTGTATGTAGTCCTCTTCTCATGCGCGCCAATTCTCATAGTCTTGTGCTAAGTGTGCATCTGACATTTCGTTAAGTCATCGGACCATCGGGCGGGTAGTGTTCCCATGAGGCTCCTCGCTTGTCTTGCCTCGCTTCCGACTTGCCCGGCCCTGTGTTCGATGTTGCCGAAAGGCTTATCATAGTCAGTAAAGGCAAAACAAAGGGGCCGGTTATACGAATTGCACTTCTCTATTAGCTGTTTGGTAGTATGAATGTAGTCCATAGTTGAGTATCCAATCCGAAAGTCAGCTTGCTCGACAGGTCGAGGTTTTCGTCAAGGGACAGTTTGTAAACCTGAGAGAGAAGACTTATTAAACGGCAATTTGTCAATGTTGATTTCTCGCCTTTCTGGTGCATTATCGATAGCACTTTTTCATTAAACCGATGCAGAGCCATGGGAGATAGATTCGCTAAATACTTTTAAAAGGACTTCAAGTATATAACCTGCCTTCCACCTGCCTTCATCACCGCTTCCTCACCGGAAGCTTTACCGCGTTTCATTTTGCCTTATTGCCATTCAGTGTTTCTCTCTCTCGTGTGATGTTGTGCTATTACCAATTATCTTCTTGATATAACAGTTGTTAATATCCTTTCTCGCATATCTCCTTTGAAAGAGTTTGAGCTGTAGCTGAAACTCGTAAGAATTTATCTCTTCCATAGTTTAAGTTATGTTCTTTAAACATTTTTACTCTTTCTTTGGGAAGATTGTACATGAATGTGGCTCTCAATATAGATAGTGATGCTCAAGGAAATTTACCATGATTTGTCCACGCTTACTCCGACTACCTAGGTCGAACTGCCTGACCGACGTTTCGTTTCCTGCATGGGACCCCTTTCTTAGTGTGTAGTAATTTAGAGACATATTACATGACTAAACAATGCTTTGTTTTGTTCTGATTTACAGAACAGTCGACCCTCACATTAGTGCGTTCGAATAAAGAAACGCGTTAGCTTTTTTAAATACTTTAAATATAAATTAAAAATATTGTTGATATATTGGTTACTTACTTCTAAGGTATTAATTTATGTATCATCTTAATAACTACTGAATTGGTTGCGGGTTCGCGGTAGAATCAAACTTTCTAACCGGTAGTAGGTTTTTGTTTTGTTTATTTTCATCATATTTCAAATCAAAAGTGTTTGAACGATCCTTTATTCGAGATTTCGTTTTTGATTCATTGTGTTTGATTTACCTAAAATATTTATGTTTGCCTTATATAATTATCATATATAAATTTAAACAGTCATTTCCTGTTTTACTTCACCATTTCTTAAAATCGAAGAGTTATATAATTTATATTTACATGAGGAAACACTTAATAATATTACTTTAGTGAAGAGAACGTATTGCCGAGTTCTGATTTTGTATCAAATTTATAAATATAAATAATGTTAAAAAGTAAAGCTAATAAAGCTAAGGCTTATCTACGTTTGAGGAGATGTGTTGATTCACTGGTTGTGATGAACTGGCTTCGCTGTTCCAATGCGAATGAAAATCCACCTACTCGAATGAAATCCGTCATCACGGTTCTCCTTAAACTAGTTATTCTTTACGATCGAACACGAGTAGAACTATGAATACAAATTATGCACATGAAAATGCAGCGGTGCTTACGCGCGATTGGACCAGCGAACTCGGCAATTAAAAAAAATCTCTTGTGCAGTGAATATACTCAAAGGATAAGCGATACGAAATGCATTTAACTTTTTTAATAGTAAGGGCATTCTTCGAACTCTTGTGAATATAAAACAAAAAGAATTAATAGTTTTACCGCCAATACGATACATTATAATATCGATGTACTTTTAGGTTAGATATTTCATATTTTTTATTGTTTTGACAATACAATTACTATCGGAGAAAAATATTATAAATATGCATTTCTATGTACATTTAACAGGTATTTTTAAATTAAATTATATTTGCAGTGACCACGAAGGAGGCAACGTGTCCGCGCATACTACTCACTTGGTGGGTTCCGCTCTCAGCGATCCATACCTGTCTTTCGCAGCTGGACTGAACGGTCTTGCTGGACCTCTTCACGGACTCGCCAATCAGGAGGTAAAATATTTAATTATGGTTAAAACATTTTATCACCTCTCGCTTGACAGACTTCAATTCGCCTGACGGCTTAACTTCAACCCTCATTGGACTTTAATTTCTTGATGAGAGTAGATCTTGAGTTATGCTGATGGATTTTACAGTTAAGATATATTCTTTAGTCAACTTAGTACTAAAACAAAAAACAAAGTTTGCTTTACAATAACTTAAATATAAACAGTTTTAATGTAGTAACTATAAACGTTACTATATAATCATTAGTCAATAAAGAAGTGTGTATATAAGACGAGTCTAGGCGACGATCTATAATATGATATGCATGTTGAGGACAAACCATACAATCACTTTAAAAAAAAACATTATAAATATACTATTAAAATTATGTAATAGTAATTGTAATATAAATGTAGGTATATATACATATATATATATGTATATTATATTGTTGCACTCAAAATCATTACTTCCATATAGTAGTATTAAAAGATACTCAATACATATTTTGGTAATTTAGTTTTGTTTAAGAAATTAAAACAAATCAATAAATAAACTACTAGATGGCATTTAAACAAAGGACGATTAAGTAGTACAGTTTATGTTGCCATTGTTTGAATAGATCAACAAACGGAATATATAAGTGTTTGTTCTGTCGTATGTACACATTACCAAGAACAATCGGTAACAAGTGCACTCGACCTAAAACTCAACTTTATCATCTCTATATACTCACTACGGTAATAGAGTGAAAGTATTTTGTAAATAAGGACCTATAAGTGGTAGGTGCTCCTTTCAACCCTAATATTATAAGTGCGAAAGGGAGTTTGTGTCGTTTCACGTCTTTATGATTGAACCGATCATCATGAATGTTAACACTTAGCGTACACGTTGTCTGGGGAACAAAATTATATAGGGCACCTAACACTTACCCCCTCTATCAGACGCGAGTGAAATCGCGGGCGGTAACTACTAGTTTATAGATTTCATTTTGTTAATGTAAATAACGATGATTTTTATAAACAAATATGTAGGCGAATTGCTTAAACGAGCGAGAGTAGCTTTTCAATGTAATCAATAATGTTTTATTCGTTTTTTTTTTTTCTAATTGAAATATCTCATATTTATTACATAAACTTATTCCGTTCATAGGTTTTGATCTGGTTGGAGAAACTCCGTAAGCAGGTCGGCGACAACTTCACAGAAGAAGGTCTTAAGGAATTCATCTGGAAGACGCTCAAGTCTGGCCAAGTTGTGCCCGGTTACGGTCACGCTGTGCTAAGAAAGACTGACCCCAGGTAATAGGTCTTAAAAAAATTAAATTAGAAATGCTTAAAATACAGAAAAGATTGTATTAATAAATTTGATGTTGAAAATTCTAGGTACACTTGCCAACGTGAGTTTGCTTTGAAGCACTTGCCCAACGACCCACTCTTCAAGCTGGTGGCTGCGGTGTACAAGGTTGTGCCACCAATCCTAACCGAACTCGGCAAGGTCAAGAACCCGTGGCCCAATGTAGACTCTCACTCTGGTGTGCTATTACAGGTGAATAAAATTTAAATAGTTTATTCAGAATTATTTATTATTCATATTGATAATGAATGAAAATGATGACATAAAATATGCATAAATAACTACATTATAATTCCGACATATTTAAGATTAAAGTTATAGGAAAATTAACGTACATAATGTTTTAGCTTGTTATGAATATGTGATTATATACTAATATATATATATTTGTTTTTACAGTATTACGGGCTGAAGGAAATGAACTATTACACCGTAATGTTCGGCGTGTCCCGTGCTCTCGGCGTGCTCGCTCAACTGATCTGGTCCCGTGCCCTCGGCTTACCCATCGAACGCCCCAAGTCCCTCAGCTCCGACCTCCTTATTAAGCAAATCGGCAAGTAACTCCCCACGCTACCCACTAGGCGATTCACTGCCATCTGACATGTTGCAATGCAGGAAACAATATAATCAGATCGCCTACGTATCAGTACTCCAAGTAGTGGCCATGTAGTGATAGTTTTGTCACTATTGCCCGGTTCTTCAACACATCTTTATTCACATAAAACACCAATAGTCAATTTATGCCATATATCAATAAATCGGGAGGTATTTTTCAAAATTTTAAACTTAAATTAAAATATTTTTTAGTGTTAAGTGTAAATGAATGTTTTTGATAGTGTTATTTCCTTTTTTTTAATTTATATAATTGTTGATGCATTATACAATATCTTACAATTATCTCGGTGTACTTATATCTGTGATTGTTTTGTATTTTGTATAAAAATATATGTAGATTTAAAAAAATAAATGTAATCAATGATATTGAAAGTTAAATTGACTTGTGGTGTGATTCAACCCCGGGCATAATAGCTGCTCTAGATTAGCGAGATGTTTCGTTGTTGGGTTCATAAAATAAATGTAGGGTTTTTCATAGTAAATGTAATAGTATGCTGTGCATACTGTTGTTGTAGAAAATGAATACGACGAACAGAACGATATTCACGTCTATATACTAGATTGAAGTGATGTTACTCACTCAGTATTGTATTGTTATCATTGTATTTAGCTTCAATAGGTTCTGTTAATCGTAGTAAGAAATTTATGAGTTTTAAGTTAGTGCGTTGTTTTCAATTTAAGAAAACTCAACTCAAACTTATTGCCTATAAACATCTTACCGTTCTATTTATTTATTCTTCATCTTTTTAAACATTTTCGTAGTTGTACTGTAATTTAAAATCAAGTTACCAAAGTATTGTTGGTATTCATTATGTGGATACAGAAGAACAATTAGATTGAACAGTTATTTATAAATGTATCGATTTTGTCGTAAACTAAAATAGTGTGTTTATTATATTGATTGAATTCATTCGCACAGCTTTGTCATGTTATATTAACGATGTTACATCAGACGATCATTGTTACTTTGTTCATGGATATTTATTCGATCATCTTTAGTTGTATGGTTGTGTGTATGGTTCTGTGCGCTGAGCGCGTACAATATTATATCGAGGAACTATGTCGTGTAATGTTCTGTCTACGAATATTATGGCGACGTTTGGTAAATTGACAATACTAAAATAAATTGGTACGGTGTAGTTATTGGTGGTGTTTTATTGCTCGTGCAGTCACGGCATTAATTTTACATATAATTAAATCACTAATGCAAAGTTTTTAGTGACTTATTCATGTTCTTGTTCCAACTTTTGTTCTTTTAATTTTTGCACTTGAAAGGTTCATATTAATTAATGATTAGCTGACGAATTAAATTTCAAATGGGTACATATTAAATAATATTAATAATTTGATATTATTTTGTTTACAAAATTGATCATCTAATAAGGATTATTTTTATAAAAAAAATAACTCAATTTCATTTCAAACAGATTTAAGAAGAACAGAAGATCTCCCCGAGAAGGAACGTAATGTATAGGACACCCAGCATTTCTATTTTATGAAGTGTAATTAACGTATAGTATATAATAAAAACGATTATTTAAATGTAGGTACCTATATTCCTATTATTAAGTAAATAGTTGTAGCATTTTATAAAACAAAATAAAATGGCCTGGTTCATTATAGAATTTCAGATTTTAGTCTAAGGTTTACTGTACATGACGCAGGAGCCGCGATCGCCCCGGCGCCGAACTGTGTATTTACATTAAAATTGCATCGACGCAGTTTTGCAGTCGCACCGTTGCCGCAACGTCTCCGCGTTAACAGTGAAGATGTCCGTTTCTTACTTTATTATAATCTGATCAATTGATTATGTCAACTTAAAACGAAAATGGAAAGTGTACTTACTTAATTTATAAAAAAGGACCAGGAAAAATAAACGGAAGACAATTTCGGGTACAACTTAATTACAACAAATAATAAAACAAATGTCTTGGCACGCTTTTAGATTTTACCTCTTATCTTTGTACCATTCCCTTATTACTCTTTCCTGCATCAAATTAATCAATAGCCCATAATCGTCCATTTAAAAAAAAACTTAAAACGTCACTCGCGTGTGAACTCCTATGCAAGAGGTATGTACAATTGTACATTACGATTACGTATACGTACACAAAATGCCCGGCGGCCCAAGCGCCGTCATTAATATACACAAACGGCGGTGTCATTAATATACACAAACTTGCGATCCGAATCCGGTGCCAATAACAGGAAGCCGAACAGATACAATTCTATCATTTCTATTGTAGTTAATTACAAGAACTAAATGTTTATTGTACCCAGGGGTGGGACACATGTTGATTTATTAAGTAAAGCTATTTGTTTTCATAAAAGTCCATGGATTACTGAGAATCATAATGATTAAATCGGAAAAATTCTTATTCAAATGCACAGTTTTTGTTTATTTAAATTATGTTATCATAGCAAACTATAAATGATTAAGAGAATCAACCAACACAAGTTCTTTATAATTTATTATATTTAAGAAGTAACGCCAATTTTCCCATCGTGACATCTGTTTGCCGCTGCATTGCGATTGCATTTGTGGACGTGGAGTGCTAATAGTGTAAAAAGTAGTAACTATTTTATATGATGATTGGACATAGCAGCTGTTTTATGTTCATTGTTAATTACCCGGTTCACTGTGTGCTTTACCTCTGGCTCATTATTGATTATGGGGTGTTCACAATGAGCCATTTTTTTTATAAAGGAATTATATGTGCATGAACTAATTATGAAATTTCAATAAATTACCATTAATTTTATATATATATATATAGAGTAGTTGTACCACAATGATGACTGGGCGGATGTCAAATGCTGTTTCTTTAGTATCTATATACCCTACCTAACCTGTTTTACAAATTCCAATCGCTGTTAATTAAGAATGACAATAATGAATAAATGCGGTCTTATATGCGGTATATCAAAATTATCAGTATTTCTCGTCTGCCACATGTAAATGCCAATAATTTAGAATACTTGCTTGTCAATTGCAAAGGGTGCTAGGCAAAAGCATAAGTACAATGATTTACGCAATCTTCATCCGCTCGTGAAGAAAATGCGCCTATAGCTGATTACAATTTGATTCATTGTAGAATATTTTCATTCTCATTACCGGTCCTGTGGAACCAACAAGTGGCTCGACTCACAGCTATGAAAATTAAAAAATCTTCCTACGTTAGTTTTACTACAAAAATGGTGAGAGACTGTTTTGAAGTGTATTACCGCCAAATAGGAAAGAAATAGTAATATAATATTGGAATGATTATATTTCGCACAGTTACATTACATTAATAAAACACACCTTAATTCATCACATCACATATAAATTGTCTTAATCGCCGACAAACTGGTCCCTTTACGATTTGCCCTTTCGATGTTTGCGTTTCTTAGCTTTGCGATTCGCAAACAGTTGTCCCTGTCAATCTCTTTTTTCAGTATCTTTTTCAGCAGTGTCTTTGGAATTTGTTTTCGAATTTCCTCCTTTTTTTTTCTCCGAGCCACGGAACTTGACAGAGGGCTCTGGTTCTATTATGAACATCTCGTCATCAAATAAATCATCAAGGTCGTGCCCTCTTTCCTCAGACATGTTGCTCAATTTCGCTCGTCCGAAATTTGTATCAATGGTAGAATGTGCAAACTCGAAATGTTCTAATGATACTTCATTTAATAACGACTTTTCGCCGCATACTCTCCACTCGTCCACCATTAATAGATGTTTGCTCAAATCCCATCCTACAAAAGATAAAAAGCAAAGATTTTTTTTAAATAACTATAACAATAGTTGTTAATGGTAATTACTGAAATTTTAAACGGCATAGTCTCATACTGTTATTTTAATAAAATGATCATGTTAATTTTCCCAATTATATATTTTATTGTTACTATGCATTTGTAAATAAGTAACATATATCAGTTATAATACCGACCAGTTTGTACGAGACCCGATTTTACTCCCTGCCATTCTTGTGTAGCAATAGTATTTACATAGCGTTGTAATTCGTAGGATGGTTCATAGACAAAGCCAGTGCGTTTGCCTGATTTTCTGCTCCATTCAACTGATTGTAGCATTTTACATACTTCGGCAAATGGTTTCAGGTCTGTGGTATTGTGGAACACTGGCTGCAAGAATTATAATTAATTAAATAAGTTTTAAAAAACATACACTGTACAGTCAGCTTCATATATAAAGTAACAGTCAACATTATCAAATACATAGAAACATCTAAAGTGATCAATAACACCTATACAACCAAAGTCGTCAAATTAATTGAACCATCCATGTTGTTCAAATATATCGGAGCGCGAACATCGTCAAATATATGAGTACATTCAAATCGGCATTAGAATAGTAACAATCAAAACGCCAGTGGTTTCGAAGCATCCAAACTGTTCAAAAATATGGAACACACTATAAAAACGAACCTTATGTCAATACGTTTTAGGTAAACTTTTACATAAATATTTATAAACTATTTGAATATTTCTGACAGAAATGGGACGTTATAATAAAACGAAGGAGACAGGATTCAAGGATATGTGCTATCTCTTTCGTTTCGAGTATGTCAATGTCATTGGCATTTCATTTGTTTTATGTCCATGTTTCTATAAAATCAATCAAAAATTATGAATTTTAAAATACAAAGTAGTTAAACCTCTTTTTTCGACACTAAAAAAGTAAATGTCAAGGAAATTACTTGTTAAATATGATGTTATCACTTTGATGTGAAGTTCTTATAGTTTAAAAAATATGACTTTATAATTTTTATTTTAAATAATACTTATTTGAATGCTTTTCATCAATATTTATACATTTCGCATTAATGACGAAAAGAATTAGATTAAAGATACTCACCTAAACATATCAGATATAAATTCATTTAAACTTACCAATTTATAATTATTTATGGCACATGTTGTTATAGATAGCAAGACAGCGTGAAAATACGCGCACAGTATATCATCGGTTGATGATCCATCTTTGATAAATATATACATGATCCTGAAGTTAGTGTTTGGATATAAAATGTATTTCCTCTCGCTGTATATGTCTTTAATTTCCTTTAAATGCGATGCTTTCGACGACTCTTTGATTATTTGCTCCATCGAACCACCAAGTTTAATTTGAAATCCACATATTTTTAAGTCTAAAAAAAAGGAATGAAATGAATGTATGAATAATGATTTAATTATTTCATGATATCTAATTGAGTTTTTAAGCAATTACAATAACAATAAATCATAAAACTTACCTAACAAATTAGGACCAAGTTGGTAGAATATAATAGGTTCATTTCGGTTTATCTCACAAGGATTCGCGATTACCTCCTTCTTCAGATAAGTATCAATTACTTGTATAAAGCGTGGTTCGTTAAGGGTTCTGAGGCATACTGCTCGAACGGCAAAGTAGTTGAACACAATATGCAATATCAGCATGAGAGTGAATATGAGAAGTGAATTACTGTAAAAAAAAAAAAACATTTAGATTTTAAAGTCAAATGATTATAGTATTTCACTTAATTATTCCTAATATTGGATTCGACTTGTAGATTGTACTAGTTTAGAAATACAGCTTAAGAAAAATCAAACATATTATATATTCTTATCTATGTTTTGTCTGGTTAAAAGTTATTTTAAAGAATAAAACATAATGGCTTTAAGTTATGCCTTCTTTCATCATTGATTTGAAATTCGAACATTTGGAGATGCAGATGTTTATCTTTTAGTTATTTTAAATCATCTTAACAGAGGGTGCAAGGCTGAGGCATTAATGCTCTTAAACATGCACGAGGTCTATATGCATGAGGTCTATATGCATGAGGTCTATATGCATGAGGTCTATATGCATGAGGTCTATATGCATGAGGTCTATATGCATGAGGTCTATATGCATGAGGTCTATATGCATGAGGTCTATATGCATGAGGTCTATATGCACGAGGTCTATATGCATGAGGTCTATATCTCTTGAGTTGGATTTGTTCATGGACATCAGGCATAAGGATTATAAGTAGAGAATAGCTTTCAAAATAAAAAAAAATGTTTCTATTGCACAATTAGCTTCAATTAAAATAGAAAGAAAAATCTAAATAAATAACAGGTAAGTTTACCCAAAAACAGAAATAATGAAGAGTGCAGTGAAGGATGCTATAAGGTTGACTGCAGTTTCCTGGGATGAGTCTTTTGCTGATACATCAGCCATGTTTCCACGAAGCGCATGGTGTTGTGTCATTGCAGCCCTTGTTGCTCCGCCTTTGTTGATATTATCTCAGTTATCAATTGTTATAAGCTAGCAGTAATTTACATTGAAGTCATTTTCTGGGTTATAATTTTCATTGTAATCATATTTTATTGTTGTGAAAACTATTGTAACACCTTTTGGGTAAGGCAAACTGATGTGCCATGATGAGAAATGGCATGACATTTTCGTATGCAATCATGCCTTCTGCATCAACACTCACTTTCTATTGTATCAGATTAACAACAAGAAAAATATATTTGTATTATTATATTAACTATGTCTATATATCTATTACTTAATTATTGGTTTTCTTTATTTATTTATTCTTTATTGCACACACTACGAAAACATAACAAATACAAAGAACAAGTTTTACATAATATAGTATGCAAAGGCGGCCTTATCACTTACAGTGATCTCTTCCAGGCAACCTCTATAGTAAAAACATATTGTTGTTAGCCAGGAGAATTGATCGGGCATAGTGTGCGAACAATTTATACATAAAATTCATTAAATATTTATAAACTTAATAAAATATATAATATGACACAAATACTCTTATATATATAATCATACATATTTATATATATATATAGATATATATATATATATATACATACATATATATATATATACATATACTTATATAGTAAATACATACTTATATTGATAAATAATAATTATGTAAACAACTCTTAAAAGTATTAACGGATTCAGCTTGACGAATGTCACTAGGCAAGGAATTCCATAGTCTGACAGCTTTTACAGTAAATGAACTATTATATATTTTGGTGTGACTCAGCGGCATCAGCAATTTATTGTCTTGCTCGGAGCGTAGATTGATTGGTGTATGAGAACCAAGAAAGGTGAACCGCTCTTTAAGGTAAGTTGGAAATTGAGGATGGTAGAGTATGGTGTAAAGTAAGGACAGAACATGCATATTTCGACGCAACCGTATTGGCAGCCACTTTAATGCTTTACGATGCTGGGAGATATGATCGTATTTGCGTAAACCAAATATGAAGCGAATACACATGTTCTGCAAGCGTTCTAGTTTATCTAACAGCTCCAGATATACCAAGTCGGCATAGTCCAATAGGGGCAATAGCAGAGAGTTGGCTAAAGCGAGTTTGGTTTTATACGGCATAAGCTTTTTCCAGCGCCTGAGAGAGCCAATGATGGCGAAAATTTTACGACTCACCTCTGCCACTTGAGGGACCCAAGAAAGCGACTTATCTATAATTAACCCTAAGTTTTTAACTTTAGGGAGCAGTGGAAGTGCACTACCATTAAGAAGGATGGGAGGGATACGGGTCTGATTAATTTTGTACCATTGCTGGGAGCTGCCGATAATAGCAGCCTGCGAATTGTTCGGATTGAGTAAAAGTCCATATGAATGACACTATACTGCAATTTTTTCAATTTCAGAATTTAATGTTTGAATAGCATTAGCAATGTTGTTAATTGGTGTCGTTACGTATAACTGTAGATCATCGGCATAAAGATGGTAATATAGCAGGAAAGAAGTGATGAGACAGAATTAATAAAAATAGAAAATAGCAAAGGTGAAAGAACGCTACCTTGCGGTACCCCAGATTGAAGAAAACAAGGATAGGATAACATATTGTCAAAACTTACGTACTGTTGCCTATCACATAGGTATGTACGAAACCAGTCTACGGTACTAGGTGATAGATTAAGCGCACGCAATATTGCTAAAAGTAAATCATGGTCGACATTATTAAACGCTTTACTAAAGTCAAGAAGAACAATAATTGTAATGAGCTTATTGTCAATAGCAAATCGAATGTCGTCGCATATTTTCACAAGCGCAGTAGCAGTGCTATGACCATTACGGAAACCTGACTGAAGCGGGCTAAGGAAATTGTTACTGTTTCTTTATTTATAAATTATTATAATAATAATCAATTTCGATGTTTAATCAATGCGAGGCATCCAACAACTTTAAAAAAAAAAAAATCCTCTCATTACAACCACAATTAATTTGGTTAGCTATAAATATTTTATTTATATATAAAAAAATTACCAGCAACTCCAACAACAGCTTTCATGACGGTACTCACACACAAAGCAAATGTAATATAATTCCGAAATAGAGGCAAAGCTATTTCAATACACATGGCAGCATCATTGAGTGTATCAGCATATAGTCTCCATTTCTTGCTGTATGCATCCAGATAAGTACTGTTAACAAAATTTTACTTAAACCTTTTAATGAGATTATTTTCAGTCATTTGACAGAGAAATACATTCATATTTTAATGTTCTTCTAGTATGAAGAATATTAAAACTTATTACTTTTCTTTATCTATTATCTAATAACAAATAAAGTTTGCTTGTCTAAATTATTAATTGTTGCTGTTTTGTTAAAGATTCAACAACCATAACTTAAGGTTCACAGAGGCTAAGCTTTACATTACCTGCCGTCGAGTTGGAGGTTGATTTTTTTTTTACACACATCTCTGCATGTTGAAACTTTGTGTTTGTGCATGTAATAATGTAATCTTTCTGTAAAAAAAAATCAACCCCCAACTCGATGGCAAGTAATGTAAAGTCGTACCTTCACAGATTCTAAATGTTATAATTTACTATAATGTGTAATGATTTCTTACCCATGACTATAGGCAAATAATATTTTTCCAAGATGGCCACAACCGTCCTTGAGCACCCATGTAACAGTAGCAGCTAGTGGTGTAGCATGTTGGTTTCCAACTCCTACTCCTCGCAATACTTCTTGAGTTGCAAGTGTGCCTGCAATAGTACTCTACCTTCTAAGTCAGATAGGATTATATTTAATTCGTCTTTAAAAGAATAATAAGTATCAAAAAGTGTATTTAATTTACAAGAGTATAGACAGACCTGAAATAGTACTGCAAAATGCTTGTGCAGTATCCCATATTTGATACGCAGTGTAATCCTTGCTTACACTGTCAGGGTAACCTTGGGGCAGAAACACCTCGGCGAATAGACTTGCCACATCATTGAATTTCTCTTCCTTACATACCACTACATTCAATTGATCTAAAATAGAAATTGTCATTGCTTACTTCTGTATCTTTATTAATTTAGTTAGACTAGTTTCATTCATTACCTGGAGGCTTCACTAAATATCTTTCCTTAGCTGATGAACCATACTTTTCTTTTAATATGATATCTCCATTTTGCGGCTTCATATTTGCTCTTAGTATTTTTTATTGTCTTTAAAGAATCATAGTTTACAATTTACATCGAAGCGTGTTATAACTTGCTCACAATAATTAAATAAAGAGTAATATTTAGAAGTTCTTCTGTATTTTTCTATATATATATATTTTTTTTATTATTGTATTCAGTGTTGAATTACAGTGTTAAAATTATGTCATCTAACAATTTGTCAATAATCATTAATCAATAATTTAATATTCAACTACACCGTGACTACACCGGCTGAAACGTCATAGAATAATAATATTATTAAGCACAATAATATTTTGCTAACTTTAGACACAATATTATTTAACAATTTATAGTAGTGAAAATATACAATTATTGTAATCTAAGCAAATTACTTAATTTTTGTGTAACCTTTAGAAGTTTAGTTCGCGTTTTGCAATCGTTGTGGTTATAACGGTTATATTATATACTCTGTGGCACTTCGCTTAGATTACTTCACAGATAACTAAGTATTATTTCTATGACAAAATCAGTAGCTATCACGGTCGTGTAGCTCTCCAAAAAGACATGTTTTTTTTATAAAAAAAAAAACGAATTATTGACTAAAAACTAAGAAGTATTATAACGGTTCTTAAATGTCCTACTGCTGGGCAAAGGTTTCCAATCTAATTAACGTGGAAGTATAGAGCCACACCGCGACGTTGCCAATTGGCAAAAATTCATACAAAATATGCAGGTTTCATCACAATATTTCCTTTACCACCGAGAATAAATTTCATAATTATAAAGACGTGATCAAATTAAACATGAGAAAATTCAGTTGTGGTACCCCGTATTGAATTTATGATCTAAATTTAAAATCCACGTGTTCTGGTACACTAGGCCGACTAGGACATTTCGGCACTTTAGAACAATAAAATTAATGGAGACTGTAGTGGATACTACTAACTACTATTGGCCACCATCTACTTAATTTTAGTGCAAATTATCTGCACTTTTCCAATGATATTATACGTAAAAATAAGCACCTTGAAAACTAATTATTGTGACCCGCAACGGCACGATAAATAGGTAGATATTAAAAAGAAAACAAACTAAGTAAAAGTTGTATGTTTCTATTACAATGTAGATCATTTTTTGCATTCATAGTAACACATTCATGGAGGCTCGTTGGTTAGAATATGAGAATCTCTTATGAATGGTAAGCTCCATACCTTCTCATCAAAAAAAGGCGAAAACCCCAGTAGTGGGACATTTACAAGTTGTTACTACACATCCAGTGGTGTAAATATCGCGGGACCAGGTGGTGCATTGCACCAGGGCCTCGAAGCTCAGGGGGCCCTCTAACTTAACCCTCTTTAATTTTGAAGGCCAATATAAGTTCAAGCTACGTGGAAAAAGGGGGTGGAGGTCCGATTCTTTCTCTATACACCGGTGCCCTTGTCCACCTAGCTGATTATATTCTATTCAATCAATTGAATGATTTAAAAGGAGAAGCATATTTTTAAAGCATTCAAGTATTTAAATAAAATGTTATCTAATTATTAATAATTGCTAGCATTGTAGTCGGGGTCGTTTTCATCCCACTGAAAAAAAGACACTAAGTAGTGAAAACAACAAATTTCTATCGCATGCCTATAGTTTAAGGTCTTTTATCAAGTGCCAAAAATTGGATAGTAGCCATCGAATGTATTTAGTAATAGATTAAAATAAGATAAAGTTATGAAACATGTATACCCATATATTAATAATTATGTATATTTGTGGGTACGTAATATATAATTATATAATTCAATCAATTCCAATTTATTTGTATTATCTATGACTTCAATTATTATCTGTATGAGTTTTTAGAGCTAGATTCATGTATACAACCGTGGTGTAAACTGTAAATATAAGCTGCTCTGTTTATTTATTATTTATTTATGTTCTATATATTGTCATTTTATTGCCAGAAAAAGGAGAAGAAATAAGAAAGATATCGAAAATATGAAAACAGGAAACTAAGATGGCCTTAAGGTTAAATTGTTCAAGTACAAGTAACAATATCTGTGCAAAAGTTGTGGGTGATTTAGGTGATATTCAAGTTACTGAAAATAGTGATTGTGAAGATGACAACATTAATGAAAATCAAAAAATTTCACGAACCAATAACTCAACAATTCCTACAAATTTAGTTGAAAATACTGTTCCAGCATTTGGTAAAGTAACAGTGTCGAATTCTGACAATGTGCAATTTGGGAACAATACGTATTTTAATGGACCCGTAACAATAAAACAAGTGATTCATAATAAATCTGGAGTTGACAATGCAGCTTACTGTAGCACAGAAGATGAAACTGACCCTAATTCTCAACATCTTCATAATGGAAAAATCGCTGGGATCTGTAAGTTTATTGTGTTATTGTTTCTACTTTTTGCTTCCTTTATTAATTTGTAAAAAATTAAACATGATTGATTAAACATGATGATGAATAAAATTAATATCCAAAATATTTCATTAAATTAAATATAATTTCAATTACTAAATTCATATAACAGCATTGATTGAATAAAAAAAAATTTAATGGCCAAGGTCGTATTTAAAAAAATAAAGTAACGTACTTATAAAACAGACAATTAATTATTTAAGTAATTTGTTTTAAATATAAGCAATTTTTCTGTTAGACTTGGTATAATACCACTTTGAATAATAGAACTTTGATGTTGCAGTAACAAAGAAAGAGCAGATATTACTGTGGCATAAAATTACATTTTCTGCAGTTTGTTTCACAGTAATAGGAAGTATAATTGCAATTGTACTTGTATTACAAAATAAAAGTGAGCAACAGAAGAGAACCAATCCACAAACAGAATTTAAAACATCTGAATCATCCAGTAAGTATCTAGTAATTTGATAAAAATAAACAATACCCTGTAAAGTATATCTATGTTACTTACATTCTCTCTTTTATGTGACTTCCATAATTAAGATTTATATAATATTTTTTTATTAACTTTGTATTTTGCTATCTAGTCGGGGAGGAGTCAGGTGTAAGGTACTATATCTTTCCTGGACTCCTGACAATGTGTGTGCAAAATTTCATGGTGATTATTCCAGTAATGCTTGAATTGTGACAAATAAATAAACTCACTTTTGCATTTGCAATATTAGTTAGGATGAAATTCTAAGTTATGCTGACAAAAATCTATATTAAAGCATGAACTTCTTTGGTGGCAGCGGTAGGGCTTTGTGCAAGCTCACCTTGATAGGTGTGTTGTAACTCACATAAATTGTATTTATATATTCTGGTTCTAGGAGTTACACTCTTGAGTGCGAGGAAGATCTCATGTTAAATGGCACATTGTCTGCATGGGCAATAGTTGTATCACAACTTTCTATTTCTCTTTATTGAGCACATTTCATCTTGCGACTAGGGTTTGGGAATTACCGACAATTTCAAAGTCCCGGGACACGAGACAGACTACAATCAAAGTTCTGGGAATTCCCAGGACTTACTTAAGCTTTTTGTAGAATTTTAATTGAGTTAATTTCTGGTGAAACATATTAAATTAAGGCAATTTTTTGTATAAATCAACAGGTATCAAACAGAAAATTAATTCTTAATAACTTTAATGTTAATTTCAGTCTTAATAATTGCTTTGTTTATTTCTTTTAATCACAAACACATTCACTTTTAAGTAGTTACATCTTATAGTTATAAAACGAACTTAGTTAAAAATCATTTTAATTAATACTATTATCTAGTAATTCTAGTATCTAATTATTGGTCATAAACACACCATTGTTAATTCTCATAATCACACATTTGTTTAATAATTAAATAATCTAAATATAAATAATAAAACAGACTTATAAATCAATCTCTTAAATAATCAACTAACACATTAAACAGACACATTTGATGATTTAATAATATAGGCTGTTAAAAAAATCAGAGCGTCAACAGCCTTGTTCCACAATGTATTTCAGATTTTTGTAATAATGCCACCGGACCAGGAGAACACTGTCGTTTTCAACTGATGTTGGTTTAATTGTGTTTAAGGCTTATAGTAGTTCCAACCTTTCTGTAAATTTTCAGATAGTGCTAGGCTCCTTCAATTATTTGAAAATAAAAATGATTACATAACGATTTCGACAATCTTTTCTCTTCTCTAGTCTCGACCAGAACATCCCGGGACTCGAGACAACTAAAATTACGAAAAGTCCCGGGACGTCTCGTGTCTCGAAGTCTACAAAACCATACTCGTGACCCTTATGGTCTTAAAAAAAAGGAATGAATGTTTTGAAAATAACAGCATTTATTTTTTGTTAGTTTAATCATTACCACTATATATAGGGTGTTTACCAAGTCATGTAAGATTGTTTATCTTCCCTTGTGACTAACAAAACTGTTTTCATTGTTTTTAGAAGACCTACTTTAATTTTTTTGCATCAAATTTAGATATATATGACTATTTATTTCAGCCGATACTACGGTGGTGGGATATTGTCATGAAAATTTTCAAGTCATTTTAATATTAGGAATTCTGTTACCATTCATGTTGACAATTTTTTATTCATTACTAACAAAGGATGTTGTCGGTGATGGAATTATTTGCATTGTAAAGAAGAATAAAATTCACAAGAAATGCCTGAACAAGTTTTGCATGCAATGCAATAAAGAAGGTATGATACTATGAAATGCTTCATGACTATTAGACTTTTGTGTGTAAATGAGACTTCATATACTATTCTGATACATAAAAGTATATCTCGCAACACAACAATACTTTTGTAAAAATTTTATGCATGTCTTATTCAAAAGGAATAAAAATTTGTCATTTAGTTTCATTGCCAAAGACAAATTTTATAAGTTTTGCTTTCAAATATTACAGAAAAGTAAAAATATATCATTTTAAAAATACAAAACTTTTGTGATGAGGAATATTAGTTAAATAAAGATTATGAGCGAAGAGAAAAAGGTCTATTTATAGCAAAGTTTATTTATAGCTGCATAATTGTATGTAAAAGTAATGAGTAAGCTAATTTTTATCTGATTTTTAAAAGATCAGATATGCAAAATGTGCTTATCATTTCATAGATAGATAGCTTATCCTTTCATAGAAGAAAGGATAAGCTATCTATCTATATATCTTACACTATATACTGATATAATTCTTTCTGTTCTAAGTTTCTGTTTTTCACAATTCCTTTGTATTACATGTAAGTTTTCATCATCAAGTCAACGAGATTTATAAACACACATTTGCAATACTCTTTCACGTAAATCCCCGAAATTCGGTAAGATAATATTTGAAGTGCATAATTTTAATTGTAGGACATTTTTCGTTACTGGGTATTTCCCCTTATTAATGTTTCATATATTATTTCTTTTTGTATGTATTTATTTATTGAGTTGATATATATTTTAATCAATAAAAACTGACGAGTTTGTAATGATTATTATTATACATATTATTTCGTAGTTTACATTTAAATTAATGTTGCACAGAAACTTATTAATGAGTCATGAAACTGTTTTCTTATATGATGGAAAAATAATAATTAGGCTTATAAATATAATTTGATATTCCTATAGTAATTTATGACGTAAATACATCGTTTTTTTAAATGTTATGCTTGAAATGGCTAATATATTGAACGGCTATGATGTTTCAGATGATCCATTATTAATAGCTCCCGATCATTTAAGGATAGTTTCAAGGAGTGACTGGTTAGCCCAGCCCGTAGAAAAACCCTTGACTAAATTGGATCAACCAGTGCCATGGGTTATTATTACACATACAGCCACCGAAACATGTTTTACACAGGTTAGTTGGTACACATGTAATGCTTGCTTGGATTAATATAATTCTTCAATATTACTGTATATAAATGGAAATTAATTGTCTCCTATAGAATAATTTTTATACTGTCTTATTGGTGGTAACGCTATTTACAAGTGTGCCTGGGTATGTACCAACCACATAATATCAATTATTCTGTCTCGAAACAATAATTTTTGTTTGATATTTTCCGGTTTAAAGGGAGGGAGGAAGAGTGAGCTGGTGGATTAGTGGATATAACACCTCACATTTTCAGGTTAATAGCTTAGTATTGGTAGTTTGTGTAAAGTTTAATGTTTGTTATATTTCCAATCTCAATTTTTCAACTACATACAACAACTAACCATCTGGTTTTCTATGTTTGTTAAGGAAAAAAAAAATGGAATTTTGTTTATTTACAATTATTATCATTATCAATGGCAGATTCATTATGAATGTAATGAACTATGTCATTTTAGTAAAAAAATTTACCCAGTAATATAAGATCATTAAAATTAATCATTGTTAATTACGACTATGATAGCATCTCAAGCAAACCTCTATAAATAATGTAAGTTAAATTCTGTTAATCAATTATAATATTTATCGTTCATTTTGTATTAAAAAGAAAACATTATTAAAAGTTTGTCATTGAAATAATTTATATGTATGTGTGAGTATGTAATGTATTATGTAAATTAATTTAGTGGTTAGTTACTATTAATATAGGAGGAAAAAATGCTATTGATTTATATTTATCTATGCTCATTGTACAGAGGCATTTAGCGGGTTTGTGCGTACAACACAATAAACTAAGGGTTTTAAGTATGGTACAAGTTATTCTTGAAAATTATAATATGAATACATATTCTATTTAAAATTACATTACATATGAATTTTCCTTATTCTCATTGTAAAAGTGTTATTAAAATTTTATTATGTTTGCTTTGAAACAACAGATTATAAAGCTTTAATGTAATTGTGATTATCATTTGTAGTGATCCATTCTTGAAAATTATAAACATTTATCATTAAATCGTTTGAATAAAGTCGGTGGTTGTGTGTCCGTTTGTGCGCTAACTTAATATCCGACGTATAATCGTCGGATATTGATGCAGTTTTTTCTATTTATACAATTCATCTGTGATTTTCTTAGTATATAGCAATGTAGTGGTCCAGCTTAATTCGATGAAATGTGAACATCAATAAATAGTTTGTTAATGTACCGGTTTAAAAGTATACCAACGGAATTGTACAAATTTCTATTCTATACGGAGCTTATTTTATAAAGAGCAACATTACAAAGAGCTTACTCTGTTTTATTTGTATTCGTTCGTCCGGTTACTACTTTCTATATCCAAGAACATCTTATCTCAAGTATCTATACAAGTATTCGGTTAGTAATACCAATTAGAATTATCTTAACTACTGTGTTGCAAGTATTTAAATAAAATATTTAGATTATTGCAATATCGAAATTGTTATTAAAATTGTTTGCCATATAAAGGACATAATTTAAGTATAATAAAACAACGTACAGTCAGCAAATACATTAATAAATTATAATATTTGATTTGTTTAAAAATATTGTTAATACAACACTATCTCGCTCTCTGGTATTGTCCATTTGTTGTTTATTGATACATAATTGTAGGTTTTCATCTTTGTTATTGTGATAGTGTCGTAACGTATATAAAAATAGTTTTATGTACAAAAAAAATAGTTTGCTTAGTAAATATCTGTTGACTATATTTTATGTACAACTAATATATTCTTAGTAAGTTTATAATATGGTAATTTCAGTATTATTTTACAAATATAAAAAAAAAATATTATACAAAATTTTATATAACACTTAATGAGTGTTTATATAATTTTTATTAATTTGTTATTCCAGAGTCAATGTGTTCTCCGCGTACGTCTCATCCAATCGTTCCACATTGAATCTCGTGGTTGGTACGACATCGCTTACAACTTCCTCGTCGGCGGCGACGGTTCCGTGTACTACGGCCGAGGTTGGGATTACGAAGGCGCACACACAAAGGGGTACAACAAGTACAGTATAGGCATAGCTTTCATTGGTACGTTTAACAACGACCCACCGTCGAAACAACAGATCGATGCCTGTCAGAAAATAATCAAGCGAGGCGTACAGTTACAAAAATTAGCTAAGGACTATAAACTTTTTGCACATAGACAGTTGATGTCGACTCTAAGTCCTGGCGACGAATTGTATAATATTATAAAAAAATGGCCGAATTTCGTAAGCAACGTTACCGATTTGGAGACCTTGATACCCAATAGATTATGAAGACTGACTTTTGACCCAAAGTTTTAACATCGAATGAAAGTGTATTTTTAAACGTTAGTTATAGTTTCCTGTTATTTGTTATAGAGTTGCTGTTTTAGTAAGAAAGTAAATGAATAATTGTGTTACGTGAATATTTAGTTGTAATTTATATTAGAAATCAAATAATTAAATTTAAACATTAGTATGTGACAAATCGACAGTATATATTTTCCTAAGTTTAGTTCCTTTCTATTTGATCCTGAAAGATTGCTTTAAGGAATCGCAGACGAAATTGATTAAAATATATTTTTATAAATTCGTTCGTTCTTGTTATTTAAAACATTTTAAATTTATATATTAATTAATAAGTATTATTAAATAAACATTCGATTATCAAAATTGAGGCATTATTTATATCGATAAAATACATCGAGTTGATTTTAATTAATTATAAATATAAAAAGCAAAAATTGTGCCAGAGCTGTTTGTTTTTATATCTTCGTTATTGTTATTAAAATAAAACTCCTTTTAAGTTTGCTTAGTAGACACAATATTGATATACTGTAGATGTATTATTATAGATATTCAAATTCAAAATATTTTCTTAACCGCAAAAGCCGCTGAGTTATCTACTCGCCAATCCGTCAATATGGGGGGCCCACTGCATCTTGGCATCAACAGTAAGGCCAAGAAATACAGTAGACTCAACTGGATCCATCAACTCCCCATTGATATGTACATCAGCTTTTACATTTTTTATATTTTATATTTAACATAAGATTATTGACACTAAACCAATGTTATATCAGAGATAGCATTGCTTACATCGTCACACTGACTTGTTTTCTTTTAATTTTAAAAACTAAGGAGGTATCATCAGCAGACAATACTATGTCATGTTTGTTCCCTACAAGAGGGCAGGTCTTTTATGTATATGAGTATAGGAGAAGAATTGATCCTTGAGGGACCCCCATACTAATTGAGATCTTTTCCCATTAACGTCGACCTTTTGAATTCTATTATTAAGATAAGAAGTCAAAAGCTTGAGCGCACTTTCTCTGATTCCATAGTGATTTAATTTCCTGACCAGAATATCATGTTGAACACAATCAAAGGCTTTGGATAAGTCACAGAAAATCCCTAAGTCGTCCTGCGACTCCTCACAGGCTTCATAGATATTCTTAATAAGTTCGATCATTTGCCTTCGTCAGTTGTTGAGCGACCCCTCGTGAATCCAAATTGTTTTCTATGAAGCAGATTGTACCTGTTAAAGTGAGTACTTGCTGATTTAAAATTGATTTCAAATATTTTGCTGAGGGTTTGTAGTACTGAGATTGGCCTAAATTTATTGGGGTCTGAAGAACTACCATATGACAGGTTATTACTTAATCGACACTAAGAATCAAATTTACTTTGAAATTAATGATTTGATGTAGAAGATTTAACTAGATCATATTTTTAATACTCCTAATTGTGTATTTTATTTAAGTTGTTGCCAGCTAATTTTAAGTTCTATACTCAGATACATAAGAATCAAATCCATAATATTAATGTATTGAGATGTATAGATGAAGAATTAAGGTCGATGGTATTGTTATTAAGTGACATGGTGATAGTGAATTTTTTTATACTTAAACGTCAAATTTATATTATATTTAAGAATTTCTTAACAATCTATTGAAATTATCAATTAACAGATATTGGCAGTTATTGTATAATATACATCGTTTATTAATTAATAGGTTTTATATGAAAAAGTTAGTCCATCATCATAATTTCAGCCAAAAGATGTCCACTGCTGGACAAAGACCTCCCCCAAGGATTTCCATTTTGGCCGGACTCTTATTATAAAGTTAGCTAGAATTCAAATATTTTAATTACATTTTCTTAAGAATGGTTTAATCAAATAAACTTATTATAATTATATACGTATTATGACTATGTTAAATATGTTTGAATTTAATTAAATATATATATTTTTGGGTTAATAGAGTCAATTAAATAATTCAAAGAGTTTAAATTTCGAATGACAAAAATACATACTGTGTGAAATCTACCATATAATTTTATTTGTCGAAGGTTCATAGAAATATTAATCGATAAATGTGCAATAATAGAGGTCTCATGTTATTCGTTTTATTATTATTGTAAGGGAAGGGAAATCTTTGTCGTTGCTCATAATAAATTATTAATGTAAAGGTTGCGACTGACCTGTATTATATAATGTGGTACGTTGCAATGTGAGCATTCGTATTTTGAGTGATGAAACACTCAAGTCACGCCTTTAATTATTTTTTAATTTTAACAAGGACGTATCTCTTTCATCTCTCCACTTTCATTGCCGTTATCCCTACCTTAGGGATTACATTTTCTATAATACTGCAAAATTTGATAAATCATAACCTACAGTCATGAATAAATTATTACTTGATAATATCGAGATGTTTATTTAGCCTATTCCAATGGCACAAGGAGGTAAGATAAACAAACCTAAGTTTATTATTCCGGGTATTTTGCTAATATCTCCGCTTGATTGATTTATTGATATTACAAACTATGTATACTATTCCACTTAATTACTTAATATATCGCCTATAATTTAGATCCAGAGTTTCGTTAGCCACTTTTCCGACATTCAAAAAGCCATTTTTTCACGAATCTATATTCATTTTAGATCTCGACCAATGATGTCACGTCAATTCAAGGTCAAAGTTGTTTATCACTCTTGCCATTGGATACGTTATAAGATACTAAAAAACTTAATCCAATTAGGACGCGTTGTATATCGTTCACGTATTCAATTGTTTATATAAATTTCTATACTACTATTATTAAGAATACCTTTAGAGCGAGAAAAACATATCAAATTAACATATTAAACCATAACGGAAACGTAAAAAATGTTATTTTATCAAATGATTTGATTAAAATTATCGAAATGGTAGAACTAAATCATAATATCAATAAATTGCAATGTCACCGCGCATGCGTACCCGTGCCTTACGTTGCACGCATCTAGTTCTAAAAGTTCAGTAAGTAGGTCGGATCGATATGACAATGAAAACCGCGAGTGAATCATAGTCTGCCTTCAATTTAAATATATTTACATTATGACCGGCCTCGTAGAAATACATCAGTAGTTAAATTAATAATTAAGAACTTCTAGTGATTATTTCATAATAAATAAAATATTCAATATATATTATATATTTTATTAAACTTAACAAAAGTTTAATAAAAAAGACGAGATAGTTTAACTTTTAGGAAAATAAAGTATTGCATTAATTCATCTCTTTTCGGAGTGAAAGAGACAAAATGTGAGACGTATTGCGAGTATGTGGTTTTCCTATGTCTCATGGTTAATAGACTAACCTAACTATGCAGTTCAAACTGGCTGGCTCGGATGATTTATGACCGGCCTCGTAGAACTACATCATATTATTATTTTTATTTTCTAACGTGAAACATAAATTCGGCAAGGCAATGTTTTATTAATGGAACGTCAGGTATAATATTATTTATAGTAAATATATAATATCCATATTGTAATTTTTATCTCAAAACGTTAAGAAAAATTTGCTTCAATTTTTGTTTTTTAATTATATGTCAATTAATTTTGAATAAATGATAATTGTGATACTATGTGTAATTTACTTTTTATATCTATATTAAAATAGTAAATTAGAATGTATGTATCTGTGTTAATATAACGTTTGTAAAGTTTCGAGATATCATCAAACGTAAATTTTGGAGACGCTAAATAATTGTAAAGAAAAACTTATTTTTTATATTTTTGTAGTCAAAGTTAAACGCTACCGCTTCTTGTGAGCCGTAACGATGTTATATAATCTGTTGCCTATCTCAATGAATGAACTATATAAGAATAGATATGAACTATCTAAGAACAGATATAAATTCTTCAGCTTACTAACATTAAACACATATATTTGGAATGACATAAACACATTTGTTCTGTTTCTTTTGAGATCTTATACTACTACTTAAATATGTTCTATCTTATAAAATAATGATTGATTTAAATAAGGTTTATTATTTCTTGTGCTTTTATTATATTTTTCTCGATTCTATCGGAGCTGTATCTAAGCTGCATGCCAATCATTGATAGTTGTTCAAGTCACAAATACATTTTGGTAATATCAGTACCAGTTGAGTAATATCAATAAATGTAAGTAAGTACATACTGTAAACTATGTATAGCAATTATATATATTATGTATAAGTGAGCTATTCTGTGATAACAAACTATATACTCGATCGTGATCGGAAAGTTATATGAAAACTGTAACATATAATATAGCAAAATATATTATAACTGTCAGCTGATTTTAAATATTTCGCGAATGTGTTACGAAGTGAGTTCTTACAGAATAGCAATGCTGCGTTTGTCGCCTAAAGTAATAAAAACATGAATAATAAAATAGATTTACAAAATGCATTAGGTAACTAAGTAGGTAGGTAGGTAGTAGTTATAATTATTCATATATTTAAACATGCCATATGACCGTGATACGAAAATTAAGAGGCCTTTTTAGAGATTTACTTTTATTGTACAGAATATATAATAAGTATTTTTTGTTGTTTTAAGACAAAAACTTTGTCAATATTTTATTATAAGATATATAAAAAGAATGATGCTTGTATGTGTTCATAATAAGGCAGATTATTAATCTGTAATATGTAAGTGTACAAATTTTTTTTGGAGATTAATAAAACAATCCCACAATATAGTTGTCAAGTTTTATTATGAGTGACAAAATTAAATTTCATTATTCGAAATAAACTTATTCACAAAGTACACTGTAATACTAAAATATTTATTATTTACTCTATACAGACAATTTATTTACAATATGTATAATTGTATATCTTTCACGAAAATCTACGAATATTAAAAATAATATACATTTTCATGTCATATATCTTCGTTAACGTATCTACGTTGTTGATCAATAGTTTTTAATGTGAGATTCTTTATTAAGCAGCACACTTCATTCAATCTAAACCTTAGTTAAGGTCATAGGTTGCATGGCTTTTGTAAATTACTGCCTCATGTACGAAGTGACCGGTTCGAACCGGTTTCGCCCGGAATAAAATCGTGAAACGTCAAATGGTACACAAATAGAGTAATAAATGTATAATTATTGAATACTTGTATATTTTTTCGTGTTAACTTTTCAAATTAAATACACGGACTGAAATATTTATTATGAATATTTAATGATAAGCCGTCGCGCGCGAGCGTTAAACACCGTATACGATACATTGGAATGCTCGTTGAATTATTAATAATATCGAGTTTATTGTTTTTTATGTGATTTTAATGATAGCGTTAGATTCCTTTGTTATGATAAATGAATTTTACTTATATTTATACATATCTTTCGTATATTTTGTTGGAATTAAAAATTATTAATTTGCCAATTTATTATGAAGTATGTCTTCGCTTAATTACTTATCATATTATAGTTTTAGTATAAATTACTTGTATAAACAGTTGAAATTATTCGTAGATTTTCTCGATAGTTTAAGATGTAATTTATAAGTCATATATAATTTTCGTTAGTCGTTCAGTTCAACGCAAATTTAATTATCACTTAAAATATTATAATAATGAAACGATAACTTTAACGACCCCTCCTATTTTATACATAGTCGACGTATCTGTTCGATCAAAGCCTTATAATTACGGGCATATGTTCGTATGACGTTTCACACCTATTTTTCATTCTGGATGGACAGTCGATTGGCCGCTCACTTCGTACGTTGGATTAGACTTAAATAATTTAACGAAATGGTGAATTATAGTCAAAACAGACGCGTTAAAATGAATGTTAAGAACAACTTCTTGACTCGACCGATGAGATTGTCTAAATGGAATTATTGCGTTAAGAAATTCATGGAATTTTGCAAGAGAACAGATCTTCATGGATTTAAGTATATAGCTATGGAGGAGCTGACTGTTACGGAAAGGTTTGTGTTTTTTTAAAATAATGGAATACAATATTATTCATTAACAATGGTGATTTCTCATCTCTCTCACTAGCTCTAATATTTAATATTTTAAACCTCGCAAAAAAAGGTTTAATATGAATTATAACTCTTTGGAATGATTGTTACAATTAGCTGAAAAATTCAGAATAGTATTATTAAGTCATTAAGTTATTCATTGAAACCGTGTTAGCTGAATTTTCTTTAAAGTGAATCTTTTGGCGCGAACAGTGAAAACTCTCAAGGGCGGCGTACCCCCATATATATGTTGAAGTAAAACAAAACTAAAGACGCTTTTCAAGTCGGTCTAAATGTTTTCTTCCTTCTTATTTATTGCGATTTTCAATATTATAAATAATATCATCAGGTCATTTGTTCTGTTGTTTGGCTATAGTTTAAAACTAAATTTGATACTTTTAAGCCGTTAACATTATTTACACTAATTAAACGATAAGAGAAAAGTGTGATGCAGTATATCATAAAAAATTGCGAAATCATATATAAAAAAGATTTTTTGTTCAAATAGTATAAATTTGAAAAATTGACCAATTTTGAAGTCTTAAGAGATATTTTTTTTATACAGTAGAGACATGGGCTACGCCGCATTTTAATCATAATATTGGTTAATACTCGATTAGAAACTGAATGTATTGTCGTCGTGTCGTATGTACTGTCTACTTCTAATTAAAAAAAATAACTTTAACGAATGGTCAGGTCAAAGTTGGGACTTGCTAGCAGTGGGTTATTTACCCTTTGGCCATGGGGGTACGTGCCATGAGCCTAGGCGATCCACATAATCATTGGCCATTATTTGTTACTTTTCTTAAAGAACTAGAGAAACACAATGAACCTAGTACTACAAAACTCATAAGTTACCTACCTTTTACTTTAATTAAACAATAATTCATAATTACTTAACAACAGAATACATCTTATTTCATAAATTTATGTTTCATAAATATCAGTGTAAGTTGTAAAAGTGGATTCTTTTGCCAGAAGTGTGTGGAGTGTCGCAGTTCTTATCAGCGTCATTTGCGCAGCGTTCTTTGTCGTCACGGCGTATAGGTGGTACGCTAGAAACCCTATTGTTACCGTAAGTTTTTTTTATTATATTTACTATCCATAATACCTTTAGACAGTATCGTATCAGTTATCATACCGGTATTATTATATTTATCTAGCAGCTGATTTTCTTATCTACAATGAGTCAAGACTTTTTTTAATCCATAATAAACCATTATTATTATAAAAGTAATGTTGTAATAAGATTTCCCGTATGTATGTGGCTATATCACAAGAGGGTGAACGAAGTAATTGATAAATAAGTGAATGGGTGAATAAGTAATTGGATGGAAGTAATGGAGTCAATGAGAGAAATGGTATGTTGAAAAAGGTGTTAAGGTTACTAGGCTATTGGTAGAGCCAGAGGCCTATTTAACATATGGCCAAGGGGGCACGTGGCCGGAGGTGCAGGCCTTTTAAATGTTACTTCTTATTTATTACTTTTGAATTAAATTTTTTAAAGGAAATTGAGGAAACTGTTTCGCCAACATCACACAAGTGCTCTAAATGTTATTATTAGTTACATATCTATTATCAATAAACCATAAATAATAATAATTAATCATATCATATAATACGTTTTTTTCATTATAATTTTTGCGCGCCGGTCTACGGGATTCAGCAGAAGGAAGAGAAAACGCTGCGGTTTCATTAATTGAATGGCGTAAAAGGTCGATAATTAATTGTATAATTTTAATATAACAGTGGACAGTGATGCTGTTCTGTAAAATATTCAGTGGTGTTGTACGTTGACAGTAACTGTTCATAGATAAAAAGGCTTTGTTAAAACTCAAACTCATCATTTCGTATGATATTAATAATGAATAATTGTTTTAAAAATAATGTCATACCTACTCATAGATGAAGGACATAGCTACCTTACTAAGGTATAAAACCCCACATGCCCATTCTTTAACACACCGGCGAAGCCACGGGCCAAAACTAGTCATACAAATATATAACAAAAACGCAATTCGTTAATGTCTTTATCTAATATATATCTATACTAATATTATAAAGAGGAAAGATTTGATTTTTTTGTTTGTTTGTTACGATATTAGATTAAAACTACTCGTCCTATTTTAAAAAAATCTTGCTCCATTAGAATGCTACTACTTTACAGTAACATAGGCTATATAATATTAGGTCCTAACATATGAAATTGCCGATTTGTACGGGAGGAATATAAAGAAACCTTTGTTATCTATGCACTTTTGCCATTTCATAGGTAGTTCATTGATCCCTTTATTAAAAAACCATGGGGGCGAGAATCAATAAACTATTTGAAGGTGGTTTGGACTGTCGCATCGGAGTTGAATTTTTTTCTTTGTAAGAAGTGGTTCAAATTCCGGAAAAAATGGTAATCTGTTGGAGCAAGGTCCGGGGAGTATTGTGGATGTCGCAGATATTCCAATTGTAGCTCATCTAACTTAGTGGTTGTTTGTTGTGCAGTGTGTGGTCTTCCGTTGTCGTGAAGCAGCAGTGGCCTAGAGCGATTGAGCAATCTCGGTTGTTTAGCAGCTAGTTCTTCCTCCATGGTTTGCAGTTGCTGACAATAGATGTCTGCCGTAATCGTTTGGCCAGATTTTAGAAAGCTGTTGTGAACGACACCGGCGCTTGTCTATCAAACACTCACAAGTAACTTTTTCTGAGTCAATTTGCGTTTAGGGCAGGATTTGGCTGGGTCTCTAGGGTTTAGCCATTGCGACGAGCGCTTCCGATTATCGTACAGTATCCACTTTTCATCACAAGTATTGATTCGATTTAAAATCCCTTCATTATTGTGTCGGTTGAGCAAAGTAACACAGCAGTCGACGCGTGTTTGCAAGTTCGATTCACTCAATTCATGAGGTACCCATCGTTCGAGTTTCTTTACTTTCCCGATTTGCTTCAAGTAGATTAATACAGTTTTATCACTTATCCCGAAGTCTGCAGCTATCTCTGAAGTGCTTTGTGATGGATCCGCTTCCACAATAGCCTTTAATTCTTCATTTTCCACTTTGGTCTCCGGCCGTCCACGGGGTTGGTTCTGAAGGTCGAAATTTCCAGAACGAAAACGTTGAAACCAAAAACGTACCGTGCTTTCTTTTGCGACACCAGCGCCGTACACATCATTAATCCTTCGAGCTGTTTCTGCAGCACTGGTGCCACGGTAGAACTCGTACTCGTAAATATACCGATATTTCATGTTTTCCACTGTGCGGTAATAAGCGACGCCAAAGAAAAAAATAATAAGAAAAAAACAAATGAATGACTGTTTTCAAAACTCAAATGTACCAGCTAAATGAATTTATAAATTTGAATTTGGAATTCTTAACCAAAGATGAGATATTTCAGATCAAAGTGGTCAGTACGACAAAACGCTAATTTCATATGTAAGGACCTAATATTTTCAAAAAATTAGAGATATGGATCTCTAATGGACATACATAAAATGGAACAATGTAACAGAAGGTAACAAAATGTTGCCTATATAAGTCATTATTTTGGGCAAACTATTGACTATATATAATATAGTGTTCTATTTATTAATATTACTCATGATTGCTCACAAAAAAGTCCGCGACGGTATATGCCTAACTATTACAGTTAAGCCACAATAACAGTTTTAGTTTAAATGATTAAGTTCAAATATGGGTGTAGAGAATGAGCTCTAGGCGAAAAATGAACCAATCCTCCTGTCAACAATAGAGGCAATAAGATGGGATGTAGTATTTTTGATGAAAGTTTTTGCTGTATTACTCCAATCGTTTAAGCTGCAAACGGAATAATTGGATAATTTAGTATGATTATGTACCAATTCCTCTTTAAATTATTCGGATCAGACTTTTGGTTTAGAAGTTATGACGGATATAAAAAAATTATAAGTAACAAAACTATCATGGTTTGAACAAACTTTAACTGTTCTATGTTTATTAACAAATACTAATTTACGTATAAATACCTAAATTTACATTAAATAATAGTTTTACATTTTCGCGGACCAAATCGCGGGCGAAGTGCTAGTATATTATACTTATTAATCTCTAATATATTAATAAAATATTTATTTAAATACTTAATTCTCAATGATAATATTAGTAATTATCAATAAATTAAAGTAATAATATATCATATTAAATAAAAGCTAAGTCATGGAAAAAATAAAAATTGTATTTTTAATATTGAATGCTTATATAAAGTAAAAGATATAAGCGATCATGCGAGGAAAACGAAGCTGTCTTCACGCATCCACATCTTAATCCAACCACGATAAATATATTACAACAAGGAGTTAATCATATCTGAATTATAAAAATTACCCTAATCTCCAACTCACTACTCGTCTCTTACGTATCTGTAAACGTAATTTAATACTAAGTACATAAATATAGATGATAGAAACTTGGATTAGTAACAGTAATTGCATTAGTAAAGAAAAAGTATGCATCGCTAGACGAAGTGAAACATTGAATTCGATGGTTATTTAAATCTAATCTAACTTACTTAACTATTAAGGATATAAGGTTACTAATCTATTAAGAAAAGAAAACTAATAGATAAATATTGAGGAAAATTAATACTAAAAAATATTTTTTTATTATTATAACATGAAGTAGGTACACAGTATATGCACTATACACTAGAGAGAAGACGGCAGCAGCGGAGATATGGCGATAAATGTTAGCGTTATGCCGTTGCTGTCACGGCGCACGAGTCGGTAATACAGGGCAGGCTAATAGTTACTAGCTGTATAACACAGTATTGCGGTTGTATTGCTGTGCAGCACAAGAGATATAATATCTTAGAATCCATGGTTAGCAGTGCATTGGCTGTATATGGAATTGGTTTTATTTTTTGCATTGCTGATGTCTCGAGGTGAAGTCTTACCATCAGATGGCCAATTTGCTTGTTTGCCTTCTCAATTGACATCTTATTACAATTACACTGGAAAAATATTTAGTTCACTAGGTTTAGTATGCAAAACCGAAGATATGATCAGAGAAAGTGATGAATGGAAGGAGAATTATAAAGTTAAAAAAGTTTAATGGGTTAAAGGCAGGCGATGATGAATGATTGATCAAATATTAATGTCATATTATTATTTAGTATCACACAACTATTGTCTATTTGAAATTAAACTTTTCAGGTAATAGAGAGTACTCAAGGTGCTATTTGGGATGTTCCGTTTCCAGCAGTAACAATATGTGATTTAAACATGATATCAAGACAAGCTGCCCTTGCCTTTTCTACTAATATGTCAGTATCAATATACTATGAAATAATTTGACTTATAGTGCACTTATGTACGTCTAAATAGCACATTTCTGTTTATCATGGTAGAGAAAGATTTTACGCCGAATTATCGCACTTATGTAATCATGCATGTCTAAATGATATCCTTTTATCTTCGTAACCTTACTTTCAATTTATTACAATAATATGTTCCTTAATTCAATGTTTAAATTTAGTTAATCTGAACCCGGTGAAATGGTACCGACACATAAAAACATCAAAAAAATTAACTCGCTCTAGCGTTGCGAGCGTCGTGTTTTTGCAATTCATATAAATAGCAATAATTAAGAGAGTCAGGATCTAAAAAAAGCCTTACAGAGTACCTGCCGTACTTTATTTAGATTCTTTTTTAGTAGTTCTAGTTTTGCTTTTGTCTAGAAATAAACTCATAGTAATCATTGCAGTCCCATTTACGCGGCTCTATGGATCTTAAAATATGTCTGAAAAATTTAATTTAAGCTTGTATCATAATTATGCACTCCTAGCGAGCTGGTGCCAAGACTGCATGTGCTTTATTCTAAATTCTTGAAAACAAGCCTAATTTATTATTGGCTTTATATAGTCGATATCGGTAGTAGGTAGTAAAACAATGTGTATGATAATAAAAAAATGTCCTCCAGACCGATTTCGGCAACGACGGCCAATCTCAAGAGAGATTAGCCAACTTCGGAGGAAATAGGACAGTAATCCAACAACAACTATTATGCTAATACGTTTCCAAAAGTGCATGAAATATTTAAGAAAAATATCGTGGAATACTTTCGTTTCGCATGATGATTCTTCACGATAACGCTGCTTCTTATACATTAGAAGTTGCACTCTATGTAAGAGATAGTGCTGGCTTTGATCCTTGACCACCCATCATATATCCGGAGTTAACCACTACTGGTTTTTAGATATTCCCAAAATTGAAGGAGCCTATTCGTGAAACTAATTTTTTTATTAAAAAAGGATTCAAAAAAGTATTATTTTTGCAGAAGGAATAAGTAATACGGCTTCCTCTTATTAATAAGAATTATGTTTTATGTCGAATTATGTACGTCCAGCCTATTGTTCATTTGATTAAATTAATCACTATTAGTTCTATCAAATATAGGTATTTCATATATAATTATAGTTCTATCATATATAATAAAAAAATGCTTAATTATATTCAACTATAAATTATTTCAATATTTTTATTACAAATGATATATCGTAATTATTTGATAGAGTAGATTTACTGCTGATGCTAAAAAATCCAATAAAATATTTATCTATTTATTTATTTATTAATAAAAGAAAAAAAATCATTTATTAAACAATAATAGTTTTTCTAATATACATGTCAATTTAAAGAATCCATAGAAATTCCAAAAAAAAAACTATGATAAAATGGAAATAAAATTAAGATAATGTTGATGATTGATAAAATAACAGACTTTATTTATACAATAATAATCACAATTATATTATTTTTTATTTAGGAGAAAACAAAACTAAATTATCTATTCTATAATTACGATTTTGTATCAAGGTTTTATTTTTAATAATTGAAACATCTGAACCATTGAACATCTGTTAACAGAACACTTCCGGAAAATATTACCTCAGATTTTATATTCAAGACCTTGAAGTTCGCTCCTTTAATACATTCCTCAACTTACGCCGATTCATCTCAGTTGAGGGACCTCCACAAGCTGCAAGATGTTTTGGATCTTAACGACATGTCTGTAGAAAATCTATTTCGAATGGTAAGTTTTAACTATTTCAAAGTTAACTTCAAAATACTTAATATAAGTAGGCATCATAGTTCCCAAGGTTGATAGCGCATTGGCGATGTAAGCGGTTGTTAAAATTTCTTACAATGCCAATATCTATGGGCGTTGGAGACCACTTACCACCAGGTGGCCCATATGCTCGTCCTATATATACACACCTACCTATTTTATACAAAAAACAGCATAACTATTAGGTAAGAAACAAATAAGATAATCGATCAATCGAGAGGTTCGGACGATTTTAAATTATTGTCGCATATCGTCGCGGACTTTATGACATTCACAATCGTGTTCTTTTTTATGTTAAACGTAGGCGGACGGGCAAATGGCAACCTGGTGTTAATGGGTCACCACACGCACACAGATATTGGCAATGTAAGAAATATTAATCATTCCTTAAATCGCCAATGCGCCATCAATCTTAGGAACGAAGATGTTATGTTTCTTGTGTCTGTAGTTACAAGGGCTCATTCATTCTTCAAACCGGTACGCCACCATACTTAGTATTCCTGTTTAGTGGTAGAATATCTGATCAATGATCTCATCTGAATGGATGATACATACTCAGACGGGTTTGCACAAAGCCTTAACAGATAGAAAAACCAACTCGTTCTCTGTCGAATTTCGAGTTTTGACTCACAGATCAGTTAAAAAATATGAAAATATTGTAACAGATAAATATTTAAATGTCTTCTTATTTCTAAGAGTAGCCAATCATTATATTACATTATTAATTCGAATCTCAATTAGCTAAGGTAGCTAATTGAGATTCGAATTAATAATGTTAGGAAAAAATCGTCAAACTCTACTTCTAACATTTTTAACAGGATTTGGTTGCACAAAGAAAGAGTCTATGTAACTATAGCTTTTTCCATTAAATAATGTAAGGGCACGTGAACTCGTGAAGAAATATTTTGCTGTCTTGTGTTGTGTGGTCTATATAAATAGGTTATTCATTGAGTAGAACATTAAACTAAAACATTGAACTTCAGCGTAGTATGCTAGAAATCTTCGGTGTAGTATGCTAGAACAAAATCTAATTTCATTTTTATTTAATACATGCTAATAATTAAAATTTTGAAAAAATCTTTCTTAATATTTATCATATTCTAGCTAATCGTCCTGGCTACGTGCGGATAGATCATAAGAAAAATGTATTTTGGATAGCATTTGCATAAAGTTCGTTCTTAGAGAACGTCTACTTAATTTCAGGTCAATCGGGCGGATAGTTTAAAAGATCTCGTGATGAGTGGCATTTCGCTTATGCATATGAAGATATATTTTAAAATGTTTTATTAAATTTTTATATTAAATAAGTTTACAAATTTAATATAGGTAGGCCATCAGACGCTGATCATACAAAAACTGTTTAAAGGAAAAATTGTAGCTAGTAGTTTAAAGGAAAAGTTGTATTTTGTGCGCTGTTTTAAGGAAAAATTGTAGTTCCGAGTTGAAATTTACTACAAGTTAAAAAAGTACAAACATCGAAGTTGTTAAGAACTTGCTAAATAATCACATAGCTATCCACAAAATTTCAGCCATAAGAAAATAACTATCAAAAATTTATACTTTTAATTGTAATTTACAATAATAGTGAGATCCTTTCAGCTGTCTCCAATGGCGTCCTGTAGCAACTTAATCGAGCGATGCATGTGGAAGAACACGCTGTACCGCTGCGAACAGATCTTCCAGCACGTATTTACTGGTGTCAATCTCTGCTGTACTTTCAATTATTATGCTGTCGACGATCCCGATAACATGTAAGGTTTAATACATATATTTTAAATGATATGCAGGTGATTCCGGAAAAGCAATTGAGACATGCAAAAGTACCTCTGTTACGTTTTCACTTGTAAATCATGGATCTTTGGTATGAAGCAAGCTTAAAGTCCAAAGGAAGGATATACTTACTGTATACATAACAATCGATTATCAGCCCATTTTTTTCCGCATAATAAAGTTGAAAATTTACGCGTTTCTCCCACATGAAGTGAGGCCTGTGTGACTTACTAGTGCTGAGCGTCGGTTGAGTCTTCGGGTTGGGCATTGACGGTTGATCGATCTGCCGTGAACCCGTACTGAGCTTCTGAGAGACTCCGTCCCCCCTTCTCGAGGGTTTTGGACAAGACGGGCAGCGATTTGGCATTGAAATCGCCGAGGACCACTATCGGGTCTTGGTGACTGTCTGGTCACTGCAGCTCTAAAAGAGCTGAGATTAATCTCAAAGTCCGCCAGGCTACGGTTGGTGGAGAAGTACATACCTACAACTACGTCCTCTCCCCATCCCGCCATTACCTCGTAGCCCGTGCCCCTCTCACATACGTTACAGCTTCGCATGCGTGTGATTGGGCTGGTGATAGTATCGTTTTTCGCACACCTAACAACGTTTATGCAAAATTTCATGATGTATTAAGTAAAAAAGTACCCAACGTCCTCGTTTGTAGTTCAAGCTTGGCTCATATTAAATGTCATCAAAATCGGTTCAGTAGTTTAGCCGTGAAAGCGTAACAGACAGAGTTACTTTTGCATTTATAATGCACATCAAAAAAAGTAAGCAACATGTAGGTATTAATTTTAATTTTCGAATGGTTTTTCACATTATAACGTTTGTATTGTATTTTTTAAACAATCTCTTCAAACTATTGATAACATTATATAATCATTACTGCCTCGTTGGTCTAGTGGCTAGATATAAGGCTGCAGACCCGATGGTCCTGGGTTCAATTCCCAGGTGGGGCCAATAAATAGTTATTGGGTTTTTCTGTCAGAAAATTCTCAGTAGCAGCCCGGAGTCTGGAAGTTGGAAGTGTGTACACTCCCGTGCCTCGGAAAGCACGTTAAGCCGTTGGTCCTGCGCCTGAACTCTTTCCGGTCGTGTCGGATTGCCGTCCCATCGGATTATGAGAGCTAAGGAAAAGAGAGTGCACCTGTGTTTGCGCACACACTTGTGCACTATAATATGGCTAATCTCTCTTGAGATTGGCCGCCGTGGCCGAAATCGGTCTGGAGGACCTTATATATATATATATAATCATTACTAAATACAAAATTTCAAGTAGCAAAGAAAACGCATTTAAATTCGAACAAATGATAATTGAAAGCCAGCCAGTATGTTATCTGGAATAAATAAGGTTACCTTTGGTAAGAAAACATATAAAAAATGATTTATATTAATCAATATTAGTACAATTAGTAACATGATGCATGTTGCTTAGACTTTTATGATGAGTGTATTAAAATTAGTAAGGATTGTTATAATGATTGATTGTTATATACAATTTTGTTCTGCTGCGACGTCTAATGGAGTGTTATAAGTAAACAACACATTTATACATATATGTACATACATATCAGCGTTTTAATATAAGTATTACTTTTATATATAAAGTGAATATTATTCGCGGATTCAAACACGGATAATTACATTTGACTTATAATCTCCTTAATTAATTTGTATTCATAATGCATCCTCGTGCTCGTTGGTGAAGGAAAACATTGTGGATGACCTGCATATGTTGGATGAAATTTTGCAACATATGTAAAAATCGCATTGGATCAACGTGAAACATAACGGCATTACTATACAGACGTTAATATGTAATTTATATATATATATATATTTTTAATTCGATAATAACGACAGCCACAAGGGACATAACGTCTCCGTTCCCAAGATTGGTGGCGCATTACGTTACATCGCGTAAGGAATGTTTAATATTTCTTACATCGCCAATTTCTGTGGTGGTGACCACTTAAGATCAAGTGCTTATTTATGCCTGACCGCCTACATATAACATAAAATAATAATAATCTTCAAAAATATACCTTCTAATAATCTTGGTATTATATATACGACGTGGGTAGGTTGTATGATTTTCAATCCATAAAAGGCTTGTTTTGCAACGCACGGATTACAAAATGCCGAATGCAAATTGATGTCGCTTTTGATTGTGATAATTTCGCAAAGGGTTAGGGTAACCAAGATTTAAGAATAAATGAAATATTTGTTATAGGTAATTGTCATATAAATTTAAATGCGCGAAACATATAGATTACTGATGATATGTACAAGTTACATATACATGTGTGTATAACGATGTAATTCACTAAGACACTTCTATTACATAATTGATCCACTTTGCAGTAGCAAGAACTTACTTCTAAAAATAAATCTCAGTCGTGAAATGTTGACAATGAAAACCGCATGACAATGATACGTTATTTCGATGCGTAAATCTTTGAAGTGTTATAATTATTATAGTCTAATGGCACATGATATCATTTTCTCACGACCGTTGTCTGCGATGAGCTTCGACTTATTAGATCTCGAATGATCGATAAATTTAAAATATTCCTCGAAATACTCTCGAAAATGAATTAATTCTTCAAGTGACTGTTATTGATATCAATTGTTAATGAGTTAGAGTGGGAATAAGCATTAATCATATTATCAATTCAACAGGATCAGATCGTTTCGTTTTCCTACGCCGAGGCGGGTTGCCTCCTGCGGATATCAGACTGCTCTAACCACAATTCTGAAAACTGATCCGTCTGATTATTATAGTACTAGCTTTGCTTCACTCGGCTCATTGGTAAGTATTATTGGAGATTTTCTTTCACAATACACAATATTATATCAGTTTTAATTAGTATTAAATATTGAGATTGATCGCTATCAAAGTAAGTAGCTAAAACGTATTTTTACCTTTTTTTTATACGGTGTAAAATTGATTGCGAAATTATCGTTTTTTTATTTTATTTGACAAAAATGCTAATGTAATTATACTTTAAATTATGCTGTGATCTGTGTATTGCCTGTGTTGGTAATAGGAATCTGATTGGAAATCTATTTTGTTTGTTTCTCCCTACACATTCTAAAGTTATTGGATCACTGGTTACCAATTTTGTTTATCGTAGTATGTTGGACTAGATTTATGTCTTGTATCCATTTAAATCTGGAAAATAGATCAACATATTATATATATTTTCAAAGCTTGTCAAAATATAACATTAAATACACATTATAGCGTTTTTTTCTACTAACAACGACTCTATATGAACGAGGCAGTTGAAGACCAAGACAAAACAAATAGAGTAGACTTCAAACAATAGAAAGTAGATTAGGCATAGTTTACTTCAATTTATAAAGCGATACGTCTCACATTAAGAATTACTTTAGAACGGGTCAAATTAATAAAATAAAATAGTATTGTTTACTCTCGTAATTAACCTACTTAACAGACTTAAAAAGGACAAGGCTGAAAATATGAATCGACATTTCACTATGATATTTGTTTTTACTGAATAAAACTACTGGAATTGTATGCTTCATAGAGATTATGATGAGTTTTAAAAATCCGCTTTGTGTCGATTGTTAAACGTTCAAAAATTAGGCAAGATGCGATTGCTATTGCCATTCACTATAAAATGATAATTCATAATTTTGTCTCAAGTTAATAAATTCGTTTTAAGTAAAACGAATACAAAATCTATATTGTTTTGTACTGAAGAGTTTTGGTTATACAAATAACCGGCGATTAACACAAGCTTCACTTAATGTTTCCTGTTTAAGCGGCCTATTAAATTATGCCGTATTGGCCGTGTACCTCACACAGCCTTATTGGTTGTTATCAGGATAATGTGATAACATTAAAGCGTAACATTGTATTATCACTTAATTTACAAATTAAAAATCAATATACATCATTATTGTAAGTTATTTTTCATACAATTAGATTAGCACTCTTTGATATGAAGTAGGTGATCCATTTATTATGAATTTGAAAGATAAAAATAAATATAATATATAGTTTTGTGTGCGTTAATAAGCTGAATTACTGAATTATTAAAAAAAAAATGAAATATTTAAAAAAGTAATAATATAAGTTAAAGTTGTTAAACTACGGTTACTGGTTGGTCCCAAAAAATGTGTCCGTCACGGGACGCCTGTTAGATGTCTAACCCAAGGGTGTAAAGAGCGGCGGCGAAGAGGAAGCTCGACGGCATGCGAGTTGGTTTATCCCCCAAGGCACGCTTCGCATCAAAAAGTGCGTTAGCATTCGTTATTTCCATGCAGAAAAAATTATAACTGAATTGTATATAATTTATGTAATTTAATGATTGATGAAAATGATTAACTGCTATTTGTGACGGTCGTTCTCAGTAACTTTTAATTTAAATTAATTTTGTAAAATGACGATTCAAAAGCGCTTATAAATTAATGCGAGTTCAGTCAAGTACATCTAGTGTAGCTATATAATACATCCTGTAAATATTTGGGGAAAGGTTTTCCTCTTGAGGAGGCAACCTCGGAGGTAATTCTTCCAAGATTTTCCCACTCGGATCGGACGCACATGTGGCATAATTTAATGCAGGTTTCTTCACAATGTCTTTCTTCAACGGCGAGTATAAGATATAGGAACAGTGGTGCTTGTCCGGGTTTAATTTTCGTTTAAGATTCTATGTTCTATTCTACACGGTCTAGCCACTGGGCCATCTTGACTTTTACATACTTACATAAGTAACCTTTTCATATGTTTTTAATTTAGATATTTATATTGTAATAGTTCGAATAGATTGATGTAAATAATAAAAGTAGAAATAACAATATTCGCTTCAAGTTTGGGTGTATTTCGTATGATGTTGAGGGTAGTATTTCGTATGAAGCGAAAAATACATCAAAATACCTCAATGCTTTTACGGAATTCATATCGTTTTTTGTTTTTCATTCGATGCTTTGTTACAATTTCACTGTTTTATTATTTTGATTAAAATATTTTAGTTATATTGCGTTGAGTAGCCAATGAAGAGCTCTCAATTATAATCTATACTACTATATAAATCTATTGGCTCTGTCTGTACATTTTTTTTTCACCTAACTTTGTGATAAATAATCGTTTTACGATGCAGTGATTCACATTATACTATTTTTGTCTGTCTGTCTGTCTGTCTGTCTGTCTTATAACTCAAAAACGGATTGACCAATTTTGATGAAAATTGGTACACACAAAGAACATGTGATGGCGCAAATGATAGGCCATATATAAGATCGGTAAACCCTACGGTATCTTATGAAAAATGATTTCAAATCGTTAATTACGTATTTCTTTACCAGTAGCCATATTTGTGTGTGTATGCGTGTATGAGTGTATATGTATGCGTGTGCGTGGGGGTGTGTGTGTGTGTGCGTGTGTGTGTGTGTGTGTTTGTGAGTGTATGCGCGCGCGCGCGTGTGTGTTATTATAGTAATCAAATAATTTATTATATTTTTATTAATTATACGCGGGTTAAGCCGCGGGCCACAGCTAGTGTTCTATAAAGTTGAGCAGCTATTTCAGGAAAATATGAGCATTAGTATTATTTACAAATTATTTATGTAATTGCAATGTAACATTTTGTTTTTGCGTGTTCACGGTCAGGTCTTGCAAAGGGTGGACAGTGCTATTAATTTAGGGTTAGTTATGGATAATGAACTCAGGTTCGTCGAACATATAAATTGTAAAATAAGGAATGCCTTTTATCGTTTAAAAACATTATATAATATTAGAAAATATCTTTCACAACCCATTAGGAAAATACTTGTCGAATCCATTGTACTGTCTCAGTTTAACTATTGTGACACAGTATACGGGCCACGACTGTACGAAAAAACCAAAAAGGCCATACAGAGAGTTCAAAATGCGTGCGTTCGTTTCTGTTACCCTGTCCCCAAGCGCGCTCACGTCACGCCGTTTCTTAACGATACAGACACATTAAAAATGGAAGCTCGAAGAAAAATACATCTCGCGTGTCTAGTACATAAAGTTATTTTTAAGAAAAGGCCGACATACCTGTACGATAAGCTGGACTGGGTTAGAGACGTGCAGCAGAGATGTACCCGTAGGAGAGAAGAAAATAAATTAGTGGTACCAGCTCACAGATCGGCTCAATATAAGGGAGGGTTTAAATACTCTGCCACCAAGATATGGAACGACTTACCCCCTCCTCTGCGTAATAGTACGTCCCAGGTGACTTGGAAAAAACATTTGACGGTATTATTTTTAAATAAACAAAAGTCAGAGTAACAACCTCCAAATATAGTGTCAGTCATACTACCTCATAGACTTAGTATTTATCATATTCATTTTTAATGTCTTATGTCTAAGTCTGTCTGTCTGTCTGTCTATCTTATGTCTAAGTTCCTTGTGATGTTTTTCTTTTTGTGTAATATGTTTTTTTTTTTCTCAAGGATAAGGGCTTTTTAGTTTTAGTTTTTTTTGTTCTTATAATTTCATTTATTTATTTTCGTGTGCGCGCATTTGTTTATGTTTACCCAATAGTCAGGGGCCATCTGAAAATCAGTGCTGTGCATTAGCACAGCTTATACTGAGATGAACCCCTTGCTACCTACACTGTATTCTTTAAATTTAATTATTTTCTTCTGTATAATCTATGTAATGTATGTGTGTAGCAAAATAAATGGTTTAAATGGTTTAAATGGTTTATATAATCTTCGTTGGAAATCATTATTATATTTATCTAGATATTTCATATTAAAATGGATTATTATATTGGAATCACATAAACTGAGGTTGCGTCCAACCTGGTTATGAGAGTAGAGGTATATATTTATTGATTCTCCTTCTTCTTCTCTTTCACATAATTCTACAGAATTATTGTAACAGAAACTGTTGTATATAGTGCAATCCACGATGACTGTTCCCAATAACTAACATATAAGTAACAGCTTGCCAATGTCCCACTGCTGGGCTAAGACCTCCTTTTTTTATCATCTATACTAGGTGACGTTCGTTTTATATAGTTATATATAAACATATATATCTTTCGACAGGTGTTTATAGACAATCCATACAACATCCCGGACCTGGATTCGCCCGTTCGCATGGCGAATCCCGCCACCGAAGTGATGATCGCCGTGTCCCCGGAACGGACATACACAACGCCCGGAATTAAGGCATTTCGTGCTGAAGAGAGAAATTGTTACTACAATGATGAAGTAAGTGTGGCCATTTCAAATAATAAAGCACAAGGAAATCAATTGAAATTTTATATTTAGCGGACCAAATAAAAAAAAAGCAAGCGATAATATATTTATTATTAATTAAAATACACAATATGGGAATTGTGTCTTAAAAATAATATCTTCCAAATGTAAACCGGAAATCGAATGTTGATTTTTAGCAAGTCTTTAGATAACCTAATAATATAATAAATATCGAGAACAACTTACATTTATAGGAATTAATTCAGTGGGTTTAAAATTTAAAAATCTAAATTTAAATCGTAATTCCTATTGTCTGATTTAGGACTTCATGGATTTTATTTTTGCAGACAGCATTTAAGCCATTTAGAATTTAAGAACGAATGTTTTTTATTTTAATAACCTCCGCGCCTTCCTCTTTTCATCCATTTATTAAAAACGAATTTTAAAAGATTCAAAATCAAAATATAATTTACTCAAATAAGATTTTAAAAGAACTATTTAATTGTTATTTTACAGCATTATATTAAATGTAAACCTACCATCGGTTCGGAATGTAGACGGAGAAGAACCGGCTAGAAACTAAGTACTTACTTACAAAGTAGTTACTCTTTTCCACTATTTCAATTATAAGGTTATGTTAATCAATTACATTATTTGTAGTATAATTATTATATTTTTAATTCTGAGCTATTTTTAGTAAAAAGATAGATTTTTTTGATATCAAAAACCTTCGCTTATCTCCATGGGAATTAATATCGTTAGTTCGAAAATTTTATAGTTAATCTGCTTATTCATAATTCTAACGCCCGCTACTGTCTGTAAGAAATTTGAAACAAACTTCTCAAATTTCAATTCAACAGAGCCATTTGCTCTGATTATATTTACACACGTACCTTCTTCCTATTCCCTTCAAAATATATAAAACTGAAAAAGGTCTTCGTAAAAAACACCAATGAATAACTTAAGACTTAAGACCAGCGTTGCGGGCGGCGAAGCTTTAATTGCATTATTATATTTAATACTAAAAAAACTAGTACTTAGGTTGTTTTTTTTTGTACAATAAATTGATTCATCTTCCAATATACTTACACACAAAAATATAATTCGATAACTGCTACAGAATATATAAAATATATTATAATAACACTATATTAGTATTTATATTTTATGTATTTTCAAACTAATAGTGTTGAGTTTCATATCTACCCCGTTTCGCGAAATTTTATTAAATGAGGCGAATTAATTGCAGAATTTTGCTATTAATATTTCACAGGAACCAAGCAGGGTTTCCTGTCCTATTTTCTGTTTTAAAACCGGAACAAACTTTATATAAAACTTTATTCATTAAAACGACTGAAGAAATGTTCAGTCGTGATAATTTGATCATGAAGTTGCTTAACTATGATAAATCGATACCACGGGAACCGGGCATTTTATTGGGTTTGAAGTAATAGTTTATAAAACTGTTAGTGTCTGCGGATGAGAATGACGTGACCGAGCTTCTAGTCACCATACTTTAAAAAAGAAAAAGCAATATTTTAATATTATTCTATATTTAACTATTTATTTTCTGCGATAAATATTCTATTGAAATCAATATGTCTAGACGAAAATCTTCAAATAATAACAATTATGCTTGTATTGAAAAGTTAATACGACGTAAGCCTTCTTAACAATTTTATTTGGATTCTAGTTTCCATCGGCAGTTTTACCTACTAACTAGTGTGTTGGTTTGTCACAGATAACCTTTGCTTCGCGTACTACGTGAACTGTAAACAGTGTCAGAATAATTTAGCTGTATGTTCGTTTACGGTATATGTTAATAACTGCCTCGTTGGTCTAGTGGCTAGATATAAGGCTGCTGACCCGGTGGTCCTGGATTCAATTCCCAGGTCGGGCCAATAAAAAAAATTATTGGGATTTTCTATCAGAAAATTCTCAGTAGCAGCCCGGAGTTTGGAAGTTGGAAGTGTATACACTCCCGTGCCTCGGAAAGCACGTTAAGCCGTTGGTTCTGCGCCTGAACTCTTTCCGGGCGTGTCGGATTGCCGTCCCATCGGATTATGAGAGCTAGGGAAGAGAGAGTGCACCTGTGTTAGCGCACACACTTGTGCACTATAATATGTCCTGCGCAGTTGGCTAATCTCTCTTGAGATTGGCCGCCGTGGCCGAAATCGGTCTGGAGGACGTTATTATGTTAATTACGTGTTCGTTTTCTTTCATTCAAGTAAATATATATATGAAGGGAGGATGATGGTATCTTTATCTATTGACTCCATGCTTGATATCCAGCGGGCAAGGGTATTCGGGCGAGAAGAATGTTTCAACAACCAGTTGGATAAGGTTCTACCAAACACTTCGTCGGAGCGTCACGGTAGCATGCGCAAGCGATCCCGTGGCGCTCCCGTTAAGACGGGAAGGGTACCGCTGGGTTATTAGTGGGTATTCCGATGACCGGGGTACACTCGGTGCCCTGGACATATGGCGAGTCCCACATACCCCCCTACTGTTCCCGTGGGGGGAATCGCGTAATAAGTTTTCCAAGAGTCAAAAAAAAAAAAAGCTCTACCAAACACGTAGCACGCTATTCTTGACATCCGCCGGTCGCCTCTTCCTTTCGGTAATGGCGGTCCTGTCATTTGTCGCACTGGCGCTCGGTGTTGCGTTAGGGTAAACGAAACTGGCCGCTAACAGATGCTAGGTTACCATTAATTCGAGATCGCGTACTCTCGTAATAAAATGCGCCGTCATATATATTACACATTGGAATAGCGTGGAAGTAAGTTATAAACTTTCCCCTTAAGAGCTGAGAGAGAGAGGCTCTTACTTACAGGAAAAAGCATATATATTCAGAAATAATATATGTATTAAGAAATGTATATTAAATTCGTATCTATAAAAAAAACAATCACTGATATCTAGTTAATATATTTTTGTAAGTAATTATCGTTATTTTTCTATTGACGTTATTATATAAATCTTTGTATTATGTATAGATAGTAAATTATAATATGGGTATCATTTGTATAGGATCCTAATTTGTCGATTGTAATAATCGATAACGTGAACAAAGAGATAAAGTGGCGTACGAAAGAGTATTCCACTTCCTTTATCGATATGTAAATGTAATCTTTAATATTTTCTCATTTATAATAAAATATTTTCTCGTAGTAGAGGCTGTTTTTCGAAGTGCCCAAGTCGCTTATTGGTTGCGAGATGTACAAATGATCTATTCTCCACAGCTGTTTATTACTAATCTGAATAAATAATGGACGTTCATTGGTTACTTATGACGATATAGGCTCCCATCGACCAATGGCCATTCAGATATTCTAATTTATTCAATGTTAATATGATATTGCTTTGCGTTTCCGAAACTGGAAGAGTAATGTGATTTCTTGTACATATGTTTATAGAGGACCATGTATTACATTTGGGAAAAAGAATAATTATTAATCAATGAGCTTGTTATCGGTTCTACTCGATGAAATTCTATAACATCACGATACAAAAGCTTAACAAAACTTACTTGAACCCTTACTAATATTTTAAAGCTGAATGTGAATTTCTTTGTTTGAAACGCTTTTATGTCTTAACTACTTAACAGACATAATCATGGTATTTTGCTTCTACATTGGCAGGTATATAGAAAAGGTCCTAACAGTTCTTCCGCTCACACGCGTGTAAAGTTGCGGGCGGAAATTAGTAAATAATATATTTCTTTGAACTCTAGTATTGGATACGGTTTAATATAAAACACTAGTCCGTGTTGCGATGGCCCTTTAAATTTATTCTTAAACATTTTTTCCACACCAGATACTCGCGCGATACATAATGCTATGCAAGAAGACCTAATAAGACGGCATAAAGTTCGAACAAATCGAAAACTTAATTATTATACATAAGAGATATACACACGTTTAATTTTTTTTTGAATTAAATGGTAAATAAATAATGACTTGATTGGCCGCTGACAAGCTCTGGTGTAGCCTATTTGTTGTGTCACCTTGCTATTGTAATCTAAGCGATTTTTTTTAATTATTTGTTTTAAAAATATCATTTACATATGTTATTGAATCGTATTTATGTTAACTATTTTTACTTCATTTAATTTAATCGCTCGAAATATTTAAATACAATAATTACTAAATAACAGCTTCCACCACCGTAAATTCCATCGACGGTCTTTCCTTTTAAGGAGAAATTTGGAGCTTGTACGCCGCTCCAACGTGACTTGGTGATCAGGTAGCAGATTTTCATGCAAAAATGCAGGTGTCCTTTCATCACGATAAGACTCACACAATAATAAAACAGAAGAGACGTATATGTTTTATTTTTTAAATTATATACTCTAGGAATACAATATTCTACAGTTTTCAATATCATTAATAGCACCTGTCAGATTGTCTTAATACTCTTGCATGCTTTATCAGAATGATAAGATATACCAATATTAATTTAATACGCATAATGCTTTAATGTGCAACCATTTTTATCTAATTTATTAAGAAGATTTAATGAATATTATTTTGAATAATTTCTTTATTTCTTTTAAACGTTTATTTTATTATTAAAAAAGTGATTTATGTATAACTTTACCTTTGAAACTATATCGCGTTAAGAATTACATACAATTTCGTTATGCGTTTTTTAAGTCGGTTAATATTCTTAAAATTAACCGTTGAAATTATACTGCGGAAAAGACGATTTTTATCATCTAAAAGCAAGTTGTGCTATAATTTTTGTAACGATAATTATTTGTATTATAATAATATCTTTGATTATTATTATTTAAATTTTTAAAACAGTCAATGTACGCGACGTTTGACCTTAACATGTGTACTAAGTATTACAACCCGTATTAAATGATATAGGTCGGCGTAGAATCAGTAGGTCACCCGTGCATTGGTCGTGAACTCGATGCGACGGGGTCACGGTCGATCGCTCTTGAACTATTTTATCGGGTATTCGCATACGTTTTGTTCTCGGTCACTGTACTTTGAAATACGAAGAATGTAGTAACATGTATTTATTTAAATTAAAACGTTCATATTAGTAATGTAGAAAACTTGATTTAAATTGTATAAGTAACAAGTTTATTTAATAATAATAACCTAGAAATCTTATTCGATATTAAATCATTTCTCGTTGCATCCTTTTCAATCGTGGTTTTTTTGATTAAAAATGGAATGGATTTCTGCAAATGTTCGTTATATTAGAAATATAAAGCTGTACTTATAAATAAATACATATACTTATAAATTTATTTTGTATGTTTGTTGTAAAATTACTAGGTCATGTAAATGTAATTTTTTCCTTCAGCTCGGCGCGCATTAACAGTTTCGTAATATCGATTCCTCCATTCTTATAGTTCGATGATAGAATGATCGAGCCAATTGCCTCAGCTTTGTCAATCCACAGGCTGTGATTTAATTAATAGCATTGTTGGATTCTGCAGCTTCTGCAGCTTCAGATCCAAGCCGCAGATCCAAGAGCTAGACTAACCCGACATTACACCGAAGATTTTGAGGACGTCAGCCTTTTCGAGATTAGAATGACTCTCGAACAACTCAAAAACAACAAGGCACCTGGTGATGATGGTGTTATAGCTGAGCTTCTGAAGGCGGGTGGTACACCGATCCTCAGTGCTCTTCAGAGGCTATTTAACTCCGTCATAGCCAAAGGTCAAACGCCAAAGGCATGGCACAGAAGTGTGGTGGTGTTTTTCTTTAAAAAGGGCGATATAACCCTTTTGAAGAATTACAGACCCATCTTATTGCTGAGCCATGTCTACAAGTTGTTTTCGAGGGTCATTACGAATCGTCTCGAGCGAAGGCTTGACGACTTCCAGCCACCCGAACGCTGCGGCAAGTACATCACTCATCTTCGATTGGCTGATGACATCGTGATTATGGCTGAGACCTTGGAAGACCTCGGCACTGTGCTCGATGACAGCATCAGAAATGATGAAATCCGCAGGCGAACCAAAGTAATCGAGTAGACCGAAGAATTGCTAAATTGAAGTGGCAGTGGAAGGGGCACATCGCTCCCAGAACTGACGGCCGCTGGGGCAGCAAGGTTCTTGAGTGGCGACCACGAACAGGAAGACGCAGTGTGGGCAGGCCCTCAAAAAGGCGGACTGACGACATCATAAAAGTCGCGGGAAGCCGTTGGATGCGGGCAGCGCAAAATCGGCCGAAATGGAAATCCTTGGGGGAGGCCGTTGTCCAGCAGTGGACGTCTTTTGGCTGACATGATGATGATGATTGTTGGATTATCAGTGTAAGAAACTATTTGTAGAAAACAAAATTATTTTGTTTTTATTTACCGTCGATGTCAAAAGATGTTTTTGCGGGCTTTAAAGATCAGCTAAGTGGTAACTAATATATAAAGGAACAATTAAATATTTTTAGTACTGTAATACTAGTAATTTGTCTATGTTCTAAAACATTTAAAAAACAAACAAAAATTTACGTCATTTTATACATGCTGTTAAATGACGTGTACAATATTGTAACGTTAAGATTGTAATGTGTTATAGAATAAGAAAATATTATATTGTACACACTTTAGCTTTTTACTAAATACATAAATAAATATACAATGTTCATGTAATATATATTCCTATGCATTCGTAGTCCCGTGGGATCGCAATCCGGCTTAACAATCTAATGGACGATCGAAGATGTAACCCAATGTGAAGTGGATACCAATTTCTAGCTAGAATTTGAAATGATGTTATTGAAAAACTTCGTAGATACATGAAATTACTACGCATAAAATTAAAGAAATATACTATTAATTTCATATATGTATACGATTTGTTGTAAATTTATCTGATAAGCTAAAATAATCATGTTTTCGTTATCAAATAATGTGTACGGTTGGATTCGTTGCTCATATCTCGAAAAAAAAAGTGATCGCAGATGTTGTTTTTCGCGAAAAGAAAATGTAGTAAGCACCAAAAGCTTTTTATTCGTATAAAAAATTAAAGGGTTTTACAAAATAATTTCTAATGGGAACTCTGGACGAAATTTTATGTAACTAATAAAGTTAGAGAAAATTGTTTTTGTAACAATCATTTTTTGAATGTTTACCTTTTTGTTAAAATTGTGTATAGCTCAACGGCGTAGTATTAAATAGCTTTTCTATATCCCATTAAAGACTCATTTGGTTTTAAGGAGAAAGTTTGAAGCTTAGTCAACCACGCTGATTCAATGCGGGTTCACATTTCACTTGTCTATCACGTGGTACATACAGGTTTCCGAACGGTGATTTTCTTCATCGCCGATATAAATTATATAAACATAAATTAATTCTATGATAAACGATTTGGTTCTTGTGCGGATATGAACACGCGATCTTCGGCAAAGATATACTTGCTCTATCCACTGGGCCAAATCAAAATGGCAACTAGCACAATTAATTTGGTCTCCCCTTTTGAATTTAGTGTATCAGTGACTCTACCTATGTATTAATAGCAATTTATAGGTTTAATTTTGACTAACCCAACGTTGCTATGAAAAATAAATACAAAGGTTGACTAGCTTTGATATGAGTTGGATGATATTTTATAATGACGGACAGCAAAGCTAATTTAAAACGAAAAAAAGATAGGGAAGAACTTCGAAATTGTAAAAAAAAAGTTAAAGACGGAAAACTTTACAGCAAAAAAGTGATATTACTAAAAATGATTGTCTCCACTAGACTATATAATTGTCGTTAATTACCAATAATCATCTCGTGTTTTATATTAACACATAGAACTTAACACTTACTTGGTGGTAGAGCTTTGTGTAAGCTCGTCTGAGTAGATACCACCAACTCATCAGATATTCTACCGCAAAACAGCAGTACTTGGTATTATTGTATTCCGGTTTGAAGGGTGGATTAGTCAGTGTTATTACAGGCACAAGGGTCATAACATCTTAGTTCCCAAGGTTGGTGACGCATTAGCGATGTAAGCGATGGTTACATTGCCAATGTCTAAGGGCGTTGGTGACCACTTACCATCAGGTGGGTCATATGCACGTCCGACAACCTATCTTATATATTAAAAAAATATCGACTATTCTATAACTCAATAATTACTTCAGCATGCCCATTATCCTACTAATATTATAAATGATAAAAGTTTAGATGTTTGTTTATTCAATCTTGGAACAACTGCTGGAGTGGATTAGAGATAGCTTATACTCTGACTTAACACATAAGCTACCTAACATCTATCTCACCCGTCGCACTCGGACGAATCCGCGGGCGGACGTTAGTTTTTCATATTTTTACTTAATATTTGAGGCATATATAAAAATAAGTATAAAAGCGTTTTTAAAAATACTATCTCAGATATAATAGTGGATATTGGTATATCTGTTCGAAATTAATAGACTTTGGCGTCGTTTGGTCGAACAACATAAAAATTGGTATGTGTATGGTTTTTTTTTAAAACAGAGATGGTTTTTACACATTGCTATAACTCGCTACTAGATGGCGTTACTTCACATTTCGGTTCGGTTTAAAGAACTTTATTTTTCTCATTAAGACCTTAGTCACTTACACGAGAACAATATTATATTACTAGTTAATATTTACAAGGTGCGGGTAGATAGAAAAAAACACAAAAAAAAAAGTTACAAGTAAGAAGCAAGTTCAATGTTGTAAGGCGCTGGTCCAAGTTATAAGAGGTCTTAATACAAAGTTTCATTATTATAAATATATTTTAATAGTTTATTTTTAAAAATGTTGAGAGTACTTGCTTCTTTCATCAACTTTAAGACCGTTCATCGGATCGCCAAAACATAATATATTCCCGTAAATCCTGTCGGAAAATTGTTTACTAACAAAATTAACAAAGACATTGCCTTATTTAACCTTAGCTTACAATATTTCAATTTTATATAATCTATGTACTATGCTTGGATAAGTATTTTCCACTTACCGAAATATTAGACTACCTATTTCAGTGACCAAAACATTAAGGTTATAAATGATTCTCTCTCTCTTCCAGTGCCTCTCCAACTAGTGAAGGTATAAATGATTAAGGACACTTATTTACATAAATAAGACGAAAAATCCTCGTGTCTTAATAATCGATTCAGAACTCCCAATATATTACGCAAGGATTATTGATAGAATCAAAATAATCCATCACCCGGAAAATAATCAATGTAATCCTCAGATATCGCATAATTATCTGTACTTATTTCTTACGATCGTTATGTTGTCGATCCGTCGATGACGTCCAACCATGATATATGGCTGTCCGTTTGATGGCCAGAGTGACATACCAGCCAAAAAGTATGTAGTCACTCTCGTCCAAATGTAATTATTCTCAATAAGTCAGCGGCACAGTCTCGCCGGGATATATATGTGTGTAGACATTATTAAATATAGCCGGCTCTTGGTATAGTGATACATGTCACTGGGATTATAGTACTTTTTTTAAATTAATTGTCATTAATTAGTTTGTGATATGATAAATAGAGCTAGTATTTTTTTCTTATTTTTATTAATTTAATTTAAAACGAAAAAAAGATAGGGAAGAACTTCGAAATTGTAAAAAAAAAGTTAAAGACGGAAAGCTTTACAGCAAGAACGTGATATTACTAAAAATGATTGTCTCCACTAGACTATATAATTGTCGTTAATTACCAATAATCATCTCGTATTTTATATTAACACATAGAACTTAACACTTACTTGGTGGTAGAGCTTTGTGTAAGCTCGTCTGAGTAGATACCACCTACTCATCAGATATTCTACCGCAAAACAGCAGTACTTGGTATTATTGTATTCCAGTTTGAAGGGTGAGTTAGTCAGTGTTATTAGAGGTACAAGGGACATAACATCTTAGTTCCCAAGGTTGGAGACGCATTGGCGATGTAAGCGATGGTTAACATTTCTTACATTGTCAATGTCTAAGTGCGTTGGTGACCACTTACCATCAGATAGCCCACAAGCTAGTCCGCCTACCTATCCTATAAAAAAAAACAGTCAGTACAGTCGGACAGAATGTTCTGCACTCGGTTAGTGCAGTTTTTTCGTACTACTATTCTTCGTAGAATTATACTTGAAGCTGTAGAGATCTTAGATCGATTTTTTGTAAAATCTGAGTTTATTAAATATGGTTTAAATTTTTTTAATTGTTAAGTTGAATTCAAGGAAATAAAAAAGAGCATATTTTATAATATTGGACTATATTTTTATAATATTTGTACTGATACAGAACCAATTTAAAACACACAGTATTGTCAATCAGTTTCGACCGTATTTCGTTTTAACAAATCTTAGATGACTGATAAGTTGTGAATGACGTCAACAAGTAGCATGCGCGTACGTCTTTTTAAAATAAACGATAATGTTTGAGTCATAAAAATAATACGAATAGAGTTAATCATATTAACGTTTTATAGAGATTTGTTTGTTTGTTCGCTTTTTTCAGTTTCACACAAAAACTGTTAATCCGATGGTTATAAAACTTTCATATAGCTTTCAGGACGGACAGCCTTAACTAAAGCTATAGATCGAAAGTGAGTTTGTTCATTTGATTATTATGAAATGTTGCATGCACGTTGTCAGGGATTCATCAAAGGACATAGGGTGGCTCACACCTGCACCATTCCACTTTCAGGCGTGGGCGACGCCGTGGATTAAAACTATTGTGAATAAATAGCCTTTTAATCATAAACGTTTGATTTAGATTAATTTACAAATTGAATTCGATTAGTAGTTTTTGAAATAGGGAGCCTTGACTCCTACGAAAGAAAATGCTGTAAATTAATCTGTACAGAGCGGATAGTCTTCTATATTCGCTCAAGTATACCCAGAGATTATATTATGTTCAGTATAATTTGATAAGATTAATATTGATTCAAATACCGTAGCTATATTTAGAACATACGGGAGCAAGAAAAAAATTAATTAAAACTAAATTGAGACGACCGAACAGAAGTTCATGTTCTAATCGAATAACTTACTTTTTAAACAAATCTTTTCCCAGGACATATAATCCAAAGCATGGAATAACACAATAAGCTACATTCCGCTGATTAAGCGTTAACCTCTATTGTCTTCATGCTTCGGGCTAACATAACTCCTCCCCCCTTAAGTTCGAAATCATCAGAGACATCTGGATTCTGAGGGTTTCGACCCTTACTTAAAAATTTATCTTTCAACTTATTGAAAATTAAAATTAAACATGACAATTAATATTAAGTATAAAATTAGGGTCCATACACTGACACTATTCACTTTTATTATAGATTCTATTTCACTTTCACTCTCACTGAAACTATTTATCTTGAAAGCCGCAGATAAGTATTTTATATCATCCAAATTGATTCCTTTAATATCGATCGGATCGGCAGGAATAGATATATTTTTATTCTGTATCTCAGGTAGGTTAATATTAGGTGTAACCTTGTATTCAAATTTTTCCAATATATGTTGAAAATAAAATAACTGGAGATCGCCAAGGATGACCTCGCAGCCAGGAACGATTTGTACTAGATAAGTTCCAATCATAGACGTTTTTGTTACGTCATTTCCACACTTGTAGGATTACTTCCTTATCTCTTGAATATATTATCCAACGAGCAGCAGAAAGACGTTGTGCTTTAATTTTTTCTATAAAAACAACGCGTCGATGACATTGTGTTAGATTATCGTAAAACTGCATCAATTGTTCCATACACGTTATCGTTGAATAAGGTACGATGTTATGTTCAGTGCATATGTACTGGTTATCGCTGAGAATTTCTTGACACGGGGACGCGACCGATAAGTATTTTGAATCTTTCACCATAAGGAAGGGATATTCGGGAATAATAATAAAAGTTTCATTTTTAACTTGATCCAAGATACGTAATGAATACATTTTATAATAATGATATATTTTATTATCTGTAAGAGGGACTTCCATAATAAATGTTATCTGGTTTCCTTTTACATAAGCTTTAACAGACAATGTTTGTTCTATCTTAATCATATTACTTTCTATTACAGGGTACATTAAACTATGAAATTTTTCTATAGAAGTAAATATGTAATACAATTCTGTTGTATTAATTATAGTTTGATGTAGCACAGAGATTTTACTAAAGGCTAAGGCTACGGTAGGCATTCTCACACCCTTACAAAATTCGGTAAAATTTATTATTGCATAACCAGAATGTTGAGTCGTTGGTAAGGATACTCTTAATTTAGAACGCGGTGGAAGTTCAAGAATATACTCTTTGTCATTATATATTATAGGAATTCTTGATGAACTCGTTATCAATATTTTATGCTTTATCGTTAACAATCAATCCATCATATTTCGGATCTACATCATACACATAAAATTTTTGAAAATTATTACTGTTGAACATTGGCATTAAAGGGATGTTAATAGCTTCATTATGAGTACTTGTAGCATGTGTGCTTATAACTTCAAATGGTTCTTATGAAATAAAGTTATTGAAATAGTAATATGCCTTTTAAGGGCTAATGAAAGAACGCGTGCTTCCAGTATCTATCATAAATTTAGCATCTATTTCTGGGATATATATATGGAAGTTTTAGGTGTGTTTCGCAATTTAACTCTATCGATTCTGTAGGTTTGAGGCTATTATTGAAAAAAAAATCTATTTTATTTTCGTCATTAGGGTCATTAGAATTTTTTTGGGCAGAGTCTTCGTCTGTCTCTTCTTTGCTATACATTATGTCATTATAGTTATAACCGTCATAGGGCTCGTTTTCTGAAACGTAGAGGTCTGGGTCCTAATAGTTTTCGTTGTCATAATTGTAGTCATATGTATATGTCTCGTTAATAGGGAAAGTCGGTTTATGTTGTGCTACGGTTCTCATAGACACGTCATTTTGTCCTGTTACGTCTTGTTGTAAATTAGGCCTGTAGCCAAATTGTGTTTGTGGTCTATAATTATTACTATTAAAATTTGGACGGTAACCTAACTGTTGAGTTGGTCGGTGTCCGTATTGAGGATTAACCCTTGGTGGTGGTATCTGTGGTCCTTTAGGAACTCCGAATCTATATGGGGATAAATTTGGTCTATAACCTGTAGGCATATACATGGGTTGTATTTGGCTTACTTGTTGTATTCCATATTTAAATTGGAGTTGTTGGTTGGACGCGTTAAAAGGCATAGAATTATTCTGTTTATCAATAAAATTAATATGATTATTAGGTTTAACATGTGTCGGTTGATTAAAAAAGTTATTAACTTTAGCATTTGATACTTTACTTCGCTGATTGTATTGTTCGCGAAAGTTCACTTCCTCCAACACGATACTTAATGCACTCTCTAAATATGCAGGCGATTTTAACCTAACTATTCTTACAATATTTTCAGTTAAATTATATAAAAAAAACGTTTAAAGATGTATTATTATATATAATTATTTTACTCTGCTTAACATCCTCGTTTAAAATTTGATTAACTTTTGACAAAAGAACTGAACGCACCGACTGGATTCTATTACAAAAATCAAGGTAACTTTCTCCTGAATTTATCTTTAAATTTTTTAATTCTATAGCGATACATTCTTCACTACGTAGGTCTCCAAAGTGTTGAATTAACAAATCTTTAAATTAATTCCATGATGTTATATCCTCGCGCTCGCTGATAAGCGAAGCGGCCTTGTCTACTAAGCGACTAGTGATGCTATGCATAATATAGACATTTTGTGCATCACTGCCTTGAAATTTATTTATAACATATTCACATTTTCTTATGAATAAGTTTAATTAGCGCTTGTCGCCACCAAAAAGAGGAATTAATTTTAAAATTTCGTTAGGAATCAGAGTTATATGATCCATTACGATTTTATATAATAATCAAAAATATATTAAAATTATTAATTTTACACACTTCAACTTATATTAATAATATTTTATTTAAACAATCTAAGTATATAATTTTTCACTTTTTATATAAATTCATTAAATTTTCATTCAAACAAAAATCTTTCTCGATATTACATTAAAATTCTTAATTAAAATATAAGAAAACCAGAAAACATTATAATAGGAGAAGTTTATCCCAAAATAACAAAAAGGCGAAGGAAGGTGAAAAGTTCTACTCACCAACCGGTCACCAGCATCGTCGGCTCCTGGACTCCTTCTTCACTGTCTTATTTATTTGGTTCTGGATTGTTTCTTACAAACCCTCGAAATCCTAACTATTCACGGATTTTGACGCTAAATTATTAAGAACGAAGGCTGTAATTAATTTGAAACAAGCTGCGCCAGACAAGATAAAGGGAGCAAGAAGGATATTTAAAAAAAAAATTATTGTTTTTAATTTTAAAATATTTAATTAAAACTAAATTGACACGACCGAACAGAAGTTCATGTTCTAATCGAATAATGCTACTTTTTAAACAAATCTTTTCCCAGGACATATGATCCCAAAGCATGGAATAACACAATAAGCTACATTCCGCTGATTAAGCGTTAACCTCCATTGTCTTCATGCTTCGGGCTAACATAACTACATCGTTTAATAAGTAATTCAAATTGTTATTATTAATGATAAGATATCACCACGTTTTGTGAGGATGTTGTATGTAATATAGGTATATATATAAACATAATTTAAACAACGGATTTAAAAATATACAATTATAAAGACATTTGTATTTAAAATTGAAACTTTTAAAATAATACATTTTTATTACAATTAAAAGTTAATTACGCTACATTGCTATTATTATTTAAATACGTAATCAGTTAATTAATGCAATCGGTATTTGTATCTAGATAGACTTGTCTTGTCTTGTTTTGTCTGATGAATTTTTATTTTATTTTATTTCGTTAAGGAAACAAACAGTACAAATATGTTTATTATTTAAATAAAATACAAAGATAAAACATTGACCAATACAGTTTCCAAAAGTAAACAGTACATAATAACGCGAGCAAAAGAAAAAAGAAATGTGAATTACAAAATAATCTAAGTCAAAAATTAACAAAACGAGTGACAGTTTAATTACAATATCAACAGCGACTAGAATTCAATTAATAAATATTAAATTATTACAAACAAATAAATAAAGAAATATAAAAATATGTACACAACCACAAAAATATACAATATATTTGTTACAGTTTTGCCAATATTCGCCAAATAACTGTCGAAACATTAGCTAATACCGACAATTATTCTAGAATTATCTTCATTAGTTGAATTAAAGAAAATGTACGTAATATAATATATCACGTAGCAAATATATTATATCATTATGCCATATATCTATCGTCACATAATTTAATTGTTCTGTGTACAAAGTTAGTGAGAGCGACCTTGATTTTTTTGAGTTTTTCCATCACAAACAGCGTGGGGCTGAGTCCTGTCAGGTCGCATCGGATTGCCATTTCGTCCAATTATGAGATCGTGATAATAGAGGTGGCATTTGTATAACTGGCTAGTACAATTTTTTTGAAATAAAGTTAAATTATTGAATTAAAAAATTAAGTTTAAGAAATAAAATGCAATAAATTCCATTATATCTATATGCAAATATCACCATGTATACATCTTCAAAATGATATATTTAATTTATTGCCATGACGTAAATACTTAGATTTAATATGTAATGATAAAAATGTTCGACATTCCTTAAATAAAGATCGATGTTGATTCCAGGCTGAGTAATTGAATCTATTTTGATATTATCTTTTATATTTTATTTATTTATATGGCAGTTTATTGGACAGCTAAAATATATGTATTTTACACATTGCGTATTTACCCAATGCTTAAAGTATTCTCTCTTCATCCAACATTAGGAAATTCAGCAACGAAAGTTTGAGCAAAAGAAAATAATTGGTAATTGAATTCAAAAGAAAATATAATTACAAAAATTACGTGATATGCTGTGAAAATAAAATTGAGACAAATATATATATTTCTAATTGTCATTTAAATACCTCGCGTTAAGGAGCGCGTCGCGAATCGCGTTCTGTATTCTGTATATAATTGTTATTTGACAACAATTGTTTTAATAACATATTGTGTATTTTATAGATAGGTATATACGGTAAAATTACTTTGTAGAGTTGTATAAGGCTAGATCAATATTTCTCAAGAGCAGTGAGTTTAGTGAACTTATATAAAAATGGAGCAGATATTAATTTTAAGCTTTACTTTTATAAAATACTTAAGCAGAGGTTAAATTCTACTCATTTTTATCGGCTGCGATACGTTTCCGATTCTATTCGGATCTGACTTCAAACGAACCGCAACTGGAGTTGTGTTAATAAAATATTTAAAAAAAAAAAACAGTTAAACTGCAACGATTACGTTTTAATGGAATTGGTCCCCAGTTACATAGTTATACATACAATCTTTGCTGTGCTGAGTCGACTCTGAAAATACATTACAGTAACAGCCTGTGAATGTCCCACTGCTGGGCTATGGCCTCTTCCTCTCTTTTTGAGGAGAAGATTTTATAAAATCTACTAGCGTTTTACACGCGACACGCTAACTACCAATTTACATAGCTTTATCTTCAAAAATTAAAGATTTTCGTACATTTTCTAAAACCCTTCTTTAGTGGTTACCTACTGCGTAAAAGAAACACCTATGCAAATTTTCATGATGCTATCCTCAGTAGTTTGTGCTGGCGTTGATGTGTTAGTCAGTCAGTCAGTTAGTATAAAATAAACGACTTTTTTTCGTTCATAATAACCCAAAAAGTCGAGTAATATACATAATAACCCAAAAAGTCGAGTAATATACAAATTAGAGGAATATAGAATACTTTTTTTTGTTACAATTGACAGCAGATATGACACTAAAACATAAGTTCAGCTATACACGTAATATCTGGAGAAGCATTACATTTATTTATTGATTGCCAAAGGTAAATCTGCCACTGGTTTGTGAAAGGCAATACATAATATCGTAAGAATTTTAACGTCAGTTATTCCTAGTGTAATTAGATATACTTTTACTTACTTAGATTCTAAATGAAAAAACGACGAATAGATTCAATTTATAAGATTATCGATTTCTTTATTTATATTATAAATGCGAAAGTAAGCATGTTTGCTTAACTGAAACTAAATAAAAGTAACTGAGGTATACAAAGCAAGCCGTATTATTGTCGGTGAATATTCTTACTTCTTTTTTTAAATCAACTGCCTCAGAACTTAGATTATTCGCCAATCCGTTTATGTATATTACTTAAATTAAACAAATATACTTATATCAGAGATAGCATTCTTTACATCCATAATGCAAGGTGTCCCAATAAAAAACGATAGAAGAGATATATAAGTTTTCGGGTCCAAATTATGTGATATTCATTTTAAATATAACACTAAGCCAACATATATGTATGGCCATAGGTGAAATAACTGGTGAAAATAAGCGAAGATTTCAGGTTCAAACCCGGACAATCACTGAGGTTTGACATGATTAAATGTGTTTATAATTCATTCTTACTCGGCGTTGATAGAAAACATCGCGGGCATATCATGACAGAAGTAATAATTCTAGTAGCATGGTTGAATAAAAACTAGATGTTCTCCTCAAAAGAAGAGAAGGCTTTACTCTAACAGTGGCTAACGATTTTACCTTATAACGTATATTGTAAATTGTAACATTACAGCAGTACACAAATCATTTTAAATACTTATTTACCTACTTATGTACTAAATAATGGAACATATTTATATATTCTTAAATTAAACTATTGTATCATTTTACTTTCTCTAGCTTATACTATAAAACACAATCCAGACTCCATTCCATTTTACGTCAATCACTGTGTGAATTTAAGTCGTGATTTTACCGAGAAATCAACGTGTTCCTATTCTCTCGCAATCTTTTCCTTCTCGCATTTTTTTTTTAGTTCACAGTAATGTAAATTTAATAAAATAATGCAGTACTAAGCTATAGCGTTTTAATGTACTAGCGTGGATGTATTTCCCAGAAACCCAACGGCGCTGTAACACAGAGTCGAAATGGAGATCTAGGCATAAATCATCATCATCTATAAAGCTAGGCTCGCAGCGTAGCTCCAATGAAAACCACACTTTAAAATTAAACCGGTCAAAACCAAATTGAATCAGTTGAACAAGCATTCGTGTTATTTTTTTCTTATTTGATTACATACATACGACTGGGGACCGATAGCGATTTCTTACTTTACTTGGATCCAGCTCGTGTTTCTCTGGAGCCAAAAAATCTTTAAAATGGTCAATTTTACGATAAATTATTCCATTCCATTTCATTTATTTGCGATAAGTAATTTTGTTGTGAGTTATGTGGTGTGTCGTAATTCGTGGCGTTATTTTTTGCTTTTGGATACTCGGATTGGATTGAATATATAAATAAATTGAAAAGAAATTGTAGTCACATATTGGATTTGTAGTTTCCAAGTAAGTTTATCATATAAACTTGCCTTTCGCGCCGCAGGTCGTAGGTTCGATTCCCACCCAAGACAAACATTTGTGTGCATGAACATGTCTGTTTGTTCTGAGTCTGGGTGTAATTATCTGTATAAGTATGTATTTACAAAAGAAAAGTAGTATATGTAATATATCAGTTGTCTGGTTTCCATAGTACGAGTTCAGCTTAGTTTGGGACCAGCTGGCCGTGTGTGAATAATGATATTATTATTATTTTTTAGGCATATGCCGAGATATTTTTCGCTATTGGAGATTTTAATTATTTCATTATGCATTGCTGAGGGCATCAACACGGGTAAAGGTTTATTTTTTTGTCTATTACATATAGATCTTACAGTTTTAAAATGTGAGAACTAAAGGAAACATGATGTGTATAGTGATATAAAATGTTCATTGACGTGCGTTTAAAAATGCAACATAACACCTTCTTCCGGTTATGTCTTTAAATATCACTTTTGAAATTTAAGCAATGCGTGCCACGGAACTCTCGAGTCACGATTCAATCGATTTTTTTTACAGAATCGTAATGTTACTCATAATGTTTGGTTCGTAACGAGTTTGTAAAAGTTTTCGATATTTTTGTGAAAACGCGTACACATATAAACAGACACAGCGAGGGATTTTTAATTATAATATGTGATATAGATGAATTATTTTCTATATCTGCGTAATTTAGATCTAGTATCGTCACAATATATCGCGGTAATGACCGTTGACGTATAAGTTTCAAAGATACGATATATATACAGACCAGATAATCTCAATATCTTGAAAATGTATCGAATATATTTGTAATGATTATTTGTAATTATGTATTTAAAAACCATTACATATGTATAAGAAATATAAATTTAAAAACAATAAAACCCGACCTTATAAATGCGTTGTGTTCAAATACATTTTTACTTGGTGGTAGGGCTTTGTGCAAGCTCGTTTGGGTAGGTACCACCCACTCATCAGATACTCTACCGCAAAACCGCAATACTTGCTATTGTTGTGTTCCGGTTTAAAGAGTGAACGAGCCAGTATAATTACCGGCGCAAGGGACATAAAATCTTAGTTCCAAAGGTTGGTGGGGCATTGGCGGTGTAAGCGATGGTTAACATCTCTTACAATGTCTATGGGCGTTGGTGACTACTTACCATCAGGTGGCCTATATGCTCGTCCGCCTTACTGTGCCATAAAAAAAATGAATTATTTTTCTTGTTGGTACTATGAAACCGATGAATTAAAAACCTTCTCCTTATTGAAGTCGGCTAGAAATAAGTATGTTTCAGTATGGTACAGAACGTAAATTTATCATGGCCGGACATTCTGCTAGTCTTCCCTCAGAAGACGAGATACTTATTGAAACAGAAAATTTATATTTTTGGTTTGTCATTAATGTCCCGAGTCGATGATAACATAACTTTATCAGAAATCTTAAAGAATAAAGAATCCGTACTTTCGTATCGATATTAAATTTAAGCGTTCAATGTCTATTAAGGAAATTTACTATTAAGCTATTTTATCTGCTTTTTCATGGATAAAATCGGAAAGGAAACGTGAAAATGAGATAGTTTTTTTTATAGATAATGGCTATTTGACAATCAATCAATATAATGAATTATTAGAAATAGTTGTAGTTGTTATTTCTTTTATTATTATAGTTTTGAATATCTTTATTATACACAAATGATCTTACAAGAAGTGAATTTAACTTATTATTTGCCTCTGGGGTTGAATGTCTAAGGCATCAAAAAATCCATGAGACCGACATCCAGGGTTGTACTTGATCCAATAAATTCAAAATTAAAAGTCCTTATTTAACGTAGAAGTGATACACTTGCTTATTGATTGAAATGAATCTACCACCGGTTCGGAAATAAACACCTCAGACCTGAGAAGAACCGGTGAAAGAAATTCAGCGGGGGTTTTTTTTTAATAACTCATCTTTTACCATTTTAGGCGATTTACATAATAACATAATAATATTCTTATTTATTTGAAATGGCCTGGAGGCGATCGTTTCATTCCCAAGGTGTGCAATCATCTAAAAAGCCATTGGTTGTGTAATATCCGTTAACACACAAGTTCCTTAACAATTCTTTTAAATTTCACAATTGAATATTTTTAACGCTTATATCGAAGATTAATTTTCAAGAAGAAGATTTTCATCTTTAAAATATTGTATAATACATTTTGAAATTAATGCTATATAATTATTTTTTAATTTATGCCTTTATTGGATATTAGATTAGATAATGCATATTGTTTCAGAAGAATGCAATTACACTCAGTGTTTATTCGATCAATCAATAGATTCAAAGGACAGTTTTAAAAATAAGGATTAATTCGATAAGATTGTTTTTGAACGGTCGATTTTTCAAACGTCTTATTTACACAATGGAGTCCGCACATCTAAAGTCAGAAGCTTGAAAGACTAATGAATAAAATGTTTAGTAATCTGCATATGCTCTGTAAATATAAATTTTACTTGTAAAAGTTTGCTTAGCGCTGTTCACGTAAACATTTATTTCGCTCTTTCCGGTACTATTGATTTTACATTCGAAAGGAGAAGACACATCATAGTTTAACTAATCGACCGCTAAACGTTTATAAGTAAATCCAATATTATTCGAAATATTATACACTACATATCTAATACTAGCTGCCCGGCCCAATTTCGATATTTGATTTTGTACATTTTTTAATGAATAAGGTATAAACATTCACCAATCGATCTATTCGCCCATACGGTGAAGTACTAGAGGCATATAATAATTATGTGCATAAAGCTCCCTGCGTATTTTTTCATGCGTTTATTTATTATTGTTTTCTTAGGTTCTGTCTACGACTTCTACGTGTGGCTCATCGTACATTCGTCCCACAATATGAGAAAGATCTTTTGAATAAGGTGGCTCCTTATTTGTTTTCTTTTTAATATTGGTAAATGGTCACCACCACCCGTAGACATTGGGACTATAAAAATATTATCCATCCGTTACCAATGCGCCCCCAACCTTTATGAACTAAATTGTTCGTCGTGCCTTTAGTTACTTTGGCCCATTCGCCCTTCAAAATGGACAATACTAAATATTGTTATATGGCGATAGAATGTACCATACATACTAATGGAACATATAAAATCTTTGCGCCGACTACTTCACCATCGCATCGTTAGCTACCACCATAGTGTTTTTTCTTGCGCGAGTATTTTGAATTTGCCGTATGCTATGCCGTATATATGTTTAATTAATATGGCCAACGTTGGCCACTCCATCCAATGTACGGAATCCAATCTTGTGCGGAGCTTGTCGGCAAGTTTTTCTGCTTGGTTCGACAGTATTCCCGGCAGCTCCAGCAATTTAAGTCTTTATGTCCGCCACAAATCCCGAGTCTGTCAAGCTCTATAATGTTCATTCGCAGCAGCGGGCGTAAACTAGTTTATCACAATTAACAGCGACGACTTGTATTTTACTTTTACATGATTAAAAATATTAAGAACCACTGTACTAGGCTATTGAGGAAGTTACCAGCATTAATAATAATAATATCCCTGGACCTCGGGGTCTGCGGCTTTATATCACTAGCCACTAGACCAACGAGGCAGTCAAACCCGGTCAAGATTAATAAACCTTCACTATATTAATCGATCGGGTTCGAATTCGTAATCTTCGGTTAAGATGTAAGATTATAATCGTATATATTATTATCTTATTATAGTTTGAATTATTAATTTAAAAAAAAAACACATTTCATTTCAGGTACAGCTGGCGAACTTCCATCATTATTCGTTTCACAATTGTATGGCGCTGCGTAAAGTGCAAATATTGATGAATACATGTAATTGTGTTCCCTTCTTCTTCCCGCAAAGGGGTAAATATATTTTACATCTTCACTAGATGTCTAAATTGGACTAAATTTAAAAATATAGCAGATATGGCCCAGTGGTAAGAACGCGTGAATCTTATCCGATGATCGTAGGTTCAAACCCGGACAAGCACCACTGAATTTGATGTGCTTAATTTGTGATTATAATTCATCTCGTGCTTGACGGTGAAGGAAAACATCGTGAGGAAACCTGCATGTGTCAAATTTCACTGAAATTCTATCACATGTGTATTCCACTAACCCGCATTGGAGCAGCTTGGTGGAATAAACTTCAAAACCTTCTTATAAGAGGAGAAGTGGGCTTAGCCCAGCAGTGGGACATTGACAGGCTGTCACTGTTTGCCTTATTTATAAGCGTTGCTTAGCAGCTGATTTCTCTATTTCTGTCGTTATTGATTTGACATTCGAAAGAAAAAGACACAGGATTGTGTAACTAATCACTTGCTAAGCAAAATTTATAAGTGAGGTCGTAAATGAACAATAAAAGAAAATAAAATACAATAATAAGATTGTGAATATATGTTTCTCTTAATGATCTTTAACATAATTTTTATTGTTATTTGAATGCACTTGTAGAGCACGTGGCTGCTCTACGATATCTGTATATTTTGTTTTAATTTAGACTTATGTATCGTAATGAAATAACAAAAAATAAATAGATAATATATTACTTGGTACTAAAAAATTCAGTTTCGATATACTGTATACATATAAAATACACACATATACAATATGGTCTTTTGTAACGAATTCCTTAACTTTGAATAAATAAAATTGTAGTTGCTTCATGGAGAGTAAGTGGGTGGTATACTGGACCTTATAATAAGGAATTCTTTACTATTTATATTTTGATTCTTGAATGAATGTTTGTAAAAATATGTCAAAATAACCTTTATAAAACGTTAATAATAATAATATGTTCCCGCATAGTGCTTACGATATTTACATATGAAACAAAAGTTTTTCATTAATACTATTTGTTTCAGATTACGGAAGAATTTGTAATTTTCATGATATCGAGTGCCTGGAAAAAATGATAAGTAGGTAGTAGTACTATTTCAAAAAATGAAAGTTAAACTTATGTATGCTTGATAATTTTTATGTTATGTTAAGTATAATATATTTTATTTAAAATAAATAATATTTTTTGTTAAATAAGGAATAATGGGTCTTTCAAGATATCATAAAGTGAGAATTAGAGGCGTTTTTCCATGATCGACTTTCCTCATTCGGTTTGTTCTTGATCTATTTTTAATTATCACTTAGAATATAAAAGATAAGTGTATTATGATAGAGTAACTAATGTCATGTGAAACAATGTGTATTCAAATTCTTGAATGTCCTTTTTTATTGCAGTTCCAAGTTGGCTTAACGAAGAAGCTGATAATAATAGTATAAAGGATGATCGTTTCAATAATTTGGTTAAATGTATGCCAGAGTGTGAACACTACGACTATCCATTGGAAGTGGCTTTGGGAGTGCTATCTAAAAAAGTTCCGCTGAGTGCGACGTCATTCTTGTAAGATCATTTATGTTTATTATAGTAGCTAATCGTCCCGGCTTCGCACGGGATTAGAGGAAAAAGTATTTTGGATAGGATTAGCGTAAAATCCGTTTTTAGTGAGCGTCTACTTCGTGGAAGGAGTAACCATGACAAGGAGATTGACTTGGAAGGAGAATGACCAAATATCCACTACTAACGACCTATGTAGACTTATAGTCCACTAAACAGAGAGTAACTGTATAAAGCTATGACTATATAAAAAGTAATAATAGTTTAACAATTTTTTGCTTCACTATTTATTTAAATCCATTACAGTTGGATATATATATATATATATATATATATATATATATATATATATATATATATATATATAGTGGTCATATAATTAGAAACACTTAATAAACTCATTAAATGCATAAAATATAAAACATATCTTAATTTTAATTACAAAATGAGTCTTACACATGTAGGAGTTTATTTTCTGTTACTGACCGCTTGGACGCCTAATTAGAAACATTTTAAAATTATATATTAGCCAACTGCGCAGGAGATATTATAGTGCACAAGTGGGTGCGCAAACACAGGTGCACTCTCTTTTCCTTAGCTTTCATAATCCGATGGGACGGCAATCCGACACGACCGGAAAGAGTTCAGGCGCAGGACCAACGGCTTAACGTGCTTTCCGAGGCACGGGAGTGTTCACACTTCCACCTTCCAGACTCCGGGCTGCTACTGAGAATTTTCTGACAGAAAAACCCAATAACTATTTATTGGCCCGACCTGGGAATTGAACCCAGGACCACCGGGTCTGCAGCCTAATATCTAGCCACTAGACAAACGAGGCAGTCATGTATATAACTATATATATATATATATATACATGTATTCTTAAAAATTATTTAATCGATACCGACTTATGAAAAGACTTCTTGGTTTCCACATACATTTCACTTTTTCAGATAGATCACGACGGTTTTATATCTCACACTTTATTGTATACAGTATATGTTTTTAGCAAAAATACTTTATTCGCATTTTCAACGCTACTACAATACTACTGTATAGCGATTGATAATAATAAATTATTATAATATCTCTTTTAGCGACAACATCGATCTAGAGAATCGTTCGGTTGTAAATGTCTTCTTCAACGATTTGGTTGCTACGCGCTATCGTCGAGATGTTTACTTGAATTGGCAGAACATTTTAGGTAATTACATACTTAATATATAATATCAGTCTAACCAGTTGATTTAGTTGCTAACCTATTCGTTTAAAAATAGAATAAACGATGTTCGAATTCTAAAAAAGGAAATAAAGTATAACTTTATACTATTGCACCCTTTTCCACCAGCACTCAGACACACCGTCCCCAAAATCCTTTCACGACAACGCTGATGCTTTTGTTCAAATTTTTACTTGTGATCGACGATTTACTGTACCTCGCCCTCTGTATATTGAGCTATATGCAACATATTATTATATTATATAGCCTAACCCGTTCCTGGAACTATAAACTGAAATAATATGGAAGTTCTTTATTTATCGGATTAGTAGTTGTTTGTGTGAATACGGAAATACAAACGAAGTATTGTTACTAGTATATAATATTAGTGTGATAAAAGTGGATGGTGGTGTATTTGTTTGAAATAAAACACCGTCTGACTGATTAAAATGATACTCAAATTCAAATTCGAAATATTTTATTCAATATTGACTTTAACTAGAAACTACCACACTGGTTCGGAATAGAAAATCAGCGGGTTAATTTATTTAATGATAAATACATCGTTTTTATAAATTAAGAAATAGCCCTGCGGCGATCGTCTCTTTCCCAAGGTGTGCTGTCATCCATAAATTCATTAATTGTATTATAACCTTTAGCACACAAGCGATCCCTTACAATTTTTTTAAATTTAGCATTTGAGGCATTTTGAACGCTTTCTGGAGTCATGTTGTAGAACCGTATACATTTACCACAAAAGAGTTACTGACTCTATGCAGTCGAATAATTTACACGGTTTTTTGTTTTTTAACGGTGAATAATCTTCACTTTGTTATAAGATAGCGATGCAGCATTTTATCTTCTACACCGCTCAAACGATCGCCATGACATATTATAAATGTATATGTATTATGATTACATTGACGCAATGTACGTATTTCTCTTGAGATTAACTATTTCTGAGTATCTGATCATTCTATTAAATTTATCTAAAAATCTATTTCATATCGCGATCGATAAAATTGGATATTTAAGATTTTTTTTCTCGATCGAGTTGAAACGTCTCTCAAGTGTTCAATTGACGCTCATTATATGATCTCTCTAAAATAATTCCGAAAACTGTCATGATAACTCATTTTTATTGCTTAAACATCTACCTGATATCTATCTATTATTTTGAATATAATATTCTTTTTTTTTATTGACGGCCTTACTAATAAACGTTGCTTAGAGGCTTAAAAATGATTTCGCTCTTTCTGTTATTATTGATTCGTCATTTGAAAGAAGAAGACGTCACTATTTACTTACTTGTAAAGCGGTTATAAGTGAGGCCGTTATTGTTTTTTTATATATCTAACATATGTGTGAGCGTCGAATCATTTTAATAAATGTAATAGAATAGATCAGTAATAGTAGTTAATCATTTTTATTACATTTGAAAATATATTAAATTGCCACTAATAATTACACTATTAATGTCCCACTATTTAGCAAAGGCCCTCCTCGTCATGAGAAGAAGGTTGAGAGTTTATTTGACAGTGGCCTTTCGGTTTCCGGTTAAATACGAGATGAATTTTAAACATAAATTAAGCGTATGTAAAATCAACGGTCCTTGCACGGGCTTGAGAACTCACGATCATTATAAGGCTTACCTGTTTATTTTATTTTTTTAAAGCATGCCAGCTAGTTGTTTGTTTTTAAAGCATATTAATATTTGCCCACTAATTAAGCGCCCAGATCTTGTTAATAGTGAGGACGACAATAGCCCGAGGCGTCAGGATTGAATCCGCGACTTTTACATGGCTAGGTGGTCCGTAAACCATTGCGCCATTGACGCTTAAACGTTTTACTCCCTGTGCCATCTAATCGTTACAGTTGAAAATAACACTTCATTCGTTTGTATCACTATAAGACTTATTATTATTAATCGTTGATCGTAATCTTAAGTTCAAATCCAGACCAGAAACATGGAGCAAATAACTGTAGGAGCACATTTACATATCTATCGGATCATATTTACTTTAAAACGCTAAGGCTATTCTGTAAAAACTCATCAATGAATTATTATATCAGAATGGCTTTTATTTTACTTATTTTGTCTGAAATAGGTATGCGGCCCGGTAATGGGCTACCTGATGGAAAGTGGTCATCACCGCCCGTAGACATTAGCGATGTAAGAAATATAAAATATTCCAAACATCTTCAACGTGCCACTAACAGTGGGAACTAAGATGTTATCTCCCTTGTGCCTTTTTAATATCGCTGGAAAAACGCATTTACTCGTTTACCCCACCTGAAGTCGGACTCGCCGGCTCCTGGAACTCTAGTGAGAAAAAACCAGCGTTATCCTCAGTGTCACTTCGGTCGTCACGGGATCGCTTGTACATACTACCGTTAGGCCCTGGTGGAGATTTCGGCGGGGGGGGGGGGACGATGTATGTCGTTAATCACGCTCGACAACGCGAGATCTTTGCCGATTCACTCCTTTTAACCGGAACACAACAATATTAAATATTGCAGTTTGGCGTTAGAATATCTCATGAGTGGATGGTATCTACTCAGAGAGGTTGCACAAAGCCCTACCACTAAGCGATATGTGGCTATATAATACTTATAGCATAAAGGAAACAAGTATCAAAACAGCGGAGCAATGTATGCTTAGAACATTTCACGAGTGAGTTACGAAATGAGCTCTTACGGAATAGCGTTGCTGATTCAAATAATGAATTTTTAATTTCAGCTATAAGGAAACATTTTAAAGATATTATCAGTATTGTTATTGTAGACGAATGCGACCTTGGAAATTACGTTAAGCGATTTGCGTTTGTTGCTATCATAAGTGTTGTTAGCGATTTCCTATTTTTTTTTTTTAATATGTTGAAGGCTGGCTAACTTGGCTTTGTAAGGCTAATGTCACTATTTACAAACTAAGCGATCGTTTACAAGGTGTCATATATCCGCGTTAAATTGTTCGAAAATAATATTCAGTAAACAAATTGAGAAATTATATTGATTTGTAACTGAAACAGTTGTTTGTAATTTCCGTAAATATCTAATATTCCAATCGCTGGCTTGAATTGTTATTCTTTAATAACGTCATACTCTGTATAAAGATATAAAAATAATTATAGAGTTAGATTTTAGAGTTATAATAAAGCGAGGCAAAAAGCTAATTTTAAATAAAGAGCTGATTTCAGTATTTTATTCCAAGATCGCAATAATGATCGCAATAATTTGAAGATAATATCAGAAAATAAACTATCATTCCTTTGCGGTTGCATTATATAAGTATTGCTTTTATTTTGTTGTAAAATTTAAATATTAAGCTGTTAAATTACGTTTTCTTTCAATATTTTTGCGTATTTTAATAATGTTGTTTATCTGTAACCTGAAAACAATCACCAATATAGTGTATTCAAATATTGGCTTGTACTGGGTAAACATGGCAGTGAGCACTGCACCGTTCAATCACCGTAAATCAAATGAAAAGCGAAGTAACTCGCACGTTTCATTAAATTTTGAGAGTCCATGAACATCATTAAAAATACGAAAACAAATTCGAAATTCACGGCAGAAAACGATCGTGAAATGTCAGAAAGTCATAAGTTATTTTTAATCATTATAAAATTTATACAATACACATCAAAATAGCATATCACCTAATAAGTAAGTAAGTTGGTTTTTAATATTTCCTTACTTCGTAAGTCTTTAACTTGTGAAATATTAAAATATCACCGCAGACATAAGATGCGTAGTGTATCTTAAAGGCTGCAAATGTTTTCTTTACAATAATATATTTGCTGTTAAATGTTTATCTCCTATAAGCCTATAACCTCCTTTGATCGTTATAGTACAAAATATGATTTTTTTACATATTGACGGTGCTAATTGCAATTACTCGAACTATTTCCAGACGCTTTCTACGTTGAAATCCGATCTCTAGACATCTTTAAGGCACAATAAATTAGAAGCTTAGAGAAATATTTTTAACGTAGTAAAATATATTTAATCGAAATATAAATTGAATTATTCATATATATCATTTATTTTTTAGTTATTATTATTGATATATATATATATATATATATATATATATATATATATATATAGTTAGTTAGTCATCATCGACGTAACTTAATAATTCCCATTTTAGTTGAAAATGGAATATTCATAAAAACAATGAAATAATAATAACGTAAGTAATAAATAATTTTATTATTAAAGCACTAAATCAAATTATAGATAATAGATTTAAAAGTTTTTATTAAAACATTTTTATTCTCTTATCTCCCTGAACAAATTTCGACTTCACTAGCCAATTATCAATAGGGATATAATTGACTAGTAAAGACAGTTAGCGTAGGAGATATTAAAGTGCATAGGTAAATGCGTCACCACAGATGCATTCTTTATTCCGACTTATTGTCTAATAGTAATCGAACTGATAGAGATTAGGCACAGTATCAATGACTTTATGTACTTTCTCAAATACCTGGGCAACAATGCCAGCTCAATTACGGGCTGAGTTTGAGAATCTTGTCGGAAACTCCAAAAAAATTATATAGGATCAGTAATTGTCAAATGCTCGTTGTTTCGTAGGTTATAGGGTTTTGTGCAAGCGCGTTTGGGTTGGTTTCACCTACTCATATATTCTATCGCCAAGCAGCATACTTAGTATTTTTGTGTTCCGGTTTGAAGCGTGAGTGAGCCAGTGTGACCACTTAACATCAGGTGGCCTAGAATTTCCCTACCCAATACGATAACATGAATTGTATATGGCAACCAGTTAACCAATATGTTCCTTAAATTGAAATTTAAAAAAATGTCTCCACAATTACAGCAAAGGGAAAGCTTTCGAATATCATTCCATCAGATTTAATCACAATCGTAGAACGCTTATTCGCTTAAGTTTGCTATCGTTGCTCCAGTATTCGTGAATCTTAACCGATGATTGCGGGTTTAAACCCAGGCAAGCGCCACTAAATTTTCGTGTGCTTAATTTATGTTTATTATTCATCTTGTGTTCGGCGATGGAGGTTAACATCGTGAGGAAACCTGCATTTGTCTCATTTGAATTAAATTCTACCACATGGTGGATAATTTATCCACCAACCTGTATTAGAGCTTCAAACCACCTTCTCAAATGGAGAGGAGGCCTTAGCCCAGCAATGGGACATTTACAGTCTGGTATTTTTTACGTAAAGTTTGTTTATAGAAGATTGTTGATTGTTGTCGTGTTCATTTATTTTGTCAGAAAGGTTGACTGGCAAATGACTCACCTGGTGGTTAGTTGTTATCTTCGCCGACAGATATAGACACTGACGAAGTGTAATCACAACTATAGGACGAAAGCGGACTTGCAATACTTTAATTTGAAGATATTGTTTTCGCGCCCTCCTTATACGATATTTTTGTATTCCTTGTTCTTTTTTCTTATATTTTGGCGCACAATAAAGTATATTTGTATTGTATATAAATTATTTTTTCAGCGGCCTTTGGAGGTCTCCTCAGCCTCATGCTGGGCTTTACTCTCATTTCAGGTTTTGATTTCATATTATTTTTCTCATTCAAAGTAATATACGATTTCATATCAAGATTCTTTATCGATGAAGAGATTTATGATTCATCATTTACTGCACATAAAGGTTTTATTTTAAACATTAATGAACACAAGGGAGACAATTGGGTGAAGATGGCGAAGAAAACTAAGTTACGCGAAGAAATAGAAAGGAAAAATAACCTCGAACGATACATAAAACGATACTAACTGAGACTACCTTTAAGGAAACTATAAATCAAGAATAATAAATAGTAATATTTTCTTAGTTTCTTAAAATAATCAAAAATTAAATACTGTATAGTTTATAAGTTTCGACTCTTCATAGAATGTTTGTTAATAAAAAGTAATTTAATCACATTTCTGCGTCATCTATGCTGGAATATCAAACGTCCTTGTATTATTGTATAATGTATAACATTGATAGTTTTAAAGCAAATTCATCGATTGAAAGATAAAAAATAAATAAAGTAGCACTGCATACGAGCATTGTATGACAACTGTTTTCGATAATTATATATCTGACAACAGATTATTATATAAATTTTATATCGAACTGTACTTAAGCAATATATTAAATAATGTTATTTATTTTCTTTATAAAATGATTGGCAAATAGGCCACCTGATGGTAAGTGCTCTTTGGGCGGTGGTGACATGGGCGCCGTAAGAAATATTAAAAGTTCAATACATCGCCAATGCTCTTCCAACCTTGGGAGATAAGATGTTATGTCCCTTTCTTTCAAATAAAAGCGTTATTCTGTATTTCATAATATCCCAAAACTATGATTATTATTAAGTTTGTGTGGTTGAACATGCTAATAAAGCTTTACTGATCACTCGTCCATTCATTATAAATTTAAGGCGGCCGAAACCGCGGGATACTTTTAGCGCTTTTATATTAGTCATAGTAAGTCTATTGTGTACGCCATTGTATAAAAGTGAAATAAAAGTAAATACGATTTATAAACGTATTTCCCTTAAAAAAAACTCATCTTTGGATAGATTTTAGTCATACAATTTGCAAGTTTTACTTCAAACCCTTTAATATTAAATAAACATATATTTATATAACACGATTATATAACATGATAAACAAGTGCAAAAAGCTTGTACTGCTATTGGAAATGAAAGGATTTGTTATTTGTTACTCGCTGTATTAGTTACATTCAGCCTTAAGGCAGCATTAAAACACAAAGGCCCCTCAGGATGTGCAAGTCTCCAACTGCTATTTACTTTGCTTAACATTACAAGATACGATTTCGGAAACGAGTAAATTCAGAATGTAAATACCTAGACCTTATCGCTACATAGCGATCTCTTCCAGGCAACCAACGGTGTAAGGAATAACCCATAGGATATGAGGTAGGTGGTGCAGTAATAACAAAATAAAATAACATTATAATAATAATCTATACCGAAAACAAACTAATATTACTTATTAAAATTTATTGTTGTCTTGAGGAGGTAAGTGTGACGGTCTCGTCTAACACCGATTCATTATCTTAACTGATACTGATATTATTTTAGTTTCGAGTCTCGTTGTATATTAGAAATAATGATTAAAGCGTCAATAGTGCAATGCTTAATAGTTAGCGATGTAAAAGTCGCAGGTTCGATCCAGGCACCTTATTGTCATCCTATGTCACCTAATTCCTAACACAAGCTGTACGTTTAATCGGAGAGGTCTCCCTCCGATATTGAAAATGTTCTTACATCCACACTTGTGCAACAAAATATATCATGTTCAAATGACTAGAGCTCGATCAGTCATACATTTCTTTTTTAATATCATTTATATCTGCCTGTTAAAATTGTATGAATCATTAAGTAACGAATATATATTTAATAAATTATAGAGAATGCGAGAAGAAAAGCGGGTAGAATATTTATTACGTTAAGCCGGATATATTTGCGGAAAATGCGCCGTATGTTGTCACTTAGTGGATTCATTAACGCTCGACATCTATCTCTGACTATCTGACGTGTTCAGACAGACTTATAATATTATATGACTGCCTCGTTGGTCTAGTGGCTAGATATAAGGCCGCAGACCCGGTGGTCCTGGGTTCAATTCCCAGGTCGGGCCAATAAATAGTTATTGGGTTTTTCTGTCAGAAAATTTTTAATTGCTGACATATTGATTTCCACGATTTATAAAACAAATGAACATTGTCGTCACCCGGACAGAATGCAGATTTGCAGTTTAGGAATAAGAATAATGTAATTTCATATTTATTAATATTCATTGTTATAACTTATGAGTAGGTTAGACTCTCACTTTAAATAAAAAGTTAGTTTGTAAAAGTTTTAATATAAAATAAATTCGTTTAAATTTGTTTTTGGTATTTTTTCGACCTGCGGACTGTAGCTAACGTAAATAGATTACTCTCGCTATGTTGTTGGTTTTTGTTTATCTGTCTCGACATATTAGGCTTTGTATGTTTTTACTCGGTGGTAGAGCTTTGTGCAAGCTTGTCTGGGTAAGTACCACCCACTCACTTGGTACTGTTTTATTCCGGTTTGAAAGGTGAGTGAGCCAGTGTAATTACAAGCACAAGGGACATAGCATCTTAGTTCCCAAGATTGGTGGCGCATAGACGATGTTTTTTTTTAAAGACAATGCCTCTGTCTGTTGGCGTACCAGGTGTACCAAGCATTCCACCAGTAAATTTAATTTAAAAAAATTAAAATCTTCTTCAATTTTAAATATAATTATTCTTATGTAGTTTGTGTTTACGTTATAACGCTTTTTTGTTTTCGATTGTGAACTGAAATTTTCCGGAAATAATAAATCATTGAACATTGCGGTCGTGTCGGATTAATATAAAATATAATAGAGAATGCATCTGCATTTCTTATTATACTTAACATACACTAAGCATATACTTGAGCAGTACAATATCTCCTGCGCAGTTTGTCATTCTCCGGTGATAATAGCCGCCGTGACCTAAATCTGCCGGGGAACACCATTCCATCATTTATTATAGTTTCTTGTGTTGTTTTACTTTATTGTAACATTAACTGGAATAAATGTTTTAATAAATAAAATTTATCCTTAATTTATATTTTTTAGATTGAAAGATGAAAAAAAATGTTGTTCTCTAATAATATATTGAATTGATTAAATTAAAGATCACACCAGCGAGATAGAGCATCATCATCTAATATCATGTCTATTATTGTAAATTTATTTCATTAAAATCGTTCTTAGGTTACGTAGTTCATTAAGATATCTTTGCAATATCTTACAAGGCTTATTTCTCTCGTGGCGTCTACCATGAATTTTTCTTATGATAATAATTATTTTACATAATTCAAATTCCTATAATAAATTATTATCAATTTTTGTATATTATTTATAGTTTTGATTCATAGATTAATGCTAATTAAAATATCGATTCCTTTCTACTCTAATTATCTTTAAAATCTTACGTCATCGATCAAAATTTTCTTTTTAAATGCGCCTTCCTAAAACGATAAAAAGAAAAAATATTTTCGCATCGATATACAATCTCAATCTCTGTGTCTTTACGATAATCTTAATCAAGTAACATTAAATAATGACTTTACAAAAACTTTTTTTTTTCATTCAATTACGCTGTAAAATGTATTATTTAATATAATATATTATAAATAGATGAGAAGGTAATCGGTGCTGTAAGCACTGATTATTCAATCAAATACAGAATCAAATTGGTATGAAAATTAAATTAATTAAAATAGGTAGAGCACATCCTGAATAGCACGTAGGATCCTACGTATTAGCATAATTGCACAAATGTTTATATCACTTAGCTTAATTATTGTAAATTAGATATCTGAGAATTAACAAATGATAACCAATACATTGATTATTGCGAAATCATTTCCTAATTATTTTTATTATTGACCGATTATTTTAATCACTAAGTGTTATGCGAATATTTTGCTATTATTTAATAAATTAAATATACTTTTTTTTAATACTGTATGCGATTTTAATATTACAGCCCGATAGTTGCAAAGAGACCACTGGATGTTAAGTGGTCACCACAGCTTATAGACATTGGCGATATAAGAAATGTTGACTATTCCTTACAACGCCAATGCTCCACCAACCTTGGGAACAATAATGTTATGTAACTTATGCCTGTAGTTACACTGGCACCCTTCAAATTGGAACACAATAATACTAAGTATCGCTGTTTAGCGGTAAAATATCTGATGAGTGGGTGGTACCTACCCAGACGGACTTGCACATAGTCCTACCACCTAGTAGTACCACTTGATACAATCCGTCGCTTCCACTTAACATTCTGCTTTACTTCCATTTCGAACATTATATTCGGCGTTAATCATAGTTTATTGGTGTTTACAAAAGGCGATCGATGCTACTCATACTACAAGTGGAACACACTGTGACATTTGTAATTTGTCAAGTGGTCGGTATTAATGAAACTAAATTCATAACCCGTGTTGTATCCAGAGATTGGGCAGACGGATACACTTTGCCAAAGGCACTCACAATCAAACAATATCAAATGAAGTAACGTATCTAAAATAAACTCGCACTTATGTAATAAGGATAGATAGACGTTTTAGCATGGAACAAACTCTTTTTGTATTGTTTACCGTCTTAAGTAATAGAAGTTATAATTAATTTAAATTACTTTATTACACTTCTAATATTATTGTATCGTTTTCCTAGAGAATAAATATTTCATGTTAGCAAAATTCAAATGTTGTGACCGTTAGGGTATACGTTGTTAATCATAACGCAATATTGCGGTTCAGGTGGCTTCGTTTTCATCGATTGACAGATTTTGCCGTCATTGAACGGATTAATTTGAGTTCATTTCAAATATGTTATATGATATGGACTCATTATTTAAATTAAAGTAACAGCCTGTAAATGTCCCACTGGGCTAAGGCCTACTTTATGTTTTATCTATTTTATATTGAACATTATATTTCCAAGTTAAATCGATTTTAACATGTTCATTAAAATGTTGATCAAAATAGATATTAGTAACAAATGAAGCATTAAAAAAATGTCTGTCTGGTTATTGAAATAATTAATAATAAAACTCTCTTGACTCTCGTTAGTTCGGTACTTGTACTTTTATATACCAACTGTAATATAAATTATATAATAAAAATATATAAATTAAATGAGGTTATATTAAAGCTGGTAAATAAAAAATTAAAATGGCGAAAGTCGGCATTAATATATAATGATTGAAGGGTCATTAATAAATTTATAGAATTTTAATTGACAATTGTTATGAAATAGCCTTTTTCATGAAGTGAAACGTTTTAAAAGCGATATATAAATATTTATAGTTCAATCATTTACAATTTAATCATTATTCAAGTATACTTTCATTAGGTTACCTTTTGAAGGTTTATCTCATCTACTAGCTATGAGGCATCCAATCTTGCAATCAGGTAATTTTATCTTTATAAATGAAGATCTTTAAAATAGATGTGTGTGCGCATTTACAATAAACACACAATATATATAGCAAATACGTAATTGAATCTACTAATCGTTGACAGTTCCTTATCAATTAAGATTATCTGTTTAAAAACCCCTGGCATTCATATCTTTGTTTCAGTGCTGAAAATGAAATACTCGCAGTGCCAAGCGACACCGAACGGAATATAGAATTTACTAAACAAAATGTTATTTTAACAATCAATAAATAAATCAAATCAATTAAGTGTCAACTAAGAATACTATTAGTAAGTATTAAGTGATGTGGTATATTATTGAAAAAAAATTAACGATTATTCATCGATTAATCGATTCTGTGATTTTATTTCGGAGACGTTTAATGAAAATTAGGTTATCGATTTTAGTTCGCTCTAGCGTTTGTTATGATTGTATTTGTTTTGATATTTATATTTATTAATATATATTGTGGTTCTATAAAGGGATATTTTTATTTCTAAGCGAGGATATTACTGTGATGTTTCAAGGCTAAGAATTATATAGGCGAAGGTAAATTGTGTTTATTTTCTTTTGAATAATACTTGAGAACGAGATGCGTGTTACAGTTATTATTTTAATTGCGTTGTTATTTACTGTTTTCTGTTAAAAAGTAGTCTGTGACATGTGAACATTTGCAGTATGTGATGATACGTTGAGGGAAATACGAATGTATTTAAACTTTGAACAAGTTAGTTTCAACTTTTGCATTGCTTCTGTGACAAATCGTTTCAATTATATTGTGTTTTATTGATTGTAGCGGCATTTTAATTAAAGGTATTATAAAAAACCTATTATTATCTATTTGAAAATGTTAATAATATGATTTTAAGGGTTCGAAGGTATTCATTATAATATGTAGGCGGACTGAAAAATGAGCCACCTGATGATAAGAGGTTACCACTATCCATAGACCCATCACTTACATTGTCAATGCGCCACCATCCTAACTAAGATGTTACGTACCTTGGTCCTGTTGTTAAACTGGCTCAGCCAATTTGGAACACAACAACACTTAGTAAAAATATTTCTAACAATCACGTACAATGAAGTTCAGACAGCATTACGGATTGTTCTTATTTATTAGCTTAGTTGCTTTTTTTTTTTTTTTTTTTTATTGTATAGGTTGGCGGACGAGCGTATGGGCCACCTGATGGTAAGTGGTCACCAACGCCCATTGACAATGGCATTGTAAGAAATGTTAACCATCACTTACATTGCCAATGCGCCACCAACCTTGGGAACTAAGATGTTATGTCCCTTGTGCCTGTAATTACACTGGCTCACTCACCCTTCAAACCGGAACACAACAATACAAAGTTCTGCTGTTTTGCGGTAGAATATCTGATGAGTGGGTGGTACCTACCCAGACGAGCTTGCACAAAGCTCTACCACCGAGTGATGCTTCATCATCAAGATCATTCTATTATTAAAAAATCAATAAGATCTTTGGATTCAATTAAAATCTTGTAATGGAAATAAGTCTTGTAAGAGAAAATGATTTTATTTGTACTGAATTTAGTCAGTGAAAATAAATAAAATATTTATTTCACTGACTTTCAAACATAAATATTAACTAAGTGCAGTAATAACATGCAGTCTTATAATATATTGGTTATAAAAAAATTGTTTTTTTTTTTCAAATCTGGTACTCGCACTTCTAAATTCCTACTCAGTATCATAAGTTGATACTTTTAAATAAAATAAATTTTAATACTAATATGTATTTACACACATATATATATAAATATATATTATATTATTTAATATATATTTAATAGTTCAATTTCAAATGCATGCAAAATTTGTAAATATAAACGTTTCTGTTATATTATATTAATTAAATAATTTTAACTGAACTATTATGTCTGTTTTAGGTAATCGGTCATTCGATAGTTCGTTATTATAAAGTATTTAGGATAGTGTAAGACGTTACATTTCATTTCATTTTAGTTTTAAAATAATGAAGTCACATAAAATAGAGAAGTTTTTATTAATTGTAATGCCTGACTGAAAAAAAACTACTAAACCAATATACTTACGTACACCAGAAGCAGCGCGTGTCAGTGAAGGTTTTATTATTTGTACATTTTATCATTCTATAAGTAAATGTGCTTTGAAAATTCACCCACGTTAATTTTAAAATTGACGTGACAAACGTTCATTTCCAGTTATTGCTTTTTAATATATATCAATGAAATATTAGTCTTGTTAATAAACATCTTTATTATTATATAAACTATATAACTATATATAATGAGACCATTATACATCCTTCTGGGCGCATCAAAATAGTGGGACGGGTCCCCTACTCGTCTAGGCTTTAACTTATGACTGAATAATGTTTTATCCCCCTGACATCAACAGCGTCCTAAGTCGAGGTCCGTCCTCACAGGATGCACCCTTAGGACGTCCGTTCCTCTTGAGGCCCTTATGTGGGCTCCCAACACCCGGCTCGAGTTCATTTCGCCCATCCCGTTCGGTGACGCTGTAGAGGCCACTAGGGCCAACAGCAAAAACCAAACCGAATAAAAAAAACGCGTGCGTCTCGGGACGCCCGACAGAAGTGATAATATTTATTATTAATTATAATATATTAAATATAATTTAAATTAGTACTTGAGAGTTGCTAAATTATTATAAGTACTATCTGTAAACGCTAGATGGCGTAAGGTTGGTAACTCTCAGGTAAAGCAGTCCGCGTCGGTAATAGTGGCGCCGTAATGCGTTACGTTACGAAGCGGTTTACCCTACCATAAGAAGTTATCACTTCAAAAACCTAATAATGTTATATATACAATTTCAAATATTCTATTATTGTAATAAAATGGTTCTAATTATAATATTTAATAAAAAACTCAAAAACAATTGTTATAATGAAAATATATTAATCTATTATGAGATAAATAACGGGAAATATACGAGACTAAAATTAGGAATTATCAAATTGAATTAATGATTAATAATTTGTTATGATAAACTCATAATTACGCAATTTATCCTCGTGCTTGAATAAATACAATGAGCATTATATTACTTATTACTAACTTCGATGTCCGCAGAGTTTTTCTGTGAGAATGTACTTCATATCTCTTTGTTGGAATGTTGAAAATCGATTTACGGTGATACACTATTTTGAAGTATGTATCAGTTAGATATTGTAATTATTAGAGTCATGTCGCATGTCAATTTCTGACTATTCATGATTGCGTTCTGCGGTGAGTTTCGACTTTGTTCTTGCAGAATAGCTGTATTGAACATATATCATAGCCCATTGTAATAAGAGGGTTTTGCAATAAAAAAACTTTATTCTTTTTAATCATTCATTCATTATCTGATATCAAGAACTGTATTTGGAATTATACCTTTGTCATTGTATTGTGTTAAAACCTTGCGCCTGAATTTTCTACTATCTTTTCGAATTGCAGCCCATAGGATTTTGAGAATGAATAGGAATGCATCTGTGTTAGCGCATACACCTAAGCATAGTCTATTTATAAAAAATATATATTAATCAATTTAATTTTTCAACAGGAACAAGTATCAAGATCTAATTGGTTTATGAGAAGAAATTATTGAAGATGTTCCAATATAACTTAGTTGTAGTCACCGCTGTGACGATATGGCTATGTTTATCGTACGTCACGGCTCTCGAGGACTTCAGTACGTATTTTTATATTATTTCATGTTTAGAAATGCAATAACTCTAACTACAAAATCGTGTTCTGTGTATTCAGAGAAGTGCATCCTTTAGCTTCAACTCCACGAAAGAGAGATTGCGTGATTTGTTGTAGAAAATAATAATCCTCAGGTTGTTAACAATGATGCAAACGATACACATTTGTGAGTTTTATTGGTGACTCCCTGAAGAACTGCAAACGGCTGCATACACTGATATTCCGAATTATCTCAGTGGAAACGTGGCTTATATTACTTATGTATTTATTATATATTCATAACTTAATCAATGTATACAGGCATTCCATTGTATATAAATTGAAACTTCGAAGTTTCCTCGTATATATTATGCTCGTGTAGAAGCTGCACAACTAGAACGTGCTATGTTTACATACATAATAAAATCTGGCTATATATTCTCGATAACAATCTTATTTCACTTAAGTCCAAGAGGATGGTGTGCGGACAGTAAAACTAGAAAGTTTGCTGAAGTCATTTTAATTAAAATTAATTAACATCAACTGAGTATTACACTTCTACAAACACGCTAATTAAGTAATTAATACAATTAATTAATTAATATTAAGTAAAGTTATGTACATATTGAATTACAAGGTCTTGAATCTTATTTAGCTACCTATATATCTTAAATAAATTAGATTCTACGTACAATCATAAATTTTAGGTTCATAACACTATTGAATTTTTTTTATTATAGATGTATAATGTAAATATGTTAATGAATTTGTTAGACAATGTGACGTTATCATAGGACATTTATGGATAAAAATGATAAATGCCCTGTGATTCCGAAATCGATCCATGTAGTGGCGATATGCTTAGGCAATATAAGCCTCACTGTGTTTTGGTGCGAATAGCATTAGCTTCGTCGTAGTTTAATGTTAAATTATTCTCGTTTACCTTAAACAAGTACTTTCTCGTTTTTATAATTAATTGTCGACGTTGGGAAACGATTGTCAGGTGAATAGTGATCATTAATTTAAAAAAAATTGCTTTTCTTTATCCTCGTATCGAATCCGAGGATCGTTTCGATATTAGTTTATAAAGTTCCGTTTTACAGATGTGACGGATGGGGACGATGATTATTTAACTGTGTTTAACTACAATGGCGAAGAGGTGTATATAACTAAGGAACTCATGAAGAGATTGAACCATGAGTCCGAAACATGGCACTGGAGGCCCTGGCTGAGGACGAAGACTGAGGTGGTCGGAAATATTATGCAAGAAGTGGAACGGTCATATGAAGCCTCGGTTAATAGTTTCCCTGTTAGTATATTCGAGGGTAAGTGATTTGAATTTTATATTAGCCTGATGTTTTTTGTTAAAATATTGTAACCCGCTTTTAGTGCCACATATTATAATTCAAAGTATATAGGGATCCATTCCAACACACAATTGTTTTATCAAATATGTCCAGTCATTTAGGAGTGTAGTGTACATATATACGCGTGCAGAATGATTGTGTATATAAAGATTTAAAACAAAGACTTAAATCAAGTAAAGCTGTTATTATTGAATTGGAACAATTTTAATAAAAAAATAGTTTTTCTCTTCAAAAAAATATTGATAAGTATGTTTACCTTTACGGCAAAAAGTTATTAATTGTTTGATATGATAACAATATATCATACATATTATTATCTTTAATGATATAAATATAATTTTAGAGTTCGATTTGTATTGAGTTTAATTTTCTCTTAGTATTTAATAAAAGCACATTTACAAGTAGTAATAATTATACAAATTTAGATAAATGTATATGTATATGGGTTTTTCTATTTGAAATGCGATGTTTCTAATTCAAATAACATTGTTAAAAAGCAATCTTGCCATCATTCTACGCGTGATTTATACAATAGCAATTTTTTTTTATTATTATAATAATTAATATAGTATAGCAAATAAGTCGACACGTACATAAACGCAAAGCCGGTAGTCTGGCTTGAGCGTCATGCACTTTGCCGTCGCGATATCGGGTCTTTCAACCCGAGACGCGATTTTTATGCGTTCTTCCACATGTCTTATGAATACACATATATAAATAGGACTAAAACAATTTAATGTTGATAAAAATTGTTTTAGAGGAAGAACTTCGAAGCGGTGCGTTCATACTATACGTGATGTTTGGGATCTACGCCTTTACACTTTTGGCGATAGTGTGCAACGATTACTTCATACCCTGCGTCGAAATGATTTGCGAGGATTTGAAGATACCTCAGGTCAGTAAAAGTTTTTTGTATTAACTCTTATAGGTAATTAATTTTTGTTTATAGACACATTTATTATATCCTCGCATTAATTAATAATAAAAGTCCCAAAAAGTTTAATAAGTTAACATTTCCTAAAAATGTTGTGTAGTCTTGTATATTTTTTTCTTATAATAGAAGGTATAAATAAACTTATGAAGTATTACAATAAGTGGATAATGTATATATGTATTACTTATTGTATAATCTGACATAATATTTTTTGTAATATAATTTAAATGTAGAATATAGTAACGCTTGGATAAACTAAGCTCATTGAAAATCGAATTTCTAGAAAGATCCGTGCTCTTATTGCTAAACTTATTTAAACTTTAGCATTTATAAGTAGCATTTGTTTCTAGAACGTAGCGGCTGCTACTTTCATGTCAGTGGCAACGTCATGTCCTGAATTCTTCGTGAACGTGATCTCGACTTTCCTGACGCAGTCCGATATGGGTATAGGCACCATAGTCGGTTCTGCTATATTTAACTTACTTGGTGTCGCAGCTGTTGGTAGCTTGGCGGCGATAGCGGTAAGTGCATATACAATATTGACTAAAAATATATATATATTAGGTCCTTACATATGAAATTGGCGTTTTATACCGGAGTAATATAAAGTCAATTTTCGTTTTGTAAAATGTGTTTAATTAATCAAAGTATGCACCGTTGTTATCTATGCACTTTTGCTATCTCATAGGTCGTTCATTGATCTCTTTACTAAAAAAAACATGGGGGCGAGAATCAATAAACTCTTTGAAGGCGGTTTGGACTGCCGCATCGGAGTTGAATTTTTTTCTTTGTAAGAAGTTGTCCAAATTCCGGAAAAATGGTAATCTGTTGGAGCAAGGTCCGGGGAGTACGGGATGTCGCAGACATTCCAATTGTAGCTCATCTAACTTAGTGGTTGTTTGTTGTGCAGTGTGTGGTCTTGCGTTTTCGTGAAGCAGCAGTGGCCTAGAGCGATTGACCAATCTCGGTTGTTTAGCAGCTAGTTCTTCCTTCATGGTTTGCAGTTGCTGACAAAAGATATCTGCCGTAATCGTTTGGCCAGATTTTAGAAAGCTGTAGTGAACGACACCGGCGCTAGTCCATCAAACACTCACAAGTAAGTTTTTCTGAGTCAATTTTCGTTTAGGGCAGGATTTGGCTGGGTCTCCAGGGTTCAGCCATTGTGACGAGCGCTTCCAATTATCATACAGTATCCACTTTTCATCACAAGTAATGATTCGATTTAAAATCCCTTCATTATTGTGTCGGTTGAGCAAAGTAACACAGCAGTCGACGCGTGTTTGCAAGTTCGATTCACTCAATTCATGAGGTACCCATCGTTCGAGTTTTTTTACTTTCCCGATTTGCTTCAAGTGGATTAATACAGTTGTATCACTTATCCTGAAGTCTGCAGCTATCTCTGAAGTGCTTTGTGATGGATCCGCTTCCACAATAGCCTTTGATTCCTCATTTTCCACTTTGGTCTCCGGCCGTCCACGGGGTTGGTTCTGAAGGTCGAAATTTCCAGAACGAAAACGTTGAAACCAAAAACGTACCGTGCTTTCTTTTGCGACACCAGCGCCGTACACATCATTAATTCTTCGAGCTGTTTCTGCAGCACTGGTGCCACGGTAGAACTCGTACTCGTAAATATACCGATATTTCATGTTTTCCATTGTGCGGTAATAAGCGACGCCAAAGAAAAAAATAATAAGGAAAAAACAAATGAATGACTGTTTTCAAAACTCAAATGTACCAGCTAAATGAATTTATAAATTTGAATTTGGAATTCTCAACCAAAGAGGAGACATTTCAGATCAAAGTGGTCAGTACGACAAAATGCTGATTTCATATGTAAGGACCTAATATTTTAATAAAAAATTTCTTCACTTATTTGTAAAATCTTTTTTGCTTGATTTTTTGGAAAATTGCTTTGAATACTTTTGTAATGAAATATCAGACTAAATAACTACCAAGCAAATAAATTTTTTATATATTTATATATCATAGGTTAAGGAAATTTTTATGTATATACATATTATTTAATTGATCACAAATTGATAATAATACACATAATGTTATAATGCAGCCGATCGCGATAGAGCGCCGACCCGTAACGAGAGATGTCCTCATCTACATGGTCAATGTTGGCGTGTTGGTAGCCATAGTGTGGGATGGACAAGTGGTGTGGTACGAGGCAACTGTCCTGGGCGTTCTATACGTTATGTATTTCATCTTCATGTTCAATAGTATACGGTTGTTCCGATTGTTTGACGCGGTTACAGCGTCTTGCTTTAAAAACAAGGAACATTCAGAATGTAAGTAATACACGAATTATTAATAATAATATATTATCTGATACTTTAGTCCAAATGTAATATTTATACCGGCAGAGATTAACTGCCTCGTTAATTTAGTGGCTAATTTGTTCACATTGGAGCGGCGTGACGGCGTAAGCTTTTAACCTTCTCCTCAAAAGAGGAGAATTAGCCCAGTAATGGGACATTTATACACTGTAACTTTACTTCATGAAGTACCGGGCTTAAAATCAGTTCGAATCAGGTATATCAGTAGTACTCGTGTTTACACACATTTTTGCCCATACTAAATTCTGCGCAATTGGTCTGTCTCCGATATGGGCCAAGAAGGCTCAGCACATGTGGAAAACTGTGGTGTTAAACTAATATATTTTTGGTATGATGAATTATAAAAAAACCTATAAAATATAGAAATTCTAATAGATTCGTTGATTTTATCGATTTAATCAAAATAAGTTTCCGAAACATGGATTCGCTGATACCATAATATTATCTTATAATTCACATTTTTTTATAATAAAATTTTGAATCTTGATTCATATCAATATAGTATTTTTACGTACGATTTTGATACTTGAAGTCAAGGAAGCATTGACGAGATGAGAGATATCTCTAATCTATAAATCACTGCGGATACTTCAAAAACAAAACCCATATAACATATTATTTCTAATCTTCTGTTATTAATCGAAATCTTAGATTATAAAACTAGTCGTTGTATTGATGAATAAATCTTTGTCATTTAACCACAATTTATAACTCAAGAGATTTAAAAAAAATAGTTTTCTAAATAAAATATCAATCATCCTTACGAAGTAACAAATATCTGGAAAACATTAAAATGATTGGACGATAATATAGATATCTTTTGCCGATTACATTTACAGCGGCACATCTTGAAAGAGACCAGCCAACTGCGCAAGAGATATTAAGTGCTTGCGCAAACACAGGTGCAATATCTATTTTTCCATTAAAATTATACGGCGGAACAGCAATATGATGATCAGTGATTTTAACTTTATTGAGCTCGGGATCCTTTTAAGCTAGCACGAAGTACTTATATAGATAAGTACAATTTCATGGAATATTAGTTATAAGATTGTAATTAAAATATTTTTGCCAACAGACGTAGTATCAATAGATGGAAAACCCATCGAGGAGGGAGTTGATAACAAAGGATTCAACAATAGTGACACTCAGACAAACAATGGGACGAACAACGAAAAAATGTCAGCGGAAAAGGGTAAGTTGATTGAAATATGGGATTTTCCAATGATATTAATGACTGATGCAAATTATTATAAATATAATTTATAACTAGTTATATAAATGATATAATAACGTAATGGCTCGCTACCTAATAAAGTATTTGTAAGATGATAGAGAATTTATAAACGTTGTATGGCCAGTAGGTAAATAACACTTTTTAATAACTACTACATAAGTTGTAACATTTGAAGAACATTCGAAATATAGAATAAAGATTTACGGTATACTAATATAAAATTATGTCTATCATGTACGAATAGGAAATCCCTGACGTATTATTTGTCGTTATAGTGGAAGTTGATGAGAAACCAAAGAAGAGTTTATTCAGATTCCCGAAGGAGAAGTCAATAATCTTCAAGATCTGGTGGCTGTACACTTGGCCTCTCAAACTTGTATTGGGACTCACAATTCCGTCGCCGATCACCTGCAAGAGATTCTATCCATTGGCTTTCCTTATGTGCATCATATGGATAGGCGTGAACTCTTACTTCGTATCATGGAGCATGACAGTTTTAGGTGAGTGTTTTAAAAGACGCAAATTATTTATAATTTATTGCAATTGAATTTATTTATTTAAATTGTATAAATTATAATAATAAATAAAAACCATTAATTATATAGATATATTTCTATCACTATAAGTTAAATAAACTACACTTATTTAGTTGCAAGATTAAGAGTGCGCCAATATTTAAACGTTCGCGCTCAATGTTTATTGAGCAAATACTCATGAACGCTGATAGGTGACATTGACCTATTTTTTTACTGAGTGGATTTTAAAACACTTAAAGAAAAATAACCGAGCGTGTAATAGTGAGCGTTGACAAATCAAAAATCATTTTAATAAATTCGCGATTTTATTGTGATTGCAAATATTAATACTAGGATTATTTACATGCAATTTTTATTTATTAAGTCTTTATTGCAATTTACAAACAGTATATAAGCTACATCATAAATGATGCAAAGTTGGCCTTATCACTAACAGTGATAAATTCCAGGAAACCACTAATAAAAAAAAATGGTATTAAAAATATTCGAGCGTAATAAATAACCACATACGCATAATATTTCTTCTAGGTCATACATTCTTCATACCTGAGTCGGTCATGGGAATGACGTTTCTTGCATTCGGTGGGTGTCTTCCAGAAGCTTGTTCGATTTTCATCATGTCCAGGAGAGGTAAGCATTTAAAAAAAGAAATAATTTAGCAAGCGAAATCATTAAAATGCACATCTCGTTATATAAATCTGTGTATCTATATAATTATAATTGCTTCAAGTATGTTGTATCTGAAAAAAAAAAATTACGAAATTTTCTAAAGAATATGTGTTTTATATTACCAAACTCGATATAATAATAATACGCGAGTACAATATCTGTGCGATAATTTATTTATCAAATTTAATTACTATTATTAAGTCATACACTATATATATGACAAAAAAAAATACGAATCGTCAACATATGTATAATATAATCTACGCGAAAATATTTCTGGCGATTAGCGAAATTAAGATAATTAATTTATCTTTGAACGAATCTTGTATTGATAATAACGTGCCTTGCGAATGTTTGTTGGTATAATTTTTAATTGTTAATATATGTATGTACATACAGTACGTGTCTTAATGTTAAATTATTATAATGTTTGTGTTTTGTTAACGTTTTAACGAACAATAGCCGATCAATATCAAAAACTTATAAAATATTATTATTGGACAGCCCAGTTGGTCTGGTAGTTAGCTATAAGACTCGCGTTGCCAATGCAGGCCTGGACGACCCATTGAACGTATACAAATGTCAGGCTATTAAGAAGTTTTTTGTCAAAAATTAGCAGTGTATGCTTACCAACATTCTTCATTCAAAAAAAGTATTTCATTCCGTTATAAATAAGGGCGCAAAACGACATACTTGTTTCTTATTTAAATTCGATTATTCTCAGCTCGATTCGATTTTTATCAGCTCATAATTTGCTAGCTGATTACGGAATTTTCTGTATATTTTATAAATAAAATGTGATTCACGAAAGCGAATAACTAAACATAAAAGAATTCGTTAAGCAAATGCCACCCCATATGTATGTACATACATATGTAAGTTACTCGGCGTCTACTCGTGTTCGCTTCCTGGCTAGCTAGATTCTCATTATGAAATAAAAATAAATAAAAGATGATATTTTTTTGTAGATCCCTTTTGTTTTTTTAAGCGAAAAAAGGCACTTCTGCGTTTTACGTGAATGACTCGCAGTATTCGCAGCTCTGTGTTCGATATAAGCTCATATGTTTCCAAAACCTGCTCTGCTCTGTGCGGTCAGAACAGTATCCTCGTATCTCATTATACACTTAACATTTTTCATTAATATAAATGAAATTAACAATTGATAAAATTGCGACTAATTTACTTTTAAGGGGTTTCTTTAATGTAATGAGAATGACAAATGTTTACATAAATTTCCTATACAATTTGATCTATGATATAAAATAAGTATAATTAATAAATAATAATTTTTCAATAAAATTGGTTCAAATGACAAGTCAACAATTGACGTAAATCCTGTTTTATCTAGATTTAAAATATCGTACGATCCCATCTATAGATTTAAATATCGAGATATATGAAAAAAAAAAACGATCGATTTAAATAAGGAATAGCGTCAACAGTTATCTCGAACACGTCTGCACATTATTTATTTTTTATCTACTGATTTTATATTATCTAAATTAAGAACAGGCTTATTATAATTTCCTGCCAAATAAACATTTTAAATATCGTTCACTTTGTCGCCCAATGTTTTCGATGTTTGGCCGCGATGGAACAAAAATTTTAAGGTCATTTTTAAAGTTTCGGAAGTCCTTGTAAGTAGTCCACGAGGGAGGAGAAAGGGTGAGGGACACGAGACATCTTCGAATCAACGTTCCGGGACGTCTGCGGACTTTTTAATTTTCTAAATAAACTTACTGGAGTTCGTTTTGGTCAGAGATTTATTTAATGTAACATAGATATATCAAATTGTTAAATTGAAAAACATTAATTTACGTCTAATTAATTCATATGTTTAGTTTTCAAATATTGAGATTTGGAAATAAAAATTGATAGCTTTTTTAAATATTAGTACAATAATACGATTTTGACAAGTGAGTTTTGACTCTCGAGTCTCGAGACGTCTCAAGATCTTGATACTTTAGTATTACGTTAATACGATACTTTAAAGTAAAATGTTTTCTTACTAGATGTACAACTTTATGCAAATTCGTCTAGATAGGTGTCTCGTCAGAAATTCTAATCAAACTAACAGTATTTCAGTTTGGGTGAGTAAACTACTGTAATTTAATGAACGAGACTCAAAAAATCTTAGCCGCGAATTTTTTTAATTTAACAGTAGCTGTGACCTATTAACAACTATATCTTACATAATGTCCTAATATATTATATAATGATAGGTTTATATTTAGTTGAAGCGTATTTCTATTAATATGATATGATAGTAAATATTGGTACGATAGTCTAATATACGTTATTGTTTTATTGATAAATATTTCTTATCAAATCGATGTACGATAATGTAATTGTTTAAGTTCCTTCGACTTGTATCTTGTGTCTTAGTTAGCATGTTATTGTCTGAGTTGGTCTCGGCTAAAGTTTTAATAAAAAAAAATATCTATATTTAAGGTTAATTCTTATACACATTACTTATTTGTATAATATGTCTACGTTTGTAGGTGGAATGCTATGATAATGTAATGTAAATATATAATGTAATTTTAATATTATAAAACTAAATGTATAAACTAAAATGTAAATAATATAAAACATCTATACTATACTAATATTCTAAAGCTTTCATGGTTAAACGTCTAAATCGATTTTGATGAAATTTGATTTGAACAAGCATTGAACCCTAAAACACGAATATGTAATATATGGTATTACACCTGCCCAGCAAAATCAATTGAAGCCGCGATTGAAAGCTAGTTTGCATATAAATTTCTGGGCGTTACTATCTGAGATACGAGTTTGTAAAATGATAGTAAAATAATTTATCTAGGATATACGTCATAATAATTAATGTCACAATTCTGGAAAATACTTTGATATATATCAAAGTAGTAATATATATTATACACATATACAATGCATTTACATACATTAAAAAAATCAAGTGTTTATCACGTGTGCGTGACATGAACCTAGTGGATTCATTTCGTGATTGTCGAATTATGCTCTTACACCACTATCAATGACATGTCATATCGTGCAAAAACTTCGGACACATCGATTAACCGATTTTAAAATAATTTTCAACATTCACGGTCAAATCTTAACATTTTTTAACGCTTTTTATCGTAATTAATGAACGATAAAAATGTAGATGTCAAGGTATTTTGTTCATGATAAATAATGATTTAATTTATTAATTAAATTGATTAATTATTATTGCGTTTAATGTTAAATTCAATATATGTAATGTTAAATATCGATTGAGCTTGTTAGTGTAATATGCATTGCGTTTTAGGAAATATTAATAATTATTAATAATAATAATAGTCCGCCAGACCGATTTCGGCCACGGCGGCCAGTCTCAAGAGAGATTAGCCAACTGCGCAGGAGATATTATAGTGCACAAGTGTGTGCGCAAACACAGATACACTCTATTCCCTAGCTCTCATAATCCGATGGGACGGCAATCCGACAAGACCGGAAAGAGTTCAGGTGCAGGACCAACGGCTTAACGTGCTTTCTGAGGCACGGGAGTGTACACACTTTCAATTTCCAGACTCCGGGCTGCTACTGAGAATTTTGTAACAGAAACTATTTGTTGGTCCGACCTGGGAATTGAACCCAGGACCACCGGATCTGCGGCCTTATATCTAGCCACGAGACCAACGAGGCAGTCAATAATTATTATGTAAATACCAAAACAATTAGTAAAACATTACGCCCAAATTTTGATATTTGGTGGTAGAGTATGTGGCGCTGTTGGCTAATCAGAACGCACCTTACCATAACTATACATACAATAACTATCAATAACGTATTTGTAATGTTAATAAAAATGTGTTTTGTTTTAGGTGAAGGCGGAATTGGTGTGTCAAACGCGCTGGGGGCTAACTCATTAGCGATATTGTTCGCACTCGGCTTGCCATGGCTCATCAAAACGCTCACTCTACTGGCTCAGGGAGCCGATACGGCTGTCACCATCAACTCAGCGGGCATTGACTTCGTGGTCGGCTCACTACTAGTGGCCGCTTCACTGTTGTGGATCTGTTTGTTTATAGCAAAATTCAAGCTCAGGAGAAGCCTTGGCTTAGTACTTATTTGCCTGTATGTGGTATTCATTACCTTCGCAATTCTTGTTGAAATGGGTATCATACTAGACAGAGAAATTGCGTTTTAAAACTATCCTGTATTTAAGCGATATATTTAAGCCTGTTTAGCTTGAATTATCGCTTGAGATGTAACTTCGCGTACTGTTCGCGCTGTAACGACTTTTGTCGTTGGGTATACCGTCGAGTACACTAAATAGCTTGTTGAGAACTCTGTGATGAATGTTATGTATTGTATTTAGGCAATCATTGTAAATAATATTGTATAGTTGTAACTATTATACGTTTTTGTATATTCATACATGTGAAGGAATAAAAAAACGGTCGATCGTTAATATTCAAATAAATCGATATTATTTAATATTGTGCAGAGTCATATAAGTAGCAGATCTGATTAACGATACGATGATGACAATGTGCGAACTGTATTAAATAATATTACATTTCAGTGAAAACAAATCCTTATCGTAATACTTCTACATGTTTTTTTCCGATGTCACGCATTCGATGAACGCAAATTCGTTGACGTAAACACACGTGGCCGTCACGGCCGTCACTGGCCATCCAGCGTTCGTATTTAAGCCGATATTATGATAACGTTGCGCTGCTGTTAACGTTCAAATTAAACAACTATAAACATGGATTCACCGTCTGAGTTATTAGAATTTTGTCAAAATGGGCGTTCAAAATTCATTTAACAAGATTGACTTGCTTGTCTCGCACGCCCTTTACACTGAGCTTACTATAGTAACAATCCTGATGTCATGGATGACTAACAATTTAATATTCAATAGATAACATATATATTTTTTGGATTTATAATAAACAAGATTTTCTTGTTTGTTAATAGATGAGCCGGGTCATGACCGATACGATATGTTGTTAAAATATTTCTAAGTTTCTATATGTAACGTTTAACTCCAATTATGAGGCATCTGTTGATACAAGCTCTGAGGGATCGTTTTCGGTTTATTGGTTAACGTTATTTAATTGAATGTATTTTTATTAAGGACATTATTTTCAGTGACTTAACGATATTATAGGATAATATAGCACTATTACTATTTTTAAATTGTTTTCTTATCAAAAAGAAACTGATAAGTGAGCGTTGACTTTGATTTACTGATAACATCTTATCGCTTTAAAATAGTAAATAATTTTCACACTATCACTGTTTTTTAAACGACGTTTATTTTTCCAGAATTTATAATACTCACATTTATTTTCCTGATTACTGTTTGTTAAATTCTTTCTTACTGTCTTTTCATAGAGATAAAAATGATAATGATTCATGTCTTACTAAATTTATAACTAGTCTTATTATTTATAAGGAATAGAAAATAAATAAACAATATTTATTAATTAAAATTTTATTTCTATATATATTATGAAACAGCAACAGTTTTTATTTCTACTAAATAAGTAAAGGATAAATGTTTGTTTGGAAGTCTGTCATTTTAAAGTAAGAGGCATGAAATGTCATTCTGGTAAGGACAAGTTTAGTAAGGGTTTTTTATTATTTTTAAGTTGATGATTATTCTTTATATAATCATCAGTGAACATTTTATGAATTCCTGTAGTTTGACTTAATATATTTGATAGTTACTTAAATGGCTTGAAGTAAAATTTAATTTATATAAATATTCCGATTTACGATTCTGTTGCTTAAATACCTCGCCGTCTATCTGCGCCGTTGGGTATAGTTAAAACTATGAATGAGCAAGCGTACCAATATTTTTTTTTATTCTATCAAATTCAGAGTAAACAAAATTATTCAAGTCACTGAAAATTTTATTTATAGTAAATAATCGAAGCACCTCTTTGTAAACGGTGGTAGGGCTTTGTGGCCGTCTGGGTACGCAAAACGGCAATACTTGCTATTGTGATCCGGTTTGAAAGATGAGGCTGGTGTATTTACAGGCACAAGGGACATAACATCTTAGGTTCCAAGGATGGTGGCGCATTGGCGATGGTTAACATCTCTTACAATCCCAATGTCTATGGGCGTTGGTGACCTCTTACCATCAGTTGGCCCATATGCTCGTCCGCCTACTTAAAAATATAGATTTAACAACAGTCCCGGATTTTCGCTTTGACAGAAGGCATTCAATCTTACGAATGATGATAAATTATAAGACCTATACTTAATGTAATTTATCAAAAAAAAAAAATATTCCTCCCGATTTCCGTGAAATAGACAAAGCTTGATATAAGCTTACTAACTTGATAATAAGCTACTTAAAAAGAAAATTTTATTAACTTGTAGCCCTCAAATACAACTACGCAATGTCAATGACATTGGATTTGACCACAATACTCTTATCGCACTATAACTACATTTGTTACACGCAAGAAAAGGAAAATAATAACCATATTTGTTTATTAAACACACTGCGGCATTGTTAAGAGAAAAGTGCAGAAAAAATTTACAGCGCTTTGTATTGATTATCATATTATAATTAGGACAACCATCTTCAACGGTGTAATTAAATAGAATATTGTTGGTTGTTGTATATAGCAAAAGCAAATCACGTCGCGAGAGAGGAGAGTAAGGGACGTCGTTGAAGGTTGAAGTGTGAAATTTAGCCAATGGTAGGTGTGCTTTTAAAGAGAGAAGTATCATCTCTTGATCAGACGATTAGTGCTTTTAAAGAGAGAAGTATCATCTCTTGATCAGACGATTAAATTTAAGAATTATCGGTAGATAATGGACATTTATTGAATATTAAATATTATTAATTATCACAGAATAAGGAAAGTCTTACTTTAATGAATAATGGTAAGTAATAAGAGATAAGAGCACGCATATTATATTTATCTATATTTATTGTATTTAAATAGTAGAAACCTACAAAAAAAATTATAATATACTAGATTATGATTATAAGGCGCTATATATATGGATTTTAGTAAAGTACTGGATTATGTGAATTATAATTTGCTTATAAGTAAATTAGATAACCGTGTTAGTGGTAATCCTATTTGCGAAATCGTACATACCTGTATATACTTCTAATTTAATCGTTTCTTTTTTAATTATTCGCCATGTATTTTTGAAGTCCAGTCAGGGCGCCATTTTCACTAATGTAAAAATGTGGATGTATTGTATGTGTTTTACGTGCAAAAGTTTGGTAATTTTATGAATATTTTTAATATTACATTAATAAGGAATTTAATTACATGGAAGCACTCCACAGATAAGATAGGAATGCGATTCTATTTCAAGGAATTGAAGTGGTTAATTAATGAATTGGAAAGAATGTGTTCGACCAATGGTAATATATTTAAAGAATATTTATCCTATTTTTATGTTCCATAAAACTATCTAACAACATATTAAATTATTTTTTTAATAAGCACCCGTGAAATTTAGGCAACCGACTTTCGGTGATATACTATTTGGATACGTGTATACTTGAAATGTAATAATTATTATGGTCAATGTCGCAAATCACTTTCTGTCATTTCACGACCATTTTCGAATATGAGTTTCCTATTTATATTTACAGAATAGCCCTACAGATATACATATCTAAATCGAATCGCTTAACGCTCATGCAAAATATATACTATTTAAAAAATAATAATATTACTATCATTTTAACATAAATAATGTTCTCCCTTCTTCTTTTGAATGTGAAATCTTAGATAGACAGAAAGAGAGATAACAGTGTTTAACTAATCACTCACGTTTATAAGACTGTTTCTGCTTAAAGTAAGGTATAGTCTGTGAAGGTTTCACTGCTGATCAAATACCGAATCTTTATAAGTATTAGGATATCTTAATCTGCTACACTGTTCCAATGCATGTTGGCCGCTGTATTTACCTAAAACATTTCTTTAGAAACAAATGCTTCTTGAGTACAGACGTTTTTAGTTTGCAATTGCTTTTACTGTACTTTTGTTGAGATCCAGGTGTCCAAGCTACTTTCGATCAATACTAAAGTCCTCACTGTACAAGAGTAAGAACTTGTATAAAGTTATTTATATTAAATAATAATTATTGTTATTAATATTGCAACTAATAATAATTCACTAAATCTCATGATGATTACGGATGCAATAAAGGTTATCATACATTGCATTTTCCTTATCAGCTGATATCCTAATCTGTATCGGCCTTAGCAGACGAGTTATAAACATCGATAAATATTTACCATAATTATACAAATTAACCAAGATAAATGACTAATTAATAATAATAATTCTATTGAATATATTACGTCATTATCTTTTAGCAAAATGATTAAAAAATATATGACCATCATGTAACGCTCGGCAGACGTAAATTATTGAAATTTATTGAATAAAATTAGATGGAGTAAAATACACTACTGTGCATACAAGCGGCGAATGAGTCTAATTTACTATGGTCTAATAGAGTTGCCATGCACACATAAGGGAGCAGAGAAGCCTATGAGCGCTTCTTGATTGGCCGGCCGACACGATACCGGCACCGGCCCGATACCGACACCGATACCAGTGGACGCATAAAGGCCAGCAATCCTCCCGCTGATGTCGGGCTGATTTTTATGCATGTGTTGTGTACACATGCACGCTTCCGTGTAGGCGTGCTAGAATTATATAAAGCCGTGTCGGGTCGGAGCGTGTCGGTGTCGGGCCGGGGCCGGTGTCGGGCCGGTTATTGGTCCTTATTTGGTTATTACCTGTATATTTTTGTTTTTGCATTTTTAAGAACGTTAGGTAAGTATTTTCAATAAAATTAATAATTTTGATTGAGATTGCTTATATTTCATTATTTAACTTAATTCAACTACTACTACTGCACTATCATTATACACTAACCGCCTTATTCATAAACCTTTTTTACCTGGTGATTAGTTAAACAATATTTTGTCTTCTTCTTTCGTATGTCAAATCAATAATGACAGAAAGAGACAAATCAGTGTTTAGCTAAACAGTAACTAAGCAACGTTTATGAATAAGGCCGTAAAAATTCGGCATAGGTCCTACCTCCAGAAGCGCTTTTTCAGTATTGAATTCGAACGCCCAATTTGCATCGCATTTTCTAGCATTTTAGAGGTAGGCATAACGCTATTTTATTATGTGACTTGACCTTGGGCCACTGCCATAACACTCTACTATAGCCGCGTAAAATATATCATATATGAGCTTCATTCCAAAGATAACTAGTAAATTTCACTTATGTGTACTCAGACGTACTAATCGGTGAATTTTTGGCATAGAATAACCAAAACATATACCTACTCAGAATTTACAAATGTGCTCTTTTTTATACACAAAGTTATTCAGTTATCTAATACAACGTCAATTTCAACATAATATGCAGTTCTGTGACACAGTGATTAGTGGGTTGAATCTAGCGATAAGCGATTTAATAGTGCGATATATTGTAACAGTAGTCGCAATTATTGTTTGTTGAATTTTGGGACGTTTTTGAGTCTTCAGTTTGCGTTTAGTAACATGTCCATTTTCATTTCGATAAAATATTGCATTTGTGGCCTCTTTCCTTGATAACTATAAAAGCCGTCAAAAATAAATATGAAATCAATTAAAAAATTCTTTAGATGTGATCAAAACGCTTCTCTATGAGTGCGGCTGTTAGTGTATTATAGAAATGTAAACATAATTTAAAATCAGTGAAAACGTTTTTAGCATATATAAAGCAATTATTAACGAAAGAACTTCGTTTCAAAAAATGTAATTGTTGCTTATTCTGCTTGAATATATCAACGAATACTGAAGCACGCATTTTTGTCATAAAGTGAATAATCAAATGGACGGACACAGCAATTGACCACATTTTGAATTTATTTATTGACTTTTCAAGTGTCTATTCATTTCATTACAATAAGTATAGGTCATGTATAGTCAAGCAGAGTAGGAGTCTTTTTGAATTATGTACAAATCTAATTTTTAAATAAAAAAACAGTTCACAAATTAAATTCTAGTAAAACTCCAAGTAAAAAAAACAAATAAAACGGATATATGCTCTTTTTGAATAATTTTAGAACTAGGTGATGCGGGTTGAATACTTACACATTAAAATGATTGGTAAACAGTGACACTCTCATTAAAAAGCCAACAGTAACATGCCAGCGTGCTATATTCGCTTATTAAGAGTATCGCCCATATCTGTAACTAATAATTACAACTCAAATTATCTTCGTAAGCACACAAAACATTAAAATATTTTATACACTTTCAATGTCAGTATTCCTTAAGAGTATTGTTTTATTTACTACTATCTAATTATGATGAATTTATCTTGTTCAATACGAAGATTTCTGAGGTTTATATACAATAACAGCCTGTAAATGTTCCACTGCTGAGCTAAGAGCCCTTTTCTTCTATTGAGGAGAAGGTTTGGAGATTATTCCACCACGTTGCTCCAATGCGGGTTGGTAAAATAAACATGTGATAGAATTTCAGTGAAATACGACACATGCAGGTTTCCTCATGATGTTTTCCTTCACCGTGAAGCACGAGAAGAATTATAATCACAAATTAAGTACATGAAATTCTGTGGTGCTTGCTCGGGTTTGAAACCCACGATCATCGGTTAAGATTCACGCGTTCTTACCACTGGGCCATCTCGGCTTGTCCGACTACATCTTTACCATCACGACAATGAAATTGTTAGTAACTTAACAGTAATAAACATTTTTCATTAAAAATAAGTTTTCATATTCAAAATCTGCACTGTTGAAAGTTGAAGAGTTTTTTTATGTGGAACGAGTCCTGGGTGAAGAATCAGGTTATACAAAAAATTGTGTTGTCATCGGAAATGAACCAACATGTAAAATTTCAACTGGAAGGCATTGGAAGATTCTAATTCAGTAAGCGATATTTAAAGTAAAACAAGCTAACAAACATTGCAAGTTATAAAATTAAAGCCAGTGATAATGACAAATACTTCTTGCGTTGGCTTCAACGATGGCTTCATTTTCGAATACGAAATTTGTTGTAACTAGCCATATGATATTATTTAGTATAAGGGGGTAGAATAAATTCAAATGGACCCTCACACGGAAGGTCTTTAACAAACTAAAACAAAAAAATAAATTAAATAGGATTTAAAAGTTGCACGTTCATTAGTTGGACGTTTAATTTTTTTATGATTACTGAAGGATTACTGCTTACATTTTCTATTTGGTTACATTTACCTTGGAACGTAACTTAGGATTTAGGATAGGAGGATTATGTGAAAGTGTCTTGTTTTTGTAAAATAATGTAAGAAAGTGATGTGTGTCACGGATACAGGAGCTTAGGAATATAATTTGCTTAGCTTAGTGTTGTTTTATCAATACTTTATTATCGAAGGACATTTTTTTTTAAATAAACGATCTATATGTCCGTGTAAATTACCGGTTTTCGTGTAAAATTTCAAGCATAGCATAGTATTTAATAATAGAAGTGATTTTTTTAATACCATATCTCAATACCATCTAGGCATGTAAAATGTAAATTATATTTAAAAAAATATAAGGAAGTGTAATTACAGGCATAAACATAATTGAGTTTAGTTCTAAGGACCATCTTAGAACTTATCAAAGGAATTGATGGAGTCAGGAGTTTTAATACTTGTTCGCTCGTCTGGTTCTTATGCTTAGCTTAATTAATACTCGAGTTACGATTCATTCGTACTTACCCAAAAAGCTTAAAAAATATTTGTGATATTATCAGCATTAGAATAGACACCACGTTATCAGCATTAGTGATAATAATTATATTAATAATTTTAATTATCTGAAACAAATTATAAATACTTTTAGTGGCAACATAAATTATTACAAAAATATTTAAAAAAAAATTACATAAGCAGTAGAAGTGCACTGTATTCCCACACTCTAGCAGTCCAATGGACGACGACTTTTTATTTGCCTGATACACAGTGAGAGATATATCGGCTTTAGTATAAAAAAATCAAGGCAGAAAACACTATAATTTTTATTTGCTTGACTTGGGCTTTGAATCCTTCGATTTCTACAGCTTTATAATCTAGCCCAGTTACTTACTTGTCTATATATTATACTTTAATTGTAGACGATCGTTAGTTCGCTTCTTAGCCTGAACTGATTTACCAATATAATTCCAATGTATAGTAGAAATTTAGAAAAATAATCTTCTGAAATACCAACATATTATTTCCTAGTTCGTTTTTTAAAACTTGTATAGATATTATTTCATTTGCTTCGTTCAAAATCTGTTAAATTAAAAATATAGTACGTACAATCTACAAATAGGCTTGTACGAGCATTTCAATTAATGTCTCTTTATACAAAAATATTTTGTTCCGCGCGAAGTTACCACGGTTTCTAGTTAGACTATTTATCGATTTTCTAATCATTTGACTATTAATCAATCATTCATATACTTATATAATTCACGCAAACTTAAGGACATGTGTAAATAGCGCTTACTACGCAAATACTTAAAAATTTCCTTATTGGATTGGTTTGAAATAAATGATTTTTAGGTATTTTAAAATGTTTTTATGAAATTGCTAAGATTTTACTTTTTTTCAATGTTTTGCTCATATTTTTCGGAAGTATACAAATATGTTGTGTAAATTTGTTAATAATTTAATACAAATATAAGGCATTTATTGCGACGAATATTAATATGATGACGGACAAATTACTTATTTATATAAAATAATTTCGCATTAAGTAGTCTTTCTGAAAACATATACATAATACATATATATAATATAAATATATTGTTATCTAATATATATATATAATATAATATAAATATATTGTTATGTAATCTAAATTAATAAAAAATAAATAAGCAGCTAAATAATTATTATTAGAAATTCGCCAAGCCTACTTTTTAGCCGGTACTACAAGACAGGTTCAATCACACAACTTAAAAGACAACAGCGACGGTTGAATTTAAGTCAATAATTTAAATTTTAAGAAATAAATATTAATAAGTTTAGAACTCTTCTCAAACACTAAAACAAATTCCCGTGAAAAACTTATTCGCGCGCGATTTTAGCTAGGGCGGGCGGCGTTCCATCCGCCGGGCAGTCAGACCGAACTGAATGCAGAGAGCCACTTACACCGAGAACTAGCTACAAATGCCCCGATATTTCCGAAGGAGGGGTTTATATACAGCCGGTGCCGGTTGAGTTATATAAAACGTATACATTTCTTATGTAAAATTGTGAAATATATTTTTGTATATATGTTTTTTAATCTCAGGTTATTTTATTACGTAGGTATAAAAGACATTAAAGCGCCGATCTATGATTATATGTACCTTGCGATTGTAGTAACACTTTCTTATTAATTTATATAACAGTCATACAAAAAAGGTATCTGGGTATAGAATAACTGTCGAGTGATTAAATCAGTAGGGATCTCCCTACTCATGAAAAAGTGGTTATCGATACGGTTCTTAATTAGGTTTGTGCTTTGTGTCATTTGTGTTGCCCGACCACCAAATTAGAGGGACGAAGTAGTTATGTCTAGAATACTGTGGACAGGCAGTCCTTTGTTCACCAGCTATTTATTAACTTCATTGACATTAAAGTAGCTATGTAATAAGCATTCATTCGAATCTAAGAGAAATTTCTGTACAACATCTTATTTTTAAATTATTCTAAGCGACACATTTTTCATAAAAAGACAAAATATTCATGAAAATTAAACTAATTACCAAATACAGCTCTGTAAGGGGAGCGATTTGATCTATTCACTTCGACGTGACTTCGACATACTCTAAGCCCTAAGCGGTTTGGTTTGTTCATGTGATGTCTGCAACTCATGCTCGCGCCAGGTATCATGTAAAAAATGTTACCTCTGAAAATAATACCGGAAATAATTTTTGTTATGTTTAGCAATCGATAGGATTAACTTTAAAAACATGTTTCTTATATTCTTCTAAGCTGGCTACTAAGAGTTTTAAATCAAAGTTAGCTAAGTATGTACTGCTCAAAAGCATTGAACAAAATGTCTGCTAACATAGAATAATAACGCTTAGAAGGAGTGTAGGCTCAAGCGAATTGAAGACATTAAATGTAACCCAAAGGCTCAATACATTTGACGTCACGTCAGCCGTCACGATAAAGTGTCATAGTAAACGTCTCGCGCAATTTATTAAAAAAATACTTGCTGTGTAGTAAAAAGGTGTCACGACGCTACTCATAAAAAAAAATAAGGAAAAGAAAATCACATTTCACATGTAAGTAATATTTGGCAACTTATAATTTTAGGTAAATACATTCATCAAAACATAAAAATAATTTGTAAACAAAAGACGTCATTACAATAAAAATTTTGTCAGCTATGGAAAATATTTACCACGATATCTTAATGTTTTAAACAATAAAAATGTAATAATTATTCAAAATTATTATTTTTACTTTTTTAAATTAGATATAAAACATTAATACTGTTCAAATAATTATAACATTTTTTTCTTTATGATAATACATAAAATAAAAGCAACACTAAATAAATTAAAAAAGAAGAGATCAATCTAATAATAAAAGCTAAAATTAAATAAATAATATTGCAATATATAATTATAATACTTATTTATTAATTGTAATCGTTTTTAGCTTTCCTTCGAATCTGATTGCTTCTTCAACCTTTCAGCGTTGTTTGATTAATTTTAATGAAAAAATGATAATGTCCAATATTATTGTCTGACAAATTGTTACATCTGAATACAACCTACGTAATAATTCAAATTAATTTAATTACGTGACACTTACGCCCTCATTGATTCTAAAGATACTTCAATTTTAAGCGAAACTTTATATGACACTATCCTTCTAAGCTTTATTATTCTATGTCTGCTAATTATCATTTTCAGGGAGTCATGATAAACCGCTTGAACGCAACTAGAACCATGAGCTTTCTTCACATTGGCTTGGATTTCGTTCGTTTCGAGAATGACTTCGACCATAACTGCTACAGGCAGACATGAATAAAAATTTTAGCCTTTTTTTTTCAAAACTATAACTTGCACTATAATATCTCTTGCGCAGTTGGCTAATCTCTCTTGAGATTGGCTGCCGTGGCCGAAATCGGTCAGGAGGCATTTATATTCGAGATGGCTTCGTTTGTATGCTTAATTTTATTTATCGCTTTCATTTTTTGAGCACGTGGTCATAATTACTACGTTGATTAATATTAATTTTGATATGTATATAATATTTATTTAATACTTTTCATACGTAAATACTAAAATGACAATAGGATAGGTACTTTTTGGTGTCACTATTAACTGACAATTAGTTACAAAATTAACCTAAAATTTTACGACATCAATTTTATTAAAATAACTACACCACTTTTGAGAAACAATTCAATTATATTTTGATTGCATATAAAGATATCAATATGTCTGCATCTCTAGATTCAGCTTTGGATCCCATGGAGGAGATAAGGTTTAGGAAAAAACACGGTTCAATGTGGATTGAAATGCAGAAATACACACATTTTACTTTTGATGAATTAGAACGTAAGTTGTATTATTAAAATAGTTTGTTATATATATTCACGTAGCTAAAATCAATTTAATATTTACATCAATATGCCAATGATCATTGGCACCTTCTTGAATGATCTTACAACTATGTCAGTATTGAAAACTTGTTTATCACTAAATTATGACGTAACCATTTATAATATAAATTATAATTTATGTCCTATATCATATGATTTTTATTTGACCTTTACCTTCAATCAAAGCAATCGATTTTCCAGATATTTCACGGGAAATTTTGTATGCATAGCAGCCAGAATTCAACGAAATTCAATATTTCGTTCGAGATAATTTAATTACTCTGTCAACCTGACTATCGGACTATGCTTTTGTTAAAATATGATCAAATTATGCTGAAATAAATAATTAGACTTTGTACGGGATTTTATCCCGTGTTTTTTAACCAATGAGATATTAATAATACATTTTTTTTATAGTATAGATGGGCGGACGAGCATATGGGCCACCTGATAGTAAGTGGTCCCCGACACTTATAGACAGTGGTTGGCATATTTCTTAAAAATACACAACATCGCCACTGCGCCACCAACCTTGGGAACTAAGATGTTATCCCTCCTTGTGCTTGTAATTATACTGGCTCACTCACCCTTCAAACCGGAACACAACAGTACCAAGTACTGCTGTTTTGCGGTAGAATATCTGATGAGTGGGTGGTACTTACCCAGACGAGCTTGCACAAAGCTCTACCACCAAGCATCGGCCAGCGAGTCTTATAAGATGGTTTAACGACTACCTACCTTAGCATTGTTTATAGTTAACTGTTTTTCTGGCGTAACACATTGAATTTTGGCTACATATATATGGATTATTGTTTTGTTTTGTTTTGGCATTGGTTTCGTTGCCTAGCACAAGTCTAGGAAATTGCGTTAGCTTACCTACCACCTTGCGCCGATTTGTAGTGTGAGATTGTTACTTCCTCGTGCGTACACTCGGCTGCTACTTGAAGTATGAAGCATGGGACTACCACTTACAACAGATCTAAGCCGCATATAGATGAGGTCCTGGGTTCAAATCGTAGGTCATACCGATAAAAAAGTTATTGAATTTTTCCATCGAAGATTTTGAGTTGCAGACCGGATTCTGGGAGTTGGAAGAGTGTACAGTCACATGCCTCGGAAAGCGCGTAAAGTCGTTGGTCCAGCACATGAACTCTTTTCGGTCGTGTCGAAATACCATCTCATTTGAATATGAGAGTAAGGGAATAGATAGTACATCTACGAACGCGCACACATGTTTTAACTGTTGTTTTGCATTTTGTTTGTTTGTTTGAAGATGGTCAGTTGTCGTCTGATGCCTCTGTTGGGTTGCTGCGTCCCCGTATAGGCTTAGGCATTTTCGAGACTGACACAGATACAAAGTTACAAGTTGCGGGTATTCTCGAACAGGTGGCCCGGTGAGTCCCAAATACTTCACCACTTCGTGTGGAGGAAACACGTAAATGAATTTTACCAGCGAGATAAAAAAGAGTTACTGTAAATTACATCCAAATCCCTACAAAATCAAATTATAGTATAGATTGATGACCTCAATAAAAATATTATGTTTTTCAGAAATCATGATCATATTCTTCAAAATACAGAAACGTGACGAGAAGCCGGCTGGAAGTGACTTAATATCCAGGTAATATAAAAATATTTGTAATATTTAAATTTCAAATTAAATTCCCAATAGCGGCCAAAGACATGTATAAGTAATTTATATAGTACTCGTAACAATATACGACAGGCATGTTATAGAGGTTCATGTGAAGTAAGCATGTAACGGACTTCGATTCAAAGAAACCTTAAAATTTCCTAAATATTAGATCAGAGCATGAATCAATATTTCCTGGAAAAAAACTTAAATTCTTATTTCAATATTATGGAACCAAATAGCTTGGACCATAAATACATTTTAAGATTAAATATTTTATCAATAACATGATGTTATCAGCCATGTAATATCCCGGACGTAAACTGTATTTAAAATTATATTTTATAAATATTATCTTCTACTTCATTTCATTTCTAACATTACGATATTAGTTACATTTATTTTTATTCTAGCGGACGCCCGCGTATTATATATATATAAAAATAAAAAGCATTGTTCTTTTATTTTTTTTATCGTCCTCACTCGTCATGGTTATAAATTTATTCAATGTACAGACGTCTGGTTTCGTCTGCTTTATTATATGCATGGATTATTTTGCATTCATATTATTGTAACGTTTTGTTTAGATTTTATATAGTTTCAAAGGATCAAAGGAGAAGGATAAAAAATGTATTTCAACTTATATATTTTGTTTTGCTGAAAATGTTATTAATTAATTGCGATATTGCAATTGACAAAATGAAACCTCCCCGTGTAAAAGTCTTGGAAAAATACAGTTTTTTATAAATATTACAAAAAACCAGCTACCATAACAATACTTTTACAGTGTCAACATTGAATAACTGTACATACGTAATATACATATATATTATACATAAAAATAAATATATATATATATACATAATGTATATATATACATATTTTTGGACACTTTGGATGCTTCGAAACCACTGGTGTTTTGATTGTTACTATTCTAATGACGATTTGAATGTACACATATATTTGACGATGTTCGCACTCCGATATATTTGAACAACATGAATGGTTCAATTAATTTGACGACTTTGGTTTTTGATAATGTTGACTGTTGCTTTATATATGAACCTGACTGTACAACGTAAAAATGTCGAACAAAAATACAAGATTTGGTTAAATATTACAGTTTTTAGGAGCTGCCCGTAATAACGATACCGCGATCTAAATGGCGGACGTTGTAAACTGTCGAGGGTGTTCGGGTGACTTACCCATTACCTTCAAAACAGCTGCCCGACATACCCTTAACCACCTATCTGCTGTTCGCAGCGGTTCATTTATTAAATAGTATATACAAACGAGCAGACAAACTAGTGTTTAAATATAATCGATTTTATGTAATATTACTATTTAATACTTTACTAGTTACCATAATTTTTTTTATATCAGAAATATTTTTATGAATATTATTTTAATATATTTATATAATATGTTTACAATTTATTGTCTTAAATTTTTCAATATAAATGTTATTATTTTATAATAAGAAGGAATATTTTTATCAAGTTATTTTACTAAAACTAAAGCCATTTTCATTGATATTAACTGGAGGTTAAAAAAAAAATAACTTCAAATATTCACCGCTGGCTTTACTTGAGCTTCATAGTACACCTTTTTTTACCTATGTCTTGCGAATGTACAATATTTTTTCAAAATTGTAAGATTTTATGCGTATTTCGAACGATTTGTACCAGTATGGCACTAATTTATCCTAAATTTTGTTATATAGCCAGATGTTATATTGTAAAATATTCTACGGCTACCACTGCTCGAACGATTTCTCGAGTTGTAGACGTCTCGGCTCATCGTGTTGTAAGGCTCAATCAAGTTATTAAAGTATGGCACCACGTTTTCTCCCTATTAAAAGTATGGCAAATAGGATAACGGTCATATTGTATCATAATTTCCAAAAATCCACATGCCATACTGGTACAAATCGACGAAAAAGTGTGACAGTCTTCCACCCCATGGTTACAATAAGGGATACATTTTTTTAGTTAGAATTGTATCCAACTGAACAGAATACATGGCATGCTGAAATAATGGTTTTACGCATTGTCCAGCCGTATTTTGAGAACGTGTCGAATAAATAAGTTTTTCAAGCACTGCAACACTTTTTTCCCCTACTGGAAGTATGACAAATATAATAACGGTCACATTGTGTCATATACTTTCCAAAAACCAAATGCTACGCTGGTAGAAATCGTTTTGCGAAAATAAAATACTAATTGATGGTGGTATGGCGGCCATTTGGAACCGCCGGAAAAGTATGGCAGTATTTCGTGAATTCGGAATGGTTGATTTTTTTTAACATGTTCTTGTCGGTATGGCGGGCTGTAACTCACACCGGAGAAGTATGGCATTACGCTACCATATTTATTTTTTCATCGATTATCGGAAAATACAAAAATGTTTGTGGAACAAATCGTTCGAAACTCGTAATTTATCCGACACGTTCGACTAAAGCCCACGCGATTGAGCCGCTGGTACCAACGCTATGACCATCATTTTTCTTTTCGTCATTACGTAATTAGATCCCTGAAGAGTCACCATACTGTTACAAATGACGTGAAATTTTGTGTCACGGTCCAATAATCGTACGTAGTACACCCGTCGTAGTCGTACGTAGCATATCTGTAGCAAGTCAAAGTGAGCTACGCTTTCGAAGCGTTTTATTATAGAAACCTTTTTATATTACGCCTCGTAGATAAATCTACGGGACGCAAGCAGAACACGTTTTTCTCGAATATAATCCTTTTAAATGAAAGTGGTTTTCTATCACGGTTCGGTCGACATGTTTATGTTCGCTTGATTAATGATGCATACGAGTCAATTTAGTAAAAACGATCTTGTCGTTATGAACTTTTTCTAACTAGCTGGTGCTTTTATTTTATTAGCTACCCGTTCCAAATCGGTAAATTTAACTTTAGTATTCTATCGCATGCTATTTTAAATTATGAGATATATTACATTGTAATATATCTCTATGATCTATTCGCCCATACTGTGCTGAAATATATTAAAAAATAATAAGTGTATTTATTTTATTTTATTTGTTTTGTTTGAGCAAACCTATGTTTCACATCTGCCTTACCTACCGTAACAACCATAATTTATGTTTAAGTTCATTCGAATCATTACGTTTAAGTACTAACTTATCCCCCTTACATACTTTTCCCCCTTAACGGTCCGGACTCATTGGTAATAGACCTGTATTTGCTTCAACTGGGTCATTCGACTCACTTCGACTAACTTCAACTGATTTAGTCCATTTAGAAAGTAGTGCAATAAATTCATGCTTTATTGATTTGGACATTTTTGCTTATTTTTTTAATAACGGTGATAGCCCGGTGCCTTATGCAGGTAAACCTTTAACAGAGACTTCAAAACACGCCGCTACATGTTTACTATAAAAAGGAGGTAAGGCTTTAGCACAGCAGTGAAATATTTACAGACACTTACTTTATCTACATTAAACAATCTACTACGAAACTATAGATATGACTTGAATTTCAGTTATATGAAAACATACACAGTGAAAAACACTTCAATGAGCAATCAAGGCAGCTTATGAACTTGACATTGTTAACATTTAGATATATATATCTTAGTTACTATGAAACAGGTGTAACATTCCTTGAAAGATAAAAAAAAAAAATTACTTTTACTATTATTATCTTTAGAATTTTTGGACGGACATATATTAAATAATGTTATGTTAAAACATATTTTTTTAAGCTTTAAATTTAAAATAAGCTTTAAATGCTGACGTTATTAGAAATAAATTCGAACAAATATTATAGTTTTAAAAGTATGCCTACATGTCGTTGGTTTAAAAATGTAGTTATTGTTATTGTAGATACAACTACATACAAGAAATAACACACACACTAGCATACAAGAAATAAATTCAACTAAATAAAAACGAACAAAAAAGGGTCTAACGCGGACTTATTCCAATAAGAGAATAAATGTGAGATACCGCAATAATACGATACGTTATATTTATTTCTCTCTTATTGGTTAAACAATATATTTAGATGAAATCATTATTTTCCGCAGATGAAGTCAGGACAAGCGGCTAGTAAATATCTATACTACTATATAAATCTATTGGTTCTGTCTGTACATTTTTTTGACACCTAATTTTGTGATAAACAATCGTTTTATGATGCAGTGATTCACATTATACAATTTTTTTCATTTTGTCCGTCTGTCTGTCTATCTGTATGTCTTCTTATAACTCAAGAACGGCTTGACCAATCTTGATGAAAATTGATACACACAAAGAACATGTGATGGCGCAAATGATAGGCCATATATAAGACCGGTAAACCCTACGGTATCTTATGAAAATTAATTTCAAATCGTTATTTACGTATTTCTTTATCAATAAGTCATGTGTGTGTGTATGTGTGTGTATATATGTGTAATAACATAATTTATCATATTTTTATTAATTATACGCTGGTGAAGCCGCGCGGCACAATTTGTATTATATAAAACATCACACGTTAAAACGGTTGATATACCCGTTGAACATCAAGTAACCACGAATGCGCTGAGAAATATCAGGGTGAGATATTATTGTATCTTTCATTGATTTCAAGAAAGATTGCATCTAGCAAATGCGAATTCTTGCTTAGCGGCTGTTTAGTTAAACATTAATTTCGCTTTTGACAAGTATAATAATATAGTACTATAGATTATGTTAAACAAATATATGTCAAATGTAAATCGGAAAAAGGATAGGATTTCAGATTGATTTTAAGAATCAATCTGAACCTTTGCTCCAATTGATCGCGATTTCTTCGCATCGCACGGTCCGGTACCATTCGGATGCGATACAGGTGCTAGATATTCAAACTGTATTTATCAGAACGAATGGAATAAATACAATAAATAATGATGTTGATTATTAAAATTTAATAAAGAACGAATCGTGAACGAACACTGGTCACTGGTGGTAGGGCTTTGTGCAAGCTCGTCTGGGTAGGCACCACCCACTCATCAGGTATTCTACCGCAAAACACCAGTACGTGGTATTTTTATGTTCCTGTTTGAGTTGAGCTTAAGTGAGCCAGTCATCTTAGTTGCCAAGGTTGGTGTTGTATTGCTGACCACTTATCATCTCTATGGGCCACCTCAGGTATATGAGCTGGTTCGCCTATCAATTGTATGTAAAAAACAGTGTGCTTATTTAATTATAATACAGAAGGATGCACATTTTGATTAAAATCATTAACTCTCCAAGCTAGTTTAGGTAAATTAATTTCCTCTTCATAATAAGCCGGGTTGATACTAGACCGACGAGGTAGTCAAAAAAAAAAACACTATGAACAGGTTAAAAATAATATACCGGCTGGCTAGTTCAATCAATAAAGTGAACATGATTTTAATTATTTATATTTATTTATATTATTATTTAATTTTAATTTATTATACACCGCAAACATATAATGAAGGTAATGCTTATTAAGCCTTAAAAAAACCAATAACAAATGATGCTTTGTACGACTGGTTATGTTATACAATGATTACTGTGATAAACGTGAAAACACATTTAATGTACATCATACTTGTTTAACAAGCTGCTATTCGGTTAAGTGTTAAACTATATTAATTATATAATTCCATATATTTTTTCTATTGTTAAATATATATTTTTTTATGGCATGAGTTGTTTATTCCTCTTTATTGTAAATTCCTTAGTTTATCTTTCGTCGTAAAACAATTTATAAGTATTTTCAATTTAATTTAAAGTATTTATAATGTATGTATATGAAATACATATATGACTATTATAATATTATTGAATGCGATAACACTCGGACACGATTTATGTTTTAGAAATATGAACGAGTATGTGCTATATGTTTTTGTTATTTTTAGCTGTCCGTCTGTCCTCACGCTTATCGACTTAATCGCACGCTGCAGTGCTTCTAAAATTGAATTCCTTCGTACATTCAAAATTGTTTTACTTTATCACAATATACAAGTTATATTAAAATTGGGAAAACACTTTTTATGACGTGGGTTTTAATCGTTTGAAATATGTTTTGTATGAATGATAATTTGCAGAATCAATTGATTCGGATAAATAATAATAAAGAAAAATAAGATCTTAGATTGGGATAGACTGCGAATAATTTAAAGTACATAATTACTCCTGTTCAAAATATACTTCTTCTAACTACGATCTTTAAGTACCTTTAATACTTATGACTAAAGTTCAAAGACTTGATTATTAAGAGTTTCTATTGAACTGTTTATATTATACTAGCTGTGCCCCGAGGCTTCACCCGCGTATAATTAATAAAAATATAATAAATTATATTATTAACGTCGCTCGCAGAAAACCTGAAAGCCTGGAAAAGCTTATGGTAGTTGGTTAGGTCGAAGGGAAAAGACCACCAGGTCACTCACTTACCCGTTGGTTAGACCAAATAAAAACGCTGACTGGCCTGCCAATACCTAAAGCCATTAATACCGCCGAGGACAGAAACACGTGGAAGAGCATAGTGCAACGAGCGATCTAAACAACAACTATCAACTCTTCATACTAAACACGACCTTCAGTAATGAAGATGCCGACTAAGAAGGAGATATTATTACTATAATAACACACACGCTCGCACACACATATACACACACACACAACCATGTGGCTACTGGTAAAGAAATACGTAAATAACGATTTGAAATTAATTTTCATAAGATACCGTAGGGTTTACTGATCTTATATATTATGGCCTAACATTTGCGCCATCACATGTTCTTTTTGTATACCAATTTTCATCAAGATTGGTCAAAAAAAATGTACAGACAGAATCAATAGATTTATATAGTAGTATAGATATAGATGTAACATTATTGTAAATATGCTGTGATGCATATGTACGTAACTTTGTTAAGAGCATTTCTGAGAGGAGTCTACAATTCTGAGAATGTAAATAGCCTTTGAAGATGTTTTATGTTGAATGTTGAAATACATTTTCAAAGTCAAAAACCTGACTCCGGAGTAATATATCTTTATATTAGATATATAATCTCCGCAGGGTTTGACATTTAAAAGAGATTCTTTTCACGATAGCAAGAGGCATCATAGTATAGGGTTTTCCATTAAGGGCGCTTGATCTTGCAGAACTTCCATCGTAGCGTGTGCTGTGTGGCACGTAGCGCCGTCCTGTTGAAACCACAAGTTGTCCAGATCCATATTCTCGATTTCAGGCCAAAAGAAGTTGGTTATCATCGACCGGTATCGCTCACCATTGACGGTGACGGCCACACCATTATCGTTTTCGAAAAAATACGGACCAATCACGCCTCCGGCCCAAAATCCGCACCAAACAGTCACTTTCTGCGGGTGCATTGCCACTTGGTGAACCTCGTGTGGATTGGTCTCGTCCCAAATACGGCAATTTTGCTTGTTGACATAGCCATTCATCCAAAAATGCGCCTCGTCGCTGAAGATGATTTTTTTGCCAAAATCGGCGTCAACTTCCAACTGCTCTAATGCCCAGTCAGCGAACACACGGCGCTGTCTATGGTCATTAACCTTGAGCTCTTGGGTCAGCTGGATCTTGTACGGGTGCAGGCTCAAGTCACAACGCAAAATTCGCCAAGTTGTCGTCTGCGAAAGGCCGAGTTCCTGTGCGCGACGCGGAATTGACTGCCGCGGGTTTTCGAGGACACTGTCGCGCACAGCGGCGATATTCTCGGCAGATCTCGCGTTACGTTGACGCACGGGAACCGGCTGATTGTTAACTGACCCGGTTGACTCGAATTTGTCCACCAATCGACGGATAGTCGACTCGGCAGGACGATCATCGCGACCGTAAAACGGGCGAAGTGCGCGGAACGTTGCTCGAACTGAAGACCCATTTTCATAAAAGAATTTTATGATTTGCACGTGCTGCTCGACACTGTAACCTGCCATGGTGGTTTGGGAGGACGGAATGAATATAACACACTGCATTTGACAGCTGTCACTCAAACAACATGGCCGCAATCAGCTGTCAAAGTTCAAGCGTCCCTATTGGAAAACCCCTTATATAATTTTAGCATTTTAGTTCTGCTTTTAACAATGTCAATCAATAGTCCAGACACAAGCCATCAATTGAAAATATCCATGAAGCGGTTATAAATAAATTTAATAATAATCTGAAATAAGATTTAAACAAATTGCTTTATGGAAAATGACTTAATGGAAAATTTTAAATACTAAGCAAATTTTTTGGTTAGTATTTTAAAAATTATTACATAAATAGAACTGACTCACGATCAGATGATAACCACTTCACGGGTCGGACAGGGTTTTTGTTACAGACTGTATAATGTATATTGTTAAAATATTTATGTGTTGTTTATTAGTGGAAACTTGATTGCTTTTTATTTTCTTATTTACACCACCATTTAAAAAATCTATAATAATTAATGAATCTATAATGAAAAAATATAGCATATATCTTAGATCCAACAAACATGGTGGCAAAGGTAACACCTATCGGTCTCAGTCTACCTAACCTAACCTACCGATTGTGACGTGTACGGTGCACCACGATGTTCTACTTTAACCTAGTTCACACGTGTTACTAAAAATGGCTGACAATTTAGAAGTGGACTTTTTAATTTTATTAGCGGAAACAACGAGTTTTCTTGTGCTGAATTTGAGTTTGTAATTCTTTTTTGGTGTTAAGGTTGACATCGTTAAGATTTTTCGGATGAAAGTCTGCTGTATTCAACTTATATTGAAGCAGCGAATAAGTTCCAAGGCTCTTCAATTTTCATTTATAATGAAAATGTTCTCAGGGCACATTTCCGTGATGTTCTACACACCGGCCTTGGTATGACGGACGCTTATATGATGGAGCGAGTTATGGTCGCCTTGGACCGAGGTACATCCCCCTATGTGACTATGACGACGTTTGCTAAAGCCATGTCGTTGTACCTACGAGGTAATTTGGAGGAACGGATAAATTATGCTTTTACGGTTCGTCAGGTTTATCAATATTAATTTTATAATTGATTGTTATAATGTACTAATGCCCTATTTAGGAGTACCAGAAATGCGTAATGTCGTCTATACGGCATGATATTGAGAGTTTACAACGTCCACCGCTAGATGAAACTACGTGTATTTGAAATCGTGCTAACGTCTCCGAGTTGTACTAGTCGAGTAAACTTTACGTTTTATAAGTAGGTTAAAAGGGTACAAACACTGATTTGTGAATTTTGAAGCGTTTTATGTTCTGTACAACGTAAATAAATACTGTTTTCTACGAAGGGCCTATATGAGCACCATCTTGATTATATTATCCTGTATAAAATTACCTGTAAGGGCAGGACATTAGCTAGGTAAATATAAAGTACCTATCTAAAAACAAAAGAAATGTGTATTACATATATTGTTATATTTTTTTACTCCGTAAAATGTACAGTTTTTTAATAAGCTACTACCCTAACCTAACAAAATATATTACAAACGAATACAAAGGTTTACCGAGTCCCTGTTACCAGGGAGCACTGTGCGTCTCCGACATACGTGCGTTCGCTGCAAATAACTTAATGCTACAGGCAACAGTGCGGCAATCGGCGCGTTTAACCCCGGAGTGCCCAGCATAAGCTGGACAGCATAAGATCAACTTACATTACGTTTTGGCCACGGCGGCCAATATCAAGAGGGATTATCCAACGGCGTTGGACATATTATAGTACACAAGTGTACCTATTGAACACCGTCGTAGTTTTTTTTGAGATAGAATTTGTATTATGACTAGGTACTACGCATTCATCACGTATTCTACCGCCAATCCTCAACACTTCGTATTGTTATGGTCCGGTTTGAAGAATGAGTGAACCAGTGTAAAGCTACTCACGAGGGACATTTACCATCAGATGGCCCACTTGCCAGTTTGCCTTCCTATTATAATAATTTTATATATTAGACTACCTCGTTGGTCTAGTGTCTGGAAATAGAGCCACACATGTCAAGGTCCTAAGCTCAAACTCCAGGTCGGGCCCATAAAAAAAGTAATTGGGATTGCTGCTGGAAAATTCTCTGTAATAGCCTGGAGTCTGGAACTTTGAAGTGTATACATTCCCGTGACTCGAACAGCATGTAAAGCTGTTGGTTCTGCGCCTGAACTATTTCTGGTCGTATCGGATTGCCGTCTCATCGCATTATGAGAATGAGGGAATAGAGAATGTTTGCGCACAAACTTGTGCACTATAAAATATCCTTCGCAGTTGACTAATATCTCATACAATTGGCCGTCGTGGCCAAAATCGGTCATGAGGACATCATCAGATGTATAGTCTCGCGGATTATGTATTTGGTCTTTCGATAGCGATTCAATTTGGTCCAGACTTAGTAAACCAGCTTGAGTAAGGAAAATCAACCCAATATATTTTTAGTATTATTTATTTTCAGTGCTATGATTTACTTGGTGAAGGGCACTTGAGGAGGGAAACCATGTATCAATTGATGAAAAAGAGCTTAGCGAAGGCCTCGAGAGATGACGATGTTGAGGAGGCGGTCAAGGTACTATTTTGAATTGAATATCAATTAAATTAAATTATTTTCAAGAAAGGCAAATATGATAGCATACAGCTTCGGGTAACCCGCCCATCACCTTAAAAGTTATTTCGCACGCAAGCACGCAAAAGTTATTTGGCGCGAGTTGTGTAGTACCCCTTAAATTCCAGACCCTTAAAACCGGTCTATTCATATGTATTTATTTTCGTAAAAGTTATCTTCATAATTTCAAATGGCTAAATTAATACAATTTGCTGCGGGTGAAAAAAATGGAATTTAATTACGCATAGATGATGATGTTATATGCCTTTATAAATGTTACAGTGTGCAAAGTTACTATTTTCAAAACAGAAGTCACTTTTGTATTTTGAACAAATGCTAATAGAGGCCGTTATTTCTCGGCTAAAGTTCAAACAACACTACCCACAGCGGGATCCGCCGTAACGCCATCTATACAATAATATTAAAACAGTTGCGTTGCCTAAGGGTTACTTATTTCAAAGACCTTTCTTTTGACATTCGTTGCTGGTAGAGGTTGTTAAAAGATGGCGCAGCAGGTAGTATTTTTGGAAGAAAATATTCGAAAAGCACCGATATTCGTGTTGCATTGTTTTAAAAATACTTCATTGTAGAGATTTCTCAATAACAACAGCAATACAAAAATTGTATTGAATTATACTCGAATTAGCAAAAAATTTACTTTACAATCGTTTCATTAAAAACCAAAGTTATATTTGTGTAAGCTTTATAATTAATTTAATGTTGAACATTGTAGATCGCTAATTGCATTCTGCTTAGCGCCTTTCGTCGGCAATATATAGTCTAAGATACGTTATTAGAAATATGTACCCTCATCTGTTATTTAATTATGACAAAGATTATATGTTACATAATATGTACCTTGATAAATCGCAAATGGATTGTATATAGCTCAATCACGGGGCAACATTGTTAATTAATATTCACTTTAATTTACTTTTTTTGATTAACTTCTTCGATTCGTTAATGATGAAAATCGAACATTAGTCGAGAGAATTTAACACAAAGGTTCTGAAAAATTTAGGTTGACTACTTTCTCTTTAGCACAACTATATATTAGGTCCTTACATATGAAATTAGCGTTTTGTCGTACTGACCACTTTGATCTGAAATATCTTTGGTTAAGAATTCAAAATTCAAATTTATAAACTCATTTAGCCGGTACATTCGAATTTTGAAAAGAGTTATTCATTTGTTTTTTCCTCATTATTTTTTCTTTGGCGTCGCTTATTACCTCACTATGGAAAACATGAAATATCGGTTTATTTACGAGTACGAGTTCTACCGTGGCACCAGTGCTGTAGAAACAGCTCGAAGGATCAATGATGTGTACGGCGCTGGTGTCGCAAAAGAAAGCACGTTACGTTTTTGGTTTCAATGTTTTCGTTCTGGAAATTTCGACCTTTAGAACCAACCCCGTGGACGGCCGGAGACCAAAGTGGAAAATGAAAAATTAAAGGCTATTGTGGAAGCGGATCCATCACAAATCGCTACAGAATTAGCTGCAGGCTTCGGAGTAAGTGATAAAACTGTATTAATCCACTTGAAGCAAATCGGGAAAGTAAAAAAACTTGAACGATGGCTACCTCATGGATTGAGTGAATTGAACTTGCAAACACGCGTCGACTGCTGTGTTACTTTGCTCAATCTACTCAATAATGAATGGATTTTAAATCGATTCAGTACTTGTGATGAAAAGTGGATACTGTACGATAATCGGAAGCTCTCGTCGCAATGGCTGAACCCTGGAGACCCAGCCAAATCCTGCCCTAAACGAAAATTGACTCAGAAAAAGTTACTTGTGAGTGTTTGGTGGACTAGCGCCGGTGTCGTTCACTACAGGTTTCTAAAATCTGGCCAAACGATTACGGCAGATATCTATTGTCAGCAACTGCAAGCCGATGATCTAGCTGCTAACCCGAGATTGCTCAATCGCTCTAGGCCACTGCTGCTTCACGACAACGCAAGACCACACACTGCACAACAAACAACCACTAAGTTAGATGAGCTACAATTGGAATATCTGCGACATAGATATTACTCCCCGGACCTTGCTCCAACAGATTACCATTTTTTCCGAAATTTGAACAACTTCTTACAAGGAAAAAAATTCAACTCCGCAGTCCAAACCGCATTCAAAGAGTTTATTGATTCTCGCCCCCATGGTTTTTTTAGTAAAGGGATCAATGAACTACCTATGAGATGGCAAAAATGCATAGACAACAACAGTTCATACTTTGATTAATAAAATATAATTTACAAAAAAAAAGACTTTATATTCCCCGCGTACAAAACGCCAATTTCATATATGAGGACCTAACATTTGCAAGGTAGAAACGAGTAAACAGTCGTCGTAAATAAAGGTTATATCATCTGTTATTTATTTGTTTCTTTTTTTTTTTATTTCCTACTCAACAATATTAGGTTGTCTTGTCATAAGTGTGGCAAATCCGTGGTATTCATGCATAAAAGTTATTGTCCCGGCTCGAGCTTAAAAAAAATATCTAGACATGAGACTGTGTACCAGTTCAAAATGTGGGAGCCAGTAGTGTTTACTCTACCGGAGAGCACGTAAAGAGGCTTATTTTGGAATTGCATTTTGTCAGCTTCCTTTAGACTTCCGTTCCTATAGATTATAAATGTAACTGAATAGAGAGTGCACCTATAATTGAGTACACTACACACGTGTGCCCTATAATTTATCTTGCGCTGTTAGCTGGTCTCCGTAGAATATGTTCGCTATGCCTGGAATCGGCAAAAAGAGAACCTTGTTACTTTTACTAGTCTTAGTCTTTTAGTAGTTGAGTTAGTGTATCTTCTATATTTTACTGATAGGAACGCCCTAATCAAATTGTGTCAACAAAATGTCAATTATTTTTTTAATCTTAATATGTTGTAACTCAAAATATGAAGAAAACAGGCATAAGCCGTTAATTAAACAATGAAATTAAAGGAACATAACATAACCATGTCTCCATTTAGTTGATAATGTGTCCGAGGGACCATTTAAGACATAAGGGATACAGCTGTCGTAAATGCTTCGGCCGTGTCTGTTGTCATAGAATGTTCGATAACCGATGAGCCTTGAGCAGCATAATTTCTTGCTACTTGAGAACCAAACTACAGTGGAATCATTGATAAAAACGACATGTTCATACTTGTATCATTTTATTTCCACGAAGGATGCTGTAAAGCAGACACGGCCAGTGAAATTATGCATCCCAAATATTATTTCTTAATTAATGACTATAATTTAATTGCGACACTGGATCTTGGTGACTTGAGACCGTACCCAGCTCAAACAAAAAGCCTAGCAATTTAGTAAGGGTCAGTATCTTGGATACAATGCCAACAATCTTTAAGATTTATTTGTTATCTCTTAATCATGCATGTATTTTCTGGGCTGACTTCAAAATTAGCTTGGGATTTGGGGAAAGGATTTCGGGGAATCAGGATACACGAGCCAAAGGAAGTGCAAATGAGAGTCGAGATGGCCCAATGGTTAGAACGACTTGGTTCTTGGTTGGAACGACAGGCAAGTGCCACTGAAAATGTGCTGAATTTGTGTTTTACACCTAGCTGGTGAAGCAAAATGTCATCAGGTATCCTCCGTCTGTTAGATGTATATGTTACTTTACTTTAAGGCAGAGGAAGTTCGGCCTGCAACGCCAGAACAAAAATTGCATGAAAAATAATATATCTTATCTTGTTAAAATCTCCGGAACGAGACATTTAATTGTCACAGTAGTTATACTGGCGGATAATCTCTTCTTACGAGTGCCATGAAATTCTATTCACTTGAATACTATTAAGTCTTTGACACGTATCGACGTAGTCGACGTTGTTTTTTATACAACGTTTCATTACAAAATGCGTCGATTAAGATGGATTCTAATTTCGAATTGTTGATATAATTATTCATTTCGGTCATAAGAAGAAGTGATTTTGACTCTGGCTCACGCTTCTTACAAATCATAGGACTGAGTAATTAGTATTAATAGTAAGTATTAGGAACTTATATTTTTTAAATTCACGTTATAGTTAAATGTCTTCTTAATTTGGATGTCAAACCAAATTAAGATTAATGAAAGAAAGAGAGAAATCAGTGTCTGACTAATAGCAGCTAAGCAACATTAATAAGTAAGGCCGTGATTTTTATTCTATTCGTTTTTCAAAGTGACTGCACAGCTGCTACATAATAAAATTTCCAGAACGTTTTTAGCACGAGATAACAATAAGGATAGTTAGCTACGTATGTATATTACTGTTTCATATTCATCCGATGTTTCGACGATGTGGCCGTAGTTAAGAACAAAAGCGACCACTGACAGCTCAAATATAAATTATTCAGTGTTTCTGTCACACAATTAAGGGCATTTTGTCTGCTATATCTCATACATATTTAATTGTGTTTATTTCGATAATTCGCTGCATTTTCTATTTGACCGTCTACTGTTTATTTTAACGTGATACGACGTGCTGTTTACTTCCTCATTGTTATTTACGGATTTTGACATTATTAGTTATGTATGAATATAAATTAATGCACCATTTACTAATATTGGACACAAACTTCTCTAAACCTGTAAGCTCTATGTCGTGATATGCGTCGTCTGCTTCGTATAATTTGTATTGAAAATAGTTTTCGTCAGTTATTATAGAAGATAATTTCAAAACTATTTTAGCGATCATATTAATTTCAAATTTGCGAGGTGACTTAATAGGATCCATTTAAACATTCGACTAGATTATTTTTCCTATTTAGAGTTAAAAGGTATTCTCCGAGATAAAATAGAGATGACCTATAAGAAACAAATATCCCTACATATAATGTAGTTATTTGTTCTGGGAAGAAAACTCACGACTTTAAATAAATGTTCTTGATCGCAGTACTTTATTACAAAACTAGTATATAAAATGGTTTGAATGAAATGTACTGTTTTCGTTTATTAATCATGTAGCTTTTACATTTTATATGCTTGTAATGAATTACTTTAACGTTGAAATAATGAAATAATTAATTTTGAAATGAATAATAAGATTTTTTTAAATACCTATATCATAAAAATTATTTTGTACAAGTACTGTCAACGTAATATAATTTGCACGCGATTCTATATACAACATTGTACTTTTTTGTAAAGTTGAGTGTATTGTAAACATTTTTATTTTTGTAGCTCTTAATTTTTATTTGTGTTGTTTTTATTTCAAAATTTTTAATAATTATTATTGTCAAATATATATATTTATAAAGTTATTTGAAGTAAATTCTTAAATCATCGTGATTTTATTTGTAGTTACAAAATGAAAATAAAATAAAAAGCACTTTTATAATTTCTCATCACTTAAAACGAAATATTAAAACTTTGCTTGAATACTACAGTATTGTTTTAAACGAAATACCCATTGAATATATAATTCCATAAAAAAGTATAAAGTATATGAAACTTTTTAATAAATCTGTCTAAAATCGTTAAAGTTTTTAAAGCAAAACAAAATTATACTAACAGCTTAAAAGCTAAGTCTTATAAAGGGCGATGAGGTATCTGAATTTTTATGCAAATAAAGTGTTACGTGAAACACGGCTAGCTCGATTGATCCTCGTGAATATAATAATTCTTTAGACACATACAAGAAGAGCCACAAGCAACATGAAAGGCTTTTTAGGTGTTCATTTTAAGCTACGATAATTTTTTATATGAAAATGATAATTTTTCATTATTTAAAAATTACGTAAAATTTTTTTGGAATTGAATGTATGTTGGGAATATAATTATCTATCTATCTATGTATAAAAATTTCACAGTTTTAGTGTTTATAATTCTCCGTAATGGCTTGACCGAATTTGATGAAATTTTATATGTATATTCTGTAAGTATGAGAATAGGTTTATAACTAATTTTATACCACTAACACTTAGGGTGTTAAGGGTGGCTCAATCCAAAAATCTTTTTTATTTTTTTTTACAAATTCTTTTATTTAATTTTTTTATTATGTGGAATTAAAAAATAAATACATACCTAGATTTACCACTCACTTCTCACCATGTAAGCAGCACGGAGTAGGGATGGGGGCGTTCTCGTGTCTCTCTTGCAATAAGCTGTATCTCATTTCTTACACAGTTTTCGGAAAAAAATCGGCCATTATTATTGTTGTATTATGGTTGTATCGATCGCAGCAGTGACGTTTACAATTATCATTTTATCATTTCCGTGTAATTCATATCGCTAAAATAATTTTGAAATTATCTTCTATAATAACTGACGAAAACTATTTTCAATACAAATTATACGAAGCAGACGACGCATATCACGACATAGAGCTTACAGGCTTAGAGAAGTTTGTGTCCAATATTAGTAAATGGTGCATTAATTTATATTCATACATTCAAAGTAGGAAATTGTTCCTACTTTTTTATCACACCAAATAGCGTTGCCCTTCTTAATCAACTCTCCTTTTCACATGTGTATATTTGACGTTATTTTTATTACGTTTTCAATGCAAAAAATGTCAAGTAAGAATTAAAATTGATAAATTTCATTTAATACTTTAGGAAAATAGTAATTTATTCAAATTTAAATATAAAATAGCGACAATTCGAAGGTTAATAAAAAAAGAGTTCAAATTATATTTACATTTATAAAGAATGGAGGTTCTCATTGGCCACAACACAATCCTTATTGTCAAATCTGAAAATTTGCACACTTCCACATACAACCGCTGGAATAGAAACAGTAGAGTTCCCCCTCTGAAAGGGCGCTTGGAGGACAACGCTTTTTTGTTACATGACAATTTCCGCCCGGTCACTCTACTTTGCAGTAGTAAAAGAACTTTGTTCCAATAAATGAAAAAATATGTAGAGCATGTTGTACTTTACTTTATGCATTATTATTATATGCCCTGTACCGAATAAACTTACACTGTACTGTATGGGCGAATGATTATATCTTATTGATTAAAAAATACACGGGATAAAATCCTTATTTTACCTGTACGAAGTCGGGTCGGGTAGCTGGTACTACTATATAAATCTATTGGCTCTCTCTGTAATTTTTTTTTTACATAATCTTGTGATATGTTTTCGTTTTATGATGCATTGATTCATATTATACTATTTTTGAACAAAGAACATGTGATGGCGCAAATGATAGAACATATATTAGATCGGTAAATCCTACGATATCTTATGAAAATTAATTTCAAATCGTTAATTACGTATTTCTTTACCAGTAGCCATGAGTGTGTGTGAGTTAGTGTGCGTGTGTGTGTGTGTGTGTGTGTGTGCGTGTGTGTGTATTTGTGCGTGTGGGTGTGTTTGTGTGTGTGTGTGCGCGCACGTGTTTGTTATTATAGTAATGACATAACGTATTATATTTTTATTAATTATACGCAGGTGAAGCCTCGGGGCACAGCTAGTATACTAATAAAAGTTGTTCATCGGCACAACACGGCGGCAAACATTGCGTTTTTTAACGAATGTTAAATTCTTTTGATTGTCAATTAAATAGTGACAGAAAGAGAGAAATAAGTGTTTAACTAAACAGTCACTAAGCAATGTTCATAAACAGGACCGTAAATGTCTACCTCGTTAGCTACTTGCTAAGATCCCGAGGTAGATCCCGAGGTTCTGGGCTCAAGCCCTGGGTTGGGTAAGTTAAAAGTAATTTGATTTTTTCTCTTGAAAAATTCTTTGTAGCAGCCCAGAGTTTGGAACTTGACAGTGCTTAGAAGCCCGTGCTATTAGTATTTCCTGCACCAGTACTCTTTGTGGTCGTGTCGGATTTGCTGTTCTATCGGAATTAAAGAGTGTTTAGAGAGTGAAGTGTACTCTCTAATCACTTAACAAGTATTTAGAGAGTAAAACACAGATTTTATTAAAGGCTCTCTGCAAACTTCATGTTTCACCAGTCGTCGTGTTTTTATCAAATTGATGAAATAAAATGTGAATTTTATTTATTAAATTAAAAATAGAAAAATACTATTGCCCTAACTGGAAATTAGTATACTTTTGATATAATTAATAATCAAAGTATTTACATTACCTTGTTATTAGGACTAATGCTCAATATACTATTAATCATTACATATATTATGCTTTAGGAATCTCATAAAAAGATAAGTTACTAAATTCTATCGAAAAACTTATTTCTTAGTTATATTCTGAAATCTAATAAAATACAAATCAAATCATTTTAACGCCCTTAATTTCCCTTTGGCTCAAAGGCGATAAAGCTGACATATAGAGTTTCCAAATTATTAATAGTGATAGTAATGTCATAAGAAACAAAAAGGACCGCTTCTGCTATCATAGTTGCGCGCTGCATCGACAATTGTGAAAGTGGGGAGGTACATCCTATACTATATTATTTAATCATGTCTACCACTGACGCTAAAGTCTAGATTCCTTCTGAAATCGATAAAATCGAAAAATACAGACTTATGAAATAATCTGACTTTTTAAGTGACTTTATGATTAAAAATTATGTAATTCTCACACTAGCCAGATCTGAACTGTTCGGTTATTAATAGTTTTAAAGACCATAGATAAAATAGTTTGCCAGTATGTTGCCTCTATGGTGTCAAATTACAGCGCTTCAAAAATGTAAAAACTGCTCATATCCGCCTCTTGAAGGCATGTTTGACATGTCTTGAAAACCTAGAGACTTTAGACTTAACTGGACTAAATCGATTAGTTTATATTTGAATTTTAATCGATATGGAATCATATACCGTAATGTTCGCCAGTTCTCTAGCTAAAGGTTATAACACAAATTGTATTTGCGTAGAATGAAAGTATCAGCCAGAACAATAAAAATAGCGCAGTTAAAATCAGAGAGAAAATCATTAAATCAAATAATTTAAATTATATTTAATATATTATAATTAATAATGAATATCATCACTTCTGTCGTGCGTCCCGAGACGCACACGATTTTTTTTTATTTACATCTTCCTACTCAATTTATCTGGGGCACAGCATGCCCCCGCCAACTTACATATATTTATTATGAAAACCATGAATAAAATAGAAGACTATTGATGTCAAAGGACTTATTTGGATTCTTTAACATCTAAAATTATCTTCGACAAAGTTCTTTAGTTAGAAAAGAAAATATAGACGAAATAGAATTAATTTACGTGAAATATTCTACGAAAATACACTTGGATATTACTTTAAGGACCTTAATGATCGTCCCACTCGTGAAGAGATACCCACGCCTATTATATTACTTTCAACAATATTTTCTTTGTGTGTCATAGATTGTATATAATGATGTATCTATATATATCTGTTTTTTTTGTTGATATTTATAATATTAACACAACTTTATTTTTCATTATATGTTTATTATATCAAACATTATTTTTAACCATAATTCCTATGGCATTTTATTTATGAATTAATTAATTTATTCATTTTGGTATTGAACATTTTCAAGGCTCTTTCACATGTCAAATGCTTCTGTGAGTTAATATTAATAGTCCAGTCATTTGGTCGGTTTACCTGGAAAGTTTTCCGGGAGTTTTGAAAATTGGTGATTTAATAGATTTCGACGTGCTCTTCGAATTTTCTTTGCCACCTCGTATCTTTGCCGCTCGCGCCGCCATATTGGAAAAATGGTGTCCAAAATCAGTTTTTTGACAATAACTCCTTTCCAACACATTTTATGATGAAAATAGCTATGTAATAAATTAAACTAGAGAAAATTTCCTACAATTTATGTAGTAACTTTTTTTTTGTTAAATAAATAGTTTCAGCGTACGAGAGCCGCAAAGTCCATTCCAACAGATGTTTTGAAAATTTCTTGAAAAAAATGATCTGACAACAACACGAAACAATATCCTCCATATTGTTTTGTCTCGTAGACCGTGGAGCGAATATCCTCTAAAACGATTGCTGCTGCTGTTTTTACAATACGCAGATGTTCGTCTGTATTGTTATCTATTTTTTTATTGTACCAGTCTTCTGTCAATAACTTGTATCCTGTGTTTCAGAAATAAACCATAGGAGCGTTATTGGCAGTGAAGGCAATCAAAATATAGTCATCATATTTTTTAGAAAAGTTGTGCTTTCACCGTTTTCATGTGTAATGAAGGTAATTCCTTCAATTTTGGCCATGTGTTCATTCATAGAAAAATGTTTGAAACTATTAATAAATTATTGAATTTATAGTCTAAATTCAATTCAACAAGAATTTAAAAAGTAATATTCTATTTTTTTATGTGTATTTTGAATTTGATGAATGAGATTTAAATTTTAGAAAATAATAATGCCTTGTACTCTTTAGCTATTGGTTTGTTATTGGTATATTTAATAAAATTCAATTTTATTAAGGAGATAATTTTAAACTAACCAAAATCATGACTCGTGGCGACCATCCACGGTATATGTTGATAAAACGGATAAAATTTTAAGAAAACAATGCAGTTTTGAAAATTTCATCTCTTAGCCCTGCGATACTATAATATGTCTATTGTTACACGTGCGAAGCTGAGTTGAGTCGCTAGTAATGTAAAAAGATCAATATTGATCAATATAGACAAGCCGATCTTAAGAGCTTTATGTATTTGATATTGAAATATACTGTCGCATACTTTTAAAATAAAAGTAAATGACGTATACAAGAGTTTTTCACTGAACTAAGATTAATCGTATGAAGTGGAAATCTGTTTCAACTGTCACTATATGTATGTATGTTCTATACAATAGAATTTCTCACTATTATTATGTAGGAGTGGTAATATATTAAACGTTCTTTGATGCGTAAGTAATATATTATATAACACTAACACAATACATAAATTCCGTCTTTTGGTCTAGTATATAAGAATTAATATCGTAAAAACTTTGATTTAACTTGTGTTCTCGCCAACTAAAGGTTATTTTCAAAACACATCAAATCAAAAATATATTTAACTTGAGAAGGCTCTTGCGAACACATTTGAATATTTCATTTTACAAAATTTAATTACATTAAAAGCTACAGTTCGGAATCGAGCTTATGCCGAGAAGAACCGACAAGACTCGGTGCAAGCTCGTCTGGGTAGGTATCACCCCCTCATCAGATATTCTACCGCAAAACACCAGTACTTGGTATTGTTGTGTTTCGGTTTGAAGGGTGAGTGAGCCAGTGTAATTACAGGAACAAGGGACATAACATCTTAGTTCCCAAGGTTGGTGGCGCATTGGCGATGTAAGCGATGGTTAACATTTCTTACAATGCTATTGTCTATGGGTGTTGGTGACCACTTACCATCAGGTGGCCCATACGCTCGTCCGTCTTCCTATACAATAAAAAAAACCGTGTGGTGTTGTGGGACACCAGATAGGAACGAAATTCCTTATTATATAAATATTAATTTCAAGTTCTATTCGAGGTATAAAGAAAATAATTATTCGGGTATACATTTTTTATTATGATTTTTTAATCGATAAAAATCAAAAAAAAATACTTTACAAAATTATCTTAACCCCTTTATTTTGTTTACAATGATTTATAAAAAAATATATAATAATAATATACAAAGAAACAGCTATTTACATGAATAATAATAAGTAAGACTAATTATGTTCTATCATAGAAACTATATCGTTATGGTAACTGAAATAAAAATTGAAATATTGAATTTTGAATAAAAATTGAAAGTAAATCTTACGCTTTTATTTTACCGTTAAAAAAAACTCAGTAGTAACTCTTTTTCGAGAGCCAAGTTCCACAGATAATAAATTAAATACATTTAATTTATCCTGCATGGAAATCAATATATTTGTCGAAGCATCAAGAAGTTTGATTGAGAATTATTTTGATTAATTATTGTATTCAGCCGGCAACGTCAAGCTGGACGCTTGAGCGAGGTCGCCACTGTGTCGGTATGACGTAAAGAACACGTGACGTCCGAAAAATGTCATTTTGAGGTGGGCGCGGGGACCGCGTATGTTGACAGAGTCGATTGGACGAACTCGCTGCGTTACCAACTGAATTGTCCTCCATCTTGTTATCGTATTGTAATATTTTAAAGTTATTGTGATTTAATATTGAAAATAGATTATTAACGTGAACGACTAGGCTTTTATTTCGAAGTTCGCCATGTATGATAACGACTTGACGTCCGACCCCTTCGACATCAGAAGTGGGATCGGAACCTCATGTTGATCCGCTCTGCTACCTGTGGTAACGTATTATACGATGAAAAGGATCTGGTGAGTGCGTTCCAATTTGTTTAAAAGCGCATGACACTATGTCTTATTGTGTGTCGTAATTTATAAGTTTCTTAGTAAATTCACAAGTTAGCTTGCGAAAATTTCGTTATTTAACAACCCTGCTTTGGATTATTATTAATTAAGAGTGATCTTGCGTAATAATAACTAAGAAACATGCCGCCTAATAACAGCCATAACTCTGATAAAGTCTTAACAAAACAAATGTGTCACAATCTAGCTCGATTAACGTCGTCGGAGGAACGAAACCTCCACTCAGGACCCCGCACCGCTACAACTGCGGGAAGTGATCGTAACTATGGAGGAGCATCGGGACTGCGGCCGTGTCTTCGCCGGGTATGAGTGCTGCCACGAACCACGGTGCTGCATCAACGGCATAAATATTGGGTGCGAAGAGGTACATCGCGTTCAAATTCAATGGTAATGGAGTACGAAGCGTGACGTATGTGGAGTAACTTGGCTCCTGAAGGAAGTTTAAAACACAAAGGTCAATCTTTCACATTCCATTATGATTCAGGTGCTGAGTGTTCTCTTATTAAAGAAAGTGTTCCTTGTAAAGTCTATGTTGACCGCTTTAGAGTGAAACGATCATTCTTGGCAGGACGCTTTAGGCGAAGTACAGCTTGTAGTTAACTACCCGGTTAGTCTTACGACAAAAGCTAGTTCTTAAAAATTTTTAATAGTTAAAGTCGCGAGACCTTTATCGATTATATGTAGTGAGGTCGAAATCGATGTGTGGTCAGGAGTGACCGAGCTAAGTGATACTGTGTGACAAACATTGTTTCAGAGTAACACACGAGGATAGTGCTTCAGTGCTTCGGGTGCGATACATCATTCTGCGCACAACTGGTGCTGATGGCTGACCCATATCCAGTCAGCAGGCGCTCCAGCCTGCCGGATGTGGTGTTGCTTGCGTAGCGTAGTGCTAGTGGCCGAGCGTCACCTGTCAGTGTGGGCGCGTATTGCGCGTACGGCGCGTACGACGCTTGAGGCGCGTATGGCGCGTACGGCGCATGAGGCGCGTCCGACGCGTCCGGCGCGTACGGCGCGTGAGGCGCGTACGGTGCGTACAGCGCGTACGGCGCGTGAGGCGCGTACGGTGCGTACAGCGCGTACGGCGCGTATGGCGCTTGAGGCGCGTACGGCGCGTACGGCGCGTCCGGCGCGTCCGGCGCGTGAGGCGCATACGGCGCGTACGACGCTTGAGGCGCGTATGGCGCGTACGGCGCGTTCAGCGTGTTCGTCGCATGGTGCTGCAGTAATCAGCACGTGTGGTTGATCATGCTGAAAGTGTTCGGCTCGTTGGGAGCGTCCGACTCGCTGAGAGTGCTCAGCATACCAGTACACAAGCGATACAAAACATGACAAAGAATTCTCAGTATGGTAAGACGCGGTTCGATAGTTGGATTTCGGGTGGTTGTCCATGGCTTGTTCGGACTCCAGCCCGGTTATCCATGTGTTGTCGGATGCCAAGAGGTTGTCCATGTCTTGTTCGGACGCCGGCCTGGTTATCCTGGTATTGTCGGATGCTGAGAGGTTGTCCATGGCTTGTTCGGACGCTGGCTCAGTTATCCTGGTGTTATCGGATGCTGTAAGGTTGTCCATGTCGTGTTCGGACGCCGGACCAGTTATCTGTGTGTGCCATCGGACGCCAGCTAAAGGTTGTCCAGAAGCTGTTTGTTAATTCAGAATGATAGTTAATGGATTTGATTGGTACTTTATCGCCGTGTTTTGTTTGCTAAGGAACTGTGAGTTCTTATTTGGGCCAGGGTGGCCGAGTGGAATTTTATTTACTGCAGAACCTTTTATGTTTTTAGGTACCTCACACGAGGACGTGTGAGATGTCACGATGGCCGTGTCGAAGCATCAAGAAGTTTGATTGAGAATTATTTTGATTAATTATTGTATTCAGCCGGCAACGTCAAGCTGGACGCTTGAGCGAGGTCGCCACTGTGTCGGTATGACGTAAAGAACACGTGACGTCCGAAAAATGTCATTTTGAGGTGGGCGCGGGGACCGCGTATGTTGACAGAGTCGATTGGACGAACTCGCTGCGTTACCAACTGAATTGTCCTCCATCTTGTTATCGTATTGTAATATTTTAAAGTTATTGTGATTTAATATTGAAAATAGATTATTAACGTGAACGACTAGGCTTTTATTTCGAAGTTCGCCATGTATGATAACGACTTGACGTCCGACCCCTTCGACATATTTTTACTCCACACTCTTTTATCATCAACTAGTTGCCCGTTTCGACTTCCCGTGCATTTTTAAATCAATGTCAATTGAGCTATTCGCACTATTTATCTTTATACAAGAGTAATAAAAACCCTGTCCGACCCGTGAAGGACCCGGTTATTAGGTATCGTGTGTCGGTTCTATTTATGTGATAATTTTTAAAATACTAAGCAAAAAATTACTTTAAAAAAATGAATTGTGCTTAACGACACTGTTGGTGGTAAACACGTGGACGTAAGAGCTATCGAGCGCTATTGCCCGCGCCTGTGTTGCGATGTAATTTTCGTAATTTAATTTTTATAAAAATCCGGGATACATTTTTTATATTTTTTTCCGGGACATTTTCAATAAGCCACCAACCTTAGCAATTAAGATGTTATGTCCTTTGTGCTTGTAGTTAAACTGACTTACCCTTTAAACAGGAACTCAACGAGACGAGCTCGCACAAAGCCCAAACACTACGTAAAGACTATATTTTATATGTGGCTATAAAGTAAAGAAAATAGTTGAGATTGTACTGTTGATATTGTTTAGTTGACTGATATGTCGCGCTAAGTATTTTTCGAGCTCTAAGCGATAACATATTTTTTTACAGGAATTAGTCGATATTATGCTTAAGCGAATGGATGCCGACCTGGATGGTGTTATCAACTTTCAAGACTTTCACGCGTCTGTCGTGAACACCCCATCGTTGCTCGAAAGCTTGGGTTACTGTCTGCCGGAAAGACCAGCAGTCTTTTCATTTCTAACAACATGGTGTCCCACATGGGGCAAAATGTAAACCGTAGAAGTCAAATAAATACATACCGCCTTATTCATAAACTTTATTTAACTGGTGATTAGTTAAACAATATTTTGTCTTCTTCTTTCGTATGTCAAATCAATAATGACAGAAAGAGACAAATCAGTGTTTAGCTAAACAGTAACTAAGCAACGTTTATAAATAAGGCCGTTAATCTTTTGATGGAAGCGTAATTTTGATTTTTTTTCTTTTCAACATTAACTTGCAATGACAGTAGGTAATCATGTAATTTTTTTATATTAAATTATATATATATATATATATATATATATATATATATATATATATATATATGATATATTTACAAATTTAATATGTAAATTATGTTATAAAGGTTTGTATAGAAAATTTAAGAGTGGTTATTTTTATCGATTTTATCTGAACAGTTTATCATTTTAATTATGAATGACTATTTTGTAATAAGAATTAATATTTTAGATCTCACTTCCTTAAATAATAAAAAAAATTTGTGTATATGGATTTATAGTTAACGATATTAATCTTCTTTGATTACTATTAAAGATAGTTAAATCTGACTATGACCCATTAGCTGATGTGGCTTACGTTATTGTTTTAGATTTAATTTCCTTATTGAAAGTCAATAATTGTCTTGTTTGTATAATGCCTAGCTTATAGGATGCAGAGTCAAAGGTCTTGGCTTCAAATCTCGCATAGTACGGCTGAAAGTCAGTCAGCAGGCTCTATATACGTACAGCCCTTAAACGTATTATTATCAAATAAATATAAAAAAATAAATATTTATAATAACAATAAGTACTTGTTATATTTTATCTATGAAATTTTAATAGATTTTAATATTGTAGTTTTTAAGATGCGTCCAAATTTGTAATACAAAACTAAATTGTAAAGCAATATCAGAAATACAACATATTCATTTTGACATAAAGTTTAATAAATATTATATATAAAACGTACAGGATAAAATCTTTATTTCGCCCGTACGAAGTCATAACGGGCAGCTAGTAAATATTTTATGTCTGACCCTTGTTTAGAAAGTGAATTGTATTTAAAATCATTTATAGGTCAGTTAAAAAGTAATAACGCAATTGTTGTAGCGCAAGCGTTAATCTCTATGATTGGCTGAGTAATTGGTTGGAACCAGCAATAATAAAACTAAGTGACTTCTTGAATCGCTTTAAATTCAACAAGGTTTCTTACTCAAGATAATATTCAATCCTATTGAATTTATATTAAGATTGGCATTGCTATTTTTGTAATAGCGTTACCTAAAAGTCGACGGTACAATTGATAGAGTTCTTAAATGTGATTGTTTATAATTAGTTTTCGCTCAGTGGACATATTTGACCATAATTATTGTTGACATTTTGAAGAAAGCATTTTATATGTATTTGCATGTTCTGAACACTTATTTTAAATTAAAAACTTAAAGCAAATCAATTTAGTTAATAATAAGAAATCGGTTACTACCCATCGAGCAGAAAACAGAACTGAACTGTTTTTCTTTACCTATCAAAACTTAGATGTTTGTGAATATATTTTTTTATTTAATTTGCGATATTATTTGCTAAGTTTGTTCAAGGTAAAATTTTTCAAGCTAAATTAAATTACTTCTTATAGTTATGTAGCGCTGCAATTTTGCACGTTCGTTCAGTTTTTTATGCTATGTACGATAGTACGGACGAATAGGCAACCTCATTTAAGTGGTCACTACTGCCTATAGAAGTTGGCGATGTTAAAAATATTAACCATTCCTTACATCGCCAATGTGCTACCAATATTGGGAATGAAGACGTTATGTCTCTAGTGCTTGTTATTGCACTGGCTCATTCAATTTTTAAACCGGAACTCATCAATACTGAGTATAACTGTTTAACGGTAGAATATCCGATGAGTGAGTGGACCTACCTAGTGGTAACCTACCCAGACGGGGCTTGCACAAAGCTCTACCACTTAGTAAGTCCAGGTCCGATACCTTTTTCATAGCATGGATGGCTTGATTCTACACACAGGATTAACTCCAGACGAAGAAGCTTTTCAACGGTCAACAGCACCGACAAGAAATTATAAATACAAAAGCTTGTTTTTTAATTATATTTTGCTATTATTACTGATTAAGGACATTACTACATTCTTGCTATATTAAAGGAAAGCAAACGTAAAAATAAGCCATCTCATAGGAAGTGATTATCGCTACACAGTAATTGTCTCTGAGAAATTCTATCACACTAAAACTATAGGATCTTAGATGTTATTTCCCTTGTGGATATTATACTGACCAACTCAATCACTTTTAAAAAGGACACAGCTATTTATAGCATAGATAATATAAAAAAGCTGGTTTGTTGGTTGTTTGAACGCCTTAATCTCAGGATCTCACAGACTGATTTGAAAAAGCTTTTCGCAAAGCTAGTGTTTTTATTATAACGAGTAGAGATTACACAAAATAGCGTCAACCTGTTTAACCTATCAGCAATACAAAATTAAATAGAGCAACAACGTGGATGTTAATCATAAATCTTCGCTCATTAACCCCAAAAATTGTGAACAAAGAGCTCCAAGTTTATATCATATTTCTTCCAACTTCAACGCGGTTATATTTACATAAATTTTTTGATTAAATAATATCTACAGTTAAGCTAATATTTATTGTGTAATGTGATAGTGCACGCTGAGACTACCAGTAATTAGTGGAACATTTACCACGACGAATTTAAAATGGTAATATTGTTATTTCATGTGATATTGTGTTGGTTGTCCTATTTAAATAAATAAATAAAAATTAGTAAAAACACTCCCTCGTGAAACGTTAAGTACCGACTTATACGTAGTAGTATCAAAATAGTAAATCGCGTGACTCTTTTAAATGTTAAAATTTAGGGGTGGAATCTCCAGAAATCCTACCTTAGTGGGTGTTTACTTTATAAAATGTATCAACTGCCAAATTTTCAAGTTTCTAACCCCCGTGGCTTATTAGGCTGTGCGTTAATGAATCGTTCAGGAAAAGTCATTATATTATGTGTATATTAACAACAAAAATACATATTTTGTATAACTTTTGATAGACTCATCTGATTTTGATGAAATAAAGACTAAACCGAACCTTGAAATAGTTGTTATAATAATTTGGTTATTTCAATTTGTAATTTTAAGACGTTTGAATGATTACCCTAGACAAACAGACAGACAGTGTAAAAAAAATATTGCTTTGGTTCTGGTAAATCGTAAATAGCCATATCACCTTTAAAACAGGCCGTTATTTTGAAATCACAGACATAAACTTCAATTTTATTTATATATATGGATAATTTATTTATTAATTCGTTTTTTGCTACAGATAGTTCTTTTATGTGTACAATATAAAGTATAAAGTAAAAGAAAAGGTTCTTCTGTCAGAGACTAAATAAAATCACAGACTTAATCAAGGCTACTCATTTAATTAAACAAAAAAATAAGGGGATTTAAAACAAATGTTGTGTATTAAACTTGACACACATATCTCAATGAGCTACTTAAGCGGCCAAAGGCTACTAGGCGGCTTAAAAATATAGAAAAAGTATATAATATACACAAAAAAGCACCTATATAACTATTTTTGATTAAAGGTTCAAAAGCAGTTATTTGACCGCTCTGGTAGGTTAAGTGTTCATTAATTATTTTTAACAAACAAAAGTGAGATGACACTTATAGCATTATATATATAAAATAACACATAACATTGAGTAAGACCAATAAAGTGTAGTAAATAAATGATTTATATATTTTTTAACCAATTACAATTAAAAGGCAAGCAAGTAAGAATATGACTACAGTAGGATATTTATAACAAACTAAAATATTGAATATTAAGAAGGCTGGTACATTCATATTATATAAATTAATACATTATATTAATACATTATTATTTTTATCTTATTTTTTCAGGATTGCACTGATTTTTTAAAAATATATAATATCAATATCTTAGTAGACTTAATTATAAATTTGTCACCTATGGCTATCGCAAGGATGAATAATGACCTCAATATCATTCTTGAGTGGAGTGAGAAATCTTTAGCTCTTAATATCAACCCTAGTAGATCTCAAGCCATAATTATTGGCAGGCGGAACCAAGTATCATGTTTGATAATATTGTCCTCCCTTATTGTGATTATATTAAAACCTGGGAGTTTTCTTCGAATATACTTTAAGCTGGATGTGAATGAAATAAGCAGAAAAGTGTTTGCCATATTGAGGTCTTTGGGTCATCTTCAACATTTTCTTTTAAATTGTGATCACACAGATCTACTTCTTCCTATTCATGATTATGCTGTTGCAAGCTTGACGTACCCAAAGACCAATTGAATTAAACTGAGAGATTTCAAAATACTTTTATTCGGTTTACTTTTATTAGGCAAATAGAAACACGTTCGACAATTTTGTTCTCATCTTAATTAGTTGCCCGTCTGACTTCGAAGGAATATGCACATCTTCTCTATTCTGTACTGTGTGTTGTTTAACCCCTTCATCACTTGATATTCATTAGATAATGACGGTGATGACGACGTCTCAGTGCTTTTATTTATGTGCTCCGTATTTTGTTGCTCGATCACTACTATTTTAGCTATCTCTATAGCTTTCTCTAGTGATAGATCAGACCGATGTAATAATCTTTGATGTTTGGGCGAGCTACTCTAACACATATTTGCTATAAATTTATCACTGACCAATGACTCTTAATTCAACGAAATCGCATTTTAAACTGAAATTATCTAGATTAATAACGTAATAAAGTTAGTTATATTTTCGTGTTCGCTTTGTTTTCTTATAAAAAATGCATGGCAGGCCATAGTTAAATTTTTCCTCAATTCGAAATATATGTTACATTTATTAATAAAGTCTTCTAAAGTAAATTCTGTTATTTAAATGTTGAATGAATTGAATATTGAAATTTGACACCTTTTCCACCAATCGAGTGTAACAAAATTGCTATTTTTCTCTATTCAATCTTCTTATATATAACCAGTGGCTAATACTCCTTATATATATCCAGTGGCTAATAAATATAGATCAAAATAATGTTGCCACTTTTTCCACGTTAAATTGTTATTTATTTCGTTGTTTAGAAAAAGTTCGTTAGGAAAAACGTTTGAATTTTTATCTGCCGTTTTAAAACTTGACAGGAAACACGAATTTACGACAAAATTATACCTATTTAAAGTTTTAAGAAGTGATATACCACGTTGTTTTTTAAAGCAAGCACTTTTAGAACCATGAATTATTGTTATAGTTGCTTTTTTAGGCTTTGTTTATACGCCTACATATATACTATTCATGTATTAATTGTCACTAAGTTAACTGTCTTGCTCACACGCAGACTTAAAACGTACTGTTACGAAAGATGTAAGATGAGATCATAAAGATACACACAATATATATGCAATATTAGTTTTTATGCAAAAACAACACACGAAGCTACTGAAAATACGAAATTTTGACAACTAACAGTGCGCGTACTTTTCCTACAGTTATTAATTTATTGATTTTTAGTAGTGATACTAAACTTTTAATAAATAAATAAAGAGATTAAAAAATATAGGACAAAATACAGGATAATCGTAAGCAAAAGAGTATATTACATGTAATATTTAATCTCTTCTCAGTTTGACCATAACCATCATACTTTCTAATAAATGTTCTACGTGTATCTTTAAATTGACATAACTTTATTATTTATGAACCGATTGAAATAAAACAAACACTAAATGTTAAGTGAAGTTAGCCACAATACATTAGTAAAACCCGCACTCAAATCCGTTAAGCCGTTTCTAAGATTAGTGTGCACAAATGCACAGACAAACAGACAAAAATTATATTAATCATTGTTTTGGGTTCTATTGTGTTTATAAAGACCCCCGATAAAAGTTTTACTCATATATCTTCCATATACAGACATCGACCAGTTACAGATTTATTATATGTATAGATTTAAAGTCAGACATTTCGCGATCATATTTTGCTGTTAGTTTCTTACAGAATAGCTTTACTTGTGCTGTCACTTATGGGTGAATTATAGTGCTGAATAATGTTCGAACCTATACTGTTATATTACATCTATACTAGATTTTTGTTAGCTAGTGTAGCCACTGTAGGATGATACTTTCGTTTTTTTATATTAGATGGTAAGTGGTGGTGTAAGAAATATTAACGATTCTTTACATCGCATATGCTCCACCAACCTTGGGAGCTAAGGTGTTATATCTCTTGATCCTGTAGTTACACTGACTCATAATTCAAACCGAAACACAGAAAAATTAAGCTGTTTGACGATACAATATCTGATGAGTGGGTGGGAACTACGCAGACGGGCTTGCACAAAGCCCTTAACCAAATAAAACGTTCTTGTATCAGTTCAAACGTAGAACTTCACCGTTATTCTTGCGTGTAAATATGCCATTAAAAAAGCCGAGATACATTTTGACAATATCAAGCTTATCTTTGCAATTCATTTCAAGCAAATAACTTTTTTGGTCACGCTACATATGAATCATTGATTTTAATTTTTTAAGCTTGTATTTAAAAAAAAAGAGAGTTGTTCCGGTAACATCAGTCACGTTGTTAAATTAATATATATACAGAGAACGATGTTCTCTTAATACCAATATGTATATGTGATAAAAATTATGCTTAAATCGTCGTAAGATTTAATTTATATGTAAAGTTACGACCGGCTTGAAATGCAGAGAAGTAAAGCAATTGGAAGTTAGTGTCCAAAACTATGAGAACAAACACATAACTCGACGAAAAACTAGATTGAATGAAATTTATTTTAGATGGATTAATTTGTTAGAAAGAAAGAAAGAGACAATGTATTTTTTTACTCCAATAGTATTACAAAATATCCTTGCAGCGTTGTTTAACTTCGTGCAGATCCGCCTGGGCGGGGGCTACCCACGCATCATTCACTCTACAAATATCAATACTTTGTATTATTGTGTCCCGGTTTAAATAGTGAATGACCCACTGTAATTACACGTACAAGGAACGTACGTTATATATACCATGGCTGGACTGTACTTATGCCATTTATATTATCTATACTAATATTAGGTCCTTACATATGAAATTGGCGTTTTGTACGGGAGGAATATAAAGTCATTTTTTTTTTTGGTAAAATATATTTAATTAATCAAAGTATGCACCGTTGTTATCTATGCACTTTTGCCATCCCATAGGTAGTTCATTGATCCTTTTACTAAAAAAAACCAACCAACTCTTTGAAGGCGGTTTGGACTGCCGCATCGGAGTTGAATTTTTTTCCTTGTAAGAAGTTGTCCAAATTTCGGAAAAAATGGTAATCTATTGGAGCAAGGTCCAGGGAATACGGTGGATGTCTCAGACATTCCAATTGTAGCTCATCTAACTTAGTGGTTGTTTGTTGTGCAGTGTGTGGTCTTGCGTTGTCGTGAAGCACCAATGGCCTAGAGCGATTGACCAATCTCGGTTGTGTAGCAGCTTGTTCTTCCTTCATGGTTTGCAGTTGCTGACAATAGATATCTGCCGTAATCGTTTGGCCAGATTTTAGAAAGCTGTAGTGAATGACACCGGCGCTTGTCCACCAAACATTTACAAGTAACTTGTTCTGAGTCAATTTTCGTTTAGGACAGGATTTGGCTGGGTCTCCAGGGTTCAGCCATTGCGACGTGCGCTTCCAATTATCGTACAGTATCCACTTTTCATCACAAGTAATGATTTGATTTAAAATCCCTTTATTATTGTGTTGGTTGAGCAAAGTAACACAGCAGTCGACGCGTGTTTGCAATTTGCTTCAAGTGGATTAATACAGTTTTATCACTTACCCCGAAGCCTGCACCTATCTCTGAAGTGCTTTGTGATGGATCCGCTTCCACAATAGCCTTTAATTCTTCATTTTCCACTATGGTCTCCGGCCGTCCACGGGGTTGGTTCTGAAGGTCGAAGTCGCGGGCAAAGTCCTTGTAGAATATAAGATCACAAAATTCACTAAATGATAGGATTCTATGTCGTATGACTTCATAAAAATGAATTAAAGGTTAAAACGATCGATCAAAATAAATATAATTAGGTAATAATTGTGATAGTGAATATGAACTCTTGTAAACGAGTGCAAGCCTATCTGTAGGTACCATCCGCTCATCAGATATTCTACCACAAAACAGCAATACTAAGTATTGTTGTGCTCCGGTTTGAAGGGTGAGTGAGCTAGTGTAATTACAGGCACAAGGGACTTAACTTCTTAGTTCCCAAGGTTCGTGGCGCATTGGCGATGTAAGCCATGATTAACATTTCTTACATTTGCCATTGTCTTTGGGCGTTGGTGACCACTTACCATCAGGTGGCACATAAGCTCGTCCGCCTAACTATACAATAAAAAAAAAACTATTTAAATTTTCAACATTTAAACGAACATTGCGTATAAATTAATATTCCGTAAAATGTAATTGGATATTACATTTGATTGGGTGATACTCAGTATAAAATGAGCTGTTAATTGTATGCCACACAATAAAAATTCTATTTATATTCTATTCTCACGCTAGTTTATGATATAACGATAATCGACGGCGACTATTGTATCGAGCCGAACCGACCTAGTTTCCTTTAAAGCGTTTGTAATATTTTTAGTCTTGTAAAATATTTAATCGATGGAAATTTTAACGAAGTCAGCTTTCAAAGTCAATTTAGTATTAAATTAGTGAACTATGATTGCGGTTATTTAAGTTCGTGGAATAATTAACAAGAGTCACTTTCATGGCAGTCTGGAATCCTATAATTTTTTTATTTGTTTTTACATTATCTGTGATATTTGAGATTGTCATCCATTTTAGTAATGCTTTATTGTATTCTTACCAAATTCTGGTATCATATCTAGCCAAGATACTATATAACAGCATGCAGTTAAAATTTGTGACACGTGACAAATGTCGCATTACTGGTATAAAGCCTCCGTTTGGAGAAGCAAGTCTGGAGTATATTCTAGCACGCTGCTCCAATGCGGGTTGGTGTGTACACATATTGCAGATTTATAATACCGGTTTACTCACGATGTCTTCCTTCACCGCCAATCACGAGATAAATTAAAAACACAAATTAAGCACATGAGAATTCAGTAGTTCTTATATGACTTAGGAACCGTAATCATCGGTTAAGATTCACGCGTTCTAAACACTGGGATATTTTGGCTTTAGGGTGAAGGTAGTTGATATTTCTTCTATATAAATATTAATATGTACATGTGCGTGTAATACTATACATTAACCTTGCACAGCACAAATAAAGCACATGATAATTCAGTGGTGCTTGCCCATGCAACGCCCGAGCCCGCAACCTTCGCTTACGATGTACACACTCTTATTGCATTGTACTCCAAATATATTTATTGCTATAGTTTCATTTAAATTAAGGGACATTTGTTATATAAATGATAAATCAATAAATTATGTAACCAGTACGATGACATGAAGTGCCAACTTGAGACATATACATAACTGTTAAATTACATCATGAAAACCAATATATATGTGGAATGGTCATTTTTAGGTTTAAGTTTTTTCTATTTTATTGTTTTATTGCACCTTTGTACTTAGCAGTAAATATTTTTTCGAAAAGGTTGTAGATAAAGGGATTAAGAAAAATTCCCAAATAACAGATGTTTTGTTGAGAGATATTAGGAAAACATATTTGTAAACGTGGGAACGTTATGACCGATGCGGGGGTGAGAACCCCAGGTAGTAAGTAAGAACAAGTTGTATGGGACTTGAGCAGGCAGTCCCTAACTAACTTTGATGTAAGACAGACCTCTGTCCTTTTACCTCTGTAATATTTACTTTGAATAAATACTCACTTAATATTTAACCGCCCCGTGATTTCCTTAATAATAACATCTAAATTAATATTAGTATCCTATCCTAAAACCCGATACTACACATATATATATTTATAGAATACTAAGGCGGACTAGCATATGGGCTATCTGATGGTAATTGGTGCCCCCCCTCCCTATAGACATTGGCATTGTAAGAAATGTTAACCAATGCTTACATCGCCAATGCACCACCAACCTTGGGAACTAAGATAATATGGCCCTTGTGCTTGTAATTACACTGGCTTACTCACCCTATAAACCGGAACATAAGAATACAAAGTAATGCTGTGTTGTTTTTTTTTTTGAATTGCAGTAGAATATCTGATGAGTGGGTGGTACCTACCCAGACGAACTTGCACAAAGCCCTACCGAATAAGTTTTAAGAAACTTCTATAAATTTGGAAGTTATACAAATAAATCACCTGTTACCTGGCCACACTTATATGCCAGTAGATCGAACGATCGAGCGTGCACAGTGTTATCGAACGTGAAGTCCAAAAAGTAATTGGTTGGAGTCCCAAACCAAGGCGTTCACTTATGCTAACTGCTAGAAAAACACCTCATCCGTATGAAGGTAATGTAATATTTAGCAAACAAAACGGTATCGGACAAAGATTTAACAATTAAGGATCTCTGAGTTGCTACATTCAAAAAACAAAACATAGATCTAATGGACGCAAGATATACGATGAAAGAAGATACAGATACATAGTATAAAATCCCGTTGAAATTTGCAGAGATGAAATCAAAGCAAGACTAAAGGACAAGGTGTTCTTTCAGTTTTTCATTTTCAGACATTTTCAGTTCAATCGAAATGAAAATAGAACTTTTGACGAAATTTCAAGAAAGTTATATCCAACAAGACTTCCTATTTTGTTCCTTAAATACAAAAACCTGAAGCCTGAAGAAATTGTGTGAAGATGGAACTATTCCTAAGATGTACAAGTCATTGACACTGTTAGTGAGATCGAAGAAGAAATTGTTGAAAATACGGATAACTTTACTTTTGGAAATGAGCTGAAGCAAGAAAATGAAAACGATCCGTAATTTGACAATATACCTCATAAAAATTTTTAATTGAAAGTAAAGAAACCACACCGCAGAAATGAATGAATATTATTACTCCAAAGCAATTAAACAAAAACTATGAAAAGGTAAGAAATATAAATAAAAAAAAACCAAAGAACTGGAATAAAATAAGGAAGCAGCACATGAAAGACGAAAGAACATTATACCAAAGATAATTGATATAGACGATGAAAAACAGGAAAAATATTAACTAAGCAAAGGCGAAAGGAAAGAGGGAGAGGAAGAGTCAAAGGGAAAAAAATAATTCGATCCCGGATTTTTATTACAAAAAAAGAAGTTGTCTTTTATCCTTAATTTTTAAAGAAACTGTACGGGTTTTTTAATTTTTAAAATATTATTATTTAGATACTTTCGTTTTTTGTTATTATGTGATTAATAATGTTTTGTTTTTTTTTTTCGAACAATTATACTATGATGCTGATATTGTATTATTGCTTATTAATTAGATGTGTTTCAGTTGTTAACTAAGTTACTCTATAAGGCTGTCTTACTATATTTTTGAAGTCTTAATATACTGGAAAAATTACAGTTTATTTAGTTATTCGTTTTTTTTTAAATTTATTTATAAAGGGTCCCTTACTCCCTTTATAAATAAATTCGGTGGACCGAAAATGGAAAGGGGTTGTTCAGTCAATGAAACTGAACGACTTTTACTAAGAAATTCTTCTGGGACATGAAAATAAATTTACCGTTCCGTAAGGAGCCAAACACGCGTCCGATCCGCGCGGCAGGCTACCTCGAACCAGGCTAAGATATTCATCGAAATCAATTGATGTAAGGGCAATTTTTTTCAAAATTAAATGCTTTTTAAATTGAATAACTTATTTATTTAGATTAGAATTTATACTACGTTAATGAAAACGACTTCACAAATAATGCATTACATTCGAAATAATTTGATTACTATAAAAAGTTTATAGTGACTCAACCTTCAAAGATAGACATATGCTATATGTATAGTAACAGCCTGTGAATGTCCCACTGCTGGGCTAAGGCCTCTTCTACACTTTTTGTGGAGAAGGTTTGGAGCTTGTTCCACCACGCTGCTCCAATGCGGGTTGGTGACCCATGTGACACATGTGACCGAATTTCAGTGAAATTTCACACATGCAGGTTTCCTCACGACGTTTTCCTTCACCGTTAAGCACGAGATGAATTATAATCACAAATTAAGCACATGAAATTCAGTGGTGCTTGCCCTGGTTTGAACCCACGATCATCGGTTAAGATTCACGCGTTCTTACCACTGGGCCAGCTCGGCTTTTTTTTAAATGTATGTATGAGTAATTCCGTCATATGTGATTGTTGCGTAACTTTAACCTTTAACGCAGCGCATGCAACTGAATCTCTGAAAACGTATCAATTTTCCCGTTTTTTGATTGATGCTCCACTTTTATTGATTGTGGCGTGATATTATAATCTCAAGCCTTCCTTGATAAATGGGCTATCCAACACAAATATTTTTTTTAATTCGAATTATTAGTTTCTGAGATTAGACGAATCAAACAAACAAACACTTCACCTTTATATATTAGCTTAGATTTGATAAAACAAAATTTATTCGGATACCTGAAAGTCATAAGGATACAAAGCACTTTTATATATGAATATACGAGGACATACAAATCTAATCCATAATAATCTAATCTAATATAAAAGCTCAGTAAAGTGTAATTTGATTTATAAGTCTCGTTGCAATTTTAACTTATTTTTTTTATTTATAAATTATTACTTCTAAATTTTCCTAATATTATTTTCTAATGCTTAAAAACTGTGACATAAAATATTATGAAATATTTAACGTTTTTAAAACCTTAATTAATCAACATTTTATTTAGAATTTACAATTTATTATCTCGAACGAAATGTAAAGTCAGCTAAAATGATTGAATATTCAAGTCAATTCGGTAGAAGCCGCTGGAACGAAAAATCGATATGCTAACCGCAAAGTTGTTTGTGGCGTATGTTGCTGAATGCTTGCACGATAAAATCCCGATGATTTCGTCTAGAGCGGTTTCAAAAACTATTTTATTAGAATATCTTTTGCGTGCCCTATTTCAATCTCTGTTAGAGTCAAAGACAATACAAGATCTTACATCATAAGTTTAAAGTATTTTATGAGTTAAATTGTATTTTAGTTACACCGAGTTCGCTGGTAGGGATTTGTGCAAGCTCGTCTGGGTAGGTACCACCCACTCATCAGATATACTACCGCAAAACTGCAGTACTTTGTTTTGTTGTGTTCCGATTTGAATGAACAGTGCCAGTGTTATTACAGGCACAAGGGAACTAACATCTTAGTTCCCAAGATTGGTTGCTCATTGGCGATGTAAGCGATGGTTAACATTTCTTACAATGCTATTGTCTATGGGTGTTGGTGGCCACTTACCATCAGGTGGTCCATATGCCCGTCCGCCTACCTATAGAATAAAAATAATAATAATTCGATGATTAGAATATACATTGTGAAGAAATCTTCACGTGTGTAACAGTCGAACCACATTATCCTAGTTGATAATAATAATTATGATAAAGAATTCATTATCAATACATTTTCTTTCACGAAAATTGTAACATTCATTCAAGCGGAGTTTATAATTTCTCTAAATATATTTCGGTATCAGTTTGATATTCAGTACTGTAGATGTTAAATGATAATGAAAATAAAAGTAATAATTGCTAACAAAAAGTTGTAAAGACCATTTATTTACACACAGAGAAAACTAAAGCTTTATTAAATTCAATTAGCGCTCATTCACCGTCAACCTTTCAATTCATTTGTAATGTCAAGTTCACGCCAAAATGGAATTGAATATTTAAAATTTTGAACATACACGCTTAAGGCCGCCTGTTCATAATTCATCGCAACGGATAGTTTGCGATATTAAGTGCAATATTTCATATCAGTACAACTGTTCAGTTCGCCAAATGAAATTATATTATATGTAGTAAGAATTTTAGACATTTTATAGTCGAATGTAATTATACAATTTTTTATGGAGCGAATGACTAAATGAAACGCTTCCGATATTACAGCTTTATGATATGAATTAATAATTAATATATTGTACCGATAAACAGCAATATTTAGTGTTGTTGCGTTCCGGTTTGTAGGGTGAGGGAGTCTATGTAACTAGGTCATAACATCTTCGTTCCCAAGGTTGGTGGCGCATTGGCGATGTAAGGAATGGTCATTAGGTCTTAGATCGCCTGCGTCCATTGGCGGTGGTGACCACTTACATAACGTGGCCCAAATGCACGGCCGCTTAACCTTAACCTATAACGTAAAAAAAATATTTCTTACTATGCCTATACGCCTGGTCAGTGGTTACTATTTACAATCAGATGACCGATTCGTAAGTCTGCCTAATTATGACGACAAAGATAATTACTATTTTTAGATAATCAGATATACACCTAACATACACAAATTGATCACGATTTTTTTTTATTTTTTTATTGTATAGGTAGGCGGACGAGCATATGGGCCACCTGATGGTAAGTGGTCATCAACGCCCATAAACAATGGCATTGTAAGAAATGTTAACCATCGCTTACATCGCCAATGCGCCACCAACCTTGGGAACTAAGGTGTTATGTCCCTTGTGCCTGTAATTACACTGGCTCACTCACCCTTCAAACCGGAACACAACAATACTAAGTACTGCTGTTTTGCGGTAGAATATCTGATGAGTGGGTGGTACCTACCCAGACGAGCTTGCACAAAGCTCTACCACCGAGTAGCAATTATTTTATTTAATATTCATTAAAAATATCGCTTTACAATACTGTTCAATCGCTTATACTAGAAGAGGAGAACCGGTTTGTTTTCCTTCCAAATAATTGAAATTGTATTTTAACGGGAAAATGGTATTATCATTTCCACTACCATTTCATGCGAATGTTCCAGTTAGTACTGTATACTGTTTAGCGATAAATATCATTTGATTTAGGTATTTATTTCTGTAGTATAACATGGACTCTTTATAATCTAACTTCTTTAACATATATTAATAAAAGACGAGATGATTTCATTAACTCATACCAGAAGATGCGCCTTTCACATATATTTTTACTATATTATAATAGTCCTCCAGAGAATAGACCAACGAGACAGTCCGTTTAGTATATTATTATATAAGTAGCTGTGCTTCGCAGTTTCGGCGAATATTAACGTGACGTGTTAATTTTTTGTTCATGTTTCCTTTTATTAATCTGTGAAAGTTATTTTCACGTGATTAAATATGTATTTAATTTAAAAAGCATTTGCCTTTTGCCAGATACCATTAAAATCCTTACAAATGAATATATATAATTGCTTAACGCTATTTTTACGGATTGTAAGTGGCAATTCCGTTACAGCGTGGTATATGCATAAATCAATTATTTAAATACCAAAAATACCAATCTATTTATATTTCAAAAGTAATAAATGATCGTCATTGTTTAAATGAATACGGTATTTGTCATGACTTGCGGGTACTAATAGACGAGCATAATAAATAATTTCATATGTCAATACATCTTTTGTTCAATCGGCTTGAAAAACTTTAATACATCTGGGGATGTCTGTCAGTTTCGAATTTTATACATTCACGAATACTTTCACATACATTTATAATATCAGTGTATGTCAACATTAAATATTATCTAATGAAAAAAATAAGAAGATTTTTTATTACTCGAAAGAAAAGAAAATTGTCCTCTATAAGAAGAAGGCAAAATAATTAATTTCACGGAAAAAAAGAGCCACAACCACGTGCGATTGAAATTAACATTAATCAGTAATATTACAGTGATTCACTGCACAATGCAATAAGTAATAATGATTTCGTCCGAAACCAATCTCGTTGCGAGGACTTAATTGAAAAATCCTTTCAATAATTCCGAAATTATTGGTCGAATGTCAGATAAAATATTAAATTTGATGCAGTACAGATATTTTTTGGCTTAATATGAGCAATGAAACAAATTGAAATGCCCGTAATTTTTTTTATAGAATAGGTAGATAGGAGTAGGTAGGTAGATATGACGAGCATATGGGCCACCTAATGGTATGTGGTCACCAACGCTCATAGACTGGCATGTAAGAAATATTAATCATCGCTTACATCGCCAATGCGCCACCAACCTTGGGAACTAAGATGTTTTGTCCCTTGTGGCTGTAATTACACTGGCTCACTCACCCTTCAAACCGAAACACAACAATATCAAGTACTACTGTTTCGCGGTAGAATATCTGATGTGGGTGATACCTACCAAGACGAGCTCGCACAAAGCGAGCAGAGGTTGAGGGCGGTGTAGGTGTTAGATATCTTAGGCTTGATAGGTGTATTGATATGACAATGTTCTGCGACAACGATATGGAAAATTTCATGATGATCGGTTGAGGAGATAAGAAATGAAAGCATAAGGTTTTACTTTATATTTAAATCAACTGGGTCTTTTTTAGCAACACGAACGATTAGCGTATCTTCTCTGGGAGAGGATTTTCTTGGCCGAGCCTTTCTAAGAACATTTTCAACAGTTCCATGTGTTTTATAATGATCAATTGCATTAAAAACTTTCTTAACAGAACAATAAATACGCTCAGTTATTCTTCTGTACGCCCTCTTATGATCTATATGTAAATTAATAATGATTTGCCTAGTTGACGCGTCACTACTTTTATTTTTTCTCATTTTGATCAAAATAAAATTCAGATTAAATTTTGAATTGCCACCAAAATAATAGAAAAAGAAATGTTATTCTCCAATTTCAAAAAAAGAACGAGCTATGGATACCATTTTAAAATGTTTCTTATTAGGCGTCCAAGCGGCCAGTAACAGAAAATAAACTCCTACATGTGTAAGACTCATTTTGTAATTAAAAGTAAGATATGTTTTATATTTTATGCATTTTATGAGTTTTTTATTTGAGTGGCTATATATTATTGCAGGATTATTAATTATTGAATGTGTATATTTTTTAAGAACATTTGTACGTTAAGTTATATTTTCTTTATTCATAAGAAGTGTTTCTAATTATATGACCACCACTGTATATATATCAGTAACGGCCTGTGAATGCCCCACTGTTGGGCTAAGGCGCTCCTCTTTTTGAGGAGAAGGGTTGATAACTCCATCAGTACTAAAATAAAAATACTATTTGAAAACGTTTTTTTACTATAATGGTCGTTTACTATAATAATATGGGTCGGTTAAATACAACAAAATACTTGAAAAAACCTTCTAACAGAACGGGCGAAGTTTTCGCTTCATTCTCTATTTATATTATTCTTTAAAAATATTTTTCAGTTTTATTCCATAATCCTTGTTATGTTAATCGGTGAGTAATTCTGGACGAGATGCTAAGTTAAAAAAGGCATTCCTCTATCGATACCTCCCTGGAGTCCCTAATAAGCTTGCCACAAGCCCAACGAGGCAGTTGGAAGCTCCTACACGCACACAAGAATAAGTCGATGGATTTGTCCTTTGATCTCACGGATTATTAACTTATTTATTACCTTCACTGTCTTGTCTATAAAACATTAAAGAGACCACGCGTAATGCAACAGATTATGAATATTTTTAATAATGATTGATTTTATCTGTAAAATGTTTATAAATATTTTCTACTAAGCTCTCTCAGTACACCGTATCAAGACTCATAGTAAATAAATAAAGCTTCGCAATATTTATCGTTTGTAAAATATCTTGATCTCGAATAAAATACTTTCAAACTAAAAACTTTACTCGGATAGAAACCTGCATGATGCATACAAACGAAACTTTCTAGATAGTCTGAGAATGTAAGCTACGTTTAATTTTATACTTATCACAGTTTCAAGAAAGAAGCGAAAAAAGCTATTGAAATATGTATAGGAAAATAATAAAAAAATAATTACAAAATTGAACAATGCAAAAATTCAAGTTTATTACACTGAATGTTTCCCATTGTTTGTAGACGGAGAGTTGCTAAAATAACAATTACCTTCTCGTCGGAGGCATTTGTTATTTTAACATATCGATTTACGATAAAACCTTTATAGTGTTACAATAGTGGAAACGTTAAATTACTGATATTTACTTCCATAATACATTCAATGTACTGCACTTTTTTAATAGTCTTTGGAATTACTTGGTGGTAGAGCTTTGTGCAACCTCGTCTGGGTAGGTACCACCCACTCATCAGATATTCTACCGCAAAACAGCAGTACTTGTTATTGATGTGTTCCGGTTTGAAGGGTGAGTGAGCCAGTGTAATTACAAGCACAAGGGACATAACATCTAAGTTCCCAAGGTTGGTGGCGCATTGGCGATGTAAGCGATGGTTAACATTTCTTAGAATGCCATTCTATGGACGTTGGTGACCACTTACCATCAGGTGGCCCATATGCTCGTTCGCCTTCCTATACAATAAAAAAACAAATTCTGATTTCTTTCAGGATGGTCCTTTTCAACGGAGGTTAGATTGATTGTACAGGAGATATGGAGCACAGGTGAACTCTGTACTCCCTCACTCTTATAATTCGACGGGACTGCAATCCGATATGGCCGAAGATAAATCAGGCACTAGACAGGTTTAACATACAGGCCTAGTACTGTAAGTGTATTACTGAAGCCAATACCTAATTATCAACAACTTTTCCCGGACATGTAAACAGGCTATATATATATGAATACGTGCTTTCTGAGGCTGGGAAGCTTTTTATATATGTTTCTTGCATCATGCGGAGAAACCTAAAAAGGTAGTTCACATTAAAACAGATATATTTATACTCAAAAAATTACTTTCCGTTATAATATAAGTTAAAATGCTTAAGAAACAAACAAATATATTTAAATTATAATTTACTTTAAGCTATTTCAAATAATAATATATCAGTCGTCATTGAATACAGAGTAAAATACTTTTAATTAAACTGTATGAGACCAGTTTTAATTGTTATATCATTATTATTTTCTGAAGTGAAGACGTCAGAATTTATATCTCACTTTAAATACTCGTTAATTGAAAATAATGATTCAGATAAGTCACGTTTTTGGGTTTATTTTAATTTAATATCCTTAATTTCATACAAATTTTCAACTTCATAGCTTCGAACTACTACTAAGAATTTTTATTAGCACGACCCGGAGCCTTGACATTTACAGTCTTATGAGTTAGGCAATCCTATTATAAATGAGAAAGTGAGTTTATTTGTTTGTTTGTTACACTTTCAGGCATAAACCACTAAGCCTACTTCAAAATTTCTTACACTTATTGAAAGCTACATTATTAGTGAGTAACATAGGCTACATTTTGTTCCCGTATATCCACGGATTGAAAACTACGCTGGTGAAACCGCAGGCAAAAGGCTAGTTATATTACAAATTCGAACGTAAGTTTGTTTCATAGGTTTTCATGTCTTAAAGTTTTTTTTATTAATGACTTCGCTGTAAATTCTTCTTCACATGTGTCCATGTGGCACTCGCTGGCATCGAGCGCGCCGGACTACGTACTAAAATACTCATTTCGTCTATTGAGTGGTATCAAAAGATCACTGGCATACATTTATGTGGCGTTGATCCGCATACGCGTTCCTTCAACCATGAGAGATTCCCGGGGTTCAGAGAAGCCCTTAGTCTCGGCGACGAAGGGAGTAAATATTCGGCGTAGCGGATCAGAGGGGGCGTCCTCCTTACGATTCCGCTCCACGGCCTCCTTGTGCGACATGGCACTCTCATAGTAGATCTCTGTCCAGTACCTATCGCTCCCGAGCATGGTTTCACGTCCTAACTACTCAAGCGATCATCATGCGAAATTTTTTTATGCATCAATATGTATATCAGGGGTTGTCAGGCGTACAGAGGTATCTTTCATAGGGAACCCAACTCCTCACTCGCAATAGAAACTAATTCCGAATAAAAAGAACAAAGTAGTACATTCGAGGATATTTTTCAATCCGCAGAAGGATCTACTCCACAGAAGTTTTTTTTTTTTACCTCTTACGTCACATTTAAAGCATTGGAAGAAAAAAAAATGAACTTATATAATGAACAATAATAGTGTATCTAATATGCATGTCAATTACAAGTGTCCATAGCACTTCCAGATTCATTCTAATCAAATCAAATTCAAATTAAAAGTAACAAAAAAATTATCAGGGAATTTTTTTAAATGTCCAAATTAAGTAAGAAATTAGTGTCATTGTTACAATAATAAAAGAAAAAAAAAAAAAAAAAAAAACAATCAATTGGCGAAATCATAATTGTAATTATAAAAAATATTAATTACAATTTAAAACTAATCATGCATTTTCAAAAATGTCATAATTAAATAAGAATTTAATGTCATTATTATAATAATAATAGAAGAAAATAAACATTAAAATCAATCACTTGTGTGTGCCCTGGACGGAACTGATATCAATATTCTCTCGATTAATTCTGAATTGGTGAGCTTATAGTTAATTATATTGTGTAGGAAGTTTAGTTCTAAAATTTCGCGCCTACTTCGAAGAGAAATCATATAAAATTTTCTCAAACGCTCTTTGTATAACTGACTGTGCGAAAAATCCTTTTCATGAAAGGCAAGGTGTTTCGTAAAAGCTCGCTGAACACTCTCAATATGCTGAGAGTGTACGCTATACAGTGGATTCCATATCACACTGACATACTCAAGACAGCTGCGCATTAAAAAATTGTATACGAGTAATTTAGTTTTCCTTGAAAATCCTTGTGTGTTCCGCTTGATAAAACCAAGATTTTGAGCAGCTGTAACAACTATGTTATCAACATGAGTTTTAAAGGTTAATCGCCCGTCTATAGTGACTCCTAAAATCTTTAATTTGCGATAACTCTTGTAGTGTTTTATTTTCAATAGAGTAACTAGAAACAAGCGGTTTTCTTTCGGGTAAATTTTATATGAAAACATTTGTCTACGTTAAGATTCATATTGTTGACATTGGTCGTATTGTATTAAATCTATGTCTAAATTGGATTTTACTATTTTGTATATTTTTTGATCGTCTGCAAATAATGAACACTTACAATGCTTTACATTCTCAGTAATATCGTTTATAAAAACGAGAAACAAAAGAGGACCCAAATGTGAGCCCTGTGGAATCCCACTTTTAGCAAAATATGTCTTAGATTCAAAACCAGTTACGGCAACTGTAAGAAATCTTTGTGACAAATACGACTGAAACCATCTAAGAAGGGTAGTTCCAAGGCCATACTGATGTACTTTATTAAGAAGTATCTGATGGTTTACTTTGTCAAATGTGCTGCTGAAATCAGTATATATAGCATCTATCTGGTTCCCCCTGTCCATCGCTAATGCCAAGTCGGAAGTAAAAAGTGTTAAATTAGTTTGAACTGATAACCCGTCTCTAAAACCATGTTGCGAATGTGTGATGATGCTGTTAAAATTTTTGCTAAGTAAGGTATACACAAGGCTCTCAAATAGTTTAGAAAGACAAGAGAGGATGGAGATTGGACGGTAGTTGTTAATGTACGAATGGTCCCCTTTTTTATAAACCAAGTGTTCCAACTATTCCAACTTTTTTCCATTCCTCGGGGAAAATACCGTTCTTCATAGAACTATTAAAATACATACATACAATATATATTAAACGACATAGATGAAGACAAAAGATTAACATTACGTTTGCTTTTATAGTAGTTCCAAAATGAAGTCGGGTTATTGTGAATATTATGTTCAACGTTTTTTATGTGGTTACTGTATCTATATCACTATATCAACTATCAAATAAATAATGACAGCGATTACGCAATATTTGAAATTATATATATAGAGACTTTGGGTCAGATGTATGATATATGAGGATAAGAAACACTTATTAACAGATTAGGATGATACAATCTACTTAGTAAATCAAGTTGCTTAGCTACCGTTACATTAGCCATATTACTAATTACCAAGTCTAAAACTCTATCATCACAATTTTTAATATTATTGTACTGTTGCAAGTCCTTAGCAGACATGAAATCAATTAACGAGTAACCGAGAGCGTTATGATAATTTGATGGAATCATATACGGACAATCAACACTTGCAGTCCATTCAATAAGGCCCATACTAAAGTCGTCTATTACTATTATATCATCATTTTGGTTAGTAACAATATCAAAAAAAATTTTAGCGTTCTCGACTTTGATCGGAGGTGGCAGGTAGGCAACACAAAGACCGACACCGACCGAGTTTTTAACAGAATGATCACTGGTTATGTCTAATATGACCCACATAATTTCATCGTCAGTCTCCCAATGGGGTACTCGGCACGAAGAAATATCTTTAGATATAGCAATTAAAACGCCTCCTCCGTCTTTTTTTGAGTGTTTAGAACAAAAACGATCCTTCCTGTATACTATATAGCGCGAATCAAACAGTTCATTTCTTTCATTCATCCTTACGTACGATTTTTTTTCCATTTCTAACCCAAGTGAAGCGGTATTTCATTTCCTTGGTTCTAATACGTGTGGCTACGTGAAGTGCTTTATTTGCTGTCGATAAATATTCCGAGACATATATAGGTTTACATGTCCCTCCAAATCCAAGGTAATGTGAATTTAGTTTTTCTTTTGAATTTTTTTTTATTGAATTGAGCAACAGCCTCTAACATCGCGTCACGATGTCTTGCACTTTGCAGCTTGACGATGACGGATCGCGGTTTCCTAGTGTTTTTGTTAAATTGCGCAACTCTAGTAACATGTTTTATGTCATCTTCCGTCAAAGGATTTACAATAACATTACTTAATTGAACAATTACATTTGTTAAATTTTCATTTCTGTTCTCAGGAATTCCATTTATCTCGACATTGCTCTCCCTCATATGCACTTCAACAATATTTAATCTAGAGGTAAGGTCTTTTTACAGAGGATTTTAGATTATCATTTTCACGTTTTAGTTGGTCAACCATGTTTGATTTTTCCTCAAGTTTTGCTTTCATTTGCTCATACTGCGCATTAATAAAGTTGAGTGATTCACAAAAACCTTTTAATTGATCATTAATAGTATTAAGCTGCGTTGTCATTAAATTCTGTATTGTTAAAGCTAACTCTTGCTGTATAATGTTACGAAGTTTACATTCTGTGAGGTCTATATTATCGAGTTTATATTGAGTAGTGGTGCATTGTGATGATTGACTCAATTTTTTACGTTTCGTAACATAGGATACTTCCATAGTGCCCGTAGAAGACTTGTTACAATCTTCTAGAGAGGTGACTGACCTAACAGATGTATGTATGTTGCCTACTTTTGGTTGCTTATTTAAACATTCGGGACACTTCCAGTTATTTTTTTTATGTAAATCCATTTGGTGAAACTGTTTTAGAGGTACATTACCACATTCGATATCATATTTCCCTTTGCAATCAATGCAAGTAAGAATTTCATTTTTGGGTAATTTCGTTTTGCATCCAGCACATACATACATTATTTATGGAGGTATTGGACATTTTCGTAAGCAATGACGATAAATATTATGAAGAAAGTGAGACTCGAACTCGTGTCGTCCTTTAACACTGACTTGAATCACACGATCGAGGACCGGACCAAGCCTTTACTAATTGCGTTACACGAATTTTACGGGCCTTATATACTCAATCCTCTGTACTTGGTAATGATCGGTAGATAGTAAAATGCTTATAGTAAAACACCTGCCACACAAAAAAGTCTCACTGTTTTTTCAGGTTGAATAGTATGTTAACTTTACTAAAAACACGATTGTCTTCAATCCTACACTATCAGTATTGATTTCATTTATTTTTTTGATTTAATATTGATTTAATTAACACATCAAACTTGTTCTAATTTTTTTCACACTATACACAAACATCTTTAGAGTTATTATTATTTCCTTTTTTATAAATAATTACTACGTTTTGCCGCACACATATCACTAATCCCAATTACTAATTAGTCCAAATGATATTTAAAAACTACTGATATTTTTTAAAACTATTCATTAAATATCATTACTGGTATGAAATGAGAACGTTAATAAAATACGTAAATAAAAATATTAACGAGCAAAGAATATATGAATAGAAAATTTTGAACATAACATTTCATATAAAATATGTTTCGAATGACGTAATTTTCCATCGTTCCATTTGAAATAAATTCTTGGAAAAATTGCAATATTCGCTGCTCACGTTAATGTGTATTTAATATATGAAAAAATTGGTCCTTCCGAGAGTGTCCATAATTCACCTACAAACGTCGTACGTCCAATTTCACAGGATAAGTTTCCCTGATTCCGTGATTTGAGAGACCATGCGTACCTAAACTAATAACGTAACGTATATACATAAAAGAAATTTCTATCAAATAATTTCTAATACTTTACGTTAAAGACTCAACTTTAAAAGAAATACTTATAAGAAAGTTCGATATTGTTTTTATATCGGCCTTTTTATAGAAGTTACTTAGTGGCTGTTTAGTTAAATGCTGTGTTATCTGATATTATTGATTTGATATTCGAAATAAGAAGACACAGCATTGTTAAATTAATGACTCGCTAAACAGAAAAAACATAATCCAATAAACAAAGTCAAAGTAGGTAGTTGTAATAACATTCGGAAAGCGTAGATAGCATGCGTAAGCACACAACCCGTCTTGACGACGGCCGAATCGTTACAATGGAGAAATGGTTTCATAATTGCCTCTATTCCTAGAAATCATAATTTACACAGCACCTATTTAAAGAAAAATATTTACTTATATATATAATTCCTGAATATAAATAATTCTAATGAAAAAAATGAATTGAGTACCATTTAACATATTATGTAAAACTAAATAAATATTTTAACAGTTTTTATATATATTTTCTAATTCTCAGAATTAAACGTATAGCTGTATTATCTAAATAATAAGGATGATTGGTAAAATGATATGCCAAATATATCTATTTAATAATCTGTTATTTTATCCGCATATTATCATTTCTACAATACAAATATTAATATAACGTGATAGTGATTTTTAGTGAGTTAAATAACGAATGTTTTGTTCATAGTCTATATCCTGAGTTTGACTGAATACGACGATGGTTTTACTATGAGATTTTTATTCAAATAGACAATAAGTTTAAATATAAATTCCTTGATTTAAATCAAAATTATATAATACAAATTACAATATTTTGACGTTTGAATATAATATTCTGAATATTGAATGTAACTAACTGAACTGTCAAGCGTGTGGCTTCATCAAGTCACTTATTACTCGTAACAGCTGGGCTGAACGGGTTCATCGTGCAATTGCCTTGTCGTTGAGTGGGTAGCTTGTACTGCTTCAAATCACTAGGTATCGGATTCAAATCGAGGGTTAAACAAAAATTAATGACTTTTTATTAAGAGATGGTCGGTAATAAACCCACGACCTTTTTATGTAAAAAAGATTTTGCCCTTTTTGAGGCAAAAACCGCAACATCTGATCTGCAAACAAGGCAAAGGATATTACATTAATTACATTAAATACATTGTGGTTATGGCTTTTACTCGGTGGTCATTATGTCTATTAATCCTTAGGTAATGTCTTTGCTTAAAATTTTATAGATTGCTAGCTGTCCGCCTCGATTAATCACGATTTCTCGAGTAAAATATGGATTTTGTCCCGTGTATTTTTTAATAAATAAGGTATAAACTTTCGCTAATCGATCTATTCGTCCATACAGTAAAGTTCTAAGTGACTGTATCGTTGATCTAGTAGCTAGATATAAGGCTGCAGGCCCCGAGATCTTGGATTCAAAACCCACGTCGGGCCAATAAAAAGTTATTGGGTTTTTCTGTCTCCCGTGTCTAGGAAAGCACGGGCCTTGTCTTGTGCCTAAGCTCTTTCCGGTCGTGTCGGATTGCCGTCTTATAGGATTATGAAAGTTAAGGAGTAGAGAGTGCACCTGTGTTCGGCACACGCTTGTGCACTATAATAACATGTCCTCTGCAGGTGAGCTGAGTTTGAGGTTGAGTTTGGCCACCGTAGCGAAAATCGGGCCATAGGACATTATGGCAAAGGTGCTAAAGGAATATAGTAATAATATATATGCATAAAGATTATGTATGCGTGTTTTTCATGCGTTTATTTAATATTAGATTCTGTTTATAGTTTCTATGTGTGAGTGGAGGCTCATCGTACATTCGTCCCACTTTATGAGACAGGCCTCTTGAAAAAGGCGTTCCGTTATTTTAATTTTTTATTACAATAGTCCACCGCCGGTCATAGATAATGGCAATATAAAAAATATTAATCATTCCTTCCATCACCAATGCGCCATCAACGCTAGGAACTAAATTGTTATGCCCCTTGTGCCTGTAGTTACACTGGCTCATTCGCCCTCAAACCGGAACACAACAATTTTTCATTGAACACCGCAGCATTGTTTTTACTTTTTGCGTTTGTATACCAGTCCTATCTTCTAAGCGAAAGGTTCGATTTGAATAATTTAAAAATGAATTTACATGTATATAATAAATCTTTATTACAAAGCTATTTCATTGCTTTAGGATTAAAATCATGATACGAGTGTTATCTTTCAATTGCTACCGTGTTTTTGTTAACTAATTTGAACAAACAGTTATTGTGTTTTAACTATAACTGTATAGCCTCGCAGAGGTAGGTAATAATGTGTACTATATACATGTACATTATTTTAAGCATCATCAATAATTTTCGCAGCGCTCGACAAATAATGACACGAAAAAAATTATATCTTGGGTGACATTATTGCAATTTTACTAGCGATCTCTATTTATAGATTTTATGCCTAAATTTTTTTCGATTTCTAGTTTCGATGAAACACAGATAAATAATGTTTTGTTATTATTGTATGAGAGTAGTTGAAATCAGTTAAGATGGATTGAGAAAAACCTTTAAAATTTAAACAGTAGTATAAACTATAAACAATGACTAACTTACCTGTTTAAGTAATTGTGGCAGTAGTTTCCTCAAAATCTGTTAATTTAAAATTGAGTTCATTAAATAAAATGAGCTCCGGGTAATATTAAATTAAAAATAATCGGAATAAAATAAATTATCCAGCGGTTAAATGCAGCCTATATTTAGACCTAAGTTAGACCTCGGTGAAAACCGCAGTAAATACAAACAGACAGAAAAACAATTTTTTAAAAACTGTTGCTTGCTTCCTCTGCTTTAATAAATACTCATGTATTCGTTATTTCCAATATATTTTTATTTTCAGACATTGGTCTATTAAAATTATATTATATGAATAGATTACTTTTTACTTTTATGATAGGTAATCATTCCTTAGTTTGTACAATTTAATGCTTCAAATAAAACTTTATTAAAAGTTTGCATTAAATTTTTTAGTTTTAACCTTATTTGTAATTTAATTAGATTAATAGAGCTGTTTGTTTTCTATTACTCGATGTAAAGCAGCAGTTAGTACATACCATAGGCAACATATATATAACGATGGCTTAATTATCAGACATCGTAACTCCGTTTGGTCAAATTTTACAGTAGGATGAAAAAACCATCTACTGATTTTTTTTTCTAGGAAGTGAATTAGATTTTTTTTACTAGTATAGTACTTTAATTGGTTAGAAACTCATATTTTATAAAATAATGCTCTAAAATATTCTCTTTAGCATTTAAAATGGACTTACGCTCTTGGAAATTTCTAACTTTCAGGAGCAGTTACGAACTTTGCATGGATATAAGTAGTTTTATGTTTAGGATTTTAGTTCAAGTGTGTGAGATACGTAGAATTAAAATACAAATTTAAACACAATAACGACATAATAATTAAGATAATAATATTTATTTGTTATAAATTTTCAAAACTTAAATCTTTGCACATATTTGCTATAATCAGTCTCATTTCAAAAATAAAACATACTTATAAATATCAAATTACCAAAAATAATAAACTCTTACAGTAACAATTAACATTTTTAAAACTTTAAACTTACGTTAATCAAATAATTATTAAAAACAATATTTTTTTTTATTGAAAATGAGGTAAATTATCGTAGAAATTAAGATAATCCTTTTCCAAGGTTTTTTTTAGTTCCTGGAGGTGGTGATATTTTACAGACTTAATTTTCAAGCGCGCATTATACAATTGAGGTATACTCTGAAATGGCACAAACTCCATCTTTTTAGCGCGAACTGGGAGATCTTCCAAGGATGTAGAGGCATGCCGAAGCTTAAATTGGATTTTTTTATCTGGAGAGTATCTTAAGCCTCTGATATCTGTTACGACGGGGTCCCCTGACTTTTTACCTGGTCTAATTGACTTGAAGAAAGTTAGGGTATTCTCAATTTTCTTAAAAAAATCGTGGTATAAATATGGAACTTCATAAGGGATCTTCTTACAAACTATTTTGGCGATGTATACGTAGTCAGCTGGAACGTTAACTTTTTTATTTCTAAGGCATCTTTCGATAGTAGCATGCATACTGTCGCACTCTATTTGTGTGTGCCCTTTTTCTAAGTACTTCTGGACAATCACAACTTTATTCTCCATGCTAAAGTTATACAGCGCGTTCGACAGTGTATTGTTACGATTTTGGTAGATACAATCACTGTAAATAATAATTTCCTTATTAGGTTTAAGTGGATGTTCAACAATGAATTTTTGTATCATCGTAATTATTATAGTGGTGAATTCATTCGCTGTGAGACTTCCTTCGCACTCGTTCCAAATAAAACAATAACTCTGTTTTCTATTCAAATCATAAAAACAGCAACAAATAACTCAACCAACTGCACTGTCCGGTCAGCCGGTTACTAAAAGCAGGACTTACGAGTATTGCATCATCAAAGTTGGTGTCTTGGAATTACGCGTTTTGAAAAAACGTGAATAACATTTTTTTGGCGGTATTTACGGATTTAGGAGTATTTCCATTCGACGTGCCGTGTTGTTTTACGCTAGATGGCATCAAAACATGATTTTGATATAAAATGGAGATACGAAGTCTGATAATTAAACCATCGATATATATATATATATATATACGAGTTTACGAGCAAGTCATACCAAAGATATCGTTTTCCTAGAAAATATAAATACTACATCTAATATAATAGTTCATAAAGAGGCATTAGAAATAATTTAGTATTTATGTTTAATTACTAGATAACCAATTGAGCCAAGCGCTAGTTAGATATCAAAAAGATAATATTAATCCGAAAAAACAAAACAGACAGACATCAATACTACCACATTTATGATATTGATATAGATAACAGTTTCATACATATTATTTGCTGCACTTTACAATCACTCCGTAATACTTTGAAGCAAAGATACTATAGTCACTTATTAGGACAAGATAACGTACAAAAAAGAAACGGTAATTTAAATTATTTCTTATCGTCTCTAATTAACTTATTCACATCAAAAAGTTTTTTACTTCTGTTTCATGATTCTCTATAATATTGATATTTCTTACATAGGTATATTAATATTATTGTCATTATATGACTCGCTTATTCTTTTTTATTAATTCAATCAAGTTGTAAGCATTCGCAGTCACGTGACAATGATCACGTGTTATCTGGGATAGGTTTTTATTATATAATCCCAACTATAAAAAACAAAGTCGGTTTCTACCATATATTTATGTTTTACTATTACAATATGCATTATTAATATATATATCTATTATATATTTACTCGGTGGTAGAGCTTTGTGCAAGCTCGTCTGGGTAGGTACCACCCACTCATCAGATATTCTACCGCGAGCACTTTGTATTGTTGTGTTCCGGTTTGAGGGGTGAATGAGCCAGTGTAATTACAGGCACAGGGGACATAACATTTCTTACAATGCCATTGTCTATGGGCGTTGGTAACCACTTACAATCAGGTGGACCAGATGCTCGCCCGCCTAATTCTATATTTAATTTATTTTTTTATAACTTTTTTATATAATAAAAAAAACAATATTTAAAATCTTTTAAGAATATTTTCAGGAAAGGATGAAACGAACAGTGAGCTCCGCATACTTGCGTGCAAGTAATTAGTACGAGAGCGCCACTTCTGTTTCATAACTTGAATTATACCAAGCGTTCAAAATCGAAATCAAATATAAAAGATAATATTGAGTTTTGAGTTTTATTTTTGGAGGGCCATCGTAGTATATGTTTTATTACAAAGGAATGGGTGTGGATAGTTTAAAGGTATTGTATTATTAACACATGCACACATATGATTTATATATTTATTTGTAATTCATGGCCTGATAAACATTGCACTTTCTGTCATTATTGATTTCGGAGAAGGAGACGCAGCATTATATTACTTATGCTCAGCTAAACAACTCTTCTAGGTGAAATCTTTAAGAATTATGCATTCTTTACCTCTCGAAATAAGTGGGATAAAAGTTAAACATTGTCTATCAAGTATTTATGTAATTTATAATTTTAATGTGATATAATTATAACACTGCGTGTGCTCTACGGCAATACTTTAATGAGGTATCCACTCGGATTAAATCGAGAAACGGAGCATACAAAAATCAAAGGGAGCAATACAATAAAAGCAACCAGTATCTTTTGTATCCCTGAAAATATATTTTCGTAGGGTAAGATATAAATTGTTAGGTTTTTAGTTTCATTTGAATTACATTTATTTTTAATAAATAATGTATTGTTGAGGCAATAACTCATATATATTTGTCATTCTGGGAAATATTAAAGACGACAAATAATATATTGCCGTAATGATTTTTTTAAAGATATTCGTAGCGAATCGTTTTTCTTTAAACTTAAAAAGAAAAACATTGCAAAAGAATCCGATTAACAATCATGACCGATCATGGTTGGTGAAAGCCTTCTTTGAAGGCGCTAAATACCAATCTTAAGCCATTTACCCAGAAATAAATCCTCCTGATCCTGATCTGATTTATTTGAAACCATTGGAGTGTTTACCTATTTAGTGATATAATGTGTAATTAATGTTAACCTAGCTATGTAGACACATAGCTAAATACCATAGCTACGTAGCTACATAGACACACAGCTACGTAGCAAGTAAATAGTTGATGGCAAGCGCCTTATTTAATACGCTCTCGCTCAAATTGTGTAATTTTCTTCGAAATGAAGCGCCATCATTATATTCGTCCTTGACCTGTACTAGCTCCGATTTTATGAGCATTACCGGCTGTGATGGTATTCCTTTAATTACATGCACGTATGAAGCAAATCATAATTTCAATTGACAGACGTAATATTAGGTCCTATGAATGTATGTACATATGAAATTAGCGTTTTGTCGTACTGACCACTTTGATCTAAAATATCTCCTCTTTGGTTAAGAATTTCAAATTCAAATTTATAAATTCATTTAGCTGATACATTTTAGTTTTGAAAACAGTCATTCATTTGTTTTTTCCTCATTATTTTTTTTCTTTGGCGTCGCTTATTACCGCACAATGGAAAACATGAAATATCGCTATATTTACGAGTACGAGTTCTACCGTGGCACCAGTGCTGCAGAAACGGCTCGAAGAATTAATGATGTGTACGGCGCTGATGTCACAAAAGAAAGCACGGTACGTTTTTGGTTTCAACGTTTTCGCTCTGGAAATTTCGACCTTCAGAACCAACCCCGTGGACGGCCAGAGACCAAAGTGGAAACTGAAGAATTAAAGGCTATTGTGGAAGTGGATCCATCACAAAGCACTTCAGAGATAGCTGCAGGCTTCGGGGTAAGTGATAAAACTGTATTAATCCACTTGAAGCTAATCGGGTCAGTAAAAAATCTTGAAAGATGAATTGAGTGAATCGAACTTGCAAACACGAGTCGACTGCTGTGTTACTTTGCTCAACTGGCACAATAATGAAGGGATTTTAAATCGAATCATTACTTGTGATGAAAAGTGGATACTGTACGATAATCGGAAACGCTCTTCGCAATGGTTGAACCCTTTAGACCCAGCCAAATCCTGTCCTAAACGAAAATTGACTCAGAAAAAGTTACTTGTGAATGTTTGGTGGAATAGAGAAGCTGTCGTTCACTACAGCTTTCTAAAATCTGACCAAACGATTAGGCCACTGCTGCTTCACGACAACGCAAGACCACACACTGCACCACAAACAACCACTAAGTTAGATGAGCTACAATTGGAATGTCTGAGACATCCACCATACTCCCCGGACCTTCCTCCAACAGATTACCATTTTTTCCGGAATTTGGACAACTTCTTACAAGGAAAAAAATTCAACTCCGATGCGGCAGTCCAAACCGCCTTCAAAGAGCTTATTGTTTCTCGCCCCCCATGGTTTTTTAGTGAAGGGATCAATGAACTACCTATGAGATGGCAAAAATGCATAGATAACAACGGTTCATACTTTGATTAATTAAATAAACTTTACAAAAAAAAAAACTTCATATTCCTCCCGTACAAAACGCCAATTTCATATGTAAGGACCTAATATTTGAATTTAGAGCAATTTATTACCAGATATTTTTATAAGACGTTAGGCAAAAAATATAATATTTTGTGTTTAAATGGTTTTTATATATTTATCACATTTTTTTTATTACGTACCTTAATTATTTATTTTAATCTTAAGGTATTTGAAGATAATTTATTGTGTTTTTTGATGTGATACGATTTGACGCACCTTGGGGGTAAGACGTAAAACGGTACCGTGACGGTAAACGGCATGACGTTCTCTTGTGTCGCGTGCCCTCTATGTTACGGTAAAATATTATTATAATAAGGAAATTGTATTTAGTTTCCTCCATATTTGCTTATTGCTTTTCTTTATAAATTTCTTGTTATATTATTCACATCTGCGTCCCGTGCTGACCATATTTTTTTAACCTTAGGTAAACCTTAGGTAACGTCGACATATTAATTGTGACTTTTTAATCTGATTAAGCGTGACATAACAGACACATAGCAAAATTGCCGAATACACAGAATTCTCGTATAGTCAGGCGGTAAATTTAATATTTTTTAAATCAATTAAAAGCCAAACGATATACTAATTCGATTTTGAATAGATTGTACGATACCTGTACACACTCACTCATACACACACGTAAAAGCTGTAAAATACATTGACAGCGCATCATCATATTATAGCTTAAAAAAGTTACCATATTCTTCCGAATAATTTGATGTTAAATACGAAGCACGAATACAGCACGAAATGAAAAATTAAATACAATACTGCGGATCGTTTTAGACAGACGACGCATAAAAATAACATCCCTTCACGAGAAGATTTTGTAACGAGTGCACGTCTGAAATTTTTCCCAGCTTTACGCCCACTCTTTAGTCTTTTGATCCTGTTGTTACTATATGATTGACGACATACTGTTCAACACTAAACCCCACGAATACAAAGTATTGCTGTGTGTGAATAGAATAACTTACGGTTGGGTGGTTCCCATATCCAGATTGTACACCTTTCAAAAGATTTCGGAAATAGAACAAAATAAAACATTATTATGAACATTATATGAATTTAAATATTTCATTTCAAATGTTCAATTTATTTACTGTTCCATATTTAGTAATTTCATAATATTATATTCAATTTCCATGAATAAAGTTATTGACTTACTAAAATAAGTTATGCAAATAATTTTATATTTCGGTTTTATCTTTCGATTGTAATACACTAAATAATTTTGAAATCTTTACAGTTGAAGGTACTTACTGAAGCCGAGATGGCCCAGTGGTAAGAACGCGTGAATTTTAACCGATGATCGTGGGTTCAAGCCCGGGCAAGTACCACTGAATTTTATGTGATTAATTTGTGAATATAATTCATCTCGTGCTTGACGGAGATGGAAAACATCGTGAGGAAACATGCATGTGTCAAATTTCACTGAAATTCTGCCACATGTGTATTTCACCAACCCGCATTGAAGCAGCGGGGTGGAATAAGCTCTAAAACTTCTCCACAAAACAGGAGAGGAGGCCTTAGCCCAGCATTGGGACATTCACAGGCTGTTACTGTTACTGTACTGTACTGACAGAACTTATTATGATAGTGCGTAGTTTATTACTTAGAGCCGAGATGGCCAAGTGGAAAGAAGTACATGGATATGAATTGAATTGTGCGGTTCAAATACAGACAACAACCTCCAAATTTTCATTTTTAATTCAAGTCGAGCTTGGAAATGTCTTTCATTATCAATCACGAAAAAACCTGCATATATCGGATGAAATTCTGCCACATTTTGCAGGCCTGAGGGTTGACAGGTGGTAGTTTCCACCAGGTCACGCTATGGCTGCTCCATTGCGGACGTTATGGAAAAATAATGACTCTCAATATATCAAAAAGTTAAACAGTGGTATGTGTTGATTCTCAAAGTTTTTCTAACATTTGACACAAGATGGACTGAAGCAAAGAAACATTTGTTCGCGTCAATGGGAACTAACATGATAGTAAAATATTATTAACGATCTTTTTACTGCTTATGAACCATTTTATTTTGTGTTCAGCACTGCTATCCAGTAAAAACTCACATCATATTTCGTTCGAGAAAATATTGGAAATTTGCTTACGGTGATACTCTGCTTTGATTTATGTGTCTTAAATTGTTTGTTTAAATGTATTAATTAAGTCAATGTTGCATAACAATTACTGACATCTCGCAATGGTGCAGATTGAGTTTCAATTTTGTTTTTAACATAATCCATCCATAATCCCGTAAGGATTAAAAAATATTTCATGTAATTTTTTGTATAAAATTGAATTTGTAAAATAACTCATCAAAACTTTTAGTGCTTTATAAGTTAATAATTGATATTGATTGTGAAAATTGACTGTTCATTTAAATTCTGCTCATTCTTAGCAGTAAAAGGTAGTGATCGCGTCGGGACATGCACGTTCCAGAACGATATAAGTCAATTGCTAGTTATTTAAGAACATCTTCAATTATCACATTTTTATACTCATTGTAATTATAAAGCAATGAATCTGTATATCAAGGAAAATATTTTAATAATATTAAAAAAAGAACAATTTTTGAATGTTATTTTTAATAATTATTGATTACGTCATTACGAAGTTTTTCTTATTAAGTTTTCTTTTAGTGATTATTATATATTCGACTTGTTGGAAAACTTAATTACGTCATTTATATTATTTGAGACGATATAACAAACATTATTATTCTTTATCAAAGTTAAGATTATATAGACATATACAAAACATTTAGAGATATAAAACACGCTGTAAAGTTTTGTCTTCTTATATTCATTTGTCTTAACCAGTTAATATTTAATTAGCTATTTACATTGATTTTTTTAGTATAAACGAGACTTATATGACATGGATTTTATCATACTAAATTATTAAACAAAATATAGTTTATTATACTATCAAAAGCCTTTAGAGTTTAGACAGTCTAGATAAATTTATGAAACCTCAGATTGCTTCGTAAGCTCTATGTCTCTTTGAAAGCTCGGTAATTATGCTTTAAGACCATAGTAGCTTGAATTAACTTTATAGATGCAAAAGGCTAGTTGAGTTAAAAAAAAACAATAATATTTTTAATTTTACTAACTCTTCGTTATTCATTTGTGCTACTGTTTGATTGTGCTTTAATACTTGATGATAGTTTTTACATAACATTGTGCTCTTGAACTCTTTCAGTCGTGTCCGATTGTGGTGCCATCGGAACATTCATATTCATATTATTACTCATAATTGAGTATAAGGGAATGTAAATGCACATATCCTTACACACACACTTGTGCAATTTAATCTCCCTGGCTGTCGGCTCAGTGTACATTCCCACAAAAGGTCCTCAATTTCTGGATCGATTTTAACGAATCCGGCGCCATCTACGTTGTGTCCTTACTGGATCCGGAATACTTAAGTATGTGTGTATGTATTTCGTCAAAAAATACGAATACGATATAACATTAACAGGAGAACCCTACATAGAAAGTAGGTATATATATTTTATATATTATGTGTATTGTATTATACAGGATATCTTATATAATATATCAAAATTGATGTAAGTATATTTGTTTAAGTCTTGATTACCATGAGTTGATACATGTATGTATTTTTGACGTTTACAATATCCATTTTGTTATAGCCATCGCGCTGCCGGTAATGGCGCTGCGTCTCACTAAATTCTATACTATTCAATCGATTGCTATGACAATTGGTTCATACATGTTTACCATTCGGTCTACGGATCGACTTTAATCGTATTATATATAGATATAGCCGGTAGAGTTGAATGGATTAGAAATTATACTCCACAAGTAAAAAAACTTTTAACTAGAAGTACAGTTGATTACACTAATGCGAAGTTTTTTGAAACAGAAAATTAGTGGCAACGTAACAACGCTATTTGGCGTGACAATCGGATAATTTTAATTGATGTATTTAAAGATTCATAGCAACGCATGCCAGCCGGGTTTTAGTTTGACCTTTATAAAGCTGGAATTAAATCAAGTCCGACGAACTAAGGTTTGATTTATAAGTAAGAATATTTATTCTAATAATATTATAGTCAAAATCTTTATTAAAAATAAACCGGTCTGCAGCGATATGTATTTTTATTTTATAAATATTGTTTCTCGCGTAGGTGGATTGTTAAAAGGTTAAACTCAATAAGTGTCAAATTAGTCGGATGCCAGAATAGTAAAATAATAATTCTATAGATCCGAAAATAATATTTTCTATAAATATTTTTCCACTTTGATCCAACAAATCAGCCTATTTACGAAGTGAAACAAGTTAAACTCTTATAACAAGGGAATTTGTATTTGCTTTTCTTTATTTCATTTATTATAATTACTATGATTATTATAAATCATATCTCTATTTTATGTCCATCATGTTGAATTATACAACTAAATTAAGAGAGAAATAAGATAAAATTATATTAAAATGTTATATACAAAATATTTGATTTAAGAAATGATTAGTTATAAAAATCAGTTAATAGAAAATTGTATTAGTTGTGAGAATGAATATGGAGATAATTCACTCATCACCATCCGTAAATTGTCAGATATATTATTTTTAATTAATGTAATTTTCGGACGTAATCCGGCCTGTCTGATTTTTGCTGAGCCAAAATATCAAACAAAAAATTGCAATAAAATAGTTATTAATTATTTTATATATATTAATTTATTTTTTAAGTACTTACACATTACTTACTCGTGACGTTATTTTTTAAAATTTAACGATTAAATCGAAACATTAAAAATATGTTTGAATAAAATATGCTAAATAGGCGATTTAGTGAGTCTACGTCTCGTAGCACTGCTACAAAACATTGACAAATGGAATTATGATAGCTGTAACAGCAACTTCATTCTCTTTACATTTCAAAGGATGAAATTAATTCTATAAAAACTGAATTTATAGAAAAACTAAATTTCCATCCTTGTAAAATGTTGCAAAAATCTAAATAGTTTCTTTCGGAATATGAAGAAAACATTTTTTTATAAGAAATTTACTATCGATATTTATATTATACCTAAAGGTATATAGGTATGTAGAACAGAATTAACATCACTTAGTCACTTATCGAGTTCTCCAAATTATAAGATTTTCAGGCTTGAAACTTGGCTGCCATATTGCACGTTTGCTGTGTTAGCTATAAAGGTTTGGGGATGTTGAGCATTGAAAAGGGAGGATCCTCCGACCAGACGGGTGTTGGTCTGGTGGGCTACCGCCCGACGGTTGTTGTCGGGTTCTTGTATATATATTCAATCGCTCGGATAACTTTAATATCGCGATGTAGGGTACGTCAGTTTTTAGTTTTCGTATGTGGCGAGATAGATGTCGCTACTCCCCTCCGAGACCGGAGGTCGATAGCAGGTTGAGTCGTCCATATGTCTTGTGATGTTTGCCGGGCCAGTGGAATGTTCCAGTGAGTTGGAACCAGATGCCGCATAGTTCACGGTGAGTCGGAACTGTCTGCGGTGATGCCCCAGTGAGTCGGGGTGATGCTGCAAATGCTCCAGTGAGTCGGAGTGGTGCAGTGCTGCGTAGTGGCTGGCTGCTGCGTCGACCAGGAGAGAAGTGCGTCTCTGCTTGCTGACCGGCCGAAGTGCAGTGTGCTGTGCCAAGGTCGCTGAGAAGACTGTGGGTAATGACCAGGAATGCGCGTCCGCTGCATGCTGGTGGTCAGGATACCCGTAGTAGTCGTGGATGCTGGCTGGCTGTATGACTCGCTACTCGAAAGCTTGAGGAAATGATGATGACGTCACGATGACGTAGTTTTTGCGAAGGCTGACGTTCATGCTCGGGGTCACCGGCCTGGTGCTGAGCATTGAAAAGGAAGGATCCTCCGACCAGACGGGTGTTTGTCTGGTGGGCTACTGCCCGACGGTTGTTGTCGGGTTCTTGTATATATGTTCAATCGCTCGGATAACTTTAATATCGCGATGTAGGATACGTCAGTTTTTAGTTTACGTATGTGGCGAGATAGATGTCGCTACAAAGGTATTTATTTATTTATTTAGGATAATCAAAAATATGTTACACCAAGAAAGTACAAAAACATTTAAATAAGATTAATCTAAGTGCAGCCTCACTTACAGGTTACCACGACATATACAAAAAGGAAGACATATTACTAAATTACCAGAATAAATAAAAATTCACAACAATAGTGTTTAAAATATATATAAAAAAGAAAAATAATAAGAGGCATATATGTTCAATTAAGAAAAGACTGTAAACTCTAAAAATAAACATACAAATATCATATGTGTTATTAGTATATCGTTACAGACGTGACCGTGGCACAGAACTATTAGAATTCTTAGAAAAGTGAACCAATATATTATATTTAAATTTAAATAAATTATCGGCAAAAATGTCAATGTCTATAATTTTTACAACAGAATTAAATTTCCTCTGTAGTCTATTGATCGCTGAGTTATAGCCCAGGTTAGAGTTAGATATATTTGTCAGAAAGGGAATATATTTAGCAGCATGGTATGAATTACGAGGTACCTCAAAATTAAGTTCTTGCAGTAAATTTGACCATTAATTAATTTGTACAGAAATAGATGCTCTAATACTTCTCTCCGGTCTCGCAAACTATTCAGACCGAAGAAGCCAAGACGGTCTTCGTACGAGTATTGAAAAGTTAAATGCCACAAAAATATTTTCTGTATGCATTCGAGTCTTTTTATGTGAACATCATAGAAAGGAGACCAAACCGGGCTGCAATATTCAAGACAAGAGCGTATTAAAGCGTTATATAGCAAAATTTTGGTCCTAGGTCTTTTAAAATCTCTGCAGTTTCTAACAACAAAGCCTAAAAGTTTAGTTATTTTGGTTGCAATTTTATCGTAGTGGGAGTGATAGCGTAACTTCGAGTCTAGTTCAACTCCAAGGTCGCAAATAGTTACCGCCTCTTTTAAATGTTGGCTTCGGGTGAGCTAGTACTACGACTTTGAGTAAATCGGATAAAGTTACACTTGTTTATGTTTAGAGCCATGTTGTTGTTTTTGCACTAAAGAGTCAGCCGATCCAAATAGTTTTGGAGCATCATGACATCACTATTATTCCGTATTTATATTGCAAGTTTGATGTCATCAACGCACATAAAACATTTAGCGAGTTTAATTATGCGTACTACGTCATTAATGTATATATTAAAAAGTATCGGTGCGAGGTGAGAACCCTGTGGGACGCATGTGGTAGCTTGACAAGGCTTTAAGATGTCCTGGCAGTTAAATATGAATTATACCATGCCAAGAAAGTACCATTCATTATAAATATACTCTATAAACGGCTATCACAACATTTAACCCCCATTTAATGTCAATGATGAAATAGTGTAATAAATTAGATGGGTTTTTTTGTATTGCTAAACTTAATAAAACTACTAAATTAATATGTAATAAAATATAAAGCATATTTCGGAGAATGATTTGTTACATAATTCTTGTACTATGTAATAATTGGCTGTACGTCGCAATTTCATCCACATTAATGCTATTGACACGTTAGGCGTGAATTTCCTGTGATTGTGATAACTATTATAATAAGTGCGGAACTGACTATTTTTCTGACGCTTTCGCGTATTAATTATTCAATAGATCACCACTGAATAGGTACCACCTACTCATCAGATATTCTACCGCATAACAGTAGTACTTTGTGTTGTTGTGTTCCGGTTTGAAGGGTAAGTGAGCCAGTGTAATTACAAGGAACATAACATCTTAGTTCCCAAGGTTGGTGGCGATGTAAGCGGTGGTTAACATTTCTTACAATGCCATTATTTATGGGCGTTGGTGACGGTGGTGACCATCAGGTGGCCCATAAAAAATATAATATAAATATAAATAAATATAAAATACCTCCACCTACTTATACTATAAAAAAACATTGGGTACCTACCATTTCATAAAATCAGACGCGGGCGAAGTCACGGGAGGAAGTTTGTAATATTATAAATACGAAAGTGAGATTGTTTGTTTCGCTTTGATGTCTTAACTACTCACCTGGTGTGCGGACATGGAGCACCTGACACCGGCCCTATCAAGCGGCTGAAGGCACGGGCCGAAATACTGCGTGTCAGAATTAAATTTAATGTAATTAATTAAATTTAATGTCAAAATTTTCTCCTTATTTTATATTTAAAAATGCACCGTACATATTTCAACATATACACATACATTTTTCAACAACGCTAATACTTAAAGTTTCATGAAAATTACACCGTTCCGTTCGAGTCAGCGACTTTGAGTTGTGAACGATAAGTGACCTTCATCTTTGAGTTGTGAACGATGATGTATCTTCATTAAACTGCAATTTGTAGAATACTTCTAACATTTTTAAACTATTAAAGCTACTAAAGTATAAAGAGTTGTAGTTTTTTTTATGAGCATTACAACAGTAAGTTTATAAATAGTATGGTTAATATGATTAGTTTCTGTGTAATTAAATAAAATACAGCAATTCTTTCTATAAGTGCTGTATTTTGATTATGGAAAAATGAAATAAAAAGATTATTTTTGTATCATATTAATGTCTTTTTTTAAGTTACTGATTTAGTATACATAGCAAACATCACTAGATCTATTGTTAAAATTGCACATTCTAATAAAAACTTGTAATCATTTAAATTCTTAATCCATTCTACTTCTTCCATTTCACGATGTGTGCTCTCAATGAGGTCAATATCATTGTCACTATCAGCTGTATTTATCACAAGTCTATCTGTGTAATTGTCTAAATTGTGTTGAATTATTCGATATTAATTTTCACATTTGCACATGCTTTTTCCATTCTTCAGCCCCGATCATGTTTATTTTTCTGTCAGTAATTTTTAGTATTGTTAAATTCATATCCGCGTTTCTAGCGGCCTTTCAGTTGAGACCATATATTTTCACTTGGATTAAAATCCGGATGATATGGTGGCAATCGCGACACATGTTCAACAAGTACCGGTCCACGGAAAACTCTGTAAATCTCTCTTTGTGTGTGACATATAAAATCGTAAATTTTGAGTCAATTGGAATTTCGTGTCTGCATGAAATGGTGTTTGAATTCTTTCAAATTCATCACATTTGTTGTGATTTGTGATGTGTTCTGTTATGGTTATCGATAACTCACCCTACTTTGCTGATAATTAAAACAGAAAAACACACTAAAGATGATAGATGTAAAACTCTACATATATATTATACATAAAAGTGGTGGTCATATACTTAGAAACACTTCTTATGAATAAGGAAAGTATAAATTCAATGTACAAATGCTGGTAAAAAATATACACATTCAATAATTAATAAATATACAATAATATAGCCACTCAAATAAAAAACTCATTAAATGCATAAAATATGAAACATATCTTACTTTTAATTACAAAATGAGTCTTACACGTGTAGGAGTTTATTTTCTGTTACTGGCCGCTTGGACGCCTAATTAGAAACATTTAAAAAAAGCATCCATACCTCGTTCTTTTTTTGAAATTGGAGAATAACATTTCTTTTTCTATTATTTTGGCGGCAAATCAAAATTTAATCTGAATTTTATTGTGTTCAAAATGGGCAATAATAAAAGTTGTGACACGTCAACTAGGCAAATAATTGTTAATTTTACATATAGATCATAAGTGGGTGTACAGAAGAATAACTGAGCATTTAAATTGTTCTGTTAAGAAAGTTTTTCATACAATTGATCATTATAAAACACATGGAATTGTTGAAAATGTTCTTAGAAAGGCTCGGCCAAGAAAAACCTCCCCCAGAAATGATACGCTAATCGTTCGTGTTGCTAAAAAAGACCCAAGTAAAAGCTCCAATCAGATTAAAAATGAAGTTTTTTCGCCTGATGACCCGAGAAACATCTCGTCAAGACTGATACGCCGAAGATTAGTGGAAGCTAAACTGTTTGGAAGAATCTCTCGAAAGGTAACGCTTCTTACCAAGCAACACCGAGAGAAGCGATTATTATTCGCTAAAAAATATGTTAATTGGACGGTACGAGAATAGAAAAAAGTGTTATTTTCAGATGAAACAAAAATAAATATGGTAAATTCCGATGGAAAGCTCTATGTTAGACGTCCTGTAAACAATGCTTTTAATTATAAATACACAAGGAGTATAGTCAAGGACGGTGGTGGTAACAAAAAGTTTGGGGTGTTTTTCCGGATGTGGAGTTGGACCCGTTCGGAAGATGGAAGGATCAATACAAAAATATCTTAGAGCACACAATGAATCCCTTCTCGGATCATTTGCCTGTAACCTGGATCTTTCAGCATGACAAACACCCTAAACACACGGCCAATAGCGTCAAATGTTTTCTTAGCGAACAGCGTATATCCGTTTTCGACTGGCCAGCAAATAGTCCGGATTTAAGCCCGATACAAAATCTCTAGTATATTGTTAAAAATAAAGTCTCAAACAAACGTAACACCAGTCAAAACGAACTATATGAAGCATTTGTTGGAGCATGGAAAACAATAACCCTAGGAAAATGTATGAAATTGATTGAATCAATGCCACGTCGTTGCAGTGCTGTTATTGAAAATACGGGATACACCACTTAATTATAACTATTGGTAGGCTGTGAATAGCTATTTCGTAAATAACAATACTAATTACTAATACTTAAAAAATATTGTTTTTTATACTTTTTTGTTGTTGTTTCTAATTAGTTGATCATTATTGTTCATACCTTAAAACTGATTTAAATGTTTGTCCGTAAAGTAATATTGAAACTGCACTTGTGTAATAGGATTTATATTGTTTTTCTAATAAATGATAAATCGTTGAACATATTGTTGTCCGATTTATTGTTTAATTTCAAAATAAAAACGATTGCGGTGAAGTACCTTACATTATGTCAAGTTATTGTTAATGTTGGTAGTGTTTCTAATTATACGACCACCACTGTATATATATATATAAATATTTTTTTTTAATATATATTGGACGCGATTTTACAGTGACTAGGAAACGACGCATAGGTAGTATGTAACACATATAACGCTAGCAGATGCGGTCCTTAATGTTTCTTATCGTTTAATTATAACGTTTAATAATGTCTGCCAAACGAGCAAATCAATCTATTGACGAAATCAATTGACAATTGTTAAACGAGGTCATCAGACCTATCTAGAGTGACCACAACGCAGTTGATTTAAGTGTTATGTCAAAGCGATCAGTTTAGATTTAGTACCGATAATATGCTCCTAAGCCTTTTCACAAAATTGCCCTTCGTGTGTGATTTTTTATTTTTTTTAAGTATTACTAATGTACTAATATTATTTAATATAAAAAAAATCTAAAAATCTGTTGATTAAAATTGCGATATTATTATAAGTATAATAAATAATCAACTAAAAAAAATTATCATTTTAAAAACCTCTATCTCAGCCCAACGAGGAAATTCATATTTTAAAATTTCTAAGCCTATTTTAATTATAATAAGCATATCTTGATATTTTCATAAGAATTTTAGCCCGTTTGCCTAATAGCTTAAATATAAAATTGGAATCTCTATATTTTTGTACTTATGTGTGACACATGCAATTGTCAACTACCCACCACTAAAACCCTACAAAAAGCAGCGCTTCGACATCAGTGCTCGGTGCACATGCTGCATCGTAATCATAATAAATGTTGTAATTATGTGAGTGTGTAGTAACTAAAGTGAATAATAAATTATTATAGTGATCAAACTGTAATAATACGAATTAATCGTGTGTCTGAAATAAGTGGCGCATTCCACTAGAAACCCAAGTCAAGGGAAGCTGTGCCAACGACTGAATGGCATCTGGGTGTAACATGATGTCGCGACCGTACCGCCTCAGGGCAACGGGATGAACCTTGTTGTATATAATATCTTTTACCATTCTAAACGAAGCTCTGAAGGGATCGATGAATATTTCTTCGGTACTCGTGGGAACAACATTGGTAAAATCGCGACAAGCTTTTATATCATATAATAGCGTTAGAAGTTGATAGTAAAAGTTTTAAAGGAAAAGTTTATTTTATTCTTTGTGGGACATTTAAATAAAAGTTTGTCTTTAAGAAAGATTTTTTACTTTTAATTTTATTTTTAAACAACTTTCCTAGTTTCTTTTTTTTTTACGTATTATTTCATGGTAATATTTAAGTCATAGTGAAGTGAGGCACTGCAGAAACCGAATGTAACAAAAAATAAATTATTTCATTATTATTTTTTCGAATAAACAGGTTTTCACCACAAAATTATTTTTCAGTTTTTTCACCACTAACTAGATATTAAATTAGCTCATTGGGTACAAATGGAAAAATAATTTATATATGAAAATGTAATTCGGCGCAAGGGGTTGGTAAGGTACTAGCAGAGGTTAGCGGTGGTCCGGGCGGGGTGCGGCACGTTTCGGCCGCGGGGCCCGCACTGTCTCGTCTCCCGCCTTGTTGGTCGCACGTCTCGCGGACCAACACTAGACGCGCGTTACGAGTCATGTAAGAAGAACTTAACGGTATACAAAAGGCTTCAAACTGTTTTCAACACTAGGAAAAGTTTTTCGGAAGGGGGGCGGGGACGCCGAAGCGCATTCAAGCACTTCGGGTAAGTTTTCAAAAAATTCTAACTCTTAGCGCGTAAAAGTTTTAGAGTAGCCGAAACGGGCGCGACGCCGCAACAGGTAGGGCGATATCGAGCGAAGATACGTTCACTTTTACTTTACATTTAAGCGTCGGTAATCCTGGGCCCATCCTATATCCGCCATTTTATCACCAACACGTCGGAGCCGAGCGAAAAATTCCCGATGGCAAACTGTTGCGCCTTTCAGGAGTTCAATTACTTTTAAAAACGCAAGCTGTTCACGCTTAGTCCTTTATAAAACAAAAAATATATATTTAGTTGTTTAAGTATGATAAAATGCAATTTTATTTTAATAAAAGGTGATTTTTAACGATTAGATTTTTTAATATAATTTTGACAAAGCATCTTATCATAAAATACATTAACTTACGAATTTATTTATGTAAAATAAACTTTGGTATCCGAAGCTTTTGAACAAAATTTACATGAATAATAAATAATTAATGGATTAAGTTAAATAAATGAATTATATTTATATTTCTGATTCTTGAAACGTAAGAATATTATAATACTTTCATATGATAAGGACATGTTTATAATTTTAATAAATATGGTATATTAATAATGTTAGAGATTTTTTACAACGAAAATGAAAATTATTTCTATTCAATTTGAATACCATAATTTAATTAATAAAATAATTTAAGAAAAAAAATTAAAATATTAGGATTTTATGCGAAATTCGTTTGAGTACTAGGCTAAAATACGAGTAAAAATACGAATGCGTTCGGTAAGTTTTTTGTTACTGCACACTGAATCGACATTGCGAAATATCTTGCCGACGGTGATTGCGGAGATAATTGGAAAAATAATTACTACATTCTAAACTTTGAAGATGAAAAATTGAGCACAGAACAAAATAATTGGGTGGAACACTTCGAAATTCGCTCTCGGGAAAATAATAATTTGTTTTTTATTCAAATTAATATCCTTAGTAGGATTTCGTTAAACAGCGGTTGTTTGTTTGTTACGCTTTCGTGTCTCAACTACTTAACAGAATATTATGAAATTTTGAATAAACATAGTCAGGGGTACTGGAAATGTTATGACTAATATATAAATACCTAACACATGAACCCTGCCTACTAACGCGGGTGAAGCCGGGGCGGAAGCTAATAGATTTATAAGACCGAATGACCGCAGTGTTTAATATACGTTTTACGTTTGCTACTTGACTGGCTATTTGACTGGCATTATTACTTTCAAATTGGCCTTGATACTAGTTTCGCATTTAACATTTTTACTTCAGATATCATTATAAACATTGAATTAAGCAAATATGCTTTCTATTTCTTATTTTTAAAAACATAAGTACGTATATGTGTAGCTACTTATACGTAGGCACATAATGCTTAATTATATAATAATCAGTCTTCAAATTGATGATTTCAAGTTAAAATTTTAGGCATAGCAGAGCGACGGCACTTTTGAAAATACATTTCTTATGGGTTATTTTATACTTTGGTCCAATTCATTAATTTATAATCACAGTTGGCTATAGGTTACGAGAAAGAAACGAATTTCTTTCGACTTTTAAATCTTTTACGATCGTAGCGTTTTTTCCTGTACTTTCGCTTTAATATATTAAAAGATTTTAAAGATAGCCTAGATAGCATACATTTCCATTATTTCGTACATAAACACGCATATACTTCTCGTATTATTTTCTACTGTTTAATTTTTTGAATTGCAAAGTCCGGTTTTATTTGTATGAATACAAATATAGCATTTGGGCTTTGATTACTCTCAAACTAAGAGAGTAAAGCCGTCGGATGAAATGAATTAATATTAGAAAGTTTTGCTATTTATTTGAAGAGGGCGCGACGGAACCTCTCATCCACTTAATTAAATAGCTACGAATATAAACTCAACCTGAATATACACTTACATAGACTTGTTTAACTTTCTAATCGTTACAAGAAAATAGAAATATTTTTTGTATAACGGTAACTGGTACCAAAGTTTGCGGTTTTTATGTTTGGATCATTTAAATAAAGTCATGGCAACGACGTGACGTGAGGGACGTTCGAAATTTTGATTTTCAGAAATTATTGAATCAATATCAAGTAAGATATTCGGATTCATCCAATGGAGCAATTAAGCTTAGCTGCTGGTATGTTATAGCATACCAAGACAAATAAATATACTCTATTTTACGTTTTGGAGATACATTTTGAAATTATATAATGGAAACCAATCAGCAATCAATCAATTGGATAAAAAGTATTGATCGGATGGTTTCTTATTACATAATTGAAATTGTTTTTTTACTTTCTCAATTCGAGTAGAGTACATTAACATATAGAAAAGAAAGATAGAACGAAGTATTTCTGTCTTTATTGTTAAAATGTTACACTTTCTTATTTGCCCTTTTTCATGTTAATTTGTCACCAGTTCGAAAAAAAATCGTCGTATTGTAAATAATGAGTTAAATTCTTTTTGATTTTCTTAGAAAATTGACAAATGGCAATATTTTTTTTGGATTCTGGAAGAACTCTTAAGTCAAAATAATTCCACGGGAATGTAATGTTATCATTTCATGTTATCAACTTTTGAACAACTCCTAATGAGACGCGACGATCAAAACGTTTAATACTTATGATATTAATAATTTAATATAAACAAACACACAACATGGAATAGAATATATTTTTTCCTTTACTTACGACCCAATTAATACGATCGTGTGACTGTAACAGATAATGTGAAGTAAATAATTAGTGACTAGGATTTAATTATTATTGCTTCTACGTGGTCTACCTGCGAAAGTGAATGATAGCGTTATTACGTGGAACATTTAGTAAATAATCTTTTTAATATCGATGAAGATTTTCATCAATTAACAGCAATTAACATATAGTTAAACAAACTTGAAGCAATTAAAAAAAAATATATGGAGAAGAGACTCTAGTTCGAATCCGGTCTTGAACTCCAGAATTTTTTGCACTTTATTCATTTTTTATAATTATAAAAATCTCGTGAGAACATAATGATCAAACATGCATGTACCGGATATGATTCTCTGCATATATTCGCGGTGACGCAGCCTTGGGAAACAAGTTCCTTATACTTTATTTCCTTTACTTCATATAAAGTAATAAATTTAAGTATTATAATTAAGATATCGTGGAATCATTATTTTAAATTAAATTATAAGTATTAATTTGTTTATTGTTAAATACAATTAATGTTGTTTTGTTAATCAGCAGGCATAGCAGAGGCATTTCGAAAGTCATATTTAATAACATTATTGTTGCTTATTAATTAAAAGTTATTTTTTAATGTTGAACGAAAAGAGAAAGAAATCCTTCAAGATATTGATTCCTTTCAATCTCGTGAATGAAGATTGTTGAATTAAAAGGCTATATTTAAGTATATACTATTGTTAGCGGTCTCCTCCCCACCACAGTAATCAACATGGTTGTGTGTATAAAAAAGCACGGCAAACAGCAGAATCACTTCACTTCGCGTCCGTCGCTCGACTTAATTGTACGTCTTCCTTATAAATTTAAAAGTAAACTTAAACTCTAGCACTATTTAGATGTTTATTTTATAACTGGTTAATGTTCAAACATATTTTTCTATAAATTCTTGCCGCTTTACTTCTAACATCGGTTTTATACTCAACATCGAGCTCAACCAAATTTAATTTAAAATAAATTCAATATTTATTCATATTCATTTTGAATCATAAATATTCTTTTTTCTTTTAACCTTCTGACGTTTAACAAATACGTTTCATTCATTCATTCATTTTTTCATTCAGTGGTCATTCGTGGGCATTTCATATTCAATTACAATTTCAGAAAACTGATTGTTTACAAAATTTGGAATTTTGTAGTTTTGATTGATGATAAGAAATATCGGAATATAACATAAGACATATATTTTTAGGATTCGATAATTATTTTAACATTTTACGACATGGGATAGTAAGTAAACGGAATTGTTCATAATAATTTATTAAAGCTATTTATTTATTTCTAAAGCTTTTTTCTTGCCTTCTCTGGCTACCTTGAAAATTCAGCGTGTAATCTATGCTCGCTTTACATTCGCAATTTCTCATAGCTATAGTTCACGCGCTAAACTATCACAGATGCTTAAAAGGTTCTTCTTTTGTCGTTAATGCTAATTAATTAAAAATATTTAATATAGTGAAATAAATAATTAACCAAGTATCAAGAGTTTCAAAACATTTTAATTAGTAATTTCGGTGATAGCACGGTTTAATAAATACGTTATGATTTTCATGCTTTTTCTCGAACGCTTACGCAAGAATTATTGCGTGTATGAGTGCGTCTAATGTGCGCGTTTGATTCGTGCTCTAGCATAAGCTGCGCTGCGCTTCAATTGGTTTGCGCCCGCTTTAAAGCATGTACACATGTAGAGTGGACTTATTAGACTAAAAACCATTTCTTGATAATAGTTATTGGAATAAACTGTCTAATAGTTTTTCGGTATGAGATTAATCAAATAAGAAACCCAGGTGATATATTTTCAACAAAGTTATATTTAATATTGAGTACAAATACACTTCATGGTACAACAATGAAACTAACACCAAAATACAAATAAGAAAGTTATCACTAAGACAACGATCAATGAGAAATTAACAACATTTTAGCAGTTCAAACAAAAAAAGAGCCGTCTGTTTTTGAATTTTTCGCTTTTTGCTCTTAAGCTATCTATCCCAAGTTTTTTTTATTGACATCAGAATAATAAATAAGACAACGCCAAGAGAATCTTCGGCTTATTTTTTGCTAATTGTCTTTCATAATATTAGAACGGTAACGCCCAATCGAGTAAGGTCAACGTCGTACATCAATCTTCTAAGAACCCTAATGGAATATCTACATATTTTACTATACCAAATCAAATTATATGGCCAGTACATAATATTGATTTGAAAACATCACAAGCTTTTTTCAAGATTAATATACATTCCTACGTATTTACACAAAGCTCCTAAAAGGCCATAAACATTTATAAAAGGCTGTTATGCACACAATTCTATTAGTATTATAAATATCTAGTGTCTATGTTTATCGTGCTTTCACGTTTCAAAGCCTTAACCGTCTTTTGAAGCAATCATATGAATAGCTTATTTATATTTATAATTTAACATTGGAGAAATAGAAAAGTCTTAGTATATCGTAATACTTTACTATTTTCTTAGAGAATAATGAAAATAAAACTAATAATAGTAACGATAAATGATATTAAAGATAAGTAATGTTAATATTAACATTATGAACTTTTAAATATTACTCGGTGGGAGGGCTTTGTGCAAGCTCGTCTGGGTAGGTACCACCCACTCATCAGATATCCTACCGCAAAACAGCAGTACTTTGTATTGTTGTGTTCCGGTTTGAAGGGTGAGTGAGCCAGTGTAATTACAGGCACTAGGGACATAACATCTTAGTTCCCAAGGTTGGTGGCGCATTGGCAATGTAAGTGATGGTTAACATTTCTTACAATGCCATTGTCTGTGGGCGTTGGTTACCACTTACCATCAGGTGGCCCACAAGCTCGTCCGCCAAACTATACAATAAAAAAAAAACTTGGGAATAATTCCCAAGTTAATATTAACATTATGAACAACATTTTATACACTGCTAGACAAAAGTAGTTAAAATTATTAACTAAGATTTATTTTATAATAATTATGACTAAAAAATAAAGCTTAAAGTGAACAAAATTTAACTTGTAATTCAATATGAAGTGAATTAAAATTTTATATTAAAATAAAAGTTTACCCTCAGAAGAGGTTTAGACTATTAGACATCGACGCGATTGAGGTTACAACTATGAGAGCCGTAAGTACATGTTGAAACACTGCAGTAAAAGTTTTACTATGACAAATATATGCCTCGCAAATTTAAACAATTAACATCAAACTGGAGTATAAGAACAGAAAATAATTGTTATTATGAAAATATATGTTGTTAAAATGAATGAAATTAAACAAATTGAAATACGATAAGGTATTTCTTTTTGTTTGTTTTATGAAAACTAATAATCTGATTTGACTAAAAGTAATTTTAGGTAAACTAATCGTAATTACTTCTTAATGGTTATGATAAGAGACTACGAAAAAGTACACTACATTGCACTTAAGGGTGTGGTATGGCCTAATTTTCCAAACGTATATCGAACGCCGCCTGTCCAACAAGTAACCAAACATTTTATTACTTCCATACATATATGAACAACAGAAGTGGGTGTAATAAAGTATAAAGCTCTTTATGTCATTAATATATACCTAAGTGCCATTAGTAGAATTTGTAATTAGTACATTAGCAAAATTAAACCAGACGTTTTAACAAAAGAATCAGTTTCGAGTTACAAATTTAAATATTAAATTTACATTTTCGTATTATATACACAAAAGAACATTTGTTTCGTCGTCCTAAATGTTTTCATGTATAAATACATTTAAATAGTATGTAAACTTATGATTCTTAGAACTTGCACTAGCAAATTATGATATGTATTTTTGTCTATTCATTCTTTATTCGATTTTTAAATTTAGACATAATATGACATCAGTCTTATTTAAGGATATTAGCAATGCTTGTTTCAAAAGGAATACTGTTATTTAACACATCCCCCCCTCTTCTTGTAAGCGTAAAGCTTGTGTCAGAAGTGGAAATGACTGTAGCTGTAACATACCAAAGACTTTCCTATTTGAATTCAAAGATCAAACCCATTCCCAAAGCCACTAGTTGATGCTTGTGTTCATTGAAATTGACAAAGCGTTCAAAAATTCTAAAGGAATTTAAAAAGATTTTCAGAGATGATTTTATTACGAATATAATTAATTTGCCATGAATAACTTGTACTTGTCATTTTGAGAAAGATATTTTGAAATATTTCAGCTGCACCACTAATCATGGACCACTCTCGTCCAACAATAATTATTTTCGTTATTCTAGTGTGCGGTGAACTTTAATTAGAGGGACGGCGTTTGAATAGTAAATTACTTATTCCAACCATTATTAAATTTGGAATAGAGGCTTTCAAAGATACAAAAATATAAATAACAGTTACTTGAGAGTTTTTTGTAGAACGTTATCTAATATATTTTAAAATACGTGACTTGAAGGGCAACAACATGTTATTCAGTTAAACTTGTGTTATGTTAGCCTTATTACAGTTACCAACATTTCGTCTTTAAATCGTAATCGTAATTTGTAACTTCAAGTAATGAAATATGAAGCTATACTTTATATTGCTTTGTTTTTTGAATTACGGACAATAACACAAAGATAAAATATTCGACCTGCATAAGTCACTGACCTTAAACACTAAAATTTGTATGTATCTCATGTTTGGAATGTAATTGTGGGTTTGTCTCAAATGGAATATACACTGAGAAAATGATATCATCTTTTAAAACTATTGTAGATATTCTTCTAAAAATCGCACTCACGATAGGAAGTTGGCGGATATAAGATGTGTCATATTGGTAAAAAAAAAATAACTATTCAACTCTCAGCTTTAAGTCAGCCGGTGTTGTGTTTGTATTTTCGCCACGATATCGGCACGTTCACTGGATTTTAGTTTGAGCTTCAAACATATACCGGGTGTCCCAATAGCTATTAGCACCTTATTTATCTTCGAAACTATAAGGTTCACAGTAACATTTGTTGATATAAAATTGCACAATGATACCAAACTATTCAACCCCACCCCACCCCCTGGGCTGGGGGTGGGCAACTTTGAAATCTCAAATGGCAACCCCCATTTTTTATTGTAAATTCGAATTCCCCATTTAAAATACATAGCTTTTATCCAAATTTTTTTTTGCGATTCGTTATTTCATTGCTTTGCGCTTTCATTGCAGAAAATTCCTGAAAGTACTGAAAGGCCCTCTTCGTACTGTGTTATTTTATATCAGCAAATGTTACTATGAACCTTATAGTTTCGAAGATATCTAAGTTGCTAATATATAGTTGTATGGACACCCGGTATATTATAAGGTATGTGTTTTAAATACAACATAAATAATACGTTGCATGTAGTAAGGATGTCCGTTTTTATTTTACTCCATTTTAAACGTTGTAAGCAAAAAATCAAAACTAATGGAGAAATGGGATTAAAGAGTTTACAGTTACGAAAATAAGCTGTTCAAAGAACAATTTCCGACAATGTTTCTCAACTCTCAAAAGTTAACGTCGATATTAAAGTAATTAAATGTTATCTGAAAGAACTGCCAGTGATCTCTTAAGGTATTAACTTCAATTGATTTTATTGTTCAAGTTTCCGAATATAACTCATCATTATAAGCCAGTGGAGTTACACTTCACTGAATTCAATTTTATAGATTTAAACTTTAATAGTCTATTAATTCTTGAAACGATATATAATGAAATGATTTAACTTACTGCCTTCAAATGGCTAGATTTCTCGGCTGCCCAAGATCGGGAAGGTTTGCGTACTATCTATCTATGTAACTGACATCGGACAACAGGACAACATCAACCAATATATAATTTAATAACATTTAAAAATCATTAAAAGGGAACATTCAAAATTTGAATCTTATACTACACATGCAGGTTACCTCGCTATGTTTTCTTTCATCGATTGAATTATAAACACAAATTAAGCACATGCAATTTTAGTGGTGTTTGTCAAGGATTGACCGCGAAATCATCGATTAATATTTGCATTCTAGTAACTAGGCCAATACTATAATAACTTTCCATTGTGACGCTACCTGAAAATAAAAACATCCAGACTAATCCAATCCATTTGACTTTAGTCAATCAAAAATTTGAAAACGATAAACTAAAGGCACGACCGACATGTGTGTATTCATTTGCTTGATATAATAATGTCAATGAGGACTCATGTGTTCTTTTAAAGTTTATTTATGTTTCCAGGTGTCAAACCCATCAATGGCCGATACTGTAAATAATTAATGATGATGAATAATTACTTTTTGAATTTAAAAATAGAAAATAAACTCTTATAAAATGTATTGTTTTGTAATCGATAAAATTTTTTAAAAAACTGCATTAATTACTCGTAGCGCTAAATAAATCAATTGAAAGCTATACTCGAATAATATTTATCTATATATTTAACTGGCGCATTTTTCAACAATTAAATGAATTTAAGCTGCATTATTTGGGTAGAATCTTCATTCTGTTACGAGTTAATAGATTCTTTACTTCGAGAAAGAGCTCTTTGTGACCGAATTCATTTAAAGTGGTTTATCTTTTAACATTGATTTAACTAAGTTTCAACCAATGGCTTAAAGGACTACGACCGGTACTTTCAGGACTGTTTTACAAACTTAGACACTATAAACTGAATAGAACGGAACTTGCCTTACTGGAATTTAATACGCGTACGTACAATGATGATGATGAACTTTATGAAAAGCATGACCCGATTCCATACCGACTATTAGCTTCAGACAAAGTAACTCCTCAACTATTAACAGCATACAAAATAAATTTTGTAAATAAAAGCTTGTTTAAAAAAATGTTTTCTTTTCTTTTAATTTTTGATTTATATATAATAACCTCAAATGCTAAGTGCTTCATTATTATATGTGACTGCAGCAACACTTAAGACGGTCCCTAAACAGGTTTTATATAAAACAGTATATAAAGTAAAAATTCAAATATTATTTGATAATATTGCACAAATATATTTTAACCTCTCAATAAATTCCTACTATCATCGAAATCCAGTTAAGAAATGAAAGTTTGTTTATACTCCCATATCTCGGACATCTGTTGGTCCTGCCTCTGAGCACTTATCGGTCGTGTCCGACAGCCGTCCCATCGGATTGTAGCATGAGTGGATAGAAAGTGCACCATTATTTGCACATTTCCTTTTGTACTTTAATAAATCCTGCACAGAAGGCTACCTTCTGCCTCCTTTTTTGAAAATGGCTACCTGGCTATAATCTTATCATGCGTTTCATGCGTATAATCTATCTCAATAAAACCTTATTTTTAGTCATGTTTGTTATAATGTTAAAATACGTCTTCACATGTACTAATGGCATCAAGTCACCAATATTGCTTACCAAAAGTGAAAATGAAGTTGTTCGTTACGCAAAGAAAAAGCCAGCACTGGAATAACTCTTCTTATCAGGAGAAAGCTGTGCCTTTTCCATCAAGCTCTGCTAATGCAAATCGGTGGATACATATATGTGTCAGATTTTTATCTGACAAATGCAGATGTCGTGTTCGAAATTGCTGTTTTCGGTCACACTCGACGTGTTCCAACAACTGGTCCATCTTGTGCAATTCGCGGCGGTGTTCGCATCGAGTGTGTTATGAATTAAAAATAAATAGGAACAGTATCCTATGTTGATACAAGAAATCTACAGTCGCGCTTATTTGTTTCAATCGGTTCACTAAATTTTATTGTCGTTATACAAATATGAAAACCAAACATCTCCACTTCAATACAAAGTGGTAAGCATATTATAATAACATGTTGTTTACATGTATACAAAAGCATATTATACGAATTTTGTAACTATAATTTGATTAATAATTAATATATTCAATAATCTACAGCTAATAATTAATTCATTTAAATTTATGATTTCTAACTATTCGACTGTAACATAATTATTACATGGAAATGACCAATAAGCCGAATAATATTTTTATTTTATCCAAACATTAATTTAATATCATGTTAAATAAATAATTACATGTTAATTACATGTAATTATTCAAATTAAATTAAGTTTATAAGTCGAATGCTATTGAAATATAAAGGTCAGCGATTAATTCGATATTGACACAAAGTAATAACTTTGCACTGAAAACAAAACGTCACGCCTGCAATCAAAATTATTTTGACACGAAGGGGCTTTATAGAGTCTTTTTATAGTTGAAATATCGAATTTAATTTTTATTTTACCTGATTTTGATTAGAAAAAATTAAGTGAGAGTATATTAATTTCTAATCTTTCAGAATTATCGCGCTCCGGTAATATTATTTTCACACAGTTAAGCGTGTGTAAAAAAGTGACAGATTTTTGTCATTATATCGTTCACGATAGGGAAATTGTTAGGATCCATATCTTTTGTTCAGAGGAGTATTACAAGTCACTGTATGAGAGCGAATGTATATTTATTGTTGTGTCCGCAATATATGTATAAATAAATGTATGTGTGCTCGTATGTTTAAGCGGTACTAGGGGTAGGTAAGTAGACGTTAGGTAATTCAGGTTAATTAGGCACTAACATATGGTAAGCTTTTTTTCTTTTTAACTAACTAACATATTATTTTGTTTTTTGTTATTGACTATGTCTGATATAAAAGTTATTATTATTATATATATTATTAAATGTTTGCTGACTGTCAATATTGACTTCATAGGAATGAAAACTTTCTAGTATGTTCTTGTAAGTTGAGTGTTATGTAAAATTAGCTATAACTGGTTCAGGTCAGGTTAGATAGAAATTTTTACCACTTATGGATTGTTGGCGATTACTGTTCATTCTTTATGATGATAATGTTTGCCAGAAATATTATATATGAAGTTTATGAGTACAAGTAAATAAGTAATACGTGAATCTAAAAATGAGAATAGAAGTCAAATATAGTTCGATTATTTAATTCTTAAGCAGACTTAAAAGCTGTTGTTAAATAGAAGCAGTAGACTAATGAGTATCATCAGTGGGGACAAATTACTCAGTATCCGAAGCGGTTTTCATACATATTCAGGACTTGATCTAGTGACCACTTAGGTCGCATGTCAACGCACTACATTATTACGTTAAAACGTCTATCCATCATCCTCCGAAATAAGGCTCTCATTTAGAAATAATAAATAAAAAAATATGTCGCCCTCATCTCGGCAAATGTTAAATATCGAAATTGATTGATGGATATAAATATTGTATAAAATAAAAAAAAACACAGAGTTCCGTTAATAAAATAGATGTATTTTTTTTAATAAAAGAGTAGTTAGTATACGCGTTACGAACACAGAAGAGAGTAGAAACCGGCGGTGAAAAAGGGACATAAGTAACCGTCAAGCCGTGTGCCATCACGGCATACGGTAAAATGAATTTTGTATTTAAGAAATACTTGGAGCATTTATTTACACGAAATGCGTTTTCCATCAAAACGTTAAGTCGAATTCTTGAAAAAGTGTTGTCTGCCTTTGCATAAACGAATTTCATAGATCGGCAAGTGAATCTTGTATTTATAGCGTGCAAGCGGACGCAATACGTTTGAAAGCATATTGCATGCATGCCATGATGATTTAGGACATTGAGTAAAATACAGATTTAGATAGCCAACAATCACTTACCTTAATTCGAAGTTTCGAAGTCGTTTCTGGCACTTAAGGTAATGAAATTTCAACAGTGCAAAATTTTTAAGTGGTATGTGATGATTACTTATGATATGTCTGCATTGGCACAATATTTCAGTGGAAAAAAGTAAAATGCAAGTTTACACATAATATGTTTAACAGCAAATCGCTTAAACTCGACTCAACTGAAAGATGCCGCAACCCTTGTTATTCAATTCTTCTTGGCGTGCCTCTTCGACTAGCGAAAGTTGGCAGCTCCGAATACTCCTTGTTCTTCGCAAGTTGAGCTCTCGATTTTCATCCATTCTCGGATGTTGCACAGGCAAGACTTTATTCTACGACCAACAGCTCTCCTTCCGACAACCTTTACCATCATGATGAGTTGCAAAAGTTTATATCTTTCATGCTTAAGAACGTGTCCGAGATATGCAACTAGTTTTTTAAATTCAGAAAGAAGTTTTGTTCTCATGGCGGTTTACGTGGCAAATATAAACTTCTAAATACAATAAGTAAATCCGTGTGTTAATGAACTCTTTATCAACTCATCATCATAAAGAGTTTCTTCATATAAATTAATAACCATAACTTAGTAACTTCTCACGTACTCGTAGCATGCCTCGTTGGTCTAGTGGCTAGATATAAGGCCGCAGACCCGGTGGTCCTGGGTTCAATTCCCAGGTCGGGCCAATATAGTTATTGGGTTTTTCTGTCAGAAAGTTCTCAGTAGCAGCCCGGAGTCTGGAAGTTGGAAGTGTGTACACCCCCGTGCCTCGGGAAGCACGTTAAGCCGTTGGTCCTGCGCCTGAACTCTTTCCGGTCGTGTCGGATTGCCGTCCCATCGGATTATGAGAGCTAAGGAAAAGAGAGTGCACCTGTGTTTGCGCCCACACTTGTGCACTATAATATGTCCTGCGCAGTTGGCTATCTCTCTTGAGATTGGCCGCCGTGGCCGAAATCGGTCTGGAGGACCTTATTATTACTCGTAGCATAATACCAATATGTACGCAGTAGCAATCAGATCCGGTGCTAACCTAGTAGAAATATATACAACACGAGGTACTGTAATTTAATTATTGAAAATTATAACTACTTCGTTTTTTACCAGTTTTTTAGTAGAATCAACATAAACTATACATGCAAACATATTTAATTTAATCTTGTAAAACTACAATTCGAAAGTACTTGAAAGCCTTCTTGGAAAAAGTATATTTTTGTTTTAGTTTGTGATTTATGCTGCTCACTGTTACTTTTGTGGAGCCCCCAATCGCATTTTATGTTTTTACTATTGACGAAAGACAGTCGTGTTCTAAGTTTGCCTCTTTTTCACACAGAAAACGAATCTCGATCATGAGCTTCATGGACATAATGCCTATTAAAATTTTTATTCCTTAATCTTACAACATAGTGATTTACAGCGTCCTTCCTGTTATCAAAACACAAACATATATATCTTCATTTAGTCCATAAAGCGCTAAAGTGATTTTGTTAAAAAAAAAGAAGATAACTCATACTAAAAAAATATACTAACATATTGGGTTTTCCTTCATATCGAGTGACTGTCAATACTACAGATCCGACCTTTAAAGACGTATGTCGTCTATCTCTTTATAAAACTATTCGCGCGCTTGACGTCATTCCATTTACAAAAAAAAAATATCTCTTTTTTCGAATATATCGAGATTCTTTGTCAACATTAAGAAGATTCGAATTCCAGTTTCGAAGCACTGCTGAAGGACGTTCATTTTTCGACGAAAGAAATTTGAATCATGTTAGGAAATGCTTCCAGCATTCTTGCCATTATCTCAAGCGGTAATATATTCTAATATAGGTAGTTATTTGTTTAATATTCTCTAAAACTACTTAGATTGAAAATTACTGACATTGCTACTAAAATTTCATATATTACATCAATTATTTAGTGACATTCCGTTTCCACTTCAATCATAGCGCATTATGAAGTAGCATCACGATATCCAATCAAGCTAATATCATTAATACAAACATCGACAGTATATTTCGATTTTAACCACACTGAACACATTAACATAACATTCAATAGAACCTGTAACAAGAGTAATTACGGAGTATATTATGCTTTAATACAAAACAAAAGTTGATTTATACGGGAACCACAAAGTTGATATGTGTAAACATCCTGAAATATAGGTATTAATTTTATACTCGTTATATTTGAAGACAAAGCAAATTCAGTGTTATTCTTGAAATATTAAATAAGACAATATTCTGAGACTGACTAGCTGTCACAATAATTAATTCCGTAGTGTAATCTTCAAGGCCAGTTCACCTCCTATAATAATAATAATAAATCCTATCTATAAATAATTTCCATTGCAGATTTGAATCACGTTTAAAGTGTTATAACATTTTCAATAATTATTTAGAAGTATCTTTATCTACATCATACTAATTGTATTGACAACAAAAAAATAAGTAACCATGGGAAGAATCTATCGGAAAAACGTCTTAAATAATAATGAATTAGCATGATTAATATTATTAATAATTTGTCACATTTTATACACATTTATCAAAATGAAATACTTTATACACAATGCATTTCCAAAAGTATGTAAGGATAAAAATCCACTATATTTAAACGTTCCAGTTTCATTTATTTTTATCGAAAAATGCTCGACAGATTGAATAAATACAACGAATAATCCAGAAAATATTAACTGTAGTAAGGTAATATTTTTAGCATTGCATATAAAATTTATATTTGTTGCATGATAATATTTAATGTATCGCCTTGAATATTGTATGAAACCAACCTATCTTATAGTCGTTTGATTACCTTAGAGCGTGAGATTGCTTAGCGTTTCAATATTTGCTTACATTTCTAGGGAAACTAAGCGGTCCACATGTTTGCGGTATTTCATCGAAATAAATAAACGTATCGAACAATATTGCATTGAAACTCTGTATGGGTTAGTAAAAAAGTATAGAAAGATACATATTCTTATCTATTTATTTATTTATAATTATATATTTATAATCATTACGATATTTAAAAAACAATTGCGAAACTGTTTAAGTCTTTATTTTAGTTGTAATTTGAATTATTTGTTGTCACGTGTTGTTGTTGTGTAAATGTGCTTGAATGCTAGTTACGCAAACCTGCTCTAGGAAGATAGCTGACGTAGATTTCCCTCGAACCAAACAATAATGTGCATTTATCGGGAATGCTAAATTTTAATTTAGACATAAGTTGCTTTATTATAACTTTCTCACCGTTATTATATTGTAAAACTTACATCGAGTAGGTTGTACGTTAAATTTAATTGTAATATTAATTTTAATTAATTAAATTAGTTTTAAAATAGCTTTTGGTTTTTTTTTCGGCCTTCCGACTGTAGCTGACGCAACTTGCTCATTAAATAAATTAAATAAACAAACAGTCTGCATCTGTATGTTATGTGAGCTGAGCAAATTAGTGAACGAAATACATTTATTGTTTCTTATTGCAATATAACAATCAATCAGTCTGAGTAGTGACTCGGAGTATTTTAGAAACTAACGCGACAATTAGTACTGATCTGAACCATATTTACATTTACAATTCAACTGTAAACATTCGTGTATATACTGAGATGGTGTAATGGATAGACCACCTGGGACGTTTGCGAGCTTTATTGTATATATGTATGTTATGGTTTGTCGATTTGTTGATATAATCCTAATCTATATTATAAAATCGAATGCGAGTTTGTTTGATACACTTTCACGGCTAAACTACTAAGCCGATTTTGAAAATTCTTTCACCTATGGAAAGCTACATTATCAACGAGTAACATTGGCAATATTTTATCCGCGTATTCCCACGAATAAGGGAACTACACGTTTGAAACCACAAAGAAAAACTAGTTAGATTTTTATTATATAGGAAGGCGGGCGAGCGTTTGGGCCACCTGGTGGTTAGTGGTTACCAACACCCACAGACAATGACATTGTAAGAAATGTTAACCATCGCTTACATCGCCAATGCGACACCAACCTGGGGAACTAAGATGTTATCTCCCTTGTGCTTGTAATTACACTGGCTCACTCACCCTTCAAACCGGAACACAACAATAACAAGTACTGCTGTTTTGCGGTAGAATATCTGATGAGTGGGTGGTACCTACCCAGACGAGCTTGCACAAAGCTCTACCACCGATAAAAAAAAAATCCTTCTAAAGATCTTTTAATCTTCATTATCTAGTTTTCTTCAAAGACGCTGTTACAAGAACACGGTTATATTGAAAATACGACTAGAAGATTAACTTATACGCGGGCTCTTATCCTTGATGTTATAATCTTGTACAAAATAATAAGATACTTATATTATAGTTTTCGACACATTCAATCATAGTGCAACACGTTATAATGTGTGTGGCGTAAAGGAAATTGGGAAAATAGGTTTTGTTAGCTCTGCCTCAAGGATATTTAAAAGTCATGTTTTATGTAATAAGGCAATTAAGCATAATACGTAATTGTAATTACATGAAACATATTGTTATACAATGAAATTGACATCTGTTACTAATAGCTCTTTGTGTTGTGGCCGGAATTGCGGACATTGACATCGCTGTTGCAAACACGAAACCTTGAATCATATCTCATAGTCGACGTTATCGACAAGCAAATCAATGCAAAATCAGATAATCGTTTGATTAATTATTTATGCATCAATTCATAATTATGGTTTCTTAAATTAACTTTTTACACAAACGGTATCACATAGTACCCGCTCTTCTTACTCCTTGTGCGTACGATTTACAAATTTTTGTAACATTACAATGATGATGAATATATGTATGGGTGTGTGTGTATATACAGTATACGACTGCCTCGTTGGTCTAGTAGCTAGATATAAGGCGCAGACCCGGTGGTCCTGGGTTCAATTCCCAGGTCGGGCCAATAAATAGTTATTGGGTTTTTCTATCAGAAAATTCTCAGTAGCAGCCCGGAGTCTGGAAGTTGGAAGTGTGTACACTCCCGTGCCTCGGAAAGCACGTTAAGCCGTTCGTCCTGCGCCTGAACTCTTTCCGGTCGTGTCGGATTGCCGTCCCATCGGATTATGAGAGCTAAGGAAAAGATAGTGCGCCTGTGTTTGCGCACCCACTTGTGCACTATAATATGTCCTGCGCAGTTGGCTAATCTCTCTTGAGATTGGCCGCCGTGGCCGAAATCGGTCTGGAGGACCTTATATACAGTATATGTTTTTTGTACTGTGTATTTGTCACTTGAATCAATATCATTAACTATGACTTTGACCACTGTGGTCTAGTAACTAGACTTTTTAATTATATATAGTTATTATTACTGCAATTTTGATAATTTTATTGCCGCATACAATCTAGCTCGAAACTAAATATAGTCTCCACGATACAGTTTTAATCGTACGGAGACCGAAAACAAAGATTACTATTTTTTTTTTTTTGCTTAAAACCTTACCAATGTGCAAACTCAGAATGTATATCATGAAGTAACGTTAATAATTCCCTATGTATGTTGCACGTTGAAATAAATAAATTTTATTTTATTTTTCATATTATAAATTAATAAGAAGATACTTTTAACCTATACTAGTCAAAATCTTATAATCGAATTTCAACGAATATGAAAATGTGATAGGATTCAAGGAAAAAGGCAACCAGACGTAGAAAAATTGAATGATTATATTTTAATATTTGAGGAACCTGGAATACAAAATTACATTTTTCTTTAACATATATCCTTTACATCATTCGACCTATCTCGTTGATCCACTTACTAGATTTTAAGGCTGTTTATTTCAAAGTCTAAGTCTTACTCCAAAAGCCGAATTTTATTAAAAAAGTTTCATAATTATATAATTTTAGTTACCTAGTGTTAAGTTAGATACTGCCCATGCACACACACTATCTAGGAAAACTATACGTATGACCATAAATGCGGTCAAAAGCACTTAATTTTTCATTTATCTTATTTTACTATAGTATTTAGTTCCGTAGATATCATTTGATTATGGCTGACTCACCTGAAGTTCAAAGGTTGGAATAGAAGTATTATTCTCGTATAACTGAGTTTGTCAAGTTCTGATTCATGTTTAAATAATTTTCCAGGTAAGCGTTATAACATTTCCAGGAAATATAAACACATTTGTATCCATCAATGCAGTAGTACTCGGTGTTCTAATATATTAAATTATTTATATAAAAGTAATTTTATTATCTGAACTGCAGTTATGTTAAAATTAATCAAATTCCCAATAGTCCTGCTCTTTGGAGTTTGGTAAACAAGTACATTTTCTAATAAACCCTCATTTTCGATTCGATTACATTTTCCATTCAACAATGTGCGCTATCTCGGGTTTCGACAGAGCCATCTGAGATATCGTTTCAAAGAAATTACCCAAAGGATTACCATTCAATTCGGCTTTATAGAATCAACTTAGGAGTAAATATCTGCGTACGTAATAATAATAAATATTTATTGGCACTAAAAGCGAACATAATTACGTAGTTACATTAGATAATGACTTAGATGTAAGTCTCGTTTATAAAACCATTAAGTATCTTACACACTAGCATCTAAACTAGGCCGAGTCTTTTTTATAAAATATGTAGGCGGATTGGCAAACGAGCCACTTGATGGTCACCACCGCCCATAAATATTTATGCTCTAAGAAATAATAACCAATCCATACATCGCCAATGCGCCATAACTTCAGGAATTAAGATGTTTTGTCCCTTATGCCTGTAACACTGACCCTTCGAACTGGACCACAACAATATTGCTGTTTAGCGGTAGAATATCTGATGAGTGGGTGGTATCTACCCAGACGGATTCGCACGAAGCACACTAAGTAAGGTGAAAGTGCTTTGTGCAAGCTTCACAATCTATCACTAGTAATTAGGGTACTTAAAATGAGTTATTGAAGTTATAATCTATCATAGTATATAAAAAAATATATAACATATATTATAAAATAACTTCTTCCTACGACTTAAAACTTATTAAAATGGTACAGAGAATTACAAAGTAGAGTTTACGTCACAATATATAAAGGAACCACCTGTGATAACTACTTTGATTGAACGCGAAATAGTGCAAAGTTTTTAAAACAATTCTACAGTTCCTAAGACTGCTTCGAACTTTATTGTATGTAAATTAATTGCATTTGTTATGTTTTATTGTCATTCGATTGCAGAAATATATTTTTACAAAATAATAAAAGAATAGTCAATGTACTTTTTTTATTTCTATTATGTAGATAGATTATAATTATTTATTATCGAGGCATAGATTATTCTTTCCAAAGCTACCCCCCATTACATGCGAACAAAGCTGAGGGCGGAAATTAGTGTCAAAATAAAGCCTTCAAAATTTAATTTTATAGAAACAATAACATTTCTTCTCGTATGTATATAAACAGAAATTGACGTTTGATTTTCATTTTTGAAAAGTAAAATATTTTACGAAAAGATATTATGAAAACGCTTATTGCTCATTCATAAATATTGAAATTCACATCATTCAAATATTCTTTACACCAGTGAGGATGCAAAGGTTCACCGTACATATATTCACAAATATACATAGATTATTTTATAAGAAAATTTTACCAAAGACCGGTTTACAGCTTAGATAACAATATTATTTGACACATAACTAAAAACAAATGTATTTCTATAAACGGTTACAGGCAAAGCGCGGTCAAATCCCATTAGTAAGAACGGCTAAAAATATTTATTTTGTAAGCTATCTTTAATAACTGAAAATGTCGCGGAGCATTTTATTAATCTGAAAAATAAATTATTTGCTCGATGACGTAACCAGACTTAACTTGATCCATGTTAAAGGTATCTTCATTTATATTAGAATTCAAGAGTTAATATAATATAATTTTAATAAGGTATAAAAATAACTGTCGTAATAAACCTAGAGACATCTTATTTTCAAGTATGAACCGAGCATGTTTTTTGAAGTGATAACTTCTTACGGGAGGGTACACCGCTTCGTAACGTAACGCGTTATGGTGCCACTATTACCGACGCGGACGGTTTTACCTGAGAGTAACCAACCTAACGCCATCTAGCGTATACAGATAGTACTTATAATAATTTAGCAACTCTCAAGTACTAATTTAAATTATATTTAATATATTATAATTAATAATAAATATTATCACTTCTGTCGAGCGTCAAGAGACGCACACGTTTTTTTTATTCTGAGAATAATCAAGGTTGTGATATTATTAACTAAAGTAATTACAATAAATAATGCGTTGAAATACTCGATGTTCCATCGGTTATTTATTTCTTTTTCGGTCAAAATAAATGATGGGTAATGATTTTAGCATTCTATATATTATTTTAATATATTCATTTGCTCCCATAAATGAGAAGTCGTCACCGTGTCGTTACCTTTTAGTGTCCGCATGTTAGCGGCAATATAATGTCATCATTATTAAAGCCAACATGGCGGATATGACATGCAAAATATGCGAAGTAAGAAATAAATTATTTATGATATTGTGTAGCTTTATATAGAATGCGTTGCTCAAATATGCAAATTTGAAATGTATAATTGCTATTTTAATTTATTTATTATTCAAGTTTACTTATGTTTTATAATCGCTTATAATATTAATAACTCTTTCCATGATCGCGATAAGGCCATTCAAGTTCCTGAACTATAGCTAACTTATTCATTTAAAAATGTTTAGTAAGTATGGGAACGAGAATTACGTCCAGACTTTTATAATTAAACTTAAAAGTGAATCTTATAATATAATTATTATAAGATAATAATTATATTATAAGATAATTTTAAAAGATATACAATTTGTAATCCAAAAGAGAAATTCTGAATTCTCAATAAAACATCGTAATGGGAAAACTTATTTGTTGCATAAGTAAACGTTCAATTGTACCGGATACACACAAGAGTATAAGTGTGCGGAATCACTCACCATTAAGTAACTAATTCATAAGTAATTATAACATGATATCTGTTATCAGCAATTGAAATTTGCAGGAAGAAAACGAAGTAATTAAGGCATTATATAACTATACAGTCCCCTAATTAACGCTTTTAGCAAAGAATAACTTCATTATAAAAATGCACATTTTTTGTCGGATTAGGTCCTTTGCTATTAAAATGCTTAATAAGACTTAGTAATTTAATTAAAGCTTAAACTTGTCATTTTAAAAGAACAATAGGTAATAGGCATTAGAGACCATCTAGAAGATAATAAACTCAGCAGCTTCGTTAGTAGTTTCGTTTGAAATGTTAATAACGATAATTAAATTAAAATATTCTGCATGAATAGTATTAACTTACCTAATAATTAATAATAATAATAATGTCCGCCAGACCGGTTTCGGTCACGGCGGCCAATATCAAGAGAGATTAGCCAACTGCGCAGGAGATATTATAGTGCACAAGTGTGTGCGCAAACACAGGTGCACGCACTATTCCCTAGATCTCATAATCCGATGGGACGGCAATCCGACACGACCGGAAAGAGTTCAGGCGCAGGACCAAAGGCTTTACGTGCTTTCCGAGGCACGGGAGTGTTCACTTTCCAACTTCCAGTCTCCGGGCTGCTACTGAGAATTTTTCTGATAGAAAAAGCCAATTATTATTTATTGGCCCGACCTGGGAATTGAACCCAGGACCACCGGGTCTGCGGCCTTATATCTAGCTACTGGACTAACGAGGCAGTCAGTAATTTACCTACTAAGTTAGTTATTATTTTAAACAAAAAAAAATTTCGTGTTCATTATAGCGTAATTAGGTAAGTAAATAATATTCCTTTATTAACGTTCGTCAATATTCAAAGCTTAAATTACATAAGTATCGATAATAAACATCGATCATTAGTGTATGTGACGTCTTAAGATTGTACTCAGCGATAGTCAACAATGATTCGCAGCCCTGAAATCGAACAACAGAAACACGATATCACTATTCGTCTGCACAAAAGTATCTTATTCCAACAGAAGCATATTATCTATTACCAAACTCTTGTACCATTTGTGCTTTATATACCTACTGCAAGGCATATCCTTTTAGAGACACGAAAATCTTTAAAAATCCGTAAAAAATGGTATTTATAAATATAAAATTCACCAACTGGTTTCAGTTTCATAAATTCTTCGCTGCACTTACCGTAACCTTCAACCTTTTTCCGAATATATATTTTCCAAAAAAGCAGCATGGCGTCAATATCAAATCTTGCAGAAAAGAAGTAAAGAAGTTGCATACAACCTAATACTTACCCCTTTTTTGTATTTCGATTGTTACAGTGTTTTTTCTTCCCGAACATGATGATGAATACAAAAACATTTGGATTTTTTAGACGATTCGTAGATCTTCGAAAGGTACCCGAGTCCTAACGAGAGAGGGGTTAATAGGTTACCCAACCGTGGATTATGTGAGATATTTACATACTAAAACCCCAACGACAATATTTGAACCATACTTTTAAGCTTATTTAGCGCTCGCTATAGTCTGAAACGTTATGCATCACGACCACGTACTCGTATGCTATATAGACAAATAAAATTATGATCTATTTGGTTATAGTCTCTCCATATAATTTAACGGAATATTTGTTGTTGTAACGGTAAAGGACTAATTATAATTTAGTTCCTAATTTCACTTGGAAGCAACAATCAAGCTTAGGAAACCGAATTTGCGATGCATTGAAAGTCTGTAGTTTTTCAGAAAGATATCGTTCGTGAATAATTTTTTCGTAATAATATTATAAACACATGAAATATCGTGGTGGACATTTATAACAATCTTAAAAATTACAAATAATCTCAGGTTGTTAGTAGGGATTCTTTTATAAAATGAAAAAAGTTTTTACATTTTTTTTTTTCATTGAAAAACTACATCTCCTGTCGTAAACCCATACTTCAAAGATATTTGTTTCTTAATTCAGTTGTAGGGGCGTTGTTGAGTACAACGCTGTATATTAATTATCATATTAAAGTTAATAGATTCTTCAAAATAATTGTAAAAAATGCAAAACATTAAACACAAACACAATTTAGTTAAATACAATTCCGGTCGCTGTTGATATAAAAAGCATAGAAATGAGATCGAGCAAAGAGTGTAAGGGACGTGTGGGTGAATCTGAAATTGTGCTGGTGCTAGGTGCGCTCTTAAAACTTATATCATCAAATGGAAAGACAAAATGAGTAAAGCAAAATGTTTCCAGATTATATTACGAAATTGGCTTTATTGTAATTTCGCCGTCACAAACTAAAGTTACTTTTTTAAGATATTTAACACTATTTTTGCCACGGATAATATAATTAAATTGTGTCATTTAGTTATTGAGGCTTTAAATAAATGCAAAAACTAGCTGTAAAACTCTTCAGCTTGATATATAAATGCTTAGTTTTTCGATTTAAGAAACACTTAATTTGAATCGGCCGAAATTGTTAAATATTTTAAATAGTTTTTAACGATACATTAAAATACGATATCATATAATTTCTTAACTCAAGTAAAAAAGCAAAGAGATCCTATAAAATAATAAAGTAATATTTCGACTTACAGAAATAATAGCTAGTAAATGGCCAACTGCTAATTAATGTCTCTTCTCTTGAAGAGAAGACAGAGTTCATTCTACCACGCTGATCTAACGCGTGTTCGTATATACACATGAATTAGAAATACATTCGACACATGCCAATTTCATCACGATGTTATCCTTGACCGCCGACTACATTAATTAAGCACATGAAAAACCAGTGGTTCTTGCGCGGGTTTTAATTAATCATTCCGTAACCGTAGACCATTTCGGTTTCAATTTAACAAAACCGATTTTGGATAATATCAGGCTGTTCATTCTATTTCAGCTTAAAAAACATACAAAGAAGGAATATTATGTCGATAGATGAGAATTTTTTTTATTAAACTTTTTTGTTAAAACATTGTTTTAAGCTTAACACGTAAAAAAAGTATACTTGTAAAAATTTTGATATATTCTTTCGCGTTGGTCTTTATTAAAACATTAATGCGCACAATTGTAGCCCTGCGAGAAATACCATCGGTCCCACCAAATTTATCTTCAGAGTACAGTTGTAAAGAAAACTGTAAAGATTACGATCGCTATTAGTCTAATACAATTTCTAAAGAAAACCATCATTAAAATTACTTACTGTGGTATTAAAGTGCTTAAAGCCATTTCACTCCAGTAGAGCGACCAATTATTTTAGAAAGCGAGTGTACTACCCTTTGTTCACGCTTCGCTTCCTACCCGTGACGTCACATTACCTGAGTACAGGGAGCAAATTACGTTCCTGGCAACGAGCAATGATCGTTTTTACTGGAGTAAGAGTTATGTATTGGCTTATCTATGCTTTTATCATTAATTATATGATAATTTTAATTCTGTTTCGTATATATGTACATTAATTTTATTTACGAATATTATTATTTTATATTTAAATAAAAGAGATAAATTGTTATTTTTACGTTTTATTCTTTTCAAATACGGAATTCGATAAAATATCAATTCATTGATATTTTCAAAAACATTGTAGAAAATTAAAACCATCACAACTTTTTATACTTAATATTTTTTGATGACGGTTAATATAATGGAGTTCTTAAGCAAAAACTACACTTTGAATTAATCTTTGAATTAATTAAACGACGTTTCTCATAATGAGAGATAAAATATTTTAAAAGACAATATTAATGCGTACTAAAAATACCTACCTACCGTTTAAGCTTATAGTGTGACAGGAGTGGGTATCACGTTAACCTAAGGGTTACCTAACTGTCACATTCACATCGCTAGATGACCTGTATACGAATGAGAGCAATCGAGGCTGTGATTTTTCTGAACAGATTTGGTTTTCAATGTGAAATTAATCGAGACACGTGATGTGAAAGTTACGTCAATTTACGTGAATTTCGTAGTTTTCGCATGAATTCCTCCACACGTATAAAACTTTCCACTTTATAATTTTGGATTACCATAATATGGTTCCCTCAGCGTCATAGCGACAATACAAAACATTTATGAAATTGTAACACTACACTTATGAATTCAACGTTCTCTGTATCTACAACTGATTACTCACATATATTTATTATTATATCACATTTGTTATACATATTCCGTAAATAGGTACTATCATATATTGGCGCGCCTTGGGGTGGGTATTTTTATCGCCCCGACGTCAACGGCGTCCTAAAGCGAGGTCCGGCCTCACAGGAGGCACCCTTAGGGCGTCCGTTCCCCTTGAGCCCCTTATGTGGGCTCCTAATAACCGGTTTATGTTCATCTCGCCCATTCCGCCCGGTGACGCTATAGAGGCCACTAGGGCCAACAGCAACATACAATCCGAAAAAAAAGTAAGACCGACGCCATTCACCGTGATGGCAAACGGTATGATACTTAATTACCAATGCGATGCTTAGTGATAATGACTAGTAATATTATAGTTCTTATATTAATATCACACGATGTAAATAAAGCGTTAGAAACATTTTTTGGAAAGGCGTTAATTAACTTCCAACATATTTGTATAGATCACCCAGAGATATGACCCAGTATAGATGACGCAGGTTCGGTCATCCTGAAAGATAACCGAACCTGCGACTACATTACACGTATAATTCGATTAAATTTCTTAATACAGTTAATTACACTCAGTTTCTTACCAAAATCCAAGTAATTCTTACCAAAATAAAGTAAAAATAATATTTAAGAAAATATTCTAAAATGGTTTTCTTGGTGTCTTGCCTTGTTAATTATTATAAGAGCAAACGAAAAAGAGAATTTTAAAAACTGTATCTGCGTTATCTTTGATTATTTAAAACCTTTCATGAATGACCAAACAAGTTTTTAAAAAAAAAACTTTTAAAAATACCAGCATGTAAATAATAATAATATAATTATAATAATATCCTGGGACATTATTCACACGCGGTCATCTGATCCCAAACTAAGCAGAGTTTGTACTATGGAAACCAGACAACTGATATACTTACATATACTACTTTTCTTTTGTAAATAAATACTTATAAAGATAATTACACCCAGACTCAGGGCAAACAGACATGTTCATGCACACAATAATGACTATTCCTGGGTGGGAATCGAACCCACGACCTGCGGAGTGAAAGGCAAGTATCTTACCATCCACGCCAACCGGCTCGTCGTCAAATAAACAATATCTTACTTAGCAAAAATAATACTTTGTATTAGCTTGTATCAGCAAGTTTTGTGTAACCTAATCGTTATTAAGGAATATCCATCGACATACCGTGGTATGTAGCTGATAATCACTTTTATATTATTGATCTTAGCTTAATTTTTTGTTATTAATATTATCATCACTACGTACTATTTTATAAAAGAGCTTTACTAAGAAGGGTCAAATGGTTTTAATCTATGGTATTATTAATTCGTAGAATTTAAACAAATGCTACAAATACTCTACTTATAGTACGCTTGTGAGTTGTAACTATTACGGGTGTTAGATACGCTATCCTTTAATTTACCCCTGATAACGTTTATGCAAAATTTCATGATGATAGGTAAGACATTAAAGCGTAACAAAAAAACGGACTCTCTTTCGGATTTATATTATTAGTAAGGATAACTATTGAGTCAAATATATTCTGTCTGCACATTGTTATTAAATATTACCGCTCACACACGCCTCGGTACTCATGCGTTTTTATAAACATTATTTAAAATTTCTACAGCTACCGGTCCAAGAACTGACTAACTTAAGAAATTTAAAGTTTATTCTAATACACTACACCAAAACTTGTTTGAACCACAGGTGGCAAAATATCATTTGATACGTGTAAGTTTCTTCAGGATGTAACCCTTCACCGGCGAGCTCGAAATAAATTAAAACGCGAACGTAAAAACATACGTTAAATTTATTCTAACAGCGTTATCTTGGCAAAATATATGTAGGTGTCTCAGTAAGCCCTATGTAATCGTATATATAAACATTTCTATTGAACAGGTGTTGAATTACCGTTGGATTATGTTCCGTTAGGTAATCCGTGAGAGAAGATCAGGAGCATTCGATATTATTGAACTATTAATAAGTATTATAATGTTAAGGAGAGACTTATTTAAACAAAGCTGTTTCGTTATTAAATAATATATTTTCATTTGAAAATGCTAAACAATGCAAATAGTTAAGCGTATTAAGCTATTGTGTCTACATAATATTAATACGTGAAGAGAAAACTTTGTTCCCCTCTTTAACCCTATTGCGGGAACGAAAAATAGAAGATAATTTTTTTCAATGTTTGAAATAGAAGAAAAGGTCATTTAACTTTTGTAATATCCAAGTCGCTAATTCCGTAATTGTCCAAAAAAAAAACCATAATTAAACACATTGTCAACTTAGCTTTTTCTTTTATTAGCAAAACTCTTTTTTATTTCCACCAATGGGCGATCACCCCATTAAAGGACAATGGCGAAAATGGACCCACCTAATTAAAAAATTAACGAAGCATCGTTCATATACAAGCTTATGCAAATTATAATTATAAATTTTCAGGATGTTTATATAAAAAAAATTGACGCTCTATTATATTATTATAAATAGTTTGCTTTAAATAAACCAAAAATATTAAAATATAATATAAAGCATATTGGGCTGTAAAATAAATGTTAGGACTACATACTCACTAATGCATCTCGCTAGAGAAATAAAGTATATACATATATTATATTTATTCATATAAATATTATTCTAATACAATTGAACAATAACTACCCGTACTTGATACATTAATAATTTTAGGTTATGTTTTATTTTTATAGCCTTTTTCTCCCACTTTTTTGATTTACTTACTTTTTTTAGTTTTGTCAAGTTCTACAAATATTACTATGTTTCCATGTACGCTATCCCTATCAGTGGGTCCCAAAATACATGCATTCTCGCCATTCTCCTTTCTCCAACAAATTCCTATTCTATTAATTCTGATAAATCTAGCGTTTCAAGAGCTAAAATAAGATTGATAAATTAAAGTTGAATCCATGGTACAGCTTCGTGCGAGTCAATTAGTCCGCGTAATTGCATTTTAAACTTGGTATAAATCATTGTTAGCGCTTCAGGTTGAAAGAAAATACGTTTCATCGATATAATTGTATCAAATATATAATTTATTATCGAATATAATTTTTTTGGAGTCTTTTAATAAATTTATGTTTTTAAAGAGATCTGTAGCTTAGTAAAAGGGGCTTACTCAAGCTTGTGTCATATATTTATCATACATGTGGCATAATTACCCACGCTATTATTGCTCTTCGTCGCTGAGCGTTATGGTGAATTATAATAAGCAATTATCCTCGTAATTAAGTTATTTGTTCGGATTTGAAACCAATTTTTGAATAAAAATAAGGATTTAAGTAAGTATTGAGCAAAGACGATAATAGCGTAACAACTCACTTTAGCCATTGAACTATTAAGGAAGTATTTCTGGTTGATGGTAGAAGCCTTTTTGGATAAAACTATACATTTATCAGCTAAGCATAGTTTACCCCAAAAAAGCTTATTACGAAACTATACGCTTAGTTCGTACCTAATGCTAATGCGCTTGACCTTGATTGATTTGACCAATGGCCATAGTGTCTGTAACAATATTGATAGATCCACTTTGTCACCCTTCAAATCAAAACTGATCGAACTAAAACTCAGACACTTGACGCTTTCAAAGCTAATATGGTTAACTATATACTGATATTTGAATAATAATATGGACAAAGTGTTTCATCAAAATATAAAAAATAAAGCATATAATATTAAGTCATATTAAATAAACAAATATCATTAACACTATTTACTCAAGAAAATCATCTCGGACTTGGAAATATAAAAAAAAATCACAAATAAAAACTGAAAAATGTTACAATTATCCACGACAAACTTAAAAACCTCTATCAATAGAACTACACCCCTGTGAAAATGGCCAAATTTTCAAGTTACATCGTTTTCAAGTCCTGAATTTGATATTTTTTTGCAATTAAGCCTGGTCCGCTTCAGATTTAATTGCAAATATCACTAAATTAATTTGAATTGCAGATTAAGATTATTGGTGACCTAGATATCTACGTCAAACTTGTTGCAGCTTTCTGTATTACGTTAATTTCTCAAGAGGAAACTATTTTTAGTACCTACCTCGGATATAAAATCTTACAATATTTAAATATTTAAAGACTTAAAGACGAGATGGCAAACTAAACAGAACACGCGCATAATCTAAGATTGATGGTTCGAATACGGCTTAAGATCATTTAACTTCAGTTTATGGTTATAATTGATGACCTTTAATTTTAATTTTAAATTTAATTAATATAACTGTAAGGCGAAGAAGGAAAACCGACAGAGAATACCAAGGGATGTATCGCGTTAAATTTGCCAAATTCTGACGCAGGGTAATGGAATAAACTTCAAATGTTCCCTTTAATAAAGAGATTTTTGCCCTACAGTGGGTAATTAATAACCTGGATTTTTTATTTTATTTATATTGTGTAGATTAATTTTTCAAATTCAATTTGTCTCATGCATCAAAGTTGGCCACGCGTATCTACTAGCAGTTACATAATGATCGTGATGGATTAAATACCAACCAAATTTAAGAATTGTAATTTAGGAATTTTATAGGTTATAATAATATTATTTACGAATTCATTATTATAAGAGTTTCCTTTGCAGTATTGAGCAAGGAAAGGAGCTTTATAAGAAAAACATCATACGAACTAACGTGATAGATATATATATTTTATTAGAATGAGAAAAATCTAGTAAAATATATTTCTTGAGAAGCTTATGTTATTTCTGACAGAAATGTAAAATGATGATGTAATTTCTGGAGAATTTATAAAACCGTATTTTCATTGTTAGAAATCTTTTTCTTGAACAATTTCTTGAAAGCGTTAATGAGTGCATATTTTATAATTAAAGACACCGACCCGTCAAACAATATAAAATACAGCTTCGCTTACACGATCTAAAATATATTTATAAATTATCTTAAAGATTTTAAAAGGAAATTAGTTGTATAGCTTCCACGTAAAATAACTTGAATTTTATTTTCCTCTATATTACTGCCGGGCTAAATAAACGAAGCTTTCAAACTATGTGTATTGTTCTTAATAAAAGAAATACCATTTAGGAATAGTTGAAGGACTTTTAATGTCCTGGTCTCTCTTAGGGAAGTAAGTTTATTGATTAAGCTTCGAAATTCATACGTATCTACCAACTTCTACTCGTATTTATTCAATCTTTAAAAGTCTACTGCTGGGCATAAGACTTCCATAATTATCTAATATGCTATGCTATGCGGGTCTGGCCTTTCTGTTTTTTTTTTGCCTCCGGTCGTGGTAGGACTTTTTCTTTTCCCATCGCTTATTCGCCTATAATAAATGTTTACTTCTATAATTATTATATTATTCAATACGATAACATTATTTTTCATGTTAACCGATGATAGTGGGTTCACCACTGAATTTCATGTGCTTAATTTGTGATTATAATTCATCTCGTGCTTGACAGTGAAGGAAAAAATCTCTGAAATTCTGTCACATGTGTATTCCACCAAACCGCATTGGAGTAGCGTGGTGGAATAAGCTCCAAACCTTCTCCTCAAAAGGGGAGAAGAGGCCTTAGACCAGCAGTGAGACATTCACAGGCTGTTACATTATTTTTGGATTTATGAAAACCGACTGGCGCAAAAGTCATATAAGTTAATTTAAAAAAATCTGTGTCTGATTTCTATCTTATTCATACGTAAAATTTATTTACTACTGGCTTATAAAAAGTTAAAACCTAGAGTTAAGTAGTTGGTTATTTTATAATTTCGAGACATTAGCAAATAAATTCTTTGATTCTGCACGTTATCATCAATAAAATAAAAAATAGAACACCTATGTTTCAGAAACATATATAATATATTTTACATATTAGAAATATTAATATCGAAAATGGAAGAATGGAAAAAGTCGTAGACGATTGTTTATATGTAAGTGATTAATTCGCTCGACTTCTTAATATTTTAAATTGCACTATCCACGTTTTACATTTTAAAGTTTTATACCCACTTTTTATAATTATATGTGAGTTATAAAATAAAGTAACTAATTAGGATTTCTTATACACCTATTTTGCTTTCATACAGCCAATGCATCCTCAATTAATATTCTAATATGATGTATGTCAATATATTTGTATGTTAAATAGAGAGAGTGGATAATTAAACCAACTACAAACGAGTAATATTAAGCCGACAATATCAATGTTTTAATTTGGAATACCGATTAGAATAATTAATGTATATTTAGGTGTTTAAACTAATATTCATCTACTCTGGTTTCTGTTTTAATAAGAACATCAAACATAACGTGTACATTAAAAAAAAACTAAGAGTGTTTTTTTTGGTCACTGTGGAAAAACGCCTTTACGCGTTTCCCCCACATGAAGTGGGGGGTATATGGGGCTCACCGGCACTGAAAGCGCTGGAATACCCACTAAAAAACCAGCAGTATCCTCTCTCTCAACTCTTCGTTCGGTGAGGGGCGCCACGGGATCGCTTGTGCATGCTACCGTCGGGGCGTCACATTTCTAAGGGGGTCCAGAGTTCGGAGGACCGTCGGCATTTCTAAGGGGGTTCCCAAATACAGGTAACCCACTTAGTCCCGGTGGCTGTTACGGTGGGGGGAAGAGGTACACATAGCGCCGACGCCTCCTCCCCGGTCTTCTTCGGCCGATCGAAACAGCGGAAGCACTTTCCTTATGCTGCCGCTCCGCGGCCTTTTTTTGCGACATGACACTCTCGCAGAAGGAGACCATGTCCAACCAGCACTTCTCGCTGTCGAGCATTGCGTTAATCACGCTCGGCAAGGAGAGATATCCAGGGTATGCCTCTGAGGCCCCCACGCAGCACACTCCGTCAGAATTTTGTGCGCCGTCCAGTGGCGCACCACACTCGTGGCAGGAGGGTGATACCTCCCGTCTTGCCATCCCGTGCAGATACTTACCAGAACAGCCATGTCCGGTAAGCACCTACGTCAGCCTATATGAAAGTGTACCGCTTTTCCTTGCTACCCAGAGACTCAAGTGGGGGCGGATCGCGTGTCGTCAGGGTTGCTGATGGGGACCTCAGGTCTTCCTCCAATCTGCGAATCAGTGCTCGTTGGGCAGTTGCCGCTCACCCAGGCTTCCACCCGAAATCGGTACACTTTCGCAAGCAGTTCCACCTGGAGTTCCCAGGGCGGATTCGAGTGTTACCGGCTTTTAACAAAAACTTTAACTTAGTAAAATCCTTCGATAATACTTATGTCTAAATATGTTAGTAACATAATGTCTTCTGTCACCTGATGATTGTCAGTCCGTGGCTTATATTAAATCCAGCGAGGTTGTAATGTAACAAGAAAATCGATATTTATTAATTTAAAATAAAATTTTTAGGCTAGGTTATTATAATTTAATTTAATTTTATTATTTTATAGTCGTTTGTCGCTTTCTAAAGTTTCGGAGTCTTGTATTACGGTTGGTTTGAAATCGGTATTAGTCTTCCTAAATTTAATACAAACAACCGTTGTGCTTAATTATCCGATGACATAATATATACCCGAGACTGGATGAATGTTAAATCAAAATATTTGTAAACTAAAATTAGCTTAAGCTTGTTCACATTGATGTAAAAGATATTATTTTTTTTTTACCTGTTTTGTTTCTAAGATAATTAATACATACAGATCATTAAGGTTTCATTCGAAAGCGGTGGTTTGAATCACGTCATAAACAGTTACCTTTACCTTCCATTAACTTTATTTCCTTACAGTAATCAATAAATTTGCAAATAACATATTAGCGGTACCTCCAATAAACATTTTCAAAATGAAACAAAATTAATACAACCCTTTCGCAAAACCCATAATTTTAAAACGTTAAAACTTCAAGATAATGTAAATCCCCGGAAGCTAGTTTAAAATTTATATATTTCTCTCTCTGTCAAGGTTATAGTCGCTTCAGTTCATTATAAACTAGTATTAAAAAAGGTAAAAGTCCATTAGAGCTTAGATATATTCTTTCTTTACATTTTAGTATTTTACTTTACAATTTATTATGAAAAGCCTTTCTTGAAACTGTCACATAAAATTCTCACTGCTAAATAAATAAAACTTTGTGTTCAAATCTTTTTCTACAAAAGAAACTGAATTTTTCCGCGGACTGTATTTCAACGTCTCTATAAATCCACAACCTGCAGCACCAGTAATGACTTTTTTCAAATTGATGGTAAATACATAAAATATCATATTTTCGTCAACCGCTGCGACTTTTGCAATACTTTTTTTTTCTCTTTAAAGTCCTATTTTTAATTATTTTCATTTAACTCGTAAAACTCTTTCATTACTAAAACTTTCTGTTCTTAAGAGGTTAGATGAGGTCGTAATTACTATGTCTCTGTAGCCCTACCATTAACATTACCGGCTTGAACGACTTCTTGGGTGCGGACCGCGTCTTGACAATTAATGATAGAGTGGATCGCAGACTTACTAACTAACTAACTACGCAAAACGGCTCGTATAATAAGAAGCATGTAAAGGACACCCTGGTCGAACATTTTATCTCTTAATAAAAAGGCTTACAGCATATTCCAAAGCGGCCGATTATTACATACGTGATCGAATTTGATTATAAAATATATTTTAGCACTCGAAAATGTTATAGTGCTCGATCATATATGACGTATGTTTGAGATCAAATGAAATCTTGCATCAATACAACTGGTGGTGGTTCACAAAGGACAGAGAAGATTGGGTTCAGTAGCGTATTTTAAACTAACATTTATCTACCAATGGAAGAACGATGGCTTCTTATTAATCAAGTACATATACATTCTTAGTTATTGTACAGCACTTAAAAAGGTTAAAAATTATGTAAACAAATTAAAGTAACTTGTATATTTAAAACCGATACCCTTTCAAACAAAAACATAAATCTCATTGTATTGTGACGGTGACATTTAATCGCCTAGATAAATTTTTAGTCAATCTAAAAATAAATTAAGGTCAATCTTATTTCATTACAGCCGCGAAGTTTTTATCTTCCAAATAATTAAACTTTGTCTTGACTAAGTTATGTAAAGTTATTCTTCGATTAGTTTATCTTATCATAATAAAAAGATTTAGTAATATTATTATCCGCCACCACATTTTTGAGACACTAAATGTGTGTTAACTATGACAAGTTATTATCTTCGTTTTGTCAGAAGCAAACTTTACTATTGCAAAGTCAAATATTTTTATAATTGAATTAAAACTACTTCATTGTCACCGAATCCTAGTTTATTCGAATAAGATTTCTTGATTGTGTATCAAGAAATCTTTCAAATAAAACAACTTGTTTTACTTCAAACGATCGGACAATAATGCAAATCTATTTTAAGATATATTCTTTGTTTATTGTCAATAGATTTCTGTATTACACAAAGGTATAATAAGAATATTCTTTAATTACTTTTTCAATAGAAACGTAGCCGTCTAAATAATAAGAAAGTCATGCAATTCAAATGCTGCCTTCGCCCGGGTGTCAAAAAATCTTTCCTGTATTTGTAATTGGCAATAGGGTATTGTGCTATAAACGTTTAATAGGTAACGGATGTGTAATAACGGACTATTGTTTGCGATTTAAAGAAAACCTGTGACGCATGCACTGTTTTACAGTCAAAAAAATATAATCGTGCCGCCGTATCTTCCTGTCGCGATATTTTATGTCGTATGTCGTAGGCTGTCGATACGACATCGTAGCATGATGATGCGATGGTATGTTGTGGTTGTATGATGTATGTCGCAGATATTAGCGACTCGACATCGCCCCATGCTCGATGCGACGTGTTATCGTGTGATATTATATTGGTTCTTAGCTAATTTCTTCGAATAAATTCAATTAAAAATTATACTAATATTATAAAGCACGAAACTTTATTGGTTTGAAGGCCAATTCCCAAGAACTCGAAGACGTATTTGGAAATACATTTTTGCGTCAGCCCATTTATAGAGAAGATGATTTACTCGGTGGTAGAGCTTTGTGCAAGCTCGTCTGGGTAGGTACCACCCACTCATCAGATATTCTACCGCAAAACAGCAGTACTTTGTATTGTTGTGTTCCGGTTTGAAGGGTGAGTGAGCCAGTGTAATTACAGGCACAAGGGACATAACATCTTAGTTCCCAAGGTTGGTGGCGCATTGGCAATGTAAGTGATGGTTAACATTTCTTACAATGCCATTGTCTATGGGCGTTGGTGACCACTTACCATCAGGTGGCCCATATGCTCGTCCGCCAACCTATACAATAAAAAAAAAAAAAAAAAAAAAAAAAAGACCGGATTTCTGATATTCAATATAATATCAGAAATCCGGTCGCAAATATATAGATTGGATCCAATTGCCGAATGCCTAAAAATTGTTGAAAGAAAATCCATCACGATTTATACATAGACCGCGTGCTCCAAATGAGATAAATTGAATTTAGTTATTCTCCAAATACAAAAGCGGGAGGATTATATTCGCAATTCAAGGTAAATTATATACCTGATAAAATAATAAATGTCTGTTTTTTGCACGCTAATTGAAATTATGAAGTCGAAATCAAAGATTTTGACTTCAAAATCGTTACCCAATTATATATGAGCTAATCATATAAACAAAATAAATAATTAGTTACGTACATTTTTTTTAATAATTACATACATAACAGTCATTTAATAGATTTTGTCTTATTGACATCATAAACAATGAAGAATTATTGTATCTCAGCAATAATAAAATAAAAACAAAACAAAACACATTTTATCGGTGCTAAATACAGAGCTCTGTATTATACTTTATTTCAGTACCAGCGTTAATTTCCAACTTAATAATACCTCGATTATTATTATTACGAATAAAAAAGATATCAAACCTTTGCCTATTTTAAAAATAAACTCTTTCAGTGGGAGACGGTTCGGCAATATGACAGATTATTTATTTAACATAATTTTAGGTACGTACGTCACAATCTTGAGACAAAACTACTTTATCTACTTACTAACTCTATTAACTTGCATGCCGTTATCTTCGCAATGTAATAAAGTAAATAGTATGAAAAACCTTTTTCCATGAAAAAATACTCAACTTTCATGTTAATTGGTCAAACAATGTCAAAGTCTATTAATCTCAAATACCAACGTACATTTTTTTATATTTAGATTTTGTGTTTTCAGCTACAATATTTTAAATTTATTGTAAAATGTTTTTAGCATTTACAGTCATCATTATCTTGCATGTTAGCTAATTAAAAGATTAAATATTAAGTTATTAACGGTCCGAAACATCCTACTAATATTATAAACGCGAATGTGTGTATGGATGTTTGTTACTCTTTCACGCAAAAACTACTGAATGGATTTTAATGAAACTTTACTATAATATATCTCATATATCAGAATAACATATAGGCTATATTTTACAAGGTTATTAAGTAAATTGGCCAAAATATAACAATAATTGTCACTTAAGTTCTCCTATCTGCGAGTCATTCTGGCGTGTGTTGCAAAAACCGTAAGAGTTACACGAATATAATGTGTGGTGGAAATGTATATCTTAAATAGTTCTACAAAAAAATCCGTGACTACATTATCGCTAAAATAGTGAATCGAAAATACAATTAAATTTGATATTTATTTCAAAAATGCACATATTGTATTAACAAATTGATTCTTATGAAAACAAATATTTTTATCACTTCTGATATTTGAAGTAGATAAACTTTGTCTTTTACACTATGTCAGTTGGACAAATATTTTAAAAGATACCACGATTTGTTAAGGACGCACTTTACCTTGATATAGCGTAATACCAACCATATTGGATAATTTTTGGAACGAAGTTCTTTTACGTGGCTCACAGTAGAGTGAAATGACAGTGGCTCAAGGCCATAATCACATAAAGAAATAGCGTTCATACCGTGCCTACCACTAACTACTACAAAAGGGGATGCATTGGGAGTTCGAATTCAGTATTGCGCGAATACTTCTAAAGGTTGGCCCTTCAATTCAAATATGTTGGATCTATGCCGAATTTTTGACTTGGCGCCAAACTAGATAGAGCGTGAACTGTATAGTGCACCTACCATTTTATTATGTATTAAATTAAATACTTAAATATAAGCAATCTAAATTAAAACAATTATATTAATTTTCTTAAAAACGCTTACCTGACGTTCATAAAAAAAACAAAAATATAGTGGTAGAGCTTTGTGCAAGCACGTCTGGGTAGGTACCGCACACTCATCAGATATTCTACCACAAAACAGCAGTACTTGTTATTGTTGTGTTCCGGTTTGAAGTTCCCAGGGTTGGTGGCGCATTGGCGATGTAAGTGGTAGTTAACATCTCTTACAATGTGCATGGTGGGCATTGGTGACCAATTACCATCAGGTGGCCCTTGCTATTATATTATTATAAAAATATTAATTTAATTTAAAAATTTAAATCGTTTCTTAATCTTTGATTAGAGAGAGTAACAAAAATACAGTAGTATAATCAATTAAAATCTACATTTTAAAACAAGGCTTGAGTCGAAAAAATATCGCAAAGAACTTCGTACCCGACCGCACAATTTTTTATTTGTGGTACGTTACACTTACAACGAGTTATTTAGTTTTTATTTAAATTACATAGATGGGCAGTTGATTTTTTGTTTTGTCTATACGTATAATAAAAAGTAACTGATCGCTGTTATATTTTTATGGAAGATATTGAGTATTTTAACTATTACCGGGGCTCTTTATAAACGCAATAGAACCCAAAACAATGATTGTTAGAATTTTTGTTTGTTCGTATGTTTGTATATTTGCCTATTTGTCTGTGCGTTTGTGCACGCTTACCTTAGAAACGGCTTAACAGATTTGAGTGTGGTTTTCCCTAATGTATTGTGGCTAGCTTAACTTAAAATTAAGTGTTTGTTTTATTACAATCGGTTCATAAACAATAAAGTCATGTCAATTTAAAGAATCACTTCGAACATTTATTCAATGAAAATGTAATAAAATAACTTCCGTGGGGAAACCGCAGTCACAGCTAGTAAATATATCGAGAAAATCGACCAAGGATCTTAATAATTACTAAACACATTTTATGTTCGTATTTTCCGATTTCGCAGATAAAATTTATCCGATTGAACTAAGATTTCGTATGGAGTTTCTAATAATAAGCTAGCCTAGCTTTTTGGTAGAACCCAGGGATTGTGTATTTCGAAGAAATCCGATATAGGATAATGGTTTCAAGGATTATTCTGGCGGTCACCGAATTATAGCGACATTTTATGTAGCAGAAAACTAAAAAGATAAAATTTTAAGTTCTACTTCAGCAAATTTACCCCATTATTTAGAAAAGTTGCAGTAAAATATTTTTTTGAAAAAAATAGGATTAAATCATTGATAAACGCAACGTTATTGGTGTATCTTATACCTGATCTCAAAATCACGAGCTATCCTAGTTCGGGGATAATTTAAAGGAATGTTATACTTTTTTTATATATTAGACTACTATTTTTGTCCAAGAAATATAACAATTACGAGTTTTTTTATAAGTAAGAGTTACTTAATCCTGTCAGCGTATGGATTAATTATTTTGGAAATATTATAAATAGTAAAAACATTTTCGCATTTATAGTGTTTATCAATATATTTCAAATATATTAGAGATATAACATTTGATTATATCGTTTATATAAAATAATCATTTGCTCGTTCGATTGAAATTTTCCGCCACGTCCGGACGAGCCAGGGCGTGTTTTGCGAGACGTCCTGGAACACCTAGGTAACTGTTTGATAAGTATCTTTTCAACGAGCAATTCCCGAACCCATGGAAAGAGGGCAAGCTGGTCCTGTTGCCGAAGATGGGGTGGCCTCTAGAATCTCCTTCAGCATACAGGCCAATTATGCTGCTGAATGAGACAAGCAAACTTTTCGAGAAAATTCTCGCTGCCGTCTTGTTCAGCATCTCGAGGAAGTGGGACCGGGTCTCTCAGAGGCTCAGTACGGGTTCAGGACGGGTCGATCAACCATCGACATCCTGAACGCACTAAAGACCCGGACCATGGTGGTGGCACGAGGGGACATGTTTCTGGCGGTATCGCTGGACGTGGCGAACGTCTTCAACAGTATTCCTTCCGAGACAATAAGAGAGGCGCTCCAATATCACAAGGTGCCTTTCAATTTAAGGAGGCTGTTGGGGTTATACCTCCAATATCGGGTGGATCTTTGGGAGGGCAGTGATGGGCGAATCGTCCGGTATCGGGTAGGCTGCGGCGTTCCACATGGGTCGGTCCTCGGCCCAATCCTGTGGAACGTAGACTTTGACTGGCTCCTGCGGGCACCTGTCCTTCCCGGGATGGGGTTGTTGTGCTACGCGGAAAACACCTTCATCAGGGTGATGGGGCGGAATTTCCAAGAGGCGGCCCTCCTGGCCGAAGTCGGAACGTCGCTCACGCTTGACCGTATAGAAATATTGGGCTTGAGGGTGTCCATCTCTAAAACCAAGGCCCTCTTATTTCACGGTCCACGTCGGGGCCCCCCTCGTGGGGCGTATATCACCATCCGAAGGATGGTGATAAAGGTTAAGGCCCAGATGAAATATCTGGGTCTGATCCTAGACGGAAGATGGAGCTTCGGGCAACATTTTGTCCAACTGAGCCCGAAGCTCATCAGTGCCGCTGCTGCCTTGAGCCACCTCCTACCTAATGTGGGAGAGCCGGAATCACCATGCTGGCGTCTATATGCCGGTGTGCTGCGCTCCATGGCACTATATGGTGCACCCATATGGGTGGACGCTCTTACTGCTCGTAATAAAGCTTTTCTGCCTAGACCGCAGAGAGTTATAGCAGTAAGAGCAGTAAGAGGTTACCGTACGATGTCGTGGACGGCGGTGACACTTCTTGCGAGCGACCCGAAAAAAAACGAAAAGAAAAGTTGCCGAAGCTTTGAAATCGGAGCAAACAAACCGTTTCTCTGGACGAATTTGAAGAACTTCTATAACGTTGATCTTCGAAGCATTTTATAGTTTAGTTGTATTGTTGATAACTTATACAACGAGAAGTTCTAATTCCTTTTGAAGTCACGCCAGCTCTTATATAAGACTTCATATTTTATTTATTCAAGTATGAAGTACAGCTAGTTCAGTCAATCTAAGGAGCAATTATTGGAAAAATATACCTAGATACAAAGTCGATTTAGATGGGTTCAAATTCACTAAGATGTATCAGACCGATATTCGTAATTTAATGAAGAAAAACAAACATTTTAAAATTAATTGTTATAATTTATTTGACGTATTAAATTATAAACATGGTGCGTTTGAATTTCTGTATAGATTATCAGTGTTGAATCAGTTTAACTATTTTAGTTAAGTAAGTATAACTTCCAAATGTTCGTAATCTGGCGAAACTTTCATGCGCTGATTCGACGGAAAGATCCGAGAAGACAAACATCCACTTAAAATGTGAATCGAACTCATGATTATATGAAAAAGTTTTTCTTCGAATACGCCAGACTGCAAAACTGACCATGCACAAGTATGCTAGTTTTAGATGCCGCAAAATAAGGATTTTATTTGGAGATATTTTTTAACCAATTATATATAAACAATCGTTAAAAATTCAAAAATCTTTATTCAATATAGAAGTGTTACACTTGCTTAATGATTGTCATAAATCTACCACCGGTTCTGAAATAAACACCTCAGACCTGAGAAGAACCGGTGAAAGAAACTCAGCGGGATTTTTTTTTTAACTCAGCCTTCACAATTACTTTTAGGCGATTTACACAATAACATAATAATATTCTTATTTATTTGAAATGGGCTGGAGGCGATCGTTTCATTCCCAAGGTATTAAATTTCACAATTGAATATTTTTGAACGCTTTCTGGGATCCTTTTGTAAAAGCGTATACATTGTCCCATAAAAGACTTAGTAACGCTGTGTAATCTAGTAACAGCGGTTGTAAGTTTATACTTGATCCTGGTGTTTACAATATGTACGTCACAATTTCTGGGATTTTTTTAAATGTTTTTGCGCACATTCATAACATTCTCAAATATATGTATATTGAGAAACGACAGTCAATATTTTAATTTCTTTAAATCAATATCATAATGAACCGTTTGGGCCTAGGTTATAAAACAAAAATCGTATTAATGTAGGCTGCTTTTCTCCGACGTAGAATGCCATAAGACATTATACTGTGGAAATAGCTAAAATACAATAGGCGAGCCGTATCAACATCAGTCAATATTCTATTTTTTTACCGCGAAAGCAGCAGAGCTATTTGCCAATTTAATAATATGAGGGCCCCATTGAAGCTTAGAATCTATGGTGATACCAAGATATTCTGTTGCTTCTACAGAATCTAAAGCTTCCCCATTTAAAAGTACATTAGTTTTTACCAAATTCACTTTCGGAATAGTGAATTTAATACATTTTGTCTATTTACTATTTAACAGTAAATTATTAACACTAAACCAATATACTATTTCAGAGAGAGCATTGTTCAGCTCGTCATATTTTGATAAGCGTCTTTTTATTTTAAAAATTAAGGAAGTGTCATCCGCAAACAATGTCAGCTGCTTTAACTGAACTATATGTCTTTAATGCGCTTAAGTATCGTACAACAAACATGTCCAGCGCATTTTATATTGAATTAAATAATATTAATTTCTGGGTGGCTAAAAATTTAATAAATGTTAATATAAAAAAATAAACAATACAAAAAATGTATTAAAAAATTTAGTCTACAAATAAAAATAGTATTCTCGAAGTAGACAAACCTCTACTACCTTAAAACCAGATGGCCCTATATATAAGTATAAAAAAAAACATCAAAATTGGTTTCTGGAGAGAAGCATTGCAAATACAGACACCTTGGCATTTAATATATCAAGATGAAGGAAAGTACCATAAAAAAAATCCAATAATGACCATTGAAAGGCACAATGGTCTCAACTACTCATAGGATCACATCCCGCAGTTGAAATAACAAATGTTTGTAGAGGACAGGTGTTTACCACTGTCCGAGTATTTGTATTGTATGTTTCTGAGTCTCAGATATACTAGTGCTGGTTATAAGTGGGACATTGAAGAGGAAATAGCCGGTCTAGACATTTTCTTAGAAAACGGCGGCAGAACAATTATTTATATAGTGAGATAATATAGTGTTACTATATCAGAAAATTATTTCTCAGGTTCTATAATAAGACAATAATAATAACCAATAGTGAAAGAATTAAAATAATTAATTCAATTTAAAATACATTGACATTTCGTTTTAGCAAAGTTACTTTGAAATTTCACGACCTAATAAAACATTTAGTCGTTAAAAGTTACAAACCACTGGCTTAAAGTTTCGTGTAATGAACGATTGGCACGTTCATAAACTAATTTAATTACACGTGTCGTCTCCGTTCATTTAAAAACAAATATAGAAGTTATGAGTGCTTTGCACTGAGACGATGATAGCAACATTTTCGTGACGACCGGTACCCGTCAGCCGGTGACAATTAATTATTATTTTAATAAATCATTTCGGAGCGAAGCTCCTTCGCACTTTTGCTTTAAGCTTATTTTACAAGCAGTCAGGGATATGGATTACGTTCACGTACGAAATTTAAACCACTCCTTGCACCGTCACTGTTTCTCTTAGCTTGTGATATAAGACATATCTGTGTGTGTGCGTGTATGTTATTTATTATTAATTTCATTATTTTGTAAGTGTGTACACAACAAATCCATCATTGATTAAATTTGATGATTTAAATTTAGTATCATAAAAATATATAATAAATGAAGCCAAAGTCGGCTACAGAGTAGTCAATACTGTCAATCTGTTATAAATGGGTGACTTTGTTACCTATAAATATGAAACTTACCTAAAATATATTAAGTTTTTACTTAGGTCCAAATGATCTAGCTTCTAGCTAATAGGTGCCTAATAGACGATAAAAAAGAAATATACAAGTATAAAAGTAAAGAATATTAGAATCGATAATTGTTAAATAACTTTTCATAACATTTAACTTTGTTTTCTTAAATTGTCATATTTTTTATGTTCTAGAAAATGCTTTTCGGTTTGCGTTATAGCTTTCTGGATTAGATTAATTTGATATTTATCATTCTCAAAGTTAAATCTAATTTCTTGTATAACTTTTTACTAAATGGAATTTCATCGTAGCTCGGCCTTATTTACTATCAGTTTCCGTGGACCTCAAATTCTATGACGTTTTTAAAAATGTACATATATATTTTTACTAGTTTTATTTGAAATTCATCCTAAAATTACTGAAACTATGACTACTTCGATTTTGATGTTATAAATTCATAAGTTAATTCTATTTAGTTTTTGTGTTGCTCTAAGTTAATTATGCTTCTAATTATTTTTATATATATTTAAATCTTAAACATATGTCAAAGAGGAACATTTTAGTTTAAATCATACAGTTTCAAAAATTTAGCAAAATGGACAACATGAGAAAAATTATCTTGAAAAACTTTACTGATTGACACGTTTAAAAATTGTAGTAGATTTAAAAAAAAAACGAAGCAGAGTTGGGTCGAAGGCGTCTTGTAAACTTGAAAGCTTTTCGCCACCATCAAACCTTGACGACTTCAAAGCATTTAAGGACTATAAAAGATTTCTAGCGAAATATTTCAGCTACAGTTGACTGAAGTTTATAAAATACTATGAAGTACAATCATGATTCCGTTAGACCTTTTTAAGAGTAACTGACTAACTTATTCTTAGAAATTATGAACGTGATCCTAAGCGGACAAAAGCGACAGCTCTTTTTCATTCGGGAATTGTAAAGTTTGCTGTTAATATTATACTTTGTAGATTTTTTTAGTAAAAATAATAATAAGAATAAATAAATAGCATAAATTTTACCAAATAGAATTACGTACATGAATGCAAGCTTCAGAAAATATTAATATAATATCAATCAAAGTTTAATTAAATAATCCTAATTGTCTAAATCAGGTTACTTTTGAATTAATTCCTTTTATTAATATTTTATTCTTTTAGGATTTAAAAATACATAAAAAGTAGATATCTTATTCTGTTTTTTTTTTTCTAAAAATAGGACGATAGTAGATTGCTTTGGGACAATGGGAGGTCTTGTAAAAATATTTGTATGTATACGAAATATTTACTTGAATATATCCAGGAAAGAAGTACATGTGGCCATCACTAATTTAGAGAGAGGAGCATAATTCAAATCTCTTGTCTGCCTGTGAGGAGAACGTTAACGGCGAGCAGAATATTCTGTCAGCGTTACGTATTACGGTGAAGACAGGGGGATTGATAGGTTGAATAAATTGTAAGGTGTTTGTGACGGCGTGAGTAAATTGTATACCACTCGATTATAAATTAACATTGCGTTATGGACCCTGTTCCGATGAAAAGTAAAGCAAGTTTCAAAAAAATGATTTACAAAAACTTAGTCAAATAATTTAATTAATTTTAAAAATAATTATTTTTCTTTGATTATTCGTTTAATATTTATTAAGCTACGCAAACCCAATTGGCTACCCTACACAACTATGCTACTTATGTTTGAAGTAGGTAGGCTAGTGTAAAAAAGCTAAATCCTGATAATCTTTACATTTTTTTAACTTGATGGCGACAGACACCATCATGATGAATCCTAGAAATATCAGGATATAGTTTCCGCAATCATCTCGCAGAACTTTTCACCTTGACAGTACAAATTTTTGTTTAAAAGATTATTCTACAAGATACAGTTATATCTCTTTATTTATTGAGAACCTTTCTCGCTTCGTTCACTTAAATGTTAGACACGAATGGAGCCGACATGGACCAGTGGGTAGAACATGTAATCGAGTGCGAATTTTTATCCGGGTGTCAATGAATTTTCACATACTTATTTATGTTTATAATGAATAATTTAACTATGTGGTAGGGATTTGTGTCCGTCTGGGTAGGTACCACCCACTCATCAGGTATTCTACCGCTAAAAAGCAATACTTAGTATTGTTGCATTCCGGTTTAAAGGGTGTGTAAGCCAGTCTAACAATAGGCACAAGGGACATAACATCATAGTTCCCATGGTTGGTGGCGCTTTGGCGATGCTTATGGCACCAATGTCTATGGACGATGGTGATCACGTACCATCAGATAGCCATTTTGCTCGCCTACTTACCGATAACATTAAAATAAATGAAAACAACGTGATGAACTTTCGGATGAATTAAAACCCACCGCGTTCATTTAAAACCACTTTCCCAGATGTTATTCCCCATTTCTTTTTAAGCATCGGAAAAAATAAGTGATTTCAGTATTTTAAATTCAGAATTCTTACAAAGTACCTTTTTTATCTACTGCATTGATAAAGGAGGCAATCCTAAACTAGCAACATATCTACGTAAACCAACACGATCTTACTTCAATAAATATTATTATTCTGTTACTGTAATTTACTTAACCAGGTTAAATTGTATGATATCAGCAACGTATGCACGATCGAAGATCCGCCAACTATAGGCAAAGTACTCTTGGGAATTTGGTATATAATTCCAAGGAAAATTATATTAACTTGTACGTAACTCACGTTGTAAGTGGTATGTCGGAACCCTTAAAATGCGGCCGGTATCCCGGTATTGCGAATACTTTCACGTGGTATATTGTGTTAAGGCGCGTGAGCAAAAGTGTACAGTAATAACATATAAAAACTCTTATTTGCCTCTCTTGGTTTAATTTATTCGGTATTCATTCTTTATAACTGTTTTATTTTTTTCATTTTCAATAGCTATTACGTCTCGAAATTTTCTGCTCCACATCCGTTAAGGAAACGTTGAATAACTTTTACAAAATAATGAGATATCGTACTATAGTCTCTATTTTCATTGGGTGTAAGTAAAGTGTCCTTTAAACATATTGTAAAGAGACAAGTGTTATTCGATTAGCATAGATTGAATTGTAGTTTAAGGTAGCTATACTATTTATATATAGTAAAGGGATTTAGTATGTTATAATTTTGAGATATGGCCCCTTGATTTAGTTTGCTATATATGGTTATGTGTGAGTGTGTATTTTGTTAATTAGCAGTGGTGGAAAGAAAATCTATACTAGTATTCTAGCGAAAGCATGGAAAACTTTAACAGACTCAGCGTTAGTACTTTTTGTGTCGCTTGAGTTCGCAATAAAAATGACTTAAATCTATCATGTAACAGAAATATATATTTACCATCTTAACAAGAATAAACATTTATAGTATATAATAGCGTGGTATAAATAAGTAATACCTTAGTTTTTATATTATTATTAAAGTTCTTATATATTATATTTATATTTCTAGATAACCGCGATGCCGATTCGTCAGAGTCCATCTCGCTGACGAGTCGCATACTCCCCGAAATGGCAGCCATGATATCAAAGCTGAAAAACTCTCCTTCAACGCCGACTTTGCCAACGCCCGTGTCCCTCGAAAGCAATCCGATTTTGGACTACTTCGATATTATCAAAGAGACAAGCTGCGCTGGACCCTGTCTAGTGTGGCGTATCCATGACGCCGTCAGGAAAAGTGATTCAAAGGTAAGTTTCGAGCTTAGCTGTTCTAAACAAGGTAGGTGTTGATTTTTATACAAAACAAATGAGCGATTTAAAAAATATACAAAAGTCCTCATTGTGTTATCATCAAAATATTTTATAACAAAATCACTCATTTGTATCCAATAATAGAATAAGTGAAAAGTAACAACCTGTAAATGTCTGCTGCTGGCTAAGTTCTCCCTTTTTGGCCGCAATAAATTTTAAATTCAAATATGGTTTAACGTTTTAATTTTTTTAACTTTGGCCAAAATAGAAATTAACAATAACTGACACGACGTCGAACCTATATTTTTTTTATAAGCGAGTACTCTCAGCACTCCAAAATAAGCGATCCTCTTTTAATCTTAGATATTTCCATAAAACCACATTGTTTTTTTAATTATTTCTTTTTTTTTTAAATAAAACTTCAAATATTTAGGAGTTTGAATAGCTTAACTATATTAGGGCCAGCTAGTGATTCAATAGTCGCTGATTCTATTTTAAGGCCGTAATACTCTGATTTGAACAAAAATATTTATTGTTAGATATGTTATTTATTATAAGAGACTTTAGAATATATAATATTCTATATCTATATATATATATAAATCTCGTGTCACAGTTTTAGTGTTTATACTCCTCCGTAATGGCTTGACCGAATTTGATGAAATTTTATGAGAATAAAAAGCGTTAAGGGTTAAATTTTATTTTTTATATTTTGGACAAAGTCTTTTATTTTATTTTTTTATCATGTGGTATTAATAATACATACAACCTCAAATTTTCATCTTTCTATCATCAACCCCTATTTTTTAATAGTGATATTAGTAATTCAATCATTTTCAACCTCGGTCGATAACTGGATCTATTAACACTTGATCAGTTTACCCCGTCAGGGGACTATTGGTGTCACTTCTCACTCTCTTGCAATAAGCTGTATCTCATTTCTTACACAGTTTTCGGAAAAAAATCGGCCATTATTATTGTTGTATCGATCGCAGTAGTGACGTTTAGAATTATAATTTCCATGTAATTCTCAACTAAATTTATTATAAATTTGCAGTGCTGTAATAATTATTATTATTAATTATTAATATTAAGAGGATTTCTACTGTATTATTGTTAAGGAAAAATATTGTGAAAGGTAAGTTAAATAACAAAAATGTGTGTGTACTTATGTACATGCGTTAGACATATTATAATAAAAAAAAAAACAAATAACGGGCCAACTTTTTCAAAAAGGTCTATCTCATAGCGTGGGACCATTGTACGAGGAGCATGAGCACATAGAAAACGTAGACAGAACCTAAAAATATAATAAAAAAATGTGCGATCGGGGGCCCCCGGGAGGAACGAAGTTCTTTGCGATATATTTTTTAACTTAAAACCTGTTTTAAAATGTAGATTTTTAATGGTTATATTTCTGTATATTTGTCACACTCCCGTTCTACGAAAGGCACGTAAAGCCGTTGGTCCTGCTTCTTACCTGAACTTTTACCGTTCGCGTCGGTTTACCGTCCTATCGGATTATGAGACCTGTGCTTACGCACACACTTTTGCACTATAATACGTCTTGCGCAGTTGGCAATTTTTTCTTGAGTTTGGCCATCGCGGTCGAAATCGGTCAGGAGGAAATTATTCTTCGAAGTGTGCTGCGTGTGGCCTCAGAGGCACACCCTGGCAACGATAGTCGGTGGAGATATCTCGCTACCGAGCGTGATTAACGCCATGTTAGAAATGGTCTCCTTCTGCAAGAGTATAATGTCGCAAAAGAGGTCGCGAAGTGGCAGCGCGAGGAAAATGCCTCCGCTGATTCGATCCGACGAAGAAGACCGTAGAAGGCGTAGGCGCTATGCGCACCTTAACAGCCACCGGGGGGCAAAGGGGGTTCCCTGTATCTGGGAACTCCGGGGCGTCACGGAAACATGCGCAAGCGATCCCGTGGCGCCCCCCGACTAGACGGAGAGGATACCGCTTGTTTTTTAGTGGGTATTCCGGCACCTTCAGCACCAGTGAGCGCCACATACCCCTTACGTCATGTAGGGAAAACGCGTAAAGGCATTTTTCCAACGAAAAAAAGGAGGAAATTGTTCCTACTTTTTTTATCACACCGAAAAGCGTTGCCCTTCTTAATCAACTCTCCTTTATATATTTCACATGTGTATATTTTATGTTATTTTTATAACGTTTTCAATGCAAAAATGTCAAATAAGAATTAAAATTGATAGATTTCATTTAATACCTTAGGAAAATAGTAATTTATTCAAAATTAAATATAAAATAGCGAATTATAAGTTAATAAAAAAAGAGTTCAAATTATATTTACATTTATATAGAATGGAAGTTCTCATTGGCCGCACACAATCCTTATTGTCAAATCTGAAAATTTGCACACTTCCACATACAGCCGCTAGAGTAGAAAGAATCAGTAAGAAAGAAAGAGGGGAAAGGGCGCTTGGAGGACAACGCTTTTTTGTTATATGACAATTTCTGCCAGGTCACTCTACTTTGCAGTAGTAGAAGAACTTTGTTCCAATAAATGAAAAAATATGTAGAGCATGTTGTACTTTACTTTATGCATTATTATTATATGCCCTGTACCGAACACTCATACACTGTACTGTATGGGCGAATGATTATCTTATTGATTGAAAAATGCACGGGATAAAATCCTTATTTTACCCGTACGAAGTCGGCTCGGGCAGCTAGTATTATATAAAAATTTACTTGGCGCTTGAACGGCATAGCAGCGCAAGTACTGCAGAGCCACGTAGCGCCTAGTTACAACTGTTTAAATAGTATAAAAACATTCTCCGTGAAAAAATACATACATATACCAACTGTCATGGTGATCACTCAAATGGTAACGAAGTTTATTAATCTGAAACAGATATTCCAACAATCGATTGTATAAATAAGCTGATATTATTTATAGCTAACTAGAGTTGAAAATAATGTTATATAAAAAATATGGTCCGCAAGGGTCGCCCAGCAGATGTACTAAATCATCATTAAAGAAACCAATAAATAATAGTAAAATAAACTAAAACATAGAATTTAATAATTATGTATATATTTATCTCATTATCATAATAATATCTTGCAACGAAAAAGCCAGTATACGTACCACACAATTGGCTATCCCCTAGCGGCGGCGAAGAAAGACACGCCACGTTTGCCGTCACGGCGTACAAGTCGGCCTTAATCCTGAAACGCGCCAGTAGATGTTTTACATCACTACGTTCTGAGCTATGACTATACATTAAAAGTATGTACAGTGCAGAGACACTAATTATAATTACAAACTGACTATAATAATATCATAAATAAAAGTGTGTAGCTATATAACAATAAAGTTAAATATACATTAAAATATGTACTTTAACACTAGACGAATTAACATCACATTTAATAATCAAGCACAGATTTGATTTGAAATATCTCAAATCAATCTTATATGTATGGATATATAGTTTTCATTTTAAATCAGCTATGTATTTGAATCTTTGTAATACCGATTCTGTCTATTCTAACAAGCACCTAAATCTAACATGTTCACCCTAAACACAACGCGCCCTGTCTGTTATTGTTTCAGACAGAATGTCTACCGCAGGATATGCCTCTGGCCAATCGGTACTCCTGTCCAACATTGTTACAATGCAACGATATCCGACGCAGTATTTCAAAACCTTTATTTCCATAACATATTAGAATCATTTGCTATATTTATATAATAATCTTTATCATAAAAGAATCATTTAAGATCGGACAATGTTTAATCTTTGTCTTCTGACTAAGAAAGGCCTTATTCCTGCGAACAATTTTTCATACATTTCCAATACTTCCAATTTATACCCTTGAAATGTTATTCTAATAAAAATATCTTCTATAGATTGAAGAATAAAAATTTATATCAGTCACATCCGTCATCCGTTTTTGCCAATATTGTATTTCCTCGATGCACATCATCTGTTCATAGTGATAGTGTTTCCCATATTTCTCGGTCAAAACGGTACTTCTTGACTAATCTCAGTAATTAGTGGAAACCCGGCCTAAAGATCACACGCGTTAGAACGTTGTCATAACGTATATGGTATGGGTACATCGGTTGACAGGAAACACAAAGTAAACGGGTATTATTTACTTTAGTCAAAAGCTTCAAAATTGTTATCCATGCAATTGATATATCTTTTACCTTAGCATTCATCAAATATGCGTTTAAAGCTTCGATAACTTTTGTTGCTTGAGGAAGACATCACGACGTATGTAGTTGCACAAATAGTACGTTTGTTTTTAAGGCAAAATAAATACAAAATAAATAGAACAGAGATAAAATAACAGTTTAGTATTATTTTGTCTACGGTACATATATTTGAAATTTCAGATGTTTATTGAATGCTTTCAACAGAGAAAATTGAATCTGATAGATAGTACGAGTACGTCAATGTAAACAAATCACCGGACATTTACCTAACTCTGAAATCGGGAATAAAATATTATACTCCGATATGCACTTAGGAGCCACACATTGCAACTGAAAAATAGAAAGCTTTTGTTTTTCGCATTAAATGCCCCGGGCCTTCGTTTAAATTCATATATGTTCGATCAGATATTGTTTTTTTTTATCAATCACGTGTTTCATTCAATTAAGATAAATAAAATAAACTCGGCTCGGTTATGATTTTTACCTAAGTAACTATAAAAACGGATAACTAAATGTTACATCGATTTGCACTTAGGAGTGGTAAATGAAAAATACGTATATTTTTGATTTTTTAAGAGTATATCGTTTTTGCAGTCTTTTGAATCCTCTTGTAATGCCCTGAGCATACCATATAAATGCATAATATGCAGATTTTTGTCGAATGATCATGATCACACTAAGACAAAAAAAACCGTTTGCCGTTTGAAAATACTACTCTTTTTTATATATTTGAACTATGTTTTGATTTCATTGACTATTTATTTTTTTATAGTATTTGATAGTTACGCAAAACATACTTTGCAAATATAACTTATCATGTAAAACACAATGTTTCATATAATCATACATAAGAGTCTGTTAACAAAACGTAACCAGCAGAGCAATTCTCTGAGAACTCACTTATGTATCTCATTCGCTTAATATTGCAAACAAAAAGTGATAATTACGCTATATTAATGCATCATTTCAATTTTATAATTATTAAAGTCATGCAATTTCGCGATCGTTTGCGTATTTGCTTTACAGTTCCGAAAACAATGATAATTAACAGGAAAAACGGAGTGAGTCTTTTTCAAAAATAACAAAAGGAAATCATATGTATTTTTGTTGTACAATGATATTTATATAATCTGGCTGTAATTTCTAGATAATATAGTCTGACGTCACCAAAACTATATTAATGTGAATTCTTTCGACTCAAACGCCGACGGAATAAAAGATGAACAGCGAACGAAATTTTCAGTTCGTATTGACACGCATTAACGGCGTCGTTATGTTTTTTATTTCCGTCACTTTTATCACTTTTATTACCATAAATTAATAATATTTATTTTTTATTATTTGTTTTTAGTAAAATTCCTTTCTATTTGTAGTTACATTATGAAAACGACTAAGCCACTGTCCTGACTGTTATCCAATTAGATATTCAAGTAGTCTGAGTACTGGATATTATAATAAGTAATTTATATGCAAATTATGTCCTTAGGCATATAAATAAGGGATTTATAAGGAATATAAAGAAAAACATTACACGCAGACGAAGTAACACTAGCAACAGGTAGTATTATAATAGACAAGCTACTCCGAGCGGTTTCACTCGCGTAAATGTAAGAGCCTGGCAAAGTTTCATCACAAACGGAAGATGTTATATGAACGCAGAGGTCAACATGCAAATAAATCATCTTTTTTTATTAAGAAAAACATTTCTTTTTATATAATTTCTCTAGCACTAGATTTTTTTTTGTGTTAATGATCATATTACATTTCATTTTTAGAACAACGTAAGATATTCTTATGGTGATTTCTCTCTCTTTCTGCCAACAACATTGCATTATAAAATATGTATGTTTTTCCGTTTATCGAGAGCGTAAAGAAAATTGTTCAGAATTTAACCGGCTATGTGTCATTGAGATTTAGTAAATTCTCGGAACCTTTTTAACTTAGTTTATTTTTAGTTAAGCAAATACTACCGATGTTTTTCCTATCAAAATTTAAACAAAAATTGTACAATAGAAACATTCCATAATAATCAGTAATCATAACCTTGTTAGGATAGATTCGTTCATTGAAACAAATCCACTGATATGGTAAATTGTATTGTCACCAGTACCAAAAGTTTGTGCAACATTTTAACACAATAAGCTGGTTTGAACCGGTTTAAAATTCAAGTATAACATTTGACGTTCGCGTTCGGCTAGCAATTGAATTAAAAGGGTGCTGTTGTGACTTTACTTTACTTTAATTTAATCCTGTAGCGTGACAAAAATTTTATGATTCTAAAACACTTATACCTGCCTACTTGAATAAAGAACATTGTATTGATTATAAACGAAAGCTAATAGAGAAAATATACAAGACAAATACATACTTTATAAAACGACGTATACGCGTAAAAATACAATTGTTTTTTTAACAAAAAGTTGCATCGTCTAAAGTAAAAATGTGATGTCATCTATATTTCAATCTGGGACTGCTAATATTTCTTTGCAGACAAGTAACTTGAAAATCTAGCAAATGTAGTTACCTAGGTAGTCGCCTTTCCTACTTTCTATTTTTAAAAGGATGTCTGTATATATGTAAATACTTCTTTGTGTATTTCAAATTGTCGTTATATCAGCCTTGTTACGTGGTCGCGTAAAAGATACGCCAAATATGGCAGAAAGTTAGGTCACGGATCGACTTTAGTTTACAATACCACTGTCATTGATCTTCTACAATGGCAGATGGTACAGTTCAGTTTAGGCTAACTGGCGTTTGAGTATTGGATAGAGCAGAGGTAAGACTTGAAACTCATAATCCTATTCTCAAGAAGCCAGAAGAATACAAGTTACAGAAAACACTCATTTTACTTATATATCATTACAAAAACACACTGATCGCTTGTGCTTTACTTTGAGTAATTAATATAAAGCAATCTCCGTAACAATTAATTAATCCAACGGATAATAGCTCAGTGATTAAAGGCCTCACTTGTAAATTTTGTTCAGCGGGTGATTAGTGAAAAAAACGATAGAAAGAGAGAAACCGGTATTAAAATAAACAGTCGGTAACCAACGTCTGCAAATAAGACGGGTAAGGCCGTAAGATTTCAAATGTTAATTGGAATCCGACCCGTTTTTTTTCGTTCTAGTAGAATCCACTCAACATATTTCCAATTTTACCTATAATTGTTCTATTTGTGCCAGAAGTATCTACGATAATAGGGGTTTCGGTTCAAGGGTTTCAAGTCGACTTCTAAAGTTTCATTCGTTTTTATTGCGTAGGTCTATTAAGACTTCAATATTTATTCTGATTGTACATGAATCAATATTAATACGCGAAAAACAAACGTTTTACCCCTTTTCTAAACATTGCACGCATGGTGGGCTTAGAGAATCGCCATGGTTAAAGGTTATATGGAGAAGAAGAAATGTATATTTGTGTTATAAATATATTGTATTAAATAAAATAACAACAATACTCATAGTTCAGTAGCCAATATCAAGCACATAGGTGAGCATATCATTCGTTGTCATACGGTTTTTGACATTTAATTTGGTTTCTATCGCCAAAGCGCGCAGGTTTCGCCTTTATTCAAATATGAATTCATAGGAGAATATATACATATATAATTAATGTTAAATCTAACTTTTATTAGCAATGAATCACGGTTGAGATTCGATCACTCCGAGTCCTCTTGTTATAAATAAATCAATAAAATATCTCATTTTAGAATGACCAACATAAACACGCGTTATCTCTAATAGCTTGCCGTAAAACAGCTTAATTATCAAAGTCAAATTTCCTTTTAACTTATTTCTGTATTTACTACAACTAAATTTGCAATTTCCTGATTATTGACTAGCCAATCACTTCAATTTCATCTTAAAATTAGGACGCTTTACTGATAAATTATTTCTATGTACTAGTATTCGAAATCGAACATGATCATTTTTAAAAATACTTTTCGATCATTCTTACATCGACTCCTATTTCCAATATATTTTCGTTATTAAACATAAAAAAAATAGTTAAAAAACTAAAAAACATACTACGTACAACCTATAAAATATTACTCTTTTTTTCATTTTATTGTCCAGAATAGCCAGGGTCATAAGAACGTCTGACAATTTTCATTAGACATCTCGAAGATGACAATCACGTTGAAAGATAGGTTAGATGAAGAAATAAAATATTTAAAAAAAAAGAGGAGCGGCTCAGCTCGGTTCAGTTTACTCTGTATTCCTTTTAACGTTTGCTACCTCAGTCCTTAATTTATGAACTAATTTGGAAAAATATTTTTTGTTTATGAGAGAAAACTCCTCTTTTAATTCCAATTAAATTTGAATTAAATAAGATTTGATTCTTACACAGCTTACTAAGCCAACGGACTGTTAATACCACTTATAACGCATATTAATTTTCAATCAAATTATAGGTTTCTATTACACCTATAGACACTGCAATTTAGCAATCAATTATCTGGAAGCTGTGCACTCACCATAATAAGATTTGAAACTATTGAATAGTAATAATACATAATATGTTAATCGTATACTCATAAATATATTTTAACTGAATTATAGTCACTATAATTATAATATAATATAATGTTAGCATTGAAGTTTACTTTTAAAGTTATAAGGAAGATGTACGATCAAGTCGAGTGACGGAGGCGAAGTGAAGTGATTCTGCAGTTTACCGTGCTTTTTTATACACTGGACCATGTCGATTACTCTGGGGGGTCAGATACCGCTAACACTATATATACGATATATAGTACATATATAATGTATATTATGGAATGAAGTTCACATATCTACGCAGAATCTTGAATAGCATTGAGTTCTTCTGTATAAAGCATACTTATATTACCATTGGAGAGAGCAAATGGATCTTTACAGAAGATTGGAGTTTCAAGCCCGGCCATGTACCGCTTCCACCAAGTTTCCATTAGTTGATTCATCATAGTTATATACATACAACTCCATATATCTAAATACAAATAAACCAAACCTATTCATAAATTTTTCCAGAATCTTTAAGAGAGTGTTACTAAATTCTAGTTTCATAGTACGCGTGCATATAATATATTTATCGTCGTTTTTATTTATTATTTTATTATTATTTGGATTATATCTCCGATACGAGTTGATCAATGAGGTTTGTAGTCAGCAATTTATATAATAAACGAATGCAATTCTAACTTCGACCTTGGTTAATTTCATTGTTATATATAAATATTCTGGTAATAGTGCTGAAATGGCCCAGTGGTTAGAATATACCAATATTAAGTGAAGATTGCGGGTTCTAGCTGGGTAAGAACCATTGAGCGATGAAGGAACATCATGACGAAACCTGCACCCTGCATTGGAGCAGCGTGGTAGAATAAACTCCAAGCCTTTACCACAATATTAAAAAAGAGACATTTTAAATGTAGATGTTATTTGACCTACTTACATTTTGCAAAGATTTTATTTATATATAAAATGAGGACTATTATTAAAAACAGTTACACCTTTTTATATATACATTATATTATCACGCAAAATAATAAATAAATCACTTAAAATCGAAATCATCATTTTTTCTTTAGAAATCACTGATCCACTCATCATTTATTCTATCTCTGGTAACAGAACTGGTATTGTGTTCCAGTTTAAATGGTGAGTTAGCCAGTGTAATTACAAACCAAATAATATAATTTTTTACTTACCGAGCTTGGTGGCAATATGCAATGATGACCACTTACCATAAGATTGTCCATTTTTCACCTCACTTTTATAACATAAAAGGACACAATATTACAAAATATAAAACCATAATTACGATAAAACTATTAAGTTCTGAGATAATGAAGATTGAACCAAAAATGGATCAATAGTTAAAATTAACTAAATCACAAAAAACAATATTTGTGATTTTTCATGAACCAAAGTGAAACATTATTGGGGAGTACAACTCGATTGATACAGACATCAGATCATAATCAGGTTACCAAAATGCTCATTCCATTTCATAATAATTATGAGCTGGCCCTCCCACGTTGATTATAAGGATTAAGTAGACTCCAGTCCAACCGGTCCCTTGCCTGAATCCAATACTATATTGATGATCTTAACAACAAAAAAATGTCATCTCATAAACCCACCTGTTAAAAGAGGCTAGCTCAATTCCCCTCCGCTTATTCAGTAATTATTATTTGTAATCTTTATTTAAATTGTAAATTAGTGATAAATATTTTAATAATGTTTCAATATTAATCAGCAAATATGTTTATCACATAAAATAATAACGCTTAGAAGGAGTGTAGGCCCAAGCGAATTGAAGTCATTCAAATTGTTACTAGTCTTAATACATTTGACGTCACGTCAGTCGTCACGATAAAGTGTAATAGTAAACAACTCGCGCAATTTTAAAAAAATGACTTACTGTGTAGTAAAATGGTGTCACAACAATCCACATAAAAAAATAAGGATAAGAAAATCACATTTCACACGTAAGTACTATTTGGCAACTTATAATTTTAGCTAACATACATTCATCAAAACATAAAAAGAATTTGTAAATAAAAGACGCCATTACAATAAAAATGTTACCAGCTATGGAAAATATATTTACCACGATTGCTTAATATTTTAAATAATAAAATTAAATAAATATTTAAAATGATTATTTTAACTTTTTTAAATTACGAATAAAAACATTAATACTGTTCAACAAATTATAATTTTTTTTCTTTATGAGTATACATAAAATAAAGCAATACTAAATAATTTTACTAAATAAATTAAAAAAAAGAGATCATTATAATAATAAAAACTAAAATGAAATAAATAATATTGCAATACATAATTATAATACTTATTGATTAATTGTTATCTTTTGTAGCTTTCCCTCGAATTCAATTGCTGCAGCTCGATGGATGGATAAAATACAACTTAATCGAAGAGAAGAATATTGGAAGCCAACTAAATCCACAAATCTACTATTTATCACAATTTACTGTCAGAAAACCTTTCAGCGTTGTTTAATTAATTTTAATGAAAAAAGAATAATGTCCAATATTATTGTCTGACAAATTGTCACATCTGAATACAACCTACGTAATAAATAATTCAAATTAATTAAATGCAAAAAAATATATTTCATAATTCAAGTTCAAACAATATCAATTTCCTCACCTTATGAGGAAAATGTGTATTCACTTGCATCATAATTCGGTCGTATGTTGGGGTGGCGGTGTATGTGACGTACGTGACACTTACACACATTTATTCTAATTACTTCAATTTTGAGCGAAAATTTGTATGACACTATCCTTCTAAGCGTTATTATTCTATGGTTTATCAATACTAATTATAAAATTGTGTTCTATAAATAGTAAAGTTAATTATGCCGTATTTACATTTTGCATTTAGTTCGTGGTTATTTCGAATAGTAGTAATTTGTCATACCCTTAAACTTTACGCTATAACCCTAAGGAGTGTATCATCATACACTTCTATTAATATAACAATCTTAAGATCAGAAACTCGTGTATGAAACACGCAATTATTATCCAAATGAACCTGAGGTAAAACAAATAATAAATAATATATTTGAGCAATAAGTACGAATAAACAGCCACCTATAACCATTGGCTAAATGTATGATGTGTAATGATGTATGTATAAAAATCATATACTATCTGTATATATATACAAACACATGTAATATATATATATATATATATATCTATATTACATACAGCCGTCTGTTCCCACGTTAGTCAATTAAATAGGCATTAAACCTGTATTTCAGATAACATCCTACAATTGACGCAATTGTGTTTGTGCAGTAGAATGTATTGTTTTATTATGATTCTACTGGTTAGTGAATATGTCTCGTTAGTAAATGAAACTCGCGGCGGTTCTTATAAATTTGTCGACAATTTATATTTTATTTTAGAGAGAAAAACGAGCAAATAAGCCATGCTAAAAGGTCACCAATTCATAGATGCCTCATTAAAGCCGGATACTAAGATTTTATTCTCTAATTATAGCCCAGCAATACAGTTTTTTGCATGCGAAACTATATCTATTAATATAAAGAAGTAAACGCTTTTTGAAAACGCTATTTAATTATTATTCTTTCAATTATCCTTAAAGTACTACGTGCTAAAACAAATACAGACATAATTAAAATGAAGAGAACAAGTGCTTTTCTCTTATAATTTTCACTCTATTTTCTTGAGATCCCATTTAATCTAGAGAGCTTCACTATTCAAGTAAATAGTTTAATAGTGAAAAACAAAACTATAAGTTTAGATAATGGAATGGGGTTTCGAGAGGCCGATACTGAGACTTGAATAAAAGATTAAAATATGTTCTACCGGATTTTTAATTTAAACGTGTCCGTTTAAGTGTAGAGTAATTACACTATTATCTTCAAGCCAGCTAAAGATTATCAAGTTTAACAATAAATAATTTGAGCTTATATGCTTTTGCGATATCCTCTCAGACTCGGGTGTTTTGAATAGGACTTAGTTTGTTTTATAACAGGTGGAATTGCAAATGGGCTAAGATGGTTAGTGGTCACGACAACTTAGACAATGGCGCTTTAAGAAATTCTATTCGCAAATTTTTCGCCAATCTTGGGAATTAAGAAGTTATGTTCTTTGCGTGTTACATACATACAAGAATAACGTAACGAGGTTTAGTGGCTGGTCAAATGATCTTGGACAAAGCGATCAAAAAGACTTCCTTGGTTCCTTGGCTATCGGTCTATATATTTTTTATATAATTAAATTTTATATTTCTTATGTACGCTATCGTAAAAATATTAAAATAATAATATTTTACGTATCCTTTGATTTCATCGATAAATGCAATCAAAAAAATATTTTTAAATAATTGTATTGAAAGTAAATATAAGTTTAGTTAGTTTTGGTTCAAATCGGTAAATAAGCGTGAACTGATCGACAGAAAAGTTCTTACACTACGAAGGTGTTTTCTACTTCGCTCTAAATCGAGTTTTTATTTAAGCAGTCATCTGGGTCGTATTACGTTCCATTTTACAGAATAACATTTTTATACCTTAAAATATTTAGTATGATAGCCTTGGAAGACAAGACTTTACAAATAGAAATGAAAAGTATATGTAACAGTGATTAAATGGTCTGCCGTCCATGTGGCATAAGTTATTATATCGATCGAGCCTTTATTTACACTGACTGACTCACGATTCATACATTTAAAATAAAAACTAATGTTGATAACTGCAAAACTTTCTTGGTAGAATGAATCTCTCATTGAAAAAAATAAACAAGAAGACAACACGATTGCAATATTTTTACTACCTGCATTTCTACAAGCTACGTTTTTCACCCACGCATTTTAATTATTTTATGATACGCTATTTCAACGATACGATAATAGTATCCAGGCTTATTTATATAACCTTGGAAATAATAAATGTTTCTAAACATGAATTTAAGATTAATTAAAAAACTTGATTGTAGCAAAACGTTAGCTGGAAACGACGTTTCAGTTAAGCGAAACAAGACATTACAAAATATTTTTTAAAGGCGATTATTATAATTTTAAAAATTAAGTTTTTATCATTTTGTAAATGTAATAATATAGTTTAAAAAACTTCAAAACACGCTTTAATAGCAAATTGAACTAAAAAGTAGAAAATAATTTTTAATTATTGATATTTTATTCAACAGCCATAGAAAATCTACTAACTCAATATACTTCAATCGTTTTCAATGATTCTAAAATAATAAATAAACATTAATTTCATAGTAAAAAAGCGTGGGGTGCTTCATATTGATTGTTTTAAATATATCAGTAGTACCTATTTATAAAAGTAGAGTTATTACAAAAATATAATAAAAAGCAAGCCACGCTTTTTTACAATGATTTTTTTTTTCAAAAATCTCACTCGCCGTACTCTGCCGAGGCCGGATGTCGATTTTTATCCCAATCGGAGAACATGCATATGTAGGGGGAAGTGGGGCTATGTGATGGGGTGTCAATCAGGGGGACACTTCGGAATTTTTCTACTACGCGGAGTTTGGACTTCGGCCTTCCTCGCGACACGGCGTTGGCCCGGCTGCACGAAAACGCACTTGGAAGGGCGGCTCACAGGGTGGGGAGAAAGTCAAATTTTTGTATTTTTTTGTGTTTGGTCTTTAATACGTGTGCAAATTTTCAAATCAATTGGACAGCTTGAAGTGGGTGAAAATTCCGTTACATAGATACATACAGGTCAAGCTAATAAAAGCGTGTTAAAAAGAACAAGTTGTAAGTTGTTGAAGGCATCGGTTCAATGTGTTTCGTATTTCTTACAAATACATTGGGAATCGCTCGCTCATCATATGATCATACTCCACACTCATATCTTTTTATTTGACATTTTACCAAAAAAATTATATTTTTATATAAAAACTTTTTACACTTTAACACTCGCTTAGGACGTCTCTTCGGTTTAGACTTAAAGGATGTTGCCTTAAAGTCGTCAGAAAATGTTGAGGAAAATTTGCATTGTTTTAGTTCTACAAAAATAAATTTAAAACATTTATTTTTAAATATAAATTATTTAAATTAAAAATCGGAGTAGGTGGATAGTAAATAATATATTAAATATCATTTTTAGGGTTCCGCACCTTAAAAGGAAAAAACGGATCCCTTATAGGATCACTTTGTTGTTCGTGTGTCTATCTATTAAGACCCTTTATCTCAGGAACCCATGGAGGTATCGAGTTGAAATTAAACGATATTCTCAAGTCTACAGTCTCTTGGAGCTGTGAAAAAATCAAACTTCTTAGTTAACGTAAAAAAAAGATACGGTCGTTTATGCCGCAAAAACGTATATTTCGACACTCTCAAGGGAATCAAAATTTATAAGGATAGGCAAGTAATACCGTCTTATACTAAGTACAAGTATAAGGAAAAATCTGGAAACTATACATTTGTAACGAAATCATAATAAAACAGGGTATTTATTATAGGGTATATATTAGGTCCTTACATATGAAATTGGCGTTTTGTACGGGAGCAATATAAAGTCAATTTTTTTTTGTAAAATATATTTAATTAATCAAAGTATGCATGTTGTTATCTATGCACTTTTGCCATCTCATAGGTAGTTCATTGATCCCTTTACTATAAAAACCATGGGGGCGAGAATCAATAAACTCTTTGAAGGCGGTTTGGACTGCCGCATCGGAGATGATTTTTTTTCCTTGTAAGAAATTCCGGAAAAAATGGTAATCTGTTGGAGCAAAGTCCGGGGAGTACGGTGGATGTCGCAGATATTCCAATTGTAGCTCATCTAACTAAGTGGTTGTTTGTTGTGCAGTGTATGGTCTTGCGTTGTCGTGAAGCAGTATCTGCCGTAATCGTTTGATCAGCAGCGCTAGTCCACCAAACACTCACAAGTAAATTTTTCTGAGTCAATTTTCGTTTAGTGCAGGATTTGGCTGGGTCTCCAGGGTTCAGCCATTGCGACGAGCGCTTCCGATTATCGTACAGTATCCACTTTTCATCACAAGTAATGATTCGATTTAAAATCCCTTCATTATTGTGGAGGTTGAGCAAAGTAACACAGCAGTCGACGTGTGTTTGCAAGTTCGATTCATTCAATTCATGAGGCCATCCCCATCATTCAAGTTTTTTTACTTTCCCGATTTGCTTGAAGTGGATTAATACAGTTTTATCACTTACCCCGAAGCCTGCAACTATCTCTGAAGTGTTTTGTGATGGATCCGCTTCCACAATAGCCCTTAATTCTTCATTTTCCACTTTGGTCTCCGGCCGTCCAAGGGGTTGGTTCTGAAGGTCGAAATTTCCAGAACGTAAACGTTGAAACCAAAAACGTACCGTGCTTTCTTTTGCGACACCAGTGCTGTACACATCATTATTCCTTTGAGCTGTTTCTGCAGCACTGGTGCCACGCTAGTCGTACTCGTGAATATACCGATATTTAACACTAAAACTATGACACGAGATTTTTATATATAAAGATTAAGATTGTTGTGTTATATTTTGTCAAGAACTACATTAATTCCTTATATTTACTTTTTTTATTACGGTACATTAACTTTGTCGGCATATTGTTAAGATAGTTTTGCCTAAAGCCTAATTTCAGCCTGAAATTTATATTAATTAGAATATTATTCGTGCTAAGACAGGTTGTGTAAAGTTATAACAGACGCAGCAATAAATCAAAAGCGGTATTATTTACATAAGTCAGTCCTTAAACCATATACAGAGAAATGTTTCATCAAACTAATTAAAGTCATACCTTCTGAAATGCTGAATGGAACACTTCATACCAACGGATTATTCTATTCAGTTTTATTAAATTCCAAAATTATATCAACTATTTGAACGGTGCACTATTCAATGCTCTAAATCTGAGTGCTAGTGACCAATACAAATTGAAATGATCTACCACATTTGCTTTCATTTCAAGTTAAATATTTACAAGCTTCGTTGGTAGCCGTTCAATTTATGCTTTAATAAATTATTAGCTCAATTTAAATCGATTGAAGAGCCCAGATAGTGGCTTCTCGCCCGGGCAAGCCCCACTCAGTTTTCATGTGCTTAATTTGTGTTTATAATTCTTCTCCAGCTCGACGTTGAAAGAAATCGTGAAAAATGCTGCATGTGTGGGATAAAAATCGATAACATGTATAAAATTTTCCTCCTAAGGAGACTTTCACCGGCATTTGTATTATACAAGGTTTTTTACTTTTTTTATATATTTTTTTTATTTAAATTGAATTTATGAAGACAATAAACATTTCGCATTTCAAAAAATTCGATCACTAAAACTGTGAATTAAAAGTAATTTTGCTTATTTTTGATTGACGTCATCAAAACTGTAATATAAATATTGATATGACTGCTAACTTCATCTCTGAGATCTTGAGCTTAAATCTGCCAATTTGTTAATAGAATTTTTATCGGAGTAGGTAATATTGTATACCTGTGCCTCGAAAAGCACGTGCGTGCTCTCTAAACGTGTCGGGTAACCATCTCATCTTATATAAGTGTGTGTGACACTTGGGCCTTATAATCCCGAGCTATTGGCTAGTTCTTGGAAATTACATTATAACCTAAAAATACTTATGATTTAAATTTATTAACACAAAAATAACCTGTAGCTAATTTAAAATAATACTAATTTCAAGCTACTGGAGATTAGAAACCACTACATTTATTTACCTCCAAATTAGCAGATTTTTGTACATTTGAATTTATATTCCAGACCGATTTCGACCAGCGCGGCCAATCTCAAGAGAAATTAGCCAACTGTGCAGGAGATATTAAAGTGCATAAGCGTGTGCGCAAACACAGGTCCCTCTCTATTCCCTAACTCGCATAACCCGATAGGACGGCAATCCGTCACGACCAGTAAGAGTTCAGGCGCAGGACCAACCAACGGCTTTATGTGCTTTCCGAGACATGGGAGTGTACACACTTTCAACTTCCAGACTCCGGGCTGAGAATTTTCGGCAGAAAATCTCAATAACATTTTGTTGTCTCGACCTGGGAACCCAGGACCAACGTGTCTGCGGCCTTACATGTAGCCACTAGACGAACGAGGCAGTCATTTGAATATATATAGGATAGGTGAATGTACTGGGTCAACACATGGCAATAATACGTAACATCTCACACGCCGTAACAATTAGGACACTGATCAACATAGATAACAATATACAAATCAAATGCCCGACTAACCGTCATGGATATAAACGGGCATTGTAATGGAGTGATATATCGAATATTGAATGACGTTCATTCAGGCTATTCAATCTAGTACGACTTATCCAATTAATGACAATGTCAGTAATTAAAATTAGTATATTATTTTGCATATTTTAAAATGCTTTCGGACTCTGCAAAGTCAATATCTTTTTTAGGTTTATTCGATTTTATTATAAAACACGTCGAATATTCAGATATACAAATTAACACCATTAAATTTTATACTATTGATTTAATTTTAGCCAAAAATATAATAATAGATAAACGTCAATTTGATTTTCATATATATATTTAATGGGTGAAACAATCGAATCAAATATTACGGGCGGAAAAGTAGATCGTAAGTTTCATGCCAGGTGTGATATTATGTGTTGGTTGTGACCTGGTTTTACGACTGAGTCTGTAATAGTTTCAGAGCAATTAAAGGCGCCTGATATTTAACACCTTAGTGTCTCGATTGTAAGCACTGACAATATGAGGAGCTTATCGTCGTCGAATGTCTGCGTCGTTAACGACGTATTGTCTACACTGAGACAACATTCTGCTCCCCTATCTTAATATTATATTTATAAAAAAAGTAACAAAATTAATTAAATAATCAATTTTTATATAATGAAGTGAGATTTATTTATACATAATACAACAGGTACTAAATACAAATATTTCAAATTTTGTTCATCTATTCTCTAGCTTATACAGCTACAGATCGTAATGTGCAGAACTTGGTAGGGCTTTGTTTAGGCCTGTATGAGTTGGTACAACCAACTTAACACATATTCTACCGCCTATCGCCTACAAAGGTGAGTAAATCAGTGCAGCTAAAGGCAAAATGGACTTATCTTAGTTTCCAAGATTTCTGGCGCATTGGCGATGTAAGGGATTGTTAATATTTCTGCTGTAACTGATGGATATTTAAAGTATTTATAGTTAAAGAAAAACATATAATAAATAACGCATATTTATTAATATGCACCAGACACACACGAGGGGAGTAGAAAGAGCATAAGAGAGCGCCACTCCGATTGCCGTCACGGCATTTAAGTGGATTTTACCCCTAAGTCTTCAATAGAACCGAACCGAATAGATGGTTCTCAAATGAAATAATAATCATTGAATATTAATAATTCAACGTTAATGATGCATCAAACAGCTACTTTACATGCATAATATCTTGTCTATGAAGTTATTAATAGCACGAAGGCTACATTAGCAGTAAGCGTCATTTATTGAGTTAATGTCATAACGCTCTATTATTAAGCTAAAGTTCATTTATATATTTAAAATTATCTCTCTCAACTTACAGACAGTTGAATGTGTAAACATAATACAAATGTTTACGTTACTTTAGATTATACTAAATAAATTCACAATATTTTAGACGAAGTTTGAACGCTGAAATTAAAATGATCTAACATACGTTCAATATAAATATTATATGATATTTTTTTGGAAACTATCAATTATGTCTCATGCATTCGTGCTTCAACTTCTATTACTAATAAAAGGATAATAGTTATTATCAAAATAATTTATAAGTACTAGTAAGGAATATCTAGTAAAATTAATTATTGCTAAAATAATTTATTCGGAGCGAATTAATTTAATCCTAGGAGCTTTTCAACATCGAATCTCGTGAACGGTCACTTATTATATTTCGTTTCCGCGAAATCACATCTTCTACGGAAGTGGTTACTTAAAAATAAGAAGTGAATAATTATTCATGGTAAATTAATAAATTACATATAGGTAATTAATTTAGCTACTAATTCAACTTTTATAACACATGCAAATGATACTTAATAGATATATAGATAGTAGGCGTTAATTACTCGCGGGATCTAATGACAAATTATAATAGTAGACATATTGTAAACAACTCAGTTACATAGATAGATATAAAAAGAGAAAAACATCATATATAACCAAACTGTAACAATATAAAAATAATAAGAAAAATACAATGTCCAATAGTGTGACATTGTAAAACTTTGACCAATCACTTTTTCTTGTTTGCTTCACAAGATTAACATTAGAAGCATTCTATATAATGGGTTAAAATTATTTAATAGTATACGGAATAGTACAAAAGCGTGTGCAAGTGTACCTTTAAAAAGGAACTAAACTTTTTTGTAAGGGAAAATGTATATGAGTAAAATTAGTAAATATTATTCTATATTTAAATTTAATATTGCTTAATATTAATTAAGCGCACATATTTATATATCCTTTTTTGGGTCATCGTGGGCATGTACTGCCACAGGTTCTACCACTGAAACAAACTTTGTATATAAGTTAATATGTATTGCTCATTGTACAAGTGAACTGTAAGGTTCTATATGAGTAATGAAGTTGAACCTGAACATAATAATTGCCACTTTTAAAATAAACTTCATTACCAGCGTTTGATGATGACGTTACAAAAACGGCGTCAAAGTGACGAAGTCTGTTAATTCATTAATTTTAATCATTGCATCTGAACGAGGAATAATCTCTTGCTCTTGAACGTCATCAATCGGAACATTGCCAATGCAATGTCAATGTTTGTTGTGATGTATTCATGTCTGCAACTTCATTGGTTTTTTTTTTATTCCATAGAAAGGCGGACTATCATATGGGCCACCTGATGGTAAGTGGTCACCAACGCCCATAGACATTGCCATTGTAAGAGATATTATCATCGCTTACATCACCAAAGTGCCCACCAACCTTGGGAACTAAGATGTTATGTCCCTTGTGCCTGTAATCACTCACCCTTCAAACCGGAACACAACAATACCAAGTACTGCTGTTTTGTGGTAGAATATCTGATGAGTGGGTGGTACCTACCCAGACGAGCTTTCACAAAGCCCTACCACCAAGTAAATAGGTAAAGTTTTCACGAAATCATCTGAACGAACGCTCCAGCTATAAGCAATCATCGGTATAGTAATCAAAAAGAGCATTGCTATATATGTCAAGCAATTTTGACGTCTTTCAAGCCGTCTTGCTCCTCGAATTTTATGGTTATATCGATTCCTGCTACCTTAAAATAAATTAGAACCATGTATAAACTATACATGTACATGTACTCTACAAAAAGACCGTTTCCACTTTAAATAATTCTGAAGCATAGTTTTGTTTAAGATAGTTTAAATAAACTTATATTTAAGTCATTCATTTATATTTAGTCAAATTCAAGACTCACGACTCTTGACATGTATAAGCTCACAAAAGCCTATTGGAAAAATAAAGTGGATGTTACTAAAATACAAGTGCTAAAGCTTGGAAGTTTATTTGAAAGAAACACCATCCTAAATCCATACGGGTAAAAGATTTTATAACAAAGATTAAATATACAGCATGTAACAAAACTCGTGTCCGACCCGTGAAGTGGTTATTAGGTATCGTGTGTCAGTTCTATTTATGTAAAAAAAATTAAAACACTAAGCAAAAAAATTTTCCCGGATTTTTTTCTTTTTATTAAATGACGAAAATTACATTGCAACACAGGTGCGGGCAATAGCGCTCGATAGCTCTTACCTATCGGGTAGCTAAGACACGAGGTCATGACCTCAGTAGTCCACATTTTTACCACCAACAGTGTCGTTAAACACAATTAATATATTTTTTTAAGTATTTTTTTTGCTTAGTATTTTAAATATTATTACATAAATAGAACCGACACACGGTCACGGTACTAACCACTTCGTGGATCGGACACGAATTTTGATACACTCTGTATATTCATTTTTTGCTGATGAGACATCTCCCACTCCTTTCTTTATCGTTTTAAATATATTAAATTTTTTCGGTCATGCCTAGGATGCTCATTACAAGATAATAATCATGTGGCAGTTTTATCTATAAACGGACGGAAACAAAATAAATTTGTCTTAAAAGTTAAATGTACAGTATAGAATATATATTTAATTTATTATATGTATATATATCATTAACTATTTATTGGCCCGACCTGGGAATTGAACCCAGGACCACCGGGTCTGCAGCCTTATATCTAGCCACTAGACCAACGAGGCAGTCGGTTAGTTATTGGGTTTTTCTGTCAGAAAATTCTCAGTAGCAGCCCGGAGTCTGGAAGTTGGAAGTGTGTACACTCCCGTGCCTCGGAAAGCACGTTAAGCCGTTGGTCCTGCGCCTGAACTCTTTCCGGTCGAGTCGGATTGCCGTCCCATCGGATTATGAGAGCTAAGGAAAAGAGAGTGCACCTGTGTTTGCGCACACACTTGTGCACTATAATATGTCCTGCGCAGTTGGCTAATCTCTCTTGAGATTAGCCACCGTGGGCGAAATCGGTCTGGAGAACCTTATTATATATTATTAAGTAAATAAATCATTATTAAATTACTTTAAAGTTAATCACTTGAAGTTTCAACGATAACTCATTTCCAACGACATTATGTGAGAATTTTGATTGAATTCAATGAATGGTAACTTCTTTATTTAAAAAATGGTATTGACTTTAAACAATGTATTCTATTCTTTAAACAAATTCTATGCAAACAGCTTGTAACGTTTAATCGAACAAGAAACTCGGTACTAAACTGGATTATTCTGTATTACCCACGTCCTTTTATAAGCCTATAAAGTTAAACTGTCATCGTTCTATTCGGCTAACTTTACTTCAAGGATAATCTGTATGTACATAAAATAACATGTCCTGACTGACTGACTGACTGACTCATTATAGCCGAGCGTAAACTATTGAAGCTAGGGCCATGAAATTTGGCGAGTATAAAATAGATCATAATTAACATATTTTATTATTATTGATTATGTCGCGGGCAAAGCTGCGGGTGAACCGCTAGTAAAGTATAAAAAAAATATTTAAAATTATCTAAAATTAATCTTATTTAAATAAATTATCCAGTGAAATGTAATTGTGTATTTTTTTTTGTGTTTGTGGATGCGAGCGTGCATGTGTGTATGTGTGTGTCTGTGTGTGTGTGTGTGTGTGTGTGTGTGCGCGTGTGTATTTGTGTGTGTTTCAGTTATAGTTACAATTAATTAAGAAATAAACCATAAATGAATCGAATATATTTTTAATTAAGTTAATAATATTTACAACCAATGGATTTATATTTCCGCCAAAACAATTGATATTAAGCATTTAATCATGTGCCATTATTTTACACGATACGTAGGTGACATTTTGTTTATTTAAAGATGATTTATTGTCACCCTCAATTGTTTCACATAAAATACAATTACTTTTCAAAAATTATAATTACAATTAAGCAACGTTGTCCTGGTCTTGTAAGAAAAAAGTGTCTCTAAAAATGTTTCAGAAGTTTCGAAACCGCATATCCTTGACGTAAAGGAACTGCTTTTACGTTTCTTTTAACAACAATCAGCATAAATCGTATAATATAATAAATATCCATATACTCATTTAATTATTAAAATGAAAGCTAAAATTTTATTTCCCTTGAGCAAAACGGGTGGTTTGTTTTTTGCCGAGTGACCTACGCCCATGACCAAGTATAAGCCACTCTTTACAATGACATTCCGCCGGCAACTATGGGAGTTATAATGTAATATTCTTTGTGTTATCACAACAGCTGAATTCTCTTTTAAGCGAATTTCTTGGAAACATATCAATAAAAAGATTTTTTCTTTCACGGTAAAATAACTGATGAATAGGTAGAATCATTTCTAGTACAACGCCGTACTTTTGTACTTTATAAGTAACAGCTAAAATCTTTTACTTTACTTTTATTATTTTACTATTCATAACATTAGTACTAACACGTATCATATCACAGAGAATAACACTCGAAAGACGCAAGATATTATATAGTACAAACCCAAAACCGTGTGCGCAAACCCGAGTGCGTTTATTATTTTACCTTCATAATGCTTTGGGATGGCAAATATGACCGGAATAAATCCAGGCGCAGGATCAACGGCTTAATACGCTTTCAGAAGCACGGGAGCGAATACAATGCTCACTTCCAAACTTTGAACTCCTACTATGAATTTCTTAAGAGAAAATCTTTTGCATAAGTTTTTACAAGTCAGATGGGGATTAAATCCAGGACCTTGCGATCAATTTGTCCGTTTGTCTTTATTTCACCCAGGAATACAAAATAGCAATGGATCGACGTGATTTTTTGCATGGAGATATATTATGGACGGGACAGAGAGACCTTATATCCCAGAATGCATCACAATTCTTCTGGAATTGATCTGTAGCGTTATTCTGTAATTGCCGCATTATACTGAAATATTTGAACGGATTTTGATGAAATTTAGTTCATATAAATTCCCCTTAGATAGACTTTGTAAAATACCCATGCAAAATTAATAGTTGCTGTAATGTATAGATGTTTCACATAAAAAATATGATGAAATTCGGTATGAAGAGATTTTGGGAAAATATACATGATTCTTCAATGTGTATCTATGTGCTAAATCTTCAGGTAAGTGTAAATGAAATGATGACATCACTCTATTTTTATTTTTAAGATGTAGTGCTTCCACTCTTTTGACCATAAATCCGTTGAAGTATATTCATGATTTAACATTCTGAGGATTTCATATTTTAAAAGAAAATCCGGCCGAGTTTAGACTTTAGAGTTGACTTTTACAATTGAAAAACTTGTTCGTAGTTTTAACATTTAAATCTTAGTTTAGTCTTATATTAGAAATTGTTTTTTGTTGAGAGATATCTATTAGATCGTCATGGACGTGGGACCGACTTGTATGCTGTGGCGGCATGACGCTCTGTTAAACCGCTTCACCGACACTTTCTACTTCCTGATGAATACGTAGCGCGTATACTTAATTGCTACATATCATTATAATAATGAGAAAAATATTTTTATTTTATTAACAACAGTAAAAATTCTTATTAATTTATCTATATTCTTATTATTAAACTATATATTGGTTTTATTTAAATATTCATTCTTTCAATAGCCATCAATTTCGATGATTACATCAGCCAGGTGTCATTTGAAGGCAACATATTGTAACTACGTACAATATCGTGAACGTCAATCCATCAGCGTCACACATTAAAACCTCCATGCTTACCACCTTTTCATCCCCTCAGTAATTGATTTTGGCAAATCTAATTTTAACTCTTTGAACAAGAAATTTCCCTGTCCTAATTAATATTTATTCAAATCTGTAAAACTAATATTTAAAAATAAAGTTAAAAAAATAGCCCTTAAATGTCCCACTACTAGGCTCTGGTCTTTCCTTTTGAGAAGTAGGTGTGCCCTAATAAGGGTAGGGTTGGTGATAAAAGTGACAGTTATCCTAACGATATTTTCCATCACCGCAGAACATGCGATGAATTATAAAAACAAATAAAGTACATAAAAATTCAATGGTTCAAAGGTTTGAACTCGTACGCCGGGTTATGTGGGATTCTTACCCACTAAAACCACTGCGATGGCCGTCCTGGGCACTGATCGGAGAGGCTACGGCATCAAGTTGATATAAAGCATCCGCGGCCCCTCCAGTACTGTGCTCCGCTCGTGGCCTGGCGGAGCTCTCCTCAGGGGGCGAAAATAATCTCGCCCCCCTGCACTCCTTACGGCAACATAAGGCCATCCCGGCTGCCGTCCTCCTCATTTGAAATAGAACACGTGAGGCCCCTACCTCACGCATCCACGGCCCGGGGGTTACGTCCTATCTTTTAAGCCCCGGGCAAAAGAAAGTCATTGACCCCGACGTGAGTACCATCACGGCTTCTTGTTTACAGATAATGTATTCTAAATAAGTTAATACTTTAATATTCGATTCGATGCAGTCTTCTTGTTCTATCAACGATTTATACATATTTAGTGAGTGTTGTGAGTATTTATGAAACATAAACTATAAAATAATATTAGTTTTTAATTATTTATTATTATCAAATGATGCGTCGTGGTCGTATCGTCGTCGTCGTTACGTCGAGTTAATAATCTAGTTATTTGCAAAATATTTACAATGAGTAATTTTTATAAGAAGATTCAAAAGAAAAAACAAAAAAAAAATTATATCCTTTTAAGATAATATTTACCCCTCGATGGTTATCTTTGTTTATTTTGGTCTCTACTTGAAATAACGATTACTTATGAAGGTTCTTGAAATACTTTTATTTCATCCAACATTCAACGTTGTATTTAATTTTTATACATTATGTATGTGTGATTATGTAACTTTTTAGGTGATAATTAATATTTTAAATTTAAAAATATTACTTTGTAATTAATTACTCATCCATTATTATCAACAAGTCATCATTTGTGAAACTAACTTGTAGTAATTAAAGTAACATTCTACGAATGACAAGATAAAATTTATATTCTTTACAGATGACCATTCATTTATGGTTAAAATTGGAACACGAGAAAATTAAATTGTAAAACGGGTTGTTTTAACGATTGAATAATAGCCACCGACAGTCTAAATTAAGCATCGAATTCATATTGTGACAGAAAATAACATAATAGCAACAGAGTTATTTCAAAATTAAATTATTTTGTTTATTACTGAATATAGATGAGAAAATGTGATATATTAGGATGATTAGGTGACTGATAAACCTTGCTCACAAACAGCACCACATCATAAAGTACAAACCACTCTGTGCGAACCACACACACACACACAAACAATGCGAACCAAGCGTTATGTTTTATAGAATAATAAATTGAAAATGGGTCGTATCTACGACGAATGGACGATGAATTTAAAATATATGTTTACAGGTTTTTTGTTTTTACCTGATAGTAGTGGTCACCACTATAGACTTTTGGCAAAGTGAGAAATATCAATAGTCAATGCCCCGCTAAACCTGGGAATTAAGTGGGGGTTCTACTTACTCACTCAGTCTTCGAACCTATTCCGGTTCGAGTAGAGGAGTACTAAGTATTTCTGTTTTGCGCTAAAATATGAGCGGGTATCACCTACTAATACAATGGATAAACACCTATCTAACGGCTACATTGAATCTTTGATTGTAATTAATTTAATTTAAAAAATAACCCCCTAGAAGAAAAATGTCTTAGAATAATTCCTTCTTACCCACTTTATGTAAGAAACTCCTGCGCTTATTTATGTACATCTATGTTCTTACTTTATTGAGTAGACACTGTCGAACATTCAGAAATGTAATAAGTAATGAGAGAGATTTAGTATATGAATTCTAAAACAGATTTAAATATGGCGTAGTAAGCTAGGTTAGTTTTATTAGTATACAGTCGTCCCAATATTATAGTCGATTTACTTTAAAAAAAAAGTAAATGATCCAAAAATGCTTTTTGCGTTTAAGGTATTTGAATGTAACTTCGTAGACCTGAAAGAACTAATCCATTCATGTACCGTCCCGAGTTCATGAACCTTGATAATGTTTCACTTATAACGAGAGAGCAAAAACAATATTCTAGGAGATATTCTCAATATGTTCTTTTCCGTGTTTCTCTTTATCCAGAAGTGTATTCAGCACCTTAAAATACAGTAGCATAGGAGGTTGACTTGAATATAAATTATTTGTAACATTTTTGAAAATCAAATATTTCGAATATTTCCATTCTTTTACAAATCATAAAGATTTCGTTTACAAAATCTTATGAAACAACCTTAGTTTATGCTAATCGTAAAGTTGCTGATGAAATGTTAAATGAAAATATTAACAATTTATTATATGTATGGAAAATCTGTAATCATAATCTCACATCGCAGTTGAAAGTTAAATCTATAAAATGTTTTGAAAACTATCACAATAAATATTGTTTTTTTATAGATAAAATCTATAAGCTCTTATGTTCTGAGCATGTCAGGTCAAAATGGTCATATTATTGCAATATCATCAATCTTTAGACAGACGAGCAGATTTTAACTAACGACTACAGTTGAAATACAAAATGAAGCAGCATTGGAATTAAAAACCGCATTGAAAGCGGTCAAAAATCTGTCACAAAGAAACAGGTGCGACAGGCCTTAGAATTTTGCTTGAATTTTTGAAAAGCAACCTGAGATTGACAACTCTCTCAATAATAAAATCATTTTATACCTATCTGAAAAAATACTCCAAACCTACATCCATGATTAAGAATCTAAAAATATAATTTATTAGATACGCCGTTAGTGAACTATGATAATTGAAACTTTTGAACGGCAAACCGAATGTAGGTCCTCCTCCATATGCGCACCACGCGGTACTGACGCTGCGCATGCATTTTAGCCCACGTGTAAATAATACAACGTACTCTTAGTTTACTACGTAAATTTTATATTCAATGAGTGCCATCTATCGAACTTTCAGCGTAAACGTGCTGTAACGTTTGTACGTCTTTACCCAACGACGAGTTCGTCGTCACTGAGGACGTAAAGTGCATTCTGCGCAAGCTTGCAACCGATTCAAATTAGTATTCACATTTGTGTAACAACTTCACAGTTACTCACATATAGTACAGATGAGAATTTTATTTATTCATGTCACACGATTTCAAGTTACGTTCTAGTGCTCAGAAAATCTTTTATAATCATATTTTGTCATTTATTTTCTAAATCTACCGTCGTTTAATTTGCAATTTTTTATGTAAAATTTTGTAAACCGAGTTAACGATTGATAGTTTTTTTCATAATGTCAAAACTCATTTGCCAGAATTCAAAACATATATATTGTTAGTTCAGGAATTTTAGAACCAATTATGCGTTCTCCAACCTTGATTTATTTACGACCTGAAGTTAGCAGACAGACGACATTTTTTAACTTCAGCAACGAATATCTCGATAATGAAAGTCCAAAGATCCAAAAGTTTTTAAGCGCGCAAATTCTTCGTATTTGAAAGCTCTATCTGAGGTTAGTACCAGTTTTGGTTTTACATGAACCTCTGGTTTATTATGATTAAATATTTTTAGCTAGTTCTCTTAGTAGCACTATATCGCTTTGAAATAACTAGGAAATTCATAATTTTACTTATTACGTATATATCTAGCAGAGGATTATTTTTTCGAAATTTCAATTTTGCTTTCAGCATGCGATAATTAATCAATAAATTATTTAATCGACGAAAAAAAAAACCTCATCTTTGTTTTGCCCAAATCTAAAAGAGGTTTATTATATATACAATTTTGACCAACAATTTTATTTTATAAATAAAAATATTTTTTTAACGTCTTTGGAAGAGCATGTGGTGTTGAATAATTATCAATATCAAAAAAAAATTATATTCCTCTTTTTAAGTAATCTGTAATCAAATTGAGTTTATTATTATTTTTTTCAGCTGTAGTAAAAATATCCTTATTTAAATATTAAATTTATTTCAATCTGCATTTAGTTTATAATTAATAGATTCATAAAATAATTCCTTCTAGATCTATTTCCGCATATTTATAACCATATACAAATAACTTTTTTTCAATTAATACGTCTTAAAATAATAAATAATCATAGTTTTATCTGAGAATAAATGAATATTTACGACTTTTGTTCAATTTGATTGTTTCAAATTCGAAGATTTTTTTTTTAAACTGCTTGTTTCCCGCCAAAATCCGTCTAATTAATAGTAAGTGGCAACTATCGATATGTTAATAGTTATTATGGCGTTACTGTCGGTTTTTTTTAAATATTTTAACTTATTCAATGCAGTTAGCTTCCAATGGAAATAGTAGAAATTTAATTTCCGGTAATAACCAGCAAAAAATCACTTTAGTTACTCTAATATGAAATAACAACTGTAAACGTTAGAAAAAATACTAAGCAAAGCAATAAACAAATATAATTTAGTTGAATGTAACTCCTTTTTTAATCAAGCTTAGACCTGGTTAGAGTGAAAACCAATTTAGTATATACGGATTTTATACCCTCCCTGACAAAGGTTAAGTGCGATTTAGATATCCTTCGGTTTTATGATTGTAGTGCCGCGCACCCGTAACACCAGCAACAGATTCATTATATAATATTAGAATTCACATTTCATTTCGCAAATTATCATCTCAATGACATTCGTGACCGATATTTCTATTTAATGTGAAGATGAATTCACTAAGATGAAGTTGCCCTTGTGCCTTTAATTATACTGGCTCCCTCGAGGTTAAAATTAGAACAGAACAATGTATAGCTTTTCTTCCACACAGATCAAACTTACGTCCGTACAAATCAAGCTTTTAATGGTTTCAATTGATAATAAACCTAAATAGCTTTATGACAGACTGATATCAAATTGCAAATTGTATTGTTAATATTATTCTGAGACCAGAGGCAATTCTACGCCGCCAAATTTATAATCTGTCTGCATATACCTCCCGGGATGGATTAAAATGAAACTCTAAATATTTATTATTATTATTATTAGTAGATATATATAAAAATCTCGTGTCACAGTTTTAGTGTCTATAATCCTCCGAAACGGCTTGACCGATTTTGATGAAATTTCATATGTATATTCTGTAGGTCTGAGAATAGGTTTGTAACTAATTTTTAAGCCCCTAAGTGTTAAGGGTGGCTCACCCCAAAAAATCTTTTTAATTTTTTTGACAAATACTTTTTTTTATATTTTTTTTATTATGTGGCATTAAAAAATACATACAACCCTACATTTTCACCATCAACCATCAACCACTATTTTTTAATAGTGATATTAGTAACTCAATCATTTTCAACCTCGGTCATAACTGGAACAATTAACACTTGATCAGTTATCCCCGTCAGGGGCTATTGGTGTCACTTCTCACCATGTAACCAGCACGGAGTAGGGATGGGAGCGTTCTCCTGTCTCTCTTGCAATAAGCTGTATATCATTTCTTACACAGTTTTCGGAAAAAAATCGGCCATTATTATTGTTTGTACATCGATCGCAGTGTTGACCTTTACAATTATCATTTTAACATTTCCGTATAATTCTCAACTAAATTTATTATAAATTTACAGTGCTGTAATTATTATTAATATTAAGAGTATTTCTACTGTTTTATTCTTAAGGAAATATTGTGAAAGGTAAATTAAATAACAAAAATGTGTGTGTACTTATGTACATGCATTAGTCCAACTTTTTCAAAAAGATCTTTATCATAGTGTTGGACCATTGTACGATGAGCATGAGCACAAAGAAACCATAGACAGATCGATTGTTTTTAACTTAAAATGTGTTTTAAAATGTAGATTTTTAATGATTATATTTCTGTATATTTGTCACACTCCCGTGCCTCGAAAGGCACGTAAAGCCGTTGGTCCTGCCTCTTACCTGAACTTTTACCGTTCGCGTAGGTTTACCGTCCTATCGGATTATGAGAGTGCATCTGTGTTTACGAACAAACTTTTGCACTATAATACGTCCTGCATAGTTAGCGAATAGCCTTAAGTCGTTAATTTATAAGTGCTTAATATGTGTGATGTTGATGTACCTTTTAAAGTAAAATAAAATCTTTCTTGAGATTGGCCATCGCGGTCGAAATCGGCCAGAAGGAAATTATTCTTCGGAGTGTGCTGCGTGGGGCCTCAGTGGCTATAGTCGGTGGAGATCTCTCGCTGCCGAGCGTGATTAACGCCATGCTGCAACCAGCACCATGCATACAGCACGCATGGTGGTTGGAAATGGTCTCCTTCTGCGAGAGTGTCATGTCGCAAAAGGAGGCGGAGCGGCAGCTCGAGGAAAATGTCTTCGCTGATTCGATCCATAGAAGAAGACTGGGGAAAAGGCGTAGGCGCTATGCGCACCTTAACAGCCACCGGGGCTAAAGGGGTTCCCTGTATCCGGGAACCCCGGGGCGTCACGGTAGCATGCGCAAGCGATACAGTGGCGCCTCTCGACCAGACGGAGAGGATATCGCTTTTTTAGTGGGTATTCCGACACCGGTTCCGGCACTGGTGAGCCCCACATACGCGTAAATGCATTTTTCCAGCGAAAAAAAAGGTTCTTACTTTTTTATCACACCAAAAAGCGTTGCCCTTCTTAATCAACTCTCCCTTTCACATTTGTATATTTTATGTTGTTTTTATTACGTTTTCAATGTAAAAATGTCAAGTAAGAATTAAAATTGATAAATTTCATTTAATACTTTAGGAAAATAGAAATTTATTCAAAATTAAATACAAAATAGCGAATTATAAGTTAATAAAAAAAGAGCTCAAATTATATTTACATTTGTATAGAATGGAGGTTCTCGTTGGCCGCACACAATCCTTATTGTCAAATCTGAAAATTTGCACACTTCCACATACAGCCGCTAGAATAGATAGAATCAGTAGAATCAGAAAGAAAGAGGGGAGAGGGCGCTTGGAGGACAACGCTTTTTTGTTACATGACAATTTCTGCCCGGTCACTCTACTTTGCAGTAGTAAAAGAACTTTGTTCTAATAAATGAAAAAATATGTAGAGCATGTTGTACTTTACTTTATGCATTATTATTATAGGCCCTGTACCGAGCACACATACACTGTACTATATAGACGAATGATTATATCTTATTGATTAAAAAATGCACGGGATAAAATCCTTATTTTACCCGTACGAAGTCGGGTCGGGCAGCTAGTATACATATATATATACATATATTTAGGATAAAATTTATTTTCGGAAATTGAAACCTAAACTAAGCGGTTTCAAGCCCATTTCAAATGGGTGGATTGATAAAATACTTGCCTAGTCTACCTGAATGTAATATATTTTGATTATCCAAATGCGAACAACTATACGAACGAACAAATATATAGAACAACAGGCGTGGATGATCGTTTTTTTCTCGATTCTAATTTATCTTTGATTCGTTTAAGGATAATGCTTCACATGCCTTATACGTGCTAATTTTTACCATTTTTTCTCAGGTTCAATACCTTAAAAATTGATAAACGGAATAATTAACTAATAAGTCTGTAGCGACATCTATCTCGCCACATACGAAAAACTAAAAACTGACGTACCCTACATCGCGATATTAAAGTTATCCGAGCGATTGAATATATATACAAGAACCCGACAACAACCGTCGGGGCAGTAGCCCACCAGACAAACAACCGTCTGGTCGGAGGATCCTCCCTTTTCAATGGTGAACACCAAACTGGTGACCCCGAGCATGAACGTCAGCGCAGCCTTCGCAAAAACTACGTCATCATCACTTCCTCAAGCTTTCGACCAGCTAGTCATACAGCCAGCCAGCATCCACGACTACTACGGGTATCCTGACCACCAGCATGCAGCGGACGCGCATTCCTGGTCATCACCCACAGTCTTCTCAGCGACCTTGGCACAGCACACTGCACTTCGGCCGGTTAGCAAGCAGAGACGCACTTCTCTCTTGGTCGACGCAGCAGCCAGCCACTACGCAGCACTGCACCACTCCGACTCACTGGAGCATTTGCAGTATCACCCCGACTCACTGGGGCATCACCGCAGACAGTTCCGACTCACCGTGAACTATGCGGCACCTGGTTCCGACTCACTGGAACATTCCACTGGCCCGGCAAGCATCACAAGACGTATGGACGACTCAACCTGCTATCGACCTCCGGTCTCGGAGGGGAGTGATGTAGCGACATCTATCTCGCCACATACGAAAAACTAAAAACTGACGTACCCTACATCGCGATATTAAAGTTATCCGAGCGATTGAATATATATACAAGAACCCGACAACAACCGTCGGGCAGTAGCCCACCAGACCAACACCGGTCTGGTCGGAGGATCCTTCCTTTTCAATGGTCAACACCAAAAGTCCATCAATCTTCGAATAAATTTGTAAAATATCTGTCGCAAAAAAATCATTAAAGAATGCTGTATAATTAGCATAGAAATTAATGTATCAGCAATATATGGGGATGGATGGGATAAAATTTTGGTGGGTTTACGCGCGCTCTTAATCCATATTTCGAACGAAAGTTGAGCAATCAAAAACAATTTATTAGTAGATGTTTCTTCAAAGTAAATCAAGTGAACCGAATAAAAAAGATTAGAGCAAACTTGCAAATATAAACCATGTTTCCTCGTAAATATTTTTGAAAGATTGCACTCGACTCAACTTACTTGTTATTCGTGTTCACGAGATGAACAGAAATCAGAATATTTCTATCAAACTACCATTAAATCTGGAGAACTTATGTAATATTTTCCCTAGTATCGGATTATGCAGAAATTTTATAATATTGTGAAAATTTCAAAGCATATACATCTAACAGTTTATTAATTTTAACGACCTGAGTGTATTTAATAAATTTCTATCGCATTTTATATATAACTTCATATGAATGTTATTTTCCTAGAAAATCATTCTATGATTCATGTTATATTGTGTTCAATTTTTCTTTTCATGATCTAAATATCTTCTAATGATACCTTTATGATGGAATTCGAGATATGCAGAATCGTAGCCACTAAAATCCTTGCGACGTACGTTCTCTGTTCTGCTCAGAAAAGCGTAATTAAATTGTGCATTCGTTGACCGCCTACTTCACATCCAGCGAGTGAAAAATCTTGTCTTAAGTTCTTCCTGAGCAGGAAATCGAAAATTACTAGAAGTTAACGATTCGATACCATCAGCTATTCGATCGATAGCTATTCTCAACAAGAACTCTGAAGAGCAATGATCTTAACTATCAAAATTTTAAATTTAATGAAAAATTGGAGATCTCATTGATGAAAAGTCCATAAACCATATGCATGCATATGCAGTCTCACATATACTCGATACACTATACTTACCGTATTTAAATGAATCTATTAAATTGTATCCGTAAAATAACACATTTCGATATAAAATATAATCCGTAGTCATGCAATATATATGTAATTACATACTATATAATAATCTGATAACAATTTCACATAACTATAATTCGATTTTCTGTGTAAAGACAATGAACAGAAATGATAAATATATTTATACGATTAGACTGTTTATGTTCAAGCAAATAAAGTTCGATATTCTGAGCTACATTAGCCCGCAGGCTGCGAATCGACCTCTTGAAAAGGGTCGGGCCGACCTAGACGGTAACTAGGACAATGAATGGGAGGTAATCCGTATTTGTACAAGTTTAGCATCGATGGCTATATTGTGTAATTTACGGATCTCATTAAATATTTAATAGTCTTGATACATCTGTAAATAGCTGGGCGTAAATGTCAGATTAGGAGATGAATTTTCAAAATGTTTGTGATAACGATACAATAAACCGCGGACATTTAATATTTAAACGTTTTATTCAATGAATCATCTTATCGAGCTTCATTCAGTCTTTTTTTGTTCTGAGCCACAGTCCACTTACGAAGTTTTTATTAATATCTATAAATTATGTTCGATAAATTGTTATAAATTTATAATTAAAATATAGCCAATGTTAAGCAACTTTGTAAATATTATCATAAATAACATCTCGATAAAACGAGATGGTTACTGCACGGTTGGTTTTAGAAATAGTTTTTATATCATACAGCGCCAGTATCTTTGGATAAAGGTGAAGGAGTGTTGATTACTTACCTTCACATTGTCCATTTGTTCGTCTTATAAATCTTTAGATGAAAAAAAAAATACAATATCTGATCGGGTTCATCGAACTTACATTAAATTTATGTAGAGTTCTGTACGGAATCGCATTGACCTAATTAAACGATATTATTTTAGTATTATTGCTGTTTTAAATGCTTGTAAATACAAAGGAAAGTTTCATCTGTAAATTGATTTAAATATATAATACAAAAGAAACGAAAAATACTTATAACAAAGGAGACATCTGCTTGCAACCATATTAATTTTGATTGTGTATTTATCCTAACTTGAAGGCATTTGAAGATGATAAAATGTTTATCCAGTAAATGTTTCAAAAAGACTTACCGCCTTATTCATAAACTTTATTTAACTAGTGATTAGTTAAACAATATTTTGTATTCTTCTTTCGTATGTCAAATCAATAATGACAGAAAGAGACAAATCAGTATTTAGCTAAACAGTAACTAAGCAACGTTTATGAATAAGGCCGTTAAACTCAAACTATACATTTTATATCCAAGTAAACAACAAGTGATTTGCAATTGTCGTTATTACAAAGTTCTCTACAAAGGATTTTGTCCAATTAGTAATGAAGGTTCGCTTAAACCAGTGAATAACCAAACACTTTAACGTATACACTTAGTACAAATACTTGACGTTTGTTTCATTAGACATTATTGGAACTATGGCCTCCATAATAGTTAAATTATAAAATTAGAAATGGCTAAGCCTTTATTCGGAAACAAATTATAAAAATAAATTTATAACAACAATAACCCAACAGAGTAAGTGACAATAGGTCATAACGAAATGGTTACATTTAAGTTTCACAGTCGTATGACGTCACGAATACGAAAGCCGGTCAGCTCACGTGGAAATTTAAGCTTACGTTTGGAAATTTATGGCTACAATAGGCTTCCGTAATTAAGAGAAGAAGAAAAAAAATACTTTTTGAACTTAAGTGATTCTCTTTAAGCATTTTCTTGTAAGAGGCTCTAGTTAGACACATGACACGAGTTCAACTCCGAACAATCATTACTGTGTTTTCATGAACTTAATTTATGTGCACAATTCCTTTTTTTTCTTTTTTAGTATAAATCGTGGACGAGCATATGGGCCACTTGATGGTAAGTGGTCACCAATATGGCCCATAGACAGTGGTTTGTACATTTCTTTAAAAAAAACAACATCGCCACTGCGCCACCAATCTTGGGAACTAAGATGTTATGTTCCTTGTGCCTCTAATTACACTAACTCACTCACCCTTCAAACGGAAACACAACAACACAAAGTACTGCTGTTTTGCGGTAGAATATCTGAGCTTACACAAAGCTCTACCACCGAGTCAAATGAAAGTCTATGCACCGACCCGCACAAGAGAAAAAATGTTTTTAAAGATTCCACTGCGGCGGTGACCTCTTACAATCAGGTGGCCTATTCGCCCATCCGTAGTATGATATAAAAAAAACAACAATTGATGGCGCAGCGGCATTATTACACACGTCGCATATTCATAGGTCGATATAAAACGTATTAATTGCAAGCGATGCCTAAAATTGAAGCCATAAAGCCAGCGTATAGAAACCATTTCTATTAGTCGATAAAAACGCGTGTGCTTTTAACTGTATTGAAAATTTACGTGTAAAACTACTGGCGTATATCGATTGATTAATTCTAGGTTTTGTTATCCCGTTTGGCAAAATACGTCTTACAGTATACTGTATTGTTTTTGTTACAGTCCACATATTTTAATATGTTAATATACTTACACTACATAATATATGTATATATATATATATATATATATATATATATATATATATATATATATATATCACCAACTTGAACAAAATTCCCTAAATTCCTTAGAAGTATACGCCACCATTATGAAGTATATGGACTATTGTCTGTAATTAGTTCAACTGGAATACCATGCGTCACAAACTGATCCTTCACGCCAATATATATATATATTAGGATATATATAAATATATATATATATATATATATATATATATATATATATTAGGTCATTACATATGAAATTGGCGTTTTGTACGGGAGGAATATAAAGACATATTTTTTATTTGTTAAATATATTTAATTAATCAACGTATGCACCGTTGTTATCTATAAACTTTTGCCATCTCATAGGTAGTTCATTGATCCCTTTACTAAAAAAAACACGGGGCCGAGAACCAATAAACTCTTTGAAGGCGGTTTGGACTGCCACATCGGAGTTGAATATTTTTCCTTGTAAGAAGTTGTCCAAATTCCGGAAAAAATGGTAATCTGTTGGAGCAAGGTCCGGGGAGTATTGTGGATGTCGCAGATATTCCAATTGTAGCTCATCTAACTTAGTGGTTGTTTTTTGTATAGTGTGTGGTCTCGCGTTGTCGCAGCAGCAAGCAGCAGTGGCCTAGAGCGATTGACCAATCTCGGTTGTTTAGCAGCTAGTTCTTCCTTCATGGTTTGCAGTTGCTGACAAAAGATATCTGTCGTAATCGTTTGGCCAGATTTTAGAAAGCTGTAGTGAACGACACCGGCGCTAGTCCACCAATCACTCACAAGTAACTTTTTCTGAGTCAATTTTCGTTTAGGGCAGGATTTGGCTGGATCCTGGGTCTCCAGGGTTCAGCCATTGCGACGAATGCTTCCGATTATCGTATTCATTTTCATCACAAGTAATGATTCGATTTAAAATCCCTTCATTATTGTGTCGGTTGAGCAAAGTAACACAGCAGTCGACGCGTGTTTGCAAGTTCGATTCACTCAATTCATGAGGTACCCATCGTTCAAGTATTTTTACTTTCCCGATTTGCTTCAAGTGGATTAATACAGTTTTATCACTTACCCCGAAGCCTGCAGCTATCTCTGAAGTGCTTTGTGATGGATCTGCTTCCACAATAGCCTTTAATTCTTCATTTGCCACTTTGGTCTCCGGTCGTCCACGGGGTTGGTTCTGAAGGTTGAAAATTCCAGAACGAGAACGTTGAAACCAAAACGTACCGTGCTTTCATTTGCGACACCAGCGCCGTACACATCATTAATCCTTCGAGCTGTTTCTGCAGCACTGGTGCCACGCTAGCACTCGTGCTCGTAAATATACCGATATTTCATGTTTTCCATTGAGCGGTAATAAGCGACGCCAAAGAAAAAAATAATGAGTAAAAAACAAATGAATGACTGTTTTCAAAACTCAAATGTACCAGCTAAATGAATTTATAAATTTGAATTTGGAATTCTTAACCTAAGAGGAGATATTTCAGATCAAAGTGGTCAGTACGACCAAACGCTAATTTCATATGTAATAAAATAAATAAAATAATAAAAATCTATATTGCCTCTTATAAAAAAACACAGTTTTAACATTTTTACATCTACCATAGGTTTTAAAAAAAACACAAATCTTATAAAACTCTGATTTCTGAACTAGGAGAGTACATGTATTTCAGAAGCCAGTGCCCTCGCAAAATAGGTAAACATTACATAACAGTGACGAATACTTTAATCTTTATACAATTAGCAATATAGATTGTTTAATGAAATGAAGAAAAGAAAAACCAAAATAATAAGTAATCAAGTGAAAAATATGTGTATGTGTTTGTGTGAGTCGCCGTGGCGTACATGTGTGGAAGTCTTACCGTGTGTTTTGTGAACATCAAGTGTGTTATTCCATTATAAGGTCCTCTGTATTGCGATAATCTAATTTAAGGAGAAATATTCTTAAGAGAGATTTGCATGTGTGCCTGTTTACTGGAAATATGTCAAGTCTCTTATTTATATTGTTATACAATTTTGAGCTCTTGCCATCGTACTGTCTATTTGCAAATGAGGTTTTATGAGACTCTAAAGGAAATATCTTGTATTTAAGTCAGCCAGCAGGTTAAAAGAGGGGTCTATTTGAGTGTTTTCGAAACACGGTATGAAAAACAAAGAGCTGCCTAACTGTAAGAACTTCAGTCTCCGCATATAGCAGTTTTGTAGAATACCTTCTGGGTCGGCAAAGCATGACCTTTAGGACTGCCCTCTGCGCACGCTCCAGTCGAATGACATCACTACTAGCAGATCCTCCCCAGATCGGTATGCAATAAGATAAAACCGATTGGCATAGTGCCAAGTATACATACCATTTTAAGAGTGTCTTTATCGGCAGATTTACGTAGTTTTTTGAAGATGTATATTAGTTTGCGAGTTCTGCCTGAGAGTACGTCGATATGTTTATTCCAGGTTAGTTTTTGGTCTATATAAACACCGAGACATTTAAACTCAGAAACCTTAGATATTGTCAGACAGTTGCAGATAGCGCTAAAATAACATGAACATGTGTGAGTTTTAAGAGTGTAGGACAGTGGGGGGCATTGGTTTGATCTGATGGCAAACGGTAGATAAACGGACTTAGTAATGTTAAGCGTAAGTAAGTTGCTGGTCAGCCATCGCATTACAGATTATAAGGGAAAGACCTAATATATATATACTCTATATTAACCCAGTTCAAAAGATTGCCGGCTTACATTATGGAAATGCTAAAATGTTTTTCAAAAGCCAAATTTAAAAGTCATGAGTCACGCGTGTATTCCACCAATTCGCATTGGAGCAGCGAGGTGGAATAAGCTCCAAAATGATCTCCTCAAAAAGAGGAGAAGAGGCCTTCGCCCAGCAGTGGGACATTCACAGGCTGCTACTGCTATACAATTTTTATCCATTATTTTTTTATTTAAATTCGCTCAATTTACTGTATATTGTATAACCGGTTTTATTGCAAGTTAATTATTTGAGTAATGGTTTAATCGTATTGCAATCAATATAAGAGGCGCTCCAAGAATGATCATTTTCGAATAAAAAATTTACTATGGGAGAAATAAATCGATAACACGCAATAATTATCAAGTAATCTTAATTGTGATGTATTTTATTTACACAGCTAAACCAGCATTACCATTCACAATACAGATTCATTCATTCGCTCACAAAACCTTCAATTTTGTTATCAAAAGTAAAAAGTTATGTACAAAATTAATATTTTTCTTTCATATAATAAATTATTGCTTCTCAATGTCCAAAACCACCAACTGTTCGAAATACACGCGAAACTGAGTAATACCTGAAAAGTTAACTGAAGATATTTTTTCACATCTAGAAGGATTTTTGTTTTGTTTTTCTTGATCTTCGAGCATGAAATAAATCCAGGCGCATATACCAAACAAGCCAGCTAGCCTATAGTCTGTAGTAACTAAAAAAAGGTATATAAAATATTTGTATGAGAAATGTGTAAGTCTTCAAAATGTGTATAAAAATGTCAGCCATACCATATATCTATATATACTTTATAGATATAGTATTAAATATTTTTATGATTAAGAAAGGAAAAAATAAAACTGTAGTTTAGTTTAACCGTCATTAAATGGCTATCAAAATAGATACGGGCTATGTACGGGCGCTTAGATCGGTTGACGAATATTTATATCACATTGGATAATAAAAGTCATAATAACAAAATGTCAAATATATTTCATTGTTTATTTCTCTTACTCGAATAGGAATAAGCCGCATTAAATTAGGATTTTTGACATCGATACACAAATACAACTACCGAGTTAACGTGGTAACGTTCAGGTCCTAAGCAAACATAATGAACGGAAATCGGTACTTCCATCTTTGTAATGTATCGAAAATCGTTCTTACTACATATCGATTGACGTTTTAAATATAAACAGGGAATTGTTACAGAATATATATTTCAACCAGTGATAGCTATACATTCTTCAAATCGTAACGCAAACACAAAACATTGAACGGTAGAATAACATTAGAGTATGAGTTCAACCGTGAAGAGGTTACTATCGGTTAAGCGTTGAGCTTGTGCTTTGTATTTAACGAGAAGCTTCTACGGAGTAGTCCGAATTTATGAAGTCATAGTTATTTATATATTAGGTCTCCTATTGAGAAATGTACAGGTGAAAATTAAAGGAAGGTGAACACACAAAGACGGTTACGCAACCATAAGTAAATAGCGTCATAAAATTTCTATTAACAACGAAGCATAAGGTCACATGGTAGTAAAAATATCTGTATATTTTTTTTCTATCTTTAGCTTACCACTCTACGTATTGTGATAAAAATAAATAATTTATTATATATTCTTTTGAGCGTTTGACATAAAAGTGGAAAAAACGGAAACCTTTTAGGATCATTCGGGTGTCTGTCCGTCTGCTTAAGTAATTTTTTTCCGAATTGACTAGAGAAAATATAAGTTCAAAATAAATTACTTCTGATTTTGGGTGGAGCCCAAGAAAAGAAAAAAAGGAATCTAAAAAAATTAACAAGTTTATCTTTTGATGTATGAAATGGGGTGCTCGTTATGAGAAAAACCCCGTGAGTCTTAACCGATGATCGTGGGTTCAAGCCCGGGCGAGCACCACTGAATATCATGTGCTAAATTTGTGATTATAATTCATCTCGTGCTTGACGGTGAAGGAAACCATCGTGAGGAAACCTGCAAGTGTCAAATTTCACTGAAATTTTGTCACATGTGTAAATTCCACCAATCCGCATTGGAGCAGCGTCGTGGAATAAGCTCCAAACCTTCTCCTCGAAAGAGGAGAAGAGGCCTTAGCCCAGCCGTGGGACATTCACAGGCTGTTACTGTTATAATAATATAACTTTTAAATACATTAATTAAAATATTAAAAAATTAAATATAGGAATTTGCTCCATCCGCGTTTAATCTCATAAGCTACAGAACCTTGGAATAGCAATGAACTACGGCACGAGTCTAGCTCGCCCTTGATCTATTTTTATTTAAAATATCCTATATATCTGAAATACTTTTGTTAAACAAAACGAACTTTATTATGACAGAATTCTATTTTTTTCGTTTTCTTTCTGTATTCATGCAAACACTACTATATTCTTTTAAATTAATATGAAAGTAAAAAAATTCAATATAGTTTCAGTATAATATATCCTAATTTAATAATATTATGAATGCAAAAGTGAGTTTGCTTCTGACGGTTTTCGTTTTGACTACTAAATCTGGTTGCATACACGTAGTCAGGGTACATAAAAGGCCACATGGTACCTAAGATTTGATCGCAGATACAAAAACTGACGTATTTGGAACCGAAAATCAGTTAATTCTATAGCAATATATAATAAGTATTTAAATAGTCTAAGCATTAGTATATTCAATTTTACTGTCAACCATATGATACCGAATATGTGTGCAACAGTTCAATTTAATCGATTTCAGATTTGACCCACATACATATATACTATAAAACAGAAAAAATCTATAAAAGAACATGATGCAAAGTGTGATAACAAAACCATTAAAACCGAGCACGGATAAGCACTATTGAAAAACGAATAAACTTCAAAGTATAAAATATCTCTAAAGAAATATTAAAACGCTTAGAGTAAATAGCTGGGGTTAGATAAAGTCGTGTGGTCGACTCCGACGCTGATGCTAATTGTAGCAGGATATCCGCTGTAAACCAGTCTCCGGTGCCTGACCTTGCTACGACGAACTTATCGAACGTCTATAAGACTGTTATTAAGATTTTGCACTGACGTATGCTTGCTTAGTAAAAACCGACGATTAAATGCAATATTTATAATTGTTATAATTTATTATAATCAATATTACATATAACTTTCTGACATTGTACAAAATTTTCCGGGTTTTATGGTTAGTTTCGAATTGTTAAAACAACTCTACTATAATGCTCTCCATTAGCCATTATTTATACATTGTTGCCTCTGCCTCGTTGGTATAGTGGATACATGTAAGGCCGCAGACACGGTGGTCCTGGGTTCAAATCCCATTTCGGGCCAATACATATAATGTTATTGAGATTTTCTGTCGAAAAATTCTCAGTAGCAGCCCGGAGTCTGGAAGTTGGAAGTGTGTACACTCCCGTGCTTCGGAAAGCACGTAAAAGCCGTTGGTCCTGCGCCTGAACTCTTTCCAGTCGTGTCGGATTGCCGTCCCATCGGGTTATGAGAGTTAGTGAATGATAATATTGATGATAATGTTAGGGAGAGAGTGCACCTGTGTTTGCGCACACACTTGTGCACTATAATACCTCCTGCGCAGTTGGCTAATCTCCCTTGAGATTGGCCGCCGTGGCCGAAATCGGTCAGGAGGACCTTATATACATAGTAATGACCAGTAACGATACGCAATAGTTATGCATTGTCATCGATATAATGTATTTCATAGTTCGGTTATGAAGAATCTACGAGAAGTAATTCGTAGACTCTCGAACAATAACGCGTGTAAGTAATAAGCTATTAAAAATAATCTAAAATCGTATGGCATATCGAAACTCTATTAATTTTTCAGGTATATATTTGATTTTATAATTCACTTACATTTTTAAGTTTTTAAAATATTATGAACCTAATTTTTAAGTTTTCATTATATTAGCCACTTCCTAAAGAAGCACCTTTACCTAGAATTATAAAAGGATTAATATATAACTAGTACAAAAAATATGGCAGATAAATCAAGTGTCTATTATTTGCCAGCGGCCAATGTTCAATCCATGCGTGTCTAGTATAGCTGTAATAACCTAAAACGCAGTCTCACATAACGTTATAAAAAAAATAAAAAAAATCTCCATGTTATATAATATGATACTAATGCGTAAATGAATGAAGTATTTGTTTTTTCGCTGTTATATTTATAAAATTTACTTATAAATATGACAACTTTATTAATAACTAAATTAACATAAATGGAACATTTACGTTTCCACTAATTTAAAATTTAAATCAGATATCAGTGTTTTCATAAAATATGAACATATACAATAATTATCGTAGATAATACGATTAAATATTGCTTGCCTCGTAACATTTTGTGTACAATAGACTATTTATCTATTTATCTTCTTATATCATCTTAAACTATAAAGGCACAAATATGATTGTCAGCTTAATATGTATATATAATCTATTCCAGTCATAGCAGGAATAAACCCAAATAAAAGACTTTGACACCGATACCATTGGTCACCGATGTCAATTGCGGCGATATGATTGATCGAGATCTTGAATGATATGATATGATGATCTATATATGATATTTACTATGGACTCGCGAAAATATGGCGTTTTCAATGTCCGCGAAGTTGTAATCGGAACTTCGAAAGTTAAATTAATGTAGTTATAACTAGTTATATGGGATAGTGTTGTATTATAAATATGGGTAAATGAATCAAGAACTGTTTATAGTGCAAAATACAGCGGAACAATCACAAAATCGTATGCAATTTGTAAGTCTACGGTTTGTTTACCTTTAATCCGGGAATGGGATAGGGTAGGGCACTTTATAACATCAATACGCGAACAACCGCAATACTTACTGACGTGTAATTAAATTTGCGCGTTCACCAGACAAAAAAATACAACAACATATATGCTTTGCGGATTACCTTAATATATAATAATTTATCTTAAATACACAAACTCTTACGTCACATTTTATATTTTTATCAATTCTTAGTTTTCGCTGTTTGTTAAGGTTAATATTATATCTTGAGAGTGTTCTTATTTGATTCATTTAATTTTGAAAAAAAGCTTTTTCTCCCGACTTTTCTACCGTAATAAGTAGAAAAGTAGAGGTTGTACAAAAAAATCAAACGAATCTTATAAAAAAAAAAATATATAAATCCTATCAAAATATCTTCATAATTCTTGACACTTTTTTAAAATGCCTTTAAATTTTAATCTAATTCATTCACGTCGCCAATAATTACGTGTATAAATTTTTAATTTCTGTATTTATCATCTATGGTGCTCACATGTTAACTTTCGTTAACACGTTGAAATTCAAATTTCATTCAAGATTACATGGTCATAATATAACTAGGTAGAGGCGGTAAGCGGATCGACTAATTGACACTGGAAACGACCTGTGGAGGCATTCTGGGAGAATGAGTGGTAGTTTCTAAATTGACTATCAATAAGAAAGTGTAATACTTCAATATTGAATAAAGTATTTTGAATTTGATTCAAAATCGAAATCTCTATCTTAACATATCACTTTTATATGATACACTATTCAAAATGATGCCATTTAATCGATCAACATTAGCTGGTTATGTTGTTTGCTTTAACTAACAATAAGTTATGTTCCAATCCAATCAATAAATTAATTACTATATTTAATAAATAATACTTAATATACTAACTACTAATTAAAACTTAAAAGCTAATGTTTAAAATTAAAAGAAGTAATTAAAATTTGCTACGTAGGCCGTTTTAATTGAATTATATTAAAATCGTTAACCAGCATAATATTCGAAACATTAAAACCAAATTTAATATTAATTATTAAAATTATCTACCTATTATTATAATCAAAATTTAAATATAATATTAAATACAAAACTTTCTATGTTTGGATGCTTGTTACTCAATTATGTTTAAAGCGCTTGTAATGGCATGTATATACATTTATTATGACTTGTTCAAAATATAAAACATTTTTTTAACTATTTCAAATAAAAACAAATAACTCAATTTCATAAGGAGACGAGATGGCACAATGGTAAAATGGTGAGGTATGTTGACCGACTGTTGTTTGTGGTTACAATTCATCTTGTACTCTAAAACTTGCGCGTGTAAGATGAAATTCCCCCATTTTTGTTTCTACTTTCTATAAAAGTGCACTAGAGGCAATGGTGGAAAAAGCTCCTAACCCCCTCAAAAGGAGAAGAAACAGAGGATTGTTTTTGGTTTTTGTTACTTAACGATTTGCTTGTAACATAATTAAAAATGGCAGATATGAAAGTTTTATGTTATACCATCCGTTTTTTCGATCGAATTCATCACCAGCGCACGTGATTCTGGATGTTGAATTTTTAGACGCGTAAACCACGGTCGTATTTAGTTTTCAACGTCAGCTACATACAGACTATTAAGAGCTCGTCTACAATCAACAGTATTTCACATTTGACCCACACGCCCTTACCGAACCTCCGTAGGCCGACAGATTAATGAGCCACTGTATGGTAAGTGGTTACCACCTATGGACATCGGCAATGCGACACCAATCTTGGGAAGTAAGATAAAATTTCCTTTCAGCCTGTAGTTAATAATCCTTACTAACCCGACAAACCACAATTCGGTAATTCGGGTACGGCTTTCGTAAGTATTGCTGTTTAGCGGTAAAATAGAATTGTAACGCCTGAACCCCCTCTCTTACGTAGGCTAAGCTGCGGGTGAAAACTAGCTTCAAATTTAGAATTATTTGAATAACAATGTCTATATAATTATGAAGTCTACGTAATCTTAATTAAATTCCGTATTTCCTATTCAAGGAAGCGTTAATGTTTGAAGCTCGTGTCGTGTCGGCAACATTCAAATTAACGAGCTGTTTGATCCATAAATTTTACGTTCTTATACATAATATTATGAATTTCATCTTAAAAGCAATCATAATGAAGATGTTATAAATTATTTTTTGTCAACTTCAATTATTGTTACGGATTCAGGTTTTCGAAGTCACAATATTATCTTTACGAAATTTCATGTATTGTGTATTGATTTCTTTAAAGGGGAGTGTGTGTATGTTTGATAATTATGATGTCGAAAAGAAAGCATATAAATAGACTTTGCGATTAATGGGCGATGAAAAATAAATGTTATTCTCCAATTTCAAAAAAAGAACGAGCTGTGGATGCTTTTTTTAAATGTTTCTAATTAGGCGTCCAAGCGGCCAGTAACAGAAAATAAACTCCTACACTTTTACGAACATACGTTACGATAAACGATACGTTGAAGTTATACTTTCTTTATTCATAAGAAGTTATTTAGTTTATTGTATATGTGTAGACACGTGTGTATGTATATAGTATATTAGTATTATGTATAGTAGTGAAATAGAACAGTTTTTTCGCTAAAGTATTTGACCTGTACACCTCCACCGCTTTATTAAGCTCATGTCCTTGTCCCAAAGGTTGTCTGGAAGAAATCGCTCTCTTAGCGATAAGACCACCTTTTGTGCTACCAGAATTTATTACTTTTTTTTCCATTAATGTATGTTTCTGTTACTGTGTGTACAATAAAGCATATCAATAAAAATAAATAAATAAATAAAAGTGATCGAGCAACATAAATAAAAGCACTGAGACGTCGTCATCACCGTCATTATCTAATGAATATCAAGTGATGAAGGGGGAGTAAAAGGGTTAAACAACACACAGTACAGAAAAGAGAAGATGTGTATATTCCTTCGAAGTCAGATGGGCAACTAATTAAGAAGAGAACCAAATTGTGAAACGGTATGTTATTGGTATATTTGCCTTATCGCAATAGAAACCGAATAAAAGTATTTTGTAATCACTTAGTTTAATTCAATAATTGGTCTTTGGGTACATCAAGCTTGCGACGGCATAATCATGAATAGGAAGAAGTAGATCTGTGCAAGCATATAATATATAATTAGGTATACTCAGATATTGATATTATATATTTAAAAAAACAGTGCAAAAATAACATAAATAAGATAAAAATAATAATGTATTAAATGTATTAATTTATATAATATGAATACACCAACCTATCTCAATATTCAATATTTTAGTTTGTTATAAATTTGCTATTCTTACTTGCTTGCCTTTTAATTGTTAAAAAATATATACATAATATATAAATATCATTTATTTACTGCACTTTATTGGTCTTACTCAATGTTATAATGTTTAAGCTATGTGATTTAATTTATATTTTGTTTTTGTTAAATTTGTGTTTTCATTAAGTAATTAATTATATTTGCTTGAGATATGTGTGTCAAGTTCAATGAACAACATTTGTTTTAAATCCCCTTTTTTTGTTTAATTAAATTAGTAGCCTTGGTTAAGTCTGATTTTATTTAGTCTCTGACAGAAGAACCTTTTCCTTTACTTTATACTTTATATTGTACACATAAAATAACATAAATCTATAACAAAAACGAATTAATAAATAAATTATCTATACATCTCTATACATATAAATAAATTTGAAGTTTCTGTCTGTAATTTCAAAAAGTTTTAAAGGTTATATGGCTATTTACGATTACCAAAATCAAAGCAATCATTTTTTTATTTTTTTACTGTCTGCATGTCTGTATATCCAGTCTAATCTTTCAATCATCTAAATCTAAAAATTACAAATTGAAATAACCGAATTATTATAAGAACTATTTCAAGATTCTATTTAGTCTTTATTTCATCAAAATTAGTTGAGTCTATCAAAAGTTATAAAAAATACGTATTTTTGTTGATATCTACACACATAATATTATTTTATAACTCTTCCTAACTGAATCATTAACGCAGAGCCTAAACCACGAGGGTTAGAAACTTGAAATTTTGGCAGTTGATACATATTATAATGTAAACACCCACTAAGATAGGATTGTTGAAAATTTCACCTCTAAAGAGTTGAACGATTGTTTAGAAACCCGTCATCCTTAAAGTTAGAAGCATGAAATTTAATAAACAAGCTTCTGGTTAGAAATAAATAAAAACGCAAAAAGGGGTTGAAAGTTTGTATGGGGATTCCGTCATTTTTGGTGTAAGAAGAATAATATTTAGTATTAAAGCTAGGGTATGCATAGCTTTAATACTAAATATCATTCTTCGTATTGAAACGCGGTGAAAACATTAGTATTCGGTGAAAGCATTAGTATAAAAATTAAAAAAAAAATGTATAGAAATTTACTATTTGTGTTTTTTGATTGAATTAATAAACATGTATTTTGAAGTTTTAGAAACATTTATTTTTGTTTTGAAGAGTTGGGTGCAAATAACGAAATTCAAAATATACAATATCTGATATCAATATCTCCTAGGGAGAAATATATTTTTATACGAACTTCAATATGTTAGTGAAGTTAAGATAAAGAAAACATATTCCATTATTGCTATGTGTACCACTTGATTGATAGTCCCTAAGCTTTACCTCAACCTGACCCTCAAACCCTAAAGAGTTAGTTTTGTTTAATCTAAGTTTCTATATCTAACGTCGTGGATAGATGACCGAGGTATTTAAGCAACAGAATCGTAGACCAGAAGACAGGTTCATGCTTCTTACTTTAAAATCACATATATCAAATAATCGTTTATCCATTACTTATACTTTAGTGCGAGCGAAGCCGCGGGCAGCTGCTAGTAACAGAATAAAATGCACGTGCGGGAGAAACCCATACCAATAGGAAAACACATCGAATTGAAAAATAACATTGAATAAATTGATAATTCAACAGATGCATCATTCCTTGACTTATTAGATAAAATCTATCTTTTTACTACTAATGGTTCGACGAGGTGATGGTCCATTATGGTACAACGCACACTAGCAGGTATAAGTTTCGATCAATACAAATAGTCACACTCATTTGTTGTGGTAGTGCCAGTATTGCAAAGCGAACTATTATTTGTAATAGCCAAGATACCGCACTGCGATTGAAGGGATCGCATTGCATAGTTAATCTAGATCCTGAGAGGAAAACGTGTTATTGTTAAGATGGGTCTTAGCCACTAAAATCGTTCTCGACGTGAATCAAATAGGCTGTTTCACCACGTAGAGTAGCATTGCTCCACTCCCGGCAATTCAGGCAATTTCACAATCTAATAATAATAATGTCCTCAAAACCGATTTCAGCCACGGCGGCCAATCTCAAGAGAGATTAGCCAACTGCAAAGGACATGTTACAGTGCAAAAGTGTGTGCGCAAACACAGGTGCACTCTCCCTTCCCTAGATCTCATAATCCGATGGGGCGACAAACCGACACGACCGGAAAGAGTTCAGGCACAGGACCAACGGCTAATCGTGCTTTCCGAGGCACGGAAGTATACACACTTCCAATTTCCAGACTCAGAAAAACCCAATAACCTATGAATTGAACCCAGAACCACCGGGTCTTCGGCCTTTTATCTAGCCACTAGATCAATCATTCACTCTACAGATAGTGTGAACAGCATGACAAGATTCCGACCTTCTCAGGACCGCCTGAAACAGGTCACGCATAAACCTCACACGTCCAATGCCCTATAGTTACGCGCATACATTAATGTCAGCATTAGCGATACCCTGCGGTGAGTGAAGCACCTAATTTTTCCAACGCCATCGCCGACATCGAGCCTGATATCTGAAAATTCTTTTTCTACAGCATTAACACACTGAAGCCACGTATAAATGAGCTAATGAATTGAGACTTTGCTCTGATTTGCTCCATTGTAAATTATATCCATTGTAATATGTAAACGTGAAAGTAACTAATTATGTCTATGAAGAGACTTAGAATGGATTTTGAAGAATAGAGTATCCATATTCACATTCCATATTCACAATGTAAATTTATCAAAAACATTTTTTTATTTAAATTGATGATTTAAGCTCAGAAATAGACAATGTTAGCTCCTGATATTGTGTTTAAATGTAAAGCTATAACGTCCAGATTGGTTTGTTTATCTCCTACGTCAGTTTATTGTGAGATTAGATTCTTGCGTTTTGATATGGATTTTCGGGCCAACGTCAATGTTTGTAAATGTAAATGGGTCAAGGCTTCCGACATCATATTTCATAGATTGCAATTGATGAAATAATTTTTCATCAAATTCCACGTACCGTAAAAGATATAATAGAAACATGGGTAAGGTATGTACTTAGAACGTAATATTAGACTTGTTTTCCAAATACAATTTCATTACAATATTATGGAATATATATACAAATATTATGAATATTAATGTTTTGTGCGTTACGAAATTGCAATTAATTTATTTATTGATGCGCTATATCTATGCGCTATGGGAGTGATGGTATGAAGAGCGCAACACCCGTGCTTTTAAATTTCGTTTGCCCAGGTAGGCTACGGTGCCAAAATTAGGTCAAGGGAACATTGTTATTATATACCAGAAAATAAGGATCATTCAGTTAGGGAAAATGAATTTTTCTTACTAAACAAAATAAATTGATACGGCAATAAAATCAACGAAAGCTGACATCTTGTTTTTTTATCAATTTTATAAACTTGTACAGATGAAGCCTCGCATATTAAATTAAATTTATAATTAATTAGTGTTAATACAGAAACAGATACTTTACCATAAATTATGTTTTTAATTAGACGAGTTGCAAAATATACGATTACAATGTCTTAATTAATGAACCGATAAGTTAGGAACGAGATTTTTTTATATTATTTTTTGTATTCAAGTTTATAACTCAAACATGATCTTTAACTCTAGGATAGATGAATAATTAAAGGGAAACCTCTCAGACGTTGTTCTGCAAGTGAATACCAATTGTTATGGCGGTAGTGCTTACAACTAGTGATATAGAATATAATAGAAAGTACAAAATATGACTTCCTCGTTAGTGAAGTGGAGTGGTAGCTATAAGGTAAATTTTAAAGTCTTAAGGTAGGTTCAAACCCACGGTCAAGGTTTAAGAAATATTGGAATTTTTGGTCGAAACATTATCAGTTGCAGCCCAGATTATGACAATTGGAAGCGTGCCTTATAAAGCACTTAAAACCGTTGGTCCTGCGTCTGAACTATTTCCATGGTCAGATTGCCATCCCACCAGAATATGAGAGTGAGAGAATAGACCGGCGTTGTTTGCTCAGTCAGTGAAAAAATGAAAAATTACATATTAATTGTGTCAACTTTCATAGTTGAGAATTATACCAACATAGTCTTTTATGTATGATACTAAAGTAAGGTTTGTAATAAAACCACTGAATCTTGAACTGTTGAAGGAATTTAAATATTTGTTTAATTAAAACTGGTAAACATACCTTGATATACATTAGGCATGATTAAGCGTGAAGCGTGATTTAAATTACAGATACATAATCCCATATATTATTATAACAAAATCTAGCAATAACAATATTCTAAATCTGAAAACCTTGAGCAGTCAGCGAAATAATTTTGGTTTCAAGAATCAATTAAGTGAGTATTGTGTTCAATATTCATTTGTACATATACATATAAGCATGTGTGCGTGTGACTGAAACTGACGTTTCTGAATACGGTAGATTACGTTCGCGTAATTACTGATTTGAAATTACGAAAACATTTGACCTTCAAACTATTCCAACAGCAATAGTATTTACTGCTTGATATTATTTTAAATTATGAATATGAATCATGAAGCATACATAAAGACGTTCTTGTTTCGAAGTAATTAGTTTTTGAGTGATGCGTTGTTAGCCTCCTTTACTAAGAAATTATGTAAACAAACACCATGAACACGTGAGCCACACCAACAGCCATAAATTAATGTTCTATAGAAACATTGCTTACAGATATTATTTCTGTAGAATTTGTTGTCCTTCACAACCTTTCCATTAGCATCGCCTATATTAGCTACTTATAGCTTACAGAATCATATATATGAAAAAAGTAAAAAGTTAAAGGTACTTAAAATCGAGACCATATTAACGTTGAAATTTATTTACGGAGCTGCATTATACAATTTCCTTTAGAAATTTTACTATTTGATTTAAAAAAATTAATACGTTATAAAAAAGCTTTTCAAATACGTCACAATTATTGAAGACTTCATGAAAAGAGTTTTAGGTGGAAGTATCAAAATATTATCATTGAATATATTTAATACCCATGAAGTTACCGCGGTAGAACTCTACTATTAAAAAAAAAAGAAAGAAGAAGAAAAACTAGTTTCTATTAGGAGAAAACGTGTAGATATACAAAACTTCTTCATTATCGACATTCTTCATTGACTATTAGAAGACTATTAGAACCTAGCGAAGACATCCAATAACTTTTATTATTCAAAACATCTTAGGATTCAGAATTCTGATATAAGAAAAAAGATGAACAAAGGTAACAAAAAAAAATACTAATATTGACTTTTTACAGAGTAATTTTTTCTAAAATTTTGTAAATGTCCTCTTAAAATAATTCTGAAAGTGATTAAAGAACGTCTTACTATATCTCCAATGTTGCGATTGCTTTTACAAGCATCTTAAATATTCATTTTGCATACATTTTCAGTTTCGAAATACCCTAACCTGTATCTGAAAGATATAGGTAGTAAGCCATAAGTTTGTTTCAGTAAGCGTTTTGTACTGAATATCTTGTTTCTTTAACTCTTTGTGAATAATATTTTTAATTTGTGCTGTGTCGTATACAATAAAGAGTTCAATTATATAAAATTCTTTATATTTCTTTATCTTTATTCTATTTTTATATCCAACGTTAAATGTCAAAGCATACCCAATTCATGGAAAAATATTTAAATAACGAATGTAATATTTGTAACATCGTTAATTTTATATACTCGTTAAGGATAAATGCGCACGTGATTCGATCACGTATATTAAATATCTCATTTTGAATTAAAATACCTATCAGCACACAAACAACGAATATTCTGATCCGGTATAATGGCTAATTAATGTCAGACGGTTGGCCCAAAAATAAAATTTGTTTATAATTTAATTATTCAAACTAGCTGTGCAACGTAGCTTCATCCGCGTATAATTAATAAAAATATAATAAATTATATTATTACTATAACCGTGGACTCGCGTGGTGGGTTTCAGGTATAAAAGCCTTCATTGGGAACCCAGCTTGCTTCATAAATAATTTTATCAAAAATAGTTTTATTAGCTTGCCGTGAAAACGTAACAGACAGTGGAACAGAGTAACTTTCGTATTTATAATATCAGTGTAGACTAGATGCTCCGCGCAGTTTTAGCCTCGTAACGTCGTTATGTTATATGTCTTCTAGCTAAACCCTGAGATACACGTCTATTATCATAGCGATTGGATCAACGGTATAGAATTTAATTCCGTAGTTTCATATGATGCCAGTTTTAATATACCAGCTACTCATCTATCGTCTTGATATAGATATAAAGGGACTTCGCTATCAACTTGCTTTTCCATACTGTGGTGAGTAATTGATTGATTTTACAAAATGGCGTGGCTTATCGGGCGAGGAGAGGGCGTTTCAATAAAATATCGGCACTTTATAATTTTACTATGGTATAATAATCAGCTTTAACACTATTAATTAAACATTAACACTATTAATTAAACTATAACACTATTAAAAAATACAAAGTTACAAAAGATTGATGATTTAGCTATGACGTCCGTCAAACACGTGGATGCGAGCGCGCATCCCTTCGTTCGATCTCTTTCTAGCGTCCTTAGCCCTCAAGATGGCCGCCTCTCCAGTGTTTGACGTTACGTCAGAGTAACAACTCTGCTGCGTTCAGGAATTACAAATTAAAGGTATTGGTTAAAACATATTTTTTGCGACTAATTCCGCTGCGCTGTCAGGTATATAAAAGACGTATGGACGATAGTACTAGTATAAAACGTTCACTGTTAGAAATACATGCCAAATTTCATGGTAATCAGACAATTCGATATATAAATTATACATATCTCAATCGGAATGATAGAACCCGATATTAGAACGAACAAACAAACTCTTTAACTACATAAAAATATAAATTATAAATGTGATGTCACGTTAAAACTGTAATCAAAATATAGTGGTATCATAATATAGCTCTACCACCAAGTGGTATCAACATTTCGTAACAGTATTTTAATAAATGAAAATCGACGAATTCCCTTTACATTATTAAACGGGCTAATAGTTTTGTAAACAAAATATGATAAATACAATACATGAAGGATTTTTTGTGCCAATATGTGAAAATATCGACTTTATTAAATATTGCTTAAACATAACATAACAGCAAACAATCAAGCAATATACACTTGTATCTAAAGATATTTTAGTGTATCTTACCTCGTAATTAGTGCCTCACAATACACTCTTTGAAGAATAAAATACTTTTAGGTTTTCTATGAAGGTGGTTTTACTAGGTAGAAAGGCTTTGAGCAAACCCGTCTGGGTTGGTACCACCCACTCATTAGATATTCTATCGCTAAACAAAAATAATAAGTATTATTGCATTCCGGTTCGAAGGATGAGTGAACCAGTGTAACAGATACAAGAGACATAACATATTCGTTCCCAAGGTAGCGCATTGGCGATCTAAGGATCGGTTAATATTTCTTACATCGATAATATCTATGGATGATGTCCACTTAACATCAGGTGGCCCATTTGCCCGCCCGTCTACCTAAAACATAAAAAGTGATATTTAGTAGCAGCTGGTAATAGCTTTGGACGTTGGTGTCGTTTTACTCAAAAGCTTCGGAAAGCACATAAAAGCGCAACACCTGATGTCTCTCAGTTTATGTCGGATTGTCATCCCATCGAGCAATTAGGGCGAGAAAATACAGAATAATGAAGGCCTGTGTTTGCTCATTAATCCTGTGTGACTGTCTTTGAGATTGTACATAACAACTGAATTTTGATCAGGAGTACATTATTAATTAGACTAGTACAAAATCTTCTGAAGTATCGATGATTTCTTATTATAAAACATTCATATAATCAACCTATATAGCATGAGCTTATAAAAAAAGTACATCACATTTGGAAAAAAAAAAAACAGAAATATTTTAAACATAAAAGTCAGTAACATTATCAGCCATCAGTTATCATGAATAATATATATATATATATATATATATATATTGAAACGGTCAATCAGGTACGTATTTTAAAATAAACTTAATATTTATAATAATAATAATAATATCCTGGGACATTACTCAAACAGGGCATTTATCTGATCCCAAGCTAAGCAGAGCTTGTACTATGGAAACCATACAACTGATATACTTACATATGCTACTTTTATTTTGTAAATAAATACTTATATAGATAATTACACCCAGACTAAGGACAAACAGACATGTTCATAATTGAAATAGGAAAAACGAATCATGGAATCGTTGCAAGAATGCGAGTAGCATTTCCCCTTTGAATCGCAATTCCGATTCTCTGGGCGAAAAATGAACCAGCCCTCCTTTCAATGCCTGCAGTCAGTGCTGTTTTTTTATATTTTGATAAAATTTTGCCGTACATTAGATAGTTAGTGACTGGCATATAGATTCATCTTTTGTTTGTCATTCAATTTATATTTCATATGCATGTTTAAAAGAAAGTTATCTATGTGTTATTTCTTTCGTTTAAAATAAACGCAATATCTCATATCAGTTTCAAATGTAAATCACAAAGTCAATACTTTGATTCAAGTACAATATTATTGAAATACCAAAATAAATAATTTTGCAAAATATATATTCAAAGTTCACAAATATATTCACAATGCAAGATCTCTTGAGAGTTAATGCCGATACTGCATCGAGATTAGGACATATTCAAAGGAAAGCTTTATTAAGGATATCATATTCGTTTGCAAAGACTAAAGAAACCTTCACTAAATAATAAAAATATTCAAGCTGAACTTGTTCATAAAGCACGTTATTTTTATGCTACATATTGAAATAAAGAATTTCCCTACAAAGCCGTGAATCTTTACTAATATTGTTAATGTAAAAGTACCTGTCTGTTTATCTGTAACGGCTAAACCACTGAACCGATTTTAATGAAATTTATAATAATTAAAATTAAATAAGGTGGCCAAAAAAGTACAGTCCACGTAAACATAGATAGTAAATATAACTATTGTACAATAGAAATTGCGAAAATAAATTACTACGTAGTTTTAAACCTCTTTGAAGTTGGGACTTTTTATTTAAAAATATTATGTAATGCAAGATGAATTTTAAGTACCTACCGTTTGTCAACTTCCACCGTAATGGACTAGAGAGAAAGATAAATGCTCATCAAGCCTTTTGACATTTGACATTTTTTATAGCAAAATCATAATATATACTTATTGACAGCAATCTTATTAAAGGATTTTTTGAAAAGGTTTACGTCTATTCTTTTAAAATGCCAAGTTTTTTATTTATAGCAATGTTATTTCCCAATATTCACGAATATAAAACACTACAACTCATTAGTGTGAATGAAATTCGATTCCTATGCAAGCCGCTATACAAAAACTTACCATGTCCTTTAATAATTAAATAGAAGAATAAATAAATAGAAAAATAAGGAAAAAGAATATTTTTTAAACCGAAGAAACGACACCACCCCAACCCCGTCGCGGGTGAAAACTAGGAATTTATATATATTTAAACAATTTAATAAACGATTTTTATTATTATTACAATACAATATACAATAATTATTTTAGTATCGTATCGTAATTTTTATGAATATATAATATTACCCTTATTAGTTTTTAAAAATTAATTTTAAACTTTGCGTTAAAGGAACGGAAATATGCATCGATATTGCGTGGTCCGTCCGACCCAAGAATAAAACCGATGGAGCATAAAGTGTTAATATTCACATTCTTGTCTTTAATAACCTTCGCACAGTGGTATAGTATTATTTAATATTTTACTAATAAATATATGCTATTTTTATTATATTTATACTACTAGCTGCCCGTCCCGACTTCGTACGGGTAAAATAAAGATTTTATCCCGTGCATTTTTTAATCAATAACTGCTGGGCTAAGGCCTCTTTTCCTCGTTTGAGGAATAGGTTTGGAGCTTATTCCACCACGCTGCTCCAATGCGGGTTAGTAGAATACACATGTGACAGATTTCACTGAAATTTGACACATGCAGGTTTCCTAGCGATGTTTTCCTTCACCGTCAAGCACGAGATGAATTATAATCACAATTCAGAAATTCAGTGGTGATAGATATATATAAATACTTATTAATAACCACCTCGTAGGTATATTAACTACCTCATGAAGCTGAATATGCGATATGAATGGAACCTGGCAATGTTAACACTATTTCGAAAAGCACGTAAAGTTGCGCATTTAACCTCCGTCTGAACTCCGGTCGGGTTGGATTTAGTTTGTTTCGCGCATTTGACTAGTCTCTTGAGAATGGTAGTCACGGGCTAAATTAATCAGGATATCATATTATTTAATTTTCTGATTCAAATTTGAAGATATAATTTTTGATCATCATGAATATCTTATCCGCTTCTTGTCTATTATTACTGTACTCAATGGCATCGTCACTTTGAATGTGCAACGGTAAAGAATGTCTTAGAATAAGAGACGCGAAAACGAAGCCCATGTTGCTTTTTGTAAGATCAGTCTAAGTAGTAACACAACCCGGATAATAGAAGAGACGGATAGTGTATTCAAATAACATATTTTTATACGTAGCTTTAAGAAACGCTCTATAACCCGACCGTTGCCATTTTTGTCAACTACGTTATATTTTAGTAAAACAAAATGTTGACGTCGTCATACCTTTATCATGTCTGACTTTTTTATTACGGGACGGATTTTATCAAAAATTAAAATCGAGAACTGTATTAAAATCACTTACTTATTAAATATTGTCAAAAATCTATCACGGATTACAAAATAAATCCATCAGAGTTGAGAAAAAACGGTGAAATTAACCTTCTTTTCCACCAGTTTTTTACGGCATTGAAGTGATAATTTACACATCGTATTAAAAACTGATACAATATCGATAGCTTTCAGAATTATCACATTTTAGAGCGGCATGTAGTGAGTTTCATTTTGCGCAGTTATTTTTTGTGCAACTTAATTGAAAGCTTTGGCCACGTTTAACTCGCCGGTTTGAAGGGGCAGTTTAATTTGGATTCATTATGAATATAAATAATACGACTCGTTTTTTTTTTATATAACAAATAAAGGAAAACGCATCTAGGCCACTTGATGGTAAGTGGCCATAGACATTGGAGCTGTAATAAATATATATTTAGCATCTAGAAGTGTAAACTGATTTTATAAGAACCTCGAATTGGTCTATTCATAAATAGAATACCAAATCATATAAATTAATCTAAATTACTCACTCAATTACCCTTTAAATCCAAATAACACATTTGAACACATTACAAGTCTTAAGTCGCGCCAATAATGAATTAATTACTTTACCTTTATGTGCACTCACAAGATGGCGGCGGTTAAAAATTAGCGCGCTTTTCTCTTTTTTTTTAATAATACTGTTGTATGGACCAAGGAGTCTCCTAAATATATATAAGAAACAATGTTCCTTATGCCTGTAGTTACACTAGCTCACTTACTCATCAAACCGGAACACAACACGCTACTTGGTGGTAGAATATTTGATAAGTGGGTGGTACCTATCGAGACGGGCTTGCACAAAGCCTACCACTAAGTACAAAGACTACTAATCATAAAATCGATAAGAAACATATTATTATTTTATTATATATTTTTAAGTAGATATACAAAAAAAGCTTTACAATGTTTTACATTAAGAGAAAATATAAACTGTATAACAGTAACTGTAAAGTAGCAACGTAACACGATAATTGACTTTGGCAATATTTACGATTTCACAACATTTGATTAATAGTATCATAAAAGAGGTTTTATTAAAAATATATAAAACGTAATGAATAAAAAACTCGCTACTAAAATAATCTCACTACGTTTATATAAATGTATTGTTTGTGTTACGATACGTTTCACACAATTTGTTTCTTTTTTTATTTCCAGACGTATTTGCGTCCATGCCGTGTTTCGAGTTTTATTGTCTTTTTGTCGTTTCGCTACGTTAATTGCGATTTTTATGTTTTATTCGAATAAAGACATCTTATCACTATATCCTAACAAATATTATAAATTCGAGTGTGAGTTTGTTTGTTTTGTGAAACCCGCGTAGTTACCGTTGGGAAATAGATGTCATGTCCCTTGTGCCTAAATGGATTTGTATAGCACCAATCGGGCTTATACAAAAGATTTTGAGTTTTATGACAAGAAAATATTTTACAGTGTTTCAATTTCGTGTCTCAGAAAGCACGTAAAACTTTCCAGCTGTAGCTATGCACTTTCTATGTACTCATTTGTAATTTACAACTGAGACACAACTGAGACACATGAGACTGTTTACATTTGTAAATTACAATTTACACTTTCTATTTACAAATGAGTAAATAGAAAGTGCATCCGTTTTAGCGCAAACACTTATGCACTATGATATGTTTGACGCAGTTGGCTGGTCTCCCTTGAGAATAGAATATATTTATATTATATTAATAGACTTATAATAATACAATGCTTTACCTATTGATCATTATTTAAATATAAAGAATGAAAGGGGTTAGTATAAGAGTGGTTTAAAAAATCATTTATATATTATGATCCATTTCGATATAAGTGGGCATTTGCGCAAAAAATAAAATAAATTATATAAAATTGCAACTAAACGATAAATTGCTGCCAGTTCATTCTATTCAATGCAGCTGCGATTTCAATATTACAATTCCGATTTTTATTATAACTTCAAACCGATTTTTATTTCAACTTAAGTGAACTATTATTATTATTCCTACGGCATAATATAAACCGATCTCCATCGCGGCAATAATTGAAGATTAATTATATTAACTTACAACTTAATAACCATAAAATTTTGATTTATTTATATAAATAACACCAGAAATTTTAAGAATAGTGTTTAAGACTATTAAGCTGAAATACAATTATAGACTATGTACATTTTAAGATATCTAAACTAATCTCAGAAACTACTGGTTCGAATTGAAACAGTCTTTTTGTGTTGGATAGTCCTTTTATCGAGGAAGGCTGATTTTTATTCATTATATTTTTATTAATTATACGCGGGTGAAACCGCGGGCACAGCTAGTTTTGATATAAAGAGCAACATTCGTTTACATTTTTAATGAAAACAATGTTACCGATTTGTAGATGCGTGATGTGACATCTTAAAACTAGTACATAGTTTAATATTGAGGATATATTGGGTGAAGTGTTATTTGTAGGAAGCCCTATTGGCGGTGGTCACCACATACCATCAAGGGGCCTATTTTCCCTACCACCTACCTATAATATAACATATGCGTATATATGGTATATAAAAAGTAGAGACATAAATAGATATGTTTAAGAACATACAAAATACAAATTTCGATGTAATGTCTCTGCTTTGTACAAAAGACCCCGCGGGCGGTCTCTCGGCCTCGTTTCGTTGCCTTCCACCTAAAGTCTAAACGGTTTCGTAAATTTACATAAACGAAATCTTGATGATTCATGGAGCATATTAACAACGCAACTTTTATTTGTTACTAGCTGCCCGTCCAGAAAATATAATTTGAACTCTTTTTTTAACTTATAATTCGCTATTTTATGTTTAATTTTGAACAAATTACTGTTTCCTAAAGTATTAAATGAAATTTATCAATTTTAATATTTACTTTACATTTTTGCATTGAAAACATAATAAAAATAACATAAAATATACACATGTGAAAGGGAGAGTTGATTAAGAAGGACAACGCTTTTTGGTGTGATACAAAAGTAAGAACAATTTCATCCTTTTTTTTCACTGGAAAAATGCATTTCGTAATGTGGGGCTCACCGGCGCTGAAAAAAACAGCGGTATCCTCTCCGTCTGGTCTGGCAGTGCCACGGGATCGCTTACGCATGCTACCGTGACGCCCCTTAGCCCCAGCGGCTGTTAAGGTGCGTATAGCGCCTACGCCTTCTCCCCGGTCTTCTTTGACGGATCGAATAGGATGATAAACCGAAGCGAACAGTAAATGTTCAGGTAAGAGGCAGGACCAACGGCATTAACGGCGTGCCTTTCGTGACACGGGAGTGTCACAAAGATACAGAAATATAATCATTAAAAATGTACATTTTAAAACACGTTTTAAGTTGAAAAAATATCGCAAAGAACTTCGTTCCTCCCGGGGGTCCCCCGATCGCACATTTTTTATTATATTTTTAGGTTCTATCTACGGTTTCTATGTGCTCATGCTCATCGTACAATGGTCTCACACTATGATATAGACCTTATTGAAAAAGATAGCCCGTTATTTGTTTTTTTTATTATTATAATAGGTATGTAGACACAATTACTAAATTCTTCCAGACGGGCTTGTATGATTACCAGTAAACATGGTACATACGAATGAGCCTACGAATCTTGCCTACGATCTTTGCATCGGCTGCTGCGCCACCATCGTTCGGCACCTTTATATGATTTCTTGTGCGTGAAAATTATTTTTGGCCATTACTCCTATTATTAATAATTTACATTTTGTATAAAGCTTAATTTTTTTATAGCGTTTTGAAGTTATAAATAATAAAAAAAAATTGACTTTACAAAGGTACTATTTACCTGTTAAACGACTAATAAAATGTGTAAATAAGCGTAGTACTTTTATCTCCCGATATCCGTGGTTTGCTTATACTGCATTATTCTTACTTTTTGCATAATTTGTCATGCATGTCTTAACTTCTAAGCAGAAGGTCGAATTGGAATAATTTAAAGAAGATTTGACATATTTATGTATGTATATTAAACCTTTACTATATAAAGCTATTTAATTGCATAAAGATTAATATTGTAATACGAATGTCATCATCGTTTGTTGCTACCCATGTTTTTATTGATTAATTTGAATAAAAAGCAGTTATTGTGATTTAGCTACATAATAATAGTAAGATATATAGCCTCCCGAACCTTTTTGTAGCTAATGATGAGTACTATAAACATGTAGTACATTATTTTAACTTTCTTTAATAATTTTCACAGGACACGCCAAATAATTACTTTTACGGAAAAAAATGATACACTTGGGTTACTTTATTGCAATTTTTTGTAGGATCTCTATCTCTAATTTTTTTAAAATAAAATATAGCCTATGTTAATTGCTGATAGCGTAGTTTTCTGTACGTGTAAGAATTTTTAAAATCAGTACAGTAGTTTTTGAGTTCATTCATTGCAAACAAACATACAAAATTTTCTATTATTAGTATATATATAGAATACGCGCGAGCGAACAGCAGGTTTATCAATATAAACATCGTGAAATCGGTTACTATTTTATCGGCTCTCCTACATGTAGAAAGAATGTAAAATATGTAATTATTCCGCTTTGGATAGACAATGAACAAAATCCGTTCTTAGTGAGCGTTTACCTATAGGAAGGAGTATCTGTGTCAAATTTCACGTCAATCTGGCGCATAGTTTTTATGAGATCTAGTGATGAGTGGAGAATCGATTATTAATATTTTCCGCTCAACTTATTAAATAAATTAGCCGAATTGGTCCAGCCATTCTCGAGTCATTCATTCATTTTTATTTATATAAACAAGATGTATTGCAAGCTGTGTTTTATTTTAATATTTATAATGGATTTGCGGACTGGCTAATTGGCTACCTGTTGGTCACCACCTATTTTATACCACTTTATTTCGTAACGTGCTTATGATAACAATATTATTGGACAGATTGATTTCATTGTAGGTCATAAATAACATAATAAATGAAGGTTGTAATTATTTAATTAGATGGTTGATAACAGTGCTATAAATCATAGAATAATCTGCCCGCTTTTATTATGACGTATTACACGAGTTGGTAACTAAATTACCGTAGCGGAGTGCTCGTACGCATATAACTTTATAGTAATATAAGACAGTTTCACTTCTTACTGAACAAACTTTCAACGTTCGATTTATCACAAAACTTTTTTTCATTTAACGATGACATCTTATCTTAAGTTTAATTATTATTATTGGACTGATGACAAGTTATACTAAATAATGTAAAGAAGTGGATGCTGCGCCGGATGTCACTCCAGTCGTATCAGTTTGATTTCTTATCACGATAATGAGAGATAGATTAATGCACCTCTGTTTACACATATTTTGTACATACTATGTCTCACACACAGTTGACAGAAATATTGATTGAGAAACGTTGCCTTAAAATTAAACCATGATGTTTAAAAAGCGTTTGTTTCACTGAATAGCGCTTAGTTATTCTGTTGAATAAGCCGAGGTGGCCTAATAATGGAATTGGCAAGCACCGATAAATATTCGTATGATTAATTTGTTTTAATTACTCAAACTTTGCTCGGTGTTGAAGAAAAACAATGTGAACGTGAACGTTTGCCGCGTGATGTAGTAGCGTATCGGAATCTCCAAACTATCTCCTCAAAAGGAGAAGAGGCCTTTACCCAGTAGTTCCTTTTACTTATTTAATTGAAGACATAAGAACAATCAACCATCACATCCCCATACGTTCTAGTCTTTTTATAAATAATAATAATTGCTTCACTCACGAAGTCAGTAGAATGCAGTATTCACATGGGCCAGGCATACAACAACGATACGTTATATTTTAAATTGTATTTTACTTTCAATTGAAAAATATTTATGCGGAAGAATAGGAAATGTTATTATACTACAAAACTAAAATGCTTATTTCATAATCTCGACGCTGCAATTTATAGGTTAATGAACTTCTTCAACTGAAGTTGCTATCATAACGCGATATTACTTTTACTTGTGAGATAGCGATGGGAAAACTTAGAGCGAGGTAGCGCTGCGGTTCGCTAATATTCATTAGATTTTTTTAAAATTTCAAATTAAAAATTCAAACGTTGCTCGATAACGTAGTTGAGTTGTAGCTTTTTTTTTATAGCATAGGTAGGCGGACGAGCATATGGGCCACCTGATGGTAAGTGGTCACCAACGCCCATAGACAATGGCATTCTAAGAAATGTTAACCATCGCTTACATCGCCAATGCGCCACCAACCTTGGGAACTAAGATGTTATGTCACTTGTGCCTGTAATTACACTGGCTCACTCACCCATCAAACCGGAACACAACAAGACAAAGTACTGTTTTGCGGTAGAATATCTGATGAGTGGATGGTATCTACCCAGACGAGCTTGCACAAAGCTTTACCACCGAATAAAATATTTCTTAGAAGAGAAGAGAAGCCTTTACGATTTCAATTTATTTTGCACAAAAGGCTTGTATGTATATGTAATTCATATTATATTTACATTACAATAGATGTACATTACAATAGAGGTTTCGTTAACTTTTCGAGACATTTTCTAGATCTCCGAATCTTAACTATAAGTTTTTCTTATACCTGACATTATAGTTTTGACTGAATTCACTTGAACAGATAAAATTCTACAAACATAAATGTAAAATAAAGCTCTTATAATCCATTAAAAAAACACACACACATACATTAAATGGTAATAAGTCCTGGTTTAATGTTTATTTATTATTTGAACAATGAAAACACTTAAATTTTATAGAGAAAAAGAAAAAAAACTGATAGGATCTTTAAAGACATAAACAAATGACACTATTCTCATACAAATACTTTACAAGTAGATACGTAAACGAGGCATTGTGTGAACATCTCCTGGAAACACGAGAACGTGAGTAACGGAGCTCTTTTTTACTGAGTCATACAATTTGTTGTCTTAACTGTGAGTTATTGTATCACAAGAACCAAATGCTCAGTAAATCAGATAAATTGAATCTAATTACCATCTGATTTTAGTACAAAAAACTGTCCGTAATATGTCCAAAGATCAGTCCACGCAAGGTAAAGGATCTCATGTTGGCGAAGAATTCATCGATAAAATTCATAATAATAACAGCCTTTTGGTAGTAACAATGTTTTCCCTGCACAAACTACATTTATTTTGTTTATTAACTTTTTTAATTAGTCCTGACTTGCGTAGTGACTTCGTTTGGTTTGAATAAATATTTTTTGACGTTATATTCTGGCGATAATCGAGTCCACGCCACTTTACATTTTGTAGTGTGTAACATTTACGCAATTAATGTTCAGTTCATAACGTCTGCGAAAATATCTTGATATTACATAGCATTTCCCAAAAAAACTGCAAAAAACACAAAGTGAATTTTGCAGTCATAAAGCTTAAAAATACTTGCGATACTACCACTTAATCAACCAATTTAAAACAACGAAACGACAATAATTTTTATGAATTTTAGAATAGTCCACTCTATAGCTAAAAAATAGAAGAGGATTAATGGCTATTTTAAAACCTCTTCATCATCGTTCCAGACCTCTATAAGGATACCTCGCACGTCTATTCTACTATCCCGAAACCATAAAGCCAATTTTAAATACCTATAAAAAAGTCTATCCTCGGTTCGGAACAAAATAATTCAAACTGAGACGATCCTGTGAAAGAAATTCAGTGGAATTATTGACTTTTTACTCGTATGACGGTTTATATATTTTTATTTCGTACAAAAGAGATATTTTGCAATGCTAAACAATGTAAAAGATCCCATAAATCCTAAGAGGCTACCAAAGGTAAATACCATCTATTACAATCATAGCTGGATGAATAATACTATGTAAGTGAAGTTAGAGATTGCTTTCATAAATCTTTACCTCATGTAGAGTTTCGTAAAAGGATACTTGGATAAAGGAGAAATGTGAAACGGTCAAATTACACTATCGTTAAAGTATTATTATTACTTCAGTGGTTTTGATACGTTTACCACATGATGATGGTAATGAAAATCTTTTCGAAATATTTTTGCCCTACCTGTTTGCTGTTAGTTATTCCAATTATCATATAATGAAAGTATCACATTTTTGGATGGGCTTCATTTGAATACATGCCCGATTTGGTATAAAGCCGTTTAGGGTTATCATGTTTATTACCGTTTAAACATCTTAATTGGTTCTAAGATTTAACATCCCTCTTATGCGTTGGTTCTATATCTAAACTTGTATGTGGTACTTATTCGGAATTGGCTGGTTACCATATTTTAGACTTTGGATATAACTTAAGTACAGATTGACCCGGCAAGTTCGATTGACTTGATAAATATTTTCTTTACTATTATTTATTATATTTTATTTATCCTCTGATTAAAGTGATTTATAAAACTACAAACTATACAAACATTGCACCCTCACACCATTCACATCGGCATAATTTGTACACATTCGGTACTTTTAATATAACATACAAATTTTAAAGTATGATGATGATGTAAGATGTTACACGTACATGCGACTTTCTTACGCTTTTTCTCATTTTTTAATTAGTTTTATTTTGCTGGCGCTTGTAATTTTTAAGGCGAAACGAAATCAAATATTGTCTCCCCTAACTCAGATTTTAATTAATGGTTAAGCGAAAGATTGTTTTTTTTAAATATAAAAGCTCAGTTTGTTATGAAATATTTTACTAGTTATGAGTAGTTACTTGAACATTTGTTTTAATCCAACTATGTTGCACATTTTTTACTGACTGCGATACTCGATACTTCGATTTTAATAGAAGTTGGAATGTTTTCGCATATCCTGAAAAAAAATTATATTCAAAATAGATTTCATCCGATACACTCGTAGCGTATCGGGATGCTAAGCTCCGAGATATGGATTCAAATCATAAATAGTAAACAAATACTGCCCATTATTCGGATGATAATAAGGATGTGAATAGAGGTTCTATATGATTAATGAAAAGGAGTGACTACGATGATTCTTACCGGACTTCTTGGTAGAATCTAATTCTGAACCGGTGACATCTTAATAAATTACGTTGAAGACGTACTCATACTTAATACGTTCTTTTCCGGGTTTGATCCCACAACTGAAACTTCAATTAAAATTCTCGTTCTGTAACTAATGGGACATCCCGAATTAACTGTTACTATATATATGCGGTGTTTTAAGTAGAAGTTAAAACGCTCTTCTTAACGGTAAATACCAATAACAATTAGTTCTGTAGAAATATTCTGTTCATTTTAGCATCAATATACTGATAACCACAGAAACTAATATAGACGACGTACCTTATGCCTTGTGGAATGAAGTACTACAAAGAATTTTTTAGTTTACAATAACTGGTGATAAAGCTACTTAATTCACTAACTAAATCAAAAAGCCCATCAACGAGAAGTCTTTAACAAAATAAATCAATCATTTAAATATGAATCTTATTGGAACTAACAAAAGTCAGACCGTATACCAGATAAGAAATGTGTCAGTCTGATTACAGACACAAGGGAAATAACGGCATAGTTGGATAGCAATGACTTTTGTAATAAACAACGCCAATGCCGATATTAAAATATACGAATGTTTATTGAATACAACAGCTTAATCAGTCTTTTTTGCATACTTGAGCTAAGGACGTGATAATGCCTTATTATTTAAAAATCGAATTACACATTTTGAATTTCTAATGCTCAATACTGAATATGAAATATGTTTATTGTTCCATTTTAGTAGATTACATCCACCGTATTGTCCAGATTTAATTGAATTCAAACTAGAACAGATACGAATCTTTGAAATCTCCACAAGTATAGACTTTATATAGTATTAGACAGCCGAGATGGTCCAGTGGTAAGAACACGTGAATCTTAACCGATGATCGTGGGTTCAAACCCAGACAAGCACCACTGAATTTCATGTGCTTAATTTGTGATTATAATTCATCTCGTGCTTGACGGTGAAGGAAAACATCGTGAGGAAACCTGCATGTGTCAAATTTCACTGAAATTCTGTCACATGTGAATTCCACCAACCCGCACTGGAGCAGCGTGGTGGAATAAGCTCCAAACCTTCTTCTCACAAGAGGAGAAGAGGCCTTAGCCCAGCAGTGGGACATTCACAGGCTGTTACTTTACTATAGACTTTATAATCTGCAATTTACCAGCTGATAGTAAACATAAACGATTGCTTCAGTTCGATTTGAATATTATGTATCTAGTTAATAATCTTATTAAGGTATCGTAATAAGAAGCATTTTATGTTAATTATAATTTGGGTTAACAATAATAGAGATTTTACAAGTGATTGGGTTAATAAGCAATACATATGTAAGCGGTTTAGTCAAACGCATTAGCGCAGTACGGACACATATCGATTGACTCGATAGTCGACGCAAATTGTATTAAATTTGTTTAAATTTTAAGCCCAACCTAACCTCAGTTTTAATCTCCAAAGTCGGGGAGCTACTTAAAAACAAACATGGTAAAATGTAACTTAGAACTGACTTTGTTGAACTTTAACGCCCTCATGCAAATAGTGGAGACTATAAGTCAGTTGAGTGAAGTAATTTCTAAGAAATAATTTTCTTAGTTGTAACTTTGAGATGCGAACAAGCAACGCATGCAAGTTTAACTATTCCATAATATGAACATAAGAAAAGTTAATAATTTTGACTATATATATTTATGTAATACTACATTTTAACTATGGCCGTCGCTTTGGCTTCCTGCACCTGTGATTTCTTGTCGTTGTTTAACGTTAGGGCAACTTGTAATGATGTACCCTTCTATTGAAGTTAGGAATTCAAGCCCAATGTGCAAGATACTCTCTTTCGACGGCAACTGACGGCTTTGGCATTTACCTTATCTTGTATATTGTAAAGATATTCGATCGGGTATGGCAAGACATTATTAGACCACCATCTCACTGTTAACTGTAGAAGATCAGATAGATATTTGTTGAATACAAATTAATGATTAATTTTGTTTTATCGAAAATATAAAAATATCTTTGACATATTTTTATATTTTCGTATGAAATATAACAGAATCAAGGTAATACTTTAAAAGCATTAGAACAATCACTCAATAAAATTCAAACATTTGCGGCATCGAAGCGAAAATTTTAGGACAAATAAAATTTTACGATTACTGACCACCATTATCGTAAAAGGATCTTTATCCAAGATCGTAAAATTGCCATTTGTCCCATAAAAATACCACAAATATTAAACACGCTTTATATTCGCTTCCTTGTATGTAACTAACAAAGTAAGATTGTACCGTACCGAATATGATGCGAGAAGGCGAACGTTTCATTCCCAAGGTGCTATCATCCATAAACTCACTAATTGTGTAGTAATATTTTGTACACAACGTGCAGGACTAATGTTTTTGCTCCACCTTTGTTTGTTTGAAAGAAGAAGTTGGTTCAAGAAGTTACAGTGACGCGAACATGGTATGCACAAATTTAATTCTCACTAATTGATTAGCCAGTGTACCGAGTCCATAGTTCAAGTATACTTCGATATAAATTGTCAATTTTATTATTGAGTTTCTTTAAAAAATTTGCAATATTTAAACAATATTTATAAATATTTCTACCATTACTTAATATCGATATGATATTGTTCTCAATAATATCACTAGTTAAAGACAATTCGAGAAGAGTTTCATTATATAAATACGTGAAGCAAAAAACTTTGTATCCCTTTTTACGACAATTGCGTGGACGGAGAGAAATAAAATTTTGCACAGTTAAAGTTTAGATGGAGGAGGAGTGCAGAAAGTAAATGATATGTATAATGTGCGTTAGAAATACCTTAAATTAATAAAATAAAACATTACACACACTACCATCAATTTAACACACACATACGCAATTTATACACATCCATCCGTAGACAGAGATAGAGAAACTAAACTTTCTCTGTCTACGCATCCATGCTTTTGGTATACAGTCTGTGGTCAAACTGAGAAGAGAATTAATATTACATGTAAATTGTAATATAGGTACTCTTTTGCTTATGATTTATCCTATAATTTGTCAAATAGATATTTATGCGTTATAATATATTTATGTTACCATCTTAATTTTGTAAAAAGTTTTACATTACTACTAAAATCATTAAAGTATTACCTATGTGTAAGATTCGCACGCGTTGTTAAACGTAGTTGTCAAAATCTAAAAGTTTGTTAACAATTTTGTGTTTTCAATGGTTTCTTGTGTAGTTTTTGCATAAAAACTAATATTGCATAAACATTGTGTGTAACTTTATGATCTCATCTTATATATTTCATAACAGTCCGCTTCAAGGCTGCGTGTGAGCAAAGTCAGTTAGCTCGGTGACAATTAATACGCGAATAGTACATATGTGTATAAACAAAACCTAAAAAAAACAATTATAACAATAATACATGGCTTTAGAAGTTCGTGGTGTGAACATAAGCGTGGTATTTAACTTCATAAAGCTTATAATTTCATTTAATTTAATTTGTGTTTCGTTGTCGAAAGTTAAAATGGTGGATAAAAATTCAAACGTTTTACCTACCTTTACCTTTATTTATAAACAACGAAATAAATAATAATTTAAAGTGGAAAAAGTAGCTACAACATTTCTAGCTATTTTTATTAGCAACCTATTGGCCTAGATAAAGAGTGTGAAAAGAGAAAAATCGCAATTTTATTACACTCGATTAGTGGAAAAGGTGTCAACATATTCAATTAATTCAATATTGAAATAACATAAATCGTTTTAGAAGACCTTATTAATAAATATAATAATTATTTCAAACCGAGGAAATATTTAAGTATGGCCAGATATGCATTTTGTATAAAAAAAAACAAAGGGAACAAGAAGATATAAACTAATTTAGCACCAGTCTAAAAAATCTCAGCTTAAAATGTGATTTCATTAAGAGCCATTGGTCCGTGATATATTAGGGATGACAATACTGCCAAACATTATGGATGGCAAGTAAGACCAGTTGACTTTTGATATTTGTTTCTGGCTGCCAATAATAATTGCTTGTGATTTCCTAGGGTCTACATTAAAATCTAAATATTTACTCCAATCAAGAATGATATTGAAGTCATTATTCTTCCTTGCAATAGCCGTAGCTGTCAAAATTATAAGAAACTCTATTCAAATATTTATACTTATATGAAAAATTCAATTGTTTGGAAAATAAAAAAGTAAGAAAAAATATAATGTATTAATAATTTATATATGAATGTTTGAAGGTATCTCACTTATCTTAATATTATGACGTTTTAGCTATGTGAATTTATGTATGTATGTTTTGTTTATGCAAAGGTGATTTCATAGAGATTTGATCTTAATAACATTCAAACTTAAAATTGAAATAAATTATGGTCAAATTTGGGCCCCTAGGCGATCTAGATATTGGTATTATGCTTGTATTTTATTTCCGAAACAGAGCGTAACATTACTATTGAAGTAATAAAATTGTATAGAACCGTTCACTACAGATATTGCAAATTGTAATAATCCTATTACTATTATAGCTTTTTTATTTATTTAACAAACATTGAACTTAATTGAAATTAATGATTCATTAGGATAGAAACAAATTATGTAATGAACTTAATATAAGAAATACACAGTATATTTAAAATCTACATTGAATCACCAATCACAATTCCCGTTTTTTTTTTAAATAAGTAATTTTCTGTTTCCTAAAGTATCGGATTTAGTAGAGATAAAAGTAGCCCGTATAAGTAGTCAGTCGAAATAGCTGAAAAAATATTTAATCTGTCGAGAAAATATTTGGACGGCAAAATTCTACAATTATTATGTTTATTTTTTATCTCATAAATATTCGTAAGTATATAATTTATGTTGGCATTTTTTATTTCGCGTGTTCGTAATAATTGAGATTAAGATTGTGCTATGTAAACAAATAAACATTCAGCTAATTTAAATAAGAACATCCATTAACACGCAACTCTACACTTTTTTTTCAACAATTTACAGTTTTGCAAATGCGTTGTTCCGTACCTTTGGTGAATCTTTCTATTATTTTTCTTGAGTTTATTTTTGATGTGCCAGCATCACAATCAAAGTTTCATGACTACAACTTTAAACTTTCAATGACGTCGGCCTCTTTTTAATTCTTCCGTAGGTTCAAAACAACTGTTTCGTAATTGGAATCTTATTGATTTTTATGTCCTAGTATTCAACAGTTAATTTATAATAATGATCACACTTTTAAATCTGGGACCGGTACAGAAGTTCTCACATTATATGTAGTTACAAAATAGTAAAATATTAAATACTTATATATTTTTTTATATTTATCTATTTATCACAATTCATTTAAAAAATACTTCTTAATTAAATTAAGTGAATCGATTGCAATAATGTCTTATAATTATTATAAGAGATTGTTCGATTAGATTAAATTGTTGACTGTGCTAGAGTGTCAGAGGAACAGCGTATCCCAGCCATATATTATTTACAACACAATTCATTGTTTCAAGAACAATTTGGTGATACACCTTTGTTGTAGCTGTAGTTCTCCTCAAGACCGATTTCGCCCAAGGGCAGCCAATCTCAAGAGAGATTAGCCAACTGCGCAGGACATATTATAGTGCAATGTGTATGCGCAAACACAGGTGCACTCTCTATTCCCTTACTCTCATAACCCGATGGAACGGCAATCCGACACGACCGGAAAGAGTTCAGGTGCAAGACCAACGGTTTTACGTGCTTTCCGAGGCACGGGAGTGTACACACTTCCAACATCCAGACTCCGGGCTGTTATTAAGAAATTTAGATATAAAATCTCAATAACATTTCATTGGCCTGACCTGGGAATTGAACACAGGACCACCTAGGTGCGGCCTTACATGTAGCCACTAGACCAACGAGGCAGATTGTAGCTGTATACAACTTATAAAATAAAAGATCAAAAGTACGTTCTCTCGAATTGTGTCTAGTAGCGTGTTTACCATAAATTTTGCATATTAACTTTATTATTTATAAAACAATTATTTAAATTAAGGACTTAATTTAGTATATGTAAACGGAAATATAAAACAAATCTCCATAAATCATAACCGCGTGGATTATAAACCCAAGTTTGAAGCACAAGGCTAAAGTACGGAATAAGAGATTAAAAAATCGTAAACTAATAATATAATATGAAAACATAAAATATTTCTAACAGTAAGTCAATTTAGATTGCATAAAGCCTTTTAAAATGCTTAAAGTTTCTGTAATTACATCAAAGTTTGGAGTGTGACAGACAGCTTCATGAAAAATGTATGAATTTTGTGGTGTTCACTGCGAGCGTGTATTTAGTACGTAACTCGCAAATTTATTCAATTTGTTGGAGGGATAATTTAAGTTTGCAATATTTTGTAACATAAATTTTAAATTCAGTTTACACAACATCATTGTAAATTAAATGAATGAGAACTTTATTACAGGGAGATTAAAAAACATAGAGAGAACTTTTTTGAAGATCTTCTGTTGTATAAAATAACTGACGTTGTGAGAAAATTTTGTTTTGAGAAAGTGGACATTAATGAAATCATCGTCATTATTCAGCCAATCGCGGTCTACTCCCGCACTCCCAGTATACACTGCACAATAATTTGCATCAACTTTTATGTGTAAATATGTTCTACTATTAGATTTAATATTAATCTCAAATAAATTGTAAACTATTATAACGTATAAGATTTTTTATAAAATTTATTTTATTATTATTTTATCTCGTATATACAACGAGTGGAAACATCGTCCCTCACTCTCGTTAAAAAACATTCACACCTTCAAACATATTATCAATAGAGGCTCTAGAGACTGATTGTCACCTGGAGCGCCGGCTTAAGAATGACGAATTGTAAGTAGCCGATAAAAAAGTAGTAACAAGAGATAAGGAATGGTTCAAATGCTTATTTCAACTATTCATATTTGAACACCTTAATAACGCGATTTTTTCTAGACAAATCAAAGACAAGTCTTAGTTAAACAAAGAAATTCATTTTGAACACATTTTCGTTATTTACTCTAAAATTATATTTAGCACAGATAAGGACGTAAATTATGCGTCCTTAAGCAAAAATACACATATAAATACACATAGTAGCGTATATGCAGAGCTTAATCTGAATATATGGTGGTAATACGATACAAAAACGGTTCCCTTACAACTAACCCAATAAAACAGCTTTATTAATATAAAACTTCTTTTCACAGGAGTGCTCGGTGTTCTTCTTTGATAAGCGTATAGCTGATAAGCTGTACAAGCCGAAAAAGAAAGAGAGTATGGTCGATAGGATAAAAGCAAGCATCGTCATGCTAGAAAAGCTCCGCCATCCCAGGATGCTACGTATACTTCATACACTTGAAGAAGGTCAACATACCCTGGCGTTTGCAACCGAATCTATTTATGGAAGCCTCCATAACATTTTGGCTTGGCAAGTAAGTATTAAATTTATTATATCTTCTTTTCAAGTAGTTATTTTTTTGTACGTGTTATTATTATTTTAAAATTATTCAAAACATTAATCTTACCAATGTAGCAAGAAAGTTACTACAGGACAATATTTTAGAAGCCGTGTAGCTTACGTAATACTTTTAGCTTTGCCACTTAATAAATTTAAATCTCTGGCACATCACTCTTATCAGTGTCAATGCTATTGGCAGTGGATGCACCAGGTGATTTCAAAAGTAAATGATTCATTTTAACAATAATAGTTACTTGTATAAGCCCGTTAGGATATGTACCATCCACTCATATTCTACTGCCAAAAAGCAATACTTAGTGTTGTTATGCTCTGTTTTGAGGGATGAGTGAACCAGTGCAACTATAGGAACAAGGTATATAACAACTTAGTTCCCGAGGTTGGTGATGCATTGGCGATCTAAGAGATTAATATTTCTTATCGTGCCAATTTCAAAAGCCGGTAGGCGATTACTTACCATCAGGTGACCCATTTGTCTACTTATGTTATATATTAAAAATACTTTATGCAATGATCCTTCCATATCGATAAGTCTTCACTGACCCACACTAAAACTTCGGCTCTTCGTGCGTCTAATAAATAATTATTGTACTAGTTCAAATGTAAAATTCTAATAGTTTGATGTGCGATGCTGGGTCACTTGTAAGAATTGTAAGCTTAAAAAGGAAAAAAGATTTTTATAATAGACGTTTATTATTTATCCACGATGTTTCTTTTATTAGAAAAACAAATACAATATATAACAAAATAAAGCCTATCAATCATTTAATAAACTGACTCAACTCTCTAGGGCGACCACATTGGAAACTACAGATTAATTCTTGCAAAAACTAAATCACTTTGCAAGCTCGTCTGGGTAGGTACCCTACCCAGACGAGCTTGCACAAAGCTCTACCACCAAGTTCGAAATTTCCAGAACGAAAACGTTGAAACCAAAAACGTACCGTTCTTTCTTTTGCGACACCAGCACCGTACACATCATTAATCCTTCGAGTTGTTTCTGCAGCACTGGTGCCACGGTAGAACTCGTACTCGTAAATATACCGATATTTCATGTTTTCCATTGTGCGGTAATAAGCGACGCCAAAGAAAAAAATAATGAGGAAAATACAAATGAATGACTGTTTTCAAAACTCAAATGTACCAGCTAAATGAATTTATAAATTTGAATTTGGAATTCTTAACCAGAGAGGATATTTCAGATCAAAGTTGTCAGTACAACAAACCGCTAATTTCATATGTATTAATATAATATTGATGTTAAATGACAATATACACAGTAAATACCTTTCATGAATTTCGAGTTCTATTCATATCAAAAATATTCATATAGTATATTGACATATTAGGAAGTCTACTTCAAACAAATATTATATTGACTAATGGATTCTACTGGTGCGGTTTCTCTGTGGTGACATCAGCCCTCAGCAAGTCTACTCCCAAACATCAAGACATACTATTGATGAGTTCGATTTGAATTTTTTTAATGCCAGTGATATATGACAGCGTAAATCCCATTGTTTGCGTCGTTGTAAAGTGTTCGAGTATATTTTTTAGACTCATAATCGTTACAAAATCGACGTCTGATTTAGTTGTTAGCATTCAAACTGCAGTTCTAAATGTGATTCCCTTTGCTGAAAGCATGGCCACTCACTGACATTAATCTCACTTTAATTATCGCACAACAATCTTGAAGCATAAGAAAACTGCAAATAAAAAATATGCCTACTCGTATGTGCAATCCATAAATTTCAGCTAGTAAAACAAAATCATATTAATTATTATTTTTCTTGCACCATATTTACATAAAATCATAATTCAAAATAAATAATTTTCTGTAGAAATCAGAACCGCGTAGAATAGTGGCATGAACACAAGTAGTGTTGACCGTAGAATCCCAATTCTCATTCATTAATAGGTTCTCTAGGCAAAAAATGAACCAACCAAGAAATGTTTATGCATTATCATATAACACCTAAGTGTTTCACTTGCAAACTAAACAAAGACAATATGGAGTTACACACGAAAAATTTCATTAACATACAACATTTTACAAAAGATTTGAAATGATCAATATTATGATATAATGCTAACGTACGACGACATTATATAATACTAACGTACTATAGCTGTAAAAATAATCATTTGGTTAACACAGTATAAGCCATTAGTTAATAACGGTCAACATTAAAATGAGAGTGCACTTACGGCGACTGCTTGCATCAATCACTCTCTCGACGAGTCCCCGTGGGTGACACACACAAGTATAGCAGCACACACGAACAACTGGGAGCTTCGAAACAAAAACGTTAAATACATTTTAATAATGTCGTAAGCATTATTCTTTTAGCGTAATAAATGAATTTATTAATTTATATTTGATTGCCTCTATTTCATTTATCTATGTCGGCGTTTTGTAAAATGACTGAAATATTATTCTAATAAACCTCGTCGGACGCTAAAATACTTTAGCTGGTTGGAAATCAAAAATTACTGCACTGTCCTTAGTCTGCTCTATTACGCCTTGATTTGAAATTGTAGGTATCCTATCTACTTTTCACTTTGAGGGAACTTTTCTCATTATGTTTTTTTTTTTCGTATTGCAGCATTAAAAATAATAAAAGATTTGGTATTCCTATCCAATATAAATATTAGTTTGCATTTGACGTCGTAGAGTCCAGATGAGTTCTTCATTGATTCGGAATGTCAATCTCTCAGCTCGAAGGGGTATTAGTTGTCTTTATGGGATCCTGGATGATTTAGTCAATCTAGATGGTATTCGGATTTATAATAAAGATGACACGATTATGGTAAGAGTACCATAATCGTGTCATCTTTATTATAAATCATCAATCTTTGTTATAATCCAGAATCTCCTTGGTATTTGCCATTTGTGCCCTTCTCAACATAGATTGTTTATAATCATGTATATAATCATTAATAATAATGTGTATATTTCATTTAATTACAATTATTATTAAATGAATTATAAGCATAAATTTGGAAACATTGAATAGAATTTATTTTTCTTCAATTGTAAAAGTCAAGATGAAGCCCTATTAGTCAGAGATGAAACCAATTTATATATCACAAGAACCGACTTGAAAACGGAAGGAACGGTCCTGATGAGTGATCTTATATTTAATCGGTCAAAAAGGAAAAGTGTGCTTTTTGAATCAAAAATGGTTGTTCGTCTTGACATCCGAAGAAAAAACCATTAAATATTCTCCTCGATATCTTAATGATCATTCACATCACATTATATATATATCTAAAAACTTAAAATATATTTAAGTTCTATATTATCCTAATATCTCTATTTCTATATGTTTTCATTCATTGCTCAATTACCAATATATCAAAATAGACAAAAATATTAGTTTGCATAGATTTTTTATAATCATGTATATAATCATTAATAATAATATGTATATTTCATTTAATTACAATTATTATTAAATTAATTATAAGCATAAATTTGGAAACATTGAATAGAATTTATTTTTCTTCAATTGTATAAGTCAAGATGAAGCCCTATTAGTCAGAGATGAAACCAATTTATATATCACAAGAACCGACTTGAAAACGGAAGGAACGGTCCTGATGAGTGATCTTATATTTAATCGGTCAAAAAGGAAAAGTGTGCTTTTTGAATCAAAAATGGTTGTTCGTCTTGACATCCGAAGAAAAAACCATTAAATATTCTCCTCGATATCTTAATGATCATTCACATCACATTATATATATATCTAAAAACTTAAAATATATTTAAGTTCTATATTATCCTAATATCTCTATTTCTATATGTTTTCATTCATTGCTCAATTACCAATATATCAAAATAGACAAAAATATAACAAATAAATATACTTGTCATGAGAAGAACGATTATGTTAATTTTATCTTTAATGTTTTTTTTTATATCTTAGAGAAAAATGTACAAAATCGAATAGCAAATATATCATAATACGTTTTATTCTTTTAAAATTACGTTTGAAAATTTACTGATGGGCCACTTCTGTGATTATACTCTTTTAAAGTCTACAATCATTATTTGAATTATGTAACAAATATTAGTAAGGTTTCTTCGTGCAGGTGCTGTACGATTTACATTTTATCACGATCTTGTTCCTAGTGTAAAAAACATTTATATCAACATAACGTTTGCCCTACTTTGCTCTTGATACCGATTACTTAGGTTTGGAAAACAATAATATTTTTTAATAAAACTCTAGGTGAGATTCAATCACCTATTTTCAATTTACACTTTTTTATCTAACCTTTCTCAATATCGTATTTGATCAATCATTTTTTTCCTTAAAGGGAGAGAAGGCCTTAGGCCCAGCATTGGGACATAAATTGGAAAATAAATTCACTTCATATAAGGTATACATACAAGGTAGGATCAACTCTACTTTTGTTGATCATCGGCTATGGCAATCATATGAGTTTTGTAAGAATATTCCTTAATTAGACTTAATCAATTTGTAGTAATACAATTTGTATTTAACACGCATTTATATGCGTGTTAAAATGTATTATTAATTAGTTATACTACGATTAATTTTATTCAACTTAAAAACCTATGGTTTTATATAACAGATATTCAAAGTAAAAGATTCAGGTTTTTCTATTAGTAAAAATGCTTTTATTACAGTCAATATTACAATTATTGATAAAATTAAAATGTAATGAAGTATCAGTATATTCAATATGATATCATAAATACCTTCATACTAATAAGTATGAAGCTACTGATTACTAAAGAATTTGAATTTAGCAAAAAAAACCTCTCGAGCTTTTATTTATAAACATATTTTTTAACCAGGAATCATCCCCGGTGCCTCCTGGCGGTTTTATGCCTGTAATGCCGTATCCCATATGCTTGGGATCGCCAACAACTCCAGTGATGCCACCTCATCCGCCGTCACAGCGACCACCGTTTTCCCGAGAGTATAGTTTCTTGGAAATTGAATTACGTTTTGGGATGCTTCAGGTAAATGTTCATTGTTTTATTATTACTAGCAATTTATCTTAAGTTTAAAAGTAAAGTTGTTACTATAAATAGTTACCTTTTTTTATGCTGCAAACAAAAAATTACGCGTTTCCCCCACGGGGCTCGTGTGGGGCTCGTCGGTATCCAAGGCGCCGAATACGCCCCGAACATCGGAATACCGGCTAATGGTACCCTTTCCGTCTTAACGAGGAGCGCCACGGGTTCGCTTGCGCATGCTACCATGACATAGATAATTATCTATATCAGGACCATAACTATCACTTAACTACTATACGTTCTATTTATTAATGAAATAAAAATCCGAATAGCTAGAGTACAAGAATCCGAAGACTGCTGGTTCATGACAGAAGAAGTACCAATAAACTTCTGTCTACTTAATTTATATTATAATTTATCTCGTGCTCGGAGTGAAGTCAAAACACCATAAAGAAACAGATGATTTTGGATAAAATCCCTTCACTTTTGGGTATCCACCAACTCGCATTGAAGCGATGGGTGCATGAAGCTTCTAACCTTTTTCAAACGATTTAACTCAGGAAAAATTTACAAGGTTCAAATCGATTTGTTTGTATCGATTAAACTTCTACGTCATTTTGCGTATCATATTGAACAGGTATTACAGATATTTAGGCTTTATAGACACATACAATTAAATTATATAACCTATAAAAGATGCAAATCATTTTACTCTCTCATAAAGAGACTGATAATTGGACAAAGTTGTCTTTAGTAATTCAATGCTCTGTGATATTATTGATCAGGAATGTAATCGGATTAAAATACCGTTTTTCAATTTCAAGGCCAAAAAATCAGGCAGATGTTAAAAACTGAGATAGATACTAATTACTGACATCAGTTACCAGACCATCAGGTCGTGGGTGTACATCCGGGCAAATGCCACTTTGTCTTTCATTTACTAAATTGAAATTTACAATCCATCTAAAGACATCGAAGACAAATATATAGCTAGTATCACACGCATGGAACGTGACATGTATGACACGCACACAAAAAAAATTCTAACACGTACTTGTATGTCAATTAATGTGCATCGTGTCTGCTGATATAAACTCCTTAAGCGAGTGTCTTTGCTCTATTGAACGGTATTAAAAACAAGGAACGATAAGACATACAAAGAAACTAAAAAAATATTACAATATTGCGCGTTGTCGTTAAGGGACCCACGTAATTGTATTTCATAGAAACAACTAAAAGCTATATTGGAAAATTGAATTGAACGAGAAGAATAGCTTGTATTTTGATCAGTATGGATATTTATCAATATAAATCATCGACTACAGCAATCACAAAATATTGTCGAACGAATTTGAGTACACAATTTACAAGAGCAGCGGCTTCACATGAATCGAACGTATGCTTAATCGAAAGAAATTTGAACCGTCTGAACGAATTTTCAATCCAATTGAATCAACGTAAATCTATTCAATATAATGTTTCCATCCCGGAACATTTGTTGATACCAGTCCAATTCAATTATATAGAATAGCGAGTTGATACGTGTCTATGTCAATGATCAATATTATTGTTGTCCAGTAAAAAATATAATCACCATTATGTTTAAAAAAAATTATAGGTGGCTGTTTTATTGAATCAATTTTGATGCGTCAATCTGATCAGACGACTAAAATAGTTTTTAATTTAGTTGATCGACTAAAATTGAACTGTTTGAATTTAAGTCAAATGTTTTTTCTGTTTTAGACGTAAGTGTTTTTGAACTATATCGACACAATATTAGATTAATTTTATTTCACACACACATCACAAATCACCTCTGATCCTCGGGTACTAATGTTAAATCAAATAATTGTGCCGTTTGGACGACATTATTAAAATTCATTTCTTCTTGAAAACGATCCGATTTATATCTACTTATTACCTATTTACTAGTTGCTCGTTCGTATGCTATGCTTATTGATAATGGCTAATTATGGACTTAAAAGCTTCATTTAATTATACCAATTTAACGTTATTTCTTTTAAAAGGTCAGTTCATATTATGTAATTTACAATAGCTATTATTAGTCCTTATTGTAGAACTTTTCCGGTATTTAATTTATGTAGTCTTTCATCACGAATGAAAGAACGGCCTATAAGAACTTTTCGATGGTCTTTGTTAACGTAACACTTAATTACTTCTTCCTATTAAAAGCAATATTATTTCTATTATTTCGGAATATATATTTTTCTTACTATAATATACAAGCCTTTTTTAATAAATTATTATGTCAGTCGGAGAATGTTAATATAATATTTACTAAAGAATAGCACGGCATAAAATGTGATAATTAGTGTCAGGTCAATATGACTTTCTTAAATATTTCGGTTTGACAAACGTTTAATATGCCATCAACTGTCAGAAACTTGACTCCAACGTGTCCGCTTGATGATACAGTGTGGCTGGAAACTTGTCAAGTATTGCTCTATAAATAACGTAATTAAAATCGTTTCACCCTTTTAAGTATTCAATGTGTCCTATCTTACGTTTAACCTATTCATGGTAGATGATTTGCTCAAAGTTTATATCAATACGAATCGATTTGGTTTAACTAAACCAATTAAGGTTCCCATATTTTGAGTTCGCAAAACTACAATGTGGGACCAGGTGTCACTGGTGGTTTTTCCATATGACTTGGAACTTTTAATAAAAGAGCCTATCCTATATATATGTGAGGGTTCATGGTTGTCACTTTCCATTAGGTGAGACACCTGCTCGTTTGCCCCATCTCCCCGAATATTATTATCATAGGTTATTGAGCAGACGGTAATTTTTAAATAAAAATAATTTACTTGTCTAATTTTGGAACATCAGAGGCCTGAATATCTGGCTCATCGATTTTCTTCGTTTTTATAACAATTATCAAACTTTTTCATAAGAGGCTGGAATAAATAAATTATGTAGTACCTCCAAACAAAACAAATTCCAAGCTCTGTAAATTTTAAATGCAGTACCATTGTGGCATATGTGATCATTCATATTTGGCACAAATATAACTATTTGTCATATGAGCAAAACATATACAATTTTCCCTGCCAGTCCCCTAATATTACGAAATATGATGAAATTGCTTGTACAGTAGCAGAAAATTAAGTCTAATTGCAAAGTTTTAGTTCAATCTCCGCTTCGTAAAGGTTTGATCGATATTGGTTTAATTGGTAGTGCAACGTTAACCTATAACGGATTTACGCGTTTCGCAATTAAAAGCTACACTCAACAAGTTGAGATCATCAAATATTATTACCGCTTTATATTCACTATCTGTTGTTATTTAAATTCGACGAACTTTGTAGGAACGATTTTGTAAGTAAGAAGTGCTTTCAAACTGCAGGATTATTGCCTTCTCTTCTATTTTTGATGAAAGGGTTTGTTGCTTAATCCATCATGCTAATTCAATGCAAATAAAATTTAGTTGTTCTGTCTCCGCAACCACTTCACATTCACGGTTTATAACTACTGACTATTTTAAGTAGACCCAGAGTATTATGATTATTCATATTATTTTTCATTATATAAGTTCTACACATTTACTAAGCTTAAATTTTGATTATACAAAAATATTTTTTTACAAATTCAGTCATAACAACAGCAAATAAAAAATATTTGTCACGTTCATTGTTCAAAAGGTCTTTTACATGCAAATGAACTATGTATAATAATTTTTATTTTATCACATCGCTTCAATAATTTCATGTTACAGAGGCGGCTGACAATAAATTTCATTTTAAAGTCTAAATAATGAAGTTAGAAGTCTATATCTCGAAGTACACCAGAATGTACCCGTATTGACGTAAAAACCGTTCACATATCAGTGTTACAATTTCTCGTACCTTTTAATCAAATATGCTAACATACTTAATGGTAATAAGACCATTTTGTAAACTACCGCCAAACAGCCACACTTAATACTATTGTGTTCCGCTTTGAAGGAAGTAAGCCAAAGCACCCAAAGGACGAGAGATAACGAATGAACATCTTAGTTCCTAATGTTCGTATGATATTAATATTTCTTATAGAGGTCATTTCAAAAGTGACACATTGCAAAAGTCGGTAGGGTGTGACTTGACCATCAGACCCATTTACTTTTCCTTATTTTAAATATAAAAAATACTAAATACGATGATGCTTCCATCGATTTCTTCACTGACCCATAATGAAACTTCGGTTGTTTGTGCACCTAAATATTACGGTCGAACATCTTAAATTGCTCAATAATAAATAATTTATAATAAGAATTATAAGCTTAAAATGGATATAAAGTTTTTTTTATAATTCTGATAATGTAAAATAAGAATATTTGTAACAACATTGTCGACGCGACGCACACGTGTGTCTGTGTGTGATCGTATAATGGCAAACAAAATCGAATAATAGAAATATATTAATAAATATTAATATTTGCTATTTTATTTTTAGATCATCGAAGCACTCCATTTCATGCACTACAGCATTAGGCAAATCCACCGCAATCTTTGCCCGCAAGTAATCCTCGTGACTAAGCGGGGAACATGGAAGCTGTTTGGGCTCGAATTTATAGGTAAGTCTACAACACATGCATATCTTAAATAATAGAACTGAATTACTGACTTGTATTTGTCTAATTATACTTTAGATAATTATCAGGTATAAGAGATGAGTCTTATGATGAGATATAAATTAGAGCTATGCTTTTGTAGATCATCTTTTTTATATATTTTCTTATATTATAATATTTCCGAATATTATAAATCTGATGACGTAACTACTCAAACGTTTATCATGAAATTTAGTATACACTTTTCATGAAATCTAGTATACAGATTGTCAGGGGTACATTAATTGCATAGATTACCTAAGATAACCGCTCCCTGCACGCGAAGCTACGAGCGGTAATTAATATTAAATACGCGTCATTTAACAAAACTGAAAGCAATAAATTTAAATGCTTAAAACATTACGACTTTTGAGCATTAATTAAATAATAAGTAACTTAGACCCGATAACTATATTCAAATAAATTATGTTAAAAGAAAACACAATGAAATATCAAAAAACGTTTTTGTAAAATATTTCACTATATGTTTGACATTGGCGATATGAAAGTAAGCTATTAATTATTTTATTTTATTGAGTGTAACTTATTTATTTATTTTAACTTTCTGAAATTCTTATCCATATCAACATAAACCTGAATTATTAAATTTGTACATATCACTTCTGCTCATAGGTCTCGTAGGTCACCAAGGTGCGCCCAAACTCCCGCTTCCTCGCCTTTCGCATTCAGTCGAGTTGCGCCATATTCTCCAGGTCATCTTAAAACAATAGATTCAAATTTATTGATTGTCATTTATCATACTGTCCATTATTCGTATCGTATGTAACGAGCCAATGGCTAGCTTCTCAATTATGAATCGTAAGGAAAACGTATCGTTTCTTGAATATGACCGGGCATTAAAGAGCTACAAAGTTTTTAAAGCTTCGAAAGCCAGAACTCAATGTGGATATCAGGAAATCGTATTGCAGCAACCTAAATATTTTATGTATAATATTCAATAGAAATGAACAACATTGTATTCAACTAATACCTAAAGTTCAATAGCGAGGTTACCTTATGCTTTTGAGTGGTGACTTGAACATAGTATTAATGTTATATAATGTACTGAGGAAAGATTTTCGATCGTATATTTCGGTCACTTTGATGTATACCTTTATATTACTTTAGCGACTTATTTGAATTTATAATTAGTAATTTACAAAAGGTCTGATAAGTAATTGGTTGAACTGCGACATAAGGTAAATAAATCAGAAGCTCGTTAAAGGTGTGTTATTGTTTAGCAAATATTTGTTCGCTCATTAGAAGCATATAGTTTTATGTAATTAAATTTAAATTCAGTTAAATTTATATTTTAAATTTGAATAATAATAATATTAATAACGCCGTCTTAAGGGGCCATTCATTTATTACGTAAGACGATTTATGGGGGTCGACCAAGTCTTATTTTTTCTAACAATGGGGTGGGAAGGAGTCTTGATAGTTCTTACGTAAGATCACAAATATACCGAAAGACACCAGCTCGTTAGCAGAAGAGAAAAAAAACCGCTCATCTTCACATTTTTTGTCGAGTTTTGGCAATATGGTAGAAATGTCTGCAGGCTGCAGGGGTCCACTGGATCCAGCTAAATCTTGAAAGTAAGCCACGAGAAAAACGACTCTCGTAACAGCAAAACCAACCAAGTGTATATTCATGTTTTCCTTTAGATTCTTACGTAATAAATATTAAACAGGGGGTCGGCCTATTCTTATTTTTTCTTATTTAAGAGGGGGAGGGGGTCAAAAACTAGTAAAAATCGTCTTACGTAATAAATGAATGGCCCCTAAACGATTATGGCCATGGAGATCAGTTTTAATAACTACCCAATTACGCATGAGAACTTCGGCAATTACAGTATTGTGTGCGCAAACACCTGTGCACGCTTAATTACCTGGCTCTCATGGTTCAATTAAGGAAGGGTCATGACATACCAGAGTGATGTCATACTTGAGATTATTGATTTAGCACTGCCGACTTCATAAATTCGCCCTGCTACTGAGATTTCCTTGAGAAAACTGAATAACTTATATTTCATATGAAAAGAATATATAATTATGTATTTTGCATTATTACAGGCGACGTTTGATGATATATCATATCAAGAAGAAACCTATAAAAATATATATATTTTCCGCTTTCAATTAATTTGCGTCTACTTATAGTTTAAATCATTGACACGAACTAGGTTACATAATCGTTGATGCATTGCCCAGTAAATTATCGGTATTAAAATCAAATACAGTTAGGACTCGATATTTCCTATTTTCTCTTAGTAAAGTATTTCTCAGGAAACTACATAAACGATTCCGCTATAAAAACAAATATTGTCAACGAACAATATTGTAAATTGTATTGAATCTGTAAGTACATAAGTCAACCTTTTCGAAACTGAAATAAAGTATCAAGTTAAAGAAAAGTTCCTGAGAAGTTTCGTAAACAAATAAAATGATATTTTCAAGGTTTCATATATCAGAACCGAATACCGATATTGAATCGGAAAATATGAAAATACTTGACAACTTGTGCCGTTATATGTAGATATTGCACAATACATACTGAAATCAAAGGACGCACGTATAACTTAGAAAATGGAATGGAAGCCCGGATCGCTTGTCTCATATTACAAGATGTATGTACCAGTAAAAATAATTGAAACAAAGATAGATGGACTGTAGGGCTATTCTGTAAGAACAAACACGAAACTGACAGCAGAAAACGTTCGTAAAATCTCAGAAAGTGATATGCAAAAATGAGCATAATAATTATAACATTTCAAGAATACACGCATCAAAACAGTTTATCACCATAAGTCGGTTGTCAACGTTTCACGGGTGAGAAATGAATTCATGCTGAATCACATTACTGTTTGATGATTAATTTAGGATATGTCTAGAGATAGAAAAGAACGAAAGATATTTTTTGTTTATTATAAATTAAAAAATAAATAATAATCAAAATTTTAAGAAAGTTCTTATAGCTATTTCTCGACTGAGATGCTACATGAACAACTCCAAAAAAATTTGAATATATTATAACATACCAATATCGAGGCGAGCGATCTATCCCTGTACTATGCTAACTAAAACGCCTTCTTGCACTAAATTAATTTTCTCCCACACGTTTATAGAGCCACTGTTTTGCAAGCAGTTTACTTGCAAAATTTAATTGATAATTTTGATTTAAGGAAACGCTTAAAATTAATATGTTATTTAACTCAATAAGTATTAAAATTGTATGACAATTATATTTAAAATAAAATCGTCATTTTTTAAAATAGCTATTGTTTCTTGTCAATCAATACATCTTTAATTTAATTCTTAATTATTCACATAGTTATCTGTGATAAAATAAGTAATTAACTTAATATTATATAATAATATTGCCTGTGTCAAGTCTTGCCAGCAGTTTCAAAACTAAAACATACAATAATTACTTGCAAGAATACAATATAGTTCAGGATATCGGGACGGTTTCTTCAGAATTAATATCAAATATTAATTACTTTGAAAATTGCTAAAGTTAACACAATTGTTATTATGATCACAGTTTTCCAAGCGTCAAGGTAGCTCTAGACAATGTGTATCCATAACGATCAAATTGCCATTTACTCTATCTAAATGCAGACTAGGTTAACTATGTACTAATGTTCGTATTTCTGTAGCTCCTTTTGCTTGGCGTTTCTTGAGATACAAATAATGAGCATCATAAGCATAATAAGCATATAATTTTTTTTTTTAATAAATTCGATTCTTCTGACATAGTAAAAATCTCCATTTAAAATCGATCAAAGTTACATTAAACTTAATTTAATAGTGTTAAACGATCAAACCGCATTCGAACCAATTTGCCAACGTTAAAATTTAACTAGTCAAATTAAATTAGACAATTTTGATAATATCTTGTATATTATCATAATTGTCTAATTTAATTTTGAATCAAATATATTTATGATACACACTCCTCTCGTATCACCTAAGTTAAATATATTTAAAGTTGAATTAAGCGAGGACTCTTTTGAACACGCCATTGGAAGTCCTTCAATCTCAAAAACTCATTTTGGACGAACAAACTTAAAATTGTTCTTTCATGAAACAATCTTGTAAAAATGGAACCCCTGCTGTTTATAAAGAATGCCCGTGGAATCTATTGATTGATGAACAAACTTTGAGGAGTAATGAAATTCTTCAGAACATAAATGGATCACCAAATGGTATAAGCGGTATATAATACTGACTCATGTAGCCAGCGATACTTGTCGTCATTGTTACTATATTATTTTTGTAATAAATGTTAACAATCGCTTACATTGCCAATGCGCCACCAACCTTGGGAACTAAGATGTTATGTCCCTTGTACCTGTAATAACATTGGCTCACTCACCCTCACCACTGGAATACAACAATACCAAGTACTTCTGTTTTGCGGTAGAATATCTACGTCTGTCAATATAATTGGTCTATTTAAGTATTTGAATTCGTCGATCAATCGAACGAGGCATGCAATTACTCCATTAATATCATCCATATCCGATTCTCGGTAATCATATAGATTACGGGCGAAATGTGCTGAATTTCGAATTTCAATCTAGCGGAAGTCTAGCAGGCCTTATTACTATTAATTTTTCATATAACATATCAGGTATTTTTTTTAATAAGTTATTTTCGTGCCAAATAAATTGAACGAAAGTTTCTTTTATTATTTACCATATTTTTAAACGTATTTATAGATAATATATAATACTGTACCGTTTACTATCTATAAAAGATAGATCCTGCAACATTCTCTCAGACTATTCCGGCATAAGTCAAAAGATTATCTCAAGAAATGTCGTTATAACCGAATTTAGCTTCAGAGACCTTTTTTAAGGGAAACTAACAACACAGAACATGTTATAATGCCCAAGTGTGTGCAAATACAAGTGCACTCTCAAAATCCGATAGGACATCAAATCTGACGTGATCAAAAATCACGACGATCAGATGCAGGACCAATGGCTTTATGTTTTCAGAGGGGAAGTGTAAACACTGCCAACATCCAGACTTCTGCTACATCTTCGAATTTCTTGTCAGATAAATATATCTATACTAATATTATAAAGAGGAACTGACTGCCTCGTTGGACTAGTGACTAGATATAAAATCTCGGGGGACCGAGGGAGGAAGTTCGCCGCCTCTATGCCGGTGTCGTGCGATCGATGGCCCTCTACGGGGCGCCCGTTTGGTCTCATAGACTGTCGGGCATTCGCCGTTGTAGGACTAAGATCCAAAGTTTGCAGCGGAGAGTGGCCATCCGCATAGTGCGGGGAGATCGCACGATATCCTACGAGGCGGCAACCGTCCTAGCGCGCTTTCCGCCCTTGGACATTCTGGCGGATATGGACGCGAGGGTCTATGAACAGACCCGCATCCTCCGTCAGAACAGCGAAAATGCGCCCCCTCCGAGTGCGCTCGAGGCGTTGAAGCGGCGGGAACATAGGAGGGCTCTTGCGACGTGCCGGCCCTCCCACAGCCCCAACGCCCGGGGCTTAAAATATAGGGCGTAACCCTGGGGCCGTGGATGCGTGAGGTGGGGGTCTCACGTGTCCTATTTTAAGCGGCCCTGAGGAGGACGGCAGCCGGGATGGCCTCGCGCTGTCGTACGCACTAGCGAGGAGTGCGGGGGGGCGAGATTATCTTCGCCCCCTGAGGAGAGCTCCGCCGAGCTACGAGCGGAGCACAGCATGGGAGGGGCCGCGGATGCGTATATCAACACGATCCCGCAGCCTCTCCGATCCGTGCCGAGGACGGCCATCGCAGTGGTTTTAGTGGGTAAAAAAAAAAAAATGTGACTAGATATAAGGCCGCAGACCCGGTGGTCCTGGGTTCAATTCCCAGGTCGGGCCAATAAATTGTTATTTGGTTTTTCTGTCAGAAAATTCTCAGTAGCAGCCTGGAGTCTGGAAGTTGGAAGTGTGTACACTCCCGTGCCTCGGAAAGCACGTTAAGCCGTTGGTCCTACGCCTGAACTCTTTCCGGTCGTGTCGGATTGCCGTCCCATCGGATTATGAGAGCTAAGGAAAAGAGAGTGCACCTGTGTTTGCGCACACACTTGTGCACTATAATATGTCCTGCGCAGTTGGCTAATCTCTCTTGAAATTGGCCGCCGTGGCCGAAATCGGTCTGGAGGACCTTATAAAGAGGAAACATTTGTATTTTTGTATGTATGTTTGTAATGTTTTCACACAAAAACTACTGGACCGATTTTAAAAATTCTTTTACCATTAGAAAGCTGCATTTTTAGTGAGCAACATAGGCTATATTATATTTTCAAAAAACATAGGGATCCTTAATAAAAATGCAATAATGTAACCCAAGGTGTTAAAAAATCTGTCATCGCGTGCGCTGCGGAAACTATTGATAATAGAACAAAAATATGTTCTACAGTATTATAGAACGTATCAATATCTACGAAAAAGTTCGCAATACCATATGCCCAACTACTGTAGTTATCCCAATATACATACTTTTTTACATTTTAAAAGTAGATAAAATTGCCGACAAATAATCAAACCATATCATTCATACCTCTGTATTAATGCTTATCCCATTAAATGTTTCAATACCTGTAAAATACTTTTTAAATGATTAAAATCGGACATTTCATTCAAAAGATATAACGAATTTAAAAATGTCAATCTAAAGAAAATAATGCAATAATAAAATAATGCGGCGGGTGACGCTGTGGGGGTGGGGGGAAAGGTGCATCAACATCGCAGTGGACGCAACCGAAATTTAATGTTTTGTGTTTTGAGTTTTCAAAGCGCATTTCTTGTTCCAGTTAAAAAGTTCTTTTCAGAACTACTTATACATCATTTTATTCAACTTTACTGTTTCTTCATAGCACATTTTCCTGTTTCAGTTAAAAAGTACTTTTTAGGACTACTATATTTAACATTCATAGGTATTTATTTATTTTCATAGCATTCTAACACTTTTCTGTATGAAGTAGGTATCTATCAAACGTTCTTTTTAGAACTAACTTTCCTAACCTATTCCATTACTTATTATTTTCTGTGACTTGAATAAAACTTTCACGAAATAATTATGCCTCGAAAAAGAAATTCGCAACTATCTACACGTAGTTCCCAAGACAGATTAGCAAAAATACGTCTTATTGGAGAATCTTCTTCTGAAAATTCAGCTCGCCATGTAAATCAGAGAGAGTACGCTTCGCAATCGCGGGCTCGCGAATGTAACGCCGAACGTTCGCTTCGTCTTGCTGACAATAGAGCTAGGTTTTCGCAAACACGGGCTCGCGAATGTAGTGCGGAACGCTCGCAGTGTCTTGCTGAAAATAGAGTTCGGATCTCGCAAGCGCGTGCACGGGAATCTAGCGCTCAACGGTCCCTTCGTCTTACAGAACAATATGCGAGATCGTCACAATTACACGAAGGACAGTCTAGCGCCGAACGCTCGCAGCGTCTTGCTGACAATAGAGTTAGGGTGTCACAAGTGCGTGCACGGGAATCTAGCGCTGAACGCTCGCAACGGCTTATGGCACAGAGACAAAGGCAACAGTCACTAACAACTAGGCCGCGTAACAGAATTTTAGCATATAGTAAAAGATCGGCATTTAGTTACGATCCTCAAACTGATTATGCTCACCAGAACTGCATTCAAATAGGAGCAATGAATAAGATTTGTCCTAAATGTTTTGCAAAAAAATGGACTGATGAAGCGAATGGTATGTGCTGAGCGTCTGAAAAAGTTATTCTTCCTGATATTGAAGAACCCCCAGAACCAATAAAAAGCCTTATAACACATAATTATACATTGTCGACGCATTTTTTGAATAACGTACGTAGATACAGTAGCCTTTTTCAGATGACTTCGTTTGGGGCAAAAGAAATTCGAGAGCGTAATTTTATGCCCACCTTTAAGGTTGAAGGACAAGTTTATCATCTGATAGGTAGTCTGGTATCTGGTAGGTAGTTTATCGTCTGAAAACTACGTCAAATGTTGTGTATAGGGAAGTTCTGAGACACTAAAGTTCTACAAATAAATCTCTTCTCTAATATTATAAAAACAGGTCCGCATTTTGAATTTTTGGAACGAAGTTCCTTTTGGGGCATTGCTAGGAGTACACTAGCCGGCAAAAAACTCCTATAATGTTAAAAAAGCGTAAGTTTTTTAATTGAATTTGACATAGCTCGAAACGTCATTCCAACATAGTGATTTTTTTAAAATAAAGTATTTCCTAAATCTTTAATTGAAATTAATTACTTTAAATCCTTACTTAACATTTTTGCATTGATAAGATAATAAATAATAGCATAAAATATACAAATTTGAGATAGAGGTAAATAAAGGATGAATACACTTTTTGGTTTGATAAAATACAGCACTCAATAAAAATATACATTTTGAGACACGTTTTGAGTTGAAATATTTCGCAAAGAACTTCGTTCCTGACGGGGCCCCCGACCGCACCAGTTTGTTTTTGTTTTTATTTTTAACAATATAATAATCAAACTAAAAATTACTGGAACGATTTAATAAACTCTTTCACTACCTGAAATCAAGAATTTTTCAATACCTGTACAGTATTTTTAAATTTACTAATGTCGGACATTCTACGTAAATGATGTTACGAATTTAAAAATGCTACGCTGCGTGGTAAAGGGGCTTCGATATCTATACTAATATTATAAAGAGAAAAGATTTGTTTTTTTGTTTGTTACGATATAACTCAAAAACTAGTCGAACGATTTTAAAAATTCTTTCTTAATATTATATTTTCTAAAAAATTAGAGATCCCTACATAAAATGGAACAATATAAGCCAAGGTATCAAAATGTTGCCTATAAGTCATTATTTGGCGTGCGCTGCGAAAACTATTGACGGTATAAAATAATGTTCTATATATTAATAGTACTTATGATTGCTCATAAAAAGACCGCGATAGTATATATTTGCCTATCTTTTATAGTTAAGCCACAATAAAAGTTTTTGTTTAAATTATTAAGTTCAATTACGGGTGGAATCGAATATCACCAGATATTGGTAGGATGATATTAAATCTGATCCATTTAAATGGTTTGATAATTAAAGTTGATTATGTACGTGTAAATTCTACTTTAAATTATTCAGATCGGACTTTTCTTTTAGAAGTTATGCCGGGTATAAAAAATCTTTAACTAAGAAAAATGTCACGGTTTGAACAAACTGTAACTGTCCTACGTTTATTCTATTAACAAATACTAATTTACGTATTTATATTATATAACAGTTTTTAAATTTTCGCGGACGAAGTCGCGGGCGAAGTATAATATAATTTAATATAATATATAAAGGTTAATGCTCCAGGCCACACCATTAACAATTTTGCGGGAATCCGAAACAAAAGAAAATGACCTCTTTATAATATTAATATCTGTATAGCAAATTAAATTAACATCTGTCTTGCCTATTTGCAAGTTGTGTGGGCGGGCGCCACAGGCAACTCCGCGCAACCGCGGCCCCGTTTGCCTATCAGCGAGGATTCAGATATAGTGGCGTGGAAAAGTTTTGGGCCACCCTTTTCATTTTATCCAATTAATAAAATATTTTATTTGTCCACTTGTCCGTTGTTCAAGATAATCCGTAAAGCCTAGATATAGAAAACAAGTCTTTATATATATATATATATATATATAGATAACATCAAATATTATATTTTTTCATAGCATGTCTCCACTACTCTACACTTACGTGTACTACATGACATTACTTTCGTCAGTGTCCAAAAGTATCGGACCGCTGTGGCTCCTGTTCATCGTAGTTTGGCTCGATTTGTGTAATCTCATCGGCTTAGATCTCTTCAAAAAAAATTACGAAGATGGAATTACGAAGTAAAAGACTGTGGGTCTAATTGGACGTGTTGGTATGAAGAAGCCGTTATTTCGTAAAAAAAAGAAAAGCCTATAGGTTGTCGCGAAACGAAAAGCTGATATTTGTTTTCGTTCATTAGATGCCGTTTTTGCAAATATTTTGGCATATATTTTGCGAAATGTGCTATTTTCTGATGAATCGAAATTTCAATTGTTTGGAAGTGATGGTCAGACGTATGTAAGACCAACCAACAGGTACCAGATACAATATGAGGTATCAAACTCCTACTGCAAAACACGGTGGCAAAAACATCATAGTACGGTAAACGTTTTCTACGTTATCTACGTAGCTAGCGACGTAGGTGCGCTGATAAAAAGTCATGACAATATGGACGCCGCAATATACAAGAATGGAAGATCATATGCTTCTATTTGCAAGGAATAAAATTACCTTTCCACTGAGTTTTTCAACATGATAACGATCCTCGAACATGCTGGTCGTCCAGTCACTGGATTTGAATCTCATTAAACACCTGTGTCAAAACCTGAAGCTTTGTGTTGGAATAAAAAATCACGCTAACAAGACGGAATTGTGGGACCTTTAGCCATGTGAGTGCTAGAAGAACGAATCTTATAATTAATTGGGTCTTTGCCTAGTCGGTGAATTCCAATCATAGCTGCTTAAAGCATGGCAACAAAATAAACACCGAGTAAAGACTAACAAAACATGCTTCCTTTTCATTAGTTGTATCTGTTTTTTTGTGGCCCGTTACTTTTGCACAGCCATAAATGAAAAATTGTTGAACAATTAATTATTTAGAAGTAATACTAATGTTTACATTCATTGTATAAGTGATAGCACGTTTTCACTTATATTTGGAAACAATGATAACGTATAATCAGTCATTTATATTCCTCTTAACATCCTATTTTTGTGCAAAGTGTAGAAACTTTTGCAAGCTACAGTATGTTTTTGTTAATAATGAATGAATTAATGAACATAAAACTTACTTATAATAACATTATTAAAATAGGACATGTTACATAGTCAGTCAGTAACTATGACTTGTATGAAATGAATAGCCTAGTGACAATATCGAAAACCCATACAAATCGTCAACGTCAACGCTATCGAATGTGGTGGTATCGAGTGTGGAAATATATATAACAAACCATGTTGACACCGGTCCATTTATTAAGTGAATATTTATATTACAAGATTTATAATGGTAAATAATTAACTTAGTGGAAGTGAAGGATGTTTTTTTTCAAATTTATAGAATAAATACAATATAAATTAAATATTTTTTTAATAATAATAACTACATGCTCCGTTGTTGCATTAGTGCACTAATATTATTATTGACTTCATATAGTCATCGACTCTATGAGAAACTACACCGTCAAAGAAAAGCCAACTTATATTATTATTATGATATAATAATAGACCAAGAGCCAGTACCAAGACCAAGACCAAGAGCTAGTGAACCCTCCGAGTAAGGGTACCAATGTATCTGTAAGGCTAGAAATTATTATAGTGATGAGTCATAGCATGCTAAGTACAGTAAGCATCACCTGGCACTCCTCAGGCCCAGGTCATCAACCCCTATATTTTTGAAAGTGTAGTTAAATTTTAAAATAAAAGTTGTTGCTGTAAGCTTGAAATTTTTATACGATTTTGTTCATTCTTTATCATAACTAATAAAATATATTTTCCTCATAATTTCTATTATTACATATAATAAAGTCATTTGCATCAGAAAATCAAATAACTTTTTATCGGTCTAATCTTGGACATAAGCCCAGGAAAGAACATAGCCACTAGATCAACGAGACAGATAAAACTATTTTAAAATTGAATAAAGGAACGGCAAAGATCTAAAAGATACTAAATGACGCCTTTTGTTATTAATTTACCCTTTTCTACCGTTGACATTATCGCTGCGACATATTTTCTTTGGTCGATAGATATATATTTTTATTTTTACGAAATATAATTGAATTTTTATGACTGTATTTTAGTTATAAATCAATGGTGCATGAGAATTACACACGGTTTGTTTTCGATACAATGCGTGTAATACAGGACATATTATACAAGAGCGATATATAATATACTAGTTTTCGCCGTCAGCTTCGCGTTTGGAAGAGGGATGTGTTAGGTATCCCATGTCCTTTTCTACCCCTGAAAACATGTATGCAAAAATTCATAACAATTGGTTAAGCAGTTAAGACGTAGAAACGTAATAAACAAACTCACTTTCCCATTTCTAATATTAGTATTATATTTGATTAGTAAGGATGATTTGATTCCTGAATCTTCGATTAAAAACCACATGTCCTATCCAATGAGCCATCTCGGCTGTCACTAGATCACAATGTCAACTGATACACAAATCAAATTCTCTTTATTCAAGTGTCAGATAACAACGTCATATAAAACATGTAGTTTTAATAAAAGACGCATCGCATGAGCAATGCTTGGTAAGTGCATATTCAGCTTCGAATTGAATGTTAGATTACAAACGGTGTTACTCACAGCCTGTCAAATAGACATGTATGCGCTATAAGAGCTCAATTTTAAATCGTATTAAATTGACTCTTTCTAGAGTTACGCAAGGACTGATATTCGTATCACAGGTCTCACTCGTAAAATTTTTAAACCGACTCAAGAGTTACGCCATTTTGATGCATATATCCTTTAGATATTATAATTATTACATTGAGTCGCAGATAACAGTCAGTGTGAGTTTCGACTTTGTTTTTACCGAACTCAAACAAACACTTAAGTATATTTTCTTATTCAACTTTTATTATGATGTGGCAGTTAGTTTAATAATACTAATAAGCATTGGACCAGCGTAGTAGCATAAGCTCCAAAACCTTCTTCTCATAGAATAAATCCACAGGATTCAATGGGAATAAGAACGTCGACTATTGCTTAGGAAACCGCTGCAGAAAAATCTATCAATTAATATATACTTGATAAAGAATGTATTTTAAACTGAAACATTTAATAATAATTTACACGTGCACGTGCATAGCATACGTATTTAACACGTGCCACCTACTGAGAAACTTAAGCTACCTCCTTGCTAACCTATGCTAGTTATGTATTTATGTCCTTGGCTCAGACCCGTGCCTAGTTATGTAAACTTTCTTATTTCTTCTTGACCAGTATTGTTGTTCAGGCAAATAGATTGGAATGTTTGATGTAACATGAAATACAAATCGATCAAGTACAACTTGCTCTATCAAATTGGCAATTTGCTGAAACGAGACGATTCGACCAGGTAGACAGCACCTTAAGAACCACATTGTCAATTTACTACTAACCGCAAAATGTAATATATAGCTTTGTGTAAATTGACTGAAATATGACGTTGGAAAAAATATATGTATAATATTACGATATAAACGTTTCATGCAGAACCCTTTTCATCCCATAATTAGCACAGACTGAACTAGACCGCACTTACAAACTTATTAAATATATAAAGACATGAGTTCAACTTTGTTAGCTTACACTACGAACTTACCAAGTACTTACATAATACTTTTATAATATTTATAATATAAAAACCTGTAATGTAGTAGTAGTAGTAGTATGTAGTTATGATAACTGTCACGAGATGGCGCTGACTTTATTCGATACAAATCGTAGATAGCTCCAAAGCTATTGAATTAGTAAAAAATTCGCTTTAGGTACGCTGAATCAAAAATAATCACCACTGTAATCTGAAAGTAGGCTGCACGCATCGGATGAAATTGTTATGGAGTAATATTTCCAGTCTCAATATATGAGATACTAGCGGTTCCCCCGCGGCTTTGCCCGCGACATAATCAAATATAATAAAATATGTTAATTATGGTCAATTCAAGCTGCGAAAACAGTACATTTCAAGCAGATCAGACCAATTTTTTATACGAATGTTCCAACCCATTTCTCTCGTGTGGGTTGAATTTTTAAAATGACTAAATACGGATTCTATTATTTTTACTCAGAAGCTTTAAAATTAAATTTCATGCTTCTTACATAAAAAATGACGGACCCGCCATACAAACTTCAACCCCTATTTCACCCTCTTGGGGTTAGTTTTTCGAAAACCCTTACAAAGGTATTTATTTATTTCCAACCAGAGGCTTGTATACAAAATTTCATGCTTCTTACTTCAAAAATGACGAACTCCCCATATAAACTTTTAACCCCTATTTCACCCTCTTAGGTGGTGAATTTTGGAAAACTCTGATTTTCGTACTTATTTATTTCCAACCAGAAGCTTGTATACGAAATATCATGCTTCTAACTTTGAAAATGACGGATTTCCATACAACGGTTCATCCCTTATTTCATCTCCTTAGGGGTGGAATTTCCAAAAATCCTTTCTTAGTACGCGCTTCATATTAAAATGCAAAAACTGTCAAAATGGTTTAGGCTCTGCGTTGATGAGTCATTCAGGACAAGTCTTTTTATATATATAGATAAACAAACATTCACGAAATATCGTAAGAAATTCAAAGTAAAATCTATTTTAAAAAATAAAAATTGTAAATATATATTTTTTTAATTATGTAAATTCATTCGTTCTCTATTCGTTTAGTGAACGTCCTTGCTCGAGATCTTAATAATCTTTGTCACTTCATCGAAAAATGGTGTCTTGAATATCGGCAAAACAGTTTTCGGAACTTTGGAAGTATATATAATTAAAGTGGAATTAAGTAGTTAAGTAGAATATTGCTGTATTACAAATGAAGATATATTTAATCAAGAACTGTTTGTACTGTATATAGCGGAGTTATCAGCAAATCACTTGAAATATTTAAAGTTACGGTTTGTTTTTAGTTACTTCTATTGTGATTGTTGATGTGATATTATAGATATAATATAAATTTTATATCATACGTAAACTATTGGTGTTCACCAATTTTTTGACTTTGTGTTCAATGAAAGTTCTAAAAAAAAATATTGATTCTGTACTCTGTACCACAACTCACTGCAATATATTTTCTTCATTGAGAAGCCGTACCATGAACGTAATTATCCGTAGTTCCACGCTGGGAATACAATTTTGAAGCCGAATCATCTCAACCTAAATATTTCGCTCTGCGAATTTCAAACTTTAAGCTCTTTGACTAGAATATTTAAAACTTACATTTGTTATTTACGTATGCATTTTAAACGTATATGTATTTAATTACGTACACAAATACAATAAATATAAAAAGATATTTTTTAAGGATTTCGTTCTAACTTAGTATTTCTTAGTTTCTACAATAACACAGTTCACTAACTATTTCATACTTTCTTATATACCGCTTTTCTAACAACCACTTATTGTTCTTTAGAAATTACAAATAGAATTTTATTATTATGTCTAACGCACGTGGTGCCGCAGTTACAAAGCCAGACTGTAATGGAATTTGCTTGCACCAACGAGTCGTACAAAATTAGCAATAACATTTAACTTTATCTGCATGTATGTTTAGGTAAATATAAAACCCAGCATAAATTAAACCAATAGGTAATATTATGGAGTACATTAGATAAAAACAGTTGAACTCGTCATGAATCGATGTTATGAAATATATAGTTATAAATATGATGATAAGTAAATATATTGTTTTTTAGTGGCAGGCGTACTACTATGTGTCCAGCGAAACAAAAAAAAGGTCAACCGCACTTAATACGGGGGAAACGCGTAAGAGCGATGGCCTCACAAAATGTATCTCGCCCACCTATCATTTAGGTCTTGCGCCGCCACTGAGTCGGTCTCACTGTAAGATGCGCCAATATATATATACCTGATGATCTATTTCTCATTCCTATAACTTTGTTTTCCGCAATATTCTTCTTGCAGTCAGGGCGAAACATTTTCGAACCCCGAAGCATGTTGATGAAGTTTTGCCTTCCTGAGTATATTGTCTACAAACTACTAAAAAAATTAAGGTCTAAGGTCAATTGTATCGAATCTTTGATTTGTTTCGTAAACAGGGTTTAAGGTAAATTGATGGTGATTTTTGATATTTCATTAATAAGAGTGTACCTAAGGCCTCAAGAAACGTCAAGCGTATTTACAGATTTATGCAAATTATTTCAAGCTGACTAGTATTTTCTGTCTGTTTTAGAAGAATGTATTGTATAAAAAAGTAATAGATGTAAAAAAATAACAATGAATTAAAACAAGAACAATTATTTTTTCGTATAACTATTTTGAAAATTTTAATTTTTAACTTGTCATTACTACGAAGTTACTATACTACTACGAAGTCTTCGGGAACTCATTTTTGATAAAACATTCAATATTAAAAAACATACGTTACAAACGGTAGTATTAATTATAATGATTTTTCTACGATGATTAAACCGAACTATGTACTTATGTAGCGAATTGGCAACGCAACTCAAGGTCTTTGGAAGCCAAAAAACAGACGTATCGTTATTGTTAAGAAGAGTATTCGCGGCATTAATATATGCGCTGCAGGAGCGCCGTGAAATCTTCCAGAACTTCGATTATATTTTTTCAAACTTTTTATCAACGTTTTTAAGTCCACACATTTTTATTCTACGGGAAGCTAGGATCATAAGGACGTATGTGAAAACGATCGTAAAAGTGTCGTCCGATATGCGGACGTCAAAAGCAGGTGGACTTCACTTTAAATGCAAATTTCTCTTCAGCGGTTGCCAGTTTGTTTGGAGGATATAGTTTACATTAATAGGAATATTTCTTAAACTTAAGCTATTTTTAAATGACATATCAAAATATTTCAAATACTGCTTCAAGCTGACTGAAATATTTAGAATATTTTAATACGATAACAGTATATGGTTCCTTTTACTTTCATAACAAAGTAAAATTTCGTTAAAATGTAATATGGAAATGTTCTTTTTGCAGATTTTGAAATGAATGAAATGGAATTTAATTTCTTGCCAAGGTTTTGGAGTACTTTGTATTTCTATACAAACATTTATACATAACTAGTTGCCCGCGGCTTCGCTCGCGTCTAATCTATATTTATACAAATATTATAAAGAGGCTGGTTTTTTGTATGTTTGTTTTTAACTCAACACTAGAGCTGTACTGATTTTAAAAAATCTTTTACCTAATGAAATTTATGTTACCAGAGCAGACTAATATTACTTTCAAAAAAAAATCTTAGAGATCCTTACAAAAATTGCAATAATGTAATCCAAGGTATAAGTTTTTTATAAAAGTAATTATTTGGCGAGCGCTGCGAAAACTATTGAAGATACCTGGAATAATGTACTATATGCTTATAGCACTCATCGTTACCTACAAAAGAGTTCTCGAGGCTATATATTATCTAACTATTATAGTCAAGTCACAATATCTGCTTTTTTTTGTTCAAATTAGTCAATAAAAACACAGATAGCAACGAAAGATGATGACATTCGTATCATGATATTAATCCTTAGGGAATTAGATAGCTTCATAATACAGGTGATTAACAAATTTTTGGGGTTAATTATTGAGTGTATCGTGAAACAGTGACTGTAAAACTTAACACTCAACAAAAATTTGTTAATCAGTTTCAGAATCAATTTGTAATTACATTTTTAAAACTTTTTTCTACTGGCTAACCATTGTCACGAGAGACTAACCATCTGCGCGAACAAATAACAATGCACATGCGTTGCGCAAACACAAGTTCACACCATGCTTTTCGAGACACGGAAGTGTTAACAACTACCTAAGTCTACTACTGAGAAATTTCGCCGAAAAACACCGTATCTAGAAATAATTGAATATTTTTCCATTGTACATAATATTCTCTTAACTGTATAAATTTTTACCTTTCGTAGTTAATCTAACTATTATGATACTAGCTTATTCAATTACAATATAGTGGTTAGGTTTCAATAATGCATGTTAATTACTCTCCGCCGCAATCGATTTACACAACACAAGTCAAGGTCGTACTAATAACTTTACAGTTCTCCCTAATAAGCAGCGCGGGAGATTTCTTTTCTAAATAAGTTACGAAACTAAATTGACTCCGAGCTAATTTATTCAAAAAATGCGACTTTGGCTGTATAATTATAACATTTAAAGAATGCATGCATCTTCAATCTGCTCATGGTGGTAGGGCCTTGAGCAAACCCGTCTGGGTAGGTTCATCAAATATTCTACCGCCAAACAGAAATATTTAGTGTTGTTGTATTCCGGTTTAATGGTAATCATCTTGAGCCTGTAGTTACACTGGCTGTGTAACTAAATGCATAAGGGACGTTTTCCCAAGTAACAAATTCCCAAAGTTGGTGGCGCATTGAAAATGTAAAGAATGGTTAATACTTCTGACAACACCAATTTCTATCTGCGATGGTGACTATTTATTATGAAGCGGCCCATCTATGGTGGCTGTTGTCACGCAATCGATAATTTAGTAACGATTTTAGCTGAAATGCTCATTTAAAAATGGATGTATCAGGTAACGAGTATTGATAGAATACAAAATAGGCGTAAAGAAAAAACTTTCCAAAGTGGTTCCGTGATAGATAAGAAAATGGCAATCAGTATGAACATTTCGTATTGAGGAATTAATTTAATATCACAAGAATGGGAATGACATGCAGGAAGCTAAATGAGGATATAGCTGGAGAGTGATGAATGAAAGACTAAAACATACTGTGCCAACCCAAAATGAAAAGAATAAGTGCAAGCGATGTACGATGCAGGTTTTATAGAACTTTTACTTGGAAAACAAATTTAAACCTTTTTCTAACTTCTAGGTTCAAAGCTTAAGATTTAAAACTTGAACATAAAGAATAGAGCATATGTGCATTCACGCGCCCATCCAACCATAAAAACGTATTATATACTACCCATCTAGAGATAATAAATAGATACAACGAACATAATACTGATACTTTTTTTTTATTATCTACAAACAGATATTTAATTAAAATAAAATTTACAACCATTCCAAATCACTAATCATTTATTAAAAATGTTTTTAAAGTTTGTAATGTTGTTGTGTTGTAATTATGTAGGTTCGATTTTAAATTTCAGACGTCTTACTAATTCCTTTTGATGATGGTATTATGAAGGGTATCTAAAACTCGAAAAGATTTTAAAAATGCGTAACTAAAAATTTCATCAATTTTGGACCGCTATGAACTAACTTTATCATGATTTAAAAAAAAAACCAACGAAGTTTTCCGTTACAAGTTAGGCACATTAAGTGATGCTTGTTTTGATCTAGCCCACTACCTTTGGTTGATATTCTCGTGTTCTAACTCTTAGACAATATATTTGGTGATACTCAATCATACGATGAGACACGTGGGACTACGGCAAGATATATACAATTTGATTATATTGTGGTGTTCATCGAATACCAATATTCCAATGAATTAATTATACTCAAATGGTTGATGTTTCCAACATAAGCCTTGAAAGCAAATTGCATTTGGCTTTCGATGGCTGTATTACGGTTATTGCGTGTGAAATAATATATTATTGTTAATAGACAAGAAAGTGGGTTTCATATTCATAGATTACTCGAGTGATTTTTTATATTATATATTTTTGACATAGCCGGACACGTAATTGGCGCAGTAAGAAATAATCTTATATTTCCAATACCAACCTTAGGAACTAAGACGTTATGTCCCTTGTGCACAGTGCTCAGAGCAGTGTTATAAGTAGAGGTCGTAATTAATTGTGAAAATTTTCAAAGTGATTTATTTGTTTCTTAGTCAGTAAGAATACGGATCATCACAATTACAAGTCATTAACATGCCTATGTTACTCGCTGATAATGTAGCTTTCCATTAGTAAAATAATTTTTAAAATCAGCTTAGCGGTTTAGCCCTAAAAGCGTCACAAACAAACTCACTTTCGCATTTATAATATTAGTTAGGATTATATAGGATAGGTTCATAATGTTTACTAAAATCGGATTAAATTATTTTCTTACGACTTCGATATTTCGATTATTCAAATATTTCGATATTAATCGCTTTTCATTTTATAAACTCATTCACTATTGTTAGAGGTTTCGATGTTGACTCGAGACGACGAGTTACTTTAATTAATCTGTAAAGATAAGAGTTCAGTTAGTTGGTCGAGGATTCGGTCAATAATTCTAACTAAGCGATACAAATACGAAGCAATATTACATTATTCCGTTCCAAGACGTATTTATTTATAAACATTTGAAATTAAATAAATTACAAAAAAAGAAATCTCAGGTAGGTTTTTTTTCTGTCTGTTTAAGGTTTCTTCTTGTTTAACTTTTAGTAAAAGTACTTAATTATTTATAACATATTATACACTCGTTTCATCCCGAGGCTGCAACCGCGCATACCCCTGAAGTGAAAGCGTAACATACAAACTCATTTTTGCATTTGTAATATTAGTAAGGATACCGTTATATTTAAATGACGAATTATATTAAAAACGGCTAATTATAAAGCATGTACAAAATATATTGTATTATACCGATAATATGTCTAACACGCCTTATTTTAGATTCACTTGTGTTGAACTCACTATCTCATAACTATATCGCTTTGAATATTAAGTTTAAGCAATGGTAATTTATTTTGCTTAAAATACGAACTGAATACTAATGCACAAACGAAAATACTTAACTGTATATTATATACTAGTCAAGTATTAGGCACAAAAAAGTAGCCTGCGCTCTTCCTCGTCGAGCGTGTTTCATACCAAATTTCATGAAAAATTGATTCAACTATTTAGCCTTTCGCGTTTATAATATCAGTTTAGATTTTGACCGTGGTTATGTTTTGTAACATATTAATGTAATTGAAATATTAAATATATTTCGTTTAGTAAATACTTCATTACCATAGAAATCATTACATTATTATAAAATTTCGAGTCTTTGCCTGATTGAATGATGAATGATCTGAAGTGGTTTGATAAAATGTATACATTAAATTGAAATTGAATTAGGTTATATTTTGTTGCAAGTTAGGTACTCTATCAAGCTTCAACTAAGTACATCGGATGAAATATATATGCATAAATAAAGAAAAAAAATAAAACAAACATTCATTTTTTGTAAATGAATAATTTCCCTCTTATATATTAATACATACATACGTTGTATTATTTACATTTGATTTTATAATCATCAGAAAGATTTCTGAATAACATTTTCCTTTACAGAACCAGTTGAAGGTCTTGATCCAACTGAAAATATCTCCGTGCCACCCTGGTCTATGAAAGTGGCCAAGATATGTCAACCCAACCTAGATTTCATGGGTAAGTTAAATATTTTCCATAATTTTTATATTTATATCAAATTATTTGCTTACGGCATTTCACACCGATTTTCTTACCTTATGGCATCTGTAATTAGAAATATGAACAGAAATCATGATTTACAATTTAACTATTAGACTTAGAAGCATCAATAGCCTAATGACTTACTGCCTACCAATGTAACGAGGTCCCCTCGGGCTATAATCGTCCTCACCACTAAGAAAATCATTACGCTTAATTGGAGTGGTAAATAGGATTAGAATAGGTATTGCTAATATTATTTAATAAAAAGCTACATAATGTTTATTAGTTAAGGTAAGTTACTATATCATAATCCTTTATTAACAGCCCCTGAAATGCAGACAAACGGCCAATGCACCATATTATCTGATATGTTCTCTTTGGGACTGATAATATGCGCTTTGTACAACCAAGGCAAGTCGCTGCTTCAAGCTAACAACAACCCCGCGCTTTATTTGAAGCAGATTGAATTCGTAAGTATGAATTTATTCTTAACATTATCTAAGAATTTTTTTAATAATATTGGTTACAATTTCAGATAGACCGTAGACAAGTAAAAATTTCAATTTATTTTAAACGCGGTCACGATTTGTGTAGTAATTATGTTTTTTATTTATATTTATTTAAGGTTTTAATGTAAATAAATAAGCGTAAAGTAAAAAAACAAAAAATTAAAATTTTTAAACAGGTAATATTGATATTTACAGAATAAAAGAATAAGTTTCGATATTAATTCTCTTGAGGGTAGAACTACCAATTAATCTACCGCCTAACAGTAATAATTTGTATTGCCATGTACCGGTTTGGAAGGTGATTGAACCAGTGTAATCAGAGGCACAAAGTAAGATCTTAGTTTCCGTGGTTGGTAGTGTATAAAATGTTTAGTAACTGTGCCAATTTGTGGTGCTCATGTCCACCACTCACATCGTCAGCCCTAAATTAAATAATAATGCTATATCAATTATACTTATAATTAAAAATCTTATAACAAAGAAGTTGAATATTATTCGGCCTATATGTATGTATTAATAATGGTGTTAATGGCTATGTATCCTGAATAATATTGATTCAAATATTGATTCATTCACATGATAGTAACTATCGGACCGGGCATTATTTTATTATAATTAAATTAATAACGCCAAGTGACCTCCGCATCGTATCCAGACGCTATCAATGGAGTGGAATGGATTATGGATATAATATATAAATGTAGCTTCTGGGCTCTATGCGTCATTCTCGTTAATTATGATTATATGATGAATAGCTAATAATCGGATTGTCTTGCAACAGCTTCTCGTTATTTATAAAGTTTTGCGACTGGCGCTAAAATATTAAGCTTGTTTAAATGTACTACTCAACATTGATGGTGATCGACGAGCTAATGGCGCGTTACAGCGAAGTGAAATGGTACAAAACACTCTCCATAAAAAAGTAAATATATATTATATACCATAAAAGTGATTAATCAATCGGAGTCTTCATCTCTTAATCTCAAACATATAAATCGTCATCAAAAATCATTATATAAACTCAAATCAATCAAATTCATAAACTACAAAAATAGCTCACATAATAAATCACTAAAAATACTTTCAGGAAAATTGTACCACATTAATATTTTTAAGTTAAATTTCCAACAAAATCAGTTAGATAGAAATTATCGCTCTTCATAAATACCGATATTATACATTTATGCATTAATTGAATTGCAGGAGCCTTCAAACTAATTAAATCTATTTGAAATAAAACGGTCAGGTTCTGATAAATAACTAATTACTCAAATATGGTTATCTATTTTTAATATAATTTTATTGATAAGAGTTTAAAAATGGCCACTCAGACGAGATATTGCTTAGTCGTATGCTGAGCATAGACTTTGTTAAAAATATTTTTCTATAAATAAGATTTTTAATATATGCACTTTAAATAACCAAAAACAACATGAATGCGTGAGAGATAAAATGAAACGTTCAGACTAAGCTGTCAACACATTTTTCATTAGTGAATTAAATTTAAACTTCATATAATTTCAACTTGATGTACTATCCTTGCATATTCATTAAGCTTTTACTACAATATTTCTTGTGAAAAAGTCAGTTCAACTAAATTCGCTTTCAGTAGAGTTACAGAAATAAGTTTCCCTTAAAATGTAACCTATATTTTTTTTTAAGTTTTTAAATTGTGTAAATTTACACAATACATTATACAATTTACTTAAATATTAGGAACGTATAATTTGGTTTTCAGTTTTGTATAAACTGTTAATTTTTATTATAATTAATTTTTAAAGCTGGTTCGTATTTTTTCAGTTAAACTAGGACGTCCGTAATTATATTTATTCTACGTTAATAAATAATTTAAATATTTTTCCAAAATAAATTAGAATAATATAATTGAAAAAAAAATCAAGATACAAGTAAATGTAGCGATTCGAACCAGCGAAGCGTTTTGTTAATTAAAGGTATCTAAATTGGGAGTACCTGTCTCCTACAGGGGCATAATCTTATTAGAGAAACAACAAAAGTAAATACAACTATGTATATAAAGCAAGCGATCAAAGCGTATTAAAAGGATTAATCCGATTAATTTTACAGTGGTTGGCTGGCTTTAATTAATTTATTGTTATATGTAAATTCTATTATGTAAATACTTTTCATAAGTCATTACTTTTTGTGAAGATAATTTTAACCTATAATGAAGCTGCCTGAATACAGTTCATTTTGCTAAGAAATATTCATATATAATAATAATTATGAAACGTAGTTTATAACGTATTTTACCGCATATGAATTATTTGTTTTACTTTTAGTGATATATTCACATAATATATTTAAAATCATTTTAACCGTACCGAATATTAATTAATTGCTTACTTTTAGTGATATATTCACATAATACCTGAGTGAATTAATTATAATTTAATTTAGTGTATAAAGAAAATATTAGAAGGATTTGTTATATCACACGTTATTTAGTGTGAATATGGAATCTTGTTCTGGAATAAAGATTTTTTTTTAACATTTATCATTCTAATATTTACTCTTACATCATTTTTTTATCTACATTTCTTTACCTTTTTTCTCTGAGTAGGTAGCTCAAAGGTTGGCTGGAACAAATTCATTGTGATAAATCAGGCTTTGTACGCTTTAATTTTCTTATTTGATTATATTTGTATAATGTAATAAACAAAAGCAAAATTGTATGTAAAATAAAATCGTTGACACACGTCGTCGTGTCTTCGAGCGCTAGAATATAAAAAAGGTCTATAATATATGTATTTTATAACTCGAGAACAGCACCACCTAATGAGATCTTATGGACGTTCGTTTCGACAAAACCAATACGACGGTAATCAGTTTATTATTAGTCGTTCAGAAGTTATACGATCGTTATACGAAATATTAAATAATTGTTTTTTCTATCATCAGTAATTTGATATTTAAAAGAAGTAAAAAAATGTTAATTATTTATTTGGATACTAATTAAACCTGGCCTGATAAAAATAATAATTAAATGATAAAATTAATTATCATTTATTTAACGTTTATTTTAAGCCAAAAATAATACCCTACGATATAGCTTTAGCTTCTGTCAGTATTGCAAAAGGATTGGCTATTTAATCAACAACCATCAGGCTACTTGTCAAATACAGTCGTGAACACAATAGCATTGAAATTGAAAACGAACTTCATGCAGAGAAACGAAACAATTGCATTGTGTTCCAACTAGATAATTTTTAAGCCGTAGTCAACAATTAACCTTTACGAGAGATTTTAAGTGAACATAACTTCATATCTCAATTACTATTTTATTTTACCCACGTTTTCCCACTATCTTTCATTAGATATTTCAAAGATGAACTTAATTTTAGATTATACATCTAAAAAGAAAACGAAACCAAGATTAGGAGCTCATTGGCTAACTAGTGCTCTTAATTGATCACTTGGCCAATGGGTACAGGCTATAGTAGAAACATCGCCGAATGTTCTCAATATTCCACCAACCATGGATGAAGAGCCAACGATAAAGTTTGTAATTATACTGAGTCACCCTTCAAATCTGAACACAACACAAATTATTGACCACAGGTTGGCTTGCAAAGAGCCTAGTATTGATATGGTCTACTAATTTATCATACGCTTTCGTTCTGTAATATGAATATGTTTGAACAGTTGGACCAACAAGTGTTGGCCGTGCTGCCTCGTGTACCGCCGGGGTTGCAAGAGGCCGTGCAGCGTCTGCTCTCTCTTGATCCGCACCCACGACCCTCAACTCAGTTGCTGCCGCTCATAAATTACTTCAAGTAATATCCATTCTATTCTTTTCGACGTGTTTTTATTTCGACTTTACATCGGAATACAAGTGGAAGTGCTAATATATTTTGCCTGTTTTCAGTTAAGCCGTTTTTCGATTCGTTTATAAATTAATTACATATAACTCAACCTTACATCTCGTGTTGATGCATAATCATAAATAATTCGAATCATTTTAACGAAACATATTACTCACTACAGCCGAGATGAGCCGTCTGTTAGAATACGAGATAGTCGGTGAATGAAAATATTGTCTTAAAAAAATACAAATCTTTAGTTAAGCAATAGAGCACTTACTTCTGTGTATTACTTTATTTTGAGAACATTAAATTAAGATCAACTAGTAATTATGAATTAGAATATACGTAATATTTTAAAAGGTAACGATAATAAAACCATAGTTTTTTTGAAGGAAAAATTAATGGTTGAGAATACTTATAAACGAAAAATATCTTAATACTCGCATGACCTTAGATGCCAAAGCGAGCCAGCTATTCAGGCGATGCAGTTCCTGGACGTCATCACCACGAAGGACAACGAACAAAAGAATAACTTCTACAAAGGCACACTGGTTGAGGCTTTGCCTTATATACCGAAGGTAACCACTTCCTTCTACCATACAGCATAATAAGCTACACGTATTTGTATTAATAAATATAAATTATATTTATTATAAATATATATTTATTTATTATATATATTATTTATTTATTACATATATTTATTATATTTATTATATTTATTATAAATATAATTTAATTTATATTTATTATTACAAATATAAATATATTAATAATATATTCAATGGGATTGACCGTTGAATTTCAGTGGCATTTTTCGAAACACACAGTACTTGTTATGATAGACATATGCTACGAGCCTCAGCTCTATAATTATTTTGCTTTATATGAACGAAGATTTCTATTTGTTCCAGTTTATCCATAATATGAACTAAATTATTATTACTTTTGCTAAGATTTATGTTTTGTCCGTATTAGTCAATATTAAATAATTATTAATTATTTAATATTACAGTAGCGCAATATATCTATTTTATTCAAGCCTTTATAATAATTAATTTACAAATTTATATTTTTTTTCCAATTCAACTATTTATGAGGCAAATTGTTGTTATAAATTTTAATATCGTTTTTTTTTTCTTAATAGCATCGTAGAACATCTTTTTACGAATTTTAAAGACGTCATAACAATAACAAATATAATAACAAATTTAATTATCAATTGTTGATTTATGTAACTAATGGGCAATCGAAAATAGATATTGTTTTTCTAATAAAATTAAAGGTATTTCAACAATTTTTTCAAACTTCCTCAAATAATTATATACATATATATGTGAGTCACGAGATTCTGTAAGTATATAATATAATGAAAAATAAGCGTGGTTATTTTTTTCAGATGCGAATTTTGGCGATTTGCTTTAACTGCAGCAGCTTGTAATGAACTTTACCAACAACACTGAGTTCATTATGTCGCTAAATGTTTTAATAAAATTATTTGATTTCTTAGTTTCGAAGACTTAGACGTATTTCGAAGATTTATCTGTATCTCAATAGCGACAATATGAATATTTGAAAAATCCTTATTTAAATTACAATTTTACGTATAAAATAAAACAAAATGAAATTTATTTAAGTAGCTGTTATAAGTATTTTTGATTCGTCAGATTATAGGATTAAATTGAATTGAAATACAATTTATCTCAAATAAAATACATTGACTGCTAAATACGATTACATTTATATCCGGTGACGAAATCAGTGATTATTTTCTTTGTAATGTTTATCGAAGCTTTTTCATGATCTTTATATTCTTATATTGTATAATATGACTTAAATATTAGGTCATGTCTTATAACATAAGGTTTAAGTTAAATAATAGGCAAAATTCAAAGTATCTACGGAATTTTCACTATAAAAAATTATAGTAATTAAAAATATATATTTTATTACTTAAAACTAAAAGTAAGTTATTGCAGATTAAAAGTTATTGAGTTTTAAATCACAAGTACTTCGCCAAGTCTGAATGAAGTCAGTTTCAAAATTCTCGATCGTAGGTTTAGTTTTAGAACATTGGTTACAACCGCCAGTGTATAAAATCTTATTGCACATTAATAATAACTTTGATATTATTTCTTGTAATTAAATATTTAATATACGATTCAAAAGTGTTTTGTAATCATCCTTGAATATAGTTGGATTTCTAATATATTCTATTCTAAATTTCTTATTTCAATAATATACGTTTCTATTTAACGTAAACGTTGTTATTTCTAATACTACTAATATATTAATATTTAATATAATTATTTACTGTATAAAATCAATTAAATTTATTAGTTATACTTATCCCTGATATTTTGGTTTAATTTCATATTTTAGAACGAATTGTTTACGACCGCAATAATAATTAATAATTTAAATGAATCCACATAGATACAAAACCAACTTATAAACAGCCTTGTAATATGATATATTGTTCTGTTTATTATTATTTGATATTCATGTACCTTGCTTGCTGCAAAGCGATGGCGCTAAATGACTTTTTTGTAGTAGATGAATTGTGCAACAGGTTTCTAACGAAGCGACTCTATCGGTACTTTCGGTGTTATGAATTATTAACTACTTTTCAGAAATTACGTTGGCAGTATGTCTGGCCGATTTTGGAGGCCGAGGTGCATACTCCAGAAATTTTGGGCTCCGTTCTTAATCCCATCATGTGGATGACGCATGAGGCTACTATGGAGGAGTTTGAAAGCTCAATCCTTCCAGTTTTGAAGTAAGACTCACTAGTCCTGAATTCGGGACACATATATTTATATAATTTCACATAAGTCTTTGCATTTTACCCCTTGCATTGTACAATTTGTATGGACAGCTAAAATTTACTGGTACAAAATCTCATATTATATTTCACTACAGAAGTGTGGATTTCATGAAAGTGATGCGCTCATCGGACCCTGAGCCATGTCAAGCATTACTGGAGAATCTTCACCATTTGATACATAAATGTTCGAGGGACGAAACCAGCGCCAGGATTATGCCACTGCTATACGCTGCCATGGACACCAACAACACCATTATACAAGTCTGATTCGGCTTTACTAAAATATAAATCTGCAATGTATGAATGAATTAACAAATCAAATACAATATACATTATTTTACAGACAGCGTCTTTAATTGCCGTACGGAATATTACTGATGTTATCTCTGACAGAGAATTACAAAATGTTATTATCGCAAAAGTACGGCATCTCCTCGAACTGAACCAAAACGATGTGAAAGTTGTAAGCCTAGTGCTCGGTTTCTTTGAGATGGTTCTTCTTCGACTACAAAGAAACCATGTAATGGATGTCGTTGTACCGACAATTCTCGTCATGAAGCTGAGTGATGCTGATATAATTACTCGTGTCGTTAGTAAGTAGTCTTTGAAATAATGTAACGAAAAAACTTTACAAATATAAATCTAATAAACTACTGAGGATTGATCGATTCGCAACTAATCGATTTCCTTCTAATAATAATTGGCCGAATAATTTAGCGCGATGTGTCAAACTAATAAGAATCGGGCCTTGTGTTAATCGAGGGTCAAACAAACAGTTCCATCTATGTTCTAATTATATTCTCATTGTTAAGTAAGCATATTAATCAAAGTATAGTTGTAAAGTTTTTTCTTTTTTTATATTAAGGATGTATTTTATGAAATCTTGCGCTTAGGTGTTAATAAGGTTTAATTTTAATTAAATTTTAAGCTAATCTGCGTTAAATTTCGCGCTGCAGCGAATTTTGCGTTGCGATATTTATTGCTGAGCATTGTTACTTAAGGTTTATCGTGATTTAAATGTAACAAATAGAGCTTCTGGACTGAATAACTACACTGTACACTTACAGAACTTTATAAATCCATGATATCGGAATCGAAGTTCGACTTGACCAGCAAGGTGATGGCCACCGATATGATACCGTCTTTAGCACCTCAGGCTGTCAATCCGACGCTTGATCTAGAACAGTTTAACATGTTGATGGAGGTAAGTTACTATTTATAGTCAAGTTATCACTTCGAACTGACGAGTTATCAATACAAAACTATTATAAACGGATTTCGGTTGTTCCTTTTTGTTCAATCGATTTTGTTACGTGGGTGGGTGTATATAATAAGTGGGTTATGGGCGCAAATGGTATATTTGTCACTTGTTCTGATCATATTACTTAATATCATTGCTTACAGTGAATCAATTTTAATGATGAATATTTTATTAAATAGATTATACAATATTAAATGGTGCTATCAACAGTGCGCTGAGAATAAGGGGCCCATATTAATTATAAAAAAATATTTGATCAACAACTAAATTGGTTTAAAAATAATTACAATTAATAAATAAATTTAGACATTTTAAACAGTTCGAACTGGAGTATTATTGTATCTTAATATCTCATTAATTATTATTATAGATTTTCGGCTGCCTCGTTAGTCTGTAGTGGCTAGATATAAGGCCGCAGATCCAGAGGTCCTGGATTTAAATCCCAGTTCCGGCTGATAAAGTTAGTGAGTTTTTCCGACAAAGATTCTCAGTAGCAACCCGGAGTCTGAGAGTTGGAAGCGTGTACACTCCCGTGTCTCGGAAAGCACATAAAGCCGTTGGTCCTGCGCCTAAACTCTTTCCGGTCGTGTTCCATCGGGATATGAGAGTTAGAGAATGGAGAGTGCCCTTGTGTGTGCGCACGCACTTGTGCACTATAATTTGTCCTGCGCAAGTGGCTTATCTCGCTTCTGATTGGCCATCGTGGCCGAAATCGGTCAGGAGGACATCATCATCATCATAATCATCATCATCAATTATTATAGATTTATTCACTTCGATTTATTTTTTCTCAATTATCATGTAAACTGCATGATAGAGTTTAGTCAATTCAACCAAATCAATTATTTATATAATCAAAATCGAGGTGATATTTAATCAGGCTCTGTATATGAATATCATAAACCACTTTTAAATGTACATAGTTTAAAACACGGAAGCTGTGAAGAATCTATTTTGTCACATAATTTCTACGCCTCACCATTATATCCATGAAAATGCAATCAGTATGCCGTTGTTGGGAAGAAGACCGATAATAGACTATTAGCATAAATTCAATTTTGTGCTCTATTTGCCGGAGACTATAGTGAATCAGTCGTTTAATTCCTGTAGATTCTTATTTTCAAAAGAAATATATTAAATTTTACGTTTTCACTTTTTAAGGCTAAAATAAAACTTCAGTATTTTATTGATATTTGTAACCATTAAAAATGTGTCCTACATCCTATTCCTTGATAACAACCTTATGGGCATATTTCTAGTTAAAATATTCTTCCATTAAGATAAATATGAAATGGAAATGATGATAACTTAAATTACATTAAATTTATTAATTAATAATGACCAAATTCCAAGCACTAATGATTTTCCAAAAAGCTATTTTAAACTGTCGGATTGCTATCCTACCGGATTATGAGAGTAAGGGAATAGAGAGAGTAGTGTTTGCGTACACAATCTCATATTTGTGTACATTAGAGTTCGATTCGATGTGATTCGATCTCGATTCGGAAAAATTGCCGTCGCAACCAAAATCGGTCGAGGAACTGTCTTAGGGTGTTTCATCTACAATTAAGCACTGGGTTCTACCACTAGTCTGTAAATTCTTCTTATTTAAATAAGGAGTTAAATAAACCTTAATGCACCATTCACGATATTTATAAGTTCACTAATCCATATAGTGCTAAGTATAATATCTATTTACTCCAATTAAAGTATAAAAAAATTGTGTATTGAAAACAATTTTCATACTGTAATTTTTAATTTTTTTTGTTAAAAGTTCGAATTTATGTATAATTATCGAAAAAATCTTGCTTGCAGATAATCTATCAATTGCTGGAGAATATTGATAAGCACCAACGTAGCCTGTTGAAGGCACCCAGTGTACCTGTGCCCACCCCTGAACGTAGCGTCTTTCGCCAGGCGACTCACACAGATATTAATAACCCACCACCGTTTAGTATTCCCAACCTACGGGTAGACCGGCGGAAGACATCTAGTGCCGAGGATATGGATCATAAAAACGTGGCCGCGGCTCCTTCTACCTCCAAGGCAGCCGGTAGCAGTGTGGGAAGTGGTGTCGCTAGTGCAATCGGTAGCGTCGCAAGTAATGTCGCAGGGAGCTTTAAAAGTAAGTGTATAACTGTATTTGTACTAATATCTAGTAATAATTAAAAAAAATCAAAATGTACATTTTATTATAGTATAAATATATCTTTTTAAAATAAGTATAATATACTTATTCATAATGAATATAATCACCCTCATTTTAAAGGTACAGGCATCGGTCAATGGTTCTTCGGTTCGAACAACTCTACAAACACCAACGATGGCAACTTTCTGCGTGTTGCAAGCGTATTTCCAAATAGGCGCTTGTCAGACAACACTATGATAGCACCCAAGATTCGCATTGCTCCATCTTGTGCTTCATCTCCAGGCGGAAGTCCAGGTGGGGCCTCCGGATTGCCAACTCGGCGCCATTCGAGCATTGGACCACAAGAGCGCCGTGGATCTACTGTAAACTTGTCACCACCCACTGTAAGTCGCACGATGGCAACCACAAACGTAATACTTAATTGACTCCTTCCATTTACTATATATTTTATTTAAATGACACGTTATTCAATGGTCAGAAGGAATTATTAGGACAAATCAGAGGGAACAGCGCTATCAGCGTAATCAATGCTAATGGTCAAGTGACGCTATTATTTTGGCAGGTTCGTCAGTACAGAGGACGTGGCGGCTCAGGCTCGAGCCTATCCGTGCCATCTACCTCACATCACGTTGTAAGTGATGTTAATCATCCACATCCGCGTCGCAACGGTTTCCCGACTCCTCTATTAAATGTCGACTTGGAACGGCTTAAATTGATGTGGACTGCTCTCTTCTGCGATCGCGTCTTCTCCCCACGTGGACTGGGAGAGATTGTGTCATTGCTCATCATCACCAACACACACGTCCATATGCACGAACCTGGTTGGCGTATTTATCACACATTGCGAACTATTTCTGTCCAATCATTATATCTCTCATAGCATCATATCGCTAGTACTTCCATTCCTGCGAGGAAACCGAGACCATAACATCAAGAAATACTAAAGTGATGCATGCTCCTTATATTGTTTTGCAAATGAACTGCGATACATGACGCCAAACACGTCATTGTATCAACCCGAATCGCTGGAGGGTAGCTTCTCCCGCGCCTATTAATGCTACCGTTCTGCTTATCCTTCAACAATCTCTGCAAGGACCCTCGTCGAATCTGTGTTTTAATGGTAATAATTGGCAACATTATTGGCAGTTAAAATAAAGAGTATATTTTGTAAAATAAAAACACATTTTCAAAATTCAATATTTTATATACAGCATTGACGTTAAATTAAAATTACTTGAGAACGTAATGTAAATTTACGAGTCTCAGCACAAAACACGCCGTCGACTGGAGCTCTCGGCTCATCAAGCGCTTAAATATCGTTTTATGATTCTTTGGGTGTGAAATGATTCAAAGCAATAGTCATCATTTCATTTATATCGTGGCTATAAGCCGAATGGTTACCGCTGTCTCATTTACTGTTGCTATTTGTTCTTCTATGCAGCTTGCACGGAGCATGATCGTGAGTATGATGTTCTCTTACATGTTTGTGGTTCAGTCGCGACCTTTATACTATCTACAAATATGTATGTAATTTTGCGTCACTTAGATGTTGCCCAAACGTAACATTTCCAATGAAGTCTGATACAATTCAAGTATGCAATCTCGCTAACAAGATGGCAACATCTCCGTGCACAGAACTGTGTAGTTTAGTTTACTAAATAACTTATGACTCACAAAATATTAACTCGACATATTTCATACGCTGATATAATGTATCTACAGTTTAAAGCATGTTTAGTAGTATCTTCTAATAATAAGTTTTAAGTACAAACAGAATCTGTAAACAGTGAGTTACATTTCTACACTAAGCCAACCTTATCTTGTATAACACGATATCGAATTTGTTTTTTATATATATTTTTTTAATCTTTGTCAATTTACTCAGAATAATATTATCTTTACATTTATGCATGAATTTAATTATATAACAATTGTCAAAACCAATGCAGTGGTTTAATTAAGTTCAGAAGTTGGTCGTTACATTAAAAATATATGTACATCATTTGCATGAATCGAATCAGAATGATAAAGCTACTGATACATAGCCTTTTTGCATAACAACAAATACAATTTCTGTAATAACAACAATGAAACTCGTTTGTGACGGACAAATGCTACACTGTGCCTATATGTAGGGTGGTTCGATGCCGAATACGTCATCAAGTGTTCCGTTCTTGCTGACATCATCAATGCAGTCGGTCAGATCAAGGCGACCATCCGCGCACCTCGGGGGCTCGCAGGGCTCCGGGATTCTTCATCATCTGGGCGGAGGCATGGTAAGGCAATTTCCTGTGGGCTCTCATAGTCCTGTACCGCAGTCGCAACGGCCATGGGGCACGTTACAGGGCGCTACGTCCGCAGGTTACAGCGCCATACGGCACACAGTTTTGACAGTCCGGAAATGCCCCTCTCTGAACATCACACTAAGCCGTTAAGCGGTCGGTCCGTCACCCGCTCGTTATAACCACTAACCCCTCCTTATCTTTTATCCTAAATTGTTATACGAGTGGGATGACTTCGGCGCTGCTCCGAATTCATCGGTACATCGCTCATAGCGTTCCAAAGCCCTTTGTGTACCTTACAGGAACTTTTTGCCCTTCCGTATAGACGATTTGCGCGCCCTTACCTTTGTGTATAATGTATATCTCTACAAGCATGGGGTGGGGATTCAAGATACTGCTTCGAGTACTTATACGGTGCAGTATTCATAGTAAGTACTTATAGCACTTTACGGACGGATAGTACCTCACCAGTAAGTAGTAAGGCCCCAGGCCTGTTTCGAGACCTGCAAAACCAAGCAACCAGCAACCACGTATCCTATCCTGTGTTTCAAATACCCTACTAGCGGGAAGATATTGGGCGTTGAACCGATCAATATGATGCAGCACCGACAACGCTTCCTTAAAAATTCTGCCATTCTGGCGATCCCCGTCCGATCTCTCCAAGTTTAGAAGTTCCATTATCAGTGTTGTTCAAGTACCAATGTAATATTTATTTGCTTTTGAATTTCAAAAAATGATCTTAAAGGAGTATTTAATTTTCTTAACAAAGACTGATTCGCTTATTGATCTTAAGCTCAATTTTATTAAATGATTTCATTGTATTTCAAGAGTATGTTGCGGTGGGTTGAAACGGAAAGTAAGCTTTAATTGGTATAATGTGGACATATCACTTTTCCATTGAGCAAAAAAAATGTGAATTACAAATGTCCAATTATATTAAAATTTGAAAATAAAATGAAATTATAGACATAAAATGTTACCAACGTAAACTACGGCATAGTGTTGTAAATGCTGCTGTGATATAGTATTGTTATATCTATTAGTATTATATTTGAATGACTTCTTTTGTTTGTTAATGTTATCAAGGTTTTAAATATAAAATTACTCAACATTATTTATATTACCAGTTCGGTAAGAGAAGGATATCAAAATAAAATGTGCCAAACACGTTATAAGAGATTACTAGTCACGGTGGTTGTGCCCACACAAATATATACATTTTGAAAGAGTTTAAATCTTTTTTGTTATGTAACCATAAATTAATATGGATTTATTTTCTATACACTGTCAATATTATTCAAATATAATGGAGAATAAAATAAAAAAAGAACATTTGTTTTAGACTAACTAAGCTGTCATTATTATTTCGTTCGAGGCTTAATACCAGTAAGTCTCTAATTATGTAAACTAACTGGAACTTTTATTAAGTTCACAATCACCAACTAGACTATTTTCTCTAAAAAATATTATGAAATACCTAAAACTGTGTATTTTGTAAAAACGCAAATATGTAACAAAATTTAGTCTTAAATATGTTCACAATAAATGGCATGTTTAAGGTTCCTTCAAGATTCGGTAAGGTATAAGAGAGTTTCGCAAATATACCAATTCATAGTTTAAACAAAAATATACAGACAAAAATTGTCACATTGTAGGTACTAAATTATATCCGAACACTGAAATTGTTTTATTTATTTTATTCAACAAAAAAAATCTTCACATTCATCCTGTGCTGTCGTTTAATTATAATTTGCTTTTGGCTTAATGAATACATGTCTAGTATTGAGGTACTTCGGACGATGTAACAAATCTATTGCGACATTGTATAGTGTTGAGCCTCGGAGCTGGCGGGCGGGGGCCGCGCGACTGCTAACGGCCGCTAAAATCTTCGATTTATTAGCGTTACATGACTCATGTTCTTGATCCATTAATATTTCACTGACATGTAGAGCCAACCAACATCAAATTAAAATAGGTCGAAAAATAATTTAAGAAATAAATAAAGTTACATTACGAAATTTATATTATTTTGAAACTTAGGATTTCCAAATGCAGACACTAAGTTCGATAACTTATGTGTTACAACATTATTGTGTTTGATTATCTCACCCTGCGTTTCACTTTCTAACGTACAAGAGCTCGAGTCTTGAAACGGTAATAAAGTCGACGGTCGCAGGCGCGTAGATTTTAATCAGTCTTATTGTGGTTGCTTGCAGCATCAGCTGTTTTCCGGGCGTACGTAAAGAGAATTTGATTATCGTTAACATTAACGGGAGCGGGTTGAAGTGCGGCGTGCGGCTCGACGCCCGCGCTTCGCTCCATCGCGCATCGCTCCGTTCACTCATACATTACATTTCATCTCACAGAATCAACATTCTCAACTCACTCACCATTTTACACGCTTCAGAAGAACATTCACTAATCCGAAAATTATTTAAAAAAAATGCATGAATACATTCCAATCCTCCGTTTTTTCAATTATATACAATTGTTTTGCCAATTTGCACCCTCTGACATGGCGGTGTCGCTTTATACATTATTTCACACCATGATCGCGTACCTACAAGCCATAAACTAATAAAATTTAAAGGCATTCTATTAAACAAAAATCTTGAGGGAATCATAATAACATAATTTATGGATTTATATATAATTCCCGAATAACATTAAAAATATATATTAAAAATCGATATTTGTCGATATAAAATGAAATCTGTAATTTAGGAACAAATTTAATATAAAGAGAAACATATATTTATTATTATAGATAAAGAAATCATATCTGCATAAAAACCTATTTACCTGAAAGTATTTTTATAATATAAATTAATCATAAGAAAATTCCGTTCAAACATAAAATTTCAACTTAATAAGAAGAGAAAATGCCAATAAATTGTTCGTAGCAATATGATCGATCATATTGGGTACATATCTCAAGTTGACTCAAGAAAATCTTATTAATTTTTGCATATCAATGACTTGAAACCTGAAACATCAGCTTGTCTTATTTAATATATAATCAATCGCAAGAGTGTAGAGAGGAAACGAAATCGTTTGCAGCCTCAAGTAATTATATGTTTTAAATGCAAATGAATCTATATATACTTTTATTAATTATCTGTTTTACATATTATTTATTGTAATATCGCATCGAATTTAATTACTATTATAGATTTTGTTAATTAGTTTTTTTAATATTAATTTTACTTCGAGTGCTTTACCTTTATATTTTTGTACTTTACCGACTTCACGGTAAAATTATAGCATTCTTAAGAAATTCTCGAATTGTATAATTAATTATTATTATTGTAATTTTGTTAAATTTTTATTTGTTCGAAGCTCTTTGGGAATAGGAGTGATTTATTTGTATAGTATTATAGTTATAAGAATGTCGAGAAAGTGAGAAATAGAGGTAAATATGTATAGCTTGGCATATAAGACTATGGTATAAATAATTATATTATATTATATTGTGAACCTTTCAAAAGAAACTTATGCCTTCATTGTTACTAATCTGATAATATATAATCTATAAAAAATTAAATTTTAATAAAATGTAGTATTTGAAATATAAATGAATATATCATTATTATTATTTATACAGGGCGTAACAAAAACCCTGTCCGACCCGTGAAGTGGTTATTAGGTATCGTGTGTCGGTTCTATTTTTGTAATAATTTTTATAATACAAAGCAAAAAAATACTTAAAAAAACATTAATTGTGTTTAACGACACTGTTGGTGGTAAACACGTGGACTACTGAGGTCATGACCTCGTGTCTTAGCTACCCGATATGTAAGAGCTATCGAGCTCTATTGCTCCTGCCTGTGCTGCCATGTAATTTTCGTAATTTAATTTTTTTTTTCCGGGATAAGCTTTTTGCTTAGTATTTTAAATATTATTACATAAATAGAACCGACAACCGATACCTAATAACCATTTCACGGGTCGGACAGGGTTTTTGTTAAGCCCTTTATTTGCATTATGGGGAAGAGGAGGTAGCTAGTACTCATTTCGGGTATCTACCAGTGTATTAGTGAAGTAGTTAAGGAATTTGAGGAAATATACTTCTTGCGATTTTGCAATAAACTACATTATCTATATATTTCAAAATTGGAATATGAGTTAACGGAATTTATTTTTTTAAAGGTAGTGTAGTGCCTATGATGTGGTATCGAAATTACTTCGAAATGCTACATACGATTAATACTGGCTGGTAACATTTACTTTAAATTGTTTTTTTTTATTTTATTATTATTATTCAGAGGTTGTGGTGTTTGCTCACTTTTAGGTATATGAAACATACTTATGTAATCGTGCCCTTTATTAACGTTCTCTCTATAAAATAATTTCTATGAACTTTGAATAGTTACTAGTCCTTATGAAAGTGCTCTTTCTATGAGAAATCTTGACTGCTGTTTAGGCGAAAATAATATACGACAATACTTATGTATCCTTTCGCCTGTTCGCAATAAGCGACGGAGGTTTCTCGTTAAATCTTTTTAGAGTTAAATTAACGAGTTTGAGCTTATCCGAAGGAAGGAATCGTACTGACTATCCATATACTTTATTTTTTGAGAAAAAGTCTTTTTCTTTTATTTTATACACTTTATTATATTTGTAGCTATTTTATACTAAGTTTTACACAAACTTTACTACTTACCTGCTTTCACTTGCGACGGACAATACCTACCCTTATTCTAACCCTCTATCGAAGTCATTTGACATTGTCACCCTTATAAATGTCTATGTTATTAAGTATCGGGGATCTATTACATCATTTTCAATGTAATCGAGCGGGAAAAAATATTGCGATATCAGGAAGCAAGAAGGCAAAGTAATATGAAATGTGGTGTAACCGGTCCAGTGGACTAAGATCCATACAATGCATACTTATTCAACGTTAATCAATATATGTTTCAATTATTCTGCATGTTAATGTTATTACGAAGTATATTAATCCACTATTTACATAAATGTTACATTTTATCTTATCACTTTATCATTAGATTCAGATTAAATATGTTATAATTAGGTGCTGTACGATACATCACGCGAGGATACAAAAAAAAAATATAAAAAAAAACAAAAAATATTCCGCGTGGTATCCTACAAAAGTTCCTTGGTAATTATACGTTATATAACTTCAAGTAATCACTCTTCAAGTAGATTTGATGTTATTATATGTATTAATCACGTACAGGTAGTAGCACCACATTTTATGAAAAAAAAAAATGTTAATCAAATATTATATTCCTGTAATACCTAAGCACAAATGATATTATAATCAAATTTTATTATTGAATGTTTAAACTTAATAGATATGTTTGGTTGTCACTCGCCATACTATCTATGTATACGTTAGAGTAGAAAAAATTATAAACAGTAAAATAAAATAATGTGTTTTATTTCCTTCCCAAACCCTATTTATATTTACTAAATATTTTAATCTGGCAACTGTGACTCATCTATAAAATATGTACATATATAATATGTATAAAGTTTAGAAGTTTTGCATGGAAGATTTTCGCTTCAAATAGATAAAACCTCTCTAATAAATATGTCACAAGGATAAAAGTTGCGACAACAACAGCGACAAGACTTTTTTACTTTTGCCATTAAACTAGCATCAATCTTTCACACAGCTCAATGAAGATATGATACTTTCATTATACTAACAATAAGACAAGCTTAACAGGAAAGCTTCCATCCTTCCTTTGCTTCGAAAATGCCACTATTTAATCCCACAGACTATTTTAATTTTATGGTAAATAAATTAAAAGCCTATTTGATAAAAGTATTAATAAATAAGGCATATTGTAAGAACTTGATCTCAACTCAGAAATAAAAAGGGATTGTGATGAATTGGTTACACATACAAAATAGTTACACTCAAATTATTTACCACGCTATGCTTGTAAGAAGAATTCAAAGTCAATTAACATAATTTCCCGCCATGAAGAGTATCGGTCACTGTTCTTGTTGCCAGATTAAAAACGTAGATTATTATTGTTTAATATCAAGAAGGAAGGCTTATTTTTATTTATTATACGCGGGTGAAACCGCAACGCATAGTTAGTATATAATAATAGCTTGTATTTCATCTAATATTTTTTTTGTTCATTACTTAAGTATATTCCAATGAAATTAAAGAGACGTTGATTAACATGGATAAAGTAGTAGGTATATATTTTATTTTGTATTGTTATATCAAGAGCTTAGCATTGCTTAATTTCGATGAATAATTCAGGTGTTTAAAATAGATTTATAATTTTATAACTCGTGTTTGTGAATGAAAAATGTCGTTAATATGTGGGATAAAACACTGCCACATGTCTATCCACCATTCTGCAATATAGAAGCGTTGGAAAAGTTCTAAAACCTTCATATTCTAACAATGGTGGTGGTGGTATATACGATACCAAAATTACATGAATCTGTACTGTGGTAAGGCTGAGTAACGGGTATAGTGCTGAATTAAAGACAAATCACATTTACTATTTTATTATTATTCATATGCATGCTATTACAATTTTAAGCAAACAAAATTGAAACCAGACATGTTATAATCCATGAGATTTAACACTGGTAATTTTTATGTATTCATAAAATGATATTTATAATATTGAAATTTAAATTATTACAATGTAAGTACACATATTACAATCCCATATTGATGAAACGAATCATTACAATTTAATGTATCAAATTATAATTATATTCAACAATTATACATTTTATGCAAATAACCAAGATACCAACTTATAATACCAACGCCAATTATACAATAATAATTGTGATTTAAATAATGAAATAAAGATGTTACATGACAAATCGTAAAATACATCCTCATTGAGCTCTGAATCTACGACATCCACTATTATCTATATTATAATAATTGATTAACTGTAATATAGGGGGCAAGTCCCAATAATAATGAATAAAACATATAAACTTGAAATGCAAACATTATCTTTATTTACCTTTCCAATAGTGTTAAAAAAACTTCTGTGTTTTTGTAAGTGTCGTTCATCAGAGTCGACAACAATTATTACATAGCATCGTTAATTTTTTTTTATTTGTTGACAATTCGATTTATTTCCATCAACGTCATAAATACGATATCAATGCGATATCAATAGATAGCATCATAAACACAAATAATAATAATAATAATATCTTGGGATATTATTCACACACGGCCATCTGATCCCAAACTAAGAAGAACTTGTACTATGGAAACCAGACAACTGATATACTACATATACTACTTTTCTTTTGTAAATAGATGCTTATATAGATAATTACACCCAGACTCAAGACAAACAGATATTGTCCTGTGGTGCGAAAGGCAGGTATCTACCAACCACACCAACGGGCTCGTCAAATCTTGTCTATTTCAATTTTGTGGTCACGCAGCTTTTCAATAAAACAAAGTGAGAGTCGAGTCAAAAGTCCAAGCGAATATAAATATGAAAACACAATATAAGGAAGGAAAAATAAATAAAAATTACTATGAAAGAAACGTAATTAACAATAATTTAGTTGATTTCATTCAAGTATTGTCTGCTTTTCAAGCTTATATGATACCAATACATCTTAATATCGTTAAATATTTAATACATTCTATTGAAGTATAGTCCATATCATTACAATATGTACGGTTGTAAACAAAATGTGAAAATGCACGTCTAAATTTAAACATTTGCATTTTTTAAGCTTTTCAAGCAATATTGATCGCAATTGTCTTTTCGGTTCAGCTTTGTCTTTGTTTATGTTACATACTAATTGTAATGAAACGGTACATATGTTTAAGTGAATATTGTTTGAATCATTGTATTCTGATAAACATTTAGCCTAATTAAATGCCTGATTACATAGACAATTAATTCCATTAAATAGACACGTATAGGATAAAAGTGGCCGTAGCCGTGACAGGGGCTCACAATAGGATAATCGAAAAAATTGAATTGATATGCGACCTAAGGTCGTTCAAACTAACGTCTATTGAATATAATTATGATAAAATTCATTAACATTTATTGATGTAGTCCTGAGATAAATTATCCGCTACTTGAATAAACATTTTTAAAGGAAATACTTACGATTTAAAATTTTAACATTATAGCCTTTTACCCGCGGCTCTGTCTACGCGACACTTTCCTTTAACTTCATATATATGCCGCTCATGAACGCGAGAAAGGAACAGACAATCGACCGTAATCGACGAATCTGCGGTAGGTCCCGACGGAAAGTGCTAGTGCACAGTTCCTTTCACGTGTCATTTTGAAGTTATACAATCATAGCTCTGCATTCAATTAATATAGCATGCACCAAAACCATCAATAATATATACCATTGAAATGGTAATAACCCCGTTACAATCCTGGCTGTTGTACAATTTTTATATTATACATACAGACGGACCTTACAATTCATAAACATAGATATTAATATAAGATAAATTACCGATCTAAACATCTATTAAACATCAATTATTATATAATAGAAGTTCATAGTGAAAACTATTGTAACTAGAATTAAGGAAAGCAAACGTCTGTAAAGGAATTTTGTTTAAGGATGCAACACAGATATATCATAAGGGCTGAAAAAAATATATTAAATTCATTTTAGTATTGGATCAAAATCGCAACAATCAGTGAGATAGTTTAAATTTTTCTCGCCGCTTTTCCAAATTCATAAGTATATATTTACGAATATGGATACCGTTGAATCTTAGAAAAGCAGCAATTTCGACAGGGTTCCAAATTTTGAATGCCGATTAGATGTAAAAATTCGCATCACGCTACCCTGTCCATCCGTTTTGAAATATATTTTACAGAATTTAGACATAAAACGAAATTTAGTATAGGTGGTACTATGGTATTTATCTAACATGAATTACTTTAAACATTTATTTAATTCTACACTACTTCAAAAATGTTATATCAGTGTAATGTGGAGAGAAAATACTCTCAAAGTCTTAATCCGTGTGTAGGCGACCAGTGTGGGTGTTTATTTAAACTTTTTAAATGAAACCGATCTTTATTCATTTGTGTATTTATTCCGAGCTGTTTTTGTCAGGCGACTTGCGCGTACTCGACCTGAAACGAAACATCATTGATTAGAACAGAACTCGGGCAGTAGTAATATGAGTTTTAATTATTATTACTATTTAAAATGCACAAATGTTTAAATAAATTGAGCATAAAATATTTTATCCGTAGAGAAGTGAGGCAAAAAAACATAATTCACGAAATTTATTTAATATTAATTATCTGTTCAAGATTAATTTTGTTTCAAGTAAAGGCATATTTATGGCAAAGAACCATTATTGATAATTTAGTGGGATTACGTATAGCACAACGAAATTGTTACTTTAAGCTTATTTTAGACCCATAATCAATATTTAGCTTGCATTATTTTTACATAAGAACTTATTTATAATAATGCAAGCTAAATATTGACTGCCTCGTTGGTTTAGTGGCTAGATATAAGGCCGCAGACCTGGAGGTCCTGGGTTCAATTCCCAGGTCGGGCCAATAAAAAGTTATTGGGTTTTTCTGTCAGAAAATTCTAAGTAACACCCCGGAGTCTGGAAATTGGAAGTGTGTACACTCCCTGGAAAATCACGTAAAGCCAGTTGGTCCTGCGCCTGAACTCTTTCCGGTCGTGTCGGATTGTCGTCCTATCGGATTATGAGAGCTAGGGAATAGAGAATGCACCTATATTGCGCACACACTTATGCACTATAATATCTCCTGTGCAGTTGGCTAATCTATCTTGTGATTGGCCGCCGTGACCGAAATCAGTCTGGAGGAGATTATTATTATTATTATTATTATTATTAAATTCTTATGGCATTCTCTCATAAAGCAAACCCATTTTGTTATTGTTTAATCATCAAAAATTCCATATACTTGATCTTACGTTTTTGTGCCTGTAATTATATCTCATCAGGACATATTTATCTTAAGTCATCCTAATGTAAAAATTAGTTAATAATTACGGACCTGTTCTGGTTGAGGAATCTCGCTGTAGCCACAAGCCTGCGCGGCTCGTAGTCCTCGGAGGCTGCGGCTCTGGCTCGTGCGATGCACCTCACATGTTCCCTGAACGCAACGCGTAGCTCCTCGCCCTCATCTTCATCCAGCTCAGATGACACTTCCGATACGCTTTCTGTCGTAATAGAGTCCAAATATTATGTTATAGGTAACGTTATTAACGTAGTCAGCCCCGAAGTTAAAACGTATCTGTTCCTTCGAGCCTTGGTTGACATCATGTGGCCAATAGTCGGTTTTGTCGATCAGACCAAGACAGAGACTATGTTTGCGCGAATATGATCTGTGTTTGTAAGACTCTAGTGGACCAACAGACAATAAAATCTAGGGCAAGAGCTACTAAGTATGATCTGCGCGGCCGAACATAAAACGGTTGAACAAACGAAATACTATAGCGAATGAAAAAAATTTTATGGCTTAAAACAGCGACGACCTGATACACCAGACTTGATGTCCCTTTGCAACGGACGGATTTAAAAACGAGCAAAACATTGATATCCGGGCGACGCCGAAAGTTGTGCGATATTTGTCTATGATATGATAGCCTAGCATAGTTAAATGACTATGAAGAAAAAAGATGTCGACGTTATCTCTAGCTACCAGACCTATGAATCAAAGATCTTCATGTGCGTTCAGAAAGTTTAAAATTTTTATTTGCATTTATTTTTCTCCATTCTGTAAAAAAATGTATTTGAAGATACGTCACGTTTCGATAGATATTCTGAAACATATATAAGTATCTCAAATACTTACGTCATGGCGGCGTGATATTAGCTCCGATTCCCTTTTAATAACACTCATGATGGCTGTGTCTGTACATAAAATGTTAGGAAATTGAAATCATTAAAAACAAACTTTTCGTGTGCAATGTCTATCGCTTTCTGTGGACGCATCATGCAAAATCGACCAGATGAATTTAAATGAAACTCGCCAAGACTTCGAACTGCATCATACAGGATATTTTTAACCTAGAAAATAAATAAAATGATATCCGTAATTTGGTAAAAAAAATATGTCCACATCTGCATAGTTGCGAGCGAAATCCCAGGCGCTTCAGCCATGAAACTGTGATAATGCCCGCCTGACCGAATTCGGCTACGGCCGGCAGTCTCGAAAGAGACAAGCCAGCTATGTAAGAGATGTCTAAGTGCACAGGTGTATGAGCAACACGGGTGCACTCTCTCCATTCCTTCGCTCTCATATTCCGATGGGATGACAATGCGACACAATCGGTGAGAGATCAGGATCAACGGCTTAAATATCTTTCCGGGACCGGAAGTGCAAGTGTTACACTACCGATACATATACTATTGTATATTGTATTGGAAATATAGTAACATTCACGAACCATTTATGAAGGCATTGAGCGTAGTGGGCGGACGCGACTGCCGAACACAGCGACGCTTCTTTGGCGGCATACCCGAGAGATACGCGTCGCTGTATGGCTCAGCAGTGTCCCGTTGTCGCTGTAAGTCGCGTGTAAATGTGGGCACCCAGTCTTCGCCCCAATGTTGCGCTATCTGCGCAGGTGGTACCTACAACATTTTTGAAATAAAACCCGCACCACCTATATGCTTTCACAAAGAACACACGACAACATCGAAACGATAAGTGTTTTATGTTGTTATGTATCCATTATTCAATATCAAGTCGATACATTCAAAGCACATTATAATCATTGGTAAATATTCATTATATGTGTTTATACACTTTTTATTTACAAACTCTTTTTTTCAAACATTTTAGTCAAAAAACAATCAACACAAAACACTATCATTCTAAACTAAAATACATCTAATTTTTATATACGTATGGCAGCCAAAAACTTGTGTGCATCAAAATGTCAAAGATATACAGACAAAGTAATAGAAAATTGCCAGATATGAAATTAATTTTGCCTCTTAAAGATTTTATTACAATCGGAGATCCATCGGCCATCTAAATAAACAGTACATGGCCAATGTTACAAAAGTATGAACATTTAATTATTAGCCATCTTACATTTTTACATCAATTGATGTATGCGTTTCAAATGAACGTATTTGACACGCATATTGACATATAAACACATACAAACAAACTACATACATATGCATAATAATAGCGTATTTTAGCATTACACTTAACGATTTAGTATTAACAATGAATGTGAGTTACGACACAGTAAGCACTCATGTAAATGACGCAATTATGTCACTATTCACTATTAATAGCAATTCGTAAGTTCACAATATTCATACAATAACAACATGGCGGTTGGCTATTTAGAAGAGGGAACATGAATTTCCTTGGATTTCATCTATTACATTGCTAAGTCGTCCATTTAATACGACGTGAAATTATTAACGGTTAATAATTATGATGCGCACGAATGTTGCAAATTCATTCAAATCAATTTAAATACGTATATAATAAAATCAATAAAACATTTATCATCATTCATTACCTTACGCAAACGCATCCATTCGCAAGACGAGCAACTTATAAACATATTTCAAAATAAATTATTATTTCAGGGTAAATTTGATCGCATATATTAATTGTTGCGATTTAAATAAATATTTGTGTTCGCTTAAATTATATTACATTAGTTTTCGTTATGTAAATTTCAGTATCTTTTTAAAATCCATTGTCAATCAATGGTTCTAATGGGATAAGTCGTTTATAGCAATGTAGAAGTTTCAACTACCGTGATATCTACTATACTTACGAATCTCATGTTGCCAGACGAATCTGACGACGCGTTGGAGCCCGATCTATTGCCCCGGACGAATCTACGAACAAAATAATTCATATTATTCAATATATTTCTTATAAACTATTTTTGTAATATTAAATATGTGTATATGACGTCATATCGATAATTTGTTTCAATATTAATCTTTTATTCTCACCTGCCACGCCCAGTGTTGTTCGAGGCAGATGTTCCGTCATTGGTAACGTGGGTGACATTGGGTACTGGAATACCGAAATTCGCCGAAACTTCGGGTATTGTCGATACTTCGGATAATGCCGATACTTCTGGTATTGCCGATACTTCTGGTATTGTAGATACTTCAGATAATGCCGAAACTTCGGGTATTGCTGAAACCTCTGGAATATTCTGGTCAATTGGGGCAGATGGAGTGGATGGAGCGGATGGAGCAGCTGAAGCAGTTGGAAACGTCGGAGTAGATGGAGCAGAAGGAGGTGTAGGGGATAGCGAAGCCGATGGGCTAGCAAGGGCTGACGAGGAAGCAACGGCGGACGAGGAAGCATGAGCCGAGGAGGTAGTAGGAGCCGATGAAGATCCTCCGGCGCCTGCATCTGAACGCTCTCCCAAATCACGGTTGCGTAACATCCTGATGGCGTAGTTCCCTGGGCACTTGAATTGTTGACGCTCCGTAGTTCCGGAGCGATTCGTGCTATGTGCGACAGCATCAATTGCCTCGCGTTGGGTGCCGCTAGCCGACGCTCCCTCCTCCGATTGGTTCTCGGAGTTGCTTGCCTGTTGAATAAATTTTAATATTTCCAATACTCTTTTCGAATAAATAAAATGTCTTGATTTATATGTCAAAGCAGATATCCCCAAAAAAATGCATTGAAAATATTAAAGCTAAGAACAAAAAAATGTTCCAATATTCATAAGATGCTTACCGAAGGGCAAATTCTCATCGGCTTGCGGCGTATGAACTGCGCATAGTGTGTTTTATGAGACTCTATGCGATAGATAGCCGCATTCAAGTTCTCCATAGCTATGCTGTATAGGAGATCGCGAACTGGTTCATCAAGATTCTGCAGCAGGTCAGCCTGTACACAAACGTCATTTTATTAAATTCAGACGACCTCCATATTTTGTGAATTCAGAACACAGGTATATGGGAACACACATAACACGATGTTAGGTATTACATCGATCCATGAAGAAAAAATAGATTCTGTCTCAAATGTTAATCCAACAGACCAAGTTCGACAACTTACAAAGTAATATGGACTTTATTATCATAAGACAACTCAAAATTATTCGATAGTTCGTTTGTCCTGTTGTTCTTTTTTTATAGCATAGGTAGGCGGGCCACCTGATGGTTAGTGGTCACCAACGCCCATAGACATCGGCAGTGTAAGAAATATTAATCGTCGCTTACATTGCCAATGCGCCGCCAACCTTGGGAACTAAGATGTTATGTCCCTTGTGCCTGTAATTACACTGGCTCACTCACCCTTCAAACCGGAACACAGAAACAATACCAAGTACTGCTGTTTTGCGGTAGAAAATTTTCGCGGTGCGGTGTTGTGATGTGTTATTGTGTGAGTGATGTATTTCAAATACGAAGTTTAAATATTTAATCACAGCTTACGTATGGATAACTTAAAAAAAAAAATTATCAATTTGTTTTCCATTTAACTTGAATGAACAATTTCATTGAATGATTTTAGTTTATTTCATAATATTGTTCCTATTATATAGTACATTAATATATAGCTCTATCTGTGATTTATAACACTTGAAACTGTTTATTTCTGTAAGATTTATTTGATTAAGTAACTATTTTTTATTTATTTTAAAGGTTGGCGGACTTGCATATGGGCCACCTGATGGTAAGTGGTCACCAACGCCCATAGACAATGGTATTGTAAGAAATGTTAACCATCACTTACATTGCCAATGCGCCGCCAACCTTAGGAACTAAGATGTTATGTCCCTTGTGCCTGTAATTACACTGGCTCACTCACCCTTCAAACCGGAACACAACAATACAAAGTACTGCTGTTTTGCGGTAGAATATCTGATGAGTGGGTGGTACCTACTCAGACGAGCTTGCACAAAGCTCTACCACAGAGAAAAAAACTATTATTTCTTACCAAGAAACTACGATATATGGTGCGCAGTCCCTCGACTCCCTCCAAGCAAAAATAGGAGATCACGCCGCACAGTTCGTAAAACATGCGCGGGATTACAATGCGGAATCGTCGAGAGAAGTTTTCGTTGTTCTCCATATCCAAGACGGTCATAGCTTCATTCAGGAAGCGTGTCAACACCGCCTTCATTGACTCGACTATGTCAACGTTTTGACGTATCGGCGTGATTGCGGCCTATAAATAAATATATTCGACATGTACATACCTAAATAAAAAAATTAACCACAAGTATTCTTATATATAGCGATATGAGGGTAGTTTATAAAGTATACTCACAATGCGCTCAATAAATCTCGAATGACGTTCGAAAATCAAATCAGCCAGCTGATCCTGGGTACCGACTTCGTACTCCCCTTGCAGCAGATTGCGCATGTACACCTGCAGGCGCTCTCGGAGAGGCAGCAACTCATCCGGCACTAGAGAGCGTCCTCGCGAGAACGATGTGGCCTCACGCTAGTTAATAAGACTATGCGTTAACTTTGTGAAATGAAAAACTTTCTATCTTTCTTGCTATTATAGTTTCATGTGTTTGAAATGTATGTTACTTTATTGGAATTATATATGTATTGATAACAATTGAGTCCAATCACATAAAAATTGCTCGACGAACGTAAAACGTAACAAAAGGGAAGATTATCGTTATTAGTAAGTAATGATTATAAAACTTACCAGAGTAACCACAGCAGCAATCAGCAGAGATTCCTCGTTATTGGTGTACCTATCGAATCGTTCGAACAGAGTTTCCACGCTATTCTGTAAGGATTAAACATACAATCATAAAGACCCAAAATAAAAACAAATATTTCGTCGTATACATTGCTATTAATTTTTACTCTTACCTGTACGCGTGACAGGCTGCTGTCTCTCAAAAGCAGTCCTCCATTTTGGGAGGCTTGATCACTGTTAAAACAAAAAGAAAAGTTACTAGAAGTAATCTTATTTTACTGTATGACAAATTAAAATGCAATATACTATAAAGTGCTCTTGCCTTAGTAGCCCACACACTAATGTTATTTAGTCTACGAATGTGGGCGTGATACACTGAATGGAGATTAATCGAAAGCCTTACATTAACAGAAAAACATCCAACTCCTAAACCAGTAGTATAATCTCGGACGAGTCTGAAATCATATTATACAAATAACGAAAGATAACAACCACATACTTGGTGGTAGAGCTTTGTGCAAGCTCGTCTGGGTAGGTACCACCCACTCATCAGATATTCTTATATACCGCAAAATAGCAGTACTTGGTATTGTTGTGTTCCGGTTTGAACGGTGAGTGAGCCAGTGTAATTACAAGCACAACGGACATAACATCTTAGTTCCCAGGGTTGGTGGCGCATTGGCTATGTAATCGATGGTTAACATCTCTTACAATGCCAATGTCTATGGGCGTTGGTGACCACGTACCATCAGTATGCTCGTCCGCGTACCTATAAAATAATAATTAAAAAAAAAAAATACTACAAGTACCTATAATAAATTGCATGTGTGAGTGCCAATGTTTACGAATGGATCAAATTAATTTATCACTTAACAAATTTTGAAAATATTTGTTCAGATGTTAGTTGCTAGAAATAACTATACCGGCGTCTATGCAGCTGACGCCTGGCGTGATGGCTGTCGCATGGCAAGAATCTATCGTAGGCCAGAGTGTGGATCGATAGTGTTGGGACGCGTGGTCTAGCGCCTTGTTGTTGATGCTGTTGTTGTAATTGAAGTTGTCTGCGAAATATGGCTGTAAAAATAACGTAACGTGATCAACATTCTTTTAGATACCTATAAAAGTAAATCTGTATTTTTTTTGTGTTTAAATTTTTTATTGATTAAAAATTTCTAATACCAGAAAATACCAGAAATAATAAGAAGAAAAAATTATAACATATCTCAATTAGGAATGTTTTTTTGTTTATCATTAGTCAACTCAACCTACCCACGGCCTATACATAAACGTACACTTACATTTAGTAAGTTAAACATCTCTTTAGAAAGAAAAGAATTACATGACACTCAAATTATGGATCGAATCAAAAGTGTATGGGATTGGAAAATTTTACATGTGTGTACATATATTAATACCATGTAAATTATGCAACTCTTAACTAAAAATTTTTTTTTTCTCATATCGGTCTATACCATTTCTTTTATTTTACTATTTTGCGCCATAAATTCAGCTTCCAAAATATGAATTCGTTTTTAATGCTTTTACTTCATAATGCGGTCTCTCATGCATACCAAGTTTGTGGAAATATACATCCATTGGAAGCCCTCAAAATATGACATTTGGTAAAAAAAAACGTTTCTATTGAAATAGTATAATACGTACACCGTCTGGAACGATTGTTCTGATCCGAGACCGCGTTTTCCTCAGTATTGTTTTCTAGATATTGCTCCATTGGGACAAAACGACCCTGATGCTCCATTTGAAAATCCTGACGGTGCAATTGTCCTTGAGTTGGAGTCTGCACACGGACTTGTTCCAGGAAGTCATCATCATCTTCCTCGATATGTGGACTATGATCTCTGACCTGGGATGTGGTCTGGCGCTGGGTTTGACCCGAAGACCGGGCCCGGCTTTCGCGGTAATTTTGAGAATGGAACCGTGCCTGCTCATCGTTCAGGGCCTGGGCCAGTCTTTGAGCTTGGGCCATGGTTCGGGGCTGGTTCCTGTTCGTGCCGGTTTGCCGCGCTTGTCTCAGAACCTCCCTCTGAGCCTCCAATTCTTCCTCCATCTGTGCATCATCCACGGAATCCATCTGGGCCTCGTGTAGAGCCTGAGTTACAGCCCGGTACTGAGCTTGGTTTAGGACCTGGTTTAGGGCCTGGTATTGATTCAAATTTCTGGTTTCCTCTAGAGTCGGATATGCATTAGGTAAATGGTAAAACCCTTCTACACCAGGCGGTAGGCCATGACGCAGGACAGATGACACGATGTTATGTACAAGATCACCGTGCGGTAGATCATTCAACGGCATCTGAGCGAAAAACACTGCCAACAATTTAAGCAGCATTAATATTCACGTAGCTAATTAGTTTTCTCCAAATAAATTACCAGTTGGATATGAATTGTGAACTAGTATTAATTATTTATATACTGGCTGCAACTCCTATATCAGAACAAGTAAAATTACATAAAAAATAATTCACGTACTAACCTTGTGATCCAAACTGGGCCTGAGGTTGAGGTCCACCCTCGGTCGGCTGTGGAGCTCCAGTTGTTGACCCGTTATTATTTTGCCCCTGACCTCCCATTGCATGAGGAATTTCCTCCATACTCATCACAACTTCTACACCTCCAAGACCTGCGCCTTGACCCAATCCCCTAAAGAGATTCTCAAAATCTACAACAACCAAATATATGACAATCATTACGACTCCTGCATAAAACACTTTTGTTGATTAATTAACTAAATTCTTACCGATCATAACTTGTCGACGGTTCGCTTGCCCATCTTGCCCGTTATTGCTCTGATTCTGTCCCTCGCTCTGTCCCTGGCCTGAACCCTGCCCCTGAACCTGAGACTGACCCTGGCCTGTAGCCTGAGCCTGGCCCTGGCCTGCAGCCTGACCCTGGCCAGCAGCCTGACCCTGGCCTGCAGCCTGGCCTTGTCTCTGACTTTGACCTTCAGATTGACTAACACTTGGTCTCTGGGTCTGAGTCTGATTTTGGGTTTGATTATTTTCACCCATACCAGCGGCCTGGTTGGCACCGCTGATAGTATTCTGGAGGCTGATCGGTATGGGTACGCTGGTCTCTATTTCAACCTGATAGGTAACAGGGTCTGGCTGAATGTTTATATTGACAGTCGGCTGGGTGGTATTCCTTCCAACTTGGGCGCCGTTGATTACTACTGGCTGCGCATCGGAATGTCTTTGATTCGTCCCATTGATGGTGGCGGACGAATTAAAAGGACGTCTTGTAGTTGATGATTGCACGACATTAATATGCGCCTACGGACAATTATTGCGATTTATTTCATGTATGTTATTTTTAAATAGCAATATTTTTTTTAAACTACTCCTTTCTGTATGTTATACACTTTTACATCGTAATAATAACTATACCTGCACGGGTAGGGTATGACGCAAAAGAGCTTCAGATGTGAGCCGTGAGTGTCCGTTGTTCAGTAGCAGACTGACGTCGCTCACAGCGTGGAAAGCGTGCGAGAAGCTATGGTACAACTCCGAACATAGCTCAGCTGTGCGCTGTCTACGCTGCAAGTTTTCCTCAGAGAGAGCGGGCTAGACAAATATGAATAAATAAATAAAATTAATATTAATCTTTTTTTTTCTAGGTATCTTATAAAAATGTATGTACCAAATACATACGAAATAATTATCTACAAACAATTGCACAATACGAAGCGTTTGTGCGAAAATTATAAATGGCCGGTCAGCCGGAAATTTTTTGTTAATGATTTAGGTACCAAATATTTAAACAAAGGTACTAAATAGGACTAAATGCTCGTAGTATTTTAAAGCTGATCTGACACTCTTTACAGAAATTCTGATGCCCGCCAAAATAAAAATATATAACCTATAAAAATATATAAATGTTTTAATTAAATATTTTTATAGTGTCAGATCAGCTTTACAATATAAGGCCACTTTGACTGTCCTAAACAACACTACTGGGTAAAACTAACAACTCAACAGTACATCTCATATGTTTGTATATGTTTCTCAAAGTTTATTTGTCACTAAATTTGAAAAGCCACTAGACCAACGAGGCTGTCAAATTATTATTATTATATTTGAATGCTATGTATGTACTTAACACAATAATAATGGATGAAAAATATATAATACAAAAATGCATTAATTTATGTATAACATAAATACATTAAAATATTCAAGGAACATCAATCAACTATGTTAAAAATGTCTGTAATATTCTTAACGGAGTTTTAATTACAAAATAATCCTTCCATTGCATTATTTAACTGTTCTTCAGTAATCTCGGTACACGAACAACTACTATCTCGATATTTTCTCTTGATATATAATTGCAACTTTCATGTGTGAAGCCTTTAGCGGGTCTTCTAGCGTGGAGAGACAACGATTACGAACATTTCTATCAACCTATTCTCAAAATTGCTAAACATTTTGCCACACATTAATTTATTGTACTAAATACTAGCTTTGGCGCATTTAATGTATAAACAATAACAATACTTGAAATATCGTTATAAGGGATCTTACTAAATAAAACGTCAACGTAAAACTTCACCATTTTCTTATAATGTTAACATATCATGACACCGAGAAACTGTTAAAATCTGACCTAGCTGACGTAACACATACTTTGCATGCATAAAAAATTGCAGTAATAATACATGACATTATTATAATATGTGATAAAATATAAAGTATTTGCATATACATTCTTGCGCCTGAACTCTTTCCGGTCGTGCCGGATTGCCGTCCCATCGGATTATGAGAGCTAGGGAATAGAGAGTGCACCTGTGTTTGCGCACACACTTGTGCACTATAATATCTCCTGAGCAGTTGACTAATCTTATTGTTTGCGTGTAAGTTATGCATTTACTGGTGCAGCCAGTGACACAATATCGAGAGAAGTGATCTGACCGTCATACATATCACGCAGTACTGAGGCCATTATGAATGAGTTTGTCGTTAGCTAATAAAATAAAACAATATCTAATATCTAAAATCGGATTTGGAAATCTGAAATCGGATAAATATCAGTTTGCGTTAAATACCAAAAACGCCCATGACTAAAAACTATAGAGATGTGGGCTAAGAAATGGCTATTGAATAGAAATCAATATTCGCACGTAAATATTTTAAAGGTTTTATATTGGATGGAATGAATGAATTTTATTATTATTATCGTGACACTTGATGTTGTTATGGTAATATTTATGTTTATATTTCCATAAAGGCCCTTGCTCTTTAAATAATAATATGAATTCGATCATTTGATCTTTAGTCCATGTAGCTATTTCGTATAATGTAGGTGGGTACGCGAGGCGATTGCCAACAGCAAACGCGTGCGTCACGTGTGAAGTACCTAGTCCGACTGAAACAAAAATCGAATCGTTGATCGCAAAGATCCATACAATGTCGTTTTATCGTTACGATATTCAGGATTACATTGGTTTTTGTTGCGATCACCGATGGCGTTTATATCATGGGCCCTTTAGAAGTTTAAAAATAATTAAATTAATACTTACACCGGGACTGTTAGCATCGCGCAGCGTACCCATGTACAGTTCCCTGAAGGGCGCAAACTCGTCGTAGAGGCGGTTCAGTTCTTCAAGGAGTTCAGCAAATTCACGTGGTGGTGTGTGACGTATCGGACGCATTGAGCGAATCCTACACAAAGAGATTTCGGTGGATATATTTTTCGCTAAATTTCACTTTATTTAAAAGGGCATCGTGATGATAAGTGGTCTCCACTGCCCATATACATTGGCACTGTTAGAAATATTAAACCATCAACCAACCTTAAACTGTGACTGAATATGTAAGGACTGGTGATACCTAGATGGAAGCCCTACCGAATTCAAAATACCATTACTAACCTGCGTCCCCGGTTCTCCCGAGAAGCTCCTGACATAGCCTCAATCTGTTTGAAAATAATTATTGTTTATGTAATCAATTAAACAAGGCAGTCAGTCAAATCTACTAATTATATGTTAGTCACTGTTAGAAAGTAGATATTTGGTAAATAATTAATTCATAATTGACAAGCAAGAATAAAACAATATTTCAAGATTCAAATCAAATCAAAGCCCCATATTAAAGTAAGAAATGAATTGTTATTTACATATGGTTAATCCTGAAGGGAAAAGTCTAAAAAACCTCACCAAGCCGTGTCAATGTTTCGGATGCAGATATATCCCATATCCATGATTCTAATGTGGGTTAGTTCGCAATATATGATTTATTCGCTATAGCTACGATTAACACTTGTACATCATTTGACAATTCCGATTCATTCTGATGAAATGAATCCGATTTGCCTTTTCTTTAGCTATTTCGCGTAACTGCACGATGCGTGTAGCCTGTCGAACGATTTGCGGAATAATTAATGCAAGATCTGGAAAACCCAAATGTTCAACCCTTTATCCATTATTACCACTTTTTTGTTAACTGTAAATCTTATTCGCAATTGATGATAATTGTTCCCAAATCAATGAATCGCAGTATTTAATTAAATAGCTCCATGAACCTAGGTTGTAACATTCAATGCAATATAATAAGAACACGACGTCCTTGCAATGTCGATCGTACCTATTACGTAAATCGCATACTATTTATTTTAATACCTAATCACCTTTAACAAAAGACGCATAATGATGAGTTACAAAGTCAAAACGCATAAGTGTTAACGCATCTCATAGTTCGTTAGTATTGTCACTTAGCATAATTAATAAATATTCTGAAATTCATAAATAAATTATAAACTATAATTTATAATGGATTTTAGTGTGCCATTAATTTTTGTTCTATTTCAACACATTCAATCACATTTTGTAGTTTTTGTTTTAAAAGCAAGACTTATTTATTAATTAGCCATTGACAATGGTTAGTATGAACCAAGAACAAAAATTTAAATACATTATATTATTTAGAAAATAATAATACTTCAATTAAATACATATTAGACGGCTCACACACATTAACTTAATTCTGTTCTTGATTTCAATCATACCCAAAAGGTGGAAGCCATGCGCACCAAACATCTATGTGGTAAAGACAGGATAATAGGTTTTTTTTCTGAATTAAATAATAGTAATAATAATACTGATATTCCTTATTTTAAGAAACATAAGTATTTATGGAATTATATCATCCTATCTCAACCAGATAGACGTATTAATGATCAACCTGATATAGAAGCGGGCTTTGGTGGATTTCACACATCACCTCGTCCTGCGCCGAACTAGGCGCACTCACTCCGCTTGCAGACTCCAATGGATCATCAGTTGGGTAAGTACGTGGCTCCTACAGGCACAATATAATAATAAAACAAAAGAAAATGTATATAACCGTAACTTCATTTTCATTAATAACTCGGCGATATCATATGGTGTTTTTTTTTTATGTTGACTGTACATCTGTTAATGTTGTTTATTATAATAATGTAGATGTTATCCTGGTAAGATGAGTAATTGTGTCAGTTATTTGTATTTTGAAAAATATAGTAATTTTCAAACCCAGGCAAGCACCAGTGAATTTATATGTGCTTAATTTGTTTTATAATTCATCTCGTGTTCGTCGGTGAAGGAAAACGTCGTGAGGGAAGCCGCATTTATTACCGCATTTATTACAATGAAATTCAGCCAGTTTTGTATCAACCAAACCGCACTGAAGCAGTGGGGGAATAAGCTCCAAACCTTCCCCTGAAACGGAGAAGACGCCGTACCCCAGCAGTGGACCATTTACAGGCTGTTACTTTACTTACTAGACACAGTATTTTAAAGATAACATACATAACATTCATATTTATGTATGTGGAATAATATTAACTATGAATTGAGATCGATTTTTAATTAGGATGATTTTGTGTCGTTTTTTGTAAGTTCAAGGCGTATTTCAATCAACCTGAAAAATTCAAGTTGGAATTATGTGTTTATATTGGTTTATTCGTGTTTAGTGACATAGTTAAAAAATAGCTTTTTTTCTGGTTATATAACCATATTTCTTACATCACTCTCGCTTGTTTTTAGAGCTTCAAGGAAACCCTTTATTTCTTCTATGATGTGACGAAGAAATTCCATTCGCGCAGAGGTCGGTGACTGGGTGTTAGCTGCCTCATCTTCGATCTCAATCCCATTAGCAGTAGCAGCCAACGCCTATAAGTAATGTTTTTCACTTTTACCGATGTAGACATTTGGCAGACAACGTTTACGGACACTGTCAACACACAAAACTTACCACCAGTCTTCTCATTTGCTGGGTACTATTAATTTGAATCGGACCGTTATCTGAATGGAAGTTGATTTGGTTATGGAAGATCGGATCTCGATTACTTTCTCGATCTCGTTCTCTCTCGCGCTCCCGTTCTCTCTCCCTTTCCCGTAGCGCAGAATAACGGGCGTCCAAGCATGGCGGAGCCCTTTGCACCATGTGTACTACTTTGTTTTGGACACCTAAAATTGTATTAAATTAATTTACATATATTACGTTCAGATTTTCGGAATTTATTTGCTTGAACCCGAAGTATGCCAGCGTTGCTAGCGTACTTAGGGTTCAAGCAGTCCAAACAAGTCCACCTTTCACGTGTGCCTGATGTCAAATGAGCAACAATGATGAATCTTGAGCAGCGTTTTTGTGGTATGTTCTACCTAACAAGTTTGTCCTTGTTGAAGGTAGAACATACCACAACAGCCAGGTCCTTATCATGTTACATGAGACTCGGGGACTTGACTTTATCGACTGAACCACGAGAAAGACAAAATATAAAACCAATTCCAACCCTAAGGATATCGGCATCGCAGTTTTACCCTAAGGGTAAGACATTATACTGTAGAAGTAACTTTAGCATACCAGGTGCAGAGTATCTGTTAGTAATCTTATTTTATTTAACTACAAATGCCGCAGATTTTGTCTTCCGTATCAATTCAATTACATTGCTAAGAATATGTTATTCGAATAAGGCGTAGCTATGATACCATTTGGGTTATAAAACATAAATATTTACCGTTACAGTTTGTTATTTAGTGGCGTGGCCTAAAAAAGGGGTGTTTTATTTCTAATGTTGACCTACCAATAATCTCTGGCTCATGTTTTTAATGTAATGAAATCTTTTCATATCAATTTAAGTTTGAACTGCTTGATTAAAATATCAGCCCATCAAATAGTCTATTTTGCGTATGTTTAAGCTTTGACTACTAATTCAATCAATACTTTAGTTCATGCGCAGTGACAAGGCGTGGGTTGTGCGAAACTCCAGGAACGACACATATATCCTATGTAACATCTGCTCTTCCTTGGAAGACTTACAGTGCCCTCGAGATTTTTCGTAGGAATTTTTGACTCTTGATAATAAGCACTTTATGCTTATTTACTAATATCCACTATATTTCAAACATAACAAATAATTAAAATAAAAAATGTTTTATTGTTCAATCTGTTAACTGCGTGACCAGCCCGCACTGACGCACCGTGTGTGTTGCTTTAAATCTCAAGACAGACACAGACGGACGCGCATCATTAAAAGAACCCTGGTGCAGGGCGTGGCTGTCAATGGTAGGACTTAATGAGTAACACAGAATTACGAACCATGGGAAGCCGCCTTAAAACAGAGTTCGTAGACTTAAGAGTTAATGGTTAATAATTTTTTTAGGAAAGACATCAACGCTTTTAATCGTGTTTTGTCTAATTGATGGCATGGGAACATGGATAATAGCGTCAATTTTTTCAAAATGTAAATAAGTAAAAGAATCAGAAAAAGGCCATGAGTTTGTAACTTATCATAATTCAAAATATTGACCATCTTCTACCTGAACAAATATCTTTAACTTAGATGTTGACATTATGTCATCGAGAGCTCTACTACGCTTTTACTGTGTAATGCTTCAGACATTCTTCCCGTATATGTAATTCTTATTACTTGTAAGACCGTGAATTAATATACTTACTATTAGGTACTGTATATGTACTTATAGCCTATTCCAACTACAAGAGGAGTAAAGACAAATAAGGGCTATTCGTGCAATTTATAACCTGGGCCTAAAAGATCCACTTAGATGTTTTTGCTCCTAAGCTCCTATTTTACGTCTATAATAATTTATACGTAATATTATATTATTGAAGTTCACTCAAGTAATATAAGTTTACGGGCCAGTTTATTTAAGAAATACGAAAAAGCACTCTATTTCTAAGTGTTTTTGCACTTCGGTACAATACTTGTAAGGAAGTTTCTTAGCATTTTCCATAATCTGTAGAACAATTTAAAGTGAAAATTTGTATGAAGTAACTGAAGTGCTTATAGTAAACAAACACGAGACATGTGACGTCATCCTATAAAACATCCATTTCGCACTGTAATTAATGTAATTAATAAGGCTGATTTTTAGATAATGTGTAGGGCGACTACGCCATCTTCTTCTTATATTACATCTGATCGCCTTCTTATAAGCCGCCTTGAAAAAGGGGTATATTTTGTGGTTTTTTTAAGATAACTCAGCTGACTTTCATGATATAAAAATATGTTGTAAAGAAGCATTGCAGCGACGGTTCTAGATCAGCAGGGGTCTTCTTTTGTGAAAGTGTGATGTCGCAGAAGGAGGCCGAAGAGCGGGAGGGGGAAGAGGACGCCGCTGCAGACCCGTTCCGCCGAAGGAGACAGGGGAGAAGAAAGACGCCCTATGCGCACCTTCTCCTCCCGCCGCAATTGGCGCCGCCGGGACTATGGGTTCTCAGTACTCGGGGATTTCCCTCTAAATGGAGGCCCACGTAGGCGGGCCGTCCGTTAGTGTCACGGTAGCATGCGCAACAGATCCCATGGCACTCCTAGTTAAGACGGAGAGGGTACCGCTGGTTTTTTAGTGGGTATTCCGAAGTTCAGGGCGCACTCGGCTCTTGGACACCGGCGAGTCCCAGATACCCCCCCCCCCTCCACACTGTTCCCTTGGAGGAAACGCGGAATGCGTTTTTCCAGCATAAAAAAAGAGTGCATGACTAAAACAAATATATGGAAATATACCAAGCACACCACGAACTTCAGGCAAACAAATATATATATATATGTACAGCGCAAGAACGATGTCGACCATAATTCGTGGCGAAAAGTTAATGAACTAAAATCGATAATTTATAACACGTCACGAATAAAACTACTAGAGAAAACTACTACCCTCCAGCAATATGTAGGCAACGGATATATATTTTCTTATTCCGCTATTGACCTATACCGTTCACGGCGACGATAAACTGCCCATATGGATAACTGTTAATATGGAGCATCTACGAGGTCAAGCGAAATTCGCGGCGAAAAATGTATAAAAAATATATTGTACAATTAGAGTACCGGAGATACAATGTCTATATATTCCACTTTTGGCCAATACGAGGTTGAGCTAAATCGCGGCGAAAACATTATTGTATAGTTAAAATTACAATTTCGTTTTCTATACTTCGCCGCAAAATTCGCAGCGGAGTCCTCTTCCCATTGCCAAGCTATAACACCATAAAACAACTTTATGTATAGTATGGCAACACAAACAATTATATGTAAATATGGAGCATCTACGAGGTCAAGCGAAATGCGTGGCGAAATGTCGTAAAAAGTATTGTACAGTTAACATTACAATAATTTTTGGACACTTAGACGCAAACTCCGCAGCGAAAAATGTAGAAAAAATATATTGTACAACTAGAGTACCGGAGATAATGTCTATATATTTCACTTTTAGTCAATACCGTTAGCGATGATTTTTCCTATCCGTGAATTGCAAACCGTGCCGCACGAATTGTTGCCTGCCCATCGCCCCCCTCCAAGGCGACCGGGTCGGGACGACGAGCGTGGTGACGCCCATCCTGTCACCCGTTCCCCTTACCAAGCCCTAACACCCTACGAACTACATATACAGTGGTGGTCGTATAATTAGAAACACTACCAAAGGTCCTTGACATTATATAAGATACTTCATCGCAATTGTTTTAATTTTGAAATTAAACAATAAATCGGACAATATGTTCAACGCTTTATCATTTATTATAAAAACAATATAAATCCCATTACACAAGTGCAGTTTCAATATTACATTACGGACAAACATTGAAATCAGTTTGAATCAGTTATGAACAATAATGGTCAACTAATTAGAAACAACAACAAAAAAGTATAAAAAACAATATTTTTTTAAGTATTAGTAATTAGTATTGTTATTTACGAAATAGCTACTATCTACAGCCTACCAATAGTTAATATTTAATGGCGTATCTCTTATTTTCAATATCAGCACTGCAGCGACGTGGCATTGATTCAATCAATTTCATACATTTTTCTAGGTGGATTGAATTCCATGCTTCATATAGCTCGTTTTGACTGGTTTGAGGCTTTCTTTTTAACAATATACCGGGTTTAAATTCAGACTATTTGCTGGCCAGTCTAAAACGGATATACGCTCTTCGCTAAGGAAACATTTGACGCTATAGGGCGTGTGGTCATTGTCATGCTGAAAGATTCAGGTTACAGGCAAATGATCGTCCGAGTAGGGAATCATTGTGTGCTTTAAGATATTTTTGTATTGCCAGTGATCGATTGCATACATTTTTCAATATTCCGAACGGATCCAACTCCACATCCGGAAAAACACCCCCAAACTTTAATGTTACCGCCACTGTGCTTGACTATACTCTTTGTGTATTTATAATTAAAAGCATTGTTTACAGGACGTCTAACATAGCGCTTTACTTCGGAATTTACCATATTTATTTTTGTTTCATCTGAAAATAACACATTTTTCCAATCAACATTTTTTTTAGCGAATAATAATCGCTTCTCTCGGTGTTGCTTGGTAAGAAGCGGTACCTTTCGAGAGATTCTTCCAAACAATTTACACTAATCTTCGGCGTATCAGTCTTGACGACATGTTTCTCGGGACATCAGGCGAAAAAACTTCATTTTTAATCTGGTTGGACCCTTTAATTGGGTCTTTTTTAGCAACACGAACGATTAGCGTATCTTCTCTGGGAGAGGATTTTCTTGGCCGAGCCTTTCTAAGAACATTTTCAACAGTTCCATGTGTTTTATAATGATCAATTGCATTAAAAACTTTCTTAACAGAACAATTTAAATGCTCAGCTCTTCTTCTGTACGCCCACTTATGATCTATATGTAAATTAACAATGATTTGCCTAGTTGACGCGTCACTACTTTTATTTTTGCCCATTTTGAACAAAATAAAATTCAGATTAAATTTTGAATTGCCGCCAAAATAATAGAAAAATAAATGTTATTCTCCAATTTCAAAAAAAGAACGAGCTGTGTGTTCTTTTTTTAAATGTTTGTAATTAGGCGTCCAAGCGGCCAGTAACAGAAAATAAACTCCTACATGTGTAAAACTCATTTTGTAATTAAAAGTAAGATATATTTTATATTTTATGCATTTAATGTGTATATTTTTTACGAACATTTGTACGTTGAAGTTATACTTTCTTTATTCATCAGAAGTGTTTCTAATTATATGACCACCACTGTATATATTTCAACGTTAATATGCATGTCCAATTTTAATATATATATATATATATATATATATATATATATATATATATATATATATATATATATATGTATGTATGTATGTATTGTTTTTAGGTAAAAAGGTGTTGATTATGATCTCGTCGCAAAAACCCACGTTTCGATTACGATATTATATATTATTCGATATCTACAGCGCATGTACAATATCGAGCGCAATTCGCGGCAAATATTTAAGGAATAATTCCTCCAAATTTAATGTCTTGAATAAGAGTACATACACAATATCTGCACATAGTTTAGCGACCGACCGCCGTTTAAATCAAGAAAAAAAAAATAGGTATTTTTTTTTAACTTACCATAGTCTGCTAATTTTTTCTCATCTTGCAGTACTCTCCCACAGAAGATCAAACGTTGAAGTTCAATCTCAACTCCCATCTGCGCCAACACCTTCTCTTTAAGCTGGGCAACAGTGATCTGCGCAAAAAAAAAACAATGGTAGAAAACATATTATGTCTTATTTTATTAAATAGAAAAGTAAATAGGATGACTTTATATGTGAGCAGACATGGCCAAACCCATGCAATAACAACTGTATAAATGTATACAATCTGATATTATTTAAACATTTTTGTATATTGTTGTGTTTGTTGTTGTATGTTCTTTAACTAATCACCACACACTTATTTAATAAAGGTATTTATTTATGTGGACAAATCACAATTAGCTAGCAACATTATAACAGATCTGTGTCGTGGTATTCGCCATTGTAGTATCATTTCAATAACACAATTTATTCAAAATAATTCGAATAAAAAAGTTTTTTTTTTTTTTTTCTTATTACGTCAAGTTATACAGTCGTTCTGTACATAAAAATATGGCTAGTGATCAAAGATGATCTTGTAAAAATACATCAAAAAAATTTTTTTTACATATGCGAATATTATGTACTGAACAATCTAAAAAAAAATATGGAAAAGATAAAAGCAGCTTATTGCTCCTATTTTGAATAGATCTTGAAAAATCGTGGACACCTCAAATGTGTATTTCTTGTTACATGGGACGTTCAAAGTGGGTGAAAGGTAAACAAAAGAAAATGCCTTTCTCATTTCCTATGCTGTGGCAAGAGCCCGAATCATGTCATTTACATTTTTGCACGACCGATGACTCCAGAACTCGAGAAGGACGGATAAAATATCCAAATTTGCTATCAGCAACTTAACCTGGGATAGGTTCAACCAGGGAGAAAGCTTCAGTCATACCAAAACTTTCTACACTCTTAATTAGACTTTTTTCCTGATAATCTTGGTGCAGTAAGTGATGAACAAGGAGAGAGTTTCCATCAGGATGTGCTAACAATAGAAATAAGATACCACTGACAATGCGATCCAGTTATGATGGTAGACTTTTGTTGGTTCCTCAAAAAAGATGATTCAACATGTGCTATGTTATTAAAAGGCAAAAGAAAAGCCACTAATCAAATTAGACATATATTTTTAAGCTTGAAATACTCTATAATAGTGGACAATTTAAAATTAATGCCATGTCAAATTCCAAAATTTGCCATGGCATTAATTTATATAAATTGTTTGAAAGATTATTTTTGATCATTTTCATTTTTTTCAAAAATTTAAATTCACTTAAAGTTTCTAGTTATGACAGGTAATTGGAATCCGAAACAAGTAAAATTTTATCAGTAGTATAAAAATGTTTGAAATTTGTTCCCTTGTGTAATTAATAACAAACCAATTAAAGGAACAATCAACAACTGATGCCCTTTTTTTTTATTCCCTATTTTACTCAACATATCAATGTGGGTTGTATTATATTTATATTTTGTCTCAACAATTCAAAATTATGCGAGAACATTCACAAATGCTAAATATTTTTAAGGTAAAAGGTGTAGTATAAAAAACTACATAACTCATGTAATATTACAGACATTAAGATCATGACTAACCATTTAAACAATTTTATTAAAAAAAATTTACTTCACTTATACAAAGCCAGGGGTGGCAGTTAGTTGTTAAATAAAATGTTTGTGTATTTCAAAAGCAAATAGGTTAATTATGAAAAGTTAGACATAGCTTGCAATATATATATTATGTATAACCATGTAAACACTTTAAAATGAAACAAACAAAGGAAAATCAATATTTTCTTTATGTATCAGTCGCAACTTTATCCTTTACCTTTATGGTAGCAAAAAATAACTTCGCTATTGCAGCAACACAATTTTATATAAAATATAAGTCACTTTTGGTTAATTAAGGGATTTAAGGAAAACTTGTAAAATGGATTCTATGCTGATGCAATTTTATATTATATCAATAACATTTCATGGTGAATGAACTATTATATTAGCTTTTTTAAATAATTGATTTTTTTTATAAGATAGGTAGGCGGACGAGCGTTTGGGTAACCTGGTGGTAAGTGGTCACCAATGCCCTTAGACATTGGCAGTGTAAGAAATGTTAACCATCAATTCCATCATCAATGTGCCACCAACTATGGAAAGCAAGATGTTATGTGCCTTGTGCCTGTAATTACACTGGCTAACTTACCCTTCAAACTGGAACACAACAATACCAAGTACTGCTGTTTTGCAGTAGAATCTGATGAGTGGGTGATACCTACCCAGACAAGCATCCTCAAAGCTCTACCACCAAGTAATGCTTTAGAAATATTTTTAAGTACATTTATTACATAACAACAGTTTTCATGTTTACAAAATTAAATTTTTATTGTTTTCCAACAATAAATTCGCAGCAGCAATAATGATTTTGGACATTGGCAATGTTCAATGCTGATCACTCGGAAAGCAAATGTAACCATTGGCACTGCAAATTATCTTCCGCCAGTGTTGTGGACTTTGTAACAGCAGACTGTCATAGTAAAATAGAGAATGCACTTGTGTTTTGCAAACAATTGTATAGTCTTTCAGATTGTCTTTGCCAACCATCAAGTCAGATTGCAATTACTTTGGACTTTGGAAAAGTGAGTGCTCTGACCTTTGTGTGTACACTTGTTTAATATAAAATATCCTTTACGTGATGGCTAATTTGCTTAATTGTACAAATAAAAATGAAAAGATCTCGTTCTCGACTCGAAAATTTTCTAATTTTAAATAATTTTTTCCTTAAGTGTGATCGCATTGGAAACATTAGTTAACTCTTATTGATTTTTAAAATATTATGAAAACATAATGGGGCACACCCTTTTTGGAAAATATTACAAATATATATTTACTATAATTATATATGAACATAACAATGAATTGATAATAAGCCTAAAATAAGTAACAATATTGATTTTATTAAACCTGTGAGAACAAAGAAAAGGGAGGTGCCCAGTACGCAAGTACTCAAATGAAAAGAGTGCCAAACACATATTAAACAGTTTCTTCATTTTATAAATATAGATCTAGATAAAACAAAATAAGAAATGGATGTGAATAATACCACGCCTTTACTTAAGTTAAAAGCATACTCGCTAATATCCATAGACATTTTACGTATTTGAAGTCAAATTATAATTGTTAGTTAAAATACTAAAATAATTTCAATTTTACTTACATCATCTTCCACGGAAAAATGATGGTCTTTGCCGTCAAGTGTTTTGATGGTGAAATCAAACATATTTGTAAGAAAACATGGAGCAACCTCGGCAAAGTAGATAATACACTGCGAAGCACACCTGCAATCCAAAAATGTCTTCTACCACCATGTAAAGCCACAAAACCACTTAGAACACACCGATTTTTATAAATACCCACGCTTCAATACGGAGAATTTTCTACTGGAAAAATTATTAGCAAATTTTGCTGGGTATAGCAGACCGTACTGTGTGATTCGCTGTGAGAGAGAAAGATGGAGAAAGATTCAAATACAATGTTGCCATTTACGAGTTTTTATTATATCCATAGGGTTAATCGCGTGACTTTGTATGTATTTTTGCTTAGAATAACTCATAAGCAAGAATACGTTAAATTGTAATACCTTTTTATTTATGTTTAATTTATTCATGAGAAAAAAGATTTTTTCTTAAAAGTAATTTTTAAAAATATTTTATAATGCCTGTTATGTTAAAATTATTGTATAAACATACAAACAGTGTAATTTCTATTGAAACATATTTAGAAATTTGGCAACACTGACCTAACGCAAGCGCAATAAGATTAATCAATATTGCTGATATACCTACAAGTAGAGCATACCGGCGACCTCCCCAAGACCTCCTGGGGCTTTAAAAAAATCACAACTTTTTGCGTATGAATAAATCAATATGTACCTACCTTGCTTTATTACTATTAGTGATACCATACTAATATCAAGGATGCCATTGCAAAAAGCTACTGAAAACTAAAATATTCACATTTTACACAAAATACCTATTGATATTATAATTTTAAGTAATTATATTAATTACAATTATTGTTTACAAAATATGTTTGTTAAATTACATATTGGGGTTAAAAAATACTAATAAATAAACATAAAAATAAATATAAATAACACACTTTGAAAAAATTATATATTATGCTATCTTCGCAAAATAATTATAGTATCTCATTTCGAGAAATTAAAATCCATTGAGCTTATGTTGCAGATAAGTTTTAAAGTAAACTCAGAATTGTATTGTAATATATATCAGTACCTATATAATGTAATAGAATAACTAACCCTTTTTTTATTTATTAATTATTATTATTTTTTTAATGCTGGAAATCTCTTTATGCGTTTCCTCCACTAAGAACCAGCGGTACCCTTTACCCGCGGTACCCTGTACCCATCTTCACGGGATCGCTTGCGCATGCTACCGTGACGCAGAATAACTGACCTACCTTAACATTAGATATCAGAACTTTTACTCGCGGAAAAACTGCGTTGCTAGACATGCATTTTTATATTATGTTTTTGATAGGATCTTATTTCTTTTTGTAATAGTCCTCTTTTTTTATTCGGGTCTGCCTACATCTTGTTAAAAATAATAAATAATACAATACTCTGGTGTAGTCATGCCATAATAAATACTTTTGTCCTAAAAGTAATACTATTCAAGTTTCCGAACGTTTTATAAAAAAATATTATTTTGATACTCGTCCAGAACAGTCACAGAAATCACAGAGGAGCAGTGGCACGGTCGTATACACAGGTCTTGCAACTTCAGTATGGGGTATGTTGACATACTGATGCTGTTAAGTTCAATTTACGGCCGCCAGAGGCATGACAATTCGCGTAATAATTATCCCGAACATTTTTTCAAATCCTAACGAAACAGTTAAATAACAAAACAAAAAATCTGCAAAACTCAACAAAACGATATAACAATGATTAAGTAACACAATACTTGGGAGAGAAAAATATCAGCTTCGATAGCAGCGACGTAGTACCTCAAGCGAATGGTATTGCGAATTAGCAGTTGTTACACACACGCACCTCATCTCTCACCACTGAAATTGGACTCAGTTGCCAGACCTGTGTATACGACCGCGAGCAGTGGTCTCGAACCTATCGATTTTTCGCTATTTCTACCGATATGGGACCTTTTCTACCGAAATACCGGAATGTAAACAATTTCTCACGATTTTTGAGAATAGAAGGATGTTCTTCTGATTATTTACCGAAATTAAATTTTTGCAACCTGTGTCCGCAACATGTACGATAATTTCATAACAAGGTACGATGTACGATGGTACAGTAGTACAGTACAGGTACAGGGATTGAATATCAAATTTTACATCATATTTCCATTATGATGTAAAATTTGATAATTATACTTACGGGATAGGCAATAGCCCAATAACAAGTACCTACAATTACTTTTTTTATGTATTGGGGCATAAAGACAAAAGAAGATAAACTAAAATAAATGACATATACGTCATAAACCTTTTTTTTTGAAGTGATAACTTCTTATGGGAGGGCAAGCCGCTTCGTAAAGTAACGCGTTACGGCGCCACTCTGTCTGTCTTCCCTTTATCTCACTCATACAGCAGCACGCAGGCTCCTCTTCTCTGACTTTATTATTGATTTATACTATTTTATTACCGACGCGGACTGCTTTACCCGAGAGTTACCAATCTAACGCCTTGCATCTAGCGTATACAGATGGTACTTATAATAATTTAGCAACTCTCAAGTACTAATTTAAATTATAGTAATATATTATATTTAATAATAAATATTATCACTTCTGTCGAGCGTCCCGAGACGCACAGGATTTTTTTTAGCTTTCAAGACTGATTCGAAAATTAGTTTAGTGTTATAAGTTAAGTCTTAATTGAATGTGTGTTGTACAGACTTATTTCGTAAGTTTTTATGTTCATAATAATGAACAAAGTTATTTTTATGTTTTAAAGAATAAATGTAAAATAAATTTTTTTTCACCTAGCGATTTTGGTTACGAATCTACTGATATTTGTTGGCAACTCTACCGATTTTGCGTTTTGACGTTCGAGACATTTTGTTTTTTAATCTGTGGAGCACATAATCAGATTTTCGGTTACTACTACGCATGTGTTGTATGCACACCCTTATTTTATCCTTTATATCGCCTCTTGATCGCTTCGTGCTCTTCGTTGGTTAACGGGTTGACATTAGCATTATATCTAATAAGGTTTATCTTGGTCGGATTCTTGAAAATGGCTTCTACTTCAGAAGATACACTTCCAGAGGGGTGGGAAGCACGTAAAAGTAGGAGTACTGGTAAGTGCATATACAATTTAATTATTTATTATCCACCCTACATCATATTGATTTTTAGACCTCATGCTAAAATTAATCTTACCGGGGTCCTATATTAAAGAAAATCTTTATTCTAATCTAAAATAGAATGGCATATGTTAATTAATAAAAACATAAGTATGAAGTAAGTTATTGTAACTAGTTTATAATATTTTTATATAATTTTATATGTATAATATGTTGAAGACTGTTAATAGTTTAGAGAAACCTTACTATACTGCTGCCTTGCAAGTCCGACCCTGGTGTTCAACTGATTTCCATTTATCTTTCCGGTTCTCATTGCTAAGTCTTTTGAAGCATGAAGCAGTATGTCCCATAATATTAACATTCAATTATCATTGACCAAGGAACCTTATGTACATGCTAAGTCATAGGCTTAGATTGTCATGCTATTTCAATTTTAGACTGGCAATGTGTCATCTTGTGACAAATGGAGAATACAATGTATTGACATTGGTAATGAATGCAGTATTGCTATTACAATGGTACATTGGCACCTTACATTTAAATTGGTACACTGCTAAATGAACTGGCTTGCTCCATGCTAATCTAAGTTCTGGCCAGTTTTGCAATATTTTGAATATATTTTTATTATATTTTGCAATTCTTCAGATGTTATATCCGTTGTGCCTGTAGATCACTCACACTTCCAACCAAACCAAAATTATAAATTATAGTAAAATCGATGTTAGTATATGTCTGAGATAATATACCTCGACACTGTTTAACCAATCACTTTAAAAGTTATCAAATATGTGTATTTTTTATGAAAATGTTTTATACTTAGATGTTTGAGTACAGTTTTTTTTTTTAGTTTTATCTACTTTATTGTGCGAGGTTGTGAACCTCCGAGAAAGTTAGAACTAACCTGTACCTAGAGGCTTGCACTTACATAACTAACATAAGATCCACAAATATCAAGTACATTTTATTCAAAACACATAATTCATTGATGTGGTCACTGGTCTAGTGTGTCATAGTCTAATTTGGTCATTCGCTCTTTAAAACTTCAATGTAAACCATTCACATGTGTTGCTCCACTGGCAAAGTAAATTTGCCAGCACTAGCTGAGCTACCAGAACTACTTTAAGCTTATTTGGCTGGACCCACTCTGGAGTCCAAACACTTTCGACATTTACAAATATTTGAAACTAATGTTTGTAAATGATAATCCTTTAAAAATAAAGGTTTTGAAGGAAAAATCTTTGAGATATAATTATTTTATGTCCAAGAAAAGTGTATCATCATTCATTAGATAAGTTCAATTTTTCTGCACACAAAGATGATATAAGGCATTTGCAAATTGCGATACACATGTGTGACAATATGTTAGAATTAATCCTGAATGACGAGCACTATTCCACAAACTCAAATGTTTGATCCAAAATTTCAAATTTGCTTTAGAGAATTACTATTATCAAAAAAAACTTTAGTAGGGCAGACAAAGCATAAAAGACTTTTCAATGTTCGAATAGACCTTGAAGTAGCAGCTTTTGGGACATAGATTTGGGAATAATTATTTAATCTATATAAGATTTGATTGATTAAAACACATACATTTTTGTACTTTAATTATAGGTATGATTTACTTCTTGAACACTCATACCAAGAAATCTCAGTGGGACAAGCCAGATGGCCCTGCTCCTCTGGTTGACGAGGATGATGATGATGTCTGCCCCAGTCAAATACAATGCAGCCATCTGCTTGTGAAGCACTCTGGGAGCCGGCGACCTTCTTCTTGGCGCGAAGAGAACATCACCAGGACAAAGGAGGAAGCTATGGAGATGTTGAGTGGTAATTTTAAATTATTTAATACCAACTTGTAACAGCAATTCTTTAAACTGTCCATTTAGAATCCAAAAGTAAGTCTACATGTAAGTTTCTTAATTTGGAAATTTCAAAGGAAGTTTGAGTTTTTCCATGTCTTTCACAGTCGGCTTTAATAAAAAAGCTTTAATTTACTTTCATTCCATACAGAGTTTCGCAAGAGGATTGTGAATAAGGAGCTGTCTTTCGAGGAACTCGCCAAGACTTATTCTGACTGCTCATCAGCCAAGCGCAACGGAGATTTGGGCCGCTTCAAGAAGGGGCAGATGCAGAAAGCATTTGAAGATGTAGCTTTTTCGCTCAAGATTGGTCAACTGAGCCAAATAGTCGATACTGATTCTGGCCTGCATATTATCGTGCGAACAGCTTAAATTCGTTTCAGATATGCATTGAGCTTTAATGTTTTTTATTATTTTTACCAAAAAAATATGTTTATTATAAACATGTTCACATTCAAATCACTTTTGTTAAAAGAAACTTTTCGAGATTATGTATTCCACTATATCCCATACAGTACCAGTAAAGTATGAATATGTGAATTTTGTTTTTACAAACTATATTACAGGTTTCATTTGGTTGAATATGCAATGTTCAATACATTATATTAAATGTCAGTAATACTTTCCAGCATTATTGTTAACTGTAATTTTATTAACAAATTGTATACAAATCTATAGCTGAAATGGTTAAACTTATATAAATTAAAAGTTTTATCAAAATCTAAATGTTAGTGGTTACCATTCTGTCTTCACTTTCATTCTCCAGTAATTAAATACATATGTTTGAAATATTTACTCTATAAAACAAGAATTTTGTATCATTGAGTAAATGATTTCATCTAAAACATTGTAGAAATATTTTTTCCGCATTAGTAGTGGTAGAAGAAATGTTCAAGGTGTCTAAATATATTCATAGGTGTAAGAAATTTAACAATATAAATAATGTAGTAATGCATGCACTACATTCTCCACATTTATAGTTTTTAAGTTCATTCGTTGTTTTTCCTTCGTCATAATTTCATCATAATATTGTATGTACAAATGGTACAATTTTTTTGACATCCAACACTCACTCAACACAACAAACACTCTTTCGCACTTATAAAATATTTTGTTTCTCAAAGTACATAGTATTTTTAAAAATATTATTTTATTTTGTCCAAGTATAGTTAATTTGTCATATTAAACAAAGTTTTCACCAAATCACAGAAATTATTATATTGTAACTGTTATATAATCATATAAAATTGCAACTGACTGTATATAAAAATTATTTTCCAACAAAAGTTTTGTACACAAAAACAATTTTTAGATCTCAAAACTGTATTATCATATTCTGCTATAAACAATGTTTTATTTTTATTTTCGAGTTATTAAAATTAAAACAAAATTATCCAATAAATATCGTTTAATTTTTGTGTGTTAAATAAGAAAAAAATGATTTAACATGAAACAAGGCAAACACTGGATACAAATTAATTTTACTTTACTGTATTTTTTTTTTATTATATCCTTATTATCTATTTAAGCCTAATTCTTACTTCTTTACTTTACTTTCAAGCACAAGTTCTTAAATAAAATATTGTTAGTAGTTATTATGATATAAATGTATAGAATGTACGGTTCTAGGTGTATATATGGCCTGGCCGATCTTTATCTCTCTTTCTAAATTATTGGTATCTCTATATTTCATGTTCTTTACCATATATCTGAAAATAATCTAATATTCGGAAATACATAAATAAAGTATATTTGAATTTTTTTTATAATCCTTACATTTTTTATCTAATATTATCAAGGCGAAACTAACAATTCGTGTTTGTAACCTCATAGCGGCTAAAATGAATCAATTTTAATTAAAATTAACATAAAAGTACATCGACAAGGGCACAATCATAGAACCAAATGAGTAATCAGTAATGAATACCGGCTTTCAGAAAACAGTTTGTTGATAGTTCTAGATAAAGTAATATAAAAAATATAATTTAGAGGTTTTCATGTGACAACACTAGAAAAACATATAATACTCCCGTATTAGATGTAGTATGTAATTAATATTAAATTATATTAGTCAAACTGGCTAAATAGATATTTTTATTGTTCCTATTGCCGTATACGATGAGAATTTAAATACCCTAGAGTGAAATTAAAATCTTTTTTTAACAGTATTTTCAAGGCAAGTCAATAGATGGCGATAGCTACACGAAATGTAATGTGCATTTAATATAGCGCCATCTGTTAAAAAAAGTAATAAGCCACAGAATATAAAGAATTTTTATTTTTTATCTGGACTAAAGTTCATTAAAAACATTTGAAGTATTAAAAAGTATGCATTTTTTATGCTGATAAGCCGTGTAAAAAAATACCTTCATCGCATACAGTCTAAACATTTATGGATTTTAGGAAAAGGCTGTATTGCATTGTTAGTTATTTATTAATAATTAAGAGAAGGTACATAACCAGTTATGAGTTTAATCCTTTAGATTTAGAACAAATGAAATTAATCCTTTAGAAAATTAAAATAAAAAATAACAGAAAATAGGTTTATGAAAGTTTGCAACCCCTACAAGACTTTTTGCCCCGGGCACGTGCCCTAAAGTAAAATAAGCTTGAGAGCTCTTGCCGGTTATAGTTTCAATATAATATTAGGTCCTTACATATGAAATTAGCGTTTTGTCGTACGGACCACTTTGATCTGACATATCTCCTCTTTGCTTAAGAATTCCAAATTCAAATTTATAAATTCATTTAGCTGGTACATTTGAGTTTTGAAAACAGTCATTCATTTGTTTTTTCCTCATTATTTTATTCTTTGGCATCGCTTATTACCGCACAATGGAAAACATGAAATATCGGTATATTTACGAGTAAGAGTTCTACCGTGGCACCAGTGCTGCAGAAACAGCTCGAAGGATTAATGATGTGTACGTTGCTGGTGTCGCGTTTTCGTTCTGGAAATTTCGACCTTCAGAACCAACCCCGTGGACGACCGGAGACCAAAGTGGAATATGAAAAATTAAAGGCTATTGTAGAAGCGGATCCATCACAAAGCACTTCAGAGATAGCTGCAGGCTTCGGGATAAGTGATAAAACTGTATTAACCCACTTTAAGCAAATCGGGAAAGTAAAAAAACTTGAACGATGGGTACCTCATGAATTGCGTGAATCGAACTTGCAAACACGCGTCGACTGCTGTGTTACTTTGCTCAACCGACACAATAATGAAGGGATTTTAAATTGAATCATTACTTGTGATGAAAAGTGGAGTATATATAGTACACTATACTAATTAGGTACCTATAGTCTATATAGTTAATTCATGATAGTCATTTAATAATTTCGGTTTGATTGAAAGTCGAATTTCATATTATTTTACATCGGACAATGATTTGATATTGTTCTTAATCATAATAAAGCTAATAATGTGACACAGCTTCTCTAACTAATATTTCTATATCTTTTGAAGTTTGACTGACGTCTTCCATAATTGCCTTTGCCATTCATTTATTACATAAGACGATTTAGGGGTGGGGTCGACCATGTCTAATTTTTTTCTTACAATGGATGGAAGGAGTCTTGATAGTTCTTACGTAAGATCACAAATATACGCAAAGTTAAGATTTGACAAAGCGCGGGCAACCGCGCGAGTGCCGAGGTGCGCTCGGATGCGTATAAGTAAACTATTTCCATGGCAACGTACCTGCGTGCGCTACCCGCACTGCGCCTCCCGGGAACTCCCCGCCTGTGAACAAGACTGTCAATTGTTTGCGTAAACGACACTCGTAACATCAAAACCAACCAAGCGTATATTTAATTTTTTCCATATCGACATGCGCGCACTTACGAAGACTTATATATATATATATTTGTGAAACAATTTATTCCTGGGAAACATAATATTTATACCTACATTTATGAAATTTCGTTAAGCTGTGATTGTTTTTAAACGTTGAAAAAAGAAATCTACTTAGTCACAATTGAGCCGTGCCCCGCGTGGATCGCGGAGCGGCAGGTCCTACTCCACAAAGTCGGACATGAGTCCATGCGAGCAATCGTGTCGGCGATGCTCCACAGGGAATCGACGTGGAGGGCCATAGCCTGCTTCTGTGAGACCATCATGGCCCAGGTGGACCGTTTCGGCCCTCCCACAGCCCCCCCAACTCCCGGGATTTAAAATATAGGGCGTAATCCTGGGGCCATGGATGCGTGACGTGAAGGTCTCACGTGTCCTATTTTAAACGGCCTTGAGGAGAATGGCAGCCGAGATGACCTCGCGCTGCCGTACGTACTAGTGAGGAGTGCGGGAGGGGAGCGAGATTTTCTTCGCCCCCTGGGGAGAGCTCCACCGGGAAACGAACGGAGCACACCACGTCACGGTTGGGAGGAAGCCTGACGGCATAAGAAAGCATCATGCCGTTTGCCATCGCGGCATATGAGTCGGTCATACTTTCTTTGGTTTAATTTGCAATTCAATTTATTGGTTTCAGCATTTATAGTTTACTTTAAGCCAAGGCAATAAAGAAAAGATAATACACGGGTTTCGAATTTACCGATCTAAAAAATTAAAAATGCTTAGTATTTCCTCACTTCTGATAGGAAAAGTTATGTAGCTGATAAAACATTATGTAGCTGAAAATAAACGAACAAAATGGCTCTAGACTTTTAGTATCCAGTTTTAATGTCATAAATGAACAAAGTACTACTGAGACAATGATTGAATGATGATGATTTTGGTTTGTTGCTAAAGAGGCAAACTAACACATTCTAATCGTTTCTGAACAGTTGGACATCAGTGTCTTCCAAATAAACAAACTGAAACTTAATTAAGAACCAAAATGCCGAAAGTATCGATCGAATCGTTTACGAATCGATTAGATTAGAAAGTAAAGTACAATTTTCTCCAATGACAAAACATGTTGCATTCTTTAATAAAAAAAAACAAAGTAAATAAACCATCAAATTTAAAATGGATTTATTGAAAATTAATATGAAAAGTAATTATTTAGCAGTGTTATTTTGTCGTTTGAAACATTTATAATTGTTAATTGTGGCTTATTGCCATGGATTAGAGTTCAAAATAAATAAAATTCAAATCATGAGAGTTGTTACCTTTTTACATTAACTTATAATTTCACCGCAAGTAAACATGTTTGTTCAAAGAGGGGGCTTTTGCAAGCGAGGATGGGAGAATAAACTAAATAATTGGCACGAGGGGAGTTGACTGTGACCTCGATGGAATAGTAGTTATGTCTGGAATGGACATCCGTCGCATTATACTGCGTAGATATTGTATCATTGTTATTTTACTATTTAAATTGTTATCGAACCGACCGAAGAGTTGCAAGGATTTCTGATGCATCTTCGACACCATGATTAAGGGAAGTCAGTGTTCAAGTTACTTTGAAGTATTTTTTATGGTTTTTCAAATGAGTAGAAATGTAGACTATCAAGAAGTAATAAAGAAAGGAGAATGCCAGTATTTGTATGAACTCTGGTCCCACCCCCCAACAGCGACGTGTAAATACATCTTTTTATAAGTATATTTAAGCTGAACAAAAGTTACTATAGCGTTAAGTTCCAAATCTTAGTCCGTTGCTCGTCAGCTTAAAAATAACCAAAAATAATGTTTTTCCCCAGTACAATGCATTTAGTAAATTAATACTAGTATATAGTACCTACTTATCTACGATTATCATCAGAATCATAGGAGTTTTTTTTAGAAATAAAACACAATGATAAGGTTGCTTTTATTTATTTAATTTGTTCATAAAAAAATCACACATTTTTATTCTAACTTTGCGTCTATTATGATCTCATTAAAAAATAAGGTTGGTCCAAATCCTTCATACCTGGCGAACCCTACGTATCAAAATATTGAGACAATATGCGTTATATTATGTCGTTTAAGCAGATACCAAACAATGTCCAAAAGATATCCGGATCAAGTAGAAAAACTGTCCATGGAGTCCAAGAAATCAGTGAATAATAAAAAAATGAAAGTCGGAGCGTAGTCACATACTTGTTACCAAGTAAAGATGAATACGGATTACCTGCGCGAAAAAAAGCACTATTTGGGTATTACTTAAACTGCCCTTTTTAATAAAGCATAACTCTGAATAGACTAAGATTTGGAACCATGCTTTTGTTCAGCTCAAAAATACGTATCCTATATGTATTACATGTTGCTATTGGGTAGGAACAACATTTTCATCCTCCTTTGTATTATTTTTCTACTTGGTACATAATATTATTACACAGTTTAAAAGCGTTATGGTTTTTTTACTGCGTAAATCTATTTTAATATTATATATATGAAAGTAACTGTCTGTCGACTAAACCACTGAAATGAAATTTGATATGAAGAAAGCTATTCTTTTTTAGAAATAATACCTGCCTCCCCACCCTAACACGAGGCGGAACAGAAAATAAATGATTTTAGTTTCTTGTTAAAATTACGGTTGTTTGGCTTTGCTGCCCGCTTATGGCAAGTGTTCTGGTCATATATGTATGTGTTTGTAGTGGTTTGGAGTTTTGTGTTAGTATTTTGTATTTTGGTACACATAAAGTACATTAAGTAAAAATAACGTTGATGGTAACGTAATGAAACTGTTAGTAAGTTCTATAAGCCGATATAGCTTAGTGCACAGAATACCTGAGAATGTAAACGGATAATCGCGGTTTCAAATCCTGCAAAAATAATTTGTTTTCACATGTTTTGTTTGTATTTCCCATTCATCTCGAGCTCATTAGCTAACCAGCAGAGAAACAGCAGAGTGGAATAAGGTCCAAACGTTTTTCCCTGAGAGGACGAGGTCTTTGGCCAATTGTGAACCATTTACAGACTGCTACATCATATTTTAAAGCTTCGATCGATGAAATGATCCAGGCTCTTACTTTTAAAACAAATGTGGTTCAGTTTGAGTGTGTGTGATAAGTCACACCAAATACAATATTTTTATATATAATTCTTCTGTCCGTGTGTTCTTCTGTCCTTGAACTCCTCCTAAACGGTTTGGGTGGCTTATATTGGACCTAGTGGGCAGCGATGCGATTGGGTCCATAATTTTTTAATTTTGATTTTTCCCGTACCTAATATAAATATAGATATATGTATGTTCACAATCTACTAAATCAGATCGTTTTAATTGAGCACAATAGTTTTTTTAACAGTGGAAACCTTTGTACTAAATATAATTTTTTTATTAGGTACAAAATGTGAACAAAAAAATGTTTTGTACCATTGAATCTTATCTTTTATTAACATAATCTACATATATAATGCATGATAACCAGTTTACGGAGAACTTAGGCGATGCAGGTTATTCCCTGACTATGAATATAAAATTGTTATTATAATTAAATTTGAAACCTATGTATCGAATAATAAGCTATCTCTATTCTGTTTTATTTTTTATTGTATAGGTAGGCGGATGAGCATATGGGCCACCTGATGGTAAGTGGTCACCAACACACATAGACAATGGCTTTGTAAGAAATGTTAACCATCGCTTACATCATCAATGCACCACCAACCTTGGGAACTAAGATGTTGTCCCTTGTGCCTGTAGTTACACTGGCTCACTCACCCTTCAAACCAGAACACAACAATACAAAGTAATACTGTTTTGCGGTAGAATATGTGACGAGAGGTGGTACCTAACCAGATGGGCTTGCAGAAAGCCCTACCACCGAGTAAATTAAATAAATAAATTAATTCTAAATTTTATCCAAATCTGTCAAGTCGATAGATATATTTTTTACTCAGTTTTTAGTCCTTACTCTGTAATCTATACCAATTTATAAAAAAGACGAAAACAAAGAAATCTTTGTTGTTTATTATGCGCTAAGTACGATTTGAAAAAAATTAATAATCCTCGATGCGCTACGATGACGTACTGGGGCGTGCATAGCAGTAGAAACTGGACGGAGCAGCTAGTAATTAATAAACGAAATGCCTATCTTTTTTTATGTTGTAGGTAGGCGGACCGTCAAATGGGTAACCGTTTTTTTTTTGTCGCTTTTAGAATGTTTTACGCTTTTCCCCCACATGAAGTGGGGGGGTATGTGAGGCTCGCCGGCACTGAAGGCGCCGGAATACCCGCAAAAAAACCAGCGGCATCCTCTCCGTCTGGTCGGAGAACGCTACGGGATCTTGCGATATTGCGCATGCTACCGAGACGTCCCAACGGTCGGCCCGCCTCTGCGGGCCTCCTTTTCAAGGAGGTTCCCGGATATGGGGAGCCCACCTAGCCCAAGTGGCTATTACGGCAGTGGGAGAAGGTGCGCATAGCGCCGACGCCTTCTCCCCGGTATTCTTCGGCGGATTGAAACAGCGGAGGCACTTTCCTCACGCTGCCGCTCCGCGGCCACCTTCTGCAACATGACATTCTCGCAGAAGGAGACCATTTCCAACCAGCACCTCTCGCTGTCGAGCATACCGTTAATCACACTCAGCAGCGAGAGATCTCCGCCGATTATCGCCGCCAGGGTATGCCTCTGAGGCCCCCACCCAGCACACTCCGTTAGGGTATAGTGCGCCGTGTCCAGTGGCGCACCACACTCGTGGTAGGAGGGTGATACCTCCCGCCTCGCTATCTTATGCAGGTACTTACCGAAACAGCCATGTCCAGTAAGCACCTGCGTCAGCCTATACGTGAGTGTGCCGCGATTTCTTGCTACCCAGCGACTCAAGTGGGGGCGGATCGCCTCCACTGTCGCTAGGCCTGTTGATGGGGACCTCAGGTCCTCCTCCCATCTATGAATCAGCAGTATTTGATAAATTAACATCTATCTAACTTAACAAATGTTTTTATTTTCCTTTTGAATTTTTGAATTTAGTGAATTTTTAGAACAAATAACTTCCTAGTCACTGAACCGATTTATAAAATTCTTTCATCATTGGCTTTCCAATGTAGCTTTCTACATTATCAGCGAGTAACATAGGTTACATTTTGTCCCCGTATTTCCACGGGAACGGGAACTACGCAGGTGAAACCGCGGGCAAATACTAGTATTCAATAAATTCACTAGTAGAACATCCAAGGCAACGATCTATTTATCGCAGCGACGATATATCGTTTTAGCTATAAATTAATAATAATGATTCGACACTATCTCCTATAAAAGAGTTTATACAGTGGTGGTCATATAATTAGAAACACTTCTTATGTATAACTTCAACGTCCAAATGTTCGTAAAAAATATACACATTCAATAATTAATAATCATGCAATATTCTAAATATTATAATATAATAATAATACATTTCTTTATCTATTATTTTAGCGGCTATTAAAAATTTAATCTGAATTTTATTTTGTTCAAAATGGGCAAAAATTAAAGTTGTGACGCGTCAACTAGGCAAATAATTATTAGTTTATACATAGATCATAAGTGGGCGTACAGAAGAATAGCTGAGCATTTAAATTGTTCTTTTAAGAATGTTTTTAATGCAATTGATCATAATAAAACACATGGAACTATTGAAAATGTTCTTAGAAAGGCTCGGCCAAGAAAATCCTCTCCCAGAGAAGATACGCTAATCGTTCGTGTTGCTAAAAAAGACCCAAGTAAAGGCTCCAACCACATTAAAAATAAAGTTTTTTCGCCTGATGATCCGGGAAACATCCCGCCAAGACTGATACGCCGAACTTTAGTGGAAGCTAAATTGTTTGGAAGAATCTCTCGAAAGGTACCGCTTCTTACCAAGCAACACCGAGAGAAGCGATTATTATTCGCTAAAAAATATGTTAATTGGACGGTACGAGAATGTAAAAAAGTGTTATTATCAGATGAAACAAAAATAAATATGGTAAATTCCGATGGAAAGCGCTATGTTAGAGGCCCTATAAACAAAGCTTTTAATTATAAATACACAAGGAGTATAGTCAAGCACGATGGCGGTACAATGGATCAATGGCAAGACAAAAATATCTTAGAGCACACAATGATTCCCTACTCGGACGATCATTTGCCTATAACCTGGATCTTTCAGCATGACAATGACCCTAAACACACGGCCAATAGCGTCAAATGTTTCCTTAGCGAACAGCGTATATCCGTTTTAGACTGGCCAGCAAATAGTCCGGAATTAAACCCGATAGAAAATCTCTGGTATATTGTTAAAAAGAAAGTCTCAAGCAAACGTAACACCAGTCAAAACGAACTATATGAAGCATTTGTTCAAGCATGGAATTTAATCCCTCTAGAAAAATGTATGAAATTGATTGAATCAATGCCACGTCGTTGCAGTGCTGTTATTGAAAATAAGGGATACGTGTGTCGTAGGACCGATGGCCGTTGGAGCAGACGAGTCCTAGAGTGGAGACCGCGGATCGGCAAACGCAGCGTAGGGCGCCCTCCAGCCAGGTGGACCGATGACCTTAAGAAGGTGGCGGGTACCGACTGGATGCGGAAGGCAGAGGACCGGGAGCTTTGGCGCACCTTGGGAGAGGCCTATGTTCAGCAGTGGACTACGATTGGCTGTTGAAGGGATACGCCATTAAATATTAATTATAACTATTGGTAGGATAGTAGTCATTTCGTAAATAACAATACTAATTACTAATACTTAAAAAAATAATATTTTTTATACTTTTTGTTGTAGTTTCTAATTAGTTGACCATTATTGTTCGTAACTGATTAAAACTGATTTAAATGTTTGTCCGTAATGTAATATTGAAACTGCACTTATGTAATGGGATTTATATTGTTTTTCTAATAAATGATAAATCGTTGAACATATTGTTGTCCTATTTATTGTTTAATTTCAAAATAAAAACGATTGCGGTGAAGTATCTTACATAATGTCAAGGATCGTTGCTAGTGTTTCTAATTATACGACCACCACTGTATAAGGGAGATGGAGCAACGGCAAGTTGATTAGCGTCATAACTTCGGTCACCTGCCAGCTGTCACGAATAAAATAAAACAAATAAGAAAAGGATAAAATGCGAAGATACGAAAATATAAAAGCATTATATTTTTTATCGTCCCTACTCCCGTATCTGTCCAAGGCTAGAATAAGACTTAATAGAAAGTTTATATCGTACAACATATAACTTTATTGGTGTAAGCGGCTGACGCTAGTAAAACTCCCATGGGTCATGATTTTCTCCAGCAACCATCTTCATATTTCAGCTAATTTACAACCTTATTATACACCAAAACCTTCCTCATGAACTAATAAAAGGGGTGACCTCTTATTGGTGAAAACCTTATGAAAATCAAATCGGTAGTTTTTGATTTATCGTTTTTAGACAAACAGACGTCATACGAGATGAGGAACTTATACATATCCATATTATAAAACATATAGTGATATAGCGAGATATGGATATACTAGGCCAATTTTATGACATTAACATACTAAAATAACTTTAATTTTCAGCATTTATTTGTTTTTATTTTAAATTGAAAGCTAATTATTGACAAGTTTTCTACAATACCTTTTATTCCATGCACGAAATATTCAAGCAGCATTTTGAGCCTGCTTTGAGCATTCTAATTTGTTCAAAGTAAAATCGTCGGCTCATCTCGACACTCACCGGAGCGTCTCGAAAGATTTTGATATTGAAAACTGTATATACTTATAGCTACTAAACATCAAACTTCCTAGTTGGTTTGCTGACTATCTCATATAGCTACTGATTTGTACCTAAATTGTCATTGAATTGTGTGACCTGTGTTTGGTCACTCGTTATGATATCGTGTAGGTGGCTATTCTCCCATAAGACGACATCATATAAGACTTATTTTAATGCAACTGTATTTACAATTATTCGGCATCTTATTCATTTTAGCGAGGAACCCTTTCAGAAATTGATACAATTGATACATGAAATGTTCAGCACTTTGCCATCACGACTAAAATCATCAAAATTAAGGAACCATTAAAGAGAGATAGAGATAAATAATACCTAAGTGTAACAGGACGAGCTGTCTGTTTACGAGTATTTGAAATGAATCCTGAAATATTGAGAGCAAAACACAAAAGATGTCGTCTGTAAGTTCGGAAATTAAATTCTATAATAATATAGTGTTACGCACAACGTTTTGCCGTATTGGAAACGTTTTATTACAGTTAAAATAACACACACGTGTTTAATAATACTAGCCGCTACGTGCGGTCTCACTCGCGTTAAACCTCGTAGATCATAGTGAGTATATCCTAAATAACAAATGATTTTATTTACTCAACCAATCAACATGAAATTTTATATAACGGGTATGCAGGGGTAAGGAAAAGCTGTGGAATGGAATTACTATTATTTACTTTCTATATAAATGGGCTTGATAAAGCAAAAACTCAATGGTTGATCATAAGATTAGTGTCTAAAAAGAAATAAACTTTTCCACGTTATCGTAGTATAGATATAGGTAGAAAATACTGCTTGTAACATATAATGAATAATATTACGTCCACGCGAGTGACGACGCGACGTCCCTATTACAGGTTTCTATTAAATAAATGTGTTCTTTCCCACACTCGAGTTGTACTTATTGTTGATAAATTGCCATAGAGCCATTTATAATCTGGCTATTAGAATTTTATGTACAGTTTTCGTTTTAGTACGTAACAATTATATATATATTTATTCAGAAGGAACACCGACAGAAGTACCCCCGATTACACATGCACGAGAACAGTGTTGATACTCACAACACACCAATTAATTAACAAGATAAAACTAAGTAAACTAAACAAACTAAAACAAAAATTTAAGTCTTGATTCAAAAATTACAAAAATTAAAACAAATCAAGTAACAATAAGTCATTATAGAAGGCATAACATTTATTTTTGAAGGAATTGAATGTGTCGAGACCCATGTCTGCTGATGGTATTGCATTATATAATCCTGTCATTCGAGCTATTGGTGATTTTGTTCCTAGCTTCGTTTTACTTACACTAGTTTTAAAAAATGGACATTGGTTTCGAGGTTGTATCCGTGGTACATTTATATTGATTTTTCCAAGCAAATATTTGCTATCCACTTCATTATGGAAAAGCTTATACAGAAAGGCTAAATGTAATACAGTTCTTCGTACATGTAAAGGTTGTTATTTAAAGTGCTTAAGACGATCACCATAGTTTTTTCGTAGTAATCTCATTCCATAACATAAATGCCTTTTTGAACCAATCTTTTTTGAAACTTTTCTAATCGATTACGTTTACTTCTAACATTGCAGTTATAGAGCCGAATGATTGTAGAAATCTGTCTAGTCTTTTGATGGCCTTATAATAAAGCCTAGTGATTTAAACGCAGAACTGACAATAGTATTAATATGGTCTTCATTGCAAATTACTGTCAAATACAACACGTAGGTCGCGAACCGTCTTTGTTTCTTTTAGAGTTTTTTTTGATATTGTGTACAAACTTTCTATTTGTTTTCTTTTTCTCGTAAGCTTTTTGAAGCAGCACTTCGAAGAATACAGATGCATTTATACATAACGATATTTAAAAAAAAAAAATTGTCATTGATAAAATATTTAAAAAAAACGGATTGTTTAAATTCTTTTGGAATTGTAAAACATTGGATTACTGGTTGATAGTCTTTGAAATTTTGAGGTCATCCACAAAGACGTATACGCGCAAATGCTTTACTTCACCAATGAGATCATTGATGAATAATATGAAAAAGAGTGGACCGAAATTTAAGCCTTGTAGACTCCAGAAGTAGCACCATAGGGATATGACTCATAGCCATCTATAACTACTTTTGCCAACCGGTTACTGAGATAAGATTCACACCATGTCAGCAATGGGTTGGAACTTCCATAATGTGTCAGTTTAAGAAGCAATAAACTATGGTCAACTTTATCCAATATTGATGATCAAAATACATACCCATATAACAATGAGATACGAGTATAATAAATATTATTCAGTAAAGATATTATTGTGCAGTAAGAAAAATAATCTGACAGTAAGTCAAGTTAGTTAAGTTATTGTCCGAAAAAAAAAACCAAAGAAATTATTATTATCCTAGTAGTGAACAAGAAAGTAATTTTTTTCTCAGTCGTACTGATTATTTATATAAATCTCACGTGATTAAGGAAATGGGCTGGCCAGGACAGTTAGGCGACGGAGCGTCACGGTAGCATGCGCAAGCGATCCCGTGGCGCTCCCAGTTAAGACGGGAAGGGTACCACTGGTTTTTTAGTGGGTATTCCGACGACAAGGGTGCACTCGGCGCCCATAAAAAAAGGAAAGCTAGGCGAGACAGGAATAGGCAAGGTGGACCAACCTATACACGGATTGGTTGACTTGTCACTTTTTAGATAAACGTGTACATACAAAATATATATGGTTAGGTTAGGTTAATCTACAACAGTACATAAATAGTATGTATCATCTTATTTAAAATTATTACGTCTATCATGTATGGAATATAATAGTAATGGAACTTATATAATTTAATTTCTTGAAAATTACTAATTGTGTGTAATTTATGATTCCTTTGAATGAAACGATGGTCTTGAATTTCTGATGAATAATGAATTTACAGGCAATTGTGTCAAACAATCAACTGAATTTAAATATGACGTTACCGTAGTCATTATGAATACTACTTATAGACCTTTTTTTATTATTCGCTTTGTTTCTGTAGGCGTTATTGTAGCTGTGGAATTTATTTTATATTTCACCAACCCAACACACCAATTAAATTATTCGTTCCGTGATGAATTCGATTAATTAATATTACAGCAGCATGAATATGTCCATTGTACCTCTTTTTGAAATCATATATCCTCCTTAATCGGGTAATAATGGTAGAAACAGCATAAAACGTAAATAATAATATTCAATCTAGTCGAAAGTCAGTTATAAAACATAAATATTTCATAGCTAATTTCATATAATGATTGGTTTTGACATTATTATTATAATCTTAATACCTAGCACGATCATCATTCGAATTATTATGTACTAACGTTTTGCCCGCGGTTTCACCCGCGTAGGCCCGTTCCCGTGTGAATTCAGGGACAAAATGTACCCCTATGTTACTCGCTGATAATGTAATTTTTAAAATCGGTTTAGTAGCTTAGGCGTAAAAGCGTAACTATCAAACAGACAAACTCACATTCACATTTATAATATTAGTAAGGATTTACATATAAGAAATAAAACAGTGATAACAAAACAATACTGATCAGTATTGCGCATGCGTCTTGGTAATTTACTACAAGGTCGGTAGCAAGACAACTCAACCGCGCACCTACGAGTACTATGATGACCATTAGTAAATAACTAAATATATAGACATATTCTTATATTATTTTCGAATGCGTATTAATACATGAGTTTTTATATATACATATAACCAGGTGAAGTCAAAACTGTTCAGTATTTTGCCTCCATTAACGAACTTTCGTGCAGACGTTTGGAAATAAGTGTAGAAAATTTGATTATGGTATGATAACAGTAATAGTACAAACAAATATAGTAAAGGCAGACGAGAGCACTGAGGAGGAGATTTTTAAAAGTAAATTATCGAGGTATACTTTTCAAGTAAGCAAAATCAAATCATTGCAGCAATCAAGTAAACTTGTTTAAAAAAATAAAAAAAGTTATAATATATGTGTTTGCTTTCATAACTTTGAGATCAGGAGGTCCATACCTGCTTTAAAGAACTGGATAATGATGTAACTACTTGTATAATAAAGAGTAAACTAACGCCGATGCGTTTACCGAAGTAAATTGTGGCACGTAACTGGGCATAAGCCTGCCTTAATTAACAATGCCTTGCAAAGCCTTTTAAAAAGGACTTAAAGGATATTCTACAACTTTATCAGTTATTTTACTGCGTAATACCCTTACTACAGTACCAGGCACATGGGACGTGACATTAAAGATAAATTGTTCAATACAAGTTGTGTTTTGTGTGATGGCTTATTATTACTCTAATATTTATAATAACATAGATTATATATTTAAATTGAGTTTACTTGGATTTATATAACACAAACTATAATATATTTTTAATAAAAAGAAATGTCCTAGAATATCCGCTAACATATTGCCACCCTACATTCTGGGAACAGGTTTTATTTACTCACAAAGAGACAGGCAGTTCACGAGACTTTACACTTTGAGTACTTTAAGTGTAATTAAACTCTGTCAACAGTTTGAAATTGTCAATTATCTCTGTCGATTGTGTGTTATATTTAAATATTCCAAAGAAAATTTGTTAGTTGTTCAATTATACAAAATATGCTTTACATAAAAATATATAATGCATGTTTGTGCAAAAGATGGTCTATTCCAGATAACCTTTGGATAAAGGTAACAGGATTGGATACATATCAAGTGACTCCTCGCTTTACCCCGTTAAAGTCGAAATTTACAAAAAATATTTCTTAGTTAATGCTTATCTAATAAAATAAATGTATGTTCCGTTGATAATCAGTAATAAGTATACATCTAATTAATTTTTCCAATTAATACATATTAAAAAAAAACTAATATCCTTTATCAGTGTAACTATATGCTAATTACGAATTTTCATGCGAATCCATTTAGCGGTTTTTATGTAACTCAACAAAACGCCTCTAAACTTCCGCATTTACCTATGTAGTATTAAATATACATAATTATGTGTAGTGTTTGTGTTTATGTGTGTTATTTAGTAAATGTAATTGTTATTAATTTAATTTTTAAGACATTAAGACTGAGAATATTTATCTGTTAATTTATTAATTTTCAATTTGTTGAACAAATATACGTATTATACAATACTATCTGTATTGTATATTTCAAACTGTTTTATTTATGTTTATAATTCATCTCGTTCTCAGTGGTGAAGGAACGCTGCTCTAATGCAGGCTGGTGGATACACTTGTATTATATTTTCACCCGACACGTGCAAGTATCCACCTAATCCTCCTCTCTCACTGCTGAACTCTCGCCACACAAATTAAGCATTAATAGTGTGTGGCGAGAGCATGAACCAACAAACTTCAGTTAAGCACGTTTTCACAAGACACGTATCGCCACTGACGAATCTCGGCTCCGCTATATGATGAGGTAATAAATTAAAAATATTAAATGAAGGCACATTGATTTTTAGTGGTGCCTGGCCGGGTTACTAATTAATTAATTTAATCATCGGTTAGGATAGTGTTCTAACCACTTCGGCACCTCGGCAACTTCGGATACGAATATTTATTTGTTGTTCATTTGAGATAATTAGTCCATTCTACTTTAGTAGGTTAATAAATAAAATATTGATTAAACTTTACTAATAGTTGGGCTGAAATTGTATATAGAGCCCTATCGTATTCTGTCCAACTAATGTTTTTATTTTTATTTTATTGGATGCAATGTACTTAAAACATTTACCAAACATGTTTTAAGTACACAATCGACATCAAAAATGATACAACTACCAGCTTCTAACATTTACTAAAATATCATATTAAAACTTTTTTTTTTATGTAACTTTAGATCAATTTTTCATAAGACAACCGTATTATGTATAAAGTTTGTAACACCGACGTTGTCAACTTTTCGTTTAACTATTTATAGTAGGAGAGCCGAAGCGGGGATTTTGGTATTTACTCAAGCGTGGCAGAATAACATAAGGGGGGAAACCTTGCACCCTATTAAATACCCCCACCATGCATGACCCCTTCATATAGGGTCGTGCGTTTGGGGCAGCCGATCAGAATAGTAAAAAAAAAAGATCGTTAAATATACTCAAGCGCCTCAGATTAAGACAAGGTGAGTTAATTATATGCAACAAAATCTACAATTCAATAATCTGACAATTTGCGCATGACATAAGGAAATAGGAGAGTCACAAAGTTGCAAAATAAATACGTCACCTAGACATTATCGAGCGCGGTTAATTTTATTTTTTATTTTGAAGGAAATCATTGAAACATCACGGGAATAATATAATCTGCACATTTCCACAAGCCGAAGTAGTTAAACTCATCAAAAAAGTGCAGCTGCTGAGAACTATGTATTTCCCACTCTGCACCTCTCTTCCCTTCTTATTCTTTCTCTATCTCTCACTTTTTCACACCGTTCCCATACTACTTTCCGTCACCATGATGCCATCCATTGTTGCCACCTTGGCTCTTTTCGGGCAGAATTTAGCCCATTTCTGGTGATTCAACCCGTTTTTGACGCTTTAGCCCCAAAAGGAAAATCTAACTCAATTTCGCATATTTAACAATTTTCTGGGGTCGATTTTGCAATTTTTTGATATTTTACCATGCGTAGGTTGTGTTTACGAATCGAGCGTTCTTATTGGCAAATGAAGTTATAGTCAAACAATCTATATGCTCAGACTAAAAAATTTTTACAAACCTTCAGATTAGGGAAATTCCTCCATATCATTAATTTCAGATTATGGGTCAGCACGGCAAGGACATCAAGCTGAACCGTCAGTATATTAATCTGACGCGCTTGAGTATTTTATTGTTACGATTTTTTTTTGCATTATTAAAAATCGGGCTTGAGTTTTGGTCTCGTCCAAATCATCAGTCTTTTGAATAGGAGCTCATTTAGTGTTTACTTAACATCCCTTCGGAATATCTGACGAGCTCGAATATTTTTTTTTGCCATTTTCAACCTCTTCGTACGGCTTCCCCCACCATGCAAACCGGCAGATTAATTACTAATATCTGAAGCGCTCAAGTATTTCTGTGTGACTCTTTTTTTTACATTTTTGAAAACCAGTACACGCTCCCAGTGAAAGGGCATATAACATATAACCTTTTTTTTTTACTCTAGTCAATGAAGATCCTGAACATTATTCAGGTCCTTCGTTAGGACTAGAGCTGCAAGTTATAGAGCAGCGGATAACATTATCTTGGAGTTGATAATAGAATTTTTTCTAAACCAGTTTCCGCACGCGCCTTCTACAGCTGATATGGGTAGGTGAGCAGGTTTCAGGTACCTTATACTCTTTTCTGTATAATATTGGATTTCAAAATAGCGTATTTATAATACAAACATTATAATAATTTAATGGAAAGTAATAAAATTCACTGGTTTTTTTTATTGTTCACAAATTATTTTTTTCATATCAAAGATCCCAATACTGTTTCAAATTATTTGTAGTGTCTACCTAATTTGAATGTAAATTAAATCAAACATTTATTTATTTATCCTTTATTACACACAATTTACAAACATTTAAAAGAACAAGTACTACATACTCGTATAGTATGCGAAGGCGGCCTTATCACTTACAGTGATCTCTTCCAGGCAACTTAGGGCGTAGTGTGCGAACAAATGATACTTAAAATTTATTGAATACTTATAAACTTAATATATATATATCATATAACATATATAAATATACATACATTTTTTAGTTATTTATTAATACTTTATTGTACACCACAAAGGAAACAATTTTACATAATACAGCGTAAAAAATAGTAGCATATAATTTTGGCGACATAGCAATCATTACCAGGCAACCAGCGGTGTTAGGAGTAACTCACAGAATATGAGGTAGGGGTGCTGTAATAATGAACAAAACAATATTATAATAATAACCTACAATCTACACCAAAAACAAACTAATAAATACATAATAATAAAAATATAAAATACACTTAATATATCTATATATAAATCATATATTGATATATTATATGTATACATATATACTTACATAAAAACATATATACTTAATAATTATATAACAAATGAATAACCATATACGTATAATAATGTAACAAAACAAACTTTTTATGGAAGAAATGCTACTGATATTTATGATAGTTCAGGAAAAAACAAAATATAATTTTCTTTCTATTAAAATAAATAAACAGAACGAATAACCAGCTGAGTAGACTTGAGCCTGTTGTTACGCTCGGTGACTTTGACATACTTTGCTGGTTTTCCTCACGATGTATAATATTCCAAAGCCAGATGTGGTTATTTGAAATTAAATATTTCATAAACATAACACTTTAGTACTCGTTATCTATCTATACTACTATATAAATCTATTGGCTCTCTCTGTAATTTTTTTTTTCACCAAATTTTGTGATAAATTATCGTTTTATGATGCAGTGATTCACATTATACTATTTTTTTCATTTTTGTCTGGATGTCTGTCTGCCTGTCTGTATGTCGTCGTATAACTCAAGAACGGCTTGACCAATCTTGATGAAAATTGGTACACACAAAGAACATGTGATGGCCGATATATAAGATCGGTAAGCCCTACGGTATTTTATGAACATTAATTTCAAATCGTTAATTACGTATTTTATTATCAGTAGCCATATATGTGCGTGAGTGTATGTGTGTGCGTATGTGTGTGTGTGTGTGTGTGTGTGTGTGTGTGTGTGCGTGCGCGTGAGTGTTATTATAGTAATAAAATAATTTATTATATTTTTATTAATTATACGCGGGTGAAGCCTCGGAGCACAACTAGTAATTCATAAGTTCTTTTAATTAATAATTTGATTTTAATGTACCTAAAATATCGAAATAGCGCAAATATTGTTTTATGGTCTTTTTCGAATCCTAAGCGTTTTTAAAAGAATAAAAAGTAAATATTTATATGTTTCACGTTTATCATCATTTCGATTTATAAATTATCCTCATACAAACTCTATATATTATATTATGTATGTGAAGTATAAATAAATTATTATTATTATTCGGATCACAAGCTTTGGATAAATAAGAAGCAACAATATGACTAGCATTCAATTATATAGTATAAATATATATATATAAGTATACAAGCCGCTCCATGCGGTTACTCGCGGTAAGCGGTACTGCTCCGCCCTCGTCGTTGCGTGATGTTATATAGTATTTTACAAAGTCAAAGTAAAAATATACTTTATTCATTTTACAATTATAATATAAAACTACTAAATGTTCGGAATATAAAAATACCTTAACAAGAAACTCAGTTGTTAGTCTTTTTAAAAATCAAATAAATTACATGTAATAATTATATACAATTGCATTTACATATACTGTTTGAACACCAATAAACACTAATTCAAAGCTCTTCTATCATTTATATAATCCTGTACAGCAAGAGTGTAAGACTTATTAATTAAAAAAAATATATATATTATAAATAGGCTATCTAAGACAAAAATATATTTTATAAACTAATAATACTGGTATCTTATATACATTAGATGAAATGACTGCACTACTACATGTTACATTGTTTACACAAAAGGGTAATTTACTCTATATGAATATAATAATAAAAAAAATTAATATATGTTATTGAGATAGCTTAGGCAAAAAGCGGTCGGAACAAGTTGGTAGTAATTCATCAAGTAGCAAAACAAATTTTAAAATTCATTTTATGTTATCAGTTATTTTCATCTGTTTTTGAACACAATGAAATAGAAGCTACCTTGTTATTACATCATACGGCTGTGAAAACTAAAAGGTCTCAGTTGTCAACTGATCAGCATATATAGGCTTTGTACTTTTTATTTTCGTAACCAACGTAACATTTGTTTACATAGCCAACTGACGTCATGACCACAGAGCAATATGGCGTCCACTGCTACCAGCGTTTTCGTCATATTACGCGCCAAATTTGAAAATGTATTTATCAATTGTAATGTCATTTATCGATTGTATAAACATTTTGTGGTTTTTAGTAGGTGGGTGTGGGTTTGTGGTTTTTAAAGAGTGTATATTACAGCCATTTTTGAAAAGTGTCTCAATTAAATTCTATACATTATTTTACAAAATGATAATTGACATAGCGAATAACATACTGTTGTACTGTAACTTTTGTTGTACTTATTCACACATACGAAGCTTCATAGATAATTACAAAACCTATTACCACGAAGAAGTTTTTAAGTATTTTTATTATAATCGATACATTTTTGTGTACGTTCATGGCACAGTTCCTTTTAATATATCCTTTATTCCTTTTATAAAAATAACCGAAATGATGTCCATATAGTATAAAGCTTAAAGCTATTCTATTACCTCACCCTCATAATCCGATGCAGGACCAGCGGCTTTGGGTGTTTCCGTCTCCAAGGCACGAGAGTGTACACACTCCCAGACTTCGGTCTGCCGCTAAGAATCTTAGACAGAAAAAAAAACAATATTTTTTATTGGCTCGACATAGGCCCCATTATAGGTATATAAACAAAGGTATTTATTTATACTGTAATGTACTAGGTCAATTGCTCTAGATGCATCGAGTCGCTTGCGTGCATGGGACAATATGTGGCCAGGCGTGCGTGCAAATAATAAGCCATAATTTAGTTTTATTCCACAATAACGAGCTATAATCCTACTTATAGATACTACTATAGTATGAGAAAAGTTTGTAGGATGTACCTAGTCAGTACTTGTGTCTGTTTAGTTAGTTGTTATTTTACCGTTGTTTGAATTGTCTACATGGAGCGGACTTTAGAGGCAAGGGGAATCACGGAATTCTAGATTATAAAAACAACAAAATATTAATGTATCTCTATGGAAGCTGATAAGGATAATGAAAACTCTTAATGTTGTTTTTTTTTATTCTGTTTTATTAAATAATTTATATCTTCTCGGCCTTGCTCATAAAGGGGAAGGCCCATGCTTCGTAGTCTGCTGGGTCCAATGATAGTTGAGTGTTTTAATATTTTAAGTGCATAAAATATCTGAAAAATATATGCTATTATGTTTAAAAAAATAAAGAAAAACAAATAATCATTTTGGAAGTGATTGTTAATATTTATCTGGATGAGACAAAACACGCATTAGTTGTTAGTCTAAAATGTAAAAACGTTACGAGAAATATGATCACAAATGTATTTTTATTTGTAGAATAATGATTTTTATTAAAATAAAAAACATATATTTTCTATATTTTCCTCCTCATTACTCACGATAATGTCTGATTCGTATCTGGCCTAACCTTTTTACTACTTTGCCGTGTTGTGGACACAACAATCTTCCGTGCGTTTATTTATTATGCATTTACAATTAATGTTGATTCGATCACAGTGAATCAAGGAAAGTCAATTAAATTGTCAGCCTTCATTTTAACAAATTGTGTACTCGAGCGATTTAAATGATATTGGATTAACTATCAACTATATGGTTATTGGTTTTTTTGTCAATGATTGCTGTTCAGATATTACTGTTCAGCTTTCACTCTATTAAAGCACTTTGATGGAACCAACTTATTAAAACGGAACATTCGGGCAATATTTTCATTAAGAGGATGCATTGCATGATCAAAAAATAAATAAACCGTTAACAGCATTACCAACAACAATCCGGGTGAGATTTCTAAATTAATTGGCTTCCAAACTGAAAAGCTGAATTACAACCGACTTTATTTTAGTGATGGTTCTTTTAAAATTGATTTTTGTATCTCTGAATCAATTATCAAATGAAAACATTATTTATTAACATGCTCTATAGTAAATTACTTTTCTAAATTCTCGAATATGTCTTTAAAAATAATAAAACGCACAGGAACAACTTCAATTTTGTTACTTCGAGAGTGCCAACTAATTCATTACTGACACGCATGCAGGGGGAATTTTGGCCAAAAGCTATTGCTAAAAAAACGTAAGAAAAAACTATTGTTTGAAGTTCAGTTATAGAAGTTACCTTTAGTTACTCGATTCTACAGCAGAAGTCGTCTTTGATGGTAAGCACTGACAATGGTGAAAAGACCCTATAACATGAATTTGTTAAATGATGGTCAAAGATATATTATAAGAATAATAAAACAGCCTAAGGTTGTTGACCTTTGATTTGAATAAATGTCAAAAGAATTTTATTTCATTTAAATATATTTTTACTTATATTAAATTTTTAATAAAACTACTAGGCTCAAGATACTAATTACACAGAGTAAAAGGTAATTGGTTCCGTGGGACATTCCTATTTCATTTAAACACTACTTAGATTTTAACTTCAAGTTACATGCATAAATAAAAAAAAAGGATCTACAATTTTAAAACTTCATCTTTTTGTAAGGAAACGAGTTCTGAACAAAACAAAAACATTCCCAAGTAAATGTAAAAAGTCCACGCAAAAGACATCGCGGGCATACGTCTTACATATCAGCGTTAGTAATTAGTTTGGTAACACGTAGAAACAGCGTGATGTGTGTATATATATTTTAATAATCAAATTATGTAGTTTGTGTTTTTAACATTCTCATACTATACAAGCTGCAGGTTTTTTTTTTTTTTTTTGTTTTGAGAAAAGAGTTGCCAAATTTCTTTGTGCGCGATGGAATTGATGTTTTCGACTTCCTACGATTTGCAAAAGATTTTTTGGTTGTGAAATATTTTATTTCTCGTTAAAAAAGCACTGGAATTTTTGGCCCTATTCACATACATAAAAGAAATCAATAAAATCGACTCAGCCGTTGAGGTGGTCTCTAGTAACATCTACGGAACACACGTACGGAAAAATTATATATGTATATAACGATTGTATATAGAATATCACACACGCATACGTGTATTGTGTATGAATAACTATCAGTTGGTGGAAGGGCTTTGTGCTAGCTCGCCTGGATAGGTACCACCCACTCATCAGATATTCTACCGTAAAACAGCATTACTTGGCATTGTTGTGTTCCGGTTTGAAGGGTGAGTGAGCCAGTGTAATTACAGGCACAAGCGACATAACATCTTAGTTCCCAAGGTTGGTGGCGTATTGGCGATGTAAGCGATGGTTATCATCTCTTACAATGCCAATGTCTATGGGCGTTGGTGACCACTTACCATGAGGTGGCCCACAGCCTCGTCCGCCTCCCTATGTTATAAAACAAAAGAAAGATTTTTGTGGAAGATTTAAATGTTAAGCAAATTATAACAAAGAAAACGTATGACTCAAGAGTTGGATATAATTGTCTCTAAACACATGGTAACAACTGTGAAAATAATGTTTATTGATTTAACGGGAGAATACTTGGTGTTTTTCCCTGTTACATCCCATTTAAATTTTCTTGCTACGAATATATCCGAGAGCTCATTGTTTTGTATCTACACTTCCCTTCCTCCTTCGGTGGATCTAGATTCTTTAAACATGAAACTTTAAAAAACAGGAGATCCTTATGTAAAGTAGATGAGGACATTTAAAAAATAGTCTCAGGGTGCTTCGTGGTTATAGAAAAATGGAAATCAGTGTTTAAAGGTATCTGTTTATGAGTAAAAGATAATTGTTTATATGTTTGTATGATACTTTTAGTTGTTGCTTAGGTTAAACATTTGTATGAAAGTACGTATTTTTTTTTTAAATATGCGTTTATGTAAGTACGTGGTATTTAGTAAATAGGCGCCTGAAGAAATTCTAGAGCAACAAAAAAATTGGGAAAGTATACTATCAAAAAACTGTTAATATTAAAGAAAAATCGCTTGTGATTCCTAAAACGGTTTCTGAAGAGAGGTCCCATGAAGCTTCTTTTAATAAAATAAAGGAAAGCTAGAAATGTCTTAACCTTGAAATAAGGTTTTTCATTAAAGATATAGTCAAGGAGCATCCTCAAAACGGCCATGACGCCTCGTGAGTGCGATAAATACGACAATAATTAATGACGAGGAAGTCCATTACGGTGCTGCATTTTCCTTTAGCTTAATCCTGAACTGCAGGGATTATGGCAACTAAATTTTAAAGTCGTTTTATGAACTCAATGTAACAAAACAGGTAAACAATTTACACGCCTTGTACCAAAATTTCCTTTTAATATGTTCTTATTGTAAGATAAAAAATCTGTCTTGTTGGTGAAGATCAGATTCATCAGATCCCTCCTGGTCCTGGGTACCAAGGCGTGTCCATTCCCGTGCCTCGGAATGTGCCTGAACTCTTAATGTGTACGATACTTATCATGTATATCAAACTATGATATAGAAATAGGATTTATCAAGAAATAATGTATATGTCCCAAGGTTAAGGCCTCACCTTATACCACCACGGTGCGGGTTGTTACACACACAGGTACATGCAATTTCATACGACACATGGTCTCCTCAAGTTGTACTCTTCACTGCAGAGCACGAAATTACATCCATGATGGTTCACCGGAGCTTGCCGGGTTTTAATCCACAACCTTCGCTTAATATCCATCTTGGCTCTATAAGCATGTATATTATCATAATTGAACACCCATAGACCGCATGGCATAAATACGTAGATGTATGTCGATGTATTTCATTCAACCAATGCTGGTGTTTTCACGATTTTCATAATCCTGCTAAGATCAATATCAACCTGCGCCTAACCTAATTACATAAAGCAACTCTATATTCCGACAAAATTCAATAAACGAAAATATAATGCAATAATAATATCTAATCTTTATTTTATTTCCACGCTTAACTTATGTATTATCGGTCCAATAGTCTTCTTCATAACGATATACTTTAAACAATAACGAATATTAGCTAATAAATATACGGCAAAAGTTAACATAGTGATAACAGTGGAATCATCTAGAGGTGATGTTAGAGATTTCGGTGAATGACGCACGCTTGTATTATCGTGTCGACCCCTCTGGAATTATGTCGTGAACTTTGCCTTTATGTCTTCGATCTTTTACTAAATATTTTTCAAGTTATGTACGCTTTATTGATATTTCATATGTTCGACACACATACTTTTATTAAGAACGTTATTACGTCAGCGTAATTTTGCTCTATTCTTGTTAAATTAGTAACGATTCGACGATGACTTATCAAAAATATAAAATCAAGTCAAAATATTATTTATTCAATAAGTATTTTTATACCGTCATATTGCACGATTCAATTGAATGATAAGCTACAATAGCATGCAGGTATATAGTTAAATATTTGTTATATATTATGTAACGTTTATTATGTTATTAAAAGACTTATGGATCGCATGTTTTACGCTTATAAGAAAACTGTAAGGCATTTCATGATTTCCCAAGTTTATAATGCCTAACATGAATTCAGAAAACAAACAAAGAAAGACTAAAACAAAACAAAAAGAGATTTATCCCTACAACGAAAAATTTCTATTTTTAAATATGGTCTGAGTAATATAGATATTTATATTTATAAGATATTTTTTTATTAATCGAGTCATTTTCTTATTAAAACGTGGTTTATTTCATTAGGATAAGGACTAAAAAACAATTTCAGTATACAGATACAACTGACATATAAGGATATGTCGTCGTCGTGAGTCAGGTTGAAATAATAACCGATTCATTCAAGATATTAAAAAATAATTTCATCAAACTAAATGAGTTATTTATATGTGAGCTTCAATTTTTTTAAACAAAGGACAATATAACAACGCTTGGAATGATTACTCACCACAAAGGATAATAACGCGTCTTTAATTAATTTTGTATGATTTACCATGTGTTTTTATATTGAGTGTAAAATTAATTTGATTGGATTATTTTACGCCGTGGAGGATACAGTTTGTAATTGACAGCGTGTACACTCCCATCCCGTGCTTCATGGCCGTAAAACCGTAGGTCTTGCGCCTGACCTCTTTCCGTTCGTGCCAGATTTGCCGTCCCATTGAATTACGAGAGTGAGGGAATAGAGAGTGCCCCTGAGTGTCATGATACTTGTACACTATATTATGCCCCCTGTAGTAGGCTAGTGTTTCTCGTGTATTTTTTAATTACAAAGAAATAATATTATTCATTTACAAATGACGAGCGAAATAGATTTCATAGATAACCAACAGACGTTTTACACATTGTATCATAATAGTTACAATGAAATTGAAAAATATTTAATGTAGTTTCCGTTAAATTGGTTCATGCATGCTTGAAAGATAAGATCTGGTTTATGGATTTTTAAATTAAAATATTGTAAACACTTTTTTATACACTAGTATTTTTTTGTGAGTAAAAAGAAATTAGGTGTAAATAATATATTAAATAGCATTCGGTAATAATCAAAACGTGTATTCAGTGTTCATGTGACCACTAAAGAATAAAACAAATAATGTGCATGGAAAATTTCGGTCGCATGATTCGTATTGACTTGCGTCATTTTATAAACTTGTCTTAAGATCTTCTTCAACTATAGTAGAGGTCAATAACACGTTGGATAATATCAAGTAATGAATCTCTTATCATTATAATAGCCGCCTTTTCATCGATTATAAAAGATCAACTAAACGCACGCATCAGTGGCGTGTTTGATGATAATTTGTTTTTATAGGTATTATCACTTTAATAGACATTATCAAACAATGTTTTAGGGGTCAATTAATACTGAAAATACTTAATTTTTGATTAGAGGCATAATATCGGAATAAATACAAATAATAAACAATATATAAAATATTTGAATGTATTTTTAATCTCTGCTTTATGTGCGTTTATGATTAATAAATTAGATTCATATCAAAAATATGCATATTACCTAAAAAGTATTTGTCGATCAATTCACACTTATAATTAAGTCGTAATGTATTTCTAAAAAGCGTGATCTCAACGAATCGTTACGACATACGGCAGACATCATGTCTCCAGGTCTCACTATATTATTAGAGAGGTCACGTCATTAAACGGCTCATTCATCTTTGACTCGAGCGCGATGAGCGCGTGTAATCAAAATCATTCTGACGCTTATCCGCGACAAACGACATCGATGAACAAAGTGCGCAAGATACTATAAAGCCCAACTCTGAGGCTCGGTTGTACTCTATTTTCCATCAAAACGAGAGGCACTCAGGCTATACAGGAGAATAAAATTATATTTTATTGGTCCGAACCGGAGAATTAAACCAAGAAACGTCTTAATAGTCTTAATGTTTTTTACGTGGTGTATATCAGATTGTATTTACAATTATTCAAGTAGGTATTGTATTTTTCGCTACGCTCACTATTAATAATGTAGTTTAGAGCAATTAATTTGTATAGAGAGGCGATGGTTCTTTCATTTCAAACAACGAACTATAAAACATTATAATAAGTGAGATATCGATAAATATACTTTAATACATATGACATTATAAAGAAGAAATCGATTATGTTCATTGCTTTTTTATATAGAATTATTTACAATGAGGATTTAAATAAGTAAATCCAAATCAAAGTTAAAAATGATGATGATGTGCCTGACCGATTTCGGCCACGGCAGCCAATCTCAAGAGAGATTGGCCAACTGCGCAGGACACATAATGCACAAGTGCGTGCGCATGCACAGGCGTACTCTCTATTCCCTTACTCTCATAAACCGATAGGACGGCAATCCGACACGACCGAAAGGAGTTTAGGCGCAAGAACAACGGCTTTGCGAGCGCTCCAAGGCAAAGCACGGGAGTGTACTTACTTTCAACTTCCAGACTCCGGACTGCTACTGAGAATCTTTTGACAGAAAAACTTACTAACTTTTTATCGGCCTGATCTAGGATTTGATCTTAGGACCATGGCCTTATCTCTAGCTACTAGACCAACGAGTCAGTCAAAATTTAAAAATAGCTGCTACACAAATCTTGACGGCGTGAAATGACAAGAATGATAATAAAATTTTCAATAAGACGCGTCTCATTTGAATGTTGTGAGTTTAAATCAATCAGCTTTTTGTCATATTGTACATATTTTGGAAAAAATATTGGGAATCATGCTAACCTAAAATGCTACTGAATTATATAATTACTTAGTAACGTTTTTAACTAAATTAAGTTATTAAAAAAAAAACTACGTGTCTAACTCTACCTGATAATAACTTCTATTGGTGTGCCGTTTTAGAAACATCCAGAAAAGTTGGATCACTTAAACAATATTATCTAAGATTTATATTTATGTCTTGTAAATAAATATTTACAATCATATTAAAAGCGTTTTTTATCAATTTATATCTTGTTGCTATAGCGTATAATTTTTCCTCATCGGATTTAATCTAGATACAAGACGTTAAAATATAAATAAAACACTGTTGTTCGTCGCATTTTCTTATAATATGATTTTCTAATTCTGTATTATTGGCAAACATAATCAAAATAAATCAATTGTCATACACCTTTCACATTATAATTCTAAATCGTTTATTGCTTATTCTACTCGGTGGTAGAGCTTTGTGCAAGCTCGTCTGGGTAGGTACCACCCACTCATCAGATATTCTACCACAAAACAGCAGTACTTTGTATTGTTGTGTTCCGGTGTGAAGGGTGAGTGAGCCAGTGTAATTACAGGCACAAGGGACAAAACATCTTAGTTCCCAAGGTTGGTGGCGAATTGGCGATGTCAGCGATGGTTAACATTGGTTACAATGCCATTGTCTATGAGCGTTGTTGACCACTTACCATCAGGTGGCCCACATGCTCGGCCACCGACCTATACAATAAAAAAAACATGTGCGTCTCGGAACGCTCGTCAAAAGTGATAATATTTATTTTTAATTAAAATATATTAAATATAATTTAAATTATTACTTGAGAGTTGCTAAATTATTATAAGTATTATCTGTATACGCTAGATGGCGTTAGGTTGGTAACTCTCAGGTAAAGCAGTCCGCGTCAGTAATAGTGACACCGTAAGAAGTTATCACTTCAACAAAAAAATCTAGGGGAGTGAAGTACGTTCTCCTGACTAACTGAACCAAATAACGCAGAATATAATGCACAAGTATGTATGCAAAATCCAAATGCACTGTTTTTTCACTTAGATACCTATCGCAATATATAGATTAGAGAGACTCCTTTACTTACGTTCCGAGGCACGGATACCTAACACTGGAAGCTTCCTAACTCCGGAATTAAGTATATACACAGGCCCGGACTTAGAAGTCCCGGACTCCTAGGCACTTTGTCATTTGAGGCCACCATTCCGAAGCGATTCGAGTAAAATTTATTTATTTTTGGCTGGGTGGGGTTCCCTCTAGGCCCGTCGGAGCGTTACGGTCACGCGCTCCTCGTTAAGACCGGAAGTGCTGCTGGTTTTTTAGTGGGTATTCCGATTTTGGGGCGCAATTGGCGCCTTGGACACCGGCGAGCCTCACATACCCCCCCCATTGTTCCCGTGCGGGAAACGCGTAATTCGTTTTTCCAGCGTTAATAAAAAGGCCCCCCTAGGCCGGTGGCTTGTGAGTTGTGGCCCTAGGCATAAATTCGGGACTATATTTACATTGTCGCCAATCAAAATACAAAGTAAGGATAGTATGTTATTACTATCGTTATTATTATAACAAATACTCAGTGACATATTTGTATTATCAACCACTCGAGCGACACACAAATCACTTCGTTATATTTGTTTGTCGCGACTTTTATGTTGAAGAAGAATAAAGTTATTGTCTTGAAATATTGTTACGATTGACCTATTGTGTTACCAGCTGGCGTCATTAAATAAATAAATCGTGATTGTTATCGGCAAAACGTAACCTACTTACAGATTGACGTTTTAACGTGTTTTACTTGGAAATATAAGATAAAGATTATTCGATGTACTCGTTTAGCAGAATTGTTCGCGTAGCTATGTTAGGGGTGATAAATATTAAATATCAAAGTATATATATATACTTAGCATATCTGCTCCTTGTTTCTATATTCCTTTGTCACTGTATTGTGTATAAATACAGTCTTTGCCAGCGGAGTTGGGTTCTTCGATTTCAGTAGTCCTGCCATTATTTGTTCCATTTCACACGCTCTGTATTAGTGTTTTTCTTTGACAATGTTTCTATTAACTCTTTCCGGTCGTTTCGTATTGCATTCCCATCGGATTATGAGTGTGAGAGAATAATTAGTGTACCTATGTTTGTGTACTTACATGTATGCTATAATATCTAATGCACAGTGCGATATCATTTGCACTGCGAGGCGTATTAGGGCAATTCTATTATTGAGCTCTTTAAAAGGGATGCTTTTTGCGCCTGAGTTTTAATAGACCTAAAAATCAAATAAAATCAAAATATTAATCTTAATTTCAATATAAAAATGACATTTAAATAATTGACCTTGAGCCTATCGGTATCGCTGCAATGGTATTTGTATAGTAATAATAATTGACTGATTGTATGCACTCGACTTAATACAAATGAGATACATTGTAACGCATGGCAAACAGCCAGAAACAATTATATCTACAATGCACATATACATTAAAAACATGTACATTGTCTGTGCCAGTTCACTATCAAATTAATATAACAATCACGCTTTGGTCTGTAATGTCAGTCTCGTCAGAACATACTTCGAGTTCAAGCTTGAAGGGTTAAGTTTATATGTTGCAATACCGGGTCCCCAAAAAAACGTTGGTTTTATAGCGCCGACGGTGAAGACGCGTTGGGAACGCTGATAAAGAAAGTACAAACGGCGAATACCAAAGAGATTCTGTATTACAACCTAAAATGATGATCCATAATAAAGATGGATTATGGTAAGACTGGTCGAATACCATCCAGACCAGAGGAATCCGGAATCTCACGAAAACAACTAACACCCCTTCAAGGAAGTCAGCTGACACATATTCCGAATCAATGAAGTAGTCATCTGGATACTACAACGTCAAAAGTTGTTTTAAACCTAAAACGTAAATTGTAATGCTATTTGGTAATAAATATGCAGACATAAAAATAACATTAACATAAATTAAAGATAATATACACCACGCGACGCGTCTGTGGAGATACCAGTACAAAAAAAAAAGGCTTATGACATAAAATTTCTATGTTATGTCATAAAACATAGACGATAACGAATTATAGTATTGACATGAGAACAAAGTTTAATGTTAAAACGAAGATAAATATTGCCCAAACAAAACTTTGCAATAATTAAATTATTGGGTCGAATTGCAATTATCTTAATAATTTAATTTTTTGCGTGTTTGAAAAAATAACATACGGATAGAATCGAAAAATGATGATCTTCTTATCATGATATTAATCTTTATTCAACCAAATAGATTCATAATAAAGATTTATTATATATATCGTAAAATTAAACTCACGTGCAACAAAAATGACTATGGTGGTGTCAACAGTGTTATGGTGGAGGGGCAGTCAACGCAAGGAATTCGTATGTTCCATACGAAAACACGAGTCAAGTTTTTCAAGATGTCTGTCTCATAACGTGAGAAGAATATGTACGATGAGCCACCGCTCAAACGTAGAAGTCGTACACAGAACTTTCAGAGACCAAACAGTTCAGACAAAATTATGAGATACGTCACCTTCGTCCCCGGTGTCTTTTATCAAACACTTCTTGTGATAAGTTAATTTTAAAAATAATTATAACTACGTAATATCTACTATGATAGATAATAATAATTGTTTAACCCGGACGAAGTCGGGACGGGCCGCTAGCTATTAATAATAATACTCTCATACATTATTCTCATACACTATTTTTTTTTCAAATTCACGCTAAAATTGCCAATCCTGTTATTTTCATATATGTATATACACTATATTCTATAGAAATATTTATAAATCACATAACTAGTGAACAATCTATCATTGCTTATAACATTTGCTACTAAATTTGAAAACAATTCATATATATATATTAGCTGCGTAATTATTTACATTGTATGCCTACTAGTCCGGTCAATTTAAAATAACAAAAATTCCAGGAGAGCCAAATTTTGGTGGAGAGCTGGGGTTTACCATTACAAATAAAGTTTTAAAAATCCCCATCGATCCTATGTGTGCTACAAAAGTTATTCGGGGTCAAAGATCAAAATTTGAGGATTTTTGGTTTTTTCTCGAAAACGGTAAGTTTTATCAAAAAAACCATAAAACCAAAGTTGTAATCTTAAAATTCTCTACAAAAATGGTCCTAATGATTTTTTTTCCTAAGAGTTAGCATTCCTGAGATATCGTGATTCTGTGATGTGTGATGGGAATTTTTAAAACTTTATTTGTAATGGTAAACCCTAGAGCTCTCTAAAAATATTTGGCTCTCAAGGAATTTTCGTTATTTGACCACTATTTGTATGTCTAAATTGACCGGACTATACTGCTTACTAAGCAATAACAGTATCGTTTTCAACTCACGTAAATGTATCACACAAACACAAGTATAAATACTAAACCAATTTTCTTGTTCCGTTTAATAATTTCATCGTTAATTAAATACAATTTTAAAATGCATGACAGATAACTGTACAACGAGTCTGCCAGATATGTATTGCCTTGTATAGAATGAAAAACCAGTTGTAGTTAACGTCGAGACCTCGCCGACACATTGACATTGCTCCCAATTGTCAGCCCCATGCCAGGATGTAGGTGATACTGGATCGATTCGAACTATCTTCCTACACTAATAATAAACGCGTTGACTGAGCGGTATCATGACTATATTATAAAGACGTTTTGTTTGTTTTAGGACTTTGCAATTATAATTAACGAATTAATATTTTAGCTTATATAAAATATTTAATACATAAATAAATAGTTTACAATCAGTTACGAGCCAAGTGGTCTCTAATTATCTATTGTGTTAATCATCGATTAAATTAGTATCTGTGCTGTGGGGCTAATTAATTCTTATCGTCTATTTTCTTTCGTTAATTTAAATATTGCTATCTTGTAGGTATCTCTAGAGCTGCGAGTCCAAAGTCATACGGAAACTTTTATATATGTATATATATTTTTAATTATTATTTATATATAATGTAAAATGATTCTTTTTTATTTCGTCCACTATTTTAATGAAAAACTTAATTATTTGGAAAATAGATATACGCTATTGCGGATGTTTTGGAACATTACAAACATAGTCGGTCGCGTTTGCTAAAAAAATGTAGAACATATCATATTTCTAAATATACATATGTTTGTCTATGTGAAAAAGCCGAGATGGCCCAGTGGTAAGATCGCGTGAATCTTAACCGATGATCGTGGGTTCAAACCCGGGCAAGCACCACTGAATTTCAAGTGCTTAATTTGTGATTATAATTCATCTCGTGCTTGACGGTGAAGGAAAACGTCGTGAGGAAACCTACATGTGTCAAATTTCACTGAAATTCTGTCACATGTGTATTCCACCAATCCGCATTGGAGCAGCGTGGTGGAATAAGCTCCAAAAACCTTCTTCTCAAAAGAGGAGAAGAGGCCTTCGCCCAGCAGTGGGACATACACCGGCTGTTACTTACTTACTACTTGTCTATGTGAACGTTCGCTCTAATATCAGAAACTCCTACGGGATTCATTTATCATTTAAGAATATATCGTGTAAATTAACTAACATGTTAATAAAGTCGAAAAAATCATAAGAATGGTATACATTTTTCTCTTATTGAAAGATCAGAAGCAATTAGGCAAAAGGTGTCTGTTTTACGAATGCTTCGTAAAGTTTACAACAATACGCTCTGCCATATTGGTTTTACTCGAATAGAATGAAAATCTAACAGAAAACAACGTTCTAAATGGAATTACATTAAAGTTTTCGTGTAAAGTAATAATCCATTTAGTGCAAGGAATTTCTAAATTGACATTGAATATGATACATGAAAAAAAATGTAATTAAATTTTTAAAATTAATTAGTATATTTACTTTGTGATTATAATTTCATGATAAATTGTTTTTATTTATTGTTTCCTTAACCTACACTACATTGTCCAGCATTGCCCAGTGGCGGCGCAAGGCCTAAATTTTATGTGGGCGAGACATTTTGCGAGACCATCGCTTTTACGCTTTTCCCCCATATGAAGGGAAGTGCAACGGTTGACCTTTTCTATCCACTGGAAACATAGTTATACGCCTGCCCTGCGAGGCGATCTTTCACTGACTCGACGTGTTCACGGCTTTTAAGTAATGCATAAGACTCCGAGGCCCCCGGACCGCGAGACCTCCCGGACCACGAGGCCCGAGGCACGAGGCGGTTGCCCAGGTCGCCCACGCATAACGCCGTCTGGCTATGACAATTAATAAATTTAAATCACATGCTAAGAAAACTTTGATTAATAAGCCGTATTAGTCGGTAAAAGATTACATAGATATTATTATATAGATAGTATTCGTTGATTTCCATGCAGGATAAAAAATAATTCAATTATATTAAATTATCTATGTAACTTGATTATCGAAAAAGAGTATTTGCTGAGTTTCTTGCCGGTTCTTCTGGAGAAAATCTGCATTGCGAACAGGTGGTAGTTTATAATTTAATTTAATCTTCGTAAAATATTCTAAATTGCTTGTAAAAGCCTACCTACCTAACTTTTAACTAGGCCCAATAACTTTTTATTAACCCGACCTGGTGTTTGAACTCATGACCCTGAGATCGATGGTCTTATATCCACAAGACCCGTTGGTCTCGTTTGACAATGTCTGTAGTAGTAGTGTTGTATCGTAGACATCGTCGACAGCGAAGACAATTTGTACATATAGTGAAGCAAATATTTCTACAAAATTTAAAGTATTTCTTATATTCTATTTCTCTAGTAAATTAAAAATGTAAATTAATTTTAAATTCCTTTAATTTTCAGTTTTTTGTCAATCACCAGCAAACGTGTTCCCCTCCTTATAGTCTGGGTTCCTTCAAACGAGGCGTAAAATGGCATCTTGCGGGCCGGCAAGGCGGGGACAGCTAGTGCAGATCATTCTTCTTGACTGTACTTGCCCTCGTCGCGTCTGGACTCTACTACCACTTACGATCATGTGGAGTAGCAGAGTCATTTGCCCGGATATAAGATAAAAAAACATACAAACTGCGATGTTTATTGAAGCAATTTTATTTTTCTTATTACGTGAAAGCCGTTCATAGCTGATAGCTTAATAAAAATGACAAGTATGCCATATTAAAAGTACCCAGGTCGTACAGCACGTTTCAACGAAAGTAGTTGGTAAGTTCGGTGCCAGCAACTCCTTGTTAAGTGCAAAAAATCATCAAGAATTACTAATCAATGTGTCCGTTTATTGACAACTTAATTTAAATATAGAAAACTTTGTCACGACCGCGTATTTACAAAACACAATTCGGTAATTTTCCTTTTTTTGTTAGTGATTTTTCATATACTGATTTACCTTTTTGTTGTAATAAAGGTGCGTTCATATCAATCTAAAGTGAGTTAAGTATATATTTTATGATTACGCTTCTTGTTGCTTGAGCTAGAGCTAGAGCATGGCCATAACTGCCTTAGTACTTTATATGTACTCAATATGATGGAACATTAAAAACTATTTAATAATAAAAAATTGTGCGGTTGGTGGCCCCCCGTCAGGAACGAAATTCTGTGCGATGTTTTTTCGACTCAAACCGTGTTTTAAAATGTAGATATTTATTGATTATATTACTGTATTTTTGTCACACCAAAAAGCATCTCAACCACCTTTATGTCGACCACCTAAATTTGAACGCCCAGCGCATCGCATTTTCTAGCATTTGGTAGACACAGTATGAACGCTATTTCGTAATATGACGAGACCTTGGGTCACTACAACTTCGCTCTAATGTAAGCCGCGTAAAAAAACTTCGTTCCAAAAAACAACTGAGACTTATTATATAAATAAATGACTTATTAATGCAGAGCTTAAGCCGTAAGACACAGAGACTAATACGCGACTTTACTAAATTTTATAGGCTATATAAATATTCAAGTTCATCAAAACCAAGACTAATATATATGAATTGTTATATATATGTTTTTGAGATTATTAGAGTAAATGAAATAAAATAATCAAGGTTCAAATAGGTGTGATAAGTGCAGCACGCATCAAAATAAATTTATTTATGACCTCATACAGCACCCGTATAACGCCGGGTACTATCGACTTTAAATGGTAGATAGACTAAAAATGGGTCGCCCTCATAGTAATTGGCTTGCCCATACTCGTGAACAGTGGGAACTGAAAAAAATTTACCAATCCCTTACATTAATGCTCCAAGCTATTCGAACTAAGATTTTTTGACTCTTGTGTTCCGTTGTGCATATATTGATGTTGATGAATAGACGATAGGTGTTACCTACCCAGATGCCCTAACAATATTGATCATATCACAATTAACATCGTTTTAATTATTTTAAATGTCTTTAATACTGGTTGCTTAACATTACTCTTAATCTTATCTCATTACATTATTTTGTGACATAAGGTGCAAAAACGTGAACGCACCTTAACTTTTTAGTTGAATGAAAAATCACGATTCCGATACCATTATTTGGTGAATATTATACTTTTCATTAGCGTTAACATGAAATCACTTCATTTACAACAACAAACACAAACACATTATTTACAAAATGAAAAATCTAGTTATCAGTTTTCGTTATCCTTATCACATCCTATCGACATCTAAATTTTAGGTACATTGAACGTATGTACTAATTGGAGCCTACGACGTGACCGGCTGAAACCGGATGAGCGTGCAAACATTGTTTATCACAAAGCCTGTTAGCCGCCTATTAGCATAGATTACTGAGCATCACGCTCAATGCTCGTGCTTTTCGATACCTACATTGTACGGGGAAGATTAATTTGTATTATAATAAAAAATGCAAATATGTTAACAGTTAGCGTGGTAGTCATAATCATAGTTTCACCATTCAAATTCATCCACGCATAACAAACAAAGAACATAGATTCATATAAATTGTATTATTCAAGCTGTTAAATAAATTAGTTAAATTAGGATGGTTAAGAAAAACGGAATAGAAATCAGAATCTGGAATATTATATCAGCATATATAGTTTGTTTTTGTCGTATTGATTTTGTTGTTCGACAATTAATTGCTAGTGTACATCTAGTAAATGTAAGAGACGAGACTCGTTAATGTATCTTTAACTAGCCGTCCTTGTATTAATAATAATAGAAGTCAACTGAAATATTTTATTACTTGAAAATTTGTCAGTATGATCGCTTTCTCTCTCTTCTATCTCTGTGACTGATTTTACAGGACTGCTAAAAATCACGTAGCGGCTTCACGTAGGCATAAGAATAATAAAATTGGTAAATCAACCACCGCGCCGCCTAGCGGGTCAAGATTTTCTGATTTTCTTTTATGTAAAGTAACATATATAAATAATATTGTAAGCATGTAGGCATTAGGTTGTAAAATGTATATGCGGCATTGAATGCTCTTTTTTGTGCATTGAATGTCTATTGTTATAGACAATAAAGAGCATTTTAAGGAAACGTGTATCTCAAATATATAATAGCGTATCTACGACAGACGGTTTCAAAATTACGCTAGTGAGATATACGTTATTACAGGCGGATTAGCACTGTACACGAAAACGCTTTTAGCTAGAAGCTAACTCATTTAATCCTATGGGACGACAAATCCGACTTGCGTGGAAATATTTTAGGTTGAGGACCAATGATTCCACGTGCTTTTTGGGGCACGGGAAAAACTCAATAACTTTTACTTGGCCTGACCCGGGTTATGAACTAGGACCTCGAGATTGGCAGCCTTGTTTACTAGCCACTACACCAACAATAATTTAAGTCGATGAATAGCAATTCCTAAAGCGATTGTGTCGCATACAACAAACGTATCATTTATATCATTACATGTCAAACGCCCGTAATACGACAAAGAGTCAACAGTACAAATTATATTGATTTTAATCTTCATTATCTTAATGGATAACTATTGGATTAAGTAATATTTTGCTATTTGACACGGAACGACCGAGTATCAATGCGCACGGGTGAGCTGACTCATAATTCATTTTACTAACAACAAAACATGATAAGATATTTAAATTATATACATTGATATTTTAATTATCTGAAAAAACTATTATAATTACTCAGATATTCATCATGAGATGTTTCATTTTCTTGTTTTATATGTGAATCTATATATACATATAATAAAATTGTCACAGGCCGATGTCTGTGCATTGTAGATATTGAAAAAAAAAAACTGATAATGTCCTCGAGACCGATTTCGGCCACGGCGGCCAATCTCTAGAGATATTAGCCAATTGCGCAGGACATATTAATGCGTACAAATATGTGCGCAAACACAGGTGCACTCTCAATTTCTTAACTCTCATAATCCGATGGAATACGACATGACCGGAGAGAGTTTAGGCGCAGGATTAACGGCTTTTCGTGCTTGACGAGGCACTGGAGTGTACACCTTTCCAACTTCCAGACTCCGGGCTGCTACTGAGAATTTTCGATTGAAAAACCCAATTACTTTTTACTGGCCTGACCTGGGATTTGAACCCAAGATCCCGCAGACCTCGGGGTCTTGAGGCCTTATCTAGCCACTAGACCAACGAGGCATTCACTTAGAACTTTACTGTATAGTCGAATAGGTCGATGGCGAATGTTCATGCCTTATTGATTAAAACATGCACGGGATAATCGTTATTTTACCCGTACGAAGTCGGGGCGGGCAGATAATTTTAAATAAAATCACGTAAAAAAATGTCTTTTATGCATGTTTTTTATCTAATCTGTAATTATTTTTATATGAAATACTACATCAATCAATATATTACTATATATATAGTAAGTTTTTTAAAAAAATCTTTTAGGATTCACCGTCATGTATTTTTACCTATAAAATCTATTGCCTTCTTGAAATACGTTGTAATATAAACCATTATATAATATATAATGTAAATGTCTTTTTAATATGAATTTTAATATTGTATTTTTTTTTTTTTTTTTTTTTTTTTATTGTATATGTTGGCGCACGAGCATATGGGCCACCTGATGGTAAGTGGTCACCAACGCCCATAGACAATAGCATTGTAAGAAATGTGAACCATCACTTACATTGCCAATGCGCCACCAACCTTGGGAACTAAGATGTTATGTCCCTTGTGCCTGTAATTACACTGGCTCACTCACCCTTCAAACCGGAACACAACAATACAAAGTACTGCTGTTTTGCGGTAGAATATCTGATGAGTGGGTGGTACCTACCCAGACGAGCTTGCACAAAGCTCTACCACCGAGTAAAATGTTGTTGTTCTACATTTTAAATTTGAATGATTATTTTCTTTATTTTAAAAGAGCAAGCGGGGCTCTTACCTGTTGTTCTCGCTAGATATATAGATAGAGAGGTTATTTTCGGAAACGGTGGCAGAGTTAAAATATTGATGATTCAAAAACGCTTTATTGATGAATAAAATATATTTGATATGATTTGTTAAAATAACACTTAAATCAAAGTTCAAGATAGTATGAGTTTTTCGGACATTTAATTATGTTAGATCATTTTTAATATGATAATGTACCAAATTGTTTATTAAAATTACTTTGAGCTTCACGCAACTGTTTTCATCTATTTTGATTGAGATCAGCATTTTTTAATCACTTACGCTAACTCGTCCATTTTATAATGATGACTGATGCTTCGTTATCTACAATATAAATTAGGACTCGAGCGTCAACATAAATACTGGTTATGATATTGTGGCGAAATATTTTTGTAATAACAATAATTAATCAAAATAGGTACATTATTTACTTAAATGTTTATAATTATCTTTCAAATCGAATCGAAAATGAGAGTAATTTCCGCAGAATCAATATTGAAAATGAATAATAATTGACTGGGATTTATCCTTTTCGGTCCAAAAAAATGGAATATTTCTCGATAAACTTGAAATATTAATATCTTTTTATAATATTAATATATTTCAATTTTATCTTTCTTCATCACTATTATAAACGGCCATTTTTATCCCATTTTTTGGTATATTGGGCATCCGCATACACCATAGCTATACACCATAGGGTCTGGCTAGTGTATCCGTCAATTTGCTGCAGACCTGCGAATTTGAAATGTCATCGACGCATGGCGACTTGACAATTCACTGCACTGTAAGGTATTGTCATAGTAAATGCAATAATTAAGATAATTATTTTATATTTGAAATTACGTAAGCCTTAAGAAAAATTTCCAAAGTAGTCTTACAATGTAATACAAGACTTTTGAAGTACAAGTGATTCTTCACTCGTCATTATGAACTATTACCAGAATACATTATGCATACAAATACAGTTAATCATTTTTAAGTGCTTATTACTGAGTGTACAATGTGACAGATAAAGTCTTTATTATAACGATAAGCGTTATTGTACTACATTACAGAGGTTCAGTGGGTATATTGCAATGTTTATTTATGTCACTGTAAATAAAGGAACTGGCGACCTATATAACTAATTTTCGTTTCAATTTAATTCATTGACTATTTTAAGTTCTTTTTTTTAAATTAGCGAGGCTTTTAATTACCAGTAAAATTATTTTAAGCAATAAATATAAAAGCAGTTGTGTTAGCTCCTGTGCGTTGATATTAAAGAAAAATAATGAAAAAACTTCAAAAAATATATTGCTACAGACACTTTTATAACATTAGATTAAGGCTTACGTAAAGGACGTTCCACGGTAATCTACTAGGTTACTAGATGGTAGGGATTTGTGCAAGCCCGTCTAGGTAGGTACCAGTCGTCTGATAAAATCTATCGTTAAATGGCAACACTCAGTATTGTTGCGTTCCGGTATGTAGAAGCCAGTGTAACCACAGGCACAAGCAACATAACATATATATGCATGGTTAATATACATCGCCAATGTCTATGGGCAGTGGTGTCCCATCTGGGGGCCTTTTTGCCAAAAAATCAACTTAATCGATATTGATCGGGGCTAAATTCCTTTCGATTTTAGAAACACATTTTATCCTATTTATTATTCTACCAAGAAACACCGGTTTAACTGTACCCTACATGTTACAGCTGACGGTCAGCTTGAGTTAGATTTAGTTGTTGTCTATTTGACATAAATCTAGACTAAGCTCAATGGAATACGGTCATAACAATTACAGTTGAGTTTTTGGTAGTATATATTATTATAATATTTCATGAAAGATGATTGCATTTCATCAATTCTAAAATATTAATTAATAATAAAAAATAGTAACTCTAAAAGACTACTACAGCCTTAGCAATAAATTTCGTTTAGTTTTTTTTAATATGTCCACGCAATGACATCATTAATGTGACATTCGAAAGAAGAAGCCAAAGCTTCGTGGTGACAATTATTTTTTCTCTGAAAATGATATTCTCTTTCGTTATAAAACATACAAGTATTTTTTTTAACTTGATATAACACTTATCAATCAACTCTCAAAAATATAATATTAAGAATGCGAAAGTGAGTAGGTTTGCTTATTTATTTGTTACGCTTCAACATCTAAACTACTCAACCGATCATTATGAATTTTACATATATGTTACAGAGTACATAGACCCAGCACCTGCCCCTCCCCGTCACACGACGGTGAAGCCACGGGCAAAAACTAGTCTTATATTAAAATTGCAATAAAACCAAAACAGACTGAGAATTTGACTAAATACACGATCTGAATAAAAAAACAGAATTCAGATGAAAGTTATATTGAAACCCAATGTAAAAATAATCATGAACCTCCTCGTTTTTTGAAGTGTTTTAAAAATCCACTATACATGCGGTAGGTAATAAATATCATCTGAAGAGCAACTGTGATGTCGATGGTAACGCTATTAACTATATTTATATGAAAACTTTATTGAATGTGAAATATTTTTATAATTTTCTTCGATATGATCGAGGGGAAATTGTTTTTCAACTCAATAATCAGCTATTATGGTATGATCCTAAGTTATGGTTATATTTCATAGTGGTTTATTTTTGTTTACAATATTAAGAATAAGATTGTTTTTAAGGGTAGAATATATATATATATATATATATATAGCTTACGTAGAAAAATAACGAGTTCCTGGTAAACACTTTGTCTTTTATAGCTGCAAATATTGGTATTATAGTCATTAACTGCAACACAGGAGCAACATGTTACGCGGAACCAACGGCTTTACTTGCATTCCAAAGCCTAAGATAATTACACTGGTAAAATCCTAATTTGTATGCTTCTGTTAAAAAAATCTTGATCAGTAATCTTTATAAATTAATTATTTTTTATTTACTGTTCCGACATGGGGTTCGGAATCAGCAGCTTAACAAGCTGACCAATACACGTTTGACTAAAATATTCAAGTACGACTATAATAAGTATAAGTACAGGATATAATAACTATTTATGAATTGACCAAATCATTTGAGTACATAACTTAAATATCTTTCTGAATTGTAAATAAAATTGTAAAAATGACCTCGTAAAATCTTAATGAAAACGAAAAGTACGAGGGGATCGGTACATGTAGGAGAAAGCTAGAAAACCACGAGGAATCGTTATTATAGCTAGGGCCATATAACAAAGAACGAGCCAGCACGATTCACAACATGCTTTTGTTTGCGATAGCACTTCCCCTAATGAACCCACACGCGCGGCTTACACCTCATACTTCAATTTAAAAAATCACAATTAATAAGAAAGTGCACATTTTTTTTATATATCAATAAAACCTTTTCAAAACTAGCTTTTATTTTTATTTAATCAGTGTACTTTTACGCTACGTGTTTATAACAATAAAGAGAGAAGCTATAAGGAAAGCATTTTTGAAAATCCTTTGGAAACATTGAGCATAAAGTTCAACAAAAACGGAATCCTTGTAACGACTTCTAAATAAAAACAAAATGGTTGTGATGCTCGGCTATTAGTATTCTTTATTTCATAAAGACTATTTCAGGATGATTTAAGAGTCCAAATAAAAAATTAAGGTAACAATTAAAATACGTTTTTGTTAGTATTTTGTATAATTTAAATACTTTTGATTTCTATATTTAAAACGTTCCGATTATTCGCGCACACAAGGTGACAGCTCGTTAATATCCCACGCTGGGCAAAGACATATAATTTTTACTTTGAGTTTATTCCTCGTCACTACACCGTGCCTACTGCAGTTTGGTGGAATTACTTGAGCCAGTTTTTCACCTGACAATGCAGGGAAAGGAGAAAAACTCACGATGTTTTCGCTATAATTAATTTTGAACTTGATACAAAATGAATTGTAACATACCTGACCTGAATTTGAACCCGTGGTTTTTTGTTAAAGCATTCTAGTTTCTAGTCTACCTCGACTCCTTCAAATCAATCAAACATGTTATATATCGTTATCTTATATATAATAAATAATAATAAATAAATATATATATGTAATTATTCCGCAACACAGTATAATCTTGCTGTAACGCATCTGGTTTTTTATGATTCCTTTGTTTTTCAACGCTCCCAACATGCAAATGATCTGAAATAAAAACATAAAAATTGGCCATGCGTGTGTGTTATGTATTTTTGAGACTTTAAGTTAATGCATACATGTATACATATAAACATATACGTGTAAAAATTATTGAATAGACAGACATGAATAATATCGACTCACAAAGTAATAAATATAGTAAATATTTATATCTTTTTGACAAGGGAAGGGACCGCCTAAGAAGTATAGTCCATTTATAAACAAAAGCAATTTACAATCGACGACACTTACGGGTAATACACAAAGAACAAGGAACGAGTATAATTAATTAATTACATGAAAACTCTAATTATCTAATTGTGTTCCACTTATTGGAATTTGTCCTTTGAAGTTATATGGCCACCACCCATAGAAATATTATCCATCCCTTGCTTATCCAAGGCACCATCAATCTTGGGAACTAAGTTGCTATGTCATCGTGCTTGAGTTACACTGGCTTACTCACCCCTTAAACGGAACACATCCATACTAAGTACTGTTGTTTTGCGGTAGAATTTGTGATGAATAGGTGTTACTTACCCAGAGAAGTTTGTACAAAGCGATACCACCAAGTATAGCTATTGAGGAATAAACACGAATAATAGAAACATAATTAACTTCCATCTATATGAAGTCGGCTAGTATAATGAATATTTAAATGTCTAAAGTTTGTTCTATACCTTAAGTACATTACTTATTGGATAATCATAATTAATTATTATAAATGTGAAATTGAGTTTGTTTGTGTGTGACACTTTCACGTCTTAACTAGTCAACAGATTTTAAATGTAAAAGCATACTCGTTGTCATAAATCGATTGAATAAAAGCTTCTTTCAATATTATGACTATTTCAATTGCAAATTTCCATTTATGTACGTTAATATTGAATTTTTTTGTTTAACCATATATTTCGATCAATTAAAATCGAACTGTCAGGCCTTCTTATTTATATATATTGAATTTAATTTAATGATTGAATTTTATATAATAATTTCTATAGTATACTAGTAGTGCCCCGCGGCTTCACATATTATTTTATTACTATAATAACACACACGCGCACACACGCACACACGCAAACAAACACACACACATACATACAAATCACCATCACATGTTCTTTGTGTGTACCAATTTTCATCAAGATTGGTCAAGCCGTGCTCGAGTTATAAGAAGACATACAGACAGACAGACAGACAGACAAAAATGAAAAAAATAGTATAATGTGAATCTCTGCATCATAAAACGATGATTTATCACAAAATTAGGTGAAAAAAAATGTACAGACAGATCCAATACATTTATATAGTAGTATAGATAGATTTGGGTTTATATTTGAGTTACATAAAATAAGATCATTTTCAGAAATGTCGACCAGTATAACATGTTGCTATATATTTTAACTACATAAATAAAAATATAAACTGCTGATACAATTATATTAAAGTAGTTATACACAGGTGAGAGAAATCTTGTTATTAATATATATACAGTTCATTAATTACATGATTATTTTTATTTATAAGTATGTGAACTGGCAAATGAACCACCTAATGTAAAGTGGGTGCCTCCGTCCATCGGCAATGCGTCACCAACCTTGGGAACTACAAGTCATGTCCTTTATGCCTTTAATTACACCCTTAAAACTGGAACACAATGTTTTTATAACAATATTACTGTTTACCGCTAGAATAAGTAATGAGTGGGCGATACTTAGTCAGAGCTTGCACAAAGTCTCACCAACAAGTAAATTTTATATACTTTAGTACATTTAATGCAGAGGGAATTTTAGATTTTACACAAAAAAGTTATACTAGTAATTAGTCATCCAACGTTGATCAGGAAACTACGTCACTATGGCATTAGATATAAAGCACTCAGCCTTCTGAATTCGTATTTGAGCAATCGGATTCAGAGGGTTGATATAAATGAAAAGAGATCTCCCGGGGCTCCAGTTGGTGTGGGGTCTATTCTTGGTCCATTTCTCTTCCTCATTTATATAAATGACTTGCCCCATCTTTTAAATAATAGACATGAGATAGTATTGTAGGCTGACGACACTTCCTTAATTTTTATTATAATATTCCTGATGTTGATACGGCTCGCCTAGTGTATTTCAGTTATTTCCACAGTATAATGTCTTATGGTATTCTACTCTGGGGTAACGCAGCCGACATAAATACGATTTTCGTATTGCAGAAGAGGGCTATTCGTGCAATTTATAACCTGGGTCCAAAAGATTCATTAAGATGTAAATTTAAAGAAATTAAAATAATGACTGTCGCTTCTCAATATATATTTGATAATGTTATGTATGTACGCAAAAACATAAAAGATTTTCCCAGAAATTGTGACGTAGATACTGTTAACACCAGGAACAAGTATAAACTTACAACCACTATTACTAGATTACACAGGGTAAGTAAGTCTTTTATGGGACAATGTATACGTTTTTACAACAGGATCCCAGAAAGCGTTCAAAAATATTCAATTGTGAAATTTAAAAGGATTGTTAAGGAACGCTAAAGGATATTACGCAATCAATGACTTCTTAGATGATTTTGCACACCTTGGGAATGAAACGATCGCATCCAGGCTATTTCAAATAAATAAGAATATCATGGAATCAACTATAAAAAATCCCGCTGTTTCATTCGCTCGGTTCTTCTCAGGTCTGTTTATTTCTGAACCGGTGGTAGATTTATGACAATCAATAAGCAAGTGTAACGCTTCTATATTGAATAAAGAAATTTGAATTTATATATTTAATGGTATTTCATTCAATATTAACCAAATACGAGAGGAGTACAGACTCTTTGACTTGAAATTGACGGATATCATTAGTCGAGATCTTGAATAAGCGATGATTTTCATTATGGATTCATGATAAAATGGCGTCTTGAATGTCGACGAAGTTGTTATCGAAACTTTGCAAGAAAAAGTTAAGGAGCTATAACTAGTTAAGTAAATGGAATAATATTCTATTATATTTATATATAATTGAAGATATATTAATCAAGAACTATTTGTAGTACATAATGCTATTAGGAAATCGTAGGGAATATGTAAACCTAAGATTTATATATTTTGATACATTTCATTTCCCGACATTTCACGATCGTTACCCGCGGCGAGTTTCATTGTAACAGAATGGGTAACTCTTTAAGGCTTTAAATACACAGATGATTAAATTATGACAACTGTCAAGACAATCGGTATTATAATCGATTACATTATCTTCTAAAATTGCATTGGATAAGTGTTAGCATATTTTTGTCTTTTTTTTTTTGAACCAATATTAAAACCATTAAATTGTATCTCAAAGCAAGCCTGTAAGTACATTCACACTATTCACATAAAAAATGCAAACTATGTAAACAAAAAAAAATTGTCCAACTGTTTTGTGTTTCACTTGTAATGAACATTCCGAAACGGTTTGCGTAACACCACATTCACTTTGATACGACCTTTAATAAAATTCTTGTTTGATTTATTCAACAGTTAAGGAAATTACAGAAAAAATAAAGAATAACTAGATAAATAGCTTTCAAGTTATCTCTGAAGGAATTGAAAGTCGTCAAATAATCAGGCGTTTGTTTAGATTGGTAGTTTTTACTATTGTATTATAATAATAATAAGACGAATATGAAATAATATAAAGAATAATAACACTAAACAGGTAACAATTACTTATCAAACTTATAAAATATAGAAAATAATTTAAGAAGCAAAAGATTATTATTATTATTTTCAGTGCGAAAATTGACACGTTAGAAAAATAATATAAAATGGCAGAGATATTAAATAGATAAAATGTTGGTCTGTGTCAAAAACAATATTATATTAATATGAGTCAAAAACGGCGTACCAAGAGCCTTTAATAAAAAAAACAAAAAATTAATGTAAAATGGTGATTACGTAGTAACCAAATTTCACCAATATAAGATTCAAGCATTGATTACGATGAGTCAATTAAAGAAAATCAGAACTAAACTAAAATCAGTACTTCATTTCAGTACCTAGTCCTTATCTTTAGCCATAGATAGTACGCTATGATGTGAAGCCGTCATATGTGTTTGCATAGTATGCATTTTCTATGTGACTTGGCCGACAAGTTACTGGCAGAGATCGATCAGCAATGGTATATGTACGACTATATTTTTAAAGTATGAAGTCATTTATCCAAATTGATACGCGATTTCTGGTTGAATGAATAATCCAACTCTGAAATTTAAAATAATATATGTTTATACAAATTTCTATTGAAATATTCGCCAACATTTTGATACACCTTTTCACAGCGCAAAAAACAATCATCTATTTGCTTTTCATCAATATTTAAAAGGTGATTGTGTTGATAAATAATACGCATTATTTTGTAAAGTTTTTCGAATTATTTATTCACGTAATTATGTTTACAATATAAATGTTATGTTTGTTCTTATCTAATCATTTTGTTTACGCATGCATGCTTATGATTTTTTAAAATAACTCCCATTGAATCATTTTTGAACTGTAACTATAAAGTTTACTGTTAATACACTGAAAACGTATATGTAAATAAGTCTATACTCTATACCAATAGATATAAAATCAAAGTTTTTAACCCTATATTAAATCTATTACTTAATTAATAACTTTAATTAATTAATGGCAACATCCCTTGGTATCTCTCAGTCCTCTTTTTAATTATATTAGTTACTAATATTCTTATGTAATAAAATTTATAATTTTATTTATTCAGTTAAAACGAGCACTAAAAAAATAATAGAACTTGCTAATTTTATCGTCGTCTTTTAATTACTTATGTAACAGTAAGGGTGAATATGTCGCTAATTGCATGTGTCCCCATGTTCGCTTACGTGTTTTACGTTGCTTAAAAAAAATTTATGTCGTTTGTTGGTGACTTATTGGTGACTTATTCTAGAAGGTTTAAGTTTATAAAAATGTCGACATTAAACTTAATAATAGTTGAGAGATACATCGTTATTTTGTAATCAAATTGATAAGATGCTAACATATATAGATATACATATGTCTACAGAATCATAAGATATATGAGATGTAATAAAATTCGTGTCCGACCCGTGAAGTGGTTATTAGGTATCGTGTGTCGGTTCTATTTGTGTAATAATTTTTAAATTACTAAGAAAAAAAACACTGTGTATAAAGTGACCACATCGAGGTACAGAAGACCGTGTATAATACTTTGGATAATTGTTTGGAAAATCCATAAGAAAAAGAGAGACGTGTGGTGGTTAGAACCATCTCACCAGTACAAGATAGATCCTTAAATCGTTGATTGTAATGTTAGTTTCTAATATATTATTGCGACAATAATATTAAAGTTACCCGTGTGGAGTTTACGGGTTAGTTAGTTTAGATTAATATTCGATTAATGATACTTCGTAATTTTAAAATGATTCAACGGCAGAAAATAATAATTTGTATTTCCATATTTTATTCTACTTTGTTCATTCATTATTCTATATATTTGATAATTTATTACAGACGATATACTTATTGGTATCATAAAGATAGGTATGACGAGCCTATTTTACAAATTGATTGTATGTTTTGAAAAATATTTAACTATTTGTTGGAAGACTAATATCCAAAATCATAACAAACTTCATATTTTTTGTTTTAGTACTTAGTCTAGACCACATAACATAAGGAGCAGGAAGATCAGATTGAAAAAAGTATTAACAAAAATCCTATTGATATTATTGAGATTTAGTAAACTAGATTCCACTTATAATAATTATAAGAGTGTATATTTGAAAATGACAAGTCTATCTAATATACATATTAAGATAGGTAAAACAAACTAAGTAATTCACAATGTTGTAAGAATTCAGATTTAATTTCGAACGCATACTATATTAAATAAATAATAATCAACCATAGTTGTGTGTTTTTGAACGAAAACGACGTTACCAACTATCCCAAATAAAATGTTTTTACAGATGACACTGCGGATGTTACTTCTGGCAATGCAGATAAATTTGAAATTTCCCCCGCAAATTTATTTAACCTCTCCGCGGAAACGCCTTCCTTAAAGTAGCAATATTTGAATTAAACATTTGAAAACAATTGAAGATCGGGATACGTTAGACTATCAGGTTCACAAACAATAACATTTAATGGCTTTGAAGTGGGTACCATCAACTATTACCTGTTCCAATTTAGCAGAACAGTTTAATGGTATGGGACATCCGATGTCGCCGATGGATATAGGGTAGGTAACAAGGATGTTGCAATACGTAAGTGATTGTCAATGAGTAGTTGACTAGCAATGAGTGGATCACTGTAAACAGTTCTCCCTCCACGCAAGCGCAAAGAGATGCGCGCGCATATATTCACCAGCGCGCCGTTCAAGCACCAGTCAATTTCTGAACGGCGCCTGTAGTGCACGGTTGTAAATTACTGCAATACGCACCGCACTACATACGCAAGATTCGCGCGCTACTTCGCGGGACTTTAAGGTACTGTTTATAAAATATTTACTTTTGAAGGTGTTTGTGAGAGAATAGTTCGCGGAATATTATCTGAGCACATGCAGTCGGTGCATGGCTAGTACAGTCCGTTGCATTGCGAATTGCATCATGCTCCGCCAAAATATGCGGGGTTACCGACAAAACGCTCGCGATTCTAACATCTTACTGCTATGCGAACTTTATTCAAAATCTAAAACTTTATTATTAGTATCAAATTATCGTAGAATAATATTCTAAATTTTAATCGAAGTTATATTACTACTGTAACACGAAAGTTGTTCAAAAAAGTTAGGTTGAAGTTTTAAATATTGTTTTGACATTTGGCGGAGAAACGACATGCATACTTTCAACGTTTTAACGTGTATTCATGTTAAATTAGAACTTAATTATATCATTCAATATAAATGAATTCGATAGTCATTAAAATCAGTCTTATTATTATTTTCTTAATACTTACGTGAACGCAAATCAAAGCCGTATACATCGTATTCAGTAAACAACCATTTTTCCCTTAAGCATTAGTTAATTACTATTCCGGGTCACTTGAACACGCACTACAAAAGTGGAAATTATCAAAGGAAAATTGTTAAATTGTTGCTTCGTAATCACGATTTTTGTTTTTCAATCAATAGAAATGGTTATCATGTACCTTTAACCTACTTCGGTCGTTTGTTGACTCTTGAGATAAGCGACAATTTAATAAGAATTGCTGTAGGTATATATAAGAAAATTGTTATAATAAATATATTTTCTTTTTTTATTCAAAAGGTCGCCCAGTGATGTAATAAAACAAAATCAACTATGGTATTCCGGTCTTACAGCTGGCACCGAATATTGTTGTCATGGAGACAATCGTAAAATAATTGAAAACATATATTTTGGGCGCAGATCTAATCATAATGTTTTTAACATATTCCAATCGTTTGATACATTTTCATGATAGTAGGGTACTTAGATTTATTACAAATCTAATTAATTAAATAACTACTCACGAAATTGGGGATTTTATAGAACAAGTCTAATAATAATATTCGCCTACCTAACGTCTTAAGATTCGAAAAATCAATTAGTGGCTAAAAACATAATTTTTAAAGTATTAAACACATTCGTTTCTTTCAAGAAATGCATTATTAGATATTATGAGAATATCAATATTATTACATGTTGTTAGTTAACCACAATGTTCAGTCTAATGAATGCTATTCTGATAAAATTATCTTCTATAAAAGAGGGTAGATACGTATATTTATTTTTATAACGATCTGATACTTGTAGCTTTATCCATGTTGAAGTAAATAGCTTTATGTTCATAAAAAATATCCACAATTATTAAGTTAATTAATTCTAAAAAATACATAAATATCGTAAAGTAAAAGCATCTGCTTTCTCATCTGAGCAGATTCGCTCATGAAAGTATTTTTTTTTTCTTTCGATACAAGCGATAAGATACAAACATTAATAAACCACAGATAAAATATTTGACCATATCATAAAAAATAAAAGGAAGACATTTTTACAACATCAATATATTATGTTTAACTTAAAAGATTTATTATACTAAGCCTTCAGCGCAAAATATTACGTTATGTTAATATAACACGTGATTGAATAAAACCTATATACCTAACGTCCTAACCTTTGTCTTATCAACAATTAACGCTATTGTTGATGTCAATTCAATTAAGTTTGTGGAAATGAAATTAATGCCTTTGTAATGTCATGTAAGTCATGAAAGAGAAATGGTTTTTATTAATTTATCACATTTATACTAATATTATAAATGCGTAAGTGGCTTTGTCTGTCTCTGTTTGTCATGATTTTGATGAAATTCGTTATGAAGTAAGCTTGAAGCCCGAGAAAGGGCATAGTCTACTTTTTTTACCTAACATCATCATTCTAAATACATTACTAGAAACACTGGTTTCTAGTAATGTATTTAGAAGAAAACTTCTAATGTACATAATAAACAGTCTTGTAGGATTGTGTTAATAAATGGTTATTTCATGTTGGGCTTATAATTATATAAAGTTATTTCGTTTTTATATGTCAATAATCGTAATCACATTAAAACACTTTATTCTAAAATTCAATAAACGATTATCTGGATAGGGTATTTAAAAAAGGAAAGGTTTATATTATTTAAATTTTAACGAGTGTCGTTCATGCGTAGACTACCAAAGTGCATTAAGATAAAGTTAAAAGGGTCACGCTTTCTCCGACGTCAGACTACACATACGTATAGATTATTGTGTAACTATAGTCAAAAATTGACCGAACAGTATTTTGGACTGTGTATATTTTATTTAAGAACTGTTTCAATCTAACTGTAACATTCTATCAAATTGGAGAAATAGATGTCAGAAGTATTTGGTACCTAGTAGTTATCAGAGGCGGCGTCGCCTGCATGCATTTACGATAAAAAAAATTTCATAACCTATTTTTCAGTTCATTGGTAATAAAAAAGCGTTGTAACAGTATATTTTTTTTAGTACAGACAACAAAATAATAAATTATGTAAACGGAATATTTTCATAAGTCAAAATTTTATCTATAGGGAATGCTTCTCAGTCATTTCCGTCACTATCATCGGATCTCAGCTATTATTATGTAATAATTGACTGTAATAATTCATCGCTGCTTAAGTTATGCTCATGGAACAATGTTGTAATAATATGTGTTACATAACATCGTGATAAATGCATTAATATATTCGTTATTCCGATGTAAGGGATGGTTAATATTTCTTACAATGCCAATGTCTATGGGCGGTGATCACTTACCATCAAGTGGCCCATTTGGCTGTCCGCCTATGATATAAGATAATATCATTTGGCCGATCTATAAAAGAACTTGTAATTGTTAGAATGGGCGCAATTTGTAATGGTAGTAATTTGTAGCTTAGAGCGTTCCAGAATTCAGTTTGAGTTTTTTAAAGGTAGGCTGTACGTGTTACATAATACACACATCTGTCAAGAGACATGCGCTGTTTTCATCTCAGATGTCTTGAGGACAAACCATCGACTAAGAAGGGATTTCTGCTAGATAAAATTAAGCCGATAACGATAAGGACACATACTTACCTATTAAAATCCCTTTTATAATAAAACCTTTCAAAAATTAACATTATTTTAAAACAAATTGCACTTATGCCAATATAGTGTCTGGTATTTCCGGTTCCGTCAAGTACAAACAACGATTTAAGCGTAGTTATGAGTGGCACTGTTTTAATTGATTGAACCGTCGATGCATTACTCATTAAACTGTATAGAGTTACGTTGACGTAAGCGTTGGCTACCATAGAATTTGGTAATTCGAACTGGAAAAGGTAAAAATCGGGCCAAACTTTATAAGAAAAATCAATAACACTGCCGATGCTGCGGATAACTGTAAATCTTTACAATTATATATGTTGATATATAATAATAAATTAGCTTAACAGTATACGAGCAGCTTAGCCACCTAAACGTCGCAGGTTCGATACAGCATCTTGAGGCTGTTGTCGTCCTCCAAACAGAAGATTTAGGCGATTTTTTTTTTAAATAGGCAAGTGGTTCCTTCTTCTCATAAACATTGGCGCTAATAGGTATAAACACACACGGCTGTCATTTTAAAATTATTTACATTATATAATTGCGTTCGTTGTTATAATATACGAATGCAATAAACGCTTCTAGAACGCTGAAGTTATTATTAACACTATATTAAGTATTTGGCAGTTTATCACGATTTCGGGTAAAAATTCATTGAACTCATCAGCTGAACACGCCACGCATCGTCAGCGTGACCACCATACATATAATATATGTGAATGCCATCATATTTAAAGGTCAAACGCAATGTTTATTTTAAAATTCGAGATGAATGAAACAATATAATGTATTTTTTTCTTCCTAATTGGTTATAAATAAATAAATATTAACATAATAGTTATTATTATTTTATTTTAAATATTTATAAATCAGTTTGCACGTGGCAAGGTTGTGTTTAGGCATTGTTCATTAAATATTTATTGATAAACTTACACTTAAAATACTAATGATATGCTTATATAACACACTTATTCTTAGTAACATAATCGCACGAATATATATTAAAAAAATTTTAAATAGTAAAACAAATAAAAAACGTGTGCGTCTTGGGACGCTCGACAGAAGTGATAATATTTATTATTAATTATAATACATTAAATATAATTTAAATTAGTACTTGAGAGTTGCTAAATTATTATAAGTACTATCTGTATACGTTAGATAGCATAAGGTTGGTAACTCTCAGGTAAAGCAGTCTGCGTCGGTAATAGTGGCACCGTAACGCGTTACGTTACGAAGCGGTGTACCCTCCCATAAGAAGTTATCACTTCAAAAAATAATTTCAAAATTACCACATGAAATATCGACATTAAGATTGGAGTTGAAAATAAACAACTATATTAATCATCACGATTGGTATTATAAGTAACTAAATAATCAATTCTAATTGTTTTGTATAATGACAATGATTTTGTATGAATAAGTCACGATAAAGATTCAATGCACAAAAGACGTCTAGCCAGAGCACCTTAATAATTTCAGTTTTATTCTAATACCGCAGTTATTATATGACCTATATATTTCTTAAGGCTATAACGCCCCGTCATTTTGCTTTCACGGGTCAGAGAGGAGGGTTAGTTAATTTTTTGTCCAAAATCGAAAATGAGATTCAGAAGTACTGATTGCATTCTTGCCACAATTTCTTTGTCACAATTAGTACAGTTGATATTTTAATTTTGATCTTTATGTTTAACTTGTAAACATTACCAACCATATATTGAATATTAGAGTATTGAAGAAATTCGTGAAAAAAACATCGGAATAAAAATTACTAAAGAGAATAAAAATGTAAATAAAATTTTCCTTTTTAATAATAAATTTACAATCACGTTTCGACCGCGTGAGTTTGTACGAGTAAACTTCAATTACTCGGGATCGGAAACCGTACAAATAAAAACAGTCGTGAATCATCGGAGCTCGGTCACGCACCTTCACACCCTCGGCTTATATCTGGTACAAACTTTCCATACGAATTCTATTTATACTTGCAAATAAAGCTGTCATACCATCGCATGCATCGCATTTATGTTAGCTGACAGTTTTACACTGAACATTTCGATTTGTTTCAATAAAATATGTATAATTATATCGCAAATAGTTTTACAATAAAATTAACAAATCGTTTGAAGTAAAAACATCTGAAAGCTGGACAAAGACCTCATACTCTAAAAGATTGTCTATTCCATTGTGAGTTCATGAAAATATGAAACAGAAATTAATCCTAAACATGTTTTCTAATAGTCTTATCTCCATCGCCGATTTATAAACAAATTCAATCACAGAATTAATCACATGAAAACTCTTGTGTCGCTTATCCGAATCGGAAATTGAACAGCGTAAAAGTACTTTAACAGATAAACCAATACAGCTCCTTAATACTATAAACTAATTATAAAAATTATAAAATATTTCCAATTTGATCACAAGCACGATTATATAGACTGCTTAAAATTGGAAATACTTCCTTCTCATTCATTTTAATAACAGTCAGAGGTCAAGCGGTTTTTGTTTCACAAAACATACTACAGTTAGTTACACGTGACGAATCTATTATCACGTGTCACAAAAAAATTTGTATGAATTGAATACTTTTGAGACTTTATCGGTTATATAACTAAAATCTACTGAGAAGTATGTACTTATATGCACAGTAAAACCTAGTCATTCTACACAATAATATTTTTATAGTTTGTAAGTGACGTGAATATTTACAAATAAATAGACAGAATTTATTTTAAAGAAATATTTGAATTATTGTATTAACAGCCTGTTCATGTCTCGCTGCTGGGCTAAGGCCCTTTTGCCATGATGAGAGAGGTGTGAACCCTTAGAGGGTTGAAAGTTTATCCTCACACTGCTCTAATGAGGATTAGTTGAAAGGCAGGTGGCTTGGTGGTTTTCGATACGTGCTGGCAAACTCATGATGTTTTCCTTCACCGCCGAGCACGAGATGAATTATACATACAAATTAAGCGCACGAAAACTTAGCGGTGTCAGCCCTGGCTTGAACCCACGATCTTCAGTTTTATTAACTGGCCTATCTCGGTTCATATAAATTACTAGTTACACGACCTGGCTTCGCACGGGTAGATAACGAAAATGTTATTTTTGATATGATTTGCGTAAAATCCGTTCTTGGAGTCGCAAAAGGAGTGAAAATACGATTTTTCAAGTAAAATCGGACCTATAGTTACGGAGATCTCGCGATAAGTCAGTCAGTCAGTTGGTGGTATTTCACTTGTATATATATATAGACTGTAACAAGATATTACAAACGTGACAATGAACAGATGGGATACTGCTATCAAGCTCTAATAGAATAATAATAACCTTTCAACAATATGCATGTATTTATATGTTTACTAAAACGAATAAAATTAAATATTACCATATCGTATTAACAGCAGCACCGAAAGTATGTGCAATTTTTCAATCAATCGGTTTTTTTTTTATAGGTTGCGTGGAACTGGTATTAAATTAATTTGCATGATTTGACCCCACACATACTAACAGGTTAATTTAACTAAAAAGATTGTAAGAGTTATAAAACACTCTTTAGACATGAACCACATAAAAATATTAAAGAAATGTAGTGTTCGTACATTTGAGGAAAACATATATATAAGACTTTATATGTTTCGAATATATTATTCTCTATTCCTATAAATTCACGGTCCAAACGTCCACTTCCGTAATTCGGGTTAACATTTGTTAAAGCTACGTGGTAATTGCAATAAAAAAAATATATTTGAAATACATATTTGTCGTGAGCCCCATCTGAAGAAAAATATGATCTGAGTGAAAAGTTTAGAAATATGTTTTAAAAACAATATTTCAGTCTAAAAATTTATATTTAATAATAATTCCTACTTCCAAAATGTTTTTAATGATAACACTAAAGCTCTTCAATATCAACCATAAAGAAAATCGGTTGACAAACAAAAGACAACAAGCTGTGTGGTCTTTCCTATTTACTTTATATCGATAAAAGAGGTTATTAAAATCATTATTGCTATTACTTTCATTAATATCAAAGATTAGTTCCAAACGTTGTTTTCTAATACTGATAATAATGATGACATCAAACCTTGGCCCCGTATTAGTCCTGTATCATTTTGTTGAAGAAATATTGTTACAATTGACCGTGACTTCATCATATGTAAACAAAGAAAAATCCTTGTACGGTAAACGCTTTGAAATACAAAAGTAGGTTATCACATATGTCCTTCGAAGTAACGATACATTTTTCTAATTACAATGATAACATCGATCATTGGCCGATGTTACTTATAAACAATTACATTTTTTTCAATAACATGTTGGTACATTCGCATTGTAATAAAATGTGATATACATGCAATTTCAACAGAAAGTATAAGACACTAGATATTTCCAGGCGTGCGCTGCAATTCCGCTTTATTTATTTTTTGTAAAGAAATATCGTTTATTACTCGCACGCTACTTGATGTAAGTTGGCGGTATTAGGTCAGAAGCCATCACCCCAAGAATCCTTCAAGTGCCAACAGCAACTGTACAGATTTTCAACTAAATCTGGATGGACGACAACTCATAGATTACAAGCAAAAACATATTGAATAAAGACAGATATTCTGATCCAAGTAGTGACGCTATTAAGCTACAAGTATGGCGCCACCTGGATACAATGGTAGTCTCTTGGAGGCTATACTATATTAGTAAATTGTAAGTTGTAATGTGGCCAGTATACATATATTATATGCTATGTGGTCGAATGAATTTTATTTAATCGTAATATAGAATGTGACCTTTAAATGTTATATTCACGAATATTATTCATTTAGTATTTACAAATAATAACTATAATAAGTAATATATTAATAACACGCCTACTTTCATCACTTCGATGTTTTGAAAACGTAATAATTGTATATAAAGTAGTCATTTAACTAACTTATCTGTTAGGTCGTCAAAATGTTCCATGACCCAATAATGTGAGTGACGCAATTTATACCAATCCGTTAACTCTTAAATTAACATGACTATCTATAATAAGCTTTTTTTCCACGCTGTTTCTTTTACATTCCGTGTCTAATGATCTCGTATTTCCGCCTACACACTAAAACAAAAACATGACTATGATTATAAAGTATGTAGTAAAAAAGCATATGCTGTGATTTTTATCAATTCTTTATATAATTTTTATTTCATACAAGCTACTACTTACAGTACTATTAGGTATATACAGTAACATCATTTTATTGATATAATTATTTTTTTGTATAGTGTTATCATTTATCTGATTTCAACATTAATTGCGGTATCAATTATTTGTTCGACATAAATTTTTGCTTCTAATTACTGTTTAACATGTGTAAGTAAATTAAATGATTGTACAGACTAAGTGCAGTGAACGTACTGTTGCTCCTCATTAGGTCAAGACCGACTCGGATCGCATCGTGCGACGCAAGTATTTCACGAACATTACTGCACTTTTGCTTGAATATTACTTTAATGTAATATATAAATTCTAAACCTTTATTCGATTACATATCAGCTATATTGTTAGATCGGTTAAATTTTCTTTAATGTTTATAATATTTTATCATAATTTATTGAGTGATGTGAATTGGAAACATTTATAAAACCGCTTCGACTGAGTTCACTGTGCATGTTCAAAATGTAGTTGTTGGCATGCGTCAGAGTTCATGCATCTTTCACGTCATCGTGTTCTCTCCACGCGGTTCGTTTCGTATGTTTTATCGTATCACGCCGTCTTTGTAACGTATTCACGTGATATTTCGCGTGTTTCATAAACACTGATTTTACTTGCCGTATTCCAGAATATTATATATCTAATGGGAGATGAATAAGGGAATTATAATTATCGTATGAGTCATTCGAATAAGTAAAGCGCCATGACCACCCATGTCGTGGTATGAGCAAGCAAGAGCATTTTCAAGATATAGAATGATGAATTTACGATTTGAAAATATTTCATATTATTTATATAATTTTCTTTAATGTCCTTAGTAAATGATTCATCAATCAGTTCTTATACAGCAGTGCTTTTCTATAAATTATGTCTGACTGTTAAAATTTTTATAGTCAAAGGAGCAACATTCTGACATTTCACGATCATATTCTGCGGTGAGTTTCGAGTTTGTTCTAACAGAATAGTTCTACAGAAGCGTATTCTATATATATTACAGTATTTAATAAATAAACAATAGAGTTAATAAATTATGAAGATAATATATGACGCTTTTAAGTGCTATTTGCGCTTGACTGGTTTTGCATAAAATATGAATACATAATTGTATAGAATTATGGTATCGGTGAGTGATTTTTATATAATTTAAAGGATTTCTTGATTTACGAATGATTTTCCTTTGTCCACGGCCAAATAACGTTGGAATAATCTTGTTTATCGTCGTTTGACCCAGATCACGATTTTCTCAAATGAACAAGATCAGTTTGAAAATTTCCTTTAAGTACGAATTGAATATTTCGATGTATTTTTACATATTTCAAATGTAAAATTTGACGCGTATTTCTAATTAATTCAACAATAATATATCTTCCGGACAATTATTTTATTTCAACGTGCATCTGCGCCTCATATAACGGTTAGGTATTTATTTCGTATTATCATTTTGGAAAATGCATTCTAACATTAGTCTATCAATAATTAATGGAGATAAGGCCTGTGAATATAAGTATTGTTATAAGACAACTAAGAGTGTAACAAAAGGATGCATTTACCCCCGAGTTCTTGATTAATTATGCTTATATAATACAGTAATGCTTCATAAGTTATTTTCAATAACATCTTCTGTTATATACATTTATACGTGTATTTATTTACACTGCACACATTTCTTCAATAAATATATGTATATTGTATATAGTGGTCAAACATCAAGAATATGTAGGAATTACGACTATGGGCGATCTATTATTTTATAAAATATCGCTATGTAACAATAATTTGAAGAATAATACCAGGAGATTTGTTGCCATATAAAAATATTAGCGAGCAGATTTTCTGTTTTGTTTACTTGCGTCTTTATTATTTTGTAATAAGGTTTTATATAATATATATATATTATGTAAAATATATAAATTAAATTATTGTATTTAATTAAGAGCGACTTCGCACGTACTATGTTAAAAAAATGTTACTGCTTTGTCAGTGCGATTCATTTTTCTAGTAACGTATCTATGTTCATCATTTTATTTATTCGTGTTAGTGTCGTAGTAGTTAAAACTATGTGAGGTAAAATAATGTTTGCGACCGACAGAACTTCGCACTTTTATATACAAATATACTTACGATCAAAATACTAAAACTTAATAGTTTTTTTTATATTTTTGGGTTAAAAACAAAACTAGTGAAATCTGTGATTAAGTAATTTTAGAATTTACAAGAACTTTTAGATAAATGTATTTAAACCTATGTATATTACATGTATTGTATATTCATATTTAAAACACAATACTTGTCTCCTTATATCTAATTGTTCTTTATATAAATAGAACATACAAATTTAGAACGCATTATTTAAAATTGTAATTGGATTACACTTTTTGATACATTAATTTTATCAAACTATCCTAGATCAAGCAATTCGCATTATCTGTCTATACTAGTTCAAGCAAGTCACATTCCCTTGGTGTATTTCGGTCAATCGAAAACGGCGAAACAAAGATTGTATTTAAAAATGGATAGCGTTTAATAGAGCTACCTAATGCTTAACAATTTATTATACTGTAAGTAATTACGAGATACATAATGTATAAGGCGATGCACGAAGATCCTTTAAAGTGCTTGTTCCATACGAATGGATGAATGGTTTAAAGCCGGTCACGCTGAACACCTACGTCCTACATAATACTAATCAATCATCTGTCACGCATACTGATTCGTCTTGTTTTTGTAGTAAGTGCGGTCCACAAACATTTTTATGTAAATCTAATTTTAGTTGAACGAAGGTTACCTACATTTTTGTTTAATTTAGTTCCGATTTTATGACCTGTCTAGGATTGTGGACGTTGAAGGCCGTTCGCTTTACGAATACAAATGTTATATAAGTATTTTACGTTTTTACTTTCGGCGTTGTTACAACATTTGTTTTATAACAAAAAGTATCCCTAAAATGTGCCCACAAACTCTTTCTTTTTCTTCTTAGATGAGATTTTTTTTTGTAATTTCTTCAGAAAGGCCAACTAGGTTAAGGCTGTCGTGACAGTAGGTGGTCACCGTAGAATAGACATTGGTACTATAAGGAATATAAATCAATTAGATTTTATAACCCTTATTATTTACGACTGATTGGTGATTTTAAAACAATTTCTCTACTGGTCTTGATTAGTGGTACCAATCAAGACCAGTAGAGAAATTGTTTTAAACATTGCTGTCTAATTCCTTAAGATATTTTGTTATAAATAATTTCCTAGTGTTTTATAAATATTTAGAAATTCCGTAAATATAAAGTGACATGAACGAATCGAAAGGTACTGTTATCTCAGTCTCAATTTATATATAGATTCCTTGCATTTAATACATACAAATTTTTAAATATAAAATAATATTTACGCAATCACTTATCACCGAACAACAACAAATGAACAACAAATCATTTTATTAGTAAATACAACAATGTATATCAATATTTATACCTATATCCCCACAGCAACGATGCTATCTCATATAGATATATATCATATAATTTAAAACTCCAAAAAGATAAAAACTAATGATGAGATTACTAAAGGATGACAATAGTAAATGCGGTTTCTTTATACTATACTGATTACAATTATAATACATGATAGCATTTCTTAATCCCAGCATTAATTTGAGAAGGCACTATTTGGTTTATTAATATTTTTGTTATCTAACCAGTATTATAGATTTCGTTTAAATCGATATTAAAACTTTTTATTGCAGTTAATAAAACTGTTTTTATACCCAGAGCTGTCATAATAATATCGTTTTCCCTTCCAAGTATATTATTGAACAATTTAATTATTTTAAACCAAAAAGAAATACCGAGACTTGGATTGCATACAATTTTCAATATTAAAAAGAAAAATAAATATCCGGGGGCATCGTTTCATTCCTAAAGTGTGTCATATATGAACTTACTAATTATTGTATAATCAATCGCCGCGCCGTTGGCACACAAACGTGCCTTCACTTTTTTTTATTTAGTAATTTTATTTAGGTACAGATAATACAAATTTAATTAAATAAATTTAAAAAATAGTTAATATGTACTGAAATTTCTAGGACATTAAAGTTGTAGAGTAGCATTTTAAAAATGTATAAAGAGCAAGTAAGAATATTTTAAAAGTTAGGAAGTTCTTATTTCGCCAGCGGAAACTGCAGCTTAAATGATAAGCGGATTGTTACCAATTTTTAGACGTTAAGCGAAATGCTTTTGTGAAAATATTATTTCTTTTTTCGGTTATCGGTCACTGCCCCCGCTGTTAGTACTTAAACTAATATTCATGGCGTTTAGTTTCCCTAGTTTTTACAAAATCCACACTGTTAAAAGATGTATTTACAAACTTATAAGCAATTAACGTAAAAATATCGATAAAGTAATTTTACATATCATTACAGTTTATTTAGTAAGTATTTTTGATTACTTACTATAATTTTTACGTAAGTTATGATAGCTTTGTATAAATAAAACGAAAGAAATGGAAACGAAGAGAACCGTATAATTCTATATTCGTGATCTCATTAGATATGAACAGTCAGACACGCAATAGCAGATGATTGCTGTTATCAATCGGCATGCCGCGCTTAGTAATTGTGTGTTGTGCTTGTCAGAATATTTAACGTACGGTCACCAAAAAACTATAATATTTTATTAAAGGCCATTTTATACTTTTTTATTTGATTTTTATGTGTATTATTATTATTATTACAAGCCTGGTGTGTTTCACTGCTGGACAAAGTCCTCTCTACTTTCTTTCCACAATTCCCTATTTTCTACCATTTTAAACCAATCTTTCCGATAGGAGTCCAGCTTAGTCCACTTTCATGTGTATAACGTAAACATTTATATTTTGTTTAATATGTGAGGTCCTCTATTCAAAGTTTATCGGACAGTGGTGTTTTACTAACATGACCTTCTTTTGCTAAGTTTTTTTTCTGACTTATGCGTCTTTTGTAATAATATTATATTTTATTCGTTCGGTGTCGCTAATAGATGTGTGCAATGTCTATTCTACGTCTGATGATGGGTTATTAAACTGTAATGGTGTTGCAGTTGTATAGTGTACACAATGGCCCATCGTGTAATGGAGCAATAACTAAGTAAACGAGAGACATGCCCAGTTGCTGTGATGGAATCGCTTTGAATATTTAATGACCGCTCGGCTTATACAGAATATTCATAAGCAAATCCTTGTTTATATCGAGTTTAACAAGCATACATAAACCTACTACTTATATATGTACTTCTTGATACATACAAAACATTCATTGAGATATTTGATAAATCCTTACATAATCATCTATTTCATTGTTCCATGTAAAAAATCATACATGAAATAATTATTTTTGAAATATTCAATATTTAAATATGATGTTTCATTTATGTTTGTATCACAGTTATAAATACACTACAGTAAAAATAATCCGTTATCAATACTCATGTTCATTGTACTAAATATGGCTCAGTCAGATGATATCGAAGGAACGTGGGTTTCTCATTTACTGCAATGACTGTAATCTGAACAATCTGCGGTCATAAAGCTATACCAATTAAAACCATAGTATCTAGTTGAAAACCACACGTTAGAAGAGTGTTATCTTGACGAGGCATTATATACACAACATATTCAACACGATATATGTAGATGAGTTCGTGTATAACTTTTGTAAAATTCACAACTATTTATATTATAATGGGTGATTTTCGAAGCGTTTGCTTTTTATTTGAAAAAAAAAACCCCGAAAAATATAAAAAGTGTAAAATTTATATTGGAGAGTTAAAAATCAATTCTTTCCATTTATTTTTTAATGATTGTTTCATGTACGTACATATTCATCACGACTACGTTTTAGGTGATCCATACGTGTAGCCCAATTTTTAGTTACTTTTTCAAGCATATCGGCTGGTATATCACCGTTAACACGTGTAATGTTGTTTTCTAGTACTTGAATCGTTGCTAATTTATCTGCATAAACAAGAGATTTTACGTACCCCCACAAAAATTGTCCAAACGCTTCCAATCTTACTATCTAGGCGGCTATGTGGCATGTGGCATAGTCTTGTTGAAGCCACATTTCAACCAGATTAAGCTCGTGTATTTTGGGCAATAAGAAGTTAGAAATCATTGCACGGTTGCTGCTCAGTAGCAATTATGACGACCATAAAATGGTCGAAGTGCGCGAAACACATTTTTAACAGAGCACTGATTTTGATAGTAAAATTATCAGATATTCTTCCGCAAAACAGCAAGACTTGGTCAATACCAATACAATGCCAATGTCTATGGGATTTTTTGACCACTTACAATCTAGTGGCCCATAGGCTCGTCCAGGTAGGCGGTCGGTATACTATAAAAAATACTTAGGTTGTAGTGAAGACTTTTCCCACTACAGCATATCTTGAATAATATATGACATACTTTATGATTTTTTGAATTCGGGGAAGTTGATATTGGAAATTTGGAGTTAAAATTTGAAATAGATATAACAGCTATGTAGCAGGAAGTGGAATAATGCAGTATTGTAAAAAAATATGTTTTAATCAAGAACTGTTTGTACTTAGTGCATAATATAGAAAAGCTATAAATCGAATCGAATATGTAAATCTAAGGTTTGTGTATAATTTTATATGTTTCATTGGAATAGACTATATAGAGCAAGAGCCCGCGACGGCCAGACTTTCGTTATTTTATAAAAGCTGAAAGTTTTTCTGTACATGTCCCCTATACAGGTAAGAACGACCAGCGACTATAGAGTTTGGGTTTTGGTTACTTGGGCAGGTAACAGGTAGTAAAGGTGTATAAAATAGTACCTAAAATTCGTTAAAGTATTAAAGTTCAATCTTTTTTTATATTTTCTTCGGGATAACTTAAGAAATCTCGTTATCCATTGCCGGACACTTATAACAGTTGCTGATACCTCCCGCCTCGCTATCCCGTGCAGGACTTACCGAAGCACCCGTGGTCCGATAAGTACCTGCATCAACCTGAATGAGAGCGTGCCTCGTTTTCTTTTGACCCAGCGACTCAAAGGGAAACGTATCGCTTCCATTGTCGCCATGTCTGACTTTCAATGTGTCTGACAAGGTGTAAAAACCATTAAAACTATAAAACATTATATATCCCCAAATAACATAAATAAAATCTAGTTTTTATACTACATATAACGAAATTATAATTATAATTTATTAAAGTTAAAGGGGTGTCCGGCAGGGGGTAGCACCTAATAACCCCCAAATAATATATCGAATGCATATTATTATTAGATTCACCAATTCAATTCACAATTTGAAACTTGTCGTTCAATCAGATACATTATATGCTATTTTCAAAATACCAGTAGATCAGACAACACTCCTAGTGTTAGATTAGAAGTTGCATTTATTTATTTTCTAGTTTCCGCCCACGTGTGGGGGTGGCAGGTGTCAGGTACTCCATGTTCATTTCCAACGTATAAAATATCATGATGTTTGGCTGAGAAATTAAGAAATGAAAGCATGACAAAAAAACCGACTTACGCATTTATAATATTAGTTACGATGTTAATAGCTAAAACGGATCGTGGATTGAATATGTGAGTCTTAATCGAAAATTTGCTTCAAACCCAAGCAAGATCGCTGAGTTTTCATGTGCTTCATTTGTGTTTCAAATTCATCTCGTGCTCAGGGATAATGGAAAACATCGTGAGTATAAAAATCAGGTTTCCTGGTTGTAGATATCCGATGAAATTCTATCAGATATGTATATAACTAATACTGTTGTAATTAATTTTGGAATTGTGGCCTGTTCTTTAAAAGGAAAAATGCCATTACTCTGCAATGAGGCATTTACAGGCTGTTAACTTCTAGTGATTTTGAATGTTTAATCTAGACACGTTACTTTATTAATAAAGGCTTATTACGTTAGTGGTGCGTTTCCTAGATTCTAATGACGTTAGATAATACTTTACGTATTATCTCCTTTAGCCAATTTTTAACGTTATAGATGCGCTTGGCAATTGTACAAAAGATTATCTAATTGGTATGTCATAATATATTTAGTACGTGTCGTTGGCAAATGATTATATACATTTTAGCGTGTAGTTAATTGATTTTAAATATATAATTTCAATTCTCATTTCAAATATTTACAAAAATAAAAAGAAAATGTTAAAATAACGATAAACATGATGATTCAAGTGGAATTTCATTGTAGGCATCATCTTCCTTTCCTTTGTTTAAAAATGGTAGGTTTTAACACTCTGTGACGTCACTACACCGCTGGGCACGATGCCAATCCATCACATTCAGTGTCTCGTGTCAGGGTCCAGTTTATTTACAAACGTCTAAAGTGCTATATCACAATACTAACTTTCAGCCAAAATCATAGAAAACGTGCGACTGAGCGGAAAATTTACAAATAATTTTACTGTGGGTTTAAAAAATTAATGAGTATTTTAAAATATTTTTTTACTCGTAGGTATACATTGTATTGAGCGTTTCAACGCGTATTTGATGTTTAATAATTAGTAATAAGATAAACACGTTAAAGAAATTAATTAAAATAAAACTAGGATTTGAAAAGATCTAATTTTAGTTTAGGAAAATGTTTCAATCCATTTTATTCGTGTCAATGTGTTCGGTTAGTAATCTAACTCGTTAGAACCGGTAATAATTATATCATAAATGACAGTTGGACACCGTGGTTGGACAGTACAGTTATTTGAATATTTAAAGTATAGTGTCAGGTACAAGAGGTGCATTATTCAGTGGATTATTTACGCAAGATCAAAACATTGGCGAGTGTACAAAATAATTGCGAGTTTGTTTACATTTTTTGCTACACGTCTTTGTCCATGAACGTCTATGTTCATTTATCTGGTTACTACAATATAGTGTATTTTTTTTTACGTAAGTGATCCGTTTCAGACGTTAGTGAAGTTGTAGTTAATTTTATATCGTATTTAATTATTCCAAGCTATTATTGCTATTATCGAATTTAATACATAAGAAATTAAAAAAATACATTCAATATTTTTATTTTATTTGCACAACTTTAATTATAACAGGATTTATGTTTAATAACATATTTGTTTGGTTTTAAAACTTCTTTAAACAAAATAAAAATATAATGCAACTATATATTATTATTATGTGTATACTTAACGTTATTACAAAACATTATTCATAATTACATTCTGTTAATTGTCAAACGCAATACTAAATTAATTAATTTTTACATTCACTTTACAAATATTTTGTTTCAATCGCAACTCGTATTTAATGGACGTGATAAGAAATTCATTGCAAATTGCAATTTTGTGTTTGGTCGACGTTGCTAGTTATTACATAGTTACAAAATCTATACATATATTTTCTTAATTAAAACACTTTGAATGTATGATATTGGTATGACCTTTTAATCATATTTTATTATTATTAAATATTTATTATATTGATATTTTTTTATATGTATTTGTAGTTATTGTGTTTTAAGTATAATATATAATTCTATTTTTAAACTTACTTCTTCTTCTTCCTGCCCTCATCCCGCTACGTGAGGTCAGCACAACATGTATTTTCCTTTCGCGTCTTTCTGTCACTCATCACCTTTCTAGTAGCATGCTTTTCATCCCTCCTCATCAAATGCCCATACCACGCTAATTTAGTACTCCTCAACTTTTTATACAAGAAAAGAAAGTAGAAATAAAAAAGACCTTAGATTTACGAATTCCATGCGATTTGCTAACAGCTCTGCTATAATATAATGCACTACAAAGAGTTTTTGTTTAATATTGTATTTTATATTATAATTTATGTAGATAATACAACTACGTACAACACAATTAAAATTTACTTCCGAAATTTCGATAACAACTTCGGTGACTTATGTGATGGTGATTATGACAACCTATATCCTATATCTATAATATATATATTATATAGACTAATCAAGATTTTTACTCCTCCTGCGATTCGAATGGGATATAGATAATATCTACTACGGCGAAAACCTTCACGTTGTGAACTGTATAAAATTTCAATTCAATCGGATGAACGATGTTTGGACGGATAGAATACGAACAAAAACAAACACTATTTTTTATATAAGAAATTCGCAATTTCATAGTTTCCGTGAAACTACTTGTAACCTTTCTTAGCTGCATGCATCGTTCACCCCCATTTAGACCCCTAATGACCGCCTCTTGTACAATGTCTTTATTCTACGTACATGTTCCATTGATGGATAATAAAGTATATACAAATATACTGTATTGATCTTTGAATAACATCAAATAGCATTCTAATAAGTTATTCGACGTTTTTTTTTTCACCTGACGATGAATTATTAATCTATGGTTAAGATACATGTATTATAGTTACTATGCCATCTTACCATAGACTATAATATACCTAATAAATATAATATATTTAATCGTAGTTATTTAAAATACGCAATAGCAGGCTGTTTTTATGCTCGCTTAGATAAATGTTCATTTGAGAAATATTATTACATAACTCTTATTGACACTATATATCTTTTTTACCAAATGAAACCAATGGCTATATCAAAATATAGGCATAGGCATAATACTTTTCGTCTTTGTAAAACATAAATAATCTGTAATTAATATTTTCTTCCTTATAATGCGTATTGATTTGTATATAACCTTGTACATAAATTTTAAATTAAAAAATTATTCATACAAAGCTTTAACATTGAAACACAATTTCATTTTATTGATCGTAAATTCTTATCCATTTAAAGTATTTGCGTTTTGGGTGCGTATTAAAATATATTTAATTAAATTAATAAAAATAAAAGTAACGTCTAGATAGTAATTAATAAAATAAAAAATAAAAAGATATTAATAAATACATTACTGGGTCATACGAGTTTTAAATATATTTTCTATATTAATATCAAATATAATTTACACCTTTTTAATTGAATTATCCATCATAATATGAGGGATACTCAACAAACATGCAAACATTTTAATCATATAATACAAACGAACAAACCATAGTATTATGTATATTGTTGTTCGCTTTATATCCGTATTGTTTAGGCGTCCGACTGTTTTAGGTATTTTATAATTCACCCGTAAATGTCAAGGAAAATATTTATAATGCGTATTTAAATAAATTGATATTACAATAAGAATAGAGCCGATGTTATAAAATTACATATTTATATCTTTAAGCTATAATATATATACACATTTACATCACTATTTATTAATACCTATATAACATTAAACACGTGCTGAACGACAGTTGGTATATAATTTAACTTTACATACGTTTAAATATTTTTTTCTTTTGTTTCAGGTTAATTAAAAAAAACACAAGATGGCTGATTCAGGCCACGCCAAAATAGAAGGTGAGTCGAACATATAAAAATAGAAACTTTATATGTAGGTATAAACGTCAAATCCAAAAGTCATAACATACATTTATTTTGTATTTATTATAAAATCCTTTGTTACACTCATATCAACGATAAAATGACTCATGCCATGGTGTAAAAATCCACAGATAAGTTTTAAATAATCAATTTAATTTCTTACACGCGTTATAATTACTTTTGTAATTTAATTTAAACGAAAATTTGTTTCTCAAAATGACAGATTTTATTGACGAACACGAAAAAGGTTAGTTGTTTTTGAATGACAAAATACTCTAGAATAGATACTTCACATATAAAGTTCTTTTCAACTTGTTATTGTTATATTATTGAATTATTTACATATTAATGTATATTAAATAGTAGTAATGTATTTAATACATGTATATTAAACAGCTTCGACTGTTATTTTATATTTGTATACAGACTATAAATATACTTACGTAAATCCGCAGATAATCCAAAGATTCTGTCGGGTCCAGTCCTGACCAACTCCCCGAACGCAGTATTATCCAAGACACTCCTAGGTCGCTACAATGACCTTACAATACCAGCTGATAGAATCCTAGCTACATACGTATGGATTGATGGTACAGGGGAGCACATGAGATGCAAAGACCGGACTTTGAACTTTATACCCAAAGCACCAAAGGGTGAGTATTGCCTATTGATTTTAATTGAATGCCTATTCCGAAAGAAGGAGTAAGATAAAGAAGCCTTAGATTCATATCTATCATACGATTAATAAATTAATAACAACTGCTATATTATGCACAACAAACAGTTCTTCATTAATGTAGAATATTCGCCGTCATTCAAAACGCAATATTTTCACGAATTCATAATGAATTCCATAGATTATTTTAGATTTCGGCCAATGCTGTCATGTCAGTTCAAGGTGTCATATTTATTTTTACTCGTCCTGTCATGGCAATATGCTAATTAATAGGTACGTATCTTTTTCTAATTCTTAAAAGATTTGAATCGTCGATCGTTTAAATAATATATAATTATTACTCACAGAAATGTTTCCATTCATATAAATTACGACGCGTTAAACAATTGTATATTCATATGTAACTGCGTAGAACAGTTATTTGCAAAATATAGATAAGCTTAACTGTTTCACGACAACGAACTACATTAATGGCTGTTATTATTGCTTGGTTATATGTTATTAACAATGATTAAACTATATTTATATGATATTTGTTTTTAGATATATTACCATAAAGTTATATTTATTATTTAATTGAGACCACAGATTACAAAAAGGAATACTATACTCTATTTATAAGTATTTTATATTTCTATTTGAAAATTAGGTATGTGTCTCTTTATCGCGGTATTCCAAATTTATTATATTATATCTCATACATTTTATTGCAATATAATTCTTCAAAATAAAACGCGATAAAAATCGGTTATCTTAGCATTTCTTAATATAAATACTACTACTACCAAAGGTTGATAAACGTTCATAGATATAAATAACTTAATACGAATAAGCCTTCTACGATTCATAAAATTTATATAAATAACTAATAAAATTTATTATTTGGAAGAAATACATAATATTTCGCGCAAAAATAGACAGCCTTTAATAACCCTGCCCTTAACGTATCGCTATTAGCATGCGTTGTAACAGTCAACTACATGAAATATTACACTCCTATTAAACAAAGCGAGTTTTTAATACGTCCGTATTAACTATTGTAATTAGCACAGTTCCCGTAATTTAGCGGCCTTCAACACTTGTATAGTAATATTTGTAAACAACTTTAATAAATAAAACAGTTTCGTAGGAACGAGCCGTAATCATCTATAATTCTATTATTTATGTACGACTGACTGGTCGGTAAACTATTTTATGTGTACAATATTACATGTAGTTTTGATATAGTTACGGAATTATATTAGAATATTTTGAACGAAACCGTTAAGAAAAACGATATAAGAGCCGCACTAAATACCTTGGATAACGTTGAGTATGAATAACTTTGCTTATTACACACCTATTTCTATCTTGACATTTGGAAAATAATACATAGCATAGCTAAAGCTTTACAGTTTTTTTAAAGTACGTTTTAGTTAGTGCCCTTATGTGACATAAATGATTGTAGCTAAGCTCACACGAATAGCTGAAGATATGAATAAGAAGTACGAATGTAATCTATGGAAAACTTTTGAAAACACGTACGAAAAATTCTATTTGCCGCCATATTTTTTCCCGAAGGATCTAGAACACTTGTTCGATGTTCAATGCAAGCGGAGAGAGCACTCGAACAGGGATAGCTTTGATGAGAATTTAAAAGGTTTCATACTAATATAGACTTCAGCAGTCGTAGAAATGTTGTTTCACCAACGATTCATTCATCTTATCTGTAGCTAGTTTCGTTTCAGTTAATTATATAATCATCGAGAAAAGTAGTTTAAGTAAGTAGCTTTAATAAATCTAGTGTAGAATCGTGATTTTGCTGTCTGGATATATAAAACTATTGTATTCTATTTTAACAAACAGAATACTGGTCTCGCTAAGCCTAACATTTTTGGACATTAGTTAAATGGCAGACAAAATGCTTTAGAGTTTATGAGTGACATTTTTATTTATAGAAACATTTTGAGCAATGATTCTCTCTGTTACAATTAGCGATGAAAGGTGGAAGTAAATAAACACAGAAACCGATGGACACATCTATGCAGTTGTTCACTTTGGCAACAGTAACGAATCAGAGCTATATAAGTTTACGTTAGAATTAGAATTCCGTAAATAATTTGTATGTTAATCATGTGTTAGCTTTTCACACCAAACGAGAACACCAAAGAATTTACAGCTTAGGTATTTTTGTAGTTAACATTGTTTTGGAGCTCTTATACAATTTTACATATTTTATATTCGTATGTATAATTCTAAACAACAGTTTACTTAATATATTCTTAATATTGTACTTGTTATATTAATTATTGATAAATAATATAATTTATATTATTAATTTATAATATAGATTTGCCAGTATGGAACTTCGATGGCAGTTCAACGGGTCAGGCTGATGGCCACAACTCGGACACCTTCCTCGTTCCGCGCGCCATGTACAAGGATCCCTTCCGTCGTGGAAACCACATTATCGTTATGTGTGATACTTTCAAATATAACATGGAGCCTACAGGTAATGCAGCATTCCATCAACCATATGATATGAATTTGACTTAAAGTTACAATTACTTTAAAATTAACACTTTGAAGACTCGCAATGTATTATTTCACAACAACATTTATATCTTACCATACACATACACAAACTTAAGCATCATTCGTTGCACGATACCAAGTAATTATACTTTTTAAAATCAAACTATCAATCTTGGTGTAGTCTCACATAAAATGTCATATTATTACAGAAAGCAATCACCGCGTGACATGTCAAGAAGCATATGACATATGTAAAGATGATGAGCCTTGGTTTGGTATTGAACAAGAGTACATTCTCTTGGATTCGGATCTAAGGCCCTTCGGATGGCCCCCAGGTGGCTTCCCCCCACCACAGGGCCCTTACTACTGCGGAGTGGGTGCGAACAAAGTCTTCGCTAGGGATCTCGTCGAAGCACACTACAGGTATACATAATTATATAGTTTGAAAATTTCGTAAAATAAATGCAAACGTGTTATATAAGTACAAAAATATTACGTAAGATCGTTTAAATATGAAATATTGTAGTGTTTTACGTTTAGTAAAATTAACCACAATTTTAATACATCACCTATCTTAATATCTTTATTGTTTGAACTAATTAGTAAATAATCGGAACGAAGGTCGGTCGGTGATTCCTTGCGTCACAATTTAAGTTTTATCGTGAATCATTCCGTTCCGTTGGCTTTGTTAAGCAAATACTGAACTTTGAATTAAACAATTCACACAAAATAAAATACCACAAAAAGGAAAATTTTAATATTAATTACTGTATTGCTTATTATCTTACCAGGTGCTGCTTATACGCTGGTGTGCCAATTTCCGGTACAAATGCGGAGGTGATGCCATCTCAATGGGAGTTCCAAGTCGGGCCCTCTGTGGGAGTGTCAGCTGGCGATGACCTCTGGATGGCTCGCTATATCTTGCATAGACTCGCCGAAGAGTACGGTGTAATCGTATCCTTTGACCCCAAGCCAGTACAAGAATGGAACGGCTCGGGCGCACACACCAACTTCTCGACAAAAAAGATGCGTGAAGAGAACGGTATTATGTAAGTATATTTATGACGTCATAAGTACTCTTATTCGGATGAGCTCTGTATTAACTTTAAATAAGCTGAACAAATCGACCTCATTTTACAAAGTTGTGGGTATATTTCACAGTGAGATCGAGAAGGCTATTGACAAGTTGTCGAAGGTGCACATGAAGCACATCAAGGTTTACGACCCGCGCGGCGGTAAGGACAACGAGCGGCGACTCACCGGGCTGCACGAGACCGCCAGTATTAACGACTTTAGCGCAGGTTCGAGCAACATTTACGACCTCAATATTTTTTACTATTATAAAACCTTACCGATAAGCTACAGATTCAATTTCAAAATAATCAGTGACTATTTTATTTTAATTGGACACCGTTTACTGGAGAACTAATTAAAAGACATTTTTTCAGTTGTGTAAAAGTATTCTAAGATATATTTAAAATTGCAGGAGTCGCAAGCCGCGCGAGCAGCATCAGAATACCGCGTGCGGTAGCCGAGGAGAAGAAAGGATACTTGGAAGACCGCAGACCGGCTTCGAACTGCGACCCTTACGCTGTCATTAACGCTCTCATGCGCACTTGCATATTGAATGAATAACATCGGAGCCGAAGGAATCACGCCGCTTCCACACGTGTCAGCTAGCACCGAATAATGCAGCACGACTAGAATAAAAAAATAATAATATATAAATCGTCTATAGCACATTTTACATTTTTATACACAAGGCCTTATATGAAATGTTAATCAAATTTTGTAATCTATAAAATAGATTTTTTTAAATGTTTTTACGGATTTAATAATGCGCAATGATTCGGGTAAGAATACATTTTACTTCTCGTGGTACGTGTTTGTGTGAGGGCTTGAATAATTGAAATAACGTGTAGGTAGTGAATAGGATCGATATCGCTTGTAAATTTTTCTAATAGCAGATTAGAGATAAATTTTAGCGAAATGAATAGTCGAATTTTTTTATTTGTCTTAACCATAGGCTACGATTAAAATAAGAAATCATTGGCAGAACCACCGTATTTATCTGTAACAAGGACAAAGACTGGTTTTGTACAAAATTGTATTTCACTACGATAAAGGAATTAACCACGATTTAAAACTAAATGACTGGTTGAACCTTACTATGCGACTTTACTTCCATTCGAACAGTATATTGTTCCGTCAGTTTATACCTACGCGTGTCTAGGAATTGATTTTTAACCATTACCGCAGTACCGATTAGTAGTTAGTGATCGCTAATTCGCTAGCACTCCTGCTTTAGGCTGACACGTGATAGGAATTAGTAGTGCGTTACGATGGACCACAAGATATTATAAAATATTTAGAGAATATTTTTACGACTATTATGTGATATTTAAACATTATTGTTACTTTCATGTTAAATAGTTTATTGTATACAAAATAACCACATATCATTATTTCTAACAAGTTCATTTATTGCATAGCTAGATAAGCGAATCGATAATATATTATTAAAAAAGTAAATCTGTCATTTTGACATTTGTTACTAACATTATTAAATTTTTAATTCTAAAATACATAGATAACTTATTGTTTAATCCAATTATATAAAAGTAAATATATTGTAGCTAAGAATATAGGGTATAATTATGTCATGCCTAAACAATATATAAATAGAGATAATAATGATGCCTTTTCACTTATGAAAAAACCTAAACTCCAGAGTACATATAAGCACAAATAGAATCGTATGAATTATAGAATTTTAGGTAATCTTTTTTAATTGCATGCATCCGATGCCTGGATTTGACAAATTTTATTTAAAGTTGTATATGAATATGTTATTACAAAACGTTATCAAAATAAACGATACTTTGTTGTTAAATTATCTTTTTTTTAACACCCAACGTTTGAGAAAAAATATTAAACCCGTTTATATCGATAAAATATATTGATTGAAATGGAATGAAATTATTTTACGCGGCTACAGAAGAGTGAAATGGCAGCGGCCCAAGATCACGTCATATAACGAAATAGTGTTTATACTTTGCCTACCAAATGGTACAAAATGCGATGCGTTGGGCGTTCGAATTTAGGAGGTCGATATAAAAGAGGTTGAGGTGGTTTTGGTGTGAAAAAAATACAATAATATACCTAATCAATTAAAATCTACATTTTAAAACACGGTGTTCAATAATTCTCAAAGGAAGATGAGACTGTTAGGCTATAGTGCATAAGCAAACAGAATTTCAATTTCTATTCTCTCACTCTCATAATCCAACTTGACAATAATTCTAACACGACCGGAAAGAGTTCAAAGTACAAATATATAGCAAATCATGTTATTTATCAATGGAAAAGTATGGAAGGTCTTCCTTATTAACAATTATGGCGTTTTTAACATTGATGATGATGATATATAACTAGGATGAGTTATTGTTTTTTATCTCGTAAGAAATAAAATATGTACCTATTATAAAATTGCACCAAACAATAGTTTTTAATTGATGTATCCTTAATTTCACAAATTGAACAAATTTGGTTAACTTAACGTGGATAAACTTTAAATTTACTTGATGGTAGGGCTTCGTGCAAGCTCGTCTGGGTAGGTACCACCCACTCATCAGATATTCTACCGCAAAACAGCAGTACTTACTATTGTTGTGTTCCGGTATGAAGGGTGAGTGAGTCAGTGTAATTACAGGCACAAGGGACATAGTATCTTAGTTCCCAAGATTGGTGGCGCATTGGCGATGTAAGCGATGGTAACATCTTTTACAATGCCAATGTCTATGGGCGTTGGTGACCACTTACCATCAGGTGGCCCATACGCTCGTCCGCTTTCCTATACAATAAAAAAAAAAAAAAAATCTTTTTAAAAATATATTGAAAAACACAAAGAAATATTTGAATATTTGGCGCGAAAATTCTAAGATATTTTGTGCTGCCATACCAAAAAGTCTAAAATCTTTCTAGCGTACTGTACGTTTCTTCTTTTTATTTCAGCCCTAATTAAAAATATTAATAGTAAAACGATACAAAAAGTATGTAAATTATTGTATTGAATTATGCAATAATAATAAATTTTTGCAAATTAAAATATAGTAGTTTATTTTATTTTATTCACCCAGTTGTTTCGTCGTCACGTGCGTGCATCTCCATACAAGTCCATGGACTTGATGAGAGTGACGAAACCGTCACCGTGTCAAAAGTCACCCTTGCGCGCATAGCATCATCATCATCGCATGTCCGTATTACCGGATACGCGAAAATAGCTTTATTTGACTATTACTTAAACTGCCATATTATTTAATAAAGCATAACTCTGAACGGACTAAGATTTAAAACATGGAGCTATAGTAACTTTCTTTCAGCTCAAAAATACCTATCCAATGATGTATTACAGCTAGTGTAGCTGATGATTGGGACCAAAGAAGTACCGCTAGTCGCTACTATCCTTGGAGAGTTGGTACTAAGATGAAGTCTCTTGTACTGAAAAAATAAAATTGTAATTGTAGATAAGAAACAAAAAGTCTTTGTTTCACTTTCCTATCTAGTTTATTTTACAAGATATAAGATAGTTTTTTACATTCATTACATTTACTTAATTTATCTGGTATAAGCACTATATCTATCACGGTCGTACACAGGTCTTAAAACAACAAAAGTGGGGGGTACGTCGACTTAATGGTTTCGCTGTTCTGTTATTACGGCTGCCAGAGGAATGACGATAGATGGGTGTGCGGTGCAACGAAGACAGAATAGCTTTCTATCTCTTTTTCTATCACACGTTTTTCAACCCACATCACATTATTCGGATTTATTTCGTATTTCATAAAAACCATTAAATTAATAGATGATGAAAATACAGCACAAAGCTAGTATTATTTTATTCACATGTGTTTATTATATAATAAGCAATCACGTGTCATTCATCCGGTGTGCGCACTGCGCAGTGCGGTGGTGTCAGTGTCTAGGTAATGTCCATAATACTAGGTCTAGTATACAGATCTTACAACGGATCCCAATTTCAGTGGTGAGAGATTGGTACAATGGTGTTACAACTTCTATTTCGCATTTTCGCCCGCTGTACGTCGCTCCTATCGCCTCGTTGAGTGACATGCGGCGTATATTTTTCTCTCCCAAGTATTGTGTTATTGTTATATCGTTTTGTTGAGTTTTGGCGGGTTTGTTGCTATTTTTGTTTTGTTATTTAACTGTTTTATTTGGATTTGAAAAAGTGTTCGGGATAATTATTACGCGAACGATTTATATAAAGTGTAATAATTTTAACAGTTTTCCATATTTACCTTTTAAAATTGTCCTTAACGAATTTTGCTTTAGTACGAAAAAAAATTAAATCGTCAATGTATTTATTTAATTTTTTTTTCACGATATAAAAATATTTAAAATAATACTCTGAACTGTACGATAACGAATTTCACTTTGGTGCACAATAAAACAACTTGTGTTGTGCTTATTATATATGCATATTACATCTAATCTAAAAGCGAGAGCGTCGACCACATAAACGCCAAACGTGATATAATTTTGGACAAATAGTATAATTTTATCTTCCATGTACAATAATTTTTTGAGTATCTGTATCTAGCACAAACCTATCGTCATGCCTCTAGCGGCAATTGAACTGAACAGCGTCATTAAATCGACGTATCCCACTACTGTTGGACCGTGGTCGTATACACAGGTCTTGCAACTGAGTCCAATTTCAGTGGTGAGAGATGAGGTGCCAGTGTGTAACACTGCTAATTCGCAATACCATCCGCTTGAGGTACTACGTCGCTGCTATCGAAGCTGATATTTTTCTCTCCCAAGTATTGTGTTATTTAATCATTGTTATATCTTTTTGTTGAGTTTTGCGGATTTTTTGTTATTTAACTGTTTTGTTTGGATTTGAAAAAATGTTCGGGATAACTATTACGCGAATTGTCAATGCCTCTGGCGGCCTTAAATTGAACTTAACAGCATCAGTATGTCAACGTACCCCATACTGAAGTTGCAAGACCTGTGTATACGACTGTTCTTGACCTTAACGATGGACTTCAATTGTCACTTTAATCTGACAGCCTGTTAGGATTCCCGCATTACACAATAAATGAATTAAATTCCTTCTATAGATTAGATTGACATTTATTATTTGCATTTTTCAAGAGTATTGAATCATTACGTTTGACGTTCTCTTCATCAAAATCCTTCAATTAAAGCATTTCTTATTGAATAGAATACAACGAAAAGATTAAAATTACCCTAGCCAGAATAAAAAAATATCAAGGATAAGTATAATTTATTCAATTAACGCTAATCTAAAACATTTCTTCAAAAGAGGTAAATTTACTAAAATTAAATATTAACATACTTTGTAAATAAAGAAAATATATATATAACAAAAACACCTATGAGTTATACTATCTATAACACTTCAAATTATACTCGCTTACTGTACTCAGGTAATATAATATACATAAAGACCTTTAGTAGACCTAGAGCTGTAACTGTAAATTAAAGATATAATTACTATATAGTTGTTACTAGAGTACTTGTACACTAAACCAGTAGCCAGAAACAGTCTTATCAAATATTGGATATAGATAGATAAGCCCCATTAACCTTTTGCTTGGCTCATAACCTCAAAGTTATTTAGTTTAGTACAAGCCTATTCGGGTAGAAATCAATATCATCTTACCCATTATACTAATTTGTAATGATGAAAATATCAGATCAGATGAAAAATAATTTAAGAATAAAACTAAGATCCCATGGTTGATAGTGCGTCAGTAGCATTTGGAATGATTTACCCATTACAAAGTACATACCGATAGTTAATTACATACATTATTGTGTGTTGTTAATATGAAAAAATTATATTTAAAAAAAAGATATACATATATATACGCTATTTAAGAAAATCATCTAGTCAGCTCATCTGTTGGTGGATATTTTAATAAAACTGTCATAATAAATAGTAACTAAATCATTAAAACATGGTGGTGTTTGATTTACAGTTACAGCTCAACTATTAGGACAGAATCATACAGAGGTCTAATATATTATTGGTCCTATTGGTTTGGTTGATAAATATGAGATTATTTATCAACCGAACAAAAGGTTTTTGCAATTCTGACACCACAAGGTGTTTGATCAATTGAACTTATTACATAAATTACAGTAGTTATTGTGATAGCCAATTGTCATGTACCAATTTAATAAGCAATTATAATAAGTTAATGACAAATGTCTACTTTTTTTTCCACTACACTAAACACATAAATTATAGACATTTATTAATACTATAATTACTTAATAATCAAATTCATATAACATGTTACAACTAGAGATACTTGAAAAATAGTTATAAATTTTGTGCAGAACTAAAACGAAGTATGAAAAGTATTGTTCATATATGAACACAATTCATCTAATTGTTATATAATAAATAGTATAATGTATTCTTAATTACACACATAGCCAATATTTAAATAACATTGAATCTAATGCACAGATTAAATACGACATTCAACCACACACAATGTGATTACATATTTGGCCAAGTGATAATTTCGTTTTTATGTAAGCACATGCGATTATGTTATTTATATATATTTACTATATGTTAAATATTATTATATTTGTTAATATTTGTCTATGTAATATTTTATTTGTAATTTGAAACACTTATTGAAATTTAGTTTTAATAATCAACCATATAGGGTTTAATTTCCTTATGATTAAAAATTCTTTAAACAATTAGTAGTGATCTTAATATTATTATTTTTTGTAAGAGATCCTACATATCTCGATTATATGAAGAGATCTTGAATGAATACATATTAATAAATTAGAACTAAAAAATACTATAATGTGTCATTATAGTTTTATACATAATATTCAGTTAGTTGAATCTCTTCACAACATGTCAACTAATTGCCTGAAACAATGTGATGATGGATGAAGATTGCATCATAAAGAAACTCCATTTGAAGAAAGTAATAATCGATGCCAAGTATGAGATGACATTTGTCTATCGTATTAATATAAGTTTATCATTTATATGTTTACTTATATTATCATAGAACTTTTATAGCTAACGATTCATTAATAATGTACATTTGAAGTATTGCATACCTCATATAATTTTAGAAGTAATATTTCTCTTAATTAATTTTATCATAAATGTATTTAATCAAACATCATAATCATATATCTTAGATCAAACACATATTTCTTAATAATTTCATATTAGAAAGAAATAGAATATCATAGGAAGAGGTATATGAAATTAGTATTTTTGAAGTTATTTAATACTACAGTATTTTTTTGTAATCCTATACCATTTTTAATAACATTTAGAGTAAATAATGTAAGAATACACATATAATCTTAAATATAAATTATGAAACATTTCATTAAATATTTATTTAATGACTACTATAAAAATATTTGTAAACAAACTTCCACATAATATAATGACATAGGCCAGATAAAGTAACAAAATTGATCACTTATTAAAAAAAAAAAAAAAAACAGAAACAAAACTATACAATATTTTTCACTTTAGATTTCCAGAAGTCAGATTTTTCTGAACATTATAAGAGAGCATTATGTCATATTTCTTTAGAATCACATCGTTTTATTATGGACCAAATATGTTGTACATTAGTAATAAATTACTTTGTAGATAAAGTTTACAAAGTAAATTTCAATGAGACATAAAAATATATTAACTCTTTGTTATAACTATAAATACAATATTAGATGCTACACTAGTCCGCAGATAGGAAAATATTAATTCCACTAATGTATGTGAAGTATAGTAATTTACATTTATATGGTAAAACATGTCTAAACATTTTTTTTTTTGCATTTTTCCTTTAATTTACACAAAAACACTGATAATTATTAATACCAATCATTAGGCTTTACGAGTCCAATTGTTCCGACACTTGTAACCGACAGACAAACTTAACACTACACCCGACTGGGTAAAAAGCTGTCCTTAACAGTTTGTTTACGAGTACATTATTATCAGCACTACACCCAACATGAAACTTAACATAAACAATGTCCAGAACATGAAAAGCTTGCATATTAGTATCTGCTAGTCTCGTATATGAGGATCTATATCCTCGAAGTACTCCGTTAGTTAATTGTCCGGAGAACCCGGCGGCGGGGTGCTCAGGTCGCGGGAAGCATATTTGGCACAGTTGTTGATAACAACCCAAGCCAGGTCCTTGATCATCGCGTAGGGTCCGGGGTGACGAAGCAGGCAGCGGAGCAGTTTTAGACCGCCCTCAGATTCCACCAGGGTACAGTATTTGTCAGCTGAAATATAATTGGATACAGTTACTGCTAGATTAGTTTTGCTTTCTATATACTCCTAGTTGCAAACCGCGGCTTCGCCTAAGGATTGTGTGTGTGTTGTGTGTCAGGTTTCCAACCCATCTCAATCTAGCTTTGCCTGTTGTAAGAGCCGACTTAGGAAATTCTTTCCAGTCCTATCCCCCGAACCAGCCGTATCGAGGCGAACCGTAATGGCGCGACGCAATTCATAAGAATAGGCATTCCCATGGAGAGTTGGTGATAGGCTCACTTTATTAAATGATTTCAGCTTATGATTAGATTTATCTATTTAGTTATTGTATTATTTTGTGTCGTTAAGTATGTTGTGTGTCAAATAATTAAATAAATCCTTTTAAAATGCTGTTTACACGCCGCTAATGCCAAATGAATTGATCTCTTATGACCAGCGAATGTTTGATGTGTCGGTGTCGTGTGGTTAATGTATAGTACTCACGGTATACCGTGGTAAGATTGGCCAGAGCCCATACGGCCCAGTGCTGGCACTGCGGCGTGTGGTGAGCATGCAGCAAGCTCAAAATCGGCTCGAATGATCGATAGTTTATATTCCTCTCAGCACGTCGGTCCCATCTATCGACTGCGGAGGCGATGCGCTCGAGTACATCATCTCGAGCTGGTTCGTCTACAGTCCAAGCATCTGGACCATCAGATGCCATGTGAGCAAGGACGCCTGCTGCATTATAGCTCACCTATATGAACATATATATTATATTAAATGAAAGGAATTTTTAAATATGTTGTCATTAAAGTTTAATTTAATATATTAGTTTAATTTATTTTGATTTTCAGTTTTATGCCTAATTGTTTTGAGGATAAATTAACAATATTATTTATTGACAATTTTTATCGACTTTTACCTCAATCCCATCACTCGAGGAGTCAAGTAGATCATAGAATACTGATAGGAACAGCTTGTCCATAAGTTTTGGACGCAACTCTGCCACTTCGGCTACATTGCCCAGCAAGCCCATCATGTTTCGAAGTAGCTCTTCTTTGTCGGGAAAACTCTGGAAATAGTATTGCTTGATTATATAAATTAAGTTTCTTATAATTTTGTAGTCATTCGGATATGGCGGTAATTCATGTTCAAATATCGTACAGTTAAGTCTGTAAATGTCTCACAGCTGGACTAAGGCCTCGTTTCCTTTTGAGAAAATGGTCTGTAGTTTAATCCACCATGCTATTCTTAGGCGGGTTGGTGTTGGATGCACATCAGATGAACAATGCCACACGATTCACATATTATGTTTTACTTCACAGTCGAGTACAAGTAAACATAATTAAGCACATGTACATTCAGCTATCTCAACTCAATCTCATTCTGCTATCCAAAAATGGTTTACTTGAACATAAAGCTGTTTTGTTTTTTGGTCTTAAACCTACTTATGAAAACTGAAATGGATAATCGATAAATTAATTTTGGATAGCATAAAATCATTAGATCGGGAGATACTGACACAAATTTTCCGGTCATTTGTACCAGTATGGCGACTCTACAGGGGTTTAATTACGTAATGACGAAAAGGAAAATGATGGTCATAGCGCTGGTACCAGTGGCCTAATCGAATGTGTTAAGTTAGGTGGGCGTTAATCGAATGTGTCGGATAAATTTCGGAAATCGAACGATTTGTTTCACAAAAATTCTTGTATTTTCCGATAGTCGATGGAATTCGGCGCGATAACGCCAACCAAAACGACAAGACCTAGACACAACAGTTTTATTTATTTGTAGAAATGTTGACTACAAACTGCCGCTTACGTCTCGGCTTTTTGTATTAAACTGAGATGCAGTTGCCTTGATGAAGGTTCCACATTCTCCACCATATCATCGACGTTTGCCCGCATATATTACCTTGCCTTATGTTACGTTTGCTGAAGTTTGTGTTTAATCTAGTAGTTTACTCGATTATTTTGCGATTTGGACTGTACGATCAACGGGATTTTATTTATTGATTGATTCATTTTGAACAATTGAACTGAACATACCTTTAGACAAGCAAGGAAGAATTCCATGCCCCGATTTTCAAGGAAGCGTTGGCAGTTCTGCGGAGTTTCATCAGTGACGTTCCACATAGTGGACCAAGCGACCTCGAGGACGTCGTCGCAGACGTGTCTCTCCAGGCGGTCCGCGATCAGGTTCAGCATTTTCTGTAACAATAACGATAGGTACTGATTGTAGTAACAAATCGAAATAACCTATTAAGAATTGAGACGCAAAAACTAGTACTGAAAACTACATGATACATAATAATATCAAATGACATTAACACAAATTTTATTATTTGAAACATTTGTTCATTTCATTTAACATAAATAATTGAAGTGATGTGATCAGACCATTTTATAATAAAACAATCTGCTACTTTTTTGACTACAATCAGCAAATATTGTAAGATTCCTAATCTGTTACGCAGATTTTTTTATACTCTGTCAATCGGGTTAACCGCGATTTTGACAGATAAACTAGAAATTGCAAAAACGCAGATCGATTTGATATTGACGGTAATCGATATTTAGATCAAATTTAGCTTAAAAAATATTAAGTATCTGAGATAATTATGATAATATAATTATATAATATTTGAGTATTATTAATTGTGATGTAGTGTATAAGTTTATTAAGCAGTTCAAACACCATTTTTGCGCATAGCATTATAGCATGATAGATATTTCAGATTCTAGTAGGGCATCAAAAGAATGAATACTTAATAGGTACACATATAACAGCTTATAATCGATCGATATTACATTTCTATTTTAACGACATACTAAAATTAAATTGCTTGCTTACAAGTTGAGGTAATCTTATCTTATATTGCTTTTCAGGACATATTTCTTTGTATGAGATATAATCAGTTAAACCACCTACCACCAAATTTTGCATACATTTGTATGACATGTCAAATAGCGAGTAACAGTAACATTATAAATTATATTACATGAACAGTATCAGTGTGTGCCACTTGTATATATGTAGTTTTCTCGAATTTGTGACTTCTGTATACGCTTGCCAAAAAACTTGTAACACGCAACTTTTGATACATTAATTTATAACAATACAATATAAACTTCGCCATGATAATATTAGTCCAAGACAACTGATTGATTATTATATGCATTTTTTGCTGCTTTTGGCACGTCAAGTAACATTAGCGTTGCTACTGGTTATTACATCGCAATGCTATAAAACTTCCCAGCACTAAAAATATTGTCATATATCTATTTATATAAGAAAATATGCATCTATATATATATATATATATATATATATATATAAAATATGTTTATATATGGCACTATGCAATTCCTCATACGATTGTGATGAGGCTTTGTTGTTGTTCTGCTACGCTAAAGTAGGTTTTTAGCCCAATACAAAAAGTATGTTTGTCCTTCAATATAAACCTTCTTTGTAGACCGTTATTCTACTCGAAGGCAACACACCCGTCTCGCTAGTTACTTACTACATGATCAATTAATTATATTTACAAAATTACGCAAGCAATTTCACTGACTCATAAAAACTGTTATTTTCATAATATAGTTGTACCGAAATACCATAAAACAAGGAATAATATTGCTTATTTCTATTACTATAAATAATTAATAGGAAAGAGACATATCGAAATTGCCGCGCAAGCGTTTCATTTAACAGCAGAGCAGAGATTATCAAGCAACATTGCTGAGCTTTTACTTCACTTTGCAGGGTTTAATCATATTATTATGGATATTATTATTTATTATGGATAATTAATTACCTATATTTTCAAATAATCTAGGGATTTATTTTCAATTAATTTTTATTTTTACAAAGATAAAAATCTTTTTGCAGTTACTATATTTTCTTAAGACCTCATCGCATGTCACACACACATACACGTTACTATATTTGTTTCAAATTTACAATCAATCGCAGCGGCGCTTTTCTCAGAATACCTTTTTTTTATTGAACACCGATTCAAATCCAGCCAATTCTAGCAAGTGTCAAGAGATTAATATTTATTTTTTCAATTGCAGGTCATATATTAAAATATCGTCATATAATTTGCTGCATGATTGGAAGTAACTAAGTTTTGAAATACTTCCAACCAAACATTAACAAACATATAACCGAATGAATAGACGTCGCTGTTTAAGAGGTAATCTTGAAAGACACAAGTGGTTTTTTAAACTGAATAATTATAAGACATAATATGTACTTGTAATCAACAAGGTATCAATTTAAAAAATGTATTTCGAAAGCATCAGTGAAATCTAGTATAAAGGCATAGCTTAAAAGAAAATACATGTATCGTGCAATCGATACAATTGGCAATAATCATAAAATATTAAGTCTAAATTACTGATAAACGTATAGGTCACTTATTACATTCTGCGTTGCATCACTCGCAGCCAATAGAGGAACGCCGTGCAAAGCATCACGCGATAATAAAATATGAAAAATGATAAAATAAGTAAAAAAATAACTTCGAAAAAAATATATATAAAAATTGAGATGGGACCAACTTGGGATTTTTTTTGTCGCATTGGTAGGCGGACGAGCGTATGGGCCATCTGATAATAAGTGGTCACCTACGCCCATAGAAATTGTCATTGTAAGAGACGTTAACCAACGCTGACATCGCCAATGCACCACCAACCTTGGGAACTAAAATGTTATGTCCCTTGTGCCTGTAATTACTCACTCACCCTTCAGACTAGAACACAACAATACCAAGTACTGCTATTTTGATGAGGTTTGATGAGTAGGTGGTACCTACCCAGACGAGCTTGCACAAAGCTCTACCACCAAGAAAAGTATAGTTTTGAGAAGTCTCAACAATTTCAAATTCCCGGGACATGACACAATACAACAATTAATAATAACAATGAAGTATTTTTTAGATCTATCGACATATTTAGTAATAATTTAACATTTATACAATTCGCAAAGTCTAAGCAATTCGCAAAATTAATATAATTTTTAATTCACAATTTATTTTTGATAATATAAGACTTATTAAAATAGAACCAAATACAAAAAAAAAAAAATTGTTTGATTTGGTTAATTGCCCCGTATTTCCAAGACAAGTGCAAGCAAAAACAATGCATAGTTTTATTCATACTTGATTTAAAAATTCCATATTTCAGTAAACCATCAATATTGTTCCCGTTGTGGGTAACAAGCTAAAAACCGAGCGAAAAAAAAAAACAAAATATACTTAGACTTTTTGTAAACAACATCATCATAATACGATTTTGACAAGTCTAAAATCTCGACCTAAAAGTCACGAGACCGTTAAATCTGTCTTTGTTAAATCCGTGTAAATAAATAGCTTTCGAAAATCATTTCGAAGAGTTTTTCTTTACCAGATTAGAATTTTCCTGATATGCAAACAAGATGGCTGTCGTAATTAAAATGCCACCCACGTAAAATCAATATTTCGTACTCATATTATTTTCACGCATAAACTACTAATTCGATTGATATGGAATTACTATATTATTTTAGTTTATAGTTCCAGGTCGGACATACGCTAATTTGTTAATAAGAGTCAGACTACCTCGTTGGTCTAGTGGCTAGATATAAGGCCGCAGACCCGGTGGTCCTGGGTTCAATTCCCAGGTCGGGCCAATAAATAGTTATTGGGTTTTTCTGTCAGAAAATTCTCAGTAGCAGCCCGGAGTCTGGAGGTTAGAAGTGTGTATACTCCCGTGCCTCGGAAAGCACGTTAAGCCGTTGGTCCTGCGCCTGAACTCTTTCCGGTCGTGTCGGATTGCCGTCCCATCGGATTATGAGAGCTAAGGAAAAGAGAGTGCACCTGTGTTTGCGCACACACTTGTGCACTATAATATGTCCTGCGCAGTTGGCTAATCTCTCTTGAGATTGGCCGCCGTGGCCGAAATCGGTCTGGAGGACCTTATTATTATTATTATATAATTAATAAGAGTCAGAGCATTAGGCGGTTTCGAAGCGATTGCTATAACATATACGCAAAAACTACATATGAATTATTTGTAGATCTTCAAAACGTCTGAAAACTCCAAAAATTCACTAATCATTACTACGATTAAAAAAGTGGAGAAAAAGTTAAACATAACTTTAATTGTCATAAGATGTTAATCGCTTACAAATTATACTTAAAATGTTGTACATTTTTTGAGATAAAGTCGATCATTTTCAACGAATTAGGAACTTTTTATATACTTTTATTAGAGTCGTTTCATTCGAATTCGCTAGCTCACAACAATCAAATTGTGAAGGCTTCATATTATTTTTATGTCATCTTAAGCCCATCTTTAGACTGCCAGTTCAAGTAATAATACCATTGTGAATGCGAGCATACGATCAAAAGTTGTTTAAAAATTTTATTAAGTTAAATTGTTAATGTTAAGAAAATGTAACTAACAGCAAATGTCTATGAGCGGTGTTGAGAACCTACCATCAGGTGGCCCATTTACCCATATGGTTAAGTGTTTATCTGAACGAAGGTAAATAATTGATCTAAAAATCAAATCAAATCGTACCAAATGACAAAGTAAGCATTATCGTATTTGGGATTGCTATTCATTACTCGATCGCGATTATGAGTGTGTTTATCAAATCATTAAGGGATATTCGTTTCGGTAAACAACCACCGATTATATAAAATTATACAGATAATAAATGTGCGAAAATAATGCATAAATAAAGGAGGTCGTAACATAAATATTCATGACATTTCCATAAACATGTATGTATTATACTCTTGCACATATTTAGACTGACGTTTTCAGACTGTCCGTAGAATATTTTTCGGGATAAACGTATTAAATATATAACAAAATCAATTCGATGATATAAACAAAATGGCATGATAATGTAGTTACCACCTACTGATTATTTATTCTACCACTACAGATTAGGAGTAGGTGCATTCACATTAACAACTTAGTTCCCATGGTTTATTCCCACTTTCGCATTGACATGATTGAGGAATGATTAATGTTCCTTACAGTGCTATTGTCTATGGACTTGTGTAACCACTTACCGACGGGGGGCTCATTGTACCGCCCGTGTTCCTATTACATAAAGTAATAGCGCATAAATATACCACCGATGCTCGACAAAGCAGATGGTTTGGAGCAACGGAGTTCTATTGCGAGTTGGTGAATGTAAACGTCGTAGATTTCCTAACGATATTTCCCCTCATACCGAGTTAAGCGACGGGTTAGATTATAATAGTTTTCATCACAGTATCAATATCAATTGCATATCAACATTACATACTATTAAACAAAGTACTGCCGACGCGTCTGTCTATGTGACCGCGGTTAACTTAAAATCTACCAAACGGATCGTCATACGGCTTTCACCAATGGACGGAGCGGTTCATAGGGAAGCTTTAGGTGTATAATTCTTACATGTTTTTTTTTGTAACTTCGCTGAAATAATATGTCGGAAAATAACAATGACTACGGTAATTTACTGGCGTGCACCGCGTAAAACAATCGAGTTATATGTATTACGATATAACATTTTATATATACCTTATTCAAAACGTGCGATGCCGAGACAGAAAGCTAGTAGATAAATTCGCTTTGCATATTATTTCGCCGCTTAATATATTATTGTATTTAAATAATTATTCAGTTCGCTAGTGAAGTAGCTCAGCTAAATGTTTTAGTTAAAATTTAATTAACAATACGATATAATTTTTATTGTTATTATTGTAACTTAGTTTTTGAATGTTGTGCTTATAAATTTAATACACAATTAAATGTAGTATAAAACAGTATCTTATAGATTATGTTTATAATTAATTAACTATAATTATGATTAGGGCAGAGCAGTGCTATACAATAGTGAATAATTGAAGCGATGATTGTTAGAGTCACTAAAGATTGAAAGATCTTATTTAGCAATAATTACAATCTTTTTTCAACTTCTCCACTTATGCGAATGAACTTGTTTCATTTCGTCTCACGCGAAGTCTCTTCACGATATTTTGCAGTAATAAGATCTTATTTCTCTTTCTTGAAAAATAAATTTTGCGTCACTTAAATTCGCTAAGGTATATATAAAGTTAAAGTTGTTTGTAATGTCGTTTATAGGATGGGCCACCTGATGGTAAGTAGTCACCAACGCCCTTAGACACTGGCAGAGTAAGAAATGTTAACCATCGCTTACAGGGCCAATGCGCTACCATCCTTGGGAACTAAGATGTTATGTCTCTTGAGCCTGTAATTACAATGACTCACTCAACCTTCAAACCGGAACACAACAATACCAAGTACTGCTGTTTTGTTGTAGAACATCTGATCAGTGGGTGGTACCTACCCAGACGAGCTTGCATAAAGCTCTACCACCAAGTAAACATTTGATGAAAAGGATCCTTCGCATTAAAAGACATAATTAAATGGAACACAATCCGTCGCAAGCATGTTATATTGAAATTAATAAGTTATATAGAATCAAATCAGCAAAGCATTCTGTACTAATACAAGATGTCCGTCGGGATGATATACTACTTTATTTTACCGACATTTTGATAATTAGTTTTGACCGATAATATTTTTCAGTCGTGGCAAATTTACTATGGAAAAATATTCGATAAACCGACGTGTTTTAATTGTACACGCACATCAATTTAAATTACTGTAACTGTGAAAAAGTTACTTAAAACAACGATCAAGCGACACAATAAATAGTGTTAATAAACGTTTTCAGTATTTATTGTTACGTTACGCATGATTTTGAAGATCTTTAGTAAGTTGATAGGCTTCAGCGTGGCCCACAACGTACTGAATGATCGGCTGAGACCATTAGTGCTGTTTAATATTGTGTTCACAATTTATCGAACACAATTCGACACCGTGTTCAGATACTTGTGGTTAACGTGTGGTTTAACGTAAAACAGCTTCAGTCACAATTCTGCACAAGGATCTGAATTTATTTCCATTTTAGATTCAATTAATAAATCAGCTTGTTTCATTTAAGCCGCAAATATTGCACAATTAAATTAAAAATTGTATTATTATATTTCATACATAATTACTTACTATATCTATACATATAAAAACCATCTATCAACATAAAAAATATTTTCTTTCATTTAACCGAAATTTAAAATCAAACAAAGTAGTATCTCTCCGTCGGACATCCGTTATATGACGTAATACATAACCTGAAAAACGGACGCTTATTTTTAAATAAAATTTAATGAAACAAAGTCAGATTACTCACCCCTATAGCGCCATGATTGCCGAGGAAGCGTTTCTGCTTGCCGTCCACCTGGCAAGCGAGAGAGTTCAAGAGATATATAGCGATGCGCTGCACGAAGCCTTCCTGGTTGACATCGGCTACACCAGTCAACAGGATCTGCACGACTCGTTCGTATTCAAACAACTGCAACAAATAAAATCAATTTGAGCAACCGTTAAAAAAACAGGTAGGCCAGTGTTATTAGCGGCAGAGGGGGTCTAGTTCCCAAGCTTGGCCGTGCACTGATGGTGTATGGTCTATGGGCGATTTTGACCATTTGTCAACAGGCGGTTCATTTACTTTTCGGGCTTCCTAAAATATTTCGGAGAATCTAAATTTAAGCATCAGAACCCATCGCAGTAACGATTTAAATAACTATTGACCGTTCGTGAACACGTACTCCATTTTCGATAATATTTTATATTATACAAATATTTTAAATTATTATCTATAATTTACAACACGATACCGTTATGATACGATGTTTTCATGGACAAATAATTTTACAAATCTAGCTATTAAACAGAAATTTGAAACTAAGTTTAACGCATAGTCAGTTCAGCTTGTTTAACTTTTTTATTAATCACTCTGTAGAAAATAAAACCCTTGTCCTATCTAAATATTAGGTCCTTAAATATGAAATTAGCGTTTGGTCGTACTGACCACTTTTATCTGAAATATCTCCTCTTTGGTTAAGAATTCCAAATTCAAATTTATAAATTCATTTAGCTGGTACATTTGAGCTTTGAAAACAGTCATTCATTTGTTTTTTCCTCATTATTTTTATTTCTTTGGCGTCGCTTATTACCGCAGAATGGCAAACATGAAATATCGGTATATTTACGAGTACGAGTTCTACCGTGGCACCAGTGCTGCAGAAACAGCTCGAAGGATTAATGATGTGTAAGGCACTGGTGTCGCAAAAGAAAGCACGGTACATTTTTGGTTTCAACGTTTTCGTTCTGGAAATTTCGACCTTCAGGACCAACCCCGTGGACGGCCGGAGACCAAAGTGGAAAATGAAGAATTAAAGGCACATCACAAAGCACTTCAGAGATAACTGCAAGCTTCGGGGTAAGTGATAAAACTGTATTACTCCACTTGAAGCAAATCGGGAAAGTAAAAAAAACGGCAGATATCTATTGTCAGCAACTGCAAACTATGAAGGAAGAACTAGCTGCTAAACAACCGAGATTGATCAATCGATCTAAGCCACTGCTGCTTCACGACAACGCAAGACCACACACTGCACAACAAACAACCACTAAGTTAGATGAGCTACAATTGGAATGTCTGCGACATCCACCGTACTCCCCGGACCTTGCTCCAACAGATTACCATTTTTTCCGGAATTTGGACAACTTCTTACAAGGAAAAAAATTCAACTCCGATGCGGCAGTCCAAACCGCCTTCAAAGAGTTTATTGATTCTCGCCCCCATGGTTTTTTTAGTAAAGGGATCAATGAACTACCTATGAAATGCATAGATAACAACGGTGCATACTTTGATTAATTAAATATAATTAACAAAAAAAAAAAATTGACTTTATATTCCTCCCGTACAAAACGCCAATTTCATATGTAAGGACCTAATATATATTTAGTAAAATTAAAACATGCGCATTTTACACCAAATCTAATCTAAAAACACTTTCAATTTCACTTACTACGTCAGTAGGAATTTTAAACTGGCAGAGTGCGAGGCAGCCATTACGCATCATTGTGTCATCACCAAGATGAGCATCCATGCCGTCCAGCAGCGCGGTGATAATACGACGTTTAAGCTTTATACCGATGCGAGGTTTCTCCTTTCCCTTGACAATGTAGAACAAGGTGGCGCTAAAAATAAAATAACATACTAACTAAAACAATCCCTTAACGTTAATATTCGGTTTAATCATATCGAGCACTGCGTCCCAACCTGCCCGAAATCTGGATGTGTTTTTCTGAAACATGTTGTTCCATAGCTTCCAGCACAACGCATAGTGCTCGTCCAACATATGCATTGTACCTCTCAGTACTACGGAACATATAGTACAAATCATTCAGAACGCGGGTCAACATAGCTGGACGCTCCATATAAACAACTCCTGCTGTGAGAATTTGTTCTTCGTTCGCATCACCTGTAATCTAAGTTAGTTTTTAAATATAAGTAAGTTGTTTTTGTAAATTCATATAATTAGAAGTAGAAGAAATATCAACATATTACAAACAAAGAGTTCAGTACACACACAAGTAACCGTTAAAACAAAATTACATAAATACAATATATGAAAAAAAAATACAAATTACAATTACCAAAAGCCAGAACAAAAAATTATGGCTTAAAAACCATATTGTTTAACGGGGCACTACTCTACAATAGTTTACCTACAAAAAGTAAATAATGAAAAATCACTGTCAAAGATTGAATTGAGAAAAGATATATATACACACATTTGTTTTTATATAAAGACACCAATAATCATAACTATAATATAGATATAAGAAAATAATGTAATTAGTTTGTCGTATAAGCGAATTTTTGTTCTTAATGAAAAAAATAAAGCTTTTATTATGGGTCTATATAATCTGAAATGGCTTCGAATGATGCATCATAAGGATGAAACTTTTCGAGTAATCACTAAAATAATATAACAAAACGCAATTCCTAAAAAAATCCCGACAGAAGATATCTACAATTATTATTATAGTATGAGATACTATATCAGAAATATATACCCTCATCTGTTATTTGACGATGATAATCTTATATGTTATTAAATAACTGATGAGGGTATTAACTATGCCTGTTTACCTGCTTGTACCTTGCAAATTCATGGTTACGCTAAAGGAAAAATAGACAACCTATATTTTTCCAATTCTTTATGTAACATTCTTTTGACTAATGTTCGATTTTCATCAACAACGAACTGGGAAAGTTGATAAGAAAAAAGAATTAAAGTTAATATTAATTAACAGTGTTGGCCCGTGATTTAGCTGGGAAATCAATTTGCAATTTATCAATGTACATATTATCTATATTATATTTTTAATATATATATATATATATATATATATATATATATATATATATATACAGTGGTGGTCATATAATTAGAAACACTACCAACGGTCCTTGACATTATGTAAGATACTTCACTGCAATCGTTTTTATTTTGAAATTAAACAATAAATAGGACAACAATATGTTCAACGATTTATCATTTATAAGAAAAACAATATAAATCCCATTACACAAGTGCAGTTTTAATATTACATTACAGACAAACATTTAAATCAGTTTTAAGGTATGAACAATAATGGTGAACTAATTAGAAACAACAACAAAAAATATAAAAAACAATATTTTTTTTATTTAAGTATTAGTAATTAGTATTGCTATTTACGAAATAGCTACTATCCACAGCCTACCAATAGTTATAATTAATATTTCCCTTATTTTCAATAACAGCACTGCAACGACGTGACAGTAATTCAATCAATTTCATACATTTTTCTAGGGGGATTGAATTCCATGCTTCAACAAATGCTTCATATAGTTTGTTTTGACTGATGTTACGTTTGTTTGAGACTTTAACAATATACTAGATATTTTCTATCGGGTTTAAAACGGATATACGCTGTTCGCTAAGGAAACATTTGACGCTATTGGCCGTGTGTTTAGGGTCATTGTCGTGCTGAAAGATCCAGGTTATAGGCAAATGATCGTCCGAGTAGGGAATCATTATGTGCTCTAAGATGTTTTTGTATTGCCATTGATCCATTGTACCGCCACCATGCTTGACTATACTCCTTGTGTATTTATAATTAAAAACATTGTTTACAGGGCGTCTAACATAGCGCTATCCATCGGAATTTACCATATTTATTTTTGTTTCATCTGAAAATAACACTTTTTTCCATTCTCGTACCGTCCAATCAACATATTTTTTAGCGAATAATAATCGCTTCTCTCGGTGTTGCTTGGTAAGAAGCGGTACCTTTCGAGAGATTCTTCCAAACAATTTAGCTTCCACTAATCTTCGGCGTATCAGTCTTGACGACATGTTTCTCGGGACATCAGGCGAAAAAACTTCATTTTTAATCTGGTTGGAGCCTTTAATTGGGTCTTTTTTAGCAACACGAACGATTAGCGTATCTTCTCTGGGAGAGGATTTTCTTGGCCGAGCCTTTCAAAGAACATTTTCAACAGTTCCATGAGTTTTATAATGATCCATTGCATTAAAAACTTTCTTAACAGAACAATTTAAATGCTCAGCTCTTCTTCTGTACGCCCACTTATGATCTATATGTAAATTAACAATGATTTGCCTAGTTGACGCGTCACTACTTTTATTTTTGCCCATTTTGAACAAAATAAAATTCAGATTAAATTTTGAATTGCCGCCAAAATAATAGAAAAAGAAATGTTATTCTCCAATTTGCAAAACAGAACGAGCTATGGATGCTTTTTTAAAATGTTTCTAATTAGGCGTCCAAGCGGCCAGTAACAGAAAATAAACTCCTACATGTGTAAGACTCATTTTGTAATTAAAAGTAAGATATGGTTTATATTTTATGCATTTAATGAGTTTTTTATTTGAGTGGCTACATTATTGCATGATTATTAATTATTGAATGTGTATATTTTTTACGAACATTTGTACGTTAAGTTATACTTTCTTTATTCATAAGAAGTGTTTCTAATTATATGACCACAACTGTATATATATAAATAGTCGTATAACGACTATTACATTGTACATATTTTGAGATTGACAGCTTAATACACCGACAGAGTCGAAGAGAAAACCGTGCAGCCGTTATCGAAGCGTACGCTGCTAGAACTATAACAGATAAGCATAAACTTAATACCAAAGATTTGTAGATCTCCAAAAAGTCTATGTATGATGATTTATAGGGGTATTGGAAGGGTCATAGACCAACACGACCCCCTCTCTCCCTGATTATGATTTTAATAATAATATGATTATATCTATACATTTAATTTTTTGGTATGTTAATCTTGCCGTCATCTTTAACCGAGTCAGGTTATATGGAACTATTGAAACATCAGAGAAGTAAAATGGATAATATAAAGACTTCATGTTTAAAGTGAGCAATTTTCATATACTTTATGTTTAGTTACTTCTAGTATTGTGTTAATATGACTGCTGCAGAAGCCATCAGTTGTTACATATATGTATGTATGTCATAGCGTGTAATGAGACAATTGATTTAATAAAAATATTACATTCAATAAGTACTTTTTGTATAATTTATTATATTTTGTATTATTATATTATATAATATAACATATAAAGGTTTTTTTATTCAATACTCAATAAACTTTACTTTGATTCAGTAGTGTGGGTCATAGTGTTAACTGTGTTATGTTTTTAACCTTTCCAAATTAATGGCTATCGAAGGCAACAGTTTTTTCAAATTGGACTGTTGTAAGACCGATTATACATAAAAAAATCACACCAATATGAACATAGAAAGGTTGTAAAAATAAATATAAACAACAATAAATTAAAGTGACTATAAAAAAATATAATTAACATTTACTCGGTGGTAGAGCTTTGTGCAAGCTCGTCTGGGTAGGTACCACCCACTCATCAGATATTCTACCACAAAACAGCAATACTTTGTATTGTTGTGTTCCCGTTTGAAGGGTGAGTGAGCCAGTGTAATTACAAACACAAGGGACATCTTAGTTTCCAAGGTTGGTGGCGCATTGGCGATGTAAGCGATGGTTAACATTTCTTACACTGCCATTGTCTATGGGCGTTGGTGACCACTTACCATCAGGTGGCCCATATGCTCGTCAGCAAATATATACTATAATAAAAAAAAAAATTCAAGCCTTACCACTTTAGCGGGGATGTCGTGCCGTTTACAGGCTCCATGATGAGTTGCATACAAGCCTAGAAACTCTAATGGCCGGTTAACTCGGCTCACAAGTCCAGGAATATCACATCGGACATGATTCTCAGATCCTGCTGAAGTGCCTCCTGCTGCTGGAACTGCACCTCCGTTACCAGCCAGATTAGTTCCAGATATATCCAGTGATTCCAAATTTGGCAAACTTGTTACCAGCTTTGACAAAACGTCATTTGGACTAAAATATTTGCCATGTCTCTCATTAGACTGAGAAATATCCAAGTGCCGAAGAGTGCGCATACTGGCAATCCACTCAATTATTTCCTTTGACCATAAAACACTGTGGAGCACAAGTGACCTCAAATTCTTTAGCTCATGTAGAGCCCAGGTGGAACCCGCAGATGTATATTCAGAGAGATCTAAATGTGTAAGATAGTGTAATGGTTTCAGAAGTAGTAGTGGAAAGATAGACATTCCTCTGCATTGAATAGTGAGTCGCCGTAATTTCGGCGCATCAATGATATAACGTCGTTGGCGAATCATAGCCTCATCTTGAGAAACCACATAAGTAAGTGGTCCAAATTTAAGACAGACTAGATTATCACTGTTGCTGTTAATCAGGTCTAACGAGGCTTGAGAGAGATACTCACATTGAATGAGTTCCACCTGATATGGCTTGTGCTCCACAAAGCAGCGAAGGCCTTCGTCAGTAATTCGTGCGTTGCGTAGTTTTACGCGATCCAGTCGAGTACGGGAGCGATCGCGAAACAAGTTGGCGATGTTATCATTGACACGATTCTTCTTTTGGTAGGTTTGAAGGAACTTCTCACATAGTTCAGCTGGTAATATGATATCATCTTTAAGCTTGCGCCAGCGGCTTGTAGGATCCAACTTCGTGATAATATTTAAATTGGCCACGATGTAGTCCATGCAAATATTTAAAAGAGAATCCGGGGTACTGTCGTACAACGTAAATACTTCCGACGACATTCTGATCACAGCACTGATTTTATTTTTTAAGACACATTACTACAAAAGTAACATTCACAATGACACAATTATTCGTTATTGGATGCAATTATCTTAAGTTGTTATCACTGATGTAGACTCCATTGCCAACTGTTTATTGTGATGTCCTTCCGCTACCAGGACCGACACTAAAATGATAAATTGAAATTCTGCTCTGCTCCAGACATGGGAGAAATAATATTTCGCACAACGCAACGACAATGGCAGACATTTTTATTTTAAATGTCAAAAGAGATTCTTGCATTTTAGCCAAAAATAAAATATTTTTTATTAATATTTTATTATTATAATAATTAACTCGTTCTAGTTAATTTATTGTTCACAATTAAGCCCTATTTTTTACATTCATAAATATAAATAATATTATAGTATGTATTGTCCATCATATCATGTCTAGATTTTTTTCCAAAGATATTTAATTAATATCAGAGCATTGTATATATGTGTTTAAAAACATCAACATAATTACTTAATACACACCAAATTAAATATAGGATAAAGTACCCGCGCCACGTTATTACTATTTTAATACAAAATTATCGTAACATAAATTTCATTGCGCTTAGAGAAAACTAAATTCGGAAACGGTTTGTTTCTGGAACTAATACATGATTTATTTGAGGTATTTGAGTTTAATTATTGTATCTCTATATAATATGCTTATCAAATAGTTTTTACCCATTCAATTCGGTTTTATGCTGAGACACAACTATATGTCTCAATGGAGTTTATTACATAATTAAAACGTATAGTATCAATCAATATAACTAAAATTTAGTATTAATAAAGCCTGTAATACAAAAACATCCTTATATATAAATAATATAAAGATTGTTTCTATTAAAAGTAAAAAACTAATACTTACAACCTAGTAACTTAACCTAGTACTTGATAACTCTTAAATTATTATTGTGAAATATCTATTTATTGAAACATACGTTTACCATAGACAATATTTATGTTTTAATACCAAAAACCTTCCTTCCAGTACTTGGTAAGTGCAACTTCACCCCCGTCCCCTTTTTCTCCCTTTGCCACCCCTTGATGCAATTGATTTCAGAATAATTTTCCACCAGCATACCACGCCTTCTAGTGCTTTACCGCCCTTTTACATCATGTGGTCTCGCTCGAACGCACATAGCTGTAATATATAACGATAAAGATATCAACATAGTCGTAACTTCTATTTTGAAAAAGTTGCTGTAAGTTGATAGGATTCACTGGCCTGTGAATATTAATTTAATAACAATAATATTTGTATTCATATTAATTTTCATCTACCTATACATAAAACTTTTCCGGAGCTTTTTTTATAAATGTAGTTGAAACAATATATGTATGTCTGTAGTTTGTATTTTCTTTTTATTTTATATACATTAAAATTACTCGGGCATAGGCCATCATAAGAAAATAATGCTTAAGAAAATGTAAAGAATACTTTCCGTCCAACCAATTCAGTTCTCAAGTTGTTTCTACTCTTTCATTAACAATACTATAAATATTTTTTTCTAACTGTTGCCCGCGGCTTCATATAAGTGAAGGTCTGTAATTTTAAAGTAAGAAACATGAAATGTCATTCTGTCTGTGCAAAGAAGTCATTTGGAAATATTGATTGTACTGTTTACGGTACCTGAAATATTATTTTCAGGATGCTGACCCCTTAACTTATCTGACTGCCTGACTAATTAACTATCAAGCGGCCCAGGTAGAGACCAGGAGAAATAAGCCGGTACAGTGTATACCAAGCACCTCATCTTTGCGTTTGCGTTTTATTTACTTTTACTACGGTAGTGAAGTTTGTATAAAGAAAACGTATTTCTTGCACCCGCCTTCCCTAGGGGAAATTGATATTAAGACATTGTGTATTTTGAATTTCTTTATTTGCACCCAGATAGTATGTCAATGAAGCTTTGTTGGCGAATATGTCCATTCAAAAATGAAAATTTCGCATGTGATAGTTAGATAAATATAACAATAGATGTACTAATCTATTATTATACCCCTGTGGTTTGGGCCCTGAGTTGATGAATCAGTCAGGACACAACAAAAAGAAAATCGATTGTCTTCCTAAAAATAAAAATGTAATTGTGTCCTGCATGCTACGAATAAACGTAACAAACATACACTTGCTCCTGTTATCCGACCACACTAACGTTTCTTTTGTAGGACAATGAATACGCTTTTACAACCGGAATCCCGAAAACGGTAATAGTAAATTTACAAATACTTATTTACCTGCAACTTTACTCTCGTGGCATTAAATTTCTGACAAAAATCCTTCAAAATCAATTTATTAAGAAGCTATAGTCTAGTGTGGAAACCGATATCGGGTGGAGATTTAAGACTGCAATGCACAAGTTTAATCCCTTGGCACGTACTTCCAACTTCCACTTCCCGTAGTTATGAAATTAATGATTTGTGTTTTTCCGCTAGCATCAACGATGTCGTGAGAAAACCTGCATGTCTGAGAGTCCCTTAATAGGTATGTGTAAAGTTTATCACAGAATACTTCTACCACCTTCGATCCGCACAGGGTCAGTAATTATATCCTAACTCGTCTCATACTTAGAGGACCTGTATCCAGCAGTGCTGATAAAATATGTATGTACAGGTTTGATGTTATTATTATTATTATTTATGAAATGTGGTTATCGTGCCATTGAAATAACATTTATTCTGATGGTTTAAAATTCAATCTAAAAAACGAAGGAAACCACATACTATAACTTACATCCTATATTATTTATTATATTTTAATAATAGATTTTGCGTGAAGTCGGCTAAATCCTCAAAATCGCGTTATTTTGACTTAGACATCGAAATAAATTAAAAACGCTTAATTAATTGATTGATTGTTCGAGCGACACAGGTTTAATATGTATATTATAGATTTATTTAATTTTTTACTCTCCTTTTACATAACATATGGTAGGCATATTCTGGCTTATTTACAATATGTACATGCAGCGCAGGTATGAGCTGCGGAATTTTATTTTGGTCTACTATAAAATAATACGCATTGTAATAATGTACAGCATTTATGTAAGACGGAGAACAAAAACAGTTTGAGAACCTTGGAATATAACTTATAATTCAGTTATTTCTATTTGTAAATTTTAGCAGTTTCAAAGATTAGCCTAGACAAACCAAGAGGCAGATAGTTTTTTTTTTAACTAGGCTCATTTTGTAACTTTTCAACAATATTTAAAAGACATGAACGTCTTCGTATGCAGTAAGGGGTTAACTTAAAGTATATATTAAAAACTTTAAGCGTCAATTAATTATACAGAATATATTGAAAACATAAAAATAATGCATCCATTCTGGAGGATTATATTTTTTTTTTTAAAGCCAGAAGTATTTACTGTTTATAAAAAAGAAAGACATTAAAATTTAAACGAAGTGTTAGCACCGAGAATAAACCGAGTATATTAGTTAATAACATCTTTCAAATTTCTTTATGCTGATAAATACAATTTTATTTATTCTATTGCAATTTTATAGTTATGCCATTAAATTCTCAAGCAATAATTATGAGCAAACGTTGTATGTTTATCTTCGTATAATATTCATTCTGTGGTACACAATGATGTACCGATTAACTACACACATGCAGTCATGAAGACCCAACTTTAGTAGTGACTTGATTATGCTCTAAGAGTATAAATGTAAGTACTAAGAAAGCTTTCCCTTAATTCACTAACACCTCCAATACTCCTTCCTTTCTTCTAAAACTACCCTTCTTTTCTATATGGAGGCCCATTGCTCTTCAATCCAATTAAGATGTTCACGCGCAAATCTTAAACGACCTTGTCTGTGAGCTGCAGATAGCTTTGGACCATTTGCTGGTCTAAAAGGGGTGATTGCCGCTTCCTTAAACCTCCTTCTTATTGTTCGTGCACTCTCTCGGCTCTGTTTTGATGTTTAATGACGTGAGGAAACGATTTCGTAGGGAAGTTAAAACAATAAATCGGTCGTCACGACGGGTTGCTCGAGTTCTGCCAGTACCGGGTCGCCTTTTGTAAGAACCTGATTCTACAAACCTTCGGTATACTCTAGAAACCGTAGACTAGTATAATTAGTACGATTGGTAACAATAATTTAAATCGCAAATGTAAAAAAAACACAAAAAGAATTAATTTCAAACTTTACTCTAATAACACACGAATTTGAGACTATGCATAAATTTTATTTTCCCGACTATAATTTTACCTTTTACTGCAGTTCTATTTTTAATTTTTTTTTTTTATTGAGTAATGGACATTTTCATTTAGTTTAATCTAAAAAGTTTGCTTACTTATCAAAAATATTAATACGAAAGTAATCCTGAACTTTGATGCAGTTTATCCGTCAGTGTATATATACTGCTCTATAAATGAGCAAATATAGTTTTTTTTACACAGGATGTCCATGGGTGTACCCAGCTTTTGGTCTAGGGGGGAGGGTCAATTGAGAAATTTCTTAAGCCGTGTCCCCCACGCTTGTTTTGCCCTACACAAAACACGAAATATTAGGTATGTAGTGTGGGCAAAAAACCGCAGGTGATACTTTTTTATCTCGCTGGAAAAATCCATTTACGCGTTTCCCCCACATGAAGTGGGGGGTTATATCGCCGGTGCATGGTACCCCAGAGCATCTGAATTTCCAATAAAAATCAGAGGTAGCCTCACCGTCTTTTCCAGGGGGTGGCTAGAGATCGCTTGTGCATACCGCCGTGTCGCCCTGACTGTTAGCCCGCCTATGCGGGCCTCCTTTCCTAGTTGGGTTCCCGGGATACAGAGAAGAAGCGCATAGCGCCGACCCCTCCTCCTCGGTGTTCATCGACGGAGGCACTTAGTGGGTGAAAGAATCTCACATAACCCGGTTCCCATACCAAGTACTGCTGTTTTGCGGTAGAATATCTGATGAGTGGGTGGTACCTACCCAGACGAGCTTGCACAATGCCCTACCATCAAGGAAATTTAAAAGTTTCCACTGCGTAAAAAAAGAGACCTGATTCGCCCCACCTCCACTGATCCTGGACAGTCGCCATTCGCCTGGCTTCCACCTGGAACCAGCACACTTCCACAAGCACCTCGATCTGGAGTTGCCAGATCTGTAACCTTGTATCACTCACCGCTATGGCATCAAATTTAACTTTGGTCAGGAAAACCACCTCCTGGAAATTCCACCCTGTCGCCGTGATGAGTTTCATCCACATTACATCCCCATCCCGAGATGGACGTCGAAACCGACGTTCCACAGGATTGGGCCGGGAACAGACTCCTATAGAACATCGCAGTCTACCCGATGCCGGACTAGTGGCCGATCGCCTTCCTCCCAGAGTACCACCCAGTATGCTCCCAACAGCCTTCTAAGATAGGAAGGCCGTGGTAGTGGAGTGCTTCCCTTATAGTTTCTAAGGGAAGACTGTTGAAGGTGCTACGTCCAGCGATACCGCCAAGACCACGTCCCCTCAGGCCACCGTTTCCGTGGTCAGGGTCTTTAAGGCATCCAGGGCATCGATGGTTTATTGACCGACCCTGAGCATACTGAGCCCCTGATCGACCCGGCCCTGATATAATCCGATATAGTCCGAATAAGACGGGCAGCGAGAATCTTCTCCAAGAGTTTCCCATCTTATTCAGCAGCACAATTGGCCTCTACACAGAAGGAGTGTCCAAAGAACGCCCCTAATTCGGCAGCAGGACCAATTTGCCCTCCTTCCATGGCTTTGTAAACTGCCCGCTGGAAAGAAACTGGTCAGTTCTCGAAGCCACCCACTTAGGTATTCCAGGGCATCGGGCAGAACAAGCGATGGAACCCTGTCCGGACATGGTGGGCTGTAGTTCTGGCCCTCAATCGACCGAGTGCCATATCCATCTCTCGCTCCATGACTTTGGATCGAGCCACAATTTCTTCAATCATGAAGCGAGGAGCCATTTGTGGAAGAACGTGCTCGCCCAGGTGGGAAAAAAGATCCCCAACTAGGCGCAGAAGGAGCTCCGGCGACAGCGTTTCCGTCGTGGGGGCGACATCGATACGGAATTTTCCCCACACACAACGATAAGTTTTCCCCCATGGGTCCTTATTTAGGCCCAGAAGCTCCTCCCTCGCTCGCTCTTTAGCGCAACGTATCGTCAGCTGCAGCTCTTTTTTTAGGCGACGATAGGCGGCCAGCAATTGTCCGTGTCAAGGCCGTTTCACAGTAACAGTGGACATAGGTCATCCGCGACTGGATACATGTCGCCCGAAATTGCTCGGTTGACTCGGTCGACCACCAGTATATATCTGATGGCGCGGTGCCCTACGCCGGGTCCTCGGCATATCCGCATCGCACACCTCCTTTAGAGCACTGCGCATTTGGCCCGCCATGCGCCAACTCATCGAAATTGGCCTTCCCGACCCGCAGGAAATTCTTATTAGTATGTTAAATATATTATTACTTTATAGGTAGTCAAAAAAATATTAATTAAATAAATAAATAAAAATATGCATTAATTTAATTTAAAATGTTTTTAAATTTATTGGATATCTGTTTAATAAGTAATTTTCGAGCATCTTTAGCAGAACGCTGTATGTCGTCTCACGTGAAACAATCGCTCATATCGTTTACAAGTTTATTATTTACACTGAGCATACGTAGTCCATTTGTCTTTAGCTGATCTCAGCCATGCGACCGTTACGGTATGCTACCATAACTTTCATCGACAACAGTAGGTACATAGTCATTCAAGTCCAAGGGGGTGGCAGCTGGCCTCCCCTGCCCCCCCCCTGGGTACGCCCATGAGGATGTCTATTTTATGTTTGCTTCTTTAGTGCGCTGAAAGAAATATCTTGAAGAAAAAACAAGCGTTTGTTCCGGTTTGAAGAGTGAGTGAGCCAGTGTAATTACAGGCACAAGGGGCATAACATCTTAGTTTCCAAGGTTGGTGGCGCATTGACGATGTAAGTGATGGCATGATATTTCTTACAATGCCATTGTCTATGGGCGTTGGTGAACACTTGCCATCGGGTCGCCCAAATACACGTCCGCCTACACATATAACAAAAAAAAAAATTACTATCGCATCGCCCGCGACTCCGCCCGCGTCTTTATCGAAAATCCAGTGTAACAAGATAAAAAGACCGAAATATGTCAAATATGTCATATTTTAGTTGTGATAAAGCATGAAGAAGTAACAACTATTTATAACACACACAACTTTTCGTATGTATGATATTATTGCGATTATTATTATTCTATTAAGTAATTAATGGCAAATGGATTTACTGAATAATTGTAACGCCTCCTATTATTAGGTGTAGTATTTCCATTTGCTAGGGTAACGATGTCCGTGCCTAGGACGGCCATCACAGTGGTAATAAGGTTAAAACTAAACTATTTAATGCAAACTTTAATAAAATTTATAATTTATGCAAGCTTATTCATGAAAATTTAAAACAAAAAGATAACCTTACGACTGATGATAAACATAAAACGTACTAAAAAGTGTTAGAAAAAAATACAAAACTTTCTGATCTAATTAAACTATAAATAAGAATAAGACTACACAATTTAATGCAAACTTTATTAAGCCCTACAACTAAGGAATAGGTAACCTTAAAAGTAAAAAGTAATAATCTATAAAATAAAATACATAAAAATGCCACGTTACAACCGAGTTAATAATTGCAACAACCTAAGGCCACAAAAATATTCAATATTATCAATGCAAGAATGAAATTAATGAAAAACTTAAAACAATCATACGAAACGACGACAAAACAACGATAACGCAAATTTGAACTAAACACGAATCCTAATATGTATGGCAGAAGGTCACTCTACTCTAGAAATCAGGACACAGCGATTCAGAAATTGACGTATTTAGCACACCTCGATTTGTGGGCAAACGGCTACAACATATAATTTTTTTTAAATGATTGATTTGGTTTTTGTGTCTCGCAAATAACCACATTAACTTAAAAAGGTAGTTTTTTTTTAAATCACAGAGGTACACTACAACTTTATTTATATGTATAGATGTATTGATATTCGTAATGTTGATTCAAATTAACCCCTTTATTTTTTTAATTTTCAACTAGATAACTTACATTCCAAATTACAAATGACATTTACAGACGTAACTTTGCTAAATTTCAATACAATAGGACCTGAAGTCTCGGAGATCTCATGATGAATCAGTCAGTAATATTTCGCTTATACTTTATATGTGGTGTAGAAGAATGCTTAATTCTTAAATAAAATAGGACGACCAAAAAGACATTTCGCAATCGCGTGATTTAAATTAATCCTGAAACATTATATAGTAAGTTACATTTAAGTTACTTTAAAAAAAAATGTTTTTTACTTGGTGACTAATTAAAATTCATATAATATTTCCTATTCTAGATTGTATTGTCACCGGCACTAAAAGATTGTGGGAAATTTATAACAGTTCAATCATTTGGGTGGAACGCGTATAATTTACACGAGGCCAACAACCGAGCTATTTGACTAAGCCAATCGACCAATCCAAACGATTTCTAGCACAAGATAAGAAGAAAGACTCTTATATAAGCCTGCGTGTTAATTATAATGCATTTTTCATTCGACTGGCTTAATCTCTTGACTTAGTGGATTAGCTCGGCTATTAGCCTCGTTTAAAAACAGCTTAAATTGAGTATCGAGATTTGATTCACACAATAAACGAAGTAGTTAAAGTAGATCTGAAAATAGTACATTTTTTTAGAAAACTACAGAATTTATAACACTTGTCACTTCATGAATTATGTAAGGAATAATATTATTATTATATAGTAAGAATCTATTGAACATACTAATTTAGATTTCTGACTGGTTTCATTTCATTTTATATTAGTTATTTTTGTTCTAAGCTAAATATTATAAAGAAGAGTGGTTATCATTTTGTATTATTAGGATGTTTTATAAGGATAATAAAATATTTCATAGTGTATTATTTATTCCAAACAACAACTACAATCATTATTTTATTTCCGTATAATGGCGAATAAAATTACAATTACATCGACCCCTCTGAGTTAACTGAGCGATCTTAATGAGAAAAACTAAACGAAATATTTGTATACAATACAAGAAAAGGTTTTTAAAGCACATTTATTGAATATGTTTCGTGGTTAACAAAGATTTTAGTAGTATTATCGAAAGCAAACAATTTGTTATACCCTAGTGAAAACATACTGTTCCTACTTTAGGTTAATCGCCAATATAAATTACACTAACACCTATAATATTTATAATTAATAATATTACGTTACATAAATTATTTTAGGTACAAATTCAGGGTTTATACACTTGTGTTATTAGTATAGTCCAAGAGTGCGACACTTCTACGTGTTAATTGAACTTCAATATGCCAATGTTTCATTAAAAACAATTGTCCTAATACACAGCGTCTACGCCGGATACACAATCACTCAAACCGTCATAGTATGACGATAATCAAAACACATACAACAGTTTCTACTCTATGCTTATAAATGTAGTTACGTATGGCACGTGCATCGCTTTTCGTGTTAGAAGATATTGAATAAAATAAAGAAATAAGGATGCGTCGGTAACTATGACTCCTATATATGTACATCACGAGGGTTTACAATGAGAATATTCCATGCATCCAACCAAATCAGACAACACTCTGACCTATTGTAAGTCAAAGGCAGTATATTTTCTAAGGCGAAGCACTCAGTTCGATAGCGTCGTTTAACGGCGGCGCCGGTGCTCTAACACATTCACTGCGGTGAGGAGTTAAGATCACGTAGGCGGAGATGATCTGCGAGGGGATGAGATTTCTCTTTTCGTTCATCTGGCCACTTCACTACCACGTTGGTGCTGGCTGGAGGCAACGTTACCGGAGGCTCCACCAGCACAGGCAAACCGCCCTCACGCTCTGGTAAAACGTGCCCAATCAAGGCACCCACGCGTTGATATGCCAATTGAGATGGTTGAATTTCTCGTCCTTCTAGCACTCCTACGCCCGTATGTGTAACAACTATGACAGGTGTGTCGGGCACGATGTCATTGAGCGCCCTCATAAGAACAGGCGCCGATGTTTGAGTGGCCACACACGTTGACACGCCACTGACGCGCGTATTCAAGCTCTCAAGTATCGCTACGAGCTCATATAAACGCTCTTCGCATAACACAGGGTTATCTGTAAAATAATACAAAAATGAGCAGATTTCAACTGAAATTATATCTTCCACCAAAAGTAATAAAGAACAAAAAGGTTTTTAATTCTAAATAAATTATTCTTATAATATTTATAAATAAAAATTACAGTATAGCAGCCATATTTAATTTATGGATAATACTTAATACGTAGTTAAGACTTATTGTAATAAATCATCGTAGAATATTTAAAAAAAAACATTTCATAAATATAATAACAAAGAATTATTAGACAAAATCGCACATGCTCTTTTTAAAATGAATATAAATATTTATCATTCGCAATATCGCTTCAGCAGAAAGTTACGGCGCTTATAATATTAATCTTAGGGCTATATTAAGAAAATCTATTTAGAAAGAAAAATATTATTTGATATATCATCGAATTAAAAACCTGCAAAAAATTGTAGTTATTGCAAGCACAACCAACCTTGAAGATAAATCTTCAAAATACTGGGTACTCCATTAATAGTACATCTTGATTTTGAAACAACTTCATAATTCACAGATTGAATCTTATTATAGGACAGGTCAGCGATACAAAGTGACGGCAGTCCATGAAAATCTTTATCCAGAATAGTTATATTATTATGATGAGCAATAAGTTCCCCCAGAGAAGGTAAAAACGTCTGAAAAAAAAGTATATTTGTAATGAGGAAAATTTTAACTTGGATCGCATTAGCATATTTTCATGTATAGTGTAAACTTGTAATTCGCAGAAGCTCGCAAAGCTAACTAATAGTTTAGCGATTACCCAGTACTTAACAAACCTTTGAAGTTTCTTCCAATGATGTTATATGATTGTGAGATACGTCGAGCAACCTCAGATCCTCTAACCCAATCAAATCATCCGGTGATATTTGTTGTATCTGGTTGTGACTTAAATTAAGACGCAGGAGACCATGCAGACCCATTAAGGCTCCACCCAAATTAAGGATATAGTTATGGTCCAACCGTAACTCGAGTACTCGTGTTTCAACATCAACAAGATTCTGTAAGCATATTTTTGTCCGCATGAAGAAAATTATTCTAAATATTTCATACACATTTTTATTGTAAAAAGGAAAATAAATTTAAAAACGTGAACAATTCAAAGAAAAGCTATTAAATAGCTATTTTACCTCCATGTTGCCTGTAATACGACTTATTTTATTGTGTGATAGATCTATCACGGATAATCTTTTCAGACCTTTAATTTCTTGTAAAGAGAATTCAGTTAAACTGTTATGTGTTAAGTTTAAGTAGCGCAGTGATTTAAGACTTCTTAAAGAACCATTCAGTGATCTTAATTGATTATAAGCAATATCTAAATCAGCTAAAATTTCTGTTTCCGAAAATTCATCTTCAGCCAACTGTAAAATAAATTGCATTATTAATATTATCTGTTTTTGGATATATTTTATTCAAGCTTCTACTTTCTTTGCTGTCGTATCAGATGCAGTTTTGGTCATAAGTTTTAATTACAGTAAAAACTAGTAATCGTTTCCAGTTCACGGATTTAGAGAAGCAGTTTTCATAATAAATTTTACATGTGTATAATTCACACTTTTTTAAACCAATCAAATAAATCTGAATAATTAACTCACCGTTTCAATTTTATTAAAAGATAGACCTATTCTAACGAGCTTTTTAGACTTCTGCAACGCGCCATCCAGTGTTTTAATATTATTATCATAGAAGTATAATGATTCTAGTGAAGGCATTTGCCTCAAGTCTTTTGGTAGGCTTTGTAATTCATTATGTGCAGCGTGGATAAGCACAATCTTCTTAGCTTTCTAAAAATAAAACGTATTAATATATACCTTTAAATATGAAGAAAAATATGTTGCATTCAAGATATCCTTACCACCGGTAGCTCATTGTCAATAGTTTTTAAATGATTTGCATTAATGAAAATCCATTCTAAATAATCCAGATCTCTTAGCGCTCCATTCAAGGTACTTAATTTATTGATTCCTAAGTGAACATGTTTGAGAGCCTTGGGTACAGCGTGTCTTTCAATCTTAGATATTTGGTTGTCAGCGACGAGCAGGTGTTCTACTTCTTGAATGTCCTATTAAAATGAAAATAAAAAGTATTTCATGTTAACTAATACATACAAAAGAAGTATTAATTTTATAAATTTTGTAATTATATTAAAAAAAATATATTGATATGATATGATATGCTTACTTTGAAATCTTCCTCAGTCAATTTGGTAATTTTGTTTCTGCAGAGGTCGAGCGTCTTGACGTGAGGAAGATGCCGAAGCACGTGCCGCGGCATTTCCATCAGAGAGTTGTCTGACAAACTAAAGTAGTCCACCAAGTCCAGCTTCGTGAAGACGCTCTCTTTCAGTTCACTGAAATTTTATAAATATAATTGTTAATATATAATTTGATTCGAATAAAGTTACATAATCAAAAATTGCAATTAAACTTAAATAAAAATGTAAGATAAACCAGGATTCAATAAAGTGAAATAAAAATGTAAAAAAATCAAGGACATAATTTATCAGTATGTAGATTTTAGGTAGTTGGGAAAATCGGAAATATTTATTATAGAATAACTCGTGTCGCTCGATAGCTATTGCGACACATATGTATCCAATAAGTAGCAGAAAATCTTAAAAATATACCTAAATGGTGCGATGGTGAATAGTAAACATCGCTGACAAACATTTGTATTTAATAAACGTCATATTTTTTTAATTGCATGCTCAGCAAAAATAATGCAATTGCTTGGAACTAGATTTTTAGCAATTCTTATTTCATCATTTTCCCTTATTAACACTTTTAATAAAATAATAATTATGTTCACTACTAATAATTGTGCTCAAAGCATTTCAATTCGAAGAAAACGAAACGATTGACCGCGTAGTGTACTCTAAACAAAAAATACAACTTCAAATTAAATAAAAAGCATTCGTAGTGAAGTTGATAAAAGGTTAAAAATAAAATTCTTGTTTAAATATATCTTTTATCGCTTACTATTTAACGGCCGATATATTATCAAATTATTATTTTAAAATGTGTTTGTAGCATTTTCCATAGTAAATAATAGTTTAAAAACATTGTCACTCTTTACTCGGAATTTTATTGATTGTATATGTTATATTTTATTTATTATTGAATGGTAATAAAGATTTCACTGCCTTGAGGATAAATCACAATACGTTGAATTACCTAACTTGAATTAAATACAATAGTTATCATTGTAAGAAAGACATAATCTTTTACCGATTTAAATATAAATAATATAAAAATTATGGTATGACGTAACATTACAACTATTTAATATCTGATGTCACAATGTTGAATGGTTTCCTATGGCAAATGTAAGGAAACTTTATGTATTAATAATTTATGTTTTGGTCACAAGTTGTATTTACTAAAACAGATTCTTTAATGTATAAAGTATGTCATCGTAATTCTGCTTTATTTATTTGAAATTTTACTATTTTAGAAACTTTAATGATACGTCGAGTTAATCACAAATTCCTGGTCTTCAATTCTTAATCTAAAAATATATAGTTAACGGAAAAAAATATCTATAAAATCTTATTTCGCAACAAATTTTTTTTTTTTAATAAGTCCCGTATGTGTATTATTATTTTTCGTAAGAAATTTACTTTTGTTTTAATTCGATTGATTTTTAACACAATTTTAATTAATCATTATCAAACTACGTACGTATACTTTTGCCAATAAATTAAATACATACTAGAAAAGGTTTTTTAATGATATTCAAATTTCTTAGATATAATGTATGATCTAAGTAATGATTGAATTCGAAATATCCCCATGAACTTTTAGTGAACCATTTAGCCAACAGCAAGCTGGGTATAAAAAATAGCTAAAATATAGGTAGCAACGTTATAGCTTACTATAACTTTTAGTAAGGTACTTTAGGTACTTCTACAAGAAAGCGTTTTGGGTCGATCAAATTTCCTTATTTTTAAAATACTAAGCAAAAAATTACATAAAAAACATATATTAATTGTGTTAAATGACACAAACTATTGTTGGTGGTAAAAACGTGGACTACTAAGGTCATGACCTCGTGTCTTAGCTACCCGATAGGTAAGAGCTATCGAGCGGTATTGCCCGCACCTGTAATTTTAACATTGCCATGTAATTTTCGTCATTTAATTTTAAAAAAAAGTTGCGGGATAATTTTTTGCTTATTATTTTAAAAAAATATTACATAAATAGAACCGACACACGATACCTAATAACCACTTCACGGGTCGGACACGAATTTTGTTACACGCAGTATACCTTTCCGATCTCTGCTACATAGAAGCAAGGAAAATTCGAAGCGGGAACGTACGCTTACACCCATGATACTGCGATAGTATTCGCAGATACATGGAAAGAAGAACACGGACACATTAACTTAAGGCTGATGCATGATTGTTCTATATAAATAACCACCAGTCCTACCTGAAGATAACAATTTGATCAGGATTTGTAGATAAGGTAATCTAGACTCCACGAGTGCTCTTTGTCTCTGAGGTGGATAAAATAAAATATTCTGATATTGTAGTCGCTTCAATTTGTATGCCCTTCAAAATTTTCTTTCAAACATGAGCAAGTTCTTTTGCTTTGTTAAGAGGTTCCGTCATTAAGCTACAGACGAGATGATGAATAAAAAAAGAAATTTATCTTACTGCATGCCCTACAACATTTGTATACATAAATATCCTCACACTCGTACAAATATAAATACAAAACACACTCATGTACTCACACATACACCCACACATACACCCATACTAATGCACATGTACACGCACACGCAGACGCATATGTATATCTTTGTACAATAGCCACGATCTGTTTTAATTTTAATTTATAATGTTTGTAATTATAATTTAAAAGAATATTCCTTTGATGTAAATTGTTAAATTAAGAATAAATTGGATTAACTTACCGCCTATACCTATCAATCTTGCAGAAAGAGCGAGAACTAAAACATTAAATGTATTACTAAAAGGGGCTTAGCTGATCTGTTTTATAAAGGTTATTTGTATTTTTATTTTTAGCAAATTAAAAAGTTATATATACAAAATCAACAAAAATATTTGGCTTCAAATCTTTACGTTCAGAAACACCAGACAAAATCGTAAGCTTAGCACAATACCAGAGCTACTGAATAAAGTCTTGTTCAATTCTAATTCATTGTAACCTTTATAATAATTTACTCTTAACCGAGATTAAATGCACAGAAGTTTTTAAATTCAACATCTATTGGGATAAAAAAGGTGTATGATTTTTATAAATAAAGGCGCAATTTGACGTTTTTAAGTATAACAGCTTGATTATAATTACTCAAATCTATATAAATTCTTCTTAGACAAATACGTATAAATTATATAATACTTATTCACATTTTGTCATTTGCGTGATTAAAACCTAAGTTCTAGGAATATTTAGGTTATGTATATAATTACATAAAAGTTTACTATTTATAAATATGTTTTAATCTAATACTACAAATGTCTATTTTCAAGTAATTATTCCTATTTCTCCCTCCAAATAATTGTATAAGGAGTGGGTACGACAATAAATCTTGGGTCAGGATTGAACCTGCAATTTACATAACAAGGCGGAAGGCGGCCCATATACCGTGAAACAATTACCCTTAATTATAATAACATCTTCTACTTGCAATTAAAGTATTGAACGAGTATTGTTAAGCAATGTGTAGGAACCGAATGCGGAAGACATCATAGCAGGTAATGTGCATTGAATTGACGTTGCATCAAGCGTGCATGATGCCTTAGTAAACACGAATGTGCAAGGGTCAACGTGCCCGGGGTTATCAATGCAGGGGCGGCGCCAAACGGTCGCATAGCTCTCTACCACGCTGCTGGTTCATGGAATTAGCGAAATTTTGCGGAAATGCATTCGTCGTTCTGTTCATCTGCCGCCATCTTTGGATCATATCTCTAAGCATGTACTTTTTTAACTGCATAATAATTTTTTTATTACTTTATATTTTTATTAAACTTATTCGCCAAAGAAGCGCATGCCTTATCTAGAAGTACGGATGTACTGTTGCCAGTCTACACTATGACCATTGAAGGCTAGTAGAATAACCCCTTAAATAATTTATTTAACTAATAAAACAAGTTTCAATAAATGCTATATCGTCGTAATTAGTACTGTTAACTTCGCATGAAACAATAATGTCTTTGTATAATGGGCAAGTTATAACATGAATAATATTTACAAAGAAATTAAATTTTATCCTTTTTATAGAAAGAGAGGATTGGAATTTTCATAAAGAGCACTTTAAATTGATTCAAGAACATTGAATTACATTTTTATTCATTTTATAAAAGTCGTCAAACATGCCTTTCTACTTGTTAACGCATTGGAGATTTTTAATGTTTATAAGTTGATGTATGAGATGGTTAACATTTCTTACAATGCAAATGTCTATGGGAGTTGGTGACCACTACCGTGGTCCATATGCTCGTTCGCCTACTATATAAAAAAATAACGGATTTTTTTAAAATTAGATTTATCAGATTAATTTCGGAATTCCATTTGTATGTTTTTCCCTCTTCGCATATCGTAAGCAGGAAGCGTAAATTATAAAGCAAATTTATATTCACACATCTCCACTAAAACCCTAAAACATTTTAAAATAGTAAGAATACTTTTACACGTAATTCTCGAACGATCAATAGTTCAATATAAGTCGAGTTTATCATGTATTCTACTAATTACAATTATGTATACATACAGATCAAGAATTAAGCAAATTATAATTATTAGAGGACGCGTGTAAGTCTTTATCGATATAATTGCTTCTTTATTTTTAACTTTTGTTTGGTTTAATAACAATCAATCTTACATTGATTTTGTATTTATTATACAAATACAAGTTGAATAATTTAACAAGTAATCAATACTTATACACACATACGTAATAGCATAAGTGTTTTTTAAAATATTAATTACCGTTTCGTCTTTTTCAAATTTTTCCAGAATATCAATACAAAAAGTGAGAATAAAAGTTGTGTCATGACTTTTTATAAATCATTTTCTCGGAGACACTTCATGTGTATTTTGGAGTGAGACACCACATCTTTCGTGCGTTGTGTTTTATAATAATTCGGAGTACCCATAAACATAATGCCAATCGGAATGAAATTTTATTTATCAACTATTAGCAAGAAATTACCCGAGCCTTTTTATAGTACAAAACCGAAAAATAAAAGCAGACTATTGCATACTATAACTATTAAACTCACATTACTTTTACTATAACGACGACACCAAAGACAATATACCTGTATGTTTATGTTTTAACAAAAATGCATAAAGATAATATTATATACAAAATTCACCTAGAAGTTTAATAGTGACGTATAGCAAAGTAAAGTGACTTATTATTAATTCAAATCAGAAAATATTATTTGAAATTTAAGCTCGTCACTTTATTTTTTTTATTAATTATCGTAAAATTTCGTGATAATAAATATTGAAACAGCAATAAGTGTATACAATTATGAATATCAAAATATGAAATTTGTAAAAAGTCTTCTTAAGCCTCATTTAAAAAAAAAATTAGCCTAAAATAAAGGGGACAAATACAGTCCGATATGAAGAGTAGTTGAGGCCGGTCCGAACGATTCATAATTGTCATTCTGGCTTAGGCCAAAGGGTAATTAAATTACAAAACGAGACCAATTAAACGAAGCGCTAGGCTCAGCCTGGACGTGATTGTACTGGGACCTACATTGATGTATTAACCGAGGCAAGGTTGACAGAAAAACTAACCTTGTGAGCCATTCAACCTCAATGGAATGGATGAACTACAGCTTGTGCCGAAAAAATAACAGTACATTTTACGACGATTTGTGTAAACTCTGTGATCATTTTAAAATAAAACATGGAAATAAGGTAGTGTAGTAGGAAATAATATATTTTTTAATGGTTAACATATGCGTGACATTAATAAATTATTTAATTCTGTATAAAATGTGTAGTTTACAATAGTTTTTATAGATGAGAGAACGACTGTCGGGTACACGAATGACATACCGCACATTATAACTTTTTATATAATATAATTTTTATTTCATTTTACTTATTAATTCTTATCTCATATTAAATGCGAAAATTATATAATAAATGATTTATAATTCAATTACAATTGTTATTATTCAACAGTTAAGATTCTTACTGAATTCGATATTGAAATCGATTATATCCTGGAATATGAATAGGATACTTTTCGATTTTCTTTTAAATAAATCAACCATTTTAATAGAAAAATGGTTGATTTATTTAATACACCAAGAAAAGTGATACAATCAAATTATTATCATGTATAAATGACAAAAAAATTATAAAAGAAAGAAAGAAAAAGGTGTTTACTTAAAATTAAAATGCTACAATCACGGATAGCTTGTTAATTATTAGATACTACTATATTAAATAGAATTGTCTATAACGGCTCCTCGACTTAATATTATTTACTAGTTGACGCATTGTATTTCGTTTATAATATGTCAGCTTACAAGTATGATATCATCCAATCCATCTGCTTGCCCTTAATTTTATAAACTGCGTGTAAAAGGTTTAGGCAGACTAATGGCCACCTGCCTGTTTCATCCTTGGCGATAACTTTTGTTGGTGGATTGGTTCCTCGCCATCACACGGATGTATAGGGTGCTTACATGCTCAATTAAAAGATGCACTAAATGACGATTGCACTAGTCGGCTCTAATGACACCCATGGGTCGTGATTGGCGCTATTCTATTCTATTCGAAGCAATTACTTAGAATTATACATTCTTACTTAGTATTATAATCGATCACAAATCCAACACCCTCGAGCTGTGTCTAGACTAGCCAGCTATCGTGAAACACGCATGTATGCTCGTAACTGAGTAATGAGTTAATATATTACAAATATTATTATAAATAATTATATTTTATTAATTACAATATGAAAAAAGGGAGAACGAGATGGCCCAATGGTAAAACCACGTGAATCTTAACCGATGATCGTGGGTTCAAACACGGGCAAGCACCACAGAATTTCATGTGCTTAATTTGTTATTATTATATATAACGGTGAAGGAAAACATCGCGAGGAAACCTGCATGTGTCAAATTTCACTGAAATTCTGTTACATGTGTATTCCACCAAATCGCAGCAGCATGGTGGAATAAGCTCCAAACCTTCTCCTCAAAAGAGGAGAAGAGGCCTTATCCCTGCAGTGGAACATTCACAGGCTGTTACTAATTACACGTATGTTAATAGTAGAAAATCGAAAGCAACCATTAAAAAAAGATCCAAAACTAGACCCAAATAGTCTTCCTAAAATGCATTTGATGCAAGAATCGCTTTGTCTGCTTTACATAGTTGAGTGAAAATCCAATTTAAACTGACACTAATAAATGAATTATTTGAGGACTAAGAACAGAAAAAAAATAAAGATAATCATATTATATATCCAACCAATTTTGATAATTTCAATATATAAACGCCATAATATAATCAGGATATGTTTAAAATAAAAATAAAACATTTTGGAAATAGAATATCTGATTATCTATAGAATTTAAAAAAAATCTTTCCTTATATTTATTATAAGTATATTGCTAGGATTTACAGATGGGGGACCATATATAAATTATAATCCTGCATTATGTTTTATTTATCAGAATAATTAAACGCTGAAATAATCGGGAGAGGTGTTTTGTAGATTTACTCTTGACCCAGTTAATGTGTTATCGCAGCGACGAATGTTAACTTATAAAAATATAATATAATGATATATTTAAATAAAGGCTCGAACATTTATTAACAAGTCAGCACTCTACTCGTTTTAATTGCATAGAATAATAAGTAGTGGTTAAAAATTACGAATTTAAATTCAAACAATAGACTATGTTTAAATTAAGTTTACAGAGCGCTCACATGCGCTTGTAATTTTTTTTTTTATAATAATATTTATAAATGTTGAATTCAAAACATTTTCAAAACAGCTTTAGTTCCGTGGTACTATTTTCTATAACATTTATTTACTACTTAGTTAAGCTTTTGCAATTTAACAGTACCTAAATGTTTACTCGACTATCTATTTGTGTCAGGAAGAATTACCGGAATATTATTGATTTAATTCGAGGCTAGACAATGTTTATAAAGAGTCGCGAAAAAGTTAAATATTATCTGTCTGGTATTTGCTAATGTTCCATATTGGGACATGTACTTTTGTCATATATTAATTATGTTTACTTAATATGGACGTTCTATACATTTAAAATGTATCGTACTGACACTGTAAGAAAGAATCTGCCATCCTCAGATACACCGATCTAAGATTTTATATCGCTTATGGATAAATTTCAAAGAATACATCAGCCTAGATAGAAAGCCATAATACATCAATGCAATGTATTGATACAATAGAACTAAAAATATAAAGGGATAATGCCCATCCAGACGGTGACGATAAACAAAAGCAAGCATTATTGTACTTTATGAAGAAAGATATATTTTTTTGATTGTAACAACAAAGAATTAAAAGTCGATCACTAATAAAAACTAGATACGCAGTCCCGTTCAAAAATCATTTTAAAAGTGTCCCTTAATGTTTTTATATAGTTGTAGTTGAAACAAAAACACAGTTGTATTTACAAAACACACACACTATTACTCATTTTGAATTTGAATTGAATTCGCCATTAGCACAAGGGCTGAATGGAGCCGAATTGTTCAATATATTTATTTTCATACTCTAATTTTATATATATTTTTTGTAATTATGTCAAAGGTGTGGTATGAATATAATAACCTGCATGTAGGTAATATGTTTTTGTATAGGAAAAGACAATAATAATAATCAATGAAACTAAGATATCGACTTCATTATTTATTTACATAATCAATCATTAATTTTTGAATTTGTAGTATTCATTTTTATTAAATTTTTAGTATTAAATTTAAATCAAACATAAACATAACATCAGTGTACAAACATAAAATAAAATTTATCAATGATTATATAATAAAATTCATCGAGATCTCAAATTGAAAAACTTCTCCTTCTCAGTCAGTTAATTTTTTTTTAATGTTTTCATCTGCAATCAGTCCTTGGACTATAAGCGGATAGTTGGTGCGATACTTGACGTGATGAGTGAGCCTTCCATCGAGAGCCGTTCTCGTGTTATGAGGGTGCTACATCCTCTCGTGCAGCTGTAATACATCATAGTGCAGTATCAGCGAAGGTAGCTGTGGTGATTCCCGTTACTACTGGCTGGTCTGCCGTGAAGATTGTGTACAACACTGGACCCAACCCTGATCCTGCGGGACACCCGCTTTGATATCATGGAAGTCTGACGTTTCTCCTGAACTTGGAAAATCTATGTGGAAGATATTTTTTGATCTTATAAAGAAGTCCTTCATGCCATACTTTGTCAAATGCCTGCTGTATATCAAGAAATGCCGAAGAACAATACTCCTTATTTTTTAGGGATTCTCTTATTGTATAGGTCACCCGATGGATTTGTTCGACTGTTGAGTGGGATTGTCGAAACCCAAATTGATGGTCAGGTAGTATTTTGTCTTCAGTCAGAATAGGCAGTATTCTTTGCAATATCATTTTTTCGAAGACCTTGGACAGAATTGGTAGGAGACTGATCGGAAGATAAGATTCAATTTCATTTGGTGGTTTGCCTACCTTGTGGATCATTATTATTTTTGAGACTTTCCACAAGGCAGGGAAGTATTGTACTCTCAAAAATTCCAATTAATTGCTTAAATTAATTGGAATTTTAAAGCATTTAGTTCGGGGTATGCGAATGATTATACATAAAATTCTAGGGCAAAGCCATGTAGGTTAGGTTATGTTAGGTTACTTTTAGTATATTCCGAATCGGCCCATGTCCATGTCTAAGACAGAGTACTACTGTATCATTTGCTGACTGTTTATACCGGAAAACCGGAAAGTGAGAACATAGGTTCAAAGTTGAACCCAGAGAAAACAAAATTTATGACAAACGGGAAGAAAACCACCAAACATCTAGGAAATAACCAAATCGATTACACCGACGAATACATCTATCTGGGACAGCTAATAACACAAGAGGATCCTATACGCAAAGAAGTTGAGAGAAGAATAACAAATGGCTGGAAGAGATATTGGAGTCTGAAAGAGGCCATGAAAGATAAAACTCTTCACAGAAAAAACGTGAATAAAAAGGTGTTAAAAGTTTTTTCTTTTACACAGGTGTTGAAAAGTTTTATTATATGGCAGCCAAACATGGGCTTTAACAAAAAATACGACGAGAAAACTGGAAACCTGCCAACATGCAATGGAAAGAAGTATGCTGAATGTGAAAAGGTCGGACCGAATAAAAAACCATGTAATCAGAAAAATACGAAGGTCATAGACATAACATCCAAAATAAGAAGACACAAATGGCAATGGGCAGGGCACATGATAAGAGACCAAGATAAATAGAGCAAAATTGTGAGACGATGGTACCCTAAAGAAAGGGAAAAAGAAAAGGGGCATGATGACATTAGGCAAGTAGCAGGAGTAACGTGGAATAGAGTGGCCTAAGATAGACAGGAAGGGAAAAGGTTGGAGGAGGCCTTTGCCGATTGGCAAACAGACCTACAAAAAATAATTAAGTATTAGAATAGAATAGATTAAGATTAGTTTAGCTACAGAAAAAAATATATTTGTATATCCATACACATAGCTATTAGTTCTTAATACTTTGTAAATAGATATTAAATTGGTCTGAATAAAGGGCTTTATTATTAATAACAATTACATAATGGTAATATTAATACTTACCGAAAATATGAAACTCCATCCTTTTTCAGCGTCCTAGACGTGTGACTTTTGCATTTTTTGAACGAGCATTGACGTGTTCTCTGTCAACGCGTCCGAATGGTACTAAATTAAAGGCTTGGGTGCGCTCATTTGGTGAGGACGTTTTTTGTAGCTGATTGTGTCTAGTTGTTATTACTGATCGAAGTAGCTTCTGAACAATTCATGACCACGTCAGCCGAAAGAAAGAGGGGTACCTTTTTCCACAACGAGCTCAAACATTGCTCCTGTGTAAGAATTTGTAAATTGATCATATTTAAAAAGATGTGCCTTAAATATCTCTATTTAACTGCTATACTGATTAACTGATGTAGTTTTATACCATACTTAAAAAAAAAATTAATATTGATTTTTGATACTATTTTTTAAAATTTAGTTTGAAATAAGTATTTATTTATGTAATCATTACTTACTTTGGAACCTTACTTAAACAATATTAAAAAATTCGCGTACGAGGCGTGCAACATACTACACACATGTACACACGGTACAGTACTAATTATGACTAAGGAGGCAATGATAATGTCAAGAAAGCCAGATGGATTTTCCATCCTTAATCTATTCAAAAATAGAAAATCAGTGTAAAATTGGCGGAGATTTCGAAACATATATACATATATACAAGTCATTCATAGGCAAGACAATAAATATTATAAACAATTCAGTAATTTGCTTTCATAAACAGTCCAAGGAAAAAAACAACTCTCAAAAGAAAATATATTAGATGATCTAAAAATAAAATGAATAGATAAGTAATTGTATCACGAGAAAATAATATTTCGAGGAAAGAAACTCTCCGTAGGCTCCGTAGACATAGCAGACAAAGTATTTAAAATAAATCTAAATATTATAGCAAAAAGATTAAAGCAAACAATACATTTATTTGTGTTTATTTATATAAAGATAATACTATTACCAAATGTAATTTAGTGTATATAACATCAGCATGACAATCACTCAGTCAGGTGTGAGAGTCGTACATAATATTAATTTAGTGGTATCCTATGATTACGACAATGAAAAGAAAATAATATGTAGCAGATACTCGCAAGCTATAGTTTATCCTTCATTGAGTGCAAAATTTGCAGTTTTATTATGTCTAAACTAGTTGATTTCATGTGTAATTGCATTTCAACGTGGGTGAACATTCAAGAAGTAAATGTATATTGACCATGTTCTTGATTCTAAATGATAATTGATTAAACTGTTACTGCATTATGTTTGAACACAAAATTGTGCCGATTCGTGCTATTTAGCAGAAAAAATACAAATTTTCTTAGTATGGTTATGGTCAGAGCACGATTACAATAACTAAAATAGTATTAACAAAAACTAAAATAAACTGCTGGTCAATCGTTTTTTAATAAAAGCCGCGTTTAGTTGTTATTTTTCAAATAAGTTTTGTCTGAGAAATCAAACAAGGTATCGATTTGCACTAACCATATAGTAGAGAGCATTTCTAGCTGGGAATTATAATACATATAATGTGATTCCCAAACATCATCTTTGAATATACCTAACAGGTACTGTAAAACTGCACCTGCTGTAGACACCAATTAATTCCGAATAGACAGACTTCGTTAATCAAAAACAAAATAACCTAATAAAACGGGCTGTTTCAGCCTCAAAGTGTTTTAACCAAACTTAAGTTTTTTTTTGGATACCAAGTAGATGGCGTTACGTAACAATTTGAATTGTATGTAACTTCTTCTGTATAGTGAGAATAATTCAGAATTATGACGACCGTAATACACTTGCACGTGGATTTAGACCACCGTCACGTGTTTAAGTCTATCACAGAACATAGAAACGAAAAACGTTAACGTGACATCGAACCCCCAACGTGTTTTTTGTTTTCAATTTTTTTTAAACTTTATATTCCTTAAAGTATTTTGCACTGAGCGTTTAGTTGATAAAAAGGTCTTGTTTATTTTCATTATTGTACTTTTCGTACTTAGCTTTTGTAGATTTGTGTTAGAGGCTTCGCAAAAAGACCCCAAATCTTACCTAAGGCCCACATCAGTCTCAAAAGGAATTCACAGTACAGTAAGATTAATTCAGAAACATAAGGAAGGAAGAAGGATAAAACTTGCACGTGGCACAGGAGCCATAGACAAATTACTTCATTACTTAGTTAATTATTATTTAGAAAGGTTCTTAGAAATATACCGTTTTCTTAGTTCTTTAATGACCAGTTAACGATACTTTCATATCCTTGAAACTGATTTGGAAAACTTTCTTCTCTGACGATAACGCTGCATAAATATACTCCCTTCTATAAAATGTAAAATATAATATAAATATAAAAATACATGTAGTAATATTGTGTTATAATATATAAATTAGGTGAATTCGTTAAATATCGTTACTTAACGTGATATTTTTCTATATCAATTAAGTATATGGGGAAATATTATCGAGGTTTGGTGTGATTGAAGCACGTGCGTGATTGGAGAAGTTTTTGTAGAATGATAATTCGAACCAATCAAACCTTTTCACGTTTACATGATGTATATATACGAATGTTACTTATCATTATTTGATGAAGTCTTGCCGATTAAATATGGCTGAAATTTATTAAAATATTAATTACTAGTTTTCTGTTTCGGTGAGGGCGCAGGGAAAGCAAAGCTAAGACCTTCCTTGCGGTTCAAGCTTGTTTTATACAATTTTTTTTAATCGGTTCAATGGTTTAAACGTTCAAGTGAAACAGTCAGATAGTATGAGTTGCTTTCGCATTTATAATATTAGGATAGAAGTATAGATTCATCGTTGCGTCAATGATAATAACAACAAATAAAGAAGTATTCCCATTTGTATAAATATCAATATTGAAACGAATATTTTATCTCTATCTATTTATTAGACATAAAACAAACCGATTGGCGAATACAACTACAATTTGCCTCTTTTATTGTTATTATTTAGAATTAATTATTTAAAATCGAGGGTAAACATGGATCAGTATTAATTCCGTTTTACATTTTGTAGACAGTTAGGTATATTATGTAACCATATTGAGTGTATTAGCGCTAATTGGTTTCGATAACACGTTGCTCCTACCTTCCGAACTTTATTGATTGAGCTTCTACCAACCGTATAAGGATGTGAAATATTTTCCATCCACGCAGCACTCAAAAGTTACATAAAAAAACGTATTCTAATTCGACCTTGATATCTTAATTCCATAGCGCCCAAAGATTATACCTAAAAGCTTGGATATGTAGGAATAACGCGAGTATATATATGTTATGTTAACTAAGTGGTAAATAATGTATGAGCTATTATTACTTTACAGCTCCGAAATTAAAGTTAGGCGATGTCTATAAATACACTTAATTGCTTCCTACTTAGTACTTATATTAGAAAAGATAAAATAATTTATTGATGTGTTTATGTTATTGTAAATTTATCCAGCGCCAATAATCGACGCTATGACCTTTACAAGATAGGTTTAGAATCTATATTCGTAGTAGATGCGACGATAAGGGGATGTTTATAATTCACCACACTTGTCTACTTCAATTAATCATATAACTAGCTTCGAATTCCTATGAACCAATTTCAAATTATTGGTTTAGGTTTTGAATATTATTTGAACGCTCTGCTCCAATGATACACACGTGGCAGATTTTCATTCGATACTTGCGAGGCCTCACGATTCCTTCTTTCACCGATGAGCACGAGATGAAATAAATCAAACACATGATACTTCAGTGGTGTTTGCAACGGCTTGCACAATACAACTGAGGCAGCGTCAATATCGTATTATTTTCCTCTTACATTTAATTTTTTTATTTCCCTGATATAATCCTATTACTTTAACTGCGAACAAAAGATACTTTGTTAATACAAACTCTAACATAATTTACATTTGAATAATTCTATTGTAGTCAGTCCCGATATTGTATTCGTAGCTTTAAAAAATCGAATTAAAAATATATACCGGAATTGAAAAAGCTGTTATTAAACTCATAGCTACAATCCATTTTAAGTTGAAATAGTTTCGTAAGCTCTTTCATAAAATTTAAATGAGTTTAAGTATTAAAATTTGGAACCATGTCTCTAAAACAATTATAACTTGGTGCAGAATTATGAGGTTACTATGAGGCTGTCGTTCCCAGTGACATGGCCATTACTCGCCAAATTATTTATTTACTTTTTGTTTCCGTTACAAGTTACGTTTAAAGTATAGTACTTTAAATTACATATCACATTTATAACTTGGTGGTGGAGCTTTTTGGAAGCCTACTTTGCTTTCGTCATTAGAAATATATAGTCAATATCATTGATTACATTAACTTAATTATTTATTAATATTGAAAAACATTTTGTTTTTTGTAAGAAATATGAAATAATAAATTTATATTGGCAACTAGATGTAAGTAAGCTGTTTTAAATAATCAAGTAACACCGCGAACAATCTTTGTAAATGTTTATGTCAAAGATTGTTGGCGGCGACTTAATACTTCGTAAACTTGAAAGATGTTCTGCAGAGGTTATAAAAGAAGCTCAATAAACTAGTATACAAGTAAATTATCTTTATAATAGATTAGCATTATATTTTTTTAAATAATTTCGATTTAAGCGGAGTACTAATTATTTGTAAATAGTACCACAAAAAGTTATCGTAAGTTTTTTTATTTATAAAATATCTAGACGGACAATAAAAGGCCACCTATTGATAAGTGATTACCACCATTAACTGTTCCTTACATCGCCAATGCGTCACCAACTTTGGGAATTATGATACCGTGTCGTTGCTTACCAACAGGCACGACAGCGGTCAAACGCTTGACTATTAAAGAAAAAAAATAAAAAAAATACCCCTTGTACCTGTAGTTACACTGGCTCGCTAACCCCTTAAGCCGGAACACAATCATACTAAATATTGCTGTTTAACGGTAGAATAGCTAATGAGTGCGTGGTATCTACCCAGACGGGCTTGCACTAAATGTTCATGCTAACAGTTAAAAACAATAGAGTTTAAATATATGATTTTGTATGATCATGTAACAAGAGCAATATCAAATAAAATTCTATAGAAATTAAAACATGATCCAGGAAGAAGTATGTGGCATAAGGCGATTATAATATCTTTACGACGACTACTGCCAACCTCCGATATAAAGTTAGTCCTTATGGAGCCAGCTCGGATGCATTTAATCAAGTATTATATTACATTATGAAATCACAACAAATTGAAATCTAATACGAAGTTCGAAGGAATATTATTCAGACTTTTGCACTGAGATGATATTATTGTTTATTATAAATAATTACTAATTTTATGTAAATTTTTGTTTTTATTTTTCAGACCCACACAAAAATTCATAATATTGAGGTGAACATTTCACACTATTATCACATATATCACGGTTTATAGCATTTATAACTTACTTTTAATATTTTTCCGATAAACATACTGAGCACTAATTTTAAACATTGTTGCTTAAAATATTAATTAGGATCAGTACTCTTTAATGAAGAAAAAATTATTCCCAATATGCCTTGGGACTTATTAGTTTGTACATTATGTTCCTTTGTACAATCAAGCAAAAATTAAAAGATTTATATTAAAAATATTTATTATATTATACTGTACATACAAAGGTACCTTAACATTTTATATAATAAAACCTTTCACCAGTGAACCAACACAGCTGTACTCTCTACTCCCTCACACTCATACTTGTTGTTCGGCAATCCGAAAATCCGAAAGGCACACGATTGTTAGTACTGCCAATATGATCTTGGAGAAGAAATTAAAAACAAAATAGTTAAATAATGGTTATTTTATTGAGTGCAACTTGTTTTGACGCTAAGAAAAAATAAATAAATTTGAATTTGAATTTCGTTCTTACGTGACCCTTCTACCCAAAAAGCATTTTCTCCTGTCACGTTTACAGCGTTGCACGCGCTTTAATTAGTTTTTTGCCTTATTATCTAATGCTACCGTACTATTTAATGATGTTTTAATAATACTGTACGTTTCTTAATATGATTAAGAAACGTACAGCGCCATCTATTAACACGGAGAGTAAATAGCAACCAATGGAAATTTTAGTAATCAGAATTTTTACAATTGATTTTTTTTTTAAGAGCTACATAGAATTGTGACCTGATTCTCTGTGTGATATAAATATTCGAACATATGATAACTGATAACCCAGTAAGGTAAAATATAAAAATAAAGTTAGTGTTTTAATACACCGTTACAAGTACTTCATTCAAACGCGCAATTGCGTCATTAATAAATAGATATATCAAAGAACAACAAACGATATTATTAAAAATAAACTTAGAATTGAAGCATGAAACTGCAAATAAGAAATTTTATTTGTATGATCAAAGTAATTTATCACTGTACGTTGTTTTGATTATAATACTATTTATAATAGCTGTTCCGCACGGTTTTTCGCGCGGTAAACGTCCCTACTCGGCACCCTAACGGCAGACCTAACGAAGATATTAAGAACAACAAACTGAAAATGCAAAAATGATTTTTCAATTCCTACTGGTTCCAGGGATTAGCGCGTTCAAACAAGAAAAAAACAATAAATTTACGCAAAAACTACTAATCGGATGGATACATTCTTTTGTATAATAGATCTAGTTCTCTAAAATGTCTAAATAAGTTTCATATAGGTAAGTAAATTTTATAAAATAAGGCATAGAAACCATTTTAATATTTAAAAAAATGAGGAAAATTTTATCGAATTTCAGTCTGATCTATGAAACTTTGTCTCATTCCACATACCCCCTCAAGTATATTTTCTTACACTTTCATCTAAAATTTATTTTATCTACTTGTGACATCTTTATAAACAAGGTTAGCTCTATTGCATTGTAAAATCAATTCATCACATCAAGGTAGATTGAAAAGGTGCATTTTGCTAATCAAAGGGGTTCGTGCTTTATCTGATTAAAGGTCTCTATCATGGTTTTATGCACAAACAAATAAATTATTTCCACAACGCAACAGTGCACAGCATACTTAGGTCACATCAATCTTAACAAAGATGTGGTGATGTTTTTTGCGTAGCAAAATACGATAATAATAGAAACACGATAATAATTTGCGTATTATTTTTAAGAGAAGAAAACACCTTAACGTACATATATATTATTTACGTACGTATATAAAGACTTTTATTATTACAGAGAAACGCAATTACGTCTTTATTTCAATTCTCCCAATTGTTGGATATATCATTATATATATATATATATATATATATATATATATATTCCGTGCAATAGTACTCCATGCTGTTTTCTTATCACTTTCATTTAATTTACATCTTATCTTATTGATTAAAGTTTGATTGAGCCTTTCATTAAGTCCATTTGAAAATGGTGTATCCACAGCTGTAAAAATTATTCTTATATTCTCTTTCTTTAAAAATTCTTTAAATTCTTTTGAATTTATACCAGGGTATTGGTCAGTTAATACCATATCTATATTATAGTTTTCCGTCACACTCTTTATAAGTTTAATAAAGTCACTAGAGTTTTGATTTTTTGATGTAGAAATATAAGCATATCTTGTGTAATGATCGACTAAAAGATGTAAATATTTTTTTGTTGACCTGGATCCTCCAAATCCTCCAATAGTATCGATAGATACAATTTCAAATGGTCGTGTTGCTGGACCTAGATGTGACATGAAGCCGTATTTAGATCTTCTTCTTGATTTGTTTTTTATGCAAGTCTCACATTCATCACAAGTTTGTTTGATGTTTGTGATCATGTTCTTTGCGGTGTAGAATGGTGTTATTTTATTTATCATTTGAGTTCTCCCAATGTGACAATAAAAATCGTGCACCTTTTTTATTAGATTTTTGCTCAGTTCTTCTGATAGTATGATTTTTTTCCATCTTTTATTATTTTTGTAATAAATTTCATTTTCTAATATAAATTTTCCTTTTTGTAGATCTTGATTCTTATACTGGTCATTTTTTATATTTTGTAGGCTTATTAAATTAACTACTTTTAAACAATCATCGGTATTTTCATAAGTTTCTAGAACTGGGTGTCTGCTTAAGCAGTCTGCTTCAAGGTTTGATTTTCCTGGGTTATATTTTATTTTGAAATTATATTGTGATAAATAGTACATCAAATCACCTAGTTCCTCGTCAGTCCTTGCTCTGATGTTCATATTTTCTAGTGGCTTATGATCTGAGTGTACTATAAATTCCTTTCCCATAAGCCAGTGTTGCCAATATTTCAAAGCTTCTTTAATTGCCAGACATTCTAGGTATATTGCTTTCTTCTGTTTTTGAGTTTCAGTTAATTTTTTTGAAAAATAAGCTACTGGTTTGTTATTCCCGTTTTCATCTTCTTGTTTCAACACTGCTCCCACTCCTCTGATACTCGCATCCGTATAAATGTTTATTGGTAGTTCAGGATTAAAGATATTGAGAATGGGTTTTGAACAAAGCAATATTTTTATTTTATCAAATGCCTCCTGACATTCTGCTGTCCATTTGAATTTTACATCTTTCCGTAATAAATTGTGTAATGGGTCCAATATAATTGCACTGTGTGGTATAAATTTATGATGAAAATTTACTTTTCCTAGGAATTGGCGTATATTTTTTCTGCTTTCAGGAACTGGAAAGTTTTTGACAGCAGATAAATAATCTTTCAGAGGTCTAACTGAATTGTTTTCTATGATGTGACCTAAATATTTTGCATATCTTTCCGCAAAAGTACATTTTGAAAACTTCAATCTAAAACCTTCCATTAGTATTGCCTCGAGTAGTTTTGATATGTGTAGTATATGTTCTTTAAAAGTCTTTGAAAAAATTAAGATATCGTCTATAAAATTAATTGCAAAACTAGAGAGTTTATGTTTTCTTATAATGTTTCCCAATATTCGCTGGAAAATGGCTGGAGCAGTCTTCAATCCAAACGGAAGACATGTCCATTGAAAATGGCCCTCTTGTGTGACGAATGCAGTTTTGTGTCTATCTTGTATTTTTAAAGGGATTGACCAAAATGCTGAATTTATATCAAAAGTAGAATAATATTTGCAGTTTACAGTTTTTATCATTAAATCCTCAATCAACGGAAAAGGTTGTGACTGTGGAACGACAATCTTATTCAATTCCCTAAAGTCAATACATAACCTTGTTTTCCTTTCATCTTCTTTTTTATAAGCCAGAGTTACTGGAGCAGCAAATGGGCTATAAGATTCCTCAATTAAATTCTTCTTTAATAGTTTGGATATTTGATTTTCTATTTCTTTTCTATCCTCAAATGTGCATTTGTATGGACGTTTGCAGCAGTATTTATCTACCATCAAGTCAATATGAGCTTCATAATTTTGTACAGTTCCGATGTCATATTTATCTTTAGCGAAGACTTGTTTGTATTTTTCTATCAACTTATCAATTTCTGATTGTTGGTATAAATCAAGATGGTTTACAAACATTTCAAATCCTCCTAAATTAATATGTTCATTAAAATTTATTTCACATTTATTAAAGTGTTTGTTTTCTTGTTTTACAACCTCAGATTTTAAATTATGATTTTTTTCATTTATGTCACCTAGTACATGAGGAATTTTGACATTTGTTAAATTTGAATTATTATTGTTTTGGTAATCTTTGTTTGTCGAATCTTCTTTAGTGAAGCTTAAATTTTTTTTTTCTGGCTTGTTACATTGTATGATCTTTAATTCTTCATTTTGCATTAATTTGAAGTTTTTGATACAATCCAAACCAATTAGAAAATCGTGATTAAAATTTTCATTATCTATAACAAAAATATCCATAACTCGTTCAATATTATATATTCTTATTTTTAGTTTCACTATACCTTTCGTTTTCTTCTCACCATTAATAGTCTTCAAGTTTGCTATTTGTATATCTTTTATTTTTTCTTTTGGATGTATTTTCAGTAATTTTGCATTAATCAATGATACATTTGAACCTGAATCATAAATTCCAGAAACCTTCAAAGTATCATTTAATAGTAACTTTACTTTTATTAATGGTGGCACCTCTAGTTTTTTGGATTCTCTTCATTCAGTTCAACTTCCAATTCTGAATTATTTACAGTTTTTACGACTGCTATCTGATTTTTACCTTTAAACCAACAATTTTCCTCAGAATGGTAACGTTTTCCTTTTTTCTCTTTCATGCAGATTGAGCATGACTTTCTTTCTTCATCTCTTTTTGGTTTATATATAATACTTTTTTTTTCAAATTTATTCTTACTAACTAGATGTTCCAATTTTCCAATTTCATTGTAGAGATCCTCTGTTCCTTGTAAAGTCTCTCTATCAATCTTATCCGCAACATAATTGGGTAACCCAAATGTTATAAGGTCTATAAGCGTTCCGGTGTCAATTGATTTCCTTATTTCTAGTAACATTTTCTCTTTTTTTAGAGCATAATCAAGTAACAAACCTGCTTGATATTTAAAAGATAGAGCATATCTAATTGGTGACCAGCCTTTATTTGCAAATGTCTCACAAAAGTTTTTTTCCCATTTGTCCCATTCTGATTCTATTGTAAGTTTCATTATCATGCAGCTATACCAATCTACACTAGAGTACTCCATAAAATTTTTTAGAATTTCAATTTTCTTTTTATCTTCTTTTATTTGAAAACGTTCACATTCTTTATTAAAATCCTTGATCCATTGGTATGCATTTGAGTTTCTGCTACTGAATTTTTCTATCACAAAATCCTTAGCAATTTTCCCTAAATTTTGAGTTTCAGTTTTTATTTGCTTAGTTTCAAGCAATTCCTCTAACAGTTTTTCTAGTGTTTTATTTGAACTACTAGGTATCGATTCAGTATTATTTGCTTGTTCAGAGATTTCTTCTAAGTAAAAATCATTAAACTGTAAGTTATTTTCCTCATCTAAATATATTTTTGATATACTTGTTGTCAAGGTTATCCATATTTTTCTTGTTTGATGTCTTTTATTTAATGATTTTTTTACTTTGGCATAGTTTGAAGTATTGCAAATGATTTGATGTAGGTTTGCAGGTTGGAACTCTGCTGGCATTTCAAAAACCTTTCCTTCTGGTGTACCTATTGAGGTTATACATATGATGTTTGACTTTCCATCGGCTGTTGGTTTCACAGCAAAATCAAACCTCAGCTTTTCCATTTTTCATGAAATAATTGCAGTAAATGTTGTTTTATAATGATATATCCAACAATTGGGAGAATTGAAATAAAGACGTAATTGCGTTTCTCTGTAATAATAAAAGTCTTTATTCACAAAACGTATTTACATTTTCCTAATTACGTTTCACAATAACAAAATATTCACTCACCTGTAATAATAAAAGAAACAACATTTAAAGCCTTTACTTCAGGTGTTTTTATGTTTAAATCTAGGTAAGTTAATTGCTACGAAAAATATATTGTTACTTTTTTAAAATAAAACGTCAATGTCAGTCTTTGTCGATAATGCGGCAGAGACAAACTTAAGAAAAACGATCGTACACCACTGAAGAGGTTTTCTTTACATATATATATATTATTTGTACATATATTATTATTCTACAGGAATACAATTATTTACCTCATTTTATAAATGCCTTGCCAAACCTGTGGATTGGATTATAAACATGAGATAGTATTGTTTGCTGATGACACTATATTATAATTTTTTAATAAAAATATGTCAATATCTCCCGCTCAATTTTTTATATCATTTTAGTCTATATTAATCCATTGCTGTATCCGAATATTGCCCTGATCTTAACCACGATTTTCTGAGAGCTTAAGAACATTGACCATCGTCTCTTCTAACCATATGCCCATTTCATTTTGAACCGTTACTTAAAATGGGTAAAACGCATTGATTGAACACCATGGTCTTCTTACGTGTATGGTTTATAATTTGAAAGTGTCTTCGAGTCTATCGAAGAAAAAATCTGTTAAATAACCATGGTGTGCTAAATAACATTATTTAAATCTTACTATAAAAATTGACTGCCTCGTTAGTCTAGTGGCTAGATATAAGGCTGCAGACCCGGCGGTCCTGGGTTCAATTCCCAGGTCGTCCAATAAATAGTTATTGGGTTTTTCTGTCAGAAAATTCTCAGTAGCAGACCGGAGTCTGGAAGTTGGAAGTGTGTACACTCCCGTGCCTCGGAAAGCACGTTAAGCCGTTGGTCCTGCGCCTGAACTCTTTCCGGTCGTGTCGGCTTGCCGTCCCATCGGATTATGAGAGCTAAGGAAAAGAGAGTGCACCTGTGTTTGCGCACACACTTGTGCACTATAATATGTCCTGCGCAGTTGGCTAATCTCTCTTGAGATTGGCCGCCGTGGCCGAAATCGGTCTGGAGGACCTTATAACAATTTTAAAAAAATTCACATTAACAACGATAATACCTTGAGGATCGAATGCCAAGCTCTAGGCTAAGCTTAGGACTCTGAAATGTGAATGTGATAAAAGTTTGGTTAACGTTGATTTTAGTTTTTTTTTATTTTTTAGATTAGGTAAAGTCGATAATTATAAGACTACCTAGTATTATATCACTAACGAGTAATGAGACACCACCTTCTAGTTACATTTAAAATTAAATTACCTACATTTATCTCCACCTATGTAGCCGAGGTGGCCCAGTGGTTGGTTAGGTTAGAATCTTAACCTAGTCTAGCATCACTGAATTTGCATGTGATTAATTTGTGTATATAATTCATTTCATACTCGGCGGTGAAAGGAAACATCATGAGGAAAAGTGCATTGGTCTAATTTCACTAAAACTCAGTCAGTTGCATTGAAGCAGCGTGGTGGATTAAGCACCGAAACATCTCTTCAAAGGGAGACGAGCCTAGCAGTAGGACATTCAAAGGCTGTTACTTGAATTTATACCCACGTATTAGGTTAAAGAAATTATTACAAAGGCATAATATTCTAGTTTCAATAATATGATTTTAAAGATAAAAAGCGTAATAATCATTTAATAAGAATCTTTCTAATAAATAAACATATGTGTAAATTAAAATAAATTTGCACGAGTTTTTAACCCCTTACCGCATACGAAGCCATATATGGCTCCTCGAAGTTCTATTTTTTTACAGTTAATTTCAATATTAAAATAGAAAAGTAAAAATTGTATTGTATTCATTATTTTATCGTTAGACGGAACATTTTTTTTTTTGTATATGGTAAATCTATGGTAAATTGGCTATTTGAGGATATTTGGAGCGCGGCACGCCGGTGAATTGCAACGAATTCCGGGGAACATTCACTAGTGAAAAAAATATACATGTCGGAAAGGCTATCTTCAACTAAAATTATTATATACTCCTTGGATCATCCCACATAACGAGTATTAGTTATGTTTGAGTTTATTTTTCTTTGATTTTTTACCCTTTTTTTGTAAACGCCATATATGGCTTCGTATGCGTTCCAGCTACAACATCGTTTGCCATACATATAAAAAACAATTTAATGTACTTCCTTCATAATTCACGCAGTAAGGGGTTAACGCTTAATAAAAATGACAAGCAGCACTCATTTTAACACGTGCTCGACTTGTTGCTTAATTTATTATATGCACTGCACAGAAAATATGTCGCGAGGAAATTTGTGTTTCATTAAAAAATTACTAAGTACATTCATATGCCAATGCAATTGCAATATGCTCTTAATATATCGTTGGCATAGTTCAATATTATTAACGAGATATGGCCAATATTTTATAGTCTTAGTTGTGTACTACAGAATGGTTAAATTTGATATATAGTTATAAATTCAGACGGATATTTGGAATAACACTTATATCCAAATCACTTTACATTGAGAACATTTTCACATAGTAAAATATTTGGTGTTATAAGTTTACTTTATACCAATGGCTGGAAAGTAATAATTAATTTAACAAAAATCTCGTTTTCATTGTCATATCTTATACTTAATGTTTTTAACATGTTTAGACATCTGAACGTGCTTACAAAAATGTCTTGTCAATGCACGTCAAAAGCGCTTGTTTAGACATTTTAATAGCAACCTAATCGTAACCATGATTAGGGCATGTATGCCGCGTACTAATTAAGCAATTTTGTATAGACTATTCCTATGAAATAAAAATATAAAGCTACGACATTCCCAAACATCCCCGGCCTAATTTTCAGTAAATTGACATTACTAACTGTATCATTTACATAAATATATGATTTTTATTTTATTAATAACATTGCAATAGATATTGAATCATACCGGATACGTGAGATTTTCAAAGCAAGTTGTTTACTTGCTATTTGTTTAACTGGATTTGTCAAACAATAACAATTTACAAACAACGTCTACAGTAATTTGTTAGTACACCATTAATGGGTAAATATAGTGAATATGACACGACCAATATGATATCATTCAATTTTACTGCTTTAGAGGCGACCTGCGATAACCCGGCGAACTATCGCACTGAGTCTCCTAGATGTGATCCCCATACGTAATTGGAATTCATGTTGATAGTTTTAATAATTAAAAACGATATTACGTATTTCCTACCCTCTTATTATATTACATTGTCATTATTACATGTCTTATTGTACCTTTTCTGCTCTCTTCCATTGTTACTTCGCAACTAACTGTTGTCTATCGCATTGTAAATAACACCTACGAAATAAACAGAAGATTATAATTTGAAATAATGTCGACTCGTGCACAAGTGCAGTCTTACTACTTTCTGATGACTCATTATTCCACAGAAATTAGGAGCGATTGAGGTACAGAGAAATTATTATATTTCGTGTACATTTTTATATGGCACATAAGTGACTATAAAATATTAAGAAGATCAATTGCGGTCAACAAGTTTCGGGTTGACGGGTCACAGGCGTCTTAAACGACATTTTATAGTAGTCGAAAACACTAAAATGATATTTCTAAATACCGACCGTCAATGATTAGTTTATATTCTTCGTGTTTGCTTTTATATTGATAATCGACGTTATTGTGCTGATGATAAGCTTCTCTTTCAATAATAACGCTATTTCGAAAGGAAATTTACTGAGAAGCGATCGTATGTACGTTCACTAGCTTCTTCCTGCGGCCTCAGAATTGTGGATTTGCAATCAACCCTGGAGAGGGCGCCGCCCACACTCCTGATAACAAACCGATTCCCATCGCTGTCGTCTCTCTTATCACAGACCTGTTGTTTCTCTTTCAACTCACGCACTGTTTTGATGTTTCATTATCACGTTTCAATAGGTTATTCGTCCGACCGTTTTACACAACAAAGAGCTTACACAATTTTGTTTATGGACTAGCACAGGATCCTAACAGAGTTTAAATCGACTTGCCTTAAGTTGTCAAAGTTGAGTTTGAGCCTCGTAATGGAGAGACCCAGCTCGCGGAAGCTGTGGTCAGCGAAATCTGGGAGCTGAGAGTAGGAGATGTCGAGACCGATTTTTGTTTCGGGACTGAACTTGTTGGTAAGGGCGCGTGCAATGTCTTCGTAGGTGTTGATGCGTTGACATATCACGAGGATAGCACCGGTGCCGACATCCTCGCGTCGGCAAGTACATGGAGAAATCTCGCGCCTCATGGCACAATGCAGGCTAGCACCGGCGCCGAGCTGGCCGGCCAGCGCGCTCAGGAAGGCGGCAGCAAGCGCGAGCGCGATCATCGTGTGAGCCGGTCGGGGCTGTTCGCGCTACTGCCGAATGCCGCTGCGCGCACGCTGCCGCTCCCGCGCACTCTGGCCACCGCGCGCCGCCACCGTCGCTGCGACGCTCATCGCGCTACGCACCGACTTCGTCACGCACCAATACTGCCCATACGCAATCTGCATTTTTATTTTCAAAAGTTTACACAATTTATATTCCGTATAAAAAAACCCATAAATATATATTTTAAGGCCAAGTGTGTTTAAGTGGTGCACCAATATTGCAAAATATTCTCCAATCAACAGAATATGCAGTCAGTTACTACGCGCAACTTACGCGCAACGACTCAAAGTATTGATAATTTGATATTTTATCCGATTCCTTACCGAAGTTTAAGCGTAAAATTTTCAATGTACTATTAGAGTTTTCATAATTAATTGGTAATAGTTGTATTTCTTTTTATTTTTTTTTAGAATACATTTACCACATTTGTTTTTTAAAAAAATTGTTAAAATTGCATGTTAGTAAAAAAAATGTTTGTCAAACAACTAGACAGTATTAGTTACCTTGTCAGACTCGTGCATATCTGTAATGGGTACATGTATCAGATATTTATATTTTACTAAATAAGTGTTGTACTGTAGATGGGCCTTTTCAAATAAATAAATAAAAAAAATCTTATAAAAATTAAAATTCGTATTAATAATAAAGACAAGGATGACATAATTTATATAATATACCTTTAAGATAGTGAGTTTCATACGTTATTAAAAGCAAAGCAAGCAAGCACTGTCATAGGATACAGATAACGAATAATTACATCAATAAAAGTGAGTAGGTACATAACAATTCCAAGAAAATAACCAATAAATAGTAAATGATAACATTCGCATAATCGACGGACATCTATAACGAAAGAAAACGATTATTTTGTAAAATACATTCAAAGTAATAAATATTGAATAATAATTGTTTATTTGATATAATTAAATATTATTTCGATTTCATTGATCAATTTGCAAAAGTTATATTTTTCAAACATAGGCCCGATTATATCATTAGTTATACTAGGTATAAAGCGACCACGTCCCGATGTCAGCCCTCGGTATTTGTTCAATTCCGAGGGAATCTTTTTATACCCTGCTATGGCCTGAGGCCGAATAATCAACATCAATGCTTGGTATTGCTATATTGCTAAATAAAAGGTGAAGTAACACAACACAAAAATTAAATAGTTAATTCATTATTTAATATCACAGATTTAAATGCAAGTGAAATATTTGAAGTCAAGCAGTTTCAGCAATGCGAATATATAAGGAACGAAAACTGATGATTTTTATAAAACAAATTTATTTATTTAAAAAGTTTCTTCCTCAAATATCAAAAGTCTGATGACCTAATCATTACTCGAAACTCATTGGTCGAAATGTAACGGTAATAGTTATTGAAAATTTGTGAAACACATTATGAATTTTCATGTTTTGAACATTATTTTTCTACTCTTAAATAATTTTTTTGATAATACTAAAGTTCCTTATCTACCGAACAATAAAAAACGGTTGACAAACAGAGAAAAAAGGGTAGTAATCTGTTTTGTCTTTGTCATTGTGTAGTTGTAGATAACTATTTTTATATAATTTAATCTTTTTTGTAGAATGATATGAAAAAAAAAATAACATGATTAAAATAATTAAAAAACTGAAAATATAATCATAGCACACATCGCACTTTCCATTTGTTTCGGTTACATACATAAGCATACATTTAAAATATTAAAAATACTAAGCCTCTCAATTTTCAAACCTATTATAAAAAATGCAATACGTCAAATATAGCTATTTTAATTTATTAGGCAACAGACACATTATAACACAAAAAGTAATACAAATATAAAACAAATCGAAATTTAACAAAAAATATTTGTTGAACATCACAGTGTTAAGCTTAAAAGCACAATTTTAAAAATAATATCAATATATATAAGACGTAATGTAACTAAAAAGTTATGAATATAAATCAGAAAAAAAAATCAAACAAGAAATATTAGATTAAAATTTATAACTGAGGTTACAAAGCTATTCCGCTTTGACAACCGGAGATTAAGTTTATTTGATTGTGTTAGCATTTTAATGAAGGAATTTACTGTTGGAATATCAGCATCTTCAGTTGTAAGATATAACCGTCGCTTTTAAATTTTGCAATTTTCAATAAAAGTGGAGTGCATGGAATTGAACCGATAGCTTACCGAATAAAGACAAATAAATGACTTTGAAATTGAATTGACACGATTATTGGTCAATAACAATTTATGGTATCCTATTATAGCTTTCTCGCCGAAGTTTTTATCAAAACTTTGGAAGTAAAATGAAAAAGCAGTTGATAAATAGTTGTTTGTTTATTCTTACTCTTCATTCGATTGGAATCTACAGCTGAAGTCTAAACCAGTACCATCCACCGCGTCTTCGTCAGCGGACACCAGATACGCAATAACGTATGAATATTTGCATAGCGTGTTACATTTGAATAATCCCAAGATGCTTAACATCATTTTTTTTAGATATCTTAAAATGTACGACACTTTGTACGGGATTGGCTGAAATTAAAGATTTAGCATCGAAACTTCACTAAGTTCCCTGTATAAGAATACAGTTCAAATGTATCTTTTAAGTTTCATGCTATTGATATTCGTCTATTCACATAATTGCCTTGAATGTTTAAAGGTCTCATGTATGAAGTAATACGTCCGTTTTATGGTTTATAAAACTAAGAGTAACTGAACATGAAAAAGAACAAGCACGCAACAGTTTAAAAAACAATCCATTTACGGATACATGGCTACTACTGTTTAACTATATAACTAGAAACCAAATTTAAAATTATCTACAAATGATTGGCCAGTAATGAAATTCCAGTAATGTGACTAAGCTGAATTTACTCCGACTGTATTTCTTACAATGCCATTGTCTATGGGCGTTGGTGACCACTTACCATCAGGAGCCCACATGCTCGTCCGTCTACCTATACAATAAAAAAAAAAATTATTAAAAGCGAAAATAAAATAACAAGGAAATGAATAAGATCAGACATCAATCAAAGACTTAGTACAGACTTTACTAAGCAATCACTTACCTTAGGTGATAAAGTTATTAAAACTAAAATATAAATAACTGCCTCGTTGGTCTAGTGGCTAGATATAAGGTCGCAGAACCGGTGGTCCTGGGTTCAATTTCCAGGTCAGGCCAATATAAAGTTATTGGGTTTTTCTGTCAGAAAATTCTCAGTAACAGCCCGGAGTCTGGAAGTTGGAAGTGTGCACACTCCCGTGCCTCGGAAAACACGTAAAGCCGTTGGTCCTGCGCCTGAACTCTTTTCGGTCGTGTCGGATTGCCGTCCCGTCGGGTTATGAGAGCTAAGGAAGAGAGAGTGCACCTGTGTCTGCGCACACACTTGTGCATTATAATATCTCCTGCACAGTTGACTAATCTCTATTGAGATTGGCCGCCGTAGCCGAGATCGGCCTGGAGGATATTATTATTAAAACTAAAATAAACTAAAAATAAAAATCTCGACACCAAATCACTGTAATAAAGAAATGTAAATAAGTAATTTTGTTTGTTGATTCTTTAGCTTTATTATAGAAGTTGGTGAGACCCTGGTAAGACAGCAAATGAGCTGATGATCTTTATAAGCCTCAACAGATGATCATAATTTATAGCTATCCATCACACATACGCTATATATATAGCAGCCATCTAGATCACATCCCACACCTCTCTTTTTACGTTGGGGGGATAAAAACAATATAACTAACTGATCTCTTTTTGCGTACTTAATATAAAGTAAAATCCTATATATGTTATATGTAATTATACATATAACATTTAAGTGTCAGGGTGCCCGATGAAGCTGATCAATGCTGCTTTCAACTTGGGCCGTCTTCTATCCAACGTGGGAGGACCGGAATCGCTATGCCTGTGCCTTAATCCCAGTGTAAGTGGGCTGCATAGCACTGCACCCATATAGGTGGACGCTCTTATCGCTCGTAATAGGGCTCTTCTGCGGAAACCGCAGAGAGTCATAGCGGTGAGAGCGGTAAGAGGTTACCGTACGATGTCGTGATCCCCTCCCCCGGCAGCGTGAGGAGTAAGCAACTTTTCAACAATATAATTAATATTATAAAAAGTCATCAATGTAGTTTTGCGATTCGAAAAGCTTTATTCATATTCAAATCTAATTAAAGTACTCTCTGCCTCGTTGTTGTAGTGATTTGTTAATAAGCTACAGATCCTGGGTTAAATAGAAAAACCAGTACGGTTAAAAAAAATATAGTTTAAAAAACTAAAAAACACGCTTTAATAATTTTCAATTACTGATATTTTATTCAACAGCCATAGAAAATCTACTAACTCAATATACTTCAATCGTTTTCAATGATTCTAAAATAATAATAAAAGCATAAAAAGAAAATTAATTTCATTGTAAAAAAGCGTGGGGTGGGCGGTGGGTGGGGTTCAATATGGATTGTTTTAAGTATATCAGTAGTATCTATTTATAAAAGTAGAGTTATTATAAAAATATAATAAAAAGCACGCTTTTTTAAGTCTTAAGCTTAATAAACACTGATAATGATCAGAATACGTAATATTTAGTATATCTTACTCGACAGTAAATCTAATATTTTTTTATTCGTGTTCTCGTAACCTAGTCATTTCATCAATTCAAAAATCGCTATCGCCTTACTCTGCCGAGGCCAGATGTCGATTTTTATCCCAATAGGAGAACATACATATGTGGGGGGAAGTGGGATTATGTGGTGGGATGTCAATCAGGGGGACACTTCGGAATTTTGCTACTACGCGGAGTTTGGCCTTCAGCCTCCCTCGCGACACGGCGTTGACCCGGCTGCACAAAAACGCACTTGGGAGGGCACAGGGTGGTGGGAAAGTTAAATTTTTGTATTGTCATCGGTCTTTAATACGTGTGCAAATTTTCAAATCAATTGGACATCTTGAAGTGGGTGAAAATTGCGTTGCAAGACTCCGTTACATAGATACATATATACATGTCATGTCAGATAGATGTCAAGCTAATAAAAGCGTTTTAAAAAGACATTAATCAAACTAACAGCATAGAGTTAGGCGCTTGTCCACGCCTCGGAAAACACGTGAAGCCGTTGCAAGCACGTATAAACACAACAAATATTTTTCAAAAGCAATAAATTATCCAGTTTTTCACTCTCAACATAAATCAAAAATTTTGCTATTTCATATTACGTAGATTTTGATTCCTCAATCTCTTGAACAACTGTAGTAATTGATAATTAATATTTGTTGTTACATTTCTATAAATACTTCAATATGCTGCAACTGTTTGGCTAGGTAATGAATATGATGTCTGTTTTGTGTCGCTCATTATCTGGAAATAGCATTTGGGGCATATAATTCGATTTGCTTTTTGGGCTAGAAATGCAAATAGTTGTCATGACCATATGACACATACGTATGACGTAATATTTTTTTCCGTTATTATTATAATATTTATTATTTGTTCTTCAATTATTTATTAAGCCCAAACCGGGTTTGATAGTTATAAATATTATGAACTAGTGTATAAAGAGCGACATGTTAGGGTGTGTCTGTTTGCAAATTTCCATGATGATCGATTGAGTAGTTAAGGAGTATTAAAGAAACAAATTCACTTTCGCATTTGTAATATTAGTAAATAACAAATCAACGGCAGATTTTGCTAAGCCTTGTCGTCATTTCGTCCGTGAAAGTTTGATAATACGTTGCAGTGCACTCACGGGTTATTCGAAGAGTTATTTTTAAAGCTGTGGTATCAGATTTTTTTTGGTGCAACGCTGCAAGGAATTGTTACAATCGTCTAAGTTCCAAAAAATTCCATTCATGATTTGTTCAATAGCTATTTTTAATTATGATATATAACCTGCACATAGCAGGTACTTTCTTATGTAATACCTGTTTTAATTTATTTTGGTACTAACTTTACAACACAAGTTGAACTTTACAAACAAACCTAGTTAAATGATTTTTAAATAACAGTATAATGATCAAACACGATTCACTTTTCAGTAAATGCGAATTATCTCTTTTTTATACTATAACTTTTGATTTATTGATCTTACGTACGCCATTTAAATGATTGAGTAGTTAAGTTTCCCAAAAATATAATCGAGGGTAAAAAAATAATTATAGCAAGTAGACTTATATAACATTACTTAATAATAATAATAAAATAATATATTTGTAGGTACTTTTACTGTGTGGTTCCGCCAAATTGGAACAGGATCATTAAATGTCATTCCATTTTTATGAAATAAATATTAAGCGTAAAAAAAGAAAAAAACGTAACCATATATATAATTTGTATACAACGTGGAAGTCTAATTAAAATGCCTCCAGGAACGTTCGCCCGTTGCAATTTTGTCAAAGTAGTTTATTCACCATCACAATTATATGAGATATAGAAACAAAGTGTGATGGAGGTAGACTAAGAAAAATCATACAGTCGAAGTCGGAGAGCATGCATAGCTCTCAGTCAGCATGTGACCACGATGGGTGCAAGTCTGTCGAACCGTCGGACTAAATAATAATGAAAAGATTTTAATAAAACCATAAAACCAAATTATACTTTAAATGCTTGCAAGAAATAAAACCCTACCAGAGTTCTAAAGCTAGAGAACTATCTAGAGAGCTTTTGGAAATATGGTGAACTATATGATTAGTGGATTAAAAAGTGACAAAGGTAGTAATGATAAATTTATTTTTGTGAATTCGGTTTATAATAATTATAGTTAGTGTATACGCACCTCAGCTGGATGCGACCACAGAATGAGGAATTTTGGGAAGCCTTTATGGATGTTCCGAATAATAAGGAGCTTTATTTAGAAAATTTAATCGTAGGTTAGCTTCTGCCATGCTACCACCTTGACATGAGGTTTTTTGATAATGTACATGACGGGGTTGTGGTTCGAAACGACGAATGATAGACATTACTAGATGCTTGTACCCTTAGTACTGGCCATAGTCAATACCGAAATTGCTTAAAATACACCTAACAACATATCAAAATAGCTGAACGAGACATAGATTCAATGTTTATTAAAATAAAATCTCTTCTGTCCTTAAAGTACTTGTTGTTGTAAAGGCAGCACAAATGTTGCTAATTTTCCTTATCTTCGGAAACGAAACTGAAGACGATAATACATACATAAAGAGAAAATCTATTTTTTATATTTATCGACGTATTACTAATGTATCCTGTGAGAATTTGATCAGTAACAATATACCTACACAATAATTCGCAAAATCTATCAGTCATTAAAAAAAAATACTTTGGAAAATACCCGAACGGACGTTTGCTCGCACGCTTCAGATACTTTACTATTTTTTTGTACAAAAGACGAGAATATAAAAGCTACACATATATACAAAATCCGTAAGTCCATTAAATACATTTGTTAAGAATAATAAGATTCAGATGTAAACAGTTATAATATAAATTTATATCTAATTTCTTATATACTTGAGTGCTGATATAAAAAAGTTATATTGGATAGCTATAAAAAGTAACATAACATAAGAAAAACAGCTTAATAATAGAGCCTTATACTTTATTAATAGCAACATTTTTCAGAATTGTTAATTATAATTTATTATTGTTGTCCGGTCGATGTAAAAATTGTTGGTTATTTAAATAACTAATTTAGAATTAAGGAACACCAATAATAAATAATTATGGAGTTAAATATATATAAACATACAATTTCGTTAATAAAATAGTGTAGTACACACACAAGGAGAGATAACGAATTATAAAGTGTACGCGCCACGTACATATAACGCAATAGAGAACGGCGGCGGAGTACCGCCATTTGCCGGCACAGTACGCGTCGGTCTTACGCCCAAGGCGCTAATATATGTTTCACATCAAAATAAAATAAGCCTATTACTCGCCTACAAAAACGAACGCTGAAAACATTTTTCGAATTAATATAAAGACTATATGATACTGTTGACATTGAACAAATTAGGTTAAATGCTTAGATTCTAAGATAATTATGCAATATAACACCTACACATATATACAAAATCCGTAATGGCTTTAATGTCATTTATATGAATAATGAATTTGATCAACTTTAGTAACAATATACACAATTAAAATCTATCAGTGGTTAAATAAAAATACATTGGAAAATACCCGACCGGACGTTTGCTCCCACGCCTCAGATACTCTACTAATGTTTTTGTACAAAAGACGAGAATATAAAAGCTACACATATATACAAAATCCGTAAGTCCATTAAATACATTTGTTAAGAATAATAAGATTCAAGATCATTGAAGACAATATGCATTTATTATGGAACCACAGTTTCCAATTAATTATCAAATCCAATTCGCCTCTAGCTCGTATTGAGCTCTTGCTCTAAAGCAGTATTCGCGCTGTACTCCTTTATCTACGATTCATTCAAATTTACATGAAAAATTGTTTCATATTTGTATATTTTCTTATGTATTATAATAAAATGTCAAATCATGTGTAAATGTTGTTAAAAGCGTGTCTAAATCCAGAGAAATTTTCTATTTGTTTACGCTTTATATGAAATGTGGTTGTTCACGAAACGACTGTGGGATAAATCCCCTATGACAGCTCTATATTATTTGTTAATATAATAAAATTTGTTTCAATAACCAATAACATTAAGAGTTTAAATGAAAAAAACTGTAAAGATTAGAAGACATTCGTGTTATTTTTTTTCGAGAACATTTTAGTCTCTTAGGTTTTTGATCAAACATAACACTTGAAAATGAAATGCAATATAATATTTACTTGGTGGTAGAGCTTTGTGCAAGCTCGTCTGGGTAGGTACCACCCACTCATCAGATATTCTACCGCAAAACAGCAGTACTTTGTATTGTTGTGTTCCGGTTTGAAGGGTGAGTGAGCCAGTGTAATCACAGGCACAAGGGACATAACATCTTAGTTCCCAAGGTTGGTGGCGCATGGGCAATGTAAGCGATGGTTAACATTTCTTACAATGCCATTGTCTATGGGCGTTAGTGTCCACTTACCATCAGGTGGCCCATATGCTCGTCCGCCAACTTATACAATAAAAAAAAAATAAATAATAATAATATATTTATTTTAACTGTGAATGTTTTACCGACACAAAATCAAATAAAAGGGTTAGCGATACTGTTTTCTCATTCTCTTAATCCCATTAGTAATACGAGGTATATGACCCATCGAATGAAACACGTTGACCTTATAAAAATCTTACCTTCAAATATGGGCCAGCACCACTGAGTAGAGGTTGTTAACGAGCTTCGATTATATTAAAAAATGAATTATGAAAAATGAAGGAAATCAATAAAAGGGAAACTACAAGTATCGGAGATATCAGACTGTACATCCACAATTCACGCTGGTGGAATTAATTCTAATTGTTTTCTCAATAGGAGGCTTTATCCGGCAGTGGGAAGTTAATGAGTGATTTGTTAATCATTTATTATAATATATTAGACCAACCTAGAATCCTAAAATCTAATTGTATCCATAAGTTTTGGTTTCTTGACTTGTCAGTCAAGTAAAGTAAACTTTAACCAAAATATTAATTTCTATACTATTTAATTTGCTACTGAAATATGTATGTACGTCGATATTATCTTATCAATTATATTTTGGAACAACTGTTTATATATTTACAAATCGAAGATTGGCAGTTTGAAACCAATGTTGCTGCGGAAATGGAGACTTAAGTCCATTTCTATTAGTGGTGCAAGGATTTACAAAGCAAAATGAAGCGAACATTTAGTAACAAACTCAATATTTATTTTAAAAAAAACATCAAAGCTACACCGCTCTGCAAATATTCAAAGCGTTCGTTTATTTCAATATAACCAATATTTATTCGAAACACAATTTAATAATACTATACGTCTAGTTACCTTAGTGCATCGTTATGCAATCATACAGATTGCGAACCCCCTCAGGGGAAACATTCCCCCTCGAATCAATATCTAGGGCCGAGTTAAGCCCTGTAGAGATTTATATGGATATCCAAATATTTTTTTATGCACCATAATTCCATCTGAACTTTATATCAGGTATACAGACCTCTTTTTACTGACCTCTAGGAGTTATATTTGTTAGTTGTTTTGTAGCTATTTGTAATTTAAATGTAATAATTTGTATAAGAAAAGTCAGATTTGTTTCAAATCATATCAATTATTTAAGGGTCAATGATTAACAAACATTTGGTTTCATAATGTTATTTATTTAAAGCATTATAATATAAGATATAATATTTTAGTCAAGTATATCTAATAATTAATTTTAACGCATACACGACAACTATGAGACCTAGACTTATTTTCTGATGACGTTCATTATAACACGGTGCCAACCTTCTTCGTCAAATCGATCCGTACCAGTATAATTGTTTTAGCACTATCTAAACATAATTAAAGTCATATTCAATTTTGAAAACCCACTATCATATTTTATTTGATTATGTTTATTCCGCGGACGTAGCTGCTACCCGCTGCAACTGCTACCATAGTATAGCGTAATAATAATTTATTTTATATTAACTACGTATTTTACCGCTGGTTATCTTTATAATGTCTAAATCGAATATATTTTTATAATTTAATTTTATTATTTCTACAATAAAAAATACTCTTGAAAAGTTATCATTTTAATTTTATTACACAATTTCATCGACATATAATTTAAATTTTCAATATATAACTGATATCGTACACACATCATCAAGTAATATTCATGATATTGCTTTGAAGTAAAAAAATATATAATAGGTATAAGTATGAAAAATTATATGAAACTGTTTTAAAGAAACATAATACGGAATATAAATATGTAAAGAGTTATATCCACAAAAGGAACCATGCCGAAAATACTGTCGAAACCAATCACTGTAAAGAGTAGACAGACCCCTCTTTAATGAAAAGGGGAGTAATCATGGATCAAAATTTTAAAATCATATGACACACGACGGACAATTGCAATCAAACTTTTTTAATAATACCATAAAACCGTTTATCATCATAAAATTTATTTTGCATTCTTATTGTTCTAAACAACTGATTTAGTAATTCCTCAAAACTTTATTTGTCTAACGACTTAAGTTATATCTACCGCCTAACTGTAACCTCCTTTGAATGAACCCAGGTTATAAGAGGAGTAACACTTGTGCTGGTAAAGATATTATAAGGTATTTTTTTGTATATAAACCGTTTTATTTTTACAGACATGACTGTGATCCTGTTACGTGATTTCAAATGTTTTTATCACTTGTGTAAAGATATATTTAGTTTAGTAATGGTGTAAAAGATGAATTTATTTATAAGGACGCAGGTATATATCGAACCATCGATTAATTATTTACGATCGACTTAATTCCCAAATTGTCTATATCAATAATCTAGAAAGCGATCAACAATGATAGCAATATGTAATTATCGCGAACGGAGCAGTCTCAAATATGTTAAGTTAGGTGACCGCCACAATAATATGCATCAATTAGGAATCCAGCATGTTTCAATAGAACTACTGAGTCACCTGATTTACGTAAATAACTACCATCATAAACATTGTCTAGTAAAACAATTTCAAAATTGAAAACCTCTTGACTGACGTGATAATTTGATTTTAATATATCCAGGTGATGATGATGAGAGATGGCCCAGTAGTTAAACATGTCATCTTAAGCCGTTAATTACAGGTTAAAAAGCGAAATCAAGCTAGTGGATTTTTAAGCACTTAAACTGCGGCGGTGATTGAAAACATCGTGAAAACGTGCTGCATGTGTCGGATGAATATTTGCCACACGTGCATCCGGCATTAAAGCAGTGTGGTGGAAAAATCTTCAAGCCTCGACAAAAAAAGAGGAGTCCTTTAGCCCAGCGATATATAATATTTAAAATAAAATTATTCATCTATACAACACGTATGGGACTTCAAACAGTGACCGGACTTTAAAATTGAATTAGTCGGTCTCTCCATCGAAAGCTGCACACCCCCTGTCAACCCTATCATGTGGGCACAGCGTCTATAACGCAATAATACGATTAGAGTAGGTTCCCGCAACCGAATTACTAATTGCCGCAAAGCCAAAGGGAGTATATTAAATTGGTATATTAAATATAAGTACATATAACCCTTTTACAAACAGTTTAATAAGTTTTAATGAATTTAAAAATTATATTTTGTTCGAATTACAAAAATAGATATTTTACGCATTAGCTGCGCACATAGTGTATGTATCTGATAGGCGAATTTAAAAAATTGTATAATGTTAAATATTGTTTGAGGTTATTCTTCTTATCATTCTTTGTGACTTCAGTGATTTCATGAGCAGAAAAAAATATATATCTACTACAATCAACACATATATAATCAGTACACATCTACTGACAGAGGGACATTATATCTTAGTTTCGAAGGTTGGTGGCGAATTGGAGGTGTAAGGAATGGCTAATATTTCTACTCAACTCTCCAACAGGTGGCCCAATAACCCGCCCACCAAGATTTTACACTAAAAAAATGCTGAAATAAATAACATCGAAAAAGGTTTGATTGACTCAAGCTGAAATTTCTTTTCAGCGCTCTCGTTTAAATCACAATTTCATAAAATAATATCTTAATGTAGAAGACGTTGTGATACGGTCCTCCGAAGTAATAAATACTTGAAGACTGACTTATACATAAAGACTATGCACGAGTCTGTCAGTTAGAACATTGTGAACTTAGTAATATACTTGTATAAAAATAAACTAACTATATTATGTATGTCATATACGTAATATTTCGTATAATTTAACCTTTATCTGCCAAGGCATCGTTTTTGCCTCGCTGAAAAAAAGTTTAAGGTCTTCTTAAGCAATCTATATTATAAGAAAATCATTAAATTTCTCCGTGAAAATATGGGTAATACAATGGGACTTAATCGATTTTCATTTTAAATTTGTTTTTAGTCGCCAAGTTTTTTTACCGTTGGATTATAATCATCTTATTTCAATAGCAAACCGAAAATGTAAGCCGCTTACATTTCCTTACCCAATATTTCACTGATAACGATGACAGCTTAAAACTTCGGGTAACTTAATCACCGATTTCAAATAGTCACCCCAAGTACATATAATAAACAGCTTAATAATAGTACAAGTAATATTTTACAACGGTTGCTTATTGAACGTTGATGTCGAGACTCGTTTCACCGTTTCCTGTTGACAATATAATAACGTTGTGAAATTTTACGTTTTATTATTTGTAGCAAACACGATCACGAATTGCTCCATATAAACATTTTAATTAAGTTTCAGCTCTTTAGGAATGGCATCTCTACATCTATCATATAAATAAAATTTCTGTCTGTGATTCCAAAATAACGGGTTTTTAAAGTTTATGTGGCTATTTAAAAATTATCAAAACCAAAGCAACCATAATTTTCATTTTCGTCTGTCTGTGCTTTTTAGGCATATGTAATTAATGCAAATAAGTATAATCACTCAAACTAATTTGGTATTATTATTGAAATTCACTTGAGATGGGTAAAAGTGTAGTTGGTGTTCGTTAATATTCTTAAATCTTAAGATTGCGATTTATTTGTATTCCGTATAATACAAATTGTGTTCAAGTAACATGTCATTTTAATGATTTTTTCACTACCATGTTTTAATTTATTACTTTCTTAGTTACAAGGAAACGATGTCAACATTTCAACTTTTTAGTTCCTGTGGTTGTGCATTAGGGCGTTGATCAATCGGTCAGACAATTACGTATAAAATATTATGCAGTTCATACCACACTTATATAATTTGGTTAACTGTGTAGTAACGGCCTACGGTATTAATTAACGGGTGATTATTTTAACACTGATCTCTCTATTTTGGTTATCATGGATTGGATATACGAATAACACAGACATAGCATTGTTTAACTAATCACGCGTAATATAATTAATATTTATAAGTAGGACCAACTGTTTTAAGTGAATGAAATTAGAGCATATTATAAAACACTTTTGAAATCTTTATGTAAGTTAATAAGTATCGATTAAGTATTAATGTTATAAAAATATAGTCATAAACATCACGATATTCATTGAATTGTTTTGCGTAATAAATTTAATACCTCGAAAATTCGCCATATTACTGCCGCCCACCTCACTTCACATAATACCTTCGAATATTTTATTGATTCTGTTTATACACCCACGCAAGCAAGCTCGTTATATAATATTGAAGATGAAAAGTTTGATATATGAAATACTTACAATTCTTTGGAGTATTTGTGAATAATGTATTTCATATCAGAAATAAGGTCACGAACAGAATCGTTACATTGTCAAGCTAGGTCTAACGTCATACATAGGTACGTCATACCTTAATTGTATCTAATTATACACCGCTTGATTATTACCATAATTTTTTCTCGGGTTTCTTTATCAAGTGTTCATACATAATAACATTAAAATCTAAATATTCTTAACCTTTCTAAATTTAAAAATGTTCTAGTGTAATTTTCGTATCTGTTATACCTCGAGTCCGTGGTGTGGTGCGCTTTCAGCAATTATGTAGCGATCAATCATGTTTGTTAGGTTAAGCTTTGATGCAGCTAATTCGTAAAAAGACACCCTGACTTGTGCATACATTGCGCGCTAGCAACACACTCTTGATTCTTGATGCAAATTAAATTTAATACTTCACTGATATACTATACAGATACTAGATTATAAGGCACTATAGATATAAACAGTATCCAAGGTTTTAAGATTTTTTGATTTTGTCATTTAAGTGTGTCATTACATTTTGTATGTATTTATATTTTATGAATTGTGTTTAAAATCTGAGGTGTTTTGTACATTGTTAACAACTTTAAATTATCACTTGTAAAAAAATAAATTGTTAATATTACGTTAGTTCTATAAACACCCGAATGAAGCCGAGATGGCCCAGTGGTAAGAACGCGTGAATCTTAACCGATGATCGTGGGTTCAAACCCGGGCATGCACCACTGAATTTCATGTGCTTAATTTGTGATTATAATTCATCTCGTGCTTTACGGCGAAGGAAAACATCCTGAGGAAACCTGCATGTGTCAAATTTTACAGAAATTCTGTCACATGTGTATTCCATCAACCCGCATTGAAGCAGCGTGGTGGAATAGGCTCCAAACCTTCTCCTCAAAAGAGGAGCAGAGGCCTTAGCCCAGCAGTGGGACATTCACAAGCTGTTACTGTCTAAAATTTTTATATATGTATATGATTCAATCTTTGTTTACTAGTATAACTATATATATTAACTATACAGTCTAAAAATCTATTATTATAACGACAAAATTATGTAGATAGTAAATCTAATAAAGTTTTCAAATATAGATATTTGAAGTTTTGTTTATAAATACGAAACTCTATAAGCATCGCTACAAGAAAATAATTATATAACCATTTTCATCTAATACCCCTACGTAATAAAGAATACTCATATTTTCTACGAAATATGTAATACATGTATTTGATATTTCATATCTTATATTAGTTCGAAAATATAATCTAAATATCTAGTAAGCTTCAATTTCGTTATTGCGACGCAGATTGAAAATGGATCTACGAATAAATATTTCAGATTGTAAATATTATATTAAATTGAGACGTTAGTTTACTTACTCTTGCTAGGTAGGAATTATTGGCTTCAAGCATTATATATTAAGGTCGCTCAATAATAACATTACCGACGCCATTTTGTGTTTCAAAAACTTATTAAGGATTTATAGGTTTATTATATTATTTAAGGAGATGTTTCTAGTAAATGGTCATCCTAATTTATATAAGACTAGCGCTTGGCCCGCGGCTTCGCTCGCACCATAATCGAAAATCCAGTTAAACGGGATATAAAGAACAAAAGTTGTTAATTTTAGCTGTGATGAAACGTGAATAAATAATATTCAAAACTCACACAATCTTTCGTATTAATATTAGTCCGATTATTATTATTCTAGTAATAAAATACAAATAAATAATTATTGTTGTACTGAATTATTGTAATGCCTCATTATTAAACACTCTATGAGGTGTAGTAATTCGATTTGCTAGGATAACGATAATTTTGGCATGACTTTCACGTAGACATGCTACATTTAGTTGCCCATGGGTAAAGCAGCAACGAGTAAAAGAAAAAAAAACATAAATGGTTGTCTGTAAAGTCAGTTTACAGGCGATAATTTTACGTGATAACGTTATAAGAAAACATTGATGAATACTCGAATGCATCGGCCGATGCAGTGGAAGAGAGATAGATGAGTCACGAGCCGAACGCACAGGCCATAATAATTGTAATTTTTAATGTTTTAAAAGATTATCCTGGACAAACAGACAGACAAGCAGACTTAGATACGAAAAAAAAACACGTTGTGAAAATAATCAAAATGCGTTATTACCATTCATTACTATTTTGAAGATAAAATGAGTCAAGTGTCATCCGACAAACATCTTTAATTTTGCAGGCTAAGTAATGTGGAGCGACTTCCGACTTCTAAGCTAGTTTGCACCAAAGAATGCAAACAAGTCTTAGTAAATCGAAGGAGTTCATGCTTATATCCTCAGACCTCAAACAAGTCCATTTCCTGCTTAATCAGGGTTTCTAGAGAAATCGTTTAAGTCACTGTTCGGATCAGCACTTTAAAGGTTGACAAAGCTTATATGATGAGATTTACACATGATTGGATTACATAATAGTTTATTAACATTGCAGTTAAACAAATAAAAAATTTTGAAAAGTATTGATTTCTTTTAATATACCGAGATTACAATATACGAGTACAAGATTCATATAATTTGTGTCATCCTTTGAGAAATAAAGTTTTTAGTAATTTATTTAGAAACATTTAAAACATAACGAAACCATTGACTCGGATCTAAGTGCAACTTTAAATTATGCACTCAGGTTCACACGAAGAAGTCACAAAACGTGAAAACATAGGTAAAACAAAATAGCCCTTCTTATAATTTTGAATATATATAAAGAATATAAAATATTATTGGATAGAGCATCGAAATTGTGTTAAGTAAATACTTTGACTTTTTACATTATATTTTCGTATCCTGTTTATAGAGTGTAAAAAAATAATTTGATGATATTTAAAACAAACATAATTTCAACATATGAGTCTCAAGTTAAAAAATGAACCAATACCCGTATGATATTTGGTCTACTATAAGTGATAAATTAATTCATTACATAAAAATTAATGCTTTTCTATATAAATATATTGAACAGGAAGGCGGAACGGGCTAGTTACAGAGTCCGGTTACATGAATGCTTCGATCTTAATCGAAAGCGGCCATCAATTTCAGTGGTTCAAATCAATTTAATCCAAAAATATATTTTAATTTTGACAAGTATCATTCCACTGATGAAAAATGGTGGGGTAAGCTCCCAATCATCTCTTTTAAAGGAAAGCAGACCTTTTCCCATCAAAGAGCGTGTCAGACTAAACCTTATGTTTGTTTGATTATCCCATATCAGACTTCAAGCAAACAAAAACGAATAAACATGATCAAGAGTGATCGACCTGAGTGCATAAATCAACTTTTTGAGAAGAGACAATTTTTTTTTAAAAATATCAAAGTATGGAAATTACTCCTTTTAGTTTTTGTTGTCGTCTCTATATCTACCAAAAATTAGGAGCCATGGTGGCTCTGATGATAAGAAACTTAACCGTTGATTCCGCATTAGAATCCGGGCAAGCACTGCTGAACAATACACATTGTGTTTGTATTTGAATTGTATTTTATTTTTTTGTCTGATCAATGCCCTAGATTGATGAGGACAGTGGCCTGACGACTGGTACATAGGATCTACCGAATTCTTTTTTAGCTTTTAGTACATTATCTACATCATTATTATCTTTATACAAAATAAAACCGTTTGACTTAAAATTATTTTTTTACTTAATTTTTTATTTTTAGTTTTTTCCCATTACCCATAACGAAACAAATATGAAATTTGTAATATTGAGACAAATATGAAATCTGGTATTTTGTGCCTCCGGCCATCTTAGATTTGAAATTTGTAATACCGTAAAGTATTCTACTAGTCAAGTCCTTTCATTTGATACCCATATTAAGCTAGTTGTGAAAAAATATGTAATCCACCATTTTTTTAGCAGCGGCCATCTTGGATTAACCATGATACAGAATATATTAAATTGTATTGTCATCAGAACTAAAGGTGTGTACCAAATATCAGATCAATCTAATAACAGGAAAGTGGTCAAATTTCAATGACTAAATTTGACCCAAACCAACAAACAGGGCAAGCTAAATAAACCGTTTAAAAATACACCTTTAAATATAATTTATTTATAAAATTAAAATAAACTTTATTATATTTGTAACTTATATTCTTATAATTGTATTTCTGTACATCATCGCGGACGAAGCCATGACCGGGTTGCTAGTTATAATATATTAAAAGTTTAATTACAAGTCTATTGACTTCTCGTGGAAACCTATAACCATAAAAGCAGCAGTAGCAACAATAACACAATTTGCAAGATAAACATAACGACCGAATAAGGATGATTACAAACTTTAAAAAGTAAAGCCTGTTTTATTATATTATCTTAACTTTTGTCAATTTTATAGTTCCATTAATTCTAGTAATTGCTTATTGATTTCATTTGTTTTAAATTGTAAGTCGCTCAGGATACTTTTGATACAACAGGAATCGAAATGTATATAGGCAATAAAATTATATAACATACTAACCTAAATGCTTCGTTGATCTACTGCAGCGGTACTCAACCTGCGGCTTGCCGGGCTTTTGTGGTTGGCCCGCCTGGTGTTACTTTATTTTCAACTATTTTAAATTTGAAAGGTTTTTTACACACAAATAATTTGAATTAAACAACTGCTTGTACGCCACGAACACTGCAAAGTGTTTGAATCGTCAGGAAATTAAAAAAAGTTAAAATATTCGCAATAAATCCGTTCATAGTTGTTTGTTGCTGAATTCAATTTGTAACAATCCCAAAACCTAAAAAATCTTATTGAAATATTTTTTGTTTACGGCCCACAATACCATGCCGTGTTTGTGGCCTTTATAAAAAAAGATTGAGTATTGCTGATCTAGTGGCTAGGTAACAGCCTCACGCTCAATTAACAAGGGGTGCAAATTCCTCTTCCCCCTAAAGCGATCCATCCAGTTAAATCCGGTCAAGGTTGTTTTGGTGAAAACATGTGTAAGGTCAAATGTGAATCGATAACGATGTGCAGTCACAATGCCTTGGATTGAGATACTACACAGCATAAGTTGAAAGTTTACCTTGCGTATGCATATGACAATGCTTCCCTGGGAATTGATGGGGTGGGCCAAATCCTCCTTGTACGAGACCGCCAAGGTCCGAAAAAAGTCAAAGTACTTTTGAAAATATCTCAGACTTATAAGATAAAAAGTATACTATAGCATAAAGGCCTTCTCACACCGCTGTTAGAAGAATGACGAGACGGCCTGGGAACCTTTTCGAAGATTCACTCAATATAATAAAGGATATTATACTATAAAAATACAAAGTATAATCTGTGCTATTTCGTAGAATCGATATTGATATAATAATCGTAATTTATACTAGATTATAAACGCAATATCAAATCATATCAAATTAAACATGATTCAAGTCGTCTCTTACGAACACTTTTGAATCATGTCATTTTAAAAAATGAAATTGATAGTTACCATTTGGAAAGTAGATTCTACCGAGAAGAACCAGCAAGTACAGTACAACTAAACTTAGTTTAAGGGGGAACCCCTTTCTGCCAATCAAGTTAAATATGTAATTAAATACAATTGAATTATTAATTTATCTTGCATGGGAAAAAGGAATACTAATTCCTCACTTTTTTTACCCAAAAACTCCAGCCCTTACTAACTATTTTATTCTACGCGCCTTTTTAACGGTCAATATATATAAAAACAATAAGTTAGTAGGCCGCCTTATTCAATGACGAACACCGAGGCTAGATATGTAATGTCCACCCGGACACTAAACTTGTTTCTCGGAAATACCAAGATTATACAAAATGTTGAATAAATTATAAGGTTAGGTCGTTATTACCAAAAAGGTTTACGTAATTTACCGATATTAATAGATTTTAATAATATAATATTTTGATGATTTCAGAAAACTGATGATAGAATGGTGTTCTTTATTTATAGTCAAGGTAGTCCTTATAATTTCGACTGCATCGTTGGTCTAGTGGCTAGATATAAGGCCGCAGACCCGGTGGTCCTGGGTTCAATTGCCAGGTCGGGCCAATAAATAGTTATTGGGTTTTTCTGTCAGAAAATTCTCAGTAGCAGCCCGGATTCTGGAAGGTGGAAGTGTATACAATCCCGTGCCTCAAAAAGCACGTTAAGTCGTTGGTCCTGCATGAAATCTCTCCGGTCGTGTCGGATTGCCGTCCCATCGAATTATGAGAGCTAGGGAAGAGAGAGTGCATCCGTGTTTGCGCGCACACTTGTGCACTATAATATCTCCTGCGCAGTTGGCTAATCTCTCTTGAGATTGGCCGCCGTGGCCGTAATCGGTCTGGAGGACGTCATATATTTTTTTAACAACGTTTTTATCCCACTTGAAATCTTTTCTACATACCCCGGGTATGTATCCAGAGAATCGGGGTTATTTGAGATTCTTTCCCATTAAAACCTGTGATGTCCGACTCTAACACAGGCCGGAGAGGCTGCGAGTGAGTTCAACATACGCATCCACTGCCTTTTCCGTGCCGTGCCTTAGCCTGGCGGAACTCTCCTCAGGAGGCATGACAATTGCTACCTCGTAGGATTTCGTGAGAGTCTGGAACTTAGTTCTGAAAGGCAATCTATAAGACATGCTATGATTGTGACGCGAAAACTGAAGTATGACGCCCCGCGTCTTAGTATGGGCGGGATCGACATTGTCCTGACGAACGAGATCAAGCTGCTGGGGGTCGTCATAGACTAGAAACTCACCTTCAACACCCACGTCGCGAACGTCTGCAAGCGTGCGGTCGCCTTTTACCACCAACTGGCCCGAGCGCCAAAGGCCGACTGGGGTCTCCACCCTGAAGTAATCCGCACTATTTACGGTGGTTGAGCCCGTGACCTTGTATGCGGCTGCTGTTTGGGCACCGGCTGTGAATAAGCTCAGTGTCCGCAAACAGTTGAACGTGGTCTAGCGGGGCTTCGCACAAAAGCTATGCAGGACATACCGCACTACCTCTCTGAACTCGGCACTGTTGCTGGCTGGAATAGTTCCCCTCGACCTCCGTGTTCGCGAAGCTGCGACCTTATACGAGGCGAGGAGGGGGGTACCCCAGCGGGTGATAGGAGATCGGGAGATGGAGCGGATGACCTCGGCTCTGCGGTCTCCGCATCCCGCCTATCATATAGGTTTAAAGACATTTATTCTCAATAAGACATATTACAGTCACTTACTTGAGAACAGAGTTTACATGTGTAAAATTTAATTCGCCATTCCATCTTAAGTGCTATGTTTTAAGTAGTTAGGAAGTGTTAATATTTTTTTATAAGTAGGTATGTTTTAGGTTAATTTGAAATATGGCCCTACGAAATTTATAAAAATTAAAATATGTTTACAATAATAAAAAAAAAATAATAATAAGGTCCTCCAGAAAAATAATAATGAATTAAAAAAGCAATTAAAAAATAAATAAAAAATTAACACAATAGGCTGATCAACTAAAGTTAAATTAAATAATAATAATATTATGCAGTCAGACAAAGGTCACATTACATTGCCAAGCAATCAGATTACCTAAAATTTTAAATTAGAACCTAGATGATGTTCACTTGACTTTGGTCCGTGAACATTAATTTATCGGTTTATACCGAGATTCCCAAATTAAGACAACAAAATAATAATAATAATAAAAAGTGTCCTCCAATAGTTCATGTATATAGTAATTTCTTTGGTAAAGCAAAAGAGGGGTGGTCATGACATGTTTTGGGTATTTCATTTGCTAATTTGGACCCTATTGTGGCAAAGTAATCATTAAATACTTGACAAATTTCCAAAGGATTAGTTACATATTTTACATATGTTAGTAGTCTTTGCTTAATTCTTCGAGATTAACTGTTTCTAATGTTTTGTAAAGGTTTTGATAGTTTATTGCTTCGTATTGTGTGCGTAGCTTTGGGGGAGATTTAATTTTCTTTAGTTCTAAGAATATTTGCTTATGATCTGACATAGCAGAGTTGATGATTGCCATATGATAGTTATCTTTTGTCAAATTTGTAGTAACATGATCTGGGATATATTTTCTTGTATCACTGTCTCTCGTACAACATTTTTTACTAATTTTATTCAATATTATGTGTCCAGCTTCTTTTAGTAGGTTCTTATAAGATTTGGTATTCTTGTCCTTTTTTAATAAATCAATATTAAAGTCGCCAAAGGCTATTGCCCTCTTTCTATGTTGCAGTTGTGAACTATATACCAGTAGAAAGTGTTTATAATTAGTATTACCAGGATTGTATATAAGTCCCACTTCCAGAGCGTATCTTTCTAGCTTTATCCATAAGTAGTTATTCCCTCCTATGAAGTTTGATTCACTTAAACTGTGTTTTATATTGTTATGAATGTAAGCTGATACACCACATCTTTTGAATCAGTCCTGTAATTATAATAGTGCGTATATTTATCGATTTGAAGTCGTTGAGCGTGGTCCTCAGAGGCTATCCACGTTTCTGTTATTAAGATTATGTGCGTCGTAGTAGGTAGGGTTCGCAAGATGCATTTAAGTTCGTCAAATTTACCTCGTTTGCGGATGCTCCGTGCGTTGAGATGGAAGAAAGTAAGACGTGACTTGCTTGTGAGAAGTTAATCATAATCGGTAATAACTTGATACGTGTTAGCAGCAATTTCATTTGTTAATTTCTGGAGTTTTTTGGTGGAGGCTTTACTATTGCCGGCGTCCCGTTGATATATTTTATAGTAAGTTCGCTTTCTCCATCTTTTTGGCGACGAGCTAGTTCCTCTTGAAGATTCTTCAGATATCTTTGTTGTGTTGGAGTTTGAACCGAGAAGATTTTAATATTTTCTGGTATTTTCTCTTTGTTACGGAGAAGTGTCTTTACAGATGGTGTAGTTTCATAACATACCTTCAGTCACCGATTTTTGCCCAACAGATATTTACCGATCCGAATAACTTTAATAGGTTTAGGAATATCAGTACTCACCAAAGATGTCAGTTTCAATATTTCAGCTTTGTCTTTGGATATTCTTTCATCCGAGTTGCTACAGTTTTGCTCTGGTAGGCCAGCAAAAATTATGTTTTTCTCCCTGTTGCTGCGTTCTTGTACTTCTTTGATTATTTGTTTATTAGTATATAGTTGGTTTTCAATTTTATGGGACGATGACGATGTTGAGGCAAGTTTAAGTGCTCCATGTTCTGATTGGAGTGATTTTATCTTTTGATCTCCTAGGGAGATTTCGTTTTCCAACTGTAATATACTGGTTTTAAAGCCTATCTGCTCATTAATAATTATTGATATTGATGATTTGACAGCATCGATTTGGATTATATTTTCTTTAATTAAATTTACGGTTTGCTCATTAGACGACTTTAAGTTAGCGATTTCAGCTTTTACTTCCATTATACTTTCCTGCATGTTTTTCATTATTTGTTCGTTACTTCCAATATAACTCTCCAACAGCGCACCGATACGAGTAAACTCCGAGCGGATTTCTTTCATCTCGCTGAAACAGTTATAGTCGTGTTCTAAAATATGCTTTCTTTTACAAACTGTAATATGTGTCTCTGCTGCCAATGCACTAAGCTTCGAAAGGTCTGGGTATAATCCCCCTGAGGTAGTGGCAGAAGCAGCCGCGCTAACGGCTAAGCGAGGTGGCGATCTTTGTACACTCATTATCGCAACGGTTAAAGCTGAGCGCAAGTTTTAACTTCAAACAGTAGTACATAGTGAATATTAGCAACGAGACATGAGCGAGCGAAGCATAAGCGAGAAAAAAAATAGTGGTCGTCTTAGTCCCGCGGGGGTGAGGCGCTGTGCAGCGGAGCTGCGGAACGAGATAAAAGTTGTAAACCTCGGTATCGAAAAAGCACAACAAACAACACTGGCGTATATCAATTTATGCTCTATCTAAATTGGAACTAGAATTAAATTTGAAAGCACTTATTTATTTATTTTTTGTGATATTCGACACACGTCTGTTCTGAATGAGTGACGGAACGGAACATATCGACCTGGAGTTCAAGTGCCTGGCAGACCAAGAGCAATACAACGCGAATTGCGCCAATACGTTTAACATCTTTACGGACGGCAGCAAAATTGAGGGCAAAATGGGGCGGCGCTGTCTGTATGGACCGACGCCGCCGAAACCAAAACCCTCAAGCTTGCTTTGCCGTCTTACTGCACGGTATACCAGGCGGAACTCCTGGCGATATGCCGGGCGGCGCGTATGGCCCCTGACCGTTGAAGCGCGGGGACATCTGCGAAGGGCCCTGCTCCAGGACAAACATGTCAGTTTATTCTGCGATAGCCGCATACCGGATCATCAGCAAAATAAGGGTGGACAGATTTCTCACTCATGTTTTAACGGGGCACGGTGGGTTCTCCGAGTACTTGCATCGTTTCAAGTGCAAGGATATGCATCTGCGATCCTGCGTGCTCGGAGTCTGTCCTTCCCGTCCTTCTGGACTGCCCGGTCTATGATCGTGAGAGGCAGAGGCTTGAGTTTATGTTGGATGAAAAAATAGATCGAAACTCCCTCCCAGAAATAATAACCGGAAAAAAAAGAGACATGCTCCTTGAATACTGTGTAAAAATTTGTAAAATAGTCAATTATAGGAATAAGGTTTAAGTAATTATGTTAGGTAACTATAAGTGTATAATTAGGCTAACATAGTATGTAATTTGGAAATTATTTAAGGAGCATAGAAATAAGTTAGTCATAAGGTTATAGGTATATAGTTAATTATAAATTTTGTATTAATTTTTTATATCTAAGACGGCCTGTTGTAAACACTAGAATTAAAGAAATTAAAACTAAAATAACTTTAGACTAAATAAGCTTAAGCTGTCATGTTAATAAAAAGATATTCCTGTTCTCCCCCCTCATTGTCCCCGTGTTCATAGGGTTAAGTATAAAAATAAGTAGAGTGGAACCCACCCAGATCGGCAAAAGATGACGAATAAAAGAAAGAAATATGCGGAATAAAAGTGCGAGAAGCATAAAAGCGAGAAATTGTATGAATGAGTAAAAAACAAAAACTGTAAACACAGTCTCGCATTCGAGTGCGAGGTATAGTAAAAAAAAAAAAGAATATAAAAAAAAATCTATAAGACGTAAAGGATTTCCCGTAGAAGGCCATCAATGGAACGAAACAAGCCTAAGCTTCCTCTCTCGAGCCTCCAAGATTAACTGCATTCTGTGCACTCGCCGTATTCGTGTTCCTAATCACTCTCTCCGGGAGACTACTAACTCTAAATGCAATCCGAAGTTCCAGTCAGCGTCCTTGGTCCTCGTATATAGCCCCGGAGTAACAGAGTTGACAGCATTGACAAATCTTATCGCCAATTACAAGCCACCTTGCGCGTGCACATGCATGCAATGTATATTTTTTAATAATAATAATAATAAATAACTTTATTGCACACTCACAACGTAAAAAAAAATAACAAATCAAATAAAAAGAAAAACATAATAATAATAAAATAAAAGCTAAGGAAGGATGATGCATGCAAGGGGCGGTGTTATCACTCAAGTAGTGATATCTTCCAGACAACCCTGTATTAAGATGCTAGCTGGACATAACGGACGAGTGCATTATATATACATACATATATATAAATATACATATACATATATATATATACATACTACATATATAAGTAAGTTAAGTAAGTTTTTAATAAGTATTAATTAACATATTTCATCTAAGATAATTAAATTAAATTAAAGATTACATAAAAAATAATAAATTACTAACGGATTGCATATCAGACTGCATAATTGATTTTATTACTAGTGGTTTGCCCGCAGTTTCACCCGAGTAGATCCCGCTCCCGTGGGAATAGGGAGCAAAATATTGTCTATGTTACTAGCTTTCCATTAGTGAAATAATTTTTAAAATTGACTTAGAGGCTTAGGCGTGAAAGCGTAACAAACAAACAAACAAACTCAAACGCATTTACAATATTAGTTAGGATATATTTGAATGTTCTTGCATTTGCTAGTTTTCTTGGTGTGGCTATTTAAGTCCACCATCAAGCTTTAAAGAATAGATATATGTGATGCTTGGCCCTTAGAGCATTCTAGGGTGAAACCTCGAAGTTATATAGCTTCGACTGTTGCTCGGCAGATACGACGATCATTCGTTTTATATTGACGAATCTCATACTGACAAAAATATGTTTTAGTCCAGTCTAAGCTATAATTTACATAATTAATCAATGACCGCTTCTTCTAATCTAAAATTTGCTTATTGTAACCTTTTATTAGAAGCTACAACTTTTGTTTATTTTTTATCTTCACTTCTTTGTGTTACATATTTATTTTTATTCAAGTTCAAATTAGCATAATACAAGAACTTTATAATTATTTTCTTTATTTATTTTCAGAAAAAGCTTTTACGAATTAAATAATATTAGGTTACATATGAAATTGGCATTTTGTGCGGGAGGAATATAAAGTCAATTTTTTTTTTGTAAAATATGTTTATTTAATCAAAGTATGCACCGTTGTTATCTATGGTCTTTTGCCATCTCATAGGCAGTTCATTGATTCCTTTACTAAAAAAACCATGGGGACGAGAATCAATAAACTCTTTGAAGGCGGTTTAGACTGCCGCATCGGAGTTGAACTTTTTTCCTTGTAAGAAGTTGTCCAAATTCCGGAAAAAATGGTAATCTGTTGGAGCAAGGTCCGGAGAGTACAGTCGATGTCGCAGACATTCCAATTGTAGCTCATCTAACTAAGTGGTTGTTTGTTGTGTAGTGTGTGGTCTTGCGTTGTCGTGAAGCAGCAGTGGCCTAGAGTGATTGACCAATCTCGGTTGTTTAACAGCTAGTTCTTCTTTCATGGTTTGAAGTTGCTGACAATAAATATCTGCCGTAATCGTTTGGCCAGATTTTAGAAAGCTGTAGTGAACGACACCGGCCCTAGTCCACCAAACACTCAAAAGTAACTTTTTCTAAGTCAGTTTTCGTTTAGGGCAGGATTTGGCTGGGTCTCCAGGGTTCAGCCATTGCGACGAGCGCTTCCGATTATCGTACAGTATCCACTTTTCATCACAAGTAATGATTCGATTTAACATCCCTTCATTATTGTGTCGGTTGAGCAAAGTAACACAGCAGTCGACGCTTGTTTGCAAGTTCGATTCACTCAATTCATGAGGTACCCATCGTTTAAGATTTTTTACTTTCCCGATTTGCTTCAAGTGGATTTAATACAGTTTTATTACTTACCCTGAAGCCTGCAGCTATCTCTGAAGTGCTTTGTGATGGATCCGCTTCCACAAGAGCCTCTGATTCTTCATTTTCCACTTTGGTCTCCGGCCGTCCACGGGGTTGGTTCTGAAGGTCGAAATTTCCAGAACGTAAACGTTCAAAGCAAAAACGTACCGTGCTTTCTTTTGCGACACCAACGCCGTACACATCATTAGTCCTTCGAGCTGTTTCTGCAGCACTGGTGCCACGGTAGAACTCGTACTCGTAAAAATACTGATATTTCATGTTTTCCATTGTTCGGTAATATATAGAAAAAAATAATGAGGAAAAAACAAATGAATGACTGTCAACTGTTCAAAACTCAAATTTACCAGCTAAATGAATTTATAAATTTGAATTTGGAATTCTTAACCAAAGAGGAAATATTTCAGATCAAAGTGGTTAGTACGACAAAACGATAATTTCATATGTAAGGACCTAATACTAAGCCGTTGAAACAAAGCACTGGTGACCAATTCTCCTAATATATAACTTAACCTTCTTTATTAGAGTCATTTTAATGCATTCTATATACCAAGTTGAAAAACATTTAATAATCGGCAAAATATATAAAATCGTAATAATTATTGGTCTGTCCGATCCGACTATCCATCAGCGGTCCAACGATCGATCGACTAAAAGCTACGATGAGCTAGCTTACACAGATAAGTAAATTATACTGATAACCTCCACATAACGATCCAGTTGCAATTTGACGTTCATATAAAATTTTAGGAGAATCGCATTAAAGTTCTTGTTCGACCGAGTTAGCAGAATACGATTTTTTGGCTCAGTGGAATTGTTAATGCTCTGATGTCATAATTCCTTAAGAAATTTCATCGAAGACGGAATGAGCCGCAACTGGATGGTTGAGTTAGTTGAATAGTAAAAAGGCTAAATGGCAACGATTATGTTCATTTCGATTGCGATAAAGTTTTTTTTTTAGTAGAAACGGCCTCTGGGTTATTGGTACAGATGTATTTTTAGTTTTAAATAGTACGAAGAAGAAGTTGACTATATTGTATTTACAGTATTTTAATACATCTATTTCTTTCTCGACAGCGTCAGTGATGATCGTGCTTTATTTTTTATTATATATTCAGATTTTATGGCTCTATTACGGTATAATAAATTAAATTATTTATATATTATGCTTGTATTTTAATACATGACTATATTACAATTGCATAATTATAGTAAAATTAATAAACCGTTCTATCGTTTCAGTGAAACTGTAAGCTCCAAAGATATATCTCCTTATGACGCAGATAAAATTAAAGTTAGATGGAAAAATAATTAATCATGAAACTAGGAGTGTGACTGGCCACATATCCGAGTTTAATTTAATCAATGACAAAATAATTACAACAAGGATGTTGTTACATCAGGAAAAAATGTTTTTCAAGGTACATTTAACAAACAAGTTTTTTTTGTTGTAATAGATCTTAAAGACGTTGTTGTCAAATGGCTACTTGTGAACACCTTAACTGTATCGACGGCTGTATATTTATCGATATTTATTTGATGTTAGTATGATATAAGTAAAAACATTATCTGTGAACCTATTAACTCATCAATGGATAGCCACTATGAATTGTTCGACTTTGGTACAGATGTAATTTAAACGTTGTTGTCTGGATGTTAATGACTAAATTATGCTATCTTGTTTTCAAGTAAGATTATATAGTTTATCTTTATCAAAAATCATCATTAACTCCATTTGAAACAAGATCATTAAAAAATATATTAGTTATAGTTTCGTGTCAACAGTTTTTCAAATTAACTTAAACTTATATTCAAGGTTAAAATGTGGTTTCCTTTGTTATGAGGAACCATATAAATAGAAACATTAAAAAATAAAAGGTCAAAAATAAAATAAAAAGCAATATGTCTGTCAGTCTACATAATTAAATACTATTTATTACACACCCATTAATTAACTATCGGGTCTTATATTTAGTAAAGATTTTAGATTAGCCATTAAGAATGAATACTGAGCAAAATTTCATAATTATTTATTAATAGTTATAAAGTTCTCTTTTAAATTTATTGAAGGTCAAAGTTGAGATTCAAAGTCAAATTGAAATTGAATTTCATACACGTGCTCAGTTTGTTATAGAGCAAGAGCCCGTAAACCCCAGACCTTCGTTATTTTATAAAAGCTAAAAGTTTGTCAGCGCATGCTTCCAACACAGGTAAGAACGATGGACCATTATGAAGTTTGAGTTACCGTGGCTTTGGCAGGTAAACTGTATTAAAGGTGTGCAAAATACCGATCTAAATTCATCAAATACAAAAGTGCGATTTTTTGGTATTACCTTCAGAATATTATTAGCTCTTAGACTATTACGTTTTTCTGTTTTCATTTTAAATTCCAATTAAAAATATTCCACTTCAATTTCTACCGTTGTTGCATTAAATTATTCTGTATATAACATCTATATACATAAAATGATATTAATAAGTAGTTTATTAAGTAGTACATGTTAATACGTCATATTTCCTGTATTTTCATCTAACTAAATGTAAAACAGGATGAACATTCCGTATCGGTATTGAACCTGTGATTTTAAGCCGCTAGTTACCGTTGAACTATCAAAGTACCATAAGGTCATATAAGAACGTAAAAAATAACACAAAAAAAAAAATCATTACTATGTTAGAATTGTAATTACAATATAAAAACATTACTTTATGTAATAGTAAAAAAAAACTTTCATGTTAAAAAATAATAATACTAATTAAAGCAAGCAGTATAGAATATAAGAATTTCTATAGCAGTAATGATGAGCAATTAATTCCTTATGTGGTATTTATCGGAATTTCGAAAGATACTTCATTTTTCAAAAATAACGAATGTAACAAAAGCTCCACGCATCACGCTCTAATTGGACGGCTAACAGGATACCTTTATGTTCGCAAAATGTGCAACGCCAGCTACCCGTATTGAGAGGCTTATGTCAAAATACATTGAATAGATGTGGTGTGGACTGTAGTATATCATGAAAGGGGGGGATAGGGTGGAAGTCTCCGGTTTCAATAGTATAATGATAATATATTCTACTATTACAATTACATATGTACATATATATAATACAATAGAATAGGTAGGAACTAATATGTTTATTTACTGTTTATTTAGGTACGTAAATTGGTAGAAAATATTATATTATTAACATATATATTGTGGTATGTATGAATTATATGGAGTTATGTGGTAGGCTTATACATGAGGTTGGTATGGTAATTAGTTGTGGGCTGACTGGTTTGGTAAAATACTAATTGGTATTGACGACACGCGAATCGATCAGCGGTTCGACTTGAACTAACTGAAAGGAGTGAAAGTTTAATAACTTATGTCGATGTCGGGTGCATTAAATTATTAAATAATTAACTTGGACCGTACAAAGGTATATTATCTACTTTAATAAAATACTCTGTAGGTGAGGGCAAGGCAAGAATGCCTCTTCTATCTCTTCGAAAAAATAATATAACCATAATACTTAGTAACAGCCTGTGATGTCCCACTGCTGGGCTAAGGCCTCTTCTCATTTTTTGAGGAAAAGGTTTGGAGCTTATTCCATCACGCTGCTCCAATATGGGTTGGAGGAATACACATGTGGCAGAATTTCGGCAAAATTAGACACATGCAGGTTTCCTCAAGATATTTTCCTTCACCGTTAAGCACGAGATGAATGATAATCACAAATTATCATTCATCTCGTGCTTAACGCCGAGATGGCCCAGTGGTAAGAACGCGTGAATCCTAACCGATGATCGTGGGTTTTCCTAGTACAACGATCCAGTTGCGATTCGATTCGTCCTTGATGGAACTTCAAAAGTAAACAATTAATTTTAACTTTGACATGGTTTTTTGGCTTTTGTATATGGTAGCATCATACCAATTCGGTTTAATGAGGAATAGTCGAAGCTAGATCGGAATCGAATCGAGAACGTTTTATAAACGTTTTACATTAGTGGAACTAGCCTCCAGTGCGTAACAAAACAATTTTTATAAGTAAGGTCGAAAGATGTTCATTTAATTTTATTATCTGACTTGGTGGTAGAGCTTTGTGCAAGCTCGTCTGGGTAGGTACCACCCACTCATCAGATATTCTACCGCAAAACAGCAGTACTTGGTATTGTTGTGTTCCGGTTTGAAGGGTGAGTGAGCCAGTGTAATTACAGGCACAAGGGACATAACATCCTAGTTCCCAAGGTTGGTGGCGCATTGGCGATGTAAGCGATGGTTAACATCTCTTACAATGCCAATGTCTATGGGCGTTGGTGACACCTTACCATCAGGTGGCCCATATGATCGCCCGCCTACCTATGCTATAAAAAAAAAAAAAAAAAAAAAAAAAAAAAAAAAAAAAAAAAAAATCTTTTGCAATTTGTTTTCAATTACACAATTACTATTTAAATTATACACTATACGACTTTTGGGTTTGATAGGGGAGCACGAGTTAGAGACCATATTTCTATATCACTGAGGACGTGTATGCAATATTGTATGATATTCGAGTGAGAAGTTAAGACGTGAACCCGTAACAAATGAAAAATCTCACTTTCTCATTTATAATCTAGTCATATAAAACAACCTTACTTTTCTCTTGAGACAAATATAATTGGTATATAAAAACAAAAAAAAAATTATAGTTTTAAAATATAATTTATAACCTAATATGATTCTCAAACCAGTTACCTATTTTAAAACTAACGATGATTTTAATATATTTTAATTATAAACTTATACATATTCAAACTAGTTTCAAAAGAAAGAAAAACATAAAATGTGGTTGGATCGTGTTTGCCGACTGGTTATTGTAATCTTAGATCATTTGAGAAATTGTATTTAGTCGCCTCATTCGAAGTTATAATTTAGTAGGCAAAATATTAACATTTAGAGAGAATCTAAATTTATTCCAAAATCAAAGACTAAATAAAATCGTTTGATCCTCTGTTCTAAACAAAAACTAAATAAAAAAATCGTTTAATCGTAAGAGACGTCACATAATACTAATTTCTATTGATTTTATCAACGATACTACATAACTTTTGTCTTTTTAAACTCGTAAATACTGCACAATTATTATAACGACTATTGCTACCATTCGCTTGTACTTTTGAAATGAAATTGTTACGTAATTATCATCGCCTGGAAATAATGCAAAGTGATAAAACAAGTTGGCTTCCGACGGAACGTGATTTTGCGGATCATTTACGCTCGACGACCACGCACAGCCACGCACCGCAACAAAGATCTTCTAAGGGTGTGTAGCAGCTTGTATCGGTCTTGACATTCGAAGTAATTCTAAAATGACGAAATTCGCACCGCACCGTTGAAGTTGCAGATTTCGTCAGCCCCGACGCATCTCTACAGACTTATTTGCGCTTCCACATACGATATTTCCCATGGTGTCTCGCTATGGTTAGGTCCACTTCCGTCCGTAATATCACGCATCGTGGAGCCACCTTCACAATGTCATAATAATTAATATAAAAAGATTAAAATAATGGTTTTTGTTTCAATCTATACTTTTTTTTTAAGGTTCAGTTGTGTAACAAATTACTTTTTATATAATTAGTGTAATAATGGATGTTTTTATCATCATGTCCTTGGAATTGTAGTTCAGATTCTTATAGAAAAAATATCATATTATTATTTTATACATACAGTACAGTACAGTAACAGCCTGTGAATGTCCCACTGCTGAGCTCAGGCCTCTTCTCCTCTTTTGAGGAGAAGGTTTGGTGCTTATTCCACCACTCTGCTCCAATGCGGGTTGGTGGAATACACATGTGACAGAATTTCAGTGAAATATGACACATGCAGTTTTCCTCACGATGTTTTCCTTCGCCGTTAAGCACGAGATGAATTATAATCAAAAATTAAGCACATGAAATTCAGTGGTGCTTGCCCGGGTTTGAACCCACGATCATAGGTTCACCACGTTCTTACCACTGGGCCATCTCGACTCTAAAAAAAGAATATACATCATATTACAAAACCTGGTAAGATCCAGTGGTTTTATTACACGTGACCTTAACTGAAGATTGCGGATTTAAGCTAGGACATTTTTCATGCTGGAAAAACGTATTACGCGTTTCTCCTACGGTGACGGTATGTGGAACTCGCCGGTATCCAAGGCGCCGATTGCTCCCCGAACATCGGAACACCCATTAAAAACCAACGGTACCCTTTCCCTCTTAAAGAAGAACGCCATGGGATCGCGTGCGCTCTGAAGGCTTAAGCTAGGCCAAGCACAACCGGTCTTTTATGTGCTTATTACATGACTGTCCAAAAAGTGGAATGTAACGTTTCTAGGTTTTATGTATATACGTATGTGAGTTACATTATTTCACCACAACTTGAAAATACCTGAATAGATTTGAATATTTGGGTTATCGTTAGAATCGTATTAAAGTTATTCTAACTGCATGACTTTTTCGAGCTTGCCTAAGTGTATATAAGTTTATTATATAAATGTATAAATATATTTATATAAATGTATAAATAATAAAATAACAAAGATTAAATACACGCGTATTGCATGCATGACACATATACATGCTTAAAATTCACTAAATAAAACTTTTATCGTTCCATATTAGCAAATGAAGGAATAACACATTATTTTTATGTTAAAGGTAGGCGGACGGGCAAATGGGCCGACAGATGGTAAGTGGACCCCACCGCCCATAAAAAAGCTAATGCGCCATCAACCTTGGGAAATGAGATGTTAAGTCCCTTGTGGCTGGCTGGCTCACTCACCCTTCCAACCGAAACGCAACAATACAAGTATTGCTGTTCAGCGGTAAAATTTGTGATCAGTGGATGGTACCTACCCATGCAGAAACCCCTACCAGCAAGTATAAGGATACTACTCGTAAAAAACACAATTGCTTAGAAAACTTTAGTAACAAGTCGTTTAGCTTTTAATTCCCCTTTAGCAGAAAAGGAGGTATTTACCTCGGGTTTTAAACTAGAACTTTTATTACGCCTCATATTACGATAAAACTGTCTCTCAGTAAAATAGAGATCTCCGTAAAACCTGAGCTTTTTTGATAGATAAGAGTGATAAACAACGCCATTTTTATGTTATACGGTTAAGAATTTAGTGCTCCAATACTGCTTTAATACGCCTTTTCATAAATAACAATTCAGCATATCCATTGAAGTATACAGATGGACATATTATTATTATTGTTAGTAGTAAGCAAATGGATGTTTTATTGACCGAGCCAAATAGGATCATTTATTAATAGACCATTGTATCAATAAACATTTAACATTTGCCTAAAATATGATAAATTGCGTGTTGTGCTAACACGTGGAAATGCTTTTGCGTCATATATTAATGTTAAAAATAGCAGCTTTTCACGAAAACTGTAAAAGAAATAAAATCGTAATTTTTGGTATCGCTTGAATCCGTCACGAGTTCTGCATTAATTGTACATTTGACTGCTACAAAGCTTTAGTGGCCAGTTTACAGTTTGGTTGAACTCGGGTTCAATATCTGGTTCAATCCAAAATCAATTTAACGATTGTTTTCTGTCAGAAAATGATCAGTAGGTGGGAAGTAGCCCTTCGGAAAGCTGGTTGTCTGGTGCCTCGTCATTTCCAGTCGTTTCTAATTTGCCTTGCAATCATTTTACGATAGTGCACTTGTGTTTTAAAATATTTCCTATACTAGTTATAACTAATAAACTAGTTATAAATAAACGCACTGTATTCGCTTAAAATCCATGAGTTCTAGGCACTTTTTCTTCATGCAGTGGAAACCTGCAGAAAGGTACCCGGCTCCCTTGTAGCTCGGCGGAGGTCTCTTCAGTGCTCTACGCACTGAACCAACTCGACTCTTACGATTCTGAAAGTATCTGATATTTAAATTTGATCGAATTAGTACCTACTATAATTTACGAATGAAGTAAGGCATCATCGAACGACCAAATTATATATTCACAAATTTCACGCCGGGTAAAATGTAAAATAGTTATATATATACCTACAACAATAATTGAAAACAACATTCCACGTTTTGCATAATTGTTTTTAAAGTGACTTATTTTAAATTCGCTATTTGCTCTTGTATTACTTTGCCCTATAACTATATAACTAAGAATAAATAAAAAGTATAAGTACCCGAACAAACGTTACGAGCCCAAAATTCTCATTTTTAACAAAGAATATTTGTAAATTAATACATTTTTATAAGTAACAATCTATCATTTATAAAATAACGGTCTTACTAATAAGTTCTTAAAGGCGTGATAAGTTAAACCATACTCTTCTTATTTCGAATCAATAATAACATAAAAAGAAATATAATTGTTTAACTAAATACGCACTACACAACGTTTATGAGGCCGTAAATGAATCAATTATAGGTTAAATTTGGATTCGAGACATTAATTCTCAAGAATGTAAGCACAGCTCACATATGTGTCCTCCATTGTGTGCCGATTTCGGCCACGGCGGCCAATCTCAAGAGAGATTAGCCTGTTGGCTAAGGACGCAGTAGCGTAGCACATATTATAGTGCACAAACACATGTGCACTATCTGTGCCCTAACTCTCATAACCCGGTGGGACGGCAATCCGACACGACAGGAAAGAGTTCAGGCGCAGGACCAACGGCTTTACTCGTTTTCCGAGGTACGGGAGTGTACACACTTCCAACTTCCAGACTCCTGGCTGCTACTGAAAATTTTCGGCAGAAAATCTCAATAACATTTTATTTGCCCGACTTGGGATTTGAACCCTGGACCTCGGGGTCTGCGGTCTTACGTGTAGCCACTAGACCAACGAGGCAGTCAGCTCACATACATTCCACATCAGTACACTACTACACTTATATAGTAAACATAAAATTAGATTTAAATTGTTGGAAAATCATCACACCAAATGCACACATTATTATTAATCTGAGCATTTTAGCTTTAGGGGGGATTAAGTACCACTGTCACAAAGTGACAGCATTTCTTTAAAATTTAATAAGTATTTCCCTAGACGCGACTATTACAGGGAACGTTTATTAACACTAGTTAGTTTAACAAATATTTTCTGAAATTCTAAACCCGCAAAATATATCTTGTTACCCAAACAGTACTAATTTCAATCGCGATATTTATTAAACAAACGAAAATTAAGACGAACCAGAAATAAACGGTTGCGTACAATACTGTCGGATGTCGGTCAATTATGCAATTATGTTTTATATACTTCAATTCAAAAAACGAAACAAAGTTAATTACATTTGTGTACCTTATTTGAAATATTTAACATACCAGCGTCAAGGTTTGACCGTCAAAATATGACAATGACTATGTTAAATAACATAATCATATAATAGGTATTTTGCACTATTTTTCTGTACGAACTATCGTTATAATAAAATGCTCTTAAACTGGAACACATCAACACTGAGTATCACTGAGAACCAAATGCTGTTTGGCGGCAAAATTTATGATATTGGTGGTACCTACCCAGACGTCTTGCACAAAGCCATAACGCCAATAGATGTTTTAAATCAATGATATACATATTAATTCGCCATCCATTCTAACTACTATTCTAAACTGCAAGTTTATATACATAAGAATTATTACTTTATAACTAAAGTTACTCGTTTAGTTGGGTATCAAATTTTCTCTCCGACGAAGTTATCGAATAAAGCAAAATGTATGTATCTCACAACTTCAACAATCTTAACTTAACAAACAAGACCGACCCGACACTAAAAACCAAAATAATACGTGTATAATGGTTCCGTATCAATCGGAAAAAACAATCAAGCAACTTAACTCTTTATAATATTAGTATGATGACGAAATAATATACATCATTATAGTAAGACAAGATATTTAGAAAGAGATTTAAAAAAATACGTTCATAAAATTGAAAAATTGTATAGTTATACCCATATTCTATCAGTTTCATCAAAAAACCAATTTGCTATTGGATGAAATGAAAAACTGGAATATAAGCATACCTATATAGCAATAGAACGAAATATAATTTCATAGATAGCGAATACTCTTTGATAACACACAAATTAATTTTCAGCTTCCGAAAACGTAGCTCTTTAACATCGGAAACTAAAATGTAATTATTGCAATCCGGATGATTAATAATCCCTTTGCAATACAACTCCCGTTGCAAAACGCAACATTATAATCCCTTTTCAATAGGGTTATAATATTACATTTTTTGAATACAGCATAAAGGAAAATTTTAATGAAATAATTTTCCGTGTTCGCAACTCATTGCAATAGTTTAGAAAGTCGCTCATATTTATATCGTAATGTTTTCAGGGCTTGGGCGGTATTCCTTCATAACTTTTAAATGCCTGAACAGATTTTTGTTTTAATTATTACTCTTTCAAAAAAGAAACGATTTTCGAACTTTGTTTATATTTTTATTAAAAACATAATGTAATATAAGTCATGTTTGATGACGTCAGAAGTAACTCGACAAAGTCACTTCCAAGAAAGTATTAACTCTTTTTTTTTAATACAAATTTGTACAAAATACATACACTTAGTTCCTACACGAGGTTCAGAAATCATTCTATGCATGCATTTTTGTTAGACATATATTCAGATACAAACTAATAGGCTTTACTAATAAAGTTTTTTTATAACTAATTGAAGCCTGCTTAATGGCAACTCTAGTATAGGCTGCGGAAACTTATTAAAAATTGTGTATATTTAAAAACCCTAAAAACGATGTATAAACTTTCTTAAGATGATTGGAATGTAAGCTTGGAACGATTATTTTATTTTTATTTCTTGTGTTAAATTAATGTATATAACTATTCTTTATATTTTATACCAAATTTTAATTTAATTACCAATCTTTACTTATAAATACTAACATAGTAACGAAATTATGTAATTAGAGTATTATCGAATTAGACGGGAACAAATAACAAACATTTTACGTTTAAATTTAAATAAATATATAACTTTAGATATTCAAATTATTGTATCAGTACGCCGAGATGGCCCAGTGGTAAGAACGCGTGAATCTTAACCGACGATCGTGGGCTCAAACCCGGGCAAGCACCTCTGAATTTCATGTGCTTAATTAGTGATTATAATTCATCTCGTGCTTAACGGTGAAGGAAAACATCGTGAAGAAACCTGCATGTGTCAAATTTCACTGAAATTCTGTCACATGTGTATTCCACCAACCCGCATTGGAGCAGCGTGGTGGAATAAGATCCAAACCTTCTCCACAAAAAGGGTAGAAGAGGCCTTTGCCCAGCAGTGGGACATTCACAGGCTGTTACTGTATCAGTACGAAAACGTCATTTGTATATTTTGTTTGTCATAGGGATTTATATAAGTCCGCCTGGGTAGATACCACCCACTCATCGTATATTCTACCGCCAAGCAGCAAAACCGGATATTGTTGTATTCCAGATTGAAGGGTGAGTGAGCCTGTTTAACTACAAGCGTAAGGAAGGAATTGGTGGCGCAATAACATTATAAGGGATGATTAATATTATATATATGTATAATAGTGTCATTGTTTACGAGTGGTGGTGACCACTTACCATCAAGTGACTTATTCACCAGTAGATAGAAATAAAGTATACTCATATATATTATTTTCTTACTTATATTTATTTTCTATAGTATACTGTACCGCATTAGGAAATCATGGTCGTGACGTCAGCAAACTTCAGTCTACGTTCTATTATAAATTGATAATTACTATTCGAAGAATTCACTGTTATTTTTATTATTTAATTTAAACTCAATTGCTAATTATTTGTAGTTTATACCTAAATAAAAAAACCTTTATTTTCTGAAATAGAGTAGACGGAGCAGATTCCATTGAAAGTATACTCACCGTTAAATGCTTTAGATGAATATTATAACAAGAAAATAATTAGTCATTTTATATAAAATGAACAGAAACACATTAAAGAATATCGTAGCTGATGTTTTTTATTAATTATTCATAAAGAAAAATAGAAGGTCTTGTTCTATAACTTACTTTTCTTAAACCAATTATTTAATAATAGTTAATCTAGTGGGTCGGAGCACCAACGCGTTTATCTTTAAAGAGAACCGCGAGAACAGCGTTTAACTCCCTTGCCTTAATAACAATGTGGCCCGAAAGTATTGAGACACTGTTGTTTTTAAGTTATTGGAATTTACGTGGCGCAGGGTTCCCGACTTTAGCAAAACAACTTGGTACATGGCACGAACATGGCATGCACGGAAAACGTCATCCATTTACGCTTTAATTTAAGTCCACTCACCAACTTACTCTTAGCGGTTCCATTTGTTGTTTCTACTTGGATAGTGAGTCAGTAAAAATTTAATGTACTAGCGCTATACTATTTTAAATTTATAGTTATCAAATGTTAGTCCCTGCACTAACATGTTATTCTCCGTATTGAATCATTACGTTTCTACTTTGAAATATAATTCTTAGAAGCACGTAACTAACTTCACTTATAGTTACTAGTTTAAGAATAGTCGCTTAAAATCGAAAACAATTATGAACTTGCTTTTTTGAACATGTTTTAGCTACTCTTATTTTTCATGATAAAACTAAAACTCGTAAATAGCTACCAAAAAATAACGATTTACACACAGGAAAGAAAATGGCCTATTTAAATATATATTCATAATAGATGAAAATCGTGCATGGTATTTATAAATAAAATATGCTTAAAACTTAAAATATATTCATGACGCTATTAAACACAATGTAATTAATAATCAAAATCAATCTCTTTCATAATAATTGGAATTGGAATTTGGAAATTTTGATTTGGTGAGGTGGCGGGGTGTCACAGACGCGGCAGTAATGAAGCGCCAGTGCAGCTCATATGCGATTTCTATTGGTTTACACTGACATGCGGCTCCGCCTTCATGTACAAGAAGCCTAAGTATTATTCAATCGGAAATTGGAATCATTAAAATTCATTGGATACGAATACTGGCACGTATCAGTCGACACTTTTTCAGAATTAGTCTCGTAACTTTTTTACTGATCACGAAAAATCCAAATTCAAACTAATTTTATTTAAGTTGAATTGTACAAGACCGTCAAGTGGTGACGACTGAGTTACTTAAACTTCTTCTCGCTAGAGGTTGCTTTCCGAAACGACGGTAGAGTTAAAATATTGACGATTCAAAAACACTTTATTGTTATGATTACTTAAATTATGCAGATAAAATCCGTTAAGAAATGCATTAAATAAATGGATACTCAGATAGCAATTACACGACGTTATCCTTGAAACATCGTGTAATATACATATATCCTGAGAAAGAGATACATTGATAATTATCACATAAAACTCGATGGTGCTTGCCTAGCCTTGTACCCTCTAAGTTTCTCGTGTTCTAATCAATTCGGCTAATTTCTAGAAATCGTATTTTTGCTTTATTTGAAAAACTATGACATTAAACACAAATAAATTTTGCTTAACGTGTCGGCATTTAGTTGCACATCAGGAGTCAAATTAAATATTTGCATAAATCGTCCACATATTTTCGCTCAATATATTCTTGAGAATAAGGAAATATTTACCTAATAGATAAAAAAGTTGTGTGTGGTTTTGGACTATATAGATATCCGTTTGGTGATATTTTAGATACATTAAATATTTCGTCAAGCAAAACGATACCACTATCCTCACGCGCTGAACCAAGTGAAACGTGGCCTTTAGAGCTTTAAAAAATTATTATGTTTTCCAGAAAGTTTCAATTGTGTAAAGCGACATTCGAATCACACTCGCGTTTTAAAATCTTTCGCTAACAACTATAAGTAACAGAAAATGTAAATAAACGCAACGAGTCCATAAGTTATATGTATTGTAATAGCAAGAGAGCTTTTATGCAATCATGTTTCTCCAAACAGATCGGTGGTAAAGCTGTGTGCAAGCTCGTCTGGGTAGGTACCACCCACTCGTCAGATATTCTACCGCAAAACCGCAGTACTTTGTATTGTTGTGTTCCGGCTTGTAGGATGAGTGAGCCAGTGTAATAATAAGCACAAGATACATAACATCTGAGTTCCCAAGGTTGGTGGCGCATTGGCGATGTAAGCAATGGTTAACATTTTTTACAATGCCATTGTTTATGGGCGTTGGTGACCACTTACCATCAGGTGGCCCATATGCTCGTCCGCCTGCCTATACAATAAAATAAAAACAAAAACAGCAGAAGCTATGAATAAATCAGTATATCCAAAACAGAGACAGAATGATTAAACCATTTTAAACATATTGCAATTTGAGGTTTTATTGACTTAGATCACCGAATTATCTCACCTCACAATCACAATGTGATCTAATCACGTTTTCATGTCATTTGTAAAAATAAAAGCAGCTTGATCATCAGTTATGCATAAATATAACGTGTATTCAAAACAAATAAACACTTATACATAGTTCAAATACAGATACAGTCTACGATGACCAAATACAAATATATTCAATTTAAATTTCTTATTTTATGCATTTACATATTTATGTTAAATGTAATTCTTTATATGCAAAATATATATTTGTGGTGTCCAACTATAAAAGTTCAAACATAATAAAAGATTGCCAATTGAAGAGCCGACATAGCCCAGTGATAGCCCAGTATTTTTTATAACACCAGTATTGTTGTACTGATGAGAGGCGCATCGTTCGCCTAAATAATTAGAAAAGAAATTCAACGAGGAAAACTGCTTGCATTCTTGACACCATTGCACGAACCTACAGGATTTTTACACTAGCTATTATTAATATTGATTTATATACATTTATTTAAGTCCCCAATACAAAAATCCATAATTTACGTAAAATTAACGTTAATCTTATTCTATCTTATCAAAACAAACTATACTATATGTGTATATATAATATGTATTCTAATTTTCCAGAATACAAATACACGACAATATCGCGCGGTATTAAACAATTTTGTACAGAGTATTGAGACAATAGTTCATGTAACAATTACTAATGTTAAAAATAAGTAAAATGAAATATAAAGATTAACAGCCTTAATTATAAACAGTTATTGACGAGTGTTTAATTAAAATTAGATTTATCTCTTTCTGTCATCATCAAGACACGACATTGTTTTACTATTACCGCTTAAAAAAAAGTTATAAATTTGTGTACAAATTATTTTTATTCCCTAGTCCAATATATTTATGACATTCATTTAATATTATAAAATGAAGCTTAAGCACAAATATAAATACATACATAAGTATATCCATTTGAATAATAACGTTTTATTTTATTAATTTAACAATTTAACTTAACCAATACTATAGGAGCAACACTGTGTAATCTGGGATAACTAACCTAGTTAGAGTTAATGATGTCCTACTGTCCGATTTCGACCACGGCAGCCATTCTTGCGAGAGACAACTGCTAACCAACTGCATTAGACTTGTTATAGTTTTTAATTAAACAGTTATTATCAATCAGCGAAAAGTAAGACAATAATTTTGTAAAAGGGAAATCTTAAAACTAAGCTTGCGTTATGAAATTATACAACTTCAAATGCTAAGTTAATATTTATTTGTAATACGTGAGAAATATTTCAATTAGTAATAGAACTAATGTAAGAAATTTATTAAAAAAAAATAACTATTAAACTTTCAGTAAACACTAAAGGCACGTGCATAAAAATGCATTGAATTATAGTTTTAGTACTAAATTTGTCCGTTTTCATGTTTGGTAATATACCAAAAAAAGTACCCAAATTTGGTCGCTGATATCGTTTTATTTATTTAAGTGAATATGCTCCAAGAATATGTATTTATTTAAAGCAAGTATGTATTTATTTAAAGCAAACGATATTAACATCATTTTATTATTAAGATAAATAATATGGAGTTAAAAATTTTTATTAAATAGTCAAATCGAAGAGATCAAAAAAATTACATACAGTTTGTTGTTCACATGTCAACTGAAGCTTTTATTTTCATAGAGCTTTCGTCTATTACCGGTTTGTGCGTGACATGGCCTTGTACTTGGGCGCATAAGTCGCATCTCGGTATATAAGTGGGATTTCGGCTCGTGTACCACATTCTCGGGTCTGTGGGAACACGGTGATCGGACGGAGACAACGATGAACACGATTTGGGTGCGTATACACTGTTTATAGACTATTTACATAGTTGTATCGAACACATTAAGGATGGGAGATGAGATGAATTAATTAATTAAATCGCTCGGATGAAGTGTTGTGATTGTGATTTTTAAATGGAATTTAAATATGAGAACCTTTTTTGTATCGTTATTTAAATCCGATGAACTAATTAACTAATTAATTGTCTATTTGCTGTGCGAATTATTTAAAATATTCATCAAAAATATTCATTCAGTTTTAAAAGACTGTATAATACATAATATAGAAAATATTAAATAAAATTGATTAAATATATATATTACGTACAAATTGTATAAAAAACATTGAAAAAGTTAAAAGTAGTTAGTTATTATACACTAATAGTAGTAGTTATTATATCCTAATTATTTAACGAAAATTATCAATATCAAAACTTAATTAATAAACAGCATTGAATAAACCGTTACTATATTATTTCTTTATTTATATCAAAGTAAGTTCGGCTTTATTAATGACATAGAAGCAAATTTTTATATAAAACATAATAGCTAATATGATATTTATTAATGTGACATCGAATGTATTTTCTAATATTTTAAATACGTATTTAGTTTCAAAATTCAAAATAAGGTATTACATCATTACCAAAATTAGTGTCATGTTCTATAATGGGTAACTTGAAAATTCTCTGAATGCGTTTGTTTAATTAAATATAAACCTTTTTATACAATTCTACTGTACGTGTGTATACCAACATTGTACTGAACTCATCCTAAACAGCTGGAATTATTTTCATTATATTTTAAGGCGTGTTTGAATGAGTCCCTGGATGGTTTAGCTTCGACCCGGTAGGTGGCGCTGCAATCGATTCTAGAATTATTAAACGTAAATAAATAAAATTCTTCTTTTATCCGTAAAGGGTCAGGAAGGCCAGACGTATATATAATGTGTAATTGGTCATTTAGGTCGTATTTTATACACGAGAAAATACATAATAGTTCATGATAAAAAATATTAAATTATTATTAATAATATCATTATTATATATTTTTTTAAAACAGAACATATGAAACTTAAGTACAGTTTTAACATTATAACCAAAATTAATAATAAAGACTATTGCAGTGATGTAATATATAATAACATTTTTAAACCTTATTATCATCTTACTCATCGCCAGTTACAATCATATTGTATTATTTATGACATTAATAATTAACATAAAAAGTATCTTTTATTTTTATTCTTGTATCGCAATATTACGTCTGAAATAAGCTATTAATTAAATTACATGACATTTATGTAAAAATAACAAAACCCGACAGTATTATATATATTTATATCTCTATTATTATTACAAGTAACAATGGATATGTTAATCCCGGACATATTTCATATGTTATTAATTTACCGACAACATACTTGTGGTTAAAATAAGATTCCAAGGTTGACTACTATAAAAGTTTAACCAATAATTATAGAGGATTCAAAGGAGTGTATGTAACGTGGCCTTCGAAATACCCACATAACTTAAATTGCGGATGTAAGTGAAAATACTTACTATATAGGGTAATCCCACATGGTACTCTGTCGACACAAGTCTTTACGCATTGTACGTCATAATTATAAGTGATTTTTCACACTGTGACAACGTTTAATAAAGCGAATAAAGTAGAGTTTTTAAAATATTTACGATCAACTAACTCAAATTAAAACTAACGCTATTTATTTTCCGATCATTCAATTCATTCTACTTTTTCGTTGGAAGTAAAACGAAAAAATTACTATATTTGTTAATTATTTTTATTAAAATCATGAATTTTATATGAAAGATAAGATGAAATAAGACAAAATAAACCTGATGAGACCATTTAATTCGACCAATACAGATGATAAAATACATTTAAAAAAAAAGAAATTAATCGTTCGAAGATGTTCTTAGCACAAAATGCGAGCACAAACCTCATCAAATGTCACAACAGTTACCTCATCTATTTACATTTTTTTTAAAAGATCTATTTACTATGAACAAAAAAACACTCTTGACATTTATGTTATATCCGTGTTTTGAGTGCAACCGCTGATTTCACACCAGAACGAGATAATTAACTTAACATTATTTTAATATATTAAAATATTTTTATAAAAATAGTTTGCAATTAATGAATACTTACAAATAAGGGAACTTATTTGAACGTCGTCGATAATAACGTGACGACAAACCGTGTGGAAACTTGTGTCGGACTAAATTCCCTCTCATGTGTATAAAAACCTAGAATAGCGTGGTGGTGGAAACTCTAAGGGAAGAGCACCAATTATAACCATTTAAAAAATAAGTATATGCTTTTTTTTGATAAAGCAAAGCATTGAAATGAAAATCAGAACAATTAGAAGTTATAATATATATAAGAGTAATTTTCGTCCGCGTGTTTGGGAATGAGGCAGATGTTAGATGTAAAAAGTTATATCTATATACTAACTTGGGGCTCCAGCTTGCTTCATACATTATTTCATCAAAACCGGAACATTGGTTAACCCGTATAAGCATAACAGATAGACTATCGCGTTTATAATAATAATAGAGACCAAATAATGTATCGCTACAATATAAATAAATTGAATAGGTGCAATATCATAAATATCGTTATTTACATATTGTCTTAATAAAATTAAAATAAAACACTTCACTTGATTTAAGTTTATTATTATATTATAACGAATTTATTTCATTAAAAAAATTGCATCATCTCTTTCAATCTCATGACCTTTACACAAAGGTTGTCTGAAAGAGATCAACCTCTTAGCGATAAGATAGTCGTTTGGATTTTTTGAATTAATTTTCTGTGTAAATCTTTTTTTTTTATATACTTCTCAACTTGGCTTCATAATCAAATATATCCTGTGAAGTTTATTTGGTGCATTGCTATCTGACAGCGAATTAGAATAAAGTGGACCGAATAAAAATCTTTCTCCATCAAAAAATACATATACATATATATGTCCCAACTTTCATGATAATCGGTCAAACCGTGTCGATGTTTCTTAATATACAAAAATATATACCATAAAAAAAAATAAAAAGCTGCATGATTCACAGTTTCACATCACACATGGAAAATGGAAGATGACACATAATTAAACGGTAATAATTTTAGTCGGCTTTGCGCAAGCTCGTCTGGGTAGGTACCACTCACTCATCAGATATTCTACCGCAAAACAGCAGTACTTTGTACTTTTTGTACTTCTATATTGTTGCGTTCCGGTTTGAAGGGTGAATGAGCCAGTGTAATTACAGGCACAAGAGACATATCATCTTAGTTCCCAAGGACAATGCCATTGTCTATGGGCGTTGGTGACCGCTTACCTCTCGTCTCGTCTGTAGTAGGCGGACGAGCTCAATAAAAAAAAATCTAAACCTATTAATATTTTTATTGCCTAACTGAAAAAAAAAATTAACCAATATACATAAAACTTATACTAAAAGTTGCAGCGCGTTTCGGTTTAAGTCTATGATAAGTACATGGCAGACAATATCTGCCGACGGTTTCGCTTGTATATCATAGAGAATGAACGTCACTCAACAACACTCAACAGGTTAAATAAATACGATATTGGCTATACATATAATGGTTTTCCGATAATAATCTTATTTAAAGTGATATATGTATAGAGTATAAACACATAAACGTAAGAGAGAAAGACCTATAGAATGAACACACACTCAAATACAACCAGCAAGTGAAAAATTAATATATTCGTTTTGTAATAGTGCACATAGTTGAACCTTACTCTCAATTTAAATTTAAAAAATGGCATCGCTTTTTATAAATAGTATATAATAGATTGGATAAAATTTCAACATTGTTTGGTTTTCTTTTTACTTTTATTTAGGACAACAGATTTGATTGTAATAGGAAGCCTTAGCGCTGACTGAGAAATATGAAAACCACTTACACACCACGCCATCGTTGTATATAATTATTTTATGAATGCTTAACGAGAAGATTTAGAGCATATACCACCACGTTCGAATGCGCGTTGATGAATGAAAAAAAATGTGTACTGAGTTTGTAGAAATTTCCTCCATACATCATTACGCTTAAAACATTAATCTTGAAAAAAAAAACCTTATAAATAAGTAACAAATTATATAATAATAATGTTGAATGAATACAATAATTACAAGTATATATTTTTATCTATATATATATATATATATATATACTTATATATATAAAAGATTTCCACCGATATATTGACTCATCACGATATCTCTGGAACCATAAGGCGTAGAGACTTGAAATTTGGTAGGAATATTCCTTTCGCCGAGTAGAGGTCAGCTAAAAACGGATTTTGTTCAACTCTCATCCAAAACGGAATTATCACATATTTTATCATCTCATCTCTTTATATGTAAGAGAGCCCATACCAAACATCAGTAATAGTTGCCTTAGTAACCGTTTTCATGATATTTATATTGATAAACTAGCTGTTGCCCGCGGCTTCGCCCGCGCTTAAATATAAATAAAGGATGTTTGTTTGGAAGTCTGTCATTTTAAAGTAAAAGGCATGAAATGTCATTCTCGTAAGAAAAAGTTTAGTAAGAGTTTTTTATTATTTTTAAGTTGATGATTATCTATACCACTATATAAATCTATTAACTCTGTTTGTAAATTTTTTTTTCACCTAATTTTGTAATAAATAATCGTTTTATGATGCAGTGATTAACATTATGATATTTTTTTCATTTTTGTCTGTATTTCTGTCTGTCTATCTGTCTGTATGTCTTCTTATAACTCAAGAACGGCTTGACCAATCTTGATGAAAATTGGTACACACAAAGAACATGTGATGGCACAAATGATAGATTTTATATAAGATCGGTAAACCCTACTATCCTACTACTACCCTAGAAGCCGCGGGGCACAGCTAGTAGGCAATAAAACTGTACAAAAATCATGAACGTAAACAACGCCACTCCTTCGTTAGATCACACATAGCTGTCGTAATGTCAAATTTATAACTCAAATTAGTAACATTGTATAAATCCTTGATATAAGCCTTGCTACGTTAAATAAAATAACATGTTTCACGTCCACAAATATTAAAAAACGTAGTGAAAATAAATAAATTGTAAATTTAAAATAGGTACCTTCATCACATAAATATAAATCAATAAGAAACATATATAAAAAAATATTTTACAGTCCTTCACGTCATCTCATTGATTAATATATTTTAATTGGACCTGGAGATATATATTTGAGATATAGTGAACTCAGATTTTTATATGTCCATAAATCTTCGATGACCGGTTTACCGACATTAATATGAATATTATCATTTGTTATTTAATTTTTATCGTCTTCAGACAGGATATCATTTTCGGCCAGCGGTCAAATTCGGAATTGTTGTAGCGTTTCTACAGTTCGTTGATCTTGACTCAAAGTCATGGTTCGTGTTACGCAATGACTGCTAGAAGACGTTTGGAACGCATTACTGGTTCGTTGACGATTACGGCAACCAAGTATGTTACGTTACCTACACATGATTGCGTACGTCTATTGATTAGATAATAATAATAACTTAGACGATATCATAGTGATGTTTTTGACAGTGACGTATTCTGAAACATAACTAAACGCGATGAACACATTTACTAGTTTGAAAATATGTTGAAACTGTATGTTGTATGTAAAATAAAGCTTGACTAATGTTCTATTTATGAGGGAATTCTTCGAAACATTGTTATTAAGAGCTCGAATTGTTTTCAATTGTATAACCTTACAGGGAATTATATTCGCAGTTTACAATTTACAATGTATCGAGTGTTGGGTGTTTCTGATAGAAACAGTCGGACGGGGGAGCTTCCCCCTATCCTTTGAGTTGACTTGATCGGATTTGTAACTGAACCTGTGTTATAGTTACTTTGTTGTATGTTGATTTTGGAACTTCGAATTCGCAATCATAATTGAATATGTGTATAATTGAATATATTCAAGTGTGTAGAAGTGCATGTATATGTATGTTGTTGTATGTAACAATTCACGTATTATACAATTACATTGTTCCCAGTAAAGTTTTGAAGGAAATAAAGCTAGTCTTTGACGTGTGACTTCCGTCTGCTATTTATTGCCGTATTTTGATTGTTTTTTGCAAGACTCAAATCAGCATAGTATTATGAATTTATAAGTTATGATGAGTTCATCGTTTCAAATTAACATCATTTAGTATTTATTTAATATGTATCTTGTAACCTGCGGCTTCGTCTACCTGCTTTATCGAACTATCTACGGTTATATTTATAATTAAATAATATGTATAATTGGTCTGTTATAGGAATATAAAAAATGTTGAATTTAAAACAAAGTTGGTCCAATGATAATTTCATAAAATTATTTGTAGAAAAAACTACAATACCACTATTTACAGAGGTTTATGTTAAAATACAATAATAAAAAAACACATTTGAAAGTTAGTTTTATCAAAATTGGTTGAGCCGGGAAACCATAACAGACAATTAATAATGTAAAATAATATGTAAAAAATATGTATGTAGATTTTGGATGAATCATCTATGTATATAGTATATTAATAATTGAATCGCTCAAGTTAATAAAACAAACACTCGCTAACTATATTAAGAGGTCTCTTTAGGTAATCCTATAAATCAAAATACATAATACTAAGAAGAAAAACAAAATCGAAATATAATTTAAATAACTTTCATAACCACTTCAAAATGATTAGCATCACCATTAATGATTGGGTATATAGTTACCTATATTCTACCGGGAAACTCAATAGTAACTCTTTTTCTCAAATGAAATACTTATACGAGAACATATGGAAATTAATAACATAATTCTGGAATTTAACAAAATACGCATGAACAATATCAACAATATAATCTTATATTGTATAATAAGTTTTGTCTATAAACGTTTTAAGGAAAAATTGATTAATAGGTAAAATTTAAACCTTTTTCTTTGCCGTCTACTAGTTCACTTTCAAACAAATTTCACTTTCGAGGCCAAACTCCAAACGAGAGGTTATCAAACCTGTCCCACAAGCCCTTTGGTTCGATCGTCAATGCAAGGTCATTGTTCTTGTAAGAAGGTTGAGAGCCGAATTATTGTTGCCTAGAAGAGGATAAGGTCGTAATATTTATTTACTTTAATGCCTAAATTACAAATAAAAATTAAAAATGTACAAATTATGACCGCATGGAATGGTTGCAAGTGTGCTAGGCGTATTGTCTCTTTGAATCACAACTCCAATCCTCTGTGCGAAAACTGAACCAGTCCTCCTGGTGACAAACGAGTGTCATATTTTTAAAGAAAGTTTATCTTTGCGTTTCAACAGCAAATGAAACAATGATATTTACAACATTTGTTTGCTTCAACTTTTTCCGCGGCGTTTCCGACTTTTAACATTTAACATTGTTTCTCTCATATGACATGAGTGCGTATTTAATTATATGTTTATAAGATTTAACGACTTAACCAATTATTACACTTTGAATTACATTAATTAAGTAATTTTTTTATAAAATATTAGATGAAACAAAAATGTTTTCAATCTTTTCAAATGAAATATGGGTAACACATAAAAATTAGTAATATACAGCAACAGCGAGGAAATCCCACTGCTGGACTAGAAGGTCAGGAGCTAATACCACCACACTGGTCAAGTTTCATTATTAATTTATTTTAATTATGCATTTTTACAAATGTGTCAATTTATTTAATAATTTTTTGATTGACAGAAATGTTCATTATCGTCTCATTTTAAAAATTTATCAACAATGTTTAATCACATTTATAGTTTAAGCTTTTAGACTAACCATAAATCTTTTCCTTGTTTCCAGATATTAGCAGTAGTGGTCGGGGTAGCGTCAGCAGACGTTAGTCTAGGATATCACTATAATCCACCAACTACAACCTATGGCATCCCATCGTATCCAGTTGATAGCAGCAACTATAATACTGCATACTCAGCAACCAACAACGTTGCCAGTTCTAGTGTGGGTTCCGGACTCGGGTCGAGCTACAGCTCTGGCGTCGGCTCCGGCCTCGGTTCAAGCCTCAACTCCGGCCACAGTTCAAGCTTTGGATCCGGCTTAGGGCAAAGCTCAAACGGAAATACTGGTTCGGGCGACAGTTATAATGGATTTAGCTCTGGAACCGGTTCATCTTCTAATTACAATGTATTGGGATCCTCCAATTACAACACAGCTGGCTCAGGCTCTGGATCTAAGTACAATGTCGATACATCAGGTCTTGGCTCCAGATATAACACATATAAATCCTCTGAAGTAACTGGATCTGGCTCAAACTCAAATTACAACTTTGGTTCATCTGGCACTGGATCTAATTCAAATTATAACACTGCTGGCAACAAGGGTTCAGGATTTGGATCCAATTACAACTTATTTGGTACTAGCGGTACATCTGGCTCAAACTACAACGCTGGACAACAAGGAGTATACCAAGGATCAAGTTTCGGACAAAATTCCGGTTACCAAAGCACATACCACACTACCTCAGACACCAGTGGTCTCGACAATATCGGCAGTTATTATCAATCTGCAAGCGCTGCTAATCAATTCATTTCATCAAATCAGTACCAAAGTACTACCGGACAAAATTATAATGAATATTACAATCAAGTGCAGCAACAACCAGCTCAAGTATTTAAGCACTTCTACGTTCATGCCGCTCCTGAAGATCCAGAACCAACAAAACCACGGCAACCAATAGTACTACCCCCACCCCAAAAACATTACAAAATTATCTTTATCAAGGCACCAGCCCAGCAGGCTCAAGTTCCTCAAGTTATTCCAGTGCCACAACAGAATGAAGAAAAGACTATTGTATACGTCCTTGTTAAGAAACCGGAAGATGCAAAGAACATTGTCTTGCCGAAATTCGAGCAAAAGGCACCAACTAAGCCTGAAGTCTTCTTTATAAAATACAACAACAAACATGATTCACAGTCTTTGATTGATAATATCGTCAGTGATTACAATAAAGGAGGAGTTTCTGCTACATTCTCTGGTGCAGGTATCGCTGGTTCTGGTTTTAAAACTGGTTCTTCACAGACTTCGTCCTCAACGAGTACCTCTGGAGAAAATTCAGGCGATGCATCTTCAGTTTCTCTAGAATCAATTTTTGGTAGCTCAGGTAGCCCTAGCTTATCAACAACTGGATTTCCCTCAACCACTCCTAGTAGCTTATATGGTTCTGGTAGTACACTGTCGCCTTTTGGCTCTAGCTCTGGTACAACCGCTGGAAATAGTTATGGTTCCAACAAAGGAAACAGTCTTACATCTGGCTCTGTTTTTACTTCCGGTAACAGCCTAAGCTCAAAACCTAGCTCTAACTTTGGTTCAAGTTCAGGTTCTAGTTCTGGACTCACTAGTGGTTTCGGCTCAAGTAGTAGCAGTTCAACCAACTTTGGTTCTTCATCTGGCAGCTTTGGCTCAGGTTCTGGCAACTTAGCTTCGGGTTCGAATAAATTTACTTCTGGATCAGGAAGTTTTGGATCTAGTTCTAGCAATGTAGGCTCTAATAAATTTGAATCTGGTTTAAGTAACAAATATGGATCTAGCTCTAGCGGCTTCAGTTCTGGAAGTTTTGGTTCCGGTTCCACTGGATTGGTTTCCAAATTCGGCCCTCAGTCTACCAACACAGGCTCGGCAAGTGGGCTTGCCACTAGTTCTATTGGTTTACCAAGCACAGGAAATAGCTATGCATCAAGCACTAGTAACTTGGCAGCAAACTCCGGCAGTTTTGGTACTGGTTCTACCACTTCTGGTATCAAGAAATTTGATTCTACTTCTAGCAGTTTCGACTCTACTTCATCGTCTTCAAACTTGGGTTCTGACAAGTATAGTACTGGCTTAGGCAGCACAAATTCTAAATATGAAACAAATGTTTTTACGACTAGTCAAGGTGTTCCTCATGAAACCTACGGTCAACCTATATTTAAAGCATTATAGATTAATAATGAAAAAAAATGTAATGCTCATTTTCTTTTTGAAAATAAATAATACAAAGAAAATATTTGTTTTATTTGCTCACAAAATTTACTACAAATAACCAGTCAGTCAAATTAAATTATTATTTATAAATTTTATTCTACTAGGAAGATGAAATGACAATTAACGAAAAATCACACATCATTTACAGTAAGGCTGGTTACATTTTTGCCAATCTTCAATTCAACTGTTCAATTCAAATTGATGCTATCATTACTACCACCATTCATCATGATTTGTGCAGTAGACTATTTGTATATTAACTTATAACTGACTTTACTTATATCTCAAAGATTATACTCAAGCTACGCAACAAATGATAATTTATTTAATTGCAACAGCGAAAACTTAGCGTAATTCGATACTTAATGAATCTTATATCTCGTATACTATTATGTAATTTTATAATTTTTATTATTTAAAATCGTTTAAGCATATTTAATATTAGTAATAATCAATACATTATTATTTCAATCTATTGTTTCAACCCCGATTCTAGCATTTGTATTTAAAAAGCAATATACTATACAAGTAACAAGAAGGTTATTCTAAATGCTTAATATAATACAGCTGCCAATGTTTTGATATGAAAGATGACGCTATGTTGTTTGCGATGTGGGCATAACTGGAGTTAGCTTCTACGCACGAGCGACGTCAGTAGCTTATTATTTAGTATCGGAACTATTAGTTGATTGTAATTGAAGTTGGCATATTACTGGCATTTTAATGGGCCGCCCATCCGCATAGCTGGCCGACGTTATCTTGATTTATAGAGTTCGCTTCCACTGGAATCGAGAGCAATAATATCGAATTCCGAGTGGCTAATTTAATGGTAATGCGTTAAAGCTGATAGAATTGCCTGATATGCATTGTTTATGAATGAAATGAGTCTATATTGAGGCGGTGGCGCGTGATGTCTTAATGTTGATGCGAGTTCATTGAGAGGGTATTCATGGATGCACTTTTCTCGGGATCGCCTGGAATGCGCAGGCGCCGATGGCGCCACGACGTAAAGGTTTCTCCACGCTGTAAGAATTTTTAATAACCAAGTAATTATAAAATATATATATTTTAATATTTATGGATCTTCAATTATAATTTACATCTTTCTTTTGATTAAAGGACTTATATTTTACAATAGATCTTATTTTATTAATTAAAAAATACCAAGAGTACAAGATGATATCATTTATTTGTTTATATTGACGTAACTGATTAATCAATTAATGTAAACATAATCCAGAAACAGATCACACAGCATTAAACTAAATAACGGTTCACGGAACACAATATTAATTAACGATCAAAGCAACGACAATGCATTGATTTGGTGGGCATGCCGGATGCTTCGGGTACGTCAGTGATATTACACGTTAATTATTATATATTACAAACCAGCATATGTAATTTTAGCAGGACGATACAAAGGGATGCTTCTTGGTTTCCCCTTCACTTTATATACTGCAATATCTAACAAAGTGTATGTAAAACATATGAATGTTGCGCATTCATTTACAAGCTCCTTAGTCAATTTAAAGCTAATTTTGCAGTTTTAAAATGAAACGATATATCCTGATTTGAATATAAACGCCTACTATTAATATGCAATATGTAACGTAAATTTGAAATATATTTAACGATATTTTTTCAGATAGGACTTATATAAAAAATAGGTTCGTTCGAAATTACAACAAAATACCTAACCACGAATGATTCCAAATATATCAACTTATGTAAATTTACACATGTGTGCAGCTCCAGACATCAAAGCAATTTGACTATTTGCTTAGTCCAAACAAATAAATGCATCTCTGCCATTATTGGACAAAAACAAATACTCCGCAGTAAAGCTGACGTTACTATAATTGCACTAGTTAAGGTTGATATATATATTTATAGTCTATATAATATATTTATAGTCTATATAAAACACATATGTGTTACATTATTATAATTTCATTAAACGTGAAGAAAATACAATTACATATTACGAATATATATACGATATATGATACGTATTAATTAGCATTAGATGTAAACAATTAAAAAAAAAACCTAGCAATTACTCGTTATATGTAAACGCGTCTTTATTGAAAAGCACTTCATTAGTTACATCGAGAACACCAGGCGGATGTTTCAAGGGTGTTTGCATGATCCTTGACACAAATAAACAACTCGAACGTCTTGTGACCATTGAATCGAGTTAGGGAAATTTACATCTTCATTAGACGTTGTTAAACATATAAGAGCTTAAATTTTTGTATAAATAAATAGCGAAGAAAAAACAGCTCGGAGCCTTATTATACTCTGTGGTTGTGGTGTGGTTTGTTAAGCAGCAAATGCCAAGCGATCAAATTTTCAATAATGATTCAAAAATAAAATGTTATATCGTCATATTACAATATTGTATTAAATGTAAAGCTACCACATAAATTTAATTCTATCAAGAAAAAACGGCAAGTAAGTCAGAAGTTTTTTTTTTTAATTACAGTTTACCAAATAAAATAAAATGTATACATACATATCCTGCTTGAAAATCAATAATTATGAACTCTACGCTTTTTATCATTCATAAATTCTTGTGTTGCGTAATACGCCTTATTTATCAATGTTCTTATGACATGAGATTTAAATTTATTAATAAGCTAAGTTAAAAATAACGTATGATTATGGTTGAATGTATTGATTGAATTTTGACCACAATGTGACATACTAGCATTTATACATAACTAGTGTTAACCGCTAAAGGAGAATAAAAAAAAAACGAAGTTATGATCATTTTTTACCTTAGATAATTAAAAAACTACTGATCCGTGATGTGCCTAATTTTTTTGTATCATGTTCTCTTGAAATATCTTCAGTCACTCCTGGTGAACTTATATCCAAACATTTTTAAAATTAGTAGGATATCGGATAATCAAGCAAATAATTAATGCATTTGAAAGTAAAGGGACCTTACTTTTTGACATTGATGTTAATAAAGCCAGTCAATATTTAGATCATGAACGTTTTCGGTGGAAAATCTTTGTAGCATAATTCTGCAATAACCTTTTCACACTAAAACGGCTGAACGGATTTTATCGATTTCGTATAAAGTGGTCTTAAATCTTAGAATAACACACATGATACTTTTTATCACGGAAACATTAACAATTTCTGTGAAATACGAGTAGAATATACTTTGTGGAATTCTGAAATGACCTTTTCCAAGTAAAACAGCTATACAGGATTTATGAAATTTGTGGAAATGCTAAGTTTGAATGGTATTTAAAGTTCAAACATAGTCATAACTTTAATTTAACTTTGTATGTACAACAGATGTGAGTGTGTGCCCGTGCTGAACTTGTAGGTGAGTATATATGTATAAAATGATGAAATATTTTTTTCATAAGTTATACTAAATTAAAAAGTCCAGGAAAAGCTTAGCTCTTATTATTCTGATATCACAAATAGGTACTTAACCTGACCTATATTGACCAAGTCCTTTTTACTTATAACTTTCCTACTTGTTATACTCTCCGCTTTGCTTGGCCCTAAATTTGTCTTAATAATTTCTAGAGTATATTATACAGAAATTTTACTTCTTGATCATTTTAAAGAGTTTCCTGTTAAAACATTATATACTTCCTGCTCCTATATTTAATTGCACAGATATTTCTTACATGAACTGACCAATAATGCAAAAACTATTAGATTGTCGAAAAACTGGTTTATAGAATTGATTGACAGATAAGAGCTCTCAAAGAGAAAAACTCTGAAGTAAAACCTTAGGGCTCAACGGGCTTAAAATACACACGTATAACTTAAAACCTTTCGCCCCGGGGCTTAAAATTAACAAACCCTATCCACAGCGTATCGAATCTCAATATAACTTCGTTATAACACTGTTATTTACAAATTCTATAATATGTTTCAATGTCTCAATAAATCTTTCTTTTTTATAGAGTAGGTAGGTGGACGAGCAAACGCAAATGTAAGAAATGTTAATGATTGGTTATATCACCAATACGCCTCCAACCTTGCGAACTAAGATGTTATGTCCCTTGTGCCTGTAATTACACTGACTCACTCACCCTTCAAACCGGAACACAACAGTACCAAGTAGTTACTGCTATTTGCTGTAAAATATCTGACGAGTGGGTGGTACTTATCCAGGCAAGCTTGCACAAAGTCATACCAGGAGCAAATGTGTTGTCTTTGTTTTAAAAAAAAATGTTGGTATTAATGATATGCTTACTTAATGTCAAAAGTTACACAAAAAAAAAACAATAAAACTCGTAAACGACGTTTATAACAATCGACTTCAATTAAGAACTAATTTAATTCAGTTCATATTCATATAAATATATAATACGAAAGCTTATTGCTTGAAATTATTTTCAATAAACAATAAAGACGTAAAGATTACGGAAGTAATCGAATTTAGAAAAAAACTGTAAATATACTTTTATTGCTTGCAATGATTTTCATTGCGTGCGTATTATTGTACCATGTGATTATTATTCGAAGCGTGTCTATTAATAGCATTGCACGTTTAATTTGTAATGGTTGTATACCAGAAACTAATAAATGTTGCATTGGTACGGCTGTATCACCCAAGCATTTTTTAACTACTTACTATTGTGCAGAAACTTGCCAATTCGTAAAAAGGGGTAAGGAAGAAGTTCCAATACAAAAGATTCACGTCAATCCATACCCAAAAACTTTTGTGATCAGCGATAATTTCGTAGGACCGAACACCGTTGCTTTAGTGGAAATTAAACACGAACAAAAAATAAATTATAGTTTCGTTAACGTAGAAGTTAATAATCATTTAACTTTCCCATTCTTAAGTGTCAAAGCTTTCATCCCAATATTTGATCCATCACTTCAATTCAGAGCAGTTAGAATTAAGCAATGTGACCAAAACACTGAATATTCGGGTGGGTATTATGTTTGTGCTGCGGACGAAATTTACGAAGATTGTGAAATTCCTCAAGGTACCCCATTATTTTTGGAAGAACAATTACTTGGCATTACAGGAATAACGAATTCGCTCACTTGTGAATATGCTCATAGAGTTTTCATAGCCTTAGAACCGATAATTTATTGGATTAAACATGTTCTTGATGACGATTTACTGTTCTACGTAAAGCTTGTAATGGGAAAACCAGGTAATGAAAAATATTCAAATATGAAAAAATTCACTAAGCAAGTCGTTTTAAAAAAGAAACAATTAATTTCCAACCATTCTAATAATCATCATAATGAAATAAATAATAAAAATAAAATTGGACTACGTAAACTTATACTTAATCGAAATATAACGGTGATTAAGAAAAAAGTAATTACGAATAAGGTGAAGAGTAAACTGTCAATAGAAAAATCGCATACAAGGCAATTTTCTAAAGCGGAAGTATATAAAAAACATTTTAATAATATCAACTCCAAAAATCGAAATATAAGCAAAGATCACTTAGCAAGTAAAAATAAAAGCATAAAAAATAAAACACGCGAGGAATGTTCCAGACCTGAAATTAAATCTACCTTTATAAAAACGACCAAAACAAAAAGATACGTTACAACAACTATTACAAACATCTCACATGGATCAGTTACGACTCCACAATTAAATTACACTAAAAGACAGTTAATAAGTACTAAGAAATTGACGACCAACACGAAAAAACGAAAATTTACTAAATCAAAAGGCACCAAAATAACAAATGTTATGGACTGGTTCATTCAAATTCGTAATAAAACTAAAAACGATCGCCCAAAAGTACTTATACTTACTACATCTAACATACCACTTCCAGAATTTGTTGATCTAACATAGTCATAGTCTAGTCCCAATCAGGTACCTACATAACGCTTTTGTCTTAATTAGTTCTGATAATTTATAAATAATTATCAACTAGACAGACGAGCAAATTGACCACCTCAAAATATCTAATTGCTTTTGCTCAAACTTGGGCAAAATATAATCAAATTAATGAATCATTAATCATTAACCTGATTGCATTTTGACCAAGTCTGCTTTCACCTGAGCGGTAGCATATCATAAAAAGAAGTCCTTTTAATATTATTGATTACTTATTATTACTATTAAAATACATAACAAAGCGGTTATATATCAATTTTGTATTTTGTATTATTTCATATTCCAAATAACTCATTTTCCGTGAATGCCACTCTATTGCATTATTAACGTAAACATTTAGTAGAGGCTATTAATTTAAAATGTCAATTTTGATTTAAAGCACGGTCGTATACACAGGTCTGGCAAGTGAGTCCAATTTCAGTGGTAAGAGATGAGGGGCGAGTGTGTAACAACTGCTAATTCGCAATACCATCCGCCTGAGTTACTACGTCGCTGCTATCGAAGCTGATATTTTTCTCTCCCAAGTATTGTGTTATTTAATCATTGTTATATCGTTTTGTTGAGTTTTGCAGATTTTTGTTTTGTTATTTAACTGTTTTGTTTGAATTTGAAAAAATGTTCGGGATAATTATTACGCGAATTATCATGCCTCTGGCGGCCGTAAATTGAACTTAACAGCATCAGTATGTCAACGTACCCCATACTGAAGTTGCAAGACCTGTGATTTAAAGCCAATCACCCATGTCACATATCTTCAGCCTCCAATACACGTTAGGCCAGTGTGTTCTGTCAATGTTGAGAATGAATCAGACAGATATATTGCGACGGATGCATTTAATTAATTAGTAAATCCATTATTTATCAATCGGCTAATGAATAATAAGCCAACGTGTAAGCAGCTCTTATTGCGATGCACTGCTTTGGTCCAAAGTGTATTGGAGGCATTAGAAATGTGACATTGGCAGAATATTTTGCGCCCAACTAACGTAGATACAAGCCAAAACAAAAAATAAGTTGTCAATTGTCAAATCAAATCGCTTCCTTTACAACATCACAGTTCTATTCTACTTCTATGTCGATTAATAAAATATAAAGCCTTTTTAAAAGATTGTTTAAACTAATAGCTATAATAGACGACTTTAATGTTTTAAAAGCTGTTATCATTAGTGTTTTTTGTACGGCATAAATGTGTACTTAGAAACCGCGCTAGATTCCGTGACAATTTAATTGAAAGTTTCCCATTACAAAGACATTTTTGTTTCCACAATGTCTACAGCTCCGAGTGGAACACATAATTTCAAAGTGGTATTACTAGGAGAAGGCTGCGTTGGAAAAACATCTCTTCTGCTACGATATATCGAAGATAAATTCAATGATAAACATTTGACTACACTACAGGTATGTTCTAGAAAGGGTATAATTTAATCCAATTTGAAATCATAACAATAAATCAATACTCCGCAGCTTGTTGATTTGTTTGCTCTTGTGAAAAAATATTGCATAAAATGTATTTTTACCATTGTTTTAATCAAATAAAATAATCAATGCTTTATCAATATAATTATGACAAAATAGAATTAGAATGTAAACAACTAAATAAGTTAGAATGGTTGCATATATAATATCACAAAATTTTTACTTAGGGAAATGGCAAGCAATGTTTCTTTGAAGAATGATTTGCTCATGTGGCAGACATTAATTTGTGCTTTAAAAATATTAACGACCAAATCTGCCACCATGGGAGCACTGCATTGTCTATTGGCAGAGCATTGGATTTTTTAAACCTGACTGGTGATAGGGCTTTGTGGAAATCTTCGGGTAGGTACTACCCACTAATCACATATCTACCACTAAAAAGCACTGCTTAATATTGTTCTGCACTGGTTTTACTGGTAATTTAAGTAATGTAAATACTGGCATAAGGGACATAACTTGTTAGCTACCATGTTTGGTGGTGCATATAAGGTATGGTGAATATTCCGTACAGCACCAATATCTATGGGAGGTAATCATCAGGTGACCCATTTTGCATTCTGGCCACATATTGCAAATACAAAAAAGCAATTACCACATCATTTGCTTATGCCCGCCTTTTGTGCTTATGTTCAGAATCCTTTTGAAAGCATCAAAAATTGGATGGCACAGACTTTTGTAGCAATCTTGTAATAAATGAATAAGGTAAATTTAATGAAATTTGCAAACATATCAGTTTCATATTTATTTGTTCCTTGAATTGTAACAAATTTCTGAAAAATCCTCATGACTAGATAATTTAAGAATAAAAAGGATTAATGTCACTTTATCTATGTGTAAAATTGAAATAAAAAAGACTTTGTCTGCTTATGGAATGGTATACATACAATTGAACTAGTAGATAAGAATTTTAAACAAGAATATTTTCTTGTTTTGTACTTATCAGACACATTTGATAAAATTTCAGAGTGATTGAACCATAGTCTGATATCTCAGTATTCCTTTATTTTATGATTTTAAAAATTGTACAGCTAAAAAACAGTGAGTACAATGTATTTTCTTGTGTCATTGAATCATAAAAGTCACATGGATATTACATTAAGATCTATGAGCAAATTTAGTAGAACATTTTACATTCCTACAACAAAATCCCACAATAATACTGAGACCTGGATGTTTGCCTAGTGGATATCCTTCATTTCCAGGATGAGTTTAACAATCAGCTCCACAGGCAGGCAAGAGCAAGTAGCACCATTATTATATTTATAAATTTAAAGTCTATGACTCAAAACTCTCATGACTGAAGTCTAAATTGATTTATACTCGCTATAAATATGAAGTGTGAGCAAATCATATACCAAAATGCTGGCCAGTTCCCTAACAATTACCAAGTGCTAAAAAAAAATAATCACTAATTTAGCTATAACCAAATTTATATATAACTACTATTAAAAACACATCAATAATGTACTGTTTATTTTCCATAGGCAACATTCTTAAACAAGAAACTTAACATCAATGGAAAACGTATTAATCTTTCGATTTGGGATACAGCTGGTCAGGAGAAGTTTCATGCTTTGGGTCCTATATATTATAGAAACTCAAATGGTGCCATACTAGTTTATGACATCACAGATGAAGATTCATTTGGAAAGGTAAGACTTCCTTATTTTAACTAAAATGATACAATAATAGGTACTAATATGAAGTACGCAATATGATCAAGGATACTATGATATTAAACTTTCTTTTACAAATTAAGATTGTATACAGCAATAAATATTAATTTATCTCGAAAGAACTTCGACATTACCAGAAATAACTTTGATGACCCTGACATGTTTTATTTTTATAGGGACCATTTTTATCATATCATATATATAAAACATTCTTACATTCAAATGAGTAAAACATATGAGTACCGGTATATGTTATATACTGTTATACATAGCTGTACAGATACATCCACTAATCAAAGTTACTTCAGAATCCTATTTGTTGCATAATCAACAGAAGGAAATAACCAATAATACTACATAAAAGGCGCATGCAGCAACTATGGTTGATGCATTCATGTATAAAATATCCTGAATTGCATTTGTTTGTTCATTAAGACACTTATGTGAAATCATTAAATTTAATAAAGTCCAAATAAAATATATATATTAGTAAATTGAAAAAAAAAAACAAAATACTACATTTATTGATTATATTATACTTTATATATTTTTAGGTTAAGAACTGGGTGAAGGAATTAAAGAAAATGCTTGGATCGGATATCGTTTTGATAATTGCAGGCAACAAAGTTGATCTAGAACATGAAAGAACAGTGCCCCTAGAAGAAGCTGAGAGGTATAATTAATTACAAATGCTTTACATGTTATTATGTCTCAAAAATAATTATTTTATTTTAAAACTGGTTTTAATTAACTAATTTATTACATTAAGTTTATTGCTGTTAATTAAATAGGAATATATTAAGTTCATTTAAATTAAATACCCAATTGACGGGATTGATTTTTATAAATTTAAAGTTAATTAACTAATTAAAATATATTGTAATAATACTTTTAGCTATGCAGATATGGTTGGTGCTAAACACTTCTACACATCGGCAAAGTTAAATCAAGGTGTAGAAGAACTATTTTTGGAGCTAACAAGAGAGATGGTTGAGCGATTTGATCAAAACACTCGAATTGATTCAACTAGAGCATCTAGAGTTCTAGTCGTCGATGATGAAGCACCAACACAGTCATCTTGCTGCTTAGGATTTCGAAGTAATTGAATTGCTTAGGTAACATTTGATGTATATAACCATTCTCTCTTATTGTTCGATTCTATTTATGGAACTTACTATATCAATGTGTAACATTGACTAGTAGATCAAGTGTCTAAAATAAATGTTATTAAGTTGTATAACTTTAAATAATATTTAAAAATTTAGTTTGATAATCTGCCCCCACAGCTTGAATGTTAACTTATTTGATTATTTAGAAGGAAGTGATACCATATAATTTCCATACCATACCAAAGTTCAACTTGAGCTTGAATTATTAATTATATCCAATAGTAGGAAGGAACTGTTAGTAAAGTGTACATTACTTGTTTTATTAAATTATAAAGTACCTATCTATTTTCTTTTCATACAGTATGAGTGCCACCTTATAAAAAATTGACTATTTAAAACTAGTTCAAATAATATTTTTTATTTTAAATTTAGGCAATGTAATTTAGAAAATGTTTAGATTGTTAGTGATATCAATGTGGTTGATGGCTTTATAGATAATTAAAAAATTACTTTCTCATTTTTAGATGTAAATTTTTATGTTTTGTAAATTTATCAGTTGCTCTCAGGAGATTACTAGTGTGCATATTTACTTTGTTATCTGTTTGATAAATACAAATAAAACTATTTATACAACATTTTTAACATTTTTAAGTAACTGTAATTTGTGATGATGTATAAAATAATACGCAACCTTGAAGAAGAGAGCGTTCTCTTTCCTCAAGGGCCGGCAACGCACCTGCAAGTCCTCGGATGTTGCAGATGTCCATGGGCGGTGGTAGTCACTTTCCATCAGGTGAGCCTCCTGATCGTTCGCCTCATTAAAAAAAAATAATAATAATAATAAAATGGGCTCTGATCTAATCTCTTATTGTTGTTTATACCTAAAAATAAAATTATTTATTTCTCAAATGAAATGAATGCGCGCAAGACAATTCAAAAAAGGATTCATTACACCGAGTCAGTATAATTGTTTCAACAAATTTAATTCTAGGCAATTTTTATTATGTTTTTGCCTTATTCTACATGATTATTAAAGGTAAATGTTTTTACTTAAATTCAGTAATTACCATTCCTTATCATATTTCACAAAAATATAATTTGTATAACTAACATAATAAACCCATTAAATATTATATTATAAGTACTGTAAATTGTTTTTATAATAAGTAATTTAATTGCCTTAGTTAACACAATGAGCTGTGACAAATATTTGACTATATATTCTAATTTACTCGCTTAAACTAAATTCTTCAATCAATATAAAATGTAGTTTAAAAAAAAAGTTTATTACCATGTCAGTAAATAATATCATGTAACGAGTCATTTTGAAACATTTTTAATAATTCTTATAATTTGTTTTTTTATATATGAACTACTTGAACTCATATATACAATGGCTATGCAAAATAAGCTAATATATAGCGATTATAATTACATGTACATAACGATTTATTTACTAATTTTAGTTATGTATTATTATTTAAGTAACTAATGTTACATTCATAATAACATATAATATACAATTTAACGAAAAAATATTTGTGACTTTTCTTTTATAACTCTAATTAGATTATATATAATATGACAATGGATTCATCTACATTGTACATAATAAATCTTAAAAATAGCTGACTGACATACAACGCACTGTTCAAACCGTTGGGTCCAATAGAATGAAATTTAGCATAGGAATTCCTCCTGGAGCCTAGGTCAGCACTATTAAAGAATTTTCGAAATTGATTTCCTTAGTGGATTAAAGAATTGGGAATTTGTCATTTCTAATTTTAGAAATATTAAAAATTTGAAACCGGTACTTATGCTCTTGTTAATAAGCTAAAGACTTCAATTGCATATGCAAATGCATACTCTAGTGCCTACTTGCACAAGTATTTAAATACAAATGCGAATTAGTGATGAATACATTTTTTCCATTCATCGTTTACCCAAATGTTTAGCAAAACCCAACCTTAAAAAAAATAGAAATACTCAGATGTATAAAATACTTTTACATTGGGTAAAATAATTAACTTTTCATTAAACATTAGTAAACAAAATCTTTTATTGTTTTACATCCGTTATCAAAAATCATATCTTATCTTGCCTCTAATTTTATCAATCTACATAAATTCCGTCTGTCCTTTTTTTTTATTAGGGTACTTAAAGCAAATTCGAAAATATAACAACATTTACGGATTACTTTATACGCTTACAAAAAAAATGCATCAGATTTCGCTCGAAACATGAGAAATGAAACGAGACGTTCCAAAATCACTATTAATTCTAATTACATGTTCTTACGTACTTTTTTATTAATTTAAATTTGTTGTAAAGGAATAAATACACCTTTGCGATTATCGATGACTTCGAATACTTTAAAAATAAAATTCATTACATCACTAATGCAATTAAGCATATTATCCGGTTTCTAATCATATGTTAATAGCATTTTAAAATAACGTGTCGTCGTTACTGTTAATTGAACTTCTCTGAAAGGAAAAATTAAAAATAGTCACTCTACATTTCTATAAAAAAAAATTTTTAATCTATTATAGACAATTATTATGTTGTATTTATTTAAGGCTTTAATGTAAATAAATATGAGTATGATTATTGAATTATTGATAATGATTGTCTGGGACAAAATGCGTAGTGGTCATGCAGTCTGATGAGATGAGTTTGGGGTACGGGTAAAAGATCACATAATATAATAAAAATTAGTTAGGTACATTCATATTTTTATCATTAGAAAAAAAATAGTCGTTTTAAGTCGGAACCGAAAGCAAGTTTTCTCAAGCCATTCTTGTATAATGTAATAAGTAATGGTTATAAAAATATATATTTATTATAACTACTTAATTATTTAAATGTACCAGTCGTAAGACAACAATGTTTTGATTACGCAATCAAATCTAAAATTGAAACGCAAACACTTGGCTGATCAAGTTTCCTTTTTAATATATTAATATTAACATTCAGTTTATCAGACTATATTTTGATGGTTTGTGACGTTTAAAATAATATTAATTGTTTTTCTGCTTTAAATAAAAACGTCAATCCAGAATACAACAATATTTTGATGTTAACATCTTAAAGTAGACAGAAAATATTTTAAAATAAATATTCTAAGCAAATATTCCTTTATATATATTATATAAATATTACTGAAATGATATAGGATTGTTAAATAAAACAAAAATTAATTATTTTAACAAGTTCTATTAACACTACATACAAGGTTTAAGCAAATAACTTTATACATTGCAATTAAGAAATAACCATTTAAAAACAATATATCTTCGATATAACAACTTACAATTATATCTTTTATTCCTCTATTAGACAAAACATCCATAACCATCTGTTTTTTAAATGCTTTAGTTTCAATTCTTGAAAATACATTTTATTTGAAGACGGGTGTGAGAACTTTTCAAAAATTATATTCTATGTATTTTAGAGTACCATACAAACCAATTAATATCTTTCACATTCCACATTATATCGTAATTTATGTTCCTAGACTACTAGATACATAGTTTTGAGATATATGCACACAAAGTACATTAAAAATTTCACCACCAATAATCTATCTAAATCTAGTATAAAGCAATCGACCACTATGAATAAGCCAGCCATACAGTAGTACATAAAAGTACATAATAACTGTAATTTCGAAAAAAAAAAACAAATGCAAATGCTTAGATTCCACGTTTTATAAATATAAAATGTCATACACTACAAATGCATTTACAGTTTTGTACATTATAATGTTTTACTTATTACTGTAATTTTTCTAATCACAATACACATATAATTTATTATATGTGTCAACAATGCTTAGTGGTATCAAGAACGACAGAATTGAAAAGTCTATGATTAAATGCTATAAGATATGATCATAATGGACATTCTTATTTAATTCAATCTAAATAATTAAACGACATAATGGGGGACACACTCCTTTTAGCAAAGAAGAAAAAACTGTAGAATATGTAAAAACGCCAAGGAGAAAGTAAATAATGTAAAGTAAAACTGAAACATAACTATGGTGGTGATCAGTTGTTGCATAGTAGTGAAATATTCCACAAGGTTTAGTGCCTTTTTTATTGTATATTTGAATTGTATTAGCAAAAATATATAATTCCGTTAACTAGTTATGCCCATATTGACAAATAAAGGCGAGTATTTTCGATCATTTTTTTACAATCGAAACAATTTATTATTTGTAGAATTATTAGTAAAAGTTGATTACACAACAATAGCTTTATATTAAACAGTGGCTCACAGATTATATGGTAATAAATGATGAATGAGTTTTGTAATCTTATAATTGGGTACTTCCAAGATATTATTAAATTACTTTGCGTTTTTATATCTTTTCACTTTCACTGACAATTGACACAATTTGTTAAAGTCATAGTAAGATAACATAATATGTGTTTGCAATTTTGATACTCTAAACTCATTAATCCACTGTTTATTATCACAGTTTTTAGTTTTATTTTCAGAATGTGTCTTATGCAATACAGGATCATCATCTGTTTTTAGATGTCACTTTTCCGAGTCCTCCTTGATCTTTCTTTTAGGCGACTTGATTTTAGGTTCCTCTTTGGTTTCTGGTAGCTCTTTAATTGTTGCCTGCTGAATGTTTTCTTCAGGTTTGTCTAGAGGTGGCAAATCTAAAAGATACGGCATCATACTCCGTGTTTTCTCTTCAGCTGAGAGCCATTCCATCTGTAATTAAAAATTGAAATTAATAATAATCAAATTTAACTATATTTATATTAATTTACTAGCTAATCGTCCCGGCTTCGTACGCGTAGATAACAAGAAAAATGGATTTTGGATAGGATTTGCGTAAAATCCGTTCTTACTGAGTGTCCACATCGAGGAAGGAGTAACTGTGTCAAATTTCAAGTCAATCGGGCAGATAATTTAAAAGATCTCGTGATGACTGGTATTTCTTTTTTATATATATAGATAATGCAATATGCAGGTCGTTATTTTATTTCATCATATAAAACTTAAATGTTAACTGAATACTAGTAATAAAGTTACTTTTTGTCTGTGATCTTGAACAGCATCATCGCAGATGTCTATGCACATTTTTTCTGTAAGTCTCCCATCATCAGAAGCATAGGCGGCAGCTTGCCAAGCCACACCCAGTTTGGATAATGCTCGACCAGACATACCAGCTGTTCTTTTTGCTAGGATAGCACATAGAGCACCGTAGTCAAAGTGGTCAACATTGAGACGTCTGAAAATAAGCAAGTAGCAAATATACCATGAATATATTAAATTAATATTTTACCTTTTAGAATAATCATAATAACAATTGATACAAGCAATTTTAAGACGAGAATAAAAGACTCAAAGGATATAAAAATGAAACTCACCTCTTGCCTTCTGATGCCGGTTGCAGTACAAACTTATCAAAGTATAACCTAATTAAACGTTCCCTCTCCTCAAGACCAGGAAGACCAAACTCAATCATCTTATCCAATCTGTCATTGATGGCAGAGTCAAATTGTTGTGGTGTATTAGAGGCTAGTACCAACATGATGCGGCTACTTTGGTCAGAGGTTCTGTACAGAAAAGCGTTTAGAGCTGCTCGCAAATCTTCACTTATTTGCGCAGAAGATCTTTTATGAAGGAAAGCATCTGCTTCGTCAATAAACAGCAGTACACCTAAAAATAATTATTGTATTTTAAATGTGACTATAATATATAACAAAAAATATTGTGCATATTACATATAAATAAAAACTGACCTTTTCTACTAGTGTTGGCCCAGTCAAACATCTTATGTATTGCAGCTACAGCATGTTTGCCCATTGGAGCAACATCACCACCAGTCATTATCGCATAATCCATACCAGAATGCTTTGCTAATTTCTGTAACATAGGAATAAATATAATGATTACTACTTTGATGTGCAAAGAATTTGAGTAGGACTTTATTTGAATCCAATTTTAAATGATATTCACACACAATTCAGTTTTAAGTTTTAAAAAGTCAAACCTACAAAGTAAATGATATGGAATCAAGAATAATTATGAATAGTTACTACTAACCTTTGAGAATAAAGTTTTACCAGTACCGGGTGGCCCATACATAAGTAGGTTTCTGTAGAACCCTTTATTTACTTTGGTATTCTTTGTTGCAATAGCAATATCTCTGAGACGTTTCTCTAATGTAGGTGCTAACACTACACCTGCTAATGCATCCGATGGTTTACGGAAATTCGCGATAGCACGTGATATCGTGAGGATGGGATGCTTAACTGCTTCTAGTAGAGAAAATCTTGATGTCTCATTTACTAATGTCGGCTTACCTGATAACAAAATCAATAATTTATTAATTAATGCATTTTATTACATAAATCAGAAAAGAAGAAAGAAGTAAATGAAATCAATAATGTTATGAGTATTCTTAGAATCTTACCAATCCTAGCTTCAATGAAGCGAGCAGTCACAGATGTTGCCCCTCTAGCAGTGTAAACACCAAGGGCAACCAAGGACAAACCTCCAGCTGCTGCCAGTGTCTTGTCCCAGTCCGTGACAAGAGCATTTAAACCTGTACCTATGACGCTACCTGCTGTCCTGCATTACACATAAATATAACTATTAATAACATATAAGTTAACACACATAAAAGTCCCAAGAGTAAAAATTGACATACATTAAATTACTTGAAGTCTAGGCACCTACGATTTTAGATAATGTTACATGAAATGAAAATATATATAATTAAAACCAAAAATGAGATGAATCAATTAATATTAACACTAACACGTTTTCTCGATGAAAATTACAATTAAAGTTGTATAATATGCTGTTTGAATTATTATTGCACCCAAAAATTAATTTATGTATTTTTGGGAATGGCATGACAAATTTTTGTAGACACATTTAATACGTAAGTAGTATAGTATAGTAAGTGAGTAGACCTTTTTGTAATGTCCAATAGCAAAAACTACTACCAACATATATATAACATTTACCAGTAAATAAAGTAAATTTTGTTGAAGGTTTTAGTTGTTTACTTAATTAAAAGATCACCAATTAAAATTTCTTAAAACTCACTGTATACTTTCCAAAATAGTTGTCCTATTTTCAGCAGCTTTCAGTTTGATTTGTTCAAGTGTTATATCTCTGTTCTCTCTATCGGCTTTAGCTCGAGCCCTGGCCTCTGCTTCTATTGCTTTAAGTTTGTTTTTCTCACGCAATTCCATTTCATGCTCAACAGTGGCACGACGCATTGCTTCTTGTTTTGCTACACTCTCTTCTTGCCTGTTTAATTGGAATTATATAGATTTTGTTAAACAATATTGTCAATATTTACATAATAAATATATATGTACACAAACATATCAACAATGTTATATTGCTGAATTAATATATATGTCATAAATTTTTAGATTCAATATTATAAAAATCAAATTTGAAATATACTGCATTCTATGAATAATTATACTAAATCTAGCAAAAACGTCGTATATATATAAAAAAACCATACTTTTTTAGTATTTCATCCTGATTTCTTTGGTGTTGGACTAATTGTTCTTCATAGCGCGTCTTTGCTAATTGGTCTTGATACTGGGCACGCATTTGATGCTGTTTTGTTTCTTCCTATATCAACAAATGAAAGTAAATTGTAAAGTTTAATTTGTTAATATACACAACATATATTTAACACAATTCCATATGATAGCAAAGAAATATAAAAAAATATTGTACATTTTGATATTTTTTAACCATATGGATATGGTAAAATAATATGAATTACTTAGTATACAGAACAAAGAGCAATTATTATTATCAAAATACTATTGATTTATAGAAAATAATCATAATTTTGTCTTACCTGTAGTGTCTTCCGTCTTTCTTCATGATCAACTCTCTTCTGATCTACTTTGGCCTGTTCAATGGCTGCTTCATATTCTTTTATCTTAGCCATTTGCTCTTGTTGACGAGTACTCTCTTGCAACTTACTGAGTTCCAATGCATCTTTAGCATGTCCTGACCAAAATAATGACGGAGTAGAGGATAAACAAATATTTAAAATATTTACAAGATAGCTGTGCTGATTGCACAGACATACAATGAAACTAGGAAAAATATAGTGGTGTTCCTTTTTTTTTTGTACAAAGTTGATCTCTCCCCTTATCTTATATTTGTCTACTTTTTTATATTCCATCTATTTACTAAAAATGTATTTATTTTAAATAAAGAACTTAAAATCTACCAGTAGTCCATTCATTGAACAATAAAGAAAATTTTGCAAACTAAATTCCCACAGTACCACAGACCTGTCCAGGTTTGCCTGTTTTTCCAACATGGTGCAGTGAGCCGTGGATGCTAAAGTTAACAAACTCAAAATATCAATCAGAACAGTGAACTATACTAACCTACCAAATTTCAAAACTCTTTGACCAATGACTAGACTGCAGTGTACAATATTGTAGCACAATTATTTAAGAAATGAAGATTTAGAACATCTTTCATAGAGGTCTGGTATCTGAATAGTTTTCAAAGCTTTATTCAAAAACCTAAAATGCTTGTTATGGGCAATGAACATGTACATGACGAGGGGGCAGTGATTGTTGTCAGATATTTAGTATTTGAAGTACAACATTATTGAGTAACGAATATCTTATGTTCTTAGTAAATTCTAATTTAAAAAAATATATACATGTTGATTATCTTTTATTCACTTTTTTGGTCGTAATTTTCCCTTCAACATGATCTAGAATTGATTTTTAAAACTGATCCACTTAGGATTACTTTTTTAACTGTTGTTAATTGTTCTTATTTCCTTGAAATTTGCTTTATGTTGATAATAAAAATATAGAGATATTTTAAATTACTTTTTAAATTAGTTTTATTATTACTCGATATTGTTTTACTGTTGTTACTTGAAGAAAAAATAATATTTTTATTATAAATAGAAATATTTTCAGGTCTAAACAAATTTTATTTTCTATAAGTTGTATCCCTTTATATTCACTATTAAGTGAATTGTATGACCATTTTTATTCAGGCATTTAATCTTTATTTATTTCAAGCAACAATGTTGTACGTTGCAAATAATACATACTCATTGAAAACCACTAACATTAAAGTACTTGTACAATATATGAAGCAAAATTTGTTGAATTTGTTTTGTATTCATGTCCTTGATATATTTAAAATTACTTCAGAATCTTAATACCTTTAAAGTTAAACTGGTCAAGGCTTATAAATTATTATTTTTTGTTATCAACTTGAAAAGCTTGTCAGTAAATGATAAATATTGATTTTGAAAATTCCTTCTTTACTTATTTTATTGATACCTAAATTAGGATTGTAGGTTAGGCGGCCGCATTATGCAATACCTTAAAATGTGACTGATAAGACTAGCTACATACTTGATCTTTCTAACTCCCGGGCAGCCTGTGCAGCTCTCTCCAGAGCGCTGGAATCAAATCTATACGATTCCATGGCTTTCTTTTCAGCTTTTGTGAGGTTAACTGGAGCGGCGGCAGAGCCACCACCCTCTGCTGGAGGCTCATCAGTAGGCGGCTGCTGAGGCCGGCTGTACCCGAATAACCAAGACATGGCTAAAAACAGGTAGTTTTATTCATCAATTATATATTTAATTATTAAAATGAAAACTGTATCCTTCTTTATAATTAAGCACACCAATGGACATTGAACAATTGATCGATTGAATACCATAGAATATATCATATATAAAACTAAAGGCATAGACTGCAATATCCAAGTACATAGACTATATAATAATTTGACAGTAAATCACAGACACAATATTAAGAAATAAAAATAATGAAAAACTGTAATTTCAGCAATCAGCATTTCGTACCTGTTTGATGTACCCTTTAAGCTCTAAGTTATACATTTAAAAATAATTGGATAAGTAAATATCTATTGCATTCCATTTTCCTAAGGAAGTAGGAGTGATCAGCAATATCAAGCGCAGGCAGTTCCTACCGTTTTTATGTTTGTGTTAATGTATTTACATCAAAATTTTGTGGCGCAAAATAAAAAATGCTGACGACCGTGCTCTATACTCAACGAAGAAAGTTGGAATGTATTGCGTATTTCCTAAGGTTAATTTACAATTGGCAATAATAAGCAAAAGCAATGGTTATTTAGCAATAACTATCGCTCACCACTTCACTTATCAGCTACAACAGATAAAATAATATTATACTTATCAGAAAGATTTAATTTAAATTAAGACACTACACGCTATTATTATCCTTACATAAGAGGTTTCATTAATTTACCATGTAAAACTCAAAAAGACTAAAAGCTTAAAAAAACGTTGCGTAAATTGTGTCGTTACACAAAATTTCACAATTGATTTTCTATATCGTCATTAATGAAGACAATTCTAAATACCTTCTAATCTTTTTTGAGATTTATTTATTAGAAGAAATATTTTCGAAGATTCTCTAAGTCTAATCTGCTTCTTTTTATGAAAAACAAGAAATAACAATAGTTGATCCAATCCTGAGAGCATTTCTTATGTACTATAATTTAAGACTAAATAAAATCATTAAAATAGGCATGATGACAGATTTTAAAATAACCTTCTATAATGTAGGTACACGTCTACTATTACTGAAAATGATATTATTTCAGTAATAAACTAACCTATCAAACTATATATATCATTTACCTATTTTGAATTTTGCACCAAAATACCCGCAGGTGTCATGGCGTCTGCACGTGACGTCACGCCTCAGTAAACGTTGTATTGTGTCTATACCACGGGTGTATACTGTATACGACCGTGCTCTATACTCAACGAAGAAAGTTGGAATGTATTGCGTATTTCCTAAGGTTAAGATTGAATTCCAAAGTTTACAAGTGGTGTGCGGTCCCTTTGTGTAAAAATATATCAATATCAACACCTAACAAATTGTTTGTGTATGTTCCAAACAAGAAAATGGTATGAAATAAGTGGCTAAAGCTCGCTCGGTGAAACCCAGAAGATGTAGTTACGAATTCGTCAATTTATTTTTGTGAAGACAACTTTGATGTAAGTATTTACTATAGGTGCTCAAATTAAAAGCTTAAAATCTTTGTTAAAAATGAAATATTTAAGTGTTTGATAACAAGCAAATAATTGCGGTTTTTTTTGTTTTGGACTTGATTATCAATTCATTGAACTTATTCTCCTTTTAGCTGCCAAATATATGGAAAATTATATGCATCATTCTCACTTGAAGAAGTCATTGTAACAAGTGCGTATAAAACCAGAGTGTATTCCCCAAAAATTTGAATGCCAACCAGATCGAAAAACAAGAACATCTACAGAACATATATATACGTAAGAAACAAAAGACGATGGTTCTTAAAGAATGTGAAAAGCAATTAGAAGAAAGTATGCTTACAGAACAATTTGAAGAAATTGCATCCACAAGTTCAGGTACATTATTTTCTATATTTATGTAATTTCATACTTTAATGAGGTTTAATGGATAAGAAAGTTTAAAATGATTTTATGTAATTGACAACTTAATGACACAAATTGGTAATTTATTTCTTTATATATATGTTTGTTACCTTTCACTACATATAAAATTTGTATGTATGAGGTTTAAAAAAGAAGTTAATATCATCTCTGTTTTGTTATTTTATTCTATAACTATGTAAAGAAACACATAATTTAATAAGACATTTTTTTACAGCACAATGCTGTAGTGAAGTAGCTCAACAAGTAATATCAAAAAGGATAGATAAATCCATTCAAGTACATATGTCAAAACCATTAAGAAGTAAAGTAAAGTAATCACCATTGAAGCCGCACCTCCACAAATCAACCAGAATCACCCTCTATAAATCACCCAAAATCTCCTCAAATGGAATCTGCTTATGACTGCAGTGAGATGATGGAAGATGATAAAAAACGAGAGGCTTTAATAATTTTAGAATGCATATGAAGCCACGGAAACCAAACACATAGCCATAAACCAAACATAGAGCGGGTGATTAGACGTCTACAGGAATTGAATATAATAAAACCACATGCCTCAAAGTTCTTGATGATGTATTAATATGTATTTGGCTCAATTAACTTACAAGGTCCTTTAATTAAATAAACAGATCAAGTAATTTTTGCATTTTTATTTACTCTTCTGGTATTTATATATAACAATGGATATACATAGGATTTCCAGAATGTAATCACACTTTTAAGAAAATATGACACATATGTTTCATCAATTGTTACAAATAAAACTTCAACATTTTTAATTGTAATGTAATATTGGTCTGCCACGCAAAAAAAAAATATTGTTTTAGTCCACTCAAATACATTTCGATGGTCCCTAGGTAAAGTATCGAAAGTGAAAAATGCTACTTTACAGGAGAGCGATTTAAAGTTTGTTTTTTGCGTAACTTTGTCATAAATGATTAGATCTGCATAAAAATTTGGATTCACAGTTGTGTTGGGATTACAAACTATTACGTCACAGCAAAAATCAATAATTTTGAATTGCTTTCTAGAAAATTGAGTTACGATTGTATACCACGTAACTGAACTTGTAATGCGAATCGAAACTGGCACTTTCGACTATTTACTAGGAACTGCATACATAAAAATGTATCGGATCTGCCTATTTCGATATTCTACGTTGGCTTATTTCAGGAAAATTTTATTGAAAGTGTCACATTCAATTATTTACATCGTAGATTGCTTGTACTTACAATTATTTTTTAATAGAATAACAAGAACACATCAACAAGAAACATCTTTATTAAAGTATTACAAATTGAAAATATATAATTTGTTAATCTAAATATGGCAACAAGTTTTTAAAGTCAGTCTTTGTTACCTTAACTAACTGTAAAAAGGTAAGATCAAATATTAAATGTATTACCTAAGTTTACACAAATGCTAACTGTGAGTACTAAAATAATAGGAAATTTTTAGAATGAGATCACGATTAAAACAACTTACTTATACAAAACAAAAACTTCTTTAGCAATAATAGTTCTAAAATAAATGTGATGATATTATAATCTCTAATTAGATTAATAAAGTAGGTACGTACCTATTTCAAATCCTATTGTAGTTAAAAAAAATACATTATAAGTACTTTTTAAATTCAGAATAAAAACTTCTTATCATAACTAATCACGTCTTCAAATTCTTAATCATTCTATCTTAACAAAAATATTGTAGTATTGAGATATAAAAAAGAAAATCTTAGCAAATAAATATTATTCATTGGACTCATCAAAATTTCCAAAATTTTCTGCGACTGTAGCATATTTTAAGTTATCGTAAAATCTATGATATTCTTTGGGTATTGCTCCTGAACGACATAAAGAAATCAAATTTTTATATTTTGCTACTGGCAAAGCTAGTGAATCCGAATAAAGCTTTTTTAACTCCTTAGGCAGACACTTACTCTTTTTTGCGGCTCCTTGTTTCTACAGTAGTATTTATACAAAAATAATTACCCTCTTTTCTTACACTAACTTCTTTAATGCTGTTCCACTTCACATTTTCATTTTTATTATCTTTTTTCCAATTTCTGTCGTCTACCAAAAATTTAAAATCATAAAGTTCATTCTTGGTTACTTCTAGAACGTTGTAAGGTCTCCCTTCAGCCTTTGCACATCGTACTAATGCGTACCATTGGTCAGGAGTGTAAATTAGTTTCCTCTTAGATTCTCTCTCTATGAGGGCATGTAAACTATCACCCTCCTTCTACGTATGGCCTTGTTCTAAGAAACGATGAGTAATATCTACGCCAAAACGTTTTGACAAGTCCACATATATAACGAATATACGACTCTATTCCTATTCTGGTCCGCACAATTATCGGACCAAAAGAAGATTATTTTGCACCCTGATTGCCTTTACAAAATGCATCAAATAACTACTTACTTCGTTAGCTCCTCTTTTACCGGTACATTCCGTCTACATGTAGCATGTACCTTCCTTGAAAGCTAAATCGAAAGCGGTAAAGGTAAACACAGAAAATTGAGGCTTATTATAAAACGAAACGCCACCGTGTGGACAAATTAAAATTTTTTGAAAGTCAAATGTAGCACACACAATGTCATGTTCCCTGGATTGCATTTCGTCACTATCCTTTATCTCTCTAGCTATTGGCTTACTCTTTAAGTATTTATTATGTGCCTTAACTTGTTCTTTTGTCGGAGATTAATAGTTCGAAAAACTATATCACTTATCACAAATATTTTTCTTGGAAATAAAAAATCCAACGTTCATGTTAATATTAATAATGTATCTGTAGTGACGAAGGGTCCGTGCTTGATTGTCATAATTTGAAAGTTGGTTCCATTCTTTGTACATGGAAAACATCCTGCTCATATTTAAATTATTATCTAAATACAATTTACTGGTGTATTTACGTGTGTAATGAAAATCAACAGGCTGGAAGGAAGCTACATAATCACAATAACTTTTAATCATTGCAGAATCTACTACGTTTGGATGGTTGGAGTGTTTTCCCCTATTATCCAATAACGTTACCCCTTCTTGATTCATTTTATTATGAGCAGTGCGAACAAACTGGTCAGTAATACATAAGGTATTTAAAAATGTTTTTAGGCAAACCTGTTGTGGTGTTAAAGTTAGTTACTTCATTTTTATATTATATGGACTTATATCGAATCTTTACAAGAAAATAATTTAAAAACATACAAAATAATCGCAAGTGGCACTTTCAATAAAGATTTGGATTTGCAATACCAGGTACAGTATCGAAATCGTCAGTTTCGATAGAAATACGTTAAGAAAAAACCACGTACATAATCGGAACTGCCACTTTCGTTATTACTAAATTATGAGAACCCGCCATAAGCAATCGAATCTACCCGATTCGAGATATTACGCGGGAAACATTTTTAATGTAAGTAAAACAATAAATATAATCATTAATAAAACCTAATTTAGGTAACCTATACTTTAAAATAAAAAAATAATCTTATATAATAATATTAAAATTACGTAGTAGTAAAATAAAAGTGTTTTAAGTATTTAAACTTACCTGTATTCAAAATAACCGATTCTGTATCAAAATTTTCTTGTTGTTCATTCTTACTGTTTATTTGCATTAAATCAACAATTCTCCTCGATCTTGAATACATTTTTATGGGTAACTGACTCATTACACAGTATTTTATTTATAAAGTTTTAAAAATAATTAATAAAATACCTTTAAGAGTATTATTACAAAATTTCAACGCCGGGCGCGCAAACTAGCGATAGTGGTAGTTCCGTCCTTGTTGCACAGTCACCGATGCAGCGTAAACTCGCGAGAGTGAACATTCGTTGTTAAACGCCGGATAGTCTATTACGTTTCGATAAAATACGTCTCTAAAAACCCCGTAAACAATGTATTTTTTTTTATTTTTGTTCTCGTTTTAATAAAATTACAGTTATTAAAAGTTCAAAACAGTAATAAAAAAAAATTGCGGTTTTGTAGATTCGATACTTTACCTAGGGACCATCGATTTGTTAGTGGGTTTCCCATTTTTTATAAAATTAAAATCGTTTTTTCGCTAATGGGGCACTTAATCTCAAAAATTATATCTCGATAAATGCCATCAGGTAAATCAGCCATCATTGGATAGTTTTTGGATAATATTCGTTTCTTAATTATTTTTTTTCCCCAGTTTCATATCCAGTTTTAGAAATGAAATTCAGATGAGCAAAAGCCTTTATTTGATGTAAGAAACTCTTTTAACGTCAACAATTCAATCATGGGCAAATTAGAGGAAATTGCTTTAATAAAACCTTGTTTTATTAATGATAAATCTTGAATGTTTTATTGTCTTCACAAAACCACAAAAATTAATTTTGAAATGCGTAATTATACAACTGTTCAAGAGAAACGGCGATGGTTACTGAAGCGTGACGTCATTAATTCTGATTGTTGTTTCCATTAAAATGGTCGATTGCAGAATTTTATTGAAAATCTTATTAATCTCAATGTGTATATTAAAACGGGATCATATTTTAGAATCCTTTCATAATAGTTATTTCTTTAAAATCACTTATTCTTTAATACTGTCATCATGCCCATTAGTGTCTCTCTATAATTGCATTTTTAAGATTTAATATGGCTATTTGCAAATGATTTGCAAGCTCTATTTGTGTGTGACATGGGGTTATCTTAAAATTGTGTGTTGTTTTGTCTGTCGGTAATATTATTAGGTATTTTCAGCTGCGAATTACACATTGTTTTTAAGCATTCTATTATAATACAAATTTAAAATAGAAAGCTAGTTTACATAATAATTAACAGGCAGTTTTTGTATGATGATGATTGGAAAAAAGTAGACTAGGCGTTAAATTTATTTTATTATTTTAACTTTTTAGTCACAGGAAAGTAGTATAGCATTTTGCGAACACATTGAAGACTTAAGCTGTATGGTCTTTATAACTTTTATAAAAAGAGTACATTAAAGATTTTTTTAGCTGATAATTTAGTTACCGAGTTAAGTTTCTCTAGTTATGTTTACACATTTCGCAATATTTTAAATGAAATATATACTATCCATTGAGAAGGCATCCATCCAAATTTTTGTGAATAATGACAAGTTAACTATTTAATAGATTATATAGAAAACGAAGGCCCAGTTAATAAGAATAGATCAATAATTTTGATACCAAGCAACTAAACTATCAGCTGTTAATCTTGTATGTGCATTACTAAACATCAATTACATGTATTTTATTCTTATATTTATTATGTAGGTCAATTATTGATTATTATAAACAGATATACATATATTGTGACATTAAGACCCCGCTGATTAAAAAAAACTATGGACAAAGACAGCACTGACATAGTTTTATTTAACAACTAGGAGTTTCAATAATAATTCTGCAAATCACATAATTGTAATTGTCATAATATTATTTAAATAATATTATGACAATAACAATTATGTGCATTAACTTTATCTATAACATACCCACTGCAGTGTCAGAAGAGGTATTATTAAATAGTCTAAAAATTCAAGATCATACATAGTTCATTCATTATTATAACCAATAATAAAAACATTTTGGTTTTAACATTGTTATTATAATATAAAATAAAGTTATTATTAAATTAGTTACCTAGATTTAAAGACAACATAACAACTTCAAATTGCAGATCTGTAAATTAAGGGCACATAGTTGAAAGCAAAAAAAAACCAAATAATTTAAAATATAACATTATCTTAAAACTACTTTTTTAAATTATTTGTATAAAATTACTAAAAAAAACAACCACTACTGTGGATCGGAAATCATAATCATTTAAAATAATTCATCAAGATCAACATTGTAAGTTAAATATTCCAAAATCCTAAAATATAAAAATTGTACATAATATATTTTTATAAAAAATACACAAAAGATACCTTATGTATTAATAATATTAAATACTTATTCCTATTCATTCATACATTAAAACTGGGCTTAGAAGAGATATTTTAAGATGAAACGTACCATTTCAAAACATTATATAATATAACCTGGCTTTTTAATTAGCATGGTTTTTAATATATGATGTCAATTTTGTTTTTAGTAAATTACCAACAATGTTTGATGATAATTGAAATATCAATTTTTTTAATCAATGACCTTGTTTATTAATTAGTCAGGTAAGTCTTAATAATAATATTGACTACACAAAAAAATGTGGACATTAATTTATAATGTAAACATCTCTGTTTCCGAAGTATGATGATGTGAAAAAAAATTACACCAGTACAATCAGTCTACAAGGCAGTTATTGTCTAAAGTAGATAGATAGTGAGGTACATGGAAATAGACCATTACTTGCTGCAGTAAAAAAAATCCATGGCTCTTTGAGGAAATTAAATTATCGCCGGTAACGACCAAGGTAAGCTCCGCAGTTGGGACACTTGTGATGGACGTCCATGCAGCTATCTATACAGCATGGAATCAAGCAGCAACCTAGAAAACCTCTGAAATAGTGATAATTTTTTGATTAACATATAGCATTGATTGTATTATTCATTTCAATTTTAAGCAAGATCAAGTGAATTAGAAAAAATATATGTTTAAATGTAAACAAATTTTATTACCCCATCATGCATATAACTGTTCCAGATATATAGGCAATGAGTCCTGGCTTTGTCTTTGTATAAGTGTTCATCTCAGCATGGCAACTAGGACATATCATGTGTGTGGGTTGTGGACCCACTGGTACTACTGTTGTGACAATAGCTGGTCCTGATGCTAGAACAACACAATACATATTCAAAGATATTTGTCATGCTAATTAGTTGCTAAAGCTGAGTTTAAAAAGGTTATTATTATCTCAATACTATATTATAATAATCTTACTGAAGATTAACTTATAGTTCACCTTCACATCTCTCTTAAATTAAAATGGTTACAAGGGCACATTACTCATACTTCCAAATATTTTGAGGTCATAGTTTTTACTTTTTTTCATTAATTTGTACTTACATGGTGAGTATTGTGGAGTGTATGGACTAGAAGGTCCTACTCCTCCAACAGCTTGGGAATAGCTAGGTGGTGCAGCCGGCGGCGGCTGCATTGTGTGCCCGTTCCAACCATATGGCGGAGGATTTGCACTTTTGTCCATGTTTTATGTTTAACCACAGAAAAACAAGTAAACACAAAGCACTCACAAATTAACACACTCGCTGTAAGCCTTCGCGTGATGCAATACAATCTTGTTGCTATTTTTAGGTATGATTCTACCAACCAATAAAACGCAGATGTTCATTCGCAGACTCAAAGGTCCATGAGTAAGTAAATATCGCAAATTGATTCAATTAAAATAATAATTGATTACTAACACAAAGCAGTGACTGATTTTTCAATTCTTCTTAGATTTTGCTTTTTTGTTAATAATTTAAATTACAAAACAGGTCTCTCAGGTCTGTTTTGATATTATTAGAACGATGAACGCGATAAAAATCTATAGTTATGAGATAAAATTAACCACAGACTAAAAATCAATAGTTATTTTTTATAATAGGCACCAGTTTCGAATAGATATACTTAAAATACTTATAAAGTGCCTTACAAGTAAAATTTCGTTTTTAAATTTATAATTGGTAAAACATATCATCTTAAGCATAATATACCTAGGAAAAAAAACAAATCAAAATAAATAAAAATGTGCAAATATTAGTATCCATATGGTACCGGTATTATTAAGAGTATAGATTATACATGTACATATTTGTTTTCTGATTTATTTAATTGTTATTATCTTGAATATACAAGACAATAAAAATTAATTAGTAGCTGCCATTTAGTTAGTAAGTAAGTATAAACAGCCTATGAATGTTGGGTTGGGTTAAGGCCTCTTCTCCTCTTTTGAGGAGAAGGTTTTGAAGCTTATTCCACCACGCTGCTCCAATGCGTGTTGGTGAAAGGTTGTTGGTGCCATTTAGAGGTAATATTTATACACTTGACAAAATGTAGCCTTTGTTACTTGCTGATAATGTAGCTTTCCATAGGTCAAAGAGTTTTTAATACGGTTTAGTGGTTTAGGTGTGAAAGCGTAACAAATAAACATACTGGGTGTTAGAGCTTTGTGCAAGCTCGTCTGGGTAGGTACCACCCACTCATCAGATATTCTACCGCAAAACAGCAGTACTTTGTGTTGATGTGTTCCGGTTTGAAGGGTGAGTGAGCCAGTGTAATTACAGGCACAAGAGACATAACATCTTAGTTCCCAAGGTTGGTGGCGCAGTGGTGATGTTGTTGTTTTTTTAAGAAATATACAAACCACTGTCTATGGGCGTTGGTGACCACTTACCATCAGGTGGCCCACATGCTCGTCCACTAACCTATACTATAAAAAAAAAAACAAACTCGCATTCGAATTTATAACATTAATAAGGATATAATTCAAGGATTTAAAAGTATAAAATAAATACTTACGTCTGGTTTATTGATATATATTTATATGATTGATTTCACAAGGAGATTATTTAAGTCGATAGTAGATAAGTATTATGTGCTTATGTGCTTAAGTATGCCTTAAATACAATTTATAAAAAATATATTATTTCCCTTTTCTTTTTGTCTAAGGTGTTAAAATATACGTAATGATTCTGTTTCTCAGCGATGTCTATGGTCAAATGTAAAAATTAAAGTTTTGTAAATACCCATTTGACCTAGAAGTGCCTTGTAGTTATACTATACGTATTAGTTTATTTGTGTAGTGTAGAGTTATTAGGGTGAATAAATTGAAAGGTAATTGAAAATAATGTAAATGACTAATGACTATAATTCTTATAATATCTGTGTGTTCGAGTTGGTTTTATTTAATGATTCATTAACGCTATTTTCCTCATTAGTCGCCAGTTAAAATGTCATCACCACGCCCAAAATCACCTCGGACTCCAGTTTTACCCAAAAAAGAGGATAAAGAAGAATCATTTTGGGATAAAATTGGCACAATCGGTCGTAAGAAACGCATAAAGGAAGGTTTGTCTTTCAATTTGTTACATTCTAGTTTGTGTGTAGGTTGACATACCTTTGATTTGAATTTTAATGGCTTCATTTCCTTGCAGATGTTTCATTTTTGATCTTTTTTATAAATATTACTCCTTATTAAATGTGAATGTTTTGTTTAGTTCAAGAAGTACAAGCAGAAGGAAAATATGCCATAGATTCACCCGGAAGTCCTACAGCACCAGAAATTCCGCCCGAGGAATATAGTTTGCGTATGTTCTTCTTATTGTTAAAATATTCTTTTTTATTATATTTAAGGTGACTGAAAGTTTTTTTTTTAATCTTAGATGATAACGAAGAAAGAGCAATTATTGAGCCTAGATGCTTAGATGACCCTAGAGTAAAAGAGCTGGTTCAGGTTTTGATCGATTGGATCAACGATGAGCTAGCAGCCCAAAGAATTATTGTTAAAGACATTAGTGAAGATCTCTATGATGGACAAGTTCTTCAGAAGTTGCTGGAAAAGTTAACTGAGACAAAGTTAGATGTTCCAGAAGTGACTCAGTCAGAAGAGGGTCAGCGTCAAAAACTTGCTGTTGTCTTAAGAGCAGTGAATAGGGTATGGTTATTATTAAAATAAATACTCAATATTTATAACATATGTAACTATATACTTGTCTGAGATTTTGCCAATGTTTTGTTTGTGCTTTAAAATCTTTGTGCCTTGCTAAGATAAAAAATAATGTAAAAATACCTGTCTGAAGAAATTGAACAACACATTTTTAAGTTTAAGTGTTATGATTATTTTATTAGACCTTTCAGTATATGTAAGGCTAATAAAATTATAAGAAACTTTTGTTTATCAATTCTCAATACTTATGATTGCGAAGCTATTTTCATAGACTATTGAAACAAGATACATTTTTACTGATTGATGAAGACTATACTTTATATTGATATTGTAATCAAAACTAGTCTATTGTTATTATTATAAAAGCAAGAAGGCCATGTCTGTTCAGTTATCATGCTTTTTTGTTATGTATATTTGCATTATAAAGCCTGCTTTGTTCTAGTTATTTATTGTGTTATGTTGTTTAATTTTCCTTAGTAGTAATGTAATAAAAGGAATGAAATTGAAACAAAAAGTTCACTTTCATTCATTTTGAATTTTTGGGGTGGAGTTTAGTATTAAATAAATAAAGTAAAGCTTTATATGTTTTTTCATCATTGATATCTCAATTATAGCAAATTTTAAACTATTTTTTTTTTAATAAAAATGTATTCTTTTTGTAACAGGTGCTGTATGGAACATCAAAACCAGTTCAAAAATGGAGTGTGGATTCAGTACATTCCAAGAATGTTGTGTCCATATTGCATTTGCTTGTTGCTCTGGCTCGTCATTTCCGTGCACCAATCCGTCTTCCAGAAAATGTTAGCGTGAATGTTGTTGTGGTCAAGAAAGATGCCTCTAATCAATTATCTCACAGGTAGGACTTTTTAATTAAGATCCCAAATAATTTTTAATGAAGTAGTTCATATAGTTTATTAACCTATTTTGCATAATTAGTATTTGTTAATCTTATTGAAAATCCAGCTTTATCGATCATTTGAAAAACAATCATCCAGTAATAGTAATTAATAGAATTGTGTTTTCTAATTTATTTTGCTCGCAGTAGGGAATTTGTACCAGTACCTTAGATCATCTATTATATGTATACAAAAATACAAACATTTATAATCTTCTAGAACATACATGGAAGATATAACTACTACCTACGATGATCTGGGAATGAAATGTGAGAGAGATGCTTTTGACGCATTGTTTGACCACGCCCCTGATAAACTGCAGGTTGTCAAGAAGGTAGGTCGCATTTAATGTCGGTAAAGAGTCAACATTGTCAGTAAACTGGTTTTTGGTAAATTTTAATATGACCTATTTCTTGTGAAAAAATAAGCCAATAAAATGCCCAAATTATATAATTTAAACATAATTATTATATACTTTTTGACTACTACTACTTTGAAATGTGTTATCAAAGGTATTAATTGGTGATTAAGATTGAACATGGAACTATCATTCAATCATCAACTATTTTTAAATAAATCTTAATATCTTCCAACCTTACAGTCACTCATCACATTCGTGAATAAGCACCTCAGCAAAGTGAATCTGGAAGTGATGGATCTCGACACGCAATTCCACGACGGTGTGTACCTTTGCCTCTTGATGGGACTGCTCGAAGGATTTTTCGTACCGTTGTATGATTTCCACTTAACACCTCAAGACTTTGATCAGAAAGTGCACAATGTTTCATTTGCATTTGAACTGATGCAGGATGTTGGCCTCGCTAAACCAAAAGCAAGACCTGAAGGTAAATAGTACAAACTGTAGAATATTGGTTATTATAAGGAAGTATTAATAGCTATAACAATAGTCCCATTTTAGCTTTTATTATATTTTAGAGAAGGAATTGTGTGTTTGCAAATTTTAACATATTTGTGTTTTCTCTTACTAACAACATTGACAAGTCCTTTAGTAAAATGTTAGGATTGTGAATATTTTCATTCATTGACATGCTATTTTTTTTTATTTATGTACCGTTATAAGCTTTGTTATAATGTTTCAATGTTTTTATTGTTTCAGATATCGTGAATCTCGACCTTAAATCAACTTTAAGAGTGCTATATAATCTCTTCACAAAATATAAGAACATGGCCTGAAGTTGCCGAAAATTTATATTTTATATTTGCAGCGAAATATTTGTTTGTAGAGCTGCGGTTATTATCTAAGAAAACTCAAAGAGACTAATATTTATCTAATATGATTAATTTGACTATGGGTGCGTAAAAAATACAGACACTATATTTACTGACAATTTTAACTGTTATTAAAAAATACTGTGACAAAGTTTAATATAAATCATAAAAGAATATTCTTATAACTACATATTGTTTTATACTTATAAAACGTTTACACAAAAAAGTGAAAATATATTGATTGTAATACATACTGTAGGGGAGCGAACACATCTAGATGATTAAACAAAACTTTGTCACACCTGTAAGGGGTATCAGTATAGGTGACGTTTTAAATTGCATTTTTCTTCACATTATTGTATCAGTATAGACTACATAGACATGATTCAGATATGTGTTTGGAGTATTAAGTATTAATTTCAATTTGAAATCTCGTCAATAATGACACTGCTTGTATAAAATACCAGTTAATTGTAGAGTCTTCAAAGTGTGTTCGAACCCTAATACTCGCTGCAAATTATCTTGTGTTCATATGTAGACGTAACATGCTAATAATCTTACTTTATGTAGTGAGAGCATTAAAAACTAACAAATTATATTAATTTATTAACATAATGTGCCTTGTCTTATCGATGTATTAAAAATAAATTAACTACGTTTTTTATATCGTTGTTTTATTTAAAAATAACACAATCGAATCCCATTGCTTTAGCTGTATACATCTAAGCAGAGCTCTTACTATGGAACCCAGGCAACTGATATACTACGTATAATTCTTTTCTTTTGTAAACACATATATAGATAATTACACTCAGACTCAGGACAAACAGACATGTTCATGCAAACAAATGTTTGTCCTGGGTGGGAATCGAACCTACGACCTGTGGCGTAAAGGGAAGTATATACCAACCACGCCAACCGGCTCGTAAATTAGTTAAATAATCACGGCCTTACTAATAAACACTGTCTAGCAGGTGTTTAATTGAACTGTTTTATCTCTTATTATGATCATTGACAAAAATCATTAAAAAAAAATGGGGAAAAAAATAATAAACGGGCTGGTTCATGTCTTTAACCCTTAAATGCATCTTGTTGCCAAATGTATACATACCACGTTTCACGTTATTTTATTGAAGTCGTGTGGTATCTGTTACCGAACGCACTTGGACGACCATAGATAATAAATATATTGAGTGTAAAAAAAGAAATTATGCAAGTTTCGGCGGCAAATCTTTTTTTTTTTGACATTTCTATTTGGCGGTCGACTAAGTTTATAGAGTTATAAGAAGCGTCTCCGTAATTTTGTATTCATTGATATACGAGTGCTATTTCTTATAAAAAAATATATATATTCTCAACTCTTATTAGGTAAGTTATTGGTTTTTCATATTTTAGTTATAAATTTTATTAGATCTGTATAAAAATAATTATAAAACTGTATGTTGCCAAATGTCTACATTATGCGTTTGTTGCATATTATGTGCATGCTTATTATTTTCTTGGATTTGGGCTTTTAGCTAATTTTTTTCACTTTTTAGGATGTCTAAGTGGTTGGCAGAGCATGATATTGAAAATATTTTATCAGTTCTCGAAAATGGAGACATTTCTGAAGATGAAGAGTCTATAGGAGACGAAAATGACATAGATTACTACTCGAATGTACAAGATCTGATAAGGGATTTAGAAGATGCAGAAGAAGATCAGTACAATGCAAATCCTGATTTACCTATTGAAGAAGACCATCTACCGGATGAGTTTTTAGTTCCAGGGCCTTCACTTAATCACCCACTATCAGGTATCATTGGTGCAGCGGCCTGGAGGCAACGAAGTAGGCAACTTATATGGAAAAAAGGCAATTTGAAATTTAGTGAAGACCGCATAAGTTTTACAGGTAATACAGACCTTTCCCCAGAATTTGCTCAACTAGAAACACCATTTCAGTATTTTATTCGTCAATTATTTTTATTCGTCAATTCCTTTGTTATATTACCTACATACTCAAGGTATATATGCATTGTGCACAATTCAGAGGAACCGCCTCGGTAAAACCTGTAAGTTGCCGGTTGTAAAAGAGTTCGTGAAGGACTTTGTTCCAAGGGGATCATATGAGGAACTCGTAGCAGACTATGAAGGTGTGGATATCTCGGTAACTTGTTGGAAGGATAATAAGCTTGTTACATTGGTATCTACTTATGTTGGTTCTGAACCAGCTGGAACTGTCAGCAGATTTGATAAGAAACAAAAGAAAAAAGTCTGTTGCCTGTCCAAAAATTGTAAAAGATTACAATGCCCACATGGGTGGAGTAGATATTTTGATGGACAGTTATTTGGGCCGCTACAAAATTCGAATCAAAAGTCGAAAATGGTACATTCGATTATTTTATCACATGATCGACATGGCGGTAATAAATTCATGGGTACTTTATAAAAAACACCACCCAAACATGACACTAGGTGATTATAGATCAGATCTTGCGAAGAGATTGTGTAATTATAAAAAAAATACTGAACCCAAAAGAGGAAGGCCTTCAAGCAGTAATATATGTCGGGAGATAGAAGCAATAGAAGAGATAGATAGAAGACATCGGGGTCCAATGAAGCCTGTTCCTCCAAGAGACGTGCGGACTTATGGCTTAGGCCACAATGAAAAAAGATGCACTTATATAAATAGATGCAAACTTCCCGGTTGTAAAGGTTTTTCGCGGAATGAGTGTACTAAATGTAAGGTGGCATTGTGTCACAATAAAAATCGAAACTGTTTTGCTGTATTTTACTCAAAATAGTCTGTATATTATTTATTTTTAGATTAAGTTAATTTATAGGCCCCTACAAATATGTAAGCATAAATTTAGTATTTAACGCATAGTGTTGCCAATTGTCTACATACATATTTTTTCATAATAAATACCTATTTTTTTATACCAGATTTTTTTCATTATTTTTTATGTTATTTGTACCTAAATACCTACCAGGAAACATTTTTTCCAGGTCGCAATAAAAAACCATGCATTTAAGGGTTAAGCTTCGGAACGTCACGGTAGCATGCGCAAGCGATTCCGTAGTACCGCTAGTTTTTTAGTGGGTATTCCTATGACCGGGGCGCACTCGGCGCCTTGGACATATGGCGAGCCCACATACCCCACCACTGTTCCTGTGTGGGAAACGCAAAAGGCGTTTCTCCAGCGTAAATAAAAAAAAAAGTCTTTCAAGCTTAAGCAATAACATACAATATTGCATATTGTATTAAATAAATAACATGCTAAATTAATAATATGCTTGTCAAATTACTTTAAACATTTACGTAATTAAGTGTCACAGGCGTTAAAGGTACAAAAATAAAGAGCGTGTTATTAAACAGAGTAATTTATTACTTAAAATACACGAGGTTACAGTTTCAATCTACCTTTACCAATAATAATTACGAAAAAATTAAAGTTAACATTTCAGAATATATTACGTCGTCATCATATTAATTAATGAAGGTATCAAATACAATTGTAGACCAATATTAAATATAGGTCTTGTCACAAACAAGATGATTAATGAACAAAACTACAATGAAACAACATATTAAGTAATATTATTTTCTCATAATTATGACAAAATCTTTATTTAGTATGTTATAGTTTAAATATAACTTAAATTAATATGAGGACGACATAAATTTTATCGGTCTATTGTACGTGAAGTGTTGTTACCTTCACAACTTAAATAAACCTGTCTTGTTGCTATTGACCGAATAAGAACAGTCTTTGGGTAATTCTTTGAATAAAAGTTGAACTCTAGTTATTGTTATCGAATATTCATTTTACCTTATACGGTGTGTTATGAAACGTTTATAACTTAATCGAATATAAGCCGATTTTTCACTAGGTATGGAAAACGACGATAATAGTGAACTAAAACAAAAAGTTATTCAGCGCCATTCCAAATTATTAAATACAGAAAACGCCATTGTTTGAAAGTTTTTTTTTTTGTTGGAAACCAAGGCTGAACGTATATGATTTATGCATAATGTTTATAAGAAAATATAACTGTACGGAAGGAATACAGTATGAATAGTCAAATGAAGAAAGGAAAGAAGTAGAGAAGTTTATTTGAAGTAATTATGAGTTAGAAATTTTAATAGAGATAGTCAATTATAAACAAAAAAAAGCATAGTCTAGAAAAGTAAACATAGTCTTATTCAAAATTGGGCGAAATGTAATAAGATCCATGATTAACGATTACGATTACAATATGTAATCATCAAGTCCGATTACAGTATAAGGAAAGTAATCAAAAAGTAAAAGTGAGTGAGTCAAGTAAGTGCCATGCTCTCGGGCACTTTTTTGAAGCATTCACGCGCACCCTCTTCTGATTTAATCAAAGTGAATCTGTAATCGTTATTAATGATTACACATTGTACATTTACATTTTGCATTTTGAAATGGTTCCAAACAATAGCATAAATATGTGCAATGGCATTTTTGTATTTATTAATTTCGAGTTGTACCTGGTAGCTAGTAATAATTAAATGAAGCGATGACTCAATTAAAATGAAATTCGAGACCAATATTTAATAATGTCTTAACAAATAAATGAATACAATAAAATCATATTTATAAATTAATAAGATTTCGCTATTGCACGTACGTTTCGCTAGAAAGAAATTCTAACGTAAGTCAATCATAAAGAGAAATCTAAACATAAAATATTTTATAAATTTACATAAAACGATAGGATATAATACATTTTAAAATATATTACATCTGGGAAATAATTTTTCATAATGACATAATTGGTTAATATTAATTAACAATTAAATATACAAACTATTAATAACTGCCAAAGAAGATGCATTTATAACGACCGAAAGATATATTTCGTACATATTTTATACAAACATGTAATTCTCATACAAAATATGTAATTCTATTATTATTATTATTTTATAAATAAAATGCTTTCGCTTAAATAAAATTATTTTAAAATTCGAAATCAGAGATAACGATGAATATATTAATGATAATAAAATGATGTTTTACTTAACGGAAAGGAAATAAGAAATTTTATTTGGTTAAGCTGTGCATTTTCTTCTAGAATAATAAATCTAACAGGTATAATTGTTTGATGGCTACAAAAATAATATATGAACACGTTATTGCTTTTATCGTTTCAATTGACGTCATTTTTGTTTTTTTAAAACCTGATTCCCGAACGAGCTGTGAAATGTAATATGAGAATTTAGAGAGCACGAATATGTTAGATATTACATAATATATTTTGTTTAATTTTAACTAAAAGTCAAAAAGAAGTCAAAAAAGGATTTAACTTATTTTTTTAAATAATTTTTTTTTTCTTTGAAATATTATCAGTGGTTTGTGGATTTAAGACATCCTTAATGAGTATTGCCATTTAATATTAAAAACTTAAAAGCTATAACAACAGGTAAATAATTAACTAAGTACATACAATCATGTTGAATGTTAGTATGACATACATATTATATCCGTTTGTTTCGAGGTTATGTTTGTAAGATTTATCGATTAATAAGATAAGACCATGTTAAAATACGTTACATATTCGAAAAAAAAAAAAAATTACGCTGATTTAAAAAAAAATATATGAGAAAAGCGATTCGTTATTAAAAATAATAACAAAAATATATAAAAATCGATTATATTTCGTACGTTGTTATAAAGTGTGTATGTGGTTGGAAAGGTCAAGATAATTCGGAACGGGTCGCATAAGCTGTAATTTATTGATCTAAGGAATGATGTATACGAATACCTTAAACTAATTCTAATAACCCACACAACCATAAAGGCAATAACTTAAAAAAAATAATACGCATAATGGAATGTCACATTGATGATTGTCTTAATATATCATAATGGTTATAAAAATGATTTAATGTTTATGTAAACGCATGCTTATGTATTACATATTAATACTGCAATAAAAGAATAAACAAAAAGTAAATACTTATCAGGTAGCAGAGGAAAATTAATTGATTAGAAAAGATTTATAAAATATTCAAATATTCGTTTCGTTTTTCTTTCTAAATACAAACGCGTCAATATTTTAATGTTACCGTTTATAATTAATGTATTACTCATGGTCGTTAATTTGATGTGTTACAATTTTAATGTATCACTAAATAAAATTTACACGTTTCCTTTCTGGCGATAAAACAACAGGGCAACGCGGTAACTATTATATAATAAAAAATTAAGTAAACTCGTATAAGTGCAAATTTCGATTTAATCAATCAATAAAATGTAACTACATTTAAAAACTACCGCCGTACATAATTATGAGTTCTAAATTCGTTCGTAAATATACATTGAGAATAAGATAATTTTCTATAAACTTGGCATCGGGAATTGGACACTATTGTTATCTAGACTAAGAGAGTATAAACGATATTAAACACTAATCTAACAATGAAAAACTTCTAGAGAAATACGTGCATTACTTTCAATACGTTTTATTTAAGAGTTTAGCCGCAACATCGTACTATGAAATATTTCAATTGAAACACTATATTTTACTATTGTATATCGAAAACCATTACTTCTAATTAGTAAGCGAGTTATATTTTTTGCTACTAAGTTTACACGGCCGATTATGTTGTACGCAATCCCTGCTCCGAAAGTCCGAATTAGTTATTCGAGAGGATTAGAGTGTATTCCGTTTTAACAAATCAAGTTTTTTTAAATATAATATAGGAAACATTTGCAAATGGGCAACGTGATGGTTATTCGTCACCTCGAATTAGCATTGATCAATGCGCCAAAGATCAGACATGGGCAAAATGCAATCAGATTAACGATTTGCGATTGTGATTACAATATGTAATCATCAATCACGATTACAATATAATTAAGTATGCAAAGAAAAAGTAAATTAATAATAACTCTACAAAACAAATATTTTTCTTTGTAATCTATCTAATCTAACTCAGCCTTCAAGAGACAACACAGTACAATGTTTGGTTCGATTTCTCAATGGAATTATTGAAAGAGATTGCATACAATAAAATCAGCATTCGGCACATTTTGTTTAATAAGGCGAATTAATCAGACTTATAGAGTTTAATTGTAGATTTAATTATCTCAGACCTAAGTTGCGGCTAGTCTAATATTATTTCAAATTGACTAATTGCGATTATGCCCTAGTACGGGTATTTGCGATATTTGGTTTTATCGTCTATAGTATCTACGCGATAGGATAGAGACAACGTGCTATTGCTATCTCCCTTGTCTAGTTTATTCTTAGAGGCTACAGTTCGTTTAGAAACATCCGTGAGATTTGATCGATTCTAAGTAAAAAAAAAGATATATATTTAATTTGAAAATTTTGTGAAGTTATAATTGGTTTAATGTTTAATTATTGGTAATTTGCTTTATAATTTCATTACTGTAAAATAAATTAATTGCTTCTATAATTGTATTAAATTAAAATAATTAAATATATATATTTTTCAATACTTAGCAGTCGTTATCAAATCTCATGAAAAACGTTATCGTTATCGACTAACATGATAATGTCTACAATTTAATATAAATATATAAAAATGACATCGTAGTAAATAAGTTGCCTTACTATTAATTTTGCAAATATTTTATGACCACAATGTTACAGAACATCAACACGGAACTTGTTTTAGTTGTACGTAAAAAATAGGCTCTTTATTTTCATCACAATAATTTAAATAAAAAACATTGAAAAATAATAAAAAACAAATATGAAATCCGTAAAGATACGAACAAACATAAGCAGTAATATTTATACATATAGACAATGCGTGTCGCATGCGCGCATACATTCAACATACAAATATACACACAAAAAAAGCTAATTCATTTTCAAATTAAAATTTACATTAATAAACATTTACTGAGGCGCATTCTGCCGTCTACAATTTCTGAACTTTTATTTATAGCAATGTGTTATTGCTATCTCTTTCTTACGTGCGACGTAGAAAAGGATAGCAATAATTGAAGTCATACAAAATTCAGAGATTGTACAGCAAAATAGTCATCATTGTCCAGTGGTATCTAGACTATGTAGGTGTTATGTAAATATCAATACAATAAATAAGTACAATAGTTAAGGAAGCTGCGCGAACGATCAAAATAATAATAATTCATTTATAAAAAAAATACGATCAAGTTCCACAAGTGTAATGCGTGCTACGTAGTCTTTCTGGTGAGGTCGAGTGATGCTGAGGATTCCCTCCGCAGGATGAGATTTAGTTTATCGTCATCTTCGATGTCGTCTTCGAAGGAGGTGGTGCGACTGAGCGAACGGCCCAGCACGCGCGCCTTCCACGCCTCTAACCTCACGACCTGGTAAATATAATTACTGTAGTTCATGCTTTCGAATATCCTACGTCTGATTACTAACATTCATAGCTTTGTAACGGACGTTTTGTGAACGAAAACGGTTATACTCAATAACTTCTTAACTTTGTAACGTTAGACGTCACGATACAACGAACCTCATTGTCTAGGCAGCGGATATCGTTGCTCGTTATCGTTGCGTGTGAGTGAGCGAGACAGTGTACAATATCAAAGTATAAACATTTATACATAAATATTATTCAAAATAATAATTATTATTATAAATAAAAGACGTTCATGTTCGTCTCAGTCTAATATATAACTAGAAAAAACTCAGCACACATTGCCCTGCCTGTGTATATATGTTATCGGTATATAATTGTTATTGCTGTCGCTTGAACGGTATATTAGTCATCAACCATTAAGCTTTGACCCAGTGGACAGCTAAAGACGTTATGTATATATAAAAAAATATGTTGATCAAACGGTTGTAGTTTGTCAAACATATTAACTGAAGTTCATTTTTATTTACAAGATCCATTATATTTTTAAAGTTACTCGTCCGTTTTCGTTCACGTCAAATCTACTCTCAATAATAAAAGCCTCAAAATCGTCTCCATTGATTTCCCGCTCATGCACTAGTATGTCTGCGTCACATCAAACAAGTAAACGAGCAAGTAGCAGACGAATTGTCAAACGCAATCGCTATCGTATTATGAAAACAAAAGGCGAAATATATTTACAACCGTATTAAGTAACGATTCGCTCTAAGCTCGTAGAAAGAAAAAACATTTTTTTCGGTGCTCAGTTGTCGCACACGGTTAACCTGGACGAGATGAATTAAAAAAAATAAACAAATCAAATGTAGATTTTATGAGTATCCCAGTATCTCGTGTTTCGCTAAACGTTTCAGTCCTTACATAGATTCGCTTATCTACAATAAAGTAATCAGCTATTGCTATTTGAAACACTGCTCGTTAAAAGAAGCTAAAAGTAAGATAATTTCTTTTCTAGAATCATTAACATATGATTCGACTGAGAGGCTCCTCAGTCGAATTACCTAAGGGCATGTAATCGTAATAATTTTTTGCAACTTCCTATCAATCAATAATATTTTAATTACAACAAAAGCATAACATTGTTAACCAAGAGTAAACTAATACGTACTTTGATAGCTAAAATGGGTTCCCACGATACAGGCCACATAGTGTGGGCACCAACGGATTCATTCGCACATTTATAAATTGGTTTATTGGTAAATTTTTTCATCTCTCTATAATCGTGAGTCTGTAATCTACATTTTTAAATATTGTTTCCAAAGTAACTTTCGTGCCTGCGTATTTTAAATTATATATTTAAGTTTACATAGTTACTAAAAAACGTTTATGTTATTGTAATCCAGTCACGGATTGAGCGCTAACGATGATTATATTAATCAGACGCGGCCAAGGTTCGATTACATCTAGTCCAGATTAACGGAACTGTTCATATAGTAAGCTTTTGATAGCGTATTAATTCAACAATTAGCCTGCGGAGCCTTATTGCTAAATTATTTTCGGAGACTATACAAACAATTTCTCTATATACAGTACCTGATAATAATACATATAATATTAATAATTACATATAGCACATTATCGACAACATCTAAGTTATTTTTACAGTATATTAGATCTACACAAGACAAGTGACAAGGTTTAGTAAATCGTGAGCAATTACGTAGTATGTATGGAAGCGATATGTACGACAGTGTTATCGTTTTTATGAGCGACATGCAAGAGAAAATAAATACGAAAAGTTTAGCAACAAATAAATAATCCCTTGGCCATTATAAAATATTTATAAATTATCTTTTTTTTTTTTTATTTAAATGAAACATCTTTTGCGATTAGAGAATTTAATTTGAATATCGAATAAAACTTTTAGATATTACAGAATTTGCATTAGCATGTCTTAATACGTTGCCAATAATTACGCTATGACTTCCCTGTCGAGTCTTGACATGAGGCTCCGATCCTCAGTCGCGTAAAAATAAAATATCTCATCGTAATCAATTTAAAGAATATAATAAACAACAATAATATTTTAATATGACCAATGGAATTGTGGTTAAAAAATCAAGCAACACGAATACATACAGGTCGAGTCGAAAAATTCCTCCTTTAATGTCTTTCAGAAGAGCAATAAACAAAACATTAAAAAAAAAAAAAACAACACGCGACTGTGATGCGACTAATATAAAATTATGTTATAAATTTTTGTGTGTTGACCTTTTCATATACCTATTCAAAATCACTATGTGGTATAGTCAGAGTTACTGTTCACTATAAGATTACTAACTAGTAACGTTCTATATCTCTCAATACGTGTAATATCGTCGATACAAGCCATTAACACTAAGTTAAACAAGCCAATCATATCAAATAACACAACCAGATAACTATAATATTATATACAAATATATATATATATATATATATATATATATATATATATATATATATATATATATAAAAAAAACATTTTATATAATTTATTTTTAATAAATAAAGAACCTAAACTCGATATAGTTGAGTGTTCATTGTCGGTTGGATGTGTGTGATTGAGAAATATAATTTATTTAATTTTACGATACTATATTTTTACTATGACTATAGATAAAATTTATAAAATACAAGTACATAATATAATATCGGTTCTATAATACTTATATACATAAATTTAATCTTTTGATATTTATCGGTAATTTAAAAACACTAACGTCCAGATTCTGAAACGGTAATCAAAGTCGGATATAATTTGACTCAATCCTCATTGGTCGGTGGCTGCCGATGACGCAATAGGCTACCAATGGGTGTTAAGTATTTATTTAGAAGCTGGAGGTAAGTGTCATATAACTATGTGTGACGTGTTTAAATACTCGTTAATGTGTTTGTGTATTTAATGTAAAGGTCAACACACTGACAAACACGTACTGATGTAAATAATTTCGCGCATCGTCGAACCATTTCCAGGGCTCTCCGTCCGGCGTTGTGATCGGTGTCGGATACTGTGCAAACATAACGTATCAGACACGCTAAAGCAATGTACATAACAATATTCGAACCACCCTCAACAACTTATTAAACTGTCTTCAATATTTGTTTAAATTATCATTGCATACAAATTGACAAAAGAGAGAACGATATCCGAAAATATTGCTTATTAAATTAAATTTACATAATATATGTAAAGAGATATTCGACTAACGACGATGATCAGTGACTGTTGTTGACGTTAATCGTTATTAGTTTAACAATGTTATTACAGATATCTATTATAAACTGAACACTGAAAATAAAAAGAAAATTTATTATAATATGAATTAGTAATCTTATTAAAAAAAACAAAAGACAGTTTAAGCGTTTTAAAAGCAGTTATTCAGATGTAATCTTTGAATCGACACCAATCATATGTTATTTATATTTTTCCGTTCAAATGAAATATTTTTTCAACACACAATGTCATGTGAATGTATATTAGTCGAGAGTAATAAGCTCCAGTATGAAATGTTAGAGTTAGTGCTTATCATAGTGATTATTTACAAAGCATGTCGTCCGACGTGACGTGCTGAACCCAATCTGTGCTATTTAGTTGAAACTGCCGAATATTTAAAAATATAGTAAAAATGATAAAGAAAATTATTTGTTAAGCTTTTAAATTTATTATAACGACAATTAACTAAAACGTTATTAAATATGTCGATAAAAGTGTATGTATAAAATATTTTTTAACGAAAATAACACAAATTGATACAATATACATACATACATATTGATACAAGTAGTTCTGGTTTCGGCGCGAACATATTATGTATTATTTTAAGTGATGTTTTGTCAGAGTTGCATTTGCCGTGTTAACAGGCTCATAGGCTTCAGACAGCGGTTACAAATCGAGTATATAAACGTGATTAATATTAATATTTTTTTTTTGACTTAATTCAACTAAATGCAACAGGGTACAAGCGAAGCAAATGCGTTAAATGTTAGAAACTGTTCTTCAATCAAAATGCGTTGTTGATATAATTGTTTCTCGACGTATAATCCCTATAAATTGACAAACATTTAATTAAAAATACAAAAAGGATATTATCAGTGTAGCCTTATTGCGTTCGATTTTTAAACTATTTAATCTTATAATGAATACAGATTATAAAAAAAGCGGTTATGGAAATTAATATAAGTTATGTCAACGAATAATAATCTTTAGTGTCCGTTAGTAGTAAATGTGGTCGGGTAAGTATAGTTAAATAAAGATTTATTGTTTCTTAAGTGGAATTTATCGGTTATTTATCATTATTAGTTAATAAAACAAAATATTCTGTTATAAAAGCGTTAATAAAGTAAAAAAAATCATAAGGACTCTAGGGATATGACGAAAGGCATGCTGTTCCATGCCGTATAATCTAGACAATTTTTCCTACGTTGAATTATTAATGCAATAAATATTTAACCAGCAATATATGTCGTCGTAAAATTTGCATGCGAATTAGCGCAGTTGCAGCATTGCATTTGCTAATATTTTGGTGATTGAATGCCCTACGACATTTACTACCAACATATCGATATCACATCAACGTTAAATAATAACATTTTTATTTTATTTGTATTATTGACATAAGATACTATCAGACTATGAGTATAGATGCTACAGAAAAGTCGGTGCAGCATTTTATTGGCGATACAAAATACCTAAATAACTCCTAACTGATTAGTAGTACTGTGATTGTTTAATTATTACTCTAATCGCAAGTAAGTTTTCAAAACAGCGAGTAAATTGTATTACATTTCGAAAGATCTATCTCAGTTTTTATTAATAAACGTCACGACAATGTTTTATCACCTCTTTGGATACAATAGAATCTTAAATTTTTAGTTTACGCTAAATGTGGTTTAATGAAACACGATTTACCTCGGCCTTCAACTCGGCGACTTGCTCCTGCAACTCGCGAACTCTGTCTGAATCGTCCATATTATTACTTCTTAATTCGCCCTCGGTCGCCATCACTTCGTTCTGAATTAAATTGAAAATAAAAATTATCAATATATTCAACGATAATTATTTAGCAAAATACTTTTGTTATCGTTTTGAATGCAAAGTTTTACACAAAGCGAGTTCATCCCTTTTAGGGTTGCCAGGCATAAATGAAAAGCCAGATGCTGCATAAAATTAACCCGACTCCGATCTCTTTTTATATTTAAATTCAGAATACGTTGGTTAAGCTGGACTTTTATATAATTAATCTGCATGACCTGTCTCGGTATACAACTGCTATACATTCGGATTATTGACTAAAAACTGAACAAAAAAACACGTCCGGCTAACGCACCTGGTGATCTCATACACGCTTGACCCACCGGTTTAACATTGCATTCGATGTCGTTTTACCGTATTATTATAATGTTACAATAATCGATTCATTGCGTATTAAGAATTAACTAGTAGAGCTAACAAATGACAAACAAATAATAGCAGTTAAAAAATACACACAAAATTATAAATTGAAACACACACGCTGCCTAATACATATTTACCCATAAACGCCTATAACCGAAGATGCACTAGAATCAAGCATTTATATATTCCATGACATTTGCTAGTAGCTCTGTTACGAATGCAAAACTGATGATCGTCAGCCAGGTGGAAGCGAAGAGGAGCAGAGGCAGAATACTCATCCGCTGGTTTGACAAGATTGAGGAGGTCACACACGCAAAATTTTAAGGAGAAGGATGGTAGAATATCGGCCGGGGTGGGGGGAACACTACAGTTTGGAGCGACTTATGTTGGCCACGACCACGGTCGTATACACAGGTCTATCAACAACAGTACACGGAACAGGCTTATATACAGATCTATCAACGGAGCCCAATTTCAGTGGCGAGAGATTGGTGCGATCGTGTCATAACTTTTATTTCGCGTCAACGCCGCTGTACGTCGTTGCTATCGATGGGTGCGGTCATGTGCTTGTTGAGTGACACGCGGTACGCATGCGTTACGTGTGATATAGAAAAGAGACACAAAGCTATTCTGTCTTCGTTGCACAGCACACACATCTATCGTCATGCCTCTGTCGGCGGTAAATTGAACATAACAGGGCAACTATTAAGCCGACGTACCCCCACTACTGTTGTTGATGTATGTTGACCTGTATATACGACCGTGGTGCAGAGTACACTTACAGCAGACACAGATAATCAATAAATGTTGAAATTGTTACTGTGGTTAAATATTTTGAGTTTAGCTTTGTTTGCATGTATACACATATATTTATTGCTATTCCATATCCTATTCTAACAATTAATATACATCTTCGGCATTGAATCGACGTGATAACATTGGTCATTTTCGAAAATCAATGATATTCGTTGTAGATTCGTGAAAAAATGGCATCTTTTAGAGAATTAATGTAAGAGAGCTGTAAGTAAATTGCATGGAATATGTACTTGTTAGGTTTTGTTGATAATTACTCCTTCGATTGGAATAGGATATAGTTGTAACTAGATTTTACAAATTAACCAAAATAAGTCTACACTATTATAATCTAAATCTAATCAAAGCTGAGGGAACATTGATTGATTGCAAAAACTATATTAGTGGTTTTAAAGTTCTTGGGGCAGAATGAGAGTGTGAGTGTTTGAAAGTCGAATCTTAAAAACGTTTTTATATCTAACGTTTCTGTTTTTTTATTGATATATGTATGTAGAACTACTAGTAACTTACTTTTAACTTATATTCGGATACTTCAGTTTCTAATTCGGCTATTCTCTGAGCGTCTTCCATGTTTCTTATATTAGCTTGCATTGATTCATATTTCGCCTGTGGGTGTTTAAAATAATTAACAAAATAATCAACCAAATAAAAATAATCACGAACAGCGCTAGCTCAGTAAGATCATATATAACTTTTATATAAAGTAAAAAAAATAAATTTTTTACTTTTTCCTAGGTATTTGAAATTTTCTTTTAATTTTCACTTTTGAATATTCTATTTTCACATAGCAGTTTTTCGAAATAGTATTTGCGACATTCGCTTTCGCTTGCCAGCTAAACATAATTAAAGAGACAATATAAAATTTATATATTAAAATTCACAGTTATTTAAATTTACATAATATAAACCATCGCAGAAACAGAGGACATAACGAACAAACAAAAATAAAATAAGAAAATAAAATGTAAAATAATTCTAAGACTATAATTAAATTTGCAATACCATAATATCAAAATCCATGTATTCTATTTAAGTTAACACACACGTGGACAAATAATTTAGAAGTAATTTTTTATTGAATGAAAGCGGAATGAAACTCAGCTGTTAATATTTCTGATTAATAGTAATAACGCATTTATTTTTTTATATTCTGTATGAAATAAAAAAAAATACTACATCTACATTTGTTATTGTATGTATGATCTTTTAATGAGTATTATGTCTTGTATAATGCTCCTTGTCATAATACCTTGCTCTCCAGGTCCGAATATTTATGTTGGAATTCCCGTTGCCTGGTCTGCAACGTTCGTTCCCTCTGAAGCGCAGAGTCGAGCGCCTCACGTAGCTGCCTTAGTTCCTCGTCCTGCCTGCGGAGTTGGTTCGTCGACACCTGCACCTGGGTCCGGAGCTCCATTTCCTGGAAATTTCATTTATACCATTCATTTAATATATCGTAATGGGATCAGACTCCAGTAGATAAACCGCGTGGTTCTTAATCAAAGTCCTTGAGTTAAATTCGTTTTACTTTCATATTAATGATTGAATTGAATTAAATTTTTAGTTGGGAGTTTTTCACTCCATATCTCACTAAGAAGCCGAGGAAGGAAGCCGACAGTGTTTATTTTTCGTAACCGTCTAGTAACCGTTAAGCCGTTGATCTAACGCATGAACTCTCCAATTGCGTCAATTTGCTTATTAGAGACTATGAGAATAGGAAAAGAGAAAATGAACCAGCTGGCGCTCACTTCTGTGAAGAAAACTTTTAACCTCAATTTGTTCCCGTTAAGAAAGATTACCGTGTCTGAAATCGGTCAGAACAACATAATTCAAAAAACCTTTGAACAGCTGGTACACATAATTAAGATAAATAAATAAAGTTTTAAGTCATTCGACAAATGTTTTTAAGTGCACTCCTTATTGCAGTGAGTGAATCAGTGTAATTAGGGGTAGATAAAAATGGTGGCGATTTGAATTAGAAGGAATACTTAATACGTCTGTATTAAAAAAAAAATCGATTCACGGACGATTATTTTACGTGATAACGTCATAAGAAAACATTGATGAATACTCGGACGCATTCGGCCGATGGAGTGGAAGAGAGATAGATGCGTCACAAGCCGAACGCTTAGGCCGATCGTGCCTCTTTATCGCTGGTTCCGCGCTCTCGCTTGCACGCTCGGCTCAGGCGGAACGTGACAATGAGTCATGCTTTTTCGTACGTGCAGCCGGCGTTCATCAATTTATAAGACGTTATCACGTCAAAAAAATCAAAATTCGTAAGAATTGTGTGGCAAGGCTATAAAGACAGCATATATATTATTCGTCTGCTTCACTTACCTTAAGTCTGAGCTCTTTCAACTCAGTAAGTGTTTCGACTTCCTTTATCCTAATTGTCATTAATTCCTCTTCGAGTTTCTGCATGTCCGTGGACCTGCCTTCCCAGGCACGCAGCAACTTTTTAGGTGTTGCCATTATATCCGATACAACATTCGACTGAGCGGGTGGCGGCGGTGCCTCTTGTTTATGTTCCTGTATTTCAATTTATAATTTAAGATTAAACAAACATTCTTAAAACACTGCCCATCTGTAAATATTTGTGACGTTCCAAACCGGCGACTTTGTTTGCGTTAATTTTATTATATATACTGATGAATCAGAAAAATAATAGGTATAACAGATTCAATTATTTGTTTAATATTTTTATATATAATTACTTACAATTTCCTATTCCTTAATTTAGCCCTAAGTTTATATTATTTTGGCCTTTTATGAAATCCCAGAATTAAATTATTATTTTCAAACTGAATTTCAACAAGTTCGCTTCAGCAGATCGACAGTCAAAATCTATTGTCTTCAAAAGTATATACTATAAAATTAATTAATGTTATAGGATATACAAAAAAAAAACATTCAATAAGTAATAATTAAATTAAATCTTATTAAAATAACATGATATCACCTGCAAATGCTTTTGCCAAGCATCTGATAACTCAGTTACACGTTGACGTAGATCCTTTAACGAAAGATTAGCTTCTGCTTCGCGAAGTTTTACTGCTATCAACTCGTCCTAGAGACAATACATTCATAAAGATTGTATAAGCTATCGTATTATGTTATTTGCTAGACAATCTTCAACTTAGTTAAAGTAACAGCCTGTGAATGTCCCACTGCTGGGCTAAGGCCTCTTCTCCTCTTTTGAGAAGAAGGTTTTGGAGCTTATTCCACCACGCTGCTCCAATGCGGATTGGTGGAATACACATGTGACAGAATTTCAGTGAAATTTGACACATGCAGGTTTCCTCACGATGTTTTCCTTCACCGTCAAGCACGAGATGAATTATAATCACAAATTAAGCACATGAAATTCAGTGGTGCTTGCCCGGGTTTGAACCCACGATCATCGGTTAAGATTCACGCGTTCTTACCCCTGGGCTATCTCGACTTTCAACCTAGTTAATAATAATGTTATTATTATACAGAGCTCGAAACAAATTTAATAAATACATGTAGTATTAAAAAACTAAAATTACAGTAATGGTGAAGTTTATCGCAGATGAAACCGCAAGGGGGAGCTAGTATTATGTATTATAATATAGGGTCGGATTTAGGGTTGCATTCGGGGCTACATCCTCCGACCCTCCACAATAGTGATTTATTAAAAAAAAAAAATATCCCAATTCCGACGAGTAAACACTTCTTAGGTTAATTTACTAATTGTTATCCAGTAACACAATCCAGGTAGAAATATCAATAACTAACGACGGTTGACTTCTAAATATTAATTTTATTAATTGTAAGAATATGTATGTTTAAATAATAAGTTTAATGAATATTTATTAGGCAATTGCAATTGTTCAATAATTCGATAATAAAGGATTGTAAATTTACTAAAGAGTTTTTATTATCGTAAGAGGTGATATTCTGTTTTCAAACGACTTAATGAAATGACGTCAAGACAAAAATGGTCTGACAAAGACAGCAATTGTGATTTGAAATTAATGCTAGAAAAGGTAAAAAGATTTTTCTTTTTTAAAAAAAAAAATAATTTATTCGGTGAATAATTAGTGGTCTCCTCTAGTTTTTTTGCCCCGGCCCTCCAGACCTTTAAATTCGACCCCGATTGCACAAAAACAAACCTGCAAGTGAGCAACGTTATTATCAACGCGTTGTTTTCTTAAAATTTTATTTTCATTTTCTAGTTCAGCGATCCTGGCGTTCAGCTCCCTCTCGGCGGCCTGTCTCTCCGCTGCATCGAGTCTCGCACGGACGAGTTCTCGTTGAAGACATCGTGCGAGTTCTTCGCCTTTTGCGTTGTTACCTTCAGTGCCTTCCAGAGATGATTGACGGGAATTGTTCTGGAAAACATAGTTAAAAAGTTTATATATAATACATTATTTTAATATAAGTACAAGCTAACGTGTTCACCCATTTGATCTGATGGTACGTTTTCTTTGACTTCTTTAACTATTGTCCGGAATAAATGGCTCATTAACAATGAAACCGACTATTTAACTAAACAATTAATTATTTATACTCAGCACTATTCTATATGTCGCATCCGGGTCAATAGTGCGGAATATCAACGATACACAAACGTCAAAGTGACGTGTACAGAGCCTAGATTGGAGAGGGTAAACGTTTACTCGGTGGTAGAGTTTTGTGCAAGCTCGTCTGGGTAGGTACCACCCACTCATCAGATATTCTACCGCAAAACAGCAGTACTTTGTATTGTTGTGTTCCGGTTTGAAAGGTGAGTGAGCCAGTGTAATTACAGGCACAAGGGACATAACATCTTAATTCCCAATGTTGGCGGCGCATTGGCAATGTAAGCGATGGTTAACATTTCTTACAATCCCGTTTTCTATGGGCGTTGGTGACCACTTACCATCAGGTGGCCCAAATGCTCGTCCGCCTTCCAATACAATAAAAAAAAAAAAAAAAACGTTAATAAAAGAACGTGCACTCTGTATTCGACGATTATTACGGTACTATCGGTTGAATAAGCAACACTAGCCTAGGAACTGTACTGTGTATATTGAAAAGTATTTAAGAGTCAAGTTGTGTTGTGATTTACCTACACTGTGTAATAAAAATTACTTTGGAACATACGAAGTATTTATTTCTCGCCCGGATCCCTGCTGATGCCCCACAATGAGCGACCGGGAAGATAACGAGTCTACGATATATAGGGTTTTCCATTAAGGGCGCTTGCTCGTGCAGAACTTCCATCGTAGCGTGTGCTGTGTGGCACGTAGCGCCGTCCTGTTGAAACCACATGTTGTCCAGATCCATATTCTCGATTTCAGGCCAAAAGAAGTTGGTTATCATCGACCGGTATCGCTCACCATTGACGGTGACGGCCACACCATTATCGTTTTCGAAAAAATACGGACCAATCACGCCTCCGGCCCAAAATCCGCACCAAACAGTCACTTTCTGCGGGTGCATTGCCACTTGGTGAACCTCGTGTGGATTGGTCTCGTCCCAAATACGGCAATTTTGCTTGTTGACATAGCCATTCATCCAAAAATGCGCCTCGTCGCTGAAGTTGTTTTTTTTGCCAAAATCGGCGTCAACTTCCAACTGCTCTAATGCCCAGTCAGCGAACACACGGCGCTGTCTATGGTCATTAACCTTGAGCTCTTGGGTCAGCTGGATCTTGTACGGGTGCAGGCTCAAGTCACAACGCAAAATTCGCCAAGTTGTCGTCTGCGAAAGGCCGAGTTCCTGTGCGCGACGCGGAATTGACTGCCGCGGGTTTTCGAGGACACTGTCGCGCACAGCGGCGATATTCTCGGCAGATCTCGCGTTACGTTGACGCACGGGAACCGGCTGATTGTTAACTGACCCGGTTGACTCGAATTTGTCCACCAATCGACGGATAGTCGACTCGGCAGGACGATCATCGCGACCGTAAAACGGGCGAAGTGCGCGGAACGTTGCTCGAACTGAAGACCCATTTTCATAAAACAATTTTATGATTTGCACGTGCTGCTCGACACTGTAACCTGCCATGGTGGTTTGGGAGGACGGAATGAATATAACACACTGCATTTGACAGCTGTCACTCAAACAACATGGCCGCAATCAGCTGTCAAAGTTCAAGCGTCCCTATTGGAAAACCCCTTATATATAAATATCTTTTCTATTAATTTTGATGTGTTGTTGTGAAAATTAAGTCACTAAGTAAACAATAATGAGTGTCATTGAGCATTCCCTAAGCATCAATGTGCTGCTTACCTTAACTTAGTGGGACTTAAGTTTATAGTGGGGATGGGACTTAATTAAACATTAGTATTAAGTAGTTACAGCACTATGTTTATGTAATTCCATACAAATCGCAGGTATTATATTATTCTACCGCAAAACAGCAGTACTTCGTATTGTTGTGTTCCGGTTTGAAGGGTGAGTGAGTGATTACATGCATAAGGGACATAACATCTTAGTTCAAAAGGTTGGTGGCGCATTGGCGGTGTCAGCATTGGTTAACGTCTCTTACAATGCCAATGTCTATGGACGTTGGTGATCACTTACCATCATGCCCATATGCTCGTCCGCCTACGTATACGGTAACAAAGGCATCGTCAACGCAATTGAATAAGTAAAAAAAAAAAACACGCTCGTCACACTACGACATAATTTAATACTGTAACTATTTGTCGCTAGTGTACTTAGTGAGCATTTGTTAAAAATTATCAGCTTTACTTATAAACGTTGTTTAGCGGGTGATTGTTAAACAATGCTGTCTTCTTCTTTCATATGTCAAATCAATAATCACAGAAAGAGAGATCAACTAGTGTTTAACTAAAACATAATCATTTATAAATAAGGTCGTATATTGTCATTATATTATGTCGAGCCGAGATCGCTCAGTGGTTATAACGTATGGATCTTAACCGATGATCGTGGGCTCAAATACAGGAAAGCAGTGAATTTTCATGTGGTTAATTTATTTGTAATTCATCTCATGCTCGGAGATGAAGGAAAACATCTAGTTTCGGTGAATTTGTGTCACATGTTTATCCACCAACCCGCATTGGAGCGACGTGGTGGAATAAGCTCTGAACCTTCTCCTCAAAAGAAGAGGAGGCTTTACCTAGAACTGGTCACCACCTCACATATAAACTTCATACTTAAGCTATCCATTACGTATGTTTACTAGTACTCCAATACATACACTCTAGTCTTTGACTTATAGAAATAATATTGCCTAATATTTTACTGCATATTTTTTTCAGTACTATTTCATAATTATAATTCGGCGAGATTTTATTAAATTTTCAAGCGTACCTCTGCTATAGTCATTTCCAAGCTCCTGATCTCGTCTTGGGCCACTGCTAATCTCTGCTGAGCGTCCATATTGGCTCGCCTCAGTGCTTGAACCTCTCGTGCTAAAGCGAAGGTCTCTTCTTCACCCTCAGCTCGATCTACTTGACCTTGAACCAATCGTTCCGCGAGCGCCGAACTCTCCTTCTCGAGGAGTTCAACCCGCTGTTTGAGGAGACGATTCTCTTGACGGAGACACTGTGGGTGGAACATTGATGTTATTATTATACATATTGTTTAGTTTGATTTGATTTTTTGTATCTTTGTTTATAATGTATAAATTCAAAACCTACTATGCCGATTTTAAAAATTCATTCATCTTATATATTAAATTTTAAACTTTAACTATTATTACTGACTATTGTCTACTTTATTGTTACTAACCACTATGGCCCTGCGTCAAAGTCTGAATGAAATAATTTATATATATATATATATATATATATATATGTTAGAGATAATTAATTTACACGGGTATACGACCTCATTTATAAGAATGACAATAATACACAACGTGGTTACGTTTTATAGGTTGTCAGTGGTCAGACGTCAATTGTGAAAATATAAGACGGGCACCTAGTTGTTATACAGCCGACTAATGGAAATATAAAGATTCGTTTAATTATTTGATGTTGGATTAATGGTGTATCTGTCAGTAGAGCGTGTGATCGTTTGTCTAGTGACATACTTGGTCTCTTGCTTTTGAGACAGCGCCAGCGCCGGACGTGCGTACTGACTGATCATATAAAATTAACATGTCGGACGACAATGGTGATCATTTACATGACTATCCATTTGAATCCGCGACATATATATATATACAATAGATATGACGCTGATTTACTTGGTGGTAGAGCTTCGTGCAAGCTCGTCTGGGTAGGTACCACCCACTCATCAGATATTCTACCGCTAAACAGCAGTACTTGTTATTGTTGTTTTCCGGTTTGAAGGGTGAGTGAGCCAGTGTACAGGCACGAGGGACATAACATCTTAGTTCACAAGGTTGACGTGACGCATTGGCGATGTAAGCGATGGTTAACATCTCTTACATCAGGTCAACATCAGGTCAACATCATCATCGACATTACAAATTCAAAACTTTTTCTGTATGTTTTTAAATGAGATTGAATATAAATGTGAATAGTCAATAAAAATGTTTATAATTACATTCGAACGATCTAGTATTGAGAATGAGTAATACGTTCATTTCTTACGCAATGATCTTGTATACTCATAATTTGTAAATCTATTAATATGTAAAAACCCACTCACTCTGAGCACAGCAATGTCTCCCTGCTCCTTAGTTTTTATAACCGTGTATTCCTTTTCTAATTTCTTCATTTTCTTAGGATTAACTTTGATTGAATATGCGAGATTCATAAACGCGTCCTGATCGGCCTCCGCTTTCGACGGCAACTCTTTCTGCATGTACTGTTATCAAATAATTATAGATAAACCATGATAATATTGACAATTTTATTTGATAATTTATTTTTAATCGTTAAAGTGATTGTTAGTTTTGTTTATCGTTGATATCATATTAATTTTAGTTAAACACTTCACAATTGATCAAGAAGATACAATAACAAGACCTTTTTTCAAGTAATATAAAACGACATGTTTCTCGTGTCGAATGATATCATCTATACTAATATATAAAGCTGAAGAGTTTGTTTGTTTGATCCGGCTAATCTCAGGAACTACTGGTTCGAATTTAAAAATTATTTTTGTGTTGTATAGTCCTTTTATCGAGGAAGGTTCTAGGCTGAATCATTATATTTTTATTAATTATACGCGGATGAAACCGCGGGCACAGCTAGTAATTAATAAAAGCTTTGATACAATGGTCTACAACTGTGATATAATATTAGAAGATTTTAATAATATAATAATTATGCACAGATTTATTATCTCTATAATTTTTACCGCCAAATACAAATATCTATATTTCGTATTGCTGTATTTCGATTCAGAAGATAAGTGAGTTAGTGTAATTGAAACAAAGGACTTAACGTTTTAAACTTAACGGTGTAAAAATATGATATATTATTCTTGCAAAGTTAGTGATATGTGCAAAGATAACTAGTTACTATCAGTTGGCCCAAATGTATGGGAATATCTAAAAAAAAAAAAAATTACCTTTAGAATGCTTTCCATATCCAGCGACAATAGATCATTCTTGCCAAGCGTGAGCAACGCCAGAGCGACCTTGAACACAATCTCTATGCCCTCAGAGAGGAATACGTCCATGATGCGACAAGCTAGCGGCAACGAGAGTGTAGTCGTGAAGAGTGTCAGGAACCAGCTACTTGCGTATATCGATGTACTGAAGCTCTGTTAAATAAAAGTATACGGTAAATATCGCCGTACTAGTACTCCATGATACTCCATGGTACTTCCAGTGAACACGATTGGAAACTATGCAATGAAATATATTGTAAGCCTGACAGAGTCGTCAAGTATTATACCCGTAATCTTGTAATAAATACAGTAATATACTTATAAAGCAATAAGATTATTTGTACAGCTCTTTAAAGTATGTTTACATATTATTGTCTTTCTTTTTTTTTTTTGTTTAATATTATTGGTAATAATTTTTGGGTGTGATATTGCTGTTATAATTTTCATGTTAATTAATTATGTTTAACACATAATTTCCGTTTCATATCAATCAAACAATAATACGCCCAATTATTATATTCAAAAATACATTCAAAGCAATCAGTTAGCTATCATTGTCATATTATTTCAATCAATGAACATCTAGAAACGCTGACTAACGGAATATTTACTTGCGCTACCTGCTATGACTAATAAATGCACTACAGACACGAAATGTTTCCGTATTTTGCTATTTACTAATATTCTCTATTTCGCCTCGCAGTTCAAGGTTATCAAATTGGAATATGAATAATCGAGCGTTGCATAAATTGAAATTGTTAGCTGCATTCAGGCTATCAAGAATAATTTACAAGCCAGCCTGGGTACAGTCATGTTCAATAGTTGTTCATATTTTAGTGACGTACCCCTGACCGATTTTGGTCACTCTCTATTCTCTGACTCTCATAGTCCGATGGGAGGCACGATGTTTAAGTTTACGTCTGGTGCTTCTGGGAAACTCTCGTGAGAAAAACATATTTTTTTTTTTTATTAGACCGATTCGGAATTTGTTCTCGGACCTCGCGGTATATGGCCTTTTAAGTGATCCACTAGTCCTATGAGATGTAAAATACAACAGAATAACACTAACTCTATAGTAAGTTTGTTGGAAACACAAAGGCGATTGACGACTGTTTGGCGCAATCCCGCCATTAGACTTTAAATGATTTATAGTACCAAAAATATTATACAAGTATTTGTTTCAGTATTGATCTAATTTAACTGCCGTGATGGCCTAGTTATCAGAACACATGGATCCTAACCGACCATTGTGGGTTCGAGCCCGGGCAAGTACCGCCGAATTCATGTGACTAATTTGTGTTTACAAATTACCTTGTGCTCGGCGATGATAGAAAACATTGTAATGAACCTGCATGTTTATTTAGAGTATGAAACAGATCACGGAGAATAATAAATTTAAATAACATAAAACAATAATGGATGGACATTCCCCAAAGGATGTACCGTATACGGAATACGATATCGAAATCAGTGACGTTACTTTGCTAAGATGTCAATACAATTGATTATTTCACCTCTTTAATTTCCTTTTTTGACCAAGAAACTAACTGTTAGCTGAGGATACATTTTAAATTGAGGAATAGCTCAAATTAATAACTAACCTGAGACTGAAAATGTACGTGGAGATCAGGCAAGAGTTCTTGAACGAGGTTCTCAAGTTGAAACATGCACAAGCCGAGTTCAGCCATGCTCGGCTTGAACATGTCACGCATCCGATGATGCTGCATTATCTTCAACAGCACGGCAAAGGCTTCCTCCTCAGGCATCTGTTAATCATCTCACACCATTCAAAGTCTGAATGAAATAATTAATTTAATCGTACCAAAATAATAATCAATTTGAGCAAATTTACAAGCAAACCTAGACAGATAGTCCTAATCTTTATATAATAATTGAAACAAATAATATAATAATAATAAGCAAATCAATTCTTGTGCACGGACATAGATATTTATAAATCTTACCTGCATTAATAGCAGCCCAACAATGAACCCAGAGCCTTGACAGTAGCCGACTTCTCTGTCGTGGAGTGAGTACGCCTTCATCACATTAAATAGGGATTCTTGACCGAGGCCATCCTTTTCTTTGAAGAAATCGTGCTCTGGGTAGGTGCGAGCGATATCGCGACGAATCACCTTCTCGCAAGCTGATTTGGCCTATAATTTTAATCATTTATTGAAATTATATCAATCAGAAATAAAACATCTCATGCTAAATTCAATCAAAAAATTACGTTAATTTTCACCATGATACGGGGTTTAAAGGTATTGCAAAAGTGTACTTTGTGTAGAATATCCTACCTTAATATAAGACGCGTAGAGCTTCTTATCAGGGGAGGCGTCGACTCCTGCTAATAGCTGCCATACGATGCCTCTAAAATGATGAGGGACCCCCTGCCGAACGAGGTCTCGTACAAACTGGTTGCGACGACGCCACTCCGTCTCCCAATTGCTAACCAGTCTGCCCCAGAGACTCCATAAATCTTCCTCGCCGTTGCTCTCGACCCTTGCTTCTTCATGGCTTGAGCTTGTTGCTGAAGAATATTTAGTGAGTGAGTTAATGTGAATCAATTTAGAAAGGAGGATGGCAAATTTCTACCCAGCTTTTGAAAAATCCCTGAAAAATCCGTGTACGAATCGTATCGAATATTTTTTATTAATACTTTTACTTATATTATAGTCTATCTTTTGTATTAAAACCATATTTTAAGAATTAAAGGGGATCAAAAACAAAATGTTAATAAAACCGGTCTTGTGGGAATATTCAATAGCGTGGTAATAACAAATCGCGTGGTGACGTTCAGGATTATTTAGAAACGAGAAACTAAGACTAAGTTGGAATTATTGTATACCCTTATACAATAATTCCAACAGCACATTAAAAAAATATTGATATATGTCTAAATCGAAAAACAATATTGAAATATTAATTTAAAATTATAAGCTATTTATGCCTCGTATATAACGGAGCGTTAAAATTAACTTGTCAGATGACATTCGTAATCATTAGTCATTATTCACGCATGTCACCGAATACAAGTATTATTTCGTTCGCTTCGTATTAGATTTGAAAACAAACACAACATTTCTGCACTTTTCGATTATAATGGATTTAGTGTTCGCTTTGAAAATGGCTATTCAATTTGTTAATAGTTTCTTGCGTATTCGCTTGAATAAGACTACATCGTTTGTCAGAATAGATATAATAAAAAAACAGCGGTAAAGTAAAATAATATTAAGACATTTCATAATAACATGTGACAGGTATTAATTCATACTACAATACTATTTTGCAGGAACTACATATGATTACGATCTTAAGAAGGTAGCGGGACCCGATTGAAAGCGGTAAGCGGAGAATCGAGACCTTTGGCGAACCATGGGAGACCAATATCCATGATGATGTACATTCAGTAATGACAAGTATCATTTATTCAACTTAGTTAAAATTTACAACATACAACAATTATGCTGCTGTTAATGCACAGACGGCAGTTGCTCGCATATATGTAAGTATGTAAGTCGTTGGGGCCATATTACAGGTGCTGTTTCGTTATCACACAAACTTTTTGTAATTATAATAAATAACAATTAGTCAGTGAGGCTCAATTTTTAAACCAATTCTATTATGAGCGGGCGCGCAGAGCATTTGGATAATATATGTATATAAATTAAAACAAGTGCCCTAGCCCGCCGACAGCTTATGAGAACGGGGCCTTACTGTGTAGACACTCAGTTACCATAATGTCCTCAAATGTTACACGAACATAGATTGTTTAATAGTTTTATTAATTCCAGAAAAAAAAAAGCTTTATTCAAGTAGGCTCTTACAACGTAAGAAACCACCGGTTTGGAATGTAGATGAAGATGATGACCGAGAAGAACCGGTAAGAAACTTCTAGTTACACTTTTTCATTAACCAAAATATATATATATGGAATAATCATATACAATTACATTGATTAATCCAGTATGAACATTAACGTACAGTCTTTTGACATTTAGATAAACATTTACAGTTTATTAAAGCCTTATTTATTAATACTTATTTTTAAGACTGATTTTGTTCCAAATAGTTTTAGTAATATAGCAAACACCGATACGAATATTATAAGCTGGCCGCATGAATTACGTAGTTTAATTAGATACTTTAAAGGAACCCGTGTTCTCTCGTCAATTAATCTGTAGTTTCTTGTAATTTTTTTCAAAGCTATTAAATGGCATCCTAAGTCATTTGGCTTAGAAACAAAAAAATAAAAACCTGACAATCGCTAAGAATATCTCTTTTCTCTCAACTTAATTTTATTCATTCTGATTAACTGCTTTGTTAGTTTGGATAAGCAGTATACGTATCAGAGTTTTATTCATCAACGTGGGATTCAAGTCTTGGTCAAAAAATATATTTACAATTAAAACTAATTTTACCAAATATATAAAATTAAGTGATTAACATACAAGTAAGTCATATTTCCAACAAGCGTTTATTTATGACACAGATTTCGCGAGCCTGCGAGCAAGCAAGCAGCAATTATACTTAAATAAAGGTTATTATAATACTTAACATAACCTACAAGTAAACCTTCGAGATATTTGAACATTCGCTTTGCCCTAATTAAAACACAATTAATTCGCAATTGCAATTAATGTTAATTAGCAAATTTGTTTTAAATCGCTATTGTCTGTAATCATTGGGTCCTCGATAAACATTATTTATTAATTTGAGTTCACCTCACAAACTTAGGTACTATTTGTACACAACAGTTTCGATGAAGCCGGTACATGATTTCGATTTCTTAATCATTTTCAGTACTTTTTATATAATTACATCATTGAAGTATTTTAAAATTCGTTAAGCTGTTTTTAGGTCAAAACAAAATCGAAGCGATAGCAAACGGAGCTGTAGATTGAGATATCTAAAGATATGTAGACTTATATACAAGCGAGGAACAGAGAATAATCAACTTAAGAACATCATCAAAAACAATCGCAGATTGATCAGCTTTGCATGGTTAATGGTTAATGGTAAATGGCATATGGTAACTCCAATACATAATAGGAGAGATTTTTGTTCATATGAATCCAGTTGGTTTCTTAGATAGATTTTTGTTCAACTGGTTTTACTAATTATTTTTGTTTTACAATAGTCGCATTGCACATGATATTTCGTTATGTAACGTTTGACTGTCGCAAATATAATATTGACAAGCATAAAATTAGTAGCTACTTGTATTTGCGCTTAAATACTTATTATTACCTTAATGTTATTATTATAACACCGTATTGCTTTTTGAATGGTGAGTCTAGCTAACAGGCACAAGGGAAATAACATCTTAGTTACAATTGGTATAGTTGGCCGTTCTTTAATAGCCAATGTCTACGAGTGGACCACTTACAAACAAATTCGTAATAAAAATAATAGTATTTTATGAATGTTAATTAATATATTGTCGTGTGAAATTTACAATAATATAACAATACATAAAAATATTTCGACACGATATTTTATTACACAATTCAATTTAGCCTCGTATTAGTTACTTTGGTCAGGCCGCACGTTTTCTGTTGACAAAGTCGTACGATTTTGACGATTAATTTTTATTATTATTATCATCATCACATATGATAATAAATAAAAGAAAATGTACATATTTTTATATTAATACGTTAACATTGAAGGATGTGGTGCATTTTTTAGTATTAATAAAAAAAATGAGCGGATTGAAATTATGTAGAAAATAAATATAAGTTCAATTTCGATCGCACGCGATACTAATAGTAATGAACGCCAGTAAGGTATAGTCTTGTGTACCATCTATTTTTGAGGTAGAATTTAATTAAAAATATGACATAGTTACCCGATATGTATGAGTAGCTTACATTTATATAATGTAAGTCTTAATAATTAATTTAAATTAAATAAGTGTTAGAGAATTTAAGCGACATAAAAAAAGGTAAGTTTTGTTAATATGATTAATTAAAAATGAGCATAAAATTTCATAATACCTTATATTTTACTTTATGCTGTTGCTCACCTGATTTTAATATAAGAGCGCACAGTAAAATCGAGTTTAGTTTTGAAGTATTCATTATAACTAAAACCAATTATTGTTTGTATAATAAATATTATATCTACATACCCAGAATATTATCAATAAGTGTTGATATATAAAACTCGAGTCCACTAACACTTGACTCACTATTCTCACTCATCTCAAACTGATATAAAAAATTACTGAGTAATTTGTGTACATGTTATATCTTCGCTATCAACGTGAAACTGAGATAAGAGATAATGCTCTTATTACGAACTGAATTCTAAAATCGGTTTTAAAGACGAACTAAATTCGAGTTTCGCAAGCAATGAAACGAAAATTGCGCATAAAAGTAAATGTAACACATTAAGTAAATCCACGCAACGCCGCGCGCAAATGTGACGCAAGACACACCAAATACAAATGTTTAGAAGCGTTCGCTTAAGAGCGGGTATAAAGCTAAATTATTAATCTATTACTTGATTTTGTAGGGTAAATCCAGTATACAGAAATAAAAAAAATCGATCGAGAGAAAAAAGTAAATAATGAAAAACGAAGGGAAATTTTATTCTCTACAAAAAAGGTCTCTACTATTTTTAACGTAAAACTCACTGTTTTAGAGATATTTGCCAAAATACATGTTTCAAGATGGCGGCTAATGCTCGCGGTCAGGGATGATAAAAAACGGTTTTATACTTAGGGGGCACCCTTTAACATAATCGAATCGAAAAATCGATTGGCGGGATTTTATGCAGAGCTAATGTCTAAAAATCTTGGAGTATATTTCAATTTACACAAAACATCGGCTAGGGAAAAAAAGAACGCAGACACGAATTGGTAAATAAAAATCAGCGTACCTTTTGTCTTACATTTCAATCAAAAGTTTTCCAGTCAAAAAAATATAAATGAATGGTCGTGGAAATCGTAAAAAGTAACAGAAATCAAACACGTGGATCTAAAATAAAGATCGTGAATGAGTTAGTAGTTGCTGGATTCACAATTGCTTAATTTGTTTTTGCAATTCATTTGTTTTGCGATATTTTTTTTTATTAAATAACACAAACAATTGAATGGGATGAGTTAGAAAAATCTATGTAACAACCTATACACATTATTATTTAATTCGTAGTTTTGTTACGGTTCAGCTGCTTCATTTAAATTGGAAAGTTCCTTGTGTTAGACACGACAAAGTTTCTCTGTTTAGTTTTAACAACCATTCTAAGAAACAAAATAACTACAACGCAATTATAAAACATATAGCTGTAATGAAGCTGAGAATATAAGTGATGGACGTTTAAGTAGTCGGCCACATACAATATATATACTGTATTAACAAGCTATTTTCTGTAATCGTAATTATATTTCATGTCGTAGTTAAGATTTAAAAAGTATAAAGTTTTTTACTTACCCGAAGCTAACGATATCTGTGACGTATCAGAACTCTTGCGACTGTGCACTGTGGTTAGCGAGGGGCACTTTGCGTCCGCCTCGATCCTCCGATTTTCCTCCTCCAGTTTGGCGAGCAATGCCTGCTCGGGCGTCGGGATCGAATCTGGGGTGGTTACACCGCAGTCTGGAGACGACAACACTTATTAGTATAAATAGAAGATTATTGAGTTATTGACTTTAAATAAATTAATTCTATGACATTTAAAATGCATTAATTAAAAATAGAGACATCCAATTATACTTCACGACTAACAAGGTAAAGGGCCTTTTTTTGGAATCAGACATTCATAAAATTATATCTATTGTAAAAACATTGAAAATGTAAAATCTATTTTTATCAATACGAAGTAATTGGTTCTCCTTCAGATTGTAATAAAAAGTTATTGCTGACGTACGTGTATTGTGTTATTATCCACGACGTTATTACTGATCATGTATTGTTATTATTGAGGGATTGTTTGTTAGTTCGAGTGTTTTGTATATCTTATAAACGGAACTGGCATTCTCGTAGTTGAAGCATAGATTACGTAAGGTATAAAATAAATAAATTTTCAAAAATCCTAAAATAACTCATTTTTTAAATACTTTTCAATTCTAATTTCTATCATATAATTCAAACAAATAAAAATATATTCACAAATACTTTACCTGTTATGTTATTATATAATAACTAAAAACATTACGAAAGCACATACTACAGTCTCGCTCTAAAATAATTGGATTAAAATTAATAGTTTTATTAAAATTATTAGTAACTCAAAATATACGCTACGCAATTAAATTAAAGTATCGTCGCTTGATCATTTTGTTAGATAATGTTGAGGAATTTATTGTGCAATAGGTTGAATCCTTGGAATTAAATTCATCGTTGAATTAGTAGAAGTGAGGGGTGAAGCAGTGTCGGGTTAGTTTCGGGGTTATGCGATGCAGGCGTATTTACAGTGCATGCTCTCGAGTACGAAGAGAATTTCTGTCTGCTGTATCAATCGTATTGACGATGCAATGGAATGATTTATCTGTTTCTGATACGTTTTATTTAAATGAACGAAAGACCACTCTGTCAGTTACTGAAGGGCTCTCGCCTGTGATTCGTTAGTGTATATGTACTTTTCTATTGAATTTTATGGAAATTGTATAAAGTAAGAGTTATTGTAACAAGTTAAAATCTTATATAGTAGTTTTATAATTTATATGATGTACTCTAAAGACGACGTCGAATGCTGAAAAAGTGCGTTGAAACCGTGATAAGACAGACCGAAATCCTCGAGCGCGTATTAGTGTGTTAATCAGCAACAAACCGTCAAGGAATGAGACAGGCGACTCTGTATTACTAGCAATCGGAGTAGCACTGCAGGCTGCTGCTTCCCGGCCGTCCACGTCCACCTTCATGTTGAGGCCTCTGCCATATAGCGGGCACGCGAGCACCTCTCTGCACCACAACTTTATGTCAGATCCATCGCTTCACTAACTCCTATAGTACTCCTTGAGTAACCCATTTTACATATAATGTTTTTTTTTGGTTGTATATATCGTGTGTTTGTAATATTCAACCTTGTTCTCTATAACTAAAAGAAACGTCACCCGCCTTAATTGCACGTGAATAATCGATTACTATTTGTTGACATGCACATTTTATTAATGTTTACAAAATACACAAATAGATATTCTATAACGGAGGTATGCGGATATCAAAATGTTTCCAAGCAATATTTTTTTGTGTGAATGATAAAAACCATTACCCGAAATGAATTAAAAATATTAAAGAGTGCAGTCATGCATTTGGACATTTTATCACCCTCATGATATGATATGGTGTACTTACACCGTAGAATAAAATTATTATAATGTTCACAGTAACATGCGAAAAGAGCATGAACATAACGTATATATACCGCGTCGCTAATGAGTGCATAACATTACACAAAATTTTGAACTTATGGGAATATATTTTTAAAATAAAATGCACTAGGAATAGTATTATTTGTACTATTTTAAGACAGATACTCACAGACAGAGCTAAGTAGACAGTAATTAAATAGTCAGCGTAAGCCACTTGGGAAATTAGGCTGGTTTAAATCCTAGACGTTTAAATTCTGTCTGGAATCGTTTGACAGGAGATTAGCGATGCACAAAGTAAATAATATAATGACAATTTTTTTAAATGTAAACACATGAAACTTCACGACATTAAAGATTAGGGAGCTGAAGATCGCATGATTTTTGATGAAACCGTGTAGGTGAAAGTTAGTGATACTCGCGGCGGTCGGCCGGCCACTAAGCATGAAGGCCGCGCATCCGTCACTACTAGGGTAACCACGTTTAAAAAAAAAAAGGTAAAAACAATTTTTAAAATAAAACAACTGTAATACCCTCCTAGCGGTTATATAAATGACATTTGATTTTGTCGGTACAGCAACGCTTAAACGTACAATATCTCTATTCATCATTTTAAATTTCAAAATTCTAATTGCGAGTATATAGTGGTTTGTGTTACCCACATTTACGTAAACGGCATTGCAACTGTATATGAATATATATAAATCCCCTTCCTAGTTAGAAAACCGAATGGTATAATTTAAATTTATGCTTAAAATATAATAACGTAAAAGTGTGCGCTACACGAGGGAATGATTTCGTGATGCGTCGGGTAATTGACATTTTAATTAATATATATTAGTTAGATATTTAACACAATAGAACGCAATGTAAGACAATAAATTATAAACAAAGGTGTTTTATTCAACATGTGATATTGTATTTATGTTATATTTAAATTCACTTTGAAAAATGAATGTTTACATTCTGTTCGTGTAGTCTTAAAATATATTTAAAGATAAGATTTTCAAAAAGACTATGGCTGATAATATTGGTTTAAGTTTATATATAAGCTAACGAGTTGTTCGTAGCGTCGAATATATTTTCCCTTTAGATGCCAGATTTTTCAGTAAACCTCGTATTGTCAATACCTTTAGGTAATAATGATAATATACCTTTGTCTACATCCAGGTTCCAAGCTTCCTTTAGGTAAAATTTAATTACGATCAGTTTCATTGGTTTAGTCGTGGTGAGGTAACAAACTGAGATAATTACACATAGTTTTTATTCGACAGTTTTAAAGGAACTCGAAGAAACTAATCAACGTCATACAAGTAATCTTAAACTCATCATTAGTTACCTACCTACTCTTAATTAACTATAAATAATTAGCAATATATCACGTTTTTTCCTGAAATTAATGGAGCCTAACCTAAACCTAATAATCTTAAAATAGTCTGAGCTAGTATTAAGAATTTTAGGTTTTTATTTTTATTTAATTCGGTGACGAAGGATATAGTCTTGAGGAAACCCTCGAACCCAGTAGCTATAGCTCTTCTTGATCATTATTTTCTTTAATAGGATAGGAATTCGTCAAGTCGTATTATATTCTATATACCACTTTATATATGAAACTTAAGAGACAATTTAATTAATTATTTGAAAATTCAGTAATAGCGGTAAATAACATTATTTTACATTAAAGCTTTTGTTTATTCTGTAAAATCGTTTCCTACTCATGTTTCAATCAGAAATAATTTATAATAATTTTAAAACGGGAAGTGGAATCAGTTGAGATTAAAATGAATGGATTATCAGCTTTTCAAATTAAAATAATACGCTCGACTGAAATAATAAAGATACCTTGTGTTGTTGCCAGCTTAACATGCGTATTGCTTGCTTTTAAATTAAATTAAATTTTATTTGACTAACATCTAAGTATATTTTTTATGTAGGTATATATAATTATATTGTTTTATGTTCAAATGATGTATAGCTACGATTAAAGACAACTGAATATTCACTTATGGCCCACAGTTGGCCAAAGGTCATTTTGGTTCATAGGTTTGATTTTGATAAGGAGCTTTTTCCATCACGTTACTCAAATGCGGATTGGTGGAAAAACACGTGGTATACTTTTATCTCGCTCATGAAGGTTTACCTTATAAACACAAATTAAGCATAAGTAATAGGATATACAGTACTTTTATTATTTAAAAATATAAAATGAATCTATCACACAAGTTTTAACTTGCCAAAGCCACGTGGGTATAAGCGATTATGTTCATTCGTCCAGGAGTCTATGGATATTGTTTTTGGATAATAGGTATTAATTTACTGTCCCACTCCTTGTGCCTGAAGTACACTGATTCATTTGACTCTTACATTTAAAAAAATCTACTTATACAATATAATAACTAGAAATAAAAAATATTATTACTATTTATTAATTTTGAATAATTATATAGATAAGATGATAGTTTTTTTTTTATAAAATTGGCAAGCAGGCGGATGAATGGATCACTTTATGGAAAGTAGACACCACCGCACAGACCTTGGTGCTGTACGAAATATTTACCGTCCCTTATATCGCCAATCCGCCGCCAATCTTGGGAACTAAGGTATTATATTTCTTGCGCCTGTAGTTCAACTGGCTCACTTACACTTCAAACCGGAATACAACATGTAGTAGTAGAATATGTGATTTGTGGTGTCTACTAAAACGGGCTTGCACAAAGCCCTACCAGCGAATAAAAGTTATGACCTTTTCTGTATCTCTGACAACGCGTATACATGCATCAAATTTCATGACAATTAACGTGAATGCGTAAAAGCAAATAAATGATAGGACTGTTTTTGCTAGAATAACTAATGAGATCCGTGCTTGAGGTTATAGACAAAACTTTAGTGTAACATCGTCCCCAGAAGGAATGGTACAGAAAAATATTACTAAATTCAAGTAATTATATAAATTGTTTAAGAAATCATATTGGAATTTTCTTACTGTCTTGGTAATGATGTTTATAAAAATATATCACTTCTTCGACGTTATATAATTCGTAACGTAATTTCATTTATTATTTAATTCAAGAAGTGAAGTGCAAATTTTGGCATTTCAAGTGAAATAAAAGAATTTTGAGAATATTAAATTGAAATGAATTACGAGCATTAAATTATGGCGTCCAGCGCAGAAAACTTTAGCAATTTTTAGACTTAAGCTGAGATGAACTTCCACTTTATTTTGTTATTTATTGTTACTTTTTGACTTGTATGAGAATTTGAGCTTGCCTTCCGTCAATAAATAGTTGCGGGTTGGGTAGGCACAAACACCCCGATGTGGGTGCGACCAGACAGGGCGTAGCAATGAACTTTTATTTATTAGGCAGTATTTATAGGTCTATGTCAAAGTAGGTTGAAATAAACCAAGACATTTTAAAGCTACAATTTCTTGTCTTTTTTATGGTATCATGTAAGTCCAAGTATTATTCGATTTTTAAATTATTGTAAGCTTTGGAATATTCTCATATGACGTTAGAATTTAAACTCTAGAAATCCAATATATGAATACTGATCCCTGTTAGTCTAATCTAATATACCTTCTCGTGCAGTATGACACTTCAATTCGGTAGATTTCCAGAATTAAACTTTCCAAAGACTTTGTTATTCTTAAGGGCATTGCTTAACACAAATTAAAAATAGCTTTGTTGATCTTAAGAAAATCAGTATAAAAATTCAATCGGCTTCTTTATATAATATCTGACGTAGTTATTTCTACATTTAAAAGTGATCCTTTGACTTCCAAACTGTACCTAGTTAGGGTGGTAATTACGTGACTCTGACTCCACCCAGGATCAAGTGTCATAACGGCTTTTAAATCAGAATTTTTAACGAAAAGGCGTACACTAATTAAAAGCCAATTGTCCCGAGTAATACCTTTTTCACTCGAATTACACTCTAACTTATTTTTTTCAACGTAGATGAGTATAAAATTAAGCGTTCGTAACTTTAAAAAAAATATTACATAGAGTTTCATTTTAAAGTGCTACGACGAGTTTATTGTAGCTGACTAAATTATTAGTTACATATTTTACTAAAATTAACATAAACCACGATATGTTGCAAGATTGTCAGTAGTAACAAAGTTTTTGACAGTTGTGAAAACGGCTGTTATTCAAAACGACTTATTTGTATCTATACTAATATATAAAGCTGAAGAGTTTGTTTGTTTGATACGGTTAATCTCAGGAACTACTGGTTCGAATTAAAAAAAATATTTTTGTGTTGTATAGTCCTTTTATCGAGGAAGGTTCTAGGCTGATTTTTATTAATTATATTTTATTAATTATACGCGGGTGAAACTGCGGGCTCAGCTATAACTAAATAAAATTATTTAAGACATCGTTAGAAATGTTATTGTGCCTTACGATAAAACGAACAAGCAATAAGTCTATTTAATTTCTTTCGCCTGCTCAGGATTTCGATAGGTTTTTAATAACGTCATATTTGATTCGGACGATTTAGTAGAATTAAATGCATTACTAGGTATTTAGTAACAGCCTATCCAACTGCTGGGCTAAGGCCTCTTCTCCTCTTTTGAGGAGAAGGTTTTGGGAGCTTATTCCACGCTGCTCCAATGCGGGTTGGTGGAATACACATGTGACAGAATTTCAGTGAAATTTGACAGATGCAGGTTTCCTCACGAGGTTTTCCTTCACCGTCAAGCACGAGATGAATTATAATCACAAATTAAGCACATGAAAATTCAGTGGTGCTTGCCCGGGTTTGAACCCACGTAGGTATTTAATTAATTATATTTCAAACGTAGAACAAGCTACATATGTACTTATAAATCGATTTGACCTAAAACTGTCATAATAGCTCGCTCGACTTCAGTTATCGACTACAGTGTTCGAGAAATTTTTATTTATTCGTTTAAAAATATGTTTATGGTCATTTCATATTTTTATTTATTAACTATTCATAACATTGTGAATGCTTCAATCATGGAAACATAGATATTAGGTTAATTGTGTCTGTTGCTACACTGGCTCATCCGCTGTTCAAACAGGAGCACAATGAAATGAATGAAATACCAATAATTGCCTGTTGGTGGTAGGATAAGTGGTGGTGGTATCATTTTAGACCCTAAACACAATCGTTATTTTTAAAATACTTACAATGTCAAAGGCTACATATATTCCATTTCAACCGAATTTATGCTATTATCCTCTTTATTAGAAGAAGTCAAAGATGCACAGTAGTATAGGATATAGTAAATATTATACATATATATTATGTAAACATGAAATGGCTTTTTCCTTCCGCAGGATATACGCAGGATATCCGCAGGTATACGTGGTTCAGATAGACTAACAGATTACCTAAGTATTGTTTAATGACATAGCGTACGGCTGCTGTTGTGGATTGGTTGGATGCTAGCTTAAAAGACTATAGATCTCGAGGTACAGGATTCAAATCTTGGGTGGGGCAGTAATTGCAATCCCGTGCCTCGAAAAGCGCGTAAATTCGTTTGACCTGCGTCTGATCTCTCTCCGGTGGTAACAGGTGTTAGTTAATAAATTAGTCCTTTCTCGTTGTTTAAGCTTGCTTCGTACTAAAATTCATCAAAATCGGTCTAGTGGTTTAACCGTGTAAGCCTACAAGACAGACAGAGTTACTTTCGCATAATATTAGAATAAAAGTATAGATGGTGCGTTGCCTTGTTATTGAAGGAAACGAGCTAGTGGACTAATGATGAGATAACGCCATAAACCATTCTTAATCCGCTGCCAATGCGATTTTTACGTTTCATCACAGTTGGTGTGCACATTGTAAGCCAATAAAATACTTAAAATAAACGTTTTCGCATCATATGTTACCTGATACATAAACAATTTGGTAGAAAAAAAATACCCAAATTCAAAAACATTTTATTACCAATGTAGGTCCTATGCGCACATAAAAATACCCAATGGTATTTTTATTACCATCACTTACGACAACGATGAGATAAGGGTCACCTTACAATATTTCTAGTTAATGTACCAAAGTGCCGAGTTGCAGATTATATATTTATTCAGAATCCCCTTTTGTTTACGGTCTGAACATTTCAAAGCATTAATGCTGGGGCCTCTTAAAGTAATTACTTTACGGAAAAACTTTTCCACTAGCAGCGTGATTATTACTGGTGTAAAAACGAAGCCCGTTTTTTACGGTTGCATTCTACGTAAAATATTCCCGAGCACGTCTAGTCTGGAGGACTTGCGGGCGATGGTAAAACGAGAACAAATAGTAAAAAAATTAAAGTGACGTAAATAATGAAAATGTTTCGATTCAATTCTAGTTGTGTTTTTTAAAACTTCGTCTTTTCAAAACAGCAGTAGAACATTTAATTCGTTGTTAGTAGTTGTAAACACATAAATTGAATTTTCATAGTAGCTTGGTGCAAATATTCCCACTTTGAAGTATACATCCATACAGCTTAAAACAAATTGAATATGCTTTATATACAAGTGTTGCTTATACAGTTATTTTTTTAAATTTAAGAGTGGGTGAACGGGCTTCGATTGACAGTACAGAAATAGCTCGTGAATTTAATTCCTTCCCTTATAATACCTACCTTATTAATAAATACTTTCTTTCCTGTTGAGAACGTTTGGAGCTCAATTTACCGGTACCGGTTCGACACCAAGTATTCTAACAACTGGGCAAGCTTTTTAGGAATGCTTTTACACCATACGAATGGGTACACCCCTTGTTTGCGATAAATTGACGGACACGAATGGACAAATGGATAAAAATGTTCAGTTATTGTAATTAAGAAACGATACGTTTTGGTTACGAATAGCACAACTGTCAACGAGGTGTCATTTAAAAGCGAACGTAATCGCAGGAAAAGTTTAGTTAATTATACTTTAATATTTTTGTATGCTATTAGATAACAAACACGTAGGATACGTAGGCGAACGAGCATATGGGCCACCTGATGGTAAGTGGTCACCAACGCCCTTAGGCAGTGTAAGAAATGTTAACCAACGCTTACGTCGTCAATGCGCCACCAACCTTGGGAACTAAGATGTTATGTCCCTTGTGCCTGTAATTGCACTGGCTCTCTCACCCTTCAAACCGGAAGACAACAATACCAAGTAACTGCTGTTTAGCGGTAGAATATCTGATGAGTGGGTGGTACCTACCCAGCAAGCTTGCACAAAGCTCTACCAACAAGTAAGTAAATATTACGTCAAAAACGTTTGCCAATGTCAATTTATCACTTTATAAATATTAATAATGCGAATTTATATTTAATTTGTAAATGCAAAAAATAACATAATATTCAGAATGTGTCAGAATGTATGATATTCCGTCACATGCCTCATTCTTTCTTTTCATCTCAAAAAGAGAAGGAAACCCTGTAGTGCACCAGTCCGACTGTTAAATTACATTCGTTTTTCTATTATGAATGCAAAGGTATAATTTATATTTTAAACCACATACTATATAAAGGAAATATATAAAAGGAGCAACCTTTCATAATAATTAATTCAAGTGCACAAAGTTAAATCCGAAATGGAACAGAGACGCGATATGTGTGTATTCATAAAATATTCAATACACTCGTGTCAGATGGTTATTTTAGAAACATCTTGATATTCTAGAGGGCTCCCGATATATCTCGATGCATTCGGAAGTCATTTAAAATAAAAAGCTTCTATTGAGACTAAAATGTCAATGGATCCAACAGTGTAATCTTTTACAGATATCCGATGAATAGTATAACATTATGCAGATTTTATTAAACCAAACTGAATGTATTTTTTTTTTAATGTTATATATAGTTTAGAGAATATGAACCTTGTATATTTATGTATGTTTTACTGTATGTCATGATGTTTTTGCTACTATTAAATTTATGCCTGTGCGCGTTTTAAACTAACAAATAACTTCTAATTCATTTAGATTTTATATTATTGGAATAATATAACGTACCATGTCAACTACACACGCTTTCTATATTTGTGTAGAAGCAACTACTGACATTATGTAGGAAAATTGGGAAAACAAGACTATTTCTAAAGTAGCTATAATAAATTATTCCTTTCTATATTTTATATACAAATAAAAAAAAAATGTTTAAAATGTGCGAGCATTTAAGGTAATTACTTCAAACTAGAATTGATGCGGTTATAAAAGCGCGTAACACAATTCCACAGAAAACTTAAAGTCAATTCATTTCAATGCACAAATGTAGCACCCGTTAAAATGTTACGTGTATTTAAAGTCCAGCTACATCCTTAAGTATCAGTCGCGATAGACAAGTTACAATTCTACAATATATAATTTTATAACAACGGTTTTTTACGATATTTATTTTATTTTTCCCATAGGTCGTCTGTTTGTAAGTGGTCACCATCGCCCATAGACATTAGCACTGACAGAAATATTGACCATTCCTTACATTGGCAGTGCGCCTCCAACCTTGGGAAGTAAGATGTTATGTCGCTTGTGACTGTAGTACCACTGGCTAGCTCAACCATCAAACATGAAACAGAACAATTCTAAGTATTTATGTTTGGCGGTAGGATACGTAATAGGTATACCTACCACCGAGTGAATATAAGTATTTGATATGTCAAAGTGCTCAAAAATTTACGAAATTAACGATATCGTCGAAACGAATCGAAATTATGTTGCCTAAACCATGTAGTTTGTACATACATCTGTGGTTATAATAGTTCAATCAAAACGTTCCTTACGTTACATTGCCACATGTTTGGTCTGCATAGTTTTCATTGGTGTCCTGAGGCAATTAACTGGGCTTGATTACCTTACACGGGAGTAGCATAGTTAAGCTTACTTAATTAAAGTTATCACAGAACACCGAGTTTAAGTTATGGCGTTTTCGTCTTTTTGCAGCATCTTGACTGTGTAATTTATTTCGTGTTACTAAATAAAGGTTTCAAATTAAATAGTTATGTAATCTGTTTTACGTTATCAAAAGTAAATTTATAGACCTATACGTAGCTTTTGATTCAAATGAGTATATTTCGATTATTTGTAATGTTCAGAATAGACTAATGAAGTCATAAACAAATATTTGTGAGAAGTGAATTGACTTCAACGTTATATTATATAAAAAAGCAAATACTCGCAATCAATCTATATATATAAAAAAACACATAAATCTTCGGTTAAGCATTACTTACCTTTAATTAGAGTAAAAGTCGATGTACACGTCACGGTTGGCGCTGGCTCGAACATTAACTGAAAAAATATATAGGATTTTATTCAAGAACGTCTGCTATTTTCATAGCACGAAGGTGCATTATTCTTTAAAATAATCTTGGTACCAATTTTTAGTTTCCACATTTCAAGTATTGTTGGAGTAACTGTAAACGTATCGTTCCGAAATGGCAAAATTTTGTTTGCATGGTATTTACGCTACACGATACTCTGTTAACAAATTTCTTATACGAGAAGTACTTTAATTATTTGCTTTAAGTCTTCAATAAGAAGTATAACAAATATAATCCATATATATAATTTATTAGTTTAATTCATACTTAAATGTCATTAATATATTACTAAAAATAATGCAAGCAAGCCATCAATGGCACAGACAATCTCTGTGCCTAATAATTATATTATTATATTTAATATTGTCAATGCACTACGAACAGTGGCACGTGTTACGTCATCAGTGAATTCTAATAATATAAATATTAATATTGAAATAAAAGGTTGAAAACGCAGCAATATTGCTTAGCAGTACAAAATGGTGAATAGGTTCCATCGGTAACAGAATTAGTGTCATTAGCAGTGGTCGATTATGAATATTTCAGTTTATTTGAATAAGCTTGCTATTTACAACGGTAATGTTACAGGAACATCGTCTGCACATTCATGGATAAATTCAATAAGGTAAATTAGTCTGACGTCATATACATTCAGAATTATGATTGTCTATGACGTATCCTCTCGAAGAGCTACGCGAAGTTGCCTTCGTTTACTTTTTATTTTTATAACGGTCTATTATTTACTTAAGTAATGAATTATTGAAATTCATTGAGCCTAATTATTGTCTAACTATTAAGAACAAAATAATCTTGTAGGTATTATATTATTATATGTTCATGTACGTATTTTATAACAGACTTCATACTTATAGCCTATTCCAATCGAATTATGAGTAGAGCTCTCCACTTAAGATTTAAAAAATATCTCATGTAATTTGTTAATAACTCTGTCATAGTTATTTATTCGTGTTTAGTCCTTTGATTGAAATAGTTATATTCGTTTCCAAGTGTACTTCGACGTCACTTTTTTTTTATCCATCAAACACAAGAGTAAAAAACACTGAACATAAAATGTGTCAGCTTTCAGACACCGCAATCAATGCACAAGTGGACTTTAAATGATTACTCTTGAAGCTTGTTACGAGTACATGTCTGTCATTTACATTTTTGTACGCGGCTCTGCATAGTTTGCCTTTGTTCTATGACGTTATTATGTGTTTTGTTTTAGATCTGTTAAAACGTTGTGACATGTTTTATTTGGTGTCGATTTTTGGTGCTTGTTTTAATTGTTTATATAACATTAATATTATAATATTACATTGAAGAAAAAAAATTAAAAGTAGGATTATACAGGAAAAGAATATTAAGTTTCATAAGGTTAAAATTGTTTATCATTTATAGGCATATAATACAAACTTTTAAAATAATTAATTTTCTACACAGTTATTCTTTGTTTTCGATCATACTATTTTTGAACATAGCTCGATACTATAAGTGGTTAAATCTAATAGATATGATCACATTAAAAACGTGAAACCGGGTGAGCACGGAGACCAATGTTTGTGTGCGTTTAAACCGAGAACAGACCACGTGGGCAGAATGACTCACTTAAAAACCAGTTTTCATCAATGCGAGACAGGACATACACGCACCAGTTTGCCTTGCTCTGCGGACTACTAATCAACTTCTAAACAATAATTTTCACCATCATAACATATACAACGATAAATTGATTGCAAGAAAAGAAACAGTATATAAAAGGAACTATAAGATACTTTGTATTTGAGAGGTAGATATTCATATATCGAATACAATTTTATCCATCCCATGGTATCCCCTTCATTTCCCACTATATAAAACATTTTACCATGAACAGTTTTTTAAAACTATAAAATAATAGATTGTTACTACAATCAAAGGAACTGTCATTATTATGTGTTCTCGTTAAATCCTCAAATATATTTAAATTATATATACACAGTAAAGTAAAGAATATTTTTGTCCTAGAGAGATCAGTTAAGCATGTATTTACAAAGAGAGGTCACGTGACAAGTGAAGACCTCTGTATGCATTAACAATAGTAAAGTACAATATCAATCAAAGTGTCGAGTAATTTGACAGAACACTGATTCACTATTTGAAATTCAAACGGAATCAAAGATTCATGAAATATGTTCTGACGTATAATTCGGAACACATTTACAACGAATCGTATTTATAAGTTTATAACGCGTTTACAAAAATTAAAACATATTTAAACAGCTTGATATTACACGCGATATAGTGCTAATCAATGTTACTCTGTTCCATAAGAGAGTTTGTAAATGAATAACAGTTAAATGTTATTCATTTACCTGAATAAGGTTCAAAGATCACTAATATGCTATTTAAATCGTGTTAGTGTTTGGGTAGATAGTATCATTCGGTTGATGTGATCTTTGAGCATGACTGTAACGATGACAAAGGAGGATGCAAATTTAGGTCCCACCCTCCAATAGCTTGGGACAATACATCGTTGGATAGGTGTTGGATAGGTATATAGGTTTCGTGCTCTAGGGCCGAATTTAGGGCAACCGGGGCTACAGCCCCAGGGCCACCACAAAAGAGGGGCCCCCACAATAGACTTCGAAAAAAAAAAGTATTTTATATGTAAATTCCGACTAGTAAACACTAGTAAACAACTTTTCGTTTGATTTTTTTTTTTCGCTGTTTTACCTTTACCTTTGTACAAACGTACAATAATACTAAAAGAATCTTATTTGTTTTACAATAAATTATTTATTGAAAAACTCGATTGAATTTTTTTTTTAATTTTTTTTGGAAAATAATTTGGCGCCACCGCCCCTTTGTTGCCCCGAAGCGTCCAGACTTCTAAATCTGGCCCTGGCCCTGTGCTGAAAAAAAGTTACTACGGCTCCAAGTTTTCAATCTTAGTCCGTTCAGAGTTTTTAATAATATAAATAAAATAGCTTATTATTGTGTTTTATTTTTTAAAAAGCTACGTTTGACTTTGATGATAATAATAATAATAATAAGGTCCTCCAGACCGATTTCGGCCACGGCGGCCAATCTCAAGAGAGATTAGCCAACTGCGCAGAAGATATTATAGTGCACAAGTGTGTGCGCAAACACAGGTGCATTTTCTTTTCCTTAGCTCTCATAATGCGATGGGACGGCAATCCGACACGACTGGAACGAGTTCAGGCGCAGGACCAACGTCTTAACGTGCTTTCTGAGTGTACACACTTCCACCTTTCAGACTCCGGGCTGCTACTGAGAATTTTCTGTCAGAAAAACCCAATAACTATTTATTGGCCAGACCCGGGAATTGAACCCAGGACTACCGGGTCTGCAGCCTAATATCTAGCCACTAGACCAACGAGTCTGTTTGTCCTGAGTCGGGGTGTAGTTATCTAATATGTATTTATAAAAAGAAGTATATGTAGTATATCAGTCGTCTGGTTTCCATAGTACGAGCTCTGTTTAGTTTGGGATCAGATGGTCGTGTGTGAATAATGTCCCAGGATATTATTATTATTATTATTAATTAAACAATTCTGTGTCTTCTTCATTTCAATCATATCAATAGTGACAGAAAAGGAGAAATCAGTGTTTAACTAAACAGCAAATAAACACCGTTTATAAGTAAAGCCAACAAAGTTTATTCAAGCTAATTATTGTAGTTAAGACTTTTGTCTCTATAACACTACCTACATTGAAAGGTAAATACAAGTGTTGGCTAGCTTAATTAGCTGAAGATATACAAAGTCAAACATAGTTTCAATAAGCTCGGTTCTCGTTTTACCATTAAGTTCGAGCTCCATATTCACCATAATTAACTCTTTTAGCAAAAGTAATGTAAGCATTAATTAAAACTTTAGACCGAAATTTTCCTTTTCATTTTTAACTATTATGATATTTGCTCAAGATGGATTTTTCTAATTATTTAGTGGTATGGTAGTTTTAGGTTCTTATTGTTTACACTTCGAAAAACACTGTATATGTATAATACATAATTGTCATGTTTCATCTAATAATCCTCAACGTTTTAATGTAATCTATTTATATCGATTTTAGGTTATAATATAGCACTAAAAATAATTTTCAAATTCCAAGATCGTATAACTGCGAAATTTTGTACGTTTTAATGTTTTATAATCAATAATTTCATGAATGCTAATAAAATCATGTTAGATTTTATATATATAATATAGATTCAAAATGTATGGATGTCCTAAAAAAAGCTTTTGCGGAATTTTGATGCTTAGGGAGGCGCTGCAGCGAAAGCAACTTCAACTTTAAATTAACGATACGTTTAAAGTAATTTTTGTTTGAATACTTATCACGCTGATAACGAACTAATATATTTTTAGGTTATTACATATTTTTCTAGATTTACATGAAGCAATAATTACTAAAGTATTAGTGACGCGAAAATAAACTAAAGTGGACAAGAATTATACTTGTGTTATAAAAGGATTTTATAAGATACCGATTTTCACAGAGACTTCTTGGTATATATTAATATAATTAGTAGCCGAGTCTTACTATGAATAACCTACTACAAATTACATTATACCACTTTTTTCATTTATTTAAAAATAATCTATACTTACCTCATATTTTTATTTAAAGGATTAAGTATTACTTGAAATAATAATATCCTTGGACATTATTCACACACGGCCATCTAATCCCAAACTAAGCACTAAGCTTGTACTAAGGAAATCAGACAGCTGATATACTACATATACTACTTTTCTTTTGTAAATATATACTTATAAAGATAATTACACCCAGACTCGAGACAAACGGATATGTTCATGCACGCAAATGTCTGTCCTGGGTGGGAATCGAACCCACGACCTGCGGCTCGAAAGGCAGGTATCTACCAACCACGCCAACGGGCTCGTCAAATGTTATATTACGTGTTATTATTATTGGAAGTTCCAAATTAAAACCATGGTCGTATACACAGGTCTTGCAACTTCAATATGGGGTACGTTGACATAATGACGCTGTTAAGTTCAATTTACGGCCGCCAGAGGCATGATAATTCGCGTAATAATTATCCCGAACACTTTTTTAAATCCAAACAAAACAGTTAAATAACAAAACAAAAATAAAAAAAAATCCGCAAATCTCAACAAAACTATATAACAATGATTAAATAACACAATACTTGGGAGAGAAAAATATCAGCTTCGATAGCAGCGACGTAAGTACCTCAAGCGGATGGTATTGCGAATTAGCAGTTGTAATACATGTGCGGATGTATCTCTCACCACTGAAATTGGACTCAGTTGCAAGACCTGTGTATACGAACGTGATTAAAACTGACTTTGACATCTAAATATAATTTATTTTTTTCATTTCGATTCATAAAAGAACGAACCTAGTTTTTTAAATGTCACAGTAAAATCACGCAACTAAACAAATATGTGTATCATATATAAATCAGGTTTACTTTTTATTAAAATGAAAAGAAAACTTGAAAATCCAAATTTGTTTAAAAATTGTAAATCTTTTCAGTCTTTTTTGAAATGTAACCTTCTGCCATCAACGTGGTTCCTGACGAATCTAGCTATGTTCACACGAGCCAATCGAATACAATTACGATTACGCCCTTTGTTTCACATACGAATAACCTCACAAATATCGTCTGTCATACTAAATTAATTTCATTTGAATGCTCATGTTGGTATCCAGAGACAGCAAAATGTAATACATAGCCAATTTGGATATATTTAGAGAATTTCTATTATTGTATTCAGTCACGTGGAATAGCGAACTAATTATTGCTGCAAAATGCTTTAACGTGAGACTGGCAGTTCTGTCAAAGGTTTTATTATTCGATTGATTGGAAGTAATGTCAATAATAAGTTACCTAACTGACTAAACAAAAATAATTAGAATATGTTAGGATTAATGTATTCAAGCAAACTGTTTTCCAGAGATTATATCTAGATGAACAGACAAGGACGCAGTTGTTACTTTCTAGTGATTGTTAGGTACTGATTAAAAATGTTACGAATATAATATATGAATATGTAAATATATATTGTAAAAAAAAAAACGAACGGTTCTAATTTCATGCAACATCTTTATCAAAATATAATTTTAATAAAATTTATTTTGCTTCAAAAGGATTTTTCGTAAGTCTTCACGACTTTTTTGATAGTTTAACAAACGAGAATAACATTTCTGTCCCGACCCAAAACTTCGATTACTTGGCAACCCTTGTCTTATGTCATTCGCTGGTGATGTGTTCACATGATGTACAACAACAGTATATACAAACAGGTTATTTGACACGGGTGAGTCACTTAGACGATAAACACAAATGGCCATGACTGTACTTTTACATATACTTTTATATATCAAAATTACAAAACAAAAAAGAAACGAGATTTATAGAAATTATATATTAAATATTTGTTGTAATAGTATTTGTTGATTCATTGTGAGAGTTTTCATATTTTATTTAATTACAGGCTCTACAATATAAAATATTTTTATTTATTTATATTTTATATTGTAGGTACAGCTGGTGTTTGTATGGTTGAGGTTGATTGATCGGTGCATTCGTCCTACTTTAGGGACTACCTCTTACTACTAGTTAGTCCATTAGATCACTCGTTTAATAAGGAAGGTTTATAGGATATATCACTTTACGAAAATTCTATAATCCAAATTTAATGAGTGTAACCGCGAAACGCAGCTTGAATAAAGAATATAAAATATATTACGAAATGTGGTTTTGTAATGGCGTAGTCCTAGCTGCTTTATCAAAGTTTGTGGCATTTCTGAATTCAGTTCACATCAATTTAAAAAGATAATCCTTACTCGTTCTCAGAAATCGAAGACTTTTAAGAGTCGTTTTCTTAAGAATTGAGTTTTTTAAATTATAGGTAAATATACATTTACTTTTAATTTGAAATCGGTTAAATAAATTGTCAACATTAAATGTCAGGTCGAATTTATTTCTTTATTTTTATTTCATAGGAAAAGGGATTTCTATACGTTTTATTCTTTTCAAAGAGCGATTCATTGATGATATTTTTTTGAAGAAATACATCAAAATACGCGATAAATAAATGCTTGTAGCGTAGTCATTTATTTTGTATAACCAATGCTTTTAACGTCATTATTATTCGAATATTCAAACATTGTTTGAAAATATAAAACAGATGTATGAAACTAATACTCTGACTTATCTGATTATTAAACTTCATAATATATCGTTTTAATTATTAACAGTCCATAACATAAAAAAAACATTTGCAAGGCGATAAGGAAACATTCGTTATTTCTATTGTTTTTGTTATTAATTAACACAAACGGAAAAATAAAACGCAAAAAAAAGTTACGTAGATTTTATCAATTTCAATTCCGATACTCAACTGATACATATGATTCGATATAATAATCTTTAAACATGATCGTTATCAAACACATATCAGATTTTAAGCTATTTTCGTAGTCCTACTAATTTATTATAAGTACTTCTAACACTTTAATACATAATGTCTTAATTATCGTCAAGTTACCGCTACATCTCGCTACATCTCGATCAGCCTCTATAGAGATCGTAGTCATAACAGCGCAAGTACATCGACCTACAGCATGCTCCAGCTCACTCACACTTGGAGGCGAAAACTATTTCCATCTCGTTTCGATCAATTAATTTTTCGTGTGGCATAGCTTTTTCTCTGATACACATTTCCGCACGCTTGACTCTGTTATTCGTTGCGAGCAATCACGCAATCTTTCTAGTGACGACAACGTAATATTACCGTTTTATGATACTATAATGCCACTACTTTTCGCCACAACGTGTAAGGGTTCGATAGTTTTATGTATGCATGCTACAAATATATGCTAATTATAGCTTAATTATAATAACATAATTAGCTAACGAAAAGTTATAGAGACATTATTATATTATAATATATCTCTTAAAATTAATTTAAATACAATATTATGTTACAATTATATTCTTTTAAACTTAACATATAATATTTAAATTGCAACGTCCAAGTGTTTTTAAAACTGTTCATATTAATATACTAAAACAAAAAGACTAGCCTTGTCAATAATTCGTTATAATTACAAAATTGCATGTTCATGTGGTAGGTGTTTGGTTTGTTAAGGTTATATGTAAAATGAATGCACAACAGGTATATTAAAAAAATCTAATATACTCATTATGTAGGTACGTAAATTGACTATCGGAAAAATAAATAACTGAAATGTTTTAAAGTATTTTTTTATATTTGTAATGCTCCTGTTGATTTTAACAAATGTTTATCCGGTGTTACATTACATTGGCTGTAAAAAAACATAAGCATAATATGAAAAGTGAAGAAATATCATGACAAAATCTGGTAAGATCATAACATAAATAAAATAAGCGAAAATTATTCAAAAACAAAAGCAATAAAATTAAGCAAAAATGGATTCCATTTTTAAAATAACAAAATATATCTCTTTCTCTCAGTATAGTAAAAATAACTACACCACATTTGCCGATCAAGGCAATCTTTGATGAACACAGAAATATGTAAAACATGAATGTAGTCAAAAAATATTAAAATTAATATGCGTGACAAATCTCTCTTGGAAAAAAAAATACTCTTAATAATTATAAGAATATAAATATATATCTTAACGCAACACACTATAATATATATTTTACATGACAATTTATATTATGTATTCTGTTTTAAGTTATTATTTATCTTGGGTTTTCATGTAAAGATGTTTATTATTAACTCACGATGGTATATGATGATATTTTCATAGTTTTTATTAGGTTTAGTTAAAAATTAATGAATTACACATGGAGAGTGTTAAAATCGAGCAAGATTGCCAAGTCTGACCCAAAATCAATTGAAACTAAGTACTTTTTAAGCTTTACAAGCCCTGAATATAGATCTATATACCCCATACTGTATATAGATTTATATACAGTATGTACCATTTCACATCAAAATATCCAATTAGCATGGAATTGATGCATTTATTTATGTGTACAATAAATTAGACAAATATTTAACTAAAATACCATATAGGGTTATTGTGAATGACAAACTTCTCACATAGCATCAAATATGAAAAAAATTGCCATGTGTCAAACTTGTTTTATTATATTAACAACACCATATACATTTTTTATGGGATATTGAAATGTTTTAGTTTTTTTTAAATATAATAATAGCATATTTTTATTAAGTGTAAACCCGTGTTATATGGAGTGAGTTTATCAATGTGTGGGTTTTAAGGTAAACCAACCGAATTGCTCACTTCTACATTATAGGGAGTGTATCTTATAAAGAATAACATTATAAAGAGTTTACACTGTATATGTATAATAATGTATACCATTTCTTTTTCGCTTTACATGTAATTTGTTATTTTTCAAATGGTTCTGACAGTATATACTACTGCTTATCAATGTATCTACTTAAGTAACCTATATTATCTGTTATATTACATAGTATATAATCCACTATTACATATAACAAATTATTTTTGTTTAATGCATCAATGTTGTATATTTGATAAAAAATAAAAAGGAAATTAAATTTATCAAATGAACATAGTAAAGTTGATAGATTTTGTTATAACCCAACTTTATTGAAATATATTTTCCTTACATATCTGATTAAAATTTTATATCACACTTTGCATTTTTGGTATAATAAGTGTATTAATTAAATAAATATAAAAATATAATTTTACTATAATATTACAATCTCCTTATAATTAATCAATTTAATTTTTTAATTAGGTCTTTGATTCAAGTGGTTTTGGTTGAAATATTTTTTGTTTTTGATATTATGAATATAGAGTGTTTACATTTGTCTAGTAAAGGCAACTTGTCAGTTTAATTAGAAATAAATTTTGTAAATAGTATTTTCAATAGAAAATAGCAGATTTTAGAATTAAAACGCATAGCTAAAAGAAAGTGATTTTAGAATAAATAACAATTGCAACAAAACATTTTTTTTTTTTTTTTTTACGAAATGCACTAATTGTCTCTTTTGAAACCATTCGACTCATATAAATTTAAAGTCTTGTCATGGATCATTATTTAAAAAAAAAACAAAAAACGCGAATAATAAAAAGAATTAATAACTATACGTATGCATGAACTTACAGTTAGTTTTGTAACTAGTAAAAAAGTAAATACAGATCCTTATCGAACTTTGTTTTAATTGTATTTAAAAATAAGAATAAAAATATAAATTTATTTAAAAAACATGAAGTTTTAAAATAACTGTTATAATAATTAAAAATAAAATTTGTTTTGTTTGCTATACAGAACTTAACACGTTAACTGCATACATAAAGCGTCGGAATTTCTATTTAGTACTGTTACTTTCGCAACAAAGTTCTTATAACGTAAAAATCTGTTGACTAATATATTGTAACAAAGGAAAAAAAATAAAAATATACTTACATTTTGTTGAGCAGGCACACAATGGCAAAAATAATTTGTTTTGTTTAAATATAATATAAATATGAAAAAATCGGAACCGCCCAGCTGGCAGAACTGTGATTATAAGTCAGTCACGGCACAGAGAATGTGAACAGACTATAAACAATACAAATTTGCGACATAAGTTTTCGTTCAGGAAATATCTCTTAAACTATACTGAATAGACAAAAACTAAAATTTGAAAGTTATTTAAATAAAATAAAGTACATAAGGTATTTTTTTAAAATGAATCTGAATTATTTTTGATAAAAATACTAAATTCGATAATAATCAATGTGTCCTTTAAATTTTATTAATGTCGTCTTCGGCTTTCATAACTTAAAATTAATTTGAAAGAAAAATATTAGATAACATTGTAATAAAAAAATAAAAAAAATCTTACTTTAATATTGACATCTAGCGTGATTGTAATTTAAATAAAGAAAAAATGTGTAGGTTGAAAGCGACACCTAGTAACGTTAAGAAATAGTTGAAGTGCATAAATGTCTCAATAGAGGGCGCCTGTATGCGGATTTTGCTATTAATTAACTATTAAAATTTATTAAAAAATTAAACAAATTTCGGGGTATTTCATTATCGTACTTTAAGAAATCGAAATATTTCATAAAAAATACTAAAATTAATGTAATATTTTCCATTCTCATTTAATACAATTATGTACGTCTAAGATATATGTATATGTTGTTTATTTCAGTAAATATTCAGAATTGAAATAAGGTAGGTATATATTTTTTTTGTTTCAGGAACTTTAAATTTTCAATTATGTTTAATATTATTTTTGAGGAAAATACGAATCGAAACGTATTCAAACTATGTGCCTACTGAACGAGCATCGAGATGTAACATAGATTATATTTAAAAATATTCTTAGTGCATTCAAGATTCAATAAATAATGTTTTTGTTCAAATGATTACGGTAAGTAGCTGCTGCTTCAGAAAAACACAACTAGATAATAAAATATTGAAATTATATTATGTACAAATCTTGGATTCTTGGGTTATGCGAGTGAGTATAAGATATGTAGAGATGAGTCTTGAAAATCGAATAATTTTAAAATATAATGTATTAAATTTCAAAATATTAAGTTTTAATTAAAGTTTGATTAAAGTGTTTATAGTATATTATACTTTTCAGAGCAGCGTGGTGGAAAAAGCTCCAAAACCTTCTTCTCAAAAAGAGGAGGAGGAAGAGGCCTTAGCCCAGCAGAGGGACATTCACAGGCTGTTACTTTTATATATTATACTAGGTGTGTTGTGATTTGTAAATAAATAAATAAATAAAATTATGAATATCTCTTGGCAAGAAATTAACCAGCTCTCTTGCTACCAGTGGAGACAATAAGACGGGGTGTGTTTCAAAAATGTTTTTACAATATATTGCATTATATATATTGCTTTAGAAGTGTTTCAATTGCAAACGAATATTTATTATTCGTATTACAGCATTATTTGCCTAATATGAATTAAACCAAATATTAAAATAAATAATTAATTTAAAATAAATCGTGAATTTTAACTCTACCACCGTTTCGCCTCTTGCGATAAAAGATAAAAAACTCGCGTAGTTGCTCTTTTAAATAAATCAGATTTACAGTGTAGTTAATCGTTCTTGATCAGTCCTGCGTTGGAACCTGAGTTAAAATCCAAGTTACTTTATCCAAAAATATTTTTTTAATGTGTATTAAGATTTATTGATTAATTATGACTAGTAAATTATTTTTAATTTTGTAAAATGGAAATTTCAATTCGATTTTCCGGTATTTCATTATATGTGATTTTTATTTCTAGTATTAATAGTATTTGTTTATATGGCTAATGTGACATGTATGTAATGTAATAGTGTCAGTTCCCATTTCGAGGAAGTCGGTGTTGGTCCAGGTGTCTTTTGACATCGTCACTATTAACTCCAGGCTCAATTAGAGCAGGAACATCGATGATAGAAAGAGTCCTAGAGAATTAAAAAAGTTAATTGAAATTAAATATAATTAAGAGGATAGTGACAGAAAAGTTTGCCTGATATCTTTGAGTAATGAAGACCATATATGTGTACTGCAATAGAAAGGACTAGTATGCCTCAAAGCACCTCAAAGCAGGTTTGGAGCCTATTCCACTCGCTACTACAATTCCGATTGGTGGATACGTGATGGCGATCGACTACTTCTATTACTCTATTGGTCTAGATGAAGTGCCTTTAGCAATCTGTCGAAGCGATATCGAAGTTGACTTGCGTTTCAATTAAATTAACTATTGAACTTAATTATTGTAAATGTTCACATAGTAAATCAAATGCTATTAATCATATGCTGAAATTGACATAGGTCATTTATGTATATTAAGAAGAGTGTCGGTCCCATGGTCGGTACTGTGTACGACGGTAGTTGGCAAACAATTTTAGTTGGGTACCACGAATTCCCCATTTAATCTAACTTGTCCAAAAGTAATGGGACATAAATCATGTCAAATGCCTTATTGATTTAATATTTTCAAAATAATAAAAAAAAAAAAAAAACATTTGCGTTTTTGAGTTTTTAAAAATTATTCATTTGGTATCTCTATCGTGAAATGGTTAACGCCGTATTACGGCGATAATTTAGGTGTCCGGTAGATAAATGTATTAAGATAAAAATGTTTTTATAAAAAAAATTAAACGTAAGCGTAAAACTATTCTCCTTTCTTCAAGCAAAACAAATCGTTAGTTTTTAATATAATAATCATAAATTGTATAATAATTACAGCCAACCTCGCATATTGCTTTGAGCTGCGAGTATTTTTACAGAATATCTCTGCTTCAAGTTTTCGATATATTTCTAAATGGCGATTTAAAAACACGTTCGTTTTTCATATCTATATGAAATGATCTTGAAAATCTACTGAAAAATCATTATTATTCTCGAACACGTTTCAAAATTCCCTTCGGTCAGACTCTACCTTCTTAAAAAGAGAAAAGCATCACGAGAGACACGAGAATGACGAACCTAAATGAAGAAAGCGTGAACGTTTTAATAATAAGCTTCAACTTCAACCACATTATATAAATTTACTCGATAACAATGGTGATATGAAATATAAAATATCATCTTAGAATCAATGTCATAGGCTAGCCTTTTAAGCATAGTTCGTAGGCTGTCTGGCTCCAGTTTATTCACACAGACACATACATTTACACACAGATACATTAGGATAAATAATTATTTTATTTGAAAAGTAAATTATTTGGGAAATGGGAGCGTTCAGACTTCAATATTGATTTAAATATGTAATTTGTGTGAGAAAAACAAATGTACTCTGACGCTCAATTTTTGATCTGTCACAAGAACTTAGTCGCATCCGTCTTTTGAATCCTATGCCTTTGTTAGTTGCAAATCATAAAATCATTAATTTCGTTTATTCCATTCACTTTCATTTTTTTTTTACATATACTTGGAGTGTCCTTAACTAAAATTAAGGTCCTCCAGACCGATTACGGCCACGGCGGCCAATCTCAAGAGAGATTAGCCAACTGCGCAGGAAATATTATAGTGCACAAGTGTGTGCGCAAACACAGGTGCACTCTCTTTTCCTTAGATCTCATAATCCGATGGGACGGCAATCCGGCACGACCGGAAAGAGTTCAGGCGCAGGACCAACGGCTTAACGTGCTTTCCGAGGCACGGAAGTGTACACACTTCCACCTTTCAGACTCCGCTACTGAGAATTTTCTGACAGAAAAACCCAATAAACTATTTAGTGGTCCGACCTAGGAATTGAACCCAGGACCACCGGGCCTGCGGCCTTATATCTAGCCACTAGACCAACGAGACAGTAAATAAAATAACAGATAATTAAATATGATTGTCTATAAAAATGATTGTCGATTATTTAAAAAATCTGATTTACTGCCAAGCATAAACTTTAGTCACTTCAGTGCACGGTCGAGACGATTTTCAGTTAAAGCCATTAATTTTGTCAAGTTGACGACAACTTTACCCCAAACTGGCCGATAGTCGTCGGCAACTTAATTACGGAGCAAGTTTATGAACGTGTAAATTAATTAAGCTTTATCTCTGGTCAAGACGGTTACAAACTTCTGCTAAGGTCGTAATCGTTTCAACAAGTTTTCGTTCAATAGATAATTATGTCTATGATTATGTCTAAGTTTAAGTGAAGAATTGCATACTTTATATATACATATATACAGAATATAATATCAGAGGTCAGTTAGAAGAACTCTTATTTTTAGTTCTTAGCCATTTACGCTTAGTCATCAATACAATGAAAAGATTTTTTTGAAATGATATTTAATTTTATGTTAGCTAACTGCGGTTTGTTTTCCCTTTCCTATTTTTTTATAAAAAACTTATATTTTATAATAACATACAGGAATATAGTTTAAACATATATATCTATATAATAGAGAGTTTTTGTAAGGTAAAGTAACAGTCCTGTTTTCTTTTTTATGGTAATTTCGATGTTGTGGCAATCGCAATAAATATTTACAAGTAAGAATTTATTCGCGCGAACTTAATAAGGATGTTTGTTCACAAAATTACGGATCGGATCATCTTATTTTGCAAACGGTTGCCAATTAGGACAGATAATGCACAAAAATAATGTCTTAGTATCACCGATTTTTCGGATATTAGACAAATATAATTATTGTTGACTATAATATAGTCGTATTAATTAATAAACATTACGAACTATCGTATTTTTATGATATAAAAATATCGATACTCAACACTTATGTTCATACAAGTTTTGACCCGAGCTTGTAAATACTTACCCGAAACCTCGAATAGTTTTAATCTGTTTTGTACATTTGCATCTACAAACAGGTTACATCGCCAATCTTAATTAATTATCTATCTTAGTTATTAGGTTTATGAATACTGTGAGGCGAGTTTCAGGTTTTATCTTTGTAGAGAATGATAAAAGCGATTCAAAAGGAAAATGTAGCTGGCGTACTTGTTCCACGCGGTTATCATTTGTACAGTAATTATTTTCAACTTTTAATTAAAACAAATAATAAATTAATAATTGAAATAGTTTGATGTTTTGTGTCATTCTATCTGTTCCTCTTAAGGAATGGTGAATTCACATGTGGTAGAGGTTCATCACTTTTTTTCAGGTGAAGCTAACAGAAAAATCTAGTGATGCTTTCCCGGATTAAAATCTTTGTCTGTTCCACCCATGATTCATCTCAATGTCTGTGTATGAATATTATTTTATAATTATAGTGTGATACATATATACATGTGTTTTATTATACAATGTCAATGATTCGTGGATATTTTAGCTCAACTTAATATATTTATATATATACCAAAAAAAACAATATATATATGTATTATATATAAAATATATTAATAAAATATATATATATATATTTATTTATTTATTTTTTATTTATATATTATAGATGGAATAGAAGCAATGCACCGATACAAACAATATCATTAAAATTAGCTAACCTTATGGTCATAATTCTTCATCTAAATCTATATTATATAAATGACAAATATGATTATCAATAGCAAAATAATTTAAATTCATATGAATCTGAACATTAGTACTACGTTTTTTTAAATATTATAGTATATGAGCCGCGTGGCTGAGCCGGGGTCACCAGGTTATTATAGTACAGTTGGGTGAACATCGCTTATCAGCAAAGCGGCGCTAAACTCTGATTTATATTCACTCGGCGAACTTGCCTCGCTTTCTGCACCAGCCAGGGGCTGCTAACAAAGCAATTACCTCCCCAGACACTTTTAAATTTTTTTTAAACTTACTTTAATTCGAAATGTATTTTTGTATAACTGTAACACGAAAACTATTGATATTTTCTATTTTACTTGTTGATTTCGTAATAGAAAAAAAAACAAACGAGTAACTACAAAATAGGGTACATATTGTGTCAATGTTGTAACATTTACCGGTGTGTAGCACTATCTAGCCATTCTTATCAATATTGGCAAAATGTTTGCTTTCGTGTAGCAAGCAGTAGCAGACAGTAAAAAATAAATAATAGCGTCATCATAAAACATAAAATAAAAACAGCAGCGGTAGTTGATTTGAAATAAAATGCGAGTTTCGTTCATGATTTTTAAATTCGCAATCTTAGATACGTTTGAAGGAATGAAATAAGTAAGATTGAAATGATTTATTCGTATCGAAACAATCGCATTCAAATGCATTATTCTATTTTGTCGTCTAGACATTCAATATACTTCTCTTATTTCACATCTAGAATACCTGTTTAAATAACCAACGCGAGGTTATTTAAAGTAGACTTTGTTCGTGTATACTGTTATTTCAATGACATTTCACAGCTACGGTTTCTTTGTAGAAATGAGATAATTTTAGAGTTGAGGTACAACAATAGCTAGAACCAAAGATTATGGGTTCAAACCCGGGCAAACACCACAGAATTTCCATATCTTTAATCTTTAATAATTCGTTTTTATAATCTCGTCATCGGGTGTAAAGAAAATTTGCTTGTTTTCTTATGAAATTCCATACACCTATGTTACGAGTACTCATTAAAACCATCAAAACGCATTAACAGCGTGTAAAATAAACTTCTAATCTTCTCTATAAAAAGAGAAGAGATTTTCTTGCAGATGTACATTTACTGGCTCTTACTTTTTAATCTTAATACAATTAATTATTAAATCATATTTAGTTTTACTTTAATATATATTGTAATTTAAAAAAAAAAAAATACGTACCATTTTCTTTTAAGGGGTTATATTACAATAGTACTGATTGTTTAGTTGTAGAAACGAAAGAGACTTTATCAAAATTTTGACATCGGAAAGTGATGAGATAAAATAGAACTGAAGATTTCGGCAATTTAAGGAGAAATGGAGGAAGTTTGACTATTCAGTAGAATTATTCACAAACTTGTGCATAGTGAGCAGAAATCAAATAATTACATCATTTCAGGTTGGAAAACGGTAATTATATTGCCGAGTTTTAATTATGAGCTATAATAATTATCTATTATTTACATTTTGACGTCTAAATTAATATAAATCGGAGCCGGTTTACTGAAATTACAATACGCTGCTACAATGCGTTTTGTTGGACGCACATCGTCCATTTTCATCCAACACATGCAAAATTCCATACATTTTTATACGCCAAGCAAACAACGATAATAATTGTAAAATCAAATTAGACACTTCAAAACCCAGTCGTGTTTACCCAGATTTGAACTCAAGCTGTTCAGTAAAATTCAAGTTTTTTTTTTATAATACCTGGGAGGGCAAATGTCTACTCCACCTGATGGTAAGTGGTAGTAGAGTCCAAACGCGACGACGGATAGTGCAGTCAGGAAGAATGATTTGCACTAGCCGCCCCCGCCTTGCCTGCCCGCAAGATGCCTCTTCACGCCTTGTTTGAAGGAGCCCAGGTCATAAGAGGAGGGGAATACGTGTGCTGGTAAAAAATTCCATGTTTTGGAGGTGCGACAAAGAAAAGAGTTGCCAAATTTCTACGTGCGCGATGGAATTGATGGAATGGGCTCGCCGTGATACATTCGATAGAAAGCGCTCAGTGCCGCTATCTCTCGACGCAATTGTAAAAGCTCGAGAGTGTTGGTGACCTTTACGTCGCCAATAATGCGAAGCGCACGTCGCTGCAATCGATCCAAGGCCTCCAGTAAGTACTTAGCGGAGCCATCCCAGAGGTACGAGCAATATTCGACGCAAGACCGCACCTGTGTTTTATACAACAGGAGCAGTTGTTGTGGCGTGAAGAAACGCCGCACCTTGTTCAAGACTCCGAGTTTCCGTGAGGCTGTTTTTATAACAGCCTCGATGTGATCCCTTGGATTGAGGTCGCACCGAACGTCAATTCCCAGTATGGCGACTTTGCTTTGTATCTCCAGCGTAGTACCACAGAGACAGGGAGGAGGGGAAAATGGTGACTTTTTCGCTATGAGAGCGCATACCTGTGTTTTCTTGGCGTTAAACTCAACAAGATTATCAGAGCCCCATTTGGCAATGAGTCCTAACGTCCTATCTAGTTCAACAACAAGATCCCTCCGTCTCTCCTCAGTTTCCGCCCGCCCAGCGCCAGCTACTGCACGTCCGTGGTATCCTCCGTGCACTGTACTGTCATCTGCATAGCAATGTATGTTCTCGAGAGAGAGCATATCATTGATATGCAAAAGAAAGAGTGGGGAGGATAGCACAGACCCCTGGGGGACCCCAGCATTCACTACATAGAGTTGTGACGCGCAACCATCAACTAAAATGCGAAGGCTACGCTTGTGTAGGAAGCTGGCAATCCACTTGCAGGGCTGAGCTGGCAGACCGTATGCCAGCAGCTTGGAGAGAAGACTTCTGTGCCAGACCCTGTCAAAAGCTTCGGAGATATTGAGGCTGACAGCCAACGATTCCCAACGCTTGTCGATAGCTTTACCCCAGAGGTGTGTTACGTACGCTAGAAGATCACCTGTGGATCGTTTTGGTCGAAACCCGTACTAACGATCATTAATTAGACAGTAATCTTCTAGGTAATATATCAGTTGGTTGTTTAAGATCCGTTCCATCACCTTACAAAGTACTGAGGTGATAGCTACTGGCAGATAATTTGCCGGGTCAGACCGATCCCCTTTTTTGGGAACCGCTTGCACATTAGCCTCTCTCCAGGAATCCGGCACACTTCCTGTAGAGAGTGACAGCTGAAACAGGCGCGTCAACACAGGAGACAGCTCCGCTGCACACTTCTTCAGCACTATGGCTGGTATTCCATCGGGACCACTAGTTTTCCGTACATCGAGTGATTGCGGCTCTGCACGCACATCACGCTGCCTGATTTTGATGTCAGGCATCGTGTGGCCAGGTGTCAAGGTGGCAGCGCACTGCAATCATCGATCACAGAGTGTTCTATCGACTGTGCAATCTAGGCTCATTTATAGCATTTGTTAAGGTTTGTATATAGTGCGCTTATTTAGGTTGCCATGAAATCTGTTTACTCGATAATTCTTTTAAAAATGTTATTTTAATTTACATTTATAGCATTTTCTCTTTGCTTAATTTTTTAAGACAATTAGATCGTAGAAATAAATAAATGAAGTACCCTCTGTTTACGTAATTGTTCCGTTTTTGCTCCGACGCTATCTATATCTAGTTTATTTTAATGACATCGTCATATTGAATAATACAACACACCAAGGTAACCTTCAGCTTATATTTTTGCAGCATATTTTTCATCGTATAGTTTAACGATTTTTGAAATGAGATTAAGCGCCTCTGACGCCTCATAAGTTTTTTTTCCGCAAGCACACGGCACACGAGTTGTGAAGTCTCCGCAGGGCATCTTTATTGGTAACGTAATCGAGTTCGGTCCACGACGTATATCACTCACAAATTTTAACGATCCGATATAAACTTATTTTTTGTTTCGTCTGAGAATTTCATTCAATTTCATTATCCACTAGAAGTTAATATTTAACATTCAATAATGAGATCTTGATTCCAATTTAAAACCTTTGAGTAAAAAGTGACACATTTAATAAAAGTCCAAAGCCTTTGTCATAAAACACTAGCCGTAACGATCTTACAGTTTTATAATGCTTCTTCGCGTTTCTAAAACGGAATTAATGATGGAAAATAAAATAAGGCGTGTCTACGTTACTGTTATGAAACCCTTTCTAGAAACGTCTCAAACAAAAGTTATATAAAGTCAAGTTACATTTAAATTTGTTTATAAAATGAGACTTTAATTAACGCAAAGAAGTCGTACAAAAACCTGGCATTGCTTACTTTTAGAGTTTCGCATTTATAATATTAGTTATGATTATAAAGTTTAAAACGTGTAAAATGAGAGACGGCAAAGGTTTTATTTTAATAGATACAACAGAAAATGCCGATCATCGGGAATTAATCTTGTATTTGGTCTTATGTTATGCTTCCTACTGATCTCGAAACCTTATTAAAACATTAGGGGAAGATGACTACCGTACAATTATTTTATCCGTTTTTATTAATACAAACTTATAGTACTTACGACCGGTTAAAACCAGTTTAAAAAGTTCCTTTTCTATATTTTAAAATTAGGAATTTGCCACAAATTTATCACCATCGGGCCTCCCTTTGTTAGTATGCTTTGTTTGAATAAGAGGCGTTTGACTACACTCTTACACGAGGCATCTCGGACAGGTGACTATTCCAAGAGGGTATTCAGAGTAAATAAACAAAAGCTTCCACTTCTTTGACTGAATAAGTTGCCACTCTTTTATAGTAAAAGGTTTAAATTATGATAACAATGGGTGAACGAAGGAAGTCCCTGGGTGACTAGCAAGGACATTATGAAACATTGGTCCTATTGTGTACCAACTAGCTGTATTTAAAATATTTAAAAAATATGAAAGTTGTTGAAATGTTGTCAAATTTGTACCTTATCAAGTGCCAAATACCAAATGTGACTGAAATGTATAAGATTACAAAATGTGCAAATGACAATGTAAAGTAAAAACCATAATTATATCTAATTATACTAGCAACTTTTTACCGATGCATTGGAGGACGTCTTCAAGACGTTCGATTGGAACGGACGCGGTATTAATATAAATGGCCAACACATTACACATCTGCGATTTGCCGATGACATTGTCATCATGGCGGAGACTCTGCAGCATTTGGAAGAGATGCTAAACAGCCCGAGTGATTCTTCAAGACAAGTAGGTCTCGGAATGAACATAGAAAGGACCAAAATTATGGTCAACCATCATATATCCCCGAGACCGGTAAATGGCTCTCCACTGGAAGTTGTGCACGAATACATCTACCTGGGCCAAACTATACAACTGGGCTGGCACAACTTTGAGAAAGAGGCCAAAAGAAGAATACGTTTGGGCTGGGCGGCATTCGGGAGGTTGCGTCATATTTTTGAATCGTCGATCCCTCAGTCCCTTAATAATGACTTACGGTGCCGAAACGTGGACACTTACCGTAGGACTAGTCCACAAGTTTAAGGTCGCTCAGCGAGCTATGGAACGCGCGATGCTTGGGGTTGCTCTGGCAGATAGAATGCGTAATGAGGACATTCGCCAGAGAACTATAGTCACTGACATCGGGCGTAGAATTAACACACTGAAGTGGAAATGGGCTGGTCATGTCTCCAGACGCAATTTTGTTTTATGCAACAAGAAAAATCCCAAGATATATATTTTTTTGCTTTTAAGTAAGGTTCATTGTTGTGAAATAGCACAGTGCAGAAGAGAAAGAATATACAAGTTCCGGCGACAGCGTATAGGACACTTTCTGAGCTTTGAAGGAAATTATGAGACATGTCATATTCGTGGATGGAGAATACCAGTTTAATGGCAAGCACTTGAAGTAGCTCAAGCGTATTCAGTTGGTCCTTGGACATGTTAAGATAGCTTGCATTTGCATGGCCTATAATAGAAAAAAGGACTATAATCATTTTGTTAGGAATTAGTAGAACAGATCAATCTTAAACAGATACCAAAATCAATTATTATATATATATATATAAATGGATATACATTTTTTGCTTAGCTAACAATATTATAAAAATATAAGTAATTATGTTTTGTAGACCTCTAACTATAAAGATGGCTAAAAATATTTATTACAAATCGTGCAGAATTTAATCTTTGGAGTTGACCGTTGAAAAGGGAGGATCCTCCGACCAGACGGGTGTTTGTCTGGTGGGCTACCGCCCGACGGTTGTTGTCGGATTCTTGTATATATGTTCAATCGCTCGGATAACTTTAATATCGCGATGTAGGATATGTCAGTTTTTAGTTTTCATATGTGGCGAGATAGATGTCGCTACATCACTCCCCTCCGAGACCGGAGGTCGATAGCAGGTTGAGTCGTCCATATGTCTTGTGATGTTTGCCGGGCCAGTGAAATGTTCCAGTGAGTCGGAACCAGATGCCGCATAGTTCACGGTGAGTCGGAACTGCGGTGATGCCCCAGTGAGTCGGGGTGATGCTGCAAATGCTCCAGTGAGTCGGAGTGGTGCAGTGCTGCGTAGTGGCTGGCTGCTGCGTCGACCAGGAGAGAAGTGCGTCTCTGCTTGCTGACCGGCCGAAGTGCAGTATACTGTGCCAAAGTCGCTGAGAAGACTGTGGGTGATGACCAGGAATGCGCGTTCGCTGCATGCTGGTGGTCAGGATACCCGTAGTAGTCGTGGATGCTGGCTGGCTGTATGACTCGCTGCTCGAAAGCTTGAGGAAGTGATGATGACGTCACGATGACGTAGTTTTTGCGAAGGCTGCGTTGACGTTCATCACGTCGGGGTCACCAGTTTGGAGTTGACCGTTGAAAAGGGAGGATCCTCCGACCAGACGGGTGTTTGTCTGGTGGGCTACCGCCCGACGGTTGTTGTCGGATTCTTGTATATATGTTCAATCGCTCGGATAACTTTAATATCGCGATGTAGGATATGTCAGTTTTTAGTTTTCATATGTGGCGAGATAGATGTCGCTACAAATCTTAGAAGTTCAATATCGTATAACTACAAATATCGTAAAACTACAATGATTATGTGTCAATAAGCGAAGTAACGTTTTTTAACGATTCATACTACAGGCTTGAAATTCGCCAATATTAAAATGGCTTAAAAAATGTGTTCTATTTGAAAATCATTTTTGCCGTGGATACGTGTTACTTACTGTACAGATACTGCTTTTGATGGGTGTTATAAATATGAAATCCCGAGAGTACAAAAGCTATGGATTAAAGTTATTCATGCACATTTTAATCCTAGGGGAATTATGTTTTTAAAATTAGAGTGTTAAAATCCTAATATATACTCCATAACTATGAATTTATATTTTACTCTTATCGAAGTGGACGGATTAGTAAGACATAATGTAAAAAAAAAATTGATTGGGCCGTTATATGTTGTGACTACTATATATAATAACTAACTACTATATATGCTAAATTTTAATGATGGTAACTTTTTGTATTAATCCATGTTAAAACCAATTTATGCACTAAATTTATCCTTGATACGGAACTTAGTATTAATACTCGACGTATATAATATTTATATTTTATATAAAACATCTTTATTATATGTATGGGAAAATACACATTCAAACAAAGTTGATCAGTTCATCACATCACACGTTCACGTTATTTTCACTTTTTTTTTGAAAATAAGAGCTCTGCGTTGTTCTGGGATGAAAAGTATTCTGTGTTTATTCAAAATCTAAGTTACATTCGGATTAAAATTCATCGAAATATGTTTAGTCGTATGAGTAAACATATAAAATAACTGGCTAATCGAACGTAGATTTGTAACATTTATTAAGAAAAAAATATCATAAAAAAAAAATGTCTTCAAATTTTGAAAAAATGGGTAGTTACATGTTTCCGGGCTATAAACTCCGACGACTTTGTCAAAGCCGAGGTTTGTATCTGGTCCAGATTAAGACAAGAGTGAGGCTAAGAGACAGAGAGGCCTGTATCCAAAAGCGAAATAAAGAAGGCTGTGTATGATGATGATGTAGCAAAAAATTATATCGATCCATTTCTGCGCAATGAAAAGATCAACACCTCAATAAAGTATTGGTGTGTTTGCCTACGTTATTGAAGTACGTATCCTAAAATCGCTTCTGAATTATCTTGTCACGTTTTAATTAAGTTACAACTTTTTTTATAAAAATAATTCGTAAACTAATGGTGTACTCGATTCTCATTTGTTTGGGTCTTAAGTATAGGTTGAATTGTATAGGTTTATAAGACCAAGTGTAAATAAAGTGGAATTGCTTTTTCATTTTAATAAAAATAAAAAATAAGAATCAGTAAGCCGGCTCCATCGCTACGCCATTCTCCACGCCACGCGAGGCACTCTAAAAATTAAAAATAATAATTAAGTTTGACATTAAATTAATATTGAAATTACAAGTGAATTATCTTATTTGAATACATTTGTTACTTGCCGGTCGTTGTACGTAATAATTGTATCATAATAACATTGTGATCGTGAGGCTTACGATGAAGCAGAGTTCGCATTTTGTAAATATTAATTAACTACACTTCAGAAACAGTTGTGCATGTTTTGAGTTTTTTTCACCTCGCTGCTACTGTGATAATTACAATTTATTTTAGTCAATTGAAAACTTACTAATGCATCTTAATTTAAAATATTATATTGTAAACAAAATCATCAAATTGCAAGTTTTTTTTAAATAATTATATAATCATGAATACAAGTGAATAAGCAAAATGTTAAATATATTTTCTTATGAATATAGTCAGAAAATTTTAAAAATATAATAATAATGATAAATGAAGGATCTCATAAATGTTCATAATAATTTTTAACTAGGAACATAATTATTGTACTTCTATGGATAATTTTTCTAAACAAACAACTTATTATATTTATGAAATGATTTTACAACTTACCCCTTTTTATCGAAAAGTGATTGCGTAGCGAAATGTGAACGTATCTTAGTCTGTCTGTCTGACGCTGTTACGGCTAAACATCTGAACCGATTTTCAAGAAACTTCGGTTGAAGCTTGAACCTCCAAGGAAAAATAGAGGCTAACTTTATACCTACTGATGTCCCACTCTCTAATACGCGAGCGAAAACTAGATTCATTACTAGACCAGAATAATTTTTAATAATAATTAATCAATTACTAATCATTATTTTAAAGATAAGCTTTTACTTGGACAATTATACCAAATTACAATTACCCTTTACTTAAATATGACCGACAAATTATTGAGTAAGTTTAATTAATAAAAAATAGAAACACTCATAATTATTACACTCTCACTTTACTTTTTACTGCAATCCATCAATTACAAGTTTTTTTTTCGTAAATTATACCTTGCTAGAAGCCTACCAAGTATATGGAAATTATCTGTCAAATTCAAGATACTAATGGTTTTTTCACGATAGAAGTGACAACAAAAAGCACTACTTAAGCCTGTCAGGCTAGGTAGCATCCGTTTATTAGTTATACTAGCGCCAAACAGTTGTATGTCTCTGTTTCGGTTCGAGTAAGTCTGTGTAAGTACGAGTACTGGTAGAAAGTAGAAATGCTGGATGGAAATGGTCTCTTTCTGCGAGAGTGTCATGTCGCAGAAAGAGGCCGCGGAGCGTGAACGTGAGGCGTCTGCCTCTGCTGATCTGCTCCGCCGAAGAAGACCGGGAATGTAAGCGTCGCCGGGACTAGTTGGGTTCTCTGTATGCCGGAAACCCAACTAAGAAAGGAGGCCCGCGTAATCGGGGCATCCCGTCCCGTCCACCGAGGAGACGATGAAGGTACGCTGGATTAAAATTTGTTAAATGAGTCCAACACCCAGCTTTTTTGCACACTTCATAAAATAACTTGAGAAAGGAAACTTTAATTACACCTATATGTATACGTCTTCTCTGCGTGTAAATTATTCCTTTGTCGGCAACAGGGCGGGGCATCGATTCAGATGCAAATTGAGAATCGACCCCCGTTTCGTCATTCCTTCAGCGCCATACCCCTTAATTACTGACTACCGACGAGAGTCACTCACTGTCTAATTCACTCAATCTTTTTTGCTGTTTCTTCACAAAGGAAAGGTTTTGTGCTTACTACCGATAGATAAAAAGTGTTCCGTGGTTTTTAATTGATGATTGAAAATGTGGTTGAAACAATCAAAATATACTTTATTAAAATAGTCATTTTGTCCTATTTTACACAAATCATTAAACACTTATAGTAAACATTAAATTTCAATTACCTTAGAAACTCTTTTAAATACTTACGTTCCGTAGTTATAATTATTATATCATATTTTTATAATTTATGTGACCAACTATTTTCAAAACGCAATTTGTACGAAAGTCGACAATATCAGAATGTGACAGATGGCCAGATGGACGAACATTAAGAATTTATAAAATTCTGAGCTCCAAGGAACTTGACTACTCTGAATTAAGTATTCATAAATGTATGATACTTTTGAACTTAATTTCGCTTGAATTGATTTGAGTTGTCTTCAGATTGTTGTAAGATCAGGTTTTTACCATAATATTATTATTACTTTATTTATTCCCTATTATTACTTCTTATAATCGTATCGTGTAACATCTTTCAATAGTCTACATTCCCATTTGTACGTATCTAATTTCATTAGTCATTACTGAAGAACTGGCAAACCAACCTGTATATATTATCAAGATGATGAACCCTACGCAGAAAACAGTATTTATTTACGTTGTACAGAGCATACAACGCTTCAAAAATTCACAACATCAATAAAATTAAGACAAATAATATAGTAATCGTCAAACGTGGTGCTTCAACTAGTACAACGTGGAGAGCGAAATGATAGCGCGATTTAAAAGACATGTAGACCCATCTAGCGGAGGGCGTTGTAAGCTCTCGATGCCTCACCATGTCTATAAGACTGATTCTGTTTAAAATTAATGAAGTGATACCAATACTAACTTTTCATATATAAGCATTACCCCCTTAATAGTAAAACAAAACTGTGTTGCAACAGAATGTGTCTTATTCCATTTTATTACAACGTTTTAAAGCAATGGTTTTCAATCTTCAAGTTAAAATTTTTATTTCATTATGATTACTTTTATTTGTCAAAGTACAAATTCATTTGTAATAGTATATATATTATTTTTCTTTATTAATTTTTCATAGCACATATTACTTTTTTAAAAACATCGTGATTTAAATATTATTTTTATTTTATAGCATAGTTAATGTACAGTAATAGTAACAGCCTGTGAATGTCCCACTGCTGGGCTAAGGCCTCTTCTTCTCTTTTGAGCAGAAGGTTTACAGCTTATTCCACAACGCTACTCCAATGCGGGTTGGTGGAATATATGTACATGTGACAGAATTTCAGTCAAATTTGACACATGCAAGTTTTCTCACGATGTTTTCCTTCATTGTCAAGCACAAGATGAATTATAATTACAAATTAAGCTCATGAAATTAAGTGGTGGTGCGTGGGTTTGAACCCACGATCATCGGTTAAGATTCACGCTTTCTTACCACTGGGCCATCTCGACTAAGTTAATGAAAAAGCTAATGAATCATGACGAGTAAAGAGGCTGGAAAATAAAATCGTACAATTAATAATAATAACGTCCTACCCCGACTCCGACATGGTTGAACAATTATCTATCTTAGTAGAAATCACGCAGGTATAATTTATTTTAAAATTAACTCATCAAAGGAAGCGTTCGATGTAGGCTATCTGATAATAAGTTGTTACCTCCACTGGCTCGACTCATAGAAATTGGCACTATTAGTGTTAACCATCCCTTACAATGAAAATACGCCACCAATCTGGTGAATTTAGATATTATGTCACTTATGCCTCTAGTTATTCTGATACACCCACCCTTCGAATTGGAACATAACAATATCAAGTATGGCTATTACTTACCCAGAGGAGATTGCATAAAGCCTTACTTACCATCAAGTAAACATGGTTAATACGAATTCTTTGCGCCTGCGAAGTCCTGCGAGGTTGCCGGTGTGTTACAAATAAGCCTGTATAGCTTCGAGGACTTTATTTTGTGCAATGATAAGTACTATAAGAATGTAATGTATTTTTTTAGATATCATCAATAGTTTTCGCAGCGCACGCCAAACAATATCTTTCATAGGAATTTGTTGATACCTTAGGTTACACTATTACAATAATTGTAGCAATCTCTAATTTTTTTCTAAATAATGTTATCCGCTCATACGCTTTCTGTAGGTGAACGAGTTTTTGAGATCAGTTTAGTAATTTTTGAGTCTCTCATTAAAACAAACTTACAAAAATCATTGTTTTTACCGAAACATGGTTGAATGCAAACATTATTGATAGTGAAATTTTTACCAATAATTATATAGTATATCGAAAGGATCGAATATGTAGTGTAAACTCTAAGCGTGGTGGAGGAGGAGTACTTATAGCCATTTCTAAAGAAATTTCATCATCTCGAGTTAAAAATTATGAGACTGATCTAGAAGATATTTGGGTATGTATCAATGTTAAGATAAATAAAATTAAAAAAAAAGATATATATTTGTGCAGTGTACTTGCCTCCTCCAGCAAACTATGAGTCCATTAATAAGTTCCTTGATAATGTTAATAATATAGTTGATATGACAGAAAATGTAATAATAATCGGTGATTTTAACCTCAGTTTTATCCAGTGGAATAGATTCGTAAATAACAGTGATTTGGAGCCCTATAATGTCGGCAATAATCAACTAGGTAACTTGCTAATCGACTTTATGTCAATTAATAATTTTCGTCAATATAATGGTATTGTTAACATCGATGGTAAAATGCTGGATATTATATTAAGTAATATTTCTGATGTATGTGTAAATGACCCCTTAAATGTTTTGAGTAAAGTAGATAACAAGCATCCCCCGCTATTAATAAGCTTGCCGATTTTCAATAATCAAAATAATAACAAATGCCTTCGTTCAATGGGTCGCGTAGATTATAATTTCTTTAAGGCAAATTATTCAGATATAAAGAGAGAAATAAAATCACATAACTGGCATAACGAATTTGCAGATATTACAAATGTTGATGATATGGTAACAATTTTTTACAAAATATTAAATGATATTATTGCGAAACATGTTCCAAAACGAAAATACAAAAAGTCATTATTTCCGTCGTGGTTTAGTGTGTCACTTATTAAATTGCTTAATGAAAAGGATAAATTAAGAATCAATTATCATAAATACAAAAATCCTCGAGACTTAATGGAATACCAATTACTAAGAGAACGTTGTGATAACTTACTTAAATTAAATTATTGTAATTACTGTACTAACATTGAGTTGAACATTACAAAAAATTCAAAACACTTTTGGCAGTTTATGAAGGACAAAAGAAAGGGACAATCTGTTATCCCAGACACAGTATACCTTAATGACAAAATCGCCAATACTCGTGAGGAGATAGTCAATACATTTGCGCAACATTTTTCGTCAGTTTTTGGCCGTAACTCAGCTCCTTGTAATGTACCAGTTAATTTAAGTAGGAATGACAAAAATATGTCGAAACTAAACTTCTCTGAAAATGAAATTTTTAAAATAATGAAATCTTTAAATATTTTTAAGGGTCCAGGACCAGATGGATTACCTCCACTTTTTATAAAACGTTGCGCATCTGTGTTGGCTCTCCCTTTTATGATAATTGTCAATCAATCATTAAAGAGTGGCTGTTTTCCAACGGAATGGAAAAAAGCAAGAATCATACCTATTTACAAAAAAGGTGATAAAAGCAACGTAATGAATTATCGTCCAATATCGATTTTATCCTCTTTTTCAAAATTATTCGAGTCTCTTATTAGCCCTTTAATATCATCATTTGCTGGAACCGATATTTCTAGTCATCAACATGGATTCAAGCGTGGTCGATCTACGGAGACAAACCTCTTGTCCTTCATATCTGACGTTATCTATGACGTTGACAGAGGTAAGCAAGTGGATGCCGTATACACGGACTTTAGTTCCGCATTTGATAAAGTCAACCATTTACTTCTTATTAGAAAGCTCCAGGCAATAGGTATAAACGGTTCATTACTGCGATGGTTTGCATCTTACCTAGATAGAAGATCACAAGTAGTCGCAGTGGATGGATATGAATCTCAAGCCTATTATGCGGAATCTGGCGTTCCTCAGGGATCGCATCTGGGTCCCATTCTATTTTCAATTTTTGTCAATGACGTAACTCAGGTAATTCAGTACTGTAAGTTTTCTCTCTTTGCAGATGATTTAAAAATATATAGTTTAATCGATTCCGAACTTGACGTAGCTTTTATGCAAAAGGACATTGATAATATAATTTTATGGTGTAAATTTAACCAGATGGATTTAAATGTTGTTAAATGCTCTCATATATCCTTTACTAGGAAGAGAATGCCAATTTTAACATCTTATAATATTAACGGAATTTCACTTGTAAAGGTAAATGAAATTCGCGATTTAGGTGTTTTAATTGACAATAAACTGACGTTCGTATCCCACGTAGACTACATTACTAAAAAATCTATGCAAATGCTAGGGTTTTTAAAACGCAATACAAAAAAGTTTTTGAATCCCTATACCAAAATTATATTGTTTAACGCATTAGTACGTAGTCAGTTAGAATATGCTTCATCGATATGGAATCCAATGTACAGTATACACTCTCAGCGCATCGAACGAGTCCAGCGAGCGTTTACTCGTTATTTGGCATTTCACTCTTATGAAATATCGTACAGATGCCCGTATGATCAACGTTTAGTATATTTTGGCATGAAGAACTTGCGTGCCCGACGCTCAATTCATGACTTAACGATACTTTATAACATTATAAATGGTAGCATTGATTGCAGTCATCTACTGGCTCAACTTTTTGTTTCAGTACCCAACAAAATTCCTCGTCAACGTATAACTAAAATTTTATATCATCCAAAAGTTCGTACTAATCTAGGTGCGAATTCTCCGCTTGCTAGGATGTGCAACTTATATAACTATTTAAACAAAGAAGTAACTGATCTGGACATGTTTCGTGATTCTCTTTCAAAATTTAAACAGACTCTGCACAAATACTACTCCCCAAAATTGTAACTTTTTATTTACTCTTATTACTTTTGATTTATAGGCTGTGTATTAAATAAGTTATATATACATATATATTTTTTTTTTATTTTTTTTTCTAATTTAAATTTAATTAAGTTAGATTAAGGTTGTTACGGCTTCAGGAAGCGCCTACTAAATAAATATAGCAATTCCGCATACACTAATTCATTTTACATTACTTTTAATTTTTTACCTACCTACATAAATATTTTTGTTTTTACATAACTTTTCACTATCGAACGAACGCTGTGTCTCTGTATCAAAAGTGAATAATATAGTTTTACTCCGAGGTTAAATCGTTTGATTTTAACTTCCATTAGAACCCACTAAAGTTCTAACATTGGCGACCGTGACAGGACACTATCAAAAATAGTATATTATAGTAAAGTCCAAAAAATCATCTTCTTCATACACCGCGTGTTTCGGAACTTGGATTGTGAAGGCCAATCTAAAAGAAAACGCTGCAGTGACATTCGAAACGACGAGATCATAAAAAAACAATAATTTTGGAGCAGCAAGCAAGCACAGCAAGCTTAAGGTCAATGGTTAAACGGGGTCCACTATCATTCACGGCCAGCGTAGCATCCAAAGCAACGCATCCTGGTTCCAAGAACGAGGAATTAAAGATAAGTGCCCTGGTTATTCCTTAGCCTAATTATTTCCAAATATTTTTCACTAAAGTCCATCATACTTACTTCCTATTTTCTCCGTATTCTCTGTGTTTCATTTGCGTAAAGAAGTTATATCTCAAACTACATTTAATTTTAATACAATTAGATTAACAATATAAGTGATTAGTTTATTAAAAATATAGTTTTCGTAATAAGTTAAAGGAAATATTGTTTAATAAAATAGTATCCACAAAATAATTAACAATTTTTGAAAATTACATTATATACCTAAAAATAAGTAAAAATATAAAAGATTAAAATTTAATTCATTTTAAAATTGCATTTTTTTTTTTCATTGTGTTTGCCGAATATTCCAGATCGCGGCCGTTAGCCGTCGCGTTGCGCGAGCTACGTAGCGGTTTGAAGCGCTGATTCATCGTGTGCCAGCGTTGCAAAGCGGCTTAGGGCCAGCTGACCCAAGTGTCGTCACTCGAGGAGATTAAGATAAGATTTAATATTTTTATTTTTAATCTTAATTTTGTTGACGATTCCTTTTAATAGTTGTTTTATGTACTGTGTTCTACCTATTTAATTAAATACAGTTACTTACAATATATACATACATACAAAAGCATATTTTTTTTTTATATTATATTATAAATTAGTAAAGAAGTTTAAAATATAATCATGGCATTATCGAATACTAAAACTTTACAGGATTTGTTTACAAGACGCAGTTCTATTAAAGGTCAAATAACTAAATTTAAAAATTATTTGGAAAAAATTACTACTTTCACTGAATTATCAAATCTTGAAATTGCTGAATTAACTTTGAAATGTAATAAATTTGAGGGATTGTCAACAAAGTTTGATGAGCTGCAGAATCAGATTGAGGTTCTTAATTCTGAAAATTTATACTCAGAAATCGATGAAAGAGACAACATTGAGCAGGATATTATTTTGACGATTGCAACTGCTAAAACTTTGTTAAATAAATTTAATACTAAAGACGACTTAAAGCGTGAATCATTTGTACAAGAAAGCCAATGTAGTCTCGATCAAGATTTAAATGTTAAACTACCTAAAATTCAAATTCAAAAATTTTCTGGTGCTTACTTTCGTTGGTTGGAGTTTCGCGATACCTATTTGACTTTAATACATAATAATGACCGCGTCCCGATAATTAATAAATTTCATTATTTAATTTCATACTTAGAGGGTGACGCGGCGCGAATTATTTCAAATCTCGAAGTGTCAGCGGCGAATTATAATAACGCTTGGAGTTTACTCTTGGAGCGTTATGACAACAAAAGACTACTTATCCACCATCATTTAAATTCTTTATTTAACGTACAAAATATAACACGGGAATCGGAAAAATCATTGAGATACTTAGTTGATCACGTCACTAAGAATATTCGAGCTCTGTCAACCCTGGGGCTGCCTACAGAGCATTGGGATATGATTATCATATTCATGGTGTCTTCTAAACTAGACAACACTACCCTACTAAAATGGGAGGAGCTTAGTAATACCATTAATGACGTACCGAAGTTAGATCAATTTTATAAATTTTTAAATAATCGTGCTGATGTTCTTGAGTCAGTAAATAGAAATAGAATTAATAATCAAAATAAAAATCAAAATAGCATTACTTCAAATGACAATAAATTACAAAAACCTATTATACAAACTAAAAAAATATTTACACACATTAATCAAAATAAACAAAATGCATTTTTATGTATTATTTGTAATCAAAACCATAAAATTTACGATTGTGATATTTTTAAATCTAAAAGTGAACAAGAAAGGTTTGCTGATGTGGCAAAGTATAAACTCTGTGCTAATTGTTTGCGCCAAGGTCATCCTACTGCTGAATGTCGAATGGGACCCTGCCGTAAGTGCAAGGGTAAGCATAATACCATGCTTCATAAACCTACTTCAAAGGACCAGACGAATTCATCTGTTAATTTTAGTAAGCAGAGTAATAATGTTCTTTTATCAACAGCCTTAATAGAAGTTTGCAATCCGTACACGGGCAAGGCAGAACGTGTTAGAGCATTATTAGACTCTGGTAGTCAATCGTCTTTTATTAGTGAGTCATTAAAAAAACGCTTATCTCTCTCTTCTAATCCTATTGACATTAAAGTCAGGGGTATTGGCAATAATATAGCGAGTAATATAGCCGAAAGCTGTGTAGTGACAATTAAATCTTTGAATACTTCATTTTGTACAACTTTTTCTTGTTTTGTACTTGCTGAATTGACAGGAGAACTACCTAACACTCTTATTGATAAAAATATTTTCAAATTGCCTAAAGATTTAAAGTTAGCCGATCCATCTTTTTATATGCCTGGACCAGTTGACTTTTTAGTTGGTGCAGATATATTTTGGAATCTATTAAAATGCGATCAAAGGGTATTAGGTCCGAATTTACCTATTCTAAGAAACTCCTTGTTAGGTTGGTTGATAGCAGGTCCGATAAATGTAAACGTTAATAATAATTCTGAAATTGACAATTTATTAACTAAATTTTGGCAACTTGAAGAGGTTCCTACTAAAACCGTTTTAAGTGAATCCGAAAAGACTTGCGAAGAACATTTTCTAAATAATACCTTTTGCACTAACACAGGTAGGTTTTGTGTAAAATTGCCATTGATCGATACACCAGATTGTCTTGGAGATTCATTTACTTTGGCTAAGAAACGATTTCTTTACTTAGAAAAACGATTTCGGAAAAATTATCTTTTGAAATCACAATATATAGATTTTATAAATGAATATGCCGATTTAGGTCATCTATCAGAATCTGTTATTTCAAATCCGGAAAACTCATATTTCTTATGTCATCATGCTGTTTATAAAGAAAGTAGTGAATCAACCAAGTTGCGAGTTGTGTTTGATGGCTCTGCTGCAACATCATCAGGCTTTTCTCTAAACAACCTTTTATTGGTGGGGCCAAACCTACAGGATTCTCTTTTCTCCATTTTAATTCGTGCAAGACAACATAAATATCTGTTAAATGGTGACATAGAAAAGATGTATCGACAAATACTTGTTAACGATACTGATCGCGATTTGCAGCTTATATTATGGAGAGAAGACGAGTCCTTACCCCTCAAAACCTTACGTTTAAATACCGTGACTTACGGAACGTCAAGCGCGAGTCATTTGAGCACGAGATGCCTATGGCAGATTGGTGATGAATGTGAGAATAGTCTAATAAAAAATATTACACAGAAGGATTTTTATGTGGATGACTTAATAACAGGTGCTGATGAAGAAAATCAATTACGTTTTATTAATGATTCAGTAATTAAAGCGTTACATACAGGTTGTTTTAATCTACGGAAATTTAAGTCAAATTTGCCAAATTTTCAAAATGATAGTACGGATAAACAAGATAATTTAACTTTCAGTGAATCATCGAACACACTCGGACTTGGTTGGAATCCAAACAATGACAATTTGCATTTCCCTACAATATTAGTTTCAAAATCTGAATTAATAACTAAACGCAGTATCATGTCAAACTCATTCAAAATATTTGATCCTTTAGGACTACTCAGTCCATATATTATTTTAGTTAAAATAATATTACAAATGTTATGGAAGGCCAAAGTTGATTGGGATGAGCCTGTCCCTAATGATATTAAAATGAAATGGGAAAATTTTAATGACAACCTATTATATTTGTCTCAAATGCAGATTCCAAGACGCACTATATGTGATTCTCCCACGATTATAGAATTTCATTCTTTTAGTGACGCTTCTGAAGTCGCATTTGGTGCTTGTATTTACATACGCTCTGTAGACCAAAATCATAAATTTAATATAAGGCTTTTGTGTGCTAAATCGAAAGTTGCACGTTTGCAACCTATGACCATACCACGTTTGGAGCTTTGTGCAGCTCTTCTATCAGCAAGGTTAACTAATAGCGTCCTCAAGTCTATAAGGTATAACCCAGCTCGTGTTTATCATTGGTGTGACTCCAAGGTGGTTCTGGGTTGGATCAATGGCAATCCTAGTAAATTAAAAACATTTGTGGCAAATAGAGTTGTCGAGATCAAAGAGACCACAAATATCTCATCATGGCGTTATGTTCCTACTAAATGCAATCCAGCTGATCTTATTTCAAGAGGCGTTGAAGCTATAAATTTAGTGAACAACGATCTATGGTGGTCCGGACCAACTTTTCTTAATCAATTAGAATCCGAATGGCCAATTACTAATTTTAATTACAAAGACTTGCCTGAAATAAAATCTGCTGTTGTAATTAATTCAACTGAACCTATTATAAAAATAGAAAATTATTCATGCTTCTCAAAGGTACAAAGAACCATTGCTTATGTCAAACGTTTTATCTATAATTTAAAAAATGCGTCTAACAGACATACTGGTTATTTAAGTACTAAAGAATTAAATGATGCTTTTTTCTTTCTGTGTGGCATCGCTCAACAACAGAGTTTTCCACAAGAATTAAATACTTTGGCCAATAAATGCAGCCTAAGTCCTAAATGTAAAATTTTATCTTTGGCGCCTTTTCTAGATAATTTAAATTTGATTAGAGTAGGTGGAAGGATAGATGCGTCAGATTATAAATTTGATAAAAGACATCCAATATTGTTAGATTCGTCTCACCATTTAACTAAATTACTTTTTAATCGTGAACACATAGCTAATCTTCATGCAGGTCCTCAGCTTTTACTGTCAATTGTGAGAGAACGAATATGGCCTTTAAATGGAAGGCGTCTAGCACGACGCACAGTCTACAACTGTGTTCGATGTAGACGAATTCAGGGTAAAACTTTGTATCCAAAAATGGGTGATTTGCCATTACAAAGAGTTACAGCTGATTTCCCTTTCCTCTCCGTTGGCATAGATTTTGCGGGACATTTCCTAATTTTAAATCGCAAGGGACGAGGTGCTAAGACAATAAAATGTTATTTATGTCTCTTTGTTTGTCTACGTTACAAGTGTATACATCTAGAAGCCGTTAGCGACTTGTCAAAGGATGCCTTTATTATGACACTTCGAAGATTTGTTGCGCGTCGTGGTAAGCCCATCGAAATTTTTTGCGACAATGGCCGTAATTTCGTAGCTGCGGCTAAAGAAATCGGTTCATTTTTAAAATATATTGCTGAACCTATATCTGATTATGCGGCTCAGGAGGGTATAAAGTTTAATTTTTCGCCATCGTATGCTCCTCATTTTGGCGGCATTTGGGAGGCTGGAGTAAAATCGGCAAAACATCATATTAGGCGTGTTATGGGAAACTCGTATCTAACGTTTGAAGAGATATCTACTCTCTTTGCGCAAATTGAAGCCGTCCTTAATAGTCGTCCTCTTTGCCCCTTATCCTCATCTCCTCATGACTACCTTCCGCTCACTCCAGGGCACTTCCTTATTGGAAGACCACTACGTGCAATACCAGTATCTGAATCAATTTTAGCGAATGTTAACGAAACCCAATTAAGCAGATATGCACGTCTTGAACTTATACGCAAGCACTTTTGGCAAAGATGGCAAAAAGAATATTTGGGCGAATTGCAACAGCGTGTTAAATGGAAAACTAATATGTCTAAATTAAATGTGAACGACCTTGTTCTGTTACAAGAGGACAACACGCCACCACTATCTTGGCGCCTTGGACGAGTTCTTCGATTATTTCCTGGACCAGATGGTATCTCCCGAGTCGCGGACATCTCTACTACAACCGGTTGCGTAAGGCGGCCGCTAGTGCGACTCTGCCCGCTACCAACTGTGGACGATCTAAAGGCTTGAAAGGCAACCTTTCAAGGGCGGGGAAGATGTTACGGCTTCAGGAAGCGCCTACTAAATAAATATAGCAATTCCGCATACACTAATTCATTTTACATTACTTTTAATTTTTTACCTACCTACATAAATATTTTTGTTTTTATATAACTTTTCACTATCGAACGAACGCTGTGTCTCTGTATCAAAAGTGAATAATATAGTTTTACTCCGAGGTTAAATCGTTTGATTTTAACTTCCATTAGAACCCACTAAAGTTCTAACAAAGGTGTTATCGCTTGTCATAAAACTTTTTTTTTTTAGACAATGTTGTGAATACCTGTAGTAGGTGTACATATGAAGACCTGAAAAAAAATCTGTAAGATTGTATAATGTAAGTGTTGCATATGTAAACTGTTGGTGTTCCTTAATAAAAAAAAAAATAAAAAAAAAAAAAAAAATCAATATAATCTTTTATAATATAAGTATGGAAGACGGTAATATGGATAAGAAAACATGTACAATACGATTTATTTCCTTTAAAAAACAATCTGATCCGTAATCACATAACGTGTACTACGTGAAATAACGTTGATGAATTTATTTTTATAAGAACTGACGAAGCGTTTCTCCATTCAAGAAAAATAATAAAAAAGAAACAATCGTTTTCCTAATGACATAAAGAATGTCTTAGTGAGAGAACTCAAGGAGATCCGAAGAGGCTCAAAATTATAAATGGCTTAAAGTATGATACTTCGGATATTGTTTTAAGCGGCCTTTGAATTTATCAAACTACGCCAATAATCATCTTCGTGATTTTATAGGTTTCCAGTGATTTAAGGTGATTCATATTTAAAACGATATTGAGCTTCAAATCGATTTTTTTAAAAATCCTATTGTGATGCGTAGAGTTCGTGAAACGTTATTTTATTAAGTAATTCATTAATATTTGATAATATCTAACGAAGATCGAGCGATTTTTACCTTTTAATTTACTTTTTATTTTTGACATCGTAAACTATATACTATACTATACATTAGTATATATATATAGTATACAATACAATACTAGCGATCCGCCTCGGCTCTGCACAAGTGCAATTTACTAATAAAAGTAACCGGCCAAGTGCGAGTCGGACTCGCGCACGGTTTGCGAAGGGTTCCGTACCATTATCTATGAAAACTACCTTAAATATTTATTTTATTCTGTTTTTAGTATTTGTTATTATATACAGAAATACATCATATGTGAAATTTCAACTGTCTAACTATCACGGTTCATGAGATACATGGCCGGACAGCGGAGTCTTAGTAATAGAGTTCCGTTTTATCCTTTGGGTACGGAACCCTAAAAAACGAGAGATCCGCTTAGCAAGAAAATTTTAAGTAGGTATATAATTTATTTAATAACGTTTATTTATTTATTACTTTAGCACGTTATTAACAATGTCGTTAATAATATCAAAATTAGTTTGAACATTTGTAATTTTCAAAATCATCAAGATTTGTCCACGGCTTATAGATTCAAAATTGGGTAATATTCACTGATCAATGTGTGAGTGTTAGTTAAATAGAACTCGACTCAAATGGTCGTCACTTGAAGGTGTTCTCTTTTAGTTCGTTAGTTCGACGTTCCAGGCTCAATTGTACGAGCTCTTTGTGGATTGTTAAGCTCTAAAACCGGACCAATTGTAAGTTATTAATATAGTATTTTAAAAGGTTTCAGCTGTACAAAATAATATTAAGTTGTAAAAGTTTTAATTAAAAAATATAATTGTTTTGTTTTACGTCACTTTTGATTTGACTATACTGAACTATGTGTAATTACACGTGTATCCGATGTACGTATAATAAAAGACTGTAAATGATCTATAAGGCCATATGCCGTGACGCGTATACTATATACTATTATTAGGTATAATAATAAGAAAGATATATTTATTTTAATAACGAAACTGATTTATTTTACTTCGTTTACATTTATTGATTTTCTTTATTTATGAATTAATTTTAACAACCGTCAATGTTGACGTTTCACATCCGCCACATTATTTTTTAGAGCCCAATTATCGCCGTCCTTTATTATATTAATGTTGTTAGTAGCAGGTCATTAAAGAGTTATTACTAAACGATTAGATGTCTGTGTAACTTTTGTCCTTAGGGTACAAACATCACGGAGGGTCATAAGCAAATACATTACATTATGTAACGGCTTACTGACGTCAAATTAACTTGATGAATATGCGTCTATATGTTATAATATGTTTAATTTCAAAATAAAAACGATTGCGGTGAAGTATCTTACATAATGTCAAGGACCGTTGGTAGTATTTCTAATTATACGACCACCACTGTATATACTCCTACTTTTTTTGGAGTCGGTTACACAGCATGTCAATAGTTTGAGATGAGGTTTACTATATTTACGTAACAAGGAAGACCAGGATAAATGAGAAAGCGAAAGATGTAGGAAGAAAAGTTTTAATGAAATATTTATCATTAACAAAATAGAAAATCAGGGAAGCGGTAAGCGGTCTAAAAACAATATTAGCATCCAATATCGATATAAAAACAGCTTTAAAATTACGTAATACCGATGGATAAAATATGTTTTTCTTGGATTTTATTAATAGCAGCCCTCGTGAAATCACTTTTTTTCTACGTGGCTTTTTAAAGGCACTCAGACTGTGGATTATTCATATATTTTATCAGATTAATATTATGTATGCGAAATCAAAGTTCTTACTTGATCACGACTTAAAACAGACCGGTAAGATTAAGAGAAAAATTAGTTAATTATATTTTACAAAAAAATTTACATTATATATGTATATTATGAATTAAAACGTTTTAATCATGAAGACATGATGACATGAAATGTCGAGTCTTGAGACCAAATGTCCGCCTTGAGAATTCATCTTAATGCTTGTAGCTTTGCGATAAAGTCGAAGCGGAAATTATGAATTCCTCGGTTTCAGATTTCAAAATATATCCTACAAGTTTCTGATGGATAAAGATTTTCGGCTTTACCTAAAAATATTTTTAATGTTAGTGACTCGTTAAGCTATGCTGTGTCTACTTTTTTAGAATATCAAATTAATGATGACAGAAAGAGAAAAAAACGATGTTTAAACCAATATCCACTAAACAACGTTGATAAGCGTAATGCTTTTATAAATAATTGGTTGACAAATGTTTAGTAGATAATAAAAAAAAGTTTAATTACAATTTTCTTAGTTATTATTTTTTATTTACTTAGAAAATGTATTCAAACATATAACCAAAAATGTTACCTTGTTATTATTAATGATAATAATTAGATTTATTTTAATCCTATTTCTTCAAACTCTTAAGACCTTAGATAAAATACAAGGTAAATATACAGAAATATAGTATGCATACATTAATATACTAAACTTTTCTTTAATTCCACTTTTCGTATTATGTTTTTTTAAAAATATATTTTTCAATGCAAATAACTAATAAAAATAAAGACATTTCCAATACGTGTAACATAACATAACATTCTTAACGTATGAAAGTATTTATAACGACTGATTTATTTACTTGAGATATAAAAGTTTAACTTCGAAAATCAAAACAATTCAATTTCTCAAAGAGCGATATGATTTGTTATTGAAGTATCGGTTTCCAATAACGAAGCTATAAGCGTATATACGAAAATTGAAGTCATCCCGATCTAATATCTCAAGCGACTCGTATCAAAGGGACTTTCAATTAGTCATAGAATTGAGTTGTTTGTGACCGTTGTTCGTGTATTGGTTTTAGACCTCTGACTGATGAGTAATGTCCCTTAACATGCATATAATCTTTGATTTGTACTCATCGTGTGTTCTGTCAAGCTGAGATCAAATTTATGGTCTTACTTTGGAAACCATGTTTTCTCTGAATAAGTAATTGTTTTGTATATACAAGATATTATTATTATTTTTTAAGTCATAGTACCATATAATACTATCGACAAAGAATTATTTATATTGATTTAAATCTGTACTAATATGATGAACAAAAATAAACTGTCTGTATGTATGTTACGCTTTCACGGCCTAACCACTCAACCAATTTTTATTGTTATTTGGAGTCATCTTCATTCTTATTGTATTCAAGCAAAATTTTTGTAGCAAAGATAATTAAAAAGTACTTTTTGAAATGTATAAAGACCTTTTAAAGGTATTATAACTACGATTATGTTATTATAGTTAAAATAAATCAACACATGGTGGTTGGTGTCCGGATTTTTCCTGGGCCGCTGTATGGATTTTTATGTCGTAGCAAATTATATAATCGATCAAAGTGAATGATCCGTTATAATGCATTTTGCTGTATTTTGATAATTTTATATACAAAACATATATGACAATAAACAATTACCAAACAGCTATTCGATGCGCTACCAAAACGTTTATATAACTGTGTGATACAACAGTATTTAGTAGTTATGCTTTGTTATAAACTCTCACTAAGTCCGCTTTGATAGAATTATTCGAAATAGTAGCTTTAATAGTTTTATTAAGTTGCCTGAGCAAGTTATTAAGTAAGATATAAAAGTAGTAAATAATGATTAATTAGTGATGAAACACAACTTTTTCGTACGTGGTTAAGTTTTCATAATGTAAATAACACCTCGGGTTTATTGATTAATATTTGCTCTAAGCCACGGTGGTAATTACTAGTGGCTAGGTTCACTTTACGGTGTTGCATAAATTCTGAGAAGTTTGATCAAACTATTTCGGTAGGATGGAGAATTTGTTGTTAAAATTAACAGAAGATACACTAATCGTATCATCATAGGCCTCTTATTTGATATTTCTTCTTAGTCAGAGATACATTACGTTGACCTTTTTAATTTGTACAGTCATCCTTTACAAAATAGTTTAGATAATGATAATACTTTTCACATAATAATGTGATTGATAAAATAAAATAAAATCTGTGTTGTACTATTACAGAAGCTGATGAATAATAAGAAGTATACCTACATGAGACTGAATGCTTAACGCGCGTCACATTGCACGCAATAGGCATGTGTCACGTTTTAGTACAACAATGAAAGAAAACTGATATTTTTAATATGCGATCATTTTGTATTCAAATATTTAAATCAATGCGACAGACGGAGGTCTTTACGGATGACGTACTGTTCAGTGGATCTTTCTGGAAAATTACCATTAATAGTTCGCCTTTTATACCTCCAACATAGGACTAAGTTTAAAAAAAAAGAAGTAATATTTCAATATGTAATTACTACACATGAATAGTTAAATATTCTATAATTGAAGACATGAGTTGAGTCACAAATAAACAATTTCATAGAAATTAGCATCAGTGTTAATTCTTATTTTGCGAATTTTGAAGCAAATGCGTGATTTTGAAAAGCAAATATTATGTCGTTTAATATTATCGGGTAAATATTAAATGAAGCAATAAATTGAGTTATTGATAAAAAGTATGGACAAGATCAAAAATAGAATAAATGAAAATAATAGACGAAATAAACGAATTTATCATCGTGTTCGTATAGGGATATAACATCTTCAGTTATGACATAAAGTAAAAATAAAGCAAATGTTACATACACTCAAGTCTTCAATTATGAATCTGTCGAATTTGTGAATAACCTATTAAATAAAGATTCTTTGCTCGACTCTGCTTAGAAGGCGAAGAATTTGGACTTGCGAGCTTAATTCCCCATACAACTTCTTCGGCTTCACAGACAACAACAATTATATAATAATTATACATGTTTGGAATTTACCTGTAGTATGTAATTTCCTTGCAACATTTTGTTTTGTTACATTTTAGGATACGAATTCATCTAAAACAATAAAATCTTGAACAAAACAGATACTTTTATGGGTTTTTGGTTTTGAAATACTTGGTAGAGCGAAGCCAACTCAATACAATATTATGAACTAAGTACTGTTTGAGCGTATTTATTGTAAAATACAAGTTTGTTTTTATTAATAATAAAGAATAATAAATAAATATAAAAAACATTAAAACAAATTAATGTGTGAAAAATAAAACGTCAATTTTTACAAGAATTTTTTTTAACTTCAAACCATAAAAGATTTTTTATTACAATGGGGGCTCGACAGTATTTTGTTAAATTTTTACCTTCAGGCGCTAAGGGGAGATTGCGCCCTTACAACGCCCTCTAGCGTTTGACTCGAGTACTAGAGTTTTGCTTTTTTTACCAATGTCTGATTCTTAACCCTTTCTCGGCAGGCTATTAAAAGAAGTCGTAAAACCTTAACTTGAAGGATCAACTCGAACAACTTCGTCTACTCGTACTTCTTCGTCTCCTTGAGTAAAAGCATTTTGAAGTCATCTTGAGTAAAAGGTCTTTTTGAATCAAATATATTTTCATACATATAATTTTCTAAAACATTAAAAAATAAAATTAATAATAATTTCGAAGTAAAGAGTTAGTTTAAATGCGATGACCGTAATATATAAATGTGTTGGAGAGGAAAACATATGTTTTAAATTCGTTTAAATATAGTTTAACAGTATGGGCTCAATATCATATTGATGGATTATTTTCATTGAAATTAAATTATTGCGAGCTCAAAGGTTTATTTATTCTGACTTGAACTGTTATCGTCCAGAATACGATTCAATTAGAAAACAATCGCCAATAAATGAAATATGACACGTCAAAATTCAAATGTCATATAGAATATAATGTCAAATATATAATATTTCATTTTGTTTTATTTTCATTCTTCGATAACATGGCATGGATTTGTTGATTTTCTTGTCAGGCGATACAAATATATTTGTGATTTTTGTTTTGAGGAGTCAGAAATGAAAAATGACACTTTAGAACAGTTTTCATTTGTTTAATTATTATTGGGTGGTAGGCCTTTGTGCAAGCCCCTCTGCTTCTATCGCCAAAGAACAATACCTTGTATTGTTGCGTTCCGGTATGAACGGTGAGTGAGCCAGTGAACAACATGCACAAAGGACATCAGGTGCCAGGGCTCATTTGCCATTTGTAATTCTAATTAATATATGTAGATCTTAAAAGAGTAAAGAACTGGGTGTCTTGACGGTTCGTTTTGGTAGAATCCACTTTTCGAACCGATGATAGTTCCACCGATTTTATGTAATGACTAAATAACAGAAAAGTGCAAAAGCTTACTCTAAAAAGAAATAATTTGTCATAACAATGTCTTAATTATTTAAATCAATCTATTTGTAATAGATCGACCAACATTATCGAATAATTAAATATAATTTTAATCAAAACAACTTTTATAAATATATAGATTATTATAGGTGTTAGATACGTCAAGTGTCATCATCGTTATTATCATCGATTCGAGATTTCCATAATGCCAAGAAGAATAAACAAGAAGTTCATTAGCTACGCATTTAAAATCAATTGATGATACAATGTTAATTATTCCTTTCTGATCCATTTGAGTTCTTTTGTCACGAATATATATTCAATTAATTAAAAAGCATGCGTACGCTTTTAAAAACCATCCAACGAAATCGCGAAACAACGCGAGACAACGAAATATTAGACTGTTTGTGATATTGGCTTTTAAACGTACTGAAAGCTTTTCAGTGTATAAGTAGTGTTTACTAATGTTGTATATATAGGATACAATATGATTTTGCTGATTTATTCAAAAATAAAACTTTGTTAATATTAATTTTCTATCAAAAGGTATCTTTCTGTTAAAGAAAATGATTCGAGTTTTAATTTGTCGAACTCCTTCGTTAAAAGTTGACGATCGAACGGCTTATACTTTTACCGATGTTAGTTTCTTAATGATGGTTTTATAATAGAGAAATAATAGAATATGCTTATATCAAAAATTGCCGTAATTTTTTTTATTCATTTGAAACGATGCGAAATGAAACTTACTACATTGTGCCATTGATGTACAAAAATTGTACGACGTCAAACAAAAGACGAAATAAGACCCCACGTGTAGCTTGGTACAAATAAAAATGTGTAACAAATAATGAATTAAAACCAGTAACCATGGATTATAATCCTCACGTGCTGTCCACTGAACCATTCAGCTCTATTTAGTTCATAAATCCATTTCTAATTTCAATTACACGTCACGCATACGTTGCTGTCGAAGGTTAATTAAAAATAATCCCTTTATTAGGCTCAACAGAGATTGCATTTTAACCCTCGCAGCAAACATATGAAATACCGTATACCATTAGTGCGATCATGTTTGCTTCGGACAATTTCTGCTTAACTTTTATACCCTAAAGGTATAATAAGGTCTTGGTTTATATATCGCTCCAAGCAAGCAGGGCTCAGATAATACGTTACACGTGTACGAAGATAAATCGAGATTTGTATAGTGTAAGTTATATTTTAAAGGCCACTTAACAGACAAAAATATGGTAAAGAGGTAAAGTTGACTATCTACGGTGATTTGATAGTTGTGTTAAAAGCTTGGGTTCAGTTATTTTCCCTTTTGTATGCTTTTTTATTCCCTCCCTTTAGGATCCTTTTATAAAAACTGGTTATATTTAAAAATGTTTTCAAAGGGATCTTTTAATAAGTAGCCCCGTTTAAATGAAACGTATAATAAACGTATCATAACCAGTAACATTTTAGATTCAGTATCAAAAATGTATATGTACGTAGATATATGAATTTGCTTAACAAATTGCATACTGACCAGCTCAATCCCTGCATATGTTTCGCAAATGAAGTTGAGACAATAATAAAATAAAAATCGGACCACAACGACTGGACTTCACTCACCCTCCTCTTTCGTAACTCAGTGGGTGGCTTCTATAATGCAATTGTAACCTTTGATTGCTTTTGAAATTTAATTATTGGCGGAATGGTTTGCCGTACTTATTAATATTTAAAAAATAATTAAAACTTTACCGATCCTGTATTGCAAGTAGCGTATATGGAATTATAAAAAACAAATTTGCTTACGACAGTATAGTATACGATACAGTATCAATACAAACAGTTTTATATTAATATTACAATATAACGCTCTTATAATCTATATATAGATATGGAAGACGAACGAAAGATGGCCGTATCGCTACGACTGTGATCTTTTGTGGACAAGATAAATAATATCTAAGGCGTTGAATGAATCATGTTATTTGTGGAATAAATATAATATATGAGATTATTTTAAATAAAATTATAGAAAATAAACATTCCTCCTGACAGTAACTGCGCATGTGATAACAAAATGTACAAGTGTGTACGCAGACATAGATGCAGTGTCTATTTCCCTCACTCTTATAGTCTAATGGCTTTAATCCGGTACAACAGGGGATAGATTAGGCGCAGGACCAACGGTTTTACCTGCACTTGGAAGTCCGGGAGTAATAAACTACTTCCTTTGCGAATTTGATGACGGAAAAATTCAATAACTTCTATTGACTTGAATCGAGATTCGAACTCAGGGCCTTTTTTAGTAACCATCAGACCATCATAACATATTATATAAAAGTAATATAAATAAACAACAATTCGTAAAGATACATTTACTCGTAATTTAAAAAAAAAATATTTTTTTATGTAGTTATTATTACCAATTCCACGCGCGTATTTGCGGCTTCGTATTTGGTTCTATCTGTCACTCAATTGTTATGATGGCGCCGGAAACCACGAGCAGTTGTCGTGAAATATTAACTACGGGGACATTATAATTATTATTTTCAGCTAGATGGTTTCGTAAACAACTATTCTGAATATTCGAAGATAATATTCATTTATCAATATCAGAAAAAAGTCTAAATGGGGATAAATTGCTAAAGTTTATAAATATGGTGTAATTCAATTTAAAAAATCAGTTATGTTTAATACGAAATATGCTGAATTTATTATTGAAACTATACAACTACTACTTAATACTAAAACTCATTAATGACTATTTACTCACTTTAATGGTATTTTAGCGGTTCATTTCAACAATTAGCAAATGTTAAGCAAATAACTGACAATTTAATTAAATGTTAACAAATTCGAATGGTTACTACAAATAATAAAAGACATAAAAGTGACGCCTATGAATGAACAACGCAATACGGTATTCAATAACACCGAAGGGGTGATTCCTTTTATAAATTTTAATGGTAGAGTATGCCAATTGTGGTGAGTTTGTTAAAATTATCAAATAATTATTATATACGTAAGGAAACGTCTTAACTGACTGACCACAGTTTAGTCTATAAGACTTAATGTTTGCCTAATTTTGTTTTTGAGCGGTTTGAAATTGTTTCTGTGAATATTCAAAATTAGCTACAATTTTAATACGCCAATGTATATAAAAAAGTCATATTTTTGGAATTAGACAAACTTTAAGTGCAAAAAACGCAGGATTGTATAATTTATTATTTCGCGGTAAAAGCCGCGACGGATTTATTAAATGTTAACTACATTGTGATATTACTTACTGTAGAAAATAATATTCGAAAATGAACATAAAACAAAAGGAATATACGAAAATTGTACGCGACAAAATTAATTTATACATATATAAACTTCGCTTGTATTAATCTTAATAGTTGTTTCAGTTTTCTAAGCATTTCTTCTGATTAAAACAAGATTTAAAAAATATTTTTAAATTTTAATGAACTTGGTTTTACTGTTTAATATTTCGTTCCGTTTTTAAACGCTTTTGTTCGTTTATTTTTGTTTAAGGAACGTACAGCGAAAACTGTAATTGGGAACCATTGTCTGGGTCAAATGAGTCCTTATAAAAGTTATTTTTTACACTTCAATAGAGCTATGAAAAAGTTTCACGATATTGATACACTAAATAGGAAGTCTGTGAAAGTAGTACCAAACTACATAGTATTCTTTAAAAATAAAATGCTTTGTGTCGACGAATCCATATTAAATCCCTCGTTGCGTAACCGCAGTTTATTAAAAACATAAATGTATTTGGTCCTTCGTTGTTTTGAAATGATTTGTTTCGAAATAATCTCACAAAAATATTTCAATAGCGTCGTATTTGCTAGCAATAGAAAAAAAATCTAAGAAAATTCTGGTATCTTCGGAACAATACGAAAAAATATCTAAGATAACGATAATATAGGTTACGTACGACGTAGGTAGTGCTTAGTACAGCGACAATTCAAATTCAAATTTTATTTACCATGAAATGAATCGTATCTACATCGGAAAACCTATTATTATGTGCATTGCATTCTTAAATTATTTGCACAATATCTATCCACATAAGATACTTAAGCAATAATGTTCTATTCTTTGAATTCAATATTCGAAATATAAATTCTATATCATTCAAAAGATTATGTCGTTATGACTATTTTGTATTACGTAATTCGAAACAATTAAAAATTGTGCATATTTAAAATTATTATTAAGACCATATCTACGAGTATCTATCTACAATAATCACAATATTCATTAATATCATATTCGAAAATGAAATTGTATTAAATTTAATTAAATATAGATCTTAGTCAATAATATTAATAAATTGATATATATTTTTTATATAATTTAATAGTTAATCAAGTTATTTACAACCGCTTCTACAATTTACTTTATCTAATAATGTTTAAAGTAAAAACTTTACACTGATTGTCCATTTATATAAATTAAAATTATGGTTTTTTTAAAATTTAATAACAAATAATTTGTACGGTATAATGGATGTTATTGTCATTTAAATTGTACACGAAAAAGTTTGATTGAAATCTTTTTAATAACTGGCCTTAATTGAATCCTGTATGCATCAGTAATACCTTTTATGTATCGAAGGGTCCGGCAGGGTTTGTACTAAGCCTGCAATAATAACATCAAAGTATGTAGCGTTTCCCCGCTTGATACATAAGCTACATCATTGTTATTAAGGTACAAAGCAGCGAAAACACGTCTGGACTGGTTTGTCTGGATCACGTAGAGTACCTAGGGTGTTGCTAGGTTTCATGCAAGGGAGATTCGAAAGGGTGCGGATATTAGGGTCGTAAATACGCAGTTTGGAAACGGTATAAAAGGCGGGTTTGTTATGGTATGACTCATTTTATCTTCAACAACCGTCGAGTTCATACCTTAGGGCCGTGGCAGCGTCGAGCATTCAAAACAGTCCTTAATTCTGTTTTGTAATCCATGCGAGCTGCCACGGCCCATTGCGCTGATTATTAAAAAAGTTTTATTTTCCATCGCATTGTAATAGAATGTCAGCAAACTCAAATTCAAAATCCGATAATACTATACAAGAAAACCATCGTACAACGAAAAAAGCGAAACCAAAACCACAGAAGAAAAAAGCAGCAACAACACAAATTGAGAAAAAAGCACAAACTATCAACCTGCAAGTAGTAATTCTGGCTGTTATAAAATCTAAAGAACAGGAAGCAAAAACCGAAGCACCAATATGAAAAACAAATTAATAGAAGATAGTTGGCAGTCAAAAATGTTCCAGACAACGCGCTCCGCTACGAAATTATTCCAGTTCTATTCAAGATAAAACAGACATAAACTAGCAGGCATAATATGAGGTATTTCTTTTTATGTCATTATCTTTTATGTACGACTAAATACTCAGAACTTATTCCGAGCCGCTCAGCGAACTATTAAGTCTCAATTACTCCGGGATTTTATTAATTTAAATGGGTGTAAACTTGAACGAAAATATCATTTTATATTTTTATAATTTTAAGTCTTATATGCCATTTCCGTAGATTTTATAAGGATAAATAGAATAGGATGTGTTTCCTGTGTGCTTTTGGGTAACTTTTAATAAGTCAATTGTTTGAATGACATTATTGTATTTTTAAAGAACGATTTAATGTTTGATTAATTACCATTTCAATTTTGAACAGCTTTTTGGCATAATAATTGTGTTTTTTACAATGACAATTTTTTTATTTTACAACTTTGCAATGGACACTTTATCGTTATTTAAAATAACGCATTAACTTTGGTACTAATTATGATACAAAAAATTGTTTTTACATTACAATAACTTATATTATTCGCATTTAATCGCATATATCATATGTAATCATTTAGGGATAGGTAAAACAGACACTATTCTATTAAGTATAATTAGGATTCGTACTAAATATTTTAATGTATCAACTGAGCACTATCACCACTATTCATAGACTTAAGAAGTATATTTAGTATTGCGGTAATTCTATACAACCATGGATACTAACAAATAAAACGAAAAAAGCGGTACCAAAACTATGATACAAGAACGCAGCATCCGAGCCAGCAGGGATAAAGTCGCGAATACCTTCATTTAATTCTGAGAGTAAAGATATCCAAGGAATTAGCAGCAAAAAACGAAACATCGCAATGAAAGAAATAATACACGAACAAAAAAAAAACCATGGACTGAAAAAAAGTCCAGTCGATTTGTTACAAAATAATTCAATACAAAAGAGAAACTCGCACTAAAATAGCTGGCATAATTTATTCATGCTCATTGATTTCTTGTAATATGAAATAGTTTGCAACTGTTTAGAGCCGCTCAGCGAAAGTTCTTATTCGTGAATATATTCCTCTGATGAAGTTAAAGATTTCAATGGTGAGTTGATTGCGAACATAATTCATATATTCTTATAATGTTAAGTATTTAATATGGCATTTATGTAGGATGGGAATTAATAAGGATGTGTTTTTTTACGCGTGTCTTGGTATTGCTTTCTTTTATCTACTTTATGAAATAGTTTATTTTGTTTTTAATGAATAATTTAATGTTTGTTTAATAACTATTTCAATTTCAAACAGTTTATAATTATTGTATTCTTTTACATTTAAAAACTTTAATTTCATTTATAAAATGTCTAGGCTTTATCACATAGAACCTAAATTGTGATTATTTTTTCATTGAAAAAAAAAAATGAATGTCTCATTACATTGCAATAATATTCATTGCTTTTTATCACATGTAATAATTAATATTTAATCATTTAAGAATATGTAGAACAGACCCTTTTCTATTATTTATAATTAAGATTCGTACTATGTTTTCTATTTACACCACCATTCATAGACTTAGGCAGTAGATGTTAGATGCTATATTGGACTTTAAGTATATATGCCAATATAATATACTTTCGAGGTCGTCTGAGCCCATAACGCTACGTACGCTAAGCTACACACACTACGCTCACACACTACGATACACAACATTGGGTTAATCATTTTATTATGAACGCGTGTTTAGCATTAAGGTAAGGTCCGTGGTTATTAGCCTAGTAGTAGTTACAGCTTTTTGGATTTATATAACTCTTTCGATAAACGAAGACATTTGATTTGACGAATGTCGAGTTTCTTGCCGGTTCTTCTCGACACAGTCACTCCGAACCGACGGTAGTGCCTCCTCTTTGACAGTTTTTAAATTTGATTAATTATTATATCTGTAAAACACCACGGACTTGAAATATTTATATAATACAGAAAATAAATATGTATACGGATGAATAATGTTTTTTATTTTTTCCTATTTGATAAATAATCATATAATATAATTTTTAACACTATTTAAAAATAAAAATAATTCGTTTCAATTTAAAAATAAAAATTGACAAATATACTGAGATATTATCAATTATTAAGTTAATATAAAGTCCGGGCTGTGTGAGGGCCGATACGACGCCGACGTCGTCTCCACCGAGCAGGATGGGGGCTATCCTTTCCCTTTCCCGCTCCGTCATCTCCTTCTGGACCATGACGATTTCACAGAAGAAGGCTACGCCCCACAACGCCGATTCACTGCTAAGCATCGCTGACACGATTTCTCGCGAAGAAGAATACTTGTATGCTAGGCTATGTTGCTACCACCATTTAAAGGAATGGCTTAAAATTTAGTTACTAAGAATCACCCACACATATTTAAAGGTGAAGTTAATCTATAAATTATAATTCATTTGAATAAAAAGCTTTTAATTTTAATATCTGTAACAAGTCAGACTTTAAAACTTGAATTTGGCATTCGGTATTTTTGAGAAATGGCTACGTCTTGTAATTATTTGAAGTAAACGTGTAAACTGCCGGTAGATTGAAGAACCCGAATTCAATTGTGTCAACTGCTTTGTCAACTTTCTTCCAACATAGGAAGGAAACAGAAGGGATAATATTTTTCACTTTCATACTCTTTGTTAAAAACTAGTGAATTCGTTGTAATATAGATTTAGTTTGTTTTAAGCAACTATACGAGACGACTCGTACACCGATAGTGGCACGTTGTTAGTGCTACGCCACACTGTAAAAAGTTTCTACTCATTCGGATAAAAAAACGCAATGGACATATAGAATATCTACAAATCCAAATCATTGTTTTTTTCGCCTTCAAATTATTTCAATCATAAAAATATCCATTTGTTAGTTGTGAACAAAAGATAAGACCAATGATTTTATTTTGTTAGGATACATGAGCTAAATCGTGATTATTAAGGTACAAAGCAGCGAAAACATGTCTATGCAGGTTTGTCTGGATCATGTAGTGCCTGGGGTGCTGCTAGGTTTCATACAAGAGATTCGAGAAGGTGTGGATATTCGGGAAGTAAATATGCAGCTTAGAAATGATATAAAATGCTGGAATATTATGATATAGCTCATTTCATTCTCATTGATTCTGGCAGTAACAACGAGCAAAGAGCAGGCAATAAAAAATGAAGCACCAAAATGAAAACAAAACAATAGAAGTTGGACAGGTGACAGTCAAAAATAATCCGGACCACTCATTTCGCTATTAAACTATCCAGTTCAATTCAAGATAAAACTCACTTAAAATTGCAGGCATAATATGAGGTATTTTTTAATTTACTTTTCTTAGATGTATTGCTAAACTGCCAGAAGCTGTTCACAGCCGCTCAACGAATTATTAATTCTCATTTATTTTGGTATTTTGTTATTTTATTAATTTAAAAGGGTGTAATATTAACTTGCGACTTTAGTCTTATATGCATTTTCCGTAGATTTTATAAGGAAGTATAGAATAGGATGTGTTTGCTGTGTGCTTTGGTGTAACTTTAATATGCCAATTGTTTGAAAGACATTATTGTAATTTTGAAGAATTACTTAATGTTTGTTTAACTATCATTTAAATTTCGAACGATATGTGTTCTTTAAACATTTCAATTTTTTTAATTGTACCACTTTGCGTTGGACCCCTTTAAAGTACAATAGTTTGAGTTAATAAGCATTAACTTATGATTTTTGAAACGCTTCGTAACGTGACTGCTTTACCCGAGACTTACCAACCTAACGCCATCTAGCGTATACAGATAGTACTTATAATAATTTAGCAACTCTCAAGTACTAATTTAAATTATATTTAATATATTATAATTAATAATAAATATTATCACTTCTGTTGAGGGTCCCGAGACGCACACGTTTTTTTCTATTATGTATAATTAAGATTTGTACTATTTTTATTGTGTAAATTGACTGAGCACTTTCACCACCACCATTCAAAGACGTAGGCAGTAGATGTTAAATTGATATAGAAATATGTATGCTTATATTGGACTTTGAGTATATATGCCGATATAATATACTTTCGAGGTCCTCTGAGCGTACGTAGCGTTATGCTACGTGCGCTACGTTACACAAACTACGCATATACTACTCATATTTTACTTTTGCTTTAACAAATGTTGCGGGTTTTTTTAATAACGTTACCTTATGTATCCATGGTATTAATCGGAGTTACAAATAAAACAATTAACTTTGTTATTTTATTTAAAAAAATTAAGTATGGTTGAGTCGTGGTTTTAAAAAGTCATATCAACTGACTTTGACACCTTATATTTAAAAAAAAGTACTGCTCTACCCTTGGCCTATTACTAGATACTAACTAATACAGCTTGCACAACACAAATGAAGTCCGTAGAAACAAAGTCAAAGTCATCAACACAAACGCAATATCGAGTCCAGGGGTAACACACAAGCCAAAACCAATGAAAGGCAAGAACGTCAGTACGAAAGTAACATTATTACGAAAAGATGCGCAGTAAACGAAGGAACGTAGCTTATTAAACTGAATGATAATAACCAATAATGAATCGTTACTAACTGATCTCACTCTATCACATCTATTCATTCCATTTACACTACTGTGAAATCTTTGAGTACACAAAAGTATTATTTATCATCGCATAAGTTTATACTATACGGTCCTTTTGCAAAAAATAGCAATAAAATTTATTAAAAAGTGGCAAGTGATGTAACCATTTTGAAATTATAACTAAAGCATAGCTACTTAATGTTACGTTATTAAAAAAAAAAAACTTGTATATATACATACAGGGATGTCCCAATGCGTACTCCTTATTAAATAGGTCTACTTAATTTGTTTAACTTTATTTCTAAAATAGTACTATATCATGAACCTGGGCTTGCTATATAAATACGGAAACATTACTAATATTGTAAAACTAGTGTTGTAAAAGGGTTTGTTTGGTTGTTTATTACGTTTTCACGTCTTAAATACTCAACTGATCATAAGTTTGCGTTCTTATTGTCTGGGGTGCGGAAAAGGGCATACCTAGTACCTTTCTTATACGCAGACAGAAACTAGTACAAATTTATAAAGATAATATATTTGTCAAATAATTTCGGTATATGTAACTAGCTAATCGTCTCGGCTTCGCAGGGGTAGATAAGAAGAAAAATGTATTTTTAATAGGTTTTTCATAAAATCCGTTCTTAGTTAGCGTCTTCGTAAGCGGGAAGGAGTAGGTGTGCCAAATTTCAAGTCAAACGGGCGAATAGTTAAGGAGATCTCGTGATAAGTGAAATATATAAACCACTGATTTTTGTTGTATTTAGATAATAAGCATAAATATACGAGGCTGGATAGTGGTTTTCATATTTTCCTATTTATTAGATTTTTTTAACATTAATATGAAGAAAACAAATAGATCTTAATTTCTTCTTTGCTTCTTAAAATTTAACTTACACTATGTGTTAAAGGAGTTTCATCTCTTCGTACGAGAGTTCAAATAATATCTGAATCGTTTAAGCGTGATGAAAGAGATTAAAATCCCATAATACCTACATTCATATGTTTGGGTCCTTTTCCCTGCAGGCTTTCCCCAGCCGTGGAAGAATAATCTTTTATTATTACATCGGAAAATAATCGTAAATACCTTTTGACATATCCATTCATTTAATATTCTTGAACTATACCTTAGCCTAATAGAGTGAGCTATGGTTTTTTAATACGAATCGATACAACTGCACGGGGTGGAGTTTTAAGTTTCTTAGTAGACATTTTCATAAACGACATCGATGGTGGAAAATTATCCAACAAAACACCATGAATTCCTTCATAAAAAATGAAGTAATAATACGTTAGAGTACGTATTGCTTCTATAATTAAGTACCCCTGATTAGTTTCTATTTCTTATGAGTTACATGATTTTATTATTACTTCTTGTATAATAAACCAGTTTTGTTGGATCACCTCAAATAGATATCAAGTCAAGTACCGAACTCTATAAATTATCATACATTGGTTAATCTGCTTTGTAATTTTACGAAAAGTATTAACTTTTCTCTTTTCAATATGGAATAAAAAGGTTTCACAATAATTCAAACACACAAAAAAACAATCTAGATTAATAACAATGTTTGCTTTTAAACATAAACGGGGATGATGGACATGGGTATAATAATTCAAAGGGGGCAGATTGCCGGGGGCTGTTATTAAGCTTAGTGCATACATTTAGTTTTTATTGTAAGTCTGAATAATCATGCAATTTCATACTTTCGTTATTAAAAGGGGTCCCTTTGAGAGTTGCGAATGTCCATCTGACAATTCTTCTCACCGTATCAAATTTACGCACGTGCAACTTAAGCCCAATAATACATGTACATTATATAAATTTAATACAAAGGGAGCCTGGCAGATGACAGCTAAGCCCTCAAACAGGATTTCAAGGTTCAATATGCTAGTACATAGTAAGCTCTAAATTGACCAGCGTCAAAGTACAAAAGCAGCCCTTTTATTCGGTCAAATTACATTCCTTATATAAAATCTTGCCAGAGATTTTTTGTTTGCTTAAAAATGAAAAAGACTAATATAAAATAATTTTATATTATTACCGTATGTGAGTTTTATAGTTAACATGTTAGTTTGTGAAATACTGAGAGTAAGATTGATTATTAAAAAAAAAAAAAATCTAAACACTATATAATCGTACTGTAAATAATAATCAAAAAAGACAAAACTAGGTTTGTTTTAGTCAAAGACGAAACTCGTTTTGTTTATAAGTATTTTTTTCACTTGAAAGTTTAATTGTGTCTTTTTAATAAATTTATGATAGTCTCAATATTCAATCATTAGGTGTATATAAAAGGAACAAAATGCACGGGATTAAATCTGGTTGGATTACTCTGTTGTGATCGTTAATTGCGAAAGGGGAAATTTCGTAGCCCCTTGCTTGCTTTTTGCAAGTTCAAGGTCATTAACAACCCTTCTGCAGGGCTTATTATATAAACATTCAGTTACTACGCTGTTGAGAGCATTCGAAACTAGAGTTTAGATAGAGGTAAATCAATTAATTTTCAATATTATTATTTATTGATTAAAAATTTCAACTTTTTATATTAATTTTTAACTAATAAATTATTTTAAATTATTTTTTGTTTTAAAACTAGTGCAGGATTATACTGTTTTTCTTAAACGATAAATCAGATATTAAAGTTTTTCAGAAACCAGAATAATAGAAAAGTCTGAAGTGTGAGTGGAACTCTATAAATCTTACACTCGCTTGAGAAATGAAAATGCAATTAGACTTCTAGTAATTTTTTTATAACAAAGTATTGAAAAAACGTTAATCACGTTCTGTGTTCCTTCGCTATAATCTTTCAATGAATTAATTTATTAAAACGGAATTAAGCTATCAGCATAATTTGTTCAGCATTGTTTCTTTTAAATTATAAAAAAGTAAAGTTGGGACCAACCTTGGGACCTAAGGTTTGTTATTATACCTGTAATTATGCTGGCTCACTCAAGCCGAATACAATTATAGTAAGTAGAGCAGTTTAGCGATAGAATAAGTTAGTGATCACATAAAACAATATATGAATGTGAATTTAGCTTAGTTTTTGAAAGAATAATATGATTAATTTTATTTATATTAAACTATGCTGTTACGTTTAGTTTAACTAGCAACGGTATTAACCTATTCACGTTGCTTAGACTATTTCGTATGTTGGCTATTTATTACAATAGCTCACGGAATAATTGCGAATACGAGTGTCTAATGAAAGTAAATCACGAACAGTATTTAACTAAGTGTCGTGATGACACGCTTTACTTAATTTTATTTTATTAAATAAAGTCATTGTTAATTTCGATCTATAATAACGTGTGGTGTAAATACAATGTTAACGGTTATACTACAAAAATCTTTATTTGGGCTTTTAGTTATGATTTGTTAAAAACGAAATTGTAACGTAATCCTTAATTTACTTTTAACTTGTGTGATGAGCGCTCCTTAATATTCTTAAGATTAATGAAATTAATTACTATATAAGCCGAGATAACCCAGTGGTAAGAACACGTGAATCTAACCCATTGATCGTGGGTTTAAACCCGAGCATGTACCACTGAATTTCATGTGTTTAATTTGTGATTATAATCCATCTCGTGCTTGCCGGTGAAGGAAAATATCGTGAGGAAACCTGCATGTGTCAAATTTCAATGAAATTCTATCACATGTGTATTCCACAAATAAAATAAACATAATACAAATAAAAATAAGTATTTGTAATGTGACTGCGACGTTTGCTAAATAACATATTGAAAGCAACCCGTGATTTGTTCAACTCGTTTAAAATCATGTAGTTTCTAGGTTTTATTGCATTTAACGAACTATTGATGACGAAACTTAGTTGTGCGATAATGTTGGTAGAATATGAGACCTAACTAAAAGTAAGTAGATTAATTATCGGTCTATAGAACATTTTCCATTTATTCCCGGAATAATATAACCTGAAATTGTTCTTTTGGGGTCAGTTTCATAAGCAACGTGTAGTTCACGCTTGCACTAGCTGTGCAAACTTACCTGGTGTGTTCAACTGAGTGCGCTTAGTTTATTGAAACAGCGACGGCAGCGCATTTTTTTTTAAATATAACAATATGTAAATGGTAGATATGGTTATTATTATATTTTTATATTTTCACATGTGATAGTAATTTCTGGCTAATAAAGTATATTTCATAGACGTGTTGTAAATTATTTTTACACTTGAATTAACAGAGTTCGCTGGCAACTCGTAACACAATCCAGTGGGCACTGTTTATTTAAGCTCTATGGACACATTGGTCTTTTTTTCACGATGAAAATCGGCTCGCGTGCAACATCCAATAAAATGCAACGGGTACCTGTCTATCCGAAACATTGCTGTCAGCCAATTTCTTTTAAATTTCATCGCAATGGTATGAAGGCTTTTTTAAGCTTCGTTTCATTAGTTATACCAATGGAATGATAAGTTTCGCTTTTGAGTGAATGGTTAATATTTCTACGTTCGTTTTAATAAAGTGTAAAGTGTTCAAGCGTTGATAAAATGTGTGTGATTTGTTGAAACTAATATGATGGGAACGCAAAAACGACGAGTGCGCTTGTTATATCGTTCGTGTTACTTATAATATTTGTAATGGTAAATCGAGGAAAAAAATATCCTTCAAATTATAAATATATATAGTGAAATGGCCTTTTTTATTCTATTCGCTTAGATTATTTAATGGAAGAAATAAATCATGCTAAATATACTTTAAATTTAAATTTGATACTGTAATATCTATAATTAAAATATATAGATGATCATATTATTACGTTTTCCCCGGACGGTTATATTAAGACATTGATCACATAGATTGATAATTGGTTTTGTAAAAAAAAAAAATCTTCAATCTATTACCTGATTGATTTTAAAATTTGTTATTATCGGGCTAGAATATAAAGTTTTTTTGCAGGTGTTTAGTTAAACACATGTGTGTCTTTATATTTCGAATGTCATATCAATAATGACAGAAAGAGTAAAATCTGGGTTTACCTAAGCAGCTGTTAAGCAATGTTTATAAGTAAGGCCATATATTTTTACCATTTATAATAAAGTTCAAGTCATTATCACCTTAACATCGTTCTAAAGCAACATTTCAACGACGACGGCAAGAGAGAATAATTGTCAAATTTTGAACGTCAGCAAAAAATTTTATAAACGGTTGCAACATCCCACTCTGAAGTAATTGGTTTGTTATCAATAGCACACTAAAAAAGTAAAAGTAGAAACCATACGATATGAAACATTCAGTCCAATTGAATAAGTGGATAGGTATTTTGTGCGAAACAAAAAAGTCATCATTGTTTTTTTTATTTATGAAAGGAAGGCTTAGTTAGTTGGCCACTAACCAAGCCTACCTTTTATAAATAAAAAAAAAAACATGAAAATGACATTTAGTATGATGTTTTATAGTTATTTACTTGATTGATTCAATGCAAAACTACAAATAATAGCGAAAAATATTGTACTTTAACGAATCTCAAGAACAATTTTTAATTAAAACTACTTTAATACGTCAAGACAAATCTATTTCCTTGGCTGGTAATAAAACCAGATACATTTAAAAAAAATGCTTCCTTAATAATTGTACTGGCCGTACTGCTAATAAGGATTGCATTTTCTATACTTAGGTACATAATTAGTGACGTAATTTTTTATATATAATTGACGTTTAAAATTTTTATACAGCCAATAAATAAATAAGTAAATAATAATATAATAATTATAATAAATAAATATAATAATTATTATATTAATATATATATATATATATATATATATATATATATATATATATATATATATATATATATTTATAACATAGGAAGGCGGACGAGCTTATGGGCCACCTGATGGTAAGTGGTCACCAACGCTCATAGACATTGGCATTGTAAGAGATGTTAACCATCGTTTACATCGCCAACGTGCCACCAACCTTGGGAATTAAGATTTTATGTCCTTTGTGCCTGTAATTACACTGGCTCACTCAGCCTTCAAACCGGAACACAATATTACCAAGTACTGCTGTTTTGCGGTAGAATATCTGATGAGTGGGTGGTACCTATCCAGACGAGCTTGCACAATGCTCTATGCTCACCAGGTAATTTAGTATTCATTTTATCTATTCTAATGTAAATTTAATTTAGCCTTTTAGTTTTTTAAATTAAATTAATTGGCAAAACATAATTGTATTATCTAATACAACAAATCGTGACGTTTGTATTTAAACAAAATCAAAAAAATATTTGAAAATAAGTGATGATGCATTTTATTACAAAAAATACACTAAATTTAATCCAGCAAAATGACAAATCAAAAAGGTTTATAAAAGAATATTTTGATTTTATACCAAATATACAAACCTTAGCAATTATAAAGTAAACTTTTCTAACAAAAAAGTAAAATCAACTTCCATAAACAGAATTCTAAATAGACCTTAATTAATTTATGTAACGAAATGCAATTTATGAAATTTAACAGTTACTTAACTTTCAAACGTATAAAGTTCAAAAGTTTTAAAAACAAATAAAAGAGGCGACTCAGCTCTTTAAAAATACTCAGCTCTTTAAATATAAAATTATAAGAGATGCAGAGTAATACTTTAAAGCTTAAATTTATTTACTAACACATTACATTTATTGACGAGCCGGTTGGCGTGGTTGGTAAGGTTGCCTTTCACACCGCAGGTCGTGGGTTCGATTCCCACCCAGGACAGACATTTGTATGCATGAATATAATCATGCATATAATCAAGTGCATGGGTGTAATTATCTATATAAGTATGTATTTACAAAAGAAAAGTAGTATAATATGTAAATATATCAGTTGTCTGGTTTCCATAGTACAAGCTCTGCTTAGTTTGGGATCAGATGGCCTTGTGTGAATAATGTCCCAGGTTTATATTATGTTACATTATATTTTACGAATTTAAGCAAAAACTTGATACATTATTAGTTGCGACTGAAATAGAATTTTCATAATATAACTGTTTATAACTTCAAGATGAATTAATAACTTTAGTATGTATATTTTTTATTTATAGCTTGAGATTTATTAGGTTACCGGAGTCGAAGATAATTTCTGGGCACTTGTATGACGTTCGTTGGGATACTTATATTGTATGTATATGTTACACCCGACGTGTATCTTTCAGATACTATGTATAATATATGCTATAAAAGTTATCATGCATAATATCTATTACGATTTGGAAACAATACTAAATGTTAATAACGCTCAATATTTATTATTTTTTTCTTTTTTCTTATCATTTAATATTAGACTAATAATAAGAACCATTTTAATTGAAAAATTTAAAATATTATTATTATTCATTTGAATTTATAATATCCAGAATATTCGTTGTAATATTTTAATTAAAATCTAAGTAACTTTTTCCTCCTTTTTTACTTATTCAAAGTAGCTAAGTAGACAAATGGGCCACCTGACGGTGTCGTCACCATTGTTTATAGACATTGGCAAAGTAATATGTATTAACCACCTCTTTCAATGTTACTGCACCATTAATCTTTTGCCTTAGTTACATAAGCTTTTCATTTTACTTAAAAATATAAGCATACAAACTGTTGTCGCCAGCCCTGATGAGGCCCTATTCCTACACTGAATAGAAATGTATTTAGTTATGTCAATAACTAAATATATATGACGACTCCAATTTTTCGGCGCGTTCACGCCTTTTAAGCAATGCATTAACTTCCAAGGCGCGAGGCCTCCCCGGACCGCGAGGCCGTGGGCGGTTGCCCACGTCGCCCACGCCTAACGCCGCCTATGAGTCTGTTATTAATGTTATCTCTGAAAACGTCAACATAATTAGCTGCATTGATAAATAGATCGACTACGTTGTTTATTCATTTATTGAAAAAAATTAAATAATATGCGAAGTATTTACTGGTACATTTTCTTTACATAAAAAATGTTTTTGAATCATAAACAAAATATTTTAATAGAATGTTCTCACCCGGTAGGTACCAATCACTCAGCATATATTCTAGCCCCAAGCACTTTTTTCTTTAGAATTGTAGTTGAGTTCAAAATGGGAGCTGGCCTTAAACCAGATGTGGACCATTTATAGGATTTTACTTTATTGTTTAAGTCATTTGTTATTGCCTTTGTTATTATTCATGATAAGTAATATGACTTCGACTACAGTCTGATAATGTGTGTGGAGTTCCTAACAAAACTCAAGCGTTTGATACATCATTATTATCATGAACCTTTCGTCGTCCAATCTCCAATGGTACACCACTAAGCTCGATCTTCAGCTTTCAATATCCATCCGCTGCCAGCCACTTTGCGTATATCGTCACTCCACATAGCCGGAAGGCGTCCTACGCTACGTTTGCCAAGTCGTGGTCTCCACTCCAGAACACGTCAACTCCAACGGTTATCGGTTCTGCGACATATGTATATGTACAGCCCACTGCCACTTCAACTTGTTAATCCATTGGGTTATGTCGATAACTTTGGTTCTCTATCAGATCACCACATTTGTTACAACTATCCCTTAAAATTAGTTATTTTATTATACAACATAAAAATAAGATTATTATTTATTTCTCTTGTTAAGTTAATATTTTGATTGTTTTTATGGATTTTTATTAAATATGGAGGTTATGATATCATAATTATCATATTTCACTCGAAACGAATACATTTATGGCATTAAAGGTTATGATTTAACGCGCCCGACGGCGGATTGTTACGGTTGACTAACATTGTTACCTTGAGTATTTGTTAATAAATATAACTTCATTGAATATACCATTAAAATACTATGGAAAGAAAAATATACCAGTCGAAAATGAAATTAACTTTATTAACAATAATTGTCAGCACATTAGTTTACTGAAAGTAAAATGAATTTGAATAATCTTGTGACTTTATTAATTAAGTCTATAGCATATTAAACATATTTTACCACTGTGAAAAATAACGTTCGAATTATTCAATTGGTGTGTGTGAATGAAACGGCATGCAAAAGAATATAAACGTAACATTGATAAGAACTTAAACTTAACTTGATTTATAAGTGTTTCATTTTATTTTAGTTATATAGACGGAATTTAATTGATTTGTCAGTAATAATTTATTTAATTCTTTCTCAAATATAAATTATAATTATATAATAATTAGCTTAAGATTCTTAATATTAATCTTGAAAAATGGTTCAACGAATAATTGATGATATCAGCAAGAAAAATTAAATAATAAATTAAAATTATTAAGCACCTGATGGGCCACTGGTAAGTGGTCACTATCGCCCATAGGCATTGGTACTGTAAGAAATATTATATTATTATTATAAAATTAGTATATTAGTATAATATCATATTTCCATCTCTTTCGTCCTCAATGCGCCACGAATATAACATAAATTGATTGAGATGAGAGTAATAGTTGCAAGTAAACACGCGTTAGTTATTTAAAATACCCATTATAGTTTAAGGAACTAAAGTAATAATCATTTAAAAGAATGACCGAGGAGTTTCGTGTTTAGTCTCCAACGTTTATGCGACTTCCGAACTACTATGGTGTCAATAAAATATTTTATGTTTGCGGAAATCTTCCTCTATCCTTGTAAAGTTCATGGAACGAAAATATTATACGAATTATTCAATATGGGAGTTGTACGCTCTACTTTCGTTTTATGAGTTATTGTTTGAAAATGCTTGTATTGTTTGCAGTTTATTCTTTAAAATATATAAGTCGGCTGAATAGTTGTTGAGTATATAATTGTATACAACAGTAAGTTTTGTTCTGTCGTGTTTAATTTTGTGTTTATCTTTGTATTTATTGCAAAGCTAACGTAATGATTAATTATTATTGAATTAATGTCCTAGTTTTTTCTCTACTTTTATTACTTTTTATATTTTTATAAAAGCAGTGAGCTTTACATACAAATTTCACGTTTTTGTAAATAAGAATGAAAACAAATTTAAATTAAATAAATTTTCATGCAAATTTTTACAAATTTTCATTACAACAAACGCAAACGGGTCCCCAAGCTGATTTGGCTGTACGACAGTATGCTATGCTATGGTTACGACGCAAGTAAGCGTTTCGGCATATTATTTGCTTATGTATGAAGCATCGATAACGATTTAAGTTTATTGTCATGAAGTTATATAGAAGCACCAAAAAGTTACTCATCTACGCATCAAGGATTTTCTGGATAAATTTCTTGCTCACTTGTCTTGAGCACTAAATCCAATAATACTATCGAATAAGTTAAAAATAGTCAATTAAATAAAAAAATACTAAATTCTATTGTTATTTAAAATGTCCTCATAAGAAAAAATTTAGTTGGTTGTAGATTAATTAAATCATACTGGCAATTAATAACATGTCTCGGAGTTAAAAAATGGAGAAAAAAGGAGATCGTTGGAGAATTCGAACAGGAGGATTAATGTGGGTTGGAATAGTGAACGCAGGCCGAGCGGTCGCGTAGAAACACCACATGGCATCGAACTCACCACGTTTCCGATCCGATTAACTCCGATAAAGACTGCTATTACAATAATATTGCGAGATTGTAAAAGATAATAAAATTGTAACTGTGTGAATTCGTTTCAATTCTATCGAACCGCTCGTCTGAATCCCATGATAACGCTCACATATCTCTCTCGGCCACCCCTTGACGCGACATGCATAATATTACATATTATATATTCGAGTTATAATAATGTGATGGAGTCGAGCTGGTCCGATGATAGAGGCAGGAGCAGGGATACACTTGATTCGATAGATCCCAAACATTATTCTCGGTAGTACATTATACTGAACTTGAAATTAAATGTATATTACACAAATAATATCATGATTATTTAGATTGATATGAGATGAGCTTTTGACGACCGCTTTCAAATTGAAAACAACGTTAATATAATTATCTATTTCTTTAAAAAAAACTATGTATTCTAAAAACGTAATAGAATCTGTGAAACGTTGATTTTTTTCAAGCGTTGTAGTGTTAAGTGGGTTTTTATTAATTTTAATTGTTTGTAAAGATTATAAGATCGTTCAAGCTCTTCGTGCTCAGGGTTTTATCCGCCCTAAACGATAGAAATCTCAATAATGTTAGTTCATTTGCACAAAATATTGATAATAAATACATTGATAACTTTCTTCTTGAAACAAACTGTATATTGGTTAAAACTTAATGTATAATCACATAGTAGTTCCTGAACTATAGAGTTATAAAAATACGCTTAGAATAAGTTAAAGTTTTTAAAAAGTAATCCAGTTGCCAGACTTTTTAAAATAAGGTAATATATTTAATAATAATGTTATATTTTATTTAATAAAAAAAACGACTATATAGATTATATAAAAATAATAAAGAGAATATTTATTTTTTCCAGTTTAGTTGTTATTATTAAACACATTAATCGTTTTAGTGTAAGCTAGACGATAGTTTTTACGAGCAAATTACGAAGGAATAAATTTGCTATCAATAATATGTTATTCAAACGCTCGATTACTGTTGCGAATACAGACGCCATTTTAAGACTTAGACACAATTATATAACAATGATTAAAAGATAACTGTTCTAAGAAAGAATCGAACTTTGTAAGACATTGTATGCAAATCTTGTCTATCCGCCAGACGCGACGGTCAAACCTTAGAAAATTCCAATAGAAACATATATTCAGTTATTCACTAAACATGAAAATACATAAAACGAACGAATAGGTGAATATCTGATTATACTAGTAACTATGGTGTTAAAAATACTATGAAATTCAATGTTTCTAAAGTTTGTATACCTGTTGTAGCAGTTGTTTATACAAAACTACCTACTTCTTCGTTTATTTCGGTTCTTGCAAATAGGAAAATTGGAGCGCTTCTCAATCGACGTTACAAAGCCTCCTTATACTGAATGATGACTCTTTATAAGTTCAAAAGGAATCCTTTAGTAGAGAAATCTAACAATCGCCGGCGGAAATTTGCTTGAAATTGATTAGCCGGTTGGCGCAGTTGGTAGATGCTTGCCTTTCGCGCCGCAGGTCGTGGGTTCGATTCCCACCCAGGACAGACATTAGTGTGCATGAACATGTATGTTTGTCCTGAGTCTGGGTTTAATTGTCTATATAAGTATTTATTTACAAAAGAAAAGTAATATATGTAGCATATCAGTTGTCTGGTTTCCATATTACAAGTTTGGAGATGACCGTTGAAAAGGGAGGATCCTCCGACCAGACGGGTGTTGGTCTGGTGGGCTACCGCCCGACGGTTGTTGTCGGGTTCTTGTATATATGTTCAATCGGTCGGATAACTTTAATATCGCGATGTAGGGTACGTCAGTTTTTTAGTTTTCGTATGTGGCGAGATAGATGTCGCTACATCACTCCCCTCCGAGACCGGAGGTCGATAGCAGGTTGAGTCGTCCATATATCTTGTGATGTTTGCCGGGCCAGTGGAATGTTACGGTGAGTCGGAACCAGATGCCGCATAGTTCACGGTGAGTCGGAACTGTCTGCGGTGATACCCCAGTGAGTCGGGGTGATGCTGCAAATGCTCCAGTGAGTCGGAGTGGTGCAGTGCTGCGTAGTGGCTGGCTGCTGCGTCGACCAGGAGAGAAGTGCGTCTCTGCTTGCTGACCGGCCGAAGTGCAGTGTGCTGTGCCAAGGTCGCTGAGAAGACTGTGGGTGATGACCAGGAATGCGCGTTCGCTGCATGCTGGTGGTCAGGATACCCGTAGTAGTCGTGGATGCTGGCTGGCTGTATGACTCGCTGCTCGAAAGCTTGAGGAAGTGATGATGACGTCACGGTGACGTAGTTTTTGCGAAGGCTGCGCTGACGTTCATCACGTCGGGGTCACCAGTTTGGTGTTGAGCATTGAAAAGGGAGGATCCTCCGACCAGACGGGTGTTGGTCTGGTGGGCTACCGCCCGACGGTTGTTGTCGGGTTCTTGTATATATGTTCAATCGGTCGGATAACTTTAATATCGCGATGTAGGGTACGTCAGTTTTTTAGTTTTCGTATGTGGCGAGATAGATGTCGCTACACAAGCTCTGCTTAGCTTGGAATCAGATGGCCGTGTGTGAATAATGTCCCAGGGTATTTATTATTATTTTTATTTTTGTCACGCATGAATGATGTAAAAGACTTAACAGTGATTGATTGCTTCTATTAAGATTAGAAATAATTGGCATGTGATTATAAAAATGCCAAATAAAACAATACATATATAATATAATGTACAACGTAACATAACACATTTTATCAAATTATGTGTGTGTCGAAAGTTATAAAGACGCCAAAGGATCGATTTGAAATTATTGTTTCGTACGCGGTCAGGTCATATTGATTGCCAGAGCCATTACAAAAGCCATCTATTAAGGCGCCATCACGACTTATGCGACAAGCTACTTTAAGTCATATAACTTTTCTTGAAGCTAATAACGCTAGAATTGATGCATTTAACTGCATAGTAAGCCTGTATTATGTATCTTTCATTCATTTAAACCTTTATAATTATTGTTGTATATGTTGTCAACTAGTGCTCAACGATACAGAAAATTATAACGCACGTGACCGATGATTTTCTGATACATGTATACCAACCCGCACAGAAGCAAGCGGTTGAATAAGCTTCAGTACTATTTAATTTTTTAAAGTAGAAACTTTACAATACATAACATAGATTAATAAACTCATGCATATATACATATAAGCACACATCTCTCTCTAAAAGTCTGCGAATGTCCCACTTCTGAGCTAAGGCCTTCTCTCTTTTTTGAGGAGAAGGCTTGGAGCTTATTCCACCACGCTGCTCCAATGCGGGTGTGGAATACACATGTGACTGAACTTCAGTGAAATTAAACACACGTAGGTTTCCTCATGATGGTTTCCTTTACTGTTAAGCACGAGATGAATTATAATCACAAATTAAGCACATAAAAATTCAGCCCAAATGCCCAAAGCACACATACACAAATTATTAAAGTACTGCTTAATTTTCCTAATATCCGACACACAGTCGCCTTTAATTGATTTTAATGTATTAAATTTATTATCTGTCGTTATTTTGACATATTTATTACATACAGATAAGAATAAGCTTTTGAAAAATTTGTACTTACGCTCTTAATTTGAAAAACGGTGTTTTTATTTGGAAATTATTCCTCTTAGCTGTCTGTACAGTAACACTTGTCTTGTTTCAGGTTACAGTGCTCTGATTTCAGTTCAAATATTATTATAAGAAGCATTAAAACCAATGAGGTAAATCATTTTTATAAAGTCTCTAGAAGAAAATGTAATTTTTGCTAAAACATTATAGTAAATATTTAATAATCTACTGTTAAAATAATCTATTTACTTAGTTATTTAGCATTTTATTTCATGATACAAAATATATACTGTACAAAAGGAAGGCGTAATACTCAAAGCATTTTCTATCACCCAACCGTAGAAAGTGCAGAAAATAAGATTTAAAAAAAATAAATAATAAAAGCCTTAATAAAATATTATCTAAGCTACCTACTAATCTATGTAAGATATAAAGTATTAAAGTAATTCATTTTAGCTGCATCTATTTAAGAAGGTTATACTGCGGAACAGCTTTATTCCAAATGTCAGATATTTTAAGATACGAGCTTATTTCAGTTTTGTCTTTTACCTAAATGGCTGCTACGAGCTACAATTAGGTAAATTCACTAGGTCATAGCGTTGCTAAAAGTAAAATAAATAAATATCTAGAATCTTTTGAAATTTTTACTGGATTTCGAAGTCCAGAAAAAAAAACTTAAGGCGAACGAATTTATTCAACCCTTTTCCAAAGTTACTCATTCGATCCGAATTCAAGTGATAGCTTTTCTGTGATTCCGGATTCGCTTAACTAATGAGATTTTCAATACCTTGCCACAAGGAGTTGACACGAAAGGGACAAACGATTTTTTGCCTTCAAGTTTTCTTGGAGAAAGACCAAGAACGCCCTGTTAGCACTCTCACAGTATTGTCAAGCTCTGAGGAGATTTTTAAAGTAGTTTGTCTAGAGGTAATGAATGAGTTTAATATCTAGCGACTGCTTCTGCTTTTATGTTAACGATCGCACATTTTAAATACCCTTCCGAACTAATTTTGAATCTTTACATACTGTGAACTCCTTAAAAACTTCTTACAGGCGCTTTTATAAATTACTATAATATATCTAGTATCTACATTTGCTAAGTAGTTTGCTTAATTTAAAATAAATAAAATAAGAACTTTAAATTTATTTATTTATTTTTAATTAAGCCGATAACATACATTATTTTGTTGTTATAATTTTTTATTGCATGCTTAATCTGTATAGTATACAAACTAAGGTATGTGTAGCAAATATAATAACATTTTTTTTTCGTAGTTGGTAAAAATTAATGTTAAATTATTGATAATCTTCATCAGCTCTCTTTCAAAGCTGGTCGGAAGGATCTGATCTACGGCTTTTATTTGTAATCTATATTTGTATCGCTTATAATTTAATTAAGATGAAAAAACAATCTTAACATCGATTATAATATTAATTTGCAATTGATAAGCTGTTTTACCACCACATACTATGCTCTAACTATTCTATAAATTAATCTAAGCACTATAAGCAGGACAAGGCAAACAAGGCAGTGTTGAGATTCTAAGACTTACTAGGATTTTTTAGGGTTAGAAAAACACATTACGATTTTGGGGGAAAAATAATTTATTTAAGTAATAAATAAATAAAAAATATATTTTGTTAATAAAATATATAAATATATATATACTACGTATAAATCTTTGTTTATTCTAAATAGCTACTTCGTTTATCTCGGCGCTTGAAACTTGGGTAATTGGAGTGGTTCTCAATTCTCGATCGACGTGATACAGCTTCTCTGTACTGAAGGATAACTATATTTAATATTCGAGTTGATTCATGAAAATAAAATAATATAAGTATAAGTTTTTGCATTAAGAATTTTTCCATATTGAATTAGGATATTTCTCAAACAGCAAGTACAGAAAATTTAATTAAATATGTATTTTTTTTATTCGATTAACATAATAACTACAAGTAAATCTATCATGGTTTCTTTATCTAGAATCTACTGAAAAAGGGCAAAAAAGTTGTAAGTAATTCAATTTTACTGATCAAAATACATAAATCATTTCCAGACATACATTCATCAAATAAGTATAACGGATATAACACACATAGTATCATCATATGTATGTGTATAACTTTTTTCGAAACCATTTGCGTGTGAAAGGAATTCGATATAAATTTTAAAATTATCGAGTTGAAAATGTTTCCATTCTCAATTTTTGAATAATAATATTCTTTGAATCCTTATAATCTAGTCAAAAACCGTTCGCTTAGGTTTTCAAGAAATAAGTGTTGTATTTCGCCATCCAAACAAGTACTTTCACAACTATGAACAATATGGTATTTATAACAATATGGATTCTAAATTGTTTAAGAGAAAAAAGTATTTCGAAACTTCCCCGACGTAGATCGGACTCAGACCAATATCATATTTTTTCTTTTGTTGTATATGATGTAACTTATTTAATTATGTATTTCAACATCAGGTATTCTCTGAAAAGTGTGAGTATTGACAAACCATAATGTATGTTAGACTCGGTAAGACTCTTGAAAAGATTTAAACGAGATGCGAGTGATTGATAATGAAATAATTAAGTTATGTTTCTGTTATTATGTAAAATTATTTATGTTTTAATGATTAATCTTTTTATATGTAATGAACATGTTTGAATAAATAATATTGGCGGTAGGGCATTTTGCAAGGGTAGGTTAGAATAACTGATGACGGGGTTCCTCATCAGATATTCTACCGCCAAACAGTAGTACTTAGTATTTTTGTGTTCCGCTTTGAAGGGTGATTGAGCCAGTATAATTGCAGGCACAAGAGACAAAATTTTAGTCACCAAAGTTGATGGCGCATTGGCGATGTCAGGGATCGTAAATTTTTCTTATAGGACCAATGTCTAATGGGCAATGGTGACTATTTACCATCAGATGGCCCGATGTACCCATTTTATACAAAAAGGTATAATTTTCTCTAAAAAATTTTTTTTTTTGTAATTTTAATATCTCCTTTTTGACTAATTTGATATTATTTTAATTTATTTGGCATATAATCTTATGTCGAAGAAGTCTTAAACAATTTTTATATAAAAGAAAATTCATAAAATAAATACACAATAACCAACGAACTTTTAATATAAGTAGAGAAGATATTTTTTTCCATTACGATCTATCAACATCAACCTATAGTAATAATAAGGTGCGTGCGAAAGAGAGCGAAATCATTGCTAACATTTAAATATCAATTTAGTATCTATCGTTTAAGGTTCAAATTTATCATTGTTCAACATTCATTGCACATACCGTTCATTTAGACCAACCCCTGCTGCAAGCAGCCCTTTATGGCTGGCTCGCCCTTACCTCCCGGAGGGAGAGGTGAGGGGATACAACCCTAGTTAAAGAGCGTCCGCTCACGGCTCGACTCGCAGTGTCGGTTGAGCCGTCTCCGAGTGAAGTTTCTACCGTAATTCGAGGGCAATGAGAACGGCAAAAGTTTATAGTGTCTTCAAAATCTAACAGTGCGAAATGTGTGCAGATTTTCATCGAATAAGGTAAGTTGTGTTATTAATTGTTTTTTTTTATATTAATGCAATTGCCGCAACGCGATTTCTAATATTTGTGATATATTTTGTTAACATTGCGATTGTTTTTTTGTTTTAAGTAATTTCATGGGGTGCTGGTTTTTCTTGTCGGAAATTTTAAAGCAACAAGCTGTCTCAATTTTCTCTAATTCTTTCACGATTTTATTAAATGGTGAAGTTAGTTACCGCATTAAAAGTATTCAATTTTGAAATATTAAATGCAGGGTCATATTTACGCGAATTTTAGCAAAATTAATTTGTAATATGCCAATTTTCGCTATTAAAATATAAATAACAGTTTGTTTCTGTGTTTTAATGTAATTAAACGCTTTTATATTTCCTTAAAATTGGGATATTTTCTTGCAAATTTTTCTTTGTCGATTTTTCTTACTTAATTTTTTCTGAAATAAAAAAGAATCGTCAAAGCTAGAAAAATTTGAATAAAAATACGATGAATACTTTAAATTGGACAACACATTTGAGTCGATAAACTTTCGTAAAAAAAGTTCACTTAATTCCTTGTCTTACCTTAATTAAGATAAGATGGAATTTTCACAGTGACCTTTTTCACAAATAGTTAAAAAAGGGAAACAGATTAAATTAATTCTCTTTCGTTTGATTTTTGAACTTATTTTTATAATTCTTTTAGTACAGCTATTATTTTTTTATTTATACCGATGCAAACGCTTGAATTAGAGAGATTATATTTTGCCGGGTGCGCAACACGCAATATAAAAAAAATATATTTATACTATTATCAGCTACTCGGTATTATTATCAATAAAGTAGGTTTAAGACGTAGGCTACGTCTTATATTAAAATTACAGGCAATCATTGTGGCTATGCCAATTTTATTATAAATATGTATATATATTTTTTTTAATTTATAGGTGCCGACGTCGAAATTTTGTTTAAGGGCCGAAAAATATATGAGTAAAAATCTTAAAACAATGTAGTCGATACAATTTGTAACTCATATAAATCATAGTCAAGCCGATATAATGTATAAACAATATTAACAATAATATATTCTTATTAAAAACTGAGCAAAAATTGTAGTTTTTGGATTTAGAACAATTTTCATTATACTTTTAAAAACGAGTAAAATTTTATTTATAAAAATTGGTACATTATCATTTCGTAAAATATATACAAATAAAAAATATACTTTGTAATCATTAAATAATCCAATATGAATAAAATAATCATGTACACATAGTAACATAGAAACATGATATTAAAATAGAAACTAAATGACACGTCATATTTTTATTGTATAATAAATTAAAATAATTATTTAACGGCAATTTTTTAAAATCAGTGGATTTTTTTCAATAAATAAAAAAAAAATTAAAGTATGATGAAATATTGAAAAAATATAATAATATATTTGCTTATAACGATTTGCATTGTCAAGGAAATCGGGAAAAATACGAAAACCTTAAACCTTTGTTTACTGTTAAAACAGGTATTTAATTGACAAGGGTTCAACCCTAACTTCATTTTCTCGAAAGGGTATCTTCGACCCTTCAGTCTAATGTTTTTTGGAGAACCTCTCTTAACTTATATTCAAAATCACCGAGATTGAGACATGTTCGTAAAAAATATAATATTTTTATAAAAATATTTTAAAAAAAACTAAATCTTACGTTATATGATAGCACTTTGTTGTTTGAAACGTTAAGCTTTTAACTTCGGTACTTGTAGCTGTAAGCTTAGAAATTTACGACTTAATATTTGATATGCAGTCAAGGAAGCATTAGTTAAGCCGCGTTAGCTCAGTGAATAGAACAAGCTAGTTTAAACGATATGAGGTCTATGTTCACAGGTTCATTTCTAGAAATTAAATATATTTTATTGTAGCAGCGAGGTGGAGTGGAGCTTTGTCTAAATGGAAATACATAAAGAAATATGAATTATGTCTTATCAAAAGCGAAATAATTACTAATGCATACACGTAGAGTAGACAGATGAGTCTAAATGAATGTATTTTCTAAGTTAAGGCTCGGGGTTTTACACCACGATAAATTGATTGAAGATAGTCAGAATACAATAGTGGATGAAAGTATACAATGGTCTCGGTCTTTCTCGACATAAAAGGAGGCTCTTTCCTTGAAATGAGAAGTAAATGAACTATTAGTTTCGTTCTGTACATTTCCATTCAAATTCAAAGATAGAGAAAAATAAACTATTGAATAATGTTCCACAGATAGTTCGAAGCTCCTATCCTATGCTATGGCCCCTTGAGCACGCAGAGTTAGCGATTAGTTGGGGGCCCTGAGCTTAAGCTTTTTTAGTCTTATCGTAAAAATAAATCTTTAAGCCACATCTAGGAAAGCGCAGGGTAATTTCACTGCCAATCAGTTTATAGCATTGCATATTTAAAACTATATATAAATAAGCTGAAATACTTATCCTCGAGAACATCAAAGCGCAATTGCGCGAGCATATGCAAATTTACGTAGTCTCGGCGTTGATAAACTTATGTCGATGGGCATTGGATTAACAACGTCACACGTGCGCTTTCATGAGCACCCGCGTTCGTTTTCGATCATGATGCGTCACCATGTTTTGTAGTTTTTGGATTTAGAAGCTTGCAATTGAGCATGCTTTGCATTATGCTTCGCGAATGTGCGCGGGCCTTTATACTTATTTCAGATCGTCATAGATTCGATACTATATGTTACACTGTATGTATATTTATAAGCGAAGTTACAATAGGTTTATGTCATAATTGTCTAGGAAGTAAAACAATTAAAAAAGATTTTATTTAAAATTATTATTATTTGATGTTCGTATGTTTACTCCGAAATGTAATTCTATTTAATACTTAAATACTTTATTTCGGTTCACTATATGTAAAATATGCGACAGCACGCTTAATATTTATTCTCTTAATTGAATTTGAAATGTGATTATGTCCCTATGTCAAAGTAGTCTCATTACGTTTGTTAAATATTGAATTTGGTTTAATTTAAATTTCGCCCGTGGAATATATTTTACTTTTGTATTGTAGATCAGATATATTCATTATGTTAGTATTTTAAAATGTTTAAGTAGAATATATCTTTCCCTAGTCTTTGTTGGTTGTTGTGATTTATTCTTTAAGTTAAAAAAGCTTTTAGTGTTACGACGATTTTCCTTAAGCGCTTGAAAACTTAAGCTTTTCTCAAGTCTGGTAGCGTGCAATAGAAAAATTTTAGTTGCGTGAAGGCTTATATTTATTGTTATACAATTACACCACAAAGGCTTATATGTCGGTTCAGAAGTTTATATGTCGGAATGCGGTTTTACTCAAATACGAAATATAATATGAAAAGAAAATTAAATTTTATTATGTTTGAATTACCTTTTACACGAAATATTTTGATGTACACTATTCTTTGGATATTTGGCGTAGTTTGTATGTACGGTTACTTAAAAGAAATGATCTCAAATTTAACTTATTAGTCCCATTCTAAAATTAAATACAATTTTTAGGGAGAATTACATACTACAAAATAAAATAAATTTAAAACAATATTCACGTTTAAGAATATTAAATGGAAGGTATTTTAAAATACAGTTTCAATTTTTTTTACTATATTAAAATGTTAAAAGTGAAACCGCGCTGCTTATTATTTCCCCCTACATCCTGTACGTAATATTCCGTAAAGTGGAGTGTACGTGCCGCTGTCCATTGTGTACAAAGACCAGGGCATATATATTGGAAGTGACGCCGGACGTTTCGAAATATAATTTCGATTATGCATGAAATTATTAATTTTAACTTTTATGTTTATCAATAAATAATTCACAATATTTAACTATTACCTAAGTTATAATTTAAAATAATTATATTTAACCATGCACGTGTATCGATAGCAGTTTTTGTTAAGGTTGACACTCGACTATAGTATGTTGAGTTCTTGTTTATTCTTTATCTATTTTCTTATTGTTCTTATATCATTCCCATACGTGTCCTACTTTTATTTGATTGAGCCCTTTCTAGCTACAACCTTTGGCTATTTAAGAAGGTTGTCGTATGTCCAATAATATGGTTACCACTTCTTGTCTTTAGAGTATCTTTGTAACTCTTTTGTACATTGTTTGGATTTACGTAACTAGTTTTAATGTTGTGCTCGTAAAGTCTGAGGCGAGATACACTTTTACAAAAATTAAATAGCCAAAGCTGTATCAGGAAATTCAATACTGAATGAAGATGTTTTCTATTTACGTCTTATGTTAATAATTATTATAAGACTTAATAAAAGGCTTAAAAATAAATCAAAAATGTAGGCGTACCTCCAATATTCAAATCACCATAAAACCATTAATGATAAATAAACTTTGAACCCAGGACTTTAGAATTTGTAGCCCTAAATGCCAGCCACTAGCTTAACTTAGTCCTAAACGCAGCAGGTATAGTTTAATAAAGTTGCTGTTGCTAAGTAACGGATTGAAGCTAATATGTACTCAAAATTTACATTAATGATAACACTAACACAGCAGATAGGATCATTTCATTATCCCATAAATGCTAGTACGTGCTCGCCGGACTCTCGTGGTTAATCAAGCCCACTGCCCGATTAATATTAATTAAGTGCCATAAATTGTAATAATCTCTATGATTTGTTTAATATACAACGACTACAAATTAGATCAAAGCTTAGGTTTCTGTTAATGACACGTTACACTATTATCTTTGGTTTGTACGCGCGATCGTCGGCTTCATTTGAGGATAATATGCAAGTTTATTAACATTTTTAGCAACTATTGTTACAACGCAACTTTGTACCTACTTTAAAACGCGAATTTAAAGGTCGTTTCCATTTTAACAACCACACTTTTTCCTATTTCCCAGCCATTAAATATTTCGAGTAAAAATATATATTTTTTTCGTTTTTTTAATTTGTATTAAGAACGCAAGTTCTTTAATATTTTTTATATAATAAGGAACTTAGAGCGATTTATCTTAATATATCTCAAAAATAAATGTTATAATCTTCACATAAGTTTAAACCAATGCTTACGTAAGTTTCCTGTACGTTTTTTCAGCTTGCGCTGCGTTCGAGAACTTGTTGAATATTAACTCGTAATAAATCCCTCGGATATGAAGGCAGGCAGGCCTTATTTACAAAACGAGAATTGCGTTGTCTATTCGCTATAGTTAGTATAGATATCTGGCGACTTTATATGAATTACGAATCTAACATTTTCCAATAGAGAAGTAATTTGAGTGTAGTTTAGTAATCTGTGTAGTCAGTTCATAGCTTAATACATGCAATTGAAAACGCATTATTCTATTTAAGAGGGGATATGGCGAGGCGGCAAGCTCACGTGCATCTTAACCACATATTGCGGCTTCAAGAACTGAAAATGTATTGGATATGCTTAATTTATTTTAATAATTTATTTCCTATTTAGCGGTTAAGCAAGTTAAATGTTAAGCATTGTGAAAAGGTTACATAAATCCCCAAAAGATCAGCATGACGACATAACTCCAAACATTTCTCCAAGTGGAGCACTTTGCCCAACAGTGGGCTATAAATAGGCTTTAACATTTTTTTAAATTTATTTTATTCTATTTGGCTACGCCGTCTCGCTAATATTTTAAAATTTCTTAATTATTATATTTGGTAATTAATTAAAACAAATAAACCGTTCAATTTATTATTTGTTTAACTATAAAGTAAATTTTGTAGAAATACACTTTAGGTAGGTATAAAACCAACAAATACAAAATATCCACAGGAGATATGTGTCTAATATAGTATGCGTCCAGGTCAGTTTGCATAATGCATAGCGCATGCATTTTGCTATGTTTATACTGTAAAAATATCTAAAGAAATGTTTGTTTGATCGATTCCTGACAAATTATCTTTTGTATATACAAATACATACATATGAGTATGTAAGTTTGATTTTATCACTAATTAATTATACAAACTTATGTATTTATAATTAAATAAAACTTAGGTATCACGGTTTATTTAATTGCTTCATTTAAGTTGCTCTTGTAACTCAAGCTAAACGTAATTGATTAGTCCTCCTTGTTTGATAAAAAAATCTTAAACATTACGTTAGTACGATTTTATATATTATATATATACCATCATCATTAGCATATTATCACAATCCAAAGGTCCCGTCGTCAAGGTGCCCGGTTATTCGTCTTCAGCATCCAGTCAGGTTCCACAACCATCTTCAGGTTATGCCCCGTGGAGTGCCGTTTTAGAATAGCACTCCCAATTGTGGGATATGTACCAGCGTCCAGGATCCCGATTCTTCGGATTTAGTATCCGGCCATATCTCAACCTGGTTCAGGTCATGTCCCCGTGGAATGCCGGGTTAGAATAACTCTTCCCCATCCTCACGTGACCTATTTCAGACGGCCCTGAGGAGGACGGTATCTGGGATGGCCTCGCACTGCTATACGCACTAGCGAGGAGTGCGGGGGGAAGGGCGAAATTACCTTCGCTTCCTGAGGAGAGCTCCGCCGAGCCACGAGTGGAGCAGAGTACGGGAAGGGCCGCGGATGCGTTATATCAACACGATCCTGCAACTCCGATCCATCCCGAGAACAGCCATCGCAGTGGTTTTAGTGTGTAAGAATCCCACATAACCCGGTTCCTCCCCCTAAGGGAGTCGGGTACCGTTTTGAAGGTCTTTTTTTATTAATTATTATTATTTTTTATTACATAGGTAGGCGGACGAGCATAAGGGCCCCTTGATAGTAAGTGGTCACCAAGACCCATAGGCAATGGCATTGTAAGAAATGCTAACCATCGCTTACATCGCCAATGCGCCACCACCCTTGTGCACTAAGATGTTATGTCCCTTCTGCTTGTAATTATACTGGCTCACTCACCCATCAAACCGGAATACAAAAATACAATGTACTGCTGTTTTCTGATGAGTGGGTGATATCTATCCAGACGAGCTTGCGCAAAGCTCTACCACCGAGTTTCCAATGCGTGAAAAAAAGGTCTTCCCCATTATCGTGGGTGTCGTAAGAGGCGACTAAGGGACTGGGGAAATTGGGCCAGCGTCCAGGTTCCCAATTCTTCGGATTTAGTATCCAATCAGGTCTCAACCTTTTTGGGTCATATCCCCGTGGAGTGCCGGGTTAGAATAGCACTCCCCCATTCCCGTGGGTGTCGTAAGAGGCGACTAAGGGAATGCTGGGACGTTTCCTCCGCAAAACATCTTCCCTCCTACTGCCCTCACCAACAAGCCTGTCTGGCGTGGTATGAATATTCCTCCTGTTTATGATAGGCAGGACAAACCCTTCGACATATACTCTACCCTCGATTGCTCCTTACCAACGGGAATGGGAAACTCTCCTTGATCTCAAGGCAGTATTTCGCACGCCTTCGACAGAGCTCACCTCTGAAAGAGTGCAAAGCCATCTCAGCTTTCGTCCACTATTAGACCTTATATGCCCACAGATCGAGATTATGTGTCGTTAGGGCCGCAAAAGCGGCCGAGGAAATTTCTCAGTCAAGTGAATTTAGTGAATTCTTATATTCCATTCAGTATAAATTTCAACTGTGGAAGGAAGCAAGGCCCTTTCTGTCTACTCTCTTAAGATTCCCTGAATCACAGTCTATTCTGCTACTTAAATCACAACTTGAATATTTAATTGAAAGGCTTAAAAAATATTTTATATAGTGTCACTTACTTATACAATAACCAGTTCTCTGTATTCAATAAAAATATCTAAAAAGCGGTTCTTGCAAAAAACAAAGTTTAATATCACTTAAAAAAACTATAAAAAAACAATAGCGTTATTGTCAGTGTGATGGAAGATATTTTTATTTTACAATAGCAATACGATTGGCTATTCACAGAATCGACTCTTAGTAATATTTTTAAAGGCATATTTGTGAGTAAAATATTTCAGAGCAGTCGCGATTCAGTCAATCGATTGAATTTCAAATGCATGTTCAATGAATTTCAATACATCGTTATTAGTGGTCTTGACAGTCAAATGCTCACTTTGAAATATATAAAACCGGTCTTATTTATAAAATTATATTATAATATAGACAATATGCTATCAATTCTAGTTTTCTATATTTTATATTAAAATTTATAGTAATAAATGTTTACTAAATACTTAATTTACTAACACATTCCGTATTAAGTCATATATCAATAAAAGTTGCAGATATTTATATAATACAATAGTTGGATATAAATATTAGCCATTTATGTAATTTATAATTATTGTTTGCGATTACATCCGCGTTAAACTTCGATTACATTCGTAGATGCCTGTTTGCTAGATATAGTGAAGTCTATGGTTATCGCTTCATTCCTTAGGGTCATAGTCTGATATTGCAGATTTGAATATGACTGATAGTTTCTGAGATCAGCGCGATCAAAGATACAAAGTCAATAATATAAATATCGGTATAAATCAGAATTAATCAATTATGCCGAATATGTGTATATATATTTTTTGTTTAAAAGAATAAATATAAATTGTTAATTTTATTTCTCAGGTTTATTGCAAATAATTAATTTAAAAAAAGCATAAAGTTAAACGGATATTTAGGTCAAATACAGGACCTTATTTTCTGCTCGTTATAGTCTGATTTACATTAATTTGGAGTATGAGAAGCTAAGACTTTCAGCGGCCAGCTGTGTATATGTATAAATAGAAACAAAAAAGTTTATCTATAATTTTTATGCAACGATATTCATCATTCTATAAAATATTTTTTATTTAAAAAAATGTAGATGAAACTGGATGCTCATTTCGTTTTGTTAATATGATGAGTACATTATTTATGTCAATCAAACTAATATAACTACGAAAGTTTGACCGCTTTTCACTTAATCATCATGGCTTAAAGGTATTACGAACTAGATTAATCGAGAGACCATTTTATAAATGCTAATCCATTGGGAGTTACTATTTCGTAATCACAAGTGTGCCTATAAATACGATATACATAAATGTTAGCGTTTTTAGATTTAATACTTGCATACAGATATCCATGCTAGTTATAACTTATTGCTCCATAGAACTATGCAGTTCAGTCAGTAACAGCTTGTGAATATCCCACTACTGGGCTAAGGCCTCTTATCCTCTTTTTGAGGAGACGGTTTGGAGCTTATTCCACCACGCTGCCTCAATGCGAGTGATAGAATTTCAGTGAAATTTGACACACGATGTTTTCCTTCACCGTCAAGCTCGAGATGAATTATAATCACAAATTAAGTACATGTAATTCAGTGGTGTTTGCCCAGGTTTGAACCCATGATCATCGGCTAAGATTCACGCGTTCTTACCATCGGGCTATCTCGGCTTTTCTATAGAACTATTAGCGTAGGACCTTAGGATCGTTAAGTTTATGCTTATAACCATGAATTAAAGATGCCCGTACAAATTCAAAATTTAGGAATAGCTGTTTAATAGCATTCTTTGTCTAGTGATATTTTATTGATTTTTACAATTTAAATATAATCTTATGTGATCTTGATATGCCCGGTTTTATATTCAAACGTTTCTGATTATGTACACAGTATGACTCGAAACAGATGTTATTGTCTGACAAAAACTGTTTTTGAAATCGGTAGCTATTTCGTATTTCTCGTTTACACTCGGGAAAATAATGTTAGCGTTCTTCGTTGTACACTTAGCGTTTACTTTATTGATTCTGGCGAATTTACCCGAAATAAAGGCAGATCAAACTATTTGTATTCAGACAATATAGACAAAACCAATTTTGTCTCTGTGTCGCCAATCCTTGCTATATTTTTGCTTATAATGCCGCGGATATGAGGCGATCAGAATAAATAAATAAACGTATAGTAAAACATAATAATAAACGAATAAACACTTGTGTCATTTCGATTACGCTCCGATTTTATTACTATCTCTATCTCTACTTCAAAGTTATAATACGAGTACGTCTGTCGATAAAAACGGAAATCAGTGTTTAATTGATTTTATTAATGAAGAAAAAGTCACCTAGAAATCGTGTATTTTGCTGTTATCCCTGTTTTGAATACAAGAGAAAGAAAATACAAGAGAAAGTTAGCAAGCCAGTGTATTTAAATCTATAGAAATTCAACGAAATATGAAAACCGCTTTGCCATTATCATTCACGGATCAAAATATTGTCAATCAAAATATTTTGTATAATTCAATAGACCTCGATGTAGACTCCGGGAGTGTTTACAGTTACTTAACTTGTCACTTACGCTGAGTATCGTGAGAAAATTTTATGAATTAATATTCACGTTTCAAGGTCAAACTTTCGTTAAACTACTAAGTCGTTTTATATATCATCGTTTCAAGTGAATTAGCAAATTTAAAAATATCAAACGAACGATGTAGGTATCATAAAATCGAAGTTCTGAATCGACTTGTTGGTCGATTAAATGTGGATGTAATGAACAATAATAAGCATTCTCGCAAACGTAGTACCTAAGCAAACAGAACAAATTACACGGTAACTTATATTCATTATGTACGATGTACGGACACGACAAGTTGCGAGCACGGAAACAGTAAGTTATGAATTAGTACTGAGTTGTACATGTCTTATAGGAATCGGACTAGTCGCTTGCCAAGCGTCGGACGGTTACGTTCATACGAATGGGGTTGTTCCATGCATTTGCATTTCTCTCAGTTTTGACCGTCTGCTTTAATATAGAGCAGGGTTGCCAGCTGTCCTAGATCTTAAATGTTCGAGTACATCAAGGAATTTAATATTATACCTGTTTAAATATTTACATTATCATATAAAAGTTATTTGTTTATTCAATACAGAATAGAAGTTTGTTAATATTTATAAACCACAATTCAATGTTTGAAAATTTACAACCCTAGTTTGAAGCAGTTGTGATATCTTTTGAAATATTGACCAATAAATAATTTACATTGGTTTTTGAGGTTAGAAAATCAGGTTACTTTATGTTCGTAAGATAAATTGTGTATTAGTATCAATATAATATACAGCTTATGAACGATCTAGTTTTTACTGGTGATAGAGTTTTCCCTGCTCGTCAGGGTAGTTAAAACCTACTCAATAGTTAATCTGAGTTACAAATTTGTGTTTGCGGTTTTATTGGTGAGTGAGCCAGTGTAATTACAAGCCTTAGATCACACAAGTGGCCTTGATATTAGAGTAAAATAATAAAAAATAAATTAGTAGTGCTTTTCTACACAAATACATAAGAAAATGACATTTATTTGGTAAAATAATAATAATAATAAAGGTCGTACAGATAAGAAGCTCTAATATATGTATATAAATTTTTAATTTAAAAGAAAACGTGAAGTGTAAGTATGAAGTTGATCAATCCGCATGATATACATTTTGTACACAATACAAATTGGTCGTAATTATTTTCGCTAACATAAGTTAATTGTGCGCCCATTGTAGTGGATGGGATTGTAAAGTAAACAATTGCTACATGATATGAAAATTTAGATAATAACATAAAATTAGAAGATATAATGATTTTTTAACGTTATTGGTATTTTAAATAATAGTTTTAAAAAATCGATAACTTTAGTGAAAAACTACTAATCAAAAATAATAACTATAAATTAAATGAAACAATATAGTCGCTCGTCGCATTCCTTGAACGTATGCTTGCTTGGCAGAGTACCCTGGGCGTGTAACTAGAGGGTGCAGGTTCGGATCCTGCTACGTCGCTTATTTAAAATTATTTTAATTTAAAATTATTTTAATTTTAAGTATATTATTTAAAGTTTAATACTTGATTCTGTTCTGGTTTGAAGAATCAGTGAATATTTGAATCTTGATTTTAACTGGAATATTAAGTTTTTAAGTTTAAATTGCGGATAATACTTTTTAAATTCGTTTTAATTAAGTTTAATACATATCCTTAAATTAGTTTTAACTTACGGTTAGTATAGTTATTAAATTCGTTTGAATTAATCTTAAAACTTTTATTAATCACTCCTGCCCTAATTTTTTCTGTTCTGGTTTGAAATAAGAAAGAGTCAGTGTTTTGTATAGTTTTGAGGGTCTTAATTCTTTAGTTTTTAAGGCTGTTTGAACCTTGGCGATGTATCGGTAATTATTAGTTTAACGTAATACAATTTTAAATTCATTTTATTTAAGTTTTTAAATTAGTAAAGTAATTATTTATACTTAAATTAATTAATTAATACTTATACTTAAATTAGTTTGATTTAAATGCGTATACATATGTAGGTACAATTTGTCATTATATTCAATCAATCATTTTTATTTTCTATTGACTTACTTGAGTGAGTTAGTAATTAAAAAAAGCTATTACTTTTAATTAAAAAATTCAACTTATTCATAAAGTTTTTTACATTCCAAAAGTGTATTTAATTTAAGTAGTTAGCAGTGTTTGTCCAATAGGCGTTCATATAACAAGCGTTTATATAGTATTATTATAGTTAAAAATCATATAATTATAATAGTCTAGTGGCTTGCAGGTACAAATCCTGCTGCACCGGTAATTTAAAATATTTATCTAAGGCTTAAGGTGATTTATCGATTATTGTTGGTTTGAACTATTTATATTTTAACTTCTTAAGTTTTAATTGAGAATAATACTTTTTAATTTAGTGTAATACTTAAACTTAAATTCGTTTTAAGCTTACGATTAATATAGTTTTCTATAGTTATTAGGGAGTTATTAAGGTATAATTATAAAAAGGTATATTAAGGTATAGTTTTTAAGGTAGTTTCAACTTTGGCGATGTATCGGTAATTGTTTGCTTAACTTATCAGAGTTTTAAATTTATTTAATTTAAGCTTAAAACTTATACTTAAATAAATTTTTAACTAAGTGTACTTAATAACTTAGCTTTAATTAAGTTTAATACTTTAACTTAAATCAGTTTTAATTTGTCGATTAAATTCTCAATGAATTTTTTTTTTCTCAGATTTATCACGTAGATTTTCATGTAGATTTTCATTTTCTAGTAAGACTCAACATAGCATATTATGTCAGGTAGTCAGTCATTCCTTCTTTTTTTAAGTTTAATTTAATTAATTTTCATGATAGGCATATTCTGCAAATTTGCGATGACATGTAATACACCTACACATTATAATTATTTGTTTTAAATTCTATAGAATAAACTAACACATGTTCAGTTTTAAGTTTACATAATATTAGACTTTGTTTTTTGTCTGTTATGTCTGAGACTTCGATAAAAAAAAGACAATAGTATAACTATTAGGTCTTGCGGTCGTGGTTGTTTAAAATGTTCTCTGTAAAAAAATATCAGCTAGTATAACTCGATTTTAGATTTCTTAGAGTGACAATAGGAGTATGTTTGGACAGGGGTGACGACTTACAGACAAATATTTTGCTAGTCTGCGTTCATGAATAAGCTCAGCAATTCTCATTGGTTTTTTAATATACATTAATATTATCATCATTTATAGTTATGAAATAATTTAAGAGTTCATTAAGCCATTTATTTATTCATTCAATATCTGATGAGTGGTTGGTACCTACCCAGACGAGCTTGCACAAAGCTCTACCACCAAGTAAATAATCAATAATTTTCGAAGCCTTTATAATAAAAGATTGATACCTTGGATTATATAGTTACAATCTTCGTAGAGATCTCAATTATTTTATTATAAAATACAGCTTATATACAACCTGATACTATATATCAGCGAAATGTCCGTCGGTTCGTTGATAACGCGAATAGTATCTGTTTTTTTTCTTTTTTTGGAAATGTATCAATGGGCTTTTCCTTTGCTGAAAAATGCAGCTGTATGTGTGTTACAAATAAATACAAAAAGTAATTTGTAGCTGTATCGTCTATATAACAAAAAAGGGGAACTACAAAATTTCTTGTCGGTTCGCAATGTAGATTTTATTACTTTGATTTGATTTCGATTTATTCTAGGTAGGATTACTTGTATAAATTATATTTTGATTGTAATAATTATTATTGTAAAACTCGTTATATATTCTTAAATACGTGCGTGTAACATTATCTGTTTTGTTTTTATATCTTTCAATTTAACTTCACTTGGCTCCTCCACGCTCTTGCTTTTATAAGAACTGTAAATAAATTCATAAATTCGTCACCTCCGTCGTAATTCTTTATGCTTAATTATTTATTTAAGAATGTAGATGTGTTTTGGCTTGTAATAATCGTACTAAAGTTATGATTGAATAATTAAAATATATAGCTAATACCATTTTATGGTTACGTAATTAGATATTTTATTTATAAAAGTATGACTTACATAATCATTTAATATGTTATAGTTTGTGTTTTTATTAAGAAAATTCCAAATAACTGGATTCGAACACATATTTTACTGTAACTTAAAAAATAAAAAAAGTATGATTATTTTTCTTCGCTCATTAGTAATTAATATTAATTTTGTTCTTACCTAGTTTCGGCCAAGGCAGTTAATCTCGACGATTAGCCAACGAAGGAGATGTAATAGTTTACGTACTTGACGTGTTCCCAGAGAAGTGTACCTTTTTTTTCCTCACTCTTGTAAGGCTAAAAGAGCAATAAGTCAGTATTAAAATAAAATAGAAGTCGCACACATCGTTTCGTGAGTTCTAGCAGTTAATAATTTTAACAATTTTTTTTTCAATATTTCTGACGGCTATCTCTTTTATCAGTTTATGAAATGCGAATCGATCACATATCACTAGGGGGCCAAGTTGAAACCATTAAAATGATAAAAACGTCTCGTAATATAAAACGTGAAAATTTACAGTTATTTAAAATTTTTATCTTGTCAAAATTCTAGAACGTTTGCTTATAGCAGAGCACCAGGCGCGTAACCCGAGGGTTGCAGGTTCAAATCCTGCTACCTCGCTTATTGCAAATAGTTTTCAAGAGTTAATATTTTAATTATTGATGTTTTTGTTAAGCAAGAATATTACTTCCGCATGAGTTTCTTAAGTTGTTATTACAGTTTCTGATTTCTCTCGTGGTATTCGCTCAGCAGCTGGTGTGTGTTTGTGTCTATTTCTACTTTCGTTGGTCGTCTCAAAACTATAAGCCCGGTTTTTGCTTGTATATTTATGTTCGTAGTTAAGCCAAACTTTTTAATCATGATCAAAAACTAGACTAGTTTTTTAATTAACGAAATATGTTGCTTAGAAAGATATAAATAACATACTAGGGCGAATTAAGAAATTTCCTCTTCAACATCTAGACTCTGGGCTGCTACTGAGAATCTTCGTCAGAAAAACACACTTAGTTTTATTTGCAATGTTAAAGAATCAACGCTTAAATGCGAATTACTTTATTTAGTAGCGTTATATTTATATACATTTTTTTATTTTATTTACTAAGGAACTCCAAGAAGTACACATAAAAATACAAAGGACACAAGCTTATACACAACGCTTAAATGTACCCCCAATTACTGGAGAACACAACATGCACTTGCACTAGAATAGTGTTGATAACAATTTTAAAATTAAAATATTAGCTTTTAATATAAAAATTTAGCTTAACAATGATAAAACTAAAATAAATACAATATAAAAACTGATTAACACTAATTATTACGTCGAATAGAAGGCATAACATTTTTTTTTTAAAGAATTAAGTGTGTCGACCCCCGTGTCCACTGATGGTATTGCATTGTATAATCGTGTCATTCGAGCTATTGGTGAATGTTTTTCAAGATTTGTTTTACTCTTACTAGTTTTAAAAAGTGGACATGGATTTCGCGGTGGTCTGCGTGGTACATTTATACAATTTTTTTCAAGAAGACATTTACTATCCACTTCATTATGTAAAAGCTTATATAAAAAAGCCAAATCCAGTATAGTTCTCCGTACATATAGAGTGTAATTCAGAGTATTTAAGTCGATCGCTGTAGCTTTTAAATTATACCCTCATTCTATAACATATATGCCTAACAAATCTTTTTTGGACTCTTTCAATACGCACGGTATATACTTTATATGAGGGTGACCATACTTGACAATACTCTATGTCCAATTTATGAATTATAATTTGTTTTGGGATATTTTTAAAGGTAGTATTAACGATTCGACCCCAATAAGCGATAACGTAGCTGCAGTCGTAACAGATTCGACGTCCCAGGTGCAATAAGTGACGTATAGCTCAATTGACAGAGTTCTAGGGCGCGATACCGTAGGTTGAACTTTCAAGAATTTTTGCTTCTTAATTTTGATAAATATTTTATAAATACGAACATAACTTTCAACTTATCAAAATACAAAGTCGTTGAACAACAGGCTAATCAATAGGATAGTATTATAGACTCAACTAGATATACTCGAAGCGCCATGTTTTAGATAATCAAGTGCATCATCAAAATTAGAACATTATATTAACTTGAATGTGTAGCTATATTAGCAGAGTTTCTCGAGGGTCGTGGGCTTAAATTCTGCTGTGTCTATTAATAAAGTCATATTCCATTTTCCCAGTATTACGGTTTATTTTGACAGATATATCTTTTTACCAGTGTAATCAGCTAGATTTACTACATTGTTTCTAAAGTATGGACTAGAGTAGCATGTCTGAGAGTCATGGCTTCGCTTGATTAAGTTTAATTCAATTAATTTCAATGAAAGCAATATTCTGCAAAGTGACGATGATGAGAAACTACTCTGATATTCTTATGTGAGCTGTGATGAGTATTGAGCAGTCTGAGTCACGTGTTTACTACACTTATCTACATAAATTATTTGTTTAAAATTCTGAAGAATTAACTGAAACATGACTGCCAAGACAACTACGAAAAAAGTAGATTATTGAGATTGTCTTCATAATACTTGCTTCGTTTCCATAACTCAACTGATTTCAGTAAAATCGTGTTCTGCAAAGCGTACTTATTCAACGTATCGATGATGAGAAACAACCTTGCTGAGACCGTCTCTGTTGATTGAGCAGTGATGATTTAACGAGTTATCTGAGATTATCGTGGTTTCTACGTACAAGCAGAACACTTTTCAATTACTATGGACTTACTTTATCGATATTCGATAACGGTTCGGAAGCAAAATTATCAAGACATGAATTGTAAAACTTGTTTTAGTGATTGTCCCTTGATTTAATCATGTATTATTAAAAGATTAATTCGACTGACTAATTATCTTTTGCTAAATGTTGACGGCTATAATTTTTTTTTTAAGTTAGTTACTGAAGTCTTTTATGGTCAATATTTAACACTTCAGTCATTCGTACAGTAGCTTCAACCGAAAAGATTCGACTTTCCAATTGGCAGAGCTTCTTCGACGCGATTCCACGGGGTGCACATTCAAGTTTTCCTTTGTTATAATTTTTGATATGATTCCTAAATTTGCAAAATATTAATATGATCTTTTTTTATGCGTATATCTATTTGTTTGTTATTTGAAAATATAAACAGATTAAAACGAAGTTAAATTAGGCATTAATTTAATAGTTTTTAGCCACAAACAAAACTAATTTTTTTAAGAAATTATGTATACCCCCTAATTAAATAGACTAAAACGAGTTTACTTAATATATTAGTTTCTTATATATTCCTTGTCATGTAATTCATAATTGGCCTTCGATATGGATGATTAATAAATAAAATTAATTCTGATAAAAATAATGTACATATACAAAATTCTAAAATGTTTGCTTATCTAACAGAGTACCAGGCGCGTAACCTGAGGGTTGCAGGTTCAAATCCTGCTGCCTAGGTTATTGCAAATAGGTCTAACGAGTTAATATTTTAAATATTGATGTTTTTGTTAAACAAGAATATTGCTGTCGCATGAGTTTTCTTAAGTAATATTAATTATAAATATTAATTATTATTAATTTTTTTCTTATTACAGTTTCTTATTTGTATGGTGTGTGTTTGTGTCTATTTCTACTTTCATTTGTCTTCACCAAGTTATAGTCCAGATTTTTGCTTGTATATTTATTTTTGTAGTTAAGCCAACATTTTGATCATGGTTTGTTTTACATTTCATTAGTAAACTAGTTTTTAAATACACGAAATTTGTTGCTTACAAAGACAATAATAATATTCTGGAGCGAATTGATTTCCTTTCCAACATCTAGAATCCGGGCTGTTACTGAGAATCTTAGACAGAAAATCTTAATAACACGGTATCGGCCCGATTTTGGGAATTGAAATCATAAGATCGGTATCACAGACTTTATATGTAGCCACTAGACCACAGAGGCATTATTAATATATGGTTGATAACAAATAGGCAATTGTGTAGACACAAAAAGCTTTTTTAGAATAAACAGCTAGATTTACTACATTGTTGAAGTGATAACTTCATATGGGAGGGTAAACCGCTTCGTAACGTAACGCGTTACGGTGCCACTATTACCGACGCGGATTGCTTATCTGAGAGTTGCCAACCTAACGTCATCTAGCGTATACAGATAGTATTTATAATAATTTAGCAACTCTCAAGTACTAATTTAAATTATATTTAATATATTATAATTAATAATAAATATTATCACTTCTGTCGAGCGTCCCGTGACGCACACGTTTTTTTGTAGATATTTATCAATATACGAGATTATCAGGAGAGTGTCATTGCTTCGTTTATTAAAGTTTTCTCACGACTAATTTTAATGAGAGCACTATTTTGCAAAGTGACGATGGTGAAAAAGTACTCTGATATTCATATGTGATGTTAATCATGGTGTTGAGTCAATCTGGGTCACGTATTCTCTACACCGAAACATAATAATTATGTGATTAAAATTCATAAAAAGAAATTGAAACATAACTCAAGACGGCTTTTGATGTTGTTTAGTTGTTTGTACGAATGTTTTACCTATTAAATTTTAACAAAAATCTGTTTGTTAAGAATTTAAAAAAATAAACTTAGTTTTATTTGCAATGTTCGCATTGTCTTAAAGAATCAACGCTTCGATATTTTTAAAGTTAGTATTAACGATTCGACCCCAGTTAGCGATACCGTAGCTTCAGACGTAACAGATTCGACATCCCAATTGCAATAAGTGACGTATAGCTCAATTGGCAGAGTTCTCGGGCGCGATACCACAAGGTGCGGTGCACGTTCAAGAATTTTTGCTTATTAATTTTGATATGACGCCTTAATTTTACCTTTTACCTTTTTTCCTTTTAATCCTTTTCTAATCTGAAAGCTGAAGTAATAGCTTAATACCTTTAAATTGTTTTCATTAGTACTTCAGTAGTACTCGGTGGTAGAGCTTTGTGTAAGCTCGTCTGAAAACGCAAAACAGCAGTACTTTGTATTTTTGTGTTCCGGTTTGAAGGGTGAGTGAGCCAGTGTAAATACAAGGGACATAACATCTTAGTTCCCAAGGTTGGTGGCGTATTGGCAATGTAAGTGATGGTTAACATTTCTTACAATGCCATTGTCTATGGGTGTTGGTGACCACTTACCATCAGGTGGCCCATATGCTCGTCCGTCAATTCGTCCGTCCGGTATTCTTCAAGGTGTAATTTGTAAACATGGTGAAGAAGACAAATCAGTATTGCCTCCATTGTGATGACTGAGAGGTCTACCTGAGTCACAACCTAATGAAACTTTCATAAAAATAGAAGCATGACTTTATTTTTCTTCATCATTATGTTTTTGTTAGGTATATACAATTTATTGAGATACAAATAAAACGATTTCTTATAGGAATGTATTTTCATGTTATCTCGCTCAATTAGACTTATCTTTATCAGTTTCTTTTGAATATAAAAATATCTAATACAAAAGAGCGCAATATTAAAAAAAAAAATGTAATTAACTAATTAGTAATTTGCCTTCGATATGGACGATATAACATAACATTGATGATTACAATAATAATATTGGTTGATTTACTGAAACGTTTGCAAATTGAGAAGAAGATGAGCGTGTGTGGTAGTTACAATTAAGTTGATTTTTTCATTGTTTTGATGAAGGTGATTTTGTTCAAGGTGTAGTTACTGACCGTGGCGATGATGACAAATCAGTATTGCTGATTTTCTTGTGATGACCGTAAGAGTTACCTGAGTCACTGGTTCAATATACCGATAAAGAATCATTGCGTGCCTTAAAACTCAATCTATTATAATGCTACCTTTTTAGGGCAGAAGCGTAACTGCCAAGACAGCTACGAAAAAAGTAGACTATTGAGATTGCCGTCGTTATGCTTCGTTTCTGTAACTCAACTGATTATAGTAAAAGCGATGTTCTGTAAAGTGTAGTTATTCAACGCATCGATGATGTGAGTAGTACAACTGAGATCGTATCTCTTGATTGAGAAGTGATGACAGAAAGAGCTTTCAGAGACATGCTGGGTTACTAGACAGATGCAGAACACGTTTCAAATACATACAAACATAATAATAATCGTATATTGAAGTCATATTATCGAGCAATATCTCTGATAATTACATACTGTTATTAGTTTTTTCGAAAATGTTACTTAAAACTATTTTACTAAATGGTGGTAGGGCTTTCTGCAAGCCCGTCTGGGTAGGTACCACCCACTCATTAGTGGATTTATCACCACATAGCGGTGTTCTATACTCTATCTTTACTAATATTATAAAGAGGAAAGATTCGATTTTTCGTTCGTTTGTTAACTCAAATAATAGTTATCCGATTTTAAAAAATCCTTCAATAATAGAAAGCGACATCTTTATCGAGTAATTAGTTTATATTTTATTTTCAAAAAAATTAAAGATCCCTGACTAAAATGGAACAATGTAACCCAAGGTATCAAAATGTTACCTCTTCAAAAGTCATTATTTTGCGTGCGCTGCAAAAACTATAGACAATATAGAAAAAAGTGTTCTATATATTAATAGTGCTCATGATTGCTCACAAAAAAGTTCCTTACGGTATATGCCTAACTATTATAGTGAAGCAACAATAACAGATTTTGTTGAAATTATTAATTTCAAATACGGGTGGCATCGAATAGTGGTGATATTGGTATCATTATGTTAATCCGTAACCATATAAATGGTTTGATAATATAGGTTGATTGTGTACGTGCAAATTCCACTTTAACTTATTCGGATCGGAGTTTTGGTTAAGAAGTTATGACGCGTATAAAAAATCTCTAAGTAAGAAAAATTACACGGCTTAAACAAACTGCAACTGTTTAGTCTATTAGCAAATACTTACTATAATATTCTAATATATAAAGCTGAAGAGTTTGTTTGTTTGATCCGGCTAATCTCAGGAACTACTGGTTCAAATTTAAAAATTATTTTTGTGTTGTATAGTCCTTTTATCCGGGAAGGTTCTAGGCTGATTTTTATCTATTATATTTTTATTAATTATACGCGGGTATATAGAAACCGCACAGCATCGGCACAGCCAGTAATATATAAAGGTGAAGAGTTTGTTTGTTTGAAAATTGATACATTTTGAGAACTTCAGTTGCATGCACTGCGTCGTTTTCATGAAAATGGTATTAATTCTTATCTAAATAAACACGTTCTTCACTAAAAGTTTTTAATTTTGAAAAAAAATTGGCCTCTCCTCTTGCGATTTCAATTATTAATATCTTAGGAGATATCACAGTTTTAAAATAGCGCGGGCCCTTTCATGTGTGTGGGGTAGGGACGGCGTGGTAGTGAGGTCGGTCACTAGCTCTGTGGTAGTAATGTTCGATCCCGATATCCGTGGTTCGCTTACACCGCGGCATTTATCTTACTTTGTGCATGATCTCACCAGTCCTAACTTCTTAACGAATAAATCTACCTTAACCTTTATTATGAAGCTATTTAATTCCCTAAGTATTGATGTCATGATACGAATGTCATCATCGTTCGTTTCTACCCGAGTTTTTTTGACTAATTTTAACAAAAAGTAGATATTGTGACTTAACTATAATAGTTAGATAGTATATAGCCTCGCGGACTTTTTTAAGTTAGTAACGAGTACTATAAACATGTAGTACATTATTTCAGGTATCTTCAATAGTTTTTACAGCGCACACCAAGTAATTAATTTTATAAGAAAAACATTATACATAACATTATTGCAATTTTTGTATCTCTAATAGTTTTTTTTGTTTTTGGAAATCAAATTAGTCTACGCTGGTATTATGGTATGGTTTTATATGGATTTATTTAGGTAAAAGAATTTTTAAAATCAGTGCCGTAGAGTTAAAACAAATATACAAAAAAAAACAAATTTGACCTCTTTATAATATTTGTATAAACATAGATTACGCGCGAGCGAAGCCGCGGGCAGCAGCTAGTTTTGTTATAAAAGAGAAATACAGGAAACGTTTTATTTGTAAGCACACTATATACCGATAAATATATGTAAATTCGAACATAGTAGCACAGCAGCAGCCTGTGAATATCCCACTGCTTGGCTAAGGCCTCCTCTCCTTTTTGAGGAGAAGGTTACGAGCCTATTCCACCACGCTGCTCCACTGCGGGTTGGTGGAACAACAGGCAAATCAATAGGATAGTATTATAGACTCAACTGGATATACTCAAAGCGCCATGTTTTAGATACAATCAAGTGTATTATATCAAAAATTAAAGTATAATTTGAATTATTGCCTACAGTTATCTACGGATGTCAATGTTGGCCCTTAACACAACAGGTTGCTCAAAAATTGAGATCATTCCAGAGATCAACTGAAAGATCATTGCTAGGCCTAGCTTAATGACAGAATAAGAGCAAACTAAATTAGAAAAGAAACATAATAATTGGACACCATTGATTCGGTTCTGGCTGGTGTGCTTTAAAAGTAACCTAACATAACCTAACCTACATGACTTTGCCCTAGAATTTTATGTGTACCCCGAACTAAGTGTGCATTGTGTAGACGCAAAAAAATTTATAGAATAAGCAGCTAGATTTAGTACATTGTTTGTAAATATTTATCAATATGCGAGATTATAAGGAGAGTCATTGCTTCGTTTATTAAAGTTAAATTCGATTAATTTAATGAGAGCACTATTCTGTAAAGTGACGATGGTGAAACAGTACTCTGATATTCATGTAATGTTATAATCATGGTTTGAGTCAATCTGAGTCACGTATTCTCTACACCGAAACATAATAATTATGTGATTCAAATTCTAAAAAATAAATTGAAACATGACTCAAGACGGCTTTTGATGTTGTTTAGTTGTTTGTACGAATGTTTTATCAATTAACTTTTAACAAAAATCTGTTTGTTAAGAATTTTATAAAAATGAACTTAGTTTTATTTGCAAAGTTCGCATTGTGTTAAAGAAGTTGATTCTTTCTTTATTGAGTAGCGTAATATTTATATGTCCAATTTATGAATTACAATTTGTTTTGGGATATTTTTAAAGTTAATATTAACGATTTGACCCCAGTTAGCGATACCGTAGCTTCAAACGTAACAGATTCGACGTCCCAATTGCAATAAGTGACGTATAGCTCAATTGGCAGAGTTCTCGGGCGCGATACTATAGGGTGCACGTTCAAGAGTTTTTGCTTCCTAATTTTGATACGACCCCTAAATGAAATAAATAAAAATATTTACTATATCTACTTAATCCTTATTTTATTTTCCTTCATCCTTTTGATGAAGGCGATGTTCTTCAAGGTGTAGTTACTGAACGTGGCGATCGTGATAAATCAGTATTGCTGATCCTTTTAACATCCATTGTGATTACCGTAAGATCTACCCGAGTCACTTGATCAATATACCGATGAGGAATCATTTTGTGTCGTAATACTCAATAGAATTATCGAGACAAGTCAAGTTATATTGTCTGTCAGCTTTATTTTATATAATTTTGTCGTCTACTTTTATTGTAGCACTTAGCAGAAGGATGGTACCATAAATATTATTAAAAAACAATGTATCTTATTTCCTTTAAAATCGGGAAGTAGTCTTTTCTAAAGCCATAATGACCTATCGTATACTGTTATTGGTTTTATTTTTATTATTTTTTGTTTGATTATACTGTTTAATATTTTTCAAATTATTATATTACTATTGAAACGTAAAACGTTAAATGACGGCTATGTTTACAAAACTTTTTAAAATCCCTGCCAATACGAATTTGTTACTTTAAATACCCCTAATTTGCACACGAAATCAGCTTAATTGTTTCGCTTAACTTGTACGTAACTATTACGTTCGAATGCAATTTCGTATGATTTTTGGATATTATTAGATATTATGTAACCTACAGGATCATCTCCAAAAGTCTAAATTTTATTCCATTTTAATTATTAATTTTTTTTTTATCAACGAATCGATAATAAGACGATAGTATTTAACAAGTTTTGAAAATAATATTTTGATTAACCTTTTATGACTAACCTAAAAATTCTTTCGCATAATTATATGTTATTGTTAAAAATGGTACGAATCATTCAATAATATTTTGCTCTTTGATTTTGTTTCTATACATCTATCACACAATTACTTAAGCTGTAAATTTCAATAGGTAACATGATTAATATTTGATGAAATTGAATATTTGTTACTATTTAGTAGTAGATCACCAATCCGTGGATATTTCAAAAATTATGCTTTTTATCCATGAAGCAATCAAGGATACATTTTTATACTTAGAACTATACAATATGTATATAGGTTTGATGAAGATAGTTAAAAAAGTTGAAGTGAAAGTCGAGAGCTCTAAAGTTAATGTGCTTTCCTCATTACTTTTTTTAGTGTACGTTAATGTGCTATTCATCCACTCTTTCCTCGCTAAGTTTTAGTGTGGTGCATTTCTTACGCCATTTAAAACATTTTGCATAGAAAAGTATTAGTTAAAATTATTTATTTATATTTTAAAAGTAAGTGTATTTTTTAATCCAATTTTTTCATTGATTTAAATTTCGATTAAAAATCTACTAGTACTCTAGTTTCAACGTAATACAATAATATCTTACATAATTATTTTTCCTAACGTTCGTTTCCACATAATTACATGTACCGTTGTTATGAATCGATGACCACCTTTATATTATATAATAAAATAAAGGTACATAAAGTCATATACACATATATATGAAGGATCGAAAAATCGTATTGAAATCATCGAGAGATTAATTAACCACGTCAAACTCGTTCTAGTTTTATTTAAACAGAAACAGATGATGTATTTAGTAATGATTTATTATTAAAAATATTAAAATATTCGATTTACAATCTTTACTTTTCAAGCAGGCGTATACCACTCTCACCGAAATAGGTTACACTAAAAACTACGATACATAATCAAATCAGAGAATTAGGTAGATGGATTTTTTTAACCTTATATTCAGCTTATTTGAACCTTGCCGCATCGCTACGTACGAGTATACTTTAATTTTACATTATAAATTATAAACAGCATATTAAGCAGAATAAAGAAAAAATATACTTAAAAATATTTATGTATTAAATATATATTTGTATTTAAAATATGTGATTAATTTAATTAATAAAAGTAATTTAGTTAAAATAAACGAATGTTGCCATAAAGGAAGGTAAGAAATGAAAATCTACACGGTATTTGAATAAAATACGAATGCAAATGCGTTTTAATACCATTAGACGCTGCAAGTTATCTCGTATCCCTAAGCAAGTAATAAATTTATAATACAGTCGGCACCGAAATTCTAAAACATTTTTAAAAACACAATTATATATTTTTAAATTTCAGACCAAAAGATATAGAAATTAATTTTCGAAGCTGTTTCGGCTTTAATGAATTATTGTTTTTATGAAGTTTAGCATTATTATCATGAACCATGAAATCATAATTAATTAATTATCTTTTGTTATTATGTTTTTGCAGAGATAATGCAGTAGAGTACACCACATATAATATCTATTTAATATATCGCGAGGAAATCTACACTCGAGAATGATCGAATATTACACGTTACTCTTTTTAATAAAGAGGTGGTCCTTACCCAGCGGTGAGACATTAACTGGTTCGAACTGAGTATATTTTTCATATACATAATAATTACGACGAAAATTATAATCGGAAATGAAATTGTAGCAGCTAAGCTTGCAAATAGAACAGTTATTTCAAAGGAAAGTGCATGAGAGGTTTAAATTATTTAAAGATTTTAAAATTTTAGTGAAAATGCCTGTGCTGCACTTTTATGATTCTTTACCTTGTATTTCCTCTTTTAGGGTTGCCACGTGTCGATTATTTAAAACAAACAATTTTCACCATTAACTCTATGTACAGTTCGTATGTTTTTATTTAATGATATAAATAATAGATAGAATTATGTCTAGTATAATTCAGTATACTTTTTATGAAAACGATAATCTGATCACAGTATTCTTTTGATATAGATTACTAAGAATAATGAAAACCTGTCATCCACAAAAACAATTTTTCATCCCTAACAACTCTAATTTAGAAACGATATTCTATTCGTAAAGGGGAGTGTACACGAAACAAGAGAACATAACATATTGCATTGTGTGGTCCGACACAATTACACAATGTTATACTAACACCGAACTGCTGGAAAACACGTATGTAATGCGTTACCTCTTTATTACATTAACGCTTGACTTATTTGCCGTTTGTGGTTGTGTTTATATTAATTAGCGATTTGTGGAATTGCCGGCAGATTTGTATTAATTTTTATTCAATTTGAATAATGGAAGTGCTTATGTAAAATACGCTGAACAATACCGAGTCATTTTGTTAAATTGTGTGAACAATTATTGCTGTGAAATTATAAAAACATGTAAGTCTGTAAATTTCATATGAATTATGATTTATTTATGTTGCTATAATATGAATGTCATCTTGAATGATATGAAAAAATATCAGTTGTAGGTTCTAGCTCGATGCAGACCCATTCAATTTCAGTCATTTTTCAGAGAATCGTTTTATCCTTAGTAGTTTTTTGAAAAGCCTTTTAGTAATAGAGTAATGAAAGTCATTTTCTCACCTGACCTGTGCTCAACTTCGTCTACAACAGAAAGTATGCATTTTAATATAATGTAAAAATTACTTCTACACCATAATATAACTGAAGCGAATGTTTGTTTGAGCATTTCGCGAAAATTATGAAATTGATTTTTATGATATATACTAGCTGTGCCGCGCGGCTTCCACGCGTATAATTAATAAAAATATAATAAATTATTTTATTACTATAATAACACACACACACACACACACACATGGCTACTGGTAAAGAAATACGTAATTAACGATTTGAAATTAATTTTCATAAGATAGCATAGGGTTTACCGATCTTATATATGACCTATTATTTGCGCCATCACATGTTCTTTGTGTGTTCCAATTTCATCAAGATTGGTTAAGCCGTGCTTGAGTTATAAGAAGACATACAGAATGACAGACAGACAGACAAAAATGAAAAAAGTAGTATAATGTGAATCACTGCATCATAAAGCGATTATTTATCACAAAATTAGGTGAAAAAAAAGTACAGACAGAGCCAATAGATTTATATAGTAGTATTAATTAGCAATATATATAACCAGGAACTGAAGGTTCATAATATTCCGAACTAAACTGAAGTACATAAAAAGATAAATGAATAATTTGAATAAGAGGTATAAATAATTAGTTACTATGTCTGTTTCTATCAAAAGTACACTTTACGATGCTCGCTATCTTGATAAGATATGTAGCTAGTTTTCTTGGCAGTGTGCCTCGAGGTGATCTTTGCAAATACTCTTTAATAATGGTAAATGATTAAGATTATTTTTTGTTCACACATTACATATGCACTTTAATATTAATTAATGAATAATATATAAACTATTATTTAAAACTTAAAGGAGAATATCGATAACTATATAAAGTGCTCAAATAAAAATAATTATGAACTAATGTTTTATTAACTGGTGGTAGATCTTGAGCTTCACCACCCACTTACCATTTATTCCAGCGACACACAAGCATATATTTCATTGCTATGTTACAGTTCTTCGGATTAGAGAGCAATTATGTTTGAAAATGTGTCATTAAGTATAGTTTTAATGGTTTAATACATTTACTTGTTGTAGAGAAAGGTTTTAATATATATAAAAACGTAACTATATTAATAAAATTATCTATAAATATTGTAAAAAGAAGCAAAGATGTTTTTTGCGCCTATCGATATGCTCTTAAACTTAAAAGCAGCATAAGTTTTATAATTATTATTATTTAACAAAGCAGAAGTATTTACAATAATGAATTCTGCTTGACATTTTTTCCAAATCTATCATCCATTTTTTATTGCAGTGTGATGTAATAAAGTAAATATTACTAACAAAATTTACAAGCAGATGAAATCTTATCGCTTTCAAATGAAACTCATCTTTTCGGTAGGAAACTATCGAAACAAAGTTTCGTTCGTAAAACTATCTTGGGACTGAGTTTCGTTAAGCTTTGGGAAACACTAATATTGTTATAAATTATAAATATTTTTCGGTATTCTTCAATATACCTTTAGGATTTAATGTGTGCACAGAAAGAGACAGTAATTTAGTTAATTATAAACATACATTAGCTATCCGCCTTGGCTTTGCACGGGTAGATGGTGGAATAATAATTTTGTATAGGATTTGCGTAAATTTCGTTCTACGTGAGCGTCAACGTCGTAGAAATAAAGGACTAATTAAGAATTTTCAAGTCAGTCGGACTTATAGTTTCGAAGATCTCACGATAAGTTGGGTGAGTAATTCGCTTATATATTATAATAAATAAGTTTGAAATTTTATTTGAACTATTTATTGCAATAACTAATTTTACTCACGCTTTTAATGGATAAGTAACTGATAAGTAAATATGTACTATAAAAATATCTATATATGTATGAGCGAAATCATCATGAGATCTCCTAAACTGGCCGCCCGGTTGTTACTCCTTCTCCGACGACTTCTACCCGTGCGAAGCCGAGATGATTAGCTAGTAATATTATATATTATAAAAATATTTTTTTTTTAAAAATATAGAATAAAATTTAAATAAAGAAATCGATAGCTGTCTTTTTAAAATCTTTGATGACGTGCATGAATTGACCTTTATAACATATAAAGGTCAATTCATGTTTAGCTGTTAAAAATCGAAACACACATATATGATTATTCTATGAATAAACTTAGAAGCTTAAATTACACGATCATTAATTCAAACAGGTCGACTCACATCTATTTTTATTGATGCAAGTCAAGAGCAATTGAACATACCATCGATTGGATAATATCATAAGCGTATTGAAAATTACGAGAACAACTCTGCTTGAAATTTGAACTTTATTGATATTACTTTAAGGACTACGGCACATGTCCGTTAAAGTATCATCAATTTCAATATATTATGCATCGGGGCATGGCCTTTGATGTTCCTAATATAATTTCAATGAAGAATCAATGTCTTTAGATGGTACTGTTAAGGTGTAATTGAATTCATGAACCCTAAAACTAGCGATAAAACGTTAGTAGTTATGCTAAAGAGATACTGAAATGAAGAAGGCCTACTTGTCTAAGTATCAAGTAGCCTGCGTGTTGCGGCGAGACTGCGGTCGTACAATACGTTATTATGGACAAATGTATCATAAAATTGAAAAATATGCGTTTTTACAGTTACTGTGCCACATGGTTTGACCTGCGTTGAAATTGGTTTTTTGAAGTATGTTTCACACATGATATTTTATTGTGTGTATGAAACATACGTGCACACTAAATGTATAAATATATATTTTACAACTTCGTTCGTATCACTAACTTTCTAAAGGTGACACTTTTTGCAGACCCCTCTGGGTGGATATTATCCAGCAATTCTACCGCTAGTAAGTAATGTTTAGTTTCGTGGTGTTCTAATTTTAATGATGAGTGTATGTTATAAGACACACTAACACACTGGTCATTCAAACCGGAATGCGGCGACAATATCTTACCAGCATCAATGGCCAAAGACAACCACTGCATACTAGGGATCCTTCTTAGTCTAATATTTGGTGACAGTTAGTTTGCTTTTTATTGATGTTAATGGTCACTGATCCGATATTTATAGTCGTACCGTGAACGTTACGTCTCATAAATCGGGCTAGTAGATCCTCAGAATCCTTCTGACGCGATCAACCATAAAAAACTCTACTCTTATAATATTAATAAACCGATTTATGAATATAATTTTTAATCGTAATCGCCGAGATAAGTTGTCACTTTAAACGTATTTGGTTTCTTGTTGTTTTATATAAACACGCTTTTCCTCAACTATTTTAAATCGTTTCATAGCCAATATCGTAAAGGGTTTTTAATTTAATTATCTCAACATTGTTTTTGTAAAGAGCCACTTTATGATTTAACTACCGGAGTCATCTGACTGTAACGTATTATTGGAAAAGTAATTTATTTCGGTTCGAGAAAATTAATGAAATAAAGGCCGTCGAGAGCCATTTCACGTTCAAAGGCTTTTTTTGTTACCTTAATGTAAAGAAATAAACATTCAACAAGAAGAAAATATCACCTTTTGTTTATAGTTCCGATAAAATAAATCATTATAAGAAAAGAAGTCGAATTTGTATGTATGGCGGATATGTACTTTTATTAAGAGACTTACGATTAGTAAAGAATCCATTCGATATAATTGATATCTGACTGTCTTTCTATGACAGTTTGTATTATAACTGTTCAATTTAATTATTGTCAGTAAGATATTATTGCAAACATGTATTGAATAAGATACAAGAACATTCGATATCTATATAAAATGACACTTCAAGGGATTTAAAGATGACTGCTTTGTTGGGATAAACGATATACTTGTAAGTTTGTTTCGATGAGATATTATAACTTAATCGCTCTGAAAATACTGTCAAAGTGAATGGGTACTAATGAGTTATCAAATCAACCTACGCTTGGCAGATTATCGAATTGTTCTAATTTTATTCTACTACATGGTGAAATAATGGTATAAGCTTTACGCCTATTATAATTCTTTATTTGCAATTTTGCATAATAAGTTACCTGATCTTTGTGAGTTTTATAATTATGATAGATACCAGAGCCAGTGAATTATCATTATTCTAAAAATCAGAACTGGAAACCTTTGTCTTCGGCTTTTATTACCGGAACTGCTGATAGCTGCACTTGAATCCTTGTTCTATTTATATTCGTGGCTTCAGCTACTTTAGAACCACAGCATTGTCTGTGATACCTGTCGGACCTAAGATTAACCATTGTAAACAACAACTCCCGTCTTACCGCGGAGGGCTCAGATAAGAACGGTTGGAGCTCACGGTCGGTGGCGGGTGAGGGGCCACACGACCTCCCCCGAGTTGGGGGAGCGATGGCCTTTAGCTACTCCTACGAGGTGCTGAAGTTGATGGGACGGTTTCATTTATATTTATGACCGTGTATCTATCAAAAATTTTAATTCTTACTCTAATTTTTATTTTTTTTTGCCTTTTATATATAGATAATTTCCTTTCGATTGACAGTAATAATTAATGATATGAAAAACCAATAATATACATTCGTTCTCCATAAAAATATAATTTGGCAAGTGTGAATGAAGATTTGCTTAAAAGACTTAACTAAAATTTCAACAGAAATGTTAAATGTAATCGTCCACTAAATGAGCCTTTGACCATTGCAGTAGAAATGTCTCTTCGCAAGAAAGGTACGGTTTTTCTCAACTGCACGCCGTACCATAAGTTTATAATTGAGCTTCTAAGTTTATTAAAACCTCGACATTGCTGGTCTGGATTTAATTCGGTATGACGTTGAATTCCTGTTTTATGCAAAGGAATTATTTTTGCTCAGGAGTAATGTATATCACATATAGCTTGATAGTATGTTTTTAGTCATTTAATATAATGATAGAATGTTATTCAACAATACGACATTTTGAATATTTTCTAGTTTCATGTTTGCTGACGTAATATACGTCAGCAAACATGAAACTGATGCTTAAAAGGCTTAAACAAAATTATAACATTTGTCGATAAGTAGAGTTTTGTTTAAATTTTTGCCTTATTTGGAGAATATTTTGAATTGAAAGGAATGACAAAGTTGATAGGTCCATACTTTAAGAAATATTTGATTTAAATTATTTTATTAACATGTATTCTTCGCAAGTTTGATCTGTAAGTATGAATGCTTTAATGTTAAAAATACAGTTATGAATCTAAATTTATTAATGTTTTTACTTCTGTAGTTGCTATTGCTTAGTATGCCATCACTTTTGTAGTTGCTTTTGTCAATAGAACTATAATATGATGACTATTGCTTACATTTGACGATGCGAATAAACGATGCTTCTGTACCCCTACCGGATATTTCAATTACTTACATAAATATGTCTTTAGATGGACTTTAGATGGTGATCAGAATAGAAAATTCTAAAGTTATACTCATTCCAGGTACAGAAACAAATACTGTTAATAAATTATTATAAATATTGTGAACGGTATAAATCAGTACAGCATCGTTGGTACGATTTAAGAGATTTCATTGTGACAAGGAAGTTAAAAGATTTGAGCTATTCTGTTTACTGCTTAGTCATTTTCTGATTCTCATATCGTCCCAATCACGAAATGTAGATTCAAAAAAACATCTGTTTTCTTAATTAATTACAATTTTAAACTATATTTTTTGATAGCTGAATGTTAATTTACTTCTTTTTATTTTTTATTTCATCATACGTTTCTTATTTGACTGTAACATGACGTCACGTCTATCTTCTTAGCGTAAAAAAAGTTTTTTTCTAAAAACTTCATCGCAATTAGATTTCGAAAAGCGAAACGATAATGCTCACAAGCTGAAGTTAGATATTGCCTTTTTAAGGCTTATTGTATAGCCCCAGATTATAACCGTATGTAATCCATTGAACAAAGTCCAAGATCTCGAAGAAAACAACACAAATGTGCTCCTTTTATGACCGCGAGTCCCGACCCTCGCCTTTTATTTTGGCAAATGTATTTTTATTTATTCTGAAAGGATCTATTGATCAGGCAATGATGTCTCACGATTTTCAATTTTTTCTTTTCTATTAGGTCTGAATTAGAGTGATTTGTGTTCAACTAAAAGATTTTAGCTTAGTGTGATGAATTTGTTTATTAATGTAATATGTTACACTAATATAAAATTGCAAATTATATGAATTTATATTATCAATTTTAAGCAACAAAATTGCATATCAGTTGTCAGGAATACTTACTTGGATTTAAACTTATGATCTTTCTAAGTTGTTTCATTCACTGGAATATTTCGAAATACCGCTTAAATCAAAACATGTTTCGTGGAATATATATATGCGGTCATTATTTATAAGCAATTTTAAAATAAATATTAAATGTTGTTAATGTTAGATCTTACAAATATGTTTCGTTAAACGATCTACATATTTAAATCTTACTCAGAAAATTCGTAACTGGAGTTTATATTTAATCTTAAGCGAATAATTGAAGCATTTTATTGGTTATCGATTTATTGAACTTTTCAGTCTTCGGTGCCGGTAACTATCATAGGAACCACATACTCAACGAATGCTTTCAATTTAAGAAGTTAAAACTTACAGCATCGAATTCAATTTACTTCGTTAATAATGTATCTCAAAATTATTCACCCATGTCAGATATTTAAGGCATTATTATTATTATTATTAAGGATATATGTTAATTTTGATTCAGGCTTAAATTTGTAATATTATATTATGAATGAAACAACCTTTATTTGATTTAAATATAAAGGCATTATATCATAATATTTAGCGCAGTGTAATCTTTATATAAATATAAATGTTTTTTTTTTATATAATTCATTAAATTAAAAGAAATTCAAGTGAAAAACCATCGAATTATTGGATCGGCCTAAACTGAGATTCGTCGTAACCCTCGCCCATCCCTTCTTAAGCGTAATCCCGTGCTATTTCCTTATAATGATTATACTATTAATGAACCGATTGTTTCTTAGACATGTGTTGATCGCGGTTATCTGTACTTAAGTATGAGAATTTATTACGCAACATTTAACATTAAGTAACACAAACCTCAATAAACTTTGGACTATATCAGAAATTAACCATATTATAAGAAAAATGATTTAAAGTAAATGTAATTTCCAATTGTACTTAACTAATTCCAATTGTACTTAATTAGTAGTAATAGTAATTTTATGAATTTAGCCTTTTCTTTTGCGACTCGTGTAACAAACAATTTTTTATTACTTTCACAAATAGCAAGTAGGGTTTCGTACTAAATAATATTTTCTTTTTCAAAGTGTAAATGAAATTGTAAGTGAAGTAAAAGTTGAACAGTTAAACGGTTTCTTAATTGAACCTGCCATGAATTAAAACATAAGTTATATTAGTCATGCAAGTAATTTTATTACGTGTTCGTTAGTCAAAAAATGCAGTTCGTTAATGTGTAATCCGATATTACCCACAACTCTGGAGATGGGAAGAAAAGCTATCAGAAAAGTAATTTGTCAAAATCGATCACTCTGCGAACAAGTGAACTCACTTATGTATGTTCGACACAAATGTACAATTTCCGTGCCACTCGTACTCTCGTGAGTGTTATAAATATAAAGGCGTGAGCTAAACGTTTCAAAAAATCAATAAGAAATATAATTAATTTACAACTACATAAATAAACATATAAAATAATTGTTCTAAAATATGATATAAGATAAACCAAAACATAAAACTATTAACTCGACAATATTAATTGGTTTCAAATGTATATACAGTTCTAATAAAATCATTAAAAATCACACACACATCTAAATCAGTAATAATTTTCTCATAAGCTGTAAAGAAATCCAGTTTTTTGTAAGAAAAAAATAGCCCTAACGGTTAACAGGCGATTGTTTAAATGGCGGGCAATTTTAACGACAGTACCCACGCTAAATTATTCGTTCTTTGCAATCTTCGCCTAAGCGGCCTTGTTCTGTGATTATTTTTTAATTATTCTCAATTTGTTTCAGCTTAAGGAGATTTCATATTATTAATGAGTCCAATGCTTTCATTGTCACTTATAACACATTAAAAAAGAATAAAATTCTATATAAATAATAACTTCCAATTTATATAAAAATATTAAGTGATGGCGAACCTAAACAAGTAAAAATTGTGAAAAGATACAACTTGTTAAATAATATAATTGCACGCGAACAAACGTATTATAAATTCAACGCTGACCGGCTTAATTTCTGTCGGCTTCATCATGTCAACGGATTTTGGGCAACCATTAGCATCACTGAACGCATAGTTACCATTAAATCATCCATTACTTCGCACGGTGCATTAATTTGCATACATTGTTTTCTGCCTTAATAGCTTACATTGGCGATTTGCGAATGATCAGTTAAGTTTATAAGGTGTTTGGAGCAAATACCAAATTATACAGCGTGACGCATGCCCGCATTTACCACTTCGCTTAACAGTAAAATATCTTTGAAATCTCTTTTCATTTTTAACAGTGATTGATCACAAATAATAACACTTGTAAGGAAAATAAATTCAGTTAGCGACATAAAATCAATCGTTTCATTATTATATATATTAAAATTTGTTGAACTTACATAAATGTTCATCACGATATTTATATATTTTTTTAATTTTCATGCTAAACTTTTTCCATTATAAAAATGCATTAATCGTTAAAACTTTCAGGATATTCGTTCATATCGCCCCTACTGTTCAAGTTTCATTATCTAAGAATCCAATTTAACTTTTACAAAACTTGTTTTTCACAAAGATTATGTGCAAACCGCGGGCTACCGTTTCTTTATGTTTACTTAAATTACATAATCTAGTTAATTTAAGGTCTTCGTTACGTGATCAGATGAGGCCGTGTGTTTAGATGGCCTATTAATCATATAAACCTAAATGCCCGCAGCAAACTTTACCTTGTTATTTAACTTGAAAGTCCTTTGTAATTGAAATCACGCGCCCATTGAGACTTCAGAAACAAGCTTTACAAAATAAAGCCATTGTTTGACTAGCGCCTACTTGTAAAAAAAGTTATTCTTTCAGACGAAATTTTAAATATCGAATAAAAATATCACTCATAGAAAGCGAAGTACACAGACACAGACATTCAAAATTGATCAGTAAGTCCTAAACTCTGATACGTACTTACAGTCTCTATTGATTTTTATTAAATAAGTACCCTATTCCCCTAAGAATGAATGCCCTTGTTGCCTTTTTGATCTGAGAACTATCAAAGGAATTCAAAGGACATATGCGACGAACCAATTAGAAATTGTGAATTTAAACTCAGAACTGTAACAACGACCTATTTTATTAGTACTTGAATATTACTTACTTTTATTAATATGTACGAATTACGGAATACACCTTTCATTTCAAAGCCGTTGTTCGTTGCATTATATTTCTATTCTATATTCAAATCAGTTTAATCAATCTTATTGTTATGAATCTCACTAACATATTATTAATATTCTGCACATTACTGTTTATTATATTATAATGAACAAGATTAAGAAGAATACAAAGTTCATTGATGATTGTGTTTTTTCAATTGTACCCTTTTAGATTTATATTCAATTATGATGCGACGCCGCTCAAATTACATATTACAAAGAAAAGAAATATTTTTCTATCAATGTTAAATTATATTTACATTAACCGGACTCTGTTTATAAATCAAAATAATATCATAGGTGATTAAAACTGGGTATAATTTCTGGAGTTTAAATGTTCAGAAGTAGCACTTTCCTAGTTTGTAATGAAACGCAATAAAGCGTTAATCTACGCATCACGATAAACGGTGAATGTCATGGACGTAGTAATCGCTTGTGAATCTTTTGAATATCATGGCGACAGTACTGCACGGATGAAGTCGTGTAACCGTCATTGTATTATGATCCTTATTGTTACAGTCTTAAGCACTTGAATTGTATAAGAAAATCAATGTATAGACCCATTGTACAAATACTCAGAGGGATTCCATATTATAGACAGCTGCGTAGAATGCTAGTGTAGGGTCGGGTTGGAAGGACCCCAAATGGGGTCTGTAATATAATGGTGACGAGATTTGCGACCTATTTAAAATCAACTACTCTTTGATCATGGTTTCGTTCGGAGTTCTTATAAGATTTTTTTATTTTCATTTAGTTAATTTTTTATTGTCATTATAGTTCTTATTTATTTTCAAAGTTATTTAGCGAATTAGTAATTTTAGGGCCAATTTATCTATCACTCGTCTGTTAAAGTTTATGCTTAAAATTAGTTTCTGTGAAAAAAATCGTTACATTTTCTTTTGTGCTATTAAAAATATACTAGTTATTAAAAAGTGCTTTCGATAAATTTAATCTAGGGATTATCTTTATAAACAAAATTATCTTTATTAATTAATTATCATAAACATTTACCTTCGTTTGTCTATAACGCACGAATTCCTAGTTTTAATATTTTGTTTTAAAAAATTGTGACTTAATATAAAGATTAGGTATTTTGGTTTTAAAAATATATATAAACCTAAATAAATATACTTAAATAAAATACTTCTGTAAATCTACTATTAATTAAAATGTTTAGCTGAACAAAGTATAGTTTGACCTTTCAAACATTAGAGCGACACGTTTTTCTCTTATATTTAGCGCAGTAAGTCAACCATGTGTTAGCAGTCTAGACTTTCTCGCTTAAAAGGCACCTATACTCTGATAGACCACAATATCGTGCCAACTTTTGGTGTTTGAAAATTTTCCTTATTTAGGTTAAATATAACTCAAACATTGTAATGTTATTTTACTCTACCTATTCATTATTAAATAAATCATTTGAAATGCCAAAAATTTAATGATTATTATAAAAAAATAAAATGACGATATTATTTTTTAAATTATGTTCGTGACGACATTGTCAACATTGGTTTTGGGTATTGAGGGGTCGTTTAATACAGTTTGTGTATAGTAAACATGATGCGCGCGCGCCTCGCACCCCGTATTGTTTATTAATTAGTCGCCGTTACAACGTCGAACCGAACGGATATAGTGCGCTGTAGCAATGTGTAGTGTAGGATACATTTCGTTTTGTAGGTGAGTAAGAAAGAGTTTTATATTTAAAAAATATATATTTTCAATGTGGTGTTGGATACAGAGTAATGCAACCCATATTTTTGCTGGTAAATATATATGGGTTTCTTTGAATTTTAATTATTTACAATATAAAAAATTATTGTTGTTAAAAAAATCTCCTTCTCAAATTGTATATAGATTTCAAACCACTAATAATTGTCAATTAAGACCTTTAGAAAGGAAATATTGAATGCTTAAAAGCTGATTATTTCATTTTATATTTACAATATAAAATAGTTATGGATAACCCAAGATATTAATACCTAGAACTTTACCGACCACATTTGTATTCACAAGAAAAATCAGCGCATTCTCCTATCAAACCATACCGACAATCGTTGCTAGCTTTCCGTTTACAGCTATGTTAGCGCAAAATAAAATATGCGATTTACGTTTTATTTCACGATAGCGTCAAATGCGGAGCTGACTAATATTTCATCTTCTTCAGATAAATAGCGCTATTCGATAAGAGAATATTATTAAGTCAGATGATGGAAGTAAAATTGCATCAAATACACATTTGAAGAGTGCTTTTAGAATATAAGAACAAATTAAAAAAATGTACTCTGGAAAACAAATGCTTTAAAAACAATGGATTAATGTTATCACTATACAAAACTTAAGTCAAGTCCAAAATTACCAACCTCACGGTAGCATGCGCAAGCGATCACTCCAAAGTCGGAGAGGGACCGCTGGTTTATAGCGGGTATTCTGGCAATTAGCCAGTTAGTCTTACATACCTCACCAACACCGCTTCACCTGTGAAGCACGCGTAATCACGCGTATCAGAATGAACTTATTATAAAGTAAATGTCATGAAAACAGAAAGTAAGATGAATAAAATTTTTCAATGTCTTTAGGTTTCACTGGATTTCGGTATCATGTACATATGCCTCGTTCATGCCAACGTCGAAGTACACGTAAAACTATTCGCACTTCGTCTGAACTCTCTTCGGTTCTATTGGATTGCAACTGCGGCACATAGAGTGCAGTCAAATCCAAACCAATTGACACATCTTTATCTCATAAAAATATAAATATTTTCAATATCAAAACAAACTTCACAATTGTTTTATAAAAAAAAAAAACAATAATTGAAACTTGAGGAATATGGATAGCAGCCAATGCCTAAAATCAAACTCCAATTATAAATTAGAGCTATAAATTATGAACAAACGTCACAAAATCTGTAACAGGTGTACTTGCTATAATTTTATGTAGGAAATTGCCATAAAAAGATAATGAGTTTGTCATAACGATAGAGTGAGGGTTTGGAGCAATTACATTTCTATTGAAACTGACGGACAGCAGTTCGGGGTAGTGCTACGTAGTTTTGACACGAACATTTTATCGGGAGCAGGTCGCGGAGTTGATCAACCTGTATGAAGGTTTTTATTTCCATTGCACTTTCAAAATCCAATTAAAATGCAAACTGAGTGACTGTATCCAAAAATAACCAATGAAAGTGGACTTGTTGTGACATGACCGCTGCAAAAATAGTTGCGATGGACGCTGACTCCAAAGCTCTGCAAATTACGAAAACTATATTTAATATATATATATATTGCTGATGATGTAATAATAACTTGGTCAGTCGATCGCCAGGCACCAATCCTCTTCCGACTTTATGACACACCTTGGTTTTAGATGGAGAGAGGGGAAACCATGCGCAAAATTAGTTTTGTAACCCTTTATTTAAAAAAGTTTTTTATATCAAGCCTATATAATGTAGCCATGTGTCTTATACGTAGTTACACTCGTCCTAAAAGAAATCGAGAAAAGTGAATTTCTAGCAAGGTCATGTAAAATAAAGATGAAACGAAGGCAAACGTCTACAAATGTGTTCCAGAGATAAATAATAACGATAGAGCTTCCCCAATTTAACCCGCGGTCATTTTTTATATTATCCTCATTATCCTCACGGAACAAAAGTTTTATATTATCTGAATACATAGTGAAAGTCCATCCATGAAATTTGCACTAAAATTATGTCTTGTTAAAATATAAATGTATTTATGCAATTAAAAATAATATAATACGATCAAGGAGCTGCATCTTGTCGTAAATAAAAAAAAAACCTATATAATAACAAATATTTTTTTTATGGAAAAATAATTAATTAGTACTTCAATAGTTTTGGTCATCATTTTTTTCAAATGATATAAATAAAGTATGTAATACACTTTCCCATTTCTCTTAACTGATCTTAAATCTCTTTAAAGAAAAGTACATAGTTTTCTGTTTAAAGACGCACCGAGCGCAATTAATTTAATGATACAACCGTTCCGTTCTTTCCAGATTAATTTATCTAGCTTTTTTTTACCACTTCCTCAGTGTCGTTGGAAGTGACGTTAATTTTGAAAAACTTTAAAAACTCAAATAAGAAATAGGTTTCGTTTTAGTTTTAAGTCCTATTAAATATTCGTATTTGACGAATCGAATGTGTCGTAACAATATTAATAAGAGATAGAGAATAAGAGTAAGGGAGAGGGAGAGAGAGAAATAATATGGAATAGTTTCACGTTTATTAAAGAGATAGCGTCTGTGTTAGAATGAATAAACATGTTGGACTTTCTTATGTAAATGCAATTTTGAATGCAATTTCTACATTGTTCATTTCATTTGCCTAATACTTTGTTTCTTGAATAATATTTATAAATAAAGGAAGAGAATTATCAAGTTCATGCATAGCTCAACTAGTATCAACAAATTCTATACCGGTGGTTGTACAAAAATAAATACAATTTAATTCTAATCACGTTTTATAAGCTCAAAACAATCAATTTTGTTTTGATGTTCGTGTAAGGCAACGAAAATAAATTAGTATTGCCTTTTATAAATATGATAAAGTTATTAAAAACTGTATTTGAAAGGTTATTTTAAATGAACCTCTATTTGGTATTCTTATTGTATGAGTACGTCCGAGTATTACGTTTAAATCGGCAAATGGATTTTTATGAAATTTAGCAGCACGATATCGTTATTTTTATCTTCGGGAATGAAAGATTTTACGGAGATAATCCACTAATTTCCATGGTTAAAATTTTGCGGAAATTAATTGGCACCTTTATCAAATTGTTTTTTTTTTGTCTACTAATACCTTCCTAAAAATATAAGGTCATTAGATAAAACTAGCTTATAATGCTAATAATCTTATTCTATTAAATCAATACAATCGTTTCATAATTATCGATCCTATAAAAAGAAAACATAAAGACGATAACATTTGTAATTCCTACAATTTCTATTAAACAAAGTCCCAATATCAAAACATTTGATTATGATGTCACGTATCCACAAAGCATATTAAGTTGCTTATCTCGCAAGAAAAAAATTCACGCCACTATCACCTTAATAACAAGAAATATAATTGTCATTTTCTCTTGAAATTATTAAGAGAATAAAGGTTTGTGTTTCGATCACCATAAATTGTTTTCAAAGCCACCGTGTCGCCACCTTAGTAGATAAAGGAAGTATATTCCCAAGACGCGACTTTTTACCGTCCATTGATAGTAGGGTCAGTGACACTGATATCTCAAACTGAATAACAATGCTGTCTGGATTTAAACTGACTTTATTCGAGGGATAATATAAAACTCCATTTCATTTTGAGCGGTAAAATCTGGTTAAATAAGAAAGATGGTGATGAAAATATAAAAAAAATCTTTTGCCGTAATTTTATTTAGAGCTTTGTTTGATTCGATTCATTTAAAATTAAATTTTGTTTTATGTTAAATATATTGCAAGTTATAATATAATTTCTATCTTTATATTAAGTTTTCCTTTAATTAGCATTAATTGGATTTAAATTACGACTTTTGAATGTCCCTCAGGAAAATTCTGAACTCTCCCTAAGTATACATTTGATATATTATAATAATATTTCATTTGCAGAATTCCGGAGTGGAAATGATTTATGTATTACGAGACTCCCGTTTTGTATTTCTTTCAGGGCCTTCAGACTTGGAGAACATTTTATGTAAAATTGTATAAGTGAAGTTAAATATTTGTCTCGCAATAAACGTTTGCTTAAATAGACATTTACTTCTGTCAATCAACTGTTTAAGAATTGGAACAGTTGTTCATTTAGACTGATATTTTAAGTTTTAATATATTTACTAATTTATAGGATAAATAAATAAGCCACAAGTATGCCACACATGTATGTGTTTATCACCGCCTATAGACATTTTCGGTGTAAGAAATGTTAATTATTGCATATTTTGCCATTACGCCGCCAGCCATGCAAGCTAAGCTTTTGTATCAGTCTAGTTTCATTAATTTCTCAAATATAATGTCATATGTTAGTCAACTCACATACTAGACCCTATACAGTTGATTACGATTTTTTTGAATCCCATAACCTTTAACTAGTAAAACTTTGGTTAATCAACTCATCCATAATTTCTACACGTACTAACTTTAAGTATGAGGAAAGGCTCGCTTTATTTGGCACGTGACTGGCTAATTACTTATACGATGTGCTAAAGTTGTCGGCCAAGTTCGTGTCAACTAAAGTCGGTCATTTACGACGCCGACTGCTGCTGAATGTCGGCCAATTTCTGCGCCTATATCGAATGAATGTTATAATGCTGTGTAAATAGTTGTTTTATGTTGATTGCTTTGAGATCGCTTCACGTAATGTTTGGTTACGTGAGTTGGTATTTAAAATATTTAATTAAAAGCTCGTTTACGAACATATATTCAAATAAAAAGGACAAATGTCAAAAGTAAGTTACGAAAAACTATCATTATCATTGTAAAATGTTTAAATTGCGCTCCGTAGTTTTAATGCTATTGGCTAAAATTATCCAAGCCGGGCTTGTAAAATGCAAGAGCGCGCATTAACACAGCAATAGGGACGTCGCAGTATTGCACGCTACGCCTAATCCCGCTGGATTTGCTAGGAATCCGTGTTTGCAGAACCATTGCATTGGATACATTAAAATACGACACCCGCTGCAATGGGTAATAATTAATCTGTACAATAATTATTTGCTACTAAAATATTTAGTTATATTAAAGCGTTGTTGTATAATATTATTTTAGACTACGATTTTTATATTATCAGGCAAGATAACACTTTCAATTACATATTTGATTATTTATTTACCAACATTGCGATTTAAATACAAATCATGTTTATTTTATTACGTCGCGAAATTATTTAATATATTTTCGACAATTAATCTCATTTACATCTCCTTAAATAAACTATTAAATTCTGAACATTTATAACATAACTAGAAAAGTCTATTCAGCTCCTCTAAATAATTAATGCAAACACCCATCAACGTAGTTTGCATTTTACTATGCAAGTTAAACGTTAATTAAGCGCTTACAAAGTGATTCAAAAGGAGTTCCTTTTATCCACTTTAGTGTTCGAGGAAATGCCCATCAAATTACAGTTATATGACCGACATTAGGGTATCTCATTGAGAATTCGGGCGAGCGAAGAAGCGGTGCTTTACGAATATAGGCCTAGCGTGCTGCAACGGGTCCCGTCTGCATTATTCATGCATCGATCTATCTAATAAATATTCATACTGATATTCGTGACGAAAAAATAATAATAAAAGATGCTTGGATATTTAAGAGGCGGGGATAACTCGAATCTGTGCCCTTTTAGGGAAAGGAATACTGATTGGAGTATTTTTAAATAACGAACACTCTCTACATATCAGATTGCGCGTAATTTCTGTTTTTGATAATATTATATTTAACCGTACATGCAAAACCATTATTTGTCTTGGTAATAAATATTAAATTATTGTGATTACATTGTTTTGTATTACGACGATTTAAGCTTTAATCTCTTTTTAGTGACCAGCGTTTATTGCTACATTTATTATTCAAACATTTTGATCAATGATTACATAAATATACACTTAGTCTTTAAAAATCGTAATATTGCTCAACCAGTACCCTCTATTCTAAAAACTCTTAGAAGAAGTGCTTTAGGTATTCGTTTGAGATTTTTCGGTGTCTCGAACAAAATGTGATTTGTCTGGATAGGAAGTTGTCGCGATCAACGGAAGGGATTCGGGTAACGGGTATCCGATGCCGGCATTACTGGAAAACTTGCCACTCGTGTATATTCGGAATGCTTTTCTGAGTGATCAAAGCTACTGGAACCAAATTGTGGTCGACAGTTATGCTTTGAAAAAAGAAAAAGTAATTAAATTAATTTAGTTTTTGAACGTTTTATAAATGTTTTTATATTTAAATACAACCTACATCCTCGTAAAATTCAACTCACTAAGACGTGATTGCAGATTAAATGCTTTTCAGACAATAAACCTTTTAAAACGTATTCCTGGTCAGCTTCTGCTGATTCTAAAGTAAAAAAATAATAATCATTAAACGCACCGTGATTATGTCTTAGAGATTACAGCTATGATTTTATCTTTGGAAAATAAAATAATTCCTATGAAATCACAGCACAGAAAGGTATTTCTCTGCGTCTGAGTTATGATGTCATAAAATTAATGAGATTTGATATTATCAATATATTTATATGTATTAATGTTGTATATAAAAAGCAATTTCCAGACTGATAGTATCAAAGCGCAGGTGAAGCAAAAATACATATACACTTTGAGGCAATTTTTATTTAGTAATGTGAAGGTGTACTAAGAAAGTCCTTTGCGTAATATTGATAGGTTTGATTTAGGATTTTCATTTCCCTTGGTGTTCAACTTGATTCGTTTGATTATATTCTATTTAGCACGCCAATAAATATTCATATTTGACTGCATTTTTGGGCTTAACTTGCAACAATAACTTTTAGTATATAAAATCAATAAGCTTACAAAATTCAAAAGACTGTTAAGAAGTTACCTGGTACAAGGCAAACCAATAATAAACATTGACCGTTGAATCACTTTTTAGCACGTCAATTAATTGTTTTATCTTGCGCAAAGTTAATTGAATTCCAATTTGTAAGTTGTAAAGGTACCGTCTGAAATGTTACTTGAAAAAAATATTTCTTTCAATTATTGTAGCTTTTGACAAACAAACGTCAGAGCAATTAGTGAGAGCCCAATCAAGCGGAACCAGCTATGCCAGTAAAGATAAATAAATTTGTTTGCACAATATGTGTTTGCGAATTCTGTGGATAGATCAACAGAGAGGGAAAACATCGTGAGGAAATCGTGTGACAAATAAAATTAGCTTCACCAACCTACGGTGGTGTAGTGTGGTGGATTAAGCTCCCAGACATAAAAATAACAGACACTTGCTCAGCAGTGAAATGGTTTCGGCCTGACAAGATTAATATATATACGGTAAAATGAATGGTTTACTAAAATATATCAAACACATTCAAGATTTACAAGATAATTATAAGAGTGAATGATCAAACGAATGATTAATATACAAAATCAATAATTCCAAATGAACGTTACAACAACAACTCCTCCATTAATAATATTTTTTAGAACTGACATAGAATATACAAAAACCATTTCACAGACTGTCAGTCGGTACAGTAGATATTCTGTAAGAACTTAAAACTCACCGTTGAACACGGTCACGAAATGTCGAAAAGTGATATGCGACATTCACAATACACAATAAAAAAACATATTTACAGGATACATGAGCCAAAAAAGCGTATAATCGTAAAACAGTTTTCAGCATTTCACCAGAGTGATACGAAGTGAGCTCTTAGGTAAAAGCACTGCTGTGTATAATCTTGATATCTGAAAGTAAATAAATAATGAGGTAAAAGAAGAATGTATTCGATTTTTTAATTTTAAAAAGAGGGTTTTCTTTAATTGCTTGCATATATAGGTTGATTTAAGAAATAATAATTATTAGTAATAGTAGGCCCTATAATGATTGCTCGTGTTATTTCACTGAACAATCCAATTAACCTGGAGATAATGAGTTTGTATGAAACCGATTTTAATTGTTTTTATAGTCTTCAGCTTAATAGTGAGCGGAATGCAAAAAATAAAGGATATTTTTTTCGAAAAATAATGGGTTACCGTTTTATCAAGCTCTAGAAATTTTCTGTTCACGTTGTACTTAAGGCACAGAACTAAATTGACTTTGGTCTACATACATATACTTCAATTTATGTAGTCAAACTACGAGATCCGTTTTCCGTAAACTATTAAGCAACGTAATACTTCCATGCAAAACTGTTTGCGTCTGCAGCAAGATTTTATATCTTATCTCGCCTTCCAGACTCAGTAACATAACACAGCAGCTTAGACGAAAATATTTATAATATTTGTCTCAGTAGAGTTAATATATAATTTAGCTGAGTTGGCCCAGTGGGTACAAAACTTCAATCTTAACTGAAATTTTCCTTTGAAGGTTTATATTAAGTAAAAAACAAAGAACAAGTGGAATATTAAAGGTCATGTAAAAAATTTACTTCAAGAGTGTATTGTAACAATCGTTAGGATAATGCAGCGTTTAAGCACTTCACAGCGATAAAGAGACACAGTTAAGTTAGCTACTTAGCTACTTATCGGTATAAGAAGGAGAAAAGTCACGGCAAAATGCGCATTACGCTCACATTAATGTTCGGTTAATTGATATCGTTTAGACGAATTCAGTGGTTTAATGAACCGTTAAGACATCTACATCACGATACTGTTCGATAATATATTATTTGGGCATGACTTGCTTCGCTTTATGTGATTTCTACATATTTTGATAAATATACAATAAAATAAAAACAAGACGATTAACAAATAAAAGATGGCCGCAAAAATAGCGTCTCAAATATTCACTTAAAAAAAGATTGATAATTTTATTTACTGCAGCACGCTAAAGTAGTGTAGAGATTGTCAACGTTAATAATAATCACTGGCGAAAAATCAACGGGTTAACAATTATTCGTATTGTTGTGTTCCGTCGTGTGGGCTCTATTCTGTGGATAGTTATTTTTCATACAATTCAATTAAATTTTTCTATAATGATAAAATTGTTTTTTTTTTTTGCCGAGTGAGACAGTTTATTTGCAGATACATAGGACATAAAATCTTAACTCACGTGATTGGCGCAATGACGGTGTATATTATTTTATTTTACGGTGTCACGTGAGTCTATTAATCAATCATTAGGTAGCCGATATGCACATGTCTTCATGAATGAAATTTAAAAAGGTTAAAATTAACTAAGACTATTTATTAATGCTAATTTAACCTGCTTTGCGTGCTATGTGGTCATTTATAACGCATTAAAAATACAATGATAACATGATAGCGATTCGATTCTTACTAATTTTTCTATCATTGTACCCAGTTGATGAACAAATCTAGACATTAGTTGAGATAATATATGATTAATAGTACAGTATCGAATGAACAATTTATAGTCATTTTAAACAAATTTAACATGTATTCGCACATGACATGGTGATTGTAGCTAAATAAAAATATGTGCGATATTCACGTGTGTTGTATGTGAAAATATTTAATCGTATTCATAGCAAATTCAAATCACCGATAACGCCGCGCGCGTCAGAATGCCTGCGAATGGGGTGAATATTAGTATCCGTTCGTTTTGTTGAAATTGATTCGGACTCGACGGTCCGTGAATATTCTACCAACCCTCGCAATGACATTGTATATCGACGGATGTGTGCTACCGCTATTTTTTTTAAATCTCATTTAATGACGAATTCGATTTCATCGTACCAAATTATATAGATATACACATTTTTGATTTTTTTAATATTTAATACTTATATAAATTTATTTATTGAATCTATATTAATTATATTTATAAAAATCATAAATTTAAAACATATATAATACAGCATGTTTTTTTTAATAATTTCAAGGAAAATATTGTATGTATTTTGAGGTGATCCTGTTGTTATTAAAATATATTTTAACGTTAAAGCGACTCCTTGAGGTCGAGGAGCGGAGTTTTCAAGTGCTCATTATTCTGAACAGGATATCAGCGAAAGAGATTTTTACGTATGAAAACAAGTGATTACCGAAAAGTGCTAATATTGAATAAAATGTTAAAGATAAATAAGTATTTCAGTCATTATACTTTTTCATTTATCTTTAGTATTAAATTTGCTAATCAAACAATTGTGCATATGACCTTTTGATATAAATCAGACATTTAATTTTATTTTTGTCTTGAGAACTAGTGAGGAATATGATAATTAAAATATATCAAAAGCACATTCTGGGATATTAATCTACAAAATATCTCGTAAAAACCAAAAAAAAAAAAAAATATATATTTTACTTAAGTTTTTATTTTGAATCGTCATTTTAGAAGATCAATTTCAATCTTTAAATTCAGACGACGAGTTCTACTCGGTGGTAGGGCTTTGTGCAAGCTCGTCTGGGTAGGTACCACCCACTCATCAGATATTCTACCGCAAAACAGCAGTACTTGTTATTGTTGTGTTCCGGTTTGAAGGGTGAGTGAGCCAGTGTAATTACAGGCACAAGGGACATAACATCTTAGTTCCCAAGGTTGGTAGCGCATCGGCGATGTAAGCGATGGTTAACATTTCTTACAATGACATTGTTTATGGGCGTTGGTGACCACTTATCATCAAGTGGCCCATATTCGCGTCCGCCTACCTATATAAAAAAGAATTTAGATACTATCGAGAAGAAGTTCATTACTCTTTCCACCAATTAATTTAAATAGATATATTGCCTTAGTTCAAAGCTAATAATGTCTTGTGATATATCGAATAGTAAACGAAGCGAATAAGTAACTTATTTCAAACGGTGGTGTAAATGTTATTGACTAGATATATGAATAACAAACACAAACACCAAACGGGTGTCTCTACGTAATATTGAGTATCAGTATTGGTCTGGTCGAATTTGTAAAACAAATAGCGATTAACAAAAACCCAGTTTTACCAGTTCGTAACTAGAATGTTTTCAATGAAACATAAGATATATTTATATATTCCAGCCGAATTCATACTTTCTTATTTTTATTAACGCGGTTAATATATTTCAAACTATTAAGTCAAGTTGTAATTTTTTTTCCAACGTAATCTGACCATACTATTATGAAATAATGAAAGAAATTTCACCTTTTAATAGCGGGAAAACTCACAAAATTCATATTTAACCGTCGTCGCAAGCTGACAGCCTAAATGATTACTCAACTTTTTATTGGAGTTTGGACACCATTTCACGTACCACAACACTTTTTACGTGCAATAAAAAGTTTTTCGTGGGACGGACGTTTATTTTATCGTACATATTATATTCATTCGCAAACTTTTATTAAAATATTGAATCGGTGAATGAGTATAAAAATATTTATCATTTAGTTTATGAGCTAATACGAGATATAAAATTTCAGATTCCTTTTATGGTGGTAGATTGACTGTGTAAAAAGTAGTACCTATATTTTTCTTAAAGTGACTTTGTTAAATAAGTAAAGGTATAATGTTACAGTGCCGTATCGTGTCAATTTGCTCTCCAAAAGTAGTTATAAATAAATCCTATGAAATCTTATTGTTGAATGAACGCATTGCGAACGTTTGTATATTTTATCAAATAATATGAGATACAATTTTAGAGTCCTTCTTAAATTATATAGGGTTACAAGTAACCTTTGTATGGTATCAAGAATTTTTGATTAGATATCAAATTTTCTTTCATAAAACAGCTTTATGTCATGTGTTACCCTTGCACGCTTCATACATGTTTTATTTAAAACGTCAGATAAAAAAGCATCATATTTTGTAAAAGTAATATAATATTGTTTCCGTTGCCTTACAATTCAACACATAAAATATTTTTAAAACATTTCTTACTAGTGTCTACGTTGAAAGATATTCTTGTTGTATTAATGTATCGTGCTGGTTTGAAGAAGGAGGTTTTCTTTATAAGATTGTCACGTTTTCCTTTGTAAATAGGGATTTGTAGATTCCTAAGTAAATCTGAAGCTAAAGCGAAATATCCCGACAAAACATTATGAGATTGTGGGTCGTGATCATATTTATTGTTATTTTATTTTTAAATAATTTTCATAGCTTTTCTCTGCATTAATTAATATTCGATACGTGGAATATCGTAAATTAATGAACTATGTGAGAATAGTATTGATCTATGCTAATAAATATAATATATTATAATTAGAAATGGGTTTTTTTTTTTTAAATGTGCTTGATTAAAAAAGTTTACATCATTTGGGGTTACAATAAAAGGAAATATCCATCCTTTCAAACGAACACATCATAATGACACATATTTTATTAACTCTTAGGAAAGGTAATCGATAATTGCAAATTTTAATAATATTCAACGTTCTAGATTATAGTTTTACTATTTATAAATGAATTAATTACGTGCTCACCTGTTATTACATTTAGATGATGATAATTATATCTATAGGTTAGTATACGAGGAAATAGCTCGTCGATAAACCTTTATCCAATCAACTATTCCATTACTATTTATATTAAGGTTCAGACATAATTGATGATAAAAGCCATGACGGGTATGGGATAAATGAAAAATCATAGATTCTGATACGTACCATTGTATATTATGATAATGAATTATTATATTATATGACATCACACGAATATCGCGTAAATCGCGTATATTGTCCGGACTACTGCGCAACACAAAATCATTTTGTATCAGCGGAAATCAAACACGTGCCCATCAACATACCAATAAGTTCCAGTTATCACCAGTAATATCGTTTACCATCATTATATAAGAACAAAATATGAATAATATTTTGTTTTCATAATTTTATAGTATGTGTTATAGTAGTTTGGTCTACCTTATTTATAATTAATCTTTAGACGATGTCTATTTTGAATTTCAACATGCACTCCACAAGTATTAATATTATAATATTAGATTTAATAACTTCCTATGCTTTTACTAAATCATTTATAATAAATAAATACTCTTATTCTAAAATGGTTTCTATTTTACAAAATAAACACTGTAACGACCATTTATCGAAAATAAAAAGTTAGAGATAAGACAATAAAAAAAAGATGATTAAAAAATGATTACTCGATTAAAATTCGTAGCTGAGCTTTTATCTGTGAAATTTGTATTTTTCTAAATTGTAATTTCTTATTAATAGATATATGGGTGCAAATTGCTTGTCTGCATATGAATAGATAGTATATTATATATTCTTTCAAGCCCATTTGGCCAACAAGAAAGTTACTAAATACTATTTCTAAGCCTAGTTTAAAGACATTTTTACTTAATAAGTCACGTTTTCGATAAAATCAAGAATAATTTTTGACGGGCGTCGTCAGTTACAATTTTTGTACAACTAAAATGCTTTACAAACCGTGAACATTCTTAACTAGCAGCCAGGGGAAACGTTTTCAATATATCCTTTAAACTTGTATTGAAGCGAAGTTGTATTGAAAAAAATCATAGTCTACGTCGCCACTGGGAAAACATTTTTTATCTCAACCAATACAATCCCGCTGCGTAATAAACTTTGTCTGAATTACGTACATGTGAGAGTTTGTTTGAACTGTTTAGATTATTTCTTCTCTAGGATAGTTTTCACGGAATAATTTATTTTAAAACGTGCTCAATTATACTTCATTCATAAATTAATAAAATATAAGCCTATCACTTTCAATCCGCTATAATTGAACGCTTTTAAGTAACTTGCGAAGTTATCAACGTCACGCGTATTAAATAAATAAATATTTTTAATAGTAATTACGTATTTATAATAAGTATAAAAATTATATGTTTGAACCATTTCTTATTTCTATGATATCTTAATCCGTCTTTTTAATTCCACTCTTTATTGTTGAATGGAAATAAATTGCTTTGATAAGAGTCTCCTTCACTTCAGATTAAGAGCAGTCATTTGTTGTTAGTAATCACTAATATTTAAAACAAGAAAAATCTTAGCTGAAAATTGGAAGTGTATTTTGATTATGATGCTACTCGTAACATTGTCTTATATTCTGTGGGTCCATAATACTAACGTTTACCGAGTGTTCAATGATATATCATATGATATAATATGCCACTTCATCTGAAATAATATGCTATATATATATATATGCTGTTTAATAATACCATATATTGTATTGATTTAATTTGCAAATGCAATAAATTATATTGATTTGGGTTTAACTCAACTCAATTGACATATAACACCGGTTATATAATGAACCTTTGCCTGTTACAGTATGCAAATCATGTTGTAAGCGTTTATTCAAATGCAATAACAAGGCTTATAATATTACGTTTACGTAACGCACTGATCTCAGATATAATTTCAATTTTATTTCTTGATAAATGCAATTTTATTGTTCAGGTAATTATAGACTTCTATTTACCATCAAAATACAAGTTTTTAATATTGTCTGTGGTCAAATTTTTCCTATTTCATTTTACACAACATATCACTTTAGTGTATTTTTTGTAAATGAAATCGCACTATTTAATAAAAAATCTACCAATTTAAAAATTGGTTATAAATTTGTTAAGGGTTATACAGACGTCTGTAAAATGGATTTTTTTCATAAGGCGTTATAAATGAAATTATAGAAAAAAAATCCTTCCGCAAAATGGATAATCTCATGTACCCTCCGTCAAAAATCCTTTTGTTATCTGTGAGTTATTTTTCAGAGAGTTTGAATTCGGCAGACAAAGCGAGTAGCATATTTCAGAACCTAATCTCGTTTTAGTTCGCGAAGGCTTAGGCAAGTTTTTTTCTGTTGAACGCGTTAATTCCACTTGATAAATGATATTCGGACCAACAGTTTTTAGCGGCAATTACATTCCTTTAATACGTAATAGGGTAATTTGTTCAATAAGTTTTAATGTTCGGACTCATTGCAGTACTTGTTACAAAACAACATCAAGTTTTATTGTATAACTTTAAAAGAAATAACAATTTTTGAAGGTATATGAACGATATATATAAAAATATAATATATATATGTTGTATATATACAACTGGTCAATAACAAATTTTAAATACAGTATATACTAAAAAGATTAAAGTCATATAAATAATTTACAAACATCAACAAGACTGCTTCTCAGCCAGCTAGTCAGGTTAATAATGTAGGAGCAACAATAGATTTCGATCAAACATAACAGAACCTTTAGTAGGTCTGTGACTGTTTATTAATGTAGGGCAGGGTGAAACTCGCTACGTCACCTACATTACAAACCTTAAATTTTCAAGTTTATTCGCAAACTTATAAAGAACATAGAATTGAAAAAGATTAATTTATAAATAAAAATAATAATAATACTCGTAGAACTTTATGCTTTTTAAACCAAATATCAATAATATAAAAAACCAACAGCACTCTTAAATTAATTCATGGCGCCGTGACCTTTAGAGAAATCTTAAAAAAATATATATATATTAATTAATTTAATAATGAAAATGCATAACAACGTTCTTAGCTATCTATTTCATTGTTTACCTACCCAAATCTTCAAAAATTAAATATTAATCAGAATAATTAAACAAACCCTAATGTAACTCCACTTCTTTTATTAAAATAAATATCAAAAGTAAAATTTTAAATATTAATAAACCGACGAACCCATTTCTTAAAGTCTTACGATATTAGTAAAATTGAATTTATGATATTCGATAGTCTAAAATTAACCATCAACAATGTATTAAAATAATTTTAAGGTGTATGTTTTTATCAACATAACTTGTATAATAATTGAAATGCTCATGCCTACATTTTAAGTTCTATGAGTTTTTATATATTTATTTAATTCCGATTATTTAAAGGTCACTAGATAACTAAAAATATAATAACTAAGATAGTTACACTTATAAATATTAACCTTTCGTTTTTGTTTGTTTCAGGAATACCAGAAAAATTGTGTTAAAAGTATGGATATGTATAATATGCATTATGTTGATGATGACTTGCGATGGAGCCGACATCTCCTGCCCAAGCGAATGCTCATGCCACGCTACGTTCGACCAAGAGGTCGAGAGTTCACTACGTGTAGAATGTATCAGAGGTGACATGAAATCAATCCCCGTCGACTTCTTAGACCACAAAGCCGAAATCGTAATCATCTCCGCTCCAGTTGCAAGACCAAATTTTTTAACAATTGGCCCAATTTTCACCCAACCGACGCCTTTTGTCAATCTGCGCGAACTTCATATTGTAAATTCAAATGTTCCTTCCATTGGGCAGTACTCCTTTTGGGGTCTTCAAAATTTGAGACTTGTAAATCTTACACATAATAATCTTACAAGTATAGGAGCTGACAATTTCCGTGGCCTCATAAACCTCACTGAGCTATATCTCGACTTTAACAGTATTGAACAAATGCCTAGTGAAACTTTTAGGCATCTGACCGCTCTGAAGATTCTTAACCTGGCGCACAATCAAATTTCTGCTTTAGGACCGAGGCTATTTCGTATGTTGGCAAAACTCATCTTTTTGGATTTGAGCTATAATCCCTTAGCCGATTTGAATCCAGAAGTTTTTAAAGATATACAACATCTACGAATTTTTAAATGCCGTCGTTGCTTATTGCGAAGAGTAAACACACAAATTTATCACTTGGTCCCTCACTTGGACGAATTGGACTTGGGAGAAAATCAATTTAAATATTTGACATCTGATGAGTTTATAAGCCTAAAAAAATTAAAAAAACTTAAGTTGGATGGGAATCAGTTATCAGTGATTGTCGACAATATGTTTGGGAGGAATCGGGAATTACGAATGCTTTCATTGGCACGCAATCGTCTCGCCCTGCTGGCGCCCGCTGCCCTCACAAATTTAACAGCTCTAGTGCATCTGGATATAAGCCACAATAAAATTGATAGGTTCCATTTGCAAACGTTTGCTCCTGTTGTTGATTCTTTGAAAACCATAAACTTCAGTGGAAATAACTTACCACTAAACGAAATCGCTATTGTTCTACAAATATTACCAGAAATACATGGAATCGGATTAGCAAATTTATCACTAATCGACATACCAATGAATTTTTTCACATACAATGAACATTTAATAGCCTTGGATATATCCTGGAATAAAATAACTACATTTCCTTACAAACTTCTCACGAAAACAAAATTTTTACAACGACTTGACATATCCAGAAACAGACTACATACCCTAAATGAAGAAGACTTACAGAGATTAGAAGCAATACCATACGTGGATTTATCAAAGAATCACTGGCGATGCGACCAATGTTCAGCTGATATTATGCTGGTGTATATGACAACAACTGTTCTTAATCTGACAATTCGCCAATTGAAATGTCATTCACCTTTACGGCTTCACGGCGTATCGTTTGGGGATCTAACAGTCGATGGCTTAGAGCTTTGCGCGACGACCCATGAAGCTCAAATGAGTGTTATTGCTGGCCTCATGTTATTGTGCGTAGCAATACTCGCAGTAGTCACAACAGCGCTTTGTTGTTCTCGACGCCGTGCGGCACAATATTACACGAACGAGGAGAAGCGACGAGGACACGAGCATGAACATCCTGAAGAGCTTTTAGGCCGAACGGATTTGGGTAGTGTTGCAACAATCCACGCGCCAGTGCATTTGATAACCAAGAGTAGCTAACATCGCGCTCCCACTCCGCCGGTGCCCAGGCGCGCTCGCCGAGTACCTATTTCCTCAATCCAATCCGACTCAGCTATTCTCCAATCTGTTCCACTTCGACATATTTCTACAAATTTCTCGAGTATCCCAAAAGATATTATATGATACGAAGACGATTTGGTGTAATAATATGGACTTCAATGATACATTAATATCATATTAATGATTTATAAGTACTTATTGTTCGAAAGTTATTTAGGCATAAGACTTCTAAATTACTGAAAAATATTTTTCTACACTTAGAATTTTATAATATATAGTCACCTGAAATAAAAGTACAGGACACTTGGTATTAATAAGCGTAGGCGATCAGGAGTTACGAATTTCGGTAGTTTTGCTTCATAATAAATATTATATTATCTGTTTTCTTAAAAAAAAAATATTTTTTTAAAATAAGTCGACTACTAGCAGTAATGTCAGTCACTACTAGTATTCTATCGTTAAAATATATGTATAATATTATGTTAAAAACTAAAAAGGCGATGTCTCAAAAAAAGTCATAACATTTTTTTATTATTGACACTGGTCACTAGTTTTATTCATTTTTTCGTATACGTGAGCGCACACAAATTCAAACTAAGAAGTATTTATTTCGGCCTGCCTCGTTGGTCTAGTAGCGAGATATTATATAAGGCTGCAGATACCGAGGTCCTGGGTTCAAATCCCAGGTCGGGCCAATAAATCGGGTCGGTTTTTCCGTCTATAATTCTTAGTAGCAACCCGGAGTCTGAAAGTTGGAAGTACACACTCCCGTGCCTCGGAAAGCACGTAAAGCAATACAAGGATGTAACCTTTAGAGAGTGTAATAAAAATGTATTTTACGTGTCTAAAATCCAAAGTCTCGAGATTGTCTAGTTCGCAACTAACCACATTTTTATTTTAGATGTTAATTCGAAAATCATATTTATATGTTTATAGAACGTATGAACGAACGCCTTACAGAACAAACGTCTTAACAGACAAGTAAAAGAAAACAAATATGTTACTTTTCTTGCATACCATGTAGATTAGAGACCTGCATGGGATTGTGTCCTTTGCTCAAATAATGATTTTATTCAGTCATTGTGTTGCATTTCAATTGATTAAAAAAATTCAATTTTCGAGAAAGTATAAACATAAATTTGTTCGATTTTTTTAAATGGAACACTTCTATTTCCTTCTTCCGATTTGATCGGTCTAAAATTTTTATGAACTATAGGTATTTTTATAAATTTGAATGAATTGGATGGAATCTACATGGGTGCTTGATTTATTAGGATAAGTTTAAAAAAACATAAAAAAAAAATAAAAAAAATATTTGTATCAACGTAGCTATACTTATTAACTGATGAAAGTAAAAACGAGACGAGCTTCGGATAATTATTTGACTTCAGAATTTTTTTTTAAAGAATATCTTGTTTAAAATATAGGCCTAGATGATAAATAAACAGACAATGATTTGACTCATTTCATTGGTCATATCTTCATTGTTGTTAAAAATATATTTGCGATATTCTTATTAGTCTTGAGACTCGAGTTTTTATTCTTCATGTACAGATATTTAATTATATTTAATCGACTCGGTAAAAACTCCCATATATATTTTGATGAATTTTAAAATACAATTAAAATAAAAAAAAAATACGTAAAAAAATTTATTGTAAATATATAGATGTAGGCTTTTGTTTGAAATGTATATAAGTACTTAAATAAATCTATTAGCCAAGCGCTAGCAACATTTTAAATCATTTGCTTGATTTTTAAAGCTTAATTCAAAAATTATAATATATCAATATATATAATATATCATATTCATAGTAGTCGTAAAATTATTCACGTACTTTAAGTTTTGTCTCAATTTTTTTTGGTTATTGAAAAAATCAATGAGCAATTTTTATTACTTTCAGTTAATTGAAAGGAATTGTTATATTTTTTGTATTCGCTCAGAATATTACTTGGACTTAAATGAAAAGCTTAAAACGTTGCTAAGACTTGGTTTTTCATAGGATAAGTAAGATAAAATTATAAATATAATAAAGTCAAAAATATACCTTTTTTGCTCACTTATGAATTAAGTAAAAAACATATTATATGTTTGCGCATCGCTTGCGCTTGGTAGGTTTAAGAGGCGAAGTGCCAATTTTAAAGTAATGCCAGTAATCTGATTGATAACTTCTAATATATTATAAGTACATTAAATATTAAAAAAACATAGACATTACACACTTTTCGAAATATTTGTAAGGTAGATAAAAGTAACAAATAAGGTTTATAAGTTTACCAGAAATACTCATAGAATGATTTGTAAATTGAAATTTTAAATATTTTTTGTGTATGAATAAGTTAATATTTTAATTGATAATTATTGTTAATAGTTTGATATATCAAAATAAAAAAAAAAAACAGATCGAATTCGCAGTGTTGGCAATGAAACATGATAATAATTCTTTTAGATTTACAGTAATAGGAGAGGTACGGACTTTTAACTCTGTTGATTGGTCATTCAAGAAATTGAAGTCAACACGAGTATAAAATCAAAATAGACATTCGAGTACAACATTCGGATAGACGTACATATTATGTAAGTATTTTATCGATGTTTGAATGAAGTTGAAGAATGGGTTATGTTATAGATATATTAAACTTATTACTAAGTACGCCAAAAGGCGTTTAGATTGATTAGATTTAACAACACAAGAAATCCCACATTGTTTATTACTTTGTATAATACGTTTTTAATTTAGATTATTGTTTATATAACCGTGGTTATTCCTAGGTACTTAAGATTCATCTTTTTTTTTATTTCGCTGGAAAAACTCATTTACGCGTTTCCGCCACATGTGTATGTATGTGGGGCTCGCTGGTGCTGAAGGCGCCGGAATACCCACTAAAAAACTAGCGTATCTTAATCGTCTTTGATGGAGCGGCATGGGAACGCTTGTGCATACTACCGTGACGCCCCGACGGTTGGCTCGACTACGCGGGCCTCCTTTCTTAGTTGAGTTCTCGGAGTAAAGAGAACCCAGCTAGCCCTGGTGGCTTACGGCGGGGCGAGAAGGTGTGCATAGCGCCGACGCCTCCTTCCCGGTCTTCTTCGGCGGAGCGGGTCAGCGGAGGCAGACGCATCACGCTCACGCTCCGCGGGCCCTTTCTGCGACAAGACATTCTCGCAGAAAGAGACCATCTCTGTCCAGCATTTCTCGCTGCGCAGAGATCTGCGCCCAGTATCGCCACCAGGGAATACTTCTAGGGCCCCCACGCAGTACACTCCGTCAGGGTGTGCAGCGCCGTGTCCAGTGGCGCACCACACTCGTGGCAGGACACCCTCCTTCCGACTCGCTATCCCATGAAGGTACTTTCCGAAACAGCCATGTCCGATAAGCACCTGCCTCAGCCTAAGCGTGAGTATGCCGCTTCTTCTTGTTACCCAGCGACTCAAATGCTGATGGCGACCCCAAGTCCTCATCCCATCTGCGAATCAGGGCTTGTTGGGCTAGAGTCCTGATTTGCCCCAGCTCGGTTGATCCCGGACGGTTGCCATTCGCCCTGGCTTCCACCCGCGACCGGTACACTTCCGCGAGCACCTCGGTCTGGAGTTCCCAGGGTGGATCACTCGGAAAGTGTCATTTAAGATTCATCGGCTATTTGGATTATCTAACATAATTTTCGATTTCAAGGTGCCGACGATTAATGTTTTTTAGATAGATTTGATTGCTCCTTTTTAATTGTAGCCGAATAATTTGAAATCTGTCTCTATTAAGTCTTAGTTTCATTATATTATGTGCAGATTTGTCAAATATTGTTTTTTAGCAGCAAATGTCATAGTGTAATTGCTCTCTGAGCATGTGTTCTCGGTACGTCATCTAGTAACAAAACGACATATTCGATACACAGATGAATCATTTTGTTTTAAGCAATAACTTAAATTAAATTCTGAACTTAATTTAAAAATTAATGTACAATCAAACTAAATTTAGTTATGTACAGTCACATCGGTTATTAATTTTATATAAAATGAACACCAGTTGCGAATAATCTATATAGCGTCTATCGTGAAGAACAAGAAATTCAGTACAGTTTTTGAAGGATCATGACGTTCATGTATTAATGGTATACATACGTAAAAAAAAAAAACGAAAAGTCTACTATCTTCCGTTCAATTTAAATATTTTTACTTAAGAAATCACTTAAAATGTTTTGTCTGAAAGTCGATCTTGTTGCTGGTTGACCGATACAGTGATGTAGCAGTAGTCAGTAGTAAACATACACCGCGTGCCTTTGCGTGATTACATTGCTCGCACTGGGAAAAAGTTCAGTTTCGAAATATAAATATCGAATTGTTTAACCTTTTTTTATAATAATCATTTGATATAATTTAATTTAAGTAATTATTGTTCTTTTATCATTTATTACTTTTAATTTTTATTGATATTTATAAAAAGATTAGTGTGTAATGTCAAATAGTATAGTAACATTAGTTGAAGTAGATTTTATATAAAAAAAAAACAAAAAATGTAAAAAAAATATATTTCTATAATCCTTACATATAAGAATTGATAAAGCTTAATTAGGTATTAGTTTATTTATGTAAAATATAAATATTAATTTAAAGTGATTGCATTTATTCAATTTATTAGAATATAATTTGCTTGTACATTATTAATCTCGCAGTAGCTGTAGTTGATAATAATTTAGAATTAAAGTATATCGTATAATTATACTTTAGCTATTCTTACTTTACTTGAGCTATACTTAATAAATATCATATATTAATCATCAATTATCATTACTTTTATAAATAGGTATAACAATAATTAAATTTTAAGCATTTGGGATTATAGATTTAACTATTGAAATTTGATAGTCTCAAGATTTGTATTGATGAACCCCTATTGAAATTCAAGAATTGCTAAACGCAGTTAAAACTTTGAAACAAAATTAGACACTTCACTGACAGTCATATTCAATTTAGGTTCGTAGTTAGCCCAGCAGCTAACTGTTACTCAACAATTACGCGATCAATTAAAATATTAACTGACAAGATTTCCTTACAAATTTTATTATTTTAAAACGATGTGAGTCTTAGTATGTACTAATGATTACATTTTGAAATTAAAACGAGCGACCCCAAAAGTTAGATGTTAAACTAAAATAACGAAATTAATTCTATCGTTGTAGTGGTAGCTTTCTATGTCATATTCTTTACCTAATTTAGGTTGTATAGTAGTTCGGGAAGTTATTATTGTTAGTACACAGTTAATTTTGTAAAAATATTGAAAGTCTCGTATCGAAATGTGATATTAGTATGAGGTTATTAAATAACGCTCTAAGAATTACTGTTTTTAAGTAAATATTATTATAGTTTTAGAAAGTGAAAACTTAAATATTACAAGTGAAAGCTTGCAAAGGGTTATCTCAACACAATCGAATGACATAATATCCGAGAAATTACAAGATTGCAAGTAAATTATCAAAACACCATTCCATCATTTAGTATCAGTATCAATAAAATGTTTCAGATTATTTACATAATATGTGTATAAGTTCGCGGCCTGTAAAGACTGAAAATCGTGACGTTTTGTATGATATTGTTGTATATTTGTAACGTCTCTCCGTGTGGTGTTCGGAGTAAGAATAGCGCCACCGTTTTCCCCAGGCGTGTCGTCGGAGGCGACTAAGGGACTTACATTAATTTACCATTTTCAAATTCTTTATCTTCTTGTATTTTGTCCATATTTGTTTGGTTATATTCATATTTTATCAATCAGGCCATCGTAACAAACAATCATTGAATTAGTATCTCTGTAAATTACATAATAATTTTCATTTTTCTATAAGTTTTTTATAAAACAAGTAAGTTATTCGTGAAATTTATTATTTAACGTAAAGTTTTTTATTAATTTTAAGTACATTTTGCATATTTGATATTTTTTTCAAGACTTCAATTATAAATATCTTATCCAAAAGGACTTTCTAAATAGTTCACCATACAAAGTTTTGACCCAAACAACCTTAATTACGATAAGTGCAATACTTTAGTTATATACATACATTCAGTTTCATAATATCAGTGATATTTTTATTGAAAGCACTTAAGGAATTACTATTTTTCGTAAAATTATTTTTCAATTTGGATTTGACTTCAAAATTTTAGTCTTACGCTACATTGCCAGGTTACGTTAAAACATCGTCAAATAATAAATTTTCCGGGAAATTGCAAGTACAGCTCGAAGCTATGAGTAGACTTTTACAAGACCACACCATTCTTTTGGATCATTCTAAAGAAATATCAGATTATTTAAAAAATATTCGTTTCTCCGTGTGGTGTTCGGAGTAAGAATAGCACCACCGCTTTCCCCAGGCGTGTCGTAAAAGGCGACTAAGGGAATTACATTAATTTACCTACCATGTTCAAATTCTTCTTTATTCTTCGTGTATTTTGTTTTTCCATATTTGTTAAATTATATTCAGTCTTTATCAATCAGGCCATTGTAACAGACAATCTGCATAGTAGTATCTCTGAATTAAAAATAATAATTTTAAATTATGTTAGTTTTAATAAAATAATTTAATTTTTCATGAGATTATTATATTAATTATAAAGTTTGTTCATTCTTTTTATGTACATTTTAAATATGTTTGCATGCCTTTTTTCATGACTTACCTCAAGTTTAAATCCAAAATCACATGTAATTACGATAAGTGCAATATTTTACTTAAATAATGGTACTTAGTTTCATTATATCAGTGAACCTTTTTTAGAATAGCTCTTTAGAAAGGTCTATTTTTCGTAATTTTAGACATTAAAAATTCAATCTTACGCCATAATACTAAATTATGTCAAAAAGTATCTTTAAATAACATGTTTTTCGGGACATTGCAATTTCAACAGCGCCACCACTCACCGCCAATGAGAACAGCACCACCGTTTTCCCCAAAAGGCGACCTAATGGACTCACATAGCATACGACCTTCAAACTCTTCTGTATCTTCTTGAATTTTGTTCGAATTTGTTAGATTATATTCAGTTTTTTATCAATCAGGCCATCGTAACTAACGTGAACTAAATCTCTTAATATAAATTAATTATTTTATATTTTCTGTAAGTTTTTCATAAAATAATTTAGTTTTTCATGAGATTATAGTATTAATTATAAAACTTCATACATTTTAAGTTCTTTTTAAGAAAATTCCATTTAGTTGTCACAGTTATAAATCCCTCAATCATATTTATTTTATTCAGCAGGACTTTCTAAATATTTCATCATATAAAGTTTTGACCCATGAACACGCGTTATTATGATAAGTGCAATATCATAGATTTACATGTATTCAGTTTTATTTTAGTAATATTTTTATTGAATAGCTCTTAATGAATTACTATTTTTCATACATATAATTGAAGTTGTAGATTGCGACTGTCAGTTTTTTATTTCAATTTCGATCGTAACATTTCGCCACAATACCAGTTCAAAAGTAAATTTTCAAAACGCAATAACAATATTTATCTTTTAGTATCATTCTAAAACAATCATATTACTTATATAATATTTGGATAAGTTCACAGCCTATGTACAGCCTATATGCGAATGTCAGTTATGACGTTTTATTTAATTTTATGGTATGATTTAGAGTTTTCTCCATGTGGTGTTCAGAGTAAGAATAGCACCACTACTTTCCCAAGGCGTGTCGTTAACGGCGACTAAGGGTCTTATATTAATTTATCATATTTATCTTCTAAATCATCTTTATCTTCTTGTATTTTATCCATATTTATTAATCAGGCCAGCGTAACTAAGTTTAAACGAATTAGTATCTCTGAATCTAAAATAATAACTTGAAATTGCCTTTAATTCTTTCATAAAATAATTTAGTTTTCATGAGATTAATTAATATAAATTAAAAAGTTTCTTCATTCTTATTAAGTTAATTTTACATTTTTTATCATGATTATGCCTTATCCAACTATAATTATTTTATTTAAAAACACATTTCCATTAGATATATAAAATTTTGGCCTAAAATTCTCGTTAACTATTATTATTATGTGTATCATCTTTAAATACGTTAAGTTTATTTTTATTATGATATTTCAATTAAATATTTCTTAAGAGAGTACTGTTTCTCTTAAATTTAATATTACGTACTTATAAACTACGACTGTCAGTTTTTTAATTTAGATTTTGACAACATTGATTTGACAAATTAGATACACGATATTAATAAGCTCACGGCTTGTCAGACGTGACGTTTTACATAGTTTTATTGCGTGTTTTAGAATTTTCTTCGTGTGGTGTCCGGAGTAAAAAGCCGAGATGACCTGGGTTAAAACCCGGGCAAGCATTTGTGATTATAATTCATCTCATTTTTGACGGTGAAGGAAAACATCGTAAGGAAACCTGCATGTGTCAAATTTCACTGAAATTCTGCCACATGTGTTTTCCACCAACACGCATTGGAGCAGCATGGTGAAATAAGCTCCAAACCTTCTCCTCAAAAAAGGAAAGCAGGCCTTAGCCCAGCAGTGGGATATTCACTGGCTGTTACTGGGGTCCGGAGTAAGAATAGCACCACTTTCTTCTCAGGCATGTCGTAAAAGGCGACTAAGGGACTTATTTTACTTTAAAGCGATTTTGTAAATAATTTCGTAGTTATTTAGTTGGCAACTGAGCACGTGGACTACTGATACGTTGATAAAGGTAAAGCGTAATTCTAAACTCGTTTTGATGCTATCATGATGATTATTATGTATCGAAAATATTTATTGTAAACACTCGGGAGGCTAAAATTTAACTTGACTGATTTTGATAAATATTTCTATTAAGCAATGTTTTTGTTTTATAATAATGGTAATTTTTTATTACATTAATTGAAATTGAAAATAAACATACGCTATATTTTTATATACATTTTTGCGAATTATTTTCATATCAATATAATTATATATTTTTTAAATAATGTCTAATTTCTACACAGTTTAATTACATTTTCAATAGACCGGAATTGCTCACGGGAGCAATATTTTGTTTTTCCAATAGCGTTTTATGAAACATGCAACAAAGCGATTAGGTATTTTTCATTTATTTTCATTTTTACCCTCGCAACGTGTTTTGTTTCTGATGTCAGTTCAGTCCAAATATATTTAATATATTTTTTGGGTTCTGTCTAGTTTTTTTATCCTAGTTTCTAGTCTCACGAGTGTCAAAACGTTTCTTTGTACATACAAAACTTAATTATAAATGCTTAAAAAAAAAAAAAAAAAAAATGCTTTTCCATCTACTGCGCTAATCTTATCATTTCTTTCTTCGAATCTTAACGTTTGTTTTTTATAAATATAGAATAACTCTTCTTATCAATACAATTTCCTTAGATCTAGGCATATATATAAGTTATTTTTGAGTTATTAAATTTATTTCTATAAGTTTTTAGCAAGGATACAATTTAATCAAATATATACGCAATATAACCATAGAATAGACGATATATTAACCGTTAAGAAAATTATAAATATAATAAACACTGTAAGATGAACACCAAACAAGTAGATTATAAATAAAACTATATATCAATAGATTATACAAAGGTACTAACTAAATATAAATTCGACATTTTGACTGAAAACCGAATGCTGTACAATATAAATGAATATAATGAGTTTTGAGGCAAAAAATCGAAAATCGGTGTTATTAATAGGTTATTATTAAATTATTTTTGATGAATGTGTAGCTTTCGGAGATTTTCATTCATAAAAATAAAAAAATGAAAAGATATATATGGTCGCCGATTTATTTATACATTACATTTGATCAAAGTACCAATTATCAATTACCGAAATTCGTCATGTTTTCCACCTGTGCATTTTATTAACATCACCGTTAATTTAACACAAGCATAAACAGACAGTTAATGCATTTTCAGTGTATTTAAATATTTTAATTAATCTTTGTTGTCCATGAATTATTTGTTTCAGTTTCCCAGTCTTTAATTTGTAAGTCTGTATTTTTTCTAATTTGGTTGATCAGTAGTGACCTAGTTGTATGAGAATGTATACGTAGTTCTAAGCAAACTCACATTATAGATTTATTAATGGTCAATAGTTAAGTCTTAAGTATATATACACATTTTATAAAATATATATTTTTTTAAATTAATATACGGTTATTCGCATTTCCACAACTGTTCGTTATTTTGTTATACAGAAACTTGACAAAATTTTGTATTATTTCTTGATAAAATACCTATTCTTTTACCAATTCAACCATGGGCTTATAATGAATCTGTAATGTGCACTCTCTGTATATCTAGTGTGGGCGGCAACCAATACAAGTGTCTTAAACGTATAATATTGTATGATTTGTTAATATGTGTAAACTTAATTGCATCTTATCATATATATATCTATATATTTATATATCATGTTGTATAGTTCTGTGTCGACAGTATCGGCATTACTTATACATGTTGTTTAAAAGACTTTAGTTAAATGCTGGTTTCTTTCTCTCACTCTGTCACCATTGGTTTGAAATTTGCAGAAAGAAGACGCAGCATTTTTTTAACTTGTCACCCTACAGCACAATATTTATCAGTAAAGCCGTAATGTTTTACCGACAACAATGACTGTGTGTGTTTGAATTTTCTTGATTGTCCATTTGTCACAATATATTATGTGTGTTTAGTTTAAGCAATAGATAGATTTAGCTTCTAATATTTAGTCCTAAATATTATTTTGATTATATTCATATGTTTCTTTGTAACAGTGGCCGCCGTGGCTACGAAATAATTGTAAGTGTATTCAGAAGTAATAATGTTTAACTTAGTTGTAAGTTTTTCCTTAAATACTTCATCATTATTATTACTTTTTCATAATAAACATAAAAAAATAGTTTTAAGATTTCAACCCAATAGTAAACCATTAAGTAAGTACTACATAGATTTTACTATATAGTTATTTATCGCGTCACAATTATGACGTAGGTACATCATTCATAATTATTACATAATTATATTCATCAGGATTAAGCTACATGCCATTATTTAAAATTGTGATCCAAAAGAAGCGGTGACAACATTTTAAATATCTTACGTTCATTTTGTTCGATATTATCAATGATATTTTTATTACTTATTTGTTTAATGAAACTCAATATTTAATTTAAAATTTCTTGTAATTTTATCGAGATTGTAAAATTTTGCAAACATAATAATTTTATCAATATATTTATATTTTATTTTGAAGTTGTTCTACCGCTATGTTTGTATCACAACTATTATTAGTACTAATGTTTTGTGGGATAAGTAATAGTTCTATTATATAATTCTTTATCCATTAGTAATTATGTGATAGTACTACATATCCCAACATATTATAATACATTGTAATGATATATCAGCATTATATTAGCTGTGTGTTGGTAGTTAAACATTTTTATAACTCGTATAAATGTTTAATTATTAATTTGCAAATCATAGAATAAGTATGATTTATCGTATGAAGATTGTGAACACCTGTTTCACTCTCAATTTATTTCAGTTCAACAAATGCACCTAAGGAAAGTACACATTGAATGTAAAAAAAAAAATACTTCTAACCGTTTCGTGTAACCAATATGGTAATAGTTGTTTGATGTCAGTAATAGGTGGCAGTAACTTTTCTTCAGATCCCAAAATTTCTAAAACCAAACAAAAAAAAGGTCCTACAGAACCGGATTACGTTACTTAAATATAATTTGCTTTATTCATTTATTTATGTCGCTTCTTACGCTTCATCTAAAAACATCCAATGATATAGAATGATATCTTCCTTTGTAAACATTTCTTCTTAGTATTCGATGTAATTGTATTGCATTCCTAATATGAATGTCGTCTGCTAAATGTTGTAGTAGTGTTAAGGAATGGAAAAGTAAAATTTATCATTGGAAAAGGGTATCGGTATGGAATGTAAAAGTCGTTTTTGGTATCAAAATTCATTGGTTTGTTTGGCAAGTAAAAATTAAGGTTCGACTGAATTTATTATAAAAAGATGAAGGATTTGTATTCGTAGTGACGTTTGCTGGAGTATGAGAGATAATTAAGTGATTCGTGGTTAAAATAATATCATCTTCGGATTATAAAAATAGATAGCGTGCAACACATTATAACGATTAATTTTGTAATTTATTATCATTATTGCGTTATTTTTTAACAGCGATCACATATCGATACTTTGCGTTGCTGTATTTGGTTTTGAGGGGTGGGTGAGCCAGTATGATTGTAGTCTCGCCTAGAATCATACTGGTTGACTCACGCCAAAATAATTATTGATACAATTTTTTAACAACACTTTTTTTACAATATCCATTTTAATTTAATATAAGCACGTGATATTCTGTTATTTTTTTTATAGGATTTTGATTGAGCTCTTTTGGGTAATTTTATCAGCGAAACTGCAGTTATTCTATAACAATAAATTAATAAAAAAATCAAATATACGTTTTTTTATTAATTTATTAATCTTTAAATAGTTTTAAAAATTACTTTCAAATATACAAAATTTGAATTAACATTTTTTCATCAGTTCCACGTAAATTACAGCTCATAATCTAATGTCTCTAATATTTTAATTTTCTCAATAAGTCTGGATGATTACTAACCAAAGATCACCAATTATGCGTAAAGGCACGTACATACTGGGAAATAAAATCATTTACACAGTTGCGCGTGAAACAAAAAATAAAGACGCGATGCTGAGACTATGTGTCAATCAAAACTTCCCTCGTGTGTACGCGACGTTACATAGTCACATATTTACTATAAATTAATGTTGCTATATGTCGTGTTTTAGGCCAAGCCCTTCTTATTTTTAAGTCGTAAAAGACTATAAATCCGTCTCAAATGTATTCGAGTTAACATTTCGATATTTCGAAATAAATCAATATCCTAAAATATTTTTTTCCTTTGCAATAAATAAATAAATAAAACGGTCCTTTTATAATTTTTCATGCGTTTGAAGGGCGAATATGATTATTTTTTTTCAAATGTATTAAAAAAAAAATATTGATGTGTTAACTCGACCACAAAACTATGTCTAGATATATTTTACACTTCAAAGTTTGATAAACTATTTATACACAGTGGGTCAACTACGATGAATGACGAGAAATTGATTGCTATCTCACTGAAACGAAATCAGCGAATACAAAAGAAACTTTAGGTCGTAGACTCAAAGCCTACGAAGTTAAAATAAAATTAACTTCGACCATTACTCGAGTGAAATTTATAATGAATAAAATAGTTATAGAATAATACAATACATATTTGTGTGGACTGACTGACTGTCTAGAAAACGTCCAATGTTTGTCCAACCATTTGATCAATGATAGCCTATAAAAACTTTGATATAGAAGTGATTCGTTGTTGGCCCATTTTATGCAAAGCCAGCTCAAGTTGATACTATCATATTCATGTCATAGACAAATTGTATTTTGGAAAGCATGGTGCTGGCCTTGCATACAAAATTATCTTAAAATTACACCCTTTTCGGTACGCGAGAGTCGGAACAATTTCAATAAGAAATACATTGTAAGATATGAAATTATTTACAGATAACATTATTAGATATAAATACATCTTTTTTTTTGTTTTATTACATTTATAAACAAATTTGTTTCATACTGTTGTTACGAAAACGGCCAAATAAAATGAAATATGAATGTACATTATTTATTTGTAAAACCATCGTTACAGACGAACATTTGTTACACAACTAAGCAGTTTTAGATATAGATTACAATAAAATTGTATTGGTTTTTTGATATGTATTTTATGTATGTGAAATTTTTTGACTATGTTATAAGTTTTTGAAACGAATAATAGAATTATTGGCGTGGTTCCGATTCTTATGTCATGTATAATATTGTGTTTCGAAATAAATATACCTGCTACTTTGAAATTGTTTTTTTTATCTGTTTTTCCTAACATTATTCTAACTCAGACTAAAGAACAAATACATTATATATAAATAGATAAAAATAAATTGAATAAGCCTAAATATTTGCGCCTTAGCTAAAATTGAAGCAAACTTTGCAACCGACCAAATTTTGCGCTCGAAAATGATCACGGAGCAGACATCTTAACGCAACCCCTTCCACCGTCGGTGTGGACTTCTGCAACATTTCAACTTAAACGCCGTTCACTTCTATCTTGAGATGGCGAAGCCGGCCTTGCTCTTTCTAACCGAGACCCAGATATCATCTCCGGCTGACACCTCATTCCTCTCCTACCCGGGGTACAAGTTGGAACATTCCTTTGTACCGCGGGCTGGGGTGTGTGTTTACGTCAAAGAGGATATCTGCTCTCGTCGCCTCGCCTGTCTTGAAGGAAGGCACTTATCCATTCTTTGGCTGCGCGTAGACTACGATGATCATCTGCGAACCTATGCGTGCCTAAATAGGTCCCATAGCGGTAATGTCGAAAATGACCGGCTCGTTGAGCACATCTAACGGGCTACAGATTCCGTGCTGCAGCAGATTCCATCCGCAGAGATCGTGATTCTAGGTGATTTTAACGCCCATCACGCTGAATGGCTTGGATCACGTACCTCCGTTCATGCGGAGAGATCTGGCTCAACTGGTTACCCGCTAATGCGAATCCCAGATGTGGAGGATCATACACCTTCCCTGCTAGACCTTATGCTGACCTCTCATCCAGACGGGTACCATGTTTCCGTCGAGCCTCCTCTTGGCTCGTCGGATCACTATCTTCTCCGGAGTACAGTGCCGATAACACGCCCTACAGGTTAGCAGACTGGGATGAGATGCGGTCCTTCTTTGCATCCTACCCATGGGGGCGGATTTGTTTCTCGCCGGATGATCCAGATGTCGTTGCTGACTCGGTTGCTGATGTGGTGTTTCAGGCTATGGAACTCTTCATTCCGTACTCTGCAATACCCATCGGCAGCAGATCCTGGCTCTGGTTTGGTCGCTTCTGCAAAATGGCGTCACGCTGAAATGTAGAATGCTATCAAGCCTGGGCTGAAGCATCGGCCTCTCGTGATGTAAATTACCAGCACACATAAAAAGGAATACAAGTCTGCCTCCAGGTCTTTTAAAAGCGTTATTGCCAAGCTGAAGTCGGGGCACATTGGCAGGATTGGCGAGAGATTGGTGCGTCTTCCTTCGGGAACACGCGCTTTTCTTTTGGTCTCTCGATAAGGCCGTCTAAGGGAATTTCTGTCAGCCCTCCCTTCCATCTGTGCATATGAGCGATGACACATTGGCTTATACCGCGAAGGAGAAAGCTGATTTTTTGAGCACTTTCTTCGCGTCCAACTCGACTCTGGATGACCAAGGAAAGACCACCGACAATCTTGCGGTGTGACACCACGATGCCGGAAATTAAACTCTGACAAAGTGCGGTTCGTAAAGCACTTCTTTCTTTGGACATTCATAAGTCGAGTGGGCTCGATGGCATTCCTCCGATCGTGCTGTTGCTGCTGAGTTGGCACCGGTCTTAACGCGTCTTTTCCGCCACTCCTACACATTAGGCGTAGTCCCGAATTCTCGGAAGACTGCTTTGGTGTACCCAATCCCTAAAATGGGCAATCGATCTGATCCAACAAATTATAGGCCTATTGCTATTACCCCTTTGTTCTCCAAGATAATGGAGTCCATTATTAACTGCCAGCTCCTGCGGTACTTACAGGAGCACCAGCTGATTAGCGACCGCTAGTACGGCTTCCGTCGGGGTCGCTCAGCGGGAGCTTCTAGTTTACCTGACTCACAGATGGGCTGCAGTGGTTGAGTCCAATGGGGAGGCATTAGCAGTCAGTCTGGACATAGCGAAAGCCTTTGATCGGACATGGCATAAAGCGCTTCTCTCGAAGCTTCCTTCCTACGGGCTTCCCGAGAAATTATGCAACTGGATCACCAGATTTTTGGCAGATCGGAGCATCAAGGTCGTTGTCGATGGTGCATGCTCTGACTTAAAATTCGTCAATTCTGGTGTTCCACAATGCTGCGTCCTATCACCTACTCTGTTTCTTCTGCATATCAATGACATGTTACGAATCAGTAACAATCACTGCTATGCGGTATCATCCGCACTGTAGACGCCCTTTACACCGGCCGTGCTAATATTTCTCGGGAACACGTCGACGAGTGTCGGAACTAACTTATGTCTGAAGTCGAGACCTTGCTTACCAAAGTCTCGGACTGGGGCCGACTAAACTTGGTCCAATTCAACCCCTATAAGACTCAAGTTTGCGCATTAAACACTAAAAAGTCTCCTTTTGTCATATTTCGAGAATTCTCCTCTTGCTGAGTGCTTCACAAAGCAAGACAGTCCCTTACGTCGTCCTATCGCCTAAAACTTTACAAGGCGCAAATCCGGCCCTACATGAAGTACTGCTCTCACCTCTGGGTGGGAGCTTCCCAGTACCAGCTTTTTCCTTTTGACCGCATTCAACGTAAAGCAGTTCGAATTGTCGACGATCAAGCTATTACCGATCTGCTTGATCCTTTGGATTTGCATAGAGATGTCGGCTCACTCTGCATCCTCTATCGCATATATTACGGGGAATGTTCTGAGTTATTTGGTTTAGTCCCGGCCGCTGAATTTCACTACCGGACATCGCGTCAGAACTCAAAATCGATGTCTGGAAATCCACAACAGCGCGTTTCTTAAGGCATTTTCTGCCTCGCACAATCACTCTGTGGAACCAGCTTTTGCCGGCGACTTTTCCGAACCGATATGACATAAAAACCTTGAAGAAGAGAGCACACATATACATCATTCATAAAAATGGTGGCCGTCACGGGCTTCTCAGCAAATGTGAAACATCGTCGTTGGAGGTTATTGAAAGAATTTGTAATTAAAGAAAACTAAACTAAAATAAATAAATGGAATAGTAATATTAAAAATATACATATATATTTTTTTCTTATTATTATTATAATATATGACTACCTCGTTGGTCTAGTGGCTAGATATAAGGCCGCAGACCCGGTGGTCCTGGGTTCAATTCCCAGGTCGGGCCAATAAATAGTTATTAAGTTTTTCTGTCAGAAAATTCTCAGTAGCAGCTCGGAGTCTGGAAGGTGGAAGCGGGTACACTCCCGTGCCTCGGAAACCACGTTAAGCCGTTGGTCCTGCGCCTGAACTCTTTCCGGTCGTGTCGGAATGCAGGATTATGAGAGCTAAGGAAAAGAAAGTGCATCTGTGTTTGCGCACACACTTGTGCACTATAATATCTCCTGCGCAGTTTGTTTTTTTTTTATTGTATAGGTAGGCCGACGAGCATATGGGCCACCTGATGGTAAGTGGTCACCAACGCCCATAGACAATGGCATTGTAAGAAATGTTAACCATCGCTTACATTGCCAATGCGCCACCAACCTTGGGAACTAAGATGTTATGTCCCTTGTGCCTGTAATTACACTGGCTCACTCACCCTTCAAACCGGAACACAAAAATACCAAGTACTGCTGTTTAGCGGTAGAATATCTGATGAGTGGGTGGTACCTACCCAGACGAGCTTGCACAAAGCTCTACCACCGAGTTAAGTTAAGCAGTTGGTTAATCTCTCTTAAGATTGGCCGCCGTGGCCGAAATCGGTCTGGAGGACCTTATATATTTATAATATATGATAACATATAATATGTGTGCCGTGGACACTAGGGAGAAGAGAGCGGCAGCGGAGAGACGGACGGCATAAGAGAGCATCATGCCGTTTGCCGTCCCGGCATACGAGTAGGCTTTACAAATACAAGGTACAATAATAGGTGGTTTACATAAAAAAAAAGTATAATAACAGTAGTAACTATTAAATTATACATTAATAACCCTGCTTCTAAAGTTGAAAGGATGCTCAGACGTTTAAATTAACACTAACAGATTTTGCTATAAATATAAAGATTTATTTTGAGAAGAAGGCATTTACTACTACGACGATTAAATATTATGGGTTGTGTATTATGCACATGTAGCAATCTATATCTAACACATGCAAGCTTCCTCATGATGTCTTCCTTCACCAACTAGAACGCGATTAATTATAACCAAAAATTAAGCACATCATAATTTAGTGGTGCTTATGGTGATTTCCAGGTTACTAGATTGTGGTTGCTTCGTAATAATTTGAATATCTTACATCTATGATTTAAAACTACTTCAGTATGTCATAATAACACAATAGCTAAATAAGGATTATTGCCACAAGCCGAATTCCACGCAAGCGAAGCAGCGGTTTCACTATTTTGGTAGCATACTATTTTATATGAGCTCCACAAACAAGATAATTTACATTGCATTTTATATAAATATGTTCAATATTTGACCACTATTTTCTTGGCGAACGGAAAGCAAAGAATCCTCTCGGGCTTATGTTAAAGTCTGTTCCTAAGAATGAATTTCCATCTGCCCTTAAAATTGGTTTTACCATTTATGTATAATAATGGACTTGAAAATATCACCCAATTTATAAAGACTTAAATATTATTTTGATTTGATTCAAAATATTTGTTTCAATATTATTTTAACAATGAAACGGACCAAAGAATATCTGCTACTTGAGTAAATAAAACCTCTATAATCAATAGGCAAACACAAAACATTTCAATATTTTTTTCTTCTCTATTTGTCAGAAAATATTAATCCTTATAAAATCGTTTTATGTAGAAAAATATTGATTTAGCACTGAAATTTGAACCAGTAGTTATAACAATATAATGAAATATTTAACGAATTAATAAGTTTAATTGGCTAAAAAATATCTCAGATTAAATTTATTTATAAAATATTTTTATCGTAAAGCTAGAATAAATCATAAGCAAATAAAATTTGAATTCGCGAGTTTATTCGAAACAGAGAAATTTTCGTCTGGCATTCAGAAACATTGTAGTTCTTCGGAGGACTATCAAAATTGCATATGCTGCAGGAGCACTATAAATTTACGCTAGAATTTACAAACATATTTTTCGGATGAGTTCTTTTGAATGAAAGTATAAAGCTTCAATAACGCAAGAATTCAAACAATCCTAAGATATGTGTTTGTCAGCTAGTGTAAGGATGACAAGCTACTGCCTGCGTAGTCGACATTTTATTAAAATTTACGATGAAAATTTAGGCAAAATACTATATATATATATATATACATATACTATAGAATATTAAGTAGGCTATTAGAAACAATTTTGTATCGTCATTTTACAAGGTGAATTTTAATATACGCAAAATTATCCCCTGCTTGGAATTTAGATTATATCAAGAAGAATCAGCGAGTAACTACAATCATTACCCTTTTTATTAACCAAAAGATATACATCATATACAATTATATGCATTATGTATGAACAACAACGAATACTAACTCGATCTATAATAAGAGATATAGTGTTTTTTATTTAAATGAGTTTTAAATTTATTTATTAGTATGAAAAATGGCCCGTGGGATTTTAATGGAAGGATGTACTAACTTTGTGAAGTCGAAAACTTGGTGTTAACTTGTTTTTTCTTTAATTCATACAACTTGTCTGGATTCGAATACGAAACCTTAGTGTAACATACTTATTATGTTCTGTCTACAGAACTAAATCTACCGTTTCGTACATGGAAATGAATAAAATATCAAACACAAAACGCTTGCTTTGACACGAACATTTGTGTTGTAATAAATGTAAATCACTAAAACAATTTACTTCAAATATTCGATTTTGAATATACTCGTAAGAAAATAGTAACTCTATTTTCAGCTATTTCAGAATCGTATTGAATTTAAAATTTTGCAGCGAAGCGCAGCTTCATGGCACTATAATATTATATTCGAGATCAGATCTAAACTTGCTACGTCAGATCAGCAACTTTCAATAACAACTTTTTATGAAGATAATATCATATTTTCTAGATATAGTACGTTTTTGAAAAAATATTGTTATCATTCATAAAGGCCAAAGAGAAAGGATAAATTTGGCTTGTATTTTATATTTTTCAGATCTCAAACCAAATGTATGATGTTTTTGAGATTAAAGTACAAATAATTAAAAAACATAATAAACAAGAAGTAAAAGGTCTCCACGTTTGATAGCATATTTTTATTCAAAAATGATAAAAGAGTCATTAAAAGTAAAATATACTTTACCCAGAAAATACTTTGCTACGACTAGTTCGAGATGACGTGTAAGAGAAATATGTGTTGGTAGGAATTGTCAAGAAAGGGACTGTTTTTCACGCCACATGTTTTTTTATTAATAATTATACTTTGTTATTTTGAACGCCAAGAATTCATTAAGCATTATTAAATAAATTTGTACCATAACCTTTTACGCAATTTTTGAAAAATCTCGATGTATGTATTATTTTTGTACAGATTAAATCTTTCCTGTTTTCATAAATGAACAAAAGGCCGGGATGAACAGAAAATCGTAAATCGATGCGTGCCAACTCGTGTGACGAGAGGCCGTATTAGCATAAAGAGCGGCTAACGACTTGCCTACGTGACGTTATCTTCAAAATATATCAAAATAAACATAGACTAGTCGCGTATTCTTTTATGATTTCAGATGTGATTCGTCTTCAAAAAAAAAGTGTGTATTTTAGGGTAACAGCTAACAATAATAATATTATTATTTATATAAAAACGACACAAAACATAATCCCACAAGGGAGTTTTCAAAGGTCTCGCTTTATGTGTATTTAGTATTTGTAAAGATTAAATCTTTCTGGATCTTATAGATGAAAGGAAAACCGGGAAATATTATAAATTTAATTGTTTTAATATTATAAGTATGATTGTTAATACATAGGGGCATAAAATCTGAATATATATACAGTGGTGGTCGTATAATTAGAAACACTACCAACGGTCTTTAACATTATGTAAGATACTTCACCGCATTCGTTTTTATTTCGAAATCAAACAATAAATAGGACAACAATTTTAAACGATTTATCTTCATTAGAAAAACAATATAAATCCCATTACACAAGTGCAGTTTCAATATTAAATTACAGACAAACATTTAAATCAGTTTTAAGGTATGAACAATAATGGTCAACTAATTAGAAACAACAACAAAAAATATAAAAAACAATATTTTTTAAGTATTAGTAATTAGTATTGTTATTTACGAATAACTACTATCCACAGCCTACGAATAGTTATAATTAATATTTAGTGGCGTATCCCTCATTTTTAATAACAACACTGCAACGACGTGGCATTGATTCAATCAATTTCATACATTTTTCTAGGGGGATTGAATTCCATGCTTCAACAAATGCTTCATATAGTTCGTTTTGACTGGTGTTACATTTGCTTGAGACTTTCTTTTTAACAATATACTAGAGATTTTCTATCGGGTTTAAATCCGGACTATTTGCTGGCCAGTCTAAAACGGATAGACGCTGTTCGCTAAGGAAACATTTGACACTATTGGCCGTGTGTTTAGGGTCATTGTCATGCTGAAAGATCCAGGTTATAGGCAAATGATCGTCCGAGTAGGGAATCATTGTGTGCTCTAAGATATTTTTGTATTGCCAGTGATCCATTGTACCGCCACTGTGCTTGACTATACTCCTTGTGTATTTATAATTAAAAGCTTTGTATACATCAATGTTAGACGTGCTGTATACAAAGCTTTTAATTATAGCGCTTTCTATCAGAATTTACCATATTTATTTTTGTTGCATCTGAAAATAACAGTTTTTAAGGTATGAACAATAATGGTCAACTAATTAGAAACAGCAACAAAAAATATAAAAAAAATATTTTTAAGTCCAAGCGGCCAGTAACAGAAAATAAACTCCTACATGTGTAATTTTGTAATTAAAATAGTTAAAAGTTGTGGTGGTCTTGTTTTTCATGAAGGGTGATAAAGCTCTTCTGAATAATTACCTTCTGAATATTTCACTTCTAAGCCACGTTTACAAGCTGTTTTCGAGGGTAATCAGAAGCCATCTTGCTCAAAGATTCGATGACTTACAACTCGTTGAGCAGGCTGGGTTTCGAAAAGGCTTCAGTACCGTAGACAACATACACACACTTAGGCAAATAATACAGAAGATCGAGGAATATAATCAGCCTCTATGCCTAGCGTTTGTGGACTACGAAAAAGCCCTCGATACCATCGAGACCTGGGCTGTTCTGGAACCCATGCAGAGATGACTGTCGGTATGTCCAGGTGTTGAAGTGTTTGTACGAAGCCGCAACCATGACCATTCAAGTACAAGATCAGAGCACAAGACCAAATTGCACCGCGAGGTAAGACAAGCGGCTGTAATCTCACTGAAACTTTTTACTAATGCAATGAAGGACGTCTTCAAGACGCGCGATTGAAACGGACGTGGCATCAACATAAATGACCGACATATCTGTGATTTACCGACGACATTCTCATCATGGCGGAGACTCTGCTGGATTTGAAAGAGATGCTAAACATAACCTGAGCGATTCTTCAAGACAAGTAGGTCTCGGTCAACATTGAATAGACTAAAATTATGGTCATTCAACATTTATCCCCGAGACCAGTGGTCATAAATGGTTATCCACTCAAAGTTGTGCAGGAATACATCTAGCTGGGCCAAACTATACAACTGGGCCGGCACAAATTTGAGAAGTAGGCTAAAAGAAGAATACGTTTGGTCTGGGCGGTATTCGGTAGGTTAAGTCATGTTTTTGAATCGTCGATCCCACAGTCACTCAAGACCAGGGTCTTTAATCAGTGCGTCCTACCTGTAATGACTAATGGTGCCGAAATGTGGACACTCACCATAGGACTGGTCCACAAATTTAAAGTCGCTGAGCGAGCAATGAAACGCGCGATGCTTGGAGTTTCTATGGCAGATAGAATCCGAAATGAGGACATTCACCAGAGAACTAAAGTCACCGACATCGCGAGTAGAATCAGCTCGCTGAAGTGGAAGTGGGTTGTCATTTCTCCAGGCGCCTTGATGGTCGATGGAGCCGACACATGCTAGAGTGGAGACCACGCTTAGGCAAACGTAGTGTAGGACACCCTGTGGCGAGGTGGATCGACGATATAAAAATGGTGGCAGGTATAGGATGGATGCGGGCTGCCCAAAATCGGGATGGTTGGCATTCTATAGGGATGGTTTTCGTTCAGCAGCGGACGGAAAAAGGTTAAAAAATAACAGCATAAACAATATACTTGGTTGCTTCATAATGATGATGACTTCAGAAGAAGAGAGATGAGGGTCGAGGTAGATGCAGAAGAAGACGTCATCGGCACGATTCGGTCTGCTTGAGGCTTATTCTTATTTAAGCCTGAGTCGGCAAGATCGTCAATAAGTTAATTTAATACATCATCTTCTAAAGGACGATGTTTATCGAAGAGATAGTTTACCAAATATAAGTACTGGATGTACTTATATTAGGTAAATTTTAATTCTAATAACAAAAAAATTAGAGTTACAACTTAAAAAATATTAAACTAAATTACATTAATACATACCATTAACTGTTTCACGGTTATTGCATTTCGTGAGTTTAAGCAGCTCTTCTGTTTGTTTTTATCAAACTGTTTTCTTGTTTTTCCTAATTGCACTAACAGCTTACGTCGTTCTTTATTTATTTTAAAGTATTTATTTATTTATTTATTTAAATACTTTATTGTACGCCACAAATTAAACAGATTAGCCTTATAGTAACTACACATAAATAAAAGATGGTACAACCGGCGGTCTTATCGCTTTAAAGTGATTTCTTCCAGACAACCGAGGTGATATGGAGTAGTAGCCAACAGAGAGATGGTAGGTGGTGTAAAATAGACTACATACATAGATACAAATAATATAATACATACATAAACTACTACATACATATAGCTAGGTACATAAATACGTTTATACATACATATATACATACATATATATATATACATATATACATAGTCATACATAAATACATACAAATATACGGATATATACAAATAACAAATGGTATCTAGTCGCCATTCAGTGTGAGAGTATGAGGTAATAATTTGTAACTTTAGTTTTAAATAATGTTAAAGAGGTTGCAGATTTGATATTAAGCGGGAGGGAATTCCACAATCGAGTAGCCTCAGCCGTAAAAGATTTTTTGGAAAAAATTGTTTTCTGCACAGGTGGATTTAAAAATAAATTTTCAGATGAACGTAACGTTCATGTTGTGCCCGTCAATAACATTGCGAGAATTCAAAAATTTAAATTTTTCTTTCAAATAAATAGGTGAGTGAGGACTGAATAACACACAGTACAGAAGACAAACAATATGTAGATTCCGGCGAAAACGAATAGGTAACCACTTGAGCTGAGTACGAAATTCAGAGACATGGTCATATTTGCGTAAGCCAAATATGAACCGTATAGCTAAATTTTGAAGACGCTCAAGTTTATTTAATTGGTCCTCATTTAAATCTAGATAGCTTGCGTCTGCATAATCGAGAATGGATAGAAGTAGAGAATGTGCTAACATAGTCTTGGTGGAAATAGGAAGAAAAGAACGGAGACGTCGTAGAGAGCCCATCGCCGAAAACATTTTCCTGCTGACTACATTTAACTGATGAGACCATGAAAGTGTAGAATCTAGATGTATACCGAGATTTTTTAACGTGGAACTATATGGTATAGTACAATTATCTAATATAATCGTGGGAATGTTTCTCCAGTCAACTCTTGAAATCATAGCGGTACTGCCAATAATAATGGCCTGTGATTTTGATGGATTGATCTTTAAACCATAACACTTGCTCCAATCACTGATTGTAACCAGGTCATCATTAATGGCAGTGATAGCGCTGGGCAAGTTATCCAAGGTTGACTGGGTATAAAGCTGGAGATCATCTGCATACATGTGGTAGAGAGAAGAAATCTTTTGAGTAATAGAATTAATGAAAATTGTAAAGAGAATAGGAGACAACACGCCACCCTGAGGCACTCCAGCACGTACTTCACACCAAGACGAAAATGTTTCGTCTACCTGAACACGTTGCCTTCTGCCTCTAAGATAACTCTGAAACCAGCCAATCACCGATGGAGATATGTTAAGAGAACGCAGCAAACTCAATAAGATGTCAAAGTTGACAGTACCGAAAGCATTGCTAAAATCTAACAATGTCAGCACTGTAAGTTGTTTATTATCCATGCCCAGTCTAATGTCGTCGGTAATTTTCACGAGCGCTGTGACCGTGCTATGACCGGAGCGGAAGCCAGATTGGAGTGGATTAAGAAGGCTATGCCTATTTAGGAATGTTATTAATTGCTGGAGCACTAGTTTTTCTAAAACTTTGGAAAGGAATGGAAGGATGGAGATAGGACGAAAATCAGAGTAGTTCATAGAATTAGCCTTTTTGGGGAGTGGAATAATACGGGCTACTTTCCAGGCATCGGGGAACTTTGAGGAAGTGATGGATTCATTAAGGATATGAGTAATAACAGGAGCAATAGTTTCAAGGATAGGTATGATTATATTACGGCCAACGCCGTCATCGCCCACGGCATTAGAAGAGATGGACACTATGCTCTTCTTAACATCACATTCGGTGAAAGGAGTGAAATTAAACGGTGGATAGTCAAAGGTTGGCAAACAAGAAAGAATATTAAACGTCCGCTCTTTTTCTGCGTTGTCAATAACGTCAGATGAGGAAAAATGCTTATTAAGACACTCTATGTCAATGTTACGGTGAAGAGAATTATGAGATGATTTGCCAATTCCAAACGATTCGAGGAATTTCCAAACTTTAGCTGGGTCGCCGTTTTCGACTGATTTATGAATGTGGCGTCGTTGCGCATCTCTACACGATGTATTGCAGCGATTCCGGATTTTATTATATTTAATACGGTTTTATTAATAAACTCGAAATATGACCGACATCACATATATAGCTTACTTAAGCTAAAAATTAACGGTAGCCGGCGAAGCGCGTGTCAACTGACTGATGACTTTTTGTGTAAGCGCATGGATGGCCCGCGGCCCCGCGTTAATGCGGCTATCATTACTTGGTCGCGTCTACTTCGTCGTGTTTTGAAGAACCTACGTAGCTGACTTTTTTACGTGCCGAAAATGACGAAAAAGGAGTGATATATGCCAAAAAGAATACGTCATGTTATAAACAAAAATCATGGTTTTGTAGTTAGCTTTATTTACTTTGCACCCGTCGATATATATATATATATATATATATATATATATATATATATATATATATATATATATTTACATCTAAATAATGTGCGGTACGGCCTTTTAGCAACAACAGTAGCGATTAAATTCATTCAATTGGATATAAAAAAAATTAATACATCGAATGTATGTGTAGATTTATTTGAAAAACGGTTTCTTTCCATTCCATTCGATTCCTTTTATGTCTTTCTCATTAGAATCAACATTTCTAACGGATTTAACTTATCCTGTTTTAATTTTATTTATCCTGTTAAATGACGGATAAAAACTTGTATGAAGCATATTAGAATAATAAAGATAAATAAAAATATGATTCATTTTGATTTTGCAAATGATTTAATGAAAAACTTGTACGATTTTTAATACCTAACTTAGGTCGGTTAGCAAAAATGTTTTTTAACATCAAATTATTTAATTCTTAGCGTAAGCGTTGTGCGTTAACTCATGAATTTGACGTTAAATGTAACGTTATTTTCTTCAAACTTTTTTTATTTACCTTGTGTCTCTTTCGTGTTTGTTTTAGTTATGATTTTAACATTTTACATTAATAATTATAAAATTTCTACATTGTCCAATATTTTAATGTTTTTTTTTACCGAATCTATATATCTATATATTATTATTATTATATATATATATATATATATATATATATATATATATATATATAATCGATTCCCCACGCATCACGAGATCTCCTAAGCTGTCCTCCAGATTTTGAAATTTGTCACAGATACTCCTTCCCATACGTAGACGCTCACTAAGAACGTATATTTTATTATTCTCTCTATATGTAGCATACCAAACATCAGTAACAGTTGCCTTAGTAACCGTTGCCATAGTAACCGATTTCATGTTGTTTATATTGATAAACTAGCTGTTGCCCGCAGCTTCTAATAATAACAAGAGAAATTTTTGGATGTTTGTTTACAATGAATGAACTGCAAAACTGCTGTACTGATTTTAAAATTCTTTCACCTATAGAAAACTACATTATCAGCGACTAACGTAGGCTATTACGTATTATATTTAACAAAAATTAGAGATCCTTATAAAATTGCCATAAATTAACCGAAGGTATCATTTTTTTCTATCTAAGTTATTATTTGGCGTGCACTGCGAAAACTATTGAATATACTTGACGGCGGCAACAGATGTTCGACAAAAAACAACGGATAGCGATAACAATGCGCTAGTGGCACGTGCACCTGACGTCATCTGTTTAGTATAAAAACCATCGTAATATTAATCCGGCACGCATTTCTTTTGGATGCGTCTTGGTGCACGGACACTGTCCCAGTAGCCTGCCCTGACTGCCATTTTGGCATTCCACGCCATTATTATAGTTTAAATTTAAATGATATTATAATTATCAGAATAGTGATTAATTATATTATGTTATATCTCACTATAATAATTGATTAAGATTTAAGATATTTAATTCAATTTAATCATTAATTAATACTGAACTCTTGATTATAATAAAGAAATTGTATAGACAATTTGATCTTTTACTTCTGATGTCAGCCTCAAATCCGACATACTTAAAATAATTTACTACATGTTTATAGTACTCATTCATTACCTACAAAAAACTTTAGAAGGCTATATCTTACTATTATTATATAGTTAAGTCACAGTAACTGCTTTTTGTTCAAATTAGTCGATAAAAACATGGGTAGAAACAAACGATGATGACACTCGTATCTTGATATTAATCGTTATGCAATTAACCACAGTATAGGTTGAATACACATGTGAAATCTTCTTAAGACTGGTAAAATCATGCAAAAAGTAAGAAAAATCCAGTGAACCAGGGATATCGGTAGTGAACAGTACTACGCTTGGTCATATATTTTATTATTTGTTTTGCATCTAAATAGTACGTTTGTAATGTTAATATTTTTTTCATTATTTATCATGTTTACTTGTGGTAAAGCAAGCCCGTCTGGAAAAAAATTGTATTTGTGCCTACATACCTATTACGATAAAGAAAAAAAAATAACGGGCCAACTTTTTCCAGAAGTCTGTATCATAATATTGTGGGATTACTGTACGATGATCATGAGCACATAGAAACAGTATAATATAGAAACTAAGAATATAATAAAAAATATGCAATCGGGGGACCCCGGGGAGGGACGAAGTTCTTTTGCGATATTCTTTCAACTCAAAACGTGTTTTAAAATGTAGATTTTTAATGATTATATTTCTGTATATTTGTCACACTCCCGTGCCACGGAAGGCACGTAAAGCCGTTGGTCCTCTAGCGGTCGAGTCGGATTGCCGTCCCATCGGATAATGAGAGTTAGCAAATAAAGACTGCACCTTTGTTTGTACACACATTTTTGCACTATAATATGTCCTGCGCAGTTGGCAAATCTCTCTTGATTGGCTGTCGCGGCCGAAATCGGTCCGGAGGTCATTATTCTTAATTTTTTTTGTCACATCAAAAAGCGTTGCCCTCCTTATTTAACTCTCTCTATCACATGTGTATATTTTATGTTATTTTAAATTTTTTTTCATTGTAAATATGTTGTAAGAATTTAAATTAATAAATTTCATTTAACACTTTAGGAAAGGAGTAATTTATTAAAATTAAATATAAAATAGCGAATTATACGTTAAAAAAGAGTTTATATGATATTTACATTTGTAAAGAATTGAGGTTATATCGTTGACCGCACACAATTCTTATTATCAAATCTGAAAATTTGGAACACTCATACATACACATACAACCGCATAAAATAGAAAGAGTCAGTAAGAAAGAAAGAGAGGAAAGGGAATAACGTATTTTTTGTTACATGACAATTTCTGCCAGGTAATTAATTCTATTGTAAGTCGCTTAAAAGAACTTTGTTGTAATAAATGAAAAAATTATGCATGGCATTTTGCACTATGCTTTATGTATTATTATTATATGTCCTGTACCGAACACCGCACACTGTATGGGCGAATAGATCGATTGGTGAATGTTTATATCTTATTGATTAAACAATTCACGGGATAATTTTTTTTTTTGTAGTCATTATAGTCATCATCAGCTAATCGTAAGACATTGCTTGACATAGAGGTAAGCCAACGCTCGCTGTTCTTCATTCTTCCATCATATGCAGTCCTGCTCTTCTTCAGGTCATCGGCCCACCTAGGTGCGCTATGCTGTGTTTGCTGATCCTCGGTCACTTTTCTCTACTAGTTATTATGTATGTTATGTTATTAATATTAATATAAAAGTTCGGTGTAAATAAGGTGAAAGAAATCACATTGTGCTATTGAATTAATCTATTTAATGCATATAGCAATTTCAGATTGATATAACATTTTATACCTAATGATTAATTATTTGAATTTAGTTAAATTAATCCAAATAGATATTATTATATTGGACGAAATTGATGAAGGTTTGCAAGTCAGCATCTATTGCTTAGAGCACAGGTATCTTACTTTCTGGTGGTACATTGTCCCACTGATCGACATATAATCTATACTACTATATAAATCTATTGCCTCTGTCTGTAATTCCTTTTTACCTAATTTTGTGATAAATAATCGTTTTATGATGCAGTGATTCACATTATACTATTTTTTTCATTTTTGTCTGTCTGTATGTCTTCTTATAACTCAAGAACGGCTTGACCAATCTAGATCAAGCCGTTCAATCTTGGTATCTTATGAAAATAAATTTCAAATCGTTAATTACGTATTTCTTTACCAGTAGCCAGATGTGTGTGTGTGTGTGTGTGTGTGTGTGTGTGTGTGTGTGTGTGTGTGTGTGTGTGTGCGTGTTTGTGTGTGTGTGTGTTATTATAGCAATAAAATAATTTATTATATTTTTATTAATTATACGCGGGTGAAGCCTCGGGGCACAGCTAGTATATTATATAAAAGTATATAATACTCACAAATAAACCTTTCCGTTAGACATGATCACACTAGCAACATATTATTACTCAAAGTATAATCGTAACAAAACCTGTAAATGGTCGGGCAAAAGTGGCTTTGCAAATTTAATCTGCTACTAAGTTCTGACCTTTGGGAGAGACCTTTTCCAAATCAGCAGATTGTAACTTTATTTTGCTGAAACCACAAAAGATTAAGGTAGTTGTACAATTGTCATTGGCGACTTAAATACGAAGTTTTCTCGTCTAATATTTTTAATTTTTTATTCTCTACAGACTTGTCCGTCACGGCGCACCACGCCCTGACTGTGCTGCGTGAGGACCCCAGAGGCATTCTTAGGCGGCGGCAGTTGGCGGAGATCTCTTATTGTCGAGCGTGATCAACGCGTTGCTTGGCAGCGACTGGATGCAGATGAGAGTGCTATGTCGGAGAAGGAGGCCGCTGAGCGGAATTACCAAAACCAAAACAATCATGTTTTTATTTTTGTCTGTCTGTCTGTCTGTTTGGCCAGGCTAATCTTAGAAACGGCTAAAAATTACAAATTGAAATAATTAAATTATTATAAGCAGTATTTCGAGGTTCCATTTAGTCTTTGTTTCATCAAAATCGGTTGTGTCTATCAAAAGTTATAAAAACGTACGTATTTTTGTTTTTATACTGTACGTCGCGGCCATTAGACTCAAGATGGTGATGTGCTATGTGATTTTTCGGAGTTGAGTGACCTTCTAACATACATATTATTATTTAATGGATGGAATGGTCAATATTTATTACATCGCCAATGTGTATGAGCGATAGTGATCACTTAATAACAGGGGGCCCATTTGACCATCCGCCTTTTTTTCACGCCGAAAAAACGCGCTTACGCCTTCCCCCCACATGAATTGAGGGGGGGGGGGTATGTGGGACTCGCCGGCGCCAAGCATACGCCGGAATATTCACTACAAAAACCAGTGGTACCCTCTCCGCCTCTTCGGGGGACGACACGGGACCGCTTGCACATACTACCGTGACGCCCTGATGGTCGACCCGCCTCTGCGGGCTTCCTAGCCCCTGCGACACTTATGGCGGGGGGAGAAGATGCGCATAGCGCTGACGCCTTCTCCCCGGGTTTCTTTGGCGAAGCGAGTCGACGGAGGCACTATTCTCATGCTCTCGCAGTTTCCTTCTGCAACATGATATTTTCGCAGAAGGAGACCATCTCTTACCAGCACCTTTCGCTTTCGATCATGGCGCTTATCACTTTCGGGCTTCACGTTTGGTGTTACTCGCAGAGCTCTCTCCTGGCTTAACTCTGGAACATGTTAAAATAACGCTGTATTGTAATTTAGCGGTAGAATATTTTATAAGTGGTTGGTACCTAGCCAGACAGGCTAGCACAAAACGCTACCACCGTTTAGAAAGGAGACTAGACTTGGATTATTTATTACAAATAAAGGTTTCATTGAGTTGAACGGTTTTGTTTAATCTGAGTTTGATAGAAAAAAGAAAATATATTCGTACGCTTTACAGTATTTAAGCAACAGAATCTTACATCGCAATACAGGTATAAAATATGTTTTTCTTTAATTCATTTAAATCACTTGAAAATATATTAATTCAAACTACAGGAATCCACAGTAAATTCACTGATGATTATTAAAAGACTTAATTAATTAAGAATAATTAAAGAAAAAACCCTTAATATACTTTTTATAACCAAAATGTCATTTCATGTTTCTTACTTTAAAACCATAGACCATTCAAACTCCAAACAATCATTTATCCTTTACTTATATTTAGCGCGATCGAAGCCACGGGCAACTGGTAGTATTAACTATAAATCCTACTAATATGAAAATTATGAAATTCTTAATAAATTGTATCCTGACTTAACACCATAGGCCATATAATAATAACGCTTAGAAGGATAGTGTTGTATAAAGTTTCGCTCAAAATTGAAGCAACTTTAGAATTATGTCCTGCGTAAGTGTCACGTAATTACATTCATCGACACGCACAAATACGACCGAATTATGTGGCAGGTGATTAGACATTTCCCACATAAAGCGAGGAAATTGATACTGTTGAATTTGAATTATGAAATATATTTAATTCCAATATTATTTATTTAATTTTAGCTGTTATTATTATAATTATCTCATTTTTTGTGTTGCTTTTATTTTATGTATAATTATAAAGAAAATTAAAAAATATATTATTATATGAACAGCTTATGTTTTATATCTAATTTTAAAAAGTTAAAATATTAATTTTAAATAAGATTTTATTATTTAAAATATTAAGCACTCGTGGTGAATATTTTTTCCATAAATGACAACATTTTTATTGTAATGACGGGAAACGTATTCCACCTATTAAGGAGGAATTCAAATGACTTCAATCCGCTGGGGCCTAGTCACCGTCTAAACGTTATTATTCTATGACTAACTTTCACTTTCCCCGTTCCCCTTTGACTATCTTGTCCGCAGTTTACTTAAGTTTTATTTGGTGTCAAATAAGATCAAGTGTACAATTCATTGTTATATAAAATAGAGACGAAGTAGAGGCAGGTAAGCCTTATTATAGAAATGTTTTGATCATTTTTAATTGTCAATTACGTCAGAACACCCTCTTGCAAACTGTCTGTTCGACACATGTCAAGGGGTGCGTAGTACAAACAAGATATAATGGAAATTCCGAGATTAGATTTGACAAATTTTGTAAAGAATTACTGTCATCTAGAAATTTGAAAATAATAAGCATAGAATAATAACGCTTAGAAGAATAGTGGCATATAAAGTTTCGCTCAAAATTGAAGTATCTTTAGAATTAATGAGTGGTCGCACACATACGACTGAATTATGTTGCAAGTGAATACACATTTCCCCCATAAAGCGAGGAAATTGATATTGTTTGAACTTGTATTATGAAATATATTTGTTTGCATTTCATTAATTTGAATTATTACGTAGGTAGTATTCAGATGTAACAATTTGTCAGACCATAAATTGGACATTATCATTTTTTCATTAAAATTAATCAATACAATCAATACGAGTGCGTCGGGAAGGATGATTATACAAAAATAGAATGTATTGAGTTCGATATTCTAAAAAGAGTTTGAATGTTGCGGTGAACGATATGCAATTAAAAGCATGAGCTTCTATAAGTGTTGACACATGTGAATAAAACTGGAGTGCAAGTTGCTTATTTATAATACTAGAAAACTCTTTCGTCGCATTTTTCTTGTGGAAGTTTAATATTCCAGAACAACTTGATTGTTATCTATTTCATATTGCAGTAATATCAGTATATCAGTCAGAACCTATCACGCCAATAACATATGACAACTGTATAATGTTTCAAATCAATTAGTTAAACAAACGCAAAACGTGTGTAGAAAAACAAGCGAGTTTACATTAAGCAAGGTAAAATGTAAAATCAAAATGTAAGATAAATAAATATATTTATGATTTCAGCAGTGCCATTCTATAAGAACTCACAGCGTATCATAATCAGAAAATGGTGATAAACAACGGTGATACACTATTATGATTCATTTAAGTTTTTTCATTCAAGTTAATATTATATTGAATAATGATATTTTAATGTTGTGTTGTGAGGTAAGCTTCGAACTTGTTTCTACAGAATAGCTCAAAAAACTTAGAATGCAAGAAATAATTTAACAATCTTCAAAAAAAACATTTGCTCCACGTTGCTGTGAGGATTTGAGAATGCGAAGGTTATATTTTTACAAGGAATCGTGTAATTGAGTGTTTTGTACATAAAATCTTTCATCTATATCGACCGATGTGTAGAGGCGTCACAAACAAACTTCAATTTGTGTTCAATATGTCCTATACGTTAGAAGTGGATGGGCCTTGGGAGTATGGATACGATGAAGGCGAGAACGATCGCACACTGATCTATAAATCAAATATATACTTTGGTAGAAGTGTTTGCGTTGTTTTAATCTAAAGAAAAAGTTGGATTGGTAGTCATAAAACTTACGTATGTATTTTTTCTTATAAAACAATATAAATGTATAATGTAAAGCAATCAATTAAAAGTGTTAACGGTAACCTTTGAGTTATTTTAATTATATAACTAATCACAAATATATCTTCATTATCGTATAAGTCTATAAATGTGACAAAAGTAGGTAAACCTTACGTATCAGAAAGATTTTTTAAATGATGAAATTAGATTTGACTTTCGGCGAATTATACTTTGAAATTTTTCTTCCTCGTCAAAGTTTGACTTAATAATACTAATTAATACCGTTGCGATTTAATGAAAACATTTAAGACTTTTTATATAAGTAATAATTCTTAACATACTTAAACTCTTCATAAGCGTGTAAACGCCAAGGTTTCCGTGTCCGTCTTTGATCTACTAAGTACTTCACGTGCTTACACAAACTAAGCGCATTACGATCGGGAGGAAAGCCTTCATGAAAGTCTTAATCTTTCATCGGTACTCTTTTACGGACTGTCATATACACATTTAAATTAAGTGTAAATACTTAATAAGAAGCTAACAAGTTAACAAATTCAATTTGCCAAAACAATCTACGGAAACTTAATATTATAATAAAAAGTGTTTTTTAATGTAATAAAGGGAAGAAAGCGTTTCGCTATACAAATGTATTAATTTAAGAAGAAAGCATATAGATATCTTTTTTTTATGAATATTTTATTTGATGTCTATGTACTAAATGAGGAAACAAAAATTAATGCATATTTATAGCGTCCAAAGTAATAACGACCACGTAGAGTATTCCGTATTTTTGCCTTCGGTTTTCGATGACTTTCGATGAAAATTTATGTGATTAACGCTGAAGTTAGTGGAGTAAGGTGTTTTTGAAACATATGTACTAGATGACATTATTACTTGTAATCAACAACAAACAAAATTTGCAGCAACAGTAAAACCGTTGTCAGAAAGCGTTGATGGGCAAGCAGCGACGTGGTACCATTTAAAGGCAACGGCTTTAACTGCCACAAACAAAGACAAAGATAATTACAATGCCATTGTGTTTATACCGCCAAATGACCTATATGTCCGTCTGTTTTTCTGCAAACACAAAAAGAATTACGAGCGATATTAATTTAATACTTACTGCTGTGCTATACATTAATCATAGACAAAATAACGCGAGTTAGATGAAAAATGATTTATAGTTTTGTTAAATAAAAAGCTGACTATGAAATAAAAATAAATAAGAACTTTTTAAGCCGAAAGTCAATACCTGAATAAGTGAATCCGAGTCTCTCAAAATATGTAAAAACAGGGTATAATATTAAATTTGCCTTTAGTTAAATTTTGATATTTGAAACATGATACAATGAGATGATTTCGATGCTATAAAGGTTTTGATAGTTTTAAGTTACAATAAAATAAATTTAAGGGTAGTTCTCGCGTTTCGTGCAAATTGAATGAATTTGCGAGAAAAAAATAGAATTTATTCTTTTCAGTGCCAATGCATAGCTACTTGAAAAATAAATTAGCTGTATGAGTATCAATAAATTATACGCAAAATTGGTAAAGATATGGGATTTATAATTTTTTTCGTAGGTATGGTAATGAGGAAAGAAGTTTGGTAGTGATATTAGGGACAATGGTAATGAGAAAATGCTTTTGGTAATGAGAATGTAAATAAAAAACGTTATTTAAATTCGTTTTTCTTTTAATAACAATTAAATAATTACTTAAATTGAGTTTAACTCACATAATAGTTTTAATGAATAGTGTAACAAATCAATAAATTCACCGTCTCAACTATAAATAACCTATAAAAGATAAAAACTAGTAGGAACTTAAATCAGTCTCAAATTATTATTATCATGATTGCGCTTAGAATATATTATCATTAGAAGAATCACTACAATGATAATTTATATTTTCCTTCGCTTGTATTATCACATCGCGTTTATCTTCATATTCATCCTTTCCTTGCTTACATTCTACTTTGTTATGTAGTAAATCTTCATCTGAAGAGTCATCGAAAAAGTTTCTCACTACTGTCCTCTTTACTGGTCTTCTAATTTTCTCCTTTGCCTTTCCTTTTTGATATCTATCACCAGAAACAAAATGCTCAAAGTCTTTTTGATATTCTATCGTGTTCGGTTTCGATTTTTTGTCAATAAAAGCCTTGTTAGACCAGTGTAGTTTTATATCTGAAAGCACTGTAATAGCTTTATTTGGTTTAACATTGACATCCAAGCTACTTGAAGGCTTTTGCTGTTGAGCCTGGTGTGGTATGCTACAGGGTTCTACATACACATTTGCTATATCTTTAAGAAAGCTTTCTGTAGTATTTAAGTCTAAAATGTTATCTTCTACTTGAATAGTACTATTGCTCAGGACAGCCTCTGGCATGTCTATAAATCCAAGATGATATCCGTGGGAGCATATTTCTCCATTTTCACAGAAGAAGCAGCTAAGCTTTCTGAAGGTCATGGGACTGTTAAATGACCAGAGAACTTGATGAACTGACATCGTTCCACGAAATGGCTTTACCTCGGATGGAATTTCTTTTTCTATAACATCGTGTTCTGAGACAGAAAGCAACTTGATGTTTTTTACTTTGCTTCCAACATATGTCCAAAATTCTTCAAGACTGCCAATATCTTTACCCAGCCGTACAATTTGATCTGCTGTTCTATTCAAAACTGCCCCGACTCCATCTGGTGCTCCCTTACCGTGTCCCGCTTCTAAATAATTCCAAGTAATAGATTTGAGCTCTGGAAAATCTTGGTGTAGTTGACTAATGACATAAAACATGTATCGATTTCTATATTGGCTTGATGGGCTATCTGATATAAAATGTATTGTGTCAATCAGCGGCGCTATTTCTTGGATATAGCCAAGCAGTGGTAGCAGATGAGCCCATATAGCCCTTGCATCGTGTTTATTACATTCACTGATACTGCAAGCACTGTGTGGCTTCAAAATTCCAGTTTCTTGATCAATTATGTACACCACTGCAGTGTGTAACGTTATTTGTGTCCGGCTTCCACCGAAATGAAAGCTTTGAATTTCTTCATTAAATTGAATTGAATAATTTTCAGAAAAATCGATATGGACTACAGCTTCCATGGTAGATAATGTCGCCTTTAGAGATTTTAAGTGTTTATACTGTACAACAATGTTAGCGCAATGCTTAAAATATGGATTCAATGACTTTTGCAGTTTTTCTATAATATTTTTAGGATAATCTGTTATTTTTCTCTTTGTGTTTACAATCTTAACTTTTTCTTCTCCTTTTGTTACATAATTTTCTTTCTTTGTGCACCACTCGTAATAGTGTATCTTGTCTTCACTGTTAAACTCTTCAAAGTTTATAGCTCTTCTTTCGCAACTCTCACAAGTTCGGTTCAAGCATCTTTCACTATAGACGTCACAGCATAAACTTTGCAGAAAAGCAGTTCCATTTGCCTCTTTGATTATTTTATTTTTATTTAGGCTCTTCACTAATAAATCAAAATTTACATGTACTTTACACGCACAAGTGTTTCGATCAGACTCTTTCGGATGCAGTACCCAAAATGGGCGATATTTGCAAAACGTGGAGTATCCTATGTTACTGTTCTGAATTCTTAAAAACTTCTTATAGAGATTAGTTAGGGTATCATTTAAATATCTTTTATGCTTTCTAACTCCATTTCGGGTAGTAAATTCATTCTTTTCAGGGGATAACTTAGTGTTGCTATCGTCTTCAAAAAAGTCTTCGATTTGCTGTTTAGTATCCAACTTATCATCTTTTGAATGTTGACTTTGAGATTTGGCTCGTACTGTAAAGTTGCTAGTCTTTCCCAATATTTTATGTTTCTTGAAATTGTCCCTGTTTCTTATTACAATGTCGCTGAATGCACGTTTTTCTTTCTTCTTAAGGCCACTAAACCCTTCGGATAAATTTTTACATACTAACTCACCAAATAATAACTTTTTTTTTACTTCTTCACGCTTGTTACTGTCTATAGTTTCAACTAGTTTGTCTACTTTATCTTCTGTAGTTATCTTTCCACACTGGGCTTGTCGTGTTTGGTTTTTCTTTATCATCTTAGCCATTATCCTTTTAACAACATCTCTCTCCCTTTCAACATTTTCTTTTTCCTGTTTTAGTTTACCTATTTGTTTATTGTGTTTGTAGCGCAGCTTCCTTATCAAATTATTCTTTTTTTGGCAAAGTTCGCAGTCTTTAGCAGTAACCATTTTAGTTTCGCGAGATGTTCCCTCTAATGGATCTTGTTGAATAACTATATTTGCATCGTCTTCACGATCACTTGAGGGCGGGATGCCCTCTATTAACAATTGTTGTATTATTCTATTTGTTTTCTTTTTTTCTGTGTATCGTTTGCTATTTTCCTTCCATTTCTTTCTTTGTAGCCTTTTTTCTCTAGGCGTCATATCAGCCACACTCTTAATTTGTTTTTGATCCTTTCGCTTCAAGTATCTCAGTCTTTCTTTTTCTTTTTGAACCGCATATTTTTCGGGATCCTTTTTAATTTCTTCATACTTCTTTCTTCTACGTAATTTTGCTTCAACTAACTTTTCCTCACGAGTTTTTTTCGACTTTGTTCTAGCCATAGATCTTATCTGTAAATAATAATATTGATATAGCATTGAGCACATCTCATCATGATTCACATAGTCACCAGCAATAAAACACATATTTTAAATGGCTCCATATGAATTATCTAAAAGTACCATGGAGAAAAAAAATACAACTATACTATAAACAAGTAAAATCTGTAGTTACACTAAGCTTCATTACCATCATTTTGTGATCATTACCATTTTCCAAATAGCTAATGGTAAATTATGGTAATGAAAGGAATGGTAATGACTTTTTTTAGAAATGCTCCTTAAATAACTATAAAATGTTAAGTATTGAGATAAAAAAAAACTACATGAACTCAAAGGTTATCATGTTAACCAAATATATGGTCGATCATACAAAAAAAAATTACTCTTTATCTCAAAATATCACTAATGGTAATGAAGAAAAAACTTACCACGCCTAACAATCTCGTCTTCGTCGTTGTTTTGTCACCAAACCGCAAGACGTTCACCCTGTTCTCTGTTCTCTGGTCGACTGGACGAGGATCGTGCAAAGGGAAAGGGGCAGGGAACATCACTAACGCGTCCGTACAGGATGATTTTCTTATTTCAATTTCAGTTGACGGTAATGATAATTTTTTTTGGTCAAACTTATTTTATCACAGCAAATGTAAATAACAATCGTAAATGATTTTTTATTTTCATTTTTTTATTGCTTCATAGTTATTTTATACATACCAAAACAATAATCCACAGTAATATACCAATTATTTGTGTTATTTGCTTACAATTACAAAAAAACGATTTCTGACCAGTGATGGTAATGATATTTAGGCATATATTTTATTTATATCTTTTTTTCAAAGTACCTGAAATAATTCTTGTCTAGTGGCAGATATACATATGCAACATACCTAGAATATAAAAAATATTTAGTGACTTAGGCTTCTTTAGTTTAGCTTTTATTCTTACTAACACGTGTTTTGCACGAAACGATAGAAATACCCTTAATCTAAGTTAATGTCATACTTTTGAACCAAAATGTAAATAAGACTATTGGGAAAACCTCAGCTCAGCTAGGCTTACGATGGACTTAAACTTACTTATCCAGAAACGTAACGAAATAGACCCCCGCTGATATCAATAACCATACATTTATTGTATGCCTGCAATTACGTCGATTATACTAAATGCATCCATTTAAATTTTTTTGAAGTCTTTTTATTTTTCGAATAGGCATACAAGGACTATTTCATAGTTACCGTTCACTTGTATAGAACCAGCCGGAATTCAAAATAACCGAAAGGGGTGGTTTAGGCGGAAGTGTCAACCGGTTCAATGACGCCGGCCTGCAGCATTGTGTTGAACTCACGAGCACGATCCACCAACCCATCTGAGATTAAATCGCTAAACCTGGATAATGTGTATCTAACTCTGATAACGTATTTTTACTTGGTACAATAGGACTACTTATCTTCAGCATTAACTCGCCACTAACTATCGATATTAGCGTAGACTCTGTAACGATTCTTTAATGAAGATCACTAAAAATACATTAATAATCGATCGCAGTATGACCACCAATTTCCATTTATAACGCTAAAGGCCGTTAATTTGCCGATAGAAGCCATTCAACTTAAAACCACCCTCGTTGCTACTGAAGACCATAGCACACCATATTTTATTAAATATACTTCTGTCGTTAAATAAAAATGGATGCAATGGTAGCAATGCCCATTTTTAAAGTAATTAGTAATATTTCTATTTATCCATTAAATTAAGCGTAAAGGTGTATTAAATATGGTCGTATTGAATGTCCTCCCCGCACGAAAAAAAGGAAAGACGTACGTTAGGTAATTAAGGTTAAAAAAGACATTTAGATTTGGTTCAAGAGTTTCACTAAAGGAATAATAGTTTGCGTGGATGCTTTTTTTGTAAAAGGAAGAATCTACGCAAACGAAGCCATGGTATGAACTAGCTTTACACAATTGATAAAAAAAAAATGAATACTCCGTATAAAATTGCCGTTTTATATTAAAAAAGATATCGATCACCACTACACAATACATTAACTTGTAGTATTGAAATTCAGTAATGTTATGAACAAGGTCACAATATACATATGTATGTCATATTACATATCGAGACACACCACCCTTTAAAAGAATACAAAACCAACTGTTTATTTTACTACACTTGAAAATTTGGAAGTATTAAAGTCAATAGATTGAAAGAAAAAAAAAATACATTTTTATGATTATGAGCTATCCTCTATTAATTTATCGGAACCTGACAAACAGGAATAACAAATAGTTATTGAGTTTTGTATAGCGAACGGAATATTCTGCAGAAGGGAAGTGAAGAGAAATGAGGAACTTCAGTGGTTTCTACAACATAAATGTAGTTCCGATTGACTTATAGAGGTTGCTACGAGAGGGAAGCAGATACACACTAGGTGCATATGATAAGTTGATAAACTAAGCATTCATTTACACAATGTTTTAGTAGTTAGCTTATAAATGTCAACGAACATATACAGGATGTATTCGAATAAAATTATTGAATTCACTGCGTAGAAGTTTTAATATAAATATTAAATACGATGTTACGAATATTCGTAGATGTAGAACGCAAATAACTGCTTCTTTGGGATAATCAGTAACTAGAGAATCCTATCTTTCATTTAATCTTAAGTAATGAAAATATTGATTAAACTAAAAATGTACACATTTATACACACACAGAAACACATGAACAAAATATTTGATTGCCTGTAAATGTTGCTGTAAAGGTGCTTAGTTAAAAAATATTTTTTCTTCTTTCAAATATCAAATTAATGATGAGAGAAAGAGAAGAAAAATAACAGTTTTTCACAAAATATTGTTAGTCATTCATAAGTTTGATGCAATATAAAACATATTGCATTAAACTTTGTATGATTTTTTAAGAATCTAACTCTAGAATGTAGAATGTTATGCTAACGGTAGTGTTATGCACTCACTGTTCCGAATGTATGTAGATTACTCCATTTGGGTGAGTAGAGGAGACTTGACATTGTTTAATCTGTCATACACCTTTGTTGAAGACGGCTGAGTCGCGTACTTGGTAATAGTTTGGGTAAACTAAAGTGTTTATTCACAGAGCTGAATGCTTTTACTATACAATATAGTAGCTATCCGGCTTGATTTCGCATATATATGATTGAGGATTTTTCATGACTTATTTCTATAGTAACAGCCTGTGAATGTCCTACTGCTGGGCTTCTCCCCTTTTGAGAAGAAGGTTTTGGAGCTTATTCCACCACGCTGCTCCAATGCGGATTGGTGGAAGGTTGGCTTATTTCTATGTTTTCTATTTAATATTTTTATAAATAATTATATACAGCATAATATAAAATATATAAATTTATGAAATACACCCTTGCACACGATTTTGATTTGATTACATTTTTGATTTAATTGTATTCGGTGATCATTTAGTATTTTCAATCACAGAGAGATACTGCTTTGTTATATAAATATTCGCTGTCAATCTCAATTTGATAATTGTAAATTTTGGAATTATTCAATATATATAAATAAAAATTTGATTAGAACAAACTAAGCAGAGCTATGTCTACAATATTAATTGTAAACGTACCGCCTGTTTGTCCACAAAAACAACAAGAAATCATTCGATTTTAATAAAATTTTGTAACAGTAACAGCCTTAAAAATTCGTATATAATAATATGTTCAATACATAAAAAACGAACGAAACGCGATTACGTCAGCTTGTATTGTAATAGCCAGCGTAGTAATAATAATAAATGCCTTGAAGGTATCACAAAATCTATGTATGTATTGTATAAGTAATACAATACCCTTGTATACATGCTACGTTGATCTGAGATGATTTGTCATTTTGGTTATATAAGGCTTTCATAAAAATTGGGGTCGATAAAAGTGTCCAGGCAGACTGTGACCGCAAAATTTAACAATCGCTATTTGCTTCACTTACGTTATTTTATGTGTCCGCTATTTTAGTTCGATACGTTGAAAGTTCTACGATACAAAGAAAATTGAAGAGAACTATTTGAGCGACGATCGATTATTTTAAAGTGACCGCACTTCGTTTGAAATACACAACGGTTGTAATTTATCGAATAATTGTTTGCTATTGGTGTACAGGTAGCCAAGTCAAACTTGTATCGTTATTTTAGCTATTTGGTGATAGTGTCATAAAACAAGTTAAATAAAGCATTTAAACCTTATTTGTATAATTCAGTAATTGCTTGTATCGATATGACATTTCTTGAGTGACAGTTTTGCTTAATAAAAATTGTATTTGAAAACTAATAATAATAGAACGAATTTATCAAAAATAAAGCGTCATTAGCAAGTCGGCTCGATTTATTCTGAAGCTACACTAATGTTTAAGTTTATGCGCATAACTAAAACCATCAACAAAACTGTTATTTTAACAAGGAAATATTGTGATCCCTGTGAAGAGTCGCCGTGTTGCACAACATGCCCGCCACCCTACACCTGCTCTCAGTTACCAGCTTACTACTGCAGCCCAAGGACAAAATACGATGTGAACTTTGTCTATGTAAATGATAAGCCACCGAGCACAGCGCTAAGGGACTTTGTTGATAGAACTGCACAAATTATTTTCTGGACAGAAATTATTAGAGGTATTTTGTAACGAATATATTGCAATGATATTTAAAACTATGACGCTACGATAATATAATTACATTTGAATGATGCCTGATCTTAGTAGATAGGTATATATTATTTAGTAAAGTGAATAAACAAGCTGTAAATGCCCCAGTTCTGGGCTAGGGTATCCAGATTGAAGAGAAGGTATGGAACTTATTCCACCACTTTTCTCCAATGCATTCAGATTTTCATCTTTCATAGCCTTGATGAATAAAGAATATTAAGATTTTTCGCCTCTTATGTACGCTGTATCAAAGCCGTACCCAAAACAAAGTTTCAACAAAACCGGATGAGCGATACGTGACCGCATATAATACGAACAAGAACAAGTAATATTTTTTATATCATCGGAATAAGGGTATCCGATGAGGCAAGATGTTCCATTTGTTAGAACGCGTAAAGTTTAACCGCTGATTTCATCTCGTGAGTCCATCTAGAGATCGGCGGCGAAAAAAAATAGAAAGGGACAGAATTTCAGTATAATTGAACATATACAACTTGTACTTGTCACACGTGAATCCACCAATCCGCTTTGGAGCATTGAGCATGGTGGAATAAGCTTTAGTCCATCAATGGGAATGTTACAGGCTATTTATTAGTTTAAGGATTTAATAAAAAACTTAATTTGATTTTAATCGTTTTTATAAATTAGTTGCCAGTTTTATTATATTAATCAAAATGCATTTTGCTTTATATCGTTCGATTGCTCTGCTGATAAGCTTGAATGGCGAATCCAAATCACCGTATGCATTGTTGGTTTTATAGCTTATCATACAATATGATACTATAGCTATTGCATTAAAATTTATTTAACATGAATTTATATTGATATCATATTATATTTATGACGTCAGAGATAACAATTTATAATTATTATTAAGATAAATGTTATAATTCAAAACTAAAATGAAAATATATTTATAAACAATGATGATAATCCTGTTATACTATATGTAGGCAAAGGTTTTTTTTTGTTTTGTGTGGTAGCTATTGACTAGCTTTAATGAGAGTTGCCTAAAAATTTTCGAAACATGCAAATACATATTGAAGGTTTCCCTAAAATGTTTAATTATGATTATGGAAGAATTTCACTCACTGGGCGAACAATATTTTAATTAAATTGTTTATGTAATTAACACACACAGTCACAATATACATTTTTAAAGAAACATTAATAATATTTAATATATTTGGTAGGTTTTGCCGTAACGCTCGGGCATATATTCAAAGAGCCGGCGACGATTAACTATCCATTTGAAAAGGGACCGCTGTCACCTCGGTTTCGTGGCGAGCATGCACTTAGAAGGTATCCTACGGGAGAGGAGAGATGTATCGCTTGCAAATTATGCGAAGCATTCTGTCCAGCTCAAGCAATAACAATAGAAGCAGAAGAGCGTCCCGACGGTTCCCGACGGGCCGTAAGGTACGATATAGATCTCACCAAATGTATATTTTGCGGATACTGTCAAGAAGCTTGTCCTGTCGATGCAATAGTAGAAGGACCGAACTTCGAATATTCAACCGAAACACATGAAGAATTGCTGTATAATAAAGAAAAGTTGCTTAGCAATGGTGATCGCTGGGAGCCGGAGATCGTTAGCAACTTGAGAGATAACCATTTGTATCGATAGATAATTAAGTTATTTACAATATTAGCATTTTTTAATATTACTATAATTTAAAAAGTTATAAAACAAACAACAAAAACTCTGTGTTAACGTGTTAATCGGAGTTTATTCGGATTTCTTAAATTGCATAAATTAAAAATATATTTCTTCATTTAGTTGCTTAAATTTTATTGGCAATACATTACTTTATATATTTAATTACGAAGGTGGAAATTTCAGTAAATTACTTTATTACGACCTTGATGGCGTTTCGAATAAGATAGGATGGCTATTACGAGTGAAATTTCAATTTCAGACTATCGTTATCCCTAAGAGCAAAAGCCCATTAAACATTATCATCAACGTAATTTAATGCCCTTATATTCGTTGAACAAAACAGTTTTGAATTGGAATAATAAATAACTTAAATTATAAAACATTAAAAAAATTATGGAAGGAAGTCGACAGTCGGCAATTGATCCGTCCGTGATTTTGAAAACTAAATTTACTATTTTTATTTTTTAATTTACTAATTATGAAGAAAGTAATATATATATTTTTAATAAGTATATTATTAATATCATTTGCTAGCTTGACTATACCAACCAGGTAGGGATTTGTATATACAAGTGGTCAATATGAAGCCTAATCGTACAACGCTCTGTGTTGTTTCTAATATCTTATAATTCTCTAATACTAGAATTAATCATGGATCAGTATCACGTAGATAAATATTGGTATTTTTTAAAATATTTACGGGGTTTTTAAATCTCATTTAATTAAGTAAGATCGAAGGATTGATAACAAAAACAGTTAGATTTAAAAAAGTAATATATTTTTTTGTAATTAGCTTTGATTGAAACTGCGCTATTTAATGATTAAAACAAATACAACGTTTCCTCATTGTATATTGAAAATTGATACATATATATTTAAATTTACGTAACTGTCTTGCTCTTTGGAAACTGTTTTCGACACCGACTATGTATTCATAATAAATATTTTAGTAAGAATTCATCTAGAGTTCTATTTCTACTTAGTCTCGTCATGCCCGTTAGTTGCGACGTGGCTTAAAATATAATGGTTTTCATTTCTCAAATATTCAGCTACGAAACGAAATTGGGTTTTATTTATAAAAAGTTTTCACGAAGTCATATAATTTTTTACAGGCGAATTCCGACGACATTTTTGCATCGCTTTCAACACTGATTAAAAGAATATTGTAACAACTATATTTTTAATTAAAAAAATCAGCTCAGTTTTTCAAATAAAATACTACATCCACACAGCGGTGGCAACAAAGAGAGCTTGTTAAACTTTTCCTCTATCAATTCCAATAGAAGATAAATTAACCACAAAAGGAATAAAGGCAAATAAACAATTCTTACTTTGAATTAGTCAAAAATGTCGCTTTGAATAACGTCGATGTTGTTGTTGGAACTTTGGGATTCAAATTAAAGTGGATTAAGTAGTTAAGTGGAGTAGTGTTATATTATAAATAAAAATAAATTTAAGAACGGATTGTAGTGTAGCAAAGCTATTAGCAAATCGCGTGATATGTTAATCCAATGTTTGTTTAACTTTCCTCCTTCTCCGGTTGTAACTGTTGGAAACTGCATTAATTGGTATCGTTTGTTTTTCTTACATTACACATAACCAATGTAATGTCAGAAAATAATTACAGATATAAAGATAATTCTTGAATTAATGATAAGTTGGGCGTAAAAAATGACTTATCCCATTATAATATGTCAAAGAAATAAGAAATAGCAAAAATATCATATTAAGTTCTTTATCGCTTAAATAACTATGTCATACAAATATATTCAAACTAAACATCTAATTATTTATCGGTACTCAGGGCACAAGTCTCTTTTTTCAAATGGTAGATCTTACTTTCAATCTGATAATTATTTCCGAACTTTTCAAACAGTTCTCGCTTTAGTCAAAATATAGTTAAAATGAGAATTGAATGTGAAGCTTCAATAACGTAGCTATTTAACGTACGTAGTAGTACTTACAGTTATCGATTGACTTCATACCGCGCATTATTCCAAAAGGACCTATATTACCAGCATTTGAAATTGATGATAATACAAAAGTAAAATGTGAAACAACTACAATTTAAAAAAAAAAAGTTAGATTAAGAAGAACGATTCAGAATCAATAATGAATTTCAAAATAAACTGTGACAAGTTTTCGTCTCTTAGACACCTTGTGTATAATAGGGTTCTACATATGATAAAGAACTTAACTGGTCATTATATAAATTTGTGGTGAGTCTAGGTTAGCTCATTAGGTAAATGCGCTTGTAAACGATCATTACGGGCAGTGAGTTCGTGACGGTGCGTTTTATGTCCTCAATTACAGGGATTCATACATGAGCTGCCTCATTTTACCTATCCCAGATTACATGGTAACATTGGTTACCCGAGCAGTACTCGTATTGAAGTGGAATCTTAAATTCTTTTTTAAGAATTTTGTAGCAAATGTTTTAGATTGATTTTTATTATAGAAAAAATCCAATATTCTTTTATTTGCTATTGTGCCTGTAGCGGTGAGAGTTTGAATAAACCTGATGATAATGATGATAGATTTAAAGCTGGCGAAAAATAAACAATGCGTTGTGCTCTCAATCAAAATTTTGTATGTAATGTCGTTAAGCTAACGTACAAAGATTGAGATACCGGGGGTGCGGGTACAATATTAAAAAAATAAATTTAATCAATTGCGGTCGGTAAAAAGCGGCGAACTATACGATATTTGTAGCATCGTTTACTGAGAAATTGAGTCTTCAATAAAAAAAAATATGCAAAATTTTATTTCAGTATTTATCCATTTTACTGATTTCGTTATCGAAGATAATATTTAATCAAGTATAATAATTTGTCGGCAAATAGCTATCGTGTATTCAAGTTTGTTTTTATATTTTATACAGACTAAAGAGTGACTTTGATATCAACAGCATAAAAACAAAAAAGTCTTAATGCAATTGGCATTTGGATCAAAATGATGAGAATCGGAACTACAATTATTTTGTGGTTAAAAAATTCTGCAAAGAAATAAATGGTAAAAAAATATTTAATACACACAATAAAAACTTCAAAATTATAACGTCAGCAACATCGATCATCGCAGGCGTACTTTTTATGACAAAGATTATGCCGCCTACGGCCTAACTAGTAAATCAAACGAATGCCGCCTTCCAGGCTGTCCGCACTGCGCCTGGGAGCGTTTGTGTTTATCTAGTCTTGACTGGTATCTTGATAAAGTCTACTATTTTTTTAAAGATACTCAATGGTTAAAGTTATAAGGGTTCGATTTCCACCATGATTATTATTATTTTTTTATTGTATTGGTAGGCGGACGAGTATGTGCCACCTGATGGTAAGTGGTCACCAACGCCCATAGACAATGGCATTGTAAGAAATGTTAACCATCACATTTATGCGCCACTAACTTTGGGAGCTAAGATGTTATGTCCATTGTGCCTGTAATTACACTGGCTTACTCTCCCTTCAAACCGGAACACAACAATACTAAGTATTGCTGTTTTGCGGTAGAATATCTGATAAGTAGGTGGTACCTACCCAGACTATATAAGACCACCGAGTAAAACCGATATCATGTGTAATATTATCTACGAAATCATTTTACGTACGAAAAACCACTAATATTTTTTTAATAGTTAGTTTATTCTTTTTGGTAATTGGTCGAACACAGCTTTTGCCGTAATAGACGACCTATGAATTTATATTTTTCTTTTACAAAATTTGTTAAAAAAGTTAGACAATGAATATTATGCAATATTCTCGAAAGTTATATAACTGCTGTGTGGGAGCACCTTTACATAAGTAAATCTGAGTTTACTCGTTTCAGTAATTGGCGGTAAGTAAACTATCAACTGTTTCGAGTAAGAACGCTGTTAATAAAAATCACGTGATTACACCACATACAAGCAATATTCATTACATATCACAACACGCGACTATTTAATATTTTATTTATTTACTGGGATTTAAGAAGTAAATATTTTTTTCTTGATCATAATTATAAATACCACTGGTTGAATATCAGTTCTTTCTACCGTCACAGTAACATTAAAGTACTAGCAAAACATTCGATATTATATTTTGCAGGTAAAATCAAAAATAATTGTAGACGCCTTACTATTAACAATAATTATGATAAAACAATCGCGAAATAATACATGTTTAAATAGAGACCTTTGACGAGATATTTGCATCACTCAATAACGGTTCATTTACACTTTGAATATTCCTCTTAAAGGAATTGTCTAATGTGATAAGTGTAAATTGTCTGTCACTTTTGTTTTATCCAAATGGTATTCTTAAAATAAGCGATAAAATATATTAAAAATTTACATCCCATCCTGTGTAGTTTTTATGCAAATATTATGTAAAAAAAGATGGTTTAGTCTGAATAATTAATCCACGTAAATAACGGTGTACAGGCTGTTTTAATTTTTACGTAATTTAGTTACTCTATTGTTGTCAATGCTTTATTGATTGCTCGTTTATTGACTTCCTCGTTTGTCTAGTGGCTAGATATAAGACCCGGTGGTCCTGGGTTCAATTCCCAGGTCGGGCCAATAAATAGTTATTGGGTTTTTCTGTCAGAAAATTCTCAGTAGCAGCTCGGAGTCTGGAAGGTGGAAGTGGGTACACTCCCGTGCCTCGAAAACCACGTTAAGCCGTTCGTCCTGCGCCTGAACTCTCCGGTCGCGTCGGATTGCAGGATTATGAGAGCTAAGGAAAAGAAAGTGCTTCTGTGTTTACGCACACACTTGTGCACTATAATATCTCCTGCGCTGTTGGCTAATCTCTCTTGAGATTGGCCGCCGTGGCCGAAATCGGTCTGGAGGACCTTATTATTATTGATTGCTCGAAAAGTCGCTCTTAATTATGGGTGAAATGCAGTGATATAAATTAAAGAAACCCACATTTTGTAAATGGTTCTAATGTACTCTCACAGTAATTTTACAAGAGGATTGTTTTACACGGACATTCTGATTATATCGCAGAAGCGCATTTTGCGTATTATCTCATACCAGCAACAACAAAGTGCACTAGCACCTGGAAGAGCTTAAGTTTATGGCTGGTGTCCGTAGCAAATACGACGCTATTTATAAAACAGAAAAGTCTCTTATAAGTGTCAAGACACATTAGTGTTCGCCAAATAATATGTTTGGTAACTGTTAAACAGCTCAGATCAACAGCCATATAACTTTGGAAAAGTACCAGCAACCGCAGTTGTGTAATTAAACTTTCAATATAATATTTTGTGGACAAGTGAAGTCACATTTACTAGTATCGGGCTAATATGCATAACTAACATTACGCCTACGATGATGCCATGGGCGCAATGCAGGCAACTTTCACGTTACACGACGTCACGCTTTTAAGCATCGCTTCACGGTGAATATATGGAAGAAAAAAGCCGAGATGGCCGAGTGGTAAGAACGCATGAACCTTAACCGATGATCGTGGGTTCAAATCCGGGCAAGCACCACTGAATTCCATGTGCTTAATTTGTGATTATAATTCATCTCGTGCTTGACGGTGAAGGAAAACATCGTGAGGAAACCTGCATGTGTCAAATTTCACTGAAATTATGTCACATGTGTATTCCACCAACACGCATTAGAGCAGCGTGGTGGAATAAGCTCCAAACCTTTTCCTCAAAAAGAGGAGAAGAGGCCTTAGCCCAGCAGTGGGACATTCACAGGCTGTTACTGTACTGTACTGTATTTTAAATGAGCTTGTAATTAGGCTACTATTTGTTAAAGGTAGATTAACGGGTGCGAATTTACAGTTGTTGAGAGATGTGGTGGGATAGCAGCTAGAGGATGTACCTATATCCTGCCTCGCTGGTTTGAACTACACACATGACACTTCGCCGTCACACTTTTAAGTTCCATTTTTACTGGTTTTTGTTTGCCAAGTATGAAACGATTACTAGCTCAAAATTAGTATCTGGAAGTTCAATGGTGCCTTTGATTGTAAGATCTACGTAATATATCCCGTGTTTTGTAGTTTCTCACAAAGTAGCATAGATTTTTCACCAATATTGCTTGCAAGGGTCATTTTCGAAAGATACCCAATGAAGTTCTTCATTGGGTTCAATTGCCGACATCCTGTCGTTTATGTTTGATATTTCCTCATTGAAACTTTTGCGATGATCATATCTCGATAAGGATCTGAGAGTCCACAGTATAGTTTTAACAACCTCATCCACTGCTCTCTTTTGTTTTGTTGGTGTCCCGGCAGAGCTCTCCTCAAGAGGAAAATAGAGTGATGTTGCCTTCCCTACTCTACGATATTTTAGTACACATGAAAGCCTGAGATAATTCTGGTTACCATCTTGTGGGCATGTACACGTAATATATCCACTGATGCGTCACACCGAAGCTAAATTTCAAAATCCAATCGAGCTTTTGATATGCCCGTTCTAAGGTGAGCAATGAATGCTTCGTATTATTTAGAAATGATATAAAACTTATTATTTTATAAAAAAATATTTTTTGAAATTTATCAATAAAGTACAAGCAACAACACGTTACGTTTATGTATAATCAACATATAAATTACAAATTAAGCATTTAAAAAATAATCGAGAATCGGTTAAGATTCTAAATATTTAGCCATCTCGACAACCTATCTGACATATAATAATAAGTATAACTAAACGGACGATGGATACAAACAAACAAATCATAGATGATTATGATTAACATAAGTGTAGGTATATACACATATTTAAATCTTTCGATTTGCTTACACAATATAGACGGATCATATACTCTAACAGAACAAATAGAACCGATTTAGGAGTGCGCTTGACCGATGTCCTCGTTTGCTGGGTCATTGACGAACGATAATTGAATTCAGCGGGCTAGATGGCCACCTTCAAACTATATATGTTGAAATGGAAATAGATTGGTCTTATAGAATTGCTACACTTCAAAGTACATATATGCGGTCTGTTGGCTGGAATAATATTCGACTATCAGTCGGAGTGAAGTCTTATGCAAACACAAATCACAATTCAATATCCAACAAAATCTCTTAAATGATTCTCGTAATAATAATTTAACAGTCTGTAAATGATTAATTACTAGGCCAAAGTTTATTATTTTCTTAAAGCGAAGCTTTAGGAGGAAGGTTTGACCGCTACAATGTAAGTTGGTTAACGTAGACTTTCATCTAACCTAAGGAGGAAACCTGCATCGTTTCCACGATGTTTTTCTTCGAGTGGTACTTATCTATGTTCGAACGCACAATCTATAGTTAAGATTTAAGTTTTCAACCTGTGGGCCATCTCGAAGAAATAAAATATCAATTAATATTTAAAAATAAACCAGCTTCAACAACAAATAAATAATTTAGGAATGCAACGTAATTTCTCTGTCGGCCTTTGCTCGCGTCACTCAAAACTAGAATACTATTTCGACAATCATTTCTAAAATTCATGTCATGTAGCGACTACATACGCGATCAACAATTCAATTCGCCATATCAGAGCGCTGACATATTTTGTCAACTTTAGCATATATATACACTTTTGGTTCATAATCACATCAGGGTGTAAAAACAACTCTGGGTCTATAGGATCAAGAAAAATTTGAGTTTGGTGATTTTTACAGCTTTATTACAGTGGATCAATATTATACATAGTTATATTGTCCTTGTCTATTAATCTAAATCGTATAGGTTTATATTAACAACATTATTTGTAAATTTTGAAAGCAACAATAATAATTTATGAAAATATTGACACAAAGATTGTAGTTAGATCAAATACATAACTATTTGATCTGACACTATCCTTATTATTATTATTATATTTCTTATTTTTATTTACTTTTTTTTTAAACCTTAAATAGAGTAATCTTTCACAGAAAGGAACTACGTTTACGGTCCGATCCTTAATAAAAAGGTTTATCTCATTCTGAAATCCAGCGTCCTAAGATTATGCAAGACCCTAGTTTTGTCTGATAGCGGACACGAGACTATAATGCATAAAACTCTCCAAGTATAGTGACTGAAAAAAATATATCTTTTTTTAGGCGAAATTTATTTGAGAGCTTTGCGAGTTTAACTATGTAACTCATCAATTATTCTGAAGATGTCCCAGTGGTAAGAACGCGTGAATCTTAACCGATGATCGTGGGTTCAAACCCGGGCAAGTACCACTGAATTTCATGTGCTTAATTTGTGATTATAATTCATCTCGTGCTTGACGGTGAAGGAAAACATCGTGAGGAAACCTGCATGTGTCAAATTTCACTGAAATTCTGACACATGTGTATTCCACCAATCCGCATTGGAGCGGCGTGGTGGAATAAGCTCCAAAACGTTCTTCTCAAAAGAGGAGAAGAGGCCTTAGCCCAGCAGTGGGACATTCACAGGCTGTTACTTTTCATCAATTATTCTACTGCATACTGTGCAGTAGAATAATTGATGAAAACATACATACAATTAAATGCTCAGTAAGTCAGTTATATAACAAGCACAAGGGATATTACATGTTACTCTCTATAGCCTATTCCAATATTAAGAGGAGTAAATATAAAAAATGAATTTGAACATTGAATTGATGTACTATCATTTACATACATAGATTCGACGGTAATACTTAATTAAATTTAAGTTACTTATCTATAACTTAAATTTAATTAATTTTTAGCGTTGAATCTTAATGCAAAAGAGAGTTATTTATTTATTTACCAAATACCAAGTGTACTAGGTTGGATTTATTATTTCGTGTTGATTAATTTCGAACACATATTTTGTCCAACGCGATATAATTCCTACCCCTCGTCAATACCATTCGTTACAATTAAGCGTTCCGTTCAATTCAAATACTGCTCTTTGAAAAATGTTCGTACGAAGCAAAATATATATTTTTATTTAGCCCGTATTTTTTATTTCTTTTCAGTGTAATAATCTTATGGTATAAATAAATGAGAAACTCGGCTGTAGCAAATAATTAGGGAGGGGAGAGAAAATCTATTTACATTTTTATATGTTCAGCGTATATGCAACGTTACGCTCCCTTAATAACGTATGTAAAGATCACAGGTAAAGATCGTATGAGTAGATTTCACCCTTACGCCTCTACGACCATTAATTTATTCAGCGCTTTCATGTTGTTTATGTTTTTAAATAAATTTAACTCGAATCTTTTATTTTCTTTCGAATATTTTCTCTCTAGCCGTGTATGGTAAATGTGCATCTACGAGATGAATATGATTACAATTATTAAGTAATGTGACCATTATTAAGTAACAAAATTTTGATTATTTAAATAACGCAGTCACAACACATCACATCAATAAATTATAATATAAATGATAAGGTTTTGCAATAATATAAATAGTTATCTCCACATTGGATATAGTATTTTGTTTTGTTATGCGAGTATTATTATATTTGGGTGTGTAAAATCGTATGGGCTGTGTACATGGAGTGACAACAGCGGTCTGACACGAACGCACGTATATTATATTAGTGTCGAAAAAATGTGTTTAAAAAACTAAAACCGGACAATGGAAAAAATCGTGCTCAGAAAATTACAAAACGAAAAAATATTCTTGTCTTCATACAATTACAGTACAGTACAAGTAACAGCTTGTGAATGTCCCACTGCTGGGCTAAGGCCTCTGCTCCTCTTTTGAGGAGAAGGTTTTGGAGCTTATTCCACCACGCTGCTTCAATGCGGGTTGGTGGAATACACATGTGATAGAATTTCAGTGAAATTTGATACATGCAGGTTTCCTCACGATGTTTTCCTTCACCGTCAAGCACGAGATGAATTATAATCACAAATTAAGCACATGGAATTCAGTGGTGCTTGCCCAGGTTCGAATCTACGATCATCGGTTAAGATTCACACGATTTTACCACTGGGCCATCTCGGCTTTATACAATTAAAATAAAGAAATCAAGTACCCGCGACATTCATTTGGAACGCCATTTTATAAATTATATGTAATTATTGAGTTAACGCAATCATAGCAGCTAGTAAGGGCTAAAAAAATATTTTATTTTAAGTGGTTTTTTGCACGCGTGTATTATATATACTCGCAGGCGAGTAAGAAGTAAACAAGCTATGACTTTCAGCCATTCGCTATAAACACAAGAGTGTGTTGATAATTGTCGCTCTCGTTCGTCAATATGCGTGTGGAAAATGTCCATGGTCAATGGCTACGCGGAGGGATTGCAATTCATTATTTTAAGATTTTCGGTAATATTTCGGGAATACTCGGCATATACTGGAAATCAGCTAACTTAACCAATCAAATCAGCTAAATAAAATACCGTGTAAGCCGAAAGAGTCAACCTCTTTTCGATACGGGCACCTGTGCTCAATGCACAACTGTGTTCCCAGTCGGAGACCTATTGCTATGCGAAAACATTCATTGTCTAAAAGCGTCTCAAGATTTTTAGAGGGTACCGCATGTAACCTGTAACCTGACTCTTTAGTTGATAAAGCTAGAAGCCGTGCACGGTTATTGGCACTTGTTAAATTTTGATTCAAACTTTGTTGTGTAACATGAACTAGTGGTGAATCCCAAAGTTTTTGTTTGGTAACTTCCTTAGGGATATCGTCATTAGGACATTTTACCTTCCATATTTTTCCATTGTTTTCTATTGCCTCTGTAACATTTGTAATTTTCAGTGTATTTGATTTTAAAATATGTGAACAAAGGCCTGAAATGCTATGTACAGAAGAGAGAAAGGCTGGAAGGGCAACACTTGAAATTTTCCTCACACCGATGCTACCATGCCGAATCCTGTACCTTGTCCACTCCAGCGAAACGTAACTGACACCAGATGACAGTTAATAAACGTTCTGTTTCATACTAGCGCATATATGCTTCGCCACCATGACGAAACCGTAAACATTGAGCGAATCAAAAAAGAAAAATTATATATTTTTCAGTCGTTTCGCAAAGGTATTGTTTTGGACACTTTTTTCTAGGATATACTCTGTGTTTCTGTGTGTCTGTTTTTTTACTTAATAGAATTACACTTGCTTATTGATATAATCAAACTAGAAACTACCTACGGTTCAGAAAAGAAAAACACAGCCCTGAAAAAAACTGGCGAAAGAAACTCAGCGGTTTTATTTGTATAATTTTTTTATATCATGTTTCGTTTACAAAAAAAGAGAAATAGCCATGCGGTGATCGTCTCATCCCCAAGGTATGCTATCATCCATAAATTCATTAATTGTATAATAACCTTTAGCACACAAGCGTGCCTTTGCATTTTTTTTAAATTTAGCAACCGTGGCACTTTGAACGCTTTTTGTGATTATGTTGTATAATCGTATACATTGCCCCACAAAAAAGTTACTGACTCTATGCAGTCGAGAAACGGGAGTAATTTCTTTGTGTTTGTTCCTTGTACCAATGCTATGAATATTACGAAACGGATCCACTTTTCAACAGGCATACCACAGCCAGTAATGTCTATTGCGTTGCCTATTTCTGACAACTTTTTTGTCAGGAAAATAGCGATATAGGTATGCCACATGGTGCCCTGGCGATATTCTGAGACACGCCAACATCTCAGACGAAGTCGGCACTTCAACTTCAGATAGTTTAAAGCTTCAGACTCAATGACTCGTGATCGTAAATTGAATAATAACGAAAATTAATTAAATTATAAATGAATGAAAGGATGCAAGCAACCTAAAACTGAATCTGAATCATAAATCAGCAAGTTTAAGTGCATATATTATATAAATTTTGGAAGAAACCCAGTCCACTCGATTGACAACTGTTTTGCAATACAAAGAGCTATTTCACAAAGCAGTAATTAGTGTTGATTTCTTTTACGATTTAGAGGGTAATTGTAAAGTTATTAATAAAACCACTGCAGATATTCAAGATTTAGCCATAGATGTATGTTTCTTCATTTAAATAATAAATAAATTGATTTTGAAATCAATTTTGAAAGAGGATAATCATGATTTTGTGTCATGGTGTTAAAAACGCTATTGTTTGAATAATACAATTTAAGGTAAGTCTGCTGACATTGAAACGATTTTCGTTCTTTATAATAATATTTATATAACCATTGTATAAAAATAGGCGAAAATAAAACAATCATTCCAAACCGTAGACTTAATAAAGTTAATAAATCGTTTCAAGGGCATTAAAGCATCTATATAAATAAAAATGAATGTATAAAATGAAGCGCATAACTCGAGAATGGCTGGACCAATTCGGCTAAGTTTTTTTTGTATGTTCCTTAAGTACCACGGGTAGGTACAATATTATAATAATATTATACAATATTATAAAATATATAAAAATGAATCTCTATTTCCTTTGGTCATCGCATCACGCGTGAACGAATGGAACGATTTCAATATTCTTTTTTTGTTGTGTTTATTATTGTCAGGAGAAGGTTATTATGAAAGAAAAAAAAAAAAAGAAAGTCGAGCGGAACATATAAATAATCGATTCCCCACTCATCACGAGATCTCATAAACTATGCGCCAGATTGACGTGAAATTTGACACAGATACTCCTTCCTATAGGTAAACGCTCACTAAGAACGGATTTTGTTCATTGTCTATCCAAAGCGGAATAATCACATATTTTACATTTTCTATATGTAGGAGAGCCGATACAAAATAGTAACCGATTTCATGATGTTTATATTGATAAACTAGCTGTTGCCAGCGGCTTCGCTCGCGCGTATTCTATATCTATACCAATAATAGAAAATTTTGTACATTTGTTTGCAATGAATGAAATAAAAACTGCTGTACTGATTTTAAAAATTCTTTACAGAAAACTACGCTATCAGCAATTGACATAGGCTATACTTTATTTAAAAAAAAAATTAAAGATAGAGATCCTACAAAAAATTGCAATAAAGTAACCCAAGTGTATAATTTTTTTCTGTAAAAGTAATTATTTGGCGTGCCCTGTGAAAACTATTAACAGCTAAATAGTACCTTTGTAATGTCAATATTTTTTTATTATTTGAAACTTATATATATACGCTATAAAAAAATTAAGCCGCCGGGGTGCCTCTCGAACTTTGACCATAAGTTCCTTTAAGCTTTAAACAAAATGTAAATGATTAATAATAGGAGTAATGGTCAAAAATAATTTTCTCGCACAAGAAAAAATATAAAGGTGCTAAACGATGGTGGCGCAGTAGCCAGCGCAAAGATTTCGTAGGCTCATTCGTATGTACCATGTTTACTGGTAATCATACAGGGCCATCTGGAAGAATTTAGTAATAGTGTCTACATACCTGTTACAATAAAAAAAAAAAAACAAATAACGGGCTAACTTTTTCAATAAGATCTATATCATAGTGGGATCATTGTACGATGAGCATGAGCACATAGAAACCGTAGATAGAACCTAAAAATATAATAAAAAATGTGCGATCGGGGGACCCCCGGGAGGAACAAAGTTCTTTGCGATATTTATTCAACTTAAAATGTGTTTTAAAATGTAGATTAGATGATTATATTTCTGTATATTTGTCACGAAAGGCACGCCGTTAAAGCCGTTGGTCCTGCCTGTTCCCTGAACTTTTACTGTTCGCTTCGGTTTATCATCCTATTGTATTATAGAGTACACCTGTGTTTACACACACACTTTTGCACTATAATACGTCCTGCGTAGTTGGCAAATCTTTCTTAAGATTGGCCATCGCGGCCGGAATGGGTCAGGAGGAAATTGTTCTTCGGAGTGTGTTGCGTCAGAGACATTCCCTGGCGGCGTTAGTCGGTGGAGATCTCTCGCTGCCGAGCGTGATTAACGCCATGCTGCAACCAGCACCATGCAAGCAGCACGCGTGGTGCTGGTTGGAAATGGTCTCCTTCTGCGAGATTGTCATGTTGCAGCGCGAGGAAAATGCCTCCGCTGATTCGATCCATCAAAGAAGACCGGGGAGAATATAAGTTAAAAAAAGAGTTCAAATTATATTTACATTTGTATAGAATTGAGATTATCTCAATGGCCACACATAATCCTTATTGTCTGAAAATTTGCACACTTATACATACATACACATACAATCGCTAGAATAGAAAGAATCAGTAAGAAAGAAAGATAAAGGAAAGGTCGCTTGGAGGACAACGCATTTTTTTGTTACATGACAATTTCTGCTCGGTCACTCTGCTGCAAGCCGCGTAAAAGAACTTTGTTCCAATAAATGAAAAAATATGCAGAGCATGTTGTACTTTACTTTATGCATTATTATTATGTTGCTCATACACACTGTACTGTATGGGCGAATACATTGATTGGTGTATATCTTATTGATTAAAAAATGCACGGTATAAAATTCTTATTTTACCCGTACGAAGTCGGGACGGGCAGCTAGTTATTAATAAAATACCGTAGTCTATCTTGAGTTGACTTCAATTAATTGTAAATATACTGCTACTCAGTTTCTGAATATATATATGTCAAATTGCGTGGATTGAATGTTTGCTGGATTTCGTGTAGGAACTAACGAATTGTATGCGATTTATACAAATTTGTACTTTTTTAAATAATAACTACTTTTCTCGTTGGTTCTTTTCGATAGAATCCACACTGTGAACTTGACAATTCATAAGATCCCGTAAAAGTATATTTGAATACAAATATTTTAATTTCATTTGATTTGAATGCGACAAGTCGATTAATCAGCAATTCCTTTCCCTTTGACGTTGATTGGCGATCATACCAAACGCTCTTAAATAGGCGCATCAGTTGCTAGGATTAGCAGAATAATTTCGACATATATCCCTAATTATGCCACAAAGATGCGTGTATTGCGAGACTGAGTCATAAAGTCATGTTATTCGTATGTGTTAGTGAGCAAGAAAACGCGCGTAAAATTATAACCGACCACTTGATTAACGACCCAATGCTCGCTCGCAGTATTTGCTCTTTTGAATTACACATAGACGCGAGCTCAATTATAGGTTACGCGGGAATTCTTTAACAAGAACATGGGGTTTAAAAACCGTCCCTTGGTAGCAATATTTGAGCAAAGCCGCGTTAGGTACAGAGTCTCGTAACTACTAACATATATAAGCTCGAAACCTTAGCCGTTATCAAGGCTCTTATATTGTTTTCTTAATGCTTAATTTTTACTGATTCTTACTGACTTTAACATCTTTAAAATTATCGCAAGTGTACTTGTGTAAATCATAGCGATAGGCTGCAAGATTAGATTCAAGCATCTCAGTCAGTCATTTAGTATACCAATAATCAAAAAGCGACTTAAAAAAAAATTTTTGGCAACTATTATGTACGAATGTTATGCATTGTAGTATAAAAATAGTTACAAATGTGAGAACTCCAGACGTTTGTGTATCGTGTATAAGGGTTAGAGGACTAATTTATTTTCTTCGTAATTTTCCCCATACTTTTTATATTAAGAACTAAAAATAATAGTTTTAAAAACTCGCTTTAAAAATTAAGAGGGTTATTATATTACTTATGTCTGCCTTTAAGGTCAAAACTTTGTTCACTAATTTCAAGCTCAGTAGACTTAAAAGCAACACTAAGAAAAGTAATATTTTAAATCAGTTTATAAAATTGTTCCTATCAATTGCTTATATTACATTAATTATTTTTATTAATAATTTTTAGACATAGATTTCTTTACTTAATGTGGCACCGTCGTAATAACATATACTTTGTCTTATTGACATGGATCCCACTGTATTTTGTTATTTAATAAGTTATTTCGTCGTTATTGGCAAGACAAATTAGGTGCCGTGGAGCACCCTTGGTTGAAAAGATTTTTTTTTGGTTTATTGTATGTTTAACTAACAGCTACAATTAAATGAAATAATGAATATTTTGTTATTTATCACATTTTTATCGTTATTTAATTTAACTTATTTTTCGTGATTTTAAAGATGAAAGAAGAGAAAATACAATACATGCATACGATAAGATGCAGTACGATGAGAAAGTTCGACCTGTGTAATAGGGTACTCAATTTACCTTCGTTAATCCCCTTGGGTATTGATTTCCGTAAGCTCCGTCCTTAGTGGATGCTTATGTAGTATAGGGACAATAGCTTCCAACTCTCAAGTCCATATATTTTATGATAGTTTCAAAGAAAGTATCGCTTTTTAACTTTCTTTCGACTTCATCTTCTTGGAATTGGATTTTCATAAAATATATACGATAGATTGAATTTATATAACACATACGAAGTCCGTATTAAGTCATCGTTCTAGACGTGACTATGACATTCTATTTCAATACAATTACAAATAACATTAGATTTTTCAAAGTGAAGTGTTGCTTTGTAACAAGAGTCCATGTAAGTTGGTCTCGAGTTTCGCTCAAACTACTCTATTTTTATTCGTAAGCTTCATGCTTCGCGATTTTTAGAGAACGGCAAAGTTTATTTCAGATCGGCGTTCCGGTTTCCGCTGTAGGGCATATTCATAGTTCATTTATAATTTTCATATCAGACTGCGGTGGAAAATGTACGAAGTCTCCACTTTGTTACTTTTTATTCGTTTTTAATTTATAGCCCTTAGTTAGTATTGTTGGCTTTCACGAGTGTTGGAATGATTTTCATTTAACAATTAACAAGACTAAATATTCAAATATTCAGTTGCTTTTAAGAATGATTTAGTCTATTTCTTAAACGTCATTTATTTAACAGATAAACTTATTATAGATGAAATTTAAAAAAAACATATCAGTGAGACCGAATTCCAATCGCCTTTAATAATTAGTACCTTTATCTGAATAGAAAATTTAAGCTAGATCGTTACAGCTGTTTCCGACATGAGTAATAAATTTACGTTTAAATTGCCCATTTTATATTATAAGGTATTATAATGTTATGTAATTATATTTGTTGTTATTTGTTTTTTATTAATAAAATATATATTTAAAGTAAGAATGTTTGAACGAACTCATCTCGAAAACTATCAGTCGGATTTGAAAAAAATATTTTTCCGTTAGATATTTGTTTATGGAAAAAGTTTACAGACTGTCATACGCGGAGCAGCTCATGATATAATATTTACAATATGTAAATATTGTAAGTAAGTTATTTGCAACTCCCATGAATAATATTTAATACCACGATTATTCCGTCACAATAAATGTGAAACGAATACTATGATAAATAGTTTATTATAGTATATATAAGGGTGAAATACTTTGATTTTTTTTTCCGATTTCGAACTAATGGACGTTATATGACATGAAAACTATAGCTCTTCGCAGATGGATTTGGTAGATTTCTTTTACAGATGACACATATGTAGAGGTGAGAACCATAAAATAAAACTTACTTCTAGATGCTGGAAGCAGCATTTTCTTGGTTTAGTTGTTATCATTTTTAAATTAACTAGTAAGATCTAGTATCCATTGGTATTTACCCTTCTGACCTCTATAATTGAAAGATCGAGTAAGTTGTTCTTAATCGAGCCGTCGTTTAGCTTAAAGGTCGATACCTTAAATGGTTTCGTTTGATCTGGGATAGCTTAATGATAAAATTATTAATTTAGTCACTTTAAAAAAATATATAGTTGGTGATATATACATTAATATGAGGTGAAAATACGATTCCATAAAATTTTCTCGTTTTCTTGTGTCGTTTGCGTAAACAAATATTTTGTACGTACTAGAATACGTAAGTATAATTAATAAAGCATATCCTTTAATTGGGTATGGTTACTATAGGGTGGGTAGATACTATAGATCTATGAATGGAAAATAACTGCAATAATAAATAATGACGGAATCTGAGATAAGAAATTATTGTTTATTATATTAAAGATATAATAAACTATTATGATATATTATACGTACTAGCTGTAAATGTCTTAGGGTGTACCAATTACAGTTATGTTGCCAGGGAAAACATTTTTAGTGGGTATAATAAATATAATATAGTAATGTCAATTAAATAATCTAATTCTTTTCTTTGATTAATGTTATATATTATGACTCTATATTCATGAGCATCAATTGAGTATGTTATTCAACTTAAAATATGTTGCCATGGAATTATTTTAACGATTCCAAAAAAGAAATAAATAAGAATAAGTAATAAGTACACGGAAGTGCTTTCAAAAGGTAATAACCGATTATGGAACTGTTTGACGTACTGATTCGCTTTTGACGTATTTTAATATTTTTATTTTTTACTGTTTTCATCATCTCTACATTATTGTGTTGCTTATTAAAAATAAAAGTATGATATGGATATATCTCCATATTTTTAAAATTTTGATCTATACCTTATTGATATACTGTAACTGTGTATCCTTGCACCCTATTGTAATTATTATAATATCAATGCATGACCTTGGTCACGTCACAAAAGCTACCGACATGTACTGATATGATTCGTTCATTGCAGGATGACGTAATTTCCGTTTATTTGAACAAGCTTACAACATTAAAAGAAAACTTTGATTTCCACGTAGGTACAATGCCTAAAGCAAAATCTGACTATCTGTCCGCTATGTGGAAACCATATTTAGTTACCATCACCTGCGCCTTATATAGTTGGTAGCCGCCGACACTAAAAAAACTAAACTCCCAAAGCTCGCTATCGACGTGCTCAAAGCAGCCTTACAAGAATTACTGCTCTCTGAAGCGCTAATATCCCAGGGCTCAGAATACGTGGCCTAATTCATTCATGTATTTCATCAAACACGAGTTTTACAAAGAAAATGCAAGAATCATCTTGATATAATATATACAAAATGGAAAGTTCAATTGCCTTTTTGGGTTTTTCAATGCTTGTTTTATTAGATGATATTATATTTGTTTAGTTATTTTTACCATTGTCAATGTGTGTCGTTCATATTAATATGTTTTTATTTATTAGTTTATTACAATTGAATTGAAACGATAATTGACACTTAGACACTAACTGTAGTAATCTCTGTATACAGTGGTGGTCGTATAATTAGAAACACTACCAACGGTCCTTGACATTATGTAAGATACTTCACCGCAATCGTTTTTATTTTGAAATTAAACAATAAATAGGACAACAATATGTTCAACGATTTATCATTTATTATGAAAACAATATAAATCCCATTACACAAGTGCAGTTTCAATATTACATTACGGACAAACATTTAAATCAGTTTTAAGGTATGAACAATAATGGTCAACTAATTAGAAACAACAACATAAAATATAAAAAACATTTTTTTTATGTATAAGTAATTAGTATTGTTATTTACGAATTAGCTACTATCCACAGCCTACCAATAGTTATAATTAATATTTAGTGGCGTAACCCTTATTTTCAATAACAGCACTGCAAGGACGTGGCATTGATTCAATCAATTTCATACATTTTTCTAGGGGGATTGAGTTCCATGCTTCAACAAATGCTTCATAAAGTTCGTTTTGACTGGTGTTACGTTTGTTTTAGACTTTCTTTTTAACAATATACCAGAGATTTTCTATCGGGCTTAAATCCGGACTATTTGCTGGCCAGTCTAAAACGGATATACGCTGTTCGCTAAGGAAACATTTGACGCTATTGGCCGTGTGTTTAGGGTCATTGTCATACTGAAAGATCCAGGTTATAGGCAAATGATCGTCCGAGTAGGGAATCATTGTGTGCTCTAAGATATTTTTGTATTGCCATTGATCCATTGTTCCGCCACCGTGCTTGACTATACTCCTTGTGTATTTATAATTAAAAGCATTGTTTACAGGGCGTCTAACATAGCGCTTTCCATCGGAATTTACCATATTTATTTTTGTTTCATCTGAAAATAATATATAATATTAATTAGAAACACTTCGTTTCTAATTATATGACCACCACTGTATATAACAGATTTCCACCGATATATTGACTCATCCAACCAATAGGCACCATAAGGCGTAGAGACTTGAAATTTGGTAGGAAGATTTCTTTCGCCGAGTAGAGGTCAGGTAAGAGGATTTCGTTCAACTCTCATCCAAAACGGAATTATCACATAGTTTATCATTGTCTTTGTATAGGGTTTTCCATTAAGGGCGCTTGATCGTGCAGAACTTCCATCGTAGCGTGTGCTGTGTGGCACGTAGCGCCGTCCTGTTGAAACCACATGTTGTCCAGATCCATATTCTCGATTTCAGGCCAAAAGAAGTTGGTTATCATCGACCGGTATCGCTCACCATTGACGGTGACGGCCACACCATTATCGTTTTCGAAAAAATACGGACCAATCACGCCTCCGGCCCAAAATCCGCACCAAACAGTCACTTTCTGCGGGTGCATTGCCACTTGGTGAACCTCGTGTGGATTGGTCTCGTCCCAAATACGGCAATTTTGCTTGTTGACATAGCCATTCATCCAAAAATGCGCCTCGTCGCTGAAGATGATTTTTTTGCCAAAATCGGCGTCAACTTCCAACTGCTCTAATGCCCAGTCAGCGAACACACGGCGCTGTCTATGGTCATTAACCTTGAGCTCTTGGGTCAGCTGGATCTTGTACGGGTGCAGGCTCAAGTCACAACGCAAAATTCGCCAAGTTGTCGTCTGCGAAAGGCCGAGTTCCTGTGCGCGACGCGGAATTGACTGCCGCGGGTTTTCGAGGACACTGTCGCGCACAGCGGCGATATTCTCGGCAGATCTCGCGTTACGTTGACGCACGTGAACCGGCTGATTGTTAACTGACCCGGTTGACTCGAATTTGTCCACCAATCGACGGATAGTCGACTCGGCAGGACGATCATCGCGACCGTAAAACGGGCGAAGTGCGCGGAACGTTGCTCGAACTGAAGACCCATTTTCATAAAACAATTTTATGATTTGCACGTGCTGCTCGACACTGTAACCTGCCATGGTGGTTTGGGAGGACGGAATGAATATAACACACTGCATTTGACAGCTGTCACTCAAACAACATGGCCGCAATCAGCTGTCAAAGTTCAAGCGTCCCTATTGGAAAACCCTATATGTAGGAGAACCCATACCAATTATCAGTTGCCTTAGTAACCGTTGCCGTAGTAACCGATTTCATGATATTTATATTGATAAACTAATTGTTGCCCGCGTCTTCGCTCGCGCGTAATCTATATCTATACTTATATTACTAGCTGTTGCCCGCGGCTTCGCCCACTCTTAAATATAAGTAAAGGACAAATGTTTGTTTGGAAGTCTGTCATTTTAAAGTAAGAGGCATGAATTGTCATTCTGGTAAGAAAAAGTTTAGTGAGGGGGTTTTTTATTATTTTTAAGTTGATGATTATTCTTTATATAATCATCAGTGAACATTTTATGAATTCCTGTAGTTTGACTTAATATATTTTATAGTTACTTAAATGGCTTGAAGTAAAATTTAATTTATATAAATATTCCGATTTACGATTCTGTCGCTTAAATACCTCGCCGTCTATCTACGCCGTTGGGTACAGTTAAAACTATAAATGAGCAAGCGTACCAACTTTTTTTTTATTCTATCAATCTCAGAGTAAACAAAATTATTACGAGTTATAATTAAATATATTATTACGATTATTACGAGTCACTGAAAATTTTATTTATAGTAAATAATCGAAGCACCTCTTTGTAAACGGTGGTAGGGCTTTGTGGCAGCCCGCCTGGGTAGGCACCGCCCTCTCATCAGATATTCTACCGCTAAACAGCAATACTTAATATGGTTGCGTACCGGTTTGAAGGATGAGCGAGCCGCTGTAACTACAGGCACAGGATATAACATCATCGTTCCTACGGTTGGTGGCGCATTAGCGATGTAAGGAGTGGTTAATATTTCTTATATCGCCATTGTTTATGGACAGTAGTGATCACTTAACTTAAGGTGACCCATTTTCTCCTTTTTTTGTATAGGTAGACTGTCTACCTATATAAAAAAAGACGTTTGCAGTATTTCCTTTTGGGGGCATAAATTACTAAGCTACTCGCAGAGCTCACCCTGGAGCATGCATCATAAAAACTGTCCATGTGATAACAGTTTTCATTATCGCTCTCCATGTTCAACGACAAACCTTGGGACTTTTGATTGTCATGGGGAAGCAAACTTTTAGAGGGAACTATGTATATATGTACATTGAAATTCGAATGATATATTCTAATGGGGGGTAGTATTTTTGGAATGAAACCTATCTCTCTTCGATCATATCCTAAAATAAGTCTGTGGGAACTGAATACAGATGATAATAATGGAATATGTTTTTGTTATACAAACTTCACTAACATAGTGATGTCCGTTTGATGAAAAAAAGGTATTACTTGCATCTCCTTAGGACATATTGATATTAAGACATTGTGTGTTTAGCGAATATGTACGAACATGAATATGTACTAAAAACTTTGAAATATATATGGGTCATTCCGTAGTTTCATGCAAAAAGCATTTCCAGACAAATTAAGTCATGAAAAATTTAAAAAAATATATTTTGTTTTTAGCAATCGCGTTTGGAATTAATCTTTTTAAAAGTAGTATTTCTAATAATATACTTTTATTAATTAGTTTTCTTTAAAAATATGAAAACCTGTCTGTAAAATCATTCCTCTCGGTTTCCAACTAGGAACCACAGTTGATTTTTAAATCGTTTTTTTTTAATCTTGCAAATAACAACTATAATAACTACGCAATATTAAAACTAAACTCATGACCTATCGATAAGGTATTTTGAATAAACAGTTAACGTAGTACAATTAATTAAATAAATATGTTTAAATTTGTCACAAAAATAATTTCATTACCATCTTTACTCTAAAACGTAACTCCTGTATGTGATTTAGACGTATCTAAGAGCGGTTGCAAGTCGCAATGTGTTTCTGCCTATCATTTAGCCGAGGCCACTGAGCGAGGTGGACGTACGCCTGTCGCTGTCAGAGTTGTTCGAGATATTTACATTGTTTTAAGTGCTTCGTCAAGAAATCGCGTCATTGCATTCTTTCAATTTCACAAGGTGCTATAACATACAACTTATTATTTTTTCAAAAAAAATATGTAATTATTATTAATTTTGATCTTATTTTACAATCAATCGTCTAATGATAAGGGTTATAAAGATATCACCGAAAATGTTGCAATTTTTCATTCATTTCTAATTCATTCCTATCCGTACCATCCATTTTTGTACTGGAAGGTAATTAACTGCTTTGGAAGGAAATGAAAAATATTTATGTAATTTAAAGCTAAGACTTTTTTTCAATTTGTAAAAGAATATTTATATAAATTATTTTCTATATGATATTCTTTATGCCACATTTTAACCTTTTTCAGTACAGAAATGTCAAAAACGCGTAAAAAAATGACTAGGGAAGAAAAATTAGCAAAAGACAGGCTACGTAAAAGAGAAAATTATATGAAAATAAAAAACGACCCAGAGCTGTATTCTATACAGAAAGAGAAGGAAAGAACTAGATATTTAGAAAGAAAAGAAAAGAAAAAGGTTTGTAGTATTCAAGAAATGACTCCAAGAGCACAACGAGAACAAAGAAGACGTTGGAGAAAAAATACACAAAACTATTTAAAAAAGAAGGAAGAACAGAAAAAAGTACAAAAAATATTAATAGAAAATTCACCTCCAGAGAGTGACTTGGAGATTAATGTCAACCCAGACCCTCCTAGATCAGATCCCTTGTCGCTCGCTCAACCGGAATCATCTCCAAATAATAGAAATATAAGATTAGCTAAGTTCAATAATCCAATAAGGCGCATGCGCTACAATTATATGAAGACGGTAAAGAAACTAAAAGATGAACAAAGAAATAAGAACATTACAATACAAAAAAAACAATCAATGATAAATCAGATTCATTCCTTTTTTGAAGAAGACGCAAATAGTAGAGTTGCTGCGGGGAAAAGAGAATTTATAAAAAAGAGTGGCCTGAAAAAACAAAAGCGTTACCTGACTGATACTTTGAAAAATTTGCATGAAAAGTTCTTGAAGGAGCAAAGTAATATAAGCTATTCAACATTTTGCAAATATAGACCCTATTGGGTGGTTTTTCCTAATCCAGATCGAGACACTTGTCAGTGCAAACTACATTCAAACGTAAATCTTCTAATTAAGGCTTTGAATTCTGCAGAAATCATCACCGAAACTACTGGAACAGACGTTATTAAAAGTCTTTGTTGTGATATAAACCAAGACTGTCTTGAACGTACATGCACAATGTGCGTCAGTAAAGTTTTAAATTATCATGAATTTCAAAATACTAAAAAAATTAAGTTTTATCAGTGGGTTGTAGAGAAAAAACCATATACGGTGAAGAATGAGATAATAAAGATTAAAATAGTTACACTCAAAAAAAGATTTGAAGAATATCCTCGCGACATTATTTACAAATTAGAAACAATGTTGGTTACATTCTTTAAACATAACTTAAACATTATAGTGCAATATGAGGCTATCAAGCAATTGAAACAAAATTTAAAAGACAACGAGATACTTGTGCACATAGACTTCAGTGAAAATTATTCCTTAAAATATCATCAAGAGATACAATCCTTCCACTTCGGAGGAAGTCGCGAACAAGTTTCCTTACACACAGGAGTTCTGTACAATAAAAACAGTCAGACCTATAAAAAAAAATCGTTTTGCACAATAAGTGACTGCTTAAAACATGACGCTGGAGCCGTATGGGCTCACTTATGTCCTATTTTAAAGATGGCTCATGAGCTAGTGTCTTTTAACATTGTCCATTTTTTATCTGATTCACCGTCTAGCCAATATAGAAATAAAAATATTTTCTACATGATTACAAAATTAAAAGACACTATACCCAGTATCAATAGAGTAACATGGAACTTCCAAGAATCTGGCCATGGCAAGGGCGCCCCAGATGGCATAGGCGCAGTGGTCAAACGTACGGCCGATAATTTTGTAAAATATGGTGGAGATGTTGGTTCCTTCGAAGATTTTGCGACTTTAATAATTAAATATATACCAAATGTACATTTTGCTATAGTTACAAAAAATGACATCGTACAAAAAGAATTCCCACCCAATGTTCCGGGATTTAAAGGAACGCTGCAAGTTCATCAAGTCGTGTGGACGACTGATCGAAGTAAAATTATAGTTTTACGACGTCTTAGCTGTTTCGAATGTCAAGATTGCAGCATTCCTTGTATTCATAACAAACATTTAGGCTATCTTTATTTTGATAATTACGGTGAAGCACTGGGAGATCAATTTAAATCGAATCGAGCCCCAAAAGTCAATAACACTTCACTGGGCATAGATACGTCCATAATTTTAAATACTCTACATAAAGCTGATGTTTTGGAAAACTTGAAACCTCTCTCGGGTCCAATTGATTTACAGCTCTCACCTTTGGCAAATACTCCTTCAACATCAAGAAAGACAAGATCTCCAAAAGTTAAGATTTTATCCGATGTCCGTTTAAATTGGGAAAACAATAAATTTTATAATACATCAAATAATGTAATTACAAAAAATCTAGAGTCATATAATACTAAGCACCAGCTACAATTCGAAGCGTTTATCCATTCAAATAAATCAGAAAAAGAAAACAATTACAATAATGTGTTTGACTTAGATGACAGCGGCGAATTCAATATTTTTTAAATTGTACTATGTCTGTGATTGCTTTTGAATGTGATTTTACTTCCAAAGATATATTAATTACAATTAGGTAAGTATTATGACTTGCTTGATAATACAGCAATTATTATAATTAATGACATCCTATCTTTTAAAGATCTATATTATATTAAGGCATTTTAGGAGACTTTTTTTTATGTTGTGTAACGTCAATGTGACTTTATTCTCAAAAGGGTGCAAATTCCTTATCTTGCATACGCTTGCAAGAAAGCTGTTAAATATCTAGTTATTATTGTTTCAGTAAGTAAATTTTTATTCATTGTTTTTATGTGATAGTGTAACTATAATAATGTGATTATGATAAAACATAAGGATTTATATTATGTTACTTTAATTGACCATTGTATTGATTAATGTAAGTCATGGTTGATTGTGCAATGTTAAGTGTCAAGAGACTTCTTGTCATGTTATTTAGTTAAAAATCTTACCAAAAATTAAGTTTTTATTATATGTTACTGGGCCATTTATTTTTGAGTGATTGAAACAAACTTAAATAGAAATAAACATGTTGATTAATAAGTGCATATTGTCCTTTTCTTCTTTTGTATAATTACTTATTTTACAACTAAATAATTTCGTTACATTACCATCCCAGCTTATATCTTTACCATCCCACCTGATTTCATTATAATCCTTCACCTTTTCATCACCATCCATTCGTTAAATTTCAAGAATTATTATTTCAGTAACTAAACGAGATAACAAAGTGCCTCCTATATTTTATTAATCTATTGGCAATCTTTACTCCATTATTTGCAAGAAAAACGTGAAAAAAAGAGTTTTTTTTTTCGTCCGCGGAACGTTAAAATTTGCACGAAACGGCGGAATCAACCATATATATCAATTCAATCAAGAAACACAAATAGTAAATTTCAAGCGGTCGGACAATTTTTTATTTCCACCTCCGGGACTCACATACCGAACGAAACGTGGTAGTGCAGCTACCACTTTACCATGATTTTAAGTGAGAGAGTGGTACTTCCGGACGGGCATGCCGACCCATTCCGCTGCAACCTGAAGGTATGCCTATTACAACCTATTACATTACATACAGGTATAGTGCGTCTTTAACAAATCGCTAGGACCTTGAAAAATCGCAAAACTGACAACCATCAATGACTTCTGCCTGCATACGGGTCGCATACCCGGCGATGAGCCGATGACCGAATTCTTCTCCCACCACTCCCGCAGTGTACTGCTGCATAGTACCGCGCACTCACTTTGTCATCGTCGTAACTTTTAAAATATTTGTCCAAATGACAGTGGAAAAGACAAAGTTAATCTACTTTAAATATCAGAAGTGATATCTTTTTTTGGTTTTTTATTTTATTATTAAGAATCATTTTGTTAATACATAATGTGCAATTTGGAAATAAATATAAAATTTGATTGTATTTTCGATTCATTATTTTAGCGTTAATGGCTTACACATAAAAGATAGATATATGCTGTCGCGGGCTGTTTTGTAGAACTATATAAGAGATATATTTCCACTATACATTATATTCGTGTAACTCTTACAGTTTTTGCAGCGCATGCCAGAATGGCTACACAAGCAGGAGAAATTTTCCGACTTACGTGACACTTATTTTTATCATTTGACCAATTTTCTTAATTGCTTTATAAATGATTGCCTATATGTTATTCTGATGTATGAGGTATATTATTGTACAGTTTCATTAAAATCCATTCTATAGTTTTTGCGTGAAAGAGTAACAAACGTCCATATACAAACTTTCGCGTTTATTATATTAGTAGGAAGTAGGATTATTATATGCCCTGTACTGAACATACATACACCGTACTGTACGGGCGAATAGATCGTTTGGTGAATGTTTATATATCATATTGATTAAAAAAATCACAGGATAAAATCATTATTTTATCCGTACGAAGTCGGGACGGGCAGCTAGTAAAGGTATATCTCTCGGTACATTTTTTTTAATGCAATGATTCAAAATCCCCTTCAGAAGCCATTACCTAAGCTCCACGCCGATTCACTGCGGAGTATCTCCTGCAAGATTACTCGCAGGAAAAGGTCTTGGTCTTGATCAGGTCGGGTATTCTCCAAAACAGCCGTGACTAGTTTATAATTACCTGCGTAAGTCGGAAGGCTCGTCGCTTTCGTCTCATCCAGGCTTCGAAGGCTGGCAAGATCGCTCCGACGACGAGTTTGTGCACGTATCGTTCTTGTACCGCTCTTCAGAGACGGTTACGCCAGGTCGCAAGAACCCTTCAGCGTTCCCGCCGCTTCAACGCCTCGAACGCATTTGGAAGGGGCGTGCTTTCACTGTTCTAAAGGAGGATGCGGGTCTGTTGATATACCACCCATATCCAGCAGAATGTCCAAGGGCAGAAAGCACGGCAGGATGGTTGCATCCTCGTAGGATATCGTACAATATCCCCGAACTACGCCAATCTCCGCTATGAATTTTGGAACTAAATCCTGCAGCGGCGGACGCCCGACAGCCTATGAGAACAAACAGAGGGCTATCGCGACAGCGGCATAGAGACGGCGAACTTCCTTTCTCGGTCCCCCGAGATTAGGCTGCAGTCTGCATGACAGCCACTACCTTCATAATCCGGAGGGCTAGGCGCTCAAATTGCTCTTCGAAGCCCCAGTGATCATCCAGGATAAGGTATAGGTATTTCATATCATGGCCACCTGGACGATTGGGTCATCAACGCGGATGTGCAAGTCAGAGAGTTCCTTGCTCCTCGGCAGTTTATGGATCTTATCGACGACGATGTTCATCCTGAGCTTGGCGGGCTCTTTGGTTTTCTCAAAATTATGCACCGATGCCAGCACCACGCTGCAGCACGCTGATACCTTCAGTGAGAGCGACGCGTAGTATCTCGTACCGTCTTGCTCTATATATGAGACGTATCTATCACTCAAGTAGTCACCGACGATAGCCTGCAGGTAAGGGTGGACACGTTGATGTAAAAGCACCCCCCCTAATAGCGTCCCAGGGCAACGTGCTTAATGCGTTGATGATATCGAGACGTATCGCTAATGCCACGCCAACCTGAGCCACCGCCTGCTCTGACAGAGACCAGACACGCAATATCGCGTCGACAGTGGAACGGCCCTGTCGGAAGCCGAACTGGCACTCAGCCAGATCGGGCCTGACACGCGAATCTATCTTTTATATATAGTATATCAACTTGGATATTATTATTGTAAAAATCAAACACTTATCGTATCTTTGGTAACTTAGTACGACGGTCACTAACGAAGTGAGTTGAATTTCTTTAACGAATGACTAGAGTTTTCACTTACTGGACGTAATACTATAAATAATTTGTTCATGTATTTTATATAATAAGGTCCTCCAGACCGATTTCGGCCACGGCGGCCAATCTCAAGAGAGATTAGCCAACTGCGCAGGAGATATTATAGTGCACAAGTGTGTGCGCAAACACAGGTGCACTCTCTTTTCCTTAGCTCTCATAATCCGATGGGACGGCAATCTGACACAACCGGAAAGAGTTCAGGCGCAGGACCAACGGCTTAACGTGCTTTCCGAGGCACGGGAGTGTACACACTTCCAACTTCCAGACTCCGGGCTGCTACTGAGAATTTTCTGATAGAAATACCCAATAACTATTTATTGGCCCGACCTGGGAATTGAAGCCAGGACCACCGGGTCTGCGGCCTTATATCTAGCCACTAGACCAACGAGGCAGTCACCGATTTATATAATACTGCCGACATAAAAGTGTTGTAAGCAATCTAGCGTATACATTGTGCTTAAGATTTTAAAAAATGATAGCTGGAATCATTTGATTTGTATTGATAAATGTATCTGTATATTATTTACTTCGGTGTATACATATGTGCTACAACTAAGTAAAGAAACCCGTAACAGTGATAAGTTTCTATTGCATACTTAATTCATACAATGACATAAATAAAAGTATAATAGCTATCTACATATTATACTAATAACTAACGTGACGTTATATTTAATGCCTAACTGAAATACTACGACACCAATGTACATAAAACTTATACCAGAAGATGCAGCACGTTTCAGAGAAGGTTCTAGTATATAATATTGTTATACAAGTAGCTGCACTTCGCTGTTTCGCCCACTTTAAATTTAGACTGTTGACGTGACAAGCGCGAATTTTACGTTCTTGTGTAAACGTGTTCAGTTTTAATTTTAGTTGTTGTATTAATTCATGTCTGAATGATATTGCTTCTCTAAATTATTCCCATCTATCACAATTTTGTCTAGTTTGACAGTACTACAAATGGTTATAAATTAACTTTTTTGAGATTGAAATCCTTAAATCTCGTCTGAAAACAGTATTTTTCTAATTTTAAAATTCAGAGTAAATCAATTATTTAAGAAAAAGAAAAATAAAATCTTCTCAAAGCTCCTAGACCAACAAGTGCTAGCAATACTATTAGGTCCTTACATATGAAATTAGCGTTTTGTCGTACTGACCACTTTGATCTGAAATATCTCCTCTTTGGTTAAGAATTCCAAATTGAAATTTATAAATTCATTTAGCTGGTACATTTGAGTTTTGAAAACAGTCATTCATTTGTTTTTTCCTCATTATTTTATTCTTTGGCGTCGCTTATTACCCCACAATGGAAAACATGAAATATCCGTATATTTACGAGGACGAGTTCTACCGTGGCACCAGTGCTGCAGAAAGAGCTCGAAGGATTAATGATGTGTACGGCGCTGGTGTCGCAAAAGAAAGCACAGTACGTTTTTGGTTTCAACGTTTTCGTTCTGGAAATTTCGACCTTCAGAACCAAACCCCTGGACTGCCACAGACCAAAGTGTAAAATGAAGAATTAAAGGCTATTGTGGAAGCGGATCCATCACAAAGCACTTCAGAAATAGCTGCAGGGTTCGGGGTAAGTGATAAAACTGTATTAATCCACTTGAAGCAAATCGGGAAAGTAAAAAAACTTGATCGATGGGTACCTCATGAATTGAGTGAATCGAACTTGCAAACACGCGTCGACTGCTGTGTTACTTTGCTCAACCGACACAATAATGAAGAGATTTTAAATCGAATCATTACTTGTGATAAAAGTTGATACTATACGATAATCGGAAGCGCTCGTCGCAATGGCTGAAACCTGGAGACCCCGCCAAATAAACCTAATTTAAACGAAAATTTACTCAGAAAAAGTAGCTTTTGAGTGTTTGGTGGACTAGCGCCGTTGTCGTTCACTACAGCTTTCTATAATCTGGCTAAACGATTACGACAGATATCTATTATTACCATTTATTCCGGAATTTGGACAACTTCATACGAGGAAAAAAATTCAACTCCGATGCGGCAGTCCAAACCGCCTTCAAAGAGTTTATTGATTCTCGCCCCCATGGTTTTTTTAGTAAAGGGATCCATGAACTATTTATGAGATGGCAAAAGTGCATAGATAACAACGGTGCATACCTTGATTAATTAAATAAATTTTACAAAAAATATATTAAAGTTATATTCCTCCTGTACAAAACGCCCATTTCATATGTAAGGACCTAATATAATACACACAATCCCACTATATTCCTTTCTGATCCTTATATTGCATTAATTTATACAATCTTACTATCATAAATTCTAATTTATAGCTGTGTGATTTGTGAATCATTAGATTAAATTAACCGTTCAAGATTTAGTTCTGACAATATTGTTTTTGAACGGTAATTTTTTCATTAATGTACTTTGTGATTGTTTAAAAATGCGAGGAATATCAATGGTGTTGTACAATAAGGTCTTAGTTTAATTTAAGCTTAACATATTGAATGGCTCGTCTCTAACTTCAGTGATACGAAGTGAGTGCGGTTCTTATTGTATTTTATATCGAAGTTCATAATGATTATATAACGATTTGTTTATTTATTTTATTACATTCGTAATAATATATGCAATGTGGACACTCTCCTGTCTTCGATATCTATCGTATAAAGTTTGCTTAATGCTCTCCATATAAAAGACTTTAAGTAATTAAATCTGCTTTTCACAAGTTTCTGTTGTTAAAGAAAAAAAAGGATAGGATTTAATTAAAAAGTTTATCTAATGTTTCCGAGACTGCGGAGATACAAGAAACATGAATATATCAATAAATACAGACATAAATTAACTATGAACAAATTTAACGAGATATTGCAATGCATCCCAGGCATTAGCTAGTATTTAATTTAAAAAGAACGAACACAAAGAACGCACAGTCAGCAGTAAAAATACGACTGATTTGGCTTAGATAAAATGAATAAAAACTCTTTTTAGTTTTAGTTTCTACCTTTTTAAACCATGTTCGAATAGAATTTTATTTTTCATATTTATCATTTATACTTTTTATAAAATAGAGATACGCTGAAAAAAATTGAGTTCTATGTATTTTCAAAATTTAATTCCATTTGGGATTTTTATCGGAACTTTATAGTCGTGGGTTTTGATGAATGTTTTATACGCTGTAATAAATATTGAATTTATGGCAAACTAAAGTTTAAATGTTAATTTATGCTTTACTAGCATTTTGCTCGTGGTTTTACTCGCGTAGTTCCCGTTCCGGCGAGAATACGGGGACGAAATATAGCCTATGTTACTCGCTGATAAGGTAGCTTTCCATTGGTGAAAGAATTTTTAAAATCGGTTTAGTGGTATATACGTGAAAGCGTAATAAACAAATAAACTCTCATTCGTATTGATAATATTAGTTAGGATGTGTATGTATATACTTAATGAAGTCTATACTTATTAAAACGATAATTTTCTTAGTCTATACATAGGGAAGTAATTTATTACGTAATTATTGTTTCTTAAAGATTAGCATCGACTTTTAGACTTTATCCGCCTTATTCATAAAATTTATTTAACTGGTGATTAGTTAAACAATATTTTGTCTTCTTCTTTCGTATGTCAAAACAATAATGACAGAAAGAGACAAATCAGTGTTTAGCCTACCAGTAACTAAGCAATGTTTATAAATAAGACCGTATATGATTACGAAGATATTTTAATGACATAGACTTAAAAAAACAACAAATATTTTTATTTTTAGTATATTTTCTATTATTTCAGAAGTCTGAACCAATGACTCTAAACAGCTTTCTTAGCCAAAGAAAACTGTTTTATTCGTAATTTAATCAAAGTGAAAGACTGCACGGCACTGCAATTCTTAATTAACAATAAAGAAAATTAAATGATAATAATCCTAATGATCGACTAATCAGTACCGACTTTGTTATTGTACCTTAAACCACGTGCTGTTTTCTTATATACTCGTAACTTCTTACAATACCTTGTGATACCTAAGAATACTGTTCAATAATATAAAAATATCGGTAGACGGTAGCTGTATAATCAATAGTTAGCCAAACTCACTGTACTATCTATTTGTTAAGCATTCTTTGAAACATAGTAAATATATATATCTTAAAGTATAATACTGATGCTATAATTTCAAGTGGATTTTTTATTTGCAAAAACGTTTTAATTAAAATGTTTTTAATGTTATAATTATTTTTGGAAGTGGCCGAGCTTATGAACCGTTCTATAATATAACTGAAAAAACAATAACAATGACATAAGTTAACTTATAGTTTTTTTTTTTTTAAAAAGGTACGACGGACAAGTCTCCTCCATGAAACCACCACCCATGAACATTGGTATTGTAAGAAATATTAAACATGCCTTGCATTGCCAGTGCGCATCTAACCTTGGGAACTAAGATGTTAATGTTAGCTCAATGTTATGAGCTTTGTGCAAGCTCGTCTGAGTAGGTACCACCCGTTCATCAGATATTCTACCGCAAAATGGTAGTATTGTTGTGTTCCGGTTTGAAGGGTGAGTGAATCAGTGTAATTACAGGCACAAGGGACATAACATCTTAGTTCCCAAGGTTGGTTGCGCAATGGCGATGTTTTTTTTTATAGTTTCCGGGAGGGAAAATTACTCTACTCCACCTGATGGTAACTGGTAGTAGAGTCCAAACGCGACGACGGCTAGTGCAGTCAGGAAGAATGACTTGCACTAGCCGCCCCCGCCTTGCCGGCCCGCAAGATGCCTCTTTACGCCTCGTTTGAAGGAACCCAGGTCATAAGAGGAGGGGAACACGTGTGCTGGTAAAGAATTCCATGTTTTAGAGGTGCGACAAAGAAAAGAGTTGCCAAATTTCTTTGTGTGCGATGGAATTGATGTCACAGTTAGGCGGTGATATCGAGAGCCAGCATGCGTAGATTTGTGAAGGAAAGGGGAAGCAGGAATGAGGGAGAACGTCGTGATGCAGTCGATAGAAAGCGCTCAGTGCCGCTATCTCTCGACGCAATTGTAAAGGCTCGAGGATGTTGGTGACCTTTACGTCGCCAATTATGCGAATCGCACGTCGCTGCAACCAATCCAAGGCCTCCAGTAAGTACTTGGCGGAGCCATCCTAAAGGTGCGAGCAATATTCGCATCTGCAGCAAGACCGCACCTGTGTTTTATACAACAGGAGCAGTTGTTGTGGCGTGAAGAAACGCCGCACCTTGTTCAAGACTCCGAGTTTCCGTGAGTGATGTGATCCCTTGGATTGAGGTCGCACCGAACGTCAATCCCCAGTATGGCGATTTTGCTTTGTATCTCCAGCGTAGTACCACAGAGGCAGGGAGGAGGGGAAAATGGTGACTTTTTCGCTGTGAGAGCGCATACCTGTGTTTTCTTGGCGTTAAACTCAACAAGATTATCAGAGCCCCATTTGGCAATGAGTCCTAACGTCCTATCGAGTTCAACAACAAGATCCCTCAGTCTCTCGTCAATTTCCGCCCGCGCAGCTCCTGCTTGTCCGTGGGTGGGTGTATGTTCCCGAGGGAGAGCGTATCATTGATATGCAGAAGAAAGAGTGTGGGGGATAGCACAGACCCCTGCATTCACTACATGAAATTGTGAAGCGCAACCATCAACTAAAACGCGAAGGCTACGCTTGTGTAGGAAGCTGGCAATCCAGGTGCAGAGCTGAGCTAGCAGACCGTATGCCGGCAGCTTGGAGAGAAGACTTTTGTGCCAGACTCTGTCGAAAGCCTTGGAGATATCGAGGCTGATAGCCAACGATTCCCCACTCTTGTCGATAGCATCACCCCAGAGGTGTGTTACGTACGCTAGAAGATCACCTGTGGACCGTTTCGGTCGAAACCCGTACTGACGATCATTAGTCAGACAGTGATATTCAAGGTAATGGATCAGTTGGTTACTTAGGATCCGTTCCATCACCTTACAAAATACTGAGGTGATAGTTTTTCGTTTTCCGAATATTTTAAAATAAAAATATTCGCTTGTTCATTTACAGCATTAACTATATTTAACAGCGTGGATGGATGACCGGAGCATTTGAGCTATAGCATTGTTAATCGGAAGAAATATATAATATATTTTTTACTTCAATCCATAAGCCACTGTATAATTTATAATAGAACTAAGTTCACTGAAAATAAATAAATCTTGAAATAATAATCATCAATCTTAAATTGAAAATCACAGACAACCCTTTATCCTTAACTTATAATTACGCACGAACGAAGCCGGGAGCAACAGCTAGTAGCACATAAAAAAAACAAACACCAAACATACGATCTCCTACATTTTGACGTCAGTTAACTAAGTCAAATCTCTTAGTTAGTCAAAATAAAGTGTTATTTGATATATAACAAAACGTATTAATTTACTTCGTTCTAAAACACTTAGAACAATTATATATAATATAAATCATTCGACAATGTCTCTAATTAACAAAAAGTTAAATACATATGAACTTTCAAACCATAATATGAAATTCAGAATAGTTTCAATGAAACTGGATAGATGTGCCGAATTACACATTTTTTATAATATTAATACCTATAATAATCAAACCAATTCAAATATCGCTTTATTTCAAGTATTTTCAATATAATAGAGACAAATATTCGTATGGATTTTAAGTATATGTATTTTTTAATTTTTAATCATATTTTCATAGCGAGTTGGCAATCAAGAGAGCAATCGTCAATCAAATATTCATGCTTTTTATGTCGATGTGTGTAAAAATATATATCATTTTTTTTTTACAAAGAAGTTAATAAAATATGTGTGTATAAAAACCGTGTTAGTATGGTAATTGTAATAAAACTATATTAAGCTTTTCACCTGGCGTTTACGAGTTGCACTCGAATATTTATATTTTACATTTTGTCCACCTAATCATAATATTTTTCACGTAAGTAATATTTCTTCGAGATAAATTATTAGTATATTAAAGTAAATTTCTACTTTCAACGTATCTAAGATTGTTTGTAAAATAATAAGGTTTTCTTCAATGGTTCTCGTATGGTATTATATTATTTTATAAAGAATAATGGACTTTCTTTGTTTAATATTGTAAAATATTTGCATACAGGGTAATTTGTAAAACATAAATAACCTCGCAGGACTACATTACTGCAAAAGGATATTACACAACCAATGACTTCTTAGAGGATTGCACATCTTGGGAATGAAAGGATCACATCCAGGGTATTTCAAAATAAAATATAAAATCTTTCAATGTATAAGTTTTTTGTATTGTAAAGATGAGATAAAAAAAAAAACATAAAAAAACCGCTAAGTTTCTTTCGCCAATTCTTCTCAGGTCTGAGGTGCCAATTCTTCTCAGGTCTGAGGTGTTAAATTTCCGAACCGGTGGTAGATTTATGACAATCAATAAGTAAGTGTAATGCTTGAATATTGAATAAAGATTTTTGACTTTGACTTTACTAACATAATAAACAACAACACTTGTTCTATGATTTTTTACAAAACCATATTATTTATATTATTATTTTTTTATTTTTTTTATTTTATTAATAACAAATGTTTCAATTTAAGGCCGGCAACGCACCTGCAAGCCCTCGGATGTTGTAGGTGTCCACGGGCGGAGGGAGGCACATCTTACATAAAAATAAATCTATCAAGGCTTGTTTGTGTTGTTGCTTCCACAATCACTTCAAACTTAACCAGAATTAGGACCGGCTATACTAAAAAAACCAAATACAATATTACTTATGCGCTCAGTACCGAAAATAGAGTTATAAAGACAAGCTGCGCGCGCGCCTCTTAGTATAACAGGCTAATGACCGTAAATAAATAAGTCAACATCAAACTATGTCCAGCTACTACTACTTTTTACATTTTTTATTATTGCTATAAAAAAATCTAAATAATCATTTAATAGAAGTTAGAGAAACTTGTGCAGTGTTAGAAAAATAACATTCTTACACGATAAACTGAATACTACTAATATATTCTAAATTCGAATAAAATTTCCGCGATTTAGATAAGTCACAGTTGAAAGTGAAATATAACTTCGAAACTACTGATCACTTTTACTTGGAAATCTAACTAAATATCTATCCAGTTCAATGAAAAATGAGTTGCGAATAGAAAATTTTCTATTTTAAACTAATTTAATTGAAATACAATTAACGTCATCGATTTTCCATTTCTCTGTGGAGTTTGGTATTTTCAAATACAAAACAAACCAACTCTTACGAGAATCACTTCGCAAGTGTCACATAAATTCCTGATGTCTGAAAAGTTAGTCACTGGCAGCTGGGAATGCAACACAAAGACAATTCTCTAAAGGTTAGTAACTGAAGAGCTTAGATCTACCGATCTAGTTAGGTCGCAGACTTTGGCAAGATAAATAAATATTTATAAATAGCACTATGAAGATATCAATGTCTGATATAAATATTTTTATTTACGAATAAAATCAATCTGACTGTGAATTTTAATCTAGATTATATGAATACATAATATTCATACATATAGTATTTTGTGCCGTGTACCGTGGGCACGTACACTAAAACTAATTTTAGGTATTGTAATTAATATTGAAATAATCTTAATCTAAATATTATTGTCATTAAAAAACTTTAAAGCATTCTCGAACGAAATTTAAAAAATATACAGGTATATTTGTGTTTTCTGTTTAACGAGTTCGTAGAGGAAGTTTGAGAGAGGGAAAGTTGGAAGTTGATTTTTTTTTATGTCGTGTTAAGTATGTTTTATTGGTTTTATATATAATATAAGGCTATTTAAACTTGCATGCAATATTCCTCCAGAGTTTATTGTTTAAATGTAAATAAGACCATTGTTATAATTAGAAGTTCACAATCACAAGAGTAAGGAGTTTTTATGTTTTATAAGTAAAATAGAGATGATAATGCAGCAATGAATTAACAAGACTTTTTAACACTTTACACAAATATCTTGATACTCATGAAACTATGTGAATTATAAGTTTATTGTACATATTTTGCTATTTTATTAAGGAATACATGATAGTTTAATATCTTTAAAAATAAGTGTCAGATCTGTATTAAAGCGATAAGCTGGCGAATACATACCGGGAAAATACTGGAAAGAAAAATGAAGTTTACGAGAAAAACAAAACATATAGCTGACCTACTTCCAATTATTGCAGGATTGCCAACTTAAATAATATATAACCGCGCTTCGAACGCTCTATTGCTGCAAAGCAATACAAACTTCATTTTTAAATTAAAATAATTAGGATTGCTTGCTCGATTTCATCAATTTAAACAACATCAACATCAATAACCAATTAAGGGAATTTAATTTATAGTGGTTTATGCATTTCATTAATAAAACTCATAAATTCTCCCTTTCACAAAAGTCATTTGACTAGAATTCCTTCCAGCTGCAGCCTCTCGATCCTTAAGATTTTTTTTCTTTTTACCTGTATAGTAAATTAAATGTTGTAGTAGAATAATTAAAAAAAATAAAAAAAACGTTCCAACGCTTTGCAAGGCTTTCTTCCCTTTTAAAAAGGTTTGGATAGCATTTGCTTTTTTATCTGTTATTTTGCGATACGATATAAAAATCTAGAATCTGCGATGTACGAAGATTTTAAAAATTATGCTTAAAATATACATATTTGCGAAGTGTGCCCATGAATGTGTTTGGAGGCTTAAGTATGTAAGTGTGAACATTAGCGGAAATTAAGAGCAAAAGCGGAATTGAGCTTTACACAATTAGACAGTTTATTATCTTATTGCAATTAATCTCATCGCTTTGTTAGAAATTTTACTATATTATATTTCAAAATATAAAAGTACAACGTTAATGTATTATTTTGTAAGGATGTGGATCAGCAAATATTGCAACCACCGTTTTATCAAATAACAGTCACGCCACTCAAACCCGCCTCACTTGTAGACAGCTGTGATTTAATCTAACGTGATCTTTGTTGAGACAATCACGTTCATCTGTTGTCAAAGCTGGTCGTCTGGGACCGGAATCTCTCTCTTTTGCGTCTTGAGCTCTTACATGTTAGTCATTTTCAGCAGCGTGCGGTAGTAAATTTAACAGTAGTGGCTTAAATTTTATAAATAAAGGTAGTAAAGTTATAGCAAGTGACCACTGACCGATATGAAAGACGTTTCATGTCTAAACGCCATAACAAAAGTAAACATTTAATTTATAAGCAGAGCCTAAACACCGATTTCCATATTTCTAACATTGAAAACGGCAAGCTCGCCTTTTTTGTTCTTCATAATCGCTAAATCACTTTTTAGTTGATTATGTTATGAAATCGCTAGCACAACTTACTTTTCACATGAAAATAAGCCTAAAAACCAATTTTCATATTTCTAACATCCAATTGATGAAAAGGATTTCGTCAATTGGATGTTAGAAATATGAAACGTTCCTCATCTGCGTTAAATATGTGAGTCCTATGATAAAAGGTATGTTGCAAGAGCCACTGTTGAAGGCTGGGTGTAGTTCGAGTATTTCTGTAAATCATTTTCAAATTTTATTAAGTAGAATATATGTAATGATGATGGTAAGTGGAAATAGTACAGTCGGGAAGAATGATCTGCACTAGCCGCCCCCGTCTTGCCGGCCCGCAAGATGCCTCTTCACGTCTCGTTTGAAGGAATCCAGGTCATAAGAGGAGAGGAATACGTGTGCTGGTAGAGAATGGAATTTTGGTGGTCGGGCTTTGTGGCAAGTGTAATTAATGTTTAAAAAAATCATATAATCTCCTTACATACTTTACTACCAAGTAGGAATACTTGGTATTATATTGTTGTGTTATGGTTTGAAGAGTGAGTGTAATTACAGGCACAAGGTTGACGGCGCATTAGCAATGTAAGAAAAGGTTAATATTTCATAAAGTAAAGTAACATCCTGTAAATGTCCCACTGCTGGGCTAAGGCCTCTTCTCCTCTTTTGAGAAGAAGGTTTTGGAGCTTATTCCACCACGCTGCTCCAATGCGGATTGGTGGAATACACATGTGACAGAATTTCAGCCGATATGGCCCAGTGGTAAGAACGCGTGAATCTTAACCGATGATCGTGGGTTCAAACCCGGGCAAGCACCACTGAATTTCATGTACTTAATTTGTGATTATAATTCATCTCGTGCTTGACGGTGAAGGAAAACATCGTGAGGAAACCTGCATGTGTCAAATTTCACTAATATTTCATGCAGCAGCAATATTTGTTGGTGATGGTGATTACTTACCATAAGGTGGCCCACTTGCGAGTTCGCCTACCTATATGATGAATAAAAACAAAATCTTTTGGTGGCGTGTGAAATATCTATTTATTCAACATCTCAATCATCACACTATTATTTTCATAAAATAGAGACTGTCATATTCTGTATTGTAATGTAAAGCATGCCTTTGTGAGAATAAGATCCATTTTGAGCTCGCTTTGAGATTCCGCGACTAGTTGCTGGCGGTAAGTTTATTTAGGCCTCACTATAATGTGAGGGCTAACACAACTTGTGAATTTAAATGATATCAAAATTGTCTGAGGGAAAGTACAAGCTTCACCTTAAGTTCCAACTATATTCTATAAATAGGTTTCTTGTTCGTAGAACTATGCAAGCCCGGCCGGGTAGTTATCACCAACTCATCTCAGATGCTACCACAAAACAGCAAAACTTATTATGATTGTGTTTCGATTTGAAGGGCGAGTGTGCCGGTCACGATACAGGTACAGAGTCATTGCATCTTAGTTCCTATGGTATGTAGCGCATTAACCATGTAATGGATTTTTTATAATTGTTGTCATATGTTTAAGATTGCTGACCTATTTGTTAAAAAAAAGAAGATAAATGCCTATTAGAATGCAACGGAAAATACTTTCGAAAGTCTTTCCGTTGATCTCAAATCAATTTATAAAATACCTATAGATTCCACTGAGAAATATTTTGTAAATTCTAACAGGGTTATATTAAATTTATATTCAAACTTAATATTTGTTTCAAAGGCCATTTGTTATAAGTCATTAAAAGTTGTAGTATCTTTAGTTTATTGGAGTCACTAAGTTTGAAAGAAGTTTGAAGTTAGATTAGACGCCGCAACATTGAGTGTTACGGTTAAGTCGAGTTTGAAGATACAGAAAACTTCCAAAGGACTTACTACCTCAATCTACCCTGATTGAGGTAGTAAGTAAACTAGTAGAATATATACGTTTTAGGTAACTAGTAAAATATATACGTTTTACTCAGTTTTGTTTTCAATGGTAAATATATGTACTCAGTCTTACATTAAATATTTATAAGCTCATAATGTGTGTGAAAATATGTTTGAAAAATAACGCAAACATATCGTATAAAATGTGACGCAGGTAACAAGAGTCGTAATGAATGCTCAGAAGTTTTGATCTCTTTTTTCATTAACACAAGATTATCACATAGCATCTCAAGTCCAACTGCACTCCACGACGTCAAAAGTATTTAATCTTGAAACGTATATTGTGATGCCTAATAAAAAAATGCAGGCATATTAAAAAAATATTAATACTAACTTATATTACAAATCGAATGTGAGTTTGTTTGTTTGTGAAGCTTTGACGCCTAAACCACTAAATCGATTTCAAAAATTATTTTACCAATGGAAAGCTACACTATCAGCGAGTAATATAGGCTACATTTTTTTCTCGTATTCCCACGGGAACGGGAACTACGCGGGTGAAACCCCGGGCAAAACGCTAATATAAATTAAGGTAAGATACACCAAAAATATGGACAACATTTCTGCGGAGATATAAATACAAGAAAAAACATACAGGGACATTTATAATCTGTAATTTTTGTTATAAACTAAGGAAATAACTAAGCATGTGGTTCAGTTATTGGAACTGTTTAGCTGGGTTATATAAAAATATGTAGTCATTTACACATTATATATGATTGCAATCCTTATTTATTAATATAATATTTAGACTAAGCCATGAAGAGAAAACTTATTATCTCTTTTAAAACGTATTCCACTGTAGAGAATGAGATTTAGGTTAGTAAATACGAAAGTAGTGCAAAAATATATAATTTATATATTATAAAAAATATGTACATAATAATAAAGCATTGTATTAAACAAGATATCTATTATTTAGGTTTGTAACGTCTATGTCAAACACACAATAGTCTGTAGTAGTACAGAGCACAGAGAAGAGAACGTATAGTGTAATAATTTTTGACAGATTGACTGAATGTTTTTATAATGTTTTTGTTGCTGATGATTGTAGAAACATACTTTATAATAAAATAATCTGAAACACAGTTAAATAAAAAAAATCTTAATTGATTTTTCGGTTAATTATTAGTTTTCGTTCGAAAACTAGTATATAAATTATTTTACTAAATCTATCATTTACGTACGTATAAACATACGTTTATTTTCTTAATTTAATTTTTTTTTTCGTAAATTGTAATTGCCGTTGATATTGAAATGCCAATAGAGCAATGTCGTTGTTTAATGAAAAGTAATAAACATTTATAAAACCCCATATGTGATAATAATTAATGTATTATGTTAGCCAACGTGGTTAGTCGCATTATAATGTGTGATTTCAAACAAGCACACTATTGAATTAACATTTCTAAATGTCAAAGCTAATGCTCACAGCGTTAGTTGCTCTTGTTCGGTGTAAACGGAATATCCCTTGTGCAAAGTTGCATGTTAATGAACGCCGGACTTCCGTGACGAGCAACAAATTTATCAGAGAAATTATGTTGAAGATACAAACAGATTAAGCGTCAAAGCTTAATTTGACACCTCATATTAATAAAGGATGCTTATAATATTTTATAATAGTTTCATTATCAAATATTTGACGAGACACGCGATCTCACGGTGTTTTAACCGTAAACACGAAAAGTATCGTGAACATAAGAGTACTCGAAAGATCCAATGATGTCTGCATTTGATCTCAAAAGCTTCAGTTAAGCTCTTCCTACTTCTCTCACCAGAACACCTCGTCACCGCCGTAACGAGAATTATTTATTGCTAAAAAAAAAACTGTGATTTTATTCGAGTGCAGTTATTCTTGCTAGGAAGTGTCTGAAACGCAATTTAATTTTTTCTTCGAGAAAAAAATCATTTTTTTAAATGAAATGAAAGCATATTTCATTTATTAAAACAAAAACCTATAAATACTGTTTTTTATTATATTTTAAGTTGGTAGAACCAACAATATAAACAAATACTTATGAAGATATGTGTTATAATGTGTATCTCGAATGAGTGGATACAATAGTAAATATATATGTCAGCCAGTTATTATTAAAATAAAAAACAATAGAAGTTAGGTCTTGTTCATTTTTCGACTCGGAATTTCGTCTCAATGGAAAAATGCTGTTACCTTTCTCGTCACTTTACCACGTGGTCATGATTTATACTGTGCTGTTTTAAACTAAGATTTATATTAATCTACATATTTAGGTATAACTTTTGTTATATGTAAATAAAAAATAATTCAGTATTCTTAAAAATAGAAATATATATTGCTTTCAAAAGTTAGCAATCGAATTATGAAGCCCTAAGAGGTAACAACCAATAGGATTTTTATAATATAATAAAAAGCCATTTTTTCTACAAACTGTAATTTTGGACTGTGTCCAAGCCGACGAAGGTCACCTCTGTCAAGCTGTTATCACCATATCAATCTATTTAAAATAAAAATATAATAATTATTAAACCGATTATATATAGAAGTTGTAGCCTTAAGAAAAATATATTAAAAAAATTAATAAAAGTGGGACTTATAAACTTTGCTTAGCGGATGTTTAAATAAACATTGAGTGTCCGCTTTCTTTCATCGTTAATTTTGTCATTCGAAAAATCAATAAAATTTCGCCAATTTTGTTGAAGCTATTCTAGTATTGTTCGAGTTGTTGGATCCACGCCGTTTAGTGTAGCTCAGTTGATATTTTTATGACGTGTTTCATTTTAGACGTGAATATAAAACGTTAATAAAAGATTCAATAACCGTCTGAATAGGTTCATACAAATTCGTTTTAAATTTTTGACGAGTTATACAATTGGTCAACTAAAATTTAATCACGTTAACGCTCAATTTAATTAAATTATCACATGATGATTTTGTACATTAAAAATAATATACGTGTTGAAAACTGGCCAACCACGATTCTGATGACACTAGTATGTGACGGACTAATTCTACTAAGACATACCTACCGAAGTATAGGACAGTTAGGGCGAAGTAAACTTGTAATCTAAGCTTTTTTCAGTCGGGAGACTTACTAACCATATAAAACTAACTACTATTAATTTCAATTACATTTAATCTTAAATACGCTTCCAAAATTAGTTGTATAATTGTGTTAGAGGATATAAAGTATTTTTTCTTTCACTTAGCTCGTCTAAATTTGGATCCAGACTCGAAAACTTTATTATGCAGTCCATGCCAGAAGAAATCAACTATTTCCAGACTCGTATTGAATACTAAACAAACATTTTAATTAAACAAATCGCCCAACTAACTACGTTATAAAGCACATTTTTGATGTGTTAAAACTACTGAGATAGATCAATTATTTCCAAAGACGGCTGTAACTTAAAATATCATTTCAGAAACCAGTTCTGTTAAAACTATTTTTATATACTGAAGACGTCATTTGGAGATTTTGCGCTTGATCACGTTATATTCGGAACTGCATTTCAGAACTAGTTCAAACTAGTTACCGATCTGTCCCAGTCGCTTTTATATTTGGAAAATTTCCTTAGATATTTTTAATATCGTACAAGTCTTGTTAAAATACGTAGGTACATAATATACATTTTTAAAAAATCGGCTAGACTATTGAATAGAAACAGCGTGGGTCGTTTATTTAATTATATAAAATACAATGCACCCCGACGACTAAAAGAAAGTTGCGAGAGGAATATCTTTATTCAGCGAATACGACCTCTGCAGTTATAAACAATGAACCTTTGAGAAAAAGGAAATATTTCATTACACTTCTATTTAATAAGCTCTTAAATTGTGATAACTTTTGTTAGAGCGCCGTTTGAATGCGGACTCAATTTTTCGTGTTTATGAAAATCACTTCTCTGCAGTTTTATTAAAAACGGACGGGAGGAAGACTTGGCTTTATTGTTTAACTGCTTCAGTGCGTTTGGTTGAGATGCTTCGCACCTAAGAGATTGTATGAGTACAATCATATATATTTTCAATAATACTAGAATTTCGACTATCATAATTATAAAAAAAAAAACGTGTGCGTCTCGGGACGCTCGACAGAAGTGGTAATATTAATTATAATACAATAAATATAATTTAAATTAGTACTTAAGAGTTGCCAAAATATTATAAGTACTATCTATATACGCTAGATGGCGTTAGGTTGGTAACTCTCGGGTAAAGCTGTCCGCGTCGGTAATAGTGGCGCCGTAACGCGTTACGTTACGAAGCGGTTTACACTCACATTAGAAGTTATCACTTCAAAAAATAAGGGAAAACACGTATAATTTTACATAGTTCGAACATTTTTGTTACTCTTTATTCCATTTGTTCAGAAAATCGGTTGACAAACAGATGAGTAAAAGGTACTGAACTATGTGTCTTTATCTATTTATATTATTATAGATAGTATCTTAATCTCACTTTTTTTTACGGCTAACGAGGCCATGTCTTGTTGACAGAATAGTTTTAGTTTGATTTTTAAACACTTCTTCCATTTTTGTTACATGCCTTTGAGCTAGTAGAAGCCTATAGTTGGGGCACTTAACTTTCGTACTAGTACGAAGTAGTACAAGTTATATTGGTGGGTATAGTTTTATGCGGTAGTATAAATAAATTGGTCCTACACACAAAGCTTTACACTACTAATTATTAAGAATATAGTTTTGTTCAATGTATATATAATATTCTTATACAGTGAGGGGAATATTAACGCGATTTGAAAATGGATTAAGAAATATTATTTCTCATTTATAATTTATATTTTATTATGACTGGGCATAGTTTCGAAAATATTACTTCATTCTTACACTATTGTATATTTGCTGTACTTATAAAACAAATTTCATGTGTATATTGTAGTACCACCCGGTGATAAGACTTTTAAGGCCCGTCTGGGCGGTATAAACTTGGTAATTGAAATCAAACATGTACATAAAAGGCGTAAATATCATGTTAAGTTAATATTCTTTATACGTACTCGTGTCGGGAACGCTATTGAAAGAGTTTTTTTTAATGAAATTAGCAATTAGCACTATTGTTCATTAATTTGACATAACATGCATTTCATTGCAATTGTCAACATCCGACAGCTAAAAATACCAAACAAATTAATGCTATTCTCGGCAATCGACATCCGACTGGACTATTTAATTGTTGCTAGAAACTTTCGAATCTTAAATATTTGTTCAAAAATGTTCAACAATAATTATACATGTCCGGGTAATAGCATCTTCGGCTTATATTTAGCCATAATTAATGTTGTGTGAATTTCTAAGAATGATAAATTACGCAATTTGTTTTAAAAAAAATAGAAGTATTTTTTATTTAATTTTATCTTTTATCTATACTACTATATAAATCTATTGGCTCAGTCTGTAATACTCTATAGGCTCTGTGTGTACCAATTTTCATCAAGATTGGTCCAGCCGTTCTTGAGTTATAAGAATACATACAGACAGACAGATAGACAGACAAAATGAAAAAAAATGTATAATGTGAATCACTGCATCATAAAACGACCATTTATCACAAAATAAGGTGAAAAAAAAAATGTACAGACAGAGCCAATAGATTTATATAGTAGCATAGATATAAGCTATCAATGAATTTTGTATTAATTAACTCTATTTACTTTTTAGCTCAGTTTTTTTCTTATTTATCATTTGTTTATATTTTATCAAAACAAATTAAATAGATAAAATAATTAAGACTGTTAATTAGTTCTTTGTTAACAACCAGAAAAATGGCATTTATTTAATTTTTAATTGTAATTTAACTTATTTAATCAAGTAAATACACTTTTGAAGCAATAAAAAAGGAATGATAATAGTATTGTTTATTTTCTTGATATTTAAGGATTACGTATATAATACATACAAAATGACTATAATAGTGAAAGATATACAAAATTACCTTCATGTAATCCTTATTTTATTGCCAAAACTGTTCCGTAAAATTAAATTAAATTCGTTGTTCTGTTAAATCTTAAATATTGTGGTCGTAACTTATACTCGACATTTGGTTTTCTTATGTAATTTTAATTAAAACAAAAGTGACAGTTACATTATAATTTCGTAAGCGTACTTCGCATTTTGTTTGGAAAAATTACTGGTCTATAATATTATTCCATTCTATAATTATTCTATTGTATAATTATTTCTTATATATTCAATTTCTACATAATTATTTGAGTCATGGATAAAGTCAAGCAGTTAATAAATGATATAACAATGATATGAATATTCATGCGATACTCAATAGGGTTGATGAATTTATTCAATACGTACTAAATATTAGCAAAATTAAAATTAATTATAGTTTCATAACATATTCTTACTGTGGTTAATTTTATATGCGGTAATATAATTTGTAATTTAATGTTGGTAGCATTTCACCTTGTATTTTTGTTATATAAAGCTTTTTTCGTTTTTAACATAAAAAAAATAAACTTTTATTCAATCACATTCACTTGCATATAATTTTTGTTAAAATTATTCTTCTTTAAAATATATGTTTTAGAGAAACAATACATGAATAGACTATATAATATGTTTTCTTGATTGTTATTAAAAGTATATATTATGTCAAAGTGGTCGAATAGAAAAATGTTGGCTGGGTGATTTGCTCTTATTACTTTAACAGATATATATATCAAGTATATTATATTTTATCTATATGATAAAATCTTCCTAAATCAGAAAATAACACGTCCATGTTTAAAGACATAACGTCTTTGTTGATCTTTATGCCGATTTCCACGATAATTCTTACAACTATATAATATATGTCTATATATGTTTAAATAAATCCCAGTAAGTTAAAATCTTTATAAAAAACGAGAGACAAAAAACAATTAATTTGTTTTCTTTTTTAATCTATTCCAGAAACATCTACGGTCCCTGATGGGGTATAATAATGTTATAACTAATTATGTACAAATGGATATTAGATCTTAGAAAATACACAAGATAGTTTTCATTCCGGAATAATGGAAGCTAATCCTATTAAGCATAATTATACGACTTTAGACTAAAATATAACTTAAGAAGCTTTTCCGTTCGCTTCGCTGGGCTTGAAATTCTTAATAATTATCGAGTAGTGAAATGAAGAGAGCTTTGTAGGCGGCAAAAGTATTAAAAAATTCCTCGACTCAAACCTATATCGACCAGTTTTGCATACCTCAAACGCAAACCTTGTATTCTATTATTGCCTGAAATTAAAAATATTGGTTATCTCAGCTTTAATATAATTAAATATGAGTAATTTCTGAGGATTGCAACATATTAACTCCTAAATAGAAGAAAACCAACTTATAATGGTAATAAATGGGAGCTATATAGAAAAATATTTTAAAACCTACATACTTACATTTTTCAAATTTTGTAATGACATCCCTTTACTAAATATATTGACATTAGGGCTATTCTGTAATAACAAACTCGAAGCTCACAGCAGGAGACGTTCGTGAAATGTCAGATGATATACGACGTTGACCACAATAATTATAAAATTTCAAGAATTCTCGCATCAAAATAGTATATCATCATAAGTCGGTTGTCAACATTTTAAGGTGACTAATAAAGTGAAGCCAAGATGGCCCAGTGGTAAGAACGCGTGAATCTTAACCGATGATCGTGGTTTCCGGGCAACCCCGGGCAAGCACCACTGAATTTCATGTGCTTAATTTGTGATTATAATTCATCTCGTGATTGTCGGTGAAGTTAAACATCGTGAGGAAACCTACAATTACATGTGTCAAATTTCACTGCAATTATGTCAAATGTGTATTCCACCAACCCGCATTGGAGCAGCGTGGTGGAAATATGCTCCAAAACCTTCTCCTCAAAAGAGGAGAAGAGGTTTAGCTCAGCAGTGGGACATTCACAGGCTGTTACTGTACTGTACTGTAATGAAGTGAATTCTTACAGAATTGTACTACTTATAGGATTTGGAAATAATAAATGCAAAGAGTGCGAATTCGTTCATTTAGATAACTATGATATAATTTAAGCCTCTTGTATATTTAAAGATTTACATATGTGTAATGATCCTGGTGTTCTTCAGACTGATGTTAGAACTGTAAGACTTAGACTATTCAATCAGAGAAATAATAAACCGTGTTTTTTATTCTTATGTGGTTATAACAATAATAATAATTTCGTCTGGATTGAAGCTCACTTAGTCAGCTATATTACTGTTACAGATAATACTTCTCTGTTATCAAGTACAGTACAGTACGAATAAACAAATTATAATTTAGCAAACTCCTAAGAGATATAAATAAAACCGTTCAAACATCCAAAAGTGTCTAAGACTTTTTACAGACCATATACTCACGAGATTTGTATCTTTTGTTATTCACTTTAAGAAAAGCTTGGCATAAATAATGCTCTATTCATCTTAAGACTTCCTTATGAATTCGCGTATGTTATAATCCATTCACTTTTTTAGTATATAAATAGAACCACTTAAATTTTGGAGCATTTTCAAAAGTATACATAAAAAAGTCACTTTGAAAACTAAAAACTAATCTATCTTCATGAACACATCAAGTATATTACATTTTATCTATATCATAAAATCTTTCTAAATCAGAAAATAACACGTCGATAATCTATATATTATAATATATTTAAAAAACGCGTAGTCAATCTCCATGAAAAAAGCATGTCGACAATCAAACTCTATGAAAAAAACAATAAGTAAATCTGTTCGCTGCGTAACCGAAGAATAAACCAATAAACTCAGTCTTGCTGTAAATTATAGTATAGTATACTAGTAAGGCTATCGAGACATAAAAAAAATCTCATTCTATTAAATTGCATAATCATTAACATGAAAATTACTAAGAACTCATGAAATGTTTAAGTTTTATAAAATTTCGAGTAAATCATTTCAGTCGAAACAGTTTCAAAATTCAGTACCAAGATTTGTAGGCTCTATAGAAAATCTAGAAATGTTGGATGTAAATTACAGTCTCGACGAACTAACGTGAATATGTTTTTGTACAAAATTGGCAAGTGAGTCAATGTTTGAGAGGTATGGCACTTGCCGAATTCCGGTAAAAAATATAGAAAAATCATCGTTTTCAAAGTATTATTTTTTTACGTTTTTCAACGTAACATCAGACTAATTAAATTGAAATTCCAATTTGGAAACCGTTTTGTATTTGTGTTTTCAAATATGTAGATAAATGCTAAAGGATCGAGCTCTGTGACTATGTGAGGTAGAAGCGAAGGGATATCCTGAATAGCTGCAATTACAACAAAGGGATTGACTTTGCATAGTTGTACAGGTATAATAACAGTTTTGTACACTTTACAGTTATGTTATTTTACTTGTTACAGCGGATATTTACCTTGCTAATTACACAATATTAAATAGCATAAGGGTCAACTCGACGGAATTGCAAGTTTAAATTTATGCATAGTATAAAGAATATCGCTACGACAGGTAATTTAAAATGCTCGTCTCTTGTTATCTCGTTAGTAGTCCTTTGCTGGTTTAAAAATTTGAGATGGGGCATCAACCTTTGGGTGGCTTTAACCTTTTTAGCTAGAGGAAAAACTTTCTTAAAAGACAGTTCCTATATTTTTAAATATATTTATAGCTGACTTTTCAGATGCTTATAAAATTGAACGTTTTAGACTACTTTTGTCTACATACTATTTAATATGTAGTATCTCAGATCAGCGCGTTATACAGTTGATATAAACTTTCCAGTTTTATAATATAGAAATAATTTATGGAAATACCTATTACGAAATGTAGAAAAATGACCACTTTAGTCCGCCACTTAATTATTTGATATAATTGTTCACAATATAGTTAATTTAATGTAGAGGTAACACCGCACGACTTTAAAGAGAAACATAGTCAATAAACTATACATATATACTAACTTAAAAATCAATAACTTATAAATTATAAGTTACTGATGTTTTTTCTTATTTTGACTTCTTATTAAAATTAATGCAGTGAATTTTTTAAAACGTCTTTTTCTTGTCTGCTTATTCGCTATAACTGTATTCTTGCAGAGTTGTTTTCCTGAAACAAAAATATACGGCTATGAAGAAAACTGTCCGACTAAAAATATAAGAAAAGCGTTCGTAGAATCTTTTCCTTTAGCTACAACGGTTATGTTGGCTGCACTTACTGTCCCATCTCAAATTTCCATCCTGGATAGTGTAATATTTGGTCACACATATCATGTTTGCGATGCCCGAGGGATCTGGGCTTAAGTTTGTTCACAACTTTTGATATTATTTCCTCTGGCATTTAAACTAAATTAAAAGTTTTACAAATGTTGATACATTTTAATATCATTAGATCTACGATAATGTTATTTTGGAATCCCAGCGATAATTACGCTGATGTTTGGGTTAATAGATGTAATTATTACGTAAAAAAAGCTAAACTAATTAGGCTTTGCTATTTTAAAAATAAAAAATCCCGAACGTTTATTAAATTTTCTTATAAAAAATATTTGTCTAGTATTATCTTTTAGAAAGTTAAAAAAGGTTATATAAGTATGTATGAATAAAACTTTAAGCCAAATACAACACTAAAATCGCTAATCTCCTGGCGAAGGAAACGCAATAACCACACCCTAATCCAGTTTTCTGCTTGTCGTTAACCGCAAGGTATATTATGCTTAAGCTACACATACAACATCAAATATTACGTAATATGTCTAAACTGGCGTTGTGTATAATCTTAAATCCATAAGTTTAATAGGAATAAAATATAATATAAATAATCAAGATTATCTTTATTGTATATAACTGTTGGTGTGTTAGAAAGCAATCGTCTTATTTACTTGGCTGATTGATATCATACTAACATAATATATTTGTTTTGTATTATATAAACGAAAGTTAATAAAGCAATGCTAGCATCTGAAAAGTGTAGAAAAAATAATAAGGATTATTCGGTAATTATTTCTTAATTAATATCTCTTAGTTGTATTCCAGCTGTAGAACACTTATGGGCACTTATAGAAACAGGTTTGTTTTATGAATATTTTTTATTATTTCTATATAACTACATTTGTAATGTAGATTAAATTCTTGTTTTTGATTTTTATTTACGGCAATTTTTATACGGAAATTAATATGTTGTGTAGGATGCCCTGCGGCAATGTCGAACGAGGATTTGAAAAAGGTACGCGTTGGACGCGGGCGGCCTAAGATCGGGATGGTTGGCGTTCTATGGGGGAAGCTTTCGTCCAGCAGTGGACGGTGATACACTGAGAAGAAGAAGGAACTAATATAAATAATATAACCTTCAGCGAAGGTTTTAAAAAAATATTGTGCGCGCAAACATATATGCCCTTTCTATCCCCTTACTCTCCTCCCAAAATCATAATTTCGGTCTGCTACACTCTTGACACACACCCGATAAAAATAATGGCTCAGTGATGGCTCAGAACTGTTTCAATCAAAATATCTAATAATATTATTCCAGTAATAAGTATTAATTCCTGAAGCTTTTCCTTATATTATAATACGTAATTGCAAGATCATCTTCAATACATTTCCTTTCTGGAATCGTATCGAAAATTACTGAAATCATATTACTATATTACAACTGGAATCGTTGGAACATGATTGGCTATTCGTTTTTATATTAAGCTAACATTGAGGTTCAAAATATTTCAGAATTAACGCCACGAGTAAAATCTTTTCTGTAATATTTGATTAACTATAAATCTATATTTAGTATTCATATTGCTTGCAATTAATATAAAAAGTGGACATAAATTTTCAAATCAGTTTCAGAATTGACGAAGCTTCACCATTGTGACGCAAGTACAAGGTCGCTGGAGACATTTAATATCCATAAAGAATGATGATAACATGCCGATGACTCTTTTGATTTCTTGTTACTTCTAGAAAAGACGATATCTTAGTCGACAATATTTTTCCATGGAGCATTCGAACCACCTAATCGCTCTACTACACGCAATCCATGACTCACAAAATTTTACATAATATTTGGTAAACCGCCAGCCGTAAGATCTGGTATTATGGGTAATTTTTATGACGCTGTCGACCCACCCTTTCTACCGTGTAACTCACTTAACAACGTGACAATTTTATAATATAACTAATTGTTTACATTGTACAATTCAATGTAACGATATTTTCAAACTTTAATACACATCTATACATTTGATCGTTGTCTTTTATTATGAAGCCAACGCTTGGTTTTTTCTAAATGTAATTTCTAGCAAAAGAGGACTTGTTTAATTGTTATAATACAATAAAAGATTAAGCTCATTTTTTACAAATTAAATTAAATTAAATTAAATTAAAATGTTTGATTAAAGAATTACATATTATTTTTATCAAACATGCTTTTTTTACTTTAATTAGGTTTATATAGGAACAGATACATATACAAACAATTTGAGTTTTAAATAAAACAATTATTAAAATTACTCGCTTATGTTCAAACAAAAGAATATAAAGAAAAAATACTTTATACTTCACACTTTAATTGGGGCTTTAATTTTATAGGGATGAAAACAAGTAGAAATTTTAAACATTTACATACATCCGATGTTACCGCGTTAGGTTCGTTTTAGAGCCGGAAGCGGTGCATGAAGCGTAACCACAAGTGCCTATGTATATATTATCTGGAACTTGCACACAGATTACGCTCAACGTAAGGGTGAGGCGTTGACGTACTAAGTATGGTTCAGCTAGCTTACTCTCTGTCGGTAACTGGAAATTTTGACTAAAGAACATATTCTCGTGTGGATGCTTACTATATAACACAATTAGCAGTTTGTCAAACTAAATACCGTAAATTAAACCAATGCGTATAAAATGCATATGAGATTTTGTTTTAACTTTATGTTGTTAATCAAACTTAAGAATTAATGTTGAATGAATGGTGTTGTTATTTGATTCGAAAACTAAAACTTAAAACATTTTACTTTTTAAAGTGTTTACAGATCGGGCATACAAATGTAAAACTAAAAAGTATAGTAATATTAAGAATTTAGATAGAAAAACGTCTCACTGAATTCAACTATTTGTGTGTTAAACTATAACATAGTCATACAAGTTCAAGAAGCTGCGGCTTATTGTCATATAGTCGATAGTTATTGTAATAGATATTCAAACTTCGATTTCGTCTTATCAAATTAAATAAGTCAGCTGTCGATTACGTGATTTATCGAATAGATCATTTAGATATATTTCGGCTTTTTCTACAAACGATATCTGCTCTCATCCGTCGGAGTAAGATTAACTAATTTTGACTGTAATCTGAATGGTGATTGATCGATGGCTGATGACGCGATTAGCGACCAATGAGCGTTTCGTATTAAGTCAGATTTGTAAATCTACATTGGCACATCATTCCGGAAACTTGCAGAAAGCGTTTCACAAAATTAATACGGGTGCCGTCGAGGATGCAATGAGACCGATATAAATTTGCTAAAAACATTTTAATAAATATAAACCTAATATTACGCGACAATTGTACAATGTTAGTTACAAAAGTAAGTTATAATTTTACAAAATTAATAACAATGCATCGATATAGTTCAAAAACAAATGGTAAACACATAACACATATAAAGTGTTTGCTTATTATATTATTTTCAAAATATTATTCATTGCTCTAAGAATATAAGAGAATACAGAGAGAAATTGATTGAACTAATAATATAAGACGATAAAGATATCGTTGTTTCTCTTGAACTTTATTTAAAGTTTGAAAATAAATAAAACCTATATACTAGTACTAATTTTTTAGCAAAGCAAGATAACATAACAAAATAATATCAGGTATATTGAACATAAGTACACACGCATAATCTGTCTTTTTATATTTTTCCAATCCTATTGTAAAGGCGTCCGCAGCGCGTGAAATGAAAACTTTATCGATTGCAACTTTTGTAATCGCATAAAATTCGCAAAAACTTCTTTGAGATAACATATTCCATATTATGTACAAGTAAGTACACAACGCTTTTATTAGTCATTAATGTTTAACCTTTTTTTCATATATACACATGTTCATTAACTGCTTCGCTTTAGTGGGTATTCCTCATATCATGAAGACCTTGGTTGATACTTGATAGTTTGGTTAATAAATATTGGATTGTTATATCGGTGTTAGCACTTTGATAGTGTCATATTCACGTGACCTTCGATTTCATATCATTTTGACATCCCACACAATTAACTTCACTAAAATAGCTACGCAAATGATTATAGTCTGTTCAGAGTGGTCACCGGGGCTGTCAATTAATCAGGATCATCATCATCATCAATCGTTTAGTCTGTTTATTTGGGATGACACTGTGCTTTAACTACGTTAAGAGGATTGTGAGACTTATTTAACGCTTGATTGGCTTGCGTGCTCAATTGATAAATAAGTATGATAAAATTCCTTTAATCGGATCATATGACACCCGCAGAGAGCTGGTTGCTCTCATCATTATTTCTTTTGATTATTATGAATATTTAATTTTAATAAAGTTTAGAGTATCAATAATGTATTGCCGATTTCAATTTTCAGGTTGATTTTTATTGTTAAAATAAGTTATGTTCAGTTTATATGTATGACCTATAAAAAAATATATTTTTTTTAAAATAAAAAATCCTTTATAGTTGCTTCTTATGTTGATAACATTTATAAAATTTAACGCTCGTCCAACAAATACATTGAGTAAAATTTACCGTTTAACGTGTCGTCATTGTCATTTTTCCTCTTTATTTTATAAATTTAAGCGGTGCGGTAACTGATTTACAGGAAGTCATTATACTATGTGAACTTCTCTATTAATATTTTACAGATAATATACAAATCTTTGTCTCAATTATTTAGTGTATACGTTATGATTTAGGCCAGGTGGACTATCGTAAATAAATTATGCTTTGACTAAATGCACTTTTACAATTTTCTTTATGTATAGATAAACGATTTGTTTTAATTAATACGATTTTCCGTCCATTTATTTTGTTTTTGGTACAATATACTCCACAAGAGTGTTGCCTTTTCATATGCATATTTTTAAATTGCATTGATTGATTTTATTTTCAATTGACTTCCATGTTTTTATTTCCAGACAGCATCACAATTTAAATTTTAGAATTATAGATGATTACTATTTTATATTCAATGTATATAATATATTTATACCTATCGGAAGAAATTAAAGAATGGAGTTGTATTCTTGATTAAAATATACTATGGAAGACTATAATAAAGATAAAGTGATGATACTGTGATGTTTTTATGACAATTATCGAAAATTAAATGCTATGGACCAATGCTCATGCCTATCCCTGGGCAGCGCAACTGCGTGCACACATGAACTGATTCATTTGAGTTTATATCTTGTACTCGTCAATTGATTGGTTAAAGGAAAACGTTGTGATGAAAGTTGCATGTGTCGCATGAAGCTATATCGCGTGTGTATCCAATCACCATCGAAGAATGTGGTGGAACAATCTCCAAGTCCTCACGTCAAGAGGATGTAATAACCTTTTGCAAAGCCTATTATTATTATTTTTTACTTAATAATATATTATAGAAGTCTTGAAAAATAAACAAACATTCCTTTGAATAAAATTATGTATGATATTTAAGACGTCTCAATTCCACTTAATATTATTATGAACCATAATAATATTATGACAAAAATGCGCTTGACATTGTCTAGTCTAAAATATAGTTATAGAATAACTTTTCTCGGACATCATCGAATAAATTGTTATTTTCAATTTGTTTTAAAATAAAAATATGAGTGTTTTCTTTTCTTATAACGCCTTTAAAATAAAATTTTAAAAATAGCACATACAATTTTCGAAGTTTCTGTTACGTAAGGAAATAAAGTCATATCTCCCTGCATATTAAAATACATAGAGTATTTATTCGATGACAAAGTTGACTTTCATGCCGATTTAAAATAGAATACTAACAGCCACTCAACGTAATGAAAGGCCGAATATCCATAAATGTATCGCATTTTACCATATTAGTGAGATATTGAGATCATTTTTTCTTTTGGATATTGGAACTTTTCAATTAATTACATCTCAGACGAAAATAAGTGCTTTGAATTTTTCAGACGAAAAATGCACAAGAAGAATTGTTGTTTTCGATATGATATTAAGAATTCATTAGAAGCCCGAGTGCCTGTTAAGCTAAAAACACCATCACAGATAAATACATTATAAAAACCGTAACATACGTTGGAAACGAGAATATTATTTTTTTCTGTCTGCGCTTAAGAGGATTTTGTTGAGAGAACAATGAAGTGCATGGAGTGTTAAGCTGATGAATCCAATGCTATGCTATTCAATCACTTTAAACGGCTTAACGGTTCGGAATGCAATTTTTATGACGCAGCGAATTGAATTACATTATTGGTTTGGTTTGGTTAATATACATGTTTTTCTTTCTTTTCATAAGTGATATATCTAATTTTGTTTGTGATACTGCCTGGATAGGAAAATATGTAGGCACATGAAAAATAATAATAATCCAAATTAAAAAAGCACTTCTCTTGAGAAGCGGGTTCCTTGCCTTTCCTTTCCCCCCAAACTTCGGTTTGATATTATTATGAGGCAGAATTTCCTCAGATAGATTCAGGCTTTCGTACATTAACGAATAACGAGTAAGCCAGTGCAATTACAGCCACAAGGGACATAACATATTAGTACCCAAGGTTGGTGGCGCATTGGCGATGTAAGCTATATTTAACATTTCTTACAATGCCATTATCTATGGGCGTTGGTGACCACTTACAATCAGGTGGCCCGTATGCTAATGCGCCTACCTATAAAATAAAAATAAAAAAAGCCGCTTAACTTTATTTTATATTGCAATATTTATAAAACACATATAAAATATATTCCATGTAAGAGTTTTACCCGTTGGACGATTGAGTAGAATCTAGTCCAGTAACTATAATAGTTTGTAAAGTATGTACAAGTTTAAATATGACTAAGTAAGTTTCAAATAAGTCTTAAAATTAACCGGAGTTATGCCACGCTAAGTGACCTTTTGATAAAGTATACCTACATAGTTTCGTTAGTTCCGTTTGTGGCTTGAATGCACTTCGAGGTGTTAAGGAATTTCTATTGACTTAAACTTACTAAAATTATTGCATATTGTATATTATAACGTTTAGAAACTTCCTTTAAGTTTTATAGCCACTTTATAAACATAAGATTGCATTGCTGCAAGAATTTGAGGCGCTTTATCCCTGTGTATAAATGAACACGCGCAATGTATATTTTGTGTCGATGAATAGTAAGAATTTACTAGCGCTTTGTGTCTTTGTGATCGTAGGAATAGTCCTTCAATTCAAAGTCACCTCAGCATGCTATGGAGTGAGCTATGGTCGGATTGTGTTTGAAGTATAAAATCAGAAATAAGACTATGTTAATTTCACTTTGTGGTAGAGCTTTGTACAATACCGTGTAGGTACCAGCCATTCGTGACATATTCTATCGCCAAACAGTAAAACATTGTGTTGTCCTGTCCCGGTTTCAAAAAAAAACTGAGGATCTACGGTGCCTACGTCCGCTCGCGTCTGACGTATGCGGCACCCGCCTGGTACGCACTCTGCTCAGCGTACCAGAAGCGGAGGATCCAGATCCAGCAGAACCGATGCCTGCGCCTTATAGTAGGAGCTCCGAGGTACGTCAGAAACGACGTCATACATAGAGACACCAGGACGACCACCGTGGAGGAGTTCGTCCGCCACCTCGCGCGCAAGCTGTTCGCTAGAGCGGACAGCAGTGTGTGCGGGCACCTCCACGGTATAGCACCACTACATGCTCGACCACCAGAGGGGCGTCCTCTACCCCGTGAGCTCCTACTGTCGCCGATCACCTGCCCCGGCGCAGGCACCGACGACGATTTGGAGGACGGAGGATAGGACGACGAAACCACCGGATGTGACAACTCAAGGACCAGACAACCACCCGATGAAGACAACCACCCGACGAAGAAGACCACCAGGCCTAACTAGGCCTTGACCTGTTAGGTCAAAATGACTGACACGGCAGTTCTGACTGCCGGTGAGGACTTGCCCGGGTAGAGGGGGAAACCCCGGGGCCCGTACCCAGACTAGCTTCATGGGCCAGTCAGGAGGAACCCTGTTGTTGGTTTCAAAAAATAATCTCCTTAGTTATATAGGAAAAATTCTTCAAACTTTATTGAATGTAATATATTGTAGTTAGTTATAACTAAACTTTTATAAAAAATATATTTATGTAATACTAAAATATGTTATCATGTATAAGAAAAGTGGCAAATATTAAAAAGAAAATAGGGCTACCAGTACTTTCCAGTCATAAATTTAGGCGTGTATTAACATAATATTTGAAGAGGTGAAGGAAAAATTTAAAGGACGGGCCTGCTAGACCCTTCGGGTTCCTCTTTAAGTATATATCCACTTCGCAGTTTCAATTCCAATTTAGGTCTTTTCTGATATAGCAATCGGGTTTATTATAGCGCTCGATGAAATGTTAAGGGTAACGGGTTCAATGTATCGGAAAACTGAAAACGTAGTAAGTGGCAATAAAAATTCCCACCGTTCTTTTGTAGATTGGTTTATAAAAGATTATACTTGTAAATAGAAGCCGTATTTCGTTTCGAAAATCAAAATCGAGTGACAGCCCATATGTGTCCCATTGTTGGGCAGCAGTATAGTCTGGAGTTTATTCACCAAGGCGACTTTGGGTTCGGACACAAACGAGCTAGTCCAAAATGTTATCAATAAGACATGAATAATAGAATAAATATAAAAGAAATGGTGCTTGCCCGGATTTGAACCTGAATTATTTATGTTTAATTCATCATGAGTCTTTGAATTATTTTTAATGATATAGGTTAGCGGACGGGCAAATGAGCGACCTGATGGTAAGTGGTCATCATCGCCCATAGGAATTGGCGATGTAAGAAATATTAACAATTGCTTGCATCCCCAATGCACCACCAATCTTAGGAAAGATAATGTTATGTTCCCTGTGCCTGTGTAGTTAACTACTCACTCACCCTTCAAATTAGAACATTTCTTACATTGCCAATGTCTATGGACGTTGGTGACCACTTACCATCAGGTGGCCCATATGCTCGTCTGCCAACATATGCTATAAAAAAAAAGAACGCAACAATATTGCTGCTTAGCGGTAGAAAATCAGATGAGTGGGTGGTACGTATCCAGACGGGCACAAAGCCCTACCACCTAGTTAAAAGTTCTAAAAACCTGTCCATTTACGATATTTAATTAATAAAATGTATTCATTTTTTTTAAATTGTATATAAAATTATATATTGGTAATTGTTACTGTTTCTATTTGCTTAATAAAATACAAAGAAAACATATTTAAAAAATATCCTCGACCAGACATTTGTTAGCTCTTGCACATGGCTAAATATATATACATTTATATTTGTTAATAAAATATGTTATACATTAAAATAATTTAAAAAATGTATTGTATAGAATCTTGAAAACCCCATCATGCGGTTGAGCGCGTAGCCGTATCCGATGTTATTTCTTACACAGTTGATCTACAGCCGACCGAGCGCAGCGTGTGCTTCACCCAGCTCATATCCTTTATAATGCCCCATAAAAATTGTGTCAATATTAAATTTAATTGCTTTATTTTTTTCTTTTATTACCAAAAATTTTAATAGTACAAAAAATATACACATACTGGTGAAGTTACTTGTATATATTATGAGATATCCGTTTCGCCTTTGATTTGGAAAGCACTCATCCCATGAAATTATCTGACATCATGTGTTACAAGCAATTATTGCGATACAATCAGTATTAAACCAAGCGGTACATCCGCCCGTACTATTATATCTTACCAAAAGCCTTGAGGCCTATTTACTAGCGTTTAATCAAGTACCTTGAAATATCTCTCAAACTGATCTTCAAATTCCGGATTTATCTGGATATTTTTATTTAAGTAAAGCTTAGAAGGAAGTTGGTATTTATTTATATTAATTAATTGTACATTCAAAAAAAAAAAGGATATTTCCCATTGTTTTGAAGTCAAAAATGGTTATTTATTACTTATACGTTAGTAACAGATGCTACGCTGCTGGACTTTTCTGTAGACATTTTGAAGTACATCTTCAGTTTATATTTCTACAAACTGTAGTAAATTAAGATATATAGAAAGCCACACTAAATTATCGATTTCAAAATGATCACCACCATCGATATTATTCTAGGATTGATTATAACTGGTATAACGGCTTGCAGGCTCGACAATAACATGTATAAGGTAACAATGTCAAACTAAGAGAAGTTTTCAAGTTTTTTTAATATATAGCCATTAATTAAGTTATTAATACATAAAAAGCTTGATCCTTTTAATTTAAATTGGAACTTATTTAAAATTTAAATAACGCTTAATTAACCTGGAAATTGAGTGCCACGTTAGCTAGGTCCTAGGTTTAAGACCAGAGTCAGGCCAATAAAAAGTTTTCTGTCAAGAAATAATTCTCAGTAAGAAATCATTTACACTTTCGTGCCTCGGAAAGCACGTAAAGCCTGTAACCCTGCGCCTGAGTATCCCCCGTCCGTGTCGGATTGCGGTCCCATTGGATTATGAAAGCGAGAGAATTGACAGTGTATTTATGTTTGTATGCAATATCGGTTTCAGTTATCAGATTATAATTCAAATTCAAATTCGAACTTTCCTATTATTATTTCTCTATAAATGATTTTTGAATTTCTTATTAAGGTTATATATTACTTAATATACTTGGAGTTGAAAAACTATATTATAAGCTTGTATCAGTTTTCTACCTGAACTTAACTAGATGAAGTTTTGACAAGTATTTCTCGTTTATATTGATTGCCAGGCTTAATAACTACTTTATTTAATCCTTCCATCTATTTATCATACCTGGATATATATGGATGTATTTTCTTTTTAATTCAATAATGTTTTTATTAACCTGGAGAACGGTGATCAGTATTATAGATTGTCCTTTCAAATCAATAGTTTGTTGAAAACGGTAGGCGTGACCGAAGCTCGTCAGGTGACTATTGTACTGTAAAAGGAAATGCCGTACGTTATTCAAACATATCAATTATATTAAAAAATAGTCTTGTATATCAATAATATTAAAAAATCACTTTTAAACGTCGTTATACAGGAATAAATTAAATTTATAGGTACACTAGCTGTGACCCAAGGCTTCACCCGCGTATAAATAATAAAAATAGAATAAATTATTGTATTACTATAATAACACATGTTCTTTGTGTGTACCAATTTTAATCAAGATTGGTCAAGCCGTTCTTGAGTTATAAGAAGACACACAGACAGACAGACAGATAGACGAAAATGAAAAAAAATAGTATAATGAATCACTGCATCATAAAACGATTATTTATCACAAACTTAGGTGAAAAAATAAAATGTACAGACAGAAACAATACATTTATATAGTAGTATAGATAAGTGACGTTGACATTTATTCAAGCTCATTTACATATATAAAAAATAGAAAGGACATAAATTTGGTGAAAAAAATATTTATTATATTTTATTACATCGGGAGATTAACTCAATTTCAAAGCAACAGGTGAAACATCTGTTAAAAACTAATGCTATATATGGAACGACATCATAAATTATACCACTATTCAAATGCACCGAAATACCTCAAAATTCAATACGGCACTTAGAATTATTATTCATAGCAAGCCGCTATTGCCATATTCATAATAGAGTTGGTTAAACTATTATGATTCAAAAATTTTGGTTTTGAATACAAAAATAAATTGTACCAACGAGTTAAAAATCAGCATTTTAAAAGAAAATTGGCAAGGGAAGAAATTCGTGTAAATGGAGACAGAATTAGCTTAATATATGGCTATTAGTTGTATCCGCTTTTGTTTTTATATTTTAAAACTCCTTGCTCTGGTTGGCACGGACGGCCAGCGTACTCACTGTAGTGTATAGCGCCATGGGCAGTGTTATTTAATAAGAAAATGACGCCAAGTCGCAAGGTGGATCTACGATAACTATATGAAAACTTTTCCTATTATTTACTTACACAATAAAAATATTTAATAGTCGTTAAGCAATATTGTTTTAGGTTTTAAGAATTTTAGCATGACAAAAACCATATGTACTAGTTTTCTTTATTCTTCTCCAGTCTATGCGTGTCCCATTGCGATTTAATCTCAATGTAACTATAGCCTCATAGATCTTTATATTCCAATCTTAAGAGAAGTAAAGGTAAATAAACAAAATAATAATAATATCTGGGACATAGATACTACCACCGGTTTGGAAAAGAAACACCCAGCCCTGAAAAGAACCGGCGAAAGAAACTCAGCGGGTTGGTTTTTTTTTTGCAAAGTTAAGTTTCGATTTTTACAAAGTGTAAAAAAAGAAATAGCCATGTGGCGATCGTTATTTCCAAGATGTGTTTTCATCCACAAATTCATTAATTGTATAATAACCTTTAGCACAGCGTTCCTTTATAATGTTTTATTTTAATTTAGCAACTGAGGCATTTTAAAAGCTTTCTGGGATCGTGTTGTAGAACCGTATACATTGCCCCACAAAAGAGTTACTGACTCTACGCAGTCTTCAAACAACTTTGATATTGAATTGACATGACACGCAATATATTTGAAAAAGTCTTGAATTATAATCGATGGTATTCATTATGGATTCGTAAAATATGGCGTTTTAAATATCGACGGACCTGTTGTCGGTACTTTGGAAGTAGAATTGATTGATATAAGTAGTTAAATCGAACAGTGTATGTTATAAATAAAGATTTATAATAATTATTATTATATTAATTATTATTGAATTATTGAACAATTGCAATTGCAATTATTAAATTGTAAATGGATTGTAAATTTTTATTATCATAAGAGGTGCCATTCTGTTTTCAAATGACTTAATTAAATGACGTTAAGACCAAAATGGGAAATAATTGTAAAATAGAAGCGAACAGTGACGGCAATTGAGACTTAAAATAAATGCTAGAAAACGGAATAAGAGTTGTTTCTTTAAATAACTGAACGTATCCAACAGTATGTATTTATCAAGAACAACAGTGTAGTGCACAATACAGTAGAGCTAGTAGCAAATCTCTAAGGATTATTTATTTCTACATATTTAACGCAACAGTAATGTAATGTTTAACAAATTAATTAAGCAATAAAATTAACTATTGCAAGTATATTGTAATATGTTAACTAAATTATATCATTAATGTGGCTTAATTGTAGCATTTAACTCACGTGTACCAAATTGTATTATTATTGTTATAATTGTGTTGTTTAATAATAGAATCAATACTTGTAATGTGAAATCAATTATTCTGCACTGAATTAATTTTCATTTAATTTTGAGACAGCATTATGTATTTATTTACATAATTAAGAAGGTTTATATCTAGTAAATAGGAAAGTCATTATATTCATAGGATGATTTATTTGTTAAACAAAACCCCATTTTTATTTTATTAATAAATTAAAAATAATTTGAATATTATTATCTATATGGAAAATAATCTCCGATATTAATTTCTTCAGTTGTTTTAATTCGTTGTGTAAACTCTTTTATGAGGACGATTTGTAAAGTATTTTTTTAATGCATTACTCATATTGTAGTTAATTCTTAATCTATATGTACATGGAATAGCTTGCGATACATATTATTTTAAACCAACCAACCCATGTCAAAGTAATTGTTCTATATTCAGAGATTAATTACAAAAACTTAAGGTTTCATTTTAAACATTACGATTACCCGGTAAGCTAATATTCGAATCAGTCGTACATAAAAGTATGAGTAACAGCCTGTAAAAACACTGCTGGCAAAAGCCTGTTCTACTCTAGTGAAGAAGCTGCTCCAATATGGCGGTGGATTGTATGCCCAGAATGTCATCGGTGCAAGGTTTCCTAGCAAATGTTTTGTCTAAAATCAAGCTCGAAAATAATTATAAAAACAATTTAAGCATATGAAAGTTGAGCGGTACTTTTTCAGATTTGAAAGAATATTCTTCGATTGAGATTCTCGTGGTCTAATCACTTGTTTTATATTTAAAATAATTAAGTCCGCATAATAAATAATAAATTATTAAAATAAATTGTAAATGTTCGTTTAAAAAAAAAAACTGCAAACCTACCCTTGTACCAATTACGACAACTCAGAGGGCCCTTATTTGAGAAACGATGATGTGAAAGATTGGGTTTAAATTTAATTACATATTCTATGACATATCGTGAATTATTCATACGTCCATTTTTATATTGAAGCGAGTACAACTCTCGTTTTTTTTAGTAATCAAATGTCCGTCGGAGTGTCATACGTGCCCTATGTGTATCATTTCTATTGTTTTGATTCACTGTATTGTCGACGCGCCTGCATGTTGTTATTTCCAACCAGTATCAGAAACTAAATTCAAGAGAAGCTGAGGACTAAATCAATTTTAATTGGACTCGAATATATTGTTACTTATGCTTAGATTTGATTTCAATAATAAGTAAGCTATGTAATTTTAAGAAAGGTATATTTTATATAAAAATTATTTTGATTTGTCTATATTTATTAAAAAGTAAGAAAATCAACAAGGCGTGTAGTCAAAGAAATTATAATTTTAAGTAGGGTTGAAGACTTTAAAAGGGCCTTTAGGCTGTGTGATTTGTGTGTGTGTGTTCGTTTATTTTTATAATAAAATAAAAAATGAAGTAAAAAAATAATTTTAAGTTAAATGCGTTTATTTTGTATAAAGATAATGATAATGTAGATAATGAACTAAAAGCTAAAAAATAACGATTAACGATAAACGATTTTATTTTTTGTCTGATCAATGACGACTGGTACCAAAGATCTACCGAATTATTACTTATTGACGTAATTGTTTTGTTTTATTATAAAAATAATAGTAGATGTTAACAAACAAAATACTTTTGATGGATTTGAAGGATCGTATTTATTTTTTGATTAATATTAATTAGAACGCCAACTTGCTTCAGTATATTTCTTCTAGTGTATTTCCGGGACATATAATTTATACATGGTTAACTCGTGATTTCCGTTATTACAATACTTGTATGAGGAAATCACAAATCCATAGTTTTCATATTAATATTTATTAATGCGTGATACCGGATAGCTCAAAAAATTCCCGGATTTATTCGTAGTAAATAAACGTTGAAGGTAATAAAAAAAAAAATTCGTATATTTATTTTTTAATTTTAATGTAACGAAAAATATAATTGTATATTTCCTTGATGATTTTTTTTTCCAACGTGACCAAGATATCTAAGACTTTTAAGTATTCATAAAATATGAGCTTTGCATCAGTTATAAAAAAAAAATACCGAAAAAAATAACGAGTTCAAAGATTTGCCTGAATTTACAGTTCAAATGAAAAAACTGTTGAATCCAACTCATAGATAAAATCGGTTCATAAATAAAAAAATAAATAACCATATATTCCCAAAAATTTTTTATATATATTTTAATGAATTAGTAAGCCGGCTTCTATATTTATAAACCAACTTATAAAGGCTGGACTTTATAAGTCAGTTGATAAAAGTTGATTTACTTCGCTTATCCACTTTAGATCCGTGGACATAATCTGTTACAGAATATTTACCGACATAATATGGATATTTAAGCAAAATGTTTTATATCAAATACGAGACGTAGAATAAATAAATACAAAAGGTCTTCAAAAACCATCTTTTGTTTTAAACAAACCTTAACCTCATATCTTCCCTTTTGTTACTTATAAACATTGCTTAACGAGTGACTAGTTAAATAATGTTGTCTTCTTCTTTCAAATGTCAAGTCAATTATGACAGAAAGAGTGAAATTAGTGTTTAACTAAACCGTCACTACACAACGTTTATCAATTAGGATGACATCGACGACGACGGCGTTTTATTTTTGCAATACTTTAAGCCAACATCCATAAACTTATATTAAATGATGCGGCGCGTTTTGGAAAAGGTTTGACTATATAATACATAACAGGCAACGTCTGCCGACGTTAAGTCAATAATTACATTATAGTAACAATTAATATACAATTTCCAATACCTACTATTATATTACTAATTGTATTAGAAATTCCATCGGATATTGCATGAATTATAACCTGCCGTGCATGTTGTATAGGGTCCGATGAGTTGATGAGACGCTTTTAGTGTTCGTAAAGCGTACGTAAATTATGCTCTACATATATTCCAGACCAATCCTTCCTTATACACGTCTTCGTATTTAATAATTATACGTGTTACTGGATATTGTATATATTAATAGATGCTTTCAGTATCGAATTTATATATATGTAAAGCCAATCTCAAGAGAGATTAGCCAACTGCGCAGGAGATATTATAGTGCGCAAACACAGGGGCACTCTCTTTTCCTTAGCTCTCATAATCCAATGGGACGGCAATCCGACACGACCGGAAAGAGTTCAGGCGCAGGACCAACGGCTTAACGTGCTTTCCGAGGCATGGGAGTGTACACACTTCCAACTTCCAGACTCCGGGCTGCTACTGAGAATTCTCTGACAGAAAAACCCAATAACTATTTATTGACCCGACCTGGGAATTGAACCACTATTATTATTATTGAACCACTATTACTATGACACTATTGTGCACGGATCATTCAGTTCACTGATTGATTTCAGTTACATTATAAACGAATCTAATCTATTTTAAGCTTTAGTAATTTTCTCAATTTTAAGTCTTTACTTTTTACCATAGTAATTACCATAGTACAAACTAACGCCTTTATAAGAAAATGTGTAACTGATCCTGATGAAAACAATGTCAAAAAATAACCGTTGTTATAAGACGCTGACAGCTGTTGCACAGCTCGGCTGCAGATGCTGTGTGATTTGCTGAATACTTAAGTCAATAGTGCAACGGCCACTAAGCGAAGTTAAAGTCGCAGTTTATCCTGACCCTTTGGATTATAGTCGTCCCCACTCCCAACACAAGCCGTACGCTTGATTGGAAGGATACATAGGAATTAAGTAATTCCTAAAAATCGGGCATTGCTATTATTATTTTATAAAAAAAACCTTTTCTCTTGTACTCATATCGTTTTTGGATAAAAATAATAATAATTATTACTAAATAATTGTAGTTTTGATTTTGTTCTTTATGTACCGATTTTGATTAGCTATGCCGTGACGGCAAACGCATGACGCTCTCTTATGACATCACGTCGAACTCTGATTACTCTCTACTTCATTGTTTGTCCGTCTCGCGTATACAATAAATTGCTATATATTATAAAATACATATAGCATCTAGAAGTGAAACTGATTTATATTAAAATCTCGAATTGGTCTTTTTAAAAAAAGAATACCAAATCATATAAATTGATGTAAATTACTCAAATTGTCTTAAAAATCCAAATAACACAATTGCACATATTCAACAAATCACAAGTCGCACCTAAATGAATTTATTACTTCACCTTTCTGTCCACCAACAAAATAGTGATTGTGAATCAGCATCCGTCTTTTTTTTTTAACAACGCTGTTGTATGGATCAAGGGATCTCCTAACTATACTATATTGTATTTATATTATATACTTGTTATTTTAGTATGTACGGATAATATTTTATTAATATAATTATGTATGTGTATTTTATATTTATATTGAAATTTATTTATTAATTACATTTATGTTATTGTATTTATTATTGCCACACCGCCTCATATCCTATGAGTTGGTTGCCAGGAAGATATACTTATTTAGGTGTATTCCATGATTTGTATTTTTTTTATATAGAATAGATAGGTGGACGAACATATAGGATGGAATACAGCAATACCAAGTACTGCTGGCTGGTGGTGCTGTCTGGATGGTACTACCCAGACGAGCTTGCACAAAGCCCTACCATCAGTAAATTTTCTGTGTGGTCTACAATTAAGTATAAAGTAAAGTATTTTATTATTATTTTACTTCAAGTTTAATGATCGGTTTTCTTTAATTACAAGTTCTTTCAATAACGATGTATCACATTTAACTGGCGTCTCGTAGAAATTGTTGTTGTATCTATAATGAAACATTCCATATTTCCTGATTTTTAAAATATTTTTTGTAAAGAATTTATGGAAGTGAATACTATACCAGTAATACACTAGTAAAGAGGGCAAAAATACAACTACCAACGAGATTGTGGATTACAACCCAAAATGACGATCCATAATAGAAATAATAATTCCATAACAGAAAGAAGAATCCAGAATCCTAAGGAAGTGAACTGGCACACATTCTGTGAAAATGAAGTAGTAGATACATTAAAATAACATAAAGATAAATAAAAGGTAAGAAACGCCAAAGACACGGTAAACATGTCTGTGGAGATACAAGAATAAAAAATAAATATTCCGTATAAACAATAATAATAATATAAATAATAACCGATAATGACAAATACGTGAGTATTTCTATTTATTTAAAAAATATTATTAATGTGAGATTACGATGAACATTATCATAGCTTTAGCACGCAACACGAACTAGTTTCGATCGAGAAACTCAACATAAACATGGATCGAATAATAAAGTAAATGTATGTATAATTGCTCCGATAAATTGCGCCGAGTACTTGCGTCGAACATCTGATCTGATTCAGTATTGGACTCGTTCTGTTAGCTTATTATCGATCGGACATTTTAATAAACGGTATTTAAGTGTTTTTAATATAAATTATCAGCATTACTGTTATAAACATTTAAATAACATAAGCTGCAGAGGAACAGGAAACTCCCTATCCCTGATGTGAAATGCTGATATATAATACGATAAACAGTAACAATGAAGTCATAAGTAAAGATCAGGAAGATGCTTCTGTTTTTAAAAAATATTTGCTGATGTACCAGTTTTGACAACAAAGTCACTTATTTCTTCTCCAATTGTTGCCGAGTTATCGAGCAAAGAAAATGTTAGAGAATGTTATGCTAACTTTTATTTATCTAGTATAAGCACTAATGACATAATTAGTACATTCAAGTCATTAGAAATTAAGAAAACAGCAGATTTGTGGGGTTTATCTGTAAAGGTGATCAATTCAATTATTGATGTGATTGCACCCTACTTTGTAATAATTTTTAATAATTGTGTTCAACGTGGTATATCCCCTGACGTGATGAAACATAGCAAAGTAATTCTAATATTTAAATCTGGTAGTTCTTCAACTTCAACTTTAGCCAATCTCAGTAATATCAACCCTCAGCAAAATATTTGAATATATATTTTAAATCATTTACTTTGCTCACTTTACAGACACGATCTGCTTCATAGAAAACAATTTGGATTCATGAGGGGTGGCTTAACAACTGAAGCAGGCATTGAACCTATTAAGAATATCTATGAAGCCTGGGAGGAGTCGCAGGATGCCTTAGGGATTTTCTGTGACTTATCCAAAGTTTTTGATTGTGTTCAATATGAAACTTTGGTCAGGAAATTAAATCACTATGGAATCAGAGAAGGTGCGCTCGACCTTTTGACTTCTTATCTTAATAATATAATTCAGAAACGTAAACGAAAACGTAGACCACGTTAATGGGAAAAGATCTCCTGGGGTCTCAGTTGGCATGGGGTCCCTTAAGGATCAATTATTGGTCATTTTCTATTCCTCATATATATAAACGACCTGCTCGTTCTTGTAGGGAACAAACATGACATAGTATTTTTTGGAGATGATACCTCTTTAGTTTTTAAAATTAAAAGAAAACAAGTACAGTATGACGATGTAAACAATGCTATCTCTGATATAGTACATTGATTTAGTGTCAATAATCTTATATTAATAATAAAAAAACGAAAGTTGTAAAATTTAGAGCGCCAGTTGTTAAAAATGTAAAAGCGGATGCACATATCAATAGAGAGTGGATGGATCTAGTTGAGTCTACTGTATTTCTTGGCCTTACTGTTGATGCCATGTTGCAGTGGGCCCCCCATATTGACGGATTGGCGAGTAGACTAAGCTCAGCGGCTTTTGCAGTTAAGAAAATAAGATTATTTACCAATGTTAATGCGGCCCGCCTTGTATATTTTAGTTAGTTTTACAGCATAATGTCTTACGGCATTATGCTACTGGACACAGCTATACAATATATTACCGTTTAGTTATAGAACGACTAGTAAGTTTGCCCATTCCAATATCCATTGTGGTGGCCTAAGCAAAGCCCTAATCCGGAAAAAACGCTAATGATAAATGTTATTTAAACGTTTATCCTTCGATCGATAGTCAATATATAATAATTATTTCATACTGTGAAATATTTACATGGCCTATACATGCCTGATAACCATAACTATACAACTTTTCAATGATCTCTAGTTTGTTTCTGAAAAATTCGAGCAGTCCGACGAAATTTTACTCACAAGTGTTCTTAACACCTAAGTCGTGCCCGGAGATGCAAACTCTTCAACATTTTAACCAGCACATACCGGTCACGTTTCCCCAAACAAATGTTTTCTTTGCATGCAGTGTTGAAATTATCTATTTTTTACATATTGAATTTATAAACGAATATATAATATTTTAAAATATGTGTTTATGCACCGGCCTCGGACAGGCCTTTGTAACAAGTAAAAATTTAACACCTTTAGTTAAATGTCTGTTAAAATAAACCCAAATTAAGACAATAAAATTAAAAAGAGTTCAGTTATTATTATTAAGTAAATAAGTTCCTCCATATTTCTAATTATTTAATTTATTTCGTTCCTTGGACACACAGTTCTCGCAAGTATTGTTTTTTATCGTGTTATTTTCTATTAACAAAACTTTATTTGATTCGACCATTTATTGTGGCTTGCATATTGCAGCTGTGAGTGCGTGGAAACATGTCTGCTAATGGCAGCCTGGTCTACACTAGCACACTAGTCACGTAGAGCAAATCCGTTCTTCTCAACTTCGAGCGTATAAGGCACAGCACTAATAACGAATTCGAATTACGTTATATAGGAAATGATTCAGTCTTAACATGTTATGATATAATCTAAATACGAAGAGGCATTATATTTTAGGAAAGATGGGAAATGTTTAAACCCAAAATTGCTATTTGCTTTCATAAATTCTGATATATTTCGCATTAACATAATTTTATGTGATTTAGCTGCGAGAGACGTCGACGGCAGTTTGGCAAGGATAGAAGGAAAATATTTATAAACGCGTAAATTTAACATTTCGTCGTATTTATTTATGTCAAATATTGAAAGTAAAAGTATTTAATTAATTGTATGTTGTATGTTGGTTTAGTAAACAATGAACAGATACGGCCAGATAATACAGAGTTGTTAACATCTCGATCCAATTTTCAAATGTAAAAAAATAGGGCTATCCGAGCTTTTTTTTCAATTCTCTTCTCTTGGGAAATAAGTTGCTGGATCTTAGGAAATTATCCTTTACATCAGACCAATAGCCGTTAAGCGTTGGAGTAACACACGGGAGATTTAAGTTAGAAATCTTTTATATTTTCAATATATCTTCTTTTGTTACATTTTTTAAGACCTCTAGCTACATTTTCAAGTTAGGGGGCTTCATTTTTTATTTTAGGAAAAACTAGCAAATTTGTCACCTTAGACCTGAACACTGACACTGCAAGAAATAAAAACCATTTTTCACACTGCCAACAATGGAATCTAAGATATTTCTTGTGTCTGTAATTACCTCGAATAAGGCATACTTCGAAGTGAAACACGTGTTGATTTGAGTATTGATTTTTGACCCACCCAAGATACGCAAACATCTAGCCTCGCTAAGCTCAGAACTAACAGAAGAACTATAACAAAAGTTTAATTTATCTTTTATCTTCTAGCACTATCGGCCAGTTAGCAGTGTCTAATGACTATGCTAGAAACAACCTACTTATATTTGGATAGTTGTATAAATATAATGCTAACTGCAGAATTATCGAGACATTTTGAGGATATTTTTAATTATTTCAGTAACTTGATTTATAGGATTTTTTTAACTGAAAATTGGAATTTATTCGGACATCGTTTTAAAATGTTTCCAGAATCGGCACGTTTTCACAGAATTAAATTAATGACCACTGTTATTATCCAAAAACATTGGTTAATTGCGGATCCTTATATCAATACATGTATACGTATAAAAATAAAATAATTAAAGAGAACTTTAAAATTACTTTCAGCAATTGTTTTTAAATATTATTTTTACAGTAAATTAAAACAAAACAGATCAATTTATGAATAAACTTAATTCGCGTCAGCTTTCCTGAGTATATATGTGACCATTTTTTATAACTCTGTAATATTGTTATATAATTGTAGGAGAAGAAAAATAAGAACAAGGCTCTTTATAAATGTAGCCATAATAAGTATAGGTGTTGTGAGAGGCTAATTAAACTCCATACATTATTCTTACAGGATTTATTTCCTCGGATCCAAATGACTCCAACAGAAAGTCTTCGAGGGAAGGAAGTCAACAGCGAAAAGCTCTTCGAGCTCAAAATCACCTTGCCAGTGTAGAACACATTGCCTTTGTCAAATATGTGACAACAAGCACAAAAACCACAAATCAATGATCAGCAAAAAGGGCTACTAAGGGTGAGAATCGGAAAAGCAGAAGCCACCTACAATAATGACTCTTTAGAGTTACAAGAGAAACAAATGACTCGCCATATGACAGTCTTATTTCCATTGGTGGAATTACAACCTTTGTCGAAGGTGAAACAAGGCACGCGGAGAAATCAGAAAACAACCGCATCGTAACCAACAAACACAGATATGGCTGGAAGACTATTCTCGCTAGAGCCGACGGAAAGCGATAATCTTAAGTACTGGGAAGTGCTAATGACAACGTGGGTGACCGGAGTATCAGTGCGTGCGTTCAGAGAAGAATCTAAAAATACTTGTATATAATCTTATTTCAGAGAAGCACCTAACTACGAAGAGCAGCTACTAAAACAATAATATTACATACTAAAACCTTCTCCTACTAGCTGCATCTTCTGGTTTAAACTTAATGAATATTGGTTGATTAGTTTTTCTAGTTAGGTCATACATTAAAAACGTATGACCTAACCAGAAACTCTACATTTACTAGTATAGGAAAAAGCTTTTGTTGAGAGATAACATAAGAATAATTACGACTCATGTACAATTTTAAAATTAATATTATTTAAATTTTAAACTTTTATAAAAAAAATCGTGAGATGTGATGTTGTTAATGTTAAGAGGTTAGCATTATTTTGAACATAGTAATATGAATATGGTACCAATTACGTGTAGTGCACATATATATTATAAAGTCTTCATTACAATGGGTGTTCTGAAACATTAACTATACTCTTAACTATCGGAAGTATTGTGTATGTGACATTGTATAAAATTATACATTTTAAACAATGAAATAATAACCGAATTATGTCATGAGTTTTTATAAACTTTGTAGGCTTAACTGGTATTTAATCCCTTGAAATATATTTGTCAAAGCCTTCTTTGTAAATAATACGATTTACGTTTTATACTTATATTTATAATTACAATAAAAACAGAAAAGAGTTATTACACTTAATTACTATATTTGGTCAATTTTAATTACATTATTACTATAATGAGTTGCCTAGACTTTCTAATATAATTCCTCAGTATAGAGGTATTTCACACTTAGGAGTATAAGCTTATTTATGAAGACCTTGCATCGACTTGACTCGCCCATAAGCTTACTAACTATAAGCCGACTTATGACATATGCATAACAACTATTCGGGAATGTTATCAAAGTATTAATATTTCTGATCAATCCTTACTAATAAAATAGTACACTAATATCTAATCTAAAATAAATACATTTCATACTTTATGATTTCATACTTATTATCGATTTTTATCATCTATCAATACATATATAATGACGTATCCTGACTGATTCATCAAGGCAGAGCCAAAACTACAGAGGGGTAAATGACTTGAAATTTTGACAGTTAGTGCACATTATGATGAAAACATCCACTACGGAAGGATTTTTGAAAATTCCACTAAAAATAAGTGATGACCGGTTGTATATAAATCCGTATCTTTCAAAGATAGAAAACATGAAGTTTTATAAACAAGCTTCTGGTTAGAAATACAAAAAGCTGAGTTTCAGGGTTTTTGAAAATCTATCCCTGAAGAGGGTGAAAGTTTAAATCTACCTACTGGGATTCTACCATTTTTGAAGTAAGAATAATAAAATTTAATATTAAATCTTTGTTTTTGAATATTTAACACCAACAGGGAGGAATGGGGTGGAAACATTAATAAAAAATAAAAAAGAATGATCTCATTTGTTCGAAACTTGTGTTTCTTTATTGAACTATTTGTGTTTCTTTATTGAATTAATACATTAATAATTAATTAAACATGTATTTCAAGGTTTTTGCAAATTCCAACACAGACGAGAAAACGGGTGAATTTTTTATAAATTTTTTTATTTTATTTTTTATGGACATTTTTGCTTAAAACTTCATCTACATACTTCTAGGTCTCTATAAAATATATTATTTATTGAGATAATAATCATCAATCTAAAAGAAAAGTCAAATTGAAAAGAAAAATCTTGTTTACTTATTTTTAACCAGAATGAAATTTCATGATTTTTATTTTGAAAATCACAGACATAAATGCAACCATTTATCCTTTACTTATAATTACGCGCGAGCCGCGAGCAACAGCTAGTCAGACATACGAACATTATAATAATAAAAAGAGATTATATTTGATGTTATAAAACTTCAGGGAAATTATCAGTACATTTCATTCCCTGGTGGTAGCGCTTAGTGCAAGCTATGTACCAATCTCTCATCAATTATCATGCCGCTAAAAAGCACTTCTTATTATTGTTATGTTCCAGTTTAAATGATGATCGAGCTAGTGCAACTATAGACACAAGGGACAAAACGAAAAGAAAAACCTTGGAGGCTGATGGCGATTGGTTAACTTTCCTTACAACGCATGGATGGTGGTGACAACTTATCATCAGGTGGCCCATTTACTAGTTCACCTAACTACATCACCTAAAAATATTAGATATTTGAAAATATTGACTTTCTATATATAGATTTTTTTTATTGTATAAGTAGGCGGACGATTTGGGTCACATGATGGTAAGTGGCCACCTGGTCACCAATAGACAATGGCATTGTAAGAAATGTTAACCAACGCTTACATCGCCAATGCTCCACCGACCTTGGGAACTAAGATGTTATGTCCCTTGTGCCTGTAATTACACTGGCTCACTCACCCTTCAAACCGGAACGCAACAATACAAAGCACTGCTGTTCGGCGGTAGAATATCTGATGAGTGGGTGGTACCTAGCCAGACGACCTTACACAAATCTCTAGGAGTAGATGCGTATTCAGTGTAGACTGAAAATAATATTCAAATATTACTGAAATTTATATTTCTTGTACTATTCGTGAATATATTTAAGGTAAACCAGCAGGCTAAAGTCATTTCTATTAGAATATTCTAAAATATATTTAAGATCATCAATATATAAAAAAAGTTACGCATTTGTTTCTTTGTAAATTAACTAATATGCTATAAAAATATTGTCTAAATCTCGCTGTTAAAAATTAAATTCAATTTAAACAATTACAAACATCTCCTGACGCTACCGGCAAAAGTTAAAAACATTTCGTCCTGTCTGGCGTATTATCGTTTAACTGTACAAAACGACCACTAATTAAAAGTTAACTATTCGGTATGCAAGTTTAACTAGTTAGCAGTGGTATTTTGTCATTCTTACGACGAATATATAATATACAATAATAATATATATATAAAAGTTTGTCACGGGATGCCCGGCAGACATCGAATTAGGTGGTTGTTGACATAATTTATAATTAGAAAAAAGTACGAATGAAGAAATAAAGTATTCAGCACGCGTGCCTCGCACAATCAAAGTATAAGAGAGCGGTGGCGGAGAGAGCATCATGCCTTTTGCCGTCGCGGCTTACGACTCGGTCTTACCCATATACCCATGCCCGTCAATTAATATTTTCCATCAAAACAGCTGTATGTAAATCCTGACTTCAATGAAGCCAAAGCTCCTTCACATTAACATTACCTTTAAATATAATCTCCTCATTTCTGTATCATTTATAGTATAATAATATTGAATTCAATGTACAAGACCCTAATTATTCCATAAGCATAAGACATAAAGACATAAAACCTTAGGTTTCAAAGCTAATGATGCCTTTGTTAACATCTGCAAGCTTTACATTGACATCTTTATAATATTACTATAGTCTACATTGGACCTGTTAGAGTCTAATTTAACAAAGCACCTTAAGGGGACAGACTTACTTTGCCAATTTATATGAATAAAATTGGTATATTACAATAGGTTAGTTTTGTTTGTTTATTTTTAAAATATTAAGGAGCAAATGGCATTCAGAAGCCATCTTCACCCACTGCTACTGTATGCACGAACTTCTACACCTTTTAGATAAAAATCAATATAAACGTAACGCTTAGATATTTTATATCTCATAGCATAGCCCCATAAATAGGGAATCACGGACACATGTGAAACTTTTTCCGTTTAAAACATTTCACTCAGACGTCACATTTAGAATAGTTACACTTGTTTTATTCGTAATCTTAATTACATTTCACTTCAAATAATAACAGAAAGTTAATACGTCTCATTTTGAGAAACTTAGTATAATAATATATTAATAAAAACAATTCAGAACGGATATCCGCCATTTTCATTTCCGCTCGTTAACCTTACCTGTCCACGGGGTCTTTATTACCTATAATATTTGTTCTTATTTATATTTATAAGTAATCTTAATTAAACTATTTATAGAAGAACCAATGGGTTTGCTAGAAAACCTCTCACGTTTTTATTGGTCGAGGTGTGAATAAGTCAAAAGCGATATTAAAAAACCGACCAATCAAAAAAATGGTCACTCCATTTCATTAAATATCAAATGACAATGTCGATTTTAATCAATTGTCAAATAAACAATTGATCCAAATATCCCAGAGTGTGCCCTGTTAAGTCACAATACAGCTAAAATTAGCCCCGGGATATTTTATAATGGGTGCGTTTGTAATATCAATAGTAAAATTACAATATCACTTTTACAATAACGCTTTGACATTTACGTTTTATTCGTGAACAATAAAGCATATTTGTATTGTGTTGAGGTAAGCAAGAATAAGTAACTCAATATCAGGTTCATTTGAATATTTTTAATGTCGAAACATTTCGATGCTCGTACGTTCCGATTCGGTTCTGTCAGTAGGATATGAATCAATGCATTATTGTCGGTTCTCGAAATCATGTTATCGGGTTAATTAATAATATTTTTGACAGGAAACGTTGAACTGTTCGACGTGTTCTAATATTTCATTAATTCGAAGCTAAATATAGAACTAACGAGAATAATATAGCAATAATTTGATATTTGCCTGCAATGAATTATAATTAATAATATATATTATACGTTACTGTAAATTAACGAATTATTTATTAATATAACATTATCACTATAAGTAAACTACTAACATCAATCGATTGGGACACGTTTGTATTATTATATTTGTTATAAGCGGAAAAAAAACATAATCATAGACATTAAAAAATAAAAATAGCTTAAATTCGTAAAAAAATAAAAAATTTGAGCTTTAGTAATTATTGCATTGTGTTCATTTTTTAAATATATTAGTATAATTACTTAATTATAATGCGTGAGTATTAAGTAAAACTAAGGACTTTTTAAGATTTTTTTAAATGTATAAATAGTTATTGTCATTTATTTGTTAAAGATATGTATGCTTTGGCTGACTTTTCTGTATACAGTTTGGAGAACTAAGATAAAATTATTATCTGTTATTATTCGAAAAAATAAATGACAAACAAAATTTATCCTAAAGTACTCCTCATACTTCATCCTCATTGTAATTATGTTAAATTTATTGAATTAAATTCAAACTATTCATCATAATCGTGAAGTTATACTGAACTTTATTGTGAACTATAAACTACATATGATACCGTATCTATGTTCTCCCTATAGCAAATCTGATTTTATTTTTGAAACTTCTTTAAATACTTTTGTATAAATACGTAGAGAATTAAAAACATCTGTGTGGCCAGGCGAAGTGGAAGTGAGCCTAATATTGTCGACGTTGTATGTCTTCCAAGTGAGACAACTTTTACAATAATGTCGCAGTTGCTGTGTCTCACGGGTTTTAACGTAGTCTGTAATTCCGTTTCGCGTCAATGTCGATTTTGTCGTCACCGAAGTGTGATCGACCATTAGTTTTCGTTAATTTATTTTCAATTTTATCATAAGGTATCGAATCGAATCGAAGAATTCATTCGGAAATATTAAGGCTTTCATTATTGTATCGTATTCGTTTAAAATTATTTTAACATCAAGTTAGATATTTTATATCATTTGATTTTAGTACATTAGTTTATGGCTAATGCGTCGCAATTCCTGTATACATTTTTGTTGTAAGCAATTTCGGTTGATCGTACTATATCAAAAATCTTCAAATAAATGTCGCCAACTGTACAAGGTTCGATTGAATGAAGCTTAGCAACTCATACGACACAATCAAAGAAATATTCAATTTTTTATACCTTTATATAAGACTAGCTGTGACCCGCGGCTTCACCAGCGTATAATTAATAAAAATATAATAAATTATTTTATTACTATAATAACACACACGCGCGCGCACACACCCACACACACACGTACACACACACACACATGGCTACTGGTAAAGAAATACGTAATTGACGATTTGAAATTTATTTTCATAAGATACCGTTGAGTTTACCGATCTTATATAAGGCCTGCCATTTGCGCTATCTTTGTGTGTACCAATTTTCATCAAGATTGGTCAAGCCGTTATTGAGTTAAGAATACATACAGACAGACAGACAGACAAAAATAAAAAAAATAGTATAATGTGAATCACTGCATCATAAAACGATTATTCATTACAAAATAAGGTAAAAAAAATAAATGTACAGACAGAACCAATAGATTTATATAGTAGTATAGATAAACAATGGTATTTATAACAAAATATATAAACCCATTACTTATACGAGACATAATTATACATTAATCAACAAATTATTATAAAATAAAATGTGATTTTAATATCTGTAGCTTGAGTCTCTTCGTTAGAATGACTTTAAAAAACCGTTCATAACTTCATTTCATAAATGCTTCATGAAAAGATTTTCTACTGGTAGCTCGTAGCTTATCTTAAATAATATAACTTCAGATTCAGTTTATTTAATTAACTGCCTCGTTGGTCTAGTGGCTAGATATAAGGCCGCAGACCCGGTGGTCCTGGGTTCAATTCCCAGGTCGGGCCTGTAAAAAGTTATTGGGATTTTCTGTCAGAAAATTCTCAGAAGCAGCCCGGAGTTTGGAAGGTGGAAGTGTGTACTCTCTCGTGCCTCGGAAGCACGTTAAGCCGTTGGTCCTGCGCCTGAACTCTCTCCGGTCGTGTCGGGTTGCCGTCCCATCGGGTTATGAAAGCTAGGGAAGAGAGAATACACCCGCGCTTTGCGCGCACACTTGTGCACTATAATATCTCCTGAGCAGTTGGCTAATCTCTCTTCAGATTGGCCGCCGCGGCCGAAATCAGACTGGAGGACGTTATTTTTTGTTAATACTAATGAACACTAAAATGTCCAAATGGCCAAAATTATATATAACCAAGATTCTTGCGGTTTCTTGCAAATGTCAAACAGAGAGTTTGGATTGGATTTTTTTTGTGAGCCGAGACCATAATTTTATCTAAGTAATCTCAGTCAGAATTGATGAAAAAAACCTATACAGGTTTTTTATTACAGCTGTAATGAAAAACCTATATATATGTATATATATATGTATAGGTTTATTACAGCAAAAAAAAATTATAATCTTTCTTAAAATTGATTTGAAACTACAACCGATCTGTACATGTCAATCGAATTTCTAATTATTTTCATACAATAACAACAAACGAAATAACTTATCTAATTATGCCAGTTTGATAAATAAAAACAATGAATGTCTAATTAGCGCCAAAAGGTGTAAGTAATTTTTTCTCGATATCAAAGACAAAGTTTAAAAATAAAACAAAAGAGATCTTTTTATTATTGGTCGTTAATATTGAAGTTATTTTGTAATTTTTTTAATAAATAGCGTGGACGTAGATACTCAAAATAATAGTAAGTAAATAACAAATAAATACAAAAACATTGATTACCACAGTCTACATTTATTACGAAGGTAATTCGTTTAGGAGTTAAGACGTTAACAGGTTGCCCAAAAGAACGTCCGTCTACCTATGCTATTAAAAAAAAAAGTTAAAGGAGTTAACGTCATCCTCTTTTTGACATCGCATGTCTGGGTTTCAAATTGGGTAAGGTGAAAATATTTATTGATTTTTGAGTTTAAATATTTGAACTAATAGGGCAAAAGTTTTTCTAAAATATATAGTGCCACTACTGATAAATGAGCTGATTCATTTTTCGTAGAGAGAATGAGACAAATGAAATTGCTTTTTTATATTAGCTTAGTAGATTTGTTATTTAGATTTGTATACTTGTATACACGGTGGAAATAATTCTTATGAAAATTATCGAGGTAGTTTACAAAGATGAAATAATATAAACGAGGCCAAATAAAATTAATATTGTTCGTATTATTAATGTTTTCTTCCATACGCACTTGCGTATCAAACTCAAAGCTACTTAGCTTGAGTCGTTATTTAAGTGATGTAGTCCATTTTTATATGTATTAGTCCCACTCATTGATAATTTTAAAACTTGATCAAATATTTTAATTATTATGACAATTTAAAAATATGTTCCTCAATACACATGCCTCTTGAAGTAGAGGCTAGTGCGTGGGGCCGCAGATTTCAAGACCTTGGATCCAAACCCCAAGTCAGGCCGATAAAAAGTTATCGGATTTTTCTGTCGGAAAATTCTTTTCCCGGAGTTTGGAAATCGTAACTGATTTGCCGTCCCAACGGATTACGAGAGCGGATGGTTGCCGTGTCCAGATTCGGTCAAGTACATGAGTGAAAAAATAATTTAATTGTGTCCTAAACACAGCAGCACCGACTCTTGCAATAAGTTATATAATTTTAGTTATTAATATGTTAAGTATAAATTGTTACTTAGATTTAAAAACAGTTTATAAAATCCAATAAAAATTAAGACAGAACTTCGATACTAAAAGTCTGAATGTATTTTTATATTATCTATTTCTAATTGTTCCGAAACTGTTATCGTACCGTGATACACGTGAACGTTTAAAAACATATATAGGGTTTTCCAATAGGGACGCTTGAACTTTGACAGCTGATTGCGGCCATGTTGTTTGAGTGACAGCTGTCAAATGCAGTGTGTTATATTCATTCCGTCCTCCCAAACCACCATGGCAGGTTACAGTGTCGAGCAGCACGTGCAAATCATAAAATTGTTTTATGAAAATGGGTCTTCAGTTCGAGCAACGTTCCGCGCACTTCGCCCGTTTTACGGTCGCGATGATTGTCCTGCCGAGTCGACTATCCGTCGATTGGTGGACAAATTCGAGTCAACCGGGTCAGTTAACAATCAGCCAGTTCCCGTGCGTCAACGTAACGCGAGATCTGCCGAGAATATCGCCGCTGTGTGCGACAGTGTCCTCGAAAACCCGCGGCAGTCAATTCCGCGTCGCGCACAGGAACTCGGCCTTTCGCAGACGACAACTTGGCGAATTTTGCGTTGTGACTTGAGCCTGCACCCGTACAAGATCCAGCTGACCCAAGAGCTCAAGGTTAATGACCATAGACAGCGCCGTGTGTTCGCTGACTGGGCATTAGAGCAGTTGGAAGTTGACGGCGATTTTGGCAAAAAAATCATCTTCAGCGACGAGGCGCATTTTTGGATGAATGGCTATGTCAACAAGCAAAATTGCCGTATTTGGGACGAGACCAATCCACACGAGGTTCACCAAGTGGCAATGCACCCGCAGAAAGTGACTGTTTGGTGCGGATTTTGGGCCGGAGGCGTGATTGGTCCGTATTTTTTCGAAAACGATAATGGTGTGGCCGTCACCGTCAATGGTGAGCGATACCGGTCGATGATAACCAACTTCTTTTGGCCTGAAATCGAGAATATGGATCTGGACAACATGTGGTTTCAACAGGACGGCGCTACGTGCCACACAGCACACGCTACGATGGAAGTTCTGCACGATCAAGCGCCCTTAATGGAAAACCCTATAGTAGGAGAACTCTTATTTACTTACTTTTAAAGTCTGATGTCTTATTTGCATTTGTGCGGACGTCAGTATAAACGCTTATGTAGAAACCAACTTTCTACTAGATTCCTAGTTTTCTAGTTGATTACATCAACTTGTAACAATATTTCAGTGGTCGTAGACGTATCATTACAATGTCACAAGCAATATTTTATATCAGTCGCTTCAATACTGTGAAACCATTTAATTTGCCATATTACCTTTAGATACTGGGAAAGTTAAGTTACTTGGTCTAACTTTAAAGTCATACACAGTCACTCGAAAGTAAAATTAACAATACTTATACTTTGTCCACTTTATTAATAGTTTTTTGACAGCTCACGCCCATGAAGTTTCGTATTGATTAAGTTAAAATTTCATACAAATAATAGTATGCTTCATGGACGGGTGCCTCCACCTTAGTGATGTGCCACACATAACGATTACTACGATTGTGCCACAGATTACAAATAATCGATAGAAATAAATGCTAATATGTAAATAAGGGGTAATATGTTATTTTATCAGGAAGACAACAAAATTTTAAGGTTGTAACCAATCAAATTAAAATATTAACATTAAATAAAGTTTTACTTTCTTCTTAGTATAAGGCATACAAATAAAACAGCTAAAATAGTTAAATCCTTTTATTAACATGAGTCTTCAGAATCATCATTTATACTAGATTCGTCCGATGAGTCTTCAGTAATATTAATGATTTTATTTTATTAACAGTATTTAAAAAATATAAACGATGTCGATTATTACGTTCTTTAGGACATCACTATAACTTGCCAGTCGTCGAGCTGTCAAAAAAATATTAATAAAATGGACAAAGTATAAAAGCATCCGTTACAATGTTCATTTTCCGTCGGCCAGTAATTACAACGAATTCATGATACAATTTTATTTAGAAATAACTTAAAAGGCAACACAATTTTTTAATTAACCATTAATAAGGTTTAATAAAAATACTAATTGCACGATACTAAAGTCAAATAATTTTAATTTTTAAATATTATTACCCGTAAAACTTTTCGAAAATAATTCCTAGAGCCATGTTATCTCGAAGTGAATAGGTACCGCAAAGCATGAGAAATAAGGCGATCCTAACTCTGTGTACGACACAAAATTCATCTGGAAAATGGATGTTCTCATTCTAAAAGTATGGCTGTGGAATTACTGAGATATTTTCACATACAAAGTTGCATAGTTTTTATTGTTACGACTACTATTTACGTAAAAACTCGCTTAGAATAACAAAAGTTTCAGTCTTTGAAATAGTCAAATATTTTATAAGTCAGTATATTTTAGCGGAAGTAATTTGGTTGATCAAAGTATGGATCTTAAATTCATACTCGGACAAGCTCTAAGTATTTTCATTGATCATCGCATTAGTAACAACGAGAGTAAGCCGTCGGCTTTAGACGGAATTCGAACGGGAGCAAGTTTTTTTTTACTTAACAACACACTCTGTTGAATTGTGATTCAAATCATTCTTATAGAGAAATGAAAGCCCAGTGTGAAACATTTGACGACTATAATTACTTTAAGTTATAAAAATTTACTTTAAATACTTAAAATTAAAAATCGATCGTATTTTTGTTATGCAGACTCCGAATTGCTTCCTGAGAAGATTTAAAACATGTGTCTGAATTCAATTTTCGAATTTGTAGTTAAATATTTTATAAAGCTTTACGAAGTATTAAAAGCGATGTTGGTATTGATCACTTAGCCGATTTATTGTTATTCATAAGTGCAATAACATTTCACGTATTACATGGGGCTTAAAAATTCAATATGTTTAAAAAGCGCAATGCAAAGTAATAACCGTAATGCAAACACACTTTGCACTAAGGTTTCCTTTTATATTGTTGTTGTAGGAACATGTAAATTTTCTGCCCCCGTAGAACTCTAGACGGATTGCAAACGTAAATAAAATAGTACTTTTCTAGATTAGAACTTCAGCAAAGATGCACTTTTTAGAAATATTGCACTATTTGTCGGTTATTGATTTAAAAGTATCAATTATTTGTGAAATTGGACAATTATTTCAAGCACTAAATGATAAGATTCCTAATTGCTTCCAATACATATACATATATTGTAAGTTGAATAAATATTGTAAGCAGAGCATTCAAAACATCACGGGTCAATTTAAAATTCGGGTAAATATCAAAACTATTATACAATATCGTAATGTTTAAATGGAATGCTCCGTTCACAATATTTCTTCAGCTATCTCGCTATATTTATTAGAACTAACGTCACTTCAAATTTTCCGACACTACATTCCTTAAAAACATTATAATACTTTCCATTGCCTATATATATACATATAACTCAATCTGTTTATATCTATCGACGATGATTACTGACTTAAGTTTCTTCAGTTCCCGCTATAATTTAGATCGGTATATAAATAAAAAAAAAATAATGTAAATCAATACGAAAAATATTTTTATATCCGATACGACAATATTTTGTTGGAATTAAAAATTCATTATGTCATTTAATTACAATATAATATATAAATCATGTTTCATTGCCAATTAACAAACTGCGTCGACTCTAAAACTTAAGATAGTTTGCTTCGAAGGATAAATTAATGGATGATCGAGTACCTCGGCTAGATTAATACAGCGTAGATTATTATGGAATTAATTAAGCCTTCTGTTAGCTATGACATCATATTGTCGAGTAACGTATGTAATACATTGTCGAAAATTATGTAATAATTATTTTGAAAATGACATAATATTAATTATTTTACTGATTTGATTATTTGAAACATGGTGGTGACTTTTATGTAAATTATATTATTATTTATAACTTTTTTTAAATTAGTTTTTGCATAATATAACAAATATACAGGTGTAACATAATTCGTGTCCGACCCGTGAAGCGGTTATTAGGTATCGTGTGTCGGTTCTATTTTTGTAATATTTTTAAAATACTTCACGGGTCGGCCTCGAATTTTGTTACACGCTGTATAGTTACGTTCGAAGCGAAAATTTTATGCATTGATAACAAAACTAATCTACAATCGTGTACTATTTTTTATATAAAATCACATTTATAAATCGCCAAAAGAGCGCATGTATACGTTTTTAATATCAGCAATGTCATATCTTATCGAGAGGTATTTTATTGGATATTCACATAACACACAGCGACGAACCACAAAGTAAGATACATGCTGTAACACACATATGTTTCTTAACGATTCTTTCAAACAATCGAATGCCAGTTTACTAAGGAAACGATAACCTATTATATATCATATACATATATAACAGAAATACTCACCTAAAAGTAATAGATTCAATTAATATTTTATTTTATTATATTAATGAATAAGTTCTATTATCTAATTTAAATGCACTTACTCGTTCTCTCTTTTTTTTCAAACAAAATATAAATAAGGATTTTCAATTAATTATTAGTTAATTAAATTAGATAAAATTCATATTGAGACTTATAAACTCGGGAAGCAAGCTATTACAGACAGGCTGACATACATTGAGAAATCTTTGTGTGTAAGCCTGTCTGGACAGGTGACATCCACCATCATATGTTCTACAGCCAAACAGCAAGGTTGGTGATGCTTTGACAAATAAGGAACGGTTAAAATTTATTACAGCGCCAATTTCCTGCCATCACGTGGCCCATCTGCCTGCCTTCCTATTTTAAATATATAAAATATATTACAAATACTCATAATTACGAATCTATTGGCGAACAGCAGCGAAGATTTCTAGAACACTAATAATAAGTAGAGCACGATAACGACGACATACAACATAATTTAATTACACAACCATAATATAATTACACGTCGTAATTTTTGTTTAAGTACTCGTTTGTTTTAAAAGCGTTCAATTAACTCGACATATTAATTTGTATGACATTATCTTGCATTTTAATTATAAGTTAGTTCTATTAAAACCGCAAAGTGTAAGAAGAGCCTGTGTAATTTCATATTTTGCTTTCCAGATTTCACAAACTCGTTGTCCTAATGCTAATATAATGTACGAAATATGTCATAATACGTGAAAATATTTATAAGTTATTATGCCAGAAAGGTAAACCATCTCAGACAATGCGCCGTAAACCACGAAATCTAAGGTTTTATATTTTTATTGATTTGTACGAACATCTTGAACACTGTCAATCTATTAGTGACAAATCCAGTTTTATTTATGTGATTTTTAACTTCTTAAATAATAATGGTTACAAAATTATTTTACTTATGTTTTTTTTTTAAATAACTTATTATGAAAGGTCGTACTTTGACAAAAACAAATTTATTAAAAAAAAAAGTAATGAAGATTCAGAAATTGCTTTAAAAAAATTAAGGGGATGAATTTAGTTTGACAAAATAATATCCACCTCATATTCGAAATACTTTTAAGTTTTTTTCACTCGACAATGATTTCCGTGCGACCTTTTATTCAGCTAGATGGTATGAATGGAAGCGTTCCGAAAATGTAATTCAACTTTGCAACGCGTTACTAACCGCGGATTCTCTCGACATACCAAAAACCTTCTTCAATATAATTATTTACATACCTATATTGTCCTTTACATTGCAATTGTATCCAAACACTCTTTTGCATAACAACAAAAAACGTTTTTAATTTAACTTTATTACAGAGCGCATTGCAGATTATTACGAGGGTAGAACTAAATTAGTGGACACGTGACGTTTTACCGGCGACCCTTCCCGATACATGAATATTGCACATAAATCAGTAATTTATACATAATGGTTGAGACGGGGCTGTCAGATCCCCTGATAACTGAGGGGAGCTGATCGTATAGGTTTTCAGTTTTGAATAGTACTGGATTATAGTATGATACAAAAATCTCTATCATTTGATTTTCAATTTATTATCAAAGTATTTTAAGTCACGAATATTTACTAGGTCAAAATGCAATTCAATATTTTACTATAAGCGATATCCTATTTTTTTAAAGTGTTTTTTAAGTCACATCTATATATATATAAAAATACTTGTCCTGACTGACTCATCAACGCAGAGCCTAAACCACAAGCGTTAAAGACTTGACATTTTGACACTTGATGCATTTTATAATAAACTACTACTACTACTACTACTAAGAAATTATTTTTCGATATGGGGTGAACCGCTGCATGGAAATCCGTCATTTTCAAAGTTAGAAGCATGATATTTCATACAAAAGTTTCTGGTTTGAAATAAATAAATACGCAAATCAGATTTTTCCAAAGTTTGTATGGCGAGTCCGTCAGTTTTGAAGTAAGAAGAATGAAATTTAATTTTAAAGCTTCTAAGCAAAAAGAAAGCATACTTATTTTTTCCTTCTTGGTAATTCAACCCCAAACGGGGGTCCTTCTTATAGAAAATATACCTCAACATGACCCAAAATTAATATACATTTTTCGAAGGATGCGCTCGAGGAGAGATAGCTTTTCATTCCATTTCATTCCAAGAATGTAAACCTATCTCTATCAGATTATTCTTTAGAATTTCAAAGAATATAGTTTCCTCTTAATGTGTGCTTTACCATGTCAGTCAATAAGCCTCAAGGCCAGTCACTGAACATGACCGGCATTGATTTAAGGGAGGACTGTTTTCACAATTTTAGACAGTTTTATGTTACGTGCTCCAGAGTCACTTAGTAATTTTAGTCCCAAAAGGAAACACCGAGAGTTGTTACAAAGAGGTTCTAGGATTATTAATTATAAATAATGTTTTCAATTAGTTAAATAGTTTTGTTTCATCTGAATATTTTAGAATCAATACAAATAAATAAAATTGAAAGGTGATAGACCTTAAGTTAATAAAATTAATATGGTTGTTTGCGAGTTACCAAAACAACATTCATATCATAAATACGAAAGGGCGTGTGAGTTTTGATTATATGTTATTTCTTCAAGTTTTATCACAGTTTAAATATAACATAATTAACATATTTTTGCCTTTTTATTATGTCGCGGGCAAAGCCGCGGGTGATCCACTAGTACCATATAAAAATCAATTCAATAAAACCATCAAGACATTCATAGTCTTCCAATAAATATTAATTTTCCTCATAATAAAATACTTGGTATAATGTTTTGATGTGGCTCTATCTAAATTCGTCGTTTCTTAATATATTTCATAAGATTGTATCTCGAAAGCTATGTAGGAAGATAGGTAGGTGTCTATCTTCCTACGTCCTACCTTCGTTCTTTACTATTATAACTCTAACTAATATTTCACGATTATATACGATTATATATATAATAATAAACAAATACTCGATAAAAAATAGAACTGGCGTAAAAAAAATTAAGGAGACAGATAATTTTATGTGAACATTTTACAATAATTTTTTACTGTCTGTTAGGTTTTTTAATAAGGGTGAGCCAAGGCTTGCCATATTTGATCGCATGGTTGAGTGAACATTGATATTATATATTATATGATAGATATATTGTGAGTATTTACAATCAAAGTGCCCTTCCGTATCTTGAATGTTATTAAATGTTAAATTAAAATGAACCGAGAACGATGACGTCAGGAATATGATGTAAGTTATATAGACGAATCAGGAGCGACAAATAGCCAATATTTGAACCTGAGTATTTATTTCTTAATGAATAATGAAAAATAAGCTAATATACATATCTATTCAAACATTATAGGATATAAATGAGTGTGAGTTGTTTTTTCGCTAAGATGTAATGAGGGAGGGGCAGGGGTTAGGTTATTCTATACCCTTTACTGTACCCCTGAGGGGGTATTTATACAAAAAAAATTAACATTTACAATATTACTAGCTGCGCGTAAAATAAGCATTTTCTTCCCGTGCATTTTTTAATTAATCGATTTACTCGCTTATACAATTCAGTCTTAAGGACATATACTACGTATATGCATAAAGCATAGTACAACACGGCCTGTGTATTTTTTCATGCTTTTATTTAAATCGTAATATTTCAAAACAAAAAAAATAAGACATAAATAATATGTTCAACACAAAAAAATTTAACAATAAGAGCGTCTTTAAAAAGCAGTCTCAACAATGTTTATTTGAATACACCGACAACAACATTACACTTACTATACATCTCCCAGACATATGGACATATGCTATACACTATTTTGATATGTCGCATATTTATTTTATATATAGCTTAATATATCGATGCAGTCGAATAGAAAATTGTGGGTCTAGGCTGTTATATAGCCAAATATATTTACAAGAACGTTATATAAGACACTTGTGGATCTTCAGAATGTCTCCAAATCCGTATTTTCATCTTTTATGGATAACTCACTATAACCACTGTAATTATTTTGTTAACAGTATTGTTAAAAGAATAGAAATAATAATGACACATATAGTTTAGTTTAATTGTCTCAAACTATAAATCGTTATCAAAATAAATAACATATTAATTTTAAACAATTCATGTTGATAAATATTGCTAGCAATAATAAATTGCAATTTTAACTAGCAATTTTACAAACATTATTATATCGGTATTCAAATGGCGCGTTGTAGTATGCTTTATACATCATATGTATTATTAATTTATGTGCTTAGTATTGTATTAATGAATCAGCGATTTTTTAATATCTCATTTATTAAAACTAGCACGGGATAAATATTGAGTATATCCGTACGAAGTCGGGACGTCTAGTTAGTACTTACATAAAGTAATAAATAAACAAACTTAATATTTTCTTGCTAAGAGCACATCTCATTTTCTTTATTAGAAAATTAAATCCGTGGGAAGCCGGCGTGGGTCGCCAGTATTAAATAAAAGTCGTGTCGGAAGATTTTCTAAATTTCTTTTTAATATTAATATTATTTTAATAGACCCATCGTCCAACCTGACAGTATAGTAAAAGGTAAAAAGTCATATGTCTATATTGAAGCGAATACCAAAAAATATTTAGGAATAAATGCCGACTGATATACTTAATAATAATAATATACATATATAACATATAGCCGAAAAACTAAAAATTGCAAATGACCATCAACGAAACAATAGGCAGGCAACTCAAAGCTGCATATACTTAGTTAATATATACATACTTTAGTTTTTCGGCTAATATGAATTAAACATTAGTTGATTAAGTACATCAACTAATGTTCATGATAATAACTTAGGTCAATACTTATTTATTTTGGTCGGACTGTAAAAAAATACATTATTAAAACTGTATTTGATTGTCACCTCGATTGTTAAATACTTTACTGTAGTCTAATAGACGTCCCATTTTGCTTTAATTACATCAGAAGCTAAAATTATTAGGTTAGTAGTTGTTAGCTATATAATATTTTTGAGACTATATTTGAAAGTTGCTTCCATTGTTTAGTATTATTAATGATTAATGTTCATGTTCATCAAAGGTTAAAATGATTATGGCAATTACAGCAAATTTCAAATGCTTTCATAGAAAAAAATATGCGATCTAAAAAGGTGACTTAATACAATTACAAGGCAGGCGATGTCCAATCTAGAAATTATTTACAAGTAAGCGATGCTCCAAGCAGGAAGCGAAGTAATTATTGCTTCATTACAGCCTTTGACGTACGCTAAAATTAAGTTCAATAGTCCCTCTACGGATATGAACGAAGTATTTTAAGTTGATTACCCCCATTGTTATGCAGCCATGTATATCTGTTTTTAACAATACATGTCATAACTTTATTTACCTTTAATTTATAATTTTACTATACTATATATATGGGCCAACTGATGGTAGGTCGTCACAACGCCCATAGACATTGGCATTGTAAGAAATGTTAACCATTGCTTACATCAGTAATCCCCTCATCAGATAACGGTAGAATATCTGATGAGAGGGTGGTATCTAACCAGACGAGCTTGCACAAAGCCCTCCACCAGTAAAAACAAAGATAAAACCGCAGATCACGAATTCCTGGGTTTCAACCTCAGGTCGGCCCAATAAAAAGTCATTGGGTTTTTCCTTAGCAGCCCAGAGCCTGAAATTTTCATTAGCAGCCCAGAGCCTGAAAGATTTTTTTATAAATGGTAAAACATCCACAGGCTCATAATTACCCGTGCAATTTTTACTTGTTACTTTATTGAAGAAAATTTTATTTTTGACGTACAATGAGTGTTACAGTAGTCACTAGATAGTTACGTATATGGTTACGATATATTAACTAATATAGCACTAGAACCAGCAGTTGGTCTTCTTCGCCATCGGAGCTCTTCTGTTTGATGGATGTGACCCGCACTGACTACGATTATTATTATTTATTAGTATTAATATATTATATTATTATAGCGTATAAGATTATATATAGATAACTTCAAACTACATACTATCTTATACATACATTTATTTAAAGACTTTATTGACCACCACAAAGTAAATGGAACAAAAGGTGGACTTAATGCCTGAATGCATCATCTGCCAGTCAACCTTTAGGTCAAACAGAAATCCATGAAGGCGGTAATTAATACTTAATAGTACACAAAAATATACATACTTATATATAAAATTATAGACTAAATAAACATATACATTCATATAAGGTCCTCCAGACCGATTTCGCCCACGGCGGCCAATCTCAAGAGAGATTAGCCAACTGCGTAGGACATATTATAGTGCATAAGTGTGTGCGCAAACACAGGTGCACTCTCTTTTCCTTAGCTCTCATAATCCGATGGGACGGCAATCCGACACGACCGGAAAGAGTTCAGGCGCAGGACCAACGGCTTAACGTGCTTTCCGAGGCACGGGAGTGTCCACACTTCCAACTTCCAGACTCCGGGCTGCTACTGAGAATTTTCTGACAGTCGGGCCAATAACTATTTATTGGCCCGACCTGGGAATTGAACCCAGGACCACCGGGTCTGCGGCCTTATATCTAGCCACTAGACCAACGAGGCAGTACATACATACACATCTACAAAATGAATATCGATCTATAATATCTATAGTAAAAACATATAAATAATAGTGCATTATAGATGTCATGTGAACTAGGGCCTTAAAACTTTCTGAAAATATGTGCTCACGTAGACGAGTCTTGAAAAGCAAATTTAGAGGTAGCTTTCCTAATATATAATTCGAGTATTTTGTTCCATAATCGGACAGCTTGAACGGAGTAAGAATTAGAAATGAAACCGGAAGTATGAATATGAACAGAAAGAAGGTAAGAATCCTTAGAACGTAGCTGACGATTGTGATTATCACACAGAAATTGAATTTCCCTTTCAAATAATCAGGATAGAGAGGATCAAAGAGAATAGAGAAAAGAGAAGATAGTAATCGGAAGTCTCTATATTGTCGAATTGTAAACCATTGAATTGACTATTAGCTCTACGATTCTTTTAAAATGTTTATTTATAAAAATATCGGTATTTGTTTGATGCAAATGTTCTTGGACGTATCAATTCATTTTTACTATTCCAGCAAATCGAGCATATTGCAGCTGTTTAGCTGGAATGTGAACGGTCCTGAATTACCTTTGATCGTATGACGATTACCGTATCCTAGATCCAAATTATGGTAATTTGCTAGGCTTAAATCGGTGTAATAAGTAGAAGAGATCAATCTGAGAAAATTAGTTGAGTAGATCGTTCCCGATTCACGGTCGCGTATGGTTGAATGCATAATTTGAAGCAGTGATATATCCATAGAATAGGTATTGTTTGGTATCTGATTTATTAAATTGTTCTCATGCAAACGTCTACCACTCACACGAAATACAATACCTATACTAATATATAAACCAAAATGATTTACTTCTTTGTGTGTTATTACAATAAGTGTTATTTTTGAGAAATATAAACTTTAACATAACAACCACTCTACTGTCCTTGGGGTGGATGAAACTACGTGGAGCTAGTTCTACATTATAAGGGTTACATTAAAACATAATTATGTCGTTGATATACAATATTTTTAAAGAAAAAAACATTTGAAAGATAGCTATCTGGCACTTTATATCGTAATGCAAAATAAACAACAATCTTGAGAACAATTTCAAGAGAACAGAGAACAAATTAAATAGTTTTGTCATTGAATACATCTTTCATAACAGATAAGACAGCAGACGGTCGTTAAGTAGCCATTAAAGTAACTTTCAGTACTATCAAAATTCAACTATTAAGTATATTTTACGCTTAAAATTTTACATACTATTGTTACCTGTCGCTATTTCACACGAGTGCAATTATATTTTACTCTGAAATACTAAATATAATTGCACACGGACCACGATATGTTATTTTTTACATACGAATAATGATGTATTAATACATTACGTATTCGTTGATTTTACACACAATATGATATTTACCCTTACGTTTAATACTTTGCATTAAATTTAATTTTTGTAAAATTACGATACAAAAGTACTTCTCAAAACGACTAAATAAAGTTCGTTTTTATTTTATTTTGAATCCTTAACTCAATAAATGTAAGTATACTATATGTAACATCAAACTCCGAATTTTAATAAATAATGTCTCCCTTAAGTCATAATATATCATATTTATTATTTGGAATTGGAAATATTTTATAATGTTTGTTTCTGAAATGACAAAGTTTATGCAAACAAAAGTAAATTATAATTTAGCAATAGTTCATGTTCGATGAATTGTGCCATACAAAATACTTAATAAGCTTTCAACCTTATCTCTCTATTGTGGCGACCCATTACATCGTATGGTCTCGACATTTGACGTCACCATTCCTTTATTTATTTTTACATCCGCGCGTCAGGTCCACGCCGCCGACATTTGTCTCAGAGCGTATTATCTCTAACGTACGACGTGTGACTGTCGCTTACTTCGGGTACAATCTAGCGCATAAATCATTCTCGAGAAGGTTGTTTTATTTTCTACCTGCACAAATATATCGCTTAATCGTATTTTTTTTTTCTTTACGACTATATCTAATAACTCAGTAAAGCTTTTACGATTTTATAGTCGTTTTCCTTTACTTTGGGATTAGTCGATTGGTTATTGTTGGTGTGACTGCCTCGTTGGTCTAGGGTTCAATTCCCAGGACGGGCCAATAAATAGTTATTGGGTTTTTCTGTCAGAAAATTCTCAGTAGCAGCCCGGAGTCTGGAAGTTGGAAGTGTGTACACTCCCGTGCCTCGGAAAGCACGTTAAGCCGTTGGTCCTGCACCTGAACTCTTTCCGGTCGTGTCGGATTGCCGTCCCATCGGATTATGAGAGCTAAGGAAAAGAGAGCGCCCCTGTGTTTGCGCACACACTTGTGCACTATAATATGTCCTGCGCATTTGGCTAATCTCTCTTGAGATTGGCCGCCGTGGCCGAAATCGGTCTGGAGGACCTTAAGATATTTTCTATTATTTATTTATTTATTAGGCAATTTATGTTGTATCATAAACGAAATTATGATATATGATACTTTCGTTCCCATAACTATAGTTGTATAGAAAGAATATTTTTTTAGAAATCCTCTCAATTTCTAATAATTACTTCAACCACAACATGAAACAGCTGCTTTGCGTACGTTGTCCTTCGTGAGTTAATTGATTCTAAGTAGATCACACAAATAAGTAAGAGCGTCGGGTTCCATGTTAAATTTGAAACATAGATCCATCATTAATTTTTTCCAGTTGACCTTTACACTACGATTGTTCACAATCGAATGATTAGTAATACTAATGAGTATCACTTTTTTATGATAAACCAATTTATATAACATCTAATAATATTTTATATTATATTCGAGATTACCATACATCTCGAATATAATATAAAATATATAAATTATAATTACAATATTTATTTCAATTATTTAATAAGGAATGTATTATATTTTAATGAATCAGTGTTCGATAATTGACAAACACTCTAATTACTACAACACTCATTTATAGCATTTAATTTTATTACACTCGCAATATCATATAATTATATAAATTCACGTGAACGTACCAATGTTATTATTTCTATTTGTTTTTATGAGTAGGATTTTTTATTCTGTAAAATTGTTTATAATTCTTTTGCACAAACATTCTTTCCTGCGGTGAAAAATGTAAACTGGTTGAGAATATTTTTAGCATTAAACTTGAAATAGATTATTAAATAAATAATCAAATATATGTAATGAAATGACATTTCATTATAACCTATCTTATATATATATAATAACTACCACTTTGAGATTAAATATAAAATTTAAAAAATAAATATACCAAAGTTTTTTGACCTCGTAATAAGAATAATTAAATTATATCACCCTAATAATTAAGTACACGATAACTCAATTATGAAATACCATGTATAATTAAAGTTGAATCTAAATTGTACATGTCTAAAGTAAAAACTCAAAATGTAATTAGACAGGTTGTACGAACATATTTGCTCGTTAGTAGCGACGATAGAAAACGTTAAAACTGGAAAAAGAAAGAATACTAGGTCTCTGCACTTAAACTTACACAATCACAAAAAACTTAAATCTCAAACAAAATTGCTCTGTTGATTAGTTTTATCACAAGCTAAATTAAAATTAAAATTTTCGTAATAATATTTATAATGAATAAAAACTATTCACTTCACTCATCTGTTTCTCAATCAATATCATTCTATTTTCTTTGATAGCTATGGACAAATTGATTGAGAAACAGATGACAAAATGTACAGGGGACCAATTACACTAGCAAATTGTCACTTTATCGCAATTGAATCGAAGCGTGATCGCTGCCGTTTATCCGTTTTCCTATAATATTCTTGAAGTTAATTATCGACTATTGGCATAAAAGTTAGCAATTAAGTTTGGTTTTGACATAACGGTATATGTTAATATTATTGCGGTTCGGTTCCGATCCGATTGAATATAGAATAGTCAAAGTTGACACTGAACTATTTACGTTTGTGTTTTTTTTATGTATACATTTACTACAAAGTCGTTACTAACTGTACTATTTTATAGTAAAAACTATTAATGCATAATATTTTAATAGTGCACCACAGTTTTAATCCTTGTAATATGAAACTATTGAAGATGTACAATAAGGCTGTATTATCGCTAAGTAGCGATCTCATCCAGACATTGCTCGGTTTGAGAGTTAAGACAATGGCAATATAAATGTAATTCTTGTTCTTTATTTATTAAGATATACAATTAATTACACAAACTTGTCATTGTTAATATGTAACATAATATTATAAGGTAATTTATTTATCATTAAACGACAAAAAATCTTCTTACTAAGAACATTTTATATGGGTATTTTAATCTGTCAACTTGTGATGTATATGTAAGAATGAATAATAATTAGATATAATGTCTTTAAGTAATTAGAATACCCAATATTCTACCCTAAGCAAGGTCTCTCATGAAGTAATAACCGTTTGAAAGTGTCGGCTCACTTAGCTTTGTCTGCTACGGAAATTAAGGTAAGGCTTAGTTATTACACGCACTTGCCTAATATGGATTAAAATTGGCTTTTGAATAAGCTTCTGACAAGCTACGTAGTATGTTGTGAGTGAAATACGTAAACATAATTCAAGTATTTTGATTTAAAAATTATAAGGATACGTAAAGTAAACATATTGAGTTTTTGACAACACTCATTCAAGTAGCTTACAAGCATTTTTATAACACCAGTATTTCCAGATAAAATTCATAATGGAGATTCTACTACAACAATAGAACCCACGACCTGCGGCGCGAAAGGCAAGTTTCTACCAATCCCGCCAATCGGCCCGTTAAATCCGTCTTTGAATCGTTCACCGCCAAAGCCAAGGAGCCTGCCGTTTCGAACGCATGGCTCTGATTAAACTATCCATTTTTTATATTTCATAAATCGACATGCAGCCACTGCATTCTAAAAATATAACAATTCATTACAAACAGCTTACCGACACAATAACTTTCATAGGTTAGTAAGGCGCAATATATATAGTATATTCACCTGAAGAAGACGCTACGAAGCCGATAGAGAAATTACTTGTATGTATTGAATTGTTGCACATTTTGACGACGTGCAAAGTATTATATTTGCACGATCTATTTCACATTTATATATCTTTATTCTGCAACTTACACTAACTTCTTACCGTGTGTTAAAGGGAAGGTTTGTATCGATGTCCTAAGGTCCTAAAGGTCCTTTCAGTTTATATCCATTAACGTCTAATGTGCTCCACGGATAATTGACTGACGTGCAGACAAGGCTAAAGTAAATACTGTCACAGAAGACTGAATTTACGTTAAATACATATATTAATTATATATACATTACAATAATAAACACATAAATGGACGTAATGAACGGTTGGCAGGGCATTATCAATATTATCTATTCTAATGATATACATGAAGCTTCTCTGTAGTACAGTAAAAAAACCATACATTAATGTTCAGTAGTGCGATTCTGTATGAACTCACTTCAGTCCTCAACTAATTAGTCAGTAACTGATATGCGACACTTACCATAATAATAAACATAAGTCAGTTGTCAATATTTCACGGGTGAATAATGAAGGGCATTTTTACAGACAAGCACTACAGTTCACGTGACCAAAAGTTTTGCTTATAAAATTTAAAGCTTAAATTCCAGGGACGGAAAAAGTTAACGTCCTAATTGTTTTTACTTCAGGTTTTCGTATAAAATGGCACGAATTTTTCTTAGAGTTTTTCTCGGGTTCGCTTCTTAAGTGGAAATGAATTAGCGCTACCGTCTAATGGAGAACCTTCGTCTTATTTTTAGTGTAAACCTATGATAGTAATAAACTTTCATTTTCTTCTTCTTTATTTAGAAAGGGGCAGACGAGTAAATTAGAAATCTCGTAAGTTACCTTTGTCCAAGTTATTGAATCCATAAACCAGATATTGAATCTTCAATGTACCACTGACTATGGTGCAGGAAGTGGCTCATTCACATTGCAAAGCTTTACTTCACACAACTCTGTTTAATATGTTTGACGAAAGAATGGCTATGATAAGCCAACAAAATTAGAACAAAATTAACACTTACCACAGAACAAGTTGGTGAAATGTCAGAAAGTTCAGATATGCGACATTGATTATAAATATTATAACATTTAAGGGATACAAGCATCAAAGTGGCATATCTTATTAACTCGGTATTCAAAGTTGCACGAGTGAGTTGAAAACTGTAATAAAGCAATGCTGAATACCAATATGTCCCTTGTGCCTGTAATTACACTGGCTCACTCACCCTTTGAACCGAAACAACAATACAAAGTACTGCTGTTTTGCGGTAGAATATCTGATGAGTGGGTGGCACCTACCCAGACGAGCTTGCATAAAGCTCTACCATCAAGTAAAAGTATTATTATTTCAAGTTAGTCTCTTGACCCAAATCTTTAACATCGTATCCCGATCGTAAAATCATTATTACTTATTACTATTAAGTACGTGAGCTATCGCGGCCTCAAATCTTATGATTGTTCAGTAAATTAATCGATTTTTAATTAAATTAATTGAATAATTTGAGGTTGCAAATCCGAGATATAATACTTCAATATTAAACGTAATTTGTTCATTTTTTTTGTAGTTGCTATAAAATATAATATTATGTGATATTATGCTTGTTACTAAAATAAATATCTATATATTATAACTCATCTGCATTAAAACATTTATTTATCGAGTTATAAATTATCTTCTGATTTTAATTTTTAGAAAGACAGCAGAGCAAATTGACCACATAATGGTAAATGGTAATAGTAGTGCTTGGTGGTAGAACAGCTAAAGACTAAGTAGTATCTACTAGAAAGGCACAAAGCACTCCTAACGAAAACTACGATTAAACAATTAATAAGGAAAAATCTGTTTACGAAAGAGAAAGTATTGTATCTAAATCGGATATTGAAACAAGCTTAAAAATGTTTGGAATGTATCCTCGTTGGATTGCAATTTATTTATAAATTCAATTTGTTGTTTCCACTTGTTCGGTCACAATTGTATTTCACAGCATCTATTTTCAACAAGCGACTTCAAACAACATATAGTACGCTAATATAGACGGAAACCGCAAAATCGAATGCATTTTCAACTAGCTTTGTGATTTGTAAGCACTTTGACATTTCGAAACGGGCTTCTAAGAATGGAAAATAAGATGTTATCTACAATAGCTTAGAAAATGTGAATTATAAATTTTTATTTATGCATAAATATAAAACATTATCACAACATTAATACACAGATTAAAAGTATACAAAGAGGGCCTTATCGATCTCGTGTAAAGCGATATCTCCCAGGCAAACTTTGTAGCAGAAACTTGCAACATAAGAATTAAATCAAGACGGTGATAGAATAAAATAATATAATATAGAATGCGTGTAATAACTAAATGATAAATTGAATCCTTACACTTAATGAGATAACAGATAACAATGACTACACAGAAATATATCACAGATGACGATCACAATGCAAATATCCAAAGAGACACTACAGAGACACCTTTGTAGCTTATCTTACTTGCATCTTACTATGCAGATTGTCTAGAATAGAAAAGTCATGTCTTAGACTGAGGTATTAAAAATCATCATAATTATCCTAAATCAATGTATTTTGTCAACCTCGTTAGATCCATATAAACTTCGTATCTTATAGGATTTGTATTATATTATCCTATATGTTTATGATGTTACATAAGTATGTGAATGTGGAGCCAGTTAGGTAATACAACAAAATTATAGAATGTAAATGATATAGGCACGGAAACCATTTCTAGAAGGCAATATTCTGATGTCACAGTATGTACTTAGTGAAGTATTGTGAACTGACTTTATATATTATGTCGCCGTTTATCTCTCGTACACTAGTATGCATTCTGCAAGGCTTCCGTTTGTGAGAGCATATAATTTCTCACACATAGTTTAAAGCGACCATCTGACGTCCCATTAACTGCAGAAAATATTACCTCACAGAATATTAATAGCGTCAGCTTAATCTATCTAATACGCTACGAAGTTCATAAAATGCGTAATGGAATATAAATAAAAAATATCTTATTTTGCATTATTGAAGTCGTTTTTTCATAGTTATCTTACTCTTGTACTGGGAAGGTCATATTAATAAATATTATATATATATATATATATAATATTATGTATATAATATATTATATAATATAGTATGATATACATAATATTTATTCTCTTTCTAAAGTCTCTTTTTCTAGCGTTAAAAAATAATTTGACAGAATAGTGTAAAGCATTGAGTGAGCATTGGGTTTAACTGTGTTATTTGAAATTAAATAAAAATAATTTTTCAATCATAATATAATCAAATATTTAAAAAATGGTAGAACACTTAAAGGTTAGCGATTGCATCTTTTATAAGACCGTGTACATCGTTACTGTAGCTGTAAAGAAACGCAATAAAGGCGTACTGCATAGTTTACGGTTGGTCGTCCTACGTCCCATAACAGTTTGTGATTCCAGACTTCCGGATATGATATTATAGTTAAGTTTATGTCTATCAAACAGAATGAAAGTTATAATTGAAATAAAATTTATATATAAATATGCATTATCAAATATTTTTTTAAATGTCGAATTGTAACAAAATCGTTATGATGAACCTTTTTTAATAAAGCTTATTACAACTTTACAGAGTTAAATGTAACGTAAAGCCATTTCAAAATGTAAATTCTGATGATAAGAATCAGTGAGAAAATAGGTACTTATAATATAATAAATATCTTATTGACAAATACACCCGTTAAGAGCACAAGGACTCAACTGACTGACTGGCTCTACAACCTCAATGATAGCTGGCAACCGAACAACAAAGAAACAACCCCGATGGGGCTTAGCGATAGTCGCAGTCGAGATCAGTAAATAAACTTTAAAGTGACTTTTCACGACTTTTCTATTAGTCACTTCTATTAAATGTCACTTCTTAGACTTTAAATAAATTGTATGATGAGGAACAGAAGTATCAAATGTATTTTAATGCATGCATGCACTTAAGTCGAGGGCTTGTTCCTAGATTCACACTTTTGTTATCTACAAATGTTTGTAATTTATTTATCGAATACATATCTTCCAGATAAGTATTAGATTCCAATGTCTCTGAAATCTCGTATTTATTTATTATACCGGTATTCCTCGATTGTAAAACCGCAACATATACCGCAGGTATACTCTCTTTGGGGTGCAAGTCAGTCACCTCCACGTGGTGCACCCTGGGCAACGGGGTCGACAAGCACTCCGAGGTCTTCTCGGAGTGCTTGTCGACCACGGCTAACGACTGACGCGACGGTGATGCCACGGGGTTGCTACTGGTACTTCTCTGATTAGCAGAGTGGACTGTGCGAGCGGCTTCGTGGCACGTAGGGGAGGTCAATGTCATAGGGTCGCTCCTGGTACTCCTCTGATTAGCAGAGTGGACTGTGTGAGTGATTCTATGGCATTTAGGGAGGAGTTCTTTCTTCATTTGAAGAGAGAAATAGAGGAGGATGTGACGGGTTCAGTATGCACTCACACTGCTGCTGGGCAGGCAATGGTAAATTTCTTTACCGTCCCACCGTCCCCAGATCGTAATCTCACTGAAGCGTCGTGGACATGTCTCGCGGCTATATGTGAGACCGAGAGTCTTGCCTTGACCGGCTGGGCTGCGAGGAAGAAAACCTCTATAAAAAATCACCCCAAATCCTAAGTGGCGACGCAGCGCGAGAGGATGCATGGCTGATGGGTAGGTCAGTCGTTACTGCGTTCCTCGTTAGGGAACCGGCCGACTCCCGTAACGAGTTACGCTAGGCTTATCCAAGTACAGGGGGCACCACTTGGACGGACCGTTATTTCCCCCTTACTCGTGGGAACAGAATGGAGAAAATTAAGAAAAATAAAACACAAACAATGGATGAAGTAGAAGTGTCTGAAGGCCAGACTGCAATCGAATCCGATGCCAGTCTGCGTACCATGGACTCAATGGGGTCAGTAACAGCCGAAGACCCGTTGTGCAGGGCTAAGAAAAGACCGCGAATGACATCGAACCGAGTGTCATCCAGCGAGGACGAGGGCTCAATTTCAAAGATGAGGCAGACGATCGGCCAGAAGAAGATGGCCCGTGCCAAAATGCTGAAAACAGGAGGCACGGAAGCAGGAAAATCATTAGAGGACATGGCTCAGATAGCAATTGAGAGCCGGCAGGCGTTAGGCTTGCATATGGCAGGGGCGTGTGATGACCAAACAGCTGCTGCTCTTAGCAAACAGGTACAGGATGATGTCGACATAATCTTAAATGTCGCAATTAAGTCGAGAAACCTGAAGGGCACCTTTCAACGTGCCCTAAAAGAGGCAGCGGCTTCAATTAAAGTCGCAGTGGATGCGCTGCATAAGAGGTCGTCCTCAATGGAGGTAGTGACACTACAAACTAAGAATGTCCGACTTGAAACGGAAATTGTCGATCTCAGAAAGGAGTTGGGAGAACTGCGGGAGGAAGTACAACAGTCCAAGCAGAGCTTCACAATCGCCACTGAACTGAATGGCTCATCCAGTGAACAGACATGTGAAGAGCCTATTCAAAAGCTACTGGAGGAATTCTCACGTTCCATGATAAACCAAGTTGGGACGATGATTAATGCTAAAATAGAGGCTCTGGAGGATAGGCTTCTTCCGAAAAGACCCTTGCGGCCTTCCTTAGCTGCAGAACAAACCAACAGTGCAGAAAAGTCTGTCCTATCGAACAACATAGTATCAACTGCTGTAGTCGAAAATGCCACTGCCACTGCCGGCACTCAGCAGCGAAAGAAGAAAAACAAGCCGAAGAAAAAAAGTAAAAAGTCACTTGCAGCTCAAGCTGCGGCAGCGGCAAGAGTATCAGTGCCTAATGACTGTTCTGGAGAAGTTCCCGTGGTGACAGTGCCTCAATATCATACTTGGGCCACGGTAACGAAGAAGAATGCACAGAAACAACAAGTTACACCTGTTGCAGCAGCGAACGAAAAGAGCAGGAAAATTAAGCTCCGTACTCCGAAATCTTCTGCCGTTGTAATAACCTTGCAACCTGGAGCAGAAGATAGAGGCGTAACATACGCAACGACTCTTGCTCAAGCGAAAAGCAAAATAGCTTTGTCGGAACTTGGCATAACATCGTTGAGATTCCGTCAGGCAGCGACAGGAGCTCGTATTCTCGAGGTTCCGGGAGGAGCTAGTACTGAGCAGGCAGACGCCCTAGCCAGAAAGCTACGTGAGTGTCTGAGGGAAGAAGATGTCCGCATTAACCGTCCAACCAAGTGTGCAGACATCCGAATTTCAGGTCTTGAAGATTCTACTTCCCTCTCTGAAATTATCGCAGCAGTTGCACGCGTCGGAGAGTGCCCAGTAGAGTCGATTAAAACTGGAGATATCCGGACCCTACCGTCTGGACTTGGCTCAGTATGGGTACGCTGTCCTGTGAAAGCTGCAAAATCAATCACTAAGAGTGGTCGCCTCTTGGTTGGCTGGGTGTCAGCAAAAGTAACATTGTTGGAGCCCAAGCAATTCCGCTGCTTCCGGTGCTTCGAGACGGGACACATTGGAGCACGTTGCACAGCAGAGGTCGACCGAAGCCAGCGATGTTATCGCTGCGGACAGCTAGAACATAAAGCTGCAACATGCACGGCAACACCTCTTTGTTTGCTTTGCGAAGCAGCTGGTAAACCTGCGGAGCACTATCTAGGAAGCAGAGAATGTAATGCACCTGGTCCTAAACAGAACAAGTCCAGAAATACCATACCAACAGAAGTTATATCACCATCACAGGTGACTCAGCAGTTGCCTTGTACGGCTGTGGCTATGGAGGAAGATAAAACTGACAGTAATAATGGACCTTAAGATACTGCAGGCAAATACAAACCATTGTGCCCGAGCGCAAGATCTGCTCCTTCAAAGTATGGCGGAATTGTCAGTTCAGATGGCCATAATTGCGGAACCCTATTTTGTACCTGATAGGTCTAATTGGGTTGGAGATGCTAATAACCTTGTAGCCTTAGTTCTACAGAGCTCTGCTAACCTCCGATTTGATCAATTGACGAAAGGTGCTGGATGGGTTACAGCGTTCGTCGAAGATATTTTAATAATAGGGGTGTATTTCTCGCCGAACAAAAGCGTTGCTGAATTCGAGCAATTTCTAGCGGAAATCGGGGCCTTGCTCAGACAGACCAAACCCAATCACGTGATCTTGGCTGGCGATCTTAACGCTAAGTCAAAAATGTGGGGATGCCCAGCGACTGACGTACGTGGAGAAGACTTAGAAGAATGGTTGGTCGAAGTTGGACTCATCGTACTAAACAAAGGGAACGTAAATACATGTGTGCGGCAACAGGGTGGCTCAATTGTGGATGTCACTTTCGCAAACGCCACATTAGGACGCCACGTCCACGATTGGAAGGTCATGACTGATGTCGAAACGTTGTCAGACCACCGATATATCCTGTTTAGCATCATTCAGTCGGAAGCTGACAAAACCCGGCACACTTGGAAGAGTGGTCCACGTTGGTCTCTCAAACGGCTAAATAAAGAGATGCTGGCTGAAGCAGCCCTAGTACAAGCTTGGGTTGCCTCGCCAGACGATCCAATGGATGTCGAAGAAGAGGCCCAATGGTTTTCCGGAGCCATGACCAACGTGTGCGACACAGTTATGCCTCGAGTAAAACCTTGTTCGCCGAAGCGAACCGTATACTGGTGGTCCACCGAGCTAGCTCAGCAACGAGAGACATGTGTTGTAATGAGACGTCGGTATACAAGGTACCGTAGGCGACGCTCGAGAAACGAAGCAGAGGAAGCCATTTTGTATTCGTGGTACAGGCAGGCCGTTACGAACCTACAGATCGCCATTTCCAAGGCTAAGGAATACGCAGAAGAGGAGTCCTTACGAGCGCTCAATAATGATCCTTTTGGAAGATCATATCGTTTGGTTACGCGCAAACTTCGCACTTGGTCGCCACCCTTGACGCAAACCTTACGGCCTGATATACGGAGCCGAGTGATTACAGCATTATTTCCAAATAGAGGAGCGCACCATCCTCCAACGATGGCTTTGTCCACGAACATAATCGAGGAAGAAAACGATGCCGAGATGGAAGTCTCAGAGGGAGAGCTAGAGAGCGCATTGGTTCGCCTCCGGGCAAAAACTGTCGCTCCAGGACCTGATGGAATACCTGGTCGTGCTTTATTTTTAGCTCTCGGACCCTTGAAACCTAGGATTTTGGCGCTACTTAATGCCTGTATCCAACAGAGAAGGTTTCCGCGCAAATGGAAGACAGGCAAGCTAGTGCTGCTAAGGAAAGAAGGGCGTCCTATAGACTCACCTGGGGCGTTTCGGCCTATTGTTCTTCTCGATGAGGTGGGTAAGCTGTTCGAGCGCGTGATAGCTACCCGCATCGTTAACCACTTGACATTAAGAGGACCAAACCTCAGTGAATGTCAATTTGGATTTCGATGTGGGAGATCCACAATCGATGCAGTAGCGAGGGTTAGGGCTATAGCGGACGACGCGTTGTCACAGGGTGAAGTAGTGTTGGCGGTGTCTTTAGATATCACCAATGCATTTAACACTCTTCCCTGGACTACTATTAAAGAGGCGTTGAAGTTCCACAGAATTCCGAGATACTTACAGCAAATAATTGCAGACTACCTTTCGGAGAGAACAATTATCTACCCTACGAAGAATGGATGGGAAGATAGCCCTATGACATGTGGTGTTCCTCAGGGCTCAGTTCTTGGTCCACTCCTTTGGAACATTGGCTACGATTGGGTTCTGCGTGGTGCTAATTTGAGAGGGCTTGAATTAGTGTGCTACGCTGACGACACCCTTGTAACAGCCAGAGGACGTACATAAAAAGATGCAGCACTTCTGGCTACTATTGGAGTAGCGGAAGTGGTAGGCAGGATTCGGCATCTGGGACTGGAAGTAGCTCTGCAAAAGTCTGAGGCAATGTGCTTCCACGGCCCTCGGAAATCGCCACCTCCACACTCTAGGCTATCGATAGGCGGGGTCTCCATTGGCGTTGAGTCGACAATGAAATACCTAGGGCTTGTCCTCGACAGTCGATGGAACTTTAAAGAGCATTTTAAGCGTCTCGCTCCTAAGCTAGTCGGAGCAGCCGTGGCATTGAACCGATTGCTACCCAATGTGGGTGGACCAAATGCAGGCTGTCGTCGTTTGTATGCTGGTGTGATAAGATCTATGGCTCTATATGGAGCTCCGATATCTGGGTCAATGCTCTCACGGCCCAGAATAAGGCATCTCTTCGCAGACCGCAACGAGCCATAACGGTCAGACTCATTAGAGGCTATCGCACCATTGCATATGAGGCGGCGTGCGTACTAGCTGGGACCCCACCCTGGGATTTAGAAGCTGAAGTGCTGTCATCGGTGTACTGGAGGGTTTCAGAAGCGAAAAGGACAACGGGTCATCCGCCTCCAGAGCAAATAAGACGCTGGAGAGAGTCCGCCCAAGAAACGCTTCTCGAGAAGTGGAGAGAACGACTCGAGGTGCCTATGTATGGTGCTATGACTATTTCGGCGATAAGGCCCATACTTCAGCAGTGGGTCTCAAGGAAGTGGGGAGCACTCACGTTCCACCTTGTACAGATCCTTACGGGACACGGATGTTTTGGCAGGTATCTGTGCAGGGTGGCTCGGAGAGAGCCAATGCAAGTGTGTCACGAGTGTGGCCATGACGAAGACACGGCACAGCACACCTTATCGGAGTGTCCAGCATGGGTGGAACCGCGAAGTCAGCTTGTCGCTGCTGTCGGACGAGACCTTTCGCTACCAGCCGTTGCGAAGGCTATGGTAGAGCACAAGACCTCCTGGACGGCGATGGTTGCATACTGCGAACACGTCATGTCCCTAAAGGAGCAAGCGGAGCGCACCAGAGAGCAAGATGTCTCTGCTGAGCTCATACGCCGCAAGAGAGTGGGGCGTAGACGGGTGGCCTATGGTCGACAGCTACCCCCCTAATGAATAGCCTATGGGTGGCATATGCGGGGACATCTGTCACCCGCCGAGAATAGGCCTTACATTAGCTGGAGGTGCACCAAGTGTTAGAGTGCACCTGCAGAGGAGTAAACCATAGGGGGGTCTGTATTCGGACGATTGCTGACGGAGTTGCGGATGTGTGCGAAAGCGTTCCCGTGGCTTCGCCGTATAGCAACGAGAGGGACACCTTGGGGTTTTAGTCGGTAAGAGTCCGACATAACTCCCTCGCCTCCCCGGGCGGGGAAGTATCCGAAGAGGATTTCCCCAAGAAAAAAAAATAAAAAAATAAAAAAAAGGTATACTCTCTTTACTTGTTTCTGTGGCTTGCGAGAGTCAGTGTGATTTTCTTTATACAAGAAATGCACTCTTCTTACAAAACAATAAGTCTTCGTTATTTTAAATTTCGAATACCTTTCTGTTGCGCTTAACGTTCGTATCGAGCTTTTACATCGAAATAAATGAAGTGTGAGTATTTAAGCTTAATTTTTTAACATTCGAAAATAAAAGTATTAAGTTCAAAATGGTTTTTGTAACAATGAAAAATGCTTTTAACTCGTTTGCTTGGCATTTTGGGTTAAGTGAATCTATAAAAATACCTACAGTACGGCTGATCCCTAAATAATCTGTCATTCGTGCGATGATGCAATAATATTGACTTTTTTATAAAATAGGCGGATGGTTAAATAGGCCACCTGATGGTCAGTGATCATCACCGTTTCGCTGGCTCACTCACCATTTAAGTCGGAACACAACAATACTCAGTATTGCTGTTTGGCGGAAGAATACCTGAGGAGTAGATGAGTGGTAAGATGGGCTTGCACAAAACCCAACCACCGAGTATAATAAGTTTATGTGAATTTTAGTGTACTGTGATTAATAGTTCGAATACAATTTTCATCATTTACCATATGTACATTTTTAAAAATACAATAATGTTGAGTTTAGTTACAGTAACCATGAGATGGTATGCAAATATAAAATACTAATATAAAATTATAACACTAAATTCTAACATTTGATTTGCTAAGAATTAAAAAAAAATATATATTAACACATGAATTTATTAATTTAATGTAATTTATAAAATAAAAGTTTCGGCCGTACAATTTAGTTTTCAATTAAGGAATTTTTATTCGATTTGTTTAAAAAAATGATAAATACTAAACTAAGTATTATAACTTTTATAAAAATAAAATTGAAATTATAATGAAAAATAAAATTAGCTAATAGTAAAATAATTTTGCAAAAGTGCAATCAATAATAGTATGCATTACTCCCTTCGTCGTAGTAATTTGTTGATTTCAATCGACTTTTTAATTTATTCTCTTATTACTATTGAACTAAGATCTGTATAAAATTATCTACAGCAAAAAGTATTTAATGTTGCCTAAGTTTCGTTGACAAATACACCGAGAGACAGGCAATTGGCGAATCAAATATGTTAACGTAAATGCTTAGAGCATCAACGTAGTGTTCACTAGTTAATTATAATTACCAATAAAACCGGTTCCATGTACGCTGCTATAAAATGTGTTTTTTTTTTAAACCAAATGTAACCGTGTAACCAAAAATGTTGAATAAAGTCAATGAAATTCGAAAATACTAATAAACTACCGTTGAAATAATAGTATGGTTTGAAGAGTAAAGTAATTGAATTGAAGTTATATTTTATGATGTATATTAAATACTAGAATGAAACTAGTCAAGCATTCATGGAACTATCAGTAACAACCTGTGAATGTCCCATTGCTGCCCAAATTAGTACCACCAAGAAACCTAGTAGTCGGTCTCTTCCATGAATTAAATTACATAATTAATGAAATATAAGTTAATATACGAAACAATTGCTGAACACTTTAAAATCAATGCCTGTGATTTTATTTTATATTTTGGACACGTTCAAATTTGCAATTTTGATATTCATTTGATTTGGAGAAAACAAATTGTAAATGAAATGAAATGAAAACCTATAGTTGTGGTGTTTCATTGTAAATTAATTGTCAAAATTAATTTCGAATTTTCGTTACTAGTGATTTAATTGACAAAGAAACAGAACCGAACCATAACATTATAAACTGCTGATCAAACCGCAATTTAAAACGCGATATCAATAATAAATATATGTCAAGTTATAATGTTGCATGATAATGCCTCGTCGACACAAGAGGGTGTTAAAAACGTTAGAGAAAATGAGGAAATCGCTGGCTAAATTCGACATCGATAAAAATATCGGGAAAGATTTGGGTAATTTCTTTAAAGATTGTTTAAAAATTGTACCAAAAATATTGAAACATACATTGACTAAGATCACTTGTTACTATTTTGAAATGAGTTGTATTATATTGAATAAAATGATACTAACTAACACTAAGGCAACTTCATATTATACAAATAAATGTAACACATTAATGTACATTAAATATTGTAAAACCTGATGTTTTAGAAAATTTAATTTAATTATGTCCTAAATCTTTTTTGAAAAGTTTAAAATTACCAACAACTTGAGAAAAAATATCTTCGCCGTCAACTTCACAACTATCAATATAAACATTTTAAAATTTATAAGCCTTGTATATATTGCACGTAACGAATTCTTATTTTTCTTGTATCTTCGTAGTATACAAGTGGTCTTCAAATCTTGATGGATATTAAAAACAGCAAACAAGGATCTATGATGCAAGTCTGTAGATTGATCTTCAAGAAAGGGCAAGACGTCTCCTCCTCTAAAACCCGTAGTGCTAGCATAAAGCGGCCGATAAATACTAATCAGTACTTTAGATATTCGAATCAACATTTAAAAAATTATAGGATGAAGATTATTGCTTATCGCAAAAATAATTTATGCTTTTTTGTTGCATTGAATTTTCTTTTGAATAATTACGATTGAAATTTTGAAATAATTATTCACCTATTTTATTATTTCATAAAGCCTAATTTTAATAATTAGAAGTTAAATTAACTTTATTGTTTTATTATTCCATTTGATCATAATATATAAAATATTATATCTATATTTACGTAATTCACTGTAATATAATCATATCCACTGTCGAAATCATTTTTGTTTTGTCAAAGTAGTCAGCATAGGGTTAGCTCACTTTGCCCAAAAAAGCTTGGCTTAAATAGCTAGTCTAAAAAAAAATATTCGATTTAGTAGCTGATTTGAAATTATTAACACGTCTCGTTCTTTGCTTTTAATTTTAACTCAAGCTCATAAATAACACTGACAAAGACAACTTCACTATGACCTTTCGCGTATTCACAGGAGTTTTGTTTTGCTCACGAACAGAGGTTAATAAAATATATATACGCACGTGCCACATTGATGTGTTACGAAGCTGAGATTTTGTATCCATCGCAAAATAACAAGAGTATTTCAACTATAAAACTATCGGTAAAAACGTATGGTGATATTTATTGTATTTGATACATTAAAAATCTTAGATAAAACGAGTTTATCGAATATTCGTAAAGCTGAGATTAAAAATTTTTAACCGACTTTAAAAAAACGAGGTTTTCAATTCGTCTGTGTTTTTTTAAATGTTTGGTACCTCAGAACTTTTGACTGGGTGAACCGATTTTGATGATTCTTTTTTTATTTGAAAGCTGGTGCTTTCCGTGTAGTCTCATTTTAATTTGGCCTAGTTCTGACAATGGCATCCATGAGAAAACCGTATAAGTCTTAAATTTGCATTACGTATGTGCGCGACAAATGGACGAATAACTCAATATCACGCCAACAGATTTCGAGGATTCTTGTATATGTGTGTTACGGTTTGTATGATACGTGTAATTAAAGTCACAAGCGACATTTGACAACTTAGCTTAAATAGTTTGTATTTCTTTAACTGGCTTCCCACGATCTGTAGTTTCAAGGGCCGAGCTACGCCAGTTCGCGTGACCGCGCCGTGGGAGTCGTGCCGTCCTTGCTGGCGCGGACTTATCCGTCGAATCCACCCAATATTGGTAGTTTTAAAGGCCCATGTAGTCACCGGGAAGCTACCATTATAGTGCCCGTGTCTATTGGCGAAAGTGTATGCAAATACACAATTACATAACTTTATTTAAAGTTATAAATAAAAAATAAAACAAACTTTAAATAGTCAATACTAGAAGTAAGTTCGAACTGGTATTAGAAGATTGACTAATCGTTATTAAATAATTACGGAGCAGATTCAAGGACGCGATAACTCACATAGTCACTAATAGATAGCGATCGTGGTGTTCGGGATTAGGGGGTTTATAGGGTCAGCATTTGGGTCAAACCCCAAACGTCAGAATCGGCACTTCCCATTATTATCGTGTCCGTAAGATATTTAATGAGAGTTTAAATTTATTTGTATGAAGTCGTTTTGGGTAAAAATCTCATATAAAATCAATAATCTATGAAAAGTATATAAAATGGCAGACGCGAATTAACACATTTTGAATCATACAGAAGCGACAAAAGTAAGTTAAAATTATATTTGCACATGTTTTAATTTGTATTTAGTTTTTGATAGCTCCTAAAAACGAAACTTTATATAAATAATATAGTCAGTGAACTCACTTGAAGAATTGCTAAGTCACGTGACGTGAGATCTTAAAAATGTGAGATCTTGCGCACAGTCGAGTGGAGCGTCTTTGTAAGCTCTGACTTTGAATTTTTGTACACATATTTTTCATTCGTGTGAGGCGAAATCCTTTAACTTAAATATAGTAAGCACAGTGAAACAGCAGTGAAGAGCAGCTGACTGTATCTTTCTAGCTCGGGTACACTAGGCGGTCCCGAGTTCACCCGATCGAGCCTTGCACCTCAGAGCGTGACGGATCAGCCTCACTTACAGCCTACGAAAAAATGTGTATGTGGTGCGCCAAAAGAAGGTTTGAGATAGTTATAATCAGACACAACTCGTAAAATATATGATGTAGTTGACATACAATATTGACGTGATAACGTCTTATAAATCGATGAACGCCGGCTGCACGCACGAAAAAGCATGACTCATTGTCGCGTTCCGCCTGAGCCGAGCGTGTAAGCGAGAGCGTGGAACAAGCGATAGAAAGGCACGATCAGCATAAGCGTTCGGCTTGTGACGCATCTATCTCTCTTCCACACCATCGGCCGATGTGTCCGAGTATTCATCAATGTTTTCTTAAGACGTTATCACGTAAAATTATTTTATTTATTTATTTATTTTGAACAATTAATACATATCACAAACAACTTCCTTTCACTTTGAGTCCTTGAGTGAGAAAAAGAACGTATGCAACGCGTGACAAAAATGTATCATTAAAAATAAAATTACTTTGAATTTTTAAATAAATGTAAAGGTTTGACATAAGAACAAAGCTCCAAAAATGCGATTTAGATCTGTGAGTAATGGATTCCGTTATGCTACGATAGAACTGAAGTATAAAATAATGTTTGTAAATCTCCAGTATGATTATAACTATGGCAAATTATTAAGTGTGTATCAGAATAACTGTAATAAGTGACAAATCAGCGTTGAAATATTACCAAGATCTTGTACCTATTCAGTACCATTTATTACCTTTGTTTAAATATTTGGTAGTCTATGGTATATTTTAGGATAACCGGCCATTTGATTTCGTACCTGAACATACATTTTTATTATATCACTAACTCAAAAAATTAAGATTTTAAAAGCGAAAGTAAATATATAGCGAGAGTATATATAAACCATTATAAGTATATATTAAAAAAAAAAAAAGTATTCTAATATTTTATTGTATCATGTAAATTATTCATTTTTAATTTAATTTTTTATTTTCAATGTAATTTAATTATTATTATTTTTTTCAATTAATTAATTCAATTTAAATTTAATTCCAATTTTAATTTTATTTATCATTATTATTATTTAATGTAAATATGGAACCTTGTTCTGGAATAAAAAATATATACATATATATATATATATATATATATATATATATATATATATATATATATATATATATATATATGTGTATATATTTTAGCTTCAATAATATCGTTATAATAAATAAGGTGAAAAAACTTTTTGAAAACAACTTTTAATATATTCCATATACTAAATCTGTATTAGATTATATTGTAATGAGCACCAAAATTGCTCGTTAAATTACAGCTTAATCAGGTAAATGAGTGGGATTTAGATTCGGTTGCAAGCTTTGACTCACACATTCCAAGCCATTTAAATTAGCCTTTTGAATAAGAAACCTGAATCTTAAGCAAAGATCGCGAGCTTGATTCCAGACAAGCACTGCTGAGTTTTATATGCTTAATTTTTGTTTATTTTAAATTATCTCTAGCTCAACGACGAATGAAATTACGTGAGAAAACCTGCATTCGCTGGATGATATTCTGCACACCAACGCTGGAATAGCGAGGAGGAATAAGCTCCAATACATTTTTGTAAGTAAATGTCATTGCTCAGGAGTTGGAAAGTTAAATAAACTTACTTTTAAAATAATGACTTATTCTTATCTAAAAATTAAATATGTTAACTTTGACAATAATATTATTATTTAATATTTTATGTAACAAAAATCTTTGAAAAATATTGGACATATCTTTTTAGTCTTAGTAGTAGATCATTTAAAAAATATGTATTCGTATGACTTATAAAATCATTTAACGCGGATCATGTTGCCACATGCCACATGATTCTCACCAACAACATTTTTTGGAACTAAGTTCTTTTACGCGGCTTACAGGAGAATGAAATGGCAGTGGCCTAAGGTCACGTTATATAACGAAATGGTATTCATACTGTGCCATGTGTTGGGTGTTCGAATTTAGGAGGTCGATATAAAGGAGGTTGAGGTGCTTTTTGCTCTGAAAAATTACAGTAATATAATCAATTAAAATCTACATTTTAAAACACCGTTTGAGTCGAAAAATATCGCAAAGAACTTCGTTCCTGACGGGGGTCACTGCACAATTATTTTTTAATTACTTATATGAAATAAGGTCACACATCTATAAATCTGTGAATAGGTCAACAAATTAGACTGCTAACAAGCCTTAACAACTAAAATTACCAAACTCTAAGAGAACACGGAAGCGAAACCTTGATAATTATAGGAATAATTAATAAAATATAATAATACATCATCACTTGATGATAGGGCTTTGCAAACCAGTCTGAGTAGGTTCCAATCAATCATCATATATTCTACCACCAAGCAGCTGTATTTAGTATCGTTATGTTCCTGTTTGAAGGGTGAGTGAGCCAGTGTAACTAGAGGCATGTTCCCAAGATGCACTAAGATTGGCAACGCATTAACGATGTAAGGGATGCCTAATAATTCACGCAGTTTATATGTCTATGGACGGTGAAGATTACCTTACCATCAGGTGACCTACTTGTCAGTCTGACTACCAATTTAAAATTAATATAAAGTTTTTGGTTTACAAATTTTTATCTTCAAAACTTCAAAAGCCTTGTTGAAAAGTGACCTTATTAACAAACAATACAAATGTTGTATGTGTACTGTTTGATAGAATTTTATCATTATGGAAATAACTGTTCATCTTTTTTTTATATCTCACGCATTATTTAAAGGCTTATGTAATTAGAAGGATTTAAAATAATATTACGTAGTCACTTGTTAAAGGTAGGCCCTTTTACAAGTGACTACGTAAGCCCGTTTGGGCACCACCCTCTCATCAGTTATTCTAACGACAAACATCAATATTACTCTGTTTAGTTTTGTAGGGTGAGTGAGCCAGTGTTATTACAAGTATAGGGACATAACAACCTAAGCCTCACAGTTGGCTTCAATCTGTGATGTAAGGAATAGTGGCCAGTTCTTTGAGCAATGGTCGTCACCATCAGGTAACTCATTTGTCAACTTTCTGCTAAAATTAAAATAAACAGTTTTTATTACACTGCTTATGAATACAATATACATATATTATAAAATTCCTTCTTAGTTTTATTTATTATCCAAGAAATACTTGAGTGTACAACAATACAAGTATGGGTTGGGTAGGTATCACTCACTCATCATATATTCTACCACGAAACAACAATATTTACTATTATTGTTTTCCGGTTTGAGGTTAGACTTATTTCTACACCACCACCATGGTGACCACTTACCATCAGGTGTCTCATTGGCCACCCCGCCTACCTATATCTTAAAAAGGTTATAATTGTTTTTTTTTAAAGTCATAAATATGTAAAAGTAATTATAAAGGAATATAGTTTATAAATTTCTATAAAAATATTATCATCAATGATTCACATTTTTTTCTTATACTGAAATTCAATAAACGAAACTACATTACTATTACATTATTAACTAAGTACGAGGAGCGTTCAATGTATTCTCGGTATGGGTATGTTAGGAAAAAGATAAGACCTTGACAGACAAATATTTTTGCATATAGTCTCCCATGATATCAATAAAATCAATTGATTGAAAAAAAAAAATTCTACTTGGCCCGAAAAATGATCATTTACTTGACTTGAGCTCATTATAGTCAAGAAATAGGTTTCGCCGGAGGTCTTTTCTTAAATTTGGGAATAAAAAGGAGTCACTGGGGGCCAGGTCTGGGCTGTAGGATGAGTGGTTAATTTCCTCGAACCCGCACTCTCGTACAGCAGCCATGGAGTACCGCGCAGTGTGAACCAGTGCGTTGCAGAAGAAGCAGCACTTTCTTTGCCAGCTTCTCTCAAACGGCGTAAAGTGTTTGAGTATTTTTCTGCGTTGATAGTTTCACCTTTTTTGTGTACTAGATTAATAGTATTTCCTTAGAATCCCAGAAAACTGTGGCCATGATTTTGCCAGCCGATGGAGTGACTTGAACTTCTTCTTCGGATTGCTTTTTATGCCACTACATAGACTCCTATTTACTCTCAGGGTCATAATGATGAACCCACGTTTCATCACCTGTAATTATCCTTTCGAAAATACTTGCTGGATCGTCGCCACACAGCTCTAAAAACTCCTTCCAAGTGTCAACCCGCGCCTGTTTTTGAAGCACAGTGGTCATGCGCGGCACCCATCTTGCACTGACTTTTGTAAGGTTGAGATAATCATGTAGTATAAATTACCAACGGATAGCTTAGTTATTTCTGCCAACATCTTTATTTTTATACGTGCATCTTCTTATACAAGTTATTCGATAATTTTCACTTTTTTTTCGGTAGCCGCCGTGATTGGTCCACCTGTTTACATTACACATATCAGAATTGAGCCATAACCTTTAGAATAATATGCATTCGATAAAAACAAACTTAAATTGTTCGGTACAAGTAGTAGAAGAAATTGATAACTGAATTTTCATTTATAAGAATAAATGAAATTCTATGTAGGGTTTCTCGATTTCCGCACAAAATAATTACCTAGACGAAGGTGAGGCGCGTCATTAGAGGATAGCGTTAATTCATTCCCACTCAGAGCGCAAGTCCGCATCTAGGAAAAATCCGTTGCATTTTATACGAAAGCCAGAAGTGAAAACAATTAGGATGTTAACACTTTAAGCTGCTGGACTGCAGAACGCTTTTTATTACATAAAGTTAAAACTATACTAAAGAAAGATCTATTTTGAACTATATAGTTATACTAATAAAGCAGAAAGTCTATTTTCAACTTTATAGTTTCCCACAAGCTTAAGTGATTAACATATTCATCATGTTTGATATTTGTTTATTGACAGTTTTTTAAAGACGTCGGTATTTTATTACTCCTATAAACTAGAAGCACGAAGGCCTGGTTCCTATAATTCCTTATTCCAATTGAATGAGGTCAGCCGCTTACTCACGTAATAGCTACCTTTCTTATGCTAATATACTTTACAAATGAATGTAAAATATAAATTTTGGTATTTCATTCTGAAGTGAAATAAAGAGGTTTGGACAGACTAGTAGTAAAATTAAAGCTGCAATTAATTGATCATATCTACGAGCCAATTAGTCCCAATATAATGACAATGGTAAGATCAAATTTTACCTAAATATTCAATGTATAATATAATATACGTCGAAGTTATTATAATAAAATGAAGTATGAAACAAAAATACATACTCTAATTGCCGTATGGCAGTTTCTATGTCTTTCTCTGCTCAAAACCATTTTTATCATATTCAGCTCACATTAATCCACTGCTGGACATAGGCCTCCACATTCGCGCAGCATCATTTTTCTAAGATCATCTCATCATAGGGTGGGTGGTTAGCCAACCGGCTTTTCTGCTTCTTTAGACCACTACTCTGTGACGACTTTGGTTTAATCGTCCGTCTTAATTTTAACATAATAAATGTTATCATAATGAATTAAATCACTTTAAAAATTAACTCGATGTTATCTGCATATGTATGTGCATGTCCATGAAACTAAAGTTTCGTGAATTTAAAAATGTATATATTTCATTTAACTTCAGAAGAACGATATGAGCCACTTGTATTCAAATGGTAACTATTTATTTAAATTATAATTCGGTTTGTAGTAAAGAATCGAATACACATTGAACTTTCTTTTTTTATGATCGATGTAGAAATTACTTTACCTACTTTATATTTCGTTTTCAGAATAGAATATTATTACCACTATTTCACGGCATACATCTAAATAAAGGATTAAATATTGTGTTGGATTTCTTTATTACTGTACGCAGAAGTAATTCCTCATCATGACCCTCCTGGAGAAGAAAAACAAAATTCCATATATAATCCACACATATATATCAATGTTTTAACCCATAAAAAAAGTCCTTGCAAGAGTAAATCAACTCTGTGTATCTACAATAATTCCATAGCATTTTTTCTATTATAACTTATTCATATACAGACATGAATTTAAATACTATTATTGGTAAATATAGAATGAAATATTTAAAGTAATGGAATTAAATTAAAAGAAAATTAATTACTTGATGTGAATTACTTTTTTTACAAGCCAATTAGAATACTTTTCGAGTTTTAAGCCAAGCTATTTTAAAATTAATAATTAAAATTAAGTCACATTAATGGCTAATTAACACTGATTGCGGTGTTGATGCCAAAATAATGACTTAAATATAAGTTAGTCTTTTTACGTAAAATAAAACGACAAAATGACATAAATGACAATATATTTCTTTTCATTTTTCTAATTTAAGTTGCACTTTATGATAAATCCAGGCGTCGTAGAGTTTAACGTGCAACTATGTTAAATGGGATCTCCATTTGCAAAACTCACTTCTGAATTCATTTACGTAAGTCATCTTAATTCCAATATTATATAAAAAGAAGGAAAAGAAAAAAAAAACTTTACAAATTGTATGTTAAATATTTTATATAATCGAAAGTTTTTAAACGTCATTAAAAGTACAAGACAAAATCGTGGCAATGAGTCTGGTACAACTTCTTCGCTAAATGAAGTAATTTAACTCAGCTTGCTGTCTGTCCTGTGACTACGGAATATGAATATATAAATTACATCAATTAAGAACGATATTCATAATTAACATTTTAACTTTTTGATTAAATTATTGCGATTCCTTTATGTGAATGCCCCACTGCTGGGCTAACGTGTCGTCTCCTCTTCGAAAGATTGTCTTTTAACTTATTCCATCATAATAAACATGAGGCAGAATTTTATCAGGAATATGCAGGTTTCCTCCCGATGTTTTTCTTCACCATCGAGCACTAGACTTGTAATAACAAAAAGAAACAAATGAAAATTCAGTGGTGCTTGTCTGAATTTGAACCTGCATTCCTCGGTTACGATTCAAGAGTTTTAATTGGCCTTCTATGTTTTATTCAGTGCGAAGTTTAGCATGTAAATTTATAAAAATAAATAAATCTACTACAGCAATTTACTGTATGTATGCTCATATTTTATTTCAGATTTAGCTACTTTCAAAAGTAAAGTTAAAGCATAGGTTTTAGCTAACGTAAGTAGCACACCTCTGACGGGATATCATAAGCTTTCCAATCTAAATAGTAGTCAGTCGTTTACATTTTTTTATGCAAAAATAGATATTTGAGGAAAGCGAAAAAAGCGCACGAAGACGAAGAAATTAACGATCAAGGCTTTTCTTTTCTTTTGCGATTTTAAAACATCCATTTACAGTGGATACTGCTGATCCAGTCGATAGAATATAACGGAAATTTAACTAACATTCATAGTGTTCCTATTAAATTGCTACCTATTAAAAAATGCAAAATGCACAATAACATTTTTTTAAATTTACGAAAAATATTATAGGTATTTTTCTAGTCATTACTTAAAAGTGTGAGTGTTTAAAAGTATGTGTAAATGTTGTTCGTTAGCAGATGATTATTATAACAATGCCGTGTCTTCTTCTTTCGAATATCAAACCATTAATGACAGAAAGAGAGCTACGACGTTTAACTAAACATCTGCTAAGTAAAGTTTATAAGTAAGGCCATATGTCTATAGTTTATATTGCTGTCAAATAACAACTTGATCACGCAGCGTGTTACGCTCGGCGGCGCTTTGACGGTATAAGGAATGGTTTCTATTTCTTTTAATACTCCGTTTTTCCTACTGCAACTAAAATAAAATAAAAAAATGTAATAATGATATCAAATTTTAATTCATAAAACACTGATCCAAGTAGAATTTACTAATCGGACAATACGCGAATCACTTATTACTAGCCTATTGCACCATCGTTCGCCATCGGCTATTGATCATTCTGATTCAATTAAAATTAATTTATATGACTTTGGTCAGAAACGAAGTAAATTAGCTTAATTGAAATGTAATAAATACACAGCGTGTTAAATTAGCAATAGCTATAAACTGAAAATTAATTGTTCCCAAGTCAACTATGTTCAAAAATGTATAGACAAAAATAAAAAAGCAAGTATTAGATTGATTCAAGAATTTTTACCGAGATTAAAGGCAATTAGAGGAACATCTAATGAAATATCACAAAAAGTGGGTGAAAAAAGAGATATAATAATTTGCCTATATTATAAATGAGCCGGCACGCCCGAGTACTTTATTTGCCATCACTTTACGCTATTTGGGAGTACCATTCCCAAATAGCGTAAAGTGATGGCAAATAAAGTGGTAAAAAATAGCTTCCGCGTTTCGTTCGGTATGTGAGAGTCCTGACTGATACCCAATACCGCTCAGATCCAAACAATTATAGGCCTATTGCCACCACCTCCTTGCTCTCCAAGAAAAGAAAGTCTATTATCAACTGCCACCTCCTGCGGGGTACTAGGAGGAGCACCAATTGATTAGTGAACGCCAGTACGATTTCCGTTGGAGTCGCTCAGCCGGTGATCTACTAGTTTACCTGACACTCACATCTGTGAAACATCTGTTGTGGCAGTGAAGATGCTTTATACACCGGCCGCGCTTATATTTTCTTGGAAATATCTTGACCAGTTTCGGATCAAAGTCATCTCTGGCGCTGGCTGGTACAAGGCGCAAATTTGCCTCATCATGAATTACTGCTTTCACCTATGGGCGGGAGCACCACACCGCATTCAATGTAAAGCAGCACAAATTGTCGCCGATTATTTATATAAAATGTAATAACTTATTACTATAATTTATTTATTTAAATTATAGTAATAAGTTATTACTGCTGCTGCCTGTGTAACCATTACATCTCGTGAAGTCCAACTAATGCTCTTCTAATCCACTAAAAAGTTTTCGTTGCTTCAATGCCTCTTACATTTAGTTATGTTAGAGTAAAATAAATCATACATTAAGTGTCGCAAAGCTCAGGATTTATTTTACCTCAAGGCCTCAACGGATAATCTGCTAGATTTAAGCCTTATATCGAATTAAGAGAGATTACGGCGTTGAAAGAGAGACACCTTCTTGCGAAAGGGACACAACCAAGGGTTGAGGGAAAGTTCTTTTGTTGCCGTAATAAATTCTAGTTTATCTTCGTAAGAAAAACGAAATAGATTAACGTTGAGGATAAAAGATTTCTGAACGCTTTGTATCCAATGTTTTTGCAGTTCCTAATTCGAAGTGTTTCATAATTGTTACAATTAAATAGATCGAAGTAAACCTCAAAATTTTTACCCTAAAAATAAAATTTTATATAAATTTTAGTTTATCAATACTTTTTAATTTACAACCTATCACTAATACTTTAGAACTGTATCAAAATGTTTGAAAATTGTCGACTAACTCAGCCAAACGAAGTTTGTGAAAGCAATTCAAATATAGACAACTGTAATAGATAAAACAAACGGGCATTCGGACGCTTCTTGGACATAACTCGGATAAAATAAGGAGTCAGTTGATCCAGAAGTCAAAATCCCTTTTATTACAAAATAGCGTTGATACTTCTAAACTTAAGGGTCAAAGTTCTTTGATGATTGTGATTCACGTCGCTCAACAAATACAATTACATTTAATTGTGATCTTGTAGGGCTTTAAGAGATTTAATTGAGAGCCCTTTAGTACAACGGGTATTTAAGATGTTTTAGGTTATTAGAGTTTAGCCTCAGGAGTGTTATTTGAAGGTTAGATACGATGTAGCTATGTTGTTGCTTTTAAATATATTGCACCAATTCAATAATACTCTTAACTGGCCATTTTAATTGTATTCATTTGATCATTTGTTTTATTACTCGGATAAGTCTAAAATTTTTCTGTATTTTTATGTCCTGGTAGTACAGCCACGCAACGCATCGAGGCTCTTTTAACGGTGCGTGTCAGTCTGTGTTGGTCTTGAGATTCGAAGGCATTATGTGATTCCAAAATGTAAAGTGAAAGAGAACATATCGCTACCGATACAAGTGGATCCATCGCAACTGATTTTCCTGCTATTAAGCAGACGATACTCTTCCCACGATGCATCCCATAGCGTGGAAAACCTTAATAAAAAAGTCAAAACTCACTGCAGAATACGATACCAAATTGTCATAGAGTGATATGTAATACTGGCTATGATTTTTATAAAGTTTAAGGGAGTAGTCCTTTAAATTTATAATTGTTGTCCTTTTTTATGATGACAATTTCGAGATCTATTATCGGATCCAAAGAGGGATTGTATCACTTATGCAAGCATTCGTTATGAAAGCGTAACCTTATTCGGGTTACGTTGGCATATTAAATATTATCCCATTAATGAATATAATTTTATCATTATTTTCTTTGTTAAATTTTCATGACAATTACATTGAGAAATCCACAAATAAAAATAAAAAAAGTATCTGAAACTGTATACGTATTCAATTGTAACATGTTTTGAAACAACTTATAAAGTACTAGTTAGTGTAAGCTGCCACAGATAAAATTTATCGTCTTTGTGACAGATTTCTTTTTAACTATAGATTTGTGATACTTTCAGTTAGTCTTTCCACCAGTTATTTTAATATTTCTAAAAATGATATAATTTTTATAATTTTAAATTATAATGTACAATTTCATTTTGATAAAATAATAAAAAAACAAATCTAAATCGATACTATTCTATACTACTAAAAGTGTTCATTATCATCATTAAATTATTTCATCACTTATTATAAATTAAAGTGATTAATTATATTACTGATATAAAAGTCATGAGACGCATATATTCTTAATCTTGACTGAAATTGCTTTAATCGATAAATAGTTTTGTTCATGCTGTTAATAACCCTCACACTCAATATCAATTCAGCCAAAGCACTCGATCATTTATATTAAATTATCTGTCTAGACTCTCAAACCATTTAATGATTAATTTAGAATAATCGCTTAGAACAGTTTTGCCACGTTACCGTATACTCTCTAAAACCGTAAACAGGTAATTATGTTCACCGATATACTCGAATGTCGACAGGCTAACAGAATAATACGTCTGTTTGCTAATACCTGACGTTTATTGAGCGATGTTCTGCAAGGTATTTGACAATTATATATTCATTCATTTTATATATCAATTTAGCACGCATCAACGTTGATATTTAGTCAACTTCTGAATATTCATAAGTAATCCATTTTTCATTACAGTCGATTAAAGTTAAGAAGTTACCTGGTAACTTTCTAAAGATTTCCACTGTGTGAAAAAAAGAGGTTAGAACATGTGAATCTTAACCAAATATTGGGTTCAAATCCAGAAAAGCATCATTGATTTTTTTATGCTTATAGTTCATTATTTTATATTTATACACCATCTTGGGTGTGGCGGTGAAGAAAAACATCGTGAGGCCCGCATAGAATTCTGTTGCATGATTTGAGTTACAATCTAATAGGTGAAGTCAAATAAAAGCTTTAAAAGTTGTAAAATCAAAATTTTGTAATAAAAACTTCGTAATCTTTTTCTTCTCCTATTCCAAAATATATTTTTGTTCCGTTTGCAGTTGAAACGTGAAATTCAAGGTCTAAGACCTTGGGGTAATAGCGCAAAAAATTTCATCAAAAATATTACACCCCCTCTTATTGTCTCTACTGATGAAAGGAGGGCTGATTCATTTTTCGTCCAGAGAATCGAAATTGCGATTCAAAAAAAACATTTATATATAATATTTCATTAATGCTTAAAACTTGTATGTACTTGGTCAAGTAATATAGATCTTCATTATTGTTAAATGACTAATTGCATTTATAATATAGTCAGTAAACTTGTCAGCGTAAATAAAAATAAATCTTTGTAAATGGGCTTACTCGTTTAATCCGGTTTATGCATCAAAATGGGCAGTGTTTACTGAAAAGCTGTACAAAGGCCATTATAAAAATGCGTTGTGAAAGATTAGCGTTAACGAGTGATACCCACACACGCGTACCTACAAAACAGGACTAAAAATATTAAAAAATGAATAATAAAAGTCTTCAATATTCTCTCCCCATATTTCTTAATAATTCAAAACGCCGTTAAATCTTATTTTTCCTTTAATCTGTTTGTTTTATTTTAAAATCAAATTATTATTTTCTTATTCATGTATCCTCTTTTAAGCACTTTTGAATAATAAGTCATGTTACAGGTTAAGTTAAATGTAAAGCAGCCAATGGTTCTGAATGTAGATTTTACTAATATCAGAATAAGAAGAAACAGTAGTTACTCTACATTTCAAGAATCATACACCTATCCTTAAAATACGCTAACTACGGGATCTAAAATAACGTCCCATGGGTCTGTAAATGCTCACTACTACTACACTATTTAAATCAGGGTACAGCTATACGATGTTTTCCCATTTAGCTATAGAACTTACTAGTCGTTATTTGCCCATTCCAATACCCATTGTGGTGGCCTAAGCGAAGCCCTAATCCATAAAATACGCTAATAATAAATGTTAAATATGTTTATTTAAACGTTTATCCTTCGATCACTCTTGAACGGAAGGACGTTTGATTTTAACTATATAAATCTTAAGATTCTCATACAAGATAGACGTATAAAACGGTTATCGAAATCACTTTTTGATTTTATCTTTAACTCGGAAAAACTAAACATTTTAATTTGGTACCTAAATTTTATATAATCTGATTGTCTTTGATTTATTTCAATTGTTTATCAAATTAAACATATTGTTGATCATAAATTGAATGCTGTGTCAGTTTGTCAGAATTAATCGATTGCCTTTGTGTGAATAATCATATGATAGTTAATTTAAATCAGGATTTCAATTAACTTCTCACATCACGTACATATCAAAGCTTATTGACAATTTAGCTACCAGAATTGAATTGGACGACGACTTTAAACTGTAACAATCGAATAAAAAGCGTTAATAAAAAAACAAATGAATTATTATTTATTATATTTGAATCCGATTCCCTAATTAATATCTCACACTTAACACGTTTATATTTCCTCTATATATAGTATTCTTCATTCCAGAAATGTTTTAATTACATATAAAAAAATATTTTCAGTTTAGAAATAAATTAATTTATCTATGTGAAGTTTGATGTGTAACATAATTATGTCAAGCTTCCAATAAATATATGAAAATATAATTTATTCATTCATGTAACGAAATTATCAATAGAAAATACACGTGTAAACAAAAAAACACATATTTCTTTATGTTTTTAAAGCTATGTAACGTATTTGTATTACAAGAAAAATCAAAAAATGCCACCTATAAATAAATCACATATATTGCCCATCTTGATCTTCATCAAAATAGTTTACCCGCTAACTACTGAAAATACAATCGAGATAAACAAAATAAAAAAAAATTGGTAAAAATTTCCTCACTCTATATTTTGGTCAAAGTAATACATATTTACCGTATTTCATTATATTATTCATTTAATGATTCACGAATCGACATCGTTTATTTTAGTCCCTTGTAAACGTATCAAATCAACGACACATTCGTTGATAGTTGTTTCCGTTGCGTAATCACTCATCGTTTCACAATGTAAATTATATAAATACAATAACTTATTAATTTTGAAAAAAAACGTGTTGCTAAATAACAGTTTATTACACTGAAATTTAGTTTATTACACCGCATGTGTATTCCACCAACCAGCATTGGAGCAGCGTGGTGGAATAAGCTCCAAACCTGCTCCTCAAAAAGGAGAGCTTAAGCCCAGCAGTGGGACACTCACAGGCTGTTACTTACTTACTAAGTTATAGCAAGCAAAATGTTCTACTAACATTGTATTTGGTTATAAAGTAACTAATTCCTTCAACGAGTACATCGTTTGAATTTATAGTTTATTAGTTTGCGTCCTAGGCTTTTCCCGTTTCTCTGTAAGAATAGGAACAGGTCCTTTTACCCAATGAACCTGATAACGTATGAAATACTTCATGAAGATTAGTTGAGTAGTTAAGTCGCGAAAGCGTAATTATCAAACGTTTTAAGTCTCTTACATAAAAATATGACATCTAGTAAGCAATTTGTTCCGCTAACGTGCGGTTTGTTAAGGATTAGTAGAATTGAAGATCTTCAAACAATATATTCGCAGGAAACCCGTTACGCAGTATCTGAGCTACGAACATTAGCTTAACACAAATGATTTTAGTATTTATAGCCATAATGTTACAGACGCTTATTCCGTGACTAGTTTTATATATTATTTTCAGAATAATTTCCCTTAAACGGCTGCAAACAGCTGAGGGTTGCGGTCTAAGCTCTCTTTGACACCGAACTAAGGATTTCCTGTACTTTAACAGATAATACACGGTACATTAGCGAATATGGCTCATTAGTGGATAAAATATTTGTTATTATTTATTAAGTAAATCGATTACTATTGGTCTAAAATTGTAGCTTAAAATATTTTATAGTTTATTAAGTTTCATAATATGATAATTAAATAATGACATTCATTGATTTTTGACAGTGATATATTGTCTTAAGAGCGCCAGGTCGGTTAATTTACTAGATACGAGTAAATGCGGATGGGTCATTAATGTCCCAGACGGGCCGCTATATGAGAAAACTTTGCCGGGACGAGAATTTATATCCTACTATCAAGTCCAAAATACTACTCTAAATGAGACACTTTAGGAAAAAGTTAGTAGAACGCTACAAAAATTACGATTTTTGTTTAATTAATTATATTATACTTGTTTTCGCACCTGGCTTAGCGTGTTAATAGGGGGCAGCCGTTGTTAGGTATAAAAAAATAACCAAATTTAATCAAAATCGGTTCAAACCAGACATACAGTAATTTTGGATTTATAATATTACTAATATTAATAACGTCCTCCGAACCGATTTCGGCCTCGGCAGCTAATCCCAAGAGACAAGTCAACTGCGCAGGACATACTATAGTACATAAGTGTATGCGCAAAATCTCATAATCCGATGGGACGGCAATTAGACACGACCGAAAAGACTTCAGGCGCAGGACCAAGGGCTTTACGTGCTTTCCGAGTCACGGGAGTGTACACACTCACAAATTCTAGCCTCCGGCTGCTACTGAGAAGCTGCTTTTTCGACTAAAAAACCAAATAATTTCTTACTGGCGCGATCTGGGATTTGAACCCAGGATTTCGGGGTCTGCGGCCTTATATCTAGCCACACCAACGCAATTTTACTTACTAATATTAAAGATGATATGGTATAGGTTGTATATATATATTTGATAAATTTATGGCTAGTTCGTTGGTCTATTGGCTAGATTATATCGCTGCAGACATTCCAAGAAAGTTCGAAAATTAAAATCACATGTCGAGCTAAAATAAGTATTGGGTTTTTCGGAATATAAATGTATCAGCAGCTGTATTAAGTAACTTAAGGTTTAACATTACAAAAAAATAAAAGAAAAAATGTAAGAAAATTAACATATTTAAAAAAATAGACGGTCAGGCAAAAGGACCATCTGAGGCTTTGTCAATGCGCTGCCAAACTTGGGTTCCTTTTGCCTTTAGTCACAATGGCTCACTCAGCCCCCAAAATCAGAACACATATATACCAATTATTGCTGTTTTTCTTATTTGCATCTAACACCTGACGCCCCTACTCCTAACACGCAGGCGAAGTCAAGTACAAAAACTAGTACTTCATAAAACTGGCAATCAAAGTGTTTGGTTCGACTTGTTCCATATAACAATATATAATAATAATAATAATAATATCCTGGGACAATATTCACACATGGCCATCTGATCCCAAACTAAGCAGAGCTTGTACTATGGAAACCAGACAACTGATATTCTACATATACTACTTTTCTTTTGTAAATACATACTTATATAGATAATTACACCCAGACTCGGGACAAACAGATATGTTCATGTACACAAATGTCTGTCCTGGGTGGGAATCGAACCCACGACCTGCGGCGTGAAAGGCAAGTATCTTACCAACCACGCCAACCGGCTCGTCAATATATATATAATGATACATATGCAAATTATTTAAGAAACACTCTTAAATAATAATATGCATATTTTAATTAGGTAAACTTCGCTTATCATTAAGTTCTAGAAAAAAAAAAACGTTATAAAATTATTTTGTTATTGTTACCCTTAAATAAAGTACCAAGGATTGAACGATACTCACACAATGTTTTTTTATTTATTGAATAAAAGAACCGTTAAACTGCAAATTTCAATATAGATAACAATAGTAACAGGCGTACGCGTTCGATCCGCCAGTCAATCACGTCTAGTGCCACGAACAGAAGCGCTCTCACTCCACCGGCCACGTACTATGCCGAGGTGCGATTCCATAAGAGACCCCTGGTGGACGTCATTCGCAGCCCGATATAGCTTAAATTACAAGTCTAGAACACGTCCCCTCGCCAATATAACCAGTAAAAGTATAACCAATAGAAGTATAATAAATATAAAATATAACTAGGACAAGAAGTAAGGGCAGCAATTAACAGTCACAAAAGAAAGGTGTATAGCTGCGGGTGGGAATCCAGTGCGGACACGTCACATCACCGTCGGACACGCGTTATAAGCCATACATTGAATGTTGTTAAATAATTTAATTTGAGCGAATAATGGATTTTTCATTAATTCACCAATATGAAACAAGTTTCACTCGTTTTCACATTGGTTCAAATACATGGAATTCAAAATTTGTAATATCATATTATGTACAATACAAATATTGAGAGATTATATATAAGTTTGATGTCTTGGTTTGTTTCTCTGAATTGTATTTTCTTATTCGTTTTTATCACTAAAAAAAACTACAAGTACTTATTTCAAATTTAAAAAATAAAATCGTTAATCAATAACAACATAAAGAGTATAGGTAGATTTTACAATTACAGTTGTTTAAGTTTGTGAAAAGTCAAGCACTGAACTAAATAACAAAGTAAATAAAACCTACACTTGTTTTTACTGTTTTCGTTGATAAAAAGTATTCTTCTGTTCTGTCGAATGCTTGAGACAACAATATTACGTTTATTTGAAACAGAAAATTTGAACGTCGTAAAGTATTTTAATATACAGATCAATTCAGAAGTCTTCTAGAAGTCACCGTAATAAAAGTACCATTTGCAGATTTGATGAGTCGTGATGTAGTAAGTAGAAAAAAGATTTCGAATATATATTTATAATATATTCGTCTGTTCTTTTAACTCTATTTTTCTTGACTTTATCGAGTACTGACCCACTTTTTAAGCTGGCAACTAAAATCATCATGTAGGCGTCAGGTAAGATGTTTTCTTTTATATTGGTTTAACTTGACCTGTTAGTTTATGTCTTGATCAAATTTGGCAACTGAATTTTAAACTAACTAGCCCTCAAGCGATGAATCGAAAGTTTCGCGCACATTTTATAGTTGTTATTGTATAATCAAGTGCATAAAAATGTTTCATTTGATCCAAATATAAAATAAAGTCTGTAATTAATTTTAAAAAAACTAGTAATACAAACTTACTTAAAGTATGAAGAATCATAAGCAATTAGAAGTCACTATCACCAATTATAAAGCATCAGGAAACTGTCGATTGATTTCAGCTTCGTCTAACACTCGAGGTAAAACGGCTAACATCAATCACAAATGCTTTGATATTTGCTTCGTCTGTGATCTATATCACAGCAAAATATCTTCGCATCATTATCAACATCTGTTGCTTGATTTGCGTTTCTTTTACGACGTATTTGGAACCTGTCTCACCATATACATAATCATAATTGACTTACATTACATTATAATAGTAAGCTTTAATTTACTGGCGACAAGACTGTGTAGGTCCCTCTAGGTCAGCTACTTTCGAGTTAGCTCGTCGCCAAATAACAGTGTGCAAATTTGAATACTGAGAGTATTGTTCGCAAGTGTTAAAAAATTGTAACAGTATGTAAGAAATTGCTTATATTTCTAACAATGCCAATGTTTACGAGCTGAGGTAAGTGGTCACATTTACTAGTGATTCAGACAGACTACTAAATGGTTATTATATTGAGAATAATTTAATTATAATATACTATTTTCTATTACATGAAAATATGATAAGTTCTTATGTAAAATTTTATCAAAGAATTTTAGAAATAAATAATAAAATAAAAACAAACTTATTAAACCGTTTTAATAGAGATTCCATTTTCAAATTATTCCTTCCTAAATAATATTTATTAGTCAAAAATATATAATTAATAAAAAAATATTCGAACAAACGATATTTAAAAACCTTAAAATCTTATTTGCAATACTGCAAACAAACAAGTTTACTTACAAATAAACTTAACGGAAACAAGCTTCGGTACGAGATATAAGTTTATATTAGTTGGTGCAGTTAGGCTAGAGGCCAAGTCAAGATTGGATAGGACTTAGTAACTAATCTTGCAATGACGGAAATCCCTTTACGTGCTAAGGTGGGAGATATAATAATTTAAGGCTTCTGCGGTAACAATACTAAGTATCTTTTAAGCGTAAATATAAAGACAAAGTAAGAATTATTCATAGATTTACACACAAAGTACGCTCTACGGCGATGTAGACTTAGACGTAACTCAGGCGTAGGCGTGACGTAGACAGTAAAGCAACGTAGACGTTTACTCGTAGACAATGTAGTAACGAATAAGCCAAACCATTGTACATGTTTTTTGATGTTGGGAAAACTGACAGACACAGACAAATGATTAGACTAACGAACAATTTCACCCAATTTACCGAGCTAAATCATGGGCCTTATTATCTCACCGGATGCGAGACTGACGTAGAGAGTGATAAAGAGAACTTAACAATTGAAGTTTACTCTTTGCTATTCATAAAATACGTTATAAATTGTGCAAAATATTGACAAATTGCCTTACACTTTGTTTACAAATTTCATTTGGGTATTATTAACCGACTTTAAAAAATTTGGCTGTCAACTCGTCTGTATTTATGTATATAATTTTTTTCTAAATCCATATATAATTTAATTTATAGCCACATTATTATAAAAGCATTATATTTACACGAATCTTTTATATCTATTGGAAATTTACATATATGCTACCGAGATATACTAGCATCCATAGGATTATTTTATATTTACACAATTGACCGGCCCGCTTATCCAATATTTAGCTTATAAAGTTTGAAAAAGGAAAGGAAGAAAAAGTCCTAATCTTAAGCCCCGTGTTGACCTATCAAAACATTACTGGGTTTTTGTATTAAAAAAATTGTGCCGTCGGAGGACTCCCGTCAGGAACGAAGTTCTGTGGGATATTTTTTCGACTCAAACCGTGTTTTAAAATGTAGATTTTAATTGAATATATTACTGTATTTTTGTCACACCAAGAAGCAACTTAACTGCCTTTGTATCGACCTTCTAATTCGAACACCCAACGCATCGCATTTTGTAGCATTTGGTAGGCACAGCATGAACGCTATTTCGTTATAATATGACTTTACCTTGGGCCACTGCCATTTCCTTCTACTGTAAGCCACGTAAAGAATTTTGTTCCTAAAATCCCAGCAGCAATGTTAAGTTTATAAGGGGTATTAAAACTCCAGTATCATCTCCAGATCAAGCTGATAATCCTGCGCTTGCACTGTAGTCGTGTCGGATTGTCAACCCATCGGAGTTTGAGACTGATGAAATAAAGAGGGTGAGGATGGGTACATGCTTATATCTCCGGTGCAGTTTGCTTCTCTGCTAAGAATAACCGTCATTATACAAATCGATTATGAGAATATCATAATAATCAACAGTTGTTTATCGCGTTGTCTTCTTCTTTCAAATGTCAAATTCTTGATGAAATAAAGGAAGAAACTAAATGCAATATAATCCAAATAAATTGTTTTACGGGAATAACCAAATAAGTATTTTATGAAGTATTATAATTGTATAAAATATGAGTAATTAGGTTAAATATTTTTTGATCAATCACACACGAAATAATGTATTTATTGTTCTATGGTGAGGCAGGTAGAGACGAAAAGTTTTTTTATATAGTCCTATCAATTTCCAGCGGTTATCAAATAGTTAAAAAATGTTATCATAATTAAATTAGTTATATGTGCCTTTATAACCACGGTATCACAAGCCCACTGAATATACATACGTTGAGATCTTAAAAATGGATTAGTTGGTTATTAACGAATATTAAATGACTGATAACCGTTTTACTGTCTCTCACATCACTTAACCATTTTCCGGTAAACGATTTTATATTCGACGATTATAAAACCTTAGTATTGGTATTATTTAATTACTATCAATCATAATCAGCCTTATGAACATGACGAGTAATAGAGAGTTTACAACGTCCACCGCTAGATGGCACTACTTGTATTTTAAATCGCGCTAACGTTTCGTTCGCCCGAATAAATTCTTGTATTAGCCTAATAAGACAAAATTTTTGTAACGTTGTATGTTCTGTACAACGTAAATAAGCACTGTTTTCCACGAAGGGTTATGTAAGCACCATCTTTATAATATACACAGGTCGGTATGCCAGTTCTTCGGTAATGAAATTAGAAATGTACAAACGGGGAAGTAGACAATTGAAAGACGTTGCGCGATATGATTATAAGTGGTAGTAATAGAAAATATATAAAGTACCGTCGTTTGTCAGACTTGGAAGATAGAAATGTGAATAATAATATTAATTAGGATTTTAACACACACTGATATCAATTTGCAATACTGTCTGTCAAATTCCTTTATTTATTTTTTTGAATAAAGGATAATAACGATCTTTCACAAAAGTTTTTGATTTCGTTTAATGTTTAAATATGTTAAACTACTTATTTAACATGCAATTTCTTTATTTAAAAGCAAGGTTTTATTTTTACACTTTGTAGTCCTTATAATACATTTATAATACATTTTTTTCAATTTCAATAAAATTTGAAAATAATGGTAATAGGCTCAATATTTATTCATTTCCACAGTTAAATAATAATATATAATTAAAATTTTAAAAATTTAACGGTTATTGTATCGTTGTTACACAAAGGCAAATGCTAATCAAATTGTATCTGTCTGTATGAAGCACACATGGAAAGTCAACGAACAAGGGTATGATATTATATGTATATACTTAAAGCGACCTTGAACGGCTGTGTGTGATGGATTTTATAGTTCATTTCAAACAAAAACAAAGATCACGTCCATTTTTACGTATATAACGGCCTAAATGTCTTTATAGCTATGAAGCAGACGCACGCTTTAAATAATTGATTATTATTTAAAGAAACTATTTACACATATATGTATATTTTTAACTCATATTAAATATCTCAAGAGCATTATTAATCTAACGCTCATAGATTCAATGTCAAGCTAATTTTCCGAGTTTACTTTTCCGTGGAGGTATAATTGGCAACAAGTAGCTGCCAGCGACCAAGCGATTCTTTTAGTAGAACTTACTTATTGCATATACCAAAAACAGCTCCCCCTTTCCATACCAACTACGTAAGTAACTAATGCATCATTACTTATATTTATTTATGCACTCACACAATGATATGGTTGAGTAAATATAAACGAATATAAAAAAAAATCAAACAAATATGACGAGCCGGTTGGCGTGGTTAATAGATGCTTGCCTTTCGCGCCGGGTTGGATTCCCACCTAAGACAGACATTTGTATGCATGAACATGTCTGTTTGTCCTGAGTCTGGGTGTAATTATCTATATAAGTATGTATTTACAACAGATATATGTGTAGTATATCAGTTGTCTGGTTTTCATAGTACAAGCTCTGCTTAGTTTGGAATCAGATGGCCGTGTGTGAATAATGTCCCAGGATATTTATTTATTTATTTATTTAAATAGCAAGTGATCAACACGTTGGTTGAAAAATGACAAGACTGCTTGGACTATGTTCACCGCATTTGAAAATCGAATCGCGTTCAGGCCGTAACTTTGTTCACATTTTTGTGTTTTCCGTAAAGTTTTAAGAAAAGTCGAAGTTTGTATCTCGTATACTTTATAGCTTTTCGTTTAGCCGTTTGAATAAAGTTTTGTGATCTATTCATTGTGTATTTTAAAATTAGTTTGTGTCATTGTTCTAACAGAACTGTGTTACACATTATTTGTCTTTACCTGCTCCATTATTCGAGTAACTAGTTTATTATTATTAAGACTGCATAAACCAAATTACGGGTTCAAAGTTTGAGCATCCAGTCTGGAGTTAACCCTTAACCACCTACCTCTGGTCTGTGAGACCACAACGTATTTTTGAATTTAAATATTTCAATGTGTGTGTCGTTGAACAGCGTGCGTCTTGATACCTTTGCTACACACAAAATAATAATGTGCGCACGTTTGGCCTAGGCAAGTAAAAGTATTTCGCCAGAAATCTCTGTGACTACACGTGGAGGTTGCGTGATATTAAAAACGGGGGCCCTCTTATTCCCTGATCCAAGTCAGGGCGCATCTCGAGGGCGTGTATTTAACTGTACCTGTGGTATCTGGGCCTGATCCTGGGCGGAAGACGGTCATCATCGTTGCCTCTGCCTTGTTCTGCCTCGTACCTAACGTGGTAGGGGCGTAATCACCAAGTTGACATCTATACGCTGGTGTGGTATGCTCCGTGGAGCTGTATGGTGCACCCATAAGAGTGAACGCACTCACCGCTCAGAACAAGGCTTTTCTGCGGAGACCACAGAGGCTCGTAGCGGTGAGGGCAATACGCGGTTACAGTACGGAGTCGTGGACGGCAGCAGCACTTCTCGCGAGTGATCCACCCTGGAAAATTTAGGCTGAGGTGCTCGCAGAAGTCTACCGGCTTTGGGTGGAAGCTAGTGCGAGTGGCGACCGTCCAGCGTCCGTCGAGGTGACGCGAGTCAGGGCTTAAGCCCTATGAGATGACACCCAGATGCGAGGAGGATTTGAGGTCTCTATCAGCAGGCCTGGCGACAGAGAAGGCGATCCGCCCCACTTGAGTCGCTGGGTAACAGAAAAAGCGGCACCCTTACGTATAGGCTGAAGCAGGTACTTACCGGGCATGGCTGTTTCGATAAGTAACTTCACGGGATAGCGAGGCGGGAGGTATCTATCACTCTCCTGCCACGAGGTACGCCGCTGGACATATCGCACCACACCGCTGCTGAATGTGATAAACGCTATGATCGGTAGCGAGAAGTACTTACTGTAAAGATGTTCTTCGAAAATGTCGTGTCGCAGAAGGAGACCGCGGAACGGGAGCATAAGAATAGTGCGTCTGCTGATCCACTTCGCCGAAGAAGACTGGGGAGAAGGCGTCAGGGTTATGCGCACCTTCTCCCCCCGCCATAAGTAGCGCCGGGGCCAGGGGGTTTCTGTACCCCGAGAACCCACTAGGAAATAGAGGCCCGCAGATAAAATATCTAGATATTGTTTTTCCAACTTGGATATTCATGACATTTATGTTACTCATGAGTTTCCAAAAAAAAAAAGCTTTTTTTTAATATTAATTTAAAATTATACGATAAAGTTGAGATTCGAACTATTTCTTTTTTCATGAATATAAGCCAACAGATGTTCTCAAACTTGCTTATATTCATGCGGAGAAAATATGGATTTAGTGTACGTGAGCCGAGTTCTGAGCGAGTCTCAATCGGAGCGAGCGCCGACCACAGCTGAGGTGCTAAGGATGCTTGTGCCAGGATGATCATGCAGTTGTATGTAAATAATAATGTCTTTACAAACAAATTACACATTAACTATTTAAGAAAAATTAAAAACTTTTATGCATTGGGGTTATATACTCAGAAATATATTCATTCCGCCTTAAGCGTTGCAACGCGTTGAGATATTATCTATATTATGAAAAGTGCAATTTCACTCTACGGTTGTTTTACTCATCCATGCAGGAGCAGATTATGCATTTAAATTAATACGTATAAATTAAATTAACACGACCTATTTCTCGTCCGTCGAGCGTACAAATATATTTAAAAAAAAAAATAGATGAGTCTTTAGAAAAGTATTTATTTAATTTTATATTTTCTCGAACGATTCCAGGGATATTTTCAACAGTAATTAGACAACTACGCAGATGTATATAATGCATGAGAGTGTGTGTGCACACATACATATCTTTAAAAGATATCCAATAGATTAACGGGGCACACAAAATTATCTAAGCGTTGATTTTACCCAAACCACCTGCAATAAATTCAGTAGTTAATATTATTATATATCGCAAATATTAGATTTATGTTCCCTTTAAGTAAATCAATAATTACGAACTTTAGACATTTTTTATCATCTACTTGTGTATTTAATCTTATTATGTAATAAGCCGAATCTGATATTGTTTTTTTTTTTTAACATAAAATTTAATTTTACAAACCTTTTATCACAATATAATCTATTTTGCTATTGTAATAAGTATCAAACGTTGACAATTAAGAGTAGCGAGCAAATATCATTTCAATTATTGAAATTGGAAAAAATTTAACAGACTAATACAACTGTGAATATGTAATGCATGTAAATGGAACGTGACTTTCAAATGTCCGAATTCTGACAGTTCGAAATTCCAATCGAGTTCATTGTTTGTATCGAATAATCGAGTAATGGAATTTGTCATTTTGCTTGCACGTTAAAATTATATTTCAGTCTATGTCTATGCATAGTATTCGACAAATATTGGTGTTAATCATAGTCTACATGATTATACTTTGACAGACAGGATAACCAAAGAGAGAACTTGTTTCAATTTCTTGACAATGTTAATCGCCTGTCTGGGTAGATGTTAAGTACGTAACAAATATTCTAATAAAACAGTGTTCTTTCCAAAATAATAGATGTTGGATGACAATTAGACGTGGCGAGACAAAGGCGAAGCTTGGCATCATGAAACCTTACACCGCATGATCTTTTAGTGTAGGGTTCCGTTATTTGTATTTGTAATTTGTAACAGCCTGTGAATGTCCCACTGCTGGGCTAAGGCCTCTTCTCCTCTTTTGAGAAGAAGGTTCCGTTATACTAAGCCGTATATATCTGAATCTCGTGAGTGTGTACATAAACAGGGCCTGAGCCAAGCGACGAAATGATAATTGTCGATCTACAACGAAATAATCCACGTGGCTTTGCCCGTGGGGACGACTCACATGGCAGACTATAGCGCTTCCTTGAATCGTTAAATAGTATATTAATTGAATCATTTAATTACATTAATATAAATATATGGTATTTTTGTACTTTGACGATTAATAAGTAAGAATAATGATTCTGTATTGTATAAAAAAAAAAAACTATTTTTAAAGATATGTTCAATTATTATTGACATATTTTCTATAACATAATTAATAAATTTCAACTTCGTTCAGATATTTTGGTAAAAACATGCAGTCCCAACAGTTTTCATTTGAACTTTATGCAAACATATCTTAGCCATAATTAGCTAGATTATACTCCATTATTTTCTCGTAGGGCCTTAAAATCACCCTTGTTTTTTAATCTTAACCTTTATGTGAAATTACGGAAAAATATATTTCTACTGGATCAAATCTAAAGAAATAACTGCATAATAGAGAAAGTCGTTTTTGGAATACCACCGCACTATAATTTTAGTATAGCACATTTAGATTAAAAAAAAATATCGGACAACTTCATTACCATGAACGATATATAAAACGTACACAGTAATTTGATAGCGTCCACAATCGTCCTGAGATTGAACAGCACCTTTATTAGCAGTGTCTTTCTTTTCTCTACTTTGGCTTTGCACGAAAACTGCCACCACGTGGAACGCTCACTGTTCAAATTGCATATCCACTATATTACTTCATTATTCTTGCGTAAACATAACCACTTCACGATATGCTTTGTGGTGATTGATTTTCTTATAAGCTGAACGACTATAGACATATTTCCGAAAAAAGGGTCGATAGTTCTATAACCGTTATTTATATTCCTTTTTTACGACTAAGAAGGGACTTCGTCTACACCACGATTCTTGAGCTCTCTCGGAAAAGAAGGTGGAATCAAATATCCGATGTAGTTATTACTCATAAGCTTTGGGAATCATCCAAAATCCTTTAAATAACTATGCTATGCACAGATGCACATAGCACTACAATGCCTTGTAACAAAAGAGTAAACTACAAAAAGATAACCAAACGAAAAAGCCATTAGACTAATGGGACATTATTAAAATATGGATATCATTGAATCTATTTTTGCTCACAATTGAATGCATAAATAAATGACTATCTAAAATCAATAACATTTTTATATCTCACTCTACACTTTTTTTATGATCTATCTATATATATTACAATAACGGCTATACCCTAAGATTTTTTCGATTATCGAAACCAAGCGATAAATTCGTTCTTACTTATATAATACGGTAGGGTTATTCTGTAACAAAAAAATCGAAACTCACCGCAGAAAACGGTCGTGAAGTGTTAGAAAATGATATACAATACTGGCTATAATAATAATAAGATTTCAATTATACGCGCATCAAATTAGTATATCACCATAAGATGGTTATCAACATTTTCCGGGTGAGTAATTTAGTGAATGTCTTAGTGAATTGCTCTGATGATACAACACATCTGATTACGTATTATTACGTGCAAGACGGGATAGTCTCTATATACAGTGCTCGTTTAATATTCAGTACCTAGGCGATCCAGCTTCGTTCTACTTCAACAATTATTTATATGTGAGTGACCCAGTGTAAATAATGGTTGATATATTTTACAGCACCAGGCGGCCTTTCTTATGAAATAAAAAATAAATTGTAAGCGATATGATTTGTTTTTTTTTTCGATCGAAAGTATTTTAAAGTATATATTATGTGCGCGTGAAGATGACATAGCCACTGGCATTGCAAGTATCCACTCGTCACATCGTAAAAGCATGCCCCACTCACCATACAATTATATTATTTGATATTCTACTGCAAAACAGCAGTGTTACTGTTTATGGGGTGAGTGAGCTAGTGTAATTATGGACACAAGGGATATAACATCTTAGTTCCCAAGGTTGGTGGCGCATTGGCGATGTAAGCGATGTTTGATTACTTACAATTTAAAATTCTTATGTCTATGGGCGTTGGTGTCCACTTACCATAAGATGGCCCGTATGATCGTCCACCTACTAATTCTATATAAAAAAAAAACAGATTTTATATTCCTTCCCTTCAAACATGATCCCTGATGAACAGGGAAGACGGACTTATGTCACAACAAAAAAATATGATATCTTTCATATAACGTTCGATTATTTAAAAGTTCATCATAAAGATTATACCAAATATTCCATAACGTGAACCGATTGTACAAAGCTAAAATTGAAACGTTCTTTGTAATACCTTAAAAGTTTAGATGAAGAAATAGATCAATATTTCCTACAACAAATCTTTTTTTTTAATATAACATATTATAAGCACTCTGGGACAGTTACTGAATAATAACTAAACCTGATCTTAAATAATTTTTCCGCTATCTATCGATCTAAAAATTGATCCTGCTTAGAATCAATCGATGATTAATTATGCTTTGCATTTTAAACACAGAAGTATATATCTTGGAAAGTTGTTGAAGCATGATCTTCACTTGCTCAAATAAAGTAATTTATGTCTCATGAGTTTTAAAAGTTGGTAATTGCTTATTAATACGGCCATTTGACATTGTAATATAATTTATACATATGTGTTGAGATTTTTTACTGAAAATGAATAATATAATTAAATTATTTACTTGGTGGTAGAGCTTTGTGCAAGCTCGTCAGGGTAGGTATACTATACTCATCAGATATTCTACCCCAAAACAGCAGTACTTGGTATTGTTGTGTTCCAGTGAGCCAGTGTAATTACAGGCATAAGGGACATAATATATTAGTTCCCAAGATTGGTGGCGCATTGGCGATGTAAGCGATGGTGGAACATATCTTACAATGGCAATGTCTACGGGCGTTGGGACTTACCATCAGGTGGCCCATATACACGTCCGTCTACCTATGCTATAAAAAAAAAACTATATGACTTTGAATATATATTTACATGTTTAATGAGTTAAATTAATTTGCAAAGATGTTGGTAGTTCATTTCAAAGATTTTAATAATATAATTTTTAAATATATTATTAAAATATATTAATATATCAATCTTTCATTAGTCACGAATGATAAATGACATAGCAGAGATCGTATTTTAGCTAACTTAGATATTATGAAACATTTAAGCATCTCATATAAACTATTTAAGCATTGTACCATTATTACTCATCATTACGTAAGGTACGGAGACATGAACGCTCACTCATGAGGTTGAAAACTAAATCAACATCAGGTCACAGTGATCGTTTGAATAGTCTACATTGGTGCATTTATATACATTTGTTTTATATAGACTTTATATAACAAAAAACTAATGGTTTATAATTAAACAATATGTCCAATTGTGACATGTTTTCTTGTCTACACATTTATGTTATTTAGTATAACCAATTCGTGACCTATTCGGAATGACTATGAATCAAGTCGTACAACTTTTATACATTACAATATTTACTGTAGAAATATACATTTTAGTTGTTCCATAGACAAGTTACGTTGTCGTAATATACGTACGTATATTAATTGGATTATGTTATTATAATCCAGTAAATTAAGAAAAACTAAGTATGCAGCAGCCTGTCAATGTTCCACTGCTGGGCTAAGAGTCCAGGTCCGGTAATCATCACGTTCTTGGCGGTTAAATAAAATATCGTGTGAGATCATGCATGTCTTAGATGAAATTTTACTACATACGTTAAACAAGGGTAGAATGAGATCCAAATATTCTCCTCAAAAGGTGAGGCCCAGCAGTGAGATATTTACAGCCTGGTACTTGATTACAAAATTAACTTTGATACTATCAGTATATGCAATCAGACTTGAGCGCTTTCAAAAAAGGTTTTAATGACACATTTCTTATCAAGCAATAAAAGTAGACTAAAATACTTTAATAATTATTAGTTTAGAACAAAGAAGACGTATTGGAAGTTAAGTTTCTATAAAAACTACTTCGAAATAAAATAGACTGCCCAAACTAAGTCTCTAAAATAAAGTACAGGTTGTTACAATATTATTTAAATGTTAATGTAAACTTGTAGTTTACTTATGATATTGTAATCGACGCAAGATCACTATGCATGCAGTGTTTGCTTCCAAATGTATATAAAATATTTCTAACCTTTGTACATGATTTATTAAGATATCATTTATGTAACACACTACCAAACCTTTAATTAATAAATAAAATAATACAAAGTTTCATTTATTTGATTTCGCAAAATTCTAAGTGATATTAAGTTAAATATTTTGTTGAAAAGTAAACTCGTACTAACAAAATTCGAACATGTCGAATGTTAGTTCTCAACGTATTGAAGTTTAAAACATTTTCAACGTGCGTATATAACTTTTGCGAAAGATAAATTATCTTCTACACTAATATTATAAGACAGGTAAGATTTGATTTTCTGTATGTTTGTTTGTAAAAAAACACAATAACTACTGCATTGATTTTAAAAATTCTTTCACCTATAGAAAGTTACATTATCAGCGAGTAGCATAGCATCTTATTTCCAAAAAAAACTAGAGATGCTCTCGAATAATGCAATAATGTAACTTAAGGTATCAAAAATGTTCCTATAAAAGTCATTATTTGGCATGCGCTACTAAAATTATCAATGATACCTAAAATAATATATTACATGTACATAGTACTCATTATTATGTACAAAAAACTCCACGAGGCATTATATCTAACTCCTACAGTTCAATCACGAAAACTGCTTTTTGTTCAAATTATTCAAATAAAAATACGAACTATGATGACACTATGATATCGACGGGTGCAAAGTGAAAAGAGTTATCTACAAAAATGCTAATTTAAGCAGAGCGAAAAGATTGAAAATATGTGGTCATTTCTTAAAGAATTGGATTTTTATTGTAAACTTTATCATTACTTGATTATACTCTTAGGCGTATTTATACTAATCATAATAGGTATTTTTATTATTATTTTGCGAGATTTTGCAGTTGTTCGTATCTACATTGTACTATAAATAATTTCAGCTGAGTGAACTGCCAGTTGGTTGTATACATAAGGGAATACAAATTTCATATAAAAATATGATTTGCTTTAATGCACAGTAATACTTATTTAGTTAAACATTTAATTTTAGGGGAAGCTAGCACCTAAATCATTGTAATGAATATTATAAGTATTACACATAATAAATAACGTCCTCCTGACCGATTTCGGCCACGGCGGCCAATCTCAAGAGAGATTAGCCAACTGCGCAGGAGATATTATAGTACACAAGTGTGTGCGCAAACACAGGTGCACGCACTATTCCCTAGCTCTCATAATCCGATGGGACGGCAATCCGAATTTTTTGACAGAAAAACCCAATAACTATTAATTGGCCCGACTTGGGAATTGAACCCAGGACCACCGGGTCTATGGCATTATATCTAGCCACTAGACCAACGAGGCAGTCAAGCAACATAAAATATACAAACTAATGACAGAGTGACAAAAATAATAATAATAATGCCCTCCGGACCGATTTCGGCCAATCTTAAGAGAGATGTGTCAACTGCGCAGGACATATTATAGTGCGCAAGTGTGTGCGCAAACATAGGTGCACTCTTTGTTCCCTAACCCTCATAATCCGATGAGACGGCAATCCGACACGATTGGAATTTACATATTGAGACACGTTTTGGTAGATAAATAATTGACTTAGCGTAGTACTGTGCGCTCCCGATATCCATGGTGAGCTTTTTTCTCACTTTTTGAATGATTTTAACAGTTCTTCTAAACTTAAGGTCAAATTCAAAATATTTAAAGAGGAATTTACATTTGTATAATCAACCTGAAATTTTTTAATTGCATAGGGATTCATGTCATGGTAAGAATATCAACATCGTTCGTTTCTATCCGTGTTTTTTTTGACTAATTTGAACAAAAAGCAGTAATTGTGACTTAATTATAATAGTTAGATATATACCCGATCTTTTTTTTTTTTTTGTTAAAGATAAGTAATATAAACTTGTAGTACATTATTTTTAGTATCTCCAATAGTTTCGTTATTGCTATATATTTTTTTCAATATTATTTAATCCTTATTTAGATAAATATTTTAATTACCTTACCCACTTAATATAGATTAATTAAATTAAATTTGTCTATTACACTAATTTGAATGAATAATTTAGAAGATATCATCGAATTCCCTGTACTGAGCACACATACACTCTACTGTATGGGCGTAATTGATCGATTGGTAAATATTTAAACGTTATTAATTAAAAAAATGCACGGAATAAAATCCTTATTTTACCCGTACGAAGTCGGGACGGGCAGCTAGTTTTAAATATAATCAGCCTTATGAACATAACAAGACATCGAGAATTTACAACATCTATCGCTAGATGGCACTATTTGTATTTTAAATCGCGCTAACATTTCGTTCGCCGAGTTGTACTTGTCGAGGCACCACTTTTCGTTCTACGCGAAGTTACATTTAGCCATCAATAGTAAAATTTTTGGAGCGTTGTATGTTCTTTACAACGTAAATAAAAACTATTTTCTACTTAGGGTTATATGAGCACCATCTTGATAATATCTACAGGATGGCATGCCAGTTCTTCAATAATAAATTAAAAATGCACAAATGGAAATGTATAGTATCAAAAACTAGTACGATTAATGATACGGGTTATAATACGAAATCAATATATATATATATATATACTATTCGTCATCATCGAATACTAAGTCCCTACGTCAGGATTGAGGACAGTTACAAGTCTGATTTGTCTATCAATTTAATCTTCACGGCATAGTCTGCACAGGTGAAAGTTGTACGTATGATCACGTGTAAGTCGCAATTACAAATTAATATGAAATAACATTAATATTTTGATAAGAAATAATTCCACAGATACAATATTCATGTAGACAAACATTTCAGAGAACTATTAATCTCACGTACGAAGTTTTGGCATATCTGTTATAGTTAACCTAGCGTTCACTTGGAAAGCTATGCCAGTGATTCTCCCTGACGTTAGAAATAATATTAAATATATTATAATATTAAGCCTATTATCTCTGAAATATTAGCCTGTTAAAATATGATAGTTTAATAATAATCTGATTTATAATTTTACGGGAGTACAATAACAAATTAATCAATATAATAATGAACTACCTGTAAATATTTCACTGCTGGTCAAAAGCCTCCTCTCGTCTTGAATTGGATCTTTTGGAAGCTATTTCACATCAATGCGTGTTGGTGGATGCACAGGTGGCAAAATTTCAACAAACACGTACAGGTTTCCTGACGATGTTTACCATCACTGCCGAATACAGGAATTATAAATACATGAAAATTACGGATCAGCCCGCGCTAAAACTCTGAATCTTCGGTTAAGTATTACTCTATAAACTAATATTGTTTATCTAAAAATATAATCTCGTATGTGAAAATATGGCGAGTATTTGAATCACTTTAAACACTTTGCAGGTTTCCTCACGACGTTTTCCTTCACCGTCAAGCACGAGATGAATTATAAATACAAATTAAGCACATGGAAATTCAGTGGTGCATGCACGGATTTGAACCCACGATCCTCGATTAAGATTCGCGCGTTCTAGCCACTGGGCCATCTCGACGTTTTTATGGTAACCTTTTGTATGGTAATCAAATTTGTTCTAAAATAATGCATTATTTGTAAAATCGTTTTTTAACATGGCATTAATTCTTATCAAAGGCATCAAGATAAGTAAGTATTTAGGTTTGTAAATAACTTTGTAAGTTAAAGTTTATATGTTAGGTAGGTATTTCGTTTCATTGCCGCATTTTTATTTCATGATTTTGTTCAATTCACACTTATTCAATTATTATACCAAGTGAAGTAAAGCCTTAAATAAACAAAAAATAAAAATAGTACAAATCGTGATTGCCTGGAATAGTGGCTTGAATGCTAGCAGTATTTCCCCTTTGAATCGCAATTCCGATTCTCTGGGCGAAAAATTAACCAGTTAGTCGGTTAGCTGATAATAAGTACTTAAAAAACAACACATGTACGTTTAAGTTTTAAAAGGACAAAATTTCCTGTGAAGGTATCGCTTACAATCACAATAAATAAAACACATGGAAAGACATTCAAATACGTCGGAATAGATTTAAGGGAATAATGTTTTTGTCTAATAAATACTAATAAAATAAAACTAAAAACGTTGTATATACTGAAATATTATAAGTCTGCTCTTAGTGATTTATTTCCTTTATGTGCGGTTGAAACCGCGGGCGCAGCTAATTCCTAATATTAGTAAATCTTCAAAAACTCGACAGTGAAGCTACGACTTTAACGTCACCAGCAGCCCGTATAGCGTTAAGTTACTAAGGATTTCACATCAACAATAATATCTATATAGTTTTATTTGATACTCAATTTGAATATCAGTATATTTATTTTAAACTTCGCTTCGTTTTCGCCATAGTATCCTAGCTTCACCCATATTTTGTGTCGAATAAGAGTTCACGATAAAAAGTATAGAGGAACGGTAACCGAATTTGTGAACGATACAAATGCCAGGTGCGCTACAGCCAAACGAGTAATAACATACTGGAGAAAAAGCTTATCAAAGGAAAAAAGGCCTTTAGTCAAATAAAGAAGAGCTGTATTTGCTGTTCGCTTATTCCTTTTCTTCGAGTCATCTTTTATCCGGTTGTATATGCTAGGTTCAGTCAGTGAACATAGGGTACAAAGATTATTGTGACTGTTAGTAGTATGCCTTTACATCCATTTTCTTATAAGGATTTGTGCAAAATTTATAACGCTGTAAAATATAAAATGTTTAAACGTTGAATAAGTTAGTTTTATGCACACCTTTATAAGGTGACGAGGAAGATGTATGGGAAGCCCACTGTAGATAGAGTTTAGACTTCAAAATAAAGGTTTACCAAATCTTGCGTGTGATTATCGAATTCACATACAACATAATATATTGATGAAAAACGTCTTTGCCTTGCTTGTAAAACCGACTCGTATACCGCGATGGCAAAAGGCATAGCGCGCTCTTACGTCACCATCCCTCTCCGCTGTCGTTATCTAGTTCTTGTGCGCGTATACATATTTTTATATTAAATATTTAATATAAAAATATGTATACGCGTAGATTAATTTTCTTTAATTATAAACTCTTTCAATATTCATAAATTTTGATGTGTCTCACCTCTCTGACTTTCAGTGACGGCCGCAACTTTTTTATTAAGATATAAATCATCTATGATCATAATATAAAGGTTGCTATTAGCACTTTTTTATAGATCCGGATAAAATCAAAACAAACAAAATTATCCTCTTTTAAGTACGATTAAAGATCCTGAAACAGTAATTCGATCAATGACTAACTTTAACTTCATATTGCATAAAATTAAGCGGTAACCAGTTTAAGAGGCTCTCGGTTTCAATTAAGTTCAACTTACGAACCAATTGTATAGTCTGCGTACTAGGCACTGCAGTGGCATGATAAACTTAGTACTACTGACCTCTTTGTCCATATCAAAAGCGATCCATTCTCTGTTAAAGTGCCGATATTCTAAGCCGTCAACTATACACAAATGTTAATACTATAACCGTAGGATAGCGGTTACTTAGTGATACAAAATAAATATCTTTTATAGAATTTTCATACATTTACTATAAGTTAATTATGGTAATACATGTACAATACCTGTGAATGTCCCACTGCTCGGCTAAGGCCTCTTTTCTCCTGTTTTGAGGTGAAGGTTTGGAGCGTATTCCACCACGCTGCGGGTTGGTAGAATACACGTGTGATAGAATTTCAGTGAAATTTGACACATGCAGGTTTCCTCAATATGTTTTTCTTCACCGTCAAGCATGAGATGAATTATAATCACAAATTAAGCACATGAAATTCAGTGGTGGCCCAGGTTTGAACTCACAAAGCAAATATAAAGTGTAATGAAAAATAATACAAAAACCAACAGAACAGATAGAAATCGTTTATACTTCCAGTCTAGACTAAAATGAGCAATGTGCGCATTCCCTTGAAGAGCCTTGCACAGTGCATACTCAGCTTACATGCCTGTTTTGATATCTGAGTTCAGCTGCATTGTTATCTTAATAAAGCGATTACTTAAAGCTTGTGGTATCAGCAGCTTATATTGCTATATTATTAAGTAATATTCAAATGACCGCTGCCCATAGACATCAGCAATGTAAGAAATACTAACAATTCCTTACATTGCGATACGCCACCAACCTTAGGAAGCTACTGCTGCCTATAGATACCCGCAAAACGGAGTACTTACACATGTCTTTACTTGAAGGTTACTATGTCAAATGTGGAGGTGAACGGTGTTCAAGTTAGAATTCAGTCCACAGCAAGGGTAGAGGAGTTGCCTTATGATGTCAGCATCACTTGTCCCGATCAATGACGAGTGCAAAATTGGGGGCAAATATAATTTCCTTAAAGTACAGCATCATTAGATTAACTGTGATTATTTTTCAATTTTTATCTAAGTAGATCAAATACTTTACAGATTCAATACTATTAAGCTAGTATGCAACGTGAATAATAAAAATTAACCAAAATTTATACTGATTAATGCAGTTTTTATTCCAGTGTTTAAAATTTGACATTCACACGCTAACTTTTCGATATACTGATAAATTATTAAAATTCATTAAAAAACCAATTTAAAAAGTAATAAAATTCAAAATTATTCCATGAAAAGAATTAGGGTCGCATCTATAAATTTCGTCTCATAATATTAGTAAAAGTCCGTATATAGCTTAAAGAAAAATTTCACTTATTATAACTGCAACTTCAACCTCATTAAATTGATTTTTCCCATAGCTCTCATAACATACATGCTACAAAATCAACATTTCAGAACACCATTTGTTATGACGAGGTAACAAGCAGACGGACAGAGTAACTTTCGCATTTATAATACTTAGTCTTAGTTGATAATATTTTTCTACAAATTATATTATTAAGACTAAGTATTAAATTCGCAGTTGTATAGATTTTTTTGATCGAAAGAAATTTATAATTTCACAAAATCTCATTGCATTGTAGCGGTGACAATAATTACAATAAAAGTCAAAGGTTAACTTGAAAGAAAGTTTTGAAGAATAAAAAAGAGACAAAGAGAACTCAGTTATAACAAAGAATTTCTCCAACTCAATGTCGATAGACACTAGCTTTAGTTTTAACCATTAAATTACTTTGACTATAATACAAAAACCTTAATGCATTTTAATAGGTATCTTTATTTAAAAAGAAAAAAAAAAAGAATTCATTACGAATTTTTCAACATTGGTATTAAATTAAGCGATTTTTATATAAAAATTATTAAACGAGCGCACGGTTTCGTGTTTTTCAATTTAATAAATTATATAAAATATTTATACTGTGTTCCACGTGTCATGTCATGTATGTCTTTTTGTCATACGTCAAAAGCGCGTTCAAGCATACGAACTCTCCAACTTTATATTATTACTAACAAAATTAAGTAGACACGTGACTGTATATGTATACCAATTTATTATTATCATTCTACACTATTAACAAAGTGACATACATTACATCCCCATACATTTTTAGGTGATCGGTCAAATGGCGACCCCATGTGAATTAATCTCTAACAATTATTCTAACAATCATTTCTTCATTTATTAATTTTCATTTATTAGTTTTTATTATTAATGTTTGTTTTTTTTTACTAGATAGCCTTTCTTCAAAACTTTGAATATCAGTGAACGCAATTTTATATAATACTTACGTGTCAAACGTGTTGTAGAGATTGTAGTAAAAACAGATAAGAGATATTAAAGTAGAATACAAGAAAAGGCCTCCTCTTCCTTGTTTGGAGAAAAGGTTGAGAGCTTTTTCCACCACACTGCTCGAATGCGGGTTGGTGGAATACACATTTGGCAGAATTTCAGTGAAATTAGACACATGCAGGTTTCCTCACGATGTTTCCCTTCACCGTAAAGCACGAGATGAATTATAATCACAAATAAACACATGAAATTCAGTGGTACTTGCCCGGTTTTGAACCCATGATCATCGGTTAAGATTCACGCGTTCTTACCACTGGGCCATCTCGGCTTTTATACTACATAGTACACTATACAACAATAGTTTACAAATAAATAGTACGTAGGTATCGGTCATACAAATAAAACTAGCCAGACATTATAATTTCAGTGGAAGTCACAGTTTTTGTTAGACAAAATTAGTTCTAGTAGCATGTACTGGCCATTATTAATACCGGAATATTGTACACATACAAAACTTTATTTACGGTATACAAGTTAATAACTGGACTAGCTGTTCACGTCCGAGGCAGGTAGCGCCATAAGTAAGTAAGCATTGCATAATTAACGAACGATGTATCGATTCTATACTTAACCGACATGAGCCCATATTGAATATAGGTTTTACTCGATTTGTTCTTTTAAATTATATTTAATGGGCTTCCATGCAAAGTTGATCTACATCTACAATTTGGTAAACTATTTACTTTTCAGTCAATGAACACTAACAATCAAGATATAAAAAATGTATGTGTTCAATTTTAATTCGATGATTATTATTTTCGTTACGTTGCACTTGGAACTAAAAAGTGACTTAATAATTATTATCAATGTACAACTTAATCTATATAAATGATTTACGTTTTGAGATGTCGCTTCTACGTAATATTTCTAAGGAATAGTTAGAAGGCACCACCGGTATCAACTTGTACATAACCCCTTTTTTATTTAACGCAGGATAAATCTTAAGATTTCGGGAAAAATCCTGTGACCTGTGTGAGGTCTTTGGCCCTGCCAAATTTTAAAAGTAGCAGCAAAACAAAGTGAAGTTTAAAAGTAAACAGCAGTTTTTGAATTTAATTACTACAAACAAACATACAAAAAATCGAATTTTACCTCTTTATAATATTAGGGTAGATATAAATTACGCACGAGCGAAGCCGCGGGCAACAGCTAGTTTATTAATATAAATATCATGAAATCGGTTACGATGGCAACTGTTACTGATGTTTGGTATGGGTTCTACTACAAACTATAGAGATAGTTACTTAGAGATTTTTTTCCAATTTACTCAATTGCTTTATAAATTATAGCCTATGTCTTATTCTGATGTATGAGCTATATTATTGTAAAGTTTCATTCAAATCTATTCAGTAGTTTTTGTGTGAAAGAGACAAATAAACAAACAAACATTCGCATTTATAATATTAGTAGGATCCAGTGAATTGAAATGAATTGAAAATCAATTCAATTCATAAAAGTATGCAATTTTTCATCAATGTTTTCTTATGACGTTATCACGTGAAATTATCGTTCGTAAAACGACTTTATTTTATATACCAATTATATACAATAATAAGGTCCTCCAGACCGATTTCGGCCACGGCGGCCAATCTCAAGAGAGATTAGCCAACTGCGCAGGACATATTATAGTGCACAAGTGTGTGCGCAAACACAGGTGCACTCTCTTTTCCTTAGCTCTCATAATCCGCTGGGACGGCAATCCGACACGACCGGAAAGAGTTCAGGCGCAGGACCAACGGCTTAACGTGCTTTCCGAGGCACGGGAGTGTACACACTTCCAACTTCCAGACTCCGGGCTGCTACTGAGAAAATCTCTGACAGAAAAACCCAATAACTATTTATTGGCCCGACCTGGGAATTGAACCCAATAATAATATACTAATGTAAACATAAACTCTTAATATTTTTATGGAACCGCGACCCTTATGAAGAAATAAAGAATAGAAAGCTAATATGCTGAGTTATATAATAGTATAGTTATTAGTACAATGGTCTGCTATTTTTGTAATTATATAAATCATATACTCTACGGTTATTGACTGTTCTAGAAAATAAATGACATGAATGTTTTAGGTAATATGACCACAGAATATAATTCGGTTAAAACATCACATGCTCTCGTTGAAATATCTTTTAAACATAATATGTTATAATTTAGTCGTATTCAAATATACATTTTTTTCAGAAAATATATTGTGTAAAACGTTATGACATAGTTCTTTAGTTATTGGTAAAAAAAAATCCGCAATGATTTTATTAAAATGTATACATTCATTCTTAGTTAGTAGGACCCGGTGTCAGCTGTAAATGAGTCTGTACTCCAAATTAAAAAAAAGAAATCTATACTAATAGATAAATCTGAAGAGTATGTTTGTTTAATCCGGCTAATCTCAGGAACTACAGGTTCGAATTGATTTTTTTTGTTTTTGGTTAAAGTATAAAATACAGACAAGCAAATGAAACTACTGTTTACAAGTTGTCACCATCCATAAACATGAACACTATAAGAATTTTTAATGATACCTCAAACCCCTACCTGTGTTACCATCCAGCTCACTCACGCATCAAACTGGAACACACCAATCATAAAGTATTACTGTGGTGACAGCAGAATAAATGATGAGTGGGTGGTACCCACCTTATAAAGTCTACCACCTAGTGAAGGGAAAATAACTTCGATATTTTAATTTTAATTTGACGATAACGGCGGCGAGGAATATCGGATATTTTTTCTTGATATAATGGAAGAAGTATTCTTGGCATTGTCAAGTATTGGAATTTTAAAAATAGAACAGTCTTATTTAATGTTTTTAATATGATACTTTATAAGATTTGTCGACTGACTGTGTGCCGAAATAGCCGAGAAGTAATCAATCACTGAGGAACATATAATAGAGGAAGCGAGAAGTACCCTTTTATAATCGATGCCACACAATATCAAGACTTGAAATGAAAATGTTATAGATCTCATGACCGATATTGTTAAGAGAGCCTTTTAACAATAAAAAAGTAGTAACAAAGTAGTAAGTAACAGTAAAAAATTATATATTGAAAAATGAAATTAGTGATATGTATGTCTTAATTAATTATTGTTCGACCGTAAACATAAATTATAGCATCAACAAAACGCAAAACTGACGTCAACGACTGCGATTGGTCCTTCAACGCAAGATTGAATATAACGACACGAACTATTACTTAAGTAAAGCACATATCATTTCAATTTGCTTATTATTTTAACTCCAATCGTTAACAATCATCATTTTATTGAGAGTTTTAATAATTATTAAACAATAAAACATATTCATATTCATATTATATTTTCAAAATAGATTATAATTAATATGTATTGGAGCTGAAAATCTTAAGCTCAGATTACGTGTTCGAATGTAATAAGCGGAGAGTTTTCGTGTTCTTAATTTGCGTTTAAAATAATTTATCTCCTGCTCGACGCTGATGGAAAACATCTTGAAGAGACGTGCATGTGTCGGATACGATTCAGCCGTAGCCACGTTGAATTACCGTGATGGAATAAGCTTCATACCTTCCCCACAAAGAAGGCTTTATCTCAACAGTGAACCATTTAAGACTGGTTCACACTTATTAAAATTTAGTAGCAAGTGGATTAGAAATATTTCTATTTTTCGATTAAATTGATGATCGTGGGTTATACTCAACACGTTTGGACAGGCATGAGTTAAATAATAATAATGTCCTCCAGACCGATTTCGGCCACGGCGGCCAATCTCAAGTGAGATTAGCCAACTACGAAGGAGATATTATAGTGCACAATTTTGTGCGCAAGCACAGGTGCACTCTCTGTCCCCTGGCTCTCATAATCCGACGGGACGGCAAACCGACACGACCGGAAAGAGGCGCAGGACCAACGACTTAACGTGCTTTCCGAAGCACGGGAGTGTACACACTTCCAATTTCAGACACCGGGCTGCTGCTGAGTATTTTCTGAGAGAAAAACCCAATAACTGTTTATTGGCTTGACCTGGGAAATGAACCCAGGCCTTATATCTAGCCACTAAACCAACGAGGCAGTTGAGATAAATATCTGTTAAATGTACAAGTTAAAATTTTCTTTTTTTGTTTTCTATTTTACCAAATACATTTTTGCTTTCTGATAATAAAAAAAACATATATACACCTTATTTAATAACAATGCCAACATCACTCATTAATAAAAGCCCTCGGTGTTTTTATATTGTATGAAATTTATTGAATGCAATAAATAACAAATGATTATGAACATTAGATAAATATAAAACAAATTTTCCTTTAAACCGTTAAACCGCTCTCGTTTGGTTTATAAAATTCAATGTAAAAAATGAAGTCGAAAAATCTTTATTGCCTCTTCCTACGTCCTCAGTTTTCCGATACATTAATCCTGTTATCCGTTACATTTCAACGAGTATTGTATTAATGCTATGCTTAAAAATCAAAAAGAACTTATGTATACTTATGAAAAAATTAATATATTTTAGGCAAACAGATTAAAACGCTACTTTTATTGATATACAATATTTTTTTTATAAACTAATAATACGATTTGTTCGTCTAGAAACATGATAAAATTAAATCTATAAGAATTTTAAATAAAACCTTAATATTAATATCAAACAATATTAAATATTATATATAAAGTTAGGAATGATTATACATACATGTTCGTGTATTATATCAATGATTATACATCCATTTTCGTATATATTATCAATATGATATATTGATATGATATATTGATCATATAATCTCATTTGTGAAACGAATAACTTACAGATTTATAGTCAGCAAAATCTACATTCCAAGTTGGTGGTATAAAGCTACCACTTTGCTTCTGTACAATTACAATAACAAAATAAGCACTTTTTGAATAAAGCAGAATTTATTATTACTATATTTTATTTATATACATAACAAAGCATACTTGAATAAAGTACATTTAATATTTGAGTCAACATACTTGACAGAAATACGCTCATTTTATCAAAATTTAATAAGTTTTATGGCATTTACATAATCCCACGTATTAATAAATAAATTTTGAATATATTAAATAACTTAGTCAACATATGCAGAACAATACACACGAATTTGTAAATGTATGTTTGAAATGAAAAAAAAATGAAAATGAATGAATATATGATCAACGTTAGTTTCCATTGACAGCTTACGCTAACACAAGCTGAGCTACAATAATGATTCATTATAATAGATTTATAAGCAGTACAAGGCTTTAACTACTTAACGTAATTTGAAATTGTAAAGAATTATAACTATACGTGGGAAGGTGGCACTAAATTATTATTAGGTGAATTGCTACTACGATTATATGGTAAAATAAAAAATTCTTAACAACTATTCGTAATATTATTATATTAATTACCATTTATGTACTTAATATAATAATAATAATATGAAACTAATAAAACTAAATCGGTTGTCATACTTTGACAAATAAAACCAAATTCACCAAAGGCAATGACAAAGAAAAATATTTGGAATCAATGAGGAATGTAGTTTTAAAAATCCAAATTTTTGAAAGCTGCTAACATATTATGTACATTAAATAAAACGGGAAGGTTTCTACTTGGTAGGGCTTAGAACAATGACATATTATATGTGCCAACCTCTTATTAGTACTATCGATCAATAGTAATATTTAATATTCTTGTATTCCGGTTTGAAAGCTGACTGAGCTAGTGTTGCTACAGACAGAACATAGCATTTCAGATCCCAAGGGCAGTGGTGCATTGGCGATGTAAGGAACGGTTAATATTAGGTCCTTACATATGAAATTGGCGTTTTGTAGGGGAGGAATGTAAAGTTTTTTTTTTTGTAAAATATATTTAATTAATCAAAGTATGCACCGTTGTTATCTATGTACTTTTGCCATCTTATAGGTAGTTCATTGATCCCGTTACTAAAAAAACCATGGGGGCGAGAATCAATAAGCTCTTTGAAGGCGGTTTGGACTGCCGCATCGGAGTTGAATTTTTTTCCTTGTAAGAAGTTGTCCAAATTCTGGAAAAAGTGGTAATCTGTTGGAGCAAGATCCGGGGAGTACGGTGGATGTCACAGACATTCTAATTGTAGCTCATCTAACTTAGTGGTTGTTTGTTGTGCAGTGTGTGGTCTTGCGTTGTTGTGAAGCAGCAGTGGCCTAGAGCGATTGACTAATCTCGGTTGTTTAGCAGGTAGTTCTTCCTTCATGGTTTGCAGTTGCTGATATAAGATATCTGCCGTAATCGTTTGGCCAGATTTTAGAAAGCTGTAGTGAACGACACCGGCGCTATTCCACCAAACACTCACAAGTAACTTTTTCTGAGCCAATTTTCGTTTAGGGCAGGATTTGGTTGGGTCTCCAGGGTTCAGCCATTGCGACGAGTGTTTCCGATTATCGTACATTATCCACTTTTTATCACAAGTAATGATTCGATTTAAAATCCCTTCATTATTGTGTCGGTTGAGCAAAGTAACACAGCAGTCGACGTGTGTTTCTTCGAGCTGATTCTGCAGCACTGATGCCACGGTAGAACTCGTACTCGTAAATATACCGATATTTCATGTTTTCCATTGAGCGGTAATAAGCGACACCAAAGAAAAAAAATAATGAGGAAAAAACAAATGAATGACTGTTTTCAAAACTCAAATGTACCAGCTAAATGAATTTATAAATTTGTATTTGGAATTCTTAACCAAGGAGGAGATATTTCAGATCAAAGTGGTCAGTACGACACAACGCTAATTTAATATGTAAGGACCTAATATTTATTACAGCTTATTTTATTTATAAGCGATGGTGACTACTTACCATCTCGGGACCCATTTGCCCGTTCGCCTACGAATTTTATAAAAAATCAACAAGCGTCGAACACAGAACCACCTCGTATTTTTAAAGTCGGTTTAAAAATATACCTTTCTGTAACTGCTGAAGGCACTGAAATAGTATTTTAAGACGCAATTTAATTGCTATATTATATATTCCCGATAACGTCCAAAAACTGCAATCAAGACAAATATGTTATTTGAAATAGGAGACACATATTCGACCCGTTTCAGATTCAGCACTCTCGGCCACGTCTCTCGTCCCTAAATCCATTTCGATAAAATGAGACGAGACCAATTTATCAAACAATTTTTATATGAAATTCTATAACAAAAATTAGAGCTTGAAAGAGGAAACCCATTTCGAAAAACGCTATTTTTTTAGAATAATAATATCCTGGGACATTTTTCACACAATGCCATCTGATCCCAAACTAAGCAGAGCTTGTACTATGGAAACCAGACAACTGATTTACTAAATATACTACTTTTCTTTTGTAAATACATACTTATATGAATAAAATTATACCAAGACTCAGGACAAGCAGACATTTTCATGCACAGTAATGTCTGTCCTGGGTGGGGATCGAACCCACGCCAACCGGCTCGTCAAATTAATTATCTGTTATCATGCAATTTTCTGCATTTTCAATTAACAAATTTTAACTAAAATAAGTAATAATTAAAGTAAAACATATAAGATATATATGTTTTACTATAATTATTTGCTTATTATATTTTGAAGTAATAAAATATTGTTTTCATTCTTATTATAGTGTCAACCAGTTTCGAAGTATATTAAACATATAGACTTCAAAACTGGTTGACAAGAAAGACTTAAAAGTGATGTTTTTTGACGAAATTTATTGTACTATATCAAGTCATAAACTAGTGCTGCAACTCATTAACCTATACTTGTCTAACTTAGTTTAATTGAACTCTATTCTAATTGATATACAAAATAACACTTATAACATATTAATGCAGGTCATATCAGTTAATAGTTTATAAACAAATCTCAAGAAGTATTGCAAGGCATATCAGGCTAGTTCTAGACAAGTTATTGTATATTTGTATATTCTAATAGAAACCCTTTACTATATAAACTTTATACATCATTTAATAAGTATGCGTTTCGTAAGTGAAAGTACTAAAGTAATTAAATTAATAAAGATTGAAACACTTGAAAGCTCGAGACTGGAACAGTATAAAGCTTTCAATTTAATTCCTTACAAGAAAACAGAAATGTTTTCTGGTTTTTAATTAATAATTAATGTATTGGTCTTACGGCACCAGTGTGTTTTAATCGCAACGGCTAAGAACTGTCTTTTAATTAGTATATTCGACTGCCTCGTTGGTCTAGTGGCTAGATATAAGGCCGCAGACCCGGTGGTCCTGGGTTCAATTCCCAGGTCGGGCCAATAAATAGTTATTGGGTTTTTCTGTCAGAAAATTCTCAGTAGTCTGGAAGTTGGAAGTGTGTACACTCCCGTGCCTCGGAAAGCACGTTAAACCGTTGGTCCTGCGCCTGAACTCTTTCCGGTCGTGTCGGATTGCCGTCCCATCGGATTATGAGAGCTAAGGAAAAGAGAGTGCACCTGTGTTTGCGCACACACTTGTGCACTATAATATGTCCTGCGCAGTTGGCTAATCTTGCTTGAGATTGGCCGCCGTGGCCGAAATCGGTCTGGAGGACCTTATTATTACGACATTTTGGTGTCATTTACTCAGGTAGAAATCGTTAAGCGATAATAATTACTAAGCTGAACATATAAACCACAAAATACCACTTACATTTATTAAAAATGGCTTTTCATAGGTATAAAAACATGCTAATCCCACCAAAAACATTGTGGGCCGTTTCGTTACTCAAGAACCTATGGGCACAAAATTGACGCCTAGTTAGTGAATTACTTTCTGTTCATAGGATCCTTAGGAATATCAACGTCACTCTTACGAAATGACCAAGCCACACATTTCGCAGATCGCTATAGCCTGTGATGAGTGTTCAGGTGAGTAGAGCTCCATTAGAGGATATCGAACCATATCCTTTGAGGCAGCATGCGTTCTCGCTGGTTCCCCACCTTGGGACTTGGAGGCGGAAGTTTTAGCCGAGACGTATTTTCGACGCACGGAATGCCGTAGCCGTAATGTGCTTAACACTACGGCAGAGGAAAAGGAATGGAGGGCGAATAAAGTTTCGATGGTTATTCGAAAGTGGGAAGAGGGACTGGTGGAGCCCACTGCAGGCCATGCTACAATAGAGGTGATTCGGCCGGTTCTGTTCAAATGGTGTGAAAGGCAACGTTCTCCACTGACTTTCCACCTAGTGTAGATTCTCTCGGGGCACGGATGCTTCGGGAGATATCTGTGGAAAATCGCGGGAAGGGAACCCACCGCAACTTGCCATGCTTGCGGAGCACATGAGAACACGGCAATACAACTTTATAAGTGTATCCGGCATGGGAGGAATCGAGACGGCACTTTGTCGCAGCTGGTGGGACTTTTCGCTACCAGCTGTGGTAAAGTCCATGCTAGACAGCGAAAGTTCCTGGAAGGCGATGATGATAACCTTTTGCGATACTGTCATAAAGCAAAAGGAGGCGGCAGAGAGAGAGAGAAAGATTGACTCGCAGACCCGATACGCCGTAGAAAAATAGGGTACAGACGGCGTCACAATGCCAACTAACTGCCTGCCTAAGAAGAACCTCCGGGCAATGAAAAGGGGGAGTTCATTGCCTAAAAATAGGGTCCCCCAGGTCGAGAAACATGTGAGCTGAAGGGTTCGGTAAAATAACAGCCACACGTGGAGCCGCGGAAGAATGCGCAAGCGTGCTTCTTCTACACGCTCGCAACTTCACCTAGTGTGGATCGCAGGATCCGTGGTGGTTTTAGTCGGTAAGAGTCCTAACTAAGTAAGTAAATCTAACAGTATTAAGATAAATACCTAAAGGTTTTATATCTCACAACAACAGAGCCTTTTTTTTTGTTGATAACCTTCAATGACAAGCAAGCTTTATAATAAGTAATATTCTTATTTCTTATAAAACAATTTTCACGTTATAACTCTGCTAACCCGGAGGTTCTGAGTACAATTCCCAGGTTGGGCCAATAAAAAAAAGGTATTGGGTTTTTCTGTCAGAAAATTCTCAGTAGCAGCCCGAAGAAGAATTTGAAATTAATACTGCTAGACTTCTCGCGGTAGTATTTATAGACAGACACTTTAAATATCACTTGATTTTTATCTATGATATTTCGGGGGCTATTTTAATAGATTTTGTAAGCTGCTAGACCAATCTAGGGGCATCCCCTAAACGTATTTAAAGTACCGCAGTAAAAGCGAAAGACCGTTAGACGTACGTTTAAGTGTGAGTGAGATAGATTCGAACTATACACATCAGTTCAGTTTAGTGTTTTGTCATTTGTGATAAAAAATATATATATTATAGTTGTTACATACACAAGGTACGTTGTATATTCGTTGAATTACTTTATTATAATCCAGTAGTTTAAGTAAAACTAAGTATATAGCAACCTGTCGATGTCCCACAGCTGGGCAAACATGAATGGGCAATAACTGGTTTTTATCCAAATCAGTCAATAAAGGTTAGGTCGTGGCTGAGGGCAGTTATAAGTCTATTTTTTCTCTGAATTTGATGTATTTGTTTATTGAATTCATTTTAACCATAATCAGTATTATTCTTACTTGGTGCTAGAGCTTTGTGTAAGCTCGTCTGGGTAGGTACCACCCACTCATCAGATATTCTACCGCAAAAAATTTGTACTTGGTAGTGTTGTGTTCCGGTTTGAAGGGTGAGTGAGCCAGTGTCATTACAGGCACTAGGCACGTTACATCTCATTTCCCAAGGTTGGTGGCATATTGGCGTTGTAAGCGATGGTTAACATATATATTTTTTATGTAAGAGGAGAGGCTCGCCTGCCGCTCATGAACACCTGCAACTTCCAAGGACTTGCAGGTGCATTGCCGGCCTTCAAGGAAAGAGTACGCTCTTTTATTGAAGATTTATATGTCATATCGGTTCGGAAAAGTTGCCAGCGAAAGCTGATACCATAGAGTGGGTGTCCGAGGCAGAAAATGCTTTAGAAAGCGCGCTGTTGTAGATTTCCAGACATCGAGGTGGTGAGGATGGAATTTCAAATTCTGGCGAATCCGGTGGTGTATTTCTTACTCTGGCAATGTCTAAGGGCGTTGGTGACCACTTACCAAGTGACAGGTGACTCATGTGCTCGTCCGCCTACATATCCTATAAAAAAGCCCATCTGGATAGGTGCCAGCCAACTTATCACATATCCTAAGCCGGACAATACTTAGCTTATTATGTTCCGGTGTGTTTGTTTGTTGAGTGAGTGAGCCAATGCAACTTGATATATCTTAACTTCCAAGGTTGATGGCGCATTGGCCTAGACCGGACTTACCTTTTTTTTTTTCGCTGGAAAAACGCATTTACGCATTTCCTTCACGTGAAATGGGAGGGAGCTATGTGGGACTCGCCGATACCGAGCATGCGTCAATTTAACCGTGTATTGCTCTCATCGCTACGGTCTCTGCAGAAGAGCCATGTTACGTCCATCCAAATGGGTGCACAATCCAGCGCCGTAGAGTGCACCACACTAGTATATAAACGCCGGCAAGATGTTTACATTGGGCAGAAGGCGACCAAGGCCGGATACGGCGTTGATGAGCTTTGGGCCAAGTTGGAAAAAAACACATATTTCGCGATGCTTTATTCATAGTTGATATTTGACTTATGAACCAACGAGTGACATAAACCTTTTTATGAAACAAAAATGTAAAATTCTAATGAAATGTCAGAATAGTGTGATTCTTTATATAACATTTAAAGTTTTATGGATTTCGGCGTTATTCGAATCTACATTGTAAAATCACACAGGATACTATTTATCCCAGACAAAGGCCGGTTCCTGTGTGATAACGATTTAGCGATATTCGACTATTTCCTTTTTTGAATGTCTGAATGGATAATGATATATCTTCGTTTGAAGCTGCTTTATTCCCGGAAAATTTCAAGGTTTCTGTGTTATTATGAACTGGTTTTAATAAAATTTCACGAGGGGACTTCTCATGTTTCGTTTAAGTATATAGGAATTTTACTAAAGTTTATATTTTTAGTGTTTTTATCTTTTAATCATCAATCATATACCATATAATTACTAATTAATATTGAGTAATTGGTACATTGTGCCCAGTGAAGTGAGCTGGCTGATATTTTTATTATCTTACTAATTTATAACTTAATTATAAATTAGTACTATATTAGTAATATATCAATTAAATTCATACCCATGTTTGCACTTCGATAAAGAGAAAGCCACAAGGACCGGCAATGACTTTAATGCACTAATCAAGCAACACGTGGTTAAATTCTATCTTCGACATAACATTCTAGTTACCAATTAGGGTAATATTATTAATAATTAATTAATAGGTACCCTAAATAAACAGACATCTTCATCAATTTGTTTATTATAGGTACAGTAAGTGACAGTCTGTGAAAGGCCCACTGCTGGGCTAAGGCCTCGTCTTCTTTTTTGAGGAGAAGGTTTGGAGTTTATTCCACCACGCTGCTTCAATGCGGATTTGTGGAATACACATGTGGCAGAACTTAAGTAAAATTAGACATATTTGGCGGAATTTCAGTGCAATTAGACACATGCAGGTTTCCTCACGATGTTTTCCTTCGACGTCAAGCACGAGATGAATTATAAGCACAAATTAAGCACAAGAAAGTTCAATGGTGCTTGCCGGGGCTTAAATCCACGATTATCTGTTAAGATTCACGCATTCTAACCACTATGCCATCTCGGCTTTCATATTATAGGTGAATAAGGAAAATTTCCATGTACTTAATAAATTTAAAAAAAAAACATTCGAAAAGTGTACCATAGACGGCAAGCTGACATAGACTTTTCTAAAATAATTGCGAAATTCGTCACAAAAATGGACATTGACGCATTAATACATAGTTAACGAGATTCGTCATCGATAGTAAGCAAATATTAATATGATTTTATTGGATAAGTTTTTTAGCCGTTTCTTGCCTTGATTGTTTATTCTTACCTAATTGTTATCGTTTGTTTTATGTGTTACAAATTAATCTAAATAAAATATATGAGTTTCCGAGATAAAGTGAAGATGAAGGTAATCTTAAACGAAAAATACGAGTACACTTAAAAATGATGCGCTTAATTTTTGTTTATAAAACATCTCGTGGTTATCTATTAATGAAACTTACACATGTCGAATTAAAGCTTCGGCAACACACAACAACCTGAATTAGAGAATAATAAAAAAATAAGTTCCAATCTTTCCTCTCAAAAAAAGATTTTTTGTATTAAATTTCAAATAAATCCTCACCTGATTCGGCAAGCCTTTATTGCTCTGAAATAAATCTAGTTTTTAGTTAAATATTTAACTTTTATTTGTATTCATTATAATTTGTAACAATATGAATTAATGTTCAGATAAATTTGAATTGAAAAGCGCTCAAAATTTGTAAAAAATAGTATACGAAATTAATAAGCAATACATGTAGCTTAGGCTATTGTTCAAAATCATCCTTAAGACGAAGAAAAGACATGAAACAGACATAATTACAACTCATTAGAGACTTCATAGCATGTGGAAGTTTATAAGCATTAGTTTCTAGCCATCATTACCTAAAATACTAATTGATTGGGGAATAGTAAGTTAACCTGACAATAAGTGTTAGCCTCGCCGTGACCACGGTCGGTCGATGTCCGAGGTGCATCCCGATTTTCGAGTACTGTAGTGGCGGTATATTAACGAACAATTAGCGAAAATCGTCATCAAAAGATCGAGCTCGTAAAGTCAAATGTGCATTGGTGATCACCAAGCACATCACCGTGATTATTGGTCGTTAAGAACCATCACGTAAGATAACCCGTTTTCTTACCTACATACATCATAGCTCCAAATATATATATTTATTATGTACTCTTAATTGGCTCATGGTTCTATTTTCTTCTATTTAAGTTATTGTGATTGATTTTATATAAATTGATTTGGAGCTGTAATTATTTTAAGATATTTTAACATAGATTATTTATATTATTGTGTAATATTTATTGTCGAATGAGATGGCCATTTGGCCATATGCTTAGAAAACGTGAAACTTAAGCGAAGATTGCGAGTTCACACTCACGCATTTACCACAGCATGTTCAAGTGCTTTATGTGTGTTTATATTCCTTTCGTACTCGGCTGTGAAGGAAGACATTGCGAGGAAATCTGCGTGTGCCGTATATGTTACATGTATGATCCACAATATGCATCGAAGTGCGAGGTGGATAAGCTCCAAGCATTAGCTAAACAGTGGAACATTTATGTTACTCTGACTTTAGCTTGGAACAACGGATATTATACAACATTATATGTTTTTGTTATAATTTAATTTGAAGAGGTTTATTTTTATTTTTTATTGTATAGGTAGACGGACGAGCATATGGGCCAGCTGATGGTAAGTGGTCACCAACGCCAATAGATAATGGTATTGTAAGAAATGTTACCCATCGCCAATACGCTACCAACCTTGGGAACAAATATGATATATGTCCCTTGTGCATTAATTACAGAATTACACTGACTCACTCACTCGTCAAACCAAAAAACAAAGTCCATGGAGAAACCACTATTAATAAGCTGACAATAGACTATAAAATATTAAAAAATATATACTCTATTAACTTCTTTAAAAACGACCTAATCATTATTATTTATATCTCTTAAACCTACGTGACAAAAATAACGAACAGAATCACGTCAACATGGATTACATATTCAAGGTATAATATATTATCAATAATAAACTCTGAGATATTTTGTAGAGTAAGTCCCCCTTCAACCTCTTCCCGTATCTTGGTAACTCCCGGAAGTATCCAAGAAACGAGATAAGGGCCAAAACCCCGTGATATGGAAGGAAAAAAAAAATACTAACAAATATATTCATTTTCAATATCAGTACGGTAACTTCGATACATTCATAAGATAGAAACAAAAAACATTTTAACACATTTCCATATATTTTTAAAATAAACTAACCTCCACAACTTACTTGTCATATATATTTTTACAATCCAAGAAAAGGGTATAAATGTTAACTTCATTCGAACTCATATTATTGTAAAACTACTTACAATCTTGATTCTCAACCTTGTTTACATAGACCAAACACATTGTAAAACAAGGTTTTATTCGAACAATGAATTTCATGAACAGATTTTCATTGCTGGGTCGTGTTAAATTTTGCTCCAATAATAAAATTAACATATTTTTTCAAACAAATCAAAGCTAAATATTTTGATTCGAATAGAGTTTTACAAGTACTTTTGAATCCTCAAGAGATAATTAGTACTTGTGATGATGTCATAGGGTTAATTAATATCCAAGTACGATAGTTTTAAGTATTACTACCCTCATCCCTTCATCTCTATTCCACAGCCCTTTGAACATACCCTCGTATATCTATTGTCTGTATATAATATATCTTTGTACATATATATATATCTATAACATTATGAATGATAGAATATTTCATGGCAACAGAAAATTTATTTTATGTGGAACAAAAATAAATCTGATTTCTGCACCACTGTTATTGAAATTTTAGAAACAGACTAAAAGTATCGATATGACCTACAATCAAGTTTAATGTCGAGTTATGACTTTGTTTTAAAAGAATACTTGCAGATATAATATTTAAGATTTTATTTTGAAAGACAAAGAAATTCAATTATTTTAAGAAATAAATGAATATATTAGATTATATTAAAATTTAATGACAAACATTTAAATAAAATCTAGAAATGTTATTTATATCTAATACACAGCATAAAGAGCTGCGAAAAAAATTTTTTTAACGTAGCACCATAATTTCTCCTGTAAGCCTGTATTAATCGAAGGACATGTAGAGATTTAGAGACAAATATATCAAGTTACGTGCAATGGCGCAGTGAAACAGCGAAGGAACGAGAGTAAGCCCCAAATCCTTCTTTTGAACAAGAAAGGTCTTAATCCAAAAACTGGATAGACAAACGTGAAATGAAATTCTGTTTCCTTAATAATTAACAGAATGAATTATTACAATAAAACTAATTATTATTCATATTTACCATTTTATCAATTCTATGAAAATATTTCCATCAAAATATACGACTTCAGTCGATGTTTCGTTAAAAATATACATTTAAATACGAACAAATTCGTCGTTCGTCCGATTTTGTTTCACAACAAATTTTATTTCAATAAAGCGCATTTTTATTAAATAATAAATAATTTAGTCAATATATGATAAGGCTATTGTCAAATAAAAGTATGTCATAAGATAAGCATTATAAGTTGAAATGGTTTGTGCCGATGATACCGTAGTCTTTTAATCCCTACCTGTTCTCTAATTCTCGTTGATAAGGCGTTCAACCGGTTTTATGAAACTTTGATGAATTGCTCTGCATATGCCCAAAAAATAAGAATTTTTCTTCGAATGTTTTCTTTTAATATTCTCTCCTATACCTTATTCTAGCAGTGTAAAGTTAGAGAGGTAGCTTTAACTAAATCTTAGTTAGAATTCCTTAATACCTGAAGTTCAAACGATTCGATACTAAATATAAAAAGTTATTTATCTGTCAGAATTTATCACATTCAAGGCATATAAATCGTATATAATAATAAAGTTTTATTAAAACAGAATTTTGTGTGATACAAAACACATTTAATTCGAACATCATTACCACATCGTATACGAAATTAAAAACTTGGCGCCATTTCTAATTTACCAAGTTCCTCTCAGTTAATTTGGCAATTACCCAGAAAAGTTACACGCTAATTACGTTCTAGTTGCAGAGGAGCACTCCGTCACTGATACAACCTTTTAGTGGATGGTAATTTTATTGTTCAGCTCCTTGAGAAATTGGATGGACAAGTTAAAATGAACCAATTACTTAAGTGTTCACAAGAACAATGCTTCAAAAGTAAGTTTTTCTATCGACATTCTATTCGAAGTGCTTCTGAATGTCTTTCCTTTTATCAAAAGATTGAATAGCTCGAAACCAAATTGATGGTTGTTTAACGGTTAAATTTATATGTTATTTTTATAATTAATGTGAGCTTTGCTTCATTTAAAAGAAGTAAATAATTTTCACAGAAAATATTTCAAAGGTTTAGTCATGATGGTTGCCACATAAAAAAAATATCAAATACAATGTATGAATTAGATAGTGCATCTTTGCCAATTGAAAAACCTGAATAAATTATCTAGTCAAAGCCGACTACCAAGATTAAATATTTTATACCATTAAGCGTCGCCGCCACGACGCGTCAATCTATTAAATGAAGAGTGAAGACCAAAATCGGTAACAGAGCGACTCCAGACAAAATAAAAAAAAACTTATCTTCAAATGCAGATTTAATGAATCTAAGGATAAGTTTTTTCAGTGTTATACGTTTTATTTAACTTGAAATGTTTGTCAGGGTTTATGTCAAATCTTGCACGCATTTAGAAACACTTACTCTTATCCTACAGAGTTGAAATTGTACATTACAATGTATGTACTATACGATTTCCTACAAAATGTACCTTATAACCTTTACAATAACAACAAATATCATTTGAGGTAAAGAAAGCGAGATATTTACGAAAAATCGAATTTAGAGACTTGTGACTGAATGTTAATATTTTTATATTTTTGACATATCAATGAGGATGAAGACCTATTCAATACTGAGATTTGTATTTACATTTGAACATTCATCGTATTAGTTCGTCTTTTATATTATTTAACTTTTATTTTGTACATTTAATAGGATATATACCATAATGATAATAATAATAATTAATTAAATAAATAAATTGTTCTGATTTCAAATAATTTATTTTATTAGTGTCATTCTGCTATTTATTGTAATTGTCGCGATTAAATACTTGTAAAACGTTTTTTTTTTCGCTGGAAAAACGCTTTTACGCGCTTCCCCCACATGAAGTGGGGGATATGTGGGACTCACCGGCACTGAAAGCGCCGGAATAACCACTTAAAAACCAGCGGTATCCTCTCCGTCTGGTCGGGGGGCGCCACGGGATCGCTTGCGTGTGCTACCGAGACCGGTCGGCCCGCCTCTGCGGGCCTCCATTTCTTGAGGGGTTCTCGGATACGGGGAACCCACCTAGCCCAAGCGGCGGCTATTACGGCGGGGGAAGAAGGTGCGCATAGCGCCGACGCCTTCTCCCCGGTCTTCTTCGGCGGATCGTGTCAGCGGAGGCACTTTCCTCACGCTGCCGCTCCGCAGCCTCCTTCTTCATCATGACATTCTCGCAGAAGGAGACCATTTCCAACCAGCACCTCTCGCTGTCGAGCATAGCGTTAATCACACTCGGCAGCGAGAGATCTCCGCCGATTATCGCCGCCAGGGTATGCCTCTGAGGCCCCCACGCAGCACACTCCGTTAGGGAAATACTTGTAAAACATGCATGACTTTTTTAACGCTGCTACTTGTAGCAGCGTTAAAAAAGTCATGCATGTTCACGACACTCTTAAACCACCTGTAAACTAATATTTGTAAAGCTTTGTTTGTGCATCGACCACGCCAGGCCTTATTGTCATCTATCTCTTACCGAATGCCCCTTACGGCACATAATGGTGACGGTGCACACATACGATCTAGATATAAAATTTTAACGATACTCGACCATGTAAAAAAACAGCATAGACTGCATTTATAATTTTTGAAAACAGTATTTTAATATAATATATTTTAATGTAAATTACTTTTTTAATGTATTATTAATTATATTAAGGACAAAAAGTAAGATGGATTAAATTTGTATTCACTTATGATAATATATTATATTGTACAACTAGTAAATCCCGAGGTTTCCACCATGGAATTTAGTTAGTAGCAAAAATCCTTCAGATACAGCCATTTTACTGCAATTTGCCTATTTAAATTACACTTATAAAATATTTTATAATTAGGTAGCAGCGGTAATCTTAAATAAAAAAACATGTTTGTTTTGATTTTTGTAATTCGCGAATAGTCAGATTAACTTAAAAACAGGCATCTTGTAATCATAGACAGATTTGTAGCCGTAAATAGTGGACAACAAAGATACGTATGTAAACTTTAAGTTGTTATTTTGATAAAATAGTGGAGTATTCGAAGGGACCGTTTATTCCTTTCGAATACTCTTATAATAATTTAGTTTCTTTGTATTTTTAATCTTCAGCAGTTTTTTTAGGATTGCCCGGACAAAACGATAGACAAAATAAAAAAATAACGTTTTGGTTTTGGTAACTCGCAAATGGCCAAATTAGCTTAAAAAACTTATTTTGAAATTAAAGACAGACTCTTCAATTATCTCACATAACTCTGGAACTGTATTTTCATAAAAAGGAAACCTTACTCTCCTCTTAAGTAGAAGGTTTTGGAGCGCGTATTCCTTCACGCTGCTTCATACGTGGGTCGATACACACGTGGTAGAACTTATTCAGACACGTGCAAGTTCTAACATTGTTTTCCTTTACTGCCGAGTACGGAATTATAAACACAGATTAGACTCATGAAAACTCAGTGGCGCTTGCACTAGTTGAACCCGAAATCTTCGGATAAGATTCATGTGTTCTAACAACTTGTTTTTTTATATTAAGGATTTTATATCGTAGGTAGACGAGCGTATGGGCCACCTGATGGTAAGTGGTCCCCAACGCCCATAGACATTGGCATCGTAATAGATGTTAACCATCACTTCCATGACCAATGCGCCAACAACCTTGGGAACTAAGATGTTATCCCTTGTGCCTGTAATTACCCTGGCTCACTCACCCTTCAAACCGGAACATAACAATACCAAGTACTGCTGTTTTGCGGTAGAATATCTGATGAGTGGGTGGTACCTACCCAGATGAGCTTGCGCAAAGCTCTACCACCAAGAAACTGTGTTATTGCGGCTCGAAGTCAATATATGTATAATCATAATTTCGGAGCTTGTTAAATTGCGTAGGAAAATTAATTTTATAATAAGCTAGCTTGCTCTCCCTTTCTTTTACCACAAACTGACTCGTGTTTTGTTTTAATGAAATGTGTTTATGGTCGTCCTTTCTTTATGGTTGTATTTTAAGTTCTTTATACTGTTCAACCATATATTATTTAATATTTAAATATTTATTTAAGTGCTTTTATAAAGTTTATTTTTTGCTGAATAACGTAAGAAAACATGAGAATTGAGTCTAAACTGTATTGTGTCTAAATGTATTCTACCAAATGAAATATTAAAGGCATATTTTTAATAACTTATACCATGAATTCAAGTCTTAAGGCACCAGTTTATTCCCAGTACAGTTAGTACCTAATATACAAATGTCAAGTTTGAATATAAGACAACATTTTATCGTTCAATATTTCTTTAAAAAGAAGCAATACATCATAGAAATAAAAATACATATCAAATGCACGACGTAATTAAGTGAAATTAATATATAGAAAATTATGTACCTAAATGCTAATACATTCAAGAGCATCGTGCACAATGAACTGAAATGGTTTCAAGCCTGTTTAGCTCTCAATTTAATCACGCATAAAGACATTGTAATAAGCACATCTAATGCTGTTTACTAATTGGCCCCGGGGATATATGACATTTCCAGTGAAACACGTATTTGTGATGTTCAAATAGCTCCGAAGGCAACGTAAACCGCATAACACATTTCAACGGCTTTATCGGAAATTGGTTACTAATCACACAAAACAGGCTCGACGGATTTGGAATAGAGATAAGTTATACCCCGAATTAAAACTTAGACTTACTTTACACCTGTCTCACAAGTGAATTCGCGAGCGGAAGCTAGTTTGCCTATCAACTAGAACAAAAGCTGTTTCTATTCTCAATCTTATGGTTATAAGTTAAATGTCCGTTATGTCTAAAATTACATTATGATTATAATAAACACACAAACGCAAGCACCACCACCAACGCTGCCGAAAGTATACAAAAAAAAATCAACCAACGTTAAAATCGTTAAAACGAACGCCTATATTCATTTTTGCGAGCTAGAAACTAATGAAATGTTTTAATTACTTATTATTATAAGCAGTCATTGTTGCAACATTATCCCTTCCTAACATTTTGCAATCGTTTTATCAGATGAGTTTCAACTTTTACAGAATATATGGTTACTTTACTTAACAAATTTAAATAATTAGATAAAGAAATTTAATCAAAATAAGTTAAGCTTGACGCAGCGCAAATAATGTTCAAAAGGCACTGAACGTCTACAGTCCACAGACATAATACAATCACAATCAAGGATGTGTGGCCACAACAGATTACCATATACATAACTGAATAGACGCTCGACGGAGAATTCGCCCTGTTATCTTGCCCATGCATTGAACTCAACGACAAACGCAATAAACGTTTTAACAAAGATTACCATGACAAGGCTCCAAAAGGGACTGTAGAATACATAATGACTTTTGCTTTTATTTGTTTATTTACAAGACGTATCTTACTACCAATTTACCTGAAAACCTCGTAATCTTCATAAAATCATGTTATAAAACATAGCGCGTGGCAAAAAAAAAATTGCATAATTATTTTGTAAGTAATATAAAAATTTCATCTACTAAGGCGGCGATCTATTAAGGAGTTTCATTTCAAAATAGACTAGCAAACTGCGCAATACATGATAATATAGTGAACAGGCGTGTACACAAACACAGGTTTACTTTGTATTTCCTCAAACTCTTGATCCTATGGTACAGCAATCCTTTACACCGAAGAGTGGTTACCCACAAAGCTTTAATTGAATTGGCTGAACGGAAAACTCAAGTAACTCGTACATTTTTAGCAAATTAATATAAAATACAAATAATGTAAATGCAAAACCTTCATTTGCAGTACCACGGCCCTTATAAGGTTATTAAATAAACTTTAACTAAAGTAACTAATTTAGCAAGCCTTAAATGTAAATGTTTTCTCATGCTACGAAAAATAAAACTTAATAGAAGCAGCTCCATTTCGGAATGACGGATACATACACATATATCAGGATTTCTCCCGCCACATGCAAGTTTTCTCACGCTGTTTACTTTCGCTGCCAAACCGAGATTAATAACATAGATAAATGGACCACCAAATAAACTCAGTGGTCTGCAGTGGCGATTTGAACCAAGCATCTTTATTTACTTACATACATTGATGTCATAAGTTTTTTTTCGTTGCGCATCCGTCAATACAAACAGCAGTTACTATGTAAGTGATCCACAAAGTTGATATCGAGAAACTAAACCATGTGGAAATACATACACAAAGTCGTGTTGATATAACGTACGTTAGACATCCCGTAAAAAGCTACCAATTTTATTCTTATAAAAATGGAACTTCAATACCAAATAAATACAGATAAATTTACCAACCGATCGTTCATCATTAAACTATTCACAAATAGCTCTCTCTATGCCGTGGATAAGTTAGACCAAATCGTACCTATATTTAAAATACCTGTATTCGCATCGCTCAAAAGTCTCTTTGCTCATTTACTATGTAATTTTGTATGATCGTGCTTCACGCAGCCGTGTATACAACCAATAAACCACTATTATGCAGACGCAGGATGTTCATGTATCTCATATTAATAAAGGCTTTACTAGCATGAATAAATAATGAATAATATAGTTAGCTCTATGCTACATAGTAAATTTTCTATACCTGTATGTAATGGAAATTTATAATGCGAACATTTCATAATTAAATCATCCCTTTACATATTTCTCTCAAAGTAAAAAAAATCATACATTATAATTTTCATCAAAGAAAATCTTGAATAAAAAAAAATATGTAAAAAAGTTGTAAAATTTAATATGAATTCTAACTAATCTAACTTATAAGACTAATAAATCGTTTTATACACTAAACCTAACTTAAGTTAGTATTTGAAATATATTACTTAATTGAATGCATATTGCTCTTCCAATCAAAATATTAACAAGCCAATATCATTTATCGAATGTTAATACGATCATATTTTAAGCGTATTGTGATGACATCGCATCGTGGCCTAAATCCCATTCCAATGCACGTATATAGACAAATCGTTTCAGAGAGATTAGATGTAGCATAAAATGATCTGAATATAATGCTCGTTTGATTAAATAATTCCATTAAAGGATTACTTGAAGCTGAAATCCGATTATATCGAAAATTTGCATTACAAGCGCTTATGCGTTATTTTCGTTCATCAACTAACTTATGAGTCTGATAAAATTGTTTTGTATGCATTTTTGGATACGGCAGCAATTTACATACAGCCGAAACAAATTCATTGCATAATAGTGGTTGATGCAGGAACGACGCACAGTCAGTGAAAATGAATAGTGCATTTAGAACATCCTCTGATTGCAAGTGACACACATTCACGACCAGAAAAAAACGAGTGGCTACCATAATATTTATTATTGAATTTTAATACAATTTGCTTTGTAGAGCACCTAGTGTATGTATTTGTCTAGTGACTACAAATACATGTGCAAATATTTTCATATAGATTGGCCACGGCGGCCAATCTCAAGAGAGATTAGCCAACTGCGCAGGACATATTATAGTGCACAAGTGTGTGCGCAAACACAGGTGCACTCTCTTTTCCTTAGCTCTCATAATCCGATGGGACGGCAATCCGACACGACCGGAAAGAGTTCAGGCGCAGGACCAACGGCTTAACGTGCTTTCCGAGGCACGGGAGTGTACACACTTCCAACTTCCAGACTCCGTGCTGCTACTGAGAACTTTCTGACAGAAAAACCCAATAACTATTTATTGGACCTGGGAATTGACCCAGGACCACCGGGTCTGCAGCCTTATATCTAGCCACTAGACCAACGAGGCAGATTATGTTAGAAGTTAGTGCTTAATTAACTATACGTAGAGCCTATATAATTAATTCGCGTAGTTACTTATTGAAAGGATGCTATATTACATTTAAAAATATAGATTATCGATTACTTTCTGGGGCTGTAGGATTATTCTGTTAGGACAAATTCAATTCTCGCCGCAGAAAACTATCGTGAAATGTCATTAATTAATAATTATAACATTAATATGCAAAATAGTATATCACCATAAGTGGGTTGATTCTTACAGAATTGCACTGCAGTGAGTTAAGTTATTACTATATATGACCTTTATAGGCGTCCCAGAACGTGTTAAAGATATAATCAATTTAAATTAACTCTTATAATTTAGTTAGTACTTGAAATACACAATACCTAGGTATTATAATTAATAATTATGACCTTAAAGTATAAGTAAATTACAGCATGATGTAGTAACATTTTCATTTTAACTGGATTATTAGTTATTACGTTAATAAGAAAACAAACTTATTTACAATATTAGTAATAAAAACAAAATCAATGAAATATGTAGGTGCAGCGGAGACATCAGAGAACCCAATGTCTACATATGTGTTCTGTTAAAACGAATGTACCTTATCCGAACAATGTTAAAGGTCATTTAGTAATGGATTGAATTGGCTATAATGAAATTATCTTAAACGAATTAACCTTATGAGTTTAGGTGTTAGTTTTGGTTAATTGATTAGGTTTGTATAAATAGTTACAAATTAGTCGATGTTGGTTTCAAACGATATTGATGTTTGTACTGTAATGAACGATTAAATTAATACATTATTGGATGCATTGTTATAATATCACACGCAATAAGATTTAATTGTTAAATAAATTGAATGTTTGCAAAGTTCTATAATGTTGTTTGCAAGTATTTTTTGGACCGCGTGCGAGGTCGTCTTTTTGATTTCTTCGAGTTCTTCATTAACGAATTTCGCATTAAAATTGTACAAAACAAAAACGTGTACTTACAAATTCGTATTTTTCGTCAAGATCCCTTCTATTTAGTATTTAATACCGATGTACAAATAACAAAGTAAAGGACAAAACGTGCGAAGCGTAATGAACGAAATCAATTTTATTGATAGAGTACGTGTCTTTCATGATGATCGACGGCCATCTATTATTCAACCCTCATAGTAGAATAGACAGAGTTTATGATATATAAAAATACTTATGTTGTAAGAAACACTTATGCGTAAAATACAATATCTGAAACATAACCTGTTTTAAATTTACCTTACCATTAATCATTTTTATATAATGCTCAAAATATATTGAAACTGTATAAACATTTAGATTATAATGTATTCATGTAATTACATATATCAATAGGTAAATAATAAATAAATTGTCATAAATTACGAAACAGTCATGACATAATAGCATTGGATACAAATAAAACTTTTCAATACACGCAAAAAAACAACAATAAAGCATCAGTTCTTGTCGCCGAGTTGGAGAATATTTTTATTTTATTATGTACATAAATAAATATATACAAGGGTACTAAAAATATAATATTGAAATTTGTTACAAAGGATGATTTGTTTGAACAGAAATGAAACGAGTCCCGCTTTGAAGAAGCGTATTGCATTCGCGTAAGTTATTAATATCGTCTAGCGCTTAGAATGTGAGTTTTCAAGAAATTTCATATGCATATTACTGTGGTAGAAGCTTGATAACTTGATATTTGAATTTAACTCATATAAACGTTAAATAAAATAAAATAAAATACTCAAATATTGAATATTATTACTAAAGATTTTGTATTAATTTTAAATCACCAATATTTTTGATTTATTTAGTTCTTTTTCTCTTTTCAGAAGAAAGTGGTTCAAGTGTAGTCGAGCAAGCTGTTTTTAATATGTTAATTTAAGCTCGGAGTTTGTATGGCAGTGAGAAGGTTGGGACTCGGTGCTCGCTATTTATTATTTAAGTTAAGAAACCTGCGCTCTAATTACCATTTGCCCAACTGAAAATTTAAGATCAAAGACGAACCTTGCATTTAATTGCAAATCACTCGTAAAAAGTCATATTATTTTACAAACTAAAATCGTAATAATTAATGAACGATTCTTATATATATATATATATATATATATATATATATATATATATATATATATATATATATATATATATATATATGTATATATATATATACATGTGGCATATTGAAATAGAAATGTTTGTCTTATCTACGATTTCAGATTTATACTTCGAATTATAAATCTGAATAGACTTTTTCTTTTCTAATGTTTCTTAATTGTAACAATACGCTATATTTTCTTAGAGTTTCGTATTTCAAGCATTTTTATTTTTCTTTGCGGCTACGGCAAGCTATTACAGTAGAAAATCGAAGTAGGGATTATTTTCTATCCTCGATGTCCGCATCAGAACGTATCATAATTGGGCCTCGGACGACAATTCAGAAAAGAGTTTCCAGTACTGATATGAATCCCACTATGTTATCCATATATGTGATTCAGCTGTTATATAACAATTATTTTGGAATGCAATTTTTTGTTCACAAATTCATTTTTATCGACATTACTTTATTTAAAAAATAGGCAGACTAACGAATGGGCCACTTGGTGGTGGAAGTAGAATATGTAATGAGCAGAAGGTAGCCGAGGTAGACTTTTTTTATCTGATAAAGCGGATTTACGCTTTTCTTCCACTAATTGATCGTTAACGCATACTACCATAACGACCCGAAGATTAGTTGCAATGGGCACGCATTCCAATACCTAGAGGAGATCGCGTGGAACAGAGAATTCCCGTAGCCCCGGTTACCTGGTTATTCCATGCAGCACACATGTCCGGTCCAAGCACCTAAGTCAGTCTGAAGATCAATGTGCCGCTTATTTTCGCTACCCAGCGACTCAAGCGGGGGCGAAACGCCTCCACTGTTTCCAGGGCTGCTGACGGGGACCCCAGATCCTCCTGCCTACGAATCACGCGAACTTGCCGTGGGGCAAGTTCATCAAGTGAATTCAATATGATTAATATTTCAATCATAATTTTGTATCGAATAATAAAATATAACCTATGTTGCACGATAGCTGTTATTAAATGAAACCGGGACAAGTCATGGATTTTTAATTTTATATAATGTGATATTTCCAACATCGAAGAAGTTTTTTATTTAATGACGTTATTCATAATAATGACGATATTTTATATAAAATATTACTTTTCACGTAAAAAATAATTTGAAAATGTTAATTTTTAGTATTTGACATAATAATATTTTGTGAATTTCAATCACGTATTTCCTTCTGCGGAAGATTATTACCACGTATGAAACATTATTCACTTCCATTATGTCTCGAAGGAAATCCTTCCGAGGGTATTGTGGAAATCTTATTCGATTAGAGGTTAAGATGTACTCTGTGATATTTGAAGGTTAAGTGAGCCAGTGTAACAGGCACAAGGGAAATTAATTAATGATTTCTAGATCAGAGATTAATATGACGTCTTATGTGTATTAAGTAAAAGTTGCTGTTTAAAACAAAATTGCTCATTACCGTGACAAATTAACTGTACATTACAAACGAATAGTCTAAATTTCAAGCGCCACTGCCAGTTGTTAGTAAATAAACTCCATCCCACTTTGCTCTCGAGATAGTTAGTAAGTTCAAAGTTCAAAAGTTTCACACATGAAAGACGTGAAAGTTATCCTACCTATATATACCTACCTACCTATATATACCTATATGTGATTTTAGTTCCTAAGGTTGGTGGCGCAGTTTTTCTTTTAAGAAATATACAAACCACTGTCTATGGGCGTTGGTGACCACTTACCAACTTATCAGGTGGCCCACATGCTCGTCCACAAAACTACATTATAAAAAAAAAAAAAAATTTGGAACGACGTTCTTTTACGCGGCTTACAGTATAGTGAAATGACAGTGACCCAAGTTCATATCACATAACGTAATAGCGTTGTGCCTAACAAATGCTACAAAATGGGATACTTTGGGCACTCGAATATAGTACATAGTATAGTACTGCGCGTGGGTTTCTGGAGGTAGGACCTATGACGAATTTATGAGCGCCAAACCACGCTAAACGATAGATACAACATAATAGTACGGGGAAGCCCCAACCGCACGATGTTTTTCTTTAAATTTAACTCTAGATATGTATTTTATTTTTTATTTTTACGAGCTATAAAGGTAAAAAAATATAGTAACAGTGTGTCGCCTATCCTTCTAAGACTTGGAACATATTCCAGTAAAGTTATACATAGCGGTTTGTTGGATAAACAGGAGACAGTTTTTTTTCTACCGACACAAGAAGTTTTCTGGCTGATGGTTTTTTCACCACCAGGCTTGAGATGAACTATAAACATAAGGTAAGCACATGAAATATATTGGTGCTTGCCCGGGTTGGAACAAATTATTGACCTTATATATCGACTACAATCTTAGCCTTCTCTATAAGCAATTGGAATAAGTCAAATTATAGTCAATTAAAATTTATACAAACCTTGTTTTCCAGTTCTCATATAACTTCATCACTCGTTTCTTCCTTACATTTAGCACCGAATTCATTCGTCTTTTACAAAGAGAGACGGTGAATACGTACTATATTTACATTAGATCTAGGAATTGCATATCTGAAACTACACGAACGATCACTTAAATAATTTCACGATCACTTAATTAAAATTTGTACATCAAACGGTACGGATAAATAAAGTGTCAGTGTATATTTATGCAATGAATATTTTATCTTTGAACTCTAAACGGAACTTTTGTATGTTGAATATGTAAAGATGGAACACTATTATAATAACTTTCGTATATTCTAATTCGCGGAATATTTACTATATCATTTAGTCTTGTTGAGTTGTTAAACCTACATTATTAGGCAAAAAAATGTTGCTTCAAAATATATACGAGTATAACTAACATTGCAAATTAAATCTTCTAATATTCTTATCGGAATATTCTGTAAAATATATTTTCGTTTGTCTAAATCCTCACGGTAGTCTACTCAATATTTCTCTGTTAATAATTGATAGATGTGGAAATTCTGAACTAAACAGGAATTTCTAGATGAAAATAATAACTAGACATCTTTGTCCAATAATATATAAATTTCATAAATATTTGTAAAATTATGTTTGCATTTATCATTAAATGCATCCATTTTATAATATAATAAACACTGAATGATTAAATACAATTTATCCAACACGAGAATAGTGTGGTTGAACGAGTGTATGACGAGAGTTCAGTATTTCATGATCCTATTTTTTTTTACAAAATACACATATTGCAACATTTTTCTCATAAGAGGTCTTAGACCAACAGTGAAACATTCATGGGCTGTTACTTTACCTTTTAAACTATTATAAAATATTCATATTGAAGCATATCATGCATAGCGATATGTAATTGTTAGTCACATCATAAATAATTATTTTTTGATGCTTTACATAAGTTATATTTTTGCAATAAAATCATGTTTCCTGCGTCACAGCTTGTTCATTATTATCAGCCTCTTCAATAACTATGTACTAATGATAGTATTTGTGAGGTTGATGAGGAAAAATATTTACATAGAGCAGACCGCTTACAACAACTATGACTGTAACTAGTTGAAAGCACACGTTATGCAACGTTATGCACATTCTTAATTGCTGGAAGAATAAAGTTAATAAAAAATATATATATATATATATATATATATATATATAAATATATATATATATATATATATATATATATATATATATATATATATATATATATATATATATATATTATTACATAAATAGAACCGACACACGATACCTAATAACCACTTCACGGGTCGGACAAGAATTTTGTTACACGCTGTATCCAGTTTAAAAATATAAGTGTTCTAAAGTGTAGAATGATTACATGTTTCGTAAAATCTCCTCTTTAATAACGTTGTAGTTCCCTCTATTTCCTTTTTACAATTTTAAATGATATTGACATTTGGGTGGATCTTCATAAGGGGTAGACCACAATTGATAAATGCAAGTAAATGATTAAAAACCAATGTTTGTACTTTAAGTTCGATGGACATTATTTATTAGTTTTCCACATTAATGACATAGCTGTCTATAATGAGAGCCTGTAATTGAAAATATGTTTTGTAGACATAATACGAACATCAAGGGATTTTAGTTTTAATTAAAATCCAAATCATTTCATCTTTGTTTTGGTCCGATATACGTAATAACACTATGTGAAACTGATTTTAATATTGCCATGTATTAGTATTCTTCATCTTTATTGACGAGCCGGTTGGCGTGGTTGGTAAATACTTGAATTTCGCGCCGCATGTCATGGGCTCGATTCCCACCCAGGACTGACATTTTTGTGTATGAACATGCCTGTTTGTCCTGAGTTTAATTATCTTTATAACTATGTATTTACAAAAGAAAACTAGTATATTATGTAGTATAACAGTTTTCTGGTTTCCATAGCACAAGCACTGCTTAGTTTGGAATGAGATGGCCGTGTATGGATAATGTCCCATGATATTATTATTATTCTTTATTGTTGTTACAAATCATAGGACCTTGTCCCTTTGCTAACTTTCATTTTTAATCTTTCATTTTAGCTAACTTTTCTATTTTCGGTATCAGTTTTCAAAGAATATTTTTTTTAAATTGGAAGCGATGGATGTAAAATTTAAAGGTCGTAGTAGTGTTTTACGTTTTACTGTGTATACTGATAGCATGGTAAATGGTAAGCACAATGGCTAGAACGCGTTAAACTTGCCTGAAGATTGCGAGTACAAGGCCATTTCCTCACATAATTTGTCTTTGAATTCATTTTATGCTTATCAGTGAAGGAAATATCGTGAACTAGCCTGCACGTGGGAAAAAAATCTGCCACATAGTCTGAGTATCCAACATTTCTCCTTTGAAGCAGCGAGAAAGGATAAGCTCCAAATCTTCTCCTCAAAAAGATTAACAGGTAGCAGCCTGTGAGTGTCTACCTGCAAGGCTAAGGATCTCCTATCATTTTTTAAGGAGAAAGTTTAGAGTTTATTGTACGACGCTGTTCGAAATTACACACATGCAGGTTTCCTCACGAAGTTTTCTTTAACCGTCAAGCGCAAGATAAATTATAAACACAAATTAAGCACATGAGGATTCAGTAGCACTTGCCCGGGTTTGAGCCCAAGATCATCGATTAAGATTGACGCGTTCTTACCACTGGTCCATCGCGGCTACTCAGAAATCATTCAGACGAAACATATTCTAAGTTGATCTCAAACTGAGCGTAAAAATTATTAATATACAGTATTCAAAAGATTAACAGGCAGTTTAACTATACTTTAATGTTATTTAAAGTATTTTTTCTTTTAACGACACAATGTCTGTAGACACATAAGTTGAGTTAGTAGTGCAAATATACAAATGTTTCTGACGCCAAGTCGCGCAACTGTCACTTGGTGTGCCTATAGTCGCTCTGGCTTTGTCTAGCTGCCTGTCATGCACTGGAACGCATCGCGGGGCATCCACATTGAATGGATTTTAATTATATACCAGTTCAATTTAGAGATACGATACTAAATGGAATTACACTATTTGCTACTAATTTAATTTAATAATTTCATTTATACATTAAATTGTGGCTTGCAATAAAATTACAATAATAATTATAAATAAATAACAAAAGACAATTATAATATTTTGAATTTAACGACTTACGTTGATAAAATGCTGAAAATGTTCTCGAGCTTTCTAATCAGGCTATCAATGAACTTTGAAAATTTTAATATTTTTCAGTTTAAAAATATGTGATCAACTAAAATCGATTCGTGTGTTCGCTGTGAAAGTAATAATCCGGTTAATACGTCATTGCCGCTAATTAGGGTTTACTTTTAGCATGATTGATTAAAATGTATAAAATTAGTTATTTCCAAAAATTATTAAATGATAGAAATAACTTAAAAAAAATTGCAGCACATAAAAACTAGGGCTCATGTGTGTGCACTAGTTTTCACACAAGCAAATAGGTACAGCCTAAAGTGTACCTGTATCGAGTTGAATATAAATTGATATTGCGCTAACTTTGTCTGATTGTGACATGGTCGATAGTGTCTACTAAGTTTTTGCAACGCCATTGGAAATCTAATAAAAAATTCAATGGAAATGAAATGCGAGAACTTATTGATTGTAGTTGTATCATTCCATATATTCTTGTTAATAAATTATAAGTTAGCCGTTCGTACATTTTCTTAATTCGAAATTAATTGCAGAAATTAAATGAAAACTATTGTCTACAATAATTACAAATATATATACAGATTATGTATAATTATAGCTCAGCAAATATAAGATAGAAATAGTCTTAATTATTTTATAGACGTAATAAATTAAAACAGAAATAATATTACTATAATAATAATTTTGACTGCCTCGTTGGTCTAGTGGCTAGATATAAGGCCGCAGACCCGGTGGTCCTGGGTTCAATTCCCAGGTCGGGCCAATAAATAGTTATTGGGTTTTTCTGTCAGAAAATTCTCAGTAGCTCCCGTGCCTCGGAAAGCACGTTAAGCCGTTGGTCCTGCGCCTGAACTCTTTCCGGTCGTGTCGGATTGCCGTCCCATCGGATTATGAGAGCTAAGGAAAAGAGAGTGCACCTGTGTTTGCGCACACACTTGTGCACTATAATATGTCCTGCGCAGTTGGCTATCTCTCTTGAGATTGGCCGCCGTGGCCGAAATCGGTCTGGAGGACCTTAATAATAATTTTAATATATTTTAATTTTAAAATAAATAAATTTAAATGAATATATCTGCTTCCTATAAATTTAATAATGTTACTGAAGCAGTTTTAACGATAATATTAAATCCGAAATGAAATGAGGAATACTTTAACCGCAATATGATCGAGTTAGTGGTTTACCTGTAACCCATTTAAAATGTCAGTAGGAATCACGTAAAATTTAATATTACATTCCGCTTCCGTCTCCGCTTGTCGACTATCGACCCATGAATTATTAGATTACTCAAGTGTTATATATAGCACTCCAGGGTCCACTTATGAAGTTATGGCCCAGAGTAAGACCGTATCTTAATTGAAGATTTAAAAGCATACAAGCACCAGTGATATTTAACCGCTTAATATATAATACTAGCTGCCCGTCCCGACTTCATACGAGTGTGATTCATACAAAATGTTATGTTCCAAAATTTCAGATGATGATAAAGTTTTGAAGTTGTAGTTTCAAATATCTCCTAATGAGTCAGTGTCTGTGGTTCTTCGTTTATTTTTATATATAAAAGACAGATATGTTTGCTTATGACATTCATCTGGGTTTAGGCGGTGAAGGAAAACATAATGAGGTAAGAAATTCTGACACAAGTATATCCACGAAACCGCAAAGAATCAGCGTTGTGGATTAAGCTCAGAATCTTTCTCCTTAACAGGATTGGAAGAATTTATGAACCGTGACTTATTTCAGATGTCTCATCTTAGTTCTTAAAGATATTTCATAGCTATTTTAACATAAATCGATACGTTTGAACTACAGATAAATAACGACCAGGGACCGGTGTTGCTACTGAGAATACGCTAGCAGAAAATTCCACCACCTCTATAATATAATGGAAATAACTATAATTTACGAACAATAAAACTCAATTATGTCATTCAAGTGTAATAGTTTCTGTTCTTTCATAACCACATCACAGTATGAACTCAGAACTGAAACGATGTCTTCGTCTCGGTTCTGCCACATAACTTTGTAATACTTTAACTTGTATATTATTACACATTAATTGATACAGTCACTGTCGCATGTCGCTTCATGTAAACAATATTACGGCTTACATGCGTTTGAAACATGGGCACTAATTGAATGAAGCGCCCAGCATGTAGTCATACATGATTTTGTATAAGCGACATAATTTTAAATAACATAACCTGATTATTCCAGTATTGGTTGTGCACATACCATCCTACCCGTCGTATGATGCTTTATTAAATAATAGCAAATACAGTGGTGGTCGTATAATTAGAAACACTACCAACGGTCCTTGACATTATGTAAGATACTTCACCGCAATTGTTTGCATTTTGAAATTAAACATTAAACAGGACAACAATATGTTCAACGATTTATCATTTAATAGAAAACCAATATAAATCCCATAACACAAGTGCAGTTTCAATATTACATTACGGACGAACATTTAAATCAGTTTTAAGGTATGAACAATAATAGTCAACTAATTAGAAAAAAACAACAAAAAATATAAAAAACAATATTTTTTTAAGCATTAGTAATTAGTTTTGTTATTTACGAAATAGCTACTATCAATAAATTTCATACATTTTTCTAGGGGGATTGAATTCCATACTTCAACAAATGCTTCATATAGTTTGTTTTGACTGATGTTACGTTTGCTTGAGACTTTCTTTTTAACAATATACCAGAGATTTTCTATCGGGTTTAAATCCGGACCATTTGCTGGCCAGTCTAAACGGATATACGCTGTTCGCTAAGGAAACATTTGACGCTATTGGCCGTGTGTTTAGGGTCATAGTCATGCTGAAAGATCCAGGTTATAGGCAAATGATCGTCCGAGTAGGGAATCATTGTGTGCTCTAAGATATTTTAGTATTGCCATCGATCCATTGTACCGCCACCGTGCTTGACTATACTCCTTGTGTATTTATAATTAAAAGCATTGTTTTCAGGGCGTCTAACATAGCGCTTTCCATCGGAATTTACCATATTTATTATTGTTTCATCTGAAAATAACACTTTTTTTCCATTCTCGTACCGTCCAATTAATATATTTTTTAGCGAATAATAATCGCTTCTCTCGGTGTTGCTTGGTAAGAAGCGGTACCTTCCGAGAGATTCTTCCAAACAATTTAGCTTCCACTAAACTTCGGCGTATCAGTCTTGACGAGATGTTTATCGAGTCATCAGGCGAAAAAACTTCATTTTTAATCTGGTTGGAGCCTTTACTTGGGTCTTTTTTAACAACACGAACGATTAGCGTATCTTCTCTAGGAGAGGATTTTCTTGGCCGAGACTTTCTAAGAACATTTTCAACAGTTCCATGTGTTTTACAATGATCAATTGCATTAAAAACTTTCTTATTAGAATAATTTAAATGCTCAGCTATTCTTCTGTGCGCACTTATGATCTATATGTAACAATGATTTGCCTAGTTGACGCGTCACTACTTTATTTTTGCCCATTTTGAACAAAATAAAATTCAGATAAAATTTTGAATTGCCACCAAAATAATATAAAAAGCCAAGAAAGAAATGTTATTCTCCAATTTCAATTAAAGAAAGAGCTATAGATGCTTTTTTTAAATGTATCTCATTAGGCGTCCAAGCGGCCAGTAACAGAAAATACACTCCTACATGTGTAAGACTCATTTTGTAATTAAAAGTAAGATATGTTTTATATTTTATGCATGAGTTTTTTATTTGAGTGGCTATATTATTGCATGATTATTAATTATTGAATATGTATATTTTTTACGAACATTTGTGTGTTGAAAATATACTTTATTCATAAGAAGTGTTTCTAATTATATGACCACCACTGTAGGTATCAGTTAAGATAGTGAGTTCAAATTTAGACGGGCGCTGAGTTTCCATGGGCTTTCTTTGTGTTTAAATTCATATGAGCTCAGTGATTGTTTCAGATCTTAGAAGTTGCTTGAGCTATAATGAATGAAATAGCTACTTTTGATAATTATATTATTTCATTTACTTTGATACTACGAATCTGAAAAATGTTATATACAAGCTACGCGTAACGGCATTGCACAGGTAGAATAACGGTCTACATAAAACGTTTGTATTAATAATAATGTTAATAATGTTACTGAAGCAGTTTTAATGATAATATTAAATCCAACATTAAATAATAATCTTATATTTCCTGTCCCGAAATAAATAAGAATTATTCTTTGTACACACAGAAAAATTCTTATTTATTTTGGGACAGGAACCATTGCGGATGTAAAGTAAGTAGAACATCTCTCTAAAGATTTATCACAATCGGACAAAAGGCTTTAGAACGCATATACAAAGTAACATCATAATTATTTAAATACGTTATTTATAAATCTATTACATTGTTTTATTTCTGACATATGTATGTGAAGTATAAAAAATACTTCAAGAGTATATCAATCTGTATTTGTTTCAAATTCAATTTCCATAATGGCTGCGATTATCGAGGTATCCAATGAAATAAACTAGGCCATGAAGCGGTTTGTAATCATCAGATAAACGAAAATGGAGCTATCAGCCCTGCTATTTGTTGAACACGGTTTTATATATTGATATCACTTTATCATTTAAAAGTATTTTATTAATCCCATATATTAATTATTTAAATATCGAATGAATAAAATAAATAATGCATTCTCGAAATTGTTTATATTTAATTGAAAATCTGTCACATGCTTATCCAACAAACTCGTACTGGACAAAAATGCTGCATATATTTTATAGAAAATAATCAAAAAGCATATCTGTAAATATTCTACTGTTCTATAAATATTGTCGTCGTGTGTTATCATATATAATTATAATTTCCAAAGTAACGTCCTGGAATATTAAAAAAGTTCATCAAGCAACTTAACTTTTTATGGACTTGTGTCACTTAATTTAATGACTATTTATAATGTAATATTCAATTTAGTTATTCAATAGTTAACCCTATTTAATAACAATTTATAATGTGATGCTTTTACGAATAATGTGATAACCTATAATTAGTAGAACATTTGTCAAAAAACTTTTCAACATCTATTTACTACTATTTTGTAAACCTCATATGTATCTACTGTTGGTTGTCCAAAATGATTAATCCAGTCTTTCAGTTCTTCGAACGCTGCTATATATAGCCTTTTTTGATAACTCGCGACCCTTCTAGTGAGTTTTGAAATAAGGGAAGAAATCTAAGTTAAAAGGGACAGGTCAGTGCCTTAGGAAGGATTCTCCAATACTTCGATGCTTGCCGCCGTTAAATAGTACGTGGTAGCGCCAGCTCTATGAGCAGATAATTCAAGCAATCTGTAGACCTCATGGATGGTGCTAGATGAAATCGCGATAATCACGTTTCGTCATAGACGCTGTTACGAAATGAATTTGAAATACTGTAATTAAAATATTCTTCTTAGAGTAAAAAGCAAATTAGTAGATATTGTTATGTTGATAATATCACTATATAAAAATGAAATCTAATAAAAAAAATAAAAAAAGAATATATCTTTTACAGCTACCTTCAAAAATAAATGGTACGATATGACATTATTGAATAACGTACTTTTAGTTAAAACATATATTACACGTAAATGTAAGCTTGAAAGATTTTTTTGATTTCATATTACGATATTTCTACCACAAAATTTCATTTATGATTGAATTAATAAAATGCAATGAATGAATATTGAAAAAATATTAATCAAGGACGAAATAGAATTTCATTGATTTTAAATTTGAAATACAACGCTTCGCAGTCTTTGAATAATTTTGTATTTTATTTTTTAAAATACATATTTTGAAGTTCATTTAAAAAAAAGTAATATAACGCCCTACAATTTAATTTAAATAATTACATTAAAACCTTAAATAAATACAAATAAAAATTAAAAATATTTACTATACAAATCGTGACCGCGTGGAATGGTGGCAAGAATGCATTTCCCCTTTGAATCGCAATTCCGATTCTCTGGGCGAAAAATGAACCAGCCCTCCTGTCACCAGTAGAGGCAATAAGACGGGGTGTAATATTTTGGATGAATTTTTTTGCACTATTACTCCAAGGTCCAAGCGTTTCAACTGCAAACGGAATAAAAATATAATTTTGAATAAGAGAAGAATATTTGTTACGTTTGTTCGTTTTAGTTTTTTCCGCGGCAGCACCGGCTTTTAACATTGTTTCTCTAATATAATTTAAAATTCGAAGTATAGCATCAGTTGACCGGAAATTTAATATAAAACTTTATCCACATTTTTTAATATTTTAAAATGTGCATATATCAAAATAATTTACTAATAGACTTTTATTAAAATAGTTTGCAGAGATTATGACGTCACTTAATTTCTTTGTCATAAAATATTTTATTATTTTATTAACTTACTGCCACAGTCAAGTAGGTAGCATTAAATAACTTGAATCCCTTAGATTATCAATAATACATAAGTTGATTAATAATTAGTTAATGTCATTTTAAAACGTTATTAGGGCAGAGAGTACCGTTAAATTATGTGTGGTGATTGATGCGGTCTATAACACCACTCATAATCACACACTCTATTCCCAATTTGAATAATAGATTTGTCGACTTAATAATTAGCAGCGGCGATTGCTCTGTACGTTGTAGTTCTCCTTTAGTACATGAAGATCCTCATCACCCAGCGTTGTTTATATCACTTAACGTATAATTTACAACTGGTTCTTTAATTAATACTCCCCGTAAAGTTCGCTTATTTCACCTAGCAGATTATAACGCAATAAATAATGCTTTGGCTGACGTTGACTGGGCAGATTTACTAAATGACTTCGATATCAATAAGGCCGTACAAGTTTTTTACGAAACCGTTATTTCGATTATTTCTGATTTGGTTCATGTTAAAACAGCCAAATTTAGGTATTAAACTTGTTGATCACTGAGACATCTCTAAATATGTGCCGTTTATTCGAAATGATAAAGTCTATCTCGTTCTTTGTCACGTTATCGGGGCTTCGCCAGGTCCACCTACTCTGGGGCTTCTTTTGAAAGAAATAATTCATCAAAAAGAACCCCTGCGCTTCGAGAAAGTTTACCAGCATTTGCCCCTGTGATTTCTGCAGCCCAAGCTGTAAGGTCCGACTTTCGATTCACCGCTATCTTGTACTCCCACTTTAGCATTAAAGTCTCCCATAACAACGTTGTAGTGGGCCTTCGAGGTGTTGTTGAGGGCCTTTGCGATGTCCTCGTACATCGCTTCTACCACATCACCAGAGTATGCCGAAGTTGGCACATATACCTGTATGACCTTCAGGGAGTACCTGTCGAAAAGTTTTAGGACAAGGTACGCTACCCAGTTCGAGTCGAACAAGTCGAATGTTATGATAAATATATTTCCGACTCTGAATTGAAAATTAGATGTAATGGCAAATATAATATTTCTAGTCTTATCTTCGCAACCGTAGCCAAGCTGTGACGATAAAGGGTTTTTGTTCGTCGTTTATACCTGTAACTTCGGGTGTTCGGCAAGGTTCTCACCTCGGCCCACTGCTGTTTAATATGTTCATTAATGATATCAACGATATAATACAACATTATTTTTTGTTGTTATATGCAGATGATATGAAAGTTATAAGTTCGGTCACGTCTTCACTTGACTGTTTATTATACTGTATATATTGCAAAGATAACTTACTTAGTTTAAATGTGTCTAAATGTAGTATTATCACTTTTTCACAAAAATTAAATCCAATTACCTACAATATTACCTTGATAGCAAGTCCTTGAATCGAGTGGCCGAGTTGAGGGACCTGGTAATTAATTAAGCCACTAACTTACTTGTAGATCACATTTAATCCAAACAACATGCTATGTTTTGTTTTGAGAGTAAGCAAACATTTTAAATGTAACTCAACGTTCGTACTTTTGTATAATACATTAGTTCGATCGATTTTGGAATATGGGTCTATAATTTGGAATTCACACTACAATTTATACATTGAGATGTTACAGAAAATTCAAAGGAAATTTATAAAATACCTTAATTTTAAATGTCGTGCAATTAATGAAATTATTCCAATTACCCCACTTGCTGATCGTCGAACACTGAGAGATCAATTATTTTTGTTTAAATTAATTAGAAATTATAAAGATTCACCTTATTTTCTAAATTGCTTAAGTTTCAGGTGTCCTAATGTACGAACACAAAATAAGGCTTTGTGTAGTTTGCCCTTATTAAAATCTAATTATGCGCGAAATTATTTTATATATCGAGTCTGTAAGGAATATAACACAACATTTTCCAGTATTGATATATTTACAGATTTAGTCGCTAACTTTAGGAAGCTTGTATTAGAAACATAAAACCTAGATCTTTTATTTTTAAATTTCCCCTTCTCCATGTTTTTTCTTTATTATTATTATATTAAGATATTCATAATTAATTTGTTCTGCTCTTATTATGTTTTTAGTTATAAATGGAAACTTTACTGGTATGTGTACTAATTTTATGTTATACTCGTAGTTTTAAGAATGAATTGTACTGTTTATTTCCGAAATAAAAAAGACACTGATATTTAATAATGAAAAGTTTATTTAAATGCTTTCAAACTCAGTATTTAAGTTTAGTTTTATTTAAGTGACGACCAATTCTTTTACTCTACTTTTACATAAAGGCAAGACTAAAAAGCTATTTACATTTAAATTAAATATAGCAATTGCGTCCTCTTTTCAACGGTACCAAACGTAAAATTTCAAACGTTAAGGCGAAATCAATCAATACGAAGTAAAGGGACAAGCACAAAGTAAGTTGTGCTGTACTAAATTTTGTAAACTACAATGAACACCAGTATTTTTTGAATAGAAAATAAATTGATCATTGTTTAATTAGTACAGTTAGAGTTATGTGGTCAATTCAATGCATAGATATTTGTACTGTAAGACATGTAAACAACTCCACTCACTCTTCAGGGTCTAAGATGTGATTGTGCCTTTTGCACCGGAATACGAAGATATAAAGTATTTCTGATTTTTGGTAATGCCTAGACTTACTTGTATGGGGTTTTCCAATAGGGACGCTTGAACTTTGACAGCTGATTGCGGCCATGTTGTTTGAGTGACAGCTGTCAAATGCAGTGTGTTATATTCATTCCGTCCTCCCAAACCACCATGGCAGGTTACAGTGTCGAGCAGCACGTACAAATCATAAAATTGTTTTATGAAAATGGGTCTTCAGTTCGAGCAACGTTCCGCGCACTTCGCCCGTTTTACGGTCGCGATGATCGTCCTGCCGAGTCGACTATCCGTCGATTGGTGGACAAATTCGAGTCAACCGGGTCAGTTAACAATCAGCCGGTTCCCGTGCGTCAACGTAACGCGAGATCTGCCGAGAATATCGCCGCTGTGCGCGACAGTGTCCTCGAAAACCCGCGGCAGTCAATTCCGCGTCGCGCACACGAACTCGGCCTTTCGCAGACGACAACTTGGACAGCTGACCCAAGAGCTCAAGGTTAATGACCATAGACAGCGCCGTGTGTTCGCTGACTGGGCATTAGAGCAGTTGGAAGTTGACGCCGATTTTGGCAAAAAAATCATCTTCAGCGACGAGGCGCATTTTTGGATGAATGGCTATGTCAACAAGCAAAATTGCCGTATTTGGAACGAGACCAATCCACACGAGGTTCACCAAGTGGCAATGCACCCGCAGAAAGTGACTGTTTGGTGCGGATTTTGGGCCGGAGGCGTGATTGGTCCGTATTTTTTCGAAAACGATAATGGTGTGGCCGTCACCGTCAATGGTGAGCGATACCGGTCGATGATAACCAACTTCTTTTGGCCTGAAATCGAGAATATGGATCTGGACAACATGTGGTTTCAACAGGACGGCGCTACGTGCCACACAGCACACGCTACGATGGAAGTTCTGCACGAGCAATTTCTGGACATGGTCATCTCGCGCGGAGGCGACGTGAACTGGCCACCGAGATCGTGCGATTTGACCCCGCTGGACTTTTTCTTGTGGGGTTTTCTTAAGTCGCAGGTCTATGCCAACAAGCCGCAAACCACCGATGCCCTCAAAGTCAACATACGCCACGCCATCGATCAAATACAGCCCGATTTGTGCGCCAGAGTCATCGAAAATTGGACCTTTCGTGTGCGCGCCACCAACCGAAGCCGTGACGGTCATTTGAATGATGTCATATTCCATACATAATGGGGTCAATAGACCTTCCAAATAAAAAAAAATTTTGCAAATATCTCTCCTACATGTATTTTTATTTGCATTTCAAAGATCAAGCGCCCTTAATGGAAAACCCTATACAAGGCTCTGCAAAATTTGTTTTTAATATTCATTTAAAATATGTCAATTTATTTTATTTGTTCATATGCCTGAACTCCATAAATATGACTACAACAAATCTGAAGAAACATGAACTAAAAACATTCGTCTGTTTTTACTAAAATTTAAAACAAACGAGACATATTCGACCGGTCTTTTTAATTTACTGCTGAAAATATTCCTACGTAATTCGTTTCATTAACATAAAGTATAAATTACATTTGTTCGTTTAAGTAAGTTTTTCCTCTTGGATAAGAAGCGTTTAAAGAAAACCTTTTTCAACTGATATTACCCTAATGTTATTCGGGGATTCGCTAAATGAGCTTATTTAATGGAACAACAAACATCTCAGAAGTAAAAGTCATCAGAAAGAAGTCTCGTGTCTTACTTTAGACCGGGTCTTATTCGTATCATATAATATAGTATGCTATATGACTAACTAATAAACTACCTATTATAATGACAGTATTTTTTTCTTTTCTTTTTTGTGTCTTTTTGTGTATTAAACCTAGTTGAGGGTAAATTTTGTTGCCAATCTCACATACAAAAACATGATTACAAATTTTGATGTTTCTATAGATAGTGTGAGTAAAAATAATGCAGCGTAATTCGATATTTAAAACAATATGTCATCTTTAAATAAATGGGCATAGACAACTTCTATGCTTATTGGTGGATACACATGTAGCAGGCTTCCTCACGTTGTTTTCGCTTTACCAGTACAAATGATATTTAATATAAACTCAAATTGGACAATTGATAACTCAGTGTTGCTTGCCCGAGTTTCAACCCGAAGTCAAGTTAACATTGACATCACGCAGTAGTATAATAATAAATCAAAGTTAAAATCACAAAATCCCGTAATAGAAACTAATGATAAATCGTTAATCCATCAATTCCTATAAGCTTTCGTATTTGACCTTTCAAACAGTCTGGATAACTTTATTTTTGCTTTTATTCGTTTATATTTCTGATAACCCTCTGATTGGCTTCTTTTCGCAGTCCATTTAAACTGAAATATCAGACTGAACCTAAGTATTAACTCTATTCATCATTTCATCTTTTCACTCATTATAGCATTTTTTTCATTTCAATACACTATATAATAGGAATCAATTAGAATTACCCTGAGCCATTTTATGGCGTAGGTATATAATAAATTTGAATGCAACAAGATATATTTATACTATCCGATTAACATTTTTCATAAGTCTTAATTCAAATAAATTGTGAGCTATATATTTTTATTATATAAATATAATAACTCTATTTTTATTTATTATTATTATTATTATGCCATAAGTTTTATTTGTTTATTCGAGTTCTACTCAGAAACTACAAATTCTGCCAATTTCATAATAATTTAATTTATAGTTTTAATATGGACATATGCTATACAGTATGTTAATATGTTTAAGAGATATTAGTAGATCTCCAAAATGTCTCCGAAACTGTCACCGATAACATAAACCTATCGTTTATATAAACTCACTATAACCACTGTAATTATTTTGCTAGCTGTATATATATTTTGCTAAATTGTTAAAAGAAAGAAAAATGTAATGACACCAGTAGATTAGTTTAATTACAAATGAACAAAGTATAAATCATTATCAAAATAAAGAACATATTAATATTAAACACATTGCAATTCGTACCAGCAATTTTACAAATATATATAACGAGGTATTTAAATAAATGCATGAAAAAATACGCTGGGTGTGTTGTACTGTGTTTTTCGCATAAGTATTGTTTTAACCCCTCAACACTGTACTGTACGGGCGAACAGATCGATTAGCGAATCTTATTGATTAAAAAATGCACGCGATTAATATTCGTACGGGTGAAATAAGTATAAATAAATACTTATTTCACCCGTACGAAGTTCGGACGGTCAACTACTTTTAGTATAAATCAATGCACAATAATATTTTCCGATTGATAAAAATGAGATTGACTACGCTTGGCGTATTTGATTTCAAAATGGTCTGATTTATGTGAAAATTTAAAAATGTTTGCCAAGGTAATAGAAGACAACACGAGACCTTGCTTTTAAAATATTATATTTGCAATTTGACTCCAGTTATTTAATAGCTTAAGAAAACTTAGCTTATAATAAAATTTATGGTAGGGCTTTCTGCAAGCCCGTCTTAATGTGTACCACCAACTTGTCAGTTATTCTACCACTAAACAGTACTACTTAGTATTATTCTGTTCCGGTTTGAGAGGTGAGTAATCTATTGTAATAATTGAAGACACTATATACACAACTTTGTAGTTTTCAGGATTAGTGGCGCATTAGCGACGTGAGGAACGAATTTATTACTTCTTAGGTGGTGACAATTAGGTAGCACGTTTGCTATTAAATCTCTTACAATCTCTTTTAAAAAATCTCGTGTTTTACACACACTTCACAGTTTTAGTGTTTATACTCCTCCGAAAGGGCTTGACCGATTTTGATGAAATTTTATATGTATATTTTGTAGGTCCGAGAATAGGCTTATAACTAATTTTTATACCCCTAAGTGTTAAAGGTGGCTCACACCAAAAATTTTTTTTTCATTTTTTGAACAATTTCTTCTATTTTTTTATTATGTGGCATTAAAAAATACATACAACCCTACATTTTTACCCTTTTACCATCAACCCCTATTTAGATATTAGTAATTCAAATGTGTGTACATAAGTACATGCCAGGTCACTCTATTTTGCAGTAGTAATAGAACTTTGTTCCAATAAATGAAAAAATATGTAGAGCATGTTGTACTTTACTTTATGCATTATTATTATATGCCCTGTACCGAGCACATATACACTGTACTGTATGGGCAAATGTTTATATCTTATTGAGTAAAAATGCACGGGATATAATCCTTATTTTACCCGTACGAAGTCGGGACTGGCAGCTAGTAAATTTATAAAAAAATATTAATATATTTCTAAACTTTGAAAATATGCAATTTTATTTTTAATAAAATTTATGTTATTTATATTCCTTGTACCAAAAGCACCAACATTAGACTTGTACGCCCACTGATTTTCACCATTTTCCTATCGGCTGCTGAGAAGTGGACGTTTCTGGAACATTGCCATAGGTTACTTAGTAAACACAAATCTCTTTAAATGATTAGGATACGTCTTCCTTTAGTAACTTTACTTTACAACTTTGATTATTCTTGAAGAACTTAGATGTTCTACTAACACACTACTAGCAGCTAGGCACAACTTTAAAGCGTAAATTAAACCAAAAGTTTTAATAGCGGCGTTATGTTTGTATCCAATCAATACGTATACATACTAAGCGTAAAAAATTAACTGTATTCCAATTACAGCTGGACAAACTCATGATTGTATTAATAATAATATAAATATGAGTTAGATGAGTCAACTAAACAAATGAAAAAAAGATTAGGAGTTTTAAGATTTCAAAGACAAAGTGAATGGAAATTCAGAGCTAATTTTAGATCGTCTACTATTAGAGGTTTTCATATTTTTTTTGGAGTAATAAATAAGCGTTAAATACGTTTGATTTTGTAAATAAAATTTAATTTGATTGTTTATAAATAATTATAGAAAGGCGATATCTAATCTTCGAAAACATTTTATATGGAATTATTTATACTCAATACCAATTATTATTTTGTGTGTTTTGCCTTTTTTGCTCACGATATATTTCATACTTTTATCTTTGTCGATTAGTAAATTTAACTCTTAAGATAAAAAATATTAAAAAATAATATTAAATATATTGTTATTATAGTTTAAGCAAGAGTTATAAAGATAATTCAATCATTTAACTGCATTAGTGACTAATGAACAGTGCTTTTATTTATTTGCCTTTATCTAAAACCTCACACTTAATTACAGGCTTAACCATGTAACTGAGGAATATTGGTACCGGCAAGCTTTCAAGTTATTTTAACTTTTCGATATATCTTTTCAAATATCCACCTAATATATATAATCTATAAAAAATAAATATTAGGTACTATTTTATCAAAACTTCACACATAGATGGAAAATAAGTAAATAATATGTATCTATACAAATAAGATAAATTGTCTCTCTGTGATTTCAAAATAAATGCCTCTTTTTAAATTAATATGGCTATTTGCGAGTCACAAAAACATAAATCAACGCTTTTACCAAATAATTTAAATATTTGATAAATATAAGTCAAAGAGTAATTATGTACGTTAAATGGTAGATTTTAAAGGATTTGGGTCACAAACTAAAATCCACGCTGTCGAAACCAATATATCGCTATGAACTATTATTTAATATAATATAGTCTAGAGTCTATTTCTATTATAACGAGTAAAATACAATGGAGACAAAACTTGAAATATGAATAATATAAAAAGTAAAAATGTAATAGTTGTAGTGAACGATAAATCGAGAAAGAAAGCCTAGGAATATCGCACTATGACAGTGCAGTGAGAGTTTCCTTTTATTGCACAAGCCTTTATGCACTTAGCGGAAATCACTGGTGTATATAGTGAACAAAGAGCTAGTACGATACGTCTTTATTTATATACCGGAATAAAAATAACGTTTAAAGTCTTTGTGATGCTCTGTGAGCTGCAACTCAAAGGACAACGCTTGCATTTGTTCAGACAAACATTTTTCCATACAACACCCTCACACTACTCACTCTTCGATGCCTTTATTATTTGCGTCTTTTATTTTTTTCGCACAACCTCATACTGTGGGACAAATTTTTGCTTTTGACATTAACTTTGTAACGAGTTGAGTTTTTTGTTCTAAAAAAGGTCAGCTCGTAGGAAAACTTTGTCGCTTCTGTTCGCGAATTACAAAATCTGTCTTTTTAATTTGTCTGTACTTTTTTAAGTTTGACAATTTCAAGTTCGGTAATCATATTTTAATTGATCATTACAGACTTCGAAGGAAGCTGTAATAAAATACACTGATAATATTCAAATATTAATAATTTCGCTCGACGAATCATTTCCCATGATTTCGCAACGACAATAAAACGATAAAACTTTGAAGTAACACTATTAATTTATTTTATATAATATTTTAAACACCTAACGGAAACGAGATCAATATATAAAATTTATGTCGTAATATGCTTCAACCACATAGTTTTATACTAGGTACATACTCGTAGCGTGGTTACTTACCTATTAACCGTTAAAATTGTGATGTAATTAACTTAAGAAATTTGTTTCATATTTCATAAGTCCAGTCGAGAACTCTTTCACCAACTGTGGTGTAAACTGACTTAGAGAAAGATGTATTTTGTATCCTAACTTTTGTTTTATACAATTTTTACGTTTTATACAATAAAAAAATGTGACCATTAGGGGACGATTAGCAGATTAATAATACAGGAATTGATGCTTATTGAAATAATTATATTAATAATTGAAGAAAATAATGTTCCTTTTTCAACCAAGAATATATTTTTGAAATTATATATTGCAACGAACATACTCGTTGTAGGCACACGTGTCTTTTCCGATGACAAAGAGATTAGAATCTTCTTTGTAATTACATTTACAAAATATGAGGTCTAAATACATTTTATTACTATTAAACACATTTTTTACAGTATATATTATTATTGAAATAGCCGGGTTATATTATCAGGAACCAAAACACATTAGTTATCTAGATAAAGACAATTTAGAGCACGATTGCACTTTATATGACATCAAATGGTTTTAATTTTGCCAACGTAAATGGTCATATAATGTAATATCATGTATGATTTATTTATGTCGACAGCTTGCCTGAACTATCTTTAACTCGTGGCTAACTTAAAAGGAAGCCTCGAGATTCTAGGTTCAAATTTCGGGTCGAATTAAAAAATAATATTAAGTTATCCTAACAAGAAGTTCTCAGTAACAGACCTAGTTAAAGAAGCTGCTACATCCGTTTGGAGTAGCGGATACACAATTGGTTAAATTCATCCGACACTTGCAGTTTTTTGTCGCCATGAACTGAACATAGAATAAATGAAGTAAATGATCTCAGACGTGCGGATTTAAGCCCAATACCTTCCGTTAAGATCAACGAGTTCTATCTGCTGAGCCATCTTGGCTCTTATTTATTGATATAGGTACATTTTTCGAAAGATTTCACTTTGATATTCAAATATTGTGAAACCTTCGTAAAATTGCATACTTGTCCCTTGACATACTGAAAAAATGTAGTGTAAGAGCTTTATTTAGGTTTCCTTTGAGGTGGACTAACCATATTTTCCTTTGAAATCTTTCGCGGCGTCAGAAATGACTTTCTGTATGTGTACGCCATCTAAAGGGTTCTCATAAAGGGCAACCACAAAAGGAATACCTAGACAATTCTAAGGACGAACCTTAATAGAAAATATCCCTCATGTACCTGAACATACGAAAATGGACTTTATTATGTATAATATAAAAACTAAATTCGATTATCATATCACGGTACATTGACGTTTTAAATACTTGTACCTTTATTTTGGGTAAGCCAAGATATATTACAAAGCTTAAAATGCTTATTAAAAAAAAAATAGCTTTGAAAGCTAGACTTTACGTATAAAAAAGATGTTGATGAATGTGTGTGTGATATGCGAAAGAAATAAAACGTGGAAAAGACTTGATATTGATATTGATAGATAGAATATTGTGTAGAAGTATGTTCATACTTTTTTACCAGGATCTTTTTATTTTATCAATATAGAAAAACTAGCCAATTTTATAACCTTATCTTCGCAACACTTTCAGGCTTACCAATAACATATACGAGATACATACATTTTTTTTACCTGTATAAAATATTAGTACCAAAGCTTGGTCGCACAATGACGACTGACGGATAGTTATTATTTTTACAGTGCAAATGTTTATGGGCAGAGACCACTCAGTCTCTGCCTTCCTAAATTAAATTAAAATTAACTACTCTAGCAGTAGGTACTTATTAATGTCAATTATTTGTCTCACCTTCCTAACCACGTATGCGGCTGTGCTGAAACTACCCGTAAGGCTTAACAAATGGGAATTCCATTAGAGCTTTGAATATAAAGTAATTCCTAAAAATACGGTGCTATAATTTACAATGAGTTTCGCATTGTCTAACATTAGCTGAATATTTTGTTACTTTACATTGGATTAAGTAAGGTAAAATGCGTTCTACATTCAGTTTTTTTTAATGACCATTTCTAAATAATGTTTTTAATCTTTAAAGAGTCATAATATCCAGGAGAGAAAGATCTACCGGTAGTCAAATAGCTTCACTGACAATATGCCAGCAGCAAAAATAAATAATAATGGGTAACAGGTAGGTAGTACAAAAAATATAAGGAATAGTCGAATAGACTAAAAAGTAAAAGATTATTATTGTTTTCGTAATAAATATGAAGTTAATCTTTATCATCGCATCGCATCAATATACTAATGTTTTACCTTCATAGATTTCTCTAATACATTAGGAAACCGAGTTGTATGTAGATAAACTTGATTAATGACCAAGCTGACAAAGTTCCCCATTTTTTGAGGGCTTCCCGGATGAGATTCATTAACAAACGTCATAGTTTTGTACGTTTTCGCCATTTATATTCCTTATCTATGAACTATTTAAATCATTGTTTTATATACGAAAAGGTGATCTCATTTGTTTTCATTATTTATGTTTTATCAAATAGTACTAGAACTAAGTAAATTATGCCCATACGTGGCACATGTTCAGCCCCCTCTTCTCTTAAAGAGAAGGTTCAGTTATTATTCCCACGCTACTCAAATACGCAAGACAGAATATCATCTGAAACATGCAGGTTCCTTTCCGATATTTGGTTTCGCCACCGAAGACCAGTTAAATTATGACCATATGATTAATCACGACCATCTTAATACCCTGACCATGTCCTCTATCCAGTGGGCCATGAAGGGTGAGTTAGCCAGTAAAATTACAGGCACAAAGGACATAACATCTTAGTTCCCAAGGTTGGTGGCGCATTGGCGATGTTTTTTTTAAAGAAATGTACAATGCCATAGTTTGACGGCTCGTCCGCCTACCTATACTATAAAAAAAAAGATTAACAATAAGCTACAGATTAATTATCTATACATATTTTAAAACAGAGATAAAGATATATATTTTTTAATCGAATATAATTTAATATAAAAATGTTGCCAAAAGGATGGCCTGCGTGTGAATTCATCAAGAGGATATCATTACATGGATTTTAATTAAACCCGGCATGGTGATAAATTATATCTCGGAGGCAATATATAGGATATATTTTATCACGGGAAATAAAAAGGGGATCCCCGAGGACAGACAAAATACTGTGTATGTATGTTCAATATTCGCGTGAGCAAAGACACGGTAAAAAGTGTGTTACGTGAATGAATGTTTTAGTTTTTATTTTTATTTATTTTCATTACAAACCACCAATAAAGTTTTGCAACACTATGATATACACAGCATTATTAGTAATTTCGTCTGATTATTCTATATAAGTAAGTAAAAACTAACAAAATTAATTGCAATTTACTATATATAAAACAAAAACCAACCGATAACCTAAACAAAGACTAAAGTTTAAAAACTTTCAGAATAGAAATTACTTAATATTGACGTAATTCTGTTTCTATTACGAACTTATAATTAAATGTACCAAAAAAACGTCTTCATGGAAAAATGTATGTAAACAATTTGTGTATCACAAGTATACACAAATTATACACATACACAAATTATAGTCATAAATAAAATGTAGTAAAATAAGAAAACTTAAACAGCCAGTAAATCCTTTTCTAAGATCTCTCGTTTTAAAGACTCCATTTTGCCAGTCTTTTATAATGGACAACATGGATACAAGCACCCATAGGCATCGGTACTGAAAAAATATTAACCATTTCTTATATCTTCAATGCGCCGCCAACCTTGGGAACTAAGCTGCTACATCCCTCGTGCATGCAGTTACACTTGCTGACTTATTCTTCAAACTGGAACACACAAAAACTAAGTGTTGCTGTTTGGTGGTAGAATATCTACCGTTTTTTTTTTTTTTGACGCTGGGAAAACCCTTTACTCGGTCCCCCCACGGGAACAGTGGGAGGGGTATGTGGGGCTCGCCATATGTCCAAGGCACCGAGTGTGCCCCGGTCATCGGAATACCTACTTAAAACCCAGCGGTACCCCTCCTGTCTTAGCGTGAGCGCCACGGGATCGCTTGCGCATGCTACCGTGACGCTCCGACGGTCGGCCCGCTTATGCGGGCCTCCATTCACTAGGGAGGAATCTCAGGGTACTGGGAACCCCCCTAGTCCCAGCGGCGCCTATTGTGGCGGGGGGAGAAGGTGCGCAAAGCGCCGCTTTCTTCTCCCTAGTCTTCTGCGGCGGAGCGGGTCCGCAGCGGCATCTTCCTCCCGGTCCCCCTTCGCGGCCTCCTTCTGCGACATCACACTTTCACAGAAGGAGACCATCTCCGACTAGCACCCCTCGCTTCCGAGCATCGCGTTCATGATGCTCGGCAAGGAGAGGTCTCCGCCTACAACCGCTGCCAGGGAATGCCTCTGGGGCCCCCACGCGGCACACTCCGTCAGGGCGTGATGCACCGTGTCGAATGGCGCACCACACTCGTGGCAGGAGGGTGACACCTCCCGCCGCGCTATCTCGTGCAGGTACTTACCGAAGCATCCGTGTCCGGTAAGCACCGCGTCAACCTGAGAACCTGAGAGCGTGCCTGGTTTCCTTCGGACCCAGCGACTCAAGTGGGGATGTACCGTCTCCACTGTTGCCAGGCCCACCGTGGGGGACCCGAGGTCCTCCTCCCACTGAGTGATCAGGGCTTGCTGGGCTAGAGCCCTGATCCGCCCGACTTCCGCCGAACCTGGACGGTCGCCGCGGTCCCTCGCCTCGGCCCGGAAGCGGATATAAACCCATCTTTAATTAAGGTTCTAGTGTACCACTTGACCATCTCGGCTCAATGGTAAAAATATGAACCGAAAGCTGTGGGTTAAATTCCAGGCAAGTACAACTGAATTTTAATGTGCTTATATATGTATATAATGAATCTCGTGCTCGGCGGTGAGATAAAACATCGTGAAGAAACCAACGATGAAAATCTTCATCCAACACATTCAGGTTCACATCACATGTTAATCCGCCAATCTGATAATCTAATCTAATATTCTAATCTTCTCCTCAAACAGGAGAGACAGAGGAGGCTTTAGCCCAACAGTGGACATTTAGAGGCTGTTACCTTTGACCGTTGGGCCATCTCCAACTAAGAACACCCCATACATATTATTTACTTATTTATTTAACAATGTATTTAAAATACAATTTAACTATGTTATATGAATAGACGTTAAAAATTATTTTATTTCTTAAAGGGTCAGGATCAAACCCGCACCTTTCACTTCACCACGTACACTCCATATCGTTGAGCTATCGAGGATATCTGAATCAAATAATAAGAATTATAATATTAAATAGAAATGATATGAGATTACCCTTATCAAGGAAACATGCGGGCTGACTAACATTTGTCCGTACCTTCTTAGATAATGCCTTCTGGTCACTGACGCTATAAACTTTGATTCATATAAAATAGAAACAAATAATAAACACACAGAAAATTCACAGCAAAGTGCTAACTATTTACTAGGAAACAATATTGTCGGGTCTGGAAACTAGACCAGCGACAACCAGACTAAAACAAACGCTAGTTTATGAGCATGTGGCATGAACGAAAACTAAGCCTACTTTTAGTGCAATAAACTAGATGCGGCGGCCACATCGCTTCTCAGTCCTCTGAAAACGTAACAACTTTAATTTTCATTGAAAATCATTGTATTTCACTGCTTTACTTTTTCTTTATTTAAACTACAGTTAGACAGCCTGAAAATGAGCCAACTCATCCTAAGTAGTCACCACCGTCCATAAACATCTTAAGAAACGTTAACCCTCACATCCCGGCTCTCAGCTTTATAATTCCCAACAATAAAATAGAGTAGCATTTTGACAAGTTTATTTTGTGTACCTTAGTTATGCATGTTGTGCATGTTTAATTAAAATAAGGTCCTCCAGACCGATTTCGGCCACAGCGGCCAATCTCAAGAGAGATTAGCCAACTGCGTAGGAGATATATTTTCCTTAGCTGTCATAATCCGATGGGACGGCAATCCGACACGACCGGAAAGAGTTCAGGCGCAGGACCAACGGCTTAACGTGCTTTCCGAGGCACGGGAGTGTACACACTTCGAACTTCCAGACTCCGGGCTGCTACTGAGAATTGTCTAACAGAAAAACCCAATAACTATTTATTGGCCCAACCTGGGAATTGAACCCAGGACCACTGGATCTACAGCCTTATATCTAGCCACAAGACCAACGAGGTAGTCGATAATTAAAATAATAATCAATTGATATTGTTATAGAGCAATCACAAAAACAAGTGTCATAAACACGATATATTTATATATATATCGGCGAAAATTATAAAAAGGCACTGGCTTGACTTTTATCGAGGCAAAGTGCGCAATTGGCCGGCAGATGACGCGGTAGTTCGCACTAACGGAACGCCGGGGCCGGCACAAGTCGACAGCGGGCAGTTCTCTCTCTGTCGACACGCGTTGGTTGCACACGCATTCTTTCGACGGATTGTTTGCCTCTCTTGATTTAATCTAGTTATTGTAAATCAAATTAAATTGTATAATCATTGTGTTTGTATATTTTCACAACCCTGTATCCTCATAAGTCGAAAATGTTACCATGTTTGATGCGAAAGATGACTGTAGTCTTGACTATTTTCAGGCATATATATATATAATATATTGTTAAAACTCTTTGTATTACAATGAAGTTAAATATGCAACTTGTTTCTTTTTTAAACTAAGATATGTCTTATTAAAATAAAATGTTATAGTTGATGCAAATTCTCGCCGAGTAAAACCTTTAAGAACGACCTTCTTAAAGGTTTTACTCGGTCTGCTTGGTAGGCCTTGCAAGAGATGGCTACAGTATATATTTCCAGATACCAGCTTTTCAAGAAATATAAAAATTACGCATTCTTAATGCCGATTATTTCCTGGCATATGCTACAGCTTGAGGCGTAGATTTACAGATTACACGTAGTACGAGACACCACAAGAGTGGAATGCAGAGTGCTTAGTAAATTATCGATGTTTGATTTCGATTCGTTGTAAGTTACGTATTGGGGATTCAACATCACTTATGACAACTCTGGTTGTCTGCGAACTAGCGAATCGTATAAATAATTTTTGTTTAAAGCAATAATGTATTCCTGTTCCATAAGAGCCCTAATATTTTTAAAATGTTTTTAACATAACATGTTAATAGACAGCATCATTATGTGCTGTCTATTAACACGCCTTGGCCGAGAATTTCGCTTGACTTGTTTATATCAGCATTAAACTCATATAAAGGCGGCTATGATACTTCTTTTATTTTTAACTTTATATCATAAGATTATTTGTATTTAGTGTCATTACAATTAAGAGCGTACTCATTCCTTAAAAACCGGAAACGTACCGGCTAGCCCTCCGTGTGTCCATGGACGGTAGTAGTCAACTTCCATCAGGTGAGCCTCATCTGACTCTAACATAAGATACCACGTATTAATACACCAGAAATGACTTTATATAAATCTTCACGACTTATTGAAGAGCACTTAATAAAAGCTCAAAAACTGCTATAATATTTTTTTTTTTGACTGGTTCAATCTAAGTCAAGGAAAAGAGACACTAAATTAAATGTAATTTCTGTTTATTAGACTTCTAAATAAATAATGTGTGATGAAAAATAGTTCAAAATTACTATTATATATTTTAATAAAACAATTATAATTTTCATGCAAATGTAAGTTGATTAGGACAGATCGTAAATTCAAGAAATCTAGATATTAATTATTTTAGCAGTCCTCAATTGGAGTTATAAAGGATTACGAATGATGTAAAGAAGGATTGTCGGGATTTTTAGACAACTTGCCGCTCTAATCTATTCAAATCGTTTTTCTCGGGATTATGCAAATATTCCGTTCTATTAATAGAATTAGTAAATGGTATGAATTTAATTAATTCTAACCTATTTTGTAAGAATAGACAGTAACTTTATAGTCAAACCGCCACGTTGACGGACAGTACCAAAAATGATTTAAGTGCATGACTAAATCCTTATCGTACTTTCCTAAGTACGGGTATGAAACCACATTCGAACCTTTGATTGTCACTGAAAGTTCTGGACTGAGAAAAATGGTAAAACTGTATCTGTGTATAGCTGTATTTGTATAAAACAGCTTATCTAATAAATTAAACATTGCAACTTATCTAGTTAGCTTAACTTACTTAGCTTATTTATGTCATTGTTTTCAAAAGTATTCTTATATAAATATTGTATATTATTTCTTATTCCAAAGAATACCGTTACGTGACCTCCATTACAAAAACAGGATTGATATTTCAAGAAAACTACCAGCTTTAAAAGAAAATTCCCTGACATTTATTTCGAAACACCGTCGAAGTGCACTGAGTTTTACTATTGGTTTATTCAAGACTTGTTTATAGTCATGAGCCAGTTTGTTAAAAGTTCGAACCCGCTATCAATTTTATACTTAGCTGGTTGAATCTAGGTTAAAGGTAAAAATGCAATACTAATTAATATCAGGGTAGCTTATTATAATCGAAACAGTAGATATAAACAAATCTTGGATTTACGTAATCATTTCTTTTTTCTTGGTTGGCGTTCTAGCATGTGGGCCACCTGATGGTAAGTGGTCACCAAAGCCCATAGACAATGACATCGTAAGAAATGGTAACCATCTCTTACATCGCCAATGCACTACCAACCTTGGGAACTAAGATGTTATGTCCCTTGTGCCTGTAATTACACTAGCTCACTCACCCTTCAAACCGGAACACAACAATACAAGTACTACTATTTTGTGGTAGAATATCTGATGACTGGGTGGTACCTACCCAGACGAGCTTGCACAAAGCTCTACCACCGAGTAAAATTCATGCAATTTTCTAATAGCTCTACTATAATATACACCACAAGCAGTTCTTGATATATATATTTTTAATTTAACTCTCCAAATCCCAGTAACAACTTCACTGATATTAAAAACGCCACACACAAATCCACAATGAATACTATAGATTGTCTTCAAGATCACGACCAATAAATGTTAATTGACTGTCAAAATTATTAATTTGTCTTTTCCACTTAGATTGGAATATTTTTTCTGTTCACTCGTATTACTTTAATAGAATCTTTCTGTAGCGAAACTATTGTATTATATTTAAGATATCACACAAGTTTAATAAAACAAGAAAAAGTCCATTACATCTAAAAAAATGAAAAAATATTTTGTTAAAAATGCCTAAATGTAGGTCCAATGCAGAATGGAGGATAGGACTACGTGATTCATCTAAATCACGGTTGTTACGAGTTGATAAAAAATCACAAAGCAACGCCCGAACTCTCGTTTGAAAGCCATTTTCAAAAAGCTAGCATAATACTATAACCAACATGAAAGCACCAAAAACTTATTCAACACATAAAACTAAACCAAAAAAGCAAACCGAAGCTGTATTTTGTCATTAGGTACATATATGCTTACGAGAATATATATTATAAACAAAGAAAATTTTATAAATAAATTACATATTTATCTATATATACATAAATGTGTAATTTATTATATGTACGTGTTTAATACAATAATGTATATGTACAAAACAAAAAACTCAGTTTAACATTTAAATAATATTAACGCTTAAATGTTAAATCAGTTTGTGCTGTTATAGCGCATTTTGGTAAACGAACAAATTATAGCTCGCAGAAATAGGAAATCTTTGTTTTACAACTGTACCATTACCAAAGATTCGGACGTTTTTCGATATTCGCCATTTAACAGCTATTTTGCGAGAATATGCAAAAGCCAATTAGAACTTAGGAAACGTTAGGTTGGCAGCAATTTGAATAAGCCGAATTGTGGCATTATTATTTTTTTTTTTTTTGGCAAATCCAGTAATAATCCTGAGATTAATATATTTGAGAGCTGTACTTGTTCAGCTCATTAAGTTCTACTGCCCCCTGAACATTGTCTATGATATTTCGTAAAGTTCTGAATAAAACAATATTGTGTTCGAGAAAATTCAAACGTAACAAATAACATGGTTTCGATTTGAATAAAGAATTATTTGACTATCAAACGATAAAGCTCATGGTGTAGCGCCTGGAGCTAGCCCGAATTGTTTCCCGAGTGCCCGATTTTAAGCAGATAATTTTTTTGAAGCTATGGATTGAAATTATCTTTACAGATATTAATGCTCAATTTATTTTATTTAATTAGGTTCACCAACAATTGTTTACATTTATTCATAGATAAAAAATACATTTTTAGTATACAGTTAACGTTGAAGTTAACATAATTTAAAGAAGACACATTAAAATACGATATATTCAATATAGGAAATACAACTACATTTATATTATTATAAACTATTAGTAAAAGCTCTTGTCAAAGTTTTACTTATTTTTTAAATAACTTGCAAATCTAACCGGCATTATTGGTTACTGCTCAAAGTTTTCACTATTAGATATAAATAGCTTAAAAAAATTGTTCATTACTGGATGACTCATGATCTAAATTCCGCTTTGATGGTCTTTCCAATTCCAAATATACATTTTTCAAAGTCGGATGTGTAATTTTTCATTGTCATTCATTGTGCGAATAGCTCGCCTCGTACTCGTAGCACCTCGTAACAACCGCTAGCGCAACAAGATTAGTGTGTAATATTTTTTTGTTTGCATAGTGCTTTTAACAGATTTTTTTCATTTCCGTACGCACCAGTCAGTTCGAGAGGATTGTTATCTCGTTTACTTTGTTTACCTTTATCATAAGCTTTACTGATCACAACCAATGTATGATACAAAATAGATATAAAATAAGAGCAAGCGCCACTGAATTTCATGTGCCTAATTCGTGATTATAATTCATCTCGCGCTTGACGGTGAAGAAAATCGTGAGGAAACCTGCTATTATAAATATATAATAATAATAATATAATATAATAATAATAATTATAAATTTCGCTACAATTCTGTCACATGTATATTCCACCAATCAGCATAGGAGCAGCGTGGTGGAATAAGCTCCAAACCTTCTCCTCAAAAAGAGGAGAAAAGACATTCACAGGCTGTTATTATACTATAATATTATATAATACCATTATTATAAAAGGCCAAGCTCAAGCAAAAACTATTAATCCGATAGATGTAAAGGGCAGTTAGTACAGCATAAATCAAAGAGAGTATTAATTAAAGCATACCAACTGTATTTTTCTTGAGGTAAAAGTCGCAAGCTTGACATCTCCTTCACACATAAGCTTCATGCCTTATAGGTCGGGTAAATTAGAAGATTAATAATTCTTCAAGTAACAGGCATAATGCTCTTCTTTAAATAATATAAAAAAACAAAGGTTAATTTAATAAATTATAAAATGTTTCTTGATTTTTTTAACATAATATGAATTATTGAAGCGTTTTAGTGATAGTATCAATACATATTATAAAACAAAATTCCCACCACTTCTGTCTGTCTGACTGAAAACTATACCTTTTTTTGTAAAGTGGCTCAAATATGACGATAATTATTGAAGACGTCAGAAAAAAACATTATGAATTTATTGGCGTTCATAATCGTCATTGCAATTTCAGGCTTATAATAAAAAGTGAGGTACATATAACATATAACAATTTGTATAGTAACAGCTTAAATTTAAATACGGGAAATGGTTTGACAGCCCTGGAGTAACGGCCGTTGGATTATGGATGCACTCAGACAGGTAAGTGCAGCCGTCTACAATTTAATATTCCATTGTTCGAAATAGCGGTAAAAAGTACTTATAAAATTATATGTATTTATTGAAAATAAAAACGAATGCTTTTGCTCTTGGATTATTTCCTGGTTATAATTAAAAACTCCGAAAAACTATTATATATAACGAAAATATCTGCAAATCACTATTATACCATCAGCACCAGTTTCATAAGTAAAGTAACAGTCAACATTATCAAATACATAAAAAATCTAAAGTGATCAATAACACCTATACAACCAAAGTTGTCAAATTAATTGAACCATCCATGTTGTTCAAATATATCGGAGCGCGAACGTCGTCAAATAATGAGTACATTCAAATCGTAATTAGAATAGTAACAATCAAAGCGCCAGTTTTCGAAGCATCCAAAGGGTTCCAAAATATAGAACACACTATAAAAACGAACCTAATATTATCGCAATACAATGTAGGTAAACTTTTACATAAATATTAATTATATAGGGTTTTCCATTAAGGGCGCTTGATCGTGCAGAACTTCCATCGTAGCGTGTGCTGTGTGGCACGTAGCGCCGTCCTGTTGAAACCACATGTTGTCCAGATCCATATTCTCGATTTCAGGCCAAAAGAAGTTGGTTATCATCGACCGGTATCGCTCACCATTGACGGTGACGGCCACACCATTATCGTTTTCGAAAAAATACGGACCAATCACGCCTCCGGCCCAAAATCCGCACCAAACAGTCACTTTCTGCGGGTGCATTGCCACTTGGTGAACCTCGTGTGGATTGGTCTCGTCCCAAATACGGCAATTTTGCTTGTTGACATAGCCATTCATCCAAAAATGCGCCTCGTCGCTGAAGATGATTTTTTTGCCAAAATCGGCGTCAACTTCCAACTGCTCTAATGCCCAGTCAGCGAACACACGGCGCTGTCTATGGTCATTAACCTTGAGCTCTTGGGTCAGCTGGATCTTGTACGGGTGCAGGCTCAAGTCACAACGCAAAATTCGCCAAGTTGTCGTCTGCGAAAGGCCGAGTTCCTGTGCGCGACGCGGAATTGACTGCCGCGGGTTTTCGAGGACACTGTCGCGCACAGCGGCGATATTCTCGGCAGATCTCGCGTTACGTTGACGCACGGGAACCGGCTGATTGTTAACTGACCCGGTTGACTCGAATTTGTCCACCAATCGACGGATAGTCGACTCGGCAGGACGATCATCGCGACCGTAAAACGGGCGAAGTGCGCGGAACGTTGCTCGAACTGAAGACCCATTTTCATAAAACAATTTTATGATTTGCACGTGCTGCTCGACACTGTAACCTGCCATGGTGGTTTGGGAGGACGGAATGAATATAACACACTGCATTTGACAGCTGTCACTCAAATAACATGGCCGCAATCAGCTGTCAAAGTTCAAGCGTCCCTATTGGAAAACCCTATACTTGGTGGTAGGGCTTTGTGTCCGGTGACCCACCTGATGGTAAGTGGTCACCAACGCCCATAGACCAATGGCATTGTAAGAAATGTTAACCATCACTCACATTACCAATGCGCCACCTACCTTGGGAACTAAGATGTTATGTCCCCTGTGCCTGTAATTACACTGGCTCACTCACCCTTCAAACCGAAACGCAACAATACAAAGTGCTGCTGTTTTGCGGTAGAATATCTGATGAGTGGGTGGTAACTACCCAGACGAGCTTGCACAAAGCTCTACCACCGATCAAACTCTTACTTTATATATGAAGCTGACTGTACAAGGCGCAAAATTTTATTGCAAGTTGGCCTATTCGTGAAACACAAGTCCATATGAACGCGACAGTCAAACCTTTTTTGACCAAATCAAACAATAATTGATAAAAGGGAATGAATAAAAATTAATCAACATTTTCGTGTATTGAATATTTATAGCTGTTAACGAACATTGAATACCAATTAGTACAATATGGGTGTTTCGTTATGATATTTGTGTATTGTTATTGGCACGAGATATTGAAATCATTTTTGAAATAAAATAAATAAATAAATAAATAATCATCCGAAAATAATTATCAATATGATGGCAATCAAAAGAATTTTTGTGATATTTTTTAATTTACAACAAGTAAACTTTATGTCGATTTTTTTTATTATTAATATTATAAACTAAATTTCATGCCAATTTTGAGAAACTAAAACATTTTCGTTTTTTATTCTTTTTTCTCTTTATTAATTATAATTTTTAATAATATTTTTTATTCATTATAATATTTTTTTATTTATATTTCATCATATTTAATTTATAAATAAGCCTTTTGTTTTGTATTAGAATATTGTCCTATACTAAATATACTTCACATAATTTTCTTATATTGTATTATTATACATTGTATAAATATACTCTCTAAAAAAACTTACGAAAAATAGTTTAGCTCCAGTAAACTTTTTGATGTCCCTTTATAAATCCCGGCCAAAGTTTCCTTTTTTAGTTCGTAATTATTTTTCCAACAGCCACTACTAAGTTCTTGCGAAACAGAAATAAGTTAAGCCAGTAAGTCACGAGTTTCGCCAGTTAAAAGAATTTCGTAAACCAATGTGTACGATGCATTTTTAACGCAAGTTTATATTACTTACTAATACTTCCTTCTTCCTTCTTTCACAGTCTTCCCAATTGAACAAGTTGATCTCTTTACCAGGTAATGGTGACAAAAAACTTTTGTACTTCTTATTAGTGAAGTAAACTAACGCAAAAGCACGCTCACGATTTAGCTATATTGATTATTAGTTATTTATTTGAATTATTTCTTATGTAAGTTATTATTAATAATATGCTATATACTTTATAGAATAGTATAATTATCTAAGTTGGGCAGGAATGGTAATCCATTCTATATCCCATTAGTGATAACCAAACTTGGTGATATAGATTAGTGCAAGTTTTTTGGGTAGTTACAACCTACTCATCGTATAGTCTACCGTCGAACAGGAATATTTAGAATTTTTGTTTTCCGGTAAGAAATAATTACTTACACAAAGGATGTAAGTAGTAATTTCTTAGTTGTCAAGGTTGGTGGCGCATTGGCGATATTCCTTTCTGCGTTGTCGATGGTGTTCACTTACCATCAGGCGGCCCATTTGCCAGTGCCAGTTACAGTGTGCTTGGCAAATGGACCATACAATACAAAAACAAATATTTAAGAAGATTAATCCTTTAATTATTATCGTGGGTTCAAAACCGGGCAAACACCACTAAATCTGCATGTGCTTAATTTGTGTTTATAATTCATCTCGTGCTTTACGGTGAATGAAAACATCGCGAGGAAACCTGCATGTGTCTAATTTCACTGAAATTCTGCTACATGTGTATTTCACCAATAAGCTCCAAAACTTTAAAGAAAAAGGAGAAGAGGTATTATCCCAACAGTGAGACATTCACAGGCCGTTACTGTTATTATGTAATTTATTAAAAGTAACAGTTATTAATTAAAAATATATAATACAATTATTTACATTAAATCCTTAGATATGTTCTTTGAAAAATAACGTTTATTTAAAAATGAAGTTTAAGCCAAAGATATTCATTTACGTCAAAAAGCAAAGCATTGATATATTTCTTTTCACTGGTTTTATAGTCATAAATGATTATAGTATATAACAAGATTTTTCGTTATTACTCGTTGGATATATCATAATAATTTTCTATTAAAGTCAATCAAAGACAAATATATCTTGCTTTCAGCATTCTTTATAAGAAATTCTAAATAATTTATATATAAATGTTATAAATATAACTTATCTTATAAAGATCATTGATGAAATAGCTTTTAATAACTTTAATAAAATTTTCTTTCAATACCCGATACTAAACCGCTATGCTCCAGGCGTTTCGATCGCAGCAATATAATTCTCAGTTCCTTGTTAACTTCGATAACAAACCAACTAGCGTTTCTCTCACAATTTTCAATAATATAACAAAGATCCTTCAAAGTAAAAGGAATTCTTTTTAAACGAAGTGAACTGCATCATTAGTATCGAGTACTCTTAAAAAATGTGTATCCATTGATAATATCATAATTTTATTTGTTTCATTGATAGGAATTTTAATGTAAAATAAGTATTTATTACATAGTACTTATTTAACTAACGTCCCAAGTTCGTAGGGATGAAAAAGTTTTTTTTAAAATTTATTTGTTAAATCAAATCGCGTCACCACTTATCGGGACCAATCTAACCATTCCGGGACCCAAACAAAATATATCATCAAAATATATGTCGTTCACTGCTGGACATAGGACTCTCCAATGGCACGCCACTGAGCTCGATCTTCAGCTCTCAATCTCCATCCGCTGCCAGCCACTTTGCTTATATCGTCACTCCACCTAGTCGGAGGGCGTCCTACGCTACGCTTGCCAAGACGTGGTCTCCACTCCAGAACACGTCTACTCCAACGGTTGTCGGTTCTGCGACATATGTGTCCAGCCCACTGCCACTTCAGCTAACTAATCCTTTGGGCTATGTCGATAACTTTAGTTCTCTGTCGGATCACCACATTTGGGATTCGATCCTTCAGAGAAACTCCGAGCATAGCTCGCTGAGCGATCTTAAAATGGTGGACCAAACGCACTGTCAGTGTCCATGTCTCGGCTCCGTAGGTCATAACCGGTAAGACGCACTCGTTGAAGACTTTTGTTTTCAAGCATTGCGGTATCCGTGACAAAAAGACTTGACCAAGTTTCCTATACGCTGTCGAGCCTAGCTGTACTCTTTTACGTGCCTCCTTTTCGAAGTTGTTTCGACCCAACTGCAAAGATTGCCCAAGGTACACGTACTCCTGAACAACTTCGAGAGGAACTCCGTTAAGAGCTATTGGTTCCGGCTTGACGTGTTCATTGAACATTAACTTGGTTTTGTCCAAGTTCACCCGGAGACCAATTCGAGCAGAGGAATCAGCCTGGCTGCTCAGCATATATTGCATGTCCTGCACGGTTTCTGCCACGATAACGATATCGCCTGCAAATCGCAAATGCGACAGGTACTCGCCGTTTATGTTTATGCCCCGCCCTTCTCAGTGCAGCGTCTTGAACATATCCTCTAATGCATTAGTGAACAATTTCGGGGAAATGACATCCCCTTGTCTCACTCTTCGATGCATGAGGATAGGGTCAGACTGCTGGTTCTGTACTTTGACGGTCATAACAGCAGCGTCTTGCAGACCTTTCGATTTGCCTTCCTTGCCAATCGATTTGCCACCGTTGTAAGGACTCCAGAACAGACCAGGTCTTAATAGAGTCAATAGCCTTCTCATAGTCTACAAATTCTAAGCACAGGGGCTGATTATATTACTCTTCGGTCTTCTGTATAATCTGCCGCACTGTGTAAATGTCAAGTACAAATTTTACGTAATTAATAGAAAAGTCACTGAATATGATTTAATTGTGGAAAGAGATACAATTTTCTGTTACCCGACTATCCCGTTAAAGGAACCGATAATGAATTAATATAACATTTATAAGGGATCGATTAAATATCAAATGCTATAACCATACGATATTAACTTATAGGAAGTTAGTTTTTAAAAAACCAACCACCAAAAGTTCATTGAACTCCATCGTTTTGCGAATTCGAGAATATTTATAGAGCGTAGTAAAATAGTATTTTATACAAATATTTGCACTTTTAACTTAAATAATGTGTTTTAGTAACATTATTGTTTATTAAAGGAATGCATGAATATGAAGGACAGCATTGATGAATGATACATTCCACACGGCGATGATTTGTGCAGTATCTATTTTTAATTTATATGTGTTTAAAGCTTTACTGTATTAAGAAATTGTATTTTTTTAAGAAACATAACAACGTTTTATACTTTTATAATTTTGCTGAACGCTATTAAACCATCACTAGTCTTTCTAACATAACATTCTGCAACAAATGTAATTATTATCAAATCAAGTTGGATACAAAGTATCAATGCTGTCTAGACGAACTTATATTAATAGATTTATTATAGACTACAGCAGTCTTTAAATTAAATATAAGTCTTCCTTGGCTAAGAATTCCTTTTAGCATGATTAGTGCTCCAGTCATTTTAATTAGATTTAAATTAATCCATCTATAAATGATACAATATTTACTAAAAACCTACGAAAAAATCTTAAAATTATCGTTTCATATGTTTTTCACATGCATTCAATATTTGGGAGTTTAAAGTAAGTCTGTATATTTACTAATATTTGGTTAAGATTCTTCTTTTGAGAAAAGGTTCGAGCTTATTCCTCCACGCTAATTTAAATGGTTGGATACACATGTAGCAGATTATCGTCGGAAATATGAAAGTTTTCTCAAGCCAGCATTGTAATCTGGCTTATGAAAATTTAATAGTACTTGTCCCACAATCTGGTTCTGGTTAGTTACGTTATTCACGTGTTCTAATCAATGGGCCATCTCGGCTCTTCATCTCTAGAAGTATCTATTTGTCTAGTTGCCTCATCTGTCCCTCGTGCCCCAATCGCAGACATAATAACCTTCAAGCGTGTGTAAAACATACGAAGCGGAAAACCTAACTCTACTTTAAACAAAAACATAACTAATTACCATAATATGTAACGTAATTAGTATGTAGGTTTCCATCTTAAAGTGCAGCTCATCAAAACATGGCAATATCGAGTCAACAACGCGTGGCGGTGACGTGGCGCGACATGACGGGGCACGATGTCATATGACAAGTGACGTTAGCTGATGGGTATTTATGACGTCATGTTACATGTCACACGTTATTGGCTATCGGGGACTTCTATTGTGTACATAGCGTCAATTCCATTATCATGTGTAAGCTTAAGCGCTAGATTTCGATTAAGGCTTAAAATGCATGATTGAATTTCAAGAATGTTTTACTTCCTTTGCATGGAGAGCTTCATGCAACCCTTTCTGAGTAGCCATCTCATTAATTATTTTACCGCCAAACACCAATACTTTGTATAGCTGTGTTCCGGTTTGAAGGATGAGCGGCCCAGTGTAATTACAGACACAGGGGACACTACATCTTACTTCCTATAGTAAACATTGGCAGGGGCATTGGCAATGAATATAATGAATTTTACACTTAATATGTATATTGGCACCGTTGACCTCTAAGCAAACGACATCTGCAGATGTTTTTTATATTAAATTTTAAAATAATAGCGCAATTTAACCCTCTATAAGCGTTACCGCTTCGCCCCCATGATTATCTAGCGCCCAAATATTTTTCGAAATGGACCGATTAGCGTATTAAAAAAAAACAAGCAAACTACTCTTCAGCCTTATAATATCGACATTATCATGTAATCTTTTCTATGTTTCTTAAACAACATATTAAAAATAAATACAAATATACAATGTTAAAAATTTGATTAGTTATTTCACTCACCAAACCCCAACGAAAGATTTCATTAATTCCTCATGGCGTCAAAATGATTTTAAAATCTTTAAATTGTAAGAATAAGCTGTGGACATACTATTTGATACCTTCTTCAAAATCACATTGTTTCAAATATTTATAAAATTATACGGACCCTAAGCGTCGCTCATAAGTATGCGTGTTGCTTAGCGGCTGTTTAGTTAAACAGAGATCTCGCTCTTTTTGACATTATCGATTTGACATTCAAAATAAATACAGCATTGTTTTACTAATCACCCGCTCAAATCACGTATATAAGTAAGTCTGTAAGGCCAGTGCTATGTAAACCATTTATAATTTTTTTATTAATATTTCAAGTACATAATTCATATTTTTATTAGACAACTGTATTATTATTTGGCGTGTCATGTCCATTCTAATTCCTGTTGGTTAAGTTTAGTCCTAGCCCACAGGCTTAATCGTAATCAGTTAAATAAACAAAACTGCGTCTGATTTGGTCAACACCCTAGACAAAAAACTTTTATTTTATTTAGGTATAGAGACGAGCATAATATTAAGTGAACCTTAGTCCATAGACATTTATTATAGCTTTGCAAGAAGTACAAACAAACCATCTTTACGGCACATGGGATCTTAGACGTTAATTCCCCAGTGCAAATAATCATGCCGTGTGCCTCGTGCGAGTTAATAACTTGTTCGGCTGTAGTTAACTGCAATTTGTATGGAATTTCGATTATAGTCACTAGACAGCGCTGTTTTTATTCTATACAAACCACAATTAGCATCAACACAATCGAATCATAACTCGCACTAGATACAATTATTCTAATTGATTCATGATTGACGGTATTCTAATTGATTCGTTGATGATAGTCAATAATAAAAAATAAAATTATTTATTGAAAAATAAGAACATAGTTTATGGTAAATGGATTAAGAAACGAGTTCAAATTGGTATTATATATGGTATATAGTATAATTGGTATGTAGTCGTTAGCGACAAAACTACAATAATTTGGGTGGAACAAATTTTTTTTTTTATATATAGGGTTTTCCATTAAGGGCGCTTGATCGTGCAGAACTTCCATCGTAGCGTGTGCTGTGTGGCACGTAGCGCCGTCCTGTTGAAACCACATGTTGTCCAGATCCATATTCTCGATTTCAGGCCAAAAGAAGTTGGTTATCATCGACCGGTATCGCTCACCATTGACGGTGACGGCCACACCATTATCGTTTTCGAAAAAATACGGACCAATCACGCCTCCGGCCCAAAATCCGCACCAAACAGTCACTTTCTGCGGGTGCATTGCCACTTGGTGAACCTCGTGTGGATTGGTCTCGTCCCAAATACGGCAATTTTGCTTGTTGACATAGCCATTCATCCAAAAATGCGCCTCGTCGCTGAAGATGATTTTTTTGCCAAAATCGGCGTCAACTTCCAACTGTTCTAATGCCCAGTCAGCGAACACACGGCGCTGTCTATGGTCATTAACCTTGAGCTCTTGGGTCGGCTGGATCTTGTACGGGTGCAGGCTCAAGTCACAACGCAAAATTCGCCAAGTTGTCGTCTGCGAAAGGCCGAGTTCCTGTGCGCGACGCGGAATTGACTGCCGCGGGTTTTCGAGGACACTGTCGCGCACAGCGGCGATATTCTCGGCAGATCTCGCGTTACGTTGACGCACGGGAACCGGCTGATTGTTAACTGACCCGGTTGACTCGAATTTGTCCACCAATCGACGGATAGTCGACTCGGCAGGACGATCATCGCGACCGTAAAACGGGCGAAGTGCGCGGACCGTTGCTCGAACTGAAGACCCATTTTCATAAAACAATTTTATGATTTGCACGTACTGCTCGACACTGTAACCTGCCATGGTAGTTTGGGAGGACGGAATGAATATAACACACTGCATTTGACAGCTGTCACTCAAACAACATGGCCGCAATCAGCTGTCAAAGTTCAAGCGTCCCTATTGGAAAACCCCTTATATGTTTTATATTTTAATCTCTACAGACTAAGAACACGGTCATTATTTAACTTAAAAAAATCATTTTTTTTTTAAATATCGTGTATAAATAGCTTAATGTTGAGCGTTCCGCCTCGACGAGCATCTGTAATTGAATTTTTTTTTTCTATCATCTTGGGAGACGACATTGCCAATAAACTCTCGTATCAACTTATTTTTCATCCTTAATCGTGTTTTCTACGACATTGATAATAACTTCCTAGTAAGCGATTTTTTATTTGCATTTATAAATGTCAGGTATATTCAAGTGGTTATGTGAAATTTATTTTTAATATCTTTGATTCAACCAATCATCCTATCACTCAAAGTCAGATGTAAGCTTGCGTATCCCACATGTAAATTACTTAATACCGTTCTTTTACATTTATTGCTATACAATTAATTACAATACAATGCAAACTAATACAGTATTAGATAGTACACAAGTACCGTCGTTCATAAATTCGATTAAAGGAGGGGTCGGATCGCAAAATAAATTAAAAGTGAAATCTATTTGCACATTTTCGAAGTGTACACACTCAAACGAAGACCCTCAATCCAGAATTATTTGCTTATATACATGCAAGCTATATAAGTCAGACTGTAAGTTGCGTTACAAACGAATTTTCACCCACACTATGACGAACCCTCCTCTTTAGGGACACTGAAAAGAAAGCCGTTGATTACAAACACATTCACATGATGTAGACCACAGACACGATTGTAGTTTATGTGGGATATTGTAATTAAAATCACCGTATGGCTTATTATTCATATAAACACACACACACATAACTCGAGCGTTACACAAAAAAAATTCTCGCAATTTCTCAAAGTTTTTAATGATCTTCAGAAAAAAGATAAAATAGCATAAAACTCAATCAATGGAAAATAACAACTCTACGTATAAATCTTATTCATCGAGTATAAAGTATAAAATAAACAAATAAATATACACTGATATCTTACTTTCTTTCATTATTATTTGACAAGATATTAAAGAGATAAATAGGATAGTCTACTAACAAATCACCCATTAAACAGCATTTATAGGTAAAGCCATAAATACTTATTATAATAATAATTCGAAGTCGAAATGAAAAAAAAATAACTTGCTTCTAAGAAGGACATTAAAAATAATGTATGCTTTGGGTGCTATTGGAAATTCACTGTAAATGAAGTGATTTTAACCAATCATCCACACTCCTGCGGTCGGGGCGTACCTCAGAAATGCAACGGTTAATTTTCAACGTGCTCTCTCAGTATTTTCATACGCTTTAAAAAATTAATTAACAACTCACTTATTAGTTGAGACTGAAAGAATATCGGTGTGTTTTAACATACGTCTTGTGCTTATATGTATATGTACAAGGAGGACATGAGATATAAATAATTGACCGTAAAGGTTCTGTATTTTATAATTGCCACTTTAAATAATTTAATACGTATCTAATTCAGCTGCAAAAGTCTTAATTGTACCACTTATCCTGAATGCGGACTTTGTGGGAAACAGCGCTCGTTCTTTTTTCCAATAGCAAAATTAAAATGGAGAAAGTGCTAAGCCCCTTGTTTTTCGATATTACTCGACTCTGCAAACGTAATAACGGCCGAAGTCCGAGCGTAAGTGCAGCCTCTAGTTAAGACAGTCTTGACCCAGAATCGTTGAATAAAATAATGTAATAGTGAAAAATTACTTGATTATTCACTTGATTTTTTGATAGGAGTAACATTTTGAATCTGCACAGATTATTTTAAATATAATATGATATTCGGTTCTCGGGATGATCCGCCGGAAATTGGGCTGTTATTAATCCTTGTAGGGAAATTAATGTATGCTACAATCATCAAAAGAAACTCTGAGCATAGCTTTCTCCATAGCTCACTGAGCAACCTTGAACTGGTAAACAAACCGCATGGTTGAGCCACGTTTCTCTGCTCGGAGTTAACGTTCACGAGTTCTAGTCACTGACAAACTAGGCCCTAAGAATAATTACTTTAAAATATTTGTTTTTTTTTCCTATTCGAGTGTCTACACTTTTTGCTCCACAAAATCGCCACTCGTAGAATTAACGACACTCATTATAACGATCTCACAGCTAAAACAAATAAAAGTGTTGCTGCGTTTTAAGAATGAGTATTATGGCAATGATAAATAAATTCCTCCGCTGCCTAATAGCGGAAATAAATTTGTTTTACAAACGCAAATTGTCAAATTAATTTTTAAGTACAAATAATCTGTTATAATTATGTCAATTAAAATTATTGTATTGGATGAAGGTAGAGCAAAAATCTGCTAATAAAAAAGGCTTACTGGAAAATCATCGTCATAAATTATATTTTATGCGCTGGATAAGTTTTCAATAAAAATAATAATCCTTTGTTTCTAGCTTACTTGTATTAATCCGCGAAGTTTTAATTTTACTAAAACACGTTCCCAATTAGCGAAAATCGATAAGTTTATTGAAGTTGGATATCGAGTAATCATTTTAGTTTTAATTGAATGTACTTATTTTGTTTCATCCAAGTTTTCAAACTAGTGCCGTAACTTAGTTTTATAAGACTTCAAATAAATTGACATATAATTTAAGAAAAGATAAAATTTATTAATAAAGCCACATTTATTTTACATAATTGAGTTATAACGTAAATGGAGCTATTATTTACAAAAATATGTAAAGGATTTGAATCCCACTGCTGGGATAATAAGAGTCGTTGCTGATGCGTCATCTCTTGCTCATAGTCGTGTATGTGCACTAATAAATAATATCACGCTTTATTGAGAAAATAACTAACTAATATATTGTTATTAGTGTTGAATATAATAATGCTATAATATTATTGAGCATTGCTTGATGATAACAGTGTTAAAACATCACGTTCATCGTTGCTAGTATTGCTCTATTTTATAGCTGAACTAGTAGTAGTTATTACGTTTTTTTTTTTTTACAAATGTCTAATCCTCTTCATGCGTTACAAATAACTATTCATGTGGTTTTTAATAGAATTTCATCGTTGTAAAAGTCGGGCTAATCTCGGCTAAGCTCCGTTTTACCGCTTACAAGTTGTGAATGCCCCTGAAAACCAAGAATGCCGACAACAGACAGCAATATACACTGAATAAGCGCGTTTGCTTATTTCCGGCTCCACAATATTTCTTATATTTTTGTAATCTCTTGTAAACATGAAATAGAAAATAAATTTGAGATATTATGTTAGTTATTTCATTCTTTTTTCACATGTCGTGCTCATGGCAGGCGTATCCTGAGAGGAAGAAAGTAATATCAGTCCCCTCCTCGCTGAAGATTTGACTCCTTGAATACTATGCCTCCTAGAATACTCTTCGGTGTCGGTCCTCTAGTTCTTCGTCGAAGACTAAGTATGTTCACCATATGTGAGGATCAGGAGAATGTCACACGAGTCTTGATTTTATTATTAAGGTATAGTCACGATTCACCTTTCATTAGATCCTTTAATGCCCCAGAATCACTTCCAAACATTTTGGAAGCGCCCACAAAAATCTTCTTTCTTTTCTTGTCTCGTATCAAAATAGATTATCTAAAAATACGTCAAGCATTTTTAAATTACAGTTTATTCTTTATTTATATATTAGTTATTATACTAGTAAGTTATAAATGGAATTGTTCTATGTATCCGTCATGTACCTGATTATGATGATCAATTGAGTAGTTAAAGTTAAAGCGTAAAAAACAAACTCACTTTGGCATTTATAATATTTTTTATCCATATACCACTTTATATAACTTATGGTGAAATCACATAATGCAATCACGGTCAAATCTCTTTCTTTTAACGAATAACATTAAAAACGCAATACGTAATGAATAAAGAGCGAAAGACAAAATTACTAAATATTCATAAAAGGAATTTAAATTGAATACTTTCATTTTGGTATAAACAATACAACAACAATAAAACTTGTGATGGTTTCATTCGTGGGTTTTATTTGACAATTTCGGTTCCCAACGCCGCATGAATAAAATTCAGAAAATTCCGAAGGAAAGCGCTCGCATTTTATCGTTTTAATGAGGGAAGAGAAAATGCAGCTGCAATGTACTCAACGAGATAATTTAGATTATTTATGTGAACTTTATTATTTTTATTTAAACACTCAAAAGTAAGAAAGCCTAGCAAAAAATATTTTAATGAATAATGTGTGTTTGTTTACAATTTATTCTAAAAGTTTCTATCGTCAAATAATTGTTTTCAAGGATAATTGTAAACATTGAGTACAATTTCAGAAAATCTAAGCTACTCAACTGACCATCGTGACATTTTGCAAAACATATGGCCGGGGTGCAGAAGAGTAAAGTAGGAAACTAGTATTTTACAATTGTAACAAAAAAACCGGAAATACTTCAAAAACAATTGATTCAAATTCGATTGAAATTCAATGCAAATAACAATTGATGTTATCCTGAAAATTTAATATGTTTACATATCCATTTAACACTATTGTATTATTATTGTATTATAATTTGTATTTTACAGCAAAATTTTCAGGAAAACACAATTGTACGGCTTAAGTATTTAATAATGTAAATATCAAACAAAATTTGATTGAGTTTATTTTGAGAGAGAAACTCGGGGTATTTGAATACCATTATCGAGTATTGCGCCTTGATGAACATGTCAATCAATCATTTACACAGTCAATCTGATCCGCTGTAGAGCTGAAACTTTAGAATTATCCTGGAGAGAAATTTAAAGCACTGTAAAGTTATAGCCTGGAAATGCACTGCTGGGCTAAGACGTGTTCTCCTTTTTAATGACAGAGTTTATTGTTTATTGTATCTTATTCCACCATTCTGGATACTCATGTGACAGATTTTCATGCGACACGATGAATTATAAATAAAATTAAGCATATGAAAGTTCATTGGATTTGAACCTATAATCTTCGATTAAAATTCAAGCGTTCCTACTAATTGATCATCTCATCTTTGATCCTAAAAAAACTTATTATAATTTCAAGCAATAATATTCATATTAAAATGAATCGTTATATTGCTTTTGAAATAAAATCATAGACTGCATTGTTATGAATCATATTATTGCAAGCGATCTTAAGTGAGTCGTTTTTGAACAAAAGTTGTCTGCATAGACTATAGTGTATCGGAATATAATGTAATCTAAAACAGATATGTATTTAATTAATACTAGATAAACTTGTAATTAACATAAGATAACAAATAAAATTTGGTCGAATTTCGTTCAGAAAACAGCAAATGAATTGCAATTACTAATATTACATAATTTAGAGCAAAATCACTATCGGTAACAAGATATATATATACATTTGGTTTTCAAATTTGAAGATTAAAAGTGTAACTATCCAGTAGTTTCCCTATCATACTTCCCAGAAAAACATACATTAACAAATCTCAAGAAATACATGACTGGTATTAGGTCCTTATATATGAAATTAGCGTTGTGTCGTACTGACCACTTTGATCTGAAATATCTCCTCTTTGGTTAAGAATTCCAAATTCAAATTTATAAATTCATTTAGCTGGTACATTTGAGCTTTGAAAACAGTCATTCATTTGTTTTTTCCTCATTATATTTTTCTTTGGTGTCGCTTATTACCGCTCAATGGAAAACATGAAATATCGGTATATTTACGAGTACGAGTTCTATCGTGGCATCAGTGCTGCAGAATCAGCTCGAAGAAACACACGTCGACTGCTGTGTTACTTTGCTCAACCGACACAATAATGAAGGGATTTTAAATCGAATCATTACTTGTGATAAAAAGTGGATAATGTACGATAATCGGAAACACTCGTCGCAATGGCTGAACCCTGGAGACCCAACCAAATCCTGCCCTAAACGAAAATTGGCTCAGAAAAAGTTACTTGTGAGTGTTTGGTGGACTAGCGCTGGTGTCTTTCACTACAGCTTTCTAAAATCTGGCCAAACGATTACGGCAGATATCTTTTGCCAGCAACTGCAAACCATGAAGGAAGAACTAGCTGCTAAACAACCGAGATCGGTCAATCGCTCTAGGCCACTGCTGCTTCACGACAACGCAAGACCACACACTGCACAACAAACAACCACTAAGTTAGATGAGCTACAATTGGAATTTCTGCGACATCTACCGTACTCCCCGGACCTTGCTCCAACAGATTACCATTTTTACCGGAATTTCTTAAAAGCTTAAACTTCTTAAAAGGGAAAAAAAATCAACTCCGATGCGACAGTCCAAACCGCCTTCAAATAATTTATTGATTCTCGCCCCCATAGTTTTTTAGTAAAGGGATCAATGCCTATGAGATGGAAAAAGTGCATAGATAATAACGGTGCTTACTTTGATTAATTAAATATATTTTACAAAAAAAAAATTACTTTATATTCCTCCCGTACAAAACGCCAATTCATATGTAAGGACCTAATATTATTTAAATAGTACTGATATCGCAATTTCAAATATAACTACCAAGAAACGATAAAATATAACAAATATAAGTCAAATATAAAATAAATTGGAAGGATATTAAAATGAAGCAACAATAATATTATAATAATAATGATCTCCAGACCGATTTCGGTCAAGGCGGCCAATTTCAAGAGAGATTAGCCAACTGCGCAGGAGATATTATAGTGAACAAGTGTGTGCGCAAACACAGGTGCACTCACTATTCCCTAGCTCTCATAATCCGATGGGACGGCAATCCGACACGACCGGAAAGAGTTCAGGTGCAGGACCAACGGCTTTACGTGCTTTCCGAGGCACGGGAGTGTACACACTTCCAACTTCCAGACTCCGGGCAGCTACTGAGAATTTTCTGACAGAAAAACCCAATAACTATTTATTGGCCCGACCTGGGAATTGAACCCAGGACCACCGGGTGTTCGGCCTTATATCTTACCACTAGACCAACGAGACAAACAATAATATATGAATCATTTAAAAGCTCACCTATCAGTGACGTTGAAATAAAGCAGAGACTTTTTGAATATAAGTATATATAAATACATTCATTTCGAACATAAAATATAACTGAAGCCCTGGGGATTATAGTCCGGCCCCGGTAACAAGTGGTTCGTTAACATCGTTCCGCTAATTATCAGACAAAGACTTGTGTCACGTGCATCTACGAGGATTTGTTCGTTATAATTGGCAATTTAATCTGGATAATAATACATGATTAAAGTTCTAATAACTAATTTAAGTATAGAATATACTACATCCAAGAGGGATCTTATAAGAACTATCGAAGCGTCATTTTGTTAGATAAATTAAGCCTTTCAACTAGCGCTGATTCGATTCAATTCCCTGAAGAAAAACCGTACTTTTGGTAAGAACTCTTTTTTATTATTTCTTCCTTGATAATGAATGAATACTATTGCTACGCCTTTATCACAGTACTTTAATGTTTTAAATCTTGAACTCGTAATAGAAACAAAAATAGAATATATCGACAATATTAATAAATCACTCGATTTAAATCTCTTAGAATAAAAAAACCAAAATATTGAAGAGAACATTCATATGCGCAATATATTTAAACATTTATGTTACGTATTGGCGTTACCGTCACTAATATATTATATAGACTAATTCCTACTTTACTAAAATACCCGAAGCGAATAAAAAGGTTTTTCAAACAGTTCTTAACGTGAATGAGTTAAAATAAGTACGTCACAAAAGGTTTTAACAACTTCTATTGTACCACTAACTGCTCGAATAAAAGAGGTAAAACTTTAATTCAGCTCTAGTAAAAGCGATTGTCGCTGACAGCTGCCTAAAACGAGAACATTCTAATAGAACTGGGTCGGCCTATGGTATTGAATTTAGTGGACAATGGAAACAATTTATTTTAAACGTGGGTGTAACTTTAAAATAAATTGTTTTAAAAACAGAAAATGGGACTATAACTTTTTTAAATAAAATTTTATTATTCTTAAAGAACTTGTTCGAATCTGAAGATAAGTTGCCTCTACACAAATCAAACTATTCAAATCCAAGCCTAGTTATAAATTAATTACAAACTAGCAAATAAATACAAAATAATTCAAAAACGCAATGATTATTACTTATTGTTACTCCATGTTAAAGTACAAAGTGAGCGTGTGCGGATAGAATTATCGGGTCGCGTTTATTAATATGTAACCTAAGTCGAGGGTGAGCTAGAAATTTACCAGCGATTTTAACAATACAGCTTTGAAATTCAAATCAAATGGTTACGGGACAATCTTAATTCTAAATCTTTTTAAATGTGGGTTAAGATTTATCACATTATTTACTGGAATAGCCAGATAATAAGTGTAATATACGGTGCGTAGCCGTTACAATGTTTTGGCAAGCGACCGATCGCCAAGTGCCGTAAAACTGTTAAGGAGAAAGCGACGAAAATGATTTAAGCCTTCTCGAACTAGTTTTGCACGGTAAGTTGTTTTTGGAGAAGCGAAAGAATATTAACTAAATGAAACTTACGTTTATAATGACAAAAACGAAAAAAATACATTTCAAATATTAAAAATAGAATTAAATTAGAATTACTAAATAATTTATTGTTCTGATACACGTCATTATTTAATTTTACTGATGAGTTTATATATGACACAATTCAAATGTACAACAGATCTCTTGTGCTCATAAAATTTATAATTCTATACAATTCTAACTGAATTGTCTTTAAATAAATATATTTGAGGTTGCAAAGCTAAAGACGCTAGAGACAACAATTATACATTGTTTTCTTGCTTGAGTTGAACTTCAGTCATAATTTATTCGTAACAAAGGAGTACAATAAATTGTATATACTAAAGTACTGTATTCGTAGAGTGTTTAATATAGAATATAATAAAACAATATATCATCATCATCATCATCATCCCTTTCTCGTCCACTGCTGGACATAGGACTCTCCAATGGCACGCCACTGAGCTCGATCTTCAGCTCTCAATCTCCATCCGCTGCCAGCCACTTTGCGTATATCGTCACTCCACCTAGTCGGAGGGCGTCCTACGCTACGCTTGCCAAGACGTGGTCTCCACTCCAGAACACGTCTACTCCAACGGTTGTCGGTTCTGCGACATATGTGTCCAGCCCATTGCCACTTCAGCTTACTAATCCTTTGGGCTATGTCGATAACTTTAGTTCTCTGTCGGATCACCACATTTGGGATTCGATCCTTTAGAGAAACTCCGAGCATAGCCCTTTCCATAGCTCGCTGAGCGACCTTAAAATGGTGGACCAAACGCACTGTCAGTGTCCACGTCTCGGCTCCGTAGGTCATAACCGGTAAGACGCACTCGTTGAAGACTTTTGTCTTCAAGCATTGCGGTATCCGTGACGAAAAGACTTGACCAAGTTTCCTATACGCTGTCCAGCCTAGCTGTACTCTTCTACGTGCCTCCTTCTCGAAGTTGTTTCGACCCAACTGCAAAGATTGCCCAAGGTACACGTACTCCTGAACAACTTCGAGAGGAACTCCGTTAAGAGCTATTGGTTCCGGCTTGACGTGTTCATTGAACATTAACTTGGTTTTGTCCAAGTTCATCCGGAGACCAATTCGAGCAGAGGAATCAGCCAGGCTGCTCAGCATATATTGCATGTCCTGCACGGTTTCTGCCACGATGACGATATCGTCTGCAAATCGCAAATGCGAAAGGTACTCGCCGTTTATGTTTATGCCCCGCCTTTCCCAGTGCAGCGTCTTGAACATATCCTCTAATGCATTAGTGAACAATTTCGGGGAAATGACATCCCCTTGTCTCACTCCTCGATGCATGAGGATAGGGTCAGACTGCTGGTTCTGTACTTTGACGGTCATAACAGCAGCGTCTTGCAGACCTTTCAACACTTGGATATATCGCCAATCGATTTGGCACCGTTGTAAGGACTCCAGAACAGACCAGGTCTCAATAGAATCAAAAGCCTTCTCATAGTCCACAAATGCTAAGCACAGGGGCTGATTATACTCTTCGGTCTTCTGTATAATCTGCCGCACTGTGTAAATGTGGTCTATGGTTCCGTATCCTCTTCGAAACCCGGCCTGTTCCGGAGGCTGAAACTCGTCAAGTCTACGCGTGAGACGATTCGTGATTACCCTGGAAAACAGCTTATAAACATGGCTCAAGAGGGAAATAGGTCGGTAGTTCTTCAAAAGGGTTTTGTCTCCTTTTTTGAAGAACATTACGACAACACTCTTGCTCCATATCTTTGGAGTTCTCCCCGAAAAGATGACAGAATTAAATTTTCGTTGGAGCTGCGCTAGTATAGGTTTTCCAGCTGCCTTTAGTAGCTCCGTCGTAATTCCATCTTCCCCGGGGAATTTCGTCCCCTCGTCCCTAAGGATACTCACCACTTGGTCGAGTTTTTGGTCGATTTCAACGTCAATATTGGTTTCCAAGGCAGCGAACCGGTTTTCTAGTTTTAACTGAAACGTACTAGACTCCACGGCTTGAAGCAGTTTTGGCCGGAGCGTAGACCTCATTAGACGAGCGCGCTCGAGCTTGTAGTCAATATTTAAAGTGCCTCGTACAAGACGGTGATCACTTCCTGTATTGAACCTTGTGACCACGGAGACATCTCTAAATATTCGCCTCTTGTCCGTCATAATGAAGTCAATCTCGTTTCTAATCATAGCGTCAGGGCTTCGCCATGTCCACTTTCGTTGAGGCTGTTTCTTAAAGAAAGAGTTCATCAAGAACAGCCCCTCTTTCTCAAGAAAGTTGACAAGCATTTGCCCTAAAACAATATATAAAAGAAATTAAAACAAAAACGATAAAATATATACGTTAGAAGAAAAAAACAACAAAGGCATAAAAATGTGACAAATCCCATTAATTAAAATTACATTGGTCATATTATATTTTTGCTAACGTTACAATAATATGATACTTAGGATATTTTTGTAACTGTACCAGTTTTAATAAAAACACATTATATAATAATAACCCTCATAAAGTTTCTTATTTAAGAAAGTCTTACCACAAATCGCAATAGCAATTGCTATGGAAAGAAAAGAAATAAAAACTATACACTCAATAAATCTTTTCCAAACTTGGCCACTGTGCTAATGTGTTAGAGTGAACATATAATATATACTGATCATATAACAATATGCTAAGGCTCTATTTACACTTTCAGACATAATATAAGTTAGTGTAATATAAGTGTCATAAGTCGAAATATCTGCATACATCAAAGTTCTCGCAAATCCCTGTATTTTTATTCCGTGAAATTCAATCTTTGTACATTTTAAGATGCACATCGAGAATGACTATCGGTCCTAAAATGAGCCACTGATATACTGATTTGACGTGGAGAGGTTTCATTCAAATTACTTTTTAAAAATCCAATCATTGTAATTATGCTTTTGTGCCTTTAGCCTTTAAAATGCAATACTCAACGTTGATATGTGCTTCAAAAGTATTCGATAAAAGTGGTTTATATAAAAACCCAACGATTATCGTATTCAATGTAATTTCCGCTTACTTTTGACGTTAGTTTTTTTTTTATAAGATTGGTTTTATTTTTTTATTTATTGGAACATAACAAGAACAATCTTAAACATTACTTTATCGATTTCATTAAGCGATTTGTGTTTGTTAAAATACACAGATATTACAATTACGGCGGCTGTCTGTGTACCGGACAGGTTTTACTGTACGCGCAAATTGAAATCCAATGCCGTGTCAAAATTTCATCTCAATCGGTTAAATAATTTTCGCAAAAATCTCGAAAATTTAATTTTTAGGAAGGCACAATTAATTGGTTCACATGTTACTTACTAGTACTATCGCTCAAACGTGCTGTAAGAAATATAAGTATTATTATCACTTATTTATTCTTATCGTCAATGCTCTACTAATAAAGGCTTAACATATGTCCCTTTTGTCAGTCTATTCGAACTCTAACACTATACAAAGTATTAAAGTTTGGCGGTAGAATAACTGACTTGATGGTGATGATGGTCACGTCTACTGAAACATCCAAATACCATATTTTATAATTACAGATTAATCGTTTGTTTTTTTTAAAGTCTATATTCAAAACAAAACATATAGATACATTACCACTATTAACAATATAAAATATCAGTACGTTGATACTTGTGATTGGTATAAAATTATTTGTTAAATAAATTTTATTTATATATTTTGCATGAGGACATATTTTTGTATGAAATTGATAACACTTAAATGCTTACATGCCCCCGCTTTATATATCCGAACTACACAATAGAATTGAGTTAACTCACAAAATTAGGAAAACTGAAGCGCACACCAAGTCATGTTCGTGTATTACTAAAGTTTCGGAGAGCTACAACTCTGTGTAGTCAAACTATCCAACTTCTAAATAATATAGTTACAGCTGATGAACTATTATACAAGACATTATTATACAAAATGATACGCTGGTTAATTTTAGGTTCACTTGCAGTTATTTCAGTAGTTTTCATACATAAAATTAATAAAATATTTATTTATAGTATATTATATTATAACTAAATATTTTATTAATTTTCATTTTTCATGCATAAAATATTTAAAATATTTAGTTATAGTATATTAGTGTATATCAGTGTTTGAAATTAAAACATAACTATTATTTAAAATTTGTAGATATCATATTAAGCGAACATTCAAATCAAATCAAAATATACTTTATTCAAGTATTATCTTGCGAGAGATTTTGAATCGTCCTTTTACAAGATTGAATTAAATTTAAAGCTACGGTTCCGAGTATTCGTAGCACTAGGAAGAAACTCACTAGTTACGCTTTTTTTAACAATCGAGTTTCAAAGATAATTACACAAAATTAAATTATTATTTATCCTGCATGAAAATCAACGAATACTAACTTTATATTACTCGTCTTATTCTATTTTTAATAAAAGATTCCATATAAATAAATAAAAGAAGTTCGGTTGACAAACCGATGAGAAAAAGTTAATGAAATATATTATTAAATATTTTTTTAGCATAGCATTTTTAATTGTAATAGTATGCGAGTCAAAAAAACAGAAGGTAGTAAATGGCATAGGGAAGCGTTATACCATCGGAGCCGTCAAGAGACGCTCTTACCCCCAACGTAAAACAAAAATTCTCCTCTTCCTCCTCCAACCCAACCTTTCGCCCTCCATGGGGATATTTATCGGCTATTATATAATTACTCGAACGCCTAGCCTCACAATTTAAATATATTATTTTGTAAAGAATATATTATGTATTCTGTTTTTCTTTATCGAATATAAAGTTGCACGTTGACGTTCCAATGTTCATAACTTTTGATATTAAAATCGAATTTAAAAATCTCTCTCGCACATGTGGGATAGCGTTTTTAAAATAGAACCTGTGAATCACTAACACTTTAAAACATGTTCGAAATTGCGTGCCAAGCTCTTTAAATTAAAAGTGGAACGAAAGGAATGGAAACTCTTTTTCAACCGAGATATACTGTAATAGTTTAAAATAACTCAAGTTACTTGCGATGTAATGTATTGATAAAATCTATATCAAACTTGTATGTTTTTAAGTTTGAATAATATTATGCACTTCATGCACGTATTATGCACGTATTTTTCCCTAAAATTAATAATGCTGCCCAAAGTCAATGTCTAAAGTTTTTTTTTTCTAGCCAAGCCGTCGTCTTATTCTGCCCACATTAATCCACTACAGGACATAGGCCTCTATTATAATATTATTTTTACATGGAAAATGTCGTCTCAAACTGAGACATTGTGGTTTTCGAGAAAACCGACGATCACGTTACTTAATTTAATCTTACTCCTCGTAAAGCTACGACGACGCGGCTGTATTTGATACAGACGCAACATCATTTAGAAAAAAGTAATAATAATAATAATAATATTTAATTTGTATTCGATGTTATAACGTATGTATGAAGGCATGAATTAGAACAATCTAATACACTATATTAGATTGTATATTAGATTATAGATAGATCACTAAAAACTTTTGATTTATTATAAAATATTATAATTACTTTAATAAAATTGTATAATATTCTGAGAGTCTAAAAATGGTAATTATTTTACCATTGAAAACAGTATTTATTTTTATAGAGTTTCTATAAACAAATCTTAAGCATTATAATATGTAATATATGAATATTTTTGTATTAGTTGTAGCTTAATTTGTTCAAGTCAGATTACAAAGGATTTTTATAGTTATAAGGGATTTGTAAATGAAAACATTACAATTCATAAACGAAATTTAAGCTGACGAAATCTGAGCAAAATATTTTTAATAAAAATACTTCAGCCATCTGTAGGTTCTTATAAAACACTATATGTCCTTTGGTAATTTCAGAACAAGTCCCAAGTCCGAAGGAATCTCCAACTTTACTTGAAGCTTAGTTTAATACGAGACGACTTGGAACAGAGAAAGTATTGTTTTCAAGATATCTAAGTATTTCCACAATATTCCTTTATTAAGACGGTAATGTTAAGCGCTATTTAATTGAAGGATACTCTTCAAATAATCGTTATGAAAATATAAAATATTACAACGTTCAACGCTCAAATATTTCTTACGGTGTTGTACTTTAATATACTCTCATTAGTTTTATTATGAATTGATATTTATTTACGAAATCGTCAGAATTTATCGAATAAACGTCACACCGGACAAATCTTTAATAATATTTTTTAAGTAATTCGTTACTGATGAACCAATTTAAATTCAATTTTAGCGTGTCCTCGAGGAGATCCCGAAGGACGAATTCATAATGCGTAAGATTTTAAACAGATTTTATTTATGCAGTTTTCGCCAGTATTTAAGGTCAGCCCACATACCTCGTTAAAGACGCTATGACAGTAACGATGATCGATGGCCTGCACATCCTTTGTAATATCCGAACGCCTACCACGTCCGGACACGACATCAAATCTTAAAACATTTTTTTTTAAACAGGATTTTTCTGTCGTGAAATTGACAATAGCTACCTGAAATCTGGAAATTAGAATTTTACATTGGAATTAACTAATACTGGAAATTACATTCCCATCCCTGGATAATCACGTAAAATCGTTGATCACCTTTCTGGTCTCCGGGTAATAGGTAGGATTTTTCACTTTATAGATTGTACTTGTGTTTGCACATATCCTTGTAAGTCCTCTATTGAGGAAGGCCGTTGTGGCTAAAATCTATCAAGAGGACATCATTCTCATCATTAACAATTAACATATTATATGTATATTTATATAATATATAACATTTTAAATAAATACGCTTAAGCTAAACGTTACATTAAGACTGACGTAAAGTTGGTTCAGCGGTAGAACAGTTTCAGCATCGAGATAAGGACATCCCTTGGGAATCCTTTCGTTTCTCGATATAAAGTACTATTATGTTAAAGTTATCAGTAAAATATTTTTTTAGATAGATATTATTTAAAATGGTTTTAGTGGTGAGTGCTGCGACGAAGTTTTTAATAATCATAATTTATTACCGACGGTAATTTTTTATATACATATATTTCTATGTCACGGATTTATGTTACGTAAAAATAAAGTCCTTAGAGTCGATTTAATTAATGAAACAAACTTAATTGTATATGATCGTTATTTAGTTTTTGTCGTTTTTATAGTTTTAATTTAAACTGATAATGAACAACTATATCAATAATAGAACACCTTTATTTTCGGCTTATGGTAACTGCCAAGCCCTGCCAGATAACGCAATTGTTTTAATGTTTTTGTGTAGAAAATTCCTCTCGTACTCGTATGTGATGAATGAAAAGCATTTTAAAGAAATTTGCATGTTTCAGATGGTATTCAAAAGCGTTGTAATACCCGTAGCGTATTACGACACAAGATCCTTCTCAAACAAACAAAGAATATACGTGAATTTTAACCGAAGATCGCACCTTCAAACTCTAGCAAGCATCACTGAGGGCTTATGTGCTTAATTTGTAATTATGATTCGTCTCATGCTCAGCGGTAATGGAAAATGACATATATAGACTATACCGGATGAAAATTTGCCACATGTTTATCTACCACCTGCATTAGAGCGCTTGTGGAATAAACTCCAATTTTTCTTCTCAAGAAAGGACGAGACTTTTGCCAGCTGTGGGGTTAACAGGATTTTATTTATAGGTTTTATTTACAAAAAGATCTAAATTTCAATTAATCTAATAATAATAGTAATCCGAGCGTATGGTTTGAGTTTGTGGATGTTTCGTAATATACATGTGTTTTAATTCATATATTATTCGTGAATATATTTTCAAAACTAAGCAGATTTAAACAAGTTCTGTCTTGTAATTGAGAGATGTAGTACTCTTTGTTTTAAAAATTTAGTTTCTATAAAATCTAGGTGCAAGACGAGTGTATTCGTGCTGAAAAAAGCTTTTACTGGATAAAATTTGCTCGACAGTTTGGTGTCAATTTGGTATTCATAAGTATAAAAAAGCTCGTACTTATAAAATATAGGAGTAGCCTAAGATCAACAGTGAATCGTGGAGAGATATTCATGAGTCTTATGATTACTTTACCAGTAAGCTCATATCCACAGACTAGCATTAACTAAGTGGTTTTAAGCTTCGTATCCATAAATCTATTACCGAGCGTACATTAAAGTAAGTATTTCTTACACGCTTGGTTTACCGAACCAAATGGACTCCGTCCTAAAACATCAGACCGAGATTACACTCCGCACAGAGAGAATGTTCAAAGTTTTACATAATTAATATGTTTAATTTTTTTCGGTCTAAAATGAACTATGCCCTGATATTCATTTCAAATTTGCTTACTTCAAGTTAAAAGTTAATATATACATTACAAACGGTGCCTGATTGTCATGGCTGTTACCGAATGATGATATTGTAATGAGTTTATTAATTTAGTTAAGATAAATGTAAGTTTGAAGGATCTATTCTTCCAGAACACCAGTGTGACCGTCTCCTAAGTTGGACTAATAGGTATACTGCCAACACCTTATGAAGATTAATATAAATAGTTGATTTAAATAAAATAGGACCTTCTTCTTTCATTATTATTATATGAAAAAAATTACACAGCTATTGAAAAATATTTAAATATATTTTTTATTAACTGACTTTGACCATACCAGATGGTAAGTACTAATGCAGTCTACAATAAAACACGCTTGCCTAGAAGATGATTACTCCTCCTTTAAAAATACTTGAATTGTCATGCTCAGAAAACACTATTTTTTCCTTATCATTTATAAGCGAGAACGCGGTTAATCTATATTATGTAAAAAATATATAAATATCAAAACTATAATCAAAATCTAGAAATATAAATTAATCGTATAATATATTATCTACCTATTTTTATCTTTTCTGACATGTACTTATTATATTATCTACTTTAAAAAATAAAGACATACAAGGCACAGCCCAAGAATTTCATTAAAAAAATCATTATCCTCTAAATTATATTAAATAGAAAAAATGCAGTGTTGCCTTATGGAACGTAAGTGAGTATGTAACTTTTTTGTTTCAAAATTAATTTCCTAAGGTGGTTAAAAAGGTAATGAAAGCTTGTACATTAATAAATTCATTCCGTATATAATGAGGTTTCCTATCTCATAACTGCTATTCAAAGCTTCTTAAACGAATAATTACTTCGTAAATTTAATTTACACTGCCTTAAACAATCATCAAGTTTACTAGTATTTCCACAAGACTGCAACGCGACTCAATAAGGGAGGTGGTTTGTAAATTTTCACACCTCTGTTACACAAACGAGTATTTCTAATTTTGTGGGAATTTCGTTGTCTACGTTTTGAAAAGCTGATTATGGAAAGGAAAGAAATTGAATATTTTTATCGAATCAAACGACTTTATAAAATCCATTAGGGGTTTAAACTCGCTACGAAAGTAAACAAGGTATAGAGTTATAAACACCTTTATTCTGGCTTAATTAAAGTTGCCTAAAAGTCTAAGAATTTGTGTCCGCGTCTTAAGATTTTTAAGATTAAAGAGTGCTAAAGACGGTTTTTATCCATTAAAGGATATTATTATTTATTATAAAAGTCATAGAGGTTAAAGTTATCTACACATTTTAATTTAAGCAATTTTCTATATATTCAACCGTTTTGAGATATATCATTTAATGCATTGGAAGTGAGATACAAAAATCTTGAAGGCGTGAACTGACTTTTGAGCCAATGTTTGGAATACCATTACAAATGTTTGTACAAGTTTATAGCATACTATGGTTAGTTCCGAGGCTGGTTCTTTTGGATTCTTTATTAATAATCATGCTTTAAGCTCAAAGTCGGTGGCTTAATCAGTGGCTTAAAAAAATATTTCCATAGAAGAGTTCAGTGGAGCCTTTGCCTACAAGAGCGGAAGATTAAATGAGATCTGTCAAGGCTGTCATATCAAAGAAACTCAGCTCGTGATAAATGACTTAAAAATTATAATTCCACTAAGCTCGATAATAGGCAAGTTAAGCGGCTATCATTTTGCATCGATTGGTGACGTCTCAATTTACATTGATTTACGTAAGAAAGGTTTTATATATTACCCACTTTGATGCACTATCTATGGAATAAATTACTCCTAGCATATTGATGTCAGACGTCTGATAAAAGACGAATTCGAATAAAATACATGTTACTCATAAGTTTTAAATACATACGCAGTAATTATTAATCAGGTGTAACTGTATATTAATAAGTATAACCAAATCATATTAAAAGCAAATACACATAGCATGTGAGTTCTGATATAAGCTTAACCTTATTACGTCAGAACGACTTCAATTAAACGTTTAAAAACACTTAAGTTAAAAAATAATGTAAAGACAATTGTTAATTAATAATATACACTAGGATATTCAATAATGTAAGTTGTGTTTGCTTAATATAGTAGTTCATTTATTTATTGACTGCATCGTGGGTCTAGTGGCTAGATATAAAGTCGCAGATTCCTAGGTCCTGTGTTCAAAACCCAGGTCGGCCCAGTAAAATGTTATTGACTTTTTCTGTTGAAAATTCTCAGTAGCAGCCCGAAGTCTGGAAGTTGGAAGTGTGTACATTGCCGTCCCATCGGATTATGAGAGGGAATAGAGTGTGCACCTGTGTTTGCGCACATACTTGTGCATTATAATATGTCCTGCGCAGTTGGCTAATTTTTCTTGAGATTGGCCGCCATGGCCAAAATCGGTCTAGAGGGCATTATTATTATTTCGTTTAATGTTATTGAGTATATAACTGTTATGGCATCCATAATGTAACAGCTGCTAGCAAACCTATTTCGAATAAACAAATTAAATTTTCATTCATTCTTTTCACTCACACAATATAAGAACTAATACAACTACATCATACTATTTCACAACACATTAGCTAAATATATAATTTCACATTAACATCTAGCATTCAGTTTCAAAACAACTAACTTATCAACATAGCTTTGAATCACGTTTTATGTAGAAGTCGATAGTATTACATTAGAGCTGTAACCAGTTTATTTTCTTATGTATATAAGAGATCAAACCACTATTTTGTGATCAAGGAGAGTTTGATCTAGTTATTTAACATAAATATACTAATTAATACAACTAAAATTTAATTTTAACCGAAATAAAGATTACTTATTAATTACGTAATTTTGCATTCATTCTACGAATGGAAACATCGAAATGACATTACAAATAATCGGTACTACGGGTTGTGTAAGAGAATGACGTGTTAAAAAGTTGTTTTGATTGCGATTATAGTGTTTGACCGCATTATGACTGCCCTGTATATGCTATTAACTAAATAAATAGAATACAGTGGCTTTTCCTTTATTGATAATGAGCTGACCGGTGTAAAATTACAAGCTACGTAGTAGATGATCTATTATGCCGTCAACTCAAGTCAATCTGTTATTCCAGCTCAGTTAAGGCCGTCCTGTATGTGAACTAAGTAAATACGATTGATGTTTTTATTATATAATGTCACCTTTTATATGGTTATGTGTTTCATAATTATATACCGCAATTGTTACCAGCTCCCCACCATTAAATTTATTCTTAAGATCATTAATTTATGTTAAGGAGAAAGACCTTATGCAATTCGTGTTATTATCAGGTTTTATTTGATCTCGATTGGATCGTTTATACCTAAGTTCGTAATGACGCATTATAAGTTACAAAGCTCACGTAAGGCCGATCTAGCTTCCACAATCTCAAGCTCAAAGTGTACTACACGATATGAATCAAATACTGAAAAATAATATATTTATAACACTCTGACTTTATCTTTGTCTATATTTTTTAAATTGTGTTACAATCATACTACCAAAAAGTACAGATTGAAATTAAATAAATCAAGTTCTCTTTATTGGGTATATCAAAATTATTATTTATATTTGCTACATTTTCATGGGACAAAATGTTTCTTGTAACTCTCCTGGCACATTTACATTACGTCGCTGTGGCTCATATTTAACGGAAATGGAAGTTAAAAACGTCAGAAACTGGCGGGAAGTTGCAAGCACATCCGACGGGCCATAGTACGCCCTCTATATACTGCTTCTTTGTTGAGAGCATTTACATAAATGATTTATGAAAAAGGACCCTTCAGAGCAACGCAACCGCCCTACAAAATTATATTTCTCGTAAAAGTTTCGATGAAGATTGGAGCCCCGGGGCTTATATTAAAATCACATTATAATAATTTAAAAGAAACGTTGATTTGATTATCAGACTATAACTTTTTTCTTTTTTTTATCATACTAGTTTTCTCATAGATTGACCTGTAGTTAATATTACGAATTCAGACATTTATGAATTTTTCTATAATTCCATTTTTTTATATTTATAAAGCTCGTCAATTACTTCTACCAAAATCGGTTAACAAACAGAGCAATATAAGGGTTTGTTTCGTCTTAGCCTGTTTATATATAAGATTACAATCAGACAACAGAATTTGCTTAAACAAGTGTGAATTGGATAAAACAACATAATTTTAACCAAATATCGCGGGTTTAACATGCTTATTTTATTATATTATTTTATGTGGGCGAGATATACATTGCGAGGACTCGCTTTTATACCCGTTTCCACCATATGAAGTGAAGTTTTTTTTTTTCGCTGGCTGACACGTACTTTATGTAGGCGGACACTGGCAAATGGGCTACCTGATGTTAAGTGGTCAGTGATCACCACCGCCTAAATACTTTATATACTACTGTGATACTTTGATATTTTATGTGATACTAACCGTCACTTACATCGACAATACGCCACCAACCTTGGTAACTTTTTTAGATTTAATTACTATTTAAATTTACGTAATATGCTGAAAACTGCGAGTAGAAGGAAAACTTATTGGAAAACAGAATGCAGTTGAACCATACTATTAGATAACAAATGGCTAGCTATGTAATTATGTAAAGTAGCTACGTCATATTCTTCCAAACATTATTCTGGTGTTGTTATCACTAAATAGATTTGAACCCGACCTGAACACTGAATGAACAGTATAATAATAGAATGTAAGAACAATGCAAATTTAATACTGATACCTACTTATATCAGGGTTGCTGGAAAAACCCCAGAACTACTCAAAACTTTTATAAAATCGCAATTTCATTGTTTTATATAAATAATCTTTGTCGTTATATAATATTATATATACTACATAATATGTATGTAAGTATAGTATAGTACATTACATGGTCGATATTCAGATATTTTTTTCAAAAATTTAAGCAATTGTCTCTTTATTATACACTGCAACACAACAAAAACCTTAAAAAAAATGTATATTTTTTTGAATAATAACATTTATAAAAATTTACGACAATATTTACACAGAAATATCACAAAATAATATTACCATTCACTTGTCCTCGTCTCATTTTCTTGGTGGGTGAGCTCATTGTTATTTTTCTCTTCCACTAATCTGTCTCTAAATATACCTATCGGTAATTACAAACATTTTTTTTTTCTTCCATCCACACTTTTCATTCACCAGGTACATACGGTACCTGGTGAATGAAATTTAACCATCTTATCCACTCCGTGCTTATTTTATACTTTTTGTCTATCACATCCTTATTTTATTAATAATTTTCTAATATTTTATAATAAGCCGAGGTACCGGAAGTCAGAGCACACTTGACAAATGATACAATATAATGCTATCCGAGAAAATTGTAAAAAGAGCCAAAATAACAACACACATTTATATTAAACTTATTCTTATAAATTTAAATCGCATTATAGAATCATATTACAGGTATTATTTATATTAGTACTAATTTATATAGTTCAATAATTCATCGTCACCATAATTTATGATATCATATTTTATGAGTATCATAATTAGGTAATTCATAATATTATTATCTATTAAAATTGTTACATATTTATAGCTATTTCGATTTTGGTTCAGATATGATATAGAAAAGTTCCCTCTACATAGGTATATATAATTATTGCCATTTATCGGTAAAATAGTATGGGCAAAATGAACAGTCACTACAGTTCATATTATTAGTTCTCCTATCAAGCTCCTTTGTATACATCATTAATTATTTATTATTCAGCTCTATGGTAGGCACCAAATTATTGTATTTCTAAATTAAAATCGATATGACGAAATTAAATTAAAATCGATATCGTTGATGTTTACATAGGTACCGAGTAATTATGTTAGGTTAATAAGTGATATTAAAGTAAACCGCGTTAAATAAAAACGATGGCATTCAATACTAGCCTTAATGAAAGGCAAATCATATATTCATTTTGAGCTTTTTACGTAAACCAAAATTATTGTTTACAACTCACAATTTGCTTCAATTCAAGATACTTGAATAAGCACATAAAAATACGTGATTTGTGCGGTAAGATGCAATTAAAGTCAAATTGATAGCTTGACTCGACACTGATCATTTTTCTATCATAATATATATTTGTGCATTTGTCATCATTTAATCGATGGTACTTGAAACCCTTTAATTTTTCCACATGATGCCAGAACAGACAGTTCAATATATATAGTTTATATATAATTTCAATTGGTTCAAGTACAACATGTACCACCATTATTAAGTTATTTATATTATAATGATAAAGCTATTACTTATATTAGATACAGAACAACAAAAATATTTATTATTTTCCTTCTTTTCATATTTTCATAAGTGCCTAGTAACTTTGTATTCAAAATCAAGCTGTTTGTATTCGATTGCGAAGGTTGAATCGATTATATAATTATAATCTGTTACATTTCAAATATGTATATTGTCATTGTGACATCTTTGCTTTGAATTTTTGAAATGACAATTGATTTGTGTTCTACTTCTGACTGCACGGAAACAAATAAATAACCGGTTAAAGTAGTCGCATATACATTATTATTTCAACAATGAAATTTACAACACAAATGCCGAGATCGTGCGACACCTTTGTCGTTCTGCCGCCACTGACTAATAGAAATGTTGTAATATTTGGGAAAAATTCTGACCGACCACAGAACGAAGTCCAAGAAGTCGTGCTGTCAACGGATCGAACTCGAAATTCTAAATTGAAGGTAATATTAATTAACACCAACAATCAAGCTATTAAAGACAATTCTTAATTAGACATGTAACATATTATGACTGCTACTACATGCATTTTGCTTGAACTAATAAATAACAATATTTTTCGAAAAAGTAGTCCACGCTAATTGACATCGATCTAAAATTATATTTTCGAAATAATACAAAAATAGTTTAACTAAAAATTTAATTATGTAACAAATAATATATTAAGCAAAATGTTCTATTACTTATTTACACTATATATTTATTTATTTGTTTATTAAATATAATTTAACATCAAATAAAATCTAATTGTAGTCTGCTATGTAATACTAGTATTTCATTTACTTATTTTAAATATCAATTTATCAATTTTCCATTTAAAAGCAATTGTATGTATTGAATCTTATTATTTAATAAAATTATTGAAAACCTAAATTTCAACTACTATCTGCTTTCATAATAAATTCCATAATGATTTTCTAATTTTTACCTCAAAAGGAAAAAACGGAACTCTTATAGGATCACTTTGCTGTCCATCCGTCTGTCTGTCAAGACACTTTATCTTGAGTTGAAATTAAAACGATATACTCAGGTCTGCAGTCAATCAGCAGAAAATCAAACTTCTAAGTTGACACAAAAAAAAGATACGGCCGTTTATGCCCCAAAAATTTATATTTCGACACTCAAGGGAATCATAATCCCCGTTGACCTAGAACTATGAAATTAGGGAAGTAATACCGTCTTATATTGCAAGTAGAGGGAAAAATCTGAAACTATACATTTGTAATTAAATCGTAAAAAACAGGGTCTTTATCCAAGAAATGGCGGTTCAAGTGGTTTATGTAGTACCTAACAGTTGTCCAGTTCTTTTGTAACTATTAATGTTTTTTTAATAAATTTTTATAACAAAGAATGCTTGCATAAGACTATTGCTGAGGTTGCATATCCGTCTACAGACCACCCACTCATTAATAATTCTTTCTGCCTAGCATCAATACTTTGTATAATTGTATGCTAGTTATAAGTATGTAATTAGTGTAGTGTAATTATAGATATAGGGGACGTCATAGATCCTGTAACTATTTATTAATATTTTTTTTTTTTATTGTATAGGTTGGCGGATGAGCATATGGGCCACCTGATGGTAAGTGGTCACCAACGCCCATAGACAATGGCATTGTAAGAAATGTTAACCATCACTTACATTGCCAATGCGCCACCAACCTTGGGAACTAAGATGTTATGTCCCTTGTGCCTGTAATTACACTGGCTCACTCACCTTTCAAACTGGAACACAACAATACAAAGTACTGCTGTTTTGCGGTAGAATATCTGATGAGTGGGTGGTACCTACCCAGACGAGCTTGCACAAAGCTCTACCACCGAGTAAAAACTCGTAATTAATTGATGAATTAAAGTGCATTGCTACTTATTTATGTTGATTGTATGATACTTACCATAGGCCCTATTTGATCTTGTATCTTCTAGTAACAAATTTAAAAAGTTTTCCTTACACTTCATTCAGTAAATTTTGTGTATAAAAATTGCATAACAGGTTAATAAATATTTTTAAAAGCAAAGTTATTATTATTTTATTAAATATTTTTATATTTAGTAAACAAAGTGTTAAATTTTCTAATTGACAATTTTTTATTGTAAACAATATAAATATTATGTAAATGACTTGACGATTTTTTTTAATTATTTTATTAGAACTTGCATCAATATTAAATTAAAAATATTTTTAGATAAAAATTTACATTTACAAATCATTGTCCTGTTTGAGAATGATTTTTCCTTACCTTGCATAAGCGGTGTAATCAAGTAATTCTAAACATGGTAATTCCATACACTAAGACAGACTTGCCATGGGTTTGTTTTTAGGAAAATGTCTCTGATATCATCATGTAGTCATTGTTAGTAATTTGCTTATTCATTTAATGTTATATTAAGATGGAATGCATTCTTATTTTAAGTATTTATTGTATTTAATATTCTATATGTTCCTGTTAGGCGGATTGAAAAAAACTTTAAATGGCTGTACCATACAACTTTCGGAAAATATGTTAATCAACCTATAATTTTTTTTATTTGACACCATTCAAATAATCGATTAACATTTTTATGTAATACCGATTCTACATTTAACATTACTAACACATGCTATTCTCAAATGACTACATTTTTAACTCATACAACTAAGTAAGTAAATTAATTGATGATTTTTCAGTGCACGTATATAACAATAGATGAGAGTCCGAATCCTTTGAATAGTGTAATATTAAGTAAACCGGCATGGATGTGGGGTGCTGAAATGGGCGCTAACGATAAAAGTGTAGTTATTGGCAACGAAGCAGTATGGACTAATAACAATGAAGGAGACGGTGATGCTCGACAGAAACGCCTACTTGGCATGGACCTAGTTCGGTAAGATGCATTCCATCTTTATCCATGATGACTTTGCAAAACAAACAATACTGTTACAAACGCACTGGTGTTACTTATTATAATATTATAATACTCGACCAAAGCTGAATATTATTTAGTATTAGTCTATGTGGATATAAATTTTAATTTTTTTATTACATTATACAATTTATAAGTTTATTCAATTTAATGATAATAAGAGGTCGGATTGCTTACCTGAGTGAAGTGAAGCGGGAGCGATCGCGTCGCAGTTACTTGTGTTATAACACATTTATTTTATTCCGATATCCAGTTCAAAGAAACTTTATTCTCAAAAAGACGAACGTCACTTACATGAGAATAACAATAAATAGAGTTAAATATAACAATGGTCGCCATGTTGGTAGGTACTCAGCCAACGAGATATCAAGTATGTTTCTTATGTTATTAACTACGATAATAATATATAAATATATAATAGATAAAAACGGTATATTGATTATATTTTTTATATAATCAGATTAGGTCTCGAAAGGGGTAACACGGCGGAGGAAGCATTAGACGTGATCACATCACTGCTAGAGAAGTACGGCCAAGGTGGACCATGCTCGGAATATGATGATAGCCACTTCTATCACAATTCCTTCCTTATCGCTGATTGCAAAGAAGCATGGGTGCTAGAGACTAGTGGGAAACTATGGGCCGCTGAGAAGATAACCTCGGGGTACAGAAATATATCCAACGGTCTCACGATAAAGACGAAGATTGACAAACATTCTGAAGGATTACTGGAGAAGGCCGAGTTTATGGGAGTTTGGAACGGAAAGGTGATATAATTCAATTTTTTTCTACTTCATCGATATATAATTTTTATGAATGTGGATTATTAATAGCGAGCCGTTCTTCTGGCAGGGAAAATTTGACTTCTGCCATGCTTTCTCCTCGGGCGGTGATGAGCAACGCCAACAGGAAGGGGAGAGGTTGTTAAAAGAAAGTTCGGCGGCGAATAATTTTGACGTCAAAGATATGTTCAATGTGCTGCGACACAAAGAGAGTGGAATCTGTCGAGCGTGTGACGACACATTCCCGACTCAGGGTAGCCAGGTAATGTTTCAATTAAATAACCAATACATGAGTGTGTCTTAATTAACGGCATAAAAAAATTGTGTAAAATAATATGTACTTAATGTTAATCTTTAGGTGTCATTGCTATCGTCTGATATGAGCGTGCACTGGTTCACAGCCACGCCCGACCCAAGCATCTCCTATTTCAAACCATTTGTGTTCACGCCCAATGCCCAGGTCTCGTCTTATACGCAGAGCCCGAATGATGTAAGTTAAAAAGAAATAATCTCTTCAATGAATACACAAATACAAAATTTATATTTAAAATTACTTGATTTATCTTACAGCCGAAAAGGGAACATCATTTGTACAAACTTCACACTGAAAACGTAGCGAAATCGAACAACGATAAAGTAACCGAGCTCCTTCGTGAAATCGAAAACGGCTGCCTATCGGAAATCGCCGAGTTCATGCAGAAATACGCGAAAAATGAGAAAACCGTCAATGAACTTGACGATCTGATGAAGAGATGCGTCGAAAATGAGATACAAATAATATCATCGATTTAAATAAAAGGTAATCTCGAATTTCAACGCTGACTTAATTATCGGCCTACAAATACTAAAGTCGACTTAATTTGTAATAAATATCTCATAGTTCGTATATAGTTTTATAATTTTGCCGCATTAACGATAATTTGTTATATATCCTTATAACGACATCGTGACTGCATCGGTCGCGCAACGTAGATAATGACGTCTTATTTTCTACCCAAGTTTTCAAATATGGTACCGAGTTTGCGATGGAAATATTTTTTTTTTCTAGTACTTTTTAAGTGTATTCCGTATACGTTATCCATGACAATAGCATTTCGATATTATAATCTCATTTTATAAGTGACATGCTTCATAAGAGTTCCAAGTTTAAATTCTGTGGTTTTTCTACTACAGTCTTACATTAAGGAATGGTTTTAAAGATCGAAGTGAGATTTATTCGCCTTATCGCATGCTTTATATTATAAACATATAATATATTTATTACGTCTAGTTACGAAGCGATGAATATTTTAATAATAATAGAAGTGCCATGTTTAAGAACTTTAAATAAAATAAATATATCGTTAGCTTAGTCAAATATATGTTCAATCGTGTTCAAGCGAGTTTTTTTTTTACGTTTTGTCAATGTTGTTACTTAAGCTAAAATTGTGAAGTTTGCTTATAATTAATCATAAGTGTCGTCAGGGATGGAAAAAAAACTTTAAAGACAAAATTGAATTCCAGCTTCCTCGATATTTAGACAAATTTAATTTGATACAAAAAAAAAAGATTATTTTTAATTACCTCACAAAGTAAAAAGAGATGGCATGCTTAATGACAATAAATTTGTCTTAATATCGAGGCAAAGCTGTTAAATAGTACGTGACGAAGCGTTTTCACTAAAACAGTTGGTAATTTCATTGTACGTCGCCGAATAACGCGATGTTATTAAATTTTTCATCATCGAGTAGTCGAAACTAAGTTGCCAGTGCTTTAGTGGAAACGCAGATGTAGGCTCAGTTATCTTAAGGATATCTCAATTATAATTTAATTGTTCACTTGAATTATAAATAAATATCGACACTGTGATAAAGCAGCAGCATGCTAATTATATTTTTTCATTATTATAATATAAAAGACAAAATAAATTTAAATATAAAGACAAGTTATTTACGATCATTTTTAGGTCTAAGTACATATAGACGTCTAAATGAAAATGTATGAGAAAAAACTTATTATTGAGGTATTAAGACAGCTGTCTGAAAATAATATAAATTCAACTTTTTAAGCAAATTTATAATCAATACGAGGTTGCAATGGAATTATAATATGTAGTGAATGATTGTTGTTTAAAAATAATTTATCAGAATATAACGCACGAGCTTCGCTTTCAAGAATCCTCATTAATTAAAAACTGACAAGTATTCCTAAGTAATTTATTGTTATACATACAGTTGACGTATTTGCACAAATAACCATTATCAAGATTCGAATACAAAATTTTAAAATTTATCTCCTTAATAGTCTTTATTAGTAAATTTCATAGTATGTCTTTAAATTATTATATTATTATTCAATTTAATGTGTGCCTTATTTAAATTATATAATTATAGGTCAATGTCACACGCAGAGGCTAAATTAATATACCGAAGAAAGTGAGACTTAAATAAATAATGAAAAATTATTTTAGTTATAATTCATTACTTATTTTAGTTAGTTATGAAAATTAATTTTTGGTGCTAGGATATAAGATTTATTAATTTTAATAAAGTTAATTACTTTTCGTTTAAAAATATGATAAGATTAAATTAATACAATCGTTTCAGTAACATCTGAATTATATTACAATATTTAATAACAAATCTAGTCGAGTTCAATTTTTCACCTCCCACTTGTACGTGTTAGTTATGATTCGTATTAATGCAATCGACAGTCCAACATTATATTTAAAGTTAAGGATCGATACACGACAAGGCCTGCTATGCATGGTTCTGTAATATTTTATGTTGTAGTTAATAAATTTTGGATCGGTACTGTAAAGGTACGGGAAATTTAACTTACTTGTAGTAAGCGATGATACACTATCCCAAACAATTATAAGAGTTCTATTACACGTGGTAGTTATGTGTGGTATTGACCTTAATTTGATTTATGTAGCAATTGATATATGTATGTATTAAAAAAAACAACTGTTAATAACTGATATGAACTGTCCGTTAAACTTTACAAGGAATGTATTATTTTATTTTAAATATGTAATATGATATATTGAATTCAATGTTTTACACTTTTTTAATTTAATGCTGTTTACATTTTGTCACTATTAGTATGTTTAGTGTTATTTCATTGATTTCATATTCAATAAATGTAGTAAAGAGCTACCTTGTGTTTATTTATTATTCCACATTATATATCTATAATTCATTAGCATTGTACCCAGAGATTTGAATTATATTTTTTTTAAATTGGTAACACAGTAAATAAAACAATTTTGTTGCCTACTCAAAAAAAGTATAGTGTTTTATATTATGTAAGTGCAATAAGAGATCATATATTATAATGGTCCAGTTACACACAATGACTTACTTGCACAGTCCTGTTAGTGCAATCAACGTGATGCAAAATGTGAATCGCTACATTGAATAATGTCTCACTGTTGAATACTGTATACAAATATTTAACAAAATAATCGTATTTTTTTTTTTTTTGTTAATTTACACACTTAACGTCCACACGCTCGCGATTAACTGCGCAATCTAGTTTGCATAATTAAGTAACACGAAGAAAGTCCTTCAGTTTACAGCTATTCAATAATTATTACTATCTAGCTTGATAAAACAAGACGCGGCCGCGGCTTCGCTTTGAAAAAAAAGAAGGAAATAAAACTTTAATTTGGGGAAATGATTCCGTTAGGGACGGACAGAATAATGTGTTTATTTTTGTGTTAGCATATTAAGAGATTTACTTTTTTCATTGAAGTCTATTAAATGTAACATTATTATTCGACCGGACCAGATCATATTTAGATTATTTTTCAACATTAAAATAGAGGTAACATTTTTCTTTTTGTATATTTAGTTGATTACGTCTGTCTGATAACTTTTATTAATCATAAAAATTATCGTACATTTATAACCAGCGTTTAAGTAAAGTTAAAAAACAACTTTCGAAGTTAAATTAAGCGAATCGCACATGCCTTCGAAAGTTCATATTGATCGGCTCACTTCGGACCGACAAACAAAGTCGTCATTCTTATGTTTCACGTAACAATCTTAATACTTATTTAATCTCTGCTTTGCTAAGACTTTACATGGAATATACTGATACTCATCAAAAAAGCTATAAAGAGATAATTATAGGGTTTTCCATTAAGGGCGCTTGATCGTGCAGAACTTCCATCGTAGCGTGTGCTGTGTGGCACGTAGCGCCGTCCTGTTGAAACCACATGTTGTCCAGATCCATATTCTCGATTTCAGGCCAAAAGAAGTTGGTTATCATCGACCGGTATCGCTCACCATTGACGGTGACGGCCACACCATTATCGTTTTCGAAAAAATACGGACCAATCACGCCTCCGGCCCAAAATCCGCACCAAACAGTCACTTTCTGCGGGTGCATTGCCACTTGGTGAACCTCGTGTGGATTGGTCTCGTCCCAAATACGGCAATTTTGCTTGTTGACATAGCCATTTATCCAAAAATGCGCCTCGTCGCTGAAGATGATTTTTTTGCCAAAATCGGCGTCAACTTCCAACTCCTCTAATGCCCAGTCAGCGAACACACGGCGCTGTCTATGGTCATTAACCTTGAGCTCTTGGGTCAGCTGGATCTTGTACGGGTGCAGGCTCAAGTCACAACGCAAAATTCGCCAAGTTGTCGTCTGCGAAAGGCCGAGTTCCTGTGCGCGACGCGGAATTGACTGCCGCGGGTTTTCGAGGACACTGTCGCGCACAGCGGCGATATTCTCGGCAGATCTCGCGTTACGTTGACGCACGGGAACCGGCTGATTGTTAACTGACCCGGTTGACTCGAATTTGTCCACCAATCGACGGATAGTCGACTCGGCAGGACGATCATCGCGACCGTAAAACGGGCGAAGTGCGCGGAACGTTGCTCGAACTGAAGACCCATTTTCATAAAACAATTTTATGATTTGCACGTGCTGCTCGACACTGTAACCTGCCATGGTGGTTTGGGAGGACGGAATGAATATAACACACTGCATTTGACAGCTGTCACTCAAACAACATGGCCGCAATCAGCTGTCAAAGTTCAAGCGTCCCTATTGGAAAACCCTATAGATATTTCAGAATTAATTTACAAATTATCAGCTTGTGTAAGTTGCTACTGTAAGCAGATATTATTGTAGCGTCTAAACTAAATCAAGAAATAATTATGAATATTCGCATAACAAATTTTAATCATATTTGTTGTGGCGAGGTGAACAAAATTACCTACTCTTTGTTTATCAGACATATCTATTTGTCTGTTTACTTGAAATAATAACATGTCGAAAGGGATGCTTCAAACAAGAATAAATTTAAATTTCGAAGAACTGTTATTCAGTGCACCATGCTACACGCGCCAGTTCCGGTAAGTCACGCGCATCACATACCTATCCTATGTTGATGGTACCTACTCTTATCCAAACGCAAGCATTAATTTTTTAAAATCGGTAAAATCCACATTCCGGACCGATGGTAGCACCTGACGATTCATAATTACTTGCAAAATCTATTTGAATAAAAAATTTTTTGAGTTTGACTTATTTTATCCGTACTATGTTGGGACGGGCAGCTAGTCAATAATTGACGAAGAGAGTATGGTCAGAATTTGTTTCGACGTTTGACAATGAACAAATACAGAAGTCGTTAATCGAATTGAATTCGAATCCATAGTTAGTGAAAAACAAAACACAACGCGCAAAGGGACGGAAAAATATAATCGTACAATACATAATAATACTACCCGGGTTGAACAAATTTCACCTTGACCTAATTTATCACTGGCAATTATAACATAAAGTGTAGAATTATTAATTTACAAAATCTTTGGGTTCATGAATTTGTGCTGTAGCACACTGCTAGACAAATTTTGAACTTATAAACTATCATTTTCACAATTATTAATACCAGGAGGTATTTGTGAACACCTACAGTGTTTGGTACATAATTAATGAACATGTGCAATGGAAACGTTAACGGGCGAAGGGGCGTATTAAACTCCGCTTTGAAATTGTAACTTAAATTACGATGTCACTATTTGCCTGACGCCAACCCACATCGATACGGCGCCGCCTTATAAGATGGTTCTCGAAGGTTTCTCGACAAAATATTAGTCCGCCAAGACATCCTCAGGTAAAGACGGGAGTGGCTATGCTGCTCTACCGGAATCATTTTTAAAGGTTGCCCACGAAAATAAAATAAACTACTGTAGAATCAAAGAGCCTTTATTTCCATGTACTTTACAACTTAGACTGAAGTATCACATGAATTCGTAATCATAGAAGTTTAGTTGGAAAGATAAATATTAAGCTACTTAAATGAATTACAATACAGATTGTACACTGAAACACCACTTTTTGGAGATTATTATTTAAATGCCACATTTTAACACCTACGCTAACTAATTTACAACAATTATTCGAAAATATATTTTACAACTAACGAATGATTGGCTTGATACGATTATCTCGATTTAAAATCGAGTGATATGCGATCGGGTACGACGCAAACAATTAATTTTTAAAATCCTTAAATTGAATCATTGGCGCTTTTAGTACACACAATTATTATTATTATTATTTTAAACAATATAATCATATCCGTTGCATTTACGACATTTCAATATTAATAATTAATGAGATCTTATTATTAAGCGAGTGGAGAGTAACGAATAGTTATACGAGTAATAATGTTCCGAATGATCTCGAGCGTTACCTTATCTTAACCACCATATTATCACATTCGCATATAGCACTAGCCCGACAAAATTTATTAACAATAAACAAATATTATGCGACATTAAACGATGAGATCCGAACTTTTTGTAATATTAAAAAATATATTGAAAAAGAGATTATAAAATTTACTCGTACAACACTTGCAATACAGTTGTATCGACGTCAATCGTATTCACTCATCCACGCTACCGCTACAATGTCTATTTTTCAAAATCAGTAGACATTTTACAGCTAGACAATACCGATAAACTAGAACAAACAATCGAACTATTATAGTTTCTTCTTTCTTTACATTAAAAAAAACATACGAATGAAATGACTACGGAAAGTGATCTAATCCTTAAATGGTGTTCGAATATCTTACACATTATTCTTATTTAAAATCTAAAATTACATACTTTCACAACAATAGCCACAAGTGGGTTAATATATAAATTATTTAAAAAAAAATAAAAAATTCATATATTCCATACCCTAAGCAGCGTCACTGTACCGAAATTTGGTACAAAAATTCTATACATTAAACTTTCACGACAAAACAATACATTAATATCGATTTGTGTCGACTACAATTTATTTATTTACTATTCAATTATTCAAATTAAAATGCACATTTATAAACATTAAAAGATTTTCATCGATTGAAACCCTAATCGAAACAGCCGTTATGTAACATCGACTGCGTCGCCGAAACAACTACATAATCATAATAAACATCAGATGAAAGAAAATTCAATAATACGTAAAAAAAAACGTTACTCGTTATCATTACAATATAACATACATAAGTTACGAATCACTAGGTAAAATTTTATCACATAATAATATATTTAAAATATTTTCTTGTAATTATCGAATATAAAAATATTACCACAATTGGAACAAAAAAAGAATACATTGGGGAAAATTAACACAAAACACATTGATTTCTTATTTGCTATCATTAAAATCGTAAAATAAAAATCTATTGTTCCAATTCAAGATATTAATTTTAATCAATCACTAAAATACGATTTATATATCAATCATCAATATTAATTGTTAGGTGTAATAAATTACTATATACGTGTGTTTAAATATTAAAATATAACAGAGAATAATTGTATGGCAATCCCTCTAACATCACGTCGTCGTCTACACCGAAACTATTAATTTTCTATTGAATTTATTAAAGTACTGACATTGTAACTAATTCCCGTTTCCCTTAATACCGAAGTCGAAGCCCTACGGAATCCCTTACGCACAGGGGCGGATTACCCTATAGGCGCTACCCTGCTCCTATATATTGTTATATCTATGTTAGTAACTATTAAAAATTGTTAATATAACGTCCAGTTTTACGCAACTACGGGAAAATTAGCTTTTGATAACGCCGTTATAACGTTCTCGATCTAACGCCTCTCGATCGCAAAGACAACTTGTATTTGTGACATAACCCACGTTAATGGAAATATGGGGAACGAAAAAAATAAACATCATTACGATATTTAGGCGTCCATATCTTATATGAACCACTTAATTATTAATACTTACTAGACGTGTGAGGCAATCATAAAAACATCAATTCTTAGTGCAAAATGTAACACGATTAATTATTTATTACTTATTTCAGTACATCATTGTATATACTTAAATAAAAAAAAAAAATACATTATCTACAATTTCATACGATGCTATCTTTTCATTTGGACGATGCGGCGTGGCTCACACTACAATATCGAGCCCTAATTTGTTGTAAAAAATGTTTTGACTTATCTAATTTAAAAGTAAAGACACAGCTTAATAAATACTACTAGTTAGTCAGCTTGACTGTTTGAGCTCTCCACCACCCGTGGGACGTAACGCGCCGGTACTCACGTACGACATTATTTACAAATATTAAATTCTATTTTATCATTTACCGCGAATAATATTTATATTAATTACTAATTAAAAAATTGTATACCTACGATCTATTAACTAGAGTAACGCAAATCTTGAATTATTATTAAAAAAAAATTAGGATAAATTAAGTTAAATTAAAACAATATTTTGTGATAACCCTTGCAAAGTCAAGTGTTAGTGTTTTGCACCAAGACTGAAGATGATCGATTTTTATTCATTACAGTGTTAAAATATATCAATAATTTTCATACCGATTGTGAGTAAGTGACAACAATACGTACAAAATAATGGACTCAATATCGAATAAAAATTCTATTGGAGTTAAAAAACATTCAATGGATTTGAAACGATTTTGTACAAGAAATAATTTTGTAACCGCTTTGGAGATTACGATATTATAAAACTTCTACTTCTGTTATAATTAATATGGAAACAATATTAATTACAGCGACGTTGAATTACATTCTCAAAACTTTAAAGATTAATATTATCAGAAATTGTACGGTTGCATTCAAAATTATTTTTCACTATCTTGAGGAGCTATGTCTGGAATGTAAAATTTAAAATTATTTGGGTGTTATCTCAATACAAATGTATAAGGCAACCCTATATTTATTTCTTGGTTAAAAACACAGAGTAAAAATATTCCTACAAAAGATTATTTACATATGAAAAAAAAAAATCAAGCGATTTAACAAATATTCACACAAGACTTAAATTTATAAAAAATTAAATTCGAATTATTTTAAATCGGTGGTAGTTTTTGATAATACACTTAATTCGACTTCGATTAAAGCATTTTTAGAGAAGTTTTATTAGACATACGAAAATTATATTTATAAATAACATAAAAAAAAAAAAAAAAAAAACAATTTCTCGATTTATATACATATTATAAAATGATGATTACAAAAATTGTGACATTTCGTACGTATTATTTAAAGTTTAATATTAGCTGTTGCTGTGGATTAACTCCCGATCAATAAAATCGTCGTCTCTTTTTTTTTCTATTTAATATTTACAGCCAGTTTCTGAAATGTGCAACGTCACTAAACGATCAAATACTGAACACCGATTGGTCATCTATTGTATCATCAGCTGACCAATGACGATACCGCATTAAGGTTAAATAAATTGATGTAATTTTGATCAGTGTATCAAAATATAGAGATAAGCATCTTTTTCAAAGTTTTTTGTTCATGAAAGGGATTTAATGTTTGTAACAAAATCAATGAAAAGTTTATATAATCAAGTAATAAAATCGCATTACAGCCGATATTATGATTAAAGAAACTATACTTGTCAAGGAAGCAGTAACAACGAGACGACAATATATACGTAAGCAGAGCCACAAACAACACCTACCCTATCATAATTATAGAAGATTGTAACGATAATTATTTCAAATCTTTGCTTAAAATATTTTTAAAATTCGAAATTAGAATCTACCTCAACCCATTCATGGGTAAATCAATTCATTAAACAAATTAAAACAATAAAACTGCCAACATCATTGACTTTAGACATGACTATTTTAATGTTATAGCAACCGGTGTATTGCTTATATAATCAAATCGATATTATATAAAGCAAATAACAATCCGTAGTTCTAGATATATGTGTTTAGTTTCGTCTACAAACTTTATTTCTTATAATATAGGTAATGTCCTTGATACTTATTTCTATAGAAGTTCGATAGTTGCACTATCATAAAACACGCACTTGGCTTATAAACGTTCATCAACTTCTTAGTTTTTCTACGAAATAACCCAGGATTAACCCTCAGTGAAGCGTTTTAGATCTTTTCGACCTCTTCAAAGCTTTTGACGTCCGGACCCATGGCAGCATGAAGTCACTGAAAATATAAATGTACAATTTGAAATAAGAAAAATTGTGCGGTCAGGGGACCGCTGTCAGGAACGAAGTTCTGTGCAATATTTTTTCGACTCAAACCGTGTTTTAAAATGTAGATTTTAATTGATTATATTACTTTATTTTTTACACCAAAAAGCACCTCAACGACCTAAATTCGAACGCCCAGCGCATCGTATTTTATAGCATTTGGTAGGCACAGTATGAACGAAATTTCGTTACATGACGTGACCTTGAACCACTGCCATTTCACTCTACTGTAAGCCGCGTAAAAGAACTTCGTTCTAAAATATTAAAAATGTACTTACGATTCAGGCAGCTTCGGTAAAGGCTCGCCAAAACCCGTAACCGGCAAATCACTGGTTATCTCAATAAACCTGGCGTCCTGTTGAGGTCTTGGCCACACTGAATACACGGAAGGCGCGCTCACTGTGGAACTCCACGAATCCCTCTGCCTTAACCGTAGACGTTCGACGTGACGTTGCTCCCTTATCCGTCTCATGTGCCATCTAGAATAATGTTCACCATGTTTTTATCATATATATATTAACTACAAACTACAGCTGTTTATTACATAGCCTTGCCATACGTAGCCTTGTATTAGTTAACCATATACACCACAAGGCCGATCGTTTATGCAATTATTTGTAAGTGATAATTACGTACTTATTAAGATCGATCGTTACTAGCTTACAAGTATTTTTTAAAGCTTAATACAAAACTGTTACGATGACCATTGGAGATAGTTTATTGGATATATTTGCATATTAGATTCAAACTACATATTTTCATTACTTGCTTACCTTTATTTATTATCTTTTATTAATATCTATCTGACAACTTCCATCTCAGACGTGTCCCGACAGAGTCCTACATTCAAATAATCTATGCCTTTATCCCTAACTTCCCTTTCATCTCAACATTGATTCAATCATCACCCAACACTCCGTACCATACATAAGAACAACTCGTATGTCAATTTAAAAAAATCTTCTTTAATTCAAGAGGAACTCGAGTACGAAGAACCTGTTGTGATCTTGTGATCACCATTTCTTCTTTCAGTGACTCAGTTCATTTATGAAGATATTGAAAAGTTCTTTATTAATACAATTCGCAAACATGCCAACATATTTATTATATAATTTATTTTTTTTTAATTTATCTATGTTGGATTTCAACCAGGTATGGTTAGACGAATTGTAATGATATAGGCCGTAGAGTATCACTAAGGACACGTTTCTTTTTTGTATATTTAATTTAAGAAGTAAATATATTAACTATATTTTTCAAGGTATACCTAGCAAAACGGTAACAGCTTTTATATAATGTTTTAAAATTACCATTATATGTGATTAATTTAACATATTTATACAACGGCAAAATCTAAGTTATTCGACAATGACGTCACAGTGTATACCTTAATTGCCGCCTCTCTTCAGCTTCTAACTTCTGGTGTCTTTTCTCAAAAACCTTATCGTCGACATTTTCTGTACCTTCCATTGTGTAACAACTTGTATACGGTTTTTCTCGCCATCTTGGTACCTGTCGATAACGTATAGAAAACAGATTAAAAATTTCACACTAATTTATTTATATTCTTTTTTTTTATCTCACAGGTAGGCGGATGAGCCTATGCGCCACATGACGGTAAGTGGTCACCAACGCCCATAGACATTGGCATTGTAAGAGATGTTAACCATCGCTTATATCACCAATGCGCCACCAACCTTGGGAACTAAGATGTTATCCTTGTGCCTGTAATTACACTGGCTCACTCACCCTTCAAACCGGAACACAACAGTACCAAATACTGCTGTTTTGCGGTAGAATATCTGATGAGTGGGTGTTACCTTCCCAGACGAGCTTGCACAAAGCTCTACCACCAAGTAAAATTTATTATTCATACAAATATCCAATACAATTTTATTTAAGTTGTATATAATAATATTTTCTAACGCGTGCTATTTATGAACACACCTCGACAGTAGACGCTTGTGTATCAGCTGGTGGGTCGACGTCCTCAATCTTCAGATCTGGGTCTAATCCAAAATACCAGGAGAGATCGTTATCACCAACCAACGTGGGGTATGGTTTATTCGTCATCAGTCCAGGTACAGGGGATCTTTTACCACGTGTTGCGGCTATCGAAGAAATACACAATTATACATAAACTGAAACTGATAAAAAAAAAAAAACTAACTACTGACATAAAAAAAAGCTACTCAATATATTGTATTCAAATTTAATTAAATAAAAAAGGAAGAAAAAAATTTAGTAATTTTTATTAGATTAAATTTTTACTACAATTTCGAAATCTATTATGTGAAATGAAATGATAATTGAATGATATTACGTGAATATAAATAATATAATACAAATAAAACAAAACAATACATGCATCTCTCAGTCACACGGCATCTTGCATATCTTCCACGAAACGGAATGTTTCTTTACTTACTGCATTATTGTCTCGCCACACTTCTCTCTAACGTTGTTAATCTAAATCTCGCTGTCTCTCCGTGCGTATGATTGGAATATTATTTTGCCAAGTCGTAGTTAGTGAAAATATATTGATTGTAATTATTTTTCAATATCTGTAGTTTAACTTTTATAGTAACCATTCTAACACGCAAACCTTTTATTATAATTATTATGTAATACATTTATATAATAAAAGAAGCACGAAAGTGCGAACACTAAACTATATCAGCGTATTATTATCCATAGACAATAGTATATTTTATAATAATGAATGAATAAGTATATCTTTATAATCTGGATGCCGAAGTGATACTTAATTTTCGCTGCTTAGGGTCCAAATAGTTGAGTGATGTATCGATGAAGCCGTTGCTAGGATGTACTGGATGGTGTCTACTTACCCTTGCCTCTAGTAGCTCTTGGTTTAGCCGGCCCCTTTGCACTTTGTTTCCCCAGACTAATAGCAGAAAATGCCCTCTTTCTACCCCGCGTGCTAGGAGTACCCCGTTTAATTTCTACGCCCTCTTCCTAAAACATCACATAATCGAAAATTATAAACGTCGATTCGTTTAATAATATTTTGTATAAATGGATCGATAATTTTTCATTTTACGATCCAGGGTACTGGAAACCAGACGTCATGTATTAATACAGCATCGGTCGTCGTGTCTATGTGGCATCCCATCGGATTATAAGACTGTTCCTGAGATTGCGCACATGATGGTCCGTAGTCATCTAGTCCCTGTTGACAATAGCTGCCGTGGCCCTAACCGAAGTGGTGGGGGGATATCATCGTCATGAAAATATTTGAAGTGGTATAGTGTAACAGTATAGTATAGATTGTATAATTCCATTAAACTGAATCTTTTAAATTCACCTGAAGTTGTTACCTAATCAAATATTTCATCTGAATTTTAAACAAGTTTAACTCAAGTAAATAACGTCAATTTCAAATTAGCTAATTTAAACACGGCCCGGCTGCGCACGTGTATAGTATTATACATTTGGGTCACGGCTTCCGCTAAATAACTAACAAAAGCTTCATCATAATCGGATGTGTAGTTTAGGAACGCAGATGACAAACGTACAGACATTCATTTCTATTCAGACTTAATAAACGTTGTTACATAATGAATAAAAAAATATAATATTACATAGCCGGCACTCGGCACAAAGGTTAAGCCGAAATCGATATAATCCGATCCGGCTTTAAAACTCTTTGCATTTTTGTCATATAATCATTGTGACATCAATATAATCTATAATATCAAATTTCCAAAAGAGAGATTATATACTACCGTAATTATAATTAAGTAATGCCTAACGCTCTTTAAAATTAGACAGGCGAAAAGGATTTTTAATATCGAAAAATGGTTTTGCAATTTTCATTTAACCATATTATTTAAGCCCACCGTCTCTTATCGAAAATTAAAATAAATAAAAAGTTACAAGAGCGACGATGTGTCAAAAACGAACCCACGACTCGCGACCCGCTTGCTAACATATATGATTGAAGAGTTTATATATTTGATTAGATTTGTCTCGGGAACTACAAATCCGATTTTGATAAATCTTGTGGCGTTATTTATTGACGCAGGTTAAGGAGATTATAGACTATAGAGTCACGCTATTATATTATTATTAGTTTAATAAGATTAAAATATATTGCAATAAATTATATTGACATAACATCTTACATCGTTTGGGGTTATTAGGCTCGTGGTACGCGCATTTCGTCTCTTAGTTTTTTCAGGGATCATTTTCTCTGTTGGATAATCCAATTGGTTCAAGTTATCCAAATTCAGAGCTGCGTCTGATGTGAATAATTCCTGAAACTCGTTAGCGTCCAGTGACGGTATTATCGAGGACAAATTACTGTTCGTCTCCCCGAACGCGAAATCACACAAACTGCTTTCATTAACAGGTTTATCCGTGAACATTCGCCAATCGATATCTGGATCACCCTTCAACATATCATGAGCCGGTTCATCAAACATCATCGTTTTCTCTGGGTCTTTCTTGGCTTGGTCGTAAGCGGACATAAACCTGTTCAGTTTCGACTTTGTGTCTGGTAAATCATAGATACGTCGGGATGTTTCACCGGAATCCGAGCATATCTTCATTCGTCCATGATTGGTTTTTTGTAACATTAACTTTGGAATCGGCGACTGTTCCCTCATGTCCGCCTCACCGAGCTGATAGGGGTCCTCCCCTGTAGGTGTGGTGTCGATTAGCCGTAATCTATCTGACAATGATCCTGTAAATTGGCTCGTCCGCTTTGGTATGGTTGTGTTCCTTGACTTCCCGTAGGTGTTAATCATTTTCGATTTTTTGTTGACACTATACGATCGATCATACGTCGGATCAGTATTTGTTTTACCTGAAATTAGTTAAATTATGTTATTTCAACGTTGTAATAAATTGAAATCATAAATAGCTATTTAATTATTATTACCCAGTGATAACTTAAACAACATTAATGATTGATTTTTAAGTCTAAATAAGTTAATTAATAAAATATATATTATGACGTAATCTACTTTCAATATGCTACATTTTACATGGATTCGTTTTCAATATGAATCTTGTCTTGTTAGTAGTTTCATATTGAACTATTATAAGCTTATAATTTATTTTCGTAGATTTGTTTATGAAACCAGAAGATTTTGAAATAACGTTTACTAATTTCGGTATGACTCACTTTTAGACGTGGTCGTTTCGGTCGGCTGTGTCTTGGGAGTCTTTGACATGCGACTCAAACTGCCAATTCCAGATGTCTTTCGCCTATTTCTCTGTATTCTTTGGATAATCGGAGTGCCGCTGAAAACATATTTTTTTTTTCATTGGAATGAAAATTAGTTCATTTGTATAAAAAAGCAATTGATATAAGAGTATATTAAATTTGTTGCAAGAAGCTATTCAAAAGTTAGAATTAAGTTTCATGTATTATTTTTTTATTTTATATATCAAACATTAAATGAAAATAAAGTAAACAATAAAGTTAGTTTCTTGAAGACTGAGACTGTTGTAGATACAGACAAAACATATTGATATATTGACTAGCATTCAAAACTTCAGAAATATTGTACCGTCAGCGAATAATTGGCAATTATCACTCATTCTCGACGCCAGTTGATCTCTTTTGTTAAAATATCAGACTATCAAACCGTTTTCGGTTTCCGGTATGTTCAAAATGTTTTTCATACATTTCTTAGGACACTAATTTTCACTTTTCGTTTGAATATGATTTATGCTATGAAAGACTTTTTACTTGGTGGTAGAGCTTTGTGCAAGCTCGTCTGGGTAGGTACCACCCACTTATCAGATATTCTACCGCAAAACAGCAGTACTTGGTATTGTTGCGTTCTGGTTTTAAGGGTGAGTGGGCCAGTGTAATTACACGCACATGGGACATAACATCTTAGTTCCCAAGGTTAGTGGCGCATTGGCGATGTAAGCGATGGTTAACATTTGATACAATGCCAATGTCTATGGGCGTTGCTGACCACTTACCATCAGGTGGACCAGGTTCGTCCGCCAACTATGCCATAAAAAAAAGATTTAACGTTTAAATTAATTTGTCTAAGAAATGTATCCAAAAAATCATGCCTAACGAAGAACTCGTAAAGCCAAACGGAATCAATGAGCGTCAACATTTATTGTTTCGTGATATGCCTTTTTTCGCTAATATCATTTGCATCTACAACGTTTAAAACTTGACTAAAACATATCAAAACTTTCACGCTGTACATTTTCATGTTACAACAGCGTCAAATAATGGTCGAAAATGTAATTTGTCAAAGAGCCCTCAAATAATCAATCTTCAGTTTTGACACACCATATAAACGACAAATTTATCGATTGGTCAATGGATAGTCAAATGCAAATTTTAACAATTAATACTCATCAATTATCGACGTCACATTCGTAGCCTCGTAGCGATCGTATTTGCACGTAAAATCTAAATCGATATTGAAAGTGATTGATGAATGAAATGATGAAACAAAAAATGCCAATCATTTAGATATTTCATTTTTGATTATCATATGAGATTATATATTATAATAATCAGGTAAGGTATTATGTTTGCAATCCGACTGCTTGAGAAGGGGGATTGTGTTTCCGGGCGTAAGCATGAATGCATGTGTTTGTACAATTATTAAGCACGTTCTGCAGCCAAGTCGACTCAAAGGATTTATATAATCTGTGGTTAGATTCTTTGTAGGTATGTGTGATACACGTTATTAGAGTTGTCAAAATATCTAACATTACTAAAGCTATAACTGTTCACAAAAAATGACTTAAGATTATTTAACATCTTCCAAATTCAGGATAAAGTATTTGATTGTTTGTTCGAATTTATACGTTTTGACGAAACCAATAAAAATAAAACTTTTCATTTCAACATCAAGAAAATAAAGCTCCTTTGTTTTTTTTTTCAGTTTTGTTTACGTAATTTTTCCTTTCTGTTTTCAACGACGTTGTTTAATTAATATTTCATAATTTATTAAAAGGTCAAAAGTAACTCTTTCGTCATATAAAACGACGATTTTAACAATTGTTAAAAAATATGTAGCATTAATTAAACTTCACGTACAAGAAAAAGATGTAAACAAAATCAATATCCATTTATTTTCCTATAATTGCACGATAACGTATCCTTTTCACTGACAGCAATTTCGCGTCACACGAAAAAAAAATGTATATTACACCGTCATCGCATATTCATATTTGCATTTTACATATAACAAAATTACATTTCGTTCAAACTATAATTTGTTATTTTAAACTTCATTGTAACTATATTATTTGTAAAGTTATATTATTTACCAGAGAACATTTCGTAAGAGTCGACTTAATTGAAATTTAAATAAAACAATTCAAATGAATAAAAAAATAAAATAAAAATATCTAATTTTTTTCGAAACTAACGAAAAATACCAATCAGAAATCTTATAATTAACGAATATTAAATAAAATAAGTTAAAAATACATAATACATTTGCTTTTTTAATAAATTAACATCTTTTAATTTAAAAAAAATTGAGATACCGCTTCTGTCATGATATTAAGCCAATACTCACACGAGGTGACAAAAAAGTAGAGTATTCGACACCGACGCACCCAGTAACTCGCTGTACTGTACGCGTGCGAGCAATTCAAACGCCACTAGAAATAGACGTGTAAGTTAAGGTATTCACTTGATATACATCATTCGTTAGGCATTGTTTCATGTTGTTTTTTGATGCATAATCTGTGATTTGCAGAAAAATGCTGAGCCGCAATATTTTCAACGAACTCATCTTTGATTGACCCATCGTTGATTTATATTCATTACGATATAGAGAGGATAAATTGAAGTTATTGTTCGAATGATTATTATCATATTGTACGTACAATGCAAATGAAGTTTTCTTACAGTTTTGGACAGATAATATTAAGTATGTACTGATAATGAATTAAGATAGATACGAAATCCACTCTTATAATCCGATGGAACGGCACTGCGACTAATCAAGGAAGGACATCAAGGAAGAGTAAAAAACCGCTGACTACCTAACTTCTTGATAGAAAACTCGAAGACTTATTGGCCTAACCCCGTACTATACTGGCCAGCTACTAGACTAGGTGGACTAGTGGTGGTCAGGGCTTTGTGGATGCACGTCTGGGCAGGTATCACCTACTCATCAGATATTCTACCGTTAAACAGCATTCATTATTTTGTTGCGTTCCAGTTTCAAGAATGAGCGAGCCAGTGTAACAACAAGCACAAGGAACATAACATCTTAGTTCCCAGGATTGGTGATGTACGGAATAGTTAATATTACTTTAATTGTCTACGGACGGTGTCGACCACTTATCATCAGGTGGCCTATTTGCAAGACCCCTGGCCTATTTGCAAGTCCCCTGGCCTATTTCATAAAACCAAATTTCAAGATATTTTTGTACCGCAAACAAATTTTAATGGATTTAGAACCTAGAACCACAGTATCTGCAACCATTTACGCTAGCCACCAGACAAACGAGGCACAAAACTCCGTTATATTGCACCTGTTATAATCTTTAAAAAAAAATGCATTTTTAGTCTGTTCTGTCTTCAGTTATTAATAATTTCGATGCATGTCAGTTATAATTCCTGGTAATTTAGTTATTTAAGAATGACATAAACTAGTACTTGATAATATCATATTAGGATTAATAGATACGTGACTTAAAACAACTGACCGTAAAGCAATTATACCGATTTAAGCATAGACTACCCGGTTTACGCAAGCTCATCTAGATACCACTCATTAAACTCGTTGGGTACCCACCCACTCATTACCTATACCGTCAAACAGCAAAACTTTGTTTATGTTTGTTGCATTAGACAAGATGAGCGACCAAAATTATGAGCCTGTTTTTATATAGCAAGATATACAACAAATGCGACTGAGACTCGCGTGTAGGGTTTCGTATATATAAGCTAACATACATTCAGTATAACTTTGAAGTTATATTAAATACAATTGACGAAATACGGAAATATTTTATGTAGCAGACACATTAAAGTTAGGAATTATTGATTAAAATTTGCTTAATCGAATATTGTTATAATTTAATTTTTGTGTCTTTGGCAAGGTACTAAGTAGTTATGTATTTCCTCTACATATTAATACGTTTAAAATAAAACATATAATCAGGACGATTTATTACTATTAACTATTTCAATTGCCATGACTATAAACGCATGCATACTTATAAATGCAAATCAATTCAAGCATTTGGTACATTAACATGTTTTTGCAAAATTTAATTACAATTATGTTAAAAACGATTAGATCGAACAACGATCAAATATAATAACACAAACAGCGATGAAATCTGATATTGAACTATGCCCCATTATCGCAAAAGAAAAGTGACTCTCAATGTTATCTATACATATAATAAATCTGTAACTGGTCGATGTCTGTACATGGAAGATAAATGAGTAAAACTTTTATTGGGGGTCTTTATAAACCCAATAGAACCCAAAAAAAAGATTAATATAATTTTTGTCCGTTTGTCTGTGTGTTTGTGCACGCTAATCTTAAAAACGGCTTAACGGATTTGAGTGCGGTTTCCACTAATGTATTGTGGCTAACTTTACTTAACATTTAGTGTTTGTTTTATTTCAATCGGTTCATAAATAATAAAATTATGTCAATTTAAAGATACACGTAGAACATTTATTAAAAAATGGTTATGGTCAAACTGAAAAGAGATTAAATATTACATGTAATATACACTTTTGCTTTTGATTTATCCTATATTTTGTCCTATAATTTTTAATCTCTTTATTTATTTATTAAAAGTTTAGTATCACTACTAAAAATCAATAAATTATTATCTGTAGGAAAAGGACGCGCGCACTGTTAGTTGTCAAAATCAAAAAGTTTTGTTAACAATTTCGTGTTTTCAGTAGCTTCAAAACTAATATTGCATATATATTGTGTGTATCTTTATGATCTCATCTTATATCTTTCATAACAGTACGCTTTAAGTCTGCGTGTGAGCAAGTCAGTTAACTCAGTGACAATAATTAATACGTAAATAGTATATAGGTGTATAAACAAAGCCTAAAAAACAACTATAACAATAATACATGGTTTTAGAAGTGCTTGCTTTAAACATCAACGTGGTATATGACTTCTTAAAACTTTAAATAGGTATAATTTTTTCGTAAATTCGTGTTTCCTGTCAAAATTTTTAAAACGGCAGATAAAAATTCAAACGTTTTACCTACCGAAGTTTTTTTCTAAAGAACGAAATAAATAACAATTTAACGTGGAAAAAATGGCAACCATATTTTGAACTATATTTATTAGCCACTGGATATACATAAGGAGTGTAAATAGAGAAAAATAGCAATTTTGTTACACTCGATTGGTGGAAAAGGTGTCGGAATGTTCAATTCATTCAACATTAAAATAACAGAAAATACTTTAGAATACCTCGTTAATAAATGTAACAAGTATTTCGAACCGAGGAAAAATGCCTGACATGTATTTTTTATGAGAAAACAAAGCAAACACGAAAATATAACCAACTTAATTACGAGTTTAGAAAATTTCAGTTTAAAATGCGATTTCGTTGAATTAATAGTCATTGGTCAGTGATAAATTTACAGCGAATATTTGTTAGAGTAGCTCGCCAAACATCAAAGATTATTACAACGATCTGATCTGTCACTAAAGAAAGCTATAGAGATAGCTAAAATAGTAGTGATCGAACAACAAAATACGGAGCACATAAATAAAAGCACTGAGACGTCGTCATCACCGTAATAATGGACCACCACCACAATAATGGATGACAATATTATCAAACATGATATTTGGTTCCACCTGCCAATAATTATGGCTTGAAATCTACTAGGGTTGACATTAAGAGCTAAAGATTGCTCACTCCACTCAAGAATGATATTGAAGTCATTATTCATCCTTGCGATAGCCATAGGTGACAAAATTATAATTAAGTCTACTAAGATATTGATTATAAATATTTAAAAAAAATCAATGCAAAATTAATAATGATAGAAATATTAGAAATGATAGAAATAATAATGTATTAATTTATATAATATGAATGTACCAGCCTTCTTAATATTCAATATTTTAGTTTGTTATAAATTTGCTACTGTAGTCATATTCTTACTTGCTTGCCTTTTAATTGTATTTGGTTAAAAATATATATAATATAAATAATATATAAATCATTTATTTACTACCCTTTATTGGTCTTACTCAATGTTATGTGTTATTTTATATACATAATGCTATCACAAATGAGTGTCATCTCATTTTTGTTTGTTAAAAATAATTAATGAACACTTAACCTACCAGAGCGGTCAAATAACTGCTTTTGAACCTTTAATCAAAATTGTTATATAGGTGCTTTTTTGTATATTATATACTTTTTCTATATGAAATGACCGCTTAAGTAGTAGTCCATTGAAAAGTTACATTTGGGGTTGCGTTTTTTAGAGGACGCAATTTTATTTTTTTGATGTGTAGGGGGGGTCAGTTTAAAGCTAAAACCAAGTTTGTGGGGTCGCCACCCTTGTCCCACGGCCGCCATCTTGAAAATAGGGGTTGAAATGGTTTTTACGATTTATCTCTTAAACTATTTATTTAATAAAAAAAATTGTGAACATTTTTTGTTGCAAATTAAATTCTCTACAACTTTGGTCTAGTAACTTTTTGTCGTAGAATTATAAATAAATAAGTTATAAGCGATAATCTTCAGAAATTCGAGAAAAAAAATTATATTTTTCGATGTAACTTTTTTTTTAATCATTTTACGATAAAATGATATCTGACCATTTTTGTAGATCGTTTTTTGAGGAACAACTTTTATTTGCATCATTTTTTCATTAAGTCAATAGCTAAGGTTTTACAGCGCTCCGAAGTGAGTACTATTTTTCAGTACTCTTAACTATACCTATATTATACGTGTGTACTAATAATATGTCATCAGTTATTGTTTTTTATTTTTTATTTTGTTATTATAACTTTTTTAATTACAAATTAGCAACATTATTAATAATTTGGCGCGTTTTTTTACGTGGTATCCCCAGTAGGCATAATCCACGGTGATTTTCTAAATTACAACTACTCCGTCCTCAGTCGTTTCGATGGACCAGGCTGCGGCTCACTTCACGGAAGTGATGGAATAATAGAAAAAGCACGCTTAACAAGTCTAGATGCTATTAAAAAAATATAGTTATCACTGAAGTTTAAATCGTGTCTAAAATTATTCGAAATTGTCTTCACAATTAAAAACAGAGTAAAATACATCCGCACGTGGAGAAATATGTAGCACAACTAAAAGATATAGGTTAAACGACAACTTCAACACAATTTTATTAGCTATTACAATAAGAGAGGTTAGGAATAATAATAATAATAACAATAGCAGGTAGCTGTTCTTTTGTTCCCTCATGGTCACTTGGGTATTTTCTACCTGAACAATAAAAAATAGTACTCACTTCGGAGCGCTGTAAAACCTTAGCTATTGACTTAATGAAAAAATGGTGCAAATAAAAGTTGTTCCTCACAAAACGATCTACAAAAATGGTCAGATATCATTTTATCGTAAAATGATAAAAAAAAAGTTACATCGAAAAATATAATTTTATTTCTCAAATTTCTGAAGATTATCGCTTATAACTTTTTATTTATAGTTCTACGACAAAAAGTTACTGGACCAAAGTTGTAGAGAATTTAATTTGCAACAAAAAATGTTAACAATTTTTTTTTATTAAATAAATAGTTTAAGAGATAAATCGTAAAAACCATTTCAACCCCTATTTTCAAGATGGCGGCCGTGGGACAAGGGTGGCGACCCCACAAACTTGGTTTTAGCTTTACACTGATCCCCCTACACATCAAAAAAATAAAATTGTGTCCTCTAAAAAACGCAAGGTGAGGCCTAAAAAATGTAACATTTCAATGGACTATAGCTCATTGAGATATGTGTCAAGTTCAATACACAACATTTGTTTTAAATCCCCTTATTTTTTTGTTTAGTTAAATGATTATGCCTTGATTAAGTCCGATTTTATTTAGTCTCTGACAGAAGAACCTTTTCTTTTACTTTATACTTTATATTAGTACTCATAAAAGAACATAAATCTATAGCAAAAAACTAATTAATAAATAAATTATCCATACATATAAATAAAATTGAAATTTCTGTCTGTGATTTCAAAATAACTGCCTGTTTCAAAGGCTATTTACGATTTACCAAAACCAAAGCAATATTTTTTTTATTTTTTTACGCTGTCTGTCTGTTTGTTCAGGCTAATCTTTCAAACGTCTTAAAATTACAAATAACCGAATTATTATAACAACTATTTCAAGGTTCGGTTTAGTCTTTATTTCATCAAAATCAGATGAGTCTATCAAAAGTTATAAAAATATGTATTTTCGTTGTTATCTATACACATTATATAATGACTTTTCCTGAACGATTCATTATCACAGACCCTAATAAACCACGGAGGTTAGAAACTTGAAATTTTGGCAGTTGATACATTTTATAATGTAAACACCCACTAAGGTAGGATTTCTGGAAATTCCACCCCTAAAGAGTTGAACGATTGTTTAGAAACCTGTAATTTTTAAAGTTACAAGCATAAAAATTAATATACAAGCTTAATAAATAAAAATGTATTTCAAATCTACCCCCTAAGAGGGTAAAGAAGGGGTTGAAAGTTTGTATGAGGATTCCATAATTTTTGATGTAAGAAGAATGATATTTAATATAAACGCTACGCATACGTATTTCGTCGTTTTTAGAAATTCAATATATAAAAAAAAATATATAAAATAGGAATTTACTATTTGTGTTTTTTGATTGAATTAATAAACATGTATTTCGAAGTTTTAGAAACATTTATTTTTGTTTTGAAGAGTTGGGTGTGAAATTAAAAATATACAATATCTCCTAGCGAGATATATATATTTTTATACGAACTTCAATGTTAGTGAAGTTTTGATAAAAAAAAAACATATTCCATTATTGCCATGTGTACCACTTAATTGGTAGTCCCTAAGTTTTACCTCAACCTGACCCTTAAAGCCTAAAGAGTTAGTTTTGTTTAATCTAAGTTTGATAAAATAAAAAATATATTCGTACGCTTGCTCATTTACATTAGTAACTATATCTAACGTCGTGGATAGATGACCGAGGTATTTAAGCAACAGAATTGTAGACCAGAAGACATGTTCATGCTTCTTACTTTAAAATCACATACCAATCCAAATTTCAAATAACCGTTTATCCTTTACTTATACTTAAGCGCGAGCGAAACCGCGGGCAGCTGCTAGTTGATAATATAAACTGGGTGAATTGATTAAATATAAATAGATACTTTATTCAACTAGGCCGATACGAGCACTTTTGCGAAATGATCATTTTACAGAAATAAATAAATCGTATAGTTATCACCGGTTTGCGGTGTCCTTTTGGTTCTGGTGTGTTATTTTCCGAAAATTCAAATTACGAGATCGTTTTATATTATTAACACTATATATTATATTTATATTATTAAAAACTCGACTGCCTGGTTGGTCTAGTGTCTAGATATAAGGTCGCAGACCCGGTGGTCCTGGATTCAATTCCCAGATAAACTAAGGTTTCGATTCCGGAAAGTCGATACATGCATCCTGGGTATTCGTACCTGTAATAAAATCCCGCAGGCGCTAATGATTTCGCCGATAAATTAATTGAAAACGTTACGACGCCGTTAATAAATTAGGCTTATTATTCAATACAAAATTATATAATAGCCTGAATTATCTCACGTTGATTTCCATGAACAAAATAATTTCGGTTACGGCGGTCAATCTCAATAGAGATTAGCCAACTGCGCAGGAGATATTATAGTGCACAAGTATGTGAGCAGACACAGGTGCACTCTCTCTTCCCTAGCTCTCATAATCCGATGGGACGGCAATCCGACACGACCGGAAAGAGTTCAGGCGCAGGACCAACGGCTTTACGAGGCACGGGAGTGTACAACATCCAACTTCCAGACTCCGGGCTGTTACTGAGAATTTACTGACAGAAAAACCCAATAACTTTATATTGGTCCGACCTGGGAATTGAACCCAGGACCACCGGGTCTCCGACCTTATATCTAGCCACTAGACCAACGAGGCAGTCAACATCTATATAATTACACCGAAATACTATGATATAATAGACGAGGTACATCAATATCAGTTTTCTTAACTTTTCTAACAACGTACGCTCGATCAGCCATGCTATTAGTGAAGATAAATGAGATTTTATAAAAGTTACAAATCTAAATTGATTCTTAAAATACTGCATTATCATCGGTTACATAAAGATCAATATTTTGTAGATTTTCGGGTAAATGATTTTTTACAAATCAATTAGCTATGTATAAACGATTATGCATTATTTATTAGTTCAAAAAGGCCATAAATAACAATAGAAAAGGATCGATGAATTTTTTTAGTTCTAGTCTAGAAGCTTTTATTCCATTGATAGAAATTTATTGAATCATTTTACTTAAATATGATGCAACGTCTACAGATCGTTTTAAATATATTTGTAGTAATGTTTTAGCTTTTACAAAAACGTTTCGTGTCCTATACAATCATGAGCTTCACAAAGGTCCACAGATATCAGGTATGAAATATATGATCTCTATTAATCGTGTTTATCAAGTGCTGTTCTCAATGTTTAGTGTAGACATTTACTAGAGGAATCATCTTTTTTCGAATCTGTTTGTTCGCTTATATTTATGACAATTCATTTGATTGTCTATTATTAATGTCACGTGTATCATGTATAAAGGTTTCTCATAGTATCATTATCGTACAATGGACTGCACGCAAGTGGTATCGACAATCAGCTAATTACAAATCAATAAATTACGTATTTAATATTTCGAATCGTATATCACACTACAAACACGAGTCAAATTAATCATTGTAAAAGAGTACCGGGCTACAAGGTGCGAGCCATCCTTCCCAGCTAGGCGTTATGGACCAAAATCGTTCTTTTTAGGGTTCCGTACCCAAAAGGTAAAACGGGAACCCTATTACTAAGACTTCACTGTCCGTCCGTCTGTCTGTCTGTCCGTCTGTCACCAAGCTGTATCTCATGAACCGTGATAGTTAAACAGTTGAAATTTTCACAGATGATGTATTTATGTTGCCGCTATAACAACAAATATGCCGCTATAGCTAAAAACACAATAAAATAAATATTTAAGGGTATGTCCCATACAATAGACCTGACTTTTTTGGTGTTTTTATAGATAATGAGCCTATCGTGCGCGAGTCCGACTCGAACTGGCCGGTTTTTTCTATTACACGATTGCAAACAAGGCCACAAGTTTAATACAGTGTTAGTATGCACCCTCTGGCTACTTTAAAAACTATATTGCTTTGTAAGTGTGGCAGATTTCATAGACGACCGCAATTTATGTTTCGCCAAACGTAAACGTAGAATAAATAAGAGGTGAAATTACGATTGCTATAAAATGAAATGGCGTCTGATTACTTCCGAGTATAATTGTGACATTATACGGTTGACAATTAATTATAGATACAGAGAATAGACTGGACTCCTAAAAAATAACCTCCTAGAATGAAACAAAACGAATTTGGAAAAATATCTGTTTCCTATCTATGAATGGAGCTATTAATTATACGATCGCGAAATTTCAAGTGTTGTCAAAATAAGTAAGTCAATTTGCCCTCTTATATATGATATTAACCAATCTAGATAGAGACAACTACGGGCCAAACGAACCTTTTGTCTCGCTCATTCCGTCATCACGATCAATTCTCTACATCTGTATCTAAACAAGAATCTTTATCAGTTGAGGGTAGTTTGACAATTTATTATTAATTTTTGATTCTCGATAGGACTTCGTTTTGATATAAGCTGGTATTTTAGTTTTTGTACACTTAATCCTGGTAACTATAATCAAAGAACGATTCGCTTCGCTTACGAATTGAAGAATTCGATTATCCGTAAATAAAACGGATCGTTCCTTTAATACGACCGGGCATAATACACTAGCAACCAACTCAAATGACAGGTGACACTTGAATACAAGAAAAAGTAATATTTTGCATTTTAAAACGTTGGAAAATGGAAAACTTATTCCTAAAAAGACAATCATAAAATACTCAACATTTCTTATACATTTTACTTGGGTTCTAACTGAGGTCATAACTTATTTATTTTGCCTAAATAAATAGTAAAATAACAGCCTGTGAATGTCGCACTGCTGGGCTAAGGCCTCTTCTCCTCTTGTGAGGAGAGGGTCCAGTGGTAAGAACACGTGAATCTTAACCGATGATCGTAGGTTCAAACCCGGACAAGCACCACTGAATTTCATGTGCTTAATTTGTGATTATAATTCATCTCGTGCTTGACGATGAAGGAAAACATCGTGAGGAAACCTGCATGTGTCAAATTTCACTGAAATTCTGTCACATGCGAATTCCACCAACCCGCATTGGAGCAGCGTGGTGGAATAAGCTCCAAACCTTCACCTTAAATACATAATGCCAGTTAAAATCCGAATAAAATATATTAAATAGGACAAATCGAAAGCCGTATCGAAAAAATTTAAAAATATTTTTACACACCTGTTCGATGTAACCGTGTACATCGCCTCTGCGCGATTCTCAGTCTTCACCTCTTTCTTAATAATCGATCTCTTGTTGTCAATCATTTTGTAATTATCACAATTAAGTTTTTTATCGAAGGCCGGAACTTTTATGTCACCTGACGTGTAACTTGGTACCTCTGAAAAAACATATCATCAATGAACTATGTCATATATATTTTTATATACGCACCCTGACTGTTTAAGTTGAATTAATAATTAAAAAGAAAAAATAAATAAAACAGTTCTATATATTATATTTATCTTCTCCCACGTTTATATACCGAACATATATTAATGAAAACATTTCTCATTTCGCTTTTAATATTAATATATATTATGAGCCAAGAAACAGAAACGCATTCATAGTTGCGGTTGATGTTTATTTAGACCAAATAAATACAGTGAAGGCTATAAATGAACTCCACAAACATAGTTCGTAAAACAGTTTTCGTTTCCACGTAATTAAAATGTAATACTTTTTGCATTTCGATATAAAAAATAATCTGAAAGCGCGTTTTGTATTAATTAAATTTGACGAATATTGTAATGGCGTATTTCAATGGCCGTGATTTCGTTTTTTTTTTTTTAATACAATTTCAATAATAGTGTGGTATGTACTTTTTTTATTTTTCAGATAAATTACCGAGGAAAGGTGTTTTCGTTTAATACATTAAATAAATTACATTATTTACTAAGATACAACGAGATGCTGCTTACCTGGTTCCCTAGTCGTTCTTGCTATCCCGAAAGTTCCCTGTCCAAAAGGTTTATTGTTATCAAAAATATACGAATTTCCTTTATCTGGTAAAAGCAGTTCTGTAAAGCTATTTAACATAATCTGAAAATGAATTTAATTGACAACATAAGGAGAGGATTTCGCAAAGAGCCAATACCGGGTATGGAGGGAACAGGGGTGGAATTCAAAATATAGTAAGTTTAATTGCAAAGAAAATGTAAAAACGGTCGAACTCATGGCGGCGAGTTCTAAAGACCTCAGACGATATTTAAAATGAATATAAAGTAACAATCTCATTCCATATAACGTCACAAACAATCGATATGAATTCCTATAAATGTTAATTAATTTTACTTCATACGGCTCTTTAGGCACGGCGTCCAAATTTCCGATAAATTGGCATATTCGTTTTTCAACCGGAAGAGTAGTCAAAGCATTTTAACCTCATTGAATTCGTATTATAATTTTTTTTCAACGTACCAATTTAAATAGTACTAACATTGTAGAATTGCTTACACAATCAATTAAGTAGATAATGAATTTAATTTAGCCATGTAATGAGACATAATTTTTTGAATGGGAATAACGAAACTTTAAATAAATTTATGGTTTAGGAATAAAGCATTTTTAAGCTTATAATTTAATGACTTACATGAGAAGCGCCTTGTTCGTTCTTAAGGATGCCCGATGTGATCGTTGACGTTGGTGTGAATAGAGGAGGATTGACAGTGTGCCGTTGACTCAATCCTATTCTTCTGTCCATTCGAATTAATTTTGCCTTAAGCTGGAATCATATGCAGAGACTATATAATATATTCCACTAGCGTTAATAATAGCAATTATTTCTACATTTATTCATATAATCCCCACAGTCCAACAACATATTTGTTGATAATTGCAAGTCAGAAAATAAATTCATATTGTATATAAGAAAGAAAATATGTGTATTAATTTAAAAAAAAAAGTTTTAAATAAAAATAATACTTGTCCAATGTATATCAAGTGTTTTATTTTTATTTCAAAAATTCTTCACATCTATAACGTTACAGCTACATCTAATCTTAATATATATTAGTAATTTGTGCTGTCATAATCTAAATCTAATATACTAAAATTTTATATGATCTACTATTAAAAATCACCTGAATAGAGATTTACAAAAATAATTTAAACCTTTAGTAAATCTCTAGCATGCTAGTCTAAAGACGAAATTTTCTATTCAAAACCAAATAATTATTAATGGAACCTAATATTTGTACTAATTATAATTGTTTTAATGTATAATTAATTAATATTCTACAGTATTATTACACAAAAATGTATCATTATTGATAAGTGTACAATTGCAGCAAGCCCAGATGATTGACAAAAAAAAATCATATAATTTTTTCAGCAATTCAATATAAAATCAAAGGCAGCAATCGATTTTTTTTTTTTGCTAAATAATACTTTTTAGTAGTGTTGCGTAGCAAATATATGATTTATATGTTAAAGATAGCTATATAATCGGGCCAAATATAGGGCGCATTCATTTACAAAATAACTTGAAATGTTTGTTTTTTCTTTTGTTTACATAACATACTGTCGACTAATATGTAGATTTCATATGACTTATTTTAAACTTGCCATTGATTTTAACCCAATAATATGGTCCAAATAAAAAAATAATGTATATCATAATAAACATAACTTTTTACAACTTTCTATGGTCAATTTTTTATCTTTCACATGCAAAGCTCTTTCTTCTCTTATTTTAAGTAATTTATAAAATACATACAATAAATTGATGTTTATCAAAATTTGTTTCACAGAGGTAATAAATACAAATTTTAACGGGCGGCTGTGTTACAATTCGCAAAAGCAATGTTGTAACATGAAAAATGGAAAATCTATTACATGATTCATAGCTCACTTTTTTAATAATTATTTCATTTTTTTTGCTAATTACAAATTTTTCATAAACTTGAATTTTAATGAAAATTTTGATAACAACAGTAACAATTATATTAATTTAAAATATATTTTCATATGACTATATTTATACAAATGTGTAATAAATTTGTTGTTCATATAACATCTAGGGTATATAAAGTATCCTAAAAATTATAGTAACAGTAATGCATTGCAACATTTAGCAACAACTTGTGTAAATAACTCCAGTCGCAGTGCCGCATCTATTGTTTAGTATTTTTAATACTATAAAAAATTATGAAAACACAAGGTTAGATTCAAACTTAGCTTTTCTCAAAAAACCTTAAATTTTAACATAACATTTCATACAATTTAATTTCATTAAATATAAAAAAATATTTATAAATAAGCTATAAAATAAATTATTGAAGAATTCGCAAATTTATTAAACATAAATGAATTCAAGCTTTTCTGCATTTTAAGTTAATTATATAAATTAAAACTTATGCAAAAACGGTAAATGAATAATTACCTCTGACTTCTGTCAAATGACAGAGGAAACATAAATAATGTAGCAGTTAGCAAGCCTTTGCAAATAAAGCTGTGATTTTAACAACCTTGACGCTAGTGAAATAAAGCAGATTAATATTTTTTTTATTTTTTTTTGTTTATATATAATCTCAGAGCAGTCTATGTAAATGTACTAATCTAACATACAGATTATGCATGTTAAAAGCGCTTTAGTTATATATATATAACTAAAGCGCCTTATAGTTATAGTAATATACTTTTTTCAGCAAAAGCACTAATTCTATTGAATTTTATTAATGGAGTACACAATTGTCATATTAATAATGCATGTTTTCTTAAACAATGTAAAGCTTCCACTATATCTATATTTCCAATCTGTCAAATATGCTATTTGTATGTAAACAAAGCATAACATGCATAATATATTAAGGTCTAAAAAAACTGTTTTTTTGGAGCCAGATAAATAACTTACGGTATCATTTTCCTGTTTCAGAGTTTGGTACAATTTATCTCTTTTGGTAATAAGTTCGTTTTGTTGCTGAATTAGATCCAAATGATAGATTAACAGATCTTTAAGCTTTTTGTTCTGGTTCTCAGAAATAGTAAGCTTATCTGTTAGTCTTGTCACATCAGAACTTGCAATCTTTTTCTCTTCTGTCGTAACACAATGCGTCGATACTTCAACTTCTTTCTCCAAAAGAAGAGGCTGCCTTCTTTCTGAACTTTGAGAATGACATGCGTAGATGTGATCGAAGGGAAAACTCAGCAATCCATCTTTTGCATCCAACTGGTTTAATGTTGACAGCTCCGCCGAGAAATTCACCAAATTCGTTTCATTTACGCTACTGCGACTGTTCATTTTTATAGAAAGCCGATCGTAAATCACTTACGACAAGCCTGCCGGCTGTCAAATCCTATCTAACCAAATTTGCACTTGTCCGTAACATTACAACGGCTTTTTATTTCTTTGTGCGACACATACGAGTTCGCGAGGAGAAAAATATTGCTCACATTCATCGGGTATTACATTGTCAAAACAGCTACAATTCTACGTACATCTACTCTTATGTTCTGACATATCTTTCACGCACATGTAAAATGATAATAGACGCAACTATACAACTGTTCCGTGGATAAAAGTTAGGGCAATAATTTGTCACAGAGCACGACATTCGAAAAAATAAATATGTAATTGATTTTACTGTTTAATTACATCACTTGTAGAATATCAAGTTTTCATGTCAATCATATAAAATTTATAACAAAATTCATCAACTAGCGTCAAGGCGTCAACCGTAGACATTTTTAACTTTTTTATTTGCATTGTCAGAGGTCAGGGGCAAAGGAAACGCTCAGAAAAGGCCACCTGTCTTTAACCATAGACAATCCAACCGCATTTTAGATAAATTATAAATAAATAATAAATATTCTTCTGCGTAATATTTAAATTCTCCAACAACTGTAAATAATTATAATTCGCTAGAAACAAACAGAAACCACAAAAGTATTAACGATCTAAAAAAATATAGCTTAATCAAATATTCTTTGAAAAATGTTACTAATTATTATTTTTAGGATAGTGCAGAATTTGTTAGTATAATGAAAGTATTTTAATTAATAAGCCCAAAAAATATTTCAGGTGCATGTGCATAGACAAGTTATAAATTTATCAATAATAAGTCTTCTGAAGATCTTTTACGACGTAAAACTATAACTTTTAGTTGATGTTCTATTTAGTAATATTATCACATGGTAATAGTTTAAAACATATTTAATTATACTTTAATTTGCCGTTTAAAATTAATTGATTATTATTTTGTTATTATATTAAATTACATTATGATATCAACGTGCGAATTCAAAATCTTAATTTATTAAAGAATCATTAAACTTGTGGAGTGATATTCTGTGGTATATTCGAAAAAGAAAGAAATGAAATCTTAACTGATCTTATTATTCCACTCAATAACACCGTTATATTTTTACAAAATATAACGAACAATATTAAAACAATATTTTAATGCAGTAATTTTTAAAATTACTCTACCGATCAGCCAATCGTCATCCAGCGTTGGACCCAATGTGTACCAAAGTTCCCGGTTCTCCGCCTCCCGCGTCCGGTTTGGTCTCGCTATCTTCTTTGTCATCGGCCCACTTTGTTGGACGCCATACACTGCGTTTGCCGAATCTCTTTCTTCAATCTAGGACTCATCGACGTAAGTGACCAACCCACTGGCACTTCAGCCTACTAATTATGCAAGCTATGGCAGTAGTGCGTTTATTCACCGGATAATCTCATTCCTCAGAATATCTTTGAATTTTATTTCAAAGCGCAACTCCGAGCATAACTCGTTATGAGGCAGGCTGAGCGACTTTAAATTTGTGGACTAGTCCCGCAATTAATGTCCACGTTTCGGCTCCGTACTTCATGGCAGATAAGACGTATTTCTTGAAAACTTTCGTTATCAAACATTGGTGTATAAGCGACGTATAGACCTGACAATGGTTGCTAAATGCTACCCATCCTAAGCGAATTTTTCGTTCGGCTTCCTTCTCAAAGTTTTTCTTACCGACTTGAATGACATGATCTCTCGAAATCATGGTCGGTATATCGACCAACAATTTCAAGAGGTTTCCCTTCAACTTGCATCGGCGTCAGCACGACATGCCTTTACAGATTACCTTCGTTTTGTCCAAGTTTATACCGATACCATAAGGCCGAGAATACTGGCTTAGGCTACGCGTTCTAGTAAGTTGTTCCAAAGATTCGCCAAAGATGACTATATCGTCGACATACTCACAATATATTCGGCAAATCGAAGATTTAAGATGTACTCACCATTTACATTGATTCCATATCTACTCCAATCTATGGATCTATCTTGTAAATGTCTTCCATCGCGTCGATAAACAGTTTCGGAGATATGAAAACCCCTTTTTGGATAGATGGATCGTCTTACAATCATGGAATTGGACAGTCAAAAGCGGCGTTATACAAATATCTCAGTATCTCAATATATCTCCAATCATCATTGGTATCTCCGCAGTGCCTGGAGCATAGCCCAAGTTAAGATAGAAGCAAGGCCTTTATTGAAATCCACAATTGAAGCCATACATAACCTTTGTTTATCCTTCTCAGTCTTCTGATCCTGGTGCTGTTCGAAAAAGACGGCAAGCCATCTGTAATGGGTGGAACTCATCGTCGACTAGCAAGTCGGTTCTTGGCTACTGTTCAGACCTACTTTCCACGTGATCCAGGAGAGAGACCATAGCGTGATGGGTCTGAAGTTTTTCAAGAGGGCTTTGTCACCCTTACAGAAAAACACGACCACCTTTTTTAAATTTCTAAATAACAATCGGTCATTATTGTAAAGAAAGTCACAGTAATACCAAGCTCTGTATTTCTCTATCTTTCATGGGCTAGCCCACCAAAGCTAGTCGAATCGTTTAATCGATGTTTTATATGTAATATGTTTTATAAAACAAATTCGGAAGTACATTACAAAAACTTTAAATTTTATAGACTAAATTTGTTCAATTAATGAACTACAAAAAATATATATGTCAGCATTTAATTTTCCTTGTACGTTTTATTAAAAACCTACGACTGTCATGTTTGTCATTTATAATTTGTATATTTTTTACTTAACACTTCGCTAGTAGATGCTATTTTCATTTGAATAGATACAAGAGAACTAAAATATAAAATTACCTTTAACGGTACCTATGCCTTACCTAATACTAGCTTTATTATTATTATATATTTTTTAGTTTGTTTCCATTTTTAGGGTTCCGTATCTCAAAAGGAAAAAACTGAACCCTTATATTGTTGTCCGTCCTTCCGTCTGTCTGTTTGTCAAGACCCTTTATCTCGGGAACGCGTGGAGGTATGGAGTTGAAATTAAAACAATACACTCTATAGTCTCTTGAAGTTGTGAAAAAATCAAACTTCTAAGTTAAAGTAAAAAAAAAAGATACGGCCGCTCATGCCGCAAAAAGAGGCATTTATAGGGTATTCTCCGTTGACCTAGAACTATGAAATTTGGCAAGTAATACTGTCTTATACTTCAAGTATAGGGAAAAATTTGAAAACTCTTCTCGTCTTTATGCAAGGAACGGCAGCCCAAATTTTGAATTGAGTTAACCGTGTTATGTGGGGTATCGTATGAAAGGGCTTCATTGTCACAAGCTTAAAGAGATTTTTAATTATTTTTATGATAGTTTTCGATTTACGACGAAGAATGAAAAAAAACCTTTTCACATTTTTATAAGTACCTATACGTACGTACCTGATAATTTTGGTGTATGAAGTACCTAACAGTTTGCACTGTTATACGTACCTCTTTATTTAATTTAAAATTTTGTAATTAAACATAACCCTAAATATGTACCTACAAATTTGTATGGAACCATAGTGGGCGAGTCGGACTCGCACTTGTTATTTTGTAGTGAAAATATCGTTATAATAATATATATTTTATTTTTTAGTTATAATGATATAACTATGACTTGTGCGTTATGTCAAGAAAAGTAGATAATAAATAAATTAAATTAAAAAGTTATATTGTAAAATACAAAAACAATATAGATAAAATAGACGACCTAATAAAATGTTAAGAACATTTTGTAGACTTGCATTTTATGAGCGTTTTTTTAAATTACATTTCCCATTATTTTTTTTGGCAGCCGCTTACAAATAATAAACATAATTAAAGACATTTTTACCTATTTGTACATAATCTATTATATAGATACTTACCGACCCGCGTCGTGGTGGTCGTTGATTAGGCGAACGATACTCCGCATACCGATCGAATGTCTGTGGAGACTCAGTAACTCTACTAGGCCCGAAGTCCCAGCTACTTCCACCAATAGGTGGACTGGGGCTTCTTTGACGGGATGGCTATCGATCATATATTTTCATAGTAGGTATAAAAAAATACTCATTTTTCATGCATAGGTTCACGCATAGGTGGCACGAGTTCATAATTACTAACACTCACTTTGTCCAACGAAATCGTAGCATCGCGGTATATGATCACCAGAGTCATTCTCACAATTGTTTTTGGTGAAATTGACTTTCCATTAAAACTCACCACTTGACACCATGAAGTTATAATTGAGACAAATGACCAGAATGGCGCTACGTTTCCGATGGGCGTTAAATAGAAAACTTATTAGCTTATTATTGACTCAAGGAGAAAAATAAACAATATTAAAACTTCATTCCGAAACCATAGGCTCAATTTGATCCATTATATTTATAACACGTCATTATTTCATTTAGATTAATAAAAAAATATTAATATCTAAGATATAAGGAATCAGAAGGTCTTAAATAATTATAACAGTATAAGTTAAGAAGTATAAGATTTATAGACTTCACATTTTGATAAACCTGTAAAACGCTCACCCATAACAATGAAAAACATTTTTAATAAATCACTCTTCCACGAATAAATGGTTTTGTATTGCCTAATGTTTTAATAAAACGTGTGTAATATATAATAAAAGTATATATATATATATATATATATATATATATATATATATATATATAAAATCGGGCCTTTTGTGCTATACCATCTCTTTTACATTTTTATAATATTAATTACTTATTGCTATTATTTAAAAATCAAAGAGCATTCTAGCAAATTCTTATTAAGGATTTGATAGAATGCTTTGAACCAATCCAATATTAAACAAACATAGTTTTAATTTATTTCAAAGTAACAAATTTCTATGTCGTGAACCATTCCATCAACAAATAAACCTTCAATTCTCCCATATCTATCACAATTAGGAGAATTAATTGTTTTCATAAGAATTTCAAAGCTTTTTGATGGAATATGTAAGACGATGAGCAAATTCTACTATAGTTGTATGTAGAGCTGAGAATAGATTACTTTACAAAATATCAAAGGGCTCGTAATTAATACATGGTGGCAAGTGAACCGATATTTGTTAACGTTATAGTTATAACCACAAATATATCAACGTCTGGTTAACGTGTTTGCACACGTCCGCAAATAATGATGAACCAACCAAACGACGAGGGACGAGACATCAGTAATTAAAATTTGTCGTACCTATTGCAAGATTTGATTTAATATGAATTTATTTGCAAACATTGTTCCAAGATAAAAGCTTCAATAATGAGCTAGCTATCAGAATTTACGAAAGCCGTAATTAATCTGAAGTATAACACAACGCATAAATGCATAAAAAGATGTGATTTAAAAATAATAATAATTTAAAATGATTGTACTGTAAACGAATAGAAAACCGAGATTTTTTTGGATTTATAAAAATACTAATTTCCGCCCCGCGTTTGGGAAGAGGCATTAGGCCCTACCTTTCTGTGCCTACCCCGGACAACGTGTGAACATAATTTCATGTTGATCGGTTGAGCAGCTAAGACTTGAAAGCATAACAAACAAACTTACTTTCGCATTTATAATATAAGTAAGTAACCGTTAATATGAGCGAATCAAACGACGGTTGGCAATGAACTCGTTTATTATTAATATATAAATAGATTATAAATCAACTATTATAATGCCACCCTATACACATACACAACAGTAACTTTCATTAAAACAAAAAAAAAAACGGAATAGAAACTAATTACGAAGTTACAGTATCCGCATAAAAGCTATAATTATTGAAATGTTATCACAATTGAATAGAGGCAAAGTTTAACCCTGTACAAATTTAACAATGCCGACTCTCGCGCTCTGCCTATTGTATATCAAAAACAATAGAATCGTATCAAAGGTGATTCCGGAAAAGCGCAAATAGCAACATCATATATGAAACATACAAATTACTAGTAGTCGTTACTATTACATGGTATGTGAGTATTCTTATAAATTTATTTTCGCCGCGTAGACTTCAATACAGAAATTGTCACCATCCGTCGCATCCTATTATTTCCGACAACAACATGGGCGAAGTATAATAGGAAACTGATTGGATAAACTCGCCTACAAATGCATAAAATATATTTTAACCCTACACAATCGAATACAATGCATACTACTATATGGAGTACATGGTTGAGTGGATTTATTAACTGGATTTTTTTTACAGTACCTGCATTTGAAGCGGTTTTTTTAGTCTAGAGTTTCGATTTGTTGAATCTGCATATTTTACGTATTTGTAAAGTGCATGACAAAAGTGCAATTAATTTATAACGGGTAAGTGAGTACTTTTAAAATAATGAAACCGCGACCTTAATTATCGCAATGGTCTGCGATAGGAATTTAAACTTCAACAATTAATGTAATTAACTTGTAGTCCATGTAATTCTTGCACTTTTATTCTGTCGCCAAACAATGTTTAATACAAACATCTAATTCCATGCTTTATAATTGAGGAAGTACGTAGTAGTAACTTTTTCTTTTTTTATACGACCGAACCGAACGATGTAATCGAACAATGAGCTACCTCAACTAATGACATGCTTACCTCAGAGAAATATATTTGATGTATAACAATAAAATGTAACATTATTATTTTGTGAAAGAGGTATCTAGGATTATTATTTTTAAATCATATAGATCAACAAATATTTACTATATAAAGATACGCGTTGAACCTTCCTATTTTTTTACCTTGGCTTAAAAATGTTACAATTAAATAATATATGATCGCATAACATGATGATAATCGATGCTCCTGAATGTCATTTGCACTCCGTTCAACCAACACATACGAAATATTATTCTTTCCTATCGCTATATTTGTAACTAAATAATGGTATAATAATTAGACGGTTTGTCTAAAGCGTGCAAAACTAAATAAACACAAATTCAATCTGCGGCTTCGCTCACGTGTGAGGGTTGGTAAATGCTAGGTTTCCTTTGTCCTATGTAATCGATGATTGATTAGTAGTTGAGACGTAAAATCGTTAATCACAAATAAACAAACTCACGTTCGCTTTTATAATATATTGTTTAACAACAAAAATCGATAATGAAAGCTGCAATATAAAGGTAGCAGGAGTCAAACGCTTTTAGACTAGACTAGATTGAAAATTTTTTTAAAGCTTTCCGGCGAAATAATTTTATATATCTGACATTTTTCATTTCAAGTCATGGCAAGTCATTACTCTTCATACTTTGCCCGATCGATCACTTCAAAATGTAGTTTTTTACCCTTCAACACAAATACATTATCAACGATTTTGAAAAAAACGTTTGTTTTGTTATCATTTTTATATTATTAATATTTAATTAGCGCAGGAAACTTATAAGCTGTACGTAAATCAGATTCACTACAAAAAATTAGAACTCACGTACCGGTCCTACGAACTACGATTGCCCGCGCTTTATAATTTAATAATCGAATATTATCTATTTGCACCATTGATTGATTTTTTTTTTATTTATTTATATTTATCCAACTCTATACTATTCTTTAAAATAGCTGGAATAGCTGGAACTACTTTAAAGCTCAGAAGATTCATTTTGAATTGTTCGTCTAACTCTCCATCTGATTTGCAAGAAGTGAGACAACATTCAACCTAAAACTAAACACCATTCAACGAACTAACAGTACAGTAATCGTTTGAAAACTTATGTTTTTAAAATTTACTTATTTGTCATATTGTGGTGTCCTCATAAAAATGCGTCTTTTACAATTTAATAAATATATAAAAATGGATTGGATTCGATATCATATTTTGTTATCAAAATATGCGAGACGAAATAAATACATGAACATAAAGATGTAAATACTACTTGTTATTTCAAACAGTGATAACGACCGTCTAAAAACGCAAAATCCAAACTTTGAGATCTAACAAGTACAGTGAAAGGTAGGATTAACATTCTATTATATAATAATATTCATAAATTTAATGAAAGAAGCCTTGCGAGGTTTTACAGGTTCGTCGTTATAAAGACAAATTTTATTCGTAATAAATAAAAAGACTTAACTTAAACACTCAGAACATAAAAATTATTATATTACAACACACAAAAATAATGATCGAGACACTAAAGTAAGTACATATATGACAATCACATAATGATATGACCACGATATTCATGGAATAAAATACCACATAATTAAGCTTAAACACCATCAATCTGCATGTAGAAGGGAGGCATGCTGCAAGTAGGTTACACATCAAAATGAAAATACGTCATTAAGCTTTTTCGTCATATTTTATATTCAAATTGAAAATGAAATTGAAAAAACATTCAGGTGTGACTAAATCAATCCCAGCTGAAATTTTAAAACTACATATATCGTGTTGTAATTTTCCTTTGTTTGAACTTAGCATGTCGAATATTTCAGATTTTTAAATAAATGTTGGAAATAATATTATACGATTTCTAATGACTTTCAAAATCAAATATAATGTGAATCGGAAGGTATCGCTTTCATATTCTTTACTTCATATATTTTTTATTCTGTAGAAATTGTTAAATCAATCGTTTTTATCATAGAATTGAAATTTAGTGATAAAGAAATTTTGGACGTTAGCCAATCAGTCTAACCAAACTTCACTGTATGCGTTACCATCAAAATAAACATCTATGAATAAATTCTCATGGTTTACGCATTCAGTTGGCTTTAGCGTCGTTCACCGTCCCGCCTTGTTTCACCTAATTTTCTGAACTTAGTAAAACTGGCTCATCAATTTTGGATTTCTTATCACCCACCAACTGGTAAATATACGCGTTACAATTTTACCTATCATTACTAATATTATATATACCATTTATTACCGAAGTTTTATAACATTAATTTTCTGTTGTATTCATTCTGTTATTTTAATTTGGTCATACTGTGATTCTTATATTTATATTATATTAATTTGATTATATGAAAAATCTAATTATGGATGTTGTTTTTTTCTTTATATATTTGTTTTATTAGATATTTTTTTATAGATATCCATTTCTTCACTTCACTTTCGGGAACTACTATTAGCCATATATCCGTTTTAATTTGTTTAATCTCAAAAAGTCTTGTTGTTTCGTTGTTTTCATAATTTTTCATTTTTAAGTTAAATAATAACCACGCCTAATTCAATATGTGTATCTTTAGCCAGCATGCAATGAATGACATGAATATGATCATGCCTGAGTTGCAAACAACTGACAATGAACAACAGATAGATAAATTTGGTTTGCTTACTCTTAACGAATGCATGATTATGGTTATTATTGGTGCCTGGAAGATCTTATTGCGTTTCAGGTGCGAAACATACCTCCGGTGGGGATGAAACGCCACCGATCCCGGAGGAGGAACTGGAACAGCAGAAAATTGAACATGAAAAACAAATGCAAAAGGTAAAAATAATTGACACTTTATCACAACGTATATGGAGGTGTTACGAAATGTTCTGGCGTTACAGTTGACTGACCTTACAAAGGGAATATGTGGTAATAACAGGACAGCTTTGATTCGTTTTTTCTCTTTCGATAAATGGACATTTTTGCTACAAAAAAATTCATTAAAATTGGGTAGTCATGCAGGTCATAATTATAACTAAAAAAAGTTTTAACCTTATATATAAAAGTTAGAATATATTTTTATAATTTAGGAAAAAGAATGTCAAGCTAGAGAAGCAGAGGAAGTCAGGAAGTTGGATATAAAACTTCTACACCAGCGGGCAATAGAAGCAGAAGAGGAACATAAGCGTGAGGTAAATTAAATAATAGTAATAATCTAATTACTATTTATAGTAAGATACTTAGTTATATTGTTAACGTTAGATTAGAAAATCATGTACAAAAGAAAGTCTCGAAATTAATTTAAAAAAAAACGTGTATACTTGTATAGCTAATAATTATATTACCTTTACTCGGAAATATATGAGAAATGAATATTTTCAGACTAACTAGGTTAGACCTGACCTGACCTAGATTTTCATTACGAATGTTAAATATAAATTATTATAGAGATATTTTGTCTATTTCGTTTTATTAATGAGACCGTGCCCCAGCAGATAGCTGAAGCGGTCGAAGAGTTGCGGGGGATAAGCACTTCATGGTCGCATCACAGATTATGCGACTTGCAAAGACAAGCCGCGAGGTGGCGCCACAGCCGGCCGTCAATCCCGGACACAAAACATTATAGAGTATGACGTTTACTAGATGATATAAATTTGTAACGTAATGGCGTATGCTCCATAGAAGCCCATAAAGTTTAATAATCATTAATGTGAAGGGACGTATAATAAAGAAATATGTTTTAGCTTCATAAAGATTCGGTTTGGCTTATTTGAAAAAGTATTATACATTTATTATTTCGAGACAACTTTCATGTAAAAAATACCTATATTATATTAAGTTGTATTATGAACATGCGAATGCGAAACGAATTGGAAGCACCTTAGTTTGTTTTCTAACAACTATTTATATTAACATTATTATTATATTCAACAATTGCGTGAATCTAATAATTTAATTTCAATGTAATAATATAAAAATTATCCACGCAGAATGTCATGAAAAAAGCCTGCAGTGCCCAGCTCACGAAACCCCAATCTAGCCAAAGTATAAGCGACAATGAAGGAATTTTCATAAACCTTTCAAGATTGGGATCATGTAGAGGTACGTCTTAAGTATATAAATATTTGACACATGCAGGTTTCCTCACGATGCTTTCCTTCAACTTCAAGCACGAGATGAATTATAATCATAAATTAAGCACATAAAATTCAGTGGTGCTTGCCCGGGTTTGAACCCACGATCATCGGTTAAGATTCACGCGTTCTTACCACTGGGCCATCTCGGCTTTTAGCGGCTTTCGGACCGCTAGTTAATTATAAAAAAAAAGTCGTGTACCCGATGTGATATCGGAAACATTATTTAAAGAGCCACTGATTTTTTGAAGGTTTTGAGAATTTATCTTCTATTTTGGTCACCGCACATTATTTCGCCGAATTAAATTAAAAAATCCTCATATTTTTTGGCATAACAATATGTATTTTTTTAATGTGAATAACTTCAGATGCCTAAATAATGAATTAACATATTATATTTGATAAATTTCGAAAATCCATGCAAACGCTCATTCCCTTATTAATTGCTCTTAGATAATGATTTTTTTGAAAGATTCTTTACTTCTATTAACAAAAATGTACGACTTTCACTGAATTCCATATTTAAAACTTCAAAAATAAACTTCCAAACAAACTATAACCCTTCTAATCAGTAATTATTAAAAAAAGCTTTAATGATTGTCGGTCTTAATACAGATTCCCATATTTCTAACATTAGAAATTAATTATTTACAAGCATTCAACCCCCATTTAATTTAATTCCCATAAGAGAGTCCTGTGTAAAATTTCATTCTGTTAGACCGGCTTAAGCTGCGTGCTAGTTGATTATTGTAAAGTTTTATTAATTTATATGTTACTAGCGGTTTCTCCCGCGTATTTCCATTCCCTTGGGAATACGGGGACAAAATGTAGCCTATGTTACTCGCTAATAATATAGCTTTCTATTGGTGAAAGAATTTAAAATCTAAAAAAAGGCTTTGTGATTTAGACGTGAAACGTAAAAAACAAACTCACTTTCGCATTTATAATAACAGTTAGAATTTTTTATGGAAATATTCGTTTGTTCAGGAAATACATCTGTATAGATAATCGTACATGCAAATGCGTATCTAAATACTGCAATTTGAGCCAAATCGCTAGAACCGTTTTCGAGATACACATTAAATATACCAGAATTGCTTTAATATTATAAGAAAATATTATAAATATTTTATATAATCATTTTTTTTTTACATAGGAGTGTAACGTATTATAAAATATATATAAATAATTTTTTTGGGAACGGTGTTTCTGCCTTAGTATGTTCCTATTTATGGTTATTTTAATGTCTCTGCCTCGTTGGTCTAGTGGCTAGATATAAGGCCGCAGACCCGGTGGTCCTGGGTTCAATTCCCAGGTCGGGCCAATAAATTGTTATTGGGTTTTTCTGTCAAAAAATTCTCAGTAGCCGCCCGGAGTCTGGAAGTTGGAAGTGTGTACACTCCCGTGCCTCGGAAAGCACGTTAAGCCGTTGGTCCTGCGCCTGAACTCTTTCCGGTCGTGTCGGATTGCCGTCCCATCGGATTATGAGAGCTAAGGAAAACAGAGTGCATCTGTGTTTGCGCACACACTTGTGCACTATAATATCTCCTGCGCAGTTGGCTAATCTCTCTTGAGATTGGCCGCCGTGGCCGAAATCGGTCTGGAGGACCTTATTTTAATGTAGTAATTTAAAAGATATGAAAATTTAGGACCCATCTTATATGTACCAGCTTATAATACCATATAACTATGTATTATACAGGATTATTTGTAACGACCCAGCAACCTCGCAGGACTAGATATCTTACACCATAAGCAACAACTTTTGTTCTACGACTTTTGATAATTTGTTAGACTTTATTTTCATACAAAAATAATTATTAATTAAATTCCTGCTTGAACGTTTATAAATCTACGCGCATTGGAAAGATCGATGCGTCGCGTCGTCCTTTCGTTTATGAATGAAATATAGACCTAAAAATGTGACGACAATACGACAAAAACTTATAAAATCTTTTTTTTTTTCATGTATTGAGTTATGTCCGAATTCGTAGAACAAAAGTTGTTGCTTATCGTGGTAGCTACCTAGTCCTGCGAGGTTGCTGGGTCGTTACAAATAACACTGTACAAGATAACAATCATAATGATGACAGATGCATTATTCCAAAGTAGTATGTCGTATGATATTATACTAAAACAACCACTATTTGTGCAGAGTCCAGTCTTCTCATAAATTTATTAATATATTGGCCTCAATAACTTTAAGGCCCCTAATCATTTATAATACAATGCCATTTCATAAACATTATAAAATAATCTCTAAACTTAAAAAATAATTAAGCATCCGGTAATTTAAAATTAAATTCCATTCATTAGATGAGAAACAATAAATAATTTTTTTTTTAAGTAATCAATCACTCTTTAAGTCTTCAAGACAAAAGAAATTGTCTTAATGCATTTAAAAATAAACCTAAATCGTCGAAATTTCGTTTGAATTCGACATCATCATTTTTTTCTGACTACACGACGCAGCGAACATTGTTTTAAGAATTATAAATAATTTAATATAACTTATATTAAATTTAAAGAGGTAATAAATACCCTTTCTTATTGCTTTCACTAGTGACAGGAGAATGGCTGGCTTATTTTTCAAGAATCGGGATTGCTATATAACATGGGAATGCTGCTCACATTCTTGCCCCCATACCACGCGATAGCTATTTTTAATTTGATTTGAGTATGTCCTCTATTTTAAATATTATTTATGTATAGATTGGCTGTAAGGTTAATATTGTCCGAAATATTCCATAAACTAAGCGTATTGTTTCCTGTAGACCACTTGAGACCTCGAGTTGCCTGCGAAGATAGCGAACAAGATTCTTATAAGAGAGTTTTGTTATTGAGACGCATTGAAAATACAATATATCATGTCAAAGAGATCAATTCATGCTTAGGTATACTTGAACTCCAGTAATATCTATTATATTGTATTCTACCGAGGTACTAGAGACTATGCCTTGAATATCTTTAAAAACAGATTTTCAGAACTTATTATTATTAATAGTATTGCTTGGTTGTAAGTTACATTGACCTTTTGAATTTAATTATTTATACAAAAAAAAACGATTTTTATCGTCAATCAACTAAATCTTTTATACTTATAAAATAATAATAATAATCAAACGTTTAATAATTTAATTAAACGGTATGCCGCAACAGAAAGATTACAAAATATACTACAAAAATGTAACGAAAACCTAATTACTAATATTTTATATAAGACACGGCTATAATATTTTAGTCTTAGTTATTAAGAGACATATTCATGTCATGTAAATTAAATGTTAATAATGATTTAAGGAAGCCATTGAAGAAATATATATAAGAAAACTTAAAAAGGCTCTGAACGAAAAGTAGCAGAGGATGTTTTTACACAGCAATTTACTATGTATTGCTATTTATCGGTAGAATGTGATGAACGATTGCTACTTACCTAGAATGCCGTATAAGTAAGTAAAATGTTACCCATACTGACTGATTGTTTAGATGAATCAATTGATAGCGACGGCTGCTGCGAAACACAATGCTGTATTAGTGGAGAAGAAGCAAGAAATTGGAGAGCATCAGCTAACGATGTCAGTCCATCGATCAGAGGTGACCTCGTCAAAGCACCTTCCTGTCCAGGGTAAGAATAATTGATTTTCTTATTTACTCATTTCAATAAAGCTATATCTTATAATATTAATGGAGTAAATCTGATATGCACATACGTATTACATATTTCGTGTATATCGTAAACTTTTTTAACGATTTGACTCAAATTTCATATTTAAGTAAGGTTTTTCTTTTTAAGTTCATCAACATATCTGAAGAAAATTACTAAAAAAAATTGAGAGGAGCAAAGCTCGGTTGCCCAGCTACAGGAACTCGTATTCTATTAAACGAGCAAGCAAGCAATGATTGTAACGATTCTGTTATGTTAGAACATTTTATTTTATAAGAGCCGAGTGAATCTCGAAATACTAATCATGACATCTTAATTCATAAGGATTTTGAAGTTTAATATATCAATATTATTTATCCAAAAATATATCTCAAAAGTAAAAATATTAAAATAGGTAGATAGTTAAAAACTCTTATATCCCGATGTTGTATGCAAAAAAAAAACAAGAAATATCAATTTGGCTGAAATCCAAGTGAAATTGGTTATTCAAAAATCTACCTGTAATAGGAATCAAAGCTAATATTATGGTACACAACATTCTATAAAATATGAATATTTTCTTTCGTGTCTACTCTTCGTTGCCATCGGCTCTAACATTATTAGGAAGTACGCTTTGCGTCGGAGAAAGCCATGTTTCTATGTATTTATCCTAGCTTGATAGAAACCTAATAAAAAGACGGAAACGTGTTCGTCGGAACATCTTGGTCAAACGTCGAGAATATCTGCACAAATAACAATTCCATAGAGATACCGCATTTTCGGTTCAAGCACTTGTTATTTTTTTTTTTTTTCGAACAATGCGCGACCAAGGAAGTCCTCTACTATTATTATAAAATTATGCTCTCACCACATGCTACTAATGAGCATTGGTGTATGTTGGACATACATTAGTTAACTAGCGTTACTAATTAATGGACACAGTATTCTGAATTAGTCCGTTTGATTGGGCTCCCTTCAGCTCTTCTGAACTTTCATAAAGTCATTAAAAATTCCACGAGGCGAATACGGTGTATGTAAATAAAATTCCCACAATAATATTCGCATAAATATTTTTCTTATATAAACTAAACGTGTTATGTGAATAAAACGAAATGAATGAATAGTTGCAAATTTTTTTGTATCTTTTTTTATCATAAACTCACTGTCACGTATATATATATGTATGTACATGCCAATCTCAAAAAAATACTTTAGAAATTTATAAGAAGAATGGTTGTTTTAATTAATTAATGTGAATAATTTTCAGCTTCTATTCCTATACGTTAACATGTCGAAGCGACGCTGCTGATTTGTTAGATATAAATTCAGGTGTACAAATATCCGATTACAGGACATATATTGCTGCTGACATTATTTGTAAATCAAATTAAAAGTGGAAATGTACACTACAATGCACTTATGGATTAACGGTTTCACATTTATATAATTGTAGTAATTTTTTTTATTTCGTATTTACATATGATAATTTTCAATAAAAATGTACGTTCCATTAAAAAATCAATTATCAATGATAATATAATGTGATTCAGTTGCAAATATACATCAAATCTTCGAGGCAATTTACAACGGTTCACTCCTAGTCATCAATTATGTATATAACCTTCAATGTCAACCAGACCTAGTCATGTCTTCACTGATACTTCTGATATAGGTACTAAGGAATACCTACAGCGAATTTAGAGGAAAATAGTCTGTAAAGTACGATCATAGAGACAATTATTATGAAATCCGTGATATCGTTTATGCCATTTTGAAACCCTAATAACTTTTGATATCTTAGCTTCTTCCTTCATACATATGTACATACTTAGCGCGCTATTCAAACTTCAAACTATAAGAAAATAATTCCACACGGATGATTTAACAAAAAATATTGACAATAAAAGAAAAAAAAAAGTGTTAATATAGGTATCATTAATATGTCTATAAATTATTAAAAAACAGACGCAACTAATTAGTCTACTCAGTACAATATATTATGATTATAATTTGTCTAATTACAGAATTATACATTATCTTCTCCTAGAAATTAACAGGTGGTTCATTTATCCACCTGATGATCGTCACCCCAATTAGACAATGGGATTTCACCATTTACTAAGTAAGATATTACTTCCTTTTTGTCTGTAGACGTACTCGCACACACAAACCATTAAAACTGGAACACAACACTATAGAGTTTCATTCGCGGTAAAACTAGTGATAAATATACCAACGGACTTTGACAAAGGGTAGCCCTTATAACTACAAAAATATACATACATATGTAAATATATAATTACCCTCCGTATCATATTTTATTGTACATAGTTTGTTATATACTTAGCATAGAGAAATGAAATAGATTAAAAGAAAAACAATAATTAATTTATCTATAAGCAATTTACAAATCAACCAAAAATATTTCTAACTTCGATTCATCTTAACATGAAACGAAACTCTAAAATTGAACAATTTACTTTCTCTGTTAATATTAATAATCCAATTAAAATAAAACAAATAATTGCAACAAACAAATAACTCGCGCCAATAACAATCATACTATCCGATCACCCAAAAGCAGAATAAAAAGGTGGTTCAATTAAAATTCGCGCGCCTTTCTTATATCTAGCCCGTTATATGATAAAGGTATCTCCCATCTACATACTATTGTTTCTCTATTATAATTAAAAACAATTTAATGAATACAAAACTATCACATATTCAAACAACTAAAATATTCCTCTATCTTCATTTAACCTTAGATTAATAGATATGAAGAGAATTAATTTTATAAAATTCAAAGCATCTTCGTAAATATTAAAAATAATAGAAAGAGCTTTGTATATTTTCTAAATAGTAAGTGCGCAATAAGTATGGGAATTAAATCACTAAAAAAACATAAGCAAGCCTTGGAACTACCGTGGCACAAAAACTATAAGCGAAATATAAATGAAAAAAAAAACTTACATTTTAAACGAACAAAAATATATAATCGTAAATTAATTTCATACGCACCGATTTATTCTCCTCTCATACAACTTACGACGTATTAAATTTCACAAAAATGACTGTTATCGACTGAGAAAACTCCGAGAAAACTTCCAATTTTGTCAAAAGAAACACGACATTCAACAAGTTGCTCTCCTTAAGTAGCGCGATCTTAATTGTGTCATCGTTTTAAGAATAAAAATCACCAACATGTGAATAAGAAACTTCCTTTCTTTTTAAAAAAACCTAAAATAAAAAAAATACACATTAAAAACTTTACGATACTTTTTGTATTGTAACTATTGAACAAAATATTAAAATTTTCAAAAGACAATATAATGAATCCCTCGGGATCAACGCGATCGCGATGTTGTACCGGGCGCAGCTGCATACAGACTGCATTTTACCTAGGTTAACAATTCTGATTGCCATCAAAATAGAGAGGAAGTATGTATATATCAAAGAAATTCAAATTTGTCAGTGACAAAATGTATTCTAAAATTTGATTTGCTAAAATTTGGTGTAGGTATATATGTAATTATTTATTTTAAGATTTATTTGTTAATTTTTTTTCTATATTTCATATTCATCTAGATTACATAGCAACAAATTATTGCGAGATATAATTCGTTTGTCTTTAATCTTAAAAGTGACATTTATGTGTGATTGTTCTTATGAGTTAATTTATCTGTAATAAATAAGAGTTTTGGTATTAAGTTTTGGGAATCAATTATACAAGTACTTCATGTAATGAACAAAGTATCTAGGGGCTAAATCTAGAAATAGGTCAGATCGGTAGAGCTCGAGGCGCATGCGCGGGCTCGCGTCGCGCGCATCCCTTTGTTCCAACCCTACTCTGCATAACGATACAGTAAGCGGATCTAGCAGTTAAAACCTCGACGGCAACGCTACCGATATTGAGTAATTAAGCTTATCTGACGATCCGGTGAGTGCTCCACTCACCGACATACAATCGACAGATTTACATTTAATCTACCGCGATAGTTCAGTGCTTAGGTGTTTTTTTCCGTGTGGACCACCCAATATGGCGGACTAGATGTTAGCGTTTAGGGCATGCATGCTTATCTCTGTCCTTCAGTGTTATAACTTAACCCGCAATATCCTATCCCTCGGCCGTGGGTGTGTACGTTTCATTACAGATAAGATGTTTGTAGGGAGTTAAGATGCTGTTGCTAAGCGTAGGAGCGGAATGAGGCGGAACGAGATGCAAGGCAGGGAGGGCAGCAAGGACGACATCATGTCGCGCAGCGAGTCAACGGTCAGCCGCTGCACGCCACATACGCCGCTGGGCCCACCCGACTCCGTCAGCGTCGACTCGAATCCCATGCCCACCATATACCGGTAACTGTAAAGTTAAGAACGCCACACCGTCCGGGGAGAAGACGTAACATCAAATTGGGGCGTGCTGCGCGGTCGATAAAGATCATTTATTTATATAAAGAGCTCACTGCTCACACAAATAATTGATTTAAATCGATCGTTCAGCGCGTCGCGAATTCTCAGCGCAATTGCACGATATCCAATACGGTATAACATCCCATACATGAAATTGACATTTAATAATTAAAATCATTAGACTGCAGTCCCGATGCGCCATCCCACTATGTCTTCTCCCAGCGATGAGTACAGCTGAGCACTCCGCTGCATCGCGCACAGCGACCGACGCATGCGAATAGACACCACAATGGCGACGTATCTATAGCAAAATTGTTAAGTATTTTTAACAAGTAATGCCGCGGTCTGACCGCTGGCGAATGTCAAAATAGCTAAAAACACACTTAAACAAGTCAATAACTTGTAAAATGCTAAGCGACAAAATATTTTTACTGACCATCAAAATGACTTTGCATGATCGAGTATTGAAAATGTCAGATACGCGGATTTGATGCGTTCCGACCATGGCGTTACATAAAACAGCTTAAGATACCGCCGAACATTTAGTACGAAGCTTGGCTTACATCATGCTGACTGCGTGAAGGACGATATCCAAGGTATGGTACCCCAATGATACACTATGCTTTGTCACACTGCCCCATAAATCTGATGCTCCTTTCCTTGCTAATACTCACAATCTTCTTTCTTTATTCACACTATCGCTTCATAGTCGTTTAAACTTCATTAAAATATAGATTTAAAAACTATAAACTGTAGATTTCAACTTAGACTAGTAATTAGAAAAGCGTAGTTCTGCGATAGCTTAAATATTATATAGGTTCAACAAAATAGGCTTTGGTTACTCAAAGTCTTCAAGAACTTCTTATTCTAAAAATTATTGTTACAAATAGAATATTTAACGAATTCTTTGTCTTTACTTAACCCACTATTGATTTTGTAGTTGCAAATTATATTGCTTATTATTTAGCGATCAGTGACCATAATCGACAAGGTTATTGTACATGATATAGTAAATATTACAAATAGGAAAAGTATACTAAATAACTAACACATGAAAGCATCTGTAAATGTAAAAAGTATAATAATATCCGCGACACATTAGGTGTCTTAGCCAATTTAGATACCCTTAGATTAGAGATCGTTACTAAATAAATAAATAGAGCTGTAGACATACATTGGTTTTATATAATTAGAGATTAGAACAAAAATAGTCTAAAATATTAAATGACTTATTTCTATTTTCTATTTTCTCGTAAAAATAGAAAGAAGGTAACTAGGAGTGCTTCGTAATGTTAAGGTTACGCTTTATTAAACATTAATTAATTATCAAAAAATATATATGTATATTATATGAAATCGACATTTCATTTGTTAAATTTACATCCAATATATCGGAATAAGTGTTGATATCAAAATTAAAACACTTTGTTCAATAATATTAAAATTTTAAATAATCAAATATGGATTTTTTTTTAACCAGTTGTACAGATATTATTATCTAATTATAACTACAATACAAATCATAAAGTTAGTACTTATTCATAAGGTCGTATATGTAAAATGGATATATTTCCTTCCTAAATGCATTTGGTAACAAATTTTAAACGAAATGTATATTTTGCTCAGATGTCGAGCTCCAATCGCATCGCTTGATTGTATGGATGAATTCAGCGCTAATTCCCAGCAAATGTCGGATCAAGGTATGTGATCCATTTGTTTTTATTATTAATAATAAATATTACTTTAATTAACAAATATTAATTTTGAAATGTTATAAAAATAGAAAAACAAAAACGTACTATAAGGAATTTAGCCTGATGTTTTTTGGTCTTGATTATTAAATTAGAATAATCACATCGTTAGAAAGATGAGGTAGAGAAATGTATATAATTCGGAAGGAGAATTTTATCAAACATATTTAAAGTCAAGCCACTCTTTGTGTATTAAGGAAGTCGTCGCTATTTGTATTCTAGATGACAGCGATAACCCAATGGTATCTTGGGAATGGTAAGGATAACTTTATGTAAATATCACTTTAGAGATTACCAGTTGGAAAGAACTGACGTAAAATACACTAGGCGTATTTGCGTAAGTATATTTTGTACTACTTTAACGAAAATAACAACAAACCTTTTACCGGCGGACCGATGAGACAACAAAGGACTCATGGATTATATTCGAATTTTATCTGCAGCTGGGGAAATGACTTCGTCAAAGCATATATCAGCCTACATGGGCAATCATTCAAGTATGCCCTCATCAGTGACGCCTGGCCTTCGTTACAAGAACTTAGGAAAGTCGGGCCTTAGAGTACCAAATATTGGCTTAGGACTGTGGACTACGTTGAGTGAAGATGCTGCAGAGGACATCATCATGACCGCTTTAGAAAACGGCATCAACTTATTTGACCTTTCAGAGGCCCATTGTGGTAAGATATAGTTTCAAGATCTGGTCTAATTATTAGTTATTAATGATAGCATTTGATTGAAATCATTGCTTGGGTAATTACAGCCAGAGGTGAAGTTGAACTTGGCAAGATACTGAAGAAAAGAAATGTAAGGCGCACAAGCGTCATAATCACTACAAAAATATATTGGAGTACAAAGTAAGTAAACCTTACCCATATTCGATACCTGATGGTTAACATTTAATAAATTGTTATGTTATAACTTTGTGATATAGATAATTTATGTAAGGTCCAAGTCTCCGCTGTTCTTAATATTTGTTTTGAAAATATCTTAATTGCTTAACCGGATAATAAATATATTTTTGTAACGTAGTAATTGTATTTACAGTAACATAGTATGATTCACTTAAAAAAAAAAACTAAGAATCGATACTAAATTTTTGAAAATTATACTAATTTTACTTAAACTAATTGTGAAGATCCAGCTACACGCACCGACTTACCTGCGCAGTACGGTTTGCGCAGTCAAGTTGCTGCAAAAAAACGGAACACCAGTATAAGTAAGCATATGCTATTTTCTTAAATGTGGCGTTTAAACCACTCAAACCACAAACTGTGTTGTCCAAATCTTAAGCAATGTTTTCACAAACCGCACATTTAGAATTACTCGGGCAAATTATGAAACGTCTATAAGCACGCACTTAACTGAGCAAACTGGTTTGCTAAGTAAGCTCAAAGTGATACCGGAGTGTGTAGCTGGGCTTTAAGCTTTACATAACGAGTGATAAATTAAAGATATTATATTAAGAAATCTTCTACAAAAAACTAAACCTAATGGGTCAAATATAAAATAACAAGTATATATGTCAATAATTAACTTATAGAAATAAATCATTTATACTCACTTATGAGATTTTGCTGTTGCCATCATTTCAATTTCTTGCTTTTAGCTTCTGGAACTGAATTAACGACAACTGAATACTTTTTAACATATGCTTGTGGCTTTTCTATATCCTAATACTAAATCTCTATTTATTAGGTTTCTTCATGCTAACAGGTCAGATGAAAGGGGTTTGTCTAGAAAACATATAATTGAAAGTGTAAGGGCCTCACTGCAAAGACTTCAAGTTGATTACATAGATGTTGTACTCTTACATAAAACGGATCCGGTTTGTCCCATGGAAGGTAAATTCATAACTTAATACAGTCGTTGGTTTTCGGAATTGATGTGATTACTTTTTTTAAAATTTTCCGACACAGAGTTGGTCCGAGCAATGAACTTTGTCATCAATCAAGGATGGGTTATGTATTGGGGGACAGCCCGCTGGTTGCCGTCTGAGGTAAGTGATTTTATTGATTTCTATTTCTTAATATGTGGCTTCATTATTTCAACAGCAATATTTATCAAAGCATTTATTATATTGTATGTTGTAGTTGAAATAATTATTAAGATTTGAATTTGAAATCGAATGAATGTAAATTTGTAAGCTTCTTTTATATCATTTCCAAATTATATAAAAGATTTATAAACAATTTCGTTCTATGTCCTTGTACATATTAGTATAATTTGACAAATTAATGAAATCAAGATTAACATTATATTTCCGTTTCACACCGGACCACTTATATATTTAGTTAAGCACTATTATCAGGACATTTCCGCCAGCCCATATCCTTACAAATCTGAGAGAGCAAGATAAGTTAAACAATGTACACAAAGTATATACGCACATAAAGTAATAATGCTTAGAAGGAATGTAGGTCCAAGCGAATTGAAGTCATTCAATTGAGCCCAAAGGCTCAATACATTTGACGTCACGTCAGCCGTCACGATAAAGTGTCATAGTAAACATCTCGCGCTCAATTTATTAAAAAATTACTTAATGTGTAGTAAAAGGGTGTAACAACGCTACTCATAAAAAAATAAGGAAAAGAAAATCACATTTCACACGTTGTACTAACGTATTTGGCAACTTATAATTTTAGGTAAATACATTCATCAAAACCTTTAAATTATTTGTAAACAAAAGACGTCATTACAATAAAAATGTTGTCAGCTATGGAAAACATATTTATCACGATTGCTTAATATTTTTAATAATAAAGATATAATAATTATTTAAAATAATTATTTTAAATTACATAAGAAACATTAATACTGTTCAAATAATTATATATTTTTTTCTTTATGATTACACATAAAATAAAAGCAATACTATATAATATTACTAAATAAATTAAAAAAAAGAGATCATTATAATAAAAGCTAAAATTAAATAAATAATATTGCAATATATAATTATAATACTTATTCATTAATTGTAATCGTTTTTAGCTTTCCTTCGAATCTGATTGCTTCTTCTGTATATATCTCGTCCTTATTCCATACAAATCTACTATTTATCACAATTTACTGTAAATCTACTATTTATCACAATTTACTGAAAACCTTTCAACATTGTTTAATTAATTTGAATTAAAAAATGATAATGTCCAATATTATTGTCTGACAAATTGTTACATCTGAATACAACCTACGTAATAATTCAAATTAATTAATTCATAAACAAATATATTTCATAGTTCAAGTTCAAACAATATCAATTTCCTCGCTTTGTGGGGGAAATGTGTATTCACTTGCAACATAATTCGTTCGTATGTGTGCGTGTGGTGAATGTAATTACATGACACTTACGCACTCATTAATTCTAAAGATACTTCAATTTTGAGCGAAACTTTGTATGACACTATCCTTCTAAGCGTTATTATTCTATGTATATGCAGATGAATCCTATCTAATATTATAAATGTGAATGTGAGTTTGTTTTTTCATTGTTTGTTAGTTACGCTTAACATCTCAGCCGATCATAATGAAATTTTTCATATAGAAGCCGTGGCTCGGAAACTGGTACTTTTATATCGAATAATACAATTTTTTTTAAATTCGTTTAAAGGCTGAATTTGCTTGGTATTTTGCCTACAAAAAATATCGCCGTAGTTAAGTATGTTAGCAATTACGTTACAGTTATTAGAAAATATTGCAACGTAGCAGGACACATACGCCATACTTGTTACTGTTAAGATACTTTGATCAAATTCAACATACAATTTTATTTCTACGAATAATTACAAACATACATATGTCTGTATGTTCGCGTATACTCTTTTTGCGTTGGGTTCAATATAGTTCCCAGGTTGTCCAATCTTACCTACATTAGTATTGGACATTATTCAATTTTTGATAACAGTTTTTACTTTTTTAGCAATACATACAGGTTAATAATAATGATTATATTCAAATTTATCATTCAGATAATGGACGCATACACTAACTGTCGACAGTTCAACTGTATCACACCTATTGTTGAACAAACCGAGTATCATATGTTCTGCAGGGAAAAAGCCGAGATATTCATGCCAGAACTTTACCATAAAATAGGTGTTGGTGAGTATAAGAAGAAATATGATACTCAATGTTATTCTAGATGCTTAGTCACACGCTTAACTGTCTGCCAAATCAACTTATTATTGCCATGCATATATGTACATACGTGTTTTTAGTATTATTTTTACACTTTAACCATTACATTTTTGATTTTCGCAGATCAATATATTATCATGTTTATGTATAATTATTATGTAGATTATGTAATTTTTGCTATGGAATCAATAATTCAAGTTTAACAAAAAAAGAATGAATAACATAGAATTAAAAGCTCTTAAAATACTAATAACGCCAACATTATTTTGGCAGGCGAAATAGGCGTGTGACCTATCACGGTTTGATTCTACTTGTTCATAGGCGTCATGTGTTTGATCCCAGGGATGATAGCATGGTCTGCAATGACAACCGGCAAGGGTCGTGAAGAAATAACTGGACTTTTTGCAAAATCCCGATTCAACAGGAAATACAGCACTTTCAGCTGGTGTGAAGATGATTTAGCTGGTGCAGATGTAAGCGAGGTCAGTTCAGTGAATCCAGGTCATTCTATTTTTAACTACACATACGTGCCTATAATAAGAAGTATCGTTTTAATTATATTAATAAAAGTTTTTTTCTCAGATGAGGATTTCCAATAGCAACGAACAGGTGGCTGGAGAGGAACCACGCACATATGGGGACAAACTGCGTGATCTCGCTAATCTTGCTGCTACAATGAGTACATACAATTTCTTTAATTTTTCGCACTAATCCTTTAAATTATAATATTTTCATAGTTAAATAATTATAATTTTCTGCACCAGATTGCACTATGAGTCAACTAGCTGTCGCTTGGTGCCTCAAAAATGAGTCGATAAACTGCTTACTGCTGGGAGCTACCAGTGTTGAAGAATTTAAAGAAAATATTCATGCTTTACAGGTACGTGAAATTTATTACAAATGTCATAAATTTAATAACATTCTCAAACTTAAAAAGTTTATTTTACATATCGAATTATTTTTTACTTTGTATTTTAAATAATAAACTATTTTAGTTAAAACTAAAATATGAATATATAACATAATCAAAATAATATCATTCAAACAAATGCGTTAATTGGTACTTTTCAATATTTTATAGTAAAGTATAAATATCTGAAAGAGAAAAAGTTATTATTATAGTTTGGTTAAAAATTTTAATAAAAATGATTAAATATTCAATTTTTTTTTGGATCAGATCGTACCCCAGTTGACTTCAGTAGTTATGAAAGAGATAGAGCGACTATTGTCTAACAAGCCGCAAAGACCACCGATGATCTCGACGCTCGCCATGCGCAATCAACAGAACAATGCCACGGTTCGAATAGATTTGACGTGAGTTAAAAACTTTATTTTTTACATGACTTTTAAATTTTTCAAACGACCAAATTTATTGATGGAATATATCAACACCCGTCAGAATTGTGTTACAATGTATTTGTTATGTTTTAACAAAATTCACATTCTCATAGCCTTTTGTGTGTCACCAGTGGAGCTTCTACATCTAATGCGGGAACACCAAAACCTGATGAAATATGCGCTGAAGTCGAGATCACCAACGCCCCTAAAGAGCCGGGACGTGGCTTCTGTGAGATTCAGTGACTGTGGTGGCGCGGAAGCAACGAGTCTGCTTCCAAATCTAGTAAATCAAAGGTATATTAATCACTTATAATTAAAATATTGTCCTTGAAAATATTATAATAACGATATAATTTATAGGAATCAGTTAAGGATGGCAAGCCTAAATACTTTTTGAACAATGCTGGAGAAGTGATTAGACGCGTTGGTGAGTTACTGATTTCGTGTTTTTAAATGAATATTATTATCTCATGTATAATGTAAGAAAATGAATCTCATCAACTGGTATTTTCAGAACACAACGGCGTGTCAACTGATGTGGTAGTGTCTATATCATCTTTGAAAGGGAAACAGCCAGCATCGGGTGGCAGCAAAGTCAAAAAATCCAAACCGGATAATGCGAAGCCCCGTTCTGCCTCTTTGCAACGATCGTCTTCAGGGCAACTTTCGGTTTCTAGGGACAGGCGTAGATCACGATTTGACTTGCCTTCACCAGCTGACGTGTAAAATTGAGACACACAAAATGTCATTTTGTAACGATAATGATTCATATGAAATAATATGACAACGGCTGAAGTAAGTTATGGAGTTAGTTAAGAGTAATGTCGGTGAACTCTTTCATGTTCACCGTGCTATGGGATAATTTCCTTATATCGTCTTTGTACTTACAATGAATGTGGCAAAATCGTATTTGAATTTTTCGACGCCAGCAAATTTGGGCTGTCAATGGGACTGTGATGAAAAGTTGGTTTTACTCTAATATTTTAAAATGTCGATACGATATTACTAATGGTGGTACTGGGTAGTCTTCATGACGTAGTATTTTTGTGCAGAGCACATTGAGAATACCCTTAAGATAGTTACAAATTTCGTAGGAACATTATTGAAATTAGATTTATTTGATGTTATAATGATTGTTATAATTCATATATATGCTTTGTTATGTTTTAATGCGATATAATCGATTTCATCAATTTTCATCATAAGATAATTCTTTAAGGATTTACTTCATCGTTTCGTTATAGGTTTGTTTAACGCATAATTTACTTAATATTAATGTAAAGAAGCACTGAATGCGTAGATTTGGTTTAGGAAAAGATAATCCTTAAATTTTAATACGATTTTCGAATTATGTACCGAATGTACGAAGCATGTCTTAGATATTATGTAGTTCGTGGTAAATCTGTAGTTACTATCGTTACAGTGCATTTAGGGTGTCTTTTAATTTAGACGAAAGAATAGGAGATACTGCCGCGTTCACGATACCGTTCGCACATGCCATTATTATTACAAATTAACTAGCAAGAATTACAGATTTATGTTAAGTTTTATTTGAATTATATAATTGTAGCAAGTACTATTTTTGTAAGCTTAATTATAAAGTTATAAGTAAATACCTAATTAAGTGAAAAAAATGCACAAGTACCTGCGGATTCTTTTTTTGTTGAAAGAACCAGTGTATCTTTCACGAGCTTACATTATATGTAATATAAAATATTGTACGGCGATGCATTTCCAATAATTTGTTGAGATTAAAATTAATTTGCCAAATAAGTATAAACTTATGTTTTAATTAATTTTTTTGTATCTATTTCAAGCCAGAACAAATAAGCGTGGATGCGGCATAATAGCGGTTTTCTATGAGGATCTTTTATAATAAAGAAAACAGATCTAATTGATTCCTTTGAATACTAACAAGGAAGTTAGTTTTTAAAAAATAATAATCATGATGTAACGCTTTCCACTGCTTGAATTAACGTATTGAGGTCTGGCTTAAATAGTAATGTTTCTTGAAACTTGATATTGAAATGTTACATATGTTATTGTAATAAGTATTCAATGTATTTTAAATAATCAATTCTAGGCTAAGCTACTAATATGTATGAATACATTGTTAATTATACAAACAAAAACCGCACATAAGAAAAAAAAAATTTTAATCTATGTATGTATGTTTTCAAAAGATAAAATTACTCATCGTAATTTTATTCATTAAATAAGCTAACATTTTTTGTCATACATAAGACTGGGTATATTTCTTAAAAGATATACATTTCAGTATCGAGAGAATAAATACATGATCAAAATGAAAATAAAGTACACATTGTTCTTACATTCACTGTTAATTGAATTGATAGTTGAAAGATTTTTCTACATATTTTAACAATTTTACAGTGCATACCCAGATGTTTTTTCATAATTACACAATATCATTTATTTTAAATAATGTTTTATATAATACTGAATGTCTGTTTAACTTAGAAACAGTACGGCTGTATGATATATTTTAATTCATTTTAAAATGTTGTCTTTTTATAAATGTGTAGAACACATAATTTTGTTGATCATTTCAATATCGACGTTCGTTCGTTCGTTTCATTTAAACGATCTTAAAATTGCCACGTGGTAATTTCGTGGCTTGTTTTTCAGATGAATTCTGATATCGTAGGTGAGGAAAACTATTAAATCACTAAGTAACAATATAAACCGTTATGTACGCGGTTCAATTTTAACGATTTTAAAGTTATATATGTAGGTAACAATTATCAGAGTCTATTAGACGTATTATATTTAATATATATTTTGTCTATATTGTAGATGACATGTCTTTGTCCTACGGCAAAATATATTTTAATTAAAATATGTAATTTAATAGTCGGCTATATCTCTTACTAATAAACATTGTAATGCATTCAGTATACAACCGTATACTTACATAATTATTTGTCCTTTTCTTTCAAATGTCAAATTACTGACGACAGAGAGTGTAAAATAACTGTGCAATTCACTCATTATAAAATGTTTATTGGTAAGGTATTAGAAAACTGCTGTTATACTATATTATATCAGCATTTCTAGATTAAACGAAATAACATCACTTATAATATATGTTTACATCACTATACTCATTAGTATGTAACTGATAATCATTATCATAACTGTCATATCAGTAGATGGAATTTAAAACTTTGCAAATTTGTCACGCGTAACTTCTTTAACACATCTGCCTAAATAATGACATACATCTACATAGCTCCTGTTTCTGTCCATGGCTTCACCCGCGTGTAAGAGGGTTAACCTCGACCCTATGTTATTTTAAATAGAAATAAAAACATGACTATCAATTTAGTAATGAAGACTTAACAACAATACAAACAAACAGTCACATTTATAATATTACTAAATGGTATTTTAACGAAGTACGTATAATGTGTCAGTATTTATCTCGATGTGTTACACTAACATTAAAAGCACGACAAAATATAATGTCTTTTATTTCTACTTTTACCTTGATAATAAGTTATAAAAACGATGATGATAATGACGCTTCTTCCTGAGAATAAGAAAATTCCGCTGGAGTTATTATAGTGGTCAAGTATAACCTCAATCTCTTAATCTGAGATAATGGGACGGCAATCCGACACAAAGTTCAGGCAAAATACCAGCAAAGAAAGCTTTACGTGCTTTCCGAGATAGGGAAGTGATAGCACTTGCAACTTCTAAGCCTCGGGCTGCGAATTATTTGACAGAAAACAAAAAATATATTTTTATTGGTCTGACCCGGTATTCAAGCTGAACCCAGGATTCATAAAATAAACGACAAAATATAAATCATAGAAATATTAAATTATCTATGTTCTTAATGTCCTTAATATTGTCTGCGGAAAATTTTCTATGTTCGTTTCATTCAAATAGTAAAGAATTTTGAATCTGTACGCCCTTCGCCTTCTCTCTAAGATAGATAAAATAAACTCTCTCTTAATATTTAATCATATTATAGATTAGCTTTATTTCGTCTTATCAAATACATTAGTTCAAATTGACGTGAGAATGAAATTATATAATGATAGCATTAATTATTTACCTATAAGTTTTGCCGTCCTTACAGCATCAAACTTTATAAATTATAAAACTACAGAATCTACTATTTCTAATACATTTAACATTTCAATCGACTCTCCCTGCAATATCAAAAATGTGCAATGCACTCGTATGTACATATGTATAAATTTTGTATGTATTTTGTATGTATAAAAGGATAAATTTCACCAAGGTCTTACTTTGTAGACGACAATCACCGGCAGAGAGATTAAAGTCCGTGTCACGAATGCAAGACGCAACAGACCGGTAAATAGTCAATTAGTGAACCTCATCCCTCTAATGGTCCCGTCCGAGATCCTTCGGAGGATAAATATAGCAATAGAACTGATTCCAGTACCTCTCGGGAACTATTGACCGAGAAAAATTTATTAAATTGTCGCGTGGCGCTGGACGAACGCGGACGCATTCAAAATGGTATTGGAATACTTTGATTGGTTGGATTATCTGGTATTCGGACTGATGCTACTTCTTTCCGCTCTTATCGGAGTTTATTTTGCATTCTTTGCTGCGAAGAAACAGAACACTACATCAGAATACCTAATGGGCGGAAAAACGATGGGAGTTTTTCCCATATCAATGTCCTTGATTTCCAGGTATTTGGTTTAGATCGTATTATTTAGTCGCAAAGACAATTGCATTATTGAATAACGATTTATTTATAAGACAAATAGCTAGCGAAATATATGCGAAAGTGTTCATTCATTTAGTGCATTTTTTAAAAATTTCTTTTTAAGAAATCACATTTAAATAAAACAGCCAATGTTTCCGTTAGTGTTCTTTTATTTAAAATAAACGTGTATTTTTTTTAAATATTAATTTTATTTTTTTTGGTTTTCAATGTAGTTATATTATAACATCAAATTCACTTAATTATGTGGTTTTAAATATATATATTATTTATTCTTTATTACACACACTACGAAAACATAACAAGTACAAAACATATTACTGTCGAAAGCATGCATATGATGTCATTATATATACATATATGTAGTCACGGATGGGTTGAATGTTAGGTATGTATGTTCATATGCTTTATAACAACCATCAGATGTCAAATCAAACAGTGCCAGTCTAGTAATCTCAAAAATGGCATATACAAGACATTATAAGACGTGAAAGGCATCTTTGAATTTACTTAATAAACTATTTCCACGCACCCTTATTACTGATTCATACGGAAGTCTTGAACGCAATGACTGTGCGTGGGTATTGTGTAAGGGACCTATTGACTAAATGAAATGATAGCTTAATAAGGATTATTATTAACAAGTTTCACTCCGGTTTCACTTACGGTATTTATACTCGACTATTCTCTATATATAAGACTATAGATATCAGGACACGTATTGGTCTAGTAGTTAAAAGACGAAATTCTTAACCGACGATAATTTGTGTTTCAGAAGAGGGCTTATTGGAATTTATAAGCTGAGCCCAATAATAACTGATATAACTGAGAAATAAATTTTAAGACGAAAAAAGATTAAATAATAACAATATATGTTTTTCGAACGAACAAACCAGAAACGAAGTTCTTAGCGATATTTTTTCGACTCAAAACGTGTTTTAAAATGTAGATATTCATTGATTATAAGCAACAAAAATCTTAAGTTAAGGTTAATATGAGTTTCTTTTACATAGTAGGTTAATACTAAGAAGATTTTTTTTTAATTAACCCTTTGGGATTGTGATAAAGGCGGTGAAAGTTTGTATGAAAATCTTTCATTTTTGAAGGTAGAGCTATGGTAATTGTTATTTAACAAATCAGAATGAATCAAATGACGCAAGTGAAGCCGCAGCCGAAGGGCTAGTAAATCACTTTTAAAAATGATGTGATCAAGGAAGGAGTTGATCGCGTGAAATATCAGACTATCTGCGTGTATGTGGCAATCATGTCATAAGCGTTATATTTCATCGGAAACATTTCTGGAAAATTTTCTTACACGCTCAATTCATATGCTTCTAGGATAAACACACAACAAAGATAGACTTCTTTTTCAATTCTTATTTGGTAATTTACTTCATACTATATTTTTTTTTAAAGATTATATAGAAAAGTGTATAAGCGAACTAATATTATGTTTAATTAAACAAGTGTCTTCAAGATAAGCGCGCTCCATTTTATACTAGACCAGATTTACCGTTGGGTGTATTTTTTGGGTATGGCCATAAAATGTAGGCGGGGGCTTGTTAAATGTGAAATATTGAAATTGATTGTTACTAAACATAGACTAAAATAAATAAAAACATAAAATTTACTTACTGAAACAAATATATTTATCTTATAATTACAACTATAGGCACGTCTAGGCTTAGGAGTTAGTCTCATATCCAAGGCCCCATAAATCTCATCTCAAACTCGTCTAATGTTTTTCATTCATAAAGCTATAGAAGTAAATACTCTTTAGTATGGTTTTAAGAATTATACATTACAAAATTTGCGTATACATAAAAAAATAAGATAGGCTTATATTATTACAACGTTAACGCAATATAACATGATGTTAAATGTAACAAAAGTATAAAGAATATAGTTTAGATAGAATAACCATTTTTTTTAATCGTCAACAAATATTACCATTCGCGTAACTTAATTTAATTGATGGTCCATTAGACTTAATTACTGTACACAAATATATCTTTCCTTACACCTCTCGGTATTGACGATAATTTCCTCATTTCAGATGAGCCCACTGCAAACAGTATGATCGTATTTTACGTTAAACGTCTTACGACAATTTACAAATTAAATCAAAATTATCGTTACTCAAATAGTAATAATAATTGACTCGTGAGGCACTATTGAAACGTCATATCACTTAAATTATAATTTATCGTAATGGGATATTTTTATTTCAGCTATATATCCGGAATTTCTCTTCTGGGTCTGCCAGCTGAGATGTATACTTACGGAACTCAGCTCTGGACTATAGTGCTATCAGAGTGGATCGTATCAGTGACTATATCTATCGTCTACCTACCTGTGTTCTACAATTTACAAATCACATCCTCTTATGAGGTAAGCTACTTGTGTTAACGGATAGCTTTTTTATCAATCTTCGATAGATTAAAATTTTATTATATTATGATATAATTGTTGATTACAACAGATGTTTCAAACGGCATGGTTCAAATCAGAGGAAAGGAAGAAAAAATATGTTAAATATGCCTTTTATATACCAAATTATATCTAAGGAGTTCTTATTACCACTTAAAAGAAACAACTAAGTACTTACTATACAAAAACGTATACAGATATAAATTCAACCCGCTTAGTTTGCTTAAAAAAACGTAACACAAACAATGTTTAATTTTTATTTTTATTACCAAAAAATATTTTTTTAAAAGCTGTCAATCTGCGTTTATGTCCATATAATTCTTGTTATTAAAATATATATTTAATACGTTAGACATTTTCGTAGCATATTTTATTGTCACTAATATTTATATGAGCCTCCGAAGTCTCGTTTTTTATATAATAAACTAAAAAACTCACGATATTAATGAATTTGATCTATCAGCTGCAGAATTCCAAATATTGTTTGCTTCAATTTAACTCAAGAATACAATAGAATTTTTTTATATCATCCTCCCCGTGACTTCTCTTGTTCGTAAATATTTTTAATTTAAACCGGTCTCTTTCAGACTATTTATCCATGTTTATGCTTGCTAATATTATTAATGCGAAAGTTTGTTTATTTGTTTGTATCGCTTTCACATTTAACGTTCTTAATTCAACCGAGCATCATCAATCGAATTTTTAACATTAACGTTGTTAGTATCATAATAAAAATCCTTTCCTAACAATTAATAATAAAATTAATCGTAATTTAATTAATATTCTACTACCCCATTGAGATATTGTTCCTCTATTCAAAAGTATAAAAAATAACAATTTAAAATCTAATATATATTTATTTTGTTTGTTATTTCAAGCCTGTAGAAGCCACAAAATCATTTGTGCGAACAATTGGTTTGTTACGAATCGCCTACGTGCGTACCTCTACGTTATTTTTAGACAGGCAATTTTGGAGTCTGGTAACGCGATCCCAGCTGAATCATAATATTCACTGCACGCTAAGTTGTTAAGTAAAAAGGATGTCGAAAACATTAGTTGGTTTAATATGTATCTAATAATATATATATATAAATTAAAGGTGTAGTATGTTGGTTTAAAACCGGATAAGTAAATGGATTTTTTTAAATTGAAACATGATTATATTTACGACCAATCGCAACAGACTGCGACGCCATTTTGATGTATATGTTTCTAATCAAATTTAAACTCAATTCAATCCCCCTTTAAATCTCTGGCTATGTTAGATAAGCTATAATAATAATATTAATTATAAATTTTATTTACACCCAAAAAATGTACACAAGTTTAGTTTGCACATTTATCTAAATCTAGGGTTTTTTACAAAAGCAATATAGATGGTGGTGGACTCCAAAACGAATATAATTTGTAATATCAGAGAGTCAGCGATTCCTCAACAATTAATTGCACACTAGATTAGAGCATATATTTACGAATTGTACCATGTAGATTCTTAAAATCCTTAGTAAGGAATAGTTTTAAAGGTGCAGTCAAGCTAAAAATCGACACCATATTAATTACATTCAGTTTTCTCTGAAGAGATCGGATTTTATTGCACTACACTGCAACACAAACCTTAAGCTTAAGTTAATAAGAATGGTTTTAGTTGCAGTATGAATTTTCCATTCATAGTCTGAACTTTGCTTGGTTAAAGAAGGCCAATAATAACTTTGACTCACTTAAATCAATAACCGTCAATATGTATATATATGAAGCTTAAACAAATGTTCATAAGTCAATATACATCCCAAATCGGAATATTCACGAACCACCGAATTACTATTAAATATAAATAAAAGAGTAATTAATGAACATGCTAGATGGTAAGTATATACGAGCTAATCGTATATACTTATCATTCGATCGAATTTGCGTAAAATCCGTTCTTAGTGAGCGTCTACGTCGAGGAAGGAGTAACTGGGACAAATTTTAAGCCAATCGGGCGGATAGCTTAAGAGATCTCGTGATCAGTGGTATTTCGCTTATATATGTATAATTTCGTTTTATTTATTTCCTCTATGTTGCCGTTGTCTTTATGGAAGAGATATATAACGATAAAGCCTCTCTTGCAGTTTTTTTTTAAATCTATATAAGCTAGCGCTTGGCTGTTATCACACCTGATGAAAAGTGATGATACAGCCTAAGGTGGAGCGCGCTTGCCTAGAAGGTGCCTATTCACTCTAGACTTGAAGGTACCCATGTTGTAGATGGTGGGGAATACGGTGGTTGGAAGGATATTCCAGATCTTCGCGGTGCATATCAGAAACGAGGAAGTAAATCGAAAAGATGATGAAAGATGTTCCTAAAATTTATTCTGTGTATAATTTTCTAAAGGTCTATTACGTTATATTGTATTTACTTATTAGTGTTTATAATTCAGTTGTACTAGTTTATAATTCAGCGATCTAAATAATATATCTTTCCTTTTCTTTCAGTATTTACGCTTACGTTTCAATCAACACGTTCGCTTACTTGGATCTATAATATTTATCATCAAAATGTTGCTGTATATACCAATTGTCATATATGTGCCCGCTTTAGCATTAAGTCAAGGTATTGTATTGTATTTATATAGTTGTTTAGTTATGCTCAGGTTCACTTTTAACAGTTTATGGATAATACACTAGACACAATAACTAAGTAATTGTTGACGTCTATAATAATATAGGGTTTTCCATTAAGGGCGCTTCATCGTGCAGAACTTCCATCGTAGCGTGTGCTGTGTGGCACGTAGCGTCGTCCTGTTGAAACCACATGTTGTCCAGATCCATATTCTCGATTTCAGGCCAAAAGAAGTTGGTTATCATCGACCGGTATCGCTCACCATTGACGGTGACGGCCGCACCATTATCGTTTTCGAAAAAATACGGACCAATCACGCCTCCGGCCCAAAATCCGCACCAAACAGTCACTTTCTGCGGGTGCATTGCCACTTGGTGAACCTCGTGTGGATTGGTCTCGTCCCAAATACGGCAATTTTGCTTGTTGACATAGCCATTCATCCAAAAATGCGCCTCGTCGCTGAAGATGATTTTTTTGCCAAAATCGGCGTCAACTTCCAACTGCTCTAATGCCCAGTCAGCGAACACACGGCGCTGTCTATGGTCATTAACCTTGAGCTCTTGGGTCAGCTGGATCTTGTACGGGTGCAGGCTCAAGTCACAACGCAAAATTCGCCAAGTTGTCGTCTGCGAAAGGCCGAGTTCCTGTGCGCGACGCGGAATTGACTGCCGCGGGTTTTCGAGGACTCTGTCGCGCACAGCGGCGATATTCTCGGCAGATCTCGCGTTACGTTGACGCACGGGAACCGGCTGATTGTTAACTGACCCGGTTGACTCGAATTTGTCCACCAATCGACGGATAGTCGACTCGGCAGGACGATCATCGCGACCGTAAAACGAGCGAAGTGCGCGGAACGTTGCTCGAACTGAAGACCCATTTTCATAAAACAATTTTATGATTTGCACGTGCTGCTCGACACTGTAACCTGCCATGGTGGTTTGGGAGGACGGAATGAATATAACACACTGCATTTGACAGCTGTCACTCAAACAACATGGCCGCAATCAGCTGTCAAAGTTCAAGCGTCCCTATTGGAAAACCCTATAGTACTGTCCTAGAAAGTGTTAACATTTTTTTAACTTATCAATATAGTGACAGCATCATCCCAATAAATGCGGAAATGTGTTTTGTCTCATAAGACCGGAAAAAACTTAAATATTTTCTAAATAAGTCGTCTATGTCGTGAAAGAAAACATATAAGAAATATTAACCATTCCATACATCGCCAATGCGCCACCAACCTTGGGAACTGAGATGTTACGTCGCTTGTAGCTGTAGTTATACTGGCTAACTCACACTTCAAACCGGAACACAAACATACTGGATAGTGCTGTTTGGCGGTAGAATATCTGATGAGTGGGTGGTACCTAACCAGACGGGCTTGCACAAAGCTTTACCGTCACGTAAAAGAACGTAGCTTTATGTTTTTATTTCAGAAAGTTTTACCATGTTAGTAAAATTATATTATTTACTATACATATATAATTTATGTTTAAGAATAGTAACAATAAATTGATATATATTTTTTATTAATATATATATATAAATATATTTACAGTTACTGGGATAAATCTTCACATGATAACACCCATCGTTAGTATCGTATGCATCTTCTACACGACTTTGGTAAGTTTAATTCGTACCCTGCAAATTGTTACCTACACCCTCGGACTCTTAATGATGGTGATGATTATATCGATCAGACCGATTTCATTCGCTAGCGATACTAGATATCTGTGCAAGATGGCATGATCATATAATGCACAATTGTTCTCATACACTCTCTTATTCCTATACTCGCTTTTTGGAGCACTGTAATTTCTGCAACTTTTTAGAGGCCCAACCCAGAGCTTGATGGAAGATCATCGGTCTTTGTAAGCTATCCATTAAGCCGACGAGGCAAGGCTCTTAATAGAATTAGGTCGAGCAAATCATTATCACGGTCGAAATTGATCTATCTATTGTGTTCCGCACCGATAGTACACTGTATAGACCAGTACCATAATGGAATTGAATACTATATCACTATGTATCTATGTTATATGAATCAATTTATATATATATGGAAAGAAAATATATAAATATATTTTTGTTATGATTTTTAAATAAGTCTTTTTAAATTAATATGGTTTCTTGTCACCAAAACTGAAGAAACCATGATTTTGATTTTTGTCCATCTGTTCGTCCGAGATCATATTTAAAATGGGTAAAAAAATAATGTTATTACATTATCATAGAGAGTCTACCACGTTACTCTTTATGGTATTAATTCCATAAAAAATCGCAGTTGATTTTTTCGTTGACATTTTCACTATCATCATTATTTCCGTACATATATACTACAAATTCAAAGCAGTAAAGGTACGGATAATATTAATAATATATACATCCTAAAAATTCCATTATTATTAATATTATTGATCGTCTATTGCATTTTGAACAGCTATGTATTTTAACGGTCTGAAGATCCATATATACATATTTTTTTATTTTAAATCAATTTTAAATTGTAGGTAAAATATTTAATATTGCAAATCGTTCTATTTTGTACGTAAGCAAATTATTAATATAATAATAATGTATAATTCCTAGTGAATTGGAATTGGAATTCAACGATAAAATATTAATGCTGCTAGCTTATTGTCATTCCACGCTGTTATGTTTTTTCATAGCTACTTTTGTATGTACATATTTAGTTAAGTACTTAATATAAATAAATATCATGTAAATAAATATAATTAGTCGCTTTTAATGTATTTAATGTGCGTTCATCTGATGTTAACATTATTATTATTTATATTGTATTTAATTTTTGTTTATTCTTTCCTTTTTTCATAAAAATATATCATGTTACTTTGATGGTTGATGCGATATATTGTAGAAATCAATAATGAATTATTTTCTTCCATAAAAATATTACACATAAATACATTTAAAAACTATTTTTCAGGGTGGTTTAAAAGCAGTTGTTTGGACCGATGCCTTGCAAACTATTTTCATGTACTTCGGTGTTATATTTGTACTAATTTATGGAACTTGTCGACTCGGTGGCGTTCGAGAAGTTATACGCATAAATCAAGAAGGAGACCGACTCGACTTCTTTATGTAAGTTTATATCTTTTTAATTTTCTGCCATACATCTGTTTTATACATTTATCTTTGAACTAGCAATTGAATACAGATAATAAATGAACTTACTTGGTGGTAATGTTTTGGGAAATTCTGTCTCGATGGAAACCAGACTTCACATATTCTATCGCCAAACTTAGTGTTGTTGTGTTCCGTTTTTAATTGTGAGTCCGCCAGTCACTATATGCACAAGGGACACAATATTTTATTTCTCTCATTACTTACTTACTAATGTCTATCTGTGGACGGTGGTTATCGCTTACCATAATATGGTCTATTAATCAGTCTATTTAACTTTTTTTAAATAAAATAAATCTTCTAATTGCAGATTTTGATATGATTCTTTCATAATAATATATATAATAAATGAAAACATTAAAAGTAGCGTAATCGCAATTTTCGTACAATCACTTAGAGCAGAGTTAAGCATACATTTTTCAAGATAACGTAGAATGCTTTTAATTAAATTTAATATTCTAAATTAATTAAGTTAAACATTAAAATAATTACAGCATGGATATGGATCCAACAATACGTCACACATTTTGGTCAACGGTATTTGGAAACTACTTCAGTTGGCTGGCTTCCTGTTCAGTCAACCAAGCTATGATACAGCGTTGCCTTGCCCTCTCCTCACTTAGAAAAGCGAGAATGTGAGTTTTTAAACGAATAATATCATATAAATGAGGTAAAAATATAAATGCAACATCATGCACAATTCTGTATGTTTGGAAAGAAATCCTTGGGAACGTAAATTTTACAAAATAGTACAATTTGTTTGTTGTTTTGTTGACTGGTATTTACTATACCTCTCTAGTGTACCTCATATATCTGCCTTAGTGGTGTGACTATTATTCTTAATCCCAATGTCCACGTCCTATTTATCAGACAAACATATCAGACCAGACATTCACAATTATGACAAAGATATGACATATCCTATCGTCTTGCTACAAAATATGAAAGGCCAATCTTTGTTACGGACAAAATATGTTAGCTGATGCCACAAATGTTTCAAAAAGTATGCGGGAAGATAACCAATATTGAGTTGTCGTTAAAATTAAAATTTCTATAATCTAGTTATAGAAAAATACATAATAGAACCACTATCAGTGGATGTCACAAAATACAGTTCGTCTAAAATGGTATGAAACATCCTAACTAATACTGTGAATGCGAAGTGAGTTTGTTTGTCTGTTTGCTATCACGTTTCAACTATTCCGATCATCATAAAATTATGCATACACATTTCCAGCGGTACAGAATTGCCATAAAGTATCTAACACCTGATCTCTTACTCACGAGTGGATGACTAGTATTTTGTAATAAAAAAAATTAACGAACATATTCTTAAATACTCAGAACCATCTTCATAATGGCTGCGGGTATATTCGTCATCGTATCGCTCTGCTGTTACACTGGTCTTGTAATCTACGCTACATTTGCAAACTGCGATCCTCTTAGCATAGGAGCTATAAGGAAAAGTGACCAGCTTCTGCCATACTTTGTGATGACAATAACTGGTTCAATTCCTGCTTTGCCAGGAATTTTCATGAGTGGAGTCTTCAGTGCTGCTTTGAGGTACAGTGTTGGTGATACACCTTTGATAGTTCTATATATATTCGATAAAGTTGCATTCCTTTGAAAATAATATGACATGTAAACTGATTAATTGGTTCAACTTAAGTAACTTCTTATGCAATTGCTCGTTGTTTTATATCAGGATATATTCATATAAAAGGCTTGTTTGTATGGTAATACTATTTAAACTATTAATTTTATCCATTTAACTATGGCAAAATCAAAATCAGTCTCATATAATCATTGATTCTTCTTTTTCTGAGATGAAATCATCTACTTGCCATTTACTTAATTTTGACTAAAATATCTCTTGCTTAGATGTTTTTATCTGATTTGATTTAAACTTTAGCTAAAAACACGCCTAACGAAACCTTATAAATTATATAGACTCTACAAACATTTAAGAAACAATTCGTTCATTAAAAAACAATTTAATCATTATATTAATATAATCTTACTAAATGAAAGTAAATGATTACGCTGATATGTAATAGTTACGTTTTTAATATATTTAGAAAAAAAAATAAGTATTATAAATATGAGACCAAAAACTTTGAATTTACAACATAGTATAAGTGAACAAAGGCTCAAATAAAATTATCCCAGATTCACACTGAGTGATTTTATAATGACAATAAAGCAGCATCTCTCTGCTTACATTAATTTACAGTTCAATGTCAACGGGCTTGAATTCAATGTGTGGTGTAATATTTGAAGACTTGATCAGACCAGCGTATAACAAGCCCATATCGGAGAGGACCGCTAGTTTCATCATGAAAGTTATTGTAGTGATTATAGGTATGTGACAGGTAATTTTGATAGACGATACAATCATATTTTGATCCGATTTCAGTTAATTTAATGTTTCTTTAATCAGAGAATAGAAACTGCGATTATAAGGGGAAATGCTACTATCATACTTTCCAACATTCCACGCGATTATGATTTGTACAGTGGTTTCTTTTAATTTTTATTTGTAAATATTTTAAGCTTTTTGTAAATAATTCTTTAAAAATATAATATTCCTATAATAATAATTTTTTTCGCATCCATCTCATAGTCGAAGGAAAATATCGTGGCCAAACCTGTATGTCGAAAGGAACTCTACATCTTTATCAACCATCTTGGGCTGGAACTGAGTAGTCGAATAAGCAACAAATATTTTCCTTAAAAGAAAAAGATGCCTTTGCCAAATAGCGAAACTTATACTGCGGGTAAGCTTAGCTTAGCGGCTGTTTAGTTAAACACTGATTTCTCTCTGTCTGTCATTATTGAATTCACATTTGAAAGAAAAAGACACAGCATTGTTTGACTTATCTTCCACTAAACTACTTTTATAAGTAAGTCATAAATTAGTATTAGTTTATACAGTTAGTATACAATGTTCACATTATCAACTACAATCGAAAATCTAGTCTCCCGACTCCAAAACTGAAGACAGCTGCCATGAGCACTGCGATACAAGGTAGACTTATAATAAGGATAATCGAATGGATAACCATTATGGTAGAAATAGTATTGTGAATATATCACAGTAATACGTCTTTGTAAATAAAAAACTGAGCGAAGTTGTATCGTAATTATGTTGTATTTACATAAGAATTGTTAGCATTAAAGACCTTAATAAAATATATAAATCAAAATTTAAACGCGTGGAATGGTGGCTGAATGATAGTGAATTTATTGAAAATATTATTATTATTGGTAAAAATTGTATAGTGAAAAAAAAAGCATATACCAATTAACACATTTTTTGAACTTTAATGAAACATTGCCTTTAAGGTGGTATCTGCGTCGCCCTCGTATTTCTAGTCGAACATATGGGAGCCCTCATCCAGGCAGGCAAAAGCCTGGCTGGAATAACGGCTGGCAGCCTGCTTGGATTGTTCACAATGGGACTATTTTTACCATGGATTAATGCTACCGTGAGTTAAATAGTAATTTAGTCGTTTTATTTAGGTGTATTTTATTTCGTTTATTAAATTCGTGTCAAATTTCCAGTTAATTGAAAATGTAAACATTACTCACAAAGATTCGAAAGAAATTAAAGGAAACATACATCTTCTTAAACATCAAATAATTAATATTGGTCCGAATTTCATGTTATTATGGATGCACAAAAATACATTCGAGGCATTCGATTCGAGTCGAAATAATTTATATCTTCACGAGAGATATTGAGGAATTATGTCACTTTCACTGGTAAATGTTAGCAAGTATTGGTGTTTTTACAAACGAATTTGTCAATCGATGATCCACCACACATAGATATTAGTGCTGTAAGAAATATTAACCATTTCTTACATCGCCAATGTAGAGCCATGCGCCACCAACCTTTGGAACTAAGATGTTATGTCCCTTGTAGCTGTACACAACAGTACGAAGTATTGCTGTTTGGCGCGGTAGAATATCTGATCAGTGGGTCCCTAACCAGAATATGTGATAAATAACTTCGATAACATAAACTTTATTGTATATGACTTATTGTATATGGTTAGATGACACAACAGAATAAATTAATTAATTATCTAAGGTAAATGTGTGTCAATGTGTGTAAACAGGGCGCATTAGTTGGTGGCATAACGTCGACAATTCTGGTGGGATGGATATCTTTGGGAACTCAAGCGGCCATGTTGCGGGGAGAGATCGTAATAGCGGCAAAACCAGTAGATGTGTCTGGTTGCGCGGCAAATTACACGCTTCATGCCTCCCCTACTCCAGAAACTACTGTAGAATTTGACAGGTACTTAGAGCCTTACTTATAAAAGTTATTAAGCGGGTGATTAGTTATAAAATGCTGTCTTTTTCTGCCGAACTTCAAATCTATAATGACAAAAAATGCGAGAGCAATGTATAACTAAACAGCCGCTAAGAAACGTTACAAGAAAGGCCGTTAGCGTTCAAATTAAGAAACTGTTATACTGAAAACAGACGTTTTCAGACGTTAATTATGTTAACAGAGAGAGAGAGAGAGATATAAATATATTCATATCATATTCCGCCTTATATTATAAGCCCGAAATTGAATTTGTTCGTTTCGCTTTCACGTCTTAACTACTAAACCGATCATTATGAAACTTTGCATACCTAGATTTTGGCAGGTACAGAAAACGACATACGATAAATAACAACTGCCGCTTACATGCAGGCAAAACCGCAGGCGGAGACATGTTTATTATTTTTATTATTATGCGGATATTTCAGGAAACAAATAATAAGATCACTCAAATCTGTTCAATCAATTCATTATTAATTTTAACTTTATATTGAAATTAGATAATACACTCATCTACAAAAATAATAATATCCGTGTGGATAAAGAAAATAAAACCATCTTAAATTAAATATAAACAATAAAGTGCTATGTCAATATCACTGTTATTAAATCAAAATCAAAGCGCACTTTCAAATTATCATTTTACAGGATAAATTAAATATAAAGTTAAAGATTGCGATTGTTTTCTATTTTCTCTAGTGAGAAAACTCAGTAATTACTCATTTCCAAACATTGAAAATACGTCGTCATTATACAAATTACATTGATATACCCGGTATGGATTATTGAAAACAAACTTTACGATTTTGTATGACAGTAGGAAGCCGTATTATTTTAAATTATATTAAATTGATTAATTATTAAATGTAAAAATATTTGCGTGTTTTTGATATACAATTAAATATCTTAATTAATAATTCTTAGTACTCACTTTTAACTGAAGATGTTTTTTTCCAGGTCTGGAACATTCTTCATGTACAGGTTAAGCTACTTGTACTATACGTTTGTTGGTATGGTAGTTTGCATCGTCACTGGCGCTCTTGTGTCATACTTCACTCAGCCAAATGATTCTTCAATGGTAATTTATTATATCTCTCTATCATTTTTCAAGATAAGAAAGCATTATGCTTTAAGTAAGGTCCGTGCTCAAATTGTTTTTCTATGATAATACAAACATTTATTTCGAGAATATTTTGATAGTATTTTTTTTATTATATAGTTATACTTATTATCAAGTGAATTATAAAAAATCAAAATATTTGTGGATCCTAATGTTACACAACACAATAATAAGTATACTCTTCTTCTTCTGCCTAGCGTTTTCCCGGCCTAGTAACGCCAGGGTACGCTTTCCTGCATCTTTTCCTCCAAGCCATACAATAATAAGTATACTGAATTATATAAATTATAATACAATTTATTACTGAGAATTATATCACAGCCGGTCGCTAGGCTAAAATATTATTGTTGTTGAATATCCAAATGCATTTTTTATAGAATAGGTAAGCGAACGAGCATGTGAGCCACCGGATAGTAAGTGGTGACCAACACCCATATACATTGCCATTGTAAGAAATGTTAACCATCTCTTACGTCGTCAAGGCGCCACCTACCTTGGGAACTAAGATATTATGTCCCGTGTGCCTGTACTTACGCTGGCTCAGACGAACTTGCACAAAGCCCTACCACCATTGGCATTTCTCTCAACAATATTTGTAACAATTGTTTATCAGGATTAATATATGTATAATGTAAATTTAATTTTATCAACGACAACGTCTGAGGATACAACACAAGTATTTTAACCGTTGATCATACGTCAACATCATACATCCAACATTGCCTTTGCTACCACTACTACTCTCTCTCCAGACTTTTGCGTTGGTGCCTTTTTGAATTATATTTTTATTAATGAATCGTGGGATAAGGTCTACAACCTTTGCTCGGCAGGGCTATTAATGTAGTCACATGAGTAGTTGCTTGTCTGTATTTATATCGTTTAAAAACAATTACAGCTTAAAGACAATGTCTAACAAAGGCTACAAAATTACAGATCCATCGCGACCTCCTGACTCCAGTTATCCATCGCTGGCTACCTCCCCAGAGTATCCACTGCCGCAGACCGCGCCTCACACAGCATGACATCGAGTTGCACGCGCGAGAGATGGAATTATTGCATCTTCGTACAGCATATTTGGTAAATTATATATAAATAAATAATAATTTGGTAAACTTATAAATATATATATATTTTAATTTATTGTTCGGAAGCCATTGTGAGGAAACCTTCATGTGCCGGATGAAATTCTGCCACATGAGTATCCACTAATCCGCAATGAAGTAGCGTGGTGGAACTAGATGGGACTAGCTCAGCAGTGGGGACTTAACACTGGTTGTTACGCTTTTTTGCCTTTGATTATATTGCTAAACAACTAAACAATTCAAATAGTTTCAAAATAACCTGTCGACACCATTAAATTTCCTTTTTATTATTTTGTCCTAATTGACGTGAAACGTGAAAATATTATTATCGAAACTTGCAAAATGTGTAATACTCAGTAACATTACAAATGTATGGTTCATGTTTTGCTGTAAAACAGCTTAGCTGTAAAATGAAAACATTATTTTTAAAATAAAATGCAACCTTTAGTTTATGTTAATACAAATATTAAATAAACCAATGAATAATGTCAATATTATGTCTCCATATTATTTGACATAAGGCGAACTTAGATATTTATCTGTTTTTGGAATGAATTCAATAGATCTTATTCTTTTCAATATAAGATTGTATTGTTATTAAAATGGAAACATTTTATTTTCAGAAGGATGACAACAGTATTGATACCGAACTTCTCTCTCAAAGAAATAATATTTATAGTTGATTTATGTTTATTTTTCTTCCTGTTAATGTTCAAACAATATAATATTTACAATTTCATAATAAAAATAAATGATTTTTGAATGAGATATATATATTTTTTATTTATTTGTTTTTAAGAGTTTATTATATTTTATATTTTATGTTTATAAAATAGTATAGAGACCATTCCTATATAGTGTTGTGACTTATTTATTTGTTTGCTATGATATTCTGCCACATGTGTATATGAAATCGTGGTGAAACTAACTCCAAATCTTCTTTGGGAGGGTGCTTTAGTCCAGCAATAGAACATTAACGGGATGTTACGTTTTTAAGTGTATAAACATAACAATACATATAATACAGAACATTATACAATATTCGTCTGTAATGCAAATTAACATTTGTTCTGCTTGCTTTAGACCTTAGACTAGTAGTGCAAAAAATACTAAATTTAAAAGTAACAGAATAAAAATATTGAAATTTGTAAAATCTGTAGTCTCTAAACTGGATAAAAAGTAGCTGTTTCTGTTTTACGATGCGAGGGTTAGTCAGTTGAGGGTGTTGATAGCAGTCTTGTGACTTTTTTATTATACATATTTTGTTAAATCCTTAATGTCAGGTCAGTCCTCAATTCAGGATTAAATAAAGCGTGTAACAAAATTCGTGTCCGACCCGTGAAGTGGTTATTAGGTATCGTGTGTCGGTTCTATTTATGAAATTATTTTTAAAATACTAAACAAAAAATGTACTCTGGATATTTTTTTTTAAAATTAAATAACGAAAATTACATTTCAACACAGGTGCGGGCAATAGCGCTCGATAGCTCTTTTATAGCTCGATAGATATTTTTTTAAGTAATTTTTTTGCTTAGTATTTTAAAAATTATTACATAAATAGAACTGACGCACGATACCTAATAACCACTTCACGGGTCGGACACGAATTTTGTTACACCTGTATAGCGGAACTTAGGATTATTTTCAACTGAAATAATACTGAAAATAAAAATCTGAATATTTTATATTTCTTAATTGCTGATACATTATATCGTACGTATTTATTTACAAAACATTTTTTTCAAACTTAAAAATACTATATACCTCCGTTGCTAGGGTAAGTTAAAAAGTATACAAAGTATTAGTATTTACTTCGCTCTCTAATCATATGTTGATAATGTGTAATCTATAAAAAATATTTGGCATTAAATTCAAATAATATTCCAAACAATTCGAAACTCATATTATGTTAAATATAATGATATTTTAAGACTGATAAAATAATGTAAATTAATAAAAAAATAAACGAAATCTAAAAAAACTATGCCGCTTAGTTCTCAACCAAATAGTTAAAATTAATAATATCTTGTATTATAAACCTAACGTTATTAATCTGTGTTTGTAAATTTGTGATCATCGATATCACTTAAAAACTAAGAGTAAAAATTTAGTACGATTTGCGAACAACATCATGTTAGAAAGCTGGGTGCTTCCTTTGAATCTGACGTGAATGACATCACTGGTGAGGTTTCATTCATATCACTGCATATGTTTAGTAGTTAAGATTTCAGTTCGGTTCTCTTGCAAGTACGCACGTTCACCGGGAAAAATACATTCAACTCGATGAGAGTGGCTAGTACCAAGAACATAGCGTACATAGCCAAGCACGCCCGCCCTACCGCCGCGTCCAGCTTAAACTTGTTGAACCAGAAAGTGAGGTACAGCAGCAGGAGCGTAGACAACAGGGATATCGCTGAATATTCTAGACCCATCGAATTTATCTTTACCTAATGGAAGAACAAAAGTTTTAACAAAAACATTATTATTTATAACATAACATGCGTAGCAAAACACTTTGAAATCGAAAAATATCGTCTGATTGTGATAATCACTCGAATATTATAATTTTCGTGTCAGAAATAAAATGCTTTTATTAATCATTTTTAGTTTTATAACAGATAAATTTTTATGGAAATTTATGAGTGATTGTTCATAATCAAACTACGGGCCCAAATCGCTCGGCAATATATTTTCGCTATACACATTCGCTTTATAAGATATAATTCGCATTTGTAATATTCATATACAATAACGCTCTAACCCAATAGTTGCCAGGTTCAGCTGGTGTTAATGAAGCCTTGATTAACCACGGGAGACCCAAACATAAAAGTATGTCGAATGTATTTGATCCTATCGAGTTGCTTATACCCATTGATCCATGACCTGAAAAAGATATAAAAATGGGATTCACTACTTCCAAAAAAAATTATATTTTAACTTTTCTCTTTCTACCTTGTTTTGCTACGATCACACTGGAAACAGCTTCTGGAACTGACGTACCAGCCGCTAAGAACGTAATCCCCATAACTGAATCTGGTATCATCAACGTATCACCTAGAATTTTGAAAGTTTTATATGACACAGTTATTTTTTATTATTGACAATTTTAATAAAATGTGGTCAAATAATATCCTACCGATGATGGTAATCATCCAAGCAACGATATAAGACAGCGATCCTATCCAGACAATGCACATGATAAATGTCAGCGGAAACCAATTCTTAAAACGAGGTTTCTCACAGTCCGGTATAGTGAAGAGATACACGAGATGTATCGGCCATGTTACAATCCATGTCGTCTGAAAAAAATGGCTTAGTTATGCTATAAAAATTAAATGCCTCGTTGGTCTAGTGGCTAGATATAAGGCCGCAGGCCCGGTGGTCTTGGGTTCAATTCCTAGGTTGGGCCAATAAATAGTTAATGGGATTTTCTAAAATTCTCAGTAGCAACCCGGACTCTGTAAGTTGGAAGTGTGTACACTCCCGTGCCTCGGAAAGCACTTTAAGCCATTGGTCCTGCGCCTGAACTCTTTCCGGTCGTGTCGGATTGCCGTCCCATCGGATTATGAGAGCTAAGGAAAAGAGAGTGCACCTGTGTTTGCGCACATACTTGTGAACTATAATATATCCTGCGCAGTTGGCTAATCTCTGTTGAGATCGATGCCGTGGCCGAAATCGGTATGGAGGACCTTAAAAATTAATAGATCGGTATCAAAATTATTTCACATTAAAATTGCTGGAAATGAATGTATTGTATTATACACAAAAACACGAAATTCATTCTTGTCACGTCAATAATAATAATTTAAAATGAGTGAAGTTGCAAAAAGAAATTACTTATATAATAATATTATGTATATAATATATTATCTACTAAAATCATCTTCAAAACGCGTTGCATTTTCTGATATAACTTTTATGTATATTCGTTTCGTTTAGTAGTTTTTTTCAGTATATAATTGGAAAAAATACGTCTCATATTTATTAGAACAGATTATATGAATGCTTTTATCTATGTTCATAATCTGCACCCTTATCGCTCTAGGAGTAGGAGTATGTATCGTGAAATAATATAATACCTTTGTTTTTATATGAATACAAAATGACTCAACACTATATACATATTAGATAAAGGCATTTATTTGTATTCAGTACCGCAAAGCTGCCCACAACACAAGCCGCGTTTCTGTGCTGTACGGCAATGGACAACTTTTGCGCCAAGTAAGACCTGGAGCGATTGTCAATACCCCAATAAATAGATCAAATATTATTTTCTTATCAATATCGTTTTATATAGCATATTTATCTTGAAATTATAGCAATAGTTAATAGCATATACCTTAGTAAGTTTACTTCTACCAGATGGCCACTTCCATAAAGAATGACGATATTCCTCTACTTCTTTATTCCCTTCTTCTACGTTCCCTTGCGTCGTTTCTTCTTGACATGCAATTTCCATATCACTGATCTTGGGATCGTTTTCACCACTCACACTTTTATCATCATCATTTTTAATCTTTTCGACTTGAAGAGAAGAGTCCGCGGACAGTTTCTTTTCATTTGTATCCGTAAATAGGGATACACTCTTGACATTCCCATTGTGCTGGTGATGATCTAGTAGAGTTGGATTTTAGTATACTTAATTTTAAATCTCAAAAAGGATTATATAACATAATTAATAATATGACATATTCTTAGTAATGTTAATCAATATATTTTAATGTACAAACCATTATCGACTGATAAAACCGAGTCTGTCTTTTCGTTGTCCTTCTTCAAAAAATTCGAAACATATATCCAACTTCCTGTTATAAAAAAATATAGATAATACAAAACAAATAACATTATAATATTTTTTTTAAAAGTCACAAATATACCTTTAGCAAAATTTTGAATAGATTTGTCGTAATACATGATGCAGATATAAACTCCATACAACAAAACTAGAAGAAAGGCTTCGTACCACTGCACGTATTCGTCATGCATAATACAAATAAGTATAGAGACTGTAATTCCATACGCTAGACAATCCCTTGTTAACGGCCACCAATCGAGAGGTACCACCTAAAATTAAAAATAATAAACATTAAATTTAAAAAAAGTGCCTAGAACCTAACAGTTCCGTAGTTCGTTAATTTATTTTTAATCATAATGATGATTACTTCATTAAAAATAAATTAACGAAGTATTTGACATAATCATTATACAAAAACATCTATCTGTAATTCTTTAATATTAAAAGCACAGAAAAATAGATCCATCTCCATTAAAAGTTAAGGAAAAAAGCTGTACAGTCTTTGTTCTACATATATTCAAATAAGTGAGGAAGATATTTGAATCAACCAGGCCAGTCCAATCTTTCACTCAAGTCCGATGGAAACGATGGTGTAAACGCACATCATCGTGTATTAATTCATCATAATATTTTATCTATCAATATTGTTCAGGAGATGAATTGTTACACCATTCCGTATTTTCTTCCTTCCAATGACAAGTCAATGATGACAAAGATGCCCAAAAAGTTAAGATTAAATCTACATGTGCACTTTTGAAAGTACTGGATTTAATCTATATAACTATAAAAAATTTCATCCAAAATATTACATCCCGTCTTATTGCCTCTACTGGTGACAGGAGGGCTGGTTCATTTTTCGCCCAGAGAATCGGAATTGCGATTCAAAGGGGAAATGCTGCTAGCATTCTTGCCACCATTCCACGCGGTCACGATTTGAATAGTAAATATTTTTAATTTTTATTTGTATCTATTTAAGGTTTTAATGTAATTATTTAAATTAAATTGACTAATATATTAAAATCTATATAACTATTATTCATACCATTCCTGCGCCGATGCCACAACAGGCGGCTACTGCCAGAATATTGAAGACGGCTGAGCCAACAATAGTCCCCACACCAATATCACCCTCAGTTATAAAAGTCCCGATGACGTTCACAAACAACTCCGGTGCTGACGTAGCCGCTGCCATAAAAGTGGCACCAGCCACATCATTCGTCATATTTAAAGCTGAAATTATATGCAAATTATTGAAAAAAGTAATTTTTAAAATATGAACAATGATAGAGCTGTTCGGTGCAAATTTAAAATCGAGCCTAGAATACGATCGTCAACTATCAGAAACTGATATATCACACTATTATAATTATAACATTTAAAGAGTACACGCATTAATTAAGCGTATATAAATAGTGTGGCGTAACTTTGTAGATTGAACTAACTATATCTACCAATTTTAATCAGTTTTCAAAGTTACACGAGTCAGATACAAAAGGAATTACAGAATAGCACCACTGTATAAGAAATTTCAAACAAAAACGTTTATATTAACTTACCCGTGCATATTCTATCAACGGCTGGTACAAAAAATTTATCGCATACGACAGCGAGGGCCAGGAAAAGGTAGATGGAGATAAATGCATGTAGAACGATTGCGCCATGCTGCCTCTGTATCTCCGTGAAGAAACCCGCCGGAAAATCGTCGATGGCCGGCGGCGTGCAGTTGCGGAGATACCCGTCTGTACGGATCAAAGGTAAATGAAAAAAAAAAAAAGTTAATATAACAAGCAACTATGCTGTTCAAATGTTTTTATATTTAAAACTAATACACTCAAATATCTACTTTTATTAATACACCCATAATCCCTCTTTTCTATTTAGATAAGGAATCCAAACGATGACATAAAGTTATATTATTAAAGTTTCACGTATTCACACTGGGACTGTAAAAAATGTAACCCATTGTATTAAATGGATGAACATTGTAAATACGTCACTATCACTCATAACTATAAGCTTATTATAATATAAATATAACATATAATCTATTTTCTTATATTTTTATTTTAAGTGTAGTAGTAAGTAAGTAGTGACTTTTTTTTCTTAAATTAATTTATTTGCATGCCTAGAAAAGTCCTTTCCCGCAGGTGGTCAGCTGCTAATTATTTCAAAATTAAGCTCAAACTACTATATTCAATCAATACGAAAAATGGTTAATAATTCCACGCAGGTTGTAGTACAAACATCAACACAGGGAGTGTTCATGTTTGGTCTATAAGAAAATAAATTGTTTATTTATTATTAATATATATTGAGAATTAATATCGTGAAACATGAAACGATAACGTTACAAATACATTTCGTTTGGCTTTTTAATCAAATAAATCAACAGAAGAAAATCACTTGTTACACAATCAACACGTGAAAATCACGTGTCACAAGCATAATATTGTCCAATTAATTGTTATTTATTTGAATATTCGTAGCATTACTATTAATTGGTTGAAGGTTCACATCCGATCATTATTTCCTTTTCGTGTGATATAAATATATTAGATCGTTATTATTTTGTATATTTTTTTCTGGACTACTAATACGATTTATACGAAACTTTTATATTCTTTTTGTTTTTAGTTACAGAAACACATAGGCTATAATATAGACCATAATAACCGATAGTCGGAGTTGAATATCAGTCCGGACTTTTATTAAAGCATTATTTGTAGCGTTAAGACGAAAATCCATCCAGAGGAAGGATCCTTGTTCTATATACTTTATCGCACAACAAAAGTAAATTAAGGAAAATGTTATTACGTCTTCTGCCTAAAAACCTCCAAAGCGTACAAAATTAAAGTAATTCGCAATGTCTCTGAGTTTTACATAAACAATTATTCGGTTACAAAATACGCGTGTGTTACACTATATCCACGTGTCAATAACAGCTCTACGAAGTTTTAAATCAAAAATTAAAATGAATGTCATATGAACATAACGTTACAAACAAAGATTAATTCAGATATATTTACAAGTCTCTCATTTAAATAAGCAAATAATTGAAGACATCGCTATCAGTATGTAATTCCATTTTTTTTTCGAACAAAACAATCTGTGTAAATTAATTATAAAACTTTAGCTAATTACGTAATATTTAATTTTAAACGATTTTTATGACAATGGTAATCATCCATTTAAGAAAATTATATACATAATAAGAAATTACATAAAACACAAGATTGCAAGTCACACCAATATATTCACGGCATCGTGCGTGTGTGCATACCATTACGTCTCAACAATTATCATATCTGCTTTATATTCATAAAAAAGTGAGAATCTCAACTAGGAACTGAAAATGCGAAACTCGTTAACTTAAAACACGCAATACATTTCATTTACAAGATAATATGCTTTATTATTATCGAAAAAATCTAATTAGTTGTAACTTTAGTTTGATTACATTTATTATTTTCGCGTGGACGTCGCATAGAACACGTTCGTTTATAACAAAGTAATCTGATATCAAATGAACATGAAATATGTTTTCTGTTACGTTTTTTATTTGTTTTTATATTAAGTGAAAGTTACCTGATAAGGCTTTTAATTCCATTCGATTTATAATCTAGCTTATGTTCAAATTGAAAATAATTTATTCAAAATTGAAGTATTACACTTTCTTATTGTTGTCAAACTAGAAACTACCACCGGTTCGGAAAAGAAACACCCAGCCCTGAGAAGAACCGGCGAAAGAAACTCAGCGTGTTGATGGTACGTACATGATATGTTGATAATTTTTAATTATGATCGATTTTTTTAATTATTTAATTCAATATTTTAAATAAATTATTATTTTTGCATACTATAATAACTCTATGTGTTTGATACATTCTGACGTCGATTCTAACAGTCGAGTGGTTCCGGAAGAATAGAACAGAACCACCACACCACTTTAAAAAACCGTGGGTGTTGCCAGAACATCTTAGTTCCCAAGGTTGGTGACACATAAGTGATGTAAGGAATGGTTATTTTTGCCGGCAAGGCCTATGGAAAGTGGTGACGACTTACCATAAGGCGGCACATACGCCCGTCAACCTACTTATGATACAAAAAATTTATAAATTTTTACTGAGCGCATCCATCAATGTTGATTGGCGTCATGCGGGTCTAATAATAAAATACGACTAAATACAAATGTAGCTCACATAATATGGAAGGCGCAAATAAATCATTTTAATGATATTGGAAATGATTATTAAAAAATAACATTCGAAATATAATACAATTCGAAACCTAAGAATAATCGAAATAAAATAAGAAAACAATGAATAATTACAATGTTAGTCGTCAATTTAAATACGACTATGTGAGTTTCTTAAACAGTGTCACGTAAACTCATCACGCAATTTGTCACGTGTTAAAACTATATTTGAAAGAGAAACTGAAAAGGAAATTATAATTTTAATTTATTGTTATTAACGTTATTTTAAATCTCTTTTACGATACGATAATTTTATGATAATTTATCATTGAGAAAACATATTGATTTATAAGTAACTAACTATCCTAGCTTTGCATTCCAACTTATAATACCTACTAGGAGTTGGTATAATACTACTCTGTAAGATCGAAGATCGAGTAAGTGAGTCCTAACAGAACAGCACTACTGGACCCTTTATAGTTTTGACAACTTTTGTTTATGAGCTACTTATATGGGTTGTCGTGCTATTAAAAAGAAATTCAACTATTCTATATGATTGAAGTTAAGTCACAATATCTAATTCCTAGAAGCTACAATTTAAAGTACTGATTACTATAATGATTTTTGTTTACTTATCCAGTACTAGATACAAAGTATTTAGCCTAGCTACCGTAAAAACTACTCGTGGTAGGAGGTCTCACGAGTTTGCTCCAATAGGAGTTTCACATCAAAATAAATAAAACTGAACAACTACACTCGCGGTTAATAAACGAAGAAATCATGATCGAATTTTTGACGTACCACTTAATATATCATTGAATTGCGAATTAGGCTCAAGAACAGAACGTAGCCGAATTTAATTATATATTAGTAAGGGCACGCCAATTGACTTTTTTGTGGGTCAGAATAGTTCAGCGACCTGCCCCTTGAAATAATCATTTAAACGATTCTGATTATTAACCCTTATAAGAATATTGTCCTTGGACTTGCTTGTATGAAATCAAATAGTTCAATCGTAAATATTACGATGTCATTATATGTTACTATAACAAAAAATGAAGCGGGTGAAGGACACATATATATGTTTGTACAATGCTGAGCAATTTTTCTCTTAGGAAGAGTTGATTATTGCTAAATATAATTTTGTAGGCTTAAACGGGTAATCAAAATCAAAAAATAGTTCTTAAGATACAAGACTATTAAGACAAATCTCTCATACAAATATAAAATTCACACGAGCTATCTCAAGATATATTTATATATAAAGCATTTGTTCTAAGCTTTTTATTTAAAGATTTCCGCAAGCGGATCGCACCGTGTGATTGCTCTGCCAGTTATCAATACGAGTGTGACTATAGTCTGTAATACACACATTTTCTGCAACTTTCACGCAAATGTGTGTAATACACACAGTTGCGTTATATTAATGTTATGGTAAATATTTACAATCGTGGCTTTTGCCATAAATGGCTCCAAATTTTTATGACATGTTTTTTTATCATATTTATGGCAAAAGCCGCGATTGTAAACATTTACCAAAATTAAGCCTTGTCTAGACTGTATAAATTTATAAAATAATAATGTAAAATATTTGGTTATTGTAAAAGATCGACTTATAATATAATTATAATTCAATTTCAAGTTGAGATGATTAAATATTATTTTATATTAAATTTTAATAATATATTTTTTTAAATAATGTTTAATTATAATCGTTGAGTATTTGCGAGTAATTAAATTGAGTACCATATTGATAAAACTTTATATAATTGGTAAAATCACACACCTACACCTTGTGATTTTACTTTAGTTTTTATCAAAGGATATATAACCTACTTGTATTTCCTCCTTACTCAAGAGAACTTGAAATTACGGTAAATAAAATAGTATCAATCACTGTATAATATATTTACATTAAGAACAGTCTTTTTAATTTAAAAAAGTCCTTTTGTATGGTGTGGAAAGAGATCAATTTAAAAAATTAATCACTTCTATCAAAGCAAAGGCAAAACCATTCTTTTTTTTTTTTTAATTATAACCCACCGTCGTATTTTCATTTGTTAAAATTGCCAGAACAGCAGTTCTTAATATAAAATTCTTTTTCGTTTATTTGTTTTTTTTCTTTATAGATTGTATGTATACCATAGTATGTTGGTTACTTGAGTCGTAATAATGTGGCTTATTTGTATTTGAAACTCATACAGAGTATAATACTCATATTTTTCGAAACTGTTACTACAATTAATATGAGCTAATTTAGACGTCAAATATATATCTGTGAACTAAACTTTAATTCAGTAATATTTAATAAGATTTCAATAATTATGGCATAAGACACAACAGCAATTTAATTTTGGCACATTGGTTCTACACTGATATAACACTTCGCGGACAATTGGAATTTTAAACGGGATGATCTTAAAATTATTTAAATTTAAAATGTTTTGGTTTTTTTATATATTGTGATATTTTTTTAAATATATTGTAGAGTTTAATAATTATCATTATATTTTCCAATTTCTTTGATTTCTTTCTTTGTCGAACGAGATGCTCAATTGGATACATTATATTTATTTATTTACAATCATTATTTAAAAGAAAAAACAATTAACATTATAATAGTAATATAAGTACAACATAGAAGAGAAAGATGTCACGAACAAAAAAACCAAACTGATCTTCGAGTTTAATCTGATATATTTGTATAATACACGATTCAACAGATTTTGAAAATGATGTTGAATGAAATTAATGCAACTGTTTTTCCAAATCACCACCATATTTCTATGCAACCGGCTTAAAAGCTTTCATTAATACGAGTTTATTTTCTTCTAAAACAATAAGCAATATTCTAATGAATTAATTTTATTATTGTATCAGTCTTTTGGTTTATTTAAAAAAAGCCACTTAAAAAAATATTACTATTAATATAAATTAATGCACACACAAAAAAATAGCCATATACATATAGCCAACGAAAGTCAGAATAAAAATCATTTAAAAAAGAAACTGTTTTGGTACGTACGTACGAACGAACGCATCGCTGAAGGCAAACAAACAAAGTGACTTCCTCACTAAAAACGGTCCGACAAGTAGCAAAGTCAACAGGCAAATTAACTCAAATGGCCGCTGCGTCAACTTGACTAACCGGATTAACCGATTTTACTAAATAACGTCAACCTCTTCTTAATAATTTCAGAACATTCAGAGTTTGCTACATAACTCACTTGTTTTCCGTATTTTTAAAATAAAAAGTAATAAGTTGATCCTACTAGAGATCAAATACCTACTCTTTCTATTTAGAAAAACGGTTTTATTTTATATGTTATCCCATATCAGTTATGTTGAACTCTATTAAATTGATTCTTCGGAAACTAAATGTCTTTTTTTTTAATTCGGAATACTCAAATAGGCCAGCGAAACCTTTAACAAAAGCTTTTCTTCGTGTAGTTTCTGTGTTTTTACATATTCATTAATAAAATGAGAATGGCTTATAGATTATTTATGTATGCTAAGATTTACAATTGATAATCGTCAACATCGTCAAAGTAATATATATGAAACCAGAGCCAATTTATAGATCCCCTAAATGCCTAAAGAACTTCGTGTCCGCATATTATACTGATTAGTCGTAACTAAAAACATAAAATAGAAAAAATAGTATTAGGTATACATTTTATTTCGAGTTGACTGTTTCTCTTGGCCCAAGTGGCCTCGACAGCGTCACCGGGTAGGAGCCGAGTCTTTAAGATACTCAGCCGGATGTTGTGAGCCCACTTAAGGCATCAGAATACGCGTGGCCTAAGGGCGCCTCCTATGTGACTGAACCTCGGCTTAGAACATCGTCCATGTCGGAAAGGAAGCTTAAATCGCCCAATTTATTAATACTTATGCTATTGGTCGCTATGCGTCGCAATGCAGTTTTTTTTTGTAATAATATTTAATACAGCTCGCGCTTCACCGTCGCGTCTAGATAGGTACCACGTCACCTCGCGTAATCACCGCCAAACGGCAGTATTTAGTATTATTGTATTCCGATTGGAAAGATGAGTGACCCAGTGAAATTTCAAGCACACACACCGTCTAAGTTACGAAGCCAATGTTTATAGGCAGTGGTGACCACCATGTTGACCATTAGCCCATCCACCTCTTTAAGATCTTCTTTAAGAAATTAAAACAAAACTTGACGAATATTATTTATGAGCAAATTGGAATTAATTTTTTAACCATCAGTAAAGGTGCTTCACATGGTTTTTTTTTTCTAATATAATAAGAGAAAAACATGCTTTATCTATAGTAATTACTTCTATTGTCGATGACACTTTTTGATATCATTAAAGTTATAAGCGCTCCAAATTAATTCAGCTACGCTGACTTTACATGTCATTAGCGGATGCTAAAGTGTGAATATATATAATTAAGATGTCTTTTAAATCAAACTGATGCAAAATTCTACAATATAATAAAATACACCGCATATATCTTATATGCGGCTTCTATATAATACAGACGATACCTTAAGCGCATAGAACACGAAATTTATTCGGTAAGACCCGCGCGGTGCCTATTATACTCGTATGATGATATTATGCTGATAAATTACAGACAGAAACAATGCGCGAGCGCAAAGAATACGAACTTAACAAGCATTATTTTTTTATTTCATGTTGCAATTCTTATTTTGATTATTATTTTTTTACAAAGGTAGACTGACGGTTAGTAGTCACGAACACCCATAGACATTGGTGCTATAGGAAATATTAATTACTCTCTACATGGCCAATGCGCCATCAACCTTGGGGACTTAGATGTTATGTACCTCGGTGAGCTAGTATAACTACAGGTATTTAACTAGCTCACTCCCCCATCAAACTGGAATGTAACAATACTACAGCAGTACAGCAGTACAGCAGTTTTGCGGAAGAATATCTGACGAATGGGTGGTACCTACCCATACAAGCTTACACAAAGCCCAATGTATTTGTTTGATAAGAACATAACGCGGATATAACAAGCTAACACTAGTTTTTAAATAATTATTATTATTAAATGGAACAAATATAATGTGTCGCCTATAGTTGGAACCAATTCGCCGCCAATAGACTTAAAATATAATGTAATAACATAAATATATTATAAACGATTACTCTATTGTCATATAAAATGCATCAAAAACTTATTAAATAAAATTCATTAGCAGCAGAACAAATTCGCCGTCGCCGTCCGCTATAACTTAGATAATATTAAACATTAACGGCCTTATTTATAAACGTTGCTTAGTTACTGATTAGCTAAACACTGATTTGTCTCTTTCTGTCATTATTGATTTGACATACGAAAGAAGAAGACAAAATATTGTTTAACTAATCACTCCATCAACAGCGTACTAGATACCTATGTAATAGTTAAATATGTGAACCGGTAGTTTCGTTAAACATCCAAGAACGAATACCACTTATCCCATGTTTCAATGCTACGACGTATATTGCATTAAGCTCTGTTGACGTAAACTAGACCTAATAGCTTTAACGTGACTTACTACGTTTGAGGAATAGTGCGTGCCTCCACTCGTTGAGATATCATCGAATGCATTACGAAGGAAATTGACATATGAATGAAGGCAGGAAGTCCGCATTAAGACGTCTTTGATATTAACTTCTTTCGATATACCGCTAGTTAGCTACAAATGTAAAGTAGCTATAGGTCAATGAATGTTTGAAACCGTTTAAGTGATATTTGTAATCTACGGCTGCGGATTATAATATTACTAATTTATTTATATATATAGAAAAACGTCATGTATAGAAAAAAAAACATTTGGACGTCACGAGACAACCGACAGATGTAACATCGAACTTTATGATTACTGAAACAATTTATAGTCATAGAAAACCAATAAAATATATGGAGTAAAATAAAATAAAGAATGGGCTGAGTTAATAATATACATAATTTACTTACTATTACAATGTTTTTTTTATACTTTTAATCCATCATGTCTTAACCTATACAATACAAAGATCATTCATTAAAGTATAACGAGAAGTAGTAGTAGTATAACAAATCATATATGGCTATTTCAGCTTCTGAAGCTCGAAAACAGAGAATACTTTGCGCAGCACCTTACTATTACGGTAATGTATCGCCACAAAGTCTTATATTATAGTATATGCGCCACGCACACAATGAGAGTAGCGGCGGCGGCAGGGAGGACAGTATAAGAGAATGTCATATCGTTTGCCGTCACGGCTTACGAGTCAGTCCTACTCCCAAGGCACGCCAATTGATGTTTGACATCAAAATGAATTAATCTAAACAACTATACTATGACAATAGCGTTCAATAATACGATATTACCATCGAATTCTGGACGCACAACTTAATATTTCATCCGAATTGCGACTTGGAGTCGTAAATTTACAAAACATAGCTAAATTGAATTAAATTTAATATCTTAAATACACAACAAATCATTTTTTCTGTAATTTGATGGACATCACTATTCTGTGTTGCTTTGTGCGTTGGTGCTGTTTCAAACGTAAGTGAGCTAGTATAATTATAGTCACAAAATGAAAGAAAAGTAAATTAACAACCTGTAAAGGTCCCGCTGTGGTTGAAGGCCTCCTCCCGAAGGAGTTTATGTGATTGTTGGATGCGGCAGAATTTCAGTGAAATTAGTCCCATGCAGGTTTCCTCGCGATGATTGCCTTCACCGCCGGCCACGAAATTCATTATAAATACATATTAAGCACTTGAATATTTAGGTGGCTGCCTGGGTTTGATCTGGAGAATCGATTACGATTCATGCGGTCTAACCACTGAGGCCATTTCGACTCTAGGCACAAGGAGGATATAAAGAAGTATTAATTTTTAATATATAATTATATAATAATAATGTCCCCCAGAACGATTTCGGTCACGACGTCTAATATCAAGAGAGATTAGCGAACTGCGCAGGACATACTCGTATTATAGTGCACAAGTGTGTGCGCACAGGTGAAATCTCTATTTTCTAGCTATCATAATCCGGTGCGACGCCAAACGGACACGATCGGAAAGAGTTCAGGCGCAGGACCAACGGCTTTACGTGCTTTCCGAGGCACGATAGTATACACACTTTCCACCAAGTTCCAGAAAATTCACAAATTGTGCATTGAAAATTTATGACACAAAAACTCAATAACTTTTTACAAGTAGCCACTAGAGCAACGAGGCAGTCCTAAGTCCTTAATATATATGTATAATATTGACTTCAATAAAATCATATGTTAAGTTTGAAAAAGTTTGTCGTATACGTGTGTATATATGTAATCGACTAACAACTTACTCACTATCAAAGGATGAATGATTAGACTGTGATCAATGTGGTGACGTACATTCAATATGTGCAGTTATAATCTAGGTACATAACGCAAGCTTTTGCTGTTGATTTCAATACCATATTACAGTTGGTGATCTACCTTCATAAATACGATATGTTAGTCTAATGGCTAGATATAAGGCTGCAAGCCCCGTGATCCTGGATTCAAATCCCAGTTCGGGCCAATCAAAAGTTATTGGGTTTTTCTGTCGGAAGTGCTGACACTCCCGTGCCTCGGAAAGCACCTAAAGCTATCCGGGTCCGGTATTTATATATAAATCTTCATGTTAAATTTTAAAAAAATCTCTACAGTTGTACAACTTAGTAATATAAAGAGTTAAAAATCTTTAAATCGTAAATTCAATCCTAATTTCTAGCAAAAGCCGTACAATTAACGTACGTCTACTACAAACTTAATGGGCGTATTAACGATGCAAGTAAATTTGCTACAAGCCATCTTTGAGAACCATGAAGCATAAAACTAAAACTCGAAGTTATTTCGATCGAAGAGTGCCATTAGTGTGTTACATAACAATTGAGATTTACATATCATATAATTGTGATTGATATCTTATACACAACAACAATGTTACTAAATATTAGTTTGCCAACGTAAATATTCAGGATGATTTCAAAAATAGGTAACTGAAATTTGATATAAAAGCTTACATATGTTCTGATATATTTTTTTAATGAAAATAGTAAAAGGATCCGCTATTAAAGTTAAAGACATAAAAACAACAATTATAAAAGGCAGAAATATTGTTTAAACGGATTAAATATTATTTAACAGCTTTAAACAAAATATTTAATTTATAAAAAATAAAAATATCGTTTTGGTCATTTTGACGTTTATCTAGCTACCTGATATAATCAATATCAAATATAAAATATTTATTTGACATGAACGGATCTTGACAAATATGCTCAAGGCACTGACGCTCTTAACTGACGATCCCACTTATCTCGTAAACTATAAATATGGGATAAATTTGTACGTATTTACTCAAATGTAATTGTACCTCTCTTTGCGACAGACTATTCAGCGGATCTTTTTTAACAGCATACCTCCGATAAGTAGTAGTCCTACTGTTGCTTATTGAGTATATTTTATTTTAAAGTTGGGAATCTTCGTATTACAGGATCAAATTCAAAATATACTTTAGTTTGGCACAGGTAGATTTCTTTTCAATCGACGTAAATGTAAGGTTTCGAAATGTAAATTCTACGAAGCAGAGCCGACTCAGTATTAACTCATATCCACATATTACATAGGTATGTTACTTAAATACAATTAAATTTAAATATCATATAAATTTCATCATTTAATTAGATTACTAATAAATAAATAAACAATTAATGTAAGTGATTTTAACATAAGATTACAAGTTTATTCACGCGTAAAATTAAATGTATTTTATTTCATAATTATATACTAAATAATAATATAATTTTATTTATTTTTTTATAACTATTCAATAAATAATAAGAACAAAAATTAAATAAGAAGTAACTGTAAAACAGTTATTGGATAATCCTCAGAATGCATTTCGTTAAAACATTTTTTTAATATTTATTTCTTTATTTCCCTAGTTAGATATATAGATTATTTATTAGTTCACTCGTCATTACGTAAGATCATATTTGTTGTTGGATCCGATTTTTGATATTTGCAAATATACTTAAAATATATTATAACAACTTCACTGATAATTTTTTCTAGAATTTATTTCCTATTAGATCATATTTTATGAATATTTATATGGTGTCGTTCTCTTTTTAAATTGTTATTTTTTATAACATCTCTACTGTTAAAATTCATATAAATATTATTAATTATGTATATTTGTTAAAATACCTAAAATAATATAATTGTATTGGTATAAAACATTTTCTTTTTTTGAAAACAATCTTTAAAGGTAAACAATGGTGGTTTTTGTAAGACTTCTTTGAGTTAATTAGAACCATATTGTAGGAGAAAATAAATGTAACTTGGGTTATATTAATTTTGTGTGACGCGTTTCTAGAAAGGGTTACAAAACAGTCGCGTGGGTCGTGTCCACGTCAATATTGTGAAACTATATTTTATTCGTCATAAAGCCTGATTGAGAAACTCGAAGAAGTTTTAAAAACATAAAGGTTTTATGACAAAGGTTTCGGACTTTTATTAAATGTGCCTCCTTTTACTCAAACGTTTTAAACTGAAATCAAGATCTCATTATTAAATGATAAATTTTAACTGCTTGCATATAATGAAATTTTATGAGATTCTCAGACTAAACAACAAAATATTTATGTCGAATAATCAAAATTTAAGAAGTTATTGATATACGTCGTGGACCGAGCTTCACTGTGTTACCGATAAATATGGCCTATGGAGCTTCACATCCCGTGTGTCGTCTGTTTGTGGAAAAAATATCACAGGTAGGTTCAGAACAAAGTCTTGCCCGCACTGAATTATGAGGCGTCAGAGGGGTTTCACCTCGTTTTACGCGCATCAATTGCATAAAAGATCGTTAAAAAATACAATTAAATATATATTGAAAAAATAAGCCGATGGTTCCCTTGTGTTGTATTATACAATATGTCAATGTCAATAAAAATATTGTGATATATAGTAACGGAGCAAAAAGATAACAAGTACGTATACAGAGGGTACTTCGCTTTTTTATTTCTATGATAATTAATTAACTGTCTTAAAAAAATGGCTTCCCATCCTATATAGATTGATTAGCTTACACATCATTACGTGAGATCATGTACGTTGATTGCTCTAATCTTTGATACTTTAAAATATACTGAAAATATATTATAACAACTCCACTGATATATTTCTCTAGAATTTATTTCCTATCAATCATTCGATTCTGAGGTATTCGCGATTTCAAAGCTGTTGTTTATTTATCAAAACTACTAGAAGTAATAAGTCCCGTGATTTGATTAGCTGTGACTAAAGGTCTTTATTATCAATTGGCCTGAAAGTATTATTCATACAAAAATATCTTATTATTATATAATTTTAATTTAATAATCCTTGTTTGTCGCAGAAACTTAAGTCATGAACTGAAAGACATTTCTTGTTCATGTTTTCTCATACAAAATGGCTAATGTTCGGGCAGGCATGAAAATGAACGTGCTAGGAAGAGTACAGAGGTGAAGGTACAATTAAAGCAAACTTTAAGGCTTATTGGAGTTGATTTCATTAAAAGAGTACAAAATAAATCATAAGAAAATTTATTTAATTTAGACATTTAAAAAAAATTGTTCAAGAAAACAGAAGCGCAACTTTATTAAGTCTATAATATTCTTAATCCTCGGTTATGATTGATAAGGGAGTGGATAAATAAATAGATGTGGAAACAATAGAAATTTAGGCAGATAAAGATGAATGATGATTCCACCATCGCCAGCCCTGACAATTTGTCAATTGTTAACCGGATGAGGCGCTAATCCTGTGCCTCCCCTACTTCTAACTTTAGGAACGCTTGCCGACGCAAACGACCGTAAAATTAGCCGTGGACAAGAAAATTGCTACACTTTAAAAATTATTAAATGTAACATGATGAAATTAAGGAATTTTAATATTATCTTCGAACATCACTTTTTGCTTTATATCTTTGAACTTTTTGATGAAGACTGTAGATTGTAAACTACAGTAGCATCACAAAATATTTCTGTTAAAAAATAAATTGTAAAAATTTTGGGTCAATATTACAATCATTACATGTTTTCTACCCCATTAAATAAAAATGTAATAAGACACTTAGCGCACAGCAAACGTTATTGCCTTAAAAGTAAAACAAAATTTCAATCTTATACAAGTAATTGTATAAGTTTTTTGTCGTGATAAATGTTTTATTTTGTTTCAACTTGTAATCATATATTGGAAGATGTATTCACAGAAGTTGAAATTCATTCAAAATTGTAAGAGGTATTTCGATCGAATTGTTACCTAGTTGATACCTAGTACATTTAATATAGAATAAATAATTTATTTCAGTAAACTTATAATAAAGCCGAATCGTAAGAATATTAACGCTTTGAAAAAACACATTTATGAATTAAACATATTGTTGTAATTGTCAATAGCAGAACGCTTTCAAGTAATATCAATTACTAGATATTTGTTTCGTAAATATAATATTAATCAAAGACTCATCACAGCCTTTGACTAGTTATAATATAGTATAGTAAAATTATTTGTTGTTATATGAAATAGCTTTCAAACGTAATGTTATAAAATAATATAAATATAAGGGAACAAAACTTATATCATATTGTTCTTAGTTTATGTACTACTGAAACTAGCTTGATCGAATTTCGACAAGCATGTATTACCTATGCATGAGTTGCTTGCAATAAACTATTAAAGCACATAATATAAATATTGTTTTGAAATTGTTCTTACAAATTCGATTTGTTTTTTATCTAAAAAAACTGTATCATCATAACTTGTGACAATTAAAAATATGTTGATGAGATCTTACAATATATCACAATTACATAATACACAGACGATAAAACCGTTTAAAAAAATACGGTTCAAAGTGAAATTAAACTTACTAATTAATAATAATCAACTTAATGATATACAAAGCCTAATAGTATAACTTAGTAATACGAAAGGATATGCTGATCATGAAGATGTTCCTGTAATCAAGCGTTTTTTTTGTGAGTTCGTGAATGAGTGAGGCGACAAATTGTATAAGTCATACTTATTTACTAGCAATTCGTGTGCCGGCTAAAAATACTAATTGCGTTTCAAGCCAATTATAAACTACATAGGTACTGAAATTTAGAGATAGTGTTTTCCACGATTATACCTAAGAAGTATTGAAGACAATTAGCATGAGATATATATTATATTAATACACTTCACATAGTAAATGTGTATTTGTTGATATGTTGAGTAACCTTAAATAATCATGAGGACAAAATAATAGAACGCGATAAAATGTTTGTATTAGATCGTTGCGCCATAATCGGTAGTAATACGTTTACGAATAGTCATTGTCCAGGCTGATAGCCACACCCGTAATTTGTGACTTACATGTGCTGACTACTATTTTCGGGTCAATTACATACGATTTTTTTGCTTTCGAAAATCTTCAAATTAAACGCGTTCTTGGAATTGCAGGAATGCCGGAGGCGATCGCGACAGCACATACCTGTCGCATTATAAGCCATGACGCGTCTTCACTCTTCCATACTTACGGAACCCAGCTGGCGTCTAGGATGCCACAAGCCACTACATTCACTTCGAATAACAGGCACTCGGGCCTCTGATATAATCTTCTCCCCTGTCCATTAGCTTCGCAATAGTGTGACCTAGCCATTCACAGAGAATAGGACGCACTTCCGACCTGTTTCGATATAACCTTGCCGGTACGCGATGTGCACTTCACAGTCCCGGCTGGGGACGGCTACTCGTTTAATGTAACGTACCTCGTTCGGAGGCATTCATCGTGGTGGCGGAGGGATCGCGCGGAGACGACCGAGAGCGTCGTCAGTGGCGTCCAAATGCCGCGGCCAGCGCTCGGCGGTACATAATGGACCGGGCAGAGAGCTCGTCAAAAGAAGAATACGGGATCCAATTATATATTCTTATACAATACACGTACGTCGGGCGGCGCACGGGCGCAGTGATGAAGTGACTCCGAACTCAGCTTTTGCCTCACCACATATTGTATATGAGCTGGCAACGATTTTTTAATTTCATGATTAATTGAGATCGTTTTGTAGCATTAAATGTAATAGGTACCTTAAGTCGATTAAAATTATTCACAGGTGTGACAGAGGATTTAAGAACATTTAATAATTAATAAATGAAGGTTATTTTCAAAAAAGATGAGCAAAAAGCCCTCAGAAGCAATTGGTAAACACACAGTAAAATTGATAAAAAAAGGAAATTTTGAATTATTGTGTATATTTATATCATTTTGGACATGTTTCTCATCTCAATCAAAAATTGACGGTACATTACTCACTGCCTAGTGCCGTGCATATATCGACTTCAAATCGTAACTTAGCCAAATACAAATGATTGGTGTTCGCGTAACTTTTAATTTAAAAAACCTTTTCTCGCCATGACTAAACTAAATATTAAATTTACCAAATTTAATCTTAGGGCGAGTTCCACTACGTTCCATATTTTTGAAATGTATGACAACAAATTATTCGAGATCACAAGAACAGCGTATAAGGTCCAAGAGTCAGGAACATGATATATGTAACGGACACCAACTGCGATTTCACTAATCTACCAGGTTAAGAGTTCGTCCACCTCCCCCCACCTGCACCCACCCTGCACCGGCACGCGACAACTCAATTACATTTAATTGCATCAGATTGAGTAGCAACGTATCACGGTCCATACTCAGGCGACAATTACAATTATAATACGAATGAGAAACTAGTCTTGTGTTGCATGTCGAATTATGTTTTTCGTTGTGTTCACTTGATGTCTTGGAGCGGCGATTTAACTTATAGGGTTTGTACAGGATAGCTTGTCCCCTCGCTAGGCTAAGGTCCCTTCTCCTTATTTTTAAGAAGATGTTTTAGAACATATTACACCATCCAATGTAGGTTTATAATTTGATTATAATTTGATCGCCTTTGACGCTAAGTCCAAAGGACTGGATTCATTTCTTATATTAACATTAATCAAATGTAATGCTTAGTAGGTTTAGCCCACTATGATCCTTATGTATCATATCATTAGTAACTTCATTCTTAAAACGTTTTGTCAAGCTAAGATATTCATTAAAAGTTTTAATGGTCAAATTGTAAACTTTTTTATTTTTAGCAACTCCGCTCAATAAACAACCTTACCTTACCTGCTCAATTAATGCTAGGACGTCCCTTACGTAATTGTCTCGATTTAATACGCGAGTGTCTTGAACAATTTATTAGTTAAGTCTATCATCCTCAGCTAAAGGTAGCGTTAGGAGTACAGATATGACACATACTCGTAATAACCAATTTGACGGTTGTAGAAATATAAAATTAGATATCGTAATCAATTCTGTTATAATTTCAATATATAAGTTTTCATTGAAGTAATAAAGAATATCAAAATTTCCAATCTCGGTTACTAATAGTGTATAATTGTCCAGATTCAAATATTTTAGTAAGAAAAACGTTTACAATTGTTAGCGTACAATGGGAACTCATTTGACCATGATGATGACATTAGTTATTTTGTGGATTGCGCAATTGGAAATACAATGTGAACTAGCGTGTACAATACGATATAAAGGTTACATTGGTTGATTATTTTTCTCAGACGTAAATATTGAAACGGGAGAATCGACTGAAGAGGTTAAATTTTTTTTAACTCTAGACCAGTCCTTTCCTACCGCCGTCATGCAAAGGCATTTCTTTTTTTTTTATAGGTTGGCGGACGAGCGTTTTTGCCACCTGATGGTAAGTGGTCACCAACGCCCATAGATAATGGCATTTTAAGAAATGTAAACCATCGCTTACATCGCCAATGCGCCACCAAGCTTTTTTTTAGTGCATCTGCCTGCCGCAATACTATAAGAAGAATTAAAACTGCCGCAAACGTTGTTACTACGCTAAAAAAGAACGTATTTTAATGGTTTACTTCTATAGATAAAATATATACTAATATCAACGCCCCAACCGAATACGGCGGTTATTTAATCCAAATTTTACAGGAGAGCCACATAACGTTAAAATCAGTTTCTAAACGTATACTTATACTAACCAAATAGATAAGAATTATTATTGGATGGTCAAAACAAATAGCTTTTATATGAAAAAAGAGGCTAAAACACCAACCTCGTGGATTTTCTATTATAGAAAAATGATAAAACATATTTAACCGACCATGATTCGGCTTTTTTTTTATTTTGTAAGTCAAGATACGTCTTTATTCGCTTCTAAGCACCAAGTAGGTGTATGGGTAAAAACATACCACCTTTTGAAATGACTTTACGTCGTTGAAGTTCTAACACCACTTAAGTCACTTTTTGGCTGTTTGACATTTTGATGCCATTCGCTAGAGAATCGGAAGACGCATCGTTTTAGCCAATCAGAAACACGTAGTGGCTAATAGAAAATTAAGTATACGCAAGTAGTAAAGTTGTTTTATTATAGTATCAATACAAAATTATGCAGTTTTTTCTCTCTCCCACGAACTTCAACGACGATAAGCACCGCGGTTACGCCATTATTAGCGTATAATTAACTTGTTACGATTTCATTAACTTTGTACTACCTACTAATAGTGAAAGAGAGAAAAGAACTCATGTACAGAATTTCATTAAAATAAAAGTTTTTGGACTTTCATTTTTGTTAATATAAAAATATTCAGACATAAAATCATTGTTTTTAAAGAACAAGGAACAAAGAACAAGTATTAGTAAAAAAAAGAAGAGAAATCTCATAATGTCTTATTTTTTGGAAATTGGTTTTTTAACTTAAATCAGGATTTTTGCAGACTACAGCTTTAAAAAACCTAATTAAAGAAAACTTTGTTTAAAAACAAAATAAAATATCGAGATTTGAGATTAAATCTGAATTGCTTTTTCTTACGTAGGGCTTTTAACCTTAAGGTCTAGGTTTAACAACATTAACAATAAACTGTTATTCTTATGCTAAACTTATTTAGGCACGATATGAGTCCACTACATATGGATTATACATAGGCAATGTGATTTTATGATACCAGGCCCATTAAATTGTTCTCCGGTGTGACTTACAGCTCGCCATACCGACGAGAACATGTTAATTTCAAATCAAAAATTCAACCATTTGTACCAGGCTAATTTTTGCATAGATAATCATCGTCGAGTAGCCATGTACCAAAATCACCATGCCATACTTTTCCGACGGTTCGAAATGGCCATACCACCGCAAAGATGTAATTTTTTTTATGTCGCTAAACGATTTGTACCAATATGGCATTTGGTTTTTGGAAAGTATATGATACAATGTGACCGTGAAAAAAAATATTATGTGATAGATATTTGTTGCCTAGAACTCGAATATTCGGAGCGTCACGGTAGCATGCCCAAGCGATCCCGTGGCGCCCCCGTTAAGACGGGAAGGGTACCGCTGGGTTTTTAGTGGATATTCCGTGAACCGGGGAACACTCGGTGCCCTGGACATATGGCGAGCCCCACATACCCCCTCCCACTGTTCCCGTGGGGGGAAAGGCGTAAAGCGTCTTCCCAGCGTTAAAAAAAAAGAACTCGAATATGCATTAATTTTTCTATGGTGTAATAAAATATTACCGCTTTATTCGGTTGAAGACTAGATATATATTTTTAATATTTTTTGTGAAATCATTCGTTCTCTTTTATTGATACTAAACTTAGTTATATTGTAAGTATGTAGTTGTAGAAGGTATGCTCCTGATGACATATACAGTGGTGGTCATATGACCACCACTGTATATCTTTATTCATCTTTATTCATAAGAAGTGTTTCTAATTATATAATTAGAAACACTTCTTATGAATAAAGAAAGTATAACTTCAACCTACAAATGTTCGTAATAAATATACACATTCAATAATTAATAATCATGCAATAATATAGCCACTCACATAAAAAACTCATTAAATACATAAAATATAAAACATATCTTACTTTTAATTACAAAATGAGTTACCTGTAGGAGTTTATTTTCTGTTACTGGCCGGTTGGACGCCTAATTAGAAACATTTTAAAAAAGCATCCATAGCTTGTTCTTTTTTGAAATTGGAGAATAACATTTCTTTTTCTATTATTTTGTCGGCAATTCAAAATTTAATCTGAATTTTATTTTGTTCAAAATGGGCAAAAATAAAAGTTGTGACGGGTCAACTAGGCAAATCATTGTTAATTTACATATAGATCATAAGAGGGCGTACAGAAGAATAGCTGAGCATTTAAATTGTTCTGTTAAGAAACTTTTTAATGCAATTGATCATTATAAAACACATGAAACTGTTGAAAATATTCTTATAAAGGCTCGGCCAAGAAAATCCTCACCCAGAGAAGATACGCTTATCGTTTGCGTTACTAAAAAAGACCCAAGTAAGGGCTCCAACCCAGATTAAAAAAAATTATTTTACGCCTGATGACCCGAGAAACATCTCGTCAAGATTCAATCTTCGGCGTATCAGTACGCCGAACATTAGTGGAAGCTAAATTGTTTGGAATAATCTCTCGAAAGGTACCGCTTCTTACCAAGCAACACCGAGAGAAGCGATTATTATTCGCTAAAAAATATGTTAATTGGACGGTTACGGTATAACACTTTTTTCCATTCTCGTAGAATGGAAAAAAGTGTTATTTTCAGATGAAACAAAAATAAATATGGTAAATTCAAGTATAGAGAGTATAGTCAACCACGGTGGCGATACAGTGGATCAATGGCAATACAAAAATATCTTAGAGCACACAATGATTCCCAACTCGGACGATCATTTGCCTATAACCTGGATCTTTCAGCATGACAATGACTCTAAACACACGGCCAATAGCGCCAAATGTTTCCTTAGCGAACAGCGTATATCCGTTTTAGACTGGCCAGCAAATAGTCCGGATTTAAACCCGATAGAAAATCTCTGGTATATTGTTAAAAATAAAGTCTCAAACAAACGTAACACCAGTCAAAACGAACTATATGAAGCATTTGTTGAAGTATTGAATTCAATCCTCCTAGAAAAATGTATGAAATTGATTGAATCAATGCCACGTCGTTGCAGTGCTGTTATTGAAAATAAGGGATACGCCACTAAATATTAATTATAACTATTGGTAAGCTGTGGATAGTAGCTATTTCGTAAATAACAATACTAATTACTAATACTTAAAAAAATATTGTTTTTTGTTGTTATTTCTAATTAGTTGGCCATTATTGTTCATACCTTAAAACTGATTTAAATGTTTGTCCGTAATGTAATATTGAAACTGCACTTGTGTAATGGGATTTATATTGTTTTTCTAATAAATGATAAATCGTTGAACATATTGTTGTCCTATTTATTGTTTAATTTCAAAATAAAAACGATTGCGCTGAAGTGTCTTACATAATGTCAAGGACCGTTGGTAGTGTTTCTAATTATACGACCACCACTGTACATATATTTTTTGTATATGTTCCGAGTAAGCAAATGACTCCAACTGATGGTAAGAGATAGTTGAGTCCAAACGTGACGACGGCTAGTACAGTCAAGAACAGATCATTCGATCTGCACTAGCCTTGCTGGCCCGCAAGATGCCTCTTAACGCCTCACTTGAAGGAACCCTGGTTATAAGAGGAGGGAAACACGTGTGCTGGAAAAATATCGTTATACGTATATTTTCTCATCTACTTTCAAAATTAATGAAGTATCGTCATCAAACAATAAAATATCACAAATACCTTTAACATAGAAAGGAACATCATATTTATATTCTAAAAAATGTAACTGGCCCAAAATTTATCCTTATAGAACATATTTAGTACAGATCCAGAAGACTTTGTTCCATTAATGAAAACTTACTCTTCGACTTATGTAAAAAGCAATAAGCTTTATCCTTAACACGAAATATTTTAGCTTATATAAGAGTTTCGTATTCGACACCATCCAATGCTTCAGATAAATGTAGAATATAATAGCATACCGTGAGTTTTCTCAAGCGCCGTAAAATATTTAAGAAGTGCTATTCCCGCATCAGTAGTCAATCGATCTCCACAACCTAAAACCAAATTGTTCGCTATGAAAAATATAATTTGTACGGAAATGGACGAGGACGATTTTTTCTATTATTTTCAAATATTTTTCTATAATCTCGACAAACCTATTCCCTTTTTTATAATTAATAGTTATGTCCTCCTTACAAAATTTGACAACGGCGGCTATTCTCAAAGGTAACTAGCCAAATGAGCAGAAAATAATTAAAAACACAAATGTGTGTGCCATCACAAGTGCCACTATTTCCTTACATACCTCCTCACCGAGGTACGAGAGTGTATACACAGCTTACTTACAAACTCCGGTCTGTTACTGGTTTCTCGACGGAAAATAACCAATCCTTTTTTGGCATGACCCAGGGTTTGAATCCAAGACAAAAATCATAAGCCTAGTATTTCATGAAAAGTTTGATAAGGGGTTTTCATATTTTCTATAGAAGGTAATTTTTTTAAAATAAATTCTTTCTAGAGGGTTTCCAGAAGTAACTGCATCAAATATCTTAGCAAGTAAAATATGTTGCGGTGCGTCGCTCAAACTATTTGTAGCGTTGTATGTTTGACCCAGATACAAACTGACAACGCAATCGACTCAACAATACCAGGCGACAATCTTCTGTACAATCAATCAACGTGGTTAATATTATCCATTTAAATATATGATAAAATTGCCCAATGATCCAAAGCTCTCCCTTTCTAAGACATAGTGTGTTTAAACAAAGGATTTCACAAGGGATTTTTCGGAAACGTTTTTTTCTAACATTTACTAAATAAACACGAATGTGTAGTGCATGAATTAGAAACACTGTATTATGGTAAAAAAAAGTAATAAAAATGTTTTCATTGAATAATCTACTAAATTAGCTGTCACTTTTTAACGAATATGGAAAATATTTTAAAATTATTAAACATGGATTATCGTTAAATGAACACTTGACTTGACTTGAACTTAACTTGAATGTGTAATTTTAATATTTTCTTTATTTACCAAGTATGTTTAAATTATCAACGATTATAACTGCTAACTACAAATAATAATAAAGGAATCAAGGGTGAAAAAGGTCATATGCTATTTATTTACGATATATAAGAATGATAAAATATATATTATAACATAATTTTCGTATTTAAAGTATAACCATAACATTATCGTTTTTAACATTAATAGCTTTAATCTAAAAAAAAGTATAATTTAGACGGAAAACAATTAATAAATGACAATATGCTTAATGTTTTATTTTAAAATACTGCATTTTAAGTACAATAATGAAATACTGACTGAAAAGATTTTTTACTTTTTTTTTAAATACGAGCCAAAGATGGTTTTTGAAGCTAGTTTAATATGGAAACATCCGTTGTGTTCAGGCTGACGGATACGAGCTTAAGTGGCGGAATATTACCCACTTAAGATTCTCATAATCTGCTGATTAACTACTGTTTTTAATGGAATATTTTTACAAGATAACGACTTTTAAAACCTTGAATATATTTGATAGTGGTCAGTCAAAAATTTAACAAAGCAAACAGTTTAATGCATCTGTATTACATTTTATTTAAGACCGGTTATCAAAGTTATTGCTCGAGTTTAAGTTTTTTTGTTTGTATGTAAAACAAAGCTGTCTTCTTCTTTCAAATGTCAAATAAATAATGACAGAAAGGGAGAAATCAGAGTTTAACTAATCAGTCGCTAAGCAACGTATATAAATAAGGCAATAAAGATGTAGCTTTCTATTCAAATTCTATTTTCTCGGTACAAATTATGTTAATTTATCCTCCAATATAAAATCGTGTGGTCACCTTTTTTGTTAGCTTATTTACCAATCATAAATATGTAGATACGCAAAACACACTTTATTTTAAACAGGACATTATGCGAAAGCTCCAAATAACATAAAAAAGTATTTGTCCGTTTGTTTGTAAGGAGACTTCATAGAACTTAGTCTATATCAATGTGATAATATTTATGATGCAGAGTTATTGTATAATTAAAAGTACATCTATAGAGTGTCCTGCGGTTTTTTTTATGGTCTTTGACTTCATTACACGCTAATCCGTAGCATGAAGCTACACAATGCATTTACTGTAAACATATGTAATATTATAATAACATAGATTTCATCATTGTAAAAATGTCAAAGTTTAATAGAGATTAATATAAAATGTACAATTTACATATGACCAAAGTCACATACATACATACGTAATATAAATAATTGAAATGAATCCACCAAGCCGCCAAAAACCAAAAGGAGAAAAGGTCTTCGCCACACATATTTACATCTAGAGGCTGTTACTTTCCTTTACTTTTTTATATCAACAATAGCATCTTACTATACCCATATTATAATATTGTTGTTTCACGAATTATAACCTTATATTAATAATAATAAACAAAACTATGGTGGAAGACATTTCATTTTCTTTGTAGTTTAGAAAGACTAAATTTGTATATATACAAGCGAAACCGCAAGAACTAGCTTAAACAACATGTTTTAAAATAAATGTGTCAACACAACAGTGTGAGATAGCTTTAATCCCTGCAATTCGTGTGACGAAAACATTTTAAAAGTCAACGGAATAAACCTACCAATAAGATATCGATTACCTGAGATTTTTTTTTGTTTACCTTACAAGTGATAAGCTAGATAAAGAAAACTTAATCGATAATATATATCGATAAACAGTTTCTTGCCCTGCTTGATGAGAATAGTAATAATTTCATCGGCTTACAAATTACTCGTCTATGAATTTCTGCTCCCCTACAATAATATATTTGCCAATGAAATTGAGCTGTGAATACGGAGAAATATACGAATTTTTTATTTGACAAACGATCAAATTAGAATTAATATCAGTTATTTAATTTTTATTTTTTTTATTTCTAGTCACATTTCGTTATTTTGTTTTAATGGCTACCATGTTGTTAAGGACTAGTAGTGCGTGTAAATATAGAGTAGCTGTGCTTGTCAGAGTGCTTTTTTTCTTCAGTATACCTTTACTTTATTTTATTTTGAACGATAATAAGAAAGTGGTAGTAAACGATATTGATTCAGGTAAAATTTTAAATAAAGTACATTTTGAAATTAATTTCTAAATATTTTATTTAAATAAATTACAAAATATCTTTAAAAAAATTTGTACTCATAAATTGTTTAAATTATTTTAACACCTGTTGTTTTAATTATATATTAATTTGTTCTTATAAAAATTAAGAAATGTTTAATTAAAATAAATTAAAAGGGTTATTTTCAGCAGATGACTACGTGGCGCCTTCTGTTCGACATCTATTAGCCATCGTTGATAGTCCCACTGAGAACTGCACTCCACCAGCGATTCTTGAATTTCCTTGGGATGGGCTCACGAGGTTTCAGAGACAGCATGTAAGATTATTTTATAAATACATATAATCAATAAAAGGAGTTCCTGTATTTTATGCAGTATTTTTATTGTTGTAATAACAGCAGACGATTTATGTACTATGATATGTTTGTACATTTATTATAACAGAAATTATTAGAAGATAAGCTTAAATAAAAGATTTAAAGTATGCGATTTTTTTAATTGAATTGTAACTGATTAAATATGTAGTCGTTATTGTATTTTTTTTTAATGATCAGTTGTCTAATTTCTTTAAAGTATACTATAATAAGCTTTATAAGGCCATTCATTCATTAATGTAACTAATGGGAAAATGATAATAAATTTGAAATCATTATATGTATCATTATTATGTAAAGCTCAATATTATTATGCGAATGATTTCAGAAGGATGGATATTATAAGCTGATGCGATGTGATTACATGAGATACCTAACACATTGGTATAATTATCATTATTTTCTCAGGGTTTTATTTTAATTCATTGCTTGCTGGCGGTGTACTGCTTCCTCCTGCTGGGCACTGTGTGTGAACAGTATTTCGTGCCAGCGATCGAGATTATATGTGAACGTAGGTGTCACATTGCATAATTTACTTTCATATATAAATATATGTACCTTATAATACGGTACTTATAAATTTATCTTTCATTTCAAACATTTATACAACACTCTGCACGAGCGATATATATATTAATAGATTTATTAATGACATCATTAAACTGACAAGTAACGAATAATAAACTTAAATGAATAATAATATTGTCATCAGTTTACACGCAATATAGTATTATTTAAGATAGACGATTGCATCACGATAAAAGTCTAAACACTATACAAATATGTACAAATCCCATTAACCGTAATTGGTTCTGATAAAATAAAAATATAATAGGTTTTATTGTATTATTAGGCATTTTTTTCTCACAAATTAAATAAAAGTATGGTGGACTCTATTCTTCTTGGTAAACGAAATCTAAAACAAAAATACTATTCGAATTAACTATAAATTTTTCAATTGGAATTAGATTTCTATTTTACATAATTATATGCTGTAAAAGTTACCAGTAAGCCACAGTCATTCCTATATTAATGAATTTTTAAATGGTATTTTTACGCTCATTATAAATATCATAATAAGTTCGTAGCATATGAAAAGAAAGGATAATAAATGTGAGTGAATTGCCGTCTGGTTCTCATAAACAGCTCAAATGAGTAACAATCAGCCAAGTTATCAGTCGAATGAAACCGCAAACGGTACACAAAGTAGGCATAGTGCAACTCAGGACACTGACCGTCCCGTCCATTGAATCTTGAAATCTCTCTCGATACCACTTTTCCAATCAAATTCAATTACTCTAGGTACTTATCTTTTTCGAAATGAAAGTTGTAGAAAGAAACGTATGTCCATGTATATAAGACTATGTTAAAGTAGTAAGACGAAAAATTTAGATACCATACTTATTTAAAACATATATTAGTCATCATTAATAAATAAATAATTAAGTACACAATGAAAACATTAAACATTTTTTTTTGATATACTTAAAGCTTTAATGTAAATAATTCTTATGTAAATAATGCATTCTTGAGTTAAAAATAATAAAAACATTTGTACAATTTACTTTAACTAACACAATAAAATATTTATCTTTTAAATAAATATTTTTTCATATTCACCAGATCCTTTCGGTATTTTTAATTTTTTATTTATGTATGCAATATCTGTTCACTAGGCTTGAATATGGAAGCAGATATAGCTGGTGCAACGTTCATGGCTGCTGCTAGTTCAAGTCCAGAGTTGTTTATTAATTGCATTGGAACTTTTGTCACCGAAGGGGATCTGGGTGTAGGTGCCATTGTGGGTTCTGCTGTATTTAATGTCCTCGCAGTGCCTGCTTGTTGCGCTCTTGTTGCGGGAAGGGTAAATATTACGCGTCCATATTTGTATATTCCTATATATTTCCCGCAAAAATATGATAATTTTAATCACGTTCATCTAAATTATGAATTGTAACTTATTTTACACGTAAAAATTGAATACTGTACTAAATAGCTTTAATGGAATACTATTAATAATTATAGGGCAATATTTTTGCAAAAAATACTGAAACACTAATTAGTTATATAGAAATGTTAATAATTATACGAATATGAAAAAATACATAAGTATATTTCAGTAACGCCTTAAATTTCTATAGACAAAAACATACTTTAAACAGGTGATAGAGTTGGACTGGTGGTCGGTATCTCGAGATTGTATGATGTACGCCGTCGCTGTGGTGGCGTTGATCCTAACCCTTCTAGATGACAAAATATATTGGCACGAGGCTCTACTGCTTGTGCTTATGTACACATTTTATATCCTGGGTAAGGTTTCATCTAAACATATCGGTTTTTGGCACTGACTTTTGTATACGATCGTAATATTTTTTCTAGCTATGGTGTATAATGGTCGTCTTGGAGATTTCGCCAAAAGTGGCTGTTGCTATAAGTTCAATAAGAAGAAGAAAACATATACCGAAATTTCTCCTCTACTAATAAAGGGTATGGCTACCGTTATATTAATGAAATGTACCTAAATGTTTTTGGCATATAAAACTTATCGTAATTAATATTATAATAATTTTATTTGTAGACAAAAAGAATCCTTTAGAAGCATCACACCTAATGGTCCACCCAAATCAAAACGTCAATGACATTGAACAAGGGGTAGTGATTACGAAGAGACACAATTCAACTGATTCTGGTACGAATGCTCATCATTTTATATTGTTTCTCAGTGAGGTAGAGCTGGAGTTTTGTTATAACATATTTATTGGCGTTATTTGTTGCCTTCAGGACTTGACACATGTCTGGAGACCGTACGACATGACACTAACATTACCGAAAAATAAGCTATTCCTATAGTCTATTTAAATCGGAAAAAAAATAAAGATAAACAGTCCTTAGATTTATAAATTATATATATAATTATTATATTATGAAATCCACGCGGTTTTTTAATAGCTCTGCTATATTAAAACAATATTGATTAATATATCGTTATTTATACAATAGTACTTAACAACTAATTAAATATATTGACCAAAAAAATAAACACTAAGGTTAAATAGAACTCGTTATACGGAATTGCTTTTAGAATGTTCACCTTAAATCTTAGGTCACACGTAAAATAAAAATGTTTAATAGATATTTCTGTAATTTATAATTATACCATTTTCAGTAGTATATAAAGCACTGGATTTATTAGATAAATATATATGCAGATATGAGTAGCAGGATGATTGAATATGGTGGACGGTTTACCGGCTTTTTTATAGGATAGGTAAGGGGACGAGCATATGGGCCATCTGATGGTAAGTAAGTAACCAATGCCCTTAGACATTAGCAGTGTAAGAAATGTTAACCATCGCTTACATCACCAATGGTCACTAACCGTAGGAACTAAGATGTTATGTCCCTTGTGCATGTAATTACACTGGCTCACTCACCCTTCAAACCGGAATACAATAATACCAATTACTGCTGTTTTGCGGTAGAATATCTGATGAGTGGGTGGTACCTACCCAGACGAGCTTGCACAAAGCTCTACCACCAAGTAAACCTTAGCTTAACCTGTGGTGGATGGGTAACTGGATAAATGGGGCAGTGGATTGGCCGACAGATAATTTTGTAAATAAGTGACAGGTAACGAGTTCGTAACTCACAAATTTGTTATGGAACGGGACTATAAGGAGTGTTTCACACCAAGAGATCCCTCCAATTACAATGATTTATAGTTAGACGTATTAACATTATATATTAGATTGAGAATAAAGTATATATATTAGATTGAGATTTAAAAAACAGTTTTTATAAAAAGAGATTGGTGGATACGAAATGTAGACGTGATAAGGTAAAGTCGAATCGGGCGAATCTTCGGGTAGTTTATCAACCGCAGTAATACTGTTATGTTCACCAATAATATAATTTATTTTTAAATTACTTTAGAATGTAGTACGAGCTCCGTATGGTCATGGCCGGACGAGAAGTCATCAAAAATGCAAAAATTGTTCTGGGTCATAACTTGGCCGATGGGCCTACTGTTATGGGCCACGATACCAGACTGTAGGAAGCACCAACGTCTGTACCCCCTTACCTTCGTTATGTGTGTCACGTGGATCGCAGGTGTCTCCTATCTGGTAGCTTGGATCATTACTATAGTTGGTAATACATTTTCAATTTCAAATTACGATTTATTTTTAAGTACTTCTATTTTTAAACAAATACTTAGAGTTAAATTTGTTATATAATTTGTGAAATCATCAGTTTACAATTCTGAATAATCCTCTTATTATCTGAATGTCTTTTAATCTTATGGATAAACTTAAAAATATCTCAATAGTTATTTGATTGGCTCCCTTGAATCATATAATATATAAAGGCATACCTACTTTTAAAGTGCTAACACTATTCCAGGTTTTATTAGTATGACCTATATTTTCCCTGTTGTTGTGATCATCGCCACTCAACAGTGACGTTCATACGTTAACCTTTGAGTTAACTGAAACGACACGTCCCCCATCTGATAACACTTTGACTTTTATTTTCGTTAAATATATTTCATAATTTTAAATCCTAACCTTAACTTTTCATTATTTAAATAATATTTATAATGAAAGAAAATGCTTTAAAAATAATCGGATACCAAAATAGTTTTATTAAAACTCAATTTTTTAATAGAAAATCAATCTTGAATTAAGTACAGCCGGCGAATGTCTCAATGCTGAGTTTCACTTAGAGGAGAAAGTTTGGAGCATATCCAACCACGTTCCTCAAGTACGGGTTGGTGGTTCACATGTGACAGAATTTCAGTGGAATTAACCATATACAGTTTTTCTCACAATGTTTTCCTTAACCGTCGAGAACGAGATAAATTATGAACACACTTAATTAACGTAACGTGAAAATTCAGTGGTTCTTGCCTTAGTTTATCCCGCGATTATCAGTTAAGATTCATATGTTCTAACCACTGGACCATCTCGACTCTTCGATCAAGAAAATCAATCGAATTGTCATTAATTATATTGACATATTATATATTTAGATAACAATATTGTATTTGCACTAGATTATTTCATATTACTCATTAATAATAAATAAGTATGCCTTTCATGTAAATGTATGTTTTTGCAGGCGATACCCTTAATGTACCTGATAGCATTACAGGCTTGACCATTTTAGCAGCTGGAACTAGTTTACCAGAAGCCGTTTCCAGCGTTCTTGTAACAAATCAAGGTAAGAACTAAAAGATATATTGTTTTATGAACGGGTTATTGACAATTCTCGATCTTATAAATAATAAAATTTTAGAATTGGATCTAAATGGTTTAGTGCCTTTTACCAGTTAACAATCATGTTAAAAAATTAAAAATACAAGCAATCTAATTATGGCCATATTATTTCTCATAGAATTTCGTATCTTTACGGTCGGCTTACAAGCTGCTTGACCAAGATCCATATCTTATCGCAATCTCTTAAATATTAAAAAGTAATAAAATGATTTATCTTCTAGGTCATGGCACAATGGGTATTAGTAATTCAATAGGATCTAATACATTCGACATTCTACTATGCTTAGGATTGCCGTGGCTTATCAAATCTTTATTCTATCCTTCATATCCGGATAACCATTGGGTAAAGTATAACTTTGTTTTTTTTTGTCACAAGTGTTCAAAAAGAATTATACTTAAGTCATTTAATGATTTTTAGTCTGTAAAAAGTTTACATTAATTTTATTATTTGTAAATTCTTAAGATTAATTAATATTTGTTGTTTTTTTTTAAATTCCAGGTTAAGATCAACTCAAGTGGCTTATCCTATAGTGCTGTCTCCCTTCTTTCGACGTTAATTGCGCTATATGGGTCTCTCGCTCTAAATAAATTTCAGTTGGACTGGAAGGTTGGGATCACATGCGCGCTAGTTTATGCTGGATTTCTTTTAATGGCAACACTTATTGAGCTTAATATACTTTTCGTTGTTAATTTACCAACTTGTCCACATTTATAAATTTTTAATTAAATATTAACCAGCGTGTTTCTTTATTACTAAGCTTAAAGTAAAAAAAAAAATTGTTGTAGAATCCAAACCGATAACTTTTATATTAAGCCAATATATAATAACGCTTATCTATTTCATCCGATTGACGATGATAAATATAATAAATTAGCTTTTAGAGATTTACCAAATCATCACCAAAATCACTGTCTTAGAGAAGAAATATTCTCTAAAATAGTGATTTTGGTGTAGAAATGTATTAGTTTATAAAAAATATTTTTGGCACTGATTTTAATCTTTATAAATTCATAAATTGCTATAATATAAGGAATTATTTTTAAATAGTATAAATTAGTTTGTCTTTGTGCTTAATAGTATTATAAATGAATGCGCATAAATTATCAAGTAAGAACATTTAATAAGATATCTGTGCTTACAGCGCTGTCTATGGAGTATGCTTTACTAAGATAAAAAAATATAAACATCTTAAAAAATATCTTGTTTTCATTTATAAGGGACTATTCTTAATTACCAACTTTCATATTAATATTTAAGAATACACACTGAAAATATAGAATAAAAAACCGCAGAGATTCTGACACGAACTGCTATCAGAATCTGTATTAATTATTTTAATTTTTAACTAATAAAATTAAAAGATTTAAAAATAAAAAAATATCGAAAACCATTTTTATAGTGACAGCAACCCTGTTACATAATGCTATTCATTTCCGATGAGTACCTATCTCTTTTAAATCATAATATTTATTATTATGTATGTCGGAACAACACAACACGGAAAAGTTTAAATGGCACAAAGTATTTCTTATATGAATAAATAAAATATAACTTTATATAGATAATTATTACTTTTCACGCTTTGCAATTGAAACCAGCATCTTAAGAAATTTTACAAGATATATAAATAAGCGAGACATGTGTCTCAAAAGTATGGGTGAATAAATAGTTTGGAGAATGTTATATCTCATTGTTTTAAAAATAGAACGAGATGAAATCGTTATGTTATTTTATAATGGATATAAAAAATCACAGCTAAAAAATCATCGCAAATTATCATCGCAAAGTACCGTTATATAATATAGTAAATAAACTATATTCTGTAATATATAATCACGTGCATTATTTTTTCTAAGAAGTTTCATAATCCTCATGGGCTCTACGCATATCAGCCAAATTACTAAAAATGATACCTAAAGATTTCTATAGCCTGAATATATAATACTTAAACATTATTTAAACAGTCAAGTCATTAAAAAAAAATGATTGCAGTATACATTCTGTCTTCAAAGCTAGTCTCCGAAGTAGGTATGTATACAATACAGTTACCTTGATGCTGATAAATCCAATATCTAACGAATTTATTGCATTTCCATATTGAAACTAAGTAATTTCTAGTATGCCTTGCAATGTCACGCTAATTAAAATTATGTAATTGTAAAAAAAAAACATTATACATTTAAACATGTACAGTGGTGGTCATATAATTAGAAGCACTTCTTATGAATAAAGAAAGTATAACTTCAACGTACAAATGTTCGTATAAAATATACACGTTCAATAATTAATAATCATGCAATAATATAGCCACTCAAATAAAAAACTCATTAAATGCATAAAATATAAAACATATCTTACTTTTAATTACAAAATGAGTCTTAAGCATGTAGAAGTTTATTTTCTGTTACTGGCCGCTTGGACGCCTCATTAGAAACATTTAAAAAAAGCATCCATAGCTCGTTCTTTTATTGAAATTGGATAATAACATTTCTTTCTTGGCTTTTTATATTATTTTGGCGGCAATTCAAAATTTTATCTGAATTTTATTTTGTTCAAAATGGGCAAAAATAAATGTTGTGACGCGTCAACTAGGCAAATCATTGTTAATTTACATATCGATCATAAGTGGGCGTACAGAAGAATAGCTAAGCATTTAAATTGTTCTGTTAAGGAAGTTTTTAATGCAATTGATCATTATAAAACACATGGAACTGTTGAATATATTCTTAGAAAGGCTCGGCCAAGAAAATCCTCTCCCAGAGAAGATACGCTAATCGTTCGTGTTGCTAAAAAAGACTCAAGTAAAGGCTCCAACCCAGATTAAAAATAAAGTTTTTTCGCCTGATGACCCGAGAAACATCTCGTCAAGACTGATACGCCGAAGATTAGTGGAAGCTAAAATTGTTTGGAATTATCTCTCGAAAGGTACCATTTCTTACCAAGCAACACCAAGAGAAGCGATTATTATTCGCAAAAAAATATGTTAATTGGACGGTACGAGAATTGAAAAAAGTGTTATTTTCAGATGAAACAAAAATAAATATGGTAAATTCAAGTATAGATAGTATAGTCAACCATGGTGGCGGTACAGTGGATCAATAGCAATACAAAAATATCTTAGAGCACACAATGATTCCCAACTCGGACGATCATTTGCCTATAACCTGGATCTTTCAGCATGACAATGACCCTAAACACACGGCCAATAGCGTCAAATGTTTCCTTAGCGAACAGCGTATATCCGTTTTAGACTGGCCAGCATATAAACCGGATTTAAACCCGATAGAAAATCTCTGGTATATTAAAAATAAAGTCTCAAAAAAACGTAACACCAGTCAAAACGAACTATATGAAGCATTCGTTGAAGCATGGAATTCAATCCCCCTAGAAAAATGTATGAAATTGATTGAATCAATGCCACGTCGTTGTGCACTACATTGTGTTATTGAAAATAAGGGATACGCCACTAAATATTAATTATAACTATTGGTAGGCTGTGGATAGTAGCTATTTCGTAAATAAAAATACTAATTACTAATTCCTATCAAAATATTGTTTTTTATATTTTTTGTTGTTGTTTCTAATTAGTTGAGCAAAAAAAAAAAAAAAATTATTGTTCGTACCTTAAAACTGATTTAAATGTTCGTCCGTGATGTAATATTGAAACTGCACTTGTGTAATGGGATTTATATTGTTTTTCTAATAAATGATAAATCGTTGAACATATTGTTGTCCTATTTATTGTTTAATTTCAAAATAAAAACGATTGCGGTGAAGTATCTTACATAATATCAAGTACCGTTGGTAGTGTTTCTAATTATACGACCACCACTGTAGGTATGTGCCACCAACTCAATCGAATGAACGATGCATGGACGGATGAATGGACGTAAAGAAAACTAACAAAAACATGTATTGTTTAACTAACCAATCATCATACTTACAACCTTATATAAATATCAGCACAAATTTAACCTCAACATCAAACCTCCTATTATTAAAATCTTCAGAATCTGATGTAAATGTTTCCGATCTGATAATGATAGTGTCAGAGTAGTAAATGGATAACATATCAGAGTTAAGAATGGACTTTCTACTGGTGTCAGCACGATATCCCATTTCTTCAATTCAGCCGTCAACCACGTTCAGATTCTCCGACATACAAAATACCGTTTGGGATAAAAATCTGAATTTAAAATATAATGAATCTGTATAAATTATTAAATAGCAGCGGCAGCATTATATTATTTATTTGATTTAGAGATTAATAATGTATTTGTCCAAACGAGATCATTGCTAGATTTTATAAAGACCGAGAGATCAGATATATCTTCTAAATATGCACGAGTATATAATTGGCGGCTATTAGATATCTGATAGCTAATAATACTTCAATTCTGTTCTGTTCTCAACGTTGTAGCGTTGTACAGACATACAACTACATAATTAGTACTATGTCTATTCTTAGAAGAAACAGGCGCTTATAATTAATTTAGATAGGTAAATATACCATCCTTTTATCGTATTATATATATATGATAAATTTTAACAGACAAATACTCCACACCGGCATGTCAAATTTTCTTTTTTTCGGGGACGTACTGTGAAAGAAACAAAATAAAATTTTCTAGTGTTTTATTTGTGTACTTAAATAATAATCACTTTTACGCTTCGTTTCATTTTCAATAATTACATTAAATTCATTATATAGATACTCTCATGGTACTCTAAAGTAAAATCGTCCATATTACCTAATCAGTTGATATAAAACTGTATTAATTAAATCAATGCAAAAAAATAACATTGTCTTGTGCACGTACAATACGCACAATCTCATTTGACCGGAACGAAGATAGGTAGTGTTCACATCGGACTAAAATATCGCCTGCACTCACGACTGTCAACCCTAAAACTTTTATACTACATCATCCGTACAGCTTTTGCGTGACCGGCCAACTTAGATCGCGTGGATTGTACTTAATTATTTTGTATTTATCGTTGAACGTGCGCTTTTTATCGTCATAGCGATATACATAGAGTTAATTGACATGATGTGATTAAAAATAATATTTAAATAATACAAAAAAGCCCTTATAAACTCCTCTAATTATATAGGTTTTTTATTATTAATTGGCAAAGAATACAAACTGAGTACATTTCTACTTTTAAAAGGCAACAAAAAAAATATTTCAAAATATCAGGAAGTATGTTCATAATAAATATAGTTTACGTGTTTTTTACGTGAATTAATTTACTTACAATTAGACAAATAATACAAATGAATAAAGCATGTAACATTTAACTTTTCCATTCTGAACTAAGTACGAAAAAATGAACAACACAAAGTTGGTATCTCTAATTACGAGTTAAACATGCGATTATAAGACGTCGTATACTGTCTCCGCGACACGCAGTCTTTTGAATCGCAAAGGCATATTCATAAAGAACAGCTCATATCCAACGTATGTACTATGTCAAATATATAAATTTTATAAATATAAAAACTGTTTATATCTGTAAAGATTTTTTTATCTTTAACGAAATGCTAATATTTATAGAATATATGATAAGTGTATTGCGATAAATTTATTTTAATATGAAATATATTAAAGTTTTCAATGTAATATAATAACTAGTCGTCTACTGCGAATTCGCTCATGGATTACCATAGATTCATCTTCCCCTAATTCCCCTTTCCCCTAATTATAAAGTTGAAGACTTCTTGTTTGAATGCGCTCTCAAGTCGTGAATTCAACCAGTCTAACACGAAAAAATATTTTTGCATTAGACAGCCCATTTATTGAGAAAGGTTAAACGATATATATCGTATTATATCACGCTACGATTATAGTACGGCGCAATCACTTTAAACACGAGTGAAGAGGAACGAAATGGTTAGTAGTAAAAAAAAAAAGTTGTACCATAAAAAACTAACAATATGTGTATAATACTTTAGAATAATCGAATCTGGCAACAAGCTGCATGCTTTAAACGGATACATTATGATAATAAACATAGAATATATAAAATTGTAAATATATTGAAATATTATTCTCTCTTAATATTCAGGTGGTAACTGTGAATAGATCTTTACAAGTGCAGCATTAACGAGATTACTCTCGCTTTCCGTGCAATGACAAAACAATGAGAAATCAGTTTACAATATAAATCACTAAGTGTTATGTGGAGCTGTTAGCACTCGATTACGTTGCACTCGTTGGTAAACAAACTTTAATCATCATACATTCTCTATCTGGGTATTATTGATTTAAAAAGACGCTCCCAAAGGCTCGGACGATGTGTTGTCGAGGTGTACGAGTAAGGTGATGACATACAAATTCTTACTGGTTGACGAGAAGACGCTGCCGTGATAAATGGATAAGGATGTCTGACTAATGGTGTCACAGAAGTTCCTACCAAACTTAAGGTCTGCCTATGATTCTTTAGAGGCTGACTTTTAAGTGTATGTTTACGAGTTGCACCACCCAATAACACAATTGGAATACCCTTCGTCGGTCTAGAGGATTTTGTAGTTGACGGTCTGCTTGTAGTAGTAGATGTCTCAATGATTTCATGGAATATGGAGTCCTCGTAGTCTTTTGGCTCGTCAGCCAGCGGAGCGACAAACATTACTTGCCGAAGACCATTTATATCCTGAACTAATTTAGCGTGCTCTTTCACAATATCCTCGCGGTTTGGTAAAAGGAAGTCAATTCTTCTTGATAATTCAGGAATAAGCGGTGTTGGATTTAATCGGTATTTTTCTATTGTAGGTTTCCTCGATAGACCCCAGCCTGTGTAAACAATATTTAATAGTGTTTATAATATTATAAATTACTTAATCAATATACAAAACAAATTTCTATTTTATGAATTTTATAGCGATCTTTATACTTAATTACCTGATTCAAATGATCTGATTGGCATTGGAGCTGGGTAGTCGAAGCAGTCAAACTGAAATTATAATAATTGACATTATTATAATAATTATTACTATTCGATAGTCTTCGTTTAACGATGTTAAGTGTAAAATGACCACCAACGCAATGCAAAACGTAAACATTCGCAAATTTCGCCTTTATAACGAACCTCATATAATTATACAAATAGAGCATAAGCCCTGTTATAATTATCAATAAATCACAATTTACTCGTTTAATAATATACAATCAGCAATAACAGGCATACTGCCGGTAGAGTTAAATTTAAAATTATACATGAATTATAATTTGCAAACAAAACTAATTAATTTTTTTAAACTCACGCACCGCATGCAAGAATTATCCGGCAGCAATTAATAAATAACATCAAACAATACATTTCAATTAACTCGCTTAAGCTTTTACTAAATACAGTATTTTTTCGCTTGATTATCAATAATACCAAAACGCTAGCTCGAAACATTAAATTCTGAATATATAAATGAGCAATAATAATGTACTCCTGATCAAATTTCGTTCACATTTCCGATCTCGACGACTATATACTGGCTATAGTAAGCCACCAGAGCAAGAGATGTGTTATACTGCACAAGTGAGAGCGCAACATCTCTTCCCTCCCACATTCATCATCCTGCATTACAACAAACACGACCGGAAAGAGATTAGGACCAGGTCTAAATGCGTTAAGTACCTACACGTTTTCCAGGACGCTGTAGTGTATCTTTGTTAACAAACAAATGGGATGCTATGTCTAGGCTTTTAATTGGTGACCCTAGATTCAAACTCGCAATCGGCAGAATAACCCCTGCTAGCAATGAGGCATTCCGACTCCTGAATATATAAGTCTAAGACCACACCATTGTCTTGAATAAGGAGAAAAAAAAGTAAAATATACATCAAAATATATCGTAACGGCACCAATGTTTTGTATTATAATGCGGATCAATTACTAATAGCCAGTAACTAAAAAGTAAACTTTATTAATAAATGGACGGTAAAATTTAATTAATAATAATTAAAAATAATTATTCAAATCTTTTTGATACATCCTAAGATGAATGCGTTAAAACATAAAAAATGTGTAGCTTTATAATTTAAATAGATATGTATTATTTTAGTTTGTCAATATGTATCATATTGAGAAACTAAAATGAATTCTCGTTATTGCTACATTTTTACTTCTTATCTTAACCTATATTATTCATAATAACGTCGTTTGTACATAACATTATCCAAATATATTTTTTTCTTGTATATTTTAGTTTAGATTCTCGATTCTATTTTTCATATTTCTTACTTGGAAAATGAAGAACACCCGTACAGGTTGTGCGGGAGCTCTTCATTTCATTACATCATGGTTTATTTGATAGGTAAATAAGGCACGAATTTTTAAAAATCATATCCTAGTGCTCTTGTGCCTGTGATCTAGGTTTTATAAAGAACTCTTGCGCAATATTTCATGCGTTAAGAATTAAGATCCACCGACTTAGCCCGTGTATTTTCTATAAAGTTATAACCATCAAAAATTCGCCATGAAAACTTCAGATGCATATGTTTTAATATAATGTTCAACTTAAATGTCACACACTTTTAATACTAAGTTTCTTGACTAGCCGTGAGACATTTACGACCATTTAATTCTTCTTACGTGTTATGTTGGTAATTTATTGCCAACGTCAACAAATTTAACTGTCAATTTAATAGAAGGAATATGACTGTTATGCATTATAAAAATATTTATTCAATCATAAGCAACAAAAAAAAATTATTATAAAAAATAATAAAACTTTCACGTTTAGATATTTATAAAGCATTTTATATATATTCTTAATCTTTTCCGCGTTCTAGTGCGTTTAATTACCCGCACGCAGACTTAACAAGCGTTTACAATTATTCCGCAATAAAATTATACATCTGTACTTAATAACACTACATTCCTTTTTTCTCACGCATTGGAAACTTACTGAAAGGTACCAGATCCCGTGGGTCGAGGAATCGGGTAACGTGGGATTGTTATCCACTAAAATCTAATCGGAGTTGCTGGGGGACCTACCTTTTTCCATATCAATTTGTAAAACTAAATCACTCATATCTTCAATATTGTCACATTTGCAAATTAAATGTGCTTTGTTTTAATATTATTTTAAATCAAATATAGTATAGATACATTTTATAATGATTCTTGAATCAGACCATTGCTTAAAATAATAAAATTTGAGGTAAACTTCATATTTAAATATAAATTTAAATCGATAAAAAATAATCGTATCGTAATTCAATATATCCATCATTATCCACTTGCTAATTCATTTCTTATTCCAATTTTAACCTTCTATAATCCTATATTCATAAATTAAAAATTAACCGATGTAAGTAGGTACTATAAACTATGCGAACGATTGACAAAAATAGATAATTAGTGGGTCAATATACAAAGTTACTCATCCGACTACCTACCTACCATACGTTACAAAAACCAGGGAGGTTCCCATCTTTTTATCACGTGACAAAAACGAATCTTTACTTGGTATACGAATATTACGGTGGTATTCAAACACCTGGATACCAAAAACCTGCACTTGTTACTAATAGATAATAATTTAATTCTGAAATTGTATTTCGGAATAGTGCATTCGTGATTTTTTTTCTAAATTCGACAAGATTAAACTAGACAATTCTAGAACAACTTATAGTACCAATTTCGATATCTTAAATTGTCAAAAAAAATCTATGTACATATATTTTTGTCAAGGTATTTCGGGATTTTTTCCATTACGACGAAGGTTAAGCATATGTTTAATCCCCGTCGTCATGGAAAAATGTCGAAATGTCCTGACGAACAAACATACAAGAGGAACTAGAGATATTTATTGGGATGTCGTATTTCTAAGAAAACCAGAGACAGAACGCCAATATCATATTTCGTACTATAAATATCTGTCCTTAATTTCATTATCTTCATTGGTGCTAGTTGAAGTCTGCACCCAGAACCACGGATGTCCTAATTGAATATAGGCCGAACTAAATTCGAAACGATTGATCAACCTGTCCTTTGAGAACTGATGGAATTACAATTTTTTTACAAGAAACTAAATAGGTACATATGAAAAACACAACTTTGCAAACCAATAACGAAAACATCCATGCTATGCATCCATGTATGTAGGCAATAAATAATTTTACGCATTGAACAGATTTCAGTGAGATAAAATCGTTATCAAGGAAAATAAAATTAAGATATAATTTTACACAGTTTCCTTTTAATTAAAACTAAATCATTAGTAACGAAGCAGAGCGGTAAAAATAAGTTAATTTCTTTATCTTACCTGCGAACTGGCATAGCGCGAGTTCAGATACCGCATGTCCAACGTACCACTCACTAACAACAACGACGCCTGCCACACCACCAACCACCGCCACATGATTACACAGACTAACTAACCAGTGCATTATCCACACCACTACCACTTCGAATGCCTATACGTTTTTCCCTAAACGTTGATTTCTAGAATTGTCGCGCCATGACAGTCACTCTTACAAGCTAATTACGCTTAGGATATTTTTGTTGTTTTAATATATAGAGCCGCGATGGCCCAGCGGTAAGAACGCGTGAATCTTAACCGATGGTCATGAATTCAAACCCGGGCAGGCACCGCTGAATTTTCATGTCCTTAATATGTGATTATAATTCATCTCGTGCTTGACGGTGAAGGAAAACATCGTGAGGAAACCTGCATGTGTCAAATTTCACTGAAATTCTGTCACAGGTGTATTCCACTAACCCGCATTGGAGTAGCGTGAAGTGAAATAAGCTCCAAACCTTCTCCTCAAAAAGAGAAGAGGCCTTAGCCTAGCAGTGAGACATTCACTGGCTGTTACTATACTATAGAGAACGGCAAATTTTACCACTCGGGTCGTCATACCACTATCACCACCAGTGTGACCATCCACTTATATCTACCACTAAAAATCAATACTTTATTCGAAATTAAGGGTGAGTGAGCCAGTGTAATTACAGGTAAGGGATAAACATCCTAAATCCCATGGCCAGTGGCAAATTAACGGTCCTAAGATTTCGTTTACAATGGTAGCAATCTTTTTATTAATAAAACACTCATCATGGTAAGGTATCTTTATTACAAATCATCTTAAAAGATACCAAATATTTACATGATAACAAAAATGTTACAAATCTTCATAAACGGCGTACGTTCACAAGCCGAATACGCCGTATCTACACATCGAAAAAGAAAAAAAAACATCTTTAGTCTTCAGACTAATTTTAAACAATCTAAATTAAATAATAATAAATATAAACCATGCACCTTTGATATTCTACAGAGAATTGTATGTAGGAATGCCTTGACATTACTTTCTCCATCTCTCGCTATATTTAGATATCTTTAATATCTATTGTAATAAATGAAATATTGAAATGTCAAAATCAATGGTCATTTTGATTAAACGGAAACAGTATCCTCAGTCATTACCCATTAATAGTACTACAATTTACTTACACATCACATTTTAATATAAATGAGTCACGCAAAATAAATACTCCATGGATCGAAAAATATGCCGTCTCATTAAATACAATTTAAAAAAAAACTATTTAACGTTAAAGAAAATAGTGGTTTTGATAAATATATTTTTTTTAATTTTTAGCAGTTTTCATATTTGTTTTCTATTCGGCCTTATTATAACGTACGGTTGGTGAAAACAAATCATTAAGATATCATGGCTGGTATTCGTATGTCCGTATATGTAAAATTTGCAATGGGTAGATGAAAAAAGTAAAATATTATTGGTTTGTAGCCATCAACTGTTAACATGCATGGTGCTTTGCGTTACAAAAACAATATAAAACCTGTTCAATAATAATAATTACAAATAAATTTGTATTAACTTCATAAGAGGAAAATATATATATTATATTTCAGTACACAGCCTATAGAATTCAGCCGCAGAGATGCGGTCTTATATAAGTTTGTACCTTAGGTAGGATTACAACTTACTGATGCAATCTATACAACCCAATATATGTATTATCAAACTCATTTTTGCACAAAACCTACGATAATGATAATATATCCTGAAAGTAATTCGTACATATATAATATTATCTTATATTAGAAAAAAAATATCATAGTACCATGACGTTGTAGCTTAATTCCGCTTCCTGGCAAATGAGAAGAAATCCTTAGAAAATTAAATATACCAAAACAGCTTAAGCATTATCTGTTTGGTATAATTCAATTTTCATATATCATAAATATTTACACACACAAAAAAGGCACAGTTAATGTCCCGACAACACGACCTTTTTGTTCAAACTAATCAATTTGAGTCTAAATAAGATATGAAGAAATATAAATAAAATTCAGCAAACACCTCGGTATGTAAGTTACATGTAACAGAGTATATATTAGCTTAACATCTGAAAATACCAATTTTCCGGGATCGAAGCAATATAATTATATTCCTATATGTCAAAAAATCGATTTTACTAAAATAAATTCAATTTTAGTAGCGAAGGACTACCAAAACGTTACATAATAGTTTTATAAAACAAATTTGATTGATTGATTATTTATAAATTGGCCGTTAAAGTTGTGTCCTAGTCCAGTACCAGACGATTACTTGTAATGACAATCACGACGAATGCGACATCACTCAGAAATAAAAATTATCTTTATAATCTATTATATTAATGGTAAACGTGCAAGAATGTGGTGCTAATGCTACAAAGCCTCCATATTCTATGCTTTGATATAAAAAATAAGCGATCCGTAAAACAATACTAAAATATGTATATCATAACAATTGTCACGTATATGTTAAAAAAAAAAGAAAAACGTGCTGTGTCAAGAAGCTTTATATCATATCGGACTATACTTAAATATTAATTGATATTATATAAATTAGAAAACTATCGGATCATAAAATATATTAAATTTGGTACTTGGATCCGATATTATATACTTATCTATGCTACCGTAATAACCGAAAATCCGAAGGCAGAATTCGCAAATCGTTTTAATATAATAACAATATAGATTTACGCATCATAACATCAATGATATTTAACGATCAGACGGCGATTTCTGGTAACGCCGGATTTCAGGTTTTTAAGGTAACATTCACATATGTTAATACTATCTATATATATTATTTTTATATTAAACTACATATTATACCATTTCGAATATGTTATCTTACACGAGGGGAATTATTATTCTCGGAAAAATTACAAATTGTTGAGGTATTATTCTGGGGTGAGAATGTACGTTGAAATACATTCCAATAGTATATTATTTATGTATATATATCTAGTCTCTTAAGGCGATATGGAAACATAGCGTTTTGGATGGATATTTCAACTCGTCGTTTGTTTGATTAGATAGACATCGATGGGGATTTCATTACATGTTGTCAATATGGTCGTAAACAATTAGTTCCATTTTCAGCGGGAGTTATTTGCTTCAAAATTGTTACATAATTTAAAATTCATTCGAATTCTATGAGTATTTATTTAAAATTAACTAAATTAATTGCTACAGTTTTAGTTCATCATATTTTTCTTTTCAATTTTTTTTTTTATAATTCTGGCAACCTTTAATGGGGCTACCATTAAAACGAAGTGGGCCCTATTATATTATCTGTCGTATTATATATAATCTGTAACACATTCCTTGATCAAATTAGCCCGATAATCAATCTTAACCTTTATCTCCCCTGGGGTCTTTCATGACCCATGAAGTAATACAATTAATATATCAGACCTAGTTGAAGGCCTTCATTAAAATCGGTACTAAAAAGTTCAAAATGGATTAATTGAATATTGTAAATTTCATTCCTACTAAGATACAGTATTGTCGTCATAAGATAAAAAATATTTCCGTGTGCTGTCATAATTTAGAAATAGCAAGAGAACAATCATTTTTTAATTATTTTAAAAACATTTGATCATTTGACAATATAATTCTGTAATCTCATTAATGAAATTAATTAAATTATTAATACTTTTTGCATTCCTCTTCGGGAATAGATCGAAGTTTTCTTTTCTCCTATCGACATCAATTTTATATACATTTGTCCATCAGTGTCTTTTAAATAGTTTTTTTTATTTATATTAAGCAATTGTATTCACCTTCAAATATCACATTGGTTATGTAAACTCAATTTCAAATCTCAATGCACAATCAGTTATCATTAGGCAATATTGAAAAAAAGATTTAGAATATATAAATATACGTAAATTTTAACACTTACCTGAGCTTGTTATGACTCATTATTTTAACACTTTGATTGTATAAATTTTATTTTGCTCGATATATCACTGGCTTTAAGCCGTGGCAGTGACATAATAGTGTTTTAAACGCTTTGTATAATCTACCATAGTTCTGTGAGTAATTTACATAATTCTTAATCTACGGGGAATTTTATACGACAGTTTGCCATTCTTGCACTCGAACATCAATCTCTAGAAAGATTTAGACTCGTAACGAGTTTTTAGATTTTGATACTGTTATTTGTATGTTCAAACATGATATAGCTAACATACAGTTTGTGGGGCAATGAAAACTGAAATTATTTTACAAGAGACACCTCAAAACAACTAAGTCAGTCTAATGGTCGTTGTTATCGCTATTTCAAATTTTCGACTTATGTTTATGGAAATGTAATTCAATATAAACTAGTCCTTGCACGACATAGCGCATTGTTGGCGGGTGTACACTAGGAAACAGTGGAATGTACACTAGTAATGACAAGGCCTGAAGACTCGAATCATTCGTAAGAATTGGCGAAGACATCGGCAAGCTCACGGCTTTGTACCATTATCGGCACTGCATATATCTGAAACAAAATTCACATTTAATTAAAATACTTAATAAGGAAATTTTACTACTTCGTCATATTTTGCAATTATATGGTTTAAAGACGTACATACGTACGTACATTTTAATTAAATGATTATTTTATCAAACAAATACAATAGTAGCATGAAGTCATTTGTGCGTTGAGCCATTACTGAATTAGACTAATTATTTCAAAGTCAAATTAACTGATACTTTATGAAGTAATAATAAAATTCGCGTTTGCTGCAATAATAGTCAAATAACAATTATCTCTCTAATTATCTAAAGTCAAATAAAAACAAATGAAGATAATATTAATTTGTTGCATTAAATCTGCGCAAGACAGTTCGCGGAGCCTTAGCACTGTGAAAATAATTAATGCAATTGTAAATTTATTATAATTGCAGAAGCAACGAACATCTGATATGAAATAATTATTGCCGCGATAAGAGCATAACTTGACAAAGATCGACTTTAACTTCTATACATTATACACGCTAATACGACGCTCCACAATTGTTACAAAGTATTTACTACTTTAACTAGATCTAAAACGATTAAATAATAACTTTAAATGATATATTTTCTAAGAATAAGTAAAAGTAAAAATGAATATTTAATAACGTTCAAAGATCATTTTTAATTCGAGCTGCCGCGTGTATTCAAAATTTACTCAAATCAAAGGATTTAGAAGAAACAATCGCAATGCAAATCTTAACAATTTAGTAAAAAAAACAAGCGGTTGATTGACTTCGCATAGGTCTAATAAACAAGTTTTTTATTGAATAACAATATATTCTAATGTAATCATAACAATCTTGTACAAAGCTGTTTTTAGTGGAGATTTCACATAACATACATTAGTTAGTTCATATTTTAAACTTAATTATAATGTATTGCGTATTTGCGACAAGCGGCCCTAATTATAATGCATCAGGTTCAAAAGCTATGCAACAAGTTAACTCCCGTTCCATTCCGTGTTTTTGATATTCAATACGAGATATTCATAAAAGATCTTTTAAAATGTACAATTTCACATTAGAAATAAGGCGCTATACATTTAAATCTTATTAAACATTCGCACACACTAAAAACACAATAAAACACTGAGTACTATATAATACTATATAAAGCACATCTCATACCAATCAACATACAACACAACGCAAATGCTTATTATTATTATATTACTATTTATCAATTTATTAACAATTTAAGCTTTTGAAAATATAACATACATATAAACGTATTCTTTATTACTATGTCTAAAGAATATCCTGTTAATTTAATGAATATTAATTTAGGTTTTATCTGCTTGGCGCTTGTTAATTCAAACTCACTTTAAAATATAATTTATTGATTTGTAAGGATAAAATGTTGACAGACTTTCTTATATAACGGAATATAAGGATAGCCATCTAAAAGACGTATTATATGGAAATAGTTAAATTTCTTTAATACTACAAGCTAGGATGAAAATGGCCAAACAATCTTACCTATTTTTCTTTAATCGGTGGCGTCGTTGCCTTCACTGGTTGAGGTATAATCGTTATTTCGTCGTTAATTTTGAGCGGTTTGAGTAACGACTGACCAGCTTTGACTGGTGTTGCCGTCTTGCCTTTGTCCATTACACGTTTGGCGACAACACTGTGCGCGGAATACACGTGATTTTCAAACTGCTTGTACATGCCAAATGTTGCAGTACAAACTGTGCATTTGTATGAGAGATGGGCTGGTTTTAATGTCAGATTGTGGTCCCGTGCGACATGATTCAGAAGTTTCCACTGGTATACCTGCAATTTAAATAAACAATTCGCATCAAATGTATGAGTTGTGTTAAAACATAGTAACATCGCTACTCACCCTGCCACACACCGGACATCGACCAGCATCTTTACCCTTGTTTGCTGATTCTTGCATTGAGCTGGTTACCAAGCCATGTGAGCCTAATAAATGCCTTTCTAATCCTTGGTCTGTGAAGAACCTGAAATTATTTAAGGTAATTGATTAAGCAATGTTCAATAACTATATTTAAGAACATACAAATGATTGAAGTATTCATTTATATTTTCAGGAATAAGATTAGTTTACCTGAACTGGCATTTTTGGCAGTTAAGCGGAGGCCTGTTGTATATCATTTTTGGATGAATTTTCACTTTATGTATCCATTGCATGTGATTTCTTAGTTGCTCCAAGTCCTTAATGTAACCATCGCAGATCTCACAGATGACACATGTACTCTTGTTCTGCTGAGGAGGCTGTGGTTGCGTTGGAACTGGTTGCCTCGGTAATGGTGTTATTGAAATGGATGGCTGATGCAACGATTTAGGTAAAGATGCGTTTTTCCCATTGTTCTGGAAAAAAAAGAACGAAATATGATCACTGTAATTGTACAGTAACACTTAAAGTAACACTTTCAATAATCAATTTATGCTATTGATTGATTGGCCTCATTATGTATTCCATATTACAAAACATATTTCTTATACTATTTCATTTATCTTTACTGAGAAAATATACTTACACCTCCCGCAGGATAATTCGGTGACACCAGACCAGGCGTTGGTGTGTTGTGCCTCACCATAACCCCACTCCGAAGGATTGGTATGCCTTGAACAGGTGTGGATCTGGGTACAATGCCCATAGGCGATCTGCCTCTCGGACGGAAGCTTGTACTACCCATGACACCACCCATAGGTGGTCTTCCTATATTGTTCCCCACTTGACCCCGATGGAAAGTATTGTGGTATGAACCCATCATTGTATTACGAGCCCGAGCAATCTGAAAATTATATGTTACTTCAACATTTGGTTTAGTTCTTTTTGAGTGAGACTAAAGTACAAAGATGTATAAGATTTATCATCATTACTCAAAGAACGTTGATACATTAAGATGAAGACTAAAACAATTTAATGTAATCCTTTTAAGAAGTTATTTAACCTGTGGTGAAAACAAACTTACTTTGTGTAAGTGTTATTTTGCTAATATATTGCGTCTCCTGATATATTCGGAGTAGAGTATGCGGTAGTACGCAGCCGCGTACCGATCTTTTTACAAATCCCCATATTTTTACTTACACTACCAGCTGTCAGGAATATTATAAAAGTAAACAATAAATCATTGGCTATTTACCTTTGGTATTTTTGCTGGCGGTTCCCACTCAATAGGTGGGGCGAGATTCATTTCGGGCTTGAATTTCTTTGCGCATGGAATAAGATGACGCGCCAATTTGCCTTTCCCGTTGTCTTCAAAGGGACAGTTCGCACATTGGTGGTACGCTGGTGCCCTTTCTAATTTTCCACGAGTACTATGTTCAGCTTCCATATGATACAATATGTCGTGCGGACTTCGACTTTCGTAGACACAAAAGTTACATTTATAAACACTGTTCTTCATGTGCGGAGTCTCAAGATGATGAGCCATCACCAGTGATGACTCAGTTTTAAAACTACAAAATTCACATTTATGTTGCTTAAAGACATATGGAGCATTATTTTCTTTACTGAACTCTAGGTTCTTCTTAAGTGATGCAATAGAAGATTCTGTAATTTTTGTACTATGACCTCCTTTTTTTTCTCTATAAAGTTTCCTGTTTTGTTGCTTCAGTAGATCATTTTGTACATATTCTTGAACAAGGTTTAGGCCAATATTCATAAAAAACTTACCAAGGGACAGGTCAAAGTAATTATCAGACTTTCCGGTAACTACTTTATCAACAGTTAAGTCAGTCACACCCTTAATGTCATCGATGACATCCGCTTTGTCCTTTATGACAACAGTCTTATCTTCTTCGTCACTACCTATTTCGTCGTCAGAGTCGGTCGAAGATTGACCATCCCAAGATGCGTCGTCGTCATCGTTTCTACGTCTTCGATGTTCTGAAATAATGTTACATGTATTGAATTATTTTATTCCTAACCTTTTATAAAATAATATATTTTGAAATTGAATAACTAATAATGACACTTCTTTAGCCTATTCCATTATCTTCTCCTTAGCTAAGATTTCAAGGCTAGTGGTGCATTGGCGATGCATTCAATGGTGAATATATCTTATAGCACCAGCTGGCTTTACTTACCACTAACCACCAGTTGGCCTATTTGCCAGTCTATTATAAATAAAGAGAGGAGTAAAGAAAAATAAACAAATTTGACATTCAATTGGCATGAAATCATCGGTCAAGAAGTTTGAATTATCTATAGTATTAATTATGCATTGTGAAAAAATTACATTTCAACGAAAACATTTTAATCTTAAGTGGGAAAGTAAAATTAAAGTGAAGTTGAATAGCATTGTGTTTAATATCAATAAACATATTCATTAAGAACTGTTTATAGTGGAACTGAAAAATATTGCTGAGCTATTATCAAATTGCATGGAATATGTACTACTAGTTCTCCTAAAATTGAAATAGGCTATACAAATTAACATTTCATAGCATCAATGAAAACAATTTAATACTTACCCCTCTTTTCTTCTTTCTTTTTTTGCTTATTTTCTTCTTCTAAGTCTTCTTTTGTCTTCGTTGAAATTTCAGTTTCAGCATCAGATGCTTCTTCTTCATCAGCTTTTTCCTTGTTTTCATTTTTTTCTTCTTCTTTTTCTCTCTCTCTCTCTTCCTCCTCCTCTTTGGCTCTTTGCTCTTTTAATTCATTACCTAAATTATCTACAAATTTTCTAAAGGGCTTAACCGAAGGCTTTTCATATACATAAGGTACAATGAAAGAAGGCGCCTCAACGACATACATATCGTCAGTAAGAGAAGGCAATATTGAGGTTTGAGTGTTGCAGGAACTTTGAGAAGCCATGCTATTCTTGTTGCTTATTGGAGTCACAGTAGTTCCTCGAGCAACTATACTCTGATATAAATTCTGTGCGCTTAATGCTGAATTGCTAGGCGGAATGTAATTTTTCCTAATTGTATTCCCTTTAACAGAAGACATAGAATTAGTGTCAATAATAACTACAGTTGGTTCCTTTTTTTGAATTCCGGATTTCATTTGTTTCGCTGCCATTTCGACTAAAGTTTTAGTATCGTTAATAACAATCGCTTTAGATCTACGTCTAAAATTGTCCCCCATGGCAATTTCTTCTATGTCTGATTCATAGTCTCCGTTCTCTATATCATCATCGTATCTCTTTCTCTTGATAGCTCTACTACTACGACGTAGCTGTACTTGAGTTTCCGTGGGCTTTTGTTTTTCTTCTACGACACAATCATCATCATCACTCACAATTTCATGAACCTCAGGACTGGAACAATCTACTGCGTTTCCATTTTGACTCTCAGACTTATCATGTTCCAATAACATTAAATTTTCAGTTTTGTTTTTATTTTGACTTTCTTGGGAAGATTCATCTTGGGCCTCCATTTCTGACTCTGAATTAATGCTTACTGTTTCCTCTGCTCTTTGCTCTCCCGACGCCTCAGAAAATACTTCATCATCCGAATCGGCTTCTGAATCCGCTTCATCAGAAACCTGCAAAACATTACGTCTAAAGTACATAATATATTTATTGAGTTATTCATATTCTATTTAAAAAAAAAAAGACTAGTGACGATGTTTTCGTCACGTTTAGAAACATATCGTAGGTATATTTTTATAAAAAGTTAAATGTAATTATAATAAACTCGAAAGACAGCAGGATGACATATTAATGTCAGAATGATTAGCACTTTGCAACCGCATAATTGGGAATGGATCGTTTACGTAGTCAACTAGTCATAAGTAATGTTTTGTTAGAAGTGACGAGAAACGCTAACGTAATAATTGATCGTCCCTTTGGGAAAATATGCGATTATCTAGCGGGAGAACACTAGGACTCACTTATGTGTCACACACAAATAAGAATATACATACAATTTATCTTTTACTCATATAATTGTTTATATGTTGTGCGTAAAATTATAATTAGTTTAGCAATAATTTACGAATTTTCGAAGTGTTATTATATTAACAATTAAATAAACTTTAATAAAAGTATATTAGGAGAGTACTAGGTCCAGGTAGGTACCACCCTAGTCTTAGTGCTTAGACCGTAAGAAATACTATCACATTTTGCTTCGACGCATTGCATAAGTAATAAGTAAGTTTTATCCCTTGTGCCTGTAATTACACTAATTACACCTATCTTACAAACCGGATACTCTGACACAGCATTACAAAGTACTGCCGCCTAGCGGGTGACCCGCACTAAGCCACCTTTAAAACTTCCCCCTTGTTATATTTGCAACGAAAAGGGGTGAAGTTTTTATGTTTATTGTACCGATGACAACTTAAGTATATATTTTTAAAACTATTCTTAACATCAGAAGTTGTCAATCCTATCACATTGATACATACACGTATCTGCTGTATTCAATTTATATTTGTAACTGAAAACTACAAACTGCCAAAAATAAGACGTGTTTTAATATTCTTACGACTTCGTGGATGCCAACATTAGTTAGCTTTTTTATTATAATTATTTTAATTAATGAAAATATGCCAAAAGGTAATAGCATTATGAGATAATGGAACTGTAAGTTAAGACAAGTATAAACAACGTCCCAATCAATAAAATTATATCAACGCTGTCTATGGTTTGAGAAATGACGTTGAAAAATAATGCCGACATGCAAATACATAATACATAAGTAACATGGACAGCGTTGCGCTTTCCTCCCCAACATGCCTGCCGTTCATTATAACTTTGTATTTGAAAGTTAACAACACTGACATCTAGGTGTGTTGATGACATAAAATTAACAAGCAAAAAAGTTTTTACTAGCAGCATTGCATCCCACTCCATCCATTTTTTAATTTAGTTTACTTAACTAAAGTAAAGTATCAGATAAACTTCACAGGCTCAAAATGTTTCTCGTTTACAAAGGAAAAGTTTGATATACTTAAGTGATTCTTAATATAATTATTCCATTATTCCAAAAAAATAATAATAAATAAATAATCATTTCATACGTAAAATTGACACGTTTCACATCTGAACTAAAGTCGCCTTTAAGATAAATCTGTAATATAAATTATTCACAGCTGCGCTGCTCTACTTTTTTTATACTATAGGTAGGCAGACGAGCACATGGGCCATCTGACGGTAAGTGGTAACCAACGCCCATAGACAGTGGCATTGAGTATTTCTTAAAAAAAAACAGCGCCAATGCGCCACCAACCTTGGGAACTAAGATGTTATGTCCCTTGTGCCTATAATTACACTGGCTCACTCACCCTTCAAACCGGAACACAACAATACCAAGTAATGCTGTTTTGCGGTCGAATATCTGATGAGTGGTTGGTACCTACCCAGACGAGCTTGCACAAAGCTCTACCACCGAGTAAACGATACCGCGAAACAAAGCACAAAAGATAATTAGTTCAAAATCAATAGTCTATTAGAACTGAGCTTAAAATATTCACTTACGTTGTGTCAATATATATCGATATGCAGAAAATGAATAACTATGTCAGGCGAGACAGATAAATTGCATAAGTTTATATTTTTAGGATTCTATATTAACCAACAAGTTAGTTTTAACCTAAAATTAAACGTTTGATTACATTTTTAAAAATAAATTAACGTAATAAGTACTAAAATACTTGAACATATGTAAAGCTTACGTAAAAAGCAATACTCCATATCCTGATAACTGCAGCTTATAGGAACAGAAATAGACGTGGAAAAATTTAATTTATTTTTATAAACAAATAACTAATTGGTTAAATACACCATTTTTCTAATATTTATAATAAGACTTTTTTTTTTGTTTATCTTAGTCTCGCTGAAAGTTCGAATGACTTGACGGATTCCAATAAAATCGGAATATATCGATAATGTCGTGATATTTAATTATTTACGCCGATCGAAGGGGCTAAGCTAAAGGGGGATCGAAGCTAACAGCCATATACCAGTACATACAAAATAAATAATTGCTTAAGAGAAAAAAAAACAAAAGATCCTAATAAAAAACTAAAAAATGAAGGTAATAATTATATTTTTTCTGCATACTTCATGCATACGCATTTCGCGATTACTTTTGTTTTCGGGTCCTAATTTAGGCTTTCTGTCTAGGTTATTGATCAGACTAGACTGACAATACACATACATGCAAATTGACGGTTCAGTTAAATAGTAAAATAACTCACACACACAATGACAAAAGTTCCACTATAATTGTGAAATATGGCACAGGGTGGAATAACATGCAAAAATATAAGTTACATCAAAAACAGTGTGACTTATATTTCAGTTTAATAAGGAAAAAATATTAAAATATTTTTACACTAAATAAATCTTTTATTTAGTGTAAAAACATAACAACTATAATTAGGAAAAATTATGTTTTGAATTAAAAATACTTTTTAAATTAATAAGTACTTCGAACTTGTTCAGTATTTGTGTCAAATATTTTTTTTACAAAATTAATGAGTACTGCATTAAATGTTTTTATATTTTCTTAGTAGGTATATTATTTGATACAACATATTATTGTGACAACATAAAATAACTTCTAAAATAAAACGAAGTGAATATTTTACCATACTAATTGTTCAGTAACACCAAAAATTATTTTAGATAATTTTAAAACACACTTTTATTTTAAATTTACAACTAATGAGTTAGTTAACAATACAATTATTGTTCATAATAATTTTATAGTTTAACTGGTTTTTTTTAAATACAGTAAATGGTTTGAGGTGATGTGGAACTAACAATTTTCATTTACAAAAGCAGCCTGAACTGACCTTATCACGGTTTCATACTTTATGATATCAATTCCAATATAATTTATCAAGTGTTCACTTTCAACATCATATTCAAGCCATTCTATTACAGACATAGTGAAAATAATAGAACTTTTCACTTACCCCATTGTTGGAAACCATATTTTTACTACTGTCATCATCATATACCCTCGAGCATTCGTTTTTAAAATCATTACTAAAATTCTGTTCAGATGTTAAGCCATTCTCTTGATCTGGTACAATTTCTGATTTAGGCTGACTGTCTAAAGTGTCTACAAATGATTCATTGCTATTACTGAAGTGGTTTGTTAAAGATTTAGTACTGCTATTTTCCTGTAGTGTAGGTATTGATGCAGTTTCTGTAGAATATTCATCAAGTTCATTTTCAATGCTGCCGAGACTGTTAGTGTTTTCTGTTATACCTACAAGTGAATTATCTGCAGGCTCATTACCACTGTCTATATTATAAGTTCTATCTGAATCGATTGTTTCTGATTGGCTGTTATCTGCATCTGCCTCTTCAGAGATCTCTATTGTGACCTCTTTTGAGTCTTCTATATGGTCATTGCTAGACACCTCCTTTGACTCCTCCATCATTCCATTCACTCCCCCATTCATGTTTATACCAAGCTACATTCCATGTGGTAAATACCTGTCAAAACAATCATTCAATAAGGTTATGTTTTTGGTAAAATGATGGTCATGAAATGATACCAAATAACTGAGCGTCACATTTTTTTATAGTAAAGACCGCCCCCTCCCGCCGACCCCTCTCCCCTGGCAAGGCGCTAGCAATCAAAATGGCGGTTCCATGGTACAACTATGTAAAGCTACGTGTACACGTCTTTGCATATGACTTCAAAGGTCACATCATCATGATTGGTTTTCACACAAATGAATGTCTTAATGCTTATTATCTCACTATTTACATTCGTCACATAAACAAAACAAACAAGGTTACGAAAAAACTTTCGCTCAAAATTTTATCAAACTGATTTAATGTAATTATTTTTAAAGCTTTTATTAAATCTTTTATCGGTTATTATGACATATTCAAATACATTCTTTAAAATATTTTATACAGAACACATAGATACAATAAGTTTTTTGTACTTTAATAAAAGTAAACAATCAACGCCGGTATTTAGATGAAGTTTATAACTTATTTCAAAATAATGACTAGAATATCTTTCCGTGAAATAAAAGTATCTAAATGGGATATTCACAACCTGATCCAGTCTCCGTTCTGTAGCTGACACTTTTCTGGTACTCGTCCGACGTTCACTAGTAACTTGGTTATTTCAATGGTATTACCCAGGGCGATTTTACGTTTCTATATAAGCGAACACCAAAAGTCATGGAAATGTTAACATACACAAAACACTAAGGAATCTTATAACTTCACTTCACAAACAATCAGGTTGATCTACTTAATAATATTATAAACATTTAAAAAATCAGGGACAGTGCGACATTATCCCTCGACACAGCACAAACGCAATATGGCGGCGATGAGTCAAGTCAGTCACGTGACTTCCAGCCAAAATCGAAATTATTTTTCTATTTTAGAGTAACATGTTTATTTCATAAAAACACTCTAATTAATATCTGATTCACAGGGTTACAATTGGAACGTAATATTTATTCAATGTTTAAAACAAGAAATTAAGAAATACTTTTTTGAAACAAGAAAAGGCGGCAACGGCTAAATAAATTATTAAAAATAATTCCACGGTAAAATATAAAAGGTTTGTGATATCTATCAAATTGAGCATGGATTCAATGTTCAACAAATAAATTAGCATACATTTTCTATAAAATATACAATAAAATTATTTATATTCACAATAAATATACAATAGAATTTATTATTAAAAAGTAATAATTTTTACTTTGCTGGAATATGATTTCAAACATAATATCGTTTTATAACTTTGTTTTATACATATATTAATATATTTCAAAAATTAGGTGCCAAAATTAGGGCGTGGGCTATTGCGTATTAAAATATCGAATACCAAATATTCATAACCATGCCTCTCTCTCTACCTTCATTTAATTTAGTTTGCTAAAAAGAGAAAGATACAAATTCTATACTCAGACTCTATGAATAGGTATGCTTATCTGGCAGGGCAAGCCTGACAGAAAAACATATTATATTATGTATGTATAGTAAATACAGCTATACTAATTGAAATACATCAAAGCAAATAGTTCTTATTTACTTATACTTAAGAGCTATTATTTCAATGACCTAAATTTTCAAATATGGACCTCTGTACAGAAAAGCCCAAGGTTATTGTAGATCATATAAAAATATTATATAACTATGTGTTTCACTCGTGGGAAATTGTAGGAATTTACATAGCACATTTTAAATCTTTCAGATCATAATATATTACTTAGGTATTTAGTTAGATATATACTCTACAGGCGAATAAAAAGACTTGCGTTGTCAAAGTACGTAGTCATTTTATTTTTGTAAATTACTACCTATTAAATTATACATCCTTATTGCAAAAAAACTAAAAGTGAGATGATATAATATAACTGAACAATGTACATGTACTTAGATGTAATTATTGTTTTAAGCAAAGCATTTTATGAATTATAATTGTTTTGAGTGTTACCTGTTACCGTAATAAAAACATTAGCAATTACAGATTACTCAACATCCATATATTTTATTAGAAATACATAGTTCGTTAATCTCATTCAATAATGTATACTCTAAGTCGAAACTAATAAATTATAAAACATTATTTACGGTGGTAGGGCTTTGTGCTAACTCGTCTGGGTAGGTACCACCCACTCATCAGATATTCTACCGCAAAACAGCGGTACTTTGTATTGTTGTTTTCCGGTTTGAAGGGTGAGTGAGCCAGTGTAATTACAGGCACAAGGGACTAAACATCTTAGTTCCCAAGGATGGTAGCGCATTGGCGATGTAAGCGATGATTAACATTCCTTGCAATGCCATTGTCTATAGGCGTTGGTAACCACTAACCATCAGGTGGCTCATATGCTCGTCCACCTACTTATACAACAAAAAATTATGTATATGTATATATTTATTTATTCCTGTTGTTAATAATTTCTATACGACTGTTTTACGCAAGTACCTAACTGTCTTTATTTATTTGGATCCCCAACAGATCTACATAATATACATCCAAAAATAAATTCGTGTCTTGACTGTGATTTAAGTGAAGTGTCGATGGAAATTGTATTTTTGATATCTTGTTAATCCAATTACAGATATTTCGTCTGATGAAAAGTTACACGGAATAACGAATAGCGTCGGAAGGTTGTTTAAATCTATCCACAAGCCTTGCGGATGCACATTGCACACACAGATGAATATTATAAATACGAAAGTGAGTTTGTTTCTTTGATACGGTTTCATGTCCGACTTACTTAACCGACCTGAACTTTTGCGTATACACGTTGTAAGGGGTACAGAAATTGACATAGGGTTCGTAACATTACCACCTGCCATCCCCTTCTCCCCATCACACGCGGAAACAACGGACGGAAACTAGTAAAGATCATAATAAAAAAAACCGCAAACCTTTAAATGTAGGTATTTTAATTTATTAGCCCCTTAAATATTATTTTAGCCGTTATCTTCTATTTATTTAAAAAAAACAAAAAGTCCATTTGTTTATACCAATTTTTCTTATAACTCAGGAGGAGTAGTTTGATACGATTCCTATGGGTGTAACAATTACTATGGGTAGTAATCAAAATTGTCCAAATTATTAAATTATTTGTTTTTTTTTATAGTATAGGTAAGCGGATGAGCATATGGGCCGTGGTCACCAACGCACATAGACAGTGGCATAGTACATTTGTTCCAAAAAAATCATCGCCAATGCGCCACCAACCTTGGGAACTAAGATGTTATGCCTGTAATTACACTGGCTCACTAACTCTTCAAACCGTAAAACAACAATACGAAGTAATAAAAGGCTTAAATTAATGTATCGGTTACATGTTTTAATTTTTGACTCGATTTGTGCTTCCTCAGTCCAATAGGTATTCAATTATAACCAATAGTTTAACTTTTTCAGAGTGTATTTCTTAAAGAACGTCTGCCCATAAGAAATACAGGTACCTAATACATTTTCATCAATGTTATATTTGACCCCCTACTTAAATTAGTCAAAAGTCCTTTTTTAATTTTATTTTTAAACTAGTGTCGTAATGTAGTAGTGTGTAGTGCCTAAGTTTTCACCCGCGTAGTTCCCGTTCCCGTGAGAATACGGGGACGAAATGTAGCCTATGTTACTACCTAATAATGCTCTCCATTTAAAAAAAAAATTTAAAATAGATATAGAGATTTAGACGTGAAAAGTCACTTTCGCATTTATAATATTAGTTAGTATTTTATTATTTAACTAAGTTGTTTCAAATTTTTAACGAACATTACCAAGGCAACGATGTTAATTATTAAAAAAATTTTAACACATATTATTTATTATATTGAATAGGTTGTAAATTTTTTTAACGTAAATTTGTTTTTTTTTTTTTTTATAAAGTAGGAGGGTGAATGGGCAGGTGGGTTACCTGATGGTGAATGGTCGCCCTTAGACGTTGGAGCTGTAAGAAAAATGTAGAAAGAAATATTAACTATTCCTTGCACCATCAATGCGCCACCAACCTTGCGATCTAAGATGTAATATCCTCTGTGCCTGTAGTTACACTGGCTTACTCTCCCTTCAAACCCGAAGACAACAAAACCTACTAAGTATCAATGTATAAGTTATCAAGTAATATATACCTACTAACGATATGTGTAATTTATAATTTTGGTATTGTGTTTGCTTTTAAATTATTTTACAAAATATGTGCATGTACATACTGAAATAATAATTGTAACTATGTATTTTAAAAATAACTAATGTAAAATTCGTTAAAAACCAAAGAAATATAGGAACTTTCCTTTAAAAAAAATTATGTAAAAAATAACATCCTTAGATCCAGGAGTACCTTATATAACAAAACTTAATTCGTATGTAAATAAATGTAATATAAGTATATTTAACGTGAAAAGGGCAAGACAAAAAATAAGGTAATTGTAAATGTAATCGGGTGTCCCGATGTCCGCTAGACATCCTTATTGTCAGGTCTATTGACAAGTCCAGTCCGTTGCCAGGTTTCCTGATTATAACACACAATCGTATCGCATAAGATATTCAGTCAGATTAAAATAATATATATATTAATCAATTCGGGTTTATTTACGTATGTGTGGTTATGTTCCTCGGCGTCTTCGTCAATCGTTAGCCTATTTTGTTAATTCTTATGTCAATGGATAGGTTAAATCATCTGAATTATATACATATATTATTTCAAATAGGACCATCAACTAAATAAAAAAATATATATAGAAGGAACCGAGAATGCCGTGTTTAGACCTCGTAAATGTTAGCGCTGGTTCGACCTTTACTTTCATTTGCTTAATATGTGTTTATAATTCATCTCGTGCTCGGCTGTGAAGAAAAACATCGTGGGGAGACTTGCATGTGTCTAATTTCACTGAAATTCTGCCACATGTGTAATCACCAACCCGCTTTGGAGCAGCGTGGTAAATTAAGCTCTAAGCCTTCTCCCCAAGCGGAGAGGTCTTATCCCAGATGTGGGACATACGCAGCCTATTACTTTACTTTTTATTATACAGAGTAGAAAAATCATTCGAATTATACCACCAAACTCTTGGTTTTTTCAATTTGTTGTCCCCCATTGTAAACCGATTGTAGTACATAATTCTTTCTTTATTGGATAGGTCATATATAGGACTAGGGGTTTTCCTTCACTGGATATTTCCACAGATTATTTATTAATTTTGTATATTCTATATGTTTTGAATAGATTTACCTGGATTGCCTTTGATGGCAATCTTTAATTCTAAAACCAAAGTTTTCTCTCGTTTCTTCGCTAAGTGACACTGTCTCCTTTTGGCAAATCGTTTAGTCTACCTATATTTAACTTTAAAAAAACATAACTCTTATTTAGTTACTTAAAATTTAAAAATAAAATAAATTTCAACTTGAAACCAACTGTACATATTATGTTATGTTTTTAGGTGTTAGCCAAAGCGAAGCACTGCGTATCTGTTTCATTTTCTCTTCAATTATTAATGTTTTAGATCTGGTATATATTAGGTCCTTACATATGAAATTGGCGTTTTGTACGGGAGGAATATAAAGTCATTTTGTTTTTTGTAAAATATATTTAATTAATCAAAGTATGCACCGTTGTTATCTATGCACTTTTGCCATCTTATAGGTAGTTCAATGATCCCTTTACTAAAAAAACCATAGGGGCGAGAATCAATAAACTCTTTGAAGGCGGTTTGGACTGCTGCATCGGAGTTGAATGTTTTTCCTCGTAAGTAGTTGTCCAAATTCCGGAAAAAATGGTAATAATAGATATCTGCCGTAATCGTATGGCCAGATTATAGAAACTGTAGTGAACGATACCGGTGCTAGTCCACCAAACACTCACAAGTAACTTTTTCTGAGTCAAGGTTAGGTTAGGTTTATTTGGCTGGGTCTCCAGGGTTCAGCCATTGCGACGAGCGCTTCCGATTATCGTACAGTATCCACTTTTCATCACAAGTAATGATTCGATTTAAAATCCCTTCATTATTGTGTCGGTTAAGCATAGTAACACAGCAGCAAACACGCGTGTTAAATAGAGCTCCGAGGTACGTCAGAAACGACGTCATTCATAGAGACACCAGGACGCCCACCGTGGAGGAGTTCGTCCGCCACCTCGCGCGCAAGCTGTTCGCTAGAGCGGACAGCAGTGTGTGCGGGCACCTCCACGGTATAGCACCGCTACATGCTCGACCACCAGAGGGGCGTCCTCTACCCCGTGAGCTCCTACTGTCGCCGATCACCTGCCCCGGCGCAGGCACCGACGACGATTTGGAGGACGGAGGATAGGACGGCGAAACCACCGGATAGGACAACCTACGGACATGACAACCACCTGATAAAGAAGATCACCCGACGGAGAGAACCACCAGGCCTAACTAGGCCTTGACCTATTAGGTCAGAATAAATTGACACGGCAGTCTTGACTGCCGGTGAGGATTTGCCCGGGTAGAGGGGGAAACCCCGGGGCCCGTACCCAGACTGGCTTCATGGGCCAGCCAGGAGGAACCCTGTTGTTGTTGGCGTGTTAAATAATTTATAATAATAAATGAGAAATTATTGTAAATAAATTAATTACGATAATTATAAAATTATTCTCTCATTTAATATTATAAAATAATCTAATGGGCGTTAGTGGCCACTTACCATCAGGTGGCCCATATGCCAGTCCGCCTACCTACGCAATAAAAAAAAAATCCTAACACTCATGACAAAAAAACACATAAATCCTAGCTGACTAGAGGAATCGTTTGCGAATTTGTATATAATAATTTCATGCGAAATTGCCTAGTCCTTGAGATTAGCCTCCGCGGTCAAAATTCTATCAAAATAATGTTGTTATTATATCATTAATATTTTTTATTTTCATTAAAATGATGATCACATTTTATTTATTTTATATTTAGATACATAGGTAGGAAAATTGGCGAATAAGCCAATATGACAATAATGAACAAAGTTGAGCAAACCCTTACATGTTGTTCCATTTACAATCTTAGATAAGAAACGCTAACATTTCAGTTCAAGATAGTCTTGTGATAATCCCTTTTATTTTAAAGGTTTCCGATGTAATCTACTAATTGAAAAAAACTTGACGGGTTTTACACTACTCTGAACAATCTGAAATACGTAATCAGATTATATAAGCGGTATAAGTCGATGTATGATGTATTCATAAGAGACCTAGGCGAGACCTTTGATAGGAAACTAACGTTTATATATCACATTGGTAAGGTGAGCACCCAAGCTTCTAGGATGTTGGGCTTTGTGTTGAGAAATGCCAAATTGTTTAAAAATGTTAAGACTTAACAGTTTCTCTAGAATAGTAGATATGGTTCGTACCATTTTAGAGTATGCATCGACAGAGTTAGACCTGCTGTTTTTATATAAAATTATCAACAATATAGTAGACTGTTCAGAATTGCTTTTAAAAATTCTACTCGATCTCCGATAACACCTCTTTGCTCACCTTTGCGTAGAACTGTTCCTGGTGCAAATTCCCCACTTCCAAAGACTGTTTAAACTCCTGAACCAGGTGTGTTATTTTGTTGACATTCACGCGGATTCAATTCAAAACTTTAGAAAGTATGTAGATATGTACCCGAATGGTAAATTGTTAAGACTATCACTTTTTAGATGTATATATATTTTTTTTGTTTCTTAATTTTTTTTAAGTTTTCCGTTTTTTAATAGCATGATGTTGTGTTTACTTCTAGTTGATCTCTACACTTAGATAATAAGTTTGTATTTATTGTCTATAAATGTATTAGTGTAAGCGATTGTAAATAAGCCTAACAAATAAAAATAAATAAAAAAATACCGACTTCTGTTGACAGATATAATAATTGTAACTTATATTAGATTATTATGAAGCGCAGTTCTCTTAGTTTCTTAAAACCGTTGAATAATCTACCACTTTTTTTCAGAAAAGCGACGTATAATATATTCTGTAAATGTGGGCTATTCGGAATATAGTTGTTTATCGAACGAGGATTAATGGAGTATAACGAGCTTGATTTAGTCTAACCGAGCTGGACAAAATGAGAATCTAATCTGGTCGATCAGTCGAAGTTGACGGCTGAAAGTTATAATTTAAAAACTCCACAGTTCTTTTTCCCTATTCAGATGATTTTCATTATTTATTTATTTTGAACAATTAATACATATCACAAACAGCTTATACGATAACAATTACTATAATATTACAGTGTGTCGTAGTTACTAACGCCCTCCAAATCGACAGCACATTACTAGAAAAACAATTCAATTAAATAAAATATAAAAATTGACAAACACATTACCTTTTTTTTTTGATCTTTTTATATTTATTGTGACAAACTTTTATAAAAAAAAAATCTGAATTAAATAATAGATACCTAAATATAATTAATAAATTATATAATAAGGACGGGATGGGGTAGAAAGGAAATATAAGGTAGGTCAATGTTATATTAAACGCTTTAGTAATAGCTCAGTATCATAATATCCCAATTTGAGAAGCCAGTTGGGAATTTGCATTTCACATTGGTAAGTCGTAAGTGAGTAAATGTTGATCTTCTTATTTACTCTGTTATATAAAATCGAACTCAAGTAATTATATTGTTGACTTGTTATAGCTGATGTCCATGGAATGGTCCGGCAACCCTATCACTTTTTCGTTTGTTATGTGCAAGCTTATAATTATAAGGAATATTTTTATGCTTCCGAAGAATTGTATGAAGTATATACAATTGACGCACTGTGAGAACTTTACAGGATTTATATAATTCAGCTGTAGGGAAACGAAGAGGCTTATTGATCATAATTTTTAATAAAAGTCTTTGCGTTCTCTCGAAACGGAGTATATTGATCTTAGAAGCACCTCCCCATGCTGTGATGCAGTAAGTTATAGGTTCCAAGCCTATTTCATATTCCTATTCCAATATCTCTATTTATATTTATATTAAGGACTATGCGAGTTCGACGGCTATTATATTATACTATTTAAAATTAACAACACGACATTCGCCCGTCAATATTGACAAGAATAAGTTGAACGATACGCGAATGCGTGGAAGATGAATATTTATCAGATAGGTACAGCCCGCGCGCCACCATTATATAGGTTGACATGATATGATGCTGTGATAAAAACTTTTTCGCACATGCCAACAATTCTACACTAAATCGGATAAACGACGAAAGAGCGAGCGAACGTATAAAATTCAAAGTTAAGAAGTAACAGCCTTTAAATTTACTAATGTTAAATTTCATAATTATTGTTGAACTTGAGCAGGGTGGTTACTCTGCCTGTTTAATAAATATTGTTTATAACAACACAACACTTCTTTCGCCATCCTGGCCCACCTTCTGTTTCATACACGAAGAGAGATTAATGTTATTTTAGCTAATATTTTTATCACCTCCCAGTTTTAGTTAAAGTAGAGCTAGTTAAGTAACAGCCTTTATAGCCCATTTATCTTCTACTCTTGAGAAAGCAATGTTTGTCCGGGTGTATGGAACTAAGAAATGATTTTTACAAAATTCATCTTCCAAGGAAGTTAAATGCACTATAAAAATATAAACTTCGAAACACGAGAAGCAATAGCCTCATTTATTTTTATTGTAACATATAGTATCACGTGAAAATCAAGAAAATAATTGACACCTAACCTATGTATTTTATCACATTTAAAACGAATGATTCTGGCAGACATTTTGGTCTAAGTTAGTGAATAAAATATCTATTATTTTATTCGCTGACTTAGGTTTCGAAAGAATACACTGAACTTCATGAGTGACTTAGAAGATACGACATAATATATAATGAGCGTATATGAACTTTGATCATATTTTAATTCGAACATTCGTTTCATTACTAACATGTAAGTTGTGACGGAATTATAACTTAAACAACTGGCAACCTATTAGAACCATCAAAATGTATATGTGATATGTGAAAAACAAAATAAACCGCTATAATTATTGCGTTGCAGAAGTAAAAGTTTAAATAATATGTTTTTATAAAAAAAACCTTTGTTACAAAGCAACTGCTACTTTAATAATGTACGTATATGGACTTGAGACACGCGTCATATTTATTTGTTTCATCGTCATGAGCCTAAACTTTCCATTGTTGGGTAGTTATAATATAATATTATATTTCCTTTATTGGATTGGGCCTGAATTGGCTCCAAAATCACCGAAAACCAACCGTTAAAAACCGGTTGACCGTTTCAAACAAGAGTTCAAAAGAGTTCAGGCGCAGGACCAACGTGCCTTCCGAGGCATGGGAGTGTACACACTACCAACTTCTAGACTCTGGGGTGCTACTGCTACGACTAATTTTCGACAGAAAAATCCAATAACGTATTCTCGAGCCTGCAGTCTTACATCTAGCCACTAGACCAATGTGGCAGTCACATAATAAAAAAATAGTGCTTTGATATATAATTAAGTGTGTAATGGTTTTTAAAAATAATTTTATAGCGCGATCTAAAAGTGGTTAACGCCATCATTCGCACACAATACGTAATTTGCACACAAAATAAATCGCACGTTACACGTTAGGAATAGGAAATAGATGAAAATATTGTATTAATGGTATACCTTTCCAATGGCACTTCCCTTATTATTTGTATACATATTACTTTCATATGGGTAAGATGTGCGTAGATACATTAAGTACGATAAAAAAGTAAAATTAAAAATGTTTAAACCCCCCGACACAAAGTAAACTCTAAAAACTAACAAATAATATGTTAAACCTAATATAATTATTATCGTCACATATATTATGTAAGTTCAAATATTTTTATATTCCAAGCGTCGTCGCGTCGGGGGACCGCTAAGTGAGAAAAACAGGTGTAGTCGCAGATTGCAACAAAATAATTTATTTGTTGGTTTTTAGAGTTTATATTTTGTGTCGTGGGGTTTTTAAATTTTAAATTTTACTTTTATTTTGTCCTTTTAAAAGTAGAGTTACCTTACCATGTTCTTTCAATATAACTGAAGTAATACGGTACCAAATTTCGAATCGATAGGACATATGGAAGGTAGTCAGATCCCCTCATCAACTATTAAAGAGCTGATGATCTTCAAACGGCTGATCAGGTCATGGTTACCTTACCATATACTTTCAATATCATTGAAGTAACACGGTACCAAATTTCGAATCAATCAGACATAAGGAAGTTAGTCAGATCCCCTCATCAACTAGAAAATATCTGATGATCTTCAAACGGCTGATCAGGTCATGGTTACCTTACCATATACTTTCAATATCATTGAAGTAACATGGTACCAAATTTCGAATCGATCGGACATAAGGGAGTTACTCAGATACCCTCGTCAACTAGAAAAGAGCTGATGATCTTCAAATGGCTGAACAGATTTTCATGAAACATGACAAAAAACACTCGGAATAAAATTATCTATGACACAAAAAAAACTAAACGAAAATCTGTTCATCTTTTTAGGAGCTACGATACCACAGACAGATACACAGATACAGACACGTTAAACTTGTAACACCCCTCTCTTTTTGCGTCGGGGGTTAAAAAGAAAAATCTTAAACTTTCGTTTACATTAATAAGTATATTGCGTGAAACTGAATCGACTAAACTGTTCCATATGTTCTCTAATCCACCCGCTTTAAATTTATACCATACCTACTAGCCGTTGCCGGCGGCTTAGCCTGCACTTAAGTAAAAGTAAAGGATAAATGATTGGAAGTCTGAGATTTTAAAGTATGAAGCATGAATTGTCATTTTGGTTAGAAAAAAGTATAGTAAGTGGTTTTTTTTTTAATTTTTAGGTTGATGATTATTCTTTAAATAATCATTAGTGAACTTATTGTGAATTCCTGTAGTTTGACTTAATATATTTCAAAGTGACTTAAACGGCTTGAAGTAAAAAATATTTTATAGAAATATTCCGATGTACGTTTCCGTTGCTTAAATACCCCGCCATCTATCCACGCCGTTGGATATAGTCAATACTATAAAAATAAGTAAGCGTACCAATATATATTTTTTATTCTACCAAACTCAGATTAAATAAAGTTATTCAAATCGCTAAAAAAATATTTATAAAATAATCAAAGCACCTCTTTGTAAACGGTGTTAGGGCTTTTTGCAAGTCCGCCTGGGTAGGTACCACTCACTCATCAGATATTCTACCAATAAACTTGATAAATAAAAGATGAGTGAGCCACTGTTACTACGCACACAAAGGACGTAACATGTGCGTTCCCAAGGTAGGTGGCGCATTAGCGATGTAAGGAATGGTTAATATTTCTTATATCGACAATGTCTATAGACAGTGGTGAACAATTAACATCATCTGGCCCATCTGCCCGTCCGCCTACCTATAATATAAACAAGACGTTTGCGGTATTTCCTTTTGGGACTAAAATTACTAAGTTACTCGCAAAGCTGTAGCTGGAGCATACAACATAAAAACTGTCCATGTGGTAACAGTTCTCACTGAAATTAATGCCGGTCATGTTCTACGATAGACCTTGACTTTTGCAAACGTTAGAGCGCCAGAGACTCGGACCCCTCGGACAATGATGGTGATCAAGACCAGGAAGCTAGCGACTCGGATGATGAGGAGGCGAATGGTAAAGAGAGAACAATATACTTTGAAAATATATTTATTCATTTCTAACCAGAAGTTTGTGTATGAAATTACATGCCTCTAACTTTGAAAATGACTGGTTTCTATACAACCGTTCATCCTTTATTTTAATCCTTTCGGGATGGAATTTCCAGTAATCTTTCCTTAGTGGGTAATTACATCAGAAGTTGTAGCAGTTATGCTAACATGTTAAGTTTCTAATACCTAAGGTTTAATCTGTGCGATGATGAATCAGTCAGAAAAAGTTATTATATGTGTATAGAAAACAAACACAAACACACAAACAACAAAATTACCTTTTCTTTTAACCATTCAGACTCGACCGATTTTGATAAAATAAAGACTAAACGGAACCTTGAAATACTTATTTTAATAATTTAGTTATTTTAATTTGTAATTTTGAGCCGTTTCAAAGATTAGCCTGGGCAAACACACAGACAGACAGTCTAAAATTAATAAAAATGTAGTTTTGGTTTTGGTAAATCGCCATATTAACTTTAAAAGAGGCAGTTATATTTAAATCACAGTAAGACACTTCAATTTTATTTATATTTATAAAAAAGGAAAATGAAATACGTACCTATAGAGTAACTGGTTATTTCTATAGTATTATTGTAACCGTATTTTTTTGTACGATAAAGAGTGATTATTAAGAAAGTAAGCAATTTAAGTTTAATGCTTAACTATTTCTATCAAATCGGTAGAGCTTTGAAAAATCGCAAAACACACAACCACCAATGACGTCTGCCCGCGTTCAGGTGTCACACTCGGCGATGAGCCGATGACCAAATTTTTTCCCACCACTCCCCCAGTGTATTGCTGCATAGTAACGCGCACTCATTTGGTTATCATCGTAACTTTTAAAATAACATAGTGTAAAGACAACGTTTATCTACTTTAAATATCAGAAGTGATAAAAGTATTTGTTTAATAATGTGCATTTTGGAAATAAATATCAAATATTATTGTATTTTCGATTATTTTAGCCATAATGGCATACACATAAAAGACAGATATGTATATGCTGTCGCGGACTTTTTTGTAGAACTATGTAAGATACATTTCCACCATACATTATATTCATGTAACTCTTACGGTTTTTGCAGCGCAAGACAGAATGGTTCGCAGATAGGAGACAATTTTCCGACTTACTTAACACTTATTGTATTTTTTGGCCAATTTAATCAATAGCATTATAAATTATAGCCTATATATTATTCTGATGTATGAGCTATATTATTGTAAAGTTTCATTAAAATCCATTCAGTCGTTTTTGCGTGAAAGAGTAACAAACATCGATACAAACATTCGCGTTTATAATATAGGGTTTTCCATTAAGGGCGCTTGATCGTGCAGAACTTCCATCGTAGCGTGTGCTGTGTGGCACGTAGCGCCGTCCTGTTGAAACCACATGTTGTCCAGATCCATATTCTCGATTTCAGGCCAAAAGAAGTTGGTTATCATCGACCGGTATCGCTCACCATTGACGGTGACGGCCACACCATTATCGTTTTCGAAAAAATACGGACTAATCACGCCTCCGGCCCAAAATCCGCACCAAACAGTCACTTTCTGCGGGTGCATTGCCACTTGGTGAACCTCGTGTGGATTGGTCTCGTCCCAAATACGGCAATTTTGCTTGTTGACATAGCCATTCATCCAAAAATGCGCCTCGTCGCTGAAGATGATTTTTTTGCCAAAATCGGCGTCAACTTCCAACTGCTCTAATGCCCAGTCAGCGAACACACGGCGCTGTCTATGGTCATTAACCTTGAGCTCTTGGGTCAGCTGGATCTTGTACGGGTGCAGGCTCAAGTCACAACGCAAAATTCGCCAAGTTGTCGTCTGCGAAAGGCCGAGTTCCTGTGCGCGACGCGGAATTGACTGCCGCGGGTTTTCGAGGACACTGTCGCGCACAGCGGCGATATTCTCGGCAGATCTCGCGTTACGTTGACGCACGGGAACCGGCTGATTGTTAACTGACCCGGTTGACTCGAATTTGTCCACCAATCGACGGATAGTCGACTCGGCAGGACGATCATCGCGACCGTAAAACGGGCGAAGTGCGCGGAACGTTGCTCGAACTGAAGACCCATTTTCATAAAACAATTTTATGATTTGCACGTGCTGCTCGACACTGTAACCTGCCATGGTGGTTTGGGAGGACGGAATGAATATAACACACTGCATTTGACAGCTCAAACTCAAACAACATGGCCGCAATCAGCTGTCAAAGTTCAAGCGTCCCTATTGGAAAACCCTATATTAGTATGATAGTAGGACTGTGATTTACAGTATTTTTTCGGCCCCATCTAAAGACGCGTAAGAAAATGAAAATACTTGAGGATGAAAAGCACATAGGTACATATTTAGTATTAAACTATGAATTATTTTGACTCTAATACCTATATAATAAATATACGTATTTATTATAGCTATAATACGACATATTTCATTTAGAAATAAAATACGTTTAAATTGTTACACCTATCTAATTTATATTTAAATCAATATTTCAGAAGGGAATATTGATATCTGCAATGCAAGGATGATGATGATGATGATGATGATGATGATGATAATGTTCTCCTGACATTATCTGACCACGGCGGCCAATCTCAATAGAGATTAGCCAACTGCGCAGACTCGAGAACTGCTCGAGATCTACGGCCTCTTACGGCCGTATATCTAGCCACTAACCAACGAGGCAGTCACTGTTCAATCAAATCGATTTGATTTTAGTGTAATTTTAAAAGTATTTTATTAAAGTTAACTTTTCAGAAAAACGTTTTTGAATCGTCAATATTTTAACACTTCGGTTACTAACGCTTCGGTAAGCAGCCTCTAGTGAGAAGAAATAGGAAGAAGGTCGCGTAATTTCCCTTTCAAAATATAATCATTGTAAATCAACTCGAACTTAAATCTAAAAATCTTTATCCGAGAAGTAGGTAATCATTTAATGAGTAATAAGATTTGTTAATTAATTGCCTCTTAATATACAGTTTTTTAAATGATTGAATGGTAAACTAATTATTTTAATCACCCTTTTCATGAAAATTAAACAATTTACATAAAAAAATTCATTGTTGTGGTTAAAAAAAAATAGTTTCGCTTTATTTTACTAATGCATTAAGTTGTAATTTATGAAAGAATTGAATTTGGCATTAATGAAATTTGATGGATTAATTTGAAATGAACATGTAGCTGTCACGTCATAAATAAAAATATATATAAACAGTTAAAATGAAAAAACACGCATCTCTGACTTTTCAAAATTATGCCCGTCGTAATTATTAATTTTTCTTTGGGTTTAGTAATAGTGAAAGAAAACATCGTAAATAAACTTGCATGTCGGAGAGTTCTTAATGATGTGTGAAGTTTGCGTTACGAAACGTATCGCATTTAACACGCACTGGACCCACGTACAGCCTAACTCTTCTAAGTTGTTATTTAAATTTGTAAATTCATATTCCTATTGTGTATAGTAAGTAGCTAAGTAAAATTATAGTTTATTTTAATTAAATAATTCATATAATGTGTGTAACATATACAGCTGTATGTAATGTAATGTATGTAATGTGTAAACAATTTTTTTTTTTGAAACATTGTTTTAAATGTTGAAGCTAAATTAGTATTTTATATTATATACAAGAGGCTGTATTTGTTTATTTAAGCAACTACATATATTAAATATTTTTATATATATAGTAGATCAAGATGGAAGTTTAAAAAAAAACTTACGCTCTTGCGACACCGCGTAAATAAACAAACTTGGCACATTCGCCCGCGATTCAAATTGCACTACAGCGTGCCCTATATCTACAAAGGATGATTGGTCAAGTGCGCCTTTTCACACGTCTTTGATTGTCACATAATTATTTTTGGTCAGACCTTAAAATAACACGTATAACTGGAAATGAGTTATCGGTTGAATTAATTCTACCATTAACTACTAACATGTTGCCAACTAGCTCTCAGTTATTTTTTATTCTGAAAAAATCCAGAAACGACTTCTTTCAAACTATTCCAACATTATTGTTAAGCACTAATAACTATTTTTGGAAATTCTTAATTGGCAAAAAGTTTTTTATTTGTGCATCAACGTAAATTCTAGCTTGAACGTTATAGTACGAATATATATATCATCATCATCGTCATAGTGCGAATTTTTCATCTTCGCTTTGAGACTTTTACAAAACAGTTAATTGTTTTATTTATCACATAAGTGACATCTGTAGACACTGTGTGACTGTTTCCAAGTCTTAATTGATTCGCGACATTTTTAAAAATATTCATTATTTAACACCTTTTTTTCCTAAGCAAAAATAATTATGGTGGTGGTCGACGGTGCGATGGAGGGGCCGCTGTCGTAAATAATTCGTATGTTCCACACGAAAACCCGGGGTAGCTTTTTCAAGATGTCTGTCTCATAACGAGGAACAAAGAAAATCTCTCACACATAAACCGCACATAGAACTCACAGAAAGATAGAGACGAAAGCAGTCAACTTCGTGTTTGCCGGTGACTTTTGTCAAACACTTCCTTCCTGTGATAAGTTAGTCTTCGAATAAATTGTACCTACGTTCCGCTATGCACCTACGGGTCACTAGCTATACAATGTAACTTAAATGAGCCTCTGTCACCTATTACTAAAACGGTCAATGTCCACTTCCAAATCAAGTAATGCTTTGTGTAAGCCTGGCTAGGTTCGAACTATTTATCATAATATATTCTACCGCGAAACAGCAATACTTAGTATTATTGTTCCAGTTTGAAGGACGATCGAGAGAAATAATCTCTTAGTTTCAAGTTTGGTGGCGCATTGGTGAAGTAAGGAATGGTTAATATTTTTACATCCCCAATATCGATGGGCGGTGGTGACCACCTGCGATCAGACGGTTAATTTGCCAGAACGCCTACATATTTAAAATTAAAAAAATCCTTTAATTACTCCTATGCTTATAGGCTTGAGAAACAGTTAAAACATCTAGGTGGTTAATAGAACTAGAACACTCGTAATCGTGAAATTGTTAGTGGTCAATGTTTGACAAGGCTAGGAATTGGATCGAGTCACATAAATTATAAATAATACTACTACACTAATTAGTCACAGTGTCACAAATAATCACAGGAAAAAACTCTTCGCAAATCAATTTGTAACACGTCATTATATTCATACTACTAAATAAAACTTCTAGTAATGTTAGTAATGTTTACCTTTAATGTAATTTTGAATATTTCTACAATAAATATCGAATACTTTATTTATTTAATATTGAATATTTTATTTGTTTCAAAATTACAAAACGTTCCAATACGAAAATCCATCAAATATAGCAGAGAACGTTAATTCGTTTAATTTAAAGTAATTTACATATCAATTACCAAATAATAGTCGCATTCACAAACATTTGTAAGCTTACATCGATTTAAATTGTTTCTAGATTATAATTACAAAAAAGTGTTTTGATATTATATATGTTGAACATGTAAACGAGCGATATTAAATCTATTCTCTAAGCAAAATTTCCAGCGTTTCTAATATACGATATTCAACCTTGCTTAATACAAAACAGGCTTTGATCTCTTTATTCTCATTCATTTTAATTAAATATAATTTTAATCTCTAATTATTTTTTTGCAGAATATAAGGTGAAGAAACAATAAGAATATGGTAACATTCATTCGAAATTACTATTGACCTGATGACGTTTTATTTTTGTTATCTGTACTCTGAACAGCAAATACGATGATATAGATAGTATAAATTATTTTGTTAAAACGAGGAATACTGTTTTGTTTTATATTTTATTCTTATCGTTTAGCGATGTAAAACTTAATTTTTGTTTAAAAAGAAATTTGTTATACTTAATTTTATTTCATGTCCATATCAAAATCATTTTATATTGTGTAAATTTGTGTTAGCAAACTAGTCATTTGAAAATAAAGTGATATGGAGATAATGCCATGTTATAGTATTTTATTAGTTTTTATATTTGCGATTATATACGTTAAGACTGATGAAGAAGCTTCGTCACTTATGTCGAAGGCAGAGAGAATAAGCTTGAGGTAGTATTTTTTTTTATAATATTCATAAATATTCCGATCTTTCATTTGCCATTTTGCCTTGAAGTTTACATACATATTCCTTGATAATTCATCTGCTCATTGTAAAATCTTAAATATTATTTTTTACATAGTCCGTGTGATTGTTGTTTTTTGTATAAAATATTATACAATCTCACACAGTGATACACATAATAAAGGAAAACTTTTGCCCCAAATGACATACAATTATATATAAACATCTGTTTTATACATTTTCCTATGAAATTATTGTCTTGGATTTAAAAAAGAGATATACTATATATTGATGAAGCTATCCATTCATGAATCAAATTGTAATAGAATATTCAAGAATTGAAATTATATAAATCTGAAATCATAGTTTTTTGTATTGCTATTTTAATAAGCAAATAGTATAGATACAGTTATATACCTACACATAATAATAGATGAATGGTATATTTACTTCTTATTCTATTTCATTGTTATATAAATGAATATTTATTTAATTAAATAGTTAACTATTTTTAACATTCATATAAAAATACTTAATTAGTTCTGTATTATCAATCTAATCTAAACATTATCTTTCCTTATATTCACACACACACATTAATACTACACATGCCTATTATGTTGTATCAATCTTATTTATGCTTATATATTATTGTCAAGAGTCCTAATTGTTGTAATTGATGTGTCGAAATGTATATTGTTAGCACTTTTCTCACTTTTTCTTTTATTTCGGCTTAGAGAGGAATCACGTCAGATGTTCTACCATGCATACGATGCTTATATGGATAATGCATACCCAGCGGATGAATTGATGCCCCTAAGCTGCAAAGGAAGATGGAGAGGTGTTACCCCAAGCCGTGGGGATATGGACGATGTACTTGGAAAGTAAGTTACTGAACATTTTCATTTGTTTTAGTGGTCTAATTTTAAATTAGTGATGTCACTAGTTTTACTGATATCCTATAGCTAAAGATAAACTAAGTATGAATTCAAGTAGAATGGTATATACTAATAAGACAAAATAATTTGGGTCGGCAGTGTCTAGGCAATGTTAGTAAATATCATACAATTAGTGTCAGAGGAACAACTAGCAAGTATTTCATTTACTTTTTCTTGAAAAAGAATATTTAAGTATTACAGTAGTATTCAATAGTAATAATAACTGTAAATATTGTTACTTTGTAAACTGAGATCGCCCTGTGGTTAAAATTTGTGAATCTTAACCAATGTTTGCCGATTATATATTAATAAATAGTTTCTGTTAACATTATTTACGCATGTAAATTAATCAATTACAGATACTCCCAAAGACAGGGTATATGCTTAAGTTTTACTTTCACTTTATATTAAGTTGCCTTCCGTGGTCATGTTTGGTATAGTCTAAAATGATTGAATTGTTTAATAAAATACAAATGCTGTTTCGTACAATCTTTTTAAAGTGTATGAGAGATGATCTCAAGTAATAAAGAGTGTGAAAAAATAGTTATGGCTCAAAATTATATTTTGTTTTCTAACTTGTTCATGTCTGATTTGAAAAGTAAACTAGTTGGTTAATGTGTTATGAATTTTATAAAACTAAATAATGCATCATTGATGCATATAATGCATCATCTTTACTTGGTGGTAGAACTTTATGCAAGCTCGTCTGGGTAGATACCACCCACTCATCAGATATTCAGTATTGTTGTGTTCTGGTTTGAAGGGTGAGTGAGTCAATGTAATTACAGGCACAAGAGACATAACACCTTAGTTCCCAAGTTTGGTAATGCATTGGCGATGTAAGTGATGGTTAACATCTCTTACAATGCCAATGTCTATGGGCGTTGGTGACCACTTACCATCAGGTGGCCCATAAGCAAGTATGCCTACCTACGCTTTAAAAAATTAAATAATATTAGACAAATTATATAATAAAAAACAAAAATGAAAAAATAAACTAAACTAACTGGGAATAGTGAAACTTTCCTAGCTGAGATTACAATTGTAAATGTTTTGGAATGTTTACTACATCATTGGGATTTTATAGCTTAATAAGCTGTCAGTGAAACAATCAATATTTATTTATCATTTTGAATGTTGCTTTGGACAGCTTGTAACATTTTATTACATAATTTCAAATTAGGTTTGCTCTTTTTCTTTTTGAATTCGGTTGACTATACACTCGACTGCCTCTTTATATTGTGTGAGCGTTACTTAAGCTAAACACATATTTGGAAATGGCAACTATTGGAAACCTTTGATTTTTTAAAACTCTAAATTTCATATTGCTTACAAAAATAAAATAATATAAATAAATAATTTTTAGTCAGCATTTTCACCTCTACAAATTAAAAACGGTACATTTCGACCTTTCGAGGTGCTCTGTAAATATCAAAACTGTCATTGTAAACTTGACTATTAGCGAATTTGGGTAAATAGAAAGTATCTTTCTAGGTTTCTTGAAATCCTAATTATCCAGGTTGCACTGTATAATGAAAAGATGTAGTATTAGGTCCTTACATATGATATTGGCGTTTTGTACGGGAGGAATATAAAGTAATTTTGTAAAATATATTTAATTAATCAAAGTATGCACCATTGTTATCTATGCACTTTTGCCATCTCATAGGTAGTTCATTGATCCATTTACTAAAAAAAACCATGGGGGCGAGAATCAATAAACTCTTTGAAGACGGTTTGGACTGCCGCATCGGAGTTGAATTATTTTCCTTGTAAGAAGTTGTCCAAATTCCGGAAAAAATGGTAATTTGTTGGAGCAAGGTCCGGGGAGTACGGTAGATGTCGCAGACATTCCAATTGTAGCTCATCTAACTTAGTGGTTGTTTGTTGTGCAGTGTGTGGTCTTGCGTTGTCGTGAAGCAGCAGTGGCCTAGAGCGATTGATCAATCTCGGTTGCTTAGCAGTTAGGTCTTCCTTCATGGTTTGCAGTTAGTGACAATAGATATCTGCCATAATAGTTTGGCCAGATTTTAGAAAGCTGTCGTGAACGACACCGGCGCTGGTCCACCAAACACTCACAAGTAACTTTTTCTGAGTCAATTTTCGTTTAGGTTAGGTTTATTTGGCTGGGTCTCCAGGGTTCAGCCATTGCGACGAGTGCTTCCGATTATCGTATAGTTTCCACTTTTCATCACAAGTAATGATTCGATTAAAAATCCCTTCATTATTGCGTCGGTTGAGCAAAGTAACACAGCAGTCGACGCGTGTTTGCCAATTCGATTCACTCAATTCATGAGGTACCCATCGTTCAAGTTTTTTTACTTTCCCGATTTGCTTCAAGTGGATTAATACAGTTTTATCACTTACCCCGAAGTCTGCAGCTATCTCTGAAGTGCTTTGTGATCCGCTTCCACAATAGCCTTTAATTCTTCATTTTCCACTTTAGTCTCCGGCTGTCCACGGGGTTAGTTCTGAAGATTGAAATTTCCAGAACGAAAACGTTGAAACCAAAAACGTACCGTGCTTTCTTTTGCGACACCAGCGCCGTACACATCATTAATCCTCCGAGCTGTTTCTGCAGCTCGGGCGGCACGGTAGAACTCGTACTCGTAAATATAGCGATATTTCATGTTTTCCATTGTGCGTTAATAAGCGACGCTAAAGAAAAAAATAATGAGGAACAAACAAATGAATGAGAACGTTATCTATAAAAAAAATATTCGGATAAATTAACAATGAAAAATTTGTATAAAATGAAATGATGTCAAGAATGTGCCTGTCTTACTTATAAACGTTCTTTAGCGAATGATTAGTTAAACAATGCTGTTTTTTTTTGATTGTCAAATCAATAATGACAGAAAGATCGAAATCAGTAAGCACTTTTTAACAGCAGCTAAGCAGTGTTACATTTTCGGGTTATCGCTCTGACTGTTGATATTAATTGAAGTACCTGGGAGACCGACCTTCGCAACCGACCGCGATCGACCGAGCAAAACTTTATCTTAATACAAATTTTAAGCCAAATCTTTTTATCCAACATACACGAAATAAATTTATATATATACAAGAATTACTCATTTAATATAAAATTGCCCGAGTTTTTGTGATTAACGTATTTTCTTATTATTAAAGTTAATTTTATAAATATCTTAATCACAATTTCTATTGACAAAGTGGCTAACTTTCTTCTTATCATATAATTAAATCCACCAATAAAATTAATCACAAGGCATAACTGTACAAAGAAAACATTCGGGCAACTATAAAAACATAATGTAGGTCAATCGAGCTGCAATTCAATGATGAAATTAAAAACTTGGCTTGGTTAAGACCTTGAATAATATTTCAATTATTTTAATTCTTTACAAATATATACGGTCTGATATATATAAATTGAGAATTTATTGTATATCTTGTACATTGGAATTAATCAAAAATGTGATCGTCACCCAGGGACACCTTTTTGATTAGTTGTAGACGTGAAACATCGAAATTGATATAATTTAAAAAAGAAATTCATAAATATGGATTAAATTAATTCAAAAAGTACAGTTTTGTTTGCAAAATAAATATATTTAATAACATATAGCACCAAACTATATAGTATACGAGCCACGAACATCACTTATAAGGGAGTAGAATGGTTGGAGGAGGAGAGATGGCATGACATAAGCTTTTTGTCGTTTTCCGTCACGTCAAACGAGTCGGATTAACCTGTTAGGTGCAACAATAAATGTTTTTAATCAAAATTGCTTTAAACTAAGGTAGAGCTTGTTTACATTAGGTCGGATTGACAGGTATGGTGGCGATATATGTATGTCGTGCCTACACTCTACACCTTTATCGATGACATTTGACAGGCGACACCTAAACCAAACTGAGAAATATCAGTACCCTTGCAATATAACCAATATGGTTCCCGTATTTTTAATATATAGAAACATTATAATCATGTTCGTTTATGACAATGACCGAATACAGTGTAATTTTTTGACTGATTTCGATTGTTTATTTATAAATATGTTTCTTCGAGTTAAAGACCTTATTTTCTCATTAAGAAATAATATTCGCTTAAATGAGAACATTAAATAAACAATTACAACAATTGCCTAGCGGCGTAACAAAGTAACATTTATAAAGGAACTTTAGTAAGAAAAAAATACATTTACAAAGACAGTTTTTTTTATGTAAGAGGCTACGAGTAGGAGGCTCATCTGATGGAAAGTGACTACCACCGCCCATGGACATCTGGAACACCCGCAGGTGCGTTGCCGGCCTTTTCTTTAAGGTCGCTATGTCATATCGGTACGGAAAAGTCGCCGGCGAAAGCTGGTTCCACAGAGTGGTAGTGCGAGGCAGAAAATGCCTTAAAAATCGCGCTTTTGTGGATTTTCAGTCGTCGAGGTGGTGAGGATGGAATTTCGAATTCTGGCGCGATGTCCGGTGGTGAAATTCAGCAGCCAGGACTAATCTAAGACTCTTCAAAACATTCCACGTGATACATGCGATAGAAGATGCAGGGTGACCCGAAAAATCTACGCAAATCCAAAGGATCAAGCCGGTCGGTAATTCGAACTGCTCTATGTTAAATACGGTCAAAAGGAAGAAGCTAGTACTGGGGAGCTCCCGCCCAGAGGTGAGAGCAGTACTCCATGTGGGGCCGAATTTGCGCCTTGTAAAGTTTTAGACGATGGGCCGACGTGAAGTACTGTCTCGCCTTGTTGAGCACTCCTAGTTTTTTGGAAGCCAATTTGGCTTTACCTTCCAATTGACCAACGTTCGAAATCTCGACGCCAAGTATCCCGATACTGGCTGTAGGGGCGAGGAGAGTATTCTCGAAATGAGGCGAACAAAAGGTGACTTAGCGGTTAACGCGCAAATTTGAGTCTTAGGGGGGTTGAATTGGACCAAGTTTAGTCGGCCCCAGTCCGAGGCTTTGGTTAATAAAGACCCGACTTCAGACACAAGTTTGTTCCAATATTCGTAGACGGCGTCTACAGTGCAGTCATCTGCATATCAGTGAATGTTACCGATTTGCAATATGTTATTGATATGCAGAAGAAACAGATTAGGTGATAGAACGCAACCTTGTGAAACACCAGCATTGACGAATTTTAAGTCGGAGCATGCACCGTCGACAACGACTTTGATGCTCCGATCTGCCAAAAAGCTGGTGATCCAGTTGCATAACTTCCCGGGAAGCCCGTAGAAAGGAAGCTTCGAAACGAGCGCTTTGTGCCATACCCTATCATAGGCTTTCGCTATGTCTAGACTGACAGCTAATGCCTCCCTCTTGGACTCAACTGCTTCTGCCCATTTGTGAGTCAGGTAAACTAGAAGATCACCGGCTAAGCGACCCCGATGGAAACCGTACTGGCGGTCGCTAATCAGCTGGTACTCCTCCAGGTACTGCAGGAGCTGGCAGTTTATAAGGGACTCCCATTATCTTGGAGAACAAGGAGGTGATGGCAATAGGCCTATAATTGGCTGGGTCTGAGCGGTTGCCCTTTTTAGGGATAGAGTGCACCAAATCCGTCTTCCAAGATTTCGGAACTATGCCTAATGTGTAGGAGTGGCGGAAAAGACGCGTTAAGGCCGGTGCTAACTCGGGAGCACAAGTACGCAGCACGATTGGAGGAAAGCCATCGGGTCCACTGTATCGCCAATAATGAAAAGTTAATGAAAAAAGAAAAAATGAGAAGGCTGGTCTTATCGCAAATACACGGATTAAGTATAGCTGGAAGTGATATGAGTGAGTGATAATTTATGTATTTACTATTAACTAGTCTTTTTATTGTTAGTTTTTATATTATTAAATTTAATAAATTATTTTACATTATTATACAGTTTGTACATATTATGTGTTTGTGTTATTTTATATTACATATATTTTAATAGCTTATATATTATCGTTTTGTTCCGTCAAACGTAATATTTTTCTCTCCATAGTAAGTAGTGATATATAGTACGAAGTTTGGATAGTTTTATGCCATTAGCGTTTCTTAATTTTATTCTTTGTGATATTGTATATCAGTGTGTATATTTTTGTCCAATTTATTTTTTATTTTTATGCACATAAATTAATTATAGGTTTGAACGACATTCATTATTATTATATCATTGTTTAATTTTTGTATCGTTAAATTTTTTGAGTTAATGTGAAAAAGTCGTAATTAAATAGTGTTTTTACTAACTTGTTCTACTTGACTAGTAATAGCGCTAAGTTTGTTGGGACTGCTGTACCCCAGATTTCTATTAAATAGTTTTAATGTGGTTTGATTAGGGAGTTATAAATCGTATACTTTACTTGGCGTGGAAAACATGTAGTCATATTTCTTATAATTTCGTTTAATGATGTTAATTTGCTTTTAATTTTGTCAAGATAATTTCAATTTAGGTGGCTATCTAAAATTAATCTAAAATTATTGTAAGAGACTCAATAGTCAACATAATATTAGATGTAGAGTCAAAATATTGACTTCAAATGTTATTACGCCATTCGATTTTGCGGACACTAGACTGACGCCTTATATGCTCATATGAAGATATGTCGTAGCCTCACTGATTATTATGCCTATATGACTTCGTACGGGTTGAATAATTTTATCTATCTTAGTAGATATTACGTAGGGCTAATTTATTTTGAAACAGGAAGTTTTCGAAAAAAGTCATTACAAATAGACATTGGCATCGAAATATTTACTATCCGTTATCCCCTATCCCTATGCGCCACCAACCTTGAGAACCAAGATGTGATGGTCTTATGCCTGTCGTTACACTGGGTTACTCACCCTTCGAACCGGAACACAACAATACTAAAATTGCTGTTAGGCAGTAGAATATGTGATAAGTTAAGTACCTACTCAGACGGGTTTGCGCTTGACTTTTATATGTTCTTTTATGATTATTAGGGCAGTGATGTACAAGATACTTTAAATAAAGTATCTGGAATACAAAATGCAAAATACTTTTAAATTAAGTATTTGAGATACCAGATGCAAATAACTTTCTGGAATTGTATCTCAAATACTAGATATAAAATACGTATCTTTTGAATACTTTTTATAGATAAAATACTTTAGTTAAAAAGTAACGTTTTTTAAAATGAAATTATATTATTATTATTCAAATAATCACATGTTGAATTCTCACTAGCTTGGGTAACAGAGAAGCTTGTAGGCTTTGATAGCTTCTGCTATTGGCTTTAAACAGTCCACATATTCACTTTAGAAGTGAATTTCATTCTAATCATAATATTCATAATACTATGATCATAATATTATATATCTATAATTTAATAATTTGAATTGTTATTTAATAAGGTCGCAGACCCGGTGGTCCTGGGTTCAATTCCCAGGCCGGGCCAATATAAAGCTATTGGGTTTTTCTGTTAGAAAATAATATTTTCTGTCAGTAGCAGCCCGAAGTTTGAAGAGTGTACACTCCCTCGGAAACCACGTAAAGCCGTTGGTCCTGCGCCTTAATTCTTTCCGGTCGTGTCGGATTGCCGTTCCATCGGGCTATGAGAGCTAGGGAAGAGAGAGTGCACCTGTGTCTGCGCACACACTTGTGCACTATAATATCTCCTGCACAGTTGGCTAATCACTATTGAGATTGGCCGCCGTCGGTCTGGAGGACATTATATCTATAATTTACTAATGATTCCGCTCAGCCTTTCTCACCTTCTCTAGACAACTACAAACATTTTTATTGTATAGAAGATACATAAATTAGATATCACTAATTATCTACAACTAAATTACACACAAATGCGTAAAAATATCATCGATGATATGTTCGCCACGTCATCTATCAATTTGGCCCCAGGCTAAAGATTCAATGGTGCGTCCAGTTTTATCTACGACGACATTGACTTTTAAAATTAATGTCCCCTGAGATGTCAACATAGAATCAGTTTTCTATTACTAAAAGTATTTTAGCAAACACAGTATCTGCAAAATACTAAGATACCAAACAAAAGGTATTTAAATTCAAGATACAAAATGAATTTTAAAAAAGTTTTATAGATACAAGATGAAAATACGTATTTTGTATCTTGTATCTGTATTTCAGATACTTGTATCTTAGATAAATTACATCTCTGTATTAGGGTTACATTATTGAAAATTTCGTAAATATCTAAATTGTTTGAAAATGAAATAAAGTAACATATTATTCGCTGATAATTTAGCTTTCTGTAGGTGAAAAAAAAATTCAAATCGATTCCGTGGTTTTTGAATTATATTATATAGGTTATAGTATATGTATGTACTTATTTGAAACACATATTAAAATCATATTTTATGAACAAAACTCTATCTGATTAAATTTTACTTGTACCAAGATAGCTTATGCCTCGAAAAAGAACGGGAACTGAAATTGGAGTCAAATAAATTCGTTTTTTAAACTTCTTTTGGAATCACTATTTACTATTAAAAGTTTAAATTTTCATACGATTTTTTTTAATTTAATTCGTTGTATTAATGAATGCGTTTGGCCAGGCATTGCCATTTGTCAGAATAATATGACGGTATAGTCTAATACGAATCAAATATCCGTCATATAATGAAGTCATTAATCATGCGATCACTCAATAATTAACTTATTCTTACAACGGATTATACGACAGTCAACAAGTTTCCTCGTAGATAACAGAATTGATAATTAATTTAATCTTTTTTTTTTTAATAAAAACATGTTTATATTGTATTGTAAATTTTTTTTTCTTAATATGTTCAATGTTTGTTATGTGAAAGTTGCGATAACGATTTATTTTCATGGTTCATGAAAATTCTAGATATGAATTTAATTGTTATTTTGATAACCTCATGTATTGTAAAACGTATTTATATAAATCTCGATTTTTTTTTCATAACAATTGCCGAGTACTTATTTAAACAAATACAATTCGAAATTAAAAATAACTACTGTTCAAATGATGATAGCGTGTAATCATGGTAATATTCTTGCAACTTATACGCTTCGAATCGATATTTATATTATATAATATTAAACGAGCAATTATTGTCTATATATTTATTTCGTGTATTTTTAAACCGGCTCTAGCGATTTGGTTCAAATTTTGGTTTTGTTTTTAAGATTAGATCAGATCTATGTAGGTGTCCTTATTTAAAATTCCATTTTTTAACTAACAATATAACTAATTATTTATGAGAGCCAATCGATGTCGCCCATGTAATAAACCTAAAACCAAACATAATCGAATGATTTACAAAAACTCGACGTTATTTCAAAGGTTACAAATGTAATATACGATAACATTTGTATCGTTTTTTATAAGACGTTTTTATTTTGTCAAATTTGTGATTAATTTTTTAATTACATCTAGATATACGTTCTTGTCTTGTTACGCGTCTACATCGTCTGTTGATTATAAGCTATGTGACGGAAATGGAGAACATAATGTACTGTATTTGCAATAAATATTATTTTAAATGTGCAGTGTTGGATATCAAATGATATAGAACTTAATCAGTACATTTCAAAACACGTCATACTTTTTTAGAATATGACGTGTTTTAGTTTTGAAATTTTTACGTATCGTAAATATAATAAATGTTTTTATTTCCAGCTTTTCACTGACGCTCATCGACAGCTTAGACACATTGGTCGTGATGGGTGACTTCGCCGAATTCAGTCGAGCAATCAAGCTGGTGATCAACGACGTGACTTTCGACCATGACATTGTCGTGTCCGTATTCGAAACAAACATTCGAGTGCTCGGGTAGGTCACGTAACGGTTACATCTCGTTATACCAGTCCCCGTTGTTTTGATGTCCTTATATTATAACATTTTATAGAACTGATTCAAATATCTACTGATTTAAATTTACAAAAAGCTGAGATAGCCCAGCACACACACACACGTGACTCTTAACTGAATATTGCGGGTTCAAACCAACGCAAGTATATCTGAATTTTCATTTGTATGATTCGTCTCGTGCTTTGAGTTGAAGAAAAACATCGTTTAAAGAAGAACAGTTGTACTGCTACATTCCAATTATGAATATTTCTATTTACCACTCACGCATTGACATTAAAAATCTTCAAGTTTCCAAAGAAACCTTTTCCAAAAATGAATTCACCATTTCGCATTAGATCAATGTGGTGGAATTAGCTCCAAACCTAGCCTAGCTCTGGGTCATTTACAGCCTGTTAATTTACCTTAAATTTATTAATTTCCAGTGGATTATTGTCAGCTCATGTGTTAGCTGAAGCATTGAAAGGCGATGTTCCCGTTTTGGAATGGTACGACGGTGAATTGTTAGGGATGGCCGAAGATCTAGGTCGGAGACTGTTACCGGCGTTCAATACCTCAACTGGAATACCGCACGGACGAGTGAGTACACACTAACATAAATATGTACATGTTGGGACAAAATATGTTTACATAAAAATAACTTCTGTGTTTGGATAATTTTACTATCATTTTACGTTATCATTGGGAAAATGATTAAAGATGAAACGAAGTCATACCATGATTTCGCTCGCTAATACTTCTTTATTTTTTTATAAACAGCATTCATCATTCGTTTACTTGTTGTTGAATGGGTTATTAATGGCCCAATCGTAGGCAAAGCTCCCTTACTGTAAAAGTGATATACCAATTATATAATTATTGTAAGAATAGTATTCGAATTGTACATTTTATTAGCTAACTAAATACTACATTACCAACGAATTTCTTGTAATCATCGATCGGGGTCTTTACGAATAAAAATTATAACGTTGCCTCAACTTGGGAGCGAGCTTACGTTCATTGGTTCGCTATAACCAGGCGGGTGGTTGAACCACTTCCATATCCACTCGATTTTGTAATGAGCTTAACAAATATTTCCGCTGTTTAATACGACACCCACTACATTCTATTGGGATGGCTCTGTTCTACTCTAACAGAACCACAAAGTATTAAATACTAAGTGTTATGAATATAATGTAATATATATTAATTGTTGTACATAATACTATTCTAAAATTATTAAAAAAAAATAAGATTAGAAATGTAAAATGTAGCGTTTGTGAAACGTGGCGCCTTTTTACGATGTGGATTTTTGTAACTTGCTCTTATACATTGAAAATGAAACATGCCAAGGCTAAGCATTTTAGTTCAAGCTGTATCTTAAAGTCTCAAGTTACACACAATACAGTTGACGCAGACGGTGCACGCATATTATACACACATATCATAGTTCTAAACAATGCATACGTTTTGTATTCCTTATGCAATTGCATAGAGATCCGTATTGAGATCAACTGTACAAGGAGTTTAAAGAGTGATACCCACCGTAATTTTTTTTCAAACTTAATATAAGGTCCCTGAAACCATTGTAAATTGAGGCACAATTTAATAATAATTCAAAATATAGCTCAATTCAACTAACTCTGCGGTGGATTCTTAGTGTTCTTTATAGGTGTTTATTATTATTGACTGTTTGTAGATAAACCTACGAAACGGTATTCGCGGCCTGTCCGAGTCGCGAGAGACATGCACCGCCTGCGCTGGTACGATGATCCTAGAAATGGCTGCTTTGTCCCGTCTAAGCGGTAACCCTGTGTTCGAACAGAAGGCCCACAAAGCTATGGATCGACTCTGGAAAATTCGGCATAGGTACTATGAATGTTGTATTTACATATCGTCAGCGGAAAGGAGGAAACGCTAAAACGTCAAAATTGTACTCATCGAATATGAATTAAAGATATAATTTTTTTGAAAAAAAAATTAATTATGTCTAGTTTGCTTTTAGTCGGAGCTCAAACGAAAATAGTATTTTTATTTTATTTTTATCCAAATTTACAAATTGTACACAAATATCAGGCTTATTAGTGTTTAAAGGTTATGGGGAGATCTTAGTCACTTTTAAGAGAATTGAAATCTAAAGACATGACACTAAAGCGATTTGTGCGTTAAAAGTGACGAAAAAGCAACGCTTTATTTAATGATGGTTGCCTGGATTGATCGATGCAGAAAAAAAAAGAATCCAATGATATATGTAACTCATTTTGGCCAAATAAGCGCATTTTTTCCTTTCCACTGACGATGTATTTTCCATTGCGTCGAACAATATATGCATGTATATGTATAATAATAAAACGTTCTATTATATTAAATTAATATTATTATCTTATATTATATTGTTACAATTTTTTAGGACCTCGGATCTGATGGGCACAGTCATAAATATTCACAACGGCGACTGGGTAAGGAAGGATTCAGGAGTAGGAGCAGGCATCGATTCCTATTACGAATACTGCCTCAAAGCATACATCCTTCTTGGCGACGAAAAGTACCTGGCCAGGTTTATCAGACACTACAATGCTGTCATGAAATACATAAGCAGAGGTCCCATTATGTTGGCTGTTCATATGCATAGGTAAGATATATTATACTATTAATTTTTACATAGTCCAAAAACACCTCAAGGCGTTTTCTTTGCGTCTAGAAATTTCTTTGTTTTGTTTCGACTTCCGACTGGACAAATAGTACTTAATCAAGGTTTCATATAATATGAATTTATTCTAAATGGTCACTCGTCGATGGCAGTCGACGACGCGATAAGAAGCCAATGGGCGTTCAATTTTTAGTATAAGTAACACTTATTTTCAGAATACAGAAAACATTCACAATGTTTTGTTAGATTTCTTTTAGAAATTCTATACAAAGGTCTTTTACCAATATAATGCCTAATTAAATAGTTTTTTGCTTACAGACCACATCTCCAATCACGTAATTTCATGGACGCCCTGCTCGCGTTCTGGCCGGGACTACAAGTCTTACTTGGTGACGTTCGTCCAGCTGTTGAAACGCACGAAATGTTGTATCAAGTGATGCAGCGGCATACATTTATACCGGAGGCATTTACTTCTGACTTCCAGGTATTAGGATCTCCTTTTACATTTATATTTAATATAAATAAGAGTATTTATTTACTTATTGATTTCAAAATATTTTTTATATTTGTCCCAGCCAATAATTACGATATTTAGAAAAAAAAATTGTTCATAGGAGCGATACTTTATAAACTCTTACCGGTCTTACCTATAAAAGTTGTTTAGCGGGATCAGTTAAACAATGCTGTGTCGTCTGTCGAATTTGAAATCTATAATGACAGAAAGAGCAAAATAGATGTTTATTATATATGACGCTGAATATGAATGTCTGCCGCAATTAGACAAAACTCAATATTAAGCATTGATGTATTACCTAAAAGTAAGGAAATTTTATTAAATGGTAACCCTCAAACTATAACTACGCAAGCAATTCTGTGTAATTGGATTTTTTGTTATGATACACTTTGATGAAATGTGTTCATTAATTGTTAAAATATTTTCAATTAAGTAAAAGCGTTATAAAATTCTATAATATCATATCATATTTAGGTTCACTGGGGTCAACACCCACTCCGTCCAGAGTTTCTAGAATCGACTTATTTCCTTCACCGCGTCACCGGAGACGATCATTACTTGCAAGTGGGTAAAACGGTCCTGAGAGCACTTCAAGCGCATACAAAGGTGCCGTGCGGATATGCCGCTGTCAACGACGTGAGAACTAGAGTGCATGAGGATAGAATGGATTCGTTCGTGATTGCTGAGACATTCAAGTACTTATACATGCTGTTCGGAGAGGACAAAGACTTGCCAGTGAAACTAGAAGACTATGTTCTTACCACCGAGGCACATTTCTTGCCGCTATCCCTGGCCACAAATGGAAGGAATGGATCTAACATGACAATAAAGGTTGAGGATGAAGATGAAGATAAATATAAAAGGTATGAATCCTTTCAGATCGGTGATGAAACTGATGAATACAATTTCATTGTTTTCACTCATGCGAGTATTATAGTGCTGTTCAAAATGATTATTGTAACGTTAAAAACGATTTTAAATATTAATATGATTAGAGTAAAAGTTTTCGGTTCTAAGTTAAATATCTACCAAAATTTTTTTTTATACAAATTTTTTGATTTCCAAAATGTCTATTTAAAAAAATACCATAAATCAAAATAACAGTATCCTCAGAGATAATATACAATGAATGGAAAAAATCGGATGAAAAGAATCGCTTAGCTATTGTATATATAACAATATATGTTTATATCTCATTTATTAAAAAACATGTGTTAAAAAACTTTATTTAATCTGTTTGAACGTTAAACTAGTTATTTAATGTAATTAAGTTTTTTCAGAACATGTCCGAACACAGCATCTCTTGTGGCTGAGAAGGTCCGTCAGCCAATGAGACAGATGCTTGGGTCTAAGGCTGCGAGGCCGCCCGCGAGACTGCGGCCCTTAAACGACCCCCGACAGATACACGCGCTATCAGACATGGGCATATCCGTACTTACATTGCCGGATGGCAGAGTGCAGTTGCTCTATACAGTTAACACGGTGAGTACATTTTATCTAATAACGATTAACAAGTATTACCAATTCAAAGGAATAAGGAAACGTAACAGATTATACAGTGGTGGTCATATAATTAGAAACACTTCTTATAAATAAATAAAGTACAACTTCAACGTCCAAATGTTCGTAAAATATATACACATTCAATAATTAATAATCATGCAATAATATAGCCACTCAAATAAAAAACTCATTAAATGCATAAAATATAAAACATATAATACTTTTAATTACAAAATGAGTCTTACACATGTAGGAGTTTATTTTCTGTTACTGGCCGCTTGGTCGCCTAATTAGAAACATTTTAAAAAAGCATCCATAGCTCGTTCTTTTTTGAAATTGGAGAATAACATTTCTTTCTTGGCTTTTTCTATTATTTTGGCGGCAATTCAAAATTTTATCTGAATTTTATTTTGTTCAAAATGGGCAAAAATAAAAGTTGTGACGGGTTAACTAGGCAAATCATTGTTTCATAATTTAATCATAATTTACATATAGATCATAAGAGGGCGTACAGAAGAATAGCTGAGCATTTAAATTGTTCTGTTAAGAAAGTTTTTAATGCAATTGATCATTATAAAACACATGGAACTGTTGAAAATGTTCTTAGAAAGGCTCGGCCAAGAAAATCCTCTCCCAGAGAATATACGCTAATCGTTCGAGTTGCTAAAAAAGACCCAAGTACAACCAGACCAGATTAAAAATAAAGTTTTTTCGCCTAATGACCCGAGAAACATCTCGTCAAGACTGATACGCCGAAGATTAGTGGAAGCTAAATTGTTTGGAAGAATCTCTCGAAAAGTACCGCTTCTTTCCAAGCAACACCGAGAGAAGCGATTATTATTCGCAAAAAAATATGTTAATTGGACGGTACGAGAATGGAAAAAAGTGTTATTTTCAGAGTATAGTCAAGCACGGTGGCACGATCAATGGCAATACAAAAATATCTTAGAGCACACAATGATTCCCTACTCGGACGAGCATTTGCCTATAACCTGGATCTTTCGGCATGACAATGACCCTAAACACACGGTCAATAGTGCCAAATGTTTCCTTAGCGAACAGCGTATATCAGTTTTAGACTGGCCAGCAAATAGTCCGGATTTAAACCGGATAGAAAATCTCCGGTATATTGTTAAAAAGAAAGTCTCAAACAAACGTAACACCAGTCAAAACGAACTATATGAAGCATTTGTTGAAGCATGGAATTCAATCACCCTAGAAAAATGTATGAAATTGATTGAATCAATGCCACGTCGTTGCAGTGCTGTTATTGAAAATAAGGGATACGCCACTAAATATTAATTATAACTATTGATAGGCTGTGGGTAGTAGCTATTTCGTAAATAACAATACTAATTACTAATACTTAAAAAAATATTGTTTTTTATATTTTTTGTTGTTGTTTCTAATTAGTTGACCATTATTGTTCATACCTTAAAACTGATTTAAATGTTTGTCCGTAATGTAATATTGAAACTGCACTTGTGTAATGGGATTTATATTGTTTTTCTAATAAATGATAAATCGTTGAACATATTGTTGTCCTATTTATTGTTTAATTTCAAAATAAAAACGATTGCGGTGAAGTATCTTACATAATGTCATGGACCGTTGTTAGTGTTTCTAATTATACGACCTGCACTGTATATGATAATTTTGGATGACTTTTGTCGCAATATGAAAATGTTTTTATGATATTTTGATAAATTTGCCAAGTGATAACATCAGAAACCAGTTTGCCAGTTATGACATAAACTTTACTAGTTAGACGTTATTTTACTTTACTAATATAGCGTTATCGCAAATAGCATGTTCAGACTTGCTTTTGAGTACTCCCCTCCTGCAACACAGTATTTTATTTATTTCTGTAGGATTACCAACATGACATGCAGTATTAATTACAAATTAAGAGTTTACAAGCTAATGGGTAAAAGTTACCATACACGACATGCACATTTTACATGCAGCTTAATTGAATGTTACTAAGTAACCTATTTGTATAACTAGCACGCTTTGTTTTAATATTTTTGATGGATTTTTTGATTAAAACAAAGTTTAATGTTTCAGGCGAAATCATCAAAAGATGCAGCCGAAGGTCTAACCTTTATGCGAGAGATGTCAAAGTTTAATTCGCTAAGCGATACAGAGAATGGCGTTGTAGCCGCCGGCGTTATGATCAACAACAAAATATTTCCAGCAGGACCGGGACATTTTGGCAAAGATCTAGCCGGATCTACCATGTATTCCGGAACGCCAGTTTTCGCAACACCGATAGAAGCTTGCACCGCCATCGAGAATAGTGTGGAAGTGGCGGGAAAATTCGTTATAGCAACGCGAGGTGACTGCACATTCGCTCAGAAAGTCCGTAACATTCAGGCAGCCGGCGCTGCGCTTGCCATTATATTGGACAACGTAAAAGACTCCTCGCATGAGACGTCGGCTCTTTTCGCCATGTCCGGTGATGGGAAAGACGACATCGAAATCCCGGCGGTTTTCCTATTCTCGCGAGAAGGCCTGTACTTAACAGTTTCTTTGCTTCAGAATCCTGAACTTGTCGTTACTGTAGGTGAGCTGAGGTCTCTTAAAAAGCAGTTCGAGGTCGGTTGTGACAATGGGAACTGCGAACCAGTTACCGATGCACAAGCTGTAGAAAGCGACAAGGAATCATTCGACCATCTTAAGAAAGTACTTAGCCAAATTGTTGCACAATTTGAACTATCTCTGTCAACCGAAATTACCTCGCAAAAATCTTGTACTGAGGAATCGAACACTTTGTTAGTGTCCAAAGATAATAAATTTGTGAACGAAGATGTTCGTAGTCACAAGGTTTGCACGAATGGTTGTGACGCAGACGGCCGTAGTAGTGAAACTATTGAAGTACACACAACCCCTACCAATACAAATAAATTTGGTGATATCTGACCCGACCCGAAGGCTTTGTACAAGGATGTTTTGTATATAAATTGATAAAGTTTTTTGTATAAAATTTGTACATATTATGTAAGGTAACCGTTGAGGAGATTTCGTGCCTTGTACAACGACTCAGCCACGATTTTTTATTGTATATGCAGTCTACATGGGTTTATATCATATATAACTTTTAATATAAATTAAGACGTCAAATGACAAATATTAATGACGTCATCATTTTTTTGCGTTAAAAATATTTGGCATAAATTTTTAAGTATAAAACATTTAATTAAGTATGTGAATAAGTATCAATCTGTATTTATTTATTTATTATATTTAAATGCTAATAAATATATTGTCATGTAAAATATTTAAGTATATTAAGTATTTAAATATGATCAATAAGTAAACGTTTATATGTAGATAACAGAGTTGTATAAAACTTCTGTTGGGGAAAGCTTAAAAATAAATCATATTATGTCGATTGAAATACAAGAAATGATTAAGAATAATGCTCAGTTTTATTTAAACATTGGACAAAATAGCATGTAACTATGAAGGCCAATTTACTGTGGTCGGTAAAAAACCATTCAGGGTGCGTACATTTTTTAAACGCATGCAATTTTACGGATCCTTAGATCATACTTTGCTTTCTGGGAGTTACCGCATGCTGTGACTGCCACCCGCGAAATCCCATTACAGCGTATCGACCAATGAAAATGAGCTCTAAAGGTATGGTTTAATCTTTTGATTTCGTATACGTTTGTGGGTTCCGACACTCCATAGATTCTAAATACATAAAGATTAGTTTATAAATGTGTCAATTGATTCCGAAAAGTGTTCCGCGTGTAGGATATAAATATTTGCACATTCAAAATATCTCAAATGCCTTATATTTTAATTAAGTGATAGTAATTCAGTAAATGTTAATGATACCCGACGAGAACATTTGTATTGAAACATTGTTTATGAACTGAGCGATACTATTTAAGGAAAACATTAACAAAGCAACATTTATATTAAGCAACTATTTATAAAAAAAAATGTAATTTGTTCCACCTAAAATTATATTAAAAAACGATTTGAAAAATATTTCATGTTTTTTTTTCACTCCGACCACATTTATAGATCAACAAAGTGACATTACTATGAATGATATCCTAGACGCGTCTATAACCGTAATTTTATTTAAAAAAAGATATACTATATATTTTAAAATAATTATATTTATGTTATGTTTGTTTAAGTAATCACTGCCAATACATAGGTAAAGTGGACCCAAGAATTTTAAAACTTTCATAGAAACATGCGAATGTCGGCAGGGTTGTCAAAAAATTAATAAAACATTATTTATTTATTTTTTACTTTTTGGAGGCATCTTGAATATATCTGAAAGGTAATCAAGCAAATACATACAATACCTCAGGTAAGGTAATCATGCAGGTACATAAAGTTACTGTTCTGGATGACTGAAATCCAGAATACTATTCGTGCAAAATTTGACAGCCCTAGTCACAGGTAAAGTTGCCATTCGTGCTAGTGAGGTAACTTTACCTAAGCTCAAGCAACATTACCCTGCGCAAGGATGACACGCAAAATCGTGAAGCGTTCCCCATTTTTGTAACTCTTTTTGAGTCACCCTGCTCTTCACCACCATTACGACGTTCATCCCATATTTCAATGCCAACAGCTGTTGCGCAGGAGGTATGTGCTTGTAGCGTCACGGCAGCATGCGCAAGCGATCCCGTGGCGCTCCCGTTAAGACGGGAAAGGTACCGCTGGGTTTTAAGTGGGTATTCCGATGACCGGGGCACACTCGGTGCACTGGACATATGGCGAGCCCCACATACCCCCCCCCCACTGTTCCCGTGGGGGGAAACACGTAAAGATTTTTCGCAGCGACAAAAAAAAAAGAAATATGTGCTGGTACTTCTCGTGGGCAAACAAACGGTCTCAAGATATGAACCGCTTTATACATATTAACTAAATGCGAAACAATACAAATTAATTCCTACTAAACACGACACGTCTTACTCGAGTGTTCCTCACATCACCATTGTCAATTTAAAATTTAACTAACTTATCACGCTTGGTTATGGCACGCGTGATAGTTAAAGTTACCCCTGTAAAAAAGGGAGATACAAATATATAATAATAATAATATATCCTGGGATATTATTCACACAAGGCCATATGATCCCAAACTAAGCAGAGCTCGTACTACGGAAACCAAACAACTGATATACTACTTTTCACTTTCTTTTTGTAAATACATACTTGTGTAGATAATTACACCTAGACTCAGGAAAAACAGATATGTTAATGCACACAAATGTCTGTCCTGGGTGGGAATCGAACCCACGACCTGCGGCGCGAAAGGCAAGTATCCACCACGCAAGATATTTAATTATTTTAATTTTTATAAATCATCTATCACCATCTCATCAACTCATCAACAAAGATAACATCTTCGTTCACAAGGTTGGTGGCGCATTGGCGATGTAAGGAATGGTTAGTATTTCTTACATCGCAAATGTCTAATGTTGGTGGTGATCACTTAACATCAGGTAGCCTATTTGCCTGTTCACCTACCTATATCATAAAAACAGATTTTGATATGTCTTGATGCAGGTTGAGGTGTCAGATCGTCGGAGCGTCACGGTAGCATGCGCAAGCGATCCCGTGGCGCTCCCGTTAAGACGGGAAGGGTACCGCTGGGTTTTTAGTGGGTATTCCGATGACCGGGGCACACTCGGTGCCTTGGACATACGGCGAGCCCCACATACCCCCCCTACTGTCCCCGTGGGGGGAAACGCGTCACGCGTTTTCCCAGCGTCAAAAAAAAAAAAAAAAGGTTGAGGTGTCAGATGCGACATATATGGCATATGCTTTGAAAGGAAATCGAATGGTTATATATTGTCTAACTGAGTAAAATGTAAGAACTCACCCGGTATCCACAATGGTTCACCAGCATCTCAGCTGCTAAGCATTTGAGATCATCTTCTCTAGCTGTTCTGATTCCAAGTATAACTGAGGGTAGTGTCCATCTGCCCACCTCTATTTACCCTGAGCCATGATTGTGGACTTCAAAGTGTGGTTCGATATTTCGACCATGTCATTAGATGCTTGTTTGTATATGATATTATTACACGGATGAGCCTCTCCATAGATCAATTGCTATACGGGACACGACTGTGTCACAAGATCGCATACCACCGACGATTTGACGTGATCGGGCAGACCCGCCCAATCAGCGCACACTGTTTGCAGACAACCAAACCTTATATCCACATTTCACGAAAACGTTTTAGCTGATGCTAAGCTTGAGGCTGATATGTCTTGCAAGGGCTGTACGTCTGGCCATCAGGTGTATCCGTCCACAAGTGTCAAACAATAATTGTAATCATGATTAATATGTGTCATGTACATATAACAGTACCTACCTGGGCGACCGAGCTTCACCCACCAATATTAAATAATTATAAAAAAAAAAATCTTTTGAATAATTGCGTTTTTTCTGGAAACACACCGATACCTTTTAATATATTTCAACACCAAAATCTTATCTAACTATAAAATTTAAGCCAAATTGTTATCGTTTCCGAGATACACGTGTTTTTTTATTTTATTTTTTATTTATAAAGCCCGTTTAATATTACAAGGTAAGATGTTTAGCGATGCAGACATAATAAGTTACGATTGATTGAAGCTGATTTATTATTTATTAGATATATAAAACAGAAAAATAAAAAATAAATAATTTGAAAATTGACCCTTATTGTCCAAGCCGCGCTGAACATATTATTGGATCGGATATCATCTACGATATTTGTCCGTTCACAGTAATTTCTGTCGAAGTAATGCGGTCATTTTTTTATTTTATTATTTTAAATATAAAACAGATGGCCGTCTGATGGTAAGTGGCTACCGTAGTCTGACTGTCAAGGATTCGTAATATGCGTACGTTTCATATATGGGAACTAAGACGTGATGTCCCTTGTACCAGTAATAACATTGTTTAATTAATCACTCTAACGGTTGCGTTATCGTTACAAATTATTCCTGGCGGTGGAATAAATGATGAGAGCGTGGTTCCTGTTCACACAATCACGCACATGGCCACCACCAAGTATTTGTGTGTAATTGACCATAGGCTAAACGTGTATAATTACTATACAGCTGTAATCTAACGTCCCACGAACTGTAAACGTGCGTGCTACGTACTCACATAATACATTATAATTATATTTTACACGAAGTTAATTCCTATTTAAGACTTACCTTTCCAAAAAAAATATTTACGAAAAATATATCATGAAAATCACTGAGTCACTGAAATTGCAAAAAAATAGCATAATTGATTTGTTCAAGTAAAAAACATATATATACGTATGTAATGATCATCAATGATGGTTTTATAATTGTACATTAAAAATTACGATACATAAAATAATAAAACAGCAATACTTGGAATAATAAGATAAATAATAATAAACTATATAAGTAAATTATTTTATATGAAATGCAAATTAACTAAATAAAATTATTCATATAATATATATATATATATATATATATATATATATATTACATTTTAGCTAATTCAAATTATTCAGATATAGAAAATTGCTACACAATACTATTCAAGCGTACCTGCCGCGTAGAGGTAACGAGGACGACAATGCGCTCTGAATATAGGCCATCCGATTACTTAACCCTGATTGCATCTCAGATAAACAATGATCTTTAAAGGTTAAGAGCATAATTATTGTAAATGAAATTGTTCTTGTTTTAGTCTATGGTTCTACAACTTATGAATTTAAAATTGAACGAAATATGACTCTAAGCACAAATGACGCCGCATATATGTTCCTACTATTATAAATTTTCAGTTATTATGATCGAATTGAGACCACTCGGCGAACGCTAGCTTTAATGAGACGATATGTTACGACTATAATTTTACATTATATTTCTTCTACATTTACCCGAAGTAGCTCATTTATTATTTAGAGAACAAAAAGAGAGGTGACACCATATTTCATCCCAACTTTTATTTATAAAAACACGCAAGTCAGACACTAGCAATCGGGGGTCCATTCACGAATTATATATACTACGTACTCTATAAGTCAAAATCATAGTAAAACAAAAGAAACTTTTACGCCTCTTTTAAACCTAAATACCGCCGGTATTAGAGTAACTTACTCTAACACGAACTATCTTACTCGAACTTTTGTATAAAAGCTTTGTCGCGATACGAATCCTGATGGCTCTGATAATCTTGTTGAGTTTAACGCCAAGAAAACACAGGTATGCGCTCTCACAGCGTAAATGTCACAATTTTCCTTTTATCCTTCCCTCTGTGGCACTACGCTGGAGATACAAGGCAAAGTCGCCATACTGGGAATTGACTTTCGGTGCGACTTCAATCCAAAGGATTACATCGAGGCTGTTATAAAAACAGCCTCACGAAATTTCATTCTTCCTGACTGCAATAGCAGTCGTCGCGTTTGGACTACTAAAAAAAAAAAACCTCTATTACACGGAGACACCATTGCACTGGTGCTCTTTTCGACTACTGAGCTTATCCTAACATTATTCCGTGATTCCGTCCCCAAGAATCTTTGTTGTTGTGTACGTATACAATTTGCTTCACAATTAATTGTTGACAATAAAAGTTCCCGATATTTCTTAAAGGTTACCATCGATTCAGATGAATTATTTCTATATATGTCACGTCTGGTTTTGGAATAGCTGCAACGGCCTGATTTAGTATAAGATAATTGGTAGACGGTGCCTAAGAGAAATGGAATGAGAATAGAACGCTTAACTCTGATATAATAATATATAGTTCCTTATAGGTCAGCATCTATTGATCTAAAACATGGTTTATAGATTGATGATGTTTTATTTGTCCTCGATCGCCTTGATAATTAATGTGCGAAGATTACTTTAAAAGTTTATATTTTGTATAAATAATTATCTGGATATTTTATCTTTAAAATTACAAAATTCAATCGACTTACAAAAATCTTAAAAATCTCGTCAACTCGACGGAAACAAAACTGCTTTAAAGCAGCAATAAGAGCTTCGGCTATTCATTGTAACACTGACACTTAGTCGCACACGCTAGTTACAATTACACACAAATCTGTAACATATTTGACCAAATATAGGCTTTTTAAAGTTTAGAATATTTATGAACATTTATTATACTATTAATAATTGCTTTTGTTTTATATTTAAACTTAAAGTTAAATTAGTTACCCGCACAAGCAATAAACCAGTCTTATGTATTAAAGGCATATCAATTGCACGGGGTATACGGACGAGCATATGGGCTACCTGATGGTAAGTGATCACCAACGCCCATAGACAATGGCATTGTAAGAAATGTTAACCATCGCTTACATCGCCAATGCGCTACCAACCTTGGATGGTCTGATGAGTGGGTGGTACCTACCCAGACAAGCTTGCACAAAGCCCTAACACCGTGTATACGTATAATATACGTAATAAATATATATACGTAATAATACTTATTAATCTAAACAAATGTATAAGCGAGTGACTAATTCCGTTGTCTATTTGACCTGAGATACTACAGCTACTTTATACTAATTTTACACACAAGCTGAACAAGATCAGATATTAGAGCAAAACTCAATTATTATCATTGACACAAAAGAAACGTTTTATTGTTTATAGTTTCGTTTTCACTGGTAATATCGAGTAAAGGCTAATCCACGATAGGGCACTCGCATCAGACGATTAGTAAAAAACGTGACCGCGTACTAGCGTAACAATGACCCATTGGAGACAACACATATGTAAGAATTAATAACAAAAAACTTGTTTGTCCCGCACTCTATGTCATACACAGAAATATCGTTCAGTAAAATCTTACCACCATTTGGATAATGGTCCTCTTGATCCAGCCCATCTGCTCAGGGTTCATGGTTAAGTCTTGTTACGTCGATAATTAACAAATGCTCTAGGTAATTTGGGCGAACAAAAATAGTAGGAAATTGTTGTTCACCGAAATTACTCAACACATATGTTAAAAGTGCTGCAAATAATATTATTTCTTTTAGCTGTAACTTAAAAATAATAATAATTTCACTATCATACCAAAGCTTAGGCTCTAATAACAAACAATTTATATTTATTATATTTAAGGTCCTCCAGACCGATTTCGGTCACGGCGGCCAATCTCAAGGGAGATTAGCCAACTGCGCAGGACATATTATAGTGCACAAGTGTGTGCGCAAACACAGGTGCACTCTCTTTTCCTTAGCTCTCATAATCCGATGGGACGGCAATCCGACACGACCGGAAAGAGTTCAGGCGCAGGACCAACGGCTTAACGTGCTTTCCGAGGCACGGGAGTGTACACACTTCCAACTTCCAGACTCCGGGCTGCTACTGAAAATTTTCTGACAGAAAAACCCAATAACTATTTATTGGCCCGACCTGGGAATTGAACCCAGGACCACCGGGTCTGCGACCTTATATCTAGCCACTAGACCAACGAGGCAGTCAAAAAACAATTTATAATACCGTTACTAAACCTTAAGGACCCATGTACCGATAAAATAAAGTATATCATTGATTAACCTCGATGTTACGAAAATTTTCTTTATCACGAGTTGAAGTTGAAAAAACGATGAATTTAATATTAATTCTGTACTATGTGCATCAGATGTAAAGTTAACTTAAATAATCTTTTTGTTAGTTTTTATGATTTTAAACTTTTATCTGTCCCATCACCAACCGAACACTGGATACCACAAGCACGCACCACACGACCGTCTCTAATGTTAACATGCTACAAAAACATCAACATTTGTAAATGTTTTAATTATATTATATATTTTTAAGAAGTGATACCATTTTCAACAGTGACAGGGATAGGGAAATATACAGAATAAAAACATGAAATTTATTTAAAACTAAATACTACATAACCCGAGACTGTCACTATCCTGCGGCAGTATCACACGTACACTACACTAGTAGATGCTCGTCGCAATGCTTTAAATTAATTTTAATTTAATCAAATAATTATACTAGCGGCTTAGAATAACAATTTTGTACAGAAATCAAACAATAAGACAACAAAAAAATTTACCGTGCTCATTCAGGAACGCTATAGCCAGTTTTTCATTCGCGCAAACCACTTTCATTTTCATTAACACGATATTTTTTTTCTTATCTATACTTATAGTAAAATTGTAACAGGCCGATGTCTGTACATTATATATGTATATGTAACAGAAGTCATAATAATAATTTTTAGAATTTTTGTCTGTCTGTACCTTTGTACCCGCATCACGCAAAAACTACTCCTCAGAATTGAATTCGTTTCTCACCGAGTTATTACTAGGGGTCTTACTTAAAACATAGGCTATCTGTTTGTCAGTTTGACAGTTTGTCTCAGCCTTTGTGCGCGCTAATCTTAGAAACGGCTTCACGGATATTTGGTCGGTTTTCACGAATTTATTGTGGAAAACTTGACTTGAAATTTAGTGTTCGTTTTATTTCAATCGGTTTATAAATAAAAAAGTTATCTAAATTTAAAGAATCACATTTATTCAATAAAACCGCTATATAATAATTTTTCATTTGAATTGGTTGAAACTTTAGTCTGTAAAATGATGATGATTGGAAAAATGGACAGTTTCAGATATTTAGATTCTTCCAATGTAAGTTGAGCTCAGATCAAAATGATCAATCTTATTAAATGGGGTTCAGCATATTCTGGTACATTTAACAGGGGCCTGTTATCTTATTAGGGACCTGTGTCTGCATTCGTTTGTAATGTATTTTATTAATTTAGGGTAGTAGCTTATTAAAAAAAGCTGTACATATTACGGAAAAATATAACAATGTATGAAATACACATTTCTTTTGGTTAAGGTACTATTTAATTAACTGGCTATTGCCCGCGGCTTCGCTGTAGTTAATAGGTAGGTAAAGAATAAATGGTTGTATGGAAGTCTGTTATTTTAAGGTAAAAATCATGAAATGTCTTCTGGTTAAAAAATAGTATATTACGGCCTTTTTTTCATCAGCGAACTAAAGGTGCACCTTTCTATGCCATAAAAAAGTGCGGTCGGGGGACCCCCGATAGGAACGAATTTCTTTGTGATAATTGATTATGTTACTGTACTTTTGTCTCACCAAAAAGCGCCTCCACCCCCTTTATTCAACTCTTTATAATCATAGATTAAGAACGATTTAAATTTATAAAATACATTTAACATTTTTTTAGGAAAATAATAGTAATTTATTCAAATTTATGTATAAAATATCGAATTATAAGTTATATATAAAAAAAATCAACTCACTTAGTTTATTTATTAACAATAACCTACATAGAACCGTAATATAACAGTCAGTATGTTAAGTCTTAACATTATTTTAAGTCTGTTCACAGGAGGCTTTGCTAACAGAATTCAAATGGAATACAGTATTACTTATTAAATTTGATTCAGAATAATGATATAAAAACTAACGGATTTTATTTTCAAAAATAGTTACGTTAAATTAAATATTGTAACAATATATTAAACATCAAAAATGTATTTAAAGATTGCAAATAATTAAAAAACAGTCTAATAGACTAAATTAAATGTTAATAGCTTGATAAATAATCGTCTAATATTTTTCAATAAATATTGAAATATAAATTTCGTCTTTTAGACATTTTAAAATAAAATGTAATCTAAATTGTCTGTACATTTATAGTACTTTTTAAAGTTTTGACATATTTCAACAGGTAGTTGAGTAGGTTGACGCCGTTGTGGTACGCTCCATGGCGCTGTTCGGTACACCCATATGGGTGGACGCGCTCACCGCTAAGAATAAAGCCCTTTTGCGACAACGAAAGAGGGTCATATCAGAGTACGGTTTTGTGGACGGCGGCTACATTAAACTTCTTGCGAGCGATCTGCCCCGGGATCCAGGCGGAGATGCTCACAAGCGGCGGCTGTCCAGGATTCACGGAGGTGGGGCGAGCCAGGGCTAAAGCCCAACGAGCGCTGATTCGCAGATGTGAGGAAGACCTGAGGTCCCCATCAGCAGGCCTGGCAACAATGGAGGCGATCCGCCCCTATTCAGTCGCTATGCAACAAAAAGCGGAACACTTACGTATGAGCTGAGGTAGGTGCTTATCGGTCATGGCCTTTTCGGTAAGTACCTGCCCGGAATAGCGAGGCGGGAGGTATCACCCTCCAGCCAGGTGGGTGGCCACACTGACGGAGTGTGCTGCGCAGTGGCCTCAGAGGCATACCCTAGCGGCGATAGTCGGCAGAGATCTCTCGCTGCCGGATGTGATTAACGTCATTATCAACAGTCCCGTCGGGGAGTCACGGTAGCATGAGCAAGCGACCACGTGGTGCCCCCCGACCAGACAGAGAGGATACCGCTGGTTTTGTTGTGGGTATTCCGGCGCCTTCTGCGCCGGTGAGCCCCACATACTCCCTCCCACTTCATGTGGAGGAAACGCGTAAACGCGTTTTTCCAGCGAGAAAAAAAAGTAGTTGAATAGGTTGTTTGAAAATGCTTTAACATAAGTATTTGTTTTCTGTTTGTATATAGCTTTGTAAGTTAAAATTTATAGGTAAGATAAGAATTTCGTTCCGTCGCGGCATATAATGGTTTTACATTTAATCTCTGATTGTGTCTCAGAACTTTAATGAAAGTTATGTCCATCATCTTAGGCTAACCTTTTATTTTGAGAAGAAAACTTGGAGCTTATTTCACTACGCCCAGTGCAGTATGCGGGTAGATACTCATATGGTAGACTTACATGCGACATATGCAGGTATCATGAGGAACATGATCCTTCAGCGCCGATAAATCATATTAAACACAAATTAAGTATATACAAATTCAATGGCGCCTGCTCTAGTTTGAGCCCGCTACATTTGATTGAGATATACATGTTCGGGTTTTTTTATACGAAGTACAATTTTGAAGTATAATAATAACAACATTTAAAATAAAATATCACTTACCAAAATCGAGAACCCGTTATCTTGTTCGCCTGTGTCGGACCGAGCTTGAATGCTTGACATTTGAAGTTTCATTTACACTTAGAGACTACCTGATAAACAAAGAAAAATACAATTATTTTTTAATTATTTTATTAATTTTATAGGACAGGCAAAGATGATGGTGACTGATAGTAAATGGACACAACCGCCAATAGATATTGGCCTTACATTGCCAACGTGCTACTAAGCTTGGAAACTACGATGTTATGTCTCTTGTGCTTTTAGTACCCTGGCTTACTCACCCTTCAAATCAGAATGCAACAAAGTATTGCTGAGTCACTCTATAAAAATAATTATTACGTTACATTATGGTCTAATTAACTACTACAATCTGAATACTCACCGACAAATATTAATGACGGAGTTTAAGTAATATGGCACTTTTATACGGGCGCTACAGTGTTCATAGTAAAAGTTATCACTACCGCTCTGCAAAATAAGAGACTTGCACAAAATAAAAATAAAAAAATTACGAGAAAGAATTTCGATATGTTCAAATTCAAAAATCCGACTGCTTAATGATCAATATTTTTAATTTTTGAAATAGTAATTAATTTAAGGACCGCATTTTCAATCGCCAAATAACTTTTATTTGAATTTAATATATTGATTGTTATAGTTTAATACAAAATATACATGACTTACATATGTGACTAGATGACATGTTAATTGTTCCACGTTTATATCAAAATCAAAATGATATAAAAATATTCACGAAAATATATACAAAAAAACTTACGTTATCCTAAGTAAACAATGCACTAATGTATATTATATACAATAAATATTATATATCTGGCAGCATATAAATAATAATTTTGGAATAAGAAAGCACCCTGAGCGCACGCCCAGGGCTTTCTGAAGATAATTTACATTATGTGTTTTTGTAACAAGCAAGTTATAAGCGACCTAAGTGCAGCGAGCGCGCGCCCACCGCACGACTATTGCTCTACGACGTTGTTTCTACGTGTCATGCTATTTATATGGTTACAATAACAAATGTATTACCCGTGGAAGTGGCCAAAAATCCATCATTTTTAGGATATGAGTAGGCACATCAAATATAATTATGTAGACACCTGACAATATTGTTCTTAATCGTTTATTTTTGGTTCGGTTACATAATTGTCTTTGATAATATAGCAAGTTTAGATATTCGCCAGTTTGGTAATTCGAAAATGAAGTGTTGAAAATGCATCTCCAAAATATAGGCGCTTGATTCCGACCCACCTCCCGGATGCTTGTTATTTCTTAGCGTTAACTCAACAGACCTATAACATGAGGTTGGGTGCCGTCCGACAATATTAAGAAATATGGTGGTACTCGAAACACTATTTTAATGCAAATAGTACCAATGAATACTGATAGGTGACTACAGTAACCACTAGATCAATTGATCTCGTTAGTCCATACTGCAATCACATGTTACAGCTTGGTGCATTTTCACAACAAAACATTGAGTGTAATCTTCAAATATTTTTTGGCAATGCTTTTCTCTTAGTATCTTCGATTTTTGTATATATTCTTTCAATTATTGACTGACTCGTTGGTCTAGTGGTTAGATATAAAGCCGCTGACCTGGTGGTCTTGAGTTCAATTCCCAGGTCGGGCCAATAAATAGTTATTGGGTTTTTCTGTGAGAAAATTCTCAGTAGCAGCCCGGAGTCTGGAAGTTGGAAGTGTGTACACTCCCGTGTCTCGGAAAGCTCGTTAAGCCGTTGGTCGTGTGCCTGAACTCTTTCCGGTCGTGTTGGATTGTCGTCCCATCGGGTTATGAGAGTTAGGGAATAGAGAGTGCACATGTGTTTGCGCACACACTTGTGTACTTTAATATCTCCTGCGCAGCTGGCTAATCTCTCTTGAGATTAGCCGCTGTGGCTGAAATCGATCCGGAGGACATTATTATTATTATATTCTTTAATATTTTAAGCTATACAGCTTAAAATAGAAATTAAAAATCAATTTATTTACGTCAAAATTGTGTGATTACGCAACCAAACGCTTCATAACATGAAATTCCAACTGTTTTCGGATAAAATAGGGTGAGACTGACGGTCACGAGTCTTATAAATGTTTCATTTTTTTGTCAGATGTACAAAGCCCCATGACAGGAAACGTCACGTTGCAACCAGGACCCTTATAGCTCACGATTACACTATTCCTTGTGGAAGCGATCTCATGGTCTTCTTCCTTTGAAGGAAGCAGACCAAGAGATGGATGTTAGAATTAAATTATAATTGGTATAAGAGGAGGATAAAAGCTCATCCATATGCGCGAAGAGACCTCATAAGTCAGAATATTAAATAGAAAAAAAAAACAACGTGTAAATTCAAGCTTTAATACGAAATATACTAGAAATAGGCAGCGGTAGGGACTTGTAAAAGCCCGTTTGGGTAGCTTCCCACCCACATATTCTACAACTACTAATGCTTAGATTTAATGTGTTTCATTTGAAATATGAATGTGTCAGTTTAACCACATGCACAAGGGATTCTCACAGTGCTAATTTCCTGAAAAATGGTCTAAAAATAGCCATGAAAACTAGCTCCTGCCGTAAACTTGTATTTTAGCAAAGATTCAAATGAAAATATTATTTATATAGAGTTTAATCTCTATATTCTACTAAACATAAGTATAACATTGCTTGTTCAATAAATTTAGTAGATAATGATTAGTATTTTGATCAAAACTATTCTTAAGAATATTTGATATTTTACATAATTTATAAAAAAAATACGTTAGATATCCTTTAACATACAAATATCAAATCACTGAAAACGTTATAGTCAACAATAAAATAAATTTGAGCCTGATTGTCACAGCCTGTGTAGTTATATAAAATGCTTAAAAGTAGATTATTTGATACGTATTTTCTCTTTATAGAAACTGGCATACAATTTTTTTTATTTATCTATATATATAAATATAACTGATCGCTGTCTGTACACGGCATATATGTATGTGAGTAAAACTATTATCAACCTTTATCAATGCAATATAACCCACAAGAATGTTTGTTTTGTATGATTGTCTGTGCGTTTACGCGCGCTAAAATTAGAAAAGGCTTAACTGATTTGGGTGCAGTTTTCACTAATGTATTGTGGGAAAGATCACATAAATATCCTTTAAGGTTGACTCACTTATATACGTTTGTATGGTAATCAAATTTGGTTTAAAATAATGCATTATTTGCGAAGTCGTTTTTATAAACATGGCATTAATTCTTATGAAAAATATCGAGATAAGATCATAGATAGTTTTTAGTACTTTATATAGTTTTGACATATTTCTGCAGGTAGTTGAGGAGATTGTTTGAAAATACTCATACTTAGGTATTGTTTTTTGGTTTGTAAATAACTTCATAAGTTAAAGTTTATAAGCTAGGTTGGTATTTTGTTTCGTCGCCGCATGTATTTTTTTCTTATTTTTAAGGAATAACCATTGCATAAAGCCCTACCACCAGTACCACCACCACTTTCTTGGAATTGTGTATACAGTTACGCTCATTGAACTCTTCTGTAGTATTTCGTATAAAAACTCGTATGTTTTGATGATTTCGAACAACATAGGGGAAAAGGAAAACTTAGCATTTTTAAAGGAGATATGGATATAATTATTTCCGTGGTAAAATATATTTTATATAATTAATATTTTTGAATGAATTTATATCTTTGAAACTCCCGGGCAACCAAATGATGCATAGAAATTCCTCCAAATAAAAGTACATACGTAGAAACAGATCGTTGTTTATGATATATTATTTTACTAACTAGCTAGTTAAAATTACGGTTTCGTCCGGTGCTGTAAATGTTATTTGTAAAACATTAACTACCGCAAAACCATATCAAATGACATAAGCGACTACTTTTGTTCTATAATTTTTTAACAAATTTTGCTTTTACAAAATTTAAAATATTAAAATTTTATTTACAACAGCTCGATTTTAATTCATTTCCTGCCTCGCACAACTACTCTATGGTACTGGCTTTCGCCGGCGACTTTTCCGAACCGATATGACATAGCAACCTTAAAGAAAAGGCCGGCAATGGACCTGCAAGCCCTCGGGTGTTGCAGATGTCCATGAGCGGTGGTAGTCACTTTCCATCAGGTGAGCCTCCGGATCGTTTGCCCCCTCTTGAATTAAAAAAAAAGATTTCTTTAATGACAGTGACGACTCTACGCGGTATGAAAGAAAGCGCTAATGTAAACACAACTATGAATAATTATAAAACCCAAGAGCGGGGCGAGGAAGGGGGCACCGGCTGGGCGTTGTTTAAACTTGAACTATTTTTTTGCGGTCTTTTACTAAGCGGCGCTCGCGCAGCTTGTCCCTGTTCCTCGATTTTCGGTACTTAGTGCATACGTTTTTACATTTTTATTGTAGCCAGCCCTAAATCTGGTTAAGTATGAAGTGGTACAACCCACTCAAGCCATTTCAACTTTTATTAATTAACGATAACAAGTTACAATTGTACTTCAACAAAATAAACTGACAGTCGATATTTTGTTTTAATTATCCGGCACTTAGTATTATAAAAAAAGATTTCCTGCTAATTATTATTTTACTGACTATATAAAATACAAACGTAAAGTATCAGATAAGTTTTATTATTGAAAAATTTTAAAAGCTATTTTTGGAAAATCTAATTTTTTTTGTATAAAATCAAAGAACAAATGTTGTTTACGGTGTTAGTAATCAGAGTTTTACAAATAACCCTGTGTGTATCTATATCCTACTAATACAAATAATATATTTTTTGACATTATTATAATAAAACGAACGTGTGTAAGTAGAATAATGTGATGACAATGTGAAAACAGTCGCGTATCATATCCAACGAGTGTCAAAGTGACAAGTTAATCGATCGAACACTTTTCGAGTTCTGCGTCACTACAGCCTCGTGTTCGTGTGGAGGCTGGGTTTCTATATATATACATATATAGATTTTATATCTAATACTTTACTTTTAGTTACTATGAGTAATGATATTGACTGCCTCGTTGGTCTAGTGGCTAGATATATGGCCACAGACCCGGTGGTCCTGGGTTCAATTCCCCAGGTCGGGCCAATAAATAGTTGTTTGGTTAGTCTGTCAGAAAATTCTCAGTAGCAGAAGTGTGTACACTCTCGTGCCTCGGAAAGCACGTAAAGCCTACGCCTGAACTCTTTCCGGTCGTGTCGGATTGCAGTCGGTCTGGTGGACATTATTATTATTATTGGATTCTACTTAATCTTTCCTTTTTCTTATTCTTTCCGTGCTATTTATTTAAATTAAATTAATTTAACTATATATTTAAATTAAATTAATTTAACTATATATTTAAATTAAATTAATTTAACTATATATTTAAAATATTTAAATATATATTTAAATTAATGCCATTTGAATTTTATAAAGGTATTACACAAAAGTCATTGTTATTTATTTTTTAAACCTAGACATACTGATCTCGTTTTCCATGTTTATTGAAACTTGAAGTAACCATCTTGCCCCATAAATCACCATAAGTAATACTTGATAATAATACAAGGCTAAGGACAAATAGACTTACATAAATATTTTATGACTGAATGTTTTTTCATAATAATAAGTTTTTCCTGTAACTAAAACCTAGTTATATTTATAAATATATATGAAAAAGATTTTTAAAATTACTGTCTGTTTTCTGTTATTTGTCTGTCTTCATGATGATCGAATTTTATGATATCATCGTTTAACGGATGCCATTTCAGCAAAGTTGATGAGCGAAGTTGAATTGATTCGTGATTAATTAAGTTCTCTAATTGAGACCCTGTGATTAACACCCAGGTTGGGCTACAAATGACTTATACGTTTTTCTAGAGCATAGCAGTGCTTACAATTCCGTGCCATGGAAAGAACGTAAAGTGTAAGTGCTGGTTAACAAATCTTCTTCTTCTTCCTGCCCTTATCCCACTACGTGGGGTCGGCACAACATGTATTTTTCTTCCACTTTATTCTATCACTCGTCATCTCAGTACTTACACCTTTCATACACATATCCTTTCTTAAGCAATCCATCCAAACTTTCTTCGGCCTCCCCCGTCCCCTATATCCATCAACATTCATACTCATCACCCTTCTAGTAACATGTTTTTCATCCCTTCTCATCACATGCCCATACCACGCTAATCTATTACTCTTCAACTTATCATCTATTGGTGCTACTTTCAGGCTTCCTCTGATATACTCGTTTCTTATCTTGTCTATTCTAGTGACACCGCACATCCTTCTTAACATTCGCATCTCTGCCACATGCATTCTTTTTACATCGTCTTCTTTTGCTGCCCAACATTCAGAACCATACATCACGACAGGTCTTATAACGGTCTTATAAATCTTCCCTTTGATCTTCAAGGGCATTCGTGGGTCACATTATTATTTAATTTTATTAACAATATATCATTTTATTTTCTTTTGTATAAACAAGATATTTGTTGAACGTGAAATAAAATATTTCATAAGCCTGGAACGTGTCCGCAGCAGTGAATAGAGGAATTACAGATGGATAAAAGTATATGCAATATGCAAATGTTTTTATTCGAACAGAGATGTAAGCCCTTTCCAAAGCGCTATTATTCTTTTAGTAGCAAGATAGGATCACAAAACTACAAAGAAAAACTACACGACAGAATATTCCATCATTTCAAGATATAAATATGTAACTTATTTACGTTTCCCATGTTGTGCACTTTGAATAACTGTAGTAATAGAAGTAATTTCATGTTCATTTACATTAAGGTCTTAAATACTTTCCACTCGGTCATGTTTTCCCAAAGCACAGTGTTGTAATTAGATCCATTGTTATCCATAAGCATTCTTTTCTAAAAATGTCTTAAGATTTTTAGAAGGTATCGTATGTAACCAGTGATCTGATAGTAATAATGCTAGAAGCCTGACACGGTCTTTTAGAAATTTTGTTTCAAACTATTTTATATAACCTAAACCGATGACGAATGAAAGTTTTTGATCATCCATGGGATACTTTACCTTCAAGTTTTCTATCGCCCATGTAACATTTGTGGTTTCGACAAAATATGCTACCGATCCAAATCGGAAGTGTTGTCTAGGTCTAGGGGTGTTAAAGCGATTAATTTCGATATTTTCTCCAATGGATCTTTTAAGATGGCATCGATTTTATTGGTATTAATTTCGAATAAAGAAATAAATAAATATATTTCCAGGAAATATGTATTTTTATGGAGATTTTTTAATTCTAGAATCATTTTACTGAGTTTTTTTTTTATTGTATAGAAAGGCGGAGGAGCATTTGGGCCACCTGATGGTAAGTGGTCACCAAAGCCCATAGAAAATGGCATTGTAAGAAATGTTAACCATCGCTTACATCGACAATGCGCCGCCAACCTTGGGAACTAAGATGTTATGTCCCTTGTGCCTGTAATTACACTGGCTCACTCACCCTTCAAACCGGAACAACAATACAAAGTAGTGTTGTTTTGCGGTAGAATATCTGATGAATGGGTGGTACCTACCCAGACGAGCTTGCACAAAGCTCTACCACCGAGTAAATTCTGATTCCGACTTTTTGAAGACATAGCATATTAAAAAACTTTCAAGCCATTGTTTAATTTTCAATTAAATCTTCAGCAGTTATGAATAATTAGGATTAATGGAGCAGGCCCCATTAAGTAAAAAAATGCCTCGATGTTGAACTGTAACATTGCAAAACACAAGGGATTTCAGGCAGAAAAGATGAGACTTCGTTTTTTTTGTCTTTAGGGTGAAAACTATTTATCTAGATGTTAATTCAGATACCAAACGGCGAAAAATGGTCACGATTGCTACTGGGCAGATACTTTCGTTTTCTTTATTAAAGGCCAAACTCATGCACCATAAAAATTTGATAAAAAAGACGAAATCACTTTACCATATGAACATTTAATAATAGCAATGATGTTGTTTTGTTATATCACCTAGTCGGACCCTACCAGCGTCACTAGCTAATCAACTACATCATACTCACACAGTATATCAACAGCAATGCTGTTGCTTATTTTAACAAACAACATTAATCAACATTTGTCTTGACGAACTAACGAAGCACCACAGCCCATTTTAAGCGAAAATGTGTACGAGTTTTAGACATAAAACTTAATTGAATCAAATAAAGAACAATAAAGGCAGAATTTTAAAAATCTTTCTCCTTTAAGTTGAAAAGAGGCGAAATCTGATCGAATTCACTAATTATTTTGTGTTCGTAGTCTTTGACGCTATTAATGAAAGAAGTATTTTACCGTTTTTAAAAATGTATCCATAGAACGTATAAATATTGGAAAAAATATTTGGAATATAAAAAATCTTTAATACGTTTTTAGTACTTACACATTTTCAACATATTAAAAGAATATTTATTTAAACAAATCATATCTTTTATGCGAGCATGCATATATCCGCGAGCGGAAAGCTAACTTAACATAATCGTATTGACGAATATTTATCTCATGACACCCATGGACACGCACGTCATTAAGGACTAAGATTTCATTCAGACCGTATGTAGATTCTAATTCGAGAAATTCAAATTTAAACTTTTTGCTTGTGTAAAAAAGGTCGTTATTCCAAACTTACTACCATATCGGATGCACAATCCTGTTTTATGCTTATTTGAAGAAGATACTAAGTCCGTAAAATAACATCTATTTCCATGGATTTAGATTGCTTCTATTCTCTGGAATGAGAGATATGACATTCTGTTTGATAATCGGTGGTTATCATGTGGGCGGGTATCGATCGGTGCGCGAGTGCGCGACAGGACTCGTTGCAAAACCAGTAAACACCGTCAGAGCATACTCGACACTTCTAGCATGCACACTTTGTTGGCGCTCGTCGCTTCGGCGCTGGCGTGCGTACTAGCCCGCCCACCTGGTAAGTAAAAAAAAAGTTTTATGTAGTCGCGAAATTTCAGGTGTTTTTTCTGCTGTGCGATGAAATATTTATTTTTGGCAAGCTATCGCGAGATTGTTTTTCGACGGGCTGCGAGCGACTGACACCTGTTACGCTTTGTACATATCATTTGTTAGTTTTCGTAACTTTGAACAGCGTTATATTCATAGTGACGGTTAAGTTATTTTTAAATCTTTTTTTAGCTTTATGTGTTTCTTGTAAATATAATTACTTAACATTACCTGTAAGCTTTTTTGGGTTATTATAGGAAAAAGACATGCAATTGTTGTTGTGTTTTAAAAAAATGCTTATAAATCGTATTTCCGACAATTTATTTGAAAAAATATTGTTGTCTTTTCATAAAACTTAAATAATATATAAACTGATAGCTTGTAGGATAGGTATAAATGCGTCAAGAGATAAGAGTGGTACTTAACATAATACGCGAATATTATTAAACAATTAACACTACATATTAATATTACACATAAAACTAAAATTAATAAACGTAACCAATATAATTAGTATTTGATTAGAGTGCTATTACTATAAGCTGTTTGTGCTGCGAATAATCACTTGATTTACTTTTCGTTACAATCAGACCCTCATTATCTAAAAAAACTGCTCTGTAAGGTCCTTGGCACATATAGTATTATGATACACTATATAATATAAAGCCAGCATAAATTATAAAGCGCACGATAGTCAAACCCGTAGATTTAATTTCAAAGTTGTTTTACCTTTAAATTATTCTTATTAAATTAAACAATCAAAGAATACAAATAGGACTGCAAAAAACTAAACAGTTTATAAGGAACCTGTATTATATGCATACAGTATAACAATATATTCTGTTAGTAAAATAAATGTGGTGTTCTACATTACTGGGTATTTAAATCCAATAAAAATGAAAAGATTTTTTCTGGAAGTAAAATCCGCAAATCAATAACCACTTCAATATTGTTAAAGCAAGCTACTTTCAAGGGATTTAAAAATAAAACGTTTGTGACGTAATATATGAAAAAGAACACTATTTTAGTCACGATGCAGCCATTTGTCACGAATCAAAGTTTAATCTGATAAGCGTTTTAGAATACGAGTAAAGATTTCCCGATTACATTTAAAAGAAAAAAAAATCTGTTTTAAAAACAATTATTTTATAATTCTATTTAAATTAAAAATATTGTTTTATATATATTAAAATATTGACCGCTCTCTGTAGAATACAAATTAATTTTAAATTATAAGACTTATGACGTTCTTTTCAAATGACTGAATGAATGAACTGAATTAACTTGAGGTTTTGAAGGTTTTTCCATGAAAAGATTAATCAAAATGCTAATTTTAGTCTTCTATTATTATTATATTAGTTATAAATTAATCTCTCATTTAGAAACTTGTCGATTCCCTTTAAATGGGTATAAATAGATATGTTTCTTATTACTTTAATATAAAAATCCATACTAAGAATTATTAAAGGCAATATTAAGCAATGATTCAACGTTTCTGATTGGTTTTCGCTACTCTCTATATCTCTTCAGCTTAGCGCTGAACTATATATACTAAGTGTATAGTAACTAATTCCGTTGATAATTGCATATTTGGCTAAAATTTAGTATGTTTTAATTACTACTCCATTAGGCGATCGATCCAATCAAGCACTTATTTATTTATTAGTGAACTTGACACATTTCTTAAGAAATTCGAGTCAAACAGTCAAAACAGGATTTATTTGTTTTGGGAGATATGAATATAGATTTAAAATCCAACAGCGCTGTAAATCATAAATATAACACTGTTATGTATACGCATGGCCTAGTGTGCGGAATCTTAGAGTATACTCGGATTGAACTGAATAACAATAAATGAAGTAAAACTTGTATTGATCACGTATACGCTAGATCTCGCACACAGGACATGTACACGACTGCGCTCGGAACAACATTGGCGGACCATCGCGCAATAGCACTTGCATGCATCGGCCCGCAGCGTATACAGGCTGTTTCAAAATTTAAAACTATATTAGACACTAAAAACCTTAATAAATATCTGGAAGAAATTGATTGGCATCCAATAAAAAATATAATATGTCCTTATAAAATATATAATATTATAATAAGTAATATAAAAAGCTGTTATAAAAAAAACGCGTGCGTCTCGCGACGAGCGACAGAAGTGATAATATTTATTATTAATTATAATATATTAAATATAACTTAAATTAGTACTTGAGAGTTGCTAAATTATTATAAGTACTATCTGTATACGCTAGATGGCGTTAAGGTGGTAACTCTCAGGTAAAGCAGTCCACGTCGGTTATAGTGGCACCGTAACGCGTTACCTTACGAAGCGGTTTACCCTTACATAAGAAGTTATCACTTCAAAATCAGAAATTGAAATCAAGATACCCAATAATTATAGACGTTCCAATGTAACATTCAATCAAAAAATTAAAAAAAGCATGCGCATATAGAGATAATTTATTTAAGAAGTGGTTAAAAGACCCTACCTAGAAATAAAATTTTAAAACTTAAATATAATAAATCAAGAAATTATGCTACTAAAATAATTCAAAAATATACAAACTAAAGCAAAAATCATTAAAAACAATAATGACTCAAAAACGTTATGGTAGATTCTTAATGAAATTACTAGTAGGATCAAAAATTCTTTAGATAATATTATAATAAATGCACTTGAAAATTACTACTATTAAACATATAGCTAATAATTTTGCATCTAAATTTTGTGAGAACGTCAAAAATATCATATCAAATTGTAAAACTACCTTACTAGATAAATGTACTTATGTTTTACCTGCAAATGTTTCAATACGATTCAGTTTTTAAAATAATAAAGAATATAAGATGCGATACGGCACCTGGTATAGATAGTATAAGAGCTTCGGATTTAAAGGCCATCGGAAACAAGATATCACCAGTCATAGCAAAACTCATAAATACTGCTGTAAAAATAGGAAAATACCCAGTGGAACTTAAAACATATATAGTTAGTATAGTTAGACCTACAAATAAAATCGGAAGCCGAAAAGAGTATGAAAATTACCCACCCATAAAAATTCTGCCAACCGTAAATAAAATCATCGAAAAATATATAGGTAACCAAATTTCCAAGTTCTACACGGATAACGATATAATAAACAATACACAATATGGATTTCAGTCTCAAAAAGCATTGTCAGCAAGTGGGTCACCTTGCTGACAGGTGACCCACTTGGCCCCGCCATATTTAGTTTGGTTATACACAACCAATAATTTCATTATTAAATTCAAAATTGAATTTATGGTACCTCGATGATGGCTCTTTGGGAGGAGATGTTACAACAGTCATTGGGGACATGGTCATGGGGGAAGACATTTAAAAAAAAATTGAAAACATAAGCCTTATTTTAAATTACAGTAAATGTGAAGTATATTTTTCAGAAAATATTTCTCTTTCGCAAGAAAATAAAAACTATATTTTAAGTGATTTAAACCTTTTAATCCCCAATATTATTACGGTGCCTAAGCATTCTTTAATTTTACTAGGCGCTCCAATATTTGACGATGCATTTCTTCCCTTAACAAATTCAAAATTAGAAAAATTAACCACATTTCGAAACGTTTATTAGACATTAAGCCACATATAGCCATTTTCATTCTTCGGACTTGTTTATTTGCTCCAAAATTTATGTATTTATTACGGAGTAGCCCCTTTTGGAAATTTCCCTCTATTACAGTCGCTATTGATGCCTTACTTAAAGACATCGTAGCCAAAATTCTAAATTTACAATTTGATACACGTTCTTGGACACAAGCAACTCTCCCAGTTAAATATAGTGGCTTAGGTATACGGTCTACGTCATCTTTGGCGCTCCCAGCTTTCTTTGCCTTTGCTAATGGTTCTATCACTCTTGTCAGTCGGATATTAAGCATTCCAAGTTTGACTGACGTTGTAGTAGAGGATCTTGCGGAGGCTAGAACAGCTTGGAGTGTTTCTTATCCTGATGAAGTCTTTCCCTTAGATATAGCTTGTCAGAAGCAGTGGGATTCACCCCGTATTAAGCTTACACACAATTTACTATTGTCCCAGTGTACCAAAGATACGGACCGTGCAAGACTGTTAGCTGCTTCCGAAGGAGAGTCAGGCCACTGGCTTCAGGCTCTTCCTTCCCAAAATCTAGGGACAGTACTTGATCGGGCAACGATATGCATCGCCGTATGCCTTCGTTTGTGTTTAAAGGAGTGTGATCCTCATACATGTCCCTGTGGAACCCGTGTGGATCATTTCGGACGCCATGGACTCAGCTGCCGCAAATGCGCTGGCCGTGCATATCGCCATGGATCTCTAAATGACATACTCCGTCGGGCTATGGCCACAACATCGATTCCTGCTACATTAGAACCGAATGGTTTATGCAGAGATGATGGCAAGAGACCTGATGGAGCAATATTAGTGCCATGGTCGTTGGGACGTGTTCTTGTGTGGGATGCAACTTGCGTAGATACACTGGCGGTATCTCATATTAAGAATACGTCTCGCAAGGCCAGTGCCGCAGCTGAAGCTGCTCAAATACTCAAGAGTCGCAAATATTCATTGTTTTCAAACGAATATGAATTTGCGGGGCTGAGTTTTGAAACATTAGGTCCATGGTCGTCTGATACTAAAAAAAATATGAAAGACCTCTCCAAGAAACTGGTCCACACTTCTGGTGACCTAAGAGCTGGCGCTTATTTAACCCAAAGGCTGAGTCTAGCGGTGCAGAGAGGCAAAAGTGCCAGCGTCTTGGATACAATGCCACAGGACAATCATTTAGACGACGTGTTTTTTCTTTAAAATTTTAATGGGTATTTTATTTTATTTTTTAATTTATTTTAGTTTTAGACTATAATAATAAATATGTTATATAAATTTAATATTAGATAAGTTTTATAAAATAAATATTTTCTTGTATTAAATAAAATTGAAAACAAAGTTTGATACACGCGATTTTTTTTTTATAGGTAGTCGTCGCGCAATGTGCGTACAAAATGTATCTTCGTAAAAAATACAAACTAGATTATTCGATATCTGCCAATATCCAGTTTTCGATAAAATCCGTAGTACCACAAAAGAAGTGAAAGACATAGCATACAACTTTAAAAGTAGCATTCACAAATCGCAATTACTAATACTATGCAATTTTAGTATGTATATTGAAAATTATGTATAATGAAAATACTGGCAATTGGAAATGGTTATGTACCTATCGATGTCGAATAGTTATCGTAGACCTCAATAGGTAATCTATATTTCCGGTTTCAAGTCAGACGAAAGATGCGCGAACGCATAGAATACGGGCAACAATATGATTGATTTCAGTGTAAGTCGAGCTCGAGACTGTTACGTATTTAACGTTGTTATAAAATATTTTATTATCACGCCCACGTAAGAAAATATTTTTGCGTGGAAGTAGTATGTAAAGTAGATAAGTAATTGGATTGTTAATATTGCAAAGTTTCAACTTAAGCTTCGATTAGATTAAATCGCGTCACAATTATTTACATAATATGTAAATCTATACTACTATGTAAATCTATTGGCTCTGTCTGTACATATATTTTTTTCACTTAATTTTGTGTTAAATAATCGTTTTATGATGCAGTGATTCACATTATACTACTTTTTTCATTTTTGTCTGTCTGTCTGTCTGTATGTCTTCTTATAACTCAAGAACGGCTTGAAAAATCTTGATGAAAATTGGTACACACAAAGAACATGTGATGGCGCAAATGTTAGGCCATATATAAGATCGGTAAACCCTACGGTATTTTATGAAAATTAATTTCAAATCGTTAATTACGTATTTTTTTACTTGTAGCCATATGTGTGCGTGTGTATGTGTGTATGTGTGTGGTTCTATGCCTGTGTCTGTGTGTGAGTGTGTGTGTGTGTATGCGCGTGTTTGTTTATTATAGTAAGAAAATAATTTATTATATTTTTATTAATAAAATGTGGAAAGGGACGTACTCCTGGATGAGGCCAGTAGAAACATTCTTTCTCTTCATCCATTTCTTCACCAGGTTTATCAGTTCCCTTCTAACCTCTTCTTTGAGAATTCTCTAATACTCTCTCAAGTTGGTGCACAGCAGGGGGATCCGCTTGGCCCTCTTCTTTTCAGCCTGGCAATCCACAAGGCAATCTTATCTCTAAAATCTCCTCTTACTATATGGTACCTAGATGATGGTACTATTGGGGGAAAGCCAGAAGACGTGAGGCAAGATATCCGCACTTTGCTTCCCTTCTTTAAAGACCTAGGGTTAGAGATTAATTCATTTAAGTGTGAGTTTTTTCAATGTGGAGCCGGCCCCTTTAATAAGTTCTCTCTTTTCTCTTCTATTCTACCTGGCCTCAAGGAGCAATTGCGTGAATCTTTGAATCTACTCGGTTCACCAATTTTTCCTGAGGCAGTTCCCGAGGCTATTGAAATCAGGAGACGGTTCCTTTTGCATGCTCAGAGTCGTCTCACTAACATCTCGGCGCACGTAGCCTTGGTTCTTTTAAAAATGTGCTTTGCAGTCCCGAAGATTACCTATCTTCTAAGGACGTCTCCTGCCTGGTTTTTCCCACAAGAGGTGGCTTCCTTCGAAAGCTTCTTGAAGGGTATGGTGGAAAACATTTTAAATGTCTCGTTGAATGATACCCAGTAGAGTCAAGCCTCTTTGCCTGTACGGTTTGGGGGTCTGGGTGTGCGTCGAGTGAAGGATGTATGTCTGCCTGCCTTTCTTGCATCGGCGCATGGGGTGGTTAGTCTGGTCTCTAAAATTCTATCATCCGAAGGAGGCAGGACTACCATAACTTTTGCTGCCGAGTGAGTTGCGGAATGGGAAATGCTCTTTCCTAACGTAGCCCTTCCTGGATCTCCGGAAAGGCAGCGTTCTTGGAACGATGTAAGGTGCAAGTCGGAGCTCGACCAGCTTATTGGTGCAGCTGGAGGAGTGGATCTAGCCAGACTCAGAGCGGTGTCGAGAGTGGAGTCTGGAGCGTGGTTGCTCCAGACTCCACAAGGGGACCTTACGTTGGAACTTTTCTCGACAATGCCTCTTTGCGTGTGGCCGTGGCTCTCCGCCTGGGCTGCGATGTTTGTCAACCACACCGATGCATCTGCGGGTCCATGGTAGAGGCTAACGGCCATCACGCGTTGAGTTGCGGACGATGCTCGAGGATATTTCCTCGCCACCACGCCCTGAACGACATTCTCCGAAGAGCATTAGTGTCAGCGAATGTTCGATGCGCCTTGGAACCGCCAGGTCTCAGTCGCTTTGATGGCAAGAGACCGGATGGCTTGACGCTTGTCCCATGGCAAAGGCAAGAGTTAAGTGTAGGATGCCACCTGTGTCAATACCTTCGCGATCTCACATCTGACCCATACCACACGAACGGCTGGGGCTGCTGCCGAGAGTGCAGCTGAGAGAAAGCAGGAAAAATATGCCCCCTTGTGTGCGAATTACATATTTGTGCCACAGGCGTTCGAGACATCGGGATGTTAGGGGTCGGATGCCCTTACATTTATTAGGGAGATCGGCCGTCGCCTTAGGGAGAGGGGTATTGATAATCGCTCCGGGTCTTACTTGACGCAAAGGATGTCCATTGCCGTACAGCGCGGAAACGCGGCCTGTGTTATGGGCAGCTTTGCGTCGAGTGAGAATCTGGAGGGAATATTTTAAAATTTGAAACAATGCATGTAAGATTGATAAAATATATTTTTGTCTATAAATATTTCGAAATAAACATTTTGTCCGTTGAGGTTTTTATTAATTATACGCGGGTGAAGTTGCGGGGCACAGCTAGTATGTAAATAAAGATGATTTTTCATTATGTGAAAACCAACAAAAATATTTATTAACTATTATGACAAGCTGGACTCGAGACGTTTTCATTTCTTCCTAGGCTGTACTTTCACGAATCCATAGTATCCCACATGTTGACCTAGTTCAAAATGTGTTACTTGACTGAGTCTCATTGAATCCTTTTCTATGGTTTTGAAATGATGCGTCAGAGAGTTGATCTTATCTAAGAGAATATTTCATTATCGCCTGTAATCCATTTTACTGTACATACTAACAAATATTCATTAGTACCTGTGACCGCGGTTTCAGCCGCGAATAATTAATAAAAATCACCAAGAGCAGACTTATAATATTACAGTATATACAATATTTTTAGTTAAATTTTCGTCGAACCCGGATCTAAATTGGGCATACAATTGGCCATGAGAGAAACAGCATTCCCTTAAATGAATTCCGACAGACTTGAATGTCTTTCTCTGTGTTTTATTATTGTGACTGCAAACGATACCTTCGCAGGAAATTGTGTCCTTTTAAAACTGAAATTACATCTATGTATTTAAAAAAAAGACTAAATATCAACTTACCGACTAAGTATCAATTTAATAAAACAATGAGAAAAAAATATACTCGGCGACGAAACGAAATACGTACCTAACCTTTTTTCATCGCTTTAAGTTCACCGATGAAAAAAATTGCGTAATATACTTTTTTCTAACCAAAATAACATTTCATGCTTTCCCTTTAGTTTTTTTTTATTGTATAGGTAGGCGGATGAGCCTTTGGGCCACCTGATGCCATTGTCTATGGGCGTTGGTGGTCACCAACGCCCATAGACAAATAATATACTATAATGGCATTACATGTAAGAGATGTTAACCATCGCTTACATCGCCAATGTGCCACCAACCTTGGAAACTAAGATGTTATGTCCCTTGTGCTTGTAATTACACTGACTCACTCACCCTTCAAACCGGAACACAACAATACAAAGTACTGCTATTTAGCGGTACAGTAACAGATTTCTATACATTCATTTATCCTTTACCTAAACTTACCTATTAACTACAGCTGAAGCCGCGGGCAATAGCTAGTTAAATATATAGTACCTACCGGAAAATAAAAGTAATGTGTGTTAAAATATCGCTATATTTAAAAAAAAAATGGCTTTTTAATAAAGTACTACCCTAACCTAACAAATATATCACAAACAAATACAGACAGGCTTACTAGATCCCTGTTATTTCTACCAGTATAAGCTGAACCATATTTAATATGATTGGGCACATTGATCTGAGCTCAACTTACATCGGAAGAATCTAATCTCTGAAACTGTCAATTTTTTAACGTTTTTTTGTTCATATTAACTTTCGTTAAAGTTTCATTCAATTCAACTGAACAGTTCATTTTATCGAATAAATTTTAGATGTGATTCTTCAAATAAATTGACATTTACATACACTTAATTTTAAAATGAAGTTTGCCACACATTGTGTGTGTTTAAACATTAGTGAAAACTGCACCCGAATCAGTTAAACCGTTTCTAAGATTAGTGCACACGAACGTCCAGACAAATAGATAAACAAACAAAAATTCCAATAATCATTGTTTTGGATTCTATTGCGTTGATAAAGGCCCACGATAATAGTTTTACTCATATATCTTCCATGTACAGACAGCGATCAGTTACATTTTTATATATGTATAGTATAGATAGCTTATTATTTAAAATGAAAATTATTGATTATTTAAATTAAATTAAATAATATGATGCGATGAAATATCGCAAAAACACTTACAAAAGCCGTTTGCTGAATAGAACCGTTCCGTACTCAGTTAAGAAATAATAATAAAAAAAACACTTAGAAATTAAAAAAGGAACAAAACTTATTTATAAAAATTATAATTTAAAATTAAAATTATTGTTTATTTAAGTAAAATTATGATACGATGAGATATCACAAAAACATAAAAAAGCAGTTCGCTGAACACAACCGTTCCGTAGGGAGCTGCGCCCGAGCCGCGCGGCATGCTACCTCGCAGAGCTAGTGACCGACCTCGCTACCACGCCCGGAATTATTTTAAAACTAAGATATCTCCTAAAATATTCATTGAAATCAAATGATGAAAAGGCAATTTTTTTTCAAAATTAAATACTTGTGATGAGTTTCATATTTATTTAGATAAGAATTATCAATATCAATATCAAGTTTATAAAAACAACTTCGCAAATAATGCATCACTTTCGAAATAATTTGGTTACTATAAAAAAGGTTATAGTAAGTCAACCTTCAAAGATAGACATATGCTATTGTAGACTTTTATTTAGAACTTTTCAAGAGGAACAATTCTGTCATACGTGATTGTAGCGTAACTTTAACCGTTTACGCAGTGTACGCAACTAAAGCTCTCAAAAGGTATCAATTTTCCCATTTTTGCGACATTTTTCATCGATGCTCCATCGTAGGGTGATATTATATAGCCTAGGACCTTTCTCGATGAATGGGCTATCCAATACAAAAATATTTTTTCAATTCTAGCCAGTAGTTCCTAAGATTAGCCAGATCAAACAAACAAACTCTTCAGCTTTATGTGTTAGTATTCGAACCAATAGTTCCTGAGATTAGCCGGATCAAACAAACAAACTCTTCAGCTTTATATATTAGTATAGATACATGTTGACACAGTTTCAAGTATATAAATACGACTAAATTTAGTTCAAATGAATTCATTTATATGGTTTCCACATGCTTCGACATAGAGACTGACTTAGATTTATATGATACTTTCGTTTTATAAAATTATCACAATTTATAATTTTTATTATACATATAATTGCTAAATTAGTTCATTTGATGTCGAGTTTCAGACATGAAAGTTATTAAAAGCGAAGTTGAAGCGAATAGCGAAATAGCAAATATTAGTTCCGAGCTAGCTATTGCTTTTAATAAGCAGTCATGAATGATTTAATACAAACCCACAAAGTTGTTCTCATAGTTGGAGAGTCAGCAATTTCACAGAAATATTTGCTTAAGCACTTTAAAATAATAATCCATCAGGCATATTAAGTCTTTTCTGACTAAAATTGACACGAGTATAGTTCTATATAATGTTTTCGTTAACAATATTGAATCTGAAAATAGAATGCCTACGTAATCTTTTGCAAAGAATTTCTTTATAAGATACTTTAATGAGCTAACGTGATTGCAGAAAATGCATTCTCAAAGAAATTCTCACATACAAGAGTTGAGATACCTTCTTGAAAAATGTACTTGACTAACAAAATAACAGTCATATGTGATAAAAAAGAAACAAGAACAACTGTTTTTAACTGATATATAAAAGTAAATTATTATCAATTTAATATACAACAATATAGTTATTTTGAATTTTTTTCGTATTCATTTATTCGTCGCAACATAATCAAATATAGAAACTTCAAGGATTGTTTGTAACCAAACCAAATATCAAGCAAACATGATTAGCGGACTCAATAAAGATTTTTTTTAAAGATTGATAACTTTATTATGTTTTAATCAAGTGACAAAGCCGAATTGTTGAATTTATACGGTCCGCAAATACAAACTTTATAGAAAGACGTGAGTTTGTTAATTTCGAGGATATGCTACTCAGTAGAATTTAACTAGCAACGAATAGAATACGCTTATGAAAAAGCATGCTACTAATCGAATGGTTGGTCTATTGTTTTGGTACGGGGTGGATATGCGCTCAAAAGCAAGTCATATTTAACGTACTATTTGCAAACACGGGACTTTTAGATAACTTTTTATTAAAACTATGGTGATTTTACAAAGTCAACTTTAAATGAATATGAATAACCGGCACTTCTAATAAATATAGTAAATATGGTTTGACAAAAATCAAATAATCAAAAATATACTTTTTTTCTGTGGCAATGATATTTGCACAACTGTACACTCTCGGAATTCATGCTATAAGTGAGCTACTACTACTACTTAGTAGCAAACAAATATGCTTATTGATATTTTTAAAGAAATAAAAGATGATATCTAATTATCTACAAACCAATTTCATCCGTCGCGTTACAGTATAATTACCAAATGATTTTATGAATCGAATAAATTCGATTTGATATTTTTATTAATAAAATAAACAACTGAAATTCTGAAAATATCTTTGATTGATTAAGTTTCTACGTGAGTGTACGTTTTCTTTGATGTTCTTCGATGGTTATTTGTATTTGGTACTTATATAAAAGTTTCATTCCTTCTATAAAAAAAGTATTGAAAATGGTCTTCCCTAGCCTGTGGTCGCAGTTCATCCATTTTTTTTTGAAAATCGGGTACATATATTTGTTCTTCTTGGTCGTTCAGTTTAATTCGAATAACATAATTAATTATTTTCGTCTATGATCGAAACTGAATCTTTGTTTTCGAAAATCGGTTGCACCTTGACATTTTTTATTCTCCATACTAATTATGTATTTTATGTTGACTACCTCGTTGGTCTAGTGGCTAGATATTAGGCCGCAGACCATTCTCAAAAAACTCTCATTCAGAAAATTCTCAGTAGCAGCCCGGAGTCTGGAAGTTGGAAGTGTGTACACTCCCGTGCCTCGGAAAGCACGTTAAGCCGTTGGTCCTGCGCCTGAACTCTTTCCGGTCGTGTCGGATTGCCGTCCCATCGGATTATGAGAGCTAAGGAAAAGAGAGTGCATCTGTGTTTGCACACACACTTGTGCACTATAATATCTCCTGCGCAGTTGGCTAATCTCTCTTGAGATTGGCCGCCTTGGCCGAAATCGGTCTGGAGGACCTTATGTATTTTCTTCTGAATAAAAGTTGTAATTAGAGTCGTCTGTGGTCGAATTTGAACAATTATTCTAAAAATTGCTTATAGTTTGACTATTCAATCTTACTTTTACTTCTGGCACAGTTTGTTTCGGTTTATATACTGAAAATTTTCGTCGTTTTCGGATTCGTTTCAACTGTAGTCGAGACTGACCAATTTTTTGCTGAATATTGGAGTTTTATTTGTCTATTTTTTCTTACTTATTAATTAATAAGAATATATTTTCATTGAATATCAAAACATTTGTTTGACAGTGAAATAATTAAGGGAAATGCACAAATTACTCGATTTAATCAACAATTACCAGTGTAATAATTTTCAGTGTAATACTGCATTTCGAAACCAGTACTCACTGTAAATACAACAAGGACTTAATTCTCAGTCCCGTCAATATTTGATAGCTTTGAGCCTTTGTTAATTGCTCTGTTTGTTTGCACCTCAAATGTCAAACGGATTCTACGACCTTATTGACTTCGAATTAAGTATTTTGATAGTAAGATTGATGTTATATTATTATAAGTAGCATCCAGGATATTATTTTCTTATCTGTTAATTTAGCGAAATAAATAAATATTTATGCAATTTTTTTATTACTTTTACTTTACTTCATTTATTATAAATAATGAAAACTATTAAAAATTTATAAAAGTATGTTATTCCTATTTTACTAAGATACAGAATATATTATATTACCAATATAAGTCACAGTTATCTAACTAAAACTCTAAAATATATATATCTTATTATATAGTACATTGCATAACATAATAAAATCTGAAAAGGAAACTTGGTATTTAACATTTCGAAATTTATTAAATGGAACGGCGGCGCTCTATTGTTTCAATGGAAAATTGTTACTGTTCTCCTTACAGTCCAGTCAATAGAGCCGTAACTTTGCAAACTTTGAAACCAACGGGAAAAGTTTTGTTAATGATCCCGTAGTAACATATCAAAAATTTAGGGTCGTGAACAATATAAATCCATAATAATTAAAGGGAAAAATCTTAGAGAATGTTCGGGAGATGCAATAAAAGACATTCCTATTTGGAAAATTAAAAAAAAAACTTGATGATCAATGGAACGATTGTTTTTTTCAATTTTTCACTTTTTTGCACTTCAAACGCGATTCGCGAACCAATGGTGCGCGATACGCGCAAAATGATTCTTATCTTTTTTGTAGAAAATTGAATCCTCTACAACCTTTATCTGAAACTTTTTCTCATATCTCTTATAGTTTTCGAGATATTCGGGAAAAAGACATTTTTTCGCCCTCTTGCAAGTTTTTTGCAAATGACCCCGGTGATTCACGACCCTGAATTTTTGATATGTTATTACGGGATCATTAACAAAACTTTTCCCGTTGGTTTCAACCACTCAGCTCAAAATTGCAAAGTTACGGCTCTATTGACTGAACTATTAGCCGCTTTTTAGTAATACCTTTATGTTACCGAAAAATCAAATACATAACGAGACATGTATTTGTATTTTATTAAATAAATTAATTAAAATTATTTGAACTGTAAATTTATTATACGTAGCTTATGCAACTCTACCCTAACAAATATAAAGTTCTGCAGTCCATATTAAGCGAATCTGAAATACTTGTACTTTAGTACTTAATAAAACTGCGAATTATCTAAGATATCAATAAAAAACAGAGTTTCAGAAGAAAGTATTTGATTCAATTAATATAAACATACCTCTATCGAATCACGTCCTATCCTAGTTTAGTCCTGGTACTTTAAAAAGGTAAAATTTAACCATTCTCAAGTGAACATTCAAAACAAAAATGAATGTCAGTAATGCTCTAAATCTAAGTCAGTTTTGAAAGAAGTTCCACATGGGTCAATATTATATGTATATTGTATTTCACAATACAATTTAAGTGATTCCTTTGTAATCCCTCAAACTAAATATGTAACGAATATATCTTATAATATATGAAACAAAACAATTGATTTGTAATGCACGAACTAAATCTCAGTATACTTTTAAACGAAAATCTTCGGTTCGAGAAACATATTCGTAAAACGGAATTCAAAATTGTTATAATTCTCTTTCTGAAACGTAAATAGTATCTGACTATGTGACCCACTAGAACTGTATAAATTTAATTATTCAGGCTCTATGATAGAACCGGGACTATTTGCATGAAAATCTATATATACTTGCACCCATATACATATATTGCAATATGTGGATATCCATTATATCTGTAACGCAATACATAAATAATGCCGGTGTAATGAAGATGAAATAGTGGAGCTAATTAATTATACATTATTATTTGGTGTGATAAAATATTAAGTTTCATCGTATCATTATTGTACTTTAATCTGAGTAAGTTGTTAAAATCAAACCTAAATCGCTGAACGACTGATCGCTATCAAGCGTGTAATTACCATTCTATCCCATATAATCATCGGATGTGTAGTAATTGTTATATTTATTACGGCTATATTAGTAATGTAATTTTAATATAATAGTTATGATTTGTGTGTTTTTATTAAAAAAATATATGATATTAAGTCAGTCACTGCCGTTCGTATGAGTCAACATTTGCAAGGCGGTCACTGAAAATCAGCGTTGGAACTCGAGAGCCCGTTATGTGTGCTCATAAGTTGAAAACAAGGCTCGAGTGGCTATCCTGTTTGTGACGTGACACTGTTATGAAAATCAAATGTAACTAACTTTTTGTTATTTTATAAGGCACTATCTTATTTGTTTTTTCATGAATATGGTTTCATTTTTAATTGTGTTTACTCCTTTTGTTATGTATATAAATAAAAAAGTCCATTATATTCTAAAGCCGAGAGTCAAGTAACTCAGGTTATATAACTTCTATATATCTGAACTGTTATTCAAAACCTCATGTTCTACCGCCGAACAGCGCCAAGATCGACGAGGTAATTATAAAATGCGGCTTATTCCATGTCAATACAATACAAATTTTTATGGCAAGTTTAATAACATCCTATCTATTTGAATGATTGAACAACAAACTTCGTAACACAGAAACTTAAATGACATCATATTGTAATAACGATTGATTTAAAAAAATCTAATTTATTTTAAGATATCTTTTTACAATAAAGTAAATTTATTTAAAATCAAATAAATCGAAATAAACCTTATTTGCCTGCTTTTCTTCCAATATATCTATCTGTAAGTACATATATCTTTCCATACCCAAAAACTTCAATACTTTCTTATAAAAAAAGAAATTGTGTGGTCGGGGGACTTCCTGTCAGGAACGAAGTTCTGTGCGATATGTTTTCTACTCAAACCGTGTATTAAAATGTAGATTTTTAATTAATTATATTACTGTTTTTTTGAAGCAAAAATACAGTAATATAATCACGAGAAAAGCACCTCAACTTCCCTTATATTGACCTCCTAAATTCGAATGCTCAACGCATCGCATTTTGTAGCATTTGGTAGACACAGTATGAACGCTGTTTCGTTATATGACGCGTGACCTTGGGCCACTCCTCTTTCACTCTACTGTAAATCGCGTAAAAGAACTTAGTTCCAATATATTATAATTGTATTTTGCTTAAAAATTAAAAAGTTATTATTGTACAATCATATAGAATTCGTTAGTAAACATATCAACAATTGTCCAAGCCAGCGGTACCGTTCTCCTAAGTTTTTATTGCATACTTCCTAAGTCGTTTCAGCTATCGAGAATATAATAGTCTCAAGAAAATTAGTTTCTAAATGAAATATATTTAGAAGAAAGTCAATAGCATTTCTATTATAAATTTTCTTTGTTGAGAGAAAACAATTTCTGCAATTTAATTATAATCAATTTTTACTGCAACGAGAAATCTCCCGTTTTATTTATAGTGTATTGACTATTTATGAGAGCAAAATTTTATCTATCATCTTTATGTATATAGACAATTAACTGGTTGTTCTAGTGGCTTATAAAGCTGCATATCGAGGTCCTAGGTTAAAATCATACTGGAACTGATAAAAATTATTGAGTTTCTTCTAACAGTACTCACCTAGCAAACTTTTTATTCGATGAATGTTGCATTTGTACTTATCGTACTTGATACTTGTAACATACATAGTACATGTGCGCTTGCGAATACTTCATTGCGTTTTGCGAATTTATGTTTCAACTATACACTGGTCATTTTCATGCTGTCCCTATCACTGTCACTTTACATTAACATTACATGCGTATTTTAAAAGACTTTATGTTCAACATATGTATTTCATTGATTGATGGATAGGATGGCGGTCCTGACAGATCGGCGACGTCAGCCATTCTTAAAGGGGAAAATTAAATAGGGACGTTGAGGTGGTTTTCTCGTAATTATATTTGAAGCAAAAATACAGTAATATAATAAATTAAAATCTACATTTTAAAACACGGTTTGAGTAGAAAACATATCGCACAGAACTTCGTTCCTGACAGGAGGTCCCCCGACCGCACAATTTCTTTTTTTATAAGTGTGTCTTTCTTTCAATGTGACCATTTGGCCTCTTTAAATTTTACACGTCGGTATTTAAAAAAAATGTTAGACGCGCGGGAAAATCGGAGGTATTGGCTCTGTATGAAAAAATAATCGTTCTTTACGTCGCAAATGCGCCAACCTTGGGAATTAATATGTTACGTCCATTGTGCCTGCAGTTACACTGGCTCTCAAACTCAAACTCACCGTTCAATCACAGCAACACTATGTATGTATTAGCGTTAGAATATCTGATTAGTGATTGATACCTACCCTCACTACCTACGAGCTACTCAAAGCCCTACCTCCAAGTTAACGAATAAATATACGCCCTCGACCGTGGTAGATAACATGTATAGTAATACAATATGTTATATGTAGCCATCGATTCTCCCTCATATTTTGTTTTTTTTTGTCTATTACATTTATATTTATAACAACTTAGTCCGAACAATATATTAATTAGCTCCAAGTTGTTATTTTACACATCCGACTTAAGATGAAACGGGTGTACAATAATGTTAATAACGTCGAATGACGGAAATGCATTCATTCATAAGTAATACAAAACACTAAGAGGATTAAAAATGCACAATAAATGTAATACTACTTGAAGTTTATAAGGGGACCGGGTTTTGAAAGCGAGCGAGAGTAATAGCAAATTTATTTTTAATGCGGTTGGTAATAAAAGTAGCTACAAGATTGCGTGTTCTCTATGTAACTCGAATGAAACTTACATGACGCAAGATAAGCTTCGCTAATTAATATTCAGAGAAGGATTTTTATACTGAGCTTGCATTGTCATGGTGGCTTAAATTTTATTTGGTAAGTAATTAGAACACTCGTGCCACCTTGTGTGGGCTGTCAGTACGATGTTGGAAACATTCTAGCGTTTTAAACAAAAATATTAATATTTTAATAAATTTTTACGTTAAAACTTGCCTTTGCAAATAAAACTGTGATATTTTTAAAATAATTTTATACTAATTTCGTAACATAATGATCAGTCACAGATTTTTGAAAACGTGTTAGTCGTAATTAATACTATCAGGCTTATCGGTATCGGTACATAAAATTTAAATAAATTCAATTAATTACAATGATCAATCTGTTAGGTTTCACCGCATTCGTTTAGCTGTAATTACGTGGTTATACAAACTAAAGCAACCAACCAATTTTGTAACATAAATTTGGTTTGGTTACTTAATGAAACTTGTTGCACTGTTGACTTTTGAAACTTAAACGAGTTATTTTTCAGTTGCTACCAATGTTCCGCCCGAGGGACTTCCGGGACCGCACAGGCAAAGAGTGCCCCTACCGCCGCCACCCGAGTTCCTCACGGCTTATATTCTTCCGAGGTTCCTCCTGCCTCAAGACATCGGCTATGACGACTCCCCTCGCATCCCTCAACCGAAGACTGAAGACAGTCTTCTTGATCAGGTAAGTGTTAATTTTTATTTGTCATAAAAGAAATTTATTTTTTGATCTTCCAAAAAATTAATACATATCTATTTTCTCCTTTCTTTTAAAGTTCTCCTTTCTTTTAAATTGCAAAACGGCAAAAGCAAGTATTGCTGTTAGGTAAACCGCCATTCAACACCACTTTAATAACATAATTATCCTTTTCAACAACAAAGTTTTTATATTACGAAGATATACTTTGTAGTATAAACTGACATGGCGGAAAAAAGAGACATGGCGGAAAAAAGAGACATGTACATGACAAGAGACATGTTGATATTCGTTAAATAAATATTGAATTTCCGAAAATACCTCAGAGCCAAGCTATCTTTTAAAAAGAGTTCTTATGTTGGACGTGTAAGAGTCACTTTCGGTTTCAATTCATTTGATAATTATTAAGTTACTATGTACAGTCAGCTTCATATATAAAGTAACAGTCAACACTATCAAATACATAGAAACATCTAAAGTGATCAATAACATCAATACAACCAAAGTTGTCAAATTAATTGAACCATCCATGTTGTTCAAACATATCGGAACACGGACATCGTCAAATATATGAGTACATTCAAATCGTCATTAGATTAGTAACAATCAAAGTGCCAGTGGTTTCGAAGCATCCAAAGTGTCCAAAAATATGGAAGACACTATAAAAACGAACCTTATCGCAATACATTTTAGGTAAACTTTTACATCAATATTTATAAACTATTTGAATATTTCTGACAGCAGAAATGGAACGTTATAATAAAACGAAGGAGACAGGATTCAAGGGTATTTGCTATCTCTTTCGTTTCGAGTATGTCAATGTCAATGGCATTTCATTTGTTTTATGTCCATGTTTCTATAAAATCTTAAAATTTATTTATTATAAATAAAATTACAATTTTGAAATAAAAAGTAGGTAAACCTCTTTTTTCGACACTAAAAAAGTAAACGTCAAGGAAATTACTTGTTAAATATGATGTTTATTACTTTGATGTGAAGTTCTTATAGTTTAAAAAATAGTACTATATTATTTTAATTTTAAATAATACTAATTCGAATGCGAATCAATAATACATTTCACATTAATAATGAAAAGAAACAAAAAATATTATTCATTTGACTCAAAAGGCGTCTCTGTAACAGATATTGCGCGCGACCGCTTTTTGATAATACGTAATTTACAATTTGAATTATACATATCAATGCTTACAATATAGTGGCGCTTTCATGAACAACCTTTACATAGAATAACCCCTAAAAACCTAAACTTACAAAACACAACGTATGTAATAAGCACGGAACTAACTGAATTATAATTTTGAAAAACAGTTTTCATTAACGAAAAATAACTTTGTTTTAGAAGTACTGTCCTTCTGACTGATCTCGGCCATGGAGGCAAATATCAAGGAAGATTAGCCAATTGCGCAGGACATATAGCGTACAAATGTGTGCGCAAACACAGGCGCACTCTCATAACCCGATGAGACAATAATCCATTACCAATCGGAAATAATTCAGGACTAACGGCTTTTCGTGCTTTCCGAGGCACGGCATTGTACACACTACTGAGAATTTTGGACAGAAAACCCAATAATTTTTTATTGGCTTGACCTGAGATTTGAACCCAGGACCTCCGGGTCTGCCGCGTGACATCAAGTCAACTAGACCAACGAGACAGTTTTTAAATCTAGTACTATAGTGCGATCCATGCAACTTAGCTTAGCGACGTTATTGTTGCTGAGGGTGGATTTATCCGTTTTTTTATTTTAATAAGTATTTTGTTGAATATGTTCGACTAGTAAAAACCATTATTAATATAACCTACGACAATATATATAATTCTTGCAATCCTAATAAGAAAACTATTAGTAAATTTGATTTGTCTTTTATGTATGTACGTTTTCTGCAGCGAAAGTGCAGTGGAATTACTCGTAAATACATTTGCAATAAATAGAGTTCAAATAAAGGAACAATACTTGTAATAGAATTTATAGTTTTGAAATTGAAAGATGTCTGGTGCCCAACTAATGTTTCAAATCAACTGAATATTTGCTGTCAGAAATATTTATTACAATATGTCATAAATACCAAACCGTTTGAAGTTTACTTAAAATGTATTGACATAAGGTTCGTTTTTATAGTGTGTTCCATATTTTTGAACACTTTGGATGCTTCGAAACCACTGGCGTTTTGATTGTTACTAATCTAATGACGATTTGAATGTACTCATATATTTGACGATATCCGCGCTCCGATATATTTGAACAACATGGATGGTTCAATTAATTTGACGACTTTGGTATTATTGATCACTTTAGATGTTTCTATGTATTTGATAATGTTGACTGTTACTTTACTTATGAAGGTGACTGTACGCGAAATGGATCGGTTAAATAATTTTTAAATATTATTAACTTTATAAATTTATAAAAAATTGTGGTACCTTTAAAAAAAGAGGTTTTATTTAATGAAATAAGTAAAAAACTTATATAACGTATTGGTGACGTATTATCATAAATTAGGCATTGTTTACGGTGTATTACGGTTAAATACGTAATTATAACGGCTGAACAGTTTTATACCGTTGTCACTTTCGTGACATAACGCAATCGTCACTTACGAGAGTTACGAGTACAATCAATTAGGTACACATTGTACTCGTATAGATAACCGGCCTTGGTTTATAGTAGTAGGTAACTGTTGACAGACCCCACGGCGCTTAGGGGGCCGTGATCTATTCAATTGCTTTAAATTATGCTTATAAATATACAGCGTGTAACAAAATTCGTGTCCGACCCGTGAAATGGTTATTAGGCATCGTGTGTCGGTTCTATTTATGTAATAATTTTTAAAATACTAAGCAAAAAATTTATCCCAGTTTTTTTTTTTAAATTAAGTGGCGATAATTACATGGCAACACAGGTGCGGGTAATAGCGCTCGATAGCTCTTACCTATCGGGTAGCTAAGACACGAGGTCATGACCTCAGTAATCCACGTTTTTATCACCAACAGTGTCGTTAAACACAATTAATATATTTTTTAAGTAATTTTTTTGCTTAGTATTTTAAAAATGATTACATAAATAGAACCGACACACGATACCTAATAACCACTTCACGGGTCGGACACGAATTTTGTTACAACCTGTATATATTTTTAAATTCCTGTTTCAAAAGTTAGACTGAGCGATCGGAGAACATATAGAAGGAGATACATATAGTATCTCTATCAGCGGCATGTTTGTGGTACTTGTTTTTGTTAAAGATGTTTTATTAAGACAATTTAATTAAGCAAACTGTCTATTAGTTTAAACTTTAAAACAATGACATTAACTGTTGAAGTTATATGAAGCTACGGTTTCTACAAGTTAACGTCATCTCGAGCGCTACGCCCGTTATCACCAACTTGAAACTTGAGCATAAGCAAATTTGATCGTTGATAGAGTAAGTTCCATCTACGTTTTCATATATAAGTAAGAGAAAATTGCTAAATTATGCAATAACAGTGCTTCATACACATATATAGATAGAACATTACCTATCCTTTCATATTGATAAATAATAAAAATATATATCTTGATCTCTCTCTTATCGATGCGAGACACTCTCATTTGTTTTAAACAAATATACATGACATATATACATACATACATACATACATATAGAAGATACAATTTTACATCATAGTACATAGATCAATAATCATATCAAAGTTTTATAGAACTATATTAAAAAAACCCAAGATCGATATGATCATAAATACGACAAGTAATAAAATAAGTTACTTTTTTTATAACAATAAGAAAAAATACTAATGATAACAAAGTCAGTCAATTATAACGAAGTTAAAACAAGCAACAAATACTTTAGCCAATTTAATTTCAAAGCCTGTGCCAAAACCATTTAGCTCAGCATATTATTTTATAAATATCGACTATAATACCAAATTATGAACCAATTATGAATATATTTAATTATTAAAAAATATGTAATGTCAAAAAATCTCATCCTTATATTTGCCTTTTAATAAATGTTAAATAACTCCACATTTTTGATTAAGTTGCAATACTGAAGTAGCTGGAATAGTTGTTTACAGTTTTCCCAACAGCAATGTCGCTAAATAAACAATTCCAACTAAATTTAATTTTGTCCATTTTAGAACCTTTTCATGTTCCGTTTGCGTTTCTTTAGTATTTGTATGAAATAGTATTGGCATTTCAAATGAAATGCTTACTAAATAAATACATATTTTTTTAAAATTTATTATTCTACTTTTAATTTAGTTACTATAACTAAAACTTGTATTTGCTTCGTCATGATAAGTAAAGATATATAATGAGACCACCATTATTCATTATTGATTATAAATGCTAGGAATTAAGTCTATTATGAAGCAAGCATTGCAATATAACTATATTAATAATGCATAAAAATTTGTCATTATAGTAAATGTTAATCCAGGCAAAATGTAATTACACTCGGCACGTGTCGTTCTATATTTTATTTCCATAGAATTAGTATAAAACGATAAAAATACAACATCGGTAAAAACTTAGAATTTCACAGTAAATATTTTTAATTAAACACTTGCATTAAGTTCCTTTTACGTAATTATTTTATATATTCCATATTATTTGTATATGGTATACCTGAATATAGCAGGTTTTTGATTTCAATATAATATTTATACGTTATAGGGGAAAAGGCAGACGGACAGCGTTGACGGACTTATCTTGGAAGATCTTTTTAGCAAAATCATCACATTTTCGTTACTTTATAATAAACGAGTAAAAAATATGAATAAATGTATAACTTTTTGATATCAATATTAAATGCTGATGAAAAAGTTCACCAGTTTTCTCACAATAACAACACACCAGTGTAAATTATACGAAATCGCATACCAATAATAAATAATTAAATGGGTCAATTAAAAAGTTATTCAAAATTAGTTTTCTTGCATGCATACATTTTTTAAAAGGTTATGTAAGCAAATATGTTTTCGAAAATATCAACTAAGAGGTTAAAAAAAACTATGTAAGCCGTTCTTTGCAAATACTCTTTCATTTTCTTTATCTCGTAGCAACTAAATATTATCTTTTGTTCTCGGGAACGTAAGTATGATTATAGCCAAGATTTATTATTACATCATTTTGATACGCGTAAATTTTATTATAAATGATTGTTTCCGAAGCCGTGTGAAAGGCAGGGAGATGTTAGGTACTCTAAGTTCCTTTCCGCATCCCTGAAAATGTGTACACAAACTTTCATAACCATTCATTCAGTAGTTAAAACGTGAAAGTTCAAAACTCACATTCAACTCAAACTTAAGTAAGTAAGTAACGATAGTTAATATCGCATATCACTTTCTGACATTTCACGATCATGGTCTGCAGCTCTAATTTTCAAAGATATTATGTTTTAAAAAAATTGTTACTATTTATAAGCGCTTCAATACATCATTTTTTATTGCAGTGCTCGCCTTTAAGTACACGTGATTGGTTGTGAGTTTTTAAGTATCCATTACTTTATGTCTTACCCACATTTCTGTCATTTGACATGACAGTTACGAATGAAAGCATTAAGGAACTATAAATCGGTCAGGACATGCGATTTTATATCGTGGAACGTAGAAAATTACGAGATATTTTAAATTTTTTAATATTTTTACCGACACGATATGTAAGATAGTACGGTGCCGTATTGTATTGTCAAGTAACAGGCAGCCGAGATTTCCGATTGACAGCTCAAATTCGTAAACAATACAAAACCAACGTTTAATATTTACCAAAAACAAGATCTATTCACATCATACATGAACAACATTACTTTATAATGTCGGCATTTTAGAATATAAATTTATAATAATAATGTTTCCTATGTGTAAAATGTGTAAAGTTTGTTGTATACTACTTACACACTAAGAAAGGTTATCTTACATACATTATATTAGCGCTAATATTATTATGTAACTCTTAGGATAACAATCCCACAAGACGTGGGCTACATTTATTTTGCAATCAAAGCTTAAGCAAATGCCTTATCCAATCAAAGTTGCTCTTTCTCCTAAGAAATTATAATCACTCAACCTCGAAGCAAATAACTTTCTAGACTAATTAATGTCATCCACAATAGTAACTTTGTAATGTAAATAAATAGTGGCAGCTTATAATTAGGTTAATATTTATATAACATTTATAAATGGCAAATAGTCACTACTTTATGTTATCAAATATACAGATTAGTGTGAAACTAAGGCTCGCGCGAATCAGTATTCATCGCACGTCAACTAGTTGACAAAATCGAATTACGCTTGATCATGTATGGTAAATGAACTTGCTAATACATTAAAGCAGTACGTGAACAATATCCTCGCTTTCATGGAAATTGTACTGTATGCATTTTTACATTGCTATGCATTAAGAGGCTTAGTTGTGAAGTTTTAATGGCAGCGCCATCGGGAAAACAATTTTTTTTGTTTTTAATAATCTATACTAATATATAAAGCTGAAGAGTTTGTTTGATCCGGCTAATCTCAGGAACTACTGGTTCGAATTTAAAAATTATTTTTGTGCTGGATAGTCCTTTTATCGAGGAAGGCTCTACGCTTATTTTTATTTATTATATTTTTATTAATTATACGCGGGAGATACCGCGGGGCACAGCTAGTAAGAAATAAAAGTACAAAATTAAAACCTCATTATTGTTCTTGATTTTTTTTATATTCATTAAAAATAATAAGGGATACGAATTCTTTCGTCTTTGACTATTTGATTTTTCGAATATCAATAACATCAATCAGTCGTTTTATCAATATTATTTTGTTTCCTCGTATCTAAATAAATGACAGCGTAACGATGTCCTTGATAACATAATCATATTTCACAATTACCTATTTCATGACATAAACTCCTGTTCCAACCGTGGCATACAATATTTTGTTGGTGTCTAACACAAACGTCATACGAACGCAGATTGGTACATATCCATTTGTAACAGGAAGGCAGTCCGACGTCTGTCACCTGATAGTAAGTGGATACCTCCGCCTATTGGTCAATTATGAATGCACCGCCAATCTAACATGTAATGTCCTTTGTCCCGCGATTGCAGTTGCTCATTCACCCCTATAATTGGGACATGACAATGCAATAACTGATGTGGTATCTTACCATTGTGGCTTTGAAAACTCGTAGATATATATGTGGTAGAATTTCAACCGACATATGCGGATTTGTTAAGGTTTTCTTCAAGGCCAACAAAGACTTAAATTATAAAAATAATTTAAAACTTAATCCATAGATTTAGATCTACGTGCTTATGTATAGCACCTATATTCATTCATTCATTAATTTTATGTCATTCATACAAATAGTTTCATTTATGCACTTTTTTTCTATGAAATACAACATTAATTCTGTGAATTTAATCACAGTAGATACTCAAATTACGCGTTCCCATTGAAATTTTAGGGAATTTCTGTTTTTGTGTTTCTAGTTGCAAGTCTTCTCAAAGTCACCAACTTATATTTTCATATATACATTCAACGCAACAACATATCTTTAAGTACCGCCTTAAACGGAATAGAATAAACGGAAAACTCAATTCTTGACATTTGCTTACAATATTCGAAGATTTTTTTTATCACAAGCTAAACAAAATTTCCACTCCACATTTAAATTAGCATTAAAGCGGAAAAAATATTGTGAAACAAATAATTTATTCAATTTATTCAATAACTTTCCAGGTTGATATTCCTTTATTTTCATTAATAAAAGATTAATCACTGTCATTTCGACATTACTTTCGTTTGTAAGCTTTGTCGATGCACACAATATACATTATGGATCAGAAACTTTCATGAATAAAATATGATTGGAGAGGGTACGGGATCGTTATAATGCAGTCTACAACTATAGTCTGTCTGTAAATGAGCCCTCACTCCTCGCACTTTTTGCTCATGCTTTTGGCAGCGCGTGATTATCCAGGCTACCGTTCTCCTCAGGGCTGTTTGAAACGGGATACTCAAGGTCCCCATCTCACACTCACACAAGTGCATATTTGTCTATATTTAAACGCTTCGGCGATGGGAAACTCCGCCGAGCAGGATCGGCCCTTTATCCATAACCATATCTGGTTTAATGCTTAATGCTTATTACTGCTGAAGTATAATGTTACAGAATCTTGCTATCAAAAAGCCAAGATTTATGAGTGGTTCCACTGCTTTTTGACTACAATGCCAGACGTGGCACAATATCTTTAAATTACAAAATCCTTAATTAATTACCATATATTCCAGATGTTCTCATATATTCTTAGATTTTTTTTGAATTGCTTATTTTATGAATACGCAAATCCAAATCTAAATAGAGTTTATCGATTACCAGCCCAATTTATCATAATTTTATTATTAGATTAATTTTTAAATTTAATCGTCGAGTGTAAAATAATGACCTCCTAATCTATTTCATTGTCACAGTGAATTTGATTATTTTAAGTAGTACAAAAAAAGATTAGTATCTGACTATATCATCATTGAATTTCAATTGAATCAAGTGATCACCAAGTTAAATTAAACAATTAAACATTACTAAAGTAATTTAAATGCAATAAAAGTAATATTAATAGGCGTGAGCGAGTAATATTAATAGCGTGTATATAAATGATTAAAGTATGGCATAAAGCGCTTCTCTCGAAGCTTCCTTCCTACGGGCTTCACGAGAAATTATGCAAGTGGATCACCAGCTTTTTGGCAGATCGGAGCATCAAGGTCGTTGTCGACGGTGCATGCTCTGACCTACAACTTGTCAATTCTGGTGTTCCACAAGGCTGCGTTCTTTCACCTTCTCTGTTTCTTCTGCATATCAATGATATGTTACAAATCAGTAACATTCACTGCTATGCGGATGACAGCACTGTAGATGCCCTTTACACCGGCCGTGCTAATATTTCTCGGGAACACGTCGACGAGTGTCGGAACAAACTTGTGTCTGAAGTCGAGACCTTGTTTACCAAAGTCTCGGACTGGGGCCGACTAAACTTAGTCCAATTCAACCCCAATGAGACTCAAGTTTGCGCGCAAAAAAGCCTCCTTTTGTCATATACCCTCAATTCGAGAATACTCTCCTCACTGCCACAGCCAGTATCGGGATACTTGGCGGCGAGATTTCGAACGTTGTTCAGTTCAGCGCTCCAAAAAGCTTGGACTGCTCAACAAGGCGAGACAGTATTTCACGTCGGCCCATCGCCTAAATCTTTACAAGGCGCAAATTCGGCCCCACATGGAGTACTGCTCTCACCTCTGGGCGGGAGCTCCCCAGTACCAGCTTCTTCCTTTTGGCTGCATTCAACGTAGAGAACAGAACTCAAAATTCCATCCTCACCTCCTCGATGTCTGGAAATCCACAACAGCGCGTTTCCTAAGGCATTTCCTGTCTCGCATAATCACTCTGTGGAACCAGCTTCAAGGTTTCCTCAAAGGTCGGCAACGCACCTGCAAGTCCTCGGACGTTGCAGATGTCCATTGGCGGTGTTAGTCACTTTCCATCAGGTGAGCCACCAGCCATTCAGGCGCAGGACCAACTGCTTAACGTGCTTTCCGAGGCATGGGAGTGTACACACTTTCACCTTCCAGACTCCGGGCTGCTACTGAGAATTTTCTTACAGAATTTTCTTATTGGCCCGACCTGGAAATTGAACCCAGGACCACCGGGTCTGCAGCCTAATATCTAGCCACGTGACCAACGAGGCAGTACCGTCCCATCGGATTATGAGAGCTAAGGAAAAGAGAGTGCACCTGTGTTTGCGCACACACTTGTGCACTATAATATCTCCTACGCAGTTGGCTAATCTCTCTTGAGATTGGCCGCCGTGGCCGAAATCGGTCTGGAGGACCTTACACCAAAATTATAAGGTACCTATACTTATAAAAAAGGGAAAAAGATTTTTCATAAATCGAAAACTATATATCATAAAAATAATTAAAAATCTATTTAAGCTTGTGTCAATGAAGCCCGTTCATACGATACCCCACATGACACGGTTAACTCAATTCAAAATTTGGACCGTTGTTCCTTGCATAAAGACCCTGTTTTTTTATGATTTAATTACAAATGTATTGTTTTCAGATTTTTCCCTATACTTATAGTATAAGACAGTATTACTTGCCAAATTTCATAGTTCTATATAGGTCAACGGGAAATACCTTATACATTTTGATTCCCTTGAGTGTCGAAATATACATTTTTTGCGGCTGTATCTTTATATTACGTTAACTTAGAAGTTTGATTTTTTCACAGCTTCAAGAGACCGTAGACCTGACTATATCGTTTTTTCAACTCGATACTTCCACGCGTTCTCGAGATAGAGGGTCTTGACAGACAGACAGACGGACGGACGGACGGACGGACAACAAAGTGATCCTATAAGGGTTCCGTTTTTTCTTTATGAGGTACGGAACCCTAAAAATAAGTGGATTAACGACTTCTTATGATAATAATTTTATTGATATATGAATATAATGATAATAAGCTTGAATCAAATATTATTTGAACATCAAATTGAAATTTCGTCCAAAAATGAAAAGCTGAGATTTTGACCAAACAATACTTCATATGAATACTTTAGCCTAAATCAAACACTAATTACAATAATTTTTCGTGAATGAACGTTATCATTTGATTTTATATTTATGAGAAGCTATTACGCCGATATTACAAGATGTTTGTTTGCAAAAATGATAAAACGACGTAGACGTCTGATAGTATGTATTAACAGCGGTTGATAGACTGACAAATCGTTTGACGCTATTCCTATGGAATTATTATGTACCTATTAATATAAATCCATGTAAAGTCGGCCCTAACACTCATATTAATAACACAGAGGTCACAACTGCATAACAGAATTAAATTCTTTTTATTTGTTGGCGTATGCCAACTATACCCACATAAATTCATAAATTTCCAGTTACTTATGTCGTTCCGATTTTTGAAATTACAAACGTTAACAGCTCTATTTTGAAATGAGAAGTATTTGTACGTGTGTGTATTTAGGTTATTGTTTTTTTTACTATTTAATCTTCAATATGAAACTTATATTAACTTATTTATTTTATTTAGACTTATAGTTTAATAAAATCGTCAGCGTCATCACCGGCTCGAACGTAATTTATACCGAAAAGAATCGGCGGTATTTACAGTAAAAAAAGTAAAATAACTTTTTTTTTACTTATAAGATTGTATTCTATACAATATAATTACGTTTTAAAGTATATTTAATAGCAGATCAATTGTAGATAGCGCAATTAAAAATTGACAAATGTATGCACATTGTACACTAATTGATGAAACATTCATTAGTTAAACTCGATTCAGTGTTATTCACAAATAAGCGGTGAACGCCCCGGTTTTATTATTTGTAGTTTAAACATAGATTATGTACGACAATAAACGAAATTAAACGTTTTTATGTATTATCTTTACACAGCATGAACAAAATACATTGAAAAATATGTTTTTTTTCTTTTGTTTTATTGTATAAGCATCTTCCTGTGACTTTTTATTATTATTATAATGGTTACATGAAAAGATAGCGTATTCTGTGAAAATTTCAATTAGCTGGCTATAACAGTTGTAAATATACAGTCTAGAAGCAAATAGACGGATAAATAGCGTGAGCTTATTAAAAGAGTTTCACCTTCTGTATGCGACACCCTAAAATGATGTAACAAAAACATAAATATTATTGATCGAATAATTCACAATACTACTACTTTTAAGCAGTGGGCGTGAGTCCGTCCGGTTGGAATTTTATTTGGAATTATCTCTTACGAATGACATTTACGGTCACTAAATATTTTTCAAGAAAATAATAACATGTTTGTACCAACAGTTAATATAAAAATAAATCTCTAAGTCTTATTGGTCTAACTAGCCTTTTTTGTCTTTAATTCCCGAACTATCGATTTCGATTCCAGGTTCAAGTCTTGGAGTTAGATTTTTGTCAGCGTTTTGGAAATCACATAAGGACCTGCACTTGATCTCGAGTCAAATTGATTGAAATAAGTGAACTGGAACATATTTCGACTCAATGAAGTAGTTCCTCATTTGGACTCTACGACGTCGAAAGTTTTTGATCCTGAAACGTAGATTTTTTGATGCTGCTTGGTAAAAAAAACACATATTAAAATAACAGTAATATTAACTAAGGAAAAGATACACCGAAAGCACATACATGTCTATAGAGATACGAATACAAGAAGATTGAAAATGTTTGAACACTCGCTTGAGCTGCATAGAGCTAACTCCAATGGAAGAAGGAATAAAGACACTCATATCCTAGATTTACATAATTTTTAAGATTTGCTAATAGCTCTGCTATACAATTATAAACTATACACCACAAATAGATCTTGTCTAACATTTATTTTTTTATAGCAAAGCACGATACCACGTAACTACTTTTAACCAGTTTAATTTTACTTTCAAAGTTCCGATAACAACTCCGCCGACATTTCCAAACGTTATTTTTTCACGAATTCATAATGAAAACTATATTTTTTTCCAGAAATCGAGCTATTATATCATATCTATTCAATGTCAAAGTTGTTATGTGTTACTTTTCCAGTGATTGGAATAGGCTAAACATGGTTTGCTTTTGAAATCTTGAAGTGGTCGATACATAGGTCCAAAAGATATTATTATTAGCTTTTTCTCTTTTTCTAGCCTGTATGTACGCTAGTTGAGCGCAAAATATTCTTGACGTTGGATGTCGGAAGGAAAATATTGAGATAAATTTGTGCTCGGCTTTGGTTTAAATTACCGTCATCATTACTGAAATATTAAATTTATGTGAATTTATTTCAATTTGGTATATTTTGAACATTTATTCTACTCTTATTTTCATTTTTTTTTAAAAGGGGCTTTATCTATGGCTTTTTATATAAAATAATCACCCCTCGTTGGTCGAAAGTCCACCATAATTCATTTATTCTAATAAAAATGAAAATGAGTGAAAATGAAAATGAAAGACTTCAAATAATACTTGGCATCATAGAAGTATAAGATACATTGTTTTCAATTACAATGGATTATATTTAATTTTTGGCTTGGTACAAAATTTGACAGTTACTTGGAGATTATACGCTACAAAGCTTCTATTATATGATTTTTTAATTACTTTGCTGTGCAATCATTTTCGGGTTCGTTGGAAATTACGAAAGATAGTAGTAATGAAGATTATCTGGATGTAACATTGCCATTATTATAATAAATAGAGCTTACTGTCAAAAAACGCGTTATTCGTTTTTGAAGTTTTACACGTGTGTTGTTATTGAGTATGGATGTAGATTATGATGGTTTTATATTCAATATATTTTGCGAGACATATAATATACAAAGTTTAGTCTTCTGTACTCCTACATACAAACTTAAACTATGCCAAATCTCACAGTCCACCGATAATTTTCGCGCAATATTTAAAAAAAATGTTTTAATTTTTATATTACATCGTGATCATAATTATAGTCTTACTATGGTCTTACTTGCGTCTTACTAATGTTACAAGTTTATAATAAAATAACAAACTTGAATAATATAGCTACTATTATATAAAATAGTTAATTAATATGTGAATAACCGTAGAGTATCATTTTATAATATTACTACTATAATCCGGTTCAACATAAGTTTTAACAACCACAATTTTCCCGAAATTATTCGAGGTTAATAATGAATGAATTTATTTGAATTTAAGTGAAACTGGAATAGTGAATAATATCGGAACATATTTGTAAATTGAAAAAAAAATATTTTTCCATACTTGTAATTTAAAGGAAGAACTGTGCACTCGATACAAATTAATCTGGCACTCAGAAACGTCGTTGCGATAATATTTATCTTTAAGCACTTTATTTAATACCTAGAAGTGTTAATGTTACAGTCATATAACAAGTTTAATAAAAACTGTAAACTGTCTTTCAATGGGGTTTCAAGATTATATACATAGGTTTTGTTTTTTTTTTAATCGGTGCCTAAATTAATTTATCTTCGATTACAGTTGAAACTTAGATTAAAGTTTAGCTTCGTGGTTTAAGTACATCATGGAAATAAAATATATCAAAACAAGTATATATATAATATATATATATATATAAACAAAATGTGAAATTAAACATTTTAAATCAATTTGCCTTTTAATTAACCTAATTTACATCTTTGTATTTATATTACGTTTCCCTTTTCGAATAAAACTTCAGTTGTTGATAAATTTATAGTTCAGATAAATATAACAATGAGTAAAACGAAATTGAAAAACCTTCTTGGAATCCAATAACAGAAATGAAATAATATTCATTCTCGCTAAGCACTTTTAAAAGTGTAAATAAAACATTATTATAAAAATTTGTTGTGACAATGGATTCAATATCTGGAGAGAATTTTCTATGTTTATATTTTATTAAGACAATATTATAACATTATTTATAACGTTAATGTCGTGAACTTTAGACTTTTTAAGTACAACAATGGGTACATGAATATGTCGTCTCCATTTTTATCTCAGGTGTACTTGTTCACGGAGCTATTTACTTCCCATTCCTCCATCACTTAGTTCCGTTATGTCTTTCGTACGTTTGTATTACACTGGCTCACTCACCCTTCAAACCGTAACACAAAACAAAATTCAATAAGTGACATTTACGAACACCAGTGCAGTTATTTTAAAGAAAATAGGTGGAAATTGTTATAGAAATATTTTATTATCCATCTATAATTTTTTAGAAGAATAATAGTTGACAAAGGCTTTTTAAGCGTCCATTAGTTAAACACAAACCCCGGCGCAATAGCTTGTACTTTAAAACTTTCAAATTAGAAACAAGTGTAAAGCGAAGCTGGACAGAAATAATATCAACCAGCTCTTAAACTTGCGTCATTTTACAATGAAGCTTAACTACGGCAATGGTGTTTTATGGGGGGTTTCGTTATTGCATTTACATATTTTGAAGTTTTCCTATTTTTATTCCGTATGTTATTTTGCCACAAATTTGTAAAAGATGTAAATGATATCATTATAAATACAATCTACAAATGGTATAAGCAAAGTCGCTAAATTCCTAGTTCTGTATATATACATATAATTTGTAAATACTTTGTGATAAGTGGCAGAACAATGTCGGTAAAACAAACTGTTTTTGTACGCTTTCAGGGCTAACGCAGGCTAAGCCTCAAGAGATACATTAACAACATACTAAGAAATTGTAGATCGTAAAAAAACTACAGGAAATTCCGCGTTATCATATGTCTATCTTCTAAGGTACAGTCTTTTTTATTGTATAGGTAGTAAATAGATGAGCATATGGTAAGTGGTCACCAACGCCCATAGACATTGGCATTGTAAGAAATGTTAACCATCGCTTTCATCGCCAATACGCCACCAACCTTGGAAACTAGATGTTACGTATCTGTAATTACTCTAGCTTACACTTCAAATCGGAACACTACAATACCAAGTACTGCATGTACATACAATTTTTATTTTATCCGTACGAATTCAAAACGGGCAGCTCTATATAATTACAATTAGACTAGCTTCCGCCCGCGGTTCCTTCTGCGTTTGAAGGAAACGCGTCTTGTGTAATTACCTCACTTATAATAAAGTTAAAGGACCAACAAACACATTTGACTTTTTACTTTTTAGGGGTTTTTTGTGTCAAATTTTAATTTCATTTTAGTAATTCATAATCAAGTAATACACATCTATACAGATAAACTCTCATTATAATATTAGTAGGATATTAATAAATACAAGCTGTGCCCCGCGGATAAATTATTTTATTACTATAATAACACACACGCGCACACACTCACACACACATATATATCCACACACACACACACGTATCGCTATTGGTAAAGAAATACGTAATTAACGATTTGAAATTAATTTTCATAAGATACTGTAGGGTTTACCGATCTTATATATAATAATGTATGTAATAGTATAATGTGAATCACTGCATCATAAAACGATTATTTATCACAAAATTAGGTGAAATAAAAATGTACAGACGGAACCAATAGATTTATATAGTAGTATAGATTAGAACTGACAAATAATTTACCATCAAGAAATGATAAGTCAAAAAGTTTACTCAAAATATTGATTTACGAATAAAAGCCGTTTAAAAGAAATAAATTGAAAAATGTATATCGAATAAGCTTAACCCTTACGTAAGCATAAAACAAAAACCATACTTACGTATGGTTACAGACATAAAGTCAAATTATTACTAAAAAATTTCTAACGATCGAAAATTTTCCACTTTTAAAGGACATTTAACAAACTTTATACGTATAAAATGTTTATTTAAATCCCTTGGGTAGGGTATGCGATTATTAAAACGTTTAAAGATAGTAATTACTCGGTTAACTATTGCAGCACGCGTGACCTTAACCTTATATTTATGTAGAAGCGTGTAATCGTCTTTCGCTGTTGGTTTTTTAATTAAATAGCTTACTAGCATTTAACAATGGCGAGCACGTTATCTTGAACATTTTTGTTTTCAACTCTTGACAAAAATTGGCGACAGTAATCCCCATCTATCCTTAGCTAAATTAAATCTTTATTATAAAAAATTAAATTACTGTTTTGAATCTCTAAAATATTTTATTCTTAATTTATTACATAGAAATTTTCGATAAAAATCACATAACCCAATGAAGCTTTAATAAATGATTTTCTTTTCATATTTCGTTATGTTTTGTAAAAACTTAACGAAACTGGACCAAACTATAACTTCTGTTTTCTTCGTACAGGAAATAAACATCATTAATCAGATGGAAATGCAAGAAATCGAGCCGAACCCATACGACTACGAATATCCGCGCTGGATACCCAACGAAACACCGCCTAACTATATGATACATATGCTAAAGAAACCACTTGTTGCTCATCGCTACCCTAAGCAGAAAGCTACCAAAGACTTAGGATATTATCCCCTTCAATATATTGAGGACAAGCCCAAGAAAGAAGACAATGAATTTGATAACATTTATGCAAAGCAAGACCGACCCAGTCCATTAGTTGTCAGTGAGCTCAAGGAATCGTTCGCCTTGACACCTCTCGACAATGGATATTACAAAAAGGCAACAACTGATTTAAAAACAAGTAAGTAAACAAGGATATTTTATTGTATACTCTCCACTATCTTATTATTTACCCATAGATCGCATGTCCTGTCTACATCAAGAGAAATGTAATCATTTGCATTTTTTGCTTATCATTTTGTTTTGTAAACCTATGAACATAAAATAAATAAATTTACATTTCAATATAAGGTTAACAAGCAATTTAACACCGATTTAACAAATATAATTAATTTTAATTTGTATATATTTGCTCCTAGTTATTTATTTAGGGTGTATTATTTGTTGAATATTTATTTATACTGTAAAGTACAGTAACAGCCTGTGAATGTCCCACTGCTGAGCTAAGGCCTTTCCTTTTTGAGGAGAAAGCTTGGAGCTTATTCCACCACGCTGCTCCAATGCGGGTTGGTGGAATACACATGTGGCAGAATTTCAGTGAAATTAGACACATGCAGGTTTTCTCACGATGTTTTCCTTCATCATGAAGCACGAGATGAAATATAAACACATAAAAATTCAATGCTGCTTGCCCGGTTATGAATCACGGTCATCGGTTAAGATTCACGCGTTCTAACTAATAGGCCATCTCGGCTTACTATTATACTGAACTCACTAGAATAAATGCTTTGTTAGAAATTCTTTGTATATACGTATATTCAGCCAACAGTTGAGCAAGCTCTCATTAACTAGAGAGGTGAGGATATTTTTACGTGTCGGACTTTCATATAATGGGTGGATAACGAATTAAAAAAAATTGCAATAACCGTCTTTAACGAATAAACTGAGTCATAACGTAACGAAAATAGTCTAAAAAAATGTTATCACCGCAATCAATTCATATAGTTTAGATTATTCTATCCCGATGACAAAAACAAATCAATAAAAGATCATAATTACGTTATTTCAATGAAACGATCTCAAACAGACAAATAATAATGATAGTATCACAAAAATACAATGAACACTTTAATATGACGAATCTTTCTAGAAAAATTTCACAACAACGTGTTTGGTTAATTGGCGTTGCTTCTTTAATATTCTGATTACAAAACGACCCATAGATGACCGTTCACTGGAGGATACCTATTATCCTCTCTTTAACGTGAATATTAGTGTATTTCATCCGACACTTGCAGATTTCATCAGGACACATTCAATAATTCGCTTAACGATTAACGAACCTTTATTAAAATATATTTATTGATTTTTATATTTTTATATTCACTCATAAAGACAAACAGCGGGCTGATGACACCTGTAGTTTAGTTTAATTCTCAAAAAAGTATAAATCCTTATCAAAATAACATATTAATTTTAAACGTTTTATGTTAATAAATATCGCTACGCAAATAAGCGTATTGTACTAAGCTTTGTGCATATACATATATTATTATTACTGCATTGAAAGGGCGAAAAGATCGAATAGCGAATGTTTATATCTTATCATTGGTTAAAATATGCACGGGATAAAATACTTATTTTACCCGTACGAAGTCGGACCGGGCAGCTAGTACAGTTCTATACATATAATAAATCTGTAACTGGTCGATGTCTGTACATGGAAGATATATGAGTAAAACTTTTATCGGGGGTCTTTATAAACCCAATAGAACCCAAAACAATGATTAATAGAATTTTTGTCTGTTTGTCTGTGCGTTTGTGCACGCTAATCTTAAAAACGGCTTAACGGATTTGAGTGCGGTTTTCACTAATGTATTGTGGCTAACTTCACTTAACATTCAGTGTTTGTTTTATTTCAATCGGTTCATAAATAATAAAGTTATGTCAATTTAAAGATACACGTACATTACATTACAGTACACAGATACATTTATTAAAAAATGGTTATGGTCAAACTGAAAAGAGATTAAATATTACATGTAATATACACTTTTGCTTATAATTTATCCTATATTTTGTCCTATAATTTTTAATCTCTTTATTTATTTATTAAAAGTTTAGTATCACTACTAAAAATCCATGAATTATTATCTGTAGGAAAAGTACGCGTACTGTTAGTTGTCAAAATCAAAAAGTTTTGTTAACAATTTCGTGTTTTCAGTAGCTTCATGTGTTGTTTTTGCATAACAACTAATATTGCATATATATTGTGTGTATCTTTATGATCTCATCTTATATCTTTCATAACAGTACGCTTTAAGTCTGCGTGTGAGCAAGTCAGTTAACTCAGTGACAATAATTAATACGTAAATAGTATATAGGTGTATAAACAAAGCCTAAAAAACAACTATAACAATAATACATGGTTTTAGAAGTGCTTGCTTTAAACATCAACGTGGTATATCACTTCTTAAAACTTTAAATAGGTATAATTTTTTTGTAAATTCATGTTTCCTGTCAAAAGTTTTAAAACGGCAGATAAAAATTCAAACGCTTCACCTACCGAAGTTTTTTCTAAATAACGAAATAAATAACAATTTAACGAGGAAAAAATGGCAACTATAAAATAATGGCAAGTATTAGCCACTGGATATATATAAGGAGTATTAGCCACTGGTTATGTATAAGAAGTGTAAATAGAGAAAAATAGCAATTTTGTTACACTCGATTGGTGGAAAAGGTGTCGAAATGTTCAATTCATTCAATATTAAAATAACAGAAATTACTTCAGAAGACCTCATTAATAAATGTAACAAGTATTTCGAACGGAGGAAAAATTTCACTATGGCCTGACATGTATTCTTTATGAGAAAACAAAGCAAACACGAAAATATAACCAACTTTATTGCGAGTCTAGAAAATTTCAGCTTAAAATGCGATTTCGTTGAATTAATAGTCATTGGTCAGTGATAAATTTACAGCAAATATGTGTTAGAGTAGCTCGCCAAACATCAAAGATTATTACAACGATCTGATCTGTCACTAAAGAAAGCTATAGAGATAGCTAAAATTGTAGTGATCAAACAACAAAATACGGAGCACATACATAAAAGCACTGAGACGTCGTCATCACCGTCATCATCTAATGAATATCAAGTGATGAAGGGGGAGTAAAAGGGTTAAACAACACACAGTACAGAATAGAGAAGATGTGCATATTCCTACAAACTCAGACGGGTAACTAATTAAGAAGAGAACAAAATTGTGAAACGTGGTCTATTTGCCTTATCCCAATATAAACTGAATAAAAGTATTTTGAAATCTCTCAGTTTAATTCAATTGGTCTTTGGGTACGTCAAGCTTGCAACAGCATAATCATGAATAGGTAGAAGTAGATCTGTGCGATCATAATTTAAAAGACAATGTTGATGATGACCCAATGACCTCAATACGGCAAACACTCACACGGCAAGCAAAGTATATTCGAAGAAAACTCCCTGGTTTTTAATATAATCACAATAAGGGATGACAATATTATCAAACATGATATTTGGTTCCATCTGCCAATAATTATGGCTTGAAATCTACTAGGGTTGACATTAAGAGCTAAAGATTTCTCACTCTACTCAAGAATGATATTGAAGTCATTATTCATCCTTGCGATAGCCATAGGAGACAAAATTATAATTAAGTCTACTAAGATATTGATTTTATATATTTTAAAAAAATCAATGCAAAATTTATAATGGTAGAAATATGAGAAATGATAAAAATAATAATGTATTAATTTATATAATATGAATGTGCAGCCTTCTTAATATTCAATATTTTAGTTTGTTATAGATTTGCTACTGTAATCATATTCTTATTTGCTTGCCTTTTAATTGTATTTGGTTAAAAATATAAATAATATATAAATCATTTATTTACTACGCTTTATTGGTCTTACTCAATGTTATGTGTTATTTTATATACATAATGCTATCACAAATAAGTGTCATCTCATTTTTGTTTGTTAAAAATAATTAATGAACACTTAACCTACCAGAGCGGTCAAATAACTGCTTTTGAACCTTTAATCAAAATTGTTATATAGGTGCTTTTTTGTATATTATATACTTTTTCTCTCATTGAGATATGTGTGTCAAGTTCAATACACAACATTTGTTTTAAATCCCCTTATTTTTTTGTTTAGTTAAAGGATTATGCCTTGATTAAGTCTGATTTTATTTAGTCTCTGACAGAAGAACCTTTTCTTTTACTTTATACACATAAAAGAACATAAATCTATAGCAAAAAACGAATTAATAAATAAATTATCCATACATATAAATAAAATTGAAGTTTCTGTCTGTGATTTCAAAATAACTGCCTGTTTTAAAGGTTATATGGCTATTTACGATTTACCAAAACCAAAGCAATATATATTTTTTTTTTATAGTTTGTCTGTTTGTTCAGGCTAATTACTATTTGTGTTTTTTGATTGAATTAATAAATATGTATTTCGAAGTTTTAGAAACATTTTTTTTTTTTGAAGAGTTGGGTGCGAAATTAAAAATATACAATATCTGATATCAATATCTCCTAGGGAGATATATATTTTTTATACGAACTTCAATATGTTAGTGAAGTTTTGATAAAAAAACATATTCCATTATTGCCATGTGTACCACTTAATTGGTAGTCCCTAAGTTTGACCTCAACCTGACCCTTAAACCCTAAAGAGCTAGTTTTGTTTAATCTAAGTTTGATAAAATAAAAAAATAAATTCGTACGCTTGCTCATTTACATTAGTAACTATATCTAACGTCGTGGATAGATGACCGAGGTATTTAAGCAACAGAATTGTAGATCAGAAGACATGTTCATGCTTCTTACTTTAAAATCACATACCAATCCAAATTTCAAATAATCGTTTATTCTTTACTTATGCTTAAGCGCGAGCGAAGCCGCGGGCAGCTTCTAGTTCTATAATAAATTTAGTTGTCGTAATTATGCTGCTAGTATTACCGGTTTCTCGAACAACGTAATATGAGCTAATTGCATCTTAGAATACTCCATCTATTCTGTTGTTGCATTGAAAATAGTATATTGTAGAAATCTATACTAATAATTGTATAGTACTAATTATATATATTGTATATAATATAATTAATACTTCACAAATATATATAAAATTTACCTTATATTAGGATTTTCAGTTATTCCTATTGATAAGAGAGGATTTTCCCTTGATATTTAATTTCTAAAGAGTAAGACTTCTGTTTTTAAACTTTAAGAAAAATAATATATAAATAAGGTCCTCCAGACCGATTTCGGCCATTGCGGCCAATCTCAAGAGAGATATGCCAACTGCGCAGGAGATATTATAGTGCACAAGTGTGTGTGCAAACACAGGTGCACTCCCTTTTCTTTAGCTCTCATAATCCGATGGAACGGCAATCCGACACGACCGGAAAGAGTTCAGGCGCAGGACCAACAGCTTAACCTGCTTTCCGAGGCACGGAAGTGTACACACTTCCAACTTCCAAACTCCGGGCTGCTACTGAGAATTTTCTCACAGAAAAATCCAATAACTATTTATTGGCCCGATCTGGGAATTGAACCCAGGACCACCGGGTCTGCGGCCTTATATCTAGCCACTAGACCAACGAGGCATTATACTTATATATATACTTTATTTAATCATGGACTTTATATGTATATTTTCTAAAATTATACATAGTAATTAAACATAATCATGGACTTTAATATACATATTATTTTCTAAAAATGCTCCAACAAAATAAAAAAATGGTATGGTCAGATTCATTAATACTCTTAAGCCACAGACATAGTTCACTTGATTACCTTCAAACCTAAGGATTACGTGAAAGAGCTACTTGATGCTCTTAAGTTAAAATCCCTTGGGAGCCTACGTTAATCAGTTAGGATTTATATTCACAAACACAAAAAGAATCAGTAAAGGCAGTATTCGTTTCGCAGTTTACATATTCCGATTTTTTGTTGGATCGCTTTATTTGTCTGTCAGGTGTAATATTTAAAATAAAATTCATCCTGAAATCAAAAACGTAATTAAGGATTTTATTCTTTACTTTAGAAGCAGTTATTCTACTGCAGGCTATAGGCAGAACGTTCGCAGTTGCAGCCATCCGAAATATTCTTACAAAATTAAAATTGTACTACATATAATAAAATAATACGAAAGATATGTAAACATTTATTAGATTCACATTAACTGAAGCAAAAAGTTCTCGAGTGTATCGAGCGAAGCAAAATCCACCGACGGAAATTTGCCGTACTAGGCTAGAGTTGCCTGTTTAGAAATACGCCTCTGTTTCGTATAAATAATGTCGTATCGTGAGCTATTGTAGTATTTTAAATAATCGTCGAAGGTCTATTATTTAGATAACCCTCATATTAAATTTAAGTCTAGTGTTAAGTACTGAAATATTTATTATAAATTTATTTTTAAAAATCATATTCATTTAACAGTTACAAGGACAGTAGTACAAAGAACAATAAATAAAATAAAATATTCTTTATTCCAGAACAAGGTTCCATATTGACATTAAATAATAATAATTAAAATTACAATTGGAATTAAATTAAAATTAAATTGAAATAATTAATTGAAAATAAAGATAACATTGATAATTTTTGGCGAAAATTAGTTTGTTTTATTTTATAGCTGATTCGAACAGTACAGTTATAGTTGACCGTAACTTGTCGCTCAACATAAAGATTAAAAATTGAAAATTAACTCTACCAAAGACGAATGATGATTATGAACTTAATTTGAACCGATATATTTTGTTTAATTTGATCAATTAACCTGCAAATATTTTGAATTTAGAAAAGATTAATGTTCATACATTGACGACAACAACCCTAAAATTAAACAATAATGATCAATCTAGAATCTACAAATAAATATTATAACAAGAATTACTTAATAGCTATCTTAAGTTCCAAAACTCAAATAATGCAATTGTTTAAAGATAATAATTTATGAACCAATCTTAAAAATATATATAAAAGAAAATTTCAACTTCCGAATAGGATACAGAGCATTTAAAAGGTTAAATAAAACTAGAAAATATATGGTTTATTGTACTACACCGAGAAACGTATATTTAACGAAGCCGAAGAATATTATATTACAATTGGTGTCGTGCATCGGACCAGCTTTAGAAACATCGCAGTATTTATCACCAGTAAATATAAGTAGATAGTTTTATCAGTTCATTCAGGGCCCTACTTATAAACGACTATATAGTTAAACAGCTATTGGTCTCTTTCTGGCAGTATTGATTTGACATTTGAAAGAAGATGACACAGCATTGTTAAACTAATCACCCGCTAAGCAACTTTTGTAAGTAAGGCCGTTTATCTGAAAATAAAATGTGACATAAAAAATGAACAGAAGCAATGGATAATACTATAATATCGTAACCCGGTTTAACTATTATATGTAGCGGAACTTTACAAATAATTGTTATTTTCACAAAACAGTTATTAATTAAATATAAAAATTCAAAAAATATCCTCACAATGATTGATGATTTCTGGATCATCTTAATAAGACACATACCCTGTAATTAACTGCCATTGGAACATTGTTATTTTCCTAATTTTATATTTGAGATCAATAATTGTTCTGTCATTGCCATAAATGGATGGGAATGATGAGAAATATGTATCCGCCATGGGACACCCAACCGATGTGAAACATTAAAATGTATGATTATAAAAGAAATTATAATTAAAGAAAACCAATAAATAAATACTGATTAAAACAAACAAAAACATAGAATAACGTTAGTCAGATGTTACTTTCTTCGTACTATTATGATAAAACGTATGATTATAGCAAAGAGCTATGTGGTATAGGCGCCACACCATGTACAAATGAATAGAGAGTGGCGGCGGAGAGGGGGCGCGTTGCCATAAAAGAGCGTCATGCCGTTTTCAGAAGCAATATTCTTCCAACGACATGTTAATGTATGTCAATAGAATAATTTGACATTCTATTGACCAAAAAAGCTTATGACACTAATTGACAGAAGTAGTAAGTAACAGCCTCTACACTGCTGGGCGAAGGCCTCCTTTATCCTCTTTGCTGAAGTGGAGGAGACCACGCTACTCCGTTACGTACGCGTTTTGTGGATAAACACATTGGGGGAAAACATCCAACATATTATATTTTTCTTCACAGCCAAGTACGAGATAAACTAATTAAGATGGATAATTAAAACATTGAAATGAATAAATTCAATGTCAAAATCTTTATTCAATATAAATATAAGAAGCAATCAAATAAGAATGTATTCAATACTTCTTCAATTTATCTTATTACTTTTCAAAAAATATTAACTGCCGGTTTGTAAAGAAAACCTCAGGCTTGAGAAGAACCGGCGAAAAAAACTCAAAGGAGATTTTTCCAACAATTTTTGAGCATGAATCTTTTTATTTTAAGAGTCCAGGAAGCAATCCTTTCATTAACCATACGTGCTATATAATATTGAATATTATGTTATTTAGTTAAATATGTTAGGACTATTTTAACTAGCGATTCTGAGACCAGCAGTTACTGTCATAGATTACTAGTATTTACTTTTTGTTGATTACATATGTAACAAACGAAATGACTCTTAAACATTTCGCGATAAAAATTATACAAGAAAAAAAATTCACAGTCCTTTCTATAACAAAACTTGTAAGGAAACGCGAATATAATATATTTAACATTTAGAAGTAAAAGTGATTTTAAATAACCTCAAATTGGTCTTCATTAAAGTAAAACAAAAAGCCGAGATGGCCCAATGGTAAGAACGCGTGAATCTTAACCGATGATCGTGGGTTCAAACCCGGGCAAGCACCAATGAATTTCATGTGCTTAATTTGTGATTATAATTCATCTCGTGCTTGACGGTGAAGGAAAACATCGTGAGGAAACCTGCATGTGTCAAATTTCACTGAAATTCTGTCACATGTGAATTCCACCAATCCGCATTGGAGCAGCGTGGTGGAATAAGCTCCAAAACCTTCTTCTCAAAAGAGGAGAAGAGGCCTTAGCCCAGCAGTGGGACATTAACAGGCTGTTACTTTACTTTTTTTTTAAAGTAAAACTATCATACAAATTGATCTAATTACTCAATTAGTCTACTCAAATTAAAAATTTTAATAACACAAGTCACGCCAATAATAAATTAGTGACTACTTTTCGACCCACAAAATGGTGGTTTGAAACTAGCGCGTGTAGTATGCTGTTGTACGGTTAAAGGAATCTCCTAACTATATATAAATTAACTTAGTGTGCGGACGTCACATATAATAGACAGTATTGACAAAAAAACAGACAATAAAAGTGAAAAATTACATATATACAATATATAAGCTATGATAATTAACTTTCCTTAATGTGTCGAACATAGTATTTTAACATATGTCAAATTATATTATAGAGTGTGTACAACAGAATCAGTACCCTATGATTTATTTTTAGATCCGCCACAACCCGTTGAGGAACAAAGCAAAGAACTGGTAACCGTGGTTGAACCACGTCAAATACGACAAAATCCGAACTTGAGTAAAAATAAAGCACTCGTAGCTGGCAACCTGGAGAGGCTTCGCACTGGATTGTAAGTACAACTCTCGTATTTATTTTCATTACACATCTGCATTTATTTAATCATATATCATTTGATTTACTTCCTGTTACATATCTCTTATATTATATTCAATTAACACCTAAAACAAAGGCAATATCGTCCTTCTTATTCCTTTAGATAATCGTTTTTGAAATATAACTTGTATTATATTTAGTAATTATAGCATGACGGTCAACTTGATAATAATTATTTCGATTATTATGTATATAACACATTTAAATTGTCTTACATATCTTTATCTTTATGAAGGCTTTGGTAAACTACGTTTACGTAAATATGCTTGTTATACTCGTAATTATCACGGTCATCGAAGGAAAATAACGTTGAAATAACAAAAATAAATAAAATGAACTTGTAACATAACTTTTCAAACTAATTACAAATTAATCAATTGCATTTAAGCGTAATCATTGCAAACTTATAAAGAAAAAGAAATGGTTGACGAAATCATTACTTAAAAATGATGTTTAAGACTGTATATTTTATTTTTATTTTCATTCTAAAAATATACAGACAATTCGATTTTAAGTTAATATTCTGATTATGTCAAAAGATAGTTAATTTTTTCGATCAACCCTCATTATTTATAAATTAATTATTTCTATTAAAGTAACGTTTTACTATAAAAATCATAAAACGTGGAAAGGAAAAACACAGACTGCAATATGTAATCCATTTTCAAAAGCCTGATTTCAATACTTCTCGTGAAAACCTATGAATTTCAAAAATAATATATTTTAATGAAAGTTTACTCTACAAATATTAAATTGCTCTTAATGTCGTTAAATACAAAACGATCCAATTACTTACAAGATAAATTGACACCGAAGTCTCAAAGTAATATAATGCACTTTCATATACACTAGAAGCCATAAGAAGCAAGTACAATTCGTCTTTCAATATCGTGAAACTCTTGAAAGGAAATGTAGGTTGATGAATTGCTTTCATTTTCAATAACGTTGAAGTTTCAACTCAAAATGAGATATGTCTTTAACATAAAATTAAAACAAGTTTTACACTTCATAAGTTTTTATTACAAGTCGTATATTCGTGAGAGATCCTTGGAGTTATTAAAATCATTAAACTACAAGCATGAAAAAAATACAATCAGGCGAGTATTGCACTTACTTTCAAGGTGATAAAAGAAAGATGACGTCGTACTCCTTTTCAATCACTCTACAATATGCATGTTGTTAAAGCTAGATATTAAAATATTTTAGCTTTTATATTGAATGTTTTTATTCTTGAGAATAATAATGCTTATTATATTAATATATCGTCTATTTTATTGCCTACTTTTTATTAATTAAATATATTTTAAAAGATATTTATAATAAATATTTTTTACGAAAGAAAAAAATGAAAATTAGACGAAAAATATTTTCTTTTTGTAATTTCAATTTTAGTTCTAAGGAAAAACGTTCTATTTAAATAAAAAAAAAAAACGTAGATGTCATAAAAATGTTATATTCAATTTAGTAGCCGTCGCTGTCGGAAATATGCTATCAACTTCAATTTCCTACGTTTTCCAGGCAATTTATAGTTGAGTGACATTCGGCTAATGCAGTTAAAAGGAAACCTCGTTGTGCCACAAGTGGGTACGAGTACATGTGTACGTTTTATCGATAAACTTATATTACGACTGTTAACTGATAAACTAATTAATGCCAAAACTTGTTCGTTTAAAATTTTATGTATTTAAAAAAATCGAATTTAAATTTAAAAAATACCGGACAAGTGCGATTCGGACTCGCCCACCGAGGGTTCCGTAGAATTTTGTAGGTACATATTAGGTCCTTACATATAAAATTGGCGTTTTGTACGGGAGGAATATAAAGTCAATTTTTTTTTATAAAATGTATTTAATTAATCAAAGTATGCATGTTATTATCTATGCACTTTTGCCATCTCATAGACTACTCATTGATCCCTTTACTAAAAAAACCATGGGGGCGAGAATCAATAAACTCTTTGAAGGCGGCTTGGACTGCCGCATCGGAGTTGATTTTTTTTCCTTGTAAGAAATTGTCCAAATTGCGGAAAAAATGGTAATCTGTTGGAGCAAGGTCCTGGGAGTACGGTGAATATCACAGACATTCCAATTGTAGCTCATCTAACTTAGTGCAACACCAGCGCCGTACACATCATTAATCCTTCGAGCTGTTTACTTGGTGGTAGAGCTTTGTGCTAGCTCGTCTGGGCAGGTACCACCCACTCATCAGATATTCTATCGCAAAACAACAGTACTTGGTATTGTTGTGTTCCGGTTTGAAGGGTGAGTGAGCCAGTGTAATTACAGACACAAGGGACATCTTAGTTCCCAAGGTAGGCGGCACATTGGTGATGTAAGCGATAGTTAAAATCTTTTACAATACCAGTGTTTATGGGCGTTGGTTCACTGGACCACTTACCACCAGGTGGCCCATATGCAATAAAAAAAATTCAAAGTGGTCAGTACGACAAAACGCTAATTTCATATATAAGGACCTAATATTTAGGATTATGTTTAATTACAAAATTTTAAATGAAATAAGCAGGTATACATATCAGTGCAAACTTTTAGGTACTATATACACGAAAATGATTAGGTACCTAACTATAGTTATAAAAAAGGGAAAGGTTTTTATTTTTTCATTCTTCGTCATAAATCGAAAACTATACACCATAAAAATAATTAAAAATCTGTTTAAGCTTGTGCCAATGAATCCCTTTCAGACGAAACGAAACGAGAACTCAATTCAAAATTTGGACCGTCGTTCCTTGCATAAAGACCCTGTTTTTTAAAGATTTAATTACAAATGTATTGTTTTCTGATTTTTCCCTATACTTGTAGTATAAGACGGTATTACTTACCAAATTTCATAGTTCTAGGTCAATGGGAAATACCCTATAAGTTTTGATTCCCTTGAGTGTCGAAATATACTTTTTTGCGGCATAAATGGCCGTATCTTTTTTTTACGATAACTTAGAAGTTTGATTTTTTCACAGCTTCAAGAGACTGTAGACGTGACTATATCGTTTTAATTTCAAATCGATACCTCCACGCGTTCCCGAGATAAAGGGTCTTGACTGACAGACAGACGGACAGACGGACGGATGGACGGACAACAAAGTGATCCTATAAGGGTTCCGTTTTTTCGTTATGAGGTACGGAACCCTAAAAAGACAAGAACATTATTAACACAAAAGATTAGCATTATCACAAAACATCCAGTGGCCCCGCACTAGCCTGTCTTGCGGGTACCAATGCGGGTACCGGTTACACTTTCGCACGTTTAAACAAAAGCTCGGACGACATAAAATCCCATAAAAAAAATTAAAAAAAAAATCTTTATACAAAATGCAGTACAATATATATTAAATATATAATAATATATAACACCTAAGGAACAAAAAATAAATAAAATAAAAGAAATAAATAAATAAAATAAAATATAATCAGAGTAATTGACAAGAGATGTTTATATAAAATATGCATGTGCTAATTTAGTGAAAGTGGAGCTTGAATTATAGTATCGAAGTTATGAAGAATGGTGCCAAAGATGTTCAACCGCGTCGTATGTCATGGAATTTAACCAGTCAAATATTTTTTGTTTTGCTTCGCGAATATTGCATTTTTTGATATTGCATAAACTGGTAACTTTATTATATATGGAGTACTCTTTAAATATACTGAAGCGTCTAGCAAAGGGAGTGCTTATGCGTGGTACTTCAATTTTTGTACACTCGTCGCTTAATAAGATTTTGATAATCGGCCGAATTTAAAACAGTTTGGTGAACCTTAGCAGCGGTTTTAAATATAAATAATTTACGCACGCTAAGTAGATCGATTTCCGCAAACAACCTTTGAGTCGGATACCTAAAAAGGCTTCTTAAGCATCGTTTTAAGCACGGATCTCTGGGCTCTGTCTAATTAAAGTATCTTTACTTTAGTCTTTGATGAACTTCTCCAGCTTGTAATACAGTAGGTGAGTAATGACTGTGTCAAAGCAAAGTAAGCAGATTTGAATATATCTCTCGTTGCCGAGACACGAAGAAGGCGCATTATATTTGCTGCTTTACGTATCCGAGATGAAAGGGATTTTATTTGTGCTTTAAAGCTTAAATTGGAGTCAATAATTACGCCTAGGTACCTGACAATATCAGTGGAGTTTATAGATTCATAGCTGCATCTATCCAAAGAATTACACTTGTGTAATTTTATAAAGGGTGCGATATACGATGATGAAGCAGATGTTTTATAAAAACATAGAAAATTAGTTTATCTGTAATTTAATGTCAGGAGATTTGACTGAAGCCAACCTAATGTCTACAATAACGCATTCAATAACGCTTCATCCTACGACCCTCCTTCGTATGAAATAGCTGTGTTGTCTGCGTAGCAAATTACTTCTGCATCTGTACAGTAGTGTATGTCATTCATAGACATTATGAATAAACTTGGGTCATCACTTGCATGATTTTCAATTCTAACATACTCTTTCCTATCAGTGAGATAGCTCTTGAACCATTCCAGAGGAAGACCCCTTATTCCGAATTGGTTTTCTAATTTTCGCAGTAGAATTGGAAATGATACAGTATCAAATGCCTTGGCCAAATTGAGGAAGATACTCGTACCTATACTGTATCTGTTGTTATCAAGTTGTCTTGCAACAGTAAGCAAATTAAAAGCATCCTCTGTCGATCTTCCGCTTCTAAAGCCGAACTCCCTTTCGGAAATCAAGTTATTTACCTCAATGAAATTAACGAATCTCTTATTAACTACTTTTTCTAAGAGATTTGAGAAAGCGGACCGGAGTGAGATAGGCCGATAACTTTCAGCGCTATATTTGGATCCACTTTTATAAACTGGCGTAATAGAAGCAATCTTCCAAGTATTTGGAAATACACCCTTAGATTGGACTGTAAGCTTAAATTTAGGACTTTTGTTAGAGGTGGTACTATTACTTTTCGGATTTCCTTTAATATGGCGTTGGGCAAATCATCTATACCTGGAGCTTTATTCGTTTTAAATGAGAGTATATACGAGTCTACTTCAGTCTCATCGACAGGCTGCAGAAAGAAAGAGTTAAGGATATATTTGCTATTTATATTTAATGCTAATGCTTCTTCATATGTATGGAGGTTGCTTAGGATATCCTGGTTTAGTCCTGGCCTGTTTTAGTCCCACCGTGGAGATTTCACAACACAAATTCAGAGAGACATGAGAACTTTGGGTACCACTAAGTGATAGTAATTCTTTGGACTCTTTTTTCTTGCAACTTAAATAATATATTGATTTTAAAGTTTTCCATAGTTTCTTAAAATCTTTGGTGCTATTGGAGAGTTCAGTGTTCTCGTACTTAGACTTTAGTTTACGCAGTAAATTGTTGCAGAGGTTTCTGTAACAATTTCTGTACAGGGTATATGTAATGTGTAAGTGTAGGTCATTTGGTGAATTTCATGTATTCATGTGAAATCGATCTCTGTGTTTCATGCAACGCAATAGCTCAGGAGTGATCCATGGCTTGATGTTAAATTTTGAACGACTTACTTTTCGCGTATGCTTATTAATGATTTCATCAAGTCGGCTACTGAAATCTTTCACTACTTGGTTTATATCAGTATTTTCAAGGAGCGTTGTCCAGATATCTGAGCTACCGATTACACCCACAGCATTTGCAACCGAGCTTACAAAAATATGGTCAACACATGCTTGTCCTCTTGTAGGTTATATCAATTTAACATTTTTTTTCTATTAATCCTTAGCATTTATTATATTGTTCATAGTTTTTAAAGCATCTATGCTTGAATGTATAAATAGTAGTATATTTTCTGCCAAACCTTCGTTCAGTTTTAAGCAAAAATATTTCTTGGCTTGAGAAATAAAAATATAATACGTCAATAAAAATATAATAAATGATTTTATTACTATAATAACACACACTTGCATACACACACATACACATACACACACACATACGCATACACACACATACACATACACACAAACACACACACACACACATACATATACACACACACACGCACACACGCACACACATATGGCTACTGGTAAAGAAATACGTAATTAACGATTTGAAATTAATTTTCATAAGATTCCGTAGAGTTTACCGATCTTATATATGGCCTAACATTTGCGCCATCACATGTTCTTTGTTTGTACCAATTTTCATCAAGATTGGTCAAGCCGTTCTTGAGTTATAAGAAGACATACAGACAGACAGACAGACAAAATTAAAAAAATAGTATAATGTGAATCACTGCATCATAAAACGATGATTTATCACAAAATTATGTGAAAAAAAAATGTACAGACAGAACCAATAGACTTATATAGTAGTATAGATATATAGAAATAGATATATAGAAATAGATATATAGATATAGATTTTATATATTTTCAATGTATGTTTGGTTTACATATATACTCTATTTATTTGTGTAATATTGCTATCTATAGTCAGCTTACGAACGTTTAAATTTCTCGATAAATATTTGTCTAAATTGAATATTGACTGTATTATAAAATAAAAAAGAACAATCACAAATCACAGTAACATGTTATTATCTCGCCTCAATCTCGGATAGTAAACGTACCAGCGTAGTGTATTTAATCTTTTTACTTTCCTATTAGAGAGGCAACGTAGATTGAAAATCCTTTATAATTAAGATTTCCCTGTACCTCGGCATTTTAAATACCTTGGAACATTTATGTTCAGTAATATTTAAATATAAACTTAAAAGTAAATGCAAATATAATTTTCGATATAGCGTTTGAATTTATTTAAAGGATTGAAAATTATTTTATTCAGGATATTTCTGTCTATTGAGTCATATTTACTGAAGTGAAAAGAATTTATCAGCACGAACGATCCGATTGATCATTGAAAATATATCTCAATTCAATTTTGAGCTTTACTCAAACAATGACTTTATTATTTAATAAACTCAATAAGCAACAAAAAAAAACGAATAAATATGTAACTCAAGATTTTTAAAAATTTACCCCCCAAGAGGGTGAAATAGGGTTTGAAAATTTGCATGGGAACCCCGTAATTTTTGAAGTTAGAAGCATGAAATTTTGTATACAAGCCTCTCGTTGGTAATAAATAATTACTTATTTAAGGGTTTTTGAAAATCGACCTTCTAAGAGGGTGAAATAGGGGTTGAAAGCTTGTGTCGCGGGTCCGTCATTTTTCATGTAAGAGCATGAAATTTAATATACTAATTTCTGGTTAGGTTATGTAAGAAGCTTGAAATTTTATACACTAGCTTCTGATTAGAAATAAATAAATACGTATTTGAGGGTTTTGTAAAAACCACCCCGCAAGAGAGTGAAATAGGGGTTGAAAGTTTGTATGGCGGGTCCGTCATTTTTCATGTAAGAAACATGAGTATGTATATACTAGCTTCTGTTTAGAAATAAATAAATACGTATATCAGGGTTCTTAAAACTACCACGCAAGAAGGTAAAATACGGGGTTGAAAGATTGTATGGTGGGACCGTCATTTTTTTATGTAAGAAGCATGAAATTTAATTTTAAAGCTTCTGAGCAAAAAAAAATGCAAACGTATTTTGTCATTTTTAATAATTCAACCCCAAACGAGAGAAATGGGTTGAAACATTCGTATAAAAAATTGGTCTGATCTGCTTGAAATGTACTGCTTGCACAGCTTAAATAGACCATAATTAACATATTCTATTATTTTTGATTATGTCGCGGGCAAAGCCGTGGGTGAACCGCTAGTTATACATAACATTGTAGCTCGTCATGCTCTCTCGTGTAATCTTATTTATTTGCCCTCAGTATATAGTATATTAGGTTAAATAGATTTTTATATACCCTAAACTGCAACATAATCCATTAAGGCATTATATGCGCTTCGATTATCGAATATTATGATGATGAGGCTGAATTTAAAATCGAACCCGCTGAGTTTCTTTCGCCAGTTATTCTGAGATCAGAGTAATTTCATTTCCTAAGCGGTGGTAGTTTTTAATTTGACAGGAATAATACTTTCTTATCGAATAAAGGATGTTTTTTATATTACACTTTATTAAACTAAAAATTTTACCTTCAATTTAATAGATTACAAAAATTCATTCGCCTAATTTGCATTTAAAATTTACGTAACATTGTAACGGTGTAGGAAAACATTTTAAAGAAGTATACATATATCTCAAGAAACCATGCTATGAATATAATATTCTAAAACATGCTTACGTACACATACGTATGTATATTACATAAAGAAATAAGTTTAACAAATTGAATATTCTCACTTTTAATAGAACCTAAATTCTGACAAGTCAAATTAATCAATGAAACTATTTTCGCTGAACTAATTTGATTATAAATGTTTTCGAATACCTTGAAATAGCGTTGATTAAAGTCTAGAGTATACCTTATTCCTTAGATCTAAAGAGGAATAGTGTTATGAGATAAAATATTTTTTAATAATTTCCGATAATAATTTAAGAACAAAGTACTCTAGAACAAAATATGTTTTTATTAACATCTAGAATACTTAATAACTAAAAGAGTCATATTAAAAGTCACAGTTATTCTCAGTATAAAAGTTAAACTATAAGTTCTGTCATTCCCATTAGAGATTCACGGCTTCAGTTGGCGTCATAAAAATTAAAGTCATATAAAAATGTAACTTCATTTCACCGTGAAGATATTTTTATGCAGACTTACATCATTTTATTTTTAAAAAGAAGCTTTGTAATTATATTCCGCTTTAAGTGTCAGTTCACTTTTTCTATTTAAATGCAATAAAGTATAAAGCGAGCGTTACATGACTATTTCTGATTCGTGAATAATATGATTTGAAACTGAATTTATAATAATACGTCTCATGTTATATAAATACTAAATTTACACTTTTATTAAACTGACTCACGTCAAATTTAATGAAAGTATTATTTAAAATTTTGCGCAATCCTATATAAATCCATAAATGATCGGTCATTTGCAATTGTTAATGGAAAGCCGAATAATGTAAACACTGATCATTTACCTCGCGCAATTCATAAGTCAATATTTTTAAGTCATTGATAGCGAATCATTTTGACGCAGTTGACAGTCTTTTAATATCTCGATCTGACTTTAAATCATTATTTCTATATTTATCTTCTTGTAGGGATTGTCATTTGTTAAGGAAAGTCACAAATTAAGAACGAATAGACTATTTGTTAATTGTCTATATGGACCATTGCTAAATATTACCAAATCTCTAAAGGTACATATAAGGTGACATTTAATTAAAAAAGTTAATTAATACCTTAGACACTAATTGCCACTAAGAAAATAAAATATATAAACTAAGTAAAACTCAGTTTCTTGAAGAGTTCGATGGAATCGTACAGGACTAAGCCGATACCTTAGGTATTACGTATACTTCAATTGAACGCTTGATTCATTACATTTTATTATTTGAAATCTTTCAATCATAAATAATCACAATTAGAAATAGGGATTGCAACCCGGTGTCATTTCCATTCCAAACGGATCCGGCCGGATTAATCAAATAAGTAATTTACCCTTTTCGTTCCGAACAGGACTGTTTATGAGATAAAGTGAGTGTATAGGTTAATACTACAGTATTACACTACAGTACATATTTTTAATACTACAGCGCTGCGATTTCAATTCTCGCATGCAGTACTTGAGATAACTCAGTACTTATCATTTTGCTATGAGTAAGCAACTGTTTACCATGTAAATACTGCAAACTATCAACCAAGTCTTTTATTTTGCCCGTTCAAGGTATATCAATTAAAGATTTATTAGATTAGAGATATTAGCTAACTCCTAAGACAACCTACATTAAAGCTTGATTATTTGACTGTATATTCTTTCATATACTTTTATCTGAAAAAGCCCCGGAAAGCACGTAAAGCCGTTGGTCCTGCGCCTGAACTCTTTCCGGTCGTGTCGGATTGCCGTCCTATCGGGTTATGATAGTTAGGGAATAGAGAGTACATCCGTGTTTGCGCACACACTTGTGCACTTTAACATGTCCTGCGTAGTTGGCTAATCTCTCTTAAGTTGCCGTGGCCGAAATCGGTCAGGAGGACCATTTTTATCTGAAAAAGTATCGTAACGTACTTTTCGTACGGTACGGTACATAAAGTAGGAGTTATAACTTAAGATTCGCTAAAGTTTTAGTGCTGGAATGGGTCTGGTTTTCCGGTTAACAATCCATAATTTCAAATAATTGTCTTGTTATCTGTGATGTCTTGAGTCTGATTTTGTTCTCTGTGATCTTTCTATACCACTTACACTATGCCCCTTGTGCCTGTAATTACACTGGCTCAATCACCCTTCAAGCTGGAACGCAACATTACCAAGTACTGCTGTTTTGCGGTAGAATATCTAATGAGTGGGTGGTACCTACACAGACGAGCTTACACTAAGCTCTACCACCGAGTAAATTGTGATGATAATTGTAATGATAATATTATTATATTTTATCATTTTAAGCTACGATCACGGTTGTCTAAATGTTATGATTGAAATTTAGGGCGGAATATATTATTATTTCACGCCCAGAGCTTTAGACGCGATCCATGTATTAAAAAATAACAAGCACCATGTAAGAAGAAGTGTATGTTTAAACTGCCGTGCTATCTCCTATGTATTATGTTTCTGGTCTTTAGATCTTAGTTATAAACGTTGAGACTATTTAGGTAAACACCAATTTATCTCTTTCTGTCATTATTGATTTGGCATTCAAATGAAGAAGACACAGCATCGTATAACTAATCAGTCGCTAAGCAACGTTTGTAGGTAAGGCCGTAGAAGCTCACATCGCTCACCCGTGAAATGTTGACAACCGACTTATTGTGATATACTATTTTCATGCGTGTATTCTTGAAATGTTCTAATTATTATGGTCAATGTCATATCATTTCCTGACATTTCATGATCGATGTCTACAGTGAGTTTCCAGTTTGCTCTCACAGAATAGCCCTACCGCTCACACAGTTTTAAAAGGAATTAAATTTACAACTCTCACCGGCTCCGATAAATTGTGAGTATAATAAAAAAAAAATTAAGCAAATAAAATTACATCAATACAGAAATCAGTCAAAGAGTTATTGAATAATTTCATATATATTTAAGGTTAAAAAGTAATGTCAAATAATTGACGAAGTTAAATTTATCGCGGTACGGTACTATTTAAACGCATACTTTACCACAGGAAGGCTGTATCGGCTTTGCGGAGTCGGTGCCTGGTTGCAAAATTTTATCTTCACTTTTCAATTTTATATAACGATTCAATATTATTATAAATATATATATATTTTATCAAGGATCTTTATTTCTTATAAAAGGTATATATGATACCTTTTTCGTTAAAGTACAAAGCTAAATTATAATAATATATTCTCTAAATATTTCTACTTTGTGAAAACATCCCGCAGAATGCGTAACGGTAATTAAATATTCGAGAGTAATATCGTATGTGGAATAGTTCTGAAATATGTTGTGTCTGTAGCGTTACTTGCTGCGAAATGTACTCGTAAATCTATAAAAATAAACAAAATCCAAAAATCTAGCAGTATCAATATCAGTTAGTCACCAGTTTACCTAAATTTTCTTAGAGAGCAGAGTTGAGTTCTCTTTTTAAGTATGATAAATAAGTATTCCACTGAACTTATGAAAGAAAGATTTTTTATTTATATAAAAACTGTAGTGTCGGTTACACAATGATCATTATTACTTTAATGTTAGCGTAAAATTTTTCCTTATTTACAATATGGAAACAAACATACGTAACGCTTTTTACTTGCTTAGTGAATAAAACTATTTGTTGTTCAGCAATAATGTTTCGATGATAGAATATTGTTTAAATCTTCATAAAATTTTACTTTAACGAAAAAGTAAGGCTACTTTATGACAAGTCTTTAAACAGTATAGTTTATATTAAAATATGACAGAGTATATATATATAAATATATGCATAATATCTATTTTATTTTATTCAAATGTGCCAATAATAAATATTTAACATATACTACATTTACAATTAATATAAACTAACATCAGGATCTGAACAGTCTTTACGTTAAATAAAACCAAACTTCTTTTCATCGATACTTTCAAAAGTTGACACAGATTTTCATTACGTCATTCGTTCATTCATTAAGTTAATTTGAAAATACGTAAATAATATAAATATTTTGTTATTCTCTTACAGACAGTTAGTATGATCGTTAAGAAAATCATCTAATTCGACCAACTTTATTGTAGTCCATAATCTTCTAACGAAGAATTTGAACGTTATAACTTACGCGTTTATATTATTGTACGTTTTATACAAACTGTTTAAATAGTGTATATGTAACATATATGTTTAGTAAAGATTTATTATATGATTATATGATATAGAATGTTCCAAAAAATGTTTCGTTGTAATTTGATATTGGATTAAAATTATAATATAATGTCTATTACGAATCACAGGCTTATTTTATGTATTTTATTTATCTATATCCTAATAGACAACGATGTACACTTTTAAGCTATGGACTAAAGAATTTATTTATAAAAATCATTAATTGTTGTAATTATTAGGTATGTTCCATTAATAAGTGTAGCGATAAAAACAATGATTATGTGGTATTTAAGTATACAAGTATTAGTTAGGGACCGCTGATATTTAATTTTGGAGGAGGGCAAGAGTCTATTCATATTGCAGGCAGTGTTTAGGGTCGCGGGGGCCTCAGGTGGCGCAAGTCTCAGTTTAAGTTGCGTTTTTATGAACACCTATCTTTTATTTTATTACTCTTTTACATAACTCTCCTTAATAAATTTAAAAGCAAGTAAACAATAATATTTTTGTAAAATGGGTACCAAATCTGTTTTGCCTAAAATTATTATAATAAGTGTTTACTCCAGAAGAGTCAAATTATACCTAATTGTTCTTAAGAATCATCATCAATGATCCTTGATGCCTCAATAAAACAAAATGAGTGTGCGATATTATAGAAGTATTTATCAAGCGAAAATAGCCACTAGTCGGGCTTTATGTAGGCCAGCTGGGGTTTCACCGATGTGAGTGAGCAATGTATAGTTTCAGGCACTCGGGACGTAATATCTTCCAATGGTCGGCTGCGCACTGGCTGTACAGTTTTACAGTGCCAATGCTATATACTTGTTTATATAAGCAATATGTGTTATGGCATCCGATTGCCTACAATAATAAATAAAAATAAATAAATAGAAGCCCGAAATTTTCATATTAAATAGCCATATGCGCAAAATGCAAAAGTATTTTAAATACACTTTCATTTTTAAGGTCTCACAACAAAATGTACTATATGTTATCACGAATAAATGCATTAATCTCTTGAAATAAAACTTTAATTAAAAAATATGAAAATAAACATTTATTGAAGTTTGCCAGTGCGCCGGCCGAAGCCATGCAATATACTAATGTTAAAATAATTGCAGTATATTTGTTACTCTTAAAGAAACGACCAATAATACGTGCGAGGCCATCTTTCCCTCCACAGCTTCTAATAAAAATAATTTGACTGGGATATTTAGAATAATACTGTATTCAATGATATTACAATTTAACTGAAATTGGCTCGTAATTTCGTATGAAATTAATACGTTTGACGAAATTCCGTGCAATTATAATGTTGCTATTGTGGTATTTATACCAAAAGTGGTGAATTATAATATGATATTCTATTATTTTAGAATTACAAAAATAACTGTATATACTGTGGTTTTTATAAGTATTTTTATTTTATTTCTTGGCTTTGATGATTATGTATTTAAATTATGTTTTAAGTATTTTTATTGGTACTTTAAAGTAATTTCAAATGATAATATGATTTTAGAAACTAATGATTTATGTATTTACTCTATATAAAAAAATGATTGTTAGTTTTAAGAAAGATAGGTTAGGTTAGATATTACCAATGAATAAAATATGTCATGCTAGCAATAAATTGAAGCTGTTTCAAAATATTAATGAAATAATAATAAAGATTACGATAATAATTCAGTTATTTTATATACACGAATACTTAAAAACCATTGTGTTGTGAGAATAAGATAGATATTTCCTTCGATGACCTTTGTTGAAAAACGGTATCACTCGTATTGCATCAAAACATGTTTATGACAAATTGAAAGTCATATAATAACATGTACGTATTCATTTTTGCTGATATTCCTACTCAAGTTATTCAATACCGCAATGCATTCAATCGCTTCGCAGATAATATTTAGGTCCAATCAGGAGCATTTGTTATTTATTACATCTGAATGTAAACATAATTCAAATTATGATGAAATTAAATGCTTTCAATATTATAAATGGAAAATTATTTTGCTGCAAAGCTTAATTGATGTTTATTAGTTTATTATAAATGTAATAATAATATATATTTTGATCGTTAGAAGTGAACTCGATGTCGATAAAGTTTTTACTATATGATCAAGAGTATGAATTCTTACATTTAAGATAACTTGCATGTTTGACAATTTGTCTGTTTTGAGAATATTTGTAAAATTAAAACAAAGAAAAAAATGTACATTTACTAACAAAATTGGAAGAGCTTTAATCGCTGAGCTGTGATAACGATATTTGGTTATAAAAAGGCATTTATCCACATGTAACACGTTTACTGTTCTTGTCATAACCATAAGAGTTATTACAGTTCGGTGTAGCTTGCAGCGGTGGAATGCACTGTTGTATTCGTAAAGATTTTTGTTTCAAAAGGGCAATAAGACATGATTTTATCCGCAGTTTCGTATGAACAATTAGCCAGTGAATAATTTACAGGGCTAATAAGGACTACCGTTTACCTGTCTCCTTACTGCCCAACACTCTACGCTGGTTGAAAATAAACCGACATAACCTAAATGTCGTTAATGAGAGGTGAAATTCCTATTTTAACACTTAGTGACCTCCTAGACATCCATTCCTGTAATCCTTTAGTGGCATGGGAACAAAGAGTTTTTAAACTAGGAGCAATTTATGATAATTTATTTCAAAACAATAATCGGAATTAATCATTCGTAGTATCCATTAAGCATAAACTCGTATAATTGCACTCGGAGAGTTGTTGAGTGAATTTTATTTAAATAACCAGCGCGCATAGGTAGTGTTTTTAGACTGCAGCTTAGCTTATGATGGTAAGTAAAATGTGCATGTTTACTTCTCCCTTAATAACTTTCACTTGAATTAATGGCGTGTTGAATTGGCATGCTTCAACAAGACAGTACGGTCAAAAAACTTCATCCGTATTTATTTATTATTTTATCTCTTATATTTATAAATATATTTTGCTTTTCTCGAGGCTCTAAGAAAGTAGCGTAATGTAGCTTCCTCTGAATTTTAGTTTAATAGTATTGGCTTTAAACAGTGTTTAAAGTGTTTTTGAAGTGTTTTTGAGATCACATATAGATTCGCAATAAATGATTGATATTTTAATAATTAGCTTATGTATGCTTCTGTAATAATATTGCTTAAAGTGTCGTGTTCAACGCGATGCTGGGACGCAATTTGTATTTTTGTCTTCTATTATCTATTTTGTATTTTAATTAAATTTAAAGACAAGGTTTTTTTATAGACTTCTAACTTTTTTCGTCACTTTTTTCTAATTTTCCTCAATTATAGTTACAAAACAAAGATTAAAGAATAAATTGTTAAGCTTTGATGTAAGTAACAATTATTTTTAGTAATATTTTGTTTTTTGTTTTAGTAAATGGAAATGTACCGTAACTTAAAACAGTTCTTACTTTCTTTTGTATTGAAATATTTTCCTCACTGCAAAAATAAAAGTAGTCGCAGAAATTCAATTGTTTCTTCAATGTCAACTGTAAATTGTTTGACTAACAATTTATTTTTGTCTTCTTAATTAATGTAGATATTGCTTTTGATTTTATATTTTATTTATAGTTTTATTATTTACTGACATTGTTTTCAAAACCACTACTAAAAATTAATACAGTTGGTTCAACAACACTAAAATACTTAATATAATATCAAAGAGGTCAACTATAAAAACTTTTACACTTAAAATGGTAATTAATTCAAATTTATGAGCGCACACATACACACATACATCAGTTTCATAGTTGTACATTTTCATGCACATTATTTCTCTATAAATTAACACAAATATGTCACCATGAAAGTAAGAAATTTCACAATAAATATTTTATAGATTTCACTATTTTTTATAGGTTATTATCGATAATTCGATAAGTAACTACTAATTAAGCTAAACAATACAATGCAATTTGTATTGTTAAATACAATTTATGACACTTTGAAACAACATAAATAAGTTTGGGATATTTGAGAAAACGTGGAGCTATCATCTTAGAACAAACTACTTACCTAATACCCTACATACATATATAGATACAGAAGCGACTTCTACTCGATTGTAATTAAATGAACTAATATCTGTAATAAAATTAAATGAAATCACAAATAATGATCATGACTATTTCAATTTGACGGGCGATGTGAGAGATTCAGATACTTCTCAAAACTCAGTCAGTCAGTCAGTCATACAACATACATTTGACACGGCTACTCTATTGCATGCTGTGAATGTGTTTTGTTCCATCACAGTACCCATGAAGATATGGAGAGCACTAACAAGCCTCATCACATTCACGTTTTGGAGACTCCGACTCCAGATCCTGCTAATTCCATCTACGGAATAGCTCTGCTAGCAGCGGTTGGCGCTGCTCTTACAATGGCGATCATCGGCTTTGCAGTTGGATGGTATACGTAAGTGTAGTACAAAAGCCCATATACTTAACTAACAAAATTTATTACTCTTCGATAAAAATTCTTGAAATTTCAGTTTCTTTTACTTTTTAACATTTTAAATATAGACTCAAGTCACGTATAAGGTAAATATTTATTTCCATTGAATATTTTACTCTGATTTCGTTGGTTGGACTTTTCTATCACAAACAATGAAAACAAAACATTAAATTTTCAGTATTATTATTTTTTTCTAACAAAGCATTATGTCTGGTAATAAAAACACAAACCATGTTGCTTCTAATTCTTCAAGTATTCAATATTTCTATATTAGTTCAATTCAATTTCTACTGTTCTTTTGTCGGTAGACTGTTATTTGAAAAGTTTATGTCCTCGGTATAATTATAAAAGTCAACCTAAGAATGTTTATGCAGGACTTGTAGTTGACATTTGACGATGACTTCGTCATTATAATATGTAGTGCAGTTGTTGTGACTAATTGTGTTTACTCGGTGGAAGAGCTTTGTGCAAGCTCGTCTGGGTAGATACCACCCTCTCATCAGATATTCTACCGCAAAACAGCAGTACTTGGTATTGTTGTGCTCCGGTTTGAAAGGTGAGTGAGCCAGTGTGATTACAGGCACAAGAGACATAACATCTTAGTTCCCAATGTTAGCAGAGAATTGGCGATGTTTGTATAAAAAAAAATTTACAATACCATCAGGTGGCCTATACGCAAGTCTGCCTACCTCTACTTTAAAAAAAAATACAAGTACAGATATCATATTGGGTTCATAACTTCTGTTATATAGAAATAGAAAAAGAGTAAACGGATTTGTGCTTTTTTAATTTCGTTTGTAAATTAGAAGAAAAATGGTTAAATATTGAAAAAAAAATATAGCTATTTAATTAGTTTGGATAGTTTAGCAAAATTAATTTTCTGACATTTAGAAATATTGAAAAACCCTACGCAACATCGCCATAAATACAGATATTATTTCATAAATCCCCTTGGAGCTGCAAAAGCGCCGAGATTCCTTTCATCTTGTGTTTACGCTTAGAATATCGATTCAGACGTCATTTCATTTATTAATTAGGCTGTCATTCAAAGTCTACTGAGACAAAGGATGGCTGTCAATAACCTAAGTAATTTCCACTAGAATTCACGAAAAATTCAATAATAACACAGAACCCAATTAATATAGTTTTTCAATACTAGATTATATACTCCGTGCGTTTTGGGTAATATTTCTTACCTTTCGTAATTATCTCCGTTTTTGTATATAGTCTAAAATTGAGTAATTTAGAGTATTTTTTTCAAAAATTGATAATTTTTGTAGTTTTTACATTTTAGTTATACATCAGCTCAATCTCTCAACTCTTTGTCTTTGTCTTTTACATATGTGGTGTAGCATATTGTGAACAATAATATAGGGTTTTCCATTAAGGGCGCTTGCTCGTGCAGAACTTCCATCGTAGCGTGTGCTGTGTGGCACGTAGCGCCGTCCTGTTGAAACCACATGTTGTCCAGATCCATATTCTCGATTTCAGGCCAAAAGAAGTTGGTTATCATCGACCGGTATCGCTCACCATTGACGGTGACGGCCACACCATTATCGTTTTCGAAAAAATACGGACCAATCACGCCTCCGGCCCAAAATCCGCACCAAACAGTCACTTTCTGCGGGTGCATTGCCACTTGGTGAACCTCGTGTGGATTGGTCTCGTCCCAAATACGGCAATTTTGCTTGTTGACATAGCCATTCATCCAAAAATGCGCCTCGTCGCTGAAGATGATTTTTTTTGCCAAAATCGGCGTCAACTTCCAACTGCTCTAATGCCCAGTCAGCGAACACACGGCGCTGTCTATGGTCATTAACCTTGAGCTCTTGGGTCAGCTGGATCTTGTACGGGTGCAGGCTCAAGTCACAACGCAAAATTCGCCAAGTTGTCGTCTGCGAAAGGCCGAGTTCCTGTGCGCGACGCGGAATTGACTGCCGCGGGTTTTCGAGGACACTGTCGCGCACAGCGGCGATATTCTCGGCAGATCTCGCGTTACGTTGACGCACGGGAACCGGCTGATTATTAACTGACCCGGTTGACTCGAATTTGTCCACCAATCGACGGATAGTCGACTCGGCAGGACGATCATCACGACCGTAAAACGGGCGAAGTGCGCGGAACGTTGCTCGAACTGAAGACCCATTTTCATAAAACAATTTTATGATTTGTACGTGCTGCTTGACACTGTAACCTGCCATGGTGGTTTGGGAGGACGAAATGAATATAACACACTGCATTTGACAGCTGTCACTCAAACAACATGGCCGCAATCAGCTGTCAAAGTTCAAGCGTCCCTATTGGAAAACCCCTTATATATGAATATTAAAGTGTTGGTCCAGTACGCTCATATGTTGCGTGAACGTATACGTAAGTGGTAATAGACAATCCTCATTTTTCATGCATCATTTTATGTACGCATAATTACGTCGAGTAGTTTGGAAAAAAATGGATGCAAGTATTTTAGAAGATTTTCCTCGATTAACTATGACAGAGCTGCGTAATATAACTCTTGGGGTTTATCAGATAAAACAGGCGAAGAATTATACGCAAGAGCATTTCAATGATTCAGGGCTGTATGAGTTCATAAGGAAAGAAATGACATAATCCGTGTTCAATTACAATCGCGACATTCATCTTCAAAATTGTATAATGCATGGATTCAATATAGTAATTGTTTTTCTCCGCCAGTTTGTGGATGGTACTGCTAGTGTAAAGTAGGTACACAAGCCGTGTTTTGCACATGTAGCTACAGATCTCTGCTATTTAGAACACAACAAATACTTGGAAAAAGAAAAAATCTCATATGGTTAATTACAGTGACTACATCTTAGACGCCGCTATGTCACAGTGGTCTGATAATAACAGCGAAAACTCAGATTAATCATTCTTACTATTTTTATAACTAATTAATGATAATATCATTTGTTTTGTTAACTTAATTACTTTAATAAGCGATTATTTTTTGTCACATACATATCAAAGTATTTGAATTTATTTGGCTTTTATCTTAATTACAATTACCCTTAGTTAATTTATACATGAATAAAAACCAAAAAATCTTCAGGGTAAAATATACCTATCTAATTGATACCCATCCTTTATATTTAAAAACAAAATCAAATAGTAAAAATAAAAAAAAAATTATAGCTGGACATTTAATAGCGTGGTATTTAATTATAAAGCGTTCGTTAGTGCTCTTTTATAAGGCATCGTGTCAGAGGATAAATCATTTTCTTGATTAACAAATCCAATTGCTGATCAGGAAAATCATTTTTCAAAGTTTTACTATATACATTAATATTTATATTGGCGGCCTTTATACAATCCTAAGGTTATCAAGGAAGGCAAAAGCTGCAGCTGATGTGGATTATCCCGCTTATGGAGTAACAGGACCTACTGTTGACAGCTCTGGGGATAGAAAGCTGGCTCAGTCTGCACACATGTACCACTACCAGCACCAGAAGCAACAGATCATTGCAATGGAAAGGTGAAACGACTTTTCGATTTTATTCCACAACTTAATCATAACTTAGTAAAATCCTGAAAACTTAAAACAAAATTATTCATATTTCAAGGAACGGCTTGGATCAACGCAGTGGTTCGGTCACTGACCCTGAATCTGAAGAAGAGAATGAGGAGGGAGACTACACTGTCTATGAATGCCCGGGATTTGCTACAGTAAGTAGATTAATTGAAATTTCATGTGTGACCATACCGTACTGTACCTGAAACAGCTTACAGCATACCACTTCTTGGTGTGATCGCTCTCTTAGTCTTGACATATTTGAAGAACACGAGCTAAGGAACGGTTGATATTACATATACTTATAGTGGCATTATTTAATAGTATTTTCATTTTTAATAAATTATCTGGCTCAGGTATTATACAATATGTAGGGTTGCAATATCTTAATTTCGACATTTTAAATTATAATTTTTCTGAATATCCTTGTCTTTTTAAATTTATATAATAAATTATTTATTGCGATAAATAATTTCGAATAAATCAACTTTACTTAGAAATTATTGGTGTTTTTCAGACTGGTGACATGGAAGTTAAGAACCCGCTGTTCAAAGAAGAGACGACGCCCGCTACTCCTGCTAAATGTGATACGGGAAAGCCTCAACCCTGTGAATAATCGCGACCCCTTCGCCTCTGCGGCGATCCCCAACGTTTCAACGTTAACATGCTGTCACCACTTTTCCTGATCCGACACATTGGGACACCGCAATTTATCATATACCTCATAAGACGCCAAAATCTCCTCTAAATATGAAAAGTGGTTGAACAGTTACGTAAACAGTGGTTTACTTTATCATCTCAAGTTCGAAATCATCATTTGCGCGACAGCTCAGCGACTACATATGTTATGTTGAAAATGTTTTAATATCATGAAAATCTGCATCATTGATTACTGTTATGTATGATATAACATCGTATATTTAATATAAATTGATATATTATATGTAACAGATCTAGACATATTAAAGTAAGATTATCATTATTCGGCAAATCATATTTATATAAATTGGAACATTTAATTCCATTTCCATCCATACACGCGTTTCAAATATTCACCACATTTCAACTGATCACTTTGTTTTGACTTATATTATTAATTTGAATTAAATTGTTATTTCAATTTTTGAAATAAAATAATAACGTTACAAAGGGTTAATTAAATTGATTAAGTTTAATTAACACGACAGGGAATCCCAACATATTATTGTAACAGATTTTGTTTTAGTATTTATTATTAATCAACGGCCTAATTGGATTAATGGCTATTATGATGTGATTCTCTCAAATATCGGTGACAAATTAAAAAACGACCTTTGTGCCACTTTTAAATTGGAAAACAGGTGTATATAATTATATATATTAAATTATAATATAATCGTTATCTTGAATTATAAACGTCAATTGCTTCAATATATATATAAATATTTTTTAAATTCAAACATATATAAATCTATATTTACCAAAAACTTTATGTAATCCGTTTTGACTTTGGATATATTATACAAATATTTTAAATGAAAGTAAATATATAATTAAATTAATATTTAAATGAGCCATAAATGGTTATATAAAATATATTTTAAAATCGTCATAATAATAAATATATAATACTGTTTATTTATACAAGAAATATAAAAAAAATTAAGAACATATCTTATTGTCTCGCACAATTTTAATATATTCATTAAATAAATGTGCGGCTCACATTATTAATATATAAATGCACCGCACGAGAAATTATATATGATAAAATATTTACAATATATATGTTATATATATAGCCGATCTTGTAGCAACCTTGAGCTGATGATAGGGTTAAAAACTATATGTTTATCTTAGTATATATTAATCATTAATTATAGTGTGCTTAAAGATTAAATTGAAAAAGTAAAAAAAAAATACAAAGCTGGAAAAATAAAAAAAAATGCTTAGGATAATTTTGTTCATCATATAATCAATTATCACCGTAGATAGTTTTCATCATTTTAAATTCATTTAATCCTAATAAAAAAAAACTAAAATATATATACGTACATAAATACATACTATGAGTATATATAACATGTACACAAGGGTTAAACCCATTTTAGTAAAATATTTTTTGATGAATGTTTGCATTAAACTGAGAGGAGAAAATATCAATCGACCATTTTTCCATTAATCTACATGAGTACCAAATGATATGATCTTCTTTCATGATTTATGATCGATGACAGACAAATCGAAATCGATAGGCACTATGAATCAGCTATACATTTGTTAGCCCCGTTTATCAGGCGATTATTCCATAATTTATTTTATATATTAACAAATTATCAAATAATATATTTCATATTTGTGAAACTGATGAAATTTATTATAATTTGATTCTATTTATTAAGTCCAATAGAACATGGCAGACTGATATTTTCTTTTTTCGCTGTCGCACCTAATCACTAACAACTTGATCTCACTTTAATCTATAGTACAAAGTTATCTATACCTATCAGCTTACTGACCAAATTATTTAAAAAACTGTTAAAAAAGTTTCTTTTTACGAAATTATTAAAATGAATTACAACGATTTCAATATTCTATAGAAGATGTGAACGTACTATATATTAAAGACACTTTTTAATATCTGGACTCAATATTATGTACATAAGTTAACATCACAAATATTTTCTCGTCATATTTATTATAATAAATAGTATTAAAAAAACCGATTTATTTAAAATTACAAATGCTAAATTGAAATAAATCGTTAATTTCAATTGAATGTATACAACATGTAAACGGTACCGAATTTTCAGCATGAACTTTTATACACATTTTAGCTGCAAAGTGTCTTCTTAGATGAAATACTGACCATAGCAGGAAGGCGTATTTTCACATCGAAGCTAAAATGTCATTGATTGAAAGATAAGCAAGCGGTTACGAGATAGTTATCCGCGTTTTGGGTTAGTTTAACGTTTGTACACAATCCATTGAAAAATAGCATAACTAAAAGTTTGACTAGATGTTGTGAAATTTTTGTTATGCATGTGCTTGAATATAAAAAATGTCACGCAATAACTGCATTTATCGAAGTGTATGTGAATTGTGACGCTTTTGTGATTAAATGGTATATTTCTAATTAAATATTTTATTCATTCATGTAATTGCATAAGGAAATTTAAAAGTCTATCTATTTACGTGTCTATAATGTGGTCGGCATCAGTAGTTCCGCTGTTTAACTAAGATGTTTATGTTATAACATTAGCTTAGTAAAATATATTTTTCATTAGATACATTATTTATTTATTATTGCTTCTGTACATGTAGTATAAACTTCGTTACATTGTTCATTTAGTTGCAATATTATTTAAAGTTAATTAGTTAAAACTTTTTAAGTTATATTTGTTGTATTTAAATATTTCTATCTTCGTTATCTTGTTACGTTTTTATATTTCCAATTGATAAAATTTCAAACATCAAAGCCGACCTTTATATTAAAAACATTAGATCACTTTCGGTCAAACCAATAAATGTTGTAGTAGCAAATATTGTTTTATTTTCTTATTTGGTGACCCCAATAACTAAAAATAACCCTATATAATTATAATGATAAACCATGATACAGCGCTTCAAATTGTAAAAAAAAAAGTGTACAAAATTATTTGTTAATGTCTGTCTCCGAGGACGATAGTCAAAATCATCCTGGAAATAATGAAAATTAATGATGCAGGCATCCATCTGCCAACCAAGCCTAACCTAATATAAATCTTCGTACAGGAAGAGGTAGTTCGAAGTATTTAAGACTATGGCTATAGCTTTTTAAGTGTACTTTCATCCCATAATCGTATTTTATTGGTATGCGATCCCAAGAACTCGAACATTCCCTCTAAATATGATGGCGTTTCAATTCTCTTTGAATAAAATAATTATGTAACTTCTGATCAAACTTTTTGTAAGTTTTTTTGTAAGTTTAACATATATGTATATGTATATAAGATATATATATATATACATATATGTTAAACTTACAAAAAAACTTACAAAAAGTTAGATAAAGTATATATATATATCTTATATATATATATATATATATATATATATATATAAGAAACATGAAGATTGTAATTGAGGCGCTACGGTGGTTGATATTCTGAAACCGCGTAAAGTCTCTAGCCTGTGTAATGTTTAGACTTTTCACCAGATGGAGCCCGCGGTCACAATAAACTTATTTAATATTACAAGCTTATTTAATAGGTTAAGTTTTATAACATCGTTCATAGATGATGTTGTTACTATTAGATTCCACGTATCACTTATTGTACCACATGAGTCCGTGTTTGTAGTAGGTAAATACTGAATTACATCCCCTATTGAAATAATTTTAGGGTGAAGAGGGAAAATACCTTAAATTCGCATTGTGATATTTATACCTAGATAAGTTTACCAAAATACATAACTACACTTTACAGTATTCAAAAATGTGGAAAATATATATGAAATAAAAATGTAATTAGTATTGTTATACATATGTACATTATACATACAGTCAGCTTCATATATAAAGTAACATTCAACATTATCAAATAGTTAGAAACATCTAAAGTGATCAATAACACCTATACAACCAAAGTCGTCAAATTAATTGAACCATCCATGTTGTTCAAATATATCGGAGCGCGAATATCGTCAAATATATGAGTACATTCAAATCGTCATTAGAATAGTAACAATCAAAGTGCCAGTGGTTTCGAAGCATCCAAAGTGTTCAAAAATATGGAACACACTGTAGCGACATCTATCTCGCCACATACGAAAACTAAAAACTGACGTACCCTACATCGCGATATTAAAGTTATCCGAGCGATTGAACATATATACAAGAACCCGACAACAACCGTCGGGCAGTAGCCCACCAGACAAACACCCGTCTGGTCGGAGGATCCTCTCTTTTCAATGGTTAACTCCAAACTGGTGACCCCGAGCATATGAACGTCAGCGCAGCCTTCGCAAAAACTACGTCATCGTGACGTCATCATCACTTCTTCAAGCTTTCGAGCAGCGAGTTATATAGCCAGCCAGCATCCACAACTACTACGGGTATCCTGACCACCAGCATGCAGTGGACGCGCATTCCTGGTCATCACCCACAGTCTTCTCAGCGACCTTGGCACAGCACACTGCACTTCGGCCGGTCAGCAAGCAGAGACGCAGTTCTCTCCTGGTCGACGCAGCAGCCAGCCACTACGCAGCACTGCACCACTCCGACTCACTGGAGCATTTGCAGCATCACCCCGACTCACTGGGGCATCACCGCAGACAGTTCCGACTCACCGTGAACTATGCGGCATCTGGTTCCGACTCACTGGAACATTCCACTGGCCCGGCAAACATCACAAGACAAATGGACGACTCAACCTGCTATCGACCTCCGGTCTCGGAGGGGAGTGATGTAGCGACATCTATCTCGCCACATATGAAAACTAAAAACTGACGTATCCTACATCGCGATATTAAAGTTATCCGAGCGATTGAACATATATACAAGAACCCGACAACAACCGTCGGGCGGTAGCCCACCAGACCAACCTCCGGTCTGGTCGGAGGATCCTCCCTTTTCAACGGCCAACACCAAAACTGGTGACCCCGAGCATGAACGTCAGCGCAGCCTTCGCAAAAACTACGTCATCGTGACGTCATCATCACTTCCTCAAGCTTTCGAGCAGCGAGTCATACAGCCAGCCAGCATCCACGACTACTACGGGTATCCTGACCACCAGCATGCAGCGGACGCGCATTCCTGGTCATCACCCACAGTCTTCTCAGCGATCTTGGCACAACACACTGCACTTCGGCCGGTCAGCAAGCAGAGACGCACTTCTCTCCTGGTCGACGCAGCAGCCAGCCACTACGCAGCACTGCACCACTCCGACTCACTGGAGCATTTGCAGCATTTTAAGTACACTTCCATTTATATAATATGTTTATTAATGTTACTTTACTTTTTACCGCCAAACCTGCATCAATTTATTAAAATAACTTTATTTAAAGCGGAGTGAGACAAAGTCAGCTTAAAATTAAATCTTCAAAAACATTTTTAACTTAAGCTTGGAACAATAGTACTTCTAGCACATAAACTGCAGGTATGCTTGGTTTGTTAATCAAGTCATTAACAGAGTCTTAAGGCATAGCGTTATAAAAAAAAGTAAAATTTGTAAATCTGTCTCCATGGATGTAAAAATAGAGCAGAGGTGAAGATAAAAAGTCTTTATTTTCTTCTAGGTAGGCATGACTTGGCCAATGATTTGAAATTATTGTTATATATACTGTTTGCGAAATTTTTAAATTTAAATAAAATGATTTTAAAATTTTAGATTTCAATATTTTATACAAATTTAAATTACAATACTTACACGTTTTCAAATCTGAACTACATGCTGTATAGCATCTCAAATATTTCTCCAGTCACACAAAACGATGTATTTAAATTTCATTCGAATGTGCACAGTGTGTGAATAAGGACACGTAAACAGAACCGACTTATCAGCAAGGACATGCGTTATCTGATGGTATTATATCCTTTGAAATACTCGCCTTATCAGTGGAAGATATTTTTCAATATGTGTAAAGATACATATATATTTTTCATTACATTAATTATTATTTATTATTATTTCTTTTGCCAATGTCTTTCGCATATTACTCATAACTATAATTACGTCATACATTATAATTCAACTTTTTATTTCAGTTAAATAAAATCTATGTAGTTAATTAAGAATTTTCTGAAAAACAAGTTTCACAACACCATCTATGAACGATGTTGAAAAACCTTTCGTGTTACTATTATATATTCCATAGGTAGCCTAGGCAGGTGGTCACTTTATCATGACCAAAGCTCCATCTATTGAATAGTATAGGCGCTACACAGGCTTTGTCATTCTGGACTCAACCACCGTAGCACATATACACTACACAGTACGGCAAACTCGTAATATTTTTAACTAATTAACTGTCATACCTTAAACAAATTCTAACTTCTGACTTCTAATTTGTAAAAGGTTAAATTAAACTTTTATAATCAAGTTTGTGTAATTTAAAAAGGGTATTTTACAACTATATATTTATAGGAATTATCCAGAAAACAATGCCATCATACCCAAAGTGTTCTATAATCAATAAACTTACTAATTGTATGTTATAATTTTAATTTAGCATTACAGTCAGTAAGGAAGTTACACGCTTAATATTACACTATATTACCTTTGACAATACTATAATTATTAGGTCCTTACATATGAAATTAGCGTTTTGTCGTACTGATTACTTTGATCTGAAATATCTCCTCTTTGGTTAAGAATTCCAAATTCAAATTTATAAATCCATTTAGCTGGTACATTTGAGTTTTGAAAACAGTTATTCATTTGTTTTTTTCCTCATTATTTTTTTCTTTGGCGTCGCTTATTACCGCACAATGGAAAAGATGTAATATCGGTATATTTACGAGTACGAGTTCTACCGTGGCACCAGTGCTGCAGAAACAGCTCGAAGGATTAATGATGTGTACGGGGCTGGTGTCGCAAAAGAAAGCACGGTATGTTTTTGGTTTCAACGTTTTCGTTCTGGAAATTTCGACCTTCAGAACCAACCCCGTGGACGGCCGGCGACCAAAGTGGAAAATGAAGAATTAAAGGCTACTGTGGAAGCGGATCCATCACAAAGCACTTCAGAGATAGCTGCAAGCTTCGGGTAAGTGATAAAACTGTATTAATCCACTTGAAGAAAATCGGAAAAGTAAAAAAAGCTTGAAGGATGGGTACCTCATGAATTGAGTGAATCGAACTTGCAAACACGCGTCGACTGCTGTCTTACTTTGCTTAACCGACACAATAATGAAGAGATTTTAAATCGAATTATTACTTGTGATGAAAAGTGGATACTGTACGATAATCGGAACCCTGGAGACCCAGCCAAATCCTGCCCTAAACGAAAATTGACTCAGAAAAAGTTACTTGTGAGTGTTTAGTGGACAAGCGCCGGTGTCGTTCACTATAGATTTCTAAAATCTGGCCAAACGATTACGGCAGATATCTATTGTCAGCAACTGCAAACCATGAAGGAAGAACTAGCTGCTAAACAACCGAGATTGGTCAATCGCTTTAGGCCTGCTGCTTCACGACAACGCAAGACCACACACTGAACAACAAACAACCACTTAGTTAGATGAGCGACAATTGAAATGTCTGCGACATCCACCGTCCTCCCGGACCTTGCTCCAACAGATAACCATTTTTTCCGGAATTTGGACAACTTATTATATTTTAAATACATTTTACAAAAAAAAAAAGACTTTATATTCCTCCCGTACAAAACGCCAATTTCATATGTAAGGACCTAATATTTAAAAGCCGTAATACAAACAACGCACTGAGTGACAGAGATACACATAAACCAGATATTAAAGAAATGTTTTATAAGTAACTACTTATAAATTATAGAAACTAAGAAAAAACATGATGTCCGCACTAAAGTGAGACGTAGCAAAAGTTGTATATATTCAGTATATATTTTTGGTTCCTCGACTTTAAAAACCACGATTGTAACCACGCTAGTTTTCAGCGTACTCCATGAAAACGACAGCCATTTTGCAGGCGGCAGGTCTACATAGAATAAGGAAACATTTTATACGAATTATTTTGTTTTCTGTTTACATAATGTTTTTTTATTAAAAAAAACAACCCGGTTGCTTTTACACATGGGTATTGTGCAAGCTCATCAGATTCATATTTCTTACAATGCCAAGATATAGGCGATGGTGACCACTTACGATCAGAATCCATTTACCCAAATGGCGCTTTTCACTGTTCTAAATAAAATAAATTACAAGTAACAAAGGACTTACCTGCGTTAAAACCTTTTCCAAACTAATCAGCGTCGTAGATAGACCTGGCTAAACTGCCAGGGGCGCACTTTGCAGACCCACAACCAGCAAGCCGCTGGTTCATGGGCAACCGGAATAAAATAAACAACAAATAAAATAATCTTTCACTAAATCAGTGTAGGCGCCATGACATGGAACAAACTCAGGTTTTCGTTTTTCCCTTTTCACATAAGAGTATGAACTCTTTAAACTTAAATGATACGTTTAATAGTTAGTGTCATTTATCTTCCTTAAAATAAGTAATGGGCGGCCGGCGAATTTGCCAGAAGCGATGGTGGCCCTAACTACGTTGCTGCTACCACACATCTGTTATACTGTCGTCAATAAAATCAATACCATATAACTATATCAAGATCTGAATATAGTTTGTGTCATCCAGTTTAAGTAGTTGTACATTATGGTTTACGCCTCCTTTATTTATTTTATTTGATTTATTTATTTTATTTTAATTTGCTTTCATGTAGTCTCAACGTGCGTGTCGTTCGTGCATTTGTTGTATTTTACTTCCAGTAATGAACGACTGACATTGGTCATTAATGTAAATTAGTAAGAGACTAGATAATAAGAAAACTAATTCGTGTTCTCCGTACGTAGTACCCTTCGTAGTTACCTAGCTGACGGGGCTCTCTGAGTGATTTAGGAAGGGGGGGGGTCTGCATTTAACTTATTCTATAATGTTGATGTCAGTAAGATTTGTATGGAAATTCGATTAGATTGTTGCCACTAGTTACATCTGATAACGTAACAAAAAGCATTTTGAATTCGCATAGCACTTTTTTTAAGTAAACCCAAATTGCGACTTTAAAATATTATGTTCTGGAAAAAATATTATAGTAGCATTGAGCGCTTTTCAATTATTTTTTTCCTTTTGTATTATATGAATAATCAGTAATTTCATGAAAATAAAACAACACATTGCGAGCTAAATTTGATTAATGTATTGATAAGTAAAGTTGAGATAGACATAATTCAATATCTTATTCTATGCGACTATATAAATACAAATATTCGAGAATAAATATTAAAACGTCATGACGTCAAAGATTACTGTAAAAATTGTATAGATAAGCTTCTAACAATATGGTATGTGAATTAGCTATTGAAGCAAAACATTATTTATAGCCAATATTGGAATTATTAAGGCAATAGATGTTGGTTTTTTTGCATCAGATATTACTTTTATAGGAATTATTTCTCACCCAACTTCTGTTGTGGAGACGACAACAGACTATCAGGATCGGCTGAATGTAACTTTCACATGGGCTCGTACAACATTGAGTTAGTGAGACTTCAAACTGCCAAATCAACTAGTTAAGAATTACGACAGTGGACTTGTAATATAACAAGAGACGTTACTTATAATCTTATTTAGTGAGATGGCATACAAATACAAGCGACAATCATAGAACGACTCTGAGCAAGGTAACCTTCAACATAACGTAAAAATACAACAAACCTTTCATTCATATTTCATATAATTCTACATAGTAATTGCATATTCAATATTTTCGTTTGCATGGAAACTATTATAAATTTTCCAACTTTCAGACCGCTCACGATTCTATATTTCATATGGTTACACAAAACTATATTTTAACTAGTACAAAAAATTCAATATAGAATATAACATATAAGTAAATCTCGTTTAATATAAACGTCACAGTACGTAATGTGTACATACTATGATATGATCATGTACTAGATAAATTGACTAATTATGGCTGAAAGTAATAGGGCTTTGATTGATAACATTTTGTGCAGACCTTAAATAAATAATTAATTTTAACCAATATCGCATTTAAAAAGATGAAATATACAGGGTTATTTGTAACACACCAGCAACCTCGCAGGACTAGATAGCTAACAACATAAGCAACAACTTTTGTTCTACGACTTCGGACATAACTCATAATACATGAAAAAAATAATATTTTACAAGTTTTGTCGCTTAATATAGTGACATTTGTAGGTCTATATTTCATTCATAAACGAAAGGACGACGCGACGCGTCGATCTTTTCGGTGCGCGTAGATTTATAAACGTTCAGACGGGAAATTAAATTAATACTTATTTTTGTATGAAATCAAAATCTAACAAATTATCAAAAGTCAAGTAGAACAAAGTGGTGGTGTTAGCTATCTAGTCCTGCGATGTTGCTGGTGTGTTACAAATAACCCTGTTTATGATTTATTAAAATAAAATACATCTTTAATTACTATAGTTTGTATAACTGAAGTCGAGTAACTTAAGAGCTCTGCTATGAGGATTTAAACAAAAAAATATTAAAAATTAAGCTATGTCAACAATATTTGTATTTCATACAACTGATTAATGAAAACAATTTGACGAGTTTATTACAGTTTATGAGCCACTCTTTTAAGCCGAATATGTTTGAATAGTCTTGCTAAAAATTGACATCTTTAGAAGTAATGAAGTCACTCTATATTCTGAATAAAATACTTTATTTTTTTTCATAACAAAGGTACTCTCTGGTCGATTATTTATTTTTACATTTAATTTAATATAAAATGTATTTTATCATAAACACAAAAAGCCCATTACCCTCCAGCATAATTTACATAAAACTACTGTCAACAAGTTTCGTATAATCCATTACAATTTACATATTGCAAGCGAAATAATTATTACAATTTTATTCGAATATATTTTCAATCTCATTCGGTTTCTGAAAACTAGTTACATATTAGTGTCTTGAAAAACCCAAGAGTCCACCACAAAACGAGATCTTTACATGATCATTTCAAAACCATTACATTTGTATACTATATCTAATTATTCTACATATCATTATCGTAATTGGAGTATTAAGCGTGACTAACAGATTTAGAATATACATGGGACTTGGTTTTTTTGTCATTATGATTTAATATAACTTATACATAAATAACAATCACTTTGGTAACATTTATTGATAGATACATAAAATCAGTAGATACTTAGGTAATAATTAAAACAAGTATTTCAATAAATTGACAGCATTCTAAAGTTTCATTTATATTTCAATCAGTTGTACGGTAACATTGAATACTTATAAAGTATATTTTGTAATACTTTGTACGTATTGTGGCAGGCGGTATTGTGACGGCGGGAGTAATGGCAGTATGTAGACGACGATGTAACTTATTATAATTATTGCTGATATACACCTGTTATAATATAATATTATTATTGAATAGTGAAATGTTTGCATACTCTAGAACTAGGCTTAGTTTAAGAAAGGCAATTATTATTAAAACAAATAAAATATAAACTCCTTTCTGCGCGTTGACGAACATTATTTTTTTTTTTGATTTAGTTTTCTATACACTATGTAAGAAAATATAGCTATTATTTCATAAATTACAATATTTAATTAGAAAGTTTTTAAATAACGAGTACAATTATTGATTCATAAAGTTAATTAATATTATGAGTTAAAAAATCTAATGCTAGTTAATAAATTTTTAATAACTTGAACATTTTATATTTAATACGTAGGTTATAGGCTATATTGCAATTGAGTAATCAGTGTGGATATCTATTTTTATCTTTAATATTATTTAGTAATAGCCATCTAGTGCTGTCATTTCTATATCTATTGTACTATTGGCTGCTGCACAGGCTAATAAACAGCAACGAGACCGTATGTTTATAAAAAAAAATACTTATTGACTAGGTATATTCTGTACGTTATTTTCTCTACTATTCTTAATCAAAATAAACGAAACTGTAATCCAATATTTGTAAGATATAATTATGTAATTTTGAAAATAAAGATTTAAATTCATATCCTAGTATTTTGTAAGAATAAAAATATTATTTTTGGCATACAATTATGTCATCATCTAAATTTAAAGTAACGTTCATCGAATGAATCAAATGACGTTAAACCGATTCGAAATCTCATACATAAATTCACACAAATACATTCGAACATCATACGAACACTTTAATAGTCAACAACAATAAATCACCTTTGAACTATCACTTATAAATTCTATATGAACTACTACTTTTTTTTAATTTAGAATATACGAATAAGGCTTATTTTTTAATAATAAATAAACTTTAAATGACGTTTCAATTTTACGAGAAATATTTTGTAAATATATTTTTATAAACTAGCTACGAAGGCAATGGTATATGGTCAACTCAGCTTATGAACACTGGCAATATAGTATGCAGACTATATTAGCAAAGAACTGCGATCTTGTTATTGTATTATGTACTTTGTGTCTATAATAATTTATTATATGTACTGACTTATTTAAATAAACTGGAACACCAAAATGCAAAGTATTGTCGCTTGGCAGTACATTAAGGCCATCGAAATTTATAATAATGTTACAAGACAAGATATATAAGTTCTTACTTCATTTTACTTTGAACAACAACGCGGTATTTACCATTTTGTATTGTAATTGTTTAATACCAAAGTATGTTTTGTGTTTTGTGAAACGATTACTTTCATTTTGTTGAATTACAATTAGTTGTGTTTTCGTCAATATTTTTCTATTCCAAAGGCTTTTAATGATTCAAAACTCTTTTAACTGATATATTTAAAAAGTACGCGCGTTTTCAGAACTACACAAATTACCGAATTGTCGAAATAATTATTATTACAAAAATAGATCGTAAAATTTTTAATAATCATTAGTTTTAATTTTCATATTTTTTTTATATTCACTTAAACTTATTACTAGTTACTACAACTACCGCATTACGTTTCTAGACTTGGTTCAAAGTTGAAACAGATCTAAATAGCCTACGTTCTATTCGCGCATACTAGTTATAGTAAAGATTTCTAAATATAAATCTAATGAATACGTCATTCACGCTAGAGAATTGCGACTCGATACATACATACAAAGTACGTTTTGATATTTGACACAAATGTTATTTTAAATACTGAAATATGAAGTAATAACTACAAGTGGCAGGATTTTTGCGTTTGTTAATTTAACGCCCAACAGCTTTTACAAAAATTTTCACAGCAAATTTCTCAATAATTATGATAGATACATACTTAAGTTTGTATTTTAAGTAAACCAAGTAGTGACTACATATTTTTAAATATCTACCAACAAAAACACGACTATCGTTAATCCCCAGATTAATTTAATTATATATTTTTTTATACTGTCTATCGAATAATTCCGAAAATTATGCATTTATATGACTTCTGTATGTTGATATCATACGAAACATTTTAAACGTTGACGTGTTGTTAAAATTATGTTACCGTTGTAACAAACGCTATAATAATTTTATCATTATTTTTATAGATTTAAAATACAAATATTCAACATTATATTATTATAATATTATAAAGCTAAACGATGTCTGATAAACGTGAAGCAAAATATAAAAATATACTACACGAATGACTTACTAACTTATCTTATGATAATGAATGTGCTTCAGTTAGAGGCAATAAGTACTCCCTTAAAGTCCAATGATTAGATCAAACTTCATTCGCAATCATTTTCTCGCTAAGCTAACTATAATGTCTACCGAAACTTACCAACGTTACGTAAGTAATCATTAATTATGTGTTAAATAAGTTTCGATGTATCTAATTTAATAAATAAGGACGAAGCGTTATGAGTTTTTATAGTTAAAAGCAAATCTCGTAGCACTAATTCTACGTCGTTTTAGAATGATTCCACTGTAAACAGACCATAGATTTGCGTTTAAAACTAAATATGTTTCACGGAAGATCGGATTTTGTTTCATAAAATTTATAAATAAGATATATTAAATAAGACTTAGACAAATTAAATTATTTTTGCTCATCTAAATAAAACGTGTGAAAATCAAGTGCGTAAATAACAATTTCATTAAATTATAATTTATTTTAAAACGTGATACTAGAGATATAATAATAGCCGTAACCAATTTGCATTCGTATTTAAACTTAATTATTGTTATAAAGCCACAACGGTAAGTCCGCGCGAAAGGACAAGTGAATACTACCCTAAAAATAACGACATTTTATCTATTATTCAAAGAACTTAGAAAACTCTAAACTTAATTTGAAATGTTACATAATTAGCTAGATTTATAAAATGATGTGCGCTTAAAAATGCTTGACATATTTACTACAGGATAAGTTAAACGTTTACAATCAAAAACAAATCAATTAAAAAATAAATTATACGTCGTAATTAAATTATTATTAATTGTGGTATTATTTTTAGTAATCATTTTAAATCAAATTACTATTATAAGTATAGTTCCAAAAATATTACATTATATGTTAAACATATATTATTAATTTTATATATTTTCCAATTTATAAAATATTGCTTATATTTCTTTGTCTTATTGTTGTCAAATAAAGCATATACGTTCTTTTATATTTTACTTTGTTGATTTTTTTGATTATATACAACAAAAAATTATGATTCTTTTTATATTTGTAATCGAATTTATATGGTATAAATACTAGGGTGTTTAATTTTTTTTTTGTATTATACAAATAATTGTCAAATTATGTGTTGTAAATTTCAAATGTTTTTTTTTAAATCTATTCGAATAAGTGATATGGAACTATTATTGCACATTCTACAACACAACTTTAACGTAAGAATTATTATTGTCCAAATGTTATATATATCGTGACAATTTTGCCAATTATACTTAACTCAATTTGTAAATATAACATAAAATGACATTCAAACGGTGAACAATTGTAAATATACTATGCTTTATCTTAACTAAGGAATGACTTTTGTAGTGATTATTGTTGTGTTTCAACGAATTGATAAATATTTTTAAACGTGAGGCTGAGAGCAGACATTCAATTTCTAAAATATTTAAGATAAATAATTTCCTAAATGCTGTATTAAATTCAGAATATGTAACCCGTTATGAAACGTATTATAATAGCCGCTAATAATAACTATATAACAATCAAAAATTACCTAATAATGAATTAAAAACTGGACATCTGTTCTCAGTCTTATTTTATATTCTAACATTGTGTTCGCATTATGATTTAACGTAAGCAAAATCTAATCGATACATAATATTATAGGAATCAAAAACACACAAACATTTACCTCTAAACCCTCAATTCACCGAAAATGAACAAAAAATTCAACACACATAAATCTTGAAAGTATTTTTTAGAATTTAATCGTTATGGTTAAATTAGTCATCATTGTCCATGCCAATCAATTCAGCTTGCAGGCGGCCTTTCGTTCGACAGCAAGCTGTTAAACACAAAATCCTTAGCGCGAGTCGAAATTGAGGGCTGAAAGATATGAGAATGACGATTTTCCAAAAGGAATTTAAAATCCCGAGCCATACGACGCCGAAGTGAAGCATTGGTATCTTAAGCTCCTGATCAGTGAAGTACTCGTACAGTCTGACGCCTGAATACGGAGCCCAGCTCAGCCAGAAAGCAGTGACAAGAATGAAGCTCATCCAATGACTCGGGTTCGATAGGTTCTCGGCCAGCGCAGTCGCATATTCCTTATCGTGGATCGGAGCTCCGCTATTCAATTTTCTTTTCATGGAGAATATGTAGAAGTAGTTGTATACTATTGAAATAACGCTCGGCCCGAGAACGAGAATAACTAAAGTCGCCGTATAAGCGTACGTCGTTCCCCAATCCAACATACAAATAAAGGTTTCCTTATCGAAATTAGCTTCCTTTTTGTATCCAAGGAGAGGCGGACAACAGAGCATAGCGGCAGATATCCAGGTGAATACCATCCAGCATTGACTTCGGGTGCGAGTTTGTACCTATATTAATGTAATAATATTGTTACACATATTTCTTATTAGATAATTTGAAAGTGCAATACTAATCAAAGTATAAAAAATCTGCATTGTTAATATTCCAAACGATACTTGGCCATTTCATTTATCCAAAACTGAAGCTTGATTGATATCATTATACATTATCGAAACTGCACATAGAATTTTTTGAAGAATTCCTGCACAAAAAAAGATAAGTTAAAATATTTATTATTATTATTATTATTTGCATTATCATTTAGTGAACAAAGCTGACGAGAGACACGTACACAAAATGCGTATCAGTCGCAGTGAACTGGGTGAAATTTATTTAAGCTCCAGTGATAATATGTAAATGAAAGAAAATCTTTTCGCATCCATCATTTGTTAATATTTGTATTTCATAGAATTTTTAATACAATATTCAGTATAATAGCATTCAAATTAGCATTTTCACCTATTAATCTACGTATAGAACATAAATGTTATTTAAAAACTAATCCGTCCAAAATTGATTTTTAAATTGTACCCAGGATTGCTCGATTACTAAATAAATTATAGATAAAATGGTTACCTAGAGCAGATCCCAACTATTGACCAGAACTTAAAGGGATAACAGAAATATATATTTTAAAAATTCTGTCACGATTGGATCTTGTTTAGAGAAAACTATTTATAAGATTTAGATCATGACCTGAACCAGATACTTTACTAATCTATCGCTATTTTCCTATTAGACGCAACATTATTACTTCCAAGACATTGAATAATAAACCTTGATAAGCATTTTAAATGAAACGTGAATTAAACATTTGATCGTGTAATATATATTTATATAAAAATCAGATTTATATTTCAATGCCTTGAACTTTAAAACTGATTATAAATCATATTATTCATTTGCAGGGCCAATGAGAGGAATTTTAGTTTCTATTGAAATAAAATATCACTGTTTTTTGGTATTTAATCAAATTTAACGTGACTGGGACAAATGTGCAGATTGTGCTTATTTATTGTGACATTCTGGCTCTAGATGACAACATTCAAGAATTCTAACTAAACGAACAGTAATTTAGTATTAGTTTCATTTACATGCAAGGCAAAAGGAAAAATATAAAAGTATGGCATATTAAGGATTTTATATATTCATGCAAAATGTTCATGATATGTTCATGACAATTACATCTGATTTCTCCATCAATGTAATAAAAGTATGACATGTAATGATTTCATAATAACTCTCCGTAACGAAGAGTCACAATGCGTCTATATAATCGCTGTATAATATCGCTCACTAGGAAAATATAAAAATCATTACATTTAATTTGCTTATATTTCAACAACATTTAAATATTTACTATCAGGAAGTAAGCTTGCGCAACTAAGACATTGGCCAGATTATAAAAAAAAACTATAAACAGACATAAATGAACAGGCCGTAAATAAGAGAAGAGGTATTTAGTAAAGAAGAAAATATTGTATTCTACTAAGCTATTTAGTTTAAAAAACTGACTTCATTATTTTGATGGAGACCCGATGTTAACGCCCTGAACAATCTCTTGACGTCAGTAGAACCAGAGCGCCCAGTTTGTGGAAGACGAAAAGTAATAAGAAAAAAGATATCTACCGTCAAACTAACCGTCTCATAACGGAGAGGTTTCCTCACGGCGAGATACCGATCCACTGAGATCCACATAAACGTGTATACAGAGACGGACCAAAGCGTAACTTCGACATAGCCGGCCAATCGACACATCAGATCTCCAAACATCCATCGGCCAGTGATAGCAGGATAGACAGATAGAGGAACCACAAAAAGGCCACATAACAAATCTGCAACTGCCAGCGACAGGAGGTAATAGTTGATAACCTCGTTCGATAAACCTGTAAATGATATTCGTCGATGACAAATGTGTACGAATACGTAAATAATCCAAGAACCTTCAAGCCAAACACCGGTTAAGGCCTTGATATGAAATAATATGTGTGTACATACCTTTGAAGTTGAGAAAAGCAGCAATGATAAGAAGGTTGGAAACAACGATGGCCACACCCATAACCGCGATGACGGCAGCTTGCGTGAGCGACTCGAAGGTGGCGAAGGGACTGTCAGCTACGCTCACCTCGCCTCCCGATCGAGCACTCAACACGCGGGACGGCATCGTTATTCTATATAAAAGAAAACAGCTAAAATATAGTTCATACAACTGCACTCAATACTAAATATAAATTATTATTATTACAGTCATAATAAAAGCTTAAGTTTATTCATTTAAACATAAACATAAGTTGAAACATGGATTACAAGCTGGTAAGCTTATTTACTAAGATATGACCATAGGATATGACATTATAAGTAGCACAGTGACTGAAACTCACTATCCTTTATGGGTTATTTGTAACCTGAGTTAAGGATAGCAATTTACCCACTCTCAAAATGGGTAAAAAGTAAGCGTAGAGCTACAAACATGTAAATATTAAGGCTTAAAGTCAATAACGTAATAGAAGTCAAACTCATATTTAAAATTGTAACTAAAATATAAATGTCAATGTGTTTCTTTTAACTTGCAATTAAATGTACTCGTAAAATTCCATTTGCACTATTCAAATCAATAAGCCGTTATAAAGTCGTACAATACGCATAACGATGTTTCATATCTTTCTCGCAGATGATTTAATACGTATTATAAAGATCGATGCATTTCTATTTTTTCTTCACTTTTCTTCACAAACAAGTATTGGACTGTAATTAGGACTGAGGTTCTAGAGATCCTTAACTTCATAACAACACAACTCTAGTAAAGTAAATCAACATTAAAATAACAAACAGAGTATGCCCACTACGGGGCAATGTGTTAAATTTATTTATTTAGAAATAGTATTGACATATTAACTCTATTTATGTAAACCAATTTAGGTCAACTAAAATCGAAGCAAGAATCGACAGATGCTATTTAAAAAAAATTATAACTTTCATCTATAAACAGACAAAAACAACGGCATATGTTAGAAAAATCGAACATAGCATCGCGAATACCCGAAGATCGATTGACTTACTTGGCACAATATATCTTAACTAATCTTATAAATGTGAATATGAGATTGTTTGTTTGTTTGTTTGTTAGGATTTTACGCATAAAACCTATTTTAAAAATTATTTCACCAATGGAAAACTACATTATCAGCAAGTAATATAGGATACATTTTGTCCCCGTATTCCCAAAGAAACGGCACTACGTGGAGAAACCGCGAGCAAACGCTAGTAATTCTATAAACTATTATGTGAATAATTCAATTGAAATGATCCTCTAGTGTCTCTTAACCCCATCATTTAGATATTCACAATGCCAAGTTAACTGACCTCAATACGCCGGACATTTTTACGCCTGGAATTACTCCGATTATGAATCGGAGTCTATTCACATCCGCAACTAATCATAGTACGCATAATTTAGTGATATCAAGCTATTGTTACCCGTGCTATTGTAATGTCAACGTCCACGTCGCCTGCACCAATCTTTACTTAACCAAAGATCTTAGATAGATTAAAATGATGTATTTAATAATATATAATATAATGTTTTAAAAGATAAAATATCACTTACTAGTAATTTTCAAGATATATATGTGAAAATATCGTTGGTAGCCATCTTCTCAAAACTGCTTCATGCCTGCAAATAACACACCTTGTTACTTGAAAGTAGAAAGATAAGAAACAAATAAAAATAATACAATATTCAGTATTTGTAATTTTATTCGTCATGTTACTGAAACAATTAGTAAAATAATTTTTCTTAATATTGTTGTAAATGTTACTCGGTGGTACCACCCTCTCATCAGATATTCTACCGCAAAACAGCAGTACTTGGAACTATTGTGTTCCGGTTTGAAGGGTGTGAACCAGTGTAATTACAGGCACAAGGGATAGAACATCTTAGTTCCTAAGGTTGGTGGTGCATTGGCGATGTAAACGATGGTAAACATCTCTTATAATGCCAATGTATATGAGCGTCAACCTAAGCTATAAAAAATGTGTTCGGATTTTTGTAAAACAATAACGCTAACGCTAATATAAAAAATTAAGTAATGATATTTTAATATAAATATGTAAATATTTGTATGTTTGGATTTTTAAAATAGTTATTAAAATAAAATTGTAGTAAATGCGCGTTATAAATTCGTTCACATTAATTAAAAGCTGCTTAAATATGAACGTTCTTATATATTCATATTATTTGACAATGGCAAGACTAACGCGGTATAGGACAGCAACTAATTAAAATAAAATGTATATTATTTGTTAAGAGTTGTTCTAATAATAACTAATACTATTGTTGGCAAAGTGGTTGGAATTTGATTGTAATCCATTTGAAAATTGAGGAAACCATTTATGAACACGCAATGTGTTTTAAGATTTTTTTTTTAATCTTCCGCCCTAATTTTTGTAACTATTGTTGATAACAACATTAAGCCTTGTCAATAGTTACAAAAAAAAAAGAAGAAAATCGGCTGACGAACAGAAGAGAAAAAGATACTGAACTAGCGAACTGTGAACACCTATCTGGGTGTTCACTTAATGGGTAAGTGAGCCAATTAAAGCTACCATAAACATAAGATAGCAGTATTTAGTGGTGCAGATGGATTCTTATAATGTACGCATTTTAAGTCGACGAAACTGTATTTCCGGTAGAACATAAGTTTATTTAAGTATAATTCACACACATAATAAAATTAAAACAAATATAAAAGTCATACAAACGGAAGCGTGACTATAATTGACCTCGCCATATTTACACTGGCACTGTATTTACTTTGCACCAGATACAACACCATCGCTTTACGGTAGAATATCATGTTAATGTAAATCAACTTGCAAACAGTGAATACTGTAATTGGTTACGTACAATATTGTACATATGGCATGTTAAATTGACTATATTTATTTGCCGTAATGATGAACCAATTAAAATTCTAAACAAAAGATGGACGCTTTTTCATCGAGCTTTTATATCGATACTTTTAAATACCTTGCACCATTTTATAAAACAAATATGGAAAATAACTACAACGGCGCTTCGGCGCGTTAGCGTTTTCCGATAATTGCTAAGTCAATAGAAGCGAAGATTTAGTATTTTACTTAAAGGAAACAAACTATTTCATTTGATTAATTTCAAAGTTAAAATTTATCGATTTATTTAAAGTATTCAAAAAATGTTTTAAAGGTGAGTGCCCTGAACTAAGTTACCATTTTACTGTCGGCTGAAGTTCTATAAAAGGAAATTTGTTCGATTGAACCCTCCACGCTTCGGGCATTGTTATCGCAGAATTTATTTAAAGGTTTTCTTATTATTATTAAAATACTTTAAAAAAAACCACATGAAACTGAGACTAACAACCGAATATTCAACGCGCTATATAGCAATATTTTCTTTTACCATTGAGCACGAAATGAAGAAGTCGAAAACTAAGAGCTACTTTCCCAGAGTTGAACCCGTAATCTTCGGTTAAAACCCAAGCATTGTTACCACTGGATCGCCTATATTATATTATAGTATAGTATCTATTTACGACACGTCATTGTACGGGAACTAAAGTATTGTCGATCTCAAACAATATAAAATCTGAACAAAGAGAAACCTCTGGACTTTATAAGAGCTTTGTTTTGTTGCGGTATACACTCACAGAAGTCGAAACAATCCATTGTTACAGAATCTATTGTTAGTAAAACTTTAAGCGAAAGTAGTAGAAGTCTCCTTGAACTGATTTTAAGTCGCCGTTGGTGACATATATGTATATGTATAACGCAAAATCTTTATTTTTTTTTTATTCAATCTGTTTTAGCTGAAAATCTGAATTAAACTTTTACCATATGTTACAAGTATATTTCACTATATTTTATTATAATATAAATATCAATTACAAAACTACAAAAACGCTCTATACCAATTTTAGTATTTAAAATTATTTTATTAATATAGCATGTTCCTATAAATATCCCAAAATAAATTAATATTAAATATGAAAGACTTTTTTACAATGAGGACTACTACTGAAGACTAAGAAATAATTGTATAAAATTTCTAAATAGCTACTGTACAATTCAGGACCGCGTGGAATGGTGAAAAGAATGCTAACAGCATTTTCCCTTTAAATTGCGCGCCCGATTCTCTGGGCAGAAAATAAGCCAGCCCTCCTGTCATTAGGGGAGGCAATAAGGCCGGGCGTTATATATAAATTAAAAATTTTAGCTTGAAATAGAATCGATAAAGATATGTCATATATAGCGGATATAAAACGAGCTTGAAGTTTCATAAATTCTTAAGTATAATAGGATTGCATAATAGAATTCCCAAAGGAAGGTCTCTCGGGATGATGAATATGATGCAGCCAACTAGCTTAATTAGCCGTTAAATCAACAGCCTAGCCTCTTTCCTAAACAGCGCCGCTTAACAAGTGGACTGAATGACACTTAGCCATTTGATCAAACAGCTAGGCAAATGATTTGGATCGAAGACGTTTCATTATTTGGCTAGCCTTTTCATTTCAATCAACAAAATTAACGGTGTTTCACGGAAGCCATTTCAATTCCTCATAAATAGGTGGAATACGTTTCACGTCACCATAAAGTGTCATAGTAAACAGCTCGCCCAATTTATTAAAAATGACGAATTATTGTAAAAGGGTGTCACAACGCTACGCATAAGAAAAACAAGGACAAAAAAAACACATTTCACACGTAAGTACTGTTTGGCAACTTATAATTTTAGGTAAATACAGTACTCACATCATTCATCAAAACCTAAAAATAATTTGTAGGGAAAAGACGTCATTACAATAAAAATGTTGTCAACTATGGAAAACATATTAACCACGATTGCTTAATATTTTGACTAATAAAAATCTAATAATTATTTCAAATCATTATTATAACTTATTTAAATTACATATAAAACATTAACACTGTTCAAATAATTATAAATCATTTTTTTATTTTCTTTACCTTATACATAAGCAACACTAAATATGTAATATTATTAAATATTTAAAAAAAAAAAGAAATCATTATAATAATAAAATGAAATAAATAATATTGCAATATATAATTATAATACTTTTACAAACAAACAGTATCAATTTTCTCACTTTATGGAGGAAATGTCTATTCAGTTGCAATATAATTCGATCGTATGTGTGCGTGTCGGTGTTATGTAATTACGTGACATTAATTCTAAAGTTGCTTCAATTTTAAGCGAAACCACGATCGTATACACAGGTCTTGCAACTTCAATATGGGGTACGTTGACATAATGACGCTGTTAAGTTTAATTTACGGCCGCCAGAGGCATGACAATTCGCGTAATAATTATCCCGGACACTTTTTCAAATCCAAATAAAACAGTTAAATAACAAAACAAAAATAACAAAAATTCGCAAAACTCATCAAAACGATATAATAACTGTATAACAACTGTATAAATATATAATAATATATAATAACTGTATAACAATGATTAAATAACACAATACTTGGGAGAGAAAAATATCAGCTTCGATAGCAGCGACGTAGTACCTCAAGCGGATGGTAATACGAATTAGCAGTTGTAACACACTCGCACCTCATCTCTAACCACTGCAATTGGACTCAATTGCAAGACGTTATTTTATTTTAACTCGTTTGGATTTCATTAAGCTTTATTGAACACACTACGGATAATGTTTTCGAGTAACTTATTTATCTGTCGTGCAAAATTGTACCGAGACATGACTTCGTGAAATCCTTCTCGAGAACTTTCTAGAATTTATTTTATTCAAGATACTGGTTAATACAGTTTTCAAAATAAGCTTGTATTAAAATACTGTTATGCTGTTAGTCATCTGTTAGTATTCTTAGCTACTGGTACATGCCCATAGTTTCGTCACTTTGTTTGTCCGTAACTCAACAGATATAATAAAGGAATTTTATGTCATTCGTAAATAATAAATTCTAATAAAATTTTAAAATAAATATCAATGGTTTTGGAGAAGTTTAATGAAAATTCAAAGAAAACGTAAAATAGCTTTGGATAGATCGCATAGATCTAATAAATACGACACTATAATAACGTCATGACGAAAAATCTACTGAAACTTCTCGAGTTATAATGAAGCAAGAAAATTTCACGTCTTAACTACTCAACCGATCTCCATGAAATTTTACAGACACGTTGTAAGAAGTTAGAAGAAAAATCTCAAACGCAGCTGAAGTCGAGGGCGGAATCTAACAATTATAGGTATATTTTAAAATAAAATACAAATGAAAACAGATTTTTCCTTTATCTATAAACTCTTATTAATTTTCTTTCCAGTTTATTTTACTTTCACAATACGATAGTAAACAATCTTTCAATACGCTTACATTTATAAATAGAATTTGTATTTCCGTTGAGCCGCGTGTACTTTCCCTTTTAACATAAGTGAGAGCGATCTATTTCTTAAAATTTGTTTCGATTTTGGGGTTGATTTTCACAGAATATTAATTAATTGTTATTCAAAAGTAGTTAACCAAAATTATTACATATATATTCGTATTAATATTTATATTCATATAGTAAGTCATATAAATCAAATTTATTAAAAATAAAAATATAAACATTTATAATTATTTACTTTAAATAAATTAGGTTATACAAATAACATACTGTTAATATATTGATATACTGTTTTTTTTTATTCTCGATACGATTACTTCTTATAATAATTCGATTCGAAGTAAGAGTTTCAAATTTAAATCATTTCAAAATGATATTCAAATTTAATCATGAATCAAAGTCACCGTGTTCTATAGAATAAGGTATACGGAGACCTGTATATATGTAGGCGTACCCTCAACCACAGTATTGATCCAAAACCACGGCACTTTCTGTCGCAGAAATATTTAGGGCATTTTAAGCGCATATCTCCTTGCCACATGGTCTTTTGTGTTTCCAACAAAAACGATGTAATACTAAGATATTATAATCATTTTATATCCAACGTAAATGTGAATCAAACAACTTTTTATGAATTTAAAGGATTACTTTAAGATTACTCTTAAAGTAATTATATTTAATTAATTTAATGAATTTTAGTAAATATAAATAGCTTTTTTAATACCGCGTAAAAATGAAGAATAAAGATGAAATTAGGTTATTAAAGATTTCCCGTTTTTTGTACATAATACAGTGTCATATCTAAAGGTGCAATATTATCATTTTTAATTTAATGTTAAAAAACAGGGAACTATGTAATGAAATATTATGTTTATAAATAGTAGTATGTAAACGTTCGTTCGTCGTATCTGTGTAATATTTAATCTTTCTGTGAAATTTAATTAAAACATTTAACGCTCTGTTATAGCAACTGTGTGATTACCAAAAAAATAAAGAAATAAATTATAATTCTAGTGTGTAACTATGTATTAGCCTGACAAATGTTTTTATGAGCACACATAAAAAACGATCCTCGATTACTTCAAAACAGTTCGACTAATTTAGATGATTTAATATATATTCTATTAAAATAGATCCCCGAATACTTCTATAGATTATTTTTTGGCGTAAATTGCGTTCTTTAAATATACAGGAATAACATGTTTATTTCAATGCAATCAATATATCTATGTATTTTGTTTTATTTCTCAAAAAAAATCTAAATATATTATAGAAATTTAGCTTACATCAATAAAAATTAAATATGTACAAAACAAAAATACTTACAAACATTGAGATTCAATCACTTGTAATTTCGTTTCTATATTTATGTAATGTTAGCATTGAGTGAGAAGCCATACTATAGCGCGATATATTTATTTATTCCTACCGGTACTTTTGTCATGATTTCATATAAAAATCTCTTCAATTACTCATAACACTAAAAATACGAAAACAAACTTTATAAAAAACAAAACAAAAAACTTAGAATTGCTTTACATTTTATACAGCTTTTGCACCAGTCATGTAATAACCGTAATAAATTGAACTTAAAATAAATGCATATTTTATGCTCAATATCAATGTCTCAAACTAGAAAATATAATAGTTATTACGTAACATTAAGTGTATAGATTTACCGACTATGGATTACTTTAAGACTAGGGATTAAAGTGAGTCTCATTTTATTGGAATAAGACAACCTGTCCGCGACTTAACGACTTGTCAAAAATATCTTAGGATGTATTTTATTTTTTAGAAAATATATTACATTTTGTTTCGAATATAAGCTATCATTAATCTTTAAATTTAACAGTAGTTATCGTATACTATATAGATATGTAAAATTACATAGTATATGATATATACCGATATTAAATAGTGATTGACCAAGTAGTCGTTTTACATTGGCTAAAACGTTAAAATACCGCACATACTTATATATATATATATATGAAATAGAAATAGATATAGATATGCATGAAACGCTTCATGCATATCTGGCTTTTTACAATTACAAAATCAAATAAACTTAATATAAAAGCATATTAAGATATTCACTTGTTGCTCAAGGCCGCTGCTATGGTTTTTAAGTTGACTCATGGGTCATCTTATCCTTCATTTTAGTTTTTATTTTAAATATAAAAATGTTCAAGATTTGTCTACCACTCAATGTTTTTCTGATATTTAAAAGATCCATATATTAATATAAATTAAATGACAAAAATTGACCCAAGGAATGAGATCAGCTGGCATGTACTCATTGAGCTCAACCTACACCAATTTCTAAATCCTCGTGAATATTAAGCCGGACAATCGGTTCGGTAATTACTAATTTATTTAATACGTCGAATATTCATATTGAATTGGATATTCCAATTAAATATAAAACTAACGATTAGAATAATTATAGAAAATAATATAAAGAAACATTATATATGCTAAAAAAACGTCGCATGTTTTGTTTATTATATTATGTATAACGTGTTTTTTCCTGTTTCACATGCCACGTGTTATAATGACGCAATTAAACATGAAAGGAGCTTTAAAACTTTTGGCGTATTTAACATCTTACACGTCTAACTATTGTAATTTAAAGAGCTTTCAACACACATCTATACTTGTATTTCCGTTAAGCAATGCATTTAATTTAATATAATTCTTTACAGCTAGGCAAATTTCTTATTTAAATCTTTACATAGTTTGATTTTAAATAGCAACACTTGACAAATGCTAACAACAAAAATACATATTTCGATTTCGAAGTTATACATTTTTAAGAAATATTTTAGATTTTTTTATATAGTAGGATGACGGGCGTGGCACCTGATGGTAAGTGGTCACCACCAGCCATAGACATTGGCGTCGTAAGATATATTAACCAATTCTTACATATCAATACGCCACCAACCTAGGGAACGAAGACATTAAGTCCCTGGACTGGAAACAACAAAACTGAGTATTTCCGTTTGGTGGTAGAACAATATAATATCAAATAATCAGCCATTATCTTTTTCCCATTGCTGTTTTTTCATATAATATATTATATTATACCGCTTATATCCTACCGCTGATGTGAATTTTAGCATGGACATATTATTTATGATCCGGAGTCATACTATATTAAATTTAATCCCGAAAAATTCACGGTTGTAAAACGCTAATTAATTATACATGTGCTTTGTTAGTTATAAAAGGTTTCAATTCATTTTCCAATACATTCAAAACTTTTAAAATATTCTTTAAATAATTTAAAATTGCTTTTTTTACTATTTTTTCATGCAATTCAACATAAATATTTGGGACTACAGTTTGGGTAGAAGTTTGGAGAGAACATTTTAAATGAGTTTCAATTATTACTATACAAAAAAAATATAACGCAACAGATTTATTAAACGCCACTGGTTAATAGGTGCTTTGATAAACCCACAATCATAAAATGTGTGCATACTTATGTTAAACGTATTGGCAACAATGCAATGCTTAATACACGATAAAATATAAGCAAACTATTCATACATGCCTGCATGCATAGAAATCATCACATTTCGTATTTTACTAACATAAGGCGTTTTATATGAGGGATTAATCAAAGTAATATTTGAACAATTTCAAAATAGTAATATAGCCACTTTTGCCTTAGATTATAAACATATGATGAAATAAAAAAATGACTCAAAGGTTTGCTCAAGGTATGGGAAACTATCTGAGCGTGCATGCATGCATGCAGGCATTAAAACTTATAGCACAAGCGGTATTCAACGGACTGAAGTTTCTCACTGAAAATAGTTCATTGAAAAAGCGAGCGAAATGTAAATAGCTTTAAAAAATAAACGAAAATAATGTTATGATCCGTTTCAATACAAGTCGTAGCGAATTGAAACAAAACAACGAGAAAAGGTAACTAACTATATATAATTAAAAGTGATATTTTTGATTCAAAAATGATAATGTTTTTTTTTTTATTTATATTTGTGAAAATGTTTTTTCAAGTCGCAATTATGTTTTATAAAAGTCTCACTAATTAAAATGACGTAAAAAACCCGTATTAAAACGAGATATAACTTTATTGTTTTTTAATTTAGTCCACTCCAATTAATTACCAAATGTATTAATATTATACACTTCTTTAATTAAAATTTAATATACAATGAATTTAAAGTTACGTAATTGATTTATAACAACGCACAATCATTTCGCCTGCAGCACAATGTTTACATAAAATATAATTCGCTATATACTACACATAGTAACAAAATATCTGTAGATATTTTATTACTATGCACGCACTAATCAAAAAGATATAAGTAAATATTTTATAGAATATTTACCTTTATTAATTATATTATTCAATAAAACAAAGAAATATTTAAAACAATTACACTGCCTATTACACTTTTATTTAACAATAAAATAAAAAGGCGTACAATAAAATTTAAAAAGTCTTTAATTACATTAAATTTATATAACGAGAAAAATAGTATCTAATGTTCATAGATTAATAAAAGTACAAAAATTTATGAATATAATGGATATCTAAGGTTTACTTTTCTTCAATTCAAAACACTACATTGCTCGTTTCGTTACATAATTTTGTAAAACTGGAACGAAATAAAGCTTTCATTGAATATTTTAAATGACAGCCTTCATGAATTGTTCCTTTGCGCAAGTATCGGTGGTGGCGTATCCATAATAAATTCACGATATATGGACCTACAAAGAATTACTCAATCGATATAACGAACTTTATCAAGGACGAAACGTTTATATATATTAATATTTTTTTAAATACTAGTTATTATTGTAATATACCTGATTCCTTACAAACGTATAATTAAAAAAATATTAAAGATTTTTCTATTCCCGTCTCTCTCTACGCTTAAATTACGAACTTTTCATTTCTAAATCGATAAAACCAAACTAAGTGTAGAAGGTTAAACGTACATACCTCATACAATACAATACAATAAAAACTCTTCAATATCTTATAATGCAGCACACACAAAATAGCATTTATTAATGAACTAAAATTGTAAATTCATATTTAAAAATACAACGAATTAGGAAAAAAACCTGTTTCTTTGCGTGATGAAGACATGATCAAATTACATAACATTTGTTTAATTAAAACTCACATCGAAAATTTATTGGAAAATAAATTTAATAAGAATTTCCTTTACTACCATGAGTTTAAATACTAAGCTCCACTGCGACTTACATCACTATGTACCATACATTACGTATGTACGTCACAATTTTTTTTTTCATGAAATTGAGCGTCCAGTTTTATTAAAACATAACATTCTTGATTTACTTATAAGCACTTATTAATAGAACTAGTAAATAATTTAAAAAAGAAACATACGTACAGTGTCTACGCGTAGAGAACGCGAGCGTCGTGTTAAGGGTGCGGGTATAATGTGACGTGGTCTCGGGTAAGAGCGTCTTGTTATTCTGAGGGGGGCGCGCGCGACGTACATTCAGGAGTCAAGGTCGAACCGAGGAGCTCTGCTAGCGGCCGGGCACCCCAAGGTTAGCGTAGCCCCTCTACAATCGATATGTACATTAAAAACAGAAACCCTTACTGCTATTACAGCAAAATGCACCCTCTGTGGAACTTTCATCCAACAACCCTAACCCTTTTCAATTATATTTCTACCACTGATTTTTATCCACTAAAATATTTTAATAAACTATAATTCCAATAATGAGGTCATTCTGTTATTAGTATTTAATATTATTTAAATATAATCATTATATGAGGTCCATTGATATAGAGATTCGACGCTCAGATTTCACCTCATAAAATAGAATGGATCCTACGAGTTAGCTCAGAACCTGTAACGATATATCCAAAGAACACGCCCTGCACAACGCGTAGCGCAAAAAGTTTTAATGTATTGTAAGTTATTGTACGCTAGTTTCAGAAACTTGCGGACAACAACTTACTCGTATAACTATTTCAAACAGAAAATGTTATTTTTATATATTATATTCTGAGAAACTACAGTTTTTATATTTATTTTAAAATCAGTTCAACAATTTTGTCTAAAATATAACACAATAGGCGTGCATACTCCCGTACCCGCATGGCTGAGCCGTAATCCATTAAAAAACACGATGCAGGAAATTTAAATAAACAATGTATAACAAAAACCGATACTCGATCGTATAACTGACGTACGTGTAACGTTTGGTATCAAACCTATCAAGGTTACAATAGATTCGGGTCGGGGATTAAAACTAAAGCCGAAACAAAGCCGGCGTAACTTACAATATTTTAAATAATATATGACGTATTAAGCTTCGCTTTTGTACGTAATTGTAGTTATTGAAAAATGAATTTTCACATTTCTTTGTTTCACCTTTTAACATGGTTGCACTGGCTTTATTTGTAAAACCATTTGCAACGCCTCAAATATATTTGAACGTGCTATATTCTATTTAGTTGTACATCTTAATATCATTTCCGCATTATTTAAATACAAACGCACTGAAATCTGATGCATAAGGCTTATAATTAATTTATAAAGTATTTAAATTCGTACAATCTAACCTTATAGTATGTAGAATTATTATTGATTTTTCTCTTGCACGCAGCCATCTGTAATAAGCCTGTTTTAAACCAATACACATGTTTAGCTTTACGTCCGTACGTAATTTATAGATTTATTCTATTTAATTTTTTATAAGTTCAAATAAATTATTTGTATTTTTTTGAATTAAAATATTACATATTACATTATTTTATGGCTTCCGCCAAATGTATATATAATGTAAAAAGATACATAGTTTAACGCAGCTTAATTAATATATGGTTTTGAGGAGGCCATAATATGATATTGTTAGTAGGTTACATGGTAAACACTTTTCGTAGTCAAAACATAATTGTTGTCGCGATTTAGTAAATCTATAAATGGCTTAAAAGCAAATTATCGCTTACTTGACACCATTAATTTATTTTAAAATTATGAAATAATATTTTTAACACAATTTTTAAATATATCTAGCTAATTGCTACATTTAATTTAGCAATTAAGTAATATTGTATTTTTTGTCAATAGATTTTAAAATTGAACAATACAAACTCAACCCACGTTAGTATCAAGATTTGTTAATAAAAATATTTCAATTTCATATTGACTTGAATATAATAATGTTTTCACGGAAAATAATAGTAGCGATATTACAGATTTAAGATAATCCAATCTTAAGAAAATGAATTAAAGGATGAAATCTACATAGGTTACTTAAGCGAACACGCTTATCACAATAATATCAATTTTATTAGTCTACGAAAGAAATACTTTATTCTAACTTTTTAATTAAAAAAAATTATATTCGCCTTTATATTAATTTCGATAAATAAAAAAGATTACTGCGTTACCATTTACAGCTCACATATATATCAATATTTTAAAGAATTCAATAAATTATTGTGTTTTTAAATCGATGTTAATTATTTAAAATTACTCGTCCATGTTGATAAACATACACTCTAAGCAAGCTAGGAATGCGCCTAATGAAAAATATGTCTGTATCACAATGAGATCGATTCCAAATGAAATAAAAAAATACTTCAAACATGAAATAAAATAATTATTTAAAATAATAAATTATTTGTTATATGAAATTCAATTTTTGACATGATCTATTTCAATCAGCTGTAGAAGAGATCAAGTAAGATATACATACACATACGACTCACTTCAACTGAATAACTATAATCGACATAAATAAACGTAAATGTGGATTTAACTATTTTTCAATTTTTTATAGATTATATAATTTACTTAATATTTTAAAAGAATTTGTAAATTAAGAACTATATAAATAAAGCTTACAATTTTTACATTAATGAGTGCTTATAAACTAATACAAGAATTGTTCTATTATTGTGGCCGCTACTGATCTTTGAAGTTGAAAAGCGACCATAAATAAATAAATAATCCCTAAGCATGAAACACATCACTGCAAACTATTTCGGATATCAACAATTGTAGGCAATCATGAAAATTAAAAAATCGTTAAGTTTCTTTCACTGGTTCATTTTATCTAATAATAAGTAAGTATAATTAAAATGTATAAAGTACTTTAACGTATACTAAACATTCGTGTGTAGAGTAATATAAAAATGTTAATCAATAAAAGATACAATCACTAAAAATGAACAATAACGAAATTTTCATTCATATTAATACGAAAAAAATTCACCGAACAAAATCGTATAACTAAAACGGAATCTTTTTTTTTGTAAATATTTGTGGCGAATTACAATTGACACCGCGTTCGAAAAAGTCACTCGACGCCCATGTAATAAATAACATAACGGAATAACAAAGTTAGTTTCCGATATGTATTAATAAAAACTATAAAAAGAAAATGGATTTAAAAGTATTTTGTACTAAATATAATACAATTTGTATACGAGTATTTATTTTTTTATTCTTCACTAATATTTATATATATATATATCAATCGCAACGCTACAAATTTTATTTATTATTTTAAAAATTACGTAACTAAACTGAAATTATAATAATAAAAAAAATCACAATTAGATAAATTTAATATTAACGAGAGAAACTTAATATTAATAATTAGTTCAAAAACTTTTCAATTAACTTAAGCTTACCCGGCCGGCAGTCCGCGTGAACCGAGTAGCGTAGCAAGTTCCGTAGACAGGTAGTATTCTGGGGCGAGGGATCGCGGGTACGGCCAGCGATGTTCTACCACTGCAGAGGCGAAAGCGCGCGCACCCCTCGCGCGCCCCTCCACGATCGCAATGCCGCTTTCACCATCGATTCATCGTTTTGCTACTGTTTATCACCTAAAGTACAGCCTATTACGAATTAGGTCACTTACATCCACAGCTGCCAGAGAATTACTCGTGATAAAGTAACGAAAACAAAAACTTACGGTGTCAACGGATTTATGAGAGATAGTTAAGGAATTCCCGATGTTTTGTACTTTTACTTATAATTTCCTTTTGATTTGATTTTTAATTTAAAAAGTTTTCAGAAAAATCTTTTACAAAATAATGTACAGCTAAAATTAAGGCGCCGTTTTTCGCCAAGTCATAATTTATGTTTTCTAACTAAAAATATAAAAGCAAAATACTTTAAATACAATCATTGTCTATTAAAACACTACACCGACAAGACCAGCCAACATGGAAATCCTTAGGGGAGGCCCTTGTACAGCAGTGGACGTATTTCGGCTGACATGATGATGATGAAGGGCACAAATCATTTTTTTAAATAGTAAAATGAATCCGTGCGAAGCCGGCGCGGCGTGGCTTCAAAGTATTATATACAATGTTGTTGGGAGATTTTCCACTCTAAATTTATTTTTTAAATATATATGTGGGATTCGTACCCACGCTCTCTATCGGGAACCAGGGATTAAGTCTTGCGCCTTTGACCGCTCGATCAATCTGATAGTAAAAGGCAGCACACACATTCAAACATTTGCTATCACGAACTTTTCTGTTGGCCCCTTGAAGACCTACAATTTTCTAATACATTTTTTTTATATATTATCTATATCGATATCCTAAAATGTAGGCAGCGATAGCCGTATAAAACAGTTTGATTGACAAAACACTGACGTAGTTCAACCATTTTGTACAAAATATATATATACAGCCCATAGTCCTAGTATAATGGTCATTCTATTAGAGAAAACCTTATCAATATCCTTATTAAAAAAAATACATACAAAGATTTAAAAAATCCAATATTAATCCATTATAGACTAGATGTTGCCGCTAATCGCTCTGAATTCCTTGGCTCAGACTGTGAGCCAAGTAAACACCAGCTCTTAGGTTTGAACAGCTTTCAGTAGCTTTTTCCCAGTACCCTGGGATTCCTCCCTAGTGAATGGAGGCCCGCATCGGTGGGCTAACCGTCGGAGCGTCACGGTAGTATCCACAAGCAATGCCGTGGCCATGTGCCCAAGAGACGGTGAAGGTACCACCCGGTAGGTTTTGTAGTTGAGAAATCCGGTACTCTGGAGTTCCAGGCACCGGCGATATACATAACCCCCTCCCTCCGACTTCATGTCGGGGAAAAGCGTAAATAGGTTTTTCCAGCGAGATAAAAAAAAGATCTGTGGTTTTCTGTTTCCACTCCAAACTACAAACCCCATGCTTCGTGTTGTGTGTAGGGCAATACAGGCCCGAGGGACATGGCTTAAGAAATTTTTCAATTGCCCCCCCCTGGACTAAAAGCTGGGTACGCCCATGCCTCCTGATCTTATCTCGTATCTAGACTACCTCTTTCAGAGGTATTAAGGTATTAGGTACGGTCTATATCTGAGGTACACTGATGTGTAAATTTAATATGTGATATGTCCTATATAATATAGTCTTTGACAAGCTGATTTTGAGACACTTGCTAATGAATGGTACGAAACACTCCAACCTGTTGTATCCTCGATGAGATCCTTTACGAAAACTTCAGTTGAAACGAAAGGCTTAATACTCGATTGACGAGATTGACAAATCCATGTACAAACGACAAAAAAAAATCGGGTCTGCCAAAGATGATGTGGACCATATAACTAAGACACTGGATTGTTTAAGTTTACAAACGAGTTTCAAAATGTTTTAAAATCTATATGGGCTGTAATCGTAAGAAATTTCTAGTAGGGCACTGCACAATAAACACAAATATTGGCGCACATAAAAATGTACAAAGAATAAAAATTGCTGTCTAAAAATAATGTAATATCTAAGAAACGTTTTAAATTGAAAACTTAAACTGTTCTATTTAGAATTTGTTAATATCTATTAAGAAACGAGGCATCGAATACTGCAGCACTCAGTATAGTTAAAAAATGTGTAGGTATTGTAAAAAAACACTTAAAATTATGTTTTTTTTTGTTTTTGTGAAAGTAATAAAGTTTAAGAATATTCTTTGTTTATGCATTCATAATAAGATTATTTTTTTTATGGTTAAATTATTATACCATGTTTTGTTATTTTGTAATCATCGAATGCTACTGCAGTTTGACGTATTCCTTCGTATTTTTTTGGATTGCAACCAAATTTGGCAATAAGCATTTTGTTTGGAAATTATTAGGTATTGGACGATGTCCCTTTTATTAATGTACGACAAATGTCTATTTGAAAACTAAAATAGGAAACGTCGAGCTCTGACCTAACTATTGTTTTTCGGAGAAACACAAATGGGTAAGTTTGTACGCATACAAGTTAGTTAGAAAGAATGTTAAATTAATGAAAATAAAAATAGTAGATATCGATTTTGCCTTACACCACATTTGAAAATACTGGCCTATTTCGGTCAAAACAGATCCGTCTAGACTCTAGACTCTAAAGTAAAGCAACTAGGCTTATCTAAGCTAAATTTCATTAACCATTGTAATTGTTCTTAAATCTACACGAAAAGATAGTTCTTACTACACGTAAACACGTCAAACGTATATATAATCCTCGTGGTCTGGGATTCAAAGTTGCACAATGTAAAAAAATAAAGAAGTAAGACAACTTGTACTTCGTTAAAAATAAAATGTATATAAATATTTATATAGAGAAATATTATAATTCATAGACACGACAGTATTTCTTACAATTACTAAACATGCTATACTACAGACGGGATCTTATAAAAATTGGTTGGCGAATAGACAATGCTCTACGGCAATTGTAAAATAAACACCACCAACTTCCAAATGCGGGAGCTTTTACAACACTATTGCGACTACGGCATTTCTTAACAATAAAATAAATTTACCCGCTCATGAAACTCATCACAGAGTCTGCAGTCTAATCAACTTGTCTAGCTCATTAGACATAGATTGTTTAATAGCCCAACAAGTAAGTTAAAAACTATATTTGGAAAGAAAACCAGTCCAGCTTTGGTACGTTTTAGGATTGTACAATTTTTATTTTTTCCCAATTAAGGTCAAAGACTATAATAATAACGCTCAGAAGGATAGTGTCATACAAAGTTTCGCTCAAAATTGAAGTAACTAGAATTAATGTGTGTGTAAGTGTCACGTTCCTTACATACGACCGAATTATGTTGCAAGTGAATACACATTTTCCCCATAAAGTAAGAAAATGATATTGTTTGAACTTGAATTATGAAATATATATTTTTTCATTTAATTAATTTGAATTATTACGTAGGTTGTATTCAGATGTGACAATTTGTCAGACAATAATATTGGACATTATTATTTTTTCATTAAAATTAATTAAACAACGCTGAAAGGTTTTCTGGCAGTAAATTATGATAAATAGTAGATTTGTATGGAATAAGGACGGGATATGTAATAAGAAGCAATCAGATTCGAAGACAAGCTAAAAACGATTACATTTAATGAATAAGTATTATAATTATATATTGCAATATTATTCATTTAATTTTAGCTTTTATTATTATAATGATCTCTTTTTTTAAATTTATTTAGTAATATTATTTAGTATTGCTTTTATTTTATGTATAATCATAAAGAAAATATAATTATTTGAATAGTATTAATATTTTATATGTACTTTAAAAAAGTTAAAATAATAATTTTAAATAATTATTACATTTTTATTATTTAAAATATTAAGCAATCGTGGTAAATATATTTTCCATAGCTGGCAACATTTTTATTGTAATGGCGTCTTTTGTTTACAAATTCTTTTTATATTTTGATGAATGTATTTTAGGTAAAATTATAAGTTGCCAAATAGTAGTTACGTGTGAAATATAACTTTTTTTATCCTTATTTTTTTATGTGGAGTGTTGTGACACCCTTTTACTACACAGTAAGTCATTTTTTAATAAATTGCGCGAGATGTTTGCTATGACACTTTATCGTGACAACTGACTTGACGTCAAATGTATTGAGACTAGTAACAATTTGAATGACTTCAATTCGCTTGGGCCTACACTCCTTCTAAGCGTTATTATTCTATGGTCAAAGATAATTAGCCTGTTTGTTTAAATATAAATTCGCTAGGACCACGTCTGATAATGATAAAATCGTTAAGAGCCTCACCAAAGCTTAAAACATTTTAAAACCTAAACCGTACTGTTTATTTCCTCGATACAACGGCAGTATTGATTTATTGATTACTTTTAAATAATTAATTTTCCAAAGTTCTTTTGTGAAGTTTGGTGTCAAAGTCGTCGTCGTCGTTTCCATTAGTAACAATGCAACAACGATGCATTTGTCGTCAAGGAGACTATGTTTGTATTTTATATGGAATGAGACACGACATATGTTCATTTTCCCAAGAAAAGGGTAGACTAATTATATACAAGGCTACTACTGTTTGGAAATCGAGACATTGTCTAAAGATAGTTTGTTATTAAATTTAACAACCTAATCGATTCACATTTAAATATTAATATAAACCACGGCATACTCGAATGAATAAAACTGAAATATATTAAATATTTAATACACAAATATTTTTATCATCAAGACGTTTAACTTAAATATCAATTTGAATTAGAATGAATAGAAAATTAAAATTTGCGTTTGTTGAATATATATTTTTAAGTTACAAAAAACGCCTCGCTTAAGTTATGTTTACAGGAAAATTGAGATTTCCACATTACTTTTTTAATCTAATCATTATAAATTTGTAGTAAATCCCAATCGAAACTAAAGTGGTACAAGTACGTTTATGGTCATCTAGCTTTTATCATTATTAGTAAAAACAGAAGAAAAATTAATATACATTTATCTGTAAGCCAAAAAATGGTGTTATTGTTGTTTTGATCATTACTCTGAAAGGGTCATTTCGAATTCAGTATTAAATCATAATATACGGTAACAGTTCTTTTGATTTGTTTATATAAAAAAATACATAAAATTATCAATTTTAGTATTCATTTAATGTAAAGGAATTTTTATTATCGCGTTTTTATAAAACAATGCGAAAAATTGTTTACCCTGTAATGCTTATAGTATGAAAAATTAAACATTGCTTAAAAATATATATATCAAAAACTTCTATTAATATTTTTTATATTGTAAACGCTGTGACTAACTGCGAGATGACTTATTTCATAGTCCTATAATCACAGATTAACTAAAATATTTTAATTGTACTTATACTTCTTTATGCGCTTTGAGAATAAAATTTTACGTTGGAACGGATATGTCAAAAAACGCGATTACGAAACGCCAAAATTCACACCAAATTTCATCAAAATCGGTTCAGTGGTTTAGCCGTGAAAATATTATAAGTATTCTTTCCTATTTTGTATTTACATTGGATTTTAGATTTAAGCAAAATGTCGGTTTCCACTTTTACATCAATAGTTTTTCATTAAATTATGGTTAAGGTTTAAACACTGTTCAAGAATAATTTGGATGTAACAACTACCGATCGTTTTACTTGGGTGGGGCAGTGGATTAACCTTGTGAGGCCGAATCCACCCTTACCCACGCCTGGCTATACCAATTGATATTAGCTATTATCACTCACTTCTTCAGATTTTTGTTAAAAAAGTAGCCAATTGTTTATAATTACAAATGGACGCTAAGTATTTTATTAAATTAACCTATTTCATTTTATGTGAGCATGCGTGTGTTTGTGTAAGAGTATGTCTGTAATATGTGTTTGGGTGTGAGGTTGCGTGACATATGCGGGTTTAAAAAAAATTGTATGTGTAACAATTACTTAAGTTTAATTTAAGTTTATTAAGCTACAATAGTCTTAAGTTAAAAACTTCTCAGTTTCCTCATAATAAAGATCCCTAGGCCATTCTTTAATTGTCTATTTTTAATTTGAAAATTAGACAAGTTCCTTGTTTTATATTTAATATTAGTTTTATTATATAGTCTAAGTGCTAGTGAGCTATAACAGCGTTGTGCAAATATACTTTTTACTCTAGGATCGGGACGGACATCTCTTCTTTCATTTTATTAGTTAACTTTTATAGTGATACAGTAGTCTTATGATATCTACGAAGACATTTATATATAAATAGTTTGCGCACAGGGTGTCTAAGTGGTTAGTGTAATAAAATCTTCAATACAGCTCGATGCGCCCTCTCTAATTCTATGAGCTGGGTTTTACAACGAAACGATACAATATATAATAATACATTCAGCAAAGGCCTAATAAGTTTGAATAACGACTTAGTGTTGTCTATAATTCGTAATTATCTAAAAATATAAATAACTTTTCTTAATCTTATACTTACTGCTGTAAGTATACCATATACCTTTATACCACTTAACACAAGATACTTCTAATCTTAAAGTTTTCATTGACACGAAAAAATAGATTGACTTTCTTATTAGGTTTGCAATTTAGATATACTTGTTGTTCGTATAGAACGTAGTAATCGACGTTTGTGAAACATAGTATAAGAAAGTTTCGATCGGATTTATAATTTATTAAAGATTAATTTTAATCATTAACCTTTTAACCTCTTTTTTCCATATTTTCTTTTGTTATAAATCTCAGAAAACACTTAGAGTACAATTATTAACATTGCGAAGTTCTTTCAGCTGTTAAAGCTGCAAATTACTGTACATTTTCCTATTTTAATCAAAATTAAGAGACTAAGCAATACCTACAACAATATAAAAAACATGACTTTTGTATAATAACAAAAGTTGAAACGCTGCACATTTGTAAGTTGTGCAATAGCGCAAAATATAATTACTTGCATTCCGACTTCAAGAAATACTGCTATTAATAGTTACATACAATTATTATATCGCTAAGAAGAAGAAGAATAAGATAGATAGAAGAGAAACCAGATACTTATATTATGTAATAAGTATCCATAGAAATATAATATCAAAACTTTCAATAATTACAACGAAAATTCGTGCGAATCATTCAAATCTAAAAAAATACAATATTTACCTTAAAAGTTACTATTGTTTTATAGTTTTTAACTTATGATAAAATATAACTTTTGATTCCTACCTCCATATAAAAATATGTGATATATTAATATTGCAAAATTATTATTATATTCAAATATATATATATATATATATATATATATATATATATCAAACTGTCACCTTGTTTGTCATCAGCAAAGGTAGGAATATGACTCGACACCATACGCTCGACCCGATCTTAAAATATTGAAATGTAAGAAATTATTAATATTACTTAAATCGCCAATGTATATGAGCTACTATATAAAAAAATCGCGTCCTGTCGTGTCATTCTGTATTTACAATTAACACTGCCTTACGACTGTTTTTGAGTGAAAATTATTGAGATGCCATATCAGAAAGGTGTACCTTCTCTATAAAATATGAAACTAATATGTCGAGACTGACCTTTCAATAGGCCCTTTACATTACGTTCGATATTACCTCCATATGTACATAATTGATGGGTTGACAATGCAGAACATTTTTTTTTTTAATATTTCCCGGGAGGGTTAATGACTACTCCACCAGTTGGTAAGTGGTAGTAGAGTCCAAACGCGACGACGGCTAGTACAGTCGGGAAGAATGATCTGTACTAGCCGCCCCCGCCTTGCCGGCCCGTAAGATGCCTCTTCACGCCTCGTTTGAAGGAACTCAGGTTACAGGAGGGGAATACGTGAACTGATGAAGAATTCCATATTTTGGAAGTGCGACAAAGAAAGTAGTTGCCATAGGTATACAATTCATTTGTCACGGTAGCATGCGCAAGCGATCCCGTGGCGCTCCCGTTAATACGGGAAGGGTACCGCTGTGTTTTTAGTGGGTATTCCGATGACCGGGGCACACTCAGTGCCTTGGACACATGGCGAGCCCCACATACCCCCCCCCCCACTGTTCCCGTGGGGGGAAACGCGTAACGAGATTTCCCAGCGTCAAAAAAAAAAAAAAGGTATACAATTCATGAATTGTAATCCAATTTATTTCATTATTTAATCATTGTTTCTAATTGAATTAAATCTGTCGTATGCATGAATTTATTGTTATGCATTGTATTTTAAAAGACTTTTCATTAATGTGTGCTTTTTTTGCTTAAATAAATAATTTCGGGCATAGACATAGCATAACATAGAGGTTAGAAGTTGTAGTAAACATTATGTCCTATTTTATTTGCAATATTAAGATTTTTTATTTTAGTAGATATAGATAATTGATCATTCAATTGATTCATTAATCTAGATAAGTAACCTATGCGCTAAATATTAGCGTTTTTATGTGATGATGTGATAACTTATCATCATCCAGCAGTTGATGTTTTGATGTGTCAGCGGAAGTATGTGTATCCGAAGCATAATGATCGGTTCAACTAATATAATTAGAATTTATTTCAGAAATACATTTCGAGTGTATATATTAGTCAAGGCACGATCAATAATAGTTTTATTTACAGAAAAAAGTCAACGTGACGCATTTTCTTTACTTCTTGACCTACATTATCTTTACTTCGTGACGGGAATTAATCACGGTCTTGAATAAAGGTCTATCAACCGAGTCCAATTTCAGTGGTGGGAGATAGGTACGATTGTGTTACAACTTTTATTTCGCGTCAACGCCGCTATGCTACGTTGCTATCGAGTTATATCCGGTCAAGTGCCAGTTGAGTGACACGCGGCGTATATTTGACTGGCGCCGTAAATTGAACTGAACAGCACCATTATGCCGACGTACCCCAGCTATTGTTGTTGATAGACCTGTGTCGTATGACCGTCGAATTAATGTCTGTTGACAACGTTGGCGGAGACTGACGGTCATTACGGCGACGTCAAGGCTACAGTTTATAAACATAGAATTTACGCCCGCTTTAAATCGCTGAAAAAGGGTGCTGAGCAGCAATAATTGTATAATTATTAAAAATATTTACAACACCTGTATTTTAAATTTTGTTTATTTGATGTACTATCTTCATTGATGTTCGAATCTTTCAAAATTTTCATAAATAAATTAATTGTTCCTATATAATCTAAAATTGCCGACCCTCTAATGCTTTTAATATTCATGACACGAACTTACATAACGAACGAACTTTGCTCCATTTTTCCCGCTATTTTGCCTGTACAGAGAAAACATGGGTGATATATGCCTACAAAAACGAAACTGCCAGATCGCAAATTCGCAATATTAACAGAAGTCCCAGCACAATGTTAAACCAACTTGAACTAAACTATAAAATAATTGTTTCAATTTTAATTTAAAAAAACTACTAATATTTCACCTTTTTGTATTGCTGTTTTCGTTAACATTTTATTATGACTAAAATATTTTGTAAATTTTACGAAAATGTTTCACATGTTTGATACAACAATGCATAAAGCCTAATGAATTTCCAGTTTTCGTGCATATATTCAAATAATTGCTTTTGTTTTAGATTTATCGAAACCCTTGTAAAACAATTGGACACATGCATTGTTTTGTTCTCCCGTTTTCCCTGTTTTTATAATTATAAAAAATGTCTAATCCTCACAGGAGATTTGAAATTTGTGGATTTAAGTAAAGATACAAGATTTCATAATCTGTAATTGGTCTCGTGCTCGGTGACAAAGGAAAACATCCTGAGGAAACCAGCATGTGATGGATCAAAATCTTTCACATATGTAGGTATCCATCAATCCTCATAGGAGGAGCGTGGTGTAATGCGCTCTAGATCTACTCCGACAGAAAAGGAAAACAATTGAATAACGACTATAATATTTACAATAACTAATTTGCGTTATTTGTTAATAAAGCTCTGCAAATTTATAGTTCACGCAGTGTTCAGTTGTCCAAAGTGGGCAACGTCATATTTTTATTATTATAGATTTACTTACATTAAATTATATAAAGGATTCCTGTTAAAACATAGGTACTGTTTTATCAGATATTAGTAACTGTATCAAAGAGGGCTGCCACCTGCCTTGATGGCTAATATAAATAAGCTGCCAAATCGGTTACAGCATCAACCAGCCACTCAACGTTTTTGTCATAAGTTTAAATAAAACAGCCAAGTTTGCCAATGTCTAGCCTTCCTAACCGCGTATGTTGCGGAGCTAACAACATGCATGGGATGATATTACATGAGAAAGATATTAAATTCATTACTTTTTATTTCGTTGCAGTCAGTTCAAAATAATAAATTTGCGTTGGGTTAATAATAAATAGAATAGTAATCACTTATAACTTAACGTCATCCATTTTTATCGCAAGGAACTATCATTAATTCATGGGAATAGTTTATATTATGTACAGTAGATGGCACTTTGTACTACAAATTTAAAATATTTTTAAATAAATTTATAATATTTAATATTAGCATTTAGTAAACCATAAACAAACAACCCCATACAAAAAGGAAAACACAAGAAAGTTTCAGAAGCAGATGATACATGTAAGAAGTTGTATCCTAACATGTTTAACAATGTTATTGGTAATAATTCTGAAGCATCCAAAATTATTAGGTACAATTGAGTTTCAAATGAAAACAGATGACAAAACATCTAAATGCGATTCGTCGATTCGATGGGATGGTATTATGAGAGTTGAAGATATAAACCTAAGCCAGGCTATCCAGGCGAATGTACAGTAACTCAAATATGAAAGAAAACAATAACAGTTGTGCGAAAATTATTGGTGCTTGCAAACAAGCGAGTTTCCAAATTATGGAATCTGCAATGATTTTTTAAAATTTAGGTGGATTGTTTGACTTTACAGATCTTAAATTCATCATTTTGTTAATAAGGGCCAAAATATTGTCGTAAACACTAAAAATAATTGGGTTGCTAGAATTTCCTATCCTATCAAATACTTGATGGACATAACTAGGTTCTTTAAAAAATAAACACATTTATTTTAAGATATTTTATTGAGTATACTTTGAAGATTATTAATAAAAATGAGATATAACAAAAAGGTCCTTAAACATAAAAAAAAATAGTCTATACACTATTGATGTATACAGGAGAATCAATATCATTGGAATAATTATATTATTTTGTCGGTGGATTCGAGCATTACATTTAAAATATATAAGTATTAAAATAACTTTCTTCGTAAATATACACTGCAATATTGTGACTATATAGTATAGGTGTAAAAAAAATAAACATACGCGACAAAAAAAAAAAAAAAATCGTGACGCGAGGTAGCCACCCGATAAGATCCTTTACGGAGATCTATTAAATTACGTATAATTAATTTTAGACATATATTATTCAATTGTTAATTACCATAAGAGTATATTAATCAAATGAACAACTTACGAAATAGTGCTGTGTATCAATTTAATATTTCATGATTAGACGGATAGCTTATATTAATATTCTATTCTAATATATATCAGGAAGCATTATAGCTTTTGTAAACATAATCATAGCCATATTGACATTAGCAAAAACTTAATTTGAACACCACAAACTCACGACAACACTTACCTTTGCTGAACATCGGTTTAATATAGAACGATAGTTTAGTTGTAATGACAATATGTACGAAAACGTACGTATATAAACACTAAAATGAGAATTTTAACACAATCATCTTAACCCCTGTATCGATATAATTTCAGAAGTTTAGACAGTACAGTACATTTAAAGTAAATCCATACGCATTGGCTGCACCGTAATAAGGATAATACAACAAAAAATACGTCGTCAGATAAATCAACTAAACTATTGGTTTGTAGTAAACCTATATAAAGCGCTTTAATTTACCTACTTCTAGTAATTTAAAGTCCAAGTGACGCTTATTCAAATAAATCAGTTGATTATTCAGACCCATTTTTATTGGTCGATAAAAAAACACATTCGAAGTGCGGACAATTTAAAAATGCGTGACACGAAGCCCGCTGATGAAGAAGTAATTAAATTAATAAATTGAGATTTCTTTTAAAACCTATTTTAACGCATCGACCAATGAAAATGAGTTTTATAAAACGTTAAAATGGACAGATACTTCGATGATTATTCGAATGACATGAGATTAGCTGGAAGTGGTTTCACCATTTTGTACGTGACATCATTTATTTTTTCAACCCATTGCTTCGCCGTTGATTCACATCCGGTCCTGTAATAGAATAACTATTTTAATAACAACATTTATAAACATATTACAATAAATTAAAACTACAAATACAATATGAATATGATTGCATTCGCGGAGCATGACTCGGCTTAGCCCCTTTTTACTTTTACAACATTGTAGACTTTCAACGTGTAAGTGTTTCATATGTTATCGAGATAGCATCAGCTATAAAGAAAGCCCGCTTTTTTAATGGCATACTTAACGTGATATATTTAACAAAAATACTAATAACGAAATAAGTAACAATACTAACTTAAACTTGTAGATGGTGCCGACGTGATGATCGATCAACTGGAAAGCATCGGAGGCCTCGCCCTCCAGCCACACGGCGCGCCAGCCGTCGTGCAGCGGTAGCACCTTGCAACGTTCCTTACTAAAGTCGCATCTGGATGTCCTGTGACAAAAAACCAAATTATTCTAAATCGATTTAAGCGAGTAGGCTACCAAAGCATTTCAAACAGTATCTTTACACGATTAGGAATGAAGATCCGAGAGATAAGGTTTCGCTAGGCGTTACTACGTTTTATTTTTTATTACTAAATGAAATGTTTGAAAGGTTGTACGATTTTATACAAGATCAAATTTAATTGTTATATAATAATAATATTTCCCTGAAACTGAGGGTTTCATGTTGGCTATCCAAGACCAAGTTGTTGAAACTAAAAACTACCAAAAACATATCATCCGTAGACCCTGTAGACATTGCCATAGCAGTCCAGAAACCATACGGCATATAACCAGCGCGTGCAAATCCATCTTACAAACTTATTACAAACACCGCTATGATCAAGTTGCAGGCATAATTCACCAAAATCTAGCTTATGAATATAAATTAATTTCTGAAATAGTATCATATTACAAGTATAACCCACAATCACTTCTCGAGAATAATATCTATAGCCTTTACTGGGATAGAACTATAGCGATAAAATCATTTACAACCATAGACCAGACATGACAATATTAGATAAACGAAACAGTTCAGTCAATTTAATAGACAGCAATTTGCAACACACATAACTTAAGTAATACCTTCGCCGAAAAAATATCCATACAAATCGATTTATCAATCGAAATAAAAACACCATGGAAAGTTAAGAACGCTAAAATGGTGCCTATACTTCTATCCTCTACAGGAGCATGGCAGTTCAAAAACTCTCAATATCCATAAATCCATCTATACATGCTTTTACATTTTAAATACGTGCCGCCTAGTCAGAAAATTCTTTCTCTCTTTCTTGTTGTTTGGGTGTGGGCGCTTCTATAAAAGCTCTGCATACGAACTAAGAGCCGACGAGGTAATTTTTTTTTTTTTTTTTTTTTTCTTGTATAGGTTGGCGGGCGAGCATATGGGCCACCTGATGGTAAGTGGTCACCAATGCCCATAGACAATGGCATTGTAAGAAATGTTAACCATCACTTACATTGCCAATGCGCCACCAACCTTGGGAACTAAGATGTTATGTCCCTTGTGCCTGTAATTACACTGGCTCACTCACCCTTCAAACCGGAACACAACAATACAAAGTACTGCTGTTTTGCGGTAGAATATCTGATGAGTGGGTGGTACCTACCCAGACGAGCTTGCACAAAGCTCTACCACCGAGTAAGCTCTACCACCGAGTCAAAGCTCTACCACCGAGTGATTCAGCTCTAAAGACCGTATGCAGGACTGGGACGAATAGATATCCCGTATGCTTTTGAGCGAGTGTCCATTGAGTTCCTGTTTGTGCTTAGCAACTGCTAACCGATGTATATCATTGTGTTAAATCGGCCGTAATTGATTGGAATGTGCTGTTTCTGTCGATAAATGGCGGCTGGTTGATATTGCCTATTAGCATAGCCGTCGGCGCACCGATTATCTTTATCGCCATAATATTGCCCCGAAGTGATTCATAAGAGCGTCGTCCACCAAGAGCTATTAGTGGATTTTCAGTCTGTCTAAAGCCGTTAACAAGCACTGACACCATTGTTCGCACCTTGCACATAGCGTCAAGGCTGATCCGGCTGCTTTATTCGCCTCTCCCGTATCAGCTTTTGCCTCTTTAATAGTTATGATTACACGCCCTTTCAAATTATTCACAATCTTTTGGTTTTTCCAAGATCCTACGTCATTTACGGCCAGCAATTGCTTTCGCCGTTCCCATCTTACAGTAACACGAGTGACTTCATTTACACATCAACTAATTACTCTTATCATACCGAAATAATTACTAAAAAAGTACTTACCCTTTAAAAGTTTTAGAACCATAAAAGACCAGAATGTTGCTGGACAATTGTAGCCAATAGCGCTGCCACGAAGACAACGATATCTTCCTGCCATCTTTGATAATCGTTTTTCTTCGAACGTAACTTTGAAAATCACACTCCGCTGGATTAATTATTGACAGCACATCACTGAAACACAACAAGATGTATCTTTAATATTTTAAGCTTTAGATTACACAATACAACTAAGATCATCTTAATAATTTCAAAATGAAGTTTACGGACTGTTTAAATATTATATAGACTGTAGTAATCGCATCTTTGCCTTAACTTCAATTATTCCACTATCTTCACGTTAAAAATGTATCATAGATGATGTTATCTATACTACAATATAAATCTATTGGCTCTGTCTGTACATTTTTTTCCCCCTAATTTTGTGATAAATAATCTTTTTATGATGCAGTGATTCTCATTATACTATTTTTTTCATTTTTGTCTGTCTGTCTGTATGTCTTCTTATAACTCAAGAACCGCTTGACCGATCTTGATGAAAATTGATACACACAAAGAACATGTGATGGCGCAAATGTAAGGCTATATTATATATAAGATCGGTAAACCCTACGGTATCTTATGAAAATTAATTTCAAATCGTTAATTACGTATTTCTTTACCAGTAGCCATATACAAATTTAACGATCGAGATTTTTCGATAGTTCTACCTTTAACTATTTTTTTCATTTTCATTTAAAAAATATTATATATATCATATGATTAATAATTGTAAGGACTTAAAGATGTAGAGTGAAATAAACAACAACTTCGTCATTATCGTTGAAAGGTTGAAAATTACCGACATACCGAAGCAAGAAGAAACCTCTCTTAAATTTAAGATGGCGGCTAACGAACCGGCGAATTTAGTCGCAACTAGAAATTAAGTTTAAAAGCGACCTCCTAAATATTAGAACAATATATTGCGAACGATAATTTTTACAAGGTTAAGCTATTTTGTTGTCTAACCTCACTGGGCTATCGTAACATGTAGCATTTTGGTGATATCATCAGTGGATGTTGGATGATATTGGTATCTGTTTTAAGATTAATCAACATCGTAGAATCAATAACGTTTAAATTTGATATAATATATTTGTATCATTTAATTGGAAGTTTTTTATACGCATTGTTGTTACTAACTAGATACCTGCAGCATACGAACTTTTATAATGTTCAACAGATCGCCTTAGCTATTATTATATAAACACGGACTGGAGAACCTCAACTAGGTTTCTCTAATAAAAAATAAAATAGAATATATGTCTCACCTGTACGGCAATGATTGTGACATCTTAGCACCAGAAGCGGAACTCGGAGATTCCAGGAGCGTGTCGTCCAAAAGATTCACTGAACCGGCCGGAGTCTTCTCATCCTTGTCTTCACTGTGACTCTTCCCAAATATGCTATAATAACAAGAAATTCATATTATTTTACAATTTAATTAAGAAATTATAATGTAAAAAGAAAGTCATACAAAAACTCTAAGAACTAAATTTAAAGGAGATATTCTCTTCGACTCAATATTGCCAGTTAATTTACTGTTATAGACGAATCCTGGCGAGTTAGATTTAGTTTTATATATAGAACGATTGCAATATGTCATCGCCAGTCAAGTAACATCATATTATATTACGCATCCTGTCTGGACACTGAGATCGAGCAGCTGAAGTGGATCAATTAGGTCAAGATCAAATATATACTAAGTGTTTGACACATATATTATAACCTAATAAATTACCTGAAATCAAAACAGTGGGCATTCACTTTGAAGGCAATGTTAGATTTCTGTGCTTCTTCAAACGGTTATTAGGAAGTTGGTTAATAAAGAGATTTTAGGCAGAGATACAGAAAGTATCATACAAATAATAATGGTAAAGATTGTTCACTTACAGAGTAAACAATCTCGCTTACATTATTTTCTCGTTTTTCGTCAAATGTGTATTTTTTAACCATTTAATTTCAAGTATATAGTACATTTCAAATAGTATGAAATACCATGTTATGTTTTAATACGTGTAGCTGGTTTGTATTTATATTTAGTAAATATGAAATAATGGAATAATAATAATGGCCTTCTGTACGTCAATACCAAATCTCATTCGTTCATTTTGTTAACATTTAGTTTTTGTACAGCCCTCGAACGGACATCCTGGGATGTATTGCAATTGCATCACACCAGGCCTAATTAGATTTACTTATGTAACAATTTATGTATTAAATACGTCGATGAAGAAAACGATTAAATCAATATAATACAAAAGAAATATGAGTAATTTTAAATAATAGTCTACCTCCATACCGCATACTGTTAGCATGCTCGGTGCTTTGCAAACAATCAACATTAAGCTGTTTCAAACTAATTTGTACAAAAACTTTAAACTAATGTAAATTAATTGATTATCATAAAATATAATTTTACATAATATAGATGACGGAATAGTTATAATATTTTATAATCATTAAACAAAATAATAAATTATAATTCAGAATTATTTGTTTAAATTTTGTACAATTTGTTTGAAACAAAACAAGTATTAAAGTGAAAATAAATTTACAGTGGAAGTAAGCAGAACGACGTACTAACATGCATTGGGTTACGAAGCCACTAAACTATTGAAAATTATAGATCGCATAAAGCACACGCGTATAGAGCGAATAGTGTTTATTATAATACCACTCGATAGTAACATCGAACAGTAAATTACTCCGTATATAAAAACTTTATCCTTATTATTAACAGACACTTGGACATCTTTATAAATTTATTAAGAATTATAATATTTTATAAATTTATTGAATTAAATTGTAATATTACCGTAAACATTAATGTACAACATCAAAGGGGTTGATTTGAAATGGTTTTGCTGTGAACTTAGTGAAAATAACCATATAAACTATCAAGAAACATTAAACGGAAAAAAAAAAGTTATCTCAACAAGCAGATGCACAATATGGTTATGGCCTTATTCACAAGACATAATCAATCATACCTTATTTATAATAACGTTATATAATTTACGCCCATCAATATTTTACTGTCGTAACATTCCAAATGACAAAATAAAAAGATTCATTTACATACTCATATTAAAATTAGTGTTGAGTTTTTTTTTGTGTACAAAATGGACTTAGATGCTGAATTGTTATTAATTAAATTTTATTAAAAAAATAAAATAAATATATACATAATTGAATATCATAAATGTAATTATATTATATTTATATAATTAATAACGAGGATTTTTTTTTATACTATTTTTAATATTTCCACAAGAACAACTAATATGTACACAAGAATGATATGATGTAGCTCGCCTCAATTATTTATTTCATTTATTGACGGAGAAGGTACATTGAAAAAAATATTTGGTCATTTTATTTTAGGTGAACAAAAGAACCTGTCATTGAACCAAGAATTGTCATTTTTTGTATTCTGAATTTGAAACAATATTATTCGCGATTATAATATCGGTACAAAACAAAGTGTAATATCAATATTTTTTAATTAGGGTTGTATTCATGTATCCCGGTTCTTATTGTAATTTTTAGTAGGTAAACTTTTCAAATCACCCATGCTTGTCAATAATCATTTTTCAGTAAAATACCGTCATCATATCACGCGCATTAAGCATGCATTTACTATTTATATATTATCTAAGTACAACAAAGTGCAAGCCTTCATTCAATTTACCGTTAGGAATGTAATGCACTCACCCCACACCGAAATTGACCTTGTGAAAATTTCTTGGTAAGCTCGCGCTTCGAAACCTATGATTCGATTGCCAGTGTGTAATACCTCTATATATGTGTACGTATTTTGCAAAATGAATGCCATCCCGCTTAAACAATGGACTTTTTTCCTTTAGCTAGCAACACTATCATATTCAAGTCGTGTTGATTATTAATTTAAGTAGGATAGCATTTAGGTTATATTTATAAAAAACGCACACACCATATATTCTATTAATTTACGCTATGTGCTGTTAGTCAATAATAATTATGTCTGTATAGCGTCAAATAATGATAATGTCTCGGTTTTTATAACCACACAAATATCGAATTCATGCGTTGACAAATAATGATGAGGGTTGACTCGGACCCATCGACATCATGAAGTACCTATAGGGAACAAGTATGAAATGAAATGTTTTAATAGAAGCGGATGTTATACAGTTGACTGCCTGATGGAACCCATATTCCAGTAACGCAATAATTCTATTTTTTATTTATGTTATATTGATAAGAATATCACTTTAAGCGAATTCACAAGAATGTAGATATTAATCGATGGCATACAAAACCATATGTATTATCATATTTTTTAATGAGACATATTTATATTTGTTATTTATAGTTGTTTACATATTTATATTATACATGTTTTTTAAATTCCAAGTAGTCGACTGTATAAAATGTACCAGGATAACATAAATACCAATGACCATTCACGCAGAACATTACAAAAATACATTTAAAAAATCAAAATTATAATTGAGCGTTTAAAGGTCAACCAGTAAAGTAAGAAGAAATAAAATTATAAAGGAGGAGAAAAAAATAATATATTGTTTCTTGATATTTTTCTCCGAATTCCAATTTCAAATTAATCTAAAATTTATTGATTGTCTAGATGTTTTTCGTATTGATAGCTGTATTATATTTTATTATTATTGTAGAAATACATATCTTATGAAACTAGGACGTGGCCCTTGAAGATACCAAACGTGTAAACAAAGTTAACTACTATTTTATCGCTCGTGTTGCATTTCGTATGTAAGCAAATAATCATAAACATTTCTTAACGGTCTTCAACCGTTGCATTGATATTTAAAAAATACAATTTTTCAATAGTTCAAATTCAAAAATTGATATATATATATATATATATATATATATATATATATATATTAATTCTATATTTATGAAATTATCTTGATCATTGCTCGACTTACTATTATTCAGATTTTTATTTAACATAACATTTTAATCTTTTACTGTTTTGTTAAATATTATAAATATTATTTCATTCCGTTAACTTGTTTTGTAATTTTAATGTTTGAAGTTTATATTTGACGTTATCAGTTAAATTAATATATGTGGGTATTTTGCCTTAATTAAAAATAGCTAATAATAAATAATTAATTCACGTTATTATTGTGTGTAACTAACAAAAGACAACTTACTTAGAACCGAGGGAACGACACTTCCTATGAGTTGGTATAAATTTAGTTTGGCTGTACGAGCCTTGGATTCTCAGTGAACCTGATCCGAGGCGATGTGATGGTGACAACGTGAAGGGCGTCGAAGAGCCCTGGACTTGGACTTCCTTAACCGACTCCTTAGAGCCGACGCAGCTACTTATAGGTGACGGCGGCTCCAATTTCAATGACAATCTGTACACATAAATGTAACATACAATAGTAATCATTTTCATGTAAATATATACATCTATGTACTTGTATAATGTTACTGACTTCCTGTACAAACTTAATATTATAAATGCCAAATTAACGTCTGTCTGTCCGTAACCTAAAATTGTAAAATTTGGTATGAATCAAGCTTGAAGCACAAGGAAGGACTTTTTAGCACCTTAAAGACGGCCGAACACTTGTGTGATATATGAGTTCTAACTCACTTATATTGATCGTCTTCCAGAAATTTCTGTAGTTCTTCTATGTAACGCACGCTGTTGAGATAATTTGCAACGTGCGGAAGCGGTTGTATGTCATATTCAGAAGTCTGATAGCGTTCCAGTGTCTTCAAAACTACTGCCATTTTGGCGACACGGTGAGGAGAGCCGGATCCCACGGGATGTGCCATGTCTATATAAACCAAGTCCGTGAGAAATATACCTGGAATACAAAATAAGATAATTATTTATACAAAATCGGTAACATTAGTGGTTTCAATTTGATTTAGAAAAATTAACTGTATTAGAACGTATGTAACGTGTAATACGTGACGTATTTCTGCCCGCGGCTTCACCCGCGTTTGAGAGGAGGATCCATTCGTCTTTTCTATACCACCGATGGCATGTATATATAATTTCATGTTGATCGGTTGAGTAGATAAGACGTGAAAGAGGAACAAACGAACAAACTCTCACTTCGCATTGATTATATTAGTAAGAATGAAAACATAGTAATGATATGAATACTGTGTGTTGTTGTAACGTCTACTCCTCGATTATCGGTTCCTCAATGTTACCTCCAGACAATCACTAAATTAAATAGTTAAACAATAAATATATACACAGCAATATCTTCAAACATAATAATCTAAATTAAAATTAAAATTGAGTTGCATTTAAAAGCTGAACTTATAAAAAAAAAAATTAAATGTGGGGTCACAGAACAGATCAATAATTGGTATTAACATAAAAAAAATTAAGTTAAATTATAGTCTTACGATCATTTTTTCTTCAATTCTTCATTTGATTAAGTACCGATAAAAAAATATTATAAAAGTTGTATTAATTTAACTCTACGATATATTTTTTTCTCTAAAGCAATCGAAGATAGTAGATATTCAGCCGCATATTTAGTAATCAACATCGCCCGCATACATCGAATGACAAATGGTAAGCGTAACTGTAAATTGCAATCGTCATAACGTATGATTATATATGTACGCCAGTAGTAAATAACAAAAAGTTAAAAAAAAACGTGATCATAAATAGTATTCGGACTTTCGGACTGTTATCATAGTTTTTTTTATCTCTAATACATATTATATTTACTTGGACAACAGCAACCTCGATAAGGGATGCTATTTATGATAAGCGTTGAGTAAATATATTTATAAAGTGACATGATTACAATAATTATTAGTTTACTTATCGTTTCCGGTCATGGGAAATAATATTTATTCTATCAATATGATAAAATCAATAAGAAATAAATACTTTATTATCAAATCTCTGAACAAACATAATCATTACAAAGTGATTACCTAATTATTGTTATTTTTTTTCTAAAAGCAAGATTTTATTTAGTCCTTGAAGTTAAACATAAAATTTACTATATTAATTTGTAGCATTTGTGCGTGTGTAAACTGTACAAAATATCGGAAATGATAAATAAATAAAAAGTTTAAATAAGATTTAAAAAAATATTCATGACATAACGACGACATTCGTTTATTCTTATTTTTTAAATATTTCATTACAAACAGGATATTCAATAAATCATCTCATTTTCCATCCAAGGATTCAGACATAAGCCTTAAAATATAATCATGTTAATGGAAATTATGGAACTTTTTATATCTGGATATTTTTCCCTCAAAAACACTGAACGAATTATAGTTTCATTTTTAATATATAAAAAAAAAAACAATAGCTTTAACAAAACTCTTCGTAATATGATTATTTCATTAAATTGTGTTTTTGCATAATGTCTAAACTTATACTAGGAACATTAAATTATATAGATATCATAAAATTGCTACAAATTGATAAAGGTTTATTAACGAATAGTAGTGTAAGGAAAGTGCAACATAAAAAGTCAAACACTATTTTAAATACTGCTGGTTAGCACAGAAGCTAACAAAAATATTAAAACAACATTAAGATAATATTATGTATTAAGATGCACTCGTGTCATATTTCGTTTGGTAAAGCAATTTCAAGTTGAGCTAAGCTAAACTCTCCATAAAAGGTATGGTGGAACTCTGTAAGTGTGAACTCCATAGTAGACAACATTTGTAATTTGAGAATTGTTTATATCAAATTTGATAAGTGCTTAGAGTGATGTGGTTGATATCAAAAAGTATTAACAACTATAATGGTTCATACATTTTGCATACAATTGGATTTATTTAAAAATTTCGTGATGTTTCTTTATCTTCGTTCAGACTAATTAGTTTTAAACAATAATTGAAAGCTAAAAATTAAATACATTAACATAAAAAAAAAAAAAAATGTTATGGTATTCAAAAATATCTGCAATCTCCTAATGCATTCCTTGCTATTGTTTTCATCTATTTATCTGATTATCAATGAAACATAGAAATTCAATTAATTCACAATAAATTTAAGACTTACCAAGGTAAGGTATGCATGGTAGGGCAATAGACCGCATGTACTCTCGAAGAGCTGTCCAGTTATCCTTCTCACCAAACAATTCTGCCAGCTTGTCAAACTGTTGCTTATCCTTTTTGGATAAGCAGGACCATGTTTTTGTCAATCTGTTGAATATTCAATAAAACATAAATTAGAAATATGTAAAACATTATTTAGAATCATCTCGACAAGTTAAACCATATAATAAAGTAATGTTTTTTCTGTTATAAATAGGTAGGATGGGCCAACAGGCCACCTGATGTAAAGTGGTCACAACCCCTCGTTGACAATGGGGATGCAAGAAATATTAACCATTCCTTACATCGCCGATGCACCACCAACCTTGGGAACGCAGATGTTATGTCCCTTGTGCCTGTAGTTACACTGACCCACTCGTCCTACAAACCGGAACGCAACAATACTAAGTATTGATGTTTAGCCGTAGAATATCTGATGAGTCGGTGGTACCTACCCAGATGGATTTTCACAAAGCCACCACTACCACTTAGAATTCTCAAATAGTTAAATCTTCATTGAATTACGGTACAGATCAATGCAAGTAATTAATTATCACCGCTTTAACATATAGATACAGAAAGTTCGAGAAGGTGATATTTATTTTATTGGTTAAATAGTTTTGACATAACTAGGTCCAATCTTTTCAATTAAAAAATCGCTTACCTGTATATACTAGCACTGTGCAAAGCGGAAATTACTGCAAATAGCGAATGAAGATTATTCAAGTCATATAATTTCTTTGCCACCTTTATAAAGTGGGCCAGTGTCTCCGCTCGAGCCTTTGGTGATTGACCATTGAGTATTTCTTGAACAGTCCAAAAACTTACCTACAAACATAAATAAGTTAAATAATAAGGTAAAGGTGATATATATAGTAAGTGTCTTATTATAAATTTTATGGAACATTTACCGCCAATTTGGGAAACCATGATCAAAATTTGCTAACTAGACTTGAATATGAAGCGTTATTTTTTGATAGCAACCCCTATCTTGTTCAGCCTTAAACCATATTAGTAAAATATGACTAGCAGTCAATGGTATTAAGCACTATAGTGGTATTTAACATATATAATGTATATAGTATATAATGGTATTTAACATATATAGTTTATACTTTAAATTTATTTATATAAATTTTTTAAAAGCTTGACAAAATAATTACCCTGTTGAATCTTTTAGTGAAAGCTACAACATTTGGAGCCACAGTCAACTTGTTGAGTTTTGTCCAGCCACATGTAGTAAGTTCCTCTGGCTGAATTGATTTAAAGCAAGGCAAGTCAAGAAGAGATAATTGATTAGCAATATCTTCAGGGGCTATCCGCAATGCTGAGCACACAATTTCATCCCAGGTCTGATTGATGGAAGAAGCTGCTGGAAGACTACTTGTCTTATATTGATATATTGGATCGTGCTGACGGTTGGCAGCATTATCACCTAGTCTATAACAATTGAATATATTCATCGGCATTTAAAATTATACTTCAAAACTCAATTAAATTATCACTTTTTTGTTTATTATTACTTCAATTACTATTATCAATATTTATACTCTGATTATTTCAATTCTAAGATTCATATTTAGCTTGGTGTATGTACCTAAGTTAAATATTTGGAATAAATCCAAAGTAAATTGGCAGTTGCCATAAATGTTTTAATAAGCTTATACAAATTTACTTATTAAAACCTATACATGACAATGAGTTTCCTATTTGTCATGTATAGATTTTACAACCTAAAGATTAATTGAACAAATACAAATTTTAATAACACTTACGCATAGTTATAGTAACAAGCACAGTCATCTTTAATGTATGTTTCTTCACCATGAGAGTTCATGGGAGCATTTGAAACTTTTTTACTATTCTGCTTACATGATGTTTTATCTTCGAGTGGCCAATTTTCTTCATCTTCATGCTAAATTAATCGAAAAAAATGCCATAAATATTTATATATAAATAATATTTCTATCATTGAGCAGAAATATTATTTTTAATATAGAATTTAGGAGTCAGTGCAGTAAGTAATCCATTTCTACAAGAATAACAGGTATTAATCTAGTAGAATTTGATTAATTAGTGTAGCACTAACTAAGCAGGTATTGTACGCCGTAAACAAAACCCGGTAACTGAATATACTGTTCCAAATGAGTAAAATAATGAAGCTTTTAAAAAAACTAATAGCCGATTTTTAAAAACAAAATCTTACCTCTACTATCCTAAGAACAGCCAGGCTATCGCTCAAAATATCCCGTGGCATTTCTGGCTATAAGAATTGTAGCACATAACGCAAAATATTTTAAACTTATTAAGATTTAATTGAATAATTGTTGCACTTGATGACAATTGATACTGATATATAACTCAATGGATACACTGAAGGGCAAAATATCCTGTATACGAGAGCAGATAGCCAAAAGTAAACGATGTGATAATAAATGAGAGAATAAATTTGGAAAAAACACTCCTATAGTGACAGCGACATGATTATCACTACAAAATTTATCACATTCACAGCATACTAATTGTCAACTATTTATAGGTTCTTATTACCTACTGTAACTTTAATAAACTGTTTCAAAACGAATAAGATATAAAACTCTATTACACAGTGAGATTTCATAAAATAATATATTTTTTTATTAAAATCTTAACATTTATTGATCAATTAATTAAGCTCAACATTTTATAATATACGAGGTAAAGGTTAATATTTCAGGATTTAAGATTTAAAATAAAAGAAAAGAAAATTATAAAAGATTAACTGAATTGTTAAGAATTATAGAATTCCAATTAAATTAATAAATTAAATCAAACAAGTGTGCATATCAATTTGCAAATCAAACTTAAACAGTTCGTTCTGAAATCTGAATTTATTTTTTACAATCGATAATAAAGAATACTGAATAAGACTTTATAATCTGTTCCTTTTATTTGTATAACAATATAAAGAAAGCTATTCATTATCTGGTACGATTTCAATGCCTTTTCTGGTTTAAAATAATTATTTTAAAATACGGCGACTAGAAGCTTATATTTTATTTTTTGAAAATAGATGTTTGCAAGTTTTTTTAAAAAGTTGAATATGCATAAATACCCTTGTACAGATTGTCGACTATTATGGCTAAATTCATTATTAAATACATGTAAGCTTAATGACAAAAATATTAGCCGAGCATGTGTCTTTTTTTATAAATAACATCTACATTTAAATAAATGTATTTGCATTTATACCAAAAATTTTAACAAAATGTTTTTTGTGTAATTGCTTTATTATTGAAACATTTCGATTTCTTAGGAAATAAAAATATAAAACAGTATAGAGCAGATAGTAAATATTTAAATCACTATTTATGTTATATATATACTAAAATCTTATAAACAACAAACATATTTAGTTAGCGTTTGTTTTTGTTAGAACTGTACTCCTAACAAATATAATAGCAATAACGCCTATTTAAATATATATAGTTAACATTTTGAATATTCATTTATTATAATAAAATATGTTAAATATAATTTAATAAAACGATATCATAAAACACAAAAGTTTTAATAGATATAAGTATATTTGACGTATGTACAAGTACTTGTTAGGAATGCTTATTAAGAAAAGCGTGTACATTTTATATTGACAAGACGATAAAAGACCCTCTTACATTTTGTGTTTTGAACAGTCATTTTTAATGCAGGAGATAATAGTATTACATAATTTGTGGTACCAGTTTGGAATTAAATAATTCCACAATATTAAATAATAAAACATAAATAAATAATTCCACACTGGTAGTGGTATTAATAAAATTGTAAAGATTACTATATTACGCACACAACTAATTAACTTGACTTAAGAAAACGTTTACACAAACTTTTAATATAGTACTTACTAGTATACGCCCGTGGCTTCGCCCGTGTGAAGGGGCGGAGACAACGTATACGCAAAATTTCATGATGATCGGTTGTATGACGTTAAGCGTAAAAAACAAACACTTTCACATTAAAATATTATCAAGGATCTATGGAATTTGTTTTTACTTTAACAGCTTTAAGTTACTTAAACGACTATTTCAATGAATATAATAATAAATATCCTATTTAACCAAAAATGTCAAACATTTTTTTGCACAAATAAATTTGAAATATAATTAATTACTTTAGATAGAATTGTCACACAAAAAATGTATAAACTGCCCTTTCGCTCAGATTCCTTTTTATTGCCTCGCGTCGTGTCATATTAATATATTGGCATATTCAGATTAATGCACATTGAATTGTATATGATAATTGATAAGCTTTGTTTTGCGGTTTATAATTATGTTATTGATAGTTAATTGATGTTTAGTAATATGTAAGGTAGGTATCTCGAAAGTACTTATCAGTACCTATGTTGCACGATAAACATTCTTTGTTCCAGCTTTACAGTAAAATTAATTAAAAAAATATGAAGCTTATTCGTTTTCAGTATATTCGGATTTTTGTTACTGCCAAAATAGCGTCTACTTAGAAAGAATATTAATTCTAAACTAAAATCGCATTGGAAATTGGAATTAGTATTGTATTAATAGAACCTATTGAATAAAACAAAATATAAATAACAATAGTAAATATTCTCATCATAGCCGTTTAATTATATCTTACGTTAGCTTTCCATATTGTAATCAATAGATTTATAATACTAACATAAAAGAATTAATTAGAAATTAAAAACATGTTGACATTTACATTTTGATACTCAATCATCAATTTTAAGGAAGCTTTAAGAGTAGGTCCTAGAGGTCCCTGGTAATAAAAAACAATATAATCAAATCACTATCTAGGTACAGATGTCTATATAAAAATAAATAGAGCAACGCAATAGCGACGAATAGAAAAAAAGCAATGGCTGAATAAACTTCCGTTGAAAGTGGAAGCAATGCTTTTCTTTTTATATTGACTTTTTTATAAAGGATTTTATTCACCAAAATATTACCCTAAAAAATCTTATTTAAATATTATTTTGTTTATTTATATATAAAAAACGCAAATAATGCTTTAACAGAAAAATATATTAATTAAGTAAGTTCTTCAATTGTACATTCAGTAAACTGTTATGGCGTTTGTGTTCTGATACACAACGCATATAGTGACTTGTCCGTAAAATTTAAAGAAATATCGGCGTTTATAATAATTGTGAATTGCGGAAAAGTTGTAAAATGGGTATTTATTCATTTTAGTAATTAATTTATACATTGGGAGTGTTAATATTTAAGGTTATGTTTCTGTATTATATAGATAGCTTAGGTGTGTTTCAGTGAATCGAAAGATCCAGTAGGCGTTTTTCTCCAGGCCAGTGTCCATAAAAGTGATGTCTGAATGAATTTCTCACGCTTTTTAGACATTCAGTCATGGTGGGAAGTACCCAGCATAGCATACTTTTGTTCCTTATTCAGGACAGCTTTCAATCTTCTGGATTTTGACATCGAAGTGAGTATTCATTTTTTTTTATTCAGTTAGGGTTTTCTGTAATAGATAAGGTGCTTAACGCAGATATTGTTTATTTCATAGGAATTAGAAGAGGCTCTTCTGACAGATGGCACAGAAGAAGCGGGTAGTACTCTTTTGACCGAACTGATAGTGCGCCTCTTGAACGGTTGCTTAGGCAACAATGACATCTCTGCTTTTAATTATCAGGTATAAAATGTTTACTTATAATCTATAATATATTTTAGGTCAGCTTCTTTGTCTTATCACTAAACTTAATTTTCAGATGTATTTGAGGCGTTTGTTTAGGAGAAAATGTCAAGAGCATGGAAGATACAATCCTTTCAATACTGATATTGATTTTCAATTTTTACCTCTGCGAACTAAAGTTGAGATATTGTATGCGTTATGTGACTTTCGGTTAGATGCCGAAGACGTATTTGACCTGTTCAAGAACTTAGAAGCTGAAAGTCTACGTGTGGAGCCACTAGGGTAAGTTATTGATTATATTCTTCATAAAACCTAGAATAAATACAAATATTTTCTCTCTAGGTGCTTTTACCAAACCTAAAGCTATTTATAGAACATTGTTGGAAGTATTGATTTTATAGTTGTCATGTGCACTGAACAAAGATGAAAATTTTCATCCCTTATTGAAAATTTTAAACAAAGGCTAACTTAAATCAGGACTCAGATTGATTTTACTTTAAAATTGTTATTAATATGATTTGAAAGTATAATTTTTTTCTTTTTCATTATAAGTTACTTTTCATTATGTGATCGGCATTGTACAAAAATAAATATTCTAAGTTCAAATATATTTATATAACGATATAATTTATAATTAACAATATGGATTAAATATTATCATACAACATTTTAAACTATGGTTTTGTTGTATTATGGTTATTATTATTTATTTTTACATACAATTGAATAGATGCTAAGATTTTTTCTTTTTGAGACTTTAATTTATTATTAAAATTTTTTTTTTAGATTAAATTTTTTTTCATCAGTCTATTTGATATGGAACATACAGATGTATGGGAATATACCAAACATAGATCAATATTCTAATGTTATCTAAAAGAATTTTATAACTTAATGTTTTTATAATAGAGACTTGACTCTGTGATGAGATCCTCAAATTTGAAACCGTCTACATACAAGGTATTCCACTATTAAATAACAATGTGTTGTTGTGTTCTGGCTTGTAGGGTGAAAGAGCCAGTGTAATAAGAAGCTCAATAGACATAACAACTTATATTTCTCAGGTGGCAGTGCATTATATATGTAAAGCATGCTGAATATATCTGACATTGTTAATATTTTAGGCCGAGATAATAATTACAATTTGATAGTTAATCTAACAGAAAACCTTAGGCGTTTGATTTATTTCAAGATTAATAGTTAATAAGTTTTATAATAAATAATTTTTATTGTTCTTTTTTGCAGATGGGATGACAATGATTCTGCTTACTGGTACTTTTATGGCACAAGATTATATAGGGAGGACATAATAAAGAAACCGAGGGCCAAAAATAGGAGAAGGAAAAGGGAGAGTAGGAAGAGAGGCTGGTTTTATGGAGATGACTGGCTTGACGACGAAGATACTGATCGTGTTTGGCAAGTGGTGTGTTTTACGGAGAACGATTGGAGCCACCTGACAGAGAAGTTCAACGATGCTACCAGCAAGGTCGAAAAGGAACTTCATAGATCTCTCTCACAAAATTTTCTGCCCGAAATACCAAGGCTCTTTGAAGAAAAGGAACGTTTACAAAGGAAAAGGTAAGTTATTATTTTTATATTACGAAGGCAGACTAGCAGTAAACAAGATGGTGGTGAGTGGCTGTAGAAGTATTATATAGATGTTTTGTCCCTTGTGTTTGTAATTATACTAGCCTACTCATCTTATACAAACATACTTACAAGTGTTTCAATACACTGCAATACAAAGCATAATTGTTGGGCAATAGTGAAGTTATGGGTGGTGGTGGTGGTACCAACACAAAATACCAACACAAGATAATTTTTAAATTAAAAGATTTATTGTTACTTTTGTGTTATGGTTGGCTGTGCATACTTATTTTATTGCAAAGCAATTTCTGTTTTATTTGTTTGATTTGAATTGCTGTTATTATTGCAAAAATTGTATTCCTTTTTAAAACATGTTCAAAGATGCCAAGCTGATGATAAAGAATTTTATGAATAGATTGTCTTACAATTGACATACAGATGTATTGTATTCAATCGCATAAGGCTGTATTTCAAACTCAGTGCTGTGTATTGAAAGAAATCACCTGAAGTAAAGTATAGTTCCTTGAATAATAAGCCAGAAGTCAATTTGAATAATCATCTGTTTTCCAAAATAATATTATAGGATCAGAAGAGACTCGTGATAGTGACAGATTTTGCGTACTGTCTCTATTATTAACTATAAAACCTTTTGCACTTACCTTGTAATCCTCTAAAAGGCTAAAATTTTGACTTTGCGAAATCTAATTTATTTGTTTACATTTAAACTACATTAATGATTAAAAAATAAAATTGTTATATCGATTTAAGTAATGATCTTGTTGATTTTATTATTTTGTTGTTGATACTAGTTAAGTTGGATTATTTAGCATTTGCAAGTGAATGTTAATTTTTTGTCGTGTCATATTCGCGAAGGCGATATTATCAACCAAATATAAAAGAAAATAAAGTCAATTAAAATAGTGCAAAATCGTTGCTTTAGACATTTTTAAAACATGCTGATAAATAGTTAAATTTTTGTGTAATTTTAACAAAGCACATTTGTTATTGCTTTGACCGTCGCGCCATATAACTTTTAAAAGCAAATTACAGTTGTACATAATTGTAATTAATATTTTAAATGCGAAAGTCATTTTTTTTCTCACGTTTTCACATCTTCTCACGAGAATTAGTATAATCATACTATATTTGTATGTGTGATAGCCAGCTATTTTTCTGTTAATGAAAGAACAAGGATAGTAATTAAAAATATTTATTAAAGGTTACTAGAACTCGCACCGCGTCGTACATCAAGCCGTGTGCTGCAGAAGATCAAGCAGAAAGAAGAAGAAGAAACAAAACAGAGTGCTGATGAATCTAAGGACGAAGACAGTAAGGAAACACCCACCGTCGCTCGTGAAAACCGAGCCAGGCGACGCGAACAGCTAAGGTAAGGTATTTATAATAAATAAATAGAACTACTACAATGGTTATATTCAAAACATTATATTTGAAACATTAACTCCATCTTATGTGAAATTTCTTGTAATTTTTTTTTTATTATCGTCATTTACTTAGTGTTTGTCAAATATCGGACTCGATGCCAAAATCTCAGTTATAATAAATTAATACTAAAAACCGGCCTATGCGAGTCGGACTCGCGCACGAAAAGTTCCGTAACATTATCTATAAAAACGGCAAAAAAATCATGCCTGTTGTATGGGAGCCTCACTTAAATATATATTGTATTTTGTTTTTAGTATTTGTTGTTATAGCGGCAACAGAAATACATCTTCTGTGAATTTCAAATTTCAACTGTCTAACTACCACGGTTCATGAGATACAGCCTGGTGACAGACGGATAGACGGACGGACGGACCGACAGCAGAGTCATAATAATAGGGTTGGTTTTACCCTTTGGGTACGGAACCCTAAAAACCAAACAAAGACAATGAGCAGGATCGATACATTTCGTTTTAAATTATTTTGCTAGAATGTGAAGAACTTGGTGTTATTTCCAATTTTTTTTTGAAATAGGTAGGCGGACTGGGAATTGTGCCAACTGATGGTAAGTGGTCACCACCGCCCAATTGAAATTTAATTATTCTATAATTGTAACCTAATATTGAAGTCTTTGTCTTACAACGTATATACATGGTTATTTACTTTAGCGAAACAGAGATAAACTTAACAAGTTCATATCCATTTGTACTCAGTAGTTCTAGAAACATCGACAGTTAGGGAAGATCGACATCTTTTAAAAGCATTATTCAATTAAATTATTGCATTATAGAGAAGAATGAAATACTTTAGTCGAAAAAAATCTTTATTATATTTCGTTGTTGTTGGAAGAGAGTTATGGAAAATTTTAAGCTTCTACATCAACAGACTTGCTTCAGACAATTATCAAATCATCTTTTCCTTAAAGGTCAAGAAAATCTTTAAATAGATAACAATAACGATATGCAATCAGGCGCTCGCATCGCTTCGAGTTGTAGTTGCATTGTTAAACTATTAAGTCGTAGGAGCTCGGTCTAAGATGTTGATAACATCAATACAGTTATTTTTCTATGCAAATTTTAGTACATAATAACTTTAAAGATTGAGGCGCACGCGTTTGGAGTATATTACATTTTCTATTCACATAATTACAGTGGCGGTCACATAATTAAGAACGCTTATTTAAAGGGAAGATTTTTTTCAAACTTACAAGTATAACTAATTGCATGTAATCTTTTCATTTGTTTTGGTATCGCAAAACTTTTCCATACTAGCGGTGCATTCGTTGATACAAACTTAATTGATAAACTTTATACATTAGATGTGAACCAAGTATTACTACTTACTGGCTGGTCACATAAGAACGCTAAATCGTTTATTTTTTTTATATACATTCGCATAATTTAGGCTTTATATAGTGCTATAAAAATCTTAATATCAAACTACTTCAAATGTTCCGCGTGTACCTAAACGGATAAAGTAATCTCGTAGAGATGATCGACATATCGTTCATTTCTGTTAAATTGATAGCAGGAATCATGAATCAATTCCAATACAAAAATATACTGGAAGAAACAATCTTACCGTATGCTGAAGACGGGCTTCCGGTTAGCAGGACAGTCCAGCACGACGATGATCCAAAGCATACTGCACGCACCGTTAAGAAATTTCTCACATTGCAATCAGTTTGTCTTAGATTGGCCAACTAACAGCCCAGCTCTAAACCCAAAAGAGCAACTTTGATGTGAAGTTATGAAAAAGGTTTCAAAACAACAGTGTGGCTATTCACGAGAGCAGTACGAAGTTTTATTTGAAGAATATAACTTGATCTCTCTTGCGAAATGTCCAAAATTGATAGAGGCAATCCCTCGCCGGTGTAAAGCAGCAATTAAAGGCCGTGGACATGCTACTAACTATTAATTTTAGTTTAAAATGTATCAAATTGCTTGTTTACGCACTTCACGTTCATGTGATTTATTTAATCTAATTTTCATATAAAACTACTCTCGAGCAGTTTAATAAATCGTTCTTAATGATTTGTTCAGCTTCATTACTATTTGAATTTGTTACTATAGAGAATAAATAAAATTTGTAAAAAATAGCTCTATTCATGTGACTATTTCATAACATAACTAGTTACTTTTAAGAAGGGACACAACTACACATGCCATAATTTAGTTAAAAGAATTTGATAATTCATATCGTTCTTAATTATAATATGACCACAACTGTATAACGTATAGGATTCCCTTGATTCGCATTATTTTCTCTAAAATACTTTCGCATAACTGTTAAAGTTATTATAATAAATTGGCATATTGTTTATTCGTATAACAGTTATTAGGTTCAAATCGGCTATACCAGAGCACTCGCTTCGTCGACCCTTCATTCGGCTTCAAGTAGGCATCATTTTTTCTGCCATCTTCTTCTTCAATTGTCCTATTTCGGCCAAATTATAAAAACCCAAACACCGAAATATGTTTAGGTGTTTGGGTTTTTTGTGAATATAGATAGATAGTAAATAGTGTATGAGTTTATCCCGTTCAAACATACTTATGGACAAACACGGCGGGAACGGACGCACTTGGTTTTATAATACGTATAGCCTATTCCAACCACAACAGGAATAAATCCAAATAAACAACTTTGACACCGAATTAATGCGATATCATTGGTCATCGTTATCAATTGACGCGATATGATTGGTCAAAATCTTGAATAATCCTACGATATTCACTATGGACTCGCGAAAAGATGGCGTATTCAATGTCCGCGAAGATGTAATCGGAATTTCGAAAGTTAAATTAATGTGGTAATAACTAGTTAATTGGAATAGTGTTGTATTATAAATAAGGGTAAATTAATCAAGAACTGTTTATAATGCATAATACAGCAGAACGATTAAAAAATCGCATGCAATTTGTACATCTACCTTTGTAAGTTTACTTTTATTCCTACTCCGATTAGGGGCTTAATTTTTTTTTTTAAGTTAATCAAGTTCATATATATTTCTTTTGCTATTTTAATCAATTACGAATTTGATACGGGTAGCTTCGCTTTAAAAATATCGACATTTGACCACCAGTTTTATTTAAAATAAAAAACAGCTCATTTCAATCGAGCATAATCAACCAGTCCATATCGATCATTTCGTTTAATTGAATCGATACAGATAACTACTTACACTAATACTTGTACTCTATGACACTGTTGACATTTTGTTGGCAATTCGTACATCAGTTGATATACTTTTAATAAACATAAATAACTTCGGCTCTAACAAAAATAAGGAAATATTTAAAAAATCTTTAAAAAGTAACTTTTTTTTGCTCTAAATGTAATCTGAGGATGCCAAAAAAGTCCAGAGAGATCTGCCATTGTCCTTTATGCTTGAACAATCTGGTATTATTTTTGCGGTTCCGTCCCCTTTCACCGAAAGTGACTACTACTACACTACTACGACTACGTTGTACACTGCACTAAAGCTAGTGAAAAATAACTGGGTTTTTTAACATTTTTATTGACAAGTTTATGGTCTGTTATGTAATGGCGCTGGTGAGCATTGATTTTTTACATAATAAAATTAATTATTACAGTTATGTCAAAATCATGTTTAACACTTTCACGCATAAAGCACAAATTTGGTAAAATTTGTTATTTATCAGTTTCTTTAAAGTTTGTACACTGAGGGCACTAAAAAGACATGTTAGAGTGACAAATATTTTCCATACATTGTCTTTAAATTTGCAAAGAGAGTTTTCGCGGCAGGACGACGAAGTTGTCTTAGTGTTTGGTGGCAGACAGCAGCGAGGTCGAGGGTGATTTGCTCCTTGAAGAAAAGGACCCTTGAAGGAGGAAATATATGGATGCGAATGTGCCGACTGTTGTAATTAAACCAACATCAGCGCCTTAAGAAGAGAATATAATTGAACATCAACGACCTGTTTGTTTACCCATTACTTATCCTTTTCGAGTACCGAAAAGACATATTCACCGCACAAGAGAGAGAAAGAGGGCTTTTTTTTATAAACGTCAATGTCAAATTCGGTAAAACTTAAGTATCCGAACTGCAATGTTGCGTTATAAGTTAGTACATATCAATAAAAGATAATTAATAAAAAAAATGCACGTAAATGATGTAGCAGAAGCAAGAAAAATGTGGTGATTCATTTTCAATTAGTTTTAATCGTTTGTATATATAACGCCTTGTTATCATTTTGTAAATTTGTGGGAAAGAGAAGAGAGAAAGTATATTATTTATTGAAAAAATAACTAAATAATAATTATGCAGAAGAAATGAACCATGCACACTGGAGACCAAACCGGAACGCAACAATTTAGTATTGCTGTGTAGCGGTAGAATATCGAATGAGTGAGTGGTACCTAAACAGGCGGGCTTGTATAAAGACCTACCATCTAGTTAAACGACCATTTATCAGAATGTCTAATCAGCCAAAATTCCAATAACCAAATAAATTTTCTAATGCTCGTAGTAACTCATAGATACTAAAACAATATGTTTTTATTTTGAGATCAGAAACTAAGCAAAGTAGTTATGGCTTATGTTATCAATTAGTTTATAATTAATAAGGTCTTATAGGTTGGTTAGTATCTTACAGTGATATTTAATCACACCAAACTTAATAATATAATGCATATGTCTGATCCATCGACGTCCAGGCAAAATGATTGGACCCAAAACGAAATTAAATTATAACATCGTATTCGTATACAGAAATAGATAACAACCGAAAAATATACCGGCTTAAAAATGTTTGTATAGAAAATCTAAATACATGTTCATAATTGCCTAAAACTTAGTACATGACGTGTCTATTGATTAAAACAATGAAATATAAAACACACAGCGTTCTTATTCCACTACACCACTTCCTAATGGTATAAATATTCAATTCAAAATTTCTATACAATATATAAAACATGTAAAAACCTAGAATTGAAAGTAATTTAGATTTATAATTACTATTAATATAATTTATAATGATATTTACGAAATTTTACATAGATGAGCATAATATATGATCGGACATGTGGCTATATCTATATAGAAATTGTTCTGTTGTGATGAATGATGGTTTAGGATCTCTTTTTAAGTTTTTGTACTAAAAGTTATTATAAGTACACAAAATTAAGAAGAGTTATTGTATAGATAATGTTGATATTATCTATTAATAAGCTATATGGAACTATAATGTTCAAATAATAGAAAAACATTAAAGTATCGTAATGCTCAGGATGTTCGAAGTAAAATAATATAATTTTAAGGAATATTGTTCCAATATAATTTAAATATATATAATAATTATGAGTATAATATTTTTATTATTTATTACTGATCATGTCATCCAATTACGATTGCAATAGCGATTTTAAAAGTAATTTATGTTTTTTATAAGTTGAAAATACCTAAACTTATGTTTAATTAAAGTTTTGGACAAAATATATACTTGAACCCAAACTTTGCTTATTTTTAGGTCAAAATCTGAATCGTCAGATTCATCAGACAGTTCATCCAGTGACCAGGAAGAAATGCCTCAAAAGGTTACTAGACCATCCAGGTCCAGAGATAAGAAATCAAAAAACTCATCAGCTACAAATAAAGGAGAACCACCACCAGAACCCGTGGTTAAAACCGGAAGGAAAACTAACAATTCGCTGGCAGCCGCTACTGGTCAAATAGTTATACCAGAAAATGACGAACCGGTCAATAGCACGCGGCGAAAGCTTAAGACGTCACAAATGTAAGTTGTAGCATCATTAATAAAATTAATATTAGAAATTGTAGTATTTTATGAAATATAGTATTACTTTGATTTAATATAATAAATCAGTAAAGAAACCAAAAGGAAACAGTCAACCTCTATGTCATATGTTTTTAAATGTACGTGTTGAAAAATTATAAATGTTTTTACTGCAAGTAACCTTTGTTTAAGGGAATTAAGTTTTGAGCATAATTATTATTATTATATAATAATAAGGGTCACAAAGCTATGTTTAAATTATTTTTTTACATTGGTAATATTACAAAACAATCAATTTCAGTTTCAGTCAAACTGAAGAAGATGTGCAAACTGATATGTACAAAGTGCTAGAACAGCTATCAGCACATGAAGATGCCTGGCCTTTCATGGACCCTGTTGAAGAAGAGTATGCTCCTAATTATTACGCAGTCATTCGGCGGCCGATGGATCTCCGCAAAATGGAGGAACGCCTAGATAGCGGATATTATTCAGACTTTTCCATGTTTAAAGCTGACTTTAAACTAATTGTAAACAACTGCCGATTATACAATGGGCAAGATAATGGTAAGTGATAATTCATAGAAAGGTAATAAAATATTTGATACATACTAAATCTTGACATGCAATATAATCTTTTTCAGAGTATACAACTATGGTTGATAACTTGCAAGCCGCTTTCGATCGGCTCACAGAAAAATACATTCATCGGCTTTCTTCCTCTGATGAAGAAATAGCTGTTGAATACCAACTGCCTACTCCATCTAGGAAGCACAAATTAAAAACGAGCGAAACATCGCCTGTTCGTCAAAAACGAAAGAAACAAAAATCTCAATCTGAACCCGGTAGGTCTTATGATATTATTCGTATATTTGTATAATACATATCACAGTAACTGATACTATTGTTATAAAATATATTTAATTGTAATTTGCCTAGCAAAACCTAGAAGCAATTCTTATATCAAAATATATTAAATAGAATCTACAGATACAATTTAAAAATATGACTTTGTATTGCAAGATAATCAAAACAGAAAAACAACTAAATTTAATTTTACAGTTCCAGATGATGAACCCACATCGAGTACGTCAGTAAACAAACAAGACGAAGAACAAGTGACAGCAAAAGAAGAAGAAGAATGTGAAGAACCTGAAAATAGTGAAAATACTGCTGAAGTTAGCAAGGAATCTCACAAAAGCAAACATGACAAAGGGAAGAAAAAACGTAAAGGTCGTCGCAAACATTCCAAGAATCATAAAAAGAATTCTTCAAAGAGACACAGTAAAAAACAAAAGCACGGCAAAAACAAAGACAAAGAAGGTAAAAAATCGAAGCGGTCTAAAAAGAAGAATAAACATCAAGATACTGAACAACCACCTGAAGAAATAAAAAGAAGTGTGTCCCAGGAGTCTTTAGAAAGTTCAAATAGAAGTAGAAGTGCGAGTCCTTTGCCGTCCATACACACTCCATCGCCGTCTCCCACGGAACTTGATAAACCAGAGCCGAGCGATCAACTTACCGATCCAGACTTTCTAAAAGATAAATATGATAAAATTAAGGAAAGAAGACGACATGCAGCAAAAGATGCTTGGGAATCTCTTTTTGACTTTAAGCAAAAAGTTGAAAAGCAAAAACAATCTTTAAACCTACCAGAGAAAGAAAAAAATCAGAAATTACGCGAAACAATCGAAAAGTTGAAAGCTAAAAACGAAAAGTATAAAGATTCTTCACTTTTTAATAGTCTTTTTGCTCCGGGAGGATCAAATAGTGCCAAGTACAAAGAAAGTAAAAGTACAAATAAAGATGATGAAGATGAATTTTCTGATGATTCCATTGACAGTGTCAAAGAGAAGCCGAGTAGTAAGAAAGTAAAAAAGAGTTCAGCCAAAAACGCTTCTGCCTCTGAAGCTCTAGAACAAGCTGTAAAAGATATAAGCAAATGGCTTGATGATGCTCCTAAAGGTTCGGCAGTCAGTTCACCTTGTGATAGTCCTGCTCAGACTATTTCTACAGAAGAACAAGATAACAGTAGAATGGACGATGAATCTTCACAGGGAGATAAGCCGATTCTCTTTCGGAAAGAATTATCTCGAAAAAGACCATCATCACGTGAACCAAAAATTTTAAGGCGCAGAGAAATTCAAAGGACTATTGATAGACTACAACCAGGAAAAAGCAAGGGAAATTTACTTACTAATATGTTATGTAATAAAAATGGTGATAGGTCAGAAGATGCCATTCCACTTGGTCCTCTTAGTAGAGCTCGTGATATCACCAAACTAGATGAATGTAGTCCTAAGCTCAGCTTAGGTTCCGTATTACCAGGCGTTCAATTTTCCCTTGGTTATGACCACAATTTTAGAAATGGTGATATTAAAAGTGACAAACTAAAAGATATTAAAAAAATAAAGGATACTTCAAAGGATGTTAAAAAAATTGAAACCATTACCCATTACAAAATGGAAGAGAAAATCGTTACTAAAAAAGATGCTGAAGTAGAAACAGATGATTTACCACTAATGCAACCAAGTCAAGAAAAAGCTACTCCAAATCTTAGTGCTTGGTTCAAAGCTTTTGGAGCTCCAAAAGCTACTACTACTTCTAGTAATACTAAAAAGAAGATCGAAGAAACAGAAACCGATGAAAAAGCGTTGGAGAATACTAATAATGATACAAAAATGACAAGTCCAAAGAATACAACCGCTAAATATGACTCTCCCAATGATCTTAATTCTCCCATTCTTGATGGGGGCGATAGTCCACACCCAAGTGTGACTGCTACACCAAGGCAGCGTAGAACCAGCACAGGAAGCTCAATTTCAGAAAGATCATCATTCAGTCAAGATTTGGATTCTCCTAGACATCAAATGTCTCATACCTCACCACTATTACGTTCACCAGCATCACCGAGAACAGATGATTTTCAAAAGATTACATATCCTATTATAAATGGGACTGTGCGTGCTGGATTCTACCAAGATACAACTTCTGTTAAAAGTAGTCCTGAGAAAAGTTGCAGTCCTAGAGATGCACCTCAGTCTCCTTATTCACCATACTCTCAACATGTCTATGCTTCTAACAGTGCCGCAGGTTCGTCCACGCCTAATTACTTTATTGATCACAACAAAAGCCCTTTGCCAACATATGGCCAGAATGCTCCACCTTATTATGACACGTCTAAAGCACCTCAAGTAAGCAAACCTGCAAGAATACATGACGATTACACGGCACTAGGTCCTGATACTTTTCAACCGACACATTATAACGGTCCATTTTCACCAACAGCGCCGCCATATCCTCCCACACAGACTACTTATTCTCAACCTCAAGTATCTCCACAACCCAGTGTTACATCTACACAAACATCAAGCACTGTACAGATATCGCCTGACCCGAAGACAGCATTATTCCCGGTTAAAAAGCGAACATACAGTGAACCCGAAATTTCATCTTCAAGGAAGCCATCGGAAGAAAAAGAAGTGACTCCATCTGCACCTGCGAAAATCGATTATCCAAAAACAGCACATTCATCTACTTTACATTTAATGCAAACTACTCCACCGACTTCAGTAGATGATATAGCATTAGCTTTAAGTGAAAAAAATGAAGTATTAAAATTGAATACAATACGTGATAAAAATAATACTCTTGATTACTCGGAGAGACGCATTGCGGAACCGAGAGAAAGCGTTTCTTATGAAAGTAATGAATTAGTACGTGACTACAAAAAAGAACCCATTCATATTGATCTTACGAAACCTGATTCGATCAAGAAAGACAATATAGATATGATAAATATGGGTTATATGAACCTTGAGGATAGAAAAGCCAATGGGGATTTACATGGCGTTGAATTTGTCGAAAAAAGCCGAGAGCCAAAGCCAAATGTGATTCCACAACAAAAGGGATATGAAATCGAAGCTATTGCTATTAATCTTGGTATAAACAATCACCAATTACCGAAACCACTTTCTAAGCCAACTGTCACTTGTAATTTGACTCCAGCTCATACACACGAAAGGCCTCATACTGAGATCAGCTTAAACCAAACCATACCCCTTGCACATCATAATCAATATGATAGCTTGCCTCCTAATCAGCATATAAGCAATTTCTCATTAAATGACATTGAATTGGCAAATAAAAAGCTTTATTCCTCTAATACTGCTACTTCCGCAACTGCAATTGACTATGGAAACTGGAAGGTAAACCAAATGCGAAAACCTGAAATACAACCGTCAGATTATTCTGCTAATGGATATACACCTACTAGTGAAGAAAAATTAAAAGTAGCTGATACATCGAATTCAACTGCTATAAACTATAACAAAAATGTACAACATCAACAATTTAATAATTACAATACTGTTCCTAGAGCGAGCATCACACGAAGTCAAGACATTCAACCAAGCCACTCAGCTGAATTAAGGATACCTAATCCACGTGGCCTACTTAAGTGTGATCCCATAAGCGTGAATACGACCATTAGCGAGAGTGATAAACTTCCCAAAAATTTGGAAATGATTGGTAAACCACAAAAACCAGAAAAACTCGTTCAAAATCACACATTGGTATCATCTTTGCCGTATAAAACGCCGTATAGTACGCATTCCGCACTTCCAATTGAAACCTTACGGAATTTACCAAATATTCCTCAAATGTTAGAGCGATATACGAACGATGAAAGGTATTTGTCCAGCTTTGCGAACAGCACTACATCCCTTTATCATGACAAAACTTTTCAAATGGCACAAATGTTCAATAAAAACATTAATCCAGAAGCACACCCAGTCAGTACTTCTACCAGTATATATTCTCAACCATCAATAGCTGCAATAAGCAAAGATAATAACCTTTATAAAAGTCCAGTTAGTATCGCGAGCACTCAAATGGATATAAAAAAGAGTAAGCGAAAACGTACATCAGATGCGAAACAATCTTCGACATCCATTGGTCAGCCCTACCATACATCTACTTGCAGCAGCGATGTTTTGTCATCAGTCAAAACTAACATGATACCAGGAAATCCCTTTAACTTTGGAACTACTCCTAACATAGCCCTCGGTGGAATGTACGGCGACAACGGCGGTTTCACAATCGAAGACTTTCGAAATAGTACGAATCAAATAATGGCCGCGAACTATATGGCTGCAGCAGTTGCTCATCAACAAAGAAGTAATGAAGCAAATGCAGAGAAACTAGTAAAACCAGCACATCAGAATTCAAACCACAGTGCAAGCCCATTTCCTTTCATAGGGCACTCACAAGTTCGTGCTGGATACCCTTATGTGGCAGCAGAGCAGTCTTCACCGTTGTATCAACAGTACTTGCAGCGTTACCAGGAAGAATTGCAGCGACAGACAGGAGCTCAAATTATGGGCCTATACCCATCAGCCTATTCAACACCACTTGGCGTTCGACAACCGTATGATGCCATAAATCGACCTTCATGGCTTTAATATTATCTACCTCCTCATTATGATGTGAGGAACCAATTTTACAATCCTTATGGATATGACAATTATTATTGAAATAATTTATGTTGTTCGTAGAATTAGCATCTTTGTGGAATATTAATCAATTATCATATTAATCAATGTTGTGCGAAATTCATGACAAGTTTAATGTTATTATAATCCATGAGTAAAATATTCATCTTGTCAAATCTTCTACGATAATATTTCTTAGCCTGTCGTGATAAAACACAAATTTGTGTTGACACTCATTTTGTTACTTGTTAGAAAAAAAATAAAACTTTCTTTCAATGTGTCTATTTAAAGAGAAATCATATAATTGTCATGGCAACTATATATGTTGCATTTAAATTTTTACAATTAATATAGGACACTTATTTCTCTCTGTATATTTTTAACATATAAGATAGTAAAAGTATAATTATATTTGTTCTTAAATGTCAATCAATAGAGCAGGCCTTGCAATAACATTAATTATTTAATTATTTTTTAATTTTGATAAAGTACATTTTATGTCACTTCAAAGTTATATAGCTTTATTTTAATGAACATACCGCTTATTAAGGTCAAGAAATTGTATTGTTATTCTTTAATTTTTAATTTTATGTTAGGATTTTTTAAATGACATTGTTGTGTAAATAATTTGAGATTTTGTTTTAAATTAATGTTTTATTAGCATTAACTAAGTATTTCTGCTGAATAAAAATAATCTTAGATGTTTAGATGTATGTATGTTTAATGAAATTAGGATTATATGAAACATTATTATTCTAAGAAATATTGAAAACATCTCTTCATGTGTAAAAATGAAAATAAAAATTTTCAAAATAGGTTCTTACTTTTATTAACATTATTATATTAGGTAAATATGAGTAAAATAAATAAGTTAACAGATTTCGTAAAGGATCAGTCTTATACTGTATACAAATATACATGAGCAGATAAACCATTCTTAAAAAATATATAGACATCGATGTCTATATATTTTTTAGTTGAACTAACGATAATATCGATAGATTTGATTTAAACCAATGGTTTTTGCAATACTGTCGATAGTATTGTCGGTTCACACAATACTATCGATATCCTGAATAGTTTTCAAGGTCAACTATCGATAGTCAAATTGTCAATTGTTCTGCAACACTAATCCAAACACATCTTAATTAACATGTAAATGACAGTTTGACACATGCATGCGAGTTTGCTATCACGGTCTTGTATACAGGTCCATCAACGGAGCCCAAATTCAGTGATGAGAGATTCGTACGATCGTGATATAACTTTTATTTTGCGTCAACGCCCTTGTACGTCGTTGCTATCGATGGGTGCGGTCACGTGCTGGTTGAGTGACACGCGGTATGCATGCATTACGTGTGAGAGAAAAAGAGATAGAATGCTATTCTGTCTTCGTTGCACAGCACACCCATCTATTGTCATGACTCTGGCGGCCGTAAATTGAACAGAACAGCGCAATCATTAAACCAACGTACCCCCACTACTGTTGTTGATAGATCTGTGTATAAGACCGTAGTTGCTATTCAACTCAATTTGCAATTATTGTCTCAATTTAAGTAATCTCTATTTCATATTTTCACTGAACGCTTTATATCTAATTTATTATTTTGATACTAAACATGCCTCATGAAGTAAAATAATTTGTTAATTGCTACTGTTTCATTTCGTATCATAATAAATAATAATCAAATTCAAATTATACCTACTTAATTCGACTATGTTCATACAAATATACGGTCACTAATTATGAATAATCAATTTAAATTTTCAACTTAAAAATATTTGTCGATATCGACAGGGACACGATTCCATAAGGCTTACGTTCACACTGTATGTAAAAATGTTGCTTCTTTAAATTTAAAATTATACAATTTTTTATGAATAAATTGATATGTCTTTATTAAATACATAAGTATTTTTATTATTTTATAATTGTCATATAACACTTCTTAAGAACTTTACTTTTGTTTTAGCTAGAATAAAATCATCTATTTGAAGTTTTGTATTCCTGTAACATTTTTTTTTTATAGTTGACCTGATTATTTCATTGATATCGGCTGTCCGGATGTTATCTAAAATGCCCATTTTTATTTTTACGTATATTTCTCAAAATCATAAAATCTGGCAGCCCTAACAATATGATATTCAAAATCAAAAAGTAAAATTATCATGTACTAAAATAAAGAATTTTTAATAATATATAACAACCCATTGGATTTGAAAGAAATTATTACCACTACTTCATTAACATTGTACATAAGATAAAGTTACTATCCTTCAAATTTTTCTATTAGGAAAATACTACCATATTTTTAAGGATCTGTCTTGAAAATTTATTGATTATTGGTATCTTCCATTCCATTTAAATAAACAAATATTTCATCAAGAATAACGCAAGTCTCGGTCGTGAGCAGCTTTATTTTAGGTCTGAGATAAAAAAAAATTGTATATAGGTTTTTTTTGAGTTAAACCATACTTAATATAATAAAAATTACTTATCAATGTATATTAAATTCGAAATATCTCAAAAGCCCATTCTTAGATATATATTGGTTTATTTTTTTTAAATTATATATATTGTGTTAGTGCCTGTGATAAAATGTTTTTTTACTAAAATTAGTTCTGTAAATATCTATATTTTATGAATAAAAAAATTAATATATATCATGTGTACATGAACATTGTTACTTTTTTATGTTTAAATAGGATTTTACTTTTTTCTAATTAGGATTGACCAAATCTGCGAGAAATAAATATAAAAATAATGCAACCGTTGGCTTAGTGAGCCACTCAACGCATCATGGATGACAATATTTCCAACACACCTTCCATACAATGGCGTGCCAAGGTTTTTTGGATTGGGTAAGTAATAGATACAAAATTATAATTATTACTATAGCATTTTGATTAGCGAGTGCCCATGATGTACATGTGTATCACTTACACATGTATGTCATGGACAATATCTAACAATATGTACAATACTGTGGAACTAATTTGATATTGGAGTATTTGGAATAAGGTCCTCCAGACCGATTTCGGCCACGGTGGCCAATCTCAAGAGAGGTTAGCCAACTGCGCAGGAGATATTATAGTGCACAAGTATGTGTGCGAATACAGGTGCACTCTCTTTTCCTTAGCTCTCATAATCCGATGGGACGGCAATATGACACGACCCGAAAGAGTTCAGGCGCAGGACCAAGAGCTTAACATGCTTAGGAATAAATACTGGTTCACTATAAATACATTACTATTTGGTTGTCTTTATCCCAATTATTGTAGCAGTGTATTTCATGACACCGCAAATATATATAGATTGTTAAGTGTTCAAATTTTATGGTGTGTATGATGGAAATACCTAGTAAAAATATTTACAATTGATTTAACACCTGAATGATTATCAGGACTGATCAAAATGAATTGCTAATATAAAAACAAAGTAAATAAATTTTATATGTAATTAAGATTTTCAGTTTTTAAAAATATCATTTGACTATAACCATTTAATAAAACTGATAAAAAAAATGTTAACTACTAATATAGGGTTACTAATTTAATTGAAATATCATTTTCATAATGCAATATATTTTATTTTGAGGTTACATTAGATTTTAAAATTACTATAACTTAAATTTACAATTTTATAAAGTCAGTTAGTAAAAAACCTAAACGTTTTTATGACAAATAAATTATTAACAAAGCGAAATTTAAATTATAGATCAAGTCAAATTTATTATATTATAAATGAAGTGAATTATTCCATTCATATATTGATAATTACTATTAAAAGTAGCTTAAAAGGAAGAAAAAATTCAAAAATATTAAGTGGACTTCATTTCATTTTGTTCTTTGCGTTGTTGTACCATTTCTCTGATGTTGTCTTCGCTTTCTCTGAGATTTTTCTCTAAATACTGTTTATTGTTCTCTAAATCGGAAGTACGTGTTGTTAAAAGTGATATTCTATTCTTTAGATTACTTTTAATTTCATCTAAATCTGTTAGAAGAAACATTCTTCCCACCGATTCGTAAGTTTTAGTTTCAGGTGGTAAGGTACTGATTTCTCGCTGAGTGGCATCTGCATGTAGCAAAACTCGTTGCAATACTCCAATTTGGCTGTCTATTACGTGTATTTTCTTACTAGTCTCGACCATTTTGGCTTGCAATTCCACGAACGCTTTTTTTAATTCCAGGTCCACAGGCTTAGACATAACTTAAACTTTAGAGGAACGTATCGATTCTGAAACTAAATGTGAAATGATGGGCGTTAGGTTATGTATAAAAAAAATTTGACAGTTCACAAGTAATATTTCTTAGTTTATCTGTCCTCATTTCCTTATAACAATGCTACCAGTATAATAAATAAAGCAAATCAACATTACACATTTTTTAAATACAAGTCGTCGATTTCGTTGATGTAAATTTAATTTGTAATTCTTTACTTTTTAACGGTTGTATTTTTTTGTTTACTTTTTTAACTTTTTTTATTTTAATGTTTGAATATTACTCAAATTCTACGCTGCCTGTTTGATGATTTCAAATTTTTGTTATACAATAATTTCATACAGCAATAAAAATGTTTATAGATGTTATCTTAGTTTATTCGATTATTTTCATCTATAAGCATATCGCTATGTATATTTTAAACTTGTAACATCACTTTAAATAATACATCTGATACAGTTGTGTAACAAAAAAATGTTATTGAAAGGTAATCCTAATAATAGAAGACAACAACTTTAATATTAATTCAATTTTTTTAATTTTATTTAAGCACGTATATCTTATAATGAATGAAATTGGTCACTAGGCTTTAGCATAGACAAAACTAAACAATTGTCGGATATCCTCGTCGTTTCTTTACATTTTACGTTGTCGGTATAGTTTTTATCTCTTTCGCGTCTGTATCGACTCTCTCTTGAGTGTCTCTAATGTGACATGGCGTCCATCAAGATATATCACGGCCTCCTGTAAAACTGTTTTAATGACAGTGGGCTTTTATTGCATTTTATTTCAGAGGCCGTAATAAATAGTACACTTGCATTGATGGTAATGCATGCAAGGAAACCTCAGCGAATAAGCGATGGGTACGATATGTTTTCAGATGCTTCGGCTTTGCAATCTGTAGATGGCGGTCGCCGATTGAGTTTTACTGTAACTCTAAACTGAAGGACTAAACATTTATGTTTGTTTCAGGTACTTTGACAAGCACCAGACCCATCCGTATCAGGTAAGCGAACCCGTGATAGTCATAGAATCTATTTATGGGAATTGGATCATGTATACAATTTTTTAAAGAAATTGGGTTTTAAGTTGATTTTGGTACTTCTGTATGTAATAATATCTTCAAAATATTTTTTTTTATTCCTCTTAATATTTTTTCTGCTATGGGAACATTTAAGTGAACGTTTAAACTGATAATAATGTTGTTTTTAAGTTTTACTAATTGAACTATTTAGGAAAGTTTTAGAAGTTTTAAAGTTATAGTACAGTGGCGTTTTGTGTATCGTAATGGAAAATCATAAACACATAAGTTTATCCAATTATTTTATATAAAAATTGACACATGTATTGTGTCACAACAAATACACATTTGTCCTAAATGTGCATGCAGCTAAGACTTCAATAACATTGTATGGAAGCAGATGTAGCTAGAATGGATTTTAGCCACAGTAGTTTGCTGTTATTTGTCTAAAAATTTGTGATGCTCTAATTTTTTTTTCTTCATTTGTATAAAAATAAAACGCTAATGTATTTATTTTGGTCACAATTGTAATGTTATGTATATTTATGATGCAGAAGTACAATTCCAAGAGAACTGTTAATGACTACAGTACTTCTGACAACCGCTACACACCACTTAGATCCCCCAATGGCAATGTCTCGGGACATGGGCATGGTGGCCATGCTGGACACACGGGCCACTCAAGTCATGGGCACCACCACTACAGTCACATGGCCGAAGAAAGAGAATATATCACACACACATCAAGAAACTCCTATATCCAAAAAGGTTCCGAAAAGGAGAGAGATAGAGACTACAAATCCTCTAGAAATAAGTATACAGGTCAGTTACTTTATTCAAGTTTCCTACATTAGTGTGCAGTACTTTCCATTGATCTTATTTAAAATATATCTTTATAGAAGTTAGTAACATTCTGTCAAATTCATTAGCAAAGTCAAATAAATGTATTTTTAGTTATTTAGATATTTTATAACATTTTTCTCACAATTTTAACTTAAATTGTGTTAAATTAAATTTTTATTTACATACATATTAGTTTAGTGTATACCATTGTTATTAACATAAAGTAATATAATATAATATGATAAAAATATTAATTTAGTAAATTTCCTGCCATGAATGTGTTGTAAAACAGGATTTATTGGTGCATTTTCTGGATATATTCATGAAATAGTCTAATTATTATTCAATGTTTTATGTTTGCATTACTTGTTGCAAACATAAAAGTTATGAATTTTTCTCAATTTACGTTTGAGCTTGCGTTTTGCTAGCGTACAATTGTTTGAATTAATAATAGTAATTTTATGATGATGAGGTTTCCAAAATAGATGTCTATTGTAACATTAAAAATACTCCTATACAATTTTATATCTATATATTTTATTAAGTTAAACAAATAAAAATACTTATTTTTGTGTGGATAGCGGCAGCAAGCGAATTATTTAACACTTAATTTTAATGTAACTTAATGTATGCGAATTATTGATTTATAAAATGAACCCATACCTTGGGATTTTATATTGTAAAATAAATTTTAAAAATCATTTGCAGATGTCCGATCCCCGAAGGAGAAACGTATCAAAGACAGTGAGAGGGAGAAAAATAATCATGAAAGATGTGAATCGGAGAAAAAAAGTAGGACTAGTGGCTTGAACAGTAGTGTTAGTAGAAGTAGTAAATATGACAAGAGAAGTGCACCATGCTCATCTAGCGTGCCTGCAGGGAGTGAATGGTCAGAACATATTAGTTCATCAGGAAAGAAGTATTATTATAATTGTATCAGTGAAGTGTCACAGTGGGAGAAACCTAGGGAATGGGAAACGAGAAGAACATCATCCAAAGAAACATATACAACAAGAAACAGTAAGTCTTTAAATAAATTATATATTCTTTAAGTATCAGAGTAACTTTAATATTTTTATAAAACTGCTCTCACAATATGCATTTCAACAGATTGTTTTGTAAATTTACATGACTGACCCCAATTCTTAGGAGAAATTTATTCATCCACGGTGAAGTATTTAACTTAACTGTATATCTTTTTTGTTTGTCAGTTTTATTATAAGTTCAATCATACAAAATAAATCATTTTAATACTATTAAATGAAAAAAACAACAATTTTTGTATTGAACTTATTGTTTGTCTGTGTTATACTGGATATGTGTTTCTATAGCTATCATTATGCTATCAAAATTCAATGGTTCCAAGTTATGTTATGTAAACACATTATTAATATCATCATATATTATAGTAATGCACGCTATAATTGATTGTTTAACAAATATTTTGTATATAGATGCAAATTTTTTGGTGCTTTATATGTGCATACATTGTGTAACAATCAATTATTATACAGCAAAATGATTGCTATAACAATTTGAAATTGCATTTTTTAATCATAATTTATTCTTTTATTCATTTAAATGTTATAAATGTGATAGAGAGTGTGATTAGTGTTGTTTGTTTGCCCCGCTTAAATAGACTTAAACCTATGCAACTGTGATATAACACAGATTGTGCTTGATATTGGCATAATGTCATATAATTTTTTTTTTATTCTGATCGATTCAGTTTTAAACATGAAATAGCTACCTAGCATATAAAACTGATTAATAAGATTTTCAATATTGAAGGTGAATTGAAGTATTCTCTTCTTCAGACATCTAAGATATAACAAATTATTATTTATTTATTATTATTCGTTCGAATAAAAAATCCATGTAAATCATTTACTAAGTCTACTTCTCTTACTCTGCTTTTTACATTTGTTAGATTATTCCTATACAGTTTGTCTTGATTTATCCGACAACTAATTAAATGTTAGAAAGGTAAAGTATTCAAAGCTGTCCATTTTATATAAATTAAATATCTTATAAATTTTATTCATTTATATTTTGTACTGTTAGTTGTTGATTGTTTTATATTGATAAATGTAATTGCGAAGGATAGTCAATTTTATAGTGATCATTACACTAGGGAAGCAATTACATTCCATAAGGCTTTCATGGCTTTCCACAAGGGCAATTTAACTGGCGTTTTAATTTCCATAATGTTCATACGATAAGCTGCTTGAACATTAATTAATTAGCATTAGTCAAATTAATTTTATGGACTCACAAATGGAATAGTTATTCTTTAAATATTACTTACAAACCATAAATGCCTACCAACTTTAAAATATCTTTAGTAACTAATGGCAAAAAAATATGACTTGATTGGGGTTGTAATCATAAACATCAACTATTATAGCAAACTGTAAAACTTACATATTCCTAATTTATTGCACCTAGTAACAACATTTTAAATAAACTTTAAAAAAATTAAATAGCTTCAGTTTCATATATTATCTGGTCCGAAAAATACACACAAAGTAGAACCTCGGAATGTCATAGTTCAAGGGAGATGCGAAAAAAATCGATTTATATACGCTTCGACGTACCCAATGCAGAGGCTAATATTCTATAGGATGTGTGTATATAAGATTCACATCAAACGCGTCTCCTCAAAAAACTATTTAATTTTATTATTTCTTATCGGCAACTTACTCTTGATCAATAAATTTAGTATCGTATTAGAATGCATGTACATATGTACTAGTTTTTGTAATATGATAATTTAATTAGACTAAGTTTTCTTTCTTTAGCCCCGCTTTATATCTAGCGATACAATTAAATGACACATTAAAGAAAGCAGATAATCACAAAAGGTCAGTTAACAAACGGTCTATTTACGGTCTCGGCAAATATCCATTTTATGCATGTATTATATTATATTTTAATGTCGATATCCGGTGGCTATTTTAAAATAAGGTTAATTGTATCGTAAATTTTTGGCGATAATTTGCATCGAATGAAATCAATATTTTATAACTGTAAGTCTAATATAGTTAAAAAAGATATTTACATTTTTGTAATCGTGACTATAATTGACTTAGTTCACGTATTAAAGATGCAAAGTTCAGTTCAGTAATTTTTGGACACAGATTTTTCTTTATTATTTACAAGAATAAATAATATTTTTAATCAATCTATGTATAAAGAAATATAACTTGACCAGTTCTGGTTAGGTCTTTGTTTTTTTATCTGTTGGTTGATTTTTGTTTGTTAATTTACTTAAGTTAATTAAATATGTTACTTTTTTTATAATAAAGGATTTTTTATTATAATACGTATAATGAAACTATTTTCTTTATGAAGAACTGGCTACTAAGCCAGCAGTTAATTTATAATTCTATACTAATATAAAACCGTCAAAAGTGTAACAGACTGTAATTGATAATGTTCCAACTTACTAATAAATGCGAAATGTTATCTTTCTGCACATAAAACACATTACGCTATATATGCCCCGTTTTCAAAGGACAATTTAAACATTGTTAATAAATGGATGTTTGTTGGCTTTTATTAAATAAAACACACACGATCTACAATGTTACTCGTACATAGCCTGAGAGGTCGTAGATACCGACTCGTTTGATGTGTGTGCACGAACGAGCAGTCTGTCAAGCTTGGATTATGTATAATTTTACTGCTATTATTAGTATCGTTGTGACGTATTGATTATTCTAAAGTTTACTGAAACTGTTCGTGATGTCTATTATACAGTGGTGGTCATATAATTAGAAACACTTCTTATGAATAAAGAAAGAATAACTTCAACGCACAAATTATCGTAAAAATATACACATTCAATAATTAATAATCATGCAATAATATAGCCACTCAAATAAAAAACTCATTAAATGCATAAAATATAAAACATATCTTACTTTTAATTACAAAATGAGTCTTACACGTGTAGGAGTTTATTTTCTGTTACTGGCCGCTTGGTCGCCTAATTAGAAACATTTTAAAAAAGCATCCATAGCTCGTTCTTTGTTTGAAATTGGAGAATAACATTTCTTTTTCTATTACTTTGGCGGCAATTCAAAATTTAATCTGAATTTTATTTTGTTCAAAATGGGCAAAAATAAAAGTTGTGACGCGTCAACTAGGCAAATAATTGTTAATTTACATATAGATCAATTATAAATTTATTATTTCAATTTTTTATATTTCAGTATATAGTATAAATATATATGCATGCATGCGGGATTTTTTTAAGTATATATTTTATAATATATCTCCTATAGAATTTTAACTTATTTCGCACACTCAATGTTTAATTATTATGCGCACTCATTATTATTACGTATATAGCTTCACTTGTATGTAAGTAACCTAGTCAGTATGTAATCATATCTAGGAAGTTGATTTTTACCTACTTTAAATAGTCGTACCGCTTTGATACTTAGCAAGGATATGTTATTAATTACTAATAATTTGTGCCATCGAGCTGATCTGATAGTGGAGCCAGGAGGAGGATGGTGGGGAATTCTTCAATGGGTACTAGTAAACGCATCGGGTTCGAGATCATTTGTTACATGTGTCTAAGTAGATAGATACGTGTTTTAATTTATACTATAATTTAAATTATTTTTAGTTTATATCTGTTGATTAAAAATTATCGAAATATGAGCTTATAAATTCAAAGAAACTTTCGTTTTTGATGAAATACTGTGTAATGTAAACGCACATTTTAAAATAATAATAAAACAATTATTTTTTAAAAATAAATGTAATTCTCTTTCGCTACAATTTACTTTATCTAATCTGTATTGGATACGACATACTGAGCGAATGCGAACAAACGTTTTAAAAAATATATGTATGTCAAAAAATAGCACAATTTAAAGTAAGCGATTCTTTTTCTGCTAAGCTGTTTTATTTAATTAAATAGATAAATAATTTAAATAAAATTCTACAACGACTTATCACGAGAGCTAAACGATCTTTACTGGTATCGTTTATATTCATAGTTTAAAAACCTGCAATTTTAATGATTGTCCTATCTTAAAAGTGTAAGTTAATTAAATATAAATATAAAATTTACAATTGCATATACGAGACTATAAAGTTCCTAAGTAGGTATTAGATACATTTTTTGATTCTGTAGAGTCAAAACATCCAATTAAACAGATAAGTAAAATAATAATGGATTTAAATTATAAGTAAAAACAGTAATAAAAGAGCTTATTACTCAATAAACTTGACTTAGTATTCCATTTCTATATGTAATATATAAATTTATGAATATTTCACTATATCACATTACATTTGAGAGAAAAAATAACTACCGACTTTCTTGCCGGTTCTTATCGACTACACCGAATCCATTACACGACGAATCAAAATGCTTGTAAGTGTCTACTTGAATAAAGTATATTTTGATGGGGCTAATAGATAGTAGTTGACGATCTCTAGGTTCTAGGGTTAAAACCCGGGACGGGTCAATAGAAAGTTATTAGGCTTTCTTTTAGGAAATAGTCAAAAACATCTCGAAGTTCAACGGCTTATGTTAAGTTAAGGTTAACAGTGTTAACATTCCCGTGCCTCGGAAAGCACGTAAAGCCATTGGTGTCAGATTTCCGTTATTGGATTATGAGTGTGAGGGAATAGAGAGTGCACTTGAGTTTACACACTATAGAGTAACGATGTTGAAATTGGCCAACTGGCCAATTTATATTCATATAAAATTGGATTTGATTTTGAAATTAATATAAATAATATAAACCGAGAAATTTTAAATCTTCAAAGAATTTTATTGAATTTCATTTCAATTGCACAAATTAAAAATATTTTATAAATTTAATCACAATATAAAACCTAGCAATATTAAAACCAGCTTTTATCGTGCTAGCTTTAATATAATTTGTAATATGAATTAAATGTGTGTTTCTATCTGTCTATATAGATATAAACAATTTCATCGAGTCCGGTGAAAGATCGATATAGGACAACATCGGTCTGACACACTGATTTTACAATATTTTTGAAACAATGCTATAAGTCTTCTAAAAAGTTAGTTTCATGTCCATTAATAAAATCGGTTCAATATAAAATTTATGACGCTAATTATATAAAAATATGTTATTATTTTATCAAACGTCTTTAGAAAAAAAGGTTTAAATGATGCTGAGTTTTCAATGAAACTCAAAAATAATAATTTGTATATTCGATGCCCTTGTAGCCTATTTCTGGCTTGAGGAAACGTGATACCAAACATTAAAAACGCGTTTAGAAGGAACACGTGTTGCCATGACAAGCAGGTGACACTTTACTACTTTACATATATAAATTAGGGAATTACCTTTACTTCAAGTTAATAAATGTTTTAGAAATATATATAATATTTCTAAAACATTTATTTTTGTAAAATGCTTACTGGAGCTAAAAAATAATGTATAAGATCGTCGTCACCTTTGTTTTTTTGTTCTGATTTGGGTTTGTGCCAACTATTTGTGATTGTATCCAAAAAAATAATTTACCCATATTTTCATAGTCTGAAGATATTGTTGTGTACAAGGTTGTTGAGTAACAATGTTTATTTTCAAAAATAAATTTTCTAATTTTTCACATAGGCTTTACACATGTGTTGGCATATTTAAAATAAAGGTTTTTGAAACTGCTCAAAATAATCGTATTCCACCTGCCCAACAACGTTTAATCTTACTCTGCAATGCTTCAGGTGAACCTTAATTTGCAAAACAAACATACATACTATATATATAATATTAAATATTTGCACATATACCAAAAGTGATGAAAGTAGGGGAAATTTAATAATTGAAGATTTTGACATAGTGTTTTGTCTTTGGTCAGAGCTATGAGTTGTCGCATAACATGCGCTAAATATTTTAATGTTGCGAGATCAACTGTAGTACGCATGAGAGGTGCGTACTACTTATGTATGGTGATATATACTGCTTATGTATGGTGCCAGTTTCAATCCTTGGAGTTTGTAATATGAGCTCCATTATTTTTTTTAAATCTCAGGCCTGTAATTATACAAAAAAATATAACAAATTTTAACTTCTGCTTCAAACCAATTGTAACCTTTTAATAATTTCCGTGTTAATCGTTTTTTGACAAGGAACTTTATACAAAGATTTAAATGGCTAGAAATAGATGTCTCAACATCAGTGCCTCCTGATGGTAGGTGTTTTGGAGAAGCCTAATCCAGGCGGATTAGGCTTCTCTAAAGTATTACCGCAATTTTCACATATTTGAATGATGAATCGAACTAGTAGACGGGCTCGGCATGGATGACTCAAAAAACGATTTTTTCTCGATTCATACCAGCCGAAGGTACATAATATTTAGGACAATTTCAACTTTCGAAGCCATTGCCCTAAATAGACATGTTATACTCCAAATCAATAGCGTTTTTAAGCCTCGTATTTCGAGGCTGCGATCACATGTCTCCTCACGTATTGTGCTTAGACCTTAGGAAGAAGTGAAGTAGAAATGAGGAACCTACTGAGCCTTTTTTATGCATATTATTTCTAGTTACTATTACGTAAGTTTTTTTAAATGGCCTGTTAATATTTTTGCGCACTTGCACTGCTGAAAATACCAACAGTGTGTGTGTGTGTCGTGCTGTGTGTGTACACATTGAATATAAATTTATTCGGCCTGAGATAAAACATTTTTACATGACAACGTATAAATAAATAGTCAATTTATAAAATAATGTTATCCCTGGAATGTAGACCACAAGTCCACCGAGAACAACTTGCAAGTAATAGGTTCTTAGTAACAACGATCGGTATTAACAAAACGCTTCACTGTCGTAGCACACGCAAACATCATTGTGTATAAATATAACGTAGGTCCGAATAATTATTTTAATGTGTAGATGGTAGATGTTTCTGTCGATGTACCCCGCGAGTATATTTTATATGGATATCTCAACCATGTCAGGACGGGTAGATCTTTTGAAATAAATGTAATGTCTCGCAAAATTATTAGAAGCGAAAGGATTTCCTTTATGTAACGAAAATTAAAGTACAAACAGTAGGTATAGTACGAGTAATTCGTTTCATAAATTTTTGCCAACCATATTAACTTATAAAACTTAATTATTTTATAAAACGAAGCAACTTATATGTATAATGAAAAATAGTGTTTGTCCTTCCTTGGGGTTAGCTTGCTTCATACTGAATTTCATCAAAATCGGTTCAATAATTTAGCCGTGAAAGCGTAACAGACAGATAGTTATCTTCGCATATATAATATAGGGTTTTCCAATAGGGACGCTTGAACTTTGACAGCTGATTGCGGCCATGTTGTTTGAGTGATAGCTGTCAAATGCAGTGTGTTATATTCATTCCGTCCTCCCAAACCACCATGGCAGGTTACAGTGTCGAGCAGCACGTGCAAATCATAAAATTGTTTTATGAAAATGGGTCTTCAGTTCGAGCAACGTTCCGCGCACTTCGCCCGTTTTACGGTCGCGATGATCGTCCTGCCGAGTCGACTATCCGTCGATTGGTGGACAAATTCGAGTCAACCGGGTCAGTTAACAATCAGCCGGTTCCCGTGCGTCAACGTAACGCGAGATCTGCCGAGAATATCGCCGCTGTGCGCGACAGTGTCCTCGAAAACCCGCGGCAGTCAATTCCGCGTCGCGCACAGGAACTCGGCCTTTCGCAGACGACAACTTGGCGAATTTTGCGTTGTGACTTGAGCCTGCACCCGTACAAGATCCAGCTGACCCGAGAGCTCAAGGTTAATGACCATAGACAGCGCCGTGTGTTCGCTGACTGGGCATTAGAGCAGTTGGAAGTTGACGCCGATTTTGGCAAAAAAATAATCTTCAGCGACGAGGCGCATTTTTGGATGAATGGCTATGTCAACAAGCAAAATTGCCGTATTTGGGACGAGACCAATCCACACGAGGTTCACCAAGTGGCAATGCACCCGCAGAAAGTGACTGTTTGGTGCGGATTTTGGGCCGGAGGCGTGATTGGTCCGTATTTTTTCGAAAACGATAATGGTGTGGCCGTCACCGTCAATGGTGAGCGATACCGGTCGATGATAACCAACTTCTTTTGGCCTGAAATCGAGAATATGGATCTGGACAACATGTGGTTTCAACAGGACGGCGCTACGTGCCACACAGCACACGCTACGATGGAAGTTCTGCACGATCAAGCGCCCTTAATGGAAAACCCTATATAAAGTAAAGATTTTTAAGAACGTTTTTCTTACTTCATCTCATTTAGTAAAGGGTTTTTAATCTGTTTAAATAACTTTCTTTAGTTAAACAGATGATTGCGACATAGAAAAGGTTGTTTTGGTTGAATCGCATACAACGACACATCTTGATTAGATCTTATACAGAAGAATAAAAATAGCTAAAATAGGATATTTCCTTTTCTAAAGGTCACGCGTGTTAAACTCGAGAGATAATATCAAAGATGTATTGATTAGAAAAATTCTCTGTATGAATGTGATCATTTCAGCTAGAATACAATTCTCATGTTTATTTATGTCTGGTTACTACATTCAAGAAAGAGGCTAAGAAAGCTACCAATAACTATTAAATATATATCTTATAAGAAGGGTTATATTTTGCATACGGATGCTAGAATTGTAAACGACTTATAATTGAAAGCGTCCCAATAGAAATGTGTACGTATGTGACGTAAGAACTTATAGGAACAACTCTTTACCAGTAATTCATCCAAAAACGATCAGACACTGACGTACAATACCGATTCGTTAAATATAGGAATCGACAGTTTTAAAGTTACGAAGCTCGCACTGAATAAATAATTTATTAAGGGATTCGAAAATCGAATCCTGTCAAACGACTAAACAAGCTATCGCTTTGTAATGGCGATTTTTGATTTTCAATTAACTATTCTATAGTGTTAACCTTTACTTACGGATAGTAGAATTGTCTTATGACTCGGTTACAATATTAAAGAAACGATTCGATATTGTCGGAGTTAAATTCTGAAGCATGCTATTTACGAATAAGAAGGCTACGAATAACGCATAGTATGAAAATGAAAGACAGATTGTACAGTTTTCGTACGACTTTTTATTGGTTTAACGTGGGGCTTAAAAACAGGTCGGTGGGCTCCACAGCCTTGTTTCAACTGATTGTGAGTCGTTAGTCTAGGGTTAGCTTACAAAGCGTATTAGATTTAGAAAATATGATAAGATGTTTATTTGTTTATAATAATCGCTCATTTACATTTTGATAATGTTTTTCTATCGACAAACTTTTCGACTTTTATAATTAAATAGTAATATTTTCTATTAATCGAAATGTCTTCTAGTATTTAGCATGTTACAATCGATTTGTTTTTACTGAAAAACCATTCAGAGGAGTGCGTATGTACATTAGTAACACTATTATAATGCCTGGTTATTTAATTAAATCTGTTGTATACTTTTATAAGTAACCTACATTACTCCCGTGACGAATTCATAAATCGATTCTTGGACACATGTTGCTATTACACTTTTAGTATATTGATAAATAATATGACGCCTTTAAAAGAATAAAATGGTATTTCCATTTAGTATCATACTATTGAGTTTTTACTACTATATTTTTTATAAATTGATGTGTTTTAAACACACGTATAAGATTTTTCTAGAAATTGTGCGGTATATGCTAGGAACAAGCATAACCTATTCGTCTGTTCGTCGACAAAGGATATTGTAAAACTAATGACTATTAAATAATTAGTTTGACTTTGTGCAACCTTATGGTGCAATGCATCGTGGCTTATTATAATTTAAAAAAGGGACAATATAATATCAGATACAAAGTTTTTTTACAAATTAAGTAATTTTACAAATCTAATCCTGATATGAACATATTAGTAATAACAGTTGTTTCGCTATTTACCGTCCGAGACAAGGCGACAAAATGTCCAAACCAATGTAACCACGAGTCGCATTAGCAGTCAATCGAGTGCACTTGATTGATTGATGCATTGATCATTATTTCTTGCTAGGTTTTATATGAAATTATCAAGAATAAAGATTGAAATATACAATATAATTGTATCTATTATTTTTAAATAATTCAGCGTTAGGAGGTACTTAAAGCGTGTTTAAAGTAAATGACATTTTGTATTTAAAATATTTAATATAGTCAAAAAATAAGTAACGTGCATAAAGCTGTTATCTCCATTTCATTAGCGTTGTTATAATATCGGATTATATTAGCGCGGTGACCGGAAGCAATTGCATTAGTTCAGTGATCAGCGAGTGAGAATTATAGTGATACACTGGCCTGACAAATGATTTACGTTAGTTACACAACAGTGACAAGAAAATTACTTTTGCTGAATTCAAACAGTTCGTAGTTTGATTTCGGCGAATAAAAAATATAATACACGTAATGCCTGTTTTTAAGGAATTACTAATATTTAATAGGCACAATGGATACAAGTTCGTTTCGAAGGCTGGCAATATTGGCGATAGAAATGGTTAAAATTTTATGAATCAAAGTCTACAAGGAGTGGCGACCGCTTATCATCAGGCGGCATTGGATTGGCTCGACTATATTCCAAAATTCAATTTAAAAAAACTAAAGATCTACAATTATATTTTTTTTTATTGTTATATGATGGGAACGTATCAAAGTAATTTTATGTTATTATTTATGGAAATACAAAAAAATACTTTATTCAAGTATAGCTGCTACATTAGGCTTACATACATATATCGTGACATATAATGCGGGATAAGGTGTACCAAGTAATCGTAAATACTCGAGTAAAATAATATTCAGTCTTTTATTTCTTTTTTTTTTATTGTTTTTTTTTATATACATTTTTCAATAATGCTAGTATTTTTTTCCAGGTAAAATAATTTTATTATAATTATTATTATCATTTTATAGCAGTTTATAATTTTAAAGTTTAAAGAATTATATATCAAAAAGCCTTTGATCATATTATGTCATACAAGTTACACTAAATGATATAACAACTATAGTCCAAGATTTTCTACATAAAATCCCGCTACTCGATTTTAAAAAACATCAACAATAGAGAAAAATATTTCAAATAAAAAGATATGAAATTTATCCTCTACAAAAACAGTTAATACTATTTTTAACTTAATACTCCTGTTTCCGATGCCAAAAACTTGGTTTTATACTTAGGAGATACGCCCTAACCAGTGGCGTAACTATAGAGTGGCAGGGCTGGCAAAATACCACGGGCCGAGGGGGCCCCGCCATGGTCTGAGAGGCCCTGAGCTCAGAAGTGTCAACATTTTTATGAATTTTTTGTATTGTCATTTTCAATAACATTTTACGAATTTTTGCTTACTCAGATTGAGGGCCCCGTATCTTTGGTAGCTACGCCCCATGCAATGGATTTGGTACGGGCCTCAGTTGGTATAGCCACTGCCCAACACTGTAACATAATCCAATCGAAAAATTGAGTAGCGGGATTGTATGCAGAACGAACGCATTTTTGGTGCTAAAATTCCTGGACTACTTACTTAGGTTACAAATTTATATAAAATACTCAAAAGCATACTAATAAAACGTACCGAAATTGCAACTTTTTTGTTCCATGCACCTTGATAGGAACTTACGTATTTGCCGGAAAATACAGAGGTAGGTAAACATTTTATTGTTTCTACAGTATTAATGAGAACTTATTGAACTTATAACAAGATTTGAAAAGTGGGATTAGCTAATTAACAATACAATAAATGCCTTGGTAGCATTTATTGTATTGTGACATTAATAAATCATGTGAATTGACCTACTTATGAAGTAACCTCCTTAACAGGTGAACCCTAATAACAACCACTGAACCAATAGACGAACCCCCTAACTAAGCCAACTGACTGCGTCAAAAATATATATTTTGACTTTGCTACAGTACAATATCGAAGCAAAGGAACCAAAATAATTCACGTTTTCTTAGCAATATTTTAAGCTATTACCTTATGCGTAATATATTATGCGTTTGTTTCTTCCAGACAACAGAATAAAAATTCTAAAAAAGTAAACTTTTAACAGATCGTGAGCGCGATAAAAGGTCGAGTTCTAGATCAGGGCGGAGAGAAACGGAGAAGTCAAATAAACGGACGAACAGTACTTCAGACAGATATTGGAGCGGCGGCAGGGAAGAGGACAGTCACGAGAGGACAAGGCAGAAGCGTTCGTCGTCGCGACACGACGGCAAGGGTACTTTGATATAATATGACTTAAGTGATTGTAGTAGTTGAGTTATTCATAACGATCTGATCTTAAACAAACTGTGGGATGTACTTGTTAAGAATATTTAACCTGAAAATAATCATGGCATCATGTGTTTGGACCTCAGATGGACAATCGTTACAAGATATGGACATATCTCCGGACAGGAGTACGCCCCTGTCGGAGAACTCATACGGCGCGCGGGAGAGCGCGGGCCGCGGAGACGGCAACGCCGTGCCGCCCGTCGTTGTGCTCGATAACTCCAATCAACAGGTAATAGAAGATAATTTATGTATTATTTTACAATATAATAAAATATATAAACAAAAAGTGAAGAGGGATAATCGCAAGTCTACTTTTAAAATTAAACAATAAAATAATGTAAGAATGTACTACAATAATAATCAATGAATATACACAGAGCGGCTCGTTATTGGCTGCGGCGTTACCGCGTATCGTGGGCACGGTGCTGCCGAGCGTGCCGACGGTCTCGAGCGCGGCGGTGGTCGCGTCCAACAACGGCGGCTCGCCGGGCAGCGGGGGCGACACGCCCCACCGGGACGCGGGCCCGCCGACACCGACGCACTCGGAGAATATCGACCCTCACGCGCCGCCCATACATCTCGATAATGCGCTTCCTAGGAAAAGTTAGACATTATGTTATATCTATATAATAAATTAGATGTCGCTCATATTTATTTTTGCATTTGTTTATAGATCATTGTTTATTCGAGTATATGATAATTTGTACCAATAGCCTATTCCGAAGGAGGAGTAAACAGCTTTAAAATTGAATTGACGTTATCCATTATGGTTCCTGAAAAAACATAACGTATGCAATACGTCTGCGAAGTTTTTATCGGTATTGTCGAAGTAAAATTAAGGTCGATATAAGTGGTTAAGTTAAAAAGGCTTGTATTATCATTGTATATAAAGGTTTGTATTATTTATTAATCAAGATCTGTTTGTAGATCATAATAGCGGGGCAGTTATCAAATCGAATAGAATAATATGTAAATATAAAGTTTGTTAATACCTACTCCTTTTTAGATCGGAATAGGCTGTACATTAAATGTATTAAATATCTATATGTTTAATGTATATATCTGCAGTTCATTACAGTGTGAATTATATTTATAGGTTCACCTTAAAAATATTACGTATTTGTGTCGTCCATTATTAAGTTGTTTCTTTAAGGCTGTTATTATCTATTGTAATATATTTATCCTGTTTGTCATAGTGGAATGCCTCGGCAGCTATTCGTCTGTTGTTGGTGGGTCGTTGCAACACGGGCCGCCGATGCTGACGCCGTCGCTCGTCAACTACGTACGGTCGGACCTCACCGCGCACGTAACCGGATGGGCTGCTGACATACTCGAGAAACAGGTCAGAATTATTTATTTGCCTTTTCCTTGCGTGTCATATAAATGTTTTCTTATAATTGTTTACCTAAGTTGATGAGATAACTTTATTACCCTCCTGCGGTATTTGAATTTAGTAATCATTCAACTGTTATTCAGCTATACATAATATATTTGTATATAAGAAAGTTTAAAAGTCTGTAGTTCACAAACTAATATGAGATTCAATGATAATATTTGGACTTTTAAACTTTCAAGCATTTGCAAGTACTGCTGTGTGACTTTGTAACGCGGAGTCATAGAATAAGACTGCGTGTAATGTCATGGGTAGTATCTTCCATAGAACATAAAATTGTAATTGCGGTGTTCGCTTTTAATGAAAAAATTAATACGTTCCTTGATAAAAGTTAAAAAAACAATATATGAGTGCAAGTAAAACCCTTTGCAGTCTTCATTAAACACACACATCACTACGATTAATATTATTACAGGCCAATAAGTTTACCGAAGAAGCGTATCAGCTGGGCTGTCTGCAGTGCACGCGGGTGTCGGCCGAGCTCAAGTGCTCGCGTTCCGTCGTGCGTCACACTGAAATACAAGCCACGCTGCAGGAACAAAAGTGGGTGATTTTTAGAATACATTATATTTTCGTTTTTTTTTGGATATACATTTGCTCTCCCCTTACAGTCCAAACATTGGGTATTTTTACCTAGAAAGTATTCCGGGCGTACTGAGAATATGTAATTTACCTTTTCTAATTTTGACTTTGACCCTCGTATCTTTGCCGGTCGCGTCGCCTCATTGGAGAAATGGCCTCCAAACAATAGTTTATGACAATATCTCCGTTCCGATTGACGATAGAATAGTTATAATAAATTAAACAAGATAATTTCCTATAATTTATTTAACAACCAATTATTATCGTAAAATTAATTTATTTCATAAGTTTAACTACGAACGCCTTAAAGTCTACTCTAATTAGCGTCTTGGTTAAAACAGTTCTTTTTATTTCACCGTGAGGTATGTGGTGTGTTTTTGGTACTGATTTAGGCTATCAGTTCTTTCAGAGAAAATTTGCTCACCAGAATTATGCTCGAAAATTCGAAAAGATCACGTCAAATCAAAGAAAGTATTTAATTTTTAGAACTCCCGAGAAGCTCGCCCGGTGACCTCCTTTTTGAACAGCAAACGACTGCTCTATTATAACATACGTAAAGTAATATATAAAGTCTAAGCATTATTTACTATGTTCCAGAATAATGTACCTTCGTCAACAAATATCCCGGCTGGAGGAGCTTAAGTCGCAGAATTCTTTCATGTCGGAAGACTAGGGTCCGCGGTGGGGGGCTCCCCCGGCGCCTCCCACCCGCCTTTTCCTCACATCACCACTCTCGCCCCGAGAAGACGACGCATATTATCCATTCCGTTATTTTTCTATGTAATGTAGATCAAATGACTACAATCAAATGTGTTGTGTGATTCGATGTTAAATTATAAGCAATCGTTCTCGTGATCATACGCCGGGGTTGATCAATTTGAACAGTGCGATTTCTTCTTAGCTAGGCGATTACCGCAGATTCAATTGAATAATTCGCTCCGTAATGAATATAAGACAATTTTCAAGAAATAATTTAATCAAATGTGGATATCATTTAAGTAGGTAAGTTAAGTAGTGCATATATTATTTGAAAAGTGATCAGTGCACAATATGGGGGTTAAAACTTGAATTTAATGAAAACAGGATATGCAGTGTTGATATAATTAGATGAGAGAAACGTGTCTAAGCAGAGCGCGGAAATTAATTTATAAGCTTTCTATTTGTACTAGACAGTTTCATTGACTTTCATCTTCTGTGAAATGTAAGGGTGCAGTGTTTTGTAACGTGTTCATTGTAAAGTTTTAAATTATTTAAAAAGATACATTCGTAGATGATTAACCTTTTTTTTTTAAATGATTGTATAATGATCCGCGTGATTTGCACAGCGCGCCATATGCGCCGCTGTTTGTTTTTGACCAATAAATGTATAAACTTTGTAAAAAACAAGTATTTTGTAATAATTATTATTAAGTAACCAGAACTTCTTGTAGCTTATGTTAGTTGATTTTAGTGAAAAAATCATATAAGTCTCATAAGTCACATCACATCTAGCTGCCTGCAATCATTATTCCACTTGAACCGGTTTTTTGTTTCATATTTTATCAATACTAATAGAATTACAATACAATTCAATTTCTTAAGGGTTCTCATCTATAAAATTAATTCGGTGAACAGAAAACTATGTTCAAAATCATCTTCCATCTTCTATGTCGAATTTCATACATTATTGCTTGTATTACGTAGAAAATTCTTCCAGTAGTAATGCTCGAGCTATAATCATATTTTTATGTCTGTAAATTATATAAATACTGCTTATACAAGTAAACAGTCTTTATATGATGCTGTTGAACTATAAAATATTTATAAAAATGTTGTGAAGCCGTACCTAAAATATTATTTATATTAAAATAAAAAATTGTGTGATTCCAACTAGAAAATATTGTTATGACGTTGAAAATGTTTCATTAATTATCTCGTTTTCTATGAATGTGATGTGAAATCAAACAGAAAACTCATCTTTAGATAATAAAGTAGCAATAGTTCACTAGAAGTGTTGCGTAACGACACGAGTGTTGTGTGTTCATAATGAACACTAATACACTTTCAATCATTTGAGACTTGTGACTTTTAACATTTGATATTGTCTGCAAAGCAAATACGTGAATAATAAGATATGTTGTAATTTGGATAATAAACAAAATTAATATAAATACCATTTTGCAGTCTATATATTTTTTAATAAATATGTGTAATTAGCTGCAAAATAATTGCAATTAACGAGTGTTTTATCACCTTAAAAAAGACTACCACGCTATTCGATACATTTTTAAACAGTATCGACCAGTGGCTAGATGTGGTATGGCCATAATTGATACCAATCACAAGATACGCGCTCGGCGATCGCAGCGCTAACTTCGGATAGTAGCCACGGGGCGTCACTAACAATAGCGATAGGTAGGTAAAAGAACTCCGGTCTAGGTCTTTTTATTTTTCTAATATAGGGATATAATAAATCAAATGTACGGCTGAATTGACATTAATCCATGTAATATAATGTCAGATTAACGGAAGTACTGTGATACTCATTCACGTTCACACGTAATGATAGCGAATAATTGTACTATGTAAATATGTCTTTCTGGAGCAGTGCCTGTGGAGTTAGGCGTCCGCTGTGTTTATAGATCTATATTTATATAAGAAGCCGCGCGGGGCCCGGGGATATCGCTTCGGTGAGGGCTTGGGTCGCCCAAGTCCCGCGGCGGCTCCATTCACAGCTCGCCTATCTCGACGTTTCCTTTTCATAACATCGTGACATTGAGTTTCTGATAATGTTCGAAATACAAAGATTTAACCAGTTTAAATAAATCAGTTTCAAATAAACATAACTTGTATCAATTGCTTTTCCCATTTTCTTTAATTGTATTGATTTGTTCATATTTATATATGCACCCAGCACTTATTTATATATATATTTTAATATCCATCATAAATTGTTCACAAGACTGCAAAACCATGCACTACATTTGTCGCAGTGCGTTTTTTTTAATAACAATATTCAGAAAAAAACCGTTTAAGCGGTAAGATGGTATTAGCAGATTGGAGGGAGATATCTTTTGATGTATTATTTAAACTGCGAGAATAAACGGACTAATAGCTAACTGGTTTAAGAGTAGTACTAGGGGATGAAAGTTAGTAGTGTGTTTAGTTTTCAGTACAAAGAACAAACTGATTTTAAGGTTTTTGGAAATAGGCTCAGTAGCCCCTACAATATGAAATAAGAATCAAATACCTATTTTACATATTTTTTATTTAGTATTACATAATATTGAGCTATTTGTAATCGTATATATGTACCAAGAAATGCAAACGTTAACGATTGTAGACAACAATAATTATATCAAAACAATTACTCAGTGCCCCGAAAATTAAGTAAGATTTAGTATTATTCTTCCATTCCAACCCAGGTTAAGAATATTTCACCGTTTCATTAAAATCTATCGTTACATATAGTAAAGTCTCATATAAACATATAGAAATGTATATAATAGGAAAAATCGATAAATACCACAGAATAGTGATATTAAAAATCAAAGAAACTTTAATCTGTAATTTGGGTAAGTAGCGCTGTCCCGCGTACGATCCAGAAGTCGGAAAGCATGTTGGAGGGCAGCAGCACGGGTAGCACGAAATTCGTACTGTGCCCCGTCGTGGACAGCGTGCCCGCTCGCTCCGACGTCTTGTAGAGCGGCGCCTCGTAGCGCGGGTCTGGTTTGGGCAGCGATAGCACCGGTTTGAACCACACAACTGGCAGAGGTGGGTTCATTTGACCTTTACCAAGAATTTATGTCAATTGTTATCCGTCATATAGAGGAGCGATAAGGAGTACTTGCCTACTATCATATTAGTTTCAAACTCAGTGTTAGTAGTTATGTATGTATTACGTTTTAATCTTTGACATGTTTCTGACTAGCAAGCAAGGAAAATCTGAGCAAATCACAAAGAAAAACCAATAATGGAAGACAGCTAAAAAATAGTCAACTCTCTTTAATCGTATCAAATACATTTACTTATATACATTACTTTTGAGAATCCTACATGAACATATTGGCATAATAAATGTCAGTGCAAGATGAGTACCGACAATGCTCACTCAACTTGATATAACAGCCCGGTTTTGGAAGGAATTGTGAATGGAGATGAAACAAGTGGCTACATCCAGCCTTAAGTCATTTAAGTAAAACCATGGCTATGTTGAATACTGTGTAAAATCGGAGTCCATTTTATAACGTCGATAAAAATAATACCTGGTAGTGCATCAATTAGTGAGTTGTTTGCAGGATCCCAGCGGCCAGCGTCAATAAACAGCCCGTGGATATTTACACCATCCTCGGGCCTTTCTAGGGGACCGAACACGCTCTTCCCGTCATCCTGAAACCGTAGTCAATATGAAATAAGGTGATCCATATTACAAATTATAGAAAGGATGGAATGTAGTCTATTGTTTAGAGGCTCGGTATTGTCGAGTGTTTGTTATTGTTAACAAACACTTGACAATACCGAGACAATAATCAATGACTGCCTCGTTGGTCTAGTGGCTAGATATAAGGCCGCAGACCCGGTGGTCCTGGGTTCAATTCCCAGGTCGGGCCAATAAATAGTTATTGGGTTTTTTTGTTAGAAAAATTCTCAGTAGCAGCCCGGAGTCTGGAAGTTGGAAGTCTGCCTTGGAAAGCACTTAAAGCCTGGTTTGTCCACGTTGGTCCTGCGCCTGAACTCTTTCCGGTCGTGCCGGATAGCCGTCCCATCGGATTATGAGAGCTAGGGAATAAATAGTGAGTGCACCTGTGTTTGCGCACACACTTGTACACTGTAATATCTCCTGCGCAGTGGGCGAATCTCTCCTGAGATTGGTCGCCATGACCGAAATCGGTCTGGAGGTCATTAGATTGTTAACAATGTACTACGACTTATTATATCGCGTTCAGTGTTACAAAAGCGATAATGCATCCATGAATAATAAATACGACAAACCTTCGTCTTCTTCTTGTTGTAACAATATACGTCCTCCTGAGAAAGGAAAAACCGTTGAGGTTCGAAGTCGAACATCAAAGCATCGATTGGTACGCGATACCGTCTTGCATAGGCTTGCAGCGCGCCCGTCAGCAGCCCCTGCGGGAAGAACAATCCCGACACCCAACTGCTTTCCTGGGCACCATCTATTAACCATTGCTGTTGAAAAAACGTACGTTCTCATAAACTATTTATAACCCGTAATAATTTTATTAGTCAGTTAGTTCGTTAGTTAATCATTTTAATAGTATGTACAATCAAAGTGCCAGTGGTTTCTAAGCACCCAAACTTCCAAAGTATTCGAAAATATGGAACACACTATGAAAACAAATCTTATGACAATACATTTTAGGTACACTTTTATACAAGTATTTATGAATTATTGTAGGTAATTTTATTGACAGCAGAATGAGAAGTTATTATAGAAACTCATACATTTGACGATGTTCTCGCCCCGATATAAATATTTGGGCAAAATGGATGGTTTAAATAATTTAACGACTTTGGCTGTATGAATGTTATTGATCACTTTAGATGTTTCAATATATTTCGTAATGTTGTCTGTAACTTTATATATGAAGCTGACTATACTATATATACTACAATATAATAAAATGAGATGCTGGTATTATTAAAATAGTATATTAGACATTCTCAACAATTGCGGATAGAGTATTAATTTCATCGTAGTTAATATACATTAAAAAAAGGTAAGTATTTTAAATTAAGTTAAAAACATCCGAATATGAAAAAAAGAAAATTGCTGACAAGAAAAAATTATTAAGAAGTTAATTTAGTCAAGTATATAATCCACTGGTTTATTTATTTTATTATCCTTTTTGTATTTCTGTTACCTAGTTAGGTAAGTATAACAGGTGTTTAGGATTGGTTTTGAATCATCATAAACTTACGGTAGGACATCATTTATCATAGACATACAATCGTTTGTTCGATCGTTAATGAATTAGTTCTTATAGAGGTCGGCTTATAAATGTCCCGTCAAGTTTCCGTCACTAATATTAAATGAAAAATACTTGAGACCAAAACGATAGACAGAGAATTACGAGCTTCGATCACTGATAAAAACTAGATACACAATCAGCTACAAAAAACGGTCTCACGGCCGAGTACCATTTAGACGCCTTGATAGTAAACACGTCTCAGTGCTCGTTCAAAAAATGTAAAAATCACACGCCTAGCACGCCGAAAAAGATGGAGTTTCATATTTTCGGTTAGTATTAATATTACCATTATGTAATTGTTATTACTATATGATAATTACTGGTATTTAGTAAAGAAATCGGCGAAAAATTTTTTTAAAAATTAAGTCATATTGAACACGACGATGTATAAACATGTCAATTGTAAAGACACTTAATTAAAAGTGTTATTCATACAATCGCATACCTACTCAATTGTTGGGGTTACATGGGTTGGTTCTGTTCCATTTGGTGATTGGTTGTTGTTAACTAAATAATTAATTACTTTTTTGTATGAAAAATATCATTATGTATCATTCTTTTGTTTAATTAACTTTTTAACTGTGTCTTTAATATAAAAATACACAATCAGAATATTATTAATTTAAATTTTAACTGACTAAGAAGGAGAAGGTTCTGAATTTGAGATCTCGATGAATTTTATTATATAATTATTGATGAATTTTATTTTATGTTTGTACACTGATGTTATGGTTATGTTTGATTTAAATTTAATACTAGAAATTTAATAAATATTAATAATAAAATTCATGATTGATTATGTAAATAAATAATTAAGTCTATATTTATCATTAATGTCCTTCCCTATACAAAAATACATTCAGGTAATTATACTCATACCACAAAACACCATCGACATGATTATGTATGAGTATGAAAATAAATATATTGAACAATTCGGCTCCATTCAGCCCTTGTGCTAGCGGCGGATTAAATTCAAATTCTAGATTCAAATGTATAGTGTGTGTGTGTTTTGTAAATACAACTGTGTGTTTGTTTCAACTACAACTACATAAACATATTAAGGGACACGTTTAAAATGATTTTTGCACGGGACTGCGTATCTAGTTTTTATTAGTGATCGAAGATTACGAGACATATATACAGTGTTTTAACGTCATTTGTATTTTGTGTAAAATTCTAACGGAGCATTTTATTGTGCAAATAATTTATATTTAAATAATATGATTTGCATTTAACAGTATGTACTTTTATTTATTTGTATTACTTTAATTACTTTCATATTTATAAATTTATTGAAACACTTACACCATCAACTTATCACTTAAAATTAACAACTAAAATAGGTAAGTAAGTGATAGGGTGTAAACACCATTATACTTTTGAGTAGGTTTACAGATTAATCTCAGCCGGTCTAATGCGGGTTGGTGGATGCAAGACATCGCTTTTTTAGATGAATTATTTTTTTAGATGAATTATAAAAACAAACTAATCGTATAAAAATCGTTGCTTTTAAAACTGCAATATTAGATTAAAATAAGCTAATTCTAACAACAGCACGGGCTTCAACCTCAGCTCTCAAAAAACTTACTGTGTTTAAGAATATTTTTCATATTCAAGGTTCGTAAGTTGCAAGCACGATAGGAAATGCTATTATGTAACGCCGACATGCCTATCAAAACCCATAAATCAATACAGCAAATATCGCATCAGGCTAGCGTATGTATCATGTTTATAGGCTACTGCTTTGTTTGTTACTGCTTTATGTAGGGGTGCAACATGATACTCGTCAATTATATTGGTAAGAAAGTAGGAAGCAAATATGAAATATAAAATTATATTAGACCTCTATGAAGTCGATTCGAAGAGTCAGATCATGTATCCAGCTTCCGAGCGATTTGAGTGAGTTATATCCGCGACGGTGCCACATCTCGGGCACCTTGTTGTTGAGGAAGGAATTGAACACCTCTTCGTATGCCTCCGACATCACAACGACACCCTGTAAAATACATTATTTACTATTTGTAGAAGTTGTACATACAACACATTTCTCTATATCAGAATAATTTGAAAGGCAAATAATACTTAAGAGTATTTCATTAGTACAATGTCTTAATCACGTTCGCACAAAATCGACTTTTGGAATTAAAAATGAATTATGATTACATGAAATCGGTTAAGATGTACAATAATTGTGCATAATAATAATGTGACATTTCTGTTCAAAAACAACTCGCAGGTTGCAAAAATATTTCAATACGAATGTTTTACAAATGCACTAATTATTATTTTTAAATTACATTATTTACATGACATTATTTGGAATGTGAACATATTGTGTTCATTGATGTATCCAATCATCACATATTTAACAGCTATACTTAGTATGTACCAGTGTGGAGGGTGAGTGAGTTATGTACCAGTGTGGAGGGTGAGTGAGTAAGTAACTACAAACACAAAGGATATTACATCTTAGTTCTCAAGATTGGTGGCAGAGCCAACGTTAACCTATAGGAGGACCTGGGCACATAAGGATCCCGGGGCCCCTGTGTAGACTAGAGTCGATAGCATTTTTGTTGGAAATCAATGGCGTAGCTTGACCTTAATGGGCCCTGTATCAAAATATAATGGGATGCCCTTCATCATAACTGAGGCGACGATCTTTTTTTACCGTCACAAAATATTTGTATCTAGTTTAGTTTGGTGGTTGAAAATTTATTTTTCATCGTACTGAAAATCAATTATTTTGTCATTGAATCGGATACTTAAAATGCGTAAGCCAGCTCGACGCCCCTTCGTTCGTGAGATCCAGGCCTTACGAGCAGACGGCTCTGATTGGTGGCAGATTGATGGTGTAAGGAATGGCTATTATATCTTACATCGTCAATGTCTATGGGCGATGGGATCCATTACTATTTTATAAGAAAAAAATTAAATGAGAGAATAATTCGCTTTTCGCTCATTCTCATAATTCGATAGCAGGGTTATCCAAGACGTTCAAAGAGATTCTGGAAACGGCTTCGCGTGCTCTCCGAGCTACGGTAATGTAAGCGCTACCTAACTCATGGTTACTACTGATAATTTATTAAAAGAGAAAACCAAAATCCCTGTATCCGACCTTTTTGCCCAAAACTAATAATCTAAGCACTAAGCCGTCAGGAATATGTCTAATTATTTAGTCATTGTCTATGGGATCATCTTATCTTTTAATAAATAAATAATCTATGTGTGGCTTAGAATTGTTGTTTTCCGGTTTGAAGGGTAAGTGAGCCAGTGTAACTACCGGTACAAGGGTCATAACATCTTAGTTCTCAAGGTTGGTGTTGCTTTGGCGATGTTATTATTATTTACAGCGTCACTGTCTACGGGCAATGGTGACCAGTGACCACTTAACATTAGGAGGCCCATTTGCTCGTCCGACTATGTATTTAATAAAAAAAAAGGCTTCTCCTTTTTTTCGATGTTTTGCAGATAAATAAAATATTCAGCCTTTATATTACATAAACCGAACATCACACATTTTAGGTTTTATTTCTAAATAATAAGAGCAATTGTTGATCTTGATACGTATAAAAATAACAACTTATTACTTATAAAATGTCATACCTATATGTGAACATATTCATAATCGTATCGACATGTACGATGTACCTGTAATATATAATATATAAATTCATTGGTTGCATTAATTGGACCAGTATAACCGGATCTCCCGGGGCCCATGGCGACGTTATACATATCTACCTGTTAAGCAAAACAGTACAATTTCAAAATGGCATATATACGTTGTACGCAGACTCAGTATCCTTTTTTTATGTCCCTTCCATCGATTAGATTGCAGTTGTTATGCAATATATCAGATACGTATTGCGTCGTACCTGTATTACGTTAACCTACCAATTGAGGCTATCAACGATATTATTATGAGCTTATCTATATTAATATTTTTTTCACAATTCATATACGATATATAAATAATTATTTACGTCAAGGCTGTTTGAAATAAATGCATTTTTGTGTAAGCTATGCTGCAGTTAGTAACCTTTTTCTTACAAGCCTAGTTTAGCCTAGTATTCAATTCTTGGAATTGTTTTGATTAGATAAGTTCTAATAATAAAAATAGTTTTGGTAGTTTTAGTATAAAATATTGCTAAATAACTGGCATTCACATACCAATTATTGTCACATGAAAATAAAAAGATACCTAGCAGGATATAGAGGTAGGCTATATAGATTTTTATTTCGATTAGAAAAGTAAAACCAATAAGCTGAATACGAAGTTTTCAAATATTAAACCAAAGATTAAATATTAAAGATTGTTATAAAATAACTAAATATTAACAGCCATTTTTTCACTCCATCAGTGCCGGTCTTAGGCGGTACTACCAGAGCCTTGGGCGAGACTGCTACGGCGCCCTCGCACACGCTTATCTTAACTATGCGAAAAATGTAAATAAAATAAACAAACGCAAAGAATGTAATTAGTTTCTATGGCACCCTGTGCCGTCGCCCAACTGCGTCCTACTTAACGCCGCTACTGCACCTAATATTATGTAAGTAGGAGTCTGTGACATTTTGCCTTTGACCTTTCGTACTTATATCGTACTCATCTTTTCAACAACATTACTATCCCTTATTATATAATGCTTTTGTAAGGTCCATCTTAGAGTATGCGTCTTCTGTGTGGAATCCTCAATATAAAAAACATACATATAAAATTGAACGTATACATAACCGTTTTATCAAAGTTCAACATAGCACAAGATCAACTTTTAATAAAAATACCAATATTGCTATACCGATGTCGGTCATTAACTGACGTGTTCAACGTGATCAGATACTACTATTTAAAGTTATTAATAATCCTATTGATCCCCCCTATCTGCTCTCAAAAGTGCTTTTCCTATGCTTTATATGCTAGGCGTAAGAAAAAGTTCTATGTTCCTGTAACCAAAACTAAATTAGCTAAGAATTCATTTCTCGCTAATTCATAGGAGTTGTACTAATTAATAGACTAGATGTTTTCAGATTGTGATATATTTCATGTCTCTTTTGATAATCGCTATAACTGATTTAATTAATCGCCATTGAATTAATTTGTCGTTTCTCTCATTCTCTCTTTTGTATCTAATCTCTAATTGATCGATAATTTTATCCGTTATCCGATGCATCTACGCCTGTTATGTGTTAGTCATTAATCATTGGAAACTATAGTGGTAATGATTTGTCAGTATTTTATATTTATAAAATTTATTATTTACTGTTTGTTTCCATTAAATACAAATAAATAAATTGTGTACAGATAGTTTTGTTTTAGATAAAATAGACAAGCCCAAACAAATGAGTAGGTACCACAGATATCTGCCGGCGCCTCTATGCCGGCGTAGTGAGGTCGATGGCACTGTACGGTGCCCCGATTTGGGTGGACGCACTCACCGCTTCAAACCGGGCTCTCCTGCGAAAACCACAGAGGATCATAGCGGTGAGGGCGATTAGGGGTTATCGTACGGTGTCGTGGACAACGGCGACCCTCCTCGCGGGCGATCCGCCCTGGGAGCTCCAGGCGAAAGTGCTCGCGGAGGTATACCGCTTCCGGGCCGATGCGAGGGACCGCGGCGACCGTCCAGGGTCGGCGGAAGTCGGGCGGATCAGGGCTCTAGCCCAGCAAGCCCTGATCACCCGATGAGAGGAGGACCTCGAGTCCCCTACGGCGGGCCCGGCGACAGTGGAGGCGGTACGTCCCCACTTGAGTCGCTGGGTCAGAAGGAAACGAGGCACGCTCTCGTTCAGGTTAACGCAGGTACTTACCGGACACGGATGCTTCGGTAAGTACCTGCACGAGATAGCGCGGCGGGAGGTGTCACCCTCCTGCCACGAGTGTGGTGCGCCATTTGACACGGCGCATCACACCCTGACGGAGTGTGCCGCGTGGGGGCCCCAGAGGCATTCCCTGGCGGCGGTTGTAGGCGGAGACCTCTCCCTGCCGAGCCTCATCAACGCGATGCTCGGAAGCGAGAGGTGCTGGTCGGAGATGGTCTCCTTCTGTGAAAGTGTGATGTCGCAGAAGGAGGCCGCGGAGCGGGAGCGGGAGGAGGATGCCGCTGCAGATCCGCTCCGCCGCAGAAGACTGGGGAGAAGAAAGCGGCGCTTTGCGCACCTTCTCCCCCCGCCACAATAGGCGCCGCCGGGACTAAGGGGGTTCCCAGTACCCTGGGATTCCTCCCTAGTGAATGGAGGCCCGCATAGGAGAGTCGGCCGTCGGAGCGTCACGGTAGCATGCGCAAGCGATCCCGCGGCGCTCCCGTTAAGACGGGAAGGGTACCGCTGGGTTTTTAGTGGGTATTCCGATGACCGGGGCACACTCGGTGCCCTGGACATATGGCGAGCCCCACATACTCCCTCACTGTACCCGTGGGGAGGGGTGTGGTTTTTTTTACGCTTGGAACTTTACGCGTTTTCCAAACGTAAAAAAAAAAAGTTACCACAGATATCTCGTTGGACACTTATCATAATGGTAACCGTATTGGTTACCATTGGGATTCTTCATCCAAGTCTCATTTGATTTGTTCATCTGCAATGACTCCAGTAATATATCCAATAACGGTTTTACACAATGAATCACAATGAAAATAATTAAATTAAAAACAAAATTATCGTGTACATTCATTATTGTGACAATAAACAAACATACATAAACCAGTTTCTTACCTTTTATATTAATAATTCAATAACTATTACAAATATTTCAAATATATATTATTTGAAAATGAATATTGTTTTAATACGATTAAAAGTGTGAAAGTATAAAAGTACTATCAGGAACAAGTAGAATGCTTTGCTTTTGATAATGAATTGTGTTTTTTTTTTAAAGTTAACATTTCGCAGAACTTCTACTTCATATGAATTATATAATGAGTTCTAAGAAATACTTTTGGAGGCCTTGAGTTTAATTTTCAGTGACTTTTATAATAAATAAAGGATTACGAACAATTTGGAAAACTTCGAATATGGTAATGATAACATTTAATATTTAAAGAATCAAGAAAATTCTGAGAAGCCTTTTGGTCAAACAATTACAAATTTTAACACATAACATATCTATTAGTAGTTATTTTTAGCCAACATTCAAATTATATTGGGATTATTTAGACTATGTATTGATTGTCATAATTATGTAAGTTACAAGGCGGCCCGTGTTTGTCGTACATGTGTTGCTGTTTATGGAAAAGCATTTGACTTTAATCTATGTACGCTTGCGCCTCAGGAGCGGCTGCTGCGACTCCAAAGCGGAAGCGGTTGTTGGTATCTATATAGAGTATAAACAGATTTTAAAGCTTCTAGAACATTCGAATGTGAGTACGCATGCGATAAAAGCTGCAAGCGACCTCTACGTCGCAAAAGTAAAACATAGATCAAAGTGTATTATACAAATTTTGTTGGTATCTATATTCCATATCAGTACTAGCGCACAGAGGATAATATTTATAGAACATTCGGATCGTAATACACATGCGTCAATACAAAGGGGGTGAAAGGCAGGGATGCACCAGAAACGCATTATCATTGCGCAATTGCGTCTTATATTACTTGATCTAGGTCTAATTGGCTGGTTTACGCAGGCGCTAGATGCTGTAACCAGAGGATGTTTCTAGAACATTCGAACCGAAGTGCGCATGCGTTAGAAGTTACGAGAGGGATGACGGGCAGGGATGCACCAAAAAACGCATCGGCTTTGCGCTATTGCATTTTGTATGTACGTGTATTACTTAATTGGATTACGCATGCGCCAGATGCTGTAGCCAGGGGCCGGTGCCGTATGACGCACTTTGATATATAAATCTGTTATGATATATTTGTATTGCAGTACTTTCGTTATTGGAAATGAAGTTTCTAGAATTTTGCGGATGTAATTACGCATGCTCCGGTTGCTGGAGAGCGTCCAAGGGTGTTTGGACAGATGCATCCTTAATGCTATATTGATTTTGTTCAGTTGCGGCCTGCAGTTCCTACACAGATATAAGTTTACGAAAAGCATGTTTCTAGAACAATGAGTTTACTGTACGCATGCGTCGGACGCTGGAAGAGAGGGCTAGGACGCAGTCAAGGGCGTCCGGGCGTTTTTGATTGCAGAACTGTATGAATGCACTTGTACGTTTAAATGTCACCCTTAACTCAAGCAAGGCGTCATAATTATAAAAACATCCTCGGAGAACAACTGTACTCCGAACAGCGATTAAGATGAATCTGTATGCCTATATATATTTTTTTTTAAATATGTACTTAAACATTAACTTTTGCTTGACCGGTATATGTATCTATACGAATAATTGTTAAGTTGAAATTATGTGAAGCCACGGTCGTATACATAGGTCTTGCAACTTCAATATGGGGTACGTTGACATAATGACGCTGTTAAGTTCAATTTACGGCTGCCAGAGGTATGACAATTCGCGTAATAATTATCCCGAACACTTTTTCAAATCCAAACAACAGTTAAATAACAAAACAAAAATAACAAAATATCCGCAAAACTCAACAAAACGATATAACAATGATTAAATAACGCAATACTTAGGAGAGAAAATATCAGCTTCGATAGCAGCGACATAGTACCTCAAGCGGATGGTATTGCGAATTAGCAGTTGTAACACATTTGCACCTCATCTCTCTCTACTGAAATTAGACTCAGTTGCAAGACCTGTGTATACGACCGTCTGTGAAGCTGTTGTTGACAATTTGCTTAAAGGTTTCTAGTATGTTATCCATATTCCCTAGCAAATGTATTAAAGAGAACATTTTTAAATAAGAATAAGGATAGCTTAAACGCCATTTCGTTTTTCTGTCACATTTGAGGTTGACGATTTTCGTTTTGTATTTAAAATACGGGTTTGTTTAGATGGAGACACAATCCTATGCACATCTTCTTTTTCCAATTAGCGTCAAGTAAAGTTTTATATTTGGATATTATATAAGAATACTAGCGGTTCACCCGCGGCTTTGCCTGCAACATAATCAAAAATAATAAAAATGCCAAAATATGTTTATTATGTTTAGCTATGATAAAGCTTGAAGAAGTAACATAATAATCAAAACACACACGATCTTTTATATTTATGATATGAATGTTATTTCGATTTTGGTAACTCGCAAATAACCATATTAACTTTAAAAGAGGCAGTCATTTTGAAATCCGACAGAAATTTCAGTTTTATTTATTTGTATAGAGATGTGATAAAGCGTGAAGAATATGATTGTGATTATTATTATTCTAGTACTTTTTTTACTATATTAGGTGTAGTATTTCCATTTGCTAGGACAACGATATCATTGGCATGACTATATTTAAGTGGACTATATTTCTCGGGAACACGTCGACGGGTGTCGGAACAAACTTGTGTCTGAAGTCGTGACCTTGCTAACCAAAGTCTCGGACTGGGGCCGACTAAACTTGGTCGAATTCAACCCAAGTTTCGCGACTCAAGTTTGCGTGTTAACCGCAAAAAGTCTCCTTTTGTCATATCCCCTCATTTCGAGAATACTCCCCTCGCTGCCACTGCTAGCATCGGGATACTAGGCGTCGAGATTTCGAACGTTGTTCAGTTCCGCGGTCAACTGGATGTTAAAGCCAAATTGGTTTCCAAAAAGCTTGGAGTGCTCAACAAGGCGAGACAGTATTTCACGTCGGCCCATCGCCTAAAACTTTACAAGGCGCAAATTAGGCCCCACATGGAGTACTTGCTCTCACCTCTGGGCGGGAGCTCCCTAATACCAGCTTCTTCCTTTTGACCGCATTGAACGTAGAGCAGTTAGAATTGTCGATGATCAAGCTATTACCGACCGGCTTGATCCTTTGGATTTGCGTAGAGATGTTGGGTCACTCTGCATTCTCTATCGCATATATCACGGGGAGTGTTCTGAGGAGTTGTTTGGTTAAGTCCTGGCCGCTGAATTTCACCACCGGACATCGCGCCAGAACTCAAAATTCCATCCTCAACACCTCGATGTCTGGAAATCCACAACAGTGCGTTTCCTAAGGCATTTCCTGCCTTGAACAATCACTCTGTGGAACCAGCTTTCGCCGACGACTTTTCCGAACCGATATGACATTGCAACCTTCAAGAAGAGAGCGTACTCTTTCCTCAAAGGCCGGCAACGCACCTGCATGTCCTCGGATGTTACAGATGTGCATGGGCGGTCGTAGTTACTTTCTATCAGTTGAGCCTCCTGCTCGCTTGCAAACCTCTTACATAATAAAAAAAAAGAAAAACATGCTACGTATAGGTGCCCAGTAGCAAGTAATAGAAAAAAATACAACCCTAAATACTAACCTATCAATAAATGAATAGGAATTGTTGAGGTAAAGCTTCGTGACTATAAAATAAGTGGTCCTGTTCTACATAATTTCCTTGTTCTATAATTTGTTTGGCTCCATAAGAAGTACCCATTTGCAAACATGTATAATCAATATTTGCATGTGTAATACAGTCTATGAAACGTTTGTGGTCAAGATGCTGACCCACGGTCAAGGTAACAAGCGGTTCAGGTAGAGGCAAATAAGCCGGAAACTGTACTTTACCAGCAATACTTCACTTTGGAAGCGAAGTTTTGTATAAGGAAACGTATTTTTTGCTCCTCTCTAGGAGAGATTTATCTTGAAACATTGTGTATTTTGCATTTTATTATTGCAAGAAGTATGTATATGAAGTTTTTTTAGCGAATATGTCCAAACAAACATTCTAACCCTTCACAACAAAAAGAAAAAAAATCCCACCCGTTTGGGTGGAGTTTCCAAAACTTTTGAATGTTTATCAATTCTTTCAAGAAACATAAACAGTAAATTTCAAGCAGATAAGAACATTTTTTTATACTAATGTTTTCCAACCCATTTCTCCCGTTAGGGATTAAATTTCCACAAATGTCAAAATACGTATTTTTGCTCAGAAGCTTTAAAATTAAATTTCATTTTTCTTACTTAAAAAATGACGGACTCGCCATACAAACTTTCAACCCTTATTTCACTGTCTTGGGGGGTAGATTTTCAAAAACCCTGAAATATATATTTATTTATTTCTAAATAGAGGCTTGTATATAAAATTTCATGCTTCTTACATCAAAAATGACAGACCCGTCTTACAAACTTCCAACCCCTAATTCATCCTATGTTTTAGATTTCCGAAAACCGTGAAATACATATTTCTTTATTACTAACCAGAAGCTAGTATATAAAATTTCATGCTTCTCACATCAAAAACGACGAACTCCCCATATCAACTTTCAACCCCTATTTTACCCTCTTAGGTGATGTATTTTTGAAAACTCAAATTTTAGTACTTTTTTTTTTTTGAACCACAAGCTTGTATAATGAAATATCAAGCTTCTAACTTTGAAAATGACGGGTTTCCATACAACGGTTCATCTCTTATTTCACCCCTTTAGAGGAGGAATTTCTAAAAATCCTTTCTTAGTGCGCGTTTTTATTACAAAATGCATGAACTGTCAAAGTTTCAAGTTTAACCCCAGTTGTTAAGGCTCTGCGTTGATGAGTCAGTCAGGACAAGTATTTTTATATATATACATATATAGATGATATGTATTTCATCAGTATATCATAAAATAACATCTTGTAATATGTCAATGCTTGAATATTTGTTGATATATATACTTATCGATCCGATCACGATGTTTGCTTTCACAGCATGAAATTAATTATTATAAGCACAAATTAAACTCATGAATATTCACCGGCCTTCGGTTAAGATTCACGCAAGCGAGCCGTTAGACCATCTCGGCTTATCATATATTTATAATTAATTTAAAATTTGTAATACATAGTATCTTACATGAAATTAATGAATCAATGACATTTTGTGTCAATCTAAATTATGTAAAATAATACGTTTTACTTGCCTTGATAGCCTTCTGCAGCTCGTTAAGAGAGCTGTGTATGAGGGCTAGGAGCATATTGAACCTATCCGTTTCATGCAGCAGCACCGTGGTCAGGGAGTGCAACTGGCCGCAGTCATCGGGTTGCATCAGGGCCGGGTTGACTAGATCCTTGTCCACTTTCGCCACGATCACTGCTCGTGTCTGATCGCAGATTCGCCACACAATTTGGTCGGGTGTGTCTCCGCCTCCGGTTCCACCAGCGCGAGGTTGAACATCAACTATTGTCTTGATCAATGTGCTAGTTTCCTTGTGCTGAACGACAAATCTATATGTTTAATTTACTCTACCATTTAAATTGAGATTGCGATTAAATTAAATGTATTAAATTGACAAGTGTAAAGTCAGATTGCTTTTAAAGTAATGACGAACGTAGGTTTTGGGTAAATCGCTTAGAAATTAATAAATTAATGGTGGTATTCATTTGTTTGAATATATGTATCACCGTCAAACCTCGTATGCAATATTCGCATTCTCGTGCATTCCAAACACTTCCGGATCCTCGATGACTGGCAGTGTGTCGATGTAATCACGAACATCATTCAATTTTTCTAGACGCGGACAATAGTAGGTACCAGACGGAGAGTAACTGTAGGTCTCCTCGAGCGTAGCCGGCGAGAAGAACTGCTTCAGAATTGTGGTCAAGCATCTTTGGTCCCACATATCCGTTACACGGCCACCATAGGTTATCTGACCTTAAAAATGGTTTGGATATTTTTTTATAGTTTACTTTAATATTCAATTTAAAACACGATTAAAGCTTACTAGTAATATATTCTAACGCATCCCACGGGACGTGTCCAGATTCGCAGAACATTTGGAGATTAAGCATAGCACACTCGCGGTCGCTATTGTTGAATTCATAAGTAATATTCCAACCGAGCGGACCAAATTTTTTCCTTTCTTGTATAATCGCGTGGAACATGCAGATACCGAATAACATTGTTCGCCAGTCCTGTCCTAGCACTGAAATAATTTTTATGCATATTGTTACTGGAAGTTCGATTATTTCGAATACGTACCGTTTTAGTAATCTATACCGATATGTATTGAGACTTAGGTCTTAGGAGCCAACTGTGTGGTTCTGTTTTGCCTTCTTTACTTTTAATCAATATCTTCCTCGATAAAAAGGGTTGTTTAAATCAAAAAATATTATCAATACTTTTCAAATCAGACGGGTAATTATTAAGATTCAATCTCAAATACATAATATTAATACCTATTTTATTTAAAATATATGGATACTATAAACTATAGTGAAACACTTCACGAACGTCGCTGGGACGGGAATTAAGCCACTGCAGAGCGATTGCACTTACTCGTGTAGGTTACGTCGAGAGAAGAAATAATAATTATTATTATTGTTAGTGGACCGCTAGTGATAACTGTTCATTTAAAATATTATATAAAAAATATACTTACATAAATATTATTTAAAAAAATAAGACATTACCATTATTTTCAAAGAAATCGTCTTCAATCTCTATGAGAGCTCTTTTGACGTTCGCCTTAAGACCTTTAGGCGGTTCATTAGTGACTTTAACGGAATTCTGAAGTACAGATACTGGAAACTTTGGTGTTGGCATCGAACTTAAATATAATCGGAAATCAGTATGCAGATTTATCTGGTCGCTGCCCATGTTAGCCACTATTACTTCAAGGCTAAGCATCCACGACGCCGCTAAGTGACAATTCTAATAAAAATGGTGATTTTGTTAAGTCAATCATATTATTTTTAGTATTCACACGTTTTCATTAAAGTAATATAATACATAAATGGTTTATTACCTGCAAGAACACCCAGTCTCCTTTAGGTTTAGCGTTATTAATTAATTTTTCGGCAACGGGACCTTGTCCTTGTCCCAAAGAAATAGAGTGAACTCGGTCCCTCACGCCCATTTCGGTTGCAAACTTCTGGAAAGCTCCAAACGGATCCGAGCCAGTACTCAGCACGAACACCAAAGGTATTGTACAAGATGTGTCAGCATATCTAAAAATATTAAGTAATCCTGGTACGAATCTATTGTGAAATTGTAAAAGGAAAAAGCCATCTTTCACTTCAAGTTCCTACGAATATTTATAGCTTCAGCAGCTCAAACATATACGTGTCGTCCAGCGATGTGTGACTTTAAAATATTTTCGTTCCTACCCATGCAACAAGCTTTATACGCGACTGGAGGCAAAAAAGGAACTAGAAGAACTTTCTCAAAACACACATTGTGTACTGACAAAGATATAATACAAGAGTTATTTTAATTAGATATTTAATGTTAAAATGTTACAAGTTTTTAAAACACTCAGACCGCTCAATTTATTTGTTACGGTTTCGACTTGTAATCATTACGACTTATCATGAATATATTACAATGTATTAATTATACTTAAGTATATATAAACTAAATATGACCTTGCTTACTTTTCGTCTTATTAACTAATAAACACGATAGTTTCTTGTTAGTGATAGTATTATTAGTTAGTTCTAATTGAAAGTATATATTAATAATTGTTAACATGATATAGACTTTTAAATATTTGTTTATAGTATCGTCAGAAAATAATACGATGGCATATACAAATTATATTGCATAAATCTGTGGGTGGTGGGATGTTAGCGGTTGGGGTGCACCTTCCCATCCGCATTGCCATGCATCCTGCACCCTGCACTACCCCAATACCCCCCACCGATGCGATGTGGTAGACTCGGCGAATACAGAACTCAGTTCTCTCGCTGTACCGACCGAAAAGGGTTGGTACGGCAAGAGACTCAATTATACACTTAGCTCAAACAACTGACAGTAGTAATATGAGAGGAGGTATGCTTAATGCGACGATGGTTGTGTATGTAAAGGATATAAACAAAAATACATATAGAATTAATATAATCTCAGAATATGTAGAATTAACATAATCTCAGAATGATCAAACTTATATACGTATAAATCTTAAATAGCCATAGTAGTTTAGGGAGGTTATGAATGTGTGTGTTGTGTTTTATCCGTGTATGACATTATAAATTACTTTTGATTGATTATGTATGATTCCTACTACTACTTTTTATCTAATTTGTGAACTCACAAACTCGTTTTAAGAGTAAAGTTTCAATCAAGTTAATTTTATAAGCTCTGCAGCTTTTTAAACTATTATCATATTATAAAAGCTAATAATAAAGTAAAAACTAAGCTAAAATATATTTTTTTATATTGATATATTAATTTTAATTACTCAAATATAAGTATAACAAAACAGAGAGTTATTATTATTTGTATTAATTTATTTATACGAACTTCGAGACATAAAATATTATGACTATTGTTTTCTTTTCAAAAAAAAAGTTATTTATATACTTTATCACTTTGTGGATTTAGAATTTATTCCAGTAAGATCATAACCTCACTTTTAAACCGCAGAATGAATTAAATGTAATAATATTCATTTATATGAAACCCTTTTAAAAACTATCGTTTTCTAAGCAAGCCCTTATTAATTATTAATTTGTAAAATGAATAATGTGTCTTTGATAACCACACAAATCTCTTGAGCATCGTTTAAAGTTTGGAACAAATGAAAAAATTACAACCACAAGTACTCTAATCAAACCGTGAGTTATAGATATTATAACTTGCATCCCAGGTTCCTGATATTCTATTAATAGTCTAGACCCCTACGCGCTGATCGATAGAGCCTTTCTAACGTTCCTAGGGAGGGCTGCTGCATATTGCACTCACTCGTTGTGGGACTCCGAAAGGAGCGGACGTCGATGGTTGAAGTGTAATATATAACTTTAAAATTTATTTTATTAATTGTTTAAAATAAACTTTTGAATATTAAAATTTTATATTGATTTTAGATTTTGAGGAATTTATTCAAAAATGGCTAAAACAGTGAATTATGGTGATATGAATTTCGCGTTGAAGAATGGTATCAACATGCCGGCCGTCGGATGTAAGTATTTTATAAATAAAAAAAACAATCTATTGTTTTTTTAATTAATTATATATAATTCATTAATAATTATATATTATATAATTCTATATGTATGTTAAAAAAAACAATCTATTGTTTTTTTTATGATAGCAAATGTAATATAAATATTGTTTTGTTATTGCAGTGGGCACGTATCGGCTGAACACTCAGGAACTTATGTTCCAAACCATAGATTACGCTTTGTCGTCAGGCTACCGCCTTTTTGGTAAATTCTAAAATGTATCTTTCAATAATATCTATTTGGACTGTTACAAATTTTCTTTCAATTTTTTTTTTTACTTTTATAGATACTGCCCCTGATTACGGGAATGAAAAGCTTATGCGGGAAGCATTTAAGCAACTGCTTCCGAAGTATGGTTTGACTCGCAAAGAGCTGTTCATTACTTCAAAGCTGTGTAAGAATACTTTTTTTATTTTTTATGATTAATTTATCGAACAAATTGATTTAAACAATGTATTATTTGCAGCGATGCATTCAAGAGGAAGTCGTTTCATTTCCAAGGCCTTCGAGAGGTCACTAGAAAATTTGGGTTTGGATTACATCGACATGTACCTCATCCATTTCCCTGGCCCTCCGAACTCTGATTCGAGGAGCACGAAAAATGAAGCGATTCGCGCCGAGAGTTGGATGGCAATCGCCAAACTCTACGATGAGCATAAAGTACACGCAATTGGCGTGTCGAACTTTACGCTCAGACATTTGATGCAGCTTACAGAGGTCATGGCCATTGGTCCAATGGTCAACCAGGTACGTACATAATAATTTGATTTTAAAAATAACTTTAGTCACATAAAATTCAAACTTATTTATATATATATATATATATATATATCATTTCTAGCTTGAATGGCATCCATACTACTATCAACTCGAGATGTTGCAATACTGCTGTGACCATAATATCCGCCTGCAAGCGTACTGCTCTTTCGGTGGTTTGTCGCGTGGCCACAAGGCTTTGATCGAAGACCCAGTCGTGAAGAATATTGCTTCCATTTACGATACTACAACAGCTCAAGTTTTATTGATATGGGCTCTGCAGCGAGGAATAGCCGTCATTCCGAAATCTACAAATTTATATCATTTGCAGCAGAACAAGTCACTGAATTTTAGACTCTCCGAGAGGGATGTCGCGGCTCTTGACGCTCTGAGCATGAAGAACCGAAAGTACGCCTGGGACCCGACTGGGATCGCCTGAATGGCAAAACTGTATCCTGATATTTTCTTGGAAATATTAGGGATACTACTCCCGATTAAAAGTGTCGTAGACTTTCCTCTGTGGTTTATGTTTAAGGTACCACACCGTATGGCAGTGATACCCATGTTTTAAATACAAGTGTTTAAATATTGCTTGTTTATGTTCATGCAAGTTTGTTGCGGATTTGAAAATTTTAAGATTGCTATATAAATGTCTATCATATCGAAGTAACTTGAATATCTTATTGTGCTTACTGTGTAGCCTCGATGTGTCAATGTATAGGATTAAGTGGTATGTTGAGTTGTTTTAAGTCGTTCGTTCGTTCGTTGTATTATAAAGACTCAGAAACATTGATTTGTACTATTTCTTGTTACTTTATATCAAAATGTTTTTTCTCTATTCCGCCTACTAAAACATTTCTCATGTGATACTACGGATTTTGAAAATTTATTCTTATATAAACTTAATTTTAAAAATTCGACCAAATCTTACATTAATACTTATTACATTACTGCTATATTTTTTTATAATCTTTACAGCTATTCTATACCGAATAATATTGTAAGTTTTTTTATAAAGCTTCTTATATCATATTGTATTTGTCATACGTATTCAGGATAAAAATAATTTTATTCTACTTGTTGTAATATTAACTAATTTGAGGAATATTATTATTGTTTTAATTAAGGTTTAATATAATAGATGTTGTGTGACAACTATCAATGTAATTGTATTTAACCAATATGTGTTAGATTTAAGAAAATTATAATCGATTTTAACGTTTCCTTGTTCAGGGTAAAGGGAGTAATTTCAATTGTAGGAATTTAATTCTATTGATGTATACGCTCCTCATTCTTGTTATAATAAAAACGTATCTATGTGTTGTCATTTGAGAATTATTTCACACCCATGCCTACATCATTTACATCTTCTAAATATGCAACATTGCGAATTGTTTAATTGCATTGCAGATATAGCTTTTATTGTAAAATTCTATTTAAAAAATATATATATTTTTCTTTCAAACATTGACCAAATAATTATCAATACTGTTGATAACAGTAAAATTGTTGAGAAAAAATGTTTGCTACGCAAAAGGCGATTATTAAATTATTCTTTATTACTAGCTTATCGTCAGCGACTGTGTATATTATTTCAAATATGACAAATGCAATGCAATCAATTTCCAAATTCCTTGCAATCTTTGTATTCCAATTTCCTTGATGCTTGCTACTGCCATGTTGGTTTTGGCTGCGTATTCATAATACTAACTTCAAAAAATTACGTTTGGCGATGATCCCTTTGTCAAACATATTCTTTTAAATACGCATTAAAGAATAACTGCTGTGACCATAACATATAATGAACCATTTTTATATAATGAATTGTTACATTCGTTTGTTCTCTAAATGACGTGAATGTATCCGAACTAATTCAGCAGTGCAAAGTTTTTTTTTTTTTTTTTATTCCAATCAATTTTAAACGTGCAATTAAATGCGTGCGAATCTGCTGCGACATTATGTATGAGTATAGAGGATACTAATTATAAGTTAATCATTTCGACTTTGACTTTCAATGGTCGCGTTACTTTTAATAATGATTGATTTATTTCTAAAATTTAAAATCAATGTTTATATTACATACAAACTTTATTCTACGTGCGGGTTTGCGACGGTATTCCTATAACTCTATTTTCAAAGGCAATGTATCGTTATATTATTTTTTTGAATATATTTATCAATTTATTTCTGGTGTTTATAATAAAGTGAACACAAGTGAAGATTGATGAACACAGGTAAATAAACAATTGAAACACTTCAGTAACATTGAATTGACGTCAACGTAGATATTTCTGATCCTTTCTTATTTTTTTTAATTGTATTATTATTTTAGTTCAGTTTTAATTATTAGTCTTACTTAGCAATTTTTTCATTATATCATCGCAAAATTTGTATGTATTTAAAGCCCTTACAAAAAGCTATTTTATATATTCTATATATATATATATATATATATATATATATATATATATTATATTATAGCATAGGTAGGCGGACGAGCATATGGGCCATTGGCATTGTAAGAGATGTTAACCATCGCTTACATAGCCAATGCGCCACCAACCTTGGGTACTAAGATGTTATGTCCCTTGTGCCAGTAATTACACTGGCTCACTCATCATTCAAACCGGAACACAACAATACCAAGTACTACTGTTTTGCGGTAGAATATCTGATGAGAGGGTGGTACCTACCCAAACGAGCTTGCACAAAGCTCTACCACCAAGTAAAGCTCTACCACCAAGTATTTATTATCTCTTAGTCTATTTTATATATTTCTAGCTATTATGTTATTATATTTTTTCTACTAAACAATATTGCCTTTGGTGGAACTATTGTGGACTGAAATAGCAGAAATATAAAACGACAAGCGTGCGATATGTTTATGGATAGATAGCTCTATACTGTCTGCATTATGATATATCAAGTGTTAAGCCCTTATAACTTATCTTATAGAGTAGACTTTACTAAAACTTCGTAACTTACGTACGTCAATTTTGTAATTATCAGACTATAATATATAACATTGCACAAACATTTAAAGCGTTGTAGATTGTATAATAGAAATCTATGTGTATACTTATATATATATACATTATGTATATGTATAATAAATAATAGTTTTAACACTTTATAAATAATTCTTTACTGACACTCAATCTCCAAATGAAACCAAAATATAATACAATGACTTCTTAGTTAATGTATTTCATATAACAACATTCTAGCGGTGTAAAAATATGTTAAAGCATACAGTTGCAACGAAGTGCGAGGAAGGGTGAAGAACTAGTTGTAATTAAAACTATGTCGGTAAATAGTGCATTATGTATATTTACAATATTATACGACATGATAAACTTTATGATATATTTTTATATACAATGTTGTTCCACTAAATGATAAAAATAAATAATATATAAAGTGTTATTTCTAACTTACAATGTATTTAGCTGGACAGTTGGACTTTCTATGAACACGGATCCCAAGCTCGTGCTCACATACTGGGCGATAGCAAACACTAGTTTTTCTTCTTTTAGACATTTTATCAACATTAACTTCTGAAACGTATCCAATCTGTCGTCCCATGTTACTTTTGGAGGAGCTTGGTCCGCTCTGTTTATGTGGATATCCTACGAATTATTTAATTAACAAAGTTAATAACTACTCTTTGCAAAACCGGCACTTTTTAGTATAATATCATACCAAAGAGAATGTGCCTAGTTTAATGGGAATCTTTCGGAGACAGTCAGCAGCGAGCCCTTCGAAGCTTGGGTCGGAGTCTTCCAGATAGTTGACCGCTAGCCACATCTGTTCCGTCAGCGATTCTACTGGAGGTTTCTTAGGTGGTACCTGTTTGTGCAAAACATACAATACATTACTAAATCTTTGTTATAAAAATATATTTATTACAATTAAATATTCTGCAACAAATTTTAAAATATTGTTTAAAATATTTGGTATTATGTTGTGGCGGACACACAATCGCATTTTGAAATCTCCTGCGCATTCTGCTAGTTTCGATTAAGATTGGCCAACGTGACCGAAATCAATCGGGAGGCTGTGGCGTAGCATAGGTCTCTGACACTCGGTGCGGGTTCTAAATTTGCCGGACTCTTATTTTTGCAGGTACATTGTAAAATGAGTACTCTTATTGAATAACAATAATGATAAGTCATTTGTTGACATATGAACAACATATATGTAAAAAAAGAGGAATATAAAATTATTAATAAAATTGCATATTATTGATAAACAATATTTATTTCATGGCCATCTCTGAAATGATACTCGGTGCGGACCGCACGCCCCACCTTGCTACGCCACTGTCCGACGGGCATCGTCATATGACTCACTCACATACCAAAACCTATATATATACATATATATATATCCCGAGTCATACCACTTTAGCTCCGGACGATCCTCTCAACACGAAGTTCCACTGCTGCGGCGTGATGCGCCCGTTGTGCAGGTATATCGCCACGTTGAGCAGGAAGCTGAACACTAGCTTATGCCTCTCGAACAGTCCGCGCGACACGTTGCGGTACACGGACAACGTGATCTCACGGTACAAGATCTCCAATCGCTCGTCCAGGATGTCGCATTTTTCGCTCTTCTCGATAACTAGGTTGAATACCTGTTGTTTCATATTAAACGAATGTTGTACTTTAGTAATGATATATTTTTTATTAAAATGGACTTTGATTGCCATTTGATGCATGTGTCCATCTGTCTATTAGTATCAATAGAAACTATTAGCTTCGTATGGAATGATATAGCATTACGCATTATAAAGACATACTTTGCTCATATGAGAGGCGCTGTTTATTGGATATTCTAGAAGCATAATTACTGCACTCAAAATCTTAATTCTCAACAACTTGAGCTGTGCTTTCCCGTGTAGTTACAGTATATTAGAATTATACCACCTCATATTAAGCCAAGTTTCGTAAGATGATTGAAAGAGATTTTTGGTAGAGCACGTTCATCAATACCATCGAACTTTAAGGTGACCACCTAACTTTCTGTAGGCGGTAGGCCTCTGACTGGAGATATAACAAAACGCTGCGCAACCAACAAAGCAAACCGTCGACCCAAAATAAATAGGATAAGGTGAAACTATTAATGATGATCATAATTATTTAAAATCTTACAAACCTGATTGAAATATTTCAATGAGAACTGGTACATAGGATCTATATCTGCGAGCTGCGCCACAGCGAAGTATAGAACGGCGCCTCGAGTCGCCACCGCGCGGTACTTCTCGCGAGCAGCCGATATCCTGATCTCCGTCGCTTCTGTTTCTTCAAGTCGAGCATTAATTATTTCTGACGTTTCCTATTTCAAAAAGCGAAGTCATTTTAATATTATACGCTCATAAAAACACCAGCGTAACATAGACCTACACCTAAAAAACTAAAAATGATAATAGATGTGACTACGACTCTCCGTGTGTATTGTAATTACTTATATGGTGTTTTACATAACATAATGTCCTATGGCGTTTTAGTTTGGAATAATGCAGCCAATATCAACACGATCTTTTGTAAAAACTGAATTCCTAATATAGTCTCTTCTGATACCTACTCATATCGTGGTGTAATATAAAATCGTCCTTATAAAAATAAATTTTATAGGGACGATTTTATATTACACAAAAAATGAAATAAAAATAATCAATCTTACTTATAAACGTTGAGTAGTGATTGATTAGTTAAAATACTGACTTCTCTCTTTCCAACATTATTAATTTGGCATACGAAAGAAGAAGAGACCGCATTGTTAGAATAATCACCCGCTAAACAACGGTTGATTATTTTTAGTAATATAATAGAGTTGAAATAAAAACGACGTAATTAAGTCATTTCTTCGACTTCAATACTCACCTTGCTCTCATTGAGAGTTTCTATCAGCTCTTCATCGTCCAGGATATTCCCTGATGACGCGTACAGAAGACGTAGTATTTTATCCTCGATTTCCAATAATGTCGCCTTATCAGTATTTATGCGAACGATCAGTTCTGATCTCTGCAACTCCAGGTCTGGTCGTTCGAGACGCACCACATCCCTGTTTGGCAGAAATATTCTTGACTGAGAATATCATTACACAAATATTGTAATCGATATTTCATAACCATAAGCGAGCCGAGATGAATCCTAACCAAAGATTGTGAGTTAAAACCCGCACAAGCACCACGGAATTTTCAAGTGCTGAATTTGTATTTAAAATTTACCACGAGTTCATAGGTGAGGAAAACATTGTGAGTAAATCAATGAAATGAAATGTATACAAGGAAAATCTGTCGCATGTGGATCCGCCTATCTGCATTGGAGCCGCTTGATGAAATGAGCTCCAAAAGAAGAGCCCTATAACAAGCAGAGTGACATTTAAAAGGCGGGACATTTTCTTTGCCTAAACTTTATGCATTATAAATAGTTCCATGTTATTACTCGATTATACACTTATTTGTTTAGTGATTAGATATAAATGCGGTGATCCCGAACTCCTGGGTTCAAGCCACAGTCCGGCTAATAAAAAGTTATTGGGTTTCATTTGCGTTCCCACACACACTAATGCATTATACTCGTAATATTTCCTTTGCAGTTGCCTTATCTCCCTTAATATTGGTCGACATGACTAAAATCGGTCAAGAAGACTTCATCATCATACAAACATTTAATATAATCATATGTATATGGAAAGATTAGATTTGATGGATTCTTATTTAAATCTAAAAATATGAGACTGAAACTAAGTCGTTCATTTATTTTTTTACTTACGCAAGTAGCTGATCCTCGAGACCGGAGAGAGTTACGGTAAAGTTGACCAGTGTAACTTGTATGCAGATCTCTGGCAAGTAGTGAGGATTTGCCAGCTTAGTGGTTAGGTACAAACGGAAGTTAGTGTCGTACTCTATATCGCTGTCACCCAGGTGGATCAGGAGACGACCTGCCTAAGAAAAGAAATACGAAAACAACAATTAATACAAAATGAAGAATGTACTCCTATAGCTACAAAAATGAATTTATTTGAACCAACCGACGGTTCAATATTAAAGACTGTTTTAGTTTTTATGAAAATTAGCCCCTAATATTTTTTTCCGCATTGTTGTTTTGGATTTGGCTATCTAACACTAAATAAACTCGTCTAATATAAATCAAAGAATTTCTAGGAAAAAATAGTTTGTATTTTAGACATTAGTTACATATGTAAATTACACATATGTATAATGAAATACCTGAAGGAACGTCTGCTTGAGTAGTACAGGTGAGAGGGTCGCCTCAAGCGTTTCGCCGAGGTCCTCTATGAGCATGGGCCAGCCTAACCTGATACAGTTCTCTAGGATGCGAAGATAAGCCGGATCGTTTAGTTTTGTTATTTGTAAGCCCTTGTCACGCTCCATATTTTTCACCCATCTGTTTGCCTATTTAAAAAAAATATGCAGCATATAATCTATATTAAACAATCAAAATTATCTAAATTAATATTATAAAGAGATATAATTTGTAATGGATAAACACAAAAACTACTATATATATTTTCAAAAAATTTGAGATCCTTACATAATTTTCAGTAATGTTACCCGAGGTATTAAAAATATTCCTATAAAACTTATAACAGGCTAACTATTTCAAGAGGTCTGTCTTAATGTGGAACGAATGTACGATGAAGCTCACGTATACAAGCCGTAAATATAACTCTAAGAGACCAGACAAAATTATGTTCGCCGGTGACTTTTCACACTTCCTGCTTCAAAATAAATTATACCTACGCAATATCTACTACTAAGATGATTCCGACCGGACGAAGAAAGGGCAGGCCGCTAGTCGTTTATAAATTAATTGTATTAACGTTGCGTTTTATATTATTCAGAAAGATTGGGTTGATCACAATCTTTATCTTTACAAACGACTAATCTATAATAATATTATCATTGCTAAAGTATTTCTGACTTCTGCCCGTTAGATTTTCACGTTAAATGAAAAAATGAAATATGGTATGAAGCAAGCTTTAACATATATTTTTTTAACATGGAGGTAAAATCTAGTTACCCCTAATGAATTGGTTAGATTACTTTACGGATGGATAAATTACAGTACCTGTTCTTGTGGATCAATTGTAAGTGGCCATCTCCCAGCGCGAGTTACCAAAATACCGTTTTCTGTTGATACAGCGTCGCGTGGCAAGCCTTGTGCGTTCCAAGTACGCACTGTGTACGAATCCGCCATTACTGTTATCAAACTGAAAGTATGCAATAATACAATAATTTAGTATATCAACAACAAACTAATAAAAAAATAACTAAGCGAACGAATGTTAAAAAGTATTTAATTTAGTTGAAGATAAATATTTAAAATAAATCTTACAATAAAATCGTCATTGTAACTTAATATGTATATTTATATGTGAAGCAACATACGTCATTATTGGTACGCCCTAGTCACCATTAGTGCTAATATATATATAAATACACTTTTAAGTAATTCCGTAAAACTAAATATATCATAGAGATTGATTTACTCAAATGTAGATGAGGAAGGTATCTCCAGTTCCTGGCACTGTTGCACCCATTTATTTTCTAGTTCACGGCGGTATTGCGACGGGAAGGCGCCGAAGTAAGCAATGCAACCCGATGCTATTATGATATCACCTGTCGTACATTTCAGTCTGAATGTTGCTGCCTGGAATTATAACGTTAATCATTAGCGTCCTTTCTTATAAACGTTGTATATAGCGAAAGTTGTGTCTTGTTCTTTGGAATGATAAATCAATAATGAGAGAAAGAGACAAATTGTTTAACTAAGCAATGTGAAGTCACTAAGCAGCGTTTATAAGTTAAGGCGTAATTAATCGGTAATTATCTAGAAATTCATTTTTGTAAACTAATAGTTTTCAATCAAAAACTGATGTAAACGTATTTTTTATTAAATACTAGAATTTTACCCGCGGTTTCACCCGTGTAGTTCTCTTTCTAGCCGTGTATCTCATCTGGGCTCGCACGAGGCAGTACCATAAGAGAAAAGAATGTCATGACGGAGATGACAGGGACAACATTACCTTGACACCGTCTTCCCAGCGCGTCTTTTCATCGGCGAGGGCCTGCGTCAGTTTGCCTGCACGTAACAATCGGGCTGCCGCTAAGTCTACGTCCGCTTGAAGCTTTAAACGCTCGTCTTCTACAACCTATCGAAGTAAAGAAGAATGTGATGCAACATTATTCGCTTGCCCAATCGTATATATCACATCACTTCGTGGACGGCCTAGTGTGTTTTTAGAACACGCGCAAGGGAAAATCAGTCTTTAGGAATATTAGGTGGAGGCCTCGCATATCCTTTTAAGTAGCTTAGTGCATGGCCGCCGGGATCGTCTCAGTCCTATACACAGAACGCAGCCATATTGGTTGATAAGATACATGATCCCGAAAATCATGAATATAAGCATAAAGCGCTTTTCTTTGGCATTTATGTGTTTTAATTTATTATAAGAAATACTACCTTCAACTCGTCCATCATTTTCGCTAGCTGCGCTTCGATAGCCTCTACTTCTTTTTGTTTCGCCCGAAGTACCGCCATCACACTTTTCAATATGGCCGCAGCTTCTTTATGTCTGAAAGTGTCATTGTAAAAATCAGTTCTTTGACTTTTTAATGAAAACGTACACATAAACGTCTATCAACTTACTTCAAAATCTTCGGCTCTACAACCCTGAAGACTTTTGCGTACATATCAATCGCTTGCACCCACAAAACCATAGAACGACATACCTGTAAAAAATACATAGAGAGATATTAATAGCTTATCTCGGTTATATTATAGATATACATAATCCCAGTAATGTTTTAATATATAATAAAGGGCAAAACAAAACTTGATTGGCATCGCATTGAAATGCAACGGATTACTTGGGTTTCATACGTGACTTCGCCTGTCTGTCGGTCTGTCACAGTATTTTTTCTATATCTACTGCACGAAAACAGTTGAGATTTAGCACTCATATAGACTTAAGTGTGCCATTAACGAACTATGGACTAAAGTCCTGCATTTAAATTGAAAATACATACACAGTTCCTAAATTTAAAGCGCGAGTTTGATTTGCACTTTACTTTTTTTTCTTACAGTACTGACTTTTATAGGCCTAGTAGTTTATACTCACCTGACAAGGTAATCTTACTTTTCGACATAATAAAAAAATATAGCAATGTATCCCATCAAAGTTACTTGCATATCTTATAATAATAACATCGTTAAAAAAACTTAACCTTGGAAACTTTGACAACGGTATCGGGATTAAAGTCCTTATGTGTCAGATATACTTTTATTTTCTTGAGCATCGACTCGGGAATGTGGTCTTTATCGTATTCTTCCAAGTTTCGTATGAAGTTCACATCAGCCAGTAACTTTTTCGTCGAATCCCAATCTGGTCTAAAAATGTTTTAACATGTACTATATACAAGACCATATTTATAAGACAATTGAAATTTTCGATAGGTGGCGATTTCTCTTATATACATGTTTACACACAGACACGGTCTATGCCAATTTCACCAAGAAGTATGAAATTAAGAGTAAATAATAAGGGAATCTTTTGGATCGATACTTGTCGGCCGCACACTCGCAAGCAAAAATAAGGAAGTACTTTTCCCTTCTAACACAAAATTCCTCTGAGTAATACTTTGTGTACTGTAATCTAAATTACAAATACAAAAAAATATAGCATATCTTTGAAAAAAAAAATAGAATACGATGATAAATATATTTTTTAAATATGTATAATTAAATTGCTTTATATATAATATGTAAGGAATGCTCACTTACTTGCCTCCAAGAAGTATGCACACAGGTTCCATAACGAAGCGCACTAGTGGCGGCGGTTTCTGAAAAGCCTTTAATTCGTTGATGTCTGCTTTATTGAGAGCTTTGAGTGCGTTTTGTGCGGCCTCCATCGCGGGCATCGCCAAGGCCAAGTCAGCCTTCGCTTCATCCGCTATTTGTTTCACCTCCTCCGCTTTAATCTGCGGATTCACATCGTGTTTTCTATTTAATAATTTATTTTATTAAATAAAATGTAATTTATTAATTTAGAAAGTATAGTTTGGTTAACCTTAGCTTCTGCTTCATCCTTCATGACAGCCTGCTTAACTTCATCGGCCGCTTTTTGTTCGACTTTAAGACGAGCTACAAGCGCCATGCCCTGTATCGATAAAAAATTGGTACACTCCATTACGCATCACTACGTTAAGGACATTGGAGCGTTAAATCGTCCGCCAAAAATAAGTTAAAAAAATGGTTTATAAATAGAGACAGTAGATTGATTGCTTATTAACCGTTAAGCCGTCTATGCTCGTGGGTCGTAGCGTTATGTTAGTCTAAAATATTACTAATTAAATATACTATCTAACCAAAAACTGTTTTTCAAAGATTAGGACGTTCAGACAAAATATTCAGCTTCATAATATTAGTATAAGTAATAGATTTTTTAAAATTTCATGTAGGGAGTAAAACTTTGGACATAGTGAATCATACCTCGTCAGCTTTTTTTGCAAGGATCGGTTCCATTTCACGCACTTGCTGTTCCATCACACCGACAACCTCATATGTTTCGTATAGTTTCTGCAATGGATAAAAATGAATCGTTAAAAAAATCTTAGTGTGTATCAATGTGATAATGTAAGTAAATATTAGGTTTCTATACTTAGACATAATTACATATGTATATTTAGTAAGCTAATATGTATTGTTGTTTTTATATCAAAATGTTATTATTACTTATTTATATGTTAACCTCTTTTCTTACTTAAAATTTATATTGATAGAAATAATAGATTTATCTTGTGAACTCTCCAAAAACGTCTATTTATTATATATTTCTTGCCATGTTAATATTAACATATATATTTTTCATTACGACACAAATAATGATATTGTCAGCGCTACTTGCGAAACGATCTTCTCTCACATAAGAAAAGTAAAGTAAAGTAACAGCCTGTGAATGTCCCACTACTGGGCGAAGGCCTTCCCTCCTTTTTTGAGAAGGTTTGGAGCTTATTCCAACACACTTCTCCAATGCGATGCAGAATTACAGTGAATAAATATGCAGGTTTCCTCATAAACACAAATTAAGCACATGAAAATTCAGGTGTTTGCCCGGATTTGAACCACATAAGAATAATTCAAATTTACCTGAAGTCCACAAGAGATGCGATCTCTTCCTCTTATGATCTCCTGTTGCTTCTTGTCGAGTAGGGTGAGATAGAGCTTCAGCAAGTCGAGGTAGCTGCTAGGCGTGGTGTAGAAGTACCGTCGCATCTCTTCGTACAGGCGCTCTGTCATCACGTCCACGTCCTGGCCAAGTTATTGTTATTATATGCGGTGAATGCGTAAAGTATTCTGATATCATGAGATAAACATGAGTTTGAAACATCGCCTTTGTGCTTATTCTATCACAGTTCCAGTTGTGGAGAATGATTTAGAGATAATAAATTAATGATGAATAAACGCGACTAGCATATTAAATTATGCTATTACTTTGAAATATTTTATTAATGTTGATATTATAAATAATGTTACATCTTTCGTAATGCCATGCCAAATTAAAATAGAAACAACTGGCAACGGTAATTATTCAAACAAAGTAGTTACTATAATATGTAAATTATAGTTCGTTATATCAAGTTGAGAAGATCACCTGATGCATTGATACGGCGAGCATAGAAATTTTGTCAACGATGTTTTCATCTTCAAGCGGCTGCAAGCATTGTTGAGCGACCGACCGTAGCGCTTCTGGTGGCCACTTCGTGAACCAATCTATCGTACAGCAGTTAACTAAAGACGGGAACATGCGGCAGCGACGTCTGAAAGAAATTATGCAATCATACTATTATAAACCAAAGTTAAATTCTAAAATACAACATAGTATGAACATCGCAGTTAGTGTCTTAAGGTGTAAGAAGTATTTTTGAACGTACTAAAAATATGGAATATATCATAAAGGTTATATTTTATATGTTTAATAAAGTTGTAAAATGAAAGTTTACCTGAACGCTTCCCCCACAGGACTCATGCATATACAAAGATGTAGTTTACCGCGAACTTTGTTGATGAAATAGTAGTAGACGGCGTCTCGGTCGCCCGGATTTATTCCAGCTTTGGCTGCATCGTTACGACAACCCGACTGTACCTGCTCGTACGTATCGCCTTCAAAGAGGTTAGGTACCTCACCTAGAGTTATATTTATATCATTTATTGTATAGACAATGGACAAATGGACTCAAGTGCAATTAAAATGGCGCCAATCAAATAGGATAAATTGACCTGAATTAAGCATGTTATTAATATCTTCGAGGAATTCCTCTTTAGTTATTTGCGTGTCGGTGAAGAGGAAGACCGTGTCCTCGTTTCCGACGCCTGCGCGCATGTACATGTTGCGGAGGTCGTCGTGGAACTCCGGTGTGTCGTAGTTGCGTTTTATCTCCATGCCCATGCATCTGATATTTTAAATTCTCTTTATGAAAAGTTTTCGTTCACGATAAACACAAATCAAATATGTTAGAAAACAAAATACGTATTACTCTAATGAAGATGATAATAAAATCGGCATTTAGCTTGAAAAATGCAAGAAACACAGATCAAAAGGAGCAATTAATAGCAAATCTAACTCTTAAGGCTACTAACTTGCATTCATTGACGTGTCCGGCGAGCGTGGCTACGGATCGTCTGCCAGACCCACCCGGGCCCACCATGAGGCAGTGTCCTCTCTCAGCGCGAAACACGCGAGCTACTCGAACAACGTGCTCAATTGCGTCACGGAACAATACTAAATGCATCTCCGCACGGGCCGTAGAATTGTATTCCTCTAAGTATTCCTATTAATAAAAAAAATATTTATATTTTTTGATATTGTTATATAAAAACTACATGCTTTTCCTTGGTGGTAGGGCCTTGTGTAAGCCCGTCTGTGTAGGTACCACCAAATCTACATATTTTCTATCGCCAAACACCAATACTTAGCGGTTTGAACGGCGAGTGGGACAATCTAACAACAGGCGCAAAGGAAATAACATGTTAGTTCCCAAGGTCGGAGGCAAATTGGCGATATATGGGATGGTTTCTATTTCTATAGTGCCATTATCTATGGGTAGTGGCGACCACTCACCATCAGATCCCCTTTTGCCAGTCTGCCTTCCGATATACAATATAAAAAATCATCTTAATAAACTTTACATTGTCCCGTGGCTTCTCTTTGATAAATTTGAGTTATAAAATTAGATAAAGCCATTACATATATCCATATATCATGTGTATAACGTAAGATACTGTTAAGAATTAATATAGCATATAATTTTGAAACTACAGCGTACAATATTAATTTATATCATAAAGTCACCTTCAATACAACCGTCAGTTTCTCTAAATCAGGTATTTCTTGGTAAATCCTATTCTCTTTTGGTGTGGACGAATTCAAAAAATCGCCGAATAAAAGTATCGGTGGTTGTTCGATTATCGGCTCGTCCGGTATTTCGAGTATCGGTTGTTGGAAATTCTTCTGACAGACGGTGCTCATGAGGTGGTAGAAGTAGCTCTTATCTTCAATATTAATCAACCGGTCGTGGAAAACACGGAGACATTCGTGATAGAATAATCTAAACAAATATATTATTTAAAATCCATGTTGCAGCTTATGAGTTTTCTAGAAGGAACAACAATATGAGATTTTTTTATATTAAATAATATGTGAAAGTATTATTGTCCTGGTTGTACTGACAGACATATATCTATAATCAATTATTTATTCATCCGCTACACGACGTTTATCAGTTAGGCCGGTTCATAAAAGTAATTGTAACTGTGCGACGAAGAAACTCCATAGCCGTTTCCATTGCAGGAAGAGTAATTATATTAGTTGTGGTCTAAGTGATCTAACGTTTTCATTATATATAGATTTGTGAAAAAATTGAGTTTAGAATTTCGGCGAAGTTGTTATCGGACCAAAAATAAAGTAGATAAGTAGCTAAGTGGAATAACATTGTAATATAAATAAAGATATATAACAAATAAAGATACATAATAACAGGGCCTTTAGCAAATCGCATGGAATATAGTGTGCTGATAATTAAATGCATTTGAAAATTGTTGAAGCGAATGTTATTAACATAGAGAGTTGTGCACAGTGCATGTTGAACTGTCGGTGCGTTCGTATCGTATTACCGTAGCATCGCTTGGGGTGCTCTCATATACGCAGCATTGGCTTGCAACACCCCCTGCATAGATTTAGATAGATCTCGCAGGTTGAATACGTAATGCGATTTCGCTGGTGTTGGCAACAGTTCTGAACATATCTTTAAATACACTTCCACGGCTGCGTTTACTATAGCGTCGCCGAGTACGGATACTTCGGAGACGAAATCTTCCATGTGCCCATGTAGAATCGCCTATGAAAATGAGTTTAAGCGATGTGATGTTATATTAAAACAGAAAATACTACTTCAACCTCTAAACTTTAGGAAAAATATTAATTAGATATGAAAAAAGAACACACGTGTTTACAAATAATTAATGGAGAGCTGCAATATCTCAATTTTTTTTTGTAAGCATCTGATTCGATTTGCTTGTCACCTAATATATATTGAGGGTACGAAGATAGAAGCACTTCGCGCAAGTGCCGACAACAAGTGTACTAAATTTCCGTTCCATCGGATGAACGATGCGTTCACACAAATATAAATATCACACAAAAACAATAACTTATCGCTTATCGATTTTCGAGTATTGTGGCATTTTAATCCTGACATATTTTTTTTATTTTTAAATTGACAGATTTTTTTATTATAAATTTGTTATCACATGTAGGTAATATAGGGCTAAAAGGCAAGAATGATTTTGATTTTTGACGCGACAGACACACGAACTTAATATATCGATAAAAAGATACGGGTACATACCCGTATTGTTTTTTGTATACGATTTAGTAGCGTGCAATAATCAGCGTATTGGTACCTTAAATATGGTCTTCATAGCATCGGAATTAGGAGCAGATATATAAAACATAGCAAAATGCCTCACGAAGCGCCCAGTGAGAGGGTTACGACCTCCGCCGGGAGGTGCGCAGGCGCATGACAATACTACGTCCAATATCTCTTTCCAGTAAAGCTTATCACGATCATATAAGCCACCGAAATCTAGAAACTGCCTACAAAAGATAAAGACAAAAATTCAGCTTTATCAACTATATATAGCATTCGGGTATAAACACTTATTTAAAATTAATCGATTGTTAATTCTCTTTCGGCTGTTATGTATTAGTATGTTTAAGTTATACAAGACTCACCGCAGCAATTCAATAGTAGGCTGAGCTCCATAGACGTCGAGACGAGGCATATTTACGTCGTCAATGAATATGATTACTTTTTTACCAAGTGGTGCTCCAATAGCTTTCCTTGGTCTTTTATCTAATCGTAGCTCTATCACCTCCTGTAAAAAAGAACATATTTTGAGATGTATGGAAATTTATTATTTGTATTCTATCTTATTACTACGACTATTACTATATTAAATAGGAAAATTCCCAATTCGGTTGCTTATAATGTTTAAGTAAGTATGTGGAAGTTAGATCTTTCCAATACTGCAATTATTTACGCACAAAATGATCTTTCACTGTTGAGTACGATACATATTTTCGGACGTAAATTATTTATGTTAATTTTCAATTGAATAACAAACTCAACTCAACACTTTGGTTAAATTCCAGTTAAGTGATTAGCACAATACGTCTTTTCGGAGTTTAATGAACCTTTGGGTTAATTTCCAGTTAAGTGACAATTTCAAAAGTATTTGTTTTAAAATCATACAACTAACCTGCGTTCTTGGACTGCTGGTTTGTGCGGAGAAGTTCAGTATCATCGGAATGTATATACCAGTCGATGCCATCTTTTTAAGAATCTCAGCAGCTATGCAAGTTTTCCCTACCCCTGAAGTTTGAACCGAGTATATGTTAGCTTTCGTAAATATATATATACGATTTAAGAATTTATATATTTAAATGGCGTAATCAACCTTATTTATTAATTATTGTTTTTTTTAACTTAAGACTTGAATTTCTAAGCAAAGTTCTAAAAGCTTATTACAGTAACGAATAACTGTCCCCGGGTAGGATGTATGAATGAATGAAAATTTGCGATTATAAGCTTATTTTTATCGTTAGTGTATTCACAATGTTATTTTCATAAGACCTTACCAGTATTCCCCGTGAACATAACAGGTTTTCCAGCAGACAGGAGCTTCTCAAATAGATAACCATAACGGACGGTATCTATAGTCGGTACTAAGGTCTCGAAGAACGGCTGGTTGTTGTCGTACAGGAACTCCGGTATTATCTCCGCCCACACCTTTAGCTTGCGCTGCTTTGTGTCCATGAACATATCGAAGAAATTGAAGCCTTGAGGGAAACTGGAAGAAACATTAAGTTACTATAGTACCTCGATATACAAGACGTTAGATTTGTTAAAGATACTTATTCTAAATACGTTTGTTTATTAATAGTACGCACTTGAACATTTAAGTTTAAAATTTTGGATTATGTATAATTCAGTCGACTGTCAACACGGGCCTTATCCAGACAACCTTACCTTTTTTGTCCTGAATTATAAATGGTAAAACTTGTTATCTGTAGTTATCTTCTAAACTATTAGGAACGATTATGAGTTAGATATTTTTTATTTCATTTGAATAAACTTTTTCTCGGTTCTATATTTAACGAAACGTTATTGTACATAAGTCACCGATAGTTCTTCATGAGCCTTTATAGTAGTTTCTTCACATAAATGCTACTTTCGAAAGCAAAACCTATCATTCATTGAATACATACAGTTACCAAATAATAAACTCAAAACTTGCTATTCAGATTCCTCGAATTCCTCGAACTGTCTTTTAATGACCTCTTCAAAACCCTTGCGGTTGGCCTCGAGGATGTTGCTACCGATGCACCAAACGTAGCAGAAGATGAAGCAATGAGCGATGTACACTTTAATAGCGGATTTCTCTATAAACCTGTCTCCAGGCTCGGATAACAACGCACCGAGGAGACAGCACAAAGCCATCACTTTGCTTATATCGACCTGTAAATATAATTGCGAAAGTTAATTTAATATATACTTCACCCCTTATTTGACTTGTTTTAAAAGTTTGAAATATTGAAGTAGAAGTTTGATTATCTCGTTGGTCTAGTGCTCAGTTTATGAGGCCATTAATCCCCAGGTCGGATTGCCATCTTATCGGATTATGTATAACTCCAGAGTGCACGTGTGTTCGCACACACACTACAATTTGTTTTGCGCAGTTGTCTAGTCTCCCTTGAGAATGGCTACCTTCGCCAGTAGAACAAAATGATCATGATCAAATAAATCAAAACATTTTATTATTTATCATTGGTAATTTGTGTACGGCTTACTAATGAATAACGAATCGAAATTGGGAAAATGGTCGCATAATATGATACCTAATTACATTTTAAATAATAATAATTATGCGATTTACCTGTTTAATTCCGACACTGCATTTCGTATTAACATGTATAATTCCAACCTCGAGCATCTTAAAGAGTTCGTACAGGAAATCCTGATTCTCTGTACTAAGTAGGTTTTTTTCAATGGCTCCCTCGAGCCACATACGGACGTACGGTAAGTATCCCAACTCATTCGGATCGATGTAGACCATACCACATCGAGACACAGTTGCAGGAGATGCCTGTGCCAGATCTGCAACCTTAAGTGGATAAAAAAATAAAAGATCAGATAAAATATTTATAAAGCTTAAAGACTGATTTCAACGAATATCGGGCATTGAATGAAGTCACCTCGAACACCATATGTACGTAGGGCGTCAGTTTGATACGCTCGGAGTTAGATAGACAGAGCATCTTATTATCGTCTAGGACAGTATTCATGTTCTCAATCCAAACTGCATCGACGGGACCGTCGCATATCAACCATTGATGATCTGGATTCTCACACTGAGTAACAATACAATATTAATATCATGGCGGTGTTTTATATTATTGAGAACATTTCTTAAATAAAATTTTATTTACTTCGACACCTAAAATGTACGCAAAACAAGCACGAAGCTTTCGCAAATAAGTTGCATCGTGTCATTTCATTAGATTTCTTCAAAGTATCAAGATTAGTCTAGAAATGGAACGACAAGATAACAAAATAATGATTTCAAAATGTATATTGATAGGGAATTCGTTCAGGAAATGATACAACACCTAATACGTAGATATTGTTAATTTAGGAACGCTATTTCAGAACTACTTGTAAATATTACATAATGTCTTTAAGATTCAATTAATCAAAAATAAGTAATCATTTACATTACCTGCACAGCGGTTCTTAACGATAAGGGAAGTATGCCGTCGTGCCATTCCAGTGTCTGCAAGTTCACTTCACCATACAATTCTCCAATGCTCAGACTTTTCGGATTCATAATATACTTATGTACTATCTGATATTGAGGGCCGACTACGCCATTTTCACACAACCTCGTATAAGTGTCGCCCAGAACCTGATAAGAAAAACGTAATGATAATTCAACCTGGATGTTCACCTTGACATTTTTCGTTTGTTTCGTTTAAGATTTTTGAATTTTGTTATGTTGTTATGAGCTACGATTTAAAATAATAATACTATCACAAATAATACACATTTAATTAATATAAACAGAGCACATCGACTATATTATTGCTTTAGTAACTGAATGTTGTCAATATTTTCATGAGCAATAAATAGTACTATGTTTAACTACTATAATTTCTCAGCTCTCACGTCGATTAATAACATTTAAGACAATTGGTTTACAATTTTGAATCGTTTCTAGTCTCTAAACGTAATTGGTGGTAGGCTTTGTGAAAGCTCGCCTGTGTAGGTACCACCCACTCATCATATATTCTACCACCAAAAAGCAATAATTAGTAATGTTGTGTTCCGGTTCGAATATAAGCCCAAGAGACAGAAGATCTGAGTTCCAAAGATTGGTTCGAATGGGCCATGTAAGGGTTGCTTAATTTTTCTTACAGTGTCAATCAGCTAGTCAATTTTTCAGTCTAGCTACCTTATTGAAATAAATAAATACATTTATCAGTTCGGCTAGAAGTAAAGCTTAATGTTTAGAAATTTATCTGGAATTGCATTTAAAATACGATACTATTTGAACTAACATGTAAGACGATAGTTTTGCCCCCACCGGTTGGGCCCACGAGCATCACGCCCCAGCGCACTATCATCGTCTCGTGCAATTGAATCACCTTGCGTATTTGACATTCCATTATTTGCAATTTCCTCTCCAACAAAATGGTTTCTGTATAAAAAAACAAACTATTGTACAAAAAAAGAGCTATTGTACTATAAATCAATAGTTTACACAGCATCAATACAATGAAAACACTGTTTCCTTATGAATTTCAAGACATAAATTATGTTAATAACTTAAATTCAGATCTCTGTCTATGAAATAAGATCATATTCACGTTGACAGAGAATTTACTATCAGATAAGCAGAACATTAACCATTTGTGATTTTGATTTTAGGATTTGATATCAACTTACTGATAACTTCTTCCATGACCCCATAGTCGCGTTCAGGTAAATCGACACCCGGAAACAGATCCGAGAGAATACCAGCAAAGAGTATCGCATCGGCCGCCAAGAACTTGGGTAAATTGCTGTCGTTGAGCGCACAGAGTAACGTCTTCTCTTCGTGTTGGTCCGGACTTGCACGTTTTAGGGCTCCAGCCATCACCTGTAACACGGTACGTTATTAAAAGTTAATCACACTTATATTCAGAGTCGTACTCCTATTTATAATATTAAAAACCCACTTAATTCTGCCTCCAAAGTTCAACACTCTGTAACACTGTGCTCTGGTTTCAATCCGGTTTCAACAGAGCGAGAGTTTAAAAACATTTGTAGTAAACCAATAGTGATAAAAACGAGATACAATATAATAGTGTCCTGGCGACGCACGACACACACCGAGGAACACAAGCGTAATAACAATATTTTAAATCCATAATAATGTGTGTGATATTTAGTGACAGAAACACCTTGGGATCCTTATACACATTGACATACATACGGATACCAGATAAAGTGACATAAGTGTTTCGTGCATTTCAATCATATAATATTCTTATACTAAAGGCGAATGGTAATAGAGATACTTACAAGTACACTTTTAACAGCTCTCATACCAAAATCATAGTGATCCTGTTTGGAGAGCTGTTCACTCGACAACTTGTACATCTGCACCATCTTCTTGGCAAGTCCCTTAGAAGACTCGAATCCCTCAGAGTATAAAATCACTTCAGCGATCAAGGCTAAAATAATATTACTTTTAATAAGCCAATAAAACTTTCTCAGATAATGAAAACTAAATTATAAAAATATTAAAGATTTTCTCACCATAATCTGGCACCATCATAGATATGGGTCGGAACAACGCCTTCAAGTTATCAGGCAACTCAGTCCGGCCTGCGTAGCCAGGATTCATTGTGATGAAAGCGGCACATGTACGCACTAACTTGATCTCGCGACCCTCGAACATAAATCTGTGAAGCACATTTCAAGAACATGTTATATGTGATTTAAAATTATCGTTCATTGTTTTGGTTTTTTATTTATTACAGACAGTAGCAGACAGTAATATTCAATATTGTACGAAATATCCGTAACTTATATTTTCATCACAGTTTTGAGAAGTTTCATTGTAATTATTATTATTTTTGTTTATCGAAAATAAATCTATATTTTTTATATATAAAATAAATATATAATTGTTAAAGACTTTTAGAAAGTTTTAATGGGAACGGTATACATTTATAGTTATAATTTTTTAGAGATATTCAAAGTGTTTTTTTTAAGATACGAATTGAACGTGAGTTGAATACTATATTATTTTAAAAGTGAAATGTTAGGAACATGTCTAATAAGTTAACAAACTTAGTAATTGTTTATGAAATCATCTTAATAGGAGTATGAGTTTACTTAATATTTTTTATCTATATAAATGAACAGTACGCCAGAAGGCCATGTGTCAGTATGCTCTATTACGGATACAGTATTACAATTACAATTAATATGTCACTGTATGAATTTTACCCGTCACGACTTCGTACGGGTAAAATTCATACAAAATTTTCTCTTTCGTTTTTTAATGTAATTGAAAACTTATGTTCCAAATTTCAAATGATAAAAAAAATATTTTGGGTATGATTTACGTAAAATCCGTTCTTAGCGATCGTCTACGTCGCGATAACCTATGTATAATTTCATGTTAATCAAACCTATAATTTCAGAAGTCTCGTGATGAGTCAGTCAGTCAGTGGTATTTCGCTTTTACAGAAAATAATATAAGTTAGATTTATAGAAGACTAAAGAACTATTGTCCTAATATAACAAATATATAACCAAAATACATAAAAAAATTTAGTCGAGAAACACGTTCACTTGTTTTTAACGCAAAAAAAAAGAAGTTTCAGTCACGCGTGCGTGTGTACAGTGAGTGCGTGTGCGTTTTATTTATTTTTCGCTTACCGAGTCTGCTTAGCGACTTTCGCATTCCTGATAGTTATGAGTTGCTGAGCAATTACGGACAGTACTTCTATGTCTATACGGTTGAACTCATCGAAGCAGCACCAGGCACCGGATGTTGCTAGGCCGGAGAAAAAGCGACCCATCATCTTGTAGTCCAAACCTTGAAAGATTAGATCATATCAATAAGATAACAGAAGAGTATTTTACATTTTTACTATAAGAAAATGCAACAAATACTGTATGAATAATAAGAAAGTCATCAATTCGAGTAATTTTAATACTATTTTAAATACCTTCGGAGCAGTTGAACACCACGCATTGAATAGCAAGTGCCTTAGCAAGATCCTTAGTTGTTTCAGTCTTGCCGGTACCGGCGGGACCAGCGGGAGCTCCTCCAAGATCCAATTGAAGAGCGCCCATGAGGCATAAGTAACAACGATCAGTAAGCGGTGTTATTACTAGAACACCTAAAATAAAAAAATATATATTATTTACTTTTCGTTCGACGTAGCGTTACTTCCTTACAAAAAAGCTCTTTAAAGTAATATTTTTCTAGTGAAATCCGTATTATCTGTATTTCAGAGAATACGGATTCATAATTCGATACAATTATTCGCAAGAGCACTAAGCATGCAGTTTTGGCTTTTAAATGGGTGTGCATAAGGTATTTCTTATTTTGTACATGATTTATTGGTATATCATTTATGTAACATCCTGCTAGCAAAACACAATAAATGAATAAATAAATAAATAAATTTCACTCTGCCGTTAACATAATTCTAATAATTTATTATAGAACGAGATCCGGCTGCAAGATCACTTCGTTCATAGTGTATATATTTAAAATTAACTTTTTATGTATAATTATAAATGGGGGAATCTATTTTTGCCAGGGCGCCAATCAAAATTTTGCCCGCGAGTATTTTTAATTAAATTCATATTAAATGTCTTTTTTCAAAAAAATTCATTCATGAAAATAAATTACAATCCACTCCATAGCAATATATGTAAATAACTCGGAAAGGTATGGTTGCTGTTACCCAGTCGGCCGCAACCTATTCGCAGCAAGGTGTAAACAGGTAATATTTTGTTACATTGATACGTTTATGACATATATATATATATTTTTTATATATCAAATTGAAGATAATTTTTTTTTCTGTGCATGACAAATTACCTCTTGGTTGATAAGAGTGAAAGAGAGTTATCGCGTTACATCGGTAGTCAGACGAGGATAGCGATATATGCTGATATTAATTGTTGTACTGTTCTTATTTTTTATTTGTGAGTTTTATATAAAATATATAGTGCACTATTAACACGATAAACATAGTGATCTTGCAGCCGGATCTTAGACTATTACGTCAATTTACTATAACCAAAAGTACTAAATATTGCACATCGACCTTAGAAAAGAGACAATCGAGTTAATTCGGCTTCGTAGAGCGTTATCTCTGTCGCAAAAAACTCTAACAGTATGGTATCTATTAGGAGCAGTTAAAACACATGAGATTCTGTGTAATTCAAAAGTCGATGTGCAATATTTATTGACGGGCACTATAATTAAAATAGAAGATTCGAACCTCCTGCGCCGAGGTATTCGTGTCCATAAATATACATAGCGATCGACATCCGCGCAACACAGTTGTCAATGTTATCTTCCCAGTAGTAACGAATCATTTTCAACCATTCAAAATCGTCTCTGTAATATATAAAAATAATATAATGACTAATTAATCTTATATGGAATATCTTATATTGTTTACTTTACAATCGAATTAAACTCACGCTTTCTGAACATGTTTTTCAACCATATGCGTGATGGTGTCCCGAGCATGAACGTCGACAGTGATGAGAGCGCAGAGGACTTTCCTGAACAAGGAACTGAGGTCTTTTCTCGTCAAGGCAGCGAGATCGTTCAAATCTGAGATACATTTGTTCTCGTAATTCAGTAGTCCAGTGTCGATACGTAAAGGTATATCCAAATCCAATATTTCGTGCACACCCTTTGCCCACATTATTTGCGAGACCGTCAGAACCACCTGAAAAATGTAATAGTAAGATTTCCAAAATATGTTAAATGCTCTGAAATTAATTTTATATCTAAAAGTAATAAATAGTAATTTGAGACTGTTTTTAACCGTCTCTCGATGAAAACAGATTTCTTTAAAAGTATACTTTTAGCTATAAATATAATTTATGTTTAATATCAACAATATATAATCAAATAGACGACGTACTTGATTAGGATGAAGGGTAACCCAGTCGACTCGCTCGCGTTGCATGTAATCCCGCAATGCAAATTTCATGCACCGCTTCACCGATGCGAACATCGCTTCTTCTACTTTACCGAGCCAGTCTTCTACATTGCCGCGAGCTTTGAGACCCTGTTAATTACAGGTGGCAATTAAAATTATGTGGGCTGTTGAACTAATATCTATAAAATTAAGACTCGTTGGGAATTTTGGGTGCTAGAGTTAAAATGTCATATTTTAATTTATGAAATAAATTATTTGATTACATTCGCAAATTGACATATTATGAAACACTCACACACACATATAGAACACGCGCACACACACAATCTTCTACATGGGGCTCACATTGAGGGGTTTTGCACAATCCCATCTATGTCTTAACCAACCAATATAGTTATGTTTTGAAAAAAGTTTGAGGAGTGAGCGAGCCAGTGTAATCACAGGAACAAGAGCACATTGGAACGGTGAATATTTCTTATGTGCTATATATATGGGCGGTCCACCCTACTTAGCATTAGGTGGCCTATTTGCCAGTTCACTAACCTATTATAAATACATATTTACCTTTCCCAAATTAACCCGTTCTCCCTCCGGCGATAGCATGGCAACAATATCGGTGGTTAGATCTTCGGGCTTGGCTGTTTTCGCTAACTTAGCTTGTAAAGCGTCTCTTGTGTTGAAAGACATTTCCTTTTCAACCAAATTACCGTCTTCTGTTATTTCCATTTCGCTTTCAGGGAGACGAACTCCAAATTCGAGCTTAGCTATCGCGTCGAAGCATTTGCGGAGATGAGGTTGAACTGCATGCGGATTGCGAGTCTGTCGGCAGATAGTTACGTTACAACGCAATTAATCTTACGAACTTCATTTGAACAAATCACTTTTTTAAATTATTTTATATTCTTATTAAAATAAATCGATGCTAATTTTATAAATGCGAATGCGAATCTGTCAGTTTACCTATCTGCTCACTTTTCATTGATAAATGGTTGAATGGACTACGGGCTTTTTTATTGTTTAAAATAATTACTAATGGCAGAAACATTAATATATAACATTACAACAGCAACATAATATTTTTTATAAAATGTCTGTATGTCAAATAACAACAATTATATTCTTCGTTCTTAATAAAGCATGTACCTGTGCCAATATCTCAAGCAGCTCATCGTTAGACAGGAAGAAGAAACGTGGAAAGGCAACGCGTTTCGTTTCTAGATACGCTTCTAAACATTTCATTATCTGATCGAGCATCTCATTGTTGCGTACGAATTCCTCGTAAAGTTTCGGTTGTGTTGCGGCCGGCATTGCAAGCGGTACCTAAAACGAGAAGAAATACCAATGAGCTTCTCACGTAAACTTTGTAATAATGTATTTTTTGTATTTAGTATAAGTTAATATATATTTATAAAAAAAATCAGATATCGTGGCAATTACGATGATAATACATATGTGCTGTTAAGTCAATGAGAGAAATTACGTTGTATGAACGTACGTAATGAAGAGAATTAACGTTTTTAGGGACTTTTAACCACCCTCCAATTAAGGGAAAACTTTTGTTAGGAGTGAGAATGACAATAGCCTAAGGAGTCAGGATCGAACCTGCGAGTCTTACATCGGTAGGCTGCCCGTAAACTATTGCACTATTGACCGTTACATTGCCGCATTCACTCATTTCATATTAATGTATAATTCTCCACCAAAAACATACCTTAAAAGTTCCTCTTCGTTAATAAAGTAATTAGAAAATATTTGAATATACCTTTGCTAGTTTGCGCATTATGTCTTTCCAAGACTTATCAACGATGGTAAAAAGTCTAGTTTCATTGGGAAGTTGTCGCTGAATATCTGGCGCGGAAAAGATAACTTCAAGGTAGATCCAAGTTTGTTGACATATGTACCATTCCTCCTGTTTTGGAAATAACAATTTAATTATTATATAAACTCGATTCAAGTAGGCCCTTACGAAAACTTTTCAATTGTCATTTGACAGGATCAAATTACGTAAATAATGAGAGGGAAATTCGTAGTAATTTACTGGAATAGCCGCAGTAGGAAGACAGCAAAATATCACTTACTAGTGTCCTCGCGAACAAGTCCAAATTTTTTGCCCACTCTTCGACTCTGCTGCGAATAGGCCCGCAGTTCCTCGAACTGAGGATCGTGCCCACGTGAATGTTGCTCTCGTCTACGCCAGCCTGTATCTCGTCCAGACCGCCCAGTATGTACACGTCTTTAGCGTCTTTATGTAGTATAACTGGTAACTCTAATGTCGCCCATATTTCTTCTACCTAAATAATGCACATTTTATTTTAAAACCCTACATTTGTGTGATAGACGTGAAATTTAAACTAAATAACATGAGGTGTCCTTTCTTAGATTTATATATTGCCTTGAGTTGTTATAATGTTCGTCACCCACCTTTAGTAGATATTTAACCAGGGGAGCATGAACTGAATCCTATCGAAGTTGACTGTTCATAAACGTACCTTCTTCAATAAAGCTTCAAGACCAGCCTCTGAACTAGCTTGCCCTGCAACCTCCATCAATTCTTCCGCATGCTGGAAGGCTTCCAAATCCTCTAGCATCTTCAATGTCACTACCATATCCGGTGTGAAGCGAGTGTGTAATATTTCTTCAATCTTAACCCAGTGACGGGGTTTCAGGGCTGGGTTTCGAAGATAGGACATCACTGGCAACTGTTAACATAAGATATATATTTTTTATTTGGTGTTTTCTACCTAATATTTATTCATTTGATTAAAAGCTACATTTAAAAAAAAATACGAAAATAATACATTTCGTATAGAAGTATAAAAAACTTTTTGAAAAAATATAAGTAAATAAAAAAGAAGGATTTTTGGAAATTCATACCCTAAGGAAATTGTTTAAGTTAAATTGGAAATTCGTCGTTTTTGTTGTAAGTCTTTTTTTTAATTTTTATTCGTTTACGAGATCCTCTTAAAAATAATGAAAAAGATATTCAAAGCAGGTTTCTTAAAAATATTTAAGAAAAGTCGGTTTGTTTCAGAACCGTGTCTTGTTATTTTATAATTTTTACTTTTAATGTGTTAGTTAAATGATTACATCACCTTTTCCTTGATGACATCGATTGTCTCCTTGCACCCAGGAACTATTCTATTAGGAGGTAGTCCCTTGTCTAGCTGATTGAATACTTTACCAAAGTTAGTGGTCGTGGTTTGAATGTCATCCACATCTAACGTGTTAAACGGTACATCATACCTTATTTAAAAAAAAATCTTTAATAAATATAAGAAATAAAAAATATATGCTTAAAAAATATTGTATATATATATCGTATGAATATTGTTTACCATGTTCTGTACGCGTCATTCCATTCTTTAGCCGACTTCCAAAGCATTTGTCTTAGTTTAACATCAGTTATTGCTTCATCGAGTTGCTCTAGTCTGGCCGGTGGCATCTAGAGTACGATTTCATAATACTATTTAAACAAAATATCGATGTACACAAGCATCTGTCGCGTTTGATTTCTTTAAAGTGCTCTCATGAGCAACTCGAAGTACTTAAAGGATCATAGACTTTATTTAAAAAACATGTTAAACGTAATATATACATTGTCAGTACTTTTGGTGTCGTATATGATGAGCAGGTTGCGTTTGCATGTGTGTTGTTACATTAAAAAATTTTAAATTATGTAATAATTTATAAATACAAATGAAATGATAAATAGATTAGAATATGTACGAAAATTTAAATACTTACTTTAAATATTTTCTGCCAGTCTCGTATCTGCTTATCCCTAGCTGAATAGGTGTCTAACTTATCCATTAAATCGTTCAAAACTTCCATAACTTTCTCCATATCCGATTTCTCATCGTAAAGCCACGGTTGCTAAAAGTACGCGCGATGTATTAATATTATAGTTATACGAAGTGACGTTGCTCCATGTTCATGATAGTGTTATTTATTATTACAAAAAATAGGAGCATTATTAAAAATATGTCTATAGTCTATTCCAATCGAAGAAATTTGCTAACTCGTTTATTTGTCTTTACTCTTCGTTGTGTTTGGAAAAAGCTATAGTTGTTCTCTATGGGTTTATCTAAATGTATTTGATACTATATACAGAAGTAATACGACGAGACATAGTAAATACTCATACCGCTATTTCATCCCTAAGCTTGTTAATATCAAGAATCAGCTCCATTATATCCTTTCCAATTTGGCTTGCGAACATGCCGGCGAGTTTGCTTCTCGTTTCTAGACGCGCGTCTACATTTGTACGTAATGTGCCCAATATCACACTCAGACCTGAATAAAATAGACACTATAGAACATGTGTAATGAATGTGACGTATTCAAAATCAAAATAAAAAATCTATATAATGTATTGTAATATAGTTTTGACGAAAAAGTAACAGCCTGTATAAATATCACTGTTAGCCTGAGGCCTGCATGGGCTTCTTTGGTAAGTGGGTTTGTGTATTCACATGTGGTAGATTTTCATCCGACACATGCAGGAAAACATCGTGAGTTTTCCTTCACCGCGAACAAGAGTTGAATTATATTCACAAATAATGCACATAACAATAAGGTGGCGCTTGAGTATCAAGTGTGCACGGTCATCTCCATTTTGATAAATTAACGTTACAAAAGTTAACAATATTAATATAATATTTGTAAAGCAAACAACAGTTTTTATACAATAATAAATAATGAAAACACACCGAGGAATTCATTCATATCATCCGGCGGTATCCCGATATTAAATTCACCCATCAGATCATACAACTCTCGTAGATATTCCAGTCTCTCCTCAAGGCGCGCCACTCTACTTTCGAGTCCGTCCAACAGGTAATTGAAGGCGACCAGCTCGCCGGCGCTCTCGGGGTCGTTTGCGATGTCATCGTTGATGGCCTCGATGCCGGCCAGAATATCTTCGATGCAATCGTGACCAATACTGATAAGGACGGTACGTTTTAGTATTATAATATTTTATATATAAATATATATACTAGGTCAAATATATATAATAGGTGGTCATATAATTAGAAACACATCTTATGAATAAAGAAAGTATAACTTCAACGTACAAATGTTCCTATAGGGTTTTCCAATAGGGACGCTTGAACTTTGACAGCTGATTGCGGCCATGTTGTTTGAGTGACAGCTGTCAAATGCAGTGTGTTATATTTATTCCGTCCTCCCAAACCACCATGGCAGGTTACAGTGTCGAGCAGCACGTGCAAATCATAAAATTGTTTTATGAAAATGGGTCTTCAGTTCGAGCAACGTTCCGCGCACTTCGCTCGTTTTACGGTCGCGATGATCGTCCTGCCGAGTCGACTATCCGTCGATTGGTGGACAAATTCGAGTCAACCGGGTCAGTTAACAATCAGCCGGTTCCCGTGCGTCAACGTAACGCAAGATCTGCCGAGAATATCGCCGCTGTGCGCGACAGTGGCCTCGAAAACCCGCGGCAGTCAATTCCGCGTCGCGCACAGGAACTCGGCCTTTCGCAGACGACAACTTGGCGAATTTTGCATTGTGACTTGAGCCTGCACCCGTACAAGATCCAGCTGACCCAAGAGCTCAAGGTTAATGACCATAGACAGCGCCGTGTGTTCGCTGACTGGGCATTAGAGCTTGGGCATTGGAAGTTGACGCCGATTTTGGCAAAAAAATCATCTTCAGCGACGAGGCGCATTTTTGGATGAATGGCTATGTCAACAAGCAAAATTGCCGTATTTGGGACGAGACCAATCCACACGAGGTTCACCAAGTGGCAATGCACCCGCAGAAAGTGACTGTTTGGTGCGGATTTTGGGCCGGAGGCGTGATTGGTCCGTATTTTTTCGAAAACGATAATGGTGTGGCCGTCACCGTCAATGGTGAGCGATACCGGTCGATGATAACCAACTTCTTTTGGCCTGAAATCGAGAATATGGATCTGGACAACATGTGGTTTCAATAGGACGGCGCTACGTGCCACACAGCACACGCTACGATGGAAGTTCTGCACGATCAAGCGCCCTTAATGGAAAACCCTATAGTAGTAAAAATATACACATTCAATAATTAATAATCATGCAATAATATAGTCACTCAAATAAAAAACTCATTAAATGCATAAAATATAAAACATATCTTACTTTTAATTACAAAATGAGTCTTACACATGTAGGAGTTTATTTTCTGTTACTGGCCGCTTGGACGCCTAATTAGAAACAATTTAAAAAAGCATCCATAGCTCGTTCTTTTTTTGGAAATTGGAGAATAACATTTCTTTTTCTATTATTTTGGCGGCAAATCAAAATTTAATCTGAATATTATTTTGTTCAAAATGGGCAAAAAAAAATTAGTAACGCGTCAACTAGGCAAATCATTGTTAATTTAGATATAGATCATAAGTACGCCCTTACAGAAGAATAGCTGAACATTTAAATTGTTCTGTTAAGAAAGTTTTTAATGCAATTGATCATTATAAAACACATGGAACTGTTGAAAATGTTCTTAGAAAGGCTCGGCCAAGAAAATCCTCTCCCAGAGAATATACGCTAATCGTTCGTGTTGCTAAAAAAAGACCCAAGTAAAGGCCCCAACCAGATTATAAATAAAGTTTTTTCGCCTGATGACCCGAGAAACACCTCGTCAAGACTGGTACGCCGAAGTGGAAGCTAAATTGTTTGGAAGAATCTCTCGAAAGGTACCGCTTCTTACCAAGCAACACCGAGAGAAGCGATTATTATTCGCTAAAAATATGTTAATTGGACGGTACGAGAATGGAAAAGTGTTATTTTCAGATAAAACAAAAATAAATATGGCGCTATGTTAGGCGCCCTGTAAACAATGCTTTTAATTATAAATACACAAGGAGTATAGTCAAGCACGGTGGCGGTACAATGGATCAATGGCAATACAAAAATATCTTAGATCACACAATGATTCCCTACTCGGACGATCATTTGCCTATAACCTGGATCTTTCAGCATGACAATGACCCTAAACACACGGCCAATAGCGTCAAATGTTTCCTTAGCGAACAGCGTATATTCGTTTTAGATTGGCCAGCAAATAGTCCGGATTTAAGCCCGATAGAAAATCTCTGGTATATTGTTAAAAAGAAAGTCTCAAAGAAACGTAACACCAGTCAAAACGAACTATATGAAGTATTTGTTGAAACATGGAATTCAATCCCCCTAGAAAAATGTATGAAATTGATTGAATCAATGCCACGTCGTTGCAGTGCTGTTATTGAAAATAAGGGATACGCCACTAAATATTAATTATAACTATTGGTAGGCTGTGGGTAGTAGCTATTTCGTAAATAACAATACTAATTACTAATACTTAAAAAAATATTGTTTTTTATATTTTTTGTTGTTGTTTCTAATTAGTTGACCATTATTGTTCATACCTTAAAACTGATTTAAATGTTTGTCCGTAATGTAATATTGAAACTGCACTTGTGTAAAGGGATTTATATTGTTTTTCTAATAAATGATAACTCGTTGAACATATTGTTGTCCTATTTATTATTTAATTTCAAAATAAAAACGATTGCGGTTAAGTATCGTACATAATGTCAAGGACCGTTGGCAGTGTTTCTAATTATACGACCACTACTGTATATCAAATGTCGATGATAGATTTATTTAATAAATAAGACTACAGGAACTTTGCCAATAATAAATCATTCAAAGAATTGATTTATGAAAGCTTCAAACTATACGTGTCAATAAAATAAAGATCGATGTTGACGCTCAAAAAAATCAAGGGAACGATTGAGTGTAAAATGATTGACATCGATTTGTCCAAATCTTAGACCTTATTAATTACGTCCTTGAATAGATTTACGTGTAAAATGTAAAATTTTACATATACCTAATGATGAATATAATATTATCTAGTATATTTATACTACTTGGATATTTTAATACACTCACTCGGGAGTAACGTTGTTAACGACGTCAAACAATTTCCTCGGCTGAGGTCTAAACAGTTCTTGGAAAGGACAAAGGTTGAGGAACAACAAGCCCAGCGGTTGGTAGCTAACAACATCTTCAATTTCCTCCATTTGTCTCACTAGTTCGGTACATAATTTCCGAAACTCGATCACGTCTCTTTCGTTCTTGATCACGTTTAAGTCCATTTCGTGGGCTTCTCTAAAATTCATCATGAAGATATTCATTCTTCGTAAGAAAATCCATAAGTTGTCAAATGACTGGTGTACGGCTTGCGGTATAAACGTAATGTCGCTCATCATCTTCTTATCCTGATTCATTAGGAAATATAGATTTGGCGATTGTCCCGCCGACCAATCCATCTGTTTTCCCATCACCGTCGGCTGCACAAACATCTGCAAGGTCTCGTCGTTCAAGAAATTGTGAAATGTTCTCACGTATTCGTCCCAGTAGTCCGTTATTTTTCGAAGGTAATCAGAAATAACTTTCTCGCTCGGATTGAGTTCAACTTGACCAGATTGTAGAACATATGCGTCGACTTGGAAAAGAGCCCACTAATTAAGAGAAACATAACTTTAAAAGACGACCATTCAAAAATTTTATTTTGCTAAATAGGTATTAATCAATCAATGTTTAAAATAACTTTTTGAAAAATTTAGGCTAATCACTCACCGAGCGATTTTCACCCGCGCCCGCAGCGGTTGCGGGCCCGCGGCTTTTGTAGAATGCAGATATCATAAAAAAATTAATACATTTCATGACGCGTTGTAAGAATTCCTGTCCTTAGGTTTAGTTCCACCGGGTAAAAATCGCTCCGTGGCTTCTTAGCCTAAATTTTCTATATAATATAATAATAAATGAAGAGATGAGATTTTTGCAATGCCTAACTGAAAAATACGACTAAACCAATATACATAAAACTTGTGCTCGACGTAGCGTGATGAGGTCTTCACCATATAAGTTGCGCTTTGCAGTTACACCGACTTTCAATTTAGACTATTAATGTTACAAGCATGCATTTAATGATCTTGTTATACATAATTACAGGCGTTAGCGCGTTAGGTGTTATTGTACGAACATACCAGTCAACCAACTTCAAAAAGAAAGACGTTATATGTTTAATGCGTTTGTTGGTTTATATACTGTCATTAGTAACTCGAACACGACCAGACGATTTGCATCTATTTATATCCGTTATTAATAAATTAAAATTGTTTACATTGCTGAGAGAACCATAGTACATTATTTGGACTTGGCACCAACTTTATTTTATCGAGTTATAGACCGGGAGATAATCAAAAAAAAAATCAGGTGATTTGTACCAGTATAGCGACTATTTAGGGGTCTAATATTGTGTAAAAAATTTAACCCGTTTTTTTTTTTAAATTAAATGACGAAAATTTCATGGCAACACAGGTGCGGGCAATACCGCACGATAGCTCTTACCTATCGGTTAGCTAAGACAGGAGTCATGACCTCAGTAGTTATTTTTAGTATATTTTTACCACCAACAGTGTCGTTAAACAGAATTAATATATTTCTTAAAGTATATTTTTTGCTTAGTATTTTAAAAATTATTATATAAATAGAACCGACACACGATACCTAATAACCACTTCACGGGTCGGACATGAATTTTGTTACACCTGTATACAAACCTTGCATTTATCCGTCTCTCGAGGCAAAATTTCCAGCACTTCGTCTACAGCGCTACCGGCCAGGAGCTCTGGCGAGGGTGTAAACTCCATATGTTTTCGGAGCATATCTGCCATTATCATGTTCGAGCGCTTCGTTAAGCGATGAAGCATGTAATTTTTCATATAATCCACCAATTTTATGAAACTGTAATTATAAACAAAAAATCATTTATCACTTAAATATTTTTCATCTTAGTTTGTATCGGCACTAACATTTTATTTTATAATTAGACAATAACATGGAACAAATTTTTTTTACGTTGACCTGTCATAACTCGTCTTTGTCACTCACGTATGATATGATATATTGATATTGCTATTGCATTCGCACGAGACTACATAAAGTCTAATTTCATACCAACTATATATATGTAGAACATTAGTATAATGTAGATTATTTATTTATAACATACCATGTAATCGTGTATCTAAATCATAAAGACAAAAACATAACATTAACTTTCTAACAAATATGTGGTATCCTTTTAAGGTGAAGTTCTTCTGGCACTTCGTGGTCGAGGTTCTGTAGTGCTATTCAGACAACCGACTTATGGCGATTTATTATTTTGTTGCGTGTATTCTTGAAATGTTTTAATTATTACGGTTAATGTCGCATTTCAATTCGGACATTTCACGACCGTTTTCTGCGGTGAGTTTTGAGTTTGGTCTTATAGAATAGCTCTACTAATAACAATATTTTTGGCCTAAAGAGTATTCTACACAATCCGCTTAGTTTATAATGAAAGTTTATATGGTGGATATTTTGTACGTGATATTTCACACGTGATCAACATTTAGAGAAAAATGCACAAGACGGACAATGTTTATAATCCATATCTAATAATTAAATTTACGAGACTTTAAATAGACGCGGAGATGAGATGTGGGCTCCACAACAGCGCTGTGATCACACGTGAAACAGCGCAAAAACAAAAATTTTTTGTTTTTGCGCTTTGACGCTTTTTTTCTGCTTGGGATGCGAATTTATTCTCTACTATACATACCCCACGTCAATGTACATCCATAACACATGACGCTTTTTTTTGTTATATATTTATATAAACGTAATATGTAGGAAACAGGCTTAAATCAAATTTAAGTTTAATGAAACCGCCAAGCACAGTTAGTGTTAAATATACGTATTACTATTTACCATGCAAGCCTTTCACAGTATTTCCTCTTATTTGCCTTTTCAGTGTAAGACATGCCCCCAGTCGGCTTGCCTCGTATTATTTGGAACGGAAGCACGTTCCTATCGTCGTGTGTAAAGCCCTGCAGGTAGAGAGCTGCGTGGCATGCCGCGGTTACCACTTCCAGTACTATTGATCGAAACGCCAATAGCTTATCGCGTATGTACTCGACGCGTTTCATCTGTTACATAAAACAATATATTTAAAGTATATTTTCGTTTACTACTAGTAAATGAAGTAGGCTTTGTACAAGCTTGTCTGGGTACCACCTATTCTCCACCTATACTCACTTAGTATTGTTGCGTACCAGTTTGAAGGGTGAGTGAACTAGTGTAACTACAAGCTCAAGGGACATAACATAGTTCGAGGTTGCTGGCGCAATGGCAAAATAAGAAATGGTTAATATCTCTTACAAGGCCAATATCTAGTGGTGACCACTCACCATCAGATGGTACGTAAGACCTTTAACATAAAAAAACGAATCAAAAATACTCCGATACTGACCTGAACTTCAATGAAGTAAAAGAAAGCGGTATCCATGTCCCGAGATACATCCGCAAAGCTTTTCATATACATATCACAGCACATGGCTTGAATGCTCAGCAGGGCTTTGCCCAAGACAGGAGTGAGTGTGAATAATTTGTTGGCAATCTTCGTTCGCGTTTTACTAAACTTACGGAACAATATTGACTTTCGCCAAACGTAATAAGCCTTCCAGTATCGATAGACACGAAAAAATTTGATCTGAAATTGTAGAAATTAAGGAGTTATTATAATTTCAAAATAAATATTCCATGTTATAAAAAAATAGGAGCACGATTATAAATTAAGATGACTTATATCTTTTACTTATAATTTAAGACTCATTGAACAGTAACCGCGCGCCGTTCCCAACAGGACAAAAACAGAACCTGATGATATCTACCTGACCGATTTTGGCCACGGAGGCCAATCTTAAGGGAGATTAGCCAACTGCGCAGGACATATTCTAGTGCAAAACTGTGTACGCAAACGCAGATGCACTCTATTCCCTCACTCTTATAATCCGACGGGAAGGCAATCTGACAAGACCGGAGAAAATTCAGGCTCACGACCAACGGCTTTACGTGCTTTCCGTGGCACGGGTAGGTACACACTTCAAATTTCCAGACTCTGGGGTACTACTGAGTACTTTGAAAAACCGAATAACATATTGGCTCAATCTGGGGTTTACACCCAAGTCCCTGGAATCTGGGGCTTTTTATCTAACCACTAGACCAACGAGGTAGTTAAAGAGAACAGAAGCAATGCAGGTTACCAAAAACTTTAACATTTGAACAAAGTCGGTTGGATCCCGAGTTACCGATGGGAAATAACTATAAATATCAACGTAGTTAGTGACTAGTTATTAATCACGTTGTCGTAAAATTATACATTTCTATGCTAATGTTTCGTAAACTGAAAAGAAATCGAAATTATATTAAATTCAAACCACAAATTGACTTTTAATTAGACTAACTTACGTCTGTTAGTTGTACAAATATAGTGTACTCCTGTTCCCATTCCGCCAATTTTGTAAAAACCATTTCATTAGTGTAATGTGTCACACCACAAGGACTGATAGTAAGATAATTCTTTTTATCTATCTCCTCATAAGGAACAACCCTGTCGAAAGTTAATTTAAAAATTATTATTTGTTTTATATATAATTATATATAGGATTATTAATTTGTAAACACGCACAATCTCGCAGCACTATAACTATTATTACTACAACTTGTTCTATGATTTTTTACAAAACCTTATAGATTGTCCGAAAAAATACTCTTTAAGTGTTTGTTGTTTCTCTGACAGTCTTTACGTCCTTTTTTATAGGTAGGCGGATGATCACATGGGCTACCTGATGGTAGGTCACCAACGCCCATAGACAGTGGCATTGTATATTTCTTTAAAAAAAAAGCATTGCCAATGCCAATTGCCATCAACCTTGGGAACTAAGGTGTTATGTCTGTTGTGCCTGTAATTACACTGGCTCACTCACCCTTCAAACCAGAATACAACAATACCAAGTACTGCTGTTTTGCGGTAGAATATCTGATGAGTGGGTGGTAGCTACTCAATAATAATTCGGCGTGACTACCCACCTGATGCCAAATGGAATTATATTTCATTGACCAATAATTTGCATTAAATAACTTGGATCTTTTACAGTACTAAGTGGCCTTGAAATAAAAATTGACTATCACATTTCTTGTCAAAATAAAATTTTACTTGCTATCATTTAATAAAAGTGTATATTGCTGGCTAGGCTTATAGGTACACTAGATCCACAATAACTTCATACTTAAACAGACAAAGGCTACATAAAAAAATTAAAGTATTACGTTTACACTAGGTATCGAAAATCGAGCTGGACAAGCTGCACGTGCGCGTCCTAATAATCGCAAATAAATAGGTCAAGTTCAAGCGACGCCAAGCCAGGCCCCCATCCAGAAGCCCCGTTACTGTGCTTCGCAAATCATTCATTAATTTAGTGCTTTCTTTGCCACCAGAATTTGCGCAGAGTTGTTAAGCATTTAGAGAAATTTTAATATTTTATATTTTGTATGATTGAAAAATAAGATCAATTATTATTTATTAAAATTCTAGAACAAAAGTTGCTACTTATGATGTTAGTCCTGGGAAGTTCAGATTATTAATGTTTTACAAATAACCCTGTACATTGTCCTGCTATGTTTTGTGTTTACGAGGCAACTTCCGGTTTAATTTTTAGAGGATCAGTTGTACCCACTACTCTTCTATTCATATCAGACTGTACATACAAAACATATGTTATTTTTAATCTAAATTAAGTTGCCTAATGTTGTACTGACTACCAAAACTATAATAAAATTATTATTAATCATAATAAAATCTTACTTGAGATAGTATGGTGTGAAGTAAACATTCTGTGGATGTACAGCATAAATCATGTAGAGAAATCCACCAGAAGGATCAGTGCGGACTTGTTGTATCACTTCCTTTTGTGAGGCAACTTCTGGTTTAATTTTTAGAGGGTCAGTTGTTCCCACTACTCTTCTATTCATATCAGAACTGCTGCTGGATTCACGGATTTTAAGTGTCTTCTTCTTTTTTTCTGGAAATTGATGTATGTGAACATAAAATTATTAAGGTATTGTATTATTGGCCATTTCCATCTTGTGAGTCTCATATGTTTCATGTTTATTACTTAACTATTGTGTCTACTGTTTGGACAGGGACGTTATTAATGATCCCAATCGGAATATTTGGAAGTATTATCGTTTATTAGGAACTTTTGGAATGGACCAAATTATAAATAGTTAACAGCTATATTGTTTTGATTTTGATAAAATGATGGAAAAATATGTCAATTTTGGTAGAGCAAAAGAATTAGATTTACTTATTTTTTATTATTCCTATAGCATGAATTATTTATTTAAACTATAGTTTATATTTTTATTCTTTTGTTATTTATTGTCAATACTTGTTTCCCAGACGAGTTTAACCCGTTTATCATGGGTTTAAGTCTAGATAAGGATGATTAAGATTTCATGCCTTTAATTATTAGTGATTATAATTCATCTCAAGCCTGGCATTAAGAGGAAATCTGTGTATTCACCACTGTGAACCTCCATGGTGGAATAGGCTCTAAACCTTCAAATACAGGAGGAGTTAGCCAACAGAGGTACATATACAAGCTGTACTTTACTTTTCCTAAAAAGCAAACATATTTTTGTATACATTGTTCCCATTTCATGCATTAGCTTTATACAATGATTAAAATTTTGTAATGACAGATTCTTTTCTAATGGTATTTGATAGAAATGAATATTTTTATTGCAATAAATTAGGATTTATTGTCTTGTATAGGGATGATGTCTTTTTTTTTAAGTAAAGTACATGATGAAATTTAACTGTAAATACACTGACCATGATCAAACTTTAGGGGCTCTAAATGTAGTTTCCCAATTTTTCTCTCATTTTTGTATCGTTCTTCTTGGGCAACAGCAAATCCTGTCTATAATATATATAATTTAGTTTATAAGCCATAAGTAACTATGATTTTTTTTATTTACACTACTTCAGACAAGAGACCTATATAAAATTTAAGCCATTTATTACAGTACAATAATACAACTTTTATAGCATTTTAAATATTATAGAAAGATTAGAGCATTCAATATAATACAATTTCTATTAAATGGTGAATAGAGTTCAAGAAATTTATGAATTTCAAATCTAAGATGAGATTTGATAGAACATGGGTTGCACTGAGTTTTTTTGGTCCTTTACAAAATTATATAAATACTTGTGCAATGAGAAAAAAAATGGAGACAAGATGCATCTACCCAGTAATGGCTGTTAGTTTATTTTTAAATTCAATATAGACAACCTAACACATTATCTTTATTTAAAATACTGATAGACTAAATAATATATTAATATACAAAAACGAAATGAAAATGGTTTACCAAAGGTTCTGGTTCTTTTTCCGCAAATTCTATTCTATCCATAAGTTTTTTATGAGGTAGATGAAAAGGGACATCTCGAGATTTCCTAAAATAAGGCACAATAACACATTAAATTATCTATTAATTTTAATAAAAGTGCAGTACAGAAATTATTTTTTTTTTTGGTAGGTGCAATTACTGTTTTGTTGTAGAATTGGATAAAAATAATGAATTTAGATTAGATTGGTTATAATAATAGGTTTTTCAAAAGCGATGTTTATCCGAAAATATATAATTAAATAACCTTTAAGTTTCCTTAATATTTATCATCTACATTCAAATCCAAAATATACTCGTCTTGTAGAAAATGCAATATGATTTTCGACTGTTTTTGTTCAATACATTATAGTTAATGTTTCAGTAATAATGACAAACAATAATTTGCATCTCTGTATTCAAAAAAAACTTTAAAAAACCATATCATATTTTTACCTTTTGTAACAAATAGGAACTTTCTTCACATTTCTTTGTAGCGTTTCTATAGCAGGTAACGTCGTGATGGTTGATCTACGCCTGTCCATTATTCTAATTCTCAGTTTAATATGCCGGAATATTTATAAACATAACTCAGCAATTATAAGACACTTTGAGTTTTATGTTATTTCAGTATTAAGGTTTCCATGGACACAAATATTATTATACGTTTTCTGTGTGAACCAAATTCAAAATAAATACAAAAACGCGGGTCGTTCTGTCAAGTGTCAACGCACAATATATACTTTTAATTATCATTACCAACATGAAGATAATGAAACTTCATAGAGTTTAATTATAATTAAACTATTTAATAAAAATCAATAACACATCAAAAGCACTCAGTTAGATTAAAAAATTTCTATACTGTGCCATTTTAGTCGTATTAAAGTTCAATTATGTGATACCTATCATAAAATGAATAAAGACTAAAAAATACTTTTTTATTAGTGAGAAAAGATATCGTATTGAATACTATTATAAATGTGTATTTGTTTCTAATTTTTCAATAATTGAACTTCTAGAGTAGTTATCCAAAATAATATAGCAAGTAACCAGGCCGTAGTAATATTTTTACCTGTAATATTTGAAAATATTCAATAAATTAACACATTTTTCTATTCTGTGGGATGTAGACAAAACATAGTTCTATGAAACTATGGACACTAAAAGTAGTGCCAACCAACCAGTCAGATCAGAACAAAATTGTATTGTATTGGCACTGGCGCTAGTTTATTTGACAAAATCTCATTTTCATTTATATTCAATTAAATACGTGCGCGTTTTCTAATGTAAATTTACAGTCATAACATATTTTTGTGACCCACTTAAATCGGTATAGGTAAGTACAAAAACTAAATGTTAAATATTACTTTCACTACATCCAGATGTACGACGTACCTTAAACGTTTTATCAATAAAACGAGACATTGTTTTAGTTTTTACAACTAACAAATATTATATAGAATAATAACAATTACCTAAATGTTTTTTGTATACATAACAGTAGTAGCAATGTCATTTAATTTTTTATCAAAATAACTTAATATTTAAAACGCACATACGTTTTACAATAACGATATTATCAAGTTAAATGTATTTATATATACTGAAATCATATACAATATTTAACGTATCGATTAGTGTTCTAAAAGTAATATGTTTGCTTGAGAAATATTTAAGACAGTTGCAGTCACAATTTCGTTCATATTCGTAAAAATCGATGTCTAGATCATGTTGTACATATTTTTTGAACTAGGTATTTACTATTTCTTGGATCTTTGTTATTGCTATTGTTTTTATCAGTGATATAAATAGTAGAAAGCTAATTTTATAATAATATTATTATAAAATATTACATTTTGGTGTATCAGATTAGAAAAGTAAATGTAACTGCTTTTTTTAAAACTGTATTACATTTTAATTACAATTCACTCAGTGACATCTTAATAATAACGGTAATTTATTCTCAGACATTCCAATGGGATACTTAACTTAAAAGCCATCTGGGCTTCGTAAGAAGCACATAATATATATTCTGGTTGTTAAGTATTGAATGGCTATGTATTACTACGCAAGTAAATTAAATGAGGCGTCATGTAGTGGATGCAACGTGAAGGTAAGAATAAAGATAAATTATAACTGTCTTTTATCTATATTGTTCATATTGATTATATTGTTCTTTAAAGCAAAATACCTTTTTGGTTTACCTTTCTTGGTGCTTGTCGAGGTCTTGGTATTTATATTTGTGTGGTGTATGTTCCCAATAGACGTTCCACTGAGATGTATATCCTGCTGAGGCTTGACTATAAATTGCTTATTGTAACTATTACTAATGTTGTTAATTATTTATTATTTAATGTTGTTAAGTATTACTTATAAAATAAACACAAAACCAATATCAATAAAAAACTCTGATGCTATGTAGTTGCCACCCCCACCATCTGAGCCTGCTCCGCCACCACCTGATCATTCTTCTTTGGCATCTGATACTACATTGCTCCATGGCACTGGTCTCTCCTATTATGATGTGAGTTGTTTTTCATTCAACTATAAAAATAAATATTTGCAGTTGTTTCTGTTCTTAAAAAGTATTAGATTATTTGCATCAATGGTTTATCTAAACATTTAATGTATCTCAGTCAATTTATCATTGCTATTAGAGATGTGCTGGATATCTATCCTTATCTGTACCCATGGATATCTAAGGGAGGGATTTTATAAATTTTATTTTTTTAATATCAGAAAGACTGACATTAATGAAATACACATTAAAATATTAAATATAAATAAAATCACAAACTAATCAAGTCTTCTTCTTAATTCATAACTTAGCAGATTGTTGAGATGAGTATAAACTAAAATAATATATTAATAACAAATAACAATAAAAAAAATAGATTAATTGATACTTTATGCGAAATGAACAAATTAATAAATTATTAAATGAACAATCAGATGTATTATGTAAAATATATTAATATATATCAAAATCTTTATTTATTTTTTTGATTGTCAAAAAATCGACCACCAGAAAAAAACAACTTAGATCGTAGAAGAACCAGCAAAAAAGCTATGTTTGACATTATTCATTTGAATATGTATGTAAAATTTTAAAAATAGTACAGATGTACAAATGTGTGTAAGGCTTCCTATCCTTTTTGAGAAGTTTTTGGAGCTTATGCTCCAAATCCACCATGCTGCTCCAATGCAGATTGGTGGAATTCACATGTGGCAGAATTTCAGTACTTTATTAAAATATTTTATTACAGTATTTTATTAAAATATTTTAATATTTATTATAGAAAGTTAAATTTATTATAGCTATATTATTAGGATTAAAAAAATTAAAATAGGGGTTTGTATCTTTATTGGCTCGTCTATACATAGTCATCCATAGTCATCCATATTGGTATCCACATTTGCAAATATACATGTTTAAAAATCTGGCACATCACTAATTGCAATATAGGATTTCTTTGTTTCTCTTGCTGAGCTAGGTAAAATTTATCAAGGGGAATTAACCAGAAATTACAATAATTTATTATTTAAATATTTAAGCTTACATAATAATTTTACTTATTTGTATCTTAAAAAGCAGTTCATGGCTGAATATCAATCTTCGATTTACAGAATGATGATTACTATTCAATGGTAAGAGGAAATAAATTTATGTCTGAAAATAACTGTACACTCACCACAATGAATGGTGGTATCAATTATTCTAGTGCTCAAACTGCTGAAGCACTCCAGGTACGAAAAATCCTTAAATAATTACTTACTGACATTATACATACAAAACTTCTACTTTAGATATACCTTGCTACACTTCTTAAATAAATGTCTATGTTTAAATGCCTTGCTTGCAATGTCAATGATATTATATGTTTTCTCAATTGTATCAAAATCCTAATAATTAAATGATTTTAGGTGGCACCAATTTTGGCCACTTCTGTAAGGTCATCAGATATTCCATATCCTGAGAAAACTGAAGTCGAGTACAAAGATGGGCACCTAGCAAGTGCTACATTTGACACTTTGGTGGAAATGCTGCGTCCTGGAGCTAGTAAATCCTTCACATTTACATTCATACTATGCTCTCGTCTATTTGCTAAGCCTCATGAGCTGCTATCTAAGATAGCTAAAAGATATTTTAAAAATTATGACAATGTGGTAAGTTAAATTGAATACTATTATACCATTATTTTTCATAAAGTAAAAGTGAATGTAAATTTTTACACATTACATACGGCTAGCATATACATTTTTATCATATTCATAGAAATTATTTTCACTCAAAAATTATAAAGTTTATTATATAGTAACATTAAAATTTTGATATGATTCAAATAATAATATATAAAAGGCAATAATAATACATAAAAATTGGAGTGATCAATTACTGTAATTTTTATTAGCGTCATGGCTGTTTTGTGTAAATAATTGTATTTGCCTACATTCTTTATACTTGCATTGGGGTTATTAGGTCAAAACTTATTGATTTAACTGCGACCGGAACCAAATTAAATTTGAACTGAGACCTAATATAGATTTCGCGGCCTTCTAGTTATTTTCATAGAGATTTTAACATTTCTCATCTGAAACTCCATTGATACACTGACGTCAGTTGAAAAATGGTTGTTTTATTTAAGTGATCAATGAAGATATGATGTGATAATAAAGTGATTGTTTGTGTCTCTTGCTATGAACTAGAAAGCAAGAATGCAAAGTTTTCAAATTTTTAGGGCACTGTTCAGACGAGGGAGTTGCTGGATATGGAGGTAGCCGATATGGCGTCGTTAGTGCGGGTTCTAAGTCAGTGGACTGCTATGTTTCCATACGATTTCCGTGACGAGAGGGTCATGGCCCTTGTGAGGAGCATTACCCAGAGGTAATAAATTGTTACCCATGGCTTGTCTGTATAAGTTTAAGATGATGCAGTTTCTTGCATTAAATGTGTGTTATATAGTGGATTGTGATTTTGAAAATGCTTATAGTTACATTGCCCTTGTTTAAAGAATTAAATAAATGGCAATATTAAATGATGAAATAACAAAATATTATTTGGTCATAGATGTGCAGCAGAACACATGTCATCGATAAGGTCAGAGGTGTCTAGCATGTTGGAGAGGTTGCTTGACAAGTTGACGGCCCTTGAGCAGTATGAAGAGACATTGGTTGAGATTCCGCAAGTCAATACTATTGATCAAATTCCACTGGTAAGTATCATTTTAAACACCTATTATTAAACTGTTTTTCTTATTACACTGCTGTTTCATATCAGCATTACAATATATACTACATACATTATGTACTACTACATAATCAGATGTCAGTTAAGCAAATGTTAAACCACTAGATGGTCAGTGGTCAGATTTGAACATTTAATAGAAAGATGTAATAGTAGCAAAGCTTTACTTAGGTATGCCTTAATGAGGACATATTTATTTGTATCTAGGGAGATATCCTTACACTTGGCCTGACACCAGTGGAGCTTGCAAATGAGCTGACCTTGGTTGAACTGCACCGGCTATCATTTGTGGGTCCCGAAGAGTTTGTGCAAACATTTGGCCCTGTTCAACCAGGCCAGTCAACATCTAGAAGGAACATCAGCCTACATCATGTTGAGTCTAAGAGCACAAAGAACTTAGAGGCCTATGCTGACTGGTTTAATAGGCTGAGCTACCTCGTTGCTACAGATATTCTGAAGGTGAATAATTAAATTATTCTTGATATAATGTATGTGTGAAGCAAGTGTATGTTTCTGCTGTTAAGAGTTTATTTGATTAATGGAAATTTTGAGTGATTGTTTCAAGTTAGTCAATTATGAATGGAGGAAAAATACCCTAATTCAAAATAACAACACAGTATAAGATTTTTAATAAAATAATAATAAAATCCACACATTATAAATTACAAATATTTACTAGTTTATGTATCAGTTTAATATCGTTTTTGATTTTCTCAGGCGGTAAAGAGCAAGTACCGTGCTCGGGTTATGGAGCAATGGGTGATGACTGCTCGCGAGTGTTTCAATTTGGGCAACTTTAACTCGCTCATGGCCATTATAAGCGCGCTCAATATGGCACCAGTTTCTCGTCTTAAGAAAACTGTGAGTATTTGATATAATAATTAATGTAACTACACTTATACCAGTTTCTCATTATTAATTCAATGTTGTTATCAAACATTATTTTATGAATATAGTGGAGCCGTACAAGCGCTGTCTGCGGGCAACAGTTGAGACAGTTAGAGCTTTGTGTCGAGCCCAGCGGTAATCATGCCAGGTGAGGGTTATTATAATGTAAATTATGTTCTAGAAAAAACTGACATAACCGTTCACGTTATTAACCAAAAAAAATTGTATGTACTAAATGTAAATCAAAACAGGTTTATTAACTCGTATTTTTAGTTCATTCGTAATTTATTGATTATTTTATATAAATACGTTAATGTTTAAAGTAAGTTTAGTAGTTTCGTGTCGCAGACATGTTATGTTAATATTCTAAAACAATATGATGATTGAATAGACAAATAATATATTATTGAGCTTGACTACATCATGCCTTATCTATAATTCATTGTTGTCTGACCAGGTACCGGGCAGCGCTGGCCGCAGCCCCCGTGGAGACAGCTGTACCTCTCTTGTCTGTCACTTGCAGAGATTTGCATTTTGCGAATCAGGTTTCGCCATCAAAGTGAGTATGTCGTTTACTTAATAATAACTAAAATGCACTTATGTCCAGTTAGGTTTAAGATGTTATGATGCAATATGTTTCTTTTTGTGACGAAATGATACGATAGCATTAAATGTTTCAGATTGCCCGGCAACAGAGTGAACTTCGAGAAGATGTCGCAGCTGGCGCGACACGTGAGCGCGCAGCTCGCGTCGCGGCGACTGCTCGGCGAAGGACCGATGTTTTCGCCGCCGACGCCGCACGTGCACCTCCCCGCCTGGCATTTCCTCAACGACCGGCCCACTCTCGCTGAATCCGGTCAGTACAGACAATGTAGCACTCTCACAGTGCCACACCATCGCTCAAATGCTTGATGTGACGGGACTGTACTATTGTCAACTACCCAAATCGGGTTCCTAATACAAGATTCATGAGAGTACAATTAACTTTTTGCTGACTGGGATTCCAAACCTGAGGACCTCTAAACCAACGAGGCAGTCGGGGGACGCCCTTTTGCTCATATCCCATTACACGATTGCTTTTCCCAGAGTGTTAATTACATGTTCTACAACTTTTGTAAAAGTTTCCCTGGTTAGGTATCACTCAATTTATCAGTAATTCTACTGATAAACTGAAATAAGACGAAGCATCTGGATTCCCATGGGATAAGAGTGTGAATATATAAGGGCCGTAATAACCAGTTACCTAAAGGGCCTCATTTGTTAAAAAATACTGATATTATTAAAAAAATATGTAAACAAAATCTCAGTCTCACGACGTGATATCTGGCTTGAGTAAGATTTAAATAGCAATTCCCTATGCTTGCGATGTCCACTTGTACAAAAGTTCCGTTTTATTACAGCACTTGAAATCGTTTCGTTCGACCGAGAACCGCCCGCCGATCACGTCGAGAAGGAACGCCTGAAACGTCTACGAGGAGCCATGTGAGGGTACCGCCGTTAAATTATAAAATAGATATGTTTTATTATTTGTCCTTCTGAAATAACGATCTATTCAAAACTATACCGTGTTCATTTCCAATATGAAAGGTTTATCGAAAAAAATATATTTATAGACAGCATAGTGACATTCACATTATATTAGTTATTATCTGTGTAAGTGTGAACAATTTCTATAAATAATAAGATCTTATTATTTTTACAAAATATGAGCGATCGTCGGTATTTTGCAGTCCAGTGGGACTGCATGCGTAACTGTTACCTATACAAAGGTAATCTTAGTAGTTTTATTAAATCATATTCTTACCACTGTTAATAAATTCACTCGTTTCTCGATGCTGTCTCATAAAATGTTTATTAAATAGTTATTAATTTTAGCATAAAGAAAAAAAAAACTATTATATATATTAGTAATTAACTGTTTTAACGATTGTATTGATAATGAACATAGTGCAGTTGTTTTAACTTCACATCAGTGACTCTTTTAGGATATGAAATGTAGACAAGAATCAGAATCATTTTAAGATCTGAAGAATAACAAAAAATATAAAAATTTTTATATATCTATACATTATGTAAATTTTATATATTGAGAAAAGAGCGAGATATGAACATTACTTCTAATTGATGACATTAATTTATATTCTTGCTCTGATAATAATTTGTAGTAGATGTACAATACCCGCGTCGTGTGAACAACTCGTACGTACTTCGTACTTCTTATATTATATTCTATATAACAGATAACATATAGAATTCTCTTGAGATTTTAATATTTGTACTGTTATGTACATATATCATGAAATAGAATCCGTATGATTAACTCTTATTTACATAACAAACTGTCCACGTTGCATACGCAATATCTTTATTTATAAACTTAAGTCAATCAAAAATTAAAATATGAAATAATAAAAATTAATTCTTGCCCTTCGGTCTCTAGGTCTGCAGATTTTGATTATATAAGACGTTACTTGAATTAAGTCAAGTTAGTTTATATTCAAACACATAGGATATAATCCTTATGTATAATATGAGACGCCATGACAGCTCTTAATTAAAAATGTATTATATGAAAAAGAAAGCATCTAAAAGTACAAAAAACATAGGACAGCACGTAACGTTTTTAAGCAAAAATTTCATACACGTTAATAGTAATATATTGGCCGAGAACCAATTGAATCATTAACGAAACAGTTCATCAACGACTCAGTATTAACAATCACTCCATATTAAAACTAGCTAATCGTCCTGTCTTCGCCCGGGTAGATAGTGAGAGGAAATTGTTGGATGGGATTTGCGTAAAATCCGTTCTTAGTGAGCTCTTTACATAGACAAATTTCAAGTCGGGCGGATTTAAGAAATCGACTATTTGTTTTGCTATTTGTGTTGCTATTGTTTACGACAGTAAATTTCATTCAATCAGCTCGTTTTAAGTTCATCAAATTCAATAAAACATGAATATGTTTCAAACAATAGAGATTAGATTGATATGTTAGATTGAGGCTGTAACGACTCACAGTATTTTAAAAAGACGGACAAAATGTGATCTCATATTAGTTATGTATTGCAATTCGAAGTTAGTTTATTGAAATTATAAAGAAAGTTATTTTAAAATTTTTACTAAGAGAATAGATGGAAACAATCGACGAACGTTATGATTTGTGCGCTAAATGTACTTGATAACAATTTCGTATTTCAGGGTAACTATTGAATAAAATCAATATTAAATTGCTTTTCAAATATAAAACAAAAATAACGTCTATTTATGAAGATTTCATTAGATATTACCAATATTCGTCAACGTCAATATAACATTATTTGCACTGTTTAACAAGTATAGAAAATTATTTTTTGTCGTCTTACATTGACAGAATATTCGATTATTTTAAAAGATTTTCATATATATTGATACCTATAGAGTTTTTAGTACCGATGTTAGCGTAGGTTTTCTATTCATCGATTCGTTAATGAAATGTTCTTCAAAATATTTAATATATCGTCAGTTCAGTAGGCATCTCGTTAATCCAAGTTCCTTCATACATCAGTATTTATTAAACGTGTCATTTTAAGAATCTCAAAATGTATTCGTACGGTTTGTACTTAACGTTGATCTCAATAAGGAATATTTAATCATCGAGTGTGCTCCAGGTCGCCGTGTGACTGTGTGTTGTGGTTAATTTATATTTTTCGGAAATAATTAATGTGTGATAAAAGGAGTGCATGGATTACTCTGTGAATTTTATTTATAAGTTGCACGATAAGCTTACAGAGTAACAACGGTAACGATAAACTTATATAATAGTTTAAGGAGTTAAAGTAAAAAAAAAAATATCTGTATACATTAATATATCATTGGTATTCAACACGAAACCCGTAAGCTATTTTGAATTGCATGTTGGAATAGAATAGTTTCACATGTATATAGTGATTGACAATAGAGCATATGCACTTTGGACAATTGCAAATTTATCAATCGAAATATTAATAATATTTCTAGATTAACGGAAATATTTAGGGTAAGGTTTAATTTTATTGTGGATTTTTATCATATCCTTTACATTTTCCATCTGTAGCCCGGCATGCGTTGCAATACCTCTTTTAGTTTTTTGTAAACGATTACCCAATACGATCCGCGCCGCCTATCGTGCGTTGTTGGTACTATTCGAGTCCGTACCGACTCAATGGTATAGGAACGCATACGGGACAAACGAAGTGACATTCATTTTATATAATTAATACAGCTTTTATCATATAATTGAAACTTTACACTGAAAATCAATTATTTCTTTTTTTTAAACGTTTTATTTTAAAAACGATAAAATAACACGAAGGTTCGCTCAAAACACTGAAAGTTATTTGCTCAGTGTTTAAATAACGGTTGTACTCATTTTAACACTTAAAGGCGAGTTTTGGTAATTTTACGTTAGTATCGTGATGTTAAGTCACGTAGGATCTGATAAATGTCTGCTACATTTTTATTATAATATTTTTCTGCCGCTATATACTACCTCTCGAAATATACGCTTAATATTTTTTTTTAATAAACACAACATACATACATGTAAATGGCTTAAAAACGATATATATCTTTTTTTTTTACATCTATACAAAACATGAAATTCTGTTCCAGTTAAACATATAAAATGTTGTTGTTTTCAAAACGTTTTATTTATTTATAAACAGTTATTGCACAGCTTTGATAAACATGTGCTTATATAAATTTACGAATAAACATGAATATTCATCTTATTTATTAAAAATAAAATGAATCGTTAACAAGTCTAAGGATAATGATATAATTTTCTTAAGTTTCGTCTATTTTTGATGCCATTTTAGAAGTATATTAATAAAACATAAATTGATTAAAAGAATTATATTTAGTAGTTATAATTACGTAACTAAGGTTATAATATTGCTTATATTTTGAGCGCTTTAAGTTTTTTTACTAGATAAGAAGTAGTGTCTAGTTTAATATTGATCCCGGAGGCCCACCAACTCGTATAGTGCTTGATATTTTAGTCAATCTAGTTTTTATTTCTATTGCACTTGGTTAGGTTAGTCAGTAGTATTTATTGTTGTTTTATGATTAATTTAAAAATATAATTTTATATTTTGCAAGCTTTCGCAAGAAATCGGATCGGTATTATGTACTTCAGGAATATTAAAAAATATAATATTCATTAAAAAATATAATATTCATTAAAAATATAATATTCTTTAAAAATATATATTTAAATTCAAAGATAATTGTTACTAAATAGACGTTTTAAGTAGATTTTATCATTGAGATGATGATTAGTAACATATAATACTCAAAACGAAACATTCCGTAATTAGACTGATTTATACTGTTTTGTTTAACCATGATTTTATGTTAGACAATATAAGATTTTTTCATCCTATATATTAATTATTATAATATATAAGAATACTTGTTATTACTATTTTCTACTAAAATGTACCTTCTAGTTGAATGATCGACAGGATATTCTTGTGCAGTATTCAGGAACCTAGGTTAATTTCACAGTATTATTAGATACATTTAAACAAAATAATCTGATTAATTATAGTATTGAAATCCTATAATTTCCAATGTAGTATATAATGAATTCGATAATACTAATTGTTTCATATTATAAAAACGAAATTGAAACCAATTTCAAATCATTCTATAAATTTGTAGTTCTAATACGGAATTAAATGACACAACGATTTCATATGAGGCGAATAAATGAAAACATTCACATTGCACATTCGTAGTTAGATATTGTATTCGGAATTTTCAAGCTGTCACTTCATACAATATATAAAATTTCATAGATAGAAAATTTCATGTCTGTACTTAAACTATCAACACACAAACTTTTTTAATGTCGGATTTTATTGTAGAGCTTAAAAATATTTTAAACTCTTGTAAATAAACGATTGAAACAACTTATAGATACGGCATTTAATATATAGACACTACTGTGTTAGGCTATCGGGAGATATAATGTTTTTCATTTTACTATCTCTATAATATATATGTACTTGTAATTCTATCGGATAGTGTAAATGTGTCTTTTTAAAATCTGTTCATTCGTGTTCAATTTAACATTCCTGTGACTTGATTATGTATTTAGTAATAGATAGATATATTTAAAAGAATACCTATTTTACGCAAATAATTATCACTTATATAATTATTTGAAATATGTATTGAATTTAGTCTTGTAGTTTGTGCTCGTTGGCCTGAATTTATCGGCCATCGTATTAAATACTTGTAAAACAATTAAATTTTTCTGTGCAGATTATATCTAAAAAAAGAAATAAAATTATTTGTATGTGTGTAATATTCCCAGTGTTCTTGTATATTTATTATACTTTATTTATAAAATTATATCAAAGCAAAGACTCATTTTACTCGTTCCTGAAATGTATTATTACACAAATGAAATGTTAATTAGAGATCTACTATTTAATTAGATACTTAAGTAATTTGTCAAAGGGTGTTTTTCGAAATAAATGTAAACGACAAGTTTGTCGTTAATAATAATAACACGATAACTTTTGTGTCACTATTATCATGTCGATGTGATTACATATTTGAAACAATATATTAATGTACTTAAAATATATCAATAAATTGTATTCATTCGAAACGTTCTTTTCATGCTAATGATTTCCTATTTGTTGTTGTTATTGCACTTTTTTCTCATTAATTCGATACTCATAAGACAAAGTCAAATTAAATTTTAAAATGTCGAATGCATTGGATTATAATAATGTACCATATGAAGTTATGAACCTTTAAATTTTGTACAAATTGAACATCTTTTCAAGAGAAAAATATATTTAGCTAATTTATCTAAAGACAATGACGACTACTTTACCTTTTTTATATTATCCTAAAGGACTTTGGATTCAAATACAGAATTATAATAGAGTAATAGTTTATTTGTATGTAGACTATGTACAGCTTATTTAAAATATCTTATACATATTGTTTCCTCTTGCTTTAGAATTATTCATTGAATTTTTTATATATTTCTGATAATTACAATTTACTACATCAATACTAAGCTTTTGTACGTAAAAATTATAAACTAATAATAAAATTATGTCATTAGAGTAAATACTAAATCTTCTTATGATCAAAAGGTTACATTATTACCTAAATAAAAATATATTAGCATCTTATTGGTGTTCCGTCGGGATTAGTAGGCATCTTTGGTTTGCACACTTTTTTTCTTCCTTCTGCACTACTCACCATGGTACACGTAAATGTAAAGTACCCGCACGAGGACGACTTGGTATAATATGTATGTGAATATTGCTTCCGAATGTTATTGTCACTGTCAAGAGCACGAGTCACGGACTTTGAAACTGATACGTATCGATTATTATCATTTTCCTTTGAACTCTGCAGTGACCTTAAGTTTTTGGGTTTCACATACTTTCCGTAAGTCGAAGGATGCGTGTATTTTATTTTACCCTTCCCTGGCGTTAATGTGACAGTTTGTGCTTGAGATGGAAACTCTTTCGATCCCACTACGTAAGTCTTGTCTTTCGATGCAACCGATTTAACACTGCCAGTAAATCCAACGGGTATTGTGTATCCACCGGTACCCGGAACTCGCTCACCCGGTTGATAAACTCTACTTTCGTCGGGACGATCTGTGTCTTTTTGTATTATTTCTGCATTTTGGTCTTTTAAAGCTCCTAATATTATATGTTGAGTATTGCCGCCGGTTGTTTGTTGTACTTCAAGCCCTTTTCTATTTGAGTTTTGAAGATATTGATGTGTCGGTGAATCTCTTGAATATTCATCATAGTTAGAATACTCGCTTTGCTCTACATCAGTTGCTTCATTGCCATCGCCTTCATAACCTACATCCGTATCGTATTCAGGTTGAGTTTCTTCTTTGTCAGTGGTAAATTCGTAATCAGGCATAGGTCCGTAATTTGGTTTAAAAGATCTTCTACTACCTAACAATGTGGGTCCATTTGACAATGTGGCATTGGCTGAGTCCGGTGTTTGATGATCAGTATTAGAAACGCCGGAATACCTGCTTTCAGAATTTTTCAGCGATTCATCGATAACATTTTCTGTTGTTGGTATTTCTGCTTTTTCTTTAATGTGGGACGATTCAGATAATGTTGAAGATCCAGGTGTTGGTGGTTCATAATCCAAAGATTGTGGTGTTTCTGTGAGATCCATATTTATTTTATCTACATTAATATTTTTCTCTTTTTCGTCAAAAACATCTATTTTTTCAAAAGAAAGCCTGTTTGGAAATACAGCATCTTTATCTAAACTTGCACCTGATTGGGCTGCCCCATTATATGTAATGCCATATTTAAATGTACCGTGCAGCTGTGATTGAGATTGACCGGTTCGACCACTTGATTGTGCTGATGCCATCCCCCCGCCCATAAATGGAATTCGTTGAAGATCATGACTAGCTTTATCTTGGTCTTTATAAGGTGTAAAGCCTATTTGAGCTTGAGACGATGTACTTCCTGGTCCACGTGCTTGTGCATCTGCCATACCTCCTTTAACACTCCCTTGAACTTGTGAGTTCGATGAATGCATTACACCATTGCTTTGTGACTGTGTTTGTACAGAGCCAGTTTCTGAACCCAACTGAACGTTAGCTTGGGATTTATTATTTCTACCGCTGCCGGAAGCTGAACTCGAAGCTCCTTTTTTACCTCCGCTTACTTCACTCTGAGCATCCTTATTATCGCCAGTAATTTGAGCTTGTGCTTGAAAAGATCCACTTCCTGTGTACGTCCCTTGCACGCTTGTTTGCGCACGACCCTTGTCATTTCCACCTTTCGAAGAAGCGCTTGCTGTAGTTCCATTTACATTTTGAGCAACATTAGCTTCAGCTTCTGAGTCATCTCCATCAGCAGCAACTGAGTTAGGATCTAAATAATTCTGCGGAACTCCTATTATAAGAAATAACATAAATAAGTAACCAAGGAAAACATTGAATAAATTCGAAGAAAATAATGATATAGTTACTATTATTATTACAAATTAAATAGGGCTAGTCTTCGCCCAGTGGTCAAAATCTGACTATAAATATTATTGAAAAATTAAGGAAACATATAGAGTATGTTTGAATTTTTTTTTTCTGGGTCCCGCAATGTGAATAATGTCCCAGGATATTATTATATAAAAGAATCGGAAATTGGTTGAGAGAAAAAGGTATTGAACTGTTTTGTCTTTTCCTACTCATATATACACATACGACATTGCTGGGGTTAAACAAGAATCCTCGATTAGCACCACCATCGAGGGAACCACTCAAACACACGCATACAAATTTTAATCAAATTCGGTCTAGCCAGTTAGAAGTTCAGTGACATGCATAAATATAGAAGTATTACATAATTGAAAATTGCTTACCATTGTAATCAGTGTTTTCCCCTGTTGGACCCTAAAAATATATTGATTATTATTATTTAATGTAATCCGAATAAGGAGTGTTAAACTTACTTTAATTGGGATATACTTACTCCCTGGTTATATAATCCTTGAGGAGTCTTGCCTTGGTTAACACCTGCTCCAGGCGTGTAAGCGCTGCCTGTACCATATCGTCCTTCAGGAGAAACATTACCACCAGTATATTGACCTCCTGGTAAAGTAGGACCACCGTTACCGCCTGGTCCATATTGGCCTCCCGGCAAAGGGGAGCCAGTGCCGCCACCTGCTCCATATTGCCCTCCCGGCACAGAGGAGCCTGTGCCGCCTCCTGGCCCATATTGTCCTCCCGGCACAGAAGAGCCTGGACCGCCACCTGGCCCATATTGTCCTCCCGGCACATAAGAGCCACTGCCTCCACCGGGGCCATATTGCCCTGCCGGAACAGAAGAGCCACTGCTTGCACCTGGCCCATATTGCCCTCTCGGTACAGAGTAGCTACTACCTTCACCTGGTCCATATTGCCCGCCCGGCACAGTGGAGCCACTTCTTTCACCTGGTCCATATTGCCCTCCCGACACAGAAGGGCCACTGTCTCCACCTGGACCGTATTTTCCTCCCGGCACATAAGAGCCACTGCTTCCACCTGGGCCATAGTGCCCGCCCGGAATAGAAGAGCCACTGCCTCCACCTGGCCCATATTGCCCTCCCGGTACAGAGGAGCCACTGCCTTCACCTAGTCCATATTGCCCTCCCGGTACAATGGATCCACTTTCTCCACCTGGTCCATATTGCCCGCCCGGAACAGATAAGCCACTGCCTCCACCTGGCCTATATTGACTTCCCGGCACAGAAGAGCCACTGCCCCCACCTGGCCTATATTGCCCTCCCGGCACAGATGAGCCACTGCCTCCAACTGGTCCATATTGCACTCCCGGCATAGTCGAGCCACTTCCCCCACCTGGGCCATATTGCCCTCCTGGTACAGAACTTCCTCCATGTGGTCCATAATGTCCTCCCGGTACCGTAGAGCCACTGTCTCCACCTGGACCATATTGCCCTCCCGGTATAGCAGAGCCACTGCCTCCACCTGGGCCATATTGCCCTCCTGGTACAGAAGTGCCACTTCCTCCATGTGGTCCATAATATCCTCCCGGTACGGAGGAGCCACTGCCTCCACCTGGCCCATATTGCCCTCCGGATACAGAAGTGCCACTGCTTCCACCCGGACCATATGGCCCCCCCGGCACAGCAGAGCCACTACCTTCAACTGGTCCATATTGTCCTCCAGGCACATTAGAGCCACTTCCTCCACCTGGCCCATATTGTCCTCCAGGCACATTAGAGCCACTTCCTCCACCTGGCCCATATTGTCCTCCCGGCACAGCAGAGCCACTTTCTCCACCTGGACTATATTGCCCTCCTGGCTTAGAAGATCCACTGCCTCCACCGGGTCCATATTGCCCTCCCGGCACAGAAGAGCCACTGCCTCCACTTGGTCCATATTGCTCTCTTGGTACATTAGAACCACTACCACTCCCTGGTCCATATTGATTTCTAGGCACAGTGGTAGCCCCTGTACTACCAGGTAAGTATTGTCCTGGCAAAATTTTGTTACCAGTAGGTATATACTGTCCATTAGTATAGGTAGTCATACCATATTGACCCCCTGGTCCTGAAGTGCCTCCAGTATTGCCAGGTGGATAATGTCCCGGCACAGTAGTACTACCGGTTGTTCCTGGTCCATACTGGACACCAGGTGTATATTGTCCTCCAGGTACATTGATACCCCCGCTTACTTCAGGTATGTTAGTCCCATATGGTTGTCCTGGTAAGCCGCCACTAACAGGTGTTCCTTTTTCAGCTACGAAATTATTTGGATACATGTATCCAGTCATTCCGTTATTTGGAATGACACAACAGTAAACGTTTCCTCCAGGTACTGGATAAGGTCCTGATGCTATAGGCCAATTTGTATTTGGTGTACCGGATTGCCCTGTTCCGAATCCAACTGGATTTCCTGTAGCTCCATTTCCTAGATTGGAAGCTAAATTTCCATCTACTTGCCTAGGATTGTATCCTGTATTTGATGAACCTGGCCTTTCGCTTCCGTTTGATTCACCTGGTGTAAATTGATTAGGCGTCTGTCCTGGCCTATAAGAACCAGTTTGAGGTACAGAATTTCCAGAGCTCGTTTGAATGTCTCCTTGCTGGTGACCTTGGTTTGGAAAATAATTAGTTCCTGAGTTGATATCTGGGATATATCTACCTCCATAGGACCCACTGGGTCTAAAACCATTAGTATCTATGCTAGGTGCATATTTGCTTCTTTCACTTGATCCATCAGGTCCTAATACACCTGGCTCTTGTGGGCTTTTTCCCCTGTAATCTCCTGACCCTGGAATCCTGCCAGGCCCTAATCCTCCAGTAGCGTCATTAGGCTTATATCTATTGTCAATAACATTAGTATTAGGTTCATACCTGTTTGGTAGCCTACTATCAGTGCTTCCGGCAGGTCCATACGCATTATTTCCAGGAGTTTCGCCCGGTCTAAATTGAGTACCTTCATTACCATACGGATAAAATCCGTTATTTGGTGCACTATTTGGCCTATAATTGTTACTTCCTATCGTACCTTGTCCATTTGGCCCTGTTCCGCTAGATTGACCTGGTCTTGTATTTAGACCATGTAATCCTGGCTCTTGTACTGATCCTAAAGCATCTGGAATGTTTTGTCCTGGCACATATCGTTGTGCATCAGTTGGATTGTAACCACCATTTTGAGCAAGAGTTGGCCAAGTAGATCCCGAATTTGGGGCATGTCCAGTCTCTCCAGGCTTATATCCATGAGGACGTTTTAAATTTTCAACTTCATGATTGGACTTGCCATAACAATCATCACAATTAGGATCGTATAATGATTGACTTTGTGCTTGACCCATGCCGCTATTACCACCTTCAAGAGAAACAAATTGGTTTGAATATTTTAAAAGACTAATTATCTATTTTTGTAATATTAAGATATTAAGATTAAGATTTTAATAAAAAATATTTAAAAAAATACCATAAAATTAACATCATACCACATTTTGTGATAATTATATTATTATTTGTAAATTGTATAAAATTTAAGTGAAATACCAGCCACTTGCTTGGCGTAGATCTTACCAATACTGAATACTGAAATACTGTTGTTAGGGGGTTAGATCTCTTTTACCATCAGGCTTTTAGGTGCGCGATTCATCAATCGAAGTATATCACGATACGGTTAGATTTGTTGGCTCTATCGCACTCTGCCAGAACGACATGTTGTAAACAAATTATATCAAAATAAACCTTTATTTGTACCCTTGTGAAGGCAAAAAACGTAAATGTAGTAAGAAATAAATATGTGTTGCTGTTACTTACTGACGCTAGCTCTCGAAGAATCTGCAGCCGAAAGAGCTTCAGCACGACCTTCATCTTTGCCATTGCCTCTATCTACTGCTAAATACTGCGATTGTGTTTGTCCTCGAAATCTTCCTCTGGGAGTAAAACTTTGACGACGAACTCTAGTTGTAATGTCTAAAGCGTTTTCTACCTCCTTCCAATCAAAGAATCGGCCAATTAAGATCATTTTGTTGCAGAATATTTTTTTCGATTGTTCCTTTTTTTCTATCTGTCTGACCTGTGATACAAAAAATATTTGTATTGAAAGTTACCCGTTGGAAATGAAGATTCTACCGAGAAGAACTGACAAGACGCTAAGTAGATAAGTACTATTTTTCGTTATTTTTAGTGTATAAATTTCACAATTCAATTTATACATTATACGTGAAAATCAACGGAAAAATACTCTAAATTTTTTTCAAAGTAATTGGCAAATGTTTAAGTAGCTGTGAGATTTTAGTAGATAAACTTAGTTAATTTTTTATCAGTAATAACATCATCGCAATTATTATTTCATCTACTTTACAAAGTATTTATGTATCAACAGCAAATAATAATAATGTCACAATTTAAAAACTAGTAATGGCGGTGAATCTCGAGGCATATAATATTATATTATACATACATACGTACGTTCTAGTCATCTGTGCAGGAGATATTATAGTGCACAAGTGTAATGCACAAGCTATTCACAAAACCATCGAGAAGTTTTGTCAAGGTCACAAATACCCTTAACTTATAGTAAATAATTAATTTATATAAAATATTCAAAAAGTCGAAGGTCCATTTTTATATGAATCGGATTTATATTCAGTAAAAAAAACATTACTAAAACAAAGAAATTATTTAAAAGTCGTTTTATGACTTAGTTCGCCTTGACACATATACGTATACATATACAAGTTGCTCTAATAAAATTTAACAAAGATCATATAGAAACGTTACAGGTCAAGGAAACAAAAGATAGGCCTTGGTTCTTAAGCATAATTTGCTTATCGTATTATTTTTATGAGAACAGAAGGAAATATTTTAGCAATTGAAACAATGACATTATTGTTAATTTTAGAACCTACGTACAATATACTGTGTTTAAGACATTTATTTTATTAGATTTTGTCGAAACTTTACACTAACTTGTATATTGCAACAATTGTTTAACATTTATTTTAGATTATATCATCTATGTAGAAATTGATATTGATGAATAATGAAATATTATTTGATTTATTATATCGAGTATATATATGTACATAATAAAAAAACTTAATACACAATATACTAGGTAAGTTCGCTACTAAGTAAGTTCGCTAAGGGGTGACGGTTGGAATGATATCAACTACGTCAACTCTTGTAGACAGTAACGATGAATGACTTATATATATAATAATGTAAACTTAATTGTCAATCATTGTTATACTTCAATCATTTTTTTATTCTTTGCTCCATTGTCACTTGGACTTGATTTTAATAGTACAACAGCTAAATCGTCAGCGATATGGTCGACTTAAACTTTCAATGTAATTGTTCAAAAATCTATTAATACAATTTTACTGTCAACAAATTATGGTGCATCTAAAACCGAATCGCGTGATCGACTAGCCTAGACGCCTAGTAAAAGAAACATGATATTATATTTATTTAATGCTACGAGTATGTTAATCAGTAGAAATTACATAATACATCAAACCGTTTTAGGTCAATCGCCTAACAGATGAATGAGAGCTCAATCATACTGACACATATTACTAATGTATTGTAGTATACGAGATAACCCTAAAGACGTGTGTTCACGCTGAAATTATTATATTTAAGTAGTTCATATTAAAACACAATTTAATTTAAGAAAACTATGTTAGGCTTATATTTTTTAAGCTACTTATGTTGTATTATTAACATGATTAAATTGATTTAAAATTAACGTATTACTTAATCGATGTGTATTTTAAGAACTGCGTATTGAATAAAGTAATAAAAAAGGGGAAAAGTGTGGTTGTTGTCATTCTTAAAAATGGATTCTACATAATATTTATTATTTGATGGATTTTATTAGTTTTCTGCGAGAAAATGGTTTTTATTATTGGGTTTTGAAGCGTGCTTTATCCAAATGATTTATAGCTTTTTTAAATAAACTCAAAGTATGTTAATTTTTTTATTATATTATAATAATATTGTATTACCTATTAAGCAAATTAATTTTGTTTAAACATTAAGTATATGTACGTAAGCTCGACTTGTTGTAACCATTTATAAAAATAAATTAATGCAAAATAATTAAATATAAAAAAATGAGAATTATTTATCATAACAGCCATGCATGTATGAACGTTTTCGGTGTTGGAAATAATTTATAATTTATATTTACTGAATTCTTAGCTACAGTACAACGGATTTCAAATTATAATGAATATAAGGTTTAAAAATTATTAAACGAAGAATATCAATAATATATTTTAGCCTTATATTAAAGAACATTCCTTGGCTATTCAAGTTGTAAATTGTTTCAAAAATTCTATTACGAGTACACAAAAGTCAAAAGAAGTATTATTGTTATTTTTTTTTTACTTATGGCTACGTATAGAAAATGATCTCAAATGAACCATACATTTTGAAATCGCTTTGCAATCAAAAGTGACATTTTATTATTCGCTAATGCAATACATACACAGATACGTAAAAAAATATTGATAAATGTTAAAAATAATAAAATATTCATAACTTTACCTTAATGAATTTTCCATGAGAAGAAACAAATCGTTTCTCGGTTAAGCCACAATTGTGATGTATTTTGGTCGTTGTGTGGCCATTTATACTGATTCGATCACCTTCCAAGTTAAACAGCCATAAGAGGCAGTTTTGTGTGCCTGTCTGCTTGCACAGTAAATGTCTCTGAAAGTATAAATTAGTTACATATGTATATATTATTTTATTAAAATATCGAATTATAAAGACAGCAGTATTTTTAGAATGCTTTAAGTATCATTTTTATTTTGTTTACCTGAGTTTGCGAGTTCGCGTATGTTATGAGAGTTAGTATTATAGTTAAGAGTATTATAGACAGCCGCGTCGGGCCGAGCACGCGCGGTGGTCGCATGGCGGCGGACGACGAACAAATTCTGCGGGCGCTCTGGCGCACCGCCCGCCACCTGACCCTCGAACTGAGATGAACTCCAACAAGATACACAGTTCAGCCACCCAATTTCGGAGATAGTACCCGATCGCTATACTTGCGCATAAGGAAGTAAGATGCAGATAAGACAGTGGTCTAGATTTGCGAAAATAGGCTACCAAAATCTAAATGTAATAATTCCGTTATATATATCCTATTGCATCATAATTTCAATTTTAACTGAGCTTAACTAGTTAAATCGGCATCGATGACGCTGTTTTTACGACAAAAGTCGTATATCTATGATGAGATATCTACTAAGCATCTAGCAGAATAGAGGTGGCTTTACCGGGGTAAGGTTATAAAAGTACTATGATCTCAATCTATCAACATCTATGATGGAAACATGCATCATAAACCAAATGCCTCATATAACAAATTACATAAAGCAATTTCTTTACATTGATTTTTGAAATGTATGCACTGGCTCAGCTTTCTTTGACTGTATTCTTAATTCTTTTGTTATATTTATAAAAACAAATCTAAATAATTTAATATTAATTGTTATTCCGAATACACTAACATTTAACTATTATCCCAACCGGAATGTATCCAGTCACTGATGTAGAAATCATTATTAATATATTGTCCCAACTCCCAGATAAATTTTTCTTCTTTCCTTGTTGGAGTGGTTGGAGTTACAAGAGTGAGCTAATTTACATACAATCTCAACTCCCTTTATACCCTTTAAGATTAGATAAGATTTAAAACATGGTTTATGTCTGACTTCAGGATACATTAAATTACTCATTTGTATGTTAGTCTGTCTTTATTCAAATTTAATATAATTTTACTGCTATAGAGCTATGACAAGGTAGTGGAGTGGAGTTCTTAGGTTCAAATAAATAAAAGGCATTTTTATATATATTTTTTATTTAAAACTATATATCAACGAGTATAAAGCTGATAAAATGGTGTCAAAAGGGGCTACGATCGTTGAATCTGCTGTTTAACACAGCGATATAAATCACAAAATATGAGAAAAATTTCATGACATAAATACCTATGTAAAAATTTTCGCTGTAAAGTTTTATTTTGAGAAAAAATATTGCCTTTTCTTGTGCTCGTTACATTAATATCACCAAATCTATGACGCATTATTATTTTCCATTAAACTACATTTATTACTAATAATACAAATTGTGAACCTTATTTGAGTAGACTAAAGCTTACAAATTACTCAAGAAAATTGATTTCGTATTGCAGAATAAGCTGTTCTGTTTTTACTTGAGCAAATATCCAGTGTTTGAAATTCTTACAATCTAGTTATTTCTGAACTAACGTTAGGATCTTTTTTTTTATACGAATGAGCGGGATAAACGAAACGTGAGTAATAGTTTGTGTGAGATTCGACAGGGCTTTTCGTAGGTCCCATGCGACGATAATATTCTACCGAGTCACCACAATCGCAAGCCAATCTACTTTCCGATCCACTGCTTTCTAATTGGTATTTGGGTACCACAATCAAACTTTCCGTAGACTTAGTTGGAGGACAATGACTTTGGCTTCTTCCATAAACGTAATGATGAGGTGTTCCGTTTTGCCTGTGTGTATGTTTCTCTTGAGTGTGGTGCTGGTACTCATGATGAGTTTGGCCACTGCGGCCGCTATGGCTGCGACCATGACTTTTAGATCTATTTGTATGTTTAACAGTTGTATCTAAATAACCATAACCAAAACCATATCCTCCGATAGCTTTTGTTGCTAAATTATCCCACGACTTCGGCTTAACATGTTGGTGTGAACTCTGATACTGAATTTTTGGCGAGGATTTTGCTTCAGAACGGTCATTGTCCCAGAAGAGAGTATCACTGCTAAGTGAGGTACTATAACTTGAGGCTGAATTATCACATGGCACGGTAGCATTACTCGTCGCGTATGACTGTAAGCTGCACTGACTTGTTTGTGTCGATTCAGTAGCAAGGTAACGATACCTATTGGAACATTGACCTGAGCTACAGACTTTCTTGGAGTGCGTGTGAGGGCAAGCGTCCGGTTTCTGTGTAGATTTATCGACTTGATGATATTTTTCCTTTCTTTTATGCTCTTTAGAAGATTCTTTCTTACGGCGCACTTTCTTTCTAGAATTAGGTACGCAATGAGGATCACAACAAGGGCTGGCAAGGTCGTAGGCTTCAAGACTATTAGCATCCTGATTATTGTAGGCGGGCATGCAAGGTGCACAGCCGTGACTGTGACTATTTCTGTGAGTCTTTGTATGTTTTCCATTCGCTGGCTTATAAGCTTCAGAAACACGATGACATTCAGTCGATGTCTTTACTACGTAATGATGACAATCACGCCTATTTCTCGGCGAACCTACGGTTATGACGAAACCACCTGTATGTAAATTTGGTTGTATAATACACGCACCATATCTTGGGTCCAAATATTGGTACATGAACACGTTTGGTTGAGGCTGCTTAGCAATAGTTACGTTCTCGCTAGATAGAGTAGGCCGGCAATAAACACCATTAATATTGTCATTCACGTTATTATCTTCGGAGTCTGAGATGACGTCCGACGGAGAAGACTTTTTCTTCTGAGAAGGCAAGCTATGCGTTTTCCAATTAGTATCAAAAACATGTCTCTCACGGACGCTGAGTTGCTCAAACTCTCGCATCTTTGATTGCAATGTACGTTGAATGTTAATATATTTCAAATGAAGTTCAACTTTGCGAACACAATCTTCAAAAATAACAACGATTCTCATGCGAGAGTCACAGCCATTGATGGCAGTGACTATAGTTGTATGATCGGCGCGTTCTACGTCTGTCCCATTAATAGAGAGAATTACATCACCTTCCCGCATTCCTGCTGCAGCCGCGGGTCCATCTAACTCAACATGGTCCACGTACGTTATAACTTCTATCTCTTGTTCCTAAAAAGATATAATTCAGTTAATATTTTTCCTAAGTGTATACTAACTATAACTTTATTACGAGAAATGGGACACAACAATATTTATATATAACCAACATAATATAACAATAGCGTCACATTGCTTGACTTGAAAATCCAACTGTTAAGCTAACAGTAGAATAATATAGAACTGTATTTCAGTTACAAACCTTTTTGTAATGAATGCCGTAACTCTGCAACGTAAATCCGTAGCTTCCATTTTTCTTTTCGACAATGATGGTACGACGCCTACAATCTTCCTCTGACTTCGTTCCAGCTCTTTCTGATTTAATCGACTCTCGAATCTAAAATATAATATATAATTTAAAAAAACCTTCAAGGCTATAATATTTATAATATTATATTACTAATCCAGTTTCGTATTTTAGAGAAATCTTTACTTAAGACTAGCTTTGGCGCGCATCTATAACTACGCAAGTCAACAGCCTTGAAAAGGTCATTGACATGTGGTATTTTTCAGAAAGACAAGAAAGTTGTGTTTTTAATTATTGGCTTTATAACTTTTTATGAATATTTATTGATTTGTATTTCTATTATTCCAAAAGTGATGTTAATTTAAAAGTAAAAAAAATATAATATGTTAATCGTACCACGATTATCATATATATTTTACTAAATACTTATCAACTCTAATGTAATATTTTATGTACGGACTTACAGAGTTATCGAGCGAGTCTTCCTTAGATTCCGTGCTAAGATGTTTCTTGCCATTGCTTAAGCTGCTCGGACATCTCTCATTAAGCTTAGGTGAACTCATCGTCAGATTGATGCAGGCCTAGCTGACACTTTCAACAGCATTTCACTCAAATATTATAGACTGGTACAAAACATGCCCCAGCGGCAGCGTTTGGTTTAAGCAAGCGCAATACGGCTATTTTGCAACAACTCGCGTAGTTTTCGTTAGCAGCGACGAATCGTTAGCGCGGACACGCATGCGTTGCTTTTGTACATGCGGTTTGAGGCTCGCTTTTAAAAGCCTTTGTTCTCGTCGATTTTATGTGATTCTTTTATAATGCTATCTCTGAAATACTTGATAACTATAAACATGAATGTTGAAATTATATATTTTTTTACAGACTAAGTTATTGTCAGACTAATCTACGTTGTATCACATATTCAATTTTTAATAAAACAAACCACCTTTTTTTCAATATATCATATTTATACTTCTTACTAACAATATACATAATAATTATGTACAATTTTTCTTGCACTTTGGTACTTGTAAATTAATATCGTATTAGATTATGTAGAATTAAATACAGTATTCACTTTTGCATAACTTACTACCGACATATTCGGTATTGGAACCGGTATTTTAGATAGATTTTTATTGAGGGTTAGAAGGGGAGGCAATGCAATCGATTGCACACCCGCCTCGGAGGGTATGACGGCTGCACCCTTTATAATTTCAACTGGCCTTTCGGATACGTCCCGCTTCGATTTTTCAACATTTGTATGTACATTAATCGGAGGGTTAGATTTTCCTTAAAAAATAATGATAAGATAATTAAAGTTTATATCGAGCTTTTGACAATATCTTTTTAATGAGACTACATGTTTTTTTTATGTGTTTAGGTTATTATTTCTGCGCATATTATTATTTTATTTTTAGTAACAATATTATAAATTATTAATATTATCATACCTTGAAAATTTGGAGTCGAAACCAATTGCTTGAGGGCTGCCCAGGGTACAGAATAATTACTAACAGGTGCAACGCCAACAATTTTTTCTGCCGTCACATTTGTTAGTAAGGGATCGGGAATCGCACTCAGGTCTATATTAGATCCATTCTTATGGTAAAACGTGATCGCCTCCTGATGGCCACTGAAATATAATAGATTGATAACAGATAACAAATAAAAATTTAATATTTATAAATTAAGTTAAATGTTTGAGTAGATTTCAGTTAATATTAAAATTTAAGTGACAGCTACATTATCATTCAAGATATGGCTCGTCATTCCACCAGGTAGCTAATGATACTACCAAATGTTGCAGAACGAGACGGATAGTTACTAATTTTTAAAAACCCTTTGAGTTAAGTTTTTACTTAGATGCGAAGGATCAGTTGCCATTATTTTATTTCAGCAGTCTGTAACTTTCCCACTACTGGGCTAACGCCTTCCCTTCTTTTAAGGAAGGGAAGCTTATTTCACCTCACTGTTCTAATGTGGATAATCATGTGGCAGATTTTCATCCGATCCGTTTCTTCAAAATGTTTTTCATCAGAGAGCGAGAATGTAATAAACACATGAAATGTCAGTGCTTGCCCGAGTTAGATCCCACAATTAGATAAGATTAAATTGCCATCTGTACCATCTCGGCTTTGACCTATATATTAACTTACGTATTAGATCCAGAAGTTTCATTAGTCTGGTTTGTAAGTATTCCAACTTGGTACACTGTTGCACGCACGACGTACCTGCATTATTTCGATTTGATTAAGCATTTTTGCATGACTATTTGATATTTTTTTAAGAAAAAATATACATATAATACTTACATATCTTTAGGAGATGTTATATTCGTTTTAAACTCCTCGTGTTCAGTACATAGTGCAATAGTCAAATAAGACATCATAAGCAGTGATACCTAAAAAAACACATATTCAGTTTTTCAATACATAATATTTTTATATACATATTTTACTTATATAGATTTTATTATTTCAAAATTATAATAGTTAATATTCATATTATATACATTTAAAAGTTTAACTGATTTCAATAACTTACACGAAGAACCATCTTGATCGCCTTATGTACAAAGTATAAGTTGTTAACTAATGGAGATGGACTACAGAAATGTGTTACACAAGCAATATATTCTTGCTTTATATACGTTTACAGATTTTCTTAGCGTCACTACAGGATTATGTTAATTAAAAATAATTAGACATCTCACGTACCTACAAAGTAAACGTTTCAAGTTATAAATAAAATTTCAAAACGATATTTTTATCTTTGCCCATATGCATTTAAAGATAACATAAATCATAGTTATATTAATTACATGCAATTAAATTTATTTTTCCTGTATATATGTATATGAACAGATACAACATCCATGCTTTTTATCATCTACTTCCTAGCCTATATGTTATTAGTGATTTTTCAGACCATCGAATTAGTTTCAGCAAGAACAACACTTCGACTCAATTGGATAAATTATTTCATTACTTTGAATATAAAAAAGACAGGCATTAATATATAAGCTGATGCGATGCAGTCCTATCTAGAGATATTAAACCGTTTCCTGTTATACAATTTAAAAGCGTTTTGAAAGTCCAATTAGGAAGAGGAGAAAAAAGGAGCTAAAAGTCAATTAATGAACAACGAAACAAACTTTTTTTTTTTAAAGAATAGGAAGGCGGCCATTTTCTTTGGCCACCCGACCGCCAAATCGAAGTGGTCAACAATGCCCAGACATTTGCATAGTAAGAAAACTTGATGAGTTGAACTAATGATCCCTAATTCCCTAACAACATTTGTTTGAATTGTCGTCTGATTTTAATAAAAAAATAATAAGTATAAAACATTGGACGCCCAAATATCAATTACCATAAAATGTACAAAACTGTTTATTATTTTTATTATTACTATTTTGTTGTATCTGATCTAGTCGCGATTGTAAATCTTATCGCCTGAGAAATGAAAGATTGCGTCCGCGCCGTGCGATGCTGGCCGTAGCTCTGTAGATCCCGGATCGATTCGTCGTTAGATCTGTGTCAATACATATCAATTCTCAAATATATGTTAAACAATTTTTAAATTCGTTTCATGTGATCATTTTATCCTGAAAGCTGAGAAATAATATCAATATGGGAATGAAAGTCATGATTTTTGCTGGTACCACAACCCTGGTAAGTTAAATTATTTGTTTAATTAATTTGGTAATTACATTGAGATACAAAAATTGTACGTTATATTATTAAATTATAGTATGAAGCTAATTTAATTAAACATAGATTATACTTAGTGACATCATAAAGGTAGTGTTTGTTATCTTTGATTAGAATTAATTAATACTGTACGTGTTGTTAATGAACTTAGATGCAGCATGCTATTTATTTCTCAGCGTGTTGCTAAATATATTTTTTTGCTAGAAATACGAATATGTAAGCAAAACTCTTACTATATATTCTATCTATACATATAATAAAATGTAACTGATCGCTGTCGATACATAGAAGGTATAGGAGTAAAACTATTATCGGAGGTCTTTATAAATACAATAGAACCCAAAACAATGGTTGTTAGAATTTTTATCTGTTTGTCTGTGAGTTTGTGCGCGGTAATCTTAGAAACGGCAAACTTCATTTAAATTAAGTGTTTGTTTTATTTCAATCCATTAATAAATAAAAAAGTTAGGTCAATTTAAAGAATTACGCCGGATATTTATTCGATAAAAATGCTACAGAGTAAATGTTCAGTTGATATGGCTGAATCTTTAGCTACCTATATTTGATTGTCTGTAAAATGATGACGATTGAAAGTTTATAGGAACAAAACAAAGTTAAAAAACGCACAATTTCAGAGATTTCCGAGATACTTTCAATGTAAGTTGAACTCAGATCTATATGATCAACCATATTAAATAGGGTTCAGCTTTGACTAGACTGATGACGGTTTAAACGCGCCCACGCTTACATGTAATAATATACATATAATACGCTTGTAATATGTTAAGTGAGCCGATTGCCGCGTTGTTGCCTTTAGCATTGACGATGAGTGAGATTTTCACTGAATACACTTATGTCAGAGACGCATGGCGCTCCCCCGGTAACAGGGACCTGGTAAGCTTCTGTCTGTATTCGTTTGAAATATATTTTCTTAGGTTAGGGTAGTAGCTTATTACAAAAACTGCACATATAAAGGATTAAAAAATATATAACAATATATGTAACACTCATTTATTTTGTTTTTCGATACGACACATTTAACTAGCTATTGCCCCCGGCTTCGCTCGCGCGTAAGTATAAGTAAAGGATAAATTGTTGTTGTATGCGTTCTGCAATGCATTGCTTTGCGATTTCATATCATATGCTTAAGTTTTTATCGGAAATAAAAAAGGTATCGAGACACAAACCTATACCTATAAATATATCTAAATACCTATTTTGGGACTATTTATTAGCTAAAATACTAATATTCAATAGTAATATATATTATGTTTGTATGTGGCTTATGACAGCAGCAGTTTTCATAGTAATATAATTAGTAAAGAAAATGTTTGATAAATGATAATAATATCTACCTGTATACATTTTATATTTATATACGATACGATTTTACCGAATATCGCTATTAAAAGACTATAATCGTAGAAATAGTGAATATTTACGTATTATATAGGTAGCATCTATGTATATTTCTACTTACAAGAGAATATGTTTTAGAATTATAAAACTTAAAAGTATTTTATCAACTCAAACCCTTGTTGTAATAAGTGATAACCATGACGTAAATCGTGCATCAATATGAACGTTAGATAAAAGCGTATTATGTACGAGTACCAGAAAACTGGAGCACAAGACATAAGGCGGACGCGGCGAGAGCGTGCGTTATCAGCTCTGATGTTGATAACGTGTTGTGTCGGCCGCGTTGAGATAGCCGTCTTATCCCGAACAGGGTGTTAATAAATGTTATATCGAGTCCCGATTATTGTGTTGTATCATCTAAAGTAAAATGTACATACAATATGTTGGAAATCAAACACAGACAAGTATATAAAACCATGTATTTGTTTTGTTAAGAAATATTTAACAATAAAAAGTGACAAACAATTAATTTATCAGAATTAATTTCAATTATCGTCAAATAACTAATTCGTGCGCGCCGCTTCGCAAGCGTAGTGTTTGGCTCGTTGGAGTCCTCGCTTAGTTATCTATCATATATTAAGATTTCTTACACACATCTATCAAGTCGAGTCGTTATAATATTTTGTACACTTTGAACCATATGGATTTATTAAACTCTAAAGATTTTTTGAGCTATATATTCTTGCTAATTACAAAATAAGTATACCTAGTACTACGAAATCTTAACCCGTCAATTTATTTTATACTTCCTATAGTAAAAAATATCAACCCAATTAAAATGGAAAATTAAATAATAAAAAAAAAAAAATTGTTTATTTCTGTAACTTATACCTAGATACAACAGATACAGCTAGGGAGCTCCTTTTAAGTAATGGAATTAAAAATATTAATACTATGTGCCTCTAGACGGTGCTGTCTCATATTTGTGATTAGGTATCTAATTATTATTAGATTTTTTTTTGTTTTTAGTAGTATGCGTGCAGAGAAATACTTGAAGTAGGTTTTATTTTATTTTATTACATTAGTTTCAATTGTAAGATCATAACCCCTGGGGTATGATAATATCACTTTTATTTTAATGACTATTGTATTCATTCTAATTTCAAAGAAACCCAATATATAATTAACTTCAACTAGCTAATAACTTATTTTTAAAGTAACATATCACTTGCACTCAACGCCGATGTCAGTGGGTCAGGCCCGGCTCGGCAGTCACATTTATAACGCCTGAATCATCTTAGCGCCCAAATAAACATATCATGTTTATATTTAGTCGATAACCAGTAATTCAACATATTTATTTCACGGTGCAAGATTGTTTGAATTGTACGCATATTTTGAATATGCAACAACAGCCCAGTAAATATTTCAGGACCGCAACCCCTTCCCCTGTTGAGGTTTGGACCTTATTCTACTACGCTCTTATCCGACAAAGGCTTTTTATCGCCACCGATTATTAAAATAATAATTAAGTATTAACATTACCCAGATTTTAACCCGAGAATTCCACGTTATATATATTTTTTTTTATAATACCTCCCTGGTCCACTACTCCACCTGATGGTAAGTGGTAGTAGAGTCCAAACGTGACGACGGCTAGTGCTGTCAGGAAGAATGGCTTGCACTAGCCGCTCCCGCCTTGCCGGCCCACAAGATGCCTCTTTACGTTTGAAGGAACCCAGGTCATAAGAGGAGGGGAACACATGTGCTGGTAAAGATACAATTTTAAAATAGCTGACTGACATACAGCGCATAGCCAAACTGGTAGGTCTAATAGAATGACATTTAGCACAGGAATTCCTTATAGTACGTAGCTAAGCTCTAAGAATTTTTTTTTAATTCATCTGAACTAATGTGGGATGAAAGATAATATGAGAGTTCGTCGTTTCTGATGGTAGAAATATGGAAATCAATAAATTCGTGATGATTGGTAAAGAGTTAATGAAACTTTGAATGCCTCGTTGGTCTAGCGGCTAGATATAAGGCCGCTGACCTGGAGTTCCTGGGTTCAATTACCTAGTCGCGCCGATTATTGGGTTTTTCTGTGAGTAGCAGCCCGGAGTTTGGAAATTGGTAGCTTGTACACTCCCGCGCCCCGGCGCACGTAAAGCCGTTGGTCATGCGCCTTAACTCTTTCCGATCGTGTCGGATTGCCGTCCCATCGGATTATTAGAGCTAGGGAATAGAGAGTGCACCTGTGTTTGCGCACACACTTGTGCACTATAATATCTCCTGCGCAATTGGCTAATCTCGCTTGAGATTGGTCACCGTGGCTGAAATCGGTCTGGAGGCATTGAATAATAAGGTACTAACTTACATCATTCAGAAATGCCGTCTTGTGTGTTAAAACCATGTAAAAATCAATCATCTGCGAAGAAAAGAGATAATGGCGTGATTTGTCATCGGTAAGTAAACAAATCACCTCAACTTAAGCACACCCAAAAAAAAATTTGTACATTATTTTCTACTGTACCCGACGTTTTATATGAAAATCATAGATTATGAAAAGTGAACCGTAAAGATAGGACACGTATACCACAAAACAAACCGAAATTTTCAATATTCCAAGTGTTTTGCTGATACCTCCACTATATGATGCACTACAAACAGTTCATGATTAATATATCTTCATTTGTAATACAACAATATTTCACTTAGCTACTTAAATCCACTTTAATTTTACTTCCAAAGTAACGAAAACAGTTTTGCATTTATTCAGATAAAAAAATATATTATTTTAGTTTTGTCATTCATTTTAGATTTTTTTAAATAGATATTTACTTACTTGTATATAATATGGAATATGAAATATTTGTAAAAATATAGAAAGCTATATAACGTTCGATAAAAATTTTATTATTTTATACAGTAAGGTAAAGAAAAAAAATTATAAAGGATTTTTTAATTTTAAAGAAATAAAGAAATCTAAAATCTCAATATATAGATCAGTTTTATGCATAGTAACACTCAATTTATAGTTTTGAAAATAATACAAGAGTAAGACATTCGTCTCTGATCTTTCGTATTATGTACACGGATGCTTATTCGGAATTATCAAAAGTTTTTTAATATGACCTGGCTTTGTTTAAACGGACTGTGATTGAAACGGTTTTTTTTATTTTACCTGCGATCCATATAACATGTATATGTTATATGGATATAAAATTTCGTTTAAAACCAATAAAATGTATCGTTCCATACTTTATCATTCATTCATTACCCATTCACTCAATAATTTTCTCCTCACTAGTATAACTCAAATGTCATGTCAATTCAAGGTCAAAGTTGTTTATTTACCTTCTTTTTAATTTCCATTGGAATAGAGTATAGGTACTAAGCATTAGTGTACTATTTATGATTTGGTATAACTGGTGAAGGATATGAAAATTAAGTTTGGAATTGATGCACAAACGGAAAATGACCTAATAAATAAAGCTAAAATTGTAGAGCTGCATAGATCATTTATAAAAAAAAGGTTAATCAATAAATATAATAATTTGTTTAAAAATAAATAAAGTTTATATTAATTTGAAATGCTGGATTTTTATTTCACTTCGTTAACTTCAATGGTTCCTAAAACCGACAGTTTGCCTATTTAAATTAATTTAACCATGTTCCCAATTCGATACATTCAGTTGCAAGACCTGTGTATACGACCGTGGTTAGTACATTATTATTCAATGGTTGGAGGACATTATTATCATTATGACAATTGATTATAAACAGTTTAAGGTGGAAGCTGTCTAATATATATAAATTATTAATTTAAAATAATATACTAAATAAATACTCGTAATACTATGACTAATTTAATTGATTGAAGCGTATGTTAAGTTTACAATTAAGAATATATTTAAGTTTTGTAGTCGAAGGTAATTAAAGTTTGTGACATGCAAAATTAGTATTTGTTTGATGTTGCACGCGCATTTAATATGTTTTTAAGCAATAGCGAGATATATCAATAAATATTTTTATTATACAAAATATATTCTATATTTGTTAAATGATGCTTTCTTTTATCTAATCTCTAAGCGGTCACTTTATGCAATGCGAAGTCACATTTTCAAGCTATGAGTGAGCGATATTATAAAACTAATCATTGATAACATGTTTTCTCATTTCATATGATAGATATTTTTATATATAGTTCTATAGCTCATTATTTTCCTGTTGGCTTAAAATAATATACATTTAATGTATTATTTAATTTAAAAATATGTAACATTATAGATTCAGATTATCATATTTCAAAATAATTTATTATCAAAATATTTTTGGAATGAATATACTCTTACATACAATTTTATTATTCTAATTTGAATTTCAGATCCAAGCGGTGGTTCAAGTGATCTTCAGCTCAGTATCACTCGCACAGTATTACTGCTTACTAGATTTTCTACGAGAGTTACCGATTTTAATCTACATAAGAATATTGTATTACCATAGTAAGTGAAATACAAATATACTGGTAACAATTAATTCGAATAACCAATGTGTATGAACTGTAAATTTATTTAAATACCTGATCAAAACTAAAACATTTTTTTCGAGCTCCAACACTTTTGTATTGTCTCTTAATACGTTTGGTCCGACACAAGATATTTTGTTGAAATTTTACATTTGCTTAATGCTTTATCGACGAATATCCTGTGCATGACAATTACTATTTTTACATAAGTCAAGAATAACTATTGTCACGTTGTCTGAACCAGTGCATTTCCCATCTGTACTAGTAGATTCAAGAACACATGTATCAATAATACAATACATGATTGTTTTGCAGATCCGAGTCAATGTGGCATTCGCATCAATATAGGAAATGCTTTGGACGGCATAGCTGACCAAGCATTTGTACTAATGACTAAAGAGCCACTAACTGTAACTCGAACATTTATCATTAATTGTGTTAGTTTGGGCTTAGGCGTTCTTTGGCTTCTCACGAGCGCTATCATTATGAGTAAGTTTGTTGTGTGTGCAGAAGAATTGAAATAACTTGAATTTATTATTTAAAGTCTAGCAACATTGTTTTGTTTAAATTAATTGAGATGGTGTTTTATGTGATAAAAATTTATTGTATTATATATTGCTGATGTTGAATAATTCATTTTAATTATACAGCTGGATACCAAATAGTACAGGTTTATTCTGTTTATAGCTGGTGGTTTAAAGAATGACTACTCCAAGCCAATACGATGGCCATGGATCATGGTGTCAGTTGGTATATGCGCTTTGGATGTCGTCGCAACTGTAATATTTGCCAATGACTCGTTTTATACAAAGGTATTTAACATATTTTTATGGTCTTGGAAAATCTTATAGATTATTAGAGATTTGCATGTTATAAACATTCTTAATAATCTTGCAGACTCTCGCAGATATTATGACCTACGTGGATGGTACCGCGAACGGCGTGGGCAATGTTCAGTTGGACACATCCCTGACCTCATGGATCATGGTCATACTCTACTCGCGCTTCGGTGTCTTTTTTGTCATTAATATTCTTCTTGTTATTATTGTGGCAGTCAATAAATCCAAAACGAAAAATACTGATATAGCTGTTGTAAGTTTTAAATTTATGTATCAAGATGTTTTTTTCTCTTTGAGAGCTAACTTTAAATTAACAGGCATGAATTATCTTACATTTAGTACATTAATTAAGAATAGTATTTAAAATAAATAACTACTGTGAATATTTTGAAGATAATTATATATTGAAAATTCAATTTTATATCACGTAATAGATTGAAGCGCCAACTTCTACGATTCCTGCGGTAGTAGAACCCATAATACCAGCTGTTACTCAAGATGCAGAAGTACAAAGCTCTCCTGTGGCTTCAGTAAATGTAACAGTTCAAGAAGCTGTTGAAATAAATTCTTTATCTGAACCGATTGTAACAGAAGCGATGCAACGAGAACCAAGGCACGCACTCTCAGATATAACCGAAGTTTCAACAAATTTGAGTAGTACGAGGGAATTCGAAGGATCCAATGTGCGTGACGATTACAACGGAAAAATACCACGGGCTGACTTCAGTCAGGCATTTCGAAATATGAAAAAATTGCTCTTCGACAAAAGTTCGCCTCCTCCGAGACGTGTTTCTTTAACAAACTCATTGGATATTTCCCCAGATAAGTAAGTATACGATAATTATGTATACGATGAAATATTGGGCTAAACTTTGTGATGAAATGTGTAATAATGACTACATTTTTCTTAACAACAGAATAAACCACGAGGAAGACGACAAAAAACGTACTGTGAATTTTCCCGATAATCTACTATCATTGCCACAGCGATTAGAAAATATGATAGCCGAGCAGCAAATGCGTCTGGACCGTGCAGTAATTGATATGATTGGCCGCACTTCGAGTCCTCGAACTACACAATCTTTGCCTCAATTGAATGAAACCAACCAGCCCGCCACTCCTGTTTTCAATCGCGAGTAAGATTTGCATCGATGATTTTAACATTTCTTGCTGATTATTTATCTTTCAAAAATTACATGCACGAATATATCAAAAAATGCCTAATTATCTATCAAAATCATTTAAGATGTAAGCGTACCTAAGCGCAACGGATTATAAGACCTATTGATCACATTTAAGGTCTTTATACTACACCGCTTACAAATTATTATGATTCTTGTGCACTATGTTTATTTGTATGCAAAGAAGAATGATTTGATTGAACAGAAGACGAGGCACTGCTGCCGAGCTTCAGGGCCAACTGCCTTGGGCTTACATCCCCGCTTCCGCACATCGCATGCGTGACCAGCTACCTCCAGATGAGGATTTACCGCCAGTTCCACTCCCTGACTATACCGCAATATCTTCTTTCAGAAAAGCCTGTGAATGCAATTTATATTATTATCTGTCACATAAGTAGATTTTTATGAAATTAAAGAACAACTAGTAAAATTAACTTTTCAATGTATATACAACATTGCGTTCAGTATTAAAAAGTTATTACTCAGGTTTTCAAATTTCATAATAATTTATTTTTGTGGTAACTTTTGCTTCGATTTTATGATAATTAGATTGTCCCTTTACTTATTTTTTCACTTTCAGCCGTCCATCGCGCAGCATCTAGTCTTAGTTCGTTGACGCAGAAGAGGAATTATTTTATGGCACAAAACAAAAAGAGTTAGTCCGTTTTCTTTATTTAGATCGTAAGTGTTATGATTTTTCAGTATTAAAAATTGCAATATCCTTATACGTAGGTTAAAATTGTAGTATTATAGTACTCTCCGCTAAAAATAATGTTCTTTATACATACTGCCGTTATTACATTTATTATAAGTTGATTCTGATAAACAACGTCAAACTGTTTTTGTTGTAATGTAAAGCTATACGTACGTACTAATTATTACAATACTATGTACGTCTTTGTTGCATCTTGCCACTAATTTCATTAGATGATTTTAGCACTTCATTGACATTTATTATATGAATCCTTTAAATCTGTTCATTTAAATAGTTATATAACTATTATATAACTATTTAAACACCGTTAATTTAAACACTGTACTGGTGGTAGGGCTTTATGCAAGCTCGTCTGGGTAGGTATTGATTGACATTGTAAGCAATGTTAACCACCGCTTACATCATCACACATTGGGAACTAAGATGTTATGTACCTTGTGCCTACAATTATACCCTTCAAACCGGCACACAACAATACAAAGTACTGCTGTTTTACGGTAGAATATCTGATGAGTGGGTGGTACCTACCCAGACGAGCTTGCACAAAACCCAACCACCGAGTAGACCACTACCTACTTACCATCTGGTGGCCCATATACTCGACCGCCTTCCTATTCTATAAAAAAAACCTCGACCTAGGCACACAGTATACTTTCATTTGAGAGCTGAACTTATCGATGTGTGTCGAAGCTTGTCTTATTTGTGTAAATAAAACAAGCATCTACGAGATTTTGCCGTTGTTCTTCAAAATTGTATATATATCTATTTCATGCTACTTCAAGTTTTGATACGAATCCGCTTCCACGGTCGCTTTTATCATTCGTCTCGGGCCATCCCATAACATAGCGAATTCACCAAAAATGATATGTTTTGTTGTGATATATACGTAGAACTGGTCCTCCGACGATCATACTGTTATAAATAACATGTTTTTTTTGTAATTACAGAGTTATAAACAACCTGCGTAAATCATATTGAACTATTTTTACAGGCTCTCTCACAGAAACGGATGTTTTATATTGAAAAAAGGAAAATTGGAACGTTTTTATACACGAAAGGCCTTAAACTTATTTAAATAATATATTAAGTATATCTTCTTATTATTATATTATATGTTGAGAGTTCAGTAATATACATTTTTTCACCTAGCTGTTTTACAACTATTACATAGGTATTCAATGAACATGAAATTTGGGGCTGATAACTTTAGATCACTTATTATTAAAACTCGTGTGCGTTATCTGGTTCTCCATTAATTTTATGTTGATTCCGTGCTGTTTAAGTGTACATTTGTTAATGCCGTTGCTCATACGAATTATAAATCTATGTGCAATACTCGAGGTAATTACATTTTCTTGTGTAATTCGCAAGGGAATAACTACCAGTAGTAGTAGGTATTAAAACTACTTATGTTGTAAAATAATATTCTCGCATTTATAAGAATTAAGTTATTACTTTATATATAGTTTTTAATCCGTGTTATTCACTAATTAGACATCATTATAAATAATCTAGTGAAGAGTGAGAAAGATATTATAATATTTTGATAAGAAATCATGAACAAAATATATCTACTAATAACTCGTAATAAATAATTCCCAGCAAAAAAACGTGGTCCTCTACAAGTTTCCTGATAAGGGAAATTCGATTAGAGTACGATAACCTATTTGTATTTAATGTTAGAAATAATTCATTGCATTTTAGTAATTTTATTAAATTGTTTTATGATTATTTTTAAAATTAATAGAATTCAAACTTCAGTCTTATTGGCTGTAATTTAGAAAGTACATTATCTGCATTTGTGCAATGTATAATCTTCTATTAGCTATATGAAGTGTATGAGAACAATAATCTTGAATTTATAATTGTGTATATTATTTTATAATTCTTTAATTTAGAATTAAATCTTAAATGGAATTTAGGCTTAAATGCTGTAATGATACATCATATCACAAGTAAGTTTATAAGATTATTATCAAGTACTTTTATATTAAAATTTAAAAAAACATTTTTTTGTTTGAAATTTCCTATTATTTTTAAATAAAAGAATGTTGGTAAACTTATATTTTATTCGATTCTATTCCAATCGATATTTATTTTGTATATAGTTTCTATGAAACACAAAACCGATATAATGTAAACAAAGATTGTTACCCTTCGACTATCCAGCGTCGGTCCTATGTACTTATTAGCAAAGTATAGGGTATATGCTTGAGAAGGTATGCTTATAATCGTGTGGACAAGACTAATTCGTGGAAATTCAGACAAAGGCATTATATCCAAAACAACTTCCGTGATTATCAGCGAGGCAGCAATAAAAGTTTTTACCCCAGTTCCAAAACACGATGGAGTTACAACTTCAGATATTGAGTAGCTCGCGTACATGGAACTGCCGATACGCCACAGAAGTGCAAGGGCAAGAAGGCCAGACAATAGTACTTCTGGCTTTGGCATAACATTTTGCTAAGAAAGATATGACTTAGAGTATTCGTTTTTTCATGTCGTCAATATTTTAGTCAGTTACGTAAAATTTATGCATTTTCGTGAAGTTTTATGCATACATATAAGTATTTTTTATTTTAAACCGTCATCAATATAAAACGTCAAATTACAAAAAGGTTCTATATAAGTATTCTAAAAAGTCTGCACTATAACTATATTGTGAACTAACTATATGGTTTGCCACAATTCTGCTGCTACACGAGTATGAAAAACCCAACATCAAATAATATTATTAAATGTAACATTTAAATATAATTTTGTTGTAAAATATTACTTTTACTTTATTAGTGTACATACAGAAAATGATTGAAGTTGATTTTTATATTATATTTTTTTGTTAACTCAAATTTGTATTTTTAGTCTTATGAAAGCTTTATATAGGGTTTTCCATTAAGGGCGCTTGCTCGTGCAGAACTTCCAACGTAGCGTGTGCTGTGTGGCACGTAGCGCCGTCCTGTTGAAACCACATGTTGTCCAGATCCATATTCTCGATTTCAGGCCAAAAGAAGTTGGTTATCATCGACCGGTATCGCTCACCATTGACGGTGACGGCCACACCATTATCGTTTTCGAAAAAATACGGACCAATCACGCCTCCGGCCCAAAATCCGCACCAAACAGTCACTTTCTGCGGGTGCATTGCCACTTGGTGAACCTCGTGTGGATTGGTCTCGTCACAAATACGGCAATTTTGCTTGTTGACATAGCCATTCATCCAAAAATGCGCCTCGTCGCTGAAGATGATTTTTTTGCCAAAATCGGCGTCAACTTCCAACTGCTCTAATGCCCAGTCAGCGAACACACGGCGCTGTCTATGGTCATTAACCTTGAGCTCTTGGGTCAGCTAGATCTTGTACGGGTGCAGGCTCAAGTCACAACGCAAAATTCGCCAAGTTGTCGTCTGCGAAAGGCCGAGTTCCTGTGCGCGACGCGGAATTGACTGCCGCGGGTTTTCGAGGACACTGTCGCGCACAGCGGCGATATTCTTGGCAGATCTCGCGTTACGTTGACGCACGGGAACCGGCTGATTGTTAACTAACCCGGTTGACTCGAATTTGTCCACCAATCGACGGATAGTCGACTCGGCAGGACGATCATCGCGACCGTAAAACGGGCGAAGTGCGCGGAACGTTGCTCGAACTGAAGACCCATTTTCATAAAACAATTTTATGATTTGCACGTGCTGCTCGACACTGTAACCTGCCATGGTGGTTTGGGAGGACGGAATGAATATAACACACTGCATTTGACAGCTGTCACTCAAACAACATGGCCGCAATCAGCTGTCAAAGTTCAAGCGTCCCTATTGGAAAACCCCTTATATAGTTTCGTAGGCGCCTCCCAAGCGTGCTACGCTCCCTAGAATGCATAATGCACCGTTTAAAGGCTACAAACGATGAATTTACTACTTAAAATATGCCAACCAAAGTTGTTTCCTAAAATGTACCATTACCAACCAATAAATGTTGTAACCGTATGGTTGGTATGTCACTCACTTTCGTCCGCGAAAATTTAAAACGATTATATAACGTAAATACTTAAATTAGTATTGGTTAAAAGATTAATAGAAGGACAGTCACAGTTTGTTTAAACCGTGTCTTTTTTCTTTCTTAGAGAATTTTTACACCCGTTATAACTTCTAAACCAAAGGTCCGACCCGAATAATTGAAAGTGGAATGTACATGTACATAATCAACCTTAATTATCATAATACCATTTAAATGGATAACCATTAATGTCATGATACCAATATCAGCACAATTCGATTAGACCCGTATTAGAACTTAATAATTTAAACAAAAACTGTTAGTCCAAGATCTCAGAGCCCCCAGACCTACGTCATTTTAGCAAAGATGAAATTTTGAGAATTTTTAGTCTACTATGTAGTTAAGACAGTATGCGTACTTACTAGCTCGAAAGCGGGGCCCTTTCACAGGTAGCACGAAGTAAAGGTGTATAAAAGCTTTACTCACCTACGTTAAAGTAGAAACGCTCATATTTAAATATGTTTTTAAGAATATTATCAAATATTGATATTCATTATTGCCAGACCATTTCCGTGGGCCATTACTTCCGCCAGGCGATACAAAGATTATTTAAAAATTAGGTAAACTGCGTTATACAAGCAAGCCTACATTTTACATATATTATTCATGACAAATAAGCAAAAATAAGTTCCATATAAAAGTAGCTCAATATTTGAAAATTCGGTATGTTGATAAACATCACTTCACTCTTTAAATCGTGTTTCGGGCCGATAAATAATTATTAGATTTTCTGTTGAGAAATTCTCATTAATAGCCCGAAGTCAGCAGCGAAGTCGGCGGTGCTTACATTCTCCAACGCACCACCCGAAAGCACATATACCCCAATTTACCATAAACATATACCCTTTATTTCAATCGGAGTAGGAATAAAGGTAAACACACTGTAGATTTACAAATTGCATGCGATTTTCTAATCGTTCAGCTGTGTTTTGCACTATAAACAGTTCGTGATTAATTAACCCTTATTTATAATACAACCGGTTGTGGTTGAAATATGCTATAAAGCTGTTTGTCCTGTGACTCTTTTTTACCCATAATAGGCTAGCGTTTGACCGTTATCTTGCCTGATGTTAAGCATCGACACGGTCTACGATGTGCACGTTTGCCTAGAAGATATCTGTTAACTCTAGATTTGAAAACACCAACCTATCCGTTATACCTATGGGAAATACAGACTCAGGCAAAGTATTCCACAGTTTTGCAGCGGGAATGAAAAATGTTGATTCGAAGCGCTTCGTACGTAAGCGGGGAACTTCTACTGTTTACCTATATATGACGCTTTGGTCGCGTTTACCTGGCGTTTACCTACACGTCGAGACTTTGCAGCCAAGACTAGACCAAAGTGTCGACTCCTATTAGTCTCCTGGTACGCCTCTTAATCAACCCTAGAGACTGAAGGTGGTACTTAGCAGAGCCGTCCCAAAGGTATCAGTACTCCATACATGACCTCACTTGTGCTTTGTATAAGCTGAGCAGTTGTTCTGCAGTAAAGTAACGTCTCACCTTGGAGAGGATACTAAGCGTTCAGGCGGCTATTTGGGCTTTGGTGGTCAGTTATAGGTACGGACACATTTCGTAAAGAGGGAGTAAGCTGGAATTCTCTCTTTTTGGCGGAAAAACGACTCTTTCAGATCGCGTCGGATTTCTTGGCTCCATCACATTATATGAGTGAGAATAGAGAGTTAACTTGTATTTCCCACACTAGTTAACTTGTACAGCTGGTTAGTTTGCCTTGAGTGACTGAAATCGGTCGGGTGGACGTCCTTATCTATAGTAGTATATATATAGTAGAAAAATTATCTAGTTTTTACAGTAGACTCGGCATTAATACCTGGCTAAACTAAATGTAATAATTTATAGCCAGGTATTAAAGCCGAGAAGGTTCTTACGCTCGTAACAAATACTTTATCAACGCGATTTGGTCAAACCACACAATCAATTCCCCATTTAAATGACTTCAAATTATTGAATCTACTTGATACGCCTTTTTTAATTATATAGGAAAACCGATGAGTCATGATTTTAGTTCTCTAAAAGTCGATGTATGTGAGGGAAAGAAAACACTCAATTCGAGTACATGATGTCTTTGTTGGCGTAGTCATGGCGGCTACTAATATATTACCTAGTAAAAAGATAAAATCGTTTTTTTCAAGCTTTATGTTTATTGTATTACAATGTAGACAATAATTTATGGCTAGCTATGTGTCCATCCATCAATCCATAACATTGTAATAAATGTAATGATTGATTCGTTTAGCACTACGATTCCTACTAATAGTATTAAAGCGAATGTTTTTTTTTTTTTTTTGTCCTTTGAAATTTAAACAACTCAATAAACATTTTTTTAGATAATTTGCAAGAGAGATAGAGAGATAATTTTGTAAAAGTGATTGAGTATCATAAACTAGAATGAAAACTACAGGTATAATGCTCGTATGTAGATAATATATTTTCTTAACATTTTTCCTACCCAAAATACGTTCGTGTAAAGTACACTTAAAAATGGTCTAAATCAATCCCTATGTATCCGTATGGATACATATCTGAGCTATTCTTCAGCTTTAAGAGTATCCTAATTTATGTAAAACTTTTCTAAGTAATCGATACGCTTGTAAAGATAATGTTGTTTATTAATACTGATAATAATTATCGTTTTGCGATTAAAAGTGATATAGTCCCTTCATGATCGGCCAGTAGACCGGTATGACGTGTTGTATAATAAATATAGCTATTAAAAGTGAACATGAATAAAAATAAATTAAACACCCCTTCGGAAATAATTGTAACCGGTTCCGTTTCAGCGGGACTTTCTATTGTAAGTATTTTTATTTAGTGACCCGTTTTTATTTTTATACGAATAATTGCAAATAATTATGCGATCGTAAATATTTTCTAGCTTATGAAAGAACATTATTTTTCTATATAATATCCATTTTTAATTATTTGATTTATCTAGGTTACTTAAATAATACGTATTAGTTAATTATGATGCATTGCGAACTTTGTTACTTATGTATTTGATTGCAGTGCTCCCATAATGTTACGTACACTGAATTAATTATTTAAATTATTTAAATAACGTTCAGGAAAAGCTGTCTAAATTTTGTAAAAAAACTTTATTGAAAAGATGAGATAATGAAAACCTAATTAAGATTGATATGAATAGTTATCATAGATTTTCTCGATGAATTTTTGTGATGTATCAATTTCGTTTTTATTTCTACTCAAAAAATTTATGCGTCACCTACTTAATTTACTTCCGCTTGTAATTATCATTCCAAGCAATTATAGATTATTTTTATACTTACGTCCATAGATTACTTTTTAAATGATGTTTGATGAATTCTATTATTATTAGTATTTTTTTGTCATAGCGACATTTTTTATCAAAATCATTGTAAACATAGAAGACGTTTTCTTCTTAGTAATCCCAGTTCAATATTCAATTTTTTTTTACAAATATATAATTTTTGTTTTACATATAGAGTAGCTAGCTTCATCTACTTTGTTGGCTTATCGCTTTTAATCGATTTATATCTTCTATGAATTGATATGCACACTTCGTCACACTTTAGCGATGTTATTGGACGTATTGAATGCTACGTTACATTTGTTATGCTATCGTCATCTTTATAACGTATGATTAGTCATAATGTATGTTACTTACTAATTACATCTTATAAATGTATACGTATCTTTCTAAAAGATATACCTAATTAATTATAAATATACTCAAACTAAACTGTATTCATCACAATGGAGCAATTATTATATCAAATTAGGATATCAATTGTCTTTTCATTCACCTGGGAGTAATAAAAACTTTGATTTAAAATATAACACCTCATCTTGTAGCGGTGACAGGAGGGCTGTTCCTTTTTCACCCAGAGGATCGAAATTGCGAATGAAAGAGGTGGTCATGGGTTTTATAGTAGCTATTTTTTATTTGTGTATGTTTACGCTTTATTGTCTCGCATTTCTGGAAATGCGTCAGTCAAATCAATTTCATTCGATGCGTAATTTAGCGAGATGAGCTTCTTTACATTCCGATTAAGTCGTAAAATATTATGAACTATTGTAACTATATATTGTCTCTTATAGTGTAAAATATACGTTGATATAAATAATGCAATGTAGGCATAGCAAATGTGCTTTTTTCTAAATAAGAGCTACATGAATCTCGGTTTTTTGCAGATTCTATCGTTGACAAATATAGTGCTATGTATACTAGCTCTAATATTCCGTTACGATTGCAACATCGGTAACTTGGCAAATTCTACGGGCGCAGATTATTTCTTGGTAATAATTGCCAAAGTTTATGTTCAAGGTGAGTATTTTAATCGCAGATAATGTGCTTAATAATGAAATGGTCCGCTAGACGACCTTAAATTAATTAATTATTATTTTAGTTTCCGATTACACTAATGTTAACAAACATACACTATACTAGTTATTATTATAGCAATAACAGTTTAATTCGCCTATTAATTGAAACCTTCAATTACGTAAACAATTATGTTTGCAAATGATCGTGTCGGGGACTCGTTGCTTTTTTTTTGTTTTTAACAATCTTTTTACCATTCTAAGCAGCTATGATTTGAAACAGTATCTATTTAATTTTAACACGAATATATTTGATATTGAAATCCTAAAGTTTAGTGTTATTATCAATATAAATGTGTTGAAAAATATATATAAGTTCATATACCTCATATGTTTTCCTTAAAACTGTAATGTAATATGTTTTCTTCGTGCATAAATCTGAAGTATGAGATACTTAATTGCAGTTTAAGTCAAACGTATCCAGTAATAATTGGTTGAAATTGTAAATAATATTAATTGCGTTTTCAGATGAAACCTGCAATCCGTTGTCTATAGAAAACCTTACAAAGGTTCATTCAATCTTTATATTAACAATTATTATCTTGGTCTTTGCCGTAATTAATCTCGTCGCTTCCATTGCATTAATATCAGGTAATTTTTAATTTTAATTAATCAAAACAATTTTTTAGTCAAATTCCGTTTTTGATAAACAGTTATTTCTGTAAATAGATTATACGTTTTAAGAAATAAATTACGCAAATTAATTGTTATCCAGTTGTAAGCAAGGAAGAAGGTCCCGCTCAATACTTGGACATCGTCGCCTATATATACGTCGGTGCCTGCTTAGCTTCCTTAGTAGTTGATCTAACTCTAGGCGTACACTTTGGTATGGACTATCAAACTGTGAATGACCTTTTGGTATGTTCTAATAAATTTTAAACATAATAAAGTTTAAGGACATTCAATTATTGAAGAGGAAATACTTCGACTTTTTTCATAATTTAACCAATTTTCTTACAGAGTTTATATGAGCCCGGTTTGGCATCGCCTAACTATCAATTAGACATGATTCGTCTGGGAGCTTTTCTACTTATGACTGTATCGCTCAAGGGATTTATTGGTTATGCAATAAACATCGTTCTTCTCATCTTACTAGTATCGTACATTATTGAATATAAAAAAAGAACACATGAAGATGAGGTACTAACCTTTTTCACTCACTTACATATTATTTACTCAATTACATATAATTACAAGACTTACTACGTTTATAAACTATAATTTAAAATTAACTAAAATAATTTATATTTTAATATTTTAGCATCCAATCCACAAATTAGGAGTATTAAACGCTTTCGAGTGAGTAATTTTCATGCTGTAATATAAAAAAAAAGAAATATATATTTTTGTAAGTTGATAAGTAACGCATATTTTGATTATCACAGCTCACCAAAAAGATATGAAGATCCTTGGAATGCTCAACGCAATGATGTATTTATGGGTATAAGGGCGTAAGTATTTTTTTTATTAAGGTACTAGTTCACCTGCTTGAGAGTTCGTCCACGTTACGGGAAGTATAGCTTTTTTAATTTTTTTCTTTTTATAAAAAGTTGATGCTGACTTTTACCAAAACGGGTACTACTTTTCTCAAGAGATACCACCGAAGAGCATTTGATTTTTGTGTATATAGATATCGCAATACTATTGTAATAAAATATTATTTTTGTATTGTATTTGCAGCTGTGTTGTAGTTATTTTAAATATACACCATAGAATTTCGTGAGTTGCAGAAAAAGCAAATATTTTTAAAATTACTAATTTATTATTTTAATCCATCTAGGTTATTTGGATCATCATGAATTCATCTGTTTAAGTTTCTGCAAAATTGAAGTTGGTTTAGGTTTTTGTGGCACCTGCGAATTAATATCGCTTAAATGTGTTTATTTTATTTATTTTTTTGTAAAATATTATGTATTCGTGAAATTTACTAATTGTGGGCTTAGTTCGTCAATTTATTGTAAAAGTACATACTTTATTTTTAAAAAAAATTGTTATTTTATCCGTAGTTCTTCGTTAAATCAGCCCCATGAGGAAGAACCTCATCATGTTCCAATGAGAGGAAATCCTTTGAACCATGACAATGCGAAGTATGTCACGACATAAGTATCAATAAATTTTCATTAGATTCGCTAAGAACATATTTTACCATTAATTAAATCCTTTTTTTACATTCTAGTAATACGAAAAGAATAGAAAATCCATGGAATTTGCACCGCAACGATATGTTCATGGGATATCCCCGGGGGTAAGCGTTTATTTCATTAAATAATAGGTCTTCCTTTAATGTTATGATGTGATAATATAGACCTGTTAATATTATTGTTGGTCAAGATTTTCTCAGTAGTAACTTACGAATGCAGTGTTATACTCTAGTTTAGCGCAGCTAAAGCTAAAGCTTGTCTGGTCTCATTCTGGTCTGTACATATTGCCTCTTCTTTGACTGTGAGAGTGAGGAAATAACTTTATTTGCTCATACAGGCCAGCATATAAATTATCTCCTGCTTAGTGGCTTTACGAGAATCGCCAATATGTGAAACTTGGTACGAGAATCGCCAATATGTGAAAATTTATATATTCGAAAATATGATTAATATTATCTGTTATAAAAGTAACAATCCCTACATTGCACGTATTTTATGCTTTGTTTCACAAGGCCTCAAGTGAATCCAGCGTTCAATCATGACGATGAACCTCCAAGAAGTCCCATAAAAGAAAACCATTTGTCTGATTTCAAGTAAGTAGTTGCTTTTTTCATTAGTTATAGCTTTGTCATATTAAAATTATGCTGTTATATATTTATATGTAATCATAAAAATATAATATATGGAATAAGCTCCAAACCTTCTCCTCAAAAGAGGAGAAGAGGCCTTAGCCCAGCAATGGGATATTCACAGGCTGTTACTGTACTGTTACTCTATAAAATATACATCCATACAAAAATAATGTAATACAAATTATTATTAAAATAACCATTTATTAACTAAAATATTTAAATTAAATAATTATTATCAAATAATAGGTATAATTTTATGTATATATAATATCTGATCCATAAGAGGCATCATAAATTATGTTTACTCTATTTGATAAACTATCACATGGAATTTTATAGAAATCATGAGCGTTCAAAAGACAAATATTGGCACTAAGTTGTAATTATCGTATTTTCTCAGGAATAATAAACGTCCAGACACATGGCTGCACAGTCAAATTGGTTCTGGGACAGGTATAGGATCACGTCCGTTTTCATACCTTGAGGAACCAAAGCGGCCTATAGCTGTGAAGTCACCTACAACACCTACAAATGATCCACAATGGCGTCGTGACGCTTGGCCTCCCGCGCCTCCAGTACCTGACCCAGACTACAGTCCTCCGCCTCGAAGACTAAAGTCGGCCCTCAAGTATCCATAGAATTTAAATAATACGAATAATTTTTACCTCACAAAACCGAACCATTTCTTTTTTTCAATTTATTTTAAACTTATAATCTGTAAATCAAGTTAAATAAAAAATTTATTAGGATTACAAGAACTTTTTCACCTAAAAGTACTATATTTATATAGGTATCTATTCTACTTTACAATATTTTATGATGCAAATATAAATACTTATTAATTCGGGAATTATAGTAAGTGGCGTAGATCCTTTTCAGTTGTTTTTTTTATCTTGCGTAGTCCTTTGAAAGAAAAGTTTGTTAACTTTTATAAATCTAAAATCTACATTAAAACCTTAAACAAATACAAATAAAAATTAAAAATATTTTCTATACAAATCGTGACCGCGTGGAATGGTGGCAAGAATGCTAGCAGTATTTCCCCATTGAATCGCAATTCCGATTCTCTGGGCGAAAAATGAACCAGCCCACCACCAGTAGAGGCAATAAGACGGAGTGTAATATTGGATGAAATTGCACTACTCCAAGGTCCAAGCGTTTATTAATTAAGCTTTTATTCTAATGTTAACACACTTTGCGTTACCCATTTTCATCTCATTCGGTATATATTTATTCGTAGCTAACATTTTGAGGGACAGTAGACACGATAGCTAAATAATTGTTATGATTATTATAGACCTTTAATGTCCCAGAAAGTGTTAAAAAATAAGATACAAAACTGGATTAAATATGTAAAAAAAAATAAAAGTTAACTAGTGTAGGTGGTAGATTAAAAGTGATAAAGAATAAATTCAATATTTTAAAAAAAACATGACGTATTATATTTGTCTGTTTGTCTTTTGACTTTGTCTATTGACAGGTAACAGAGATGGGTAATAAGGTTAAGTAACACGGTTATTTATTTATCTACTTATTTCTTCTTTAGTTAAAAAACCTTCATTATTTTATTTTTACTTATACAATATTAATGTGAATATTATAAAACCATTGTCAGTCGGCAAGTCGTTTCTAATTGGCTGATTCTCACGTTATGTTTGTTTTGTTATTTAAATATATTTTTAAATATTTACCTTATATTTTTTTATAGATACCCCATTTTCGCAATTAGATGTATCTTTTGACTTGGAGAGCCAATATGTGAAGGTATTTTTATTTTTCCTTTATTTGCACAAATATGTTAATTAAAGTAAACAGCAAATACGCGTTACTGTCTTGTAGGTTTTAATGTAACCTAACCAGTGACACTGTCAAGACGATTTGAGTTTATTTAAGTGATCATAGACAACCAAAGGCGACGTCTACTATCCTAAATATACTGAAATATATATATATATATATATATATATTTCAGTCTGGTTCCTTTGTGATAATTTTTTTTTCAGTTTCTTTGAAATATGTTCCTAGTTGTTATGCATTTTTGGAGAGCTAAGAAAACGGTTATGTTTTTAAAATAATCTGCAAGCCAAGTTTCATAACGTTTTTTTTTGTTTTTAAGGCATTTTAGTGGAAAAAAATCTTAATAAAATATTGAAACAATATCATTTTTCGCCTCGCATTTTTGAATTTGGACCGATAATTTTGGTTTAAAGATTGATAAATAACAAGTATTTAATTGTTTTTATAAATCAGAAGAAAAAATGAGATTTAAATTGATACTTTTTTTTAAAATAAATGTTTGATAATGCATATTTGACTTATTTTAAAAAAAGCAAAAAAAACATGATAACTTAAAAATGGTTCACTTTTGCATTATGCATATAGGGCTTAAAATTATCGCAAATAGTCACCATTATCACCTCCTAACGGGAATACGTCGAATTACCAATAAACCTGTATATTCCAAACTCAAGAGGAGTAAAGGCAAACACACTACTTTGATATTGAATTGAATAATGTATTTACTCGGTGGTAGAGCTTTGTGCAAGGTCGTCTGGGTAGGTACCACCCACTCATCAGTTATTCTATCGCAAAACAGTAGTATTTGGTATTGTTGGAGATCCTGGGTTCAAATCCCAGGTCGGACCAATAAGAAGTTATTTGGTTTTTCTGAAAGTGTGTACACTCCCGTGCCTCGGAAAGCACGTAAAGCCGTTAGTTTTGCGCTTGAACTATTTCCGGTATCGTCAGATTGCCGTGCCACTTGTGTTTCCGCACACACTTGTTGCACTATAATATGTACTGTGCAGTTGGTTAATCTCTCTTTAGATTGGCTGCCGCAGCCAAAATCGGTCTGGAGATTGGAGGACATTATTATTTAATTGAACGAGATCTTGAATAATGTATGATTTTCATTATGAATTCGCTTAAATTGGCGTTTTGTTATCGAAATGTTGGAACTAGTTAAGTGAAGTAATGTTTTATTTCTATTATTATTATTATAAAATACTATACTAATATTATAAAGAGGAAAGATTTGATTTTTTGTTTGTTTGTTTGTTATGATTTAACTCAAAAAGTACTCGCCCAATTTTAAAAATTATTTTACCTACAGAAAGCTATATTATCAGCGAGGCCCATAAGCTATATTATATTTTCAAAAAGTTAGAGACCCCAAGAAAATTGAAATAATGATACCCAAGGTATTTTTTTTCTATATATGTCATTATTTGGCCAACGCTGCGAAAACTATTGATGATACCTAAAATATATATACATGTTGTTTACGTCGTCCACGCGTTACGCTCTGGTTCCATTCGTATTTACCATATTTATCACATATTCTACCGCCTAACAGTGATATTTAGCATTGTTGTGTTCCGGTTTGAAGGGCGAAAAAGCCAGTTTAACTAAAGGCACGAGGGACAATTTTCAAGGGCAAAGTTTCCAAGGTTGGTGGCGGTGACGCATTGGCGATGTAAGGGATGGTTAATATTTTTTATAGTGCCAATGTATATGGGTGGTAGTGATTACTTACCAATATTAAAAAGAAAACAAAGAAATGACCACCTTTTTCAAAAGGTCTGTCATAATGTGGGACGAATGTATATGAGCCACCACTCGCATATAGAAGCCGTAGGCAGAATCTAAGAAATCAATATTATGTAAACGCATTAAAAAAATACGCAGGCGTTGCTTTTTGCATATATATTATTATATGCCCCTAGCACTTTACTGTATGGGCGAATAGATCGTTTGGCAAATGTTTTTATCTTATTGATTAAAAAATGCACGGGATAAAATTTTTATTTTACCCATACGAAGTCGTGTTGGGCAGCTATTGCAAATAAATATATTATATTCATCAATAATAGTTTGTCACTTTTTTTTGCACAATATAGCAGAGGTTTTAACAAATCCTTACTCGAAATAGAAATTCCTTCATCGATTATAATTTAATAATATTGAGTTTATTTTATGAAATGTGTCTAATTATTTTATAGAAGATATTATTTTATAGAAACTATTATAAATTCATACTATTTGTTTTTGCACAGTGAATGGAAGTGTCTTTATAATCTTTTGTTGAGTTGTTAACCATAAAAACTTGTTTAAATACTTCACATTTAATTAGGAAAGGGTATTGACTCAGACCCAATGCAGTTTTTACATTCTAATTATAAATATAGAAAGGCATATAAAGCCAGTGCTTCCCCTATTTTACTATATTATATAACGAGAAAACAATATATTGTACAATTAGGGTTTAAACTAATAAGGCAATTTACATATGTCGCAGATGACGAGATACATCGTTTCGCTTTTGGGCGCGATTTTACGGAAGAAGTGGAAAGGATTATTTAGTTAGAGTTTCTGCTTAGTGGGTTTGAAAAAGACGGAACTGTTTTTTTATTTTCTGCAATTTTTTATTTTTTAAAGACTTTCACACGTGTCTTATCGTCGTAAATATTTTAAGTATAAAGTAATTGTATTCAGAAATATCATTTAATCTGCGCGACAAATTTAAATTTATTGTTGCCTTTTTTAATATGGCTTTATTTTGTGTTTAAATATGATTACAAAATTTACAATTTTGATGGATCGGCAACACTCGCTGTCTAAAGGGTGCCAACACTGTCTTCCGCTTCCTTTACATTTTAGTGGATCAATAATGTCATTAATGTCCAGGCCCCAGCCAGACAGACTCCAGTGGGCGCGGGCCGCGAGGCAGTTGGGGCAGTGTCTGTAAAATCTAACGATTTTATTCGTCTTCCTTTTTTTTTTTATAAATTGAACTGTGATTTTGCGACATTTATTACTTTTTAAAATCATAATGGTGCAATATTTGAAGTTTAATTTTTATCTTCTAACACTTATTAAACTCCAACATTTTTCTACTTACTTTTTTTAATCAATACAAAATGGGTGCCGACAATTGCGTTACTTCTAACGCATTTGCGGTAGTTTTAAAGACGACTGAGCACTTGTTTAAAATACGCAAATTTGTTATAATCTATTGTGTCCGTGTGTAGAAAGACTTATATGTGGAACCAAAATGAGGTTTCATAGAAGATGTGGTGATAGAGTGACTCTTTTACACGAAAATACGACGGCTGTTAGAAATTTTGTAGAATTTAATCATGGCTTGATATTAAGTGCGGAACCGATCTTAGATGATGTTATATTTGAAGTGTGCATTGATAGAAAGGTAGGTTAAATTATTCTTATATTTTATAGTTAAGAATATACATATAACATTACTATTGAAATATTTTTAGGATACAACAGATATAGGCTCATAAGAACAAAGGTCTTGTCTATCATTCAAAAATCTGCATCGTGCATTTACACATTTTAAATTTAACTAAATTTCTACAGAATATATTTAACATTTACTGAGTCTATAAATCTTAAGTAAAGCAATATTAAAACGTTAGCCTGATACTATATGGATATATTTTGTACCCCAGTGTTGAAACTCATATTCAAAGCGCTAATTGTCTAATTATCTTTTGAAGGTTAATGTTTGGAATGGTAGCCTAGAAATTGGTGTAACAACTCTTGATCCTGAATATATGGAACTACCCGCAACAGCTACTAAATTGAGGAACACAGCATGGGTAATAATTTTTACATATTGCATACTTCTGTACCTTAAATAATGTTAGGTCACAGACATAACGGTAACTGAAAGAGAAAGCGAAACGAAAATAAAGCCACATAAGAAACTGTTACAAATTCACTAGTTGAAAACTTAACCAGATAGCTCTGGTTATAAAATCATGAAGTGACATGTAAAGGTCTACCTACACTGATATTTAAACTCCTTGGGCAATGACATATTTTCCATCATTGAGGATGACTTCCTGACTGATGTAAACCGCAGTGGTCATAGTCAAGGGCATTGTATTTATTTTAGTACATACAAGTGCAGTCTATTCTCTTAGTCTCTTTCATTTTCATAAATATTTAATAAAAGTAGGAAAAATTAACACTTTAAAAAAATGACTTCAAATCAATCAATGACTTTGAAGTGTTCAAGTTGATTTAGAATCATTTTGAACTAAGTAAATAAAAAAAGGATGCCTACTTAAAATTTGATAAATTCTCTTGAAATAATTAGAAACACTCACACCCTTACAAACCAGAACACAACAATAAGCATTGCGGCTTGGCAGTAGAATATGTAATAGGTGAGTAGTACCTATCCAGACATGCATGCATGTCTAACATCATGTCTACACTATTTTGAAGTAGTCAAAAATTATTTTCTTCAATGTTTCAAAATACTTTGTTAAAATATGACACAATGGCAAACCGGAATGTCTGTTACCTATTCATATTGAAACATTATGCAAGTTTTTTTTTTCTTTTGACTTAGTTTACTACTTATCAGCCCCAATAGGTAGGTAATAAGGACATAGGGCGTGGTTTTAATAAACAAAACCAATTATTTCCAATGTTTTTTTTTTTTTTTTTATGGTATAGATTGGTGGACTGGCATATGGGCCACCTGTTGGTAAGTGGTCACAAACGCCCATAGACATTGGCAGAATAAGAAATGTTAACCATCGCTTACATTGCCAATGCGCCACCAACCTTGGGAACTAAGATGTTAAGTCCCTTGTGCCTGTAATTACACTGGCTCACTCACCCTTCAAACCGGAATACAACAGCACCAAGTACTGCTATTTTGCGGTAGAATATCTGATGAGTGGGTGGTACCTGCCCAGACGAGCTTGCACAAAGCTCTACCACCAAGTAATTAAATAAATTAAATAAATTTTAAATGTATATATAATATCCAGCTAAAACACAAATGATAGGGAATAATTACAATGATTAATGTACGAGGAGCAGGTATATTAAATTGAAATTTGACTTTAGGGCATTGTCTAAAACAGGATACTTCCTGGATTACCAATTTCTGGACTGTCAATCAAACTTACATAGTTATAACACCGCATGACTAAATATTTCAATACACTACAAAAGAATTAAATAACATAATTTGGGCCTATATTGAGGCCCTAATGTTCTAGATACCAGGCAGCTTATACCAATGATAAGTCAATACCCTTATAGGGATACTCACCTGTGCTAATGCAGAGGCGAGTATCCCTATACGGGGTTGAGTATTAACTCAAATTGGCTTCAGTGACAGCTCATGCACACACTGGTGTCAACAGTAAAAATACAAATATTCAATTCAAATGAGACTATCAATGTTTATAATAACTATCCATAAAATACGAACAAAGCATGCAGACCTTCATAATTGTGCCTGTAGGCAGTGGTTAGTGGGAATGGCGGGTCGAAAAGTGACACTTTCACCAGATTTTAATTCAATGATGCATATTTAATGCTAGTAAGATAAAATGATATTAAAATAATTTTATAATAATAACTGCACTAAATCAGTAGTCTAATAAGACCATAAACTGAGACTGATCCATTAATGCAGACGGAGACCATAAACTAATGACAGTTCAACGGTTTAGTAGTTACGATTTGTCAAATTTTGGATACATATCGGACCTAAGCCTGAAGAAAAATAAACCATCATTAAAAACATTTATTTCTTAAATAGCTAAATATCAAACTTGTTAATAATAATAATAACTGCAGCATAAATACAAAAAAAAAGTAGGTATTTCCTTTTAGTATACAGTTACCAGAGTACAACAGTGTCTCTGCATACCTGCAATAAAGATTATCACCGAGCTTGTGGACAGTATGTTTGATTGTATCATTATAAATTCTATACAATATGTACTGTTCTTATAAATTCATTTTTTGCCCTCCTTGCTTAATGAAATTGTTAAGTTCAAATAAAGATGTAATTCTTTTTTATTATTTTTCTTGGAGTAAAATGAAGGTTCAATAATTTCAAAAAGATAACAAGTGTCAACGCTTGTGTCTCAACACATTGGATCAATTTTTAAATAATCCCTTAATAAGTTTTAAAAGTTTCATAATTATATCCTTGCGTATACATTTTTATAAATCAGAGAATTTATAAAAATGTGTATGTATGTATATGTGTGTAGTCATATCGTATGACTTCCCTGTACTAATAATTAATTTTAACATAAAAAAAATACATGTTATGTACATATTTTTAGATTATGTCTGGAAGTTCAATAGTGAAAGATGGTGTGACCTTAATAAATTCATATGGTCCCGAGTTGGATACTCTTCACGAAGGAGATACTCTTGGTGTTATGAGATCTAGTAAGGCAAGTTAAATTATTGAAATATTGACATATACATAAATTATATAAATAGTATATGTCTTTTAAATCCTTATTTCTATTAAAATAATAAATACTTAAATAATGTTTTTATTAATAGGGTGAATTGACGTTCTATGTTAACGGTAGATGTTTAGGCATTGCAGCGAGAGATCTACCATCAAGGCTGTTCGCTGTAATTGATTTATATGGACAATGTGTCCAGGTGTCAATAATCCACACAAATGGCATGCGCACTATCATGGAGAACAGTTTGGATCAAGTATGTGTTTATGTGTTTCTTATATTATATATATATATACACTAGTTACCCGGTCCGACTTCGCATGCGTACATCGCATTTGATATTATATCCTTCGTAGTAATATGATTTAATAATATTATATATTTTTTAAACTATAAACAAATATTATAATGAAATAATATATTTCGGGAATTCATAATCTCGCTAGTTTTTATAGATAATATTTCGATATTTGGGTACCTTTATTAAGTCTCATTAATTACTTATTTATAATAAAGCGTACACACTTGTTATTCATGCTGAATTCAACTGTGTGTATTTCATTACTCCATTTGTTTGATCACACAGTAAAATCAATTATTGTAATTGTTGAAATTTTTATTGCAACAATGATGTTTGCATTTTCAATTTAATTGAATTAAATTAATCCTTATATAAAAACAATCGTATTAGCTTCTCATTGAAACATCGTACAGCTTATATCAGTGTACATTTTGTAACGTAGTGATTCTTTAAGCTAAAATAGTTTAGGATTCGTAAAGATCATGTATTTGTAAAATCGCACCGTCACGTATTCAATCGCGAGCTGTAGAACAGGACGATCAATAACCTGGAGAGGGTGCCGCCCCACGGTGACGCGCGAGGTGAACCTTTCCCGGCCGGCTACGACCTCTCCCGGGCCGGCTACGACCGGCTACGACCGGGGCAGCGGCCTGCAGTAGCCTATATAAATTCTATATAAATTCTAGTAGTTTAAATCTGAAAGATAAAGGACTATCTAATCTAACGGAACATACGTTCTTAAACGAAACTAATATTTCCTGATATTAGCGTGTTTAAATATATAAACTAAATGTAAAGCTATTTACATTGACACGCGTAGGCTGTTATTTCACAGTCCTTAGGCTAGTCAGGAATACATGAAGGCAGAACTACGAGTAACGATAATATGTAATGTTGTAGATAGAAGAGGATCCCAACAATGATGATACTTTAACATCGAGCGAAGATGCAGTAGTACCGGACTCATCGTGTCCTAAAGACCAAAATGAAGTCTATGTTTCGATGCCGCTAGACGCGTCATGTGCTACGGGTAAGTTCTCGTGCCGCAGCGATTATTTTAATGTTTAGTACAAATATTTTTATATTGACCGTTCTGTTTTACAGTTGCTCATGATCGGTTAAGATTCCATCCCCGATGTGGGATATTAGTGAAGCTTTCAGCCAACAGCAAGTAAGAACATAATTATTATTTTTTTTAATTTTGATTAGGATACCGTACCTAGTAGTAAATGATAACATTTGAATGTTAGAAACTTTAAAAATTATTGTTTTTTTTTTAAGATCTGCGGAACGGGCACGGCCCTTAGATGACTACAATAATGGAGTGGTGATGACGCACCGGCCGCTATACGATGATGAGCTCTTTGAAATACGTATAGACAGACTCGTAGACAAATGGAGTGGAAGCATAGAGGTAGCTTTACTAATTCAAAATTGTTTTTTTTTTTTTAAATTGAACCGACTTAAATATTTCCCTTTCTCATAGGATGTTGAATGTTTCAACATATCATTATTTATATAAACGATCGCCAGTAAAATATACCCGTTTTATACCAAATACTTACGCTTAAACTTGGTCACAAGGTTGGCGTAACAACTCACAACCCAGCAACAATAAGGTTTCCATCAACCATGACGAACATGGACTCTGGAACAATCATGATGTCCGGTTGCAAAGTTCTGCTCAATGGACATGGAACTTGTATGGAATATGGCAACTTCAATCTCGACGAACTGAGGGTACGTAGACCGCCATTATTGGCCTTACTTATAAACGTTATTTAGCGAGCGATCAGTTAAACGATGCCGTGTCCTCTTTAAAATAACAAATTAATAAAGACACAAAGAGATCAAAACATCAGTTTTTAACTAAACAATCGCTAAGCAACGTCTACGTTTAGCCGTATAATTTAAAATGGTCTTTTGGGGTCGATTCCTAGAATGGAGAACGCAGAACTGGTGAGAAGACGGCGGGACACAGGTGGCTTATCACCTGCCGTAGACTGCGATTGTCTGAACGATGACGTTCATATGAATAACACGACAGCAACGATATAACACAAGTGTAGTTTATGTATTTGTGATACTGTAGGAAGGCGACACAGTTGGTATGATGAGGAAAGCGAGCGGCAAGCTGCATTATTTCATAAACGGTATCGATCAAGGTGTAGCAACTGATAAAGTTGAACAGCAAGTGTGGGGCGTTGTCGATCTTTATGGGATGACTGTCAAGGTGAGTGTCAGTTTTCTCGTACTTTCTAGTTGTGATTGGCTTCTTTTTATATATATATATATATATATGTATTAAAATACTCAAATGATTAGCTTAAAATTTAACGCAATTAGCGTTTAATGTTTGCCAATGTTTAGAAGTCGAATATACAATTACATAATGTTTTTTGTAGGAGAACGTGCAAGTATAAATTTTATTAATATGTCTAAGGTTAGTTTCTTTTTTATTTTTTATTAAAGGTATCGATCGTTGATCCATGCGAAGATATCGATAGTAATATCAACAACATTCCAACTGTATCAAGTATTCCGGATGAGCCTGCGCCTAGTAAGCATTAATTATGCAATTTTTATTATCAAACGTTTGTTAAATTAAAAAATAAAATAGTAGCTGCATATGTATATAGTGTAAAGTAATCGTAATATTTAATTTATCGTTTATTGTAAAATGTATTAATTAATAAGTTTTGTTTTTAAGGTAGGTTCATGCCGGTGATAGATGAAGATAGCCTTTTATTTCATACGCTGCGTGATTCGTATGTTATTATTATTAACGATGGTAAGACTGCTCATAGGCCTAAGTGAGTATACCTTTTTTCATTATTACTACATGCTTTTTTTTAATTCTCATTTTAAATTCTAACTAAAAAAAATATGATGAAAACTGAACCTATTAAAATGTTTAGTCGTGATAAATACAACGATTATTCATTACGTTTCAAAGATTTTATCTTATTATATTATTTATAATTTTATACGTAATTGTTCCAATAATATTAGATGCAACCGTGTATTAAAAAAAAAATTGCAATTATGACACGTCTATACTACATTGCTAATAATGATATAAATATATAAATGCATGTTACACGCGTTCAATAATTTCAGTGCTTTCGAATTCTTCAACAATGGCGTAGTGATGACCAACCGAACACTTCGTACGAATGAGCTGTTCCAAGTGCGGCTCGATCTCGTCATCCCCAAGTGGGCCGGAAGCATTGAGATAGGAGTCACGCAGCACACTTCAAATGATTTAAAATTTCCATGCAAAATGAGCAACGTTAAGTAAGTGAAATAGTTAAACGATTTCATTTTTATTTTTAATGTATTAAGTGTTTCGTTTGTGTAGGCGCATTAAGTAAGTAAACTTATAAAGCTGCCAGGTAGTGTCGTGTATTCAGTTTTTTGTCACATTGAGTAGTAGAGTCCTGTGGTTTAGAAGTTAAATGAAAGTTAATCAAAGAAGATAATTTAATGACTCGAAAAAAAAATAAAAAAATCGTTATTCATTTACTTCGAGCGGGCAACAGCTAGGATATCCAAAGACAAAACTCGTATTTGTAATGTCTGGAAATGCAATTTAACTATACCTAAACCTTCTAAGGAAACAACGATACCAGAAAAAAAAATTCACAAAAATTTAAGATATTTGTTAATATTCTTGTTTACCTCTTAAATTAACCCTCAAGCTTATGTTAGGACGACAATAGCCCAAGGGGTAAGGATCGAGCCTGCGACTTTAACATCGCTAGGCGGCCTGTTGACCATTGCTCTATTGACGCTTCAATTATTTAATTTTAGATCAGGCACTTGGATAATGTCTGGAGAAGACGTCATTAGAGACGCGACAATAATCATACCACAGTATATTAGAAATCTAAACCGACTCGTGGTAAGTAATAGTTAAACAAAGTATCTTTCGCTTTTACAATTACAAAGTATAAGGAACGTTTAAATCCTTAGTTCCCAAAGTGAGCCACGAAGGACTCGACGGGGGTCTACGTTAGCGTGACAAAAAAATGGTCGTTCACAATACATAAGCGGGGATCCACGAAAATTCGTTTGCTTTCGATAGTGAAGAATCTATCTAAATCTAATCTACTAAAATGTTGGCTTGACTTAACCTATCAATGTAGGCAGATAACACCGTCCATCGGAACCAGTTAAATTTTGAAAGTGGTCTACGAGAAAATAAATTCTGGGAACCTCTGGTTTAAATAATGAAGCTAAAAAATATACTATAAGATATATAGTATTCAAGAGGAAATTGCATCATAGGTTTTATAGCAATTTAATACCTACTTTATTTATTGATTTAAATTGCTAAGTATCATTTACTTACAACACTAACATCTTGTAACATTGGCGTCGTATTAAATATAGATGTACAAAGTATTTTACAGTTGATAAATCTTACACAGTTCTTTTTATCACTATTTAAGGACTATTTTATGAAGCTGCGAAAATTGTAAGCCACTAGACACTAAATGAGGTTGGGAAGTAACGCTTCGCAAACCCGCAAATCGGTAAAAGTATGTTATTTCATAGAAGTAGACATGTGATTAAATGATATAATTCATCAGGAAGGTGACACTGTGGGTGTTATGAGGAAAGACATGGGTATTCTACACTTCTTTGTGAACGGAGTCGATCAGGGACCGGCAGCTTTTAATATACCTGAACACGTTTTTGGAGTCGTGGGTGAGTGGTAATCACGCAACAGTCGGTGCAAATGTTATAGTAGTTAGTTGCTTAATTTCATAGAAAACTTATACTATCGAGTTATATACGTTACGCTCAAAAAGTAGAAAGAATTAATCATTGGATAAAGCTAAGAATTAATCATAAAATAAATGAAATACGATAATGTAAATCTTTTTGTAGATTTATACGGTCGCGTTGCGCAGGCGACGATAGTTGACGCGTACTATCCACCACCACCGACGTATTCGCCCGAGTCACCGCTCTCGTCTGAATCCAATGCCACTGTCTATCCGTAAGTACATAATTGCTTATATAAATGCACATTAATTAATTTTAATGTGATTTTTTTTTTAATTAATTTGTAATGAATGAGCGTAGAGAGATGTGCTTCCACCGCGTGCACGGACGCAACGCGAGACTCAGCCGCACACGTCTGATCGCGTCGAGAGCGGCCGTCTATTCAGAGTTCAACGACGCAGTACTCTTTAGTTCGAGGCCTTTACGGGAGTGCGATATGTTCGAGCTGAGGATAGACTCCATGGTCGACTGTTGGATCGGCAGCTTAGAGATCGGTAAGGAAATAGCACATCATGATATATCAGCCTTAGTGTTTTTTTGTTTAGTCTGTAATAAAAAAAATCCTTTGTCGAGAACTGTTATTATAATATAAAGCGACTTATAGGTGTAACAGCCATTCGTCCGGACGATCTAGAAGCGAACGGATTAGCTGGTACAGCAACAGATCTCAACTGGGACACTTACATTCTGAGTGGGGCAGCGATGATGAAGGATGGAGAGTGTGTGAGGAGTGGATATCCATTAGATCTCGACACGCTTACAGTGGGCAGTCGAGTGGGTAAGTGGAATTATCAATTATGACCATATTCATACATAAAGGTTTTATAAATAAACAAAATTATATTTATTATAATTAATTTCATAATTATTTGTTCACGTGACTAAAATTTTTGATATATTTCAAAGAGAAACCTCATGACTAACCCTGCATGTGTCAGTGTGGTGCAATAAGCTTCCTCTTGTCAAAACTGTCTCCTTAAAAAGAGTGGACACCTTTGTCAACTAGTGTCAAGCGGGCTGTAACTTAGATTTAATTTCAATATACGACAGGTATGATGTGGCATGCGGATCGAAGTCTCCACTATTATTTGGACGGTATGGATATGGGCAAAGCTTGGTACGTCCCACATCTTAATATCTACGCCGTTGTAGATCTGTACGGACAGTGTACGCAGGTATATATCACTTTATTTAGATACTTGTGATAAACATTGTTTTTTTTTATCATTTTAACTTTTATGACCTAGTTTTGTGAAAAATAAAGAATAATATATATTTAAAAAAAAATTGTAGGTGACAATTCTACAGAATGAAGAAAGAGCGTTCAATTATAATGGTTGTGCAAATTCTGATAATTCGTTACTGAGCCACACGAGAGCGCTGGCAACGCCTCCTCCGCCTTACTGGTAAGTGAGGAATTATTACGAGGTAGGATAACGTAAACAATATATTAAATGGACCAAATAAGAAGTTTGGGGTTGAGTGGAACAGGGTGTAAAGTTCCTTATCTACCATTAAAAACGGAGGATCCTCCGACCAGTCGGGTGTTGGTCTGGTGGGCTACTGCCCGACGGTTGTTGTCGGGTTCTTGTATATATTATGTTCAATCGCTCGGATAACTTTAATATCGCGATGTAGGATACGTCAGTTTTTAGTTTTCGTATGTGGCTATAGATGTCGCTACAAAGTGATTTTATTTTACTTCGAAACGTAATATTTCTGACGCAAAAAATTGTAAATTTTTTTTTATGAGTCCGAATTCAAAATTATTTTTTTTTCGTTTTATGACAGGAGTTTTTCTGAATACTGCGGTGATAATATATGTCTAACGCACGACTGCTCCTTGGCAAGAAGACTCACATCAGATCCGATGACTGCTTTAGTATTCAGTTCTGCTCATCTCGCTATTGGAGAGATATTTGAGGTAAGAATTACGATCATCAGTTGATTCAAGTCTTATATATTAATATGTACGTTTATACAAACATGCTCGCAACATGCACCTTTCAGCCGCCATAACTGTTGGTATGGTAGACCTGTCGGGTTTTGATATATTATTATACGGAACTAGAAAAGCTAAGCGAATACAGAACATCGTTTTTATATAAATGCAAATTGTTGTTTCAGATAAAAATACTAGAATGTAAATTCGGATTCGCGGGTAGTTTCCGCATGGGTGTGACGGATATAAACATCCTGAATGCGCACGTTAACCGCAGCTTACCACCCTCTGTCGGCTGTTTGCCACATTTTACTGCATATATTGACGGTTAGTAGTATGTACACTTATATAACACGTGCAAAATTATATATATAAATATATACGCGAAGAACGCGTATATATTCGTTTAATTCACGACGGAATGTTCATAATGAATAAAAATGTGCCAGTTCAAACCGCTGCTGAGTTTAGGATTAAAAATTGTTCGCGCTTGAACTTAAAATTAATGATTGCATCGCATTGCATCGCATGCATCGATGATTGCATCGCAAACTGAATTGTAATGCAACCCAATGTGCATTACAATTCAGTTTTCTATTCATAATTTGATAGATTACGTAATTGTGCAAACACTCCTTAATTGTTGCGCGCTTGAGTTTCTAAAAACTTTCTGTGCGACCACAAGTAATTAAATTCAAACCGACATATTTTTTTTTGTAAAATTAAATTTATTGTATGACCAATTTATGGAAATTCACAATTTTAAATTAAATAATATTAATTTCCCCAAAATAGTCTAGTATTCTCTGCTAATCTGTCGTAAAATGTAAGGTATCCCATTACCTAAGTAGTATGGTCGAATTGGGTTTAGTTTTCTAGAAAATGCTTTAATTAAAATACTTTAATTATAGGTAAATATATGCGTTATTCGAAGCCGAATTCTCGTCAGCAAGATTTAAAAGTTGTGGTGCCTTCGTTCGAATGGCTTCGAGCTGGCGATCGAGTCGGCTTAAAGAAAACTGTAGATAATCGGGTACTCGTCTATTATAACTGCGAGTTACTGGACACTGCTTTCGAACGAGTGCCTGATGTAAGTTTGATCCAACTAACAATAATATAATAATAATATTATATATGATATTACCGATATAGTATTATTTAATCTTTACAGAAAGTTTACGTGGTAATGGAGATTTATGGATCAGTCAATAAGATCCAGGCGGTCACAAGAAATCCGGTCACTGTATTGCCACAGACGAGTAAGCTTATAATACATTAAAAAAAATATTTTGGTGTAATTAATGAATTTTTATGAGTTGAAATAATTACAGTCCCTAACGACTCGGGAGAGTCGAAGGATTCAGAAGAGATATGTGAGACTCAAGTCAGCGAGACGGTAGAAATGAGCTCATCTACGGCCACGCTAGTCACCGTCGAGCCCCGTCGCAGGCGAGCAGCCTTGCCCTACACATTCCATTACGTACACGGCAAAAACATCAAGCTTTGTAGCTCGGGTACGATTAAATAACACTTTTGAACTTGACAATAATAATTATATTATACAAAGTATAGTCATCATTAAATATTGATAGTCGATGCAATTTCTTATTATTGATTACTATTATCTCTGCTATTACAAAATAACGATATTGACTCAATATATATACTTGATAATGTTATTTATGTTCGCTAAAACATTATGTTCCTTAACATTGTACATAATATTAATATAAGAAATAAGCATCAACTTTCTGCCTCAGTTGCTACTTCACAGGTTTAGTAATTCTTCCGTGAGACGATTTTATAAAGATATTATGGAAATCTTTCATAACATTCAGTTAAAGTTATTTAATCAAATTCCATGTCACTATTAAATGTTTTAAATATGAACTTACTTTTTATTTTTTAAATTATTTAACAATATACATTTTTTTCTCAGACACCGTTGCAATGCGCACGTCGGGCTACCAGGACGGGGTCGCTATAGTTAGTCAACCTTTAAGAAGAGGGCACAGATTTAGGGTGCGTAAAATTGTTATTCAATTTTAGTTTTAGTATATATTTATATAATATTTATTTACATATATACATTATTATAAAGTGCGTAAATTTGAATAATTAACGTGATTTTTATTGTATACTTATAAAGGTTTTCATTGCATAGTTGAGGAGGTTATCGAAAAACAAGTAATACTTAATGTAAGTAATTATTTTAATGCAATCACATTAATTATTCTCATTTTTCTTGTATTTAATACGTTGTCTTATCTGGATGTATTATAATATGCTAGCGTATGTAAATTAAGCTATAGCGATTAGCACAAGAGAGTGAAGGTTTCACCTCTTTTTAGTATTTTGCTTAACATATAATAATAATACAATACAATTCTGCTAATTTGTAAAAAATACGCCTTGCGATTGCGATTTGTCATTTGTAATCTAGTTTTTGTGTTTAATATTTTGATTAATGCTTAAGTAAATAAATGAGTTGGCTTTTGAAGTCACGGGCATCTGTTCGCCCTTGATATTAATTATTTGTCATTACACTGTTTGTCTTACTTAGATTATACTTAAGAGTTTTTACAAGTTAGCATTTTAAAAAAAACCACTGCCTTATGGTTTATCATAAATTATAAGTAAGTTTGCTATTATGTCAATATCGTAAAATGTTGTCTTAAATATGATGCTTAATTTAGTTTCGTGATATTTTCTATTAGATTTTGCTGTAGTTCTTAAACAAATTTTGCTCTTTCCAAGATATATTAATTTAAACGTTTAATGCTATGCGAATTTTTTTTTAAATGTACCTTCATATAGGAGTTTTTTGACGTTTCTTTATTTAAAAAAAAGTTGTATTTATGTTCATGCTGATTAGTGAAAGTAATCTGAGTAAAAAATAAACGGGTCTCCTCGTATTGGCAAAGTAATATTTTATTTTATCTGGTTTTAATATAATCTTGTCTTGCCTTCAGCTTTTAAGTGCCATTGAATTTTAAAAGTAAAGATCAATATATTTATGACCCTTTAATCATTATTTGATTAAAATCAAAAATGATTAATCTAAAGAACAAGGAGTAAAAGCTCGTTCGTAACAGCCTCGATTCCATTTCACTAATCAGTATGAATTATTCTTTATGAAAGTAATCGATTATGTTAAATAGTATATATATCACATCAAAGTTACAAAATCAGTTTTTCAACGAAAAACTGATCTTAGTTAGTAATATTATAAAAAAAACAAAAGAATAAATAAAAGAAAAATGAAGAAGAGAGAAGAAAGAAAAAAAGCAACCCATTATCTTAAAGATAATTTTTGTTAGATTTTGTTTGTTTTTGAATGTTTGTTTGCTTGCTTTTTCGGTTTCACTAATCCGAGTGATACATAATATTCATATAAATGATACACTAGCAGAGAACGGCCGAATAGACCGATTCCTGAGAAGTTTCCTTGTTGTTGTTTCTTTATTCGTTTCTTACTTTTTCGGTTGATTGTTGGGGTAGGGCAAAAAAATTACGAATTATAAATCACGCCATTTGCGCGTGATTTATTTTTCGTAATTGTATAAAAGTTCTTTAATTTCGTTAGGTGAAGACTTTTCTCTCGAAAAAAAATGTACTCTACTTTTTCCGAGAGAAGTCCATTAATGTTTTTAATGGCAATTGATATTCGCAGCTGATCGAATTAAGATGAAATTGAATTATAGATTGCTTAATGTTATTTATGTTTGCTAAAACATTATGTTCCTTAACATTCTGCTGTCCATTTTAGTGGATTGTTGGGGTAGGGCAAAAAAATTACGTAAAATAAATCACGCGCACACGCCATTCGCGCGTGATTTATTTTTTGTAATTGTATAAAAGTTCTTTAGTTAGGTGAAGACTTCTCTTGAAAAAAACTACCCTACTTTTTTTCGAAAGAAAAGTCCATTAATGTTCTTTAATGGCAATTGATATTCGCAGTTCATCGAATTTAGATGAAAATGAATGATAGATTGCCTATCCAAGAGTGACATTCGGCGTCTAGGTGGTTAAAGCTCTGGGTTTAAGTTGGGACTTAGACCCATACCTCGACCTGGGGGTCGAACCAATAAAAAGATTTATTTAGTTTTTCTTTCAAGAAAGCTTCAGTAACACCTGCCCGGATTTTAGAATTAGGAAATGTTACACATCTGATCTCTCAAGTCGTGTACGATTTCTGTCTACGTAAGTAAGATTATAGAAAGCATACCTGTGTTTGTGCACTTGTATCTCCTGCACAGAATTTAACATTTCTTGTCGGTAATATTATTCTGCGAGTGTCGTCATTTATGATTGTATAATTTCTTGAAAGCTTCTTGAAAGAAATAATAACCACCGATCATTTAATATTTTTCATCTATTAGTAAGATTATACTACGAATGTCGTCATTTCGTTTGTTTTATGTTACTTGTTTGGAAGCTATGATAAATGTTACTTGCTTAAAGAAACAATAATCTTCGGTCATTCTGCGAGTGTTGTCTTTTCTATTTGTATGTCAGTTACTTGCAGAAACAGTAATCATCGGTCATTCTGCGAGTGTCATCATTTCTGTTTGTATAATGTCAGTTGTTTTCGTCTTATCAGTAAGATTATACTCGGATTAGTGTCATTTCTGTAATATGTCAGTTATTCAATGTCACTTGGACAATGTCAGTTGTAAAATGTCGGTTGTGTAATGTCGTATGTTAAATATAAGTTATAAAATGTCCATTGCAAAATGTCGGCTGTTAAATGACAGTTGTAAAATGTAAATTATAAAATATCGTTTGTTAAATGTCGGTTGTTAATTGTCGGTTGTGAAATGTTGATTGTAAAATGTTGATTGTAAAATGTCGATTGTAAAATGTCGGTTGTAAAATGTCAGGTGTTAAATTTTGTTGATAAATGTCAATTGTAAAATCTAGGTTGAAAAATGCAGGTTGAAAAATCTCAATTGTAAAAAGTCGGTTGAAAAATATTAGTTGTTAAATGTCAGTTGAAAAATGTCAATTGTAGAACGTGTGTTGTTAAATGTCGGTTGTTAAAGTTGGTGGCTAAGTGTCACATACAGCTATAAAATGACAATTGCAAAATATTCATTGTAAAATATTGGTTGTTAAATGTCAGTTGAAAAATGACAATTGTAAAACGTGTGTTGTTAAATTTCGGTTGTAATAGGTCGGTTGTTAAATGTCAATTGTAAATGTGGATTGTAAAATGTCAGTTGTTAAATGACAATTGCAAAATATCGGTTGTAAAATGTTAGTTGCACAATGTCAGTTGTTGCCTTTGTCTTTGATTTCGGTTGTAAAAAATGACTGTTGAAGTAGAACAATATGTGATTTACAATTTAATATAATCAAATTTAATGTCGTTAATGTATTGTATTGTGCTGCTGGCGAAAAGTATAGGGGGGTTATATAGAGAGGAAGCGACTTATATATTAAAAGAGAAGAAACATACTAAATAATATGTTTCGAAAGGTCATCAATAAGTTCTTACGAGTAATATCGTCAAAACAGTACAGCCAACTTTTAACTACTAAAGGTTATGTGGACAGCAGATATTTGTGATCCTTGTTTTTACACGACAGCCCAAAATGGAGTGTAATTTTTTCATGGGTCATGTATGCTTATGTATGTATGTTCGTTTGTATGTTTGTCTATATGTATGTTTGTATAAAAACTTGTCTATGACTTTCTAAAGAAAAGCATACAGTTTCAAACACAGAAATGTTATATATCCTTTATAAGTCTTAAGTCGCAATGCGAATGTAATATGATTTATCTTGCAATGCGAATGTGTTATATTTTGTATTGCATTGCGAATGTGTTATAATTTGTCTTGCAATGCGAATGTTATATGATTTGTCTTGCAACGCGAATGTTTATATAATTTGTCTTGCAATGCGAATTCTATATGATGTGTCTTGTAATGCCAATGTAATATCATATTGTCTTGTTGGCCTAGTGGCTAGATATAAGACCGCAGACCCCTGGGTTCAATCCCAGGTTGGGCCAGTAAAATGTTATTGGGTTTTTCTGTCAAAACTTCTCAGTAGTAGCCCGGAGTCTGGAAGTTGGAAGTGTGTACAATCCCGTGCCTCGGAAAGCACGTAAAGCCGTTGTGTTGTGCCGTAATTGCAGTTGTGGTGGTATGCCTACCCGTCGGATTATGAGAGTTAGGGAATAGAAAGTGCACCTGTGTTTGCGCAAACACTTGAAAACATATAATAGGTTCTGCGCAGTTAGCTAATCACCCTTGAGACTGGCCGCTGTGGCCGAAATCGGACAGGAGGACAATATTATTATTTATTATTATTATGATGTGTCTTGCAATGCGAATTCAATAAAATGTGTTTCTTGCAGGCGACAGTTTCATATCATGTCATGTCTCTTTTAATGAAAAGTATATTAATTAAAAATTATATTTTAAAATAATACACCCTAAATTTGCGATATTTTCTTTGCGTTGCTCAATTGTCATAAGTATATAGTTATTAGGTGTATTAGTTCGTAAATTTTTACAAAATCTTCGTCTGGTAAAAAGTCGCACAGTACACAAAAAATTAGAAAGTGTTGGTTTTTCCTTAAGTTAAATAACATTTTTTCGATTTTTTCCTACTGAAATAATCTTTAGGAAATATTATATTCTTGAATCGATGACATCCAACTATATTATAATGCAATATATGTTTGTGATAATTAATATTGGCCAGTCCATTTGTGAATAAAAGTTACTATTTACTTATTGACATTAATACATTATTATAGACAATTTATTTGTTAATAAATTGTATATTAAAAATAATAAGAATATAGTTAACGTAATTATATTGGAAGTCTATGGTATTTTCTAACAAATAATTCCAGCTACATTATATTATTACAAACATTTAAATAATGTGTAATATTTAAATATTAATATTAATCATTATTTAAATGTTTTCGGTACGAACACTGGACCATTGAGCTCGCGCTGTGGGCAAAGTAGGTTTCATTTTTATTATATAAATTAAATATTTGTAATTTGTCCAAAATTATCAAATTCTATAAAAAGTAATAAAAAAATTGTCTGTTTGCAAAATTTTCATTCATCAACGTTTTTAAAAATAACATGGACGATTGCGATTTCTCTTATTTTGGCATTGCAAATTTAAATAATATATTTATATGAAATATAAAGGCTAGGGTGTTGACGAGCATTTTGGTGTATGATTTGCTCATGTTTCATATCGATAACGATTATAATTCATACGAAATGTGGATCGATTTAATCCATTTAATTAAATTATTAATTAGATAAGTATAATTACTATAGTAATCTATATTATTTTATTAATATTTATGTATTTCTTGCGACTTACTTAAACTGCGAATTGCTTAGACTTTGCGAATTACTTAGACTGCGATTTGACTAGACTTCGCGAATTGCTTGATATTATGTTAAAATAAATGTTAATTATGATTAAAATATTAATTTTGTTCATATATCTAAACGAAAATATATGTTATTTATCCCCGAGTCCCGAGATTTTGACTCGTCGAGTCGCGTACTAGGATTTTAAAAAGTTTGAGACTACCCAAACTCTAATCATAGCACTATTGTCACTTTTAATAATGTCTTCCACATGAGCAAATCATATAGAAAGGACATGATCGAAATTATATGGACATAGGGAATAGCCTAGGTTAAAAAAATGTGCAAGCAAGTAGCCAATTATGTAGTTAATTAATTAATGACTCTCACCTTTGAGGAATTTCGGAATGAAACTGATTTTGTACTTACGACTTTGTATTTTCCCACTGACTTTTGTTTTGCCTTCAACACAGACTAAGCTGATTTCAGTTTACATCTTACCTTACAGCTTGTTATTTTTAATTACATATATTTTTTCAATAATTTCAATCCTTGAGTATATTTCATTATAATTTAACTAAAATATGTTGTTTATATAAAGTTGATCATTTCTTACTTACATTCATTTAATAACCCACTCGTTCAGTAATTTCCTCCTTCCTAGTCTCAGGTGTTGTGTCAAAGTTGCTTATTTACTTTCTTTACATTTTATAGAAAACTTACAATCGTTTGCACATTAAAAATGTAAATAATAAATGTACAATAATGGTAATATTAACAGTGACAGCTTAGCATAGCTTGTCACAATTTAACAAGCCATTTTAACTTGTTGTTGTGTAAAGAATAAATGTAAAAACCGATATTTTATTATTATAAAAACATAGAAGTCTGGAATGACTTATTTAATTGTGAAGGCATCTGAAGGCAGACAGAAAACAATACAATGACTATTTTTAATGTGATATTTATTCCGAAGTTCTGATAAGATATTATAGAATGCAATATTATTCGATTAGATTTATTTTTTGGTAAACTGCCGTAAGTCTGGGCCTTCTGGCTGTCTGCGGGGCGCGGGGCCCGGCGTGGGAGCGTTCGTAACTATTTAGCTTCTCGCTGCCGCTGTCTGCTGAGAGTAACTGACGGCGACAGAACAACACAACATTATCTTGTGATATAGTCCAAGATTTTTAGACTTTCGCTCTGCATAAAATTCCGCCTCTCGATTTTTCGATTGGATTTTGTTAGGGGGTACCCTCTAAGTATAAAACCGAGCTTTTAGTTAGCCGCCATCTTGAAAAACGTCGATCTGCAAACATCCCGGAAACGGTGAATTATGTTAAAAATAGTAGAAGTAGAAACCTTGTACGTAGAGGATAAAATTATAAATATTTTCCGGTTTTATACTTAGGGGGTACTACCTAACATTATCCAATCGAAAAATCGAATAGCGGGATTTTATGCAAAGCTACCTTTTTTAGAGCTAAAATTCCTGGACTAATATGTATGAATTTTCAACTCTGAGTAACAAAAAACTCAACAGTTGCCAGAATATATTTATATAGCCCTGACGGGTTAGTCAAACAATATATGGCTTTACCCTAAAAATTTACTGTCAGCAATTTATTGCTTAAACCTTTAAAAGGATGCAAATAAATTCAAACTAGAGATCAAATTCCGCTGATAAATTAGCTGAGTTGTGAATTTGATACGCAAAGAATATCGATCAATTGAAACATTCGAAATTTTTTTTAAATAAATTATCACATTTATTATTTACCATACGAAATAATAATATGACATTTCAAGTCAACTTGGAAAAATTGGTTGAATAAAATTAAATTTCCTAAAAGTTTGATTTCGCCGAAAGTCAATTTAGTCTAAAAGTGCTGATGAAAAATATTAAACCACTACTCCATATTGAAGCACAATGAAATAACGTTTACAAGAGTAGCGCCGCGACGAATAATGTGTTTTCGTGACTGATCACAAAATTCTCCCACAAGCGTGGTATAAGGTAAAGCAACCAACCCACAGGAAGAAATGTTGAGAGTTCTACGTGAAGCGGTTGTAATTATTTTAGAAGACATACGTACCAAACCGTATGATGCGAAATTGTGAACCCCCTACCTTATTGATGACAATCAACAAAAATAAGAATAATTAGAAGCTATGCTCAATCTCAATTGGCTAAACATTATGAATTTGTGATTAACATAGAAGATGAATTAATACAAAAAGATCTTATAGACAAGACCTAGAATGTTATGAATCAATAGTTTATTATTGAATTATCGCAAGATACTCGTACATCATCGGAATGTTCAAAAGAAGATTATTAAAGTCATGGAAAAGATTAATGAAAATATATACATTTTTTTGCTTCTTTTAATTCGTACGCGATTAATGCAGGCAAGCTTACGGCGGCAAAATCATTTTCTTGCACATTTATTTTTACTATTAGGTTATTTTGGATCATGTCCTTTTACTCGCAATCCCTCGCCATAGCGCTTAATGCAAATAAAGGCTTAAAAATATATGTATTAAATTCGTCGTTATATTTAACAGTTTCGAGTGGATAAAATAGACGACAGCTGGGATGGCAGTCTTTCCATCGGCGGGGTTCCATGTTTGCCTATCGAAGCCGTATCTGAATGCGCTATGCGGCTCGACCCCCCAGCCTGGATAATATCAAGCGATTTAAAATTCAATGGCACCAATGTAAGACAAATATAATAACTTAATTAGATTTTGTTGTATAATTATGATTTCAAATTTAATATTTCATTTTTGGGTCCTAACAAACATATAATATATATATATATTTGTAAAAGCAATGCAATAAAGAGAGATGAGCAGTACTTAAATATTATTTAAACGGGCCATGAATAAAACAAAAGTTTCAGACTAATGGGAATAAAATATTTCATATTTTTTGCAGTTAATCACACACGCAGCAGCCGTATTAGAGGAAGTGGCGGAGCAGTCTGTGCTGACTTTACATTTTAGATTCAACAGTGAGCTAGTGGTAGACATTGATGGTAATGTTGTAGGCATCATTGGTGCGGTTCCACGGACCTACAGCCATGTCTATCCCCTAGTTGACCTTTATGGAAGAGTTTCCCAAGTAAGTTCCCATTTATAATTTGACAGAAACTAGATAAAAGTTATTTTATACATTAGCTTATATTTAGCTGAAGTACGTTCATTTGAATTTAACTTTTTCATGATACTTTTTGATGATAAAAACATGGGATATCAATTTATAGCAAAGTTGATTTTTTAAGATTTATGATAGCAATTCAAATTTTATATTATATAATAATAATAGGTATCAGTGCTGCTCCATCCGTACACGGTGGTAACCGGGACATCCCTCGATCTACCTGTAATAGCTGAAAACCGCCGAGAAGAAGAATCCTCGATTGAAGTCAACGTAGAGGACATGCAAGACGAAGACCAACCAGTGACGGAACTTGTTGAAGTACGACAGCGGCGAAAAGCGAATAAGGCATACAGTCACGATAACCTAATGGAAAACTACGACCCTGTGATCATTCAACCGGGAACAAGTTCACAATCAGAAGGACGTGTTCCTGATAATGAGATAAGAAATAAAGAAATTAAAAATCAAACGCCCTGTCGGACAATGCATCATAGCCTTATTCTGACTCACCCTGCTAGTAATAAGGACAATTCGTTTAGAAGTGTCCAAAGAAGTCATTCAACACACGATTTCTGTCGCGTGTCAGAATCCTCACTGGTCCGAGACACGCTACGATTTACATTTAGCTCCGGACACCAAGGAGACGACAATGAAATACATGACCAGTTCTGTGACACGAATATCAGGCACAATGATCGCTATCCCGAGGCAAATGACGTTGATAATTTAGATAATGAAATAATGGATGCTCTGACTCTAGAAACGGGAAATTTACCGGATTTGACCGAGGAACAGTCGTCTTCTATAGACGAGTCGACGCGCCGCGACGATTTGTGCTCAGAACCGTTGACGGCTGAGAACTTGAACTATCTCAACAGGATTCTATGCTTAGATCAAGAAGGCATAGAAGGTCAAAGTCTAGAAGCTGAATGGGAAGCGTTTGGAGAAGGCTGTGAACATCTTCATCTTGTTTTGAAGTATTGGAATTTCTTAGTGCTGCCTTATCCAGAGTTGAGACAGGCGGTATCTTGGGGTCAGGTTAGGTGCTACTGTAGTAATTGTCAACCTGACGCGCAACCTCCTTTGGCTGGTAATTATGATTTATTTATATTGTAGCCGCTGTACTAACCGTTCTTTTAAAATTCGAGAGGCGATAAAACTATTATGGTTAATATGATTTTTGCTTTAAATATTTATAAAAAAGGAAGTAATTTTGAGTATATAGTAATATAACAGTAATAAGACGCTGTGTTAACTTATTACGTATTCTCGCCCCTCATTGCATTTCACATACAAGCGGTCAGTCTCGGAATTTAATTTATTCACTCTATTTTACATATAATCTCACATTATATACATTATTTAGGTTGGGTGCGTATAGAGAGGATCGATGGTGTGGGAGCGGCATCTCGAGGCTTTTGGCATATCACGCGGTCGACGCTCGGTGCGGCGCAGGCTGCCAGCTCAGAGTCGGGGGTCGCAAAGCGTCCCCGCTCCTTAGCGTCGTCGCCCACCAACCTTATTTCGTTGGGGGATATGTAAGTGATATTAACCATAGTTTTTGAATTCATATTAATTTCTAACCCTAATGTTACCTGGAAGAGATCGCTGTCATACAACAATGATTATGATCATAGACACGTACAAACGTGTTTCTTATGTTAAGTATTCTGATTTATTTTACGTTTGTGGGTGTATAATTAAAGAGTAGATATCTGATACGACTTGCACTAAAAAATATCCGTGGTCAAATGTAAAATAAGTATCGTGGCGCTAATATGCTGCAACGCATTTATAATATTATATATTATCTACATATCTAATATATGAACATAGTTCAAGTTACAAGTAAAGTAAACACCGTGCAAATGTTCTGAAACAAATAGCCCATTGCAGGGCTGAGGTCTCCTCTCCCAGGAGAAAGATTGCAGCTTATATCACCACGCTGCTCCAAGGCGGATTGATCGCACTCATGGAACAACAGAATTTCAATGAAATTAGACACATGCTGGTTTCCTCAAGCTGTATATTTATATTTATGATATTTGTGACCGACTGCCTCGTTGGTTTAGTGACTACATGTAAGGCAGACAAGGTTCAAATCCCAGGTCGGGCAATAGAATGTTATTGAGATTTTCTGTCAAAAAATTCTCAGTAGCAGTCGGAGTCTGGAAGTTTGTAGTCTGTACACTCCCGTGCCTCGAAAAGCACGTAAAGCCGTTGGTCCTGCGCCTGAACTCTTTCCGGTCGTGACGGATTGCCGTCCCATCGGGCTATAAGAGTAAGGGAATAGAGACTGCACCCCTGTCTGCGATCTAGAGATTGGCCGCCGTGGCCGAAATCGGTCTGGAGGATTATTTATGACATTACTACCCGTGCAAATAAGGAATGTGACGCCAATGTGTTTTGGAGATCGCATATTAAGCTTTGTTTACTTTTTTGTAGTTGGCTAGATGAAGAAGGCAAGCCTCACCACACCATCTTGGCGATTGAAATAGATATCGAGTAAGTTGATCATACTTGTTTTGTTTAGGATTTGTGAAACTTCGTAATCGTCACAGTTTCACATATTTTTTAATAATTAATTATTATGATACGTGTCTAGTCAATAATTAACTTAAATTCATGGCGCGAATATTAAGTTATTTATTACATAAATGAACAAAACACGCATATTCATAAGCTGCCCATATAAGACTTTTATTTAGCTGCTACAGGACGTATTTTAGCTTGTAGATGACGTTTTTAAACGATTGTACGGTCATTGCATTTGTCTATGTAATAAAAATTAGAAATCAGTACGTAAGCTTTCCAATGGTGGATGACCGGCTCGTGTCTTATTAAGGGGAAGGTCCAGTGTGAGTCCACGAGTGAGTTAATGGATACCTGTATTGAATACCATCCGACACGAGCAAGTTTCCTCACACGGTTTTCACCGCAGAGCACGAGATGAATTAGGATTAGACTTGGCGATCTTCGGTCAAGATTAACGTATTCTATGTTTGAATCATCCCGACTAGGGCTAGCAAAATGCCTTATTGGGTATTACTGTTAATAAATTCTTAGTGACAGCCAGATGAACTTGCCGGTCGTATATGATTAATAAAATGCACCCGTGTAAGTGTGTTTGCTCACGCACTTGTGCACTGTGATATCTCCCACACACTTAGTATCCGTTGGATACGGCCGCCGTGCCCGAAATCGATCAGGAGGACATCAGGAGCATTCGTAACGCTAAGTTTTTTTATTTTATTTCAGAGGCAACGAAGCAGAGAAAGATCGCCTATTAGCATTTCTTATTCACATGAAGTCTCACGCCGTGTTCGTCGATGAACCTCTCAGCTTAGATGAATAAGATAAATTTAATTTATACGAAAACAAAATCCCGCGTCCTAATATTCGCTTCCATAAAACTGTTATGTTGAATCTTAGTATTTCAATACCAAATATCAAGAAGTGTTTAATAAACAACAGTCGAGTTTGTTTAATCGCTGTAACAATAAAAAAAAGAACTTTACGTTTATAAGTAAGGTTGGATACTAAAAATAAACAAAGAAAAGTATCATTATGTCAAAAATAAATTATATCGAACACAAAGCTCATAGTCATCAGTTTGACTGTAGCTCATTAGTCATTAGTTTTAATAATAAAAATAATAAAAACGATGAAATAACGTAATGCAAACCTCAGGCTCACAGCCGTGGTCAGCCCTTTTCTTGATAGATATATTCCATAGTATTTGAATTTGCGTTTTACATATTACTAGGATAACATTTGTATACATTTCTCAACGATCGCTACGATTCTAAATTCTAAATTATACGGGTTTTTATATACATTCATAATTACTGTAAAAGTTTTTATTTTTATTACAAAGTAAGATAAGCTGAATTAATATTTAAATAGTGATTGCCATGTAGGAATTTTCTAGGTTACTTTCGGTATATGTTTTAATTTTTGTTCCTACCTACGTGTCGAAGAATTGTTGACTCTATTTGCAAAGGTTGGCTATGACTTGTATAAAATGTTATGGACTTTATTGTGTAAAAGTAGTCTTCGCTACTAGAAAAGTAATTTGAATGTGATCAGTAAGGTAATATACATTTCTCATTGAGAGATTTTTAGTCGTTATTTAGGTCGAGTTTATATCGTCGTAAAATATTTTTGTCATAATTTTCGTTTTGTAAAATTCGCCTGATTGCATAACGTTCGATATATTTTTTTAAATGTGTTGTTATACACATCTGTACCGAAGTCAAGCCGAAATCCCGAATTATAAAATAAATATTTTGACGAGATCTATGTTGTTATGTAAATGTACACTTAATCCAATTTCATCAAACTGAACCTCTACCAAAATCTTTAACATTACTCAGACAAGCCGCATTTGTCTGTAAATGAACCATAGCGGTTCATATACTGACAGTCCAATCTATTAGTATATGACATCTGGGATGTGCGCCGCTTACGCATGTTTGTCCCGAAACGGTCACATGTGAATCGGTGATCGTACCCGTCGCGCTTGTAGGAACGGGCCAGTTCCATTAGCATCGTGAAATAATACTCGTACTGGAAACGTAGGGCACTGTACCGTCGCGTTTAATCCATTAACATGCTGCTCGTGAGCCTGCAAACGATCATTTTTGCTCATGAAGACCACGCCGTGCACTCCCTAAATTGTGAGGGTGCACGGCATGGTCTGATATAGATCAGAGAAAAAAATAAAGCATATCATCATTAGTTGTTAGTAAATGACCCTAACCTCATTTTAGTGAACTTAACGTCTACAATAATCTAACACATTACTCGGACAAGCTTCATTTGTCAGTAAATGGACCATAGGTTCATATACTGACAGTCCAATCTATTAGTAAATGACATCTGGGATGTGCGCCGCCTACGCATGTTTGTACCGAAACGGTCGCATGTATATCGGTGAACGTACCCGACGCGCTTTAAGGAACGGGCCAGTTCCATTAGTATAGTGAAATAATTATCGTTTAAATCCATCTAAAGTTATTTCTTATATTTTAATATAATCTTATAATAAATCCAACACATAAAACTTCGTGAAACTTCGGTATTAAGTAGCTTTTTAGGTGCCGGTTAATAATTTTTTTAACTAAGCTTGAAGACAAGAAGAATGCGTTTTTACTATTGACAATTGGTGGCTTTTATCGTTAGTATAAAAAAAACCGAATGATGTATGGAATAATTATTTAATTCTATTAATAAATATGTAGTTTTGATTTACATTGTTTTGTGCCATTTTGCATTAATTGAAAAATTAAAGATAAAAATATAAGATTTTAACAAAAAAGTATATCGTACTTTATAGCGTAATTCTTAAATTTAACATGACTTGTAGTATTTTAAAATGTATAATGTCTAATATTTCATAACATACTATAAATCTTTCTCATTCGTAGCTAATTGTAAAATATAGACAAACATGAGTATCTTCTATTACTCTTAGATATTGTAGTCGTCATAGTATAGATAGAATATGTATAAATACGACGAGACTTTTTTAAGTAAGCGGAATCGAAGGATTAGAATGAAAATTAAAACGAAAAAAGATTTTCTCGTGTGGATGGCGCATTGTCATGCCATAGTAGATTATTTTAACCAAACCAGTATTAAACATTAGTTGTATAGTCCGGTCATATGAAGGACTTTAGTAGTATTAAAAATGCCTTGTCTCAAAAAATGTTCGCAATTATTTTTTAAACAAGGCCGCTCGCTCCATACTCTTAAACTTAAAAATCCATGCTCGTACAATGTAAGGTGAAAGCAGTATCTACATTTTTTGGTATTCTAGGGACATATTTATCTAAGCGTTAGATGAGATATCTAACGAGTATATTAATTTGTTTACCACCGAAAAATTTCATTGTAACAGATCTTCTTATTTAATTTTTTTTTAATATTATGTATTATGCGAGGGCAGGCTTATAAATTCTGAGCATCGGGTATTGCTATTGTTGACGATCGCTAAAGTAATTTAACATGTCTACCTTAGGCGCAAAACTTTTCAGCCGGCTCTCGTATATTAATTATGTAATTATGAATTTTAAATGTATGCGTACATAATGTATTATTACGCGTACTCTATTTATTTTTACGATGTCATGTCTGAAGCGATATTCCTAAACCGGGATATGAATTTTCCTAATATTAACGATTATTATTAATTTTTTGATTTATATAAAAAACGAAATAAAAGTTTCAATTCGTATAAAAATTGTATGATAAATAAATTGTAATATATATAATATGTACTAAGCTGGGTTTCACCTTACCTTAAATTATAAGAACGAAAATTGTATTATTATATTGTTTAGTATTGTTGTAATTTTTCAAGTGTTTGACCATTTTTAGTGGAAACGTAACATAAAACATTCAAAGGAGAAATGACGACCTATAAGAGTTGTAGAACATGTCACGCAAAATTATCTAAATATTTTTTTTTTTATATTTTGCGAATATTAAGGTGTTTCAGAATATTAATTTAACGTGTCGTCACTCCGCGCACCTATGAGAGTTGTGTCGTTAGTATAATTAATTATTTCTTATAAAATACAAAATTCATATTATATGTTTAACTGAACATTGGCTGAAACATTTTTTACTTAGTTTTAATATATCAAAGTTTGGCATGTTAATTTCGTTCGTAAGATTTATTCCTGGAGGCTCAATAATTTCTGTTCGGAATGATATTATTAGAAAAGATAGACAGGATATTGTGTGTCCCTCTCTCGAACGTACTGGTGAACTGTCCCGCACCGAGCACCAGCAATACATTTAATTTGTGTACACCGATCATATCTCACAATTTTTGTGCTCTTAGTATCAAAGTAGGAAGGATGAACTTAAAAAAATGCTCATGTAAAAAATCGGTACTAGTATCAAAAATATCACATAATTTCCTGCCTAATAATCTACAACATAATATTAGTTCCTTACATATGAAATTAGCGTTTTGTCGTACTGACCACTTGTTGATCTGAAATATATCCTCTTTGGTTAAGAATTCCAAATTCAAATTTATAAATTCATTTAGCTGGTACATTTGAGTTTTGAAAACAGTCATTCATTTGTTTTTTCCTCATTATTTTTTTCTTTGGCGTCGCTTATTGTATTTACGAGTACGAGTTCTACCGTGGCACCAGTGCTGCAGAAACAGCTCGAGGGTTTAATTATGTGTCGCAAAAGAAAGCACGGTACGTTTTTGGTTTCAACGTTTTCGTTCTGGAAATTTCGACCTACAGAACCAATCCCGTGGACGGCCGGGGACCAAAGTGGAAAATGAAGAATTAAAGGCTATTGTGGAAGCGGATCCATCACAAAGCACTTCAGAGATAGCTGCAGGCTTTGGGGTAAGTGATAAAACTGTATTAATCCACTTGAAGCAAATCGGGAAAGTAAAAAAACTTAAACTATGGGGTTACCTCATGAATTGAGTGAATCGAACTTGCAAACACGCGTCGACTGCTGTGTTACTTTGCTCAACTGACACAATAATGAAGGAATTTTAAATCAAATCATTACTTGTGATGAAAAGTGGATACTGTACGATAATCGGAAGCGCTCGTCGCAACGGCTGAACCCTGGAGACCCAGCCAAATCCTGCCCTAAACGAAAATTGACACAGAAAAAGTGACTTGTTTGGTGGACTAGCGCCGGTGTCGTTCACTACAGCTTTCTAAAATCTGGCCAAACGATTTCGGCAGATATTTATTGTCAGCAACTGTAAACCATGAAGGAAGAACTAGCTGCTAAACAACCGAGATTGGTCATTACTAATTAAATATATTTAAAAAAAAAAAATTGACTTGATATTCCTCCCGTACAAACCGTCAATTTCATATGTAAGGACCTAATATCTACTTATTTTTGTAAGTAGTCAAAATATCTTCTCCCTATTTGACTTCCTCCCATAAAAATATTCACGCGTTCTATTCGGACCAGCTTCAGCACGGGGGATCTTTCATGATACTAACTAAATTTTCATACATTTTTTTCATAATTATGGTTAATTGGAGTATACAAATTAACCATCGGCTTTTTTTTATAGTTAGGCGGACGAGCATATGGGCCACCTGATGGTAAGTGGTCACCAACGCACATAGACAATGGCAATGTAAGAAATGTTAACCATCGCTTACATCGCTAATGCGCCATCAACCTTGGGAACTAATATGTTATGTCCCTTGTGTCTGTAATTACACTGGCTCACTCCCCCCTTCAAACCGGAACACTACAATACGAAGTACTGCTGTTTTGCGGTTGAATATCTGATGAGTGGGTGGTACCTACCCAGAAGACGAGCTTGCACATAACTCTACCACCGAGTAAACCGAGCTCATAAGATACGTTGCTATAGTTATTAAAGTTGCTACGTACGTTGCCATTTACGACAAATTTGTTCTGGTACAACAGTCCTTTAAGACATCAAAAGAACATATTTTACCGACTTAATACTAAAACTAAATTTCATATTTATTTACAATATAAATAAACTCAGAGAATAGGCGACAGTAGGTATACAATAAAAAGGTAGAGATAACTTACATGAATTATGATGCCATAAAACAATTCAACCAATATCAAATTTTTACCAAGCCATAATAACATAGCCAAGTTCAAGCTAACAAAATTGGCGAGCAGCATCGTGTGTAAGACAATACTCAAACACTTGAGCGTGTCTGTGTTTAGACTAAACTTTTACTACATATTAAAAATAAGATCTTAAATTCAAAGGATCCATGCATAAGAATTATTATGATCCTGTAGAATTTATTATTTACGATTTCTATACACGAGCTGGCGCTAAGCAAGTTTAAATTACGTATTAAAAATTATTAGTGAAGTCTTACTCTCCTTCGTAATATATATGTGACAAAAATACATTAATTGAATGATTGCTGGATCTCGTGTAGGAATTGATTAATTTTATCCAATTTATACAAATTTGTATTTTTGGGCGGTTCTTCTCGATAGAAACCACATTCCGACCGGTGGTGGCGCTTGGCAACCCAAAAGAACATGATAATTCTATTTCAATAAAAATATTTGCATTTGATTTGGTTTTATATTTGTCACCCCTGTGATCGGTGTGATTTTTTTTTATAAAAGGTAGTTCCTCGCTCTTTTTAGGACGTAAATATTTTTAAATAATTTATCATCTTCCAAACTATGTAACTGGATCTTAAATAAATCGGTTGAATGATAACTAAATCGGTTCAGTATTTTAGGCTTTGTATGAATAGTTTGTATAATATAAATTTTAATTAATCTCTATGAACTTTATTGCAACATACAGTTAAATTTTAAATTTCTAAATGCATCTATGATGTTCTTAGAGTAATAGTCTGCACGCAATTCGCTTATCAAACAATACCTGTGATTAAATAATGAGTCGTGAAGAAAACCAAACTGTTTTATAATATATAAAATGTAGGAAAGATTCGAATAATGTGAGTTCTATAAGCTATCCTTAGACGGACAACGAATTATTTGCATATTTCTCTTATCCTCGCATATTATGATTAGATTTATTTAAGTGAGCTTGTTCGCTTTTACAGTATTATAAAATATAGTTCAGTTATACAAGATGTGTGTAGGTGAAAATCAAGTCGGATAAAGCGTAGCTAATTTATATACTAAGAAAGACACTTTTCCCATAGTGGACTTATATTATCTTGAATAATTATATTATATCAATGGTCTTTACTATAACGGCTGTTTCCAAATTGTCCTTTTATAGCTATAGTTTATATAAATATATATTAAAAAAAATGTATTATAAGTAGTCTTATATCTGATTGTATAAACTTTTATCTTTGACTTCTTTCCTTAATATTTAAAAGAATATATTATATTTGCAATTAAATTAGTATTTATATTTCTGAAATCTTCTCACATATCTCTATGATATAATATTTTTTATGTGTTCACTTTTCAAAATTAGGTTGTTGAATAGCTTTTTAAAAATCCTTATAGTTTTAAATATTAAAAAAAAACAACCTGTTATTCTTTATAAAATTTCAGCTAAGCTTTGTAAATTATTAATCTCTATGATTGTAGGTTGTTTATGATTAATGTAATTCTGTTGATAAATATATTACTTAGAAAGTAAATGATTAAAATAAAATGTGTCATTACTCTTTTATCAGATGAATGAATTCGTATCAAAAATTAAATGTCTTTTTATGTAAAAGTCTTGTACTTATTAAAAACCAGATTTCAAAATATTTTGAACGGAAACTCAAATGTATGTATCACTAATTTGAAATTGCATGTGAATATTAGTTTACAGAGTTAAATTATTATGACTATATTATAAAAACAATAAAAAGAGTATAATATTGATATATGTTTCATTTCGTATTTCATACCTTTTAAAAGTTTCAGGAGAAAAGAAAAACATACTCCGACAAAAATCGCTTTGTAATTGGTGTCCCAATGTTTACAACAATAAGATTGTATCCAAAAGTGTTACTTAAATAAGTACTTATACTAAGATTAAATTATCACTATTTCTTCTAAAACAGCATTAGGCTTTACGTGCGTGGGCGCTGCGACTGAATTCTAAAATTGATTGATATTTAAGTGAACAACGACTTGGAGATCACTTCGTGCTTAAATCTTCACTAGGCCTATTTGTATATTATGCTGTAATATATTTTCTAAACAGTTCCAGAGTGACTTAGCAGACATCTAATAGCGTGTGACAGGAAAACTCACGGATGAAAATACTGATTTCAATAATTTAATGTAATTACAATATTATAATCTAATCTGACTTTCTAAAAAAGTTAATCTGCTATATTAATAAAAATCCAGTAAAGATCATAAAACATGTTGATGAAATAAATAAAGTACAATATAAACTTATACTAATGAAGCCTTTGCATACAGATGTGTGGGATGATTTCTCAGGGGAAAAATGACATTGAAATATCTGTGTATCCAAATACAATGTATTATACACAAAAACTTCAAAACATATAAGACTTATGACTTACTTAGGAGAGAAATTAACAGTACCTAATGTATCTCGGGCGGTGAGAATAATATATCAGGTTGAATGGCATTTGTACTTCTGATGTACAGTCTATAATCTATAAATAAAACTATCCATCGATAAACAATCTTAGTGGTCAGTCTAAAATCTCACCAATGCAGAAATAGGACAATGTTTAATAATATATGAAATACATCTAAAACAATGAGTTACAAACTGTCGATATCTAAAACATGTAGACCAGAAGTAGCCGCACTGATATCCTGGTGCTTTGATATAGTTAATACTAAAGATTAACATACAATGTCTACAATCTTTCTACAATTTATTCTGATTACATAACATTGCAATTTGACATTTAACACGGCAAGCGCCGAACGTTAATGTACTTTAACATTAACAACTCCTAAATATATGTTCGGAGCGGAAGGATATAATTTTAATCCGTTGTCGATAGGGTCCGTATTCCTTCGCCGAGAGAGCATTTTCTAAGATCGCAAAATTGATTTACCAAACTTTACATTTCTTAATTGGGTTCATGGGAGAACCGAGTGGGCATTTGAAGTCCGCAGCGAATTCTTCCATGTTAGACATGGGGCCGATGACGCGGAAGCGGCCAGGCGCGTGAAATCCTGTTGTTATGCGAAGTTTGATCGCTTCGTTACGGTACACGGAACACCATGTGTTAGCAGCACTCAGCCAGAATAACTAAAAAGAAATATGGATGAGTATCGACAAAAAAAAAAATTGTTCCTCGAAATTGTATATTCCATTTACATAAGTAATCTGTTATTGTTTCGTTTGTAGGTACCTGTCTGGGACTATAATTGTCGAGTCCAGGCAGTCGAGATTCTTCACCGTGACGTTGTATCCACGCTTGATAAGCATAATAAGCTTCTTTAATACCGCCATTGTCTGCTATATTTTCACCTTGAGTGTTCACTCCATTCAACTAAATAAAAGAATAAAAATAAATAATTAGCATTTACTTACATAATTTAAAAAGTGGAAGACATGTATTTTGGATGACAATTGTAAATTTTTACCTTCATGCCGACTTCTTTGACAGTGTAGTTTGAATACTGATCAATGATGCATTTAGCCTTTTCCAAATATTTTTGTTTAGTCATCTCTTGCCACCAATCCACTAAATTTCCGTTTTTATCAAATTGACGACCCTGTAGAGATTTTTATGTTTAGTAAAATATAGAATTGATAATATTTTAAGTAACTATAAATTAAACTGAACCATTTTAATTAATAGATATAAATATATTTTAAATAACAGTATTAACGAACCTGATCATCGAATCCATGGGTAATTTCGTGACCAATAACAAAGCCAATAGCTCCGTAATTCATGTAGGCCGGACGCTTGGCAGAGAAAAATCCACCTTGGAGGATACCAGCAGGGAATTCTGTATAAAAGCAAGAATAATATTAAGAAATTTTTTGTAATTAAACCAGTTAAACAAATTAAGATAACGTAAAAAAAAAAAATATTACGTCGATATTACTCATTATTCTATACTCTAAATTTGATTTGAATTTTGCACTTACGTATGCTATTTTCAATGGAGGAATAGAAGGCATTGACGATAGCGGGACGGCCGTGTGTCACCCAGTCAGTCTTATTGACGGGTTCTCTCAGCTTGCTGAATAGGTACTCGGTGCCGAAGAGCGTAAGGTTCAGAACGGATTCCATCAACTTATCAGAGGACATCTCCAGCTGAAAGAAAACAAGTAATAATAAATATTGGTTAAGTGCAAATCGAATTTGTTGTTGATTTATAGTGAATACTAGATTAAAGATTTATAGGATCTAACTTTTTTTATTCATCGTTAAGTTTAGTTTTTAGTTTATTTTTACAAAACTTACCCCAGAATAGAATTCAGTCAATTTATCGTCATCCAGCATTTCCTGGGGATAGGCGATGTGGGATGCCATTGCGTCGGCTTTTTCTAAAGCTTCTTGACGAGTTTTCTCATCCATCCACTCAACTTCCTTCAGCGTCTTGCGGAATTGTTGCCTGGTTGACAATAAAAATTTAATAAATTTTGTTCTATTTTATACTGTCGTATAAGATTAATGTATGAAGAAAAGCTGCTCACCTGATGTCATTAACCATTTCCAATGCATTGGCTTTAGAATTTTCGTTAAAATATTTTCGGATGTACAAAGCTCCTACGGCGATGGACATACTAAAAAAAAGAAAAATCGCAAATTTCAATTCCGAAGTGCCATAAAAGTCGTTCACTGTTGTCGGTTGCTTAACAGTTTTAAAAGACTACCTGACGCTGGTGGTGTCTGCGCATTCCTTCCAGCGACTCTCTCGTTCTGTCTTTCCCGAAAGCGCTGTGACGTAGGCCAGCTGTCGTTTGCGCAAATCGTCAGTCAAGTAAGAAACCGAAGCGCCAGCCACGCGCCACATAACATAGTTAGCTTGCACACGCTTAGGGGTATTTTCGAGGAGATCCTATAAGACAATATTTTACATTTAATGAAACCCTTATAAAACGATAAATGCCTAAGGTACATCTTCAATCTATTAATTATTGAATTAAGATTTAACCTTAATTATGGAAAAATAGGGTAAAGCATAAAATAAAATTTCGTGATATTTACCTCGAGGTCGGATATATATTTTGGTACATTAACGATGGCTATTTCATCGAGTCCGACTTGCATATGTGGGGCCAGCAGACGGTTTATGTATTTAAGCCAGGGGATTCTACGGTACAAAGGAGACACAGATTATTTTGCATTCCAAGGTTGACCTAAATTATCTTAGGTAAAAATACTTAACTAAAACAAAATAAGTTTTTATAAGTTAAACTGAAATATGTCGTCGTATTATCTCTGTAAACAAAGCTATTTTTGTAACTATTATTTTTTTAGATTTGTTTATGTTAAAAGCACCAATCGATTCCACTACTAAGTGCGTGAACTGGTAGGGGTTGTTGTCATGCACTGGGCATATCTGCGACACTTTCATGTCGTGTTTTCTTGATCCCAAAGGAATGATGATGATATTGATTTAAATAGATGTAATTAAAAATTAAATATAAAAATACCTTGGGAATTTCTGTTCCAATTCACCAATAGTCATCGGATTATACAAACTAGTCGCGTTACGACGCTTCTCGAGTGGCAAGGATATCTAGAAACAACAAGTAGTTATGAATTGATTTAAAGCTTCGATTGCATTAGATATAAGATAGAATACAGCGATATTTTTTTCAATATTGAATACTACTTAGTTAAATATTTTCGCTTTCTTATCATTGTGTGATTTAATATACCGGTAGATTAAGTATCTGACTAAGATTCACTTCTGAAACGGTGATCAAAGTGATTAGACTTTAATTAGAATGATGTCGGTAGTAGCCATAAAGCTAGGTAGGGTACATTAGGGTATTTAATGGTAGCCAATGATACAATTAGCGTTCAGTTTTTACTAAGATTAGTTTGTCGGACTTTCCTAAACATTTTAGAAAATCGCGGGATGTCGCTTGTATGGAAGATCTTGGTTTACTTTGACGTTAAGCAATTTTTATTTTAATATTATTTCTTCCTTCTCCAAATATTATATATTGACGAAATGTAAGCAAAAGTTCTATTAAAACCATTTAATAAAAAACGAGTTCAGTTACATATGTTATGTCATGTAGTTCAAATTTTTCTTCGTAATTACATTCTGAGATTACGAAGACTCCTATTTTACTTAATTTCTATTGATATTTTATTATTTATTTCAAATATGTTTTTTCTAGAAGAAACTTGTAGATTATTTTGATTGATATTCTAAAAATAATTGCTATATAATGCTGAATATGAAATGTGTAAACAAATTTCATAAGACAATCGCGGCGAACGTTTATTGCACACTACATTAATTGACTACTGTCACCAAGTAATTAAGCCAATCTGCCAAAACCTTGGCTTGGCCCGGAACTTTAACCATACAATATAATATTAATAATTTCAAATCTACCTCAACATAATATTATATTGATTATAGATTTTCTTATTTTTTAATTATTTGTAAACTTATTGTTAGGTGGTTTAGATAAGGTGAAAGGTACCAAGAATATCATCAGTGCCAACAGATGTTGGTTTTAACTAAACATCTTGTGGATTTGATATATAATTAAAGACATTTTTTATTTAAATAATGAAATAATTATATTTTGCCTAAATTGGTCACTGTATAGTTGAATTAATCGTTTATGAAATTTAATTGCAATAATGCAGAACTAATCAAAGATAAAAATCTATAACAATAGTGCAAAGTATTATTCTACTATATATATTTTTACTAGTAATATTCTAATTTACTTACGTTGGCAAGTTTCATTTCAAATTGCAGCGAATCTTTGAGCTCCACTTCCGCTCGGGAGCGATCGGCTCCGAGGAGAGTTGCTATATCGACCATGTAGTCGTAATAGGACAGCACAAGCTTGTCGCTGAAGCCACGGTTCAAGTACTCCCTGCTCAGTCCCAGAGACGCTTGATCCAGCTGAAATAAATGTTAAAACGTCGTAGGGAAAAATAAAACAAACAAAATCATTTGAATTTCGCATGGCACGCGCTAAAACTTCGCCTTTGCATAATAATTCTCGTAATAAACTATTAACGTTTCAATGTTTAATTAAAGCACACTTGACATTTCTAATTTATGTATTAATTAACGACAACACGCTACAATGAAACTTCTTCCTTATCAAATGATATGAAATTATTCTGTTTGAAGTATAAAGCAAGTCGGCCGACTTAAGAAATATACAAAGCTATTAAATTAATGAATATAAAATTCAATTGTAATATTTATGGTTATAGCATTCTTACGTCGATGATTCGTTTGGTGGAGTTCTTTACGTCAACGCTGATGGAGAAATCAAGGAAATAGTCCACAGAATAACCGGCTGAGCGGAAGCGGTACACAGATTCATCCCAGGAGAAAGACCGCTCGTCCCACGAATTGCCTTGCAGCACCGGCCATCCTCCGAGTTTTTGAAGCTTTTCGAGTAGAGGTTGTAAGCCAAGAGACTCGATAGCAGCTAAAAATGATTCATTAAATAAGTATTAACAATTATAATCACAATAAAAATCCTTTTATTTCACAAATAAAACGGAAAGCTGAAATAAATAAGTAGTCATTCATTTCTACACTCTTCCATTTTTAAATGTTCATTTATATTGTCTAAAAAAAAATATATTTGTCGTTTACTATTAATATAATTCACTTTTGTCGAACATTAAAATTCTTCAATTTCGCAGATCGTTTTACTTGTTACGATCCTTACGTCACACGTTATGAAAACGACGGAAATGACGTCACCGGCTACTTTCACCCGTGTTTGCGACTTAGTAGTGTGAAATAGTTCACTAAGCAAATGTATGCCAACTAACATATCTACAATATATTAAAGGCAAAAAATACATAATTTCATATTATTATTAAAATAATTATGAAACTAGTAATTACCAAGTAATAATTATAGATGACGATAAAATAAAATGATGATGAAGTCTTTTAGTGCGACTTCTAAAAGCATCGAAAATTTTACAAAAACTTTACCTTCTTGGTTAGAAAGTTTTTCTAGAGAAAATAAATTTTTAAGTAGCGGGTCTGTTGCTATATTTTTTATAACTAATCCCAGTAGAACTGTAGTGTGTCTATATAAACACTTTTTGCTATTTCAACGCCCAGATGTCCCTAAGTAGTAATATATTTTTAAATTATAAAAACTAATCAGAGCTTCCTATTCAATTAGTTATTCAATAATTTATTAACCATTGTTTTAATGTTATTATTTTATAGTTATCTATCATAGTTTACCGTCACAATGGCTTCAAATAAGTTGATTTACGCTTTCGCAACAAAACTATAAATCTCGAGCGCATAACACGATTAAACACTTCAAACGAATCAGTGAGAACTCAATCTAACTTTATATGAGCTCAGACTCTTCTGTTATGATATCACACGCGATACTTGCGTGTGTTAAATAAGTTTGCCACAATAGCTTCGTCTGATTATTAGTTTTCTCCATTATTATTGTACAAAGTAGTTTGGACTGTATTATATAACTTATAACAGTCACGTTGAACATTATATAATATTGCGTCAAAAGTATAATATTGACTTATAAATTTAAAGAATGTAGTTTTAATAAATAATAGTTTGACTTACTTCTATTCATACAAGCTCGGTACAATGTCTTGGCTAAAGCGAAGGGACGAGGTTCATTCTCGGTTATTGGTTCCTCGAGAAGGGCACGAATCTGTTCCTGCAGCTCGTCAGTTATTATTGAGAATGTGTTGACAGATGTCTTGTCATCAGGTATCCTCGTATTTTTGACAAATGAGCCGCAAGCGAAGTCATAGAAGTCATCACAGGGGTCGACCTTGTCGTCCATATTGACGAGCAGTTTCGAAGCTGTGGTGATAGATGTTTTTTAAAATGATGGACAATATGTTAATAACAGTGTTAAATATTTTGTTTACAAAACAACAAACCTCATTCCACGTAGACAATTGAAAATGTTTTAATTATAACGCATTGAAAAGTAAATTAAAAACTTTGTTTATTAAATATAAATGAAATTAAAAAAAAACATTGAGTACATTCGGTTACTTTATGTTTTAAAATGCTTTCGATAAGTGAAATTAGTTTTCTACTTATTTAAGTTAGTTTGTATTAAAAACGGTTTACTATATGCTAGATCTATGTATGTAAGTTGCGCACGGAGTCTGATGAGGGCATGAGATACCGTCTAGTTAAATTGCCATTCTCAATGAATGGTTCTTTGTTTCCCTGGGAATCGAATCTTGGCCTTTACGTATTGAATACAAACGAAACGCTATTATAATGCCATTTTCATTGTAATAATAATTATTCGTACTATTAAACGGTTTTATACCTAATACTCAATAAGAATAGTCTTAGAAAATAATTTTGAAATAATGTATATGACTTGGTGAATGGAATTTTAGGATATCAAAAACGTATTTGCCTGGTTTGATGAAGGTAACATGCATACATGCTCACGGAAATGAATGAATCTAAATATAAAATTATGTTCATATAACATTTTTCAACCACTTGAGCTGCACTCCAGTGCACTACAGTAGATCTTTCAACCTTTACATCGAAATACAAAGACGCAAAGCATAATGGTGGAAGATACCTACCACCGACCATTAAAGGAGTAACTTATATATTTACCTGTATGTATACATCCAGGAAGGTTGCAAATTTTGTCATCAGGGCTCTTTGCGATGACTGCTGGCGGCATTGACGGGGAAAGTCTTAGTTCGCTAGTCTGTGGCATGTCTAGAAGGCGGATAAGCGTGATGATGAGAGACGCTCACAGGACGATACAGTGGTCATGACAAAACAGAATATTTAAAGCACAGTTAATACTTGCTTCATTAAGCTCAACAGTTCAAATGGTTGCATGCATGTAGGCAGAAAGTGACAATGTTTATTTTATACTAAAAATATTTATATTTATTATTGTCGCTTAAACACCGATTGATAAACGATGATTGCTGTTGTTAAGCTTTGTGACATATTTTGTATAATAAACGATGTCTCAGTTTAAAATGATTAAGCATTAATAGTTACGAAAAATGATATGATTTTGAATATGCATACAGAGAAAAGCAAAATTATAAATTTAAAAAAAAAGACGAAGCTTAATTATATCGATTTATTATGGTTTTTTTAATTATGATATATCATTAAAAATAAAATGCAATTAAAATATTAGCTTTATCAATTACGAATAGTTATAATTTATTTTTAATTTTTATTAAAAAACATATAAGGTCTATACTTTATTACATCAATTACTATTCAAATATAAAAACTAATTTAAAAATCTGTTTTTCCTTTGATTATTGATTATGGTGAAACTAAAAATGTAAACTGTTATCGAACAAGCCTGAGTAATGTGTTAACACCTATATCTTAACTAATTTTCAAGCTTGACAGACCATGAAGAATATTCGATATACACAAAATGCATTCATTATAGCGTACATAATATGTGTATTACATAGTTTGATAATTGATAATAATTATTTTAGGTATATTTATATAGCTACTTCAAAAAGACGTTTTTTTGAGCAATTACATAAATGATTACGTTTATTTATTACATATAAAATGCTTTTAGTCTTTGAAACGACATTAAATATTTAAACTTCGAACTGCAGAACACTTTGAGTCGCAAGTAGCAGCGGTCCTAAGATTTATATTTTAAAATGATCGCTTTCGTGGTTCAATGATCTGCTAACAGTGTCCTGAATAGTTAGACCGAGGTAGAAAAGCCAAGAAAGAAAATGTTTTGAAATGCATAAGGTTCAATTTTGTTTATTTCTATTTCTTTAATTTTGTAGTATACTTAGTTATTATAATAATAACAAACATGGAAATAATGATGATAATTTCTAACTATATTTATTTCTGTATTTGTAATATATATATGTGTGTTTAATTCATTTGCTTATTTTTAAAAGGTATTCGTTTTTAATAAATATTGTAAGATTAACACCTAACGTTTTGTGAATGGTAGACCAAAATTTAATGAAATGCTTCAACCGATAAATTAAATAGCTCGACCGATATTGAAATTTCATTATTACAGATACTTTTCCGACTCGAATCGAGGGAACCATTCCCCTGAAAATTCAATATTTTGAACCCTTAAGCCTAATAGTAATGCCTTAATTATTACGACTAAGTTGTTATACTGACGAAAATAGCACTTGGAAATAAATTTAGTTAAGGAACATTGAACGCTTTGATAAGAATTATTTGTCAGCGATTATTGAGGTAATTAGTAAAAGTTTAATTTCTTATTAACATATTTAACTGTAATTTAAGATACATTTCGCATTTGTCACTCAAAGAACGGGTTTGTTATTGACCTTAATTCACGTTTCGAACTTGGCATTAATGTATTCATCCTTTTCCTGTTAAACATACAATAAACTACGTACTCAATAGCTTTTAAAATTTATGTTTAGCATACAAATTATTACATTTACGTTTTGCAAAATTGAACTGAGTATGTTAATTTCTCAATTATTTCATTGCATTAGTATTAAACCATCTGACTTTTAATTCGAGAGCGTAAAACAACTTTAGCTTGAAGCTTTTAAACCGTTAAGGAACTGCAATTCATATGTCCGAAGCTTCATTCTATTAACGACTAAACAGAACTAAGAAAGACAAGTAAGTGTATTAAGTATTTTTCAAAACTATTGTGAATTTCCACCATTACACTTGTTCTTTTCGTATTCGTATTTTAAATAGAGAACTTTTTTTTAAATACGTAGTTGAAGGTGGACAATCACTATGCATACCGACAGGGTATTGGTCAACGCTTTTATTAGTCGTGAAAATAAAAATAGGCTGCTTTGTATTTGTAAGTATAATTTATTTGTGTCACTATGAATCGTGCTGATATTACAAAACTGTACGTGAGCTAATATTAAACGTTATTGATTTAAATCAGAGCAGATAGTTACCAAAATATTTGCGTCATGAATTAACTGTGGCTCATTGCCGTGACGGTGGCGTAAGACTAAGTTTTCACTCTTGACGCAAAGACTATTAAGGTGTTTATTGTAAGAAAACTTAAATATCAGTCATCTTGTCTTTTAACAATTGTTACATCTTAAATGTTTAAAGGTCAGAGTGACAATTTTCGTGACGACGTATAAACGTAACAAAATGTTACCGTTTAGTAAATTCGACTTACCGTTTTGCAATTTTTGTGAACACGCACAGACAATATTATAAAATAAAACCGTTTTAAAATTCGATGTAATTATTTTTATTGCAACTAAAAATTTTAAACGACGTTTTTTAATTACTGTAGGTTGATGAAGCTATTTTCTATGGAGTCACTTTTGATATTAAATTACACTTAAAAACGTAATCAAGTCTATATTTATTCAAGCAATAGAGTTAAAAATGTATTCATTGACTGAGAAACATTGAGTGTGATAAAATTATATACGATTGTGGTTTCTTTAGATTCATAAATTATATTTAATTTATTAACGAAACTTTGTTTTCATTTATTTTACTCTATATTTATTTATTTATTGGTTTTATTTTGATTTTAAATTCATCCAATAACCATTAATTTCGACTTTTTACTTTTGTCAGATGGCCACATTTATTTTAAATGTATTATATGTATAGTATATTTTGTATTATTGTACAATAAACAAAATTGAGCGCAATGTGTTGTTTATATACCATTTGAAACATTCGATTCGATAAAATTTTCACTCAGTTGACTTTTTATTTATTTAACATTATTAATAAACAGGCCATTCGTTTTAGTTTTACTATAAAGTATAATTTATCGAGTTCATTGTAAACAAATTATTGTAATCGAATTGGTCGTGATTGTTTTAAATCTTATATACTTAACAATACTCTGCGCTCGATTTTGTTTAATGCGTACTTAGATTTCACGCCGAAAATAATGCACATTTTTAGGTGTTTAATTAACGTTTAATTTGTACGCGAATAACGTTTAAATTACTTAAACAATCGAAACTTACGTAACGGAAATACGTCCATGTTTACTAGAGAGCTGTGTAGTCACGCTATTACAACAGCGTAATGAACAATATTAAATTATCAGTATAATATCATTGTTCCTTATTAGAGTCCGTTAAAGTATTTCTCTTTTGAATATCTGCCCTTTCGGTTATTGGCACAGATGCATACGAAATGACGTGATTCACGAAAACAGTTTTCTCTCTCTTTGTATTCCTTCGATGACACAGTAATTTGAATACAGATATGCTTAGCCTGAACAAATTCGTCACGTGAAGCAAATTGAACTATACTAGCAAGCAATAAGTTCTAAAATAAATAAATGTCTGCAAAGGATTTAAACAATGTCAATGCGAATAATTGCTGAAAGAAAGAGTCAATTTTTTACAAACCTTGAAGAAACTCCTCCCCCTATTGTATTTTAAATTCTATGTGGAATAATCTCGTAGGGGCATTCAAATTATTTTAGCTCGTGATTTCAACTGCTGTTCTTTATTATATTAAAAGTTTATTATTATAGTGTAACTACAAATCAGTAATTGTTTCCAATTTATATCAATTTGAATTAATTACTTAGTGTATGCAGATCAGTTTACTTAACATAAAATATTTATTATTAATATAAAATATATTACGATATTGACGTCATCCTTAATGAATTACATCATAATGAACAGATAAAAGACAATTGTTTTTTTTAATGCCCTTAGGTAATAATTTTATTGGTATGTGTTACCGGTAATGTCAGTTTTGGTGGTCCGTACTAGCATCGTGGACAGGAAGGCGGTGAGAAATGCTATCGCCATCACTGTCACCACGCCTGCCACTAGCAACAGGCGCTTCTCCATATTCGTCCTTTGCGCCCAAAAGGACGGCCTGTTGACAAACAAACAATTAATTATTAACAATGATTGAATAAAATGTTAGTAAATCATATTCTGTTTTTTCCACAAAATAACTCGTAATAATTTTATACAAAACTGGAAGTTTTGTATGAAGCTATTACTTTACTACTTCGTATACTTAAAGTATACGAAAAGATAATGCAATCATTTCATTTATGAATTGAACTTTTGAACAGTTTTTGGCATACGGTTGTAAGTTTCAACGTAAAATAGATCGTTAAGAGATCTTTAATTTAAGGTAAATACGTTAAATTGTCGGAATTACGAAATATTTTATTGCTGTTGAGTTCAGTGGTACGACACAATAAGAAATAATAAAATCATATAATTAAAACTATTATCATAAAATCAGTAGCAATGGTATTGAATTGACAAATAATACTTTTGTATGAATAGGAAATCTTCTAAGTGGTTATTCTTTGAAGGAGAAAATTGCTACGAAATTTTCAATTTGTTTTGTTAACCCAATTTACTTGGCCGCAATTTTCCTTGGTGTTAAACGAAGGGAGCCCCGGGGATAGCAGATCCCTTCTTATGGCTTCCTAAAGAAAACTTATTTCGGTATCTCGCGTAAAGCGGCTTAAAAATTATAAATAATTTAAAATCGTCTGCCGTCACTGATACGCCGACAGACTGAAATATTTAAATACGCCTTCTGTATTTTTTGTTTTAGATTGGAATGAAAAGGCTCGCAACAGATGGTGAGACCGCTTACTTAAATATATGTAAATGACTTGTCCGAAATTATTTTCATTTTATATGTAAGCATTTTTATCTATGCAAATATTATTTAAACATAACAAAAGATTTACGCTTTTTAATAGAATATTTACTCTTTGAATACCCGAAACATACATAGGTATGGCTAATTCAATACCTAAAGTATTATCTTACTTAATTTGTTGATGTGAAATTATTTATATTTTAGTTTTGAATTATTCAATCAATACAGATTCAATCAGTCTATCAGATAAGTAAAGAAAATGTTTATAAATTGCCGGTACAATTTGAGTTAGATGTGTAATTGAATCGAAGGATGTTTACCTAAGTGGAACCGTAAATCAATATCGATCGGACATTACTTAGATTTATTTAAGTTTACAATTTATTTCGACGTAAATACGTATTTGCATGATAGTTTCACCATTGATTATATATTTTATATTATTTATCAACGTTTAGGCCTCTTCTATTCCCAATGTAAAGTGGCAGTGTCTTCCATAGACGCACTGAATATGACATATGAGATGACTTCATTTGTTACTTTATGTATGTCGCTTGTTACTGATTCCAAAGTAGTTCTACCAAACCAATTGAGCTAAAACTGTCAAACATTTTGCTACTGGCAACAATACAATTGTATATTTAATACATTGTATTCGTTTTAGGAGCAAGTTAGGGCTGTTTATAGAGGGCGACTACTTAAGCCACCTAAGATTCGCAGATGACCTAGTGTTGTTATCAGAGTCCAGCTCCCAGTTACAGAACATGGTCGGAACTCTGCATCTAGCTAGCGCTAAGGTGGGAGTACAAATAAACCTCTCTAAGACTATGGTAATGGCGAATAGCTGGAAAAGATTACTAACAATTAATGGAGCGCCACTTGAGTATACAGACAAATACATATATCTAGGTAAGCGAATTAGTTTTGACAAGAAAAATAACGAATTAGAAGTGGAAAGAAGAATACAACAAATATCGAACAAATTCTGGAGCTTGAAGGAAATTTTAAAAAGTAACTTTAATATAACAATTAAAACGAAAGTTATGAATTCTAGCCTCCTACCGTACCTGACGTACGGTTGCCAGACGTGGGAATTCACTTCTAAATTGAAAAATAAAATACGACACAAAAATAAGGTCCATAACTAAAGCAACAAATGCATTGATTTATGCACAGAAACTCAAGTCGAAATGGGCAGGTCATTTCGCGAGGCTAAAAGACAAGAGGAGGTTTATCTAAAGGTGACACTTTGGAAAGGTCCTCAAGGTAAAAGAAGCAGAGGAAGACCAGTGACACGTTGGGAAGATGAGATTGTAAGGACAGCCGGCCCAAACTGGAAACAAACTGCACAGGACAGAGAAGATTGGGCATCTTTGGAGGAGGCCTTTACCCAATATGGGGTTCCTGCAGATAATACTTAGCGAAACTAAATTATAAAGTTAAGGTAGTTAATCACAATTACTAAAAAAAAAAAGTTTTTATATATATGTGTATATGTGTGTATGTATGGGTAATATAAAAAAAAATATATATATACAGATATCATATTTATAGAATACAAATATATGTATAAGTGTATTAAAATAGTAAACTTGTAACTTAAAAAATGTAAGAGTACGAAATAAAAGGCTTTTTTATTTTTATTCGTTTTAGTACATGGATAAAGTAAAACCTTTTTTTTCCTTTTTGATTATCGAATATTGTGTTACTAACACATAATTCATCGCACTTGTTACATTTTTTGCCGATTATTTTATAACGATTTTAAAATCAGTCAATTAGTATTTTGGAAATTCAACCCCAAACGGGAAAAATGGGTTGGAAGTATTAGTATAAAAAAATTGTCTGCTTTGCTTAAAATTTACTGTTGGTGTTTCTTGAATGAATTGATAAGTTAATATGACCTCTTTTAAAGTTAATATGGCTATTTGCAAGTTACCAAAACCAAAATAACATTCATATCATAAATACGGAAGATCGTGTAAGTTTTGATTAAATGTTACTTCTTCAAGATTTACCACAGCTAAAATATAACATAAATAACACATTTTGGGCTTTTTATTATTTTAAATTATGTCGCGGGCAAAGCCGCGGGTGAACCACTAGTTGTGTTATATTAACATAATCTCGATTTGCCTTACATACGCTTGTGATATGATGATAATTTATAGTTCTGGATATAGCCCAGGTCAAGTTCGATCTTCTGGGATCAGAACCAAGAAACTGTTATTGTTGCATTATTTTTATTAACCGTTTATGTATTAAAAGAGAAATTCATATTAGTATCTGAACTAATAAAAATAAACATCGCTTATCATTTTAACTTGCCCTTAGCCCATTTATTTAGTGATACATTGTGTGAGACAGATGATTGCCTGACGCCATCTTGCCTTGTGTTTTTGTGAGTGGGTTGATTCCTTAAGGGTGGTTGAAGCGCCTACGCGCTCAATTGATGCAAATATGCTTACACTGCTCTTATAATTTAATATCCTCAAAACAATTTGCTTTTTTGTTTAATATTAGGTCCTTACATATGAAATTAGTGTTTTGTCGTACTGACCACTTTGATCTGAAATATCTCCTCTTTGGTTAAGAATTCCAAATTCAAATTTATAAATTCATTTAGCTGGTACATTTGAGTTTTGAAAACAGTCATTCATTTGTTTTTTCGTCACTATTTTTTTCTTTGGCGTCGCTTATTACCGCACAATGGAAAACATGAAATATCGGTATATTTACGAGTACGAGTTCTACCGTGGCACCAGTGCTGCAGAAACAGCTCGAAGGATTAATGATGTGTCGCAAAAGAAAGCACGGTACGTTTTTGGTTTCAACGTTTTCGTTCTGGAAATTTCGATCTTCAGAACCAACCCCGTGGACTCCCAGAGACCAAAGTGGAAAATGAAGAATTAAAGGCTATTGTGGAAGCGGATCCATCACAAAGCACTTCAGAGATAGCTGCAGGCTTCGGGGTAAGTGATAAAACTGTATTAATCCACTTGAAGCAAATCGGGAAAGTAAAAAAAACTTGAACGATGGGTACCTCATGAATCGAGTGAACCGAACTTGCAAACACGCGTCGACTGCTGTGTTACTTTGCTCAACCGACATAATAATGAAGGGATTTTAAATCGAATCATTACTTGTGATGAAAAGTCGATACTGTACGATAATCGGAAGCACTCGTCGCAATGGCTGAACACTGGAGACCCAGCCAAATCCTGCCCTAAACGAAAATTGACTCAGAAAAAGTTGCTTGTGAGTGTTTGGTGGACTAGAGACGGTGTCGTTCACTACAGCTTTCTAAAATCTGGCCAAACGATTACGGCAGATATCTATGGTCAGCAACTGTAAACCACGAAGGAAGAACTTGCTGCTAAACAACCGAGAGCGGTCAATCGCTCTAGGCCACTGCTGCTTCACGACAACGCAAGACCACACACTGCACAACAAACAACCACTAAGTTAGATGAGCTACAATTGGAATGTCTGTGACATCCACTGTACTCCCCGGACCTTGCTCCAACAGATTACCTTTTTTTCCGGAATTTGGACAACTTCTTACAAGGAAAAACTACCAATGAGATGGCAAAAGTGCATAGATAACAACGGTGCATACTTTGATTAATTAAATATATTTAAAAAAAAAAAATTGACTGAATATTCCTCCCGTATAAAACGCCAATTTCATATGTAAGGACCAAATATTTTTATGTCTAGTTCATCATATAATAATCTCTTTGTTTGCCTAGTTCGGATTTAATTAAGTTAAATATTATTATTATTTAAAAGTTTGCAATTAAAATGATATAATGATTAGATTAGATTTTTTTAACTAAATAGATATTGTTACTAGCAACTTTTAATATTAATTAAAAATGTTGTATATATGTATCTCCAAAGGCAGATCACACAGTACATTTAGATAAAATGTATTTCAAAACAAGTGTTTAGTAATTAGTATATCTTACTTTAAATAAAAAACACCCCTGGGATTTATTGGGCGGTTCTATTGGTATTTGTTAGTTTTAGTGGAAGACGACTTGCTAAGAGTACCACGTAATAGGATATCCGCCTTTTTTACTCTGCCGGAATCACACAGCATACACTAGGTCATTTACTTAGTATTTTTTTTTTATTTATGATTATTATTGTAAGCGTATAGAAAAGTAATTTTGTATTTTTTTTTAATAACCATAATAGAAATACTATTCTAGAATATGAATTACTCGAGACTACTGAACATTTCGCGATACCACACAATATATTTTTCGATCTGACACAATATGGGGAATGTTTGAATGTATGTGTGCACGCATGGTGTGTGTGTGGCTTAACGGTGTATGTAAAGATAAAAATCGTTTACAATCTTGTATGTGAACATCTATTATTATCTGTAATTACTTATTGTTTAGTGCAAGTCGCCGCGCTCGAGCACTTTATGCGATTTTTATTGTCTTCCCGCATATTGAAGTTTTTTTATGGACACTTTTATCTCAGATATTGTTTTTTAACGATAATAGAAATCTTTTCTCTTCGTGACACATATTATTTTTATGTTCACCTGTCTAATGCATTTTAAACTTACGTCGATTTTGTCTCCCGCTTGTCTCATTACATTTACATCCATCTCTCTTACTATTTTTAGCACCTTAAAATATTCCGTCCTTCAGTTCTATAATAGAGATCTAATGTGATTGTGTCTCATTTCCTGATCCGTGATGAATAAATGGGAGAATGTAGTATGAAAGATCAGCTCACGAAAGTTTAAAAAAGGCTTGAAAGGCTTAAAGAAAGAATAAAAATTATTACAGAGACGAACTCCCTTTCCCTAAAAATATGCAGTACAACTATGTACAATATATAAAGTAACTATATTTTGATAATGATGTAGTACATACAAGATGAAATTTTCAGGTGAACCCAAAAAAATAAACATTTTGCAGGTCTGGTGAACGGAGCGGCCAAGCAACATCCCCGCGAAACAAGATCAGTGTTCCAGGAAACTGGTCTCTGTAATTAATGTCTATACATACGAACAAATTAATGCTGCAAGTCCTTTTTGTTTCAGTCGCTTTCAAACGTACCTTAATTCTAGAACACAATATCTAACGAAAGATAACAATAAAAATATATATACGTTAATTTTGTTTTGACGTACTTAAGAACAACCCTGTAACATATTGAGCCATTGGCAAATAATATTATAATTTTAAACTTTGAACTTTTCTCCTATTATCGCTTAAGTAAATTCAGCGCCACGTGTGTCATCGTTGCATTAATTTCCATAACAAATGCCTTGATGTCATACGTCTTACCGATATAATGGTCTAGAACTATCACATCACTAGCAGTGGTTGTGCAACGATGCATCGTCACTGGACAGCATTTTTTTTATCCAGACCGGTCTGACCTAAGTTCATCGTCTTCAAGGTTAATGAACTTTTTTGACCAAGTAATGTTTCCGTGACCACAAGGGCTTTAATCTATTTTTAAATTATTCTAATATTTATCTATCGGTGCATGTTGTATTTGTTTACGTATTATTGTATAAATACATCACCCGGATTTCAATGGTTAAATGTCCTAACTTAAGGTTGTTTGGAAGAAGTCGCTATAGTAAGCAATCGCTTTGGGCTGCACATAATATATTTGTTTTTCTTTATTTATAACCTATGTAATCAAAAGGCTTACAACAAATAGCATTTATAAATATTATATAAAATATATGTTTCGTTTTATATACGAAATAGGATATCAATCCTTCTCATTCATTTACTGTACACAAGTTTTCATAACATAATTTTTTAACAAAGTACAAAAAAAATAATCACAGAACGTTCAACGACAACTATTTTATTTCACATTTTAATCCACTTTCTCATTCACGCGATACTTACACAACACGTTCCAGTGAGTGACAAATCTGTGACCTCCGTCATAACTAAATATTCTTATTTCACTTATCGTTAGCGGTCAATGTCAAATTAACATAAAATATACATAAAACTGATCATGTATAAATCTTTAAAGTAATATCTGTTTTATGTTAAGTCGGCTTAATATATTAAAGAGTTAAATATCAGTATTGATCTTTTTTTTAAAAGAAATATTGATGGATAACAAAACATTTCTAAATAATCTCCAGGCTTATGAAACGTTTAAGTTTGCACTGAAACAGTCTCAATAGTGATCATAATAACTTTTTATATGTATTTATTTCTATATTACTTTTTATATTACCTATTGTACATATTAAGATATATAGGAGTATATTATAAGATACATAGTTTAAAAAAAAAAAAAAATATCTTTGAATTGTTTCTATGATAAGGTGTAACATCAAACACGTAAAATAACACTTTCTGTTTTATCGCATAATATGATTTATGGGTTATATTTTTATGGAGCAGAATTACTGTGTTAAATCGATTGAACTGCAATAAAAACAGCAACGACGTATTTTTGTTACTTTCGCCTTAAGTTTCACTAGACTTACGTCGTTTTTACTTTTGGAATTGGAATTGTGAGAAATATTATGAATTACAAAATTTCAATCTTTTGTTGAATTAATAAAAGTAAAACGATATATTTTAAATCAAACATTTTTATTGAATGCTTTGTACAGGTTCGTCTGGATGGTACCACCCACTCATTAGTTTTTCAAACGATAAATATCAATAGCGACATCTTGTTATTGAATTGTGTTTCTGTTGTCGCACTAATTGCCTATGGAGCCAATGGCTATGCGACTGTAATCACCTTGTATCTATCATTAGTTAAAAAATATGTGTAAGTTACATTTAAATTATTTTTAAGCTTTTAATTAACAATATATTTGATCAGAATTATTGAAAAGGACAGCGAGTAATATTAAAAATTATTCAAAGACAATATTTATGAATATACATTTAGAATAATTATGATATATATATATATATATATATATATATATATAATGAATTACATCACACACGGAACAAACATCATAAACAGACGTTAACTTGTACATAACCGCTGGAAGCAGGTTGTTTATATTGAAAATAATAATAATATCAATAAAACTGTATATTACCTTCTCCAGTTTTGCCTTATATCGTCAGTTACGTAATAATTTTAAGGAAGTAAGTATTATATATAGTAGCTATTTACATTTATTTATTCTAATTATTACTAATTCCTATCGTTATTCTTAGCAAACTATAGGAGATGAATAAGTATGAGCCTAATTATAAAACTGCTACATAAAGTTTTTTAAATATACTTAAAATTTATTGAATTGAATAAGAAAAAAGACTTATTTTAGAAGAGTTATTTTAAGAAAAATATTTTTTTATTGAATGATCTCGTGTTAATAGTATAGTATTATCCACCGACTCACATTAGAACATTATTGCGGATGAAGCTACAAAATTATTTAAGAATAATTACAAATTTCATAAGAATGATTGTTTTAGTTTCTTTAAGAAGAATATGTAATTATTATATGTGTTAATTTTATTAAAAATAACTTTTTCATTTATAATTAAATATCGCTTTATTAATAAATAGCGTTACTATAGCGCTAACTATCTACTACTAACACCTAATTATTTACTTGTATATAATTAAGGCATTTACATTATAGTAAACACTTAGTAGATTAGAATAAACTTAGATAGATAATAAAATGCAAGTAAGATAATTTTGACTCCAAGGATATATAATATGAAAGAAAGAAACGACGCAGGCGCAGGATTCGCCAGCGTTATCCGGTACTACCGTTACTAACGCAGTTATATAAGAGTTGATTGACCCCATAGTAAACAATACTGGATCTACTACTAAGCTAAGCTAACATTTTTTATGATATGACAAAGACCGTAAGGTAAGTAAAAAACGTGCTATATGATAAATATTTAAAATTACAATAATTATAAAGTGAAATAACTTGTTTTTTTTTATTTATGTTTCCACCTATAATTAAATATTAGCGACCGCAGGTGCAGCTACCATATTTTTAATTTAAATAATCGAGTAAAGTGATGTTCAGTGTGCTTAAAATTTAAAATCTAGGTTAGATTGAAATTTAATCTTATATCAACTTCAATAAATAGAATAATATAAATTTATCATAGAAAATTTCCTGTACACGTACCAAATATTTGTTTTATATTTTGATACATTCATATAGTTTCTTGTTAATTAAAAATATTCTTGTACAAACAGATTACAGATAAAGGACTAAGTTATTAATTATAAATAACCAGTCATAGTTAGCATATAAAAAAAGTAAAGTCTTTACTTTAGTAAATAAATTAATAAGTAAACCAATCAACTGATATTTTAATAATGGAATGTAATATGGATATTTATTTAAAGAAACTTCTTTGAGGCTCTTACAAGTTCGAAATGTAGATGATACTGACAAGAATCAGAATTAAAGTTAGTAGTATTCTCTGAGTAAGGATATTAATTAATTTTTAATCAAAATGTAGCAGAATTTTCCAACTTGGTATTTTATTTACCGTAACAACACTCATACCAGTTAAGTTGGTTAAAAAAATACCTAGAAATCCTCTGCAAGTTTTATTTTTCTGGCAGGTTCGTTTAAAGTTTTCATTCGCTGATAAAATAGTTTGCTTAAAACCAAGATCAAACTTTATTTTTTTAATATTGATTAATAGGTGCTAATATTGCGTTAAAATTTGTTAAAATAGTTTCAAATGAAAATAATATACTCATTCATCGGATATAGGAAAACAAAAATCTATCATTTTAATTTCATATATAAAAATAAGTTTTATCAAATGATTTTATTATCTATCACGTCGTTTGCAAATATCTAGTCGATATTTCTAGAAGTCTTCCCGAGCGACTTTCCAAACATTTGCTGTGAACATATCTATGTATGCGCGTTTGTGCCTTACAAACCAGGCTATACTTTTATCTTTACACAGAGACAGATATTACAAAGAGAGAGAGAGAGATTACAAAATTACCTACTATACGGAGTAGGTAATTTTGTAAATGTTATTTATATCGTTAGGTTTTTGTAATAATAACCGCCGGTTTACGTTCTATTCTAGGCTGTTCGATGTATTATTCTATATATTAGGCACTTAATGTTACTAAGGTAATAAATAAAACTATTGTTTTTATGGATATTTGTCCTTTAAAAGTGCTCAAAAAGTTGGATATTGTGTTATTTATGTAGGAAAATAATCTTATTTATTAATAGTTACCGCACAAGGCTTCGCCCGCGTTCTCACGAACTTGTTCGAAGATAGGGCAAAAAGTAAAAACGTGATTGCAAAATTTCATAATGATCAGTTGAGTAGTAAAGACATGAAAGCGTAACAAACACACTCACTCACGCATTTATAATAAAAGTAAGGATAAATTAAAAAAAAAGATACTGAGCTATCGATGTGGGCATCGCAGCTTGTATGTCAATAATAATCGTACTCGGCTCAGAATGACGCAATTGTTGTTTGATCTTCTTATATAGTTCATTATCATCCCGCGAAGCCTCAGAAACATCACATTACTTGATAAATAGTTTCCGCGTAATCAGAGTACAGGAATTTTTTTCTGTATAAAGTCCCCGAAATTGCTTTACCAAATTATATTTTATAACCCTTGGTTACAGATTTTCTAGACAGGATAGGTAACCATGAAAACTTAAAACCTTTAAATGTCCCAAAACGCCTCAAATAGCCTCACCTCTCTGCTTACAAATAGTTCATCGGCATCCATAGAACGTGATTTTTATCTCTGACTCCAGTTAGATTTCAGATATATATAAGATACAATTGTAATATGAATGAAGCCTCAGTTTTGAAAATATAATATATGCTTGGCCTAGTCATGTGTTTCAATAGAGTTGTTCTCAATGCATCTACATTAGAAACAGAACATAAGCCAATCGTTTGGGCAGCGGCGATCAATCGTAAATATGTTATTAACTAGATGCAACTGCAATGCTGTACTTATTTACTTCTAATCGATAATTATAACAGTAGAAGATAGTATGCATAATACTCACTAACTTTATAGGGTTTATACGATGTGTCGGTCGTCTATCAAAAACTAAAAATTGCATAGGTCAAAATCGAAAAAGTTTATACCGATATTGAATAGAGTTTTACACGTAATCTCTAAATGGTATTGTAGGTGGAATCGCACTCAAAGAGGATTTCGCGATTGATAAAGCTCGTGCTTCTTTTAAAGCATACTAAACGTTAAATCAACGCTGACGTAGAAAAACATGTCATTATTCAACATAATTATGTCTGTAAACCAATATAAAATTTTCGAAAATCCAACGGTTTTCCATTATCATAAAATGTAGCACATTACCTATGTATCTTAAGATGTACAAAATTTCGTTTAATTGTATATTTATCAAATATAAACCATTGATCACTTTTGATATTGTAATGTTTCCCGAGTTATTGTAATTTAAAAATGATTATTTATTGGAAAAAATCATTACAAATGTATTGTCGCTGGTGAATTACTAAAAAAGGAGTCCTCTTTCGGTAAAAATCTGGTGTAAACTCTTTAAATATCATGTTCAATCCAATAGTACTACTCTTGCAATGACTATAACTTCTATAAGATCAAACTCATCGCAACATACAGTCGTGAATTGTCAAGAAATTATATGTGCCCACAATATTATGTATAACATTTCAAGGATACACGCTTCAAATAAGTATATCAACATTTCACGGGTGCCTAATGAAGTGAGTTCTTACAGATTATACTGCTGTTATCCGATACGACTAGCTTGTCAATCGATTAATAAATCGATTAAGCTTTTTTATATAAATTTAAAGGGCAACACTTTCTTTGTAGTGTTAACATTATGTTTAACAATATATTAAAAACGTTGAAAGTAATGTAATATGACACAAGCCAATACAACTTTTCAAATGTTATGACTGCTATCGTGGTTTTGCTTCTGTTTAGCTATAGATCACGTACATCAAGGCCGAGATGGCACAGCGGTTAGGCCACTCACCGGACAAATATTTAAATCAAATACTACAAAACATACGACGCATGTAACAAAGAAGCTTATGAATTAATTTCTCATGCATTTTATGTTGTAATTTTTTGTTTTTATTCTTTATCTTGAAACGAAAACAGTTGATACCATAAAAAAATATTTCGATTAAATTTGTATGGTATTCATTTTGTAGTGTAAATTCATTTTGAGCGATATGAGTAAAATTTAAAATTCGAATTCGTGGACGAACCTATATGTTTTAAGTTATGTAACGTTGATTGCAATATTTCATACGCAAAAAAGCTTCACTCCTGACACGTGTACACCATGCAAACCATGCACGAACTTATTTTTTCAATACAACTACTTTAACAAGTTTTATACATTTTTTACATTTTAAAATGAATAGTGTTTTGAAACGACTTAAAATAATGAAGTTTCTTATATATACAAAGTTTGAATTATTTATAATTATCGATTTAATTAAGCGCTGTCAACAATAGTGCGAACGTTTAATGGAAAATTTCGTAAAAGGCGAAAAGCACTTTAGTAGGCATTGTTTACGGTTTGCTAGTGATCTAAATGCAAATTATATTACTTTAGACGATGCTTATTGAGTTAATAAAGATTGGCTGCGGATCGTGGTTCAAATACGTGCCAGAAGTCTTCCCTCCAACAATTGTTTCTATAGTACAGACGTACTTCAAACGAGATAGCTTTGTTTGCTACCGGTCGAAAAATGAGATTAATATAAAATTATGATCGCGTAAATCCGATATTTGAATCTTATATTTTTTGAGGAATAGGTAATATTTAGGATTCCAGACAAATATTGCTTCACGGAAAATGTGTTTCACAGTTTAAAAAGTGAAAGTGAAATTATTGAAAGTGTATTAAAATGCAAAATATTAAATGATATGCCAGGTACAACGAAATAAAAGCGATTTCAAAATATGGATAAGAATCTGACTTATTACTTGATACTCAAGTAATCTTAAGTACAGATAATTAAGTTATATACTGAGTAATATTCGTACAAAATGATCTTCCAAAGAGCATATTATTTCGTGTTGTTTTTTATCTCCAAATTATTTTTAGTCTTTAAGAAGTAACTCAAGTTAACCTACAAACATTATTTGGGAAGTAATTAGATGAACAATACTGTTTTTCTATATTCAAATGTAAATTTATAATGCCAGAAAGAGACAAATCTGTGTGTAACTAAGCACCGTCTTATCAACGTTAATAGGATTCTTACAAAGTACAAACTTAGATTTGATAACGCTAATACGCATAAAACACGTAATTATACAGCATAACTCATACAACTGATAGTAAACTATGTAACAACAACATTATGAACTAATCCGCTGGCTATATGAATGTTATATCACTCCGCCACAATCACGAAAGCAATTTGAAGTTTTACTTTATTAATGTACATATATAAACAATTAAAAACTTACTTGACGTTGTTACGCATGTTGTAATTGTTGGCGATGTATTCTGCCTCCCCACTGTAAAGAAAAACATAATTAGTTTATATAACACGTTAATATGTAAAAGAATATAAGTATCATTTAGTTAAATCGATGATTTTTTAAAAACAAAATACAGATTATATTTCACGAAAAAAGTTACAGGAAATAAATTGTATTCAACAGGAAACAATTTATAATCGCCAATCGCTAGCTTGGAATGATTTTTCTGGTGATTTGGTACAACAAAAATACCCATGGGAAGCAATTGGGAGGATTGAAGTATTGAATTATTTTAAATAATTTACAAATTATCCATGTATAAATGAACAGTAAAAATAAGGTAAAATTTAACGAAAATAAAACAAATTCTTCAATTGCTTAAATGATCTGAAGCTCAATAATCTTTGCGAGTACTTAAAACGAATAATAAACTGCATTACAATTGTATTTTCAAAAGAAAATACGCCCGAGATTGTTTACGACTTTTTTATTTGTAATCAAAGCGAGTTCCGACAGCAGCCTACGGAAAATAAAGTCAAACGCTTTTCTAATATTTAACTAGAACTTATAGTTTCTTCAACTAGAAATTAAGTTAATTCCACCGGTATACTTAGATCTAAATATTTATGCTTAGTTAACCCTACAGAAATGTACTTAATTAGATTTATTTACATTTATATTAGTTAATGTTATAATAACTTTTTTGTTTGTGTATTTGTTATGCCTTCACATCTTATCTACCTTAACCAATTATAATAATAAACCTTTGCATCTACGTCAAGGGTACATAATAGGACGTAAGCACCTAAAACCTCCCGCTCTCATCATACGCGCGCAATGACACGAGTGGAAACTAGTATGAGATAAATCTACTAATTTTATCACGAACTTTGAATGTAAAGTATGACTTATAAACGAACAAACTATTTGAGTAGTTTGAAAAAATATTTGTTATTAAAATACATTAACTATATTCTTAATAAACCGAAAATATTTGTAGGAATACTAGTTTTCGCCAGCAGCTCCACCCTTGTGAGGCCGGGCGGCAGGTTTTTGGTACCCATGCATGGTCATTTTGTGTACCCCTTACAACGTCTATGCAAAATTTAATCATGGTCGATGGAGTAGTTAGTACGATAAAGCGAATCAAACAAACAAACAATCAAGTATTCGCATTTATGTAATTTCCGTCCCGTGGAAATGCAGAGAGAAAATGTAGCCTATGTTACTCGCTGATATGTAGCATTTCTTTGGTGAAAGAATTTTTAAAATCGGCTTAGTGGTTTAGACTTGAAAGCGTAACGAACAAAAATTCGCATTTATATTATTAGTAAGTAGAAGTTGCGATTTCGCATAAAATCGTAACTGGCCTTATGAGGCAAAAATGTTTCGAAGGAGGATTTATTAGGCGGTCTGAGATCACGGTGCATTTCTTATAAAATTAAAAGACAAGTCATGATTGGTCTGGTGACACAGATGTTTAATCTCATCATATTCCGTGTAACGAGCAGTTTCCTACTTTGAAACGTTTGTGCTTTCCCCGGAAGACTGATTAAATGCAACTAACAGGTTTATGTCAGAGGATTTTGCCAATTATATTTTATTCATTTATCAATATAATCCTTTTAAATTTATTATTAAATTTTCTTTATAGCCAGTTAAATCATTTTAAGTATTATTTTAAAGAAGACAGATATAAGTACCGTCAATAAAATATATTTCATAGCCAAAAACAAAAATTGAGTGCTATCAAATCTCTAATATAGTAATTACTAAAAGTGGATTTTTTTAAATTGAGTAAAACGTTTCTTTGAATAAATGTATTAATTTTTTTTAACCATTCAGAAATTATAACCGGTCAGTGATCAGCAGTAGCGTTTACGGCAAGCTGATCTCTCGGCGTTGGCAAACTTTCTAGTAATAATTGTAATGTATTATACGCCATTATGTGTCCGGTGAATCACATGCGTTTAACGAATGCGGTAAAATCGCATCATTGACTCTGGAACAAGCGTGGGACTGAAAGGTCTAAAGTCTGATTCGTAAGAGATTCTTATATTATCCTAGATATTATCATAGAGTAAAATTTATTTCACGCTAAACGTTAATAATTTCATATAAGTATAAATATTGTAAATAAAATTGTAAATATAATTAAGTATAATTCTAATAAAACAATTTAAACGCATATAAAAATTATAAACGAGTTTTTCAATCTGTTATGGACATTTTTATCAGTTATTTTAATTGTAAACATAAAATTAGATGCATTAATTTTTATTGAAGAAATTACACATTTCTGATTTGAATGAGATAATTTAGTGCTAAAAACGAGATTATAAATGTTAAAGTAATTATGTTTTTTATATTACAAAAAGCTTACTTATAAAAAAAAAACTGACGCAAAAGATTTAAGTAGATAACGCATATCGCTATCATAGTTATTAGCACCATGGCGTTATATAATATTAAAACTAATTAATAATTTAAACATTTACAAAACCCATTGAACTTCAACATTTATATTTAACAGATAAACACGATCCCGTTTAAAAAATGCATTTTGAAGTAATAATTTCTTATGGGAGGGTAACGTTTCGTAACGTAACGCGTTACGGCATCACTATTACCGACGCGGACTGCTATACCTGAGAGTTACCAGCCTAACGCCATCTAGCGTATATATATAGTATTTATAATAATTTAGCACCTCTCAAGTACTAATTTAAATTTTATTTAATATATTATAATTAATAATAAATATTATCACTTCTGTCGAGCGTCCCGAGACGCATACGTTTTTTTTTTAATAATATTATTATCTGCAGAACTTGACGTGATAAAATCTTGATCATGAGCTTATTCGGTATATAAGGTAAGGTTCAGTGGAGTATTTTATAATATTCTAAAACATATACAAGGGACACATTCCGTTTTAATCTTCTAATAGCAATACAGTAATTATGAGTGCATACTAACAAGTTCGCATGTAAATATACAATTGCAATGCTTTCGCGTGATACCGTTAATGATATGGTGATGAGGAGTGGTCATCGCGTTCGGACAGTGTACTTGTAAATTCCATAGATTGCGTGATTTTTATATGTCGGAATAAATTCGAATGTAACCATGCATTCGTCCTTGACTTAGCTTATGCCGGCATTGTTTTATTTAATTAACCTTATTAATGTGACGCGTGTTTGTTTGAACATTTATAGCGGCGAATTGTTATAATTCTGATGGAATGTTATTATTAAATTAAATGTCAAGTGCAGAATGGAATGGAAGAGCGTTCGTGCATTTAATTGTATTATTGTGCATTTTTAATTGCTTAAGTTTAATCAACACAAAAGTAAATGTAATCATGAAAATTAATTTCAAATTTATAAGGTATAAAACCAATAAGTTACATCGGTTTTTAAATTAGAAGGTATAAATTTGTTTATTTTCAGCTCATTTTCGATGAGTGTGAGTGGAAAACTACAAGCAAATTTTAAATTCAAGGATTCAAAGGATTATTACGACCAGTACCAGCCCCTGATTTTCTACCGCTAAATAGCAATACTTAGTATTGTTGCGTTCGGTTTGAAGGATGAGTGAGCCAGTGTAACTACAGTTGGTGTCGCATTGGCGATGTAAAGAATGGTTAATATTTCTTACATCGCCAATGTCTGTGGGCGTTGGTGCCCACTTAACATCAGATGGTCCATTTACAAGTCCGCCTGCCTATACCATAAAAAAATTAGAGCCAGCCTTGTCCCTGTAACACTACTGACTTCCTAAGTTTTGATTAACCCATATTAATCTGTGTCGCCGCCAATCTAATGTAGAATATTTAAATTCTGTAACTTAAATAGTTTAACATTGACCTTAGAAATAATATGCAAACACACATACATTACATATATTCTGATTATTAATTGTTATAAGTGCTCATGGTGTTCCATGAGATGCGTGCCACTACTTGATTAAAAGATCCACGTGTTACCGGATCGCCTTGACTCGTTACTGAGGTCAATCAAAAAACCTGTTAGTGTTGGCTAGTTAAGTGCCAGAATATATTTTAAAGGTAGATATTAATTCTTTTCTGAATACAGATAAACAAGAAATGAATCGGACTGGTTTCACAAGATTTTATTGCATTTGAAGTGGAAGAGCGTAGACACAAATATCTAGTTCTATGAAAAATATCCTTAGAAATTAAATTCTAGTACCTAGACGTTTTATTAAATGTAATAATTTATATAATGCAGGCTACTATACTAGGCTTAGGCTTAGGTGTCTTTCTGTTGCAGATTAATATAAAACGGTCGCAGTTTTTTTTTTTATTAAAACAAAAAAATGAGAACATTTCAAGCAATTATTCTCGGCTTAAGGGCGCTTTAAGGCGATTGTATCATGATTAATAACAAATAAGTTATTAAGTATTTTTATATCTTTTTATTTTAAGAGTTTCTTGTTATGAAATATATATTACAACCTACAGTTGTAACATTATACCATGTACACAAACATAATAAACTCTTATTTTATCAAATTGCATAAACGGAGTAGGATAATTTTCATTCAATTGTAACCTTTCTTGTAATACTATCTATAAATAGACTTCCTTAAAGAACATATACTGTGAAATTATATTAAAAATCAAATTATTTTAATGCGTTAGTATTTGTATATTAAATTATCATTACGAAACTGTTATTATTCTTTACATTTTTTTTAACTGGCTTTTGCGATAGTACATAATCATTTTTATAAATCATTGTTGATCGCTATGACCTTAGACCATCTTAGTCACGTGTAAGAGGTAAATACTTCGATATTGGACCATTGTTTCCTGTTATGAGGATGCGTTGATTAAAAAACTCCGTAGGTATACTGGAGATTCGCGAAAATATGTCTTATGTGACAAGAAATTAATAGTGACGTTTCATTTTGATTTTTCATTAAAATCTTCTTACATATACAGTGGTGGCCATATAATTAGAAACACTTCTTATGAATAAAGAAAGTATAACTTCAACGTACATCATCATCGGACTATCATTTGCCTCTAACCTGGATCTTTCAGCATGACAATGACCCTAAACACATGGCCAATAGCGTCAAATGTTTCCTTAGCGAACAGCGTATATCCGTTTTAAACTCGATAGAAAATATCTGGTATATTGTTAAAAAGAAAGTATCAAACAAATGTAACACCAGTCAAAACGAACTATATGAAGCATTTGTTGAAGCATGGACTTCAATCCCCCTAGAAAAATGTATGAAATTGATTGATTCAACGCCATGTAGTAGCAATGCTGTTATTAAAAAAAAATAAGGAATACGCCACTAAATATTAATTATAACTATTGGTAGGCTGTGGGTAGTAGCTATTTCGTAAATAACAATACTAATTACTAATACTTAAAAATATATTGTTTTTTATATTTTTTGTTGTTGTTTCTAATTAGTTGAATATTATTGTTCATACCTTAAAACTGTTTATTATCATTTATATTTAGTTATTTATATTTAAATGTTTGTCCGTAATGTAATATTGAAACTGCACTGGTGTAATGGAATTTATATTGTTTTTCTAATAAATGATAAATCGTTGAACATATTGTTGTCCTATTTATTGTTTAATTTCAAAATAAAAACGATTGCGATGAAGTATCTTACATAATGGCAAGGACCGTTGCTAGTGTTTCTAATTATACGACCACCACTGTATATAGGTATTTTTTATGTGAAAATCAGATGACATAACAAAAGTACTTTGCCAATAATAATAATAATACTATCGAAAGTAGCACGCTTCAATTTCATGATACTTTAAATAACATTCTAACATATAAATCAATGTTAATGTTCTTTTGGAGTATATAGGCTGTAGGCTAGCCACAGGTGGCTGCCATAATAAACTTTATTGTTCAGTTGGCATATAAGATTTATTGTATTTGAATTTTCACGACTGCTGAAATTACATCTCAAAATACGTTGCCGGCTTCTGGATATATACACTTGTATCGGGTAAAACCATTTCATATTTTTTCTTCACTACAAATAAAAATAAAAACCAATATTCCACTTAAATCATAATGATTATGATTCATATAAGATTTCGCTCCACAATCAATTTTGGTATATACCGTGACGTAAGATATAAGGATACAACGTCAGCGTAATTAAATCATTTATATGCTCTTTGAATAAAAACAATCTTAACCACATAATTTGGCGTTTTTATCTTGACGTAATATTAATTAATTAATTTTACGCGTAGGTAAGGATAAAATGTTAAATTTAATGTAGTGGTTTGCGAGTTATAATCTATAAGCTTTATATATATCAGCTTATTGATTTATAGTGTCCAGTAAGGCAACTATTAGAGAATTCCATCAAAATGATGAGTGTAATGTTGAAAATTAGCTGAACTTCCGAATAGCAAGTAATTATATATAAATGTCTAAACAAATTATAATTAAATAACTTAACGCATTCTTACAAGAAGATATGTGCTTATGAATCAGTCGACTTTGGAATAATTATATCGAAGCGTCGACAAGAAAATCAAAATTTAATGAAACTTATTATTGAATAACATTAAGTTTATTATAATCATAATATGATACGAGTGTCACTATGAGATTGTTTTATTAATACAGAGTGTCACTGTGAGATTGTTTATTCAATGACAGTTGAAAAGGTTGCGAATCGTTATTAAATTAAATATAAACGCGTAGGTGACGATGACAAAATTACAATTTATAATTACCCTTATATATAAGGGGAAAAACATCATGCCCTGTGTGTTTCTCAGCAGTGAACACCGATTTGTAGCTGGCAATTAATTAATATTAGATGAAATCAGCCCCTGTTCAGCTTTAGCTTACAAAGGAAAAAACTCATTAGTACGGATAATTTTATCTCACTGTATTTTTATTTAATAATAACAGGAGCACAACAAGAATTTAATTAATTAATTAATTTGTGTATTTCTCTACGAGTTTGTAATTATTTCTTACTTTGAGTAAAAAATATTATTTCATGTTTTATAGAATGTTATCCCAGAACACTATTTGAAAATAATATTTATTAAAATGAAGACTAGCAAAAAAGAAGAGCTTAACCGACAATCAGGATTATGATATGTTTTAATGATTTTTATTTTCGTGTAATAAATGATAATCGGCATTTTGTAAACGTTTTGTGTTGCTGTTAACAGCGGGAACACAATGTTTAGTTGTGTCTGCATTTCGTAACAATAGAAACAAATGTAAACACAAAAGTCAAACAGTAACAATGGCAGCCCGTAAATGTTCACAGTTCGACAAAGTCCTTCCCTCCCTGTTAGGGAGTTTACCACGTAAAACAACTATAACTACTCATTAAAATCACGTGTACCTATTTGCAAACTCTTAACTTTCGGGGGCGTTGCCGAAGTTGACTCGGCATAGAGTGCATAACAAGATACTTTGGTACGTATAAGTTAGAAATATCTCTAACTAATTCAATAAACCTCGGTTTTACACGTGTAGAATAATAGACACATAGAACATTTATATGAAAGCATAAATCTTGTTCTGTTGGGCATCTTGTTCTGTTGGGAACCTTCTCGGGGAGGGGCCGTGGATACTTTATATTGATACAATCCCGCAGCCTCTCCAATTCCCGCTGGGTAAGAATCCGATATAAAAGGGAAGACAAGGGAGGGAGAAAAAAAACCTTTCTGAAGGCTTCCACTGCTTGAAAAAAAGGAACGTTTTCGGACGTACGCAGTATAACTCAAAAAAGTTTCGTCACTATCCGACAGCTTAGGAACGCATAGAGGGCAAACATACAAACAATCATTTTTTACTTAGTAGTACGCATTTAATATTTTAAATTTATTATCGTAATCACCTCACTATCTTGCTGTAAGAGTCTAGTATTTAGAACCTATAATTTTTTATATTGTAATATTAATAATTGTAATAGCCTTGTATGCATATATATAAGAAATATATAGCTTAAGTGTATTTAAATGTTTTTACAGATAATATAGAATATTTAATTGCATAAAAAATTAACATAATGAATAATTTTATTTATCTAATTATCATTTCTACTCGAACAGTTATATATATATTTGACTTTATTATTAAATCAATTGAAATATGAGTATGGATTCGCTTTTGTATAAAAACCCACAAATAAATTACTAATCACCAATGATTAACTAGTTGTTTTTAAACAATATATTTATAATTTAAATGTAAATTATTTTCATTCAATCGCAAAACGATAAATAAATAAATCGATATTCGTCTATGAATTTAAGAAGCTTTTTGGCATTCGTCTATCAAGCGAATTGATAGTGTAAGACTGGGATCGCGGACCAATAAATCAATAACAAATTGAAAGCTATCATTATTGTGCGATTGTAGATGGGCGTTGTAAATGAATGACGCATTTCGTTTTCGATCATTGAAGTCACTTGGGTGGCCACGTTAAAGCAGCCGTCTTCGTATGACTTCAAAATTCAAATAAAATCAATTCAATTCTATAGTCTTTCACTACATTCTTAGACTTGTTATAAAACACTATCGATAATGATCGCAAGTCAGTATATCATTTTAAACAGGGTCGGAATTGTTTATATTTTTTAACAATTTTTTGTAAATATTTTTTTTAACCATACAATATATATTTATTTTCAATGTGAATAAATTTTTTTTTTCTAATTTTATAGATATGTATTAAAAAACTCATAGCCGCCTTTTTTTTGGAGGCCCCGGCACAAAGTCTTCTGTTGTCTCTCTTATATCCGACCGCTATTTAAAACTATGTATACATTTATTGTCGCCTAATTTGTAATTAAAGTTTCAGCATCTAACCTTATTATTCATTTCCTATTGTTTAATAAAATAAAGCATTAAACGAAATCACCATCGTGCTAAAACAATTATGCCTTTTAGCTTAATTTATTCGACACGATTGAAAATACTGCCATTTCTTTCACATCATATAATTCTGCTTAAAGCAGTGATGTTAGACGTACCAAACTGTTGGTATTTGTACCAACTTTTAGGGTATTGTACTATGCCAATAATATACGCGATAGTACCTACTAAATTTTTATTAGCATTTCCCTTGAATTTTTAAAACAGAATTTATGTCAAACGTAGCAACCAAGCTCAACAATTAATTCCGTAGATCCTATAATCATTTTTTTTTTAATATCAACTTTTAGAGACATATCTACTAAGATTAGCGGGCGACTACTAAGCATTACTAGCTCAAAGTACTATAGCATAGTTAGTTCACAGATGGAAAAATATTATATATATAGAAGCCGATACATAAAAAGTAGTTGTCACAAACCGTTATATTATTTAGATAACATTAAGATAGCAAGTAAACTTTCAAGTATCGCTGTATTTTTATTGGATACATACGAGTTGAAAGCCTTACGCGGGTATTTTCCTGATTGGTATTATAAAATAAACAGTTAATATTTAGCTAGGAACTTTTATGAGCTTAGACTATTTGAAACGTGTACTGCATTAAATTTAATATACAAACGTCAGATTTTAATATGCAGTATTTGAAACAAGTTTATACGTTTACATTTATACTGCGACACTAAAATTCTTTTAGTATGACAAGTCGATCCTCTCGTGGCTTTAATAAGCAACTATTAATGAAATTAAACATGCGCCATTCTCATTAAAGTACATGCGTTTATGGTCATAGATATAAATAGGTATATTGCGATGGTGTGTACGATTTTAGTACTCAGAATGGAAAATCAAATGTAGAACGGAGAATTCAAATGAAAATGTATTTTTCGAACGCTATTGACACCGATCTTAATGCATTTGAGATACGGAATAGGTGAAATGTCGTTTTAACTTAATGATATTTTAATTTGTATTTATAAATAGAAGGGAGCCTTATCATAAGCCTCGGCTTTATACGATATCAATATATTTTCTTATATTATGTAGTCTTATATTAAGACACTATATTGATCAATAAATTTTTTTTTACAGATTGATTTTATATATAGAAAATTAAGGACGTTTAATATTTTTATTATGAAGCACAAATTACTTCTTAATCATATATATACACCATACTATATACACTAATGAAAGAGATAAAAACGATTGATTTATATAAACGATTCCGTAAATGTCTTTGATCATGAAAGGAGAGCAAATCGTTTGAGATTCATAAGTCCGCACCGTAACGATAATTATTTATGTCATCACAATGTCAAATTGATAAAAATGAACGTAATGCATTGATGGTGTAGCGTAGAATGTTTACTACCGTTTCAGTTTTACGATGATGGGGCGAATCGATATTATAAAATATCGACATTTTTATGGGACTAGTGCTGTTTATCAGAAGATAGTGACGCACCGATCGCAAAGATGGGGCACTTGAAATCTGGAGGAAATAAATGTACCTTCAGAAACATTTTCGCTTTGTTTATAGTGTAGAAGTTGTATTGCGTCTGTGATATACTGCGCTCTTCATACATAATGTTCGATTTGAATACAATAGTAAAAGCTATCATGATTGAGTAAAGTTGTGAATTAATGTATGTGAACCTATTTATTTCTCAGCTACTTTCTTCACAATTGTCATTGAACTTTTTAATTCTGCATGCTTTAAGTAAAGCAAGTAACGTATATGGTTAATACTGCTACATTTACCCCGTTTTATTGGTTCTGCTGGTGACAGGAAGACTAGTTCATTTTTCGCCCAGAGAATCGGAATTGCGATTCAAAAGGGAAATGCTGTTAGCATTCTTGCCACCATTCCACGCGGTCACGATTTTTACAGTAACTATTTTTAATTTTTATTTGTATTTATTTAAGGCTTTATTGTCTTAAAGTCTTAAATAAATCTTAAATAAAAAAATAAAAAATTGAAGTATATTTAATTAGTATTTAATTTTACTCGGTGGTAGAGCTTTGTGCAAGCTCGTCTGGGTAGGTACCACCCACTCATCAGATATTCTACCGCAAAACAGCAGTACTTGGTATTGTTGTATTCCGGTTTGAAGGGTGAGTGAGCCAGTGTAATTACAGGCACAAGGGACATAACATCTTAGTTCCCAAGGTTAGTGGCGCATTGGCGATGTAAGCGATGGTTAACATTTCTTACAATGCCATTGTCTATGGGCGTTGGTGACCATCAGGTGGCCCATACAATCGTCCGCCTTCCTACACAATAAAAAAAATAGTAAGTTATAAGTATATATAATTAGTAAATGATCTAAAGAAACTTGATGTGTTTTGAGTTTGAGTGCTTGAGAAAACGGCAAGTCGGCAAGGTTTCCTGAAATAGTTAACTCAAAAAACAAACTTCAGAACGAAGCAAATTCATTCTTGCTAGAATCACACGGCATATTTCTATTAACTTTATAGTTCTATCCGACTTCATAGTTTATGTATAGTTAAATTTTATTTGTTCACCGATTTGTGAGTTTTTTTTTATGAATCGATTCAGGAGTGGGTAGCATATAATGTGTTATTTATGTAAGTTTCATTTTATTTTATGATTTTGATTTTCACTATCAAATCTTAGTTTTACGACAAGTTGCGTCAAGGTTGTAAGTTAGTTGAAACCACGAATGCATTCCTAAAATTTTACTAATATAATTACAGAAAAGGAAAAAGATAGATCATATAATTAGAAGCTTTGGCTTGAAACTATCCGTGTGCAGAGTTTCACGATCGTTGGAAGAGTCGAGTCACGAAAACGTGACAGAGAAACAAACTCAGATAACAAAAAAATAATTGGACAAGTACTTTCATAATCAACTCTTATATTACGTAAAAAATAATAAATAAAATAAAATATTCTTTATTCCAGCATATTTCTTGCATAAAAATATTTATCAACATCGTTAAAATAAATATACAAAACAGTATATTATTGTAAATTTATATTTGGAATACAAAGAACAACCTACATCGAATATGACATTCATTTCTCCTGCTTCCAACGTATTGGAAAAATTATAAAAAAAAGATATTATATTTGATGTACATAAAAGTGTATTATGTGACATCAGTTTGATCATAACATGAGATTTTATTACAAATCATTTGTGTTATATTTCATTATGTTAGAATGAAATGCTTATTATTATTAATAACGAATTATCACGTGTTTGTTTAATAATAACTGCGCCATTCTACAAGCATTTAGTATGTAAATTGTTAGTCAGCTTTTCGAGGTTGTCTCCCAGATAATTAGGGCTTTTGTTACAGATATACCCTTATTACAGCAATTATTAAGAAAATTAAAGCCTAATTTCTTAATTTTTTATATAAAAATTATGTTGAATCTTGTTTTTAATAAAATCTCGTAGGTCGGTAGGTACCTATTAAAAAATCATATGAACGATTACGACGATGCAACTTCGTTCCTACTATTTTCTTTAAACAAATAACATATAATAGATTTAAATTTAATTTAAAGTACATACAAGCTTTTCTCGCTGGGAAATAAAGGCTTCGCAGAGTTCTATACGCGAATGTCTAGACGTCACGGGTGAATTATTGTAACTGCGTAGGGCACTGACGAAGTGGAATTATTGTATATATTTAAAATAAAATGAGCCTTTTTGTTAAATAAAGCACTTTGATATTATTTCTTATATATAAACGATAAACATATTATTTATTTTTGTAATTATTTCATTTTCATTCAATGTTTTATGGACTTAGCGATGTAAGTCCCAGGTTTGATCCTGAACCCTGGGCTATTCTCCGCACTCTTAACACAAGCCGTACCCCTAATTGGAGGGGTAAATAGTAATATGAGTAATTCATCTAAAAATAAATAAGAAGAAAGAATTTATGAAATGTTTATAGTTTTAGTCGCATTCCGCAAATTCAGTTTTAAAGCACGAAACCTTCTACGTTAATAAAATGTAAGCAGAAAATATTAACACTGTAGGTGAACATTTGTTTTCCTTGTGTTTTCTCAAGTTCTTAGCCTCCACTGTGATTCCCCGCGAGGATCGATTCAATTCAAGATGGCGACGTATTTCAATAAGTATATCACCTTCTAATTTATACGTGTTATTTTTTATTTATTTATACTTTATTATATATACACCACAACAGATTTTTTTTCACAAAAACTTAGACAGCCTAAATAAAAGTAGCATACAATTTTGGCGACCTTATCGCTACATAGTGATCTCTTCCAGGCAACCAACGGTGTAAGGAATAACCCATAGGATAATAGTTAGGTGGTGCAGTAATAACAAAATAATATTATAATAATAATCTATACCAAAATAAACTAATAAATACATGTCAATATAAACATAAAATGCACATATAATATATCTATATATAAATTATATTACCAATACATACTAAAATTACAAGTATATAATATAAATATATACAATAAATACGATACTAAAAACGATAAGTCCTCAAACAACACTTATTTCAACTAACTATGTACATAACTATCTTCTTTGTTATTTAATTTTGATTCAAAACATCAATTATATTCGCATTCGAAGCCACTCCCTAAAATATATTTATATTGAAATGAGTTCATCAAATCATTAAATAATAACCTTGTTCACTTTTTATGTAAGGAGCATGAAGCGTATCAAAAGTATAGGCATAAAAAGTGTGCCAGACGGATAGCAGTGGCATTCTCAAAAGCTCAGTAAATCCTCATTTGCTTAGTAGAAGCATACAAGCAGAATGATTGGCGTACATAGTTGTTCATTAAAATATTAAAATAAACTAAAAATAATGATGTTCTCGCGATAATCGCGGTAATCGCTGTCATACTCAACGAAGCCTAGCATCTGTCTCTCTTCATTTGTGGTCGGCGCGCACGTTTTTCATTTCCTATTTTCTATCTCTACCCATATCCTCAATAATTCTCACTTCTCCTCAATTCCCGTATTCCGTGCTCTATTTTTATCCTGCTCTCACTTAATAAATAGTCATCCACATTCATATCTAACATCCGTCTACTTACATATCATTAATCAATACGCACGTATGTTCATACCATGATAATCTATTTATTTTCAGCTTCTCCGTCACGGAAGCTACTATCAAACACGCTCTTGCGAATTCATTTCGTATTCTATCGTTTCGTCACCGAACAAATCGATCTCAACGTTGTAATCTCGGCAGAATGCATTTGCCATTCATTCATCACCTCTATGGTCCAACACTCCCGATGATCTCTATGTGACAGAAATGTCCATCAAAGGAAACGCGTTGGTAGTAAGTAATCCCTGTAACCAGTCGCCATTTATCGACACTTAGTCAAAATGACTGTAAGTATATAATTATGTAAAATATTTTTTATAATTAAATTTATGTAATATATATGTAAAACAAAAGTAATTCGTATTTTTTTATTATTTGTATAATCTGGTGTCAAATATTAAATTTAGTTTTAAACAAATAAATTTAAGCATTTGATAACGTTTTCTTAATTACAGTAAGCTAGTTTAATATAACATATTTAAAAAAGTATAGATCAACGGTTGTGTATTTTGACGGATACGTTGTTAAATAATCTTAACTAGCACGTGAAGTTAATATGTATGAAATGGTATTTTATCTGAATATAACATGAACATAATTAATCATAATATGAATATAATAAACAAAATTATTATTAATTCATATAAAGAACGCTCTAATTACTCGGTATGCGACGCAAATTTGCCTTTTGAATTAATTAGCGTCGATGAATACGCCTGGAGGATAAACATTTTGTGATAGTTTCTTATAAATATTTTAAAACAATTTATTTTGCATGAATAATAAAAATAAAAAGGATTTTAATTTTAATTTCTTAAACAATTACTATATTGCGTTTTATGTTTAAAATTCCATGACGAATCAGCTACCAAAACTAAATTACACACCAGAGGGTATAATAACTTAGTTTTCTGTACAAAATTATAAATAAAATATAAAATAAATCAAATGATAAATGTAAACAATACGTAGTAAATTACGTCGACGGCAAAATTTAATAGCATTTAGTTCGTCGCGCTGAATCGTGACCGGAATTTTAGGGACCAATATATGAGGAGTTTAATCAACAGGCTTAGGTGCTGAATAATTATTCATTGCGAGATGATATATATAAATACGCCAAAGCTATTATATCTTTAGTTGCAAATAACACAATACGGCACATCTCCGCGCGTCAGTCGCTTACTCTTGATGTTTGTTTTTGTGTGAACACAAAGCCTTCGGTCGCCGATTGAAATGGGCATATAGAACGGAAAAGATAAAAACTTATATTCGCATTGTATTTGTTCTGTTAAAAGTCAATTAAGCATGTTGTATAACTTTTTTTTTATAAGGGATTACTCCTTTCTATATTTTCGTCTTTATTAAAAAATATAAGAGTTTTAATTAACTCGTTTATATAAGTCTTCTTCATTATAGATTTTTACCTACATTGTTACAGTTTTAATCATCATAAGCTCCGCTGTAATGGCCATTAAACTTATCGTAACGATATAATATGTAATATTGTTATATCCAGTGAAAAATAAAGTATTAGAATAAATGCATAAAATGCGTCATTAAACTTTTCATTCGTCATTTGACAACATGACGAAAACAGAGGAAAACTAATTAGTTTTTGCAACGAATTACATAGATATATTAATTAAAATATGTGTTTAGGCCAGACTAGAACATAATGGTGGAAAAAGCTCTAAGCCGTCTTCTTACCTAGCAGTGATATCCACGCTCACTGTACTCGTAAACTACAACTTACCCAGCAATGACCTTTTAAAATAAGTTTTTGTCTCACTACACAATATTAATATAGATGTTCCGTATCGCTAAAATGTTGCGGTTTCGTAACAAAATCCAATCACAAATAAATAACGTGTTTAAAATTGTTATAAGTACTTAGCACAATTTACAGAAATATAAGACTTCTAAGCCCTTCTAAAATAAACTGTATTGCTTGCGCTTAAAGATTGAATATTCAATAAATTATCTCGATCTATAAGATCTTTTAATAAAACGTAAAAAAAACCGAAGGTGAAAATATATATTTTTTTATTGTCCTTTTCTGACATACGCCGTATTCAATAAAATATTTCTAATTTGCAACTCTGCCTTAATAACCATTTCTCCAGGAGAGTGTTTGTTTTACATAATGAGGTGCCATTAATCTTGAGATATATAAATTAGATGTGTTTGATACTTTTATTTTAATTTTTAACATGATATAGATCTGTTTATGGATCCACTGTAACTTAATATTTATTGACAATAGCAGTATAAGATACCTATTTCTTAAATCGTCAGTGCGTCGTCCAACGTAATCGAGGATGTTATATCCCTTGTGCCTGTAATTACACTGGCTCACTTAGTTTTCAAACCGGAACTCAGCAACTCCGAGTATTGCTATTTAGCGGTGGAATAACTGGTAAGTTGGTTGTATACATTCACATTTATATTTATATATTCAATTAAGTAGCATTACGCTTGTTATTGAAAGTTAAAGTAAAAATTACCAACGGTTTGGAAAGGAAAATACCCAGACCTCAGTAGAACCGACAAAAAAAACTCACAGGGTGTTTTTTTTTCAATTTTTATAATTGTTTTCAATCTAAGTTCATAGATTTTTCTGGCGGATTATTTTATGAACGCACTGTTAATTTATCTATTGAGCTAGAAAGCTGAAAGATGTAACATGGGTTTTTATAAAGTAGGCATCCGCAAAAAAATCGGTTTTAGAAATTTCATCTTTAAGAGGGTGAAATAGGAACAGTGTTAATCCGTGCGAAGTCGGGACGGGCAGCTACAATTTAATATAAGAAATAATACCCACCCCGAGAGACTCGTACGAAGTACATTTTCTGACCAATGCAATATTTTTTTTAACTTATACTTCAAATACTTTTATCTAAGAAAAGCTGTTGCTGCTTGTAATGTTTCCTCAATCCATGTCGATACGTTCATACATTTGTAGTACTAATCAAAACATAATTTTCATAATCAAGGTCTAGCTTAGAGTAAGTAAATCTTAATTATGCCGGTTATCGTATTAATAATTCTATTATTAATGTTTATTAAAATTTATTACATTTATTACAAAAATACAGTAAATGTAAAAAATGTATAGCAGATTTTTGAAACAGATCGCAGTAGAAAATTTCAAATGAAATAAAATTGTAATGTATTGCATTTTATACTATGTAAGTATGCAAGGTCACTATTGTCACGAGAACGAATAAACATTTTCTGAAATAATTAACATATAAATGTGAGAGTTATTGTCTTAGTTACACGGTTTAACGGCTGAAACGAAATAATTAATAACTAAATCAAAAACCGTCGTGAACTTTGTCACACGGATAGTTTTATCTACCAATTGCTGTGTTGTGTAACTTTCTACGAATTATATTTTATCTAATACAATTAAGTCGAATTTAAATCGGATCTATGGACGTCATACTAGTCATACTATCATAAGTCATCATTTTGTTTGTTTGTATGTTTGTCTTATTACGTAAAAACTACTAATCCGATTGAAGTTTCTTATTTTAGTTTATAGTCTCAGTTTTGACATGAGCTGTATACTATGTTAATATGTTGCATATTTTTCTGATATAGTTTATTATGCTGACATAGTCGGAGCGAAAATTGTCGGTCCACGCGCTGCCCATATCATAAAAGATAAACAAAAACTTGATATCAAATATTAAGTATTACATAAGTATACCGTAGGTATACATAAGTTACCGTAACCATTTGTATGTTCAATAAAAATGGGAAAAAAACAACCGCATATGTCGCTTAATTGCCACAAATTGATCCTTATCAAAATAAATAATAATTGTGAACTTTCTATATAGATGAAAAATATATTGTACTTAGCAATTCAAACCTAGGCAAGGTAGGCTTATACATATTACGAGATTATTGCATATGAATAAACGCGGGAAAAATGTATACAGCGGTTTGTAGATGGCTGTTTGTTCATCATCATCATCCTTACGTAGGGTACGCATAGGGTATTTCAGACTGCATAGGGTATCCCAATTATTTTAGCGCAGTGTGCTACACATTGTCCACCGTGGTCTTTTCAGTCAAACCCTTGGTTTATATTTTGCTAGAAACCCGCCCTCTAGTTCGTCAGAAAATTAAATAACCTATGTTACTCGCTCATAATGTAACTTTCTCGTCAAAGTAGTTTTTATAATATAAGTAAAGACAATCTAATCTCCACTATTTTACTCGAGTCAAAATCTACAGTGTCAATTTGGGAGTGTGTTTTTATAGTCTATAGACTATAACCGTTCTCAATAAATTGACTTAGCTGAGGAATATATATTTTTCAGTACTGAACAAACCCTTTCAACATATATAACTATAATCATATGTACATCTTGTTATCTATAATGCACGTTTGCACCTAACGCTCTTCTTGTGATCTGCCTTGATCCCTACTCCTATATTTCTATACTTTGATAATCGGATTCCTGTTAGATATTCTGTTACGGGAGCTATTATTTCTTTTCAATAATTAAGTAAATTAATATGTTTTTTCGAATTGAATGTAAGTCATCAAGTTTAAAATCGTTTAAATACATTTTTAGGTTTCATCATATGACACATAATACATAAATTTTGACTAATTACGGATTAGGTGTAACGTGTACAAACATCCAGCGACTTTAACAGTTTTCGTATTGAGACTTTGTCCAGCCGTGGGACATATAGGTAAGTTAAATGTTACTTATAAATCTTCGTACTTTTATATTATTTCTATACCAAACTATAGTGATTTCATATAAATGCGTTGCTTTTATATCTATTCTTGTTAAATATCGTGTTCATGTAATAGGATATCAAAATGTAACACAAAGAAAATTATATATAATCTGCCAACATGGAACAAATAAATTCGCAGTCTGTTATAGGATACAGTTATATCTTTTGACATTCGATATTTTTTAGTTGCATAGAATACAAAATGCATTTTATTTTCGAAACAAGTAATAATGTTACACGTTTTCTAGCAATTTCTGAAATTATGGACAAATTTAACTAAATACTGAACGTAACCATTCAGGCTACAGCTAAAATAATTAATGACTGAATAAATAAATAATTATCTCGAAAGTGCATCGAAGCTCGTTGACGTAAATCAAAACGCTTTACAATTTTACGTATTAATATTGAACGAGAAGCAGTGAAAAGTTAGGAATTTGCATGAAAATTACAATTATATGACTGAACAATTTTGTTTAAGTATATGTTTGTATATACAAATATTATAAATACTCGTAGCAATTATTTTCTTAGTTCGCTCCTATTATCATTTCGCGCAATTTAATTTTTCAAACATGCTTAAAATAAATTTGTAAAAACATACTATTTATTTATTGAATAAGGCTTTTTTACCTAATTTAATTATGCTTCGAATGTGTTTCGCATATTTGGTGGTTCTGGAATAAAGTAATTATTAACATATTAATCGCAACAAAATCCTTTGTTAAAATAACAGAAATGTAATCCATACTCTGCTCAACAGCGGAGGCTTCTCTATATTGAATGTATTTCGACATACGGTTTTTTGGAATTATATAGTGTACTGTTTCTGATGTCACAGGCTTCGAATTGTGTAAATTCTTTTCCAGCAGGATCAATATTTATTCGAAAGCGGACGAGAAGCATTGCATAAGGTATTTTATATATTAATTAATTATCAGTATAAAATTTTTTTGTATTCATTTTATGTTTTTATTTTATTAATTATAAAAATAGTAATATGGTGATTATTTTGATTTGAAATAATGATAATTATTTTATTTTATATTAGTAAAAAAAAGGATAAGCAAAACGGGACATCCGAGATAAAAGTTTTATCCTTCTTTTTTGTTACAAATTCTACATTTAAATATTACTACCTAAATATAAATACATAATCGCATCGTGTATATTTTATAATTTTTCTTTTTATAAAAAATGCGTTAAACTTGCTTCCGGAATTGATTAATATTACTAAATTATATTGTGAAATTGTAAAAATTAGCTACAAAAACATATTTACTCGAATGTAAATCCGATCAATTTGCTTTGGATTGTGAATGATTTAAAATAAATTCAAAAGACTTGTTTATTCCAACAGTTACTTGAATTAACTCTCAACTTTTTTAATATAGATCCGGAAAGATAATATTAACACAAGATATAAATTTTGATAAAATCCAAATTGCAGTTTTAAAAGTGTATAAAAATCCAGTAACAGTTTCGACGAGAGAGGGTACTTGTTGCATTACGAAATATAGCGAGTTTGCTTTCACATCATCATGTTACAGGTATTTAAGTTACGTGATTTTAAAATCATATTATAAATGATAACGATTCAATTAGTAAAAATAAAAAAGAAATTGTCGGCTTTTTTAGTAACAAATAAAATAAATAATTGAAAATTATTATTCGCATTGCAGAGCAATTAAATAACAAATATATAAAATTATTATAGCTCACCTCATAGAGACGGAGGAGTAACGAGATGGTTGAAAGAGCGCGGATGGCGTGCGGGCTTCGAACAAGTCGCGGATCGCGAACTGAGTGACCGCGTCTTGGTTCTGGTCGGCTCACCTGTCGTGGCCGCTGCTGCTCTCGATCGCGGTGCGACTGAGTCGCGCGCCCGCTCGGCAATCACTTTTATACATTTCCCCTTCTCGTCTGCTTTTCATGTCCCGGCAACCCTAAGAATATCCAACTAAAACATCTCTATATCCTTGTTCTACGATGTTACCTGATAGAATATTCAGAGAAGGTCGAACTAAGTGGTATTGAACAGTACCTAATATATTAGACATTAAGTGGTGGGTCCCCGAAATTACTAAATTGATATAATTTACTGGAATTTAATCGGCCTGGAACCTACAGCGTAATCATATACATTTAACTGGACCTAATTAGTTACATAATATGAAAAATATATATTATATAAATTTATTTTCCATTGTATTGCAACAAAGATTTTCCTGAGAATAATCTATACCTTGAGCAACCGACCAGGCCATACATATTAGTATTTTCGTTTTGTTAAAATTTGCGCTGTCGTTATTTTATCGTCGTTTCGTATATTATTAACAATTTACATTGATAATATTAATAAATACTTTGTTGCTTTCGGTTTATAATTATTAAGTAATTTTTGTAGATTGTAATTTTGTTCTATTGTCTTAATTTCTTGTCTTAATTTATTATATAATATTTTTGTTTTCAATTTCATAAATTATTATTTTTTACTTTTAAGGTTACTAATTTCTTAGTCTTAAGCTTGAAGTTAGTTAGTAAAGTTCGCATTAAATTGTTTAGTGTTATCCTTATTTATAGTTTCATTCGATAACGAGGGTTGTAATTTTGTTCTATTACTTGCTGCTGCTTTACCCATGAGCGACTATAAGTAGGATGTTCACGTGTAAGTTATGCCAACTATATCGTTGTTCTAGCAAAAAGTAGGTACACCTTTTTATTTAAGGTAGCATTGTAATGATTCAGTATATTCATTTCTCTTTAATTACTAGAATAATTTTAATCGCATATAAAAACGGATTATTGTGTTGTGACTATTAATTATTTCTTCACGCATTATCACAGGTAAAATTTGACATAATTAACATATTTTGACCTTTTTAACCCATTTAACTGAATTTTCGATTATTGTACGGGCGAACCCGCGGGCCAATCGATAGTTTACAATAAAACGCTTCAAAATTTGGATAGTTTATAATGTTTCAGCTTAGGTTAACTGGATTGTTTAAATTGAACTCAATTTTGGTCCTTGAATTTAAAACAAAATACGCCGTTCAAAATTATTGGATAATTCAAAATCGGGCTAGTCCGCCACATCCGCGTCGTGTCCGTTTGTCTGAACGCGATTAACTCAAAAACTATCGAACGGATTTTCATACGGATTTCACTAATAGAAGGAAGGATTCATGAGGAAGATATAAGTGTAACTCATTAAAGTTTGTGTAATTTGTTTGCATAAATTGGTTGAAATATGACGATTGTTGAAGATGGGGAAAAAATCTGACGGGGAGTAGTTTATTGGCGTGCGGCTCGTAAACCAATAGAGTTATATGTATTACGATATAAACGTTTTATGTAGACCCTTATTATACACTTGCAAAGCCGGGTTTATTTATTATAAGTTAACGGTTCTTGCTGGTAACATGTAATATACTTTCTATTTTAATTTTTCCTCTTATAATCAGTTGTTTGAGTAAGTATTAAAGTCTCAATATCTTAATCGACGTGATGTACTTTCAATTTAACGGATTATTCGAAATACAACAAACGTGCGGATTTAGCAAATATCAATATTATTTATGAATAATAATGAATTTACTGCGTTTGCATTATTTTACCGCTGAATATAACAACAAATGTTAGTTAGACTACCAATAAACTCAGTAATACGTTGTAAAGCAATTAAGCACTAGCATTAGTTTGCGCTTGAACAGATGTACTGTTTAAGCGCAAACTGATGCTAGCATACAATATAAAACTACTTCTGGACCTAGATAGCCTAGATATTAGGTCACGTGTGTCCTATCTGAATATTGTAGTTTATAAGTTAGATGACTTTCTGCCACATGTGTATCACCCCTCCATAATCAGCGTGGTGGAATAATCTCCTAATCTCCTCTTCTAATCAAGGGACATTTATATGGTGTGACTGTACATTGATTTTTATATTGACCAACCAAAATAAATTTGTAGCCGTAGGTATTGTTTAAAATTCTATATTTAGAATTTTAGACAAAGATGAAACATATTATGAAGCAAGTAAGTGATATTGTGAAGTAAGAGAACAATAACAATTGTAAGACTCCTAAAATTTCAATTTATTAATTTTATCGATTTTAAGATATTTTTAATACGTAATTTTTATCTCTACATAATCCTTAAGTATTAATATCTTGGGAATAAAACGATCGCATCCAGGCTATTTCAAATAAATATGAATCTTATAATGAAAAACCATTATAATTGTAAAGAATAAGCTAAAAAAAACCCGCTGAGTTTCTTTCGCCGGTTCTTCTCAGGTCTGAGGTGTTCATTTCCGAACCGACGGTCGATTTATAACAATCAATAAGCAAGTGTAATGCTTCTATATTGAATAAAGTAATTTGAATTTTGAATTTGAATTTAATTTATAATTTTGATTGACTATACAAATAACCTGTTCAGTTTATACAATGTTATCAAAATAAATAAAAGATAGATATGAATAAAATGATATCAATATAATTAAAAATGATAGAGTCATCGCGTTTGAGAGAGAGAACGGATGGTCCTTTACTTGTAAAATAATTTCATTAGCCATAAAGCCTCATGTGGGTAGTAAAAGAAAATTATAGTTCTTCATCTTTATAAGAAATTATACTGATATAGAATCAGAGTAACGAGTAGCTCCAGTGATAACTTCTTTTGAATCGTCATTTTAAATGATTAAATTAAATTTAAATTCCACTCAGTTATAATCCCATTCTACTCAAAACAACTGCCAGTGAAATGAAGTTGGCGTTCTCATCGAATTCGTATATTTATAGCTTATAAATACGTTTCAAATAAAAAGGTAATATCGAGTAGAAGCGTATATAAATGTGCGTGTGCGACCTAGTCACTGCAAGTGTTCAAATATTTGTCGATTTATAAAATTGTCACAAAACAATGAATCACTAATATATTCAGAAACATTTTATTAATCCGACAATGTCGCACATATTTACTGTGAGTATTTTAACCAGTAATAAAAATAAATGTATGTTTGCCCTCAATGCGCTTCTAAGCCTTTAACGCGATTGTGATGGAACTTTGGTGAGTAGTTCTACATACGGATAAGGTTAGTAATCCAAAAAATAAAAGAAATTTGAAGGTTTTTCCTTCAATATAAATTATTTTATAGACCTCTATTTATCCTTATTTGATAATTCAGCCCGTGCGAGACGGGTTAAGTACCCGTTAGCGATATTTTATATTTAAGTAAACTCAAATAATTGTTCTTATGGTACTTAATTCCCTTCGGATCATCAGTCACCTTGAAGCACAATGCGATGAAGACTAATAAAAATTGTGATAGTTCAACGATTATTACACACGTAAAAAGACATGCATTAAAAGTTTCAAAAACGGATTTTTTAAAGTCATTTGTGTTCCAATTTTTTTGCTTTACTAACGCATATATCTAACGTCTTTATATATAACTATGTATTCCTTGACACGTGTCGTCACAATTGTTTGTTTTTAAAATTGAATGGTGAATTTAAATCTAGTAAATTTTGTATGATACGATGATATATATAGTGGCAAAGCTGGAAAAAGTGATTTTTATATAACCGTACTTTAGCCGTGGATATCAGTTATTACACATTATATTATACTTATTCAATATATACTCTAAATACAGAACTTTTTTAGGAAAAAAGATTCCCAAGCCTCTTGTAGAGGCACGTCCTGTTGTTTTATCCTTAATGTTTTTATTGTTCACAAATTATTTTGAGAAATTAACTATACAATAAAATAAAGCATAAAGATATTTTGCATATTCCAATCACTTACAAACTTATAAAAATATATCTATGTAAGAAAAGACTTATACAAGGCTATATTACTGTTTAAGTTTTAATACGACATAAAAATATGGACCACTTTATTAAAGTCAGAAAAAATTTCACAAAAAAACTAGTTTTCGCCCGCATCTTCGTCCGCGTATAAGTAGCCTCTCAGGTTAGTTATAAAAAAGTAGCCGAAAAGTTCAAGCTTGCGTCACACTAAATTTCATCAAAATCGGTTCAGTGGTTTTGCCGCGAAAGTGTAACAGACATATTATTTTTTATAAATTGTGATTGTTATTTTTTTATTAATTGTAATTCTTGTTTTTTATTATTGTTATTTTAGTTGCTACTATCCTAACAATCTGCTATGAATTGATTTTGATTTACTTAATTGTGAAGTGATTGTGGTTTTTTTTTTGGTAAAGTGTTAATTGTTTTGTGTATTTTATTACTGTTTGTCTTCCTTAAAATAAATAAATAAATAAATGCAGACAGACAGAATTACTTTCACTAAACAATATTTAATGCTGTATATACATATACATACATATATATATATATATACATATATATAGAAATGTGTAAATATATATACATATATATATATATATATATATACATATATATACATATATATATATATATATATATGTATATATATTTACACATTTCTTCAAGGACTATCTAATACATTATTTTTATGTTAGATAAATAATCCACGAGAATTAAATAAGTGTATAGAATTTTAGATATCACATCTGTGAGCGATGTGGCTTGTTTACTCGTCATTAGTAATTGTTATTTCTTGGTACAATCTTTAAACGTGTTTTTTTGCGATGCAATTAAAAATCCCATAAACATAATGAAAGAAAATATGACTTCATGAGAAGCGTTAATCGATTTGTTGTAACACTATCTACGTAAAATAAATTCTCGTAAATGTTCTTTTGAGCATAGAACCCCACTTGTTAAGAGGAACGTTTAGAGCTGCCATAGTGATGTACCGGTGTGCGAAAGTAAACCTTCAGGAATCGTTTACCGAAAAGCAGGAGTTGAAATATAAATTAAGTACATGTAAATTCTGTTCTGTTAGCTCGGATTCTATCCAGGGTTTCCATAACACCAGTGACGTATTTCATCCCGGTTTGTAGAGAATACATCAAAACGGGAGTTGAAATTGAAGTTACATTAGCACTAGATTGGAGTTGTTGGCTCTATTTTATTAGAGTATTGTTTTGAAGAGCCAGGACCCTATACACTACAACCTAAGACTACTTAGCCCTTTGACTAAGTATTAAAATATATGCAACATATTATGCATGTCTTAGTTGGAATAAAGAATAAAGCATAATAACATTTTCTGATTAATTCAAAACATACTCTTAAACAAATTTTCCTTGAGATAAATACTTATCATTTTGACTATATCAAACAATACCTGACCTACACTCTAAAAAAACAAGAAATTAACTCTTATAAACATAAGAAAAAGTTAGGCCAAGCGTATATAAATCAGTCTTTTTTAATCCGATTGAATGAATAAATACAAAAGAGGTCAAAAAACTTCTTGAAGCTGCCATTCGAGTTCATATCAAAGCTTCGAATTGAATGGGACACCGTTATTAATGCTAATCTGACCCCATCGTAAACATGTGAATAACTGTACGCATCCCATTGTCATAGCGTCTACGACAAATTTAAGAAAATATAATGCGGCATTTTGTTATCCGAATAAACTACGGTGTGCTATGGTGTACAGATGGACAATTTATTGGTAATTTTCAGTGTTATGTTTATAAATATATACATACGTCATACTTCCGCAATAATAATGACTTTGACGTATGGTAAGTTTCCTTATGTCCGGTGGACGTGTGAGCCGTGGCGTGCGTATGAGATACTGGATAACATTATCCTCCTTCCAAAGCAATAATACCATTATAAGATTATTTTTTTAAATAGGCAGATTTGTAACTATTCCATTTGATGGTAAGTGGTCATTGTCACTGTAAGAAATACTAACAAACCATTTCATCTAGCACTTCAAAACGTAAAATAACAATACTGAGTATTGCTGTTTGGCGGTAGAATAGGTATGTGATGAGTTGAATGAAGTTGAAGATTGAGTTGAACCACGCACTAAGCACAAAGCCCTACCACCAAGTGACAAAACTATAAAGTACATAATAGTGATCATATATTTCATTAAAACATGACGCCAGAAACAATTTACGTTTTTATTTAGAGCAGCTGACCGTACTTAACCCGAAGGGCTTAATAAAATCATTTTATAATAGGGTATATTAAAATATTGTAATATAATAATTTTATATTAAAAAAGCAAGTGCCGCTTACTACGAAAGATACTTTAATCCTTTTAATGGAATAAATCCCATAATCCAGTATCGTAAGGATAATCTCTAAAATATATTGTATAAAAGATAAATGTTAAATTTTCAATACTATCTTGCTAATACATGTTGTAAATGTTTATAGGAAATAAAAGAGTAAATAAGTTACAGTGGTAGGCGTTACAAAGAACAGCAGAAGAAATAGTACAATATTTGCGTTTCTGAATCTTTGTGTTATCGTTTCTACGTTACAATAAACTTCCATTGAAGGGATTATTTATTTAAAAATAGCATATAAAACTCGTAAATGCATCTGAACGCAACTACAAAAGACAATTTGTTATCTCTTGAATATTTTGCGGTATGTAACTCGAGCTGGAGGAGCTTAAAAAACTTTCTGTCTTATATTTCTGATCTTAACGCTTACGATTAGCTTAACGGTGAATTAAGTTTATTATTGTAAATCCATTATTTATATCAAAACAACGTACATATATATATTTAAAGTACGTGGCTACTAAAATTCTCGTAAGTTAGTGATCCACGTCACCCATGCAGCGCAACGGCTTTTTAAAGTTTTGCACGAATTTTTTCGATTTATGGTGAAATAGATGTGACGTCACTATGGCAGTTCAGGGTCGACACGGTCGCGGAATATACTATTGTGGCGTATACACCCGCCGCAAAATTATACTAAAAATACAAAACAATGTTGCACACAGCAAAATCCATTGAATGTTAGCTACCCAAACAGACGAGTTTGTATAACGGCCAAACACAAAATAGACGAATAATTAGGTAGCCTCGTCCAAAACTGTAAATGAAATAAAATTCAAATATTTATATTTCTTGAACTAAAAAAAAAACAAGTTTTATCTGAGACAAAAATATTTTAAGCAAATGGTTCTGTTGACATACATCATATTATAATCAATATCCTACTAATATTATAAAAGCAAAAGTTTTTAAGGATAGAGGATTTTTGTTCCTGTTTTACACAAAAACTACTGATTTGTAATAGAGCTTACATCCTGATGCCTCTCATCCTAGGCCTAGTCGCGTGCAGAATATATTTGATACCACGAAATGTCTACAAATATGCATTAAAATTATATATATTTGGACTGACTGACTTTTATGACCATCGAACTTCGATGCTTTCATTGTTAAAAAGTATGGCCTGCAGGATTGTAGTTTGGATCTCGACTTTCGGTATCGCGTGATATGGGTTATTGGAGATGTTCATTTTATGAAGTTGGTTTTGCTCTTTAAAAGTTCTGCATAAAGAGCGATACGCTATTCGCAACGGGCATCGGATTTCATATTTATTTAATATAATTAAAGCCATATAAATTTAGCATTTATTTAATTCAAATAAACGATAGTAAATTATCCACAATAATTTTAATATTAAGTAAGTAGAAATTGTTTGAATAGGTGTAATAAAATGCATTAACCACATACCATAAGCTTTTTTTCAAATTGAAGTAGCGTTGTGAAATGTTTGTTAACAAGCACGTATTACTTTGTTCGGGTTATAATTTTCTAGACCCAAATAAACATTATCACTGATATCGTTAGGTTTTGTAATACTCGCAACCTGATGAACAATGTGTGGTTTGCAAAATCGGCACTAAGGTTTTCTCTTGCTAAAAAAGAAAATGTAACTTATGCAACAGGCTCCGAATAAGCATTTTTCGTATTCATCTATTAGGATCTGAAATATAAATTATGTATGTGCTATAAAAGATTCGATAATTTCATTTGGCTTATAATTTTTTTATATACTGTATATAAAATCTAAATATGCCAAAAATAATATCATTTATCGATCGTGTAAAGTGTATGTATATAATGAAAAATTTAGAAACATTGATATACATATTTTCATGTTCTCTATTAAATTTTAAAAATAATATTAATTAAGTTTTGAATCTGTGAATTTCAATTTGTTTCGTTTTTTATTATTGTTTTTTTATGTTTTGCATTAAAATTTTTTTAAAATAATTTGTGTAATTGTTTAAATTTTTAATTATAATTTTTTTTGTCTTGTCAAATTGCTTTCTGCTTCTTATTTAGATAGTATATTAGTGAAAACTTTCGCTTTCGTTCGCATTCGTTTATGTGTTATTTTATTGTATTTGTGTAGCTAAACTGTTTGTTTCCGAAAATTCAATATAAATTAAATAAATAAATACCGTAGAGATAGAAAAATAAATATAACCCCTTAACCGAAGAGAAAATCTTATCCAGGCACGACTAAATGCACCGATGAGTTTCATGCGCTTAATGTGTTTTGATCATACATCTCGTGCTCAGCGATAAAGGAGAAAACTGTGATGAAAGGTTTCCTTATATAAACGTTAAACATGATATATATAGACTATACAGGATGTACATGTCCGATAATATTCCGTAGCATGTGTATTCGAGCGTCAAATCGCCCGGACAGTTTTTATTAGCAGAGATTATTTTTATATCAAATAATAATGTTTGTAGAAAAAAATATTTTTATCTATCTCTAGGGCGTAATTTTCGAGAAAATACTCGTTTGTTTTGGTAGGAATATTACTTAGCTATTATAAATAAATATTACAGGATTCCCTCTTTATAAAAAATATATATAATAATTTCATGAAATATGAATTTTATACTCATCACAAACACGTAAAGAATATAAGGTTTGCTCTGAGAGTGGTTTGGCCTCCTCCACTTGCAACATAACATTTAGGTTATGCGCTGAGAGACATAATAATTCTCATAATTTTACAGCTAATTTAATTTGAATAAAAACTAATTTATGGATGAACTAGTTATCGCAGTTTCGCTTGTGTGTGTGTGTAAAGACAGATGTTTTTTTTTATTGTATAGGAAGGCAGGCATCTGGTCCACCTGGTGGTAAGTGGTCACCAACGCCCATAGACAATGGCATTGTAAGAAATGTTAATCATCACTTACATCGATAATGCGCCACCAACCTTGGGAACTAAGATATTATGTCCCTTGTGCTTGTAATTACACTGGCTCACTCACCCGTCAAACCGGAACACAACAATAACAAGTACTACTGTTTTACGGAAGAATATCTGATGAGTGGGTGGTACCTACCCAGATGAGCTTGCACAAAGCTACCACCGAGTGATGTCGATGATGTAGGGAGCCTTTGTCCTTTGCTGTACCCTTGACAACATATATACAAAATTTGATGATGATAGGTTGAGTGGTTAAGATGAGATCGCGTAACAAGCAAACAAATAAACAAAGTCACTTTTGTATTTATAATATTAGCTAATAGAATTACCATAAAACATAACGAAGTAGAATGTTTTGGAAAATTATCATTTTCAATTCGCAAGGTATACTAAACGATAATGTTTAACATATAAGAACGATCACATCATCAACACGAGACATTAAAACACAATGTAACTCTGAAGACCTCAGCACAAATCAGTTTAACTTCTACTTCAACTCTACTAAACTTCTATTCTATTAATTATATTCTAAAATTATTATAATATTACTATCGAAACCAAGACATGGTTGGCTAAATTGTAAAAACTCTTAATTGTTGAACATTTCAACAATAAGAGTTATTAAATGTAATTAAAAACCTTTAGCGATGGAGACCCTAACATTGAGTCGGAGGCCTCCTGCGCCACCGTAGCATTCTAATGAACCCGCACTTCCGCAAATATCTTCCAACAAAACCTAATCATGCAGAATATATCACGAAACATGTTGTTATTTTTATATACAATCTACATTCAATCGTGTTCTTATTATCCTACATATGTATATTGTGTATTTAGATAAGTTTTAACTTTTTAAGTTTATCTAAATATCATGATATATTGGAAAGAATAACCATTTTTGCAAAATGTTATATAGCTAATTATATCAAAAAGATCAAAAAGTTAAAATTTTGTTTTTTTAAGTAATATACATACATAAGTTACATATACTTCCAGTATAAATTTCTGACCGTATTTTTGTTACCCCATTTAACTTTGCCACTGAACTGACAGAAATGAAATTTGACATAGAGTTAGCTCGGGATATGTACGAGGATTAGGCGCGTAAATTACGGTCTTTAGACCGCGGGGAACCGCTAGCCCCCATAACACAATACATAATTTATAGACCAAAAAATATAACTGCTTGCCAATATCCCTTTCATCATGAAAATGAGGTTTGGCGCCTATTCCATCACGCTACTCCAATGTGGTATAGATAGCAGAATATTTTATATCATACGAATTTTTCCTCACCACGTTTTCCTCTACCTCCAAACACGAGTCACGTGTACCAACAATGGATACACGTTTTTCAGCCACTGGACAATTTCGGCACAAATCACGTTAAATTACAGAAAATATTTAATAACTTTTCAATTGTTTGAATGAAAACCTTCGTAAAAAACCTTATAACTTATCACAATAAACAATAAAGAAATGAAATCGTTATAAAGACTTGATTTGTGTATACAATTTTATTGTTATTTTATAAATGTGTGCTTTAACAAATCTAAACGTACTTCTTTTATAATAATTGTCATTTAATTTTTTCCGTTGAATCCAGCTTCTAGATATTAGAACTCTATAAAAACTCTACTAATCGTCCTCGAACTTAGACTAATAAAGTTTGTTTTGAGTCCCATACATAATACTGACAAAAACTAGTTTCACACTGACACATTTTTGTCTTTTAGTTTAATTATCTTCAGAAATATTTTATCGTATAGAAAAGTTGCTCGTCAATTTTAATTAAGCGACAAATCTCCTACTTACTGCATAACTAATGCAATACTAGTTATTATAAATGTTTTTTTTTCCTTTAGATGTTTTATTTAAAGATAAAGATTTATTTGAAATTTAATTTAAAAATGTTCCTGAATGGTTCTTTACAAAATAAAATACGCTCTAGAATAAGTTTCTACGTAATTTGGAGTTCAACATCTTTGTGGCACAATATGCTGTTTTCATGATTATAAATTTTACTTTAGCTTTTTTAAGTCTTACGTTATCCCACTACTGGCGCAACGGTGGAAAATTTCATTTTCTGTCTTGTTTTTCTATAACTATGTACCAACGAGATTGAATAACAAGAAAAGTAATAATCCAACGTTCGTAATTTTAATATTCGTACTAAGAAATTAATTAATATGGTGTTTCCTTTAATCATAAGAGATCTCGAACATAAAATACTTTTCAAAATAAATGGTATATGTTGTCGTTGCCTTGTTAGTCAAATCATTAGTTACTGACAATAACACGAACGGGAATGATATAGCAGAGGGCCAAATTTTCACCCGCAACAGATAATAAAAAATATTTTGGAAATATGTAAAACAATAAACGTCATGTGACGTGCCATTTTCTTTAAATGAAATAGCATTTATATCATTGTTAATGTTGAAGAAGGCTATGGATGAAATAAGGCTTTTTTTAGACTTGGCTTGCTCGTTGCAAAATAAAAATAAATAAATCTCTCTACTTGACACAACTGCTTGCTTAAGATACAAACAACCAAATATATTTTTATACAACTTAAGAAATATATTTTTTATTTTATATATTAGATATTTATGCTCTTTTGCCTCGACAGCCACAAGCCGTCCTGCACCTTATCTCTCTCGCGTCATGTCGGATTGTCCGAACTATGAGTCCTGCAATGTGCATTCGCAAACAATGGTGGATTATAATTTTATCTCTAGCATTAGACTAGCATTGATATTGTCTACCGAGGTTTAAATTTAGGAGTATGTTATTATAAAGAACCTTTAGGTTAACTTTATTTTTTAATGTTTGTTATTTTCCTAATTGTAGTTCAATCATATGAATCGACGTAAACAGCATTCAAGTTATTATATAACATCGAGAAAAAAAAATTGACCTATTTCTTACAGAGGTACTTATTTTTTCTTACACGCGTAACAAGTTCTTGAATGCAATATTATTATTCAGACACGTGTAAGATATACTTTATACAAATATCGATACTGTGTACAAAGTCCTATGTTTAAATAATTTATCTTTTTAAATAATAAGAATAAGCAATTATTAGAGGAAAACAAATTAATGATAATCGAATTATACCGAATTAATATTATCTGAAAATATTCTTCGATGGCTTATATCTCATTATATTTATTAAGACTTAATTCGTGCATAAGTAATAAGTATCCAAAGCTAAGTAAACGCAGGGCGAGACGGGTCCAAATTAAAGCAAATTTATTTCAATACATGCAATGATTCCTCCCAGTTTACATAAACCTTCGTCGAATAAACTGATTGCAGGGCATTATAGCGAGAATTTATGCTGTATTGAATTTCCGTGAAATCTTATTACTTTTATATAAATTTTCTTTACAAATAACTGCAAAGATTCTTACCTTATATAATACTTGTAAATAAATAATTTGTTAACAGCATCAGTTACCTAATTTGATACATACTTACTACTAATACATAATAATACAATTAATATATTCGTAATTAGGACAGGGCCAATTAACGAACTCTTTAGGTGTCAAGACACTGAAACATTTTCCGGATGTTTCGCTATAGCGGACACGACCATTGTCTGATTGACACCAAAATGGTTTTGTAAAAACATCCTCTTTCTATGACCAAACATTTCATTTCCTTTTTAAGTAATCTACCTAATTGTATAACGTGAGTTGATTATAATGAGTCATTACATGAATTGTTGACAATTTCGGTTACTATTAGTGGGTTTAAATTATCACTCACCAAATCCAGTAAGTGATATATGCTTATCGTCATGAATACAATGTTATTATAGTTCCAATTTTAAATAAAAGATTGGTTATGGTAATTATACCTGACAAGATTTTAAGCTAATTATATATATTGAAATATGGAGTCTGCTTATTCGGCAAATATATACTATATATATATTATAATACCCGGGAGGACTCTACTCCACCTGATGGTAAGTGGTAGTAGAGTCCAAACGCGAAGACGGCTAGTGCAGTCAGGAAGAATGACTTGCACTAGCCGCCCCCGGCTTACTTTACCGTGCACATAATATATGGATATTTCAACGGACAAGGGTTTCATACTCTCCACTTTTTTATAACTTGCTGCAAGATAGCATTGCAAAATACCGACTTCCATAACGTTCACCCGATCGCCATGATAATTCGTATAAGGTCCTCCAGACCGATTTCGGCCACGGCGGCCAATCTCAAGAGAGATTAGCCAACTGCGCAGGGGATATTATAGTGCACAAGTGTGTGCGCAAACACAGGTGCACTCTCTTTTCCTTAGCTCTCATAATCCGATGAGACGGCAATCCGACACGACCGGAAAGAGTTCAGGCGCAGGACCAACGGCTTAACGTGCTTTCCGAGGCATGGGAGTGTACACACCTCCAACTTCCAGACTCCGGGCTGCTACTGAGAATTTTCTGACAGAAAAACCCAATAACTATTTATTGGCCCGACCTGGGAATTGAACCCAGGACCACCGGGTCTGTGGCCTTATATCTAGCCGCTAGACCAACGAGGCAGTCAGATAATTCGTATATTGGTTTCAGAAACAATGTAAGCCAATCAATAATAATTTTATCAAGAATGTAAACTGTCTAAGTTTTATGTGTGTTTATTGTAAATTGAATGTAAAGTATAAAAAACCTATTGTGGCACTTACTTATTTAACCAAATTGTGTCCACATGGTAGCAACACCAAGGTTTCTATGTACTTTTTTTAATTTTCATTATCATGAAGAAAAAAAAATATAAGTAGCTATTCGTCATTTCTTTTGATGCATATTCTAAACAGATGCTTATAAACTGGTCTTATTATTATATCTCTAAAAGTAGGTATTTTATTTTAATTAATAATGATCATTTTTAAGAAATACAATAATTTATTTTATTATAATATTACACTTATCCTTTATAATTTTATGTATGTATAATAGAGAATGACTGTTTAGATCAGAGACGCACGCACACACACACACTCACACACACGCACACGCACACGCACACGCACATGCACGCACGCACGCACACCCACACACGCACACACATAAATGCACACCCACATACGCACACGCAAACACCCGCACGCACGCACGCACACGCACGCACGTACGCACGCTCGCACACACTCACATATACACACACACGCACACGCACGCGCACGCGCATAGCATATTAAAACAGTATAGCATCATAAAACGATAATTTATCACAAAATTAGGTGAACAAAAAGTTACAGACAGAACCAAATGATTTATATAGTAGTATAGATAGATAAAGATTTTTCGACTTGAATTTGAGTGTCAATAATAAATAATAATCTTTAATCACAATAACGACTTATTCATATAATTTTTTACGTTTTTGAACTTTTAGATAATACGAACACATCGATCCCCTTGAACTGATACGGACATAATTAGAACTTTTCTCTTTAACAATGTTATTCTGTAAGAATACTTAATTACTCACCCGTGAAACGTTGACAAACGTCTGATGATGATATACTAATTTGATGCGTGTGTGAAATGTTATAATTATTTAGGTAAATGTCGCATATCACTTTCTGACATTTCACGACCGTTTTCTGCGTTTTCGAGTTTGTTTTTTAAGAATAATCCTAAACTTTTTAAATGTCTCTCACCTGGATCGTCCTGAAAATATGACCGTGACGTGGGCAATTCATTATTTTTTTGAAGTTATAACGAAATTTTGAGTTTTGGAATGACTTTACGGAGTATATCCAGTGATGTTATCTACTAGGTATTTCACAAAACTCATTCAAATTTTGCGGCAGATCAACAACTACAATCATCAAATTACTAAAATATCTTTCATATGGACGAGACGGTTGGCGTGGTTGGTAGATGCTTGCCTTACACGCCACAGGTTTGGGTTCGATCGAATTATCTATATAGGTGTATATTTACAAAAGAAAAGTAATATATGTAGTATATCAGTTGTCTGGTTTCCATAGTACAAGCTCTGCTTAGTTTAAGATCATATGGCCGTGTGTGAATAATGTCCCAGGGTATTTATTATTGTCGCGCTCGAGCCGTCGAACCGTTCGGACGTGTCGGAATATTATTGCTACCAATGTTCCTCGGATGTTTTTACGATTACCCTCGCTTAATTTATATTGGATTTTGTTTTTTCTGTCGCAACTTATGTTATTGGCTTTGTATATGGACTTTGTTTTTTCTATTGACGATTGGTTTTGTTGCTAGGCAATAGGTCTTTTATAGACCTATTTTTATTGTTATTGTTATCGTTGTTGTTGCTATTGTTGTTGTTTGGTTTGTTTTTGGTTGTTTTTTGTTGTTCTGTCGGCAATGGACGTCGACACTGAACTGTCCGAAAACAATGGTGGGCGTAAGCGCCCACATGTGGGAATCGCCCTTTTCGATTCCGACTCCGATACGGAGGCGGATGTCAGATCTGTGGCGAAATGCAACAGTGCTCGTCGGGGAAAACTCTCTTCCAGGGGACGTGGAAGCCTTGCTCAGGCCAAAGCTGAGCTTAAGGCAAAGGCCGCCGAGGCCAGGGAGGAGGCTTTCGAGCGCTCGCTCCGGAGTAGGGCGTTCCGGAAGGGGACCCCAAATGTTGTTTTGGACTCCGAAGAGTCCGCATCGGATGCCACGGGGGATCCCGCGAAGTTGGGCGCGGAGGAACTTCGTGCGCAAGCTGGCCGTAGTGCAGCCCTCATTTTAGAGGTGGCGCAGAAGTCCTCCAACTTAAAAGGGGGGTTTGCGAAAAAATTGAGGGACTCCGCGGCCTCGCTCCAGAGTATTGTTGATGCTCTGGCTTCCAGGACGGAAGCGGAGGAGACCCGCCGGCTTCGCGCGGATAACGTCCGCCTCCGTAAGGAAGTAGACGACTTAAAGTCGGAGCTTAAAGCCCACCGCCGTGAGTTCACGGAGATGCGAACCACGGTGGCAGCGGCGAACGTTTCAGCGGCCAGCACCTCGCGGGATACGCAGGCACTCGAGGAGTTAAAGGCCTCCATAGTGTCTGCGGTAGGCGTTATTAACGCCCGGTTGGACGGTATCGAGGGGCGCCTGCCTCCCGTAAAGGTGCATCGCCCCCCCTTAGCGGCGGACAAGAGGCGCGAGTTGGTACAAGAAAATGGTCCGACCTATTCACAGGCGGCCCAAACGTCTTCACCGACGAATTCAGCACCGGCTCCCAAGCGTGTTGCACATGCTGCGCCTGTGCTGAAGCCGACAGCCCCAGCCGTACCACCAACACCAACAGCTGGTCCCTCGGTCGCCTCGACCGCGACGGAATCACGGGAGGCCCAGGAAATGTCCTGGTCCACCGTAGTTAAAAAGGGAAAGAATGGGAAAAAGCTTTCCCCCCCGGCCGCAGTACCTAATACGTCAGCGCCAATGGCGCCGAAGGCTCCTCAGGCGACCAAACTGAGACTGGCCGCCCCTAGCACGGCTGCAGTGATCGTAACATTGCAGCCAGAGGCACAAGAAAAGGGTGTCACGTACGCCCACGTCCTAGAGCGAGCCGAGCAGGGTGTAAAGCTTCAGGACCTCGGGATCTGTGGCGGGCTTAAAGTCCGTCGCTCTGCGACGGGTGCCAGAGTACTGGAGCTGCCTAGGGCGCAGTCGGGTCAAGCAGAAAAGCTTGCCGACAAGCTTCGTACGGTGTTGGATGGGGTGGCCAACGTTGTCCGCCCCATGACGAGGGTGGACTTAAGAGTGACGGGTCTTGACGATTCCGTCACTAGAGATAAATTAATCGCCGCAGTCGCTCGTGAGGGGAGTTGCCCCATTGAAGCGGTCAGGTGCGGAGAGGTGTCATGCGGACCCGGATACATGGGTATGGCCCGTGTGACATGTCCGATAGCGGCGGCGAAAAAGTTGTCCGAAGAAGGTCGCTTACTGGTTGGGTGGAGCTCGGCCAAGGTGTGCTTGTTGGAACAGCGCCCTTTACGCTGTTTCAAATGCATGAGCCTCGGGCACACTAAGGCGCTCTGCCCATCCAAAGCTGAACGAGGCGGTCTGTGCTACCGATGCGGCGTCGATGGCCACACATCGGCGAGCTGCACCGGGAAGTTGCGCTGCGCAGTTTGCGCGGACGCCGGAAAGCCCTCCGGGCACGTGATGGGGTCGCGGGAGTGCAACCCACCCATCATGAAGGGTAAGGTAGTCTTAGGCACCCAGACCACCACCAACGTCGGACGGCGTCAGGCCGAGGAGGAAGCTGCAATGTCAACATGAGCGCAGCAATCAGCTTCCTTCAGAGTAACATCAACCACTGCGCCGGGGCTCAGGACCTACTGCTGCAGTCCATGGCGGAGTGGAGCATCGACCTGGCTGTGGCCTGCGAGCCCTATTACGTCCCTCCCCTACCCCATTGGGTAGGGGATTTGGACGACACTGTGGCGGTCCTCTCTCGGTGCGGAACGGGTCCCCCTCTCTCACTCATTGAGAGAGGTTCGGGCTACGTAGTGGCGGGGTGGGGAGAGTACGTAGTTGTGGGAATCTACTTCTCCCCTAATCGCAGCCTGGCGGAGTTCGAGACGTTTCTTGGCTCCGTCAGAGCTGCGGTGGCCAGGCAGTCGCCGAGGCCAGTCCTGGTCCTCGGCGATTTCAACGCCAAATCGCGTGCCTGGGGAAACCCGGCCACGAACCCGCGAGGGAGGGCTGTCCAGGTGTGGGCCCTACTCTCCAGCTTGTCCCTACTTAACAGGGGGCAGGTTCAGACCTGCGTGCGCCAGCAGGGGGGGTCCGTGGTGGACTTATCGTTCGCCACCCCTGTAGCCGCGCGCAGGATAATAAATTGGAGAGTAGAGAAAGAAGTGGAGACTCTGTCGGACCATAGGTACATCCGATTCGAGATCTCCACGTCTCGCAGGCTGGCGGAACCTTCAAGGGTGCCAACCACGCTCCCGAGGTGGTCCCTTGGCCAGCTCGATCGCGAACTGGTCAAGGAGGCCGCCATCGTGCAGCGTTGGGGTTCCGCGGGAAGGTGGGAGGGTGCCACCGTGGATGAACTGGCGGGCCGCATGCGGAGTGCCCTGCAAGAGGTCTGCGATGCGGCCATGCTGAGAACCCGGCACAGAGTTCCGCGCCGGCATGTGTACTGGTGGTCGCCCGAAATAGCCGATCTTCGGGCGACGTGCAACCGTGCGCGAAGGGCTTACGTCCGCTGTCGAAGGCGTAATGGCCTCGACGCGGACCTGGAGGGACAGCTTTTGGCCGCTTACCGCCAGCTGAAGAAAGATCTGCAGCTGGCGATAAGTCAGGCCAAGGAGAAGGCGAGAGAGGAGTTGCTGGCGGGTCTCAATCGAGATCCATGGGGGCGGCCGTACCGAGGTGTGCGTGGAAAGTTCCGCACCCAAGCCGCCCCCGTGACGGAAACGCTGCCGCCGGAGCTCCTCCTGCGCCTGGTGGGGGAACTGGTTCCCCACCCGGGTGAGTTTGTCCCTCCGCCTATGGCCCCCCGCTCCGTGATAGAGTACGCAGTGGCTCCACCACTGATCACGGAGCGGGAAATGGAGATGGCCCTCGGTCGCCTGAGGGCCAAGAAGACAGCGCCGGGTCCGGACGGTGTTCCAGGGCGTGTTCTGTGCGATGCCCTGGAATACCTAGGTGCAAGGCTTCGGGGGCTGTTCGACGAATGTCTGACCAGCGGGCAGTTTCCGAAGCCTTGGAAGCAAGGAAAATTGGTGCTGTTGCCGAAGGAGGGTCGACCGCCCGGTTCCTCCTCGGCGTACAGGCCGATTGTGCTGCTGAACGAGACGGGCAAGTTGTTTGAGAAGATTCTTGCAGCCCGTCTCGTTCAGCACCTCGATGAGGTTGGTCCGGGTCTCTCAGAGGCTCAGTTCGGGTTCAGGGCGGGTCGCTCGACGGTCGATGCCCTGAGCGCCCTGAAGACTCGGACCACGGAAGCAGTGGCCCAGGGGCAAGTGGTCCTGGCGGTTTCGCTGGACGTGGCGAACGCCTTCAACAGTCTCCCTTTCGAGACAATCAGGGAGGCACTCCGATACCATGGGGTGCCAACCTATCTGAGGAGGCTGTTGGAGTCGTACCTCCAGGACCGAGAGGTCGTCTGGGCGGGGGGCGACGGCAGGTTGGTCCGGCGTCGGGTTGGCTGCGGCGTTCCACAGGGGTCGGTTCTCGGCCCAATTCTGTGGAACGTCGGCTTCGATTGGCTCCTGAGAGCCCCCGTCCTTCCCGGTATGGGGGTGTTGTGCTATGCAGACGACACCCTCATCACCGCGATGGGGCGTGACTTTCGGGAGGCGGCCCGCCTGGCCGAAGTCGGAACAACCCTGACCGTGGACCGGATGGAGATGCTGGGCTTGAGGGTCTCCATATCCAAAACGGAGGCCCTCCTCTTCCACGGTCCACGGAGGGGCCCCCCACGAGGGGCGAGTATCACCGTCCACGGGACGGTGATCGAGGTGCGGGCCCAGATGAAGTACCTGGGCCTGATCCTGGACGGGCGTTGGAGCTTCGGGCAGCATTTCGTGCAGCTCGGCCCGAAGCTCGTCAATGCCGCCGCCGCCTTAGGCCGCCTCCTACCAAACGTGGGAGGACCGGGATCGCTATGCCGGCGCCTCTATGCCGGCGTAGTGAAGTCGATGGCACTGTACGGTGCCCCGATTTGGGTGGACGCACTCACCGCTTCAAACCGGGCCCTCCTGCGAAAACCGCAGAGGGTGATAGCGGTGAGGGCGATAAGGGGTTATCGTACGGTGTCGTGGACAGCGGCGACCCTCCTCGCGGGCGATCCGCCCTGGGAGCTCCAGGCGGAAGTGCTCGCGGAGGTGTACCGCTTCCGGGCCGAGGCGAGGGAACGCGGTGACCGTCCAGGGTCGGCGGAAGTCGGGCGGATCAGGGCTCTAGCCCAGCAAGCTCTGATCACCCGATGGGAGGAGGACCTCGGGTCCCCCACGGCGGGCCTGGCGACAGTGGAGGCGATACGTCCCCACTTGAGTCGCTGGGTCAGAAGGAAACGAGGCACGCTCTCGTTCAGGTTAACACAGGTACTTACCGGACACGGATGCTTCGGTAAGTACCTGCACAAGATAGCGCGGCGGGAGGTGTCACCCTCCTGCCACGAGTGTGGTGCGCCATTTGATACGGCGCATCACACCCTGACGGAGTGTGCCGCGTGGGGGCCCCAGAGGCATTCCCTGGCGGCGGTTGTAGGCGGAGACCTTTCCCTGCCGAGCATCATCAACGCGATGCTCGGAAGCGAGAGGTGCTGGTCGGAGATGGTCTCCTTCTGTGAAAGTGTGATGTCGCAGAAGGAGGCCGCGGAGCGGGAGCGGGAGGAAGATGCCGCTGCGGACCCGCTCCGCCGCAGAAGACTGGGGAGAAGAAAGCGGCGCTTTGCGCACCTTCTCCCCCCGCCACAATAGGCGCCGCCGGGACTAGGGGGGTTCCCAGTACCCTGGGATTCCTCCCTAGTGAATGGAGGCCCGCATAGGCGGGCCGGCCGTCGGAGCGTCACGGTAGCATGCGCAAGCGATCCCGTGGCGCTCCCGTTAAGACGGGAAGGGTACCGCTGGGTTTTTAGTGGGTATTCCGATGACCGGGGCACACTCGGTGCCTTGGACATATGGCGAGCCCCACATACCCCCCCCCACTGTTCCCGTGGGGGGAAACGCGTCATGCGTTTTCCCAGCGTAAAAAAAAAAAAAAAAAAAAAAAAAAAAAAAAAGGGTATTTATTATTATTATTATTATATTTTAATAAACTGAAGATTGTAAATAAAGTATTTTAGAAACTGTAGAACACAAGATCAAATCCAATATTTTTCACAAATTGCAATTGAAATCAAGGCGACATCCAACCTGTATTTTAATTAAAATGATAGTAGAAAATTAAAGCACACAAAAGATTGCATTGCCTGAGAATTCTATTCTCAGGCAATACAATCTATTCTATATACTTCGTATATTAATCCCACTGTAATATATTTTTTAAATTGCATTGTATTTATTTCTTATTCTAGCTAATCTTTCTTTCTTTTGGGAGTCACTATAAATTTGTATTCCTATTTATCAGTTTCAGGGCTGATAAAATTATAAGTTAAAACCACGATTATATTTCTTTTTATACCGAGCGTTTTCAGTGTCAATCTAATTGTGCTTCAATAAAGAGGTTCGACGCCATTCTTTTCAGTAACACAAACATAATTATGGTCGTACACATTTTTGAAATTACGCAAATATAATGTCACAATACAGTAAGACTGCAACAAAACGACGGCGGTTTTGAAATTCAGCACAGCTATTGCTTTCTGACTGTGACTGGCCTTGTATTTGATGTAGTCGTTGCACGTAGTTACGTTTTGTCCAGCTCGCCGAGAAAACAATGAACACCGCTTTTGTTTTTTTTTATTATTAAAAAGATAGACGGACGCTCATATGGGCCACCTGATAGTAAGTGGTCACCTACGCCCATAGACATTGGTATTGTAAGAAATATTAACCATCGCTTACATCGCCAATGCACCTTGGGAACTAAGATGTTATGTACCTTGTGCTTGTAATTACACTGGCTCATTCGACCCTTCAAACCGAACAACAACAATAACAAGTTAGTAACTGTTGTTTTGCGGTACAATATTTGATGAGTGGGTGATACCTACCCAGACGAGCTTGCACAAAGCTCTACCTGCAGTAACATTGTTATTGTGTTAATCGACAAGTGAAAGCCTGTTACTGTAAAACGCTACGATCATATACTGAAAATTCGGCAAGGGGATAAAGTAGTTCGTCAGAGTTTGTTCAACCGATTAATCAATTTCAGGAAATAGTCTTTGAAAGTATTAAGGATATTTTGAAAATGTGTTGGTGAATAGTGATGATGATGTGATATGATGAAGTTTAACTTATACATATTATATTCATGCATATTCAGTTTGTTCGGGATGATTTCCAATGGCGTCTACATATTAGTTGCTTAATTTAACGAATCTATCCTAATGAATATTTAATAATTATATTCAACATAAATAATCATGCGTCTCATGTTCCATAACTATATTTTATTTGTATGATTACGTATTATTTCAGACTTACAGATTTACAGAATTACTACAGATTATGTAATGTACTGATTACATAGTGAAATATTAAGTTTATGCGCGAATAACAAATACTTTTATGTACTTAGACTTACCAAAAGTAAAAAAACAATTTGTTAACAGCGATTAGCAAAAATTAGCGGACTTCCAAGTAATTTTATCGAATTCTTGGTGCAACTTGATTATTGTCAAAGACGACAGATGAATGGAATGTAATGAATATCTAATAATCAGTTGGATTTTATGCTATTACGCGTAGGATGAAATTAGCTTTCCGTTGACATTAGCGTCTTTTGTTCTCAAGATAACAAAAGAATAACTTAAGGAAGATACAGCTATACCTACATATATAGAAGTAAAAAACAAATGGTTGTCTGTAAAGTCGGTTTACGGGCGATAATTTTACGTGATAACATTATAAGAAAACATTGAAGAATACTCGGACGCATCGACCAATGGAGTGGAGAGAGATAGACGCGTCACAAGCCGACCCCTTATTCTGCGCTCTCGCTTGCACGCTCAGCGCAGGCGGAACGTTACTTTATCACGTCAAAAATTGTTAATTGTAAATTTACTATATGTATAGCATGCAGTTTGAAGCAAAGTATTTGGCAATTTACTTCATTATCATATCATAAAATGATACACAATATACCTATCAAAATATATTTATAACCATATACATATTATATTATAAACGCGAAAGGAATTGTGTCCGTATGTGTCTATTATAACCCGTCAAATAAAACCCTTGCACCTCCCCTCGAACACACGGGCGAAGCCGCGACAGAAAACTAGTTACATATATACAAAATAGATGTTGTTAATAATGTTAAGAGTTGATTAAGACACCATTTGCTTGATTACCTTGAAAGTTTTCACATAATTATATGTTTTTTTATAGAGGTTTTTATGGGATTAAGTTTTATTGTATACGCTACCAGATGGAGCATCACATCAACTTCTGTACTGTTCAAGCAATCGCCATGACAATTGTTACACATATATACATATATCAACTCGTGGAAGGATAATGAATGTCGTGTTATTCTTTGGGAATATTTAGAAAAAATATATATTAATTTTCTTTTATACTACCACTTAATTGTTAAAATGGTTATTTGATATTTGGTTATTGCTTGTTGTGGTTGTATAATATGCTGTAAATAGACCTCTGATAACACACATTTTAGCCATGGCGGCGGATTGAACTCGCCCCCACCACCGCACCGGTTACATCCAATAGGGAAGTCGGTACTCCTTAAGCCTCACTGGGCCAGAGTGGTGGATTATTAGGCCTAACTTTCAATACTGAGTATAATGCCACGAAGCCCTACTATAAGCGATTTAGGTATGCCTCCTACGAGAATTCTTATTTTCATCTTTACAAAGACTCAAACTTATATCCTTTGCTTAATTTAACCATTTTAGAATTAAAACGGTAAAAATACTAAACCGCTTTGAGTAATTTCACGATACTTATTTAAATAAAAGAATCAATAAATTTTATCTTTAAAAAAACATCCTAATTTATTAAGTAAAAACATGAATGAAAATTCCGAAGGCCTGTTATAATTATATTTTTAACATTTTCAAAATCAAAATTAAGGAACTTGCGGGGCCACCTTTATTCCCTTTCTTACCCTCTTGAGAGGTAAAAAAGCCTATATCCTTATTTAGGGATCAACCTTACTCCGTACGAAATTTCATTAAAAACGATTTAGTGGTGTGGCCTTATCAGGAACAAGCAGACAGTTATTTTGGCATCTAACATATTAAATATGGATTTTGTGCAGCTATTGCCCTCTAGTGGAAATTGATATAACTAATATAACTGCAATTATTTAGTTACCGTGGTTAATGCGAGATGTCGCTTATTGTAAGATGTATCAAAGTTACCGATAAAAGCGATAGATGTCGCTAGGTGGCTGATTCATACAACGAAATCACAGGACATTATTACTACACACACTTCCGCCTACACGAGTTTAGCTACTTCGAGTACAGTGACTCCCGCACCGACGACGGTCGACGGACCGCAGTTGAGGCATAGGCGACAATCCGGCCGCGTTTCAGTGCGTCATGTCTTACGAAATGTGTATCGGCGAATTTTTTAATCATCGATTCGTTTTGTGAACAAAAAAACACTATCCGGTTCGGCATTTGTTTACTTTCGTGTTGACTGTTTATAGACTGTGTTACGAGGTTACAAGACTTTCAAACATCTTTATCTAGGAGATAGTTACCGGCGTAGTTTGTAAGTGTTTAATTGTTTTTGATACGCTTAATATGAATGTTTACACTATTCGTCCTTAATTATGAAAACTATTTCCAAATATTTTAAAATATACTAACAATGCATGAATATTATTTTAAGAGAAATATATTTAAAATGATTGAACATTATTTTATTAAATGAATTCGTTTGGATATAAGCAAAGTGCAGACAATGCTTATGTCTCGAAAATTAATGTAGAGAATTGCTTTTTTTTTTTACTGAGTATAATTTTAGACTCCGATGGTGAAATTGAATAAAGATAATATAGATAAAAGATATTTAAAAAAGATACTACTTATATTAATATGACATTTAGAACGCTTTGTTTAATGGGAAGAAAAATAAAAAGCAAATAAATAAAATTTTAATGTATATTTTTAATATTAACCTATTTGATATATTTTTGTTCTAATAAATTGACATAGCTACTTAAATACAAAATAATAATATAATAATATTCCAACTAAAGTTTGCTGAAATAAAAGTTAAAATTATTATTTTATTATTTCTCGTTTTATAATATGTAGATATGTACATGCTTCCTTAACAATTATATCATAATATCATTTTGATGCTTAGCGAACGATTGTAACAAATTAGCTCTTCTATTTACCCTTGTAGCGTAATGAGAACAGGTAACTTAAATAAATATCGGAATAAATAATTCCGATACTAAAGCTATTGGTGCATTCCTCTGATTATATATCTATTTTTTTTTATTGGCCTGAAGTCCCAATTTATTAAGATGACCAAAATATCAAATTATTTCATATTCATTGTGTATCGTAGATTTGTTTTAGTGTTACATTTAAAATACATTTTTCAACTAAGCTATAGCTTAACTAAGAGGCTTAGTGTGCTAGTTGTTAGGTTAGAACTTCGGCGCTTAGCGATTTAACTCCTCCCTAGGAAATCATTTCCCTTTAGTCATCGATTATGGCTCACGCTCAGCGTTAAGTAGTGAATGCATTTTTTAAAAGAATAGATGCTATTAAAGTGCTTAATAATTTTTTGTATTTGTAATTATTTACATAAACAGCAACGGGAATTATTGATTTCTGTTGTAGTATAATTTACTTCGGTAAATATTTTCTCGTTTATACGTAATTTTGATGCCGTGTCCGTGTATTTAGAGTTATATTAATTGCATAAAATTACAAAGCATACCTACCTGCTTATTAGCTAACTCTAACTTATTTGTTTTTGTCGGCGACAAATGGAGTTAGTTCATTTTGTTTGTACTAAATTCGAACAGACGACTGGTTGAATTCGATTGGGTTTTATTCATGAAACTACATTTCTAATGAAATATAAGTAGCTTGTTGCTTAAAAATTAAACTAATTTATTTTATTTTTTATGAGCCTGAAATTGACAGCCACATTGTAGCAGCCAAACACAGTACCCGAGAGTACCCGAGCTGTATGCTATCCCTACTGAATCGGGCTCGAATGTGTTCTAGGCATCTCAGACCATTTATAGAATTTTCCACCGATGCGTACCATCAGGAAAATATAAAATCTATAATCTATATATATACGTATATATACAAATACTGTGAATTCTGGCATGGCCGCATGAGATGGTCTCAGGATCAAGTAGTCGGATTAAAACAATATTTTTGCATTTATCGCATTTATCGGGAAAGGCTTAGACTATATAATATCACGTACTATGTAACCCACGAAGCAGAGTAGAAACGTTTGACGTGAGTAAAACCGCGCGGATTGACTAGTAATGATACAATTTGACAAATAATATCTTCCATGTAATTCTACTTTTATTTATTCTGAGACCCCCATACCAGGAGTTTTCCATATATTTAAACCTATGTAACATACGACATATAAAGATAATATATATATATTATAGTTTGGCGAGAGTTCGCCATTAAAGCGTCTAGACCGACACTTTTCTTTTTGACGACATATTAATCCGATAAGTGTTATGGTAGAATTCATAAAAGATAAAGAAACAAAGAAATGAAACATTATTGAAATTATTCACTATGAAAACATTTATTTACATAAAAAAATACTTTATTTACTTGGTGGTAGAGCTTTGTGCAAGCTCGCCTGGGTAGGTACCACCCACTCATCAGATATTTATAAACAGCAGTCATTGATACTGTTGTCTTCCGGTTTGAAGGGTGAGTGAGTCAGTGTAATTACAGGCCCAAGGAACATAACATCTTAGTTACCAAGGTTGGTGGCGCGATGTAAGCGATGGTTAACATCTCTTACAATGCCTATATCTATGGGCGTTGGTGACCGCTTACCGTCAGGTGGCTCATATGCTCGTCCGCCTACCTAGTATAGGTAAAATAAAAAAAAAGTCTTAGTATAGTCCAGGAATTTTAGCACCTAAAACGCGTTCGCTCTGCATAAAAAACCGCTATTCGATTTTTTGATTGGATTATGTTAGAGGTTGCCCCCTAAGTATATATATAAATATAAGCAGGAAGCGATTTCCCACTAATCACAAGATCGCCGAAACTATGCGCCCGATTGAAATTTTTCACAGTTAGGTACTCCTTCCGCGACGTAGACGCTAACTAAGAACGCATTTTACGCAAATCCAATCCAAAATACATTTTTTTTTCTTAAGTATTCTAGCGAAGCCGGGACGATTAGCTAGTTATGTATAAAAATTATCTGTCTGATTATCTTCGTAAGACATTTATTTCAACAGTTGGAGATTGAGTTTTTCATTCTCTACCCTAGAAACACTTTCATTCCTCGGCATTTTATGAAGTATTCATAGCTCAGATATAAAGTTTCCACTACCAACCTATCACATAGATTAAATAGGACGGGTAATAATAGGGTTCAATTAGTCAATAGTAAAAAACGTACATATGTAGTACGCATGTATACGAGTATTTCTATGGAAATTCCTGCCTGGAAACACAAACACCGAAACTACAACAAACAACCCTTCAAGTATTTGCCATAATCGGCCATCGAACCCGCAGTCATTACCGCAATATTTAGTTTCAGTGACCACTGCTCTAACCTCTTGCCAAACATAAAAATATTGGAACCGGTTTTTTTTCTGTTTTTTATCACTATCAAAATTAATATTCTTTTAAATCTTGTCCAAAAAGTGCCAGTATACCAGTAATAGTAGTACGAGTTTTATTTTGTATAGATAATTAATTATTATAGGTCAAACGTATGCATGTATAGCAATGATGCTGTGGAATCACGTGAACACGCGAAGTCAAATTGAAATTGAAGGAACGTTCACTTAGCTAGATGAAAATGAACCAATGAAATTATTGCAACACACTTGCACTGTAGAGTAGTCATGTTACTTAAATAACAAAACGTAATTTCATATTACGAGCGTTTAGATTCATAGAATTAAAAGCTTAGTATGTTAGCGCTTATTAATCGTCGATGATCCATATAATTGATTTAGTTTCGTTTCCAAAGCAAATAAAGCTGAAGAAACGAAAAATTTATGAAACTAAACTCAAGTCTAGTATTAAGTATTTATTTAAAGTTTCTTTAAAGAATCATCCACAAAAGCAACATGATAATAAAGTTTATTAAATCTCCGTTCTCAGCATAATCATATTAAACATAAACTTTGTACCACTAACTCATGGCATCTCTGCTTTATTCTACGTTCAAATGGTGTAAGATTACGTCGTATACGTCCTGGCAATAAATCGAAGGCATTAAAATTATTCATAGCGCTTTACAGCGCCCGCGTCGCCGACGTTGTGAAATATTGACTACACACTATAGACTCAACGCTACACATACTTCCACTTGTAATTATTTTTTATGAAAGTTTTATAAGTTTAAGCTGAGAATACTGTATGACGAAAGCGTCAGATTTGTTGAATACTTTATTGCATATACTAAGATAATTACTTTATTAAAACAAAAATTAAACATAACACTTACATAAAAACGGAATGATTAAAAGTATCAGTCACTTATTTACAGAACATCTCATAAATAAAATTGCTTTGTTATAATTTGTATTTAATTATGTAATATAAGTGCATTGTTGGCCGGTCAGAAATTAGTAAGGAATGCTAAGCAGATGCATTTTATAAGAACAAAAGCTTGAATTGCGAGCGATAACCTAAGCTAGAGATGCAGATACGCCTATTATATTATTAGTCAACAGTCGATTATATTTATTTTTTAATGTTTTACAAACGATTCTATGAAGCTTAGATACTTCCATTAAATCCGGCCATCTCAGACTGTGCTTGTTATTCCCACTAATAACATTATCAATTTCCTCTTTGGAAGTTTTTGTAATCGGAAATATTAATGTTGACAAATGCTTACGTATTGAAAATTTCAGAATTCCATTTTGTTTACTTGGAAATTAGTCTATATATGTGTTCGTTGTTATTATTTCATCAGTGATAATGTTGGTATGAAACAAAATATTTTTAATTTTTTTTTATGAAATCAGGCGAAAAATTGGTTATGTGATGGTAAGTACACTCGGTTATACATACTTCTTTAGGTTATTTTAATATAATCAATATGAATAACGAGACGAAATGAAATGGTTCCCAAAGCATTGAATTGTCAATAAGGTCATCATAGGATCTAAAATGTTCTCCGCGTGTCTGTTAACATACTGGCTCTGGCTCTCTCAACCTTCAACGGGAGTAGGGCAATATTATTAGTATTTGGCAGTAGAATAATTGATGAATGGGTACCCAACCAGATGGGTATGCACAAATGTAATAGGTACTAATATATGCTTATGTATTATTAAATTAGTATGTATTAATAGTTGACTATTACTACATACATTAATACATAAAATATATAAGGACCAATTTCTATACGTAATTTTAAGTTATTTTCGTCTTTATCAAATTTTGAAAACTACATTTCAACAAAATATAATTGTAATTAAATTCGAATTAATATAGAATGATGGGTTAAAATAACTGTTAAAAATATGTGGGGTCTCTTAACCTTCGGCAATGCAGGACTGACATTATAAATGAAACAGATTAAATAAATAAATTAACTGGGTCTTTTGCGTAACAAAACAAAGTTTCGCGAAGAAACGCGTCTGCGCGAGTGTAAGCGCTACTTCACGCGCACTATCTTTTATGGACAAAGCTTACGCGTCTAAGAAGACGCGCATGCCTACGCTTCCTCGTGTCCACAGGCATTCTATTGAGTATGATCTGCACTTTACCATACGCAACTGTCCTTATTGATTGACATTAAGAATATAACTTACCGTCTTTACTGGAACCTACGTCATAAATTTATCTTATTCCGGTTATTTAAGAAATTTACTCCAGATTAATTTTATTTGACTATATTCATCCTCAAAATAAAAAGGAGAGAAAATAATGCTAAAATAAGTTTTAAGTGGTGCATTTAAAAAAAAGTATGCATAAACAAAGTGAAAATCCAAAAACAGCAAAATTTTGTTGCAAATTTTCAAAGTTATTAAACTTTCAATGAACTTCCCGTTTTGAACAACAAAGTCTGCTAGTAGCTTAATAAACATCTTTGACAATGTTTACAGTAGCTGTTGTTATGCCTTAGGAAATTAATGGAGTGGTGTCATTAATGTCAGGCGCCCGAGACCGCCGCGTTCAATCCATCTCAATATATAAAACTACTGTTACCATACTTTTAAAATTATAATCGACACGCGATATTCTTGTTGTATTATATTCATGAAACATATCCATAAATGTCTTTTCACCAACTACAATTAATACACAATTCTATAAAATTTAATGAAAATGATATTGGTTTCATATTAAAGACATACCAACATGTTAACATGTTATTAAAAAGCAATTTAATGCTAAACGTAAACATAACATAGTAACAGAGTATATAGAATACTAGCTCATGTCCAGCACTCTTCGCAATAACAATTTGAATTTGTTTGTAAACTATTATCCGATACGATTTTCGCTAAAACATTCTCCTTGCTCAAATTTATCGTTTTAACGAAGTAGGAGCAGCTGTACTACAACGACATCTAACGGCTTTTTCGAGTGAATAGAATAAAAACCTCCTTCACGATAAAATACACATAATTATATACTGTCATGGCGATTATTTACGAAATATATTAATCTTAAACAGATTTAACACCATCCATTTATATATGGATTTTAAATTTAAATGAATATTTAATCGAATAAAATAAAAGTCGTAAATGGATCCATTAAGCGCTTCGATGTTGCTCTGGAGGTTACAATGGAGAATTCAATTAAAACTTTAACGTTAAATTCAGAAGATTATTTCGAATATAGATATCTCTTTTATATATTACATTTCATGAGTGATCGCCAGCAGCTTCGAAAAATACTTTATTGGTTTCGTATAAATTTTTGATCCAATTTTGACCATCCTTTACCTGATCGAATTCTTTCAAACTCAAAGCTTTCCTAGACAAAATATCTAAGCCTCGTTGAATAGTCATTCAGCTAATACTGTAACTTCAAGTCGATGTAAAATTTAGGGGTGTTACCCTAAGTCGCAAACAAAGAAAGGATTACTCAATGTATATACCGTGAGTGCTGCTAAGGGTATATAGACTCGTACAAATACACCTGACAAACATTTGAATTTAGTTTCGAATGTGTCAGGTACGACTAAAAGGACTAAACATCATTTTTTTAAGATATTAAAGATTAAATAATATTTATACCGCACAGAAGTGAGTGACTTCAAATCTACACTAAATTATCTTTTGTTGCGTGTGAGCTCTGTTTCTTGATGTTAAAATTATTACAGAGCGTTCAATCAATACGTATTGTCCCATTATCAATTACGAAGTTTTTTTTCTCTGTAACCCATGTGACTACGCGCCCGCCCTACCGCTTATGCAGATTTATCCAAATGAAAACACGAAACTTTGTATATCACAAAGCCAACCCCTGACTGAACGTGGGTATTTCCTTCATTTAAATGTTCTTTTGGATGTTTTGTTACGTATGATGTGTTGTATATACTCGCAAACTATAAGTAGTAAAGGCCTTTTTTTCCTGAGTGTTTTTCGAATATTGCATAATAAAGAAATACATTTAATATTCCTAACATTTATATGACGTGATTTAAAGTATTTTAAAAACTTAAAATATGTTTCTGCGTTTCTAAAAGCCGACTGAAGTCGGGCTTTGCTGTACAGCAGGCATTTCACGCGACAAAGATTCATAAAAGGGCTCTCTTGTCGTGCTCATTTCGGTTAGGGCTCGGCCCCTTTCTAGTTTTGTGGCTCATATTCATGACAGCTATATTTAATAACATTAAACGTATTTTCGCGACTGACTTTAATAATAACTGTTATGTATTTTACAATGTTTTGTATTGTGTTACCCTTTTAAATAAATCAAATTCATTTACAAATAATAGATAACATCACAAATAATATACATAAACATAATTCAAGGCCCTATTGTATGGTTACATTATTGATTAAAATTTCAGCAGAAATATTTATAGTTTGTTCCGTGTTGAGGATTCAGTGTTACGAAGTGTATCGCGTGTGTAATCCCCTTTATAATATATCATTTGGCAGTGTCTAGGTATGCAGACGCCCTAAGCACGCCAGCTGGTACGGATGAGTCACGAAGGAGGGTCGCCTTCCCCTATACAGTACCCGATTTGCAGTAAACAATATTGGTTCTTATAACTATAATCAAAAAGATCACATTTCGTTCTACATCTGTTAATTTAGTCAGTTTACCAAATAATGTTATATATAAATTATACTTAGAAAATAATATGTCAAATGAGTAGTGTCATCGTCTTCAAAGAATATGCTTATATTAAAATAATTAATAAATATATCTACTGAAGCAAGTAGTGTCTACTATTGTTATTGGTTAATACTTTATAATAATAAAAATTATAACACGCTCTATTATTTTGAGAAAAAACCACGTTCATTTCAAGCATATGAAAGTAGGAAGGTCACATATGTATATATTATATATCTTGTATCACATTTGATTTTCCGGATGCTTACGAACGACGTCTGTAGAAAGCGTCTTACGTGTTCCTGAGATGTCTCCTTGAATCAAAGGTGAATGAACGTTTCAACAATAATAGTAAGTATATCGAAATACAATGTTTATTCAGATGGTAATTTTATTTAATAAATTATTTTAACTGAACTACATAGCATCATTCTCAAATATTAGTGGTTAGTCACGCTGCATTACGTTCATATAGGTATCATTCGAATAAGTATGGAATGTGTTTAATGAATCCTTCCGCAGCCATAATTAAAGTTGAATAATTTACCAAAATCAGCTCATTGTATAACACTTTTTTTTAAAGCTGGGCAAACGTGTTACGCCTTTCCCCCAAGGGAACAGTGGGGGAGGAGGTATGTGGAGCTCGCCGGGTCCAGGGCGCCGAGTGCGCCCCGGTCATCGGAATACCCACTAAAAACCAGCAGTACTCTTCCCGTCTTAACGGGGAGCACCACGAGATCGTTTGCGTTTGCTACCGTGAGGCTCCGACAAAATAATTGGTTTTTTTTTAAATATTTTATTTAAGCGAGTCATAGCAGTATATTTGTAGTAATACTGTTATGACTCGCTTATATAAAAACATAATAATAAAAATACAAAAAAATTACATTTTTTGCTCGTACCTGTATTATGTTATAGTGTAATATTTGCATTATCGATATCAATCGGCGTGAATCTTTGCACAGTTGTTGTTGGTATGTGCGTGAAGCTTTCCCGCTAGTATTGTTATTATCAATGTAGTAGGTCGAATAACTGTTTTAATACAAATAATTGAAAGAGGCATAGTGTAGCTTTAGACAGAGTTAAATGAAACTATTATAAATACAATCACGCTTGAACGGTTTTAATAAATAGCAATATATAATATTATATAATTGTATAATATGAATATACTAGTTTTAGTTAAAAGAATATATTTTTAAACATAAAAAAAACATTCAAACAGATCTAATATTGTTTATGTACTTGATGTCTAGTGTGCTTTTATATTTTGTAGGATTATCAGGATACAATAAATAGAAAATTTATGGTTCGCCAATGAAAAATACACACGGACAATGAAGAAACTAATATTTGCAGAGTAACCCTTAGGTAATCTAAAGATGTAAAAGTTATAATCTCTATCCTAATCCTAGCCTAAAGTTGCATCAAAACTAACACAAACTTAAAGACGAGTTAAATGGTCAAAGAATAATTAATGTTTTAAAAACTCTTTAATATTATTATTATGAATAATAAGGTAATTTAACGAAAGCAAAATTACAATATAGAGCTAATACCTAACGTTTACCCACATAGCTCCCACTTCAAGTGGGGGAAACGCGTAGATGCGTTTCTCCAGCGAAATAAAACACAAAAGTACCTAAAGTTTAAATAGGCGAAAAATATGATGCCCTAATATTTATGGCCTTTGTGTTTCTGATAAAACAACACTTACTATCATTTGATATTGCGATTGAATGTATGTTGAGCTCATAAGTAAAGTTTATTATTTGTCATTTCTTTTTTATCTTATTTTTACTCATGTGGTGTGATCCAAATAAAGACTTTATCTATCTATCTATCTATCTATCTATCTATTAAAAGTAATATTGGAAAGCAGACTTGCTAATAGACATACACATATAATTGTAAGAGGTCTCGACCATCTTTAGATATTAGTAATGTAATAAATATAAATTAAGCAATCCTTCAAAAGTCTATGCACTACCAATTATGGGAACTAAGTTTTCACATCCTTTGTGTCTGTAATAACACTGGCTCACTCACTTTGCAAACCGGAATTCAGCAACACAAAGTATTGCTGACTGACGGTAGAAATAATTGGGTGCACCTAAACTGGCTTCCACAAAGCCTTACCTCCGAGTAAAACAAGTAGCAGCTTAAACTTTCAACTGCTTTCGATTATTTTGAAAACGTTATCTCCTGTTCTGAATATTGGTAGATAAGTTTAATGTGATAATTTTACAAGTATTTTTTTTTCTTTTAATAGGTTTGCCTTACTAATAGTCAAACTGTCGCGATAAAACTAATACATTCATTATGACTTATCGATTTTGAGTTTGCGACTCGATAACGGTAATTGGACGTCGATGAACCGGCGGTGATCGATCACGCTTGACTTTAACGCGTTTAATGTACTGTTTCCGGCGCAGGAGCATTAAACGAGCCAAGGGTTAACCTTTATTTACATTCGTATCAATAAAAGTAAAAGAGATAACCTCCTGAGTTAACAGCTATATTAAAAAGTTTTATTTAATTAATATTGTTGTAATTTAATATCGCATATGTAATTATTAAATAATCCTTCAATCCAGAATCTTAACCGATGATCTTGGTTCAAACCTTAATTTGTGTTTATAATTCATCTCGTGCTTGACGGTGAAACCTGTATGTGTCTAATTGCACTAAAATTCTGCCACATGTGTGTTCCACCAACCCGCATTGGAGCAGCGTGACGGAATAAACTGCAAACCTTCTCCTCAAAAAAGGAGAGGCTTTAGCCCAGAAGTAGGCCAATCACAGGCTGTTACTGTATACAACATAATGAAGTAACAACAAGTCTGGTTTAAGAATTATTGTCTAAATTAATTGTTAAGAGATTTTGTTTCTATGATTATTTGCTTTCTTCTATCTTCGAGAAGTAAAAATTGGCTTGGATTTGATCAAGCTAGTCTACGTAGACTAAAAGACGACTTTTATGCAGTAATTTGAAATAAAAATTGGTTTTAATTTTTGTATTGTTATTTATAAGTGAAAGCAACATCGTCGCCATACTTAAGAGATACACGGTACGGTACATGTAATTCATCATTTAAGTACAGCAATGTTAATATTGGGAAAACTAACATACACAGTGGCGTAACTATAGGTTGGCAAGCCTAGTAAAATGCCTCAGTCGGTATAGTTACGCGTCTTTACACACATATACAATACTGATACTAATTAAAAGATTTCATTATCTAATAACAACTTAAAATAATTAAAATATTAATTTATATTATTAATTTTATACATGTTAAATAAACATATCCTTTTAAGCTCTCAAAATCGAACCCCGAGAAATAGATAACTTACCATATTGAGTCGAAAGCAAAACTACAATTATTTGATTCAATTAAATATTTGATACAATATCGAAATTTATACAAGATTAATAGATAATTTGTACGTCTATGTAGGGAACTACCAGTAACATTTTAATCATTATTTTGCGTTTATGCTGTAGAAGGAGGTTGTAGGTTATATCCAATCCAATTTAAAGCAGGTTCACCGCGGGACCCAGTTTACATAATAATAGTTTTATCGATATATCATATTTGCATTTCTGTTCGATAAAGTTACGAATGTCGTGATTTTACGATACATACTTATTAGTCAACAAGTCGAAGGTACATCATAATCTAAATAAAACTCCTGAGCGCAGTTCATGTCCTCTTCCAATATTCAATGTAACAAAGGCAGGTCAAGGGTTGCCCTTATTGTGCGGATATCGGCGTCTGGCGCCACAATAGTGACAGCTTATTTGAATTTGCAGATAATTTCTCGATAGAGCCATGCATACATAGTTAGGTTATCGACACAATATTTTGAATTCATTGTGTGTTTACTGCGCTTATTTTAACTCATTCATCAGCTACGTTTCTTCTTTGTATCTTATTTACGTATATCGTAATATATTTATATTGTTTTATTAGTATTTATATGAATACAAGTGATGTTAGTTAGTGATGAAGTAGCTATATAAATTTCTCGATATACTATCAACGAACAGCTTAAACTGATGTAAAAGCTTGAAATTTTAATGTAATCTTTGGATAAGACTTTGTGACGCAATAATCAACTTCATCAAATCGGATTGTCCAAATTGTCTTTTTTGTATCCCACTAAGACAAATAAAGTTTTTTTTAAAGTGAAAACTTCTTTAGCGGCGTTGTGCACTTTTTTATGGTGGGTAAAAAATGTTAAACTCGCGTCAGGTCACGTGACCCTGATTGAAAATTCGTAAGACGGATTCTGACGTGTTAAATTCTTGAAGTAAAATCTTCTTTAGCGGCGTTGTACACTTTTTTGTGATGGCTAAAAAATGTTAAACTCGCCTCAGGTCACGTGACCCTGATTGAAAATTCGTAAGACGGATGTTGAAGTGTTAAATTTTTAATGTAATATAAATTGTCATGTTTGTGTACGATAGCGCAATAAATGAATATTGTATTTTATCACATAAATTATAGTACTTTTATACTGATAATTAAAGCAATTCGAGCAAAATTTTTCCCTAATCATTCCAAAATATCAAAAATGCACAACGTTAATATTCACGTTTTCACTTCTGCCGGTACTCCCGGAGTGCAACCCGTTGTTGTTTTAAATTTTATTAGGTAGGCGGAACGGGCAAATAGACCACCATGACCACCGTCGCCCATAGACATTGGCGATGTACGAAATGTTAACCTTTCCGTATATCGTCAACGTGCCACCAACCTTGGGAACTAAGATGTTATGTCCCTTGTGCCTGTAGTTACACTGGCTCACTCACCCATAAAACTGTAAAACAGCAATAGTAAATAATGCTATTTGGCGGAAGAATTTTTATGAGTAGATGACCGCAACGTGTTATGCAAGAATATATTTTAGTAATAACATTATAAAACTATTCAATCATCAATTACTTTATTATTTTATAAAGATCGAGAGTTTGAGATCTAGACATATAAACATGCATTATTCTCAGATGCATGCATATTAGAACAATAACTTCACGATATAGCAATAACGAACGGAGCAATAACCATAAATGTGGTAAATCTGGTAAATTGAAGGCTCATCATATGTACACACGATACATTATGACACAGGCTTATATAATCCACATAGAAAACGTAAAGCTGTGACGAAACTCTAGTAAATAGTCGACTCTTCCTAATTTGATTTTCAGTCAAACATTTAGTTCAAGTAAGGCTGAATTTACTTATTATAAAATTGCATTATGTCAATATACTCATATTAGTTGAAGGAAGTATATATAATAATATTTCTTTGATGCGTGGTTTCAAATGAGCAAATGTTTAAAATACGATACCATTTTTTTTTGTCGCTGGATAAACTCTTTACGCGTTTCTCCCACATGAAGTGAGGGGTATGTGGGCACGCCGGCACTGAAGGCGCCTGTATACCTATTAAAAAACCAGCGGTATCCTCTCCGTCTGGTTGGGGGGCGCCACGGGATCGCTTGCGCATGCTACCGAGACGCCCCGACGGTCGGCCCGCCTCTGCGGGCCTCCATTTCAAGGGGGGTTCCCGGATACGGAGAACCCACCTAGCCCAAGCGGCGGCTATTACGGCGGGAGGAGAAGGTGCGTATAGCGCCGACGCCGTCTCCCTGGTCTTCTTCTGCAGATTAAATCGGCGGACGCACTTTTGTCACGCTGCCGCTCCGCGGCCTCCTTCTGCAACATGACATTCTCGCAGAAGGAGACCATTTCCAACCAGCACCTCTCGCTGTCGAGCATAGCGTTAATCACACTAGGCAGCGAGAGATCTCCGCCGATTATCGCCGCCAGGGTATGGCTCTGAGGCCCCCACGCAGCACACTCCGTTAGGGTATACACACTCGTGGCAGGAGGATGATACCTCCCGCCTCGCTATCTTATGCAAATACTTACCGAAACAGTCCGGTAAGCACCTGCGTCAGCCTATACGTGAGTGCCGCCATTCCTTGCTACCTAGCGACTCAAGTGGGGGCGTATCGCGTCCACTGTCGCCAGGCCTGCTGATGTGGACCTCAGGTCCTCCTCCCATCTGTGTATCAGCGCTCATTGGGCTAGAGCCCTGATTTTCTCGACCTTCGTGGATCCTGTACGGTCGTCGTTCTACCCGAAACCGGTACACTTCTGCACTTCCGCTTGGAGCTCCCAGGGCGGATCGCCCGCGAGAAGTGTAGCTGCCGTCCACGACACCGTACGGTATCCACGTATCGCCCTCACCGCTATGACCCTCTGTGGACTCTGCAGAAGGGCCTTGTTCTTAGCGGTGAGAGCGTCCACCCAAATGGGTACACCGTACAGTGCCATGGAGCGCACCACGCCAGCGTATAGACGCCTGCATGGTGATTCCGACCCTCCCACATTGGGTAAGAGGCGGCTCAAGGCAGCAGCAGCGTTGATAAGCTTCGGGCCCAGTTGGAGAAAGTACTGCCCGAAGCTCCATCTTCCTTCTAGGATCAGGCCCAGATACCTCATCTGGGCCTTTAATTTTATCACCGTCCCCTGGACAGTAATACATGCCTATCGAGGAGGGCCCCGACGAGGACCATGGAATAAGAGGGCCTCCGTTTTTGAGATGGAAACCCTCAAGCCCAACATTCCAATGCGGTCCACCATGAGCGACGTCCTGACCTCGGCCAGGCGGGCCGGGCCGCCTCCTGGAAATTTCGCCCTGTCGCCGTGATGAGACTTTCGTCCGCGTAGTATAACACCCCCATCCCGAGAAGGACGGGTGTACGCAGGAGCCAGTCGAAACCAACGTTCCACAAAATAGAGTCGAGAACCGACCCCGATGCCGCCCAAGTCGCCCATCACCCCCTCTCAGAGGACCCCCCGGTCCCGGAGGTACGCCCCCAACAGCATACTATATCGGAATACTATATCGGAGTGCCTCCCTTATAGTCTCGAAAGGAAGACTGTTGAAGGCGTTCGCTACGTCCAGCGATACCACCAGCACCAAGTCCCCTCGGGCCACCGCCTCCATGGACCGGGTGGGTCTTCAGGGTAAAATATGATACCTGCAATTCAATTACAATATTAAAGTAAAACACTCTACCATTAGTTTTTATGTTTATTTTTTATTTAATTTTTTTAATCATAGATATCAAGATTTTATTTGTATTTGATAATCAATTTATTTAATTTAATATGTTTTAGTTTTTTCGTATACATTTAAATAGTTCATAATTTTCCGCTTAAGTAACGTAGAATATTAAATGTAAAATATAATGTTATTAGAAGGATAAAAATTATTTCTGAGGGACGTGTCAAAACCACCACTTCTATTGAGTTATCGATAAATGCAGCCGCCTGATGCAGACCTGTGAACTGGCTCAAAACGCAGCAATCCGATTATGTTTGATTTGCTACCGGACGTCGCGGCTTAAAATAGTCCATAGGAATTTAATTCTCGTTCAACAACTTGTTATTTAACACCGCAATGGAAGTTTAATTTCTTTCATAAAAGGATTAAATGCAAGATTGTATTTTGAAATTATTGAAGATCATTGTTAACTCGCGCAAATAGATTGTTACGTAAAAATGTTTGAAAATAAAACATACAAAAAGAACAAACTGACTTAAAGACGAGAGATTTTATTTATTCATTAAAAAAATATTGCAATCTGAAATTTAATTCCTAATTGTATAAAGAACATACAAGAATTTGATACACCTTCATTTATACACATAATAAACCAGTACCATCATCTGTCTTTACATTGTATAACTTTATCATAATCGAAAATTGAGCGTGGACGATAAAAGCGGAGTATCAGAACACAAAAATGCATCTTTTGACCGCCTGTCTATATGCACATGCTAAATACCGAAACTGATAAACGGATTTACTTACGGTTTTCACAGATAGATTATGCTCAGCTTGGAGTAAAATTTTGGCTCTATTTCATTGAAATCAGGCAGTGAATAAAGTTATTGTCATTTAAATAAACAGAGGTGCGTGATTAGTAAAACACACACTTAAATTTCCAATTTCAATACAAATTAGTTCAGGTACAAAATTTTAGTATTATTATTATTTTAGTAGTTTAGAAAAAAATGCTTGTTTTCAAATAGTCAAAGAACATTAATAAAAATAAAAAACAATGTGACATACATAACACCATGTAGGTCATATTAATTTGCAAGTGCACTGTAATATTGTGCCCATAATGGTTGATAGAGAAGCATTATATACCAATCACTTGAACTAATTTCAATGAGAAAGGCCTTTGAATGCAATTGCTCGGTTGGTATTATTATGTATACATACGGCATGATTATGTCTCGCGCCAATCAAAGTGTGATCTTGATAAATATAAATGTGAGGACTGTAAACGAGACACTACAGTTTATTCCTAAAACCATTTATACTATTTATATTTTCTGGTTGTGAATACGTGGTATCGCTAGTATGAATACATCAGTTGCCTCCCAGTATACGGTAGTATCGGAAACGTCATACAACTTCCTGTTCATTTCCCGTTTTCGCGTCAGTCGTTCAGTTTTTATAGCGAATCTATTTTAAGAGAACGGTTATAGATAGAGCCTTGTGTAAAATGTATGTCAGTTCTTTGTCATAATAAAATTGATATTTGTTTACATGTTATTGTAATAAAGATCATAATACACTTACAAGGTGTTAATCGCAGTAACCGAAACACCCACAATACTACAAAACCACAGTATCATATTTTATTACTGTCTATTTACAATGTCTACGTGTACTTAATACCTGAGCATTAGCAATAGATTTTTTTAATTTCATACTAATAATAGGATTTTTCTAATTGCTACGTACAGATTGTAGAAAGCCCAGATTACCCAGTGGGCAGTGGCAACATAATTATGAAGATTTTATTTAAAAAATGCGGCATCAAATCTGAGCCGGCACCATTTTCGTCCGGGGCTTCGCTCGCGTGTAGCTGGATCAGGTCCATGTCCTTCCTTGAGACTTAAGCTTCCTTCACACCACATTTTATCAAAATCATTTGAGTGGTTTAGCCGCAGAAGCGTGACATACAGACAGAGTAATATTAGTATAAATCCTTAATGTATGTTTAAATAATTCATATCGTGCTGAGCGATGAAGGAGATCGTAAATAAATCTGCATGTGTTGGATTCCATTTTGTCAGATGCGTCGAACAACATGTAACCTGGTGCAAATAAGCTCTGAACCCTTTCCTTAAAAGGCGGTTCACCTGAAGAAGGTCTTCAGAAGTAGGATATTTACAGATTTTTATACTCGAGTTTTAAAGGGGGGGGGGGGTATAAAAATGCGTCCTTGGCTTGTACTGTTCATCATAAATATTTATGCGAAGTTGATCTAAAATAAATAAAAAATAAACTGATAATATTAATATGAATATAGCAAGCACGTCATCATCCTAATCTGAATAACAATACTTTATTACGGTATGCGCTACATACATTAATACACTAACACCGTTGAATATTAATTTGGACAATTGATTTGTTGACGTTTAATCAGTTTTGATTAGCGGATGTGGTTGCATTAGGCACTAATTAAACGAACATTGTCTGAATGGAGTATCCTATTGCTTTAACTAAATGCGCTATGCCATGATGTGTTATTAATACAACCACGAGAATAATCGCATTGTTATTGGATGATATCTTATAAGCCATACTTTATATACCACTACTTTATATACCACTTTACCGGTGGTAGAGCTTTACCGGTGGTAGAGCTTTGTGCTCCTCTGGGTAGTTACCAACCACTCATCAGATATTCTACCGCAAAACAGCAGTACTTGGTATTGTTGTGTTCCGGTTTGAAGGGTGAGAGAGCCAGTGTAATTTCAGGTACAAGGGACATAAAATCTTAGTTCCTAAGGTTGGTGGCGCATTGGCGATGTAAGAGATGGTTAACATCTCTTGCAATGCCAATGTCTATGGGCGATGTTTAGAGTTACTACACTTGAAAATGATACTGTTGATATAGTGTGGGGAGAAAAGACCACGGTGTTAAATTGACTATTTTTATCGCCTCAAGTTAAGTACAAAAATACGTAATCATGGACGATTCCTTTCTCTTAGGGACTTATTCGCATACTCACTCATTGAGTTGAATATGAATATAAATATTATAAAAGTAGATCAGTTTGTTTGTCTCTTACACTTTCAGTAGTAAACCACTGAACTGACTGGTGAAATTTGTTGTGAAGCAAGCATGAATCCCAGTTAAGGACAAGCTTTTTTAACCAAACATGTGCCCCTTTCCCTAACAAGTGGGCAGAGTCACGGGCGATAACAATTTAAATACAAAATGTAATATGACGCGCAGTTGTGCCTACCGCATCGTCAGAAAAATATTTACAGTTGAAGACTTTCCGGGCTGTTTAAAACACATTAAAACTTATTCGTACATACCAAAAATAATTTTTAACATGCTTGTTTTGCGGACTGTAATTTCGATGTAATATTGTTTTTATAAATCATTTTTAATAAAGCCATGGGCTATTTATATACATTTACTACAGTTACACTTGTTTATATAATAACAAAGTAATGTTTGTACGTTTAGATGTGGACGGTAATCTCACAAACAGGGTAAATAGATTATTATCTCGTTGAAATAAATAGGTTTTTCGTAGCGACCAATTTTGAAACGTAAATCGACGAAAAACCACATATTTGCAATGCAACTATGAAAACCGTCTATGACGTCTGCGCTATGGAAAATAGTTTGAAGAAACTCTGAAAAGGGTGGTTGCTTCATCGTCAGAGCATCCGGTAGCATGCACAATCGTTCCGTGGCGCTCCTCGTACCGTCCGTACCGGTAGTACCGGTAAGTCCTATATACCCCCACACTGTTCCCGTGGAAACGCGTAATGCATTTTTCCAGCATAAAAAGGGTTGGTGCATAATCAAGCATCACTATAACTGACATTGTCTAGAAAATTGGCATCATGACGACAACACGACGGGAAAAGGGGGTGGCCAGGCTGAAGACGAATGAGTTGTATTTTATTCTCCCCAACGACACTACTAGAATAATTTAATAAAAAAAACACTGTTTAATCAAGGTTGCTTAAAAGCTGAAACCCAATGAACCAGTTAATAAGTGGCGAAACGAGCACTCTCCTTAATGAACGCACACAGAAGCAAAGAGATAGATGAACACGAATGCGCACTCCATTGAAAATTCACACAAGGAACCAGTGACCAAAGCAAGAGTTATTGTACCAAATGAATTAACTTGTAGTTTTTCAAATTTATGATGATTATTGGTATTAGATAATCACTTAGCAAACACTTATCTACAACGATATATGTATAGATTTATATGCATAATCTTAACGTCCTAAAACCAAATTTAACACTAATATAAAATGTTATGACAGGTGTTTCTGTTTATTATATGTTTTTAAACAGATAACAAGCTTCTGGTGGTAGGGCTATGTGGAAGCTCGTCTGGTTATATACCGCCCTCATCAGATTTTCTACCGCAAAACAGACGTACTTGGGATTGTTGTGTTGCGAGTTTAAGGATGAGTGAGCCAATGTCATTACGGGCACAAGGGACATAACACCTTGATTGCCAAGGTTGGTAGCGCATTAGCGATGTAAGCGACGTTTAACATTTCTTACAATGCCAATGGTTATAGGCGTTGGTGACCACTTACCATAAGGTTACCCATATGCTCGTCCGCCTACGTGCACGATACCCACACTATAAAAAAGAGAAGGACTTGAGCTTGTTCAGTAACGCTGCTCCAATGCGGGCTGGTTACACATGTGACATATATCGTCCTACACATGCAGGTTTCTTCAGGTCCACGACAAAAATGAATCAAGCACATCACACACTCAGTGATGCCTGCACAGGTTTTAACCCGAACCTTTGTTTAAGATATACGTGTTCTAACCACTGGACCTTTGGAGTGCGATTTTTATTATATAACCATAAATGTGGTACAACGCAATATGCATTTTTTTTCATATTACAGTATCGATATAAAGTTTTGATAAGCCCATTATTGTCATAATTATAATATGCATAATGTCCTTTTATCCCTATAATAATTTTATAATTACGTGTAAAAATATTAACTTTCATAACAGTCTTTGTTCTACTACAGACACGTCGGTGTAAACATTTTTTTCCTGTACATCAGATGTTCATTATAATAATATTTAATTCGTGTGTTTTGATACATGTCAGTCGCCGGCTGTCGATGGCTTTCTTTGGAAACACTTTCGCATCTAAGATTATATTTAAAACAGTAAAAGTCCAAATCATTGTTTCACGGATCTCATCAGATAACGGAAAATAGATTTAAAAATAAAATTACAAATATTAATCTTAATATCTGGGTTATAAGCTATCGCAGTATGCTAGCATTCATCAACTTAATAGGAATTATTGTTTAACGTATATTAAACGTAATCAGGTTCTAATAGCTTATTGATAAAATCCGAAGTAGGAACTGTTCCATTAATTTGTACCTACTTATATGTATATATTGGTTGAATCTCCTCGAAATGCTTGAAAGGGAATCATTACTGCAGTATGAGGGCGGAGACAATAAGGAAGATCCACACAAAGACTGCTATGACCACCAGACCGTCGTGTGTACTCAGCTTCGAGTTGAACAGGAACACTCGAACTAATTCGTACAGCTCTGTTGAACTAAATTAAAAACAATCTAATTTTATATTTCGGTTTTTAAGTGATGCCATGGTTTGTTAAACTTAGAATTATAATAATAGTAAAGTATATTTAATTCGTTCTCAAATTTACCTATAGTAAAAAAGTTAAAAGATATAATTACTTATAATGGTAATTAAAATGTTTATCCAAAACAAACTGACTATAAAATATAATCACGAACAAGAAGTAATAAAAACGGACCTTCATTTATTATTAAATTATACTATCGGATTCAAAGTTTTCAAAGAATTCGAACGTTTAGTTTACATACAGCTGGTTGCTATTTTAAGTTCAATTGATGCACCTGAACACGAATATTTAAACACGAGTGATAAAGAGAAGAGCAATCTTTTTAACTTTATTAGACGGCCATTTTTAATGAAAGTTACCAAAAGACAGTTTAGTGCACTTTAGTTATTAAACAAAAAACGACAACAAAAGTCACTAGCACTCAAAATTATTTAGAAGTATGTATGTTATAATTATATATTAATTATTCTGAATGTGCAAGGCCTAATTTTTTTTTATCACTTTTGCTACTCGCGAATCGCTAAGATCCTTCGCGATTGGTCTGGCGGCAATTAGGTATTGGAGTTAGTCTTGAATTTCAATACGTACGGTACGTATTATTGGGGAAACGAAAGGGAAACGAAAAATAGATAAGATACTTGGTGGTGGAATGAAGAAGTACAAAAAGTTTTAAAAGATAAGAAGGATGCTTTTAAGGAATGGAAAAATGACGATAAAGTGGATGCAAAATCTCGCGAGAATAAAAGGTTAAAGTACAAAGAATGTAAGAAGAAGGCTAAAAAGATGGTTGCGATAGCTATTGTTGATGTACATAATACACTCTATCAATCACTGGACACCCCTCAAGGACAAAAACAATTGTACCGATTAACTAAAGCAAGACAAAAGAGTGAAAGGGATATTACGCATATAAAATGTATAAAGGATGAAAGAGGGAGAGTATTGACGAATGATGAGAAAATTAAAAATCGTTGGAAATATTATTTTGAGAAATTGATGAACGAAGAGAATGATTGGAGTGGAGTGCTAGTACACAGTCTAACTAATTATGGTGTAGTGCAAGAAATTAGTGTAGATGAAGTGAAAAAGGCTGTACAAGATATGAAGAATGGGAAAGCCGTGGGACCTGACAGTATACCTGTAGAAGTATGGAAGGTTCTGAATGTGGATGGATGGAAATGGCTACCTTTATTTTTCAATATGTTGCTGCAAGAAGAGGCGGTCCTGGATGAATGGTGTAACAGTCTACTGGTACCCATCTTTAAAAACAAGTGCAGGACTGTAGCAACTATCGAGGTATAAAGCTTTTGCCACATAGCATGAAAATTTGGGAGAAAGTGCTAGCGACACGAATAAGAGAAGAGAGTGAGGTAACCCAGAACCAGTTTGGCTTTACGCCTGGACGAGGAACAATGGACGCCATATTTGCATTACGCCAACTATGTGAAAAGTACAAACGTGCACATAAGAACTTGCTCATAGTTTTCGTTGATCTCGAGAAGGCGTATGACCGAGTACCCCGACAGGTTTTGTGGTGGGCTTTGAAAGAGAAGGGAGTGCCGGGGAAGTACCTGCAACTTATCCGTGCCATGTATAGCCATGCTAGTACACGCATTCAGTCCGAAGTCGTCATTTCTGACGCGTTCGATGTGGCTGTAGGCTTACAACAGGGATCGGCTTTAAGCCCTTATTTGTTCCTCCTTATTATGGATGCTTTGACATCGGACATACAGGAGGAAGCATCCTGGTGTATGCTGTTTGCCGACGACATTGTTCTCGTTGGTGAAAATGCAACCGGGGTGGAGGACAAGCTAGAAAAATGGCGGGAAAGATTGGAGGGAGTCGGTCTGAAAATTAGCAGAACTAAAACGGAACATCTGTTTTGCGACTTCAATGTTCATCTACCAGTAAGCTCGGATTTTCGTTACCTGGGTTCATTAATCCAGAACGATGGTAACATTGACAGGGATGTGAGGAATCGGATAAATGCAGGGTGGATGAAATAGCGACAGGTCTCTGGGACCATTTGTGACCCACGAATGCCCTTTAAGATCAAAGGGAAGAAGAAGATTTATAAGACCGTTATAAGACCTGTCGTGATGTATGGTTCTGAATGTTGGGCAGCAAAAGATGACGATGTAAAAAGAATGCATGTGACAGAGATGCGAATGTTAAGAGAGATGTGCGGTGTAACTAGAATAGACAAGATAAGAAACGAGTACATCAGAGGAAGTCTGAAAGTAGCACCAATAAATGAAAAGTTGAAAAGTAATAGATAAGCGTGGTATGGGCATGTGATGAGAAGGGATGAAAAACATGTTACTAGAAGGGTGATGAGTATGAATATTGATGGATGTAGGAGACGGGGGAGACCGAAGAAAGTGTGGATGGATTGCGTAAGAAAGGATATGTGTATGAAAGGTGTAAGTAATGAGATGACGAGTGACAGAAAGAAGTGGAAGAAAAATACATGTTGTGCCGACCCCACGTAGTGGGATAAGGGCAGGAAGAAGAAGTTAGTCTTGAATTTTGAAAAGACATCGCCGTTTTTATTTTAAAATTTGGGTTTGGTAAATCTATCTAATTTGCACATTTTTTTCAATTTATTAGTATAACTGTTTCATTAATATGATGCAAACTAATTTAAGAACAAAAACATTTAATCTAGGAAAATATTTTATTGTATCATTTTGTGACAATAGTTATTGTTTCTTATAATACTTATTTTGTCCGCATACTTGTACTGTACTCATTATATTGTATGCATGCATACATTAATAGTAATTTAATTGATAGTTTAATTCTATTGTCCTTAAATCTTAACAATTTTAATCGACTTAAAGTAATCTTTTGTGCGCCATATTTTCGCGTTTGCTATAGAAGTACATAAGAATCAATAGAATAATGTAACATAGTAACTTAGCAATATTGTTAAGATGTTCTGGGTGGCCTATATAATAAGTCCGTATCAATAGTAAGCTGATAGGGGACGGGGTGCGACGACCGCACATCGGGGTCGGCGTGTACGCACGGCGCACTACGATTGTAATTTAGAAAAATAAATTTACTTTAGCTATCATTTTTAAATAGTGCTATAAAATAACATAAGAATGCATCGGTACTTGTATAATATAATTCTCATATAAATATTTTGATAAAGATCTGAATAGAAATATGATTTAGTAAATATGAGACAGACAGAACAGTATTTCAATATTTGGAAATAATTTTCTTCTTTCGAAACTGAAGTTTATAATGTTAGATTTCGGACTTGGATCTTTCGGACTGAGATATTATATCTTCGTATATATATTTTTTATTATTATTACCTGATCGTAAGTGATCACCATCGCCCATATACATTGGAAGTGTAAACCTTGGGAACTAAGATGTTATGTCCCTTGTGCTTGTAGTTACACTGGCTCACTCACCCTTCAAACTATGTTTTATTGAACATTATTCTCGGTAAAGTAAAAAAATGCTTGAATGGTTTTTTAAAAAGAGTCTTCCCGACTTTTCTTTCAAAAACAAACAAATCCATTGTTTAGTTATTGACCAACAAATTGATCGCCTCCACAAAGGGTTATTGGCCGGTTCACAGGTTGTTAGATAATAAAATACACACCATTGCTTGCAAATATTTAAACCAAAATAGACTTTAATTTCAATATCACACAAACGATTTTCCGTCATCTGTGGCTTAATTTAAATATCCGAAAACCCAGTCATAAATATTGAACTTTATTTCTACTATAATACACGGTTGAAATTTGCTTGGATAAATTGAACAATTTTCAGTATTCGTGAAAATTACCTGATAATTTTGTCGATGTAAGCGTTCTTCAAATTATTTGCTTTATAGGTGTTTCATTTATGATTTATGAAGTTAAATAAGCCAACGAGCTGAACATATTCACTTGAAAGTGCATTCTATGGCTTCCATCTTTGATGCAATAACTTCGTTACGTTACATGGAGACGTTGGTTTTAACGCTGTATTTGACACGTGTGCGTTATTAAACTTTATACAGAGCCTACATCGAGGTTGTAGTCCCTCGAGAAAAATGTTATTAAGATGGGATTTGTTCAAGAGAAAATTGCGAAATATTATCAATAGAATAGAAAGAATTAAAAAGACGGCAATTTGTATCCTCTACAAAAAAGATTTGTGCTTTTTTTAACGTAAAACTTACCGTTTCCGAGATATTTGCAAATCAAAGTTTTCCAAGATGCGGCTAACGCTCGACCAAAAACTCGGTATCATACTTAGAGGGTATCCCGTAAAGATATTTAGATGTAAAGAATTTTTAGCACTGTCTAAATGAAACCCGGTAAGTGGTAGTTGACAATAAAATTATCTCTTGACCGATTTCGGCTACGGTGTCCATTTTCATCAGGGTTTGATATTATCAAGATAAATTTAGTTTCATTTATCTTTAATCGCGATAATAATCATGATTGTTATCAATTAATTATCAAACAGATATAAATCTAACAATCCTTATTAACTGGTATACATTTTAAATTAGGAGCCAGTTGCTTAGAAATAAATTACAAATATTTTACAATCGAGGTAATCTTTTATTTATTTTTTATTCGTGACTAAAAACTTATAAAATCTTGCAAACCAAACAGACAAATGTATGTAATTTTTAAGTTATAAAATTGATATGTAGATGCTCATCAGCCAATCGCGTGAACTGGATATGGTCTGCATCTGAAGAATCGAAAATAATTTAAACAATTAATCAATGATAAACCACTGGAACACTGCATCATTTGAAGAAGATAAGTTGTAATATCGACATTAAAAAATTAATCACATCCGTGCGTAGTCAAGGTTGAGATAGATGAAAAGGGAGATGATATTATTTTGTTTTCTCCTTCGTAGGAAAGCGGAGGCTTTAAACATTTCGACATAATAAAGACTTAAGCCGCCTTTGCATTGAAATTTAGAGAAAAACATTTCCTATTTTCCGTTTATTTATTTATTTTTGTAATTGTGTTCTATAAAGTTTTATCAATAAATATATTTATTTGCTTAACTTACTTAAATTATAAATGCGAAAGTGTGTTTAGATTTGTACCTCAATCACGAGCAGTTAGACGGTTTCTAATGAAATTTGATATACTCGTGAGTAGATTGAGTTCTGAAAGGAAAAATAAAGATATTTATTTTATTAGAAAAACTGAAATGATTCAGTAACGTGGCGGGTAATTGTTACTATTTTATAAATTGAAATATTACATGTCATTGTTTTAATTACCTTGTGTTAGTCGAGAACACATAATTATATCCACGTTATCGAATTGATAGTATAATAACTTTAATGGATTTGAAACAGTTAGTATTCGCCTGGTGGTCGAAATTCGACCACAAACACTATCAATAGTGAGTCTATTTCGAACATTTATTTTCTACTCTGATTTCCAATATTTTCGTTTAATAACTAAAGCTACAGAAAAAAATTGACAAATTCGAAACAAAAGCTCTGCACTGTTTTCTTATATACTTATGATTACTTGTAATATTAAATTAATCGTAGCATATAAAATTATTTTAAATGTCAATAATTATTTTACATTTTGAATTGGATTACATTTTAGAAAAGCATAACATTACAAAAAAATAAACAAACAGAGACATAACAAAAAAATTCCAGCTGAGTATCTTTTTGATACTATGATGTAACAAATCAATCAAAACAGTTTAAGGTTTAATGATAAAACGAATAAGAATCGTAGCAAATGCATGTACATCGAAATAGGTCATCAAACTGCATCCGACGAGTTCAAACCCCAATCCAGTCCACCCACGTGCTGCCCACCACGCCACATAACATCACGTTTACGAGCGAGCCATATTTGACTACCTTTTATAACCGATGTTGTACGTATAACGTGAACTTTACTGGTATTTGTTTCGATAAGAGAATTATTATACTTTAAGAATTAATTATTTAAACATTTTTAACGTTACGATATCATGAAGATGTTTGTAAGCATATGAGCAAATGACACAATGAGACACCTGGTCTTATTCAATATAAACCACTTACACCACAATGCACCACCAACCACGGAATGCAAGGTGGTATGTGCCTGTAAACCCACTCACTATTTAAATAGGAAAACAGCAATACTTTGCTGTGTGGCGATAGATAAATGGTGAGTGGGTGGTAGGCATATTGACAGGTCTGCACATAGCCCTTCCACCGATACACTATTAAGTATAACTAATATGGACCGGTTTATCCTGTAAACTTGTTACCATCTGTCTTGTAAGCTCAGCGTAGTCCGATTTTCTTTAATTTTTTATTAGTACTTAAGCAATTACCAGGTGAATATGCTCCGATGAGATCAGACTATACTAGCAGCATGGACGGGACACATGCAATCCATAATTACATTGTTATAAATATTTAATTCACTTGAAGACCTCAGGACAATTTATAATTTTGCACATGTATCAATAAAGACAAAAAGAATCTTTATAAATTTAATTTAAAAAAAAAGTATATAATTTCATAAACATTATAAAATAAAACATATTTTTAATAAAGCTTATATTTGAATATATTTTACACGTATTACTATAAATGATTTTTTGTTTTGGTTTTAAATTATATAATTAATTATCTATATATATTTTATATATATATATTTTATATATATAGATAATATAGAATTGTTGGACGATCATCAGTTGCTGCGCTTTGCTTCCGTGTTGCGATTCTGGTGATGTGAATTGAACTTAATTGTAATTCTAACTATGACGTCCCCCACCACTTGTCTCACGAAATTCAAAAACTGACCCAATTTCATACATTTACCTGTTAATGAGAATTTCACGTACACCACGCGTTCCGACAAATAATGAAGGCTGACATTTGAATAAAGAAATTAAATTTTCAATATGTAACAGTACAAAGTAGGTTGGAATATTTGCATACATTTCAATACCATATGCTAAGCCGGATGTCACAACATTTTCTGTATGTTCGCACTTAAATCCCGGCCAGAGCTCTTACAATTAATTGATATGTTAAAGAGAACTTCACAGCTCTTTAGAATAACACCACGAAGGAACCACAAGCATAATGTGATACGAATAGACCTATTCATCTTGTGATATATGCCCTATACGGATTTTTATTTTAAGTTATTCTAATTGTTAATTAATTTAAGTTACATGTTAAAAACACATTAACAAATAAAGATTAATCGATAAAAGATGAAGATGAGAAAAGCTTGGAGTTAGTATTTGTTGATTTTCAAGTAAGATAATTGTTTTTTTTTTATTATATTCAGTTTAACATCCACAGTCGTGTCCGTCCATTTGGTCTAATCATGTATAAATAATACTTTGTAACTTTGGATTATTTAAGTTTGGCAGTTTTATGTGCCTGTATACATTTCAGGCGGCATCACTATCAAGCAGTATAAATGAATTAATTGTAATCAACACAGCTATGTTATTTAATTTATGAAAAACATTACCTACTGAATTTCTCGCTGGTTTGTCACGATAGAATTCCGAATCGGTGGTAGACTTACATTCAATTTAATCATGTAACATGATGAAGATGAATAATAAGGAATACTTTGTTTTTTATTACGCAAAAACCATACACTATATTTAAATATAAATGACCCGTATTAAATGTGATCAACTGATGAATGATGAACGAATCTCGAAATGATTAAAACATTTGAATATTCTATTTACTTTGTTATTACAAATTGAAGTTTTAACAGAATTGTTAGAATATAATCGATACATTATTTATGTATTTTAACTTTAAATCTGATCAATAAATGTTTACTATTAAGATTTAGTTATTCGAATATCAACTCGCCGCGACTTCGCATGAGTGTAATATAAATACCTGTTATATAAACAAAAAGCCGTATATAACTCCAAGTCATGCTTCTTATGTGTTTTTTCGAACATCTCATAATATCTCCTCAAGTACAAGTACAGATGCATATTATATTTTTTTGTTTTAATAACAAATCTGTATAATTTACAGAGCTACGATATTTTATAACACATGGGTACATCAATAATTTACATTAATAAATAAATAATTGTATATTTTAAACAATAGCAAGTGACTAACCAAATAAAACCTAGTTTTAATCATTATATATTAACGTAAATACCTAACTAATCATTATTTTATATATATATATATCTAAAATAACTAACGTGGATGTAATACGTCGGCAATATGGGATTCTGATAGCTTTATCGGGAACTGAATTAATCTCACTCCAGTGAATAAACTAAAAGCTAGTTAAATACAAACAACTGGTACTTAGCTACCTATTTTTGTATGTACAAATACTTTGCCATGTACAAAAACTTTTTAAGGCGTCTAACAACGCGTGCCTTATCACGTTATCTTGTAACCCCAAGAGCTGCCCCTAAGGGCTCCCTTGTAAATGACGTGTAAGTATCAAACTTAGCTGTTTCCGGATTGTGTGTGTTGTTTGAGTACCCTATAAAAAATATAATAGTTTATTTTCAAATATTTTAGTACATTCAATCCGATATTTTTTTAATAAGTTTTGTAGAGGTACATAGTATTTTTGCCTACAATCGCTTTGGTTTTGGGGTTGATACGTACGTAACTATCAAGCGATACTATAAATGTTCATAGGCAGTTTCTATATGACACCATATAAGGTTTTGTTAAAAAATATTTTCAATTAATAATAACAAAACAAAGATCTGAATTAGAAAACGAATTAAGCACTTTCTAATGTGACGTTTTAACAAAAAAAATATATTGAGCATATTTGTCCGTACTTCCTGTTCATCCTTGAAGTTTGATTCTCGAACGGATGAATTGTAATTATTACATTTCCCATGAGTTATATTGAATACATCACAAGGAATCCTCCTATCGTGGAAAAGCAATTTTAAATGTTTGTTGCGTCATAACAATTACTATTATTTATATTAAATTACTATTTTAATTTCAAAAGAAACTATTTTGTTTTGGAATTACACAACGTGAATGAAAACAAATGTAACTATCGTAAGAAAAATAAAGTAAATAAGCAATATTTTAACAAAACACTTAAAATTTTAAAGAAAATATTATTTTACGCAAAAAGTACTACGGCAGCGATATAAAAGTTTTATTTATTTACCTCTATTGTATGTACCGGAATTATTTTTTATAAAAATATACGAAAAATATCAACAACAAAAAACACCGTACAAAGACAAACACATTCATCAAATTAGATTATAGAACATATAAACAATTACCGCCTTATTCATAAACTTTATTTAACTGGTGATTAGTTAAACAATATTTTGTCTTCTTCTTTCGTATGTCAAATCAATAATGACAGAAAGAGACAAACCAGCGTTTAGCTAAACAGTAACTAAGCAACGTTTATAAATAAAGCCGTTAGAATATATATCATATTATTTAAGACAAAACGTTTAATACGGTTGATTTTTACGTACCTATTATCAATTTTTTTTTCTTAAGTTTAAATCACAAAACTGTAAAATTACTAAATATAATTATAGGCTTACTCTTATTTTGTTGCTTGCCGTATTATGCAAGTCTATCTACCATGTTGGATTTAATATGATATTACATAATCACATTGCTTATGACACGTAGAACTCAGGACGAAGTTAACGAGACCTCATTTGTCAAATATAATAAATAACTCAGGAGCTATACGGGAACAAATGAGCATGCTAACTTATATACATACAAAAATAAAATCATAACGGTTACATAATATAATTACTATCTCAATTGAATGTAAAAAAGAATAACTACTATATATAAAAACCGACTTAATTTATCTTCAAACAAAATACAACCTTTTACTTTAACCGCCTTATTCATAAACTTTATTTAACTGGTGATTAGTTAAACAATATTTTGTCCTCTTCTTTCGTATGTCAAATCAATAATGACAGAAAGAGACAAATCAGTGTTGAGCTAAACAGTAACTAAGAAACGTTTATAAATAAGGCCGTAATAAGTAACTAACGTTTTTTTATAGTTGGTTTAAAGCAGGACGCGTGGATTTTCACGCTTGTGTGCGTGTGCTCGTAATAAAATTATCAGACTATCGCTCTTAAAGCAACGATGCTTTCGCTTTACCGTGCCCGTTTAAAATTCTTTACTATAAATAGCAATATGGATTTACTAGAGTATCCGTGGTTATAAAACTTAAACGCTTAACATTTTAAACGTATTCCGCGTTGCTTAATATCAATTAATATGTGATGGTAATATCATAATTGAAATTCTCCCATACCAATCATACATATAATGGTGAAATTGAAAAAAAAAATAATAAATACAAAAATTATGTAATTCATAGAAATTTTAATTTACATAAATTAATTACAAAAGTTATATTATGATCAAACATAGGCAGTAGGTATTCAGCATCACAATGCACATGCAGATGACCTTTGGTGTCTGATAATAAATCGTGTTGCCATTCGCTTGTGACATTGAAATAAATAACAATTAATTATTTATTGAAACAAATAGCTACTATAGTTCTTATATAATGTTACAACTTATACAGTATCACTGTTTATTATAAACGTAAGCTAATTAAATTATACAATTATATTAAATTATACGCTCGATTTATTAACAGCATGTTTTTGATGCGGTCGAGCAAGGCTGTGCGTCAAAGCTAGCGAGGGATTGCATAATTAAATGCCAATATGATAGCGTGAACTCCTGTTCTAGTTTAATTACCCGCGCTAAGTGTTTTCATGGCTCGTTCATCATAAATGGATAGATTTCCAGGCATCCATATGTAATTTTGCCTTATTATTTTATGCATCACATATATTCTGTACGTACCTTAATTTCATAATACTAACATCGTTTTCATTCAAGAAAGTAAATTTGTATATTATTTCGCATCAAAATTGCTTAGTTATTAAACATTCCTCTTAAAGTCTCTGCTAAGCTCATCTTCCTCTCCTTACCTAGTTTATCGAATTCAAACAGACATAACAGACGGACGCGGCAAGGGACTTTATATATATATTTTAAAAATATTTTGCATATAATCGTAAGCGTACTTTTATTTATATAGTTTAATACGATCAAAACATATGAATCGATTTTTTCTAAATTATGATTTTGTCACTTCATATCATCAACAGTTGCAAAGCGTTGCAATTTAATTGTAATGTTTTTACACAGTGACTTCGGATTACCAGAAAGTTGTATAGGAGTAAAATTCGGATGACGCTTAACGCGTACTGAATTTCCTCCGAATAAATACTTTTTATTAAAAAAACGTTGAAAATCGCTTACCAATCATATTAATCGAAAAAATAATAATTTAATGCTCAATAATATAATGGTACAACCCAAAAACTAAAACAGCGTTTCAAATAACATTTAAATCTATTAAGATGAATTGAAATACATTTTTCTTATAATTTATTTTTAACTGAGTGCAATAACATATATAATTATGAAATGTATAATTTCTAATTATATGTATTTTTCTGAAACAGTTTCTATGCTAACTGGTAAGGTAGGTAACATTAAAGTACGTTATACGTTGTAGTTTACTCAAAGAAACGTTCAACTTGAACGGTTAATTGATACATTGGAGCGCTTTGTAGGTCAAGTCTTGACGATCGTATAGATAACGCGTTACCCGCCGACTACTACTGACCGAAGACTGACTGAAGACTATGAAAATATTTATTGTATACTAATGTTTTGCCCGCATTTTCACCCGCGTATTTCCCATTCCCTTGGGATTACATGGGTAAAATGCCTGTTACATGTTACTCGATGATAATGTAGCTTCCCAGTGGTGAAAGAATTTTTATTTAGGTATGAAATCGTAACAAACAAACAAACTTACATTCGAATTTATAATATAAGTTAGGATTAGGATTTTATAAAATTACGATCTTATATTTGATATTATATTCAAACTGTCTCTCAAAAATATAAACAATTCGATTCATACAGTCAATGCACCGCCAACCATCGAATCTAATATTTATATATATTTAATCTCTTGTTTCTGTAATTCCACTGTCTCACTTACGCTTCAATCAAAACACGATAAAGTAATTGCATCATTTTATAAAGGCAAATAATATTTCTTTATTGATTTTCATAAGCCAAGTAATAAAACATGAACTATAAAAGGACGTTTAAAATGAACTTTTAAATGACGTACGAATTAACTTAAAATATACGAGTTAAGTTAACATAAGAAATAAATGTTGTTAACGTTTCCAGTTCATTTGAAAACTCTTTGAGATTTTAATCATATATTATTTAGTCCGTTTTCAAAGTACAGATGTTTGCGGTATTGAACAAGCAGTAACATGCGGTTAAGATAATCAAGGGCCACCGTTGCTCATTGAGCCGATTGCCGCTTGAGACACTTCCATTTGGTTGAAATTGATTGCTACATGTCACGCAATACGCCACAAACGTCAAGTAAAACAAACATTTTATCTTATTCATCTTAACTTCTTATTTGTACCTTATCTTATAATACACGATCAATTATTTTCTTCGTAAATACTGTTTCCTGTAAACAGCTCTAACGATTTGGCTCCAATATTGTATATACATAAGGTTTTGCTATTAAAGTTTAACTATTTAGACGTCTTTGTTGAAAGCTAAACTTTTTTTTAATAGGGATGTAATTAATTTTGCTATCTTAATATATAATGACTAAGTATGTTTGGAGCGGGCAGTAGTTTAACGTATATTTCGGGCGTTGCTAATTCTTGGGACCCAGATAAAAACTCGCTAATCAGAAAACATACTTACTATATTTACTTCAGATAAGCTTGCATATTAACGGAAATGAAAGATTGTGAAATTTTTAATGACTGACAAAAACATTTTCAAAGAATTACATTTTTGCTGTACTCGTTTCATTCGATTTTTAAACCGACTTCAATATTTTACGGAAAAATATAGTTTTTAGTTATATAGCAATACATCTTATACGATCACTTGCTGTTGCTAAAACACTCAGTATTAATCTTTAGCCAATTTTATTATACATTAATTTACAACTTTTCTAAAAAATAATTAAAGGTACAGAAGGTGGAGTCCGCAAGGAACTCAGTAAATACTCTGTCACCAATAAAACTATATAGGTATCCTATAAAATGACAAATACAGCTTCTATTTCTTAACTGTTAGCTTAGCCTTTTAGAGTTAGATTCAAAATATTTTAATCGGTTAGTAGCAATGTTAGTTGTCTAAATTTCAAAATAACTATGTTTTTAGAAATGATTTGAGAATGAGGGATTCAATATCATAAATACCTTTGACGTGCAAGGGTAGGTCATTTATATATATAAAATAAAAACTGAATTCTTGTGGAACGTCCATATTTAGCAAAGATTCAAAAACTTAATTATTTTAATGGTAACTTGTTTAATTGATTGACTTAAGTATGAAACAATAATATTTAAAGTTTCAAAATATGTTAACCCTATTAGCTATACACATATTCCTATAATTACAGGGCAGTATTTAAGTGATATTACAGGAGATATTAATAAACATATGAGAAGAAAACACCACGGACTAACAGTACGACATATTAGCGCTGTAGGCAGAAATATGATGATTTCTATGTAATTAACTGAACTCTAAATTACAAATTGCAATGCCGTTTAATATATTTACTCTTCTAAGAGCACCATACACTTCGCAAAAACACCTTAGCTTATTTAATAAAAAAAAAATAAAAATAAGTTTTAATAGTGATAGATACATTTTGTTTAAAAACTTTAATTATAGTAGAGTAACGGCAATTTATGAAAAATCATATTAATTTAAGCTGGCAACCACAAGCCGTCTAGAATCTAACTATATTCCGTCCTAGATCCGCGACATCGCGATAAGTATGATGAATCCTGATGCATTATACTCTTGACAGTGAACGATGATCTCAGCTATGAAAATGGTTTAATATGTTACAGTTTCACTTCAACAGAAACCGTTATTTTACGACGAAATAAAATGTTACAGCTAAAGGGAACGCCGATATTCTAAAATCTTAATATTTTCATTGTATCAAGTAAACACGGATGAGGAAGTCACGGCTGCTAATATATATCTATAATACATTAAATAATGCTATTCTGGTCACACTGCTACTACAGCGGGACATCCTTCCGTCGCTTTCGGAGCCAACAATCGAGTGCAACGTGCTTTGCTTTCAATGGACCGCATTAAGCAAACTTAACATCACGCTTGGGGAACGATTTTGCACCAAACCACATCTATTTATAATATGTTAATATAAAGACAGGCATACTGTCGAAACTTTAAATAGGTTGATAGCTTCCGAGTTTTTGTATCGTTGTATTATTTTTCTTGTATGTTGTATGGATTTCAATATGGAAATAATTGACTTGGTTCTTTTCTTACTTTACTACTAATACTTAAAAAAAATGCTTATAGCTAATTTCATTACGCATGTACACTAAATGCAGTTATTATTTAATAGTAATTATTGCATGGACTCATAATAAAAGCTTACACCAGGTATTGTAGTGAGTTACAAAAAAAAGCAATTTATCCTAACCTGCGCCTAAACACTTTCCGGTCGTGTCAAATTATGAGAGTGAATCTCTTGACATTGACCGTCTTGACCAAAAGCGATCAGGAGGACATCTTCTTTCGAATATCAAATCAATAATGATAAAACGATATTACTGATTCATATATTAAATAAACATTCGTTAAGTATCTTTATAATGTAAGCCCGCTAAATAATATTTCATAATTAAGGTTTTACAGAAAGCGCTTTAGGTAAGCATTTATGTTTTTTGTATCTGGATATGAAATAAAATATATTAAGGACGCTTAATTATAAACTCGCGTAGAAAATATTATATCATTAGGATCATTAGTGAATTATATTCATGATATCAATGTCAGGATTTCATCGTATTTTTAAATTATATTATTATTATTACTTTTTGGTTGGTGACGTTAAGGAACATTAGTTACGTGTATCGCAACGTTATTCATATTATATAAACAATAATATTTCATCAAATTTAAACAACACCTGTGATACCATGAAAATATTTCTATTATTCCTAAAAGTCTTTTGAATTCGCACCACTCGTTTTTGTTTTCATAACAAACGCTGAGAATTTGACAAAGACAATAAGGAGGCAGTAAAGGCTTAAACTGTATAGAAAAACATAAATTTTCCTAAATGTAAGCCATATTAGTTAACTCTCGGGGCTCAAGACAATATGATGAAATTAAATTACTTCGAAATTTTAATATTTTCAATGTATATTCTTTTCATAATGGTAAAGTTGATATTACAGTATTTAAAATGTTAATTACTGAGTATTGCCTCATTTAATAATGTTTTGTTTATAGTTTGACTCTCAATAAATGTTTTATCTTTGAAAGTAAGTTCAAGTATTTTAATAACACTTAAGATAAAACTCATTTAAATCCTTTCGAAAGAAACATGATAAAATACAAAGGGAGCTCATTACAATAGTAGTCGCTTCAAGCTAGCAGCTATGGCGTACGATTGCTCATCACTCCAACACAATTGATTCAACTATCTGTTACAAGGACGGATATTTGTGTTTAACAATTAGTACCCGTTTTGTATGTGACGCTTTTAATTGAACAATAGAATTATCACCGAAAGAGTAAGCGAGCGAATATCACGCCGAGCTATTCATATTTCAAATTTTAATGTTATGATATATGTAATATGTCCTTTAATTGTAATATTTTGTGCGGCGTTTCCTTATTAATTTGATGTTCTTTTTTAATATGTTATAAACATTGATTACAATTTGAAATACATTTTATTTATCAGACTTGAGTTGTTTACGTCGTCTTAAATTATTTATTGATTTATTAAAATTGCATACTTCGACGCAGCTTCCCTGACACTTGTACGTTTTACATCAGTTTCGTTTGCTTAATTTAAATATTTCGATTTGTACAGATTGTTATCGTATTTCTTCGATATTACGACAATACATTAGTCGTCCCAGTACATTATTTATATTTAGCCAGTATAAAAAAATATGTTAACTGTTTAGGTATTACAAATATAGGCAATGCTAACAAAGTTATCGTATATCATTACTTATATTACAATAGGTTTGAATTAATCTCATTTTTCTTGTTGCTATTGCATGTTTTTGTATGTAGTCAAAGCAAATATTCATTCATTCTTGTTTGCGATGCTGATAATTACTTAATGATTCAAAGTGCGTGTTCGCATTTCCCAGAGAATTCATGCGATACACGCTCGTATTATTGTATACACTCGTATACATAGACACAACATTTGCACTAATTGTTACTAACGGACATGGAGACTCAGACATATGTATATTTGTTTATAGGATAAAATTTATGTTTGAATACAGAATCTATCTAAATAATATATGTTGTGTTGTAATATTTTAAACTCAAAATATTAAATACCTAAGCCACTACATATTGAATGCCACGTTGAACACAAACATTTGGAAGCTTACGTTCACGTTCTAAAATGAAATTGCAAACATTACTATTTTGTAGATATTTTATGCAACGAAAATAGTTGTATATAATTTTATACAACTATTCCTGAAATATCACTACTTGATTTGTTTGATTCACTTGTGATATGAGGCATTCGTTTTAATACTAAATGAAGATAAAAGGCTAGTACGTTGTTTTATACTTTTGATAATAACAGTAAAGTAGCATTTTATTGATATTTTATTGAAATAATTTAAAAATAACAAAAGGAATTATTGAATGACTTAGGTATCATTGTTAATAAAATGGAAGTGTTTATAAGGAAATGTGTACGTAATAAATAGCGTATCAAGGATATTCGAAAGGATTGTTATCTAACGTATTATATTCTAAACCAGAAATTTGCCCGCGACTTCGTCCGCAAAAATTTAAAAACTATTATTTAACGTAAATTTGTATTTTTTAATAGACTAAACGTAGGACAGTTGCAGTTTGTTCAAACTGTGACATTTTTCTAACTGATGTGAGTGAATTTTATACCCGTCATAACTTCTAAACGAAAAGTTCGATCCGGATCATTTAAAGTGGAATTTACATGTAAATAATCATCCTTAATAATTATCAAACCATTTAAGTGGATAAGGATTAATAATATCATGATAAATCTATCAACTCTATTCGATACCATCGTATTTGAATTTAATAATTTAAACAAAAACTGTTATTGTGGGTTTAACTATAATAGTTAGGCATATACCATCGTGGACATTTTAGTGATTTTTTTCAGCAATCATGAGTAGGTTCTATTAATATATAGAACACCTTTTTATATATTGTCAATAGTTTTCAATAATGACTTTTATAGGCAACAATTTGATACCTTGGGTTACATTGTTCCATTTTAAGTAGGGATCTCTATTTTTTTTGAAAATATAATGTAGACTATGTTACTCGGTAAAGATGTAGCTTTGTAATGGTGAAATAATTTTTAAAATCGGTCCAGTAGTTTTTGAGTTAAATCGTAACAAACAAACAAAAAATCAAATCTTTCCTATTTATAATATTAGTACAGAAAAATAATAAATCTAATCTATACAATTGACTTGTCTGTACATTCAATTCACTTTCATTTTTGAGTGAGTAATATTTTTTATATATACATATTATTAAAAGGTAGTTTTTTGTTAGTCTTTTATAAAACCAGCAGTTCTTTGTCTTACTTAAGTTAGATTTGATCAGAACTCACTTCGCATCTCAGTTTTTAAATGTTGAAAGGTATATTTTGATGATACAGTGGTGTTAAGCCCAATATCGCATACCAATTGCTAACAATTCACTTACTACAGAATCTCTTAATTATTTAGAATTTTAATTCCGTTTTTAGTTTTTTTTTATGCCTTTACTAGATACCGGATTGGAAAACGTTAGGCGTCACAATGATGCGTGCCTTGCACACCACATAATGTATACTGTTTTTGATATGAGATACAGTTTCTGTCGCCTACATATGAATGATATTTAATTTGGAGTTAAGGTATTAAGCAAGTGAGAAAGTCCTGGTTTCGGATTAGTGTTAAGTTATACGTAAAAAGTGAAAACATGTAAATCTCCCATTGCTAAGCGAACACCTTGGATTTAACATCGCTGCTCCAATAGTTGGCGGATGCTATATGAGACTACGAATATTAATAATGATATGAATCAAAATAATAACCGTAAAGGATTCTAACTAATTATCGAGTGTGCACCGATCCAAATTGAGTTCGATCAAACAGTTATTAATTCTATTTCAATATCAGATATGTTAATTGCCGCCTTCATGCAAATTAATAACGTAAAAAACGTCGATATTTGAGTTTCTATTTAAAGTTTTTACGTTAATTAATTTCTGATACCACGCTGATGAAAAAGTAGTTTAAGATAATTAATTTTTAATGAATGTTTTTTTATATTGATTAGTGAAATTGGACATTTTTGAACAATTTAAATTACTCTTCAGTTTCGATCTTAAGCCAGTAGTAATATTTTCGTTTTATACATTTTCTCTTGTTATATAAAAATGTAATTTTTAATTTTTTTGTATACATTTTATATAGGTTTGAGTTCGTTCATTGTTCAATGAGTTGAAACGTTATACAACATTTATTGGAACTCGCTTAAAGGTTTCTGGTGACGTACTTAGAGTGTCGCTTTTGAATCTATAAATAGCAAGAATGACCTATTATGAATGAATGAAAGTAAATCTTCATATACACATTACTATTATTAAACAATTAATATAATTGACCTTAATTAAATAATTACATTAGTTTGTAGTTTAATAAATCTATTAATACGAAATACCACACACATAATATATTTCGTTTATCGTTTTGAACTTTAGTTAATGCGACTAACGTGTAATATAATACTAAACTATATTTATACGTGGGTGTACCCCTAGTGCGCCTGCGCCGCACCACATGGTGTGGGCCAGGCATTTCCGTTTTAAAATGTAATTCCGCCTCTGCGCCTAAGGCTCCTATTAAGTTAATAATTTACATTATTGCCCCATGGCTATGTGATGCGAACACAACACAAATACACCGTGTTAATTTTTCATTCAAGTAGAACGTAGTTGTTTGGTATTTCTTCGAAGTAATTTGTGAAGTTGCTTCAACTGCTTTATTATCAATATTGTAACTTAAACTGTCTTATTTTATACTTTAGCCGTCAATGTTTATACTAGAGGATAAATATGGATGTGGAATCCGACAACGTATGGCGCTACACGCCGAGAATGGCTAGTGGTCTTGCCATAACATGAAGATGCAGAATGATAATGTTACGCCTGAGAACATGATACAGTAGAAATGCTATGAGATGGATGTTAAAATGTCTAAATAAGCCATTTTTAATATGAGTGGGTTGTAATTTTATTTTAGCCGCGAAATTTAAATAAATATAGCAGATGTCTACATTGAAACTCAATAAAAACAAATTATCAATATAACTTTACTTCCACCAACCCGCAGTGGAGCATAGTGGTGGAATCAATTCTAAGCCTTCTATTGAAAAGGACAGGAAGTCCTAAAGCCTGTAAATGTACTGCAGCTGTTATTTTAATTTTACTTTAGTTCCTCTTGTCAAATTTAAACTAATACATTACTATTATGTATTATTTATGAACCCTTTCTTCGTGTTTTGAGATTATTATTAATCACTTCTTACGATGGCAAGATTAATTCACATATAATATGTCTTATATGTTTGTCTTACGTGTTTTAACGTGACTTCATCTTTTAAAATAAGTAGATACATATGTAGATACAATAGAATCAAAGAGTCGAAAAATGATCTTGTAAGTTTATTATAATTATATTTAAACTAAAGTTAAATATAGTAATAACGTGATGTATGACATTTCTAGCACACTATGATCTAAGATAAAAACAAATGCTTGCTATATATAGTGCACGCGCCGATTGACTTTCAAGCAGTGCGTTCTTAACGATGTTTTATTCGTTTTGATATCATAACATCGGTACTTAATGCTTAATTCAATGCTAGTCGCACTTATATTTAACATTTGTATTGATAAACTTGGTTTCGTTTCAGGTTTGCGATGCAGTGCCGGTAAATACACAAAGCGGGTAAGTACATTATAAGTAAGAATTCTTAACTTATGACTTCACATGGTAACAAAAAGACTTAGAAATTAAAGAAAAATAATAATCACGGGTTTCTTATGAGCTTTGTTCTCGACGTGAACACGTATAAGAAAGTATTAAGGTTTTGTTTACAACAAGCGAATGTGAAAAGGTTGAGCTGAGCTTCTACTCCAGCCAACTCGAGGGACGCTAAAAGGCTTTCAAAGGACGATGCGAACAATTTAACTTTAAACGCAAAATCTCCACATCCGTACAAACCGCGTGAACTCTTTTAACTCTTGGTGCTTTATTACATACATATAAATATTACTTTATAAAATTGATAATGTGCTTATGATTTTTTTTAACTTATAATCACACAAATAAATTTTCACTACTTACGATACTTAAAAATAAATCCATTTAATTAATTTTGTAATCATACGATCACACATTATATGATATGAGTTTTGTAAAATAAAATCAATTATAAAAATACGTGCTTAAAAACTATGAAACCTGCATTATTCCCGTACCCTTCTTTTTAGTAAAACAAGGTAATGAACACAAAAGGCATTGTACAAAATAATGCTTAAATGTTAACTGGGTCTTTGTTCCTGTGACCATCCGTCAACATGTCTTTAAAATAAAAAAGTATGTTTTTTTGATGAACAGTATACTTGTTGTTGTAAATAATTAATAATACCATTCCATATCTTCGAAATGGTTATGGTTGTTTAACCATTCTTGTTACAAATAATAAACAACAAAAGTATATTACACAAATTCTTACAAGATAAATTTTGGTATGAAAGTTTTTTTTTTAAATGTTTATTTTGACTAGAGTTGTAATAAATTCATACAGATAGATGACATTGTTCTAATAAAACATTTTTGAACCTCTGACACTGTGATACGGTCGTTTCTAAATAAAGGGACCAGCCCTGTTATTGATAAACGAACAACGAATGTTAAACCAAATAGCTATATGAAGAATAATATATCCTTATAAGGTAGTTGCTTGTCAATAAAAGTCTATGGAGACCAGACATGTTTGTAAACATTTTTATTGAAGAAACTAAAAAGAAAAGTAACTTTAATCCAATAATTTTTCAACAAAGTACAAATAATCTACTGTAAGCATTCCGCATTTCGATATTTTTTTATGGAAAATAGGTTGACAGGCTGTCAAATGACATTCTGCCAGGATAGACAGACATTGGCACTAAGAAATATTAAGCATCCCTTGCACCACCAATGCGCCATCAACTTTGGGAGCTAATTTGTTACGTTCCTTGTGCAAAGTTACACTGGCTAACTCACCCTTCAAGCCGGAACATATCAATATTAAGTATTGTTGCTTGGCTGTTTGCCAGTAGAATACGTGATGTGATGGTATTGCCAGACAGGCTTACACAAAGCCCTACCAAGTTCACTCAAGATGAGTCTTAATATAAACTACATTCTTGTGAAAATTAAAATATATTGTTTATAAGAATGTAGTTATGACTTGAAGTAGATCGTCTGATAGATCCCTTTATTTGGAACATACTATAAGCATATATAGGGTTTTCCATGAAGGGCGCTTGATCTTTGAAATGCAAAAAAAAATACATGTAGGAGAGATATTTGCGAAATTTTTTTTTTATTTGGAAGGTCTGTCGACCCCATTATGTATGGAATATGACATCATTCAAATGACCGCCACGACTTCGGTTGGTGGCGCGCACACGAAAGGTCCAATTTTCGATGACTCTGGCGCACAAATCGGGCTGTATTTGATCGATGGCGTGGCGTATGTTGACTTTGAGGGCATCGGTGGTTTGCGGCTTGTTGGCATAGACCTGCGACTTAAGAAAACCCCACAAGAAAAAGTCCAGCGGGGTCAAATCGCACGATCTCGGTGGCCAGTTCACGTCGCCTCCGCGCGAGATGACCATGTCCAGAAATTGCTCGTGCAGAACTTCCATCGTAGCGTGTGCTGTGTGGCACGTAGCGCCGTCCTGTTGAAACCACATGTTGTCCAGATCCATATTCTCGATTTCAGGCCAAAAGAAGTTGGTTATCATCGACCGGTATCGCTCACCATTGACGGTGACGGCCACACCATTATCGTTTTCGAAAAAATACGGACCAATCACGCCTCCGGCCCAAAATCCGCACCAAACAGTCACTTTCTGCGGGTGCATTGCCACTTGGTGAACCTCGTGTGGATTGGTCTCGTCCCAAATACGGCAATTTTGCTTGTTGACATAGCCATTCATCCAAAAATGCGCCTCGTCGCTGAAGATGATTTTTTGCCAAAATCGGCGTCAACTTCCAACTGCTCTAATGCCCAGTCAGCGAACACACGGCGCTGTCTATGGTCATTAACCTTGAGCTCTTGGGTCAGCTGGATCTTGTACGGGTGCAGGCTCAAGTCACAACGCAAAATTCGCCAAGTTGTCGTCTGCGAAAGGCCGAGTTCCTGTGCGCGACGCGGAATTGACTGCCGCGGGTTTTCGAGGACACTGTCGCGCACAGCGGCGATATTCTCGGCAGATCTCGCGTTACGTTGACGCACGGGAACCGGCTGATTGTTAACTGACCCGGTTGACTCGAATTTGTCCACCAATCGACGGATAGTCGACTCGGCAGGACGATCATCGCGACCGTAAAACGGGCGAAGTGCGCGGAACGTTGCTCGAACTGAAGACCCATTTTCATAAAACAATTTTATGATTTGCACGTGCTGCTCGACACTGTAACCTGCCATGGTGGTTTGGGAGGACGGAATGAATATAACACACTGCATTTGACAGCTGTCACTCAAACAACATGGCCGCAATCAGCTGTCAAAGTTCAAGCGTCCCTATTGGAAAACCCCTTAGAATCATTTAGTTATTATACTTATATCGAAGGATGATTTAAATTTAAATAATTTAGATAATAAAAAATAATAATAATCTTATGAAAAATTTTAAGTAAGAGATTAGTTTACTTTAAATCTCAGCGAAAACTCACAGGATACTTAATTGGGTGGAAAACAAACTTATCAATGAAATAATCCTGTTATAAGTGAAATTCAACTTTAATAAAATAGCAGTTTCTGCTAGACAGAAGTTAATATGCGATTTCCATAGTAAAAAATCACGGAAGACCCTTCTGGATCTGGATTATTAAATATTAAATCCTAATCGATTATCATTCTATAGCTAAACATGCCTTTGCTTTTCATAAAAATACAATATTATCAGCATTGAATTATTCCCTGATACACACAAAGCACAAAGCGAACCGTCCTGTGGATCGATGCGGCTTCGATATTGAAAACGATAACACAGATTACGTCAAATATGTTTACGCTAGCCATAGAGAAGCAGACTTATATTGAGATAATATTAGGATTTGAGCGAAATATGGTTTTAAGCACTTTTAAACATCTAACATAAAATGTTTTACATTTAGATTTTAAATAAATTATTTTGGAGAGAGGCGAAATTTTTTGAAAAGTGGTAAATTTCTGGAAGCTTCTTTCTTCTTTTCTGGGGATACAGATTTTTTTAAATGTAATATATAATAATACTACAGAAGTTTTCTTTGCAACATAATTATGTTTGTAGTTCTAATAAGGTACCTACATACATTTCGTTTACCGTATTATATTTCAGCTATAACATAAGCGATTTAATTCAGCCCCAGTCAGACAGGTGTTGGGCTTCATATTTACATTGCTTTAAAATTTAAATGAACTTTTAATGTTAAGTATAAAGATTCAGTCCACCATCCTCCTTACCGTACCATTTGAACTGGCTAACATCTAAACTTAGTTGTGTCATGCAGCTACAAAGGTATCTAATGACACAAAATTCTGCTCTTCATCCCCGCCCTGATTTCCTGATCATTAATGATGACGCTCTAATTAAAACTCTCTAATTAATTATTAATTGGGTCATGTCGGCTACTTAAATTTAATAAACGAATATTAAAAATTTAAGTAGCCAACAAAGAGGTTCTAATAAAACTTTTATTACAACCTCTTTCTTAGTTCTTTTTCAACTTAAAATTAAAGTGCATGGATATACAGCCACGATTGAAACACACATTGTGACAGAAAATAAGCTCCCGTACGTAAATATCAGGCGAGTGCAGCGCGAGCATAATACTGTCGACATTTTCATTACAATACATTTCAATATAAATTAATTTATTTTTAATGCTGTTTTAATTTAATGTTATTTAAACTCAATTGTAACTTATTTGTAAAGATCGCTTGAAAAATAATTTAGTGCCTCACAAAATTAAGTATTTAAACATTGATTTCTCTCGTTCTTTCATCATTGATTTTACATACGAAAGAAAGTAACATTATTTAATAAATCAAACAAGAAACAAGATCAAACAACATTTATAAGTAAAGTCGTTCGTTTTTACGTAGTTAATATTTATAATGATTAATAATTCAAACTCTTTAAACAAGATGTTTTAATTATATGATGACGATGGAGTATTGATTTCACAAATAACTTTGTAATATGTAGCAATACAGGGAGCTAACAAGCATTTCAATTTATAATTTGGTCATGTATCACATCGATAGCGATTATATTTCAGATCAATATGAATCATTTTGATCCATTTAATTATTTCTTTACAGCGCAGCGGAAAATTTAATTGTTACTGCTGATTTAGAGCTGGTTAAAAGCATTCTGAAATCGAAGATAATCCATATAAAGACTTACATTATAACGGGACATAATTGTGAAAATGTAAAAAAATCTTTACTATGTCATTTACTCGTGGTTCTAATAATATTCAATGGATATTTTATTAAGCTATACATTTATTTAGATTAAAGCCAATAAATACAAATAAAAATTAAAAATAACTACCGTACAAATCGTGACATATATACTTTTTTAATCATGAAAAATAAATTACTAAAAAAATCAGAACTCTGGATGTCTTTCTGTAGGCTTCAAAGGGAGAACATCAGCGTCAGAGGCAGACATGAGTAAATAATATTATAGAACAATCTTTCTTTTACAAATTCGATGCGCTTTCAATTGACATCGCAGCGTTACCATGGTGCCAGACGTGGCCCTTAATACCTATTATTATCACTATTCATAATGTCTTCCATATGAACAAAATAACCGTACAGAAATTTTACTCGCCAGCACTTTAAGTATAACAAAGAAAGCCGTCAATTGAAATGTTAAAGAGTTCGTAATAATGACTATTTAATAATTCTAAATAAATACTGCTTCGTCTTCGTTCTGATGTTCTTGGCATTTTTTTTTGACGTGGTTTCGATTGGACTATTTAATATAGATTAATTACGCGTATTGATAACATTATAGTTAAACTGTTATTTTATTGAACTTATTTTATTTCATTTAAACGGCAGATGGCCTATTTAGTTAATAATGCCATGGAACAGGTTTGCAAGTACCTATTTCCGTAAATCGTGTGGTACCTAAATTCGTTTACTTTCGCTCAATGCACTAGTCATTCCTAAATTGTAGGAAAAGTTAGTATTTCATTTATATTTATTATTAAAATATATGTATTAATTTTTAATGGTAGAACTTAAAATAAATTAATTATTTTAAACCCATATTTTTACTTGATGTTATTGAATGAAGTACATGTATACCGATACATATATATTTATAAAATATATAATTTATTGTTTATTCTTCTAAGCAATCAACTATAATGAAATACTGAATGAAATTTCTGTCGCTTCTACATTTAGAATCTCCCAAACCGTATTTAGATGATCAAAGTATTTCACTAAAATACTACGCACCGCTTTTGCTGGGCGACATAAAAATAAAAAGTGCTTAATTGTGACCTGCGTACTTTCAAAGGGACATCTACAGATAAATGCAGTGCTAGTTTGAAATGATCGACCCTTTATTAAATGTCCTTTTGTATTTGTAACAATATAAAGCCCTTTTGAGTAATATTAATTGCTAAATAATAATAAATTTTTAGTTATATTATTTCGAAGTTTGTTGGTTTGCTTTGTTAGTAAAAAAATGTACCCAGTGGCCGATCCAAGAAAAATGCTATGTGGGAATCGAACCAGTAATATATTTACTACATCCTTAAGTATACTTCTGCCGGTCTGAATGTATGCTATGGATCTTCCCACAGTGTTTGGGAAAACCAGCTACACTGTTTGTCCAGGTTCTTATCACTATTGTTTAATAACAAACATCACATAGGCACAATATTTTAAACCCAAATCTCGTTTTATTGAAGTCTGGTGACAACCTTTTTTTATGTCAACTACCGATTAAATTCAAGTATATATGCAATTTTTTACAATAAAATCATAACATTCAAGACATGAAAATAGCGTATCATCGTAAAGTCTGTTTTCAACATTTTACGAATGAAATACGAAGTTAGTTCTTCCAACAGTACTGCTGATAACAATCAGGCATGCAGAGTTTGGAAAAAAGACTAAAAGGAGGTTCCGCACGTGCATCGCATGCCCTTGGGGATATTAGGATGTGAACTGATTGTGATATCACTACCAGCACCCAAAACCCTGTAGTAACACTGTAACTGTAAATACCTACTCGCAGCATAAGTACTACATAGATACACACTATATTCAATATGAGTTTGATAATTTTAGTCGTAATTATAAACGCTATATCCTGCCACTGTTATAAACTTATTTCTATATACTATCTAACTTAAAACAATTTAATAGAATTTGTTAAAGGCACTGTTTTATTTCACATTGTCTTTAATTAATATTCAAGGGATTCAAATTAAGCCATGCCATGCCAAGCCATTATTAAATCTTGCTATTTTTACGGAACCGAACACTTCAAAGTACGTCAAACCTTAAAAAATATATAACGGTCGAAATTTCTTCTAGTTAAAAAGTCATAGTAAAAAATCTGTCAGACTTTTTTTGCAGCTCAATCAGTGAATATTCTGGAAATACAAATTTGACACGTAGCACTATTGGATCGTAAAAAGCTGATCGTATGAGATAACTTCAAAAGTCACTCATGGCCCACATCCTCATAGTCAAAGGCTTTAGGTTAACCGTTGCGGTGATTTATGTTTATTCATTTATTTCATTTATTGATAAAAGAAATACAACACAAGCACAAAATAAATAATAAAATTAGAAGTAGTACTTACCACGAGTACTGTGCGAATCACCAGTCGCCAATTTGTACAGGCATATATTATACAACAATACAATACGTTATTTAGTTGCTAGTGTCATACACTTTAATAATTGTAGTCGATGTCGTACCACTTTCCGATATTTTATGTTCCAGTCGCATGTAGATTTTCGAGTTCGTTCGGTATGGAATAGTTCCATAGAAGTCAGTCAATATTTGTGGTGTTCAACTAGCGGTCACATTGACGTTCGCCTCAGAATTGAATACCCATTACGTCCTCGTGTTTGCTTTCTATAAAGCTTGATATAAGTCGCCCTGAGTACACACGGCTATGAGCACATGAAAGGAAAAAAAAACGAACTAAACGAATAGGTATTAATCGTAATTTTTGTCTTAATGAAAATAATTAGATAAAGTTGTTATATTAAACATCGAGAATAGAAATGAAGAACTTTGTATTTTCTTTTTGTGTTTTGTTAAGGTTCCTTCGTTCCTACTTTGTTTTTAAAGCTAAATTAACTTATTTGTTATGTCATGTTTGAAAGATAAAATCAAATCGATAGAGAGAATTATCCATAAGAATTATAACATAAAATAATGAAAACTACGAAGTACGTAATATTATTTATTTACGGAAATAAAAGGAATACAAATAACTTTACCGAACAGAATTCCATTTGCACAAATTGTATCAATAACTACTAATAGCAAAGATGTAAACGTAAAATATATATATGTATATATATATATATATATATATATATATATATATCTTTTTTTATAATAATCCAAATGATAAATATTGTATATCTTTTTGTATGCCGAAGCTTTAGATCTTCACACTGCCTCTTGTTAAATACACAAATGATTCGTTTGCATTTTACTGCGCTCGTACAACGGTACTCCACCCTTTTTGGGACTGAACCGGCGACTGTTTGATTTACGATCACCATACCTCACTACCATACGTGAAAAGCCTGTTTGTATTCATATCATATTGTGTGTGAACAAAGCCAACTATGTCAAATACAAAATTTCTGATTAGTTTCAAAGTTCAGTACAATGTTGTTGATAGAAAAAATGTATATGTATTTTACAATTGAAGTTTAGTTGACCGTTTTAATGTCCAATCGTTATTATCTCTATGATATATATTATTTATTTATTTAATGTAAGTATACTGACAAATTGGCCACCTGATGGTAAGTGGTCACCACCGCCCATAAACATTGTCACTGTAAGAAATATTAACCATCTCTTACATCGCCAATAGGTATTCCACTTACCTTGGAAACTAAGAAGTTATTTACACTGGCTCTTTCACCCTTTAAGCCGGAACACAGCAATACTAAATATCGCTGTTAGCGGTAGAATATGTAATGGTTGCGTAAACCTATCCAGACGGACTTGCACAAAGACCTACCATAGTCAAAGTCCAACCGTCGTAGATAAAAAGAAACAAATATAGATAAAGAAACTTTATTTAATTTAGTCGCATATCCACTTTCATTGTCTCACAGTTAAATGCAAATGCCCCTATGATATAACACCGGATTCATTGTGTCAATAGTAAGATTGCCGAGTAGACTGTAACTTCCTCTGCAACGAAAATAATTTTTGATATCCGCTCGCTTGAAACAGAGACTCAAGCATTCCGCTAAAGGATATGGATATATTCTATAAAATAAGTTTAGATTGTGGAAATGTAATTTAGAAGAAAAAACATCATAAAAAGCATTTAAATAAAAAGTATAGGGTCACGCCTTTTAAATCCTTCGAAAGCGACAAAGCTAAAACATTTGAATAAATTTCCCTATAACAGCGTTTACGTTAATGATTATGTAATGTAATTTTCTATTTTATTCGCACTCTCACAAAAACTAGTTAGTGCCCAGCTGAGACCTAGACAGATCGATGCAATAACGTCCTATCGGTCCATATATAACTCATTCGGCGCCGATGAGTCGATACATTTATTGTTTTATTTACTAGTTTCCAACATTCAACAGCCAGCCTTGTTTTAAAATATTGGGGAGTAACTGAATGAATATTTTGAAGGCGAAATATTCTTTGCAACATTTTCTTATTTGAGAAACGTCATAAACGCACCATGGAAGTTTATTCCAGAAATCAGTTTGATACGTAACAATATATATAAAAATAACAAATTAATTTAAAATAAAGTAAGTGACTGTAAATAACCATTTCTTAGTAAAGGCCTTCCTATTCTCGTGATGAAAAAGTGTGGAACTTATTCCACGGAGCTACTCAAATGCAGATTGTTGAATTCACGTGTCGCAAAATTCCTCATGTAGGTTACCTCGAGTCGTTTTCCTTGACCGCCGAGTACGAGATGAATTATAATACCAAATTATGCAGATGTAACTTTTAGATTTACGTGTCCTGACTACTAGGTCATCTCAGATAAACTAATTTAAATAGTCTTAAAAGATAATATGTATAGTACATATGTAGTATTAATAACTTTATAAGGATCAACTCGGCAACTCCACATCTTCCTGCAATGTTTGTATATAGTAGGAGTATGATTGGCTTTCCCATCTCAGTTTTGCCTTTTGCAGCGCGAACTTTCTCAGACTGCATTTCCTCGCTATTTAAATAAACGGAGAAAACTCCAACGAGCGTGCACAAACATTGATTAAAATCTAACTTGAAAAGTCAATCTTTTTGTAATTGAATTATTGTTTGTTTGAAATAATAAATCAATCGTTGCATTAATATATAAACATATTGTTATGGGCATATAATATATAAAATAATTTAATGTATAAATAAATAATGTTTTTATGGTCAAGAAGAATTTTTTTTTAATGAGCATTTAATATTAATCCAGTTTATATTATTGTATTGTATTTATATAGTATTGTTTATAACTTTTATTTTTATTTTTTTATTGTATAGGTAGGCGGACGGGCATATGGGCCACCTGATGTTAGGTGGTCACCAACGCCCATAGACAATGGCATTGTAAGAAATGTTAACCATCGCTTACATTGCCAATGCGCCACCAACCTTGGGAACTAAGATATTTTATATCCCTTGTGCCTGTAATTACACTGGCTCACTCTCCCTTCAAACCGGAACACAACAATACAAAGTACTGCTGTTTTGCGGTAGAATATCTGATGAGTGGGTGGTACCTATCCAGACGAGCTTGCACAAAGCTCTACCGCCGAGTAAATATACGACTATAATAAATAATCATTAAATTAAAATCTAATCACAGTTTCAAAAAATTAAATGCAAATAATTTCGCTAACATACAATAACAATAACGTGTATATTCAATAAAATATAGGTAATTTGATAATTTTGCTGAAAACGTCCATCAAACTAATTTAGTACATAGATTTTATAAAAAAATTCGGTTCGCAAAAGAGGACGCTCTTCCATCGCTGTGGCTTCCGGTCTAAATATAAACGGGGGCGGGTGTGGGGAGAGGGGTCAGTACAACGACCCGACCCAGACCTTGGACGACCGGAAGAAAGATATAATTCGCGCCAAACAAACATACGATATCCCGATATTGTCAAAAGTAACATGACAGTATGTTCATATGAAATCATACGTGATAAATATAAATTGAATAGCTCGTATGATTATTACATTTTTGTGGTTTCAAATTAAAATATACGTTTGTTACACATAACAACGTCGTTTAGCGGTCGAAATGTTACTTCAAAATCAAAGGAATTATATTTTTAGAAGTGTAATCAACTTAATATATTTTAAAAGTAAAAACTATTCCAAAAGGGATATTTAATATTAAGATTTTCCAGTTATTCTATTCTCGGCTTATTTTCATGTTCTTAATAAAATAACTGCTTGCTGTTCCCTTGCGGTGGACAAGCGTCTTTGGCTTTGTTCTCATATTTATTTTTAAACGTCTATATATATCTAGGCGCCATGCTAAAACGAGCCGATAGAGTATATTATTTTGAGAGCTTGATTTTATGTATAATCAGTATTGAATTTCGACGACCTATTTTTCTAAATGGAACACGACGGGTTAGTGCATACACCTTATATTTTACGTTACAAGTTTTAGATCTTTATTCATACAGAAACTTGTAGAACTTACTACATATAAATAACCCATAAGAACAGCATATACGCTCATGTCTCATGTCATTTGAAAGAAGATTGCAAATTTTAATTTCACAATTTCGTGCATACTATCGCTAGAGCTGATCAGTTGTATTAATAATATGCAATCGAGTGAACAAAATAATTAATATTCAGTAATTAGATTATGTGATGTAAAAACGAACTTTGAGTGCAAATATAACGGAACTATGAAAATTTAAACAATTAAAATCAAAAGGGAAACTTGAGAAGTAAGGACGCGAAAGTCTGCCTGTGAGTCTAAGAATCTGAGATACAAATAATCTTTATTATTACTATCATTACTTTAAAACTGAACGTTAACCAGTTTTTTAAATTAAGAATAAGTTTTGGATGCTTACAACAAACGTCATTAAAAACCTAAGGATTTATCAAGTCTTATATTAATTTAATTTTAAATAATATTTTTTGTACGCATGTCCTTACATATCAAAACCACGATGAGTCTCACAGTATTGTATATTATGTATAGTACTGGTAGAAACGTTTATCAGTTTGAAGCATCACATGTATTACAAACAACGTAAATAATTTTTAAAGTTTACGGCTTTCACTTCAGTGGTTTTATATGAGAATTGAAGACATCTTCGCTAGCGCGGTCTGAAAATGACTTTGTGGAAAATGTACTACACTTTTAACGTTTTTCTCTTTGAAAGCTTTCATGACATATTAAATCACTCTAGACATAGACAGGCTAAGTGCACGTCGGTGTAAGCCTATTTTAGGACTACTCATCGAACTGACTCCCCCCCATACAGAAAGCTCCGTCGCTTTAAACGATTATGCATGTACTTTGTCAGTTTTTATGATAGGTACCTATATCATGTGGCAGTTGAAATCAAAAGATCTTAATTATTTGATTATTTTGTTCTTACTACATTCTCCCATTACTGGTATTAAACAGTCAGATTATTTAAAATTATATTTTATCTACTCTCCCTATTATTCCTTGGCGGAATTCATTGGTTTTATCATAATCGGTTATATTATTCTATTTATTAAATAAGTTATACAATAAATTTGATAATTATCACAAAATACGTATTGTTGAAATTTATTTCGAAGAAAATAAAATCGACAATTAGTTGACCCTTTAAGAAACACTTCGAAAAAAAAAATACATAGCTGTTTAATTATACTTTTTAAGATAAATATTAATATAATTTATAATATGTAATTAAAGTCAGATTTTTCGTTTTAACGTAACATTGATCCAGTGAACTCGATACGTGATTAAGAGGGTTTAAGTTCAATAACACTACGGGGGTCTCGGCCACCCTCCACCCGACCTTGGAGTACGCGAACGGCAAAACACGCTAATGTGTATAAATATATAAAATAATCAAAACCTTTTAACTTCATTCTTCTTCATATACTTGAAATATTTATAATAATTAATTGATTCGTATCAATTAGGTAATTCAATTATTATTATTAAATTTAAGCTGTCATGCCCACATACACATACACAACACATACATACCAAAATAGTAAAAATCAATAAACTTACATAAAATGACATGCTATTTATAAAAATGAATATTCTAGCGGGCCTAGGATTACGCCTTGTCAGCGGAGACCAGACGGCCAGGGAGATAGCTTGAGAAAAATACCTAACTGAATATAGCAACACCGCTTACTGCATCTTGACTGGGAGCAAACTGCTACGGCACTCGAGCCAACTAAGATGGTGGGTGAGGCTAACTGGGTTTAAACCATTTGCAGATATAATAATGGGGATGATTTCATTCGTTAATTGAAAAATACATTTTTCTTTGTTTTTCCTAGTCTTCTTCAGAGACATTTCTTTTTTACTTTGTCTGTTCTTGATTGCTTTAAACTCAGTTTTATGAAATAGACATTTAGCATTTTGATAACAATGGTTGATTGACTGGACACAAACCTCAAAACATAGTTTTGTCGAATATCTTTCGGAGTCTAATTACAAATATCCAAATAAAAAAGTTACAGTGAAAAAATCCGTCAAAATCACTCAAGGATTAAGAAAGGGTTATATAATTAAATATATAAATATTATTTTATACATTGTAGTTACAAAAATGTTTATATAACGTTGATGTTAAAAATGTACGAAAAAAACGATATATTCCATAGTGTTAACATTTATAAAAAAATATTAGTAGTATTCGAGGTTAGTCCTAGAACGATGTATAGAATCTATCGGCTGATTTTATTTTAGATCATTTTGTTAAGTCTTCCATACATAATATTGGTTATATTTTTAAACCTTTTTATTGGCAATATTTCGCATCTGGCTATCGCCATTAATACTTTTAGCATTCAGTTTAAGCTTTTGACAGTTCCAATGTGGGGCTTAAAATATTGCGTGCCTCACATGCCTGCAATTTGGCTCACTCACCTTTCAAACAAAGGACCGAACCAATATCAACTGTTACAATTCAGCGACTCAAATGTCTGTTGAATAACACAAAATATATTTTGTTAGTCAAACAATAGGTAAAATAGGATGTGGCGGTCAGTGTAACAAGATATCCAGAAATTGTTTCTACCTACTACCTAATAGTTAACCATTCTTTACCCGTTACAATAATTATGATGATCTACAATAATATGTTGCCGAATCAACTGAATACATCAAGTAAGACTATTAATTCTAGTTTAAATACTCACTTCTGAATCAATACCTGGATTCAATCTTATGGTCTTTGTATGAATCCTACTAAGCACCCGTTTTCTATAATAGCTAGTTTTTTTTTGTTGATATTAATTTAATATTACGTACGTCAATAGAAAACTTATTATTTTATTGATACAGTAACAGCCTGTGAATTGCCCACTGCTGGGCTAAGGCCTCTCCTCCTTCTTTAGAAAAGAAGAAGGTTTTTGGAGCTTATTCCACCTCGCTGCTCCAATGCGGGTTGGTGAATACAATTGTGACAGAATTTTAGAGAAATTTGACACATGCAGGTTTCCTTACGATGTTTTCCTTCACCATCAAGCACAAGATGAATTATAATCATAAATGAAGCACATGAAATTCAGTGTTGCTTGCCCAGATTTGAAGCCACGATCATCGATTAAGATTCAAGCGTTCTTACCACTGGGCCATCTGGGCTCCCATTTTATTGATAAGTATATTAAAATTATATATAATTCCTAAAATTCTGAAAATATTCTTAATAAATTTAATTATAGGTACTCTATGTTATGTAATTTTATTATAAATATTTCACGTTCCTAACCCTCACGATGAAGTTTGTTTAGGAAAGATTGTTAAAAGCGTTAAGGCTTAAGTTAAAGTTAAAGGTGTTAAGGTGCCTTTTTGCACTCTTAGTTTTAATAAGTTTATTCTATATTTAAAGTTTAAGAGCCAATTCTTAAAAGAATTCAAAACATGAAAATATTCATCTCTTGGTAACACATAAACGTTTTAAAATTATACTTTAAGTCTTATAAGAGCTGCTTTATTCGACTCTTACAATGTGTATAATTGTTGCGTTTTTTAATTAGTCGCTTGAAAGGACCTCGCGACACCAAGCACTAAGTTATAGTAGACTTACTAATTTCCCTTTTATTCTTAACGAGATGTCGGAAACAACACGACTATAAACAACACATACGGATTTTTTACTTGCATTTTCAGTTTCGTTTTCATATCTTCGTTTTTGTTTTTCATTCTAAAATACACCTTAATTGCTTAATTAATATCTTCGAAATCCGGATGGTTCATTGCATATTCTCAGTGTCATTTTTATTCCTCATGTTTGAATTTGACTAGAAACTAGTGAGCTCAATTTGTATTCAATCAGATATAGAGTAATAATAACGTAATAATAATAATAAATACGTATATATATATTTATTGAAACAGATTAATTACGAGTAGCAGGAACTACCGTGCTTGCGACTAATGATTGCAATGCGAGGAACAGATTGCAGCCATTATAATTCCAATAATATCCGGCTGACGTTGATGTAACAAGCAATATTAATGAAAGCTATTCAAGTTATATTATTTACTTATGTTATAAGTACATTAAACTAGTTATAGTGTATCGGTGAGTTAGTTTTTATTTTTAGCAATCGTTTTCTTCTGTCGAGTGACTGACTATCCCTATTATTCTAATTCACATCTGAAAGAGGAAGTTACTAACAAACCCAAGGCATATACTCGTATCTGCTAGAACGTCAGTGGAGCCGACAATCATCGGCAGTGGAGATTGATTAAGTGCCAACGCGCCAATTGCTGTAAAATCTTCACTTTAAATTTATAGAACAACAACGCGAGGTATTTGCGGTGATGGTTGCGGTAAATAGTAAGCTTGCATGTCTCCCATCTCAAGTAATCCTACTATATAATAAAATAACAGAGGGGTACGTCAAGTTCAAAATCAATTTCCTTAAGCAAGAAAAAAGGATTTTTCGACCTTACTTTTACAAACTGATCTTAATAAAAATTTATTTAAAAGATAAATTAACTCGACGCCAGGACTTAGTAAAATTCTCTCCGAATAAAAATGTTCTGAATAGACAGCTTCGCGATCAATAAAAAACACCTAATGTTTTTTCAGCTCCATCTCAGGAAACAGTATTGTGTTCTAGATAGCGCTTTGTTAAACAGACGAACGATAAAATAAATATGCCTGGTTCGTCTAGAAATCTGGAACAGACAAAGTATTGAACTCAATTTATAAAAGGATATTTCAATACGCTATCTACTTGTTACGCCCAGATCATTCAAGAGTTGAAATTATATAATGATGTTTTTACTGTATTATTTTTTAACGTTACGTCCACTCTCTCTCACACTCTCTGCCTACTCTATGTCAATGATAATTACTTTATGAAACAGTTTAATAAAACCTTATATTATGAGCTATTTGGCTCATAATATAAGTATTGTAATGTATTTAAATAACTTTTTGCAGACTCTTTCCGACAACAGCAAAAACAATTCAATAATTTTAATGTGTCAAATTAAAACTTAATTTAAATAAACAACACAGACGCACTCCAGTCGTGTGTATGTTATTTTGTCGCTAGATTTAATTACTGTTGAATTTCATATTGGGGTGTATAAGAATACAATTTCAAACCCCTAGTATTAATATTATAATTACCGTTTATTAAGTAATTACTTTCTTTTGTAGTATTATTTAGTCCTAGAGTGGAGACCGCGGATCGGCAAATGCAGCGTAGGGCGCCCTCCAGTCAGGTGGACCAATAACCTTAAGAAGGTGGCGGGTCATTCGACTGGAGGCGGAAGACGGAGGACCGGTAGCTTTGGCGCACCTTGGGGGAGGCCTATGTTCAGCAGTGGACTACGATTGGCTGTTGATGATGAAATAATTACTTTGACACAGTCTGCGTTTATTATTATTATACAAATTTAACTCTTTATTCATAAAACTGAAAAACCATACATGTAGCATAAAATTTACAAATGTTTTTATTGGTTGCTGTTAAAAAACTACTAAGTCTATGAAAACCATATGTTTTATATTTCGTTTTAAAATCCTCTTATTTTTAATTTACGGCCTTTTTTTCGACGTCTTCGTTTTCAACTCCATCAGGCTCTCGAAGTGTATAAAAAAATAAGTATTATAAACGCTACTGACTTTAAAAACATTTTTTAAATACAAAAGAAACATTTTTTAAATAAAAAGAAATAACGCAAATATTGTAAACAAAAACGTGTTTTTAACAGACTTCGTTGTTTAAAATTTATCTTTATCAAAAGCTATCTAACAAAACCATTGTTTTAATAAGGTTTTAATTATAAGTCCAATCTTTGTAAATGTCAGATGGCTTTCATGTCTTTTTTTTTTTTAAATAAATTATGTGATAAACGAAGCCAGATTCTAGCTGTCAATCAAAGTTATATTGACAGATCTATGAAATAGATAAATAAGTTTAATGTACAAAGTTAACATGCTATTGTGTTCGTACAAAACAAATGTTAAATGACTGCACTACATATGTACATTAATAATTTTGTTTACTCGCGTGACGGTTTAACTACTGTCTGCGTGATCTGATATGATCTTGCCCAATTTATTTGATTATTATTTATTTTGGAGTTATTCATTTATATCTGCATCGATATATATGAAGAATCTAATATGAAATTTTTCGTTCTTATTTGAAAGTGAATTGAAAGTCGAAACTTTGCACGAAAAGTAAAAAGTCTAGTAATATTTTATTTTAAAAGCTTTCGTTTTATGTCAGGTTTATTATAAAGTATTTTCAATTTACTAATATATTATACACATAGTTTATCATAAATAATACTATATGTACAACTAAATATGACCCCGATATTAATTAAACATTTAAAATCAAAACCTCAGTTTGATTTTATTAAAAATTATGAACGAATTGAAACTAGATTGCTGGAAATACCTTAGAAAACATATGTAAATACCCATACCGGATGCTTACGTTTTAGATAAGAGCCACTTTCGAATTATAAATAACGATTATCTTTCTTAATTAACTACTAACCTAACAAATATTGTATACGAGAAAAGCTAATAAAGTAAGTGATAAAAATATTAAATCTTTCTGATTATGCAATTTACCTTATTACGCTTAAAATATTATTCAATTAATATTTAAAATTCAATTTAAAATTCAAATTTGTACACCTGGACGGTGTATTAATTAAATAAATTTATTCGCTGATAAATTTAATTTAGCTCCATTTGGACACGTGATCTATATTCTGTAAATCAGTAAATTGGAAGAGAAATTTGGAATTATTAGCGTCAAATTTAAGTTAAAATTATTTGTGACAAACATTAATTGAAATAATGTTTTATTTTATTAATTTAAAGCATATTATACAAAAAATTTAACGTTCTGCACTCCTCCTCCATCTAAACTTTAACTGTGCAAAATTTCATTCCTCTCTGTCCACGCAATTGTCGTAAAAAGGGATACAAAGATTTTGCTTCACATATTTATATAATGATGATACCTGTTTTGGGATAATCAAATAATTTATAATAAATAAAAGCTAAAGTTTTTAATTTAAAATATAATAATGTGCGTCAACTTTACCAGATTTGGATCTTGATGAGAATCACAATCCGATATAAGTGATATAACAAAAGATTATTTCGCCTCCGACAGAGATAATGTAAGCTTACCTAAATAAGTATGCTTACATTATCTATATTGTAACTACTAGCGCATTTCTAGGCTGCCTTGGTTTGTATAGTATTGTACTATGAAGGTATAAATTAGTATCTGTCTCGAGAATTTAACCCAACGTCTGGTGCACCTCAGGCTCATAATAAGTATTTCACCCAGCAACATTAAACAAATGTGATGTACAAATAAGATAAATAATAGAATAACTATTACATATTTTGCTTAATCACCACAAAATTTATTAACTGCCATATGTCAATTTTAAAATTATTTTTATATCACTTTTGACTTACTTTAAACTCCAATTAATCATAAAATAATATATCCCAAGATTAAACCTTGTACATATTTTCTTAATACAAAATAATATTTTATAATATTTTGCTGTCACAATTTTAAATTTTAAGCACATTTACGACTTTATTAATATTTTATTTTTTAATTTGTGTTAAATTATGTTTGTACACCCAATATATAATTCGACCACTAGGGGAAATAGGGGGTAATATTATATTTCCTTGGTTTAATCATATAAAATTTGATATGAATTTTATTGTCATACGTCTTTTGGATTTGCTAGGTAAATTCAATATTCAAATCTTCTATAGTGACTTATTCGAATCTAATCAATTTTCAATCTTCTTGGTACATCTTTGCCTATTTATTTATAGCCAGGTCAGCTGCTAGGAGTAGTTTTACAACGCACAATTTGTTACAAACATTTATATTTGCGCCAAATTCAACGTTCACTTTTTCAGTACTTTTTTCTAATATTATATTCTATATTATAATAGGCCTTTATATGTATTACGGTTAATTGGAGATTATTTCAGCCACAAAATTAAATTTTGACGCTTGTCATTTTGTATTGGACAACTGCATAACCTAACTAGTCGCCACGCAAAATATCAACTTCCATGCATAATTACTCAATAATGATTATGAGTTCGCTCACCTAATTAAATCCTCTAGTTCCAACTAGATGATAAAATTCGAAAAACTTTATTATTTATATTTTTTTATTTAAATCGGATGAAGTAAATTAAGATACATATTACCCGAATAGATGTCGAAGAGTTTCCTGCCAACATACAGACATGGTAAAGACCTTCCGAATTATATTTGTTTTCATCATCGCATTCAACGAAAGTTTCCTTAGCGAGATCTTAAGACATTCACAGGTTGAAATGATTGGATAACTCTATTCTATTGTAGAAAAATTATACGGCATTACTATCGTATATGGAGTTAGTTATTACTTTTTTTTAATTTAAATTATTTATAGTTTGTAAATAATACTTACTTCAGTAATCTCAGTACTTGAAGTTCTTATAATAATTGATAAAATTCTTTTTTAAAATGTTATTTAACCAATATATGTATAATATGTAGATTAGGTCGCGTCTAGATGGCATGAGCACAAAGATTGCGCAAAGTATATCATCAAACCCGAGCCGCATTTCCCCAGCTACGTATAATATATGACGTGCGATACTTAATACTTGAATTAACTAAGTACCAAACAAGACGAGCGCCGACGAAGCACCAATCACTTCCTAGTGATGAGCGTCGAACGATTTTTCAAAGCTAATTTCGAAAGTTCGAACTCATCGCACAAATACATTTTTTATTTGTAGCGTGTAACATTTTTTGCAACTTCGACTGGCGTATCAGCCTTTCAAAACGTGCTCTGAATGTCGAGGCTGCCAGCATCCCGCGCAAGAATGCCACCCATCGTCAACTGCACCATAGTCTCTTTGTCTGGCCTCTTGCCATCGTCCCTGGCCGTTTAGGTCCAATCAAGGCCCGGTCAAGTATTTGTCCAGGTTATAAAAAATCAGAGCCCGTAATGATCAAATTATAAAAAAATTATGCGTGAATTAATGTTCTATATTAAATAATATGTCATATGTATTTGTACATGACAACGCTTATCGAAAAAAATAATTACAACTAAATTCCATATGACCGTCCTGCCTCCTCGAAACTCTCCACTCTCAGATCGGTCTGAACTTTAATATCCGACGGATGAGAGCGATAGAGCCAAAACGGACGACAGGAATGTTAGCGTGCTCTGTTATCGAGCGATACATACAAAAAGTTTGGGCAAAATTCTAAACATTCCTTTATTTAATTTTTAGATGCAATATATTTTTTTTTAACTTCGAGAATATACCGCTTATGAGTTATGCATTCACGAGTCAATAAAAGATAAAATGGTTAAAATTGTACTTTGTTGTTGTGAGTGTTGAAATTGTTTAAATATTGAAATTATAGTTTTAAACCGATCAAAACATTTTTCACACAAAACGTGTTTCAATATACATATTTTTTTGTCATGTCGTTACAAAGTTACGAACTGTTTCATGTATAAAGTATTTTCATTTCAACTTGTACAAAACAATTTTTTCAATTGTAAAAAGCGTTAACTTTACATTCCAGCTTTAGGTTTTCACAATGCTCTGTACAGAAGCTCCGATATTCCGAACTCTGGTCCGGAGCTGCATCGTCAGGTAGTGCAGGCGTACCGATCAATATCCTCCCTTCCCCTACCAAGCTGGCTCCCTCGCCCACCCGACCGCACCTCATCCCGCTCACCCGCCACAAAACCGAACAAATAAAATACCCTGATAACGCTTTGCATTTAATTTTTTATGCTACATTATAATGCCTTATTCTAAACACCTAACTTTCTATAATAATCTACAAACAAAATCTGATTTAATACTGAGCAAAAGAGGCTTTATTTCGTGTCGTGATTCTTTAATGGACTGCCGTGATGTGAATTCTTATAATGAGATTATGCTTGTTTGTTTAAATATATACACAATTTTTTTACGACAAAATCATAAGCAGGTTTTCTTAAAAAAATATTGTATAAAAAACATTTTAATAAAATGAAAGAATAGCCTTGGTTATGATACAATATACTAACATACATTTTGTATTTAATATAATTAATCGTCAACTAAATAATTATACAAAAGGGTCAAGACGGAATATATATTCATTTTTTAAATAACTGTATTAATGAATGAGTAAATACTTGTTACTTCGTTAAATGTCACACGATATAGACATACTTCTGATGTAATTAATATATTTTTTTAAATACAACAATAATAGTATTTATATTATCGTCCTGATTTGTATAATTTAAAACTTTTCGGATCAAACGGCGCAATATTTCTTTAACTTTTTATGCACATTACAAACCGGCGGCATGTGGGACTACGTAGCCCTTGCAGCCAAAACGATGCGTTGCGAAATAAAACATTCGCCTTTTATAATTTTCACGGTAAGATGATATTTGTAAGAAAACATTTATTAAAAAGGCGTGTTTGCACGGAAAACGATGTGGCAAAACAAAACGTGAGTTTCCCTTGTCCCAGTCGGATGCCTTTTCTCCTTGAGGTCGAGTGCACCTCATTACTGAGAGTCGGGAATTCGCTCTAATTAAAAGCCCACTTATTAAATTTCTTTGTCGCTTAAACGTCGGTTACTTTGTGATGCCTATCTAAATTGAAGCTTAAGTGAAAGAAACTACAACTTATTACGTCAATTTTCAGTCTTGAGTTTTCGTAAATGTAAATGTTTTGAATATTTTTAATATATTCACAATTACTTAATTTCAAATCGACAAACTGTATTACGACACATTTTTAATATCGTTTATAGTACTAATTATTAGTAAAAATTATTACCGTGCATACATATTATTAAAAAAATTACATACTTGTATATTGTATAATGGTAATTTATAATTAATTTCAAATCGACAAACTGTATTACGACACATTTTTAATATCGTTTATAGTACTAATTATTAGTAAAAATTATTACCGTGCATACATATTATTAAAAAAATTACATACTTGTATATTGTATAATGGTAATGAATTCTAAAAATCTTTGTAATCAGATAACAATAGATGAATTTTTAATGCTTATTCTCCAATCCAAATGCATCTTAGGTTTGGAAAGCAGAGAGAGAAAGTCCTCATTGGTTGTGGATTCACTTGTCAATTTTTTTTAATTATTACCTGGCCCTGATGTTGCTTATGCTAGGTTTTTGTTATAAAATCTGTTACAGAAATTTAGATCACATAAAGCATTTGTTTATTTCTTTTCACTTCGCGTAAATCATAAGAACGATGCCCTCATTTTTCTATTTTATTTTTAGCGTCATATATTTTAGAAGCACTGCTTGCTGCAGGTTCTCCTGCAAAAAACTAATAAAAACATAGTAGTGACAATTCAGCGTGACACGTTTATCTGTCCCAAAAAATGTTGATGTATATTTATCTTCGCGTACTTAAATTAAAGACAAACGAGTAAATTGGAGTTTAGTTTTCAAGACTCTACATGTCAAAAAAGTTCTAAAATCTTTTCTTACTGCGGTTTACAAAAGACAGTGAAAACTGTCTTCAAATATCAAGTCTTATAGATTAAGATTTATATAAACATATACATATGCTTATGTTATTTTATTTGATAATAAAGATATTCGATAGTGAACTAAACAACTTACAGCAAGACCTTCCGATTAGAACGTTTATAAATAAATTGTAGGTGTGGGAACAAAGCAATCTGGCTCAATTATCTTCGTTTAATTGTCACGTTAACAACTAGACAGCTTGATTCCCAAAGGAAAACTCTACTGCAACATATTATTGAATAAGTAACCACAGCACACGCCAGTCAATTATGCTCACAATATGTAGATTTAACTCAAGCATGTTCTGTTCTATTTCTTGCGATAGATTTAATATAATTTACAGAGTATTTTACATTGTTAAATATTACATTTGTTCTAAGTATTATATAGGTAACATTTCTGATTTGTCTTTGATACTAGCTGTTTCTAAGTTAAAAAACTTATCATCCATTATTTTCTTATAACCCTGATAACGCGAAGAAATGTAATTTATTTGTAATAATATATTTCTTGATGTTGTTTACTTTCTAATATTGTTTTTTCTTCTTTTGTATTGCAAAGAAAATATTGAGAAACGCGTATAAGCAGCCTGCCTGTAGGCACCCTAGTCCTAGATAAGCCTTATTTTGATGCAATTTTTAATCTATTATTATAAAATCAGATTGTTTTTTTATTTTTATTTTATCTTCAATCAAGACCTAAAACTTTTACTGAAAGTTGTAATTTATACATGTTAATAAAATTTAATTTATGATCTAAATAAATATGTAGGTGGGTGCGCTTAACCGTGCTTACGACAAGGTGGCGAGCAAATGTTAGTAGGATGTTGGCTTTATGCTTGTGGGAATAATATAAACGCAAAGCCAAAACGCTCTTCGCGGAAACTACCTATTTTATTTTATCCACGCAGTACGTCGGACGCTTTGCCGTCATTAAAATATGCGACGTCACGCGCAACTACCGCTGCGTGATGCCCGCCTTGTATGTGTGTACACATGTATGTACATACACGTAGTCAGCGCCAGACGCGTCAAAGTTATTAATGTTGTAAAGCACTAGACCGTCTTGTTGGTTATTAGTCGGATATGTGATTGCAACACCCTGGAGTGTAACATATCCAGGTGTGCACATACAAATGCTTTAAGTAATTAACTTTGTGCAATTTAAATTTATGTTTTGATTCATGGAAGTAAATGTCTCGGTTTCAAATTATTTAAAAATAGAATCCTTTTTTATTTAAGTATTAAATTAAATTCAGTATGCAATATTCTTGGACACTCAGAATGTCTGTCTTTACAATTATAATATTCACTTAAATAGTTATAATCGAAAATTCGTTGCGTTCAAATTTAATATGCAATGTGTATTGTGCGCATATTGTTTTAAATTTAGTTTAAATAGTGTAAATTTTTATTAACATCGTATTGTCTTCGCCACTTAATCGATTTGTATGATACGTAGGCTTCATGTTGCACTTTAGCTTTTGTAGAGACTTCTTAAGCTATGGCATGTATTATATCTTGAATAATTTGTATGAAAACAAATATTTAACTATTAATTTTTTTTTAGTCGATGTGATATGACATATTAATCAGATATTTAATACGATCTCGCATTAAAAAACGTTATAATATATCGATTAAATACTGCTAAACAGAAAGCGATTTGAATCATCTAAACACACTGTATCAAATCGATTCATCAAACGTTAGCATCCTTCTAATTTTGTTTATTGAATAAAAAAAATTTTTTTTATCTATTTTTAATACCTTCAAAAAAAACATTTGTAAAATAATTTGTTGATCATTTTAATGTGATTTTAAAACAAACTTAACAAGTAAAAAAAGTAAAAAAAAAAGAAAAATATTTTTCATAAATCGATCGAAATCGCGTAATGTCTAGACTTGATAGCGTTGTTTATGAAGAAGTATCGACAATACTAAATGTATTAAAAGCGTATTTCTTGTTATCGCGTCGAGCCAATTTTGAACTGGTCAAAATGAGTAAATGAAACAGTAAGCCCCAACCAAATAACGCTTGTCGTCTTCTTATACAAACTCGTAATGAATTCGTAAAATAGAAACAAATCCAATTTTAGAGCAGCCATTAATCATAATATGTATACGTTGCGTCGACATAAGCGAAATTATCGAACGTAACCATAAAGTTTATCTGGAAGGAACTGCCGAGATGAGCATCCTTTAAGCCTATATACGAAAATGTACGAATAAATTTAAATACTCAATCTAACTCATCGAGTTTTACGTCTAGTGGCTTTTCGTCACTTGCTCGTTTTTTTCTGTTTCGATGACCGCTTTTTTAAAAACATTATCGTAATGATCTTTGTTTTCGGAAAGAATGGATTATCCGTACATGAGGACCCGAATATTCTGAATTATTAAAATAGTCATGTATGGATCAAAAACCAATAGAATATTAGTAGGTATATACAGCGTGTAACAAAATTGGTGTCCGACCCGTGAAGTGGTTATTAGGTATCATGTGTCGGTTCTATTTATGTAATCATTTTAATAATACTAAGCAAAAAAATTACTTAAAAAAATATATTAATTGTGTATGCGACACTGTTGGTGGTAAAAACGTGGACTACTGAGGTCCTCTCATTTTGAAAATACTCCCCTCACTGCCACAGCCAGTGTCGTTATACTTAGCATCGAGATTTCGAACGTTGTTCAGTTCCGCGGTCAACTGGAAGTTAAAGCCAAATTGACTTCCAAAAAGCTTGCAGTATTTCACGACGACCCATCGCCTAAATCTTTACAAGGCGCAAATTCGACCCCACATGGAATACTGCTCTCACCTCTGGGCGGGAGCTCCCCAGTACCAGCTTCTTCCTTTCGACCGCATTCAACGTAGAGCAGTTCGAATTGTCAACGATCAAGCTATTACCGACCGGCTTGATATTTTGGATTTTCGTAGAGATGTTGGGTCACTCTGCATCCTCTTTCGCATATATCACGGGGAGTATTCAGAGGAGTTGTTTGGTTTAGTCCCGGCCGCTGAATTTCACCACCGGACATCGTGCCCGAACTCAAAATTCCATCCTCACCACCTCAATGTCTGTAAATCCACAACAGCGCGTTTCCTAAGGCATTTCCTGCCTCGCACAATCACTCTGTAGAACCAGGTTTCGCCGGCGACTTTTCCGAACAGATATGACATTGCAACCTTCAAGAAGACAGCGTACTTTTTCCTCAAAGGCCGGCAATGCACCTGCAAGTCCTCGGATGTTGCAGATGTCCATGGGCGGTGGTAGTCACTTTCCATCAGGTGATCCTCCTGCTCGTTTGCCTACTCTTACATAAAAGAATTAAATGAAACGAATGTATCCACGTACTGCATGTGGAAATAAAACATTCTCGCACTAGCAGTCCGTCTCGAGGTGGTACCACCTGCTCATCATAATATATTCCACCAATCAACAATACTTAGTGTTTTTGAGTCCGTTTTGAAGAGATGCGTCAGTGTACCAACTACATAACATACCCTGTAATAGATACAATGCATCACATAGTTAAACACACATTTCACACTTTCTGTCTTTACTGATTTAACATTACTGATTTACTGGTGGTAGGGCTTTGTGCAAGCTCGTCTGAGTATATACCACCCACTCATCAGCTATTCTACCGCAAAACAGCAGTTTAAAGGGTGAGTGAGCCAGTGTGATTACAGGCACAAGGGACGTAACATCTCAGTTCTCAAGGTTGGTGGCGCATTGGCGATGTAAGCGATGATTAACGTTTCTTACAATGCCAATGTCTTTGGGCATTGGTGACCACTTAGCATCAGGTGGGCCATTTGCTCGTCCGCCTACCTATAACATAAAAACAAAAAAAAAAACATTCGAAAAAACAAGACATAGTATTGCTTAACTAATCCCAGCTAAACAACGTTCATAAATAAGGCCGTTAGTTTCCAATGTTATCAATCTTCCTATAAAAATGTCATATAAAAGTTTATAAAAAGACATGGAAGAGTGCGGTAAGATGTATTAATATAACGTACTATATTAGTAGGGTTAGCGGGTAAATCAGAACATTAGTTCATAACTTACCTTTAAAAACAGACGCAGAGTTCATTAAACTATCAAGTCTTATATAATAAAAGTAATTCATAAATCTTATCTTACAATAATCCCGAAGGATTCCTCGAGGAAAAGTCGATTAAAAATTAACTGTGACAGATATTAATTACTTACTTGAAGTTTGAGGTTTCGATAATTTAGGCTTTGTTACGTGGACGGTGCGAATGTTGTTATTAAGGGTTCTTTGATGTGCATATAATCGATATGCTATATTTAGTACATATGCAAATTAACGTAACGTATTACAACTTCCCCTCGCTGCAAGGGCTGGATATCTTTTTATCCTTGTTGTAGGTATAATCAGTGTTTTATCTACTCTTATAGCAAGGATTTAGAATTGGCAATATTTTATGTAATAATATGTTCAGATGATAAGTACATGTATTATTTCATTATGATTTTAGTTAAATTTTATATAATTATAATTTTAATGGCGATTTTATTTATCGTACTATTTTGTCTGTAATAAATAAAATATAGTAGTAATATAATATAAATGTACGTGTTATCAAAAGAAAGTATATTGTGTTTGTTACCTATGCGATATTTTATTTAAATAATAAGACTCAGTGAATAGTGGGTGACCTAATGGTAAGTGGTAACTAATGCTCATAGACTATAATCATAGTCTATAGAATGATATTCAGTCCTCAAGACGTATCCTAGGCAATAAAAATAAACCAAACTCTATTTTGATTGAAATGAAATCGCAAACCGCCCAAAAACAATGGTTAAAAGCTGGCGAAGAAAAAGGTATTATTACTATGGGAAGTTTACATTAGAGAAGCCCTTACTAAGTCTATGAAAACCCTATTATATAACACCAAAATGCAACTACACGCTTCATATCAATATATAAGGCACAAGGATGGGAAGATATCTGTTAGAAAAACTGACAACAGCAAAATCTTTTATATTAAAACACTACAAGATATCAAACGACTGGAGAAGCCCGAACAAACTTAGTTTGTAATACGTCACATAGTGGTAAATATTTATAACCCTCATTTTTTTTATATTTTATTATTAGTTAATTGTTAATTTCAATATAATGGTCCCATTAACAATTAAAGAAATAATTGATTGTAATTCTTTAAATACATTTTTTAGGCAATTGCCCGTTAATAATAATATAAGATTTTCATGTATTCATATTAATATAAGGTCTTTAATTAAAAACTTTACAAAACATTTACAAGTTATACATAACTGTCCTTTTCCACTGGAAGTCATTGTTATTACCGGTCCGAATATAACGAATAACGTTGTTCAACTGTATTGAATTCCGGGATATAACATGTACTTTTAAATGTCCAAATGAGAAGGGTGGTGGCGTTAATATGTACACAAAAAAATGTTGAAAACTTGACGGGTAGACTAAAGTATAGGAAGCGGGCAAAATGTTGTTATTTGCTCAACATATAGACCACCGTCTACAAACAAAAATGTATTTATAAGCGAACTTCGCAGGTACATTAATAGTTTTAAAAATACAAGTAATATATTATTATTCGGGGACGTAAATATCGACCTTAAGAAAACTTGTTCATACAAAAATTCATATCTCGAAACACTGAATGAATGCGGATTAATGTGTGGAATAACGGAATACACAAGAATAGAAAATAAACTAAACATAATCACAAAAACTTGCATAGATCACATTTTTGCCCGTTTCCCCACATTCAATCCGTAATCTGCTGCAGTTGACATCGTACTAGATGACCACAAGGCTAATATATTAACTTGCATGGGCGGAGCTTCTTTAAGTAAACAAAATAATATACAGCTGGTTCCAAAAAAAATATATTAATTATAAAAACATAATGATACACTTAATGAAATCCAGTGGTCACAAACTAATACAATGAAATCACCCGACAAAATTTTAAATTTTATTTATAATTCTTATCATAAAGCATGCAGCACATCGTATTTTAAAAGTCATAAATTTATAAAAAATAAAAAAAATCGCGTCCCCTGGATGTATGATAATATTATACGAATGTGCGATAAACGTGACCTATTGTTTCACTTATGGAAGAAAGATCCATATAACGCAAAGCTCAGAATTGAATATAATAAAACTCGTAACAAAATAAATAAAACAATAGAATACAAAAGAAACAATTATTTCTTAAATAAAATTAGAAACAATTTTAACAAGTATAGGAAAATCTATCAAATTATTAATGAAATATTAGGACGAACGTCATTATCTATCGATCAGGTCATTCTTAAGGCATTTGAAGGTCATTCAAAAAGTAATAGCCGACAATTTTGCACTTGGTTTTAATAGAGCTGTACAAAAAATTATTCCAAAATGTAATATTAAAATTTTAGATGATAAAAGTTATATTAGGCCCTCTAACGTAAGTATGAAAGTTTACAAAGCGACATGTGAGCAAATCGGTAAAGTTATAAAAAATCTAAATTCTAACAAGTCTCCCGGTATTGACAACTTTAAATTATCGCATATAAAATCATGTAATGATATATCTATAGCTATCGCAAACCTTATTAATACTAGTGTTATGACAGGAATTTTCCCAGATGATCTTAAAAAAGGATGTTTCAGACCCCATTTTAAAAAAGTTTCACGTAATGACTTTATTAATTACCGTCCAATCACCTTGCTTTCTAGTCTAGATAAAGCTGTAGAAAAATTTATAAGTGATAAAATATATAAATATTGTAAAGATAATGAAATTCTAAATGGAAATCAATACGGTTTTCAGGAAGGCAAGAGTACAATTAACTTTTATCAAAATTTATAGATGAAATTTATGGACATATAAATAATAAAAAACAGGCGCTAGCTGTTTTTATTGACTATTTTCGCGCATTCGGCACTCTTAATCACAAACATCTGATAAAGAAACTAGATGCATGTGGTATGTCAAAATAGATACACCTTTAGTGATACTTTTGTGGCTAGAGAAGGAACAGCCCATGGATCTGTCCTAGGGCCTCTATTTTTCTTAACGTATGTCAACGACATGAGTAATTGTATAATAAATTGCTCATGCTACCAATTTGCCGATGATACGTGTCTTTTGATAGCAGGAAAATATGTTCAAAATATACATAATTTACTTCAGGAAGATTTCAATGTCCTATCTAAATGGTGTCATGATGCCGGATTGGTACTCAATCTCGATAAAACAAAACTAATTCATATTAAGTCACCTCACATACCCCAGCAGCCTATTCCAAATATAACTGCTCACGAACACAGCTGTCTACACGATACTCTTACGACAGGATGTAAATGCCCTTCTATAGAGAAGGTCAAAACGCACACGTATCTTGGTCTAATTGTAGACAATAAGTTGAACTGGAGTCAGCATATTGAATATGTTTGCAATAAACTGCGTCAATTTTTAGCAATTATAAATATTATAAAATCTCGAATTCCATACAAAGTTAGACTTATGTTGTACAACTCATTGGTAGAATCATATATACAATATGGTCTGAGTAGTTACGGTCGGTTATTAAAAGAAGAATCCTTTAATCCGGAATATAATATCAAAGTAGAACATCCTATACGTACGCGTGCAATAACAAAAAACCAGTTACGCACGGTAAAAGCTAATAACAGCTACGGAAAGAGAACCAATCGGCACTTAGTACCGCGGTTAATAAATAATGTACCCTCGCACTTAAAAAATTCTATTACTAATAAAAATATAAAACAAAAGTTAAAAACTTACTTTATAAATGATAGTAATGAAATATAATATTAAAATGTACCCGCGTAGTTTCTTCCTAACATTATTAGCTTAATTTTATTGTTATTATTCCCTTTCAATAATTTATAGTATAATAAGTAGAAGTAAACATCGATGCTGGCATTAATAGCATGCAAGACAAACCTCAGTGGCTTTTTGTAATGCTATAATGAATGATAAATTGTAATTTTTCTTTTTTTTTTTGTTAATTGTGAAAGATGAAAGTGAAAGATTGTGCCTATGAGTAATATTAACCACTGTTTGGCCGTTGTAATATGCGATGAAAGGATGTTACACGTTTGCACAGAGCCCTAACCACGAAGTAAACACGAATTTAAAACATCTTACTATCTCTGCAGATACTGAACAAAATAACATTAACGATATAAAACTACTTTTTTTTTAAGGAATACTAACAGTAATAAAATATACAAAAAAATTATCACATTACAAAAAAAAAACCAATCAAGTATTCACAATTAAGTCAATCAAAATCAATTCATAGCAGATTGTTAGGATAGTAGCAACTAAAATAATAATAATAAAAAATAACAATTACAATTTATAAAAAATAACCACTAACAATTTATAAAAATAACAATTGAATTTAAAATTATTCTGTAAGTAATTTTTGGAACTGAAAATTAATATTACATTTAATTTCGAAATATATCAATATCATTAAATTTATTGTTGTGAATTATACATGATCTATAAAGAAAGCTGTTGCGTACGTACGCAGTACTTAGACTTAATTTTGGGAACATCGAACAAAAATTTTTAGGTGTTTGCATGCGAGGACATCTAATAAATATATTACTAAGTAAGAATGTAGATTCAATATGATTATTTAATAATTTAAAAAGAAATAGTTCATCTTTTACCATACGACGTTCTGTTAATGTCAAAATATTTAAGAAATTAATTTTGTATTCTTTCGATTTTATCTATTTTTTTTTTATATACAATGGATTCCAAACTTGAGGCATACTCGAGAATAGATCGGACATAGGCACAGATGACGTTTTCTAATTATAAGATACAATGGTATAAATTATGAATATTCTGTTTTGTTACTTTTTACGCTTATCGTTATATATAGCGGATACTATACTATACTCTTAAATTAACTATAAATATATCATTATCCCGCCGTAAGGCTCTTAGTACTTTATTAAGATCTACTCTATCAAAATTCAATAGTAAATAAAATAATAAATATATGTACATAATATTTAATAATTTTGATATGGTTTGCTTTTAATGGTTTGAATGAAAGTCTTAAAAACACATACATCAAATTATAATAAAATATAAATGCGATCTGTTAATAGAAGTTATAAAGTATTTTTTAAATAGGCAATCATCGTAATGATCGTTGATATGCGGGTACGGGCGGGCCAATGACCGGCGTTCTACCTGAATTACGTGCACTGAAATAACTTTACAAACCTATCTTGTTGGTAGATTAATAAAAACACTGTTGACTTGCCCTTCCTTACTAAAGGAGTTAGTTTATCGAACCGCCGTAATAGTCTATATCCGATAAAGAGCAAGCAATGAATTTACGCAGAGCAAAAATATAATTGTGTTTTTGAGTTTTTACAAAGTTGATGGTGTAGTCTATTCAGTGCACTATCTATTCTCACACTATAATGAGATAGCAATCTGCCACGAATGGAGACTACAAGCGCCGAACCAACGGCTTTAGTTACTTTCTGAGGCTCGGTAGTGATAACATTGCAAGTTCCAACCTAGGATCTCGTGATCTGCATGCAGTCTTATATACTAACCACAAGGGAGTTAATATGGCTGCTATCGTTTTGGTGACGTAACCACTAGCTAACAATATACTTTGTCATTTATAAAAACGAAAGGATATTATATAATTACAAATTCAATTCATAACAATATGTTGTTTTAGGCATTGTTAGAATTACTCGGGAATTTCAACATCTAACCGGAAAACCGTTAACCTTTAAGTTACTATTATTCTAATTCAACGTTATTTGATGTAACTAACTTCGTACATACTATATCCTGGTCTACCACTTTCACTTGTTTCGCTTTCATCATGCGTGCGTCCGAGATAAAACTAATGAAGTTTAGATGAATTGTTATTTAAACGCTCTAAATTGATGGATAAGCTCAGTTCTATATAGTTTGTGTGCGCGTTACTTTCATTTTTGCACCAAAAAATATCAATAAATACTTTTATATCAAAGTTTACTATCCCGTTTTATATATAAACTCAATACACAAAGCCGGTTTTGATAAAACAATTTATTCCAGGAAAAGTGTGCTAATCGTATATTGAAACAGTTTGTTTCGCAAATAACCCTTAATAATAGTTGTTATAAAAATTAAATATTTCTTGCATTTGCATGTTTAAAAAACTTTACATAAATGTAAAATGATTGCCATATTTTGTTCTCTAATGTCCCACGTTTATTTATAAAAGAACTATATTACTACGTACATTTTAATATACTATCAAAAAAGTTAAAGTCAACAGCATAAAGGCTATAATTTTAATAAATATGTAGAACATATAAATTAAATAAACCATTATTATTTAATTAAATATAGTGCTATAACAATTAGTCGATTAGCTTAATTTTATTTCGGATGTGAACAATATATAATACTCTTGCTATTTATATGACGTGCAAAGTGGTAATATTATAATTAATAATGCTTAAAAATATATTATACATAATATGTATTTTCACGTGGAAATTAATTAATTTGAACATTTACAAATAATTATTGTACAAGCAATTAACGCCTAATGGTGGCAATAACGCCGTGAGCCTATCATTTTAAAGCACTAAAATGGCGCTTAATAAATACTTCAATATGTATTTTTCAGCTTAGAATTATTTGGAAATATGATATAGACCTTAAAACGAATACATATTATCATACAACGTCGTATATTAATATTTTTCACAAGCATACATACTTAACACTATTTTAATGCTCTGACAATGATGAAATCTAACGGCTTCACTTATAATAAGAATATTGTATCTCAATCTTTTGATTATCAAGCCAGTGATGACAGTAACAAGGAAATTATTTTTTAACTAAACACCCGCTAAACAATATTTATAATATATTTATTAGGCCATAAATTATTATTATATAATCGAATAATATTTAGGACTCAAAGCAATGACGTAACAAAGTATTGAAACTTCGCAGAGCAATCTATAGAGCTGGAGTTACTAAACCTGGCGAGAAGGCACAAATGCTCATCATCCAAGTCCAAAAACCACAAGATTACATTACATAATACAAAAACGAAGTATTTTTAACTAAAACAAATGTTCTTTTAGTATATTTATTTGTAGGGATCGTGACAAGAATAGTCATTTATCACGTTGCTGACTTAGATGAATTTGTTCCACTATATTAGCCAGACAAGGAACCATCAGTTATTATTTTTAACGTACATTACTAAAAGTGTTCGTTATAAAGTATAAAAGGGATTCAATAAAAGTAAGTAATTGGAAATCACATTCACTGGCTATCGGCATCATCATTCGCTTGCTTTTATTCATTTGATCATTATCAATAGCTGTAGTCTAGCCTGTTTGTGCCTTTTTGCATAATATGTCATCCCTCACAAAGTCTATCTACCTTCCGCTGTTCCTCTATATTCATAACACTCCTAGTCTTAGGTGTGAATGAGGATGACTGTATGTAATATTATCATCTGTTTTCTTTCAGCTTTTCATACAAAACATATTGTACTCTAACTAACTAACTCCACACATCTATTGTAATTTTGGCAGACGGCAAACGTGTATTATCTACCATGGATTTGATATACGTTTTTCCGTTAGATTAAAGGAAACTCGTAAGCTAAAATCGCAATACTCGGGCGTCACAAGCAATCCCGTCGCCATTTCATCTACCCTGAGCCAATGTTGTCGCGGTATACTTTACTCTCGTTCTGTGTATGTGATCCGGAGTACTGAATGCCGGAGCAGATTGGTAAAGTCAATCCATTTCGTGATGTCAGAGAGGAACTGAAAAAACCGTCGGAATTACAAAACATTTATTAGTTCAGTACAACTTTAATAATACTTCGGTCTTAGATCTTGCTGTTGCCAGTTTGTTTTCTATTTTTGAAAAGACCAACGTGTTTAAAATTACTCGTTATATAATTTCGTTCTAAAATAGCCTACACGAAAGTGAAAGTTTCATAAAAGTCATTATGGTCCTCTGTACAAATACAACCTTCGACAATAATTAAGCATTTATATTAACTTGAACGCTAACTAAGCGTGCAATTTATCACTATTTTAATGCCTTTGGATATCTTTTGTCAATGTTTTTATGTAGGCGACAAAGTTTAGTATTCACTGCGAAACGACAACAAAACAATTACTTTTATTGTTTCATGTTTTGTTTTTAGAAAGTTACACGGGAATTCGTTTAGGATTTGAAGTTAAGGTATGTACGTGAAAGGCTTTAATACACATATATGTTATATCGTACGGCTGTTATTATTTAGTTTAAGAATACTTACAATTAAATTAAAGACACTAACTAGTAGCTTTTAAAGATTTCAGCTGATGATGCCGAATTATTTTGGATATTCATCCGATATAATAATCAGAAGAATTTAGAGGAAAAAGTAATTAGAGATTATTTGTTAACATGAAGCTAATAAACATTTTATTAGCTACTTTCTTGTTTCTTATTAAAATATATTATTGATAGTACAAGATAAGCTTGTTAATAAAATGGTATCGAAATAAATTAAAGTATAGATAAAATTTAATTCATCTCGACAACTAATTGACTTAATCGGTTTTTTTTTTTTTAATTTAATTCATCGCGTTAAACTACCTCAGCTTTATTTAATTTTATCAGACAGTACATGGAATAATGTTATAAATAATTACTAAGACTTATGTTTTTTTTTTTCCTTATATATTTTGATGAAAGCTGCTTAAGTTTTGAAAGCTTCCAAAACCTTTTAACATGGAGTATTTACTGCTAAATACAAACAATTTAAAACTGTAATGTAAAATGTATTTGTTCTTTGTAGAAATAAATTAACAATTCTAGAGTTGAAAATATTTATCAGCAACTTTAGTTATTTTCGTTTGACGTAACTCCCAAACCTTACGGTTAGACGAGTTGGTAATAAAAACTTATTTCTACGACTTTACGTCAGTGTTTTAGAAAAAAAGTTGTTGCTTATGGTGTTAGCTATCTAGTCCTGCGAGGTTGCTGGGTCGTTACAAATAACCCTGTATAAATTGAGATGCTCAATTAAACCTCAAGCTCAAATGTAGCTCTCACGGTGTCCCGTGAGGGCTACATTTTTTTGGAAACGAATTCTTTTATATTTTTTATATATTCTAATAATTATATTTTGTGGAATCAATTTCCTTACGAAAGTCTATTCTAACACACGATTTCCAAATCAACCAAACAATTATTATACGTCCGTAGTCCGTAGTTATTATACGTCGTATAGTGTTATTAATATATAATAAGTCCAACAGTGACGCGTTTATTTATGATATGTAAATATAAAGACCGCAGTGTTGGTATTATCCGAATATTTTGATATCATTAAATAATTCAAAACATATTATATACAGAACAGACAAATTTATACGTAATGATGCACAAAGCGACCGAAATTCACAGCCGACTCAATTGAAACGCCGCGCCGTGTTACAAATTCCTGAACAAAATAAATCGAAATAATTTGATGGCACAAAATATTTGTGTATTTAAACTGTTGACATGGAATGGTGATAAAACTTTAAAAACAGCAATAATTAATAGTTTAATAATTAATAGCAATAGTTAATCTAAATTGGTCATTGGTTGGTAACGACCAATCAGCGTTCAGATTACAACCGATTTGTTTATTTTATTTAAAATAAATAGGTAGAGTGGCAAGTGGTCCACCTGATAATATTAATTCCCTTTTGCGGGTAGTAACATTTGCTCACTAATCCTTCACACCGGAATAGAACAATATTAAGAATTGCTGCTTGACGGTAGAATTAAAAAATCTAACATTGACCAAAATTAAAAGTTCGTTATTCATTTATTTATTGCATTCAACAATGTGCACTTAGGCTTATACACAAAGATAAAAATATAATTACAATTTAGTATTTTCTATGCGAAGGGGGAAAATAGTTTATGTTGTTGAGTGAAGTGGATAAGCATTAAGCTTAAAGGGTAAAGTCATCGTGGAGTGACGGCTAAGTGTCGTTGATGTGTATTATGCTTACAATTAGATTCGTTGAAGCTTTCACAAAGAACAAAATAATGATCCCAAAATTAACATAAACCGTTTAAAAACAAATTATATAAATAACAAATTAAAATAGTTTTTATGATATTTTTTTTAGATGACCGCACTGAACATAGAACATTTAATATAAGATTTTATTGTTACATACAGAAACTGTTTGTCAATTTTAGCCTAAAGTTAAAATGAAAAACGCTTGTCAAGTAAATATTTACGGTGACAAGCTATTTTATAGTGTTTACACTTTAAATTTTATAAATTTAATTATTATTAACCACAAAAAAAAACATGTTACAATCAGCGTGGTTACTATTTATTCTCTGCCGTCAACCTTAGTCTACTAAATGTGGTAATCATTATTTGTAGTTGATATATTGACACACCTAATATCTAGATGACATTAAATGGTAACACAGAGCACAGGTGTGATAACGTCGCTTCGAATTGCAGCTGATTGCGTTCATCAGGGCCTATTGTTTAAGATGTCTGGAATCCTATGTCGTCTGCACTGCACGTGAACGCTATGGATAAAGTGACTAACTAGGATATAGTTCAGCTTGGCGGTTGCGGTCTTCTTTGTAAACCAGAGCAGTCTGATTAAATCGATTAGACTTACATGGTACACAAAATTTATTACAATATTGCTATCAAGCTCTCGAAATTATATCAATCTTCGTAAACGCTTCATAACTTGACACCTAATACTTGTAGAACAGTGATAATTAAATTGTGTCTTTGAAGGTAACTTGGTTACACTTTTATAGATTTTATTTTTTAATTAATTTCATTAATATTATATATAGAGCTGTGATATACTAGTGGTTAGAAGACGATAATCTTAAACGATGATCGTGAGTTCAAACCTGGGCAAGCACCACTGAATTTCATGTGCTTAATTTGTGATTTATAATTCATCTCGTACTTTAAGGTGAAGAAAACATCGTGAGTAAACCTGCATGTGTCAAATTTCACTGAAATTCTGTCACATGTGTATTCCACCAACCCGCACTGGAGCAGCGTGGTGGAATAAGCTCCAAAACCTTCTCCTCAAAAAGAGGAGAACAGGCCTTAGCCCATCAGTGGGACATTCACAGGCTGCTACTGTAGTCAAAATAAGTACAGGTACTAAATTATGTATTTAACTATTAAATAAACAATTTTTGTATAATATACATACATATACTAGTATAGAGTTGCGTGTTACATTATTGTTACTTTTCTGCAACAAATCAACACATTGTCACTATATAATGTATATACTGGTTACTGTTCCTAAATTAATAAATATACAAAAAAATATTTCGTGTATTTCGAAAACGGCTCTAACGGCTTAGCTTCAATTTTGTATTTAGATAAGGCTTTGTTTTTAAAGTTTATCTATGTATGTATTTCCTGAAAACTCGATGTAATAAAAAAAAGCATTTTGATAAATAGTTAGTACAAGTACTTAACGTGGTTGAAATAGTGAAATAGTAACTTCAAAGTTATTTCAATGGATCATTCCTTGATACACAGAATATTCGACAGCGGCGCCCCGCTTCAGAATATTTAGCCCGTAATAACATATACAAATTTTTCTCGCATCCAATGAAATGTTCCCGTGATATCCGCATTGGATGGAGCTAACCCGATTATCATATTTGCGCACTCGTTGCGATAAACACGCTTGTATACGCTTGTACAAACAATAGACGTGAATCACGCGCCGGTTTGAACGAATCATCGACAAACAACTCACGATCCTTACTTATTTAATATAAATTGAATAACGTAACAGATCCTACAAGAGATCTTTATTACCTCTGCTACTACTATACTGTGATAATTATTTAAAAAAAGAAATACATTCTACAGTTATAATTTTGTATTTCTGAATCTTTTCAGAGATATAAGTTCGTTATCTTACATATAGACGGATCAATATATCATAATTTAGGGCATCGCAACTGAAAACAATATGGTTTTTCAAAAAATCGCTCGAGAATCAGTGGACTAATTACATAGTGGACAGTGGACTAATTATATTACGTACAAGTAAGGCGGAAAGTGTATAATCAATCTTTATAGGCTACATTAAAAAAAAAAAAGCTTAAATGCGTGTTTAAAGAAAAACTGTTGAAAAACTATAGATTGCTAAAAAAACTACTGAAGACATATAAATTGATCTAAGACCAGACTTAGAGGTCTTACGAAATAAACCCAAGTCAATTTAAAATAAGTAGCAACAGGTTAAAAATATTATATTAGTAGGTTTTTGAAGCTACAAAATATGACACATGAACTTCGTAATATAAATATGATAAATTAATGAGATTAAGTTTTAATGCCTTGTAAGCGATTTAATCTTCCTCGTTAAATGTGAATATTGGATCAAGCGATTATTAAATGATATGGACATACACAAAATGTTATAGATAAATATTTTTAGTCCACACAGATTAAATAGGAAACATCACCGGAATATTGTGATTTAACGCTTTATAGCTAATATTGTGTACTAAAATTAAAATAGTATTTGTTATTTCCTATTAAAAAAAAAAACACAATTTATCTGATCGCAATAGGCTACATTATTTGTGTTGTTTTGCTGTTTAGTTTAAAACGTCAACATAGACGAAGAGAAAATTGGCAGACAAACTTAAATTGAAAACCAAAACTTCGAATCGAACTTCGAACTATAAAATCTAGGCTAACATTTATAAACAGGCATTTTTTAAAAATATGTTACAATGTTCGAAAAAAAGCAAACTATAAAAATCGAGAGACATTTCATTCTTTTTATACGTTAATTAATAACTTTACCTAAATTTAAATTACCAGCCATTCAGAAAATTGATTGCTATTTAAGTTAACATTATGTTTTGTTGAACATACAATTTTTCATAGATATAATAGGGCATGTTAATTAATCCCTATACAAGTTATACAGATTTATAATCAATGAAACAAATGAGAGTGATTTACTAATATACAAATATAATGTTACTATGTTAGGCTCAGACCTGAGACCAGTAGTTCATTGTCGGCGCTTCGCCACGGTCGCTTCTATCGCAGCGATACGATATCTCGCGTTAACAAATTCGCAGTGCAATGTGATTGTTAAATTAAATTGTGAAAATAAAGTGTAGCCATTGTTTATGTATGATATAATTATTTGAATAGTCTTCGGACTGTCAATTACAACCCGAATCGAACGATATGAAATCAAATGATTGCTCCAAATAAGCATATTTGCTTAAAGTTATTTCTAAGAATGTAGTACAAGCTATCGGTCTATGATGTTTTTAACCAGCATGCATTTAGTTTGAAATTTGCAAATAATTTGCTGATATTAATAATATGGAGATAACAGATTTGCTAGCGACAGTTGGAAGAGTTCGTTGAAATACAAGATCAACGTTGTTAATACAAGGTACGGAGATAAATTAGCTTATGTACAATTTATGTGTTTAAAAAAATTATTCATTCGACAACCGTAAATTTATATTAAAATTCGCAAGTTTATGGAAAATCGTAATGCTGACCAAAATTTTTTTTCTAGTCTATAAGATAATTAGTTAAGTCATTTTTTTATTATATTATTTACAATACAATTAATATCTTATGAATAATACGATTATAAATAAAGCATGATAGTTAAAGTATTGTTTAAACATATCACCGTTACGCATATTTTATAGTAGTCATTACTCATTCATAATTTCGTAGGTGACTCAGATGAGACAGAGTCATCACCGATGATCGTTGTTTAACATATTAGCCAAACAGGTTACTTAATAGTATTTTATATTATATGTCACTTTATAAACCGACTAAATCACGGAGACGGATTTTTTTCATTCAGATTTTTGGCCACAGAATAAATGTTGACGTTTTATTTGCAAAAAAATTATTAAAAACTAAATACATTTTGAATGTAAATATTTTTAATTGCAATATCTCCTATATTGAAGTTAAATAATACCTTCAATATAAATAATTTCGATACTATATAAAGACGGTAATAAATTTAAACGTCAATAACTTCACTTGTTATCTATATTATTAAATGTTGTTAAATTCTTAAAATAACGTATGAATGTAATCATTCATTTGGTATCATTCATTTCTAGAAAATAGAAATTACATTTATACTTGAAAACGTAATCTTAAGTGTCGACAACAAAAACATTGTTTATTGAAATATACATAATGTATAATAAGTTACATTTTGTTCGTTATCATTTATATGATCCGCCCTTTTGCATGACCCCATGTATATAGCTATTCATTAAATATATCGAAACAGGATTTTTCGTTTAGCTTAATCTGCATAAATTAGTTATTTTTGGATGCTTGGGTCTTAAATCGTTAACGCCAAATGACATATTATAATTTTTAAAAGATATTGCTCAAATAAACTCGACCAATATTTTTTTTAATTGGCTTCAGAATATGTACTTTACTCGACGAATAAAATGATTGGGAATAGATTTCTACATTAACATAAGGAAATAAATATAATTTGATTATTTTATTATTATTATTTTTTATTTGCAAGTGCATGTATGTGAATAAACGCGTAAATTTAATTTTTATACAATCATCCCCTTGTTGTATAGTATACAATGCATGTCTTCTTCCTTATATTTTCAATTTACTGATGATTGAATTAGAGAAAATGATGATGATGATGAAAAGTTGATCACATTACAATGATTTAGTAACACTTCCATTCTTCAACATCTTACACTACCTTGAATAACACTAGGGTATTATGTTGATATAATCAATAAAAAATTGCGAATTAACCTATAGTTACATATCATGGAGACCTTATATAATTCGTCGGGTTTCATTTAAATTATTAACGCACACACGCCCACATCAACACACACTTTAAATTTACTTTTTATTTACATTAAAATTATAAAGTAATACCAATATGTTAAGCTGTTACGTCGAGCTTACTATTTAGGCAATTTAAAACTTACATAAATAGAAATTCACTTGGTTATACTATGCATTCAGGTCAAGGCGATATACATATATAACGAGGTCTATGTCAATTCCTAATGTATTATTCAAATATTTTCATATTTCATGTGATGGTATAATAATTGAATAACATGATTATTCATTTATCAGACAGTAACGGAAAGGAAGGCGATTTCAATAATATTTTAATTAAAAACTCAATACGATTATCTAAAGAACACTCATCAAATTACCACTAAAAAATATTTAAAAAAATAATAATAGACTGATTCAAATCTTATATCAGTAGGTATAAGATTTTGATAACGCGTTTTTTTTTTATTTGATTTTTTCGTAACTATCTCTAGCTCTGGAAAGTATCTAAGACAATGAGTTTCGTTAATAGATCGATATGATAAAATAAAAAAACCAAAACAACTAAACAAAGAACTCATTATTTCAAGTTGTATAATAGAAATAAGATTTTGATCCGGTTTACTTTATGTGATAGATTAATGACTTGAAGTAGATTTGGCATATTTAAAACAATTACATTAATATTGATAATACACTGGCCAATACGTTAAAATGTATTGTTAACTTTTTTCAAGTAATAATCAGATGAGATTCGCGCGCCAACTTCTTTACGTTAACCTACTATGCCAAAATTCTCGCCAATATCAACAACTGTACAAAGTTTCAACTTGATTAAATGCTTGTCTAAGCATACATAAATAAAGTAACATTCATTTTTATATAAATATCAGCAAACCCCGGTAGATGTTGGTATACATAATTATATACGTCCTGATTATAATTATCTCTTATACGGTATACAAGTTGATGTGGTGTACCGTGTAGTGCCATCTATGAACGAGTTACCACAAATAGGATAATATAAAAACCTACTTCATGAAAATTTGCATTACAATTTTCATGGTAATCTATTACTAGCTCATATGACATTATTATTGTATACGCAAAATATTAGTAGCACACTGCTGAGATTTATAAAACATAATTAGATCTGATGTAGAGTTTTCAAAAACCTTAACCTTTAGCATCGTGACACAAAGTGAGTAAGCTTTACAAAGATAATGTATACGGCGTAATCACGTTTCCATTAGATTATTCATATCCTTTATAGAGTTTTTTTTACCATTTTCATATTTACCGAGTACAACAATTTTACATTTCACTAAATGAATTACTGATATAAATTAATATGAAAAAATGCATATAGGCTTTCCTGGCAATTAAAGAAATGTGATCAGACTTTATGAAATGTTTGTCAAAGCTTTCTAAACTGAAATATGTATTCAATATATTATTACTAAAGACGCCAAATGCCCCAAAATTGAACAATGATATATTACAATTAACACATGCATTATATATGAGATCAAAGAATGTTTTCTCGACTACACTGTTACTTTACTCTTAAAACTATGAATGACTACCTCTTGTCTTTAATTCCCTTTTGCCAAGATAAAAAGTAGCCAAAGTCATGCTCTATAATACTCCGTATCTACATAACTGGGCCAATCTCTAAGCGAAAAATCATGTAGACCATTCATTGTTCCAAGCTTTGCTCCAAGGCAGACAGTCCACAGCTGCAATGATTTTAAAAGAAGGACGAACGAACAAACTAATTTTGCATTTATACTATAACCCATACTATGAATTATATGGCTTATAAAATATTGACTTATGGCTTAATATTAATATTGAATATTGGCTTATATATTTCGAGGTATATTCTCGTCGTTTTACTAATTTATAAAACTGCATCTTTATAAACGGGCTTGCTATTTAATTTTGACGTAATTACTCGATGGGATAATAAATGAAGACGATGTAAAAACATTTGATTTAACTCGGAAACTAAAGTTAGCTGAACTAACTATTCTAAGCAATATAGTTCCATTCCTCCCATCTCATATCAGAAAAAAATGTTAAAAGCCGAAGCTACCGCGGAAAAAGCTGAAGTGAACAAACGTAACAAATATTCGTCTCTTATTCCAAATTATATTTTTGTTCCATTTGCAGTTGAAACGCTTGGACCTTGGAGAAATAGTGCAAAAAAAATCATACAAAATATTACACCCTGTCTTATTGCCTCTATTGGTGATAGGAAGGCTGGTTCATTTTTCGGCCAGAGGAAAGGGAAAATGCTGGTAGCATTGTTGCTACCATTTCACGCGGTCATGATTTGTACAGTAATTATTTTTAATTTTTATTTGTATTTATTTAAGGTTTTAATGTAAATTACTACGAGATATATAAGTCAAAAACACATCCTGCACACCCCCATTAATCCCTCCATTCAATCACGCCCATCGATAATATTCGCCATAAAACAATAAACATCTATTTATCAGTAACAAAAATTGTTACGTTATGGTTTTAAATATTACTTTTTATTAACAATTTAATATTTTATTACTCATCTTATCAACATGTTATTTGCAAATTTAATCATTCAAAATGTCATTCAAGCACTGCTTCTGAATTGTTACAGAAATAAATTATGCTTAAAATTTCGTAACCACATCCGATTTTGGGTAAGTTCATTTTATATTGAAATTTAAAATCGAGAACTCCATGAAGGTACATTTTAACGTTGTTTGTTCTCGATAAACCGCAGACTATTTGCCGCCAATATTTTAAAATATCGAGGTGAAACATTAAATTGAAATCCGATTATTTGTTGCATGATTGACTTAAATTGCAGTATCTGCTATGTATCCAGCACGCTTATGGCTTTTGAAGCTATCAAAAGCCATTATGATTTAAACCAATTTAACTTAATTTATTTCGACGCTTCCTCTGATCCAATATAAACGATATGAAATCTATTTTTACATTAAAAAAAATGAGAACTTTATCCTAGATGGGGGTTCTAATAGTTCATTACCGTGAGGTATTCTCTTTTGGAATGTCATACTCGACAACCGATGAGTGTTAAGACGAAACGACATGGGTAGAACATCCGGTGCAATCTGATTCAAAGCAATCGAGTGTGCATGTGTGAGAGCTTGTTCACCCATCGAACTGTTACAACCCGCATCACTGCTTAATGTTTATTAGAACACTAAGTCACTCAATTACCACTTTGAAACTGTTACATGGCTATATATCAAACTAGCTATCCGCCCCCGGCTTCACACGGATAAATGATGAAAATATTATTTTGGTAAGATTTGCGATAAAAGTAATTATGCTAAATTTCAAGTAAATCGGACCTATAGTTTCATATACGACAAATATTTTATAGTATCTATTATATTGCGGAGATTATTATTATAAAACGAAATATATCCTTTGAATATTTACTGTGCCATAGATACATACAATAGTAAGTAACACATTATGACGCAGACTTTACTGTATTATATTTCTGAGATTAAAAAATCACATAATATATAAGAACTTTTTGTATACCTATTATTATTACTTTAAAATAATTGGTACAATGCGTGTATTATCTTTAATTCGCAAACACAAGCTGTAACACATTATCTTTTTGCATTTAAACTTACAATATACCTACTTAGTTTATAAAAAATCACTTTTATAGTAGCAAATTCAAACTAACAAAATCCACATAGTATGATAAAGGTAACTGTATTTTAAAATCAAATTTTTTTCACGTCGCTTGCGTAACGTTTTCGTACATACTTCAAAAGATTTTTCGTCAGTTTCTTGTTGTCATCCCTTTCATGCTTAATATTCTGAAATTAACAGTCTTTGTATCAAACGTTTGACCGCGTACTTGTAATCAGGACAGAGGGCCGAGATCACAGACGCGAGGTGGGCGATACACCCACCAAGGGTGATTGAAACACCCACTAGACAATACCCGACTGATACAAATATCGATACTGGACTTATCGAACCGTGTAGTGGAAGATGCGAATCCGTTTTAAGACGGAACAACGTCTGTGTTCCAGACGATCTTTGATAATAATTAATTAGCTTCATCATTGCTTATTAATACATCTTTATTTTATAAAGCAAATATTTTCCGATCATACTATTCCGGCATCGTATCGTACAAGCAAAAAAAATCGATGTCCTAATAACTTTTGCATCTTACCTTAGAACTTTTCATTGCAACACAGCTTTATGTTGTTCATTGCTAGAATGAAAATGGCTAATTAGTTAATTAGGTTCGATTCGAATACTTTGTAGTTATATTCTGAGGGTGAGGATTGCTGAGTTGTTTTTACAAAGTACTCTATTCTATTAACCTATGGAATAAATTTAAAATCCTGTATTTAATATCAATAACAGATTTAATTTCATGGTGCTTAAATTAAACTGCATAGAATTCTCTAACCAGTAGTACACAGCCCGACTAAGAGAGAAATTCAATTGGATTCGTAATTGCCACTCAGCCCCTGAGGTTTAATACACAAATTATCATACTGCGTTTACAATAGACAAAATCTAATAACAATGTAGATACTTAAAATAGTATAAATTGTAAAATAATTATGTATATGATTATTTTAAATACAAATTTTGACGACAAGATACTACAAATCGATACTCAAAAGATTCGTTGTAACAATTTTGCAAAACGCAATTAAACGGATATTTTATAAAGTATGTTTTAAAATTATCTTATAGAAAATCTTAGTTTATTACCTCTATCTCATATTTCTATACTTATGTAATTCTTCCGTACGGGTGTGTGTCGCTGAACTTCAGTCGAGTCGAATGAAGTCAAAATGGGCAAATAGTGAAATTATAAATTAATTATTATTCAACATGTGAATGACAGATTTGTAAAATAGGTATAATATATAACAAATAAAAAAAAATCGAGCTTATTATAAATTCATCCCCTATTTTTTCACCCTTAAAAAAATAGTACCCATTTTTTCTTTACAGTAAAATCACTAAACCAAACGGGATCTTACTTCTATTTTTGTCTAGGAGGATATACGGGAAGTGAAAATACAATTTCAAATCTGTTCATCAGAGTTCTGAGGCAACAAATGTATAAAAAAATACCGGAATTGAGAACTTCGTCCTTTTTTTAAAGTCTATAAGATATTTAAAAAGAAAACAAAAAAAATTTTAGAGTAAATATTTAAAATTTCAATAGCTGACAATAATTCGTTAAAATGAATATATTATCATATATCTTTTCACCAGAATAATATAAAGACAAAATGTAAGTTAACAGTCCTAAATTGTTTACTAAATTGGCTCGTTAAACAACATTCCCTAACATAACACGTAACTATGCGCAGTACCAATAATTGCGAAGTTAACTGTATTGTTTCTTTTCGTCCTTTCAATTATACGGTGCTTTCACACTGTCAAACAACTTGGCGCGCAATTATTTCATAATCATCATCAGAGTACCAAAGCTGTAAAAAAACATAGTACATAATAAAAAAAATATCATAAGTTTTTAAATTTATATTTATTTGAAGCCATTTAAAAATATGTAACATTTTAAAACATCTAACGTCCTATTTCGCGCATACTTAACATCACACTCATAAGAGTTACGAGTGAGAGCGGTCGTTTTTTAATATGAAGGAGTCTTAAGTTGAGCTGTTCAGTTAATAACTTGTCCGCGTCAGATAAACTATTTTATTGACACCGCTCTTAAATGGCAGTGGAATGTCAGAGCATTAAAGGGTCATTTGAAATAAAATTTATAAATAGAATTGTGGCATTAGATCGCACCGTTATGTACCCAACATTATAACGATAATGTATTATATAAACTGCACATTATATACCGTTGACAAAACCATTTCAATTTTTTATCAGTATTATAACCTTGTAATAAGTAAACGTATCAATGAAATTTTAATTATTATACCCAGAACTTTATAATGACGACGGTTACGCAGTTTTCCGTATCTAATCGAAAATTCTATTATAGTTATAACATTACCTACTTCATTTGGTAATTATACCAAATGGCAATAGTTGAGCCAATTCAAATGATATCAAGTGATTTTGTTTGCTAACCTATTTCATATAGGACAGGACAATCAAGTTACGAGAGCTTTCGTAATCCGTTACGAAAATGTATTTCACGTTTATCTATTATGTAGAATACTATTCCGTCATTATCCTCCCGTTCGTCGATAGCTAACAAAAGCAATATAACCACATGTAACTTATTATATTACTATTACTATATAATAATTCTTCTTTTAACTCTATATTGTACGTTTAAGAAAAAAACAATGTCTAAAATATTACAAAACGATAATTAAGTAGAAAAGCCATGTTTAATTCCTTAAACATAATTATTCCAGTACATCCAAGATGTAGATAAAAATTAGATAAATAAATAAGATGTAGACAAGTAAAATCATAGAAAAACCATACTATAATGTACACAAAGACAAACAGATGATGATTCTTACAAATTCCAGCCACGGGATCTATGCTCATACATAGTTTATGTCCCGGTCCACACCGCTTACCTCTAAAGCACTCTCCCGACCTCCGTTTTCCCACCAGCTACCATGTGGGTACCTTCAAATCAAGAGGGAATAAGCTCCACCCTAGACTGTGTCATCACTCCATCGCGTGTGATATCAGTCAAGCATATATATATCTTCTTTTTTTTTTAAACGGCTCGTGCAACTGAGCAACTTTCTGCACGAGACATTTAGTGCTAGTTCTTTAATCTCTTAACTCAAGGGGACGACAACTCAGACACGCCCGGAAAGAGTTTAGACGCAGGGCAAGGATTGAATTACTTTGCGAGGCCCTCATAGTTGGTCAATAGGATATCAATTCAATTTTTATTATAAGTATGTACAACATAGTCTCGCTGCTTTAACAGTAAAGGAGGTAGTAATGGAAATCAGTAGATTAGGGAAGGGTACGCAATAGAACTTGGAACGATAAGGATAATCTGGCAAAGAGAAAGTAGAAGAAAGTAATCAGGTGTCAAAGGTTTACACAGGATATTGTGGATAAGATTTGAGTATGCAAAGTCCCTTAGCCCTGTGAAGTCGTAGAGGAAGCCACTTGGGTTTAGCTCGAAGGTTTTCGGTCATTCACAAAAAACAACCTATTCTACAATATAGACATACTTTTTTAGACACAAAAACGAAATTTAAAAACCTGGTTCCAGGTATTTGCTATAGTTTCCGTTCAAGACTTATGCTGATAATCTAATAAAAATGGTAACAAAATACAGTAGTTCTGTTAAATTGTAGTAGATGGCGCTAGTTGTGAGGAACTTTATAATAATGTAAAATTATTATTATATATTATATCATGCTAGGAATGCTCCAAATATATAATTCAGTAGTAAAATAAAGTTTTTATAAATATTAACCAGAGTCTTTTGATAAAAAGTATATAATAGCTTAAGGTACTTTTCTTTGTTATGCATACTGTATAACTGTTAGGATCATTTATATAAACGAAATAGAAATTGAAAAAAGGGATTGTAAACAATATAACTCAAATGGCAAAGTCAGAGAATTTACTTTTAGTCAATAAGAGTTATAATTCTCCGTTCTAAGCGTTTTTTTCTAAGCGTAATTGTCGACGCAAACGCCAGATGTACTTTTTATTTGGCACGTGGTGGTGGTTATTCGTTATAATACGTCTTTTATTTTTCTTCAATAAGCCAAACTCAAACTAGCCATTATAACGGTAGTGTGAAGTTACAAGCAAAAGTAACGCTTGTTTTACTCCATACCCATAGATCAACACGTGCTGCCAGCCAGATGTTGCCAGCAGTGTTGTAACGTCATTTTAAATTGTCCCTATTATTTTTTAGACACAATTTTAACAATAAAACATACCTGTAGAAAAAGGTACAGGTATGTGATTAGTTTTTATGTTAATGGTATAATTGGTAAGTATAAAATTATTTTGTTTTTAATTGTTATTTTTTTTAAAGATGGCGCTGGTAGAAGACTCGGGCGCGGGCGCCGCTGCCGACGATCCCGAGGCACTGCTTAACGAATGGCTTGGAGAACTCACTGTCCTCACTGCGGTACGTACACCTATAATTTATACATTTTATTCGACTCTACATATTACTCTTGCGTATATAGTACCAAAATCAAAAATTTCAATTAAAATCTGTAAATACTCAATCCAGATAAAAACATATAGTAATATTTTAACAAACACCAAAAAAATTAAACTTTAATTAGTACAAATACAAGTAAAGCGCCCACAAAGATTGATGTTCGTGCACGTGTGGATGCAGCCGGCGGCAACGCGGCAGGTGCGCGTGCGCATATGCCTCTGAGCATGATTTGCAGACATCTTATAAAATCCCATTTAGATTGTACCGGATAAGTGCGGCATTATATAATTTTAAATACTTAACAAATTTAAATAATGCTTAAGAAAAAATTAAGCGCCTATGTATCACCAAAATAAAATTTATTAACATACATACCAAACTTTATTTAGCTTTAAAGTGTTTACTTTGCCACGGGCAGTTTTATAAGAATAAATATAACGGAATAATTTGTGTATTATTATTAATATTCTTCATTTAATAATCATTATTATTGTGGACTCATACTACAATAATTAGTCCCAAGTCTGGCTGGTTTTTCAATTTATTAACTCGTTACTGTTAGCAGTGCTATAGTTTACAGTTAACAAAAGTTGACACATTACAATAATTTAGTTCGACCTCCAAATTAATTTCGTCTTTATAATGATAAGCTGGAAATTTTATTATTATACAAAAATAATAATAATATGTTCGCAAGGATTATGGTCACCATTCTAGAATGCCTTATAAAGAAATTTACGATGTAATTGATCAATAAATTTAATATGAATTCATTATTTTTGTAATAACAGTAAATTGATAAAATTCCACAAAGGCGGCTGTCGTTTTTCGACGTCATTTTTAAAAGAGACTAGTTAACACGCCTAATGAATATAAACTCTGGATATTAGTACTAAGAATTTTGTTATTAGCATTTAGGTATCTTTGTGTAATAAGATATACTGTTGTTTTTTTACAATATAGTGTCTTTGTAGCTTAAAAACGTAATGTAATTCATACAATACGTAGGTACCTAATATATATATATTGATCATGCGTAAAAATGTAAAATATACATGCTATTTACTCTATGTAAATTAAAAAAAAGTAATTAGCTTAACATTGTTTTCGCGACATTTTATTTTTCTCGTAAACGCGAAACTGTATACGAAACAAGAATTAATACTAAAAGATAAATTTTATTTTCTACTAGAATTTTGCCCACGGTTTCACCCGCATAGTTCCCGTTCCCGGGGGAATACGGGAACAAAATGTAGCAAATGTTACTCACTGAAACAATTTTTAAAATCGGTTTCGTGGTTTAGGCCTGTAGGCGTCACAAACAAACAAACTCACATTCGCATTTATAATATTAGTTAGGTTACGTTAGGCTTATAAATTTTATCAAAAGAAAAGAAACAAATACATTGATAAAATATACTTCCACCATATATTTCGGTTAATTAACTGTAGTAAACAAAACTGCAAAATCGATACGTTTCATTGTACTAATCGCCTTTTGATCGCCGAAACGGATTTTCAGATTAATTACGAACGAGTACGTTAGCAGTTTAATAATTACAAAGGTAATACTGGTTTAATTTCTGCTAAAGCTGAATAGGATTTAATTATATAATTTTCCTTACACAAATAAATTCATAATAACTTTATGTTATTAAAAAATGTCGGACCGATGTTTGTTACAAATTTAAAAGAATTAATTTTAAATATTGTCTAAATCAAAATTCGATATTCACTAAAGGCGATCTTATTCATATACGCTCTCTGTTGTACAAAGCCGATAAATAATAACACCCCGATTTGTCTCTTTCTGTCATCGATAATTTGACATTCAAAAAAAGAAGACAACGCTTCGTTTAAAATTTATAAAACGTCTTCACAAATCTCTTTATACATGCAAATAAAATATTCGTGTGAAATATACAAATGATAATTCGTGTAATTGAAGTTGCACAAACATTAAAAAGTAACGTAGATTATTTTGTTGTACCTACATTTTTTTCCTATGGTTAAATATGTTGCCAGCTGCCTCGTACACACATTAGCAACAAAAAAAAAACATCTTTTGACCAAATGGTACTTCTGCAAGAGCACACACGTCACATAGAATAATAATAGACAAAATTAAACTATTTTATCAGACCTACTACCAGCATCTGGCTTGTCTTCGATTGCACATTGACTTGTTTAAATAATATGAAGTTCGTACTCCTGATAAAAACACTAGTAATCCAGAATTCTTATTCATTAATTTTTTGCAAACATCAGTCACCACAAGCCAATTAGCTATCAGTCATCATATGTCAATCGTAGCACCGATTGTGGCAAAACTGACAGCCAAAACTATCGTCTAATGGACGCCTTACATATATAACAAACTAGTTTTCGCCCGCGGCTTCGCCCGTGTGTTACGGGGAGGACCGGTATTAGGTAAAGATTCAAGCTTGTTCATAGCATATTTTATCAAAAACAGTTCAGTCGTTAAAACGTAAAAGACAGACAAACGGAGTTACTTTCACATATATAATATTAGTAAAGATTTGAAGTATGAACTTTTCTTATGAATACAAATTGCTTCATTATATAGATCTCACATAAGATTCATCTAACTTTATCTAATAATAGGTTACAGAATGTCTTCAAAATTAATTCAATGCACGTAAATTACGTAATCAAATTTAAGTATTGTTGCCAAAAGAACATATTTTGACCTTTTCTTTAAAGAAAATACATTATACTGTTAGTCAGTCAGTTGCAACGATTTGGGTTTTTTTAAATATAAAATGTGACTGCGATGTAAAAATAGATGTACCGAATCCCCTAGCTTTCCACGATAAATGAGGAAACATGGCGATTGTGCCCATAGGATTTGCTTTCTTCAAATGGTACCGTTAGGGTTAACCCTATTCAATTAAAATTAATAATCAAAATCTTTTCACAATCAGCGACACACCGCGTAACATGTAAACAAAAAGTAAGCTACAAATATGCGAAGTTAAGTTTAATTTACTCTAAAACGAAGTCGATGGAAACAAAATTGTAAATAATGTTGTATTTCATTTCGCTCATATAAAAAGACAGACGAAACAATATGTAGATTATTTTTAAAGCTAATGCAAATTTGAATTAATTAGGTTAAGTCGTGCCACGTTTACGATGACTGTAATGCGTATTACATTAAATTGACCTAATTTTTACGTGTTAGACGATCACAGAGGCTTGGCTGATCAAACGAAAAAATAACTGATATCAAAGTAATATTTAATAATAAGAAATTCCTCAAACAAAAAACGTCTCAAGAGTAAAACTCGTAGTTAGTACTAAGAAGATTATCCACTTGAACAGATAGTTAATTATTCATTAAAAATATAAATACATCGTTGACTCAATTATTGACGACGACAGTTATTTACATCTAAAATTACAAGAGAAGAGACCACGATACTCGTATGTTATTCTGACTACACTAACGTTTTGTCGTAATAATAACTAATGCTCTAGTTCTTCTCAAACATTTTCTCTGAAACCCAAAACTTCACATTGTCGTTTGACTTAATTTAGTTAAAATGAAATGAACTTTTTCGGACCCGCTTTAGCTTGATTAATTAACTCTTAAAATTAGGAATACTTCAACGATTTCACTGTTCCTAGATTCAATTAAAAGAAGTTTAACACCATATTTGACAATAAACTTAGCTCATAAAGTTTCAAATCAAAATGACGTTGGGAAGTTCAAGAATTTCCAACAAATTCTTGAACTTCCCAAATCAAACGTATAACATAATTGTGTATGTAATTAGTGTTAACAAAGAGAGGAATTTAAAATTGTGTAGTAACGTTGATGTAAGCTAAGCTCACATCAACGTTACTACAAAATGAAAATTACGATTATTGACTATGTAATCCGGTTCAACAATTTAAATTATATTGTATGTATTTTATTTAAATGACAATAAAATAAGCTAGAGCCACGAGCCGAGATGGCACAATGGTGAGAGTACGTGAATCTTTATCGAAGATTACGGGTACAAGCCCGGGAGAACACTTCTGAGTTTAGATGTGCTTAATTTTTATTTCGTTTATTTTCAATTCAACTCGTGCTCTGTGGTGAAAGAAAACATTGTACGGTGCATGTGGTGTGCACCCACCAACCAGCATTGAACAAATCGTGGAATAAGCTCTAAACCTCAAAAGAAAAGGAACTTTAAGCCCTGCTGGGATACTCTGTTACTGGGTGGGATAAATAAAGCATTCAAACTTAAAACCCAGTCGCATTTTATCTTTATAAATGTTCGTTCTTTCCCCACATTGGAACACTTTCAAAATAACACGTGCCTTGTGCATTAAGGCGTGTAACTAAAAAATTGTGAAAACGATTGCCTTGTATCGTGACGCGCCGGTTTTACGAAACATCTGCTGCTGATACAAATCTCATTTAACGACAGATACGACCATTGGGACTGCATCAAAACATACGCATACTCGTAAAATGTTATTGTGTCATGTTAAATGCACATAATGTGTGGTGTTTTTTTTAATTCGAATTCTGTATCGTAATTATATGTCATTTAATATCAATAAATATATATAATTGTAACTGTGTACTTATTGTATTAATAGTTTTTTATAAATTATTATTAATAGTCCTATTTTGTCAGTCCGAAAGCCGTTGTGTGCCATAAAAATGTACGTAGTAGTAGAATAAGTGTACATCGACTGCCTCGTTATTCTAATAGCTAGCTTATAAGTTCGAGTCCGGGTCGCAATAATAAATAATATATTCTCTGTCGAGAAATTCTCAGTAGCAGGCCGGAGTCCGAAAACTTGAAGTGCTTACACTCCTGTGCCTCAAAGTACGTGGCGTCATTCATTCTATGCCTCTTTTCGGTCCCCATGAGTTTGTGCACTGAAATATATCCTATGCACTTGGCACCCTTAACAATGGCTGAAATCGGTTAAGAGAAGATCATTATCAGTACTGTTTAACGTTTTTAATTGATAATCCAAGGGAGATGATTGAGTGATCTCCTTGAGAAGCCGCAAAAATAATGAATACGAGCGAATCCGCCATCGGCCGCTAATATACATTATATAATATGTTAGCATATTTATAAATATTTATTATAATTATAAAATACTGAATTAAAACAACTCTTTATCAGATGATTATCTTTAAAATTAAGTATTTATAGCCCACAATGGCTACGTGTGCTTTTAAAACCGCAAGAAGACCAGCTCGAGTTGAGACATTTTTTTCTTCTTAAAACAAATTGACCGAAGATCATTCTTTTGTTTTTTTTTTTTAATCTTTTGCAATAGTTTAATCAATTAATTCGGTGTATAAATTGTGTTTCCTAGGGAATTCAATCAGGTAACCACTAGTTCTGTGACAAATTCAGAAAAACAAGTACGAACCCAAATAGGCAGGTGCGCTGTCACTTTAACTATAGAATTAAATTAATACTTTCAATAAGGCATTGAGAAATAAAAGCCAGCTTATTTTTAAGGTTGCAACTCGCATATGATAAAGCCAGATGCTTGAGGAATATTTATGAATCTTGGCTCTATGCACCTGGCGGCACATCTGTCTCGCTACCGGGTAACGAGTCACACCACTACCTGCGATCGGAAATATATTCATTAGATTTTAAACTTCGTTGTAATACTTTATTCGTTTTTCTAAAGGTACGTGTTACGAAATAATAGCAGCGTGAAATAGCTTCATTTATTTTCTATAAAAATAAAGCTATGTAATATTCAGTTAATATAGTCGACAATAATACATAATTATTAGTTAATATTTAATATACCTACTCGTAGTCAGCTAGCCCCAACCCTTTCCCGAGTATAGTTCACTTGTATCGTGTAATATATTACTTTAGTATCCTGATCAATGATAAACAATAACATAATATTTCCCTTGAATGGCTTAACAAATGCACTGTATTTAAATGCAAATAATATTAAACTTCAAATATTATTACTGATATCATTCAAATATGAGAAATAATTTTAAGTTTTAAAGAGATCTTCACTTGAAATTTTTTCTTTAAATAAACTAATAGACTAAAATTTTTAAATATAAAAGTTGTGCCGAGACTAACATAATTATTATTTTTTTCATTGGAATTGAGAGAACTTAACTAAATTAAATATTTCATAATAAAACGTCTTAAAAGTAACATCTTCAGTTGTCTTAAATCGCAGCACATCTCCATATCAATAGAACTTATGTGCGTACGTGTTTTAATATTTTTAATTAATCTTTCAACTACACGCAATAAATGACATAAATGTGCTGGTCGTATTCATAAATGTTATCAATGTTTCAGAATGGTAAAAAATTGAGGTTTATATTAAAATAATCGGACATATTTTATGTCGGAACGTGATTATTCGATAGTTTCAATATTTGATTTGTTAATAGATTAACTAACTGTACTATTTCCCGCAAATATTTGTATCTATACATTGTAAATAAACGTCAAATACCGCAAATTGATTCGTTTATTAAACATCGTGGTCAATTAATACTATTGAAAGGTAATAAAAATAGTATCTATTTTTAATAAAAATTGTATTTTAAGTAACTGTAACTTGTTATTTATTTTGTAAACTGTGTAATCGTTTCTCGATTACATTTATTTCGCTTACATAGTGCGGTACCATTTTGCCAGACAACTGATGTATTTTTTTTTAAAGGATGTAGCAGACTTATTCTGTGTAGGTTCATACATCATGGTTGAAAAGTTGTGTAAATACTAATGATCTGCGTTATATCACAGTTATATAAGAAATATTTATAAATATAATATGTAAGTTAAAAAAACATTAATTTAATTTGAATATTTTTTATTTTGGTTTTTTTGGACCATTTCTAGAGCAAAAGGTATTACTTACGCCCGATAAATTCAATGGCATCATTTAAATATAAATTCAACTTATGATGAGTATTTGGATAGTGGACAGAATTATAGACATTAAGGCCTACTGACGCATAGGTTGCTGCCATCTGTCCGATACCGGATTGTTCAGCAGGTGTACGCAAAAGCCACCTGTCATTCATTTTTTGCTTGAAGCCTCTACAGTAATATAATGCCGGAACCAATCTTGAACACAAATGTGCGATACTACAGCCACCGTCTATCATCTTCATAAATAACTCGATGGAAAATATATTTTATCCAATAAATAATTACATTAATTAAACCTTACATTTGAAAATCTATTGGCAATTTCGAATCTTTCCTGAAAATACAAATATTATATAATACTTTTAAGTGGATTTAGGAAGATGGACTTGACTACTAGGAAATTTACTGTCTTATCATCTAGATGATATTATATACGAAAGTAGAACATATACTAATAATGAATCTGATCATTTATCACAATATAAACAAATGGAATGTGCTGTGGAACGTTCTAGACGACTAACATTACAATAGAAATTACGCCCTCAAGACTTTTGTGTTTAACTGATTAATTTCAAGACAATCGAGATTTTAATTAGATTAAATAATACTACGCTGCAATAAATACCTATGTTAAAAAAATCTGATAAAATTAATTATACTTATTTACATTAGCCTTAAATAAATACAAATATAAATTAAAAATTGTTACTGTACAAATCGTGTGGAATGTTGGCAAGAATGCTAGCAGCATTTAATAAAATAATAAATGCAAAAATTTTATAAAATTGCATATACAAAAATACCATATATAAATCTATACTACTATATAAATCTATTGGTACTGTCTGTAAATTTTTTTTTCACCTAATTTTGTGATAAATATACGTTTTATGATGCAGTGATTCAGATTATACTATTTTTTCATTTTTGTCTGTCTGTCTGTATGTCTTCTTATAACTTAAGAACGGCTTGACCAAACTTGATGAAAATTGGTACACACAAAGAACGTGATGGCGCAAATGTTAGACCATAATATATAAGATCGGTAAGCCCTACGATATCTTATGAAAATTAATTTCAAATCGTTAATTACGTATTTCTTTACCAGTAGCCATGTGTGTTTGTGTGTGTATTATTATAGTAATAAAATAATTTATTATAATTAATTAATTATACGCTGGTGAAGCCGCGGGGCACAGCTAGTAAGGTATAAAGTCTTAATACAAAATTATTATAGGTTGCAAAATGAGATATTTTTAATTTAGTTATGCCCCCGGAAATCCTAGCTCATATTTGTTTTGTCATTATTATAATTGTATGAAACATGTATAATATACTTAAGTTTATAATCATCTTGTTTGTTTAAAGTTATATTATTACTATATATTTCACATGATGAATTATATACTTTTTATAGAATTTTCGATCATTATTTCATAAATACCGGTAGTAGGTACCTATAGTACTATAAAATTACATTAGTATTATATATTATTAGAAGGATTTATTTCTAGTATAAAAAATATTTTGCTGATTACAAAACTTTTTGGTTAACCCACTTCATAAATATATAATTTTATTAAATACCTATACTACAGTTTTTTTAACTTCTACTGCAAAGACCCCGTGATATCCCATAACTTTCGATTATCTAATTCTTTGCGCTAAACAACGCAATGCGTCTCTTGCCCGTTTCCACCCTAAATTGTTTAAGTGTCATTTGGGTGCGCCAAATGCGGGGGCGAGAGATCCCGCGGCCAAGCCGTGGGGCGGGCCACGCCACACGCACACCGCCTCGTCATCCTTATCAAACAAAACGTAGCGGGCCGTGGCGCACACGTGCACCAGAACGCGCTCGCTCTCGACACCCGCTCGCCCGTTACCTCCGCCGCGCCGGCAGCGAGTCGCCAACTTCCCTCGCTTCATACTTGCCGCACCTCCCCCCTCTGCTAACCCGTCTCTGCCGCTTGGCGCTCGTTTTGTAATGCAACTTTACTCTAGTTGGGTTCGAGATTGCGTTCGCTGCATGCGTTTCGTAACAACATCGCGTCCCCTTTGTTCTGTTATATTTAACTTTATGTGAAAATGAAAGTTATTCAAATATTTTCGTCGATTATATTGTAAATGGGCGAGGTCCCATCTACCGTTTGTACGATTTACTCGAAAGTCAAGCGCGCAGACTCCGACTCGATTGGGGCGCTGGAATCAAATAAATCGCGTGTTAACAAACTTAAGATTACGTCGCCAAGCTCCAGTCGCTAACTTGCAGATGTACTTCCTTCCGTGGATTATGGGTACCCATTGACAAATATGAGCGGGTAACGGTTTTGGCGATAAGGACCACGCGAAGCCGGCCTTTGCTTATATTTTTCTAGTGTGAGTTGTGGTCGGTGAGTCATTACGGTGAGATGTGAACGGGCGAGGAATGATGGACGTGCAACTAAGTGAACAGACTAAGTGGCATCGTGGAGGCTTCCTCTCCACACTTAACAGAAGTTTTCGCCTGGCCACAAAGTCTAAAAGCCTCACCAGTTCTCCTGTGGAGAATAAATCTATTGAACAAAGTCTGGATATGACTACGCCGGTATGTAAACTAGTTCGTGTTTCAAACTAAACTCGATTGTACCAATAGCGTTGATATTTAGTTATAATATAATAAAGATAAATAAAAATATTATAATACAAGACTAGAGTTGGAATTTCCATAGTTTGATATAAAAATATTACTTATAATATAAATTTCATTACAAACAAATTACTTAGGTCAGATGTAAAAATGAAAAACTTAAATTACGTATGATAATAACAGAAAATATTTTAATAACAAACAACCTTATACATTTAAGACGTGCCTTATTATTTAGAAGATATACTTTATGCATAATTAAACAAAGCTACCGAGGTTCATTGTTTCAAAGACAATGCATTCCCGACCCATGTTTTGGGATGTTGATTTTTATGTTCGTGGGTAATTAATTCATCATATATAACTACTTGAGAACTATTATGTATACGCATTCATATTAATAATAATCTACTGCTACATACATATCATAGAATTCATTGCTTGGGGGCCCAGATAAGGGTGTCTGCTGATAGTTGTTTATACGATAGAAGTGGCACGAAATCACGAATGTATTTACATTGTTAGTCACATGGCTACTAAACTTAGATGCGCATGCGATGTAAAGCACTTCCGTAGCGCTTGGCATCTGTGAGCTTAGATACGTGTTTATGATAAATGAAATATAGAACAATCCGTTTACATGTTATTTATCTAAATGATTATAATGTTGCCAGTGACAACACGTATGTATGCTCCTTTCTTTTTAAAGAAAATGTTAATGAATAATATTTTATTTTATAAAAGTATTTTTATAGTATTTTGGAATTTGAAATTTTTGGAAAGATGTTCTTTTACGCGGCTTACAGTATAGTGAAATGACAGTGGCCCAAGGTCACGTCATACAACGAAATAGCGTTCATACAGTGCCAACCAAATGCTACAAATTAAAATCTACGTTTTAAAACATTGGTTTGAGTCGAAAAAATATCGCACAGAACTTCGTTCCTGATGGGGACCCCGACCGCATAACGATTTTTGTTTTGTATTTTATTTTATTTTTAAAGAAATGAAACATATTATTAATGACCGTGAATATATTATAAAATACTAAAATAAAGCTTAAAAGTGACATTATTCCTTCGACTTTTACAAAACTTTTATTCAGCAATACGAGAATAGGCAATATATTTAACTCATTTTAAATATCGTAATATGTTGATATGATGAATAATGCTAGAGACGACATTTCTCTTAAAATGCTGTACAGGGCCGAATGTCGCAAGAAAAACCACGTTATTGGGACACTGATATTTGGATTTCACTGTACAGTGAAATGCAAATAATGCGCTACGCCTGGCTTCAATTTTTTTTATGAAAGAATTATTTTACTTTTAATATATTTTATGAAATTATACATTATGCCATCGTTTAGCAATAAACATGAAAAATAAATCGGATTCAGTATATAATTATTTTTTACAAACGAAATCAAATGTTTTCGTATTGCTTTTTGTTGTAACTGATTATGATACTTACCATTAGACGTTCAATTTGGCTTCAGTTTAATCCCGTAATTTTGGTAAATTGAAATCAGATTGATCATGTAATATATTGATTGACGGATGATACATAGGACTACAAGTTATCTATAAAGCTTAAATCAATTTGGATCCGATTGATCGCAGATTGACCATTTAATAACAGCTATACGTCAATCTCGCGACAGTCATCGTTCGCCCCCAGCTCAGGAATACATTTTTTTCTTTACTATGATATGATAACCAACATCAAAAGCTGATCGAGACATATTTCGTTTATTTAATCATAATTTGCGTAACCGTTGTCTTCTCCGATGCATCTAAATCCGTATATTAATAATAATAATAATGATCCTCCTGACCGATTTCGGCCACGGCGGCCAATCTCAAGGGAGATTAGCCAACTGCGCAGGAGATATTACAGGGCACAAGTGTGTGCGCAAACACAGGTGCACTCTCTATTCCCTAACTCTCATAATCCGATGGGATTATGAGAGTTAGGGAATAGAGACCTTTGTCTGACCACCTCAAAAAGGCTCAAAGCTAAGAACTGAAGATAGATTGGATGTCCACCATTAACGTCTACGCCGAAAATGTTACAAACTAGTCGTAAAATAAATCTGTTTATTCCAGTCGAAAAAATATGTTTTTCAAATTCTTGCTTTTATTTTCAGGGTTTAAATGCGTCCAGTGAAACACCAATAACATTACGACCGCTAGAGATTGTTGCGCCTCGTATCGACACGTACAGGTTTTCGATGGCTAACTTGGAGGAAACTCAAGATGCTGATTTAGACGCTATTCTCGGAGAGCTTTGCGCACTTGATTCAGAATATGACGAAGAAATATCCAGAGTATCTTCAGGTGGGCAGTGGGCAGGCTATTAAAATATTTAGCCGAATTTAGATAAAACGGCCCTTTTTATTAAAAAAAATACAATATATTAATAAAATTGTACTTGTTAGGAGAAAAAATATCGGTTATAAAAAATACAATTATATTTAAATTATAATTTAATTTAAAGTCAATGCTCAAGTAATAAACATATAACTTTATATTTTTAGATTACTCATCACAAGCAAAAGATAGAAGTGGAGGTGAAAGCTCACAAAGGCAAGAGAACAAAGATGTCAGCGATGGGGCGTCCACTATTGCTCGTACGGACTCCCCTGATAATGATTCCGCTTTTAGTGACACTGTAAGTTCAATGTATGCTTGTTCTCTATTGTAAAACCAAATGAAACCAAAATTAAATTTGAATTTTAAAGAAGTAGTTACACATTGATATTTTTTTTTAATATGTATATTTAATTGCATGATAGTCAATCTTAAGCCTAGAGACTACCCTACTAAGTAGGACATACGCAGCGCATAAGCATGTGCGCAAGCACAAGTTCACTCTTGTAATCCGATGTTATGGAAATTTCGACACGGATGGAAAGAGTTCACTAATTTTTTCATGCTTTCTGAAAAATGGGATTGTAAACTTTGGTCTACTACCGAGAATAACCTAATAAAAGTTTTTAGTGGCCTGACCCAGAATTTAATCTCGAGACCCCGGGTTCTTCTGCCTTATTAGTTTCTAGACACTATAATTACTTATATTTACAGGTATCTATGCTGTCCAGCGAATCATCTGCATCTAGCAGTGCAAGCTCTAAATGTAAACCTATTAAATTAAGTCTCCTACCAAACCAAAAGGTATATTTTTATATATATATATATATATATTTTTAATTGCCTTTTTATTTATATTTTCCAACAACAATGCTTTCGTACTTGTGATCTCTTTTTGTGTAATAGTTTTAGAAAAAGCAAATAGATTTCACCACGCAGCCATGTAAAGTTCCATTTAACGCTTAGCATAATATATGTTTTTAATTATCACTTACCCCAAGAAGATTCAAAACGTCATAGCAACATAAACTTGGTGGGATTAGTTATGTTTAGTTTTGCTTTTTTTTGTTTAGTTTGCTTAGAACTCATAAATACGTTCACAGGATGCGGTTTTTCAACAGAAAGCGGATAAAATCAAGCTAGCTTTGGAACGCATGAGAGAAGCCAATGTTAAGAAGCTCTTCATTAAGGCTTTTTCTATGGATGGCTCATCAAAGAGTTTACTAATAGATGAGAAAATGACATGCGGCTATGTAGCACGTTTGCTGGCTGACAAAAATCATGTCACTATGGAACCTAAGTGGGCGATAGTGGAACACCTACCTGATCTGCATATGGGTAAAACTTTTAATAATAATAATTAATAATCATGCATTTGTATATTTATAAACTCACCTGCAACTTTCTTCTTCACCCCACCCCAACCTCCAACTTATTACAATAAGTTGAGGTTTTTTTTCGCGGCCAGAGTTTAAATGTATTTTATAAAACAAAAACACAAAACAAATCGAAATATCGAATTATTGACGCATACAATATGGTAAAATCGAAGGTCTCATTATTTTTATATACAAACAAATAGTTCCATGATAATCAATACGGCGCTTATACATAGTACCGCAAGACACGGCTTTTTTCTTATTATATATTCAAACCTCTTGCAATATCTCTAAAACTAACTATTTACAAATTATTGCAAGAACAAGCGATATTTTTGTTTACAGAAAAATTGATATTTTTTTTTATTTTGATAAGGATTTGTGATCAATAAATTTAATTCAATTTATACCCTTTTTTGCCATTTGTTTAAACATAAAAATTGACATTTCATATTTATCTGACCTTTTCATAGAACGGGTGTATGAAGATCACGAAATGTTAGTCGACAATCTGATGCTATGGACGAGAGAGTCCAAAAACAAAATACTATTTGCCGAGAGACCTGACAAGATATCACTCTTCCAAACACCAGAGAGGTTTCTCCTTACTGAAGATGATAAAGGTAACTATTATTTGTATCGAACTTTATTTATTGTAAATACATACAATTATACAAAAACTAGCTGTGCCTCGCGGCTTCATAAAATATAATAAATTATTTTATTACTATAACAACACACACGCGCACACAAACACACACACACACATATATGGCTACTGGTAAAGTAATACGTAATTAATGATTTGAAATTAATTTTCATAAGATACCGTAGTGTTTACCGATCTTATATAATCCTATCTTATATAGGCCTATCATTTGCGCCATTACATGTTCTTTGTGTGTACCAATTTTCATCAAGATTGGTCAAGTCGTTCTTGAGTTATAAGAAGACTTACAGACTGACAGACAAAAATGAAAAAAACAGTATAATGTGAATCACTGCATCATAAACCGATTATATATAAACAAAATGTACAGACAGAACCAATAGATTTATATAGTAGTATAGACAAGTTCATACAGAATTTTTTGTAATTGCGTAGATAGTTTAGATTTATACGTCTGCGCTATCATTGTTTATTTTGACGTATCTATTTAAAAACTCCATTTGTGGTGTAAAGTAAAGCTTTTCTGTGGTTTCCTTATAACAGGCTGGTGCAGTGAACAAGACGAACATTCGCGTCAAGTGATTATAGAAGAATTTTTCGGCCAAAGCGGAGCATCATCGACCATCCCATCCGTATCAGGCCATCCTGTACCGCCCATGGAAGGCCCTCTCTATTTAAAAAGTGATGCCAAAAAAGGATGGAAGAAGTTTTACTTCGTGCTACGACCATCTGGTTAGTAATTATATGGTATACATGGTAAATTTACAATAGAATTATTATTAAATATTGTGCTAACATTAATATTCTTAAACAGCACAATATTAAATTATTGATAAAAGCTGTTACGCGAATTGTGTGGCCACACTTTAAAACCGAAGCGCCATAGCCAAGCGAATTTGAATGTTGTTTTATTTACTGTATCACTATAATTATGATCTATTTGCCTTTGTCAATTAGGACTGTACTATTTACCGAAAGATAAAGTGAAGACTTTGAAGGAGTTGGTGTGTCTGGCGACATTCGACACTAACGAAGTGTATTTAGGATTGAATTGGAAAAAGAAATACAAGTCTCCCACCGATTACTGTTTCGCTATCAAGCACCCGCGGCTCCAGCAGCCAAAGAGCGTCAAATTCATCAAGTTCCTCTGCGCTGATGATCAGAAAACTCTGGAGAGATGGATCACTGCTATGCGAATAGCTAAGGTGTGTTTTATTCTTCCATTACTATATACCTTCATATATATAGATTCAAACAATTCTTGTTTTAATTTTTATACTAATAAACTATTAACTAACATGAAATATACGATACAGCACGGCAGACAACTCCTGGAGAATCACCGTTCCCTCGTCGAGGAACTCACACAAGAAGATTTAGATCACTTGGCGCATGCGCGTTCTTGTTCTGTAAGTATTTAATACTGATCAAGATAACCTTTTAAAAGTAAAAGCACTACGTATTGCACAGATATCATTACCAAGTTTCACCATTACTTTGAAATATTAATTTTTGTATATATTAGGAGTAAGGTATCTTAAACGAATTCTATGCACATTCTATCGTATATAATGTAACCAAATAAATAATGTTCGTTGCAGATAACATCGATCCCCACAAAGACAAATGGCACGATGCCAATGGGGGTCAACAGCCCCGCGCAGTCCGCCTCTAGCAATATCAGTGTTGCCAACTCCGATATCAGCAGTGGCAGGTGGGTGTTGCCGTATATGGTTAATTTAAAATTGTAAAAAATGTAAACAAAATACCAAAATATGTCCGTTAAAATATGCTAACAAAAGAGATATTTTTTAATGTGTGTAAGTTTTTTAATTTAGATAAGTTTTTTGATTATCTTTTAAATAAATTTTAATAACCTTAAATATTCAATTTGGAATGTGTGTAAGCTATGCCGCGAATATTATAAAATTCAATAATAGTAACATTTATAGTAATTAATTTAAATATGTACGCTTGCTTATACGACGCAAATGCGAATGCTTATTATATTATTATATAATAATACTTGCTTATGATTTATATTTCTTTGTTTGATGAATGTGCTAGAAATATTTTTTTCTAATACTTTATATAAAACTAATAACTAATATAACTTAAATGCATTTGTTACGTCCGTAGACATTCCCGCGCTTCATCATCTAGTTCCAGCGGGTGTCTGTCAGATGGCGGAACTGCTTCCGAAAGTGCTTTTGACTGCGAGTTTCCTATGGGTTAGTATTTCAAAAATACATATTTTCCTAATGTAACCCATGTATATGTATATGTCAGGTATGTAAGTAACTACAATACATTAGTGTAGCGAAATCTGATTATCCCTATAAACATAAAATAAATATAATATCTCACTCAATATATATTCGCTTATAGTATTTAGATCTCGAATAGCTTCGTTTGATGCTGCATAACAATGATATTTTTCAATTAAACACTGTGTAAATATATGTAATATATATAATAATATTGGGACACTAATGCCTATATTTTGTGAAAAAGGATTTCTAAAAAAGTTTCGATAGAAAAATAATCACAAACTTTTAACCTTTAAAAAAATACACTTTATATAGACCAATTTATTGGTATATGGCTGATTTAAATTTTAAATAAGGCTTATAATTCGTCGTTAAAAATTCAACAATAAATACGTGTAATCACAATTCCTCCTACCTCTCGACCACCGCAACAATACTCGCAACACCGACCCAATGCATTAGCGCCTCGAGTTTGTGTCGCATGCGCAAACACATTTATACGTACTGCGTATAACAAGTAACCCTACTTTTATAAGATAAATGAGATTTAATCATATTTTAAAAATAAAGTGATTGTTTATTGATATAATAAACTCGTTTCAATTTCCTTACCTGCCATCTGTATATCAAGATAGTTCCTTGCATAGTGCAAGAAAGGCTGCTAATGTGCGGCGGTGAAGAAAGCAAAATTTTAATTCGACTCTCAAACATTATATGCTTATAGGTCCATACAAGCTATTAACAAGAAATAGCAACACTAGAATGACACAAACGTACATTTTTTTTACCTTTAGATCAAATTAATTACACGTAATATCTCAACACGCCCGCAACACTTAATCATTATTATCATTTACACTTTTTATCTTGATTGATTTGCCAGATTCCAACCCCCTCTGTGATGCTTTTTCATTATGTTTAAGGCGCTTACGGGGTTGATTTGTGCTCTAATTACAAGTCAGTTCTTACAACACGAAAGACGTGATTCTATCGTTCTTAATTAACGACAAAGTTACTAAAGCTTTATCATAAGTCTCATTTAATTAAATGAAACTCAAACATGAGTTATGACTTCTAGCCAGTATGACTAACAAACAATGATGTTATTGTGGAATTTGTTATCAATTAATTAGAAAAACCTTTAATTACTATTCAGGTACAATAAAACGAAAGCCCTCAATGAAGCCAAATATACCGCTGACGTGGATGACCCGCCAGCTGAAGGAGATGGCGGAGAACGAAGGCGATGCAGACACGGGTGACACGGGCACGCTAACTAGGCGGACTCGACCACGGGACGACTCCACGCTTAAACGACACCATTCCACCGCTACAGGTTATTACTTATTCTTTTCTTCATGTACATAGAAAATATAATTAGTTAATTGGTAAAGAATTTATCTAATAATATTTGAATTGACCGTTCTAAGATATTGCTCATATATTAATCTCAAGAGTTTACACTGCTCTACGTATGCAAGTCTTCTATATAAAAAAGTAACAGTCTATGAATGACCCTCTGCTGTGCTAAGGCCTCCTCTTCTTTTTTGAGGTGATGGTTTTGGAGCTTTTTCCACCACGCTGTTCCAATGCGGGTTGGTGGAATACACATGTGAGATGCAGTGTCTTATTCCGCAGAATTTCAGTGAATTATGACACATACAGGTTTCTTCACGATGTTTTCCTTCACCGCTAAGCACGAGATGAATTATAAATACAATGTGCTTAATGCACAGAAAAATTCAGTGGTGCTTGCCCGGATTTGAACCCACGATCATCGGTTAAGATTCACGAGTTCTAGCCACTAGGCCATCTTGGCTTTTATTCTATATAAAAGTTTTATATAATTCTGTCAGTGTTAAAATATTATTATTATTTATAGAATCTTCTGATACGCCCATCTATAGTACCGGCAGCGTTGTTTCAAGTAGTCCAGTTCGGCACCAACCGCCGTCTCCATCCTACGGACATTATGAGACGATTACGCGAGACCCTTACCGTAGCAGCGTCGAAACCGCCTCTTCTCTCTATGGCTATACTATTTATGATAAAACTCAACAGCAGCAAGATATAACAGCGGTCGAAGATTTGCCACTGCCACCTCCACCGACAGATGATGTTCCAGATGGAATGTTCAGTTCTACTCTTAGCCTAGACTCATTACCACCTCCGCCACCTCCACTGGATTCTATAGAAGATATAAGTGGCTCTCAGCTTAGTCTTCCACCACCACCTCCCGAACATGCCATGGAAGCCCTCCCCGGGAGAGTGCAGGATATCGTCAGTCAACTTACGGCCCAGCAAATAGAACAGGCTGCGCGCGCAGGACAAAGAAATAGCAATCGCTTATCTGATTCCAGCCGATCGTTTCCCCGTCAACCTTCACTGGATAGTGTTCATTCGGAGGCTTCAAAAACTTCTTCTCTCCATTCCGATAAAAGCATTTACGGGACACAGAATGTAGCGTATGGGGCTTGTCTAGTTGAATTACAGACTAAGAAACTAAGCAATGGCAGCCCATCTGTACAAAAGAAAACAATGGACTCAACAACTAAGGAACGGACTAGTTCCATTAAGAAAGTGAATTTCGCAGATGATTTACCAACATCATCTGAAAAGAAAACCAAAAAGATCACATTTAATTTAACAGATGCGCCGCCCTCGCCCCGAAAACCACCACCACCCAAACGCAATGAAAGTACTCGGTTATCTTCACCAAAAAAACTTGCAGATTCTAATAGCAATCCTCCCAAAGAATTTTTAAAAGATTTACAAAGAGTAATGAGGAAAAAATGGCAAGTGGCGCAGAAATGCAAACTTGAGCCGGCTACGACACCACATGAAGTTCTTGGCTTCAGGGAGTATCCACTATCAGATGATTACAAGGAAACGAGTGTCTCCATGTGGGTACAGGAACATTATGGAGGAGGGTCGGGTATCGAAGATCCGTTTTATGAGAATGTCTTCGGCCGGGACGCTCCGCCTAAACGTGAGGAACCCAAACCGATAAAGAAACGTCCCCCACCGGCACCACCGCGCCGAAGTGACTCCACTCATTTGACCACTCACCCAGGACTACCCACAGCGACGCACTCGTCCCTGGCTGCGCATCCTTCAGCGGTACAGCCGACCGCTTGAGACAGTCTTAATATTTCGATCGCTTTGTGCGGGTTCCCGTGCCGTTTGTGTTACGCCCCTAATTCCAACGATGCCTAAAGATAATATCTTTATGAGCGTTGTAGTGGTGTGAAGAACACAGTGAAGTTTTAGCGAGCTACCTAGGTACATTATGCACTTTCTCATGTTTAATCATCATATACGTCAGGAATAATGCGTTGTAGTACCAGTGTATTATCCATAATTGCGTAAATGTAGTGATTTAATGTAGTGATGAAAGTTTTAACCGCTCTCTGAATGTAGCCAAATTGTGTTCCGTTCGTGTTAGAACATTGAGATTGGACGGTGGAGTATTCTAATTTCATTATTATCTTAAAATAACAAGCTCTGTTCTTTGTAATGTGTTAAAATGTGACCAACTGAAGAAATAAATATGTTAGGTAAGTTTGGAGCAAGTTTGACGTTATTGAATGGCGGTGCTATTATGAAATGATAAAGTAAGGTATGTAAAATTTTGCTGGTCCAATTGTAACAAAAAAATTGTACGAGAACTTGATAAATGGCCTCAACGCACTGACTTATTATTATTAAAGTTAAATAGGTGAAACAAAACCTTTACTATTATTGTTTATGGCAAAATATTATAAAATTTATAGAATATGAAATATATTTTAAAATTATATAAAATTTTATTTAATTATTGGCTATTTCAAAGAAATGGTGCTAATTTTAGAAGTGAGCAAACTGTACCCATTGTTACAAGTGGACTATGCAAGACGTATTTATTAAAATTAGTTGGGGTTTTGACAATTTTATATTATGTTCCTAATTTTATAAATGAGCAGCTCCCGGCATAGACAAGACCGACAAACAAGCAGAGTTGCCAGTTATACAACAGTTGAATTCAAAATAATTTTTTTTACTTAAAGTAAACTTTGATTTGCGAATCTCATTAGTTCCAAATATTAATCCTTTATAACTTTTTTATCATTTCTAAAATGAGCGAAAACGATAAACGAACGAATAACGATTTTTAAACCTTTATTCAAAAGATTTAACCTTTAAGATTTAAACCTTTTTTCCTCTATGGCAACTCTGTATTATAGATAATAAAATAACATCCAAACAATACACATAAAGTACGTAGTATCATGGTAGTAAATATTTTATGGATTTTTTGTAGGATTTTAAAAGTTTTACTATAAAAGGCAGGCACCATATAAAACCGGTTTTTATATTGTTACCCATTTTATAACAAAAAAAAAAAAAACACATACGCGTGTTTATTTAGAAATATAGTATTCCTAATTTGTGCCATAGTTACAGTATACTTTAATGTTTACATTTAGATGATAACTTACAATATAATTTGTTTAATCAATGCAAAAATGTATCCATGAAATAAATATTTTGCAATGGGTAATTGTTTTTGAAGAAAATTATATATATTAAAAGTAAAATTTTGCAACATTTAGTGTTAATAATTTTTTTATTATAAAATATTAGTCACAACAATGAGGATAATCTTGAACTCATATGTTAATAAAATTTGAAAGATATGAACACAGTAGAAACTTTTCAAATTAGTGAAACATCTGAGCTAGTTTGAATTTCTTATGAAAATGATCTCATTCCTACGGCATGCTTTTATAGATTTCTTTCACTGGGCTGTGATATTGTCCAATTTGATTGGACGCGCGCTGACATATTTACCGCGATCCGTTTATAATTATATAACGAAATATCAATTTATTGATTTGTCATTAAGAACACATTGTGTCCTTTTACAAGATAATTTACGAACCGTCCTCCTTGTCAAATTGGCGCATCTTATTTCATAGCACAGGGATTGTTTTTTATACGTGGAAAGAAGTATTTAAATTAAATATTGTAACGGCGTTTTTTTCGGTTGTAGGTAAACGTCTTATTGTGACGAAATTATTTTCTATTCGTAAATCGAAATGATGGCCAAATGATTTAAATTACGAATATTATGATAAAAATTAAGGTTAGTATCTTTAAATAGTCAAAAATATAATTCTCACCTTTAATATTGCGTTTTAATACTTTGTAATTCACAAGGAAGTGGTTGTGCTGTATCCCCAAAGCCTTAATTAATGTAACTGGATCAAACATTCAACCTCTTGCGCATTTGTGAGATTCAAAGACCACAATTCACATAAGGCTAATCCGCACTACGAAAAAAACCCTGCATGGTTTTATTTTCGTATTTCTATAATACTTTGGAATCTAAAGTAAACTCAATATTCTCTTTTTAACGTGCGCTTTCTAAATCTGCCTTTTAATACAATTTTGAAGCGGTGAGTTGTAGATTTAAAGTTTAGTCATGTTATGCATTGTAAATACTCATGTCTCGGCCGAAAATTGCACAGTACTGAAAAAAGCGAGTGATTTATTCGCAGTCGTATTAAGTGGAATATATTAATATAATATTAGTACGTTGAATAAAAACCACGACAATAACATCGCGAGACGTGATTTCGCAGTGCGGCTTATCCTTAATCCTGTCAAAGTTATTAAAGATTGTGAATAACAGAGTCTGTAACGAAGTGTACATGAATTAGACAAAAATGAACAAATCGTTATGATTGAGGATTTTACATTCCGTAATAAATAATCATCAGACAGTTATGTTATATTGTTGATATAATTGTTGGCATGAATTATAGAAAAAAAACCGATTTTTCTTATTTATCGCATATGAATACGAAAATTGTATCTACATTGTGTCAGACTGACTAAATCATATACTGTAATAGCACAATGTACATAAAAAATAATAATTAAGTGTATTTTTTGCTATTTTACGAATTAAGGAAGAAAATAAGTTCATTCGTAATTAATTATTTTATTATATATCTTTTTCTTTCTCTCATCACGATCATTAAGGATAGTAATTATTGTTGCAACCTCAAGTAATATTCTAAGTAAAAGTCCATCCATACAAATTATTCAGCTTGTAAGACTGAGAAATCATCTTTTTGACAATAAAATTGCGTCCAGAAAATGTTGCGACAATTTTTCGTAAAAATATGTCTAAATGATTCGCCATTATACTTTCGAACAAGAGTGTGTTTACTATTACAGAAAAAAAAAAACAAATATCTCTTATAGAAAATCTAAGATAAGAGAAAGTAATATTATTTTGGTTCAATGTTTATAAATTAAACAACACTTGAAAAGGTTTTTAAAAAACGAGTTCTATAACGTTTTTATACTTCTCTTATTCGACAGCAAATACAAACGCGACTGTCTTCTTTTTCGAACGTTATTTATTTGGTGAAACAGAAAATGTTGAATATTTTTTTTACTTATTAGAAACAGCTTTTTCACCGTGCGAATGATATTCACTAATTCGTTATAGGACTTAGACTTTCCTATTCATATAGAGTTTAGAAGGAATTCACAAGTCTAATTCCAGATAGTCGCCTTTGTTTATACAACTCATTTTTACACTGTATTGTAGCAACGTGAGCCGTTTGCTAATAATGTAATTATCTAATTTGAAATAAATATGCATGGAAAGTATTTGAATGTAACAATATCACATACAATTTGCTACACACACACTGTCATTTGACGCACCCTCAAGTGCGCATGCACATCGTATAGCTTAATTAACTTGAGCCACAAACGTATCTTCGTTATTCGATGAATTGTTGTGCCTCAAGCTTATTCATCTCACTTTTGATTGTCGCACCAGTGGAATGATTTTATACGCATTGTAATTGTAATCGAATATAAACGAAACTGTTATGATTACGCTTTATACTATAACACAATGATTTATGTTGCAATATTATAGTACCTAGTAAAAGTGATAATTCATATATATATATATATATGTATATCATATCTGTACAGGTGGAAACTGGATCCTCTGCAACTGTAATAGTTTAAGATTTCAATTTACCACCATTTAAAAGTATAAGGTACTGTTACAACATTATAATTTTGTCGGCGTTTAGATAAAAATGTTTAAATAGGTAAATGTCGTTTGTGCACCGCCTCGGAGTGTTGTGTCGACTTTCATGGATGGTATTCGTATGATATGTACTAGACTAAGTATTAACAACTTTTACTTACATTGACGTAGGAATATATACATGTTTTATGGTCGAGGATTCAATCATGAACATCTTAATTTGTCTCTAGCTTATCTTTTGTTTAAATCGCTATGAGACAGAAGTAAGATATGTGATTTTAAATTTGATTGAAATGAATATTGATCGTATCAACCTCGTCGGATCTTAAGTCCGTTACAGAAATTTGAAGTAATTTTAAACTAATAATACAGTTAATAATCCTTTACACTGTATTCATTTTGATAGAATTTGTACGAAGTGAATAGATAATTTCACTTAAAGTAGAGTAAAAAGAAAAATATTACTTTTTACAAAAAGTTTCCGTTTTTAAATAAATAAGTATTAATTCTATTGAAATATACTATAGAAGTATACAATGTAATAACTGTCCTAAAGTTTATTGGAAGAATTATGTTAACGTTGATACGGGTTACTTTTTTCAATCATTGGCATCTATTCTATAAATATTTACGTTTGAGAATGATTTAAGTAATCACTTGTAACGCATTTACTAGTATTTTTAATTGTTTAAATTGTACAGATGAAAATAATTATAATTATTCTTTGTATATTTTTTGAAATATACCGGAAATACTAAGTAAAACTCAGTGTTTTTTTTTCCTTTAGACCTCGAATCGACAATAATATAAAAATCCCGCTTTTTAGCGTCCCTTCTAAAGTGGGGTTATACAATAAAATTGCTTACTTTTATTTGATTTTGTAAGGGTAAATTTGTAAAGTTAAATATAAAACATTGTATGTAAACGACGTGCATTTTAGATTAAATAGTTGTGTCAGATAAAAATTTGTTATTGTGACAAACATGGGATAATTAATTATATTTACAAATTATCTGGAGCTATATTTTGTGCTTTTAACATTTTCTTTCCGCGATTTTACACACCTGTCGCGTGACATGCGAACTAAAAACATACGTCAAACATATTTTTATATTTTTGACTGCGGGGAAAAGGTTACAACGCGTATTGGCGAGCCGGTTGGCGTGGTTGGTAGATGCTTACCTTTCGCGCCGCAGGTCGTGGGTTCGATTCCCACCCAGGACAGACATTTGTGTGCATGAACATGCCTGTTTGTCCTGAGTCTGGATGTAATTATCTATATAAATATGTATTTACAAAAGAAAAGTAGTATATGTAGTATCAGTTGTCTGGTTTTCATAGTACAAGCTCTGCTTAGTTTGGGATCAGATCAGGCTTTGTGTGAATAATGTCCCAAGATATTATTATTAATTATCATATACATATATATATAACTACATTTTTCAGAATAATTTGTATAATATGTGCAGCATGAAAAAAACAAATTGAATATTGCCGGTCGTTGTAGATAGAAATGAGATTGCACACTGAGAGACGTGTAAGGAACACGAGAAATTATTTGTAATACACACCAGAAAATAAAAAAATAATTTTAAATGGCTATGGCTGTATATTGATGGTACCGTGCTACGTATGTTTTTAAAAGATAAAAAGAGGACCTATTGTCTGATGATTAATAACTATTGGTTACATTACAATTGTCAAACATCATTGAACATATTTTTTTTTAATTTTTCATATTATGTGTGTTTTATATACATACATAAATATATTTTTAAACAAACATGGAATCTGAAGGTACTTTTATTTATTTATTTAATAAAGGGTGGTTTCCACTTCCTTTTCTAAAAAAAATAACAAGTAATAAACGGAATATTGTCGGAATCAGTGTTTAAATTAACCGCTATTCATGAAACTTCATAAAATTCCTACGTTTCTTTTTTTAATTTTGTCATAAAAATAAGATAGTGCGTGCCTACGAGTAGGTAGGTAATTAAATTGAGCATTTTTTTCCAACAGTGGATTGCAACTGCATAAAGATAATTGGTCACTTAGATGCTGTGAAATGGCCTTTTATTCCGAGAAAGTATCGACCAAGTTCAGGTTCACTTTCCTTGGCTGATTGGACTCAGAACCAACACATATGGCTATATTACGTGGAGAGCTCAGACGGATTGATCATAGAAGATGATGTACTTAAGTGGGTGTTTAATTTACAAAAGAAAAATAAAGTCCATTTTACAATTACCTCGATATTATATCTATCTATTTCTATCTATTCAACACTTTGTTATTTTTACAAATTAAATAAGTAGAAGGAAAGTACTTAATTGAAATAATAGCAGTTAATATTTAGTTAAACGTTGTATTCACAGAATAAATACTTCCTATCTTTTCCAGATCTACCCACACTAAATACTGGTCAATTCACGATGTTCAGCGTTATTTTCTGGGAGAGCACCACTGCGAGCAAGTTCTCTTCACGTACCAGTATCCAAATTTAAAGATGCCAACCACTCTGGGAAGTTATTTATGGCAAGCTAATGCAGCACTTAAGCTGCCGCCAGCGCTTTACTTGAAGGAGCTTCATATGTCCTTGGAAACGACGTTAAAGGTAGAAAGAAATTCACTGGACCGATATACTTTGAGACCGAGTTAATCTTAAGTTTTTGAAAGTAACCGATTGGAAATTATTGAAAGGTTATCGTAATCACAACGTGGGTTTTATTGAATACTATTTGCAAAATGGGATTTTCCAGCGCCAACCTCTCATCTCATTATTGCCGTTCGTGGTCTGTCAGTGTGAGAGTTTTATTAAATAGATTTCACAAGCTGATATGAAGAAAATATATAGTTTTCAAACTATTTTATATTAGTGAATATGGCCTAAGATCTTCATATTAATTTAACTCAATAAAATAAAAATATTATCAAATGAAACTCTAAAAATGTTAAGAATATTATATTCTATATAAATTAAATCGATTAATGTATTAACAACAGAAAATGGAAGCGGATGAAGTCCAAATTGATCGACTTATCTTATCAGATCAGTTAATTAAAATAAATCGACTTGACGATTTCAAACGGAAGACGTTCTTAAGACTCCTGCAGAACATAATCGGGTAATAAACTTTATAACTTATGGGTTGCGGTTTAATAGAATAAATATTTTTTTATAACGAATATCTCCTACCGCAATCAATCTCATTAATTAACCAACTCGGCGAGAGATCACCAAAAGTGAATATTATATTAGCATGAATTACGGAACGATAGATAAATTATACTATAGACACATATACAACGAGGCAGTCGTAATAGGAATTATGACACGACTACAAATTATAAAAGAACATAAAATTCACGCTTGTCAGGTAGTCTAAATTTGAAACAGGTGAAACCGCGAGGCGCGGATACTTGTTTCTATATACTAAAACTTTTTCCGAAACGCACTGTGTTTTCTTGTACAAGTTTTATGTATGTTTGTTTAGTGAAACTAAAAACCCGCTGAGTTTGTTTCGCCGGTTCTTCTCAGGTCTGAGGTGCTTATTTCCGAACCGGTGGTGAATTTATGACAATCAATAAGCAAGTGTATCATTTCTACATTGAATAAAGATTTTTGGCTTTGACTAGACTTTTCGGATAGGCATTACAAAAAAAAATTCTCATCGTTTTTTAGTATAGCAGACGTATACAGATTAATAAATGTTTGACATTTCCACATTACCTACATATTCGATATATTCTGTCTTCATTTTTCCCGCTGGTTTTTCGGACGGCTTCTATCACCCGGATTAAGCCTAGCAACATCATTAAGTTAAAATACGTTACATGCGACTTACCAGCATCCAGGAAAGATTACAATTGGTGTCACTGGAGAACTTGTGCTGTAAAAGATTAGAAGGAGTTCGTCTCATTCAACAACTTGCTTGTTTCGTGGCTCACTCGCTAAAGTACCTATTCCTCTGGCGGTTCGTCCTGCCCAACGAGAACCCTATCCTCGTTAATTATAGCTACATCACTGGTAAGTTAATTGGTAGTTTTAAATAACTAGTACCCTTACCCTTAATAGTTTTAGAGGCCCAACTATTAGGAAATACCTATTAATACCTATTTTCGTGAATATAAAATGGGACGTCTCATAAATAGGTTGTTACGTTACGGTATTTCAATGTCTTAAGAAAAGAATATATATTTAAAAAAAAAAATCGACGTTAAAGTAAATGTCATCATTATATAAATCGCGACGTCATAATTATAATGTCAAAATATAATAATTCAAAAATATATTAAGAAATAAATTTAAAAGTTTCTAAAAATTGGAAAAGAAAAACTTTAAAAATGATAATTTGTGGTCCAGCCTTACTTGTGCTTTATCCAAGCCTTAAGTTGGTATGTTTCTTTGTGCCGTGCGCCGCTCTGCTCGGAATGTTGAGTGTTTATTTGGGAGGTCTTTTCTCCTACTATAATAATGTGGCCGCAACTAAGCTGAACATGATCGTAAATACAACGTCCTTTTAAAATATTGACATATAAAAGACAATTTAATGTCTTAAAAATGAAGACCTTTCTTAATAGCACGCGTGGATGTGCATTTTAATATGAAAATATTTATTTATTCACGGTGCTATTAAAACTTTGTGTACAACTCGAATAATCTCTTCCGACGGAGGTTAATATACTATAATCTCTGGAATAACCCGAAGGAAATTGTAATCGGCCTAGTTGCTATGACAATTACAAAATTGTTTGTTCAATATTTGCTTACTATGGCGACCGACGAAGAGAAATGTAAATTAGCAAAATTGTTGCAAGGACTAGATGTACCAGAACTAAAATTACCTGAACGCTGTAATGAGCTTATTAAGGAATTTTACGAGAAATACGATAGTGCAATGGACGATGAGGATCTAGTTTCTGAAACATACGAAAACCCATACGTTCCAGACAGATTATTGTTAGAACAAAATGAAAGGAAAATAAAAGATTTACTTGCAGAGAGTAAACGGTAAGGTCTATTATCAGTATTTATTTATTAAGCATTACCTATATGGAATAAACTTTTTTATAGTATGTTGCGATTCTGTTGATAAGTTTCGCTCATACGACCGTGGTTTCGCTCAAAATTGAAGTATCTTTAGAATAAATGAGTGCGTAAGTGTCATGTAATTACATTCACCAACACGCACACATACGACACGCACATGTTGCAAGTGAATACACATTTCCCCCATAAAGCGAGGAAATTGATATTGTTTGAACTTGAATTATCAAATATATTTGTTTGCATTTAATTAATTTGAATGATTACGTAGCTTGTATTCAGATGTAACAATTTGTCAGACAATAATATTGGACATTTTCATTTTTCATTAAAATTAATCAAACAACGCTGAAAAGTTTTCTGATAGTAAATTGTGATAAATAGTAGATTTGTATGGAATAAGGACGGGATATATAAGAAGAAGCAATCAGATTCGAAGGAAAGCTAAAAACGATTACATTGAATAAATAAGTATTATAATTATATATTGCAATATTATTTATTTAATTTTAGCTTTTATTATTAGAATGATCTTTTTTTAATTTATTTAGTATTCCTTTTATTTTATGTATAATCATAAAGAAAAATAAATTATAATTATTTGAACAGTATTAATGTTTTATATGTAATTTAAAAAAGTTAAAATAATAATTTTAAATAATTATTACATTTTTATTATTTAAAATATAAAGCAATCATGGTAAATATATTTTCTATAGCTGACAACATTTTTATTGTAATGACGACTTTTGTTTACAAATTATGTTTGTTTTGATGAATGTATTTACCTAAAACTATAAGTTGCCAAATAGTACTTACATGTGAAATGTGATTTTCTTATCCTTATTTTTTTTTATGAGTAGCGTTGTGACACTCTTTTAATATACAGTAAATCATTTTTTAATAAACTGCGCAAGACGTTTACTATGACACTTTATCGTGACGGCTGACGTGACGTCAAAATCAAATGTATATATTAAGCCTTTGGGCTACATTGAATGACTTCAATTCGCTTGGGCCTACACTTATGCTTTAGTAATATTAAATATTTCAATTTAAAGCAAAAGAATAACAAGGAGCGATGATGCAAATCTGAATGCCGATCCTAAGCGCCCTTGGCGTATCAATTCGAGCAGAGAAAAGCTTTTACGCGTTGACATTGAATTAAAGCATCACAGAGAGAGAGCTATTCAATCTGTTACGCCGCTAGAAGAAGATGAAATGAAAGATTTAGTAAAAGAATGTCAAGAAGAAACCCTTGTTGCACGTCCCATCGGAGCTGATCGATTAAGAGAGACTGTTGAAGAGGCAAGAAAAAATTTACCAAATTTTTTGTATAGAAATGTTGAAAATTCAACAGCAACTGCAATATTGCCGAATGCTCAAGCAACGACTACAACAAATCCTGTTAGTGTTACACATAATATTCCATAGATTACTTATATCTGTCTGCGATTTCGACATTAGCGATGAGCTTCAGTTCTTCTTGTCAATATTATGTCTTGAAACATAAATAATAAGTGAACCCATTAAAACCTTGATATTAGATTTGTAAAAAAAAATAATGTTTCACAAAATTAATGAAGCCACCACATTAGGAGCCTGTTAACCTAATTATTGCCTGTATTGTGAATGTTTTGTGTGTTTAAAACTTTTTGTTCTGTGTATTCTACATAAAAAACCACACGTTATAAGTTTGTTTTCTTTTTACTTGACTTGTATTTTACTAAGAAGAGTAATGTAGTTACATATTTGTATACGGACGGACAGTTAAAACGCCTTAATCAAATTGGAAAATGTCTTTAAATAATAAAATTAAAAAGAAATAAGTATCTCGCTCGAGAAAGCCTTCATAAAAAGTCTAAAGAACCAAATCGGGTAGTAGTAGTAGTAACAGCCTGTGAATGTCCCACTGCTGGGCTAAGGCCTCTTCTCCTCTTTTGAGGAGTAGGTTTGGAGCTTATTCCAAATTATAATAATAATTACCAATATATAATAATAATAATTACCAAAAAAAACTTTTGTTTGACTTTCCCTGACCATTTATTTATTCAAATTTAATTGATCAACTGTATTCAAAGATAGATAAAGAGTAATTTATATATATATATATTATATATAAATTACTCTTTATCTATCTATACTTCATATATCATATATACTTTTGAAATATGATTTTATTTGTTGCAAATTTCACAAAAAAATTGAAATCTATTAAAAGCATCAATCTTGTTTTTTATCAGACTCAAGAAAGTGGACATCTTGCAAATGGCACATTCTATACAACATTTTTACTTAAATTAGATACAAGTGATTAATGGAAAATAGTTTATTTTTCATATACCTACCTATAAGAATAAAGGCCCAATATACATTAATTTAGGTAGCGGGAAATATATTGCTAGGCCAGATACTAAGCGATGCTTTCTTCGAAGCCTGGCTGAATTAAAAAACCTCCGCGTACTCGCACTAGAGTATGCACATATTGCTGATGGATCTGGAAATGCGCTGCTTTCGTTGTTGCCTATACTGCGTCGACCTCACTTTCGCTTACAGGTGAGGTTTAGTATTAACATAGATAACATAATATGTAGATATAGTAATTAATTTATATAAAGTATTAGGATTTCCAGAACGATATTGTGGTAGTTGTCTTTGACAGTTTAAATCCTTTTTTTTCATCGCCGAGAGGAGCCTAGCTACACCGCCGTATCAGCCATATCAAAGATGAAGAAAAAGCGAAAATATTATACACGTTTGAAAAATAAATTTGAATAACTAGTTTAACTCGTTGATGGTCAAGGCGCTAAATTCGCGTGTCTGGGGGTTTGCTTTTTGGCCACCGGAGGTGTCTTAGTATTTTTCTCAACCGTTTGCCGTCCAATGCTGGATGAAAGCCTCCCCATAGAACGTTAACCATCCTCCTCCTCCTACACTAAGTTTGCCTAAGCAATGTCAATGACTCAAGCACGTGTCGACTCCATCGGCCATCAAGGCGCCTGGAGACATGACCAGCCCCTTCCACTTCAGCGAGCTAATTCTACGCGCGATGTCGGTGACTTTAGTTGTGGTAAAAAAATATTTTATATTGGAAAGTTAAACAATCAATTCTTACCATTTATTTTTTAAAGATTATTTCATGTAAATGTCAAGCAATACGGCCTGGTATATCATCGATAACACGTGTAATGTTGTTTTCTGGTGCTTTAATCGCTGCTGGTTTATCTGCACAAACAAGAGAATTTACGTACCCCTACAAAAAATAGTCCAAAGGCGTCAAATCGCACAATCTAGGCGGCCGACTCACTGGTCTAAAATGTGAGATGAATTGCTCATTAAATTCATTGCGGAATAAGTCCATCGTTGTGTATGCTGTGTGGCATGTGGCACCGTCTTTTGAAATCATATGTCCACCAGATTAAGCTCGTGTATTTTGGGCAATAAGAAGTTGGAAATCATTGCACGGTAGGCGGTAGCTGCTCGGTTATGACGACCATAAAAGGTCGAAGTGCGCAAAACAGAGCACTGATTTTCATAGTAAAATTCAATGATTTGTAAGCGTTGTTGGTTTGTAAGTCTTTCCATAATGAAATGGCAGAAAAAACTACATAACTTTAATTTTGACACATGGCAGAAATCACGCGTGATCTGCCAAAAACAGTGAAACGCTGAAAAACCCAATAGCAAAAATCACTCTATATAAGGATGTCATTTTGTACTTGGTAAATTTGTTCAGTGCTTATGTAATTGAAATAAAACAATATCAAAACAAAGCGAAAAACGAAATAAAAACAAAGTATATCAATGTATCACGAACGAAGCCGCGGTTAGGAAGAAGGGCTCCCTACCAAATTTTGATACAGGGCCCATCAAGAGCAAGCTGCGCCCCTGATCACCGATATCTATTTTTTATATGAATTCACTATATATTTTTTTTCTAAGCTCATTTGTCGTGAAGATCAAATTCCCGGTCGTGTAGACGCGGCGCTCGGCGTGGGCGGGTACGAAATACCCGATACTGCATGGCGTCGCGTCGCTATCATCTGTCCGGACATCTATCTATTTGTGGCCTTATGTTAGTTCTAAAGATACATTCAGATCCGCGAGAACATAAATTTGACTTTCAGATAAGCGACGCTATCATAATTGATACGCTGACCTTTACTGATATAATAAGGAATACGATTACTTTAAAATATCTAACAGATTCGTTTATTTTGGACATTGCTCTGGAATAATAAATTGTGTTATCTTTGTCAGTTCGTATTCGAGACTACGATAATGTCCAACGATTCCTTACGCCAAGCATGCCGCTACGTGAAGTTCATCTGCAGCTCGGCATAGACTTGAAAACCACACAGCGACAGGATTCTGATATGAGCTGTTTCATGCGAATGCTCGCTTATCGTTATGCTAGTATCCTGGGTAGGTCAAGCTTATAGTTTCTCGCGTTAAAAGTGATCATAGCAAATTATCTTTAACGAATTAAAATATATATAGTGAGTGCTCTACTCACATTATCTTTTTTTTATCGTTAATAGGCAAGCGTTTGACCGCTGTCTTGCCTGATGGTAAGCAACGACACGGTCTAGGGTGTAACACGCTTGTCTAGAAGGAACCTGCTTACATTGTACCTATCGGGAAATACAGACTCGGAGAAAGTATTCCACAGTTTTGCGGTGCCTATTAAATAGGATTAGAAAATCTCTATATATCTGAACCGAATTTTAAATATCAATAAAATAGAATTTAATAATGTAAGTTTGATAAAACCTTTTGCAAGTGAATAAAATCTTTATATGAAATATTATTTAAAATTTTATGATTACTAAATACTTACAGTAGCACTCAGTATTCATCAATGGCGTGCTTCGGAGTTGCCATTGCGCCGAGTGATAGAAATAATACCCAATTTGTCGAGGCTTATGTACACGGGTCGCATTTGCGCAACGGACCTGCACGACGCGATCACGACCGTGGCTTGTGGAGTATGCGACAGTAAGGGACCATTTCTTATAAAGTACCTACTATAATTTTCCACATTCATAACATTCTAAAATGCCATGGAGGTATAAACGGATAGTATAAGCAGCATTATTTTTTCCTTCAATGTATAATAAATGTATACTTACTGTATATGTACTTTGACTGCCTCGTTGTTCTAGTGGCTAGATATATGTATGTAAAGATGATGTCCGCAGACTCAGAGGTAGTGGGTACAAATCCCAGATCGGGCCAATAAAGTTATTGGGTTTTTCTGTCGAAAATTCTCAGTAGCAACCCTGGTCTGGAAGTTTGAAGTGTGTACACTCCCGTACCTTGGAAAGCTCGTGGACGGGTTGCCGTTCTATCGCATTACGAGAGAGGGTATATTCGTCAAATGTTGTGGGCCATCTGTATTCATTTTAGTAAATGAGCTTGGCAGTCAGTGTTAATATCCTATCACATTACAAAAAAATCATTTCATATCTCTATTTATGATATGAATTGACATATTTGATGGATTAATGGATTTTCTATATCATTCCTTTGCTTTGACTGACGATGATAGTTATAAGCTAAATTAAGCATATAATACTACTATTAGATGTCAGATGTTCTACGATAAAGCTAATGTTACCTACCTACGCAACACCACGCCTTAGTTATAATGTACTAGCTTAAATGTATGTACATATGTACGTTATAACAATTAGCTATATTGCACGATTCTCTTGCTGCAGAATTGAAAGAATTCAAAATACAAATCCAAGATGATGAAAATAAGGAGACTTACTGGCGAGAGATTGTGAGGAGATACACTGAGGAATTTAAAGATATAATGCAACTTTATAACGTTGATTTTTCACTTAATGTGTACAAAATTTAATTTTAAAATCTTGTTATGTATCCTTGCTCTGACAAGTCAGTTATCAGAGTATCGGTGTCAAAATCGTGATTAATGGATAAATTTTGAGGTAATAAGAACAGGACTTTAATGAATAAAGATTATATTTCTTCATATAAAGTTTATTTACATAACATACATAGTAACTGATAAGGATAGCTATAATAATTATAATAAACTCAGCAGCGGAAGGTGCGGGCACGACTCGCCGGATCACCACAGATTTGAGACAATGGTTAGCAGCTAACTGAGACATTACCAATAAAATTATATTAAAGAAAACATTAAAATAAAAATAATGAATAAGAAAATGATCTACGATACTAGTCGAGTGCAATCTGAATTCTCGGTGATAACAAATAATTAATCTTAACAAAGCAAAAAAATATCATTTATAAAAGAAAATTAAGACTTCATGCTGCGTCTAGTCTAGCTGATAAAAATAGTAACGATCGGTACAACGAACAAAACTGCAATGAAAATTGGTTTCCGAATATTGTTTATGGTGGAAGAACATGTATCGAGTGAGCTGTCTTCGTTTTTATAACTACGGTGTTATATCAGTCTAGCATTTAAATGTTATATTAGTCAACTCGAGTATATGATTGTGTTGTTTTATTGTCGAGCAATCTACTTATACATTATTCAGTACGGCGGTAGGTGTTGGATTTTCGATAGCAAACTCAGCTTTTCTTTTAAATTTTAATAGCTAAGTAATATCCGAATCTCGCAGTTATTAAATTAATGTGTAATGATACGCAAATCTATTTTTTTTTTACATTTACGTTACTTTATCAGTTCAAATATTAGCTGTCTATGTCTATATAAATGAAAACGAGTGATATACAATACGTTAAATATAATATAATCTGTCAACATCTCTCATTGAACTCATGTTTGTTTGTCCGCGCAGCATAACTTGCTAGCCATCGCTAGCTTAGCTTCGCGTCGACGAGGTCGCGTCAAGCAGCGCGCCATGTCAGCCCCGTAAATAGTCCTAATTTAATATATGTATATAATTTTATCTATCGCAATCTTTTTATGTATATCTAATATATCGGCATGTATTGCTGTTATATTTATTACCTTATTGTGAATCTGGTTCTAATGAACTTGGTACACCGGCCAAGCCGGGTTCCTGTGAACGTCGATTAAATTTTAACAATAAATTCATAATTTTATCTATATATCAAAATAAATTATAACTTAAATATTTAGTTTTTAGTACAATATTACGTGTAATCTGTTGCGCAGTGCGACGATTTTTATAAAGTATAATGAGCACAAATGTACAGCTCCTGCCCATAAGACATCATACTTAAGAACTTTATGTAAATACAACACTATCAATTGTTACTTTACTTTACAGTCGCATGTATAAAAACTTCATAGTGAATATATATTTGTACCAAACGATTTGCATACAGATGAAACATTTTAACGACAAACTGCTAGCGGACTCAAGCAATGGGAGGTGAATTACTGGTTTGGCGACAGCTAACGCTTTCGTCCTACGCTCAATATCTTGAACCAGTGACGAGATGTTGATCACGTGTCAAATAGAAATGGGCACACTTGAAGTATTATTGCATTTAAACTATTGAGGGAGGACACATGGTTACCGTAGGTATTCTACGGTATACCGCCACATTCCTACATATGGTATCCATTCCTATTTGAAGAAGCTATGTTATTTTCAATTTTACATTATTTATACTTTATAAATAGACCCAAAATTTCCCATAATTCCCGAATCAAGATATTGTTCGACCACGTTACCTCTTCATTTGTAAACATCAATCATAATCGTAAACAAATAACATTTCAATTCAATCAATTATTTTAACGTACCAATCGATAAACACATTATATCGAAGCGATTTAAATTTAGGTCCTCGATAAATAACTATAGCATAACAAATATTATACAACTTTTTCTAGCTTCTGTTAATTTAAGCATTAAAATATAATAAAATCTATGAGTGGTAAGGGCGCACGGTAGTCTAGAATATAAAAATATAGAAGACGGAGGATCTGTGGTCGGAGCGGGCGGCGGCGGTGACGACGGCAGCGCGCGCCACGGCAGCTGCGTGTACGGCGCGCGCGGCGTCCGCTGCGCGTCAGTCCTCCCCGCAAGACTCCTCATTGTCGGCCTCCTTGATGTTCGTGAAGAATGAAGTCAGTGCTTTCAGCATCACCGCTAGACAAACACAAAGTTATTAGTTTGGAAAATAGAATAAATTAGAATATCTTTTTTAAATATGTAAATTTAGTTGACCTGTTGTTTTTGTTTTTATTTTAAAATGTTAAACATAATACCTTTGCCTTCTGGCTCCTTTTCAGACACTTCCCATGCAATAAAGCCTTCCACGGATATAATGTATTGCTCATGCAAATATTGGAATATTTCTAATGTTAACCCTGAAACATAGATAACTATATTAAGTACGATGTTCTACTAAATATGTTTACATACAAGTAGTATTGCCAAAAGCAAAAAAAAGCCTACCTTGCGGGTGCTCCAGCCTGTGTATTAGCTGCTGAATACCGAAGAGGCAGCTAGCCTCCCTCTGTTCACGCGAATCGCCAAATTCACTAATGAGTGAAGCATATTTGTTCATGCGTTCGTGGCTGAAGTGCGGCACGTCGCGTCCTTCTGTGCCGTACAAAGCGTACTCACAGATAGCTTGCGTCAGTGCGCGCATAAACCAATTTTCGTTGGACGCAGCGCCCAGGTTATCCTTATAAAGAACAAAAAAACAAAGATTATAAAGCCATTTTCTCGTAAATTATACTGTATATGAAATTTACAAATAGCAATAAATTTCCAATTTATTATGCTGTATAAAATGAAACCTTGTTGAATTATATATTTAAGTTAGATATATTACCTCATACCTCTCGTGAATGCATAATTTAACCTTCATATAAGATAAACTAGTTTTTTACATTGTTACATTGAATGAGAAAAGTAATTCTTTACCTCAGAGCCACTAGTGAATGTGCTGGTAATTTAAAATATTGTCTAAAACTATTTAAGACACCAATTTATTATATACATAAAAATGACAAATATCTGAAATCATTTTGAACACAATAATAACTATGCTACTGTACATCAGATCTTGTATTATAATTTATTAAAAATGTTTCGTACTTTCTAGTAGTATAATTATTTACTTTGTGAAACTGATTATGATTTTGTTTTAAAAATACATTACCTGCACCCATCCTCGTATGCAGTCGCAATGTTCGTCGGTGTTCATGAGCTGTAATAGTTTGCTTTGAGTTTCAGTTGGCGTTAGAATTTTTTTAGTTTCTTCACTAGCTTTGCCCCCTTCCAAAAATTCAAATTTGTTATCTTCAATCCATTTTGGAACCTTAAATTTTTTTAATTTATTATGCCAACAATTTTTTTTACATATTCATTTATAATTATACTCATGATTATAAAAATATTAGAAGGATACATTCATTTATTTATTTTTTTAGTACTTTACCTGTTCCTCGGGCATCCATTGCTTTAATTCTAATCCTGACTCCTGCCACTTTGTTTTTACAAATGAAGGTCCCATGCTCTCTTTTAAGTCTCTAATTACAGTTTTTAAGAACATATGGCCTTGATTCGACATAATAATATTTTCACATAATCTAATTAACTGTACAAATGTGATATGCTACAAAGGAAAAAGACAAAATTATTAATGTTTATAATTCTTGACTATTTTAAGATTTTATAAAAAATGTTACACTTACCCTCTTTTCAATATTTGGCGCAATAAACTTTCCTAAATATTCATACAACATAGGGATATCGATGTATAAATCAGGTGCGAATTCTAGAATTTCGTTGATACCCGCTAGGAAATTCTCTGGAGATATTACTCCAGTTGATACGAGTTGAAACAGACTGTTTGCTATCGAATATACATCCTTTGCTGCCCTGTAAATTAAATAAATGAATGGTATGAAAAAATAATTTTATGAATATATAGACAGGGTGTGCTGACTCTAAAACTTACCTTTCTAAGGCAATATTAAGGATTTCAGTGACCACAGCTGCGTGAAATTGTGGTTGGAAAGTCTGTTTGATATCAGTAAAGAATTCATCATCATTAGGATTGACCAGCTTATCCATGATGAGTACTTTAATATATTTCTTTTTCTCATCAGGCAGTGGCTCTTGTGGTGCAGGCACAGTAGGTACAGTTTCAGGAGCAGGTGCCACAACCGGCGCGGTAGGGGCACTTCTGCTGCTAGAGTTAGAACGAGTGACGCCAACTGAGCCCGAACGGCTACCACTTCCACTATCTAAACATACAGAAAACATATTTAAAATAAATTTGAAGAAACAATATCAATTCAAATAAATTATTGGATAAGTTGTTTCTAATATTTGTGGTGTGTGCTTATACTAATACATAAAATATTAATAATAACTTCTAGAGTGCTATGAAGGTGGTTAGTTAACATTCATATGATAACATTTAAAGAATATATTATTGCATATAAATAATTGTAATGTTATTTTTCGTTATTAACACTTTATACAGTACAGTGGACTCATATAGAAGTCATAACAATAACTTAGACATTGTGTACTGAAATGTTAACACAGTAATTATTAGTTTGTTATAGTAATTACAGGTTTAACACAAAATACTCAACATTAAAAGATCGAAAATTAAATTGTAATAAATATTTTCATTTGAGTGAAAAAAAATATTGATTAAGAAAAATTTGGAACTTAAAGCTGCTTGTATGCTTGTTTGTAAAATCACATGTTGCAGATTTACATTCAATGCTCCTATTTCCTCACAATGTTTCCCCTTCGCCGCAGAGCATGAGATGAATTAAAAACTTAAATTGAGTACATGCATGAAAATTCATTGGTAATAGCCATGCTAAAGCCATGCTAAAGCCACTATCTTTGGTTAAGATTTACATGTTCTAAACATAATCATCTCCTTCCTTAAATTCAAATGAGTATAAGAAAGAAACAATATTTATTATGCACTTACTGAAGTCACCTCTGGAATTAAATGTCGATCTTTCAATAGATTTCGAATGATGGTAGCTTGAAGACAAGTCCTTGTTTGCTAAAAATTTATATTAATATTATTATATTAGAAACGAGATAAAGTAATCCAATTCTTAAGTAGCCTAATTCATCCAAATATATGTCAAGAATGTGAAGAGACTAGCAGAAAAATATTTGTCTGAATTACGTCACTTTTCAGAATTTAAAATAAGATTACAAAAAATGCAATCCCTATAAGCATATTTTAATATATGTCTGTTTACCTTTTCAAAAGAACTATTTTTGTGTTGTATTTTATATTATCTTATTATTCATTTATATATATTTTTTTTATATTAGTGTGTAATATAAGATTTAGTTTTACTTACTTCTAAGAGAACTGGGGTCTGCCTGTACATTTTCAAGTACACTATACATATTTTTCGTTAGACTTATCATCAAATTACTATTAATTTGAGCAGGAGTTTTTGTTCCTGAACCCTGGTTCCAGCCAGAATTTTGTGGAGCCAATTTAATATTGCTAAGATTCTGAAATATTTTATAACGTAATTTTTAGAAATGAAAACTCTTGAACATCATTTCTCATGTAAGTTCAAAGTCATTTCTTATGTAATGTGACAATAAAAATTAATACTATTATTTACATAAAGTTTACCTTTTGTGCCACAGTCTTAAGTTTAGAGGTATCTACAGTGTAGTTAGTAGGGCGTGTTGGCTTCCATTGATTATCCATAAATGAATTGGATCCCTGGCGTCTATCTCCACCTCGCTTTCCACGACCCCCATCCTCGCGCCGGAAACCACCACCGCCACCCATTGAAGGTGCATTCATAAGCTAATGATTTATAAGAAATTGAGACATGGGAAAATTTATATTAAAAAACATTTATTATCTAATCATTTCTTTTTCATTTTTACCTCAATATGCCTTTGATGTTGTTCTGCTTCCTTTTGAATTTGATCCATCATCTTAGGTTGTGAGTCAACCACATTCTTAGCAACCCATTTACGCCTTCTCAACTCAATGACATCTTGAAGCATAAAGCGTACTCTGCTACTGATTTTGTTTGATTTACGATCAACAATGTCCTGCATTTTCTTGAAGACACTTTCTAGTTGCTCTTTGACTTCACTTTCTACTTGTTCACCTATTGTGGTTAGCAGCTTGCAAAGGCACTCCAATTTCTCTTCTTCGAGCTTCTCAATTAGATATGTCATACAGTAAACCATAATCTTCGCTGTCAACATCTTCAGTTTGTAGAGCTCACCTGAAATGGTAATTGATATTATATAACTGATAACTCAAAGGAGGATATACACACATAAATTGTAGCAAGGCAACAAAGGAAGCTTTTATTTATCCTCATAAAACGAATAGCTTTGTTTCTTAAGTTATTTTTAATATTTGTTTAATACAGATGTATTTACCTAATAAAATTATTTCGCAATAAGCAGCATACAGGATTAAAATTTAGGTATTTAGGTATGGTTGATTTGTATAAAATGTAATACTGATTGATTATAAAAACAAAACTATCATAAGATTATTTTATATTTATCAGTCACATAAACATAAATGTATTAGTATTATTTATAATAATGATTAAATAATTGTCATTTGCAAAAAACATATAATTCGCCAATTAGAGGAATCTTCAGGCATACAAGCTGTAGCAGGAAATTATCAAAAAATATTATTAACACATTTTAAAAATAATGTGGGACTAATGAGTCGGAATAATAACCCACTATGTCAGATATAAATAACATAATAAATATGCAGTTAGTTTTCGTCATAAGGTAATACAAGCATAACCTTAAAGGTTCATTTGTTGTTTGTTATACGCTCGCGTGATATAAGTCAGTTGACCCGTCATGTCAGATCGACAGTGTGCCATACTATTGTGTATGGTGCATGCGTGAAATTCGCAATGCACTTTCAAATCTGAATAATTTTAATAAAAAACTGAAGTATTTATTTTCATGTTAATATTCATGATCTTGTAAATTGATAATAAACAAAAATATTCCTATTGCCTTGCTAATAATATAAAAAACATTAAAATGATAGCATTAGTAAGTATTCAAAATAGGTTCCATAGTTCCACTCGAAAAACTAGAGAATTGGAAAAGAACAAAAGGAAAAAATCGCATAGCATACTGTAAGCAGTTATACATACAAAACGTTTTTAATTTTTCACAAGTATAATATATTAAACTTTAAATAAATTACCTATAAATCTGACATTTCCTACAGATCTCATTCTGACACGCCTATTCTCTTCTTCAAGTAGTACATGAAGTTCTTTCTTCTTAGCCTAAAAAGGAGAAACAATTATTATAGTTTGCATTGTTATTAATTATTATACACATTTGAGTATAACAAAGCTATCAAAAGGACTCACAGAATCGGTACACTCGGCAAGTTCTTTTTCTAATTTTAAAATATTCTCATCCACCTTGTTAGTAATAAATTGATTCTGACATTTGCTTATAATTAAAGCACGGAAATTGACGCATTGGTCAGGAGCATTATCAGCTGGCACCTGTAAATAACAAATTATAAAATTATTTGTCAAATATTAGTGGAACAAGTTCCTGTATAATTAATTACATTACAGAACATAAAATACAACATGGTAAAATTTTAATACCTTCAGCATAGACAGTTTACTGCACATAGCAGCATAGGCTTCTGAGAAATTAGGCTCATCTATAGCTTTTTCAAAAACTAAGTCAATCACACCCTCTAACCGAGCCTGTGTGTTGATCTCCAATGTCTTTACTTTATCAAGCAATGTATCAAATTTCTGAGGAGTCAGTTTGTTTAGTATACCACGGAACTTCTTGTACAAGTCCTAAAAAATAAATAGATCATATTACATTCATTAGAAACCACTATCAATTCAATAGAATTTTACAGAAGTCGTTTAGTCTTCATTAATTTAGTTTTCATATTCAAAACAAACAAATACCTGAGTTTTGAATTCCTCCTCAGTAAGGTTATCCTTCTTAAATCGAGTAGGCCTCCAGGCATCCTTAGTCTGGTTAAGTTTTACTTCTTCCCTCAATGACAGTGAGACATGAATAACTGGTTTATGAGAGCTGCTACCACTTGAAGATGGGGTTAGTTTCACACTACCTTTACCTGCTTGGAATGCTTTATTAAAAATGTAATTTGATTGTTAATTGTAAGATATTTTTTTGTTAATTTATACTTAAAAATGCAAATAAAAAGACATACCACTTTGAGGCATAATTCTGCCATCTTTCTTAGGTTCCCTGGGAGCATTCGTTCTTGATCCAACACCGGCATTTTTCAAGAAGTTAGGGAAAAGTGCATCATTCATAGGTCTCGATATAGGATTAAATGTCACTGTTTCTTGGATGGGTGACTAAAACAAATTAAAAAATAATATTAATTATTTCAAATTTAACAAAATAATTATCTAGAATTTAGCTATTTTTATACCCTCATAACATTCATAGTCTCTAATAATGGGGCATTCGGTTTGTTCTTTGAGAGAGGATCATCTTTTATCTGCATCAGCAATCCAATATCATAGTATTTTTTGCCAGACTTGTTCAGTGGAGACCATTGATCTAGATTAAAAAAAAAAATACATTAATCTTAATGTAGCCAATAACGAATTACATCTCAAGATACTCTTTAAATACAGAATATTTAAGTATATATATTAAACTATTGAAAAGTAATATCATACCTTCAGAGTACTTATATTTAGGTACAAACACAGTAGGTTCTGAAGCTTGTGAAGACATAGGCTTTTCTGCATCAGCAGAATTATCTTCTTCTTCCTCTTCTTCTTCTTTAGACAAGCATTTCTCCTGCTCTGTACTTACTTTATCAGTCTCATCTTTACCATTTTCATATGATTCAGTTTTATTCATATTAGCTTCATTACTAGACGTTTTATTAGATTTCTTATTATTATTTTTAGTATTTTTTATTGCTTTTTCATTTTTGTTACCTTCATCTATCACCGTCTCAACCTTATCAACTTCACTTGGGTTTCCATTTGCTGTATCAGGGTCTAAAATGATGGGTAAATTAGTCACAATTTATCCATAAATATAACAAATATATATACTATGAAAAGCCGAGATGGCCGGCAAGCACCACTGAATTTCATGTGCTTAATTTGTGATTATAATTCATCTCGTGCTTGACGGTGAAGGAAAACATCGTGAGAAAACCTGCATGTGTCAAATTTCACTGAAATTCTGTCACATGTGTATTCCACCAATCCGCATTGGAGCATCGTGGTGGAATAAGCTCCAAATCCTTCTTCTCAAAAGAGAAGAGGCCTTAGACCAGCGGTGAGACATTCACAGGCTGTTACTGTACTGTATATATACTATTAAAACTAAATACTTTTAAATTAATAAAGAACTAATTTGGAAAACAATTACTAGTCACAAACCTGTTGTGTTATTGTTGAGATTAATATCTTTCATCTTAGATTCAGGATGATTGCGTGCAACACTTGCTATGCTTTGTGTTAGTTTAACCTGAGCTTGGATTGCAATTGATTCTTCTTTTTTAACTGAGGTTTCTTGGGGTAATGGTTGCTCTTTAGCAACTTTTTCAATACTAGCTGATAAAAGTTCTGTGGCAGTGGGTGATGTTTTGACAGGGAATGTTGGTTCTCTGTTTGTCACAACCTCGGGATTGATGTCTATGTAAGATAATTCAGTCTCATTTGTTACTGATAACGGTTTTGCAGCTTTTGTAGTTTCTTTTACAAGATTTTGAGTTATTTGACTAGTTGAAGGATTGATAGCCTCCAGTAAACTATCAACTGAACTAATCTCTGAAAATATATTACAAAAACATATAAATATTGCCACAAATAAATCCTACAAAAATATAAGAATTTTCGCAAAACATAAGATAAAACATTCAAATCTAAAATTCTATTCAATCTATTGTGTCAGGGTCACCACATTTAGCAACACAATATGGTATAAGAAATACACATCAAGTACTGAATGAATTTAAATAACATGAATGAACATTTATGCAAAACTAAATGTCCTAGTGACAACAAAAAAAAAAATCGAAACATAATTATCTGCATTATCAAAGCAATATTTTTAATTTGCATTAGCCACATGGCACTTCTTCAACTAAAAATGGCTTTTAATAATACTTTCACTTTTTAATGCTAGATGACATTATATTTAAAGGTAGATTTACTATAATCTTTATTTTAACCCTAACATAAGCGTTAAATGTACTGCACTGTTCTAATAATAACTATGTCTATGTATATGTATGCATACTCCCAAGTCATACGAAAGTTATTTGCATATCTATAAGAAGGAAATGTCCGCAGTAATAGACGTCTATAATGTACAAATCGAATTAAAGGTCTCGATAAATGGTTAGATAACATTATTTAAATTGTTTTCGCAAAATACGAATTGATTTTATACTGCAAAATGGCAGAGTTCGACCACATACCGAAATGTCGTATGCAAGCTCGCAAATAAATGTAAACTACTATATAAGTGTCAATTAAATAAAGAATTCGCTAAAATCACTGAGACACATGACCACTTTTCGTTGATTTTTAATGTCGCCTATCACTTTTGTGAACCAAGTTCGAAGTCTATAAATAGAGACGTGAGGTATTTCCACGTGGGAGTTCTATCTTGCACAGTACCTGAGAATATTAGACTAAATAAATTGTGGCACAGATATCTTGATTATATCACAGTTTGCAAATCCATTTATTCTGAAGAAAACTCCCAAAGACCCAGTTTCATATGATAACGCAACAATATGGTAAAAGAAAGTCGATTTAAAAGGTCACTCAAGGATCTAAAATGAATTTAGCACTCGTTTCACTTTATTCACTTTTCTTATTTTTTAACTTAGATAAAAAATGGTATTAATAAAATGTTAAAATGAATTCATTAAACTGTAAAAAAGATTGAGAATAATAAAGTTAAAAATATTTAAAACGCAGCCATGCTCAAAGTGACTGTGAAGTAAAAGCCGCCATGTTGGATCGTTCCATGCGGACAGCCGACCTAGTACAACTAGTGTTGTGCGCAGTTACAAAATCGATTTCATCACGGTTCATTGTTTTAGTATCTTGGCGATTTTTTTAATTGCATGATATGAATAATAATAATTTCATTTTTATAATACGGTTTCAATAGAAATACAATACTAATGCAAAAAAATAATGAATAATTTATATTTTGCCTTCATTATTAATAAATTAAAAATATAAACAGTCTGTACATATTTTTTTATGAGTCAAGTGTAATAAGTCAAAAAACGAGTGTAACAAAAATAAAATTTAAATTCGCAATATCAGTTTTCAAATTACATGGCATAACAGTTTACGTTAATTGTACATTTGAAATGTATAAATGTTACCATATATAAAAATCGAAAAACTACTACATGCGAACTAGTAAATTGTAAGTTTTTGTTTTAGGTGAGAACAAAATAAATTCACATAATGTTGAGTACTTTGCGAACGCAAAAATATATGAATTACAGTTTAAGTTTTATGTGTACGTTATGACAATAAACTGTACAATGGAGTAATATATGTGTGTAGTCTAGTATTTTATGCATAATACTATTAATCATTAACCAGGGCGAAATGTTAGTATTCACAAAGAAAATTGCAATGAGCAATCGATACAGTGTATTTTTAGCCATATCAATCGATATTTAGTATTTTAATGTATCGATATTAAGTATCGACAAATATTATAACCGGTGATTTTTACAGTAAATAGGGACATAGCAACACAGCACTGGTCGGCTATTTTGTCTTACGAATATTTTGGTATGTTAAAAAATAATCATGAATGAAGAAAATAAAAGGCATATCATGAGAGTCAAACATTAACAGCTACAATTATATCTTTCAAATACATTCATCTCTGATGGTAAATTCTAATGATTTATACTAGAAATCCTAAGATTTTATCATCCGAGTCATATTTTCACTGACAATCGAGGCTTTAATTCACTATTGGAAAATAGTTTTGTAATCGTCATTTAATCAATTTAAAACATTCTATTTACTTAAGCTGTACTTACCGTCTGTAGTGGGACCATTCGGTTTAGGAATTTCCTTTTCTAGAACATCTTTTATTTTCGGAGGAGGAGGCTTGTCTTTGTCTTCTGATCTCACTCTTTCTCTAGGTTCTCTTATTCTTTGTGGCTGCGGCGCAGGCATGGACAGAGCGAGTGAAGAAGAGCTGGACGCGAGAGTAGACGTGGCCGTCGTTGCCGGAGCAGTAGCAGGCAACGGCGCAGTCGCAGGCAACGCCGCAGTCACGGGAACGGGCACTGCCGTCACAACCGTTTGCATAATCATCGCTTGAGGAACTATAGAACTCACACTATCTGATTGCTTTTCTAATTCATCTTGAGGCACAACTGGTTTGCTTTTGTTTTGTTTTTGTTGCTTGTTACTCGGTAAACTCTTATTATTATCTACAGCTAAAGGTTGAATCGTTTCCACATTCTTCTGTATTTGCTTAATATTGACAGGCATTTTAGGCACTACAACAGGACTGTCCGATATAGCTGAAACTACCGGCGTTTCGTTGGATTCTACGATTTCATTTCCTAAGCTTTTATTTTCGTTAACATTTAAAATTTCAGACTTTACTATATTATTATTAATAGTACTTATTGCATTAGTATGAGGTGGATTAGAGCTTGCCGTTGTAACAGGCACTTCGACGTTCTTAGAAACAAAGTTCGATTTACTAGCACTTTCACTTGGCGAAGGTTGATTCGCTGCTTCGTTCACCATCCTCGAAAACTCCTCAGCAAAATTATGAGGTGGCTCCTGTGTAATAATTATATAAGTATGAAAATATTAACACATTTCAATATTTTGTTATAATCATATTATATATTTTTATAGGCTGCGACTAGATCTACAAACAAGCTATACTAACGATTTACGCACCTTGTACCATACATACATACATACATAAACTAGGTGTTTGACATTATTTTACACTTCAAAATGTAATTTCGTTTTAATTGTAAGGCTTACCAATTGTGGTGTTTGTCGTTCACTAGATTCACCGCTCATATATTGACTATCATTCGCATGTATTTCTGAGAATATATCTTGCTCTGTAACAAATTATTATTATTAATTAAATAACTATATCATACAGATACCAAATAGCCATTAATAAACGCACAGAAGAGTTTTTTAATTTAGAAGAGTAAAGATAGAGTTATAAGTAATATTTTATTATTTATTTATTGTTTGTTTTTGGTATTGTAAATATTAAAGAAATAGATTATGTGTTTTATGCCGGTATATAGAGATTGTAGAGTATAGCTCTTCTATTACTGGTAAAATATAAGATACATTTGTAAGTATTTACATACTACAAACAATCTAAATTCAGTTATTATAACAAAATGTAATCAACTTGTATTCATGCTATACCTCCTACCAAACAATTACCAATTTGTCTTAATTCGAGTAGTTATTTTATGCGCAATAGAAGGGATCTTCTTTTATTTTACTCCTAATTTTATACTCACTAGTTAAAGGGTTTATGATTGGAAGTCTATGGGAAGTACGTTTCGGAGGGACCTGACGAATACCTGAAAATAAAAATAAGTGTTACATCAAAGTGTAGAATATTTTATCTTAACGTATTGACAATATGATACGAATGGATGAATTTGCTGTCATATCAAAATAAAATAAACAAACGGTCTTCCGATTATCCTAATAGCATTAGATAAATGATGATCACTAATAATGTACATATTAATCAACAGAAATATAGTAAGATCAGAAAAAAAAGAGTAATTACTTTCATGGAATACGAATAAGTACATTTAACAAATTTAGCTTTATACCATCTCCTGGTCATTATTACTGTCATCATCATCGTCTTATATTGTCATTCGTTACAATACATTTCGCGTGGCATCTATTTTGTGGATTTAAACACACACATTCATGACAATAATAAATTATAATAACCAGGTATGGAAGGGTGTATGTGGGATTGTGGTTGCGAGTGTGGCAGTGAGTTCGACGCCGAGGGCGCATTTGGTTGCTGCGGAACCAGCGCAGCCGAATTAGCTCGACCACCACCGCCACCCACACTGCCTGCTGCTAACTGCTGTCCATTCGATGGGTAGTAGTCTGTCAATAATAACAATTGAGTAAATTATTTCTTTCCTCATATTGTGTGGCGTGTTCTAGCGAAGTAAAATACGTTTTTATCGAAACTCAACTCGCTAATGCGATAAGTGCTTACTAAGAATATTGATCGTTAAGTGAAACCATCAATATGTTATCTAAAGCAATTATTAATAATTTGACCAATCATATGGTGACGAGAACATACCCTACAAAACCACTCCCAACAAGGTTTGGCGTTAGGCTAACCGTAAAGTTCATGCAACGGATTAAATGGCATAAGGGTAAGCGAATGATGATAAATAATGTCATTTAATTGCTCAAATTAAATTAAATCAATACAAAGTTTAAATATTACAATAACCTATAAAAATCTCCATTTTTTTATTAGCTGTTTTAATGAAACAATGGATGCTGTGATATGGATTAGAAATAATAATGAGTGTCATTTTAATTATAAAGATTCACCGCCTTATTCATAAACTTTATTTAACTGGTGATTAGTTAAACAATATTTTGTCTTCTTCTCCGTATGTCAAATCAATAATGACAGAAAGAGACAAATCAGTATTTAGCTAAACAGTAACTAAGCAACGTTTATAAATAAGGCCGTAAGTGTTTACGGTTTACTGTGACATTTCTAAACAAAAACATATGTTAAGTAAGGTAACACCATTTCTTTTTCTGTCACAAAAACATTCATACACGACTTCTCTCATACTATATGCACAACATAAACATAGTTATTGCGTTTAGATGCGGCTCCTGGTTAATACCTCAGTATTGACTACTTACATGGCGCAGTGGGTCCAGTAGGTGTCGTGTAGCTAATGTACTGTGGCACATATGAGTAAAACCTGAATGACAGAATATTACATTTAAATAAAAACTAACCGCCTTATTCATAAACTTTATTTAACTGGTGATTAGTTAAACAATATTTTGTCTTCTTCTTTCGTATGTCAAATCAATAATGACAGAAAGAGACGAATCAGTGTTTAGCTAAACAGTAACTAAGCAACGTTTATGAATAAGGCCGTAAGAAAATAAAAAGAGAAAGAAATAGTAGGAGATTAAAAAAGTACAAAAAGGCTTCGCTTCAGCGATCATTCTAGAATAAGATTTAAACACTATAAAACGGTGGATCTTAAATTGTTGTGTGTAATGTGTCCGTAAATCCAGCAGCAGCTTTTATTAAATTAAATACTATTGATACTTTTGATTTTATATAAACCAAATGTTAAAATTAATAAATTGCTTCACCCATGATCCATATACTGCGACTTGCTGTCATTGGTACCAATACGTAAGCATGTAAGAAAATAATTGTGTGAATAATAATGTTAAATCGAAAAATGTCGACAATAATAACAACAAACTATTCATTTTCGAACAAATATAAATATGCAGCATTAAAATATCATTAACGAAGAATAAATAATTGATAACAAGTAAATTAAACATAGAATGAGTAAAGACAAATATATAGATATATATAAATATAGAAATCGGCCTCAAAAATTGAACCCAATGTATCTAAAATATTGACACATAATTCATTGTTATTCGTTATCAGTTTCACTATCCTTCGGATGATTTAACAAACAGTGGTTTGTAAGTAAAATTGATGTGTATTTTGATGTATGAAATACTACATTTAATAAGCCAGTAAAACGCTTATAACTTGGTTCTTTTATTCACGAATAACACCTTCGAGTAACTTTAAAAAAGTTGAAAGCATAGCATATATACAGAAAACAACTTTTATAAAAATTACATAAAATCAATATGTTATTATAAAAGTTGAGATAATCTTATGCCAAGAAGAATTACTGCCAAAATAACATGTGACCTTATTGACACACATGACTCAGAAAGACGGTTTGTAAGATAATATAAAACAGTGTCTTATCTGTAAACTGCTTCAATATAAACTGAAGAAAAATGTAACAAAATTTCGTTTTAAAAAGACATAGTTTTAACATTTTTATGATATAAAAACACAACTTTATATTTGAAATAAGGCATTTCATGTTTTGTTAAAATCGCACTAAATATATCATTGATATTTACTAAATGTGCATGCAGCCTAGCATGAAGTCAAGACGTGTGTAGTGGATTGCAGAAAAAGGTATACAGAATCTTAGAATCAGTGTGGTCGTCAGATTCAAGCAAGATTAGCAGTTACCCGAGCTGTCTTGTATATAGTTCAGGAATGTCGGTTGTATAAATAGTCCAATGGATGTGCTGTGTGAATGACGACGACACTACTTGCTTAAATAAATTCGTGAAACTGTGACACACGATTTTTAGTAGAAAATGATGTTTGTATAAAATTACATCAAAAAGAAATAATAGGAGAGCATGAATTAATGCAAAAAAAAAACAATTCAAAAGCATGGCAATAACACATATTTTGCAGTTAATGGCAACAAAATGTAACAAATCGTTACGTTTTTTTCTTACCAAACCTAGCTTGATGGTTTAATTTAATTCAAGTTTATAAATAAGAGATCTCTTTGTTTTTAAGCATTAAAACATAGAGACATTATATAAAATTATTGGAATACAACTTTCTTTTTTTTTTAATATTCTTAATAAATAACTGGCAGGAAGTCAGTGAAAAAAGGTCCTTCTGAAGTGGTCACCTCTACAAATAAATATGGCATAGTAAGAAGTATAAACCATCCTTTACATTTCAATGTTTTGCCAACATAAATTATCGTTTGTGCTTGAAATCACAATGGCTTCCAAACCGAATTAACTGGAACACAGCTAAAAAAACGTAGCGAATCGGTATCATCTACTTAGATGAGGATCCCACAAATAATTTCTTATGTAAATTAGTAATAAATATATTATTGATAAATATAAGTTCATTTAAATAAAGACAACTTGAATCAACTCGAGTTTTAGAAGGTAAAGAATGTCACCATCATTTACTTCAGTAATATTATTATTTTAACTTATATTATGTTTAATGACTTTATTTTTTAAATAGAATAAGTATTATCCTGTTGAAGTCATCCATTATATTTTTACAATTATCCACCTTTCAATATAAGTTTCATTGGCATTTTCAATTTTCTTATTAATATATACTTATAATATAGAATACATAGATATCAAATGATATATTCATATATATTGTTATCATAAGAATGAAGAATTAATATATAATTCAATAAATCAATTAGACAATTTAAACATAGATTGCAATGTACAAATGTAAATAACCAAATTAAGAGATTGATGTGTGATTGCAGAAAAGAAATTAACCACGGCAAATATATTTTCAGTTATTTGTTTTGAGGACATATGAAATAAACAATTTATATACAGGGTTATTGGTAATTCGACGTGTTTCCGTTAGGAGGTGATAGGGGTGACTATTTTCGATAATTTTATCCCCTCAGCTCTCCAAAAATGCATAACAACTAGGAACTTGGTGGTAGAGCTTTGTGCAAGCTCGTCTGGGTAGGTACCACCCACTCATCAGATATTCTACCGCAAAACAGCAGTACTTGGTACTGTTGTGTTCCGGTTTGAAGGGTGAGTGAGCCAGTGTAATTACAGGCACAAGGGACATAACATTTTAGTTCCCAAGGTAGGTGGCGCATTGGCAATGTGAACGATGGTTAACATTTCTTACACTGCCAATGTCTATGGGCGTTGGTGACCACTTACCATCAGGTGTCCCATATGTCCGCCCGCCAACCAATAAAAAAAAAACTTATTTCAAAGAAACTGAAAAAGAAATGATCACGAAGGAAGTAGGTGAAAATTCAAATTAAAATAAAATATAGAACCAGTAACAGTTTGGTAGTAATAATAATTCATAATAAGTAACAATTAAGACATTTTGTAATTTAGCCTAATTAAAGTTCTTGCTCAAAGTTACTTCCTCTATTGCGTGCATAAAGTTGCATTCCTTTTCTGAGTTGTGACTTAACTACCGAAGTAGTCAAATGACAGAGGCAAGACTTCGTAAACTAGGTGACGGATGACACAGGCAAGACTTCGTAAACTAGGGATTTCATGTGACCCCAGACATAGAAATTAACCGTTAAGTCTGGACTCCTCGCAGGCCACGGAATGGGTCCTCCTCGCCCTATCCAACGATTAGGAAAATGGCTATCGAGCCATCGCCTAACATTGACACCAAAATGTGCATTCGTCTTGCTGGTATATCATGTAGCCAAAGACACGTCTTCAATGAGGTCAAACATTTCATTTCTCAACAATTTTTTGTAAGCTGCAGCATTTAGATTGCTCGGTGAAAAATGTGGTCGGATTAAATTGTTGCCAATTATTCCCATCCACACATTGACCGAAAAACGGCGTTGCGACCCTCTTGGCCTCTTTTTATTAGGATTTTGGTGCACTTTCTCACTCTAATAATGTTCATTGTAGTAGTTAGTAATCCGATCTTGATCGAATTTGGATACGTCGGTCCATAGGAATTTTCAAAAAAGACGAATCTTCTAAATCCTCATTTAACATGAATCTACAGAAAGCAACTTTCCTTTCATTCCTCTTCGTGAATAACTTGCACAGGAGTGTAATGGTAAGGATAGATTCCTACATTATGCACTGACCACGCTTTCCATTGTGTTACAGAAAGTCGTGGGGCGACGGTGTTTGTCCAAATTGTTGGTTCATGTATAAATTCTTGCAGAATATCCTCTTTGTAATTAACAACATGGACTGGGGTCTTCCCGCATTATTTTTCGTCTCTGAACACTACCAGTAAACCTATTTGCAAGATATTCAAACAGATTTTAAGTTTAGTTCGAATACAAATTTCCGCTTGCTTCCTTTGCGATCATTTTTTTTATTTCAGTTTCTTTGAGATAAGTTCCTAGTTGTTATACATTTATGGAGAGTTAAGAAAACGGTTATGTTTTTAAAATAATCTGGAAGCCAAGTTTCATAACGTTTTTGTTTTGTTTTTGTTGGCTCTTAAGTGGGAAAAAATCTCAAAACAAATATTGAAATAATATCGTTTCTTCGTCTCGCATTTTTAAATTTGGACCGATAATTATTATTTTAATATTAATATATATAACAACTTTTAAATCGTTTTTATGAATCAGAAGAATAAATGAGATATAAATTGATACATTTTTTTAAATAAATGTTTGATGTTGCAATTTTGACTTATTTTGAAAAAGCTAAAAACATGATAACTAAATAACCAAATTAAGAGATTGATGTGTGATTGCAGAAAAGAAATTAACCACGGCAAATATATTTTCAGTTATTTGTTTTGAGGACATATGAAATAAACAATTTATATACAGGGTTATTGGTAATTCGACGTGTTTCCGTTAGGAGGTGATAGGGGTGACTATTTTCGATAATTTTATCCCCTCAGCTCTCCAAAAATGCATAACAACTAGGAACTTGGTGGTAGAGCTTTGTGCAAGCTCGTCTGGGTAGGTACCACCCACTCATCAGATATTCTACCGCAAAACAGCAGTACTTGGTACTGTTGTGTTCCGGTTTGAAGGGTGAGTGAGCCAGTGTAATTACAGGCACAAGGGACATAACATTTTAGTTCCCAAGGTAGGTGGCGCATTGGCAATGTGAACGATGGTTAACATTTCTTACACTGCCAATGTCTATGGGCGTTGGTGACCACTTACCATCAGGTGTCCCATATGTCCGCCCGCCAACCAATAAAAAAAAAACTTATTTCAAAGAAACTGAAAAAGAAATGATCACGAAGGAAGTAGGTGAAAATTCAAATTAAAATAAAATATAGAACCAGTAACAGTTTGGTAGTAATAATAATTCATAATAAGTAACAATTAAGACATTTTGTAATTTAGCCTAATTAAAGTTCTTGCTCAAAGTTACTTCCTCTATTGCGTGCATAAAGTTGCATTCCTTTTCTGAGTTGTGACTTAACTACCGAAGTAGTCAAATGACAGAGGCAAGACTTCGTAAACTAGGTGACGGATGACACAGGCAAGACTTCGTAAACTAGGGATTTCATGTGACCCCAGACATAGAAATTAACCGTTAAGTCTGGACTCCTCGCAGGCCACGGAATGGGTCCTCCTCGCCCTATCCAACGATTAGGAAAATGGCTATCGAGCCATCGCCTAACATTGACACCAAAATGTGCATTCGTCTTGCTGGTATATCATGTAGCCAAAGACACGTCTTCAATGAGGTCAAACATTTCATTTCTCAACAATTTTTTGTAAGCTGCAGCATTTAGATTGCTCGGTGAAAAATGTGGTCGGATTAAATTGTTGCCAATTATTCCCATCCACACATTGACCGAAAAACGGCGTTGCGACCCTCTTGGCCTCTTTTTATTAGGATTTTGGTGCACTTTCTCACTCTAATAATGTTCATTGTAGTAGTTAGTAATCCGATCTTGATCGAATTTGGATACGTCGGTCCATAGGAATTTTCAAAAAAGACGAATCTTCTAAATCCTCATTTAACATGAATCTACAGAAAGCAACTTTCCTTTCATTCCTCTTCGTGAATAACTTGCACAGGAGTGTAATGGTAAGGATAGATTCCTACATTATGCACTGACCACGCTTTCCATTGTGTTACAGAAAGTCGTGGGGCGACGGTGTTTGTCCAAATTGTTGGTTCATGTATAAATTCTTGCAGAATATCCTCTTTGTAATTAACAACATGGACTGGGGTCTTCCCGCATTATTTTTCGTCTCTGAACACTACCAGTAAACCTATTTGCAAGATATTCAAACAGATTTTAAGTTTAGTTCGAATACAAATTTCCGCTTGCTTCCTTTGCGATCATTTTTTTTATTTCAGTTTCTTTGAGATAAGTTCCTAGTTGTTATACATTTATGGAGAGTTAAGAAAACGGTTATGTTTTTAAAATAATCTGGAAGCCAAGTTTCATAACGTTTTTGTTTTGTTTTTGTTGGCTCTTAAGTGGGAAAAAATCTCAAAACAAATATTGAAATAATATCGTTTCTTCGTCTCGCATTTTTAAATTTGGACCGATAATTATTATTTTAATATTAATATATATAACAACTTTTAAATCGTTTTTATGAATCAGAAGAATAAATGAGATATAAATTGATACATTTTTTTAAATAAATGTTTGATGTTGCAATTTTGACTTATTTTGAAAAAGCTAAAAACATGATAACTCTAAAGGTGTTCACTTTTGCATTAAGCATATAGGGGTTAAAATTATCGCAAATAGTCACCCCTATCACCTCCTAACGGGAATACGTCGAATTACCAATAACCCTGTATATTAAGCTTAATAGTTAAATAATATCAATCTGTAATGCTAATTATAGGCAGTTTGATCAAATTTAACATTAAGCGGTGCCGAAAGCGAATTATCTTGAATAACTTCGATCCATTAATTACCCGGGTGTACTCGATCTGGGTTGTTGGTATGTCTGAGGGATGCCCAAATGAGGTGGGAACATAAGTGTCGGATGGTACATCACTGGACCTGCAGCCGATGCACTCGCACCACTCATATATGGTTGCTGTTGCCTGTGTACAATGCAAAAAGAATCAGTACATTCATTAAACAAAAAAATACGGTGGTTTTATTAAATATCCAGTTGTAACGGCTAAAGGACAAGACCGATATAAAATTATCTCTATAATACAATGGCACTATCCACCAACTGTAGCTTTTCACATGTCAGTATAAGTACATGTCATAATCGCATTCGCTATGGCGCTACTTTAATATTCAAAGCATTTCAAAATTTTAAATTCATTATATCGATGTAACAATTTTTTCTATCTTTATGCTGTACTTTACATAAGTAATGTATCTTAAGTCATAAATTCTATTAAAACAATTTCCATTCTGTTATTATTGAACTTGTTATTATTAGACAAATTTTGACATTTTATTACATAAATTTATGGAAGTTGTCTGCTATGTTAAACTTCCTGTAACATCCAGTGCACTTGTACTAAAGCTTTTACAAGTGTAATAATATTTCAAAATACCATAATACATATGAACGAGTAATTACAGTAAATATATTTTATATATATGTATATATATATATATATTTTTTTTATTGTATAGGTTGGCGGACGAGCATATGGGCCACCTGATGGTAAGTGGTCACCAACGCCCATAGACAATGGCATTGTAAGAAATGTTAACCATCACTTACATTGCCAATGCGCCACCAACCTTGGGAACTAAGATGTTATGTCCCTTGTGCCTGTAATTACACTGGCTCACTCACCCTTCAAACCGGAACACAACAATACAAAGTACTGCTGTTTTGCGGTAGAATATCTGATGAGTGGGTGGTACCTACCCAGACGAGCTTGCACAAAGCTCTACCACCGAGTAAAATATATATAATTAAGTGTTTAACTAAAGATAAATTTTAACAATTTGTGTATTCCGATTTTGACTTTATTTAAGAACAAAATAATATTTATTGTAATAAGTATAAATAAATACATTAGACATTTATACATGTTGATAATACATATTTTTTGTTATGTATTGTCACCCACATGGAATGGTGAACACATATGACACATTGATAAAAGAAACTATCTTTTTATTTTTATATATTAAAGAATTTTTATATAGCCTCTTCAGCACTTTTTCATTACTTTATATTATGAGTTCTTTAGTCGCGACGAAAAATTAATTCAGCGTTAATAAATAAAGACTAAGGAGATTAAGGAGTTTGTAAAAATAAACAAAACTTTTATCCCTTTCATATGTTTAACTTCAACGAAGCTAAATGTTGTTCATACTCTTATTTAAGCCCGTTCAAATATAACTTTTTAAACTTTTTTCGAGTTTATTATACAAGGAAAATATACAATACTTCTTGCTCTCCAACTCCAGGTGTCAAGTTAAAAATCAAAATATTTACAATTCAAGTACACATGTAAGTTAGTCATGAGTACCTCTTGGATCACGGTCATTTTACGGCATTAAATTGAATGTTCATGTAGATTCTACTGCGAAGAACTGGCTAGAAAATCAGTAGTTACTCTTTTACTCAAATTAATTCATAATTAACAAATATATGTCTATACAAGTTTTTTTTTTTTTTGGTATGTTTATTAAATTAACTTACAATTGGATAGGATGTAGTAAAATAAATAATAAGCAATTGAAACGAAAAGTCATTTGAACACCCCCAATAAACTGATATCAAAGTAAGGTGTTATCAAGTTCTTGCAAAAATCCAAAACATTAACTTTTAATATATTTTAATCTCGTTTTTACGTAAATTACATGTTATTCTTTAGATTAATTACATATTATTATTTGAGAGCCGCGATGACGCAGTAGTTACAATGCGTGAGTGAACCGATTAATGTGTATTTATTCAACCCAGGTACCACTGAGATGTCATGTGCGTAAAGGAAAAAATCGTGAATAAACCTGTTTGTGTAATTTTACTGAAATTCTACGATACAAACCCGCGATGGAGCAGCGTGGATAAGCTCCAAACGTTCTCCATGAAAAGAGGGAGGGGAGTCCTTAGCCCAACAGTGGGACATTTAATTTTTAAACATTACTTTTGATAGAATTGTTAAATTCTATAATAACCGTTACTGTTAGCATAATTATTTCTATGCGCAAGTGAAATGATAATACTAATGAACGATAAGTATTCATACGATAATTGCTTTTGATTATTTGTGGACGGCTTATTGATATGGAAATCTCAATGTTCCCTTCATGCCGACTCTGTACATGTCAAGCCAACCGCGATTTATAACTAAGTTTAAATATTAATTAATTATAATATAAATAATAACTGCATTCGACTTAAGACGGTATCTATCTACATATATACGTTATAATGATCTCTCAGATTTTACCTGGGGTGAGAAGAAGGCCTGTTCCCGTGTTGAGTAGCTCTGTACTGGAAATTGGGATACTGCGGCCGCGAGGGTGGGGTCTGGTTCTGCGGCGAAACATAACTCGGTCCCGCCTGAAAAACAAACAAAAAAAATTGTGAAACTATAAAATAGAAATTATCAATCAATTATGTACATGTAAAATATCGTAAAAGTCCACCTTGGCCATGGATTTAATATGAAATTAAATAACAAAAACCTTACTTCTTATACGTCCAAATCAATATAATATAGAAAACGAAGTTAGTACAATATTTTGCAAACAATAAGTACTTATAAAATATTATTAAAGTTTCAACTTCATTATTGTTTAAATTTGGTCACACCTTAAAAGTACTTCTGTTATTGAAATATGTTATTGGTACGTGTAGAAAAAGTTATAATTCGACCCTATGTTTGTAAGAATTTGTGCATCCAGTTTCGAAACATGAAACATTTCAAAACATTCGTAAGAAAAAACCTCAATGACACACATATTACAACAAAAAAAAAAAAACATTAAAGATAAAGCTTCATTATCGCTTTGTATTTTTATTATAGTACGTTTGTATAAACTAACAAAAACCCCTCTAACAAATATTATTCTTGAAAATTTAGTTAAAAAACTATATCAATAGAAACATTCAGTTACTTGCCTTATTATTCGAGTTATTTTTAAAATTTTAAAAACTACGCCTGTGACCACGTCGATATAAAACAATGCTTACCAGTTCTGGTAGGCGAATTAATTTTAAAAGATATATCTTATACAATTGTTGGCTTGTTGTATAAAACACTTAAATATTTTTAAGATAATAAATGACACTAAAATAATTAACGCAAAGATCAAGTTGACTTGATCATATGGCAGACACTTTATAGTGATAATTATGTCATAAGAAACGTAAAAAAGGGGTACTACATTATTTACACGTCTTTGCCTCTTGTGCTAGAGAAGGCATTTAATTTTAATTTGATAACTACATTATCGTAATCGTAATATCGTAAATGTAACAATTCTCGATAAAATTAATGGAATAATCCCGTTATCCATTTTACCTCTACTCCGGCTAGTTTTGGTATTTTAGTCGAATGTGTCTTTATTTTTAATTACTTAGCATTCAGATACACAAAAAACGACTTTAATCACTCGCTCATAATATTTTCTTTTCACTAATAATTTGTTATAGTTACCATAGTTGTTTTAGATATATCCTGTTGAGGCGCCGGCGGCGCAGAAGGCTGGGGTGCTGGCTGACCGCGCATGCTTTGAGCAGGACTCTGCCCGCCCGTCGCACCCGACATGTATGCGCTGCTAGCTGCCCCCGACGGATGGTAACATTCCGGTCCTGTAAATAAAACTATTGTGTTATATTCATAGTCACACCTCTTTTAACAAATTTTGCAAATACCCACATTATGTTAAAAACAAACTATTATTGTATGTTCCAAGAGAACAATATTTATTTTAGAATATCATATATGACGTTATAACTTTGTGATTGTGATATGCGTTTACATTATGTACACAAAAGTTGTAAAACGAGCCTGATATAAATGGCACTGTTAAGCTTTCTTAAACGAGGAAATGTGTCCTCTATATTGCAGGAGGCGAACATTGTAACAGTTAGAAAGCAATAGTTCCCTATAAAAAGTCGACACTAAAAGGTGAATCTGGTTTAGCTCGAGTTGACATTCTCATTTCGCCTTAAAGACTGTTTATTATTTATTCTTACAAAGGCAAATACATTGAGATCGCTAAAAATTGTTTTATATTGTATTCAAAATATTGTGCAAAATTTATATTAAACATATACATAAAAAAAGAAAAAAAATGAATACTCCACCTATACGATGTAAATTCAACTCACTGTGTGGTGTTGACGCCCGAGGATAACTGAAATGTGCTAAGAAAATTTACTGTAAAACAATTGTGGTACGCGATCAATCGTTAATTCACGGTGCATTACCCATATCGCGACGAACATAATATTTCAACATACATATTTATAATACTGGCTTTAAGTTTAGGTCTTATCGCTGCAGTTAAAATAACACATAGAAAACAATTCGTAGGGGTTAAGAAACTGTAACAAGCGTCCGCATACCACGAGTGAACATGGATTGACACAGGCGAGCGACTTACTGGTTTGCGTCAAGAGTCTGTAGTGGTGCGAAGGCAACATGCAGTTAGAATTAGAGTAGCGCGTATTCTGCTCGTGCTTGAGGGTGGCCGGAGTTTGCTGTTGCATCAACAGCGACATACTGCTCAGTGACGGGATATTGAGTTGGCTGCCTGGACCGCCGTGATTAGTGTGGCTTACATGATTGTTGTGGTTTGCATGGTTGGAATGATTCAGGTGGCTAGCATGGTGGCCCACCGCTTGGGTCGAGGAGCTATGCTGCATTCCTAGCGATGTTTGTAAACGATGTGTCAGATCGAGCGCGTTTTGCTGCCCTGCATGAATCCCGCATCCGTGCGATACTGTGCCAAGAGAACTGTTGCCACCTCTTAAAGCCACCATCTTAATTTCATGATATAAATTCTTCAGAAATTGTATTAGCCAAATGTTGAACCATTCCCAGAATAAAGCAGTTACCAACACCGGCATATGGCGACTTCTACATTATCATTTCGTCTGAGTACAAATATACAAATATTTATTGCTTCACACGAACATCTTAAATATAATGGGCAAATAACTAGCGCCGACGTGCGGCAATAAGCACCGCAAAAGTGTAAAAAATATTATTCCAATATAAAAATCTATTCTATATACTAGTTTCGGTTTTGAAACGTGCGAATATAAGGCATATCGTTAAAAATATTGCAGTCCGCATTCACAATTTAAATAGTAATTTAATGCAGCATAGAGAAAATCGATAAGGAAACGGCGCGGTACATCGCTCCCCGCACTCGCTAAAATTATTGCCACGGCGACACTTTCACGTCGATACAACTGATTATCACTAATTTACAAACACTGTATGCCTGTATATTTGTTAAAAACTAAATTTTATTAATACTATAAGCTAGCAACTGCAAAATAGACTACTTCATGTACAGCACGCTTAACATTCCATTTCATTTCGTTATATGCGCGGAGGGTTGTGAGCGCATGAGAGAGACAGATGTATGTCGTAGTTTGTCGTTGCGATTTCGGGGCGTTCTTTCAGCCGATGGCCACCCCTGTTCAACTATATCGTAAAAATACTAACGAAGAAATGTACGACTTTGATATACATTACCGCATGATATACATTCGTTTTTCTATATAGTTTGGACACGAGTATTTTGTGAATAACGTACGAGCGATTATGTGCCATCGAAAATCGTTAAGGCTTGATTTATGTATATAAATGTAGATAATTATTGTATATTTCGACCATTTGCAATTACATATATGGCACAATGTTATTTTATATTTACGTTTTGCTTTTAACGTTAAATACTATTACGAATTATTAACTACACATTTAAAAATCACGACACTTAGTAAAGCCGAAATTGGTAAATTTTATCATCATGTAAATTTTTTCATTACCACATGTGGAATAAATACATATGAAGTGGTCCTGAAGAAATGTACGGGTATTAACTATTTACAGAGTTAAATTAAACAAATAGACATATACAACAATATAGAAGAAATAAGAATAAAAATATTTTATGGTTATACAATGCTAATTTTATATATCAAATTAAACATACATTTCTAAAATAATATTTAGTCATATAAAATTACATAATTTGAACTCGAACATTTTACACAATTTTGCTAAAGTATCATTTTTGTACAACTTGAGGTTTTCAATGTTCAATAAATAAACAATTGAGAAAAACGGACAGACTGATTTAACAAATGAAAATATGTTAAATATACATAATATATGTAAAAAATAATTGTGCAAGAATATTAAAAGAAAAATCTCACCTGAGGCCATGTAATGAGTAAGGTGACGAAGATTGATGTACTAGTAGCTGTTTTCTTTTAATGTCATTATAAATATTCAAAAGCGTAGCATAACTTACAAATATTAAATATGTTTTTTTTTTTATTATAATAGAATAAAATATTCATTATAATTGTTATTTATATATAAAAATATTTTGTACAATGTTGTTTGAAATATGAAGGAATTTCTTTTGGATGCCACAATTGTTCATTAAAATAATTAAAATTGATTACATTATTGATACCATTTACATAAGTGTTAGTAACATGTAACTTAATAATCATTTGGAAATGTACAGCTTTACTTATAAAGATTGCTTAGCAGCCGATTAATTAAATACTGATTTCTCCCACTATGTACACAAAAAGATTGTTGATTTGACATTCAAAAGAAGACATGGCATTGTTCAGCTCACTTCACTTCACCCCCTGCTAACCAAAGTTTATAAATAACACTGAGAATTTCTGATAATTTGTTAATCAGAATTACAGCAACATAAATATAATGACATTAAAGACATAATAGGCTTAATAAAAAAAACAACTAAACACAAAGTTGTAATGTGAACTAAAAATATATTCGCATGTTTATAATGATAAAATCAAAATTCGCTTTAGCTAAAATGTTGCGTCTCTACCTCTTTTCAACTATCACTTGTTTTTACGAGTCTTTTAAGTAATTTATTATGCATATTATTACTTCCCGAATATCTTTCTTAAATTAAAATAAAATATAAATCAAAATATTTAACAATAATAATAAATTACTTTGTTTGCACAACTTATCAACTACTCAGGGTAGATGTCGTTTTAAACAGAAAGACATAGAATGAGACAGCAATTTATATAAATTGTTAAAGATGTATACAAACAGGGTTGTTTTCAAAAATATTAACACTTTTATAATAACTTACTTAAGTTCAATGTTACAATAATGTTTGTACTTAAAATAATGTTATTTAAATACTATGTTCGTAGCAAATATGTTTATGAGTCTAGACTTCGTAAATACTTAAATGCTGATTACATATAAAACAGAAAAACATTCAGTCAGTCATTCGCAAATGCGGCACGACCAGATGCTGAAGTGGCTTTTATTACGTAAATATTTTTTAAAAGAACTATAAACAAAGAAATAAAAGGATACGATCCGGGGCCGCGCTGACTCGCCGCCAGCGGCACCTGATTGCCGTTGCCACTCATATTCTCGGCAGCATAGGTCTCGCAACACGTACACCACTCGAGGTGGCACGTTAAATAGCCCTAACCGATTGTAGGACACATCCGGCAATACGTAAAGTTAAACCGACGTCAGTTTGACAACTAGCACGAGATCAATTTAAACCCCTTAAAAACAACGTTTCTAGCAAAAACATTGTACACCACATGCAAAGTCACAATATATGTTTGCCGAAGAAATGTATAGCATCACTAGAAAAGAGAGCCAGTCACTAAACAAACGACAGTACAAAATGGCGGATGTTAACCAATAAACAAACGGAATTGTCACTGTTACACTTGGAAATGCTATTTCATAACACTTAATTTCGTTTTTATTGCTTTTAGGTTACTATAATTAGCTATAATAAAAAAATGTAAAAATATATTTGCAACAACAATATTAGAATAAAATTTTTAAATCTTTAAAACTGTCATTCGATCGTTCACGTCTACTACTCACGTCACGCATGCAATGCTTCGTATGTCATTTTTTTATTGCGGTAGTTGTAGTGTAAAAATGGCGTTAAAGGTAGGGGCTAGACTCTTTAGTACTGTCCATACCAAACACAATATTATACATTATCTATGGCGTAAAAATTATCATTACACTCATTAGTAATCGTTATAATATTATGAAACTTAATTAGCAAAATGTAATTTAAAAACAATTAGGTACATACTCATATTTACTATTATTATTTTTATAAAATAACTGCTAAATAAAGTAATAACTTTTTTTAAACGCTCTAACCCGCCAATTTATTGCAGTCAAGTAGTCTCATTAATTAAGTATATTTTATCTTGCTAATGTATTTTTATTTAAAGATCTTCATGGCACATTTTTTTTGTTTTAATTCCAAATTAACAATCGTAGACTGAAAAACTAATATACACCATGATGATTTTCTTCTCACTTACACAAGAAAAAGAACGAAAATTGCGTTACATATGTTTTAGACAGAGATAGAATTATCAAATCTTTTGTCCCTTATTGCGTAACCAGTTTTTTCATGTTTTGCTACTCAAGTAGCGAAAGAAACTTTGACAGTTGGTGCGTTAATTGTGTTTATTGTTCAATTTTTACTTATTTTTATGTTAGAAAATGATTCTAATCAAGTTAAACGATAGAGAAACTATTATTATATCATATCGAAGATTGGTGCATTGCCGTAATATTTCACATTAAAGCGATAGCAAGAAGAAAATTGCAGGCGTATGTTTTCACCCGTAAGTACGCCGGCTTTGGCCCTTAATGTAGTTTCACAGTGATGATTATTTATGCCATAGCATGATGAAACCTTATGTCGCATTAAAATATTGAAGATCTTTTCTAGTTTTTTCATTCATAACCTATAATTATTTATCATGTAAGTGCTGTCAGCGTCAGCAAAAAAAAGTGTCTCGCTTTTCGATAAAATTATCGACTCGTCGATAATTTAAACAAATAAATATGGAATCCAATAATAGCTTAAATAACATTTCATATATTCTTTCTGCTATTTGTAATTTCCTAATGATGAAATTATATGACATTCTTCTTGAATTCATAATATTATGCATTCTGAGTCAAGAGATTAACATAGAAATATATGTAGCAACCATTCTTTATTAATAATTTAATTGAGTGTTTTAGATTTCAACACCTGAGGAGAATGCTAATCCAGTAGAAAATCAATTTTTAAGATAACGCAAAAATAAAATCCACCCGAAGAAAGTTGCAATTGCCTGAAAAGGAAGATATGCCAAGAAAAAAAAACATTAAAGCTAATTTAATAAAACACTGAGGCTGTTGTATGTTTTTAAGGCAAATAAATAGGCGCCTAAAAAACGAAATATGTACTAAATTATCAGATATTATTCCAGAACTGAATCATATCCGTGATATCATCTAAATATGCTGAAGCACCATTGATAACGGAAACAAAAACAAACAACGCAACAATTTCTGGTAGTTGGAAAACAATAAAAATACTGTAATTAAAAAAGTAAAATTTTAAAAATATCGTTTTGTTTATATTCTGGAATTTATACTAACATATCCTGTTTTTTTTTGTTTTATATACAGACGTAGTAGGTAACATTAAATAAATAGTATACTAATTCATCTTAGAATGCGAACTTGTTTATATTTGATCAATCAGTACAATATAAACTAGTACTATTAGTTTAGTTTATATTTGTTTTAAGATTTTCTAATGGCAATGCTTACAAAAAAATTACCTACTGATTTTAACACAATGAATTTAACAAAAAATATTTGCACAGAATAATCAAAACTTATAGAAGATACCTATTTAAGCTTCCATTGTGATGTGATGTATCAAAGCATTAGATATTATTATTACAATTATTATCAGGATAAGCTTTTAAAATTATAATATAACTTTATTATCTATACATAAATTATTCGAATTATGCTTAGAACGTCTATTGTCTATGTCTACCACGTCAGTTTGTATCACGGTCACGGTCGTATAAACAGCCAACACAGGTCTTGCAACTTCAGTAGCGGGGGTACGTTAACATATTGACGTTGTTAAGTTCAATTTACGGCCGCCACAGGCATGACGATAGGTTCGTGCTGGATACAGATACTCAAAAAATTATTGTACATGGAAGATAAAATTATACTATTTGTCCAAAATTATATCGCGTTTGACGTTTATGTGGCCGATGCCCTCGCTTTACACACTTTTCCAGCGAAGGGTAATACGGTTGACCATATTTTCTTTTCTTCTGCCTTTCACTCAATAACACTGTAATTCAAAATATTGTTTTCAAAATGTTGAATTCAAACATGTGTTTATTACATAATTAGCACATTAGATGTAATATACATATATAATAAGCACAATATGAGTTGTTTTATTGTGCGCTAAAGTAAAATTCGTAAAAGTACAGTTCAGGGTAGTATTTTAAATATTTTTATATCGGGAAAAAAATGTAATAAATAAATAGATGATTAAGTTTTTTTCGCAGTAAAGTTAAATTCGTTAGGGCGCGCCGCGTATCACTCAACCGGCACGTGACCGCATATACCGATAGCTACGACGTACATCGGCGTTGACGCGAAATAAAAGTTGTAACACAATCGTACCTATCTCTCACCACTGAAATTTGACTCGGTTGATAGAGCTGTATACAAGACCGTGATCACAGTCGTAGTTTGTATAGAAATAAGACATTTTAAGAATGCTATAATTTAAATGTCAATAATTGTGAATTGACAATTAATTATTAAACAATTGATTATTACAAAATAGAAAATAGGTACTTACTACTTAGGTTAGGTAGGTATAGGTATTGTAGGTGGTGCAGAGAAGTATTTAGGTACTATAGGGATAAGAGTCAATAGAGTGGCTAAATAGGTGCAAGTATAGTACCTACGTAAATGCAAATATACAGTTTAACTATACCTTAAAAGTTACTTAGTTTCTATAGAAGCAGATTATTTGAAATTAAATGAAGCAGATTATTTGAAATTAAATGAAGCAGATTATTTGAAATTAAATGAAGCAGATTATTTGAAATTAAATCAAGCAGATTTATTTATCAAATTTAATAAAAGTTACAAGAAACATGACAGATTGACCTCACAATTTTAATGTGGTAGGTTTATGACAATCAATAAGCAAGTGTAACGCTTCTATATTGAATAAAGTAATTTGAACTTGAATTTCAATTTGAATTAATTAGTAAATTAAAATATTTTAATAAATAAATATAAAAAGATAGAATATTTTTGCAAGCATATAAATAATACAAAAAGGATTGTTTAAAAATATTGATATTTAATTATTAATTTAAGTAAGACAAAACTGTAATAAACAAAAACATTTTTATTATTTATTGAATAAATAATAAAAATATAATAATTAATATTCATTATAATAAATTTGTGCCGCTTTCTTAGTATTATCATATTTCCCATTATATGATATATTACCAGAAATAATCTTATATTAGCAAATATTTTTTAAGACCCAACGCCATGAATAATTTCTTTGTTGTGAATCTTCTTCATTTTACTCATTTTGTAAATGATGACCTGTGGTGTGTTGTATACATACTTTTCTAATAATGCAATAGTTGTACTCTGCTTGTTTTTACAGAGGTACTTACATCTGTACCTCTGTAAAAATATCATTTACAAAGAATCCTAGTCAGATAATAAATTGAGATTTTTTATTCACTGATTATTATATCAGTGAATCCAATGAAACGAGTAATCTTAATTTAGAAAAATACCTTGTTGGAACTGAACTATGTAAAAAATAATTATGGTTTAAAACATATTATTTATCCAATATAAGTAATTAAGCCGCACTAACCTTCTTAATTTATAGTTGGTCTTGCAGAGACAATCAAACGATGATCTGAAGTTTTATGCTCAGCTTTAAAATTATGATTACACACACACTTGTTCCTATAAACTCTCATTGCTTTTGATACCTTTAAATAATTACCAACAACAGTTAACCAAGGTGCAAAAACTTCAGGCTTTTTAATAGGATGGGGAAATTTATATAGGGAATAAACGCTCCTGAAATATAAAAATAATATTAAACTAACTAAAAAATATCATTTAATATTATTAAAATACATAATATAATCATTCTATTTAAATAAAATACTGGAACATTATGAACAAAAAATATTAATTAACTTGATTATAATCAACCCATGTAAGCTTTGCTTTTTTTGTTTAGCTCAGTTTATGAATAAAATAGAAGATTCAATAATAATAATTTATCTCCCTAATTATAATTAATCTCCTTCAAAGTGTAAGAAAATTAAATATGCATTAAGAATGAAATATTAAATACATATTTAATTTTCTTACACTTGATGAAATGTTAAACCTAAATAAAGTAATAATCACACGCCGAAAATCGTTGTGAAGTATTTATTTAAATTTTTAAAACTTTTTAACTTGATAACTTTTCATACTTGTCATTTGAACTGTCATTATTAATGTCGTCCAACATTCTATAGAGGTCGTTGCACGGTCGTATACACAGGTCTTGCAACTGAGTCCAATTTCAGTGGTGAGAGATAGGTGCGAGTGTGTTACAACTGCTAATTCGCCATACCATCCGCTTTACGTACTACGTCGTTGCTATCGAAGCTGATATTTTTCTCTCCCAAGTATTGTGTTATTTAATTATTGTTATATCCTTTTGTTGCGTTTTGCGGATTTTTGTTATTTTGGTTTCGTTATTTAACTGTTTTTTTGGATTTGAAAAAGTGTTCAGAATAATTATTACGCGAATTGTCATGCCCCTGGCGGTCGTAAATTGAACTTAACAGCGTCATTATGTCAACGTACCCCATACTGAAGTTGCAAGACCTGTGTATACGACCGTGGGTCGATGCTAAGTTGACAATTTGGCTCATTCTAGTATTCTACTAAGATTGTAATGTTACTCAGTAGACATAATTATAACCTAAATCTAAACAGTAAAGTAAATTGAGTTAAATTTAATTTCACAAAGGAAATTAATACGTGTCTGTAGAATTATAATTTAAAACACTGTTGGTAACTATGTTATATATTAGCTTAATATAATTAAAAGACCTGTCATAAACATTGAGTTATAATATATATAGGAGACGGCGCGAACAAACATGTGTGTGTAACAGACGCGGGAGGGCGGGGTGCTTAGGGCGGAGTTAACTAGTCATAGATGAGTTGTCACCGCTATAGACGCGACACTTTTTGTTTTATGCCTATTGAATCGGTATTGGTAGGAAATAAATTTAAATTAGCAAACTGTTGGTTTGATGTACAAGTACCAGCATTTCAAATTAATATGTACTTTGTTTACCTTCATACAAATTATTATATTTATTTATTTACCTTTTTTTATAAATGATCTATGCAGCTCTACAGGTTTAGCTTTATTCTTACTTTTCATATCCTTCACCAGTTATACCAAGTCATATAGTATACTAACCTTAGCTTATACCTACGTGTCCAATCTGTACGGTTCTCTTTTCATAATTTATGATTTTCATATTAAATGTCGTGTGCAGTAGAAAATAATGTACAAATATTTGTTTTGGTTGGTTGTAGTTGATGTTTTGTTTACTTACCGATGAAAAGTCACACCATTATCTCTTTTCTTCGCAGTTGATTGATTTTTACATGCTTTTAATACGCAAGACGGTATTTCTGAATCATGTTTGTCACAGTTTCGTTACGTCCGATCGCGATGAGTGTAGGCTAGTGACTAAATGATTTGATGCCGATCGACGTCAACTCATGGCGCAAACATCTGGTTGCAGCGTCTGTTCTAGTACGTTAGTACATTATTGTTCAATGTTCACGCTCTATTATTTGGCGTTGTTTGGCGCTCAAAAATTCGGCATAGGTCCTACCTCCAGATGCGCTCGCTTACTACCACACTTTACCACAGAGTACTGAATACATTTTGTAGCATTTTAGACGTTGTAATTTTGTTTGAAAATGTTAGCATTATAAAAGATATTTTTAGATTAGTTTCTTATTAGATTAGATATTTTTTTAAATAATTAACCAAATATTCCTTCATGTGGTAACGTTAATTTTGGTATATTCTCTTTTAATAATAGTTATTTATTAAAGATTAAGGCTATTTCAGAGAGTTTTTAGTAGTTTTATGTCTTTGAATGTTTTTTTTAATAGATAATTCGTACAAATATCAAAATTTTCAGGCCGCTATGGACTAAATCACTGTTTGAAATATATCATTGTATTTTTTCCATTAAAATTGGTCAGTACTGTAGTTCAGTCTACGAATTCAAAAAAAGTGAATTCACGCAATTCCCCTCCGCGCCGTGGTGCGGAGGGGAAGGGGTAAGAAGGCCTCCCCTCCGGTCAGCGCTGGCGCTGCACCGGCTCTAGCGAAGCCGAAGCCTCAGCAAGCGACCAAACCGAGGTTGGCCGCTCCACGCACGGCTGCAGTGGTGATATCGCTGCAGCCTGAAGCGAAAAGCAAGGGCGTGACGTACGCCCAGGTCTTGGAGCGGGCGGAGCAAGGTGTGAAGCTCCAAGACCTGGGCATAAGTGGCGGCCTAAAGATCCGCCGCTCGGCGACTGGAGCCAGAGTCCTCGAGCTGCCTCGGTCCGACAAGGACCAGGCGGCGAAGCTGGCCGACAAGCTGCGCAGCGTCCTAGATGGGGTCGCCAATGTCGCGCAGCGGGTCAGCAAGGCGGATCTGAGGGTGACGGGGCTCGACGATTCCGTCACCCCGGAGCGGCTGGTCGCTGCGGTCGCGCGCGGCACGTGAGGCACGCCAGGCACGTGAGAAAGCCAATAGTCCGTGCACTCATTTTGAGTTACTATTGGCTTCCTCACGTGCCTGGCGGCTTCCGTCGTCCGATTTAGGAGTGGTCCTGGTGCCGGGGACCACTTTTCCCTTCGTGATAGGGGGGTGACAATCCCGTGCCCCCATCATATGCCCAGAGGGCTTGCCGGCCTCTGCGCAGACCGCGCAGCTCGACGATTTGTGACCGTCGGAGCCGCAGCGGTAGCAGAGGCTACCTCGCTCCTTCTTCGACGCGCCCTCGTGTGGCCGAGGCCCATGCACCTGAAGCAGCGCATGGGGCGCCGCTTCTGGAGCACGACCTTAGCCGTAGCCAGTGGCACCTCACTAGCCACCGCCACCGTGGTTCGCTCCGCGAACTCACGGCGGTGGGCCTTTATCTCTTCTTTCAGCCCGTCTGCCTCCTTCCGCAGACGGGCGTTGTCGGCGCGGAGCCGGCGCGTCTCTTCGGCCTCCGAGCGAGACGTCAACACCTCGACTATGCTCTGAAGGGAGGCCGCTGACTCCTTCAGCTTCTTGATGAAGCCTCCCTTCAGATTCTAAAAATTTATGTTTTTCGGGGATAACTCCGGAACGGAGATGCCGATCCGGGAGCTTGACGCCTTGGCCCTACAAAGTTGCCGAACAGTTAAAAAACGGGGATGAAAAATAGGGGTGGAAAACACGAAAAAACTAAAGAAAAATTATGAAAAACGGAGAAAAACACAAAATACAGAAAAAAGTTAAAAAAAGAAAATGTAGAGAATAGCAAGAAGTAATTAATAGAATTTTTTCAGAATTTTACGAGAATAATATTAGTGAGAAATTACGAAACAATATAAGATGAAGAAATAATTAAAAAAAGTAGATAAAAACACAAAATACAGAAAAATGTTATTAAGATAAAATGTAGGAATCGGTGAGATAAAACTGCTTGATTTTTTCCAGATTTTTAGGACACGAAAAATCTAAAAGTTGTACCTCGATAATACGAAAACCTAAGTTGACTGTTTAATGAAAAATGATGGTTGAAATGTAAATAGCGCTCTAAGTTATAAAAATTGACGTAGGCGTAGGATTTAAAACGATGTATCGAAATATAATAGAAAACCAAATTGTAAACATAACTTGAATAAAATCAATATAATTAATATTTATAGGATGGAGACTACACGAGGAAGTATATTAGAGACATGACGTAATGAATAACATAATTTTCGTTCAGCATGCTTATAATATACTAATTTAATTATGTAATTATCTTGTTGCTATAATATTTATGAATAGTTTCTCTAAAATAATAAAAAAATTACCTTCTTCATCCATCATCCTTTTGCCCTGGATTTATACAAAATCACTAAAATGAATAGGGATATTATTAATTAAACCAAGAACATGGAACAGTTTCTCTTTTGTGAAATATTTTTTCGAATTTGTATATACCATTCAAATTAAAAGCTATAAACAAGTTTTAAGCATCATAAGTTAAATTGAAAAAAAATATTTAAAACAATGCTTGTGAAATAAAAATTTATTATGTTCAGAAAGCTAAAACTACTTAAAGGCAACACACAATTATATTGAAAATACTTATTTTAAATTATTTGACTTATATTTATAATTATTATATACATTCCACCTGAAATAAATATGCATTAATCACTTTACTATTGAACGTAATAATTGGCACAATGTTGAATAGCTGTTGGTGGGCTTATGAAGAATTAAAAGAGTTATATCGGAGTCCTGCTCCGATTGGAAAAGGGTAAGGGTAAACACACCGAAGATTAACAAATTACATGCGATTTTCTAATTGTTTTGCTATATTGTCTGTCTGTATTATGCACTATAAACAGTTCTTGATTAATTTACCTTTATTTATAATACAATTCCACTTAATTAGTTGTAGCCACATTAATTTAAGCTTAACTTACGAAGTTCCAATTACAACTTCGCGGATATTGAAAACGCCATTTTTCGCGAAACTATAGTGATTATTCAAGATCTCGACCAATTATATCGCGTCAATTGATATCGGTGTCAAAGTTGTTATTTGGGTTTACTCCTCTTTTGGTTGGAATAGACTCCAGAGACAAACCTTGACAGGTGGAATTACATCACATCACATACACTTTAAAGCTGTATAATAAATACTTATTGCTCATACAAGCATTATCGTTTCTTAACAATTTTATTGACATTTGTCAATGATTGATACCAGTACATATGCCTTCAATCATTGCATTATGAGATAGTTATGTCATGTACCTGATTATAATAACTTTATTATTATTTTCTTATATCTTCTATACAGTGTGTAACAAAAACCCTGTCCGATCCGTGATGTGGTTATTAGGTATTGTGAGTCGGTTCTATTTATGTAATCATTTTTAAAATACTAAGCAAAAAAAAGACACCGAATAAAATTAATAATCAATTGAATTAAATGATGAAAATCACGTGGCAACACAGGCGTGACGCCAGCCCCGCTGCGGCGCCGCGTCTTTTAAGAAGCCGCGACACCTCCTTTCGGCATGAAATATTGTTGCAGAACAATCGATAGTTTGACTATCGATAGTTGACTTCGAAATCTATTCAAGATATCGATAGTACTATCGAAAGTATTGTCTATTGTCAATACTGTTAGCTTACTGTAAAAAATAATATTGGTAACAGCAATACTATCGATTCTATCGATAGTAACTCATTCGATAGTAACGATAGTATCGATAGTATTGCAAAACCCATTAGTTTTAACCACGGTCGTAAACACAGGTCTTGCAACTTCAGTAGTCGGGGTACGTTGACTTAATGACGCTGTTCAGTTCAATTTACGGCCGCCAGCGGCCAGAGGCATGACGATAGATTCGTGCTGGATACAGATACTCAAATAATTATTGTACATGGAAGATAAAATTATACTATTTGTCCAAAATTATATCACGTTTGACATTTATATGGCCGATGCCCTCGCTTTACACACTTTTCCAGCGAAGGGTAATACGGTTGACCATACTTTTTCTTCTTCTGCCTTTCAGTCAATAACACTGTAATTCAAAATATTGTTTTCAAAATTCGGTTGCAAGACCTGTGTATACGACCGAGGTTTTTAACCATAACCTACCGATACTATCATTACTATTGACAGTTATTAACGTCCGCCAACAAAGCGACATTGCTCTATTTTTAAAACATTTAGGTTGCACAAATTAAAATGAAGAAAAAAAAAATACACAATAGAATGAAAATTAACTGATTACAAAATTTAAACAAATTCAACAAATAATAACATCTAAGATTTAGACAAAACATTGTAAGTAGTTAAGTATATTTATTTATATTTAATAAGTTACATAATTATTGAAATAAAATAATATTTATTGTAAAAATAATAATAATAATTGATTGTCTATTGATAATGGACTATCGACATGCAACTGTAGCATGAACCGGCGTAACAAAGAGAAATTTCTGCGAACGATACGTAATAAAATGTTTCAAGGGCCTGATAGTTTAAGAATAAAGTTTCACATGACGTTCATTAATTTATTTTTATTATATTTTTTCTCTCTCTTGTTCTCTTATAAGCTGTTATAAGTTTATGTTCTAGTAAGAAATGGAAACTTGATTGGGTAATGAAAAATAATGTGTTACTTATAAGTATAAAATTACTGGCAGATTCCCTGAAAAAGTTAATAAATAAAGAAAATTAATAAATTACGCATTAGTGTCCAATTGGCTGAGACCACTTACTGAGAGTGAAAGCTAGGTGATTTGTGGCCTTTTTTATTGTAGTCGTCATTATCTTATCGCACAATATCGCACACCGGTTGCTGCTGAGTAGTAGTAACATGGCCTTACACGTGCCAGCGGTGTTTCAAAGGCACTCAAAGGAGCCGCTTAATGACGGTGTTGTCACATTTCAAAAAATTTGCTCATGTTGGGGAATTTGGGAACTAAAATGTGTATTTTAAATTACAATAACATTCTTATAATAATGAATATTTGATATTTAATATTATTTTTAGCGATGTCTATAGCACACCAATATACCCATTTCGGGTCGGACAGGATTTTTATTACACACTGTATATTTCAATATACATAATATAAAAATATATATATATAACCTGTGTATTCCTTTAATTTTTAATTATTTATAAATATTTTGGTACTGTTAACAAGTAATAAAAAATGTAATTGCTAAGTAAATGGTAAAAAAGCCCCTCAAACTAGCCTTACCAGCAGGATACATTTTAATGTGTATTCTACCAAAAACTACAAGTTACAATTATTTTAACAAAATAAATACTCCATTGAAATTGATAATAAGTAAAATATACATGAAAGTATTTGTAATTATATGTAAAATTTTGTTTAAGGGCCAATAATAAATATTTTCATTTTTAGTAGTCATAAAAAATACGGAATTTGAAGTCTGGATAAGTATATGTATATAATTACAATCTATTTAGTTCATGCATTTTCACAAATTAATTCTGGTCTTATCTTATATATGTATACAAATCAACGTCTACAAGCACTATTTAAACTTAAGCTGCTCTGAAGTTGCAGTGAGTCATACTGTACCGAGCAGTGAAAATGTTATATTTTGCATTTGTCATTAGGTATGTTTAACTAAAGACTTATATGTTAATTCATTCATTTTGTGGGGATATTAAATTCTTACAAATTTACAGCTTTCTAATTATCAATTTGAAACGAAATGTTTCAAAATTAATAATACTCAAAAAAAAAAGTTTTTTAGTGTTGTTCTAGAATGTAATCTATGTTTTATGATAACATTTTATTTTTTTGAGATGAACAACTCTCAGATCAATGAATAAGATGGGAGGCTCATACCTAATGAATATTTGTGCAACTTTTAGGAAATCTTGACTTCAGAGCAGTAAGGTCACCGATAAAATCATCTTAACTAAGTGGGTTAAAATATAAATAATTATTTTGAGTACTAGAGCGTATTGTCTCCTTCGAATGTTGGATTCGACGTTCCTTTCAAGTCTCGCATCTTTGATACTTCTACAGTTTGTTTTTTCTGTGAGAGAAATACTTCGTAATCAGAATAAACTCTAAAGCGTGATTTGTTATTTGTAATTTTTTTAATAAAGTTTGAACAATAATGTTTCAAATTAGTAATATTGAATGTCATATTTCAGATGAAAAGGTGTCCATAATACGATGACAATAATTATATATATAAATCAAATTAACTCATTCATTGCCGACCAAAAAAGTAGGTATGCCGCCATACATTTGAAAGCGTACGCCTATTCGCGTCCGCGGCATCTCCATTTATTATTCATAATCATATTCACCCATCGACGTCTTCGGCACGAGATCGTAGATTTCGACTCGAGCAACTTAAAATGTAAACGTGAGAAACACTCAAACTTTTAAAAGGGTCAATTTATTTTGCAAATATAGTCTAATATTTCATAATTCAATATTTGTTATTAGTTTCGTTTTTAAATAAATATTATACACCTAAAAGTTACATTGTTTTGAGTGTTTGCAGACTATGATTTTGCATTTTTTGATTTTGGACATTGGATCCACAGGCCGTTTTGGGTGTAGATAAGTTATAATCTAATTGAACATTTATAGGTTTGAAATATAGACCACCCATTGGCGGGTGGTCTCGGCATTGAATGGGTTAAGATTGTATTATATATAGAATATTTGTGGGTTAATGAGAAAGCATTTATATATTAACTAGCGTTTTGACCGCGGTTTCAGTTCCCGTGGGAATACGGGGACAAAATGTAGCCTACTCGATATGATGTAGCTTTCTATTGGTTAAAGAATTTTAAAATCGGTTTAGTGGTTTAGGCGTGAAATCGTAACAAACAAACAAACCCACATATGCATTTATAATATTAGCTAGGATACAAATCCTTTTTTTATTTAGGTAGGCTAAATTCTGCTTCACGCCGTTCATTAATATATGATAAATATTTCTTTCTGAAGAAAGAATATTTTCTAAGTTTATTTATTTAATGTCATAATTATGCTTATGCATGTGACTTAACCTAAGTTAAAATTAATAAACTATTTCTATCTCTATCAAATATTTAAAGAGTAACCCTACGTGTCATTATCATTTCATTATTGATTATTGATATTTTATTTCAGTTTGCTAGCAATTGATCAACCTAATATTTTTTTATCATGCAATAAGTTAAATTTATGTTTATGGTATATTAGTACAAACCTTAGACTTGTACACTTTATTCGTCAATTTCTTGACACCGGTGAAATGATTTTCGATCTCTATTAGAGTCTTTCCTTCGGTCTCTGGTAATATGAAGTAGAATACTAAGCAACCGATCAAACTGTAATAAAATAATTAATATTTAGAGATTTTGGAAATGGTTCGTCCTAATTTCAGTCGCCGCGCATTCTCCTTTAGTCTGATTCAGGTACCTGCCGGAAATGGCTGTTTTGGTAAGTACACTTTAGTTGGTGGTAGAGCTTTGTGCAAGCTCGTCTGGGTAGGTACCACCCACTCATCAGATATTCTACCGCAAAACAGCAGTACTTGGTATTGTTGTGTTCCGGTTTGAAGGGTGAGTGAGCCAGTGTAATTACAGGCACAGGGGACATAACACCTTAGTTCCCAAGGTTGGTGGCGCATTGGCAATGTAAGCGATGGTTAACATCTCTTGCAATGCCAGTGGCTATGGGCGTTGGTAACCACTTACCATCAGGTGGCCCATACGTTCGTCCGTCTACCTATGCTATAAAAAAATACATGCACTATGTTATTGCATTTCAGTATTTATTAAGAATTAGTATTATAAAGAAGGTGCGGAGATTCTTGCAAGAGTACCATAGACGGTTAATATTATTATGCTACTAAAATATGTTGACACATTCAATAATATTGATGTGAGTAGCATTATTAACTTTTCCATTGATAGGTGGAGATAAGGAACTACAATTCGACGAAATGAAATTTACTTACCATCGATATTTTTATATAATAGCTCAGAAACCAGTCATGACAGCACACTCAACGTGAATGAGGTACTTCTTAAAATTTCAGCTCTCATTAAGTTGTTATTCGTATCTTTTTATATAAAACTATTAGGATTATGTTTGATTAATTAAAAAGTACTCCAAATTGTCTATGGGGCCCTCTTAGTGTATTTGATAGGTATAGTATCAATAGCATTAGACAGAACGCCAGAAGCCTATACATGAGTAGAGTCTGTGCCGGATAGCCTAATAGCAATGAGTAGATATTTATAGTTTATTAAGAAATAAACAAGATTATATTCTAATAATAAAACAAAATTAACGGAAACATTAATACATAATAGATCTTAGAAACAATGGTTTTCTCTTCGAATCATATTCATTACTTTCTCCAACAGTTTATATGGCCGTTTATACAGAGTGTAACAAAAACCTGTCCGACCCGTGAAGTAGTTATTATGTATCGTAGGTATTTTAAAAATTATTACATAAATAGAACCGACACTCGATACCTAATAACTACTTCACGGGTCGAACAGGGTTTTTGTTACATACTGTAGATAATCTGGCCAATAAATGGCAAATAGACTTTGGTGCCATAAGAAACATTAACTATTCCTTACCAATGCGCCAAAAATTAGGAAATGGGAACTAAGATGTCAGTTGTGTCTTTTGTTACACTGGCTCACTGACCATTCAAGCTAAAACACAGCAATACTAAGTGATACTATTTGGTGTTACAATTTGGGCTAAGTGGATGGACCCTACCTAGGCGGGCTTGCACAAAACCCTCCCACGAAATACCTAAACTCTCAACTCAACTCATGTATCTATCAACATTTTCGATAAATATGTAAAGTTATTTAGCTGATATCCAGAAATAGTAGTAATAAAATTAGTTATTTACCAAATCATTCCGTAAAAGCTATATGTCCCCCAAATTGAGAGACTTTCCACCATACTGATGTATATCTTGTTAGTTAAAAAGCCGAAAATGTATCCAATAGCACTGGCCAAACCAGCACCTCCTGATCTTGTTTTCGCACTAAATACCTGTTGTAATTGTGTACTGTATTTAGTCAAATCTTGTACATTCGATTTACTATTTAAAAATATTATTAGTCATAAAGCCAATTTTACTTATTTCTCAGTAATTCTGAATAGTAATATATTTAATCTTACAAATACTTTTTTTTTTAATATGAATTCGGTGTCTTATTGTAGGCGAACCCGCTCATTATTATTCTACTCACTCACATAGAAAGTAGGTACTACCTACGTAGGTAGGTATGTAACCTACATACATATTTATATATTTTGAGGTTTTAAGCTAATAAGAAAAGTGGTCATAGCTACTTATTATAATGAATGTATTTTTTCATTTGCACAAAAGTTATTCCTAGTGGCTACAGCTGTTCTTACCTCTCCAATTAAAATCCAAGGAAGGAGTCGAATTCCAGCAGAAGTAACGAAAGCTACTATCATGAGTAACATAGTAGGAATCCAAGAATAAGGATTATACTGAAAATACATATTAAAAGTGGTTTTAGCAAATAATAATAGTAGTGTATTTAATTATAATTTTACCTATATATTACGTAGTATTTACCAATAGACATCTTTAGAATTGATTATAGGTATATAATTTCACTGTCCTATAATTACATATACATTATTAACCAATTTATATCGTATTTCGTAATAATATAGTATAGCAGAAACTTTTTTTCCTTTTTTGTGATGATTTTGAAGCGGTCATGTGATAAGTACATAAATGGTATGTACTCACTATTTTATTTTCATATCTGGCAATGATATCAAAGTATGAGTTAAGCATGCATAAGTTGAAATATATTCTCATATCTCATAATCAAATTTATTTTATTTATATAGATAAAATCCACATCTGGAGGTTTAAAATAAATCTGTCATTCTTTAATTTCCGTGATCATTCAATAGAAATGGAATGTCACAGGATAATTGAGTGTTTAGACTTAGGAATAATAGTAAAATATAAATGTAAAGCTTTGAAATAATTTATACTTACCAAATTGTTATCAACGACATCAATAAACATGGTATTGTTATGGTCATCGTTAGTCATGGTAATATTAAATAACAAGTTCTGTAAGAAGAAAACATTTTACGCTATAAATATAAGTAGGTGCTTAAGTTGTATTGCAGATAATTAGAATTTATCGCAAAGATGTATTATACTATTTATGACACAAAGCTCTTATTCGATTCGATAAAATAAAAATTACTCACACTTTTAATTAAACCCTCGTACCCAGCAACTAGAAGGCAAGATATTCCAGCGGTTGCTGTAGAAAAAAATGTCAGTGGTCTCTTTCCCGTATAATGAACCAGCAACACACAGGTAACAGAACCTAGGATTTGTAGGATGCCTAGGATGAGAGTAGCGTAATATTTGTCGATTGGAGCATCGAGCATCTGAAATATCGTCACTGCGTATGTCTGCAGTGTACGAATAAAGAGTCAGTCAGACATATATAACGATCAGATTTATTTAAAATTAATGAATGAATTATTTTAAGGTATTACTATAGATATTTATTGAAGAGTTAATTATTTTAATATTGTATAGATAATTAATTTTATGGTGATAAATTAATGTTCGAATTAATTATTTTTCATAATAAAATAAATCAGACCTGCAGGGTTGTCATTCCACTAAAATGTCCAACAAAAAAGCTGAACGAGACAAGGAAATAAGGTATCAAAAAGGTTTTATCAAGGTACAACACTACTTTTTCTTTCAATGTTTCCTCTTGTTCCTCGGGTCCGGCTAAAATCATATAAATGCTTATAATAAATGTTTTATGAATTATAAAAAGAGGTTGAAATTAGTATCACAGTATTAATTATATTGATGTATGAAAAGCGCACCTCCTTTTGTTTTGTACAAGGCCTGTATATCTTTCAATTCATCCTCGACAGCCTGCGGGATCGTCCAACCTCTAAGCCATTGTAAGCTCTGTATTCATAAACAAACATTATTGGAACGAAGTTCTTTTACGCGTCTTACAGTAGAGTGAAATGGCAGTGGTCATATAACGAACAGGGTTTTTGTCACACACTTTGTTACATTTCAATTTGCAAGGAATTAAGAGAGAATTAAGAATAGGAAGCTAAGTCAGGATTAATCTTGCTAGCATCATTTCACATTGTTGAGCGCTAATCTGTTCGCCCGCAATCTTAGGTTAAGATCTATCTACTGGGCCATCTCAGCTCAGCTAAAGGGTATCTTATTCCATCACACTATTATATATTTATGAAATGTATTGTATTTATATTACCTATACAATACTGTCGTTTTGAAGAAAGATATAACAAGAATTTCACTCTTGACGATAACATTAGCTATTGTACATTATCTAATATAACTTCAAAACAAAAACAAATAAACATATTTTGTAGTTTTTTTTTTGTTGAATAACAAACTACCTGAATTGCTTCATTGTTTCTTTTTCTAGATACAAGCCAGTGAGGAGATTCTGGTATAAAACAAAGTGCGATAACAGCTAAGACCTGTGGATAAAAAAAATATCTAGGTACATATTTAGGTTTGTGTTTATATTGTTATTTAGGTACTTTAGTTACAATGCCTCGCGACGCCTTCGTTTTCTATTAATAATTATTTCAATATTAAAATTTGGTTCTATGTGACAATATGATAATTCAAGCAAATTTATGATTTATAAACGAGATCGAAGCTCCTATGAAGTGCGCTAACAGCCCCCAGTCGGGAAACAATTCGCGCCATTAACACACAGGTTTATCCTTTCATACTTATTATTTTTTGTTATTAATACATATATATATATATATATAATATATAATTATATATTATATATATATATATATAATACATATATATCTATATTATATTAATAGATCCGTCACAGGATGAATTATGTTTGATTTAGGAATATAATTATCTTCTAGGCCTAAGAAAAATGCCGCACTACTTCTACTTTTCATGCGTCCTTGTGAAGCATGAAAAGTTTTATGATGTATAAGAAAAGAAGTAGATAATTTTACGAAGCGCGATGGCATTTTTAGTTAAATCATTTGAGTTTTTAAACGTTGACGTGAGGGATCTACAGATGCGTTAACAAAAAAAAAAATTCAACCTAGTTTGCCGCCCTAAGCCCCTGGTTTAGATATTCGGCTTATGGGTAAATCCGTCCCTGGGAAGAGATGTGATCTAAATAATGAAACGAGTAGGTGGTCGTAATGTATCATCTAACGTACATAAGACATGTTCTATCGAAAATGAAAATTAGTTTTAAAGATGACCTTATGCATTCTTAGATATATATCTATTCTATACATATAATAAATTAGTAACTGGTCGATGTCTGTACATGGAAGATATATGAGTAAAACTGTTATCGGGGGTCTTTATAAACACAACATAACATAAAACAAAGATTGTTAGAATTTTTGCCTGTTTGTCAGTGCGTTTGTGCACGCTAGAAACAAACAGATAAAATTCGAGACGGCTTAACGTATTTGAGTGAAGGTATCGTTTGCATTCATAATAAATAAAGTACAGGAAAGACATTCAAGTATGTCGGAATAGATTTAAGGGAATGATGTTTTTCTCATGGCTACGTGTATGTTGCCCTATCTAGATTCGGGTGCGGCAAAAAGCAATAAATACTAATAATCCACGAAAATAAAACTAAAAATAATGTATATACTGAAATATCATAACAGACTTAGTGATTTCTTCTTAGTGATTTCTTTAAGTTATACGTGGGTGAAACCGCGTGCACAGCTAATATAAAATTAATTTATAATAGTCCAAAAAAAAAAAAAAATAATTTTTAATCAACTTTAAATTTTGTACCGTGAATATGATGTTAATTAGTGCCACCGTTCGCCAATAGAAGAGCAGGCCGAAGAGGAACTGTGTAAAGACTCCAATAGTGATGCATAAGGAGCTTGTAGCAGTTAGCGCACCTCGAAGATGCGGCTGTGTGATTTCAGCTACATACGTCAGCACCTATTAAAAATAAATTACATTGAATCTGGGCAATTTAATATATAATAATTAGGCAATTAAGAAGTAATATACCATGAATGTTAGCTAAGTCAATGTTTGACTTTGAATGTCAAAGTTTATCAAAAAATTTGTGCATACTGGTTATTCCAAAATTAATTTGGTATATCGTTTAATAGTCATTCTAGCACTTGTAGGATAATAAAACATGTTTTCAGAGGATAAAGTTCTTAATAATACATTTAATAAAGAACTGCTCGAAATTAAACGAAATAAGGAGTTTTATGATTAAGGAAGACATGTATAAACTCCAGAACACGTGCAAACAACGAATTAATATAATGCCGCATTTACTTTCAGATAACAATCATATACTTTGTAATAAGACAGATAACAGATTATTCGCACTTGAGTTTATTTAAAGTTATGAGTATTAGGTAAGATGGTATACACAGAGATTACTCAAGTGATATGCATATTGGCTGAAATATGCTATTTAAAATAATCAACTATCAATATTTTTCTTATATTACTAGGAACTTACTGGCGCTTCAAGAAGCCCACCCGCTAGCCCAGTTAGAAAAAGAGCACCATAGAGATGACCGGTATTTGTAGAAAAGTGGAATATCAACCAGGCAATGAAAAATGGTACGTTCACCATCTGCATGGCGCGGCGACGACCCAACGGTGATGTCACAATGCCGGACAACGCGCAGCCCACCGGAACTACTATTAAATTGATTGAACCTGTGTAACAATGGAAACATGATTTTATCAGCAACGTTTACAAGATACTCTCATCGACATAAGTTTCAGTCAGAGAATCTTATAAAAATCGCAAGCAAAAGAAAATTATATACCTATATAATTATGTAGTGTAGTGTAAACCAGTAGGACGGAAAGTTGGTAAAACGTATCTAATAAATAGTGGCAGAGTTACGAAGGCCTTCTGATAAAGATTTTGATCGTTTCGTTTTGAATTTCGTTTAACACTGATAGGTTTACAAAAGTAAAGTAAGTACATTCTGATACACTGTCTTATTCGGACAGGTATTGTGTTTATTCGGACAGAGCTTATTTCATTTCAAAATTCCACTAAGCAGAAAAAGACTAGTTTTATAAATATATTTTGATCTTATCATAATCTATATGTTCTTTTGTTTATATGGTGATGTTTTGTTTTATTACAGGAACATAAAAACCGTCTGTTTCCGAGTAATCCTTGCAACAAAGATGGTCAGTAAACGAAGGTTGACCGCTCACAGCCTCACGCGTATTTACAATTAAATAAGATTTAAATCATGACTTTCAATAAGACAGTCACATGACCGCGGATGTAAACATCTTAGCAACGAGTATTAAATAGGTAAAGTAAAAACATACAGCGACGGAAATCATAATTAAACCTACCATTAAAGTATAATGTTGTAATTAATTTTATATAAAACCGTATAAATACGTTACTTACTTATCCATGATATTTCCGAACTTTCTAAATGAAGATTTTCTCCATCGATCGGGTTTTTTACTGCAGGAATGAGAATAGTCGGAAAGCCAAGTGTCATTCCATACCCTGTAAAGTAAATTATTATTTTAGTCTAGTTAAAGTAACTATCAAAATAGCGTACCTATACCTTAAACCGAAATTGAACTCCATACAACATTATTACCTTGTAAACTACTAGCTAAAAAAACAAGTTGTTAGCTTGGCTTACTGCATTTTTAAGGCTTTTTTTATTTAAATTCACTTTCACACACATTTTGGAGCTGGTTTTAGTATAATCTACGACATTAAAGAAGAACGTAGGTGGTAACTAAAACATTTTTTTACGATTTTTTATATAATATAGTACTGATAGCTATACGATGAATAGGTACTTAACGCATTTGTCCATAACATGTCATCCTGCGAGATAATATATGCATGCAAATAATTTAGGCACAGATATTTTATGTCCCCTGCATCCCCTGCATGGGCCCGAAAACTAGTACTTTATATATAAGTATGTCTAAGACAGACGGAGACAGATGATAAAAGCATTAGGTCCCATTATTATTTATCGCACCGTTCTCCAGCGGTTTGCGGAACTAATCGAGATGTATTCACAGTATCTTATTAATCGCATAGACATTATTTGTTATATATATTGTATATAAATTAGCTTACTTTTTTTTAAAGGAAATGTTTAAGATGCTATAAAAAAAACGTTTATATAAAAAATATGGCGCTGTGTTTAATTCACATTTTTATGTAAATATATGATTGTAGGTACTTATTTTATATTACATTTTTTTAGTAAAGATGTTTTTGTGTTTATCAATGAAAATTTCATATCGGTGCATTCCTGTATTATAAACAAAAAATGATTCGATAAGCTTTAACATATCTAATTACAAAATTTGTTATACCTGTGTAACTAAAATAAAATATTTATTGTACTTCAAATATAATATTCATTACATGTAGGTACTATAAATACTTAAATATATTTAAATCCGTGTAGCAAAAAAAATCCGTGTAAATATACTTTGAAAATTGTTCTCGTTTTACAAAACGTTTAATTTATAAATGATTTGTTATAATTAATTAAATACGACTAAAAATGTATGTTAAAAGTTACCTCATTGACTTAATTATTTTTTCGATATTGTCTGTTATAGTTTTTTACAAAAAGGAATTTATTTATATTTCATTCGGTAATAGTAACCGTCCTTCTAGTATATGAATGTTTTTGTTGTATTGTATTATACAACCACACTGACACCATCCATTAGTTACTTGATGACTTTGTGCTCAATAAAAAATAACATTGAAGTTTCATTATTGTTTTTTATAAAGGTTTTTAAGCGAAGTGCTTTTAGAATGAAATTTTAGAATGAAATTTTGTCTTATTTATCTTACGGTTAAAACGTATATTTGTAAGCAAAGACATCATTTTTTTTTTATCATGTTTCAAGTTTTATTAATATTTACACAAATCAAACAATAAAATAAAAAAATATATATGATCTTATATTTTAACATCTCACGGAAAGTACAATTAAAATTTTAATATAAGCCTTATCATTATCAAAGCCTTATTGATACATACCTAGAAGGAGAAGATTCTTCACACCAACTGCAATAAACTGTGGAAGAGCAGTGCGAAAATTCTTCTTATAACCGTAGTGTTGTGCTTCATTCACTATTATTGTTTCCTTCGCTAAAGGCGCCATCTGGACACAACGATAATATTTTCACTTAGCTTGACTAAAACATTTACAAGTTTAAATTAAACATTTTATTATACACAAGCGATAAACGAACAAATAATTTCTTATACGTTTTAATAATTTTATGTGTGTCGCGATATTTTAAAAGGGTCAACGGAACACGTAAATGTCATTTCTTATAGATACGATAACGCGTGTCGTTTGTCTGACAGAATGGTTTTAACTGTTTACAATTGATTACCGAATAGACTTTACGCAATACCCTTCACTGCAGAGTGCAGCCTTTGCGAAACTTGAATACTTATAGAAATATGTTTACTATGTCACTATTCCATATTTTAATAATATAATTTATAACATTAACATGTTATGTATAACTTGACTATAGTGGCTTTTTTGTGTGGCGGATGTATAAGCATTTTACTATCTACCTGGCCCATAAAATTCGTGTTACGAAATTAATAAAGGCTCAATCCGGTCGGCGATCGCGTGATTCAAGTCAATATTAAAGGACGCCACGAGATGAGATTCGATCTCAGTTTCTGCATAATAATTATTAACATTAAAATTTTTGTAACTAAGATTTACTTGCGAAAATGTCCAAAACCTCCTTAAATAATGCCTGTGCATTGTTTAGCACATTATAAAGAGTTTCTTACTTGCATTGATTGTAAAGCGAAATATGATATAGAATGTGGTAAAGTACCTCTAAGACGGTTTCAATAAATGGCTTTACATAAAAAATAACTGGAAGTGCCCTGAATGTTTAAATAAGCAACCAAAAGTAGGAAACATACATACACCTGTTAGGTCAGTCACCGCTCTAGAAGATTGTTACAAATTTTCCTCGGATACTATGGAAGTATCCTATCATACGAAACGTAATAAATCTACTACACAATATTTTAAAGTCTATAATATAGACCTCACAGAATGTAAACTTCGTAACTGTATACAGCAAGAGTTAGCTTTAACAAAACCGAATTGAGTGACAGCTAAATACTAGTAATGATCAAATAAAAGGTTTTAGTGAATCACTAAACTTTATTAATGTGCAGTATGAGCAAATGAAAGCAAAGCAGAGATTTATGATTCTAGAGATTAGGTAACGAATTAAATTATATAACTTGGTAGAACAAATTTTCTAAACAAACGTTATGTTTAAAATTTAAATCATTAGATCCTCATAAGGGTGAAGGTCCAGACTGAATTCCTGCTGAAAATCCTGATTTTATCAAGTGGAACACAAGTAATTACAGGGAAAATTACTTGTACAATTCATTAGTGCGCAGCTGTTTTGAGTATGCCAGTGTTATCTCGAATCCACCGTATAGCGTACACTCTCAGCGTATTGTGAGTATTCAGCGAGCTTTTACGAAACATCTTACTTTTCATGAAAATAATTAATCACACAGACAATAATACAAAGAACTTTTGGCAAAGTTTAATATGATTTATCTTCGGAGTAGGCGCGAAATGTTAGAACTAAACTTCCTACACAGTATTTTTAGCAATAAGCTAACCAATTCAAAAATAGTCGAGAGAATACTGATATCAGTTCCGCCTAGGAGACACAGAAGTACTCATACCCGCAAAATCTTTCATACTCCTTGCGTAAAGTCGGTAGGTACTGTTGGTAAACAGCCTTCCTTGGTACGGTTTTGTAATAAATGTAATAACATAATTAAATCAATTCCTGGCATTGATATTGTTTATGATTCTCCCTCAATCTTTAGAAATAAGTTATTTCATTATTATAAAATGCGTGATTAGTTTTAATTAAAAAATTTACTAATTTTAATTATGATTATGATTTCTCAAACAAATTTTTATTGGAATATTTGAACATGTTTTTTTTTTCGTTTCTAAGATATATTCGTTTTTTATACTTTTTAATTTAATTGATAGCATACTCTGTATGGATGCTTATACAATATATCATAGACAATACTGCTTTTGTTTTTTTTTATCATACCCGGGAAGGCAAATAACTCTATTCCACCTGATGGTAAGTGGTAGTAGAGTCCGGCTACGGCTAGTGCAGTCAAGAATAATGATTTGCACTAGCCGCCCCCTTGCCGGCTCGCAAGATGCCTCTTCACGCCTCGTTTGAAGGAACCCAGGTCATAAGAGGAGGGGAACACGTGTGCTGGTAAAGAATTCCATGTTATTCAATTTATTCACTTCACTTTCTCATTTACTTCTATTTTTATGTTTTCTTTAAACAATAATAAAGTTTGAATAGAGATTATATTTTGTTTTATGATCTGTGTTAGATTTAATCAATACATTAGATTCATAAGCTATGACTGATTTGATCGGAGATATGATACTATCGTTATGATATGGTAGAAACATCTCCAACTTGACATTTTAACATTTTATATAAAATACATTTCAGGAAAACCTAAATTAATATCATTAGATGTAGACACGAGGAGTCTTATGATGTAAAATACATGTAAGTGTATTTTAAATACACCTACAAAGTCAAAACAAGACATCAAATGATTAAAAAGCCATTGATGCGGGAAGCAGTTATTGTAGTGTCCTTGGTTGTTGGCAAATTAACCAAGAATTAGAGAATAATACCACCCGAGCTAACAGATAAGTAGGGTCGTGTGAATAAAACTTGTGACACCTGAAGTAACATCGTTTATCTGTTTCTAGTTCTCACAATTTTTATTGTTTAATATTTACGCTATTTTAAATTTTCCGATTGTGATGTTTTATGTAACATATTTTGAAAATGATTTATGGACATGTGTCGTTTTGAAGGGTGATTTGGTCGGTGTAATCATCTAAGATCTATACGTGAAGATAAATAAAAAACATATTATATGTCAGAGAATCTGGTCTATTTATTAAGTAGTAATATATCTTACAACTTTTAAAGGAATTTTGATGTACACTATCGAGTCATTTGTAAAACCAATATTGCTTCATTTTACTGACATTGTAAATGTATGAAATATAAGACGAAAGTATGAAAACGAATATACGGAAAAGCATCGGAAAGTCGCATTTTTATACGCAAATTCAAGGTGATCGTACAATTAAACGAACACGCAGTGATAACAAATATATCTAAGTGCTATAACATGTTACTATACTATAGTTCTACTTACAGCTTTCCGAGGTTAGTGTAAGAAAGAACAGGCTCTATAATATTCCTTTTAGGTTCACTTTGGAAGCTTCGACCTTTTAATGAATCGTCCAATATTTCTTTGGAAAATTTACATTTTCAGTCTTTATACGACTGTTTTAACTAAGAAATGGAAATATTTAGATTACCCGTTCAAATAAAGTAATAAAAAATTTTGTAAACCGTTTCAAATTGAATATAAACATACTACTGATTTCTAATGGTAATTTAAGATTATTTAAACATTAACTTGATGTAAACATAAAATTTAAGTATATAAACGCATAGTGCGTTTATATACTTAAATTTTATGTTAATTTAAGAAATTTATATATTCTATATTAAGTTAGTTAAGGTAAATAAAATAAGTATAACGAATCTGGATATTTTGGGTGCTGGTATACAGAAATATAAAATTAAATTGTAATGTAACATTTCAAACTTTAATTTTCAGAACGTAGATCACATCGGGTTTCAAATCTACATGATTTGTTGTACCCGAGTATTGTTATAGTTTTTACTGTATGTGAGTATATTCGTGAGAGATTCATTATCATCGCGTATCTTAACAAAGATGCTATCAAGTCAAATTCGAATAAGAAAAAATATATTATAATCCTCACATGATAAACTGCTTCGCCTAAGGACATATAAAGGTTATAATACCAAAAACGAATAAACCCTCTTCAAAACATGTATTTCAAGAAATATCAATGCTTATGATGTCATATCGTAATCATCAGCAATGTCATGTTACGAGTCGAAACAGTGCAGTGGTTTGAACGCTTGAATCTCAACCGATAATACTAGTTCAAATCCAGACTAGAGCCACTTAATTTTTATATTCCTAATTTGTGTTTATGATTTATCATCTCGTGTTCGGCGGCAAAGGAAAGCATCTTGAAAAAACGTCCATGTGTTTTCTTGTTCGAATTTCATTGTGCCACATATTTATCCACCAACCCGCATTGGAGCACCGTGGTGGTATAAGCTCCAAACCTTCCCCGCAAAGAGAGAGAAGGCCTTAACCCAGCAGTGAGTATTCAAAGGCTATAATTATACTTAACTTTTATAATATCGTGTTTTTGCAAATTGACCCATAAAAGTTAATTTATTTTGTTTTATTTCTTTTAAGCCATATTGGTATCAAAGATATGTTAATGATAAAATTATTTTTGAATGGAAATTGGATTGTTCATTCTGAATTTTTATACGTAATAATCGACAGTGTAGGACGTTTGTTGAGTATAGGTTGACATTTATATTTAAGATTAAAAAAAACATTCCAAATGTATGCGGAATGCAAGATTTTATTTTAAAAATACGTGTTTGCTTATTATAGAATCCGTGAACTGAGGTACCTTGGTTTTTTTTAAATAATATTGTGATAAAAAATTCGTATCTACTGATCTGCATCGGAGCAGCGTAGTGGAATATGCTTCAAGCCGTCTTTCTAAGGCATGAGAAATCTTTAGACCCGTGATGTTACAGATGGTTCAGTGGTGCATGTACATCCATAACAATTTTCAGTCACACTCAACATTTTGGAGCTACTACTCCTTAGTCAAAATTTAATATGTCAAATCTGTACTAAGGAGTGCCTTCAGTAAACGAAACTTTAAATGTGAGTCATCATTGATAGAAATTTGTCATTAGTGCACAATTGAGGATGCACGCACAGGTATTCTTATATTCTAAAGTACAATAATCAATCATTCGGGTACAACAAATATAAATTATAAAAAAAATTATATGAGAATAAGAACCTTTAATAATTAATACTGATTAAGTAAAAGACGCAAAGAAAAAGTTAGTGAAATAAAGGAATTTATTTGACCCCTATTTCATTTCCCGTTTTGCGGGCGAAAGTCGATGCATTTGTTCAAATGACGCATACAAGCTGATTAGAAAATGTTTAAAATATAATGTATATAGTCTTACTAAATGTTTAAAATAAATAATGAGGATGTTAAAAGTAAAGATTTTATATTATAATAACTATGAATATTATTATGGTGTCTTAATATAAGTACCCAACCTATGTACCCGAAAAAATATTAATTTAATTAAATAACGAAAATTACATGGCAACACAGGCGCGGGCGACAGCGCTCAATAGTTCTTACCTATCGGGTAGCTAGGACACGAGGTCATGACCTCAGTTGTCCATGAAACTTTCGTCATTTACAATTGAAAATGACAATTAATATTCTTTATGGGTATTTTCTTTTCTTAGATTTTTAAAAATGATTACATAAATAGAACCGACTAACGATACCTAATAACCAGTTCACGGGTCGGACAGGGTTTTTGTTACACACTGTAGAGTTTCGGGCGATGTCCTTTTAATAGCTTAATGCAAGTATTTCAAGATTTTTGTCAGATTAATTAGCTTCAGTTAAACGCATCGCTTTCGTTATCCTATTAAATAATATTTTTAAATAAATGTTGCCATAATCTATTTATAACTTATTGTCTATCTGCCCGTAACAGCTAAGATACACATTTTTATTTCAATATACAATGTATACGGTTGACAATAATATGCCGCATTATTCAAAGATCTTTTATGTCTGGATGTTTTATGAGCGGATGTACCTTGCTGTCCTTGCTCGTATGGCTATACTTAACGATATATATTTTCTTGTTAGATGACCATAGTAAGTCATAACTTAATAATGTTATTGGCCTGACAATCTTATTGGCGGATAAACATTAGATTGGTTCGTGGTAAAATTAGAGAACACAACGACCGTAATATGGCAATTCGGTAGAAAAATTAATGACTATATCAAATCAAACTTTAATGAGAAACTAACATAGACGAGTAACGAATTAAGTCTTTTTTTAACGACTTGTTATCTTTCTGCATTTTGATGGAAGAGAAAAAAATTATAATGCGGAGAGAAATGGAAAGAGGGCTTTTAAATATGTTCTACTATGTACAAAACTGTAGACGGAAAAAGCAAGACAGAAAGTCACAGTAATTTAGAATTTGATGAAAATGACAGCCTCGTAATCTCGTCCCTTCACTAAGAAAATACGATATATACGATGTATTTCCACAACAGTTCTTGTGAAAAGATGGACAAGAAATTTTGAAGATATAATCTTCATAATTTTTGTGGAGTGTTTTTGGTATTTCTCCGAAGACCGACGCTATTTTGCGTATTTAATATTTATTTATTTATTTATTTTTACTTGTAATCAACAGCGTTTTTTACAATGATTGTACAGTTGTTACTTTTGGCTAAATAGATAAGGCCGCATAAGATTAAATTTTATAACACAGTTATTAGAAAAAAAAAAATAGCATTCTTGCTTTTTATTAATGCGAGAAAATCGTATACGTGTGTGTGCTGGCTGTGTGTGTGTGAGCGTGTGCGTGTATGCGTGTGTGTATTAGTTAATATTAGTAAATACTAAACTGATGTACTAAACGCTATAACTTAAACTCTCAACATTTAAACTGAACAGAATAATCTCTGTAATTAAGAAAGTTGTTACAAAATATAATTGAGATAAGATGATTCGTGCCGTGTGCTTAGAAAGATTTTTCTAAATTAAATTGTAAACGTAGAAAATATTATGTCAGTTCATAAATGTATTAAATTCTTTAGCTCAAAACTTATTAAGAAGTCAAATAAATTTTATACTAATTATAATTATAAAAAGTGTATATCATCCGGTGAGTTAAATGGTAAACGTTTTAATTAAATTAATATTTGCCCCGCTTAATATACACATATGATGGTAGTTGCAGGAATATGCTAACTGTGATTAACGTGTGATCGTCTTGTGATAAGATGTCAACGTATTGTATATCTCTTAATATCTTTTATCTCTGAACAAGCTGACTCTTAGATCAACATAAAATAAAAATATTAAGTGTGGTATTGTTAGACATAGTATATATTTCACAATATACAGTGGTGGTCGTATAATTAGAAACACTACCAACGGTCCTTGACATTATGTAAGACACTTCACCGCAATCGTTTTTATTTTGAAATTAAACAATAAATAGAACAACAATATATTCAACGATTTAACATTTATTATTTCTAGGGGGATTGAATTCCATGCTTCAACAAATGCTTCATATAGTTCGTTTTGACTGGTGTTACGTTTGTTTGAGACTTTCTTTTTAACAATAAACCAGAGATTTTCTATCGGGCTTAAATCCGGACTATTTGCTGGCCAGTCTAAAACGGATATACGCTGTTCGCTAAGGAAACATTTGACGCTATTGGCAGTGTGTTTAGGGTCATTGCCATGCTGAAAGATCCAGGTTACAGGCAAATAATCGTCCAAGTAGGGAATCATTGTGTACTCTAAGATAATTTTGTTTTGCCATTGATCCATTGTATCTTCAATCTTCCGAACGGGTCCAACTCCCCTTGCTTGATTATACTCCTTGTGTATTTATAATTAAAAACATTGTTTACAAAACGTCTAACATAGCGCTTTCCATCGGATTTTACCATATTTATTTTTGTTTCACCTGAAAATAACACTTTTTATAATTCTTATCATATTTTTTAGCGAATAATAATCGCTTCTCTCCGTGTTGCTTGGTAAGAAGCGGTACCTTTCGAGAGATTCTTCCAAACAATTTAGCTTCAGGCGAAAAAACTTCATTTTTAATCTGGTTGGAGCCTTTATTTGGGTCCTTTTAGCAACACGAATGATTAGCGTATCTTCTCTGGGAGAGGTTTTTCTTGGCCGAGCCTTTCTAAGAACATTTTCAACAGTTCCATGTGTTTTATAATGATCAATTGCATTAAAAACTTTCTTAACAAACAATACACATGAACAATTTAAATGCTCAGCTATTCTTTTGTACGCCCACTTATGATCTATATCTAAATTAACAATTATTTGCCTTGTTGATGCGTCACAACTTTTATTTTTGCCGATTTTGAACAAAATAAAATTCATATTAAATTTAGAATTGCCGCCAAAATAATAGAAAAAGCCAAGAAAGAAATGTTATTCTCCAACTTCAAAAAAAGAATGAGCTATGGATGCTTTTTTAAATGTCTCTAATTAGGCGTCCAAGCGGCCAGTAACAGAAAATAAACTCCTACATGTGTAAGACTCATTTTGTAAGTAAAAGTAAGATATGATTTATATTTTATGCTTTTATTGAGTTTTTTATTTGAGTAGCTATATTATTGCGTGATTATTAATTATTGAATGTGTATATTTTTTACCAACATTTGTACGTTGAAGTTATACTTTCTTTATTCATAAGAAGTGTTTCTAATTTTATGACCACCACTGTATGTTTCTACCTAGACATCCTCTTCAAAACCTAATATGCACTATATTCTTTGCATGTAGCATAAGCTCACGAAAAACATATTTTTTTAAATATATCAATTTCTATCCATTAAAATATATTTTCATATATTATAACAGGTGAATGACATAAAAGCCCATACGGTGACTGAGCTATAAGAGAAATGTTACATCGATTATATTGAACTAGATTTTTTTTTGGAACAGACAACTCCACCCGTGTCTGTAACAGTAAGTGTATTTATAACCTTGTTTAATATGAAAAGTAGTTTTTAAAAAAAATAACCCGATTAATCGCGTAATACGGTATTTAAAAGAAATGTAATAGTATACGAACACTTTTTAAAGGCTCAGCGAAAAATATCAAAATACTTCTAATAAGAATAGTTTTTAAATAATTTGATTTGATCACGGATATTGGCATTTAACCGATATCAAAATTAACGAATGCAAATCTCGTAAATATTACATCTGGAATTATACAATATATATCAATTACCTATACAGCCTCAATATTTTTTATGTTATTATCGATAACAATTCATACATTTAAAATAGTAAGTAGATTGAATACGAAAGTGTGATATCATATCTTTAACTAAGTTCTGATTTTGATATTATACAGTAAAAATGTGTCATAAATAAATGATATTGTATATATTGTATTTATAAATATGTGATGCAAAATTATTGAAACTTGTTACCATACACTCTTAGTCAATTAATATTTTTTATATAAACATTGGGACAGCGCCAGTCTTTTTTATTGAGTAACTTGTGTGATGACCTAGAAGTTATGGAGTAACTAAAAACATAAAAAGTAGTTCGAAATTTGGAAGTGTAAATTATGAGCAACACCGGTCCTTAACCCTTTTTTAGGGTAGAGCGAAAATGTCTTTTGGGAACCCTTAGTTCCTTTCAAATATTAGTATTGGTCTTTGCGACCATGTTTTTTAAGCCATATCACATCGCCTTAATTATATCGAAATAAAAAAGCAACGCTCAAAGATGTCTACAACATTTTATTTTCCTATAAATTCTTAGTATAATTTTGGCGCCTATTATGTGAACAAATTATAGCATCGATTCAAAATCAATTTCATCTTCATTATTTCGTTCGGTCGTTCACCTGATTATTTTTCAATAAATTCGATTTAGAGGCTTATGCTAAAAGTAAACTGCATATAAAGTAGATTAAAATAAACTATATCGATGTGAAATTGTAAAGTGATAATTTGGTCAGACCGAATTTAAATTTAAATATTATACCCTCTTTGAATTATTAAGTAGCCTATAGCAAAGACAGATCGTTATATCCAATTTATTAACATGCAGATTTATTTAGTAACTTTTCTTATAATAAAAGAAATAAATAGTTAAAAGACGATAGAACACTCAATAACATAAATGTGAATTTTATAAAATAAAACAAATAGGATTAAATTAACAGTATAAAATAATTTGCTTTGCAAAATATTTTCTAAGCAAATTAGTCGCAATGGCAATTTTAAATTTACACAAATTTTAATATTTATGAAAATCTTTCGCATAGTGGAATAATTAATAATTCATAACGGCATTACAATATAAAACACGTTACAATATTTAACAACAGCAGAATTTTTTTTTAATAAAAATCTGTACTTACATTTCCAGTCATTAAACAGTATTAAACTTTATTGAACACCTTGCTCGATAACGCATAATTCACGACGTAACGAAGTACTCGCGCAACTAGCAAGAGTTGTGAAATGCGAATGACAGCCAAGTGACATCCACTGTCGGTTATTTAGGACTTTCTGATGACGGTACTTATCAAGGTAATAAGTTCATATTTGTGGGTACGTCCATATTTTATTGATTAATAATTTATCACAATAGTACCTTAATTATTGTAATAAGGCAGATACTTTTGTGATAAATTTATAATACAACGACCAATAAATTAGAAAATACAAAAAATAAGCCAAATACAGGCAATTTTTACATTTAGTTGTAGAAGTCGCTGTGGCTTCGGCATAGGTAGCAGCAGCAATATTATTAATAATATTAATATTTAAGTAAACTAATATCGAACGATCAGTAGGAACTAATTTACATCGTACATACGTATTTTGAGAAAACATGTTCTAAATTTAATCGAGATATGTATGTTGTTTTTTTTCTCATATTCAGTGTACCTTTGGTAATAAGGAATGGGCAGGATATTAACCGGATCTGTCTTTATTGAAATTTGATGTTTGAAAAGAATGAGCCTTGTAAATTTATCTCAAGATGAATACAACAATTTACACCATTTTCACAGCCAGCACAGAGTTCATAACCACTACGTTTAACACAGCGTTGCCTTTTTTCTATTAAAAACTTTACAAGCAACAGTTTTATTTGATTATTGGATTAATTTTTAAATAACATTGTTATCTATATGATAGATATATTTAAATGAAGATTTTATGTTATATGCCCCTAATAATTACAGTAGTTTTTTTCCCAAGCAACTTTTTTTTATAAAGTGGAAAACTTGTTACCTTACACCTTTATCCTCGTAAACTTATTGTTTATTTTAACACATTAAATATTGTTCATTTTTAATAATTAATCTAAAAAACTCCTTTTCGACAAATAAATAACATTCTTAAACAGTCTTTGTTTATCTATTATCACAGTAGTACCAGAATTTTCTATATTTTATAAAAAAAAAGTATAATTTACACATAAATATCAGAATATATTACCTATATACAATATTTTGCATGACCTATTATAAATATTTAAATAAATATCAGTCAGAACTCAGAACGCAACATCGAACATCACGTGATGCAGTGCGAATGTAAAATAAAATGGATAAGCAAAACGCCAACACAATTATCATCTGGCCTATTTCTTTTGTTGCAATTGAAGCGCTCTATCTATTGCCTTTTCTTGTTGCAATAGGATGTCAATTTTCTTTTATAGTATAGGTTGGACGAGCGTATGGGCCACCTGATGGTAAGTGGTCACCAACGCCCATAGACAATGGCATTGTAATAAATGTTAACCATCGCTCACATCGCCAATGCGCCACCAACCTTGGGAAATAAGATGTTATTTCCCTTGTGCATGTAATTACACTGGCTCACTCACCCTTCATACTGGAAAACAACAATACAAAGTACTGTTGTTTTGCGGTAGAATATCTGATGAGTGGGTGGTACCCAGATGAGCTTGCACAAAGCTCTACCACCGAGTTTTAGGCTAATTAATTTGCAAATAACACAAACATACATTAAAATAAGCCAATGTTCTTCGTGAAATGGAAAAAAAGTTCACGTGTCTGCCCGTTCGGGTACATTTATTCATATTCCCCCACCTAGGCCGGCGGCGCAGCACTCATTGTATATGGTGCGTGGAAAGTTTCTTATTTGCGTTAATTTCAATTTCACATTTTGTAAAGACGTAATACTTACACAAAAACTTTCATTCCCTATTTTATCCCCTTTAGAGTAAAACTTTTACAAATTTTGAATGTCGTATTTATTTATATCTAATCAAAAGCCTAAAAAATAAGTTTCAAGCTTCTAGCTTTAAAAATGACGTAATTTCCATACAAAATTTCATCCCCTATTTCAACCTTTCAGGTCTTTTTTCGCATTGAAAAGTCTATGTCTAAGTCCTTTCGTAGGCTCTAGACTATCTCTGTACCAAATTTCATTTAAATCGGTCAGTAGTTTAGGCGTGTTTGCGTAACACACAGAGAGACAGAGCTACTTTCGCATTTATAATATTAGTATAGATAATTATATAATATCATCCATGTGAGAAATGGTGGCAAGATTTCAAACTGCATTTACCCATAAAATCGCAACACCGATTATAGGAGCGAAAAATAAACTCTCTGGTGACGGGACCAGACAGGTAGACAATTTTGATTTTTTGCACTAATTTGAAAGGAATCAAGAAATGAAAATGCAAGACAAGAATTATCTTGCAAATTTTAGTGTGTGAAGTGGTGAAAATGCCTTCTGGCCTTGGAAAATAAAGACCATTTAAAGCATGAGTCTTTTTAACACGTGCTTAAAGCACAATGGTGTTCCCGTCACGAGACATCATTAAATTTGTGAACTAGTCCTGGAGTTTCGGTACGGTATATAAGACGCAATAGTTGACAACTTTTGTTTTCGATAATAGCGGTGTGGGCGACGTCTACTTGACGAAGGTTGTCAAATGCTGCCTATCCCAAGCGAATTCTCCAACTGGTTTATTTGTCAAAGTTGTTCCAACCGAGCTTTGTTAGTTGACGCCTCTGCGTCCCCATATATCCCTATATTCCTGTATTCACCAACAACTGCGAGAGGTTTCCCTTTGACTTGTATTGGTCCCGGAGCAGCAAATCTGTTGCTATGATCTATAAAAATAATTATATTTGCTTACATTATTTCTATGACCGACAGACAGACTCAATAATTACAGTTAGTATCGAATATGAAAACTTATTCTGATCGTAATGGTTATTTCAAAATTTTACTAAATAATTTCAACAAATAAACTAAATAAATACTAAAATTTATAGTAAATGACGGATGCCATTGCTCATCGAGTATGGAACAAATTTTTACCTGTACTCGAGTACCTTTTTTTTTACCTGACATCAATTTTTGACAACCGCGTAACAATATTTCGGCTTGCTCTTACGGCATTTATGTTCATAGGTAAGCAGAGTCAATCTAAAAGTTAACATCGTTACATACAGAAATTAACTTGGCTGTCTGCCTTTAGTTGAGTAAAACAATAAAAAGAAGGTGTATTAATAATTACTGTCAGTGTAGAGTTAAACACACAATTGTTCAACTGTAAAGTTAATAATGAAGTAGTATTAATAATAAAATAAAAACTAATTTATTATTTATCAGAATAATGAGTAGAGTATCTTGGTGACCGGTAAAAGTACAGTCACCTAAACTAAAAAAGGGGTCAACCTCGGAATGAAACTGATTATGCTAATTTTTTTTTTAAATTAAACTTTATTTTGTCATATTAGCGAAATAATTGTATATAAAAATTTTGACTTATTTATGTGAAAAGGAGAAGTAATTTTAATATAATAATATTACTTATAAGTAATATTAATGACTTATAAGTAATATTGATAAATATAAGGCATTACACAGTTAATTAACGAATATTTAATGAATAATAAGGTATAAAAACCGAATTATGGACTGGGATTTGCGATTGACTTTGCGCTATGGCATGTATGAGCGCTCCGCAGTGTCGGCACTCTGCCTCAAAACTGTTACATTTATAAATAATAGTTATACCGTATAGCTTTAATAATTAATAAAAAACGATGTGAGGTAAAGGAAGATATATTTCTAATAAACTGATTTTTGCAACCTTTGAATATCTAAGTAAGCTCATACGTGACCTTATAAGACAATAGGAACCACAGGAATTTGGAAGGTAGAAGTAAAGAGTGTGTGTGTATGAAAGTGTTCGCCGAAATGCGTTAAACTAGGATGGAGCTACAATATCATCAGCGTAAATTTTAAAAAGAGCGCCTAAATTTAAATAGCGAAGGATTGATAGTAAAACAATAAAGAAAAACTTCCGGTTCGTTATGAAGCACTTTTTAAACTAAGCATAAAATACGAAACATTGACATATAATAAAATTTTTGCGTATTATTTTCGACAAAGCAGTTATTTTAGGTTATGCTTACAAAAAAATTTTGGACTACGTAAATAGTTGAAGTGGTGTATACTGCACCGTCACACTCGGCTCACTTCAATCCGCTTACAATTTACAAAGTTACAACTTGCTACATTCACGCCATACCCTGTATCGACGCTAGCGCCATTCCGGAAGGTTTTTGAACTGCTATTTACTACTTACACACCATCACCAAATCGTCGCTGCGAATAAGATAAAGATGCAATGTCTGCTGGATCTGCTTTCGGAGTGGCTAGACAAGTGGAGGATGGCCGTGAATGTCGGTAAGACGGCTGCTCTGCTTGGCGGTGCCCGCAAACCGCTGCGTCAACTCACCCTCCGAGGCCAGGACGTGGAGTGGCAGACCTCAGTTTGTTACTTAAACCGAGAGCTGTGCAGGGTACCCACCGTTAACAAGGTGGTGTCGTGGCGCGACTGCCCGGTCTAAGCTGCACACCCTATTCACATCTGGCCTACCACTGAAAATCAAACTGAGGATCTACATTGCCTACGTCCGCTCGCGCCTGACGTATGCGGACACGCCTGGTACGCACTCTGCTCAGCGTAACAGAAGCGGAGGATCTGCCACGGCGTGGGCATCGCTGACGATTTGGAGGACTAACGATAGGACGACGACAATCACCGGACATGACGATAACCACCCACCCCAGACAGAAGACAACTACCAGGCCAAATTAGACCCTGAGCTTTCAGGTCTAAAAGAATGACCCGGCAGTTGCGACTGCCGGTGAAGAACTGCCCGGGTAGAGGGGGAAACCCCGAGGGCCGTTTCCGGACTGGATTTTGGGCCAGTCAGGAAGAACCCTGTGTCTCTACACTTTTTCAGCTCGTCTCCGTGAAATATAGTATTCCTTACCTCCATACTCATGAGGAATAACGACAAATAAAAAACTTTGACATTGAATTAACTTGATATAATTTGTCGAGATCTTGAGTAATCTATAGTAGCGAAATAGAAACTTGAAAGTTAATATACTACTTAAAGTAGCAAATATGTATTAACCATTTTATTAAGTCAGTTCTGTAATATGATAAATGAAGACGAGATATAGGGTTTTCCATTAAGGGCGCTTGATCGTGCAGAACTTCCATCGTAGCGTGTGCTGTGTGGCACGTAGCGCCGTCCTGTTGAAACCACATGTTGTCCAGATCCATATTCTCGATTTCAGGCCAAAAGAAGTTGGTTATCATCGACCGGTATCGCTCACCATTGACGGTGACGGCCACACCATTATCGTTAAAAATACGGACCAATCACGCCTCCGGCCCAAAATCCGCACCAAACAGTCACTTTCTGCGGGTGCATTGCCACTTGGTGAACCTCGTGTGGATTGGTCTCGTCCCAAATACGGCAATTTTGCTTGTTGACATAGCCATTCATCCAAAAATGCGCCTCGTCGCTGAAGATGATTTTTTTGCCAAAATCGGCCCATTTTCATAAAACAATTTTATGATTTGCACGTGCTGCTCGACACTGTAACCTGCCATGGTGGTTTGGGAGGACGGAATGAATATAACACACTGCATTTGACAGCTGTCACTCAAACAATATGGCCGCAATCAACTGTCAAAGTTCAAGCGTCCCTATTGGAAAACCCTATATTAGTTTCAACAAAGATGAACTTTCAGTGAAGTTTGTTTTAGCTTGACCACTTTTTTGAATGGAATAAGATATCGTTGTCTGTAATCTAATAAAAATGTGTTAAGGTAACAAATGATTGTATAAAAAAAAGTTGCACAATTGTCTTTATAAGTGGTCACCAAAAGCTGGCAGTATTTAGAGCGGATCTGTCACTTTGAATTCTGATGCACGCTTGAAATACACGCCGATGGGTGGGAATGTTGTGGACGTCCTTTAGCATTTAATGAGTTATAATAAAGATTATGCAAAAACTATGTATACGTAAATAGCAAGATATAAAATACTGTATTTTGTTACTATAAATATATTATTTATTAAAAATAAAATAAATTTCACACAGGTAAAAAGAAGTTTAATTCACTGAGAGTTAAAGTTACAAGTACAACTAAAATTTTAAAAAAATGATGCACAAATTCATTTTTGTAGAAATCGATAAAAATAAATTCACATGAGTTTAAAAATATAACATCTTCTTGGGGTCTCGGAACCTGCATATCATTTCTCAATACATATATATAATAATTTAAAATTGCACAAGTTTTAATTTTAGGGGACATTTTTATTTAACAGGTATACCAATAATCATCAAAAACCTTTTAATATTAAAACACTCAATTTATTAGAGGCATATGCGTGCGGTGACCCATAATATTGATTAAATAGTAAAATATAATTTTATATTATAGTTCGCCGCCCGGTCACCAAATGGTATACAACATATTATAAAATAATAAAAATATCACATCTCTGATCCATGATATTATGCAGTTCCACCTGTGACACCCCCTTTAACAAAGTTACGTCTACACATAAAACTGGTGTACAATGATCTGATCACCGATTGCAATGATGCAACGAAACACTCTTTAGTTGAATAGACAGACAGTAAGATGTGATGGTGTGCGGCACGGCTGGAATTAACATGCACTACTAGGGGCGTGCCACACTGTAAGACGGCAGGCGGGTCAAGCCTGGCTTTCATTGGTGGTGGTCTCGATGGTAGTACCCGCGGCCTTGTTAGCTTTGCCTTTGCTCGGTACTTGCGCCGTGGAAGCAGAAGCTTGAACTTCTCCCTCCTGACCATTCTGACGGGGACCTTGACCTTGGTTTGGATTTTGACCCTGATTATTGCGCGGGCGCACGTACCGGTACCCGCCACGGTACGACGGCCTTGGAGGGCCACCGCGACGTCCTCCGCGAAAATTGCGACGGAAGTAGCTGAAATATTATTTATATAGTCAATATTATACAGTTTTTGTCATGATATATTTTAATTATAATATTTTGAACAATACAAATATGTATATAAATATTTGTTTTAGGTATTATACTCACCTACGCTGCGGTGGACCTCCACCTTCTTGGCCTTCATCTCCCTGCGCGCCCCCTTGATTGAGTGGGGGTCCACGTCGTCCCATGCCACCTCTGCGGGGAGCACCCTCGCCACCACGTCCGCCTCCAGGCCGAGGGTAGAATCTATAAATAATCTACCTTTAGCAAATATTCGAAAATAAAAATTAGATAAAATACTAAAAGGTTCGAATTTAAAAATCATTTTTGTGTTGGATAGTCCTTTTATTGGGGAAGGTTCTAGGCTGATTTTTATTAATTATACGCGGGTGAAACCGCGGGCACAGCTAGTTTGTAATATAAATCAAAGGTACTGACTGGCGTGGGAAGCCGCGACGCTTGTCGGCAGCGTAGGGCGAGCCCTTGACCGGCTCACCGCCGGGGCCGGTCACTCCGGCTGCTTCAAAGCCTTTCTCGCCGGCCACCACGGCGAACTCCACCGCCTCGCCGTCGCCGACCGAGCGCACAGCCTTACGTGGGTTGTTACGGACGATCGCCGTCTGATGTACAAATACATCCTCTTTCGTGTCATTCCTACAAAATAATTTTTTCTTTAAGCCAATACAAAGTCCCGATTTTAAAAAGAAAAAAAAAGTTCATCCGAGAACAATCTGAAAGTGAGTATAGTTATAAAACAGCACGCTTTGCTTTTAATGTTTCACTTGTTTTTCATTTGATAATATTGATAAAACTGAGTTAGCCCTTTTTTTTGAATAGTAATTTATTGTAACACTATACATTTCATTGCTTTTTATATGAAATAGTATTTAATTATTATTCACAAATTATATATTTTTATAATTTAAAATGCTATATTGTTAGGTCATACCTATTCAGATCATTTAACATGTGGTATAAGTTCATTAATATGTTTATACAATATTTGCAGGCAAGGCGCATTCTAAGGAAGTCGCTAGTGGCAATATACGACTGCAGCCGGGTGTGTTCCTATATCCAAATATGGACTTTTAGTTTTCTTTAGCACATGTAAAATGCTCTGCTGCGTGATTAATTCGAATCGTAAATAATTATTTATACTAATCTTCTAATTTCTCATGTTCTAACAATTTAATTTTTTTGTTATATTGGCCAATAAGTGACTATTCATTCATTTTATGTAATTTTTCATTTGTACCCTTATATATATATTTAAATATATAAATTTGTAATTACTTTAAAAATATCACATACATATTACAAAAAAGTTAGTACTTTATTTGTTTATTGAACGGACATACTTGGTGGATATCTACATATGTTTTCATTGTGGAATCAAGGCGACAAGTAGTTGAAGGGTATAATTAAAAGTAAAGATTAATAGATCAAAAACTGTGATATTACATAATAAAGTTATTGGCATATTTTGCTAGTAATATGTAAAATAAAAGGTTTAATTTATTTTTTCTGTCTTGAGAATAGAAATTGTAGTTTCTATAGCAACTATCAAAAACACTAAATTCAAAATATTAAAATTAATACAGATGAATAAATATATAACTTTTTTAAAGTCATAATATAGCCACATTTGAAAGGGAATATTCAATAATACTCAATACCTAAAGCATAATCTTGTGAAATATTGTTTTTTAATAAAAGTAGAATAAATACTTTATTTCAAACTAATTTGGCAATACAAAAGGACTAGCTGTTTTTAAAAACTCCCGAATTTTAATGTATCTAAAAATGTTCTTGATTGATGATTTTAAATAAATAGCATGAATTATAAGTGTTTTGGGTAAAGTGAATCAACTATTTTAATACATAAAATGATTTAAAGATAGTCTGTTTACATTTGAAGAATGTTGCGAAATTCCAACTGAATAAATAATGACGTGTGTTTTCAGAGTGGTTAATTGCACAGGTAATTTGTTTTAATACAATCTTCCTTAAAAGATAACTTAAGCATAAAAACTAGTGACAGGCTTGAAAGAAACACAGTAAATTAATTATAATTTAAATCAATATGTCCGTTTATAATACTTATTTTAACTTACCTATTGATGAAACCATATCCACTCTTGACGTTAAACCATTTTACAGTGCCCGAAACCTTTTCAGCTGTAATAAAAAAAAGGCAAGTAATTTAATTAAAAAAGTAATACAGGATAAGAACAAGCAAATGAAGATGGTGATGATATATCCATAGTATTTTTTAAGTTATTAGTAACATACCAATAGCTTCTTGGGAGATATGTAGGCCAAAGAGTAAATTACCATTCTTGTTATCATTACTTTTTAGTTAAAGCTAATTTTAATAAATAACTTTAAATAATTATTTTCTTCATCCTTATATACTTGTATACCTAATATAAGCATTTGTTGATTTAAATTTAGTTGGGTTGAATGTAAATAAATAACTTCTATAATGTATTTTATTATTAATAACAAATATGAAGAAGCAATAAAAACATGGGGCCGTATGCACATACCTCTACAAAATTTATATTGTATATTTTTTTTAGTCGCGGGCAAGATTTAAAATATATTTAATACGACTAATAGCTATATTTGGTATCAAAGCTATTTTAAATAAAGTCATTCAAGAAAATATTATATATATCAAGTTTGTGATACCCACGCTTAAAAAAGACAAAGACTAAAATGGCGGTACGGCTTGTAGCTGTATGCACTTAAAATGCGACGTAATGCGCAAGCATTTAAAATAAAAACCCTAACTTGAATTAAATGTACGCAAAATGCGCATAGTACATTAAAATCGACTCAGATAAACAAAAATGTGATACAAATACAGTTCGCTATTGAATTCTATTTAATTTAAAGGAAGCGCGGCCTAAGTGCCGGGGTCATTAAACGATCGATACTAAAGTTTTGATATATACCAGCTTTGTAAATTGAAATAACATTCAGCTTTGATACAAAATAATAAATATTCTTCGCTCTTAATGCACGTAAATATACAAAAGTAAAACATTCAAAAACCATGTGCTTTTAATATACCGGGACACACAAAACTAAGATGGCGTAGCGGCACTCACCAATGACCTGCTTTTGTTTAGCCGCCTTAGCTTGCTGGTTTTGAGGTTGTTGTTCAGGTTGCTGCTGTTGTTGGGGCTGCGGCTGCGGCGCCTTTTCGGTATCAGCCATGGTGTAATTGGCGAACGGCGATGGTGGCTAAGATGGTAAATTCCTCCACGACCTCTCCTCGATGTTCACCGCTCTTCGATCGTTACAAGTGGACTGACAAACTAACAAATTTAGAAATCTTGTTTATCTCGTTCGTTTTGTATAGTTGGTAGCCAGGTGCAATTTCCGCTGAATCGTTTTCAATGAGGATAATAATTTTTATTTATGGTTTTTCTTCTTAAAAATGTCTCACAATAATTTTTTACATACTATACGTAATATGAGTTTTTTTAACTATAAATACTTCAAACTATTATAATATTTATATTTAAAAAATATAATAATCGATTTGAATGTTACGATTATCCGAGTAAGTTTTGTTGAATATTTTGTCTATGATGTATACCTTTTATAAGTAAAAAAGTCAGCACAAGCTTACTTCTGAAACTTATTTTTTTATGCAAGTTTATTATTATTCTTAAATTTTATAATATTTGTATTAATTGTTATAAGATTTCTAATGAAATAAAAAAAACAATCAACTTATATAAAGCTTATCTCTTTTCCAAAGTGATTTATGATATGGTACGACCTCACATTTACGTCGGAAATAATCAAGTGTAGAGCCGACATAACAATTATTAAAAATGCGGGAAGTTTGAAATGTAATTAAATCAACAAGTTGTAAAATGACTAGTTACTCATAACATAATTTAAAAACTTTTGATGTTTATTTATATATTTATTGTACAGTGGTTGAAAAAAAAAAATATTTTGCTTGTATCCATTGACTCCGTAATTGTTATTTATTGTCAAGATGGTTCCATTCTAATATCATTTTTATAAAACATGCAATTTTCTATAGTGTATACTATTAAGTTTAAAAACGTTTTAAATAAGTATAGCCATATGTTCACAGCAGTTTGTTTATGATTTATATGATGTTATAATCAAATCTAATATGTATTTATTTTAAGTCAATTTATTTATTTTATTCGATCTGATTATGCTGTTGACCATAGCCTCAAAAATGTTACCGATCGAGAGGTCAAATCATCAAATATTCCAGCCGGATTTTGAGTGCCCATCTAAGGACATAATACACGCGTCCTGAGGGCGAGAGGGTGAGAGGCACCTCTTGTGAGGTCGAATTTCGGCTAGGATGCCATCGACGTTGGGGGTGACGAGGTTGGGTGCTATAAATTATAATCTATAACAACGTTATTCGCCTAACGACTGAAGTTATGGGCCTCGACCCCGCCAGCAGGGTCGATGTATTTATTCTATAACCAACAAGTTTTGCATTGTCATTTGTCAGTCTGTCATCAGGGTCGTTAAGGACGTTTTAGGGTCGGAATTGAATTATTTTTATAGTAAATATGCGCAATAATTTCTAGCTGAATTTGTCACGTGGCTATATTTATTTATGTTATTTTTATTAATATGATGATTAATTTTTACGAATAAATAATAGACTGGTTTAGAACATGAAGGTTTTTATTAATCATACTTTTATACGTTTTTGTTTTAAAATACCTGCCTTATTATAATTATATTATTGTTGTTAGTGCATTTGTAAATAACATGAAATTCTTACAGTAGTGATTTTTATTTAGCACAATTCGTTTTTTTACAAACATTTGATATATCTAAGCCTAAATGTAAGTCTCCATTTGGTTTTTGTATAAATAGTGCCGGTATTGCTTGACGGCCAGTAATATAATATAATCTACCAATAATACTTTTATTGAATGGTAACAATTTATTTCTTAAAATATTGTTATTGATATTTTCTTCAGTCGTAGCAACCAAATTGTTAAAATTATCATTTTCTTTTGTGGTTTTAGTTTGTGCTGATTCTCGTATATTGGTTTCATATTTTACAAAATCTTTATTTGGTAAAAGTTCAGTACCATTAATGACACTGATAACAGTATCGTTGGGAAATTCATGACTAAATATTCTAATAATGGGTATTTCACTCTCCTGGTAATGAGCGCGATTGCTATTGATTATTTTTGGAGAATCAAGTATAGATGAACTATTGATGTCATGGGCAGAATCAGTAATAACTTCATTATTATTATTAAATATTTTAGTTTTATTTTTATATGGTCTTACAGTGTTTTGAAAAATATCAGTAGATTTGTTAATATTCTGACTTTCGTTACTATTTATCTTAAATGTTGGCAATTTAGATGATGTTTTCTTAATATATATTTTTGTAGTTGTTTCGTCATGAAAATTATTTGTTTTTAATCGCTTATTTTTTTCATTTATAGGGTTGATATCACTTTTTGCTGTTATATTAACTATTTCTGGGTAATCAATGTGTAAATCATAGTTTTTTGTCGTTGATGTTTTGTCACTGGTATTTAAAACATTATTAAACTGTTTTTGTAATGCGTTGTTAATAGTTTTCCCAAAATGTTTTGTTCTATTCAGATTCTTATTCTGTAACGCTTCAATTTTAATATTAGAATTGAAAGTACTATTTTTACTGGTATTTTGCAATATCCAAGCTATTGGTACATCGTGATTTTTTATTGGCTTGTCACTTTTGACGTTTTTGGCTAAAGACGATGTATTATTTCCTCTATTTCCGATATATTTTTGACTCTTGTTAATTTTGTCATTTGAATTATGAAAAGATATTTTATTTTCATCGGTTGTATTAATTAAGTTATTTATTAATTCTAACTTCGTATAATTTTCTTTTGGCACGATAGATTCAGTTGTATTATAGTTTTTATATGGTAGGAATTCATCCGTGGTGATAATAGTTTCTACATCGGTATGTTTTTGTGTAACAGTTTCAGGTGGTGTAATATTTTCCATATTTTCATCATATATTGATGAATCTTTGTGTACATTATTATTTCGATAATGTTCGGTTTTTGATTCTAAGTCTGTCATCGTTCTTACATTTTTGATTCCGTATTTATCTGTATCCAAAATGTAGTTGGTTTCATTGTTTTTATTTAATTCTGTAGTATTTGTTTGCTTACTTGTTATCCATTTTTCCCGCCAATCTTTCGGTAATTTAAATTTACCATTTACTGTTGCTAGAATTAAAGCGTGAAAAGATACATAATCTGAACTTTTTTGTTCATTACTATTAAAATGTTTTCTTTCTGTTTCCGAGCTCTTTGTTTCAGTGTGTTGTTTTAATGATTTGTCAAAATTTTCAAGATCGCGTGCGTAGTTAACATTGTTTTCAATTGCTGTGTCGATATTTTTTTTGTATTCTGTCTTTTCGTTTGCCGTAGTTTTGTTATTTTCTTGAGACAGATCGTGGCGACTTTCGGGTTCGGTTTTTAATAAGACGCTTTGTAATAATAACTTATATAAACTGTGTTTCTGATGTACATTTGTAGTTATGTTGTCATGAGCGTCTGTGAAACATTTACAATACGATTGCCATTGTACGCTTTCACCAGAGAACCTGTGGTAAAAAAATATTTTACATCAGTTTGCGGATAATATTAATTATAAAAAAAAATGTCGCCAAAATTCAATGAAAATAAATTGAATAGGATGTAAGCCATCTTATGCCTACCGAGATCTTTTTGGTAATGGCATCCTCAGTAGCTCTTCTATTGATTACAATCCCAAAAAAAAAACTGCAGATTAGTGCAGCCCACTCTAGAAATAGTTTTTATTTGATGTTAAGTCAAAATTATAATATTTATTAGATAATTTTATTTTAAGCTAAATTTGTCAATCAACGCTTTAAAAAAGTACCTATGTAGTAACAACACTTCAAAATCAAAATTTTAAAATTGTATACCTAATATATTATTTAAAAATTGCATTTAGTTAGTTGAAATTTCCTTTATAGCAAAATAATTTATTCTTTCAAACTATTTCCTGCGTATTATATTATTAAAAAAAACTCCGCGAATTAAATTAATAATTGCGGTATAAATCCGCATCCGATACGGTAAAGATATTCACAGTACTAATTTAAAGTCGACCTGTGGACTGGCATAATTAATGGTCTAGTCATGGGACCAGTTAAATTACTAAAAACATTAAATAAACAAAATCACCTTCAATTTCTTCAAAATTATATGCTGATAATATTAGAAAACATGCTGATAAATATTTTTGGCGTGGGTGGCATAGGTGGTTCCAAAATGATGGGTAAGCAGATTACGCCAGCGACGTTCAGGAATATCTTCATGAATGTCATCATCATCATCATCATCATCATCAACAGCCAATCGTAGTCCACTGCTGAACATAGGCCTCTCCCAAAGTGCGCCAAAGCTCCCGGTCCTCCGCCTTCCGCATCCAGTCGGTGCCCGCCACCTTCATAAGGTCATCGGTCCACCTGGCTGGAGGGCGCCCTACGCTGCGTTTGCCGATCCGCGGTCTCCACTCTAGGACTCGTCTGCTCCAACGGCCATCGGTCCTACGACACACGTGACCAGCCCACTGCCACTTCAGCCTGCTAATTTTGCAAGCTATGTCGGTGACTCCGGTTCTTTTCCGGATAATCTCATTTCTGATCTTATCCTTCAAAGATACTCCGAGCATAGCTCGCTCCATAGCACGCTGAGCGACTTTGAATTTGCGGACTAGTCCCGCAGTTAGTGTCCACGTTTCGGCACCGTATGTCATGGCAGGTAAGACGCATTGGTTGAAGACTTTCGTCTTCAAACATTGCGGTATAGACGACGTGAGGACTTGACGAAGGTTGCCAAATGCTGCCCATCCCAAGCGAATTCTTCGATCGGCTTCCTTCTCGAAGTTGTTCCTACCGACTTGTATAACCTGTCCTAGGTAGGTATATTCACTAACAACTTCGAGAGGTTTCCCTTCGACGTATATTGGTCCCGGCACGACATGCCTATTGAACATGACCTTGGTCTTGTCCAAGTTCATACCGAGACCGACACGCAGGGAAGAATCGCTTAGGCTACGCAGCATTTCGGTGAGTTGTTCCAGCGACTCTGCTATGATGACGATATCATCGGCAAATCGAAGGTGTGAGATGTACTCGTCATTTACATTGACTCCATATCCAGTCCAATTCAGCGTCTTGAAGACGTCTTCCAACGCGCTGGTGGACAGTTTCGGGGATATTACATCCCCCTGTCTCACCCCTCTGCGCAGTTGGATCGCCTTCGTCTTACAGCCTTGGATGTGGACAGTCATCGTAGCGGCGTGGTACAGACACCTCAGTACCTCGATATATCTCCAATCGATATGACATCTCTGCACTGAGTCGAGCACAGCCCAGGTTTCGATGGAGTCAAAGGCTTTCTCGTAATCCACGAAAGCCATACACAGCGGCTGATTGTACTCTTCGGTCTTCTGCACAATCTGCCGAACAGTATGGATGTGGTCTACGGGGCTGTAGCCTGATCGAAAGCCGGCTTGCTCTGGGGGCTGGAACTCGTCAAGTCGTCTGGCGAGACGGTTCGTGACGACTCTTGAGAACAGCTTATACACGTGACTCAGGAGGGAGATTGGTCTGTAGTTTTTCAAGAGGGTTTTATCACCTTTCTTGAAAAACAGTACCACCTCACTCCCGCTCCACGTTTCCGGGGTCTTGCCATGTTGGATGACGGAATTAAAGAGGCTTGCTAGCTCTTTCAGGACCGGAGTCCCGCCTGCCTTAAGCAACTCTGTTGTGATTCCGTCATCTCCCGGAGCTTTGTTGTTTTTAAGCTGTTCTAGAGCCGCCCTAATCTCGCCTAGGTCAACGACCGGGAGCTCATCGGAGTAATGGCGCGTAAGAGGGGCGCGCTGGTCATCAACACTGATTCCCACAGGTTTATCCGATCTTGAAGAGAACAGCTGCCCATAAAACCTCTCTACTTCTCCGACGATCTCAGGCCTTGAGGTAACGACCCTACCATTTTCAGTTTTAAGTTTTGTCAGACGCGGCCTCCCAAACTTGCGAGCGAACACTTTCGATCCCCGATTTTGCTCAATCGCAGTCGTGATGGCACGGGTATTGGAGCATCGGAGATCGCGTCGCGTCAGCGTTTTTATAGTTCGGTTTAAGGCCTTATCTGACAAAAACGATGGTAGTTCTCGTCGTTTCCTCATGAGCTCGAGTGTCTCAGCAGAGAGTTTTGGTGCGCTGTCTCTTTTCTGTGGCGGAAAACACTTGCGGGATGTGTTTTGCAGTATTTTGACCAGCGTATCGGTTTTCTCATCAATATTGCTTACGGTTTCCAACGCGGTAAATTGATTTTGAAGCTCCATTTGGAACTTTTCGGAGCCTTGAGCAGCTTGGAGCATGGTAGGGCGGAGAGTAGACCTCATCAGTCGCGATCTTTCGGCTTTGAAGTCGATATCTAGAGTGCCTCGAACCAAGCGGTGATCACTACCGGTATTAAACCTGTTGATCACTGAGACATCTCTAAATATGTGCCTTTTATTCGAAATGATAAAGTCTATCTCGTTCCTTGTCACGTTATCGGGGCTTCGCCATGTCCACCTCCTCTGGGGCTTCTTTTCAAAGAAAGAATTCACCAAAAAGAGCCCCTGCGCTTCGAGAAAGTTTACCAGCATTTGCCCCCTGTGATTTCTGCAGCCCAAGCCATCATCATTTCATGAATGTAGGGGGGTTATTTGGCTGGTTAGGTTAGGTTAACATCCAGAGATCTGGATTTATTTATACTGAAGTAGCTTCAAGGAAATATAGAATACACCCCGTATTCGAAACCCATTGTAAATATTGGCGAACGTGGGATAATCATGTAAATAATGGAATACATTAATGCGAAACTAATATCAATATGCAATTAAACATTGTTTAAACGATCATTTTTACAGCGGTACTTTCGCGTTGATTTTTCACATTTTTTACGGCGTTGAGTGACAAATTTAAATCAAATTAAAATAATGTTAATATAACCTTGACGCAACTTGATTGATCTAAAAACGATTTCTAGTAATTAAACTGCTAATACAATGACTGGCTTCATTTATATTCCTGTTAATAGTTAAAAATAATAGAAAAATATTTGGAATACAACTTTTTTTTCGAAAATGATCATATTTAAAAAAAAAACTTGTTTTTATTATCAATATTTTTTTTAAAGTAGGCATACGATGACATCCCTTTTTACATTTTTTTATGGAAATTATGGTTGAGTTTTAGGGCAGGTGTATATATAAGATACAATTAAGTATGTCAATATACTTATACAGGGTATATGGACATTTGTATTTAATTATATTATCAAATTTAGTTTTAGAATGCTGATACTCTCATCACTCATTTAATGTTTATAAAAATTAAATTTTAATAAATAGCTGCACATGACATCCATTAATTTTGTATACGTTATAAAAGAGAAATAATTTTAAAATACTTTCGTTTGGTACTGGATGAGTCAAGAAGCAAGTTACAATCTAGTTTCTTATGTTGTAAACCATTAGTGGTGTAAATCCCACGAGGCTAACTTGTTTTGCCTCGACTACACCGGTTTCTTATAATCGATGCAATTTATAAACATAGTTAATTGTAAGTTAACTCACAGGATGTCACAGTAAATAGAGCAAATTGGCGATGTGTACACTGTCGTCACTACCGTCAGAATGAAAAGAGCTTCCATAATTAACACGTTTGCTTTGAATTATGGATTACGATACGCGAAGTTCATTATGAAGATTTGCACGCTTTGATATTTGCGAACCGTTACAACTGTAAATGAGTTCAGAGAAAATAATAATTATTAATGCTATAGCTGGATTTAGTCATACATTTTATGATAGGCATTATTTATTTACGAAGTCAGCCAGTCAGTTTGTTAAATTGTTTTATTTAAACAAAATTAAGATTTTATTTTTATCTACAATATACTATCCTGAAAACTACCTATCAATTAAGTTAGAACGTTAAAAAACTACGTTATGTACCTTGAATATTCCTTTTATTTTTCGTTATGAAAATATTCTATACTATTTGAATATCCTCAACTCTAATATACCTACAACTCAGCCTTTCTCTCAGCTACAATATAAAACTTCCCTGAATAATCCTGAAGAACTACTAACATAGCTTGACTTTCTCACCAAACAACTTGACAAGTTCCGACCTCAGAGCGAGTCGGGTTTTAATCAGACTACATTACCGAAGAGTATCAACCCTTGCGAATGTTTTTGGGCTCCAGCCAATTCAGTGAGATGATACGATAATTCTACAGTCCGGTAACTTTCTCTACTTCTGCTAAGGTGACCAACTCTCATATGGTGGATTAAGTTTTTTTAGTCAAAAAAGATATTATTAAAACTGTCGGAACTATCAACATAGCTTGTTAAATTATAAGACTTAAAATGCTGTGAAATCGTAATAGTGCAGGATGCACTGCAGCACTTGACCATGACAAATAGTTTCTAATACCTTTCAGGATTTGTTATCGATTGGATTAGACGTAGAAGTATTACATATTACTTTTGATATATTATGGTGAATAATAACATGACACATATCGATATATCTATTTACAGTTATTATACTTCGACACCGTTTGACCGATTACCCCCAAAAGTTGACACAAATAAAAGTAAAGTTGATCATGCCGCTTCATCATATCTGCTTCTATAGCTTTCATTCGATGGCGACAATTTCTTTGTATACAGAGAAACAACAACTGCCCGACAGTTTTACTATATTTATATAACTTTTATAAGACCACCACCAACGTCGGACAGCGCCAGGCCGAGGAGAAAGCTGCAATGTCAACATGAGCGCAGAATTCAGCTTCCTTCAGACTAATAACAACCATTGCACTGGGGCTCTGGACCTACTGCTGCAGTTTATGGCAGAGTGGAGGATCGACTTGCTTGTGGCCTGCGAGCCCTATTACGTCCCTCTCCTACCTCATTGGGTAGGGGACTTGGATGACTCCGTGGCGGTCCTTAGTCGTAGCGGAACGGGTTATCTTCTCTCACTCATTGAAAGGGGCTCCGGTTACGTAGTGGGGAGAATACGTAGTTGTGGGAATCTACTTCTCCCCTAACCGCAGTCTGGCGGAGTTCGAGACTTTTCTCGGCTCTGTTAGAGCTGCGGTGACCAAACAGTCGCAATTTCAACGCCAAAACGCGTATATTGAGAAACCCGGCCACGAATCCGCGAGGAGGGTGGGCCCAGGTGTGGGCCCTACTCCCCAGCTTGTCCCTACTTAACAGGGGGCAGGTTCAGACCTACGTGTGCCAGCGGGGGACCTATCGTTCACCACCCCTGTAGTCGCGCGCAAGATAATGAAGAAGAGTAGAGAAAGATGTGGAGACTCTGTTGGACTACAGGTACTTCACATTCGAGATCGTCACCTTTTGCAGGTTTTTTAGTGGATATTCAGGTGCCTTCAGCGCCGGTGTGCCTCATATACCCCCATTAAATTTTCATTCTTTTGACTCCCATATCCTAGAGTCTCAATATTTTTATATGATTATCCTATAAACTTGTAATTATAATTGATATAAACTTGTGTATGAATGATGCTTTGTTAATTCTTTAATTGTCTGGGTCCATTTTCGCCATTCTCCTTTATTTTACTATAAGCACCTACTGCCATCTCTCGTCATTTATCAAAAACAGAGTCATTTCTACGCAATATAGCGCCATCTATAATTACATACCAGTTAACAAAGGTCCTGCTCGTAGTGGTGAAAAGAGTAATTTATTAAATTATTTATTGTTACATATATTCATATATTCTGTAAAAAGTAGACCAAATATATAATATTTATAAATATCAAAAATAATCTCAATGGAAACAAGAATCTAATGCAAAGAAAATTAAACAAATCATAATTTTCGGGGTTAATTGTATTAAATGCATATATATACTATACAATATACATAGGTATGGTATTAAATCCTTAAACTGTTCCAATTACATAATTATAAGGTGAGGTTGTATTATGCGACTTAAATACTAAGGTGTATTATAAAACTGGTTCAAAAACAAAATAAAAACATGTTTAGTTTGTTTTATTGTTGAATCATTTTAAATTTAAAACCTGTTCATTTTTTACCTCGCTTAACTAGCTTTTAGTTTTGACAAAAACTGACAAATTAGGCAAGAGATGGTACCTAATAGTTTTTAATTTGAAACAAAATTGTATAAAAATAGGTAACTAATAGGAAGGTAACACATGTATTTAGTATTTATCACTTTTAGCGAATCCAAGGAAAACTTTTTTACACCAACGTATTTAGTTCTCAGTCACCTGTATCAAGTGTGTACTCACCACCTTTTGCAGGTCATGGTCAAGTGCTGCAGTTTTATGTTAGTTTTATGTAACTATATAGTTATATATTTACATACAGGTAATGTATTTCCTTTGATCTTCTAAGCATTCAGCTTAATAATGCTTGCGAAATCGTATTTATCGATCCCTGTTACAAACATGATGTATATATATTATAAATTAAGCTGTTTGTTATGGTTTCACCTATGCATCTGGCTTACTCTCTTTGATATTATATTTATACATATAATATGATACTAATAATAATGTCCTCCAGACCGATTTCGGCCATGGCGGCCAATCTCAACAGAGATTAGCCAACTGCGCAGGATATATTAAAGTGCACAAGTGTGTGCGCAAAAACAGGTGCTCTCTCTCTTCCCTAGCTCTCATAATCCGATGCGACGTCAATCCGACACGACTGGAAAGAGTTCAGACGCAGGACCAACGGCTTAACGTGCTTTCCGAGGCATGGGAGTGTGCACACTTCCAGCTTCCAGACTCCGGGCTGCTACTGAGAATTTTCTGAAAGAAAAACCCAATAACTGTTTATTGGCTCGACCTGGGAATTGAACCTAGGACCACCGGTCTGCGGCCTTATATCTAGCCACTAGACCAATGAGACAGTCTTCTCTATTCAATTATCGTCTATAGTATATAATATATACTACAGATGATAATTGAATAGAGAAAAAATATGTACATACTATGACAAATGAATGTATACTTTGACAAGTAGAAGTAATCATAATTATGGCGGTAAAAGGTAAGGAAGACTTTATGTATATGTGTAAAAGTCCGCAAATTAGAGTGACGCTACCGCCAAACAATACATAGTATTGTTGTGTTTCGGTTTGAAGGGTGAGTGAGCCAGTGTTGGAATATTGTAACAAAAAGCAGATTTATACTGTTTAACCAGTTAGTTAATTTACAACATACAGTTCTGTATGTTGTTCCACCAACCCGCATGGGAGCAGCGTGGTGGAATAAGCTACAAACCTTCTCCGCAAAAAAAGGAGAAGAGGTCTTATCTCAGCAGTGGGACATTCACAGGATGTTACTTTACTTACTTTTTTACTATAAAGTTCTGTATTATTTATCATCGACATCGAGGCATCGAGAGTTTCAGCGCCGCCCGTTAGATGGCACTATGTGTCTTTTAAATCAAACTAACGTTTCGCTCTCTGAGTTTCACTAGTCGAGTCACCAATTTTACGTTGTACGAATAACTCCCAGTGGAAGCAGCGGTCGCGGAAAAATGTTTGAAGCTTTGTATGTTTCTACAACGTAAATTAATACTGATATCTACGTAGGACCATTTATGAGCACTACCTAGATAGTGTTAGGTTAATTTATTAATTGTTAACCAATAAGGTATAAATATCAATATCAAACGACGGTTGACTTCTAAATATTTATTTTATGAATTGTAAGAATATGTATATTTGAATAATAAGTTTCATGAATATTTATTAGGCAATTGCAATTGTTCAGTAATTCAATAATAACGGATTGTAAATTTACAAAAGAGTTTTTATTCATAAGAGGTTCCATTCTGTTTTCAAATGACTTAATAAAATGACGTTAAGACAAAAATGGAGTGAATTATAAAATGGATGTGAACAGAGACGGCAATTGTGACTTGAAATAAACGCTATAAAATGGAATAAGAGTTGTTTTTTGAATAACTGAACGTATCCAACAATAGTATATACATGATGGTATCATGATATCTTAGTTCTTCAGTTATTACTGACACTAAAGTTGATTTAATCCTCGTCATGCAGCAACATCTGGTCCCATTTTTCGGTTCGATTCGTAGGTGGTATTTGTTTGTTACCGATGCTGCCCGAAGCTCCATCTTCCGTCCAGGATAAGGCCCAGATACCTCATCCAAACCCACCGCTACTTGGGCAGTTGACGGTCGGTTTGCTTATTAGCTATATAAGATCAACTATCTATTTCAACATTAACCGGCTTACCTTTGTATTTGCAACGCTACCTCCAGACCAAAGCTTTACTGCGTCAGCTGACGGTCTTTCCACCGCTACCCAGGCAGCTGACGATTGCTTTCGTATTCTCAAATATCTAAGCAATGACATAGTTAAAGTTCATCCGGCGTACTATGACTTTATTTTCAATATTTTTTTACAAGTTCATGACATGACGCATAACCCCCCGTCCACTATGCAGCTGCCGATTTGTTTCTAGTTCAGTATGATATTAACTATTCATGAAAAAAGGTTTCAGCCGGCGTAGTATTACTTTACAAATAAATTTATATTAGTCTCATTTTTGTAAAATACTGACACATAGAGCTATGCCTGCCGCGACTAAGCCAGCATATTGGTGATAAATAATAAAAGGGAACTGTAATGACATACTTTAGTAACACATTTTTAATGAATTTATGCTGATATTATTATACTTAATTTTACTTTTCTTTACGGAAATTGACGTATGTTATGTTACCTAAACACCATACTATATTAAAATTTACATAATACATTATATTTTTTACATAATCATGTTTAAAAATATTTTATAGAAATATCACGAATGTGTATTTACGCATGTTTAGACACTGTTACGTCAGTTTCAAACAAATGTGAAGTACTAATAATAATAAAGGTAGGCCTTTATTATTCATTGACTTCATATGAACAAAAGATTAAAATGAAGATTATAATTATAACTATAATAAATAAATAATAGAGGGCCTTACCTATTAATCTTTTGACGTTTGACTAAAAACCCGCTAAGCAGTTTATAAATGAGGCCGATAGACTTTAAAAATGACATTAAGTAATAGTCTAAGATCCGGCTGCAAGATCACTACGTTCATAACGTACACAATCCAAATCTATTTTTTATGTAAATTATAAATGGGTGAAACTATTTTTGCCAGGTTGCCAATTAAAATTCGCCCGAGAGTACTTTTAATTAAAATAATATTTACTGACTTTTCCCAAAAAAATTCATTCACTTGTTATGAAAATAAACTACAACCCACTCCATAGCAGCAGTGTATGTAAATAACTCGGAAAGGTATGGTTGCTGTTACCCAGTCGGCCGCAACCTATTCGCAGCCAGGTTTAAATAGGTAATATTTTGTTACGTTGATGCCACTGCCCACCCTGCCCCTTCTTAACCCACAAAAAATACGTAAATGAAGGGTAAGGAACGATTTTGCAAACGGACTGATCAGTTCTATTCTACTAGTGATAGAGAACGACCATTCGAATGTAGCATGTAAGAATATGTTAATGTGATAATGAAAATTAAATAATATTTTATGTTTAAACAATGCGCAAATGTTATTTCTTTGTTATCATTACAGATAAAAGAAATGCTCAGTGGGCCATATCAACAATATATATATACACAACGGGTCAAAAAAAATATATTAAATAAGACACTTACGTAAGATTTTAGTTTTATTATACATATATCTTGTTGATAAACAAAATAAAAAGATCAAATATTATTTTTTAATTTGACATTGCTGACGGAGTTACGACCACGTATTTTAGGCTTTGTTATTTTTTTTTATTAAATCACTCGCAAACAATCTATATAAATACGCTGCCAGAGTGATGACGACGTGGCTTTGTTTATTTTATTTTTTTTGAGTTTTACGTTAAAAATAGTAGAAACATTTTTTTAGAGGATAAAATTTCCCATCTTTTTTTTTTATTGAAACTTTGTTGTACGAGCTCCAAAACAATACGGTTAGAATGAGAATGTTGCTGTTTAGTTGAGAACACCAGCTGTCAACGAATGCACTTGATAGTGCACTATATGCGTTATATATTTTATTTAATAGTCTCAACGTCAGCCGGATCTTAGACTAAGATGAGTGGTTAAGGCGTGAAAGCGTAATAAACAAATAAACAAAACAAAATCACTTTCGCCTTTACATTTTTATGTAGTAAGGAAGTAAGATTCCCAAATAAATAATTCTAAATAAACATTTCCTATTAAACAGTTAGATGATTCGATTAATGGACTCTTCTGGTAATTTAACGCAAGACCTGTAAAGGTGACGGGTGAAAAGCCATTGCATACATAATGTAGTAATACTATAAATTTTAACTTTAAATCAGCAGTCAGAATTACTGCTTAGTATATTATATAAAAATATCATCAAAATGTAGAAATACTACAAAAACTGCTACTATGACAAGCCGGTTGGCGTGGTTGGTAAGATACTTGGCTTTCACGCCGCAGGTCGTGTTTTCGACTCCCACCCAGGACAGACATTTGTGTGCATGAACATGTCGTCTCTTTGTCCTGAGTCTGGGTGTAATTATCTATATAAGTATGTATTTACAAAAGAAAAATAGTATATGTGAGTATATCAGTTGTCTGGTTTCCATAGTACAAGCTCTGCTTATTGTGAAAAAGTATGCAAAAATTTTGGGCTGAGGAGCTAGCCCCAGTAGTTTGGGTCGTGCAATGATATGTCAATAAGTTATTCTTTTATTATATGTGTAATATGTAGGAATCACACTCTTAGTCTTCTTTTTATAAATATAAGAATCTATTAATAACTAGCTACATTATTATTATCTGTGGTATTGAATCATCGGTTTGTGTTTCCTGCAAAGATTTTACGTTCTATATATTTACGAGGCTGTTGCGTTATGTATCGCGTTATATTACATTACATTATTATTATATAAATTACGACGAATGGCTCGTTGGTCTACTGGCTATATTTATTAGCTGCTGCTTTGGAGCTCCCAGGTTCGAAACCTGGGTCAGGCTACAGTTTTCTTTCTAATAAATTTTAGACGCAGTCCATAGTTCGAAAGTTGACAGTTAACTCTTGCGACTCGAAAACCTCATTAAGAGCTGGAACTGCGCCTGATATCTCTGCGTCGGGCGTTGTGAGAGAAAATAGATGGTTCTGAATTGGCACACACATTTGTGCGCTATAATATTATATTATATACTCTGCACGTGACATGGGGTCCATGAGATTGGCCGCTGTGGTCGAAATTCATTCAGGATAATATTATTTTATTATCAATTACTACTTACCAACCAGGTAGGTTCTAATATTCTTTCCTAGAGGTATGTTAATTGAATATATTAGTATCTATGATATATCATATAGGCTCAAACGCCTATATCTATTGCTATTAATATATTAATAGTGAAAGTGGACATATACAGGTGTAACAGAATTCGTGTCCGACCAGTGAAGTGATTATTAGGTATCGTGTGTCGATTCTATTTATGTAATAATTTTTAAAATGCTATGCAAAAAAATTACTTAAAGAAATATATTAATTGTGTTTAACGACACTGTTGGTGGTAAAAACGTGGATTACAGAGGTCCTGACCTCGTGTCTTTGCTACTCGATAGGTAAGAGCTATCGAGCGCTATTGCCCGCAACATATTTTTTTTTTGACGCTGGTAAAACCCTTTGCGCCTTTCCCCCCATGGGAACAGTGGGAGGGGGGTATGTGGGGCTCGTCATATGTCCAGGGCACCGAGTGTGCCCCGGTCATCGGAATACCCACTAAAAACCCAGCGGTACCCTTCCCGTCTTAACGGGAGCGCCACGGGATCGCTTGCGCATGCTGGCGTGGATATTGCCCGCACCTGTGTCGACATGTAATTTTCGAAATAAAAAATAAACCGGGTTAAATTTGCTTAGTATTTTCAATTTTTTTACATAAATAGAACCGACACACGATACCTAAAAATCACTTCACGGGTCGGACACGAATTTTGTTACACGCTGTATATATTCCAAAAAAGGTCCTATATCGGTTGCTACAGACAACGCTGGAACTAGGCAGTAATCGTAAGCTAAAAATGTTTTTATCAATGGTACAAATATGTTACTATAACATTCAAGTTTCGATGATTGGTGAAATGATAACTTGTGAACTTTTGATACCCTTAGCAATGAAAATAAGAAATTATTACTTATTACACAAATAGGTATATAAATTTTTATTATTGTAAAGTTTGAAAGTAATTTTGTTTACATCTATAAAAAATAGATGTATATAGATTTATCTATAATCTGGGGAAAGAAAAAAAAAATGTATCAGTAATCATTACACCACCGTGATGACAAACCAAAAAAGTGTTAGAAACTGATTTAGAAATCAAGGTAACATATTTTAAACGAGCATTTTTATGTAATCTGTCACATTATCCTCCTGTGACCCCCGGTATCAACAGTGATAACTTTAGTTGTAATTTTTTTCCCACGCCATCTATCGGAATCCTAAAGTAATTCGTCGTTCAATTATTAGCGCGGGCTTTCTTTTGTTTTTTCATTCATCTTTCAACAGTACTTGTCAAAATTTGAATCATTCGCGATCAGTGCAAGTTTGAGAATTTTGCGTTAACCGCGTAAAGGTAAATATTATTTTTTATTATTATCTTAGTGTTTTTATACAATAATCTTATAAAATACATTGTAATTTTACTTTTAATATAAATATTTCATAGAAAAGTTTAATAATTATTTCAAAATTTTACGTTTTTCTACGAGTATCATACGTGATACCTCGGGCATTTTGGTCTTATACTTGGTTTCTTTTACAGGTAAGCTATCTGAAATAAATATCATAAAAGAGCTCAATTATGATGAGTCAGATATGGAAGAAGACAGTGATGGCGAAAGTGACCTCCTAGCATGCCGAGAGGAAGAAATTCGTGAGGAAATCCCACTTGCTAATGAAGAAGATTGGAATGAATCGGATGATGAACCTCTCTCATCTTTTCGCATACAACCCCAATCGTCCCGAAACATACTTACGCGGTGGAAACACAGCGAAAACTTCAATTTTACTCCACATGAAGACGATCTGGACGTCTCATTCGATCCTAGCGTAATTGTTAAGAGTTCTTTAGAGTACTTTGTACTGGGCATTGGAAACTAAAGTCTACTACAAAGCAAACACAATTACTCGTAATCGAATAAAATATTTTCAACTTAGATCAAATTTAAAGGTTACAAATGATGAACTAATTACTCAAAACACAGACCTACAACACACACACACAAGACAGAATGACAAGTTTTGGAAAGTACGTCCTATTGTTTCTGCCGTAGAAAAGGGTTGTCGTGAAAATAAAAGGGATAATTGCGTCGCTATTGACGAGCAAATTATTCCTTTCACTGGAAAATGCAAACAAAAACAAGTTGTTAAAGGCAAACCAAACCCAGTAGGCATAAAAGTTTTTCTAATGGCGAATCCTAATGGTATTCCATTTGATTTATATTTATATCAGGGGAAGGGCACAACAATTGAATCAGCACTATATCCATCACCTGAAAACCTTGATCTTGGCGGGCGTTTCGCGTTAAAACTAGTGGATACGTTGCTTACAGGTTCTTCCATTTTTATTGACCGATACTTCACATCTATTCCGCTTCTTGATAACTTAATAGAAAGGGGAATCAAGGCAACTGGGACATTAATGAAAAATAGAGTGCTAGAGTACCCGCGACCAATTTCAAAGAAAAAGCTAATAAGCAGGTATTGTTCAAGATAAATGCCGCATTACAAAAAGCTGGAAGAGGCAGTTACGATTGCGTTGTAAGGGGTGACAACAAGATTGCTGTCGTAAAATGGTTAGTCAGCAAACCAATATATGTTTCATCAACTGATGCGGCTGTCCAGCCATTAGGAACATGTCGTCGCTGGAGCAAGCAGAATGAGAACTATATCGAAGTGCCACAACCTGTAGCTATAAAAAATTATAACAAGTATATGGGAGGCATTGACTTACTGGATCGTATTATTGGCAAATATCCCATGAGAGGAAGAACTGGTAAGTGGACTATTAGAACAATGTTTCACTTTTTCGACTTTGCTGCAGCAGCAGGTTGGGTGCAATATCGAGACGATGCTACAAAATCTGGACGCCAGAGGAAAGATATAGACCAATACTTAGATTTCAAGCTGGATTTGGCCAAACAATTAATTTACTCAGGTCCTAGCCAATCGAAGCCACAAATTTTGAATCCACGATTTGCACGCGTGACACGCAATACCCCACAGCAAAGCTCTCGTTCCAGTCCAAGCATTCGTGACAGTCCTGGTCCCATACTATATGAAAGACCTCCTACTTCAACTAGAACACACAGGCTCATTGAACCAATACCTCACATTGCAAAAAGGACGAAAGAAGCAAAACATCTGCCAACTTGTGTTAAGGGAGCTCAAAACAACAGATCAAAATGTCGAAATAAAGGTTGTAGAAACTTGACGTTTGTAAAATGTTCCGAATGTAATACTTTTTATTTGCTTTAATGTGAATAGGAACTGCTTTTCTGATTATCACACTTCCCAGTAGCTTTTTTTAACATGAAGTCTGATCAATGAGCCATTTTTAGATTAAATTGAAAATAAAAATAATATGAATAATAACCTTGTTTTTAACTAATGCAGTCCCAAGGTATCACTTGTGATACCATCCCTTATGACAAAAAGGGAGGTAGTAACAATCTTAATTGTGGGTTATATACTTTAGTCTTGGGTCTCAGGAGGTTATTTGTAACATTGGAAATGTGCTTAAATTGTTGCAATTTATTGGATTTTTTTATAATATCAAGCTTTTAGGTTAACATCTTTACTCTTTATACATTTTCTTGAATGTCTCAATTAATCAGTTTAGACATTTACGGCCTTATTTATAAACGTTGCTTAGTTACTGGTTAGCTAAACACTGATTTGTCTCTTTCTGTCATTATTGATTTGACATACGAAAGAAGAAGACAAAATATTGTTTAACTAATCACCAGTTAAATAAAGTTTATGAATAAGGCGGTTATTAGTGACTTGGTTTTGTTACCAGTTATAAAGCCCAAATTAACAATTAATTATATTTAATTTTGGTTCAGCAGATGGACGTAAAATTCCTTCTACGCTCGCATATACAACCTTTTTTTTGAATTGATCTGTTGATGTTGGCTCAAATGGCCTTGACAGCGTCACCGTTCGTGATTCACTTATATATATTTACAGTATCCGAATCCATTTAATTAGCTTACTCAACTAGCATTACATTACTAAGTAGTACCCAGTACGTTTTAATTATTATAATAGGTACACATACCTACCTTATAGTTAAAAAAAAACTAATATTCAATTAAATGAAATACTAACATAACGTATTATTTATAGACGACAGAAAAAATATATTGTGAAGTTTACAAATCGAACCGGTTTAGTGAGGATTTAAAAAAGGACGCAGAACGCAGTACATCGGACACTCCCAAGAAGAATGTATAGTTGCATATTAATTAATATACTTACTACTTACTATAGTAAAATGAAGTATCTTGAACCAATACCTTATTATATTCATATAAAATATAGAGCAAATTACTAATTGGATATGATATTAAGAATAAGTTCTTAATTTAATTTATCTTTATAAGATTAACAATATATATATTTTGTATAATTGCAGTAACATTTGGGTTTTATTATTTGTTTTATATTAAAGATGTTGTTATCGGCTTTGTATTTTTACAAATGATAATACATATTTGAACATTAAAAATAACTCCAGTATCTCAACTACTTGTTTTAATTTCTTAAACGTTCATAATAATGTTATAAGATTCGATTTTTTATATGTTTGTAATGGATAAACTCGAAAACTACTAAAGCGATTTTAAAATTTTCTTTTACTTACAGAAAGCTACATTATCAACGACAAACATAGGCTATATTATTATTTGCAAAAAAAAATGATATTCCTACTAAAATTGCAATATTGCATCAAATTTTTACTATAAAAGTCACTATTTGGCGTGTATTGCGAACACTATTGATACCCGCTGTTAGGAATATGTCAAAACTATCAAAAGTACCAAAAATGGCTATGATCTCATCGTGATATCTTTGTGTGTAGGTCAGGTAACTCGGTGACAATTAATACGGTAATAGTATATAGTTCAATATTAAAGACAATTAATTACAATAATGCAGAAACGAATGTATTACATGCTTAACATAAAAGTCCTCGAGTATATATGTAACTATTCTAGTTAAGTCAAAATAAATGCTTTTTGTTTAAATTAGTCAATAAAATCACGAGTAGAATCGAATGATGATGATATTCGTACCATTATATTAATCCTTATGCAATTACATAGCTTCATAATAAAGGTTGATAATGAAAGGTTGATATGTTCATGTAAATTCCTCTTTAAATTATTCGGAGCTTTCGTATAGAAGTTAGGATTGGATAAATACCCTATATTGAACCTCTGAAAAGTAGGGTTTTATTATAAAAGCATTTTTTATTTGATTATAATTTTGTTTTATGGACCAATGCATAAAATAAAATGTGAAGAATGTTATAAAGTGCACAAAATTTATTGTATGATAAGAATCAATTTCGACCAGACAATGTTATTTAATTAAATGTTAATAATACGCTAGTAGTTATCAAGAATTCGAGAATAGTTTATGCAGCATAGGTTATTACCTTATTTTATATATTATTCCGATTGTGAGCAATGGAAGTGTTTTATTTTAGATATAGTTACTTCTCCACAAAGTACATGAATTTATGAATGACCACTTCAAATTGTGTTAACTTCACTTCACTTTGATAAAACAAATGTTAATTGCTTATCATACGTATTGATACATATTGTATACACAGAAAATCTTGAAGAAAACCGACTATCAACCGACGTTCCAGGATGAATGTCATAAGAAACACGAAAATAAATATAGATGGACTATATAAGGGATAGCTAGCTCGCTGAAGTGGAAGTGTGTTAGTCATGTCTCTAGCCGCATTGACGGCCGATGGAGGCGATACGTGCTAGAGTGGAGACCACGCTTAGGCAAATGTAGTGAAGGACGCCCTGTAGCAAGGTAGACCGACGATTTAAAAAGGTGGCAGGTACGAGATGGGTGCGGGCTGCCCAAGATCGGTATGGTTGGCGTTCTATGGGGGAGACTTTTGTCCAGCAGTGGAAGGCAAAAGGCTGAAAAAATGTGAGGGATAAGGGATGATGAATAAAAACAGAATTTACTTATTATAATACATTTTAAAAATAAACTGTGACATAGTAGATTATAATATTATACACACTTAAAGTAAGAACTGTACCATAATTTTATCTTTTAATTCATATTATGAGCAATTATTGTATATCTATAAAAAAAATCGCCTAACGATTTGGTTTCATATTTTGTATTTGGATAAAGTTTTACTTTTTAAGTTTGTCTATATATAAGTGTGTTTCTTGGAAAAACGCATTTTTTCACAAAAAATACATAAAAATCGAGCGAAACTTGGTCGGCGGTCGTCCAAGTCACCTCAAGTGCTTGACGTAATACGTAAATACGCTTGCTAACCTCACTTGCGAATAACATTGACCTTGTACGGATTAGCATAGCGACGAATTTAATTAACACTTTAATTTTAAAACCATGTTGTTAAAATGCCTAATAATATGAATATATAACATTTCACTAAATAAAAATGTTGCAAATTAAATTGATTAAATTTGTGTTTGTATTGTTATCTAGAACGTTCGTACACTAACGATCTACTCATTAGGTATCAATGTAAATGCAATATAAAACCATTGAGTTATAATGTACTATGTACGTAGTGCACTCAACGTATAAAACATATTACATAGTAGTTACCTATTGTGATATTTTTTTAAATAAAAGGACTAAGACTAAGCCGTAGTAAGCGTAAGCACTTATTTTTATTTATTTATTTAAAACTTTTTTGCCCACCACATTGTGTAGTTTGACAAAAGGCGGACTTAATGCCTAAAGGCATTCTCTACCAGTCAACCTTTAGGCTAAGCGGAAATTCGTGAAGGCGGTAATTGATTTTGAAAAATATAGATACATACAAATATAACGACAAAAAATAAAATAAAATACAGAGTTATTATATATATATGTGAACAATATACATACATATATATATATATATATATATATATATATATACACATATACATACACATACATATACACATACATATACACATACATACATACACACATACATACATACATACACATACATACATCCATACACACACACATACATACAAATATACATATAAATAATAATGCATTATAGATGTCAGAGATGAAGAGAACTAGGAGTTTTCTGACAAGATATGCTCACGGAGACGAGTCTTGAAAGTAAGTTTAGAGGTGGCTTTCCTTATATGCTCAGGTAATTTGTTCCATAATCGGACAGCTTGAACGGAGTAAGAATTAGAAACGAAACCAGAAGAATGAATAGGAACAGAAAGAAGGTACGAATCGTTAGAGCGTAGCTGACGATTGTGATTATCACGCAAAAATTTGAACCTGTCTTTCAGATAATTAGGAGAGAGAGGGTCAAAGAGAATAGAGAAAAGAGAAGACAGTAATCGGAAGTCTCTACGTTGTCGAATAGTAAACCATTTTAATTTGTCACGATACTGAGAAATATGATCGAACTTACGAAGACAGAAGATGAAGCGCAAAGAGTTATTTAAGAGACGGTCAAGTTTATTCCGATGAATTTCGTTAAGGTCGGAATAACATACGTCTGCATAATCGATTATGGGAAAGACCAAAGCGTGCACAAGTAATATCTTAGTCTTGATGGGAAGGAAATTTCGAAGTCGATTGAGGCACCTTAGCGTGGCTGTGACTGAGCGGCTGATTTCGGAGATATGCACAGACCAGCTTAATGTGGAATCAATATGAAGACCGAGGTCTTTTACATGATGGCGGTAAGGAATAACGATGTCATTGAACAGAACGGGAGGCAAAGATGTTAAACCCAGATTAGTGACAAAGCGTGAGCTACCAATAACGATCGCCTGACATTTAGATGTATTGACCTTTATTCCAAATTTTTGAGACCAAGTATTTACACTAGCCAGATTGTTATTTATAGTTGCAACAGCATCACTTATATCATCCAGCCCGGTTTGACAATAAAGCTGCAAGTCGTCGGCGTAAAAATGATAAGAGCAGTTGATGTAAGTTGTAAGTAGGTTGATAAATAGAGAGAAAATAAGAGGAGATAAAATACCACCCTGCGGCACGCCAGTTTGAAGATCTAACCAATCAGAGAGAGATTGGTTAGATCTTCAAACACTTACCTATATACTTAATGTTATAGGTATATATATACTTGTTGTTGTTGTAGGTATATATATACTTACATAATATACTCAGTATTGTTGACTAATCTTGTATTATTATTGAATTATATTATAATATATAGCTTGTCTTAACTGTTGTCGATATTTTCCCATTTATATTTACTTATATGTTTTATGCAATCTGACCAATTTGTTTTTTGTAAATGATTGTTATTAATTTTTATTAATTACTATTATTAATTCCACGTTTATTTTTTTACAAACACCAAAGTTATTTACTAGAACAATGGAGTGAGTTTTTTTCAGGACACTGGCAGTTCAGTCCATGTAGATGCTTATGAAGGAAAATCAATCTATTCGAAGCGCAAAACACGTCAACACTTGTATTCTCCCTAGATGCGAGAATGATGGAGATGAGCACTCACGGTGCTCAGTTCTTCATCTTTGAACGAAAATCAGAGGTATTGGCTCAAGTTAATATGAAAAACATTGTCGTTGTAAGCAACATAACTCCCTATATTTTCTATAGAGCAAACTATTGAAATAGCCTGTGCAGAGCTTGAGCGTGTCATTGTTGTATGCGTATACAGACCTCCCAGTGGGTTATATGAATTATTTGAAAAAATATTGGAAAATGTATTGTTGAAATTATCTGGTTCTAATAAATATATCTTTGTTTGCGGTGATTTCAACTGAAAACTGTGGTACAAGTATAAGATTCAGATCTCTATTTAATTCATATAACCTTGTTAACTTATTCTTAGAGCCAACTAGAATCACAGAATCCACTGCAACATGTATTGATAACATATTTACTAATTGTGTACCACGTCATAAATGTATTATAAATATATTAAGTTCCGATCGTTGTGGACAGTTGGCCTCATTTAATTAACAAATAAAAAATAATAATAAATAATGAAAACAAACGTTTGTTCCAATCAATATGAATCGAATGGAGAAGTTCAGAAGTAATATTATGGCAAAGCTCTCATATCTTTTTTTTTTTCTGTGAAAACGCATTACGCATTTTCCCCCACGGGAACAGTGGAGGGGGGATATATGGGGCTCGCCATATGTCCAGGGCACCGAGTGTGCCCCGGTCATCGGAATACCCACTAAAAACCCAGCGGTACCCTTCCCGTCTTAACGGGAGCGCCACGGGATCGCTTACGCATGCTACCGTGACGCTCCGACAAAGCTCTCATATCTACCCTTACATGAAAATTCTAATATGTTTTATAATATTTCTTTTTAAATTAGTTAAAAATGAATTCAATGCCATATTTACTTCAAAGACAATTCAAGGAGTTTTCTCACATTTAACGATTGGGCGACTGTAGGAATTCATAAGAGTAGGCAAAGGTTGTATGAACTTTATAATGAAAGAACTTACAACCGGTCCCTTACTTTCATTAATCATGTTAGTGCTTACTCTAAATTGTTCAAACGAGTATGTATCGTACTGGTAGTACTTCAGACCCCAACAATTATAGACCTATTTCTGTACTACCAACGCTTAGTAAGATCTTTGAAAAATGAATGCTTAATTAGGTTTGATATAGACACATACAAGTTGCTACACAATAAACAATTTGGCTTTACAAGGGGTCGCTCGACAACCGATGCTGGTGTTGAGGTCGAGAAAAATATTTACAGAGCCTGGGAAGAGTCACAGGATGCCTCAGGGATATTTTGTGATTTATCTAAGGCTTTTGATTGTGTGCAACGTGAAACGTTGATCAGGAAACTACGTCATTGGCATGGCATTAGAGATAAAGCACTCAGCCTTCTGAATTTGTATTTGATCGATCGGATTCAGAGGGTTGATATAAATGGAAAGAGATCTCCCGAGGCTCAAGAATCTGTTCTTGGTCCATTTCTCTTCCTCATTTATATAAATGACTGACTGATTATTTTAAATAATAAACACGAAAAGAATTGTTTGCTGCCTTAATTTTTTAAATTAAAAGACGCTTATCATTAAATGACGAGGTAAACAATGCTCTCTCTGAAATAGTGCATTGGTTTAGTGTTAATAATTTACTGTTAAACAGTAAAAAGACAAAATGTATTAAATTCACTATTCCCAACATAAAATTTGTAAAAACGAATGTACTTTTAAATGGGGAACCTTTAGATTCTGTAGAAGTAACAGAATTTCTTGGTATCACAATAGATTCTAAGCTTCAATGGGGCCTTCATATTAATAAATTGGCAAATAGACTCAGCTCTGCAGCTTTCGCGGTAAAAAAAAATAGAATGTTGACTGAGGTTGATACGGCTCGCCTAGTGTATTTCAGCTATTTCCACAGTATAATATCTCTGGGGTAATGCAGCTGACATAAATATGATTTTTGTACTGCAGAAGAGGGCTATTGGTGCAATTTACAACCTGGGCCCAAAAGAATCATGAAAATGTAAATTTAATGTACGCAAAAACATAAAATATTTTCCCAGGAATTGTGACGTACATACTGTTAACACCAGGAACAAGTATAAACTTACAACCACTATTACTACATTACACAGAGTTAGTAAGTCTTTTATGGGATATTGTATACGCCTTTACAACAGAATCCCAGAAAGCGTTCAAAAATATTGAATTGTGAAATTTAAAAGAATTGTTGAGGAACGCTTATGTGCTAAAGGATATTACGAAATCAATGACTTCTTAGATGATTGCACACCTTGGGAATGAAACGATCGCGTCCAGGCTATTTCAAATAAATAAGAATATTATAATGTAAATCAACTATAAATGTAATAGAATAAGCTAAAAAAAATCAAGCTGAGTTTCTTTCGCCGGTTCTTCTCAGGTCTGAGGTGTTTATTTCCGAACCGGTGGTAGATTTATGACAATCATTAAGCAAGTGTAAGCAATATTGAATAAAGAAATTTGAATTTGAAACCTATCTGTATTGTTTCCGGGCCCATTATAACGATGCACTTCGAGAGATCGATATCCATCGTCACAATTAATAAGGTCTCTAGCGACGAACGTAGACGTCGAGGGAATAGGAAGCAGTGTCGTGACGACCTTGATATCTTCAAAGCAAAGAAAAAGAGACCTTTGTCCAGCACTTTAACAAAATAGGTTAAAAAAATCCAAAAGAATGTATGCACTGCTTATTTTATAAAAAAATACTAAAAAATGTACAATTCCACTTTACAATAAATTTTATATCGATTTAGTCAAGGTGTGAATAATTAACCTACTCACACTAATTCAGTTTATTTGAGTTAAACAAAATCATTAACATTCCTCAATTATTGATTCGTATTTCATTTGGTTTTAAGGTAGGTACAACTATATCGTCACAGGAAATATGAATTAATGTAAGGGACAATATGTCGAAATTGAGTTTTATATACAGTTCGATTGCAAATTTTCCGCTCTATCCAACGGTATATTTACAATTTCGATATCTTTAAAAATGATGTCCTTTACATCAACTGATTTGGTAGAAAATTATCTTACAAAGTAATGCAAAGGACCTCTGAGAACTGTGTAGAGTTCATGATTAATGTAACGCAGTATTTATATGGTAACAATTTAATGAAAAGACGCTAACATATTAAAGGTGTTCCTTACTGTAGCTAAGTCTCTGAAATTCTACAAAATTGTCCCTTACACTAAACTCATAAATAAATTTTAAAGAGTTTATTTTGTGCAAATTAATGTATATGCTAACTTTTTGGGAATATTCAATAAATAGATACCCTTTACAGCAACGATACATTGAAGAAAAAAATATTTTTGTCCCTTACGTTAAATATTTTAAGGAAGTTAAATATTACCTTGTCCTTTACTTTAATTTTGCTATCATTTCTATTCACCAAACGATGCTTACATCACATATTTAATTACATGTATTATTAGAACAATTATTAGTTTACGTTAAAATGGACAGGGAATATATTGTTTTCCTTTTCTCTGTATACCGTTGCTACCATGAGTTAGAGAACACAGTATAAGACAGTAGAAAAATAAATCTTGAAAATCAGAAAGTAGCCTTTTTAAGTGAGCGATTATTTACAAATTTATTTCGGCCAGAATATAATATTGCCTTCCATATTCCAAAGAAAAATAACAGTAAATTTTGTACAAAGTATGAGAATACAGAGGAAAAGACGTCGAAATATTTAAAGGAGTATAAAATTCATAAGGAAGAAAAAGGCGCTACATATAAACGAACTGAAATACATAGAAACCTAGTAAGTAAAACTGTTTTAACAGCTAGTTTCGATCTGCAAAATGTCCTAAACGGTGTGTTTTTACAAATTAACAGTGTATGAAGCGAGAATCCAAAACTGATACTGTTATACATGGGATTATAAAAACTTTTAGAAAGGTTAACTTTGTTTTGTTTTTGCGTGGTCTTATTATTGTTATGCAGAACGAAGGCAGTAGTGCCGAAGTCTGTACTTGTTTGCATAAATATTTGGAAAAAGTTGACAGGGGAAGGATTAAATATTTAATATAGCACTGCGACTCATGCAGTGGACAAAACAAAAACAAAGTCAACTAATCTATTTATATTATATCTATGTTTTTTTTATTGTATAGCTACGAGCATATGGGCCACCTTATGGTAAGTGGTTACCAACGCCCATATAGAATGACATTGTAAGAAATGTTAACCTTCGCTTATATCGCTAATGCGCCGCCAATCTGGCGAACTAAGATATTATGTCGCTTGTGCCTGTAATTATACTGGCTCACTCACCCTTAAAACCGGAACACAATAATACAAAGTACTGCTGTTTTGTGGTAGAATATTTGATGAGTGTAGTACCTACCCAGACGAGCTTGTACAAAGCTCTACCGAATAAGTTTTAAGAAACTTCTATAAATTTGGAAGTAATACAAATAAATAACCTGTTGCCTGGCCACACTTATGTATCTATGCCAGTAGATATCATGCACAGTGTTTTCGAACGTGAAGTCCAAAAAGTAATTGTTTGGCGTCCTATACAATGGCTTACACCTATGCTAACTGATAGAAAAACATCTCATCCTTCCGTATTCGTTTGATAAATATTACATTCACTTCATACGGAATATTTACTGCCGAAACGGTTAAAACAAAGATTTAAAAATTAAGGATATCTGAGTTGCTACATTCAAAAAAACGAAACGTAGATCTAATGGAAGCAAAATATACGATGAAATAATATACAGATAAATAGTATAAAATTCCGTTGAAACTTGCAGAGACGAAAACAAAGCAAGACTAAAGAACAAGGTGTAGGAAAAGGTAAGTTCAATCGAAATAAAAATAGAATTTTTGATGAAAATTTCAAGACATCCTTTTTCGTTACTTAAATACAACCTGAAGATTTTTTGTGAAGATGGAACATTCCTAAAATGTACCACAAAAACTATCTTACACTTCTATTGTCCACAAATCATTGACACTGTTAGTGAGATCGAAGAAGAAATTGTTGAAAATACAGAAAAATCTACTTTTGGAAATGAGCCGACGCAAGCAAATGAAAACATTCCGTAATTTGACAATATACCTCATAAAAAATTGAAATTGAAAGTTAAGAAACCACACCGCAGAAATGAATGAATATTACATCTCATAAATTACACAAAAACTATGAAAAGAATGATTAAAAAACACCAAAGAATTGGAATAAAATAAGGAATGAAATGAAAGAGTTAAGAACATTGTACCAAAGATATGATGATGAAAAAAGAGAAAAATATTAACTTAGCAAAGGCGAAAGGAAAGAGAGAGAGGAAGAGGTAAAGGGAAAAAAATAATTCGATCCCGGATTTTTATTACAAAAAAAAAAGATTTATTTTGTCCTTAATGTTCAAAAAACTGTTAACTATAGGGTTTAACTGTAGGGTTCTTGTACTTTTTAAAATATTATTATTTCGATAGATACTTACGTATGACGTTTTTTTTTTTTCGAACAATTATATGATGCTGATGTTTTATTATTGCTTATCTATTAATTAGACGTGTTTCAGTTGGTAAGGGATAGTGAACCGAAAACGGAAAGGGGTTCTTCAGTCAATGAAACTGATCAACCGTTACTAAGAACTTCTTCTGGGAAATGAAAATCATTTTTGGTTTTCTCATACAAATTGTCAGATCGAAGTGGTCATTTTGTATGAGGAAGTAAAACATTTTTCATTTCCCAGAATAATTTATTTGTGAATAACTGAGCAACTCCTTTCAATTTTCGGTACACCATCCTTTACACCCTATATACTTGACTGAATTATTTCAGTCAGGCGAGTCACAGTTGTGTTTTAGTTTTTTTTCTTTCTTAATCTAAAATACCTACTGATTAAGTACTTTTTATTTTCAAATAACTATGTAATGAGAGAATCCGGTTTTATTTTCAAGGCTATACATTAATGTTTTAAGTTGGAGAACTGAGAACCATTTGAATGTAAATTCTAAAAGAAAAAATAAAAATATGATTTATGAACACAATAAAAAAATTATTTTTATTCGGTTTCATTTTGTTGCAGTTTATAGACAAAATAAGTCGATAGATCGTACAAAAATAATCTCATGATTGATTTTGCTGGAAACTACAAATTAAACTTTATTTTTTTAGCTTTAAGTGTCATTTTCCTTTAAACGCGCTAAATGGTGTAACTCTAAACCATTTGGGTTTAGAGTTGGGAATTTGATCCATACTTATTTTTTCTTTGCGGTATAAACAGTGGCTTATAATTAATTGCTCTTACTGAGGGGCGGGGTATGTGTATATTTATATGCGACAATAGTGGCGGACAATTTATAAAGTTATTAAGCAATTTAAAAATAAAAATTATTATTAATTAACTACATCTTTGATGCAATTTTTTCATGCCGAAATATTCTAGTTTTTCTTCATATTTGGTATCTATATTGGTATGAGTAATATGAGCAAGTCTTTTTATGAACTTTTTTGGGATTTTCTCAATATCGTTGTATATTATTCTGATATATAGGATACCAAACCTGACAGCAATAATCAATATTATTACGGACAAGACAAAAATATAAATTTTTCAATGCATTAATTGATTTGAAGCTTTTCTGTGTTCCGATAGATAAAACTTAACATTCGAAGACTTTTTGCCATTACAGCATTTATTTGATTGAAGAACCGTAATTCAGCATCCATTATTATACCAAGATCTTTTATTTCTGATACCTTACTAAGTTCATGTCCATATATTTTATATGTTGTGCCGAAGTGATTCTTTTTTCGTGAAAATTTCATGTTAAAACATTTTTCAGAATTTAGTTCCAGTACATTAATTTGACACCAGGTACATAGCTTTTCAATGTCGTCTTGCAGTCTCCGCCTATCAGTTTCTAAAGACATTTTGACATTTTGAACATTTTTGTATACCTTTAAATCGTCGGCATAAAGTTCATAATTAGAATTTTGTATACAATGTTTGACATCATCGATAAAAATTAAAAATAGAATTGGTCCCAAATTAGAGCCTTGAGGTATACCGGAAGCTGAGATATATTCATACGATTTATACCCGTTTACGTTAACTACCATGATTCTTTCACTTAGGTAGGACTGACACTATCGTAAAAGTGACCCGAAAATACCAAAGACATTTAGCTTTCTAATAAGTACACCGTGATCTACTTTATCAAAGGCTTTTCTTTAAATTGCAATACAATTTACGTTTTCATAGGACTTACCTAATTTCACATTTTTTATTTTCCAAAAAAATTGAGCGTAAGTGACAACAAAAATTAACTTAAGGGACTGTCGATTTTGGAAACTATAAAGATTAGCTCAATTTCATTAAGCTTATGTTATAGAGCTTAAAATGTAAAGAAACTTTGCCATAGTTGTCAAAGCATTACAAACAAAAAAATTATAGCACTTTAAAAAAAAAGAGATCGTTTTTTGTCTCTCCTGAAATGTTGTGATTTGTCCCTTACAGTAATCATATAAGTAATCATATTTCCAGTGACGATATCATGAGTTCTGATAGCAAAGAGACACTATGTTTTATTTCGACTTTCTAGTTTACAATGTTAACATACTGTTTCGAGGCAGTAAACACTGCCTGCATCGGTAATACAATTAAAAATGTAATTATAGTTTTGTTTTGTAAGTTATATAAACCATTTCATCCACCTTCAATATTCCAATACCCTGGAATATGTATAAGATTTTTCTATTCCTTGTGCCTTTTACTACACTCACACACTCTCCTTTCAAAATGGAACACTACACTACACGTCCTGGACTGGTATGACATTTAAATGACTCATGGTGGTTGAGTTCTATGTGGGCTTGAAATTTCTGATTTTTTAAACTTCATAAACGTTATAAATCTCATCAAGTGTTCTTTTTTAATTTGAATGCAAAAAGAATATTCATTATCTATTAAGACCATTATTTATCACATTTATCAGTAACAGTTTAACAGCTAAATTCCAATCTTATCGAGGATTTAGTGTTAAAATTTTAGATATTATCTTACATACAAGTTGATAAGTTCGTATAAATTAATTTATTAATTCGACCGACCCACTCTTACATAATGCACGAATATCTTAATATTCTTACAAGTTGGAATGGTCAGTATAAATTATCTGTTTTTCAATGGATTTTTTTTAATTCGATTAAGTTTTTTTTTTAATACATTCTGTAATATAAGATGCTAAGAATAGTTAATAATGATTTATCAACATTAAGGATATTATAACTAAACATACCATACAGATCGAAATAAAACAGCTGTGTAGAATTAGGGCTGCAGGAACGTCGCATTTCGTCGAAATTCGGATGTAAACGTAATTAGAGATTTTTTTTTTCATAAAATCTTATCTCCTTAATGTTAAAACGTCCTACATTTTTCTAAAGTGCAAATGTTTTTATATAAGGATCTAAAGATAAAGAATCTAAAATAAAGAATATCTTTGATATCTTTAAAAATACAATAACAACAATTATCTACATTTAATTGAACTTAAGTTTGAGGGCAATACGTTTATCGGATTATTCCCAGTGCACGCAACATTTGGATTTTGTTTTCTGTTAATAAATTAAATTAAAATGCCGCCATGTTATTACGTCATACGTCTGTATAAACTAGTTAAGGTCTTAATTGTCAACTTGTCAGCTTATATAGGCCAAATATACTAAACATTTATTATTTTCGTAACCATAGTAATATTTGTTTACACAGTCAATTGACGTCATGAACACAGAGCAATTAAGGGCGTCCAACGAAAGCGTCTTTGTCAAATTACGCGCGTAATTTGAAAATGTAAAATTAAAATGCATTATAATGTCGACTAATCGATTGAATAAAAAATTTGTGTTTTTAATAGTGCTTTATTAGCATAGAAATAGAATATAATTGAAACATTCATTGCTAACACTATACAGTTTATTAACATTGTCACTGACCTGCACTCTCTTTGATAGGAGACTCTCTGTTACACAGATTCCCGACCTTTTTTCGACCAGGGACCACTTTGATTGGACCACAAGATTAAAAAATAACGGTAATTAACAGTGAAGACATATATTTTTTTGTAGATAATTCAGACTGCATCAATGAGATTTTTGAGTTTGCATCTTCTGTTCAATTTCTTGAATTCTTGGGGTGATATTTTTGCTCAAAGTTATACGCATATCATCACCTACCTTCCTACAAGCACCTCCGCGCGCGTTCATTCAAAGATTTTATTTTTCGACTTTCGGACTTAATTTTAGTTCCTGCGAGCCACTGCCTGGGAATCACTGCTCTATTCCAACACAGTCGTGAAGGTACTTTTAATTGAATATGTTGTGAAATATAATGCAATATTTTATTTGCCTAGATAACTTCTACTAAATGCGCATATAGGTAGTGAAAATTGAGTATAATGGGTATAATGAGGCATAATTGTTTCCGTTGAGTCGATTGTTATTATAAATGTATGACTTGAGATGATGATTACTCATTTTTATATTATTGTGTAATCAAAATGATACATGGGATCTCAAAAATCTCAACAATAGTCTTGAGGGTAAATGTAACCCTAATTTTATTAATATTGCTATTTATTGATTTGTATGTCACCATATTAAAAGATGATTTTATTTCATAATAATTCAATTTATTTCATTATTTTCATACGCTCATGTCCTTAAAAACGGTAGTGCTAATTCGTGATATAATATGGAAACATTTAGTACACCACTGTCATGCCGCTAACAACTAAAAGTGACATACCAACCTAAATAGTTAACCAAAGTTACCTATTTACTGAACAGTTATTTATGTAATATAATTCTAAAAAAAGTTCTTATTACACTAAATTTAATATAATAAAATATCGTTTTCCATCTGTTCTTCTTCATGTACATCTTTCGAAAGAAAACATTTTTTTTTGGCAAGATTAATACAAAAATGCAAGACAAACCGGCAACTTACGGAAAAAATTACTACGTCTCGCTTATTGCTTGGATCGAAGTGATCGAGTGTTGTAAATTTTGTATTCATATTAAAAAATAAGTGATTGTGGCACTTAAGCAGATCTAGATTAAAATCTGATATTGTTTTTTCCACACTAAGGAAGAAAATTTAAATTGGTAAATCTTATCCATCAAAATGCAAAATTGCATCATGTAATCGCCACGGTATTTGAATTTGAATTAAAAAATTAAGTAGAATTAAAATTTACACTGTTAATTCTAGTCTAAGGTTATAAGTTGCTAAGTAGTAGAAAATGTGCGCGAAATCACGCGTAATTTTTTTATATGTTTTACACTTTATAATATAATTAAATGTTAGCCAAATCCCAATGGCACGCATATGACATTGCAAGTGCAACGAGGTTCTGTGTAGTGACATAGTCTGACTGGTATTAAGCGGTGAAGGTGACCAACATAGGCTTACTTGTAAAAGTAATTGTAAAAAATATTACCTATCAATTTGATCCTGTCAATAATAATGTACTGTAATCCATAGTTTACAGAGAGATCGAGTTTTAAAAATAAACGGTCTTATCATTTATACAGTTTTTTATCGGGTTATATAGTTTATCAATGCGGTGTCTTCTTTTATCATATGTTAAATCAATAATGACAGAAAGTTATTAGCGATTGGGTTCGCATGAATATTATACGACTAATGTAAACTACTATTGACATCAAATGTGATTAACGGTATTTATAAGTAAATTGTTTTCCGCTCGCTGGGCTAGTGTGTTAGAGCAGATGTTAGGTATATAATGTGTCCTCTCTGAACCCCTGACAACGCCTCTGCAACCTTTCATGTGGATCAGTTGAGTGGTTAAGACGTGAAAGCGTAACAAGCTAATAAATAAACAAACTTCACTTTCGTATTTTTAATATTAGCTAGGATGTGTATGAACATACTATCATATTCTCGTAATATGTTTTCTGAGTACGCTTCTACATTATGATGCGAATACTATCGCTATATTTCGAAACTCTGTTATAGCCAAGACAATAATAATATAATAATAATAATATGGGACATTATTCACACATGGCCATCTGATCCTAAACTAAGCAGAGCTTATACTATGGAAACTGATATACTACAGTGGTGGTCATATAATTAGAAATACTTCTTATGAATAAAGAAAGTATAACTTCAACGTACAAATGTTCGTAAAAAATATACACATTCAATAATTAATAATCATGCAAAAATATAGCCACTCAAATAGAAAACTCATTAAACGCATAAAATATAAAACATATCTTACTTTTAATTACAAAATGAGTCTTATTTTCTGCTACTGGCCGCTTGTACGCCTAATTAGAAACACTTTAAAAAAGCTTTTTTTGGAATTGGAGAATAACATTTCTTTCTTGGCTCTTTCTTTTACTTAGGCGGCAATTCAAAATTAAATCTGAAAATTATTTTGTTCAAAATGGGTAAAAATAAAAGTAGTGACGCGTCAACTAGGCAAATCATTGTTAATTTACATATAGATCATAAGTGGGCGTACAGAAGAATAGCTGAGCGTTTAAATTATTCTGTTAAGAAAGTTTTTAATGCAATTGATCATTATAAAACACATGGAACTGTTGAAAATGTTCTTAGAAAAGCTCGGCCAAAAAAATCCTCTCCCAGAGAAGATACGCTAATCGTTCGTGTTGTTAAAAAAGACCAAAGTAAAGGCTCCAGCCAGATTAAAAATAAAGTTTTGTCGCCTGATGACTCGAGAAACATCTCGTCAAGACCGATACGCCGAAGATTAGTGGAAGCTAAATTGTTTGGAAGAATCTCTCGAAAGGTACCACTACTTACCAAGCAACATCGATCGAATCGATTATTATTCGCTAAAAAATATGATAAGAATTATAAAAAGTGTTATTTTCAGGTGAAACAAAAATAAATATGGTAAATTCCGATGGAAAGCGCTATGTTAGACGTTCTGTAAACAATGCTTTTAATTATAAATACACAAGGAGTATAGTCAAGCACGGTGCCGGTACAATGGATCAATGGCAATACAAAAATATCTTAGAACACACAATGATTTCCTTTTTTTTTTTCGCTGGAAATACTCTTTTACGTTTTTCTCCCACATGAAGTGGGGGGGTATGTGGGGCTCACCGGCACTGTAGGCGTCGGACTACCAACTAAAAAACCAGCGGTATCCTCTCCGTCAGGTTAGGAGGCGCCACGGGATCGCTCGCGCATGCTACCATGACGCCCCGACGGTCGGCCCGACTGTGCGGGCCTCCATTTCTAAGAGGGTTCCCGGATACAGGGAACCCACTTAGCCCAGGCGGCTATTAAGGCGGGGGGAGAAGGTTCGCATAGCGCCTACGTCTCCTCCCCGGTCGTCTTTGACGGAACGAATCAGTCGAGGCACTTTCCTCACGCTGTCGCTCCGCAGCCTCCTTCCGCGACATGACACTCTCGCAGAAGGAGACCATTTCCAACCAGCATGATTGTGGCGATCGGCATCAGACAGCTTCTTCGCTACCGTCAGGGGACAGGTAACGCGAACCATTCCCATGTACCCCGGTCCGCGCTGCAACACTCCACATTTGACTGAATCTGGGGAGCAATTCCCTGCACGAGCAACTGCGGCAACCAATTTTTCCTTGGTGACGGAATCATCCAAGCCCGTCACCTTAAGGTCCACCCGCGTGACAGGTCGGACGACGCTGGCGACTCCATCCAGCACTGTGCGGAGCTTCTCAGCAAGCTTATTCGCCTGCTCAGCCTGTGATTTCTGGAAGCGAGCTTCCCCCGGCTAGCACTACCACGTTTCGCCGCCACTCTGAGTTTCGTCTCCGTATCCGATCCGGAATCAAAGAGCGCGGGGCCCACTAGTGGGCGTTTACGCCGACCATTTGCTTCGGACGACGACAATTCCGTGTCGATGTCCACCAGAAAAAAAAAATGCGACTAAAATAGAAACCTATATAAAATTAACCTATATATAATAAAGAACAACAACAACAAATCAACAAACAATAAAGAAAACCAACAAAACCAATCTCTAAACGAAACAACAATCCATTTGCACAGCCGGGTTCAAAATATTTCATAGCAGAAACAACAAAATCCAGTAATAACAGCCAAAGTAGTCGTAAAAACATCCACAACGCATAGATAACGCCAACCAAGGCCACGACGATTCGCTTCAGTTGTTATTCGTAACTTGCTCGACAACATTCGAATAGATAACGAACACGTCCGCACGCTACGACGGTCAACGACGCAATCACACAATGATTCTCTACTCGGACGAGCATTTGCCTATAACCTGGATCTTTCAGCATGACAATGACCCTAAACACACGGTCAATAGCGTCAAATGTTTCCTTAGGGAACAGCGTATATCCGTTTTAGACTGACCAGCAAATAGTCCGGATTTAAACCCGATAGAAAATCTCTGGTATATTGTTAAAAAGAAAGTCTCAAACAAACGTAACACCAGTCAAAACGAACTATATGAAGCATTTGTTGAAGCATGGAATTCAATCCCGCTAGAAAAATGTAAGAAATTGATTGAATCAATGCCACGTCGTTGCAGTGCTGTTATTGAAAATAAGGGATACACCACTAAATATTAATTATAAATATTGGTAAGTTGTGGATAGTAGCTATTTCGTAAATAACAATACTAATTACTAATACTTAAAAATATATTGTTTTTTATATTTTTTGTTGTTGTTTCTAATTAGTTGAACATTATTGTTCATACCTTAAAACTGATTTAAATGTTTGTCCGTAATGTAATATTGAAACTGCACTTGTGTAATGGGATTTATATTGTTTTTCTAATAAATGATAAATCGTTGAACATATTGTTGTCCTATTTGAAGTACTTTATATAATGTCAAGGACCGTTGGTAGTGTTTCTAATTATACGACCACCCCTGTATATATACTACTTTTCTTTTGTAAATACATACTTATACAGATAGTTACACCCAGACTTAGAACAAACAGACATGTTCATGCACACAAATGTCTGTCCTGGGTGGGAATCGAACCCACATCTTGCGGCGCGACCACGCCAACCGGCTTATCGAATAATCAGAAGTCATTCATCAATCATTACAAGACCTTTTATATAGTAAAGAATATGTAAGAATATTTTGTAAAATAATAATCCTAATTAATATTACAAATGCTAATGTGAGTTAGTATGTTTGTTATGCTTTAAGGCCTAAACCACTAAAAAATCTTTCACCAATGGAAAGCTACATTATCAACGAGTAACATAGGCTACATTTTGTCCCCGTATTGCCACGGGAACAGGAACTACGCGGGTGAAATCACGGGGAAAACGCTAGTAATAAATAAATAGAAAATTATTTTTACAGGAAATAATGATTAGGTCTCCTAAAGGGTTATTATTCAGCTAATGAAAAATTATCAAATTATTTTGCTAATCTTTATAGATGATTACCGCTTTTTAAGTAAATAATTTAGTAAAAATGCGATAATAAATAACCGATATCATTGTATAAGGTGAGTTTGTTTGAGAAATTGTTATATTGATAAGGGCAATATGTAATACCAGTTTTGATGCTAGTTTTATTTATATTTTTAGATCGCAGATATAAGTACCTACCTTCATTTTCATACATACCTACAATATGAAAATTTAAGTAGTTACTTACTTATATCTGCCATACATATAGGTATATATTTGGATGATGAAATCCTATATAAGTTACATATAAAAATATAAAAGGAGTATTGCAACAGGAATGTTTATTTTCCTTGTGTAATGAGAACACATTTATTCTACATCGGGCATTGCACTATAAATAAGTACATCTATGCTACGTAGATACATTCGTAGTAAAGTAAAAGTAATTTATTTACATATTGATATTTTCCTTAGGTTAGGAGCAGAGTTAGCTATGATATTTAATGCTGATTGAAATGATATTGAATACACAAGTAACATACCCTGAAATAAATATTACACATTATAAAACAAAATATCGTCAATATAAGGAATTATATTGACGATATTAATTATAATATCCATATAATATGATAAAACTAATATTTCTCTTTCACATAAATTTGGCCGTCCTTAGGACTAATTTATAATCACTAGTTAATATTTTGTAAGGGTAGGTAAATTCTAAATTTGCATTTTGACATGGTTTTATTTTTTAAAACAATACCTTTGACAACCGGCCGGTTTCATTTTTACGAGATAAGTTAATAGATGATTGAAAAATACTTATTACTTACTATTTATTCGATTTAAGACTCTTAACGCTAAGACGTTGTTAGGTCATTCCACTGATAAAAATACAACTTCGCTATAAACAATGTATTTATACAAACCGCAAAAGATAAATATGTAATTAATTGGTGCGATATTTAAACTTCGCTTTGTCAAAAATAAAGTCAAAAGATAACTTAATCTAGACTATAAAAACAATAATGGTGCGAATATTTTATAATTGGATAAGAATTAATTACTAGGATGTCAATTTATAAATAATATATCTTTTCTCTATTTCAGCCAAATAGTCCAGCTCATATAATTATTTGAGCTAACTGGCTGTTTTTGATACACTTAAAATAGTTTGAGGCATCCAGAAACTATTTGGGTACTTGTTAGGAAAAACCTTTTCCTCCTCTGAAAAGAGTTAGAAACACTTTTTAAAAAGAAGAGCTCAATAAGTTCTCAAAACTAATTTGTCAAATAAAATATTTTTTCCTTTTAAAAAAATATTTTGTAATAATGTGCCCAAGTATAAAATTGGTCCTGTAATAAATCACTGTTTTCTATTACTATTCAGGTACTTACATTTTTTAAACTATTTATATTGAGGATAGTTACCTATTTTATTATAATATCACAATATACTTTATCTGTTAATTGTAAGAAATTCACTTCCTATCTTATGTCATATTTCACAATTAATAAAAAAAATTGAACCATACGTATAACGTCAGTTATAAAAAAATAAGATATAAATTAGGTAAATAATTTGTAGTGATTACACGCCAGAAATGAAAAAAAAAGAAGAGAAATGTGTAATGATCAAATTATTTTCCAACATAACGAACAAAACAAGTAGGCTTTATCTGAATTATTGTGCAGTGGATTATTTTGTTTAACAAATATATCAGTTTCGTTGTTTCTAATATGTATATAATAATAATTAAATTCATCATTCGTAAGCAGTAGATGCGATAGTTGTTTATCAATACCGATTCTATATAAAGAATCGGCGAAGCGTCCGTTTAGTATTTGTGAACACGGTGCGCGTCCAGTGTGTCGCTCCGTCTACCGCGGACATAAATTAAAACAAAATGGCTTCAAGAGACCCCGCCTCTGATCAACTTGTTGATTACAAGAAATCTGTAAAGGTAAGTCTTAAATATCTTATGGTTTTGCAATGCTAATTTAACTTATTACAGAAGTTCTTGACAGATGAATCATAATATTATAAACTAAAACATTCAATCACGTCAAGAGTCTATTAAAGTAATTAAGATTTTTTTTTTTGTTTTTAATCGACTTTGCAATGCAAACATTCTGTTATAGTAAGTTTTGTATTTTTATATTATATGATACATGAACAACGATTACAATGTGAACTTTGGCATTTATTATCATAGATACTTAAATTATTGTTGATTTGCTATCTTGTTTATCAAATTCATGTTAACAATTTGTTAAGTTTGCAAATATTAGTTATAGAATCTAATTAAAATGGTTATTAAATCATTTTAAATTAAGTAGTTTTTTTATTATTGTGAATTAAAAAGTTATCATTCATTTCATATGCTTTTGTCTAACTAAAATAACAAAGTCATGTTCCATCTTAATTTACATAATATATGGTTTTGTATTTTTCCTTATATTTTATTTTCTGCTGTTGCAAATTAATATATTAATGCCATGCGAACTGACATTGTCTATATAGATTTTTATCTGGAAATATTAAATATTGGAATAAGGAAACAATCTATCTATTGCTTATATAATATGTATGTTATTATGAATGGTACCTAATTTTTCATATTATTTACAGGATTCACCAGGTTATATCACCACAAAGTATGGTGCACCTGTTGGAGTGAAGACTGCAATTCAAACTGTTGGAAAGAATGGTCCAGCCTTACTTCAAGATGCCCAGTTTTTGGATGAGATGTCCTCCTTTGACAGGGAGCGCATTCCAGAAAGAGTAGTCCATGCTAAGGGAGCTGGTGCTTTTGGTTACTTTGAGGTTACTCATGATATTTCTAAATACTCAGTTGCCAAAGTCTTTGAAAATACTGGCAAGAGAACACCCATAGCTGTCAGATTCTCTACAGTTGGAGGGGAAAGTGGTTCAGCTGATACAGTTCGTGATCCTCGGGGTTTCGCTGTTAAATTCTACACGGATGATGGTATTTGGGATCTTGTTGGAAATAACACACCTATCTTTTTCATTAGAGATCCTACTCTATTTCCAAGTTTCATTCACACCCAGAAGAGAAATCCTGCAACTCACTTGAAGGATGCTGATATGTTTTGGGACTTTATGACTCTAAGACCAGAGACAATGCACCAACTTCTTTACTTATTTGGTGACCGTGGTATTCCTGATGGTTATAGGTTTATGAATGGTTATGGTTCCCACACATTTAAACTAGTTAATGCTCAAGGAGTAGCACACTGGGTAAAATTCCATTATAAGACTAACCAAGGTATTAAGAACTTACCTGTTGACAAAGCTGCAGAGCTTGCATCTTCTGACCCTGATTATTCTATCAGAGACCTTTACAATGCTATTGCAAAGGGTGATTACCCGTCTTGGACTCTTTACATTCAAGTCATGACAATGGCTCAAGGTGAAAGCTGCAAATTCAATCCATTTGATGTGACAAAGGTCTGGTCTCATAGTGAATATCCTCTTATTCCTGTGGGGAAATTAGTTTTGGATAGGAACCCGAAAAATTACTTTGCAGAAGTTGAACAAATCGCTTTCAGTCCATCAAATATGGTCCCTGGCATTGAGCCATCACCTGACAAGATGTTACAAGGACGTCTTTTCGCATACAGTGACACTCATCGCCACCGACTTGGGGCAAATTTCCTTCAGATTCCAGTTAACTGCCCATACCGTGTTACTGTATCAAATTACCAACGTGATGGACCACAGACAATGTGTAACCAGGAAGGTGCACCCAATTATTTCCCTAATTCATTCTCTGGCCCCCAGGAATGCCCGAGAGCGCAACGTCTTCAACCAAGGTACAATGTGAGTGGCGATGTTGACAGATATGACAGTGGACAAACAGAAGACAACTTCTCACAGGCTAGCTTGTTGTATAAGAAAGTCTTCAGTGATGCTGAAAAAGAGCGCGTTGTAAGTAATCTTATTGGCAACTTGAAGGATGCTGCTGGTTTCATTCAAGAGCGTGCAATCAAACTGCTGACACAGGTTCATCCAGACCTGGGTAGCAAGGTGGCAGCTGGACTAGGACCATACAAGAAATACCATGCCAACTTGTAAATTACTTTAGAGGACTGATCATAGGTGCTAATAAAGTAAACACTGTTTTTTAATCAAAATTGTTATTGGGAAATGAGGTTCAATAAGGCATAATTGTTTTATATATACATATAATCATATATTTTTTTTATAGGTTTTAATAAAAATTTTAATTGTTATCTTGTATTTTATTGTTCTCTTTTAAATATATATACAAAGTCGTTATTTTATTTGCAAGGAAATCAACCCAAATTATAATCAGCGCTTTATATAATAATATATATATATGAACTGAGTAAGCTGTATTTTAAGCATTTGTGCACAAGTTAGCCTTGTCGAAAGGTAATCTAAGGTATGTAAAATTAGGTTGAGGTCTTTTCATTCACAAGTGTAAAGTAAGAGTAATGAATTAAAATAAATAGCTCGAAAAAAGAAAGAACTTACAGAATCAGTCTTTTGGTAATTCCTTACAATGTTTTTACCTAGTATTTAGATTGTTACATGGTCTTAATCGCAATCGTTCTTTAAATTATATAAATATTTTTGTTTTATAAAAAGTATCTATGTATAATAAACATCTTCGTCTAATGAAATTTTACTTGTAATCATGCAAGTCATTTTATTTATGGCGTATAAATAACAGCTTAGTTTGACCAGGTTTATACAATTATTTGAACATGTTATAATTATAGGACGTCCACATTGCAAACGAGTCACGTGATATTGATATGATCAGGTTTGTAAGTTATATATACCTACATATTATATGCAAGTTCAAATTCTTGCAAGTTGCAATAACCCTGAACTACATTTTTAGAGGACCAGATTAGTATACTAAATCTGCTATTATTTCAAATATAGCTTATAATAATTAATAATATTTTTATTAGTACTAAATAACTCTTAATGAATGACGTATGTAATTTGAGTTGTTTACAAATAAAATTTAAGTTCTTTAAAAAAAGATTTATAAAATTTTATATGTACCTTGTAAGGTCAACGAAAAACATTTTGTGATTTTGAAAGAATTCAAACAGGTCAATTATGGTAAAATTTAAATATTGTTGATTTTATTTACAAAAAGGATTACAATTTATTAAAGAAAATAGGATTGTTTGACGGAAAAGAATATATATAGATTTAAGAATATGATTATTTGATAAACGAATACCAATTCTCAATATTTAAGGACATCAAAATCAAAGAATAATTTAAAGATACAAATTTTTAGAGTTGTTGAACAAACCCACTTTAACTCTATCTTGAAGCCAGTAGTAAAACTACATTTTACCGTACCGTTTCAGTTTGTTGTAGTATGTAGTTGTATAATATAGATGGCGTGGTGATCAATTTTAATACAAACACCTTTGTATTTAATTAATCTATTCGCCACTAGGAGCGCCACTCATATATAAACTTAAATTTTAAAACAGACTGGAGGGCGTTCTTTTTATTATACGTGTAGACTGATCAAGAAGAAGAAGTTTCCAAACTTGGGAACTAAGATGTTATGTCCCATGCGCCTGTACTTTCACTGGCTCACTCACCTTTCAAACCGGAACACAACAATACTAGTTATTGTTCGACGGTAGAATATTTGATAAGTGGATGATACCTGTCTGGGTAGGGCTTGCGGAAAGTCCACATTATAATTCTACTCTATTCATATAAAACGTTTAACGTGTAAATAAGTTTATAATAGAACTAGCTGTGACCGCGGTTTCACCCGCGTATAATTAATAAAAATATAATTTATAAAAATCTAGTCTAGAACCTTCTTAGATAAAAGGACTATACAAACCAAAAATAATTTTTAAATTCGAACCTGTAGTTCCTGAGATTAGCCGGATCAAACAAACAAACTTTCAGCTTTATATATTAGTGTAGATATAAAATTAAACATAATGTGTAAGTAAATAATAGCTTAGCATCTACTGTTCGCTCTCGATAACCGTGGGTCGCTCAAAGCGAGGCATTTTTCTTGCTTTTTGAATTTTTATACCGGGCTTAACTTCTAAATGAAAAGTCCGATTCGAATAATTTATTGAGAAATTCACCTGTTCATTATCAACCATTATTATGAAGTGCTTAGATTCACAAGAATTAATATCATTATTTTTTTTTACCTCATATAGGCCAGCGTTTGCCTTTGACTTACCTAATGTTAAGGATTTGAAGACACCAACGTTGTATCAGGAAATACAGACTCAGGCAAAGTATGCCACGGTTTTGCAGGATATATATATGAATTCGAAGCGCTTCTTTCGTAGGCGGGGAATGTCTACCATGTGCCTGTGGCGATTTGTCGCGTTTGTCTTGCTGTTCGATGATAAAAGGGGGTGACCGGAATTAAATAGTGTAATTCCTGAGACAATAGAACACGTTTCACGTGTCACGTTCAGGCGCTCAACCATGGCCCTCTCTGAGCCTGGATTTGGGCCTCATTAGCTCGTACGTTGGTCGTGTAGCTCTCAAAAACTTTGCAGTCATCTGCGTATCTATGGATACCGGGCGTCATTAGATCATTGATGTGCTGTAGAAATAATGTTGCAAAGAGCACTGACGGTAATAGGAAATAGGAAAACGGAATAAAATATTCCATAGTCAGGCGTAGCAAATCTGTCAAACTATCCGCGCTAATTGAGGGATAACCAGAAGTGAAGCACACATGCTGCCAAGGATAGCATGCAAGGAAAGACCGCATTCCTTGCCAATCTACTGACTTGTATCACCACACCCGCCGAGTGCCAGTTGGGCTGGGGTTGGGTGGGTTGTAGTCAGATACAGATTTCGACAGATGATGGAGTGATCAGACTTACCTAATGGTCAAGAGATCGACACTGAGTAACGGTTCCGATCGGTTGTCAGCATATTCGCATAAAGCTTATTGCGAATCCGATCATGGAGAAGTTCCAAGCAATAAGTTTAGAGAACATTAGATATATTTAGACTTTTATGTTATGCACAATGTTGCGTTTTTAGTGCAGATTTATTATAAATCATATTCAATACGTAAGTTTAAGTTTTGTTTATCTTTACTTCTTCTACGATTGGAATAAAGTATATTAATACCTTTTTTGACTACATCATACCGTACAGTCAAAAATGACCATTAAAAATTGTATAGACTTTATATGCAATTTTTTATACTTTATTTTATATGCATATATGTGTATGGTAGAGATATAAAAAATAATGTACATCGATCGTCTAGTTTGAGCTTTAGTAAGCTTAGATATCTATTCGAAACTTTTGGGTAGGTATTACACACTCATCACGTCATTTTCTACCGCCAAACAGCAATATTTAATACTTTTATGTCCTGGTTTGGAGGGTAAATAATTGAGCGAGTGTAACTACAGTTGCAAGTGATATAACATCTTAGTACTCAATGTACGGAATTGTTAATATATCTTGCAGACACTGCAAGATATATTATCTATCTAGATATAGTGTCTATCGACGTAATGTGTCGGTGATGACCATCGGGTGGCCCATTTGCCAGTCTACCTAAGTACTTGAATATGTATTATACACTTTTAGGGCGTATTAGTAACCGGTCACTTTGACGCCTATCATTGCTTTTGATTTTCGTAGTTGATGATAAAATGTAGATTTTTTTTATACATGTATCACGAGATGGAAAACAGCAAAATTCTCATAATTTTTTACTATTTTTTCAATATCTCAGCAACGATCAAAGGTAGGTGAAAAATAAAACGTAAAAAAGCAACAAAGTGGATATAATCGGAATTGACGTATCATAACTTGAGCCGAAATATAACGTCATGACGTCACCCTTTTTTCAAGATTGCGGAGAAAGCGCATAGGAAATCTTTTTCGAGAACAATTTAAAATTAAGCCTTGCTAAACCTTTTCTACCCGATATCTAAAAATCAGCTTTCTCACTTCTTCGTATCACATGCATTTTAAAACATACTTATATATTGGCTGGACTGCTAAAATATCTACTGTCTACATCATACTGGTAAACCGTAACTGATAATGGGACGGGGTGTAATATTTTGGATGAAATTTTTTGCACTATTACTCCAAGGTCCGTCTCCGTTCCCAGGGAACCAATGTCAGTACATCAGGTCTCTTGCCATCATCGCGACTAATTTCATGAGGCTCAATAAGAGCAGGAACGTCAATGGTGGCAAGAGCCCTTTTAATAGTATAATTAAGAGAACTGTGGCGTAAAAGCCTCCCTGAACTCCTTGGACAAGAAAGATCGTGTAAGCCGAAAGAGTCAACCTCGTTTCCACACGGGCACCTGTGCTCAATGCACAACTTTGTTCCCAGTCGGAGACCTATTGCTATGCGAAAACATTCACTGTCTTAAAGCGTCCCAAGATTTTTAGAGGGTACCGCATGTAACCAGTGACCTGGCTCTTTAGTTGATAAAGCTAGAAGCCGTGCACGGTTATTGGCACTTGTTAAATTTTGATTCAAACTTTGTTGTGTAACATGAACTAGTGGCGAATCCCAAAGTTTTTGTTTGGTAACTTTCTTAGAGATATCGTCATTAGGACATTTTACTTTCCAGTTTTCTATTGCCTCTGTAACATTTGTGATTTTTAGTGTATTTGATTTTAAATTATGTGAACCAATTAAATTATTGAAAGGGGAAATACTGCTAGCATTCTTGCCACCATTCCACGCGGTCACGATTTGTATAGTAAATATTTTTAATTTTTATTTGTATTTATTTAAGGTATTAATGTAAATAGTAATAAAATTTATTTGATTACATAGTTACTGGTAATTACTTTCAAACCTACGAAATTTCCAGGTCTATACTATCATATAGATTAAAATATTTTTCTATAAAAACACTTTATTAGCACAATCGCATTAATCTTTAGCTGTATTGTATAAATAGAATAAAGCATAATAATACTTACGAGTATAGTTTAAAACTTTTTAATATAAGTACTTTTTGACAATTGGCTTACGTCAAATGACTGATAATTATTATTGTTAAATAATTTGACGATTATGTAACAAGATATATAATACATACTAGTCGTAGTATTGTTAAGTTTTTTTAGATTTAATATATTTTGCTATAGAATGTCAAATTTTTACTCTGTATATATTTCAGCTTAGTTTGCTTTTACATAGTGTCGAATGTTTTTGTGAAAATATAAAAATATCAATTTAATCGACACAATGTTTCGTGTCTTATATGAGTATCCAAGGAGTTAATAAGTTGTAAAATTATTAAGGTCTTCCATGTCAACGATATTTTTGATATCTTATATGCTGAGAAGTGGTTTTGCGAGGAACGGTTATTGAAGTAAATATCATCTTTACATTTTACTTATAACCATATTTCCATATGTATGGTGGTAAAGCTTTGTGCAATGGGACTTTAGGTAACGATATCAAAGTCAAAATATTTTATAGAAGATGTACATTTGCCCATTAATATTAAAAAAAAAATCACAGGTACGGAAAGAAATCCCTCACAACTGGAGAGAGCCAGGGAAAGAAACTCCGTGGGATTTTTTTAATTATAACAAATAGGTATGTTATACTATATTTAATTTTTATTTGAAATGGTCAGGAAGTTATTTTTGTCATCAGTTATTCTCCTGCCAAAAAGTAATTATTTTTATTAAAGTGGTCCCATGAATAACTTCATAAATAATTAAAAATTAATATTTGTTGCAGTGATAATGTATTCATTATAGAGGGTCTATAGGTTTAGTCAGAATTGATAAAGTTCCTCAAGTGACTTACACCTGTCAACGACTAATACATTGACAGATTTTTCATCGAAAGATTTGTGTTCTTCATTCTGCTATGCAAAGTCCATGCTTTTCTTTAGAAGAGTACGTGTTAGATTAAATTAATCACCTGTATTTATCTCATAATTATCACATGTTTTAAAGGTATTTTCTCACTTGGTCAACGTGGAGGTTACTAAGGCTCAACGTGGACAAATAAGATTGAGACTTAAAAATATCCAGATAAAGTAATAAATATAAATGTTATCACAATAAATTAGGTATGATAATTTGGTATAAAGCGTTCATTCTCAGAGAGTGTGCTTTCCTTTTCATTCATTCTTTAGGCCATAGAATAATAACGCTTAGAACGATAGATACATGGGCGTACCCAGCTTTTAGTCCAGGGGGGCAATTGAAAAATTTCTTAAGGCGTGTCCCTCGGGCCTGTTTTGCCCTACACACAACACGAAGCGTGGGGTTTGTAGTTTGGAGTGGAAACTTAAACCGTAGATCTTTTTTTTATCTTGCTGGTAAAACCCATTTACGCTTTTCCCCGACATGAAGTCGGGGGGGAGGGGGCTATGTATATCGCCGGTGCCTGGAACTCCAGAGTACCGGATTACAGACCTGCAAAACCTACCGGGCGGTACCTTCACCGTCTCTTGGGCACATGGCCACGGCATAGCTTGTGCATACTACCGTGACGCCTTTACGGTTAGCCCACCTATGCGGGCCTCCTTTCCTAGTTGGGTTCCCGGGATAGAGAGAACTCTCGCTCCAGCGACGCTTACGGAGGGAAAAGATGCGCAGAGCGCCGACGCCTCCTCCCCGGTCTTCTTCGGCGGATCGGATCAGCGGAAGCACTCTCTTCACGCTGCCGCTTCTTGGCCTCCTCCGGCGACGTAACACTCCATCCATCTCACTCCATGACAGGAGACCATCGCCATCCAGCATCTCTCGCTGACGAGCATTGCGTTCATCACGCTCGACAACGAGAGATCTCCGCCGAATGTCGCAGGGAATGCCTCTGGAGTCCCCAAGCGGCACACTCCATCAGGGTGTGGTGCGCCGAGTCCAGTTGCGCACTACACGTTCAGGTACTTACCGAAACAGTCATGTCCGGTAAGCACCTTTTTTTTTTTTTTTTTTTTTTCTTGGGGAAATCCTCTTCGGATACTTCCCCGCCCGGGGAGGCGAGGGAGTTATGTCGGACTTTTACCGACTAAAACCCCAAGGTGTCCCTCTCGTTGCTATACGGCGAAGCCACGGGAACGCTTTCGCACACATCCGCAACTCCGTCAGCAATCGTCCGAATACAGACCCCCCTATGGTTTACTCCTCTGCAGGTGCACTGGAACACTTGGTGCACCTCCAGCTAATGTAAGGCCTATTCTCGGCGGGTGACAGATGTCCCCGCATATGCCACCCATAGGCTATTCATTAGGGGGGTAGCTGTCGACCATAGGCCACCCGTCTACGCCCCACTCTCTTGCGGCGTATGAGCTCAGCAGAGACATCTTGCTCTCTGGTGCGCTCCGCTTGCTCCTTTAGGGACATGACGTGTTCGCAGTATGCAACCATCGCCGTCCAGGAGGTATTGTGCTCTACCATAGCCTTCGCAACGGCTGGTAGCGAAAGGTCTCGTCCGACAGCAGCGACAAGCCGACTTCGCGGTTCCACCCATGCTGGACACTCCGATAAGGTGTGCTGTGCCGTGTCTTCGTCATGGCCACACTCGTGACACACTTGCATTGGCTCTCTCCGAGCCACCCTGCACAGATACCTGCCAAAACATCCGTGTCCCGTAAGGATCTGTACAAGGTGGAACGTGAGTGCTCCCCACTTCCTTGAGACCCACTGCTGAAGTATGGGCCTTATCGCCGAAATAGTCATAGCACCATACATAGGCACCTCGAGTCGTTCTCTCCACTTCTCGAGAAGCGTTTCTTGGGCGGACTCTCTCCAGCGTCTTATTTGCTCTGGAGGCGGATGACCCGTTGTCCTTTTCGCTTCTGAAACCCTCCAGTACACCGATGACAGCACTTCAGCTTCTAAATCCCAGGGTGGGGTCCCAGCTAGTACGCACGCCGCCTCATATGCAATGGTGCGATAGCCTCTAATGAGTCTGACCGTTATGGCTCGTTGCGGTCTGCGAAGAGATGCCTTATTCTGGGCCGTGAGAGCATTGACCCATATCGGAGCTCCATATAGAGCCATAGATCTTATCACACCAGCATACAAACGACGACAGCCTGCATTTGGTCCACCCACATTGGGTAGCAATCGGTTCAATGCCGCGGCTGCTCCGACTAGCTTAGGAGCGAGACGCTTAAAATGCTCTTTAAAGTTCCATCGACTGTCGAGGACAAGCCCTAGGTATTTCATTGTCGACTCAACGCCAATGGAGACCCCGCCTATCGATAGCCTAGAGCGTGGAGGTGGCGATTTCCGAGGGCCGTGGAAGCACATTGCCTCAGACTTTTGCAGAGCTACTTCCAGTCCCAGATGCCGAATCCTGCCTACCACTTCCGCTACTCCAATAGTAGCCAGAAGTGCTGCATCTTTGTATGTACGTCCTCTGGCTGTTACAAGGGTGTCGTCAGCGTAGCACACTAATTCAAGCCCTCTCAAATTAGCACCACGCAGAACCCAATCGTAGCCAATGTTCCAAAGGAGTGGACCAAGAACTGAGCCCTGAGGAACACCACATGTCATAGGGCTATCTTCCCATCCATTCTTCGTAGGGTAGATAATTGTTCTCTCCGAAAGGTAGTCTGCAATTATTTGCTGTAAGTATCTCGGAATTCTGTGGAACTTCAACGCCTCTTTAATAGTAGTCCAGGGAAGAGTGTTAAATGCATTGGTGATATCTAAAGACACCGCCAACACTACTTCACCCTGTGACAACGCGTCGTCCGCTATAGCCCTAACCCTCGCTACTGCATCGATTGTGGATCTCCCACATCGAAATCCAAATTGACATTCACTGAGGTTTGGTCCTCTTAATGTCAAGTGGTTAACGATGCGGGTAGCTATCACGCGCTCGAACAGCTTACCCACCTCATCGAGAAGAACAATAGGCCGAAACGCCCCAGGTGAGTCTATAGGACGCCCTTCTTTCCTTAGCAGCACTAGCTTGCCTGTCTTCCATTTGCGCGGAAACCTTCTCTGTTGGATACAGGCATTAAGTAGCGCCAAAATCCTAGGTTTCAAGGGTCCGAGAGCTAAAAATAAAGCACGACCAGGTATTCCATCAGGTCCTGGAGCGACAGTTTTTGCCCGGAGGCGAACCAATGCGCTCTCTAGCTCTCCCTCTGAGACTTCCATCTCGGCATCGTTTTCTTCCTCGATTATGTTCGTGGACAAAGCCATCGTTGGAGGATGGTGCGCTCCTCTATTTGGAAATAATGCTGTAATCACTCGGCTCCGTATATCAGGCCGTAAGGTTTGCGTCAAGGGTGGCGACCAAGTGCGAAGTTTGCGCGTAACCAAACGATATGATCTTCCAAAAGGATCATTATTGAGCGCTCGTAAGGACTCCTCTTCTGCGTATTCCTTAGCCTTGGAAATGGCGATCTGTAGGTTCGTAACGGCCTGCCTGTACCACGAATACAAAATGGCTTCCTCTGCTTCGTTTCTCGAGCGTCGCCTACGGTACCTTGTATACCGACGTCTCATTACAACACATGTCTCTCGTTGCTGAGCTAGCTCGGTGGACCACCAGTATACGGTTCGCTTCGGCGAACAAGGTTTTACTCGAGGCATAGCTGTGTCGCACACGTTGGTCATGGCTCCGGAAAACCATTGGGCCTCTTCTTCGACATCCATTGGATCGTCTGGCGAGGCAACCCAAGCTTGTACTAGGGCTGCTTCAGCCAGCATCTCTTTATTTAGCCGTTTGAGAGACCAACGTGGACCACTCTTCCAAGTGTGCCGGGTTTTGTCAGCTTCCGACTGAATGATGCTAAACAGGATATATCGGTGGTCTGACAACGTTTCGACATCAGTCATGACCTTCCAATCGTGGACGTGGCGTCCTAATGTGGCGTTTGCGAAAGTGACATCCACAATTGAGCCACCCTGTTGCCGCACACATGTATTTACGTTCCCTTTGTTTAGTACGATGAGTCCAACTTCGACCAACCATTCTTCTAAGTCTTCTCCACGTACGTCAGTCGCTGGGCATCCCCACATTTTTGACTTAGCGTTAAGATCGCCAGCCAAGATCACGTGATTGGGTTTGGTCTGTCTGAGCAAGGCCCCGATTTCCGCTAGAAATTGCTCGAATTCAGCAACGCTTTTGTTCGGCGAGAATGTCCTCACGATGTCCGGTAAGCACCTGCGTCAGCTTAAACGTAAGTGTGCCACTTTTTCTTGCTACCCAGCGACTCAAGTGGGGGCAGATTGACTCCACTGTCGCCAGGCCTGCTAATGGATACAACAGGTTCTCCTCCCATTGACTTGCGAATCAGGGCTTGTTGGGCTAGAGACCTGATTCGCCCCACCTCCGCTGATGCTGGACGGTCGCCATTCGCCCTGGCTACACTAAGCACTAAGCATACACAATCAAATAGACTTGGAAGCTGTCTTCAGTTGATCTCATGCCATGCAACCGTTACGGTATGCTACCATAACTTTTATCGACAACAGTAAGTACATAGGCATACAAAATCCAGGGGGGGCAGCTGATCACCCCTGCCCCCCCCCCCGCGTACGCCCATGGATAGATAGTTTCATTTATAATTTCGCTCAAATTTGAAGAAACTTTAGAATTAATGTGTGCGTAAGTGTCATGTAATTACATTCACCGACACGCACACAAACGGCCGAATTATGTTGTAGGTGAATAGACATTTCCCCCATAAAGCGAGGAAATTGATACTGTTTGAATTTGAATTATGAAATATATTGCATATAATGCAAACGGCATTTAATTTATTTAATTGCAATATTATTATTTAATTTAAGCTGTTATTATCTCATTTTTTTGTTGTTTTTATTTTATGTAAAATCATAAAGAAAATTGAAGAAATATATTATTATATGAACAGCTAACAGTTTTATATCTAATTTAAATAAAAATAAAATATTTGTTTTAAATAATAATTACATGTTTATTATTTAAAATATTAAGCACTCGTGGTCAATAGTTTTTCCATACCGGACAACATTTTTATTGTAATGACGGGAAACGTATTCAGCCTCTTAAAGCTGAATTGAAATGGCTTCAATCCGCTTGGGCTTACTCACGTTCTGAGCGTTATTATTCTAAACCTGTCACTTAAAACATCGTAGATGATTTTAGTTTTTTTTTAGGATGCATTGCCAACGATGCCAAAAATCAATACGTAGCTGTGAAGGTATTAAATGTGGCGTATGTGAGTCGAGATTTCATATTAAATGTATAAATGGGAACACGAAGAGCTTAGAACTAGAATGCGGTGATAAGGGATTTCACTGGATTTGTGCTTTGTGTCAAAATAAGTCTTGTAAAATCAACACCGAAAAAATCCAACCGGATATTTTACTCAAAGCAATAAATGCGTTATCGGAGAAACTTGAACTTGTCAACAAAATACAGCTACCGAAACTAAATAAAGATTTGATACAAATAAAAACCGTAACTGATAATATTATAAAACAGAATGAGAATATTCTAATTAAAATTGATGAATTAAAGAACAGAAAATCTGTAGAGCAGTCAAAGAAAAATTCAAACAGTAAATATCGAAGTAGAAATCTTAATTTGTCGCCAAGATCGAATCGGTGTGATGAAAAAGCTCCGATTTTGGGTACAGATAGAATCAGATACAGAACACGTAGGAGATCATATCCAATTATTAAGATGTTATTACAATTAAACCGAAGATTGAGTCAAGGAAAGAGATCGAAAAGAAAAATCTATTAAAATAATATATTTATGTTCAAAGATTTAGTGTCACGTTTTATACAATATACGAGTACATGTATGTAGAATGTACTTAATAAAAACGAGAGCATGAAAGTGAATGTAGTGTTTTTTAAAATATTATTATAATGGACAATCATTTAAGTGTCTTAGACCCTAAATCCAGCGCTAATCCCTCGCAGCACAAGTGCGTTAGTGTGCGCAAACACAAGTGCATTCTATAATCCCTTGGGATGGCACTCGGACTCGCCAGAGAGAATTCAGATGCAATGCAAACTTTATGCATTTTCCGATCCACGGTAGTGTTGTATTGACCACTGTTTTGAATTAAAAAAAAACTTAAGAACTTTTTATTGGACCGACCCGGGATTTGAACCGGGTTCGTCAATCATACAGTCATATCAGTACAAATTGTTCAATATGCTTGATACTTGATCTTATTAATAGATTTTATCGTTTATAAACATACAAAGAATGTAATACATTCTGCCTCTAGACACAGATTGATTATTATAAGATTATATAATTAATGCTTATTGTCATATTTAAATTCTATGGGTTCACTGGTGTTAAATATGTGCTCAGAATCAAAAACTTCAAGGCCGACAACAATTTGTTGGGTACGTGAGGCTTTGAAGGTTATTTTTATAATGTTTTTTTATTTTGCCGTTGTAACATCAATAGGCCAAATTCAGTCATATTATTATGGTAGATGCGGTCGGTACGTCGACGATACTGCTTATAAATAAAATAAACTAAATATCCAGTTCGGCGGCTATTTATTATATATCCCTCCAACTTTTATAACATTGTTTACCGCCTTTGTTAAAAGACCACGTTGCCAACTTAAAAATATTAATAAAGAAAAATATTACGACACATTTATATTAATTATAAAAAAAAATAATAGGTTTGCTACTATATCCATAATCGCCGTCTATTTAGTTTTATTGAGGTATTCAAGACTTATCTTTGAATCCTGTGTTTATATATTCAGTTCTATGTATCTATTAAAAAATAGCACGAAATAACGCGCTTCGCTTTAAACTACAATTATTACCAATACTTTAAAGTTAAACTAATGAAAAACTTACAACTAATGTTATAATGATATTATAACTATATATAATAGAACCAGTATATATACATATACACAACCAAATATATATACATACTAGTTGTGACCCGGGGCTTCACCCGCGTGTAATTAATAAAAATATGATAAATTATTTTATTACTATAATAACACACACGCGCACTCACGCACACACACATATACATATATACTATAGGCTACTGGTAAAGAAATACGTAATTAATGATTAGAAATTAATATTCATAAGATACCGTAGGGTTTACCGATCTTATATATGGCCTAACATTTGCGCCATTACATGTTCTTTGTGTGTACCAAGATCCATCTTTCATCAAGATTAGTCAAGCCGTTCTTGAGTTATAAGAAGACACACAGACAGACAGACTGACAGCCAAAAATGAAAAAAATAGTATAATGTGAATCACTGCATCATAAAACGATTATTTATCACAAAATTAGGTGAAAAAAGAAAATGTACAGACAGAACCAATAGGTTTATATAGTGGTATAGATATACTGGTTATATTATATTATCTATATATTATTTAGTATTTATTTATGTACCTTGATCTTAGAATGAGAATGAAGTATATCAAATCAAAATACATGCGATCGTGAATATAAATACCTACTTATGTAAATATTTTATTTTTAGCTAATTATTACATTGCAATTGTGACTTCAATTGAAAAATAGACTTTTTAAACAAAATAGCAATAAATTACAGGTAACGATAGACTCGTTTTTTAGGAAATGTTATTTTATTTTGTTATAAAAACCACAGAATGATGTCTTATCAATTCAAGGTCAAAGTTATATATTTATCTTCAGTCTTTTTTTTATAACTACCGGTAAGGCCGTAAATTACTCTACTCCACCTGATGGTAAGTGGTAGTAGAGTCCACGCGCGACGACGGCCAGAACAGTCGGAAGAGTGTTCTGCACTGGCCGCCCCCGTCTTGCCGGCCCGCAAGATGCCTCTTCACGCCTCGTTTGAGGGATCCCAAGTTATAGGAGGAGGAACACGTGAGTTGGTAAAGAATTCCATTTTTTTGAACCTTTGCTACCATTGACATTTAAATTGGTTATGGCTATGTTAAGAGTTACAAATATTCTTAGTATTTTATTTCAATAGGTAAGTATATAATGTCATTGTTTTATTGTTTTCCTAGATAACATATTTTAATAACTATTGTTATCAATACACACGTCTGTGAGGACATGTGAAAAAGATACAATACATAATATAAACTTCTTCGTTACGTTAAAAGTATATTTTTAAAGGAGTCAATTATTGGGTTATTATATGGGGAAGTCGATTTATTTCATTGACGAAATTAAGATTTCATTTATTTTATTCGAAATCTACATATTTATTGGTTTTGTTTAATTTTAAATTGTTTCAATAGTCACCTATTTCATGGAGGCGGTGGCCCGACGGGATGTGGTCCTAGCGGTATCGCTGGACGTAGCGAACGCCTTCAACAGTCTTCCTTTCGAGACTATAAGGGAGGCACTCCGATACTAAGGGGGATGTTGTGCTACGCGGACGACACTCTCATCACGGGAGAAGAGATTTACCAGCGAAAAAAAAAAATTATATAAATAGTCACCTATTTCGATATTTTTCATCTTCAGGCCAATTTTTTTTAATGTTATATTCCAATAATACCTTCAATCAATATTTTCCAATTTGATAAATGCATGAACTTAGTGTAAGCGCATCAATTTGAGAGGGATAAAGATAAAAAAATAACGACCAATAATCAGTATACATATCGTATGATCTCTACAGCACATGGTGTTTTTGTGCAGCATATTCAGAGTTTTTATAATAAAATAACACTATGATTGTGAAGCGATGTGGTATCGTCGTGTGAAGTGGTGTCGTTGTGGAGAAGTTTTGTGACCTTTTTCAAATTGGTTTTGGAAAGGCGATTCTAGAATAAGTTAAAATAAATTTGTTCAAATTTTCAAATATAATAAAAAAAAATATTCTGTAATGTTCGAACATCTGTTTGTTTATTTCAAAACCAAAGATCTTGATTGCGTGATTAAGTCAAGTAGTGTAATTAATTGAAGCCATCTCTTATAAATCCTACCAAAATTGCGTTAGCTCAAACTATCCTCCTGCCCATCCTTGATTATGCTGATACCTGCTATCTTGATCTTAGAGAGGAACAATTAAATAAACTCGAGCGTATTGAAAATCTCTGCATTCGGTTTATATTCGGGCTTCGTAAATATGACCACATTTCTGAATTTCGCAAAAAACTCGAGTGGCTCTTCTCTACTCTATTCTGTTTCATCCAAATTCTCCTCACTACCTTAAACACCGTTTTAACTTTCTTAAGGACTCGCACGGCCGAACCCTACGATCTCATGATAATCTTATCCTTAAAATTCCTTCTCACTCTTCTTCCTTCTCCGTCCAAGCAGTTCGCCTATGAAATTCCTTACCACTTTATTAAGACGATCCCAATCTGTATACACTTTTAAAATCCGACTCAAGGCATATTATTTATCTTCCTAAATTCCTATGTTTTATCAACTGTCGCACTTTATTACTATTTATTATGATAATTATCTTAATTACTTATTTTTATACATTATATATTTTTGTTTATATATGTATATGTGTATGTATATAAATATATGTGTATATATATATATATATATATATACTATGCATGAATATTTATTATATATATTTATTTAAAAGTAAAATAGTTTTTGTACAGCTCCTTATCGCTTTATTTTTCTTGTGTCCTTTACCCAAAGGTTGTCTGAAAGAGATCGCTCTTTTAGCGATAAGACCGCCTTTGTACATAATGTACATTCATACATTTCTATATGTTTAAATAGTGTTTATAACTGTATTTCTGTAAACTTGTATGTGTTGTACAATAAAGCATATTCTATTCTATTCCATTCTATAATGCTAGACTGTCTTTTTAAAAATAAATAACTAACCTTTAGCCGTTAGATACCTAATATATATATATATATATATATATATATATATATATATATATATATATATATATATATATATATATATATATATATACACGAATTGCTCATTTAATGTTATAAGATTAGTATAGGGTTTTCCATTAAGGGCGCTTGATCGTGCAGAACTTCCATCGTAGCGTGTGCTGTGTGGCACGTAGCGCCGTCCTGTTGAAACCACATGTTGTCCAGATCCATATTTTCGATTTCAGGCCAAAAGAAGTTGGTTATCATCGACCGGTATCGCTCACCATTGACGGTGACGGCCACACCATTATCGTTTTCGAAAAAATACGGACCAATCACGCCTCCGGCCCAAAATCCGCACCAAACAGTCACTTTCTGCGGGTGCATTGCCACTTGGTGAACCTCGTGTGGATTGGTCTCGTCCCAAATACGGCAATTTTGCTTGTTGACATAGCCATTCATCCAAAAATGCGCCTCGTCGCTGAAGATGATTTTTTTGCCAAAATCGGCGTCAACTTCCAACTGCTCTAATGCCCAGTCAGCGAACACACGGCGCTGTCTATGGTCATTAACCTTGAGCTCTTGGGTCAGCTGGATCTTGTACGGGTGCAGGCTCAAGTCACAACGCAAAATTCGCCAAGTTGTCGTCTGCGAAAGGCCGAGTTCCTGTGCGCGACGCGGAATTGACTGCCGCGGGTTTTCGAGGACACTGTCGCGCACAGCGGCGATATTCTCGGCAGATCTCGCGTTACGTTGACGCACGGGAACCGGCTGATTGTTAACTGACCCGGTTGACTCGAATTTGTCCACCAATCGACGGATAGTCGACTCGGCAGGACGATCATCGCGACCGTAAAACGGGCGAAGTGCGCGGAACGTTGCTCGAACTGAAGACCCATTTTCATAAAACAATTTTATGATTTGCACGTGCTGCTCGACACTGTAACCTGCCATGGTGGTTTGGGAGGACGGAATGAATATAACACACTGCATTTGACAGCTGTCACTCAAACAACATGGCCGCAATCAGCTGTCAAAGTTCAAGCGTCCCTATTGGAAAACCCTATAGTTACTAAATAAAATTTGTTTGAGTACGGGCTTATATTATTATTAACCAAGTTAAAAAAAGAGTCCTTTTAAAGTTTAAATGTGTCTTCGCTTATAAGTAATTTGTCTATGAGATGATTGTAATAGTATGTTTTAGCAGTAGAAGTAACTACTCTTTTCATTTTGTTTATAGTGAAACTATGACTTTTGCAAATTAGTTACAGTTGTGTCTAAGGTTCTAATGTTATACCTTTTATTAAGGTATGAACAGGAGGCTCACAGGAAAGTAGCTACCTCCGCCCATAGACAACACAATGTGCAACATTGGAGGGTTTGTAAATAAGGAACTACAAGAAGGACTTGGGAACCTACAAGAAAACAACCTACTCTGGTTGTTTTTTGTTTGTTTTTTTAATAATTATTTTGATATACGAAATTAATCGACTAAAGTTTCGATTAAAGTTAATCGATTAAAGTATGACAGCTAGGTGACATTTGTAGTCTTAGTTCATACATAATTGCATCGCATACAAATAAGATAACCATGAATATTTTTCTAAAACTTAAAAACATGTTTCTGAATCAATGATATTTCATTCGAAGCCGTTTTAAATAAGATGAAATTTACTTTTCGATTAGAACGAATTTTGTTATAGCTTAGAATTTTGTTATATTTAGTTTTTCAGCTTTTTTATTTCACGTGTTCAATCAGAACAAAACAACAAAGAGTACATGGTTTTTACAATTCGGATTGCAGATTAAAGTTAAAAAAAAAGATATAGTTAGGAGACTCCTTGGTCCATACAACAGCGTTGTTAAAAAAAGAAGCGCGTTAATTTAAAACCGCCGCCATCTTGTTAGTGCACATAAAGGTAAAGTAATTAATTACTTATTGGCGCGACTTGTGATTTGTGATATTTTCAAATCTGGTGTTTGGATTTAAAGTGTAATTGAGTGAGTAATTTACATCAATTTATATGATTTGGTGTTCTATTTTTGAATAGAACATTTGAGTTTCTTATAAAATCAGTTTTTACTTCTGGATGCTAAATATATTTATTTACATACATAGGAATTACTTATATCGTGGTCTTAAAAACATTTAATATGAGTTAGAATTTAAAATTGACACTGTATCATGAACTCGTGGAATGCAAGAGCGCGAGCAGCATTTTCCCGTTGAATCGCAATTCCAATTTTCTAAGCGAAAACGAACAGGGGGCTAGACCAAGTGCAGTCGATAATAAAATTGTCGAAGTGATTTCGAACTTCACGTTCGTCTAATTTAATCGTCTGTCGTATGGTTGACATAATAAGAAGATAGGTAAAAGGTACTAGCTTAGTCGAGTATGTAACTCGTAAAATTCTACAGTTATCTATAATATTAGTATCTATGATATTCACAAACGGGTAAGTTTGTTTGTAATGGATAAACTCACAAACTTCTGAACCGATTTTAAAAATTATTTCACCTACAGAAAGCTACATTATCAGCTAGTAACATAGGCTATATTTTATTTTCAAAAAAATTTGAGACCCACGAAAATCCACAGTGTAACTACAGGCACAATGGACGCATTTGGCTAATACCAATGTCTATATATACGTGGAGGTGAGCAGTTTCCTATTATAAAAAAAACAAAGTAACAGGCCACATTTTTCAAGAGATTTATCTCACACATAGAAGCCGTAGACAAAACCTACGGACCTAAACCTAATATATAATATAAAATAAACGCATGAAATAATACTACGGGCGTGTACTTTAAGAACATACATATATTATTATAGCCTTAAAGCACTTTACTGTGTTGGCAAATGGATCGATTGGCGAATGTTTATACATTATTGATTTAAAAATGTTCGGGATAAAATCCTTATTATACCGTACGGGACGGGCAGCTAGTTTTTAATAAATAAAAAAGTAAGTTTGACATTAAGCCAAGATTTGCAATTTGCATTACAATAAGTATAAAAAGCATCAACGTTCTTTTAAAAGGTACCTTCGATCGGTCTCGAGTTTTTTAAAATACTATTAAGCTTTTGTCTAAATTAAATATTGTTTGTGACATTATTTGCCGGACCGAGTAAAATAAATTATTTCAATGTGCAACTTTTTCTACAAATGGTATCGATAATCACTGGTATGAGGCGGTATTAAGGCGGAGTGTTTTATCCTTTTTTTTATAATGAATTTAATAATGACTAGCCATGAAAACTTTTGTTCAGGCGAGTTTGCATTAGAATAGCGCATCCCGATTTTGCGTGTAGTAAGTGTTGTATTTTATAGAAGTGTGTCTTTCGAATGACACTACTCCCAGAGTTAGGAGGTCCGTAGTTTTTTTTTATACAAGTTTAAAGTTACGTGCTAAAAAAGGTCATTTTGGGTTGACATGCCCCTTTTTAAAGTTCTGGAATACTATTTTATAATAATTTTATAATGTTGTTTAATAATTAATTAAAATTAAAAAAATATAATATATTAAATTTGTATGATCATGAAACAGAACGTTTTCCGCCATTTTGTTTATGTCAACATACGACCGGCACACTATGGGACGAAACGGTCTTTTCCATCTCAAAAATGATTTGGACAAAAATCGCGTTTCTGGAACCGTTTTGAGTGTTTTATATTCTCAGATGGTAGAGCTATCCGATATAATAGTAAAAAAAAATTAATAATCAGTTTTAAGTATATAAAATGAGGCGGAAACTTTAAACTTTTATAATTTAATATTAACTAGATTACTATTATGGAAGTACAAGTTAAGATATTTTCTAAATTATTATATGAAATATTTAAGTATTATACAGATTTCGATTGCTCAGGATCTCTAGTTTACAAGTACGTTATGTTTTATGAGATATTTTTTTGTTGTAAATTTTTTTTTAAATTTTCAATATCTTAAGGAAATTATACGCCTTTTTAATTTTCAAATTGAGGTTTCCTTGTTACCGATAGCTGCTGATGTCGAGTAAATGACATTTTTGTCTTAACTATTCAGTAATAGAGAGAAGTAAAAAAAATCTGCGTCATTATTGCGCCTTTTCGAGCTATAAGCAGAAATGTTGACCGATGGACAAAAATAAATTGTCGATTTTTGTTATTTGCACCTTACGATGGCATTAGTGGATACAACAAAATACTTGTTATTGTTTGTTTACGATAAAATACTTTCATTTAACAAGTAGGCACAAAATGGCATAAATATATAATAGGAATTTGAAAAATATTTTCACATGAGTTTTTTTTTGCTGTGATCATTTTAACCACACTTATGATGAAAATGATATAAAAATGCCTATTTCTTATAATCTTTGAAATTATATAATATATAAGGCTTTGTAAAGTGGACTGCATTGACTCCAGAGAATAAAATGATTAAAAAAGAAAAAAAATGTCCAAATTCGTTTCCGGGAATTGCTTGGTTTACACATTGATAAACCTCATCAAGGTTCCGGAAACTGCAATGATGATAATACGGCGAGGAGATTCTTCCAAAACTATCAATGTTCTGCAGAAATCACGGGTGTCGATGAGGAGTTGATTAAGAGATTATACATAATTCTGCAAACCATGTCATCAGGATTTTCTATAAAGGCAGTAAAGTTTGGTGAATATAGGCTGGGGATTGCACAGATATATGTGAGTAAATATAACTGATATTATATGCCATCTTCAGTCCACAAAATTCTATACATGGTGCCAAAATAATCGAGCATTTTGCAGTTTGATGCTCAAGAAGCTCGTAATAAAAACTATAAGAAATATAAGTTAAATCACGCTCGGAAGTGTTCCAGGTCAGCCACAATGGAAGACGTTCTGCACACTGTTGTATACTTCTGGTCCCTATATATCTAGTTTAAAAAGATCAAGTATTGTCATACCAAAAGAATTATTTAACGAATCATCCTTAGCTTCGTTAAGTAATTCTTGTAGTATTGACAAGCGTTGAGTAGAATAATGTTTTTTTTTTACTAGTATATTTTATTTTAGTTTAAAATCATGTAACTATATAGTTTTAACTTATTAATAATTTAAATTTACCCAAATGTAAGCAAAAAGCTAATTTTAAATAATTGAATTTAATTTTGTATGAAATTTTTCAAAACTTTGTTTGTCATTTTTTTCCAAACAAAAATATATTTTTTAAAGTGACGGTGCTTTAATTATCCAATAGCATAAGTATTCAGAAATACGTATACAAAATTTCAATTCAAAATGTCAAGTAATAAAGAAGTTATAGATTTTTGAGATGGAAAAGACCGTTTCGGCCCATAGTGCGGCGACCTTGTGTTGATGTTGTCATCCCCTTCCTCTCGTAGTTACGTGAATGTGCTCGTGGTGTTTTTCGTGTTTTTTGTGGATTTCCGACTTTGACTGATTAACGATAAGGTAGACCAGAATAATTACACTTCAAAATCAAGTTCGGGGTACCTGAATGATTACACATAAAATTCTAGGGCAAAGTCATGTAGGTTAGGTTGTGTTAGTTTACTTTTAAAGCACATCGCACGAGCCGAGTGAGCGAAGCAAGTGTGCCGCGGCAGCGAACGGCTCGCGATGGAATCGGCCCATGTTCACTAGTCTAAAACAAGAAAATAGTAAATAGTTCGGAAGTGACATAACCTCAAAAACTTTAATTATGAATATCTCGGTAACCATGGGTTTCCTAACTGGGGGAATGTGAAAGGGGTTTTTTTACACCCCTCCTATCCTCCATCCTATTAAACTAAAAGAATATTTTATTACAGCTAATTAGGTAAAGAGTTAATAAAAAAACTTGATATTACTTTAATTAGCGTTAATAAACGTGGAACTTGATATCAGTTGTCTTAGGCCTCCATTTTTTTTAATTAAAAAATAATTATTGTGTTGACATTCAATATTGCATTATCGGTTCACAATATATAACTCAATGAAATATTAGTTCCTTACATATGAATTACATATGAATTATTGGCGTTTTGTACGGGAGGAATATAAAGTAATTTTTTTTTTTCGTAAAATATATTTAATTGATTAAAGTATGCACCGTTGTTACCTATGCACTTTTGCCATCTCATAGGTAGTTCATTGATCCCTTTACTAAAAAAACCATGGGGGGCGAGAATCAATAAACTCTTTGAAGGCGGCTTGGATTGCCGCATCGGAGTTGAATTTTTTTCCTTGTAAGAAGTTGTCCAAATTTCGGAAAAAATGGTAATCTGTTGGAGCAAGGTCCGGAGAGTACGGTGGATGTCGCAGACATCTAACTTAGTGGTTGTTTGTTGTGCAGTGCGTTGTCGTGAAGCAGCAGTGGCCTAGAGCGATTGACCAATCTCGGTTGTTTAGCAACTAGTTCTTCCTTCATGGTTTGCAGTTGCTGATAATAGATATCTGCCGTAATCGTTTGGCTAGATTTTAGCTGTAGTGAACGACACCGGCGCTAGTCCACCAAACACTCTCAAGTAACTTTTTCTGAGTCAATTTTTGTTTAGGGCAGGATTTGGCTGAGGCTCCTGGGTTCAGCCATTGCGACGAGCCCTTCCGATTATCGTACAGTATCCACTTTTCATCACAAGTAATGATTCGATTAAAAATCTCTTCATTATTGTGTCGGTTGAGCAAAGTAACACAGCAGTCGACGCGTGTTTGCAAGTTCGATTCACTCAATTCATGAGGTACTCATCGCTCAAGTTTTTTTACTTTCCCGATTTGCTTCAAGGGGATTAATACAGTTTTATCACTTACCTCGAAGCCTGCAGCTATCTCTGAAGTGCTTTGTGATGGATTCGCTTCCACAATAGCCTTTAATTCTTCATTTTCCACTTTGGTCTCCGGCCGTCCACGGGGTTGGTTCTGAAGGTCGAAATTTCCAGAACGAAAACGTTGAAACCTAAAACGTACCGTACTTTCTTTTGCGACACCAGCGCCGTACACTTCATTAATCCTTCGAGCTGTTTCTGCAGCACTGGTGCCACGGTAGAACTCGTATTCGTAAATATACCGATATTTCATGTTTTCCATTTTGAGGTAATAAGTGACGCCAAAGAAAAAAATAATGAGGAAAAAACAAATTAATGACTGTTTTCAAAACTCAAATGTACGAGCTAAATGAATTTATAAATTTGAATTTGGAATTCTTAACCAAAGAGGAGATATTTCAGAACAAAGTGGTCAGTAAACGCTAATTTCATACGTAAGGACCTAATATTATAAATTAAATTAATTATAATGTATATATTACAATTAAATTGTCTAAAATGATAATTATATATTATTATATATTATAATGAATTGTGCAAGATACCACATTTACTAAGAACCAGGATATTTTAATTAATTTTAGACAATATTTGTAGATAGGATCACCTATGGGATTATCAGATTAGTGGACATCGAGAAAGAAGTAGGACATCAAATCCAAACCATCTCCTTAAAAGGAAATCTTTCCCGGCTATGGGATGTTTATGGGCAATTACTATAATTAGAAAACAATGTATTAACGTTTTCGGATTTCAGTAATGTTTTAAATAGATCAAAACCAACAGGGGTTTGACATACTACTAGCTACTCTACATTATATTTAAATATCTCCTATGACGATTAGTTTCATTTGACAGTTCACGGCGCCTACATTAGCCATTTGTATATATACTGGCGTACCACAATGTGGTTTACTATCCTAGTGGATAGAACATGAGGCCGGACGAGGCCTTTCTTCTTCGAGCAATCGTGCCAGCGATGCACCGCATTGAATCAACTTAGAGGACCGTAGCCACCTTCAGGGAGACCGTCTTGATTCAGAAGGAAACAACGCAACAGGAACAAGAAATGGCCAACCTCATTAGAAGGATAGGTACGAGCTACGAGTGGAGCAAAGAACTGGAGTAGTCGCGGAAGCATTTTATCGACAAATTCGTGCAGTATCTCCGAACCATGCCGAAGATGGCTATTCCAATGGCCTCACTAACTCGATCCCCTCGCCAAGGGTAGCTCTGATGGTTTTCAATGCGTGAAAAAAAGAAAAACACTATAGAACAATCGAACATGTCAAATTGGAGTTCACTGTGCTTTATTGGTGCTTATAATTCATTCATTATTGTGCTCGATATTCAATTGCAATTCTGCCGCATGTTTATCTACCACTATTTAAATAACATGCTAGAAAAAATCTGACACTTTCTTCTTGAAACGTGAAGAGATTTCTGCTCAAAAATGGCTAGTTAATGGGTTGTTGTACTATGCTGTCAATTGACAGTTTTCCACTCATACCAAACTGAAGTTTTATTCCTATAAATAAGATATTATGATTTAAATCTGGTTAGCCAATGACTGTAGCTCGGAATTGCAATCGTGTTGTGTTCATTTATCGATACTAAAGCAAGATATTTTTTCACCGAGGAGTACTTACAAAACCTATCAAAATATAATACTTTCTCTTAATAAGCTGTACATTACTGTAAGTGCCCTTGCACACGATTATGTAAATTAGTGAGATATGAGATATTATGACATTTTTTTACACGGCAAGGTGAACGTGCCGGTACTGTGTCTCCTGAGTGCGTCCATTACGAGCACGACTGCGGAGCGGCCATCTTTGTGTTGTAATGTATTGGCTAGAGTAGGTGCTTTCATACATGAACCTACGCATGCATAAGAGCAAAACGGCCTTCGAAGGTGTATGTCACTTAAGAAGTAACATTATGTTAGAATGTTGTCGAAAAATGTTTGACGAACATAAACAAGAGAAACATGTTTATGTTCGGCAACATTTTTCGACAACACATATATATATATGAATGCGGTGGAACTTGTACCAAGGACAATTTAAAAAAAATCCGTTTAAAAAAAAAGGTACGGTTAAGACTTGTTAAATATGTGAATTATTATGATCAATGTCACAACTCACATATCACTATCTGACATTTCATGACCGTTTTCTGCGGTTAGTTTCGACACGGTAAAATTCGAATTTGTTCTTACAGAATAGAATGATGTACCTTGTACCGAATTAGTTATAATTTGCACAAATTAACAAAGCTTTTGCTAACTTAAACAACTTATATTTCCATTATAAACAAAGGGAAAAATATCAAGAAGGATTATTTCTCAAAAATCTCCTGGTGTTCAAGCTGCTAGCTGGGAGGCCAAGGTAACCATCGCATCTTTTTTATCAAACTTTATACACACAGCCTCGACCGCCTATACCATTTTTTTCTAAATATACTGAGATTAGAGTGCAAATAAAAGCTTTTTTTACATGTACGTCATACTAAATAAATAAACTATAAGTAAACGTACTTTTAAACATTTAAGAAATAATAAATTTGTTTTTTGTCGTCAATGGTACGGTGCCGGCGAATCACAATTCACTTCACTTTTGATTTTCGATCGAAGGAGTTTTTGAAAAATGTTTTCATTTTTTTTGCTATCACGAGGTCTCTATGACTGTTCTTCGATCGCTTGGATGACCGTAAAACATTTATACATATAACGTGTCCTGTTTGGGTGTGTGCTTGTAACTCCTGTCTGACCCCTGTTGTGTCTCACGAAAATTTCGTTATAGGACTGAACATTCCATCGCAACTCGGAGCACCAAACCACTCAGGAATAATTTAGGATGTAGTTATAGTATAATATATATTACTGCAAAGAAAAGTATTAGCAGAATACCATAGCCGGCTTTCGCCGATCCCTAGTAAAATTAGTGACACTATCGTATGTATTTTTGAAGAGCTAAGTAGCATTGATAAAATTGCATAACAAATAATCGATTCTTACGACACCTAGGAATATCGGGGCTGGCTATGTTATACTCTCTCAGAAATCACACGACATTTTTGTATTATATATGTTTTAGTTCCTTAGAAATAAGAGATGGTTTAATATAATTAACTATTAGTAAATTATTTCCCATTCCATATTATTTTTAAATTATTCTTATTTTTACAAGTTCAGGTACTGAAAACAAGTCCATCTGTTTTTAAAATATAACGTGATAAGAAAATAAATCGTGCATACAATATAAATATAGTTAAATGAGCACAAATATTCAAGCGAGATTTGAATCACGATGTCGTTATTACCGATATTGAAGCAAGCGTAAGGTTGCTAGCACATCAAATGATCCAATGAATTTTACTGGTTGTTATCAGTTAAATTCATATTCAGAATATTTTTGTATGCTTTACAATTATGGCTAACAAACTGCTTAAATAAGCCGAGTTGACAGCCGCATTCAATATAAATATAATAAAACAAAAAAACTTACATTCTCTACCTCTTAATTTATAATCTACGCAGCGACGCCCAACGATGACGACTAGTAAGAATAATGTGAAGTGAGGATCTCTTCGTTAGACATAGCAAAAAACAAAGTTTTAACTTGTTTGTTTTTTATTGAACTTTAACGTTGTTGTTACTCTTTATAAGTTTAAACTTAATAACAACATTAAGAAATACATTAACGATACACATGTCGGATAATTATACAAAACCAGTTGTAACATGCATATTGCTAAGCATCTAAGGTGTAAACCCGGTATCTTTTGCGTAATATATATGTATATATGAGACTCCAGTCACACCAACTTCTTACCATATTTATAATTTTTATTGACCTATACCGACCGACTATAATATTATACTGAGTTATCGTACAACTCACATTCGTATTTTTGTAATTTAATTTTAAAGAATTATTAAAATTGCAAATGAATTCACGAACATTGTATAGAATAGTCAAGATAAAACCACAGCTTAAATTACAATTTATCTACACTATCAATTGATAATTGTATTGCTTTCTTTTGTAATAAAAATATTTTTAAATTTTTTGTGTTAATAAGTGTAACGCCATAAGCTTAGCTTTAAATGGCATTGCTATTGCAGTGTGGTCGAACCTAAGCTATATTTAGGTACATTGCGCTTCACCTATTCTTATTTAACGGCGCGACTTGGATCTACGTTTTCATTTGTTTTTTTGTTTTCGATACTAACGGTTCTGATTACGAAATGTTCCGCGGGACCGCGCTATGGTTGTTGAACGGGTTTTTAGTTATTATGTGTGTTGAATGTGTACCGTTCCGAAGAACACCATTAGGTGACTTGCAGGGATATTATATGGAAACTCGTAAAGGGAGACAGATTTCTGCGTTCACTGCTATCCCTTATGCAGTACCTCCTGTTGGAGATTTGAGATTTAGGGTAAGGTATCACTTAATATTATCGCATATTTATTTATAATATATATGTATATTTAAAATAAAAGTTTATTAGTGACAAAACTATTTTCAAGGTAAAGTGGTTATGAAATTTTGTTTTTTTTAAAGTAGTTCTTGGCCTCAAACATGTATAGTTTCGACTTTTTCTTATCGAAATATTTTATAAAACTTTTTCGTTTTGAATTAAGAAAAAAAATATATATTTTCGATATAAATAAAATCGTTTGAAATGTGAAAAGAAATTCAATAATCAAAATCTTTATTTCTTTACGATCTATTATATGCGTACAATTTATGCTCCTAATAGCATTACTAATAGTAATTATAATATTTCTACGCTATGTTGGTGTGCAGTAGACAATTTATGTAGATGACAAACATAAAAAAATTGGTGTCAAATCTTATCTGCATATTTTCCACTATGTCATTAACGAATAATTGCAGTTGTTACTTACAATATATTAGGCGATGAAAATATCGTGGTTGAGAAACATGCATCGTTTGTAGTTCTGTTGTATGTGTCTCATTCAAATAGCAGAGTGTGTGGAATATGATAAAACCTTCATGTGATTTTCCCAGCATTGTGCTTTGATATTTACAGTCTACGTTTTTTGTTGCCACCATTCCATGAGGTGTTGATTTGTGTATTAGCTATTTTTAATTATTAATATTATTATTGATATATTAGAGCTAATTTTCAGTTAAAAATGTTATTAAGTGGGTATTCCTTTCTGAAATCTACCGTATTCCCGTAATAAAAAAAATATTTTCATAAGAATCAAATTTAGAAGTTACTAATAAAACAAAACTTACCTTTATTCAAAAGTCATAATAAACTGATATAAAAAAACAATATACTGTCTAATTTATAAAAAAGTTATTTATATAGATACGCTTCGCAGTTTCACCAGCTTTTAATTTATACTATTTACGTGACAAGCATTTCATGATCCCGATAATAATACAAAACATTTCATTTCTAAATTCTTCGAATAATACGATGAATATTTTTGATTTTAAACAAGAATAGAAGGAGTAAGCGAAAAAAATATGAATGAATAATTAATTTAAATAGACATACTAGCTGTCAATCTTATAATACTAAAGCCCATAAAATGTATTTTATTACACGAAATCACGTTAAGATATTTTTATTTGCCTTCAAATATGTAGTAGTCTCAATAATTCTCTATTCTATATTTATGTAAATATCAAATACATTTTCAAATCTGACCAGACAAAACGAGTTATCGAAATTTTCGAAATCGATTGATATATTTACATATATAAAATTGCAAAACGCGTCCCAAACATTTTGAGATTTGTATTAAATAATTTTGTATCTTAGTCAGAGCTATTTTAGGTTAAAATTTGCTAGTCATTTTATATTAATTTATGCTTTTAGAAAATATTATGCAAAATATTTATTTAAATTCCAAACAAGCTGTGATCGTATGTTCTTAATGTTAATATTACGAACAAATAGCAGATTATTCAATTAGTTTAATCATAATGAACTGAAGTTATAGTATTAATTATTTATTTCTTTGTACTGAGAAAATAATTCAAATAACATTTCAAATTGTGTAATTATAACTTACAATTAAGTCTTTACGAGAAGACATGATAATTGAACTTTAATAAGTATATGCATATGTGTTTTCACTTGTTTGTTCTCAATACAACTATATACGTTATTTTCCTCAAGACGTTCAATTACACGAGTCATGTTTATATAACTACATACAATTAGAGTTCTTTTGTTGAGAAGTAGAATATATATTTCAATAATCTTTCATCTTAAGTTAGTTGTAATATAAAATATTATAAAAAAATAATTATAATGGAATAGTAATCCCATTTGACGAAATAAAATTTATAACTAAATAACTAATAAGAGTTTCTCTTCGTAATCTTTTTGTATAACACGAATTTCATTAAAATGTATATTTTGACATTATAAATTAAAGGAAAATAAGAAAGAAATAAATTAAGTAAAACAAAAACTATTTATTCATTATACTTAGTTCAACTAAATTTTTCTTGAGGAAGGAAACAATTTTAGCAAACTTTAAGAGCGTTTTAAAAAACCCGCTGTCTTTACTTGTACGAAGTAAATCCCCGTTGGTAATTATTACATATTCAAATGGAACAAATTTTCCTCTTTACGTGGTACACTAAACTAAAAAAAAAAAAAACGATTGCCATTTTAAATTAATCAGTATTAATTTATACGTGTACATACATTTTATGAAATGAGTTTACAAAAAGAATGAAGCTTAATCAAAATATACTTTAATCAAGGAGGCTCTTGTGAAAACTTGAGCAGTCGTTTTACAGGATTCAATTAAATTTAAATTTACCTTGGCTTGGGAATGTACTTACTACCGAGAGGAATCGGCAAGAAACTCAGTTGCTGGTTACTCTTTTCCGAAACTCGAATTATTATTTATCCTGCGTGGAAATCAACGAATACTAACTCCACACTTTTATCCTGATCCTGATAATTAATGCCTTCATGTCAGAAAATACAAAGTATAGAAATACATTTAATTACTTTACCCTCATCGATCTATCACAAGTTTCACTTCAACATATTTTTCTGTAAATAGAATAGGTATATATTCAATATGTAAATTTATTTACTAGGATTGGCCTGGGAAAATTTTATCATTGTTCGATAATTGGTGTCGCACAGACTATGCCGTTACTATTGACACAATATTCAAAAGATAAATATTTTAATACGATAATATTTTTTGCAATTGATAACGTGACTTTATACGTTGTTTTATTAACTAAACTGCAAAAGCTATTATTGAATTTAATATCCAAAATTTAATAATATTAAGTTCATTTCTTTCAAATTAATTACAGGCACCAATTGCAATAGAGCCATGGGATGGTACACTAAATGCTTCGACTGTGAGTCCCGTTTGTGTCCAAAGAAATCCCTACACACGGCAGAAAGAGATAGTTGGTCAAGAGGACTGCCTTTACCTTAATATATACTCACCATTTATTGGTAATGTAAGTATTTTTTTTTATTTATGTATAGGTCAAATATATAAATAAATAATGGTGATTGAGTTTAACATTTGTACGTTTTAATGTGGTTTTAATATAGTATTATACTTCAGTAAGAAAATTACGACGGCCAAAGTCGGGGCCTAGATTGCTAGTGATAAAGATAAGCTACTTATGTATATTGTTTTACATTGTATGAAAAGGATAACTGGAATTTATAATTAATCCTTTCAACATAATTTATCCTCATAACCTGATCAGCTCGTTTAAATTAAATAAATTATTGCCTTGCTATAAAATGAAATGGTAATTTTTTAGTAGATATATTTAAAAAATATATTTAGATTTAAATGTTTGTATTAAATTTAAATTTAATGCAAACGTGTTTATAAGTAATTATCAAAATATGCTTCATTTTTTTTTAGAAAATTCTACATTTTCTAGTAAGAATATTATTTATAATTAAAGTTCTAAGCGTAATTCGTGGTTATGCAAATACTTTTCTATTGCTATTTCCACATTTTTTGTAAAGAATAATTTAAAATCAACTTTTCTTTTCGCATTAGTATAGTCGTTATGGAATCATGGAAAAGAAATTTTAGATCTGGTGTCGGTTCATACTTCGAACAAACTATAGTAGTGAAAAGTTACCAATTATCTGTGATCAGCGACAAATACAACTCATATTAAAGTTAAAGATTATAACATTTCTTTAGAAAAGGTTTTGTATATTTTTATACAGGAATAATATATTCAGTGTTACAGTCAAGATAAGTCACGTATCTTATGAAATTATCGCGACACACTGAAGCTACCTTGCAGTTTGTTTTTTATTTTTTCTGAGTTTTTTATCAGCTTTAATTGTTCCAAATCATGACTAATACAATAAAATCGCGCAAAAATATTTCAAGGCATTTGACTAATTCATTTAAATAAAGTCATTAAGTTTTGTAAAATATAGTATAGGCATGTAGAGTTAATAGGTAGGTATTAATGATAATACTTTTTAATTAAAATATTTGTTTTTAATGTGTTGTGAAACATGACGTCATTAATCTTTTAATTTGAAAGACAGGCAACGGTGACGTTGCTGCAACATTTTTAACAAGAAGTTTCTTTTTATTTAGGACCCTATACCAGAAGATAAACTTCTGCCTGTAATGGTATTTATACACGGCGGTGGCTGGATGTGTGGTGATGGCACCACCCAAATGTACGGCCCCGAGCATCTACTCGACAAAGATGTTTTGTTTGTGGCGATCAACTATAGATTAGGTAAAATTAATATTTTATTTATCTATAAAATACTTAAATTCAGATAGTATCATCATTTAGCCAAATATTGAATTAAAAAAATATTTCCTATGTAAAATATGTGATAAGACGCCTTTGTTGTAATTTCAAAGTAACCTGATATTTGACGATAAAATAAGTGAGACGGCTTGAGCCATAAAACTTTTAATCATTGAAAATTAGAATAACAGCATTTTGTAATAAGATTTATTATATAAAATGTATGTCATAGATAGATTATAATTTTTGTAATCGTGTAAATTAAAGTAACAACAAATGATAACACCTGATTCATACGATACGATAATGCAATAATAAGGCATGGGTAGGCAGACTGGCTAATTGGCCATCCGATAATAACACCCAAAGATGATGGCACTTTAAAAAATATTCAGCATCTCTTACATAATCAATTTGGCATAAATCTCGAGAACTGAGATAATATGTCTTTTGCTCCTGTACACTGGCTTACCCTGTAAACCAGAACACAACCGTACCAAGTCTTGCTGTTTATCGGTAGGATATGTGAGTTGATAGACCGGCCCAGATGGGCTTGCACAAATGTCTATCCCCAAGTAAAACATAATTTTAATTTACTAAATATAAAATTATCTTACAGGCCCTCTTGGTTTCCTATCGACTCAAGATGAGCACTGTCCCGGTAACAATGGTCTTAAGGATCAGCAAGAAGCATTTCGGTTTATCCAGAAAACTATTTATGCTTTTGGTGGCAACAATAAATCGGTTACGATATTTGGTGAGAGCGCGGGTGGTGCCAGTGTCAACTACCACATGCTCTCGGTAACTAGTACTGGTAAGGTCTTCAGATAAATAAAAATAATATTTAGAATTTTAGTCTGTAATATGTGGTTATAGATATTGCGGTATATGCAGGTCCATTATTTTTTTTATATCTGTAGCAGAAGAGTACAAACTCGAAAATAATTGTAGAACATGATCAGGAAACGTCATACAATGTAAGGTCGCAATTCGCATTAATTCGCTTAAACCAAAACGATATAAGTATCAAAATTGCGAATCACCGTAAGTCGGTTATAACATTTTACGAGTGATATACGAAGTGAATACTGACACAATAGCGATAAAATTGAACGATTAAAGGTAATTATGCATATAAATAGCTCTTCTATAGTATGAATATATGAAAATATCATTTATATATACTAATATATAATGCTCAAGAGTTTGTTTGTTTGATCCGGCTAATCTCAGGAACTACTGATTCGAATTTAAAAAATATTTTTGTGTTGGATAGTCCTTATATCGAGGAAGGCTCTAGGCTTATTTTTATTAATTATATGCGGGTGAAACCGCGGGGTACTACTAGTATATCATATAAATAAAATTGGGCGTACTCAAATAAGAATAGTTTCCTACATGGCGTTACATACGTTTTCTAAAATGACTTATATACAGAGACTATTTTTGAAACGAAGTTCTTTTACGCGGCTTACAGTAGAGAGAAATGGCAGTGGCCCAAGGTCACGTCATATAACGAAATAGCGTCGATACTGTGGCTACCAAATGCTACAAAATGCGATGCTTTGTGCGTTCGAATTTTATCGGTCGTTATAAAGGACGTTGAGGTGCTTTTTGGTGTGACAAAAATACAGTATATATAATCAATTAAAGTCTACATTTTAAAACACGGTTTGAGTCGAAAAAATGTTGCACAGAACTTCGTTTCTGACGGGGGTTCCCCGAGCGCACAATTTTTTTTTATATAATTAGGGAAATGAAATCTCATTCTTAGTTTTTATCTGTATATTTTCAGGACTTTTTCACAAGGCAATATCTGAATCCGGAACCGCTCTGGTTCCGTGGGCAGAGGCACAGCCCGGTGAAGCGAAACGAAACGCCTTCCGTCTTGCTAAGTTCCTGGACTGTCCACAAGCGCCTTCAGAACGGATGATCAATTGTCTCCGTAGCTTAAACAGCTACGATATCATAAATACAGAATCTCAATTTTATGTAAGTTTAATTGTTAAACGTGTAAATGTTGTTCATTAGGTATGGTTATTAAATATGGTTAAACGTGTTTAATCTCAATATATTGTATTAATTATAATAATTTAGTTAAATGTTTTCTATTAATTTTTATCTGCGGCTTCAATTTCGTACATTTTCACGGGATGAAATTACGGATGAAAGTACTATGATGTAACGATTTGTTTTTACGTTGCCTCGTTCAAGAAGAACGAACCAAGAAAAACACAGTCGCATTTATAATATTAAATAGAAAAAAAGGTAATAACGTATATTAGATCTTTAATTATGTGAAATGATTAAAATGAAAAAAAATAATCATTTCATTCCATTTAATTATGTGACGTCTCATCTAACCTTCATTATAGGAATGGGACTATGAACCGATGACGCCTTTCAAAGCCGTTGTTGAACCTGATCTACCAGGCGCTTTCCTGACAAGAAATCCTCGCCTGCCTCCTCCCACGGATTTCGTACCTTGGCTTACCGGCCTCAATAAAGACGAAGGATGTTTAAAGTCTGTCTGTAAGTGGAGTATTTTTTTATCAAAATAATCGAATTTGATTATTACCTATATACTTACACTAAATTCGCAAATAAGTTAAAATGATTTATGAAATTATAAAGTTAGCGTAGTAATGTGAAGTTTAGTATGAGTTACTGACAACTCTCAGTATATTACAACAAACAACAATAACTATATTGTATTTCGGTTAACACATGAGAGGGGGGGGCGCTGTGTCGTTACAGGCACAATGGGTACTAACATCTTGGATTCCATTATTGTGGAAGGATGGAATTATAAGATACACTTTTTACAGTGCCGATGTCTACGAGCGGAGGTGATCACTTGCCAAATGTGCCCGTCTGTCTGCATAGCTGCTTTAAGTAAATAATAATATGTTTAAAAAATTTCTCAACAGGGATAACAGCGCATCCCGAGCGATATAACGAGTTCATATCCAGTTTCGACACCATCGCGCCTGTCACGTTCTATTATGATAACTCTCCGTATCCAGACACAATCACGATGAAACTACGCAATAAGTATTTAGGAGACGATGATGAAACAATTAAACAAGGAATATCCAAGGTAATTGCATAACAATAATTGAGAAAATAATACTTGTATTGTATGATTATAAAGCTTAAATTGACTTCTGATAAAAACCAAGTGTTTCATTGACAATGAGACAAAAACTTTATATTTTGTACAAATTAATTATTTAAATCCCTAAGATAAATAAGGTCCTCCAGACCGGTTTCGGCCACGGCGGCCAATCTCAAGAGAGATTAGCCAAATGCCCTGGAGATATTATAGTGCACAAGTGTGTGCCAACACAGGTGCACTCTCTTTTCCTTAGCTCTCATAATCCGATATGACCGGAAAGAGTTCAGGCGCAGGACCAACGGCTTAACGTGCTTTCGGAGGTACGGGAGTGTACACACTTCCAACTTCCAGACTCCGGGCTGCTACTGACAATTTTCTGACAGATAAACCCAATAACTAGTTATTGGTCCGACCTGGGAATTGAACCCCGGGTCCTCGGGTCTGCGGCCGTATATCTAGTCACTAGACCAACGAGGCAGTCAAAATATTACAGTTTTGAAAGATGAAATGAATCATAGTGTATCAACGTTTGATCAGACAAATTATAATTTAGTCAACGATATACACGTGTAAAATAAACTCAAACAAAAACCTAAAAATAACGATATAAGAAATATACGCGATCGTTTGTTTGTGTGTGTGTGATATTTCGCAGTATGAGTACCTGACTTATTATTTCCTTATGCGCAAAAGATGCATTTAAGTATTCGCGTTGCAAAGTCATTGCATCAGGTATATTTTGCACCTGTGCGAATATTAATAAATGTTCTTGTTTTTGTGTAAAAAACAAGAATTATTAGAACAGAATCCAGGCATACCCGATAATTTCAAAATAATCCAACTATGTTTTTTTATTAATTTTTTGTACGTATTTTACGTACAACAAGCGTTAAATAAAATTAAGTAAGGTAACACAAGGTATATAACATTATATAAAACTTTTAAATTGCACGCCTTTATTAAAAAAAACATGTTATGTAATACATGTTTATTGATTGAAACTTCGATCGAATTATCTTATGTATAAATTAAAATATGATAATGGTGACTAAGAAGAATTCTCGCATATTGATTTATAAGAAAAAATGGTTTCAAAATGAATTTCTCATCGGTGTTATTGTAAACGTCTTATATATAGGGTCGCACGATCTCGGTGGCCAGTTCACGTCGCCTCCGCGCGAGATGACCATGTCCAGAAATTGCTCGTGCAGAACTTCCATCGTAGCGTGTGCTGTGTGGCACGTAGCGCCGTCCTGTTGAAACCACATGTTGTCCAGATCCATATTCTCGATTTCAGGCCAAAAGAAGTTGGTTATCATCGACCGGTATCGCTCACCATTGACGGTGACGGCCACACCATTATCGTTTTCGAAAAAATACGGACCAATCACGCCTCCGGCCCAAAATCCGCACCAAACAGTCACTTTCTGCGGGTGCATTGCCACTTGGTGAACCTCGTGTGGATTGGTCTCGTCCCAAATACGGCAATTTTGCTTGTTGACATAGCCATTCATCCAAAAATGCGCCTCGTCGCTGAAGATGATTTTTTTGCCAAAATCGGCGTCAACTTCCAACTGCTCTAATGCCCAGTCAGGGAACACACGGCGCTGTCTATGGTCATTAACCTTGAGCTCTTGGGTCAGCTGGATCTTGTACGGGTGCAGGCTCAAGTCACAACGCAAAATTCGCCAAGTTGTCGTCTGCGAAAGGCCGAGTTCCTGTGCGCGACGCGGAATTGACTGCCGCGGGTTTTCGAGGACACTGTCGCGCACAGCGGCGATATTCTCGGCAGATCTCGCGTTACGTTGACGCACGGGAACCGGCTGATTGTTAACTGACCCGGTTGACTCGAATTTGTCCACCAATCGACGGATAGTCGACTCGGCAGGACGATCATCGCGACCGTAAAACGGGCGAAGTGCGCGGAACGTTGCTCGAACTGAAGACCCATTTTCATAAAACAATTTTATGATTTGCACGTGCTGCTCGACACTGTAACCTGCCATGGTGGTTTGGGAGGACGGAATGAATATAACACACTGCATTTGACAGCTGTCACTCAAACAACATGGCCGCAATCAGCTGTCAAAGTTCAAGCGTCCCTATTGGAAAACCCCTTATATATTTTCTTTGCGTCAGTGTATGTTATATAAAAAACGCCGAGATGGCCCAGTGGTAAGAACGCGTGAATCTTAACCGATGATCGTGGGTTCAAGTCCGGACAAGCACCACTGAATTTCATGTGCTTAATTTGTGATTATAATTCATCTCGTGCTTGACGGTGAAGGAAAACATCGTGAGGAAACCTGCATGTGTCAAATTTAACTGAAATTCTGTCACATGTGTATTCCACCAATCCGCATTGGAGCAGCGTGGTGGAATAAGCTCCTAAATCTTCTTCTCAAAAGAGGAGAAGAGGCCTTAGCCCAGCAGTGGGACATTCACAGGCTGTTACTTTTTTCAGTGTATGTATCAGATGGGTAATAGATTACATACATTAGCAACAATACTATAAACTTTGTTAACTTATTGTTGTTGTAACTTATACAAAGAGCCTTATTTGTATGTATGTAACATTTTTTTTAAATGTAACTAAAGTTATACATATCTTGAGCTAAATATTAACAAGACAATGATCACAAAATTAACAGTTTGGGAACTTTGTTATTTAATAAATATATCGTTTAATATAATACGATTAAAACTGAATAACAATAATTACATAATTTGTTATTCTTACATTTTGTGTACGTTCCGTTTATTATCTTAGCTTAAACACAATATAATGTTTTTTCCAGATTTACACAGACTCATACTTTGCTTACCCCGCTATCGAATCCGTTGAACAAGCCCTCAACTACAGCAAAAGTCCGGTGTACCTCTACGAACTCACCTACCGAGGCGCCAACAGCTTCTCTCAGATTTTCGGTGATCCCATAAGAGATTATGGTAAGTCACATTTAATAAAATACCATATACGAGAAAATAGATGATAAATATAAAAGAAAAAGTTTTACTAGATACTTCTCATCCTGGCTGCAATTTGTCCCCTCTCGACTTAAATTCATTCGACTAAGTTTAACACAGACATGATACCTATTATTAAGTGTAGCAGCTCTATTCTGTAAGAAGAAACTACAAATTGATGAGAAAGTCACTTGTGAAATGTTGAAGTCCGACTTACGGTAATACGCTATCTTAATATTATTTTATTTTTATTGCATTGGAAGGCGGACGAGCGTACGGCCACCTGATGGTAAGTGGTCACCAACGCCCATAGACATTGGCGTTGTAAGAGATGTTACCATCGCCTGCATCGCCAATGCGCCACCAACCTTGGGAACTAAGATGTTTAGTCCCTCGTGCCTGTAATTACACTGGCTCACTCACCCTTCAAACCGGAGCACAACAATAGCAAGTACTGCTGTAATCAATTAATACATCAATCCTTTAAATATTATAATCATAACAGTAACAGTTGTATATCACACTGACATCGTGTTCTACGTACTGTTAGCGTTTCGCCAGCGGTTTCACCCGTGCAGTTCCCGTTCCCGTGGGAATACGGGGACGAAATGTAGCCTATGTTACTCGCTGATAACGTAGCTTTCCATTGGTGAAAGATTAAAATTGTTTTAGTGATTTAGGGGTGAAAGCGTAACAGACAACCAAACCAACTCACATTCGCATTTATAATATTAATTAGGATGTGATCGGTGAGATTCGAGTTGGATCTTACAGAATAGCGCTTCTTAAGATATTCTCTCCCGCCGATCCGATTTACCCCAAGACGCTCGACTGTAACAGACGTAATTATTATTAGTTGCTGAGACAGGGCTGCCCGGTCGTATAATTGGATGCAAATTGTGTGTAATATGGTTTAATATTTTATTTTATGCTTCTATTGTACTGTTTGTGTTTTTATCATATTTTTTTGTATGATCGTAGAAAAATGAAGAGGTAGTGTAAAATAGTTTCGAGGTTTAAAGTTGAACGATCACATCAAAGATAAAACCAATAAAAAAAAATACAGTTTTCTGTAGTGTGTATTCATAGAAGTTATTGACAAAATAATAGTAACTATTCAGTTCTGTTCTGTTCATAAGTTTGTTGGCTTTAATTATTAGATTTGAATTTTTCAAAAACTTTAAGCGGACGGACATAATTGCATTATGACAATGCAATGTTTTAATTGTTTTGTGTTTGTAGAGATTAAAAAAATACTTTTATTTTCATCGAGATGATAGTTACTCATTTAACTTCAATTCAATATTTAAGGAATTTAATAATTACTTTGTTTTAACTTTTTTTTTTTGACATAATATACTATTTCAGTACAAGAAAATTAAATTCACACTGGTCACGTCAATAAAACTTAAAGCGAGTGAAACTGCGAGGCGAAGCTACTTATATTATATATAATATATTAAATCCTTCACCGAAACGCGCTACATCTTCTGCTATATATTTTCTTAGTAGTTTATTTATAGACAGATTATGTCTAATATTAATTTATAATTAACAGGAGTGTGTCACGCCGACGAACTCATGTATCTGTTCCCGATACACTTTCTCCTGCACAAGTTTACTCCTGAGGATTATAAAATACTTGATCTCCTTGTCACTCTTTGGACGAACTTCGCAACTAGTGGGTAAGTTAATTGATAAAACATATTTTAAATAACGCTAGAATATACGATCCAATTGGATGCACAGGCGAAGTCTTAATCTTACGTCTTCTGAATATATTAATCATATTTACATATATTGCCGTAGAATACTTTTATGTTATAAGGACATATAGTTTTATAATTATATTATATAGTGATTAAGGAGATTTATCGTTACAAAGCTTTTTAGTAATTAAAACGTTAATATTAAAAGGTGGCCCGTCCTCCTTTGCTTTGACGTATATTTATGTATGTATATTAGTTATATTGCTCTTACCTTTAAATATTTCATAATGCTTTGCGATAGCCGAACTAAAGCGATTTTATTATGAAATGTGACAACGATGTGAATATATTATGTGCAAAAAATTGTAATATCATATTATTAACATACTCACTGAATCATATATTTACTTTAGAACTATTTACATTAAAGCTTTAAATAAATAAATTAGATAGTATCGAACGCTTGGAGCGTTTATTCAGATTCTTCCGTGGTAACATAGAAATGTGATGTGTGTATGTGAGCTCTATCACTCCTATATTCAAGTGTTTCAACTTCAAACAGGACAAATATGTAATTTGAAATAAGGACCGAATAATTGCGCAGTGTTAGCCCTTTCATTCGCGACTTCGGCCCTTAACATTGTTTCCATGAGTAGGGGCTAATTTGCTAACGCATGTAGCGTCACACTTTAGAGCCCATTCCTGAGTTACAGTTTCAGTTGAGCAGGTATTTTGATATCACCTGAACTAGCTTCAGGCCCAATAAGATCAGGAATGTCGATTGTGGTTGGGCCGTTTTAAATATAAGAAAACTAAAAGCGGAAACTAAAGGCGGAAAAGCGTTCCTAAACTTCTGGTTAAATCGAGACCGAGAAACCAAGTCCAAAAACTTACCATCCATCTTTGCAAAACGCTCTGTGAAATGCCTAGCCGGAGACTTAACGTAAAAAAAATCATCGTTTGAAAATTCCCTAAGATTTTAAGAGGGTAAGGCATGCCAAGTGAGTCATTAATGTTCAGCAATACGACTTGAATGGCGCACCCCAAGGATTTGAGTAGTAACTTCCTTGCGGACTTAAAACATTTTAATTATAAGAATAAATTTTATCAATATATTCAGCGAATGTTTGATTGATTCTATGTGCGACTTGTAATACGTACGAAATGTTTAAATTATAAATGATTAACGCTTTAATAAATACCATCTATGTGTTTTAGGAGTTTGTTGTTTATGAACCTAAATTGTAAAAAAATCGTCATAGAATATCTATGGCTTTATTTTACAATTTAATAATATTGTTTAAATGAAACATTTTCTTCTTTATACAGGAATCCAAATAAACCTCTCAAAGTTCCATTCCATTGGCAGCCAGCAACCAGCGGGAAAAAACTAGAATATCTAGACATCGGAGAGAAGCAAGCTATGAAGGATCACCTCGCTTCCAGGTCCCGGCTATGGGGTAGCCTGCCGCTCTGGCATAATATAAGAAAACCGAGAATTATTGACGAATTGTAGAATTGTTACTTTGACGGGTGTGTATGATTTTTCTTGCTAAGGGAAATAATTGTCAAATATAATTAAGAATTTATATCTGTAGCTGAATGGCGATTTTTAACGCGCATCGATGAAGAAGAAAAGGAAAAATGTAACATTTTGATTTGTGACAAGAACTCAAGTACACCCTTCCCTTGCCCACCGTCTAAGCAAATACTAGCTAAGACATAAATATTATGACATATATATCATGACCATGAAGTAAGGTACTTACCGAGAATATATTATATAAAGCGTTTATGTATATAGCCCTGGTCATAAGACACAGAGGTTATATTGTACTGCCATGTTATAATGAGATGAATAAATGTATTTTATGCGATCAAAATAAATAAAAAATTATAATCAAATCTTGATTATAAGCTTAATAACTTATGGGTTGTTAAGCGATTAAATCACCCACAACTATTACATCTTAATACATAATAGTATAAAATAAAGTCACCGTTTGCATTCGTCCGTATGTTCGATTACTTTTAAAATCGAACGATCGATTTTGATGCAGTTTTTACATAATTTAGGTAATTCCTTTTGATAAGAAATATTCCATTCTAAGAAAAATATAGCAGTGAAATTTTACACATATCACTCTATTATGGCAAAGTAAGTAATCTGTTGCTATGTTTAAAAAAATGGCGCGAAGTATATGAAAGTTATTTGTGACACAGAATTAATCTTTGTACAATATCTTAACCTTAGTTAAATGTTAAGCGTTTTGTTCATTACTATTGACGTTTGCACTTTCTAACTGGACCACACCTATATGTTTGAATGGAAAAAAGAAGAACGAAGAGATCGCCTGTTTCGTTTAATATTTATTTATATGTGGATCAGCAAATAGAACACTTACAGTCGTCAGTAGTATGCGCAGGACTAATTCATGTAAATCTGATTATTTTCTATCATAATTTATAAAATACATAATAAGTAAGTATAAAACACATCACTGCTAACATTCTGTAGAATACTTTATTTTATTATTTAAGCCCGCATGTATGTATGTTCATCTGTTTCTACATTAAATTTTTTATCATAATGAGATATCTTCAGAATTTTCTTGATAGTCCGCCGGTTATGTGACGACTGGTGACGTTACTCTAAATTCAGTGTGGCAACCCTTATTAACGTCGTGTATTTTTAAAGAATGATATTTGAAGTGTGCCGTGTTCGATATCAAATGAAATGGGTTAACTCGATAACTGTGTAAACACATCGAAAATTTTAGCTTATTTTATAAACGACATGTATGTGGAGAAGGGAAAAAAACATGATGTTTTTAAATATTTCTGTTTTTTAATAAACGCGTTTATCAAAAACCTAATGATAACGTGTTTAATTAGCTAAAGAATACTGTTAACAAGGAAAATATATAGTTAGGAGACTCCTTGGTTTATACAAAAAAAAGAAGCACTCCAATTTCAAACCGCCGCCATCTTGTTAGTACACAATGCACATAAGGATAAAGTAATTAATTCATTATTGGCGTGACTTGTGATTCGTGATGTGTTCAAATGTGAGTAATTTACACTAATTTATATGATTTGGTGTTATATTTTCGAATAGACCAACTCGAGGTTCTTATAAAATCAATTTTCACTTCTGGATGATAAATATACTACGAACGTATTGTTGGTCAATGTATATATTTACAGTAACTGATCAGTTGATTTTACAATCAATATTCGCGATAAATCAAGGCAAGGCGTGACAGACAAAAGTAGTAATGATTGTTGTTTATAGTTATATAAAAAAGGCAATTTTTGTGTCGATTTTAATAGTTTTCTGATAAGTTAGTCTTCATGGTGATCGATAAACGGTTTCAAAGTCTATTTATCTTTCAGAGACAACATCCATTTTTTTTAAACATTTTAGGTATCATGGATAGTTTTCGCAGTGTACGTTAATTAATTAATAAAAAAAAATTTGATACTTTGATTTACATTAAAGCACTTTTCGTAAAGATCTCTCATTTTTTCTCTCGCTGATAATATCTTTCTGTAGGTGAACGATTTTTTCTAATCGGTTGTTTAGTTAATCAATTTACCCATTACAAACAAACATACTAAATATAAATGTTACCTCTTTATAATATTAGTATAGGTTAGCTCGTGCCGGCTTTGCGGTACGAGCAATAAAAAGAAAAATTCTTGATTTTTTGACCAGGTACCTTAGCGGCTTTATACAGAACAACAAGTTTCATCACAATCATATGAATAGTTTACCAATACATTGAGGACAACCAATGAAACAATTTTTATTTCGTAGGTTGTCCTCATTGATAAGAAGAAGATAATGTATCGATGTTGATAACAAACTCATTGTCATCAACCTTTGTCATGACATAAGAGAAAAGTAAACAAAAGGGACGCTTTTTAAAATTTTTTTAATACATCGATTACAATACAATAGGCTTAAATATTAATACAATAAATCTACTATTGATTCGATAAAATAATTAAAAGCATTATTTATTTCTATAAACATAAAAGCGAAGTGGTATCCTACATTTATTCAATTAACATAGAGTAGTCTTAACAGAATACATATATATTTAACATATAATAAAATATTATTTTATAAGATATTTATTAGGAAAGGAGAAAATGTGATCAGTAATTTCTTTGTTATGGATGTTATAATTTATTGAATACAATTATTATTAACTAGTGTTTAGTATATAGCGTGTGTATTTTTGAATTCAAAATCCCCGACTATTCATTATAAAATTAACCACGGTATAATTTTAAAACGCATAATAAAACTACATATATAAATATGTCGGCGAGACTGCGGCGCCGACAATTGAGAACATTTAGACGAGAGAGCCTACACACATTTTGGCTGGTATGTCACTCTGGCGGAACGTCGAACGGACAGCCCTATATCATGGTTGGACGTCATCGACGGATCGCCGCTAAATTATAATAAAATTGTAATAAAGGTGAATTTACCTAACGTTGTTATTAATATACCGATAAATATATAATTCACAGACTAAAATATAATTATGACTGTTAGCAAGATAAGCTAATACAAAGATTGAAAACAACTCCAACTAAACCTATGTGAGTTGTTGTATGCTATATTTTCTCAAAAGGAAATGAGAAATGTCTACACATTTTTTTAAGTGTTGAGTAACCGGTTGGGTAAAGAGATTCAACCCCATACCCTCACGCCCTGATCCCAGGAGCAGCTCGCCAGCGCTATGCCACTCGGTGCCAACGAGATTGATGTCACTCTGTTTTCATGTCCGTTTAATGTCCCTGTCACGTTTGTTAAGAATAAATAATTTATCAATATCAATATCAATAGTGCAACGTAGACGTTATAACTATGTACTAAATTGGTCTGCATTATTATGTACATATATACAGGGTTATTTGTAAAACACCAGCAACCTCGCAGGAGTAGATAGCTAACATCATAAGCAACAACTTTTGTTCTACGACTTTTGATAGTTCGTTACATTTTATTTTCATACAAAAATAAGTATTAATTTAATTTCCCGCTTGAATGTTAGCTATCCTGTCCTGCGAGGTTGTTGGTGTTTTACAAATAACTTGTATATCTAAAATTGATACTTTTGCCACTTCATATAAACAAACATACCTGAAGATTAAAAATAAACCGAAAACTACAATTTTAATACAAAGTCAAGACTAAGAAGCTTGATTTTTTCTTTTCAATTATACAATAGTTATGAAAACATTTCCGCAAAACGAGTTTCTCAGGAAACACCTAATCTTATTGATTTTTCTTTTGTTGGGAACAACGGTTAACAAGTCGTTCTAAGTTTTTTTCTCGTCCAAGTTGCATAACTACAGATTGAATTTAAGATGGTAAAAAAGTCTTGAGGAGTGTGGTGTGTTAGCACTTATTTCATAAATGTTTACCATTTTTCAATAAATCTGCTTTTTGAACGTAGGAAATATTTTTGGAGATGAAAAGTATACCTGTATGGGCGACTTTCAGAGTATCCCAGGAATGAACGGTGTTGTCGTCAGAGCCAGCGAGTAGATACCGACCGCTAACTGACAACCCTAGTGAAGATTTTTTTCACAGTTAGTTTGTTATTAGATGGACTTGGCAGTTGGTTTTTATCCGCCACATTCAATTTCCTTACGATTTTTTCCTTCAATGCTGAGCACAAGATGAATTATGAGCACAAACTGCTTGTCCTGGCTTGAAGCTTATATTGCTTCCCTTTATATATTTTCAAAATACAAACCGCAACTAGTAAAACCACTGGCACCAGGCGGCGTGTAGTGGCCGAGCTGCTGATCGCTGCGGATATCAAACAATCGCGCTGTCTTATCTTCAGACGCAGTTGCAAATGCTTGACCACTAGGATGGTACTGGCAATTTAAAAAAAAAGTAAAGATCTTATAAATCATACACTTCCATTAAAATTATTTTAAAATTAGAAGTTGTTTTATTTATTTATTTAGGTTTAATTAAAAGTTTTTAAGCCTAATTGTAGTATTAAAATCACTTAAGGGTAGACTGCCGACATAAGACAGTACACATTTACAAAAAAAAATTATACGCAATTATGATTAGACTTTTAAAACGTTAACGAGAAATAATAATGGTGTAAGTCAATCAAGATTGCAAATGTTGACAATAATCTAATATGATGATTAAAAAAAACTTGCATATTAAGAATTTAACTAGAATTTAAACTGGAACCGTCCAGCTTAGAGATGGAAAAACATAATGCTTGAGATAATGTCGTAAATGTTTCCTTACGCATACGCTGTTCACATCCGCTTCATGGCCGAAGAAAGTTTGTTTTTCTTTCTCAGCCCGCACATCCCAAAGCTTGCAAGTCTTGTCAACGGAACCAGTGACGTAGGTCTTCATGTCTATTGGGAGAAAAAGATTTCTATATTTAAATATGTACATATGTACAAAAACTAGCTTTTGTTTGTAAAAGTGCGATGGGCTTTAAGACATAATATTCTTTATATAGGTCTAATGTATATATATAAAAATGTATCCCTGACGTGTGTTCCAATATCCCTAATCCCTGACGTGTGTCAGTAAGATTATTGGAAGAAAAATCTTAACCGAAGATTGCCGGGTCAAGCCCCGGTGAGAGCCACTGAATTTTTATGTAGATTCCTAATTCGTTTTTAATTCATCTCATGGCGGCGGTGAAGGATATCATCGTCGACATCGTCAGATAGAAAACTGCCACACGTGAATTCTCGAACGCATTAGAACGACGCGGTGGAATAAGTACCAAACCATCTCAGGGGAGGAAGCTTTAGTTATTATTTTGTCAACTTTAAAAAAATGTAATTGCAACCCATTAAATGACGCTTGATGAATGTAAACAATATGAAAAATATTAAGCAATTATACTCATACATAAGTTAATACATGTATTTTTATGTACTTTCCCTGGCATCGTCTGGCCAGACTTTTGGCAATGTATTTGTTGTATAAGGGCTTAAAAAGGCAGGAAATAAATAGTTATATTAATACTAGTCGGAATATTTAAATTATAGGCAAAAATATTATAAAAGAGCTTCCTTAAGGGGCTTAAGTATATTTTCGTACCTACCCACTTCCAAGCTTAAATTGCAAGTAGGCGTTGCCTTTGATTGAAGTAAATTTAAATTTTAAATTTATAGTAGATGAATCTGCAGCAGCTACTTACCTACATAATATACTAAAAACAAGTTCTGCGTAATTTGCTAATGCGCCCTGAGATTGGCCACTGTGGCCGAAATCGGTCATGAGATTATCATGTATATTGGATTAACAATTTTTTCACCTATACCAAAAAGTCTTTTCATCAATTAGTATAGACGTAATGCTTACCTGGTGCTAAAGATATGGTCACCACATCACCTGCGTGAGCGTCAAACTCAACCTCTCTCTTTCCGACTTCTAAATCCCAGACGCATCTGTATAAATATTATCTGTATAAGTATCAGCGACATTAAAGTTATCGAATTTATTTATCAAAATTTATAAATTTTAAATATTATTCATTGGAGCTAAATTAAACGTCTCCCTTGAATACGGCGTAAGAAGATCAGAGACAAGCCATGTCATTAGTTTTATAAATGCTCTTTCATTTGATATTAACAAGATCTCCATAAAATTAAATTAATATTTATGAATAAGAACTTTATGGTTTTTTCGTTTTAGCATCACTAATTGATTAAATCTTCTTTTGAATTATCCTACATAATATAATTATATAAAATGAATGTACATAATGTCGAAAATATAAGCTTAAATATATATAATATACGAACATCTTCATGTCCCCGGAGCCTGTGAGTATGTGCGTATCGTCAAGGAAACGACAGCTACTTAGAAACCCCTCGTAGCCGGCCAACTCACGTACCATCTTCGCTGAGCCCGTAGCGTCACGGTTGTTAACATCATACACCGTGCACATGTTGTCCATACCGCCACATGCTAAATGAGCATAAAACATACATGTATGTTATAGGTAGGCGGACTGGCAAATGGGCTATCTGATGTTAAGTGATCACCAGCGCCCATAGACACTGGCGATGTAAGAAATATTAATCATCGAACTGGAACGCAACAATACTAACGAGGGGACAATCGGTGAGAGGTGCATCAAGTTACGGGATTTCGCTTCACATGCTTATATATAGTATGGCTAGATATCAACAAAACTCATAAATTGTAGGCGGGTTCGTTTGCGAGAAATCGCCTGTCAAAGTTTAGGAGGCCGCTTATGTATCGAAAATTTAAATACTGATGCAACAAGGCTAGTAGCTATTTTATGAAGATTAATAAACAAAAAACTGCTACCGATTCTGAATAATTTACAAGAACCAGAACAAGCTATATACCTACCAGTAATACCTGTATAACAAGCAAATATTAATTACTAAATTTCTCGGTACGGCTTCTCGTTGAGTAGAACCACAATATTCTCGAATCAGAACAGTCGTTATAAATAAGCAATATTGTATATAATATGTATGCATGGTATATAACAGGAATATTACATATTAATTAGTCGTAGGTTTACAATTATATGATTATTAATGGAAATTATAATTAGCGAACATACCTATCCTTGGTTGCGTAACGTTAGCAATATATAATTCACTGCTAAGTCGTAATTATATTTATACAATTAAAAAATTAGATCTCCTAACAACGAATGAGGCGATCAGATAACGTACTTAATACATAATTACCAACAAAGTTTCCAGAGGGGGCGAATGCGACACTCATCACCCAGGCAGAGCGCAAAGGTATTACTTGTACCTTATTACCGCTCCAAGTGTCCCAGATGATAAGTTTACCATCCAAAGAACCTGTCACGCAATGCCTGCAATATTAAAATAAAACGTATGATTTTCTTAATAATGACATAATTGTAGCATTCTATTATTATTTTATCGATACTAATTATTAGAACTTTATATATCGTCTACGAACAAATCATGAATGACTCTAATCAGTGTTTATTGGTATACTGTATACTTTGTTTATAAAATAATTTTACTATTGTTATTAATTAGGTACTAAATAGTAATTTACGTTATATACGTAGTTGATGTAACCACAATATAAGACGAGACATTTTATATATTACAACGTGGTTACGTCCACTTGACAGATTTTGGATACAGCGGCCATCAACAGGAGCGCAATTGAGATGAGGAAATACACCAAAAAATCCTTATTTCGGTTGCTACTAATATTTTTTTGATATACCAAAACGAACACTTATATTGGCGTGATCCAGGATTTGCAACAGAGAACTCATGATCTACAGCCGTCTATATTCAACGAGACATGTCTTTATCCGTTTACTGTCGTTGTAGGAATAACCAGAGCAGAAGGTTTCGTTTAGTGTCTATCCGCAACTACTATCCTGCGGAGCATTGGCTATGAAATAAGATATAAGAATCGAAGGAAAGTGTAAATTACGCGCTCAGCTACTAGGTGGCGTTAAAACATAGTTTTTTATAAATTTCGCTTAGTGACGGTATTGGAATAAACGTGCGATATGAATATTGATGGCGGCATTTTGTTTTTAAACACGTCCGAAATCTAATAGGACGCCATCCATTTATAGGATATTCAAACACTTTTAGGCGACCTGTATTGATTTAAGGATCTTTCATAGCCACATAAATATTTATTACATCTGAAGAAAAATTGATTTTTAATGATATTATTAAGCTCTTAATAGAATAGTAATAATCGAAAGCAAAACTTTTCTAAATACAGAACCAAATGGTTAAAGCCGATTCCGAGATACATGAAATATTTTTTTTATATAAGAATTTCATATTAACCCTAATAAGATTTATATGCAACTATATGAATTATTCAATTTTCAATATTCAAAAGACATCGGGTGTACGTCGAAAGATTGCATAAATGGACATTTGGGTATGAATTAATGATATATGCACAGACTTCATACACGTCGTTTGCACTAAAATAAATAAATTGACAATTATTTACAGAAACTTTAACATGTGTTACAACACAAAAGACGCAGTTTAATCATATATAAATAATATTTTTTTATATATTAAAATTATGATTATGAGACAATGAGCTATCTCAAATCACTTTCGCTACTATCATAATTAAAAATCTATCAATAAATTATTGTAATAGGACAGTTACACGAAATGAACTTATGATATTATTAATATTAAGGAAGCAACTCTCAAGAAGGCTTAGAGCTTACTTCTATACTCATATATATAAGAAGTATCTATACTTTACATATTATGAGCACAAAAGGTTTTAAACATGCTTTCTATAAGAAATCATTATATTAAATTATACGTTTTCTTTTTATCATGCGATATACGGATGAAAAAAATTATGTTTGCTTGTAAAAACTCGTGTGAATAAAGTTAGCCGTACAATTTCCTGTTACAACTTTGATTTTCCGCCTCTAGGACATCCTTAAATGCAATTTGCCTTTGAATTAGATTATGAAAATTGTTTCCAACTGAGGGGAATTTTCGAACAACCTAGGCGAAAAGTGATTAATTACATTTATCATGTTAGCCGTTGCTATATGTCGTATGAACCTATCTAGGTTCAAATATACCGAGAATCCGGACATATTTCTACGACCTAATCGTTACGTCGAATGTATTTATTATTTTACTTATAGAACATTTATTTCAATGATTGAATTTAAATAGCTTATGAAACTTGGTGGTAGAGCTTTGTACTTGGTGGTAGAGCTTTGTGCAAGCTCGTCTGGGTAGGTACCACCCACTCATCAGATATTCTACCGCAAAACAGCAGTACTTTGTATTGTTGTGTTCCGGTTTGAAGGGTGAGTGAGCCAGTGTAATTACAGGCACAAGGGACATAACATCTTAGTTCCCAAGGTTGGTGGCGCATTGGCAATGTAAGTGATGGTTAACATTTCTTACAATGCCATTGTCTATGGGCGTTGGTGACCACTTACCATCAGGTGGCCCATATGCTCGTCCGCCAACCTACACAATAAAAAAAAAAAAAAAAATTTTCAATACAATAAATACTAAATACCTAGAGTCCCCGCTGTAGTGGACGGAGTTAACTTTATTAATGTGCCCTTTTAAGGTTTTCTTAGTTATAAGACGAATCTTAGGAACGTCTGCCATATCGCCGCATTTTTCAGCTAGTTTTGCATCCGCTACCTTTTCCTGTTCCGCCTGCAAGAATAGCCAATTATTTATATTATTTTTATGACATTAAAAGATAATAATTCATTCAATTTAGTAAGCTTTATTTAGTTTTAAAAACAAGAACTATATATAGGTATTTTACATAGAAACTTTAAGTACCTAAACACATAATCGGAAAAGCAAGAGTAATTATATTTTATAGGCTTTGACTTAATTTTCTAAGAAGCCACATCAGTTGAGTACAATTTCGCTGAAGTTTTAATCAATTAATATAAAATAATATAGGGTATAATATATAATTTCGAAATAAATAACATCTTATAAAATATAACTTATTTGCTACAATTATATAAAAAGTACAATTATTTCTTTCTTACATGTGTTTTTTTATTTAACTAATTACGATAACTAATAAATATTAATGATAGCGCGCAAAGCCAAATAATATTTTTAAAAAAACACGACACACACAGTACAGTCAACAACATTGAATGTATATAAATAAAATGCCATAATAATTAAATCTATGCCTACGCAATAATTAACTATCAATAAAATAATTTCCATAGTTACCTTCGCTTTGGCGATAAGGTCATTCAATTCCTTTTTGAGCGTCGCGGTCTCTGGGTCATCTTTCGGCATTTTTATAAATTACTTTGAAACAAGTTGCTGCTATGGTGGTTACTGCGATTGTAATGGAATACATGCAAGCAATCCTAACGTAATTAGTTTAATTGGATTCCTATAAAGCGAAGCTATAGATGTGCTCCACTTTGCTTGACATAATTCCTCATTTTAGTTAAAATATAAAATCTACTGTTATTATTTTGATGATTTTCTATAAAGATATTTCAGACACTTAGTATTGTAAGAAAATTAAAATATGTTTGGGACGTTGGCAGCTTGTAAAGCTCACTAGGTGCCTCTTGCGCCTCCAATAACTGATGAATTTGTGCTTACGCAGACACATGTTCAATATAATATCTCCTGAGTTAGGTAGTAAGTCTCCGTTGAGAATGTCCCCATGGCTAATCGGTCAACAGATAATATTATTAGTTTTGTAAAAATAAGAATATTTTATATCGATAAATGTGATTGCTTTTTGGTTTGCCCACCACTCATAAACAAAGTTCGCAAGAAAACAAAAAAATAATTACAACCCGACACATTCATTTCAAATTTAAAACTTTTGGACATTGATAATATAAAGATGATAACATATACCAGTACCAAGAAGTTAAATTTGTGATAATATAATATGGTGCTTTAGGAAATATACAAAAAATCACCAGATTATTTTTTTACGTTATTATTATCAATTGATATTATTAATTGTATCTAAGTAGTAGTGTTGTGTTCTGGTGTTACGTATGAATGAGCCAGTATAACTACAGGCACACGGCACAGCTTCCAACCCTGGCACTAAGATGGTAAATCTTAGTGCCAATCAAGGTTGGAGGCGCATTGGCGATGTAAGGAAGTTAATATTTCTTACTTGCTAATGTCTATGGGTGGCGATCATTTCCCATCAGCTAGCCCATTTTGCCCATCTTCGTGCCATCATTTAACACTTGCAGATTTTACACGGTTTCCCTCAACCGCCGAGCATGAGAACCACCTTAAGGTTATATGAATAAATACATATTTACCAGTGTCTAAATGTAGTTTATAGTAATTTTTCTACTGATACTTAATAAATAACTGTATTAGTACTTGTGTTTCTTTACAATGACGTAGTAAAAACAGAAAAGCATATCTTACATAATACTAATACAAAGTTATCGATTTAAAACCTAACTGGTTATGACATTCAAAGGTCAGTTCGTAATCCTCATTTATAAGTGAACACGTGAATCTGAGTAGTGATGTTAACATAAAAGTAAGTACTCTCGACAAATATAAATGATTGAGCGGAATAATCATCGGTAATAGATTCCTTGTACTTATTCTAGCGAACGTCGTTGTCAAGTGTCATGGTCAACGTCGAGTGTAACGTTTCTTTCGATAAGGTTTCAGCGTGAAACGTTTCCGGCGCAAAAACCTGTTATACTTCTGCCAGTCGTGTATATATTGAGTTACAGCTTTGTTTTTTGTAATTACTTAGCGACATATATTACCGAAAGTCTTGGAAATGTTTATGTTGCCAATGTAACTTAGCTGCCTACTATGGGCCTCATAAGAAGGTCACTCAAAGAGCAATGAAGAGGGCAGTGCTCAGAATATCTCTGCAAGATCCAATCAGAAATAATGAAATCCGCAGGTGAACCAAAGATCCGAAATAGCCCGCACCCCGTAGCATTGCTGAACTGAAGTGGCAGTGGGGAGCACATAGCTCGTAGAACTGACAGCCGCTGAGGCAGAATTCCTCATTTTAGTTCGTTAAAACGTTCTCGAGTGGTGACACGAACCGGAAAAGGAAGCGTGGGCAAGCCCCCTCTACAAGGTGGCTCGACGATTTCGTAAGGATACAGGATGCGGTTAGTATCGTAAGGGATCGTGGAAATCTTTTGGCGAGGCATTTGTCCAGCAGTGGACATCTTCCAGCTGAAATGATACTGATGATGATATTCAAGATACTTGATACATATTAAACGATTCTTAGTGAAATGTATGAACTTTATAATTAATTATTAAGAAGGCAAATAATCTTAATCTAAATAAGAAAGTACATTGTGTTAATTTGTATGAACAAATAATGAAAATTCAATCGATATCGATATTACTTTTACGACTAACTGCATCGGTTGAATCCCTAGTAATTTAAAACAGAAATCGAATTATCCAATAAATTACTTATTCCATTATTAGATACGAGCCAATAACTTTTCGTAATGAATGTTTGAGAAAATATTCAGTACAATATTAACAAGAAAATTATAAATTAAGTGTTTGTTATTAAAATAATATTTAGCGACATCAAAACTATACGTATAACAGAATTACGAATACATTATGTACTAAATGTTTATCTTATTCATAATATGTTATATATAATAATTCATAATTCATAATATATAAAAAACAATAAAGGTCGTATGCTATTTGAAACTTAATTTAAATTACATCATATGGTAACATTCGTTATATAGATTAACAAATGTCGGGACAATTATTTACACCAAATCTAATATTTTAACATTTTTTAATAAACATATTGACAATATAAAATAAATAAATAATAATATGAAAGCAATTCATCGCTACCCATATGGTCTTTAATATCTTTCCACATCGCGGGAATATTCGCCATTCAATCGATGAATATGATGACCTTCAATAATGTTATTGATTTATCTAACTTAATAGCTTGGCTGGACCACGAAATGCTTTTAAAACATTATAGATATAATTGCCTCATACTTAAGTTAAAGAACTAAAGAAGTTTTCATAAATACTTCATGTATTTTTTATGTTTTTCCTGGCCTGTGTCAAAATGGGATCACTTTTTAGCGATGAAGAGAGTCACGCGTTTTAATGATACTTGTTTGTGTTATGTTAATTGTTATATTTATTACATATTTTTAAGTCTGAAAATAACAAACTAAAGTATTTTTGATTATTTTAAGAATACTGAGTTGATTCTATAATATTATTTGTAGCACTCTTATGCGAATGATGATGACAAGATAAAATTAAGTATAACAATATGGCCGTGTATAATAGTATGGTAAAACGGCCGAAATGCGCTACACCTACTACTATTAGTTTTATCTATATTCGTTTAGTAATTTAATCAGTTACGGATTACAGAAAAAGAAAAAAAAATCCTTATTAATAAGTATAGATTGTTAAGCATTAATTGCAAATTACACCAATGTATACTTAAATATACTTGCAAATGTAATTACCGTGCAGCATTTCTATATCTTGTCAGAGCGATTGAGGATTCAAATTTCTCGTTTTAATCTTTACGTTCCAATTATGTTCGTCATGCAAATATTAAAATGGTTTTCCTGCAGAAATTATGTCGATAGTACGTGGCTAGATGGAGCTAAGGCATAGTCTCTATATCTATAACGTGACCAATAGATAACGATAGAATAATAACGCTCAGAAGGTGAAAGGTAAGCGGATTGAAAACATTTGCCGTCGTTACAATAAAAATGTTGTCCACAATATTTACCACGAGTGCGATTTTAAATAATAAAAATCTAATTGTTATTTAAAATTAATATTTTAACTTTTTTTAAATTAGATATAAAACATTAGCTGTTCATATATAATATATTTTTTAAATTTTCTTTATGATTATATATAAAATAAAAGCAACACAAATGAGATATAATAATAGCTAAAATTAAATAAATAATATTGCAATTAAATAAACTAAATGCAAATAAATATATTTCATAATTCAAATTCAAACAGTAACAATTTCCTCGCTTTATGGGGGAAACATCTATTCACTTGCAACATAAGTCGGTCGTATGTGTGCGTGTCGGGGAATGTAATTACGTGACACTTCCGCACACATTAGTTCTAAAGTTGCTTCAATTTTGAGCGGAACTATATATGAAACTATCCTTCTAAGCGTTATTATTCTATGGATTCAGGTATGCTTTTCTGAATGCATGAAAATATTAGGTCCTTACATATGAAATTGGCGTTTTGTACAGGAGGAATATAAAGTCAATTTTTTTTTGTAAAATATATTTAATTAATCAAAGTATGCACCGTTGTTATCTATGCATTTTTACCATCTCATAGGTAGTTCATTGATCCCTTTACTAAAAAAACCATGGGGGCGAAAATCAATAAGCTCTTTGAAGGCGGTTTGGACTGCCGCATCGGAGTTGAATTTTTTTTTCTTGTAAGAATTTGTCCAAATTCCGTAAAAAATGGTAATCTGTTGGAGCAAGGACCAGGAAGTACGGTGGATGTCGCAGGCATTCCCATTGAGCTCATCTAACTTAGTGGTTGTTTGTTGTGCAGTGTATGGTCTTGCGTTGTCGTGAAGCAGCAGTGGCCTAGAACAATTGACCAATCTCGGTTGTTTAGCAGCTAGTTATTCCTTCATAGTTTGCAGTTGCTGACAATATCTGCCGTAATCGTTTGGCCAGATTTTAGAAAGCTGTAGTGAACGACACCAGCGCCGTACACATAATTAATCCTTCGAGCTGTTTCTGCAGCACTGGTGCCACGGTAGAACTTGTACTCGTAAATATACTGATATTTCATGTTTTCCATTATGTGGTAATAAGCGACGCCAAAGAAAAAAATAATGAGAAAAAAACAAATTAATGACTGTTTTCAAAACTCAAATGTACCAGTTAAATGAATTTATAAATTTGAATTTGGAATTCTTAACCAAAGAGGAGATATTTCAGATCAAAGTGGTAAGTACGACAAAGCGCTAATTTCATATGTAAGGACCTAATATAACCTAAATTGCATTTTTACATATACATATATAGCGTATCTATATAGCGTTACAAGTTTCAACTTTAGTTATAATTCCTTTGTACCTCTGAGTATAAGAGAATTTAAGTATATTAACTGCTGTTATCTGCTGCTGCTAAATCTGTGTTATTATTCATCGAACTATGTTTTATGCGAATGTCAAAATAAAAAACGCAACAAATCTTTATTCAACATAGAAGCATTAAACTTATTGATTGTGATACATCTACCACCGGTTCGGAAATATAACACCTCAGATCTGAGAAGAACCGGCGAACGAAACACAGCGGGATTTTTTTTTATATATGTCATTTTTTACAATTATAGGTAATACACAATAACAGAACTATATTTTTTATTTGAAAAGGCCTGGAGGCGATCGTTTTATTCCCAAGGTATGCAATCGTCATTGGTTGTGTCAATATCCTCTAAGACACAAACAATCTTAACGATTCTTTTAAATTCCACAATTGAATATTTTTAAACGTCACAATTGAACATTTTCTGGGATCAATATACAATTGGCCATGAGAAACACAGAATTCCCTTAAATCTATTCTGACGTACTTGAGTGTCTTTCTCTGTGCTTTATTTATTATGAATATAAACGATACCTTCACCGGAAATTGTATCCTTTTAAAACTGAAAGGTTAATCTTTAATTAAAAAATAAATACTTATGATTAACAAACCATTAATAAACGACTAAGTATAAGTTTAACAAAACAATGAGAAGAAAATCTACACAAATTATTCATTATCTTCGAATAAATTTGATTACCATAAAAAAAGGTTACAGTGATGACTCACTCCTTAAATGATACACATATGATGTCGTGACGTTTATTTGAACTTTTTAAGTAAAATAACTCTGTCATACGTGATTGTTGCTTAACTTTAACCGCTTATGCAGCGCACGCAACGAAAGCTCTCAAAAGGAATAAATTTTCCCTGTTTTTGCAGCAACATTTTTCATTGATGCTTTGCATTGTGCATTGTATGTAGCATGATGTTAAATAGCCTTCTTCGATAAATGGGTGTTGGATTATTAATTAATAATTAAATAAACTACATAAGCAAAAATATAATCTTGTGCAAAAAGGTTGCATAATTATGTTATGTTTATGAGCCGCTGGCTGCTAATAATAGAATCTGTCAATTTTAAATATTTCGTTTTCCTTCTACTACAGTCTTATTAATTTATTACATATGGAGAATATATCTCTTTTGAAACGGAGTCGCTCCTTTTATTGTTCCTAACCTTCTACAGGTTATGGGCCCAGTTTATTAAATATATAGAAAAAAAATATATATATATTTACCTCTCCACACGTTCATGAAAGTTTTAAAATGGATAATTTAAAAATGAAACGTAATATAAAACCTTTCAGTGGCGAAAAATACAGCACATGGAAATTTCGTAGTCGTGCTTTATTGTCTGAATTAAACGTTTTAAAAGTAATCGACGAAGACTTTATCATACTGAATAGCGAATGGACGATAAACAGTAGGATCACTAAAAGTATCATTGTTGAATATTTGACTCTTTTCTCTATTTCGCCAAGGAAAATATATCGGCACGTGATATAATTAAATATTTAGACTGGCTTTACGAGTGGAAAATTGTAGTGACTCAATTTGCACTGCGTAAGAAATTATTGTCGAATGTCGAGGTGATATGCTTCTTATTAACATTTTGCTTTATTTGACGAATATCCATCATTTTACGACGGAGTTCGAAATGTGATCGAGACAAGCAGATAGTTTAATCTTGGCATTTGCAAAAAGCATTTTAGACCACGAGGTGAAATGAAATGAATCTAATTATACTAATGTAAAAATATTAATTTATTAATATAAAAATAAAGTTCGACAGAAACACAGTGGGTATTGAGTCTAACAAAAGAAAGCAGTCGAATTTTATAACGTGTTATCAGGTACGTATTTGGGTATACAAAGCATATTGGAGGATGTGCTCTACTGCCCTGTTGTGCCATATAATTTACTCTCCGTGTCGAAAATGCAACGTGCTGGGGGGCCATAGTTGTCAATCAGAATGGCGTCGAAATATAGGATAAAAGTGGAGGTATGTGTAAAAATAATTTGATGTTATTACTCTGTTTTCAATGTGTGTAATAGTGATAAAAATAGACATAAATAATGGCATGAACGTTTGGGACATTACTTATATATTAATAAAATATATATATTTTTTAGAATTAAAATCTAATAAAATATTTGAAGTCTATTATGAAATTGATACAATACTACCAACTAATAATTTATGTGAAACCTGTATAAATACGAAACAGAGTAGGCTGCCGTTTGATCGAGTTAAAGACTAAAGTTACATAAAAATACCTTTATTTATTGTGCATTCAGATGCGTGTGGGCGGGGCCTATCACTCCTTCTATAATTGATACTAAAAATTACTTTGTCCTTTATGTTGATCAGTATACTCATTACTGTGTAGCATATTTAATTGCATATAAATCTGGCGTCTGATTTTAAAGATTTTGTGGCTAGTAAAGTGAAGTAAGTCAAAATTTAATACGAAAATAGTTAAATTATATTGTGATAATGGAAGCTCCCTTCCATTTTATTTATCACACGAAATGAAGGCTTACTTTGTTAAAAAGGTATTTAATATTACTTAACAGTACCTAGAATTCCAAAGTCCGATGGTGTATCTTAAAGAATGGTAAGAACCATTACAGAAAAAGCCGGTTGTATGTTAAGCGGTGCAAAATAAAATAAAGTATTTTGGGGAGAAGCGGTATTAACTGCTGTTCATTTAATAAATATATCTCCAATTAAAGCTTTAAAATATAATAAGACACCGTATGAGAAGTGGCACGTAGAAAGCCTCGAGTTAGATATTTAAAATTATTTGGTTCAACTGTTTTTGTTCACAATAAAGTTATGAAATCTAAGTTCGATGAAAAGTAATGGAAAGGTATACTCTTAGGTTATAAACCAAAAGGTTACAAAGTTTGGAATCCTTAGAGTGAAAAGATTTTATTGGAAGGACGTTATTGTTGACGAGATTCATTTTATGAAATCCAGGCCTACGTGTAATCCTGAAGGGAATATTAAAAATTCTCAAGACAAAACTGATAGTGACTTTATGTTGAAATCAGTATCAGAATCTCGTGACTGAGTGTCCGAAATCAGATGCCTCTAAATCTGATATATGTAAATGACTGCCTTAGTAAAAGAATAAATAATCATGACATTAATGAGTGTGAACAAACAGTTGATGTAGAGTCAGAGTTTGAATAAAAACGCAGAAAATACTGATGATAGTTTTGGACTGAGAAGGAGTGTTAGAAGACTTAAAGATATTGCCCCTGTTTCTTACATCAATGATAATTTTAATGACTATCTAATGCATTTAAAAGGTACAATTGATTTAAAATTGTATTTTTAAAAGATGTGATTTTACCAATATTTTATGTGGTTAATGATTCTGACTGGGGTGGAAGCAATACAAAAGATAAAAAAAATATAACTGGGTATATATTTCAATTATTCGACCAGTGTACTTTATCTTGGTGTACCAAGAAACGAGTGTCAGTGGTTGCATCTTCTACTGAGGCCGAATATATGGCTTTATATAATTAAGGAAGCATTGTGGCTGAAGTTATTAGCCGATAACTTTAATATTTATATTAAAAAGCCTTTAATTATATTTGAAAATAATAAAGGTTGTATATTTATATAAATATTGCAAATAACCAGTCATAAGAGATCAAAACATATAGACATAAAATTTCATTTTTCTAGAAAGCAGTTTGAGAAAAATGTAATAAAATTAAATTACATTCCCACAGGTCAACAATTGGCAGATGAGTTTACGAAGCCAATACCGGCATTTGCCTTTCAAAAAATGAAAAACAAATTGGGCCTTAAATAATTTTCTACATAATAACGGCTCAGTGATTTAATTTATTTTTGAGTTTGATTTTGATTGAATTAAATTAATTTGAAATTAATTATTGTAGATTAGTGACTTGATATTAAGATTAAAGTCACATATGGTCTGATTAGGTTTTTCTGGGTTTTCCCTAATCCTTGCAACAAATGTTGGGCCATTGTTATGTTTCCCAGAGAAAGACTGTAGTACCTTAAATTAATCTATTAATACGTAGCTTAAAGATTATTTTTTAATAATTAAATAAACTACATAAGCAAAAATGTAATCTTGTGCAAAAAGGTTGCATAATTATATTATGTTTATGAGCCGCTGGCTGGTAATAATAGAATCTGTCAATTTTAAATATTTCCTAATACTACAGTCTTATTAATTTATTACATATGGAGAATATATCTCTTTTGAAACGGAGTCGCTCCTTTTATTTTCCCTAACCTCCTACAATGGGCTATTCAACAGAGTTTTTAGTTCAAGCCGGTATTTGAGATTAGCGCGTTTAACCAAACAAACTTTACCTTTATAATATTAGTATAGATTAGTTATCAATTAGAAAATTAAAAATACTTCTAATAGGAAAAAAAGAGATCAAAAGGTTAACAATGAGGTACGAATAAACTATGTTTCTTCCAACAGCTGTTAACGACGCAGAAATTGAATTCCTTCGTGCTACTGTGCTTGATATTTTTGAAAAAATCATTATACGTACCTTGATTGAAACTAATATTTTAAGGATACATAAATGAAGAGTGATGTAAATAATATAATTTTAACAAAAAGTGCGATAACTAAACCGCGTTCCCGAACTACCCGCGTAATCGCGTACGCGCAAGATTGAGACAAGTGACTTATGTCTTTGTTTGCTTTTGAATATGTCCGAAGTAAAGCCGGACGAATTCAAACGCCCGTTTCTACTGCGGTGTTTTTTAAAATTCCAGTGTTGATGTTTTCATTTACGTACCAGATTATTTTAATTACTTAGAAAATTTTAACACAGACTTGTAAAATATGCTCGTAGATAAGCTTATTTAAAAAAAAAAGCATTTTTACATAAATGCAGATGTCTGTATCTACTTTGCTGCCATCGATATTATTTCTGATCTTCTCCATTCGATTCATATCTATATATGATGTGTTCTATCCACTGGGTCATCTCTTCTTAGGTTTTTTCTTTTATTATTGTTTATACTTTTGTACACAATAAATAAACGAATAAAATTACATATTATAGTTATTAATAACAAAAAACGCTCATAATATAATATAGTACCTCGACAATTATGTTTCATATTATAATACCTACTCCACACTCACAATTTCGGCTGACAATTGACTATGCAGCGCTACCATGATAACAGATGCGGTTCGGCGATATTAATAATGTCTGCCCTTATGTAAAAATCAAATAAAATGTTTGCTCGTCAGTTTCCTAAATGTATGTACCTATACGTATAACATAAAAATCTGATTATTTTGCCTGAACAAACATTACATAATACAGTGTATGCGAGGACTTATCGCATATCCTTAGGTAATATCAATTGATTTATGTATGTGTCCCGATAATATTGCTTTCATGAATTTCATACTTAGCAGTTAATTGTTTTTTATGTGAAAACCATTACTTACTAAATAAGGAGAAAGTAAGCGTCTGCAAAACGGAAGCTTCCACTTTCTCCATTTCTTTTTTTAATTTTCTTTTTCTTTTTCGAACAAAGACGAGACTAATTTTATTTATCATAATGAAGCATTAAGTATGATATGATAAAATCAATTATGTTAATCATTTTGATTTTATGAACGTTAAATCGTTTTCAATTTCTGTATTTTGTATCCGAAATTTTAATTCTGCGTCTAACGTCCAGTCATAATTATATTATACTCATGACTTGTCGGAGGTGACATGACTCGAGGAGACCTGCATGTGTCGGATGATATTCTGCCATATGGTCACCAAATCGCGCTGAAGCAGCATGGCGTAATATCCTCTAAACAATTTTCTTAGCAGTTATTGAGGTCTCAGTTTCGTTACTTCCAATAATATTATAAATAAGTGAAGTAAGTGAAATGGACTGAATAATATGGTACCCAAAACTTGCCGCCTCTAACTCACATTGGGGCGAGGCCGCGGCCGAGAACTAATGGACTACACATCATCTAAATGTTATTCAAGTCACGCCGTAATAAAATTAGATAATAGTATAGAAATCCATTCATTCCATTCTTTTAGGAGTAAAATACAAATCTGAAACACCGACGGTCTTATTTATAAGCATTGTATAGTGGTTAATCGACGAGCCGGTTGGCGTGGTTGGTAAGATACTTGCCTTTGACGCTGCAAGTCGTGGGTTCGATTCCCACCCAGGACAGACATTTGTGTGCATGAACATTTCTGTTTGTCCTGTGTCTGGGTGTAATTATCTATATAAGTAAGTATTTACCAAAAGTAGTATATGTAAGTATATCAGTTGTCTGGTTTCCATGGCACAAGCTCTGCTTAGTTTCGGATTAGATGGCCGTGTGTGACTAATGTCCCAGGATATTATAACTATTTAATAAAATAATACTCTCTAGTCAATAATGACAAAAAAAAGCGAACTAAGGGTTTGACTAATCAGTGAGCTAAGCTAAGCAACGTTTTTAAGTAAGGCTGTAAGTTAATAACAGCGTTTTAAGTAAATAATACATATGTACTTATTTTGACTTATAAATCAACACATCTATACAACACGCTTACACCGTATGTAAGCTCATAATTAGTTAGTTTTCTATTCATCAGTTATATTAGGTTTTCATTAGAGTAATATGATGCTTAACTTACGTCAGAGAATTAACCTATATGGAAATATGTTTATGGCCTCAAGTCCCTGCAGCGTCTATCTGTATTTGTGCGATAATCTCACGAATGTTTTTACTAATAGATAGTTCGATTCGCGAGGAAACTTTTGTGATATAGGCCGAGAGTCGGTTAGTTTCTCAGTGAGTGAATGAGATTGAAAAATATGCATTAGTAACAACAAAAAAATAACCAGTTATAAAGAAAACTCTATTGATGTGGAACGACCCGCTATCTAACTTTCACTCAATCAAAATTTCTTTTATTTTCACGATTCTATGCTGACAAAGTGAACTTTTGTCGAAGTTTTTTCAAGCGTAACGTGAAGGCAGATAACGGTAACAGATACCGAATAGGTACTGTGGCCAATTTAGTTCACCGATTAGTACTCATTTAAATTGTATCTGTGAAACATATTTCATTATTACACTTCATTTGCTTTTACTTTAAAAAAATGTTATATTAAACTAGTAGTCGTTTTGTGTCAAGTCGTCATAATAACATAATAAGCCTATAATATCCGGTCGATTGGCAATTCATACAGTATTTGTATATAATACACAATATTTGAAAAAAAAAAAATCATAATTTTAATATATATATTCTGTTTTTGTTTTATTTAATTATAACTGTGTTTTATTCAAATATTAAAACCGAATTGTTTTTTGCCAGACTTTCATCTCACGGTTCAATCTAGTTGGTTTGATCGACATTACTGTATACCTGGTATGTACAGTCACTCAGCCTGTAATCAATTTCATAGCGGCGAGCGGGAGCAAATGCAGTCGCGTGTTGAGCATCCGGGGAACAAGATGCGCCCAACTCAACAGCTCTTGCCCGCTATCGGGTTCACTTGGGCAATCGTTCTTATCTATGTTTCGTTACTGAGTCCGGTAAAATGTGATTATTGCGATGAACATGAGAACCGGTTCTGTGATATATTGAGGGAATACATCGAGGGTAATTATTCAAATTATATATTTAGATTTTTATTATTTTCAGGTATTTAATTGCTTTGCGATTGTGATTTTAGCTAAGTTGTTTAGACTCCTTAATATTAATAAACTAATAATACTTCAAATAGAAAAAAAAAATTATAAATTCAATTAATATTTCAAATTCAAACCGCGTTTTGTAAGATTCCACTGTCAATTCTAAATTATGACTTGCGATTGAATTATTATTTATGAATCTAATGCTAAAATATATTTCATTGCTTATAATATTGTTTGATTTTTAAATAAACGCCTACGTCGAAAAATTCATATAACATTGCGAATTTATAGAATTGTACGATATTGCAAAATGTTGTCCTCGAGGAGAGACGGACAATTAGAGCATCCAGAAACTTTTTCCCTTGCTTTAACAACTTTCTTAACTGCATATCAGCGCTTAGTTTGCTTTTTATCTATAAATGACTAATCTTTCATTAAATTATTTCGTTGCTACTATTTTGTTACTAATGAAATTAAATAATAAAGCATTTTGAAATATATTAGGTACTAGACACTAAAATCAAAATCTAGTATAAAAAAAATATTTAAAAAATGGTTACTATAAAAAAAGTCTTATAATAATAAATATAATTATTTAAATAATATTATTAATAATATTTATGCCCATTTATCGGAAAAGCTTTTACAGACGAAATACGAAGACGACGAAAATAAACATTTGCTGGATATTCGATATTGGGCATCACGTTTATGACGTTATACGACACGAATTGTCAAAAGTACACGGTGTAATAAACATGCCTTACAACAACAACTTACCTTATTACCCATCTCATTAATTCTACTAATAATATTTGTTATATTAATCACAAGGACCATAACATCTTAATTCCCAAGTTTGGTGGCGCATTGGCAATGTATAGAATGGTTATTATTTCTTACATCACCAATGTCTATGGGCGGCGGTGATCACTTACCATCAGGCGTTCCACTTGCCCGTCCACCTGCTTATAACATAAAAAAACAATATATTCATTGCGAAAATCGTTTCGGTAGATATGATATTCCAGATTAAGAATTTACACCATTAATTATTTCAGAAAAATTGCCAGTTCTATTCTTAATTATTTTAGGTGTAAAATAAAAATTAGCCACGAGCTATTCTCGTAATCTGCTTAAATAGCCTCTGAACTTGAGTATATATTTTGAGATGTTTAGTGACGTACACATTGGCGCTTCTCAAATTTTGCCGTTGACTTAGGCGCGACAAACCCGGGCCAGTCAGTAATTATTTTTTATTGTAATTATATATTAACTTCAATATATTTTAATATACCATAATATAAAATTATATTATAACAGAAACAACAACACAAGATAGACTGTTTATATATCTTGTGTTACAAGTGTAATACCTACTTTATATTAAGTTCCGATCATTGTGGACAGTTGGCTTCATTTAATTCTTAAATTAAAAATAATAATAAAGAATAAAAACAAACGTTTGTGCCAATCAATATGAATCGAATGGAGAAGTTCAGAAGTAATATTATGGCAAAGCTCCACAATTTTTAAAATAAATTAAATAAGAATTCAATGCCATATTTACTTCAAAAACAGTCAATTCAAGGAGTTTTCTTACATTTAATAATTGCGACTGTAGCGAATTCATAAGAGTAGGCAAAGTTTGTATGAACTTTATAACTTACAACCGGTCTCTTTCTTTTATTAATCATGTTAGTGCTTACTCTAAATTATTCAAACGAGTGTGTACAATGGCCAAGTCTTTGCATATAAGAAAAAAATTGTAGTCGCACCAAATAAAATAAAAATGACTTGTTAAATTAATAATGGCGAAACTGGTAGAGTCAAAAAGGACACCACTGATTACCATCTGTCCATCGATAATAAACCAATTACTTCTGTCCAGATGTTGCTACCATTTTTGAAAAAAAACTTTCCTGACATTCCCATTTCAACTACTAAATCACTCAATTCCTCTTCTACAGTTGCTGAATCGTTACTGAAAAACAATGTAACTAAATGTAACATTTGCTTTAACTTTAACAGTGTAAGTGTTAAATATATAATAAAAACTTTTAATTCATTAGATGTTAAGAAAACGGCCGATCAATGGAGAATCTCTATTAAGGTAGTCAAGTCAGTTATTGATGTAATTGCACCTTATCTTGTTATTGTATTTCATAATTTGAATAATTGTATTCTTAGTGGCGTGTTTCCTGACCTTATGAAAGGTAATTCCTATTTTTAAATCTGGTAGTACTTCAGACCCATTTCAAAAATTAATGCTCAATCAGATGTTAGTACATTTTGACACTTACAAGTTGCTACACAATAAACAATTTGGCTTTACAAGGGGTCGCTCGACAACCGATGCTGGTGTCGAGCTCGTTAAAAATATTTACAGAGCATGGGAAGAGTCACAGCATGCCTTAGGGATATTTTGTAATTTATCTAAGGCTTTTGATTGTGTACAACATGAAACGTTGATCAGGAAACTACGTCAATATGGCATTAGAGACACAGCACAGCCTGCTGATTTCGTATTTGAGCAATCGGATTTAGAGGGTTGATATAAATGGAAAGAGGTGCCGGGGCAGGTGATTAAGGATCTATTCTTGGTCCATTTCTCTTCCTCATTTATATAAATGACTTGGCCCATCTCTTAAATAATAAACATGAAATAGTATTGTTTGCTGATGACACTTCCTTAATTTTATAAATAAAAAGATGCTTATCAATATATGACGAGGTGAACAATGTTCTTTCTGAAATAGAACATTGGTTTAGTGTTAATAATTTACTATTAAACAGTAAAAAGACAAAATGTATTAAATTCACTATTCCCAACGTGAAATTTGTAAAAACGAAAGTACTTTTAAATGGGGGAAGCTTTAGATTCTGTAGAAGCAACAGAATTTCTTGGTATCATTCTCTCTCATATTAATAAATTGGCAAATAGATTAAGATCTGCAGCTTTAGCAGTAAAAAAAATAAGAATGTTAACATATGATATGGCTGTTGATATGGCTCGCCTAGAGTATTTTAACTATTTCTACAGTATTTCCATAGTCTTATGGCTTTGCACTCTGGGGTAATGCAGCCGACATTAATACGATTTTTGCACTGCAGAGGAGAATTGAAGAGATTAAGATGTAAATTTAAAGAAATTAAAATAATGACTGTCGCTTCTCAATATATATTTGATAATTTTATATATCTTGACGTGAAAATTTGACGTACTATTAACACCAGGAACAATTATAAACTTACAACCACTTTACAAGGGACATAACATCTTAGTTGCCAAGGTTGGTGGCGCATTGGCAATGTTTAACATTTCTTACAATGCCAATGTCTATGGGTGTTGGTGACCACTTACCATCAGGTGACGCGTTTTCCGCCTACCTATTCTATAAAAAAATATACTAGATTGCACAGGGTTAATAAGTCTTTTATGGGACAATGTATAAGCTTTTACAATATGATCCCAAAAAGCGTTCAAAAATATTCAATTATGAAATTTAAAAGAATTGTTAAGGAACGTTTGTGTGCTAAAGGATATTACACAATCAATGACTTTTTAGATGATTGCACACCTTGGGAATGAAACGATCGCCTCCAGGCCATTTCAAAGAATATTATTATGTTATTGTGTAAATAATTATAATTGTCAAAAAAAATATCCCGCTGAGTTTCTTTCGCCGGTTCTTCTCAGTTTATTTCCGAAAAGGTGATAGATTTATGACAGTCAATAAGCAAGTGTAACACTTCTACATTGAATAAAGATCTTTGTTTTTTTTTTTACTTCAAAAGTATTAGTGCCGTTGAACAAATGTTAAGAGTAAAAGTAAAAGGAAATACTGAAGTGTTAGAGAAAAGCGATTCCTTTGTATGACTTCGTATAGCCTTCGTCGCGTCAGATTCTTAGCTTAATATTTCTTTGAAATTTTTCTATAAAACTTTAAGCCTTATTTGTGCTGACAGAATACGTCTGTGATACTGTGAAGTATTGTCTGTTGATTTCTACAACTTTTATAAGCAGCTTTAGGTTATAGTGGCAAGTACCTACAATACAATATTACGTATTAAAACAACATTATACTAAAGTTGTAGATAAAAATAAGATACCCATAATTTATTATGATATTCATTTAAAATTAATTATTAAAATACATTAAATGGACACAACAATACAATGATAATTCATTTAATAAAAAAATTTTATTAAATTAATTTTAATACTGACACAACTTTGTATTATTTGTACCATAATTTTTTCTTTGATATTTTAAGATGCTCTTGCTCTTAAATAATGCTCTTACACATGTTCATCATATTTTAAGTAAATGCATTTTTAATGATAGTTACAAATCATCATTCGGTTAAATTTGTTATTTATTCATTTAACATCATTTTTCGATATATTTAAAAAAAATGATTGTTTGTTTGTCCTTTAAAACTATTTATACCATTGAGACGGGAACATTCGTTGTTTCGCGTACCGTATCCGCGAAGGTTCCTAGCACAAAGAAATAAGTTTTTTTTCTTTCAATACATGTTTTTAACATAAACTTTATATGTATGTAGACCCTTATTTTAAACGTGCGAACGGATGGAGCGAGGCGAGCTGGTAACTTAAAAAAATATTTTTTCGTACAAATAGAAGACAGCATACCTAGCGGCGAGTGGAGTAACTACGTAACAGCTGTTATCTCTGCGCCATCTGTCACATGCAATGAGAAAATGTTGCTACATTTTGAATACCCGCAGTGTAAGCTAGAGGGCGCCTGTTGTCTTGTAATAAATAATTTATTACAAAATAAATCGTTTTGGAAGGATTGAAAATCAATTAATAGAATCATTAGAGTTTGGTCAATACGTTACTCTTAATAAATTAAATTAATAAAAAAAAAAAAAAATGTTTTAAATTCATGATTCCATAGATATTTTTAAAGACTGATAGCAAACAATCTTAATCTTAATAATACTTACCTTTTCTAACTGCGAAAGTTATAAGGTTCACAAAATTAAGATATTACGCCATGATAATGTTTTTAAACAATGATATTGTATAAATAAAGGATATAAACAATAAGTATCGAACTAAGTATACTTTTGGCCGTACCAACTGTGTTATCAAACTCCTCAATAATATCTCAAAAAAATATTATTAAAAAATGCAAAGTAAACGGAAATTTTAGTTGAAAACGATTTATATTAATATATTATTTATTTTGATAAAGGTGATTACTGGAAGTCAAATAAATTGAATTAAAGTTATCGCTTACATTTTACCATTTTTAAACATAAAACGTATAGTTCCGAAAGGGACAATGTATTGGGAGAACATGGGGAGAACCATCTTGTAATATCTTAAAAATGAATAAAGTAATGAACAAAAAAGATCGGCCATGGCAATATCCGTGTTTGTGATATCGAAAGATACCGAATATAAAGTACCGAAATTCGGAATATTCAATAGTTGTCGTTGTTTGTTGGGATATGTCAATCCACGTTTGTCTTCATCATTTACTAGCTGTGACCCGTGGCCTCACCCGCGTATATCTATACTACTATAAAAATCTATTGGCTCTGTCTGTAAATATTTTTTTTCACCTAATTTTGTGATAAATAATCGTTTTATGACGCAGTGATTTACATTATACTATTTTTTCATTTTTGTCTGTCTGTATGTCTTTTTATACCTCAAGAACAGCTTGACCAATCTTGATGAAAATTGGTACATACAAAGAACATGTGATAGCGCAAATAATAGGCCATATATAAGATCAGTACGGTACCCTACGGTATCATATGAAAATTAATTTCATAGTACAGACAGAAATTCAAATGTACAGACAGAACCAATAGATTTATATAGTAGTATAGATAGATTATATTATATACGTTAGTACTCAATACCTCAATAGTAATTTATATACTTCAAGCTCGATTCATATTCTGTGACAGTGTGAACTGTGAACAGTATTGTCAAATTTTGTTTGTGATTGAGACTGAAGGGTGAAGCTGAATGTTTGAAGCTTGCAAGTGGGAACCGTAATCCGTATATTTACATTTGTTAGATCCTATAGACTGTTTATTTTTGATTATTTTTAAAAAGTAAACATTGTAAATTAAAAAGTTTTATTTCTATTTAAATATGTATTAAAAAGCGCGGGAGGCCAAAATTGACATTTAAAATTAATCGTCATTGTTTACAATTATTTGTTAATTGTTAGTTAGCTTCCAAAATCAATTGCGAGCGAACGTTTAATAACAATCAAAGCTAAGGTGATGCAAAATTCATTTGTGTGAGTGCGTTTATTATTTGATATATAAAACCATATGTGTGATGATCTCATAGCGACACATGGTTCACCGGGAGGAAGCGTGTTTTATCTTAGTGCTTGGGTGACGTTTCTCCACTGTTGGAGCTTATCGCCTCGGAAGCGGGACCGCCTATGTGGGGCGATATAAAACGTTTTATTACGAACGTTGCCGCCACCGGCCCCAATTTTATGAGTTACTGGCTCATTTACTGAAGTCCATTGAACTCGTACTCGTCGATAAATCTAGAAATATGAATGCATTTATGCTAGTACACTATCTTTTTCTCATTTTTGCTAGTAAGGCGGCGGAAACCTCTCCAAGTAAGTAATTATTTTGTTTTTAAGCTTGCGTAAATACCCAAAAAATGTATTAAATAAAAATAATATATATAAATCAAGTTATGCCTATATCTTATCATAGTGCATATGATTTTTGTGTAAATGTTTTAAATTAATAATTGGAATATATGTATAAAGTTTATTCAAAATTAGCTTTGTTCAATTATTCAGTATTGAAAATGTGCAAAATCAGCAAAGCGAAGGCCTACCCTAATCAGTGTTCGGCACACATGTATGTTTAAACAATAAAATTAAGAGTTATATATTTGAAGTAAAATTAATCATTTAATATTGTTAACACCTACATAATATGTGTATTATCAAATATTAATTTTGAACTATAATGTGGTAGCTGATTTCATACATACATGTAGTAAAAGACATCTTGCGAAAATAATTAGTTCCAATAAACCTCTTTTATCAGTAAAAGAGATGAATTAAAATGGAAATATCAAAAAATAATTAAATCTAGAACAACATTAATTGTTAACACTAATCCAAAAACCTTTGTGTATGTGCTAATAACACTTTTTCAATCAATTAATGCATGCTAATGCATAGAATGTGAACCATATTAATCACTAATTAATTTATACATAAGCAAATATTGTTATTGTTCTAATATTTAGCAAAATTAATCATAAGAATTCAATTTAATTATTGTAATAATACAGTGTAAACTAAAACAAGAGCAAATTATATGTCACAAATTTATAGAAAAAAAAAATCTTATTAAAACCTTTATATTTTTTTTTATATTACATATAAAATGTTCTTAATTTATGTTTGAACGAATGAAATATGATAAATTATATTCATTTTAAAACAAAGGCCTATTTTTATTAAATTTCACAGGTCCAGAGGTTTTGGTGTTTACCGTTGCAACTGAAGATAACCATGGTTTACAACGATATCTCCGATCTGCTAAAATATATGGCATCAAAGTTGAGGTTCTTGGAATGGGACAAAAGTGGGAAGGAGGTAATATGGAGTCCCCAGGTGGTGGTCATAAAGTCAATTTGTTGAAAGAAAAACTTGAATCGCTCCAATTGAATACCAAACCCAAGGAACCAATTATCCTTTTCACTGACAGGTAAGTTTGATATATCAAATTATGCAATCTTTACTTAACATAAAAAATAGTGTAAATTGGATAAAATTGAATGCTAGCTAAGTAAATAAATGCAGCCGAACTAAATATCTCACATTTCAATTTTTTTTAGAAATAGGGTAATTAATATGTTATTATTTAATTTCAAATCGAATAAAAAATAAATTATAAGAATAAGTAATGTATAAAAATAATATATTTAGCCATATCAGTCACTTAACAAAAGGTCAAAGGAGCATCTAAAGATTGTTCTAAAAAAATACTACTTATCACATTAATAGGTTATGGGGCAGTTTATACGAATAAGTATTTTATATGAAAAATAGTCAACAATGGAATTTTTATAATAAGGCTAAGAAATTACTAAAAATATGAAACTTTCATGTTTTAAAATAACACAAATAAAATGACTTCAAGTTGAAATTAACCAACTTTAAATTACATGTTACTGTATGAAAAATATATGTATAAGGTCCTCCAGACCGATTTCGGCCAGGGCGGCCAATCTCAAGAGAGATTAGCCAACTGCGCAGGACATATTATAGTGCACAAGTGTGTGCGCAAACACAGGTGCACTCTCTTTTCCTTAGCTCTCATAATCCGATGGGACGGCAATCCGACACGACCGGAAAGAGTTCAGGCGCAGGACCAACGGCTTAACGTGCTTTCCGAGGCACGGGAGTGTACACACTTCCAACTTCCGGACTCTGGGCTGCTACTGAGAATTTTCTGACAGAAAAACCCAATAACTATTTATTGGCCCGACCTGGGAACTGAACCCAGGACCACCGGGTCTGCGGCCTATCTAGCCACTAGACCAACGAGGCAGTCAATGTATAGAAAATATATCAAGACAATGTTTCATAATGTACTAAATTGTAGCTTATTGGATGTATTAACTGGTATGTGTAAAAGTCAATTAATGGACAATTTATTCTATATGGGAGAACCGTTGCTATTTCGTTTATAAATTAAATAGTATTAGAGTGTGCTACATTGACTGGGCATCATTCTGACCCACATTTTACAGCAACAAAATGGTTTGCTTCAATTAAGTAACTGAAGCTGATCGAAAAAGTAATGCATAAATTGTCTCAATTCAATTCAATTTGTTATTTAGTCATGTTCATTCCTGTAAATAATATTAGTTATTATTAAAAAATATTTAATTCCAATTTATAGTCATGACGTCATGTTTCTGGGGCAAATTGATGAAATTGTTGAGCGGTTCAAGAAGACAAATCGTCGTGTTCTATTCTCTGCGGAACCCTTCTGTTGGCCTGACCTTAAACTGGCTAAACAATATCCTAACACTAGCTCAACAAATCCGTTCCTAAACTCCGGTGCATTTATTGGTAAATAATTTATTCATTAATAAACATAATATGTATGTACATAAGTATGTGGACTTTGTAATCATTGTATAGTTAACATGATATTATCTTTGAATAGAATTTACCCTTTACAATGTTTTAATAATATTTAAACAATAAAATTTGAAATCAAACAAATATAATTCAGTTCAGTTGTAACAATTGGTGAGAATGTTATATGACATCATTATCATTGTGATCATTGTTACCATAATATCATGTGTCACATATCCTAATGTGTTACCAAAATGTTTTTCATTTATATATATATTAAAATTGCAAATATTTATATTTGAAGTACTTGAACATTAAGTCAACTATTGAACTAGTTACTTTGAGGCAGAGTTAGAATGCTCAGCCATGAAAAATTTTTATCCAACGACTTATTGACTGTCGTAATGATATAATACTATCTTGTTTATCCATGCAGGTTATTCACAAGAAATATTACAAATTCTTGTAACTAATAGGATCAAGAATCAGGATGATGATCAGTTGTACTTCACGAAAATTTTCATTCAAGAAAAATACAGGCAGATGTTTGATATTGGACTAGATAGTAAATGCACTCTATTTCTTAACTTGAATGGTGCATTATGTAAGTACCTACTTTAATTCTATTGCTTGTATAAATATAAAAATCATTCTTCACAATATATGTGATAAGTAAATATTTTTTTTATAATTATATTTTTTGTTTTTTGAAATTAAAACAATAACAGACTCTTATAACAAGTCCCCAAGATGGTCATTTGCATTTTTCAATGTTAGTTTGACACTTAAGTGATGTTAACATGGATCGTTTATCTCTGGTACTTAAAGCGATTGTGAATAACAGCATTGATAGCAAATGTTAAAAATGTTGTAAATAAAGTGCATTAATCTGCATAGATTATACACTAGTCGTGTTTTATGGAAAGTGAATACAAAAGACTACAAGAAAAAAAAGTAGCAGTCAAATGACTTTAGAAATTTTAACAAACACACAGAAGACCAACTAAACAAGAACAGAACAAAAAAAAAAGGAAAAGAATAAGTAAAACACATGAAGTAAAACCTAATTCATTGAAAATTACATTATAAATGCTCATGAGTAAGCCAATGTCTCAATTTAAACTATTACCTAAACCAATACCTGATTTTCCTTTTTGATGTTTCAATATTTTAAATACTGAAGACATATGTGAACGTGCATCATTTTATACTTTCAATTCCATAAATTATAACTATTGCAAATGATCATTTTGTTGACTCAAAGCGCTCGGGTTAAGAAGCCTTATATACTAGAAACTTGATTAATGAGGCATAGAAAAAATCTCTATTTGAATATTGTAACTTATTTCACATATTTTTTTTCGCTACAAATAGCTGACGTTGAGCTTGTGGTCAATTCTACTGAAGAATGGCCTTATATTAGAAACAAGGCGTTCAATGAGCGGCCTCTCATTGTGCATGGAAATGGTCCATCTAAGCTGATGCTTAACCATTTTTCCAACTACCTGGCAAAATCTTGGTCGGTCATAGAAGGTTGTGTCATGTGCAAGGAGAAGAGGATTGAGTTGAAGGTGAACTAATTTGTTGTAATAAATAAATTTAATTAACAAATTTAAACCCAAAAATAATATCCCAGTTTTACTTAGTGATTTACTATAAATTAAGAAAAACTTTGATTAACCAGAGTCTCACACATGTTATGTTTCTTACATGTACTGTTTGTTTCCCAAATAAATGAAAAGGAAGATTTTGTGATAATAATTAATCACTATTTGTAAAGAAATATATTTAAATATCATCAATTATTTTCTTTAGGAGGATGCTTTACCAGTAGTAATGTTGTCGGTGTTCATCGAACAACCTACACCCTTCCTTGAAGAATTTCTTCAACAAATCGACGAAATAGACTATCCGAAGGAAAAAATACATTTATTCATGCATAATAACGTAGAATATCATGAAGCTGTAGTGGATAAGTATTTTCAAGCACACAGCAGCCAATATTTCACCGCTAAGAGGATTTCTCCGAGCGATTACCAGTCAGAAGCTGAGGCCCGGGATATAGCCAAGTAAGTTTTAATTTGCTTAAGTGTTAACAACACTTAAAAAAAATGTTTTAGGCAGGAGCATTCTTTCGATTCTATTCATATATAATTAATTAAATTTGTCAACTATTAAATGTTATTTATGTACATATGATCTAAGAGGATTAGTAATTTTTGTTTAAAATCAATATTATTTTCTGAAATATATGAATTAACAAAAAATTAATACATTGATTATAAACCCGTCTTTAATATTTCATTAATAATATAATTGAAACTGTTTCAATTGAAATTCGAAAATAACAATAATTTCGTATTAATGAATGGATAACCTTTTCATAAATGCCAATTATAAAGTCATTTATCATTTTAGTTTCAGATATATAAAAAATATAAATAATCTATTTATAGTGGTATTAGAATGTTCCACAGGTAATATATAAATTTCTAAGAGTTTGATATAAATATGTTAGAAAATTATTGTTTTTATTTTCAGAAATAGATGCGCGAACACCGCCTGCGATTATCTGTTCTCGATTGACAGCATAGCCCGGGTGGAGCCTTCAACGCTCCGTTATTTGCTGTCCACTGGCTATGACATCGTAGCTCCGATGCTACTGCGGCCCGGCCAAGCCTGGTCTAACTTCTGGGGCGCTATTAATTCCCAAGGATATTACGCTCGTTCTTCTGACTACATGGAAATCATTAATAGAAATAGAATGTGAGTGAAAACTTCTTTATTGTTATAACAAATATGCATTTAATATATTTTTTGAATTTTAAACTTTGAGTACAAAATGTAAAAATTGAACAACACATTGAATGTAATAATAATTAGAAGTAATGTATATGTATATATTTATTATATTACATAATAATATCTTCTTGGACATGTAAATATTATAAAGAATAGATTATTGTTAAATCATTAAAATCAAATCTGCTTTTTAAATTTTTAATCGAATAAAAGTTGGTGATTTTATTTAAAAAATCTATAAAAAAAAATATTTGTAATCTTTTTTTGATCGGATACCATCAATAAAACACAGAATGTATTCAACACGAGTTGGTTTTATATTTATTGTACGTTCAAATAGTCTGTAGATTCAATCAAATGCAATGGAGAAGTCCGTTTTGAAGGAGCGCCTGTCTATCGCATACATGTTGTCTGCTGTGCACTCGTACACGCCTGCGTCCATTTGGGTAGCGGGATCGATCTCGATTTTAGATTTAACGCGATCGTCGTCTATCAACCATTCGTGAATCTGAAATATCAAAATATACGAATATTGACGTTAGATGGGTCGCTTAGTTATGTGAAAGTTACACTATTGGTTATATACTAGTGTGAAAAAAGCTTTAGGCTCAATTGGAGGGGTGTAGTTTGGTGAAAACGGGCAATGATAGAATTTGTACATTCTAATTTAAAAAAATGTAAAAATATTTACTTTAAATTTGAACATGATTGCAGTCATTAAAGAATCAGAATAATTATGATTTTGAACATTTCGTATCGAATTCGTGATCCCCTTAGTAGATTACATAATAATCCCGAGAAAGTGCGTTTCAATTCCTGAGTTTTTGTTGATATTTAGACTTACAAAATATCTGAATCGATCATAAAGTTATTCATTAGATTTATCGTGAATAATACGTGATTATTTAATTACGTGCAAGTAGTGATGTGCGAATATTTCGACGCCATCTTTGAACCAAGTGATGTGCGGACGCGGTGTTCCCTTCGCAGTGCAGAGGAAGGCTATTTTGTGACCCAGAACGTACTCAAGGTCAAAGTGCGAGGCCAGCAGAATTTTTGCGCCCTGTTTCAAAATAAATTTCGCACAAGATTGCGTCATCGGTTATTCTTTAATAAAACTTTTCGCATCTAAGCTAACAATAATAATATACATTAATTGTTTTGTTAAGCATTATACACTAAGTACAGATCATATCGCTGTAGCCATACTCACATCGTTGCTATTGTAGTACCGGTCAGATTCGGGATCTCGGTATTTTCCAGTGATCGGTAGACCGATTTGTACCTGCGGGGAAATACGGCCTTAGTTGGATATATGGTATCAGTTTCTGTATTGTCAATTTCGCGTGTACCACCTTGGATTTGGTCCTCGAGCGTGTTCGTCCACGGCGCGCATCGCTCTCGAAGACGATGAGCAGGAGAATTAGTGCTGTAACGATAGTACGTTTGAGCAGCATGTCTGTGCGAATTAGGATAAGGTGTTAACTTTCCGAGAGTCTCTCAACTACTGCGGCTGGCGGCGATTGACTAATGACATAGGTAATGGGGACCCTTGTCCCCCTTCGGAGCAGCAACGTGATTTCCTTTGCGATTCATGCGACGCTCTGAATTGTTCGAGGGGTCATTGATACACAGGACTGCCGTAGGACGCGAGATTGTTTTTTTAAATTATATCGAAACAATATTATAGTATAGGGTTTAAAAAAATCTAATAATAAGATATAGAGATCTCAAGGTATTTTAAATTATATTCATTTAATAATCAAAACAAAATATCTTGAATGTGAAAGTAACATAATTTTTGATGCTCATTATATGAAATTACAACTAAAATAGTGGCTGATCGATAGTTGATCTTAGTTGCAATTGCTTAGTGTGAATAGACATGTTAAATCAAGGAGGTACGTCACGAAAGTTACAGCAAGGGTGTTCGGTGTTGTGTTTATTGTTCACAAATAGCTCCTAATCACCTGTATCACATCGTATCAATATGTACAGAGCTGTGTACGTGTTGGTTCTAGTACATTCGTAATTGACACACTTTATGAACCCTCGCTCGCGCTATTTTTTCCGCCAAGATGAATTTTGATTGGAATAGTTGATCTTAAATGTAATAGAAAGTAAGAATGTGTAAATGTTCCTCTGCTTGACTAAGACCTCGTCACGTTTTAAGAAGGCTTGGAGCTTATCCCATCTCGCGGCGCCAATGTAGGTTGATTGATACACATGAGGGAGATTTTCATTCGACGAATTCGCTGCTGTTTGTTTGGATTAGAATCCGCGATCTTCGCCTAAGATTCACGTTGCCTTACCACGGCAATCTGGGTACATTGATTTAGTATTCGAAAATAATAAATTACAGTATTATAAATAAAATACTTACAGTATGAAAAGTATTGATTTCCATCCCAGGAAAGTGAAGATCATACACTTATACGAGTAGGGTAGTGAATTATATTTTCATCTGCAAAGTCCAAACGATTGTAACAGATGCATTATAACTAGACGGAGTTATATTCGTTCCAGTGACCTTGGACTATTGTCCCCACTCTAAACGCTTAATTGCAGGGGAAATTGCTAGTAGTAGCCTAGTAGGCCTATATTTTAAAATATAATATGTGAATAAAATTGTATAATTTGAAGCGAAAACTTACCAAATATATTATTTTATAAATACGTACCTTTTATGAGTGTATGTGTTTACTTTATCTATCAACGTAATAAATGGTTAAAACGGTATTTTTTTTTCTTACAGTGGCATATGGAATGTTCCGTTCATAACTAACTGTTATTTGATGAAAATCTCAATTTTCCGCGGCAAATCTGAAAGGGAAGTCAGCCATATCAAGGAGGATATAGATCCAGACATGGCTTTCTGCGAAAGTTTGAGAAAACAAGTACGTTTCATTTTATTAAATGTCATTGACAATTCATAGCTACAGAGATTCTAGTTACTAGTTTCTTTTGTTAACCCTCCCGTGCCTCAGAAAACACGCAATGCCTTTGGTCGTGTTTCTCTCAACAGTTTTATTGTGATCGCAAGAGTGAGGGTATAGTTTTTGGGTGTTCCTCGGTTAGCGTACTCTTATATCTCGCTCAGGTGGCAATTCCCTGTTGAGTATACTCCTTGGCACCAAATCACATTCCATTATTATTTCATTCGAGGATGCTTTGTAAAGTTTTTGGAAACATTTTTTTACCCTTAATAGATGTCTAGCGTTTGACCGTTGTCTTGCCTGGTGTTAAGCATCGACACGGTCTACTATGTAGCAATTTGCCGTTAAAGCTATTTTCGTAAAATAAGAAATTGGACACGAATTGGCCATCCATAAAACTAATAAAATCGTTTCGCTGTAGGGTTATATGATGTACGTAAGCAACGAAAAGGAACTTGGGCATCTGGTCACTCCTGACACCTTCGACATCAGCCGTAAAAACCCGAACGTGTACCAAGTGCTGGACAACAAGATTGAATGGGAACAACGTTACCTTAGCCCGGAATATGTCGATAATTTTGCTGAAAATCGTAAGCATTTAATGGTATGTATCTGTTGTAACAAAATAATGTATTTATATAAACAATGGACGATCAGTAAGATATTTTTTAAAACTCGCAGTTTTTTCACAAATATAATATTTATATAACGGCCAGAATTTAACGTATTGTTATATTTTTAGCCGTGCCCTGATGTTTACTGGTTCCCGATTATGTCTCCTCGTTTCTGCACCGAGTGGATTGAGATAATGGAGGACTTTGGCGAATGGAGTGATGGATCTAATATGGTAATAATTTTATGTCTTATCAAGCAATATTTATATATTGCTAATATATTATTATAATAAATATAGGCCCATATTTATCCTCCTGACAAGTTAGAAGTATTAGTTGTGATTATTTTTTCTCGCTATTCTATAATAACGATCAATTTTCAAACAGGACCAACGTCTAGAGGGTGGCTACGAGGCAGTCCCGACTCGTGACATTCACATGAAACAAGTTGACTTGGACAAACAATGGCTATATATTCTCAAGGAATACGTCCGGCCTCTGCAGGAAATGGTCTTCACGGGTTACTATCACAATGTAAGTAACATTTTATATCAAAGGGATCCGGCCGGAGCCCTTCACGCGAGTGGCAACTACTCTTTAAATGTATAAAATGTTTAGCCTAACAGTTTATCACAATGTATTTATAACATAACTATTTCGATGTATTTCAGCCGCCAGTATCTGTCATGAATTTCGTGGTTCGCTATCGACCCAACGAGCAGCCCTCTCTGCGTCCCCATCACGACTCTTCCACATACACGATCAATATCGCTCTAAATACACCCAGTAAGACCCAATTAAATAAAACATATTAATCACGAAATATATTTACTAAGTAACATATATAATTTAATTGCTGAAATATTATCTATGATGTTAATATTTCAATCCATTGATTTAAAAATGATCACATGCACTGTACTAACAAAATGACTAACTAATATAAATTCTTATTCCTAAAACTTTACACCTGTTTTCCTAAACTAGAATAAATCGTGAGTGTATAATTAAATTAACACAAACATTATATTTATTAACAGATAAGGACTTCGAGGGTGGCGGTTGCAACTTCATTCGCTACAATTGCTCCGTCAAAGATACCAAGCTCGGGTGGATGTTGATGCATCCCGGACGTCTGACTCACTTCCACGAGGGACTGCGCGTCACGAAGGGCACCAGATATATCATGATCTCCTTTGTCGACCCGTAGACATCAGACACAATATAATGATATATAATCATAGACATAGATCTTACCCCAAACACCCGCTTTTAGAATTGTTCTAATAGCTTACTCCAAATATTTCATTAATATTATTCTATATGTTTAACTTTTAAGCAATTTTAACCAATATTATATTACGTTCTATAAAGGCGTAGTGAATATAACATACATATATCGTAGGCTAAGTGAACTGCATTTAAGATATCTTAAGTGACTCTACTTAAGCTCTCTATACTACGTTTTTTTTTAAATAAATATTTTCGAGATTTTATTTTTAATTTTAATATATTTTTTGAAATTATTATGATACATCGATGATTATTTCAATCGAATATTTTAATATATAGCCGTTACTTTATTTAGTATAATTTAAGATGTATGATTAAGTTTTAAATATTATTTGTTACGTGTAATTGATTCCTAATAATGAATACGTTAAATTATGTTGAATTTGTATACCAATTGTTGATTTCGGATTGTGCTGTTAAAAATTATAGGTTGACCAAAGATTTAAAATTTACTGGAGTAGTGTGTGATTATGAGCAAATAAATAAAAATGTAAAAAAAGAATGTGTTTCATTTACTCATAAATAAATGATCGTATTTATTCGATTAAACAATAACAATGTATTGACATAACCATCATGTGGAACTGGAAGAGGAATCCATTGCATCAACAGTTTCTTTGGTTTCTTGCGATTTGAAATCATTGAAAATTTTGTTCGGGTAGCGGTAATGTTTTCCGAAGGCTGATTCTGCGTACTTCTTGAATCGTTTATATTCACCTTCTTCTTTCTTCCACTCATTTTTATCAATGAAAGGAAACATATATTTCCCCATCCACGGAGGAACGAACTCGTCCATATAGAAGAAACGACGTCGCCAGACCCTGTGTGTGTCACAGTAATTGCCCCCGTTGCCTCCGATCCAAAGAGGTATACTATAAAAGTAAACTGCATATAAATAATATGGCTAACGATAAGGCAAATATTTAACCCTTTACCGCATCGTGGATCACATATGAACCAAACCGTTATAAGGTCCTCCAGACTGATTTCGGCCACGGCGTCCAATCTCAAGAGAGATTAGCCAACTGCGCAGGAGATATTATAGTGCACACGTGTGTGCGCAAACACAGGTGCAGTCTCTTTTCCTTAGCTCTCATAATCCGATGGGACGGTAATCCGACACGACCGGAAAGAGTTCAGGCGCAGGACCAACGGCTTAACGTGCTTTCCGAGGCACGGGAGTGTACACACTTCCAACTTCCAGACTCCGGGCTGCTACTGAGAATTTTCTGACAGAAAAACCCAATAACTATTTATTGGCCTGGGAATTGAACCTAGGACCACCGGGTCTGCGGCCTAATATCTAGCTACTAGACCAACGAGGCAGTAACCAAACCGTAATATCGTAAATACTTATAACTTTTGAACATATTTACTTATTTAATGCCGGTATTATGTCATATGGAGAAAGGCGTAAAAGCGATGGCCTCGCAAAATGTATCTTGCCCACATGAAATTGAGGTCTTGTGCCGTCGCCGATGGCAATATCTGTTTTAATGTCGTTTTCGATTTTATTTTATTTGCTGCGTGTAGCTGCTCTATGAATAACTGTGGGTAGCGGGGGAGTTTAATATCGAAATTCTTAAAAAATACTAGTAAGTTCACTTCAAAGAAATGGAATGGAATTTCTCCTAAATAAATTTGCAACATATTAGGTTTTATTCATACTTAATACAGGACCAATATTTGTAAGGGATATTATAATTTGAAATTTAAAGATGTTTGGTGAAGTGTACTTACAATATACAAATTTTTGAATAAACTCATATATTTGATGATGTTCGCGCTCCGATATATTTGGGCAAAATGGATGGTTTAAATAATTTGCCGACTTTGGTTGTATGAATGTTATTAATCACTTAAGATGTGTCTATGTGATTGATAATCTTGTCTGTTTTTATTTAAAAGATTATTTACATTATTTTGAAGCTACATAGCTGTACAAACTATTCAGAATTCTTTTTTTCCTAAAAATATGTACTGGTTTAAATATCTTCCAAATAAGTACATATGTGTCCTATAATGTTTAATATAACGATTTTTAGTTTTAATGTAATAGAAATTATGTAAAAACATGACAGAAATTGTGTTAAAATAAAACTGTTAACATATTACTTTATTCTTGACAATTATACTCGTTAATTTTGCGCTGCTAAGTCGAGCGGCACAGTTATAATATTTGCATTAGCTAGGTACATAACTTTATACTTACAGACTCATGTGTCTAAGTGCCCATCGGTAGGCATTTGTGTAAAAATAGGCCGATAGCGGATTGAGATGTGGGTATGGTTTGGCACTAGATAACCCGGACGCTAGTGCCACCACAGTTAGTCCCGCTTGATATCCATCGATCAGAACTACTAAGCCTTCTTCAACATTATCAATCGTCGGTAAGTTAATTTTCATAGATATTTCTGTAAAATTAGAATAATGTCAGAGTTGAACTAAGAAGAGAAGTGGCTATTGGACGGCAGAGGCATATGTTTGACGTGATATTTTCTTACTTTAAGAATTTAGATTTTAGAAAGTGACATAAAAGGTAACGGAATCCGATAATGACATATGTATGTAATGGTGAATGTCATGATACAAGAAAAGTATTAGATATTTGCGTTGGACGCTATCAGATAAGAGAAAGTCCAAAAAATGAATCTATGAGTGTATGACATGCAAAAAGAGCGTAACTCATAGAAGAAAGGTAAATTAAAGACGTAAAACATAATGTGTCGATACCAAATAAGCGGTAAAAGGCGAAAGACGATTATAACGTTTTGTCTACAACCTTCCCCCATTCCCTGCTTTCAACTATACCCTAATGGTTGAGGGATATCTTAACATCTCAACGCGAATATCCCGACCCAATGCGGGAGTAACGTCATAAAAAATAATTCTATCTCTTATGATTGAATTTATTCAGTTTACCACGGTGATAAATAAAATTCTATGCTAAGGGAAAAATAAACTTTTAAAATATTTGTTTTCAAAAGTAAACTACGAACCTGTAGTAGGAATCGAGAGATCGAGTCCAAGTCTAGGTCGCCAAAAGAAGGTGCCAGGAATGGCGCACTGAAAATTAGTAAAATAACAAATTTACCACAAGAAACAAGTCACATTAACAATGTAGACTGTTTTTAATTATAATTAATCTTTTTAACACATCTATAGTTTTAAGAAGTGTTTATGTGGGTATCGATGCATAAAAATGTATGAAATATTGAAAATTATATACTACAGTTAACGAGACATTTATTAATTAAATATATTGCCGAACAAAAACAAAATTTTCAGTAGAGATAGTTACTGACCTTTACTATGGGAATAGCCATGATTAACACTAACCAGACCATTTTTTCATCCATTTTTGTAGATAACATAAGAAACGTGTGTAAAAGCGATGCAATAACTTGAGCTTCTGCGACGATTCATATTGAAAAATACATATTAAGACGTATGTTATGAACACAATAAATTCCAAAGGCCAGGATATCGATGTAAAACACAAAACACACACACAAGTCATAATGTATAACAAACAATGTTGAGTACGTTTCTAAATTGTTATACAGAGACAATAACAAATAGTGATGATGATGAGTTAGATACTCAATCGAATAAAATGTCAAGATAAATTGGATAACCAATCAATACATATTAATAATGACGACGACGAAAATGAAAAACCACAGCATACTTATTAATGAAAAATAAGTTATATTTAATTAATGATGTACCGTGCTTTCTTTTGCGACACCAGCGCCGTACACATCATTAATCCGTCGAGCTGTTTCTGCAGCACTGGTGCCGAGGTAGAATTCGTATTCTTAAATATACCGAAAAAAAAATAATGAGGAAAAAACAAATGAATGACTGTTTTCAAAACTCAAATGTACTAGATAAATGAATTTATAAATTTGAATTTGGAATTTTTAACCAAAGAGGAGATATTTCAGATCAAAGTGGTCAGTACGACAAAACGCTAATTTCATATGTAAGGACTTAATATTATTGAAAAACAAATAGATCGCAAAAAGCGTAAGCTTAATCGAGCTGTATTATAAAACCATCTAATTATCAAGTGCGATAATATACACGGCGGCAATTTAAATGTGCCATGGATGTTTGGTTCTTAGGATTGGTGGGGCGAGCTTACATACTTACAATTTACTTGAAATTTGTCAAAACTAGTTATTTCTTTCCAGACGTAGACTAAGGACGTATTTTATGCAAATCATATCCAAAATACATTCTCTTCTTATAGGGTTTTCCAATAGGGACGCTTGAACTTTGACAGCTGATTGCGGCCATGTTGTTTGAGTGACAGCTGTCAAATGCAGTGTGTTATATTCATTCCGTCCTCCCAAACCACCATGGCAGGTTACAGTGTCGAGTAGCACGTGCAAATCATAAAATTGTTTTATGAAAATGGGTCTTCAGTTCGAGCAACGTTTCGCGCACTTCGCCCGTTTTACGGTCGTGATGATCGTCCTGCCGAGTCGACTATCCGTCGATTGGTGGACAAATTCGAGTCAACCGGGTCAGTTAACAATCAGCCGGTTCCCGTGCGTCAACGTAACGCGAGATCTGCCGAGAATATCGCCGCTGTGCGCGACAATGTCCTCGAAAACCCGCGGCAGTCAATTCCGCGTCGCGCACAGGAACTCGGCCTTTCGCAGACGACAACTTGGCGAATTTTGCGTTGTGACTTGAGCCTGTGCACCCGTACAAGATCCAGCTGACCCAAGAGCTCAAGGTTAATGACCATAGACAGCGCCGTGTGTTCGCTGACTGGGCATTAGAGCAGTTGGAAGTTGACGCCGATTTTGGCAAAAAAATCATCTTCAGCGACGAGGCGCATTTTTGGATGAATGGCTATGTCAACAAGCAAAATTGCCGTATTTGGGACGAGACCAATCCACACGAGGTTCACCAAGTGGCAATGCACCCGCAGAAAGTGACTGTTTGGTGCGGATTTTGGGCCGGAGGCGTGATTGGTCCGTATTTTTTCGAAAACGATAATGGTGTGGCCGTCACCGTCAATGGTGAGCGATACCGGTCGATGATAACCAACTTCTTTTGGCCTGAAATCGAGAATATGGATCTGGACAACATGTGGTTTCAACAGGACGGCGCTACGTGCCACACAGCACACGCTACGATGGAAGTTCTGCACGATCAAGCGCCCTTAATGGAAAACCCAAATTGGCAATATCGATTTAAATTTTAATGATATTCCTTCAAACATACATAAAAATTATCTCTTAGCTATTAAGAAACGTAAATTAAATTTTGATATACCTTTAGTACCTGTAAACTGGCCGGCGCGGTGGCGATCCAAACTAGAAGGTATATCTTCAAAGTACTAACACTTCTCTACCCGAAACATTTTACTTAAAAAACAATTAACGTCTGGCGGCCCTGGGCCTTTATACTCGTAAGTTAGTAGTTCGAAAAAGTTAAATGGAGTTAAAGCAGTTCGTATCGTAATACGGTTTTATTTTAGTTTTGAGTGTATCTAGTAGTCTACAGTATAGTGCGGTATTAAGCATTACTTAAAGATGGCTCCGGTGTTAACATATCGTTGATGTAGTCTTTGACTTTCCAAAATGAAGAAGTTTTATATAATTTGTAAAAATATTTCGAAAATGAGTTCAATAGCAACCTGAGCCCTATGACCCGTTTAATAAGTTGCTAAATCAACCAGAATTTCATTGACTACCATTACAAAACTGCTATCAGAAAGCAAATGCCATTCGCCAGAACAGGAAATTAGAAAATTTAAAACTGAGTATGGTACAAATAACTCGTTAGGATTGTTTTTGTTAATAATAATTTCATACAAATAGATATTTTTACAATAAATCCTATTTAGCAATTACAGTGGACAGCAAATATATCTAGTGAATAGAAAATCTTCAATTTTTGATAATTGTATAAAAAACTGAAAATGTAAAATAATGGTCGTTTTTGAATTTAGTACCAAAAAAATCAAACCAATTGTTTCGCGTTTGTTTTAGTTTTGCTATTAAAAGTTATAAATTTGGTATCTCAGCCTTATAAATTTTATTATTCTGAAGTCATCATGTTAAAACCCCGGAAAAACTGTTGGTGTGACTCTTTTTACAGTTCAGCGAGTACTCCACCAGAGTTTCCATGAAACTGGATCCAATCTTCGAAGACCAGGAACAGGCCGAACAAGGTGCACGACGGCGCTGGAGGATCGCTATATGGTGTCAACAATTTTGAGAAATCGCTTTCTTACGGCTGTTGAAGTACAGAATCATCATTTACGAGCTGGAGAAAAGAATCTGAGTACAGATACAGTAAGGCGGCGTTTGGTTAAAGCGAAATGAAAGAACCTTAAAAACCTACAAATGACCCAAACCTAGAAAGGCACCATAGAAACTAAAGGTTGAGTAGAGAGAATTGGACTCTGAATGACTGGTCAACAGTTATGTTTTCAGACGAGTCTAGATTCTGTTTATACAAGCACGACGGGAGGAAAAGAGTGTACAGAATACCGGGAGAGCGCTATAACCAAGCCTGTATAAAAGAAAAATACGGCGGAGGCTCTGTTCACGTGTGAGCTGGGATTTCTTCCGAAAGCCGCACTGAGCTAGTGGTGATAGAAAATGGAACTTTAAATGTAGAAAAATATGTCACTGAAATTCTGAATGACTATGTTGGTCCATTTTGTTGGACATGGGTAAGAAAGCCATTTTTATGCAAGAAAATGCCCGCCCGCATACAACTCAGATAGTGTTTGTCTATTTTAAAGAAGTCGGTATCACACACATAGAGTGGCCAGCACGCAGCCCCGACTTAAACTCTATTGAGCATGCATGGGATAAACTGGGACGACGTGAACGTCAGTGGAATTCGCCGCCAATCACCCTACGTGAAATGAAAGAAGCTCTAATAGGGGAATGGCAGAATATTCCGCAGCATCGACCGCCTCAAAAACTTAGTAGAAGGTATGCCAAATCGCATAACACTAGTATTGCGAGCTCGCGGAGGCAACACAAAGTACTAAAATGCATGAAAACGGCACATCTGTACCAATCTACATTTACGAAAATACTGTTTTTTTTTTTATTATACGCATATTTATTGATTTTACATTTCTTAAAAATAAAATTGAATAAAATTGCTTGAATTCATTTTTTTTAATTTTCATTTAAGCACATTTAAATATTTTTTAATTTAGTTTTTATTTCATAAAGCTGTACTTTTGAAGATTTTTGCAGTACAGTGTTACCTATAAGGATTGTATACTCTTGTATGACATCTACACTCTTTGTGAAATTCTTCATAGGTAAGCTGGTTGTAGTCAAAGAAAAAACAAAAAATAATATCGATGGCAGAAAAGTAGATACGGATATCTGCATTTTTGTGAAAATGCTTTTTTACAAAAATATATCTACATCTCTGTAGTAAAGTAACAGCCTGTGAATGTCCCACTGCTGGGCTAAGGCCTCTTCTCCTCTTTTGAGAAGAAGATTTTGGAGCTTATTCCGCCACGCTGCTCCAATGCGGATTGGTGGAATACACATGTGACAGAATTTCAGTGAAATTTGACACATGCAGGTTTCCTCACGATGTTTTCCTTCACCGTCAAGCACGAGATGAATTATAATCACAAATTAAGCACATGAAATTCAGTGGTGCTTGCCCGGGTTTGAACCCACGATCATCGGTTAAGATTCACACGTTCTTACCACTGGGCCATCTCGGCTTTTTTTTTATCTCTGTAGTAAAATTAATTATTTTTCTAAGTAATTAAAATAATCTGGTACGTAAATGAAGACCTTTGAATTTGTCTGTCTTTACTTCAGACTTATTCAAACGCAAACAAAGACATCAGTCACTTGTTTCACTCTTGTGCGTACTTAAGCGGGTATTGCGGGTACGCAGTTAAGTTATCGCATTTTTTGTTAAAATTATATTGTTGTATTGTTATAATTATATTGTATCCTTAAAATATTAGTTTCTATTAAAGTACCTACCATGATTTTTACAAAAATATTTTACAAACACAGTAGCGTAAATGAATTCAAATTCTGCGTCGTCAGCAATTGTTAGAAGAATAACTTAGTTAGCTTATCGTTAACGTTTTGATCTCATTTTTCCCTATTAGAAGTATTTTGATAGTAATTGTTGTGTTATAACATTTCTGTTATATTTTATAATTGATGACTTATCTATACTAATATATAAAGCTGAAGAGTTTGTTTGTTTGATCCGGCTAATCTCAGGACTACTGGGTCGTGTTTAAAAATTATTTTTATGTTGGATAGTCCTTTTATCGAGGAAGGCTCTAGGCTTATTTTTATTAATTATACGCGGGTGAAACCGCGGGGCACAGCTAGTCTATAATAATAATGTCGTCCTGACCGATTTCGGCCACGACGGCCAATCTCAAAAGAGATTAGCCAACTCCGCAGGAGATTTTATAGTGCACAAACACAGTTGCACTCTCTCTTCCCTAGCTCATAATCCGATGGGATGGCAATCCGACACGACCGGAAAGAGTTCAGGCGCAGGACCAACGGCTTTACGTGCTTTCTGAGGCACGAAAGGCTACACACTTCCAACCTCCAGACTCCGGGCTGCTAGAATTTTCGACAGAAAAACTCAATAATTGGGATTTGAACCCAGGACCACCTGTTCTGCGGCCTTACATCAAGCCACTAGCTAGACCAATGAGGCAGTCAAACTAATTTATACTAATATTATAAATCTGAAGAGTTTGTTTGTTTAAACGCGCTAATCTCAGGAAATACCGGCTTGAACTAAAAATTCTGTTGAATAGCCCATTTATCGAAGAAGGCTATTTAACATCACGCTATGACCAATAGGAGCAAAGCATAAATGAAAAATTTTGCCAAAATGGGGAAAAATTATTCCTTTTGGGAGCTTCCGTTGCATACGCTGCGAATTATTTTACTTAAAAAGTTCAAAAGAACCGTTCACGACATCATGTGTATCATTTAAGGAGTGAGTCACACTCTCACTATAGCCTTTTTTATGGTAATCAAATTTGTTCTAAAGTATGAATTCAACCTTTCAGTTTTAAAAGAATACAATTTCCAGTGAAGGTATCGTTTACAGTCATAATAAATAAAGCACAGGGAAAAGCATTCAAGTATGTCGGAATAGATTTAAGGGAATTCTGTATTTCTTATGGCCAATTGTATATTGCCCTATCTAGGTCTGGGTGCGGCGAAAACCAATACATACGTCTAATACCCCACAAAAAAAAACTAAAAATGTTGTATCTTACTGAAATAGTCTGCTTTTATCGATTTATTTAAGTTATACGTGGAACGTGGAACCGCGGTCACAGAGCTAGTTACCAATAAAACACTTAACTGACTGATTTAAAATAGTCTGATATTCTGTTAATTTCAAATACTTATAAGAAACCGTGATACAATTTTTTTATATAAATCTAAATCTAAACTGGCATTAAACTATATATACATTAATTAATAAAATTTAGATTTTCCTTGATAGTTGATCTTGTATAATTTACTTAAAAATAGATTTGGTTTTTGTCCCTTTTTTGTCCTTAAAGAATAATATGTAATTATTATGAATAAATAATAATTAAAACAGTATTATTACATATACATTATTATTAAAACAAAATATTGGCGTGGTTTAGGAAATTAAATGAGTTTGGACAGACTCAGACACGTAGATAAAGCTATGTAAAATGTTATATGCAAAGTAAATGCAGACATCTACAAAATTTTAAGTCTAAAAATGTTGAATAGTGTTTTTATGTCGCTTAGATCACTTTAAATATTCTTAAAAAATAGTGCTTCGGGTTGTTACCTTAATTTATTAAGTATTTTAATACGAATGAGCACTACTTTGATTACAACGAATAAACGGATATCAGGCAGATGTCTTCTTTTACGTTGAGGCTCTGAATAAGTAAGAAAAGACATCTACAATATTTCAGCAAAACAACAACATAGCGTCAAACCCGTTATACCATAGATAATGTTTTTTTATTTTTTTTCGTCATGGAAAAGATTATGTTAATCGGTACATAAATCTTAAAATGGTTACTATTTTTACTCAAACTGGTCTCCTGAAAAGTTGCTATTTTGTAGATGTCTTTATCTACTTTGCTGCCATCGATATATAATGACCGAAGCGAAAACTAAAACTTCGTTACATTCAAGCAAATAATGGGCTGAATTTTTACCATCATTCCAAAATTATGTTTGAATCTGGCTCCGTAGCCGCGTAGGTTCCTTTTACATAAATTATATAGCCAGTTGTAGTGACCATAAGGAATGGATTTAAGTTTAGAAACTTGTGCAAAAACAATAGGACTGACATACGAAGTTAACACTTATAGGTGATGTATGTATGTGTTAGTAATTTGGATTACCTCTTTGCCTTAGTGTGATATTGAATAGCTTTGATCGCAATTGCGTCGAGTACAAAAATGCATCTTTTCAATACCTTGTAATATAAATTAATTTTATTCATTTTACTTCATATTTATTTATTGTTTTTCTACTAAATTTAATGATACATTCTTTCATTAATCATCAATTTTAACGTTTCACATATGCTAAGTGTCCCGCGTGACTTCCACTATTTGTTTAGAAAATCTATAACAGCAGCGGAGAGATAACATTACAAGATGACTTCACATGTTGGAGCCTTTTCGGAAATATTATTTATTTGTTACATCTTTTTTTATATTAAAGTAATGTGTATTAAAATATGCACTCATTAAATATGTTTTAGGTGGCAAAGATTGAAGAGTCTTGCCTAAGACGTCAAAATCGCATACATCGTGGTCGATTACATACTCGTAATACTGATGAGATGCAAGGATGTGAAATCAAACAAACTTACCTATAGGTGTGGATGTACAATATTATTCTTAGGTGACTTACGTTAAAACTAACCGGTTGAGGCGAGAGGGGCACTTGTTGATGAAATAATGCTTCAATGAAAATATCTTATCTTTGGCTATGTATAAACAATTTAGAAATAAAAAAAAGAGTAAATTTCGTTGCCTTCACTCGGCATTTTGCAGAATTGTTGGTCAAAGTAGGAAATGGAGAAATGCCAAATGGTAGAATTAATCCAGACAATCAAAACCTTTGTGTTTTAGTAAATGATCGTCAAGAACTGGTCAACAATGTTTACCCGGAAATTAATAATATGTTCTTACACTATACTTTAGTTCAAGGAGAGATCTATTTTCATCATCACCTACTAACGATCTAGTGGGTAAGGCAAACGACCTAATTTTCTCGAAGATCCATGCACCAACGCAAACATACTACTCTGTGGCTACTGTGTTTGACCTGGAAGAGGCTACATTTTCCAACTGCATTAATCAAGTCTTCTGAATTGCACCCGCATATATTAGTTTTAAAAGTAGGGTGTAGTATAATTTTATAAAGGAACTTTAATCAAATAAAATTTTGCAACGGTACAAGTTAAAATCAATAAAAACGTCTATAATGGAGTGCATAATACTGAGCAGATGTGGAACTGGAGACATAGTGTTGCTACCATTAATACAATATTCAATGACGATCAATAAATCACAAAGTCAAACATTCAACGGTCGGGGGCTTAGATCTGAGTGTTGAATATTTTTTGCATTTTCAAAACTGTCACACTTATGCCAGCCTGAACTCGAGAAGAACAAAACTCCAGAATATTCTTATTTAAAAAAAAATCGAAGTAACAAATGTGACTATCCTGCATTAATGATTTTAATGCTAAAGTAAGCAATTGCAATAAATACCTACTGTTTACTTTGTCTGTTGATGTTTATATATTTAACGGAAAATTACGCAGTTCTGATGTTGAGTATTTTAAATTTATAAAAATGATTGCTGCCAATAATAAGACAGGTCTGCGGTGAAAAAGATTTTTTAATAATTGCAGGTCAAACGTGTTGGTGTTAACCTATTTGTTGCAAATTTGCTTGGTTTTAGCAACATTAATTCCATAGTCTGTATTTACAATCTTTAATCTGTGAGCAACCATCCTACACTCGGTGGATCATCTTTCTACAGTCTATGATCAACCGTTTTATAGTCAGTCTGTGACTGAGATCAACCAGAATAATAAAAAAAATAAACAAAAATGGCGCGCTTTTAGTGATATTATTCACGTGTGAGAAAAATATTGTATATTTTAAATATGGCTTCTCGGACTTGCAGAAATATTCCGAATATATTTTGCTACATATGAGGACAATACTGTAGTAAAACAAAGACAAAATATAAACGACTTTGTAAAAAATGCCTACTACGCTTACTTCGGCTTGAGATTATGCCATGAAGACAAAATTCCGCATAAAGTATGCCGGCTATGCGTGGAAGTTGTAATTATGGCAGTGGACTTAAGGAAAATCAAAATCATTGTCTTTTGGTGTTCCTATGTTGTGGTGGGAACAAAGTAATCATATTGATGATTGCTATTTTGGCTTGACCAATGTGACAGGATATAATTTTAATAACCGCGCCAATATAGTTTATCCCGATGTTTCGTCTGTAACAAAGCCAGTACCACAAGGACCCGAATTACCCATACCAGTACCTATTAACACTAAGAACTTCATTGACTGGCAAATAAGAACAAAATTACAAGTTAGGGTAAAAAAAATCATTAACCCGAATTAGATAGACCCCGATAAAGTACTGCTTTCACCACTTCATATTAAACTTGGTTTGATAAAACAATTTGTTGAAGCATTGCCACAAGTTGGAAATACTTTTTACAGTAGTAGTACCATGCTGCATACCTTCAGGTTGCAGTGTTCCCCCCCCCCCCTATTTTAAAGATAGTGCAGACTTCGGTTTTGTTACCTCAGGCCGGTACCATTAGCAACTGCGGTATAGATTCCCTCTCGGGGCATCCATGTTCAGGACACAGATATACAGTGGTGGTCATATAATTAGAAACACTTCTTATGAATAAAGAAAGTATAACTTCAACGTACAAATGTTCGTAAAAAATATACACATTCAATAATTAATAATTATGCAATAATATAGCCACTCAAATAAAAAACTCATTAAATGCATAAAATATAAAACAGTAACAAGTAAGATATACTTTTAATTACAAAATGAGTCTTACACATGTAGGTGTTTATTTTCTGTGACTGGCCGCTTGGACGCCTAATTAGAAACATTTAAAAAAAGCATCCATAGCTCGTTCTTTTTTTGAAATTGGAGAATAACATTTCTTTTTCTATTATTTTGGCGGCAATTCAAAATTTAATCTGAATTTTATTTTGTTCAAAATGGGCAAAAATAAAAGTAGTGACGCGTCAACTAGGCAAATCATTGTTAATTTATATATAGATCATAAGTGGGCGTACAGAAGAATTAGAGGTACCGCTTCTTACCAAGCAACACCGAGAGAAGCGATTATTATTCACTAAAAAATATGTTAAATGGACGGTACGAGAATGGAAAAATGTGTTATTTTCAGATGAAACAAAAATAAATATGGTAAATTCCGATGCAAAGCGCTATGTTAGACGCCCTGTAAACAATGCTTTTCATTATAAATACACAAGGAGTATAGCCAAGCGCGGTGGCGATACAATGGATCAATGGCAATACAAAAATATCTTAGAGCACACAATAATTCCCTACTCGGACGATCATTTGCGTATAACCTAGATCTTTCAGCATGACAATGACCCTAAACACACGGCCAATAGCGTCAAATGTTTCCTTAGCGAACAGCGTATATCCGTTTTAGACTGGCCAGCAAATAGTCCGGATTTAAACCCGATAGAAAATCTCTAATATATTGTTAAAAAGAAAGTCTAAAACAAACGTAACACCAGTCAAAACGAACTATATGAAGAATTTGTTCCCATTATGACAACAATTTAAAAAATTGTTGTCACAGTGGGAAGGTATATAGACGCAGATAGGGCATTAAAGCCAATTCCAGATTTATAATTAGATTTATACAAAGGCAATACGTCTGATGCTAATCATTATAAGGCTAATATAAGACAATATAATTCAGCATTCGCAATGGCATCCATACATTCTAACTTGACCACATTCCCTCCAGGAGTTGTCACTTATAGAGTACAAGGACAAATTTATACAAAAATTGGATCTTTGTTTCCGTTGCAAGGTCATAAACCATAATACAATCAATTATACATAATTGAAGATGAAGCAGCATTAAATGAACGATTATCTAATTCTAGAAATAATATATGTAGAAGCAATATAATGAGATCCTTATAAGCAATGCTCAATGTATACCAATCTTTTTATCAAAATATACAAAAGGGCTGCTGCAATTTTAGCTAAAGAGGAATTAAAAACAGACTCAGAAAATCGACCCAAGCATTCGGTATCAATGCAGTTTTATATACATTAATCTGTTGATTTGCGTAGGTATAACATTCCATCAAATAAAGAGGTAGCGGTCATCTTTGTAGGAGAAAACGGTGAACCTCCATTTAACTACACTAAAATCAACCAGTCCCAATATTGACCCTTTAGCCTTTCCTTTACTTTTTTCTAATGGAGAACTAGGATGGCATGAAAATCTTCAACACAGAGAAGAGAGGCGAACTGCTCGAAGCTGCCTGACAATGTTACAATTTTATCGGTATAGACTTGCGGTTCACTACTGTGTAATCAAATACAGCTCAGAGCCGAAAATTATAACAATTTAATGGATAGCCTGTACAATAATGATAGCGAATCGGGTCAAGGCATTGGTAAATATTGGTTCGATTGTGATCGTAGGTGTCACGAGATTTCACGAATAATTCCAAACAAGAACAGCGTTTAGCTAATGACAGCAACCGTCACAAAATCTCATGATCTGTAGTAGTCTGTCTATAAGAAATGTCTACAACAGATGAGGGTATATATTTCTAATAACGTATCTATCTCATACTATAAAGTCAAGAAAGACAATTACTTTTGTGTGCCGACCGCATCCACAACGATATCTCTAGAAACGGATGAAGAAAGAGTCATGTCTGCATCTGCAAGAGTACAATCATGCACTCGCCACGAAATTTCACTTTCGTTCTGTAGATACGTATAAGAATAATCCGTAAACGCCATAAAATATTACGGATGTAGGAGACATATGAGTAGCATGACTTGCACTTATCTGAAACCCGCAGTGTGAGCGATGATAACGTTGTAAACTTTCTTGTAATTTATAAATTATTTTTTAAATCGTCAGTGCCTCCTATTTCCATGTATTATTCTTTTGTTTGAATTCCTGCTTTGCGAATGGTGAATGTGTGCAATTGTACAGTAGAGGCTATTGTAAAAATAAGTGTGCCCAAAAATGGCAATACAGATAATTAAAGTGCAAGCAAACACTGATATAATGATAAAAGCAAGGTTTACAGAAGTTTTAAAACGTCTACTAATTTACTGATTTTGTTTGAAGATTATATTTCTAAAACACCTAATGTTTTTGTGATACAGATACAAATCTATATTTTATAAAATAATTTAATAAATCGAACGTAGAAGCAGATCCTGGTTCGGTAGGTCCGGTCCGTTTCTTAATCGATAAAATATAAAATGAGAAAATTAATAAAATATTTGTTTTGTCGTTCTTGTATTTTAGTCAGATTGTCAATGAAAGAGGGGGTATTGGATATAGGTCTTACTAAATGTAAGGTCGCTAATCTTGGAACTATTATTCCCGGTCATTTTTAAAACTTTTTTACAGCTTAGATGCCGTTTAAGGTCAAATGTAATTACCTAAATAAATAATCTTGAATTTTTTTCTTGAAGGTAGCTAAGTTAAGATTTTGTTAGCGATTGAAGCAATAGGGTAATATAAAAATAGAGACATTAGGATACAGAATAATATATCTTAGTAATACCATTTTCTTCTAAGGAAAGCTATAAATATGGCTGTCGTCGGTTTAAAGAAACTAGCATGAATATTTTATTGTTATTTATTATTCAAAAACAAGATTCAACGATGGTAACGCAGAGGGGAAAAAACTCTAAAATTCTTCAAGAAGAGTATGAATTTATCTGAAAGCATAAGCAACATACTATGTAAAGTACACGGTACATGTAATTTAAGCTTTTTGTTGGTTGGCCGGTTTTGGCTTAACATCTGCTGTTGTATATGACAGTGTATCGTTATGTAATACACGTAAGCAACGTGGTCAGTATCGCAACCCATACACAAGTGAAGAAAAAATAAAAATATTCGAATCATGCTATTAAAACAAGAATAAGCTATGTTGTTTTTCAAACTCAAAATGGCCGAAATCTATAATATTTGATAAAAAATTTAAATCATCAACCTCTTACAAGGTTCATTGGAAAGAAAAGTACATTAAATGGAGACGGAACTCTGGTATTACATATATAAACATATATACATATATAATAAGGATCATTAACAAAACTTTACTCGTTGGTTTCAGCCATTCAGCTCAAAATTGCAAAGTTACGGCTCTATTGACTGGACTATACAGCTAAATAAATGAAGGATAAAGGTTTTGAAAAGTAATTTATTACAATAATCTAAGACAAATTTGAAAACAAAACTTGCTAATTTATAATTTAATTGCTAATTTGTAAAAGTAATAACAACGTTATGTTTGATAGACAATATTTTTTCAACCTCAATATACATCATATAGAATTTTATCTAAACTATAAATAACGAATATCTATGAACATCAAAATCTGCAAAATTGTGCGTCAAAATCTGCAATTTTAAGAACTATATTTTCTATATTTGATCGCTAATCGGAAATAAAAAACACCAGATATTTATTTTAAGTTTAATTAGCTCTATTAACGAACCATAGAGAGTATTCAAAGTTAACAAAAATGCAATAAATATATAAAAAATACCGCATCGTATGATAATATACAATATTGTCATTCCATTGACTTAAATAGAAACTTAAATAAGATCTTGGAATGGAGATGTTTTGTCTAGGAATACATCCCTTTAATGCGGATATCGTAAGCAATTCAAGCCGTTTATTGTAACCATGAAAACTTAATGAAAAATAGGAGGTTAACAGACCAATATTGAACTTTGTTTCCAAAAACTATCCTCGTAGAAGGTATTTTGATTATAATTATATCATTACGACACTATTTTTCTAACACAATTTTTGTTCAAAAACTACATTTTAAATATGAATCCTCTTCTATTAACATACCACAAGACATTGGCACTTAGCTTTATATTAATGTATTGTTAACAGCCTGTGAATGTCCCACTGCTGGGCTAAGGCCTCTTCTCCCCTTTTGAGGAGAAGGTTTGGAGCTTATTCCACCACGCTGCTCCAATGCGGGTTGGTGGAATACACATGAGACAGAATTTCAGTGAAATTTGACTCACGCAGGTTTCCTCACGATGTTTTCCTTCACCGTCAAGCACGCGAATAAGCACATGAAATTCAGTGGTGCATGCACGGGCTTGAAACCACGATCATCGGTTAAGATTCACGCGTTCTTACCACTGGGCCACCTCGGCTTTATATTAATATCTTACAAATATATCTAAATCTGGAAATACAAATAACACATACAAAATGTAAAATGTATAATCTATTTATAAGCTAATATTAGGTCCTTAGGTTCCTTATTAAGTAATTTTTTTATAAAATATATTTAATTAATCAAAGTATGCACCGTTTTTATCTATACACTTTTGCCATCTCATAGGTAGTTCATTGATCCCTTTACTAAAAAAGCCATGGGGGCGAGAATCAATAAACTCTTTGAAGACGGTTTGGACTGCCGCATCGGAGTTGATTTTTTTTCTTGTAAGAAGTTGTCCAAATTCCAGAAAAAATGGTAATCTGTTGGAGCAAGGTCCGGAGAGTACGGTGGATGTCGCAGACATTCCAATTGTAGCTCATTTAACTTAGTGGTTGTTTGTTGTGCAGTGTTTGGTCTTGAGTTGTCGTGAAGCAGCAGTGGCCTAGAGCGATTGACCAATCTCGGTTGTTTAGCAGCTTGTTCTTCCTTCATGGTTTGCAGTTGCTGACAATAGATATCTGCCGTAATCGTTTAGCCAGATTTTAGAAAGATGTAGTGAACGACACCGGCGCTTGTCCACCAAACAATCACAAGTAACTTTTTCTGAATCAATTTTCGTTTAGGACAGGATTTGGCTGGGTCTCCAGGGTTCAGCCATTGCGACGAGCGCTTCCGATTATCGTACAGTATCCACTTTTCATCACAAGTAATGATTCGATTTAAAATCCCTTCATTATTGTGTCGGTTGAGCAAAGTAACATAGCATTCGACGTGTGTTTGCAAGTTCGATTCACTCAATTCATGAGGTACCCATCGTTCAAGTTTTTTTACTTTCCCGATTTGCTTCAAGTGGATTGATACAGTTTTATCACTTACCCCGAAGCCTGCAGCTATCTCTGAATTGCTTTGTGATGGATCCGCTTCCACAATAGCCTTTAATTCTTCCTTTTCCACTTTGGTCTCCGGCCGTCTACGGGGTTGGTTCTGAAGGTCGAAATTTCCAGAACGAAAACGTTGAAACCAAAATTGTACCGTGCTTTCTTTTGCGACACCAGCGCCGTACACATCATTAATCCTTCGAGATGTTTCTGCAGCACTGGTGCCGAGGTAGAACTCGTATTCGTAAATATACCGATCTTTCATGTTTTCCATTGTGCGGTAATAAGCGACGCCAAAGAAAAAAATAATGAGGAAAAAACAAATGAAGGACTGTTTTCAAAACACAAATGTACTAGATCATTTATCTAATTTATAAATTTGAGTTTGTAATTTTTAACCAAAGAGGAGATATTTCAGATCAAAGTGGTCAGTACGACAAAACGCTAATTTCATATGTAAGGACTTAATACTATAAACAGAGTGCGAATTAGTGACTTTGTGTATGCGGAAAATAACCTACGGCACCTAATTAAAAAATTGTTTCATCATTTGAAAGATGCATGTACTTAGACATATTACTGTATATAAATGAGGTAAACTCATGCTTATATTCGTCAACTAAATCGAAAAATTTTGTGCGTTTATCTTCCACGGCGTGCGCTGTGTGAATTGTTAAAGTTGCACGAAAATAATAATGGATATGTTGTTCCTCATGAATATTTCTACAAAAAGCCCGCGACCGCATATAGCTTTCTTTTATAGATAGCTCACTGGACAAATGTATATTGTTAAACAAAAGAAAACAGTTGAAATTAATTGTCACGAGCTTAAAACCTTATCTTATAGATCGGTTAGCGAATGTTAATATTTCATTGATTAAACATCCTTATTTTACTCGTAATGAATCAGGACGGGTAGATTGTAATAAATACACAAATCACTTATCAAGCAAAGTATAAATATTCTACTTTTAATTAAATTACATAAAGTGTGAGGAAGGTGTAAAATAACGTAAAAAAATTATATCTTATAAAATTTCGTGTTGATCTTAAAATATATTAAATGTTAGCTCGAAAAGTTTACATTTGATATTTTAAGTTAATTGTTAGAATAGCGCTATACCGTTAAAATGGCTGAAACGCGAACTAAAATTAAAGTAACCATGCGGCGAGGCAAATCGATCGGTATTCAGTCCCCACCCTTAGCCATCTGTGCGCACTTCACGTTAAACATTCCTTGCTCACTTCACGCTCTTTACTTCATGTATGAAACGTAGTATCTATACGCATTTTTGTTTAGCTAACCCCATTAACAAAGATCTGACACTCGAAGGTCAGTCAAGCAATAGTATTTTGTCGACGGCTTTCGCTCTGTTTCCGAGCTTTTACTATACCTGCGAACACTACGCGCGTTTCTGCAAGCCTTTACTCAATCTGAGGTCTAAAGTCGTGGCATATTAGTTGTACTGAGAGTGTGATGCTTTGATTTGTAACTGTGAAAATTAATTGTTGTGTAAGTTATAAATATATCGAATATCGGATTAATTTTATAAATTATATACTGAAGCAATGAATAAATGATTTTTTAAAACAGTTGAGATTTTATCGGTGACTTAATAAATAATTGTGAAGTGAAATAGGTGACGTTCGATAGTTGAGGTTTCCGTCTTTTTCGTTATCTAAAAGAGGACGTCACCACGTTCCGTCACAGCAAGCTGCGTTACTCAAATCACTTTCCTTCGCGAGGGTCACCGCTAAGGGCCCGAGAGCAATCCGTTAAAGCAGCGTCATTGAGCCGTATAGAAGCCGGATCACGGGCGGGCGCGGTCAGCGAGTGCGGCGTTGGCGCGCCCGCCGGCGGCGGCGTCCGCCCCGGCTACGGTTATGAAGCGCTTTCAGCGGCTAGTGACGGAAGTGACCAAGATCTTGACGAGGCACCAGAGTACGCTCCATTCGAGATGGAGTTGTCAGGTGGAGGAGAGTCTGTCGATGGTCCGTCTTCACGCGGCTCGGCTAAAGTCAACTTTCCACCCGATGTTGAATTGGAACGCCGTCCAACGGGCACCTTTGCAGGCGCAGCGGCTGCGGCTTTTCATCGTGGACGTGGTCGCTCCATGAGCGCCTGGAGCGATATAAGTCGCTCTAGCATCAGGTTCGAGGAACGGTAAGTAATAAATAGAAAAATAATTTTAATTATTATTTTTGATACTAAAAGCTATAATTATTAGCAATCGGTAGAAATTTTCGCATTCCATAGAAACATAATTAGTTAAAGGGTCACAAACATGCGATAGAATTTTTTTGAAAGGAAAATTGTGTGCCACATTTATAAACCATAGTAATTCATTGTAGGGAGAGATCAGAGAGAAGGGGCATTAATTTTTGATTAAAGGGTCTATATATACTTACCATTTTTCATAATAAAAAGCATCATAAACATGGCGGGCATGGGATACACAGAACACGCCTGCCGCGATGCGGCATGCGCAGTAGAAAGAAGTGGGGGTACGACGCTTTATATGTCTCGAGTACACATGTCTCTTATACTTTATTTAAAAGTCATTAATTACCAAAAAACACCCAATTATCATAGAACGCTATCGAATATAATACACATTGATTAAGCAAGACAAAATTAGCAAATATTATTTACACTCTACTTCGTTACTTACTATTTGTTAAGAATATAATTTGTCAATCAAATCGACATTTGAGCCTGATTTTTATAATTTTTACTTTTTTTATTATTTGAGTATTTAATATAACCGAACTTTTTGAAGGCAATTACGAAAACATGGTAATAATGTTGCTTTTAGCATTTATTAAATATCTTTCTTTGGCTAAGTTCATATTCAGTAAACATTGAGACAAACTTAGGATTTTATAAATATATACTCATTATGATGCGTTACTGCGACAAATTGTAAAAAAATGGACCGAATTTATGGTAAAACTGCGTCAAGTGCTACAATTAAATATTATTTATGTAATTATGGATATAAATATCTGTTCATACCAAATTAAGATATTAAAGAGATATAATTCGAAGTTATGATCACACACGCACGACAAAAGCGCAATACATAGAACTCAATATCATCTAAAAAGTGTATAACCATCGAAAGTAACCCTGTATATATATTTAATATTTAATAATCCAATTTCCAGATGATTTCAAGCTTTACAATTATTCCTATCTCAAAAAGTTGCAAGTCGCAACACAACATGACCTCATTTTCATATTCTGCTAACCTAAATATTAAAGTGTGCTCACAAACTCGTCGTCTAATTTATCCGTATAGTTATCCAAAAGATTGCTATGATATTTGAAGAGCTTATTAAATTGTGTGTATCGTTGTTATCACGCAATCATGTAAATGTCAATATTTTGTTACACCAAGGCCGGAGTTACCCTATCCTATTCTTTAAAAATATACTCGTACAAAAAAATCTTGATTTTAGGACAAATTTCCAAAAAACGCAGAATAGCTTAGCTCAAACAAAAATTCTAGGCGGGAAATTAACTAGCATATTTTTTTAATTTCTTTGATTAAAAAATATTATAAAGTATGTTTCAATTTCGTTTTTGTAGAAATGTATTGAGATAAATTTTCTAACAACACACAAGATAAATCTCATAAAGAAAAAAAACATCACATAAAAGAAGTTTACAAAAGATTGAATTCATGCTCCGTTTGTAACTAAGTCTAAACCGTGATGTGAGCGATGTGATAGACATAATTGTCTTGACTAAAGGCAGGCAATTTCTTTTATTTGTATATATTGTTGGTTCCTCTATTTTAGTGCAAAGGCTAGTAAACTGTCACTCGTCTTAATCACATTGCGTAGATGGCAAGTTGCAATGACTGCTTTTTTATATAGACATTTTAGAAACAATTACAGATAATTATTTTGTACTAGTCATAAAAGAGAAACACTATAAAAGCCATTTCTAAAAATTTACATTATGAAAACGACGAATTCAACAAAAATAAATATTATTAATATAAATAATTAATTATTATAAAAATTTGAGGAAGCGCTCACCTCATTTAATAAAAAATCTACACCTTGTCAATACCTAAAACATGTCTACTCGCTACAAGTACTTCAAAACAACTTAAATGAGAACGGATATTTTAAAAGTATTATTTATATTAGGGTTAAGGTTTAAACGTCTGGGTAGGTACCACTCACTCATCAGATATTCTACCGCAAAACAGCAGTACTTTGTATTGTTGTGTTCCGGTTTGAAGGGTGAGTGAGCCAGTGTAATTACAGGCACAAGGGTCATAATATCTTAGTTCCCAAGGTTGGTGGCGCAGTGATGATTTTGTTTTTTTTAAAGAAATATACAAACCACTGTCTATGGGCGTTGGTGACCACTTACCATCAGGTGGCCCACATGCTCGTCCACTAACCTATATTAAAAATAAAAAAAAACAAGATGAAGTGTAACTATGATATGCACTTATATCACATTTGATTGGCAACAATTTAATTTTTAAATAATCCCAGATTTGGTGGTAGTAGCAACAATTCACTAATAAAAAAATAATCAACTTCACAACATTTTTAACTTATTTGCGGAAATTCAGCGAACAATAGTCAATGACACATGAAACGAAAATATAATGGTCGTATCTATATTTTTGATGTGCTACGCACGCAAAGTCGTAGCTGTCGATGACATGCAACAAATATCATAAAATATTCAGGTGCCAAAATACACGAGTTTTTTATCTAAGATTTATGTATGTTTTACGCACGAGGTTTATTATCGGGAGCTTTATTTCTGGGTAGTGATACATTTCCCAGTATGTAAATCTATGGTGGCAACAAATTCACATGACCAGTTTACATAACTTATTAAATTTACTACACTTACTATATTATACAACATACTTGCAACAACATGTGCAAATGGTAAAATAGTTTTATCAAAATGGGTGTTTTTGACGGTTGCTATGACAGTCCAACCGAGAGAAACTCAACTGACACCGAAGCTTAAGGTAAAAAGCATAGACAAATACGTGACCCTGAGTGGACCCTAGAACAGTTGGAAACTAACCCTAATTTTCATCATAAAATTATCTTCAGCGATGAGGCCTATTTCTGGATGAATGTGTATGTCAAAAATAAATTTGAAGACAAAGGAAATTGGGACGACACTAATCCACATGAGACCCTAGAGCGTCAAGTGCATCCCTAAAAAGTTACTGTTTGGTGTGAATTTTGGGCTGGCGGCATCATCGGTACATATTTCTATAAGAACGACGTTAGCGAAGCCAGCACCGTCAACGGTGAGCGCTATACTTACTACTTTTTTTGGCCTGAAATGAATTATATGGACCCCAACGACGTGTGTTTTCAACAGGACGACGCTACGTGCCACACAGCTCATGCCACATTGCCTTTTCTGAGATATGTCCTCATGAGCTCGGTCATCTTACGTGGAGGTGATGTGAACTGGCCACCGAGATCGTGTGATTTTTCTTAAGTCACATCGAGTAGAATAAATAATTTCGATGATATCTCTCACACAGTTTGTTTTATTTAAATTTAAAAATAGGAAGCGCTTAATGACTGTCCCGTTACATTGTGAACCAAGAGGAACAAAAACTAAAACATTTCCAAGCTACAAATCAAATCACGGCATAAAATAATTATAACAGGAATTCTTACTTTAGCACTACGATAAAAAAAATCGAAATACACTTTTTTATTGGACATGACTTTTAATCGTGTCGTCTGTCCTTTACACAACGCCTTTTAAAATGCACCTTCTATCGACCTATTAAATATGAAAAGATTGGACAATATTTACAGAACAAAGCATTTCCATGAAAAAATTACCAAATCAAATAACAACAGTTGTATACTAAACTAATAAGATTGATGCCTCACGGTATTTTTTTTTTAAATACCCAAGACACCGTGACGGTCTTGTTGTAGGACAAATATTATGAACGAGTGAATTAAACTTACCAGTAGAACCTGACAAGTACACCTTACAATGAACCTGACTTAAATAAGTAGATAAATTTGTAACACTTAGAGTAAGTAAAAAAAAATCACCAATAATTATTCTTACAAGACATAATATAATTGAAGATAGTTCACGTTTCACAATTTGAGTATGATCCAAAAAAGATTTATATCTAATATGGCTGTCATTTTAATTCTGGTAGCGGGCACGTTGTCCGCATGTATTGTTAGCTGAAATCGTTATTATTTTTTGTTGTGTCACCCGGTTTATTACATTATGCGAAACGTTATTCTAGAATACTGAGTTGAAGAATTGTTCTTTCAAAATATTATACTTGGTAGATAATAATATAAATTAAATGTATTTATTTATATTATTATTATTATTATTAAATATATTTCCACAAAATGTAAATTTAACGTCAAATTGACCAAAACAGCGTATAAATCAATCTAAACTTCCCTTGATTTCATCTCAAATCACTTTCAAAAATCCACACACGTTTTTAATCTAGAATAAATAAACAATTATTAATATTTATTTATATTGATTTTGCTTTCATGCCAAATTTTTTAAATGTATTTATATAAATAACAAAATTGTGACAAATCTTAATATAGTGATCTATTTTAAAAGTTCACGATGAGGTGCCTTATTTTGGGCGACGTACACTTGCCTAAGCATGTAAGGTCACCAGCTCGTTTGTATGCGCAACGTGCTCTTAGAATGTCGTTGAGAAAGATCCCAACGTCGTTCGAAGCTGAGGTGCGCAGAAGATACCTATAACGCGAACGTCTCACCTTCTCAAACAAATATTACGTGAAAATAGGAAACGTTGTTTCTTGAATTCATGGAGGCGAAGACTTATTTTTTCTTGAAAACTAACACGTGTAAGGACTTTCAGTATAAGTATAAGCGAAATGGACACACTCGTAATGATGAGTAGGTCAAACTTATCTTTGACTTTTGTATAAAATGAACAAATACCAAATTTGCAAAATATCCATTAAATATTATGATATATAGATTACTTAAAATACGTTCTACAAATAGAGTTTACAGTTTATATATAACTTATTACTTCTGAAGAGTTACCTCAAAAACACACTAATAAGTATGTTTTTTGGTTTGAAAAGTCACTTATAAAGATTAAAAAGAAAAAGTGAATGAAACTTTAAATAAATACCAAAACCCGTGCGATCAAATAGACAAACTATTGGAGTTGAAGTTTATTAATACTACCGAGCATCACATTAAAAGCAATTCAAAACACTTCCGGAATTTTGTAAATAGCAAATAAATAAAAACAATGTTCTTGCCATTTCTGTTTCTGTTGGGCGATACCCTAGCGACATCTAGCAAGAACGTGTGCAATTTATTTACATCCTATTTTTAATATATATTTTACCCTTTTTAATCTATGAATTGAAGTAGAGTAAGATGCCATAGTGGCGGGTGCGCCACCCGCCACTATGGCATCTTACTCTAGTAATGACGATGCATCCAAAAAGCAAAACGATGACGACGACAAAGAACACCAGGGAAAAAGAAATATTTTCTCAAACTCCCAGCCAAATTTGACAAGACCAAGTTTCCACAGCCCAAGCATTTTGCTAAGACACCTACACCATTAACAAACGACCCATTATGGCAAGAAGCGTTTGTCATTGAAGGCTAGACAGGCTTAACCAGCGAGAAAGCCTCACAAGAATTCGACGTCGATGCTGCCGAATACATTACATTAGTAGAGGAAGAATACAAAGCGATCTCCGAATAAGAATTACGCCAAATCAGTGCTTGCTTCAGCCCGTGTTTATTATCACCACACATTATTTTGGTACAAAGTAGCATTGTGTGCGCTTAAGCACGGAGTATCCGACCAGGCGCAAGATAACCTTATACATTTTGTAAATGCCCAGGACGCTATCAAAAACAATTATCACCAAAACTTAATCTCTTGCCCTTATTTTACTGTAAATGACATAATACATCAATATAAATAAAACAACTGGGTTGCTCGAAAGGCGGAAGGACCAGACGGTATTCCCCCATTGTTTATAAAAAAATGTTTTGCTAGCCTTGCATTTCCACTCAAATTAATACTGTGTGAAAGTTACTAATATCATAAACAAGCAAAAACATGATATTTAGGAAGCAAAAATTATCGTCCTATAATCTCAATATTTTCGAAGTTATTTGAGTCATTGTTATGTCCAATTCTCACCTTTCAAATAAAATCTCAGTTAGCCCCGCAACATGCGTTTTTTTTCTAATAAATCTACAGTAAGCTATCTAATGCATTTATAACTACATGAACTCGCGTCCAAATTAATACCATATATTTCTCAGTGCATTTGATAAGGTCGACAAACAAAAACAATTTTCGGTCTAAAGGTCTTGATGGTTACTTATTAAAATGGTTTCATTCTTACTTGACTCAACCGGAAAACCGTACTTACCAAGGACTGCAATTCGTCATATCTGGACCCTATTCTTTTTATAATATTTGATGACGGTATTGTTAAGAAAATAAAACATAGTAGATGTCTGTTATTTGCAAACAGACGATCTTAAACTATTAATCGAAGTTACGAAACTTGCAATTCGGCCCTTTTATAGTTAGACATAAATGGAGTGCAAGAATGGTGATTTAATGCCAGCTGATGCTGTCATAGAAACTTTATTTTTTGTTTGTTTGTTACAATTTAATTCAAAAACTACTCAACCGATATTAAAACTTCTTCTTTACCGAGTAACATAAGTTATATTATATTTTCAAAAAAATTAAACATCCCTACCTAAACAGGAACAATGTAACCCAAGAAATAAAAATACTGCCTATAAAAGTCATTATTTTGCCTGCTATTATCCTTTACATCAAAATTATGATATATGATTGTATCAAAGACAACAATCTGCAATTAATATTTTTTCAATAAAGAAATATTGCACTAACCTTAAACACTCTGGTCCATAACGCGCAAACAGACATGTTTCTGGACCCTGTCCAAAGAAAAAGAAGAAATTTACCCGTTGCGGGCTTATAATAAAATATATTTGCAAATATTATCATTTATCAGCAAATCTCTATTTTATTTTAATGTTTGTATTGTTATTGTTCTAAATTCAGCTTGTGATTATCCGTTGATTTTGTTCACATAAAATTATTTGTATGGTCCTACAGATGGACCTTTCTATTATGATAGTTTACTTATACTTTAGTTTTTAATTAGTAAGTATTTTTTGTAATTTTGATTATCTTGTCGTTTTGTGCATAAGTGATTTGTTCACACAGAACAAACCACATGTGTTTATGATCTTGAATAGGTTTGTGAATTTAATGTTTAGATCAAAATATAATAAATTAGCACTAGGTGGCGTAATGTACGGCATGGGCAAAGCCCAAAGCCATTTTTTTTTTGTAATCACTTATCCGACATGACTCGCGTGCTACTTAACCGGATAAACTATGCATTTACGAGGCAATTGGACACGAACAAAAATAAGTATTAATTTTATATATACATATATAGCAATGGCATAGAATAATAACGCTTAGAAGGAGTGTAAGCCCAAGCGAATTGAAGTCATTCAAATTGTGACTAGTCTCAATACATTTGACGTCACGTCTGTTGTCACGATAAAGTGTCATAGTAAACATCTCACGCAATTTATTAAAAAATGACTTACTGTGTAGTAAAAGGGTGTCACAACACTCCACATTAATAAAAATAAGGATAAGAAAATCACATTTCACACGTAAGTACTATTTGGCTACGTATAATTTTAGCTAAAATATATTCATCAAATCATAAAAAGAATTTGTAAACAAAAGACGCCATTACAATAAAAATGTTACCAACTATGGAAAATATATTTACCACGATTGCTTAATATTTTAAATAATAAAAATAAATAAATATTTAAAATTATTATTTTAACTTTTTTAAGTTACGTATAAAACATTAATACCGTTCAACTAATCATATTTTTTTTCTTAATGATTATACATAAAATAAAAGCAATACTAAATAATATTACTAAATAAATTAAAAAAGACTTCGAAGCGGCAAAAATTTAGAAAACTTTTACAATTTCAAGGTAATTAAAATGTTTAGCTTAAGTTCTATTTTAATATTAGATACTATATGTGTTGTTATTATTAAAATCCAAATTTATATTGTTTCTTCTTTCATATCCCGTCCTTATTCCATACAAATCTACTATTTATCACAATTTACTGTCAGAAAATCTTTCAGCGTTGTTTAATTAATTTTAATGAAAAAATAATAATGTCCTATATTATTGTCTGACAAATTGTAACATCTGAATACAACCTACGTAATAATTTAAATTAATTAAATTCAAACAAATATATTTCATTTCAAATTTCAAGTTCAAACAGAATCAATTTCCTCGCTTTATGGGGGAAATGTGTATTCACTTGCAACATAATTCGGTCGTATGTATGCGTGTCGGTAAATGTAATTACGCGACACTTACGCACTCATTAATTCTAGTTACTTCAATTTGGAGCGAAACTTTATACGACACTATCCTTCTAAGCGTTATTATTCTATGGTTAAGAAGATTTAAAGATTAAAATCTATCCTCGAGTAACATATAAGATTCACACAGTTCATGGTGAAAAACAGATAAATATTTTCATTTTATGCACACATTGTTATTTTGTTATTTAATTGTTCGTAGTCATACTTGTAATCATACGCAATCTGAATGTACCAATTTTATGTTTCGGCTATTTTTGTACGTAGGTAGTATTTTCTGTTACTAGATCGAGTTCACATCGCTTGGACTTTAATAAAGATATTTGTAGGTGCAACTAGGTCATGACCCACTCGAACACCCTGTGAATATCAATTTAGTTTGGAACGAAAGGGACAATGGTAAATCTCCACTGCAAATGTAGTCGGCATGTCCCAGAATTTGGACAAATCATAAAATGTTATTTCATACGATTGTTTTCTAACAATACATTGTAATGTATTTTTAGAAAAAAATTTGGCATAAATTACTAGTCATTACAGTACTACTAGTAAGTACTATTAATTGTTAAGCCGAGATGGTCCAGTGGTTAGAACGCGTGAATCTTAACCGATGATCGTGGGTTCTAATCCGGGCAAGCACCGCCCAATTTTCATGTGCTTATATTGTGTTTTTAATTTATCTCATACTTGGCGGTGAAAGAAAATATCATGAGGAAACCTGCCTATGTCTTATTTCACTGAAATTCTGTATGTATTCCACCAACCCACGTTGGAGGAGCGTGGTGAAATAAGTACAGAAGCCTTCTCTTCAAAAAAGGAGAGGCAGCCCTTAGCCCAGCAGTGGGAAATTCACAGGCTGTTACTTTACTTTACTATTTATTGTTAAGCAGTTAAGTCATTGTCTTATTATCTTTGCTTACGTATTATAAATGTGTGAACTAAATCCATCGCTTCATTTTTCATTTCAAATTTATTAGGGCTTTAGAAAATCAACTCTACAAAAAAATTCAAGATAATTTAGAATCATTTAGTTTTTATACCTGTTCCTACTTATTGAAATCGATGTATACAACTTGTCTTTAGTTATTGAGTTGAAAGTGAATAGTGAATTTAAATATAAATAGTTGATTAGAACACCGGTCTTATATAAAATAATATATTCGTTCTCAAATTTTCATCCCTATTACGTTTCTCGCAATCACTCACTGATTGAATTTGGCCTTTCTACAACGACATCAACGAGAAAAAGTCCTTGAAAAGTACGGACCAACTGACTAACAAAAACGTCATATTGTTGGTAGTTCAATACTTATTTATAACGGGCCTTATTTTTACAAATATTTTTATGTATTTCTTTACCATAAATGTACAGTAATATTTAAAACTTTAAAGAATTAGGTCGGTATTGTTATTGAGACTGATATTTCTACTGATTTATCTTTCCGATATTCAAATAAGATTTTAATGCGTTATATAAAATGATCAAATTAGCTTTATAACGAAACAATTTTAAACAAAATCATAATTTAAAAAAAAAAAACACTGATACAGCGGTGCTTGGCGTGACAATCGTATCGAAGTCTAAAGTACCTTACTTTTTTGTAAGGAGTATTAATGTTCCCTTCTATAGATTGCATATATTTTTTAACAAATACAGTGGTGGTCATAAAATTAGAAACACTTCTTATGAATAAAGAAAGTATAACTTCAACGTACAAATGTTCGTAAAAAATATACACATTCAATAATTAATAATCATGCAATAATATAGCCACTCAAATAAAAAACTCATTAAATGCATAAAATATAAAACATATCTTACTTTTAATTACAAAATGAGTCTTACACATGTAGGAGTTTATTTTCTGTTATTGGCCGCTTGGACGCCTAATTAGAAACATTTTAAAAAAGCATCCACAGCTCGTTCTTTTTTTGAAATTGGAGAATAACATTTCTTTTTCATTCAAAATTTAATCTGAATTTTATTTTGTTCAAAGTGGGCAAAAATAAAAGTAGTGACGCAACTAGTCAACTAGGCAAATCATTGTTAATTTACATATAGATCATAAGTGGGCTTACAGAAGAATAGCTGAGCATTTAAATTGTTCTGTTAATAAAGTTTTTAATGTAATTGATCATTATAAAACACATGGAACTGTTGAAAATGTTCTTAGAAAGGCTCGGCCAAGAAAATCCTCTCCCAGAGAAGATACGCTAATCGTTCGTGTTGATAAAAAAACCCAAATAAAGGCTCCAACCAGATTAAAAATAAAGTTTTATCACCTGATGACACGAGAAACATCTCGTCAAGACTGATACGCCGAAGATTAGTGGAAACTAAATTGTTTGGAAGAATCTCTCGAAAGGTACCGCTTCTTACCAAGCAACACCTCGGTGTACCTTTCGAGAGATTCTTCCAAACAATTTAGCTTCTCTCGAGAAGCGATTATTATTCGCTAAAAAATATGTTAATTGGACGGTACGAGAATGGAAAAAAGTGTTATTTTCAGATGAAACAAAATAATAAGGTCCTCCAGACCGATTTCGGCCACGGCGGCCAATCTCAAGAGAGATAGACATATTATAGTGCACAAGTGTGTGCGCAAACACAGGTGCACTCTCTTTTCCTTAGCTCTCATAATCCGATGGGACGGCAATCCGACACGACCGGAAAAAGTTCAGGCGCAGGACCAACGGCTTAACGTGCTTTCCGAGGCACGGGAGTGTACACACTTCCAACTTCCAGACTCCGGGCTGCTACTGAGAATTTTCTGACAGAAAAACCCAATAACTATATTGGCCCGACCTGGGAATTGAACCCAGGACCACCGGGTCTGCGGCCTTATATCTAGCCACTAGACTAACGAGGCAGTCAAACAAAAATAAATATGGTAAATTCCGATGCAAAGCGCTATGTTAGACGCCCTGTAAATAATGCTTTTAATTATAAATACACAAGGAGTAAGGTGTAGCTAAGCGCGGTGGCGATACAATGGATCAATGGCAATACAAAAATATCTTAGAGCACACAATGATTCCCTACTTGGACGATCATTTGCGTATAACCTGGATCTTTCAGCATGACAATGACCCTAAACACACGGCCAATAGCGTCAAATGTTTCCTTAGCGAACAGCGTATATCCGTTTTAGACTGGCCAGCAAATAGTCCGGATTTAAACCCGATAGAAAATCTCTGGTATATTGTTAAAAAGAAAGTCTCAAACAAACGTAACACCAGGCAAAACGAACTATATGAAGCATTTGTTGAAGCATGGAATTCAATCCCCCTAGAAAAATGTATGAAATTGATTGAATCACTGCCACGTCGTTACAGTGCTGTTATTGAAAATAAGGGATACGCCACTAAATATTAATTATAACTATTGGTAGGCTGTGGATAGTAGCTATTTCGTAAATAGCAATACTAATTACTAATACTTAAAAAAATATTGTTTTTTTATATTTTTTGTTGTTGTTTCTAATTAGTTGACCATTATTGTTCATACCTTAAAACTGATTTAAATGTTTGTCCGTAATGTAATATTGAAACTGAACTTGTGTAATGGGGTTTATATTGTTTTTCTAATAAATGATAAATCGTTGAACATATTTTCGTCCTATTTATTGTTTAATTTCAAAATAAAAACGATTGCGGTGAAGTATCTTACATAATGTCACGGCATAGAATAATAACGCTTAGAAGGATAGTTTCATACAAATTTTCGCTCAAAATTGAAGTCACTAGAATTAATGTGTGTAAAAGTGTCACTTACGTTACATACACCGACACGCCGGCATACGACCGAATTATGTTGCAAGTGAATACACATTTTCCCCATAAAGTGAGGAAATTGATATTGTTTGAACTTGAATTATCAAATATATTTTTTTGCATTTAATTAATTTGAATTATTACGTAGGTTGTATTCAGATGTGACAATTTGTCAGACAATAATATTGGACACTATTATTTTTTCATTAAAATTAATTAAACAACGATGAAAAGTTTTCGCTGAATATTCTTCTCTTCGATTAAGTTGTATTTTATTTATCCATCGAGCAGCAGCAATTGAATTCTAAGGAAAGCTAAAAAAGATTACAATTAATCAATAAGTATTATAATTATATATTGCAATATTATTTATTTCATTTTAGCTTTTATTATTATAATGATCTCTTTTTTTAATTTATTTAGTTATATTATTTAGTATTGCTTTTATTTTATGTATAATCATAACGAAAAAAAAGTTATAATTAGTTGAACAGTATTAATGTTTTATACGTAACTTAAAAAAGTTAAAATAATAATTTTAAATATTTATTTATTTTTATTATTTGAAATATTAAGCAATCGTGGTAAATATATTTTCCATAGCTGGTTACATTTTTATTGTAATGGCGTCTTTTGTTTACAATTTTTTTTTTATGTTTTTTTTTTATGTTTTGATGAATACTCGTGAAAAAATACGCGGGGCGTGTTTTACGAGGCATTAGCGCAGCACGGTCGAAAAGATCGGTCGGCTAGTGTTAAATCGATTGGTTAAAATATTGCACAGCATAAAAACTTTATTTTACGAGCAGTCAGTAAATATATACTTAACAATTTTTTTTTAACATTAGCGTTATGCATTTTTATTAATGCGTTTAGAGTAACTCATTACGATTATCATCTGATAAAAGTTCGATAACGAAAGTATCGTAATAGGAAACTCATTTATGGTGAAGGATCAAGGTGTGACGAGATCAGCGAGAGGGGAAATGCGGGGAGAGCGATACTAACGGTGCGAGGAATGGGACGGGGTGTGCAGGACGGTGAGCCGGGGAGCGGTAGGAAGGGCATCTCGTGGCGACTCGCAAGCGGACTCAAAGCTCAAATCACGTTCGGCATTGCTGGCGAACCACGCACTGGCGCCGCAACACGCGCTCTACCACGCGCGTTATCGTCCGTGCCGGGTTTTTCGCGATCAACTCTCTTTAGCTTGTTATGGTTACCCTGCTTGAGTAACGGTTTTATCGCTCTGTAGGTACTCACACGAATATATTTACATATTTTTTAATTTCTATATACTTTAACATTTCGGAACACTACAATTGAGCTGGATGGCGAGTTGCTGTTATGGACGACGAATTAGACGACGAAACATTTTTCATTTACGGACGCAGCGGGTTTGTATAACAAATTCGTTTATGGCAATGTAAATTTTTATTTATTAGTCGACGCACCGAATGGTAATTTGTCTTGATTTTTCAGTAAAGTAGAAAATAGTGTAATCGAATCGTCATATCATCGACATAAAATTAATTAAACATAATAAAAATGGATGAAAAGATTATTACTTTTCTAAAACATGTAGCTATCCATATGCTTAAATGCCATTTGCCATTTCATAAATCATTTTTAGAACGCATGGAAGTACATATTTCCGAATCAAAATTTTCCGAGGTCAAGTATATGAACCAAGTAGAAAATAAAAAAGTCCATTATACAGCGACGCGCCATCCCAGACACATTCTTCTTTTCTTTAGAAGTTAAGCCACTTAGCTAAACTAATGCAACACTTGTTTTTGTCTTTCTAATTATTAGTAAGCAACCATATCAAATTAAAAAAATACCTAACCTAACCTAAAACGTTCACCGTAACGTTAAAATCACATTTTATTTATTTTTACATACAACCTTTTTTTTTATTTTACTCATTACTAGTTTTAGATAATAAAAGTTGCAATGATGGTTTATATTGACGAACCACACTGAAAATGAAACACTTCATTATATCTAACAACCATTATGGCGAATTTATTGTCGCTAATAACAGTGTATCAAGTGCCAATACAACGTTGGGTTGCTTAAGGAATTGCCATCTAATTTTACACTGCGATCAATTTAAACAATGTTTTATTAGGACAGAAAAATTAGCCACTACCTTTATTTAAAGCTATTTGATGCAACAGTTTATAGACTTAAGACTGAAAACAATATACATTCAATAATCTAATAAAATGACATTAAATTATACACGTGATTTATACAAAGAGATCTAGAAAAGGTACTAAGGAATAATTATACTACAATCGCCCTATGATTCAATTAAAGATAAGGCGGCAATTTAAATAGACACAATATTACTACTACATATTATAACTATGTAGGTACTTTTACCTTCACCGCCGGGCTTGACGCTTCTTACATTTTGCTAATATCCCTCTAATACGCACGAATGTTTATGTTCAAACAGATCGGACCATGATAACGATCAATGTTTAAGAATATTACATTCCACGTGGAATGTTAATATTAAGGTTGTAACTTAAAAATGTGCTAAGGGTTTTCGACTTTTCCACTTGATTTTAAATCACTACAGTGATTCAGTGGTTGACACATTGTTTAAATAAAACTATATTCATTATCTTTTGATTAATCGCCGAGAAATTAAAATATATTAGTAATAACACATCATATTTTTTAATTTCATGAAACGATGACAAACGGCTTATTTGTAATTGGGTTATTTTATTTAACGCATGTATACAAATGTAAACTGTAAAATATAATTTCTGCCAACGACAAATGCAAATCCAAAATACAGATTTATAAATCGATAATATAATGTCATGCTGTCACAGATTAATAACGGAAAAGATTAAAAATGAGATATATAACTTTGATATTTCACATAGCATAAAATACACGGTCGTATACACAGGTCTTGCAACTGAGTCCAATTTCAGTGGTGAGAGATGAGGTGCGAGTGTGTAACAACTGCTAATTCGCAATACCATCCGCTTGAGGTACTACGTCGCCGCTATCGAAGCTGATATTTTTCTCTCTCAAGTATTGTGTTATTTTATCATTGTTATATCGTTTTGTTGAGTTTTGCGAATTTTTTGTTATTTAACTGTTTTGTTTGGATTTGAAAAAATGTTCGGAATAATTATTACGCGAATTGTCATGCATCTGGCGGCCGTAAATTGAACTTAACAGCATCAGTATGCCAACGTACCCCATACTGAAGTTGCAAGACCTGTGTATACGACCGTGATATAATATTATAAATTATAAAGATACAGATAATTATAAACAAAGTACAAAATAAATCCGTTTAATGTAGGTGCTTACAATAATAAAATACCTACAATTTACCTTTGCAAATAACAATAAAGTTCCCTTAGTTATTTTTTTATGTTGACGCCAATTGATCAATTATTCAAATATTCATTACCTTATTAGCAAAGAAAGTAAGTAATATTTAATGAGTTACAGTAAGTTTGCTTGTTACGCAAAATAAAAATGTTTAAAATTGACAAAATCTATAAGTGAGATAAAGCAAAGAAAATTTTGTTAACTGTGTGAGTTTTATGGGTATTATTTATACTGTATGTTTATTGACATTAATGTCGGTATCACACTTACCTAAAATCTAATTTAGTTGATGGTAACCTGGATACCCGGGACCAAGGTCACTGTCTTTACTTTAAAATAGATGTGATCTTGTGTCAGTGTTACTCTGTTAGTAATTATTTTGCTGCCTTGAGCAATATTTAGGAGGAAATATTAAAAGAAAATGTTCAACTGGCATATTAATATTCAAATCAACACTTATTGTTTCAAAAATTAGATATATTTAATAGACTATTTGTGATTAAAAATTAAGCGTTACCAAAAAAGTTTAACGAAAAAATAGCTACAAAGTTGCTTGTTGCTTGACCCGCTTCCATAATAAAAGAATTATTTTAACATACAACTCGGAGTTGAAATGGTTTAGGCACAATACAATGGAACTTTTTACTAATGAGCGCCGACCCCGATTGCAATACATACAAGATAATCAATTATGTGACATGGCATGTAAAGCTTACACGAAAGCAGAGGAAAAAAACGTACTAATTAATTTTAAACTCATAAAAAATAATTAGCTTGATTTAATCTGCAAATGATTTTAAGCAAACAGTTTTTACCTTGATACATAATAATTTCGACAGTTTGATTTCATGTTGTAACCATTACATAAGTCATTCGGGTAGTAGTTGTTAAATATGGACTGAACGGTATTGTGAATATAATGAAAATTATATTATTTGATAATATAATAAATAACATACTTTGCAAATATAGGTATAAGTCTATCATTTGTTGATATTTTTGCTCAAAGTTACTTTATATTGCCTGCATCGTTTCCAAAGATTCAGGTTTTGGCGGGACGTGTCGATGCTTAGCCTGAAATGTAATCACGCTAGAAACAGGCAGTGTCCCGATTTCTGGTGATTCGACGGTGTGGTGGTGAAAATTTGAAATTCATACATTACAGAAAAAGTTGTGAAATTCTGTCCACTTATAATAAGAATAATTAAATTGTATTAATAATAGCAAGCATTAAAACTATGCAACTAATGGTCAATGCCAACTACTGTCATGTCATGTTATGAATGAAAGTTTTTATAAAATCGAACTGTGCTCAAATATTTTATCTGGGCACATATAATAATATATAATATAATTTTGATTATTATTTGTAGCCATTTTTTATTCTGGGCAACAATATTTAAAATATTCTTTTTCTCGACGGTTAACAATAATTGTATTTTAACGATATTAAAAAAGTACTTTTAATTTGAGTTTTTTTATCTCGCTTTCATCGAATGAATCTCAACTTTTAGGGCTTCGTACCTCCGACGAAAATAAACGAAATACGAAAACTGTTGAAATTAATTTTCAATTGACTTAAGTGTTAATTTTTTTTAAAGCGCTGTGTTATATAAATATCAAATAATTAGGTCGACATAAGAAATATAATTGTAAAATGCTTTGTATAAAATATATTAAAAAGTATATTATATGCAAATTGGCCACTCTTCCTTTATTGAAAACTGAGGCTAACATTAAAAAAAAGTAAAGAGTATAGGTTAAACCTTTTTTTTTACCAGTGGGGGGAAACGCGTAACGCGGGGGGTGGTATGTGGGGCTCGCCGTATGTCCAGAGCACCGAGTATGCCCCGGTCATCGGAATACCCACTAAAAACCCAGCGGTATCCTTCCCGTCTTAACGGGAGCGCCACGGGATCGCTTGCGCATGCTACCGTGGAATAGGTTAAACCTAACCTAACCTGGTTAGGTTTTATTCAAATTTCTGGGGAAATAAAAGGGAAAGGAAAAAAAATATTGTATGGTAAATATGCGTATAATATTAAAAATGTAATTTCAGGGAGACCGTCTAATAATTATTATTATTGGAATAGTGGGAACTGATATTAGTTTTGGGGACTTATACGCCAAAATAAATTCTAGTTTTGTGGTTAATGTAATATTTTTTTTGAAGTACGTTAAGCCTTTTTTTGGAAATAAATTTTATTATTCTTTTTTTATAAAAAACCCTTAATAAAATAGATATAAAAAAATAGTTTCTTATTCATTTTTAGAATTTAAGCTATTCGTACAAATAATTAAACTTTTCTTAACATTTATTATTTATTTGAATGCCTTTTTTTTGCTTCACCGGTTTGTATACAGTTTTGGTGCTGCGTTATAACAATAACGGTCACTTTTGGTAAGTCGAGATGGTAAGAACGCGTGAATCTTAACCGATGGGTCGTGAGTTTAAAAATATGAAACGTTGTAGAAAATGTATTTTTAAACGCTTTTATTTAGCTTGCCCTGTTTGTTAGTAAGGGTCAAATTTAGTAATTGAAATTTGCCCCCCCCCCCCCCCCTTCCTGTTAACAGATTGATCTGATATTTGGTACACGCCGTTAGTTCAACAATGCAAGATGGCCGCCAATAAAATGGCGGATTAAGTACACATTTCAAGCCTTCAATATGGGTATCAAATGAAAGGGCTTGACTTGAGTAAATACATAAATAGCCTACATATAGCGGTTGACTTGATAGAAATTTAGCGCACCCAACGATTTATTTTTTTGTCTGATCAATGCCCTAGATTGATGGGGAGACTGGTACCTGGTATCTACCGAATTACTTTTTAGCTTTAAGTACATTATCTACATCATTATTATCTTCATACACAATAAAACCGTTTAACTTAAAATTATTGTTTTACTTATTTTTTTATTTCTCTTTAACTTGTGAAATATGCAATTGCCCAAATTGTTTTCCCTTACAGCGCGATAATTAATACCTAAGTTACCCGCACCCAAAATAAATAGACAAACCCTCATAATACGATAGCGTCTCAAGTAACATTCAACCTAAAGCTATAACTATAACTTCATAAGTTGGCACCCATAATAATCTTTAAGTTAACAATATAGCAATGGATATTTTAGATTAATTAGTAACAAAATTGAATTTATGCACTTAATGAAACTATACTATTATCATGAAGTATTTACTAATATTATAAATGCGAACGTGAGTTTGTTTGTTTGTTCCTGACGCTTTCACGCCTAAGCCACTAAACCGATTTAAAAAATTCTTCCACTAATGGAAAGCTACGTTATCAGCGAGTAACATAGGCTATATTTTGTCCCCATAATCCCACGGGAACGCGAGCTATGCGGTTAAAATCGCGGGCAATTCTCTAGTAAACTTATAAATTAATAAAATTTAACACTTTAAACATGTTTATTTACAGATTGAAATAAACGGAGCATTAAGGGTCGAGGACGCAAAAATGTGGACGGCAATTCAATTTAAAATCGGTTTAGCTTAACATTAATTAATTTAAAGCTAGTTTGCATGTAAAAATAAATAAATTAAACACAAATGTAAAAAATAATGTTTTAACAACAGCAATAGGTTAAGAGAAATATATTCCGAAATATAGTGTTATAAAACAAGCAGGACGCCATATCGGAAAAGGCCTTGGGGGCAATCTAACTTAAATCCAACTTCTCGTTGTTATGTAACAAACATTTTAACAGATATTATAATATTAAGTAATATTACGAACAAAACAAACTTCTTTTAAATTTTTGGTAAACATATTAATTCCAATTAACAGTCTTCAGTCCATGACACCCGAACCCATGATTCTAAGTTTTCGATGATATTAGATGTTATTATTTTTATTAGATTTTCGATGAGATTAGTGTCTGCTCACTCTCATCCGATTTTGAAATGTCTACGTCGTTCTCAACGAGCCATTCAACATCGTGGTGCTCTAAATATTGAATAATGCACATCAGTTCATTAGCACGACGTGCAGCGACTCGTTTAGGCCTAACTTTCATTTCAGTGTACGTGTTTACTTTTTGATGGATCTTCTCGATGTGACCATTTAGTGATTTGATGGAAGCATGATAAAGACCACACGTTTTGCATGTTCGACTTGATAGCTTAAATTTTACCGTCGGACAAAAATAATCGTAGGGCATTTGCAGGAAATCTTTGAGTGAAGCATTTAAGCGTAGAGCTAAATTGATTGGAAGATTGAGAAATTGCCCTCCATCATCCAAAACCAAGTCATCAACTGTTTGTTTTACTTTTACTGGTGGTGGAAGAAACCTGTTGTCTAGTAATCTAAATAGGCCACTTCTTGGACGACAGTATTCTATGTTTCTACATTTTACAATTTGAAGCAAGTATTGGCTTTCACGCACATGTTCTGAATACCATTTAATGTCTGGGAAATCAGGAAGATCTTGTTCGCCCGGCCCAACATATTTTGCTGTAACATGATAGCCATCAATTTCCATTGAACTCCATACTTCAGCTAAGCAGCAACATTTCCTGCAAACTCGAAATTGGACCTTTCCAAATGTTCATTAATTGTAACGCCACGTTCATCCAAATGAGACCCAAAATGGTCATGAGGCTATAACAAACCAGCCAGTTCCCGACTAAGAGGAGCCATTCTGCGCTCTACTCTGTTATACGCACTTCTGCCAGGAGCAATGGTAGCTAAAAACAATGCATCGAGATCATGTCGCTTAAAGTGTTCTATAGCAAACCGTATAACTTTTTGGTAACGCGGATTTTCATCTGGCCCTCCATCAACCGTCATGATTACTACTGGTTTTACCAATCTATGGTCAGTTTTAGCTACTGTTTGAAACTCCTCAAGTTCGAGAAGCGTATCGAAATCCTGAGCATGAGTATTAGCAGTAGAGGAACTATGCTTTCCACTTCGGATAGCGATGTATGTTGGTCCAGAATATCCGACGTCTTGCTGTTGTCCTAGGATACTGGAAGTGATTCTGATATCAGCATGAACTGATGGTATTAATTTATGCCGCTCAGCGATTACCCGTGATCAGGCAATTAGATTCTATATTCCATGTGCATTAGAAGAGGCGCTTGTTTATTTGCCGCAGTTACACCAATAGGGACCCGAGCTTTATCATCTTGAGGTATGAAAAACACTTGATCTGGTCCAAGTATGGATGCTATGTTCTCCAAATAATGGATTGATGTTTCAGCGAAATTGCTATTTAAGTGGCTTTTGTGGTGATCAGTCTGAGCCCGAGTGAGCTTAACAGGGACTGTCGATACATGTCCTCGTCCCTCTGCGGAATTAGATTTTCTGGGAATCAAACGAAGATATGTTCCACTTCGACTAATGTCAAATCCTATTTTACGTAATTCTTGTGTGAGTTCATCAAGAGTTTTTACACTGCGAATAGATTCCGTTTGTCTTCTATCATCTGCTGCACTCCCAAATAAAGCAATATCCGCAATTGTTTTCAAAAGTAATGGTTGATCGTTTTCTAGACTAGGACGTCCCAATGAATCCATCAGGGATAGTTTTTTCAAATATCTTCTAACTTTCTTTTCATACCATCTCTGTGTTTCTTCTGGGCAACTGCGTTTTGAATCTTCCTGTTTAAAGACTGTTTCGCTGTTTTTAATTCTTCGCGCAACTTTATGATCTGTTTATCAACTTCATCGCGGCTTGGCATAGTATCTCTGGCAGAATACAAAGCATTCAGATTTTTTTCGAGTAGAGCAATCTTATTTTTCATAGCTTCTTAAGAAGGTTTTGCTCTCGGCTGTTTATCTGTATTTTGTGTGTTTTCGCATTGTTGTTGTAATTCCACTTCAGATTTTATGTCGTCTTCTTCCTGTTCTTTAGTATTTGAAGTTGGCTGTATAATTTGTGTATAATTAAAATATTCTATAGGTACTGTTAATGATTCTCTTAATAAGCTACAAAAAGGGTTGTTACATACACACTATAGTGAATATATGTTTAATTTATTTTCACATGGCGAAAATGATCCGAAGTTTCATACATTTATCCGATCAAATACAGGACCGATTATTGATTGACGAGTTAGTCAGGGTATGATACCGTTATAGTTACAATAAAGCGTGCCTAAGAGACATACCCAAAATTTTTGAAAAAAAGAACTATACATTTTGTAAGAAAAAAACGATTAATCACTCAATTTTTTTTTATCAATCCTATTTCTTATTGTGATTAAAATACTCTTTTAAGCGAAATTAAAACTGCATTCAAAGATTATTTAAAAGCTACAGCCGGGAATCGAACCCTTCAAATATGAAGAATGAGAAAATTAACGCCTTGTTTTTTGGTTGACCAATTGGCGTCAATTGGTCAATTGGTATCATCAGGAATAAATCAATGTAATGAACATTACCTCTAAAATTTGAGGCAGGTCATAATATCTGCTAATCATTAAACTTCTAAATTATTGTTTTCTTTACAAAATGTAAAGAGAAAGTTTTTGGCGATTTCTAATATTTCTAGTGTAGTGTAATATTTCTAGTACTCATACCTAAAATGGTTTCCTCACTTACCTTGGAAAAAAAAAGTAGTAGATTGGATTTATTCCTAGTCGCTGCTTGCAATTCTTCTTCAATTCTCTGTGAGACAATAATATCAAGTTCCTTGTCGGACTTTGTTTGTAACTTATAATTATGCCACACTTCGTTAACTAACTTCTGTATATATTCAAATCGTCAGTCGTACCGAAACGAAATAAAAGATTGATGGAAGAAATTTAGACAAGTGAATAGCGCGCGGTATCTCCCCTACTCAGTTCTAAGCGAATACCGAAACGTATACATTACTTGTGGGAATCCCAGAAAATGCGTTTCGTTTTCAAACATAGACAACGTATGGGTTGCCATATGTGTAAAAAAAGTAAATAACTAATGCTGACGTGATAGTGCTTACGTAATACTTGAACGGCCCCTTAAAGAGGTTACTACGATGGCCGTGGGATATAGTTAATACTGTAAATGAGGAAGCATACAAATATATTTTCTTTATCCTACCTAACACATTAAACAAAACTATTCAACTCACTGAAAACTTTAATTATAATTAATAATAACCGAAGCACCTTTTTGTAAAAGATACTTGCGGTGTCTTGTGTTGTCAGAGGTAAAATTACTAAGTGTGCGTGTGTATTATTATAGTAATAAAATAATTTATTATATTTTTATTAATTATACGCGGGTGAAGGCTCGAGGTACAGCTAGTACACTATAAAATTTATATCAAAAATATTTAATTTTTTTCAGCGAATCTTAAAAAGTTAAATAAGTACGTCAAATTATGATATTAATTAGATAAAACATTGTACCAGCTGCTAAAGCTGCCTATATATTATGTTCGCGGCGGCGAAAGTGTTGAGAAATAACCAATATAAAACATAGCAATGTATTAACAAAAAAAAAAAAAACAGATTACGTTATTTGATGAATGATTTAATGTAATATATTATTTAAATAAGAACGACATCGAATTTAGAGAATTCGGACATTCTTTCTTCTTTGTATTTAAAATTAGTTAACTTTATGTAGATATAAGGTTGCTACCCCAGTCGCATGCCACCGAGGTATTCTTGACATTTGACGTCTGCACTTCTACATTGAGTGTTCTCTACGAGAATAAACAAAAAGGGTGCATCAATTATTGCAAGCTTTTACGTAGTAACATCGTCATTAAAACCTGGAAAGTAACATTCAAAATATATTTTTCGAGACATGGTTATTTGGAACTTTTATAAAAGCATTAATAAACATACACTACAAGTGATAGTAAAAGAAAAGACTTAAGCGGCCTCCTTATATAAATAGATACTAGCTATTTCTGTATTCATACAAAATCTTCTACATAATAGAAACATAAATGCAAGTATGCGTCTATATCGGACAATGGAATGGTAGACACTATAAAATATGGAGAAGTTCTGCACAGGTAGACTTTTATTAGGCCGTGAATCTCGAGTAAAATAATCGAACTTAATTTAGGGCGATTGTAGTATATACACACACCTATAGTTCATCAAATAATTTCATGCTCGTCGATTCTATGGTGAAAAAGGAATTAACACAAACAAAGATCTCTTCTAACTATATACTCTCGTTACCAACAGACACACTAGTGATTTTCACATCATTTATTTTTCTATTTCATAACATTATATTGAAACTTATTTCACAAATACCTAACTTTACGTGGTCACTTCAATTAAGTTAATGAAGATATTTATAGCAAAGTTATGTCAACTATGTAAAGGCGCAACAAAGGAGCTGCGTCGAATATAATGTCGATATTTTTCTACCGTTTTCACAACCTTCGTCGTGCTGAAGAAAACCGTAAGAAGCAAAACAGAAATTCGAATGATATGCGAAACATGAGCTCCGACACGCTCACCGCCCCGTCGCGGCTGCTTGAGCGGCCTCTCAGCGCGCCCATCGACAGCCTCGACGAAATCGCTCTTCAGATACCCAGGTGCCCGACACTTACATACGCTTTAGATGTAACTTTCGTGTCGTACGCTCTAGTAAGCCTCTCAGAAATCTATGGTGCGCTATTCCACTCGACTTCCGGTCTAAGCTGTCGCGATAGCCCTAGAAAAATATATTTAAATATTTCATTTAACTGGCTGTATGTGAAATGTCATTTGCATGTTTTGGGTACTTTTTAACGTAAAATCACTGCTTGATAGTAATGTAACTATTTCTTATTTCGATTTGTAAACAATAACATATATCTTGAATAAAATTGTTTCGCTCCTTATACTATTTTCATTATTCTAAATGTAAAGTAAATTAGAATGCATGTTATTCAACTTAGATTATAATCATTTCATATTTTCTGCACAACTCTTATTGGGACATAAATACTAAATGATATTTACTTACACATTGACTAAGTAGGCAAAAAATCTAAAAACTAGGATTAGGGCGAAGTCCGCAAAGTGTCCATGTAAATTAGATTTCTTAACCTCATTTTTGATTAGAACCAGCTCCCAATCAAGAGATTCATTATTATTACATGCTGGTTATATAGGGTTTTCCATTAAGGGCGCTTGATCTTTGAAATGCAAAAAAAAATACATGTAGGAGAGATATTTGCGAATTTTTTTTTTATTTGGAAGGTCTATCGACCCCATTATGTATGGAATATGACATCATTCAAATGACCGCCACGGCTTCGGTTGGTGGCGCGCACACGAAAGGTCCAATTTTCGATGACTCTGGCGCACAAATCGGGCTGTATTTGATCGATGGCGTGGCGTATGTTGACTTTGAGGGCATCGGTGGTTTGCGGCTTGTTGGCATAGACCTGCGACTTAAGAAAACCCCACAAGAAAAAGTCCAGCGGGGTCAAATCGCACGATCTCGGTGGCCAGTTCACGTCGCCTCCGCGCGAGATGACCATGTCCAGAAATTGCTCGTGCAGAACTTCCATCGTAGCGTGTGCTGTGTGGCACGTAGCGCCGTCCTGTTGAAACCACATGTTGTCCAGATCCATATTCTCGATTTCAGGCCAAAAGAAGTTGGTTATCATCGACCGGTATCGCTCACCATTGACGGTGAGGGCCACACCATTATCGTTTTCGAAAAAATATGGACCAATCACGCCTCCGGCCCAAAATCCGCACCAAACAGTCACTTTCTGCGGGTGCATTGCCACTTGGTGAACCTCGTGTGGATTGGTCTCGTCCCAAATACGGCAATTTTGCTTGTTGACATAGCCATTCATCCAAAAATGCGCCTCGTCGCTGAAGATGATTTTTTTGCCAAAATCGGCGTCAACTTCCAACTGCTCTAATGCCCAGTCAGCGAACACACGGCGCTGTCTATGGTCATTAACCTTGAGCTCTTGGGTCAGCTGGATCTTGTACGGGTGCAGGCTCAAGTCACAACGCAAAATTCGCCAAGTTGTCGTCTGCGAAAGGCCGAGTTCCTGTGCGCGACGCGGAATTGACTGCCGCGGGTTTTCGAGGACACTGTCGCGCACAGCGGCGATATTCTCGGCAGATCTCGCGTTACGTTTACGCACGGGAACCGGCTGATTGTTAACTGACCCGGTTGACTCGAATTTGTCCACCAATCGACGGATAGTCGACTCGGCAGGACGATCATCGCGACCGTAAAACGGGCGAAGTGCGCGGAACGTTGCTCGAACTGAAGACCCATTTTCATAAAACAATTTTATGATTTGCACGTGCTGCTCGACATTGTAACCTGCCATGGTGGTTTGGGAGGACGGAATGAATATAACACACTGCATTTGACAGCTGTCACTCAAACAACATGGCCGCAATCAGCTGTCAAAGTTCAAGCGTCCCTATTGGAAAACCCCTTATATAATGTGTATACGGATTGGTGATAATTGCTTTCATAACTTAACGAAATTGAACCAGTAGCTTGGTGAAAAAAGAGCAGGCTTATGTTAAAACTATATTACAGAATATGTACTCGTATTGTGAAACTTAAATTTACAGAAATGCGGCAGCGTATTCCTTTATTTAAATGAGGAAGCACAAACACTGTTTTTGTTTTTAAATTGTAAAATACAGCTGAAGTTCAACTTAATCTGGCATATAGTTTAGGTCTCGTAATGAGTGGTATATCAGCGAAATACCACTCATTACGAGACCTAAACTATATGCCAATTGACATGAAATTTGACACTCCATCCCCGACGTAGATTCTCACTAAGAACGGATTTTACGGAAATCCAAAAAAACACATTTTTTATGGAGTCGGGAAGATTAGCTAGTTATATATATGTACACACTTAAATAGGAATTACGATTTTCTTAAAGAATGAGACACAACACAATGTGCTTATGAAAGATTGACTGTTGAATTTATGCATGAGCGAAGAGTCGTAAATTGGTCTTATAGTTTTCTCAGTTAAATATCTTATCTTCTTTAGAGTACACTAAGTTCTGTAGTGTTTTAGGAGTTACAGGAAGGTAAAAATAATTCTGGACCCCCACCCCGCCCCTCACACGCAGGCGTAGCTGCGAGCGGAACTAGAAATTGTATATCGTTATTGCAATTGGCTTTTTAAATCTTTTTCCTTGTTTTTCAAGATAATGTAATTATTATAGATGCTAGAGAATAATAGGTACACCTTAATTGTAATTATTTAGAGTACAGACAACGTCCATGTAAGCTTAAGTAGTCCTACTTTTGTTACACAATGGACTTTCGTTACTATTCTTATTAAAATTTAATGTGTTTATTGAACCACTTCTGTGATTATATTTGCGTATCCGTTTAACATAAGCATATTGTTCTTACCTGAGTAGATGAGAAGAGAGGAAAATGGCTTTCTTTTCCGAGATAAAGTATATTTTTATATATCAGCCTCATTTAAATCTTTACAAAGATATTAGAAGGACAATATTTAGAATTATTTATTTTCATTAATAATTATGACAATATTGAATGTACAAACGTCACTAAATACGTAGTATGTATTTACGTTAATTAAATACGGAAGCATTACACTTAGGTACTTATCTATAAAAGTAAGAACAAAAATAATCGGTTCGAAATAGAATTTAGGCCTACGAATTTGTAAATTTAAATTCTCAGCCGGCTTTTTAAGATTACATCTATATGTGTATACTCTATAGTCGAAGCTGTTAATGTTTGACATTACTGAATACTATACTAACTTATAAACTTATATTTCACCTCATTTCTTATGTGTATAATATTTTATGCTTTATGAATAAAGTAATATTTAGTTCTAACGCAGTTCTTGTAAAATGTGTTCTAGAATAGAAATATGTACTTTATATGTAGACGCGGTGCAAGAGGATGTGATCTTGAATGCTTTAGAAAATGCAACGTTTGTGATGTTTATGGTTCAAACAACATCAAAGTCTCTTAGTTGACGTCTGTGCGCGTAACGAAATTTAAATATTCTTCGGATAATGGATGCAAGAGACTCACTTATACGCCATTCGTTTTATCTTTGTTACGCTTTACTTGAAGAATCTTTAAATTGCTTGTGACAAAAAATTATACATGATTTTTACAATCTGTAACGTTTTATACAAACAAACTAATAGAAACGAGAAGTTAAATTGGACCTTTAAACCGTGTCGGGCAGAAAAAAATTCACTTCATTCATCTACGTAGCTTAATTTTTTATTAAAATATATAAGCTACATTAAATTGCAATGAACACCTGATTCAATTCACTCAAGATAAACTCAATATTATAAATTAATTTCAATATATTTCAATATGATTTACAAAATTTAACTGATGAAAATCGATTTCCTTCTCTCGAGATTTTTTAATATTAGACGGAATGAGTAAGAAGAAGTTGAATGTATAGCTTCCGTGAGATAGCATCGTGTAATGTAAATGGGGGTGGGGTAATGTCATAAATATTTTCTGCTTCATATTGAAGAGTGTAAGGTATGAATGTAGATAGAAGGAAAAAGGAAGACACAAAAAAGACGGATGGACCTTGGGCTTTAATGTGCAGGAAAGGAAAGGAACTAAGAACAGTAGATAAATAGAAAGAGGGATGAATGAAAGAGAATATGATACAGAATTTCTTAATATCCGTATTATAATTACGGAAAATGTATAATTGATACATTATTATAACAATAAATCCTGTTCTGTGTCGTGGGAGCGTTATCCGTTTAATTAAATCAGCATCAATTTTAGAAATAACTTAAGCTAATAACATTGTACTAAGTTTAACTATTACATAAATAATTTATTTGCCTATTCTAAGCCTTTCTAAAAGCACACACGCACACGATTAAACTAGAGTTATTATCTTAAATCAACCTCATATAATATAATGAGATTATTCAGAAATTCTATACACTTATGAATAGACAGAGAGAGTACACATGCTATTAATATAAACCGTGCCCTCTTACTCATTTTAATTCAATAGTAGTGGCAGTGGCGAACACTATCCAGGTTAACTTAATATATATAGCCCTAAATTACGTTAATACGTGAACGCGATCGAGTTTGAAGAGGTGGAAGCTAACGAGGAGCGTACGCGGGTCGAGGGGCGTACGAGTGACTTGACAGGGAACACTCAACCTTTTAAGTATTAAAGTAGTTAGGAAAAACTTCATAGTTTCTATTTAAAAAAAAAAAACAATGTACAATGTATACATTTTCTTACATCGACTACACATTTTCAACCGACCTATAAAACGTTTTTATTATAAATACTAGCTGCCCGTCCCGACTTCGTACGGATAAAATAAGGATTTTATCCCGTGCATTTTTTAATCAATAAGATATAAACCTTCACCAATCAAATGCCCACGCCGTACAGTGTATGTGTGTATGAACAACATAATAATAATGCATAAAGTAAAGTACAACATGCTCTGCATATTTTTTCATTTATTGGAACAAAGTTCTTTTACGCGGCTTGCAGTAGAGTAGCCTGGCAGAAATTGTCATGTAACAAAAAAATGCGTTGTCCTCCAAGCGACCATTTCTTTATCTTTCTTTCTTACTGATTCTTTCTATTCTAGCGGTTGTATGTGTATGTATATGTAAGTGTGCAAATTTTCAGACAATAAGGATTATGTGCGGTCAATGAGATAATCTCAATTCTATACAAATGTAAATATAATTTGAACTCTTTTTTTAACTTATAATTCGCTATTTTATATTTAATTTTGAACAAATTACTATTTTCCTAAAGTATTAAATGAAATTTATCAATTTTAATTCTTACATTACATTTTTGCATTGAAAAAATAACATAAAATATACACATGCGAAAGGGAGAGTTGATTAAGAAGGAAAACGCTTTTTGGTGTGATAAAAAAGAACAATTTCCTCCTTTTTTCGCTGGAAAAATGCCTTTACGCGTTTCCCCCACGTGAAGTGGGGGGGTATGTGGGGCTCCCCGGTGCAGAAAAAACCAGCGTTATCCTCTCCGTCTGGTCGGGCGGTGCCACGGCATCGCTTACGCATGCTACCGTGACGCCCCGGGGTTCCTGGATACAGGGAACCCCCTTAGCCCCAGCGGCTGTTAAGGTGCGTATAGCGCCTACGCCTTCTCCCCGGTCTTCTTTGACGGATCGAATCAGCGGAGGCATTTTCCTCGCACTGCGACATGACACTCTCGCAGAAGGAGACCATTTCCAACCAGCACCACGCGTGCTGCATGCATGGTGCTAATCACGTTTTTATTGATCAATTTTCTATTATATACTATAACTATTATTATGTATAATAATAGTAAGATATATAGCCTCCCGAACTTTTTTGCAGCTAATGATGAGTACTATAAACATGTATACAGTACATTATTTTAACTTTCTTTAATAGTTTTCACAGAGCACGCCAAATAATTACTTATACAGAAAACAATGATACACTTGGATTACTTTATTGCATTTCTTTGTAGAATCTCAATCTCTAATTTTTTTTAAATAAATTATAGCCTATGTTAATTGCTGATAGCGTAGCTTTCTGTACGTGAAAGATTTTTTAAAATCAGTACAGCAGTTTTTGAGTTCATTCATTGCAAACAAACATACAACATTTTCTATTATTAGTATAGATATAGAATACGCGCGAGCGAAGCCGCTGGCAACAGCTAGTTTATCAATATAAACATCATGAAATCGGTTACTATTTTGTACCGGCTCTCCTACATATAGAAAGAATGTAAAATATGTAATTATTCCGCTTTGGATAGACAAAATCCGTTCTTAGTGAGCGTTTACGTATAGGAAGGAGTATCTGTCTTAAATTTCAAGTCAATCTGGCGCATAGTTTATGATATCTCGTGATGAGTGGGGAATCGATTATTTATATGTTCCGCTCAACTTTCTTATTTTTTTTTCTTTCATAAGAACCTTCTCCTGACAATAATAAACACAACAAAAAAGAATTAGCGAATACGTTCCATCCGTTCACGCGTGATGCGATGACCAAGGGAAATAGAGATTCATTTTTTATATATATAGATATACAATATTATTATAATATTGTACTTGATTATTTTCTTTACATGCCTAATTGTATTCAAACAGACGTATCATTTACGTCAACTGTTTGACAGCTAATTTTTATGTTTTTTTTTTGTTATATTTTTATCTGCAATCAGTCCTTGGACTATAAGCGGATAGTTGGTGCGATAGTTGGCGTGATGAGTGAGCCCTCCATCGAGAGCACTTCTCGTGTTATGAGGGTGCTACACCCTCTCGTGCAGCTGTAGTACATCATGCCTCTTTAGGCGCCTAAGATGTTTTTGGCTTTTCAACTGGGTTGCCAATTGATTGGGTGTAAGGCAAGCCGTTGTTGGTATATTTTTGAGGCAGCTCTAATTTCTTCCCTCACTGTGGTCATTTGCAAGGTGGCATGAATTTCACCGTTTGTGATGAACCAAGGAACATTGGAAATGGTGCGCAAGATGATATTTTGTGATCTTTGTATCATGGTAATATTTGAGTTACTGGCACTTCCCCAGGGCTGTATCCCATACGTCCACACTGGTTTTAGGAGCATTTTGTAGATTAGGAATTTATTGTCCGTTGACAATTTGCTGTTTCGTCCTAGCAGCCAGAGCATGGTTTTATATTTTATGTTGAGCTCATCTCTTTTGGTTTTAACATGATTTTTCCAGGTTAGTCTGCGTCCATACTGCACTATTAGCAAGCAGCAAAAATCCGGCTATTGCATCTCACACGCTTCAAAAAGGACTAAATGAAATAAATAAGTGGTTGAATAAATGGAAAATTAGATCAAGTGCATCCAAATAGACTCACATAACATTCACTCTGAAAAAAGGAGATTGCCCTCCAGTACACCTTGGAGATAACATACTTCCCCACTCACACAGAGTTAAATACCTTGACCTCCATTTGGACCGCGGACTAATTTTCATGTGAAGAAGAAAAGTATTGTTTTTACTCTTGTCCACGCAATTTTTACTTTTTAAGTAATAAAACCTTCCGGGGACATTAAGGAACATACAAAAAAAATTTAGCCGAATTGGTCCAGGCATTCTCGAGTTATGCGCTTAGCAACATTCTATTTTATTTATATAGATTATAGGTACTTTCAATTTTCATTAAAGCTACTCGAGACTTGTAATGTATTTAGGTTATCCGGTACAAGCAAGTAACATGACATAACTAGAATATATAGGGTTTTCCATTAAGGGCGCTTGATCTTTGAAATGCAAAAAAAAATACATGTAGGAGAGATATTTGCGAATTTTTTTTTTATTTGGAAGGTCTATTGACCCCATTATGTATGGAATATGACATCATTCAAATGACCGCCACGGCTTCGGTTGGTGGCGCGCACACGAAAGGTCCAATTTTCGATGACTCTGGCGCACAAATCGGGCTGTATTTGATCGATGGCGCGGCGTATGTTGACTTTGAGGGCATCGGTGGTTTGCGGCTTGTTGGCATAGACCTGCGACTTAAGAAAACCCCACAAGAAAAAGTCCAGCGGGGTCAAATCGCACGATCTCGGTGGCCAGTTCACGTCGCCTCCGCGCGAGATGACCATGTCCAGAAATTGCTCGTGCAGAACTTCCATCGTAGCGTGTGCTGTGTGGCACGTAGCGCCGTCCTGTTGAAACCACATGTTGTCCAGATCCATATTCTCGATTTCAGGCCAAAAGAAGTTGGTTATCATCGACCGGTATCGCTCACCATTGACGGTGACGGCCACACCATTATCGTTTTCGAAAAAATACGGACCAATCACGCCTCCGGCCCAAAATCCGCACCAAACAGTCACTTTCTGCGGGTGCATTGCCACTTGGTGAACCTCTTGTGGATTGGTCTCGTCCCAAATACGGCAATTTTGCTTGTTGACATAGCCATTCATCCAAAAATGCGCCTCGTCGCTGAAGATGATTTTTTTGCCAAAATCGGCGTCAACTTCCAACTGCTCTAATGCCCAGTCAGCGAACACACGGTGCTGTCTATGGTCATTAACCTTGAGCTCTTGGGTCAGCTGGATCTTGTACGGGTGCAGGCTCAAGTCACAACGCAAAATTCGCCAAGTTGTCGTCTGCGAAAGGCCGAGTTCCTGTGCGCGACGCGGAATTGACTGCCGCGGGTTTTCGAGGACACTGTCGCGCACAGCGGCGATATTCTCGGCAGATCTCGCGTTACGTTGACGCACGGGAACCGGCTGATTGTTAACTGACCCGGTTGACTCGAATTTGTCCACCAATCGACGGATAGTCGACTCGGCAGGACGATCATCGCGACCGTAAAACGGGCGAAGTGCGCGGAACGTTGCTCGAACTGAAGACCCATTTTCATAAAACAATTTTATGATTTGTACGTGCTGCTCGACACTGTAACCTGCCATGGTGGTTTGGGAGGACGGAATGAATATAACACACTGCATTTGACAGCTGTCACTCAAACAACATGGCCGCAATCAGCTGTCAAAGTTCAAGCGTCCCTATTGGAAAACCCCTTATAATTATCACTAAACAGACAAATTATAGAAAATTCACACCATTTCTTTTACATTATTTATTAATCCGAAACCAGACCGTTAAAAGTTTTACTTCCTACATAGTACTTCATAAAAAACTGGAAAGAGAAAAAAAAAGTCAATTAATTAAGCTTAAATCCCAGATATTCTGCAACCTCTTGTTAGAATGCCACATACTCAACAATAACACAAACTAATTAACGAGCCAAGAGGCTCTTCATTGTAGCAATGTGAACATTATGACAGCGATGTGTGGAAAACAAAGGCAAATCCGAAAAACTTATTATATATACAAGGACACGTGAAAATCTATTATGAGTCAAAAATTTGTATATCGCTATATTCGGATATATTTTGAATGACGTATAGCATACGTCGATGTAATTGGTACTTAAAATACAAGCATGCATTATAAAATAATAACTACTACACTTGGTGGTTGGGCTTTCTGCAGGCACGTCTTTCTACCGCCAAACAATAATACTTAGTATTGTTGTGTTCCGGTGAAGTGAGTGAGTGTAACAACACTCACAAGGAAACATCTTAGTACCCAAGATTGGTGGCGCATTGGCGATGTAAGGAATAGGAATCTCATCTACCAATTTATATAAAAAATAATATAAAACCATCACCACTGATATCAATACTAATATTTGTCAATCTTAAATATATTCGTGCGGACGCGCCTGATTGAGTCCGGCGTAATACCGCACTAAGTAATTATAATGATATTATGGAGTTGTATCTTAAAATGTATTTTTATTACTTATTTACTTTTTCTTAATTACAAAATAACTTTGAAGAGTTAGTTATCATAGCTAATGCCCTGTTTCTATATTCAAGAAACGACTCGTTATGAATACAGATAATAAAATTGGTTACGAGAAGTGAACTATCAGAAGCAGCTGCTGCTATCCGTAGTCATCTGTACCGTAAAGGTTTGATACTTACGGATAGTCTGGTATAAACATACATAACGATTATTTACTCAAAGGAAATCGTAAATGTCAATTAGATTACGATATCTATATAGTAAGCGGACTAAAAGTAAATACCTACTCATGGTTTCGCATTTATTTAATTTATACTTTTTGTATTATTGATGTTTAAACATCTTATCGCTTGGTTCACGCTAATTGAGACATCGAGCGTCAAATAACGTCAGCGTAAGGTTTCGAGCGTCAAATAACGTCAGCGTAAGGTTTCGAGCGTCAAGTAACGTCAGCGTAAGATTCGTTGTTGTAATTGCAGTATGTTACGGTTCACAATCTTTCGACAGTTCACAATCTCGCGATATAGCTTATAACCTAACGGTATTTACAATTTTACGGTGACATCTTCTTCTATGTAGACCCTTATTTTGCCCGTGTGAAGCCGGGGCGTGTAGTTAGTGTATAAACTAAAACCATAAAAATTCAGCGGGTTAATAGAAGTTAGCGAGTAAACAGGTAATTGTGAAACAAGTTTTACATTTCATTGAAGGTGCCGTATGTTCAATGGAACCATAAAAGGCACTGTTTCGTGTTATAACAATATCATTTCAAATGTGTAACATTTAAGACGATATATGTGTTGGAAAAGTTTGAAACAGATAAAAATGAGACGGTATTTACACCCAGCCCAAGGCTATCACTATGTCTGTAGACAAAAGTAAAGCTTATATAAGGAATAGTAGCTATAAATTTGGTATCATTCCCGCACTCTACCCAAGGCGAAGCGCTTTCGCGTCCTCCTACTGATGGGTTTCGTACTCGATAATATTATCGGCTTTCGCCTTTCATTTGAAAGACGTCTACTTATTACAGAGGTTTTGTCGGGTATCCAGGCTTTGCAAAAGAAAGAAGCCATACACTTTATTAAAAGTAAATTAGATATTATATAGATGGCAATTTATATATACGAATACACAGACTGCTGTAATTTGCCTACATGGTACTAAGGGTGAGTTGTAGGAAACTGAGTATTGTGTGATGTAGCATTAAAACTCAGATAGAAATGTGCTCTAAATTATTATTGATAAAATTTCAATTGTAATAAATTTGCATGAAAATCACATTTAGACATGTAAATGGAGACAGTTTCTACTCGTCTTAGGCAGAAATACTGACAGATAGATCCACGAAACTTTTAATAATTCTCCACTTTTAAATAACTAGAATTTTATACCATTATTTTATTTTCAAAGGGCATACTTCAGTCATATGCAAAAAATACATATATATGTCTGTGGACATTGTCATTGCACAAATTTTAGAACAAACTTTTTGATTTCCAACAACAACAACAAACATGAATATGTGGAAATACAAGAGGTTAAGCTGTGATTGTTCGCAATAAACAAGCGTAGGTCGGGCGTGACGTTCCGAAGCTCGTTAATTGCCCCGGCTTTGAAAGTCAACGCCAGTCAACGGGTCTACTGATCACTTACATGAAAACGTTCAATATCCTACATGTATACACGAAATATACAATAGTAATCACTTAAAGAATATTACAATAATTCATTGTTTAGTTGTAGTGGTGTTCCGTCCCCTGCAATAAGTTACACAAGATTAACTTAAGAAATTTGATATGTGATTTAAAATTCATAATTTTTACCCCGGACCGCGACTCCGGGCGTTCGCCCACGGCCTCGCGGTTCGGGGGCCTCGCAGGCATAGTACAAGTATGTAATATTAGCACGGCCGGTGTAAAGGGCTTCTACAGTGCTGTCATCCGCATAGCAGTGAATGTTACTAATTTGTAACATATCATTGATATGCAGAAGAAACAGAATAGGTGAAAGAACGCAGCCTTGTGGAACACCAGAATTTACAAATTTTAGGACAGAGCATGCACCGTCGACAACGACCTTGATGCTCCGATTTGCCAAAAAGCTGGTGATCCATTTGCATAATTTCTCGGGAAGCCCGTAGGAAGGAAGCTTCGAGAGAAGCGCTTTGTGCCATACCCGATCGAAGGCTTTCGCTATGTTCAGACTGACTGCTAATGCCTCCCCCTTGGACTCAACCGCAGTAGCCCATCTGTGAGTAAGGTAAACTAGAAGATCACCCACTGAGCGACCCCGACGGAAGCCGTACTGGCGGTCGTTAATCAGCTGGTTCTCCTCCAGGTACCGCAGGAGCTGGCAGTTAATAATGGACTCCATTATCTTGGAGAACAAAGAGGTCTATAATTGTTGGATCAGAGCGATTGCCTTTTTTAGGGATCGGGTGCACCAAAGCAGTCTTCCAGGAATTCGGGACTACGCCTAATGTGTAGGAGTGGCGGAAAAGACGCGTTAAGACCGGTGCCAACTCGGGAGCACAAGTGCGCAGCACGATCGGAGGAATGCCATCGGGCCCACTCGACTTATGGATGTCCAAGGAAAGAAGTGCTTTACGAACTGCACTCTGCCGGAGTGTAAGGATTAAAGGTCGGCTTTCTCCTTTGCAGTATGGGCCAACGAGTCATCGCTCCTGTGCAGAGATGGAAGGGAGGGCTGACAAAAATTCCCTAAGACAGCTTTAGCGAGAGACCAAAATGCGCATGTTCCCAAAGGAAGTCGCACCAGTCTCTCACCAATCCTGCCAATGTGCTCCGATTTCGCCTTGGCAATAACACTTTTGAAAGACCTGGAGGCAGAGTTGTATTCCTTTTTCAGTGCGCTGGTATTTACATCACAAGATGCCGATGCTTCAGCCCAGACTTGATAGCATTCTACCTTTCGGCGTGATGCCTTTTTGCAGAAGTGACCAAACCAGGGTCGGGATCTGCCGCCGATGGGTATTGCAGAGTACGGAATGAAGAGTTCCATACCCTGAAACACAATATCAGCAACCGAGTCAGCAACGACATCTGTATCATCCGGCGAGAAACAAATCCGTCCCCATGGGTAGGATGCAAAGAAGGACCGCATCCCATCCCAGTCCGCTAACGGAAACACGGTACCCATCGGGATGAGAGGTCATCAAGGGCTAGCAGAGAAGGTGTATGATTCTCCACATCTGGGATTCGCGTTGGCGAGGTAACCAGTTGTGTCAGATCATATGCCAAGGCAAAATCGACCACAGGTCTCCCCGCATGATCGGTAGTACGTGCTCCGAGCCATTCGGCGTGATGGACGTTAAAATCGCTAAGAATCACGATCTCTACGGATGGGATCTGCTGCAGCACGGAATCTGTAGCCCGTTGGATGTGCTCAACGAGCCGGTCAGTTTCGGCATTACCGCTGTGGGACCTATATAGGCACGCATAAATTCGCGGATGATCATCGCAGTCTACGCGCAGCCAGAGAATGGATAGGTCCCTCCCTTCAAGACAGGCGAGGTGATGAGAGCAGATATCCTTTCTGACGTAAACACACACCCCAGCCCGTGGTACAAAGGAATGTTCTAATTTGTACCCCGGGTAGGAGAGGAATGAGGTGTCCGCCGGGGACGATATCTGGGTCTTGGTTAAAAAGAGCAAGGCCGGCTTCGCCGTCTCAAGATGGTAGTGGACGGCGTTTAAGTTGGAATTTAGTCCCCTTATGTTGCAGAAGTCCACAGCGAGGGGGAAGGGTTTGCCTTAAGATGCCTGCTCCGTTTGCCCTGACCATTCAAGAGCGGAAAATTGCCCCCCCCAGAATTTGAAGGGCAGCCTGGGCATCCCTGCTCAGGTGATGTATGTCCTGAGCATGGATGTCCAGAGAGGGATTGTCCACCGCGGTCGCAGATGGAACCTTCCTGGGGTAGTCTTCTTAAATTCTGCGCACTCATTTTGTGGGGGGAATTGGGCCTCCGGGTCTCTCACATACCGAATGAAACGCGGTAGCACTTTACGCCGATTTTAAGTGAGAGAGTGGTACTTCCCCGGGCGTGCCGGCCAATTCGGCTACAACCTGAAGGTATGCAGCATGGCACTACCACTATAAAAATTCTACTACGAAAGACCAGTACTTAGTATTGTGTTTCCGTTTGAAGTGTGAGTAAGCCGGTGTAAATATAGGTACAAGGAGCATAATATCTTAGGTTTAAATAAATTGAACCAGTCTTAAGTATAAGTCGCGCGTCTAAATTCGTCTGAGCACCACCGAGTATTCACGTGTCAAGTTAGTGTTTATGATAATTAATTCATCTCGAGCTCGACGAGGATCGGAACATATTACGTAGGGGATCAGATCTGAATTCTTTACCTCTTTTTCGTTAGAAGATGTTTTGCAAAGGCAGTATAGTTTATACCCAAGACAATATAATATCATTAAAATCGGAAAAAGTAATTCATAATGAAGTTCATACTTACCATGATAACATGCGAGGATTGCAAAAAATTTGTTGTGTAATGTTTCTTTTAATATAGTGAAAACATCAAACGGAACTGTAATTTGTAATCGAGAGCTAACTTAATAAGTAAAATCTGTCTGATAATATTACTGCTGTTATACATTTTACCGAAGACTCCAGTTCTTATAAGCTTAATAAAATTTAATAAAATTTGTGCTATCAATAAAAATAATGGTCTGGATATAAATATATTAATTTGTTTATAGTTAGTAGTATTCATGTATTTCGAAAAAATCAGCATTAAATTAGCGATCGTTTTTAGGGTTCCGTATCCAAAGGGTAAAACTGGACCCTATTATTAAGTCTCCGCTGTCCGTTCGTCCGTCCGTCCGTCCGTCCGTCTGTCCGTCAGTCACCAGGCAGTATCTCATGAACCGTGATAGTTAGACAGTTGAAATTTTCATAGATAATGTATTTCTGTTGCCGCTATAACAACAAATACTAAAAACAGAATAAAATAAATATTTAAAGGGGGCTCCCATACAACGGACATGATTTTTTGCCGTTTTTATAGATAATGGTACGGAACCCTTTGTGCACGAGTCCAACTCCCACTTAGCCGGTTTTATTAAATACAACGCAGTCAATATTATTACATACCTCATTATTTAAGAAATAAATCCAGAGTATACTGGCGTCGAAGACAGTTTAAGAAACGTTTTGTTTCTCACTTATTTAAAACGGAAAGTTATTCTTTTCTTATAACCACACTAGCATAAAGTGTAAATCATCCAAATCAGGTAAGCCCCTTTGGAGTAATCGATGAACAATGAACATACAATAAATATAAATATACACATTGAAAATGTAATCTCTCCTTTCCCTTTTCGATTTAGTCGACGATACGGTTCAGCCTATAGTCGATATATTTTCATATACATATACCGCTGTTTAAATATCTTCCGTGAAAATAACGCGAAGTAGCCATTATGTGTCAGATGAAATTCTACAACTTTTATCCAACAAACCACTCCACAGTGGAGAAGTAAAACAGAAAAATCTCACAGAACTTGTTGTTACCAAATTTGACCAAACTAATCTATGGGCATAACATGGACTTTATGATAGTAAACGTAATTTATATCTTTTAGTTGTGATTTTATCATGTAATTTAAGTATATATGGGTAAAATAAAAATTAATCTCAAGAAAATAAAAGACAACACGCACTTTTTGAAAACAAAATAAAATTTGTATTCGACATAAATTAAATAAACAATTGATTCTATTTGATTGATTTTTCTAGTAACAATGAGACACTTATTAATCTGTGTCTGTAAACAGATACCTTAAGAAATAAAACAAACCGCACTTTTGAAAACAACCTTTTCATTCATAGCTGTACTAAAATGAAATAAAATATAATACAATATCATACTAATAAAACTGATTGATTGAACAAGTATAAAATTGCAAGAATTGACCCACTCATACCAACTGGTATGGTGGTTTTAAATACTTCACAGTATAAGCTTGTAAATAAACACAATAACTATGTAAAATATTTAAGTATTTTATTTACTTTTGCATTATTTATTGTTTGAAATTTTGGTTATACAGGACAACACAAAATTAATGGTGATAAGTTGTAACAAAATTCTTAATCCATACAAACATAAAAAAATATTATTGATAAAAAAAATACAAGATATTTTCGAAGCAGTTAATGAATGTTTACGTCCAGGGTCTATTTCGACTGGAAAAAAATTAAATACGAAATATTTGCGCAATTTTCCTTTTCCTAATCGTTATTCGTATGTCATTTTCCAGTTTCAATACCATTTATCTGACACATTCTCACAAAACGTCCCCCATTCCCATTAAAACTATGGTCCAAGGGAAATTTCACCATTATCCGGATAAAGCCCAGACGTTTCAACAAAAGCAGAAAATGCTATAGTAGTATGAGCTCATCAAGTTGTTTGATTCAGAGATTCGTAACAGACAAGCCTATTGAAATTCCTTGTAAACATTGTGATCTAAGATATTTAAAAATCTTTTTTATTTAAAAAAATTATAATTTAATCACATAAATTATATACAACTTTTTGTAAGCTAAGTAACTTTACACAACAATAGAAAACATTGTGTTTTTGTATAATTATTGATCGTTTTCTTATAAATTACAATAACAAAGTTATTATGAAAAAAATATATTAATTATTAATGACAATAACAAAAGAATGGCAAATTTACTTGAAAAAGGGACTGGGGAAAGGGATTACAGTTTAAATAGCCCTAAAGCTACTTCAGGTGGATTCATTTTTGAAGTTAACTAATCTATTCGAAAGAAATTGAATTCAAAATATATTTTGAAAAATGTATTCCTTTTTGGTAGTCAATGTAAAATGTAACTCTTATCCTGTAAAGAAATGGCGAAAAAATATCGAATAGGTACTTATTTGATGCACGATAACATATTTTTAAATATAAGCGCTGCTCGGCGCGTTATTAATTAACCAGTTTTGTATTTTTCTTACGAATGTCAAATCAATAACTACAGAAAGAGCGCAATCAGTATTTAAGTAAAAAACCGCTAAGCAACATTTAATAATTACTATCGTAAATAAAGTTAGTATTTAAATAGTTTAATTAATTTGTTTGGTTTTTATTGGCTGCAATAAAATATGGGTTTGTAAATATTATTAATATTTAATATGTATCTATATCCACAGTTATATGTAGGCATATAGTATAGGTTAATGAATGAACCTTGTTTCTGAAACTCTGATCAAAGTCAATTAATTAATTTGAGTTTAACATGAATGGTCATTGGTCGATTACAGGCGATGACGCAATATGTGACCAATGAACAATTTGTATTTAATCAAAGAAACAATTAGTAACTTGAACAATTTATATAGATATTATATAGATATATAGATATAATAATAAATGAAGTCTTAATTTTTACATTAGTATATTAAATATATCTGTAAATCACTCTATAAGTTCTTTTACAAACATTATGATTAAATACCATAGTTACAAATTATACCAAGGGACTAAATCTCAGTCTACTTGTCTTCTTTTATAAAATATGTAGGAGGACGGGCGAATGAGCTACAGAAATATTTTTATGTTGACACACAAATTAAAATTATTATTTATGTGTACATGAATAAAGCTTACAACAAATTCATTTCACAGGTAAGCCCGACATTGTATGATTACCATCTATCGATGCTAACCTATGCCTCAAACAAAATACATGATAACATTAATGTACTCTCAGTTATGTATTCTTGCTTAAGCCTCTCTCTGTCGAATACAATGCTGTATTCACTGACACTGATCGGAAATGCCTGATTACCCGAACACTGCACAATAAGTGTCTCTATTATTAGATTGGCGATGGCAGTGATTTGCTTATTTTCTATCTTGAGGAACATGGTCGTAAATCTTTTGCTGTTTTTCAATTGAATTTTATTAAATATGTATGCCGACGGTCAAAAAAGCCACCTGACGGTGAGTGAAATAGATGAAATATTAACCATGGTTATGTCCCTCGTGCCTTTCATTACACTGGCCTTATTATCATTCATCCTTCAAACCGAAACACAAAAATTACTGTTTGGCGGTAGGTTATCTTATGAGTGGGTGATATCCAGAGGGACGTATGGCTCGAAAGGAACAAATATTAGCAATGATACTACCATCTAAAGTATTATTAGTTATTCTAATTCATTAATCTCAATAATATACTGTTTCAGCGATAGATACTGCCTGATTGACATATATTTTTCAAGTGAGATGCTTCCTTTGGATTAATAATTGCAATAACATTATATATTAACGAAAAATATTGTATATTTTCTAATTAATTTTAATAACAATTATTTATATAGTTATGTCTTATTTTCACCGAATAAGATATGGTCCAATTTATTTAACTTTAGAAATGACCAAAACAAATAAACGATCCGTATACAAGTGTACAGAGTGTACAGCTGTAACTCAAATAAGAGGTTTGACGCTACACGCTGTATTTAAAAAGGGAAGCTTTAATGTAAAGTGAATGTTAAATAAATTTCAAGAAACAGACTCGTTCTGGTTAATGACTTTTTGCCATGGGATAACGTTTGTAAAAACTTCATCATAAAATTACAATCGAAACTGATAATCGCGTTATATACTTATTAACTTAAATTAAGGTATTATATATGAAACTTTTTATGTTTAAATTCAAATGAAGCTTATTATATTTAATGTTTGTGAAACGCGCTCTCATAAAAATAAATACATAATCATGAGTTTTTCGGAACGCGCAATGTGAATTTCATTTTGTACTTATGTAATATTTTGTGGTCCATATAGAACCCGTTATACATGTATATATTTGGCATTCGTTTGTAAGTACCTAATACACAATTCGTATTACTTGGTAATTGTCTAGTGACGTGTCATTAGCAAAATCACTTTAATCAACTACCGAACAAAGGTACAAAATCAGTGGGCCGATTCAAAGGCTAACGTTATCGGGTTTGCCTTTAGAGGCAGGCTGAAACAGTGAGGCGGCGGTAGGAACATTAATACAAAATTTACAAAACAAAGTCCTCAATCCCTATCTTAAGCTTGATATTATTATGCTTTGATATTTGGAATTCTATGATTTTGATAGATATCAAAAATAACTTATTTTATAGTCTTTTGGAGGATTATGGCTAAAAATTAAAGATTAAATCTATACATATAATAAAAATGTAACTGATCGCTGTCTCTAACTATTATCTATATTAATGTAATAGAACTCAAAACAATGATTGTTAGAATTTTTGTCTTTTTATCTGTTTGTTGGTGCGTGAGGCGCACTATTTATCTATATTATATATATAAATCTATTCATTCTGATTGTACATTTTTTTTTTCACATAATGTTGTGATAAATAATCGTTTTATGATGCAGTGATTCACATTATTTTATATATGTATGTCTTCCGATCTACGATGCTATAGCTCAGATTCCCTTGTTAGTTATCCACGTCGTTGTTAATGTTGTGTGGCCCATTTATCGACGAAAGCTATAGGCTATATTACATCACGCTACCAATAGGAGCGGAGATCAATGAAAAATGTTGCAAAAACGGGTGAAATTTATTCCTTTAAGGCGCTTCCATTGCGTGCGCTGCGTAAACGATAAAAGTTACACAACAGTCATGTATGACGGAATTGATCCTCTTGAAAAGTTCTAAAAAAAGTCCGCTATAGTATATGTCTATCTTTTAAGGTTGACTCACTACAAATAACCTTTTGTATCGTACTTAATCATTTTTTTTAAATAATACATTATTAACAACGTCGCTTTTATAAACATGGTATTATTTTTTTGAAATATATCGAGATAAGATAATTGACAGTTTATTTCAATAGGTAGTTGAGTAAGTTGTTTGAAAATACTCATACTTAAGTATTTGTTTTCGGTTTATAAATAACTTTCTAACTTAAATTTATAGGTTCTTCGTAACCTATAAATTTATAGGTTCTTCGTAACCTATAAATTTAAGGGTATTTCGTTTCGTCGCCGCATATTTTTTCTCGTTGTTTTGTTACATTTATACTTCGTCGGTTAGTTGATAATAATTACTTATTTTTAATTTTAAATACACAATCACAACCGGGTCACAATTTTCTGTGAAGGTATCGTTTGCAGTCACTATAAATAAAGCTCAGGGAAGAGCATTTCAGTTTGTCGGAATAAATTTAAGGGAATGGTGTTTTTCTTCATTCATCATTTCATGGCCATTTGTATGATGCCCTATCTAGATCCGGGTGGGGCGAATACCAATAAATACTAATGTCTCACGAAAATAAAACTAAAAATATTGTATTTACTGAAATATTATAAGTAAATAAAACAAAATAGATATAAAGATATTGAAGTTATTTAAGATTTTGTCGTTGCTCAAATGTATGATAAAATCAAAACAAGCGATAGCTTAATTCGTAAGCTGCATATCCTTTGAACTTGAAACTGTGTAAGGCATAAATGAAATAAAAAAAGGATTTTGTTTTGATATAGTTTAATGATTTAGATGACGTACTTCATTATTTCTTAAACGAGTAAAACTACAGAGTATTAAAAATATTTGTCCAAACTTACATCCTAATATTTTAAATGAATATATACGTTGGGTAAATATGTGATAAGCGAAGGTCTCTTGTTATATAACTTAGAAATGACAAAGAATTTGCGAAAAGGTGTGAAAAGATGTAGGCGGGCGTGTGGCCGCAATACGTAACGAGGCAGGCAAATGATGCGTAGCCACCTCTTTTATATCGTCCCACATCACAATTACATGTTACAACTCAAATCATAATATATAAACTTGAATGTTATTTCTATGGGCGTTTTATTTGTACTCACGACTCATTTCATCGATTTTGCAACATTGTTTACTTCAAATTACTTCAGTTAATTATTCTGCTTTTCTTCTGAAAAACAAGCGCAAATTGTACGAAACAAAGGATAATTACTACTACAAAATGTTCTAAATCGCAAAACCTCTGTATTTCTGGGTCGATGTCGGTACTCTTAATCTATAATGCATCACGGTGGTCACTCTCAAGGGAGAATAACAACTAACTATACTATTAATTCTCTAATACTCATAATATTAGGGGACGTCATATTAGAGACGATCGAAAAGTGTTATGGCGTAGGACTCAGGCCTTAAGTGTTTTCCGAGGCATGGCATTAAAAAACTGTCAACTTTCAAACTCCAGACTGCTACTGAAATTCTCAATAGAAATACCAAATAACGTTTCATTGACCCAGCCCGGAATTTGAACCCGTTACCGCGAGATCAACGTTCTTATAAGCTGACCATTAGACCAACGAGGCCAAGATAAACAGGTTTTGCGTAAACATAATAATTAAATAAAGTTTATTTCAGATAAGTAGCATCCATAGTGGGTTAGTAAAAAGAATTATTAAATTTATTATTGTAAACTTTACAGTCTATGTTAGTGAATATTTATTATTAATATTTGGTCACAAGTTCGTTGCCAGTTAAACATATACGAACAATATGACGCACAATTGGAGAATCATATCTCTCGGCTATTGTCTTTAGGATGGAGTTGGAGCTGGTTCGTATTCTGCTGAGCAGATTTATGTCTGATAATGGCATGCATGCGGCAGCCCCATCAACATCCGTTATTATATTCGATCCGTAGGGCACTGAGAGCTCGCTGAGTGTAATTGACCCAAAGGCTGCACGTGTAGAACACTTGACAGTAAGCTTTGAAAAGCGTCGTTTTAACGTCCGCTATACAACGTGCGAACATGCGTGCCAACACATTACAACGAACTGCCAGCGCCCTACGTTCCCTCTCAATATCCACCTGGTCATCAAGCTCATCAGTTACATAATGCCCAAATTATTTTAATTGATGGACTCGTTTTAGGTCACTTCCGTTCAGATTTATCACGGGCACGTATTCTGGGCATTTACCACCATCGGCCTTGAATACCATGAACTCACTCTTTTTAACATTATAAATGAGCCCATGCTTTCGAACATAACTCTCACACGAGGCCATAAGCTTGTTAACACTGATGTCATCAATGCGACATATAATTTTCTTACTGCTGAGCTCAACGATTAGATCGTTGATATACACATTAAATAGCTTGGGTGACATTATCCCCTCCTGCCTAACCCCACACTCCAAATCATACGGCACAGAGAATTTATCGGCCCATCTCACACTATTTGCCTGGTTGTAATGCCAAAACTGTAATATACGCAATAGTTCCGATGGCACTTTTCTTTCCCGCAGCTTTTCCCATAACATATCAAACGACACCATGTCAAAAGCCCTGGTAATATCTAAAAAGCAAGCGTAGACAGGTGTTCGTCTTTTTGTATAATATTGCACGATATGCTTGAGGCTTAGAATCGCAGTCTCAATTCCAAGATGGTTACGAAATCCAAATTGCGAATCATGTAGCTGCAGAAAATTATCCAGTCGCGCGTCCAACAGGCTATCCAGTATTTTTGCAATGATGGTAGCGAGGAAGATGGATCGATAATTACATTGGTCGCAAAAAGTAACATTAAATAAATAAAAATATATTATCGTTCTAATCAGACAAGTTAACAAGTGCTCATTAATTACTGTCTATTTCATCATAGTCATTGAAATGCTCCGCGATATCTCCATCAATCTAAAATAGCAGTCGTTATTTATTTCTAATACTTATAAGAGCTCAATTGGGCTGTCTAATGTTGCACGTAATGTAAAACTATTTTCGAATAAGTGCATGAAGTGAAGGAAATAAATACAGCTTCCAGTTTCAATTTAAGATCATGTTTTGCTCCATTTGATGTCTTACGTATAATTTAACTAGTTGACTGTCTAGCATTTTCTCCATTTAGAATGGCTCTTAGTCTATTCTCTAAATAGTCTTAAGGTTATTAGTTACTGACATTGGATGTTCTCGGTAATTCACTCTATATGTCACAGGTGAATCTTCATATAAAAGTTTTACTCATAGAATACAATTTATTCAAAAAAAATTAAGTTAATGATGATAAATGTTGAAAAGTCAAATATATTATTTGTTATCAATATTCGCTTTGAAAGCGAAAGTAACTCTGTCTATCTCCTACATTTTCATGGTTAAAAAACTAAACCGATTCCGATGAAATTTTGTATCGGTTTAGCTTGAACCACATAAAAGGACATTTGGATACTTTTCTGAAAGTTTACGCTTTGCGTATTGAAGTGGATAATGAAGGTTTGTGAGCATGTTCTTTAATATAGATATAAATTTTACAAATTATGATTATAAAGATCTTTTTGGAAATTCCATTCATAATAGTAATAACAGTATTAGGTAGAATAGTAAAGTAAAAACGTAAAGTATCCTACTTTATTGTCCCAAGGTTGGGCTTAGCCCTCATCTCCTTTGTGAGAGGAGACTTTGAGCTTTTTTTGCTTGAATTTGTGTGTGAAATCAGAAATATTATAACAAATTAATATGATAATAATGTAAACGCACTAATTTACATTAAGACCTTAAACATATACAAATAACAATTAAAAATAGCTACTGTACAACGTATCGTTAGCGCGTGGAATAGTGGCAAGAATGCTAGCAGCAATAGCGTAAACTTATATAATAGATTACATATATTTATACATATAGATATCCATCCATGACATTTCAAAAACATTCATCTTGAAACTAGACAATTGTGCTGTCTAATGTTGCACGTAATGTAAAACTATTTTCGAATAAGTGCATGAAGTGAAGGAAATAAATACAGCTTCCATTTTCAATTTAAGATCATGTTTTGCTCCATTTGATGTCTCACGTATAATTTAACTGTCTAGCATTTTGTACATTCTTGCGTTTTCTAATCTCTAAATAGTCTCAATGTGACTGTAAATAGCTATATATATCATAGGTAAATCTGAATATAAAATATCATATATAATTTTAGTTTTTTAAATAGGTTTATTAATCGAAATATGTCAATAATTATTATATCAATTTTAATATTATAAATGTGGTAATAACTCTGCCTCTGTAAGCTACATTTATAGCATTTTTTTCTAAATATATTAAATAAATATAAAGTACCAGTACTTCATCGACAAAGGCGTATACAAGTTTCGCGTTAAGTTTTAAAAAGTTTTGCCAGCATTTATCGGGAAAACGTTCGCAACGATAATTTTTTTTTCGACCTCGATAACATTTTATGAAACAATTTTAATAATTTTATGAAACACAACCATTTTATTAACTTAAAAAAATACTTGAATACCTTGAATTGATAAAATCAAATTAAAGTTACTGTTAAAAATTCAAATAAAATGGCGATTCTTAAATGTTTTGCTATAAAAAAAACTACTAACTCTACGAGTATATGTAAAAATGGCATGACAGCTTTTGTCCGTCCAAAATTTTGTTTATGCTTAACATTTATCGGTTCGGATTTAAATATTAGAATAGTAAAAACCAGTAAACTGTAACTATATTTTTATACATCTAATAAATGTGAGGATATTTTTAAGGACGAAGTTGCGAATCTCATCGTGAAATGTGCCCAACAAAAATATAAAAAAATACAATATTTTTTCAACAAACCTTTTACGTAAAGTAATGGAAACAGAGGTTACGAAATAACATTAAACCATAATTTAACACTTCTGCTAATGACAAGTTTTGCGAGTATCTGTGTAATTGAAGGGATGTCATCTACGATTACGGACACAGTCCTTCTGCGGACGACGGCTCAAGCGAATGACGGAACCATCCTTTTGCAGACGACATCCATTAATCGATTTTAAGTCAAACCAAGTTTGATTTTAAATCAATTAATGGTTAATTACTTATTTAATATCTTCTCCTCAGAAACGGAGAGGTGACTTTCGCCCAGCAGTGAGACATTCACTGGCTGTATATGCATTGACATGTTACTTATGCATATTGTGAAAACAACAAATTTTATAAGTGGCTATAAGGAATTAGCTTAAAACCATATGAGGAAAAATATATAACCTATTATTTTCTTACTATTGTTTAACGTCAAATTAATCGTTAATATCTATACATAATTGAATATCTAAAGGCAAAACAGTATCTTTCTTTTTTGTTAATAGCCAGCCATTAACGAGCTTTTGCGTTGTCCATAAAAAGTGTTAGAAACACGAAAATAATGGTCAATTTTCGATAATATCTAAAAGTTGTGACGTCACGATTTATCGACTTGAAAATACTTTTTACAGGTAGGTACACAATTTATTTAAAAGTTCTTAATTATTCATGACTCGTATGCACGCACATATTCAAAATACGAATGGATACAAACCAAATGTTCATACTTTGTTTTCAACTACTTGTATAATAAATACAAATAATGAATAGGTGGACCGTAAATATCAATGTTTTTTAAACCAAGGTTACGAGTTACTCTTCAAAAAATACACTAGGTTTTTTTAAATGCTACATTCATGGTTACTGTTCACCTCGTATTCGTTTAATATAAACTTTCTAAAAAAACTCTGTAGAAAAGATTTGTTGATCCCCAAAATGAAATAATATTACTATTCCATTATCATTTCAACGCTGCATTCCACAAGGTCTTTATTTAATCAGTATCGCTTTTTCATTTTGATATTTAGTTAAGTCGGCGACGTAAAAACATATTTCAATAAATATGTATAATGCGAATACCAATAAGAAGAATAAAATTATATACATACTTCGGAAGTACTTCGATCACATATATTAACAGTGGAACAGTGAGTTGAATTTGGTTCCATTTTTTCAACAGGAAAAGAGACTTCGCTTAATGATCCACTATCGGAGTTGATATATCGGATGTTGCTTATATTAAATAAACAGTTATAACCATATAAAGTGTAGCTTTTTAAGAGTGTCGTATGAAAATGCATTTGCAAGTAATGCATCGTGATGGGCTTGTCAGGGTAATGCTGTGATATTCGAGTGTATTCGCTAAAGCAAGAGAGACTTCTCCGCTATCGCTACGATATGTATACCGTCTAACTTTGTTATTTGATAACGTAATATTTATGTTAATTAGTAATGCTTGGCGTTATTGGCGCAGCTGTATGTGTAAGAAAAAAGATTTATATACTTCTTAAACAAAATGTATTTCTAATTTTTCTTGAGATTAATACTACAAATATATCTGATGTAATTACCTTGCTACACGTTTATGTACGAGTACTATAACGTATCGCTAACAATGATGATTGATTTGACAGATCTCCAAGTCAGCAGATGCAGCTTATATTATTTAGGTCAAATTGAGCCGAGTTGGCTCAGTGGCTAGAACACGTGAAGATTGAGCCGTTCTTAAGCTCGGGCTGGACCACTGAATTGTGATGAGCATAATTATTAATGTTTATAAATTTCGTGCTGGTTTTGAAAAGCAACATCACCAAGACAAGTCACTCACCTTTCATATCACTAAACAGCAATACTTACTATTAGTATTGTTGTGTTCCGATTTGAAACATATGACTACAGAAACAAGGGACATAACATCCTAGTTCCCAAGGTTGATGGCGTATGAAAACATTTTATCACCGATCATAATTAATTTTTTACCAGTTTGCCTCATCGTATGAAATATGACAACATTGTTCCAGTTAAAAAAATCCGGTTTGGTCTGCAGGTTTGCAGTGATGTGTTCTATATTTATCATATTGCTGTGTACATTTTTTCAAACTTATTTTTGCACATATGACAAAAAAGAACGAAGATATTTGCGTTATTGAACCAATTTAATACTAATGTTATATATGTATATTTAGCATCCAGAAGTGAAAACTGATTTTATAAAAACCTCGAATTCAAAATTAAAAATCCAAATCATATAAATTACTTACTCAATTACACTTTAAATCCAAATACCACACATCACAAATCACAAGTCGCGCCAATAATTAATTAATAACTTTATGTGCACTAACAAGATGGCGGCGGTTTTAAATTAGCGAGCTTCTTTTTTTTTAACAACGCTGTGAACTGTGAACCAAGGAGTTTCCTAACTATATATTGTATTATCTTTTACGGAATAGTTTATCGGTAATTAATTTAGCTTGGTCAATTTCTATTATTGGTATGGTATTGTTTCAACGATTTTTTTTTATTTAAATAAAAATATATACATAATCTATCTATATTTTCTCTTTATATTTTAAATGTTCATCTAACAATACAGTAAAATAAAATTTTGAGTACAGCTTCTTGTAATTTTTGACGATACTTATTTGATTATACATAGATTATTGAATATAACAATTCAATACAAGTTGATACCGACCAAGACTGTTTTCGACTTGATTCAATTAGACATTTTTGCTGTTAATTTAGCTGATTGTTTTCTACGCTAATTTTAAGTTTATTCAATTACTAAATCATAATGATCTCCTTGCTGAACGATTACAAATGTTATAGCTTTAAATATTAGGGCTTTGTGCTAGCCCGACTGGTTAGGTTAGGGTACCACCCACTCATGAGATATTCTACCGCCAAATAGCAATACTTAGTTTTGTTGCGTCCCAGTTTGAAGGATGAGTGAGCCAGTGTAACCATAGGTACAAGGGACATAATATCTTCGTTCCCAAGGGTGGCGGCGCATTGGCGATGTAAGAATTAGATAATACTTCTTACGATGTCAATTTCTAAGATTGGTGGTGATCACGTAACATCGGGTAGCCCTTTGGTCCGTCTGAGTACCTTTAAATTAAAAAAAAAAAACAAATTCACATTTCTTAGAGATATGTAAATAAGTTATTTAAATCATTAAGACTTCAGAAATATTTTAATAATTGAGCATTATGTTTCATGTTCAAATTCGCTCTGACCAATTTCAATAATAAATGTGCTATATTTTAAATCAATTTGATTATTTTTAGTATCTATTTCTTTTTACTTAAAACTAAGAAGAATTGTAAAAGTATTTGCGTTTTATCTCGTGAAGAATTGGTATGAAGTAATTACATTTTGCTTTATAAACGTCCTTGTATGCAGTTAATTGGTAAAAAATAATGAATGGGGCGATTGGCCTGTCGACAGGGCGAGTGAAAACATTCTCGTAAAACGATGTCAACACAGAAACTTTCAAACTCAAGTGTGTTCAACTTGTAATAACGTTAATGTTGATTACGCTAAGTTGGTTTGTTTTTAAGGCTAATTTAGTCAATTTCTGTGACAGATATTTTGTACATATTGACCTTTACATTTTTACCACAAAGGTGGACTACTAGACCATCACGGGCCACGACGAGTTGTCCTTGTAGCTAAAAAACACGAACCTTAAGCAAATATAACCGGGCATGTAACGCCGGGCAAGTACCACGTACTTTTCATTGTTTTGTTCAAAATTCATATCGTGCTTGACAGTGAAGGAAAACATCGTGACGACACTTCCATTAAATCAACGTATTCTTCCCGACATCGTAATATTGTCTGTGTTATAGTCGATCGTACAAAGTCGTTACACTAAAGTACCATAAAGTAATATAATATTAGTTGAATAAACGTGTAATTAGTTAAAGCAGATATTGTTTTAATAAAGTAGATAAGTCAAACCTAGGACTTAACGTAAACAATTGATTACAAAAATTGATTACTCTTAATAAGTATTTATACAGTTTTGGTTATATAATTAGAAACACTTCTTATGAATAAAGAAAGTATAACTTCAACGTACAAATGTTCGTAAAAATATACACATTCAATAATTAATAATCATGCAATAATATAGCAAATAAAAAACTCAAAATCAACTCAAATGCATAAAATATAAAACATATCTTACTTTTAATTACAAAATGAGTCTTACACATGTAGGAGTTTATTTTCTGTTACTGGCCGCTTGGACGCCTAATTAGAAACATTTAAAAAAAACATCCATAGCTCGTTCTTTTTTTGAAATTGGAGAATAACATTTCTTTTTCTATTATTTTGGCGGCAATTCAAAATTTAATCTTATTCAAAACGCCGTTAATTGGACGGTACGAGAATGGAAAAATGTGTTATTTTCAGATGAAACAAAAATAAATATGGTAAATTCCGATGCAAAGCGCTATGTTAGACGCCCTGTAAACAATGCTTTTAATTATAAATACACAAGGAGTATAGCCAAGCAAGGTGGCAGTACAATGGATCAATGGCAATATAAAAATATCTTAGAGCACACAAACAAAACCGGATAGAAAATCTCTGGTATATTGTTAAAAAGAAAGTCTCAAACAAACGTAACACCAGCCAAAACGAACTATATAAAGCATTTGTTGAAGTATGGAGTGCTGTTATTGAAAATAAGGGATACGCCACTAAATATTAATTATAACTATTGGTAGGCTGTGGATAGTAGCTATTTCGTAAATAGCAATACTAATTACTAATACTTAAAAAAAAATTGTTTTTTATATTTTTTGTTGTTGTTTCTAATTAGTTGACCATTATTGTTCATACTTTAAAACTGATTTAAATGTTTGTCCGTAATGTAATATTGAAACTGCACTTGTGTAATGGGATTTATATTGTTTTTCTAATAAATGATAAATTGTTGAACATATTGTTGTCCTATTTATTGTTTAATTTCAAAATAAAAACGATTGCGGTGAAGTATCTTACATAATGTCAAGGACCGTTGGTAGTGTTTCTAATTATACGACCACCACGTATATATATATATATATATATATATATATATATATATATATATAAATATATATATATATATATATTTATATATTATTTATAAGATAAAAGTAAGTAATTGATACATCCATCAATTACTTACTTTTATCTTATAAATGCATTTAAAAAAGTACCATTATTCAATCTTACTATCTGATGAAAGCAGGGATTGTAAAATTGTAATGTTGTCTTATTAGCTGAAATGTTAAAACAAAATATTCTAATTTAGTAAAGGAATGTTTAAAAATCATATCTATCTAGTTTACAAACATTAGAAAATTAGTTTTACGTGAGTATATATACAAACGTCAGTTGTGGCCTTCGTATCATAATTTATTGGAATACTACATAGTGGTTAAAACACCACTATACTACTACTATACATTGAGGAAAAACTGACAAATAGTATGACATTTTATACTGAAATTATTTTACTTTTGGAAAATTATTATAAAAAAATCTGTAAAAGACTTCATCTGATAAATCATAGATGGCGTAAGAACATCTTTAATATTCGCTAATAGTAAACCACTATTAGATGTTGTATATGGAAGCTGGAACTGAAAATCAATACGTGAAATAATGTCCTTCGATACATTATTTAAAATGTAAAATATATTTTATTTAATCTTATTATTTGTTGAAAGCTTACATCAGGCAAATTGTAATGTCCATAGTATGCAATAACTAAATTTAATGCTGCGGAAATTATCATATTTAATACATAGTAAAGCAGCAAATATACTAATAATGGTATTATTTAAATATAATGTACGAATTTAATTTATTAAAGCTAATCCTTCTTGTTATTTAAAAAAAAGTCAAGATATATCACAAGTATTACCAAGTGTACGAGTGAACAAACAATGCAGTAAATGTCTTCATTCCCACGACATCAAAGGCGGTACATTCAGTAGTACGTATAATTAAGTCCAGAGCATATCGAACGAAGTTTATTTAAAATAAAAACAAACAGTAATCATAGGTTTTGAAATGTACGTACGTTTGAAATGTATGTACGACGTACGTATGTGTCTTTGTTCGTTTTCTTTACATTCGTGCATGATACATTTGATTGAGTTAAAACTTTGTCAAATTGTCTTTGATTCATGCAAGCTGGGTTAAAGCGTTGTTCCATCAACGTACAATAGATGGCATTAATTACTTAGTAAAATTTTTAGAATGAAGTTCTTTTACGCGACTTACAGTAGAGTGAAATGGCGGAAATTGTCGCATAACTAAATAGCGTTAAGTCAATTATTCTAAAAATAATCTATTCCGATATACTAAGCAGATTGACAGTTATCAAATACGATACTATAATAATTTTAATACTAATATTTTGCGCTCAAATAGCATAGATAGACGCCAGAAAAGAAAAAGAAAAATATAAGAATTAAAACGACTTTTTTAACAATATAATGTCATGTTAGTTTCCTTAAAAAATATTTTCTACTTAACACTTTTAAAAATAAACATGTTTTGTGATTATTTAAATATATTTTATTGCCATATTGTGAATCGGGATAGTGATGTTACTATACAAGTTTAATCAGAAGCTTTGTTTTTTTAGTTTTCTATCAACGAAACCAATGTCTATTCTTTAATGCAGTAGATTTATTATTGAAAATTAATTCGTTCGCTGTTCACGTTGCGTTAGTCGATATTTATTGTAGATCGCACGAAATATGAAAGTAAAGTTATTCTATCAAATGAAACCCAGCACTTGCAATAAAATAGGTAATTGGCAGTACCGTTTCACGGAAAGTATGCAAGCTTACAGCCTTTACACCTGATCTCTTCCGGCGAATTTGGATTGCCATCTTGTCGGATAGAATATAGAATTTTCTGTTATTTGTGCACAGTCGTGACATATCTCTTGCGTATTTGACTAGTACTCGAGATTGGCTGCGATATTCGGCCAGGATTTAATTATAGACTTCAATAGACATTCTCGTCGGCTAGTTGATCTACCCATATTCATTACAATTGAGAACATAAGATATTAAGTTTCAATCATATCGTTCTATAACTGGCTTCATTGTCCTGTTTATCTGAATTATTACAACTAGAGTTTTTTGCCTTTTATACAGGAAACGCTCATATATGGTTAAGAAACGAAATCAATTATTGTCTTTAAGCGATTTGATTAATCGATAAGAATTGATAAATAAATAAATAAATGAAAAAATGTTTGATAAAAGGGAATAAATTAAAGTTGCAGCTTAAAATTGACGATTGAAATATATGAATAAAATTATTACTAAAAGGATTTTAAGAAATATTTAAATATTTACATTAGCTGTAATGTTAAAAAAATCTATGTGTATTCATACCTCTATAAAACAAAGCGAATTAGCCGTATGTAAAAGAAAACTAATTCTAGTGGTAGTGCCGCGCTGCATACCTTCAGGTTGTAGCTGAATGGGCTCTCACTTAAAATCGGCGTAAAGTAGCCATGCTACCGCGTTTCGTTCGTCGAGAGTCCCGGAGGCCCAATTAGCCCCCCCCCCAACCAACAAAATGAGTGCGCAGAATCTAAAAAAACTACCCCAGGAGGGTACGATCTGCGACCGCGGTGGACAATCCCTCTCTGGACATACATGCTCAGGACATACACCACCTGAGCAGGGATGCCCAGGCTGCCCTTCTAATTCTGGGGGGGGGGGGCAATTTTGCGCTCAAAAATGGACGAGGTAAACGGAGCAGGCATCTTAAGGCAACCCCTTCCACCCTCGCTGTGGACTTCTGCAACATGAGGGGACTGAATTCTAACTTAAATGCCGTCCACTACCATCTTGAGACGGCGAAGCCGGCCTTGCTCTTTCTAAGCGAGACACAGATATCATCTCCGGCGGACACCTCATTCCTCTCCTACCCGGGGTACAAGTTGGAACATTCCTTTGTACCACGGGCTCGGGTGTGTGTTTACGTCAGAGAGAGTATCTGCTCTCGTCGCCTCGCCTATCTTGAAGGGAGGGACCTATCCATTCTTTGGCTGCGCGTAGACTGCGATGATCATCCGCGAATCTATGCGTGCCTCTATAGGTCCAGCGGTAATGCCGAAACTGACCGGCTCGTTGAGCACATCCAACGGGCTACAGATTCCGTGCTGCAGCAGATCCCATCCGCAGAGATCGTGATTCTTGGCGATTTCAACGCCCACCACGCCGAATGGCTAGGATCACGTACCACCGATCATGCGGGGAGAGCTGTGGTCGATTTTGCCTTGGCGTATGATCTGACACAACTGGTTACCTCGCCAACGCGAATCCCAGATGTGGAGGATCATACACCTTCTCTGTTAGATCTTCTGCTGACCTCTCATCCGGACGGGTACCATGTTTCCGTAGAGCCTCCTCTTGGCTCGTCGGACCACTGTCTTGTCCGGAGTACAGTGCCGATTACACCCACCTCACGGCCTCGGTTCGTGGGATGTCGCCGTGTGTGGCACTACAGGTTAGCGGACTGGGATAGAATGCGGTCCTTCTTTGCATCCTACCCATGGGGATTTGTTTCTCGCCGGATGATCCAGATGTCGTTGCTGACTCGGTCGCTGATGTGGTGTTTCAGGGTATGGAACTCTTCATTCCGTACTCTGCAATACCCATTGGCGGCAGTTCCCGGCCCTGGTTTGGTCGCTTCTGCAAAACGGCGTCACGCTGAAAGGTAGAATGCTATCAAGCCTGGGCTGAAGCATCGGCATCTCGTGATGTAAATACCAGCGCACTTAAAAAGGAATACAACTCTGGCTCCAGATATTTCAAAAGTGTTATTGCCAAGGCGAAATCGGAGCACATTGGCAGGATTGGTGAGAGATTGGTGCGTCTTCCCTCGGGAACACGCGCATTTTGGTTTCTCGCTAAGGCTGTCTTAGGAAATTTCTGTCAGCCCTCCCTTCCATCTCTGCACAGGAGCGATGACTCGTTAGCCCATAATGCGAAGGAGAAAGCCGACCTTTTGGGATCTCTCTTCGCGTCCAACTCGACTCTTGATGATCAAGGAAAGACACCATCGACAATCTTGCGGTGTGATACCATGATGCCGGAAATTTAATTCCGGCAGAGTGCAGTTCGTAAAGCACTTCTTTCCTTGGACATCCATAAGTCGAGTGGGCCCGATGGCATTCCTCCGATCGTGCTGCGTACTTGTGCTCCCGAGTTGGCACCGGTCTTAACGCGCCTTTTCCGCCACTCTTACACATTAGGCGTAGTCCCGAATTCTTGGAAGACTGCTTTTGTGCATCCGATCCCTAAAAAGGGCAATCGATCTGATCCAACAAATTATAGGCCTATTGCTATCACCTCCTTGTTCTCCAAGATAATGGAGTCCATTATTAACCGCCAGCTCCTGCGGTACCTAGAGGAGCACCAGCTGATTAGCGACCGCCAGTACGGCTTCCGTCGGGGTCGCTCAGCTGGTGATCTTCTAGTTTACCTTACTCACAGATGGGCTACAGCGCTTGAGTCCAAGGGGGAGGCATTAGCAGTCAGTCTGGACATAGCGAAAGCCTTCGATCGGGTATGGCATAAAGCGCTTCTCACGAAGCTTCCTTCCTACGGGCTTTCCGAGAAATTATGCAAGTGAATCACCAGCTTTTTGGCAGATCGGAGCATCAAGGTCGTTGTCGACGGTGCATGCTCTGACTCAAAATTCGTCAATTCTGGTGTTCCACAAGGCTGCGTTCTTTCACCTACTCTGTTTCATCTGCATATCAATGATATGTTACAAATCAGTAACATTCACTGCTATGCAGATGACAGCACTGTAGACGTCCTTTACACCGGCCGTGCTAATATTTCTCGGACTGGGTCCGACTAAACTTGGTCCAATCGAACCCCAATAAGACTCAAGTTTGCGCGTTAACCGTTAAAATGTCTCCTTTTGTCATATCCCCTCATTTCGAGAATACTCCCCTCCCTCCCACAGCCAGTATCGGGATACTTGGCGTTGAGATTTCGAACGTTGTTCAGTTCCGCGGTCAATTGGAAGTTAAAGCCAAACTGGCTTCCAAAAAGCTTGGAGTGCTCAACAAGGCGAGACAGTACTTCACGTCGGCCCATCGCCTAAAACTTTACAAGGCGCAAATTCGGCCCCACATGGAGTACTGCTCTCACCTCTGGGCGGGAGCTCCCCAGTACCAGCTTCTTCCTTTTGACCGCATTCAACGTAGAGCAGTTCGAATTGTCGACGATCAAGCTATTACCGACCGGCTTGATACTTTGGATTTGCGTAGCGATGTTGGGTCACTTTGCATACTCTATCGCATATATTACGGGGAGTGTTCTGAGGAGTTGTTTGGTTTAGTCCCGGCCGCTGAATTTCACCACCGGACATCACGCCAGAACTCAAAATTCCATCCTCACCACCTCGATGTCTGGAAATCCACAACAGCGCGTTTCCTAAGGCATTTCCTGCCTCGCACAATCACTCTGTGGAACCAGCTTTCGCCGGCGACTTTTCCGAACCGATATGACATTGCAACCTTCAAGAAGAGAGCGTACTCTTTCCTCAAAGGCCGGCAACGCACCTGCAAGTCCTCAGATGTTGTAGATGTCCATGGACGGTGGTAGTCACTTTCCATCAGGTGAGCCTACTGCTCGTATGCCCCTCTTACATAAAAAAAAATACCTTTTTTTTAAATATAAGAACAATTCCAATAAAAATTATTAAGACATGGGCTGTAGATATTTCTAATGAGCTACTATAAATTTACAAAGCAAATAATAAAGTAATATTAAGAATGTTTCACAAAAGCGACACCTTGTGGCTAACGTTTAAAATGAGTAGTCATTTTCAACACACGACTAATTACTAGCCTAGCGCTTGTATAAACCTTTGTTACAAGCGTTGACATCTAGTGACCACGCGCTTAAAATTACTAAGCATGGAGAGAAATGAGTTCAAAGTAAGTAATAATAATAATTTATTGAGAAAAAGCATAGCCTTACAATTAATAAAAAATCAGTTTTTACAATACTAAATAGAAGAAAAACAAAAGAAATATTAATAATTATTAAAAAAAACAACGGGTTGCACTCCGGGAGTGTTGGCAGAAGTGAAAACTTGAATATTAACGTTGTGCATTTTTGATATTTTGGAATGATTAGGGAAAAAAATTGCTCGAATTGCTTTAATATACAAGTACTATCATTTGTGTGATAAAATACAATATTCATTTATAGCGCTATCGTACAAAAACATGACAATTTATATTACATTAAAAATTTCAAAATCTCAAAACACTTCAAAATCCGTCTTACGAATTTTCAATCAGGGGCACGGGACCTGATGCGAGTTTAACATTTTTTACCCATCACAAAAAAGTGCACAACGCCGCTAAAGAAGATTTCACTTCAAAAATAGTACATGAAATGTGGTAGGCTAATTATAGTTGATACTCAAAATAAGTCTATTGATTCCAAACTAGGATAACCTGTATCTTGGAAGTCAAATTTCACTTCATACGACCACATAGCCCGTGTGCAAGACTATCTTAGATATATCATATATATGTATGATATATTAGCGTTACAAAATATTAACATTATAACTTATAACTTGTTTCTAATTTAGTAATTAATGTGTATGTGTGTGAGCGTGTGTGTTAACAAAGGAGTTTTTCTGTGCCAACATAACCATTAAATTAGTGCAGTGATTATTTGGTTTACTGGTCATTGAATAACCTACCTATGTTTACCTTTTTTCGGAAGCTTGAAATAGTAAGATAACTATGAATTAATTATCTTATTATTTCATGCTTGTATATTTTTCTTAATTATTTTTTTCAACAAATATTAAATACATTAATAATCAGGCATTTTATAAACTAACTTCACTCAAATATGTGAACGGTAAAATGAAATTGGGTCCTAATGAAATTGTTCTGACTTCGTACAAAATCTAAATAAAGAAATAACATTACCTGTATAATGCTGTATTACATTCGTGATAAATAACTTTTTTTTTAACTAAACTCAGCGTCAATAAATCGCACCTTTTGGTATTTTGACTTCAAGCAACTATAAACCCTATTTCATCTATAGTAAGGTATAAGTGTGGGGCCCCTCATTTTAAAGGTTATTGAATCCTTTAAATAATAAAACTGTGATAGTGATTACTAAGCATATACAAAACATTTTTCATGAAAAAAGGAAAAACACGCCAAAATTACTTAATTTAATTAATCTAAAAACATAACAAAATTAAAAAATACAGTAAAACAAATTCTTAAAACTAAACTTAGAACCTAGTGCTACCTCCCTTAGCCCTAATTACAGCTTCCATGCGATCCTTCATTGACCTCACCAACGTCACGATGCGTTCTTGAGGAATGTCACTCCACTCCTCGACGACGGTGTCCCGAAGCTGTTCAAGGGTGGCACGGGCAGTATCACGAGACCGCACCCGGCGTTTCAGATCATCCCAAAGGTGCTCTATGGGATTCAGGTCAGGACTTCTCGCTGGCCACTGCATCACGGGGATCCCAACCTGATTCAGGTAGTCCCGAACAATGATTGCCGTATGGGAGCGGGCGTTGTCGTGCATGAATGTGAATTCAGGCCCGACAAAACCAGCATACGGGACCACATGGTCCTCCAGTATCTCTGTGATGTACCGATGAGCAGTCAGGGACCCCTGGCCACGTGCACCTCCAGTGCAGGAGACGCACACAAGGTCGGTTTTTCCTTGGATTGAAATTCCGCCCCAGAACACGCAGGATCCTCCTCTGTAGCTGACGGTTTCTTCAAAGCAGGCCTGTGAGTACCGTTCCCCCTGCCTCCTGTACACTCTTCTACGCCTATCATTGCAGAAAAGGTATACCCTAGTCTCGTCGGAGAAGAGGACAGACTTCCATTGGTCGAACGTCCAATCCACGTGGTCTCGGGTAAACTGAAGTCTGACTCGCCTATGCTCTGCTGTCAATTTGGGGCCAGTAGCAGCCCTACGGGCCTGGATTTTCTTCTCTCGCAGCCTTCTTCTTATTGTGGAAACGCTCACCGAAATCGTCCTCCGAGCTGTTCGGAGCTGCTGTTGCAGCTCAACAGCGTTGGAGTATCGGTTACGCAAAGACGTCGACACAATATAGCGGTCGTCTCTGTCGGAAGTGCAACGTCGTCTTACGGATCCATGCTTCCTGATGTAGCCTCCAGTCTCCTGGAACCGCTGGGATACTCGTTTCACCCGGAAACGGCTTATGTTGAGTTGTCGAGCAATATCAACTTGGCGTAGTCCTGATTGCAGTAGTGCTACCACTTGAGCTGCTTCTTCTGCCGTGGTATCCATTTTTCAGGGTTTTTTTCTTACTGGAGCTGTTCAGGTGTGACTTCTGTGATGTCTGGATAGCTAATGACCCATAATTAATTTTTACCCCTCCCTTTTATTCGTGTCCAAGGTGGCACAAGTAGTGAGTCCTCTAATGAGCTTTTCAGCACTTTTTTTTTAAAGACCCTAACGTTTCGTGATTATTGTTTTTACAGAAAAGAACGATACGCGTTTTTAAAGTGTATTAATTGTGCTTTCAAATGATATTAATTTTGGTAGGGTACAATAAATAAGTTAAGAGTATTATTCGCTTGAAGTCAAAATTTCAAAAGGTGCGATTTTTTTGACGCCGTGTGTATTAATCATCATCATTAAATTATCCTTATATCCTTTCTTTCGCGCATAGTATTTGGGGATAGGATATGTCAGACTTTTCTAGCTTAGCTTTTCCGCTTGGTTGTTTCCAACCATACACCGGAACGCTTTTGATTTCATCGTATTGGAATTGGTTTCCCATCATTATACTGGTGGTACATACACGGTATATAAAGCGATTCCATTATTTTGCTCTAGTGTGCTGGAACTATGCTGTTGCACATTCATTGTTTTAATCCGTGGTAGGATAATTAAAAAATTATTGAATTCTCAGTGGTAGCCTAGTTTGGAAGTTGGCAGTGAAACTGTTGATCCTGCACCTGTACTCTGTCCTGGTTGCTATCCCGTCGGATTTTAAGAGCGAGAAAATAGAGAGTATACTTACTTGTATACGCTCGTATTTGCCTACTACATTATTATCTCCTGTGCAGTGAATGTCTCCTTCAAGAAAGGTCGCAATAGCCGCATGTAGTTGTCCTACTGACCGATTATAGAATCGGTTACTAGGACATCAATCAATCAATAATAACTAATTTAATTGAGGTGAACCACTTACCGTGGTTCTTGTTCGCAACGGTGTATTAAGAAAGTCGATAAATATTTACATTAAAAAAATACATACCAACTTCAAAAATTTGCCTTTTTTCATTCAATCCTGAATTTTCTATACTGGTGAATTTTACTCTTAAAATTTGATTGGAGCTACCCTAAATACCTTTCCAATAATATTTGGTCACAGGACGCCGAGCAGAAGATAACATCAACATTGATGGTTTTTAAAAGAATTAATAATATTTAAAGAATAGAAATAAATAAATATGCAGTGACATAAGTAAAAATGTAAATTAAACATAAAAATGTAATTAAATAGTTAATAGATCATTTTATTATTCTTATTATTATAACATCATATATTTATCAGTAGTAAATACAAAGTTTAAAGTATAAGCACCTGGTGCCACAAGGGAGTAGAGATGACAAAGGGCATGACGGCATATGAGAGCGCCATTGTCTTTGTAGTCACGGCATGCGAGTCGGTCATACCTCCAAGTCTTGCGATAAAAGGTGTGTAAGTAGATGCTCTGAAGGATCTTGTAGGAGCACGAAACATTATTTTGGACATGTTTGTAAAATAACCTTTAAAAGTTTAAAACCTTACCAAAACGACAAATGATAAATGCGCTTCTTTTATTATTTGCATTTTAGTTCTTATATTTTACCAGCAACGTAATACGTATAAATAACTGTTCACTAGTAATATAACATAATAAAGAAACAATAAATATGTACATATCTACAAATGAATAATAATAGCTGAGCACGAAACGAGTGTATGTACCAACATTATAATGTAAATTAACTTATAGAAAACCCGTTGTTTTTTAACCAAAACATTTTGATAGTGAAGTGTAAGTGATTTCAAATAAACTGGAATAAACTAGAACCCAATTTAAATAAAAGTTCATTTGCGTTGACCAATATGAAAAGCAGAATCCATTTGTTTGTTCAACGAGGAATATAAATATTTTTCGAATGGAAAAATGTTTTGAATCGTGACGTTATTTATCAATATGACCATATCGTGGTCTATACGATGAAAATAACTTATAAACCCATATCGTACCAGAAGAAACTATACTATTTCTATTGATACCCCACATTAAAGGGTTTTTGGTTACATAGGTCGAGTCCCTTGGTGCCCTACACTATGTATTTTAATACAAATAATTTAATAAATTTGTATTTTGTATTTTTTTAATAAATTTGTGATAATTCTAACAAATACTACTTATTAACCAAATATTTATTTTTATTTTTTTAGTAAATAGAATGTTATTTCACAAAAGTAGATAGATGCGTTTTACAATTCTAGACAGAAAGGCAGCATGGGTTTTACACAGTTCTAGTACAAAAGGCTTTGTTTGTTGGTATTTTCTAATTTTATTTTTTCTATTTTTTAAATGGGTTGTTTAATGACAAATTTGTCACGGTCTCAGTACGTGTATGTGATATAACATCGGCGTTGAAACGACGGGCGCTTAGTTTTGTTTTTTTTTTTTTGTATAAAGAGTACTTTGTTCACAAGTGTATTTTAAGCAATTCGTTTATATCGCTTGAGATCTTCAGAGACTGTCTCTTTTGTCGCCATTTTCCAATTATTTTATGAAAGAAACACTATAAGTAGGCTCGCGTTGATATGCCGCGTGTCACATTATACTATGCGGAAGTTACTGTGACCCATACCCATACAGATTTGTTCAAATTTTCTACTAGTACCTTGTAGTCCTCATTACAACATTGTTCATATTTATCACATAATGTTACCACAGAGTCCGTTTGTGAGTTACGTATGTATATATTTATAGGTATTGTATTTTTTTCTTCCGTTTTTTAGCCGATTGTCTTAATTTTTGTTTTGGTACTTTTTAAAGAGGTTTCGTGTTATCAATAAAAATTGGTAATAGTGGAAAAAAAATTAAAACATTAAATTCATATATGTTTTCCTCTCAACAATGATTATGGTCGAATTTCGAACATTGGAAGGACACTGGAATAACTAAAATCGCAGGTCCATATGACGCCTATCATCTCTGCCAAATACTCAAACCGAATTCCCGCAAATAACATATTATATTTAAAATTATGTTTTAGCCAGCTAAAAAATTAAATCAATTTCATCACGCAAATATAATTATATATAGTTATAACTTAGTATTTAATACGTTGCACTTGGATCAACAATACAATACAATACTTCGTCCTTAAATAATGTAGTAGTAGTGGTAGGATGTGTGTTGATAGTCAGTCTAACAAACAGATTTAATGGATGATGCCACCAGCTGCGGAGAAAACGAGCAATTGAGCAATATTTTGAAATATTTATAGTTGCATTGGCTTGGTGAAAATTATTAACCATTTCATATATTATCATTACCCTGGTATGAAATGATACGGAAAAGTACGATTCGAAGTAAAAAGATCTAATCTGATCTTAATACGTTCAGCGCTCTATCATCAAAACAATGATCTATAAATAAGTTGAAAGTTGGAAAAAGTTCGCAAATAATTCATCACATTTCACAACCAATCAGTAAAGTTAAGGAAAGCTTCGCTGTCACTTTTAAAACTGATTGATGACCTTTAAATACAATTATACTGAAACTTTGTTATTTGTTGTTTAAATGTCTTTTAAATATCGATTATAACTTATAAGATATAAATTAAAATAAACCATTTTTCGTCTACTGTGATATCGCTAAGAAATAACTCTGGGGCTGTAAATCCCATATCCCTGCAACACACTTATGTTATCACGTGTACTTGTGTTATGGTTTTCATTATTAATTAATAATGAAATTATAATTTTTGTTATTATTTTTGCCTTTGTATATTTTTGTGGTTTTGTGTACATATTTTTATATTTCTTTATTTATTTGTTTGTAATAATTTAATCTTTATTAATTGAATTCTAGTCGCTGTTGATATTTTAGTTAAATTATCACTCATTTTGTTAATTTTTGATTTAGATTATTTTGTAATTTCACACTTTTTTTTTTCTTTTGCTCACGTTATTATGTACTGTTTACTTTTGAAAACTGTATTGGTCAATGTTTTATCTTTGTATTTTATTTAAATGTGTTTATTTGTACTGTTTGTTTCCTTAACGAAATAAAATAAAAATAAATAAAATAAGTAACACTCTTAATTATTCTTACGTGTCAAGCAACGACCATGATTTATTAGTATTAACGTAGTTTCTTCCAAAAACTAGCATAGAAGATGATTGAATGGTTAAATAAGGAAGGAATGTGGTTACCTGTGTAAGATCGGACGCGTATCGACGGCGATGTGCCACCACTGTGGCGCGGTCCAGGATACGTTGCAGGCGTGCCCCGCGTGGAGCGCGGAGAGGTATGTCCTGGTCAGCGAAGTCGGACATGACCTCTCCCTGCAAGCAATCGTGTCGGTGAAGCTCCGTAGGGAATCGGCGCGGAGGGCCGTACCCTATTTCTGTAAGACCGTCATGGTCCAGAAGGAGACGGCGGAGCGGGAACAATAAAAGGCCGATCCTGCTCGGCGGAGACGACGTCAGCGTCACCATACAGCCCCGACGCTCGAAGCTTAAAAGATAGGGCGTAACCCTGGGGCAGTTGATGCGTGAGGGGGGGGGGAGGTCTTTATTGGGTAAGAATCCCACATAACCCGGTTACACGTCATGACGTTACGTAACGTGTTACTTTTTGTAGATATAAGGTCATCATATTCATTTTCGTATGAGTAACTTACAAAAAATTTAACTGGATCTAATCAGGACTTCCAGGTCGTGCGGTCACTGTTGTGCGCTCACCCTCAAAACAAAATTATCTAATTGAGGTCTTAATACGAAGCGTTCATTAATTGAACAAACTTATCATAAACATATAAGCTAGAAACAGATGTAAACTTATCTCATCAGAAAATTGTGGACTAATTTGACTAATCTAAACGCGAAAGTACCCTTATAACTCGACGTTTCCCAGTAGGAATATTTCAATTTGAAGATACACATATTAGGTCATGTGCTCTGCTGCAGCGGATTATTCATTGAATGCGATCAGTGGAAAATATTGAACATAAGATACATTCGTACGAAATAAATGTAATGGAAATTAAGAGAAGCGCTTACTCTTATCGATAATAGAAAGCAAAAAAAAAATATATATTTTAAAATGAATTTTGTTTAATAAAATACACAAAATGCTAAATACAAGTCTATAATTAGACATCCAGCAAGCGATGAATTTATAATGAACTAGCAAACTCATTAACTCCTTTTGAAGGGAATATATAAAACGTGTAATTGAATAATAAATAGTATACATACAGCTATGGGATCAATGATAAATAGTCACTAAAAAAGGTGAGGATTTTATCGGATTTACGAAAATATTAATAATATGATACATAAAATCACGAAACTTTTAGGAGATAGGCTTTAAAAGGATAAAATAAAAATAGTTTATTTCAGTACTTAAACACTACTTAAGACAAGTTTTAGGCAGAAGCATTATTTTATGATCCCTGTGTCGCAAAACTCCACTCCTACATTAAAACAATTCCATTAAAATAAATAAAATAAACGTATACATTACAATATATTTTAGTAAAACAATAATTAATGGGTGCAAGTAATGAAAATGCAAAAAACAAATAAAAAAGAAAAACTTTTTGGGCGTGTCTCTTTTGTATTCATGTCATGTGTGTATGTGTGTTAGAATGTAAATGTTGCGTGTGTATGTGTGTGTGTGTGTATGTGTTTTAATATATGTTTAAATATTTACTGAGTTACAGCTTGAAGCTAATTCATAAAGCCTACGCCGTCCTGGAATTATATAAACTAAAACATTTTTTTATTCTAAATGTTAAATGTTCTCTATTAACCTTCCCACGCTTGATCTATTTCTAACCGTGTCGGCTTGCCGCCTTAACAGTATATGAAAGAAAAGGATAAAAGCGTGGAAATGTATCACCTTGTGCACATATGTACTTGAGCAATATTACGAAAAATCAACTTTATATATATTCTTGGAGATCGATCAACAGGGCCCGAATTTCATCAGAACATTATTATTTGCATGATACACAACTGTTGGCTACGTCATAGTACTTTTTAAGCTGAGCGAATGACACTTGTTCTAATATATAATATTTTGCATACTGTTTGGTATGTAAGTATTCATAATAAGATTGAAATAAATATTCGGATTTTACAAATGATAAGTTTCTAAAATAACATGGTTACAGACGATATTGCCAACTTACAGTTAAGGAGACGTGATTTCGGCGTTAATGTATTTTCAGTCATGTCTGATAGTATTATTAGGTTAAGATGTAACAAATAAGTACTACTAATTGTGATGAAAATTGTAAAGGTGAAAATACAATGATTAATGGTACTAACTGTTATCTTTGTAAAGAGAACTGCTCGTTACCTTATAATCCACACGACGCCAGAGGACAGGCTGTAATTAATTATGCAGTTGACCATTAACCCCTCGCCTGTAATACTTAGTTCCGCTGATATTTATTTCACAAAATGTATATTTTTATACATAAAATTGCAATAAATTCTACAAGTCGTGTCAAAAAAATAGTTTTTTTTTTAAATTTCAGTTCTCAAATCTTACTAAGTTGAATTAAAACAGTTATTAAACATTTTTAAAAGTTCATTAATGCTGCTGTTTATTTTGTACATGTGCTATCTTTTTTCTCCATAAATAGAAGAGAGATGGTATAATATTTATATTAATATCGTAAAGGTTCTATGTGCAAAATAATTGGAACCATAATAGGCTGAACGTACATTTATTTCCAAGGCGTTTTTTCTTCTTTAACGACATTGTCACATAAATAACTTATTTTATGCAGGGATTACTTAGATGTGAAGAACGAAACGAAGTCTCCTAGGACGAACTGTAAGCTCTTTAAGGCCTGGTATACAGCCTCGTTTTATGAACAAGGTATTTTACAAGGAAACCGGATACGTATATTTAGTGTATTTTTAAAGAATGCAATATCTCAATGCCTTTATGATTTAAAACGAGGACACCGAGGGAGTTCTTCTAGAACTAGAATGGCTATTCTGCTCCAATAACTTACTTTGCAAGAACAAACATGAAAATACGATCAGTGGTCAGCAAACTCAACGTGTCATGGGCGTTTCTATAGGTGCGAATTTAGCGAAGTGGGTTTTGAAGGTAACTGCAGAGCTGCGGCTATTTTTTAGTTTTTGAACCTTACGTTTGTACACATATATGTTTAGGTGTCTGCATAAGTGCTGACGTAACTTTTTAAGCATTGCATTTCGCTCATTCTTTCCTTTAGGGCCATTTTGATGTTGCGTTGCTTAGCGCAGTTACGGCCTTCCAAATGAAGAGGACTGCTTCGTTGTAGGTTGCTTTTATAATAAATACATATTTTGCGATATTGTAGCAACTACTAGGTATAAGCGAAAATGGGGCTGCAGTTTTGTAATTAATATTAAACACTATCCATGGAATCTATCATTACTCCATGCTTACCAAACATGGATGGTTAATTGGATTATTCTGAACTATATTGCATAATCAGATGCTAAAAGCGGTATGCATAATAAGACCATATCTCGTGTACCAACATCTAGACATTAGTTTTATGAGCAGCATAAACTTGTTTTTTTTACAAGAAGGTTACGAATTTCAAGTTTCTAAGTCAAACAACATGTCATTTTGTTGCAGAATTCACTGTGGGGTGGGTATATATTTATTTGTCTTGTTAGTTGTTCTAGACAAACTGTAATTTTAAAGAGGATAGTCAAGCGCATTTGAAGATAAATCTTAATGATTGCAAGAATTAATAATGCAACTACGTATAAACCGAAATTTCTCGAAATCCTATAAAATTTAACGACTGTACGTTGAATGGATAGAAGACGAACGAACTAATCTGACAGGACGCGCCCCACTTTGTTGGTATTATGTCAAAAACTTTTATGCAAATGCCAACAACGATTGTACAAAGTTTCAACGGAGTCAGGTGAAAGATGTGCTTAAATTATTTTTGATATACTAAATATTGTAAAATAATATTACGTTCGTTACCTTATGATATCTGTATCTTCGTTCCTAAGAAATAAATTGTTTGAATAAAATTGAGGAATCTTCAGACTTATTATATATTTCTGACCCGATTTAAAGTTTTGGTTACCATTTTTGTTGTGTTCCGGTTTGAAGGGTGAATGAGCCAATGTAATTACAGGCACAAGGATCATAACATCTTTGTTCCCAAGGTTGGTGGTGCATTGGCGATGTAAGCGATCGTAGTATCTCTTACAATGCCAATCTGCCAGTCTATGGGCGTTGGTGACCAATTACCATCAGGTGGCCCAAATGATCGCCCGTCTTCCTATGCAATAAAAAAAACAACGTATGGCATAATATTTTTTAATGATTTATTTTTAACATTTTTGTGAAAGATACGTATACAATAAAATTTATAACTATAATTAATCTTAATACATTTTATTTTTAACAATATTACCGATTTCGTTTGCCTTTTTATATGAACTAATCCTATAATACTTCCTTTTATTAAATAAATATAGTTATTGTAAGAAAAATATGATTTATCTAAAGATAACGGGCCGGTTGCCGTGGTTGATAGATACTTGCCATTCGCGCCGCAGGTCGTGGGTTTGATTCCCACCCAGGACAGACATTTGTGTGCATGAACATGTCTGTTTGTCCTGAGTCAGGGTGTAATTATCCATATAAGTATGTATTTACAAAAGAAAAGTAGTATATGTAGTATATCAGTAGTCTGGTTTCCATAATACAAGCTCTGCTTAGTTTGGGATCAGATGGCCATGTGTGAATAATGTCCCAGGATATTATTATTATATCTAGTAAATTATTTCCATAGGCATCAGTAATTATAAAGTAATATAATTGTGCAATAGCGACGCTGTTTTAAATAGAGACGATTTGGCGTAACGTTGTAGTCGGGCGGAAAAAGAGGCGGGCGAGCCCGAGGCATGAGCCGCGTCACAGGTTCAGTCGAACACGGACGAGGGCCGCGACGCTCGCCTCACCGCATCCGAGCTCTCCTGTGGACATCGTGTCGTTTGTTGTTGTACAACAACCTAACCGCTTGTTAAATTCTCGAATCAACTGTGTAATCGGAACAAGCAATTGTAACTCTAATAATATGAATTATCGCTCAAAGTTTAATACGAGCGCATTTTAATTTATATTATATTATTTAAAAAAATTGTTACAAGGTTGCTATATCATAATAATTAAAAATAATTTCGAATGGTTAGTTCATATTAAAATACAATAAAAGTAGTGTTGTGAAAGCAATGTTTGTGCTTAACCTCTGTCGTTACATCGACTTCCATTCTTTCTGGCCATTCAACGTACTTGTCGCCTGTCTACTCTCACTCTTCTTCGGCCAATTTGTCACTAGTAAATTAATTAGTTCCCCAGTATACTTATAGTGTAATTTATTGTAGATTAAATTGATTCTTATTTGTAGATTGAATTTCTAAATTGAGAGAATAAATATTTTACAACGGTAAATAAAAAAACATATGAAAATTAAATTATTCATAGAGTATAACGTTTTTAAATAATTTACTTGATTAATGTTAAAAATTTATAAAAACTATACATTTTTGTCATTTTGTTTGTTAAAATTCATCAAATTATTTATTTATATCGCTACCATAGTTAACGTCTATCGTGAGAACATTTTCTGCAGCTAAAAGTCTGTTTAAATATCAGTGTGACACTATCATGGTATATTAGACATGGCGGCAGTCAGTAGATACAGCTCCTACAATTGTCTGACGGGATGGGACAGCTACGACAAGATACCAAGGTAATTTTCACGCCACACTAGAACCTATTATCGCTTTCAAGACTTTTAAAACATACCCCTTTTTGTAAAATTATGGCTAAATTGACATTTATTTAAATAATAATTTATTTAAAATACATTTCTTTATGAGCTTGAGTTTTATATTCTATATAAGCTTTAGTAGAAATTTAGTTCGAAGTTAATCTGCAATTGATGATATTTCGTCACTCCGCTTGAGTTTCAAACAAATGTGTTATAGGCATGTGATAATCGACCGGCACTTCACACACCAAACATTGACGTGTGTATGTATGACCAGGCAATTAGTTGAAAACTGATAATACACAAAACAGTAGAATGACCTAACTACGATCGTATTTATGATATTTGTTGTAATTTATTGGCTAACGTTTTCCAACACCGACGGCTCAGTTATAAGTGACTAGCACGAATGAGTACGTGCCTACGTATGTTTATTATTTTTTCATGTAATTCTTCGAGATTTAGAAGTGTTTTGTACATAGACCATTAAATTGGGAAATTACCTTTACCAAAAACGCTAGAACTTTTTAAATCTCTATTAGGTCATCTTCGACGTTTCCCTATACACACGCGCAAGTTTCCTTTTAATTATGTACTATACTATTAACGGGCTTTAAGTACTGATCGATCGTCCCACAGACATTGACAAAATGTAACTTTTAGTTTAATTACAGTCCTAAATGGTGTAGTACTTTCGTGTCTTCATTTATTTGTAGGGATTCTTACCTCTAAAGGAAAAAGGAACTCCTATACTAACATCTTTGTCCATCTGTCTGTCTGTCTATCCGTCAAGACCCTTTTTATCAGAAACGCGTAAAAGTATAAATTTGTAATTAATACCAAATACCTGAGGTCCCTTGGAACTGTGAAAATAAAAATCTCCAAGTCTACGCAATCAAAAGATATGACCGTTTATGTCGCATTTCCCATACATTTATTCAAAGGAAAACAAAGCCTATAGCGTACTCCCTAGTCCTAGAATCATGAAATTTGGCAAGAAGCAAAAACCGTTGTTGTTAAAAATATTTAAAAAGACATTTAAGAAAATTAATTTTACGAACGAACAAAAGAAAAACTTATGAAAAGTCTAAATCTTAAAATAACCTATTAAGTCTTTCAGTATTGTGTAGTGGTACGGTGCCCTCAGTGCGCGAGTTCGCGGTTTTCATATTATATACTTACTTATAGTTTATGATACTTTTATTTATCATTGTGTTTATAATTCCATTTGTACTTCATTATATATTTTATATAAACTTAAATAAGTATTAAACATTATTAAGACATAATATGTACTAAATATGAGTTTCGTTGAAAAAATAATTCTAAATGATTGAGAAATAAATTCGTACCCATTTCTAAAAAGTGTAATTGAAATTGGGGCCTTAACAGCTTAATGGCAAATATACGAACCCTGATTTACGATACGATGAGGTTAGTTACCTTTCGCATTTTTTTACGAAACTCATATTTAGTACACATTTAGAAATAAAAAAACGATAAAAATAGACTTTCATATGAAATGAAAAATTAAATAAAAATTAAAAAAAAAAAAATTTTTTACCATGTTTGTGTAGGTTCGAAACCATTTCGAAATAATTAATGATTGTTAATAAGAAAACATGAGTACCTGCCGCAATGAAAGCATTCGATAAATGCAGAATACATCAGAATAAACCATAGTTTTCACTTAATATAAATTACATCCTACGATTAACGGATGAACGGTAAACATAACTTTAAAATACCATACGAATATCGATTGACAAAAAACACAATTGTAATTCGATATACAATATAACTAACGTCTAAGAATAATAAGTATATTTGAACCGTAAATCTCAAATATATTTTACATTCTGCTATATTTCTTTATGGAAATCCCGCTTTAGGCATAATTGAGTGACGGAAGCCTATAAAACTTAAATTATTTATTATATGGCTATGCATTTGATGCGTACGGAAATAGCACTCACGCGACGTCCGATATCGGTAATATCAATAGCGGCAATCGCTTCATCGTATATATGGCACTGTATGCTAAAGAGGGCATTATATACGATTTAAAATTAATATATAATAATATTAATAAATAATATTATAATAAGTTGATTCACTTCTTTATCAAATAGATAGGTATATATTTTAAAACTTAAATTTGTTTACCTCTTTTCATTGTTTAATTTTATTATTTTAGTTATATTATTCATTAATTTTAAAAGATATATGCCGTTCCTTTCTGCCAACATTGATTTAACATTCGAAAGAAGAAGTCACAGCATTGTTTAACTTATCACTCCCTACACAATATTCATATACAAATCCAATAACAATTGTCTAGTTTGTGTTCGTATTCTATCCGCTCATGTATTATTTTTCTAACTGATTAGAAACTTTACGTAACTGTTTTTGGTTCATTCTATAAATACTTCGTAGTACCTTCTACCTACATCAGGTTGCGCTGAAGTCGTATCAAATAACAGTTTCCAAAAAAATAAGACAATTTAACACGTCTCTTCAGCTAGTTAATTTATAAAATGGATGAATATAAAGGGTATATTATAATTAACACATTTCATGACACACATGACTTGAAACATGCTTACATTTAATGAGTCCACGCTAGTTCAAGAACTTAATGACATATTAACCACTCGAAACCCCAGCGAGTCTGTTATACATGCAAGCTTTTAAAATATTCGAATGGGTTGACTAGTCTTTCTTGATTTACAAGTAGCGTTACATTGAATAATCTTTCTTACTCGCCCTTTAATCAAAATTAATTAAAATATAAATGTAAATATAGCTGTACAGTTATTTACGATTGATTAATATTTTGTATAATGAATATTGCCTCGTTGGTCTAGTCGCTAGATATATGATAATTAAATAATATGTAATTGGTAGGGTTTTGTGCAAGCTCGTCTGGGTACCAACTACTCATCAGATATTCTACCGCAAAACAGCAGTACTTGGTATTGTTGTGTTCCGGTTTGAAGGATGAGTGATCCAGTGTAATTACGAGCAAAAGGGACATAACATCTTAGTTCCCAAGGTTGGTGGCGCATTGGCGATGTAAGCGAATGTTAACATTCCTTACAATGCCAATGTCTATGTGTGTTGAGGACCACTTACTATAGGTGGCCCATACACTCGTCGGCCTACCTATACTATAAAAAAATACTGAAAGGTTGAAAGGAGATTAGTAGCAAAACGTAAAAAAAGGATTAAAATAAATGGTCTTTGATAATAGAAAGATTGAAACCTTTGTCTTACTAATACACATATAATCTACATATATAAAATAAAGCCTTGTTCACGCTAGTTTCGTTTATAGTCGAGTAGCAAATAGTTTAATATTAAATGCCAACGGATGACCTAACAAGTATTCTCACATATTTGACGAATTACTAACATAAATAATGTGAATAAAATGCTCGCAAAATGTAATGAGTATATGCAGGATAATTCAAGAGGTTGGGATTACACGTCGCAACTTTCACTTTGGCATGCGACACATCTCGTTGACCTATTGAGGCTTAAATCAACTCTACACCGAATATAATATCCATTTCCGCTAAGACTATACAAAATAATGTCCTGACCGATTTCGGCCATGGCGGCCAATCACAAGAGAGATTAGCCAACTAGACAGGACATTATAGTGCGCAAGTGTGTGCGCAAGCACAGCTGCTCTCTCTATTCCCAAACTCTCACAATCCGATGGGATGGCAATCCGAAACGACCGGAAAGAGTTCAGGTCCAGGATCAACGGCTTTGCGTGCTTTCCGAGGCACGGGAGTGTACACACTTCCAACCTCCAGGCTGCTACTGAGAATTTTCGACAGAAAAACCTAATAACTTTTTACTGGCCTGACTTGGGATATGAATTCAGGATCTCAAGACCTGCGGCCTATATCTAGCGACTAGACCAACGAGGCAATATTCATTATACAAAATATTAATCAATCGTAAAGAACTGTACGGCTATTCTGTAAGAACAAATTCGAAACTTACCACAGAAAACGATCATGTAATAATTGTCAGAATAAGACGTGACTTTGGCTATAACAATTCGAAATAACATATCACCATTAATCTATTTTCACAAGTCAGATACGAAGTGAGTTCTTACAGAATACCACTGTTGGAGCTGTGTACTTTGGTGTTATAAATGTCTCAACGCTCATTTTTAAGATCTCTAACATTTCGAAGCATTTCTTAATCTCCTTGAACATATCTAAATATTCCATCTAACCCGACACCGAAGAAATGGTCCTCGACATAGCATATTCTCAAATTAAATTATAAAGTCTTAACTTGTTGATTTATAATTTAATATATATAGCAGTCTATTTGGTAGATAATCATACGTCTAGCATCTGAAAATGAACGTTAGAAAATAGGACTCTTTCTATTTTAACACCTATTCTATTTATTCATTTCTCTAATAATAATTTCGAATTCTAATAATAGCTTAGCGCCCTGTTGTTGCCCTGCGCCTGAACTCTCTTCCGTACGTGTCGGATTGCCTTCCACCGGAATTTATGAGAGAGGGAGTCGAGAGTGCAGTGCGTCTACGCACACACTTGTGAACTGTAATATCTCCTAAGTTTTCTAGTTTCCATTGATAATGGTCGTCATGGCCAAAATCGATTAGGACGCCATAATAATACGTAGCACTTAATATTGTGCTGTAAATTAATTTGATAAATAAACATAGATTCGGTACTTTGCAGAATGTTTAGGTATACGACTAAGGTAGTAGGTAGGCTTTATGCAAGCCCGTCTGGAAAGATACCTCTCACTCATCTCAGATACTTTACCGCTAAACAGCAATACTTAGTATTCTAGTGTTCCGGATCTAAGGCACATTTCGAGATAAAACTTTTGTCGAACATGGAAAAGAAAGGAAACAACACTTGTCAATCATTTTATTGATCCAGACACACGACAGCCGTTTCACGCCGGGCCGTATTGAAGTTTTTCGTTTTATTTTTATATTGTATCAATTGCTTTGAAAGGTACAAACTGAGATGATAAAATGGTCACTATCAAACTTCTATAATGATAATAAGATATGTTTCACTTTGAGAATACAAGCTGCCTCTACCGGTTCTTTAATATAATAAAATATTTGTAAGCGCATAACATACAGTCATTTTTATTCAATATTATAAAAATTCTTCAAAGTTAATAAATATTAAAACAACATAGGGTACTTTTGTAAAACATTTATATAAAACAACAAACATACTTTTCTACTATTTTATTCATTTACAATAAAGTACAATAATGTCCCCTAGGAATTAGACTGATAGATCAATATGACTGTGATTGATACCTCACCCACACATCGACTATCGTTCATATCAAGGACACAGCAGTCTAGTGTCCACTGACCAATACAACACACATAGACATTACAATTGCAGCAATACCGTAGAATTGGGAGCGTCGACAGGGTCAATAATAGTAATCAATGTCATCAGCAAGAGAATACAACAAACCCAGGCAGGAACGAATCGCAAATTGAGTTGATGGGACAGCTATGTTATAGACTGCTTGATTATTTTTATTTTAGTATTTATCATTGATTGATAGTCAAATCAAATTTAAATCATCATCGATGCAATGCAATGCCTCTATATTGCCAATTTAAAATTTATAATACAATCTCCTCAGAATTTATTTTGAATGAAATATTATAAGCAAAACTTATAAGAAACACGCGCTTAGATATAAAATTGCGTCTTTGTAATAGAAATTTCGAAACTATTTCCATAAATATGCTTAAAGCAAACAATTTTATATTACGCACAGCGTGCTTAGTGTAGACTAGTCACAGATGCAAACACGCACGCACGAAACGCACCTCGTACAAATTACTAAGGAGTCGCTTACCATGATACTTATAGAAGGCCTTGACATATATTATTTTTTGGTCTTCTTTATTTTGTACGCATTAAAAACTTGCCTGCTTTTGTCGAGTCGGGTGTCTTGTAAGTCTGTAAATATCGAGACCCTGGGTTTCAGTACTTGGCCAGCTGATAAAGGTTGTTAAAGTAATTCTGAGCTATATGTCGTCCTCAATTGGCTGGTGCCTCAATCCTTAATGTATACATGATCAGAAACTAAAGTTTAAAATAGATAGAAATATTGATTTTGCTCAGGTCTTCCTTCAGCAGTGTCAATGTTAATATCATGCCCATCCCTTTATCTATTCTTGTATTTAACACTATAGTAAATTAACTGTCTATTTAATCGTCATAATGAAAATGCGGTCCCAGGGGTACGTGCCCTTCTAATTCGCACACGCGACCCGAGCCAATGCCACATCGTAGCAAAAACACAAACGCTACATTTTTTTTGTCGCCATTCTTCGTACGCGAGTTGTGTTGATGACGCAAAAACTTACCATACGTAAGCATGTCTTTAAATTATTTAAAAGAATTGCGTTTATTGTTCACATCGTCATAATCCTTATGTAAAATAAATTTAAAAAACGTTTCAGTAGTTTTGTGTGCTTAAGGATGTTTTTTATTATTATATATATAATGACTTCTTAGAGTAGGTATTCTTGAGAATAAGGGGATCTCCTTCAGCTCTTTTCAAATAACAAAATAGAATTATGTTAATTGTAAGCAACACTTGTGGAGAAAAATATAATCCCGCTAAGATACTCAAAGTGATTCATCTCAGGTCTGAAATATTTCGTTCCGAACCGGCGGTTTATTTTAACAACCAAAAAGCAAGTGTAAATGCTTAATGCTATACAAAACAAAACTAAATTAACAAAAGAATCGCCTTCATGAAAAAAATTTAACAATAATAATTAATGCAGCCCTTTTCTTATTTTGATATAGTTATATATACAAAGGGTATATGATTTTTTATTATTTTTTATTGAAATACTTTTTGAACTATAATTTAAACATGCGTGCAAACTAATAATATTATCTTTCGACTGCTATTAAATTGCTTTAGAAGACCTAAATGTTCGACTTTGAAGATTATTGTTCTACGATCACAGTGACCGAAATTTCCTAGCGGTTGGAAGAAACAATATATTATTCAACACAGATTCGTCTTAGATTTTAGGAATACTTCAACCGCAATGAACTTGACCTCAAGTTCAAGGTCACTAAATTTATTATTAGTAGTTATTTTCACTTCATGTGATATTTTCCATTATACTTAGTCAACTTTATTCATTGGTCATTGTCGTTGTTTATGGTAAAGATAATCTCAAAAAGAGAAACAGGTATATTATTATTTAAGACTTATTTATAAATAAATGTATATTAATATGAATTAATAGACTAGAATATCAAAGATCGGTAATTATTGGTCTGTAAATTTCGTGGTTGCGATGTGAAAATGAGTTCACACAAAAATATTTAAAACCTCAGCAAAAGCTAAATTACATTAGTTAAGTTATTTGACTTAGGTCAAATTATTATAATAAATTGGTAAATACATTTATTATCTGTTGATTCTGTTATTTGAATGGATAATTGTTATGTTGTACCATCAGTTGTTGATACAGCATTCGATAGCTATTTGTTTTAAAAATATTTCTTTTTTATTATCTATATTCTATTTCAATTTTTTAGGTTGTATTACGTTCGACTAATGGTTATATTGCATTCAGTCATTAGTATCGGATGTATTCTAAAGTTAAGCTAGGAGGATGACGTTGCGTCGTCTCGGCCCTCCCACAGCCTCGACGCCTGGGGCTTAAAAGATAGGGCGTAACCCTGGGGCCGTGGATGAGTGAGGTGGGGGCCTCACGGGTCATATTTCAGACGGCCCTGAGGAGGACGGCTGCCGTACGCACTAGCGAGGAGTGCGGGGCGGCGAAATTACCTTCGCTCCCTGAGGAGAGAGAGCTCCGCCAAGCCACGAGCGGAGCAGAGCACGGGAGGGGCCGCGGATGCGTTATATCAACACGATCCCGCAGCCTCTCCGATCCGTGCCGACGACGGCCATCGCAGTGGTTTTAGTGGGTAAAAATCCCACATAACCTGGTTCCTCCCCCGAAGGAAGCCGATTAACTTTTGAAGGTTACAAATGTGTTAAAAAAAAAGAAAGGAGGATGACTTTATGACTCGTCCTCGACGGCAGGTGGAAGTTCGAGGAGCACTTCCGGCGCTTGGCCCCAAGTCTGGTGGCTGCAGACGGAGCGCGGGCGGATACTGCCTAACATCGGAGGGCCAGGTGCCCCCTGCAGGCGCCTGTACACCGGCGTGGTATGCTCGATGGCACTCTACGGAGCGCCGATATGGGCGGACGCTCTGAGTGCTTGAAACGTGGCCTCGCTGCGACGTCCGCAACGGGCCATGGCGCTCAGGGCGGCTCGAGCTTACCGCACGGTGTCCTTCTCGGCAGCCACCTTGCTGTCCGGAAGCCCGCCATGGGACCTCGAGGCCGAGATCTACTCGAATGTCTACTGGCGGGTCAAGAGAGCAAGGGCAGAGGGAAACCGGCCCAACTCTCGTGAGATTCAGCAGTGGTGGGAGGAGGCACGACAACACCTATTTGGCAGATGGGCGGAGAGATTGGGCGTCCCGGGAGCTAGACGGGAACTGGTTGCGGCCAGTATTGAAGGAATGGGTCGAGCTCAAGCGCGGCTCACCCACATATCACCTCACACAGCTTCTGACCGGCCATGACTGCTTTGGCAGGTACCTGTGTGAGGTGGTGAGTAGGGAACCCTTGCCGGTGTGCGACCATTGTGGCGATGGAGCCGTGGATACGGCCGAGCACATGCGCGCAGAGTGCCCAGCTTGGGCGGAGCCTCGCGCAGCCCTGTCCACGGCATTTGGAGAAGACCTGTCGCTTCCCGCCCTTATCAGGAAAATGGCAGAAAACAAAGAGGCCTGGGGGGCGTTTAAAGAGTTCAGCGACGTAGTAATGTCGCAGAAGGAGGCGGCAGAACGGCAGCGGGAGGACGACACCAACTGCTGCTGCGCCGAAGGCGGCCTGGTCGGCGGCGACGTGCGTTCGCAAGTCGAGCGTTGCCGCAGTGACATGGCCTGGAGAGTGGTTGGCGGCGGAGCCAGTCGCCCCCACTGCCGCCGCGGGGCGTCAAGCCCTGACGCCCGGCCTCCAGTGGCGGACTCGGGGGAGTCCGTCACAGCACAGACGGAGGCGGAGTAGGAAGGCGCGCCCTAACATCCTGGCGCGCCTTTGAGGCGGGTCACCTTTCGAGCGGCTGCCGCTGGCAGGGCCGTGGTGGTGAGCCACGAGTGTTCCCGTAGCCCTGCCGCCTTGCGGCGAGGCGGAAATCCGAGGAGGTTTTAGTGGGTAGGACGAGGCCTTCTGCCCCGGGAGTCCCACATACCCGTCCCGGTCCCCCGACCGGGCGGCATGCGTAAAAGAATATCCTCCTCGTAAAGCAAAAAAAAAAAAAGAAGAATGACGTTACAACTTAAAAAAAATATATATCTCTTTTTTTAATGTTAAGCAATAAAATTAACAAACAAAAATTTTTTTTCTCATTTAAGTTACACCCAAATTGTAGTTGTAATGTTCACTATATTTAATCGAATCATTATCATACAAATTTACAAAACTTTTAAGTATTCCAAGAATTATTTTACATTTGAATTTCATATTCTACATTTTCAACGAAACATTTATTGGTATTCAATGTTGTCCTACTTGGGAGAAAATTTAATGGTTCAATATCCAATTAAAACTTTCTCCAATTCTTGCGAACATTTCGTTCAAACATTAAACCACGGTGCCTTTAATCTATATATATAAAAAGACTTGTCCTGACTGACTCATCAACGCAGAGCCTTAACTACTGGGGTTAAAGACTTTAAATTTTGACAGTTGATGCATTTTATGATGAAAACGCGTACTAATTTTTTTGGATTTTCGGAAATTCCACCCCTAAAGCGGTGAAATAAGGGATGTAACCGTTGTATAGAAATCCGTCATTTTCAGAGGTAGAAGCATGATATTTCGTATACAAGCTTCTGGTTTAAAAAAAATAAGTACACAAATCAGAGTTTTCCAAAATTCACCACCTAAGAGGGTGAAATAGGGGTTGAAAGTTTATACGGGTCATTTCGTCATTTTTGATGTAAACAGCATGTAATTTTATATACAATATTTTGGTTAGATATTAATAAATATGTAATTCAAGGTTTTTGAAAATTTACCCCCCAAGAGGGTGAAATTGCGTTTGAAAATTTGGATGGGAACTCCGTCCTTTTTGAAGTAAGAAGCATGAAATTTTGTATACAAGCCTGTGGTTGGAAATAAATAAATACCTATTTAAGGGTTTTTGAAAATCTCCCTTCCAAGAGGGTGAAATAGGGGTTGAAAGTTTCCATGGGGACTCCGCAATTTTGCATGTAAGAAGCATGAAATTTTATATGGTAGCTTCTGTGCAGAAATAAATAAATATGTATTTCAGGGTTTTCGAAAATCTATCCCTAAGAGGGTGAAATGGGGGTTGAAAGTTTGCATGGGGACTCCGTCATTTTTCATGTAAGAAGCATGAAATTTTATATGGTAGCTTTTGGTTTGATATAAATAGATACGTATTTCAGGGTTTTTGAAAATCTACCCCCAAGAGGGTGAAATGGGGGTTGAAAGTTTGTATGGCGGGTCCGTCATTTTTCATGTAAGAAGCATGAAATTTTATATAGTAGCTTCTGGTTAGAAATAAATAAATACGTATTTAAAGGGGTTTTGTAAAAACTACCCCCAAGAGGGTGAAATAGGGATTGAAAGTTTGTATGGCGGGTCTGTCATTTTTCATGTAAGAAGCATGAAATTTTCTATACAAGCCTCTGGTTATAAATGAATAAATACGTATTCCAGGGATTTCGAAAATTTTAAAGCTTCTGAGTAAAAATAAAGCCATGGTATTTTGTCATTTTTGAAAATTCAACCCCAAACTGAAGAAATGGGTAGAGACATTAGTATAAAAAATGGTCTGATCTGCTAGAAATTTACTGTTTTCACAACTAAAATAGACCATAAGTAACATATTTTATTATTTTTGATTATGTCGCGGGCAAAGTCGCGGGGGAACCGCTAGTACCTTAATATATGAATTCGTATGGTTTTTTTTTCTATAACATAACATGATTAAATTGTCGATAAATGTAAAATAAATTTTCCACAACTGGTCAAAGAGAAGTAATCCTCTGGAGGAGACTTTGGAGCTTATTCGCCCACGCTTTCTGATTAGTACATTTGCTTTGCATTGACAGAATTTCGAGAGCATGAGATGAATTTTAGGGACATGAAAACTCAATCGTTTTCCGAGTTTAAACCCTGCATTCTTGGTTAAGTTTAATAAGTACATGAAGGATTTTAACCGTCGACACGAACACGATTAATTTGAACAAATTTGTACATAGACAACTTAACGTTCTGAATTGCAGATGCATTGATAATAGATAAGGCATAGATTAAAAATGCATCTAGTTCCATAAAATCATTACGTTGTTTTTTAATTAAAATAAATGTCGTATTATATCTACATAATATAATCTATGGATCGGATAACCGAATATGCGGGAACAAGCTCGTATTTTCGTGTGACTAAATTTCATGTGCTTAATTTGTGATTTTAATTCATCTCGTGCTTGACGGTGAGGGAAAACATCGTGAGGAAACCTGCATGTGTCAAAATTTTCATTGAAATTCTGTCACATACTGATTTACCAACCCGCATTGCAAGAGCGTGAGCCCCAAACCTTCTCCTCAAAAGAGGAAAAAAGGCCTTAGCCGAGCAGTGGGACATTCACAGGCTGTTACTGATAGTGATGAATATTCGTTTAGAAATCGAATTACATAAAACATTAACTTATCGCGTGGTTAACTGTGGATACCATAGTGTTTTTAGATGTATGATACATATTAAAGATAAGAACTATAGTATAATCTTGAATCACAGCGGGATGTACACAGGCCTACCATAAACTTTAAGTACCGTATGCTATAAAACTAAAGAAGCGTATATTTAAACGCAGTCTTATATCGTTTTATTCTAAACACCTTTTATCGTTTTGTTATTCTCTTATCAAACAAACTTTATAATAAAATATTTAAAATATTTAGTATTCATACAAAACATTTTCAACTATTCAATATTTGTTAAATAAAATAAACCTTTGATCAATTTTAAAATATACAAACGGAGAATTTTTTTATTTTTAAATGTATTTATAGATTTGCCTATTCATAGGAAATGCACTTTGCTATTCTTAGAAATTTTGTGATACGGCTTTAACATTCAACCTTTTTAGAAATCCCTTTGAAAATCATTATAAGAATTCGATTTCAGAATTCTTTAAAGCCTTTCTGTAAGAATAAACTCTATATTCTGTAAGGAAAATAATACACAAAGGAACATGTTTTCTCGCTTTGTATTCAATTTTATACAAATAACAAGCTTAGTATGTAAACAAATCTGGAATAACCGATTTTATCGTTCACGTAATTATGTTATCTACACAGTTTGTAATGTCTGGTTATATTAAATATTTAAAAACATGTAGTGCAAACACTTTATAATGTTTTCTTATTTTTAGGATTCCTAATATTTTAATAAAAGTTAATATGAAAATGACTGAATGAAATAAATGTAGTTGCGGAAACAACTTTATTATTTAGAACATATTTAAGAAAATGTTTGAGCAAAGTATGAGAGTAATCACCAGATGCTCTGCAGTTGTTAGTGGCCGGTGTTTGCGTGTGATTGCTCAAAGAAGTACACAGCACATTAGGCACTAGAAAAAGATGAAAACCGAAGGCTGCTCTCTCGCTATATACGTTTGAGAGTTGGAGATATAATATCATAAATAAAGCAACTAATATTACCAATCGGTGATCAATTTTATTTAAAGCCTGCTATTACAAATAGAACGCTTAGCACGCTCGCCCGTGCTCGGACGTGGGCTGGATTCATTCTGACTTATTATGTCTCAATGGAGATATGATATGTCAAGAAAACTAACATGGCGCTTGTTAGTTATTATATAAAGTTTAAAACTTAACAAACAATACAAACCTATTTCCTAGTATATGTAAATTAATGTATTTAACAGAATATTCCATAATATATTTTTTATTATAAGCTACTTATGAAATTTTCTTTACGATAACGATGTTTTTTTCCGCATTCGTACGGGGAAACAAAAAAATCGAAACTGTAAAGAGAAAACGAGCTCAACATTCCTGATTAAGATGTACTCGGAGGCTTGACCAGGCGAAGGGAGGCTCTCCAGGTTTGAGCTGATTCCCTTAAAGGAGAAATATTGATACAAAGATAATAAATATTTGGTCTCTCTTCAATTTTATTCAGATTCAAGGGATTATTTTCTTTCAAAATTACAATTTACCAATCATTATATATATAATAAACAATAACCAAAAATAAGAAGAAAAAGAAAATAAATTAAACAACATTAATTATTTATCATAAAGTACCTTTTTGTGTCTTTGGTATCAAGAATACTTTTACATATTTAGCACATTAGCAAGACTTTTTTAAAGTTAACACAGATCATTTTAAAGTACACAATGTTTTTTTTTATGTAAGAGGAAGCAAACGAGCAGGAGGCTCACCTGATGGAAAGTGACTACCACCGCCCATGGACATCTGCAACATCCGAGGACTTGCAGGTGCGTTGCCGGCCTTTGAGGAAAGAGTACGCTCTCTTCTTGAAGGTTGCAATGTCATATCGGTTCGGAAAAGTCGCCGGCGAAAGCTGGTTCCACAGAGTGATTGTGCGAGGCAGGAAATGCCTTAGGAAACGCGCTGTTGTGGATTTCCAGACATCGAGGTGTTGAGGATGGAATTTTGAGTTCTGGCGCGATATCCGGTGGTGAAATTAAGCGGCCGGGACTAAACCAAACTACTCCTCAGAACAGTCTGTAGCATACAATAAATTCTTTATTTACAGTTTGTGAATACATAAGGGAACTCTTTTATAAATTACAATTTTTATAACTAGTGATACTTATAAAGCCATAAGTTTACGTTTACTTGGATTTCATTCTAGAATTTAAAATAGAAGAATTTTTTATTTTAACGTTGTTTCCATCCATACACTATGATTGAGATTTCATATTATTTACTGAAATGCTGCTAGCATTCTTGCCACCATTCCACGCGGTCACGCTTTGTATAGTAACTATTTTAAATTTTTATTTGTATTTATTTAAGGCTTCGATGTAAATAATTGTACTGATAAACTTAATTATATTATAACATGCATGGAATATTGTTGTAATGATTGTTTTTTTTTCAGGCATCAGTCATTGCTTATATGATTTTTTTAATCATTTACTTTCATGAATTATATGACGGCATAGAACAGACACACACTCATGGTGAATAGTTATTTAAATATCAATCAACGAACAATATCTTTGATCTAACAAAATATTTTATAATTTTGTAACAATATGATTTCAATGACTCGTACAGCTAAAGATTATTTTATCTCCTGAACTAAAAAGTTTGTTCTATTTATAATATTTCAGCGATTATATTTAGAATTAGGGCACAGAATACAAGCCTAATAACATTGCCTATGCTGAAAAAAAAATCGTTGACCTGGAAACTCGACCCGTTACCGGATTCAATTCAAACATATAGTGCCCTAATAGCTATGATTAGAATTGTGTTTTAAATGAAATTAAGCGTTTTTAACTAGATTTAAAGTTGGAATCAGAATATCAGATGTTTTCTATAGGTAGTATCTTAACAGTGACGAGGGGTAAGTGAGTGTGTGAAGCTATCGATATTTTTTCTATGTTCGTATATGTATGTGAGTTTCTGTATTCCACTATAACTTCAAAATACATGTACAAATTTGAATGTATGGTTCGTTAGGTTCCTAACATCAGCCCGAGTGACACTGACTAAATATCATTCACTCAGGGTAGTCGTGATTTTTACTTTTTCTTAATTAATCAAAAACATTAGATAATTATCGTCTATATATGGAAATTATACCTTTATATTGAGATTGATATTTTTATATTTTGTTAAAATGTTTACATTACATTTTGTTTTTTTTTATATCAGATTAATGAGACAGACGTCAAGTAACAAATCCAAATATCATATTAATTCATTTCCGGAGATTATAATTTGAATTAATTTAAATAAATTAAATTGGGTATGACGTGTTTATTATACGTTCTTATATTTATTCATGCTATGTACGTATGTATTCTTACCGTATACTTGAGACAAAATTCTCTATCTAACCTTATAATTTACAAACTTTTCACTAACCTTTTACTTATTGCAACTTTAACAAAAGCGACCATTTATTTAACCGAAATGCAATTTACAAGAAAGTTGGCTGAGATCTAAAATGGCACCCTAGCGTGTTATTTATATACTATTTCCTATAATAAATATATCTCACAGTACAACGTAAAACTCCTTTTAGCTTTTACGTAGGGAATTATAAACAGCTAAAAACTACATACATTTTTATAAATGTAATAATATAATTTGGTAATACTAAACGTTGGTTGAACTGTAATCTTATAAATAACAGCAGAGCGATACTGTAATAACTCATTACATTACTCACCCGTGAAATGTTGACAACCGACTTTTGGTGATATACTATTTTGAAGCGTGTAGTCTTGTAATGTTGTAATTTTTATGGTCAATGTCGCGTGTCACTTTCTGACATTTTACGACTTATTTCTACGGTGAGTTTTAGGTTTTTTCTTATAGAATAGAGTTTATCCAACATTTAGCGATGAAGTACTAGTAATATTGATATTACCCGAACCAGCAGACCGCGCCGACTCGAAACATTTTACTCTCTCGGGAGTAGATCTAGTTTACATGTCAGAGAGGGTTCATATTGACGAGATGACTCAATCGCCAGGTCAATGATACATTCCAAATTACTTGAACACATTTCGGTTTTTTCAACAAAAAAATTCGTTTGAGAAAATTGCATTGTGATTTTTAAATACCAAACACAAAAAGGATTATTTCGATTGAGAGCCCTTTGTTAAAACGATTAGCTGTTGGGTACGGAATTCAAAGCATTTTTATTTAAAGCAGAATATGTAAAATGTTAACGTCATTGAAATAAACTAATAAGACCGTTTTATGAATATAAAAGGTTTTATTCGATGCCGTAATGGAATATTCTATGAACATATTGATCGCGGCATGCGATTCAATTTAAAATGGAGGAGTCCGCTATAAAATGTTAAACGAGTTTTATAAATTGTGTAAAATATATTAACTAATTAATAAAACTTACGATTTTATTAACGAAATAATGATAAACATCGAAACCGTCAATCATTCGAATATAGTAACTGAATAGTTTATTTCATGTCTAAAATCAATTTAATTGACTCGATAGTTAGTTGATTTGATAAATGATTTTCGATACATTCTCAATGTCTATCTGCACATAAGTTAAGTCACCCAATTTCTGTGATGGATGCTGTAGGTCTTCTTATCATTATAAAGTAAATGAACTAGTACTACCGATCGCGAAAAAATATAAATATATTAGTGAGTGCAACATGTGACCATGATGTGCTGTTCTAGGTGAAAAATGGTAACTTGATAGTTTGGATGGTTAAAAAATGAGGCAAAATACCGTAAAGCACTCCATTAACACGCTTCAACGCTTCATAGTTTAACCAGTACGATGATAGCCAGTTAGGCAGGTCATTTGGCTTTTGCCTTTAGACTAAATTTTTCATGGAATAATAATGCGATCAATGCGCCTTTAATTTATAAGCATCCGGTAATGATATTTTATGTCTAGTGATTAGTGGTTACTTATAAGGAATCAGATCTAACGGCCCGGATTCGAGTAACGGGTCGGGCCAATAAAGACTTATCGGATTTTTCTGTAAAGACAGCCTCAGTAGCAATTAACAACTCAAATTAGTAAATTAACAAAGTTACACTCTCGTGCATCGGAAAACATGTGAGACCATTGGTGTTGCGCCTGATCTCTCTATCGCCGAATTGCCGTCTCATAGACTATATTCTTGGTCTTTGTCTCGTTGTTGTTAGGACTTTATTATTATTATTATTGACTAACAAGTAAACGAAAATAGCAGATGTTATTTTGTGATAAAAGGTCGTCTCTAACTTAACTGTACCACTATATAAATATAAGACTGAGCCATCTTACATTATCGCCATACCACTAGATAATAATTACACCATTTATAATGACATATCGGATTAGCCTTTCGATAAAATAAAACAGAATGAACTTTGAGGTACCATTTGTCCGCAACAGACTATTCACATATTATAATATGTAATAATTATATTTCCTCTTCAGAAAATGTTGACTAAATATGTTCGTGTGTTTGTTGCAGAGTGCGTGTGGAGTATTACGTGAACGAAAACACTTTCAAAGAAAGACTGCAACTGTATTTTATAAAGAATCAACGTTCGAGTAAGTATATTCTAGATTCCTATTGAAACATATGTTTAGTTATATCCCGCGTATACATATATTTTTTGTTAAAACTAACATACCTATGTAACGTATTTCCAAATAAAAACATGTTGATTACACACCAATGTGAATTATATTGACATATAATAATATTTACTTATATTTAATCTAGTTATATTTTAGAAATCTACCACGTGTCAATTAAAATAAAATTTAATTAAATAACGTAATGTATTATTACTTTTATTCTTATCTATATAGGAGATAATATAAATTAATTCACTGTAAGTTTCCGCAAAGCATGGTAATGAATTAAATTTCTGCATAAAATTAAAATAGACACGCAAGTCGTATGAAGGGCACGGACAAATTAAATGATATTAATAAATTGCGCTTGTCCAGTTGTGTAGGCGAAGCGGCTTCTACGATACCGGAGTAATTGCACCACGACTCGCAAGTATTTGCTAAAACGATTAAAACTCAATAACACATTTTGCCGTACCTAACGTAACCTACACTTGTACTCATATCGTTATGTATAAAAAAAAATGCTAATCTACATTTACAGGGCACACACACACACACACACACACGAATCAAACGAAAATCGAAGCGATTAATTATTTAAACGTTTTCGTAAACATATTTTTGGTCGCGTGATGTATCATTATTGAAACATTTCGATGTTTTCTGAAAACGAATTCGTATAGGTTTGCAGATCGCGCATTAACTAAAGTAACAACTGTTTTAAGAAAGAATCACTACTTATTACTAAGGATTTTTTCTAATTATAAAAAATCCAACTAAATAAGGATGAAATAAATATAAATTCCTTATTATTAATTACATTACTAATAAATAATTAATTAATGAAATATTTTTCTAACCAGATACTGAATTATCTCAGTTCTTGTGTTTATGCCCTAGGCCCTACCCTTTTCTTGACTTATATCAATCAGCTTAATTGGAAATAACATAAATATAACAGCATTAAGTGAAAGATTAAGAAAACTTATTTATAGTTTTAGAGAACTACGAATTATAGATAACACTAAACTCCTTATTCAAACATATCAGGCCTTAGCTGAATGTATTATTATTTATTGTGTCTGTTCATGGGGATCCGCTATCAAGACTCACCTCATAGAATTAGAGAGGGCGCATCGAGCTGTATTGAAGTTTTTATAACACTTACCGTATAGACATCCTTCGCACTTACTTTACAGAAATGCCGAAGTGTTATCTGTACGCAAACTATTTATCTATCAATGTCTTCGTAGGTATCGTAAGACTACTGTACCACAAATAAAACCAACTAATAAAAGAAGAGATATCTGTCCAGTTCCTAAGGTCAAAAGTAAATTTGCACACGCTGTCATAGTTCAGTAGCACCTAGACTATATAATAAACTTAATACTAAACATAAAACAAGGACCGTATCTAACTTTCAAATTAAAAATGATTAAAGAATGGCTAAGGGACTTTTTTTTTTTTTTTTGACGCTGGGAAAACGCATGACGCGTTTCCCCCCACAGGAACAGTGGGGGGGGTATGTGGGGCTCGCCATATGTCCAAGGCACCGAGTGTGCCCCGGTCATCGGAATACCCACTAAAAACCCAGCGGTACCCTTCCCGTCTTAACGGGAGCGCCACGGGATCGCTTGCGCATGCTACCGTGACGCTCCGACGGCCGGCCCGCCTATGCGGGCCTCCATTCACTAGGGAGGAATCCCAGGGTACTGGGAACCCCCCTAGTCCCGGCGGCACCTATTGTGGCGGGGGAGAAGGTGCGCAAAGCGCCGCTTTCTTCTCCCCAGTCTTCTGCGGCGGAGCGGGTCCGCAGCGGCATCTTCCTCCCGCTCCCGCTCCGCGGCCTCCTTCTGCGACATCACACTTTCACAGAAGGAGACCATCTCCGACCAGCACCTCTCGCTTCCGAGCATCGCGTTGATGATGCTCGGCAGGGAAAGGTCTCCGCCTACAACCGCCGCCAGGGAATGCCTCTGGGGCCCCCACGCGGCACACTCCGTCAGGGTGTGATGCGCCGTATCAAATGGCGCACCACACTCGTGGCAGGAGGGTGACACCTCCCGCCGCGCTATCTTGTGCAGGTACTTACCGAAGCATCCGTGTCCGGTAAGTACCTGTGTTAACCTGAACGAGAGCGTGCCTCGTTTCCTTCTGACCCAGCGACTCAAGTGGGGACGTATCGCCTCCACTGTCGCCAGGCCCGCCGTGGGGGACCCGAGGTCCTCCTCCCATCGGGTGATCAGAGCTTGCTGGGCTAGAGCCCTGATCCGCCCGACCGGCCCGGAAGCGGTACACCTCCGCGAGCACTTCCGCCTGGAGCTCCCAGGGCGGATCGCCCGCGAGGAGGGTCGCCGCTGTCCACGACACCGTACGATAACCCCTTGTCGCCCTCACTGCTATCACCCTCTGCGGTTTTCGCAGGAGGGCCCGGTTTGAAGCGGTGAGTGCGTCCACCCAAATCGGGGCACCGTACAGTGCCATCGACTTCACTACGCCGGCATAGCGATCCCGGTCCTCCCACGTTTGGTAGGAGGCGGCCTAAGGCGGCGGCGGCATTGACGAGCTTCGGGCCGAGCTGCACGAAATGCTGCCCGAAGCTCCAACGCCCGTCCAGGATCAGGCCCAGGTACTTCATCTGGGCCCGCACCTCGATCACCGTCCCGTGGACGGTGATACTCGCCCCTCGTGGGGGGCCCCTCCGTGGACCGTGGAAGAGGAGGGCCTCCGTTTTGGATATGGAGACCCTCAAGCCCAGCATCTCCATCCGGTCCACGGTCAGGGTTGTTCCGACTTCGGCCAGGCGGGCCGCCTCCCGAAAGTCACGCCCCATCGCGGTGATGAGGGTGTCGTCTGCATAGCACAACACCCCCATACCGGGAAGGACGGGGGCTCTCAGGAGCCAATCGAAGTCGACGTTCCACAGAATTGGGCTGAGAACCGACCCCTGTGGAACGCCGCAGCCAACCCGACGCCGGACCAACCTGCCGTCGCCCCCCGCCCAGACGACCTCTCGGTCCTGGAGGTACGACTCCAACAGCCTCCTCAGATAGGTTGGCACCCCATGGTATCGGAGCGCCTCCCTGATTGTCTCGAAAGGGAGACTGTTGAAGGCGTTCGCCACGTCCAGCGAAACCGCCAGGACCACTTGCCCCTGGGCCACTGCTTCCGTGGTCCGAGTCTTCAGGGCGCTCAGGCTTCTAACTTTGCGCAGAGGCAATATCGTAACCAATGAGGTTAATCCGAGGTGCGATTATTGCTAGTTGAAAACTTTACCAATGGCTAAGGGACCTTGATTATAAGGAAAATGAGCAGATATTTTTTTTTTTTTTTTTTATTTGGGAAACCTACTGTAAACACCACATACATTATACAACAATTAACCCGTACACACACCAATCAAGTTTCCACCTAAAACTAATTCATGTATAGCAGTAAACAAGCAATTCAGTAAATTATTAATATTAATTATCAAGACTCAAAAAGTTGAAAAACAGCAAAAAAAAAAAGAAAAAACATATATATAACACAATGACTAAATTCACAAATGCATACTAACTTTTCTTTTAAATGTATTGAGCGAAGAAGAAAACATGTCCAAGTCATTAAACTTCCTATTGTAATTCTTACAAGAGCGATAAATAAATTCATTTCGAGCATACTTTGTTCGAGTAGAGGGTAAATGAAATAAGGCATTATTGCGTGTGTTCAGTTTTGTACATCTAAAACAAATTTTACTCAAAAGAAAAGGACTGTCATTTAAATTATGTATTATTTTATATAAAAAACTTTGATCTCGCAGTATTCGACGATCCAATAGAGAAGTCATTTTAGGCGGATTTACATCCAATGTGAAACATTTAAAATTAAGATATTTAATAAATTTATGTTGAATTTTTTCTATTGTATCAATATAAATTTTATATTGCGGATTCCTGACTACAGAACCATATTCCAACAATGAACGGACAAAGCAATTGTATAATAGGATAAGGGTTGTGTCATTTCTAAAATCTTTACTAACTCTGAGTATAAAACTCAGTTGTTGACTTAAGACTATTGTAATTTTAAAACTGAAATTAAACTTAAATTATTGTTGCATATATACATTTATTATTAAAATCCACTCATAGCATGCAACATCACACATAAATACACATAGACAGACATACGCTTAAACACACACACGCGTGCTCACATAAAATTAATTAGGTTTTTATTTTAATACATTGATTTCATCGTATTTTTGATTATTTATTTTTTGTTTCTTTAATATAATAACGAACAATTATGTACCCAAAATCTGGGAAGGAACTGACTTCCAAAACACAGCGAAAGCTAGTTTGGAATTCAGGGCTGAAAAGAAATACTATTTGAGAATTTATCACATACACTTATAGCATACAATTTTAACGTTAAATAAATATATTCTGAGATTTTCACAAATACAGCAATTGTGAAAATGTTATCGGACAAGTCATCCACATCGTCGACGCGTTTATTTGATGGCTAGTTTGTTCACTGATATTTTTGTGTCTAATTCTGAGTAATTTCTTATCGCGAAAGCAAGGCACTTAACGAAATTGAGCAGTTTAATTGAAAGGTTGTCCGAGAACACGACCATTTCGGCTATTGATGTTGATTTCAGTGACGATAGATACCTACATATACTTACTAAATCAGAAAATGTACGAAAAAGATGTTGCATTTAGTTAAGACGAGATAAATAGAATTTCTAGCATTCTAACGATTCAGATAAATGTTCGTAACTCTAGTGGGTTGCCGATAACAGCAGCGGAATAATTGCATAAATAGTCTCAACAGTACTTTTTTTTACTTTTACTCGGTGGTCAATTAAATTGCAAGACTTTTTAATAAATTAGATACTAATGTATTAACTACGAATGAAAGAAATGTTAAGGTAAAATCATCATCATCATCATCCCTTCCTCGTCCACTGCTGGACATAGGACTCTCCAATGGCACGCCACTGAGCTCGATCTTTAGCTCTCAATCTCCATCCGCTGCCAGCCACTTTGCGTATATCGTCACTCCACCTAGTCGGAGGGCGTCCTACGCTACACTTGCCAAGACGTGGTCTCCACTCCAGAACACGTCTACTCCAACGGTTGTCGGTTCTGCGACATATGTGTCCAGCCCACTGCCACTTCAGCTTACTAATCCTTTGGGCTATGTCGATAACTTTAGTTCTCTTTTGGGATTCGATCCTTCAGAGAAACTCCGAGCATAGCCCTTTCCATAGCTCGCTGAGCGACCTTAAAATGGTGGACCAAACGCACTGTCAGTGTCCACGTCTCGGCTCCGTAGGTCATAACCGGTAAGACGCACTCGTTGAAGACTTTTGTCTTCAAGCATTGCGGTAACCGTGACGAAAAGACTTGACCAAGTTACCTATACGCTGTCCAGCCTAGCTGTACTCTTCTACGTGCCTCCTTCTCGAAGTTGTTTCGACCCAACTGCAAAGATTGCCGAAGGTACACGTACTCCTGAACAACTTCGAGAGGAACTCCGTTAAGAGCTATTGGTTCCGGCTTGACGTGTTCATTGAACATTAACTTGGTTTTGTCCAAGTTCATCCGGAGATCAATTCGAGCAGAGGAATCAGCCAGGCTGCTCAGCATATATTGCATGTCCTGCACGGTTTCTGACGATATCGTCTGCAAATCGCAAATGCGAAAGGTACTCGCCGTTTATGTTTATGCCCCGCCCTTCCCAGTGCAGCGTCTTGAACATATCCTCTAATGCATTAGTGAACAATTTCGGGGAAATGACATTCCCTTGTCTCACTCCTCGATGCATGAGGATAGGGTCAGACTGCTGGTTCTGTACTTTGACGGTCATAACAGCAGCGTCTTGCAGACCTTTCAACTCTTGGATGTATCGCCAATCGATTTGGCACCGTTGTAAGGACTCCAGAACAGATCAGGTCTCAATAGAGTCAAAAGTCTTCTCATAGTCCACAAATGCTAAGCACAGGGGCTGATTATACTCGTCTTCTGTATAATCTGCTGCACTGTGTAAATATATATATTTTTTTTATTGTGTAGGTTGGCGGACGATCATAAGGGCCACCTGATGGTAAGTGGTCACCAACGCCCATAGACAATGGCATTGTAAGAAATGTTAAGCATCACTTACATTGCTAATGCGCCACCAACCTTGGGAACTAAGATGTTATGTCCCTTGTACCTGTAATTACACTGGCTCACTCACCCTTCAAACCGGAACACAACAATACAAAGTACTGCTGTTTTGCGGTAGAATATCTGATGAGTGGGTGGCACCTACCCAGACGAGCTTGCACAAAGCTCTACCACCGAGTAAATGTGGTCTATGGTTCCGTATCCTCTTCGAAACCCGGCCTGTTCCGGAGGCTGAAACTCGTCAAGTCTACGCGCGAGACGATTCGTGATGACCCTGGAAAACAGCTTATAAACATGGCTCAAGAGGGAAATAGGTCGGTAAGTCAAAAGGGTTTTGTCTCCTTTTTTGAAGAACATTACGACAACACTCTTGCTCCATGCCTTTGGAGTTCTCTCCGAAAAGATGACAGAATAAAATACTCGTTGGAGCTGCGCTAGTATAGGTTTTCCAGCTGCCTTTAGTAGCTCCGTCGTAATTCCATCTTCCCCGGGGGCTTTTCCATTTTTAAGCTGCCCCAATGCCATCACGATTTCGTCTTGGCTAATTTCTGGCAGCTCTTCTGTGAATGGGGCTAAAGTGGCTCTTGGATCCCTAGGGTCCGCTTGGGGACGAGGCGCTTTTGATGTATATAATTTACCGTAGAAGTCCTGAATTTCCGTAAGAATCTCGAGCTTGGAAGCGATGACTTTTCCCTTTGAAGTGGTCAACTTCGTCAGATGGCTTCGACCTAGTTGCTGAACGAAGACTTTCGACCCCCGATTTCGCTCGATCGCTTCTTTTATAGAGCGTGTACTGGAGTTTCGGAGGTCACGTCTCACTAGCTTAGATATTTTTTTGTTAAGATCTGACGAAGTGACTGAAGGATTTTCACGTCGTTTTCGCATTAGCTCTAGAGACTCTCCCGAAAGTTTGGACCTTCTGCCGGTATTTTGCGCTTGACAGAATTTCGTCCCCTCGTTCCTAAGGATACCCACTACTTGGTCGAGTTTTTGGTCGATTGCAACGTCAATATTGGTTTCCAAGGCAGCGAAGCGGTTTTCCAGTTTTAACTGAAACGTACTAGACTTCACGGCTTGGAGCAATTTTGGCCGGAGCGTAGACCTCATTAGACGAGCGCGCTCGAGCTTGTAGTCAATATTTAGAGTGCCTCGTACAAGACGGTGATCACTTCCTGTATTGAACTTTGTGACCACGGAGACATCTCTAAATATTCGCCTCTTGTCCGTCATAATGAAGTCAATCTCGTTTCTAATCATAGCATCAAGGCTTCGCCATGTCCACTTTCGTTGAGGCTGTTTCTTAAAAAAAGAGTTAATCAAGAACAGCCCCTCTTTCTCAAGAAAGTTGACAAGCATTTGCCCCCTATGATTCCTGCTACCAAATCCGTGTTGTCCTATTACCATTTCGCTGCTAGTATGTACTCCCTCTTTAGCGTTGAAATCCCCCATGACAATATTGAAATGGGCCTTTTGGGTGGTGTGCAATGCCTTTGAAATGTCTTCGTACATTTCTTCCACTTGCACGTTGTCCACATCATCCGAGTGTGTCGAAGTCGGTGCGTACACTTGGATAACCTTGAGGCTATACCTCTTGGTGAGTCTGATCACAAGATACGCTACCCTTGTCGACACACTGGAGATTTCTAAGATGTTGTCTGAGAGAGTCTTGTGGACCAAAAAACCGACGCCCTCTTGGGATGGTTGGTCTCCCTCTCTGAAGTACATAAGATGGCCTGATTCTAAGGCTATCCTCCCCCTTTCTTCGGATTTCACATATCCCCAAAATATGCCACCTTATATTCCCCAGCTCTTCTTCGAGTTGTGCCAGATGTTCGTCGAGCCGTAGCGTGCGTCCGTTATATGTAGCTAGAGTCAATCGGTGTTGGCGGCCTACCATAACCCGGGGATTCTTAGCACCCCCACCATTACCATGACCGCCGCCTTGGCCAGGAACAGCGGGGCCACCGGGAACTAGGGGCCGTTGCGTATACGTGTGTGCCATAGAAGGTTTTGCCCGTAATCACCACGCTGGGCAGGCGGGTTGGTGAAATACATTCATTTAAGTTATCGTTTTCAACAAACGGTACTATCATTTATTTTTTTGTATTTATAAAATACGCAAAGCGAAACAGTCTTTATATCTGTTCGACAACCAATTTTCTTTTTTTGCTTCAATTTTCAATATTGATTATTGTTGATTTTAGATCACGGCGCGAACACTTATAAATTTAGACGGTTTGAAAAAATATTGAAATAAACAATTCTCATCATTCAAAAATCATCCAGTTCACCGATTCGATTCAGTGAGACTGAATAGCCGCACGTTATGTAGTACGTGACACATTATATAACGGCCTCGTTAGTCTAATGGCTTAAATATAAGGTTGATCACGAGGTCTTGGATTCAAATTCATTATTCTTCGTCCATATATTGCTGTTAACCCGGAGTATGGGACTTGACAGTTTTTAAAATACACTTCTTGGGAAAGCGCGTAAAGCATTTCCTGTGAACTTTCTCCAGTCGTATCCACTATGCAGATGGCTAGTCTCCATTCAGGATCACCGCCACGCACAATTATTAATTTTCACATAGAATCAATATTGAGTTATTCATTCGAAGCATACATTTTAAATATATCATAAAATTATTATAATTCATATTAAATTTTAGGTTCACTTAATTACTTTTTTGTTTCAGGTTTACGCATTAGGATAGTAAATCTATTTTTCAAGATTCTTGCCTGTCTTCTCTACATTTTTCGCGTTTGCGCCGACGGAGATCCTATATCTGCATCTTGGTAAGTTATCACTAGACTGTAATTACGTTTTTAAATGTAGTAAGAAATTATCGAACATATCTATGTGCCTACTACGTTAAAAATACCTGCATATTTAATAGTCAAAGTTTCAAAACAACTAAACAGTAATAAAATAAATAATTCTACGACAATTAAAGAATATTATATGCAGTCGTATATTTCTGTAATTATAGATTGAAAACTACAAAGCCGTAATTAAGTAACATGCGATACATACTCGTCTTTTGCGTCAGAAACTTTATATTTTGCACTACTTGTAGGGCAATCTATTTTGTTATTTGTACATATCATACACGTCCCCGCTTACTTTAAGAGAGAGAGTAGTACGTATTGGTTGATTATGTTATGTAGTGGGATCGTGCTACGAATGCGAGCTGGAGGGTAGTAGAGGAACTCCTCCCGCACCTGGTTGGAAAACTATTCCTCCAACCAAGCGAGCACATCTCGCCAATGGATGACAATGTGTGACCACCATACATTATGGAGCAAGAGCCATAGAATACCTTTCGGAACTTCTAAGCTAATATTATCCTCCAGTGGGTGGTTATCGAAGCCTTGGAAGGAGGGTTGCGCTTTCGCAGCCAGCAGCACTTTTTGCGATCGACCCACCCTTGGTTGATCGTTATTCAATTAACAATTTTCATCAAAATCTTACTGTTCGAAAAAACTATTTTAAGTGAATACTTAAGAGTGACGTGTTTCGAAAACATGTTAGTTATTATGCGATCGCTAGCAATTTGAATCTATTTTTTATGAAATTTCACAATAGCAAATAATTATTTCAGTTACGGATGTAAACCTGGAAACAAGACCGAGTTCGAATATTCCGCAAACCTCACCGAAGAGGAGTTTCAAGAGCATCCGATAATCAACTGGGACGGGATAGTATGGGTGAACCGACCGCTGTATCTGTGGGGGGTGCAGGTTGTACTCGCTATGATTTCCATGGCCGAAGCTATTTTGCTGGTCTATCTCGGATACAAGGTAGTATTAAATTATTAATATTCTTAAAATGTTGTAGGTTATTTTTATATAATATAATTATTATAAAATTCATAACATTTTGTTATATTTTAAGGGCAACATCTGGCAACAGGTTTTATCTTTCCACTTCATATTGGAGATGGTTAACACTGTTCCATTTGCGCTCACCGTAAGTAATTATTTCGTTTTAGAACAAATTATATTCTTCATTCATATAAAAGTTTTCGTGTGACGAATAAATGAACTTTTACATACAGTTATTATTATTTAAAGCTTTACTAGAAAACTTGAGAATATTAATTACATTAAGCAGTTATGATTATGAAAAATATCAAATTTCGGGAGTAAGATTAAGGACGGTTTTGGTTTTTAGGTACCTTTCCCGCCGCTACGGAATTTGTTCATACCCGTATTTCTAAACTGCTGGCTCGCTAAGAGGTCTCTTGAAAATATGTTTGTGAGTATTTAAGGAAGTTAAATTATTAAAAGAGTATTCAATTACATTCATAATTCTAAATGATACGCTAATATTTTCAGAACGACTTACACCGAGCGATGCAGAAGTCTCAGTCTGCACTCTCGCAACAACTCATGATATTATGTGTCACGCTTCTGTGCTTAGTTTTTACTAGGTAAATAAGTTTATTATAAATGTATTTAACAGTAAGTAAGTAAGATATAATGAAGAAATATCTCGAGTAGGTAATAGAATCTGCCATAATGCAATAAATTTGAATAACATTATATAAGACTTTATATTTCTTACTGCCCTTGATACAAATTGTTTATAAAAAAAATCATCGTTTGTATGCCGCTTAAGTTTAATCAGGTAAACGGAAAACAAATAGCAATTTCATTTTATAATATTTAGAAAATAATACGGAGTCATCTCCGCGGCGCCGGGCTCATTCAATTTGTAGCCTTTTAGGATTTTTATCATGCCACTTTGAAGCTTTTAAGAACAAAGCGAAAAAGGATTCTTACCTTTATTTTTAATTTATTAAATTATACATCACAGTTTCATACTGAGCAGAACAATTTAGATAAAAGCCTTATAGAATAGTGTCTTGCAAAGGATATTACTATGGTAATATCTTAACAAAGTAATAGCTCGACTTCTTTAAAACGTTACACTTAGTAAAGGACTACTAGCGTACAACATTAAATGGGTTCAAGAAATCGATTAGTCTAGCAAGATAAATTCATATACTTAATTTGTTTATTTTTTTATTTACACTGAAAGTATTGTTTTAGCGTATGCGGTATCCAACATTTCCAACGTGCTGGTCATCGACACCTTAACCTGTTCCAAGCAACATACTTCGTGGTCGTGACATTCTCAACAGTTGGTTATGGAGATTTTGTACCCGATATCTGGCCGTCCCAGCTGTATATGGTCATAATGATTGGTGTCGCACTTGTTGTTTTGCCCACTCAGGTTCGGAATGATCCTATCAGATTTGTACAAAATGTTTAAACTTTTCTAGAATAAAGTTTTAGATCTTCTTATTAGTTGCATAACTAGCATTCTAGTTTTTTATACTTTAGTCTAATTATTCCATACTTTATAGTCGTATGTCAAATGAAATGAGAACTCGAGTATTGGTAACAGAGAAAAAAATAGCAGTTATTCTTATTTGTAACAGCGTTGTATAAACCAAATTCTTTCCAAACTGAGTCTTAAATCATCAGCCACTGATGACAAATCAGAAACGTTTATTATTAGCCTTACATTTGGCTAAACGACTTCATTCGCGGTAGTAATGTAACGTTCAAGGACGTAATTCTTTCCTCGCAAACTGAATTAAGCTATAAAATACTTGAAGAGACACGAGTTCTCTTTACCACTTTATTAAAATTCCATTTTTCTCAGAGAACACAGATTACATTTTTTAATTTGAAGCAAATAATTATCACATTCTACGTCCTTTTAGCTATGGACACTTTATTAACATAATTCGTTCAAATATTATACAAGTTATTTTTATTTGATATTCTGAAAATTGATACTGAATAAATTGAGATGTAATTTAAAATTTTATTAATGTCGTTAAAGTTTGAACAATTGGCATTCACCTGGATGGAAAGGCAGAAGCTCGGCGGTTCTTACTCGTCACACCGTGCTCAGTCAGAGAAACACGTGGTAGTTTGCTCGACAACACTCCATGCCGACACAATTATGGATTTCCTGAACGAATTTTATGCTCATCCTCTACTTCAGGATTACTACGTTGTTCTGCTTTCACCTATGGAGCTAGATACAACCATGCGGATGATTCTTCAGGTATTTTATATTTTTAAACAATAGAAGAAATTATTATCTAAATTTTCAATAAGATACTAATAATAGTAATATTATAGCAGTAGAAGTTAATATTCATATTAATTATTACAGGTTCCGATTTGGGCTCAACGTGTTATTTACATCCAAGGTTCATGCCTGAAGGATACTGATTTGATTCGTGCACGTATGAACGAGGCGGAGGCATGTTTTATACTAGCTGCTAGAAACTATGCTGACAAAACTGCAGCTGACGAACATACAATTCTTAGGTAATTTAAACTTATTGAAAAATACAAACTCAAGTAATCTCCAATTTAATTACTCGGTTACTACTACGCTAGCAATAATTATATTTCTATAAGTATATAATCAAAATATTAAAACTGAGTCCGTGTTTTTTCAGGTCCTGGGCAGTAAAAGATTTCGCCCCGATTGTTCCCCAATACGTACAGATTTTCCGACCAGAGAATAAACTTCACGTTAAGTTTGCGGAGTTTGTAGTTTGCGAAGATGAGTTTAAATATGCACTTCTCGCCAACAACTGCACTTGCCCTGGTGCATCAACTCTCGTTACTCTGCTCTTGCACACGAGCCGCGGCCAGTAAGCCTAGATCTATTTTTATTTAAATATACAAAATATGCATAAATATAAATACTGTTTTTGATTTTTTAGAGAAGGTCAACAATCGCCAGAAGAATGGCATCGCCTTTATGGCAAATGCTCTGGCAATGAAATCTACCATATCGTACTTGGAGATAGTCGATTCTTTGGTGAATACGAAGGAAAAAGCTTTACTTATGCTAGTTTTCACTCACATCGGAAGTACGTATATGTTTTATAATAAATACTTAAGTGTTCTGAATTATTATATCTTTACTTTACACATTGTTTTTCATTTAGATATGGAGTAGCTTTAGTTGGAGTTCGTCCAGCAGAGCTACCTGAGTTTTATGAAGAAACCATACTTTTGAATCCTGGCCCTCGGCACATCATGAAAAGCACTGACACGTGCTATTACATGAGTATCACGAAGGAAGAAAACTCTGCTTTCGTGGTATCTGACAAACAGACAGAAAGCAAATCGAATGCCATACCAAAAGATCAAACTACATGTAGTCTCCTCTCTAACGAAAAGAAGAATGGAGATGCAGAAGGCGGCGCCGGACAGCAGAAAAGACCAGACGGTACTAATGTGGCTCAGTACGACCTCCCACAAGTGATTCTACAAGCTCCCGCGAGTTCCACACCAAATACATCGCCATCACGCATCTACCCAGCTAATACTGTATCATCCGCTAATTTAACTGTTGCTGGCTGTGAGTGTCACAGTTGGATTACTGCCTAAAGTAGATTGGATAAAATCGCCCTTTTAATAGTTTATTGGCGATCATTTGGTCTACTTTATAGTTGTACTGCTTAAGTTGCTTGATGTCAACCAAATTTTTATTTTATTGAACCTTATAGAACATCGAATCGATTGGCCGACCTGGACAGAGAGCAGCTCGCCATGTTAGAGGATTTTTGGGTAATTCTGATCACGGTGAAAGTAAAATTACTGGTCTCACATGGTCACCAACATTTTGCTTTGATATTAATAAATATTAAATTTTCCTTTCATTTTATTCACTTTGGTCCGAAAAATACATTTCCTACATAAGTAAAAAAAAAGAATAATATTATAAAATATGCTGATTTAGAACACAAGTGCAAGATTAAAAGAGCTATGAAATTTATAAACACTACACTGTCACGTGAGTGACAACATTATGTGATCCGTATTAATCTATTAATTTAAGTTCATTAATGATTTTTAGAAAAAATATTTTAGTGTCGTGCATGCCTTGTTATAATGGACTAGCATTTGTTATAGTAGGCAACAAACTTAAAGTAAGGCGAACACATAATCAATATCGAAATGCAAAGTAACATTAAGATTTCATGTAAAAAAATCGTAATTCTTTTAATTTTCTGATTGTTTTGCACTCGATATGGTTAACGTCTAATTTCATCGCTGTTTATATTTACCAAGTATTAATATTTTTATTTTAGAGGTTAATTTATGCTATTGATATTTTCGAGAATAGCCTAATGCGTATGCCACATGCGATGCCGTAGTTTTCGTAGTATGAATTCAAAATTCATCAAATACAATCATTATTATCACGAAATTATCCCCATATCACGTCGTTGTGTCGAGCTGCTATTAATGTATATTAAAAGTAAAGTATATCAATTAGAATGTGAAACCAAGATATATTATTGTATAATTGACTGTTACTATTACTAAGTACTAGTTAATCAGTAGGATTCAATTATGTCTCGAAGCAAGAATTGCTATTGATTTATTAATTATCTTGAAATGTTATGTTATATATACGTAAGCAAACAACTGTCACAGAGCTGAAAACACAATTTCTACAAAAATACCTTATAATTTTCAGCTAAATTTGGAGAAGCATCAACATCGGCATCTGACTCTCGCACTTGTCTCAAAGAATCTCCGGCTACAGATAGCGCAACTGATAGTCACCTCTTACTTCCTCGACCTGATAATACCAACTTTTTAAGCCCTGATAGTCTCCATTGCCGACGAGGTAGCTTTTATTTTTTTAATATGAGAATGAAGTCCTCAAATCGATATGGTGGTATTATTATAAATGTTCTAATTCAGGTAGTAGAAGACCATCGATACTTCCGGTACCGGATATGGTAACGAGCAGTCTAACTATTACATCTGAGAATCAAGAGGAAGGAGTTGGAGTTGATGAAAGTGAAGATGAACTGGATGACGACGTCCCCTGGCGCTCTCCTTCCGAAAAAATTGCGTAAGACACACCGCAGACAGAAACGCCATTCCCGCGATCATGCACGCACGCATATTTATTTTTTGTCACTTCGCTGTCTTTTCAATTTTAGTATTTAGTAACTTTAAAATAAAACTTAGATGATTTGTCGGGTATACATGCAGTAAATTAAAAACGTATAATACTTTCTAAAGTAGTTCACATAATAAGCAACACTAATACGTTTTTATATTTACGAAATGTAGATCCTTATTCATATTAGCAAAACTTAAAAATATATTTTTAAAGAGAAAAATAAGGCGTCGAGTATTAACTAAAATTAAATTTTGCTAATTATTTTTTTATTTTATCGTCAATATAAATGTGCTATAGTTTACATAACACGATATGTTGGCGATATTCCAAATTTTTTTCTTATTGTTTTAGCCTGTACATTCAAATCGTGTAGATAGAAAAAGCGGATCTCGGCAGCTGCATGCACTCAGCACAAAGTACGTCATTGTATCTTACTTGTAAGTTCTGTTGTGCATCGAACATTGCTTGGCTTGTAGCTAACACTACGCACTCCTACAATATAAAACATATTAACTATCTGGATACTTTAATTGTCACTGCAAACAAAAAGAAAATCGAATAGAGCCCACACAGAAGACGAACCGAATACACAATAAAAAAAAAGTGTATGGTATTTATCTATAAGGTTATCCTTTACGATTGGATGAACATAACTTTAATTATAACGATATTCATGAGAAGAAATTAGAGAAAATATTAATATAAATATTAAGTCTTAGGCTATAACGGTTTGTCTATGGGAATCTCATTTCAAATAATGAAAACAGTATAAAATTATATTAATATAAGACAAAAATAATAGAAATTTTATTAATTTAATATGTACTCATTAAAAATAAAACAAAATATAGTTTTACCATGAATACCCATTATTGTTTACATTTCTCATATTGCTGCATTATTTTTGAATATTTAATCAAAATAAATTTTGAGCTTAATTACAGTCATTTCTGCTACACGCATGTGCCAAAAAATATTCACATTCAAATTACGAACATCAAAAAGATTTTTTAATAATCACATTTCACAATGTTATCAAAATAAACTGCTGCAAACTACATTATTTAGAAAATTCCCAAAAATTCACTTTTAATGTCAAAGTATTACAAGAACTACTATAGCGCACGATTCCTAAAGCTCGTATGTAGCACACACGAATGTTACCCCCTCGTGAGTGTTTAGTTGATACGAATGTGTGCATTGTGTACGTACCCTTGAGACCTGAGTATGTCCCTACTGCCGCGGCGTGTGCAGTGACGACGCAACTACGAGCTCCATGTCCTCGCTGGGGGGGAGTGAAACACGCACAGCTTGGCGCAACGATTTCACCAGGTAAGCAGGAAGGAACCTCCCTAGCTTGAATGTCCTGACAACTGTTCGATATTACATGTTTACAATATAACGGTCTTCCTCGTAAACGTTGATTAGCGGCTGTTTAGTTAAACACTGATTTCTCTCTTTCTGTCATTATTGATTTGACATTCGAAAGAGGAAGACACAGCATCGTGTAACTTATCACCCGCCAAACAACGTTTACAAGTAAAGCCGTCATCAAATTACACTTTACCGTCGAGTGAAACAATTACTTGTCTTTGACTCTAATTCAAGTATATTTGGTGTCTCAAAAAATTAATTTACAAATTGGTTTTAAGTATTATTTGTAAATTCAATAAAAAATATTACACAGATTATTTAAAAAATTAATAGCTAATTTTCAATATTTAGTGAAAATTAGTTAAGTAATGTATTCGGCTAATTGATTAAAATATGTCTTTTTTATGTTTTCTAAAAGATAGCAAGTATATTTACTTCCATCTTATTACTAATGGTAACTTTATAGAGTTAAAATTAGAATTGCACTCGATATTCCTTTCCAGAATATATTTAAGTCTGCTTGATATTGGATGTTAGTTTATACTTAGCACATTATTTAATATAAATTATTAATTCACTTTTTTTTTCTTGATTGTTATCATTATTTCTTAAAAAATATATAAAATCTGCATAATATTGATTATGTAAAATACAAGCAGTAAGTATTACTTTGATTTTTTTTATAATTTATTGTTTAATATCTTTAAAAATAAAAAAAGCTTTGCTTTGCCTTATTTAAGTTACAAATGAATAATAGTATCAATTTGCAGAGTAAAAAAACTCACACATGTCTCATTTTACAGGATCGTGAAAGGTTTCCCTCCAGTGTCGCCGTTCATAGGAGTAAGCCCAACGTTGTGCTACTTGCTGAAGGAAAAGAAACCGCTGTGTTGCCTTCAACTGGCTCAAGTGTGCGAACATTGCGCTTACCGAAACGCCAAGGAATACCAATGGCAAAATAAGACCATCATTCTTGCCGCTGATTACGCCTCAAACGGAATCTATAACTTTATTATTCCACTGCGCGCACATTTCAGATCTAAGACTTCACTTAACCCTATAATCCTTTTACTGGAACGTAGACCTGATGTCGCTTTCCTCGATTCCATTTCCTACTTTCCATTGGTCTATTGGATGCTCGGTACAATTGATTGGTAAGATACTTATTTAATCATATCCTAGAATCATAATATATTCGATAACAACAGCAATGACATTTTATTAACTTTACAGCCTAGATGATCTTCTCCGCGCAGGTATAACGTTAGCCGAAAACGTGGTGGTTGTTAACAAAGAATTATCTAACTCAGCCGAAGAGGACAGTCTCTCTGACTGCAACACCATTGTGGCAGTTCAAACAATGTTCAAGTAAAAATCTTCCAATAATATAGTTTTTTTTTTATTTCTAATCTACTTTATAATATCTAGGTAAGTTGCGCCCTTTGCGAATAGAACTTTTTGGACTGCAAGCGATATTTTTAATTTTTTTTAAGCCCAGCGAGTAAAAGATTTGCTACTGCGTTTAAACTATATTTCATTGGGCTCAAAATAATTAATCCTTTTCAGATTCTTTCCATCTATTAAATCTATAACGGAGCTATCTCAATCGTCAAACATGCGATTCATGCAATTCAGAGCTCACGACAAATACGCGTTGCATCTATCCAAGATGGAAAAGGTTTGCTATAATGTTTTTAGGTAATGTGAAAACACTAAAATTATATTTATCACAGCATCTTTTATTGCAGCGCGAAAAAGAGAGAGGGTCCCATATCTCCTACATGTTTAGACTACCATTTGCAGCTGGTTCTGTCTTTTCCGCCTCTATGCTGGATACTCTTCTTTATCAGGCATTCGTAAAAGACTATGTAATAACATTTGTGAGACTCTTGTTGGGCGTTGATCAGGCTCCAGGATCAGGATTTCTTACTTCTGTAAGTTTTATTTAATATGCTTGCGAATATTAATATTGCGAAATCTATATAAGATTGTATTGCAATCCCATTTCACCTCATGCCGCGCGAATTTATGCGTGAAATATTTTTGGATTTTACAATTTATTGGTAATTTCACAACTATTATTACACAAAATATAATTTAGTAACATTTTGCTACCTTGGACCTCTGACAGATGAAAATAACAAAGGAGGATATGTGGATTCGTACATATGGTCGACTTTACCAAAAGTTATGTTCTACCACATGCGAAATCCCTATTGGGATTTATCGAACTCAGGATACGAGCTTAGCTGATCAAGCGCACCACGTGAGTATGTCGCCACGGAGCCCGACTGGGTGGTTTTGGTCACGCCTCGCGGGATTGCGACCATCGCGACCGTCGCGACCATCGGTGAGTCGGTCTACTGTACCTCTCAGATAGTACTCCTTAAATACAGTCCTTCGCCGCTACCTACCGCTATATTGAAATATTTCACGCAAATTAAACCGTATATTAAAAATGAGAATAATTTACATTGCCTTCAAGTAGTCCTAGTCTTTGGACTGTATTTCGGGTACCTTTTTAAATATAATTTATCTTTCCTACGGGTCAGCGCTACACTTACTCATTATAAACTGTCTTACATCAACATATGAAGCCTACACTTGTGGCGTCTTTGTAAATTAGTTTTTATGCATTTGTACAACTTTCTAATACTCATACGATACTCGATTTTCTTTTGAAATACACGAGCTTAATTTTCTATTTCAATCGCAAACTGCTATAGCCAAGATGTCGACCCTTTGTGCTTTTGCGTGAATACGGATCTGACTAAAGAGTGTTTTCTATTGACATTTTATCGTTGCGGGTCAAATCGAACACAACAATCAAAACAAACACGCGTATCGGTATCGAGCTCGATGATCGCAATCCCGCCATACTGTTGTCCTATTAGTACGTATTCTGCATGGACTGTTAGATAAAGAAATAGTTGGACGACGACATCATATTACATCAACCTAGCGATGGACCACCGCCGATTTGATTTGCCAGAAAATTTGCTGCTATACGCAGAGAGCGTAAACACCCTTCATCAGAATCCGATAATCGACATAATCTTTGCATGGTTTCTCATACATTTCGCTAAAACATGTAAGGTTTTCTATTTAATTTGTCTATTGTGAAAGATTACTAACTGCCTCAGCTTAGATTTTAAACTTCACTTGGCCTGTAGTTAAAAGTTGTATATGTCTTTACTTAAAAAAATGCATAACCCCTATACTCTAGAGCGTTCAGCATGCACCTTATAAGAACGTAGCCAGCAGATATCATTATTCATATTTTGGTGCTCTCTCGCATTAAGTAAATATTATCATCGTATGCCAAGTTGACTTCTCGTCAACATTATTTCAAACATTAATTATAAAAACGAAATTAGTTAGAGATGTATATTGGTCACAAAATAAGTATGCGAGTGAGCGTCGCACTAGGGACTTATAGGCGTAGCAGACGTGTGATAGGCAAGTTACAGCAGGCGACGGGGAATGCTGGGGCGGCAGGAGATGGTGGATCGGAGGGACGGGGCGCCCGATCGCGCCGTGGAACCACGGGTTGCCTCAGCGGCTGCTACGGAGACCGCACTCCAGCGGTAAGACCCCGCCACACTAATGATCGCATTGGTGTTTAACAAAACGTGCAATACAATGTGTTGTGTTGTTTGGTTATTAATACATTTCAAAGAATATTTTCTGATAGTCGTCGATTACCTTGGGATTGAGTGAAAGCTTAATATTTGTTTTAATACTTTTAATTTTGCTATAACAGACGCTGAAGTAAAGGTATTTTGTAATTTAAACTTTTATAACTTAAGATACAATCTCATTATAAATTTATAGCGGTTTTATAATTGCTACGAATTTACTGGTTATATCCATTTATCGAGCTTTAGATTAGTCTAGATCCTAGCAGTAGAAATTTCGCAATTGTGCGTTATTTGCACTTAGTTCATTAGATTTAACGTAGAACAGTCTGTTCCAGTATGCACAAAGCATAATATGTACGATATCATTACACATTATTTTAACTGAAACGTGTGTCTTGGGTATCTCGTATTGAATTTTATACTCCAAGACATACCTTTAGTTGAATCGTTTTAAATCAAATGTAAGTCACTCGTTTAATGCATGCATGAGACTCAAACCAAATTTCGTAAGAAAAACGGTAACGCACAAAAATCAATATACAATCGTTTATTTGCTTATTGAATGTACAACGTATAGTTTCAAAAGATTACTTATGTTTTAGTATTCAACAAGTTTGGCTGACGAAGCTCGAGACAATCATGCACAGCAAATTGAGAGAGCTGAAATAGCTAATCTTGTACGATCTAGAATTGAGTCATTGAACTTGACTGGAGTCGATTATGATGACGTTAGCGAGAAACGGAACAGTCTCTCGTACGTTATCATAAATCCAAGCTGCGACTTAAACTTGCAAGAAGGTGACATCATGTAAGTATATTTCTGATTGCTTATTTTATTTAAGTCATGAAATTGTTATATTTTTCATGGCTTTTTTCCTTTTAGATATTTGGTGCGCCCTTCACCATTCTCAGCGCAAAAGACGTTTGAACGTCATAACAGCCGACGCAAGTCTAACATCAGTTTCTGCTCTGGTGCACTCATCCAGGCTGCAGCAGCTGGCAGTCGTCGTGGATCAGCGCTTGGAGGTCACTCGGGCCTTTCGCCACGAGCCCCGCCATTGACAAATGCGAAAGCTAACTCTTTGTCTCTCCCTGATAGCCCCACGATTGTTACCGACTTTCGTGGGCGTTCGAATTCTCTTCGAGTAGTAGACGACATCTTGCTACGTCGATCCAACTCTCTGCGACAAGGACTGGGTACGCCTGCAACTTCTCGTCGCCGCAAGAGCAGCCTGGAAGAAATCGGAATATCACACTTTAATTCACTTTTACAACACCAGCAACAACAACAGAACGCAAATGCCATTAAAATTGCTCTCAATGGAAGCATTGGTCTAGAGGTGACACCACCAGACGAGGGTCCTATGGATCGATTTGGATATCAGGATATAGCTGCTGCTCTTCCCTCCACATCGGCGGGATCTGGTTTGCCACCAACCCCAGACCCTCAACACCTCCAAGGTACAATCGTATGATACAATCTAATGTGGGGACGGCGACTCAGATCCGTTGTGAGGAACAAATGGAACTAAGCCTAAACGACTCCGGCTAGAAAAATGTCCACGGAACATATTTTCGTCTCGTAGCGTCTCTACTATGCACGTAGTGTTTCAACTATAAATTTTCCAAAGAACTTCAAAGTGAGTGACTGGATCGGGACAATGCGCGGCAGTGAAATCTGTGTATTGTAAGCGGGATCAACTAGTTAATATGTAAAGGGAATATGGCCTATGGCTGTACATAGCGGGGCTTACTTTGGTCTTATTCTATTGTATGTATATAAGAGTGTAACTATCAAGGAAACTCTTTCACTATATTAAAATATTTACAAAATGTTTATTATGTGTACCTATTATTATATTATTAAATGGATTTATTAATATTGTAGCAAAATATCTATTTTAGATTTAATAGATGTGTATCGATTATCATCATTTAATCAACATTAAAGGATGTGTACTTACATTTATCACTATAATTAGAATTGTTGACTGTCGAATTGTATTTCTATTAGTATCTGTGGCAATCAATAAAGTCGATACGAACTCAATGAATTAAATTATTGAAAATTAAACCTATATTTATTTAGTAATTTTCGCATACATGTTTCAGTAAGGTTACCAATTAAAACAATACATTATTTTAAAATATATATATAAAAAAATTTAGAAATTTTAATTATTATTAAAAATACGCCTTTCGTTTTGTTGTTCAAACCAGCTACGCTGTATGAGAATCGAAAACCTAACGTACTAAATAATAAACAAAACATATCATTTCTTGTCAATAATTTTTGAACCGGTTTCATTTATCGCTCTTAAACACACCAGACTAAGCAAATGTCACTGAGCTATAACTTATTAAATTTGATATCAACCTATTGCGAGAAATAATTGATTTTATGTGTATATAATTGAGAAATCGATTGGTATTTTATCATGAAATGTGTGATTATACAAAACCTTCATTTTACAATGTTATCATGTACAGTTACAGTCACGTTATTGATTACGGTATGTCCTAAAATTATTTTTTACAAAATTACAAAATATATTGCCAAGCTCTTTATAACTTTAAATAGGTGTTTTTGCGCAATCTGGCCTGACTTCCTTCGTACCATTGAAACAGTAAAAATTACGAATAATTTAAATGTTATTATAGGCTAATATTGACCATTGAATATTTTGATTTAACAAAAAAGGACCATACACATTTTGTTAAATTCGGTGAACGAGTTAAGTCGACCTCTTCTTTTTTATCATTTTAAAATAAAATTTACTGTAACCTCTAATAAAGTTTAATAATTGTATAATTTGATTTAATGTTCATTTCCGAATAGAAAGTGTTAAGATACTCGTATACATTATGATCTACATCATTTTTCAATAAATGAGTTACAATCAAAATTCGAATTCAAAGACATGTATGGCAAACCGATATTCTAGTGGCCCTCCAAAAGTGTTTTACACACACAACTGTGTAACACACTGATGCTACACTACCACCAAAAGGCAGCAGCACCGGTACCAGATAACCTCAATTACTATAAAACATCATGAGATCGCTTGTGCATACTACTGCGACTTTTCCACGATTGGGTCTCTTCTTTAAGAGTGGTTTGGTCTATGTACCTTCTCTGTTAGAAGCCGCACTACCTCACCCCACAGACCTGTTCGAGACGTATCGTCACTCACGCCACTGTCCACAATACTGTACGTTATCACTATATTACTTCCAACGGAGGCGGAATAAGGGCCTTCCACGTTGGATATGATTTCACCAAATGCGGAAGACTTTATGAGTCTCGGTACAAATTGGATAAAGTGCAACCCAAAGCTTTATTTAGCCGTCAATATTCAGATCTCATCTGAGCGTTCAATTTCACCACCACACTCGACTACGATGTGTCCCTACGTGTACCCTGAGAGAGGACATCTGTTATAGAAACAGAGACCCTCAGACCCAGCACCATAATCAAGATTGCACTAAGCGATGTTCTGACTTCGTTCAGGCGTCTGCTTCGCCGTAGTAAAGCTCACAGATCACACCCATACGGTAGGAACGAAAATAACTATACGCTACTTTAACTAATAACAATCGTTATTCACATCTTTTCAGATATTAGTGACAGAAAATATTATAGTACGAGGTTTACAGAGAGTAAGTCATTTTTATTTTTTCAAATTCAATATGGAATAAAAATTAAGGAATCCTTTCTATTTTTTAACCTAATTATTTACAAAAAGCTAATATATTTTTAGTATACGGTATTTATAATATCAAAGCTAATTAAATCGTTTATATTATGTTTGAAAGCTTAATAATAAATTAAATTGACATTGTACATCAATCAATTGCTTTACTACAATCACATGACTTGTGCAGCTGTGCTCAATTGATGTGTATGAAACATCTACTCTCTCGACCTCGACCCTAACACATAAAAACGTAATGTAATTTTCAATCCCAATATCATTATTAAATACTATTATAATTTATCAATAAAACGAGCTGTTAATGCACTTAAACAAAACAAAAATTAAGTTTATTCACGAGTTGTTAACGGGACTTACTTTTAGTAACCCCGAACGATAATAGATTTACTTAAATAATAGCTTGTTATATAACGGGAACAACGAATGAAATAATAATATAAAAACATAATTTAATAAAAGAAGATAAGAATATATAAGTACTTAAATCTAATCGTTCATTTCAGACGGCTAAGACATGTTCTGCAAAGGTTTCGATTCTTTATTATATGTAATATGTATTTGTATATAAACTTTAAAAGTTATATTATATTCTTTCTCTTTTTGTTTATGAGCTTATTAAAATAAGAGTAAGAAATGCAAATCTATCTTTTCTTGCAATATTAATAGACTATTGATTTATTTAATTAAATTTATATTAAACTGAAATCTATGGTACTTATACTATTCTAGTGCAAAGGAAATGATTGTCGCTCAAAAGTAAGTATAAACACGAGATATTATTAAACTATTACGACTATCGACTGCAGTTGATAAATAATTATTATTAAGGCAATTACAATGTACTTGGTTATAACTAACTAAACGAACTAACTTAAGAAGGAAAACGCTTTTTACATTAATATATAAACATTTTTGTTTGTTTATATATTAATGTAAAAAAAGGTCAGTATTTTTTTCTTCTCTATTCGTCAAACATTATTATTTTATTTGTTGTTATGGTATTTTTTAACGAGCTTAATTGTTACCAATAAAAAAATGAAATTAGAGTAGTAAAAAATATATTCCAAAATGAAAATTCATAAATAAATATTTTGTCGTCAAAATATGGAATTTTCGTTTTTGGAATATAGTTAACAAAATTATACTACTTCTTAATGGAATATTCTAGAAGGCCTATCACCAAATTGTTTAATTTTATTTTAGTGCTGGGGTAGCATGTCCACTTCAATGGTGGGTACAATATATTTAAAATATATCCTAAGATTATTTTTAATTGCAATATTTTAATAATAATTATAGCGTATGACGACTGCATTGAGAATTGCCTTATTGCTACAAAATTGTAAGCCCATTATTGTGTCCTCCATAGGAATACTAAACAAACTGGGACAATATTGGCTAACATAACAATACCTAAAGCACATTTCAACCCAATAACAGCCTTTATACTGCTGTCAATGTATTACTAAAAATATTCTACATAAAAGTCGAAGTCACTTAACAAATATATATTAAGTTCCTTTTTACTTTTGTAATGACAATTAAAATTCGTGGCGGATTTACCAGCAGGCTGAGTAGGCTTCAGCCTAGGGTGGCAGATTTTCGGGGCGTCAAATTTGGGTACCAAATATTTATATTTTTGCTACCTCATAGATATCAAAAAGATTTTTCACTCTTACTTGTTATTGGATATTTAACGGTGCAACAAACTACCAAATTCTAGAGTAAAAATGGCAGTTCGCTGACGCCTAACCAGTAATCAGCCTGTGCCCTGTGTGTCATGTGTATGAGTGAAAAGAGCGAAATTGCGGAAAATGTATATCAATAAAACTATTCTCTACATTATTTACTATATTACGTAAACGTTTTACTATTTTACGTGTAAACGCTTTTTTTTCCTGCGTGAAAAAAAGCCATAAATCCTCTATACCTTGAAAATTTGTAAAACCGCCACTGATTAAAACTTACGCGTTGCTTTTAACAGATCGTTTGATGAATGTTTATATATCATGCTTAATAAATAGCATATTATTAAATCCTTTTTCTACCCGAACGAATTCGAGACTGTCGAGGGCAGCTAGTTATATTATAAAATCCCAAAGACAAAAACTCAACCAAACAAACAATTTATATGAATACATTAATGTACTTACATATGAAATTACATATTATTTTTCAAAAGAACCCTTTTTCAGGCTGTAGGTTTTAATTCAACGGCTTTGGTATGCTTTTATTTACAATATTTTGAATTATTATTTTTGTTGTTGTTTTATTATTAGCTTATTAATATAGTTTATTTTTTTCTATAGACAACTGGAGATCTCTCTTCAGTCGAAGTAAATAATCATTAAATTCATTTTGTAACACAAATATCGTATAATTATTTTTATTAAGATAAGATGTGACAATCATATAAAAAATCACATGTTAACATTTACAGTGCTTTGGTCCATTTTGTGAAGCAAAGGTAATTATGTAACAGATTTTTTATTCTTTAGTTCTTAGATAAACAAAAACGAAAATATTGAAATGTACATATTTTTGTAAATAGTGCGAAGGAGTTTTAAATATTTGCACGTCGAAGGTAAAATAAATAGTTTAATTAATACATAGTTTAATTTCCATTTCTTTAATTCAATCTACATAAGGACTGTATTTTGAATCGTAGTTTGGTATCATATTAATTCTTAACGCTTCTAAATATTTAGTTATACTAGCGCCTCACCCACAGCTACGCTAACATTATTATTTAGAACTACTAAATGAAACTTTCAGTCCCTTTATCACTACCTTAGGGATTAAATTTTCAAACTTTCTTAGAGCTAACCTACTGTGTAAAAGGAACCCGTTTGCATTATTTCATCGCGCTAGCCCGAGTAGTTTCGGCGGCGTTGATATGTCAGTTAGTCAGACAATCGGTCAGTTATTCTGTCATTTATATTATAGATACAAACAACTTAATTGGGATATTATTTAACTTATACGACTGCAGAATCCCAAGCCAAGGTTTAAGGTTCTCCGATCGAGTCAATATATAATTGAACACATTTCATCTGAATTAATTTAATTTCTTATCTGCACAAAGTGATATATAACCTTATATACAACATAAGAAACTCATACGAACCACATACAACCAAAGGTAATAAGTATACTTTCCTAATTGCATTAATTATTAATTTGCAGTGTTTTGGACGAGTTTGCCATTCAAAGGTAAAAGTTTATTCTACCGTTCGAAGCAAATAATTTTCGCTTTTAATATCTTCTCTAATATCTAATGTACTAAGCTACTACAATAAGTGAATTCACACTATGTTTCTCGCAAGTCTGTAGCCAATAAAGTATTTAGTTAAATTTTAATAATTAACAAAATTTATAATAATTTCAGTGCCGAGCAGGATCCTGTTTGACCTTGGTATGTTTTATAGAAAAAAAAGTATGGAATCAAATTTAGAAATCACAAATATTTTATTATTGTTATTATTTAAAGAGTAATGGAGCTTCAGCAAGAGCGAGTGTAAGTATATTGAATATAAGATTATTTTTATCGTATTTCTAAAATACACGTCAAGAAAACCATATTATATTCAAGTTTCGTTAATTAGTGCACAGGACATCAATGCAGATCTAATGTAAGTGGCCATACTCGTTTTGTTTTAAATACATTGCGTAACAGTTCTTACGTAGGTTTATATGTAAGTAATAAGTAAATATAAATCTCATAGCTCACTTAAAAACAAATAGATATATGACATATATTAGTATGATAAATTAATTATTTAACAAAATACTTTCAATTCGAATTTTTTAACGCCTACAATGTTTTATTCTATTAACATAAAATATATTTTTTTACCAGTGTACTGGAATAAACTGCTTATCGGAGGTGATCCTTAATTATTGTTTACTTTGTAATAAGTTCATAACAATCCAACACTATATTATTATTTGTCATAATTATAAAAGGATAGATAAAAAATATTATACGAAAGGAATAGTGCCGTCACGTGTGCTTGGTTACTTATGAATTACAAATGATGATGGACCGATTTCCACCACGGCGGCAAGTCTCAAGAGACAGTAACCAACTGCTCAGGACATATAATAGTGTACCTGTGTTCGGCAAACACAGCACGGCAACCCGACACGACCGGAAAGAGTTCAGACTCAGGACCTATGGCTTTACGTGCTTTCCGAGGCATAGGAGTACACCCATTTTCAACTTCCGAGTTGCTACTGAATCTTCTACAAAAAAACTAAAATAACTTTCAATTGGTCTGACTTGGGATTTGACCTCGGGATCTGTGGCTTATATCCAGCCACTAGACTATCAAGAATACAATTAATTCCTGGGATGAGGGATTCAATATTCACACTAAACAACAACAAACAAATATTCTAGACTAAATAAGTAAAACAAAACATGAACTAACTGTAACTTTCATCACATAGTGTCACGGAACGAGCTGCGTCTCAGAGGTATTATATTGTTTTCCCAATATTTGTGCAAAACTAAATCAATTTCATATCCACAATATATTGTTTTCAGTTCGTTCAGTTCAAATCCAAGCTAACTCAGAGTTTTTATAATAAATCTTGCTCGGATGTTTGGGAAAGTATCGTGAGTAAACTTGCTGCAACCGTCTCCGAAAAAATATTGCCTCGTTTATTTCCACCAACCTGTAGAGGAACGGCGTGGTTTAAAGTCGTCCACCTTCTCCTCGAGGCATCAGTGGTGTGAGCTCAGCAGTGGGAGAATCAGAGACTTTTACTGTACTGAATCGATAATTTTTATATAAAAAACAAATAGTATATTCGTTTTTTGTTTTTTTTTTTACTACTTATGTCGTTCAAGTTTTATTCAATTTATAAAAATATAATGTTTAAATTTTATATTTCATAATTCGTAGAGCATTTGGTTTTATATAAATAATATAAGAAATAATTTCAGTGTCATGCCAAGAGGTGTGAAGCACGCGTGAGTTCATTTTAATTAAAATAATATTGGTAAATATTTACTTACCTGTAAGTATGTTATATAGTATAGATTGCTTATACTTTTTATCTTTTATTTCAGTGCATCGGATCGTTGTGTAAATCATTGGTAATTTTAACTGTAGCGTGTCTTTTGTATTTCTATGGTTTCTTATTATCCCAAACGATCCCTTTTTCAAATTTATTTAATTTTTCATTTAAAGATACCTCTAACAAACTTAGTTTCTCTAATATTGTTAAGTTATGGTTCATTTTCGAATTCTATACTAATATATTACACGAATCCTCCACATACCCCTTCTGTAGAATAGATAACATGGTCGGGTCGTGTTGGCTAGATTAATGTTCTCAATTATTATTGACATGTTATAGAATTATATATATATCTATCTTGAATAAATAAAACGTCAATTTACTGACATAATTTCCTAATAAGTATAAGGTAATTTTATCTACAGTAACTATAAATTTATTTTATACTCTTTTCTCTTATATATCATAATTTATAGGCATGTATCCTCTTCCTCAGGTTACCCTTATTACATTAAATCAGTCGTTTCAATGAGTTAATAAATAGATAGAGTTAGTTTTGAATTTTCTTTTTTTGTAAGCTTTTATTTAACCTAACCTCAGTGTTAACTAATTAAAATTAAACTGTGCACCGTGTTTGTGCACTCATCCGTGTTTTTAATGCATTTTAAATTAACCTTTTTTTACTTACAATATCGATGTCAACGTTTTAGCAATCAACTTTATAAGTATGATGTTTTGCGTACAGACTAACAATGATTTTCCTATATTTATTATTACTCCAAAATAAATAGTAATATTTATTCCGTATTCATATTTATTTCACCAAAATAGAATCAATGCTTTTAACGTCAGCATAAGTTCTAGCCATCAAATGATTACATGCTTTTTTATCAATAATAAAAGCCTAAATCTAAACTTTATGTAAAAATGTTAACCATAGCTTACATCGCCAAAGCGTCACCAACCTTGGGAACTAAGATGTTATGTTCCCTGTCCTTGTAATTACAATGGCTCACTCACCCTTCAATCCGAAACACAACAATAACAAGTGCTGCTGTTTTGCGGTAGAATATCTGTTTTGCGGTATATGAGTGGGTGGTACCTACCCAGACGAACTTGTACAAAGCTCTACCACCGAGATAACGTAGGACTAACTACTACTAAGTATAAGTAATAAAAATAAATCTTTAAAAAATGTGTATTTAATTTCAGTGCACTGGATACAATTGTCATAAGACGGTGAACTAATAATTGTAAAATTTCCTTCCATTTATTACAAAAAACTTATGAAGCTACATTCGTACATGAACATCTAGTTTCTAGTAACATATATGTAAAAAAATAAAGTATTTTTACATATTTCATACTTTTTTAATATACGTACTCGTAATTTATCACGTCCACGAAGACAAAGATAGCATTGTATGGGTACTTACCGAGCGAACTCTGCCAAGATACACATCAATTTTGTAGGTAACATTTGTAGTTCTCTAAAATGTCTATGAAAGATTAGGAATTTGCCGAAAAGTTTTTCAAGTGAATATTATCATCCCATTACTCTCTAGCCACAGCCCATATGAGAGTAGCATGGTGGAATCAACTCTAAGCCTTCTTCTCTTTTAAGAAAGCCGAGATGGCTAAAAAAACCGAGATGGCTTAGTGGTTAGAACTCGTGAATCCTAACCGATGATCGTGCGTTCAAACCCGGGCAAGCACCACTGAATTTTCACGTGCTTAATTTGTGTTTAGAATTCATCTCGTACTTGACGGTGAAAGAAAACATCGTGAGGAACCTGCATGCGTCTAATGTGTTAACCTACTGTGTCTAATTTCACTGAAATTCTGCCACATGTGTATTCCACCTACCCGCATTGGAGAAGCGTGGGGGTTCCAAAACTTTTCGTCAAAAAAAAAAGGTGAGGAGGCTTTAGCCCAGCAGTGGGGCATTCTCTTTTATAACGGGACATAAACTTATGATGACAGGTATATAATATATATCAAATAAAACCATATCATTAATCAAAATTTGTATATTTTGAAAAGATAATCTTAATTTAATATTATTTACAACTTACAGTTACATCATTCAGGCCACACATTTACGTTCTAAGTAATTTGTCACGTATTATATATCATAAAAGTAAAAGATAAAAATGTTAAACTATAAATAAGTTATTTCCATAAGACTTGTGATACAATAAAATATTATAATATCTTAACTTCAATATGTTAAATCTAAAAAAATAATTCATCAGATCTAGACTAGAGTTAATATTAATAAGGAATCATTATCTTATTATGTACAAGTAAGAAAATATATTTAATAGCATCGATTCAATACTTTAATTGGATTTGTCGTTATTAAAGATAACAAACACTAAAATCGAACAAAACATTTTGTTTGTTACTTTGAAAGATGTCCTATACAAGTATACACATGAAACATTATTTTACTTAGTTACAAAATAAATCCGTTACTACATGCAGAACAAATTTTTGTACAGAGATGTTTATATGAATTTAAATTCCAATGAATCTTTAATCTTTATTTGGTTAATGGGCTTTGGACAGCCTAGTGGGTAGTGAAGGAGAGGCAAAAGCTTGGCGCCGATAGTGGCCGCCTGCGCAAGGAAGACAGCCTCAAGGGCGAGATGAAGGCTTACCGCCGGGAGTTCGCGGAAATGCGGACTACCGTGGATGTCGCAAATGAAGCGTCCGGCAGTTCAGACGTTGAAGAAGTGGAACGCCTCCATCTTCTCGTTAGTCGGCGTTATGATTAACGCCCTATCGGCGGGATTGGAAAAGCGCGTGCCTGCGAAGGTGCGCCCTCCGTTAGCTCTGTTAGGCGGATGTCGATGCAACAAACTGCACCGATATACGCGCAGGCGGCCCGCCCGGTTCCACCGTCGAAACCAGCACCCGCACCTAAGCGGGTGCCACCAGTTGCTCGGCCGGCACCGATCGCAGGCCCGTCAAGCGCCGCGACCACGCCTGTGACGATTCAGCCAGCTAGGAGATCCTGGTTCACTGTGGCAAAAAGGGGAAAAAGACTTCCACTCCGACTGGAGCCACCGCCACGGTTGTGTCTATGGTGTCTAAGACACCTCAAGCGGCCAAGCCCGAATTTGCTGTCCCAAGCTTAGCTGCAGTGGTGATAATACTGAAGCCGGAAGCGGAGCAGAATGGCGTCACGTATATGCAGGTCCTGGAGCGCGCCGAGCAGGGCGTGAAACTTCAGAACCTTGGAGTCACTGGCGAACTCACAGTCCTACGCTCAGCGACAGGGGCTAGAGTGATGGGGCTGGGAGGACGCACTCGGACAAGCCGAAAAGCTAGCTGGCAAGTTCCGCACAGTGCTGGATGGGGTGGCTAACGTTGTCCGCTACGAAAAAGATGGATATTAGGAAGATGGGAGTAGACGACTCCTTCACCAAGGATAATTATCGCCGCGGTTGCACGAGAAGCGAGTTGCTCTAATGAAGCTGATATCGCGTCACATATCATATAACTGCTGCAAGGAAGTTATCCGATGTTGGTTGGGTGGTTTGCGTGTTGGAGCAGCGCCCCCTGCGTTGTGTCAAGTGAATGGGCCTTGGCCATATGATGGCACCCTACCCATCCAGGGCTGAACGAGAGCGCCCATGCTTCCGATTCCGAGCAACGCAGTTTGCGCGGACGCCGACAAGTTCTCCACGGGCACGTGATGAAGTTGAGGGAGTGGAACCTACTCAAAGTGAAGGCTATGGTGGTCTTAGGCACCCAAATTGCTACCAACGTCGGATGACGCCAGGCCGAAGAGGAATCTGCTGTTGACATGAGCGCAAAATACAGCTTCCTTCGGACGAATATCAATCACTGCGCCGTAGGTCAGGACCTGCTGCTGCAGTCCATGGCGGCGTGGGGGATTTACCTGGCTATGACCTAAGAGCCTTATTTCACGGTGTGGTGGACATCCCGGGAATGGAGGCCGGCTTAGCCGGGCCAACCGCCGAAGCGGTAGGATCTTCCCGATAGGATGCGTAAGCGATCTCGTGACGCCCCCTCGAAGAGACGGAGTGGGTACTGCTGGTTTCTTTAGTGGGTATTCTGGCGCCTTCAGCGCCAGCGAGTTCCACAAACGCAATGTAGGGAAATTGCAACTTTGAAAGTCTGTTTACTGGTATAAAATGCATTTTAATTACGACCTTACTTCACTTAGCAGTAAAATTGAATTAAAATACTAAGTTACATGCAATACACTTATTATTGCTAATCCACAACAAAAACGACACAACAATATCAAAATATTATTAACAAACGGAATCAACAATATAACTCACTAAGCTTACAAAATAATTTAAAGATCAAATAAAAAAATAATTAAAAAGCACTGAACGTATTCGTTCAGAAAATCATTATTTAAGGTTTTAAAATAAATTAAATAATTTGTTTTTTAATTTGCAAACTAATAAACTGAAATTTAATTCATAAAGAATTTTAATAACATTAAAATTTAGCAGTATGCATTAGCAGTAACTGCTAATAAAGCTAATCTCAATAATCGACGTCAGTGATTCTGACCGATTAATGCGTCTGTGTGATGCTCTGAACAGTGTAGACAATGGGCGCGAGTGGCGGCGCAGACGCAGTCGGAAAGTGCCCGTGCGCACGTCTGTGGTTGTGTAGAGCTGTCCCCTGTTATATAAATATATAATTTTATTAATGATATTCTATAAGTCTTGGGTCTGTGTTTGAACATACATATATACCAATCTACTGCTCAGATATTCATATTACTGCTTGCTTGAGTTAACCATTGTAACGATAAGTAGAAAGGAGGCGACGCAGATAAGAGTACTAGTTAATATTTCATATTGAAGCGAAAATTCTCTAAGCTTTCTACATAAAATCGAATTTATCAATACGCAAATGTGTCCCAAAATTAAACGATAATTGGAATAAACGATGGATGAAAGGAACACCATTTTATGCTATTTCTACATCCAGTGCATCTTTATGTACTTTATGTGACTTGAAAAATTTAACTTTTGTAATTTTTTAACGATATTTCCTGTACCCTTTTGAATGTAATCAAAGAAAAAAATTAAGAAGCCATAAAACAATATTGACTAAAATTTGCAGAGGTTCAATGTTCAAGATTCAATACCGAGTTAAAAATAAAACACTTTATGCGTTACTTAGTTATATTTGATTAAAAACATATAATAATAAAATTTTGTCGATGGTAAGACAAAAGTCAGTTATTGTTATATTTTTATTAATTCTCCGCGAGCTCTTAGCCTTACTAATACTATAAATATTTCTTGTTTTTTTTTTTAAATAGACTAATATTTTTCTTTGATTAGAATAACATTTTATATATCAATAATAAAATTAGCTTGAAATAACCTGAATCTATTGTATAACAAATTGCCGTGAAATCAAAAATATATATGTTACGTAAGCACTATGTTTGCACTTATAACTGAAGTGCAAGTAAGGGGCGTTCGCGCAGCTCGCGCGAGCGCCTCTTAGTATAGGGCTAATAACCGCACATAAATAGTTCAAGTTCAAGCGACGTCCAGCCGGTGTGTTTCGCAATTCATAGAAATTTTTTTTCGCTCGTAGTCGTCAGTACTTCAAGAAATTAATATGATAAATTTTGTGTGAAAGAACAACTTGATGAATTATTAAGTCATAGAACAAAAGTTGTCCTGATAGGTTCTTAATCTTTTACGAATATACATGTATATATATAGGATTCCAATTATCGTAGTTTTGGAAACTGATTTATAATATAAAATTTAAATAATATATTTATTTCTAACTCATACCTGTATGAAACGATCTCCGCACAGTTCGCAGACATAGGGCTTATCGCCCGTGTGTCTCCGCACGTGAAGTTTGAGATCGTTGCTTTGAGAGAAAGCCTTCTCGCAGTAAGGGCACTTGTATGGCTTCATACCTGTATGTACGCGCATGTGTCTTGACAGCTTATTACTGCGCGCAAACGCTGTGAATGAAATCAAAATATGGTGATATGGCCAAGGAACGAGCGAGGGAGGAGCTGCTGGCTTTTTCTTGGGGGTATTCCGGCGCCTTCAGCGCCGGCGAGTCCCACATAGCTCCCTCGTGGGGAAACTATCTCGTGGGGATACGCATAAATGCGCACAGCACAATTGACACACACTCCTATGCCTCGGAAAGCACGTAAAGTCGTTGGTCTTGCGCCGGAACCCTTCCGGTCGTGTCGGATTGCCATCCTATCGGAATATGAGAGCTATGGAATTGAGAGTGCACCTGTGTTTGCGCTCACACTCATGCACTATATATGTCCTGTGCAGTTGGTTATAATATTTTATTTTATAAATAATGATATTATAGTACGTAATATAATATTGGCCGCCGTGAACGAGTTCGGTCTAGACGAAATTGTTACTATTATTATTTGATTAGTATTACCCTTGCCACACACGCCGCATATGCAGGGTTTCTCTCCAGTGTGCGAGCGCCGATGGCATTGCAAATCAGACGAACGAGGGAAACCTGCGGTTAATTTTATTTTATATAAGAATCAGTTGTTAGTCGAGTTCATTAAACCATAGTATGAATGAAATGGTAAAGTTGATCCCACATGTTTTCATTTACAATTATATACCATTCATATTATATAACATTAATCACTAACAATATATTTGTTAGTGTGTTTAGTAATGACATTTCTGTTCTATCTCCAATCTTGATAAGGTTCGTGACAAAAACACGTATTGAAGATGTTCAAATGAGTATATCACGTAAAATAGAGCCGATTCCAATCACAGGAGGTCTAAATACAAAATAAACAATTTTGAAATTTAATTGATATGATTTATGGAGATCTTGAATAATCAATCACATATTGTATTCATTGTGGATTCGCGATAAACGTTAAGTTTTGGCACGAGTTGTGAATATGGTGAATTAAATTTATCATCGAAAAAATCGAAAATTCCTACTTCAAGGTCATCTTTTCTCGCGTTATTACAATCACAGAACTAATTATTTCATCATTCATTCAATTGGATAAATATTAATAGTACCTTTCCCACAGAAATCACATTTATACGGTTTCTCGCCGGTGTGTCTGCGCATGTGCACAATAAGGTTCGAGGAATTCGAGAAACTTCGACCGCAGTACAGGCACAGGCTGGCGCTGCTGCTCGTTCCATCAACGCCTGCGCCGGTACTCTCGTGAACGCGCATGTGTGCCCTGGAACATTTATCAAAAACATTTTATTACGTTTATTTATTTCTATATTTGTACATTCATCGATTAATTGATACAAATCTAATAGTGGCGGGACTTCTTTAACGACACCCTGTGCGTATTTATTTATTTATTTGAATCTCCAACGGTTATGCATAGCATACAATATGCATGCATAACATACCCCACTAACACATGCTTTACGTTCACTGAAACTAAATATATAACTGGTAAATTAGAAAGAAAAAACCCAACCAATAATAACAATGTTTAATTTTGTATTCGTATTTTTTGTAATAAGAACTTACTATTGTAATGAATATCTTAATTTTATTCATTTCTGCAATACCCTTTCTTTTTATCGTCCTCCAACAGTGTTATCTTTTTGAGTCAACTGTATAATGTAAGAAAACAATCACCTCAGGTTGTCTCGCCTGTGGAACTTCTTATTGCAGACGTCGCACTCGAAACATTTTTCTATAGACTTGTGTACCTTCGCATGTCGTGCTAGCAAATCTTTTCTGAAAATAACAACACGTTTGATACACATGAGTACTATTACTACGTATTTATTTACTTAATTCGCTATTCATGTGTCATTCGTTTATTTATATAAATCGGCTCCACTGACCTGTAAAAGCGTCTATTGCAAGTATCGCATCTGTGCTGCGGCGGTGCTCTGTCGCGGTCCATGAAACGCACAGAAACACTCTGGCCCGTATGCGCGCGCAGTATGTGCTTGTTGAGTGAAACTTCGTGCGCGAAACGCAACCCGCACGACGCACATGCGAATGAACGTTCTACTCGTGCGCACACCGCTCTGTGACGAGCCGCGCTCTTCACAGTGGCGAATACCTTAAACGTTATATTAATATTAAAAATCATTGCGGTCGGGGGCCCCCGTCAGGAACGAAGTTCTGTGTGATATTTTTTCGACTCAAACCGTGTTTTAAAATGTAGATTTTAATTTATTATATTACTGTATTTTTGTCACACCAAAAAACACCTCAACCTCCTTTATATCGACCTCCTAAATTCTAACACTCAACGCATCAGTATGAACGCTATTTCGTTATATAAGATGACCTTGGGCCACTGCCATTTCACTCTACTGTAAGCCGCGTAAAAGAACTTCGTTCCAATAATTCATTCATTCATTCTAATTAATGAATACGATATCATGCAACCAAACTTGAAGCATTAAATCTAAAAATAGTTACATAGCTTACTTTATTTTATTTTTTAAGTGACCAAAGTTATATCAAAATTACAGTGTTTTTATATTTTACTAATTATTATCCAAAATAAGGCCTGATTGCTTTTGATACCATATGTACGATTTAATTAAACAATAACATTTAATTTTTCTAACATTTAGCAATGTATATTTCATTCCATTGTATTAGATAGGCAGAATGGCTAGTGTTCCACCTGAGGTAAGTAGGCAGCACCGCCCACAGACATTGGCATTGTACGTACATTGTGCATACACTTATATCGCCAATGCGCCACCAACTAAGAAACCAGTAGTTACACTGGCTCACTCACCCTTTAAACTGGAACACATACTTAGTGTTGCTGCTTGGCGGTTAAATATATGACTAGGTTGTACCTACCATAAAGTCCTACCAGAGATGGTTGAGGATTGCGTGTAATTGCAGTTTACATACACATCTTAATTCCCAAGTTGGGTTTTTTTAAATATATTCCGGGTAGGCAAATGACTCTACTCCACCTTATGGTAAGTGGTAGTGGAGTCAAAACGCGACAACGGGCAGTACAGTCAGGAAGAATGAACTGTACTTGCCGCCCTCACCATGCGGCCGGCCCGCAAGATGCGTCTTAACGCCTCGTTTGAAGGAACCAAGGTTATATGAGAAAGGGAATACGAGTGCTGGTAGAGAATTCCATTTTTTGGCGGTGCGACAAAGAAAAGATTTGCCAAATTTCTTCGTGCGCGATGGAATTGATGTCACAGTTAGGCGGTGACTTCGAGAACCAGCACGCGTAGACTTGTGAAGTAAAGTGGAAGCAGGAATTAGAGAATAACTCCTCAGAGCACACATCCTGATACAGTCGATATCGCCAATGCGCCACCGATGCAGGGTGGCGTTTTGGCGATGAAAGCGATGATTGACATTTCTTACAATGCCAATGTCTATGGGCTTTGGTAACCATTTACCATCAGGTGGTCTATATGCTAGCCCCTCTGCTTCAGAGTCTGTTAGTCATACCTTATCACATAGATGGCATCGCGAGGAAAGTTCAGGGTGTTCTCGGTCACGATGCTTGCCGAGTTCCTCACTGGATACGAATACCGCCCCACACTCCTCACACAAATCAATGCTACCAGACTCCTGTAACACATGGAATATTATAAAACTAGACATTAATTAAACAGATACTAAATTACAAGCACTTATATTTTTTACTAATGATGATGCCAGGATTTATATGAACTCTGTTCCCACCTGCAATAGCAACCTGTATTACTTCGTTGGATTGGTATTTTTAAGCTGAACAAAAGTTACTATCGCGCTAAGTTCCATATATTAATCCATGTAGATATTGGAGGGTGGGACCAAAATTTCCATACTCCTTTATCATTCTTACAAATATGAATTCCTTGTGCCTGTTATTACACTAGTTCAACCAAGTTTCAAATTTGGAAATAGTGATGGAAAGCTTTACTCTTTCGCAGCACGAAATGGAGTGGGTTTACCTTTCACAAACTGTGAATACCAAGTGTGAATACCGATAATATAAAAATAATAACAGGCAACTTGAATATTGAATTGCGATACTATTGATCATGATCCTGAATCTATAGGCGAAGTTGTAATCGAAAGTTTGAAAGTAAAGTGGATGTAAGTAGTTAAGTGTTGGGTTTTAAATAAAGATGTTAACAAATCCCATGTATCAATCTGTCTTAATATGTTGTATATATGTTCAAGAAACCAACCAACTGAAAAGCGATCTTGTGTGTGTCTGTTTGTTTGTTTTTGTATGTGTTTGGTATGTGGACGAGCATTTGGGCCACCTGATGGTAAGTGGTCACCAACGCCCGTAGACATTGGCATTGTAAGAGTTGTTAACCATCGTTTACATCGCCAATGCGCCACCAATCTTGGGAACTAAGATATTATGTCCCTTGGGCCTGTAATTACACTAGCTCACTCACGCTTCAAACCGGAACACAACAATACTAGGTACTGCTGTTTTGCGGTAGAATATCTGATGAGTGGGTGGTACCTACCTAGACAAGCTTGCACAAAGCTTTACCACCAAGTACGTCTTAACTATTCAATCAATTATTTTAAAAGTTACGCAAACGCGGTGTCATCGTTACAAAAAAAGACAAGAGTACCGGCCACCGGTCCCACCCCCACGGAAACTAGTATACACACTTATTTATTTATAAATCAGATAAACGGGGTATAAGTAATTTTTTCCCTAATTGTGTCCTGATGTTCCTGTGTGTAAAAGATTACCTTTTCGTCTGGAATTGCTACGAGGTAAATTAAATGTCAGTGAGGCCAAAATCTCGGGACTATCAATATTATTATTTAAAATATTGTACAAAAAAGTTAGAGATAAAAGTGTTCTCCGGGATTCAATTCACTTATTCTCTCAAAATGTTTAAGCCTCTCACAATATGAATGTTGGCTAATTTTATACGACATATGCTTCAGAAACTGTTTTTAAACTCGCTCAATTCTGTCAACATGTATCCTGTAATAAGGTGCCCAGATTATACAACAGTATTCAAGTCTACAATGAACATAGCTGTCAAAAAGTTGTATGTGAGACAAAACTGAGCCTGCTGCCAAGCGTAGCACCTAAGTCACGTACTTCATTTACTTCAGTCAATTCTATGTCATTTATATAATATTTTGATGAAATTACTTTATTTTTGCGAGACAATTTAATGTGGTAGCATTTATCGATATTTAATGTAATTTTATAGACACTACACTATTCAACTAGCTTAGACAGGTCGTCTTGTAATAACTGTACATCGGAAATCTGTTTAATAGTACGGATCAATTTCAGATCATCTGCGAATAAGGTAACAGTGGAGTTTTTGAAAATATGCACAATATCATTGATATAAATATTAACTTAATATTTATGTATATATTTTGAAAAAACTGAATAAATATTAACTCGTTAGATTTAAGATAATACTAACCGCATCTCTATTAGTCATCAGTAGATCTTGCAATAACACTTCAGTAGACAGGTTGAGCTTCCGCTCTTCTTTTGGTACATCTGGAGGTTCAGCCTATAAAAAAACATTTTATAAAAAATTAGTAGTATTATATATGCATATAATAATAATAATAATGTCCTCCGGCAACGTGTAAACTGCTATAATGCCAGAAGATTTAAGAATAACGAACACACCATTTTTAAAAATTATTACATAAATAGAACCGACACACGATACCTAATAACCACTTCACGGGTCGGACACGAATTTTGTTACACGCTGTATAAAGTTGTTTGGTATAGCCAGAGTAGAATTGAGCCGCTGTATTTCATTTCATGAGAGTTGTGAAAGCTAAGGTAATTTTTGCTAATCGAATGCATCAGTCGACTTCACCTAACTAACTGAACCACTTATAACCACATACCGCATTTCCCGACTTCAGGTGCAGAAAACGCGTAAAGAGTTTTACTAGCGAAAAAAAAAGGCGACTTTTTTTCTGTAAGCTGCCAAATTCCTTTTTTATTTTTTATTAAAGCAATATCTTTAAGCACAAATGTATTGTGTCCCGATTAAAAAAGGTTACATAGACAAACAGAGAAGTACTCCTTATTTCCTATATTTGTTTATTCATATTGTGGTCTATTGTAATAACATGTATATTAACAACTTACTGGTTTTAAATTATTTAATTCGTCTGATGTCTGCACGCAATTGTGCCGCTCGAAATCTTTCATCTCAAGATAAATCTTCTTACACAGCAGACAATTCAACACTTTTACATCTGAAATGTAATTTAATTAAGTCAATCATTATGTTAACGTAATCTATTTAAGAGAATAATCTAAAAATGTACACTTACCTTTGTGTTGTTCGAGGTGCATCACTAAGTCGTCTTTCGTTTTAAAATCATCTTTACAAAAAACGCAACTGTGCTTATGATCCGGCAAGTATTTCAAATTGTATCCATTCTCAGACAATTTATTGAGTATCGTCTGAAATATAAATTCACATCTTAAATTTAATTTAATACATTATTATATGAACCCGTAACGGCAAACGATGTGTCGTACTGTATACTTCATTGATATCTTGATAATTTGTTTTCTTTAATTATAAATTATTTCAATAACTATCGATTTTCATGTTCGAGGGCCACAGTTTAAAATAGATATAATTAAACTTTACTAGCTAAAATTCTCTCACTTATAAAATGGTGGAGAAATCTTTTATCGATTCTTTCTATACATTTGAAGAAAGTTTTACAAGAACTTCACCTTTATAAATATAACAATATGTACATTCAACAGGCACAAGGGACATAATATCTTGGTTCCCAAGGTTGGTGGCGCATTGGCGATGTAAGGGATGGTTACAATTTTTTATAATGCAGATGTATCTATGCGGTAGTGATCACTTAACGTCAGGTGCTACTCTTGCCAGTCTACCTATCTAAAAAAAATTAAAAAATGCTTAATGGTCAGTGTGGTCTAAGCATTTAGACATTGAATTCCCAGGCAGTTCTATTGTTATGTATGTTTGTCTAAATTAACAAATATGTGATAAACAGCTATTATTTATTTATCTTTACGTTCCTGCCATTGGAAAAGGCTGTATACACTGACATACTGTAACAAAAACCCTGTCCGACCCGTGAACTGGTTATCAGGTATCGTTAGTCAGTGCTATTTATGTAATCATTTTTTAAATTACAAGCAAAAAATTTACCCCAAAAAAAAATTTATTTATTGAAATAACGAAAATTACATGGCAACACAGGCGCGGGCGACAGCACTCGGTAATTCTTACCTATCGGGTAGCTAGGCACGAGGTCATGACCTCAGTTGTCCATGAAATTTTCGTCATTTACAATTGAAAATGACAATTAATATTTTTTATGGGTAATTTTTTTTCTTAGAATTTTAATATACACCTGTGTGTAATGTCAATCTGAATCTGTCATATTTTAAATGTTTACATGATTACAAGATAATGCGTACATACGCTGGTGAGTAGCTTCTTAGGGCGGCCTCGCTTTTTTGGTCCCATGAGGTCAGCGTGTTGCTCCCAGGCGTGCTTCGTAAGGCCTTCAGCATCGTTGAAACTCGCACCGCAAACAGGGCAGTATGTGCTGTCTGTCTCATTACCATCTACTGAAAGTAATACAGTGTCTGTATGAATCATGTACTATTTAAGAATTGATTTTGAAAACCTACATGTTACAAGGTTACAAATGAACTGCTAAAAGAAATCGAAATTTTATATAGTGCTCTGACAGCGGAAACAATGGAAAAAAAACCCATGTAATCTAAAACTATTCATAGATAAGAATTAAGACTACCTACCGATTTATAACAAACTTTCATCCTTTTATCACTACCTTAGGGCGGTTAAATTATGAAAAGGCCTTCCTTAGTCCTAACTTAACGGATGATGATTTCGATTATGAATAGGGAACGTAAATTTTTAACTAATTGGACAAATATGCTAATTTTATTATTTATTTATTAGATTTTTAAAGTAAATTTAACATGACATTTTTAAACTTACCAATAAAACACTTTTTCTTAATACCACTAATTAAATTTTCATTTTCAGTTGGCTGGGTCGTAAATATATCTTTGCAGTGATCTTCTGTTTCATTTTTAACTGTATCTTAAAAAAATTATAAAAAACAATAAGCTTTTTTTATTTAGTAGTTAATATTAAAGAACCATTCACAGCTATTAGCAAGATGCCTGCAATTATAACGAAATGTTTTAAAAGAATAAAATATACCGAACAGTGTGTAATTTTAATTTTGTTCCTTACCTACATTATTAAAAGTCTCAGAAACATTAGAAAGAGCCAGAGAGAGATCTATGTCCATGTAGTCATCGTGATTGTCTCTTGCAAACTGTTCAGTCTTCACTTCAACTGCATCTGACTTTTAAGTTACACAAAATAAAAAGTTAGAAAATATTCTCAAATAACGAAAACTAATTTGTTGCTAAACTATGTAAGTTACCATTTCTAGAGCATATTTCATCCACAGGAAATTTAAAGACAAACAACTTTAATATAAACTGATGCGATATCGTTGGTCGGGATCTTGGATAAATAATCTACTCATTATGTATTCATGTATGTAGAAATTACATTTTAAATGTCAACAAAGTCACAATTTGAACTTTGAAAGTTAAATTTAAATGGATAAAAGTGTTTAAGTGGATAGTGTTGATAGATATAGCAGAGCTATTTGTAGATTACATGGATTTTGTAAATCTTAAGTTTGTATAATTAAAATTAAGCAATATAATATTCTAAACTATCGAACTATGTATGTATTTCGGACTTTAAATTACCTCAAATGCTACACTATTATCATTATTCATTTGCTCTGTATTTTCCCTTTTTAAAAGACCCCTTAACTGGATATCAGCTTCTTGCGTGCGGGCTTTGAATTCATATGCATTAGTTGCTTTTTCCTTACAGATGTTACATATTGTTGATGGTAGCCCATCACCATGTTCAATCTATAAAATATTTCATAACATAATATTTACAACACTTCAATATGAATAAAATAATATTTCAATAGGATTTTGTATATGTGATGGTGCATGCTTTTCAAAATTAAAATGCAGCTTGATATATGCACTAAAAGCCATGCTAAATATACTGCCTATTTGTTTTTTAATAAAAGGAAGCATATTTATAAGATAAATAACAAAATCATAATAATAAATAAAACAATATAAAGTAATTATTGCCTTATTATATCAATGATATATGATCAGTTTGAATATAAACATAATATGCGTGATTTTTAACGATATTATCATATTTTGATGAAAACATAAATATAGACTAAAATAAATAAGTCATTTAGTAGTAAATAAGTAGTAAAAGAAGGAGACTGGAGAGAATCCTTTGTAGATTACGTTAACAAAATTATATTTTATAATAAAAATCGCAAGGCATTTATGTATTTCACATAGCGGTCGTGGCGCTAATACATTCGCGATAATTCGTAATGGCTTTTGTTTATTTATTCAATTATTTTTTTAAGATAAATTAATTTTAATAGCATAGCATATATATAATTAAACTTTTTTATTAATGACTTAATACCTTTATTCCTGTAATTGATGCAATTATACTATCCAATGTGATAGTTCCCAAGCGTATTTCGAAAACAGAAAGCATTTCAATTTCTTTCGATAAACACGTTCGACATAAGTCTTCAATTTTGAAGATACTGTTTTGTAAAGCCATTTTGTAAAAGAAGATTTTATTTAAAAACACTTAAATTATCACTGTTTATAAAATGTAAAGAAATGTGGATTACAGATCATATTAAAATTAAAGATGTGTATCAATGAAATTGATATTTGAAAATGTTGCCACTATCAATGTTTATCACCACAGATAATCCTTGTTATTGCTCATGCTATTATAGATTAAAATATATGTAAAACACAGAACTTTTAGTAATTATTATAAATCTCTTATTGATTATTTGTAACTTATTTTAAGTCCCATTAGTCGTTAAATATTTTGTTTAACCAAATATATAATTAATTAAATTTCAAAGACCTGTAAGAAATTAAAAACATACTATTTTCCGATTTGTATTAGTTCTATTTCGATCCAAATTCACAAAAATATTAAAATTTATAATACCATTAATCTACAATACCTTTGTTAGAATCTGCTGTAATTAAATCTGTACTAAGAAATATTATGAGTGTATAAAAATATAGTCTAAAGTGAAAACTATTGATTTTATATAAACGTTATACTTAAGTAGCTTCTTTTACTTGAATTTAGTTTTTACTTACTAAGACGAAGTCTTTTTAGTGATGAATATTTTTCTCAAAATATCTTCACAAATATTATTAAGCTTCTTAGTTCTATCATACGATATACTCCATAATTATACTTTTACTTTATATAAAAGATATGAATGTTGCGACAAAATATAGGAAATTAAAATCGTTGCTCGACTCGAATAATAAGAATTCGTCCGAATCGATCGCAAATATTATTTTCAATATTACACTTATATTATATCAATTTACTCTTTAGTTTTGTTTTATTGTTGGTTTCTATTAACATGATGTTTGAAAAATATATAATAATTCTAAAAATGATTTATTTAATATTTATTTACACATGGTATCAGCGGGTATTAAGGCCTACCAAATTTAATCGTAGGCTTTATTACCCTCCTTTTTTGGTTGACTTTAAAGCGACTGGTTTGTATCCATTGAATTTACAAGCAATTCCAGAAACAGCTTTTGCTACTTCCTTATTGACAGAAGATTCATATCTGAAGATGTTGATAAAGAAAATTCACTACCTTAAGCTTCCCCTGGCGCAATAATCCAAAAACCATCAACATCAACGACAGTAATTGAACATACTCGAAACAGACATTCTGGAAGGTTTTTTCCATCATTTGGTTTACGGAAATGATTCTAGTTTAGGTGACGATGATGATAATTAATGTGTCTGTCGCTCAAATAAAAAGAACAGAATTTTAACCACTTAAAAATATTAAAACAGTTACAGTTAGAAGAAAAACAATTAAATGCAGAGAAACTCTTGCCTGAAAGATCTGTTTGACAAAATAGAAAATGAGAAAAAATGGGACCTTAACCCCTAAGGGTGGTTCTAAAGAGAACCAAGCTAGTTTATTCTCACGGTTGACGTTAGCTTGTCACCGGCTGATAGGTACAGGTGATTTTAAGTGTCCCGATGGCTGTTAACCAAGGATTATTTTAATTATTGTAATGACTTTAAGCATAATGAATACATCCTATTATTTTTGACCTCATTTACCAAATGTGCCCAGTATATTTTGAATATTTAAGCAAGTTGAAATCTTAGGCCTTATTACCCTACCTTAGTATAGTAAGGCCTACTAATAAGGTTTTTAAAAAGGTTTAATTTTGTTTTTGTTTACAGCAGAATTTCCCTTTTTTATTTGTTTTTTTGTAGAAGTTGGTCTACAGCTTTATTTAACATTAAAATTTGTGGATTTCGATTAACAGTTTTTAATTTATTTCAAATCTCCCTTAGGTAGGCCTTAATACCCGCACCTACCTTATATAGTATAGAATATTTTCAATTGATAATTTCATAACATTTTACTATAATAATATACTTTTAACTTTTTACACCCATATCTTTTAATAATAAATAATATTTGGGTAAACGAGTTAGCCGCATAATGAGGTTAGGTCGGGGCCGAAGGACCTTCATCTGCTCTCGCTCACTACACCCACTTAATTACTCCTACGATCACATAATTGTATCATATATTACCTGGAGTATACGTTTACGTTATAAACTATTAAAATGTATAGAATATTTGGAGACTTGATCCAATCGGACGATTACTTTATTGAAGAAAATCAAACTTCATATCAAGATTAAATTTCAATCTAATAGTATCATATTAGATAAATAATAAGACGTACTCTGCCCGCGCTCGAGCTGATAAAACCGATACACAATATTCAATCATTCTATTTCATACACATTCCAAATTTATATTTTTTAAATGTACAAGAATTGACTGAAATAAACCTATATCGATCTCGACAAACTATTGTCGAGATCGATATAAGTAGGTTGGTATTGGATGTATTTTATATAATGGTGTACCTCGAAATTTAGACTTGAAATATGAAAGTCCTAGTAATATCATAAATTCTAAAGTGCTTGTTCGTCTTAACTACTCAAGAGGTTTTAAATCAATTTTGCACACACGTTGTCAATGGTATAGAATAGGATTTAGGGTACCTAAGACCCCCCCCCCCCCCCCTCTCACACGCGGGCAAAGCCACGATTGGAAACTAGTTTTAATAATATAATTAAGTTCTAAATGTTAATGTAGAAATGATGATTACAATTTATTTTATAGATATAAAGTAATAACTGAAAAAAAACAGTTTATACAATTAATGAATCAAAAAATATATACGTATTGATTATTCCATTGGACTCCTGACTATCGATGAGAAGGGAGGCTATGTCATCATCACCATCGTTATATCAGCCGAAAACTGTCCGCTGCTGGAGAAACGCCTTCCCCAAAAATTTCCGCGATGGCTGGTCTTGCGCTACCCGCACCCAACGGTTACCCGTGACCCTTACAATATCGACACTCCATCATTCGATATAGATGTATGGGAGGCTATGTATAAATCATAAATAATAGAAATTATTATTTTACACTTTGCCTCATTCATGTGACTATATTACAAAAAATATTCATAATATAGTTCAAGTATTACGTAACCCAATTTTTGAAGATTTTAGACCCTCCCTCCCCCATGTAACGCACCGTAACGTTTTTCTGTACCCCTCCCCCTCCCTAAACGTTACGTAACATTTAAATGACCATGACTTGCGTTGGCAGTAGTAATAAACAAAAGAAGAGATTTTTAAGTTACAGTATAACCTCTATAACTCGAACATCAAGGAGACGCCAAAAACTTCGAGTTATAGAGTTTTCGATTTGGGCCGATATTGATTCGACTTGTAGAGGTTAAGATTTATTCTTACTAATTTTGAGTTAGAGAGGTGAAATAAATAAAAATTCAAGTAAGAGAGGTAACAAACATATTTTTATCTATATTAATATTATAAAGAGAAATGTTTAGATTTTTTGTTTGTTTGTTATGATTTAAATCAAAAACTACTAGCCCATAATAAAGTTACATAATACGAATTATATTTTCAAAAAAATTAGAGATCCTTACCTAAAGTGTAACGATTTAACCCAAGGTATGTTGCCAATAAAAGTCATTATTTTGCTTGCGCTGCGAAAACTATTGACGATATATAAACAAGTGTTCTGTATGTTAATAGTACTCATGGTTGCTCATAAAAAGTCCGTGATATAGTTAAGCTACAATAACAGTTTTTGTTTAAATTATTAAGTTCAAATACGGGTGAAATCTAAAAGCACCACTATTAGATATTGGTATCATGGTATTAATCCTTATCCATTTAAATGGTTTGATAATTAATTAAGTAGTTGATTATGTACGTGTAAATTCCACTTTAAATTATTCGGATCGGACTTTTCGTTTAGAAGTTATGACAGGTATAAAAATTAGTACTTAGAGTAAGACAAATGTCACGGTATGAACAAACTGTAACCAATCTCCCGCTTTCGAGGACATTACGGTATTTACTCACTCTTTAACAACACTGACAACAGCAATGTGCTTCTGTGTAAACTCTAATGAATACTGACATCGATAATATAATAAAAATCACGTACACACAGTCGAGGGATTCCCCGAAACATAGACGAAAGGTTTGCCAACTTAGGAAACAAAAATAAAAGTAACGTACAATACAATCGAGGGATTCCCCGTAAAACATAAACGAAAAGGGTTGATTTGGAAGATTATAATTCCCTAATTGTTTTATTAAAATAATAAGTGTTACGTAACGCGTTGTTTACATAAACCCCCCTCCCGCCCTTGTAATGCACCGTAACGTTTTACAAGACCAATTGCCAAATTGCGTTACGTAATACTTGAATGCTCCCTTATAACGCATCCAGTGTTGTATAGTTAGATGAACTCTAATCGACTTTTGTACGACTATTTAAGCACTTACAAATAAATCATCAGTATGTGTTAATATAAACGAATATACAAGAAGACTATGAATTCAACCTTTGTTATAATTTGCCTCAACTAATTGACGTCATGATGGATTAACATGATTTAGTTTAGTCTCCAGGCGGTTGCAGTATACTAAATTAGCAAATATACATATGACCTCTTATTCCGTTCATATGTACCATAATTATCTTAAGCAAAATGTACCGCTGATTTCATTTTTGAAGTGAAAACTTCGCGCTGGTTTGTCGTAGGGGATAGAATCTTGGCTTCGCGTCACCAACATGCTAATGTTAATATAATGAAATCGTTGAAAGGACAAATAATTTTGGTATTGTTCAAATTAATGAGGTTGATAATTATTGAAATTGATATAAATACTAACCGTATATACAAATAATATAAGTGTATTTTAACTATGATTCATTTCAATTAAGCTGTATTAAGATTTTGTACCGAGTTTGCGACATACTGTGTATTTGTATTTTGATGACTAAGAAGCTATATAAAAAAAGTGATAGAATTATTACTTAGAGTGTCAATAGATGCGGAAATTGGATAGATTTAACAGTTTGAAGCTTTCACTTCTATCAGCAGTCCCTACTGCAACTTGTTTTTTTTTTAAATGTTTCTTAACTGTTTTACCCAAAGAACAAATTATTTAGCTAAAAAGATAGATAGTCTATGTACAGTACAACACTATAATACTTTTTTTTATGAAATTATACTGTATATTTATTGTCTATACTTTTAAGACCTAATGTAGTCATCATGAGTTCCCATTTTTTATCTTCTCCATTCTTCCACCTCTACGTTCCCATTTATTAATCCTTTTATCCTTGATAAGAATAAAGATTAGTTGGAATTAAAATAAAAGTGTAAATAGATTTTTTTTCTGACCGTATTTATGTAAAATACATGAACCTTCTCACAAGAGCGTCAACCTTGCTGATACATATTAAATTTCAACCCTGTATTGTATAAGCTTATTGTTATCCTTTCAAGAATTAACACAATGAGTCTTTTAAATATACATAGCTCGGAAACGATAACTCAAATTATATTTGTTTTTGTATCATCTGTGCCGTCAGCGCGCGGTTACAATATGGGTTTATAATGTAATATATACGAGTATAGCTCTTTTGATTAACGAGGTACATGCCAGTAAAGCTTCCAGACTCCATGATACTTTAATGAATTATGTGTGCTATTTAAAACCCGTTCGGTAGTTTTTGATTTAATCTAGTTCAGACAGACGCGGCAGGGCAAATTGTTTTATAATATATAGGTAATGATAATAGAGATATTTCTAAGCTATTGTTATCATACTTTACAAACTATCTTTAGTTATTGCAAGGGGTTCTTTATTTAATAGTTCAAATCCCGCCATATTGTTACGTTTTGAGGATTTTGAGTTGGATAAGTTGAGTTAGCTTTGTGCAAGCTCGTCTGGGTAGGTACCACCCACTCATCAGATACTCTACCGCAAAACAGCAGTACTTCGTATTGTAGTGTTCCGGTTTGAAAGGGGAGTGAGCCAGTGTAATTACAGACACAAGGGACATAACATCTTAGTTCCCAAGGTTGCTGGCGCATTGGCGATGTAAGCGATGGTTGACATCTCTTACAACGCCATTGTCTATGAGCGTTGGTGATCACTTACCATCAACTGGCCCATAAGTTCGTCCCGCCTACCTATATAATAAAATAAAAAAAATAAAAAAGTGTATGTTTGTAAGTGCACGTTTCTTCAATCTAGTACTGTATTGAGAATAAATTGTAATATTTAAAACATTTCATGTAAATAGTTTTAGAAAAATCGAAATGAGTTTAAAAAAATGAAACATATACGCATTTTTCAAAACATCAATTATGATGCTAACCAAATTGGGGAGAAAGCTGTTGAACGGCGGAAAAACATCAACAATTACATCACAACTTCGTATCGAATTTCATCAAATGTCTAATTTACGTATTAAACCCCATTTTAATTTTTCTAATAAAATTAAACATTTGTAATTTGATATGTTTGTTATTTACTATTAACATTTGTCATAATATATCTTATAGATATTAAAATATAAATGAAGAAATTAGCGCGTCATCCCGAATTCGTGCGTGACAAAAAGTACACCAACAGAAATCCTGCAATCGATTTGCATGGAGGTGGCGAGCTACTTCAATGTCGAATTGCATTAAAATATTTGAGGTAGATAGTAGGCAGCAAACAGATTACAGAGAAAAGTTACATTTACATTATGGTATATATGAATACATTATATAATACACAATAATTGAAGTGATAAACAAGATGTCTGAAAGGACATACAACAACAAAAGACGTGTAAGAAGACGTGTAATCGGTAAGATATATCGGACTGAATACCGGCGGCGTATTCAGTCCATTATATTATAATATTTGTTTATTATCTCTCAATTTGTCGGTCGTTCAAGTCATTTTCTATTCTATAATATTCAGGTCATTTAACTACAAGGGGGGTTGACCTTATTGAATTACAATACAACATGACTCTGTTATCATAATTATTTTTTTAAATTAATAATAATAAAAATTTATGAATTTCAGTCATAAAAAGGTTTGCTAAACATCATTTCGATTGTGAATAAATAATTATGACCCCGTTGCGTTTCTTAGGTTTCTAGAATATAAGATACAAAATACCCTTGAATTGAATTTCAATAAACAAACGTTAATTAAACCTCAAATAAACTTGTATGTGATATCAGAGACAAAACAATCACACATTAATGTAAACGTACTGAAACAAGAACTAAACAAGAAATATTAATTGACTTTTTTTTATAAAAATATTAAACATTTATTAAAATGTATCGAGACAATTTTACTAAGACCCCAAAATAGAGATATGGAGAAAAAGAAAAATTTTTAAAGAGTAATTTTAGTAGTTCTCTTTCCTGTTTACTTGGTAAACATTATAAATATATACTTTTACCAATTTACTAAACTATTGGATAGTTTAATTAATAGTAGGCATTGGCGTAAATCAATATAAAAAAAATATTTGTATTTACTTGCAGTCTCGTTTTTACTGAACAACCTCTTGATTGTATAAACAGTAACAGTAACAGCCTGTGAATGTCCCTCTACTGGGCTAAGGCCTCTTCTCCTCTTTTGAGGAATAGGTTTGGAGTTTATTCCACCACGCTGTTCCAATGCGGGTTGGTGGAATACACATGTGACAGAATTTCAGTGAAATTTCACACGTGCAGGTTTTCTCACGATGTTTTTTTTCACCGTCAAGCACGAGATGAATTATATATAATCACAAATTAAGCACATGAAATTCTGTGGTGGTTGCCCAGGTTTGAACCCACGATCATCGATTTCGCGCGTTCTTACTATTGGGCCATCGCGGCTTTTTGGATTGTGTAATCAAAGTAAATTCACTTTATATCGACGGTAAAATATTTCACTTGGGTTTCAGCCACCAAGGCATCCCTACGTGCCGTACGTGAAAATATGAACTTTCTTTCCACAAAACTTTGTTCAAATTAATTAGTTTTTACCACTCAATAATACGAAAACCAAAGTTTAATAATAAGGAAATTTTATATCATAACTTCAAATGAAAGTTCAGAAGACTCAGTGGTTAGAACACGTGAATATGAACCGAAGATTCAAACCCGGGCCAATGAAATTTAATATGCTTAATGTGTGTTGCATCTCATGCACGGCGGTGATGAAAAACATCGTAAGGAAACCTGGTTGTGTCGTATGAAAATGTATGTGTCCCCTTGAGAAGTAAGCTTCAAGCCGTCTCCTTAAAAGAAGAGAAAGTCCTAGCCCAGCTATGGAACATTGTGGAATAGTGTGAACAGACACACATACGGCCAAATACTGAAACGTCCCTCAAAGTTAAACGCTACTTAACATTGAGAAGCTCCTAAATTAGTATGCGAAATTGTAAATTAACGGCGTCTCAAATAATTAAGTTGCATATTTAATATTTAAGTGACGTTTCAGTATTCGGCCGATAGTCTTTCTCGTTTAAACAAATATAAAAATAATAATATAATAAAGTGCATCAAGAAGAATTTAAACTTTACCAATATATATTAGCTTTTGTACACAGCTAATGTTTTATAAATTTCAAAGTGAAGAATCAAAATTAGTAAGAAGCTTATACAGCGGATAAATTCCGAGAAGATGTATAAGAGGCGGTCTTATCGCTAAGGAAACGACTAAATAAGAACGAAGTACGAAAGAGAACGGTAGGTGTGTATTATAAAAATGAGCATCAAAGTTTAAATTCTTATTTTATACATATTTGAATTTATGCGTGAATGAAAGGATAAATATGACGAATTAAGCACATTTTTGCATAATATTAGTAACACGATCGTAAGAAAATACGTATAGGGACATAACACCCTCATTATGACATAAAATAAAAATACATATCAACTTCATCCACTCATGTCTTCACATAATAAATACAATAAATCAATTACAATAACTAAAAATTAACGTTAAAAAAAATTAAGCCGTCACGTGACGCCTGGCTTAATTTAATTATAATTAAAAAATAATAATAAATAAATATATAACTTTATATATATATATATATATATATATATATATATATATATATATCTATATACAAATATATAATAATATAAAATAAAATAAAAATATTTTTCTTTACAGGGAAGTAAAGAGCGGTGGCCGAGATGACGGCATAGGAGAACGTGGCACCGCTTGCCGTCACGGCATAGTGCATACGAATAAATCTTACCCCTGAAGCGCGACAATATATGTTTTACTTGAATATAATGTATCTACATATATACTCGTATCATTGCAGATAACACTTAGATACTATATCATAGATAATAATATTGTAAATTAAAACATTTTCTTCAGTAAAAACTAAAATACAACATATAGAGTTGCCATTTTAAAAAAAATGTCACTGTCAGTGTGAACTGCCAAGAGATCTGCTAGTAAGCGCTGGCGCGGCGTTTTCCTCCGGTCGGCTTATGAGCCTCAAGTCGTGTAGTTGTGTACGTGTTGACTTCGATTAACTAGGTGAGTTGATAAATTGTTTTTAAATGTACGTCTTCTCCGCACTTACGTATAGAATTTTTCAAAATGCAATTATATCTTGATATTATCTTAAATATAATTCTAAACTATATAATATGTACAATGCTATAATTATATACTTAAAATAGCAGATAACGAGATGAGACAACTATGTATGTATATGATAAGATCGAATTCCTGAAGGTGGTTTTAATTTGTATTTACATTTTGTTTAATTATTAATTACTAAACAAATTATGTAATGAGGTCGATGTATTTTTAGTGATGAACGTTATCTTATTAATAGTACGTAAAGGTAGGTAAGTTGCAAAACTCAATCCTTTCTCAAATGTCCTGATTGCGCTAAAAGCTGATGCGATAAGGATATATATCCTACAGCGAACTGCTCTTATACAACTTGCCACTAATCAAGTTTAATATAAAATTATAAGCGGTGTTATATTTATAAGTTAGAATTAATTAAATTATTATATAAAAAAATATTGACGTAAATATGCTAAGCGAAAATCTATAACTTATTACTTGTTTGAAAGGGTATAAACTAAACATTATCCTCACCAGAAGAGGATCTTGCCCAGCTGTGGAATATTAATGGGCTAGTTTTTACGACTAGCCTAAATGAAACTGATGAAAACAATGTATTGCTGACTTTTCCTCTGTGTGTGTAACATGAACCAAACGGATTAGTTGTAGTTGCGATCGATGAGCAATGTCATAGATTCTTTATTTAATTATGCACTTACAAACAACGTCGCCCTTTTAAAGCCAGTAATGTTAAATAAATATAATTATCAGCTTAAGAAAACTATTTTGCTTGACACCCTAAAAAGAGGATGTACATCGTATACTTAATTTAAAAAAAAAATTGATTACTTTAACGTCAATATAAAGTAACATTTTAAAAATATTATTAAATAATAAAACTATGCCACAAAAACTATTAAAATAAATCACCTAAATATTTAGTGACAAAAGAACTGACTAATTGCGAGTTTGCATTGAATATCGTAATTATGGAATATAATTATAAATAATTTTCGCGCAGCACGTTTCTTTTAGGTTATCTATGAGTCTTTTATACAACTAAAACAAATTTATATCTATGTTTTATTAATTTATAATAAAACAGTTAATAAAGTTGAACATTGCGTAAACGGTAATATACAGTTTCAAGAGAAGTTAATAAATGTACTACCTATACAAAAATTATATTTATAATTTCACTCTACTCGGATTTAGTGGCGAGATATTAAATTTAAATTATGATACTCGCATACATTTTATGTTATTTCAAAGATATAATTAAAATAATACACACATGCAAAATTTAACAAATAACTTTATAAATATTATCTAAAGGATCTGTCACTTTTAAACAATAACTTACTCGTAATTAACAATTATTAATTACTGCTTACGTTAAAAACGTCATCAGCAATTTTTTATTCGGTTCATAATTTAATCAATGATTTGTATATACACGTAATCATTCAGTAATCGTATATTTTAAACATTAATTTTTTTTATACTTACTTATATTTTTGAATTTAACAAGCTTAAACGATTTTGAATATACGGAAACAAACTCTTCTAATTACGTAATATAGTTTCATTGAAACAAGTTTGAGATCGATAACATCATACGAGCTATTTATATTTGATTTACAATGCGAAATGCCATACAATTCTTAATACAATAAATTATCTCCGTGTAAATATTTCCTTTATTGAAAAACAGTTTTATGCATTGTTTTTATTATTCATGAATGAGATAACATGACTGTGTTTAAGAGTTAATATTACGGTAGTGAAAGCGACCGGACGCGCTGTGACGAAGCACTTCTCACTTTCTCTGTAGCCGGCCGTTTGCGCTCGCTCTGTGTCTCGTTCTCGTCTCACACTACAAATCATCATCATATAATCATTTCAATATAAACGGAGAAACTTAATGTTCCAACAAATAACAACAGTATCTTAATTACCTTTTTTATAAATAACTATGGATTTGTTGCGATTTATATATAATGTGCTAAACATTATATTATCTAGTTATCAACTATTGCTACTTATTTTTAAAAGTGAATCGGAAAAATCAATCTACCAACATACGATAAATACGTTTGAAAACTTATTGTAATGGTATTATTATTTGCAATACTCTGTCATGTTGCGAGTTAAAATTTATTTTTGTAGGAGTAGTACACCTATGTACGGCTTTTTTCCGTTATATAACTAATCCGTTAGGAATTCGAGAGTACATTTTTACCGATCTTTTTCTGTCTTGTCCCACATCATATAATTTCTCTTTATGTAAATAGAAATAATGTTCGAATGACTTTCGGCAAATCAGATAAATAATTTATAAATATGTATTTAAATGTGGACAAAGACGCGAATTTTTGATAGTGTTCCTATGTATTGAAATACCTAGAGCAAAATACGAGTACATGAGGAGAAAATTAAAAATGCATTAGTTGCCACGACAACGTCTTGTATAACGGATCTTGTAAGTTTCTTGCGATATAACTCCCATTTTTATAACACAATACTTACGTTAAGTATTGTGTTATTAAAAATTAATATGAAAGTTGAAATTATTTTTGTACTCAATTTCTGCTAGTTAATGCAGATTTAAATTAATGCAGTCATTCCGTCCAAAAATGCAGTTTACTTAATCAAATTTTAAATTGATGCTTCATACTTAGAAATAAAAATAAAGTTAGATGTCATTATATTCGTAGTTGTAGATATTGAGTATAGTTATAATTTATACGATTTTGTACGCAAAAGATAAGAAAAATTGTAAAAATTGCTCGGTCATAAAAGTAACATTCTCGGTGCTAGGTGCCACTAGTGGGTGGGTTTACATAAAAAAGGAGCAGAAACTTAAATGAAGATAATTATTTAAGATATACTTTTATTCGATGGTAGAGTTTAGTTTAAGCCGGTCTTTGTAGGCAACACCCACTCCTCAGATAATCAACTACCAAACAGAAATCTATATCTATACATATAATAAATCTGTAACTGGTCGATGTCTGTACATGGAAGATAAATGAGTAAAACTTTTATCGGGGGTCATTATAAACACAATAGAACCCAAAACAATGATTAATAGATTTTTTGTCTGTTTGTCTGTTTGTCTGTTTGTCTGTGCGTTTGTGCATGCTAATCTTAAAAACGGCTTAACGGAATTGAGTGCGGTTTTCACTAATGTATTGTGGCTAACTTCACTTAACATTTAGTGTTTGTTTTATTTCAATCGGTTCATAAATAATAAAGTTATGTCAATTTAAAGATACACGTAGAACATTTATTAAAAAATGGTTATGGTCAAACTGAAAAGAGATTAAATATTACATGTAATATACACTTTTGCTTATGATTTATCCTATATTTTGTCCTATAATTTTTAATCTCTTTATTTATTTATTAAAAGTTTAGTATTATCACTACTAAAAATCAATAAATTATTTACTGTAGGAAAAGTACGCGCACTGTTAGTTGTCAAAATCAAAAAGTTTTGTTAACAATTTCGTGTTTTCAGTAGCTTCGTGTGTTGTTTTTGCATAAAAACTAATATTGCATATATATTGTGTGTATCTTTATGATCTCATCTTATATCTTTCATACGCAACAGTACGCTTTAAGACTGCGTGTGAGCAAGTCAGTTAACTCAGTGACAATAATTAATACGTAAATAGTATATAGGTGTATAAACAAAGCCTAAAAAACAACTATAACAATAATACATGGTTTTAGAAGTGCTTGCTTTAAACATAAACGGTATATCACTTCTTAAAACTTTAAATAGGTATAATTTTTTCGTAAATTCGTGTTTCCTGTCAAAAGTTTTAAAACGGCAGATAAAAATTCAAACGCTTTACCTACCGAAGTTTTTTCTAAACAACGAAATAAATAACAATTTAACGCGGAAAAAATGGCAACCATATTTTGAACTATATTTATTAGCCTCTGGATATATATAAGGAGTATTAGCCACTGGTTATGTATAAGAAGTGTAAATAGAGAAAAATAGCAATTTTATTCAACATTAAAATAACAGAAATTACTTTAGAAGACCTCATTAATAAGTGTAACAAGTATTTCGAACCGAGGAAAAATTTAACTATGGCCTGACATGTATTTTTTATGAGAAAACAAAGCAAACACGAAAATATAACCAACTTTATTACGAGTCTAGAAAATTACAGTTTAAAATGCGATTTCGTTGAATTAATAGTCATTGGTCAGTGATAAATTTACAGCGAATATGTGTTAGAGTAGCTTGCCAAACATCAAAGATTATTACAACGGTCTGATCTGTCACTAAAGAAAGCTATAGAGATAGCTAAAATAGTAGTGATCGAACAACAAAATACGGAGCACATAAATAAAAGCACTGAGACGTCGTCATCACCGTCATCATCTAATGAATATCAAGTGAAGAAGGGGGAGTAAAAGGGTTAAACAACACACAGTACAGAATAGAGAAGATGTGCATATTCCTACGAAGTCAGACGGGCAACTAATTAAGAAAAAATTTATCCTTCAAGTAAGGGGGGGTAACAGGGTGAAACAATACACAGTATAGAATAGAAAGGATGTGCATATTCCGGCGAAGTCGGATGGGCAACCAATTAAGACGAGAACGAAATTGTGAAACGTGGTTATATTTGCCTCATCCCAATATAAACCGAATAAAAGTATTTTGTAACCTCTCAGCTTAATTCAATTGGTCTTTGGCTACATCAAGCTTGCGACAGCATAATCATGAATAGGAAGAAGTAGATCTGTGCAAGCATATAATATATAATTAAGTGTACTCAGATATTGATATTATATATTTAAAAAAAAATCACTGCAAAAATAACATAAATAAGATAAAAATAATAATGTATTAAATGTATTAATTTATATAAAATGAATGTACCAACCCATCTTAATATTCAATATTTTAGTTTGTTATAAATTTTGTACTGTAGTCATATTCTTGCTTGCCTTTTAATTGTATTTGGTTAAAAAATATATAAATAATATATATATCATTTATTTACTGCATTTTATTGGCCTTACTCAATGTAATAATGCTTAAGCTATGTGATTTCATTTATATTTTGTTTTTGTTAAATTTGTGTTTTCATTAAGTAATTAATTGTATTTGATTATAAAAAAATATATATCTTACTTCACCTTTACTGATTATGATGGTTTAGCTGTTTGATTTTATATATGTTTTGATTATTTTAATGATTGTGTAATTATTGTTGGTGGAAACTTAGCTAATGTATGTATATATTTATATATATATATGCTATAAGTGTCATCTCATTTTTCACACTTAACCTATCAGAGCGGTCAAATAACTGCTTTTGAAACTTTAATTAAAATTGTTATATAGCTGCTTTTGTTTGTATATTATATACTTTTTCTACATAAAATGGCCGCTTAAGCAGCTTATTCAGATGTGTGTCAAGTTCAATGGACAACATTTGTTTTAATTCCCTTTTTTTGTTTAATTAAATTAGTAGCCTTGGTTAAGTCTGATTTTATTTAGTCTCTGACAGAAGAAACTCTTCCTTTACTTTATACTTTATATTGTACACATAAAATAACATAAATCTATAACAAAAACGAATTAATTAATAAATTATCCATACATATAAATAAAATTGAAGTTTCTGTCTGTTATTTCAAAATAACTGCCTGTTTTAAAGGTTATATGGCTATTTACGATTTACCAAAACCAAAGCAATAATTTTTTTAATTCTTTTACTGTCTGCATGTCTGTATCTTTCAATCGTCTAAAAATTGAAATAACCGAATTATTATAAGAACTATTTCAAGATTCCGTTTAGCCTTTATTTCATCAAAATTAGTAGAGTCTATCAAAAGTTATAAAAATACGTATTTTTGTTGATATCTATTCACATATTATTATTACTCTTCCTAACTGATTCATTAACGCAGAGCCTAAACTGCGGGGGTTAGAAACTTGAAATTTTGGCAGTTGATACATTTTATAACACCACTAAGGTAGGATTTTTGGAAATTCTACCCCTAAAGAGTTGAACGATTGTTTAGAAACCCGTCATTTTTAAAGTTAGAAGCATGAAATTTAATGAACAAGCTTAAAAATAAATAAAAATGTATTTCAGCGTTTTTGAAAATCTAAATCTGAGAGGGTAAAAAAGGGGTTGAAAGTTTGTATGGGGATTCCGTCACTTTTGGTGTAAGAAGAATGATATTTAGTATTAAAGCTAAGCATACGTATTTCGTCGTTTTTAGAAATTTAACTCCAAACGGGAGAAACGGGGTAAAAGCATTAGTATAAAAATTTAAAAAAGTTTTTTGATTGAATTAATAAACATGAATTTCAAAGTTTTTAGAAAGTTTTATTTTTGTTTGGAAGAGTTGGGTGCAAATAATGAAATTCAAAATACGCAATATCTTATATCAATATCTCTTAGGGAGAAATATACGAACTTCACTATGTTGGTGATGTTTGGATAAAAAAAACATATTCCATTATTGCCATATGCACCACTTAATTGGTATTCCCTAAGCTTATATTATTGTAAAGTTTCATTAAAATCCATTCAGTAGTTTATGCGTGAAAGAGTAACAAACGTCCATACATCCATACAAACTTTCGAGTTTATTATATTAGTAGGAAGTAGGATTATTATATGCCTTGTACTGAACACACATACACTATACTGGATGGGCGAATAAATCGATTGGCAAATGTTTATATCTTATTGATTAAAAAATGTACGAGATAAAATCCTTATTTTACCCGTACGAAGTCGGGACGGGCAGCTAATTACTCGCTGATAACGTATCTTTTTGTAGGTAAAAAAGGTTTTTAAAAACAGTACAGCAGTTTTTTAGTTTATTCGCTACAAACAAACTTACAAAAAATCTATTTTTACTTATTTATAATATTAGTATAGATAAAGACCACGCGCGAGCGAAGCTGCGGGCAACAGCTAGGACTTAATATTATTGTGTTCGGGTTTGATGGGTTAGCAAGTTTAACTACAGGCAAAGGAATATAACATCCTATTTCCCAAGGTTGGTGGCGCATTGACAATGTAAGGGATAGTTAATATTTCTTCATAACGGCATGTTTATGGGCGAATGTGCCAAGTGATGGTATTGCGTGACCCATTTGCTCTTCCGCCAATTGACTAATATCCACTATTTTATTTTAAAAAGTCTGTAAAAATTATTAATAATGTGAAATTAAATATTCCTTGAATTTATGTGATTAATACAATAATTAGTGAAACATATTTTTAAAACTGTCACATAAATTAATTTGAAAGAAGTTGTAAAACTAACTTCATTTAGATACACCACGGAAAGACAAGGAATTAAAAAAAGTAAAATTAATCAGTGAATTTAAATAAACAATATGTATTAAATATATAAAAAGCAATGTTTGACTAATTGACGCGCCGCGACGATGAACGCGCCTTAACAGAAAGCTAACGCTACTTAAACTAAAATACATAGATGCTTGAAAGGAAAGGATTTTAATTTTTATCTTAAAATGCCACTCCCCATTTATTCTGTAACCCATCGTGTTAAGAGTTTTTTTATAATTTTATGGCGGAGAAAACGCGCCGGTTAGTGCTACTCAAAGTATACTTTATTGAAGTAGGCTATTACAAGCACTTTTGTATCCTCGTTTTATAAGATTGATTTAAAAGGGGTAGCCTTTTAAGTAAAGCAGATTCCATCAATAATTATCGGCAAAATAATCATATGGCATAAATATAAATTGCTAGAAACTCATACAGTAAAATTAAGTAATATTATTGAAGTAATAAATTTGAGCAGCATTCCTCTCTTTTTAGTTACGACATTATATTAATTAAAGTAGCATTAACTAGTAATATAACAGTCGTATCTTCAAGGATTAGTTTCAGCTTCACTACACATTGATAGGATTATCTCAAGTCACCATAAATTAATGTATGTATATATTTATCACATTAATTTAAAATCGGAAGTTACACTTGCAAATAGACCATTAATTTGCAAGTTGGACAGTTAGTGATCACCATTGACCATATACATTGTTGACAATTAAAGAAACCACCTTATTGTGAACTAATGTTCATGACAATATAATAATATCAATTTAAATATCAAATATTTGTTTATTGTTTTTTTTACACTATAGGTAGGTAAACGGATAGATGGGCCACCTGATGGTAAGTGGGCACCACCGCCCATATTGACCATACCCTACATCACCGATATATTACTAACCTTGGGAACTAAGTACGTTATGTTCCTTGTGCTTGTAGTTAAGCTGACTCACTCACTCTGCCATCTGGAATACAACAATATTAAGTAATACTGTTCGGTGGTAGAATATGTTTTGAGTGGGCGATATTTACCCCGACGGGCTTGCGAAAAATCCGACGCTCAGGGCCGTCCGAAATACGGACATGTGAGGCCCCACCACACGCATCCACCGTGATCCGCCGCGCAGGATCGGCCCTTTCCCGCTATTTTTCTGGACCATGACGGCCTCACAGAAGGAGGCTACGGCCCTCCACGCCGATTCCCTGCGGAGCATCGCCCACACGACTGCTCGCAGGGAGAGGTCTTCTCCAAACTCACGGACCAGTATCTCCCTCTCCGCACCTCACGCGGGGCACGCCTCCAACGTACGATGAGCGGTGTCCGCGCCACAATCGCCGTCGATTCGATGTTTTTTTAATAAGTTTCTATCCTAACCTAACAAAATATATTACAAACGAATACAGACAGAGGTTCACCAGGTCCCTGTTACTAGGGAGCGCCTTGCATCTTCGACATACGTGCGTTCGCTGCAAATAACTCAATGGTATAGGCAACCGCGACTATCGGCACGCTTTACATATACGCTTGGGCGCGTTTAAACGACAAGTGTCCAGTTCACTTTCAACCATCATCATTTTACAGACTATTATTTAGGTAGCTAAAATTTCAGTCAATTCAATTGAACAGTTATTTTACAGATAGACAGATTTATCTAATAAGTGTTCGACGAGAATTTTTAGTTTACATAACTTTATTATTTTTGAAACGATTGAAATAAAACAAACATTAAATTTAAGTGAAATTAGCCACAATACATTAGTGAAAACTGCACCCAAATCGGTGAAGCCGTTTCTAAGATTAGAGTAACAAACAGACAAAAACAAATAGACAAGCAGACAAAAATTCTTATAATCATTGTTTTGATTCTATTTCGTTGATAAAGGCTCCCCTTTATCAACGAAATAGACAAATAATAAAGGCTCCCCTTTATCAACGAAATAGACAAACGAAAATATTTTTACTCATATATCTTCCGTGTGCATACAGCGATCAGTTACATATTTATTATATGTCTCGTTGGTCTAGTGGCTAGATATAAGGCCGCTGACCCGGAGGTCCCGGGTTCAATTCTCAGGTCGGGCCAATAAGAAAATTCTCAGTAGCAGCCCGGAGTCTGGAAGTTAGGAGTTTGTACACTCACGTGCCTCGGAAAGCACGTAAAGCCGTTGGTCCTGCGCTTGAACTCTTTCCGGTCGTGTCGGATTGCCGTCCCATCGGATTATGAGAACTAGGGAATAGTGAGTGCACCTGTGAATGCGCACACACTTGTGCACTATAATATCTCCTGCGCAGTTGGCTAATTTCTCTCGAGATTGGCCGCCGTGACCGAAATCGGTCTGGAGGACGTTATTTATTTTATTTATTATATGTATAGAATCATAGATATTATATACCAGAAATAAAAAAAATATTTATAAACAAAGGGTTCCCTTCAGGAGCTTTCTTCGACCATATCCGGAAAAGTATAAGAACTATCGACCTTACTTATAAAAGTCGTTTAGCGGTGCTAAGTTAAACAATGCTGAGTCTTCTTCCTTCGAATGTCAAATTGTTTAACTAAACAGTCGCTAAGCAAAATTTATAAGTACGACCGTGTATGTATTTATACGAATACAAAATGATACATATGCGACTTGAAAGGGCTATAACGTTAATATTAACAAAATTGATAAGAACCTATAATTTACCTAAATAAACAAACAATTTTTGTATACCTTTTGGTAATTACGAAACAGACCGCAAAACCACATCACACATTGTGTAATAACTGCTTTTTGATGTTATGCTAATTGGATGCAATGTACTTACATATAGCGGTGTGCCGTGGGGAGACAGACCGCGCCCGGGGGACACGGTATAATGTCATCTATCACGCAGTCGAATTTGATTTGCTGACCTTACCAAGTTGCACTTTTTATAAATAAATCTATTTTCGCGCACTTATCTATTTTAGTTGAAACGAAAAGATTATACCAAAATAATTTTTGTTGAAAGTTTGTTTGGTTGTCCTGATGACGTCTTTATCCTCCGGATATCGAGAAATTGAATTCATCGTTCAATCGTTGAAATCGTAGAGCTAAATAATATTAGCAATTATTCATAAATAATAACTACAACGATGATAATAATTAATGAAATGAATAAACAAATCTTTTACGCTCTCATAAAAGACAATTCCGCATGTTTACAATAAAAAAATATGACACGAACTTCTCGAAGGAGACAAGCTTTAAAAATAAGTCTTACTAAGAATTGACAAGAGCCTTGAAGTTAATAAGTCTTAAATAGAACTTTGACATTAAATCAGTTCTTACACCTGAGTTGTGAGAAAATAATTGTGCGGCCGAGGGACCAACGGGTCAGGAACGAAGTTCTTTGCGATAATTTTTCGACCCAAACCGTGTTTTAAAATGTAGATTTTATTTGATTGTATTACTATATTTTTGTCACACCAAAAAGCACCTCAACCTTTATGCATTTGGTAAGCATGTATGAACGGTATGAACGTTATTTCGTTATGTGACAAGACTTTTGGCCACTGTCATTTCACTCTACGGTAAAGAACTTCGTTAAAAATATGTAGTTTTAAAAAAAACTGACAATCATATTGAGTTATGATATTAAGTTTCCAAAAAATTTACATCAATGATGATCGATTAGAATTTCGAAATAATTAATTGAATCTATTCAACCGTGTCGTGTTCGCATACTGTGTAATTAATGAGGGAAGGGTGAAAAATCGGGATAACCGATCAACCTCCCCTATCACTGGTCATAACACACAGATTCGTTAGGCAAGTTTTCACTATATAATAATAGTTTTATTCAGACCCTTCACCGACTAGATGACGGACCCTTAGAAAATGGCCTGTCTGAATTAATTGTCAATTTTCAATTTAATACGTCTAGTGAGCATCCAATTTGTGTTGCAGTGATGCATATTTGTTTTTTTTATTTATCGTTATTTCGAATGTATACCGGTAGTTATTAAAAATTGTTTCACAAGAATTTTCTTTAATATCCTCTCTTATAACTTACCTCATAACTCTCTGGAGCTTCGAGTTAACGTAATATGGTTTTATTGGACTTGTCTGACTAAGTCAGTGGATCCAATAATAATATACTGTATCACTTGTAGTAGAAATAGTAGTTCGAATTACGAGTACACCTCGTATTTTTATACAGGTTATTTGTAACACACCAGCAACGTCGCAGGAATAGACCTAAACCTAACACCATAAGAAACAACTTTTGATAATTGATAGATTTTATTTTCATACAAAAACAAGTATTCATTTAATTTCCAACTTGAATGTTTATAAATCTACGCGCATCGCAAAGATCGACGCGTGGTGTCGTCCTTTCGTTTATGAATGAAATATAGACCTACAAATGTCACGACAGTACGACAAAAACTTGTAAATCTTTTTTTTTTCGTTATTGTCCGAAGTCTTAGAACAAAAGTTGTTACTTATGATGTTAGCTATCTAGTCCTGTGAGGTGGTGGAGGTGAGGTGTGAGGTTATTTAGTGCAGAAAGGCACTCGCGCGCGCTCCCCCTTCACCGCGCTTCGCAGGGGCTTGTTTACGTAATATTTGCGATGCGCGTAGATTTATTAATGTTTAAGCAGGAAATTAAATTAATATTTATTTTTGTATGATAATAAAATATAACAAAATATAAAAAAACGTAGAACAAAAGTTGTTCCTTATGGTGTTAGCTATCTAGCCCTGCGAGGTTGTTGATTTGTTACAAATAACCCTGTATTTTTTATAGCATAGGTAGGCGGACGATCATATGAGCCACCTGATGGTGAGTGGTCACCGACGCCTATAGACATTGGCATTGTAAGATATGTTAACCATTGCTTACATTGCCAATGCGCCACCAACCTTGGGAACTAAGATGTTATGTCTCTTGTGCCTGTAATTATACTGGCTCACTCACCCTTCAAACCGGAACACAACAATAACAAGCACTGCTGTTTTACGGTAGAATATCTGATGAGTGGGTGGTACCTACCAAGACAAGCTTCCACAAAGCCCTACCACCAAGTGATAGTATCATAATTACCTATAATTTTGTTAACTAAATTATAATGTACTAAATTAACAAGTAGAGCGAAAATTCCGATCCGAGCGATCTCAGTCGTTTGAAAAGATAATTTTGAAACTTTATATGAAATAATGTAATTAGGCCATGTTAACACTTGTAGTAAAAAATTATATAATGAGTAATAAAGAAAACATTCCATGCACCATATGACTTTTGACACTTAAACTAGTCTTCATATATATGTGTTACTTCTCGAAGTGGAATATTTAAAGTTAAAGATGGAATACAAAAAAACAAATACACCGTATTAAAATTTCACCAACACAACTTCTCGGACGCTAAACTTAATCGAGAGAGTTCGTAAGGATAGTGGTGTTCGAGTCAAACATTCTTTCAAAGTAATTTATAAACTCTACATTTCGTAGAGTTATGTTTTATTTTAAATCAGCTTAAAGTGTATAAGTCGCCTATCGTCGTCTTGAATGTAGAGTGAATGAAAGTCTCGTCCGAACGGAATAGGTAACTTTGTCGTCTGAAGAAAAAACTACGACCTGAAAAGTTTTATTACTGCAGATTATTCTATTATATATATTTTAGTTTGCGATTTGTATACGTTGTTCAATGTACAAAATACAGATATCAAAAATAAAGGTTGCTTAAAGACGCCCGTGTAAGAACAAATTTATCATAGAAATATTATTAAATAGGAAATAACATTTTGCAAAACTGTTTTATGTTGTTATTTTATGCTATAGGTAGATGGACAGGCAAATGGGCCACCTGAGGTTAAGGGGTCACCACTGCCCATAGACATTGGAGATGATGATGAGAAAATCGCGAATGCGCCAACAACCTGGGATCAAAGATGTTTGTCCCTTGTGCTTGTAGTTATACTGGTTCTCTCATCCTTGAAACCGGAACGCAACAATATTAAGGATTGCTATTTGGCGCTACAGTATCTGATGTGTGGTACCTACTACACGGGATTGACAAAGTTCTACCACCGAGTTAAAGTATCGTCTGAAGTAATTATCTTCATCTAAGTGAACCAGTGTAACCGAGAAGGGACATGACATCTTAATTCCCAAGATTGGTGGTGCTTTCAAGGAACGGTTAATTTTTCTCACAGCGCCTATATCTGTAGGTGGTCGTGACCATTTACTATCATGTGGCTTATCTGCCTGCCCACTTACCTATATTATAAGAAAAAGAATAAAGTGTTTTTTTTTACACAAACTTTAATTATTTTTCTAAGCATATTTAGTATCAATACTTTTCCGTGTGAAGAACTCTACGACATTATATCGTTCGTAATTGAGTAAGGTAAGCGACATGTCTGTTTTTGACGCAAGTTCTAACAGGTTCCAGTGCTGTCGCGTTGAGTACTACAAAAGCCGTCTATACCAGGTACCGACGTACAGATTGACATGCACTCACGTTACAAAGGCTGGCTGGATTTAATGGGTTTGTCGCAAAGCTGTTTAGGGTTCAGCCGTTTATTAATATGCGAACTGTGTAAAAATGCGAACATAACATACCAAGTTTTCTTGTAATACTGATATAAACCTTCTTTTATAGAAGACTGTATATGTCACAATAGATTTATAAGTTAGAGGTATTAATAAACTATTCATTTAAAATATATACATATATACTTTGGGGCTCGTTTAAAGACTTCTGTTGTAGTACCATTAACGAACAATAGGTTGCGCAGAGTCAAATCAGTTTTTGTGACAAAAAAAAAAGGTTTTTAAGGTTAATTTTTATTGACACAATCAATAAAGAACATTTTTATGACTTCAATTTCAATCAAACAAGCATCTGAAATTGCGTTAATATTTTTTTGTTAAGATCTCATATGTATATGGAAAAGGTAATTATATTAAATTCGAAACCAAGGGTCAGCAAACACAAAGATAATATGATTATAGTTTACAATTTAGAACGCGGAACTCCCCTTGCACACAAATCTCATTTGCTTATAACGACTTTTTTTGGACATGCCTATTGCTTTTGACATCAAAGATGACACTTTAATTAGTTTACAGGGGAAGACCAAATATGTACATATTAATTACAATATGCTATGCACTGACGGACAAGCGTTTCGTTTGAAATTGATCCGTCGTGCGGACTTGTTGTTTGTTTTTAATCTATGTTAAGAAAGTTTACGGGAAATTGGTCGATGGGTGGTGAACGGCTTAACTCTTTTCGTTTAAGATTTTATATTCCCTTGTGTCTATGATAACTAACACGGTTGTACTATGTATGTATATGTATAGTTATTTACACGGTTAAAGAAAACAGGGTACAGGAGAAAAAAATTATAATGATAGTAATTTGGACGTCATGTTCGCAAGCTGTATATGGTAGGGGTTCGTAGAGCGATCGCGAACTATTCGTTTGATTAATTTTAATGATGTTTTTCGAGACACAAACGCATACATATGTAAATATAACTTCATATCGAAATACGTTCGAGTATAATGACGGCTTCGTGTTGCAGATTGGGCGTGGCGTGGGTTGTAACATTGGGTGACATATGTATATTCCATACGTTTGTTTGGGTGTATTCCCTTTGTGGGTGTTTCCCAAGTCATGCACCCGACAGTGAATGTATCGGTGTCATTACTATTTAATACATCTGTAATAGACAACTTATTACAGTTACGAGTTAGACAAACATACGTTATAACGGAAATGAAAATTACCGTTTACACTTTAAAATATAAATTAACGAAAATATCGTATACATAATGTATCAAAAAGAAATTTCTGAACATGTTGCTGCTACAACACAGAGTGCTTTGGCTCGCTTACGAATATTAATATTAATATCGTGTCTCCATCTCAACCTACTGCAACTCATAAGGGCCACATATCTCTCAATACACGTAATATTTCTTCCAAAAATTAACTAAAGTATATAGTGATGAAATTGGAAGAAATATGGGTGATTTACTCTACAATTTATGTAAAGGACAATTAGTTACTAATTACTGCATGCCGGGTGCATCATATTCTCATATAATGAATAGTATTTTAAATAGTACTCATTGTCCTAATACAACACTAATAATATTAATTGGGAGAGGGGGAAATGTAAATAAAATACTAGAGACATACTACACTCAGTTATTAGATTTAAATGTTGCTAAAATTATAATTATAATTATATTATAATGTTTACATTTCCTTATATAAAACAATTGCCACAGGAAAACACTATTAGACATAAACTTAATCTCTCATTACATACAATGTCACATTGTAACTATGTAACTAAGAGTAAGAATTTTATGAAAATAACTTTAATTGTCATTGATAACATAATTCGTTTTAAATCGTGTTTTTTGACCAATAATAGGTATAACCTATCGACTTTTTATAGAAGACAGGTAGCAAACCTGCTATCATATTGTATTGGCCAGACCGCTGCTTCTATTGAGCAGTGTAATAATAATTGGAATTTTTATAGTTTGGAATGTGTTCCAAATAATTTAAATTAAATTCTAAGACAATAGAGGTGGTCTCTTGCTAAAATATGATTATACGTAATAATAATTTGATACCTGCTGTCAATAACAGTAAATACAATACATGAAAAAATATTTAATAATTCAAATAATAATATTGTAAGCCTGGTGCACCAAAACATTCAAGGAATGTTAGGAAAAGATTTAGAAATTCAATACCGCATTGAAGCAGGATGGTGGAATAAGCTCCAAACCTTCTCCTCAAAAAAAGAGGCCTTAGCTCAGCAGTGAGACATTCACAGACTGTTCCTTTACTTACAAAGCAGTTGATGGGTACAAAGAAAAAGTTAAATTAAAAATCTTATATTATCTTATGACCAACATTGTTCATGATATTAAAAATTAAATAGAATCCAAACCACCGAGGAACAACAATTTTAAAATTAATATGAACATTTTTCACATATTGAACAATGGGTCGCCTCCACGCTCGAGTGCATCGGATGTAATATAAAACAATAATGTGAGAAAAAGAAAAGCAATCACATGCTTATATTTATTGAATGAACATAACTTCATGTTATTTCTTATCGAAGTACAATAAATAAATAAATGACAAATATGTACTGGGTTTTTTATAGTGTAGGTTAGTGGACGAGCATATGGGCCACTTGATGGTATGTGGTCACCAACGCCCATAGACAGTGGCTAGCACATTTCTTAAAAAAACAACATCGCCACTGGGCCCCCAACCTTGGGAATTAAGGCCTTATGTCCCTTTTGCCTGTAATTACACTAGCCCACTCACCCTACAAACCGGAACACAACAATACCAAGAACTGCTGTTTTGCGGTAGAATATCTGATGAGTGGGTGGTACCTACCCAGACGAGCTTGCACAAAGCTCTACCACCGAGTAACGGGTTATTGCGCTGGGGATAATAAAAATAACTTATATTTATTATTAACAACAATTATTTATAATAAATATCAAATGCATTAATCGATATATTTAAGACAAAAGAATGCCTATTATTATTCTAATACTAATTACCAATTGATTGTAGGACGAAATAGCGCTCTGATATTATTATTGTCTAAGATCCGGCTGCAAGATCACTACGTTAATAACGTACACAGTCCAAATCTAATTTTTATGTACAATTATAAATGTACAATGTATAATTATAAATGGGAGAATCTATTTTTGCCAGGTTGCCAATTAAAATTTGCCCGCGAGTACTTTTAATTAATATAATATTTATTGACGCAACCTATTCATCCAGACTCCGGGATGCTATTCCGGGATTGGCCCGACCTAGGAATTGAACCCAGGGCCACCGGGTCTGCGGCCTTATATCTAGCCACTAGACCAACGAGGCAGTCAATTAATTAGTTTTTAAAGGGTGTCTGTCCGCCCAACTCTTCATAACACAAACGACTGCCTCCCCTGGTAATACACGTGCCACCCAATACAATTGGAATGAGGCGGAAATCCGATATCTAAATTTTGCAATATGCTATGCACTTTGCATGACCATCCAACTTCAGCTCATAGCGATATATCAATTCGCCCCGAATATATCGATCATAGTTATATTAAAGCAAACTGCGACGGATTCAGTCAAACTAGATCTGTCAGCTTCCAAATATTTTAGCATATTGTGATATCCTGGGACAATATTCACACAAGGCCATCTGATCCCAAACTAAGCAGAGCTTGTACAATGGAAACCAGACAACTGATATGTTACATCTACTACTTTTCTTTTGTAGATACATACTTATATAAATAATTACACCCAGAGTCAGGACAAACAGACATGTTCATGTGACATGCACACAAATGTCTGTCCTGGGTGGGTATCGAACCCACGACCTGCGACACGAAAGGCAAACAAAACGCCAACCGGTTCGTCAAAAAATTGTCGGCTCGGCAAAAAAAAAGGCTTGTATTTGATGATTGATATGTTGCAAATTAAAAGAAATTAATAGTGTAATTGCTTAGAAATGGGGTTCTCCGACTGTGAATAAATAAGCAATCTTTTAAACACAAAAGAAGCAAAACATTTCTGATAGAAAAAAAAAAGTAAATATTTCAACTATTTATTTAGTCCGAAAATGAATGTCTCGTTCATTAGACATTGCTTGCATATATATATAAGTAAAAGTAATCTTACTCGGTGGTAGAGCTTTGTGCAAGCTCGTCTGGGTAGGTACCACCTACTCATCAGATATTATACCGCAAAGCAGCAGTACTTTCAATTGTTGTGTTCCGGTGTGAAGGTTGAGTGAGCCAATGTAATTACAAGCACAAGGGACATGACATCTTAGTTCCCAAGGTTGGTGGCGCATTGGTTATGTAAGCGATGGTTAACATTGGTTACAATGCCATTGTCTATGGGCGTTGTTGACCACTTACCATCAGGTGGCCCATATGCTCGTCCACCGACCTTTACAATAAAAATAAAAAAGGTATTCCATACTTATCGTAAACGAGCGTCAGATCATTGAAGCACCTGATATCTATATTTTAAGGATAAAAAAATACATATTTATATACCTACTTAACTAAAATTTAACAACATATTTAAATTCATCATTGAAAGATAAATCATGTATAAATAGGCGTCATGACAATTACAGACATTTGTTTGGATTTTTTTTTCATTATTGTACTTTTAGGTTTACATATACAATTAATACTCCCATATGTCCTGTTACTAGCGAAAGGGTGGTGGGTGGACGGTGGAGCGAGGGTGAGTTCGGCATTCACGCAGTATAAATAGCCTAGTCTAGCCTTAGGTCTCACATTGGACCCTAGGAAGCGGGACGAGTTAGTCGCCTGTCTTCAATGACAAAGTCTTAAATAATTAATATTAGATTAAACTTTCATAATGTTTCATCTTCATAAATTAATTCGTTGGACCCAAACCCGCCGTCAGGAGCCTCCAACGGAAGATGTGAGTCTTAATCTTTTTTTTTATTAGCTCTCCTCGGTCCAACGTCTCTATCAAGTCGGCGGTTCGAGTCTCCGGTTTTGATAATCTGGCTGCATTATTAGTTTGGTGACACATTAGGATTATATTTTTTTAGGTTTGGCGTATGCGGTGGCAGGCATAATAAAATTAATTATTATTCTTATTCGGAAAGTTGATTAAGAATATAATTAGTGAATTTAATTTTGACATTCGTTTTAAGTTCATAATTTTTAAAAATAATGATTTTTTTAAATTTGTGACTAATAATATAAATATGTGACTAATAAATAATTTCACGGTTTTAATTTTCAAGCTATGAAAATACGGAAAAATAAAATTCATACGAGAAAAACTTAGCAGTAAGTTTCTAAGTTTTTTGTGGAAATGGCAACTTAATATGATTTTCATGTTTTCTTCGTGAAAAGAGGGTCATACCCTTAATAATTCAAAGAAGTTTGAAATGCAAGTGAAAGGCTCCTGAAAATTTAATAGTTGAATGAAGCTTGCCCGGGGCTTCACTCGCGTTGAATTCGATTATGCAGATACAAACTTTATTCTAAATTAATTTGCATTTTATGACTTCTTAGATATACTGCCGCTTGCGTTTAGCACAAATCTTCTCAATCTATTACATTGTAATCTATAAAAAAATACATATTAGAAATAGTATGATGCATTGCGACTAAAATAAAAATAACGTGACAAAGAAATTCACGAATCAACTTAATTCCTTAATTTACACCACGAATAGAATCAACTCGGCTCTGCTCCCAAATAAGATATTTGAAATATCTATTAAAATGTGGATTTTTAATTTGTTCGTAACATTCAAGTAATCATTTACATATTGACTTGAATATACAGTATTATAAAAACCATGCTGTGGGGTTAACAGCGTGGACACAAACAATGTCGCGGTATAATTTTATCAAATTGATCTATTTGACATTTAAAATACTTTAAACGCACGTTTCCTATAATATAGGCAGGATATTTTTTTGTTTGTCCAATTGACATTATATAGTGGTATACCTATGTACGCCCGATTCTAGTGAGCCGCAAGTGAATCATGCAATGCGAATGTACATATTTTCATCATATTCATGAACTCGCCCCTAATATTCCTTATTGAATAATATATTTTATCATCATATTGCTGGTTGGATCCTAATCTTAGATAATGATACATTTTGTTATAAAGTTTCAATAAGTAATTATATTAGAATTATATCGTTTTATTTTATATTCTATATTTATTAATATTTTTAATTGCGTGCTATATAATTTTTTCAAGACATTTTTTTTTAGTATGGTATGTTTGTGATATGTATAATGTTACAAGACAAGTAACAAAATCAATTACATCGTATTAGTAATAAGAAGATAGCCGAGACGGCCAACCAAATAGAATATTTCAAATCCTGACTAATAAGTTTTCATGATCTTGTGTTAATATATCGTTGCTCGATGGAAAAGGAAAACATCGTAAGAAAACCTGCATGAATTCGATAAAATGCCATATATCCGCAAACTTCCAATAAAAAGCGTTCTGAAAAGCTGTGTAGCCACGGCCTTAAAAAGCGATTAGGCCTTTGCGACCTTTACTGTCTGTTACGTAACTTACAATTTAAAACTGAGTCTTATTTATAATATACCATTTTCCGACGGCTTTGCCTGCTAGTGGGGGGTGAGGATATTAAGTACCGTACGTCCTTTTCGATGACAACTTATAAGCAAAATTTCATGATAACCGTTTAAGTAGTTAAGACGTGAAAGCGTAACAAATAAACTCACTTCCGCATTTATAATTACTAGCTTTAGCCCGCGGTTAGGCTCTCGTGTGAATGGGAGAGATATTAGGTAGCATACTCTCGCTATTCCGAATTCCATCCATATCCAGTAGTTTTTGCGTGAAAGAGTAAGAAAAATCCATCCATCTACCCTCAAATTCGCTATTATTAAATATTATATTTCCAATAAATAAGTACCTGTAAGTATACTTAAGAAATACTTTCACAATAACCTTATGTTACATACAATACGTTTTGTATTTGTTGTAGTATTTTAGTTTTAAAGTAGATACTTTACCAACCGTATTTACTGGCAGAGCACCTGTACAGTAACTCAGGACTATGGAGGGACTTAGTAGTGCAAAGTTCGGCAAGCTGACTCGAACTATTACATCATTTCTGTTCCTTCAGTCACGGTCTTTAGTTTTCAATACACATGTTGTATCCGTGACTTGCTCGAACTTTGAAATTTGATTATATTTAATGATCTTTAACTAATATAAACTATTCCTTGCACCGTTAATGAGATGCCAAACGTGATGAAGATGTTGTTACGTCGCTTGTTCCTGACATTACACGAACTTACTGAATTTTTAATTTGAAACGGCAATATTGAGTATAAATATATAAGTTATTATATATATAATAAGTTAAGTTTTTAGAATAATAATTGGCAATTGGTATCAAGCGGAGCAGATGGTGAGACTCACGATCAATCATGCAAATCACCCGAAACATTACGCGTGGCTTGTCTTTACTATATTCATGAATGCCAAAGGCATCATCATCATCTATGTTAAAATTTTGATGTTAATAAGTTTTTTTAGTCGATATTTTAGATATAAACATCGAAATATTCATGTAATCGTAGCAGAATAACTTATAACTTATTTCACAATTTTAAAATTTCAAGTTATTTACGTCAGGGGTATTTGTAAATAAATTGTCATCAAGAGAATACAAGTAGATTATAAAATAAAAAAATATAGAAACATATTCTAATTGTAACTTACAAAATACAAATTAAAAATACTTGTACAACACTGACCGCGTGGTTTTTCTTAATAAATTCTCAAAGTAAAAAATACAATAAATATCCTTTGTAAATCAAATTAAAAATGTAATTTATTGCAGCATTCAGTGTCTTTGTATTTCTGCTTGAAAATTGAATGAAGGTATAAAAACAAAGAGATGATCGAAATACACAGGATATTTAACTAATTAAAGTAATATTATTAATTAACAAGAGGATTTGAAACGAAATGCTTTTAGTATTCAATTCTGAGATTCAATCTTTTAATTTACCTCGAGCTTGGGAGCGAAGCAGAAAACGTGATAATACCGATATGCTTTTAAATGTACTCGTATCCGACAATCCGCAACCGCATCGTAGTGAGTGAAATATGTATGATTTTCAAACATATCTTTGTCTGGACAAATCATGTTTTTCTTAACTAACATGTCTTTGTGGTGATGCAGATGGCGCTACACGAGTCGCCGATCACTATGCAGGCCGTCTTGCGAGAGATTGCTGGGCCGGGAATAGCGCCACGAGCTGAACCAGAAGAAGACGATTTCGACGAAGTGGTGAGTTAAAAATTAAAAACCTAATTTACGAAACGTCATATCTTTTGTCTCGTTATCGTTGAGCTTATCGGGTTTTTCTTTCATTAGTCAGGCTACTTGGCAAGCTACACTTTGTTACCCTGGGACATACAAAAAGCCGTTGATCCTGCACCTCAATTATCTTCGGTTGCTTAGGATTACAGTTTCATTGGACTATTAGATTGATTAAATGCAGAAAATAAGCGGAATCAGGCGATGTTTATAAACATACGTACTTGTGTTATTGGGTTTTGACTTGAACTGTCAAAGAATTTCAGTAACAGCCCTGAGTCTACAAGTTGGAAGTACACAAAACTCCCGTGCCTAGGAAAGCACGTAAAGCTTTTGCTCCTGTGCCTGACCTCTTTCCGGTCGTGTCGAATTGCCGTCCCATCGGATTATGAGATTTAGGGAATAGAGAGTGCACCTGTGTTTGCGCACACACTTGTGCACTATAATATGTCCTGCGCAGTTGGCTCGGCTTGGCACGGTGACTAATCTCTCTTGAGTTTGGCCGTCGTGGCCGAAATCGGTCTGGAGGACTATAATTACCGTATTATATAGTCTGTTAACCAAAATTTTAACTAAAAATATTATCGAAACTATAAAACAAAAGAATAATTAGATGGTCATGATCAATTTAACTAAATATAGTATATCTTTCCTTATGGTTCAAGCATGTTTCATACCAATTTCACAATCGAAATCGATTCAGTGGTTAAGCCGTGAAAGAGTAAGAAAAGGCAGAGACAGAGACAAGAGAAGACAGACGACAAGCAGAGTTACTATAGCGATTTTTATAATAGTAATAATAATATCCTGGGACATTATTCATACAAGGCCATCTGATCCTAAACTAAGCAGAGCTTGTACTATAGAAACCAGACAACTGATATACTATATTTCATATACTACTTTTCTTTTGTAAATACATACTTATATAGATAACTAGCTGCCCGTCCCGAGTAACGGGACTACGAGTAAAATAAGGATTTTCTTCCGTGCATTTTTTAATCAATAAGATATAAACATTCGCCCATACAGTACAGTGTATGAACACACATACATAGGGTATATAATAATAATGCATAAAGTAAAGCACAACATACTCTAAATATTTTTTTAATTTATTGGAACAAAGTTCTTTTACTACTGCAAAGTAGAATGACCTGGCAGAAATTGTCATGTAACAAAAAAGCGTTGTCCTCCAAGCGACCTTTCCCCTCTTTCTTCCTTACTGATTCTTGTTATTCTAGCGGTTGTATGTGTATGTATGTATGTGTAAGTGTGCAAATTTTCAGATATGACAGTAAAGATTGTGTGCGGCCAATGAGATAACCTCAATTCTATACAAATGTAAATATAATTTGAACTCTTTTTTTAACTTATAATTCGCTATTTTATATTTAATTTTGAATAAATTACTATTTTCCTAAAGTATATATTAAATGAAATTTATCAATTTTAATTCTTACTTTACATTTTTGCATCGAAAACAATAAAAATAACATAAAATATACACATGTGAAAGAGAGGGTCGATTAAGAAGGGCAACGCTTTTTGGTGTGATAAAAAAGTAAGAACAACATCCTCCTTTTATTTTCGCTGGAAAAATACATGAAGTGGGTGGTCACTGGCGCTGAAGGTGCCGGAATACCCACAACAAACCAGCGGTATCCCCTCCGTCTGGTCGGGGGGCGTCACGGTAGCATGCGCAAGCGATCCCGTGGCGCCCCCAGACTGGGGTTCCCGGATATAGGGAACCCCCTTAGCCCCGGTGGCTGTTAAGGCGCGCATAGCGCCTACTTCCGGGTCTTTTTTGACGGATCGAATCAGCGGAGGTAGTTTCCTCGCGCTGCCGCTCCGCGGCTTCCTTTTGCGACATAACACTCTCGCAGAAGGAGACCATTTCCAACCAGCACCATGCGTGCTGATTGCTTGGTGCTGATTGCAGCATGGTGTTAATCACGCTCGGCATAGAGATATCTCCACCGACTATCACCGTCAGGGTATGCCTCTGAGGCCCCACGCACCACACCCCGAAGAATAGTTTCCTCCTGACCGATTTCGACCGCGATGGCCAACTACGCAGGACGGATTATAGTGCAAAAGTGTGAGCGTAAACACAGGTGCAGGTCTCATAATCCGATAGGAAGGTAAACCGACGCGAACGGTAAAAGTTCAGGTAAGAGAGGCAGAACCAACAGCTTTACGTGCCTTTCGTGGCACGGGATTGTGACAAATATACAGAAATATAATCATTAAAATTCAAAATTTAAAGACACGTTTTAAGTTAAAATAATATCGAAAAGAACTTCGTTCCTTCCGGGGATCCGCCGATAGCATATTTTTTATTATCTTTTTAGGTTATGTCTACGGTTTCTATATACTCATGCTCATCGTACAATATTCCCACACTATTATATAGACCTTTTTGAAAAAGTAGGCCCGTTATTTGTTTTTTTTTTATTATAATAGGTATGGATGTGCATAAGTACACACATATGTTTGTTATTTAACTTACTTTTCACAATATTTTTCCTTAAGAATAATACAGTAGAAATACTCTTAATATTAATAATGAATAATAATAATAATTACAGCACTGCAAATTTATAATAAATTTAGTTAAGAATTAGATGGAAATGATAAAATGATAATTGTAAACGTGACGTTATATACTGCGATCGATGTACAAACAATAATGATGGCCGAAAATTTTTCGAAAACTGTGTAAGAAATGAGATACAGCTTATTGCAAGAGAGACAGGAGAACGCTCCCATCCCTACTCCGTGCTGCTTACATGGTGAGAAGTGACACCAATATATTAAAGTAACAGCCTGTGAATGTCCCACTGCTGGGCTAAGGCCTCTTCTCCTCTTTTGAGAAGAAGGTTTTTGGAGCTTATTCCACCACGCTGCTCGAATGCGGATTGGTGGAATACACATGTGACAGAATTTCAGTAAAATTTGACATATGCAGGTTTCCTCACGATGTTTTCCTTCACCGTCAAGCACGAGATGAATTATAATCACAAATTAAGCACTTGAAATTCAATGGAGCTTGCCCGGGTTTGACCAATATAATATGACGGAGATAACTGATAAAGTGTTAATTGATCCAGTTATCGACTGAGGTTGCAAATAATGAAATTACTAATATCACTATTAAAAAATAAATGGTAGAAGGGTGAAAATTTAGGGTATGTATTTTTTAATGCCACATAATAAAAAAATAAAAACAAAAGAATTTGTCAAAAAATTAACAAAAATTTTTTTGCGGTGAGCCACTCTTTACACTTAGGGGTATAAAAATTAGTTATAAACCTATTCTCAGACCTACAGAATTTACGTATAAAATTTTATTAAAATCGGTCAAGCCGTTTCGGAGGAGTATAAACACTAAAATTGTGACACGAGATTCTTATATAAATAGATTACGACCAGACTCGGGACAAACAGACATGTTCATGCACACAATTATCTGGCCTGGTTGGGAATCGAACCCAAGACATGCGGCGCGAAAGGCAAGTATCTACTAACCACGCTAACCGGTTCGTCAAACCGACGCTCTTTAGCGTATTATTATAATTATAAATATATATATAATTCATCTATACTATATATATATATATATATATATATATATATATAATACATCTATATAAGTCATCTATACAATTATTATAATTATAATATATATAATTAGAATATTTTGAATAGATGACTTTTTTTTAAAGTGAAGCTAATAGAACTAGTTATCATATTTGAAAGATTCCTTGAGAAAAGTTGTATATGGTTATTAAATAAATTTCAAGACATTTTCTTAATCACAAATTTGGTAGCAATCAACCCCCCACCCCCACTATGTCTTCAGGTTATCGTTCGAGAAGAATTACTTGAAATTATAAATAATCCGTATATTATTATTTTAAATTTGTCAATCCAGTTCCCTATTAGACTTTCATTATAATTACACTTTTTTTTAAAAAAACAACTATAATAACAAAGGAAAATCGTTTCGCTTTGACTGTATGTAAAATATTATTATACAAGTATATTATGAGCTTTACAACAAAATCATTTGTATATGAAGATGTATCTAAATGTGCCGATTATGTAACGAATAGCACTAATTAGTACTTCGCATTTTAGCGAGAGAGTGAAACACGGTAGTAAGAACGCAAGGAGGCGCCGTATTTTGATACATAATAATTTTTAGTAATATTTTTCGATTATGTAAAAAATTATTTATAACGTAATTCAAAATTCTATTAATAATGAGACGTATGTATAAAACTAACTAACTGAATCTAAGATTTATTTTAATTTAAGTATTAAAAATATTCAGAATTAAGACAGCCGGTATGTTTTGAGTAAACAAAATTAGAATAATAAAATACATATACACAAAAACGCGGCTACGTCCATTATAGCTTCATCGATAAAAATTATTAGTTAGACTAATAAAAGGTACACCATATAGGAAAATATAATCAGCGATTAGTTTATGGGGCTTAGAAGTTTATTTTCGTGAATATTTTTCGCAAATGCAGGAGTAAGCTTTTTTCTTCCACGTTACAATATTTTCATTATTTTCCTGGGACTAGTCCGATAGTTGACTATCTTTACAATCACGTATATTTACTTAGCCTTTTCTTGATCACAACGTTTATATTTACTTCTTTCTATTTATAATCAAAGTATGCTTTAAATTAAACTTTGAAAAGTTGCTTTGTGTTCAATGTAAAGAAGGTAAAGTAGTAGCTTAAATGCCTCACAGCTGGCCTAAGGCTTCCTCTTCTTTTGAGAATAATGTTGGGAGCTTGTTCCATCATGTTTACCCCAACGCCGGTTGGTGGATACACATGAAGCAGATCGTCCACCGACACATGTTGACTTCCTTACGATGTGTTCACACCACCTACCCTCGAAAAGTACCTACAGGTATAAGACCTGTGCCTGAACACTTTCCTGTTGTGTCAAAGTTGATGAGAAAATAGTGAGTGTGCGAGCACACTTGTATTAAATGTCCTTCGCAGTCGACTGGTCTCCTTTGCGAATTGTATATTTTAAAGCTATAAGCAGTCTATGATGCCCGATGGTGACTTTTATTTGGATTATTAAAATGTTTTCGTAACTAATTAATGAGGAAAATTCCTTTAAATATAAAAATAATTAAAATAGTATTATAATATAAATTTTCTATGGTTAAATTTTCTTACGACGAGGCCGTAGCTGCATTTGTTGTGCCTTGGATATTTTAAGTTTTTTGGATTGCTACTGACGTGTTGTTCTTGTTGGTGTTTTCTATAAGTCGGAGCAAATTTCTCAAATGAGACGACATTTTTACCTTTATCTTTCTTTCATTATCGGTTCCGACGTAGATTTATATTACTTCACTTTGGGTCCAGACATATTTTAGCTAATACGTTACACTAATTTATAACTTTACACGACGCTAATTCGAAACAATTGCGAACACATATTTACTCGTTCCTTAATCCGACACCGTCAATGGCAACATAAAGACCGCACGACGAACTCATCCATTATCATTCTCGGAGTAGTGAGTGATTTAAATCCGACGGCATTTTGTTACCCAAAAAAGATACTTCATTAAGAAACATTCTGACTTTGTTCAGGATTAGGCCTAAGTCTGGACTGGGCCTAAAAAATAAATCGCCATAGCATAAATTGATAAGGCGCGTATCATTGCACAGTCAAAGTCCTTCTATTTCTCTCTATATATATATATATATATATATATATATATATATATATATATATATATATAATTATGATGTAACTTAAAGCATAATACTCTTTCTCTAATAATGATTTTAAAGCTTTAAGCTTATATATTAACCATCAAAAGACGCCTCCGCCATTATAGAATCTTCGATTCCGGCATTATAATTTATGGGATGTAAGATTAAAGTTTCTTACGCAAATATTCTCTTTAACATCAAATATAATTCCTCTCTCTCATCTTTCTATTTATAACTATCCTTATTTATATAACATTCTATGAAACATCTTAATATTTAAATTAAATTCTAACTTTGAATGCTATTAAGTCGTTGTGGCAAGGAGTTTGACATTAAGTCAACCTCCTGCAGTACAACGATCTAATTCTACAAACAAATTGTCATTTTGTCACGATCGCATCGAGATGTAATCATTGCCGTTTAGCCGTTTTCCTGATGCGGTTCGGTCGAAGTTGAATCGGAATTGGTCTCTAGTTTATAGGCACAAGTAAGTACGGCGTTACCATCATACAAAAGTTTCACATTTGTGGATTTTGACTTTTTATTAGTCATCTAATGTTTTATAATGTCGGCGAACGTTATTTTTTTGTTGAGGACTTCGATGATAGTTAAAAGGAACATTGTTACACTCACATATTACACATTTTCAATTAGTAAAACTTTTCAGACAAAAAATGTCCATTTAGTTCATTTTAATTACGAATCGTTTTGTTTACGAATGCTATAATACTCCATTCAAAATCGTCTCAATAAAAAAACTTGTTAATAATAATTAAGTTCCATGAACGTACAAGTTAAAGTAAGAACTAATAGGAACGATTCGTCACTCGTTACTCAAGATCGTTTACTGATTATAACGATTCTTTTTTTTATTTTTTTATATGGCGTAGGACGAGCATATGGTCCACCTGATGGTAAGTGGTCACCAACGCCCATAGACATTGGCAGTGTAAGAAATGTTAACCATCGCTTACATTGCCAATGCGCCGCCAACCTTGGGAACTAACATATTACTTGTGCCTGTAATTACACTGGCTCACTCACCCTTCAAACCGGAACACAACAGTACCAAGTACTGCTGTTTTGCGGTAGAATATCTGATGAGTGGGTGGTACCTACCCAGACGACCTTGCACAAAGCTCTACCACAAGATTCGATGAGAAGAAACTAATTTTATATAGTTCTTTTGAAAAGGGCACAAATTGAGTCGCATTATCAAACGTCTTAGCAAACCTTTTCTGCTTTTAAAATTAATTTAACTTGGTACTTACCATGATAATCCCCATCGGACCAGGTCGAGAAAGTTAATTTGTTTATACAACGTAAATAAAACCTCGATCGTTTATTTCGTATCTCTCTTTCTGACCATTAATAGTTAATAAATACAAATACAAGCAAAAGTAAATAAACTCTAAGCCTTGAACTAAATATAAAACGGAAAAATATATTGTAAAATAGATAAGAATTAACTAAAGCACCGTTGTTATTTTTAATATAATTATATTATACTCATTAAACTATTTTTTTTTGCAGGATGACTTTGAAGATGCCAGCGAAGAACTGTCGTAAGTACAAACAGCTTGTTGCATACCTTTTTTATTATTAAGTAGTAAGTTTTCTTTAGCATTTACATCAATTATTATTAAAAAAATCAAGACATTTAATAACTCTTAGATTTTTAAATAACACAGGATACGTTTGGTACCCGGAAAAATGCGCTGTTCCTGTGAGATCCCCTTCACCATAAATCAGCGCAACGCCTTTTAATTAAATTCGATAGGTATTTATTAACACTCAGAAGTTAACATGGAAAAAAATCACGGTCCCTATATTTGTGTCTGCTGCTCTCTCTTCTCAATAAAAAGGCTGAACGTATGTGATGAAATTTGTTGCATACATGAACGATAGGTTGTTACAGGAGACTACATTGGGTACCTGCCTCCCCTTTCTCATTCCATCGATGACGAGCTTTAAGTTATTCGAAGTTTAAGAAATGTCCATGTCAAGTTTAAATTCGATAAATAATAACCGATTTAAACTCGGGAACGATTTTTTTTTAACCCTAGCAAACCTCCATGAGAATGATATTCGTGCAATTATGTACAACAATACAATTAATATTTGACGAACGATTTGTATTCGACGCCCCTATTTTTCGCTGTTATCACCCTCTGTATTTATTTTAATGATATATTTTTTGTAAATATCTTCGTAATAACAACAGACATGAAATTAATATTTACACTAGCGAAACGACCGTAACTAATACTGATGGACTCGTACTATACCATATATATATAACTCCAAGGCTCTTGGAAGAAAGGAGGTTTTCAAAGTGTCATATAGTTTGCTGATACACGTATATTTATAAGATTATATAAACTTAATGTTGAAATATTAGTTGGCAACTTACGTAATTGTTTCGTATCGCTTCATAAATTAACTTAAAATTCAACATCTCGACAATTTCTTAATTGCGCATCTAAAAGAAGCTATAAAAAATTCTGATTCTGCTAAAGAGATATAGATATAAATTCCATTCGTAGTGTTCTAATATCAACTCGTTGCAAATTTCTTATCAAAATAATGCCATTGTTTTGCTTTAAGTGTCAATAAATTACAAGGGTTGTGTTTAAATATAACAGGTATTAAATTACTCCTACCAGTGTTTTCGGACGGACAATACTAACTCCAGATAAAAGGACGTCCAATTTGTTACAAAATAATTCGTCACATCAAACATTATTAAATATTTGTGTAACAAGACGAGTAAATAAATTCAATAAATATTTTAGATACTGTTTGTAAAGTAATAATCATAATAAGAACGTTTCGTTTCAAAATGTACGTAAAAGTGATTACTTTGCGTAATTCCTGAAATATAATTACTGCGTCTTATTTTCCGATAAAATATATTAAATTAGATTTTCGTCATCATTCTAATGTAAAACAGAAAATACATAATACAAAAAAGCAATATGTATGTTTCAAAAAAAAAATCTACTAACAGCAAAAACTTATTTAAATTCACATTTAAACCGGAACACGTTTCATCTACATTTTACGCAGTTTTATTTTATTATATTAAGGTCAAAAATTTACATCTATCTCGCCACATATGGAAACTAAAAACTAACGTATCCTACATCGCAATATTAAAGTTATCCGAGCGATTGAACATATATACAAAAGAACCCGACAACAACCGTCGGGCAGTAGCCCACCAGACCAACACCCGTCTGGTCGGAGGATCCTCCCTTTTCAATGGTGGATGAGGAACTTTACACCCGGTTCCTCCCTATCTCCAAAAGGTTATCATTCCTCTATAATTTTAATTTTGCTTAAATAATTTTAATTGATTAATATATCGATTTTTATTAAATTGTATTAAAAAATATGAATTTTGTAAGTTATCGTTTAGTTCACACTCTTTCAATTTATTAAAATAAAAACTGAAATCTTTATGCAGTTTTTTAATTACATAGAACGATTGAAAATTACGTCCTTATCGTTGGTATATTGATTTCGTTAGTCAAATTATTCCGTACAATATATTAAAATGCACTAAGTGCATATATATATATATATATATATATATATTTGCTATTTTCTGGTAATGACTAATGGTTGATTACAAAAAAATACCAGTGATAGGTAATTACAACTTGATCCCGTCTGCCTGATTATAAGGCAGCCGATCTCGAATTTCTGAGTTCAAACTCCGGATCCAATAAATAGTGTCTCCATAAATTCTCAATAGCGTCCCGAAGTTTGGAAGTGGAACTTGTACGCACGTAAAACACGTAGGTAAACCCTTTGTCTTGCACCTAAACTTAAGTCGATCGTACGAAATTGCTGTCTCACATATTAACAAGAAGTACATAAAGTGCACCTGTGCTTACACACACATTTTGAGCCCTATGATATCTTTTGGGCAGCTGACAATTTTCATTCAACGAAGAATCATCAATTACAACTTTAATATTTAATCACTCAAAATCACACAAAAGAGTATGGTCTATTTTAAAGTATTTTGAATTATTTAGCGATGACCCACCCACTGTAGACCTGCATACAGCTTTGGAAGATTGCGAAAGAGCCATGACACTATTCTTCAACAATCAAATAGATGAAGCCATCGCTATTATGACCCCGTGGTAAGTTAATTTCTATTGTGTATTAAAAGTCATATATACTTATTAATTTACTCATAATATTCATTTAACCGTTTTTTTTAACTCATAGGAAAAAAACTTCTCTTTACCACGCGCACGGCGCAGCTATATTCGAGTTCATCCCAGCTGTGTTGACTCTAGAACCGGCACAGATTCAAAGCGCGCACGCTGCTCTGCGTCACACTTTCACGCTCTGTGATCGTATGCGCAGAAATTATAGCTTCGTACAATCTATCGGCGCCATTATAAAAAAGGTTATAAGTACAACGAAAATTATTTATCTCTTAATTATTATAATGCACAATATTTAGGAAATTAACTAGATTTTATTTATACATATTAAGAACTAATTTAGTCGTTGCTAATCATTCGATTTGAATTAAATAAATTAGGGTGAATAAGCCTGTCTTCTTACAAACACGAAAAAAATTACATTAAAATATATATTTGACTTGTTAAATACAATGAAAGACCACAGTTGGGCAGGTTGCCCATCAAACAACCAACGTACCATCCATTTATAATAAAAGTAGGATCATACAAATTCAAATTTTAATATAGCCCAATTATGGCGGCTACTCTGAGGAAGAGGCGCACGCGGAACTTGTTCATGCGGAGTCTCTGTTGCTGCTGGCCTGTCTTGGCAGTCTTGAAGGAGAGGAGATGACGGGCTTCGTTCGTGCTTCACTACGGATTAAGACCGCTTTCAACGCCTACAGGTAAATCACCTTTTATCAGATAAATGTACTTAAATATCAGTAATAGAAAATGGGACAGACGTTTTCCTGCCTGTGACATACATAATACATATGACAATTATCATGGCGATAGGTAAAACGTCGTAGAAGTGGATGTGCTGCATCGCCATTTTGTGGCATGTCAGAGCAAAGTGGATAATATAAAATCTTTATCCATAAGAAATACATATACTTTCGACTTTCAATGTAATCGGTCAAATTATGGCGAGGTCACATAACCTTAAACATATTTAGCAGCATCCATTATAGATAAATAAAATACACTAAATATTATTAAACAAAAGATATATTTTCATAAAATGTCATCGGCTTTTCAAAGAAAAGAATATAGTTAATTATCTTATCCACTATCATTTAGAAACTGCGCCAAGATTTTGGAAAAGAAAACTTGGGAAAGCGAAGAATCTCATAATCACTTTGAAAGCGGAGTGCGTCTTGGACTCGCCACCTTTAATGTGATGATTGCATTACTACCACCAAAGGTCATAACCCTGCTCGAGTTTGTTGGATTCACTGCTGATAAGGTACGTTAGATAATTAACAAGAAGCTAAAAAGGGAATTGACCTTTTAAAAATAAAAAAAATACTGCTATTGATTTTATCATTTGTTTAGATTACGAAACCACGAGAAAATACAAATTGAATAAATCTGTTATTTTTAAAGTAAAAACCCAAAGCTATATATGTTGGAAAATATTTTAGGAGAAAGGTAAAACAGAGTTGATTACTGGTGCGAGGGCTCCTGGCCTTCGATCCGTTCTCTGTGAACTGACGCTGCTCGTGTACTTCCTAATTATTGGCCACTTCGCCGCTATACCTCCTGACTTCATTATGGCCGAACAGTTGATAAATAATGGCCTTAGAGTGAGTATGTTTGCAAAGATGATAGCTTAAAAAGAGCCACAATAATAATTTGTTTTCTTTTTTCATTTATTGAATAGAATAAATTATAAACATTAGATGTAAATATTAATTAATGTTTGATCAAGCAAATTCCCAAACCGAACCCTGGGTGCATTTAATAATTTGATTTTACACACACAGCGATACCCGAATAGTCTGTGGTTCATAATGTTCAAAGCACGAATGCATATGTTAAGTGGTATGATCGAAGAAGCTGTCGACACATATCAAAAGGCGTCCCAAACAACAGATATGTGGCCACAGCTTAAACATCTCACGTACTGGGAAATGATATGGGCGTTCGCGTAAGTTTACAATTTACATTTACAATAAATTCCGTACCAACAAAGTATAATAGTATGTAACGATAAATTGAAAACACATGCACTAGTAAAAAACCTGGCAGATTATATAACAATTGAAATCCTTGTAGCCCTTTTGGTCGTTATCGTACAAGATTTAATTAAATGGTAGCTACGAGTACTAAAGGTTAAAGTTGAAAGCAAAACGCGCATAAATAATGGAATTGTTTAAAAAAATTTAAATGTTTCACAGAATGATGATGAAATGGTCACAAGCTGCATTATACGCTTCAAAATTAGCCCGTGACAGCAAATGGTCGAAAACTATATACATGTACACTCAGGCCGCAATGAATCTTGAACGAGGACACCTGGTCAGTGTCGAGGAACGCAAATGCAATGCCGATCTCCTCATGTAAGTTCTATAATCCCTTGCATAATATGGTGTATATTTGTATTATTATTATTATTTAATATTCTGTTAATTTATTATTTACTGCTGCAATTTATTTTGGTTTTATAGAAATTGTAGTCTGTTTATTTTTTCGCTTCAAAATGAATTTCTCCCAATATATACTTACAAAAGCAACAAAATCGAAGCTATTTCAGTGACGTCATTTAAATATTTTCAAAGAGTGTATCATTAAAGTGTATTAATTTATTAGTAATATTGTTGTCAGTGCAAATATGTTTGAAGTGTGTTTAATTAAATAGCATTATATTATCTAGATATTTTCATAAAATAATCAAGTAAAATATTATACGTGTATTATTATTATTATTACTTTATTACATTAATAACAGTATTTTTTTGCATGAAAAAGTTTTTATATTTTAATATCTTAGTGCATTTGTTGTGTAAGTAATGTGAATTCAGCTTAGTGATCAGTTTCGTTCGTAGGTATGTTTATTTTTATTTTTTGTTTGCTAATCGTACTGTCTTGTTATCTGTTATGACAGGAATGCATCATGTTATAGACAGCGGTTGTTGGGGCGATCTCTGCCAATGGAAAAATTCGTTATCCGGCGCTGCGAACGGTGGGCTCGACGTGGATATCTGGTGCTTCCCGGCGTAGAGATGGTATGTTTGTGGAATATGTTTCCATCTCTAGCCGCCGAGCCCCACTTCGCCGACCGTATGTTAAAGGTAAATACATCGATATTATATATTTATAATACATCGATATTTATACAAACAAACATTGCATTTACATTTATTCTTGTTAATAAACAATACAGCTTTCATAGACTCAGATATACAATGTTAAAGACTCAGATATAAATGTCACTTTTGAGATGGTCATTTCATTTGTCTCACAATGATCACAAGCGAGGTGAATAAATCTAAAAACCAGACGTTTGTTACAGCTTATCGAACAAACAAGTGACGAAATCCACAACGTCATGCACTCACGATACGGTATAGATTCGGAGCGTCGGTATACGCCGACGTATGACTTCGACGATGTAGCGCTGGTTCGTTTCCTGCAGGGTAGCCTGCTAGGTGCGATGTCGTTACCGCGACTTGCAATTCGACACCTGGAAACGGTGCTCACGTAAGTACAACAATCACTATTTCCTCCACAAATTCTTACCTCTAATATTACTAATCAAGATTTATTATTTTAGAATGAAAGACAAAATAAAGGAGAATACATATTTGCTTCCGTACGCCACGGTAGAGATCGCCATGTCATACTACGCTTTAGGAGATCCAGATCGAGCTCTAGATTTATTACAAGACGCAAGGTAAATATGTCGTTTTAATATTGATAGATTGTTCTTCACACTGAATATATAAGTAACATCTGTAACACAACACTTATTTCCATATTTAACTCCACAGAAAAAAATACTCAGGGTACTTACTGGAATCGCGTCTACATTTCCGGATCCATTCGAAACTAGAATTAATTCACGCGAGAGAGGAGAACACGGTGGTCACGGGCACGACGGCAAGTGCGGTCGCCTTAGCCAGCGTGAACGTCATCGCGACCGCAAGCACCAGTGCGGTTGCGAGCTCGAGCGCGATGGCGAGTGCGAGCATGAGTCGCGACCGGAGCCGACAAGACACGTGATACCGGCCGCAGGACAGGCGGGGGATGCCCCGTGCTGCCCTGCGTGCTCTGCGGTATTTCATCTGCCCCGCCTTCTTCCCGGGTCACGGAGAAGCTCGGTTTGACATATAAACCATCACATATAACATTAGTACTTACATTAAGTAAGTATATACGCTTACTTTGTTTGTAAGTCTATTTCTGTGTTGTCTCAACTATCTTAATATATTTAGTAGTTTACTAAAAAGCTTAGGACAGCTATTATTGTAGTGTTGTATTGAAAGTAGCTATAAACAAACGCGGTCTTAGATCTTAGCTAATATACATGACATTTTTATAAAAAAAAAAAATATGCGTAAGTACCTACAATATATTCAAATATCACATGAAAACTACTGAACATTTCATTTCGATTTGACTTTACTTTTAGTTTCCATGCATATAAAATAACGGTAAGTTATCATAAAAAATGGCACGTTTTGACAACAACTAAGTTATAAGTTGTACCTACGTTACGAAGCCATTAGTTACTAGTTTAAAAATACAAATTTAGTGTAATTAAATAATAAGGTACTACCGTGGCGTGTGAGGTTGACAAGGGCACTTTTGATTGTACATAATATTTTTCCGTCTTATCAGTGTTGTTTAGTATTTAATAGTTGTTTTTTCTTATTATTGTTATCAAACTAAACTAATAAGTTTAATGTACGGTTTTCTTAAATAATTTGTGATAAATTAATTATTGAATAAGTATAATTGATGTATAAATTAATTACAATGCTTACCCAAAGTACAAGTTTTTCAAACAAAATAAGCTCGGTATCGAATATTAGAAGTTTCTGTAATTTTTACCTGATGATATTATTTTAAGTTTTTTTTTTTTAAATAAATAGTACAATTTAAATTGTAACGATCTTTTATGTCAGTCGCAAAACATGAGAAAAAGTCGTAAAATATAAGAAAAAATAAAGTGATTAAATTAAATATTTTCGTTTTAATTTTACTAAGGCGTAAATAATTTTACCTTTTAACAAAATTCCTAACTGTTTCTCATTATAATAAAATATAGGATGTAATATGTATCAAAACTTGTATTACTGAAGTTGAAAAAATATATTTAAGAACCAGGTTTTATTACGTTAATCTATGTACTGTATATGTATACAAACTAAGTTTCCGTACAAAAATCCAAAAAAGTTCCGGGACGGTTTTTCATGCCATTTCGCCGGTAGTTTGCCTAGGCCAATTTAACCAACGCCGTTTTAAAGAGAAGGGTGTCAATTTGGCTTTTTTGAAAAATTTGTTTCGTAGTTTTGAAAACGACTATTTTTGTCTTTTTTTTTCAACTGTTTTCAGTGGACCCCCTTTCTAGTAAAAATGTTTTTCATGCATTTCTTCGAATGAAATCATGAGGGGGAAAGCCCAAGCTTCATTTTATGAGAATTTTTTCAACGATTTTTTCCTTCAAAGATCGTTTTTTTAGAAAAAATTGATTATTTGAAAAATGCTCCGGAGTACGAAAACGATGAGGTGGACTAGGATAATAATGTCGGTCGGAGCGTCACGGTAGCATGCGCAAGCGATCCCGTGGCGCTCCCGTTAAGATGGGAAGAGTACCGCTGGGTTTTTAGTGGGTATTCCGATGACCGGGGCACACTCGGTGCCCTGGAAATATTGCGAGCACCATATACCCCCCCCCACTGTTCCCGTGGGGGGGAAACGAGAAAAGAGACTTTCCAGGTTAAAAAAAAAAAAAAATGGGGATAATATTGTCGGCGCGGTTTACATATTATACGCGTAGGCGCATTTAACCGACGTGTGGCCAGCATTAACTGAACCCTATTTAATATGATTATATAGATCTGAGCTCATTTTACATTATAACATGGAACAGCTAAATATCTGAAATTTTCCATTTTTTAACTTTGTTTTGTTTCTACAAACTTCCAATTATCATGATATTACAGACTATAATTTATAGGTAGCTAAAGTTTCAGCCAATTCAACTGAACAATTATTTTATACCATTTTTATCGAATAAATGTTCGACGTGGTTCTTTAAATTGACATAACTTTTTTATATATAAACCAATTGAAATAATGCAAACACTTAAATTTAAGTGAAGTTTCCTATAATACATTAGTGTAGACTGCACCCAAATCAGTAAATCCCGTTTCTGAGATTAGCGCGCACTAAAGCACAGACAACCAGACAAAAATTGTAACAATCATTGTTTTGGATTCTATTACGTTGATAAAGGCCCCCGATAATCTTTTTTAGTTATTTATTTTGCATCTACAGACAGCATTTTTATTATATGTATAGATATAGAATAGAGGGAAAACCACCACTCACCACACACACCCACCACAAGTACCATCACAAATTCTACCGCTAAGTATTATTGTGTTCCGGTTATAAGGCTGAGTGAGCCAATGTAACTACTAGCACAAAGGACACAGTATCTTAGTACTCAAGTTTGATGTCGCAAGAGATGATTAGTGTTTCTTCGTCAGTGTCTATAGGCGGTGGTGACCACATACCATCAGGTTACCCACTTGCCCGTCCACTTAACTATGAGTTAAATTTTTTTTATATTAAGCAGTTTTAAAAATGCTGCAAAACTTTAAATAAATTGTTATTAGTAAACATTACTATTATTCTTGAACAGTGCCATCTATGGTGTTGTAGTGAAATCACTACAAAACATTGTCCCTCAATTTTACTCTTTGGTTAAGCCGTACAAAACCTTAACGGTGTTGACGATAGATGTCAGTAGCAAATAATTTCCTAATAAAACTTGCATAACATTTTTTGACATAAACAATAAGAAAGTTTGTAATGAATGTTTTTAATATATTCATGCTGATAAAATATTTACTATCATAAGTTATAAAAAAAAAAACAACATGATCGAGTCACCATGGATTTCAAAAGCATTAATATTTCAGAATTATGCATAACTTCTGATTAATCCGTACACAAAATTTACAACAAAAAAAAGTAAATTAAGAATAAAAAATATTATACCTTATATATATCAAACCTTGTATATTACATATCATTTTTCATAGTATTTAAAAAAAAACTTTCTCAGCCACATGATAATAATTATGATATTTTCATAATAATTATGATAGTAACTAAACGTCCGGCGGCAACAATGTAAAAGTGGCAATACACACAAGAGAAACATACACCTCTACCTCTTTATAATATTAATAATGTCATTATATTCACATAACATATTCAAGTCTATATCCATATTTAAATTACAATTTACATGATTAAGTGAAAAATTATATTAACTTGTGACCAGATTAGTCGCTTATGTTGGACGTTAGGAAGAAACTTCAATAATTTTAGACATTTTTCGAATAGTACTCACGTTACTACTTTGTTGTAATACCTTTATAAAAATTCTATACGTATAATTTATTAATAAATATAATTTATTGTCGACTCTCTGTCAACGTCAATTTAATGTTAAGTTGTGGGATCACTTAAAACTGACTAGTACTTATTTTTAAGCATATTATTAAAAATAGGCCATTAGTAGTTTTTTTTTAGCTTAGTACGTATATAAATAATTTTATTTTGCGATGCATTATTAGACCGTTAGATGGCGTTAAACAAGAAAATCAACTTTTCTATTTGACGCTAGATGGCATTAGTGAAACAGAGTTAACGAAACTAAGAAAATTGCCGTTGAGCTGTTCCTAACCAAAAATTACGAGATGTTTCGGTTAGGAGACGTTATAATTTTTTTTTTTAACATTTGAAGTTGTCGAAACCACGTGTTATTAATGTAACCTGTATTGAATAAAATATTGTTGAAAATCTAATTTACAAAAACAGTTACATATATTGTCTTTTTCCTCTCTAAAAATTGTAACACGTGCATCATCATTATATCTTTTGAATGAATATTTTGAGATCAATTTACTTACAAACAATGCAGTGTTATCTTCCTAAGATATGATTAGCGTCATATTTCCTGATAGTTCCTTGAAGCATACACATCAGCAATTATTTACAAAAGCTAAGTTTTCGTAATAATAGATTAGATAGATAAGCTATTACTTGGATAAAAAAGTGGAATCATATTGTTTATCATTTATAATAGAAAATCAGACGAATATTGAGCACTGCACTAGTAGTTGACTGTAAGGCGTATTACTAACTTGTACCGTTAAATTAACCACCATACTTAGATACTCAAATGATATGAAGAAATACAACGTGTCTTTTATTATGCAACTACAGATTCACTCCGCCTATTCTAACACTAGCAATGGTATTCCTGTTTGGCGGCAGTTTAACTGCTAACAAGCGGGTACTGATTTATAAGTTTAACTAACAATTTTCCAGATTAACGGAAAAACTTTTACCAATGATATGAATCTTGAACACTTATAATGATACCTATGAAGTTTCAGACGGTCATAAGATATTATACATCCGTATATGTATCTATGATTGTATGTTTGCATACTTTTAAGGTTATTACGTCAACACAGCCGGAGAGAAATTGTTTGTCCGGACGCTTACCACGGAAACTTAAACGTAAAAATAATATATAGAAATTTTGTATGTTGAATAATTTTATTTCAAAAATTTCTACAAATAAGTCCTCGAGATTACATAATATATTTCTTATATATAACAAAAATATGAAAATCATGCTTATCACGTCAATAGTCTAACAGTCCTAAAAAATCTGAATCTTGAAATGTGCATCTTCTGAAATCATTTTTAGGTACAATGGTTTAATATTTTTTTCACATGGGTATAATAATTTCCCACATTTATTAGTATAGATATTCACAGTATTATATTTTTTACTCGTTTTGTATAAAATTAGCACCACACTATACACACTTTGCTATTAGTTCTAATGTTTTTAAAATATTAGGTGTACGATGTTTGAAAAAAAGCAACAGAAAAAGATGTAGGACTGGGGACAGAGTGACGTATGTTTTATAAGCACTACTTGCAGACGCACGGCGAGATCGCATATATTGATGTCGCGTTTGTAATAAAATATTATATTCCAATTAATGTTAAACTTTTCTCATACGATAGATAATAGTTTCAAGTTTTTATTATATTTCGACATAAAAGTAGCTTATGATGATACGAAGTAGCAGAAGAGGCCGCGTTTTACCTAAAATTACAGAAATAAGACAAATTTGCAACTTTGTTTAACGTATAAGACACAGTCAGAAAACAGTAAATACATAGAAATAGCACAAACATCTTTATTCTGTACGATTTATTTGCCTTATTTATATAAACCCACAAATAATAAATAAAATCATCTACAATATTTAAAAAAAAAACCTAGTATAATTTTTACAGATATTGAAAATTTGAATAAACCTATCATCTTCCCTTGCATTTCTAGGGCTTTTTTAATTTATGCTATAATTAACTATGAATACATATCAATTACAATAAGCCTTCTTCTGTAGATTTCTAACCAAATTAAAAAAAAACGCTAAATGATATTCTATGTAGCTAAATATGTTTCATTAAATAAAGATAAAGCCAAACTTTAAATCGAAAGCCCTTAAAATACGGGTATAAATAACAATTTCATCGTTATTTTTCATCTTTTAAATACGAAAATTTATCTTTGAATTATTTATTGATGGCTGAATTGTTTCTTTTCGATTTCATAGTTCGGAAGATTCGTAAAGCGATTAGTAAAAATTAATTAAGTCTGAACAATACAGAAGCTACTCTAACTGTGTTGTCGGAGGAAGCTTTGATAAAATTGTATAAGTCTAGAGCAGAGTGAAGGTACTGTCGTAATAAGTTGAACAATAAACCTTTTTTATAACAATGTTACAACCAACTTGTACCTCAGTTTCTTATGAATATAGCGGTCTTAAAAATAGTCCTTTGTACGTTCTTACTTTTATCACTTTGTATTAATAATAGATAGAATTAACTACACTAAAATTAATTATCATTTTGACAAAATGTAACTAAATCATGTTAATTTTTTTCTATACTAATAACATTATATTTAATTAATAATATTCCGTTAATCACCTTGAACAAGCACATTATACGATTATAATATAATAATGACCAGATTGCATAGAAAGGAAGTATGTTGAAATGTTGGTTTTCGTGTGATGCGTGCATATGACGAGTAAAACGACGAGTGCGCTCACATGGGGGCGTAATGACTCGGTTCACAGCACATTTGCCAAGTGCGACATATTTATTAACCATGACAGGAACAATCACAACGGGCAAAGTAATCGCCACCGTTATGCTACATCGTCAAGTACACCATTCGGTCGCCCCGCCAAATAAAATAATACTAACCATATTTACATCAACAATGTAACTGGTAATCATCGATTTTCAAAACATCACTTTGAATATCTATAAGAGATGAATTTATTACGACTGAACGATTTATCGTTTTATTATTAAGCACTGAAGTTACAAAAGTTAGACGTAGGACAATAAATTTAAAATGTTTGTATTAAATTATTTTCTTACATTCTGGTTACCTATTTGAGATACTCAATTATTTACGAAATAACAAAATTATACAAATGATATAAATATTTTATAATTAACTACCTATTTTTCGTAAAATAATGTTACTTGTCATTTAGCTATAGGTTCAATTGTGGAAGATTCATAGAAATATGTACAAAAGTTATTACGTATTATATGAGTACCAGCGTGAGCAGAGAGGGATCAGGCACAGGTGCTCTGTGAAACACGGGAATAGAACACCACCAACATCCAATCACTAGGCTGCTCATAAGAATTTCTACATAAACACTCATTAATTTTACAGGCGAGACGTGGGATTTGAACCCGGCAACTCGGGATCTGCAAATTCTAAGCTAAACAACAAAATAGACTAACAATACAGTTTACGTATTTATTTAATTTGGTGTTTTTTTTTTAAATAATATTATACATAATAATAAATTATTAAACTAATATAATCTATATTGACAATTAGTCTTTATGTCTATAAAAACGATATTGAAGTTGCCCCCAATGTTTAAAAATTGGGTTGTCCATTTTCAACATCGATGTACCCAGGACAACGTTAGAAGCTCTGCGCATTCTACCCATTACAGACGATGAATGCTGATGACGAATATCTATATAAAAATAGGCAACGACAAAACCGTTCAGTGCCTTTTTCTTCTACAATGTCAGTCAGTTTGTCAACCAATTTTCTTATCTTATCTTCGAATACACATACAAATTCATAGTATATGATCAACTATGATTATTGTCAAATTTCGACTACTGGACGAACATTAGTACATGATTAGTTGTCAAACTAACAAAGCAATTCACAACCGCAAAATATTTAATTGATATATTTCATGTAAGCGAGAATTTGAAAGTATTAACGTTTAATGCCATAAGGCAATTATACGGTTTCGACCACAAGTAAGTACTTATTTATATTTACATTAAAATTTACCTGATGTCGATTGAGGTTAGCGAAAATTTATTGAGTATTATAAACACTATAATACTCAATAATTTACATGATTCTTTTTGTGTTTTAACGTTTTTAAAGCAGCTTTATAAGATATTTTTTATGTGTGGTTCCTGTTTTGTCGGTAGAAATTATATGATTACTATAATATTTGTGAACATATTTTGATTTTGGTCACGTGGTTTACTAATAACTAATGATATTATAAATTTTAAAAAAACGGTACGCAAATATCGAGGATTTAAATCAACTATGCTCGAGCTTAGATATTGAAGTACTTTATATATAGTAAGTCATTTGCCTCTACTCTAAGTAGTCAAAATAGTGCGGATACGAATGTCTTATCGGCAGTTCAAACTCAGACAAGAAGTACTAAATTTTCATGTACTTAGAGTGTATTTATAATGAGAAGTGAGGGGATGTGCTTCTCGAATAGAAATTTTCCAGAACTTTTTTAGAAGATAATTATGATTGGTATGGTATATGACTCAATCCTTCTTAAGAAAGAAGATTTTTACTCAGCTGTGAAATAGTTGCCGGTGAGCGGCAATTAAATTTACTATTCTAAGATTTCATTTACTAACGCAATATTATATTAGTTTCGATAAAATATACCGAGATTAATTACTGTGAATATAAAGGTAAAATTCACACGGACAGGTACGCCGCCCCGAGACCTTGGGGCTTAAAAAAATTTGGTTTTTTTTATACTCAAAAGATTTAATAAAATAAATTGAATATGAAATACAAAATAAATTGAAGTTGAAGGTGAACTGCTTGAAGGTGGTCTAAGTGTGTGGGGGCTAGAATAAGCTGATACAGCAGTAATATATCTATATGGGAGAATGAGAAGTGCTAAACAGGTACTTGAATCAGCAAACGCGTTGACTGATCAGGGTTGTAACAACACATTAAATTATAACTAATATAAAAATTTCCGCACAGCGATTATATCGTTTGTTCGTTAAAATAAATACTAAAATTACAATACTTTATAAGTGTTTTTCCATTTTATACCAACTTATTTTAGATACTCGATAAGGAATTAAATTAATTAATATATGTTACTTAATCTGCAATAAACTTATAGTTTAAGAAAGCACTAAAAATGGCGCTAAACAAAAAATCCTAAATATCGATTAATTTGTTCATTGTAAGTCTTTTTTTACCCTCTAAGTGTAAAATCATTTCGAGTGAAATTTAGCCGCCATCTTATAAGGCTATTATGCATAAATTGCAACAAAAGCGATGGGTTTTATGAGAATATATTATTATTTTTTATATGTAAATTTATTGCAATATTTTTTATATAAGCAATTTAAAAAAGTTACTATTTAGTCGACCGAACAAATTTTATTACCTGTAATATATATTCACTTCAATTAGTGTCTTCTATTGTGTGTTCTCCAACCATATTAAAATTAAAAATAAATATTATATTTTTAAAAAAATGGCCACTTTTGTGCTTTGTGACGAGATTTATTTATTCTAAGTATTATTTCATTAGATACAAAAAATATTAATTAACAAAAAAAAAAAGCTTTAACTTTGATACATGATACTTTGATAGCTGTGTAATACAATCCCAATAATATTAAAATGCAAATGATAATCTTATTAATCAGAATTGCTTAGTAGTATGTAGGTTAGTTACTTAGCAGTATCTATTAATAGTGTTAGATATTCAAGCGTAATAGCGGTAAGATCAAATTCTTAGAGTCATTGCATTCTTTTCATATCAAAAATGAAAAAAATATGGTATATTTAATTATATACAATATTTTTTTTTTTTTTTTACAATAAAACCTCTTTTCAAACCGTTAGGCTTACAATGCGTGGCCATCGTGACGGCAAAATGTTGACGTGTTCGGAATTCAGCCGTATATCAATCTGCTTATAGGACAAAAGAAGAACGATCCATCGGACACGTCACTCACCGTACACTCGTACAGTTTTAACTGTTTTCCATAGTACAGGAATCATAAAACCCAGATAATAAAAATAAAGCATGAGTGAACAATTGAAAACTGTTTCCGCGATGAACAAGCTATATATCGGTAATCTTCCGACCGAAGCTGATGAGGAAGCAGTACGGCAGTTGTTCGCGGAGCATAACTTGACGGTTGCAGAAATCTCGGTCAAACGCGGAGGTTACGCCTTCGTTGACTTCCCCGACCAGTCAGCTGCTGACCGAGCCATCGATAAACTACATGGTAATTTTATGACTTTCACAACGTACAATCTAATGTTATAACTGCAATGCTTAATAAAACAATAATGAAAATTGTTACAAATTCAAGTTTTTATTCTTAGGTTACTCTTACTGCGGACTGCCTCTGGTAGTGGAGCCTTCCGTTGCGAACAAAAAAATGTAAGTTAAAACAAGTCCAATATTATAACATATAACTACAACATACCTAGCTGTTAAAAATTCTGTTTCATGGAAATAGTAATATTTATTTTTATATAAGTAATTAAAAATATAGTTACTTGACTAAATACTTTTAAATATGAAAGTGAAAAAGTTTTATTGAAGAATTATTAATGGTTTTGAAATCGTCAATTTAAACTAATTAAAAAAAAGTAATCAAACCATATTTTATTTTAAAAAATAGCGACGCTAAAAGTTGTTGTTAACAACTGTATGAACCAACGTTTGTTATAAGATATAAAAGTGCAACTTAGGTAATTGGAGAAGATGAGTCAGTTGTTTTGGTTTTCGATGCGGGTCGCGGACTGAGAAAGACTATACAAGCAGTGTTACCAGCTTGGGGTATTTACCCTCAAAGGTAACAGATTAAATTTTCCCATTTTTGCACTTTTGAAATAAAAATAATACAAAGTTACAGGGTACTGAAGTGAAATAATTTAGTAAAATAATCATTTTCTTAATAGCTTCAAATATATCATTATATATATACATCTAATATATAATTCTTAAAAAAAACTAGTATAGAGGATTTGATTAAGCTTTTAGGGGTAAAATAGATAAGAGATTGAAAACACCTCATACAAGATGCCCGCAGGCATCTCGATCATTTTGCTGTTCTCGGCGAGTTTCGGAGAAGGTCGTATGTTTACCTGCTCCGATTTTAAAAACGCATTGTCCCCGCTTAAACAATGCCTCAATGGAGCCCAGAACTCTCAAGAACCGACGCTCTAGCTCTACTATAAACATTTTACACGTGGCAATTTCAGTTTGTGTTATATTCATTCATTTATACGAATCTTGTGTATACTGTTTGGAATCTATAAATATAAATAAAGGTGTGCATCAGGATGTCTGTACAACGTGACATATCAGCATTAAAATATGAACCCGTATTCAGTCCATATTTAGTACTATTTAATATATTTGTTTAAAAATTTGGTGCTTATGGTATTTATTATCAATTAAATTTTATTTTAAAAATGGCCACTCATTCTGATGTCAAGATGACTGGCCGATTATGATTGTCGCAAATTGGCTCCGTATTTTGCATTTGTCTCCCGATTTATCCCATAATTGAATAAAAAAGTACGGGCAGAACAACTGGCCATTTTTATTAAAATAAAATTTCATTGATAACGCCATAGGTATCAAATATTTAAGCAAAGGTACTAAGTATTTACAGATTCTAGGTCCATATCTTTACGCTGATCTGTCATTTTGTACAGTCATTCTGATGCACACAAAATAAAGCAATAAGTTTGATTGTCTTTTTCATATTATCATCATCATATAATTATATATCTTAATTATATTTCTTAATGTGAACTAACTTTGATGTATATTTAAACGTTGTATTTGCGAAATATTGAATGCCTACATAAACACTTGCGAGGCAGGTACTCATTTGGTAGGAATGTATGCAGGCTTTACAGTTAAGAACCGACGGCAAACTTGATAAGTAACAATTTTTTAATGCAGATTATAGCAAATAGATAGTTTAGGAAATTATATTAAATTTAATTAAATGACTATGGTTATTTGACATTATAGTTATTTGAATTTCAATTTTTTTATATAAAACTCTTAAGAAACTTCGTTTAAAACATTCAATTAAACATACTTTTAAGGATAAATTATATATAAAGGCAACTCCTACGAATGAAATGATTTTATCTTGAAAAAAAAAACATTTAGGCCGAGATTAAAGTTATTTATTATAATATTGATACATGTATGAGTGAAATTGTAGTAATGGCGTGCAAATGTCGCAGAATTGATAAATACAAAAAAAAAAAATATATGATAAATATAAAAGGTTTACGACGCTACAGAAACCCAAGGTCCTAATTTGCCATATATGAGGTTTTGTAATTCAAGACACCTTTGATATAAAGGTCTCTTGAATAACAGAATCGGCAAACCTAGTTTGTGATTTTCGTTATTCAAAACAAACAATATTTTTTTACGTTTTATATACTCTATTCAAGTCGAAGCCTATTCTAATTTTAAGTATCGATTACAAAAATCAGAATTTGCGTATAAATTTTAAGTTTCATCGAATTAATATTAATTCAATTTGATCTCTTAAAATATTTCTAATTATTTGGTTCGCAGTGTGAACGTGCCAAATTTACAAAGTGCAAGCGCTATCCAGTTGAAAGAGACCACCAATGACTCTTCGAATGCAGGGGGCGGAGGTTGGCGGTGAGTATACTTACATTTACAATCTTAAAACGTCATCGTAATTTTTGTCGTACCTAGTAAAGAAGGCTAGTATACCGAATGAATAATTTTTGTTTGAACTTGGTGCTCAAGCTCTATCTAGCGCTAGGACTTGTCTTGATTACGTCTGTGAAAACCAGGCCAAGTACGAAGCGTGGTCCAGATCAACCGGTGGGAGACAGGCAACCACCCTTCGCGAAAACTACGGCGGCTCAATTGACCACTTGTTGCGCGCTCGCTCGCTTGCTCTCTCTGAACTTGTTGCAGTTCACTTTTACGCTCGGTTCTACGCATTCTTTGATTGTTAATACTAAATAGACTGAAGGCGACTTTTACCATCATTTGAATTCGTTTAGTACTCTTTTGAGCGAGCTTTTATGATACTACATAGCATAATTTTAGTTATACATTCATTCAAATCTTTTACAATATTCATAATTTACTTTAATTCTAAGATGTTATTTGAAACAAATAATCTCTGGGGATGGTTACATTGATAATTTAAATTAAAAAAATTGGGATTATAATAAAATAGAATTAATTTTTAAATGAAAAACTTTAATCGATGACTATATTAGTGAAATTCAATAAGATATTAAACACTGCAATGCCGTGATTGCGCGATTATTAAAGTAGAACGAGTCAGAGCTCGTCCAAGGAGGTATTAGAACGCTCGCGGCGCCGCATATAACAAAAACATGCTCACAAGTTCTGAGAAATACTTGCACTTCACCGTTTTGTAGAGGGAATACATGCGCACTAGTCATTTTCCTTGAATGCCTCTAAGCTGGCAACAAGTTTCTAAAGGGGTTTTAGTTCTCTACACGTGTTCTCGGCAAATGTTAAGTGATCGTTGCAGATGTGATATCGGTGTGTACACATACCGCGCCAACCGGCTCATATCTACGCCCTTTTCCGCTGAGTCTCCCCCCGCGCCTGCTCCCTTCGCGGCGACCCTCACCTCGCGGGAACGTAGCGTAAGATCACAAATCAGTAGGGGTAGCTCTTTTGTCATCTTTCAACTGAATTTAATTTAAAAAGTTAGGACCGTTGCGGGATAGCTGTCAGGTTTCTCTTTTGTTATATTGTGCTGGGTACTCTTATCTAACGGTTAAATGTATTCCAATCTTTTTATGCCCTATAGATGTACAGCTTTCGTCTTAGCATAATAAAATATCTAATGGTCTCACGTTCGTTACGCAAGGGGATTTGCCAGGTTTGATTCCCATTATTATGTCGCTAAAGCGGTTAACGTGTGTATTTATAAATCTTTTATTAGAATATAAATAAAATAAATATCGACATTGTTTGACACACATTTGCGGGCAGTCAGCGTAAAAATTTGTGAATTAGTCGTAGGGTACGATCGTAGTGAGCGTAGTAAAATGGTGTGCTACAATAGTAAAGGCGGAGGGCGGCCGGGCGTGGTAGTGACATGGGATGAGGACGGGGGTTTCGGGCGAGTCGGGCTCGCTGCCATGTGACGCATCTTGCGATCGATGCCAGCAGTCACGCTGTACCGGCTGGCTCCCCACCGCACCGCCACCATGCCGCCGCGGCCGCCTTTGCAGATGCCACCCAGACTACCCAGCTTTGCTTGAAACTCCCACTACAATTCAATTTGTGGTAAATTTCTCATTCAGCTACTCTTATGTCATTATTAAAGTATCGCAGTAGAGCACCTGTGGAGTTCCAACTACACATTTCTAGTATGTACTTACATAATATTACCGAGTACTGGAAAACATTTTTTTTTTAATTTTATTTCAAGAATAGTGTTGCATTAAAAAATAATACAAAATAAATTCACGTAACGGTTTTTTCCCACCGCACTTAGGTAACCCAAATCATTCTTATCGTCACAAGGGTAAAAATAAAATGCGAAGCTTAGATCCGTCCCTAAATTCTGCAACAGTTCTTATTGTTATAAAGCGCTTTCTGATATTCATTGTCAAATATTGCGCATCTGTACTTAACCAAAATTGACACCTGCCGATGTTACGCTATGGTCAATTTGACGTCAAGATTTGAATGTCCATATTATTATCATTTATTAAGATCCTATAATATTAAACTTATTTATGTAGAATGGCTTCTATTCATTGTTTATTACTATAATTTTATAACTATCCTATATCTAATGAAATTATTCCTCACTACCTAACCTAATTTACGAGCCTAAATTTACCCTCGCATTTACCAGTATACAATCTCATTGTCATGGCATTGTCATTGTACAATTTTTTTAAAGCGACTCCTGTACTTTGCTGCTCCCCTGTAATAAGTATAACGTAATTGTGAGGCAGCCATATGTCATTGTTAATGTGTGTTTCAGAAATAAATGAAGAGACTCAAGTAATAATTTTCTCATGCTCTAATATCGACTATTGGCATAAAAGTTAACAATTAAGTTTGGTTTTGACATAATACATAATACGGTCAAAAGATTTCAGTTGAGTTACACAACCGTCTGTGGTGTGTCTTAGAAGAAGGTTAGACATTCTACTTCTATTAGTATTATAAAGAGAAATAAATTATAAAAATATCAATGACAACTGAAAGTTTATATCATGCCTAAAAGCACACTAAAGTTTAAGTAGTTAAATCGATGCTTTTTCGCTTTTGCTTTCTACACGCACGTGCTCAACAGCGTAAAACCAGTTTATACGAGTATGTGCGAAATGATACTGGAGCGTGTAATTCAAGCGTTTAAAAAGAAAACGACTTGCCCTAAATACATATCACATTCAGTTTTTTACTGTTTCTGTCAACGTTTTTAAATATATTATTTTAAATCGTATATACACCTTAAAAAAGTCTAAGCGACATTAATTACTTTGTATTCTAGAATGGTTTTTCAGATTATAACAACATTTATTAAATAATAAAATAATACACTGTTTTATTATTTAAAAAATAAATTAGGTGTCTTATTGATTGTAAAACAAAACAATGACTTTTTTTAATTGTTCTTTTAATAACGTAAGTTAACAATATTATGTGTATAGTACACATCATATTGTTCTAAAACATCTAAAACATAATACAAACTAAGGTACCTAAGCAACGAAAGATTTTTTAGAAATCAAATTAAATTGCCAAGGAAAATTCGTTTATTGTAAAAGAATGAGGTAATTTAATACAAAGTGTGACATCCTCCGTGGTTCAAAACTTGTCGGCACCGATTATTCATAGAATCGATGAGTCTGTTTATCTTATCCGGCAAAAGCTCCCAATGGAATTATAGCAATTTCTTCGGTTGTTGTCACTCTTTCCTCTAAAACACGTCTCCTTAGCATGTCCCATGCGTGCTCGATGAAGTTGGTTCAATTGACATCGCTCCATGACGTAAAGAATGTCTCAAAATTTTGTTGAAAACTCGTCGAATTATTCAGAAAATTATAAAATCTGACTAAATACCAATTTAACAATGAAAACACATTTAAATTCGAACGGATGCAATTCACTTTTAATTTTGTGAAAAAACAAAACATGTTCATGATACATCAAAATGTTTCTTTTTACGACCAGCCAGTAGGTTACCGGGAACAAAAAAGGTGTCATACCTACCATTGGTAAGAAAAGATATAATAATTGATCCAAATATTAGGTCCTTACATATGAAATTAGCGTTTTGTCATACTGACCACTTTCATCTGAAATATCTCCTCTTTGGTTAAGAATTCCAAATTCAAATTTATAAATTCATTTAGCTGGTACATTTGAGTTTTAAAAAGAGTCATTCATTTGTTTTTTCCTCATTATTTTTTTCTTTGGCGTCGCTTATTACCGCACAATGGAAAACATGAATTATCGGTATATTTACGAGTACGAGTTCTACCGTGGCACCAGAGCTGCAGAAACAGCTCGAAGGATTAATGATGTATACGGCTCTGGTGTCGCAAAAGAAAGCACGGTACGTTTTTGGTTTCAACGTTTTCGTTCTGGAAATTTCGACCTTCAGAACCAACCCCGTGGACGGCCGGAGACCAAATTGGAAAATGAAGAATTAAAGGCTATTGTGGAAGCGGATCCATCACAAAGCACCTCAGAGATAGCTGCAGGCTTCGGGGTAAGTGATAAAACGGGAAAGTAAAAAAACTTGAACGATGAGTACCTCATGAATTGAGTGAATCGAACTTGCAAATACTTTGCTCAACCAATATAATAATGAAGGGATTTTAAATCGAATCATTACTTGTAATGAAAAGTGGTTACTGTACGATAATCGGAAGCTCTCGTCGCAACGGCTGAACCCTGGAGACCCAGCCAAATGCTGCCCTAAACGAAAATTGACTCAGAAAAAGTTACATGTGAGTGTTTGGTGAACTAGAGCCGGTGTCGTTCACTACAGCTTTCTAAAATCTGGCCAAGCGATTACGGAAGATATCTATTGTCAGCAACTGCAAGCCATAAAGGAAGAACTAGCTGCTAAACAACCGAGATTGGTCAATCGCTCTAGGCCACTGCTGCTTCACGACAACGCAAGACCACACACTGCACAACAAACAACCACTAAGTTAGATGAGCTACAATTGAAATGTCTGCGACATCCACCGTACTCCCCGGACCTTGCTCCAACAGATTGCCTTTTTTTCCGGAATTTGGACAACTTCTTACAAGGAAAAAAATTCAACTCCGATGCGGCAGTCCAAACCGCCTTCAAGGAGTTTATTGATTCTCGCCCCCATGGTTTTGTGGTTGGTTGAACTACCTATGAGATGGCAAAAGTGCATAGATAACAACGGTGCATACATTGATTAATTAAAAAAACATTTTACAAAAAAAAAATTGACACTATATTCCTTCCGTACAAAACGCCAATTTCATATGTAAGGACCTAATAATTTGTAGAATCTATAACATGATGATGCATTCTGTTTACAGTTTTTGGATGAGCGTATATACAAAGATTTAAAAAAATCAATTACATATTTTATACAATCAAATTATGCATTTAAAAGATAGGTATTTTCATCACAATGACGTTTGTCGCAAATTTAATTATATTAGATATATTCGATTACCGAAATTTACTGGAATTACATTACGAAATGAAAAAAACCACATTTTGTAAGAAAGTTATCAATAACTAATTTGAATCCTCACAAGTAAGCTTCAAAGCTTACTTGTGAGGATTCAAATTATGTAGATTCAATTAATTTAGATTTTTCTGAGGTTTCAAGGAGTCTATTACAAAAAATATATATATAAATTTATTACTCAAGGATACCGATCAACGGTATCAAAATTGTTCAATTTACACTTAAAGTAGTGTCATCTCCTACATCATGTTTTTAGCTGTGTCGTCAAGTGACATCTGTTGGGCGGCATGCATTATCATTATAACATAACTAGCACTTCGCTGCGACTTCGTCCGCGAAAATTTAAAAACTGTTATATAATGTAATAAGTAAATTAGTATTTACACGTCAACCTTAATTATCAAACCATTTAAATGGATCAGGATTAATATCATCATACCCCAATATCAAGACTATTCGATTCCACCAGTATTTGAACTTAATAATTTAAACGAAAACTTTTATTGTGGCTTAACTATAAAAGTTAGGCAAATACTATCGCGGTCTTTTTGTGAGCAATCATGAGTACTATTAATATATAGAACATTATTTTATACATCATCAATAGTTTTCACAGCGCACGCCAAATAATGACTTTTATAGGCAACATTTTGATACCTTGGGTTATATTGTTCCATTTTAAGTAGGGATCTCTAATTTTTTGGAAAATATAACTTATGTTACTCGGTAAAGATGTAGTTTTCTAATGGTGAAAGAATTTTAAAATCGGTCGAGTAGTTTTTGATTTAAATCGTATCAAACAAAAATCAAATCTTTTCTCTATAATATTAGTATAGATATCGATGCGCCTTTCCCCCCACCCCCGCAGCGTCACCCGCGGGGCCACCCACACCGCATTATTTTATTATTGCATTATTTTCTTTAGACTGACATTTTTAAATTCGTTATATCTTTTGAGTGGAATGTCCGATTTTAATAATTTAAAAAGTATTTTACATGTATTGAAACGGTCTTTAATAAAATATCATTTAATAGGATAAGGATTAATACAGAGGTATGAATAATATGGTTTGATTATTGTCAGCACTTTTATCAACTTTTAAAATGTAAAAAAGTAGTTATAGTGGCATAACTACAGTAGTTGGACATATGGTATTGCGGCCTTTTTTGTAGATATTGATACGTTCTATAATACTGTAAAACATTTTTTGTTCTACCATCAATAGTTTACGCAGCGCACGCGATGACAGATTTTTTATGACTAATTTTTTCACACCTTGGGTTATATTGTTGCATTTTTATTAGGGACCCTATGTTTTTTGAAAATTTAATATAGCCTATGTCACTCAGTGAAGATGTAGCTTTCTAAAGGTGAAAGAATTTTTGAAATCGGTCCAGTAGTTTTTGTGTGAAAACATTATAAACATACATACAAAAATACAAATGTTTACTCTTTATAATATTAGTATAGATTAATATTAAACTATGCTTAAATTATTTGTGTCAACGGCTAATAAACAATTAGCTATTGTCTCATTTCTGATTTTGAATTAATTACGACAGATTAACAGACGAACGAACGAACGACGAATTGGCAGATGGCAGAACAAGACAAGGTTCATAGTTGTATAATTTAATTTGTAACAATCCCATAACCTAAGAAATCATTACCTAAATATTTTTTTGTTTGCGGCACGCGACACCTTGATTAACACGTATTTGTGTATATAAAAAAAGGTTGAGTGTATTGCTCTAGATAAATCGGTATATAAATCATTATGAATAAAAAGTAGAAAACCATAAGACATAATAAATTAAAAAGGAAAATGTTAGTTACTATTTAAAATTCATACAATAATATAATGATATTGGTTGAAGCGATTTGGTTACATAGGATACTGTTTCGTAATCAACGCTGATTTCACGATACGTGTTGAGGGAGGGGGTAGTTGGGAGAGTGAGCGCATTCGCGGCCTACGTGTGACGTGATATGGCCTAGGTCCTTCCTATTAGTTAGTGCGTAAGCGTCCCCGCCCGGCCCCCACCTTATGTATATACTTTGCGCCCCTTGTGTAGTGTAGTGCTTTTATATACGTCCACTTGTAGTGCATATATAATAAAATATATTTAGATTTTTCAACTGCTGTTTATTATAAATAAAGTATATAAATACTTTATTTTTTGAATAATTATCTTGCCTAAATAAATATATCCACTTTATTGCAAGTCATTATTTTATACAAGTATAATTAAGATATTTATTTAAATAAATATATATATTTACGAGAATTTAAGGATTTTCTTTGGAAGTTATTGAAATGTTTTTATTCGGCTTAAGTATCTTCTGTTATCGCTAATCCCGTCTATTTGTCACTCCATCGCTTTTAATCCCCATTCAATTCAAAAGCATTCCTCGAATAGCTAACAATCTATATATATACTACTATATAAATCTATTGGCTCTGTCTGTATATATATTTTTTCACCTTATTTTGTGATAAGTAATCCTTTTATGATGCAGTGATTCACATTATACTATTTTTTCATTTTTGTCTGTCTGTATGTCTCCTTATAACTCAAGAACGGCTTGACCAATCTTGATGAAAATTGGTACACACAAAGAACATGTGATGGCGCAAATGATAGGCCATATATAAGATCGGTAAACACTACATATGTGTGTGTGTGTGTGTGCGTATGTGTTATTATAGTAATAAAATAATTTATTGTTTTTATTAATTATACGCGGGTGTAGCCGCTTGGCACAGCTAGTAAGTAATAGTACTAACTATTGATTGCCGTATTCATTCCAAGATCAACCGGACATGGCGGACTATAGGCAGCAAATTGTTATGTCGAAACTTTATCATGTAACGTTTTCATAGTGCCTTTCATATTTAAGGCTACCTTGTGACCTTTAATTAAATTCAGTCATATGAGCTTGTTTGCGCGTTGCCTGTCTGGCTTTGTCATTTTTTGCTTTTCTCCTTTTTTTTTAAATAATAAGATATAAACAAATAATACAATAATAATGAAATTAGTACCAACCCCAGCTATCTCTTCGCCCCTACTCAGTTATTGTACATCTTTACACGCGCGCCGCCCCTCTTCATTTTTCTCATTCACACATTTTATCATGGTTAAAAATACTGGTCCAAATTACAAGTGCATTTTTTTTTTAATATTATAATAATTATATCACGTCAATGTCGTCGTACACGTCAATTATTAATGATGTATTAACGTCTTTATTTCGACTAGTGTTCTGCCGGTGGCCGAATTCGACCATAATTATTATTGTAAATTTGAGGAAAACGGACATAAATTAGCTTGATCCGAATTTTTTTCTACTCTTATTTTCAATTTTTTTTTTATTGATAACAAACACTACTATGATTTTTTGTTGATAAGCTCATCATTAATTATAATAAATAGTTAACAAATAACGGAGAAAGAGTTACGAAACAGTTTTAGCTTTGCTTCTTCGTAAATAATTGGCACCGTGTGAAACGAAGATCCCTCACGGACTTTGTGGAATATACATCATAGACCGACAGCTTTAACAGCATTCATCTAAAACAGTAAATGCATTTCGCGCTAACTGCGAAGACTTAAGTCACGTCTCACAAAAACTTACAAAATATCAACATATCTATAATGTTGATATTTTACATTATTCCGTTCAGAGACTAAAAGCTAAAATAAAGCAGTATTTTCATAGCAACCAGACTTGTGATTACTGCGCTTTTCATGATGAAACAAACAATTAAAGATAACTTTGTTATATTAATGTTTTTGTGTATGAGATACTAATTAGTATGAATAAATTTCAATAAAGTTTATTAATATACTATATTATCTGCTAAAAGTCACTCATAACAATTTTATTTTATATATCTTCTATCAATTACAAGTAACATTTTCATCTTTGGGGACAAGAAAAAATGTAATACGGTACCGGACGAAAGAAACATCGTCAACAATTATTAATAAGTTATTTGTATTTATAATACTAGCTGTGGCGCGAGGCTTCACCCGCGTATATTAATAAAAAAATAATAAATTATTTTATTACTATAATAACACACGCGCACACAGGTATTCACACACTCACACACACACCCACACACACACATATGGCTACTAGTAAAGAAATACGTAATTCTTTGTGTGTACCAATTTTCATCAAGATTGGTCAAGCCGTTCTTGAGTTATAAGGAGACAAACAGACAGACAGACAGACAAAATGAAAAAAATAGTATAATGGGAATCACTGCATCACAAAACGATTACTTATCACAAAATTAGGTGTAACAAAAAATGTACAGTCAGAACCAATAGATTTTTATAGTAGTATAGATAGAAAGTAATATTTAATTGATATAAAGATGATGAAATTCATTACATATTATCATTACGCAAAGTCAATTTTTCCTATAAGCCTTGAATATATACCATTTTCTGCGCAATGTTATATTTGTAATGAAAATGAAACACGAGATTAAATTAATTGGTTATTAGAAAAAACAGGAAAAAATAAAACTAGAATATTATTTCACAACATTCGTCGAGATATTCAATTTACGGTATAAACAAAAATCTAATTTAAAAAAAACGTTTTAGCAAAGCACTATTAAAATAATTTTTGTCTCGTCTAGTTTACATTTCGAATATAAAACGCTGGAGGAAATGTTATGAAAACCCTTTTTTGTTTTGTAGGTTTTTTTAATTGTCATAGGTCTGCGTTTGAATCTGTCTTGAAATCTTCTTCAAAGGACCGTCACTGCAGCAACAACAATGCAGCCATGCTAGCCTGCATTATCGAGCTACTTATGCCCCTGAAAAAAGCGAACAAACAAAATAAACATGATTGGCAGGAAAATCTGTAAATAATTCAATCATTTAATAACATGATCACTATCCACTTTCAAAATGAATTGTACATTTTTTTTTTCCAAATAAACCTTTTTTGTATCTTTCTATAGATTTATACTTACATAAGAAAATCATAATTTAAGACTCGACGGATATGGCAAGTGATAATGGCAGTCCTCGCCTGCGGCTCATACTTGCTCTACTCATCGAGCCTATTGAATTACCTACATTTCCGGCCTCCGTGGTTATATGTATACTATATCTATCGAATAGCAAAAATATCATCTTAAGATTCTATTAGACTTCTATCAGACTAGACCAAACGTAATATGAATGATTTTTAATAAATCTAAACAAATTCAAATGTTCACCGAATCTCCTTATCACTACTTCCAAAGTGTGGGGGGTTCATCGTTTTCTATTCCTGGCCTTCCCGGCTTTTGTACATGTTAATTTTCTATAGCTTTTTCCAATAGTGGGTTGAAGTTATAGGTTTCTTAGCTGTATCTCTTTAGTTATAGTCTGCTTTGATTGCTTTTGTTCTATCTAATTATATCATAGTACCCACCTTAAAGTTGACTATAAAAATAGTTTGTAACATTCCACAGATTGGCACATTGGTGTCATTTTATTAAGTCTACGTAAATATTTAAGGACTAAGTCGAACACAAAACTAAAATAAAATGAGGTGGCCAAAAAAGTACATTCCACGCATACATAAATAGTAAATATATTGTGCAATAAAAATTGAAATTAATTACTACGTAGTTTTTAACCTCTCTGAACTTCTGAACTTATTTCAAAATATTATATAATGCAAGATGAATTTTAAGTACTGTTTGTCAACTTCCACCATAATGGACCACAGAGAAAGATAAATACTAAAGCCATTTTACATTTTTTATAACAAAATCATAATCTATACTTATTGACAGCGATCTTATTAAAGGATTTTATGAAAATGTTTACGTCTATTCTGTTGTAATACCGAGTTTTTTGAGTTTTTTTATTTATAGCAATTTACTTTTTCCAATATTCACGAATATAAAACACCGCAACTCATTGGCGTGAATTAAATTTGATACCTATGCAAACCGCCACACCTTACAGAAATCGGCCATGTCCTTTAATTGCTTAAAATCACTTTCGTTCTGTAAAAAATCTACAAAACTAAAATGTTTCTAAGATCTAATGAATCTATCGACCGAACGCAGATATTTCTTTTTCAGTTATAAAATTAAATTGTGAACCATCGAAATGAAATTTATGGGAATATAGCAAAATAATTAAATTTCATTCAAAATATGGAAATTAAAATTTTCTACCAAGCAAACAGGAAGATATGGTTGGGAAATTAGATGAAGCGGTCGTTGGTCCATCAAAGTGCAGGGGTAGCCTAGGGAGAGAAGCGACAGTGCCCTGCAATACTATATGCAGCCACGCCGACCGTTGACACAATTACCTTGTCGGAAATCAGTCGTCGCGATGCGACGTCGGCTTAAATTTATTATAGCATATAATATAAATGTTATCATAAATCTTGCAGGCATTATAAATAGTGTTAAATTTTGTTTTTTCATATTTATATAAACCAGCCTAAGGCTACCTAACTGTGGTTAAATTATATTACTTTGACGTTTCAACTTCCTATCCAAATTCTAGTCAAAATACTTGTTTAATGTACTTACACGTATCTTTTTAAATATTTTTTTCAAATTAGCATTTTATTTTAAAATATGAATCTATGTTATTTATTAAACCTATATTTATATTCTCAATGTTTGGGGGCGTGTGTGTGTTTGGATGTAGTTTATAATATCGAATATAATGACGAATGTGAATTATTAAAAAAATCACTAAAATTTCAGGTTAGGTAACAGGAAGATAATAAATATCTTTGCCAAGCATATATCATATCTTATATCGATAAGCGGTAGAAGAAAATTTTACATATGTGCAAGTAAGTACCTAAACGTTGAAAGATGCAGCCTTGGTATTTATTTTGTCTACCTTGTAAACCTATTCGACTTGGTATTCAATATTGGGTAACACCACACCACAGACACGGCCCTAACTACCAAGGTCAGCCGTTAGTTGTCTCTATCTAAGATTGGACCTAAAAATAAACCGATATGAAACAATCGGTGCTTTTTTGTTTTTAAAACGCGTTCGGATTTAACCTTTATATAGAAATGTGGCCTTCACCGTGGATTAAGTCGAATGATGCATAGCTATACGTAAATTTAGATGTACTGGTAGCAAAAATTAAAAAATAAGTTTATTAAAAAAAGATTAAATTAAATATAAAGTTACGTAATTCCGTATTATTATTATTATTCCGTCAGTATTTACCTTTTTCACCAATTAAACTATAATATATATTGTTTGTATACTTTTTTAAATATTCTATATGAAAACATTTGTCCTCTTTTTGAAGCCTCCCCAACGGCTTCCTCACCGTTTGAGGAGAATGTTTGAAGCTTTGTCAAATTTTAGGTGAAATGTTTTTTCTCACTAAATAATTATGCGAGTCTAGGGTCGCTATGATCAAAATTCTTGTATTATTGTTATTATTAATTACTGATTTGTGTTGAGTATTATTATTATTATTATCTTGTCAGTATTAAATTCCCATTGTAATTTAATATAAAGATTGTGAAGAAAATTGATTTTATATAGTGTTACCTACACGATACAAAATCAGTTTTTAATTTGAAAAATTGCTTATTGTCAAGGCAACTTCAAAGAGCTTTATGATCTATTGAGAGAAATTAAAATGTTTATGTACCTACATACACACACACACACGGTCCTTGACATTATGTAAGATACTTCACTGCAATCGTTTTTATTTTGAAATTAAACAATAAATAGGACAACAACATTTTCAACGATTTATCATTTATTAGAAAAAACAATATCAATCCCATTACACAAGTGCAGTTTCAATATTACAATACGGACAAACATTTAAATCAGTTTTAAGGTATGAACAATAATGGTCAACTAATTAGAAACAACAACAAAAAATATAAAAAACAATATTTTTTTAAGTATTAGTAATTAGTATTGTTATTTACGAAATAGCTACTATCCACAGTCTTACTAATAGTTATAATTAATATTTAGTGGCGTATCCCTTATTTTCAATAACAGCAATGCAACGACGTGGCATTGATTCAATCAATTTCATACATTTTTCTAGGGAGATTGAATTACATGCTTCAACAAATGCTTCATATAGTTCGTTTTAACTGGTGTTACGTTTGTTTGAGACTTTCTTTTTAACAATATACCAGAGATTTTCTATCGGGTTTACATCCGGACTATTTGCTGGCCAGTCTAAAACGGATATACGCTGTTCGCTAAGGAAACATTTGACGTTATTGGCCGTGTGTTTAGGGTCATTGTCATGCTGAAAGATCCAGGTTATATTTGAGTAGCTATATTATTGCATGATTATTAATTATTGAATGTGTATATTTTTTACGAACATTTGTACGTTGAAGTTATACTTTCTTTATTCATAAGAAGTGTTACTAATTATATGACCACCACTGTATATTTATTTATAATCCACTGCACCTTCAATCTTCCGAACGGGTCCAATGTTACCGCCACCGTGCTTGACTATACTCCTTGTGTGTTTATAATTAAAAGCATTGCATACAGAGAGTCTAACATAGCGCTTTCCATCGGAATTTACCATATTTAGTTTTGTTTCATTTGAAAATAACACTTTTTTCTATTCTCGTACCGTCCAATTAACATATTTTTTAGCGAATAATAATCGCTTCTCTCGGTGTTGCTTGGTAAGAAGCGGTACCTTTCGAGAGATTCTTCCAAACAATTTAGCTTCCACTAATCTTCGGCGTATCAATCTTGACGAGATGTTTCTCGGGTCATCAGGCGAAAACACTTTATTTTTAATCTGGTTGGAGCCTTTACTTGGGTCTTTTTTAGCAACACGAACGATTAGCGTATCTTCTCTGGGAGAGGATTTTCTTGGCCGAGCCTTTCTAAGAGCATTTCCAACAGTTCCATGTGTTTTATAATGATCAATTGCATTAAAACCTTTCTTAACAGAACAATTTAAATGCTCAGCTATTCTTCTGTACGTCCACTTATGATCTATATATAAATTAACAATGATTTGCCTAGTTGACGCGTCACTACTTTTATTTTTGCCCATTTTGAGCAAAATAAAATTCAAATTAAATTTTGAATTGCTGCCAAAATAATAGAAAAAGAAATGTTATTCTCCAATTTCAAAAAAAGAACGAGTTGTAGCTTTTTTAAATGTTTCTAATTAGGCGTCCAAGAGGCCAGTAACAGAAAATACACTCCTACATGTGTAAGACTCATTTTGTAATTAAAAGTAAGATATGTTTTATATTTTATGCATTTAATAAGTTTTTTATTTGAGTAGCTATATTATTGCATGATTATTAATTATTGAATGTGTATATTTTTTACGAACATTTGTACGTTGAAGTTATACTTTCTTTATTCATAAGAAGTGTTACTAATTATATGACCACCACTGTATATTTATTTTACTACATTATATGTTTTCCTAAATGCTTCAAATTTTTTTAACAATAGCTAGTGATATGTTTGAAATACTCCAATACGAATATTTAAAGTTTGATTTTTTGGAGTATCAAACAGCAGTCCGAATATTCAGAACTTGGTTGTAATAAAGTTTATTGGTAATAGCACCTTTTTGAAGTGTCTTTAAATAGTCAGTCATACAAAACTTGCGTTACTTGTTTATTAAAACAGATACTAAATTAAAAAAGTAATTGTAATGTTGTAAAGAAATGAAGTGAAGTACATACGTCGCATAAAGGACTTAATAATTTGAATTTCGGACGCAGATTATTTATGTAAGGTGGGTTCGGAACTGTTTATCGAAATCCACAAATTTTAATGTTAATTAAAGCTGATCCTAAGGTCCTCTTTTTCTCCTTTTCTATTTTGTCAAACAGATCTTTGGAGCAGGAGTTTCTCTGCAATTAATTGCTTTTCTTCTAACTAGAACTGTTTTAATATTTTTAACTGGTGTCGGCATAAAATATTAAAACTCTATCCTTTTTATTTGAGCGACAGACACATTTTCGTCATCATCATCCAAATTAGAACTACCGTAAACGATGCGGTAAAACCTTCCAGAATGTCTGTTTCGAGTATATTCAATAACTGTTGTTGATGTCGATGGTTTCTGAATATTCTGTCAATAAGGAAGCAGCAAAAGCTGTTTCTGGAATTGCTCGTAAATTCAATGGATACAAACCAGTCGCTTTAAAGCCAAACAAAAAAAGGAGGATAATAAGGCCTACGATTCAATTTGGGGTAGGCCTTAATGCCCGCTGATACCATATGTAAATAAATCATTTTAAGAATAATGATATATTTTTCAAACATCAAATTCATAGAAACCAAGAAAAAGAAAACCAAAGCGTAACTTAAAAAGCGTAAAAAAAATATTTACGATCGATTCGGACAAATTCTTATTATTCGAGCTGCGCAGCCACACTTCACGATAAATAACGTAACACTGGTGGCAGCGAACAAGTGAACACATAGCGACAAGTTTGAAGCAACATCTATGAGAGTTAACTACCCACAATGGTGACCCCGAGCGAATGCGATCATTTTAAATAGCATTTTTGTTACTTAGGCCTTATTACCCGACAGGCTTTATTACCCTCACCTACCTTAGATTGATTTCTTTCAATTGTTATCTATATAAAATATGGTCCGAAACGAGCAAGAAATCATACAAAGCGCTAATTCATAATTTCATTTTTAATTATTCATAACTCGCGCCATTACGACGGCTTCTCTTAAATATAATAAATTTTTTTATCGGTACTGAACTAAGACAATATAAAATACTATGGAATTTAATTCGATAAACAAACTTTTATAACTTAGAAATATTTATTCATTAGTCTCTGTTTTGTAAGCAGTTTGACTATAAATATTATGATGGTGTCTGTTACATAGATTACAATAGATTTTACATGATATTTCAATATATTTATAAAATGAGCAGTTTTCTCATACAAGGCGTAGACTTACATATGTAACTGGAACAGTTTCGTCAGTGTCTATTTTTAAAATTCGCATTGTTCTTTTCCAGACTAAATTTTGGGCGTATTAAACGAAGTGCATATCATAAATCAATGACATATACCTATCTAGAACTCTACCTAGAACACCTCGATTCGAAAGTATAAATTATAGAGACTGAAAAGTTTTGAAAACATTTTTTACGCCATAGATACATATGTATATAAATTACATATTGTTATAAGAATAGCAGATCCACATTGGGCACACCCAAAAATGTTTGAAGTTTATTTATTCTAATAATTTTGACAAAACCTCCTATTTTGCAACACTTGCGAGATAATATTAAGAAATGTCGAAAAACTTAATTTACCTCCGTACTGAAGACTATTCACAAAAGATTACTTAAGATTATACTTCAAATAAGTTTACTAGTTATCTATCGTATTCTACGTAGGTATAGTATTGACGTGATCATTTACTCGTGTAATTTAAATTATAAAAAGCACATATACAGCCAATCGATGTGAAGTAGAAGTGCATCATTGATAAAAGCAAGCTGAGTTGAGAGTATTAGGTTACTTATGAGAATAAACACAGGCAGAAACAGAGACGGTGTGCGGCTAGGTAAGCATCGGGGTCTCAGTTGCAGGTATTAGTTACCAGGACTTCTAAGTAGGAGCCTACCTACCTAGAGCCTAATTGCCACGCCCATAACGCCACCACCCCCGATTTCGTCGACTGTAACCCAACTTTATCCTAAAACAACAGTCTTCCTAAAGTTAAGAAGGCCTTGTCGAAAAGCTCTGGTCAAATGCGAAGCGCAAATATTTTAATCGTGGCTTATTGTTAGAGTAAAGAGATAGATATAATTATAAAAATGTCGATCCAATTTAATCACAAAGATTTTACACATTCATTTACGACGACTTAATATGATTCCATATGTATGTGTGTAATATTTTAAACTACATTAATTTATAGAAAAGTTAATTATCTAAATCGAGAATGATTCAATACTTACTATTGTTATTCACTTCACGATAAAAGAGAAAAAGTATAAAACCTAAATATGGAAAATATCGCACGATTGTGAAGGTAAATATTATATATATATTATAAATATATTGGTAAATATTTTATTTATTTTCACCTTGAAATATTTTGGGGATATTACGATCCGTAAATATAATTTTATCAACCTAATTTTTTTTTTCTACACTTAATTTGCCATTAATATTATTAAAATCATAGTATATACTAGTACTTACAAAAAAATGCGTTGACTATCCACGTTATCTATATCTCAGTCAAATTTAACAAACAACAAATCAACAAATTGGATAAATAATCAATAAACACTCTCTTTATACGAAACGCGGCTAAAATAAATAAGTACCTATTTGTATAAATAAATCCCGACGAGTTCAAGGCTTATGGTAAGACGTGTGTTATTCACTTCGTGCTGATTCTGATCTTGCTTTAAATATATTATAGTTAATTGTAAACCTGTAGATTGGATGCGTTTCTTGTAGTAGTAGAGTAGTGGGTAAAACTTGTAACTGAATTTTAAACAATTTCCACCGATTATAATATTTATTAGTGTTGGCGACAACACAGTGAAGTAAGTATTACCTACTATAGTGTTTTGTTGCACATGCACGCACAAATTAAATAAAAAATACATTTTCACATTTTGTTTTGTTAATTTCTGTTTCATAGAACTTTTTTTGTAAATGTAAAAACCTACATATGAAGAGTACTTCAATATAGTTTAAAACAGTTTTTGTTCAGTCTTTTGGCTCAAGCGACTAAAACTCATGCGTGCGTTCGAACGTTTTCGAAGTGCAAGTAAGTTGTATATGCCCAACAACAATATAAACCGCTTCGTATAAATCGTTGGGACATTTTGACCGACCGCGCGTCAGAGGCAGGATTACAACTAAGTTGAAGCTGAAATGCGTTTCATGATCGAAATTACTTTATCATGATAATATAAAATAATGTTCAAAGCTGGAATATCTCACGTACCTACTTACATTTTTTCATCCTATACAATTTTTTTTTTATATTTATCCGTACAAATATTATGCATGTGAAAGTGAATTTATTTATTGGTTTGTTTGTTACGCTTTCAAGTTTTAAATACTCAACCGATCATCATGAACTTTACCATACACGTTGTCAGGGGTACAGTTAAGGACATAGGCTACCTTACACCTGCCCCTTCCCCTCTTGCGAGCGAAGGCGGAGCGGTAACTAGTACTATAATATTATAAAGGCGAAAGTAACTCTGTCTGTTACGCTTTCATGGATAAACCACTGAACCGATTTTGATGAAATTCTGTTTGAAAAAAGCTTGAGCTCTGTGGAAGGACATACATTACTTTTTTATACCTAACACTAGCTCCTTTCCATAATATGCGGGTGATGCCGCGATCAAACACTAGTATATTATAATTTATGTTAAACGCATCACTTAATAGGTATTTGATATTTGATAAAGCATAACAATTCTTAAGTACTCTAATAGTGGAAGTACGAAGACCATTAGACATGCAAACTAAAAAACTTCTGCCTTAAAATCGAATTTCATTTGTTCTGTTGAGTTGTTTACAGCGTGCTATATATATTCGGTACCAGCGGAAGGTCATTATTATTTATTATTATGTATTTTGTTTCAACATAGTTCGTGCATGTTTCCGATGTGAAATAATTGTTGTATACAAATATGGAGTTCCGCGACGGCGGGCGTGCTCAATTTACTTTCGGTAGCAACCTGAGATTGTAGCGAAGTATCTGAAACTCTGGAAACTTCTCAGTAATTTGGCTGAATGGATTATTTTATTTTCTGTACTATGACAGTAAATAACTCCTTATTTCCACCAACGGCATTTTATTACCGACAAACTCGTAACAATATTTGAACTATTATACATTTCTAGCTAAAATTTCTACCATACACAATTTTCATTAATGTTGCCGTATGTCGACATACGAGGCAACATTAATGAAAATTGTGAAAGTTCAAATTATTATTAAAACTGTATGATGCAAATGTGTAATATTACAAACCATTTATGATCGAGTCATTTCATCAATAATAAAGATAGGTAAGACAAACACTCGAATCTGATATATAAATTCATATTATATATTATTATTATTTTCATAATATATGTATATATAATAACGGTATATTATTACATCTATTCTTGATAAACAAATATTATTTTTTTAACATAAAATTAAGTGCGAATTTTCGTTGTGGACATAACAAAAAATAAAATTTGCAAAATCAAAATGTGCACGCTCATGTTATGTTTTTTAAAAATAGGTAAATTTCGAATAACATTGAATCACCCGCGTTTTTTTATAGAAATTGTCACGCGGAAATATACAGTTATAATAGTAAAAAAAAAATGAGTTCATACTATTTTTTTACAAAATTTTCCGAAAACGGTAAACACCTATATAAATTCAAAAAAATAATGCTCAATTAGATTTAAAAAAGTGACTTTGGAATGCTTACAAAATATTTTAAAAGAATTATTTTTATAAAATTTTGAAGGTACCCCGTTATGCCCATCTCTTAATACTTTTATTTGTGATATTAATACACGAAAAAACGATTTATAAATCATTATGATTACCAGCAAATTGTATAAATAAAAAAAAATTGAATCACCCGCTCTTTTCCCATAGAAATTTCCATGGTAAATATACGGTAATAAAAGTAAAAAAAAAAGTAAAATAAGGAGAACATTCCTATTGAAAAATGGCGGCAGTGTGTGTTTGTTTACATGTAAAATTGCCGGTTTCAACCGTAATGATTTATTTTTAAAAAAATGAGTAGACCTAGTAGTGATTTTCGAAAGGAATCTCTGCTTAATTCTGAAAATTGTGAAAAAAAAGTAAGCCGTTTCATCAAGTCATTCTCGAGATATCCGTACCACGCCGTTTTTTTTAACCACAGACTAATGGACGTCCACGATAAAAAAAATTTAATGAACTTTTTTTTATATTAGTACATATTGAACAACTTAAAAAAGTATCAGGATTATTTATTAATGCTTCAACTATATATTGATGAGCTTTTCACATTGTGTAAAAGTAATAGAAGAATAATGTATGCAGTTTAATGAGTGGAAATCGTGTGACCTTGACATGTCGGTTATAAAGCACAAGCTCTCCGCTTCGCGTTCGAGGCGTGCAATTAGCTCTAGAGAAAACTTATATATCCTCGTGGTCGTATTCTATATCAGAAAATGATCACGGAGAATTTATTTTAAAAAAATAAGTAAACTACTAGAAAATCGAAAAACATACGATCGAACATACAAACATATGAAATTAACGTTTTGTACGGGAGGTACGTATAAAGTTTTTTTTTTTTTTTTGTAAAATATGTTTTATTAATCGAAGTATGCACTTTTGCCATCTCATAGGTAGTTCATTGATCCCTTTACTAAAAAACCACGGAGGCAAGAATCAATAAACTCTTTGAAGGCGGTTTGAAATGCCGCATCGGAGTTGATTTATTTTCCTTGTAAGAAGTTGTCCTAATTCCGGAAAAAAGGCAATCTGTTGGAGCAAGGTCCATGGAGTATGGTGGATGTCGCATACATTCCAATTGTAGCTCATCTAACTTAGTAGTTGTTTGTTGTGCAGTATGTGGTCTTGCGTTGTCGTGAAGCAGCAGTGGCCTAGAGCGATTGACCAATCTCGGTTGTTTAGCAGCTAGTTCTTCCTTCATGGTTTGCAGTTGCTGACAACAGATATCTGCCGTAATCGTTTGGTCAGATTTAAGAAAGCTGTAGTGAACGACACCGGCCCTAGTCCACCAAACACTCACAAGTAACTTTTTCTGACTCCATTTTCATTTAGGGCAGGATTTGGCTGGGTCTTCAGGGTTCAGCCATTGCGACGAGCGCTTCCGATTATCATACAGTATCCACTTTTCATCACAAGTAATGATTCGATTTAAAATTAGTTCATTATTGTGTTGGTTGAGCAAAAGTAACACAGCAGTCGAGTCGTGTTTGCAAGTTCGATTCACTCAATTCTTCACCCATCGTTCCCCAGTTTTTGACTTTCCCGATTTGCTTCAAGTGGATTAATACAGTTTTATCACTTACCCAAAAGCCTGCAGCTATCTCTGAAGTTTTTTGCTTCCACAATAGCGTTTAATTCTTCATTTTCTACTTTGGTCTCCGGCCGTCCACGGGGTTGGTTCTGAACGTCGAAATTTCCAGAACGAAAACGTTGAAACCAAAAACGTACCGTGCTTTTTTTTGCAACACCAGTGCCGTACACATCATTATTCCTTCGAGCTGTTTCTGCTTTATAAATTTGAATTTGGAATTCTTAACCAAAGAGGAGATATTTCAGATCAAAGTGGTCAGTACGACAAAACGCTAATTTCATATGTAAGGACCTAATAATTCAATTAATCTCCGATTAAATGGAAATTGTACAACTTTCATAAGCCCCGTAGGTACAATTAAACGCACTCCTTGGTATAGATTTGACCAACTTAAGTACCAAATCGTTAAATGTATCTGAGTCTGGCAGTTAAGGATAAAAGATAATAAGTAATTGAGGGCCCGTCTTCAAATTAGAAGCACGCTGGGGAGGAATGAGGGGTTTCGATTTGAGCCAGCCAATCTTTATGTTTGGAATTAGTGATCTAATAAAAAATTTTGTTTTGGTACCAAATAGGTAATCTTTACCTAGTGCAAAGCCGAATGCACAATACGGACTTCTTATAAACGACTGGTTATCTTGACATCAGAATGACTGTCCATCTTTAAAGTTTCGTGTAACTAATTTATACCAAAATTTAATGAAAATCCGAAGTATTTTGCCCTGCTCGAAAGTCGTGAGTGTATTATGCACCTTAATTACAAATAATTAGGTCCTCGGGTGAGAAAACTGTTATGCTTCAATTTCTCTCGGTAAATGCTGCGTTATTAGTAGTTGCAATTATAGATAGATGGCAGCCAAATTTTAAAACTAATTATAAAGTTAATTGATATAAAAGTCACAGATTTCAGTACTTCTCTGTGTTGTGTTAGGCACGGAGCTCTCATTAAAAAGCGTAATTTTTTCCGGGTATATTTAAATATCTAAAACTTCTGGTGCAAATAAAAATAAATGTTAATTGCAATTTTAATTTGAAGTAAACGCTTCAAATTATAATTTGGTTTAGATAAGTATTAATACAATGTGTCAAATACAAATAAGTTTAATTCAGTTTTCAATTTTTTTTTCATTTTTTGGACACATACAACTTTAGTTTAGTATAAAAAGCAATTAATAACGACTTAACATCCCATTTAATGATTATAATTATTACCTGCTCTACTCAAAACCGCTGTTCAAGCGGTTATTGAGTATTATCATAGCTCTTATTATGACGCCATATGTGGGTTGCTTCATTTTATTTTGCAATACCAAAACTAAAACTTTTATTATGACAAGTACAGATATAATTTTTAAAAAAGATTACGAAATATGAAAAAATATCTTTGTCTTCGAAGTCGTGTTCATTTCCAATAGAAATGGACTAGTCTGAAATGAAATGCTGGCACTTGTGTAATTGAGCTAAGAATATAATTATTTATTTGATGACTTACTTTTATTTTAAGCCTACCTGTAACTTGGTTCAGAATTTCGTTGCTGATGTACGACCGCCATTTTATTTAGCGTCCTAAACAACGGATTGGCATTGTATATTCTGGCAGCTATTTAAATAATTCACTTAGCAACTTATTAAAGTAAAGCAAGTTTATGACCGAAAAATAACCTAGTGTTCGATCAGTGATCAAATTTCAAACGTTATTGAAAATTTGAGGAAATTTTTAGTAGTCTTAATTCGATTTTTTTTAATGACAACACTGATGCTCTTCAGTAACTACCAAACAAAAAAGAAACATAAAATCACTTGACAAGCAGAACAGAAGGGACTGTTTTGTCTTAGTGGTTATAAATGGTTATAAACTAAGTATAAGAAAGGAGATTTCGACTTATGAGAGATTATCTCAACCATGAAATGAATGAATAAAATTCATATGAAAATTAGTATAATGAAATTGAAATTAAATTGTTGAGTAAACTTTTATAATTGTTTATAATAAGATCTTTATCTTCCAATAACAATAAATATATATTCATTTTCGTATTTGATAAGAAGTGCCATTTTGACATCCATGTTATATACTCAAGCTACTAATAAATACTAGGTACTACTACTAATAAAATATATAAAAATATATACACATTTCCCATATGCATGTATTTTTACGCCAAACATGTCGATTTTGCAACAAGCATTCAAGTTGTACTATATAATCTATACAAGTCAAAGTTACACTTACTTATAATGAAGTTACAGTACCTACCTAAATTTTATCATTCTATTTAAGATTCTGATCATTTATTTAAGATTTATAGTATAGAAAAGGATAGATCTATTGATTGATAAGGTATACCATAAAAATTGTGATATTGCGAAATAATTAAGAATAAATTATATTAAAAGAGAGATTTATCACCAGTAACGTATTAATACCTTATTGTTGATAAAACTTTAAAAGAAGCCGAGACGGCCCAGTGGTAAGAACGGAAGCCGAAATGGCACAGTGGTAAGTACGCGTGAATCTTAACCGATGATCTTGGTTTCAAGCCCGGGCAAGCACCACAGAACATTCATGTGCTTAATTTGTATTTATAATACATCTCGTGCTTGGTGTGAAAGCTCATGTGCATGTGTCTAATTTCACTGAACTTCTACCACATTTGTATTCCACCAATCCGCATTGGAGCAGCGTGGTGGAATTAGCTCCAAGCCTTCTCCTCAAAAACATAACCGCAAAATATACAGTTTTATTCGTTCAACATTTCCATTTTCATTTTTATTTGTTGTAATTTATAGCATTGCAATTGGGCTTTCACCTGCTGAATAATTATTGTTAGAGTGTAAATTAATTTGTCATTTTAATAATTTGTGCTCCGCATTTTGCCGCCATAAAAATATTATTGACTGAGCTTCGTTGATGTTTTATCGTTTGCTTAACTAATACATATTATATTCTAAACATATAGGTAATTATATTGTAAGCATAATAACGGTTAACCAAAGATGCGGGCATAGCCACAGGTATAAGCTAGTTACTTTGTTAAAGCTTTCTAATATTATTGATTCAGGAGATTCAATAATAGGAGGAGCAGAATTTCCGTAAAACGGCTATAGTAAAATTATGACCTGGTGAAATCACTCCGGTCCACTACATCATCCGGTCCGCGACATCCTTGCAAATGGGTAAGCTAACTTGCTGGCGAAATTAGACGCTCCTTGTCAGGAATCTAACTCTAGCTTTGATAAACCGAGTGTTGTCTCTGAAAATGAAATCGAAACGACGACGTCATCCGCAAAGATGGAAAATGCTGAGGGAAAAATCTAGGTACATACGAAGCGATATCCAGTAGAACCCCCCTTACTATAATGTTAAGTTCGTTTTTTTAATAATTAGTGATTTTTCGTTTATTGTTTTTAAAATGTACCTAACAATGAATTATAAATGTATTGAGGCGAATAGTTTACATGCAATAGTTTATCCAATAACGCAAGAACCAAATAACCTGAAGTCGCTGTAACTAACTAACCTAAAAACTAAATGATGGATATGAAAATTCCGTAGCAATTGAAAAGAAAGAAACAAAACATAACTGTTGTAATAAAATTAGTTTGAATAAAAATATTGTGATAAGTTTTTATTTTAAAATTAAAAGATTATGTAAAAATATAACTAACGATGCACAAAAAGGAAACACTGCTAGTAGGTAGGAGACATCAGGAGACGTTAAATTAGTGATCATTGATTAAACTTGATTGTGATATATTAAACTGAACAAAATAACAGAGCGTAACGCTTGTTCTAAAGTGTAAACAGTTAAAAACGTTTTATTATTTGCCTAATTTTGACAAGGATTAAGAATTTTAATGACCAAGCTAAATGTTGTCGATTTTTATTTTTGTTTTTGTAAAGATAGATTATGCTGTCACGGAATTTCTATAAACATTTTGAAGATATACAAATATTACATAAAATGCTTTTATTTATCTTTAATATATTTTCGACAGGAAAAATATAATTTTATGAATATAAAATACTTTTAAAATAAATCAAACGGCTTTTTTTTTAATGATCGAGCTATGCCTTGCCCTTTTGCCGATAATAATAGTCCATTCATTACGTCGAGAAAATATCATTTAAATGCTCGTCAACTGGGGCTAGAAAACTTAATTTTAAATTTTCGAAAAAGATTTCCTATGAGATTTCTATGCCATCGTAAAAAAAGGACAATTTTTGTTTTGTTTCCGTATACCTCGGCTCTTGATCATGATACTAAGAAAATTGTAATCAATAGACATATTATTTGTTGTCTTGTTCACGAAAGTGTTTTTATTTTAACGCGTATTATTGCAGAGTCAATATTGCCATGATTTTTTGAACATTTTATACGCTCATAATGTCTACTTGGATACTTCAATATCTATAAGGAATTTCGTTACGAATGAGATTCACTCACACAAGACAGCAACAACAGCACTTTTACTAAGAGCCCAACAGCACACTGTCTTATTATCTCATTAAATTTTAATCTTAAAATCCTGTATAAAAACTTCCTATCATGAGGTCCTCACATCATGCCCCATGTTAAGTTTTTTTATTATAGCTATATGAAATACTTTTTTGCAATTCTATGTCCGCCGATACATTCATAGTACATAGCAAAACGCTTAGTGGACTAAAAATATTCCTTGGTTTTTATCTAATAGCTGCCCCCACCCCCTAAATACGCAGGCGGAAACTAGTGTATTATGAAAGAGAAAATAGCTAATTCATTTAAGTAAAATCAAACTCTTTATTTACTCGTCAAAACACTTATTTTTTTTAATGCTCTCTTTTCTGCTATTAAATGCCATTACCAATAACTTTATTATATAAAACCTGCATAAAGTCTTCGTCATGTATCGTCATGTAACGTCAGTTGCTTAACTGAACCTAGTTATTTAGTTTTAGAGTATTCTGTCGCATCGTAATGTGATGAGTATTCTGTCGCATCCATATAAATTCGAATACAAGTTTTGGTCAGGATCCGGAAAGATCGTTTACGGATCGCCTAGCGATGAAATCGCAGGAAAAATCGCCAGTTCGATCCTAAACACGCCCTCCCACCTAGAGCTATTGTCGTCCCCACTCGTAACACAGGCTTTACGCTAAAATGAATGAGCTGGGAGATGAGGTATTTTCTGTCATTTAATATTAGTAATTCCTAAAAAAACCGGGATTGCTTTTTATTATAAATTGATATAGAAATAGAAGAAATGATTAGGTTCATAATTTCGTAACTTTTAGTAATTTTACTCCCAAAGCAATAAAATTACGAATAATAAATGTCGTATATAACAACTTAATGATATAACTTCAAATTATTCGACTTTACTTTGAATGAACTTCAAAACTTAATCGGGTATTAGAAATTATTTAAATTAATACGGAATATTAAAAGAATACCATTAAGCCGCCCCGTGTAACGGGTTTTCGTCCGGCGATATAAAGCCGTATAAGTTCGTTTCAAATGTTAATAATCTATTCGCTCGCTACTTTGTTTCATGCCCAGACATTGAAGTAACTGTATTGGTTGTAGTCAAGTCTGAGTACCACAAAAGCTCCGGCACATTTTACCGTCAAACTTCTATGTCTGCGTGGAGGGGGTGGCTGAGCCAGTTTAATTACAAACCCAAGGGACATTACGACTTAGGTCCACAAAACCCCACACAGTTGACAGGTCGTCGATAATAATGTATCATATATGCATGCTTCGAGCCCCTGATAATTTACTTCTGTCTACGTACAGACATGATACTTAATATAAGTAGATTCACATGCGTATTCAATTATATATATTTCGAATATGTTTCTATTGTAACTACTTGTACTAAATCGTAAAAAATAATATGTATCCGTTTAGCAAATAATGTTTGTATGATAATCACATTTATGTTTAAATTTATTTAATAATATATTGGTATCTTGAAATCAAATGGAGAGTATTTTTCGAATAGTTTTTCCTGGATAGTATAAAATGTAATTGCGTACTTAATTATCTTTATATAATAATGAAATGGTACTTTATTAAAATAAGTTAGTGATAAGACAATAGTTCTTTATATAGCTTTAAACTGGGATAAGCTAAGCTATATACGTAACTAAATATATTGTGAGTAGCTTAATTATACCGGTGCGTATCAGGCAAAAGGTTTAATATAAATATGTGATAATTATTTATTGAATCAAGCTAAAACAATAATAATAATAATAATGGAAAAGAAAATTTAATAAAAATGTAATGCACATCAAGATGAACCTAGTTCACATACTCAAGTCCCCCCAGCACGCGCGGTATGCCTTTATAAACTACTGTCTTAGCGTGTGTTGAATCTTTCACTAATAATCATACACATCGAAATTGGATGCACCCTGCAACTTCCATTAGTTGCACTCTCAATTATATAATATACATAATTTAAAATCAATAGCACGTTGTAAATAAATTAATTTTTATATTTATTAAAATTACTATTTATGACTGGAACATACAGCAGTATAAACAAACAGCAATCATGATGTATATTGTATCGCTTGATGTTACAAGTTTAACGGTACAAAAATCCAAACTTATTCAGAAAAATATGTGACAGCGCGTCATAATCTAACCTTATCACAAATCATATCGGAATTCCATCTAGTTGTAAAAAGTGTGGCTCAGATTTGTAAGCGCTGTGCCGTAATGAGTTTTAAGGAGATAGTTACATGAGCTTGCGTCATGTGTGTGCGATGTGTGTGCGTCGTGGGCTGAAGAAAAGGCGCGGGCCACGTGCGGTCGTGGCGTTGCCTGGCGACGCGCGGGCGTCGGGGCGCCACATTCTCAGGCCGCCCGCGCCCTCCTTCGCCGCCGCCCGCACGTCTCACCCGCAACACGTTTCGGGCCACCGTGCCGCCAAGCGCCTCCGACCAGTCGGCACCGAGAGCGCTCGCTTATACGCCGTATTTGGCGCCTACTCTGCGCGAACTCTGTGACAGCCGCACCCGCTGGTGTGTGCACTGTGACCCTTAACTGATCCAACTTAACCGTAATCATTCTGCATTTCACCATTGAATCTATCGACATGGACGGAGACGTGTCCCAGAGTCCTTCCGGAGGCGCCTCTCCTACGTTTGAGGAAAGGTATGCAACACGTCCCACTTCCCCTGCTTTGATATCCTGCTTTTCTCATTCGCTTCGATGAATTGATCCCGCTCCGTTTTTTTTTTAATTTTAGAATTATGATTTTAGTTTTAAGATGATAACCTATAAAAAAATAACTCATTGAATCAACACCGCAGATGTTTACTTACTTGTTTTCAATTTTTAGTCATATTTTAAACAAGTTTTGTTTTGAGTTTTGTATGTAACATTTTAATTTTAGTCAACGACTATCGAAAGCAATATATTAATCGAAAACATGCGGCCAATTGACTTCTAGTCCAGACAAAGATCATGTAGTGTTGCCAATTTTATTGTTTTATGTAGAGTTTCACCTATAGGTCAGCTTGCTTATTTTACTGATCTACATAGATTTCGGACATAGCACAGACCTAATGTGAGCTTGCCAATTTTACTGATCTCGGTAGAGTTTCAGACGTAGCACAGTCATAATGTACGCTTGCCAATTTTACTGATCTTGGTAGAGTTTCAGACGTAGCACAGTCATAATGTACGCTTGCCAATTTTACTGTACTCGGTAGAGTTTCAGACATAGAACAGACATAATATACGCTTGCCAATTTTACTTATCTACGTAGAGTTTCGGACGTGCAGTAACAGCAATAATTTACACTTGCCAATTTTAGTAACACAGTCATAATGTACGCTTGCCAATTTTACTGTACTCGGTAGAGTTTCGGACATAGCACAGACATAATATACGCTTACCAATTTTACTGATCCACGTAGAGTTTTGGACATAGCACAGACATAACGTAAGCTTGCCGATTTTACTGATCTCGATAGCTTCGGACTTAACACAGACATAAGGTACGCTTCCCAATTTGACTGATCTACATAATTTCGGACCCAGCGCAGACATAATGTAAGTTTGCCAATTTTACTGTTTTATATAAATTATTTAAGTTAAAGCGCTTTGCTTTATACATATTAAAGAAATATTTTTAAGTAGCGAATTATTAGTATTTAGATATTTCAAATATATTTGTAATTTCTACCCACACTTACACTTATAATTTTTTGTTTTTTTAATAAATAAAGGTAATTATTTGTGCACTAGTAAAATGTATTGCGACTTTAGTAATAAATGTTTTATAACTTAACCATAAAATAAATAATAGTTCACATCACACCGTAGATGGAAAATGTAGTAATTATTTTAAATTTATGAATTATTTAATAAATGTAATAATTTTTATAACGTATAATTACAACTTAAAATATTGGTAAGTTCGCATAACAATTTTTTTTCAAGTCGCCATCCCTAATTTTCAATAGTTTAAATGGGGTTACATTAAAATACATATACATTTAATTATTTTTTTTAAGAATTGCGAATCCTTTGGTTATTTTTTAAATAAATACTTAAATAGTGCATTTGCATTAGTAAGATAAAATACAGCAACATTTCTTAAAAACTGATATCCGATGATAAATAATAACTGTTTAAGTGGAATTTACTATAGTGCGGGCGCTGACCTTACCGTTTAATTAGGAATAAGAGATGGGTAAACCATAAATATATAATATGACCAAGAAACCATAGATATATTATATGACCAAGATAAAATTAACTGACCGAGAGAAATAGTCTAATGGATTAAAATTGAAGTATTTATTAATTTATAATTGTGTTTATTTTGTTCATATTAAAAATACATTTAAAAATCACTAATCGCGACTATATATAGCTCTTAAATGTTGATGACGACGATGATAAAGACATTAACTAGATAAAATTGTTATATCTTCGACCTCTTGATACAAATCATACTAATATTGTACATTATTTAGTCGAATTTTGCTTGCTACACTTAAACTACTCATCCGACTTAAATATATAACATATTTACGTTATTATATAATTAGGTACTGTTTCAGGACGACTTTATAGCATAGTATATAGGCTTCCAAAGCGAACGCTGTGCCAAATAAATAATATCCTATGTATAATACGATTAGTATATTCGAAAAACATCATCATTCGCTTGCCCTCAAATCATTTATGTGTGCTCGGCGAAGTGTAATCTGTGTGAAAAAAAGTATTTGCCGAACTTTTACAGCCGGCCTATCAGACGCCAACCCTTTTTGGGAATTCTTTAGCTGGTGAGTTGATTCCCCGTCATTAATACGGGCAACTTAGGCGCTAACGTATTCGATTAGCTATAATGATAACTACGCTAAAATTAAAAACCCTTATCGTATGAATAATTGTTTATAAAAAAAATTAACGATAAAGTTTAATTTATTTGTCACATAATATTTATTTCTAATCGGAATAAATAATATTTTAATTTAAAGCGTTTTCTGTAAATAAAAATTGCGTTTTGGTAACACAGTACGATAAGTTTTCTGACAATTATGATATCGTTGAAGCTGCAGTACCAGACTAAACACAACTATAGGTAGTCACGTGGTTGTAGCAATTAAAAATATTACAAAAGCTTTACACAACCTTCCCCAATAAATAGACCAAAACGAATTGGACATGCAAACTCTTCAGTTTTATAAAATTAACAAGCAAGGACCCGCTGGTTTATCCGCGCTAAATTTGTATTAAGTTTCCTCCAAATTCGAGTACGAGTAACACGCCTAGTTTCGCTTACATTCACGGCTTTTACATCGCTCCTTAGACTCGCTAACGTAACGCTAAGTTATATACCCATTATCCAATAAACGATAAATAATTATTCTATATAAAAGGCTTATATTGAAATATAACAAAGATGATAATCTTTGGACCAGGAATCTTCGCGTTGCGTACGCAGGATTATACGCCAAAGTTTCATCACAATCGGATGAATGCTTTTGCAACGCATAGAGGACAAACATACAAACATTCATTTTTATTTATATCGCTTCAATTGCCTATTTACCACTATAACGACAACGTATTAAACTTAAAATGTTTATTTTTCTACTATAATAAGTGATTTACCTTTTGAATAGGTAAAGAAAGCAGTACTCAGGTCGCCTCAACTTTACTTAGTTATATCCGACGTTTGTGTTCACTTATTTTATATGTACATACAGTGGTGGTCGTATAATTAGAAACACTACCAACGGTCCTTGACATTATGTAAGATACTTCAGCGCAATCGTTTTTATTTTGAAATTAAACAATAAATAGGACAACAATATGTTCAACGATTTATCATTTATTAGAAAAACAATATAAATCCCATTACACAAGTGCAGTTTCAATATTACATTACGGATATTTAAATCAGTTTTAAGGTATGAACAATAATAGTCAACTAATTAGAAACAACAACAAAAAATATAATAAACAATATTTTTTCCAGTATTAGTAATTAGTATTGTTATTTACGAAATAGCCACTATCCACAGCCTACCAATAGTTGCAATTGATATTTAGTGGCGTATCCCTTATTTTCAATAACAGCACTGCAACGACGTGGCATTGATTCAATCAATTTCATACATTTTTCTAGGGCGATTGAATTACATGCTTCAACAAATGCTTCATATATAGGGTTTTCCATTAAGGGCGCTTGATCTTTGAAATGCAAAAAAAAATACATGTAGGAGAGATATTTGCGAAATTTTTTTTTATTTGGAAGGTCTATCGACCCCATTATGTATGGAATATGACATCATTCAAATGACCGCCACGGCTTCGGTTGGTGGCGCGCACACGAAAGGTCCAATTTTCGATGACTCTGGCGCACAAATCGGGCTGTATTTTATCGATGGCGTGGCGTATGTTGACTTTGAGGGCATCGGTGGTTTGCGGCTTGTTGGCATAGACCTGCGACTTAAGAAAACCCCACAAGAAAAAGTCCAGCGGGGTCAAATCGCACGATCTCGGTGGCCAGTTCACGTCGCCTCCGCGCGAGATGACCATGTCCAGAAATTGCTCGTGCAGAACTTCCATCGTAGCGTGTGCTGTGTGGCACGTAGCGCCGTCCTGTTGAAACCACATGTTGTCCAGATCCATATTCTCGATTTCAGGCCAAAAGAAGTTGGTTATCATCGACCGGTATCGCTCACCATTGACGGTGACGGCCACACCATTATCGTTTTCGAAAAAATACGGACCAATCACGCCTCCGGCCCAAAATCCGCACCAAACAGTCACTTTCTGCGGGTGCATTGCCACTTGGTGAACCTCGTGTGGATTGGTCTCGTCCCAAATACGGCAATTTTGCTTGTTGACATAGCCATTCATCCAAAAATGCGCCTCGTCGCTGAAGATGATTTTTTTGCCAAAATCGGCGTCAACTTCCAACTGCTCTAATGCCCAGTCAGCGAACACACGGCGCTGTCTATGGTCATTAACCTTGAGCTCTTGGGTCAGCTGGATCTTGTACGGGTGCAGGCTCAAGTCACAACGCAAAATTCGCCAAGTTGTCGTCTGCGAAAGGCCGAGTTCCTGTGCGCGACGCGGAATTGACTGCCGCGGGTTTTCGAGGACACTGTCGCGCACAGCGGCGATATTCTCGGCAGATCTCGCGTTACGTTGACGCACGGGAACCGGCTGATTGTTAACTGACCCGGTTGACTCGAATTTGTCCACCAATCGACGGATAGTCGACTCGGCAGGACGATCATCGCGACCGTAAAACGGGCGAAGTGCGCGGAACGTTGCTCGAACTGAAGACCCATTTTCATAAAACAATTTTATGATTTGCACGTGCTGCTCGACACTGTAACCTGCCATGGTGGTTTGGGAGGACGGAATGAATATAACACACTGCATTTGACAGCTGTCACTCAAACAACATGGCCGCAATCAGCTGTCAAAGTTCAAGCGTCCCTATTGGAAAACCCTATAGTTCGTTTTGACTGGTGTTACGTTTGTTTGAGACTTTCTTTTTAACAAGATACCAGAGATTTTCTATCCGGGTTTAATTCCGGACTTTTTACTGGCCAGTCTAAAACAGATATACGCTGTTCGCTAAGGAAACATTTGACGCTATTGGCCGTGTGTTTAGGGCCATTGTCATGCTGAAAGATCCAGGTTATAGGCAAAAGATCGTCCGAGTAGGGAATCATTGTGTGCTCTAAGATATTTTTGTATTGCCATTGATCCATTGTACCGCCATCGTGCTTGACTATACTCCTTGTGTGTTTATAATTAAAAGCATTGTTTACAGGGCGTCTAACATAGCGCTTTCCATCGGAATTTACCATATTTATTTTTGTTTCATCTGTAAATAACACTTTTTTCCATTCGCGTACCGTCCAATTAACATATTTTTTAGCGAATAATAATCGCTTCTCTCGGTGTTGCTTGGTAAGAAGCGGTACCTTTCGAGAGATACTTCCAAACATTTAGCTACCACTAATCTTCGGCGTATCAGTCTTGACGAGATGTTTCTCGGGTCATCAGGCGAAAACACTTTATTTTTAATCTGGTTGGAGCCTTTACTTGGGTCTTTTTTAGCAACACGAACGATTAGCGTATCTTCTCTGGGAGAGGATTTTCTTGGCCGAGCCTTTCTAAGAGCATTTTCAACAGTTCCATGTGTTTTATAATGATCAATTGCATTAAAAACTTTCTTAACAGAACAATTTAAATGCTCAGCTATTCTTCTGTACGCCCGCCCACTTATGATCTATATAAAAATTAACAATGTTTTGCCTAGTTGACGCGTCACTACTTTTATTTTTGCCCATTTTGAACAAAATAAAATTCAGATTAAATTTTGAATTGCCGCCAAAATAATAGAAAAAGAAATGTTATTCTCCAATTTCAAAAAAAGAACGAGTTGTAGCTTTTTTAAATGTTTCTAATTAGGCGTCCAAGCGGCCAGAAACAGAAAATAAACTCCTACATGTGTAAGACTCATTTTGTAATTAAAAGTAAGATATGTTTTATATTTTATGCATTTAATGAGTTTTTTATTTGAGTAGCTATATTATTGCATGATTATTAATTATTGAATGTGTATATTTTTACGAACATTTGTACGTTGAAGTTATACTTTCTTTATTCATAAGAAGTGTTTCTAATTATATGACCACCACTGTATATGATAGTTTCATACATTTAAATAATGATTATTTTTTCTTTTATTTAAAAAGTTTATTCGTTGAAGTTAAAACGAATATGCAAAATTAACAAAAATAATTAAGTTATTAATTTAGCTATGTACTCATAATATTACATAATCCTTTTTATTATTAAATATTATCGGATATTAAAGTATCCCGTACAAGATTTTAATTGCGATTAAAAAGACATATTTTGCCTATAGTCCTCGTTCTGGGCACATACCATTATAATATGGAAGGCACCTTCTACCAGGTTGCAAGAAGTACAATTTGGAGAAGTTTTTTTTTATTCCTTAAGAATGCGAACTTATTTCATGGAATAAGACATGATATTAGGTCATTTAGCTTGTACATTTGAGTTTTAAAAACAGTCATTCACTTGTTTTTTCCTTATTATTTTTTTCTTTGGCGTCGCTTATTACCGCACAATGGAAAACATGAAATATCGGTATATTTACGAGTACGAGTTCTACCGTGGCACCAGTGGTGCAGAAACAGCTCGAAGGATTAATGATATGTACGGCGCTGGTATCGCAAAAGAAAGCACGGTACGTTTTTGGTTTCAACGTTTTTGTTCTGGAAATTTCGACCTTCAGAACCAACCCCGTAGACGGTCGGAGACCAAAGTGGAAAATGAAGAATTAAAGGCTATTGTGGATCCATCACAAAAAACTTCAGAGATAGTTGCAGGCTTCGGGGTAAATGATAAAACTGTATTAATCCACTTGAAGCAAATCGGGAAAGTAAAAAAACTGGGGAACGATGGATACCTCATGAGTTGAGTGAATCGAACTTGCAAACACGCGTTGACTTACTGTTGTGTTACTTTGCTCAACCGACACAATAATGAAGGGATTTTAAATCGAATCATTACTTGTGATGAACAGTGGATACTGTACGATAATCGGAAGCGCTCGTCGCAATGGCTGAACCCTGGAGACCCAGCCAAATCCTGCCCTAAACGAAAATTGACGCAGAAAAAGTTACTTGTGAGTGTTTGGTGGACTAGCGCCGGTGTCGTTCACTACAGTTTTTTAAAATCTGGCCAAGCGATTACGGAAGATATCTATTGTCAGCAACTGCAAGCCATGAAGGAAGAACTAGCTGCTAAACAACCGAGATTGGTCAATCGCTCTAGGCCACTGCTGCTTAACGACAACGCAAGACCACACACTGCACAACAAACAACCACTAAGTTAGATGAGCTACAATTGGAATGTCTGCGACATCCACCGTACTCCCCGGCCTTGCTCCAACAGATTACCATTTTTTCCGGAATTTGGACAACTTCTTACAAGGAAAACAATTCAACTCCGATGCGGCAGTCCAAACCGCCTTCAAAGAGTTTATTGATTCTTGCCCCCATGTTTTTTTTAGTAAAGGGATCAACGAACTACCTATAAGATGGCAAAAGTGCATAGATTACAATGGTGCTTACTTTGATTAATTAAATATATTTTACAAAAAAAAATTGACTTGATATTCCTCCCGTACAAAACGCCAACTTCTTATGTAAGGACCTAATATTTTAGTATATAAAGTTTGAGATGTATGTACACGCAAACTATGGGTACAATAAGTCTATATATTATGTACTGTTTTGTTCGTAGATTTTATATATTAATATATTATAATATGGTTGGAAAATAAGTATTCCACAATGCAAGATGCCTTAATGCACGTCACTGATGTTCATCGTTTCCCTCATCCTCTTTACTTACTTTAAAAGGAAATTTGAGCTACTTAAGAACATTGCCCCACTTCCAATGAACCTAAATCTGGAGTTCTGGTGCTCACTAAATTACTTAATACGATGCATGTACCTGCAGCTATCGACTTTATCGGAATAGCTATTTGTATACCTATAACTTGTAGATTTGCCTCTTTGTTATTTGAATAGAATAATCAAATGCTTACAAGCTCTAAAATTTGTTGTTACTTTGTTATCAAACATTTATACATTTCGATAGTACATATTATATGATTACGTATGTAGCGATTTCGAATTTTCAAGTGAAATTTAAATTCACGATTAGTTAGAAGTTAATAATATAAAATATGTTATTTATACGATTTCCATAATTATGTGAATACATATCGAACGCTGCTTTAAATTCTTCCTAAAATTAATTACTCTGCAATTATTATTATTCGAGGTATTCGTCGGTATATACATAATAGAATTTTGCAATGCGGTAAAGGCGGCAGTATGGAGTATGGTAACAACCTCAATAAAGCTTGGATTGGATATGTATATCGAACGAGGACTAACAATGTCGTAATAAGCAATTTGCTTACACCGAGCCCATGCTAACTACAAATACAGCGCTTAAAAGCGTTCTATCAGCATACGTTATAGGATCATTTAATTTATCACACACTTACGAACTAAATGACTTGAATAAATTATCACTTAGTGTTAGGTACGAATTGTAATTTTAATGAAAAAAAATGAGATTGATTATACATGTACATTCACATTTATTAATTTTGTTTGAACGATATCGTCACTGCACTCCACTATTTCACTCTTCATAACTATTAAACAGCTTAATCAATTTTCTTCAAACATAGTCTAAGCAACTCTCGACTTAGATATATTTCAAACAAAAAGAACTAAATTAAAATCGGCCCATCCGTTCGAGAGCTAAAACAAACAGAAATACAGACACACACGTCATACATATAACACCCCTCGTATTACGTCGGGTAAACCCAATAAACCAACAATTTTTTTTTAAAAATGTCTTGTAATAAAACTTTCTTATACATTTTGCACGCGACGGTAAGATAACAGTCGTCTGGGTGGATACCACCCACTCATCAATTACTCTACCTCCTCGGTGTAATATCAGACGCAAGGCATATGACACGTTGGATCCCATAGTTGGCGGCTAATTTACAGTGTAAAAAGTTGTTATTACTTTTTGTATTACCAATGTCAATGTAGGTAAGGTAGGCCCACATAAGAGTAGGTCAATGGCTCGTCAGCCTTCGTAAATTAATCTACAAAAAACAAACAAATTTTTGCTTACAATTCATAAATAGAATTTGCTTTCTTTAATTAATCAAGTAATTATTTTTGCTTTAATACCAAAAAAGTTTATTGTTAATCAATAAAAATGAGTTTGTGATTACATGATCATTAAATATCATGTTTTCATAATATTTTTGAGTCTCCGTCTATAGCTATAGTGGTCTATAGAAGCACAACTAAGCTTTAACTTACACCAATTGAAGCGGCCACTAATTGTTTACACGATCTTTCCGAGGAATTTAAAATTCAGAAAAATAAGTCTAGACCGGTTTTATAAAAATACTAACTTTATACTAAGTCTAAATTAATCCGATTTTATGTAAGAAAATAACGGCATTTGTGCAAATTTTATTCATTCTCTTTTAAATAAATAACGAAATTTGAAAAACAAACGTTGAATAGACCGAACCTCTTGTTAAATAAAATATCGCAAAGTAGCAAAGAAGATAAAATATATAAATGTATACTATAATTTGATACAAGTTGTCATAATGATTAATTTGTTATTCATAGATTGATTAGTGTTTTTAATTACGTGTAAGCACTCTCCGAGGTATTGATGCGAGGCGAATTTGTGTTTCTTGCGCTCACGATCAGCGGTGAAGAAAAACATCCTGAGGAAACATCGATATTATGTCGGAAGAAACTCCAACACGTGTTACCCAACCGGCAGTGGGGCGGCATCGTAGAATATGCTGTGTCAGCAGTGAAATAATACTGGCTGTTACTTTAAATATCAATGATTACATCTAATTAATGAGTCGATTAGGAAAGCATGACAAAGGTAATCTAAATTATATAAACAAAATGCTTATTAACAAATTTTTTAAATCTTATTATCATCCTATATTCTTAAGATTAATAAATGGCATGACTAACTTTCAGCCTTTATTACTTTTCAAAAATAAAACTGCTCTCGATTGCTCTGCTGCGGGGAAACCTTATTAAGGAAAATAAACCTTCAAAAAGACTCTCATTAATTCATTACAATAAAACAAAAAAGGTGACTCAATTTCAGCGGCTCTCACTTACTTTTCGTTCTCGGAAAAAACAACACAACATGATTTTACGAGTTGTGTAATGTGTTCTAACATATATGAATGTTTGTTGTATGTATGTATGTATGTAAATGTCAAAAGTCACATCACAGTGACGTAAATTTGATTTAGGAACCATTGTTACGTATTATGTAATTTAGTTACTTTAGAAACTATTAACTGCATACTTATTAGAATGATGTCTTTGACCATTTGTGAAATTGTGGATTTTGTCTAATTTAATTGTGAGACAGGAGTGTATTGCAGACATTTTAAAATTAAAAGACGTACGACGTCGTTAATACCATGCCTCGTGAATTGCAGCAGTTAATTTCGTCGTTCGATGCAACGTGGCACGTTACGATGTCGCGACGTCAATCTTTACAACGTGCAATGGTGATTTCTACAACACGATGTCGCAGCATGTCACGTCACAACGTATTAACGTGTTTAGTTGTGGTCCGATAACATGTATGTATTTGTAAGCAGTTTGCAATGTATGGTTGCATTATATATACGTGTATAGAACGGAAGAACTAGGTCGGCACAAGTAATACGCTATAATTATTTTGTAAAAATGTATGTAATAGTTAGGCGGACAGGCAAATGAACCACCTGATAGTAAACAACACCACCCATAGACATTGGCAATGTAGGAAATATTAACCATCACGATTGCGCTGCCAACCTTGGAAACTTAAATGTTATATCCCTTGTTCCTGTAATTAAACTAGTTTACTCACCCTTTAACAGGAGCACCACCTAATTTTAAGCATTGCTGTTTGGTGATAATATAAATAATGATAATAGCCCTGCCACCAAGTGAAATACCAGTATTTGTATATAACAAACGTTTTAATATACGTATATACGTTTTACAATGGTATTGATACAGTAAAACATAAAAATAAAACAAACAATAGATATATCCGCTTCGAACTGTCCTCAACATCTTAACAGTTAACACACATACTGGGTACTTTTTTCTCATGCGACTTATCTTGGTAAAAGTTGTTGGATACGCGTATGTCGCTGACTTATCACGGAAACATTTTGGAGATTGCATACCTACACAGTTCCATAGAAATAATTTATTGTATCTGTTCAGACGACTAGGTTAAGACTCGCTTCGGAAAGCGCGCGTGAAGATAATTTTCGCTCCGACAACATAACATAATATAGCATAAGTACGACCTGAATTATATAACCATCATAATGTGAAGGATAAAATGAAAAATGCTAGTCATTAAAAGCCATGTAATTGTATAAGTTTGTAGAGTTAGTTTATATTGATCAAAAAACTTTTTTTTCTACCGATACACTCATTTTATCGACAAATGACACAATGTCCGAGTGAGATATTGACTTTAATGTCGATATTTCACTCTGATAATGCCGATTACGGTCTGTCTAACATTATTAAAAATTGAAGGGTTTCGACTCGACTGTATAATGTACTGTTACCTTACACGGACACGGACAAACGTAACAAAATTAGCTTGACCTTTATGTGTTGTATTTGCTCGCATTCCTTTTAGTCGTCAAGCTCGGCTTTAGCCTAATGTGAAAACAAACTCAGTAACCCAAGTTTGTTTTGTCTGTAGTACTGCACGATTAGTTGCTATGGAGATTTCGTAATGATACGTACGACTATGTCATCAAAATAAATTATTTAAAATTCGCCTGTGAACATATATTGTAAATCAAATGAGTGTTTCATAGAACGATAGCTTTGAACTCGGGGACGCATTGGCTGAACGTATTCAGTAGTATTTTAACTAAATTATATAAAATTATTTTTTCTATTTCTCTATAGATAACACACATAACACGATATTACTTATCATCGAAACACGAAATGCCTAGTTGACGTGGAGCTATACCAGTTACATATATTGTACATAGTTCATACTGAATTCATACCAGGTGATTGCACAAATAATTTTATTCTGACTACGGAGTTCGTCTATCAAGAACTACCTTGGCAACCCCGACAACAATTGAAAACTTATTAAAATTCTTTTAAAGATGTTTTAAAATCTAGAAAATATCAAAGTATTTATTGAAATTTATATTGTCGCTGTAAAAAGTGTCCCTGTTCAGTGAATTGTAAATACGTCGATACATATTTGAATAATATCCGTTTGTAGTACTACTTATCAATGTCAAACTATGTGCGTAGTGTTTGCAATTTACAATTCACTTAGTTACCATTATTTCAATGCCGTTGGCAATATCAACATATATTTCAAATAAGTCGTAGAGGCCTCCCGCATATATTATAATTGTATACAGATGAAATAGTTTGTCTTTTTTTCAAAATGCCGTGGTTTCAATTTCAAGTGATCGATGGTTGCTTGGAGTAGGGCGTGGAATTGTCGCGGGCCGCGGCGCAGCTGTGCGCGCGTCACTACGCCCGGAGAACTGTTGCGTTCGCTGAGGTCGTTGCCACCAAACTTATTTGATGTTCACTTACAACTCTTATCTATGCACTAGCTGCCAGTACCGACTTAGTACGATAATGAAATAAAATAAGTCTTTATCCCGTGTGTATAATAAACATTCGCCAATCGATCTATTCGCCCATACAGTAAATTGTTAAAGTCCGTCTTAGACTTCTATTTGAGAGTGGTGGCTCATCGTTCATTCGTCCCACATTATGTGACAGACCTCTTGAAAAAAGTGGCCCGTTATTTGCTTTCTTTTTAATATAAGTAAATGGACACCACCACCCATAGAAATTGCCAATATAAAAAATATTAACTATTTCATACATCGCCAATGCGCCATCAACCTTGGGAACTAAAATTTCGTTTGTGCCTGTAGTCACACTGGCCTTCAAACCGGAATACAAATATACTGAATATGCTTTTGATGGTAGAATATGTAATAAACATGGTACATACGAATGGAACATACGAAATCTTTGCGCCGGCTACTTCGCCACCGCATCGTTGGTCACAACCAACATATTGTTTAGTGCGCGAGAATTTTAATTTTACCTTATCTCCTAATTAATTTAATTTAAATTAAGTATATAATTTAATGTTCAGAGTTCGAAAGGGCTTCGCGCCCGCTCTATTTTTTATATTATAGCGGCTTGAAAGTTATAAATAATATAAAATATTAATTTTAAAAATGTAGATACTATTCATTTACAAATAATAAAAGGAGTATGTAAATAATAAAATAAAGCGTAATACTGTTCGATCCCAATATCCCTGGTTCGCTTACACCGTGCCATTTTTCTATCTTTTGTCTTATTATACCAGTCTAAACTGCTAAACGAAAGGTCCGATTTGAATAATTGAAAGAGGAATTTACGTATGTACAGTCAGCTTCATAAGTAAAGTAACAGTCAACATTATCAAATACATAGAAACATCTAAAGTGATCAATAACATCTATACAACCAAAGTCGTAAAACTGATTAAACCATCCATGTTGTTCAAATATATCGGAGCGTGAATATCGTCAAATATATGAGTACATTTAAATCATCATTAGAATAGTAACAATAAAAACGCCAGTGGTTTCGAAGCATCCAAAGTGTTCAAAAATATGGTACACTATAAAAACGAACCTTATGTCGATACATTTTAGGTAAACTTTTACATAAATATTTATAAACTATTTGAATATTTCTGACAGCAGAAATGGGACGTTATAATAAAACGAAGGAGATAGGCTTCAAAGATATTTGCTATCTCTTTCGTTTCGAGTATGTCAATGTCATAGGCATATCATTTGTTTTATGTACATGTTTCTATAAAATCAATCAAAAATTATGAATTTTAAAATACAAAGTAGCTAAACCTCATTTTTCGACACTAAAAAAGTAAATGTCAAGAAAATTACTTGTTAAATATGATGTTATTACTTTGATGTGAAGTTCTTATAGTTTAAAAAATAGAACAATATTATTCTTATTTTAAATAATACTTATTCGAATGCTTTTCATCAATATTAATAGATAATAAAAAGAAACAAAAATTATGAGTAGGTAGTATAAATATGTAATACATTATTTTAAGTAAGTTTTCGCAGCGCTCGCCAAATAATGACAATGAATTTAATAAAAAGAAAATGATACCTTGGGTTACCTTATAGCAATTTTCGTAGGGTCTCTATTTCGTTTTAAATAAAATAAATTCCATGTTACCCTCTGATGATGTAGCTTTCGGTAGATGAACTTTTTGTACGTGATAATTGTTAAAATCAATTTTGTAGTTTATGAGTTTATCCATTACAAACAAATTTTATATCCTTATAATATTAGTATAGATAGAAAGATCATTAAGATTGTAAAGTAACCATAAAATTAAGTAAAAAAAATCAAATTTAAAAGTTAAATTACGTATCTGGCTACTAAATAATTAATTAAATGATTATGCAGGAATCTGGCCGACAATGACTAGTCTCCCAGAATGTCTAGTATGCTAAAGTGACTAGTGTTCCATTACGTCCAGTCCCATAACGTCCAGTATCAAAAGGTTTAGCGTTACAAAATGTCTCGCTTAAATTGTCCAGTCGAACGATTATTTTTTTGTCTGATCAATGCCCTAGATTAAAGAGTAGAGTGGTGTGATGACTCGTACGTAGGACTTACCGAATTATTTTTTAGTAAATTTATATACTTGGTATATTACTTAAATAAACCGCAATAGAAAACTATTACAAAATCAAATTATGTACCTCGTTATTTTATGTTAAATGCTAAGTAAGTCTCTACTAACTCAGCTAAGAAATTATTGAAAAAACATTAAATATATATACAGTGGTGGTGGTCGTACAATTAGAAACACTACCAACGGTCTTTGACATTATGTAAGATACTTCACCGCAATCGTTTTTATTTTGAAATTAAAAGTAATTATGTTGTAATGAAAAGTAAGATACGATTTATATTAAATAATATGAGATCGCAAAACATAAAAAAAATTTAATTCGTTCCTGAGGATTAGTAGGATCAACCAAACAAACTATTCAGCATTATAATATTAGAGTAGTTTTATCAAAATTTTATGGGGTATAAGTTTTTAAGTTATATTTATAAGAAATAAAAATTATAATTAAATTTTCTAAAAATATAAAATACGCTATCGAATTGTTTTTAAAAATAACTTCGATAAAAAATATACGTTGACAGTCACTAATAAAATTTAAAATACAAAGAAAATAAATCACCATATTTAATATCTCTAATAAACAGTTTCCAAATCAAACAATTTAAAGTAATATTAGATTTGAATTTACCGTCTTCGTTTATTTGATATTACAGGGGCTGTGGAGATGCACCTGCACCTTAAGTGCACCTCCTCACACCCCTGTCATGGCGCCCAAGTATATTTGCTCAATATTTTCTTTTGATTTGCTACCACACAACAACCAATTATGTATTGTACTTAGTCCCTACCGTATTATAGCTTTTTGATTTTTTTCTAAACATATGTACGTAACGAAATATTTATTTTTATCTTAATTTTATTAAACATCAACGAAACTCGTTCATATACATAAAATTAAATAATAGCATAGTATTTTTGTTTGAATTTTATGAAATAAAAGTAGATAAGGATTTACTAATCAACACCCAGAGATCATAACAATTACATGCTATTGATAAGTCTGTAAATAAGATCTTGCCTCTACAAAAATAACACGTAATAGGTCATTTAGATTATTTAATAAAAATAATGTATGTTTAATAAATATTGAAGATTCAAAAGTAGGTATAAAAATATTTTTTTTTTGGACACCAAAGCGAAATTTATAATCCTTTTCAACGTTACGTACGCTTTAGTAAAATTGCCATATCATTTTTCAATATTCTTCATCCTTACATAATCTTGTGTCGCTAAAAGATCCTCAACTCTGCCTATTCAATCTTGATAGCCGTTATTGTAAATATTATTGTCTTTTATAAATACATGTAGGTACACTATGTTTTAGGTATTATATTTTAGTAGGTAATTTAATGGTATTAATAATATTTAAATAATTATATTATTATTAATTTAATTATACGCATTTTAGCTGTGGTTATCGTTTAAACTTAAGGAATATCATAAAGTTACCGATTTTTATCAAATATTTATTGACTACTAGTTTCGGCCGCACTTAGGAGGGATTAGGTATAAAAAGTAGCTTATCTTTCCTTGGGCTTTAAGCTTGTTTAATACCAAATAATCTATATATATAAAAATACTTTTCCTGACTGACTCATCAACGCAGAGCTTAAACAACTGGGGTTAGAGACTTGAAATTTTGACAATTGATGCATTTTATGATGAAAACGCGTACTAAGAAAGGGTTTATGGAAATTCCACCCCTAAGGGGGTGAAATAAGGGATGAACCGTTGTATGGAAATCTGTCATTTTCAAAGTTAGAAGCATGATATTTCGTATACAAGATTCTGGTTGGAAATAAATTAATAGTAAAATTCACCACCTAAGAGGATGAAATATGGGTTGAAAGTTTATATGGGGAGTTCGTCATTTTTCATGTAAGAAGCATGATATTTTATATACAAACCTCTGGTTAGAAATAGATAAATACGTATTTCAGGGTTTTTATAAAATCTACCCCCCAAGAGGGTGAAATGGGTGTTGAAAATTTGTATGGCGGGTCCGTCATTTTTTATGTAAGAAGCATGAAATTAAATTTGAAAGCTTCTAAGCAAAAATGCATTTAGCATACGTATTTTGTTATTTTTAAAAACTCAACCCCAAACGTGAGAAATGGGTAGAAAATTTCGTATAAAAAATTGGTCTGATCTGCTTGAAATGTCCTGTTTTCACAGCTTAAATTGACCATAATTAACATATTTTATTATTTTTGATTATGTCGCGGGCAAAGCCGCGGGTGAACCGCTAGTATAATATATTTACTAAAACAAATATTTTGTGGGGTATTGAGCACGTCCTACAACTTGACGCGAAGTCCAACGAAGTGACGGGAGAATTTAATGAGTTTTGAAATTGTAAAGTGTAATTAGTGTCAATAAAAACAACTATGAACATGAGCAATCTTTTCGCAAGTATCCAGTAATAAACGTAGAGAGCTACATTGGCTGATTTTAATTTTTTAAACATAGTAATAAACCGAAAAATGCTTTATAAATAATAATAAATATTAATAAGTAGTACCACCGGTGAAATAGTCTGTCTTTCAATACAGGTGATACGTTAACGTAAATAATATATAGTAATTAATACATTTGTAAATAAAGCAAAAGTATAGCAGACAGAAATGAGTTTATTAAAAAAAAAAAAATCCAGAAATCAGTTCGTAATTTTCTGTGTCCTAAGAATTGAGTATATCTGTCCATTGACACGTTTATTTAATTTATAGACTTATTTTCTATAAAAACCATATACTTGAAAACTTACTACGAATTTAATTCGTGGACTTACTGCTGTAAAATATTGATGTGTTTGTGATGTTGTGTGTATGAGTTTCAAAATGAAGGCGCTACAGCTCAAAACGTTGGAAGATGAATGAGTGTTTTCGAGTTATGTTTTGTTGTTTACCAGAGGTCTCCTCAAATTATTTTTGTTTCTACGGGGAGTTACTTTACGGGCCATATCTCATTATCCTCTTAGAACAAAATATGGACAGCTGTACAGAGGGTTTATTTTTGCTACTTTTTATTTTTGTCGTGATATCAGCTTGCTTGCGCAACCAATTTGATGTCGGCATCCGAATCACTCGCTGGTACCGCAACCATTATATGTAAGTAAATAGCTATTTGGCGTCTCGCTCACTCCACCAGCAGATAAATTAATAAGGAAACTGTCAGGAAAACTTAGTCAGGAACTTCGTTTCTTAGTGCTTTTATCGGATATTAAAATGTGCAATATTTCTATGAATATATAGCTCTCAGATCATGACTAAGGATGCTGACTGTTCTAATGGTTTATATTACTCCTTACATATGAAATTAGCGTTTTCTCGTACTGACCACTGTGATCTGAAATATCTCCTCTTTGGTTAAGAATTCCAAATTCAAACTTATAAATTCATTTAGCTGGTACATTTGAGTTTTGAAAACAATCATTCATTTGTTTTTTCCTCATTATTTTTTTCTTTGGCGTCGCTTATTACCGTACAATGGAAAACATGAAATATTGGTATATTTACGAGTACGAGTTCTACCGTGGCACCAGTGCTGCAGAAACAGCTCGAAGGATTAATGATGTGTACGGCGCTGGTGTCGCAAAAGAAAGCACGGTACGTTTTTGGTTTCAACATTTTCGTTCTGGAAATTTCGACCTTCAGAACCAACCCCGTGGACGGTCGGAGATAAATTGGAAAATGAAGAATTAAAGGCTATTGTGGAAGCGGATCCATCACAAAAAACTTCAGAGATAGTTGCAGGCTTCGGGGTAAGTCCTAAAACTGTATTAATCCACGAAACGAAAATTGACTCAGAAAAAGTTACTTGTGAGTGTTTGGTGATATAGCGCCGGTGTCGTTCACTACAGCATTCTAAAATCTGGCCAAATGATTACGGCAGATATCTATTGTTAGCAACTGCAAACCATGAAGGAAGAACTAGCTGCTAAGCAACCGAGATTGGTCAATCGCTCTAGGCCACTGCTGCTTCACGACAACGCACGACCACACACTGCACAACTAACAACCACTAAGTTAGATGAGCTACAATTGGAATGTCTGCGACATCCACCTTACTCCTCGGACCTTGCTCCAACATATTACCTTTTTTTCCGGAATTCGGACAACTTCTTACAAGGAAAAAAATTCAACTCCGATGCGGCAGTCCAAACCGCCTTCAAAGAGTTTATTGATTCTCGCCCCCATGGTTTTTTTAGTAAAGGGATCAATGAACTACCTATGAGATGGCAAAAGTGCATAGATAACAACGGTGCATACTTTGATTATATTTCGCCCGTACAAAACGCCAATTTCATATGTAAGGACCTAATATTTTAAGCAAATCGAATTACTAAACGAGTATTTTTTCATCACTGCCTTTTTACTTTTTCAACGTATGTATAGCAAAAGAACTGTTAACTCTTCGACGTACGTTTTGAAACTGACAATCCTGGTGTTGGTTTTGGTATTTATCGCTTGGTAGCTCAAGACACCACGGTGATGCAACCGGTGGCGCTGCCATAGGATCCTAAAAAGATAGGGCCTTAAGGCTTATATATGTCAACTAGTAAATACTTCCCTTACATTATTCTAGCTGATCTAAGAAAGTAATTCACATAGCACCCATACCAAAAAACATTACCAGGGTGTGGTATCTACTGAGGATTTAATAGATCGTTTTCGTGCATTATTTTCTATAGACAAGACATATCAGACGTCTTTTTCAATACAGATTCATTATAAATAGTATAATTTAAAAAAAAAACAATCTCTTAATATATTCAATTCTCATTTCATTTAAGGATTTTTTTTAATATTGTTTTAAATGAAGGGGTCCATTTTGTCTTTATGTATCTAAACCTTTCTTCAGATCAGTTTTCAATTAAACTGCTATAAATACCATATAATGGGCAATAAAAAAGGGTTTAGATTCTTCTTCTGCACGGACAAGGGACAAGAACATCTAGCTCTCGTTTGGATCTCAAATTTACGAAGAAGTAAAAGTAAAAGTATTTATCTATTAAATCTACTCGACCTCAACCGCGCACTGACTGACTATAAAATAGCAAAATAAAACAAACAAAATTTTACATAAATATAATTCCGATGTTGAAACTATGATTAAAAAATAAATGGTTCTGTAAATTATTATATTAAATCGTTATAATTGATTACACAAATAAAAATAAATAAGATTTTAATAATAAAAAAAAGCAAATAAAACTATTTTATAAAAAAAAAAATTATAAAAAAAAAGCCGAGATCGCCCAGTGGTAAGAACGCGTGAATCTTAACCGATGATCGTGGGTTCAAACCCGAGCAAGCACCACTGAATTTCATGTGCTTAATTTGTGGCTATAATTCATCTCGTGCTTGTCGGTGAAGGAAAACATCGTGAGGAAACCTGCATGTGTCAAATTTCACTGAAATTCTGTCACATGTGTATTCCACCAATCCGCATTGGAGCAGCGTGGTGGAATAAGCTCCAAAACCTTCGTCTCAAAAGAGGAGAAGAGGCCTTAGCCCAGCAGTGGGACATTCACAGGCTGTTACTTTAAATAAAACTATTTTACGCTGACTATACAATAGCTGACTGAGATACTGTGTAGATGGAAATAAAATAAAAATATTGTATACAAGCCCAACGCACACCAACAACGAGCCGATCTTATCGTTCCGTGCGTTATATTTCTGTAGCTTCTCATTGACTCTAAGTTCCCACACTCCCGATTCACCTTATCGTACTACAATTTAATAAAAATCTACAACTGGTTTACAAGTTTTACCAAATTCAAAGCGGCAAAATAAAATATGATGTTTTTAATTTCTATCTAACGCACGTACGCATGTAGATTAAAGGTTTCTCAAGAATTGATTACTAAAGAGTATTATATATACAAATATAATATAATATACCTAAAAAATATTGTATATACTTAATTGTAGTCTGATAGTAAGTTGACATTATTACCAGTATCTGTGATTTTATTATTAGCTGATAAAAACGAAAACCAAATTATTTTTTATACTTGTAGTATTTTACCAGTTGGCGGTTATTTACAAATAAATAAACCGTCAATCGGTAATATTAATAATTCTTGGAAAACGCTTTATAAATACCAAATTGTAAAATACATATTTCAAAAGAGAGCAAAGACTCTGAACTCAGGAGGCGGTGAGTGCAATCGCACGCGCGTCTTCGGCACGCGCGAGCCCCCCTCGTTATGCGACGAACACGTTCACTGTACATGTACTTTCTCCGCAAAACACAGTGCATCTCTCAATCCCCTTCGACCTTCTATTATGTGATTTTGAATTATCACCATTACACAAAGCCGTCTTTCCCTTTACCGACCATTGGACACGCGGCCTCACTGAAAACGTTTATTTGTCACCGTCTCGGAATTGACTTTTTGTAAAACTGAATATGTTATCAACTTATTAATCTCCGACGACTACGACACGACGATAAAAACTTAAATAGATTTATATAGGTAAATAAAATTTAATAACCAATATTCCAATACAATAACTGGGTGTCAGTTTAGTAGAGTAAAAGCGCTAAATAAAAATAGAGACTAAGCTTCTATTTTATGTATGTACGTAACATACATAAAATAGAAGCTCAGTCGTGAAAGCATAAAAAATAAACTCACTTTCGCACACAACATTAGTAAAGATCTACATAAACAAATTATCTAACGTTATTTCGATACTTTTCGTATTATGTCTTTATTTAAGAAACGATTAATTTTGCTTACGGTTTACCTACGGAGCCGAGACGTCGACACTGATAGTGCGTTTGGTCCACCATTTTAAGATTGCTCAGCGAGCTATGGAAAGGGCTATGCTCGGAGTTTCTCTGTAGTAGGATCGAATCCTGAATGTAGTGATCCGATAGAGAACCAAAGCTATCGACATAGCCCAAAGGACTAGTAAACTGAAGTGGCAGTGGGCTGGACACTTATGTCGCGGAACCGACAACCATTGGAGTAGACGTGTTCTGGAGTGGAGACGCTTTGGCAAGCGTAGCGTAAGACTAGCGTATGTGGCTAGGTGGAATGACAATATACGCAAAGTGGCTGGCAGCGGATGGAGATTGAGAGCTGAAGATCGAGCTCAGTGGCGTGCGATTGTAGAGGCCTATGTCCAGCAGTGGACGACAAAGGGATGATGATGATGATTACGTATGATATGATAGTCCACAATGTGTAATTCATAAGTGTCTCTCAAAAAAAATAGCCACTTAATACCTCAAACATTTGATTGATATGGTGGTGTAGTGGCTAGATTGGAAGGCCGCAGATCTCAAGGTCCTGTGTCCGCGCAAATTCCGGGTCTAACCAATGCAGGGTGGTAGCTGAAACATATGTGTATGTTAATCTAACAAAATTATTACAATAGCTATGTCGTAATATATTATCGTATTAATAAAAATATATATATTGCCACAATAAAGTCCACAATGACTTTATTCTATCACTTCGGTAAAACGTATATTCTTCTTCGTTTTTTAAAAATGTTTGTTTACTTAATGCGATAATTGCGAAATATTATATAAGTACGTACATGGCGCGTCTAATGTAACAGACATTAAAGTTAAAATTACATTAAAGATCACAAAATTTAGTTATAAGAAGAGAAGAGAGGGTTGTGTTCTAGGGTGGCGGGTGGAGTGTCGGTGGAAGGAGGAGGACAATATGGTAGGCAGCTGAATGAGTAATGCATCACTGATACTAACAATAGCTATTGATATATTGGTGTATTTATTTGTTACCAAATGAGGACGCATGGACAAGTTTGGAAGGAGCGGTAGATGAGATTGGTAGATTGTCTGGGTAAATCTTAATTGTACCGTATGGGTAATAAATGTCAGTGACCTACGGTAAGTCGGTAACGGTACCTTCGTTACCGGTACAATAACAATTATTTTATTTTATTTATTTAATTACATATACATTTTATTTTATGTTCTACTGTATTAAGAACGATGTAACAAAAATCCTATTGGATTTATCCGTACATCGGTGTTCGTTGTCAGCACTTATAGACTTACCGCTTTATTCATAAACTTTATTTAACTGGTGATTAGTTAAACAATGTTTTGTCTTCTTCTTTCGTATGTCAAATCAATAATGACAGAAAGAGACAAATCAGTGTTTAGCTAAACAGTAACTAAGCAACGTTTACAAATAAGGCCGTTAAACTATACAACAATAAGAGATAAGAATAAAAAACACAAAAAGTTGGTACATAGCAATTAAATAATGTTAAAATTAGTTACATAACATAACGATAAGTGGATTATTGCGGTGACTATTCATAAGCCGTCTTAGAACAACATCATATTTAATATAGCACATCGAGTTTTTTCTTAATATTTTTTATATTTATTTCCTGTTTTAAATTGTGAGGCAGACTGTTCAACAATGTTGGTACAATATATTCTAAGGTCTGCCTACCGTAGGTATTATTACACCGGGGAACAATAAGTTTCGAATTTGATACATTTCGTGTTCTTATTTGCTTTGCATTAACAATTTATGTTTAATTTTATCGTATATTGGCATGATTTCACAATAAGAGAATAGTTGATGATAATTACTTTTGCACTTACTTTTAATTTTGTCCGGTACTAAGGTTTTTAATAGTCGTACTTGGAGGTGATAAATTGTGTCTAAGTGTGATTTACACGTTCTTCCGTAGCTACTAAGACCATATGATATTATCGACTCTGCAAGTGATTTATAAAGTAATAATCTTATGGCTTGGGATTTTATTTTTTATAACAGAAAATTTTGCCAACATTGAAAGTAGTTTATCACATACGTTGTTTATGTGTTCTGTCAAAAAAATTTTTTGTTTTTTTTTTTGCCCGTTATCGGCCTGCGTTTGACCGTTGTCTTGCCTGATGTTAAGCATCGACACGGTCTACGATGTAGCACGCTTGCCTAGAAGATACCTGTTAACTCTTGATTTGAAGACACCAACGTTGTACCTATCGGGAAATACAGACTCAGGCAAAGTATTCCACACTTTAACAGTGCGAATGATAAAGGTCGAAGCGCTTCGTACGTAGGCGGGGAATTTCCACCGTGTACCTATGGCGCTTTGGTCGCGTTTAAAAAACGTTTCACTTAAAGCGATCATCAATTATAAGACCAAGATATTTATGTTTATTAACTAAATCAACTGAATTACAACTACATGTCTTTAATTTGTTTAAATGCAAACATGTATGGCTATGAGCAATTCGTTTTGGAGATACAGTGCTTCTGTTTTGGCTGGACATTACATTAGTTTAGTTTTACTAATGTTTAATACAAGGCCTGCGTCATGAGACCATTTTGTTAGTAAGGTAAAATCTGTTTGCAATTTTGAGAGTGTTGTATGTATGTGAGTATCTGCTGCTATAAGACATGTATCATCAGCAAACTGGTAAATATTACAGTTTTTAATCAAGTTGTTAACGTCGTTAACATACGATATGTAGTGTAGCGGTCCTAGTACTGAGCCCTGCGCTGTGCCTTCTGAAACTTGAATTTTATCACTGTATTCGTTACCAATTTTGACTTGGTACGATCGATCTTTTAAATAATTTTGGCACCACTTTTTTAACAGTCCTCTTTTCCCACAGTCACCATTTTCCCACAGACAGAATTTCAGATAAATTATTCTCTATCAGTTTATCATGTCGTAATGTATCAAACGCTCTACTGTAATCGATAAAGACAATTAGTACATGTTTTTTGTCATTTAAATATTTATTGATGGTATTGGTGAATTTAGACAGGAATTGTGGCGTGCTTTTTTGAGACTGAAATCCATATTGTGTATTGTTTATTATATTATTTTCCGTATAGAACTAAGAAATTTGGTTACCTATATATTTTTCGACGATTTTATTTACGGTTGGCAGAATTGTTATGGGCCGGTAATTTTCGTATTCTTTTCGGCTTCCGGTTTTATGTATAGGTCTAACTATACCTGTTTTAAGTTCCACTGGGTATTTTCCTGTTTTTACAGCAGTATTTATAAGTTTTGCTATGACTGGTGATATCTTGTTTCCGATGGCCTTTAAATCCGAAGCTCTTATACTATCTATATATTTATAACCTCTTATACTGTAAACATTATAAGCAAATTAATAACTGCATTATTACACACCTATTATATGAATGCGAATGATGTGTTCGTCAAATAGTATAATTTAAAATTAAAGACTTCCAGATCCCTGACAATTGTATTCGATTTATACGTTTATCTTGCAATTTATTATAGATATAAATAATATGTTGGTATAACCTATAGAGGACAACAATGTTTTTCTCAATTTACACCAACGGAGGAGTTAATATGAAAATATAGATTTCCATTCTTATTATTATTAAGTAATTATTTATATTTACTTTATAATATACCCCACAAACATATTGTAGAAAATGCTTATAAGTAATAAATGTGTAGTGTATCTTCCAGTCATATATGTTATGGGTTTTAACTGTTTAGTTTTATATTGTTTTATAGCCTTTTATTTTATGTGCGATTATAAATTTTAGTTGTTAATTTCAATTTAAGGTAAAAACTGAGTTCTATTCGTAATCGAGTCATCGATGTTAGGGTTTCGTACATCTAAAAAACGTTACCTTTACAGGATCACTCTAGCGTCTGTCCGTCCATTGGATGAAAACAGTTAATTAAAAAAATCCATGTGTGAACTTATACTGCAAAATAAACGAATTAAAGCTTTGGAAATATATTTATAAGTAAGGCCGTATGTTTGCAATCGCGGCTGCTTACGTAACGTGTGAGTAAAAAATTGTACAAAATATGTTATCTACTATAACATAAGCCAGAATTAAGAAGATCACTTGGCCATTTATATATTATGAAACACTAAAGCACGGGCAGGAGCTGGTGTTGGGTATAAAAAGAAGCCTATGTCCTTCCTCTGCGATTAAGGTGCAGTGGTTTCTTGGCTTAGCGTAACACGACAGTTATTGTCACATTAATAATATTAGTATAGATGTTTTAAATAGCAATAAATAAATACATAGGTATCTACTATTAGTATTTTTTACAAATCAACACTAAATCACATATACACCAAAAAAATTGGTAAAAATGTTTGAGAAATAAAACTTTTTTTTTTTAAATTAATAAATAGTTTTTATTAATGCCTGCGTGTAAATTGAAGCGAGCCAAGCCGTGATCATGTGTATATTTATATTATTAACCACAGGAATCAGCCCGATTTATAACTATTGTGTATTTATCTAGGAGCAGCAGCAACCAATCTGGCAAACTGTCGGCATATGTACTCGTCATATGTATGAAATATGTTTATATATAAGTAAACCTAATTTTATGGAAGTGTAGTAGTATAGTGCTTATTGTTAGTTATTTGAATAACATGATGGCGTAACTTATAACAATAGAATGTCATAAAGTTTAGATTTGAGCCTTATTAATATGTATTATAAATGCGAAAATGTCTTTGTTTATTTATTTATTTATTACTCTTACACTTCTTAATTACTCGGTCATTATGAATATATTTACTCACATCAGTCAGTGGTATAGAAAACGACATGGGATACCTAATACTTCTTCCCCCCCCCCCCACACACACACAAACGCGCAGATGAAGCCGCGGAAGGAAACTAGTTTTACAATACTTTTCCTTTCTTTACGTTCATTTGAAATAGGGTTATACGCATAATCACAGTAGCTAACGTGTACAAGCCAGTTAACATAGTCAGGCGCGTGCATGTCGATGGTAAAAGCTCGCACTTAAATGTATAATTTTTGTAACTCTGATCGTTGCATTGCTATTTTAATATTGAGCAACTTCAAAACTGCTCGGAGTAGACTCCCCAAACAACTCAACTGCTTACTTATACTTCCCACGACTCCACATAATTTCTAGGAGAAAATATATTATGAATTGTGTGATTTGGAACAGCAAAACATAGCGATACCCATGAATTAGTATAAACATCATTAGACCAATAAAATTTAGTAAAATATATAATAATATTATTTCTCAGATAGAGTTCAAAAGTTAAACAGTTGGCAACGTTACAAAGTTGCGTTTTCACCAACCTTAGTATCTGTAGTGTGTAACAATTAAAAACAATGGTTCACGTCAGCCATTATACGGGAACAACTTTGATATTTGGTAATAGGATAATGGACAATATTTTTGTTCCTTCATAATTTATATACCTTCAATATTGGGAAACACTGCAGAACCCACCGATTTACTTTGTACGTGTGATCCCAGGCTAACTTAGTTGTTCAATTTCTTGACAAAAAATGAAATAAAACTGTTTTGATCTGAACCCCGAGATTTAAACCTATAACTCCGCGGATCTGCAACCATATGAGACCACCAAGCCATGAGAAAAAATAAATAATAATAATAATAATTTGGTAAATACGAGAGATGTGTTACGAATCAATACTGACTCGAGACCGAATTTTGTATAGATACATACAATATACGTTCTATTGCATTGTGTTTATTTTTATCTCGACGACGCTCGCATGCGCAGTCCCCTAAGATAAAGTAGTAGTAGAGTACTACGTTGAAAGACCTCCATTTCTCAATGTAGTTGTAGTAGTACTCACACCACAGGCCGTCGACCGATTTATAGACGTAATTGGTCAGGGCTGTGAAATGTACAATTGTTGGGTGAAGGTAAAGTGAGACATTGGCCTTTGTAAGTTATATTTATATCTTTGTTTACGTGACAAGCGCAAATAAATAAATTATTTTCAAGTTTTTAATTAGTTTATTATCTGGGGATTGGATATATTTATAATGAAATCAATACAGTGTTTAAAGGTGTAGTGATAATGAGATATTAGTGGTCACTTTTTAATTCATTAATTTATTGTATTGTTCAAACGAAGATGTAGAGATCTTGAATAATTTTTGAGAAGACGCTTTTTTGGTGTATAATATATGATAATAATATTGTTGTGGACGCCAGTTTTCTTATGGAGGGTTGGGGTGGGGGCTGAAGCCCTGCCGGTGCTGAATCCGGCTTTGAATAATTTATTTGTAATTAATAATTTTTGTACTGTCTACTTATCGTGCCATAACATTTCGTTCGTTCTGTGAATGACTTCAGCGAAGTATCCGCGGTCTCAATTTGAAGTTTTCTACTTTATACGCACGTGTATCTTCTGTAGGGTGGATACTATGTACTCGATCTCGTATTAATTGAAGTAAGTGTCCGTGGTCTAGACGTCCATTTCCTCCGCGCGTTCGTTGACACCAACGCCCCCCCGCGCCCCGGCCAGCCGCCTCGTCGCGCGCCCTCACGATCTAGTACCAACCGGAAACTGCGCGTGTTCGTCACGCTCACTGGTGTCCTACGCCTCGGAGAACTATTACAGTACAAAAATGACTCACACGTCTAACATTGGCAGTGCATCATAATTGAAGGTTGTGCTTAAAGAGAACGTTAAAAGTTGTATAAAATATCTTCTGGGCATACACAATAATTTTGATATTTTTAAATAATCTTAATGATCTCATTTCGAGATTCGTGATCCATAAATCCGATTACGGTGTGTAAAAATGAAGCACAGGTCGATTTTATTAGATCAAGAAGTAAGTGCTAAATAATAAGCTATTTAACTTAGTATGCGTTAGGCTTGTCTTGTACCGAGAGACCGTTTAAAGTTTCTGCATGTGAGCTAGAAGCTAATGCCAGCAGCGTTCATAGGCCGGTAGAATGTGAGTAGAGTAGTCTAAACTAACGACTCGGGTGCTAAAGAAATAATTAAGTAAAACCAGTTTATCCGACAATTAAATAAATGCTTGACACGTAGTCATTTTAATTTTCTTTTAGTATTTCGAATAGTAGATGGAGTGATAGTAAACAGGGCATTATGTTGAATTATATTATTATCAACGGTATTGTAAACATAAAAATAATTATTATTGCCTAAGTGAAAGTTTTAGATGTTCATTTAATTTAAATATACATATATAATAAAAGGTCAATAGCGCCTTATTCCTCAGCGGTTAATTTAAATAAATAATATGAATATCGATAAACTCATCCGTATACTTAATATTATAAAAGAAACCATTTCAGCATTTTGTTGAATGTTATTAAATCAAAAATAGCTGTGAACATACATACCTACATACGTACATCCTGTTTACATTCGTGAATCGGTTAAACTATTTAAATGCATTGTACCACTGCTAACTTAAACGAATATTTTAAAACAATCTTAACGGTTGCTACCGTTGAAAACATTAAAACTCACGAAGGTATTTAAATATAGACACCCGCCACGAAAGGCAAGGCAAATGTGCAGGGAATACAGTCGAGCATATATATGTATTATGACAATATTATATAATTAATACATTATCATGTGCAATTTCAAGCCACACATGTTGTATTAACGTTTTCTTTATTCACTTTAATTAAATGTTTAAAATGATTTTTAATAATAATAATAATATAGGTAATATTCATACAATTTTTGAAACTACTACAGGTCAAAAAATTTATGTTTAATACTCACTCTACTATTATTATAAAGATAAATATATGTGTGTAATAAATAGATCAAACTATATATAATTCATTTATTTACATCAAAGGCTTAAATCAATACAAATAAAAATTAAAAATAGTTACTGTACAAATCGTGACCGCGTGGAATGGTGGCAAGAATGCTAGCAGCATTTCCCCTTTGAATCATTCAATCATTTTTAAAGTATAATCCTTTTGAATATTAGGTACTTTAAAAATGATAATCAAAAGGATTTAGTCAATCATAACTTTTAAATGCATCAAAATAAATATAACATTTTTATAAAAAATTGCGATTTACTCCGACCTACAGGAAAAGGTTCTAAAATTAAACTCTACAATACAAGAAAGTACGACAACAAATGCAGCCAGCTATTTCGTATGGATAGTTTCACAGCCTACCAATAGTTATAATTAATATTTAGTGGCGTATCCCTTATTTTCAATAACAGCACTGCAACGACGTGGCATTGATTCAATCAATTTCATACTTTTTTCTAGGGAATTGAATTCCATGCTTCAACAAATTCTTTATATAGTTCGTTTTTACTGGTGTTACGTTTGTTTGAGACTTTCTTTTTAACAATATACCAAAGATTTTCTATCGGGTTTAAATCCGGACTATTTGCTGGCCAGTCTAAAACGGATATACGCTGTTCGCAAAGGAAACATTTGACGCTATTGGCTGTGTGTTTAGGGTCATTGTCATGCTGAAAGATCCAGGTTATAGGCAAAAGATCGTCCGAGTAGGGAATCATTGTATGCTCTAAGATATTTTTGTATTGCCATTGATCCATTGTACCTTGAATCTTCCGAACGGGTCCAATGTTACCGCCACCGTGCTTGACTATACTCCTTGTCTAACATAGCGCTATCCATCGGAATTTACCATATTTATTTTTGTTTCATCTGAAAATAACACTTTTTTCCATTCTCGTACCGTCCAATTAACATATTTTTTAGCGAATAATAATCGCTTCTCTCGGTGTTGCTTGATAAGAAGCGGTACCTTTCGAGAGATGCTTCCAAACAATTTACCTTCCACTAATCTTCGGCGTATCAGTCTTGGCGAGATGTTTCTCGGGTCATCAGGCGAAAAAACTTTATTTTTAATCTGGTTGAAGCCTTTACTTGGGTCTTTTTTAGCAACACTAATGATTAGCGTATTTTCTCTGGGAGAGGATTTTCTAGGCCGAGCCTTTCTAAGAACATTTTCAACAGTTCCATGTGTTTTATAATGATCAATTGCATTAAAAACTTTCTTAACAGAACAATTTAAATGGTCAGCTATTCTTCTGTACGTCCGTCCACTTATGATCTATATGTAAATTAACAATGTTTTGCCTAGTTGACGCGTCACTACTATTATTTTTGCCCATTTTGAACAAAATAAAATTCAGATTAAATTTTGAATTGCCGCCAAAATAATAGAAAAAGCCAAGAAAGAAAAGTTATTCGCCAATTTCAGAAAAAGAACGAGCTATGGATGCTTTTTTAAAATGTTTCTAATTAAACGTCCAAGCGGCCAGTAACAGAAAATAAACTTCTACATGTGTAAGACCCATTTTGTGATTAAAAGTAAGATATATTTTATATTTTATGCATTTAATGAGTTTTTTATTTGAGTGGCTATATTATTGCATGATTATTAATTATTGAATGTGTATATTTTTTACGAACATTTGTACGTTAAAGTTATACTTTCTTTATTCATAAAAAGTGTTTCCAATTATATGACCACCACTGTATATTTAATTTCCGATTTTTATTATAAATGTCTTTATTAATATAACGTCATTTCTCAATGTTCCCGTCAATGTTCATAGCTTTAAATTATAGATACATACATTCAATGTTAAGTTCCTGCGGCTGGCCTCCTCAGTTTTTCTTTCGCAAATCTTTATTACTCTCTGTTTAATCAAAGACGCAATCCCTGATGGATGTATTTAATATCAAACAAATAAATATATCTTTAAATAATGTTTCATTTCTTTCTGATGATGGTATAATATTATTGAAATAGTTAAACATAATTATGTTTGCTTGAGTTAAAATTAGAACTTGTGCAAATGCAATTAATAATAAAATAACATATATTTTAATATCGTTTACGTTTTTCTATTGCAGTTTTATTAAAATAAGTAAACATTATATATTTCAGTTATTTTTTATGTTTTATACAACCACTTGTTGCTGATAATTACGTCGGGTGTATTCACAATAAAATTATACAGTATAGGCGACAATCCTTGTGAAAACACAATAAAAGTAAACTTGTAAAACGTCCTTGTTCCTGACGTCGCTAAGTCAATATACATAGAATTATTTTCCATATTCTTTTACTTTGCTAATTACTATATTTCAATCTCATGAAAATAAAAACATTGATACAACCTCAACGTTTAAGCATATATTTATAGATTAAATAATGTGGAGAATTTTGACCTTATGCTAGAGAATTTATTTTTATCTTACTATTTCTTCCCACGAACGGGTACGAACTACTTTCTACTTTGGAAGATCTCTTACAACATAATCTACTTTCCGAACCGGTGGTAAGCTTTACCTTGAAATGATTTTTTTTAATGGCATTGTAAGAAATATTAACCATCACCAATGCGCTACCAACCTTGGGAACTATGATATTATGTCCGTTGTGCCTGTAATTACACTGGCTCACTCACCCTTCAAACCGGAACACAACAACACCATGTACTGCTGTTTTGCGATAGAATATCTGATGAGTGGGTGGTAGTTACCCAGACAAGCTCTACCACCAAGTGAATAATTAACAGTGCTTTTAAGTGCTTTGTCGATTGTATTTTGATTTTGACTTAAGTGCAAATTCGAGATGATCCTCTGGCCTGATTTTTATAAAATAATCAATAGTATAGTATATACGATTTAAATACCTGTTACAAATAATGACTGAAAATAAAAATATTAATTTTTATTCAATTATATTGCACCTAATACTAATACATATTATTATTTGAGACTATTAATTATTTGAAAGTAAGTAATTATTGACTACATTTGAATATATATTTAAAAAAAATTAGGTAAAGTTATTTTTAGTCAAAACGAGTATGATTTTTAAATAGGCAACAAATGTATGTGTCTAAAGGTTTAGGCATACGATAGATGTCTATGTACTACTAGTTTTGGATGACTAGGTGACGTGATGATGTTTGAGGCGGGGTGCGGATGGCGTCGCGGCGGCGCGTTGCAGGCGGGTCGGGTGGGGCTGCGTGCCATTGGCCATCGCGGTACTGGGTGAAAAGCCGCGACGCATGCACCTCGATGCACTCCGCCCATTGCCCATAACATCGGCGCCCTTTTGTATCTTGTCGTCCCAAACGAGGCCGTCGTGATCCTTGTTGCTCAAGCAGTTACAGAAAATCCAAAAATATTATCGATTCGAATATTACGGAATTATTGTTGGTTGTTTACTAAAAAGTTTTCATGAATGTAAGTGTCAATATAATTCATTAATTTTGTGTACGTCTTATATACTGTAACACTTCAATTGCTATTAATATTTTTATTTATCGTTATACTAATACAAGTTCCACAGATGCCTTTTATCCTCAGAAAGATCTGGGACACGATAATAACGTCTCTAACCCTTTTATAAGGGATGTCACACAAGTAAAAACATCCTTCAAACCAGATCGGTAATTAATTCATAATATTGTCAAGGGGTTCTCATTGCCAGCGGATGTCATCTAACGTTCTTAGCGGTTGCAACGACAGCTCCGCTGCTCACACTAGCTCATGAGTCTCGTCGCCTTCACCAAACCTGTTTTTGTTGCGCGGCTTGCAATACCGCAAAGTTTTGAGATTCTATATTATGGTTTGCTTATGTGTGCATTAATATTATCTATACTTTGAAGTACTTTCCGTTAAACTTTTAACATCTGTGGATAAACTACGAGTAGGTGGTATTATTTTACGTTCTTTGATTAATAACTGTTTTTAAGTACACTTAAATGTATAAATCTTTGTAATTTATCATATTTAATTGATAATTCTTTCTCTACTAAATTTTTTTAATTAATCGGAAATCGGTTATATTTGAAGTTCAACTTTTAAACTAGGTATTTCTTAAAATATCAGTTACAAATCACGTTGCATGTCTCAGTCATGCTTATTAATTTATAATGGACAGAGTCAACGTTGTAACGTAGTTAAATGTAAGTGAAAAAATATTAAATATGAGTCAGTAGCTACGAAATATTTGCCAGTTTTATTTAGTAGTACCTACCAAATTAAAATAAAAAAATTAAAATATCAATTTAAAAAAGTAAATGATAATAGGTTTTTGTTAGCTTGATCTAAAATCTTCCCAATATAGCATTATCATCAGTATTAATTATACCTATTTCGATATACCAACAAACCAAGTTATATTAGGTAAGTAAAATAATAAATAAAAAGTAGAGGCCGCTAGTACTGCGTCGATGGCGGGCGGCGCGCGCGGTGCGATTATGAATGGCGCGTGACGCAGTGCTCAGTACCGTCCTATGCAAGCACGCGCGCCCGCGCCGCACTCACTCCGCTGCTCTCGTTCACTGCGCTCGATCGGTACGCTCTCTGCGCCACTACAACGGTTCGCGTTAATTTATTATAAGACTGAAGATTTTCCATCTATTTTTTTTATACAATCTGTATTAAGCTCCGTCGAAGTGTTCTAGTTCTTTTGATAAGACAGCTGACAGCGTAAGCTGTTTCTTAACGAGGTCCGGATCGAGCGAGGGCATAGGGTCTGGATGCAGGCCGTTTGAAGGGCGTTTTCTCCTTGGATTAGCGTCCGTACTCCGGTCGGTTGTTGTTCTAAGGTGAAGCGGGACACGAGGCGGGTGACGCCTGTACCGGACGAAGTAGGCGGTATCTGCCGAACGCCCTCCGCGGGTTTCGGACGGGCGCCGTAGAAAAGGCATTGGCGCGGGGCGCCGTCACACGGACCCACTAACGAATATACTTCACGAACTCTATCGTTTTAGTGGTTGAAAATGTAATCGTTATTATTATCGATAAAAGCCATTTTTTTACTGATTCGATTAATTTATAGTAATAATTTATTTTCAAAAGACAACAGTTAGATCTTAACGCTTAATATACATTTTAAAAGCACAACCTTATATAGAATATAGTTAAAATAACAATCCTTTTAAATTAATAAAACTAACCACCACCATATTTACGTTCGGTAATATTTACTTAGAAACGAGAAAAAAATTATTGATGCAGCTATTATAGCATTAAACTCATTAAATAATGTAATTTGTCTTATTTGGACGACTGCATTTTTTATCTTATATCATAACCATAATTAAAAATAAATTATATATATATTTTTTCGATAAAATAAGATCGATACCGGTACCTCACTAGCCTCACCGCGCTCCCCGCGGCCTCGATTTTGCCACGCCCAGCGCGCGCATTCTCCAACAAAATACTACACGAAATGGATGCACAGAGAATCGAGTCGAGCCGGCGTCGCTTGTAGCTCGCGCGGTTCAGTCACGCACGTCACATCAGTCAGTCGAGTAGCGATCTCGATAGCCTGCGAACCGTACGCACGGCGCACACGTGCCCTCGCGCCCGTCCCTTATCCACATCCATACCGCCGCACTCCGCGCGACCATCGCTCTCGGTGCCGATCCGACCGGTGCCTCGCTCGCTTTTGACCTATTATGTAATACGAAAATAAACACCGCGCCTTTAACAGCGAGCACGTGTGCGCACCGGCTGCTGTACATCGCCGTCCTCATCCGACCACCAACAAATTCATCTCCATAGCCTACGACAACGCGATTCTTCATCTTCAATTTGTGGAGCTCCAGTTGCGTCTACTTCGGGATTATATTTTCAGTCATTCACAAATTTATATTGTCGGTGCCATAATTGCCGTATAAATAATTCAAAGGTGATCAGTGTTGTAGTGGATTGTTGTTACCTAATTCCAATCTTTGCAAAATGTCTAACTCAATGGAACAGCAATTTGGCGAACTGAGCCTCTCACAAGAAGACCATGACCAAATCTTTGAACAGGAGGACCACCAGGATCAAAGGTTTGTTTATTGTAGAATAATTTTATTTCCTTAATATGTTACATACTTTGTTTATACTTTATTATTTATATAAAACGATAAATTCAATAAACAGTGAGTTATCTTAAAATTAATTCAAACTGCGACTGAATTCAAAATTTAAATCATATTAATAAATGTAGTTACTAAAGACTAAAGTGATTAAATAGTTAATTTTGGATGACGCCATGAAAACACTAAAATATTCTTAATATGTAAAAAAAAGTCCATATGTGCTTAGGTTGCTAATTATTTTTAAATGATTAAGAATATATAATATAAAATATTTATAGTGTTAATCTTCTAGAAATCCTTAAGTTAAAACAGTTATAAATAAGTTTTTTTTATACCTTTGATGTTGTTTATAACCACTGTATAAGTTAGTGCTTTATTTTTGTTTTATCATAGTCTATATTTATATCGGTTAAATTAATATTTAATTAATATACGGACCTAAGCAATTACAATTACTATAACAATGTTTCACTGCAAATATGAATATTGTAATTTTTAACTATTTCTGGAGTCTAGGTTTTAGTACTACAATTAACTATTATGTTAATTGATCATTTCTCTATGATATTCCGTATACGTATTTGTCGGATACATAGAATAAGCGTTATTATTCTATGGTCGGGTTATATTTTTAATAGTAATTGAAACGTATATCGATCACCTTATACTATAATATACGATGTTAACAATTTAAAATGTGCCATGGCAATGTTTTCAGCTATAATTTTATTCAAATTTTTTTGTACGACCTAACAATCCAGGCATTATAACGTTGGCTGTACTGTTAGTTAAGAAGTATATTATTTAGTTAAATTATTGCTTATTTCGCGGTCATTTTAGTAGTGTAAATTAGACAGGAATAATTAAAGTAATTATAATAAAAAAAAAACGTAAATAATAACGTTTAAATAAATAAATAGTAATGTTGGTTAAGGTTTGGCTCACAATTGGAATAAACAAGCTTATAAGTATACTTTTATTTTTAAAACATTTCGAAATGAAGCCTTTTATATTGACACATACTGAGCTTCACGAAGCAACCCAATGCAATGCCTATAATTCCGCTTTGTACTTGGAGGAGCCAGGAGTCGTCATTTCTTGTTGATTAAAATTACAGTAATTATTATAACTTATGATTTTTCTAGTTAAGTCACTAAATTGTAATGAACGCTTGCTCTTTTAACAGCAAAGATATAATTTAATTCTTAGCTAAAATCGTATTTTTATAAACAAAGTATTATTATCCATTTTTGTCTTAATTTTAAAAATTACATAATTTATACAATATATATTTTTATACCGTCAATATAAACGAGATAGTCTCACTTTTAAACGTTCAATGTTTGATTAATTTTTTTCGTGGACTTAACGTTGAAAAATATGTCTCAACGAAATAGCCTTTTTTCTATAATCAATTAATAATTATTGAAAACATGTAGAAAAAAATATCAATTTGTATGTTCGAACATTTGTTTCTCCTCATTATTTTTATTGATAATACACCTAAACCTGGAAGTTGGTGGTAATACAGTACCACATCATACTTCAAGCGCACCACCACTAAAATGGTCGTACTTTATGATGATTCGATATGACATTTTATTTGAGGAAATAAAAATATTGATTGTTATTCCTCAATTCATAATCTCTTATTTTATATTTTATGCATGTGTGTGCAGAAAAATATTACCTAATTAGTCCGTGATTACTCTCATAATTCTAGTGTTACTTGACTATATAAATAAAGTTACTTTGTGAATCAATATATTATATTAAGGTCCCCCATACCGATTTCGGCCACGGCGGCAAATCAAGAGAGATTAGCCAACTGCGCAGGAGATAATACAGTGCACAAGTGTGTGCGCAAACACAGGTGCACTCTCTTTTCCTTAGCTCTCATAATCCGATGGGACGGCTATCCGACACGACCGGAAAGAGTTTAGGCGCAGGACCAACAGCTTAACGTTCCAACTTCCAAAGTCCGGACTGCTACTGAGAATTTTCTGACAGAAAAACCCAATAACTATTTATTGGCCCGACCTGGGAATTGAACCCAGGACCACCGGGTCTGCGGCTTTATATCTAGCCACTAAACCAACGAGGCAGTCGTTGGCTGGATATTATATATATACTATGTATAAATATGTAATATTATGTTTTACAACAGGATAGTGTCGAAACTCAAAACTGGGACAAATTGTTAATTTAAAATAATTGTAAAAAAAAACGTTTGTGCAAAAAATGTTATCATACAATTACTGAGTTTTCGTAGATGATACACACGCCTCCTGGCTATTTCTTTGTTATATTAAAATTTTGTAAACAATTGCAAAATTTTATGCAAAATATTTTTTTCCTGTGAAAAGTTTTTACTTGTACTATCAATAAGTTAATAATAATACTTTTATATATTGAATAAGATAATTTGAATTTAAATTTCATCTCTCGGTCGTTTAGTTTTAGTTTTCCCGAACAAATTAGGTTCACAGACATTTTTGAGACTAGACCGAATGTAAAAAGGACTGTCATGTACCTTCTAACGGTACAGTGAATATGGAAATCTATTGGTTCAGACGTATTAACGGTTAAAATAGTCTAATTTGACATAAACATGGCTTGTGATAACTTGGTGATGTATGTTCATTTTGAAAATTGAATAAACTTCCACGAGATTCAACGGTCCAACTCATTGCATTATTATAAAAATGCCCAAGCCAAGGCCAAGGCTTTAGATTAAAATTTCTATTTCTATCTTATTGTGTGCAATGATCGAAAATGGCATTTTGGTAGGTAGGTTGGTTTTGGTAGGTTTGGCACAATAATTGTATGAATACAATTATTGTCCTTGAATATTAAAATTAACATTATTCTTACCTAACTTATTTACTGTACGGTGTTTATTATATATACCATAGGCGTTAAATTTATAATGTATATCAACACTAGAACTAAACCTAAGAACAAATATTGATACACGATATCAAGACCTTATACTATATAAGAAGATTTAAATAAAAACAAAAATGAAAATAATTTCATCAACAATATCAAAAAAAACATCCAGTCGTTTTAAAACAATGTACATAAAAGCTTAGTTTCCCGCAAACCGCGGGCCGCAGTGTGAAAGCGCGGTTCCATGTTAAATTTTTATATTTGGTCTAAATTACCGAGAAGCTTTTTATCTGGAGATTTTGAGATTTGTCGGGAGCCTGGAGATCTTGTAAAATGTCAAGAGAATCCAGACAAATCCCGCCCATCTGGAGCCGCGATTCCCGATATAGTGCTCAAAAGACTTGCACATGGTGTTTGTGGACATGTTGATACCGCTGACCTAGTATCCAAGTTCGATGTGCAGCCAACACTGAATAATTCGGCAATTATAATGTTGTTGAAATAGGTCAGAGATTGTTGTTGTTGCAATATTTTTTAATAATTCATATACGATATAATAGACACGTTGTAAGTCCTATTTTTACTTTCATATTCACCTTCGACACACGTATGTGTGTGTCATCGCTTTAAAATCGATTACTTAATGAGTCTTAAATTAGACAAGACATACTGCTGCTACCTATAAAAAAATCGACGACAAAATATATATGTATATTTTATGGTACATTATTTTTATGATTATAATAAAGACTAAACAATGACCACATTTATTGTTTTAAAACTTTAATTGTAACAGGATATATCCATATCAAGAAGTATAGCATATTAATAATAAATGATTTGGGTAGAAAAATATTTCCGTTAAAACAAATAATTTTAGAAATATAACGATACATTTATATAGGGTTTTCCATTAAGGGCGCTTGATCTTTGAAATGCAAAAAAAAATACATGTAGGAGAGATATTTGCGAATTTTTTTTTTTATTTGGAAGGTCTATCGACCCCATTATGTATGGAATATGACATCATTCAAATGACCGCCACGGCTTCGGTTGGTGGCGCGCACACGAAAGGTCCAATTTTCGATGACTCTGGCGCACAAATCGGGCTGTATTTGATCGATGGCGTGGCGTATGTTGACTTTGAGGGCATCGGTGGTTTGCGGCTTGTTGGCATAGACCTGCGACTTAAGAAAACCCCACAAGAAAAAGTCCAGCGGGGTCAAATCGCACGATCTCGGTGGCCAGTTCACGTCGCCTCCGCGCGAGATGACCATGTCCAGAAATTGCTCGTGCAGAACTTCCATCGTAGCGTGTGCTGTGTGGCACGTAGCGCCGTCCTGTTGAAACCACATGTTGTCCAGATCCATATTCTCGATTTCAGGCCAAAAGAAGTTGGTTATCATCGACCGGTATCGCTCACCATTGACGGTGACGGCCACACCATTATCGTTTTCGAAAAAATACGGACCAATCACGCCTCCGGCCCAAAATCCGCACCAAACAGTCACTTTCTGCGGGTGCATTGCCACTTGGTGAACCTCGTGTGGATTGGTCTCGTCCCAAATACGGCAATTTTGCTTGTTGACATAGCCATTCATCCAAAAATGCGCCTCGTCGCTGAAGATGATTTTTTTGCCAAAATCGGCGTCAACTTCCAACTGCTCTAATGCCCAGTCAGCGAACACACGGCGCTGTCTATGGTCATTAACCTTGAGCTCTTGGGTCAGCTGGATCTTGTACGGGTGCAGGCTCAAGTCACAACGCAAAATTCGCCAAGTTGTCGTCTGCGAAAGGCCGAGTTCCTGTGCGCGACGCGGAATTGACTGCCGCGGGTTTTCGAGGACACTGTCGCGCACAGCGGCGATATTCTCGGCAGATCTCGCGTTACGTTGACGCACGGGAACCGGCTGATTGTTAACTGACCCGGTTGACTCGAATTTGTCCACCAATCGACGGATAGTCGACTCGGCAGGACGATCATCGCGACCGTAAAACGGGCGAAGTGCGCGGAACGTTGCTCGAACTGAAGACCCATTTTCATAAAACAATTTTATGATTTGCACGTGCTGCTCGACACTGTAACCTGCCATGGTGGTTTGGGAGGACGGAATGAATATAACACACTGCATTTGACAGCTGTCACTCAAACAACATGGCTGCAATCAGCTGTCAAAGTTCAAGCGTCCCTATTGGAAAACCCCTTATAAACGCATGAAAAAAAATACGTTGTTTTACGACGCATCAGCTCAAAATGTTTATATATTATGTAGGTAATATCTCCGAAAAAAATCCTTACTTTACCCGTACTATTACATATTCGTTAATAATTTTATCACAAAGTATAAAACAATTATTATTTTTTAGATAATGTATCAAGATCAGTTAGTCAACCAATATAATTTTAGTTTTTTAAGAAGACGACATATATTTAAATGTTGTTACTTTTAAGCGCCAAACTAGTTGGATATAAGATCTGCTCAATTAATCGTATGAGATAAAATCACACGTTTAAATAGCTAATATAATGCATTGATTGTGCATTTATTTATACGTCTTGTTTTGTTTTAATGGATACCGAAAATGATATCGTGCATCGGATAAATCGTTAATTAGTCGATTGAGGTTTTTTTTTACATATCTTGGAAACCAAACTAAAAACAGTTTTTTTTTAATAACATAGCTTGGCGAACGCGCATATGGGCCACTTGATTGTAAGTGGTCACCAACGCCCATAGACATTGGCATTGTAAGAGATGTTAACCATCGCTTACAACACCAATGCGCCAACATTGGGAACTAAGATGTTATGTCCCTTGTGCCTGTAATTACACTGGCTCACTCACCCTTCAAACCGGAACACAACAATACCAAGTACTGCTGTTTTGCGGTAGAATATCTGATGAGTGGGTGGGACCTGCCCAGACGAGCTTGCACAAAGCTCTACCACCAAGTAAATATTAAATCTGCTTCTGCTTCTGAACACAGCAGAAAATTTTAAACGATATAATTTTCTTTGATCTAACACATCTTGACATTGATCAGTCAAAAAATCTGCTTGTATCATATTGCTACTGCTATTTGTTTGAAAAATAGATTGTTTTATTTGACTTTATGAAATTGATGTTCATAATCCGTCGAAAAAAGTTAAGAAAATACAAAAGCCGGACATATCCAGGCCACCCAATTTTGTAATATTATTTTTCTAAGTAGGATGCAACTTGAACAGAGTCATTGACGTAGTAGTTTTTTTCTACGTCGTTAAAACATTTCATGGAGCATCCATCATAATGGTGTAAATCCCTTAAATCTACCTCCTATGTTTTTTTAGTTTTTCGGAAGATTTTTAGATCATAGCCACAACATGCATATCACACAAACCCTTTTTTTACCAATAAGAACTTGCTGCTACCCCAAAAGGCAGCGATGAAATAGCTAGTGCCTAATTGACTGTACCGATTCGTATTGATCTGAATTTTAAATCACTATCGGTATCCTGAGCGAAATCAATCGATAAGGGAAGTATAGAAATAGTAGCCTTAAAGTATTTTTATTTTTGCAGTGACCTATTAATTAAAGTACAAGTCAAACAACTCGTATGGTCCAAATATACTAGAAGAATATACGCAAAATTATTATGTGAACTAAACTCAAGATACTCGCGTAAACAAAGTAATGTACAACATTTTTTGCAATTTGGTTTTCTCGACATTTAATTATTTATAAATCCTGATTACAGTACATCAACATATTATTAAGTGTATAACAGAGGAAGTCTGAAATTGATTCCTTTAAAATTTCAAGCTTTAAATACCTTTAAAAGTAACATGTAATTAATGCATAGATCGAAACGTCGTTTTATTTTATTGTTCCAGTCATCGAAATCATAAGATTATATTTACTAATGATTTGAGTATTTTTTGTTACGGCGTTGTAATGTAATATGGCCATAACTATACTAAAATATCGCCATTACTTCAGCGTCGTCACCATCAGAATGTACTAAAGTTCGTGATACAAGTGCCTTCTATGCTGCCCTCAGTTAATGGCAATCGAACAAACAAGGCATATTCACAGATTTCGGATATTAATTAAAACTATATTTTCTAGCTAGAGAATAGATATTAATTTAATTTGAATGTAGGTTAATTTTTACTAACTTTTGCATGCTTAATTAGATTGCAATTTCTGTAATATTAAAATTCAAACAAAAAAATTGTGCCGTCGGGGGCCCCCGTCAGGAACGAAGTTCTGTGCGATATTTTTCACATATATGCATTGCGATATATATCATTTGATAGGCACAGTATGAACACTATTTTGTTATATGACATAACCTTGGGCCACTGCCATTTCACTCTACTGTAAGCCGCGTAAAAGAACTTCGTTACTAAAAATGGCGTGCTAGACAATAGTCAGCAAAATAAAATAAATGTGATTCGTTTATTTACAACTTCCAATTGACATTATATAACATTACCTTGTTTCACGGCGGATGTAGACCGATGATCACATGATGTAACTGGGGCGATATTTATATGAATATTATGTTGTCAAAATTTGAATTACAATTTTCAATATTTCATTTAAATAATGAATGTGGAAAATATCCAATAAGGTAATAACCAAAAATAAGTAAACGAAACAAATAAATTGAAATATCGCGAAATTTAAAAAAATAAGATTTACACTTGCTCCCTTTATCGAGATTCAAAAGTTTTGTTTTAATGTACTACGTTTTAATGTTTTTGTATATAATGTGCCAAGCTGATTTCTACACATTATGTATGTAAAAGAATGACTTACAACCGGCGTGGACCGGAGGTAGTGCACCTGCCGATCGGCAGGTGGCGACTTGAGCGCACGTGCCTCGCCGTGCAACCGGCCCTTGTCCGATTGCAGTGGGCTTTTTATATCCATCGACAGTAACTGATGGGATTTACGTAGATAAAGCATCGGAAGTAATATCGCTTTAGGATAGACTTCCCTTCCGTTTCTGAATGCGATTATAATATTTAATGTTGTTGTTTTTACCTTTTAAATTACGCTGGTTATGGCGGTGTGTTTAGTCACTAACATCAAAGGTCAATGGTAAAAATAAATAAAATTATGTGTGTAATGGATGGGAAATATATTTTATCTACTTAAAGACTGTATCTTAATAATTCACGTTTAATTAAACTTAATTTTTATTGGGTCAATGGAACAGTATTAAAAAGTACTTATCAGTTTCGATATTATACTATCTGTTCGTAAAGAATGCATAATTATACCTAGTGTTATAATTGAAAGTAAGTTTAATAACCTTAAGTTAACCTCAGTTTTAACCTTTGTTGCAATGTGAGATATGAAGTTTTATTATTAGTTATCATTATCATTTATCTATAATATATATATATATCGTATAAGAATAATATATATATATATATATATATAGTTCTTATACGATGCTACAATTAATTCCTTAAGATAACTTAACTTCCTTCTTTACTTGAGATAACTTCTAGATGTTTTAATGAAAAGGTTGTCATTTTGCGAGTTTCACGCGAGGCCTGCATCGTTTTATATATACTTACTGACTCCGTATCGTATGCACGGCAGTTACTTGCGAGGTCATGCAACATCTGTTATTTTCATAATCTTATTTTTACACAATCGTAGAATATTATTATAGTATTAACGACAGTTGGGTTACATTACTTGAACGTTAAAGGGGTTCCTGATAAATTACAGACATGTCTTTGGACGTTTTTCATCATTGTGTTCGTATTTTTTGTTTTATGTACTAATTTCACCATTAATTTTGCATTTAGCCCCTTATATTATTCTTATATTATTTAGCGATCAATAATGTACTAAATTACCGGTGAACGCTTCAAAAACGGCACAGCACAAATTTCGATTGTGGGCTTATTTATTATATAAATATAATACATAAATTAGTATGGTCCATAGTAATAATTCTATAGTAGTAATTAGGCTCAGAATCATGAGCTAATAAATTTAAAAAAAATACGGTACTTAGTTAACAGTTTTACGTGATATCTACTTATAATATTTATTAGATCTCCATTTCTCACAAATTATGTAAATGCCTTTTACACGCAAATTACTCACATAACCTTTTTGTGTAAAATATTTTTAGTTAAATAATGTAAAACTTCTCATATTTGGACACGGATATCTTAAAAAAAAACGGAAAAAATAATAATTTGAGAATTTGTTTGTGTTCCACGGTATTAGTAAAAAATAGGTGTTATAATCATGTCCATTTGCCATGATTTCTTTCTGACTGATTCTGACCCAACAGACTAGCCAACGGAGTAGGAATATTTATACAGTGTGTTTGTTTGGCACATTAAAACCGTCACACGCTCAGTATTGACACAAACGGTTTCCGGAGGCAAGGAGAAAAACACTACTGTCAAGTTTCGGAAAGCTTGTTTTAAAGTAGGGTTTCAGTAGTATTAATCCAATAGTTGATGACTTAAATTAGTCTTGAGCAGTTTTAGAACCTCAACGAGTGCCTTACTATTTGCTTATTACGAAGTAGTATTAAGGGTTTAAGATTTTATTAACTGTATTCGACCGTATGTTCCGTTTTTTTAAGAGGCATATAGCAAAATTACTAATGTTTTGCAGTTCAATCCTTATTATAATAGTTTTGCAATTGTTTTATTTAAATGATAACAATGATGAATATGCCATTAAGCTCATTCTTAAATGGTTGGTTTTTTTTAAGAAAATTAATAGGGCACCATAGATGAATTATATAATTAAAATAAATTCAATATTTCCATTTTTTATAATTAATAAGTGACTTTCAGTTACTGAAAACAATATATTTCGTGTAATTATTAAACGATTCTATTTTTTAAAATTACATTTATATTATATAATAAGTATTTGATGATTGTCTCAGTGATTTGGCAGACAAGTAGATAAACTACCAGATGTATCAATGACCATTGGCATGTGAAGAAAGTCTCAGTTGTTATTTTACAATGTAGTAGAAAGCATTAGGCTAATTAAAATGTGTTATTATTGTGCCATTAGGCTAATTTTAATCGGATCGAAATGGCAAATGGAAAGCAAAACCTTTGTGCTTCTTCCTATTTATACTTTCCGCGTTAAAATAACACATCGTTACTGTATCGTTATCTTGCTTGTTTCCATATTCATCAATTTCGAAGTAAGACGAACATTGCGTATTGTACTGTTTGCCTATTTCTACCTAATAAAGTAAAATATGCAATGAATTACACATTTAAATAATTAGCTTTGTACCAGTAAATAAAAAATATAGACTCGCCTTTATCTTTGATTGTACTATAAATAAAATTCAATATGATTATGAAAAAGGTACCTTCAACTGTAAGAAAGTAAAAAAATATGGCAATGTTACCATTACCATATTTTTTTGACTTTTTTGCAATTTACTCCGAAATACTCCCAATTTACTATTTAATATAAGTCACTTGATTTTCTGTAAGAAACACCAATTTCAATGCGATGATGCTGCGAACATGAACATGAAAAGGTACAATATTTTAACATTTAACAAGTTTGCCAGCTTGAATAACTTTTTGGCATACTAAAATTTATTATAAAATCTACCAATATGACTAAAATTGCGCCTACTTCCACATATAAAAAAATATTCAATGGAAACTGGTATTGGTTATGGCTTAGGTAAAGGTGCCCACGGAAAGTAAAGAAGCCACAGATGATGGTATTTACAAAAGAATGTAAATAAGCAAAGCAAATATTTTAATTAAGGTAATCAACTAAATAGTCCGTTAGTAAGAAGTATATTACATATATGTAAGAGTTTATTAAATCCTTCAACCCTCGGTAACTTGAAAGAGTATTGCCACTGAATTTCTCTTCAATTTTTGAAGCTTATAAAATAACACTTAAGCGTACTACATATTTTTTGTAACACCTCTGAAGTCGTTATCATAATAACCTGAGATGTTACATGATGTAACAGTTTGTACTGGCTTTCTTAATTTGGCTGTTTCTTGTAAGGGCTGGGGGTAAATAACGGGAAATAATATTTTTCGCTAATTCGCATAGCATTGCGGTCAACCTATCTGCAATGTCGGTACGAGTATTTTGTCCTTGAAAGTTGCAGAGTAGAGTAATTAGTGAGTGGGGTGAATGGATTGTTAGTTTTTATCAGGTAGGTGGCGGGAGAAGTGGGTGCGGCGGGGCAGTGGCGGTCGCTGTTTTGCATTGCATGGCCGTTGTGACGGGGCCCGCGCCCGCACCCCAGCCGCCGCTGAGCCCGCCGCGCCCGCCGCGCACCGCACCGCTCTGTGCGTTCAGTCATTCGGCGACGCTCGCGCTGGTGCCACTTTTTAGCGCGTCCCCGCTTTGCCCCCTCATCCCAGTTTCATTTCGCACACAGTTCCGACAGTTTCCAACCCATTTCTTATTTTTGTTACTTCTTCGAGTAGTTCATTAGCCTCGTTGCAGTCTCTTATACCCACTATCTAAAAAGCTTCGGCGCCTGTGTAATCAAGTCTTCTGAGCCGCGCCAGTTACGCAGTCTACTTATGGACACAATGGCGAAATACCGCAGGTATGCCTGTCGAAGACGCTACATGTCTATCCGAGCGGCTAAATGACACTTCTTTACTACTTCCTCACACCCTGTTGTGTGATATTTTTTCCGAAGTTTTTAATACTGGGTCGTATTAAACTAGTTTGTATATTTACCGTTCACTCGGTTGTTGCCTTGTATTGGGAGTAGTTCTTGAATAAAATGAATTGCACTTGAGCACGTGGTGTGTAAAGTTAAAAGTAAAATGGCGGCGCCGGCGGCGGCACGGCATGAGTCACCATTCCGAGAGCCAAGCACACGCTGATAAAACATCGTTGGACGACGAGTGACAAATTATTTCAATAAAATAATCTACGCCCCCATAGTATTTCTAAGGAAATTGTTTTCAGTTACTTTCGTTTCTTTTTAGATTTCTGTTTACTAACATAAAACCGGTTATGATGACTTCTTTATTGTAACAACAATATTTGATATATTGTTTAATTAACTATAACTTTCTCATGTTACAAACAAATTTCTAAGTATATTGTTCCTTCGAAATCGAGCTATAAGATTACTGTTAATACATAACTAATTTGTGGGCTTGGTCAATCTTTGCAACTTTCTTTTCCAAAAATGAGAATTATACAAACTAAGATCAATAATCATAAAAAAATTACACATATAATTCTATATATTTATACATCAATTCTTGTTTAGTCCAGTATATTGTATTATTTTGTTTCTGATTCCTTATAGATCGAGATTAAAAGGTCATATGCCTTTTCATGTTCACATAATATGTAGAATAGAATTTAGTTACTCTCGATTTTTAGGGGTCTTTCGTACACTGACTGTGGTTGTAACTGTTTTCCTCTTTTATTGAGTCATACACACTAGATATAAATAAAGCTATAGAGACTAAATAATTTTAGTATTTTCGTGATTTATATATTTTTCCATACTTTCGGCAAATTGTGTACCTCAAATCTCCGATGATGATTGTAAGGGTATTCCATTCTTGTTGATATAATAGCTTGAAATCAATATTTAAAAGTTATCATAACTCAAAAAAGGACGTATCGCGTAGTAAAAGGGTCGCTTTTATCGGTATTAGATCTAAATAAGTCTTACTACAAATTATTTCTTTTTTTAATGCAAGAAATGCCTGCTAGTATTCGCATGTACCTATAATATTTGTTTTTATGTTAATTATAAAATTACCAATAATTTTAAGAAAGTAAATGAACTCTAAATGAAACTATAATATTGATACTGTTCGATTAAATAAATTAAATAATAATAAACTTTACGGTGTTGGTTTATTGCTTCCTCTTTGAAAATATATTCATATCAGAAATAAACGAGCATGTCCAACCCTACTAGCGTCACTGAACAGTGAAAACATTCACGTGTCGACCCTTTAACCAGCTTTAATCCTGTTGCCCCTTTAAATAAAAATGGGCGTATACGTACATAATACTTGAATTATTTATATTTTTTTCATATATAAATAACACATGTATTTATTCAATGATTTCTTTTAAAGTAATGTCATAATGATGCATATGGTTTTTTTTAGTTTTGATTCACACAGTCAATATTTTTGATTTGTTTATTTTTAATATGTAACATATTGAACAATCATATAAAAATCCGTTATATGACGTATCCGTTAACAAATATATGTAGCAACTTAACAAATAATTTCTATTTATATATAGTATTCCTATACGGGCTTTACGCATGTGTCGCTACGTGAGTAGTGGTTAACTAGGTAAATGCACTATCAGGGGTCACTCGCTGAACGCGAGAGTGCAATGGAACCACAACCGACTCACTTGTGAATGGCAGCGAGCGCAATTGGCGCGGGAGGGGGCGGAGTAGTCCGCTGCCGATGATGTCATCTCCGCTCCGCCATTTTGTATTGGGGGTCGCTAGCCGCCTGCCGCCGCCATGACGATAATAAATGCCTCAATTTTAATACATTAATCTACACTGAATCAATGAGCTTTTTTTGGTTTTTGTCTTACCGCTGTATACCATGGAACATTCCTATGGAATAAGATTCATCATGTAGGTTTCTTGAATGACGATGTTTTGTAACAATAAGTGATAGGTTATGTCGCTTCTCACAGCCGATCAAGGATTCTCATCAGTGGGCTCCCCCTGCATGCTCGCTTCGACACCATCGAGCCCCTGCTCTCACAGTATGGCAACGTGCAACATTGCGACAAAGCGAACTCACGCGATGCCAACACCCAAGCGGTGTACATCACATTCGAGACCCCGGAGCAAGCGCAGCAGTGAGTATAGTCCACAAAGTTTGAAGACATCTTTTGGGCCTTGTCACTCTTTCGGCTGCTTGGTGTCTCCCGCTTCTCTACGTACTACTATGCACTTGAGGCATTGATGCATGATTTGTGATGTCTCTTTTCTTGCCTTCTCCTCTCTTACTATCGCAAATCTATTGCTTTTTCTTATAGTTCTGGTTTTCAGGAAATCAATTTAAATTTGCATGGAGTGTGGTTTTATGTATAATTATAAAACATTCTGTTTTCCATTCAGGATGAACAACGTTTTTCTATCTTATCGTATTTTATTGTGCATGTGGTGGTCAATTTAACTTTGAAATGCGTGTGTGTTTTTGTGTATTATGAGTAATAAAGAATATTAATAATTTATGATTTAATTTATACATTTTTATTGTTAATAAATGATCCTTGTTTTATTTTCATAGATTCAATAAAAAAACATATATTTATTGTGATGTAAATATATTATACATCATTTGTTAATATAGTTATTTATGTAAGTCCTACATTTTCCAAAAAGACTGATTAATACAAAATATGAAATTTCTGTTGTTATTCTTGTTGAATACATTTTCATACAAAAAAGTATGTTTACATTTTATAAATTGAGTTATAAATAGGGATGATTTGTATTTGCCAGAGCCATCAACGGACTAAACGGGTGCGAGGTGGAGGGGAGTCGTATGAAGGTGGAGGCGGCGGATGGGATGGCGCGAGGCGGCCGGCGTGGGCGACCGGGTGGCGGCCGCGGCGGCGGCGGCGCACCTGGCACTGGCGCGCGCCCCACGGATTTTCCGTTGCGCTTGCTTGTCCAAAGTGATATGGTTGGTGCTATCATCGGCCGTCAGGGAAGCACTATCCGTCTCATCACTCAGCAAAGTCGTGCTCGTGTCGATGTCCACCGCAAAGATAACGTCGGCTCACTGGAGAAGGCCATAACCATTTACGGTAACCCAGACAATTGCACTAACGCTTGCAAACGAATATTGGAGGTGATGCAGCAAGAAGCAAATAATACAAACAAAGGGTAATTTATTTATGAGAGTTATTTTATTTGGCTACTTTAATCCTACTAATTCAAAAACGTAATATGACAATAATTTATAACCTACCATAATGATGCTGTTTGAAGTATATTTTTGTAAGCTTTTTGCCGTTTCAATTACAATCGAATACAAGTATGTTTTATTTCCATTTTACAGGGAAATATGTCTTAAAATTCTTGCACACAATAATTTGATCGGTCGCATCATTGGAAAGGGTGGAAATACCATTAAAAGAATAATGCAAGAAACTGACACCAAGATCACTGTATCTTCAATAAATGATATAAACAGCTTCAATTTGGAGCGAATCATCACTGTAAAGGGGACTATAGAAAATATGGCTAAAGCAGAGTCACAAATATCAGCAAAACTTCGTCAAAGTTATGAAAATGATCTGCAGGCAAGTATAGTAATAATCTAACACTATTTGTAGAGGTGTAACAAATAAGAAATAACGAAAAATCTAATCATTTTAAAACAGTTTCAAAACGTTTGTTTCTTTTATTGAGCAGGTGCTGGCGCCGCAGAGTATAATGTTCCCGGGTCTGCACCCGATGGCCATGATGTCGACTGGCCGCGGATTTTGCGGTGCACCGCCGCCCTTCCCACCGCCCATTTATGCGCCGCTGGCCGGCCAAGGTGGCGCGCAACAGGGCGCTGGCGACTCGCAAGAGACCACTTACTTGTACATCCCCAACAACGCAGTGGGTGCTATCATCGGCACTAAGGGATCGCATATTCGGAACATTATTCGATTCAGCAATGCTTCTGTGAAAATAGCGCCTCTCGAGCAGGAAAAGGGCGCGGAGGGCGGCACCAGCGCGGGCGCAGTGGGTCCTGCAGCTGCGCAACAAGAGCGCAAAGTTACAATCGTCGGTAGCCCGGAAGCACAATGGAAGGTAAATTATTAATGAATCTCAAAATAACAACGAATTAAAAAAAATGTAGATCACGGACCCGGGATGGTATTTATTTGATTATTGTTTATAATTACAGGCACAATATCTGATCTTTGAAAAGATGCGGGAGGAAGGATTCATGTCGGGTTCAGAAGACGTGCGGCTGACTGTTGAGATCGTGGTGGCTTCATCGCAAGTCGGACGTATCATAGGCAAGGGAGGACAGAACGTGCGTGAGCTGCAGCGTGTAACTGGCTCGTTGATTAAGTTGCCCGAGCAACCACAGCCGCCAGCTGCCGCCGCTCATGATCATGAGACCACCGTGCACATCGTTGGACCTTTCTACAGCGTCCAGGTTGGTGATGGCAAAATACTTTTTATGAAATTAATAACCTGTATTCTACAATTATATACAGTAATTATTTTAAAAAGAATAACTGACAACTGGCCTATATATATTATTTCATGGCTAGGATTATATATTTTTAGAAATAGATTGATCTTTTACTGTAGAGTCGACTCTATTATTGCCACTATAAAAGTCATAAATTTCATACTACGTATTTGATATGGAAAAAATCTCGGCAAGTGTAGCGAATTTCACGGGTACGCAAAAACAAAAAATATATACATAAATCTATTTGCTACCTATTTATGTTTGTATGTTTGTTTCATGCGATCGTAGTTTTCCGAATAAAATTGAACTTCGTTTTGCTGTGTAAGTCCGAGAAGGTTCATGGTTTTCCTTCAATATTAATGTTTTATGTAGACTTATTTTCAACCCGTGCGAAGCCAGGACTTTTAACTAGTTTATTACTTATTTGTATAGATTAATGAGGAAAATTACGTCGTGCGTAAATTGTTTGATTTCGCGACTCATCTAATTAATTCCTTTACTTTACGAATTTTAATTACAATTTTGTTAAATAAATTTGCTATCATTTAATGAAAACACCTACTTGAATATGCTTACATAAAATATTTAAATAAACGATACAAATTACTTGAGTGACGTATTGTTCTGACACTTTTTTGTCATAGTCTTAAATGTTGTAATTAAATAATTTATATGCTAAGCGAAAATATATTTGAACCGTCTACACTTTATATTTAATATAGACGACATTTCTAATAAATATTGCTTAGCGGATGAATAGTTAAACACTCAAATAACATTCGAAAGGCGAATGATCGGCATTGTTTAACTAATCGCCTGCTAAACAAAGTAAGGCAAATGGAAAATGTGTCAGTCCTTTTACAATTATATACATAATGCTCTTATTATTTTATTTATATGACCATTTGCACAATTTTGAGTTAAAGTTATACAAGTTGATAATCATAAAATGTACAAAAATACTATCTAATGGGTGGACTTTAATAATTTATTGTTATTTTATAAATGTACAATATTTACTAACTACTTTTTTGCCACCACACCATTCAAGCTAGCTTCGTTTGAACTAATAATGCAGACATTAAAATGAAAGGTGTTAACTAAATTATAAAAACTAAATGTGAAAATGAATACATATATAATGCTCTAGCATAAAATAAATTATTTACTTGCAAAACAAATGTTGCCCCTATAAAGTCATGTACATTAATTTAAATACATATAATTAGCATGAAATATAAATAACACAGAAGCACCAGCCTATTGAGACAAACATTAATGGGCTACAATCAAGTAAATGTTCAAATTGTTCCCATTTCTTGTGTGATAACTTTCTTAACATACAATACATACACATGTATACATATACATAAATCAAAATAAAAAAACATGTGTACTGAAAAAAATACGTAATTTTTTAGAGCAATTAAAATAAAGAACAATTATACACAAGTCAACACTTGAAAACTTACTTGATAATTTAATTTAAAAGATAAATAAATAGCTTTTACCCATATTAAAATAACTAATATTAAATAGGATTCAAATAAATCATCCTATTAAAACCTTTCACTTGTCATTATTTTATATAATTATTTAATATTTTTAAAACTTTATGGAAAACATGTATGCATTTTAACGCGTTGCGTTATTAAATATTCCATCTCGAAATTATATTGTGCGTAATTATTGTATTCTTTCGTTAATGTGTGACTATATGGCATGTGATTGAAATTTGAAAGATAGAGTGGATTTTAAATGTGTATGTAAGAGGAGGAATACATGTTACGTGTGAAAGTTAACAATACGCGATGTAGCAAAGAGTACATGTAGTTACAAGTCTAGTGTCGAGGTTGCGGTCGCCTGGGAGTCGTCGGCCGTTATAAGATAAGTACTCAATTTTAAATAGCTGGCGCGATGCGAAATGGTTGAAGTTATTGGCGACTCACTGCGGCATAATCAATGTTTAAATGTTGTAGCAGTCGCCCGAAGCGGGATGAGAGCTCTGTGACGGCGTGCGCACAGTGGGTGATGTCACAATGAAATGCCACTTGACGGCCGTCATGGAGGCACTTTTAACGTTTTCATCCTTTCGATAGGTGAGTTTCTCCTTCCATTTATATAAACATCAAGCGAATGTATCAATTACTGCGATGTGTTTATTTAAATAAATGCTTAAACAAATAATCTTTGTATTTTTATTATAAAACAATGTTACTCATAAGCTGCTGGTTATTGTTTGCATGGACGTTGTAACTACATGTACATTACATAGGAAATATAAAAGGGTCGCAAAAAATCGTCAGAGGTTGTGCGAGAGGTTGTATGTGGATGAAAGGTTGTATGAAAAGCAGTTATGTTATTAAGTGTACGGTTATATTTTGAGGTAAAGGTTTTTATTACCTACATCGTTATTCTGCTATGCGATTAACATAAACTGAATTTGACAATACTTTATTATAAGGCGCCGCGATGTTTAGAACAACGTTCGTAAACGAAGGTTTGTCGCGATGTTATCTGATTCTGTGACAATGTAGTGATGTGTCGCGTTGCTGCTTGCAGTCAGCGCAACGACGCATTCGTGCGATGGTGGCGCAGGCGAGCGCCCCAGGCCGCCACCGACGCGCCGCTCCGCCGCCGCCACCGCCCGCCCAGCAGTAGGCGCCGGTCACACCGACACCACCACCCGCCGCCACCTCTCCGTCGCCACTTCACAGCCACGGCAACGCCTGCCCCGCTCTGCCTCAGCCCCGATCCCACCCCGAATTCTAGACCAAAGGCCCAGCTCTGTTCAGCTCTGCCTTTGTAGTCCCGCTGTGCGCAGCCTCAAGCGCTTTGATTTGTTGGCAGCCTGTGTCCAATGTTGTTGTTGAAGTAATTATATTAACGTAGTGAATTATAATTAAATACTATTGACGAATTTTATCCCGGAATTAATGTTGATGAGTAATTGGATATATATTATGTATATTATCTATATATATATATATATATATCTATATATATATTATTCATATACACTATTTTTTTTAACGATAGTAACAGTTGTGAATATATATTAATTAGCCGGAATATATTTAATTGTTATATTGTTTTCATACCATGTTATTATACTGCATTGTAAAGAGTTTTCACTGAAGGCAATAGTTAACGATTATGTTCTCTATACATATACACATGTTAGTAGCAATAGGTTATAGTACAGCACCATTTTTATACAAACGAGATGTAATACATATTTTGTTTTGTTATGAAGTAATAGATTAATCTGTTAAAACACTACAATATACTGTTGATTTTAGTCGAAAGGGTGTGTGGGTTGCGAACTCTGATCTGGAATGGAGATACACGACATCGCTTTACTCATGAGGCTCAACGACAAACAAAAGCTTTGCAACTTTGAAGTAAGAATATCCTAATGTAACACATTGTGCGCGCGAACCGATAAGAGGTGCTTGGCCGACCGCCGTCTTATGGACGGGATGACCAACTGACTGACTGGCCATAAGACGGACCACGTGACAGACTGACTACTCGACTATTTACTCGAATCAACCAGCGGCGCTGCACTTCACCTGCGATGGATATAAATATTTTTGATATAGTAGTCATCGTTGGACGGTAAGGTTTAAAAGGTACGAGTTTTAATTTGTAAGTGACATTTGTTGATCGTTTTCTTTGTAATTTTGTCTTTGTTAGCTTTATAACGGTTTTCCTGTATCGATGCGACAATGGCGATCGTCACACCGAGCCGCACCAGCTCAGCTAGTGCGGAGCGATGCGGAGCGGTCGTTCGGTTCCACGCGACGATACGGTTTTATGCGAGTGTACGATTTGCGTTATAATTGTGCCAAGTGAGATATTTAACTATGAAAGTTTAAGATTAAGTGAATGATATCAAAATTGATGAAAAGCTTAGATATTTATATTTATAATTGTGATAATAATATATGGAAGTTTTGGCAAAAATGTAAGGATGTTTTAACATTCTTTTTTCCATTATCTTACTTCTTTCGAGCAGGGTTGTAACGGAGCTCTTCTCTACCGCAGTGGAGAAACTTAACGTGACACGTCCCTTCGCCTCTATGTTCAAAAAAGTAGTAAACTTAATAAGAGACTCGAGTCGGGTTGTGTTACCTGATTAAGATAAACGAGTTGCCCCAGTAGAATAATACGTTATACTCGTTACTCGTTTAGTGTTTTCTTATCGACAGATAGTGTCTAGATAAAATATTAAATTAGTTTATAATGAATGGTTTTTAGTAATAGACGATCTTAAAGTGAAATTTATTAAATTTTAGATAGTTAATAAATATTCTGAAAGCATACTTTCAATATAATGCCTGTCAACTTAATAAGTGTTATGTAATCAAATTGCAAATTCGAGATAATGCAATGGATGTGCTACGCAAGCCCCAGTAGTTTAACCTTCTTTCCGCGGAGATCAAAGTTGAAACCTTATGTTTTGTGTGTTTGTTAATTAATCCGGAACATCCGTTGTAACCCTGCTCTCGAGGTTAGAATATATGAATTATGTTATACGGCGCCGTAAACTTGCGCTCGCTCCCAGGTGCATAAAATAATTTTCATTTCAAATTGGCCCGCCGCTCCGCCGCGACTCGTTAACAACCGAGCGCCTAAGCAGTCATCGTTTGCCGACCCCACCTGGATACTTCCACATATTATTTAAAACTATCTCGCTATTGGCATTCAATTTTCACCGAATGTACTGTTACCGAACGATTTAAGGATTTAACCACGGCTCTAAATATTTTCGTCTAATAAAAATAATAAATAGCCGGGTCTGTACCTTTCTGCATACCGTACATTATGGACCTATTTATGCATTAAGTATTTTATAATATATACTATCTGACTATACCTCCATATACTTTGGAGTTTAATTATGTTTACGTGCTTTCGCGTATTTGTTTATTCGGAACATCGCTAATGCACATAATGTACAGCGGTTTTGACAGTATTGACATTAAGGCCGTAATAAAACTTGAATAGGATGACAGTAGGTAGTCTGGTAATAAATAAACTTCATTTATGCCGTATCATGACAATCTGAGAACAACGGGCAACTTATTATAACATTGATTTTTAATAGTAAAAAATAAGTAATAAAACGTTGTTGGCAAATAGTGTGTTTGTGATTTTAATCAATGAAACTAATTTCAAAGGCATACAAATGTTGCTCCTTAAAATAACCCCGCGCTCACGCTTCTATTATAACACCTCGCATAGTAATTGTGTCTTCTAAAATACATAGCTGACAATCATTGAAGACTTACTCTAACACTTTATTTAAACGCTTGACGCGTTACTTAACATTCCATATTTTGCTATCACATGAAAAGAAAAAAGATTTATTCATTGTAATATAAACATGTTTGTATCGATGTTTATGTTCTACTGAGTAGCGAGTGCGCGGGGCAGCTACGGTCTTAGTTTTAAACAATAAGTAACTACGACCTCCTATACGGAACTGGATTTCTGCGAAGTTATGTTTGCCCGAGATTTACGAACTGTCATTTTGCTTCTTTTAAACAGGCTTTATTTTAAATAAGCCGCTTTTAGCCTAAGTTGTTCCTGTTTGTTTGTATAAATACGTCATATCATGTAACAGTTTGTTAATATTGGGAATATGTTTTGTACTATAGGCGTGTACTTTATTGAATATTAACAAAGTTTACATGATATGGTCTCTGATCTTATTAGCTGCTCAATTACAGAATTTAAATAGTTCCTCAACCTCTTTGGGCATATTTTGTAATTGTGTGGCTAATAATGCGATTGAAATGTATTATTAAAAGTAACAATTCTCGTTATAGCAAAAGTCCTTAATACTTAGTAGTTACACTAGATTGTTGTTAGTCTAGGTCATAAAGGCGCCTGTTTAGAACCAGGTTTCACAGGAACTGGCCAGCAATTAGTTTTTAAAATATCAATTAATTGCAACAACTTTGCACGATTAACGTGATTAGATTTAACAATGAACGACAACCCACAAACAAATATAAAACACGATATACTAAGGACGATATGTGCGGGCGCGTCGGCCGTTTATATTTTATTTTGCAGTATCTTATCCGGCGTAAACGGCCACTCGACTGCGACCGGAGGAGTGTACATATAGGCATGTCGTTAATTCCTTCCATTTGTAAACAAGAGTATCATAATGTTGCACATTATGATTTGTAATGTGTTAGGAAGCAGAAATTAATAGTTTTAGTTGATTATTGTATCGTTGTGAAGTAGTGTTAAGTTGAGGCAGGCGTGGGCGCGCGGCCCGAGACTGAACTACATCGCCGCGTTGCCCGCGCCCAGCCATCTAAATGTCATTCTCGCTGGTAAAAATATACTTTATCATTCTTGTTTGATGGTTCTACTGTTATAGACATTATAATATTCATTTCTCATGTGTGTAATCAATATTTTGTGTATTTGGCGTGTGATCGACTGAATATCGATTTCATTTTATGTGCATGATTGTATCTTAAAAATAGTACCTATGCAAAAGGAATATTACGATTTAATATTGATTGACTTGTTTAATATTATGAAAAGAGCGCGGTCGAGCACACGGCATTCGGCGCCGAGAGCGCAATGCCCCGTGCGCAGAGCCCGAGGGTCATGTATTGGGGAGCTGTTATTGTTGCTTCTCGTCTGAGTATATTAAGGTCCAATGTACATTTTAGGAAGGTTGATTTTTTTTTATTCAGTATCTGTTCGTACTGGACGTTTTCTTACATATTCAACCAAATTTTCTTTGAATTTTTACTGTTATTTTTAGAACCATTTATAATTGGTATAAGTTCAGAAACTAATAACTACCTCAATATTACTAAATGAATATGATAATTATCTTTGTGCATGTTTTTGGGAACTGAATTAAAAAAAATACAAAAATTCAATATAGTATAAGATTGCTATTTTAAACAATAACGGAAAATTGTCAAATTTAGGTTTCTTAACGTAATAAAAATTGATGAAAACTTTAGCTATCTTTTTATTTCAACATTAGTTGTATAACACGATTTCACCCAGCTTTATTGTATATTATACCTACATATTGTTTATGTATTAAATAAAAGCTATTCAGGTTGATGATACGATGCACTTATAATCATCAAGTTTCATAAAATCAATCGAAAGTTGAGAATTTGAAAAGTACGAATTAGCTAAACCTATTTGTCGACTGTAAACAAGTATATATCAAAGAAAATACTTATTAGATGTTGTTATTACTTCAGTGTAAAGTTCATGTAATTTGAAAATAATATTTTATTTAAAATAGTACTTATTTGAATGCTGATCAAAATAAATACATACATTTTGCATTAGGGACAAAAATAAACAAAAAATAATTCATTTGACACGAGGTGTTTCGGTAACAGATTTCGCGAATAAGGTGGAGATATCCGTTAGTTGATTTTCCACCTACTTTTGCATTAAGTGCGTTGTATTTCTGTTATACCTGTCTACTAATATTAATTATCTTTTTAGAGGAATACTTAATGTTTGTCTATGGAACGAATAATGGAACACTTAAGTATATTCTCCAAGATAATAGTGCAGCGAGCTATCAAAAAATACCCGCATTTTGAACACGTGTAATTTAGCGTTTGAATCTGTGTGATTGTCTGTCAACATAAGGCGACAATTTCATGAGCAAGCTATGCACTATAGCCTAGGGACTACGTTATTATTATTATTTATATATATATATATATTTATATATATATATATATATTTTGTGCTACAAGCAATGAGCTGAAATTCAAAATGTACATTCAACATTAGTCTTGAAGTGGTTATAATTCACTCTAATGAAGGCCTATTTTTTTGTACGGAATCACCTTTGTAATTTCCATGTTGTTTAGTCAAGACGTTAAAAGGCGCTAAGATGTCCTCCACATTAACTAAAACAAAAATTTGCAATTACTGAATCGGACCTTGAAAAGCGTCATGGAATAGGTTTTAGTAGCATAAATTTCATCTGTCTACCAGGGGCAGAATTCTACTAATCGATTACGATACGTTACCGATTCAATTCCGATCCAACTTTGAATTGTCCCCTGATTCAGTGTAGGCTAGTAAACGTTAACTATAAATAGGATCAAAGTAACTATAATTTCTTTTGAATTTGTAGATTTACAAATATTACATTAGTTTTAAATTAGCTTACATCTCATAATAAAAAAAGTGGTATTCTCGAATGAATACATATTTTTAAATCTTATTTTTATATATAAGTTCGGCATAATGCACTATACGGATTCGTATAACAAAAAGCATGGTTCTCTGGTAACGGAATTGGGTAGCGTGTGCTACTGGCTAAATGGACTCTTGTGGTAGCCTGCCATATTTTAGGTATTTTTCGCGAGTTTCTATTTTTCCAGTTTCCAAAGTAAGGACCAAGTTCTTTCTCTAGTTCAGCTGCTGCTTGTGACAGCGCTAGCTCTGAATCGCGCGGTGTACCGTTTGATAATTTCATGTGTTTCTGTACGCCAAATTTTGTAGGTGACACTAAATTGACTGCTTTGGATTGTAGCTTGCCGCCTTCATTAGGGCTTAAGACATGTGAGGAAATGCTGGTGTTTTTTTTAGAAAATAGCAGCATTATTCTTCCAGTAGCTAAAAATCAAAATATTTATTTCGTTAAAGTGTAAACTTAATCCATACCGAACATCCTCCAAATGGATTTCAGATTGTTGACGAGGTTGATAAAATGATCTGGTAAAAAACCAAGGATGTTTATAAGTTGGGTACTTTTAGTAAGTCCAAGAACGCTCAATATAATTAAGTTAATTTAAATCATATTGCTAGAGTTTGTATTTATAAATTATAAACCTACACTCAAAGTAGTGTATATCATGTACAATACTAACATAGCTAAGCAGAAAGATACCCTGGTGCAGCATTGCATGTATTGATACAGATTTCGCCAAAGTATAGAAATGTTGGATGTATTTTTTCCATTTATTGACAAGTATAATAATAATAAAGTTGGAATAAGAACAAAATTTGGTAGTTATTTCTAATATGGAAATATAATCTATTTCATATGTGCCGCCTCACCCAGGTGCACCGTACCGCCTTGCCCTATGATAGCTACACCACTGTACATAAATCGATACTCGTGGACATATTTACAATTAAGATGTACGCCTTAATACAAATTAACGGTAAATTAGCTTTATTCGCATTTATTAAAAAATCTAATATCAATAACTTTAAAATTAGTAACTAACGGATCACTGCTGAAAAAACTTAGGGAGCAAATATTACCATCATAGTTGTATGAAAAATTATCATTGATGTTTTTCATAGAAGAGTATGTTCTAATGGGTAAAACCGTTACTTATATTTGGCACAATCAGTTGGTTTTCAGCCTCGTTTCGTTAAAATTTCATGCCACATGAGCTGCTCATTATCTTCTTTTTCAACTTTTCGAATAAGGTAAAACGATAGTTCCGTTTTACCGCTACTTTGCGGGGTCACCGTTAACACGCTTTAAAAAAATGTTTTCATTCGAAGAAAATACGCTTCCATTTGTCTTAAAATAACCCTAATAGTTGTAATCAGGGACATTATTTTTAACAATAAGGAAATCCGTTTTTTGCGTCTTCTACGCTTCCATTATCCGGCTGAAGACAGCGAAAATTAGACTGATTAGAGAAATTTGATTAAATTGCATTAAGACCAGAATGCTTTTGTTTCAGTCGCAAGACTTGTTACGGTTTTGTTCACTTTACATATATACTTATTGACGCATTATTTGTGTTCTAAGAATAATCTTACAATTCAGAGATAATAAAAATTATGTCTTCCCTTATAAATATAATAGCAGTAGGTATTGTGATACTGTGTAACTCAACTTTGTAGGTGCTTGATTCGACCTACCTCTTGTTTTGGTAATAATTGAAATCCTTTTAAAATGCTTCCCGTATTATTTAATTCTTATTATTTGTGAATTTTTGTTTTTCATGGGTTATGGTGACGGATAGCGTGTCCGTTTTTTCGCCTTCGCATATTCCGTACAGTTCGTATCGACATACCGGCTACCTCAGTATCAATTTTGTATCAACATTATGCAAGCCTTTTTCTTCCTGGATGTTATTCAATGCATTATTGTAAATTATATTTTTGTGAAATATTGTTCCGTCCAATTAAAATAACATAACAAGTACGCCAACCAAATTGACTTAGTCCAAGACACATCGAGATACTAACTATAAAATAAATTTATTGAATAAATAGTACTAAGAGATATACCGGCCATTCACTGTACCGAGATACAAGGCAAAGCGCGACTGAAAGACGTCGAGTCATTAACATCATGGTCGATGTTTTGACAAAAATATTAAAATTCAGGACATTGATATTGCGATACGATGAGAAAATTTTCAATGTTATTCAGACGTTTCTTATTTTCCTCTAAATATGTCCACGAGTGTATGACGTGTAGGTATTATTATATTTATGAAACATACTGTGGCTTAAAGTTGTTAAAGGTGTTGTTATGATGTCCTTTATGGTGCTCGCGGTAACCGATGCCGTTATTTCGGATGGTGTAGTCTTTGGTGTTGAAACCGCAGATGAAGAACTTGGCTTAGTCAACAGATTATCATTTGTCAGATTATCAGTGCTTGCTATAGAAGTAGTTGCTGCACTTAGATGTGATGTTGAGGTAATAGAGGAAGGTGATGCAGAATTAGTAGTACGAGATATATTGGTGCCGCCCGGTTGTGGTCCAAATGCGTCTTCGTATTGAAACCTTCGCCACCCACCAGCGTTCTCCTTGTCCTCTGTGTATTTATTAAATTATATTTATTATGAAAACTAACCAGTTTAGCTGACGATAAGTTTTTGTATTCAAGGAGGTTGGATAAAGAGTCATTTAATGCTTGCCGCAATTATAAGTTCGAAGATAGGATTTTTAAACAGTATGCATAAGGTTAAATATTTGTTTAAAAAGTGTCCCCGAAAAAAAATATTTCTATATTAATAAACATAATTATATATTCTATAATATCACATATCGCACGTTTATTCCAATACCGTCACTAAACAAAATTTATAAAAAACTATGTTTTAACTCCACCTAGTAGCTGAGCGCGTAATTTACACTTTCCTTCGATTCTTATATCTTATTTTATAGCTTATGCTCCGCAGGATAGTAATTGCGGATCGACACTTAACGAAACCTTCTGCTCTGGTTATTCCTACAACGACAGTAAAAGGATAAAGACATGTCGTTGTTTCAAAAATTCATTGATTTTTGATGTAAAACCGTCATATTACGTTTAGTGGCATTTTTCTAGTTTCGGTAAGTTTACGTTTGATGTTATTAACAAATTGACACTTTTTGTTTAGTGCTAGTTTAACGTTATAGTTTTTTAAATATTATTTGTATATCAAGTCACTTTTGTTACAACAAAATACAGGTTTTACATTAGTAGTGTCACTACTGCTTCTTATTTACCTTATCCTCACTAAAATTTAAATGAGAAAGTGAGTTTGTTTGTTCGTTTGTTAGTTAAGTTGGTTGGTTATTTGTTTGTTATGCTTTCACGTCTCAATCGATATCATTAAATTTTGCATACACATTGTCACTGGTACAGAAATTGGATGGAGGAAAGAATCTGGTGAATTTGTTTAGAAATTACAAACACAAATGTGCAGAAGAAGGAATTGAAGCACGCCAAGAACATACGTACAGAAAAGTTTATAATCACCAATTTAATATCAGTTTTTTTTTCTCAAAGAAGGATATGTGTGAGTTATACTTTATTTACAAAAACTTAAATTCATCGAGAAATATGTAATAGAAAGGAAATATTTAGAACACCAAGAAGAGAAAAAGCTAAGTAGATTGGAGAAAGATGAAGAAAAGAAAAAAGTAAAGAGAAAGTTTGTGGTAGCTGTTTCGCCTCATCCCATGTGCAAGACAACATTCTGACAACTGTTGTGGTCAGCAAATAAATCGATACAAATTTTCGATGTACATGTCAGAAACTTTAAAATTAAAAACAATACATTTTTGATAACCGATCATACTCAAAATGAAAATGATACTTAATGTCCACTCGGTCATAGAAAAACAACTAAGGAAATTCCTGACCTCCTTTTTCTTATAGAATAGATAGGCATAGGAGCATATCGGCCACTTGATGGTAAGTGATCACCAACGCCCATAGACATTGGCATTATAAGAAATGTTAACTATCGCTTACATCGCCAATGCGTCATCAACCATCAACAAATTTCGAACTAAGATGTTATGTCCCTTGTGTCTGCAATTACACTGGCTTACTCATCCTTCAAACCGGAACAGAACAATACGAAGTACTACTGTTATGCGGTAGAATATTTGATGAGCGGGTGGTACCTAACTAGACGAGCTTGCACAAAGTCCAGTAAAAGTCATTTCCGATCTATATACATGAACAATACATGTTCCTTATACAAACAGCGAGGAAATAAGGACCACCATACAACCTTTAAGCAATGACATATAGCGATTTCTATGATTTAAAACATCTGGCTTAAGTAGTGGTAGCAAATTTAATAAAAATACGGAAGGTGAAACAGTTCGATTATCAGATATAAAGATTATAAAGTCAGGAAAAGCAGTAGACGGCGATTTAATTTTCAAAATTTTATTAAGACTTTTTCGGATTGAATAAATACGTATATTATAAATAATCGTTACTTTTGAGTTAACTTTTCAGAAAAATATAGTTTTCTGTCATGTATTATTTGTTTAATTTTCGTTATTCAACCAAATCATAAGGTCATAATGGTCAGCGACATTAATATTATTAGTTTTTATTATTTTTGTAACACCATACATTTATGTGTGCAAAATGACATTTGCATTAGAATAGATTTTATTTAAAAATGGTAAAGTGTCACTAAAAATGAAAATACTGAATAACTAATAATTTACTAAAAGCAGAAAATTAAAAAAAATACTTTATTTCTTAGGAATAATAGTCATTGTTTATTAAAATAGATATATAAATTTCGGGAAAGTAACAATTAGCTTTTTTACATAAAATAATGTTCCCTAAAAATCTTTTAATTGTTCTCCTGTAAAATTTGCTTTTTCAGTATAGTGACGGTATTGGAATAAACGTGCGATATAATGAGACAATAGCAGTGAAAATCAACACAATATATTTCCTCGGACACCTATCTTTTTTCATAATATTGGTGGGTACATACCGTAACCTTCATTGTGATCATTTCTTCGAGCTGGTGGTATATCTATAATAATAATGTGTAAGTAGGTACTTGCGTTAAAATTATATTTTACCATACAAAACATTAATGTTTATAATTGCTAGTCGCTAACCATACCCATAATTCTAAAAAGTGATTTCGAAATAAGATTATTATCGTACATAAAAGCTAACCATAATATAAGTTTGAATCTATTTTCGGAATGCGCCGTCTCCATTTTCGTAGAGCAGGGACTGCTAAAAGTAGGTATTTAGTTATTTAAACAGATAGAGATGTACCTATCTCTACTGCTCAATATATTGGTCTTTCTAATAATTAAGATAAATTCTATAAAATAAACTTGTAATATAAAGATACATGTTTAAATTAAAAATAATTATTTAGTGGAACTTGTTAATAAAGACGTATTTACAAATTGGTTGAATTCGACGCGGCCACTGATGGACCTGTGGTGTAGCCGGTGCTCCCTCGATTTTCTCTTTTTCTGAAAAAGTATAAATTCTCTAAACGTTATCGTATATACTCAATAATCAAAACAAATAAAGGCCTGAAAATAATTAACATTATCAAATATGAAAATCAATGTCAAAATATAAAAACGTACCATTTTTATATTGACTAAATATTAACATGTATTACTACAGGTTACAAAATCGAATGCACTAGCAATTAAAAGAGATGCCTCAATACTTACTAGTCGTGGCACACGTTATGGAACTTTCTTCCCATAGTAATTTATTACTTTGGATTTCCTTATTTTCTCGTAGAACTCGAGCGTATTCTAATTAAAGGGACAATATGTAATTTTGATTCAACTAAGTAAACTTAAAAACACCGACTTTTATATAAACCTGACTTGAGAAGTTCGACAAGAAAAAGAGCTTGTTGCAATGCTTTCTGTTCGTCGAAAGCTTCTTTATTGGTCGTTGCTTCCATTTGTATGCTGCCTAATACAAGACATCGATGATAATATAACAGAATACACATACAAAATATGTAGCGAGCCATGCACGCATACATTTTTCCCTCATCCATCTGTTTTAAACCTTTGTGCATTCATTTTTAAAAGACAAGCATGTGCATTTTATGGCTTGAGTACATAGATTTTCCACGATATTTTATACAAACTTAAGTACATACAACTTCACTGAAATTGAAGAATAGTTTGTGATGTAAAAAATATTTCATAACATAAAACATTTTAAATCGAATTGTTATTGTTTTTTTATTGTTTTAGTGTTATTACATTTTTCAGATAGGTAGATGTGTAGGTATGTAATTTTAACTTCAATATCTATCAATATTTAGTTGTCTAGAACCGGATATGTATTTCAGGTGTATTTTGTTTATTCAATATCCATTTATCATTACAAAATAATATAATTAGAAATGTATGTGAACATCATTAGGTATACAACATACAATGTGTAAATGGTTGTAAATAATTGATGCCTCTAACTAGGTATGCAAACTTTAATGAATTTAAATTTGGCAAGCATCTCGGAGTTTTGATGTAGGTATCTAATTCATTTGTGAATGAAGTCATCTTGAGAAAACCTGCAGTCTAATGCCATTCTACCAATTTGTATCCATAAAGCATGGTATAATTCTTATTTTTAGTAGCACCCCTCCTACGAATAAGAAGGATTGGAGCTTTTTCGACCATGCTTTGTGGAATGCCTTTACCCAGAAGTGGAATATGCACGGGCCGAAACTTTGTAGACTCGTACAAGCCCTTTAATCTGAATTTGACAAGATTAAATGAATTTATAGATCGTTTTCGAAAGGAGATTGTACCAAAAAGAATCGGTTAAAAATTCAGTTACTCAACTTTATCTATCTTATTCGTGGTTACGAAGTAGCGACATCTATTGTCTAATAGCATATCTTAAAGCTTACTTCAATGAAATACTAGTTCGTTTCCTATATCACAGATGGCGTCGTTTTAATAAAATATTGTTATAAATTAAACAATATTCCCACTAAAAATAAATTTTATTACATATGAAAACAATAACGCGGCTTATGAAATTACAATTTTAAATCAATTCTATATAACACATGAAAAGGCGATATCGTCCGCCAGCTCGTATTTATAAGCTAGGGACAGATTGGCATTTATAGGCTCGGGAGAGATGGTGTGGATATAGTGTTATCATCTAACAATATTTTATTTTGATGTTTTTTTTTTATTATGTAGGTAGGCGGACGAGCATATGGGCCACCTAATGGTAAGTGGTCACCAACTCCCATAGACAATGGCATTGTAAGAAATGTTAACCATCGCTTACACTGCCAATGCGCCACCAACGTTGGGAACTAAGATGTTATGTCCCTTGTGTATGTAATTACACTGGCTCACTCACCCTTCAAACCGGAACACAACAATACAAAGTACTGCTGTTTTGCGGTAGAATATCTGATGAGTGGGTGGTACCGACCCAGACGAGCTTGCACAAAGCTCTACCACCGAGTAAAATGTATTATAAGAAATAATATTTATCGCAGAAAAGTCTTATTTAGTGTTTTTTAGAGATAAATTTAAAGTATGTTTAGTATAAAGTTATGAATATGTAATACTTTTAAATCATAAAAAAGTAATTTACATCAAAGGGATCATAATTAATAATAAATTGGCAGATTTTTTTCTTTAATCTAATTACCAAATACATATAATAATATTAATTTTACATTATAATCATAACAACGCATTTCCTTAAAGTAGATTTATATTTAAATGCAGTCTAAAGTTTGCAATGTACAATTTTATAAAATTATAACGCATCCATAATTCCCTTGGAGATTCATTCGGGTCATAACAGGATTTTTATCTAGGTTACCTACTTATAATCAAAATGATTCATTACTTAAATAAAGTACATTTAGTACTCAGGAATATGAAAGTATTTTATAGGAGGTGGGCTTCAGTCAGGGTGGGTTGAGTTATATTAAGCACATCTTTTGGTAATCGGCAACAATGACTACCTACTTTTTAAAAATATATGTCTACAAAGCATAAGCATTTCTGGTATTTAAAAAAAAAAAATTGACGACATCATATTATATAATATAACACACAACTTTATCGAACCTTTAGCTTTTATAATATTTTGTAATGATTTTTAAAATATTTTCAAATCGCGATGTAACCCCTCTAGGTTTCGTTGCGTAATAAAGCACTGCGGAACGAGACGTTGTCCTAAACAGACCATCAACCGCGTTTATGCAAACGGCACATAGTAGTAGGCATAGACCTCTGTGCCTGGTGCGCGGCATGCGCGGGGCATTTTCGTCGGTAACGCCCAATCGATAAAGTTCAGCTGCGATCCACCTCTTAAACCTCAGTGCTACGGACGGTAGCAACGACCTATACGCGCCGTCAGTGGTGACTAGCGCTGATTGGTTACTCCCCCCTCCCCGCTTACGCATCAGCACTGCAATCTACGTTGTTACGTCCGTACACAGGTGTCAGGCGTGAAGAAAGAGATATAACACGGGAAATTTTGTTTTATATTTATTCTGACTAGAATTGCCGAATCGTGAAGACCACTTTGAACCATGTCATAAATATTTTGATTTCGAACCTTTAAACAAGCAGATTCAGTTCACTATAAGTTAATAAGGTTTTATATTTTTGAATCCCTCCCTAACATTTCTGATCTTTCGGGCTGCATCCGAGGCCATCAAGAACCGAGGCCTCAAGGACAGTAGTCAGAGCCTAAAGAACTGAAGTTTTAAGAACCAAAGATTAGGAGTCAATATGGTATTCGCAAACATCGTATCCACAATCAGGAACGTCGTAGATCTTAAAAGATGTATCACGAACCGCATGCTAACTAGAGATATTCTCACCCTCATCAAATGTGTGACGTGTGGGAGAAATCTACAATTAGAAAGCGTATCACGTGGAGTGGTTGCTACGACATCGAATCATCATGAAACATTTCGTATTAACTGTGCACGGACAAGAGTAAATACGCGTTGGGAAAACTGGTGAAGAAGATACAATGGCAGCTAACTGACGAAAATTCTGGTTCCCAGTCTAAAAATGGCATTATATTATAGAGATGACCTGATTATGGACAGACTAGTCAAAAACCATCCAGGGCAGCTAAGGAATCCAGAAACGCACGAAGAGAAATAAAAAAACTTAAAGGAAGTCACCAGGCAAACATTCGTGTCAGTGAAGAACTCTGGATTCTACGATGTACAATAGAAACTTGCATATGACTATCATTAAGCACATGAAAATTCAGCGGTGCTTGCACGGGTAACCCACGATCATCACCTAAGATTCACGCGTTCTAACCACTAGGCCATCTCGGCTTTTTACCTATATTACTTAGGAACCTACATGATTAAAAGAAGGTTATATTTATATTCTTATCTTCTTTATATTATCACTATTATTTAAACTATAGTTTGTAAATATACAGTTAGGTGATAACATTATTCCGACAATAGCGTTATAAAAAAAATGAATGATGAAGTGGCTTGTGATTTGTTAAATTGTGTTCTTATTTTCTAATGTTCTTATTTTTAACAGTAATTGAGTAATTTACATCAATATTTTTATAAATACCATTTCGAGTTTTTTATAAAAATCACTTTCACGTCTGGATGCTAAATTCAGAAGTGAGATCGATACTTTTCAAACCCTTCAGGCCATTTATTCTGTATAAATCGGATGGTTAAAATGATAAAAAGAACACCAATTAGCGTTGATTACGCTTTAATTTTCGTAAATTCCTTGATGACGCGTTGTCATCATTGACGTTTAGGCATGACGGACGTGTGGTCCTTGAAGACGTTGGTCTTCATTGACGTTTGGTGAAAAAGACTAGTGGCTCCTTTTAGCAGTTGGGACGCCTTCTGTCTGCTACTCTCTTCACAGGTTTCAATACCCGGATTCAGTCTTCAGTCTTTCTTCGTTCGGCTCTGTTTTCTGTCCCGAGAAAAACTTTCTTATTCCACCTAGCTCCTTAACTGCTTCTGTGAGTGGTTTGTCATCAAATAGATGGGTCTCTGAAGGTGGGATCTTATATAGAATATTTTTAAAAATATTATTATGAGGTGTGATTGTTCTTTCATGCAACACTTCTACGTGGCGGCCGCATATGTATTAAAGTAAGGAGTCCTAGGCTTTCCTGAATTTGGAGTCTGCCGCAATAAATTCCTTCCCTATGAGATTTTTAGCTTCTTTTGGTAGGCTATTCAGCAAGTTTTGATAGGTGATGCGTTGTTGAATTAAGCCATTTTGTTCATTTGTAATGATTCCAACGACGTCCAGAGGGTGTGTCTACCAGGCGTCTGTCCGACATCTGGTTGGAATCACTACGGGTACGCTACCCCGTACTGCTCTAGCTACTAGTGACACAGCCCCCTACATTCCGTGGTCACAGTATCCTTAACACCCCCCATCCCTCTCCTTGATTCACCTTTGGGAGTTCCCTTTCCTTATTCCCATCCCTTGTTTCCTTCCCCTCTTTGACGTAGTGGTGTAACAGCGTTGTTCTTCTTCCTCAAAGTCGCTTCGCGAAATAAAACCTGATGAGGGGGCGCTGTGATCACATAACGATTCTGAGACATAAAATCTAGTCTCTAAAAAGAAGGAAAACTAGTATTAAACCCGAAACGGTGCCTCCGCTTAGGCGCAAGCCAGGCACCTGCGGCCAAACCAGCACCACACGTATTGACTCGTCATTCCTGTGGATCCTGCTGGGGAGGAGGAGTGGGTGGCACGGGTATTGGGCAAGCCCGTGCTGCCATAAAGTCGTCTAACCCAGGCGTAGCAGCATCCGCGGAGAGGACACTTCGCTCACCTGCTTTGCAGTTGGAAAACAACACGAAGAGTGACAGTGACCGGTTATAAGCCAGCACGAATAGGCGTAAGTGCGGGCGCCAGGGGCCACTCTCGACAGTAGGAGGATCCATCGCAGATCCATTGATCAGTTACCGCCTGCTTTAAGTCGGGCAGCCCCCGATCAATAAGGTACTGATCCGTCTCAGTGTTAACTTGTTCCGCCCGGGTGAACGGAACACAAGCCTCACAGCTGGACGTTGACGCTGTAACATTAACCACCTGCTCAAGAAAACAGTAGAAATCCCAAATACAATACCAAGGCTGCTTATATGCGCTTTGCCTCGTGGAATGTCCGAACTATGAGGACAGGTTTCCCGAACACCTGCGGAAGTTCCGATTGCGCCAAAGAGCTGCGCAAAACTTACATTATCGACGTGGAGCTCAAAAGGCTCAATATCGATATTGTAGCCTTAAAAGAGATCAGAACCGAAGACGAAGGGTCTCTGAGTGAAGCAAACTACACTTTCTATTGGAAGGGCAAGAGTTCCTCGGAAACACGAGAGCATGGTGTAGGTTTCGCGGTCCGAAACCATCTCATCAATTCCATAGAGACACCTGTAGGCGTGTCTGAGCGGATTATGGTCTTGCGTCTAAACACAAAAAGCGGCTTTGTCACTCTAATTTCCGCGTACGCGCCGACGCTTAGTTCAAAATCCGAGACCAAGGACCAATTCTACGACCAGCTCGAAGAAACCGTGCGCGGAGTGCATTCTACTGACAGACTGCACATTTTAGGTGACTTTAATGCCCGCGTCGGTCAGGACACATCAGCCTGGCCGCAATGTCTCGGTGCACATGGCATAGGCAAACTTAACGATAATGGGTAACGATTGTTGGAGTTCTGCTCAAGGCACCAGCTGTGTGTTACCAACACTTTCTTTAAAGGCAAAATGATGCGGAAAGTCTCGTGGATGCACCCCCGATCTAAGCACTGGCACCAGTTAGACCTTGCTCTTACAAGAATAGGGACCTGCGAGAAACGCTCCAGACACGGGCGTTTCACAGTGCCGATTGCGACACCGACCACAGTCTTGTTGCTACTATAGTCCGACTTGTCCCTAAGAGAGTCCATTCTTCCAAGCCGCTTGGACGAAAAAAGATAAACCTTTTCAAGACTCGTGACACGGAATTAGCGAAGTCATTTGGGGCACTCGTCCATGAAGAAGTCGCAACTTGGGACAGTTCGGCACCAGTGCAATTCGAATGGCAGAAAGTTAAATCTCTTCTCACTGACACTGCAGGCAAAGTTTTTGGTTATCAAAAAGTGAAAACTTACGACTGGTTTCTAGAAAACGAGGTGCACTTACTTCCCTTAATTGACTCCAAACGCCAAGCCGCTTTAAATTTTCGCCTTAACCCTTGTGATGCGACGCGTGAAGATCTCACGAAGGCAAAAGCCTCACTCCAGCGTAGCACGCGCTTCTTTGCAAACGCATATTGGACAGAGCTCTGCCAAAGCATCCAAACGTGTGCAAACGCAGGGGATATTGGCGGGGTTTATGCAGGCATCAAAAGAGCTCTTGGACCTACTCCAAAGAAGACGGCTCCTCTCAAGGAAATCGACGGTTCTGTCATAACAGACAGCACCCGTCAGATGGCAAGATGGGTAGAACACTACAAGGAGCTTTACTCGTGCCCCGTGGATATTCAGCCAGAAGCAGTGGAGCTTGCCCCAAACCTGGCAACTTGGCACGAGCTAGACGCCACACCCACCGTAGAGGAACTTTACCTCGCCGTTAAGCAGCTCAAAGGCGGAAAGAGTCCTGGTAAAGACGATGTTACCACCGAAATCGTCAAGCTTAAGTGCCTTTTGCCCATTCTTCACAACCACCTGGCCAAGTGTTGGGAAGAAAGCTGCGTCCCTCAGGATATGCGAGATGCTAACGTCGTCACCCTTTATAAAGGCAAAGGCGATCGCGGTGACTGCAACTGTTACCGCGGAATATCCCTTCTTAGCATCGTCGGTAAAGTCTTTGCAAGGGCCATTTTAGGCAAACTACAGAAGCTCGCTGATCGCGTATACCCTGAGGCACAATGTGGTTTTAGAACGGTCAACTGTCGACATGATATTTTCTCTCAGACAGCTGCAAGAATAGTGTAGGGAGCAACAGATCCCCCTAGTCGTTGCATTTGTAGACCTAAACAAGGCTTTTGATACCGTGAGCAGAGAGGGGTTGTACTCAGTTCTTGTCAGAATTGGATGCCCCCCGAAACTCCTAAAGTTAGTGCAATCATTTCACGAAGGGATGGAAGCTACCGTTTTGCACAATGGCAACACATCTATGCCATTTGACGTACGCCGTGGTGTTCGTCAAGGTTGTGTACTGGCCCCTACCCTGTTCGGAATATTCTTCTCGGTACTTCTGAAGGTTGCTTTTGGGGATGACCAGCAAGGCATCCACCTACACACACGATCTGATGGTAGGTTGTACAACATCTCGATGCTCAAGTCCAAACGCCACAGGGAAGATCTATTTGTAGATAGCCACCTCTTTGCTGACGACGCTGCCTTTGTCTCCCACGACCAAGCTCATCTCCAAAGCCTAATGGACAAATTTGCCAAGGCGTGCGACCTCTTTTCAATGTCCATAAATTTCAAGAAAACCGTTATTTTAGCGCAAGGATGCTTAGAGCAACCAGTCATCTTGCTCAAAGGCGCACCTTTGGCGGTGGTTAACAAATTTTGCTACCTTGGTTCGCAACTGTCGAGCAATCTCTCGCTTGATGCAGAGATCGATTTCCGCATCGGCAAAGCAGCCTCTACGTTCGGGAGGCTCCGTACAAGGGCTTGGGACAATAGACACCTTACGGTAAAAACGAAAATGCGCGTTTACCAATCATGTGTCCTAAGCACACTCTTGTATGGAGCAGAATCATGGACAACGTACGCAAAACAAGAACGCCGTTTGAACACATTTCACTTGCGCTGTCTTCGAAGCATTCTGGGCATTACGTGGAAGGACCGTGTGACAAACGAGTCTGTTCTAGGCGAGGCACAGCTGCCTAGCATCACGGCCATTCTCAAAAAGAGACGGTTACGGTGGTTGGGTCACGTGCATCGAATGGAGCAGACTCGCCTGCCAAGGCAAATTCTACTCGGAGAGGTTGCAAATGCGAAAAGGTCTATTGGGCGGCCTATGCTCCGCTTCAAAGATTGCGCTAAACGTGATATGTTTGCGTTTAACATCCCAAGCAACCAATGGGAAGAGCTTGCCGAGGATCGTGCCAAGTGGCGACGTGGCGAGTGGAGATGTGGGATGCACTCTTTGTTAAATAAAAACAGCGATTGTTCACATGCACCGTTTATTCCACATATGTTTTACAAGGCGTATAATAGCAAGCGCAAGACGACAGCATGCGGAAGGAAAAGTTAAGCGAGGTGAAGCAGAGTAGCGCAGGTCCGACTCGGATAGCTGTCGAACCGACACTGGCGCGTGCGTCGCTCCGAATGAAGCGGCAGGTGCAGCGGTGAAGGCGCGGGGGACGCGCCGCAGACAAGTAACGGGTCCGCGGTTCAACGGCCGCCACACACCCCCGCTGGAGATTTAATGTCCTGCGAAAATAAGAAAGTTAGGTTTCTTTGTTACGCGTCCGAAACGTGTGATTTTTGGCGGTCGGGAACTATCTTGATTTTGCATATTTATTGTGGCTTTTGTTGCTGTCCCGTTTTTCATGTTATCTTCGTCGCTGAGAACATAAGCAGGTTTTACGCGATCTATTGACACTCGCTTGTCCTCTGCTTATCTGTATAGTGATAGTTTTATTCGTTCTCGCTAATACACGATGCGGACCGGTATATGGTGGCTCGAGCGCTTTGTGCATGCCGTCTTTGCGCAAGAAAACATATTTACTATTTTCTAAGTCTTTATGTATGAAAATAGACTTCGCAGAGTGGTGTGCTGCGGGCTGCGGTCTTAATCGAGTCATACATTGCCTTAATTGAGAAACAAAGTCTGGTGGCTTGATATCTTTTTTATTATAAGATTGAAGAAACTCACCAGGGATGCGTAGTGGCTCACCATATACCATTTCAGCCGCTGAACACTGCAGGTCTTCCTTCCACGATGTTCGTATGCCGAGCATGATCATCGGCAACCTGTCTGACCATCTTTCAAATATATCTGTCCGTTACCATTTTTGTTGTTGATTTCACCCCAGGATGACTCATAGAGTGAATTGAGTCGAAAATCTGCCGACGAAACTCCTTCGTAACGTAAGGACGAGGCCTCGACAAACTGAGATCACAATACAATGAGATTTCGGTACCTGGTATAGGTATTTTCTCCAGTCTCAATGATGTTGAACTACTCGTGAGAAGATCTCGTAGCTCAGAGTCGTTCTGTTGTGAATGTGCAAGCTTCTCGAAATCTGGTGGTGATGAGATTGCCTCGATGCGTGATAACGTGTCTGCTGTTAAGTTGTGCTTTCCTGAAATATGTCTTATATCAGTGGTGAATTGAGACACAAAATCGAGATGGTTGAATTGTCTTGGCGAACACTTCTGCTTATTCTGTTGAAAAGCATACGTTATTGGCTTGTGATCTGTATAAATAACAAAGTGTCTACCTTCCACCATATAACGAAAATGCTTAACACTTTCGTAGATTGCAAGCAGTGCCCTGTCGTAAGCGCTGTACAATTGCTGTGATTTGCTGAGCTTCTTTGAAAAGAATGCAAGTTCTTGCCATTCTCCGTCTATTAATTGTTGAAGCACTGAACCTATGGCGTTATTACTCGCGTCCGTCACCAAGGCAAGCGGTGCATTCATAGCAGGGTGTGCTAAAAGGGTGGATCGAATGATACTTTCCTTGCACTTGTCGAAAGCTTGCAAAAACTCAGGTGTCCAGGTCAATGGTTGTGATCCTTTGACTTTTGGTCCAGCTGTCATCTGATGTAATGGTGCTTGGTCATCAGCAGCTCGTGGTATGAAGCGTCGATAAAAATTAAGCATTCCCAAGAATCTACGAAGGCCGTTTACTGTCTTCGGAGGCGGGAAATCTCGAATAACTTTGATCTTGTCTTCCAGAGGTCTCGTACCATGCTGTGATATATTAAAACCAAGGAACTTTACCTCGTCCTGTCCGAAGTCGCACTTGGCGTTGTTGATGATGAGACCATAGTCCTGCAACTGTTTGAAAAGTATTTCCAGGTGCTCGAGATGTTCAATGCTGCTTCTGGAATATACAAGTATGTCATCAATGTATGAAAAACAGAAATCTAGGCCTCGTAAAACTTCATCCAGGAACCTCTGGAACGTCTGCGCTGCATTCCTCAGTCCAAATGTCATATACGGAAATTCGTATAAGCCAAATGGTGTAGTTATGGCAGTCTTGGACACGTCTTCTGGTGCTACAGGTATCTGATGATAGGCTTTTACCAGATCTATCTTTGAAAATACCTTACAACCTGAAAGTCGATGTGCACAGTCCTCGATATGACGTATAGGGTACCTATCGGGTATCGTGCGTGCGTTGAGTGCGCGATAGTCACCGCAAGGTCTCCAGCCGTTTGCTTTTGGTGCTAGATTTAGGGCAGAAGCCCATGGCGAGTCTGATGGTCGTGCAGTGCCCTCGCGAACCATGTCTTCAAATTGCTCTTTAGCAATCTTGAGACGATCGGGAGCGAGGCGACGTGGTCTGCAAAAGGTAGGGGGACCGGGTGTCGTACGTATATAGTGTACAGTTGAGTGCTTTTCACGAAATACGCCAGAGGGTTTAGTCAGGTTAGGATATCTTTCTAATAATTTATGATACTCTGTGTTACCTGATATTGCCTTGATACTAGCCTGGTCGCACTTCTTCATCAATCCAGGTAAAGACAACGTCGTGACACCGTCAAGTAATCGTCCATTCTTGCAATCCACTAATAGACCGTAATGCGCGATAAAATCAGCACCGATGATAGGCTTGTCCACCTCCGCGATTACAAATTTCCAGAAGAAGTCCCGTCTCAAATTCAAATCCAAACGCATTGGCATTGTCCCGTAGGTGCGAATTACAGTACCGTTAGCAGCGGTTAAGTTGTAATCAGCTGGTTCCCTGCGTTCGCGTAAGTAGCGACGTGGCAATACACACAGGTCGGAACCCGTATCTATTAGATATTGTATCTTTGTCTTCCGGTCCGTGATGAATAGGCGGCTGGTGGAATCATGACAGTCGTTCGCCGCTTCTACGGACTGCCGTTGGAGTTTACCGACTTATACGTGCATGGAGTTGTACACCTTCTAGCCTTTTCACCAAACGTATTATGATACCAGCATACAGTCGATGTTCGATTACGTGACGTACTACGGTTCTTACTCCTACTCCTTGACCGATTAAACCGCGCCGACGTTGTGAACGACCACGATTGTTTAAATTTAATTGCGCGATCTGTTGTCTGAGTTCGGTTTGTATGCGCGACGTCACCATTTCATCGATCCGTTTTAATAAAATATCGTAATTATTAATACCGGTACTAGTACTCGCTATTTGATGCATTGGAGAAGGCGTGACTTCGCAGATTTTGTCTGCCAGCTCAGCAACGTCATCTAAACTAGTTTGTACGTGCGATTGTGCGAGCGTACGTACGATAATTGCTTGTACGTGAGGTGGCAATCGGCTTGACCATAGACTACGCAAAAATTCATCCGACACGCTATAGGCCGCGAGCGTTTTTAAATGGCGTAAAAATTGTGACGGTTTTCTGTCGCCTAGTTCTTCGTGAGAAAGTAATTGACTGATCTGATGTTCGCGAGATATTGATAGTCTTTTAGTGAGCTCTTGTTTTAGCTTCTCGTATTTCCCGGTCACGGGTGGATTTCTCACAATGTCTTTCACCTCCTTTATGTACCTCTGATCCAGCTGCGCGATAATGTGGTAAAACATGGTGGTATCCTCTCTGATTCCAGATATTCTAAACTGGGCGTCGGCTTGCGCGAACCACACTTCCGGGTCTTTTGGCCAAAATGGCGGCAGCCGAACGGCAACGCGATCCACCTCGCTCTTAATGGCGGACGTTGACGCGTCTTTATATTTGCCATCTTGCTGTTCGTTAGACATCTTGTATCACGTCGGGGTCACCAGTTTGGAGATATTGAGCATTGAAAAGGGAGGATCCTCCGACCAGACGGGTGTTGGTCTGGTAGTCTACCGCCCGACGGTTGTTGTCGGGTTCTTGTATATATGTTCAATCGCTCGGATAACTTTAATATCGCGATGTAGGATACGTCAGTTTTTAGTTTTCATATGTGGCAAGATAGATGTCGCTACACCTTGTTCACGAAGGCAATCAAGGCATGACGATGCCTGGTTTGAAGCATTAAAAGAAAAACGGACGAGGCGTCAAGAGCGGGCCTCAAACCCCCGTCCATGTGGGGGCACATACACTTGTCGGAAGTGTGGCCGACGGATCCTCTCTCGCATCGGACTCTTTAGTCATGAACGCAAGTGTCTTCGCGATGCAGCTTAAATCATCTGTCATAGATGTAGAGGCCTATTATAATGATTCCAAGTGTTAAATCGAACCTTTCCAGATGTGATGTGATGATCCAGATTCCAAACGGATTTCCATGTGGGTGTAAAAATTATTAGCTTTCAAAGAGCTAACGACGGGAATAGCTTGAAAAAATATGGATTCGTTCTATCTGATTTTCTTCTTAATCATATCTTCCAAGGACTGGCCATAGTTCTGTTCGCACTGAAATGCGCTTAAAAACTTTACCTGCCATTCTTGCCAGTATAGTATTCAAGCTTTCGTACCACGGCTTAGCCAGACATTGCAACTTTTGCATAGCAAAATGAATTGTATTTCTTTCATCCCAACCGTATACTGAAGCGCACTCATTTACCTTTTTTTACTCACACATCCATTCGCTAATTTTGTTTGAAGGATTAAAATCGGGCAATACGTTTTTATGATCAATCTTCTGTAATCGCTTATCTTAAGTCGCTTTGGGTCGCATGTGGTAATACTAAACTATCCTTCAAGATCCTAATGATATCGAATAAATCTTTTTTTATTCGATATCATTAAACAATATTACGGACGAAGCAATAAAAATCGGAGCGCCTATACTAGTTCCATATCTAAAGCATCTTTTTAACTTAGTTTTGGTAATTCAAGTGGTACCAAAGCGATGGTGTGAATCTAACCTTATACTGCTTGACATTGGCAATTACAGACCTATCAGCCTATTATCCACAATCTATACACTCTTCTCATCTATTATTCTGAGCAGAATAGCTAAAGACATTGACAGATATGCACCGATAGAGCAGGCGGGATTCAGAACACATTATTCTACAATGGACCATATTCATACAATAGAACAGATTATCGAAAAGCACAATGAATTTAAGAAACCACTATACATGGGATTTGTGGACTACTCCAAAGCCTTCGACAGCATAACACACTCATCCATATTGCAAGCTTTGTCTAACAACAATATAAGCAGCACATACATAAATATTGTAAAAAATATTTACTCTAAAAGTGTAAGTAGAGTCAAACTGGAGACAGGGCGAACAGTTCACAATCGGTAGAGGAGAAAGGAGTAAGACAAGGGGATCCACTCTCTCCAAAACTATTTATAGCAGTACTTAATGATATCTTCAAAAATGTTGAGTGGAGCAATAAGGGTATATGGATTGAACAGGACTGGATGGACTGAACAAAAGACTGACAAATGAAAGATTCGCAGACGATATAGCCCTTTTTAGTGGATCGGTCAGTGACTTGGAAAAAATGTTACAAGAACTAGACTCTGAAAGTAAAAAATTGGGCTTACACATGAATACAACAAAAACAAAAATCATGTCAAACTACAAAAAGAATATAATTAAAATAGAAGATAACCCTATAGAAATAGGAATATATATTTACCTATATATTTACCCAGGCAAATCGGTCGCTTTTGAATCAAACAACAAGGAAAATGAAGTTGATAGAAGAGTAAATACAGCGTGGAAGAAATATTGGGCCCAAAAAGAAATCTTAACTTGAAAAAGATAATAATGGATTACTGCATCCTCCCAACTTTAACCTATGCATGCCAAACATGGACTTATAAAGAAAAAGTTAAGAACAAAATTCTATCTTGTCAGCATCCAATGGAAAGAAGCATCCTAAAACTGAGAAGATCACAGAAGACAATGAACACAGACATCCGGGAGAAGACAAAAATAACAGATGCTCTTAACTACAGCTTAAAACAGAAGTGGAAATGGCATATAGCGAGGTATAAAGATAAAAGATGGACCCTCCAAGTAACAAAATGGCGTGGCCCAACAGGAAAAAGAAGTGTAGGAAGGCAAAGAAAAAGATGGGTAGATGACATCATAAAAACCGCAGAAAAAACTGGATAAATATTGCCACAGATAAGGAAAAGTGGAAATAGACAGAGGAGGCTCATACCCTAGGGGACCACTTTTGTAGGAAAAAGCTTTTATAATAATGATAAATCTTTTTTTGAAAAATATTGTGAACGTGATCTTTTAATCCTTTATGCGCGATCGCTGCTGTTGTGCGCGCTTCACACGATGCTGTGCACGTAGCTCTGAATCTCGGCGCCGGGCCGCCGTGCCGTGGAGGTGCTGCGGCAACGGCTGTGTTTTCTCGGCGCATCGGCTCGATGCGACGCGCGGTTCAGGTCATCGGGGGCACGTACACGGCCGCGCTCTCGTCTTACCTCATCCTCCAGTATCCGAAGTCGCTGAGGGCTGAGCGCGATATCCGGCTCCGGTTGTTGGATGTCGGGGCTTCGACTTCGCAGCATACTTTGGCTCCGTGAAACAAAGTGGAGACCTTTGCGACTGCGATTAGAAGTGACGAACCTCCGACCCGGAGTCAATGACATGGTTTGAAATCTTACAAAAAGGCGTTTAACAACAGCGTACGGTAGCTGTAGCGTATCAGTATAACTTAGTGTTTACTAGAAAACGGAAACCTTAAGCGTTTGTTTAACTTTAACGTCGGAAAGGATAATTGAAAAATATTTCATATTATAGGAAATGACCGCTCGCTCTGTACATCCATCTTCTACTTTGATTGTAAATAAAAAAAATATAAGTATTCATCTTTGATGTAAACTAAATTATCTATGTACATAAAATATACATAGGCACATACTGAAAGCTAGAATTAACATTACACGTAAAATGATTGAATGGATAAATAAAAATATCGGTAGTTACGTCTTCACGTATCACACGTTTACAAAACGTTTTTTCGTATTTAACCTATTTTGAAATTGTAATAAAGTTTTTCTTAATTTTCTCAAAAACGGCGCATTTCCGATTAATGTAAGTATTATTTCTATGATGAGGGACCAAAGCTCTACCAGATACAACACATTTTCACCTCAAATTCCTGCCAACCGATATCGAACCGCAGCCAATAAATATTATAAATAAACTTTTTTGTTAATGATTTAGGTACTAAATAATTAAACAAAGGTACTAAATAGGGACTAAATGCTGGTAGTATCTTAAAGCTGATCCGTCATTTTGTAGTCATTCTGATGCACTGTTATTGCCGCCAGAAATATAACGATATTATTGAATTTTATACAACGTCAAAACATTATACATTTATCCATGACTACCTTTTTCATACTATAAGTATTTTTTTAAAGTTAAAATATATGCCTAACGCATTCAATTTTTTTTTAATTTTACTTAAACATTAAAACAAATCGATAACTATAATGCCATCTATTATCATTTTCTTAAACTAATTTTACTTTTGTTTGAGACCCCCTGGTAGTGAGCAGGCGACCGAGTTTCACACGGCTTTTTGAGCTACTCACTGATATCTCCAAATTTTGCGAGATGGCGCTATAAAAAAGTCATCCATAGGCGACAATGCAAATACACAAAAATATAACAGATGGCGCTTTATGACATTGTCACGAAAGCAAATAGAAATGGCACTAATAATAATAAATTACTCATTAAAAATGTTTTTTAGTTAGACCTTATTCTACCCGTTCGAAGCCGGCACGGCTAGCTAGTATATTATATACTAAAACTGCTTATTTAATGTTTTAAGATATTGTTATCTATTATTACGATTATATTTTAAATTTAGGTATATAGAATAAGATTTAATATATTTTGCCGGAAAGGCATTACATACCGAACTACAGGTAAATTAGTCCAGAAATTTTAGCATCAAAAATGCGTTCGATCTGCATAAAATCCCGCTACTCGATTTTCGATTGGATTATGTTAGTGGGTACCACTAAGTATAAAACTGAGTTTTTGTCATCCCAGACCGCAACTGCTAGGCGCCATCTCGAAAAACGTCTTTTTCTAAATCTCGGAAACGGTGACTTTTATGTCAAAAACATTTCCGCGATATAGTTACTTAAATATACTTGTTTTGGTTTTCGTAAGATATCTTAATATTTGTTTAAGTTGAAGAACGAATAAAATATTTATTGGATAAAAGCGAGGATGAGGTTAGCTACAAATTTTCTCAAGTCGAAGGAATCCATGATTAAAATTAAGTTTTATATGTAGATTATTAGGAACTTATAGAACAAAAGTACTCAGTAAGTAGTTGTACTAGCCGTCGTCGCGTTTGGACTCTACTACCACTTACCATCAGGTGGAGTAGAGAGATTTGCCCTCCAGGGAACTATAAATACCTATAAAATAAACAAAAAAATTTGTTTATTTATTCATCTTATGACCGTTCACTACTACAAATGCAAAAACGTCTAAGTCTGAATCGGCATAATCTTATATTTATAGGAGTAAAAATAATAACACACAGGTACTTTTAATAAAATTTAATATACTTTTGATATTTTTCTTAAATTATTCGAGTCATACATAAGCAGGTATATATTAAAAATTAATATCTGTAAATGGAAAGGAGCCAAATACATAGGATCTATTTTCATTTTCGATCCATTGTATTCACTCAGTAAATGGAAGGGGGCCAGGATTTATTTTTATTTTAGATACATTACATAATGTTATTATCTGTGTATATATTGTGTCTTTGTTAACTACACTTACTCGAAAATATAATATCAATATCTCTTATATATGTGACATTGGCAGAATATTTTGCGCTCAACTAGCAAAGATACACGCCAGAAAAGGAAAAAAAAATATCAATAATAAGAGTAGTAGTAATAGATGACTTTTTTTAGTTAAAAAAAAATGAAAACACCAATTACGTTACATTACTTTTTATTTTAAATGATAAAATAAAGCATAAAACTAACGCATAACACATCACCAGTAAATAAATAGATAATATATAATTTATAAATTAAACAACGAATATTCGTTACACTAGCTCCATCTCAAACACTTCACTGTTAATAATAATTACAAAATAAGTAATAAACTAGACATATCTGTCATTTTCAAATGTCCATAAGGTATTCCTTTATTTTATAAATTACAATTTTTGCTTTTATTTTATAAAAATAATGTGGAATCTTATTTTTAATACAGTTTTTCGGGGTCCACAAAGTGAGTAAATGTAATTAAAAGAATATTATATTTATTAATAGATCGTATTTCTATAACGAAAACATTAAAATTAGTAAAATGCTTGGATGCGAGCTATTATAAAATTATTTGTGCTTATAATGAGTCAATAATTAATTTGCCCTTTAATTCATCAGATATTGTCGAGATTATAAAGTATCTCGCATCTACAGAGAAAATACTTCTACGTTTTTATTAAGAGAGGCGATGGTCAGCCAAGCACTAGATCAATGAATTATTCCAATAGTATAATGGTTCCCTACGTTATCTAGGCAACAGCTACAACGCAGTGGACCCTAGGTACTTAGTATAGGTTACAAAAGTTAAATTAATTATACAGTCGTTAAGAAACTTTGCTGAGAATTTTTTTGTTATTTTATTTTCAAATTTTTATCGTTTTTGTTTCGTACATAACTTTTAAATATTAAATTATTCACAAATAATCATTGTTTTTCGATGTCGTTTTGAAATTATTTAAGTAACGTATTGTAATGAAAGGAGTTGTTAGGTGCTATTAATTTATCTTTACATGATTTTTTTCATTTGTTGGCTTACATTTAGGCATTGTAACACATTTGCTATGATCACACTATGAGATATATTTCTTGAATTTTATATAATAGATTTGCGATAGTTTCATTACACCTACTTGTGGCTTAGGAATGACTGAATCAAGAAATTAACTATTAATATTAATTAGTCTAGCAACAATTTATTTACTTTTATCACAAAACCGGGAGACATGTTGAAACTTGGAGTTTAAAGAAAAAATTATATTATACACTAATGTAGGAAGGAATGTACTAATTGGAAAAATTTGAATAATAATTATTGGTAGTTTTATATAAATTCAATAAATCTATTGGAGTTATCATAGAGAACAATACGTCTTCAGTCAAACTTAATATTTGATCGATAGATATTGGTACACTTAGTTATGTAAACGAGAACCAATACACTTCAAATATACAATTCTTAATTTTAGTCGTACTAGTATATGGTCATATATTTTTAAATAGCGTTTTGACATGAAATTATAATATAAAAAACGATTTTAGGCAACATGGAAGTCCATTTATATGAATTGGTTCTCGTTTCTATTGCTAATCTTAATTACTTTGTATATTATTCGGCAGAAGACAGTTTTAATTACATCTTGGAGAATCCAAGTATTCTTATTACGTTACGGAACTGGTAAGGTTTGCTTCGAGTTGTTTCTTTCTCGACAGCGATTCTTAACTTTACTACTTTGTGATTGTGTTCTACTTTAAATAAACCGAATAATCTTGAACGCAGCTATATATTTATGAATGAACAAAACATTAAACTTTTAATTACTGTGCAGACTAAATGTGAGGAAATTTATTAATTTAATTTTTTATGTCAAAAAATTCAGTTGTGCTTAAATTGTTTTTCTATAACTGACTAGATATTTAAAGATAGAAGAAGGAAATTGCTTTGACGTCTTCTCGAAGGCGGTCAAGATGAGACGTCTTGCGCAATGCTTAAATCGAATTCACGTCTATTAAAATAAGTACCGATAAAATAATTGTAGTATCTAACAATATAATTTCAAATATACTTGAAAAGCTATTAATTCTGATCATAAAAATTAAGGCAAATTTATATTATTTTTATGTTTTCATTATGCTATGTCCTCTAGTAAATATATTTCCTAATCACGTTCACATACTACGAATTGCATCACTTTTCAATCACCTCTTTCTACCTCTAACCTGAGGCAACTCTAAGGTTGTGTAACGTACGTGGACTACTCTACATTATTACTTATAGAGTTTTGATGTAATTGGCTAGAAAATTGAAATAATTTACTCTTGAGTTTCGTTTTAAGCAGCATGATATATTAAGTTTTAACTTTGGAAATATGTTTTTTTTAAATCTGTGCGCTAATTGACATTTTCGTCCGCGTTTTATTCTATACCGATAGATATGAAAAAAATAAGTGCTTATTTTTTTAAGCAAACAAACAATTATATTGTTCTTGTATTCTCTATAGCTTATGTAAACTATATTGTATACAAAGCTTGATAGTGTATAATGGAAACGGTCTAAAAGTTTGAGTACGTATTTAAATTCTAAAGATTAAGAGTAAAAAGACAACTGGATATTTCATAACGCTGTGTATATGTGTATCTAATAATATCTACTTTTATTTATCTAATGTTAAACGTCTTCAATTAGCCAAAACGTAACATACCCGCTTAATAGCTACACTTAAACAATAAAAATCACAAAAAAAAAATTCGTTGTCAACTTCGATATTATTGCTATCGTTGTTATATTGCTTATACACGTTTTTATAGGTAAATATATTTTTTAAAACACTACCATTTTTACTAACTTGTGTGACATACTTCTATCTTAAGCAAAACTTCTTAGAAACCTATATGCGATTACTACATCATCGATACACCTACAAAAGTTAAGTAATACAAAAATATTAAATATATCATTTAATACATTTATAATAATTAATAGAAATTCTGGTGCATTGATACAAACTTTTACTAAAAAAAATCTATACTGTGACTCTATAGCATTTTGACAACAAACGTTTAATTTTTCAAATACATTAAAATGAGCGAATAAATAATTACTTTTTTATGTTGAACACATAAATACCTTGGTTGTTGATTGGAATCGATCATGCTACAAATAATTAATGTTGTAAATAAAACTTAACAGAGTCACAGCTGACAATATTATTAATACGTTATCAGTTACAGCCTAAAAATAACAGTTACTCGGTAGCCGATTCACAATATTTAAATAATAAAAATCAACTTACAACTTTTCATCCATATATATATAAAAATAAACGCATTTTTAAACACAGTTTAAAGCGCTGTAACAATGTACATAACAGCACAAATATATAAAAAATAAATAAAAACAAACAAAGGAATTACTGATCAATTAAAACTGTTATAAATATAATAAATAAAAAAATGGATGAAGACAAATTTTTACGTTTTAAAATTTCGTTTTAATTTATTGTATTGTAATTTTAATGTTTGTAAAAATGTGACTTGATCAATTGATTCGATATTTTGGGATAGTCTGTATAAAATATACTCGTAAGTAAATCACGTCCACATATTGCTTTACTACAATTTCAATTGATAACATTCTACTCGCATGTTGCGCAATCCTTTACGATTAATTCAACTCCACTTATACTAAACTAAAACTAAGTCTTAATGGATATTAAAGTAAATAATATTGCTTTCATGATGTCAATTAATTAGACTATGACTAGATCTAAATTATTGCTATTATGTATTATTGCTTATATATTGCTAATTTGGACAATCTTACTTGTATTATATCACTGTAATTGTGTTTTATATTTAATCTATAAACTTTTAAAAATTTCTTCTATTTCGTATCATTTATATACAGATGACAAAAGGAACGTATGAATTACCGCGATGGAGCCTTACGCGTGTGTGTTGAAGACTAATGAATGAATTATTTATATTTTTGAGCTTCTACGAAGTTAAACATAAATGACTAAAAATCAATTAAAATTGTATTCGTTTTGATTTTTAAAATAAAATCCGAAATTTTTGAATTAAGAGTTTGGATTTTCTTTTTAATTTTATTTAAAAACAAAACATGATTATATATTTTTTTAAATGGTAACCGATGATAATTGTAATTCTATCGTAAAGATACGATGGTTTATTACAACACAAATAGGTGTGTCATGTTTTTGAAATTACTAAGACAAACATTTTTTAGTCAAAATTCGTTGCAGATTAAAAATGGTTTAATTTTGATGCAGATTATATTTTAATATAAATTAGATTTCGTCATTTTCAATATTACTTTTTCTATAAATATTCGTTTCATGTATACATATATTTTATAATTATTTCTTGGATATAATAAAGCTAACTTACAATTTCACAACGCATGTTTTGTTTTTAAAATAATTTTCTTGGTTATTTGTCCTTAGTTCAGTCAACGTGCAAAAAATATTGAAAAAAAATTAAACGTCAAATTTAAATGTGTATTGTATCAGAATGTAATTTATTTTATTTTTTGACTTTTATTGTAAAATGTACTGACGATATAAAACGTAGATTTGTTTTAAACAAAAATAACTTTTTTTTCTTTTTAAATTCCGTATTATTACTTTTTTAAAAATTTTCGTTTTTTCTTTGAAGACTCTTTCATTAGTCCATTTAACATTATTTGCTATTATAAATAATTAATTATAGCGATTATAAGACTACATCTATAATTGTAAAGAAGAAAATTTGGTACACAATTAAATATTTACATTAAAATATCGTTATATATTTTTGTATATAAATTGGTTTCGTCATTATCATTATTGCTTACTATCACTAGCTTAACGTTTAACCTCTACAACTACAATAACGTTAGTATAAATATTTGAATAAAATATCTCGATTAAGTTTTTTTTTTTTTTAAAAGCCAATACTTAAGCATCTACGAAGACAAAAAGGGGCTAGATAGATAATATTACTAGGGTTAATTGAAGGATTATGTTTAAGAGTACAAACGCTAAATTCTACACGATTGGCTTAGAATTTCAATAGATAAGAGGAGGAATTAGAAAAAGTGGAGGGTGATTGAAAGTATAACTAATTAAGTCACTATAACGTATTATAATTCAATTTTGAAAAACAATATCACAATATAATAATAAACTATATAATATTCGATGTTAATTTCGTTTCATTAATTTATCAATTTATTTAGTACTTCGAAGCACCAAAAATATCTACCAAATATCAATAAACGATGAATATAAACTACGTAAATTCTACCGTAATATTGCTTATAGATTTACATTATATTGCTTTTAACGCGCAACCATTGTCTGGTAAAGCTTATTCGTATTAACGAAATATTATACTTAGATCGTAAATAAAGAAAAATACTGAAACCGTAATTAGCTCTGTTAGAATATAACAAAAAAGATGTTGTACATTCACTAATTTGAAACAAGTAATTAAAATAAGGATTTATACAATACGTCACTGCTGCCAGTCTATTGTTAATAATTTTTAAAATAAATTCTTATGTCTACATCTAATTGGTGAATTATTTAACCGTACAGGAACTTTTAATAGAGGATTTTATAATTGACAGGGTTAACTGAAATTCACTGACAAAGAATTGACTCGCGAGGCTTCAACTAATACGCTAGGGTGACGTCGACGTCGCAGAGGGTGGCTCCTTGAAAGTATGTCATCAACACTTTTACGTGTGAGTATAAATATCACACGGTAGATCGTTGTTACGCCGTTAGCGGAGAATCTTACGATTTCTTAAACCCTCTGCGTAGTAGACGTAACACTCTTCTACGAGAGCTACGAAACGCTACGGGGTTAGGATAAAGTCTGCTGCGTCCATCGACAGCGGTGCGCGACTTGATAATACCTACATTATTATTGCTTTTCGAATACCCATTTCTTCCGAGCACCTCGTGCTCGCCTCGGTAACCTAGTGTTAATGCTACCTTATTCTAAACTAGTTGATTGCCAGTTACGTTCGACTTGACACTAATAACACACTCAATCTAAAGGCATGCTCGCTGAGTGACGCGGCGAAGCCCGTCCCTTATAGCCGTCGCGTGGCTTGCCGCCGCCCGTCCATAACCGATTAATTCAATCACTTTAATTGTACATATTAGTAACATATTTATCATAGAAATACTCTGGACCGCAAAGAAAAAGGGTCGGTTAGAAAATCTTCTTTCTTTGCGGTCCAGTGTATATTGCATTATTAAATCAAATTAACGATTCTTTAAATTTGACCGCAATTATTGTTTTTTTTTAACACAGACGAATGATGAATATCTACGATGAAGTAAGGCTATATATCGCAAGTGAAGGGGGATTGCATGCTAAAGGATAAGGAGGTGAAGTGGATACGGGTGCGGGACGGTGCGGCGCGTCGGGCGCGTGGTCGCCGCTAAGGCACTGTCGCGGGCGGCGGCGTGCGGCCTTAGCTGCGCGACGGGTTGTGCGGAGCTTCGGACGGAAAGTTTTGGCAAGTTCCTCACCGAGACGGACGACGCGGCGCGCACGGGCGCTCCGCCTTCGTCCACTGACGAGCTCGGCGCTTGGCTCTCGCGACTCCACTTTTAACTTACACCCTAATAATCTAACCTACTTCGCGGTTTGTAAAAATCACCTACAAAAGATATTAGTTTCATTCGTATTTCATTACTTCTATGTATATAAGGGTATATTTTATCGACATGTATATACATAATTCAATGTTTAACGTTATTAGGACGTTTATCGCTACGGCCTATTACCACGTCAGCGGCGCTACGGGGTCGTACATGATTCGTTGTTTGCGAAACGTTGCTCGATTGCAGCACGACATGATCAGCAGAGATCCGCTGAAAGTCGTGCGCGTCTACCTATTTTAGAATTTGTATATTTATATTAATTATGCTAGTAAACTAAATTCATAATAATACTTTACGTTTATATATGTAAATCTTACAACAGTGATTACGGTCCCTGGTTGCTTTCGGTTCTGTTGCGCATTTAACCGGATGCGGAGGCAGGGGTTTCTGGTGGTGATGGTGAATCGTCGTCGCGCACACACGCCGATTCTTGGTGTTTATTGAGGTAGCTCTTTAGGGCGAAAGTCTTATGACAACGTAGGCATTCAAAGTTTTTATCGGCGGAGTGCGTCTGCATGTGCGCGCGCAGGTTAGAACGATCAGCGAATGCCTTTCCGCAATGTGCGCATCCGTATGGTTTTTCTCCGGTGTGAGAGCGGAGGTGCCCTTGTAGCAACCAAGGCCGAGAAAACAACTTACCGCAAACGCCACACACGTGTGAGAGCTGGTGCGTGAGCACGTGCATGGCAAGCGCCGGCATCGATACGTAAGCCTTACCGCATTCTCCACAACGCTTAGCGGCGACAGAATCGAGGCTACGGTGAGTTTGTTTGTGCCGTGAAAGATTTGAAGATGTAGCATATCGTTTACCACACTCGCTACACGTATACTTCGATTTCGGTTCAGGTTGCTGGGCGCTTTCGACAGGGGCGTTTGCATAATTTTTTCGCTTAGAACGACCATCGCTAACAAAAAAGGCGTCATAAGTATATGCGACAGTTTCTCTTGGACGCTCTGTTGTCTGCTCCTGGGGAGGTTCGGGTGGAGGAGGCGGTGGTTCCGGGGGTGCAGGATCGGTGCGCGGCGGTGTTGTCAGGAAAACTGCATGTTGACTTAAGTCCAGAATTGCGTGGGCCGCATTGAGATCCTCTTCGGCCCGATGGAGGTACGCGCGGTCGCCGAGACAGTAGGGGCGATAGATGTCCTTCTTCTTTGGCGGTAGAGACAAAAGAGTGCCCGTGCTAGAGTAACACATGGAGTTGGATTTGCCGCTCGCCGGTGGCGGAGGAGGGGAGACAGGCGAAGATTGGAGCTGTACTTGGAGAAAAGGCTGTTCTGTCGAGTCAGAGGCGGAGAGGTGCAGAAGTGCGTAGGACAGAGGCTGAGGCGCCGGCTGAGAGGGGCCGGATGGAGCCGGGCTCACCTCGTTCGGCAGTTGTGCGGTGAATTGCGTGGAAGGCTGTTCCTCGGTATAACCTGTGTACAAGAAAAATATAGCTTATTACTCCAGAAGTTTCGAAATATTGGCTAAACTCTGCGGTTAATAAGACATAGATATCATATATAGGGTTTTCCATTAAGGGCGCTTGATCGTGCAGAACTTCCATCGTAGCGTGTGCTGTGTGGCACGTAGCGCCGTCCTATTGAAACCACATGTTGTCCAGATCCATATTCTCGATTTCAGGCCAAAAGAAGTTGGTTATCATCGACCGGTATCGCTCACCATTGACGGTGACGGCCACACCATTATCGTTTTCGAAAAAATACGGACCAATCACGCCTCCGGCCCAAAATCCGCACCAAACAGTCACTTTCTGCGGGTGCATTGCCACTTGGTGAACCTCGTGTGGATTGGTCTCGTCCCAAATACGGCAATTTTGCTTGTTGACATAGCCATTCATCCAAAAATGCGCCTCGTCGCTGAAGATGATTTTTTTGCCAAAATCGGCGTCAACTTCCAACTGCTCTAATGCCCAGTCAGCGAACACACGGCGCTGTCTATGGTCATTAACCTTGAGCTCTTGGGTCAGCTGGATCTTGTACGGGTGCAGGCTCAAGTCACAACGCAAAATTCGTCGTCGTCAAAGTTGTCGTCTGCGAAAGGCCGAGTTCCTGTGCGCGACGCGGAATTGACTGCCGCGGGTTTTCGAGGACACTGTCGCGCACAGCGGCGATATTCTCGGCAGATCTCGCGTTACGTTGACGCACGGGAACCGGCTGATTGTTAACTGACCCGGTTGACTCGAATTTGTCCACCAATCGACGGATAGTCGACTCGGCAGGACGATCATCGCGACCGTAAAACGGGCGAAGTGCGCGGAACGTTGCTCGAACTGAAGACCCATTTTCATAAAACAATTTTATGATTTGCACGTGCTGCTCGACATTGTAACCTGCCATGGTGGTTTGGGAGGACGGAATGAATATAACACACTGCATTTGACAGCTGTCACTCAAACAACATGGCCGCAATCAGCTGTCAAACTTCAAGCGTCCCTATTGGAAAACCCTATACATGTTCGAATCAAAATATACTGAACCTTACGTGTCATATAAATTAGTACTTAAAATGGACACCTGATAGCTATATAATTTTTAAAAACTGCACTAGTATCAGTTTGATCATTACTTTTAAGCTTCTAAAATATTTTAAGGCACATACATACAAGTAATTTTAATATGCAAGTCAAATTGATATTTATAATTGATAAAGATTTACTAAGACATGAGATGTGTTCCTTTGTTTAAATAGAAAATAATATCTGGCGAAAAATCAAAAATAAAATTACAAGAAGATGATGATGAATAAAATCATTATCTTGTTTTAGGAACTGTGAAGATTTAGTTCTGTAATTAATAATAAAGTATGTGAAACTTTTACAAACAATAGCGGAAAGGAATTGTCGGACCTGAGCCGAGGCTCTAGTTTGCAAGAGTTATACTGAGATCGTTAATAACTTACAGAGGCAACCTGTAGCGTTCCCAGACCTGTAGCTTCTTAGATTCCATAACTTTTATTACCCTACTTTATAGATTTCTAATAAATATTGCCTGTATATAAAAGTTTACATTACTTTATAATTGTAATAAATTATGATATTAGAACATTTTTAGCATAATTAATACATACCTTTAGCCAAGTTCTATGCAATCGCTAAATTTACATTAAAATAAAATATTATATTTTCTAATATTATTATCTATATTTTAAGACAGTTTTCAGTTAAGCAATGGATGTGAAGATTAGTAAAGGTATAAAAATGGATAATCCCTTAAATAATTTAGATTTATTTTTTAAAATAATTTCTTCTATATTTATAAATAAATACATTTATTAAGTACTATATAAAACTGATTGCTGCTTATTTAATTTATTAACATATATTTAATAACTCGCTTTTTGTTTGTTTGATTGTTGTGAATTTTGCAACCGCATTACATTCGAACTTCTCCATGAGCTAGGATGAAAACTTTAGCTTATAGAAGATTCAAAATTCAATAAAATTAAATTTAAAAAAAAACTAAATAATAATAAATATATCATATCCACACACAAAGCTATTTTATTTGATAATGCTGCACAAATAATTATTTGAAGTAAGATTTAGTAGCACAATACAGATAGATCGCTTGGCTTGATACTGGTATAATATATATAATATTGTTTATATATAGCTTGGAATGAGTAAACCAATAACCACATTGGGTTAATGTTCCGTTTAGGAAAATGTTTCAAAATTAACAAAAACAAAAATAGCATTTACAATATAAATATGATATATATGAAGTAAATATGCATAACTTATATGTTATTGTTAATATCTAAATGAAAATTTATAAAATAAACACCGAGTGACGCAACATAAGCTCCACGGATTAAGAGGCTTAACATTGAATGCGTAAGTAAATGAAACTTTGCTACGAGATGGGATTATTTGGACCGAGGACGGGCGTTGCAAGGGACCACGAATGCTTTTCTTTCTATCTTGTCTTTATTCATGTTTTTAAACAGACCATGACTTTATATCTTTTCTTATATGTACTTGAATAATATATATTATTTATAAATTTGTTAATAAAGATGACAAAAAAATTATAAATTTGCTTTTATTGGTATGTTCGTATTAGCAGTTTACAAACTTGTTTTTTTTTGGTCCTCTTGTCCTCTATGAAGAGAAGATTTAGTTCTTATTTCAGCACTCTGCTTAATGCTAACGAAAACATATGTGGCAGAATTTCATGTACACAGGTTCCTCCCGACGTTTACACCGTCGAGCATGAGATGAATCATAAACACAAATCATAAGCTCATATTTTTTTTATCTAATTATTATTTAATGTTTACATATTGACCAATATTTTATATTTACTAGATATGAGTATGTTGCAGATTATTATTGACGTTGCAAAAACAAATTTCCATGATTATAAATAACAAACTGGACTTTTTTTTAAATTAATTTTAACGAAAGTAGAAGTTTTCTTTGTAATATATTGGATATTTCAATATAATATGTAGTTCAGCCACCTTAACTACTTAGCCAGAGAATTAAGTTTTTCGATTATTTTTCCATTATGCCTTATATAATTAGCAAAAAGACAAAATCAAAACAAGACTTTTATTTATTTAATTTGGAGTTCTATAAAATAGAATTGTCTTACATTGTAATTGTTTATTTAAAATAAATATTAATTAAAATAGTTTCACTAAAATAGTAAATATACAGTCAATATCGACGGAATTAACCCTCATTCAATACGAGTGAAATTGGTAGCATTGGCGAATATCGCACCCAATACCGGCGATCAACGTTCGGTTTTAATTAATCGAATTGTTGCAGAAAATCGAGTTCCGCCACTAAATTTATTCAAAAGTGGCGTTAAGCTAACAAGTTGGTAAATCGATTTTCTAGCAAACAATCGACTAACTTGGCAGGTCGATTACAGTAGACCAGCTATTTGTACAGAATCCTGTTCGGTATACCGTTATCAATATTGTCCTTGAAAACTATGATGGTTATGAGTCCAGAGATGGTTCTAGTAGTAATTTAAGATTTGGATTATGGACAATCAATTGTGACAGTTGGACAATCAGTTGTGAAGAAAAAAAAACTGTGCACAATAATTATTTAACAGATGGTATAGCTAGCGTATAACATCTAAGGAAATCTTTAAAAAATCTTAATTTTTCACTTATTAAGACTGAAAGTAATGACCAAGACCGATATATCTATTCATACATACGTAAGACCGATTTATATAAATATAAGATTGTAGATACAATTTTAGTTTAAAATGTGAAAAAACTAGGCTAATCTTATGTTTAGGAAAGTAAAATTCGGAATTAAGCAAAATCTGTAAAGAAAATCTTACAAAGCGGACTAAATTTACAATGTTTGATTTGTGTTTAGAAAAAAAAATTGAATCCGAAATAAAACTATTTGATCTAAAAAGAAAAACTTTGTTACACGTGCAAATTATTTTAGATTCTATTTAAAAATGATTTTATTAAAAAAAAATTACATTGTAGTCAACAATTTGTAGCTGTAACGAAGTTAAGCCGCTTAATTTCTCGAAAGCGTAAAATTTCGTTGACAAAGCGATTGCTGGGTTATACAAAGGTGCCTCGGGAAGCTCCTGTTTTTAAAGTGATCAAATATTTTATCGCCGTTGCCATGGATGTCGTTGTACATTTTTATTTTTCAAACGAGCTGTTTCAACGGTCTTAATATAGCTTAACGATTTTTTTCTTATTATTTTGTTATAAAATGTCGAAACCTTTAATTAAGTTGGGCTCTGCGTAATATGATATCTTTAATGACATACAAAATGTACACAGCATCTAGCACTTACGTATTTTTTTTATGTTTATTATTTATGGGTTCAGTAATTATTTACTCAACCAATATTACGAAATGTATTTTAATTATTATGATAATCTAATATCGGTAAGCGTTGTGTTCACTGTGTAGACATTATACTGCTACATGCATTATATTACAGTCATACACTTACTATACTATACTACATTACATCATACAATGTAAAGTTACTTTATAACATGTTCATTGATAGTCAACAAGAACAATAAATTTCCGATATTATTTAATTGCTTATTTTTAAAATTGAAAGTCATTATATAAAGTAATTTGAACTAATTACTTTTATGATAAAAGGAAAACTTTTTATTTAAACAGCTACGCAAATGCAAATTTAAAAAGATTAATAAAAAATTTATTTTAATATAGTTAAGAGAACTTGTATTATCGGCATAATTTCTTAAAAGTTCAATATCAAAGCTAATTTCATGAACTTATATTAAATTAGAAGCGATTCTGATCTTAAATCGTACTAATAAGTATCAGATATTAAAATGAAAGCCGAAAATTTTACCAAAATACAATTTGTCTGGCGAGTGTATCAATTTTCACGGTCTGCCGTTTTAATTAATAAGTTAAGTGGACGTGATAAATTATTGACTCGAATGCGTGTGTTAAAATTGTTTTATAAAACTACTCTGGTCGAAGTATTTGTATCTGTAGGTGATTGTAAATAATATTTCCACAGCACAAAATGAAACTCTTTTCAAATTTATTGAGAGAAAATTAAAACTAAAACTATTTTATATAAAGATGACAATTTATTACGTATACATACATAATATAATTACGTATTACAATTATAAATCTCTTCTTTTGTATTTTATGTGTTTTGGTGTACTAATAACAGTATTAAAATTTTCCCTCCCCTTCAGTCAAGCATAAAGCTTAAAGGACTGGGTATGACAATAGCCTAGGGGTCAGGATCGATCCTGTCACTTTCATATCGCTAGGCGGCCTGTGTATCTTTTTACTAATTAGGCATCAAATAAAGTAGACTAAAATGTCGATAAAAGATTTTGAATTTCGAGTTTCAATTTTCTTAGTTCTGCTTATTCTATCGGTCTTACAAAACTGTAGACGCTGCAGGTTCTGGTAATGTGATTTTCTAGAATATTGTCTTTCTATCTCGTTCATGTTTCCGTTGTTGTCCGGACTTTTTGGCGACACAGTGGATATTTGATTTAAAATAATTTAGCATTTTTATTGAAGAAGTTTACATTTTGTTAAAAGCTTTAAATTCCACAACAAAATAATGTTAAATGTAAAAGATTTATAAGTTTTCTTTTTAAACACATATTTCTTAAGCGTATGTATTATCTATTAACTATTCTATTAAAATAGCAATGATAGCTGAATGATTCACACTTTAATTATAAGTTCATTAAAAAGTTATGTTTTAAAAAAAAAATGTTTAGTTATCTTAGGTCTTCATGCTTATGATATTTGCTCACTTTCACATACAATTTTAAGAAAGCATGAGCATCGACCTACAAAAACATATATATGACGGGTCACCCCTTCAATGACCTTCAGAAATTTGTCTGCAAAGCTATGCAGTAGTATCGATATAACATGCCTTTTGTTGGCCGCAAAAATAACTATATTTCTCGTAATTGGCATAGCTAGTTTTGAGATATTAAACGAATGCCAAGTCATGAGATTCTCTGACAATCATGTATCCTACATACAAAAATAAAAATAAAACATAGATATTGTAAAAATCATGACCGTGTGGAATGATGGCAAGAATACTAGCCATGATGTATTATAACATAATGTTAAATTTAGTTTACAATATAATGGATCTTTGATTACTTATAAAACAGTACTTTATTTCTTTATATATGTATTTAACATATAATTAATTGTTTATTTAATCTATAATATTTGTCGCAGAAGCACAAAAATATTGGTTATATTTTAGTATAATTTTTATTTAATGTCAAGGCATTTTAATGACCATAAACGGCGGAAATAAGAAGTATGTATTTAATCGATAAGACTGTTTAAAACGACAGTCATTTTTAAATTGGCCTAATATTTTAATTCTCATGGCAAAAATATATTGATAATAAGGCTCATTATTATAAGATGATAAAAAGGCGCGCGGATAGCATTTACTGAATTTTCATGCAGTTTAAATAATTTTTTTAATTATATATCATTAACATGAGTATGTAAATTTGTGGAGTAACTACTGAGTTTATTGCTGGTTATTCTCGGTAGAACCACCATTCCGTACCGGCGGTCGCTTTACGTTTAATTTATTTGAATACTGTAACGTGGCGCTTTTGTTAATGTGCTCGAATAAAGTATATTTTGATTTTGTGGATCAGACGAAGACCAAAATAGTTATACTTTCTTTTCGAGCCGCCTGAGGTACGTAGAGGCGTAATTTCTTGATTTGATTGAAATTTCGGAAATAAAATTTATTTGCTTATAAAAAAAATAGCCTTGGAGGAGCTCAGTTTCGACAGCCGTGTTATCTATTCATTTAACCGAAGTATTAATCAATTATTATAACATCGTTTCCATCTCGTTTTTGATAAATAGATAAGTAAAATTAAATGAAGTCTACTGCGTCGAGAGCAGCGCGAGCCAAGCAAAATTTATGTTACATTTATAACCAAATGCAATGAAGAGAAATTGAAAAAACAATTTTATATTTTTACAGTACCAGTTATATAATTACTTTGTATTTGTTATCATCTTAATTAAGTTATCATTATCCATGTAATCCGAATATGTTTTACGATAAGAATTTATATCGCTAATCACTTTAATTACCAATAATAAATTGATGTTAGTGCCTGTGTTAGCGGTTAATTCGTTACATTTTATGTGAAAATTAATTATTATCTGCATAAATTGGCGTTAAATTAGCGGCTCTTGTTTGAGGTGTTAACGCTGACACGCTTCAACATAGACACGTTGTTATAAATCGTGACTAGCGATCACATTTAAGTATGATTAATAAAAATAATAATATATTAAATATGATAAATAAGAATAATTAAAAAAAAATTATATAGTGATATGTAAATTTATTTGGTTTTCGAATATAATTTTAATAAAATGAAAGAAAAATAAAATGCTAAAATACTCGACCATCATTTAAGGCATTGATACAAAACAAACATATGAAAATCTACGCTTAGCGTGCCAACTGTGTGGCGCAAATACAATAGCAAAAACAAACCCGGACCGAGGGATGAGCGAAGGGGTACGCCGCATTGCACCAGTTGAATCTCGACCCCTAAACACCCCGAGGGTGCACCTCTCTCCCCGCGCCCCCCCAGGACTGCCGCCTGGATACTTGTTGTACGTTCATACAGAATCGGGATGCTTATAGAATTGATTTTGAGGAAAATTGTAAAATATTTTTAAAAGAATCAATTGCTTTGCGTTTTTAAATACATAAAAAAACAGAATTTTAAAATGTTTTTTTTAATGAAAGGTTTCATAACATAACAGAGTCGTATTTTTTTAAATTTGAAAAAGTAATTATATTATATAATCTTTAAAATATATATGTATAAGATTATATTATTCCAATCTATGATGATACATTGATTTTAAATAATTAAATTAAATAATATTTTTTTGTGTATGTAATTGTAAAATATAATTAATTCTTTTAGAATATTTCAATATTATTGAGCAAGCGAATTTATATTAAGGAATAGCTTTTTTATTAATTTCCGGATATTACTTGAATTGAATAAAACTATTGTTATTTCGAAAACATTTTGTTAGTACATTTGTGCGACGTAAATTAAACAATTTGAAATTTAGGTCAGGCAGATCCGGAGCTCGTTCTCGTATTCCGGACAAAGCTGTCATGCAGCTGTTTCGAAGGCACGACATTCTCATATGCTCGCATTTATCACCATTTACATTTATCTGATTGAATTTGCTTGGTTATATTCGGTCAACTCTACGATACAGTTCTTGTATAAGATCAAAATCGTTTTTAATCATGTTATATGAATATATTATATTTTACTTGGTGGTAGAGTTTTGTGCAAGCTCTGCTGGATAGGTACTCATCAGATATTCTACCGCAAAACAGCAGTACTTGCAGGGTGAGTGAGCCAGTGTAATTACAGGCACAAGGGACATAACATCTTAGTTCCCAAGGTTGGTGGCGCATTGGCGATGTAAGCGATGGTTAACATCTCTTACAATGCCAATGTCTATGGGCGTTGGTGACCACTTATCATCAGGTGGCCCATATGCTCGTCCGCCTACCTATGCTATAAAAATATATATATATTACATATATAATTATAGTGTTTGTAACGGGGTATTTATTTAAAAGTATATTGTTTTTAGAAAGGATTATTTGAAAGTGTGTTTTGTGACGGTTCATTCGTGTCTGAGCAATAAAACGTTTTACATCGAGCTTTTATTTCTTGATTATTAAAATAATATACATTAGACTCGAGGTATAAAAATTGCGTGTTGAAGCCCGGGCAAGCATCAATGAGTTCTATGGTCATTTAGTGTCTACAATTTATCACGTCCTCTCATCCGCCATGTGTATTCGCCAACCCACATTGGAGAGTGGTGGAATAAATCGCAAACATTGTAAAATGGAAAGGAGGCTTTGCTCCAAAATCTATTTAGTAAATTTACAGGTTGTTACTTTATTTACTAATTAATGATTTCAACTATAAAATATATTTTAATAATAATTCGTCAGATAGAACTACGTATACAAAATAGGCTGCTGTTTTCTCAAATATATAATTCTAATAGCAATCCCCATCGTACATGAACATTGGTAAATTTGTTCGTCCGCTGCTCTGAGCTGTTTGGCATCTGCAAATTTGAAAACCGAAGACTGCATCGAAGATGTGGATTTATAGTTCTTTTTCAGTGTTCTTTTTCTTTTTTCGGAACAATTTGAATATTTTCTTTTTAAGAGTTTCGTTTATGCAACTGTTCTTACTATAACTATGTTTTATTGTAAACGTCTCTTTGATGTGGTGGATAGCTCTCATGGCTATCTGTAGCCAGGGGTAGTAACAAAGTTATTTAGTTATATATATAGGAGTTTGTTCTTAGAAAGCTGTCAGTATTACATTTCTATGCCTTGGAAAGCACATAAAATACGTCCTTTGATATCTCTTCGGTCCGATTTACGTCTCATCGGAATTTAGAGAGAAGTGTGTTTATGCAAACAGACGTGGTCTTGAATCCTTTGCGAAATAAACAAGTCTCCACTGAAAATGATCGCGGTGGCGGATAAGTCCGGAGATTTTAATATATTTAATATCATGTATTACGTCGATAAAAGTTCGTGTAGTAATTATTTTTTAAACTTCATACGACTCCCTATATGTGTTCGGAGAAATAAACGAGCAACTTGATGGTGCAATTAACACAAGTGGATGCATGATTAGAGAGCTTGCATGTATCGGATGACATTCTAAAACATATATTTCCATCGAACCGCATTATGGCAGCGTTGTAAAATAAACTCTAAGCCTTCACTTAACGAGAAGTTAAGGTTCTTGTGCGAAAAGTGTGATATTTATTAGATATACTTGACTATTTTACTTTGCTTGCCTGGTTTTGCAATGCATTTGGTGCAGCTTCAAGAATGAAGAACCAGATGTGATCTTTCTCTGTAAATTATTATATATTATAATTTTTAATGTCTATTTCCATCGAGTTTTTACTTCGTAGTAGGGCTTTGTACAAGCCTGTCTGAGCAGTTACCATCCACTTATCATATATATTCTACAGCTAAAATGCAATACTTATTATGTTTTGCTCCGGTTTGAAGGGTCAATGTAACTAAAGGGACATAACATCTTAGTTCCCAAGGTTAGTGGCGCATTAACGTTGTGATATATGATTAATATTTCTCACAGTGCCAATCTCTTTTGTAATGGTGACCACTTACTATTAGGTAATACAATTGCCTGTCTACCTATAAGCAATTGAAAAAGCTTAAAAATTATTTTGCTGTAGGTATTTTTTTCATCATAAGTATTTTTCAAGGAAACTTCAAGTTAAGGGATATGGGTGAAATTCTTCACCAAAATTCATAATGATAAAAAGCGATGATGGGTGGCAATCTAAGCAATTTCTTAGAAAGCGTAAACTTAAACAACAAAAGCGAATAAGAGCTCAGAGTATTCATTCAAACTAAGACGAACCTGGAGTTGGTTTACTAAAAGCGAGACGTGAAGTACTGCTTTGTTTCACGTGATAGTCGCTGTTTAAAAGGTCTTTGTACTTTATATTTCGTTGTCCATAAGTCTTAATTAAATTTTAGAGATGATTAATAGAGAATTATATAAATGCACGGTCTTCTCTCCTTGCGGATTTTTAACGGTCGAGGTTAGTCTGTTTCATTTCGAAATCTGTTGCATTGAAGTCTCGATTGAGAGTTCGGATACAAGTTTGATTCGGCTCTTTTCCACTTTGGCACGTGTTGTCAACCCCTTAACAACTAATATTACTATTAAGATATGAATGAACAAATTTCTATATCAGTGAAATAGTAATGATGTAATTTTAATAATATTGATTTATTCAAGTTGCAATCAAATAAAGATTAAAACCTCTTTAAGGACGATTGGCACATAATATTCCGGATTAAATAAGCCTTAAATATGTAAAAAAACACAGAATATATAAGCTTGGCTGTAGCCAACACAATATTACCAAATTAGAATCTAATTAAAATCGTAAAGTTATCAGTTTTTTTTCGGGCATCATATGCCCGAAAAAAAATGATGATATATTAACTTAAATCTAAACAATAACAAAGATACACTAAAGACAGACGACTCGACATGTAATATAATAGTAGTCCACAGTTTATTTTGGATTTTCATTAATGATGATTAAAATGAATCCAAATATGTGCGTTTCAATGTAATTTTCAAATTTCAATTCCAATTGAATTTACATTTCGTTAGTTTAATTGTACTGGAAATTCAATTAAGTGACGTACTCGTACGTATGTCTGTAGACATAACGTAGTATTTCTGTTGACACATCAAGATGATTGTTATTACATGTGCGTTAATCTATTTTATATTTACATTTGTTATTTTGTGTAACGGAATAAAATTAAAATTTTCATTTATTTTCGTAAAATAGTTATTCATCTAGTATTTTTTAACCGAACGTAAATTATGATCGAAAATTTAAATCAGTTCAAATTTAGTGATAGTGACACTAACTTAAATTATTGTGTAAGGATTCAGATTACGTTTCTTTTATTATTTTCCATTATTGTTATAGGGCAGTCGCGAAGGATGTTTCTGTAGTCTCAATACTTTTACAGTTGCTAATATCATTATCGGAAACATAAATCTCTTTTGAGTTAAAGATTATTAAAAAAGCTGTTCAATACTGTTATTATTTTCTTATCATACGTTATTGTAAACACTTATATTCTTAATTCACGCAATACAGAATACGAATACGATTCTGTGGATTATTCACGGCGCCCGATGGCCACGGATGACGATGCACTGCACCAAGGCTCTTCCAACGGTGCGTGTCTGTGTCAGTTTTGAGATTCGAAGCCATTTTATCATTCCAAAATGTAAATGAATTAGAATGTATCGTTGCAGCTACAGCTCTTAGCACCCCACCTTTGAAGTTACCGACTTAAGGCGGATGTGACGCACCATTACGGACTTGTATGCGATTCCACAGGCGGGTTTCTTACTACCGTGGACTATACAAACTCGGGTCAGAGCGTCCGTCCGTAAATCACCCATCCTAGGAAGCTACCTAATACATTGAAATTGGATGCCTAATTCGGAGCCTAAATAGAGCCTAATGAGAAGGCTGCTGCCTGAAATAAAATGTTATTAAATGGTCACACCAATTGTGCGCAACCAATTTGTAGTTTAATATCATGTATAAGAATTGTTTTAATGTCTATGAAGAATGAGAAAAAGATTTTTCCGTTCGTTTTATTTGCTTTTTGATATGTTTCTATAGCTGGTTGAGTAAAACAATTGCCATCTCATGAGTTGTAGCATTATTAACTACGAATCCGCTGACTACGTCATTTGTCTGAAACAAATTGAAGCTTTCGGTGTCAAGCAGAGAAGGACGACCATGCGACGGTAGCAGCTTGGTGTACATAATTAAGAATTACAGAATATTGAGTTGGAAACCGTCCCAGAGTTCACAATCGAGAGCTTAGTTGAGGAAGCATTTTGTATATAATACTCTTTATTGCACTGAGAAATTTTACATGGTAATTTTACACATGAAAATATTGTTCAATTTGATATTCGTGGGAAATTCTCAGTGGTAGGGATTCGTGAAAGTCTGTGTAGGTACCGCCGACATATCAGACAGATTCTATTGTCAAACAGCAATATTTAATATTACTGTGTTCCGGTTTGAAGGAATGAGTGAGCCAGTATAACTGTAGGCACCAGAGACATATTCCCCAGATATATGTATATGTATATTCTGATTTATGAAACTTAACAGCCATTCAGATAAATATAATATCTTAAGCAGTTTTCATCTTTTCCATGACACCTATAGAAGATAAAACACGACGCAGCAATCAATAAAACCAAAGAAAACATCGGAATCAACAAAATAAAATAAATAAAGACTTTAATTTTTTCTCGTGCTGTAGGAAGGCTTACAATGCTTCAGTTTTTTAGGTCAATAGGCAGCGACAAATAAATATACAGTAAGCTATACGCTGTTATACCATGTAAAAGCCAAGTTGGCTACAGAGATAGGAGAAAATTAAAAATAAATTATAATAATTAATATGTAAAATTAGCAAAGTTAATTTATAAAAAATATGTCCTGTGAATGTCCCACTGCTGGGCTACGGCCTCTTCTACCCTTTTTGTGGAGAAGGTTTGGAGCTTATTTCACCACGCTGCGGGTTGGCGGAATACACATGTGACAGAATTTCAGTGAAATTTGACACATGCACACATTCACATTCACCGTCAAGCACGAGATGAATTATAATCACAAATTAAGCACATGAAATTCAGTGGTGCTTGCCCGGGTTTGAACCCACGATCATCGGTTAAGATTCACGCTTTCTTACCACTGGGCCATCTCGGCATTTAAATATTTAGCTACGACCTTAAAATACGAATACTTTAATCAACTAATTAAACTGAGTCAGTTAGATGTAAATAAAATTAATTAATATTTTAAATATAAACTTAGATTGAAATTAGGTTTATCGTTACATTTATTTTTTAAATGAATAAATTTTAAAGGTTTTATTTAACTTTCTGTTTTATGTGTGAGTTATTTTAGAATTAACCAGTAAACTGGATCAGCTTACCAGTTTAATATCATAACACATTATAAAACACAGTATCTATGTAGCGTCTATCTGAAGTCGACAAACTTTAATGCTACCGATCTGATTTTCACACATTATTGGTAGACCAACATATAGAGTTATTCATTGGAAATATTTAAGTGTATTATTAATTAAGATATTGTGTAAATTGGTAAAATTATGAGAATGATTATTAAAGACGTCCAAAAAAAATATGCCACCAATATGCTTTGCTAGCGTACGCCGCGTAAGCCGATAGAATTTTATGTATTACGATATAAACATCTGTGCGAAACCGGGACGTATAGCTAGTCTAATATTCTGAATTTCATAATTCCAATGGGGATCTAGTATTCTAAATTGAATAATTTTTGTAGAAACAAAATATGTTAATTTGATTTGAGTCAATTATAAACGAATATTCAAAAATATGTCTTGGCATCTTCATTCTAGAATATAGTGTTTAAGTGCTTGGGAATGAGACGACCGCCGCATTTATTTATTTTTTTGTAAATGAAACATGATATAAATACAAAAGATATAAAAAGTTTGAAACCCGCTGAGTTTCTTTGGCCGGTTCTTCTCAGGGCTGGATGTTTCTTTTCCGAACCGGTGGTTCCTTCTAGTTTGACTATCAATATGCAAGTGTAATGCTTCAATGTTGAATAAAGTATTTTGATTTTGAAAATGTTGAGTTATACGATTGGAAATGCATCCCGACGAATAGGAATCGAAACGAGAAGTTCTTATTGCATTTTTATTGTGAATCACAATCACATTTGTATAAGCGTGATAAAAAAACATATTAACTTGAATCGATTTTCAATTCGTACAAATGTATCGAGTCTTATAAAAACTCGTAGCACTTGGCCTTGTTTGGAATTCATAAATCGTAGACTCGGTTACAAAAGGAAAAAGTGCCGCGAGCCGTGTACCAATGAAAGTAATTTATTACATCGGAGCATTCCATTACTGTTCTGATAAAGTATCACACCGCACGTTTTGTCTAATCCATTTGTGTTTTAAATACAATTCAATTGATCACTGAAGCCTGATGTACAACATATTGAAAAATAAAAGCAAATTATATATGATTAACTTTATACAGACTATTCTGTATTAACATTTTTTTGCAGCTGTTCGTGTTTTGATATATCTATCACCTTGACAAGGATAAGTGAAGGTAAGTGTAAGTATGTGTTCGCAGTAAATTTTTGAAATAAGAAGAAATATATTAACTATCAATCTGTACGTATTTTAATGTATTACCTTTAATTCGGATATGAACGCTCTTTAAAAGCTTTCAATATTGTGGCTTGGTACATGCGTATTAATACAATTAAATACTATGCTAATGTTTTTATGGATTAAGAATATCTAGATATGTAGTAATATAGTAGACATACTTTTAAAAATATTTTTAATTTAATATTTTATCCAGAGAATCTCAATCGGAGTCAAGACCTTAATATGATTATGAGTAACATTCACGAGGATACCTTGGAAGAAATCCAGCGAGAGCATCGAATCTAGGGAACCTCCCTTGATTGAACCTTGAATACGCCTTCAAAAGAAAGCTGTATTAGGCAAATAGTGGCACATTTATAGATCGTAAGATGAGGTGGCATTAAAGTAAGAAATATAAGAATACGCAAAAAAAAAATCGATATTTAACTGAAACAATATTTTTTTTTACATTTCTAATTATTGATTATTGTATGGAGTCACGTCTTAAGCTACTACAATTTGGCTACGGCAATTTGTATCGTATACTAGTTGGTGAGCAAAGTTTCAAAGAAATGAATAAATTAAATTAAATTGAACGAATTTCCTTCAAAGAATTCTTGGTATTTGACAACAAAGGCATTTGTCGGAAGCACACAGAAATTGTTAAGTGTTATACCGCATTCCCTACCATTAAAAAACGTTTACTCTAACTTTCAAATAGTTTATGCATGTGATTTTAATGGTTTATTGTGGATTAAATAACTTTGTTTGACTTACAATACTTCAACTTGTATTTGTACTTTAGCCCGTAGTACTTTGCTTTAATGACGTTATTGTGGACTAGAACTTTGTACAGCATTGTTGTATTTAAAAGTGATTTTTAAATGGAAATGTATTTTCAATTTTTGTGAATAGATGGCAAACAGGTGACTTTTTTTATATATACGAGAGGTTTATTTATATACAAAATATGTACTATCTATACGGGATATTTGATGAATGAGAGTTTCGGTCTTATAAAGTTCTGAGCTTAGCTATAAGGTACTGTCATTATTTATCCTGTCACAACTTTTCGTCGTAAGTTTGATAAATGTTAGGAAACAGACCGCGAAAACTAAGCCATACTTGAAGTTTTTAACTGATAAAATTCGATTTAAGTTCGTAATATTTTCGTACTTTTATATATCATTTTATTCAGTAATCTGGACAGTAACTAAAAATTTATCAGTATTCCGATTTGTGAAATATAAATATACATTTGATTTATCGAACGTTTGCTTGAATAATTTTAATTCCCTATCATTTGATTAAACTGCAACCGCTTTGGAACACTGGTTCTAATGGGTATTTAATATTAAGATTTTTCATTAATGTTCGTGGGAAGAAAATACGAAAAATTATCCATTTTGGAAGAAAAGAAAAGATTTTATATTCAGTTATTTGTAATCAAAGACTTGGGATATATGCATACTATATCACCGCAGCGTTGAGTTGTAGCCCTAATATATTTTTAATCGTTGAACGTCCTTTACTATAGATATCTAATTTAAAGTATTAATTATTATCAGTTTGGGATGAAACATATTTTATACACATATATGTAATGTAAAAAATATTTATAAACATTCAATATTTTCATTACTATTAGACGAAGCTATTAAATTATAAAATAGTAATTTTATTCAGAAATATGACAAAACTATTATCGCATTCGTTTTGTGGTATTGTTTTGTTTTTTTTTTACGAATCCGTTTTGCATTTGAAGGTCTTTCATGTATGATTTTTTATCAGCATTTATTTGGATAGATTTTTTCAGACTAACATTTTTTCGAATATGTTGAAATAAAAACCATTGTGTGGTCGTTTTTATCAAAATCGATAGAAAAGCAGATTATTGATAAAATATTTTGTTTATAATCGACACAAACGCCGTCAGCTATCTTATGATGACTTTTTAAAAATTGTATATATAGGTATTATTCATGATTCTATATTTTTATGGAACGCATTAAAATGTATGGATTTTGTAAAGAATGATTTCCAACGATAATCACAACATATCACTAAATAATTTTTACCCATCTTATAGATATTTTTATTTGTATGAAACCGAAAAATACAAAAATAGAAATATTTTATAAAATTAAGTATATCGTCGTTTGATTTATATGATATCAAATTCTACGTCAATGAATACACATCAAATGAAGGCCTACGGAAGCATATCGGCCCTACATATTTGGCTACATGCGGCAGTGTGGACCAGAAAATCAATAAGTGACCCTCGTTTCATGGTTCGCCACCCAAGCGTTTACGACGGACTGCACCTTCGTGATACAAATTCGATTAAAATTCAAAGGCCACACTAAAAATTTTGAAAATCTAAATGTAAGTGCTGGATTAGTCATTAAACATAATAATATATTTTTTAATTATTAACGTAGTTTAAACGCCTATATAGTCTGGAAATGTTTGTTAAAAGAGCTTTAAATATAGAGTAACTTTTACAAATTTTACCTTTTATTGTCATTCATGGACATCGTAGTTTGTACAATAAAATTGTAATCTTATTGTAATCATAGAAACTTTCTAAATTTTTAATAATATTTATTTGAGATAAATAAATATTTTAAGTTTAAGATAAATGTTTTCATTTTAATTATATAAACTAACATTAAGAATTGTTTAGCTCGAGACGTTGTAGAGCGATATTATATGATCAAGAAAAACACTTCAAGTCCTTATACTACAGCCCTATTCCCGAAATATTGTGTGCCCCATGAAACATTATTAGTTTATTTCTGACATTAAGTGTAATGGTATGATTAAACAAATTGTTTTTCTTTTCTGTTTAAAAATATATAGTAAATAATTATATTATACCATTTCTGGTGGTAGGATGTCTCTCATCCGCCTGGCTTGTTACCACCGTACGCATGGTGAAAAACTCGTGAAGTGGCTGCATGCAACCGCGTTTCGAGATCAGCCAGCGTACAGCCAGAGCCTGAGCGCGCATTGCCGCGATATGTGGTGGTCCAGTGGAAGTTGCTGTTGAACCAATGCCGGGGGAAATTACATTGACCCGCCGGCCAGGAAGACCCGTAGAAACGGTTGTTCCGCTGGCCGCCCGTGGCATAGTACAGGGGCCCAAGCGTTCCTAACCAGCTCGCGAGGCTGCCCCACCAGGCCACGCATAATCTCGGTGTGGACCGTCGTGCCGGTTGGTGACCGGACGGTGGGGTCCCGGCGGCCATTACCGGGAGGGTTCGGAGGCCCTTCCGTCTGGCGGATCAGTATATTTTCCCGTCTGGCAGCTTCTTGGGGAAACACAGCTCCACACTTTGACCATCCCTATCGTGGCAATGCGATGCTCGCTTCACGTCTCTCCTTTCTTTTCCCATGACATGACAGCGCATAAAAGAAATAACGTTCGATCAGCGGTGCACACCCCCACCATACCTTCGCTGTTTGAGGTTGAGTTCTCTAACATCCGTGGACTCCACGCTAACCTCAATGCTGTCCACCACCATCTCGAGACAGCACGGCCAGCAATGTTGTTTCTTACGGAGACTCAAATACTCCGTCCTGCCGATACCAGCTACCTTAATTATCCCGGCTACATGCTTGAAGAATCCTTCAAAGCGAAAGCCGGAGTATGCTTGTTCGTCAGGGCGGATGTTTGTTGTCACCGTCTGCGCTGCTTGGAGGACCCTTCCTTCTCCATGTTGGTGGTACATGTGGACCTAATTCGTCAGAGTCGAGTCTACGTGTGCCTCTACAGATCCCACAATGGTGACTTGGAGACAAGCCGACTGTTTGACCATCTTAGTCGGCTGGCAGATGCTGCGCAAGAGCAGTTTCCTAGCGCAGAACTGGTGTTTTTGGGGGATTTTAATGCTCACCATGAGTCATGGTTGAACTCTCCCAAAACTGACCATGCTGGAAAGACTACTCATGCTTTCGCTCTCACGCATGACTTGACCCAATTGGTTGATCAGCCCACCAGGATCCCAGACATTGACGGGCAAGCGCCTTCCCTACTGGACATTCTGCTGACTACTCACCCGGTGGAATATCAGGTTGAGGTTCAGGCTCCTCTTGGTTCTTCGGATCACTGCCTGATATCCACCAAAGTGCCACAGGCCAAGCTGCCGCAACCAGCGGTATGCAAACGTCGCGTTTGGCACTATAAGTCGGCAGATTGGGACGGTTTGCGCGATTACTATGCGTCAGTCCCTTGGAAGGAACGTTGCTTCAGGGAGAATGACCCGACAGCTAGCGCCGCTGCTATTGCTGATGAGATCCTGTTAGGGATGGAATACTACATTCCTAACTCAGATCTCATCAGTAAGGGCACGCGTAACCGTTGGTTCACTCGCGAATGTGCCGATGCTGTGTCATCCAAGCAGGCGGCATATCGCGCGTGGATCAACGGCTGCGTTAGCGGGGCATCTAACATTGACTCACTGAAAGCAACCTATAACAAAAACTCCAAGTTCTGTAGGAAGGCATACACGAGAGCGGATGCACAGCGCGTTGTACGGATTGGTCATGACCTTGTTTCGCACCCTAGGGGCTCCCGTAGCTTCTGGCGTCTGACCAAGTCTGTGCAAAACAATTTTTGCCAACCTTCGCTGCCACCGCTCAGGAATCCGGACGGCTCACTAGCTCACAGTCCACAGGAGAAAGCCGATCTTCTGGCTAAACTCTTTGCGGATAACTCTGTGATCGATGATTGCGGTGCGCTACCACCTTCAATTCCTTCATGTGGCCACACGATGCCTGACATCAAAATCAGGCAGCGTGATGTGCGTGCAGAGCTGCAATCACTCGATATGCGGAAAGCTAGCGGTCCCGATGGAATACCAGCCACAGTGCTGATGAAGTGTGCAGCGGAGCTGTCTCCTGTGTTGACACGCCTGTTTCAGCTGTCTCTCTCTACAGGATGTGTGCCGGATTCTTGGAGAGAAGCTAATGTGCAAGCGGTTCCCAAAAAAGGGGATCGGTCTGACCCGGCAAATTATCGGCCAATAGCTATCACCTCAGTACTTTGTAAGGTGATGGAACGGATCTTAAACAACCAACTGATCCATTACCTAGAAGATCACTGTCTAATTAATGATCGTCAGTACGGGTTTCGACCAAAACGGTCCACAGGTGATCTTCTAGCGTACGTAACACACCTCTGGGGTGAAGCTATCGATAAGCGTGGGGAATCGTTGGCTGTCAGCCTCGATATCTCCAAGGCTTTCGACAGGGTCTGGCACAGAAGTCTTCTCTCCAAGCTGCCGGCATATGGTCTGCCAACTCAGCTCTGCACCTGGATTGCCAGCTTCCTACACAAGCGTAGCCTTCGCGTTTTAGTTGATGGTTGCGCTTCACAATTCCATGTAGTGAATGCTGGGGTCCCCCAGGGGTCTGTGCTATCCCCCACACTCTTTCTTCTGCATATCAATGATATGCTCTCTCTTGGGAACATACATTGCTATGCAGATGATAGTACAGTGCACGGGGGACACCACGGACGCGCAGTAGCTGGGCGGGCGGAAACCGAGGAGAGGCGGAGGGATCTTGTTGTTGAACTCGATAGGACGTTAGGTCTCATTGCCAAATGGGGCTCTGACAATCTTGTTGAGTTTAACGCCAAGAAAACGCAGGTATGTGCTCTCACAGCGAAAAAGTCACCATTTTCGCCTCCTCCCTCCCTCTGTGGCACTACGCTGGTGATGCAAAGCAAAGTCGCCATACTGGGAATTGACGTTCGGTGCGACCTCAATCCAAGGGACCACATCGAGGCTGTTATAAAAACAGCTTCACGGAAACTCGGAGTCCTGAACAAGGTGCGGCGTTTTTTCACGCCACAACAACTACTCCTGTTATATAAAACACAGGTGCGGTCTTGCGTCGAATATTGCTCGCACCTCTGGGATGGCTCCGCTAAGTACTTACTGGAGGCCTTGGATCGGTTGCAGCGACGTGCGGTTCGCATTATTGGCGACGTAAAGGTCACCAACACCCTCGAGCCTTTACAGTTGCGTCGAGAGATAGCGGCACTGAGTGCTTTCTACCGATTGTATCACGGCGAGTGCTCAGAGGAATTATTCTCCCTCATTCCTGCTTCCCCATTCCTTTACAAGTCTATGCGTGCTGGCTCTCGATGTCACCGCCTAACTGTGACATCAATTCCATCGCGCACAAAGAAATTTGGCAACTCTTTTCTTTGTCGCACCTCCAAAACATGGAATTCTTTACCAGCACACGTGTTCCCCTACTCTTATGACCTGGATTCCTTCAAACGAGGCGTGAAGAGGCATCTTGCGGGCCGGCAAGGCGGGGGCGGCTAGAGCAAGTCATTCATCCTGACTGCACTAGCCGTCGTCGCGTTTGGACTCTACTACCACTTACCATCAGGTGGAGTAGAGTCATTTGCTGTCCCGGGTAATATAAAAAAAAAAATAAAAAAAATTAACATAAATAATGTACTGTACGAAAAAATAAGGTAATTTTTAATTAATATTTCAATTATGTACTAATGTCACATTATATATAATAAGGTAATTTTATGATTAAAACTAATATTATGATTTTGAAATTTATATTTTATGTAAATTTATGTACTAAACCAAATAAAGATGGAGTCTAAATTCGAAGAATTTCTTAGTAGCTGTTGGAAGTGTTCTACTTCTTGAGAGTATTATCAAACCAGATCGATGATACCAAATTATCACATTGCCAAACGAAGTACATACATATAGGTATACATGCAGTTTCAAAGCGATACGAAATTTCGAAGTAGGTTAAAACTTAGTTCCTAAATTAATGTATACAGTGATTTTGTTAATTACTTACATACAAGTTAAACTATATTAAAAAAAGAGGCCAACAGATAATATATCTTTTAAAAATACTTCTATTTTAATTTACACCTAATACTAACACTAATACTCTATATTATGTCGGCTTAAATATGTCGCTTTACATTTAAACATTATAAAATCCTTTATAAATACAAGTTGAAAATATTCACTGAAAGTACATCGAACTTAAGTATAACGTAAACGTAGCCTTTCAAAACGTTACATTTTAACGGCTCGTAGAAACTCTCACCGAAAACGCGACACGACTTTCCTTTCCTCGCAGACAGGCTCATCGCTTTTGCTTCTTCGCTATCAATTGGAAATATTGTAGACTGTAAGTGAAGCGGACAACCGTGAGGGTTCTCTGCTTCACCAAGTAAATTTAAATAAAAATGTACTTAAAATTATTCGATACAGAATTTAATGAGTCTTTGCAAACAGTAAATAATCTACATGATAATTTTAAATACGATAAAAAATTTATACTAGAAACTAAAGAAAATTTTCTAATAAACATTAGAAATATAAGAATATTATTAGATATTAGTTTTATGTATTTAAATGAATGTGTTTCAAGACTACTGCATCGAAGTAAAAGTAAATATATATTATTTACTTAGGTTTTAGGTTCCTCGGATTGACCCATCTTTATAGCTTTCACCTTTACAACCTTGGTTTCTTCATTGATATTTAAAAGTTTCGTGTTATGCGATAAATGTCAGGAATAAACCCGTTAATGTTATGAATTAGATTACGCTACAATTTACGATTACGATTTATTCATATATTTCATACTTATAATATATTAATTACAATTATTTAAAAAAAAATAAATCTAAAATTAGATTTTGTATACATAAATAATTTTAATAAAATATTTCATATTATATACGATTTGCGCATATTATATCTATCACGCGTTTATGATAATGCAACAAATCATAATGGAAATACGGAATCTGTACCACTGACGCGTGAATGCATAGATTACGCACAAAAACAACTGTAATCTACACTTATTTACATTAAATACAGCAATGGAACTTAATAATATTTTATACCTCTAAAAACGAATATGCATATTTTTTTACTTAGAATTTGATAATGTTAAGATAATTAGGTTGAAAGGTGCTCGGCTATATGTAGATAATCTACTGCACTTTGTTTGATTGTCAATGTTTAACTACTTAACCTAAGCGCGTTGGTTTCTGTATAAAAAATGTGGGATAGGTGCTTTATGTAAACATGTTCAAAACACTTCAATATGCAAACTTGTCAAGTTCGTATGTAACGTGCATATTAAGTCTTTACGGTGGTTCTATTCTAAATTGTATTATTTATTGGTTATGTACACTAATGTTATAAATGCGAAAGTAACTATCTATCTGTCTGATATACTTCCACGGCAAAACCATTGAACCGATTTTGATGAAATTTGGTATGAAGCAAGCGCGAACCCCACGGAACCGAACCACTCAACACGCAACCGAAGCCGCAGGCGAAAACTAGTTTATTATTATTATAAGTATTATTATAATTTATATATGTTTTTTTGTCTTTAAATAATATTTATGATGCAACTTACCAAAGATTCATTATGTACTGCGACTACTGAAGGCTCGCTTGGACTGCTACATAGTATGTTTACACTCAGAAGCACATACTTAACTATAAACCATTAGCGCCAACATAAGCTGTAAATGGAATGCCTCTTGCGAACTAATATTCCCTTGGGAGAACTAGGACCACTTTTCATAATAATATTTCTATTGAAATACTATTTAAATAGCTGATAATAATTGGTTGTAATCTATATCAATTCTATTTATTATATACATATAATAAAAATGTAACTGATCGCTGTCTGTACACGGAACATATTTTACAGAACGGAATTTACAGTGATGCCTGTAGTTTGACTTAATACATACATATATTTTATAGTGACCCAAATGGGTTGAACCAAAATTTATTTTATACAAGTCTTCCGATATTTTTTTTCCAATATATTCAGATTTAACATAACTATTTAACTCCCCGAAAATTTTATTTATCTATATTGATATTATAAAGTTGAAGAGTTTGTTTGGTTTGACGCGCTTATCTCAGGAACTGCTTGAATTGTAAAATTATTTTTGTCTCGGATAGCCCATTTAAAAAGGAAAGCATCACGCTTCGAGTGGAGCATCAATGAAAAATGTTGCAAAATTGGGGAAAATTTATTCCTTTTGAGAGCTACCGTTGCTTTCCTTTTGTAAACGGTTAAAGTTTCACATGGCAATCATGCATGGCGGAATATTTCTCTTGAAAAGTTCTACAAAAAATCTGCGATAGCATCTGTCTATCTATTAGGTTGACTCACTATAATCATTTCTGTATGGTATACTGGTCGCCGCTTATATTTTTTCTCATTGTTTTGTTAAATATATACTTAGTCGGTTAGCTGATAATAAGTATTTATTTTCTAGATACACAATTTCCTGTGAAGTTATTGTTTACCGTTACGGTAAATAAAGCACAGGGAAGCAGCAAAGACTTTCAAGTTATTGTTCTAAGCATTCAAGTATGTTGGAATATATTTAAGGGAATGCTATTTTTCTCATGGCCAATTGTATGTTGCCCTATCTAGAAAACCGGGTGGGACGAAAACCAATAAATAATAATATCCCATGAAAATAAAACTAAAAATGTTGTATATATATACTGAAATATCATAAGTCTGTCTGTTAGTGATTTTGTAAGTTATATGCGGGTGAAACCTCGGGCACAGCTAGTATATCATATAAGTCTAAGTCAGATGGAAAAATAATTGTCATTTTAACGTCGATAATTTTAGTAATAATAAAAATAATGTTAGGTACTGATAAAATATAAAAAAATTGTGTTGATTATAATAAAAAAAAAATCAGGCTGTTTGAGATAAATCATCCTTACGGAATGATCCGGTGCCGAGGTGGTGGGCGCAGCGAGGCGAGGTCTGCCCACGCTTTATCCCGTACTACTATATAGTAATAGTAGTAGTAATAGTGAAGTAGTAATACTAATGTATTACTGAAAAGTTAATTATTAGCAATATTTCGTATGACGACGTGCTTAAAAATAACTTTAAAAAGAATTCACAATGAAAGTGTGGAAGTAATTAAAAAAGGGTAACCTTGCAACACAAAATTGAAAAAATGTTACAGGTTCCCCGTGAAAGGCATCGTGAAGTTTATTTTTTTTCATTTGCTGTAATTGCATTTCTACGTATAAATACGCTTATGTTGTACTCAATAATAGGATTTAGATCCTCGGGCAGGCCTGTAATCCCGCCGTGCTGTGCGGATAATCGTCGTTTTTTACACTGTTTGATGCGACGGACCGTAAATCATTCTTCTATCACTCGAATCGAATACAACTCGAATTTATTAATTTTAAGGACTTATAATATTGCCTACATTTTAGGCTGTTTTTAATTTCAATGTTTTTTTTTATCATCTGATCGTATTATAATGTTTATTTATTTTATCATTAGTAAATATAATATTTATTCGTTTAATTAATGTTTTGTTTTGTTTGTGTGAAAAATAACGGCTTTCAGTTGTTTTTAGTTAAAAAATAACATGAAGTGTTGATCCCGTTGTTAATAATATTAACATTTTCTAAATCAACCTACTGACCGCAGCACTGTCGTGCTGGGTTGCAGCTGGCTGGATTACAATTTACAGTGACCTTATAATTTTTATGTCCATTTTATAAATAATATTGTGAAGATTATTTATTGGTATTATAATTACAAATTAATTAATTAATCCACAATGTACCTTGCTAATCGATTCATAACGAAGATTTCGTCTAATATCCCTTCTGCATACATAACTTAATTATTAGAATAATATGTAAAATTACTGTCGGCATAACATACCTAAAGTATTTAACAACATAACTCTACCTTAACATTTCGATTCTAATTAAAAAAAAAAAACAATATTTCGAATACAAATACCTACGGCGATTTAATAGTAGATGATTATATATGCACATATACTTTATAAAGAATTGAAGAAAATTTTGTTTTAAGAAAGGTTGACGTTAAGCTGTTCACAGCAACATAGAATATTAGTAATATCTCTATATATACTCAATCATATTATTAAGCTCCAACGACCCTTCCTATACAATATCACGTAAGGATTCATACGTAAGTATAGGAAACACAGTGTTGTGTTTTACTGTTTACATGAGGTGTTCCTGTGGCAACTGATATCTTAATAAATTACATTTTTAAAAATGGTAAATAAATGCAATGGTATATCGCATGCGCATAGCGTTATAACTAATTTTATGGCGATGATATAGAATTCGCGAAAAAATTATATCAGCAATCGCATATACAGCAAAGCTTAAAATGTAAAATATAGTTATGTACGATATTATAAATATTGTATATTGTTACGAGTCGATCTCTTGAACGTATTATACATTACCTTTTCTAAGATGCTTTAGGTTATAATAAGGTCTTGCGTCATTCATATACACAAGTATAGTTGAGGTATTCATTAGAACGCTTATAAAACTATTATTTAAGTCGTATCAGCTTGTCTTACTTTGTTTTTCGTATGTAGTTTGATACATATTCGACTGTACATAAGAAAAATTCAAAAACCAAGGTCATGCTTGTATATAATATCTAAGTACTGTAATAGTCATACGTTTCTGTTTATGTAAAACGTACACTATCCAAGTTACAGGCTGATAACGGCTCATATATTTGGAGAACAGTTAAAGTTGATTGCGAGTAACAAGTGCTTACCATTGTAGAGGAGAGTTGGTTCGGGGTCGCGAGGTGAGGGCCCCGGCGCAGTGGCGGCGGGCGCGGGGCTCCGGCCGCGCCCCTCGCCGACCACGTCGATCTCCTCATCGGACTCGTCGGCCAGCTCGGTTGCCTGAGCCGCCTTCCACTTCTTGGCCATGAGGCAGCGCGGCATGGCGGCGCCCGCATCGGCCTCAGCGCGACCGCATCAGCGAGAAACAGACGAACAGAGAAAAAGAGAGAAAAGAGAAAGAGCGGCGCCCCTGGCGAGCGGCGTTACAGGCGATCGCGCGCGTCCTCTTGCGTTGTGAGGGTTTCTCGTGCGTTCCGCGATATATATTTGCAGAGGGGTGGTGCGCGCGCCGCCACTTCGATCGATGTGGGCGGAGGGTGGCACGCACACCACGCCGCACAAACTTCGCCTGCCAACTTGGAGCGATACTTATGAAGACGGTGCGGACTCGAGCAAAGAACCGCGACCCAACTCGCTACTCGCAATCAACCGGTGGAAATAGCGCGGACTTTAGACGACGCTCGTCTGACGCACGCATCTCTCGGGTGCATTCACTCGCTGTCATTAAGTACGAGCGTGCATTTGTCAACATTTCATCTTCATTTTTAAATTATTAATTGAATGATTTTATAAAAACTATTTTGATGATTGTAAATGATAATACAAAATTAATTTGTAATTATGTCTTAACGAATATAAATTTATTGTTTGGTTTATAGATATTATTATCATGACTCACAGAATATTGTATTATTTATGAATATAATAATTGAAATAAAAAGTCACTAAAATAAAGCTCAAAGTTTCTTTGACGTAAAAATCTGTAGAACATCAATAATTTTATTTTTAATTAAATTGAATGTTAGAAAAGTTTAAAAAAAACAGTATAAGTAAAACAATGTTTGTCTATAAAATTTATTATGATATTTAAAATTTACGATAATTCTTCATTGAATGATTTCGCTAAAGTATTCATTATAAATTACGATGAATTACAAATTACACTTTGAATTTGAATATTCCACCACGCTGCTCCACTGCGGGAAGGTGGACTTACACGTGGTAGAACTTTATCGGACATATTTTCCTTACTATGTTATCCATGCGAAATGAATAGAATGATAGGCAATTGTACCTATTATTAAGTAAATGAAAAGACTGAGGTGCATGTCTGGATAGAGTCTATGAACCCGTGAACCCGCATTTATTCCATTGGGGCATGTTGACTCTTTAAATTAATAACATCAAATAAATAATTTAATTGTATTACATGTTTTTACAGGCTCCGTTGCTGCTTGTTTTTGTGACATTTTCATTAATCTCAATCAAAATTTTTTATATCTTCATTTTCATAAACTTCATCGTATAATATTTTTTTTTTTAATTAATGCTTTTTACTTAATTGGTAATAAAAAAAATTAAATACTAATTAAGTAAAATCAATATATAAATAAATTAGATAGGGAAACGCTTATATCATTTGTAATAATTATATCAGTTATATACGATAAATTCAGCCTTAATTATAAGGTCTTACGTTCGAACTATTTTCAATTTGTAAGTCAAGAAAATAATTTACATTGAAAACGTGAGCTAGCATTTAACTAACGTAAAGAGGTTTAAAGAAATGTTTTATGCAAAAATGTATTCTTGATTGAAATAGTTTATAAATATTTTTTTTTATCTTAATTTTTAAAAGAAATTGTTATGGAAACGTAAACTACAATAATAAGAACCATATAAGTGTCCTACTTTTTATTTTTACCATAAATGCATTTCTAAATTACAATATATTTCGTATAACAAAGCAGCTTAGATGTTTATCAGCGCGTTTTTAAACGTTACAATATACGATCTAAACCTACGTGCTTACCGTCAACTACAATTATATCAAGTGCCGAAAACTATAAAATTTACAAAAATCGTTGTTCAAATATTGTTTTATAGTATTGGAAACTAATTTAACACTTTATTTAAAAAAAATGGTACTAACTAGTTATATATTATAAAGGTTTTCGTAATTCATTACAAATATTCGATGTAATAAATATTCCGAAATTAAATTCATCGGTTAAAAATGTCTTTTTCTGGAACGTAAACATGTAAAAATACTTGTATTAATACTATAACGTGTTTATTATTTTGGTTCCCAAAAATAATATTAAGATGTCTTATTGAGAATCATCTTATTTACATTGCCTCTATTCTTTAGTAAGACGTGCTATCTGCAACACACGAAGTACACGCAGGAGTAACTAGCCGTATCTTTAATGTCTCTTGTGACGTAAAGGCCTTTCACTGTAAAACTTCACGAAGATTAATATTTCTTCTTATCTTTCCTCGTGCAGTACGCTTTGAAGATAGCACTTCTTACTTATTATTAATTTTAAACATTAATATACGCAGACAAACATTAATAATATAGGTTGCTACGAAATGACAAAGGATTACATATGTTATTGAAAATTACACATTGAATATAATATGATAATCCATTAAATAACAATATACTTCAAACGTTAAGCTACACATATTTTTTTCTATAGAGAATATTCGGTAAAAACTACAAAAAATGTTTATACAACAAGCTATGTACACATTACATTTGTATTACATGTATTATAATATTATCGTCTTCCACCAATGTCGAAATTTACAATAGCTTATATAAAATTTACATCGTTTTTTTTTTTGTAATTTTCAATCGCTTAATTATTGTTGTTGGTAATAGCTGTAATTCTATGATTATTTGAACATACATATATGTAATACCTTAGTTATAAAAGAAATATATTACTGGCTAAGTAAATACATTGATCATATATTTAAGAAAATAATTCCAATTCAACTCCGAATTTGTAAATATTTGTTCGCTGAACTCCTGCCATGTTTTGATACGCTAATACATGTCATATATTTATTATGTAAAAAAATTTGTTCAGCATAATTATAGTCGTTGTAGTTTCCTTAATAAATACCCACATATATATATAAATAATTTTAATCGGAATTCGCTAGTATTCGTTGTCAATTTTTTTTTTAAATGTATAATATACTATTCATTTTGCATTCTTAAGTTATTGTTAACATAATAGATTGATATAATATTCATTTATGTCATCCCCAAAAACATTTTAGTTTGTTTCCGTGATTGTATTATTTACATATATATTTATGTGACAGTTATCATAATGCTTGTGTTGTCTGTCTTAAAAATATATATAGGTAAGAATATAATTTAAAATATCCCAGAAACGCATAATCACAATTTTGAATATCTTCATTCATGAGTAAAGATTTGAGTGTAAATTGAAATGTTTGAACTATATAAGAAGATTATTCAAATGATTTTACATTTTTTATATTGGAAGCCACATTGAATTTTTTTTCAGTATCAATGTTTTCAAGGTTTGTATTGTTTAATGTCCCTTATTCAAGCATGATTTGTCACCTCTATTATATTTTTTCAACAAGTAAGCGTTTCGATTACGAAGCCCCTAAAGTCTTTCAACAAACAAACTCACAGACCAGAGTCTTATAAATAATTATTTTTTTATATTAAAGTAATAAACGAAACATAATATGATAAAAGTCTTTTCAATAATTTTGTGGAATCGAAATTCATGGAATGTTGTTTGAATTTTCAGCATCCGTTTCATAATATTAGTTTGTATAAGTACGTGTTCCAGTATTCTAAATTTAAATTCTTATTATAGAGTAACAATTTTGATAAAAGTTTTCAGAATTTATAGACTATGAAACCTATGAATATACGTTAAAATATTATTATTTTTACCGTCTACAGAAAATTGTACAGAAAGTATTGCTTTTGATTTCTCTTAATATTTAATTCTACACAATATTTTAGACGATCGTGCGCATTTAACAGACAATTATGACTAGAATTTTAAGGGTAACGTCTAGTTATATCTAGGTAATTAATAATTAGCTTAACAATATGAAATAATAAGTATTATACAATAGTAGTTCACACAATCACATTAAACAAATTAAAAAAACTTTAAAGAAAATGGAGTCATAATTTATAAGTTTTATGAGATCAGTGAATAGCTAATATTTTATGAGGAATTAATATTTCGGGAAAAATAAACGTACAATTTGTTACGGCAGACAATTGTATTTCGCCTGTTTTAATATAGTTTAAAGCGTCATGTAAACTTCGATGATTTATTGTGATAAATTTTATCGTGGTTTACATTACATAATCCCTTTATTAACAGTTTGTATGTCATTCGTATTGTATTAAATACAACGTTATTTTTATCTAAAAAGCTGCTATATTGAAGTACAATGTCTATATTATATTTGAATTATTAATTCTCAGTTTTACTGAATAGACAGAATATTTTTATAAGCAATAAATTTCATATAAATCGCAAAGATTCACACTAGTCTGCGAGAGGAAACTTATTAAGCAACTTCAACTATGCGTTGTGCCTGTTGCCTTCCTCACAAAAGAAAACTTCGCTTTTCAAATTACTTTTCTCATAGCACATTTTGAAACGAGAGATTCGTTTGAATATGATATTTAATATGTAAACATTTTTTAAATAAAACGAATTTAAAGGGATAGTACAATATTCAGTAAATTAGTTACCCCATATTTCGTTTCATTTGTTTTATTTCGTGTAGCGTATTAAATAATTTCATGTATGTTGCATTATTGATAAATTGGATGCGTTCGGAAACCACTGTTCAAGTCGACGAGGGAGACAGTGTCGCAAGTATATTGCTCTGCGTCACATATTTTGGAAGACTTGACTCGATAACTTTATCGAGTTGGTTACTGTGGCTCCTCATTACTTACTTTACTTTGATACATCAACACAGGTCGCTTCTATCAGTCTTTTAAAGGTTCATTCAAAAACCATATTCAATATTTATCTTATTTTTACATAACTATTTCTTCACATCAGAATCCCACGCTGTTTAATGAATTGACCTCATTCATTATTTTATAATTAGGGTATTACAAACTAAAACCAAACATTAATATAAATATCGCTACGCTTTAAATATAAGTGATATCATTAGAAATATTATAACGAGGAATTGACAAATGATTAATAAATTGACAAAATATTAATTAAAGGTGGGATTAGGTGCTCGAGTTCATAACCCTGCAATCTAAACTTTCTAAATTCTAATTTTAAATTACTATATGTAAAATTGCACATAAAATAACTGATTGGTTTAATTTTTGAAATAAAAAGTATGCCAACATCAATATGGTATCAGCATTATAATTTAATTGAATGCGTTCATTAAAACTAATAATCGACTAGATGAAATTGAAAGAATGAGACTATACATACTCGATTTGAATAGAGCTCTGAATATGCTTAAACGATTTATATAATAATATGTATATTAATGAATAAGCACTGCTGTCTGGATAGATATAAAATCATATCTTTAATCAAAGAATTATGTAGAAGAAGAACATTTTTCGGCATGGTTCAAAGCGGACGAAATATTGTATGAAAATAAAAATATTCTCAATATTAGGCCAATCTTTTTGTTTTTAATATATTTTTTATGTGCCTAATATAATTTAAAAAAGTGTATCATACGCCTATCACTCTTAACGTGTAACATGAATAAATTTTGAACAATATTATACAAATATATTTCGTTGAAGTATCGCATTTTGACATTTTTTATTTTGTATGATAATGTGGTTGAAATATGCAAACATGTATAAACTACAAACAAAATTTGTAATGAAATCAATTTTTGAACGTACTTCGAACGCATACTAAATTCTATTTATACAGATCTAACTTAAGAATAGATTTTAAAACTATTGTTGATTTCGTTTTGTATATAGCAACCACAAATGTATTGGATATAATTACATAGTGTAAATCTTTAGTTTTACAAATGATTTGGTATTGTAAAACTCTCTATAATGACGTACGTTAGTAAACTACACTCCTATGAAATATTTTATCACGTTCTGCTTATTATTCTATAAACGTTTAAAAGCAACCGATTAATTATTCGTATCATTAACGTAATTGGCTGTCTTAAAAAAAACTAAAAATCTTTGGTGTTTATTTTGACCCTTACTTTTAATATAACAAATTCATAAAGCTACATGTCTTATGATCACTAACCTATTTAAATGAATTACATCACAAATACTGCTCTCCGAACTTTCTACGCATGTGTCTATAAAAATATTATCTCAACTTGCTTTATATTTACCGTCTTTGCGTTAAAATTGTGTAAATTTATATCATTTACAGGAATACTTACGCTAACGAATATTACAAATGCCAAGCTTTGGTTTTTGTAAATTAATATGAAACTTATTGTATAATACTCTAAAGTTTTAATTAATCTAAGTCGATTCGATCTTAACACCTAATCTATCTCTACTAATTTATATGCACTAAAATTTACCCATAATATCGTCGGATGAAAGTAATGACTATTTGAGTTAACTATAAGTACACGTCAGTTATGGGCACACACACAAACACACAAACTCAGAAAAATCAATTCATACGCTTAAAACAGTTGCTCATTTGTAGTTTTCCAGTGATATACATATGTACGCAACCAACGAATAGCGACAGCGAATGGCAATCAATCATTATATAAACGGTCCCTCACAAAACCTAAATGAATTACGAAATTTATTCAGTTTGTTACTCGAAAGTGCCTACTTCAATTTTTTGTAAGATTTATATGAAATCAAAATACGTTTTGTGCATTAGTAAATAATGAAACATAATTGTGTAAAATGCAAGGGAGGCGCGGGCAACAGTTTGGTCCTTTGACGGCGCGAGCGCCGTACACGAAGCTACTTTCTACTGACTAGGCATCGCACGCTACTCGTGCACTTACGACCTTCTCGTACTCACATTACTTTATTGCTCTCTTTGTACCACAGCTCGACGGTTTCATTAAGTCTCTACGTATCACCGTAACTACTACCTATAACGTCTCGCATCACGCGTGTGGCGTATACTTACCGTAACATTTAAAATTACTACGTATAATAAATTACGTTAATAACATTGCAGGCTCTTGACATAAATTGACATGATTAAATCCGTCGATGCTGGATTTACCTATTTTCAAGAAAAAATATGTTTTTTACACCTTATAGAAAGAGCCGTATTAATATTAGGTACACAATTATTGCTTATCATTTTTTATGCCGCCGCCAGTTACAATCGCCTTAATTATATATTAATATGTTTCAATATAAAGATGTAAAGAAGTTCATAGAGAAGTTATTCGTTGCATTTTTTGGTAGACTTCTGCTTATATCATTCGTTCATGAAGACCAGACACGTCGTCTCCAGATGCTTTGTGAGGTAGCTCTTGAGAGCAAATGTTTTGTGACAGCGACAACATTCGTAATTTTTTTCACCTGAATGGGTCTGCAGATGAGCGCGTAGATTGGAGCGATCCGCGAATGCCTTACCACAGCCAGAGACAGGACAGTCATACGGTCTTTCGCCAGTATGTGAACGCAAGTGTCCGCGGAGAAGCCATGGCCGAGAAAACTGCTTGCCGCAAACACCACATACGTGTCCCATTCTATGGGTGAGAACATGCATCGCGAGTGCGGGCATGGACACATATGCCTTGCCACATTCGCTGCAACGCTTTGCCTCATTTGAATCGAGACTGCGATGTGTTTGCTTGTGGCGTGACAAATTTGACGATGTCGCGTAGCGTTTACCACATTCATCACAATCGTATTTGTTCATTTTATCTTTTGAATGTTGTGACAAGTTTTCTTCTATCAATTCAGGCTCCAGTTCGAGCTCCGGGTCGTAATCTTGTTCGAGCTCCGGTTCCATCTGTGATCTGGGTTCCGGTGCGGGCATCGGTTCGTGAATGGGTTCGTGCATGGGTTCGGGCAGGGGTTCGGGTAGGGGTTCGGTTAGGGGGTGGGGTAGGGTTTCGGGTAGAGGTTCGGGTAGAGGTTCGGGCAAGGGTGCGGGCAAGGGTGCGAGCAAGGGTGCGAGCAAGGGTGCGGACAAGGATGCGGGCAAGGGTACAGGCATCGGTTCCTGCATTAATTCGGGCAGAGGTTCCTGTATAATTTGGGGCAAGGCAGGGCAGGTCAGGGGTTCGAGTATGGTTTGAGGCAAGAATTGGAACATGGTTTGGGGCAGAGCTTGGTGCATGGTATGGAGCAGCGGTTCCTGTAGTGGTTGAGGGAAGGTTTGAAGGAAAGGTTGCAGTGGTTGGAGAATGGGCTCGGCTATGAATATAGGTTCTATTTGCGGTAAATGCATTGGATACTGACTTAGAGTAGGAAAGGTTTCAATAACTGGTACTGCCACTGATTCTACGAATTGGATTTGCTGCTCTGGCATTGGCACTGGTTGGTAAGCGAGATAACCTATTTGAGGTTCGAGCATATATTCTAAATGCTGTACGGGTGCGATCGTGGGAAAAATGTGATATAAAGGCTCATGAGGCTCTTCAGTGCCGCCGAAAACGTTGGTTGGCTGTATGGTGTAGGTATCCCCGTTTATATCTACACCATACAGCCAACCAACGTTTTCGGCGACCATTGATGTTTCAGAAGGATGTAACATGGTATATATTGGAGCGGGTGGTGGTGGTGGTGGTGGTGGTGGTAGTGGTGGCTGAAGCGGCCGCGGCGGCAGACTGTTGGCGAGTGAGAGCAGGTCATGTGCTGCTTCTGTGTCTGCTGCCGTCCGCTCCATAGGATTAAAGGCTGGCTCCTCATACTCAGCACGACTTGCTTCTGTAACAAATATAATAAGTATTGAATGCTATTAAATTTCAACTTATTACATTTTTATATAATAAGAAGGCGAGGCTGTGGCGCCGTTATCGATTTAGACTATTAAATTTGAGACGAGAGTGATAGCAGACTTTTTTATATTTTAATTACGTTTGAATTATAATATGAGGTGGATTTACCTAACGTCGCTATTTACGTAATATATGTGAGAAGCCGATTTATAATTAAAGGATCAATAATTAATCAAGTTTAATATAGAGTATACATAGAAATTTGGCAATTGATATGAGAGTGAATATGATGTAATATAAATTTTCGCCGAATTTGAAATTATGCATACATTGCTACTGAATATTACCACTATAGGAATAAATAGGAAAATTATAACAAAATCTCTTTGCTCATAATCTGTTACTTGAATATGTGTGGATACGTTGACCTTATTATTATACTACCGTTTTGCCCGCGGTTACATCCGCGTAGTTTCCGTTCCCTTAGGAATACAGTCACAAAATGTGACCTACGTTACTTACAGATAATGTAGCTTTCCATTGATGAAATAATTTTTAAAATCGGCTTAGCTTGAAAGCGTAAGAAACGAACAAACAATGATTATAATGTTGCCTACTTTAAAAAAAGGCAAAATAATACAACTGATATGACTAACTCAATGCCTTTAATAGTCTAAGATCCGGCTGCAAAATCACTACGTTCATCGTGTAAGTAATCAAAATTTAATTTTTATGTATTGTAATTATAAATGAGGGAATTAAGTTTTACTTTAGGAAATGTAAAATACTCGTATTTAATTATAAAATCCCTATTGAATTTGTTCATTGCATTGCAACTGACGCATCAGACAGTCTTCATAATATTTTCCTTTGTAACAGCGCAAAATGCGTGCATGCATTATAAAATATCCAATTAATTTAGCTGTATAGTCAAAGAACGTAGTTCGTAGAATTGCATTATTCTATTTCCTTGATAATAGCGTTTATTATTTTGATTCCTCATGATAATTTTCATGATTTTTTTGTCAGTGGTTATTTCTGTAAATTAGTAATTAGCTCAGGAAAAATTAGGGTTTTATCTCGATCCATGTTTAACACAGCAGATGTATTATGTAGGCCCGAACCTGTTCCCAGAAACGATCGAGAATTGACGCGGAGTGCTATGCGATATTGGCCATAAGAATAATAGCATTTTAAGGACAAACGCATCACAATAGCGTCAGTTGGTTTTCAACGTTTTACGAGTACGGTACGAAGTCTCTAATTCTCCACAGATACCGAGTTTATCTTCGCCTATATGGTTGTGCATGAAAAAATCTCATCCATCAGACGTGACCACACCTCTGTCACACATGACCAATGCTTTATATATTATGCGTTATTTTAAATAACTTAAAAAAAATGTACGACAGTTATTTTACTGCAAATTTATAGCAATTTATATTTGTGGAAAATTACTATACTGTTAATTTTATTAAGATTGATTATCTTAATAAAATTAACAGGAACAAATATCTGGATCTACCTTTTAAATTTCTTTTCGGTAATTTTTCATAAATCCCCAATCTTTACTACACCCGTTCAACTCTAATAGACATCACCAATAGAATAAAATATGGTCAAGTAAATTTTTCAGACTACATGATGTTGTCGCGCTAATAACTCAATAATATACTGTTCAATATTCCTCGATCGAAGTCGCGTCGTTAGTGCTCTACATGTGATGACAAATGACTACTAGCAACCATTTTAGTGAAATTATAGCTTAATCGTCATATTTTTTTCCTTGCTGACTAGCGATGTTAAAAATATAATATAAAAAAATATATACAACCTTACGTTATAGTTTTAATATACCAACTTATGTTTTGATATCTTTATTTTTTATTGTATAGTCGGACGAGATTATGGTAAGTAGTCATTGTAAGAAATGTTAACCATCGCTTACATCGCCAATGCACCACCAACTTTGGTAACTAAGATGTTATGTCCCTTGTGCCTGTAATTACACTGGCTCACTCACCCTACAAACCGTAACACAACAATACAAAGTATTGCTGTTTTGTTACCTAGACGAGATTGCACAAAGCTCTACCACCGAGTAAAGATAGAAAGTATTTCTTATATACAATAACAAATAAAAATTCTTAACACACTATTCACCTCGCGTACTATTCCAGTATCTGAAAAATATCTAATATCGTAAAAGAATAACTTTTTTTCTGCGATCAAAACGAGGTTTGTGACAACTGACCTAGGACGTATAATGTTAATATTTCATTAAACAATGTTTATAATTTCAATCGATGCTTTCGTGGTTCGATTTCATTTATGGAGTCTTTCGAATATATTACACATAAGTCCAAATGACTCCAGCCAGGAGAACTCATGACATGAGGAAAAACAGAGACACATTGGTGCACAGCAACAGTGGACTGCAGTTATTTTATGATCAATGACCATATTCTTCTTAACAATTCTTTATAATTCATAGCAGAGGTGAACATTATTGGAACTGCGTTTGCGGTAAACGTACCATTAGATACTATTCACATGTAACGTTGGTGTGGTATTTTGAACGTGCTCGACTTGAGATCAATATTAATTAATGTCTGTAATATTTCTGGATAGTATTATAATGAACATAAAACAGTACTATTAACATTAGAATAATTTTAAATAATTGTTTCGCAGAGCTAAAGCTTTTTGTACAGCTACGTGTATATTTTATAGACACTCAAATAAAAATACACCATTATATACATTTTGAAGTGATTATTAAAACTTGCAACTCTGACTGCAACTCGTGTCGCTGTTATTTGTGTAAAATTATCGTTTAATGTTTTCTGTATTTTTATCGAAAGTTTCATTCAGTAATAAAAGACTATGTCCGTGTCTCAAATCTTGTTCTAGATCCATACATACTTGATTACTTAGTTTTTAAGCTGTTTGTTTTCGGTTGTATTCCCTTTAACTTAAAGTTAAATTTGTTCAGCGGAATAAAATGGATTAAATATTAATACTGAACGCTTAAAGGTGATTTAGCGATATTAATATAATCATGTAAGCTCATAACAATACATATTAAAAGTTTTTTTTTATATTCGCGACTAATAATGTATAAAATATTCAAAAGATTTTCCCTTACGTTTAGTAGTAGTAGTAGTGTAGTATACACTGCACACAAAACTGAAACATGCCCTTTGTTAAATGACTAGGCAATGTAACGGCCCTGAACGCTTACCGCCTAGCATGTGATTCAATACCGACATTTAATTAGAGCTCGCCGTTTACAGGTTCTATTCATGCGTAACGTAAAGCTTTTAAAATATACGTAAAAATAAAAATAAAGAAACTGAAAGATTTTATCATAAGCATAATATTAAAGTACTTGTTTCACATTAAAAATAAATTTAGTATTTTTATGCAAAACATACGGGAAAAATATATAATTATTTAAGTATTTTTTCAAGAGAAATACAATTCATCACGAGATCTCCTATACTATCAGCCCTGAAATTTGTCACAGTTACTCCTTCCCCGACGCTCACTAAGAACGGATTTTACGCAAATCCTATCTAAAATACATTTTTCTTATTGTCTATCCGTGCGAAGCCGAAACAATTAGCTAGTTTTATATAAATCACGAATTGTTTAATATAAACTACACTAAATAGAAGATTTTTAATAGCTTATAACGAGATCATATCCATTATTCCAAGTATTCCTAGTATTAGATTTTACTCAGTAATTAGTTTCATGTTATGAAGACATTAATCTGATGCAAATTCTAGATAAACGTAGTACATCCGATATTTTATTAAAGTCTGGATTTGCGTATATATGGATTGAAATTTAATTTTAATTCGCGTGGTTCGAATTTACTTTCGAGAATACGATCCATCGAAAATCTATCGAGGATGGTATCCTGATCAATATATGGTATATTATGTAATGACTGCCGCGATATTTGACTGCCTCGTTGGTCTAGCTAGATATAAGGCCGCTGACCCAGAGGTCTTGGGTTCAATTCCTAGGTCGGGCCAATAAAAAAGTGATAGGGCTTTTTTGTCTCAAAAATTCTCAGTAGTAGCCCGGAGTCTGGAAGTTGGAAGTGTGTAAACTCTCATGCCTCGGAAAGCACGTAAAGCTGTTGATCCTGTGCCTGAATTTTCTCCGGTCGTGTCGGGTTGCCGTCCATCGGATTATGCGAGCTAGGGAATAAAGGTGCACTTGTGTTCGCGCATACACTTTTGCACTATAATATCTCCTGTTGTTGTTGGTTAATCTCTCTTGAGATTGACCGCCGATATCAAATAATTTGTTATTAAAAAATTTTCATTAAATATCTATATTGACAAACTCAAAAAGCACAAACTTACAAAACATAAACACTAAGCACACAATATCCAAATCCAAATCGTTAGAACCGTTTTCGATATTCATGAAATATATTTCAAAGCAATTCTATATACATATATAAGAATAGTTTATATAACATATTTAATATAAATCAGAAAACAATACAAATATACTTCAAACGTTATTGTTTTGAATGTGTTTCAATCAAATTGAAATGCACATCGGATGGTTGGGTTAGTGTTTGTTGTAGAGTAATTAAGTACTGCGATTAAAGGTTTTCCGTGTTCATTTCTCATCTGATCGTTGAGTTTTAATAATTTCTTTCAAGTATTTTGGAATTTCAGTTTTTTATTTTATATAACAAATATAATTTTAAATTTATATTAAATTACCAATATCCTATATTACAAAATTTAAATGACACATAAAAGGTTTGTCGAAATTCTTCATTTATACATATAGTATTTACTTCTTAGACATTTTATCATGATGCGTTGCAATATAGAGGGCAAAATATGTAAACATTAAAAAGGCAAAACTAAAAGTTAAGTTAAAAGGTTATCGTTGCTTGATCTCATGGCAGCGTAAAGGACAGATAACTGTTTTACAACAAACCTACTTCGACTCGACAAGTAATTGAAATAAAGGTAATTACTGGCTATAATAATAGCCTTGAAAAATACTTTATGATATTTTCCTACTGTGACAAATTTCAAGTCTTTTAAAATCTTTATTTAAAATAGATACATAACATTTTTTTATTCATTGTCAAATATATACCACCGGTAGGGAATTGTGTAAAGTATCATTTTTATATATTGAGAAAATTATACCAACACTTTACAAATGTAATTTTAGACAAATTCAAATTATTTTATCTATTCATGCAATAAGATCACACATTTCCCGTGTCTGTAAATTCATTATATTTGCATTAGTTTTCTAGAAAAACGTATTTGTCACAGTATAGAAATAATAGTAAAGTTTCAAGATAAAGTGTGTCTCAAGAAATTGAAGAAGATCGAGAGATAAGACTCGCTGTAGCTTGAGAAACGCACGCGGCGTCAATAAATTGTACTCTGCGTCATCGTAGTACAATGTACGGTATGAAGTCGTGAGACGAAAACAATAATCAAAGATGACAAGATAGTGATGTATAATATCTCTAACAGAAGCAGTGATAGACAAACGTTGAAGAACATTACATTGACAAAATTGAAGAACATTACCAGGAAAAATATAAAAGCAACAAATTTTAACAATAGCATTCAATGGTTTTGTTCGATGCACGTTGTAGATTTTCATGACACGATCACGTGTCGCGTGCATTGAAAATCTTAAGAGCTTCGCTTGAGCCTTCAAACAGTTCGAACAACGGCTTGATTTTTTTTTAAATACGTAGGCGGACGTGTTTATTGCAACCTAGTGATAAATGGTCACTACAACCCATACAAATAGCATTAGAAGAAATATTAACCTTTCCTTATCAATGCACCACCGACCTTTAAAAGTCTACTTCTAGTATAGTTTATAAAGAAGCGTTAATGTAAATTGTTCATTAGAATTGATTTCGGCTTTAATTACCGAGGCCATTATCCAATCAAGTCTATAACCTGCCCAATTAACAAACCATAACAATCATTTAAATTATTTAATCATACTAACGAACTGCCACACAGAATCACGTTACGTTATAACATGAGATAGATCTGCCCACGCGAACGGAGTCACGGGAATAGCTAGTTTATATATATAACAAATAACTTTCTTAATAAAAATACAAAATCTCAATAAGTTATATTTTTATTTTAAAATAATTTCATGCACACCCAAGAGCGTTTGAAGTTAATTCGTATAATAATCGTATAATATTTATTTTCATCTAACATACATGCGAACGTGTTGTTCGATACCACAGGTGGGATGAGAGTTCAGACACTTTATCGTAATCCTATCATTTAATAGTGCTTGTAGTTCGTCGTTACGTCTATATATTTAGTATTTCGCGAAGTAAATAATAACCTTTGAGAGGTTATAGTACCCCCTTACAAACAACTCGACTCTCTAGACTATTACTCTCTATTCATGATGAAAATACTTTGTTATTATCACAAATAAATACTTATAATAATATCATACTTATATAATAGTGATGTGCTATATTTTAAGATTAAATAATAAAATATTTTTATTGTACACAAATAAAAATAATAATTCGTACACGATTAACTACAGGCAGCTTAAAAGCTATCTATTTTGGGCAAGTTTTTGGATATAAAATATTAATAAAGCAACGTGATGAAGTGTGAATATTCAATTATACATGACAAAAGTTTAAATGGCACACATTCAGAGTCAAGAAGAAGTCACGTCGTAGAGTCCAAACGTTTACATTCTAGGCACAAAACATGCAGGCACATTAAGATAACGTAAATCAATTTATAGACAAACAAGAACAATATATGGACATAATATATTAATAAATAATACAAGTTGAATTAAATGTAAAAAATATAAGTATTTATACTATTGTATCTCGTTTATTCAAAACCACTTGCAAATTTTCAATTCATAAAAATGGCTTTGTAAAATAAAACTATATTTTGAATTGATTCCTAATTTGTATTATTCTTCAGTCGCTTACTGAAAAAGTTTTATTATGAAACCTTAAAAAAGAGTAACGGTAAAGTCAATATTTAATAAAGTACGTATAGAGCTCATCATTTATGTTAGTAACAAAAAGGCGTACTTTTTTCAATTAACAATGTATTCGGAAGCAATGCATTCGGGATTTATTATAATAAATGCAATATTATAATTGGTTATAGATAAATGATTTTTAAACATTAAAATGAGTTTAGGCATGTTTGTTTGTTGGCCAGCACTGATGTATAATGAACATGACATGGTACGTTTAATTATTCAATTTATTTATATTAAATAATTGTATGTGTTACAATCATAAGTTTATCAATGTCAAACTACATCCGTCCGAAAAAAATACTTAAAAACTTTTGACAAATGTCAAAAGACGACTATAGAAATGGTTATGTTGTGTTGGATTTTTATTTGTGGTCACGGACTTGGTCGGTAACTGGGTATCACAAAATACCTACTCGTACATATTTCCGGCGTCTGATTGATTTGTTTCTTAATGATCTTGCGTTATTGTTTCAAGGGCAGGAAAGATAGAATTACCGAATAAGAACCGCTATTGTGGAGCATTGGATACCACTGAATTTATAGAACGTAGACCGGATGTGCTACACAGACGACACACATTCACACTCTTGGTACGGCTGTTATACATACAGCCGCTACAATGGCACAGATTGCGAAGAAACTAAGAAGGTTAGGGCTGGAGGCATTACTATAAATCAAATGCTATTTATAGTGTATAGCATGAAAGAACTAACGCAGGCATCATCAGATATTCTACCGCAAAACAGAAGTACTTAATATTGTTGTGTTCCGGTTTGAAGGGTGAGTGAGCCAGTGTAATTACAGAGGCATAACATAACATATCTTAGTTCCTAAAGTCGGTGCAGCATTGGCGATGTAAGCGATGGATAACATTTCTTTCTATGGGCGGTGGTAACCACTTACTATCAGGTGGCCCATTTGCTCGTCCGTCTTCCTATTCATTAAAAAAGGCAGAAGTTGGTTGCGGCTGTGAGCTCAAATATCTAGAATGTATCTCACCAGCCATGGTTTGTAGCGATATATCCTTGAAGGCAGTGCTCAACTTCTGCGAGTCGGACATATCTCACAATGAGGACCTTCGCGATGGATACGAGTTGGGGTCTCGTCGCCGGTGTTGCTACCACGTAGTCTGAAATAGAAGCTATCACTGTGGGAATGGTTATTGATTAGCGAACAATTGCTTGAGGAATCGCATATAAATTCACATCGCAGCTTTGTTACTAATCGAGAGAAGGAAAGAGTGGTTGGAGGATCAATCGGTTATCCTCCATCATTTCAGAAAAGGATTTCTGCACGAATAAAAAAACTTGTCATCTGACTAACTAATTTACTCAGTACAAGGACTACATTGTCATGTCGATTCCCTCCGAATACGCTTACAAAAATAGAACTAAGATAAGTCATAAGATGACCGTGATGCCAGACAAATATATTTGACCGGGAAATAGTTCGAACTGTAACAGATTTAAAATTTATATATAATTTGATTACTAAGCCATTCTTTGTTTTGATTTCGCTTCGATAACATTGACGTTTACTTAAAACCACTACGGCTTTGGTGTAATAATGAAATACCTTCACTAAAATTTCACTTATTCCTACTATATTGTTCAATACGAATGGAGAGAACAATTATGTTAAATTTATTCGTTTTCGATTAGATTCTCATTACTGGTATGATTGGAAATAGCGTATTAGCAATCGAATTTCGAAAATGAATAAGTTTGTTTTTGCTCTGTGGAAACTAATGCAAAGGATTCTACTCTCACTGCGGATTATGCGATAAACCCAAAATAACGGTTCGCTATTTCGCTATTAAACAAGGGCTTCATATTATAGGTTAATTCAAGTAATTTAAAAAATGCCTTTGACAATAAAGTGTAAACGGGCTACTTTTTAATGATCAACCTTGAAATATATTTACTAGACATTTAAAAAAATGAAATATTAATTAACTGAAAAATAAATCTCACTTTTATTTATGTCATTAACAAGAAATATTAACCATTTCATTTCGCCATTGCAACACTCGGGAACTAAGATGTCAGCTGTGCTTGTTCTTCAAACCGTCGCAAAACAATATTAAGTATTACCAAAGATATAACATATTATCAAAGATATAATATATCTATCGACTATCTATCTTTTAAAAAAGAAAAAGAAAAGGCCATACCTTTTCTTTGATTAATAAAATAAATTCGAATAAAAATATATAAATAAATTCGAATGTTAATATGCACTGCGAGATCAACCCATTATGAAGTAGGTTGAGAACCCAACTATAATATTATAAATGCGGAAATGATTTTGTTTGTTTGTTTCGTTTTAACTGCTCAAGCAATTTTAATGGAGAACGGCAGATTTCGTACTGTATACTGTTTTGTTATAGAATTTGTTCCACTTATTAAGGCAACTAAACCATTTATTTTCATGTGAGTACTAATTTTAGAAGCTCGAATTAATTAAAAATATAAAAAAAATTTAATAAATAAAATAAACGTAATAAAAACATAAACTAAACGCAGTTATGTCTGTAGAAGTTACTGTATGTAAAATAACACAAATATCGAAAATTAATTATAGTTTAGAAATAGAAATAACATTTAATGTAATTAAAAACTTGTATATTGTAACTAAGAATGCATAATTCTTGCATTAAATCATAATAGTTACGATTTAATGATAGGATTTTTTTGTTTATCTGGCAATTATTTATTGACAGGTAAAGAAAATTTATCTTTCAGTTCAGTTCTTTGCTATTGTTTTGAATTGAGGTTTGTGTGCATTTAGTGAATTATCTGGCCATTTTTACGTTGGGTCAGGCATCTGTTCCTCCATATTCTGTCTTTTGATAGTAGTTTAGCGAAAATACGCCTTGTACTGTGCTGTGTGTGTACGACAAACGTGCTTTGATTAAAATGACGAGTTTGCTGTAAATGCATTGTAGCTTTAACAACAGTGGGATACTGCTCACATGTGATAAGCATCATTTGGTACCTAAGTTATGCTCGGAAAGAGGGTATTACTCGACCTGGCCCATTCTTAGAGGCAAAATTAAGAGTAAATGAACTATAACTACAATATAATAAATGTACTTACAAAAATAAAGTATTATTTTAATTACTTATACTCAAAACCTAAGAACTTCATCAGTATCAAAGTGTTGCAGTCCGCTGCTGGACATAGATGTCTTCTAATGCACCCCATTGAGTAGATATGATCCTCATCTCAATCTACCAACTTAATGGTAAGTAAAATAATAAAAAATATCTACAAGCAGAGGAGAAGATATAATTTATCACTAAAACAATCTTTATGTACCTATATGTAACAATCTACATAGGTTCAATACTAAATAACCTTAAAAATAAAACAGGTTATAACTTTCACGTCCTAACTTTTAAAAATCTAAGAATTTTAAAATGGCTTGTCTATCATATATATTAACTATTAATTAAAACAAAGTATATCCCAAAACATGAAATTTAAGTAGCGATATGAAATTCCCATACAAGCTTGCCGTTCGCCTGTCCATACACGTTGTCAGAAAACAATAACAAAACTAACACGAGCACATTGCTCTTACCTCGGACGCAGGGGAAACCGCGGTTAGAAACTTATTAAATACAGTTACTTAAGTAACTGTACAATATATTATTTAATAAGTTATAGTTACTTTAGTAATAGTATTAGTTATTAGAATACCCAATCCACATTTTAAGGATTTTTTAAATTTATAAAGTAATACAATTATAATATATATATATTTGAAATGTTGCTGTTATTACTCCTAAAGGTGAAAAATAACTACGTTGACATCGGTTGGACTTCATAAAAACGGAAAACGCTGAGCGTAAATACGAGATACGTCAGAGTATTGACGTCACTAAATCGCAACAGAACTTTCCCGCTTCCACTTCGAAAAATATATATTTTCTTAATGGATCAAATACAAATTATTTGTAAATAATTGTCCTGTTTTTATTCTATACATTTTTTTTTTAAATTAAACAAATGTATATTTATGCACAGGGGCAAACATTTTCTTTATGTAAAAACAACAAACTTCCGAAGCATACAATTAATTCGCATTATTATAGTTTGATTACTACAATAATTTATTACATATTTACTTTAATTACAACATACACAATTATGACATTTATTATGATTACGATGCAGCATGTGCAACGGGCAACTGCTGGCGAACGAAAGACCCTCCGCTTTGTCGAGCGCTGATTTTATAGGATTTTAGTAGTGGGGGTTGACAATTACCCGTGCTGCTTTAAAAATAAAGTGGCCACGCCGTCATATATATTTATTTATTATTATATCATTTAGATCCTTATTGTTTAATAAATTTTTTTTGTGTAAAAAGATAGTTTAACCAACGACCTATATCTTTCAATGATAGTACATGCATCACGTCGTCGAAGTGATTATGATGAATATTTTCATTCCAAAAAATATCCCAAGCATATATATATGTTTCAATATCACAATAAAGAGAACACACTAAAAACAAACTATATGAACTATTTTTGCATGTCTGCATTTCATTATAAATTAACCGACTTCGAACATTACACTCTTTGTTGCGATAAAATACTGCTTTTTTGGAACTGTTGAAATCAATGCGGACATCATATTCTATTGTTGTTTCCAAAAAGAATTTATATACGTGCTTTACACGTTATGCACGTATAAAGCAAACATTTAACAAAGACTCGAGATGACTTTATTCGAAATGAGTTGGATACTTGTACCCTAAGCTTGTAACAGATAAATATTTATTTAAAAAAAAATGTTGTCGAAAGAGATTTCAATAAATAATTTCGAGACATTTGTGTATTATTTTTGAGGTTTATAGTTTTATTATTATAACGTTCCTCATATTAAGTCTATTTTACAAAATATATCTTTTTTATAAGTATTATTTCGTATGAACTATAACGTTAATTAAAAGCTCCACGTAGTTATTTAAATGTTGAAGCTTTGAAAAAAGTATAAATTACTTTCATCACTAGTATTTTATTAAAGTTTATTAGAACTATGAAATATTTCTTTCTATAAAATAAAATTAAAACAAAGAAAAGAATATAAATAAAGAAACAAAATATACTCTAATAAGAATTTGAGCTGAATCTCAAAAAACAGAGTCACATTATTTTAGTTGTTAAAAACATTTGTAAACTAACTTGTTGTTTTATTCGCTGTGAGTAAAATAATCAGAATTCGTGGGTTGGTTCAATGAATTGCGTAAAATAGCGGTCCATTTATTTGTTTGTTATCATTCGAGAATTTTGTGTCGTACTAAAGCCTAAGCCGATACTATATGAAAATATATTTTGAAATGTGTAACCCTTAAAACTTATATTCGTCGTATTATTATTTCAAAATATAGGAACTTTTACAATGAATTGATTTCCATCAAGTCACTCATAAGCACGAGATGCCCACACATCTTAGCTGGATTTTATGAGCATGGCTTCAAAGCCATTCAATTCAGTCCGTTGCAATACTTCGAAGTTTGGTATTCGATCCTACCATTTATACAAAATATGGTTTTTAAGTACTTCATATGAAAATCGTAAAGGCACGGAGCCTCGGTCGCGTACAATACTATAGACAGTAGGACTGTCTTATAAACATCAATCTTGGTACGCAGCTTAAGATCATCCTAAACTCTTTTGCAAAACTTAACAAAATACGCCGCCGCGTAGCTAAAAAGCTACTCTAGAATAGGTACAGAATTTCATATTTTGCAATTATTTAATCATCGCGTATAACGCTCCCAAGATAGCGAAAAGGTATTACTTCCCTCAGATACTTGAAGGGCTTTAATTTCTATAACGGGGCCGAGTAAGGGTAATTTTACGTGCAAATCGCTTTAAGACCTGAGTCTCAGATGGAGAGATCGTAAACCGTTTAGCTCTAAACCGTGATAGGTCGAAGACGCCTTTGTCAGTTCTGACATTGAGACTAATTTGTCTAGGACAGCTCCAACGTTCACGTGACGTGGACATTGAAAATTGTTCTACATTGCAGAATAATTGATTTTAAAGACAAATATATTTATAAAGGATCTGAGCGTTTTCCTACTAAATAGATAAGTCAAAATAAAACAATAGGCGAAGTTATTTACGAAATTTATTGAAACATAGCACTTTTATTTCATAGAATAGGTAGGCGGACGAGCATGTGGGCCACCTAGTGGTAAGTGGTCACCAACGCCCATAAAATGGCAAATGTTAACCATCGCTTACATCGTCAATGCCCCAATAACCTTGGAAACTAAAATATTATGTCCCTTGTGGCTTTAATTACACTGGCTCACTCACCCTTCAAACCGGAACACAACAATACCCAGACGAGCTTGCACAAAGCCCTACCAATCAAAGAATCGTTCCCATCATTTACCTTACGCATACTCGAACCTAATTAAGGCGAATCCCCGCGCCTGCATTGACGCTGCGGTAGTATCACTCATGTCCCTCATTAGCCGAAAGCGGAACTGAGACGTTATTAGGTAGCGTATCTTTGAATACGATATAACAACGTGTTCCTTCTATAAATCTTTATCTATAAATTACACTTTAAAATTAATATTTCTTGCATGAATAGCATAAGGTTTTTTCTTTCAAATACGAACACGTATGTAATACTTATATAATATCCATATCTGCACAAGCAATGCCAATTGGTACAACAATGTTGTTGTACCAACCCAAACCCCTCATGATCAGTTATTGGCCTAGTGCCCAATTTATTCCTATTCTCACTTTCTTGTATAAGTGTGCATTGACTGCTAAATCTATGTACCCTTAAATCACGATACTATTTCAACGAAACAAAATATTTATTATTTCCAGAAATATCAACGTTTACTTTTAAAACGACTTTTTCTATAGTATTACCTTTGTTACCTTTATTCGGCAAACGTGGACAATTAATTGATAAATGACCAAGATTTTTTCGTAGATTTAAAACTAAAATGACCTGCTTTGTTACAATTATAAAAGAACACTGAAGCACTATTCTGAGGGTTACAATTTTTTGTATCGTTCCCGTTAAACTGCTTTGTATTTAAATTAGTGTTGTTTGATGGATAAGCTCTATTATCTTGTTTGACCTTAGGGCTTAGACCTATCATTGTCGCGACTCTGTTGTTTGATCGTTTGAAAATAGTTTATACTTGTTCCGGTTCTTAATACTTTGCTGCTTTAGCACCTAATCTGAACGATTGTCGATTCCATATAATAAACAATCGACAGCCCGCTTCTCCAAAATTTCACAACGATTCAACAAGCTTAATTTTTTGTAATAATAAAAATCTAAGGATTCATTATATTTTACTCGTTTTGACAACATATTGGCCAATAACTCAACATAATCGTCACTACTGGAAAAGGATTCCATTAATTTATTTTTCCATACAGACCATTGAAGGCAAGGATTGGTACCGTGTGTGAGCAACATCTGCCAGCTTAAGCAACGCGTAATAAATAATCTAATCATATCTCCAATGATATAGCTTCCCACATTCATCTACCTTTTTAAGCCAAATTTGAATTGTTTGTCCTTTCATCATTGGATTAAACTCAGGAATGACATTGCCTAACATCGGAAACTTATTGACTTCTGGCTTAACATTTTACTCAGTTAAAAATAAATGGGTTTCACTATTTGCAAAAATAGATTTTCTTACCTGCCTAGTTTCGTTATTCACTGCGCCACTTACGGTCCTCGAAGTGCTACTCCGATCAGATGACCTTCGTCGTCGTTTGGAATGACGCCTGTCGTTCCGCTTACTTTCTGTGCTACGGCTCACTCGATGCTCGTGTTCACGCCCGCGGCTCACTCGATGCTTGTGTTCAGGCCCGCGGCTCACTCGACGCTCGTGTTCACGCATGCCGTTGAGTTTCCGACTTCCTCAACGCTGCTCTTCAGTTCGTGTTTGATCTCTATTCATCCGCTCGCCTCGATCCATGGACTCACTACGCATACTTCGGCATCGTTTGTGTTGTTTCTCTTTATTCGTCCAGTTTTCGTTTAATACGTAATCGCGTCGACGATGTTTATGAATCGACTCCATATCTTGAAGAAAGCGGAAGCGGTTCCATCCAAGACAACTTTCATTAATATATTCGTTTTCCATATTTTATTTTAATTTATTCCAATTAAATGTGGGTGTGTTGCATTTATCCCACTTCTGAGTTGAAAAAACTAGATTATATAATTATAATTTAGCGCGCAATGCTCTTAAGATAATTTATATGTGAATCCGTTTCCCGCCATCAAGAGCTTGTTCTTGCTTACAGATTAAAAATGTAGAATATTATTGTTTAATATGAAAAATGACAGATACTCTTCAGTAATATTTAATAATAATATGTATTATGTTTAATATTACATATTGCAATATTATTGACTCTTATAATATCGTCACAGGAAATATGAATTAATGTAAGGGACAATTTGTCGAAATTGAGTTTTATATACAGTTCGATTGCAAATTTTCCGCTCTATCCAACGGTATATTTAGAATTTCGATATCTTTAAAAATGATGTCCTTTACATCAACTGATTTGGTAGAAAATTATCTTAAAAAGTAATGCAAAGGACGTCTGAGATACCTATCTATTTAAAGAAAAAAATATTTTTGTCCCTTACGTTAAATATTTTAAAGAAGTTACATATTACCTTGTCCTTTACTTTAATTTTGCTATCATTTCTATTCACCAAACGATGTTTACATCACAATTACATGTATTATTAGAACAATTATTAGTTTACGTTAAAATGGACAGGGAATATATTGCTTTCCTTTTCTCTGTATACCGTTGCTACCATGAGTTAGAGTGAGACAGTTGAAAAAAAAAACTTTGAAAATCAGAAAGAAGCCTTCTCAAGTGAGCGATTATTAACAAATTTATTTCGGCCAGAATATAATATTACCTTCCATATTCCAAAGAAAGATAAGTGTAAATTTTGTACAAAGTATGAGAATACAGAGGAGAAGACGTCGAAAGATTTAAAGGAGTATAAAATTCATAAGGGAGAAAAAGGCACTACATATAAACGAACTAAAATACATAGAAACCTAGTAAGTAAAACGGTTTTAACAGCTAGTTTCGATCTGCAAAATGTCCTAAACGGTGTGTTTTTACAAATTAACAGTGTATGAAGCGAGAATCCAGAACTGATACTGTTATACATGGGATTATAAAAACTTTTAGAAAGGCTAACTTTGTTTTGTTTTTGCGTGATCTTATTATTGCTATGCAGACGAAGGCAGTAGTGCCGAAGTCTGTACTTGTTTGCATAAATATTTGGAAAAAGTTGACAGGGGAGGGATTAAATATTGAATATTGCACTGCGACTCATGCAGCGGACAAAACAAAAACAAAGTCATCTTATTTATTTATATTATATCTATGTTTTTTTTATTGTATAGCTAGGCGGACGAGCATATGGGCCCCCTGATGGTAAGTGGTTACCAACGTCCATATAGAATGACATTGTAAGAAATGTTAACCGTCGCTTATATCGCTAATACGCCACCAACCTTGTAATTACACTGGCTCACTCACCCTTAAAACCGGAACACAACAATACAAAGCACTGCTGTTTTGTGGTAGAATGTTTGATGAGTGGGTAGTACCTACCCAGACGAGCTTGCACAAAGCTCTACCGAGTAAGGTTTAACAAACTTCTTAGAAACTTCTATAAATTTGGAAGTTATACAAATAAATCACCTGTTGCCTGACCACATATATATCTATGCCAGTAGATATCATGCACAGTGTTTTCGAACGTGAAGTCCAAAAAGTAATTGTTTGGCATCCTATACAATGGCTTACACTTATGCTAACTGATAGAAAAACATCTCATCCGAATGAAGTGAATGTAATATTTAGCAATAGAAATATTTACTGGAGAAGCGGTTCAAAAAAAATTTAAAAATTAAGGATATCTGAGTTGCTACATTTAAAAAACGTAGATCTAATGGAAGCAAAATATACGATGATATAATATACAGATAAATAGTATAAAATTCCGTTGAAACTTGCAGAGACGAAAACAAAGCAAGACTAAAGAACAAGGTGTTGGAAAAGGTACGTTCAATCGAAATAAAAATAGAACTTTTGACGAAATTTCAAGAAAGTTATATCTAACAAGACTTCATTTTTAGTTACTTAAATACAACCTGAAGAAATTGTGTGAAGATGGAACAATTCCTAAAATGTACCATAAAAACTATCTTACACTTCCATATGATACACAAGTTATTGACACTGTTAGTGAGATCGAAGAAGAAATTGTTGTAAATACAGAAAACTCTACTTTTGGAAATGATCCGACACAAGAAAATGAAAACATTACGTAATTTGACAATATACCTCATAAAAAATTGAAATTGATAAGTAAGAAACCACACCGCAGAAATGAATGAATATTACACCAAACAAATTACACAAAACCTATGAAAATAATAAGTAAAAAACACCAAAGAATTGGAAGAAAATGAGGAAGTAACACATGAAAGAGTTAAGAACATTGTACCAAAGATATAGAAGATGAAAAAAGAGAAAAATATTAACTTAGCAAAGGCGAAAGGAAAGAGAGAGAGGAAGAGGTAAAGGGAAAAAAATAATTCGATCCCGGATTTTTATTACAAAAAAAAAAGATTTATTTTGTCCTTAATGTTCAAAGAACTGTTAACTATAGGGTTTAACTGTAGGGTTCTTGTACTTTTTAAAATATTATTATTTCGATAGATACTTACGTATGAGAAGTACTTTCAAGAGAAGCCTTTGCATTTGTTGTATGGCTGTATTATTATTAAGCATAATTTTTTTGTCAAAACACATTTAATGTTTTAAGTTGGAGAACTGAGAACCATTTGAATGTAAATTCTAAAAGAAATTAAAAATAAAATATGATTATTGAACACACTAAAAAAAATATTTTTATTCGGTTTCATTTTAATGCAGTTTATAGAGAAAATAAGTCGATAGATCCTACAAAAATAATCTCATTGACTTTTGCTGGAAACTACAAATTAACCTTTATTTTTTTAGCTATAAATGTCATTTTCCTTTAAACGCGCCGAATGGCGTAACTCTAATCCCAAATAAATAGTGTTTCTTACATTAATACAATTTACGTTTTCTTAGGACTTATCTTATTTTACATTTTATATTTTCCAAAAAAATTGAGTATAAGGGACATTAAAAAAAAAGAAATTAACGTAAGGGACAGTCGATTTTGGAAACTATAAAGATTAGCTCAATTTCACTAAGCTTATGTTATAGAGCTTAAAATTTAAAGAAACTTTGCCATAGTTGTAATTTCAATAGCATTACAAACAAAAAAATTATAGCACTTTTAAAAAAAAAGAGATCGTTTTTTGGCTCTCCTGAAAAGTTGTGACTTGTCCCATACAGTAATTCATATTTCCAGCGACGCTATACATACATAGAATCGTTACATTACAACTCGTCACATAATCAGAAATTGATATTTTCTGTCGGGATCCAGATAAACACAGATATATACATGCCAACGACTTTTCCAAACTGTTGTGCTCATTTCTTAAAGGCTGGCAACGCACCTGCAAGTCCTCGTGTGTTGTAGATGTCCATGGGCGTCAATTTCCGTCAGGTGAGCCTCTTGCTCGTTTGCCCCCCCCCCCCCCTTTTACATAAAATAATACAACGAATCGATAACTGACTGCTCGTTTGCAATTTTATTTTCTACGATAAAATTTCTAAATGATATAATATAAATTAAACACCAGAAATTAAGCTTCAATCGCCGTTTCTTATACAAGCGGTGATAGAAGCTAAACGATTGAGCGACACTCGAAATATCGCTCTATTTGGTCGGCTTTAATTTAAGCGACTACGTTTGTATAAACTCGTCCCGGCTGCTCTGTCCCGCCCGGAGCATTCGAACGAAATGAAACGGGTGACATTCGATTCAAAATATAATAAAATGTGTATAAAGTTGCAACGTATATGAACGCAGCAAACAACAGGCTCTCACAAAGATCTAATTGATATTTGGTAGTGCTCTGATATTAAAATCGACGGATTGTCCTGTTGACGAGCTTTTAAGCAATATTTTTTTCTATTTCCATAAAGTTATAGACTAAGTTTGATTAAATCTATAACTGTAACAGAGTACTCGTAGTTTTTACTTGCTTTGATATTAATATATTAGTAAAATGAGAAAAATGTTTATAACTTAATAGAAAACAAAATCAACTTACAACATTAAAAAAATCGGAAAACTATAAGGAAAGGAAAATAAATACAGAAATATTTTAATTTTAACGAAAATGATGCTAATTGAAGCCCATAACTTAACATGTTCTTGAATTTAGATTACACTTGTGTATGTACAGATATATAAATAATGTAGTACTTTGTATGTTATAGGTTAGGTGCTACCTAATGTTAACCACCCGTAGACACTGGCGATGTAAGAAATATTTACCGTTCCTTACATCGCCAATGCGCCATCAACCTTAGAAACTAAGATTTTTAAGTCCCCTTGTGCCTTTACGAAATTTATAATTACGCATTGAAACAACACTTTTTTTATACAATAGGTAGGCGGACGAACATGTGGGCCACCTGTTGGTAAGTGGTCACCAACACCCATAGACGTTGGCAAATGTTAACCATCGCTTACATCACCAATGCCCCACTAACCTTGGGAGTAGAGTACATGTCACCTATAAGAATACTGTTTTAAAAATGGTGTTGCAAACGTATATATTTGTATCGCTATAAAATTAATCGGTGTAAAACATCCCCTGGGGAGAGCCTCGGCCTTGCTCTCGCCGCACTCTGCTCCCTTGTGGGTGTGCGGTCTGCTTACTATATATATGCAATTTATTATTACAATATGATATTTTATTATTTTTTAATATATTGATTTAGTATTTTTTTTAAATATAATTTCTAAAAATAACAAAAAAGAATTCATCTTTCACTTTTGTCCAGCGGTCGGCAGCACAGTGGTCGTGGTTTGAGCATAACCATTATTGAATATGTTTTGCACCTTTTTTCTACATTTATTTCCATTTTATTTAATGATAAGCCTGAAGCTATTCTGTAGCTATTCTGTAACAGCTAAACTATATCATTTTGACTTCTCTTGTTCTCTTTGAGTATGAGTTACTTGCATAACAAAAACTGTTTTACCAGGAGTCTCAAAAGAATATGGAAGCCATTAGGGGATTTTAATTATTTTGATGAATCCTAATATGATTGGTATGTGACTAGATAGGGTCCGTCTATGTAGCTTGCGGTGAGGGCGGCATAACGAGCACTGGCCACTTTGAATTATGTACCTATTCATTAATGGTCTTCGCTAATACGCTTGTACCTGAATAAGCAAAGCTTTGTCATCGAATTCAGTTTGGAAATAGATTGATGAACGCATGTTAGTCCAGAAACATATCAACGGTATTTTGTTTCAAACATAAAACATTATTTCAAATAAATACGTAATAAGCAAATATTATTATATTCACATAAAGTGTATCATGGAAATGAAGTTTATTTTCTATCAATATAAATATACAATATAAGCCGAAAAAGTTGCGAAATTACGTGAATTTTAAGGGACCACCCGTTTACCCAAAATTGGACAAGCACAACTGTCTATTCAAGTGTATTTATGTAAATCATTTCATTTCATATCATCGATAATGGAGAGAACCAAAAAAACCACCGCTCGTGTATCTAGCTAGCCTGCACTGAAGAGAATCGGCATTTGGCATTGGCTCCACGGACATTTAAATAGGTACAGGACAGGTAAAAAGATAATATTTTGGTGCATTTACTTTGTTACCAAGCCGTCGTTAGTAGTCTCAAAACGTCGCTGAACAACATGCAAAAAATATATTTCAAACGATAATATAATTACGAATTTTCAAATATTTCCGTGTCAAGCGTACTTAATAATCTTATTAAAGGTTCCATTTAGTAAAGCTATTGCCGTTCCTGAGTTTTAAGCTCGTTCAGTCCAAGCTCCGATTATAATAATTTAAAACAAATAACTTTCAGCTCCACTGTTGAAAATATAGCTTACGTTTGGAATCCTCGAAGATAATTTTCAAAACAGTCTTTGTAAATTCCGCTAAAACTTAACTTATATTTAAAATGTGCTTCTTTTAAAAATTATATTTGATATGTTTGCAAAATGAATTAATCACAAACACAAACGTAACGATTTTTTATAAAATTTTTCAATTAAATAAAAAATTATATTTTTTATTATTTAAAATAGATAGTCAAACTGCCAAATTAGCCGTCTCTAGAATTGCCAATATAAAAAATAATAAACATTCTTACAACGTCAATGCAGCACCAACTTCAATGGAGCTAAGATTAAAGAGTCCTTGTACTATAGTTACAGTGTAACTATAGCTCACTCATTCTACAAAATATGTATATATTTATTCGGGAAGCAAAATTTACATTCATTTTTGAAAACTTTAATTTTAACATTAGCACACATACCAGTCAAGTTACCACTTATATCTGAAAACATAATGAGAGCAGAACAAATATATTATAAATGTATCTTCGTGTACATTTGGAATTTCAATGAAACTCTTCAAATAAGTCTTCAACAATTTATTTCGATGTTCACGTTACAAGGTGCAGTTGTCAAGTAAGTGGTGCTTTGTGTGCGAAACGTCATGTCAAAAAATGTTACGCTTGATGGTTATCGTAAAGCAAATATTTATAATTTGTATCTTGCGTGTATGTTGTTGCTTGGCGTTAACAATAAATAACTAAATAAAAATAAAAATAAATCCATTCAAAGTGGCGAAATTTAAAAATTAAAGATCTAGTTTTTAACAGGCTCTAATACAAACTTCCTAAAGTTTGCAATTGATTTGAAGATAATAAAACAAGTATTGCACAACAAGTTGCCGTTTAAGCTGGCTTGGCGTGGCTATAATGCGTAAATCTTAATCTTAATGATTACGGTTTCAAGCAGCATTTTATTTTATTTTATATAATTATATTTATTCATTTAAAACGTAAAGAAAACTTCCAAATTCCAAATTCTGCCACATGCGTATCCACCAACTCGCATTGGAGCAGCTTGGTGGAATAAGCTCCAATCAAAGGGAGAAGAGGCATTGACCCCGCAGTGCGACCATTACCAGGCTGTTACTGTTTTTTCTTAAAGTATTAATGTTTAGCGGCAGAATATATTATGAAGTGGTGGTGCCCACTCAGACGGAATTACACAAAGCCCTAGCGACAAGAACATGGATAATGGAATAAACCTACATATAATTACATGCAATAATGTATTGAAACAATAAAAATTTAAACAATGAAAATTCTGTTATTGGTGTAAGCATTTTATTCTAGTTTTATAAGCAATGTTTTAAATGAATTATAAATTGAAAGGGCTAAAGTATTATACTTTAATAACTTTATTGTTAGAAATTTAGTTATTACTGCTTCGAAATATCTAACTAGATCTAACTAGATAGTCTTTATCTAACTAGATCTTATATTACTATTATTTGTAATCTATTATTATATTAATAAACTAGTAATTATTACATTTTATGATAGAACCGTGAAAAACTTATAAACGTCGAGTAACGCAATAATAATTGCAAAATATATTAACTAAACATGTAATGTTATAATACGAAACAAAATACGAGCGATGCTCCTGAGCTCTCACTCACAGCCCCCGATAGACTTAGCGTTGCTGTACGAACTTAAAATGTATATAGTGGTATTTGAAGATAATAAAATTACTAGATACTCTTCATACAAGCGCTAGCCCCGTTTTCATTTTATTTAACTTTGTTTAAAATTTATCAACTGCTGTTACAAAATATAACTTTTGTTAATAAATACAAAATATGGTAGTCTGGACTGATTGCCCAACTTTTATAGATAAACACCGCACGCTAAAGTACGACATTATGAACACGTATAAAATATAATCATTATAACATAAAATTACTGCTGAATGTGTAAATAATTTTAATATAGGTACTCTAAAACACCAAATACAAGTTTTGTATAAATTTATTAAATAATTCAATGTTAGAAAACCAATTTAAAAAACAGAAATTAAACCTTAAATTAAATCAACGCGATAGAAGTACGATATTCTTAAGGTGAGCCAATGACACAGGTTCAAAGGTAATAAAGTTGGCTCATAATATTTCAAATTAATATTGGGTTTCATAGTGATATCAGATAGTCAGATACTCATTAGAGACACTTCAATCATGTGTCAAGGTTACTTCCTACGAAACAGTTAATAATATTGTATTCAGGTGATAGTAAAAAAAGCGTGGCAGTAATTACCTTATTTGTTAGTTAGAAACCTATTGAAATAATTATCAAATATTCTATTTACTAGAAAAACACACCAAGAATATTCAAAACTGTTTGATGTTTTAGATAGATTAAAAAAATTATATAATTGAACAATAATAATAATAAGGTCCTCCAGACCGATTTCGGCCACGGCGGCCAATCTCAAGAGAGATTAGACAACTGCGCAGGATATTATAGTGCACAAGTGTGTGCGCAAACACAGGTGCACTCTCTTTTCCTTAGCTCTCATAATCCGATGGGACGGCAATCCGACACGACCGGAAAGAGTTCAGGCGCAGGACCAACGGCTGTGTGTGTCGGTGCATACAAAAATGGGTAGAAGTAAACAACGAATTCAACATCGTCAAGACTGACATAGAATAATTGTGTTGAGAAAATGCATACCTTTTATTTCTCATATTTACAGTGCAATGTTCATCTAATGGTATTTCTCAAGTGACGTCTTCACCTTAACATCCAGCTCGCAATGGTCAAGTCAAAAGTTTCATGCAGATCGTTAAAATCTAAAGGTCAAAATCTGTCTCTACACTCACACGACATTAGAATCTCATCTCTACTCCTCATCATCATGACTACTCAAGTAACTATAATAATGTTGAATAAAGTGACTTTAATTAAAACCATTCGTTTGCAGGATTTTTATTACAGTGAACACTTCAAAATTATATTATATTTTTAAATTAACTTATGAGTGAAACATAATGTTTTATGTTATGGAAAATAAAAATTGTGCGGTCAGGTGTCCTCGTTAGGAACGAAGTTCTTTGCGACATTTTTACGACTCAAAACGTGTTTTAAAATAAAGTTTTAAATTGATATTACTGTATTTTTGTCACACCAAAAATCGACTCTACATTCTTTATGCAACTCTCTCTAATCAACGATTAAGAAGCGATTTAATTATATAAAGTAAATTAACCTTTTTTTATAATAATAGCAATCCCCATTTTAAGAGATTTACTAATGTTTTAATAATATTTTAGTAATAATTCACCCTCTTCCCTCTAATTAAACAAAGTTTATAATGGGAATTGTAACAATAGCCCAAGGTTCGGACCTAGGACTAACATGCGGCACGTAAGCTCCTCCTTATATGGTTTTGTATTACTTTTTTATTTTTAAGAACATTAGGTAAGTATTAAAAAAAATTATTTTGATTGTTTGCTTATATATAATTATTTAATATAAAAAAAGATCTACAATAGTTAGGCGCACTATACAGTTCACACTCTATCGATTGGGGTTAAAAAATCGGCATAGGTCCTTCCTCCAGCAGCGCTCGCGCAGTACTGAATTCGAACGCCCAACGCATTGCATTTTATAGCATTTTAGAGGTAGACATAACGCTAACTCGTTATGTGACATTTCTGCAATTTCGCTCTACTGTAAGCCGCATAAAAGATCTTTGTACGAAAAAAGTGGTTTGATTGATTTAGTAAAATATTATGTATTTATTTAATGTCACTGTATGTATTAGCAGAAAGGAGATTTATCTTTTAATACAAACATTATAGTGACAAACGACTCTTTGGTGAACTTTAGTTTGTTCAATGTAAACATTTAACTAAACCAATGTCTTGTTGTTCTTTGCGAATTTCTGATGATTTGATAAGCTTAAAAACATAGCAATTGCCAGTTACATATTGCCATTCCAGTTTTAATGGATAATATATAAATTAACAAGCTTTTATTTCAAGTCACTTGATCAAATTTAGAAACTAAAGTTTATATCTATGTACCGGTTGTGTGTAACTTCAGGGCAATGCTATAATATTGTACCATGGAGTTGATCTTGTGATGGAGCCGACAGTTACCCACACATACTTCTCGTCTACTCAACATAACATTATATTTGGGCTCGTTTAAGTAAATGACTACAATATAAATTTGTTGTTTATAAGATTTCACTATATAAAATCTTTTAATAATAATAATTGTAAATATCTGTATTGCACACACAAACAAAATAAAAAATAAAACAGTAAAAATTTAAAACTAAGTTGTAACAAGACTGTCCCTGATATTATTTATCAAAAATTAATCGTAATATGTAACTTAAAACAATAATGGTATGTTTTCTTAAATATTTTTTATCAATCTTTATTAATAAATCACAATAAAACAGTAACAGTTATAAAATATTTTGCATGAGAATTGAATGAATATTGTTCTCACCAAATAAAGAAGTTGAAAGGTCAGTACGTCAACAAATAAGTACACAATTGGTTGGATTGGTTCATCTATGATTCTAAACAGAACAGAAACGCGTGGTGCTCTCGAAAATTCTGTTGCAATGTTTTTGTCACGCAAACCTTGCGTCGAAAAGTACCTGAGCCATTTTATAATACACTAGCTGTGCCCGCAGTTTCATCCGCATGTAACTTTAAGAAATCTAAAAGCAGTTTTATAATACTTCAGTATATTATACACCATTTTTAGTTTGATTATCGTGGGATATTAGTATTTATTGGTATTAACCGCACCCGGATCTAGAAAGGGCAACATACAATAATTGGCCATGAGAAAAACTGCATTCCCTTAAATATATTCTAACGTACTTAAATGTCTTACCCTGTGCTTTGTTTATTGTTTCTGCAAACGATATGATAAACAAAAAGAAAGGTAAATCTGTGTATTTAAATAAAAAGTATTTATTATCACCTAACCGACTAAGTATAAATTTAACAAAACAATTAGAAAAAACGATATGCGGTGAAGAAACGAAATACCTACCTAACTTATAAACTTTAACTTAAAAAGTAATTTACTAAAAAATATTTAAGTATGGGCATTTTTAAAGAACCTACCCGACTACCTGTTGAAATACGTCAAAACTTTAAAAATTAAAACTGTCTATGATCTTATCTCAATATTTTTTTATAAGAATTAATGCCATGTTAGTATAAACGACTTAAAATAATGCATTATTTTAAAAACCAAAGAAATATAAAAGTCTGATAATCGGTAGTGAAATAAAGAAATAAATTTGAGTCATTAAAAAAATTAGAATTACGTACTTTTAGTAAAGAAAATAAATATAGGTATTTAGAAAATAAATATAGGTAGGTTCAGGCGCAGGACCAACGGCTTAACGTGCTTTCCTAGGCACGGGAGTGTACACACTTCCAACTTCCAGACTCCGGGCTGCTACTGGGATATACGGGAATTTTCTGACAGAAAATCTCAATAACATTTTATTGGCCTAATCTGGGATTTGAACTCAAGACCATCGTGTCTGCGGCCTTACATGTAGCCACTAGACCAACGAGGCAGTCAAAATAATAATTCCAATCATTGAGTTCCTACGCATTGAATATGACATACAAATACAAACAGCAAAATTTCATTTGATTTGCATTTAACATTTGCTCTTAAACGAACTGAATTCGCGTGTGGACTAACCGAAACCGCATAATCGTAGAAAATCAATGGCTAATGTTCAATTAGTGTCACAAACGTTACACAAATTTCATCAACCGTTAGAAGTTTAGTCCATAGATATACTTGCTCTGAGCTGTACAATTGTAAACACTTAACATTTGTGCTGTTAATGTACAGTGTTCTGTGAGGTAGGTATATTCGTGTAGTTAAAACAAAGTTGCTCATTCCTAGTACGTACACGTGGAACAAGTGCGTACTCATAGCGTATAGCTAAAATTAGTGAAATATGTTTTATGCATCATCCACATGTCGGAATGCATTTAATGTTTTAAAAAATGAACGCATATTTACTATAACCGTGAGCTATCACTCATTTGTCGATCGTTAACGATGTCACTCATAATGCAGGTTATGTAAAGTCAGTATCTTAGAATGGCAGTGATATTGTGACCTATTATAGTACACAATGAAGCCAGTTAAATTATTTTTATGAACATCAAGTGTATGATTGGTGCATGTAACGTATTGAAGTTTTCTTTGATGTAGGTAAGGGGGTTCCTCTTTTATAAATTGTCGATGGATACTCTGTTTACCGCTCCGATGAAAGATTAAAATGACTATTGCATTACTCACAAGCAAATAGTTACCTACCAGAAAAACATATTCCCAATAGGTCGCTATTCATTTTATAAAAACCTACAAATATAGTGAAATACTGCGATCTGTATAAAATGTATAATAAAAATTATAATGTATTTATATGTTCACGACGTTGAGTTTGTCTCTTTTAGACGTCATCAGAAGTAAACAAATCAATTAATTTCCAACATCGTTTTTATATTCAATATTTATTTATCGTTGGGTCAAATTAGATGTGGTTGAATAAAATTACCTGTAATAGCCGTGTCCTCCGACGGGCTGTAGCAAGGTGGTGCCACGCTGGCCTCTGTCGGGCTGCAGGGAGGCGGACCATCATGACGCTGGTTGCCTTTCTTCACCATATAGCAGCGCGGCATCGCGGCCAACGCTGTAACATAAAATTTCATTAACACGACGAAACATTTATAAATTTTTATAACATGCGTCATGTCTTCGTTGAAAATAAATAAATTATAATCTAATTAATAGTTCAGGGCGATACGATCGGACCAGTCTTGTTATTAGGTTTTACTTGTTCCATTTTTAATATTAAATTGTGATTGTCAGTCTCAATCCAATAGTTGTAATATATGTTTTGTTCTTAATTATTAAGTAAAAGGTTGTTTTATGATTAAAGCAAGTTAACTTTTTGATTTCAAGTTTGTTTGATTTTGTCCAGCTCTTTAAAATATGCTTACTGTTTTGATTAAACTAAAGAAAAACCATTGTCAATCCCCTTAACCCATTGATAATAAAATAATATGCAATAGTAAATGACTAGTGAATGTAAATTATTTTTAATAACTTGGTGGTAGGGGTTTGTGCAAGCTCGTCTGGGTAGGTACCACCGACTCATCAGATATTCTACCGCAAAACAGCAGTATTTGGTATTGTTGTGTTCCGGCTTGAAGGGTGAGAGAGCCAGTATAATTACAGGCACAAGGGACAACATCTTAGTTCCCAAGGTTGGTGGCGCATTGACGATGTAAGCAATGGTTAATATCTCTAATCCCTCTCCCATACACAATGCCGATGTCTATGGGCGTTGGTGACCACTTACCATCAGGTGGCCCATATGCTCGTCCGCCTACATGTGCTGTAAAAATTAATAATAATTAATATTGTATATATATTAATTGGGCCATCTGTTGATAAGAGGTCACTACAGTCCTTAGATGCTTACGACATTAGTTCTATAAGACTAACCATTTCTTACATGCATCACCAATTCTGGAAATCAAGATAATGTGTCGCTTGTGCCTATAATTACACTGGCTCACACTTCAAACTAGAACACAACAATACTAAGTAGTAAAATATATATATATATATATATATATATATATATATATGTGAGCGGTGGTTCAACCTACATTCGTCCCACATTAAGAGAAGCCGCGGCGCAACCGTTGCTCTGTTATCGCAGCATTGCCCACCACCATGACTATATTTGTTGTGTGAGTTTCACTTTTGCAATAACTCTTTAGATATTCATTTAAATTATATAGTTTATGAGACAAATATATTCGTGAATTTTCGTAGGGATCTCTATTATTTTTAATGAAATACAAGCGTATTGTAGCTTTCTGTGAGTTAGGAAGAAATAATTTATTCGTATTTTAAATACATTTAATTTAAAAGACACACACGCATTTGCAGGAACGGGTGCATGCGCACATTAGATTGTAGTCTCAAAACTAAATCACTACTTATATTATTATTATCTTAATTTTAATTAAACTAGTTTTACTTTATCTTAACTTTTTAATACATGATAAATTTTAACTATTTGTGTATTCCTATTTCGTATTTATTTACGAATAAAATAATGTGTAATGTAATAAATTTTATTTACAAGCTGTTGGATTACCTAATAAATAAATAAATACGTGTTACGTGGCGTCCATATATACACGCTTACAAAAAAAGTTAAAGAGCCATTGCAACGAATGCAGGGCATAAGTATTATATAAAAGCTACTTCAGCAAGAGCTTATGCAGATTAAAACGTTGACAAAGTTATCAACGGGTTAATATTCGCACTGATTTAAAATTCATCGCGTGTCTTTATTTCATATAATTGACTGAAACTCAATATAAAAAACATACAAAGAATTACGTAAACGAGATGTACGTAAAAATAACCCCTAAAAGTATTTCCTATTACAGCGTATGAATTGGTTGGAATAAAAAAATTAGAAGCCAATTAAATGTAAAAATTCGTTGCTAAAATTTCGTTACAAAATTTTCATGAACGTTCGGTAGTTATTTTAAATGTCATTGGTAATTACCGTATTAATTATAATTAGTAAATAAACTAAATTAATGTTTCTAAAGCTTAATCACAATATTTGAATTACCTTTGCTCTTTGGTCACCTGCACGTTCAAAACATTGATAATATTAAACAATAGGTGATATTTGTGGCTCTAGGTGCTCGTATGCAAGCGTACATAGGGTTGTTCGTTTTTGTTAATAGCGGGAGCGAAATGTCGCTTTGTGCGTGTAACATGCATTTTTTTGGTTTTGCACAGATAAATGAAAAAATATCCGAAGTATTAAAGTTTTCGTATCAGTTATTTCGTACATATACATTTTCATCGCAAATAATGTTGAAGTATTGATTGTTTTAGATAATTTATGTTACTGGAGCCCTGACGGCCCGGTGGCACGAAGACGTAAATTTTAAATTCTTAATCGATGATTCCGAGTTCAAATCCAGACAAGAAAACTTTCATGTGCATCAATTACAAACAATTCATCTCATGCCGGGCGGTAAAGGAATACATCGTGAAGAAACTTGCATGTAGCGAATGAAAATCTGCCACGTGTATCCACCAACACGCATTCGAGCAGCGTGCTGGAATAAGCTGCAATACTTCTCCTCAAAAAGCCTCGGCTGTGTAACAGGATATTGTACCTGATCGCCGACGATTTTGTTCCATGGTACCACTGTCCCACAATATTGAGGGAATTTGGTGTCCACCTTTGTTGCCTGCACTGCAAGATTATCTACCTCTGCCGATTAGCCATTGTGCCCAAAATCCGGTTAAGACAACATTTTGATTAGGATGTTTTTGTAGCAATATTTGGGATATTGTGATCAATTGTTTTACAACGTATAATAATAAATTAAAGTTTCGTTTTACGCTGACCTCAAAAACTCTATGAGGACTTACATTCTGTCTTCGCTAATCGATATATTGATTCACAAACAGGGTTTATAATTTATGAATGTTCAGTGCAAAGTAGTTAATCCTTTGACGATATTCATCGATCCAGTCAGAAGCCTTGCCTCATGAGAGCTGGCATGGAGAGCACTGTATTAATCGATAAAGTTAAATGATATGATGCAACGTGGAATGGTTTCTCTCAAACAGTTTTAAGCGAAAGTCAACGAAACTATAATATGTACAACTACTTTAGACTTTATAAGTCAGTAACTGTCACTAAAGTATTTATATGCAAAATAATTGACTTCATCAATACTAAATTGATGAAATGAAAATAAAAGATACTGTCTACACGTCATATTTAAACAGGATTTAGGTAAAGATTAAGGATATCGTCAAGCGTTTATGATGATATATAATTAAAGTTAATCCTTCTCAAATGATTTATAAGATTATAAAATATACATTTTTAATATCTTTAAAGTACGAGTGTTTTGAAAAATACATATATTTATGTATTTTTCAAAACACTCGTATTTTAAAAATATTAAGACGAAAATAATTATTGAAAACATTACATTATATACATCGTGTATGAGGCGATTTATGGTAGCGTCAGTCGTCTATACTAACGAGCGAATCATTCAAAGGATTAAAATATCATACGAGTTGTTTCATTAAAATTTTAAAATATATTAAACATGAGAAGATTAAAAAATATTGCCAATTTTCATCGAATTTTTCCGAAGTATTTAGTTTTTTCTATGCTTTGAAACCTTAATGAAATCTCGGGGCCCGGGAGTGAGCTGTCATCGTCTAAATATTTGTTCATCAGAAGGCCTTTAAGTGCATCTCCAGGCAACCGATAACTTTCGATCGACAACAAGTGCCGTTTCTCTTTTTCTGTCCCTTTGTCCTCTTGAAAGTTAATTTGCTACAAATTCGTGTTCCGTTTCCGTCGGTCTTTTGTTTGTTGACGTGTATCCCATTTTTTTGTGCCTTGTTTCATTTAACTCAACTTCAATTCGAGGTCTCAAAGCTGAATATCATCATTTTCTAAAATCTAATTGAATTTCAAACAATAGCTGGACAAGAAATTCACACCTTATTAAAAATATTTTACCGTTACGTTACATTAAGTTATGGCTTTGTTTTTAAGAATTATGCCGTCTGCGAAGTAAAAGACTGCACTGATATAATGGAGAATCTCATTTAATGACTTCCAGGAATAAATGCTTATCGAAAATAATTAATACTCTCTTGGGATAATTAAATATACGAATATAGGTACCAGTCTGTACTCGCTATTACTCGACAGTGGCGGATTTCATACGAAACAAGCTAGGATATTAACTTCGCGAGACTTGTTATTTATATTTAGTAGAATATGTGTGTTCGAGTCTTTTAAGTTTGCATAACATTCGTATTATTTATTTCGTTATATTATCATTTAAGTTTATAGTAATTATAACGTATCCAGCAAATTTATTGAGAGCATATTTGTATACAAATCTGCCGGTTTTCATGGAAAATAAGTCAATATTCTAAACCAATACACAAAAACGTTTATTGCAATCATAATAAATATTTGTGGATAGTGTTTAGCAAACATAATAATTGTATAGGTTGTTGAATTGCAGTGAAATCGAAATACTAAATATTTCCTAGATAAACTATTGAGGTAACTGGTAACAATGACAGGTATGGCCTTAGCATTTGACGACCTTTATTTATCTTTCATAACGCTGACTTGAAACGAACTTTGCCATTAGAAATAAAATGTTTTGAAAAAAGCTACATACTTTTCAATTAATCAATTGTTAGGTGTTCAACTTTTAATACTAAATTCGTGGGTAGATTTATTGTCAGCGCCCTATAAAAGCAGCGCGAGTAACGTACGCCAAGCATTATTCTTCTGCAATTCAGTCGTAAGCGATAGCTCTGTCTGTTTATTATTGATTCCTTTGTTCTATTTTTGTGTGTACATTGTACATATCAATATAAGTTTACTTTATTGTTGTATAGTGGTTTTGATTAATCTTTTTAAGAAACCTATTTCCATTGACATTTCTAAGATCAGATGTGGGATCGGAACCTCATATGTTCTGATCCGCTCTGCTACCTGTGGTAACGTATTATACGATGGAAAGGATCTGTTCGACTAACGTCGTTGGAGGAATAAAGCATTACATCCACGCGGGACGCCGCCGCGACCGCGTGTAAGTGATCATGACTACGGTGGAGCATCTTGACTCTGCGGCCGTGTCTTCGCCGGGGCATGAGTGCTGCCATGAGCCGCGGTGCTGCGTCGACGATATGAGTGTTGGGTGCGAGGAAGTACATCGCGTTGAAGTTCAATGGTAATGTAAATGGAGTTCGTGACATGGCGTGCAAGTTTAAAACATAAAGGTCAGTCTTTCAAATTCCATTATGATTCAGGTGCTGAGAATTATCTTATTAAAGAAAGTGTTTCTTGTAAGTTTGTCACATTAAGAGGTTATTAGTCAGTCAAGTGTTCTCAGCACTGTTCAAATATTTTGTATTTTTGAGATTGATAATAATTTAATTGAAATTTTATTGTATGTTTTGCCGGATATGTCTTTATACGCGTAGTGATATCATGACGGGGCGCGAAATATTGTCGCAGGGATTTAGTGTTAATATGATTGCGAAACAATTTAAAATTTCTAAAGTTCATGACGTAAATAATTATTCCTCACATGTACTCTCAGCTAATTTAGAATGTTTCATCCCTTAGTAATGAATACCGGCTCTTATGAATGATTTTACCGTTATTGATACTGAAGTGTCCCTAACTTATAAAGCAGAAATTGTTACTGCGTTGATTCGTTTTTCGAAATATTTTATTACTGGTTTGGAACAAACTCGCGTAGCGGGTGAACGTGTGATTCGGTTAATTAATCCTAAATAGTTAGTCCTTTTGGTTGAGATTGATGTTAATTATGAAGTTCAAAATTAAAAGTTGTGGTAGAAACTCGAGTAAGGGGGTCTGTAGAGACCATATGTGTGCTTACCAGGGGGTGACACACGGCGATCCAAGGGAATCGACCCATGCGTTGGATGTGAGCAATGCGATTACTGATCGGCTGGACAGCCGGGGCGGCAGATGTCTTACTCGGGAGTTTCTAGAGTCTGGATTTACGAAAGCTGCGTAATGTTGTACAGAGTCGTTTTGCAATTTAGTCCGAACGACTGTGATATGTGGTTCTGGCTGTTAGCATAAAAAAAAAATTATATCCCCTATTGTCTAGTTTGATGTCTTTGTACTTTCCCCTAAAATATAGTGTGGTCAGGAGTGACCGAGCTAAGTGATACTGTGTGACAAACAATGTTTCAGAGTAACACACGAGGCTGGTACTTCAGTGCTTCGGGTGCGATACATCAGTCTGCGCACAACTGGTGCTGCTGGCTGAACGACCGCCGGTCAGCTTTCTCCAGCCTGCCGGACGTAGAGCTGGTGACAGAGTGTCACGAGCGTGCAGCCGTGGTCGTCTGTCAAGAATGAGCGTGCGGCTTGCGTGGCGCGTGGTGCTGATGGCTGAGCGTCACGAGCGCGCAGGCGCGCTCACCTTCAGTGCGCGTACGGTGCGTGCGGCTCGTGTGGCGCGCGATGCTGGTGGTGGAGCATCATGAGCGCACAGGCGTGTTCACCTGATCGAGTCTACGTATGGCGCGCACGGCGCGTGGTGCTGGTGGCCGAGCGTTATGAGAGCGCAGGCGTGCTTATGTCGGAACCACTCCGGTTCTACGATCGCTGGTCCGAGACATTGCGCTGAGCGACTCTCATCCGAACCGAGAAGCCCTGCAGACTCTGAGAAGACAGAGGGTCTCTGAACTGCTCGCTGCCAACCAGCAACGCCAGGACGCCTACGTTAATGAAGGTCGTCGACAGCCCCGTGCTTTTTCTGTTGGCAGTTTCGTGTTCGTCAGCAAAGGTTCACAATGTACCGGCAAACTAGATTCCGGGATGCGAGGTCCGTACAAAGTTTTCCGGGCATTGCCTCACCACCGTTACGAGCTTGAGTTATTGGCAGGCTCATATGGAAAGAAGACTCAGAGCGCCGCAGAACATATGGTTCAGTGGCGGGGTGAGTGGACCCCGGATACATGCGAGGCATTCTTCGGGACTGGTGAGTGAGCGGTGTTGTCCTGGTGTCCGTGAGTGGCAGCCAGAGTGTCACGCAGGTGACTTTTGTGTTGTTTACCTGATACCCTTGAGGGGTAGTCAGAACGTCACCTAGGTGAGCATGTGTGTGTTTACCTGGTACCCTTGCGGGGCAGCCAGAACGTCACGGAGGTGACCTTGTGTGTGTTGTCCTGATACTCCTCAATGCGGAGGTTTATCAGAGGGCCTCGGAAGTGGCTTCTTGATTTGTTGTTACTTATGTGTTGTCCTGGCGGAAGCCAGAGGGCCACTTTCGAGAGCTTCTTAGTTTTACTGTTGCTCATACTATGTTTGCCGACATCGTTCATGAGTAGAGCTCCTCATTGACGATGCCTTCTTGCTTTGGTTACCCTTTGTAAGGGGATTGCTTGAGTGCACGCTTGCGGTCCGTTTGCATTGAGTATCCAAAGCCAAAATAATACATCTCTACAATGTTGTTTTAACATTTCAGAAGAGAATGATGTTGATGAGGAACCATCAAGTGAGGATGGACTACAAAGAGACCCTGCTGCAGAAATCCAAGCTGACGAGGCCGTTCAGCTGTCAGGAACGGCCGTGTTAGGTGTTCAACTTTTAATACTAAATTCGTGGGTAGATTTATTGTCAGCGCCCTATAAAAGCAGCGCGAGTAACGTACGCCAAGCATTATTCTTCTGCAATTCGGTCGTAAGCGATAGCTCTGTCTGTTTATTATTGATTCCTTTGTTCTATTTTTGTGTGTACATTGTACATATCAATATAAGTTTACTTTATTGTTGTATAGTGGTTTTGATTAATCTTTTTAAGAAACCTATTTCCATTGACATTTCTAAGACAATTTTAATCAAATCTTTGAATTACTTTTTTAAGAAGTATAGTCTTCAATTATAGTCTACAATAAACATTGTTAAATATCTAAAAAAGTAGTATGAGTTACATCTCAATTCAGAGATTAAGTTCACATTTATGGTAACATGCCGAAAACTCATTATGGACTGAGCAGTGGCCTGTAGAAGTTATTGATGCCTACTAAATAAGTGACAAGTAGAAGTTATTGATGCCTAATAAATAAATATGTATTCATAATGACATCTAAAATATATGACTTTACATATTGAATAATATATTTGTATTGACTAATTGATTTGAAATGTAACATTAATTAGTGAGCATATGGAAGTGGCTCTAAATCAGCGTCAGTCTCGAATCGAATAGCAGAATTGAGTCTAATTTTCAAATCGTCCCTGCATTTGATCACTTCAAACAAGGGCTTAACGGCGGCTATTAGCTAACGGCTTTACAGCTAAGCATCAAGTGCTATTCATTTCATTCCATTCACAGAAATATTTGAAGCTTCAAATATTTGAAATGCATACTCGTAAATAAATTCATCCAACTATTGAGGTAGTAATCTAACTTTAATAAAGGCATGTTTAAAAATGATGACATAAATCAAAAGTAGTTAGAACTTTTTATTTTTGTTATAATATGGGTCGGCGGACGCCCCTGTGAGCCACCTGTTGGTAAGTGGTCAGCACTGCCCATAGATTGTAGATGTCAGAAATAATAACCATTTACCTACCTACCTACCAACCTTACATCACCAATGCGCCACCAACCTTGATAACTATGATGTTATATCACTTGTGCCTATAGTTACACTGACTATATATCTGATGAGTGGAAGGTACCTACCCGACGATCGAGATGATCTTGTAAAACCACCAAGTAATGTACCAAATCATACGAAAAATATAATAATGAATTGGTTAATGTAGCTCATCAGTTCGCTCTAACTTTCATTAATTAAAAGCGAAAACGCCATAGGCATAGACATCCTGCAGTACGCGTGTCGTACACAGAGGGAACGCTAATAATGGATTATTCTGGACCATCATTGAATGTCAAAACAATCCGTACGAAATACGTACTCGTAGGTGCAGAAATTGCAATCCTGTAGTGCTGTATTAAACATTCCCTGTTGGGCTTTCCAGATCTCACACTACGTACTAATTGTAATTACGGTTATCGGTCGGAGTGAAAGCAATCTTAATAATCTTGATGCTCTCATATTAAATAATAAGCTAATAATAGTTCGTAAACAAATAAAAATGTTATTATAATTATGTAAAGGAGAGTCAGAGGATTTACACCTTTTGTATTGGAGATTTATTTGAAAAAGTTATTCTTAGCAAGTTCATCCTTATAAAAACATTTTTATCTATAATTGTATAGACATGAAATAATCTGAAGAAAATATCGCCATAAGAAAATCTTAAGCAAAGCTTAGCAAAAATTGGAAATTTGTTTTTATATTTTCACTCGGAGGTAGGGCTTTGTGCAAGCTCGTCTGAGTAGGTACCACCCACTCATCAGATATTCTACAGCAAAATAGCAGTACTTTGTATTTTTGTATTCCTATTTTAAGAGTGAGTGAGCCAGTGTATTTACGTGCACAAGGGACATAACATCGTAGTTCCCAAGGTTGGCGGCGCATTAGCGAAAATATGCGATGGTTAACACAATACCATTGGTTCTTACAATACCATTGTCTATGGGCGTTGGTGACCACTTATCATCAGGTGGCCCAAACGCTCGTCCGCCTACCTATACAATCAAAAAAATAAAAATAAAATATTAATGTATTTAAGAAAATGTTTCACGTCTTATATATAACAATTATAACAATATAGTAATTAAAATGAATATTAGCTTAAGCTTCGTATTATGAAGTTAAATCCAACATAAAATTTTAAACTAACACAATAAAAGTTGATGACGTAAACCATACGTGGAAAACATTTGCGTCATAATTATCTTTTAGCGGAAACTCGAAGCGAGCCAGAAGGTACCACAACAGTCAACTGTCATTTTAGTACCCTCACTCAACATTCTTAAAATACTTATTTTTACCTACATCATGTAGGCTGAATATACTTTTATGCAAAAACAAAAAGATCACAAAAAAAAACATTGTTAGAACAATGTAGATTAAACTTATACTTTAGTTTTTATTAAAAAATAATTATGTATGAAAATTTAAATATGATAGTATTTAAATTTTCATACATAATAATTTTTATACATGGTCATTTTAATTATGCGCTGAGAACATTTTTGTGTGTGCTAAGTAGTATAATAGTTTTTGTCATAAATCATAACAAACAGTTACGATGTTGTCATGGCTGTGACAGCCGAAATGGCCCAGTGGTAAGAACACGTGAATCATAACCGATGACTGTGGGTTCAAACCCGGGCAAGCACCACTCAATTTCATGTGCTTAATTTGTGATTATAATTCTTCGCGTGCTTGACGGTGAAGGAAACCTGCATGTGTCAAATTTCACTGAAATTCTGTCACATGTGTATTCCGCCTACCCTCATTGGTGCAGCGTGGTGGAATAAGCTCCAAAACCTTCTCCTCAAAAGAGGAGAAGAGGCCTAAGCCCAGCAGTGGGACATTCATAGGCTGTTACTTACTTGGCTATGATTGTAAAATATAAACATCTAAGTGCATATCTATCATGCCTCGGAGAAACGATAGGTAAAGCTCTCGTTTTACGTAATCACATACACCTGGTATTCAATTTTAGGAGTAGTTGGGGAGATTATTCTAACCCAATGGACTAATATTTGCTCTTCAACGCGCAGTCGTATTATGAGGGGATGAGGGGATGATGATACTACTCATTCGTTTTGTTTTATCTAGATAGATTATCTGAATTTACAATCTAAAGATAATTACTGTAAAAAAAGGCTTAATTAAGGCTTTGTAAAGTATTGTTGCCATAGTAACGCCTCGATATTATTTATTATTTTAATTTTTCATATTCATATTTCACTTTAATCAAATTATGTTCGGTTCAAATTTAATTATGGTCTGAATTGCACCGAATTATAATACAAAAGCTTTTCTGCACCAAATTATAATACAATATTTTGTTAATATAATTAAAATAATACTTAATATCTTTGCGTCATACATCATATAAATCGCAATAGACTTAAAAATTTACAGGTATACATTTAAATAAACTATATTTTTATGTTTATAGGTAATTATTTAAAAAGAGGTTTACAAATATCTACACCTAACGGTAGACCGACGCGTCAAGTTAAATAGCCTCCCGTTATTTAAATACGAGCCTTACTGTTTAGCGGGTATGTTCGTTTTGCTACGAAGCTTTGGTGGAAATCGTGTCTCAAGAAGGGTGTCGGGGTTGAAAACATCCCAATTTTTTAACTTTTATTTCTATAGAGCTGTAATTTTAAGATGTCTCGTATGACACATGCATCAAACAAATATTTATGTAATTGGTTTCCTGTTTCTACGGTGTACAAAGCACAAAGATGTCGAATGTCAATATATTGAATCGATTATTATATACAGCTGGTATATTACTTATGGTTCTTAGGTTTTTAATAAAAAGGAAACACACAATGCCGCACCCTTAAGGTCGTTATAATTAAGATACGTACTACGTACTCGTAATACGGATATTTTCATTATTTAAAATTTATATATATTTTGGAACCAATATATTTTAAAATTTGAAACAATGCATGTAAAAACAAATGAATTATGTATGTATGTTATATGTATTTGAATGTTTTAATATTATCACATTATTTTTTGATTAAAATTCAAATTTGTATAATATAATCTTTCAAATTCTTTTACACCATTTTGTTATCATCTTAATAAGTTAAGTAATATATAAAATTTTAACTAAATATATAGAGACATTTAGTTCATACTAATAACATTTAAAAAAGACGAAGTAATATATCTTATATTCAAATATAATGTAGTTATATTTAATTTATATTAGCATAATTAATGACTAACTATTAACTCAAAAAAACACCCATAGAGACGCTTTAGTTTCTTAAAAGAAACACCTTATTTCGCGTGACTTTAATATGAATGTAGTCAAGAATTTGAAATATTTCGTACCCTATGTATATGAAACGACTACCAGATGAATTCTGCGAAAAGCCCGGCGTCAGCTAGTTTTAAATGAAGTCTATTAATACATTTCCTTTCTTGAATATAAAAATAGAATAAAACAAAGAGTGGATTTTTAATTCGACTACGATTTCAAGAATGTGTAATCCTATACAAATTTGTTGTTAAAGATAGTTTGATAGAGTTCTTCTTCTTGTTATGAATTTTCAAAGATATTTTATAGAAGACCATTCGTCTGATTGAATTGGATATGAGAGATTGAATTCTGAGAATCGCAGGGGGAACGTGAATACCGCTCAATTCTTAGTCAACTATTAAAAGTACAGAACTCCTGCGAGCGATATAGCTGTTATCACACTTAAATAATGTACTGAGTATTTGTTGCACGTCTAAGCGCCAGAATACACAGCTATTACACAAACTATTATGTTTAGAAATATCTGCGTCTATATTAAGGTTTAACGGTAACTCAAAAACTAACAATAGATTACTACGTGTGTGGATGTGTATCAGTGAATTTGTATGTGTTCTCACATGAATGTTGTCATTGCGTAATTCATCATTATATCTGAAACTACCAATTAGGCTAACGAAATCTCTGTGCGTTAATTACCAATAAGGTATATGATGGAATGGTTGTAGTGTATTAAGTTATTAACTTAAACTTAACTTCACGCTGAGACCGTCAAGAGCGGCCCAGCAACCGTAAACGTTAACAAATACGGCAAACGGGACCTGTGGTGTATAGATAATAAGTTGCACTTGGTTGTGTACTTATCATTTATGTATGACAGAAACCGTATAACTAAAAGTTAAGCTAAAGCCTGGCCTTAAGACCGCGCCAAGAGCCAACGAAATTTCATATTTCACCTGCACGACCCTTGCCCACCCTTTTCTTAGATCTACTCGATATTATTCCTATGCTGATTTTATCTATAACGACCCGCAGTATTGTATTTCAATGTTTGGTTTTTGTTATCTGTACTCCACAAATGATCTCGAGGATTTTTTTATTTAATTAGATTATACACGAATGATAATTCCTACAAAGATCCTACAAGGCGCAGTCAATTTTTTTTTCGTAGTTACCTCGTCTTATTAGAACAATAGCGACTGATTTTAGACAATGAAGTACGCCCACTTTTCATTTGTCCATGAATTTTTATCAGAGTAAGGCGCAAAGAGACACAGATTCAACTCTCAGTGAGGCTTCGAATCCGACCTAGCACGATACGACTCCGATGCGCTGAGTTGAGAGATAACGTTGTGATACCGTTAGAATTGACGTTATGAAAAAATACCATACGATTGAAAACCGGCCCTTACCTAAGTTATAGATATATTTTGATATAAGAGTACTATATAGCAAAATATATTATGTGCTAAGAAAAATCTTATCTCACTAGGAAATGTCTAATACCAATTTAAATAAGCGAGCCCTATGACAAACTTCTGGGAATACGTAATAAAGTATTTCTTGGTACTCCCAGTTATTCTAAAAATTTATGTCAAAACTCAAAGACTAGTCTCATCCTAGCGGGATATATTATGATGCACAAATGATTGATGCACAACACAGTCCTTCCGAGGCAGGTTGTGACATAATAACTTTCTAAATGCACGTTTCAACTAATAATTCCATAATAGAAAAACTAAATAAACCTTTTTTGCCTCTAGCCGTGATTTGGACCTGATCTGCAGTCTAAGCTATCCAAACTACCCTACGAGGTAGGCAACGTACATAATATATCATAAGTAATTTTTATTAAATTCTTGTAATATTTCCTATCCCCGTATGTATATTAGATTCTTGGAAGCGAATGCAGCAAAAAAGCCGAATTGGATGTAGCTGTGGCATCAATATCATACCGAGAAACCATGTACCTTACTAAAATGAATAAAAATATCATTTATTTTTCAAGATGAGATAGATTCTACGATTTCCAAAAGAAAAAAGCAAAGATTGAGGCGGTCTCAAAAAAAATAATTGTAGATAGTGATGATGGTAAATGAGAAACTATCGAATTGGACAACGAGACGAAGCCTGCTTACAAGCACGCTAGGTATACCATTTAAATTTGTATCTCAATATCTTAAGAACCTCATAGTATCTGCGTAAATCTAAGATAAATTAAGACATTCAAGTTAGTTCAGGTGAGTTACTTTACTCTAGATGGCGTTGTTTACAAAGTTTGTAAAAAATACACGTGCTTATTTTACGGTACGAAATTATCGTAAATTGTTGTAGCGACATCTATCTCGCCACATACGAAAACTAAAAACTGACGTATCCTACATCGCGATATTGAAGTTATCTGAGCGAATGAACATATATACAAGAACCCGACAACAACCGTCGGGCGGTAGCCCACCAGACAAAACACCCGTCTGGTCGGAGGATCCTCCCTTTTCAAAGGCCAACACCAAACTGGTGACCCCGAGCATGAACCGCAGCGCAGCCTTCGCAAAAACTACGTCATCGTGACGTCATCATCACTTCCTCAAGCTTTCGAGCAGCGAGTCATACAACCAGCCAGCATCCACGACTATTACGGGTATCCTGACCACCAGCATGCAGCGGACGCGCATTCCTGGTCATCACCCACAGTCTTCTCAGCGACCTTGGCACAGCACACTGCACTTCGGCCGGTCAGCAAGCAGAGACGCACTTCTCTCCTGGTCGACGCAGCAGCCAGCCACTACGCAGCACTGCACCACTCCGACTCACTGGAGCATTTGCAGCATCACCCCGACTCACTGGGGCATCACCGCAGACAGTTCCGACTCACCGTGAACTATGCGGCATCTGGTTCCGACTCACTGGAACATTCCACTGGCCCGGCAAACATCACAAGATATATGGACGACTCAACCTGCTATCGACCTCCGGTCTCGGAGGGGAGTGATGTAGCGACATCTATCTCGCCACATACGAAAACTAAAAACTGACGTATCCTACATCGCGATATTGAAGTTATCTGAGCGAATGAACATATATACAAGAACCCGACAACAACCGTCGGGCGGTAGCCCACCAGACCAACACCCGTCTGGTCGGAGGATCCTCCCTTTTCAATGGTAGATGAGGAACTTTACACCCGGTTTCTCCCTATCTCCAATGAAGGTACGACATTATATCTTACCATCCAGTTGATATATAGCTGAATGTGTACATCCCAACGTCATTAACCGAATGACAAACAATGATCCGATACGCGCCGTAGCGAAATTCAGCAAGTAGGCGAGAAAGACTCTAGAGATACATAGATAGATATAGAAAATCTGCTGTAAAAAGCAAACTATGCATTTTTTCTTCTTTTGTCTTTTGGCGTGTATGATGTATCGACGCAACTAAGTGTTTCCATATAGACTGAATGATTGATATCACTGTCAATACAATTTCTTTTTGGCAAAAATATTATATTCTTCGTTTCATAACACCTAATGCGCAAATGAATGTAACACAAAAAAATAGTACTCAATTATTTGATTAAAAATCGTTACTTTTAATCCCTAAAAATTAAACAGGATTGGATTAAACACAGACACGTTATGTAATTAAATCATATTTTATACTCCGATTGTATTTCATTTATTAACAAATAATTTCGACTACAATCAGACAATCATGGCTGTAAATAGAATAAATCGCTTCACCCATACATACACTAATAGTGAAACCGAAGTTGGTTATGCTTGTGACACGTACAAAACTCGCCCTCCTATTGTAAGCACTAAAACAAGCAGCTACAAAGCTGGCCTCACACACCATCAAAACAAAGTTAGTAATTATGGGTGCAAACGTGCCTCGAATATGTGTTGAACCTGTATGGTGGACTCTCCGATGATAATTTAGTATTTTATTACAAATACACACGAAATATTTCTTCAAACACATACATACATACGTTTCAATATAATTATACGAACATGTTCTGTTTTGTATTCTGTACTACTAATGAACAAATTAAAAATTTAAACGTAGATTTGTTATTTCCTGTGTCCAGCTGAATCCTTTAATCGATACCGTTTTAGTAAAATAACTGAAATAAAAACATTGAAGAAAACGAAAGGTTTAGCCTGAATCGAGGAGATTTAAAAATGTAATTAGCTAAATAGCGTTGATATTTTATTTTCGCATTTGCACATTGGTTATTATCGTCAAGCAAACAACACGATACAAATATAAAATAAAAACAAATAAATAACCGTTCTTACTTATATCCGTTACTGTGAAATCACTTGAGGCTGAGGATTAGTACATGCACTCTAATACTTTGTTTTCAATGCTGTTCGTACAATTTAAATATTAAATGACATTCTTAACAATTGTTAAGTGTGATTTAATACTTTATAGACGTGATGTATTTAACATATTAAATGTTCGATATAAGAACAAGGCTGAAAAATTGCAGCAATAAATGTACATACAATTTTTGCATCATATTTTTAATCTAAAATGTAAATATTATATAATCAAAATATATATGAATGTCTTTCGCTTGCAAAGGGATTTATATCAATCGCATGCCAGTTTTAAACACCGCAAGTCATTAAAAATATGTATACACTTTAGAGCGTAGCCTTACTTTCTTTACTAAATTTAATAGCGATTAATTGAAAAGAAAATTAATAATTTATAAATAAAAACCTTTTATGTCATCGTTATCGTTGTCATTGTCACTAAATATGCACATCCTTTGACGGAAACACCATTTACCGACCGATCTTAAATAAAATCATGGGCTGTCGGTCCACAATTTCCTCGCGGAAATTCAATAATAAGCGACGTCAAAATGAAGTTATTTCGTTTTTATTATCAATTTAATAAAATTATTTATTAAATTGATAATAAAAATGGTTTATTAGAAAACATTTATATCAGTATTAATAACAGTTTAGTAGAAATAATTTAGATTCAACATTTGTATGTTTAATGAGCATAAACTTTAAATATATTTTTTTACCATCGATATGATAAAATACCTTTTTATCGATTCCTGGTGACCAATACAAATCTCTTAATTATCCACTTGCACTAAATGTTTCAAGTTTCAATTTATGACACCTTCACTTTTTTTCCAATAACAATAAACCTCCAATCTTAGTTTCCACTTTTAAAAATAAAAAGCAGGTCTTGCACTTCGATAGTCATCACACCGAAGGAAGGCGAGCGTTTAATTTTAGATAAAGTAAACAAAATAGTTAGTCCTGTTTCTCAAGCACTCAAATTGTTTATTATTTATTGAAAACCACTACACTTTCAATACAACATTTTTAATTCAATCGAAACTAATATGTTAAAGGAAAACCTGTATAATTTCCAATATTCGCTTTGGAGAGCTTAATAAAAAGAAATTCTGGATTAAACACTGAATTTTAAAGAAAACACAATAATTGAAAAATAAAATATGAAGTGAACAAGTTAATAAAATAGCAGACGATTTAACGAACGCGGTATTATGAGACGAAAAACACGATATTACACCTGTAGATCGTGGAGCGACTCTGCAACACACGGGACGTCCAACAGCGTCGGCGCGACGTTGCTCTCTAAACCACCGTTTAACAGCGACCCGTACATGCGTCCTACGTAGCGAGCTATACATAGTTCGTCAGTCCGGAGGTCCTGTTGCGAGAACAGGACATTACGAGCTACGATACAGTGTTCATATACGTCGCGGTAGATATTTGTGATGTAGCGGAAATGATTAATATTAGCTTAGTAAAATATTTGAAATTCTGAGCAATCAAATAGAATCAGTTTAATGATGAAACATTATATGGTTTTTTTTTATGACGTCATGAGGAAAATAGAATTCCTTTTAAAAATAAAAATTTTACCTTTAACTTTGTAATTGTCGATAAAAAAAACGCTTTTAGTTGAATAACCAATTTAAGCCAAAATTTGCGTTTGATTTTTGTTCTTATCGTCAGCTAATGACATTTGTTCAAAATTATATATTGTATAAAGCAAATAAGCCATTTCGGATTTATTATTAAAGAGTATTTCGATATGAACCATTATTATAATATTATATTAGTACATTAAAAAAATAATAGTACAATGATTGTACGACGGTAAATGAAAAAAAACTACGTGATGTTTTCTGATGATTTTCAACATTTGTTTGGCCCTTATCCGTTTTATTGGGTCGGTTTACGAGTATTAAGAACTTCAGTGCATGAAAAATTATATAGCAGACTTTTTCGGTCGCGTCACTGACGCCACCGGGTCTTAAGAATGTTATTGCTGGTGTTTTGGTTTGTTTTTAATTCTGGTTGGTATTTATAGTTGCAATTAACTGAAAATCCCTCAGTATACATCCACGCATTGCAGTGGAATAATCAGAAGAAATATATCTGGTTTTCCAAAGAACTATTTAGGTACTATTCAAACTTTGCATACATTTACCAACACCAATTTTAACTTATCAAACGCTATAATTAAACACGGCTTGTAACATTCTCATATATAAACTTTAAATCTAGTTGATGATGAAATAGTTAGTGTAGTGTTATTACTCGGCAGTTATATGAATTAATATAATGTAACCTGCAATAAAAACACCTTTATGTTATTTAAACGACTGAGGAACTGATTTTTCTACATAAAAACTTGCCAGCAAAGAAGAGTTATATTATGAATAATAATTTTTTGTTGCTAAATTCAAAACAAAGCATCCGTAGAGATTATCTTTATAATATATTTAAAAAATATATAATAAATTATTACTTTTAATTTAAGTGTTTTACTATTTAAACACACGGTTGTTGACAAATAAGTTCCAATTAATATTTTACTTTTATTGTATTTAAGCAGTATACATATATACGTAAGTAGTTTACATATATACGATTATTTATTAATATTAAAGGAGAAGGGAGAAAATGGACCCACATCATTAAAAAAATAAAGAAGCATCGTTCATATGCTAATTTATATAAATTAAAATTATGAGTTGATAGGTTGTCTATATAAAAAATATTGAGGCTGTATGATAAGTTAGAAGAAAGATAATATTATAATTTATTAGAAAATTAGTTGTGCGATGTCCGTCGGAACGGCGCCGTAGAGATTTTGTTGACATAACAGTTAAATTGAAAGCTCTTGTAATTATTTTTGCTTTGATTGTTACTTGTTTGTAATCAATTCAAACGTGACGTTTTAACTTTTATGGAAATTTATGGATTTTTAATGAATTTTAATGGACGAGCAAATGTTACTTCTAGAAGGCATATTTGATGACAGCCACCCTGTTATTTTACGCGACAGAATTAAACATAGATACATAAGAAGCCAGTCCTACTATTACACACATACATTACATTTGATAGAAGGCTCGAGGGGAGGAGTGCTACATTAGGCTATTATTGTCCCGTAGGTACGCGGACAGTAGGCTGCTGCTCACATACTACGTGCATATTGTGGTATGTGGGTTATGACCAGAGCTATGTTGCTGCACCAAGCGATTATTCTTATGTAATCTCTTAATTGCATAAATATTATTGAGTAAAATTTTATCTAAGAATAAAACTGATAAAAGGTTAAACAAAAAAGAGTATAATAGAAGATGCTCATTGCATCAATTCCCGTATCACAAACTAAATCATCATCACATCGTCCTCCTATACTCATTTATTTACTTTTTACCTAAATAATTACAAACGAATAAAATAGCTTCTAAGCTCTATTAACTTTGATTCTAATAATCGGTTGTAAAAACCCTAGCAAACCATATGTGACACTCCAGGGATCTATTCTTCTAAACAGCTGTCCCGGAACTCACTTCGCAGGCAGTAATTAAGAATAGACGACATAATATATTATTATAATAAGAGTTTGATTCAAATAAATCAAACACCAAAATATGATATAAAACATACCTTCCCGTATTTACAAAATACTACAACTGCATCTATATCAGTGGGTCCCAAAATACATACATTCACGCCATTATCCTTTTAACGTAACAATTACAAAGTTTGGAATAGCAATTAATTACGAAATGCAGGACGTTTTCAAATGAAATTTCATGTGATTGTTTTGTGTACATGTCTACATCGTCTACACGCCGCCGCCCCGTCCATCACAATATGTCAATAAGTTGCGCTTCGTCGGTTCATGTACCGTTGGTAATTATCAATTCCATACTGAACCTTTGTATGACCTATTGTACTCTTCCGATAGTCGATACGAGCCAATAACAAAATAGAAGTAACGGCTGATTCCAAAAATACTATTCAATGTAAAATTAAAGAACCTGTTAATTGCTGATTATTATTAGTTTCTGCAACAACGATCCAAAAGCAAATTAGTTGGATTATTCAAAATAAATTTGCTTTTCGAAAATATCATTAAATATATGTTTTAAATATTTCATCAAAAATATTACAATGTAATCAATGAATGGACGAGTAATAATAATAATATATTAAAACATTAAAGTGAAACTAAAGACGCAGTAAGACTTTCGTGCATAAGCGTCGGGGTGTGTTCCGCCCATTCACCAATTATTCTGTCCCCAAGTATTGCTGTGTTCCGGCGTGAAGGGTGAGTGAATCAGTGTAGTTACAGACAAAAGGAACATAACATCTTACGTCTCGTTGTTGACAGCGCATTAACGACGTAAGTACCGAATTATACTTCTTACATTTCCAGTGTCAAAGGTAAAGGTGGCACTTTAAGATTCGCGCTCACCGTTTTTAAAACTAATTTTAAATTATACAAAATTAATGTTAAAATGTTATTTTTACAGAAACGATCAATTTAATCAAAATTAATTATTTGACGTAATACGCTTTACGAACTATAGGTATTTCTTAATCAATTAGACTGATATAATGACACATATTTCATATGAAATTGTACCTAGTACCTAGAAAGGTATTTTAGACGATATTATTCTGACAGTACAATATAATATCACATAATGTGTTATCAGAAACGTACTAGCAATAGCACTGCAGGTGAGACATAACTATATTTTATAGTAAGAAAACACGAAATTAATATTACGTCAACCTCTACCTGCGTAGGTTTTCTTTTGCTACCAAAACTTTTTTGCCATGTAAAATGTTAAATTGCTTAAAAAAGTCTATATTATATACTTTATAACTTATTATTCAATATCAATACAGATGTTCAAAGCATGTTTTTGGAGTCAAGTTTAGAAAAACCTATAGTTAGTCCACCAAACGTAAATATACAAGGAGCTTTGCTTGTGGGTTTTTTCACTTTTCTACGCTGCGAGCGTTGACGTGTCAACGTATTTATTATATACGTAATAATCACTGAGCCCGTATATTTATAGAAAACAGTAACACATATTAAAATTGCCGTGGCTGTGATTTCATATAACTTTCCCTTTGAAGCGCTATAAGACAATATTCGCCCTAAGTTGTTTATTACTGCGCAGGAGACATTATAGTGCACAAGTGTGTATGCAAACACAGGTGCACTCACTATTCCTTAGCTCTCACAATCCGATGGGATGGCAATCCGACACGACCGGAAAGAGTTCAGGCACAGGACCAACCGGCTTTACGTGCTTTCCAAGGCACGGGAGTGTACACACATCCAATTTCTAGACTCCGGGCTGCTACTGAGAATTTTCTGAAAGAAAAACCCAGTAACTATTTATTGGCCCGACCTGGAAATTGAACCCAGGACCACCGGGTCTGCGGCCTTATATCTAGCCATTAGACCTACGAGGCAGTCAACAGTCATGTATAAACACACACAAACAAGATCTACCTAGACAAAATATAAGATTATATCGATTATTTGTTTTATATACAAATTTAAAATTATAGGCAATCCCTAAAACCCCGTTAATTCCATAAAAATAGTTGCTAACGAACGAATCGGAAATCTGGCGGAGGTTGGCGCCAGATTTGTAAATTGTTTAATCCTTTTTTGATTAAGGATTATTTTGAAAATATACTGTTATTTTGATATTGTCTTGTGCTGTCTTGTACATAATTGATGATTACGTTTTAGTAAGGTTTTACGAAGGTCTCGATAATACAGACGACTTGACATGAAACAGTTTTCATTTATTATCTATTCCACATGCGATTAGGTAAAGACCTTTTGGAATAAAGCGTGCGTCGTAAACTAACGCCATGATGTAGCTTTAAGCTGCTTCATTTAGAAGCTTATATACTGTTGAAAGTTATATACTATTAGAAACTTGATCTTTAAACTTGAGCTTTAAACGTGTTAATTTTATGACTTGTGAATAGGTATAAGCTTTTTTCATACGTGGCATTGGTAGTAAATTTAACGAGCGTAGATAGTTATAAACTTTCAAAAATCAAAAAAATGTAATTTAACATCTTAGTTATATTAGGTGTATTGGCGACATAAGGGATCGTTAATATTTCTTACAAAACATATATCTATGGGCGGTGGTGACCACTGACCATCAGGTGACCCATTGTCAGTTTGCCTATCTTGCTTGTACCTTATACTTTTTAAACAGTATTTTGATGGTACTGTGAAAGCTTCACGCAAGTACTACGAACAAAGTTTCAACAAAATCATAAAAAAACGATGCCTAAACGCATTTGACTGCGTAAGCGTATACAACAATTCATGTTAAGCATGTCATCAAGCTAAAGATTTAGGTGGGGCCTTATATGAACGTATGTTTATTTTTTAAAATATGCCAGTTTTGTGTTTTTTAATTGGAAAACGATACCCCAGCTACAACAATGAGGTCCGTAATTGAAATTCTTTCAAGTTTATTTGATAAGCGCAAAAGCGCTTCATATTATAAATGGAAGACTTGACAAAAGTGCTTTATAAATGATAGTGTGCGTTATGTATGTGGTGATAAGCGCCAATGAGTTACAGTTTTTATGTGCATTTAGAATATAAAACTCTTCTTAAATTTGTATTGCTTATCCAGGAACGAGGCGTTATTTTTTTTTTTAACCAAATATTTAATTTGTTTATAAGCTGTACGCGGCGCGTACTGTCATGTTTGATGCGATGTTATGTGGTGTTCAAAATTACGTCAAACGATAGCCGCGAGCGCGTTGTCTGTCACCCGAGCAGCTCTCTAAAGCAACCCCGAAATTGAAACGCGCGTGGCGGGGAACGTCGACCCCGGGCAGACTTTAATTTGCACGCACCCTTATAAATGAAAAACAAATCTATAATGCAGACATCCAAACTTCTGATATCGTCGAAATCATGATTAATTTAATATTTTTAATAAAGGCAACCAGAAACGTAAACCATTAAAGAGTTATTTTTTACAACTGCTCACCGTGATAATTATTATTAATAAGTGGAATTTCTTATTTTTACGTTTTTATTTATCAGTCCTCAAACCATATAATGCATATATGCGATATGACCAATTTTGTTTTAAATTAGCGGTAATGCAAAACCAACAATGTTGTACCTTAATTTACGGAACGAAATCGTTTCGTATTGATCTGTATCGTTATGTAGGAGGTAATATCGTTTTAAAAATAGAAGTATTCATCAGCTCTTCTCTCTTTAATAGTTTCAACTCGAAAACCGGTACGATTCACCGGTGCGTTCATACGATATCGATCTTGAAATATTATTTGAAGAAAAGTATGAAAAACCAGATGTGTTTAAATTTCACTTTTTCGATTAATTTTTAAACATAAGCGATCGTATTATAAACTATGATTAGTTAAAAAATGCTCTAACAGTTTCATTTGTAATTCGGTTAGTGAGTTATCCTCTTGATACAGATTTGATTACTTTTGACCTAATTAGAAGAAAAACTGTAGTATTATTTTCGTGTTATCTGCATATTGACAAATTGAATTCTTAGGCCCTTTTTAATAATAATTAAGCTTAATTATCTTGAAAGCAACTTAGATGACTTCTTTTCGCAATATTTTTTTTAAATTTATAATTCAAATTAGAGCCAAGAAAATTAAGTAACAAACTGCTTTCAAAATAATTCAGTACGACTTATTTCCAATTTTATTATGCGATTTACGTAACTTATATATCCTAGAAAACGACGATATCTTTACATGTATATCTCAAATTAATCGTTTTAGTATTAAGGAGGTTATTTTAAACTTAAGCCATATTTTATGATATTGATATTAACTATGAACCGAGATGGCCATAATGGCTAGAACATTTGAATCTTAACTGAAATTGCGGGCTCAAATCAAGATAAGCACCACCTTTCATATGCTTAATTTGTTTGTATAATTCATCTCGTGCTCGGTAAACGAAAACAGTGAGGAAACCCCAAAGTGCCAATACACAGTCTGCTCCACTGTGGTGGAATTGGCTCCAAACCTTTGCCCACCAGTGTGATTTTAACAAGCTGTTACTTTATATCAATCCTAACATTATAAACAAAATCATAACCTCAATTTGAAAGTTTTAAAATATTTTTATATCAAATATTACAAATATTTTATTAAGGATTGTTAATAACATTATTTGTTATAGTTAACAGATCTTTTTTCGTCCATTTTGTATCTTTCATTTTGCTTTTTCAATGAAAGTGCTTGTCACACAATCTGATCAATAAAATGGAACAAAAGTGACAAATGAATTTATTTTGTGAACTAATCCTATAATGTTCGATGTTGGCCCAGAAATGAATATTCACTCGAGTGAACATTTTTCATAGTGGGTGTATCTGATATTACCTTTATCAATTTCATCGTGTTTCGTGCAAATACGTACTTATACGACTTAAACAAAATGTTCATTAACTAGCTTACAGCTTAAGGAAGACGGAAAGGACGTAACAAATTTCATGATTTTCTTAATGATATCAACGTCATAATTAATTGTATAAGCATAATAAAGTAAGTATTTTAACACCGTTCGTTTGAGCTTAGAAGTGGCAGCAACACTTTTGTTTGTTTATGTTTGTACAGATGAACAAGACTTAGATTAAGATTGCGATAGTGTACTAGGGTCGTAATCCAGCCTGAGAAAACTGTTGACCCTCGGCAATATTTATGTGAAAAGGTATTTTCTAGTTCATAATCAGTAAAGCATTGTGGTGAATTTGAGACTGACGTTAAAATATTAAATAAAGTTCCACAAATTTTGCTCAGCGGTACAACAAGTTTGCTTGCAGTTCTGCACATTATTCAATTAGCATCAATATAAATTTATTTAGAATCTATTTAACTATTAGACTCATTATATACTTACAACCTGTGGTCCACGTAAACTCCAAATTCTTAAACGCTCTCTGTGTTCAGTACAACAGTGCAATTAGGTTAGTATTGAGCCTGACCCTTTTGTAGCGTATCAGGGATGTATGTTTGGCGAATTCACTATTTTTATGCAACGATGCGCCAAAAATGCGTAACCCAAGCACGTAGACTACGGAGCGGTACCAATGGCTACATGAAATTAACTACTAGCACGTTGGACTAAGTTATATAAAACGGCATGGCGCATTCAAAACTCACGTTGTAAAATACCTATTTAATCATATATTTTGATTAAGTTCTTATATAGATAATAAAATAAGTAAAACTACGGATATATCGCAGCCTGAAGAGTACGAAACAAGAAAATCTTTTTTGTCCGAAATTCTTATATAAAAACTATCCTTTTATTTGTAATCTGATACGTTGTAAATCTAATAAGTAAGGGTTGGTTCCTTTACAATACATTTAAGGGTATTTCGGGTTATTAGAGCTATTATTTAATGGCCCTTTGGACAAGATGACAGCCGTGGTTGCAACCACGGCTGTCCTTTTAACATCCCTCATAGCTATGTGTTAAATGGATATAATATATAAATTGTCTATTTATTAGATGACTGAAATAGTCGGGTTTTAGTTTTTTAACTTATTTTTTTATACAAATTATTTTTTGGATTTATTGACGCGAATAAAAGAGAATTTCCTGTGGAGAATTTACTTAATTCACAGAATCATTTTTAAGAAATGGAAAGATTGAATACGCTCAAACTATTCATAAATACACTTTATTCTATTACAAGCTGTTATTTAATTAATAATGTTTGTTTATTTAGGTCAAATGTTACAAAATGAATAAGAACTACTTCAGTTTTATACATTTTTGTAATCCTCTACAAATCCAATATATCAAAAAAGTATCAACATCAAAATGGTTATCCCTTTTGATTTTACCCTATTTATATTTTAAAGAAACCGGCTATCTGTCACGATTATATTTATATGCCTGATCTGAAACAAATTAAACTCAATTATCGAGGTAATGTTTTTTTTATATAGAATAGAAGCATATGCGCCACCTGATGGTAAGTGGTCACCAATGTCATAGACATTGGCATTGTAAGAAATGTTAACCATCGCTTACATCGCCAATGCGCCATCAACCTTGGGAACTAAGATGTAATGTCCCTTGTGCCTGTAATTACACTGGCTCACTCAATATCTGATGAGTGGGTGTTACCTACCCAGAAAAGCTTGCCCAAAGCTCTACCACCAGTAAGCAAAGCAGCGAGTAAGAATTAGTAATATACATACTTTTAAAATCTGCTGAATAACTTCTTTCATTTGATACCCAACACAAAACATTTCAAAAATATAATTATGTTATTAAATACAGGACCCATGAACATGGACACTCCATTGGAAGGCGCCATATTATATTTCGTGGACGTAACATAGCTTATTATTAGTGCACAATCAATATGTTTCTATTGAAACCTATATTGTTAAATTCTCTATATATCAGATAGTTTAAAAGATATGCGAGAACATATTTACAAACATACGCGTAGCATGCTGCAATTTAAGCCCTGTGTAGTCGGATAAATAACTAATATATTAAAAATATGAGACATTTTACGAAAAATTAAATTTTATTGTTTTTTGATCCGCCATACTTTTATTGTTTACGGCTTGTTTACAAATTTAATCCAATTTAAGTTATTTGTCTTTCAGCTATATTAAAGTATATTTAAAACAATATTAACTTAACTATTTAACTGACTAAGTTAACTTAGGTCCTTTGCAGCAAAACTTACTCCGTTTATTTTATTTGTTAAAGATATAAATGATATATTTCGCCATTGAATTTATTTTATAGCGATTTTCTAGAGTAGCTACTATAAATAATTATAGTATGAATCTACCTTCCAATATTGTTTTTATATAAGGGGTTTTCCAATAGGGACGCTTGAACTTTGACAGCTGATTGCGGCCATGTTGTTTGAGTGACAGCTGTCAAATGCAGTGTGTTATATTCATTCCGTCCTCCCAAACCACCATGGCAGGTTACAGTGTCGAGCAGCACGTGCAAATCATAAAATTGTTTTATGAAAATGGGTCTTCAGTTCGAGCAACGTTCCGCGCACTTCGCCCGTTTTACGGTCGCGATGATCGTCCTGCCGAGTCGACTATCCGTCGATTGGTGGACAAATTCGAGTCAACCGGGTCAGTTAACAATCAGCCGGTTCCCGTGCGTCAACGTAACGCGAGATCTGCCGAGAATATCGCCGCTGTGCGCGACAGTGTCCTCGAAAACCCGCGGCAGTCAATTCCGCGTCGCGCACAGGAACTCGGCCTTTCGCAGACGACAACTTGGCGAATTTTGCGTTGTGACTTGAGCCTGCACCCGTACAAGATCCAGCTGACCCAAGAGCTCAAGGTTAATGACCATAGACAGCGCCGTGTGTTCGCTGACTGGGCATTAGAGCAGTTGGAAGTTGACGCCGATTTTGGCAAAAAAATCATCTTCAGCGACGAGGCGCATTTTTGGATGAATGGCTATGTCAACAAGCAAAATTGCCGTATTTGGGACGAGACCAATCCACACGAGGTTCACCAAGTGGCAATGCACCCGCAGAAAGTGACTGTTTGGTGCGGATTTTGGGCCGGAGGCGTGATTGGTCCGTATTTTTTCGAAAACGATAATGGTGTGGCCGTTACCGTCAATGGTGAGCGATACCGGTCGATGATAACCAACTTCTTTTGGCCTGAAATCGTGAATATGGATCTGGACAACATGTGGTTTCAACAGGACGGCGCTACGTGCCACACAGCACACGCTACGATGGAAGTTCTGCACGAGCAAGCGCCCTTAATGGAAAACCCTATATATTAAAAATATGTTCATTTAACAAAATTGTTAACAGGTCTCATGAAATAGTAATGTAGTTTTCGGCATTAATAATTCTCCGATAGTGATGTTTATCGTTGAATATGTTTTTGTCGCATGGTTTGTGATACCTCGAGTGGATAGCGAGGATTGTCATATGACATGTTGGGAAAAAGTAGAAAAATATATGCAATAAAGAGTTGTATTGGTAGATTTTCGTGCAAGATAAACAATAAATTTAATTAACATACGTTATATATATTGAATATACATAACGTTTGTTAATTAGTGAAAAATAATGTAAATTGTTGTCGCCGGCGATTCTTCTCAGAATACATTCCGAGGCCGGCCTTGCATTTAATTTGAAACTACAACGTGAGGACTCATAGGTGCTTTTATGAGAAGAATATTGTGTTCTGACCGCATAAAATCTAAGCAAATTTTATATTACAATCAAAACATTCAATCCATCTACTCGTGCTGCGACGAACCACAATTTGTTTTCATGAGTTTAATCAAATACTTGTAATATCCAGATATAACTTAGCTTTTAATATCTATGTAACTAGAATAGATTAGGTTCACAAAATATAAATATTATTAGATATTTACAACAACAAGTATATAATTTCCAACTGTAACTTACTCACTATTTTTATACAACTCAATTTAAGATTAAACAGAACATTGCCAATAGAAGGATTGCCGTGATGCTTAATGTATTCACTGGTATATTGAGAGGGAGTAAGAGGGTGCTCGGAGCGCGAATATTGATTATTATACATTTTTATTTCGCTGACCTTTCAAACAAGATGTTTATAAATTAAAATGAATCATTTCTAAAATAGGAAATCTTATATAAATTATAGAAATTAATTTAGAGTCAAAAGAAAATCTTTAAGACGAGACAAAGGTTTAGATAAATATGCTCTTCACAACATTTTATTTGGCCGCTTAATTTAGAAGTAAAAAATTAAAATAATCGTTAATACGTATTAAATTTGTAGCACTCTCTGAAGCTATCTGCGGTCTGCTGGCTACGCAAATGGAACTCAACAAATTAAGTATTCTTATTTTTTATCATATAAATATGCAGATTCATTTATTAAGCTGTCTAAGTAGATATAACGCACACGTTTTCAGATTTTAACCAACTTATTCTAACTATAAAAACAGGGGAAAATGTGTGAGGTTTCCTTCGTTTTTAAAGACAGAAAATTGTGAAGTTATAAGTACTTAAATTCGTTAATTACGTACTTCGTTGGCACGATGGCAACATTGCCTGAATAATTATAATAATATATCAGCCTAAATGAACCTGACACTGTGGTAGTAGATCGATCGCTTGATGACAAAGTCGAAAAAGAAAAATTGAGCAAATACTTTGATCTTGCTCACGAGATTTCTATTATGTGGAATGTTGATTCAACGATCACTATTCATATTGTTAATTGACTAATAGCGAAGAGTTAATCGACACCTAAAGAAACTCTCACTTTTTTATTCGAGCAAGGATCGGGTAATGAAGGCGGTGTTGCTGGTGTATGTGAGACGGCACGTATAGTGCAGGTCCTCAGTCTGGAACGTTAACCACAAGTAGCCTAAGTAAATCTCTGCTATTCATAGAAGAAATATTTTTTTATGTTTTGAAATATTTTATTTTATTTGATAAAAATATTTTAAAATGTAAAAAAGGTTTACAACTAAATAAAAAAAACATTATATTAAAAGCACTGTTTAACACGGGGCTTCTCTCAGTATAGAAAGAGTTAGGCCATAGTCCACTACGCTGTCTGGGTGCAGGATGAAGGGGGAAGTAGTTTTCTAATGCAACTTATCACATCTTCGAGGACTTTCAGAGCGAGATTCCGCTGAAAGTTGCAAAGCAAAACAATAATAGGGCAGACAAGCAGACGTCTTCTTCCAACGCTAAAGCTAGAGGAAAACCATTTGGAACTTTTGCTTTCCATTGCAGTCCAACAATCTTATCACAAGACTATTGCAGCTTTTTAATCATTTAAATATCTTGTATGTATAATTTAAATTAGAAAATGATTAGAAAATAATATTAATTACTAAGCGCTGAAATTGCACGAGGGCGGATTTTGAAGGATTTTTGTCACCAGCTGAATGCCATGCGGGCGAAGTTGCGGGTTCGGTTAGTTTATTAAAGAAAGGAGTTTTATTTGATAATTTCCTGGAGCAGTAATCTAGAACGACGATAACAACTAATGACATTATTTATTATACAGCTCAATCTCCTATTTTGTATAAGCTTTTGTTTATAAATTCTTTTTTTTTTTTTGGTAAATAGGTACATATTTTAATAACAGAGCATTATAAAAATACATTAATTTGTGTCATTGTCCCGCTGTGTTTCTTACAAGAAATAATCAATATCAGTCCGGAATAGGACTGATATTGGAGTCCGGAGTTTGCCGGTGTTTACAATACTATGATCCGAAAAGCACATAAAGCTGTTGGCCCTGCTCCTTCATTTTTCCAGACGTCAAGGATTTGGCATCCCGGCGTATTATGAGAGTAAAAGATTGAAGAGTGTACTTGGGTTTGCACACACACTTGTACACTATAATATATGTACAAATGCACAGTTGGCTAGTCTCCCTCAAGACTGAAGTTCGTGGTTAAAATTGGCTACGAAGCTGTAGTTATTCTTTAAAACTAAGATCCTCCTCCTCAACTCCCAGGCCCATCGCAAAATCTCTTATCTTCTAAGTTTTTATCAGAGCAGCCTCTTCACCTTGGTTAAAAATAAAATAATAAAACAAACAGGGATGCAATTTGAAATAATTAAAAGCTACTACTCTCGACTTTTTATAATACAATGAATTATCCCATTTTAGGTAATTGACAACTGTTAAAATAACCTGCCATGGTAGCATTACGTGTGTCCTTTTCACGTAAAACCAGTGGCATTGGCTAATAACACTGGTCCTAGCGATATGTACATATATGTTTGTTTGTTGTTTCATTGTACATAAGGAGTTTTTCAATAGGGACGAGTAGATGTTGGAAGTTTGTGGCTATGTTGTTTAATCTGTTTTTTATTATTCAATCGGTATGTTTTTGATTGACGGTATATCTAAAAGATAAAAAAAATATGATCAAAACGATTTTTTGATAGTGCAAACTTTGCACTCTGTGACATACGCAGGGGCACTTGAAAATCGATTATCTTAACGTTACGTGACCAAATTCGAGACAGTCGGTTCGGTAAGCAATCAGCAAACCCCCTACCAAATGATTCAAAAGCCCAAAGTTAATGACCATAGGCCGTTTATTCGCTGACGCGATTCGGCGCCTTTGAAAGATGACCCCAATTTTGGCCAAACAATCATCTTTAAGGACGAGGTGCATTTTTAAATAAATAGCTTTATTAGTAAAGAAATATCCGATATATGGGATAACGCTGTTTCATCAAAAATGTTAAAGTTTACATAACCCAGGTCCGCTCAAATCCATCGAGATCTATGTGATAGTCATATAAATTGGAGCCCTCGAATCTATGATACCGTGATACCTCTGCTGCTAAGAGGATATTTGAATGATATTACATTCTATACAAAATGGCATACATGGGCCTTTCAAATAAAATATTCAATTTCAACAATGTGCAGCTTTTATTGGAAATCTCTTTACATTAATTAAATTTATATGAAATGAATTACAGAAAGAATACGAATTCATAATACTATTTAATATAAATCATATTTTATGATTTAAAACTGGGAAGCGGATTCCACTTTCATGTTTAACAATGTCGATGAAACAACTTCTTTTTTTTAAAGTTTGTATTATGATTTTGTAACGTTAATACTAAAAGGCCGAAGCCATCTGACGAAGTTGACCACTTCAAAGGGAAAAGTCGTCGCTTCTAAGCTCGAGATTCTTAAGGAAGTGCAGGACTTTTACGATAAATTATACACATCAGAAGCGCCTCGTCCCCAACCCGACCCTGAGGATCCTAGAGCCACTTTAACTCACTTTACTGAAGAGCTACCAGAAGTCAGCCAAGACGAAATTGTGATGGCTTTGGGGCAGCTTAAAAATGGAAAAGCCCCCGGGGAAGATGACATTACGACGGAGCTACTAAAGGCAGCTGGTAAACCCTTACTAGCGCAGCTCCAACAGATATTCAATTCTATCATTTTTTCGGGGAGAACTCCAAAGGCATGGAGCAAGAGTGTTGTCGTAATGTTCTTCAAAAAAGGAGACAAAACCTTGTAGAAGAACTACCGACCTATTTCTCTCTTGAGCCATGTCTATAAGCTGTTTTCAACGGTCATTACGAATCGTCTCGCGCGTAGACTTGACGAGTTTCAGCCACCGGAACAGGCTGGGTTTCAAAGAGGTTACGGAACCATAGACCACATTCACACAGTACGGCAGATTATACAGAAGACCGAGGAGTATAATTAGCCCCTTTGCTTAGCATTTGTGGACTATGAGAAGGCTTTTGACTCTATTGAGACCTGGTCTGTTTTGGAGTCCTTACAACGGTGCCAAATCGATTGGCGATACATCCAAGTGCTGAAAGGTCTGCACGACGCTGCTGTTATGACCGTCAAAGTACAGAATCGGCAGTCTGACCATATCCTCTTGCATTGAGGAGTGAGACAAGGGGATGTCATTTCCCCGAAATTATTCACTAATGCATTAGAGGATATGTTCAAGACGCTGCACTGGGAAGGGCGGGGCATAAACGTAAACGGCGAGTACCTTTCACACTTGAGATTTGCAGACGATATTGTCATCGTGGCAGAAACCGATCAGGATATGCAGTATATGCTGAGCAGCTTGGGTGATTCTTCTGCTCGAATTGGTCTCCGGATGCACTTGGAAAAAACCAAGATAATGTTCAACGAACACATCAATCCGGAGCCGATAGTTCTCAACGGAGTTCCTCTTGAAGTTGTTCAGGAATATGTGTACCTCGGGCAAACTTTGCAGTTGGGTCGAAACAACTCGAGAAGGAGGCACGCAGAAGAGTACAGCTGAGCTGGGCAGCGTATAGGAAACTTGGTCAAGTCTTTTCGTCATGCATACCGCAATGCTTGAAGACAAAAGTCTTCAACGAGTGCGTTCTACCAGTAATGACCTACGGAGCCGAGACGTGGACACTGACAGTGCGTTTGGCCCACCATTTCAAAGTCGTTTAGCAAGCTATGAAGACGGCTATGCTTGGAGTTTCTCTGAAGTATCGAATCCCAAATGTGGTGATCCGACAGAGAACCAAAGTTATCGACATAGTCCAAAGGATTAGTAAGCTGAAGTGGCAGTGGGCTGGTCACACATGTCACAGAACCGACAATCGCTGGAGTAGACGTGTTCTGGAGTGGAGACCACGCCTTGGCAAACGTAGCGTAGGGCGCCCTCCTGCTAGGTGGAGTGACGATATACGCAAAGTGGCTGGCAGCGGATGGAAATCGAGAGCTGAAGATCGAGCCATTTGAGAGACCTATGTTCAACAGTGGACAAAAATGGTTGATAATGATGATGATGATGATGATGAATACTAAAAGTCATAACTAACAGTGTGTCATGAAAAAAATATAATTTTTCTTATTTTAAAGTTTAGACATATTTAAAAATTAATATAGATTTACAAAATGTAATAAAAGTAAAAGAACATTTGCTGTGAAAAACATTGTTTCTCTTTACTTATATTAAAAACGCATTATTATTTTAAAATATGGTCTATTATTGTTTATTATTATTATTATATATTTATTACTGGTGTATTTCTCACTGGTGACTATTTTTCTATATTTAGTTTTAATAATACCCAAACGTTAAAATATCACAATGGACCATTTTGACAGATTTTCATTACAAACTGCATTGAAAGTTTTAAAGTAAATAGTATTTGAAAAAGTGACTACCAAGAAAGCTTGCAACGCTAAACATTATTTGCTTGCTACAACTATTATACGCTGGGCTAAGGCCCTTGGTAGAGATGGTTTGGAGCTATTTCCAAAACGCTGCTCCAAAAGCCGATTGGTGAATACACATGTAGAAAGTTTTGGACACATGCAAGTTTCGTCACAATGTTTTCCTTCACCGAGATGAATTATCAACATAAATTAAGCCCATAAAATGAAACACATATGTAATTAAGCTGTGAATATATTAAATATAAGCCTACAATTTTATTTGTATTGTTATCCAAATGGGATGAAAATCGAAAAATAGGATGAAAGGAGTAGTAAGTTATAGTTATGAAAACTGATACCTGGGCTGTTCTTTTAAAATAATGTATGTCTGTTAGAGCCCTGGTAATGGATTAACTGTTTCTCTATGCTTGTAGAAAAACATATTTCAAGCCTTTTGAAAAAATCTACAAACAAGGTAAAACGTAGATTGAAAATTTGTATACGAGTACCGTTACTTTAAGTCTAGGTAATTAAAAAACATGTTTTTATCTTTTTAATTACTTCACCCATAAAATAGATTTAAAATTTGAATGGTAAAGGTTATTATAAAGTTATAAATATTATTAAAATACTACGCATATTTGATTCAAAGCGAAAATACTGAAAATTCTAATACCAACGCATGGGCCGTTCGTCGTTGCAATAAGATGGTAAAGATTTTATAGACGAAACGGATTCCTTTGGCTTAACCTGAAACTTGATAAAAATATCTCTTAAAATTCATTCGTTTGCATTTTTCATTACGCTGCTCAGTATACCTAAATAGTTGTCGAGCCCGTTGTATACTATATGATATAGTATATAGTAAAATATTGTTATTTTAATAATATTTTTTGTTCGGCAACGTATTTCTCACTGGTGACAATTTTTATATATTCAGTTTTAATAGAATATCTACAATTACAAAAATAAATATATATGTAAATAGCTATTTTTGTCGTTGTGAACTATTACGAAATTTTAATATTAAATTATTACGAAACTTAAACTATGTTTATAATAATAAAAAAATATGCTCAAAGGTTTATTAAGATGTTATTCACACAAAGGATAATTTAAAAGAATATTTTTTTTGTATTGAACTCAAGCTGCCGCTTTCAAATACACAATTTTTTTGTCTACCAGCGTAATTAATATTTTCTACTGTTCTTGTAACAAATAGAAATTAAAAAATTAAATTGTTCAACACGCAGATATTAAGACGAGACACCCGCGGCTTCGTGTGAGGAGGTATATAATTTTTAATTCTTATTTTTTATTTTTACGAGGCCTAGTAGTCTAGTGTCAATAAAAACAATACCGACATATATATATATTTAATTAAATATTAAGTCAATTAATGGACCAGGAGATACTGACAATCATTTTCCGATCATTTGTACCAGTATGGCGACTCTTCAGGGGTCTAATTACGTAATGACGAAAAGGAAAATGATGGTCATAGCGCTGGTAACGGCGGCCCAATCGCGTGGGCGTTAATTGAACGTGACGGATAAATTACGCGTCAAATGATTTGTTCCACAAAAATTCTGGTATTTTCCGATAGTCGATGAAAAAAGAAGTAGGTAAAAATAAAAGTGCATTTATAGCAGATCAGACTTTTTGATTAAGAATAAATTGCCAGTATGTTGCCTCTGCGTTGTCAATTTACATTTAAAAATATGTGCGATATAATTTTGTTTGATTCTCTTCTCTTCGGGGGGTTGGTACTTGATCGCTTGTGCATACTACCGTGACGTGATCACGGTTAGACCCTTATACAGGTTTCCTTTCCTAGTTGCGTTTCCGGTAAACAGGAAGTCCAACTAATCCCAGTGGCGCTTACGGCGGGGGAAGAAGATGCGCATAGCGCCGTCGCCGCCTCCCCAATCTTCTTCGGCGAATTGGATTAGCGGAGGCACTCTCCTCACGCTGCCACTTCGCAGCCTCCTTCTGCATCATAAGACTCTCACAGAAGGAAACCATCGCCATCTAGCACTTCTCGCTACCGTGTATAGCGTTAATCACGCTCGACAGAGAGACATTTCTGCTGAATGTCTCCGCTAGAGTTGATGCCTCTGGGCATCAAAGCAAGCAGTACACACCGCTAGGGTGTGGTGCACCGTGTCCAGTTGCACACCACATTCGTGGTAGGAGGGTGATACCTCTCGCCTCGCTTTTCTGTGCAGGTACTTACCGAATCAGCCATATCCGGTAAGCACCTGCGTCAGCCTAAATATAAGTGCTCTGCTTCTTCTTGCTGCCCAGCGACTCAAGTGGGGGGGATCACCTCCACTGTCGCCAGGCCTGTTGATGGATACCCAGGTCCTCCTCCCATCTGCAAATCATAGCTTGTTCTGCTAGACACTTTATTTTTATTTTATTGTATAGGTAGGTGGACGAGCATATGGGCCACCTGGTGGTAAGTGGTCACCAACGCCCATAGACAATGGCATTGTAAGAAATGTTAACCATCTGTAGCGACATCTATCTCGCCACATACGAAAACTAAAAACTGATGTATCCTACATCGCGATATTAAAGTTATCCGAGCGATTGAACATATATATATACAAGAACCCGACAACAACCGTCGGGCAGTGGCCCACCGGACTAACACCCGTCTGGTCGGAGGATCCTCCCTTTTCAATGGTCAACACCAAACTGGTGACCCCGACGTGATGACGTGATGAACTATGCGGCATCTGGTTCCGACTCACTGGAACATTCCACTGGCCCGGCAAACATCACAAGATATATGGGCGACTCAACCTGCTGTCGACCTCCGGTCTCGGAGGGGAGTGATGTAGTGACATCTATCTCGCCACATACGAAAACTAAAAAAAACTGACGTACCCTACATCGCGATATTAAAGTTATCCGAGCGATTGAAGATATATACAAGAACCCGACAACAACCGTCGGGCAGTAGCCCACCAGACAAACACCCGTCTGGTCGGAGAATCCTCCCTTTTCAATGGTCAACACCAAACATCCTCCATTCAATGCACCACCAACCTTGGGAACTAAGATGTGATGTCCCTTGTGCCTGTAATTACACTGGCTCACTCACCCTTTAAACCGGAACACAACAATACAAAGTACTGCTATTTTGCGGTAGAATATGTGATGAGTGGGTGGTACCTACCCAGACGAGCTTGCACAAAGGTCTACCACCGAGGAGCACCACCTGATCCTGGTCGGTCGCCATTCGCCCTGACTTCCACCCGGAACCGGTACACTTCCACGAACAACTCGGCGTGGAGTTTTCAGGGCGGATCACACGGAACAAATTTCGCCACCGTCCACGATACCGTACGGTAATCTCATATCGCTCTCACCACTAATACTCTGCGATCTCCGCAGAAGAGCCTTATTACGAGCGGTGAGCGTACACCCCTATGGGTGCACCATACAGTGCCATGGAACATACCACACCGGCTTATAGGCGCCGGCATGGTGATTACGGCTCTCCCACGTTGGGTAGTATCCGGCCCAAGAAGACAGCAGCATTGATGAACTTCGGGCCTAGTTGGACAACATGCTACCTCCATCTTTCGTCAAGGATCAATGTCAGATACCTCATCTGGACCTTCAGGTCTCTCACCGTCCCTTGGATGGCGAAATGCGCCCCTTGAAGAGGGCCCCGACGTGGACTGAGGAATAATCCATATTAGAGATGAAGACTCAATCGATCGAGGGCCATCTCTATCTCTCGCTCTATGAATTATGGTGGAGCCACAATTTCTTCAATCAAGGAGCGAGAACCCATTTGTGGAGGAACTTGCTCACTTAGTTGGGGAAAAAGATCCCCAACATGCCGCAGGAGGAGCTCCGGCAACAGAATTTTCCTCGCACACCATCGTTAGTTTTTTCCCCACGGGTCCTTATTTAGGGCCACCAACAGCTCCTCCCTCGCTCGCACTTAGGCCCGACATATCTTCAGCTGCAGCTCTTTTTTCAGTTTCGCCTGCGTCAGCGGACGTAAGCCTTCCACGCTTGTTGACACGTCGCCCGAAGCTCAGCAATTTCGTACAACTACCAGTATACCTAACGGCGTGGTGCCCTGAGCTGGGCCCTCTTCATAGTCGCATCAAACACCTTTTTTTATTTATTTTGACTCTGGGAAAACTCTTCACGCGTTTCACTACACTGTTCCCGTGGGGGGTATGTGGGGCTTAGCCATATTTCCAAGACACCGAGTGTGCCCCGGTCATCGGAATACCCACTAAAAACCCAGCGGTACCCTTCCCGTCTTAGCGGGAGCGCCTCGGGATCGCTTGCGCATGCTACCGTGACGCTCCGACGGCCGGCCCGCCTATGCGGGCCTTCATTCACTAGGGAGGAATTCCAGGGTACTGGGAACCGCCCTAGTCCCGGCGGCGCCTATTGTGGCGGGGGGAGAAGGTGCGCAAAGCACCGCTTTCTTCTCCCCAGTCTTCTACGGCGGAGCGGATCTGCAGCGGAATCTTACTCTCGCTCCCACTCCGCGGCCTCCTTCTGCGACATAACGCTTTCGCAAAAGGAGACCATCTCCGACCAGCACCCCACTCGCTTCTGAGAATCGCGTTGATGATGCTCGGCAAGGAGAGGTCTCCGCCTACAATTACCGCCAGAAAATGCCTCTGGGACCCCACGTGGCACACTCCGTCAGGGTGTGATGCGCCGTGTCGAATAGCGCACCGCACTCGTGGCAGGAGGGTGACACCTCCCGCCACGCTATCTCGTGCAGCTACTTACCGAAGCATCCGTGTCAGGTAAGCACCTGCGTCAGCCTGAACGAGAGCGTGCCTCGTTTCCATCTGACCCAGCGAATCAAGTGGGGACGTACCGCCTCCACTGTCGCCAGGCCCGCCGTGGTGGACCCGAGGTCCTCCTCCCATCGGGTGATCAGGGCTTGCTGGGCTGGAGCCCTGATCCGCCCGACTACCGCCGACCCTGGACGGTCGCCGCGTTCCCTCACCTCGGCCCGGAAGCGGTACACCTCCGCGAGCACTTCCGCCTGGAGCTCCCAGGGCGGATCGCCTGCAAGGAGGTTCGCCGCTATCCACGACACCGTACGATAACCTCTAATCGCCCTCACCGCTATGACGCTCTACTGTTTTCGCAGGAGGGCCCAGTTTGAAGCGGTGAGTGCGTCCACCAAAATCGGGGCACCGTACAGTGCCATCGACCTCACTACGCCGGCATAGAGGCGCCGGCAAAGCGATCCCGGTCCTCCCACGTTGGGTAGGAGGCGGCCTAAGGCGGCGGCGGCATTAAAGAGCTTCGGGCCGAGCACGAAATGCTGCCCGAAGCTCCATCGCCCGTCAAGGATCAGACCCAGGTACTTCACCTGGGCTCGCACTTCGATCACCGTCCCGTGGACGGTGATACTCACCCCTCGTGGGGGGTCCTCCGTGGACCGTGGAAGAGGAGGGCCTCCGTTTTGAATATGGAGTCAAGCCCAACATTCCCATCCGGTCCACGGTCAGGGTCGTACCGACCTCAGCCAGGCGAGCCGCCTCCCGAAAATCCCGCTCCGTCGCGGTGATGAGGGTGTCGTCTGCATAACACAACACCCCCATACCGGGAAGGACGGGGGCTTTTGCACCTAGGTATTCCAGGGCGTCACATAGAACACGCCCTGGAACACCGTCCGGACCCGGCGCCATCCTCTTGGCCCTCAGACGACCGAGGGCCATTTCCATTTCCCGCTCCGTGATCAGTGGTGGAGCCACTGAGTCCTCTATCACGGAGCGGGGGGCCATAAGCGGAAGGACAAACTCGCCAGGGTGGGGAAACAGTTCCCCCACCAGACGCAGGAGGAGCTCCTAGCGTTTCCGTCACGGGGGCGGCTTGGGTGCGGAACTTTCCACGCACACCTCGATACGGCCACCCCCGTGGGTCTCGGTTGAGGCCCGCCAGCAACTCCTCTCTCGCCTTCTCCTTGGCTTGACTTATCGCCAGCTGCAGATCTTTATTCAGCCGGCGGTAAGCGGCCAAGAGTTGCCCCTCTTGGTCCGCGTCGAGGCCGATGCGCCTACGACAGCGAACGTAGGCATGCCGTAAACATGCCGGCGCGGAACTCTGAGCCGGGTCCTCGGTATGGCCGCATCGCAGACCTCTTTGAGGGTACTGCGCATGCGGCCCGCCAGCTCCTTGACGCTGGCACCCTCCTCCTAACGTCCCGCTGAACCCCACCGATGCACGATGGCAGCCTCCTTGACCAGCTCACGGTCTAACTGGCCAAGAGACCACCTCGGCAGCGTGGTCGGCACCCTCTGGGGTTCCGCCGGCCTGCGAGAGGTGGATATCTCAAATCGGACATAGTGGTGATCCGACTGAGTCTCCACATCTTCCTCTACTCTCCAGTTCGACACTCTACGTGCTACCACCGGGGTGGCAAACGTGACGTCCACCACGGACCCCCCGTTGTGGCGCACGCAGGTGTGAACCTGCCCCTTATTTAGTAGGGACAGGCTGGAGAGTTGCGCCCAAGCTTGGACGGCCCTCCCTCGCGGATCCGTGGCGAAGGTTGCCCTAGGCACGCGACTTCGCGTTTAAGTCGCCGAGAACCAGAGTAGGTTTCGGCGATTGCCTGGCCACCGCAGCTCTGACCGAGCTGAGATACGTCTCGAACTCAGCGAGGCTGCGGTTGGGGGGGAAGTATGTTCCGACGACCGCGTACTCCCTCACCCCGGCACAACGTAGCCCGAGCCCCTCTCGATCAGTGAGAGAGGGAGGCCCGTTCTGCTCCTCGAGAGAACCGCAACCGTTCCGTCCACATCCCCTACCCAATGAGCTAGGGGAGGGACGAAGTAAGGCTCGCAGGCCACCGCCAGGTCGACGCCTCGTTGGCCGCCGCCACCGTGGTTCGCCTATCCGCGAACTCATGGGCCTTGATTTCTTCTCTGAGGCCGTCGACCTCCCTCCGCAGACGGGCGTTGTCGGCACGCAGCCTGAGTGTCTCCTCAGCCTCTGGCTTCAAAAATTTAAAGTTTTTCGTAAATATCTCCGGAAAGGAGAAGTCGATCCGGGAGTTTGATGGCTCGCCGGATGCAGGGCAGAGGGCCCTAAAAGTTGCCGAACAAAAGAAGAGCGGGGGATGGAGAATAAGGGATGAAAACAGCAAAAAAACGAAAAAAATATTCAGAAAAACAGACAAAGACAGGTTTTACGAAAAATTTGTATATAAAGAAAATCTCATCGCACACCTCCACCAACCCACAGGAGATCTTGTTTTATAGGTAGTTACAAATAATATTAAGTAAATAAATAAACATAAATATAAATTAGCATTTATTTAATTTAAATCGTTAAATTAAATTAATTGGATATATATTTTAAAAGTAATTTTCGATCTTCAGAAGAACGGTTTATGACGTCTCCCGTGAAAGAATCGTTCCGTTTACAAGTTTTTTATTTACACTAAGCATACAAAGTCCACTTAACCTATCTTCAATCAATGTTGATCTCAGCTATTTTATGTATGCTACCATAACTTTTATCGACAACAGTAGGTACATAGGCATGCAAAACCCAGAGAGGGCAGGGAGATATTATAGTGCACAAGTGTGTGCACTCTCTCTTCCCTAGCTCTCATAATCCGATGAGGCGGCAATCGGACACGACCGAAAAGTGTTCAGGCGCAGGACCAACGACTTTACGCCCTTTCCGAGGCATGGGAGTGTACACACTTCCAACTTCCAGACTCCGTGCTGTTACTGAGAATTTTCTGACAGAAAAACCCAACAACTTTTTAATGGCCCGACCTGGGAATTGAACCCAGGACCATGGGGTCTGCGACCACTCGATATAGACCAACGAGGCAGTCAATGTAAACACCACCAACTAAAGGAAGATGCATGGCGTTAGCGAGAAAAAGATGAATAACGAGATGTAGGAGACGACTCTATTCGCAATTTCTCCTAACACTACAATTTCTCCTAGCACACAGTGATGGTATCACCGATTTATATTTTGGACATCAAAACGTTAGGATACTTAAGTTTACACGATCTGCTAAATAAAATATTATTCATAGTCATGCCTCTTTTGATTGTTTCGAGCTGGTTATGTATATATAAGAGACATAGTTCAAATGTTTTGTGGAAGAAAGAGTCCAAATTTTTTGGTTTAAGTTTATGTACCTCAAACATATTATTATCTTATCCATGTTTCTTAATCAGTAATGTATTAACAGTCGTCAGTATGACAGAGTATTCACAGTTTACATGACTTCGACGTTAATGATCAGAAATAATATAAATCTGTATATTTTCTATTTCATATCGAGTATTGTTGGAACGAAATACCATGAGAATGACATTTTTATATGGAATAATTCGCGATATAGACACGCACGCAACAACACGCAACTCTTTACTCTTACTCTTTACTCACATACGCAAATCTTTCACATACACATTCGAATTACTTTGCATTTCATTTAAACAGGTTTTGATTGGTTCTGTAGTGTGTTAATTTCACTTGATTGTTGGCGACCAAAAGGGGGGCCCTTCACCGAATCAACTCTTGTTACACTTATACAGTCTATTTTGTTTTTACTAGGAGTCAGGAAGGCTCATTACTTTTTTACTAAGTCTTAAGTAAAACTTAAATAAACAAATTTTCTTGAGTATTCATCTCTTTTTTTGAAAACTTTCTTAATCGGTGATTGAGTGAGTGTGTAAATAAATAGATACTTTTGACGACAAAAAGAGTAAATACTGAGTTTATTGGTGGTCTTTCATAGTAGCTATTACATTTCGAATCTGTAGTTGCTCTTTATATTTAATATCAACTTGTAAAATAACGATTCAAAATAGCTTGTACTCATAATCCATAATAGTTTACGAATTAATGGGAGATCGATATGTTAGCTACCTAGCTGTGCCAGGAGTATCTTTAAATGATAAAATCAGAAATGAGATTTTTTGGTTTCGAACTGAACCTGAACATGCTTGCAAAATCGGAAAACTCAAGTGGCAGTGGCAAGTCACATATCGAAGAACCGATGTCCGTTGATGCAGACGAGTCCTCGAGTGTAGACTGCGTATCGAAAAACATCGTAGTGCGCCCTCCTTCTAGGTTGACCGATGACCTGAAGAAGATGCCGGGATCAGACTGGATGCGAAAGACACAGAACTTTGTTGTAAATAAAATTATTTCAAATGGTTTCATCGATTTTCTTTGTGATTAAAAGAAACCTTAACATCAGCCCAAGAGACAGACATAAACAAGTAATACGTTTTTAACAAATTTTAAGCGCTGTCATTGAACAAACACGTGCAATATGCTTTAAGACCATTTCTATGTGGTGTTCCATAATGCTTTGAATAGAACATTTCAATTTCTAATATCATAAAAATGTATTACTACGAATGCCCTGGATATCTATCTCTTCGATTTTCTTCGTTTTCATAAGGATTTTGAACACTACCATCAGAGGCAATCCTAGGCGAGGCATAAAGAAATCATATTGTATCCCTTTTTATGTCATTATATATTTTTTCTTATAGTACTATTATAGAAATTTTGCCAGCTGCCTTAACATTTGTCTCAGGCTCTATGCTTATATTTTTATTACATGTTATCCCAAAAGAGTAGATCTATTCTAAAGCTTCTCCCACCTTAACTCGTGAGATTCGTAAGAGCCAATCAAAGGGATTTAATTTAACGCACGTCACGCACTAACCTATCGTGGACGCTGCTGTTGTGGTGGGGAACCATCCGACCAGCAAGTTGACCTCAGCAAGGGGCCATTTTAAAGTGCACTTCCCATCGATAAATAATACAGCAGAGGGCTGAAAGTCTATCACTAATATTGCCAACTAAGAAGTCATCCCTAAATCGTTTAAGAAATTAAATCATAATATATTCTATTAATGTTTTGAACAGCAGTTAGATCATGGAATTGCAAGCCAACACTTAAAGCAATTCATATTTTGAAATATATATTGCCAACTATGATATTCCCTAGTTAAAAACTTTATTAAAACCACTAAATGGTGTTTCTATTTTTATACTTGGATATTTAGATAATGGGTTATCTAAATAAATAATAAGCGAAGGTATAATATAGACTATAGACAATAAAGATAATTTAAATTTGGTTAATTTAAATTTAGTTTGGGTATGAAAGCATACAAGAAAGAATTAGAAGACAAAACATTGAAGAATTAAAGTCATCATTTTGTAGTAAGTATTTTTTATTATATGATTTACAATTTTAAATTACTTCATATATTTTTAGTTTTAGTTTTTTTCCTATCATCATATTCCTCGCAACAATATTCACTTATGATTTCATGCCTTGATCACTCATTCCACATAGTCAATTAAAATGTTCAAAAAATATTTTTACAGTGAAAATTGAATTCAGAAAGTAAGTAACATATTTCTTTATATACCTTACTATTTATAAATGTAGTCCCTTATTCTTTTATCCTCTTATGAGAAAACATACCTATATATGAATATCAGTGTTATACAGACAATCTGATACAATATGGTAATCATTCCAAAATCTCATTTTTCGATTTGAAATTTAAAAAAGATAGGTAATAGGAAACAACCAATAATTATTGCAATTCTTTCCTCTTCTTAGCAGAAGTTTTCGAAGGCTCTTTAACCTTTTGTGGTTGTATTTGTCTCCGCCAGGGTTGTTATGTGATCGTCTGTGATCATCTGTGCCGTCTAATTAAAACGTCTATCAGACGGTTAGAGGTCGGAAACTAAAAATAATTAAAATTATACAAGTGGTAATCATTTATCGTGTCTTTCTTCCTTTGCCTCAACGAGAGCATCTTCGTCTTAAGTACTTCATCGTGGCTGGACACCAGTATAACGCTTGTACTTAAGCGGTAAATCTACAAAACAAATACAAATTTAGGTATAAAAGCAATGTCTTAAAGGGCAATTATACATCGAATCACCAATCCTTTTATTAGAATGTAAATTTTAAGGATAAAATACAAAGTACTTTCTTATGTAAACGACATGTAAAGACGTTTTTGTATCCCCTAAATCAAACCTCCAAACAAAGCTCTTATTACATAAAGAAGTTTCATGGTTATAAAATTATTATAACATGTGATCTACGTTCATAAGTTCAGATACATTAATGATTCTGACTCGTCTGCGTAAGCGGCCCTCATATTACCGAAAAAATAAATCTTGGACTATTGTGTTCCAGAATAATGGTGAGTCTGTCAATGTGAATATATATAAACGAGCTTTATGCTTGTTTATCTACAATACATCATGACTCATAAGTTAATGGTGAATATGCAATTTCTGAACCGAATAACTGGTTCAGAAATCTTGATCAAATTTCCAGCAAAGGTGACCACTAAAAATCAGGGTCATCGCATCTGCCTTCCATTATATTTTTCACAAAAATGCATTAATTTCCAATAAAAATATGAACTTTAAAAATAGGACAGGGTGATAATTTGGTATAATATATCCGACTGACGATGAGACATCCACCTAGATTGTCCTAGAAACCCCAAGCATTTTAATATTGTTTCAAATTTTTAACGTATTATATACAGATGCAAGATGCGCGTTGCCCTGCATTTTTGAGGTCGACCCACTAGCAAATTTAAAACATAAAATAAATAAATGTATAATTATACACCTAAATAATATTCTGTATTGAGTCGAAAAGAAAATATATTTGAAAAATAAACTAATATAAAGAAAGTATTTTCCAAACTAAGCAATTTAATACGTACTCATAAATTAATTATTGTACGTTATATAATGTAAAACTCAATGCAATTGGTCTACTGTTTCTCGGCTCGATTAAGCCTGGAGAATAACATCGCGTAAGAGAGAAACATCGCGTAAAACTTGGATCGATAAAATATTTTAACTCGCGGAGATAATTTTGATATATTTTTACCAAATATGTATGTCGTAGAATAATCAACCGTATTGTATATATGCAAATACAATTAAATCATAATTATCTTTTTCGTACGTTATTTGCTATTCTTAATTGGAAAAAAAAATTAAATAATTTCACACCATCATTTTGTACACTGTAGAAATGTGTAAACTCGGCTATTTCTACTAAGAATGACCCTCAACTATGACGTTCATTCACATTGTAAACTTAACCTCACCTTAACTTTCAAAATATATAAACGCGCCAAAATTTTAAATGGCTAGAATTATATTTTTGCTGTCACAATCATTGCTGAATTCGCATCGGCTTGCCGTATTATGAATGAAAGCAAACTTACCTTGGATTCACGGCGCCTCCATGTGTTAACAGGTGGCCTTCGCAACAAGTCTAGCGGCGTCCTACAGGTCGGGGGCGTGCGGCGACGGCGGCGGTCCGGCGGCGACACGCGGACGGAACACGCGAGACGCAAGCGCGGCCGGCCTCCTGTCCCCCATCGATTTTCAATGTACGCCGCCTTAGGCGCGGTATTTACTAATGCAGAGAACTGCCAGTTCCCCTTCCTTAGATTTCTCTAATTCGCAGCAAAAGCACCTTACCAAATATTGTTACCCGAATAACTGATCTATGTGCGTATATTCTTAACAAATCTATATCAAAATATCTTTAAAACTTATTAAGATAAGCTCAAAATAAACTTATATATTTCTTAAGCTAATATTTTCCAATCGGTAGTTATTGTCATTAGTAGGTACCTAAGTAAAATATAAACATATAAGATTTAAGATAAATATGATCAACACCTACCTAACCGCTACAAAAAAATAGACATACACTATAAAAGATAACGATACAATTCGTAGTCTATCGCGAAAAAAACGTCATCATTGCAGTATACTGCATGCAAGTCTGCGTAGTACCGGCGAATTCATTCTAGCTAGCCCCAAATTCGATAAAGTGAAAAGCACTACCTCTTTTTTAAAAGAAATACACATAAGCCTAAAAAAAATCAACTAATCATTTTCTATGTCACACATGTTACCACGTGTTTGTTTCTTCTTAATAATTATTATTTCAATATTTATATGTATACATAACAATAAAGCATTTATTTCTAAATTATCAAAACATTTTTTATACTCTACTGAAACTGGTATTGTTTTTCCTAAAAATAATTATTTATTACTTTTAAATATGCTCTTTTTATCGTTTAATGCTTTTTTAGCCTTGTCTTCACCGTAAAAACTTAAAATATAATTATACAATGTGAATATAATAGATGAGATATATATCTATTGAAACTCAAAGACCTGTCGATATGACGCATCATAGAATGTACTCTCTTATTAAGATATTCGATCGAAACATTTTAAGTTAAGCTTTGCTCTGTAAAATGTATTAATTTATTAATTATAAAATTGATGTCCTTTTTTATTAATAATTACTTATATTCGTACCATTCGGATTTATTTAAAGAATGTAAGAAATATATGTTTATATATAATAGATATGTATTGAAATTTCATTTTTATTTTGAATATAATTTTAATTTTTAACTAGATTGTCAGAAAATTCATTAACAATACCTAATTATTTTAGACAATATTTAAAAGCATCACAGAATTATCGATCGAAGATCAATCAAAATATGCTTACCTAAAATATTTAATCCAAGCAACCTTTTAAAGTTTAACACGAAAACTATATAGTAATAAAATCAATCCCATATAAAGAAAATTTTATGTTTCAACACATTAACTTTCAATCTGTAAACTTCTTACATCACCGCGAGTACTGGCTATACATTTTATGTGCGTTTTTGGCAGTACTGTCTTTTTTTTAAATTTATGACATCATCATAATTAGTCATTTGGAGCAACGTTATCCATTAACAAGTTGAAAAAAAATTATGAATATTACAACTTTTTAATATATGTAATTAATAATTACTGGCGCTGATATAATAGAACAAAATATTAAAAAAAGAAAGTGTTTAAAAATAACTAAAGCAGTTGGCCGTTTTTCTTCATATGTAACTAAAATGTCTACAACTAAAATTAACAAAGCCCCTTTTCATTCAAGTGTGAAACGTTTCGGAAAAATTACTGTGCATCCTGGTTTAGACCCAAGCGGACTTTATACAACAAGACCAGACGGCTGTGATCCGTGCTTGTATAACCCAAAACCTATAAGTAAAATTTTTCCTATTACAAGAAATCGAATTTCCAGCAAAGACCCATGGAGATACAAGGCAGAGTTAGAAGATTGGGCAATAAATCTCGGATACAGGAATCAGAAAGTTTTACAACAAAGAAAATGGTTCGACTCTGTTCTTGGCCCTGCTTGGCATGAAGTTACATATGGAAAACCATACGAAGCTGCTTGCAAAAACCTAGGTTTTGGGAGAATCCCTCGCCAAAAACCCATAAAGAATGACATTCCTGGGCCCGGTACGTATTACAAAGCTGTTCCGTTCAAAGCTCCTTATGGTTCACATTCTGTAAGACCTAGTTTTGAAAGAGAAGAGCCTTGCAGATTTAAAGATACTTCACCGAAATGGTCATTGGCACCTGACCGTTATAGAGTGATCGATAAAGAATGTATCGAAATGAAGTCAAAGAAAGTTGTGTCTTTACTTGGACCATACGATCTTTTTACCGGAAAACGTGACGAAAGTACTATAAAAAATCATTTCGCTAATTCGTTGAGAAGCACTGCGGCTACCTGGCCCTTAGCCCTCGGAACGACATTAAATAGATACAAAAGATCTCACTTCGGAACGATGAATAAAACGAATCGAAGTCTTCCACACAGAGGACGCAATACTTTAGTCGATATATCAACGTGTATTCGAAAAGCTGAAGATCCGGGGCCAACGCATTATAACCTCAGCAAAGTTAAAACATTTAAACAGAACAAACGTGGTTTTAACAGTAGCTATGACAAACCGCCCGGATACAAACGCGTTGTAGTGTGGCCGGGAGTCGGAAGATACACCATAAAAAACATAGATTGCGGCATTATCGGCAAGGGACATCCGCACGTATTTCTTAGCAAACAGGAACGAACTATTGGCGCTATTTTACCACAACCGATGAACTCCTTTTAATAAAAACAATATATTTACAGGAAAACTGCCTTATAATTGTATCACCCAGTGAAATAAGCATAGTCAATACGGTCATAGGAAACTTACATTACAAAATTATTTTAACAGACAAGTGCGAGTGATACGCTCACAATTACCGTCCATCGTGCAATATAACTTAAATACACTATTTAAAACTAAAACATACATGTGATTACTTTTTTGTGTTCAACATTTCAAACAGTTCATATGGTAGAACTTTCATAAAGGGACATATAGGGCTAGAGTAATAAAACTGTAATTAAATGGTCGTTTGTATTGAGGAACAAATCTAAAGGCATTGAATTCAAAACACGATAATTAATTTATTTAATTTCCTTTATAAACAATTAATTTAAAATCAATGACACCACTTAGTGTATAGATATTTTAGTTTTGCTCCCCAACTTTCTTTATATCTTTATTGTAATGTTGATATTACATTTAAGTCAATTACATAAAATTTTAAGGTTATTACGGTAGGACGCATTTAGATAACCTCCCTCCATTTACCACAACAATAATAATAGTCTTATCGTACCTTAAATACGCCCTCACACTATGTAAGTTACAACTAAATTATTGCAACTAAAATTTATCTATCGGTTCATACAATATAAAAACAGCAAGAAATATTTATACGAATGTTGATAACAGATAAAAGTAAAAAAAAATAATGTTGCTTTTACCGTTCATAATTTGATAAAATACAACGAACGAAAATCCTAACTCATCTTATAATAATTAATAACACGAGACACGTTTTTGAAGTGAACTTATCTATTTAACACAATAATTACAGCAAGAACCCCTTGTATTTAGATGTCATCGGTAATATTCGCTCTTTGTAAGTAAATTTGACATAACCACGATTTACTCACATCAATTCGTAACCGCATTTTAATGAATAGTAAATAACATTAAAGTTAAAAAAAACGATAAACGTATTAAAATAAATTATCACTTCTTAGAAAGTGATATATTAAACACTAGCACAAATTACACAGTATCGTCAAATTATTATACAAAATATTTTACTGAATTAAAAATATCAGATTGGAATGGACTGTCTAATATTTAAGGAAACTTGAGTTAAAATTTATAATTATACATTTTATAAAACCAAGTAGATTACGCACGTTGAAATATATGCAATGTTATTATAGTTTTCATTGAAATTTATTTAAAGTTCACCCAATTCATTTTAAGTATGGGGTTTTATATGTAAATACGATTGGATTTTAAATATACTTATATAAAATAAGAAATTACAAGGCGTTGATATTAGAACTGTTAGCTATCCTATTTTCAAGGTTCTTAACAAAGCATAATTTAACATACCTTTTAAAATCCAAGCAAAACATAATTTAATACGTAAGGTGCCTACATAGGTTCAGTTACATTATTTAAAGTATTTGTTTGTACACAAATACACTTCTTTTTTCAGCGAAAACAATTCAATTAAAGTGACAAGCATTAAAATTAAAAGCATATTAATTCAATTAAAGTATGTTTTCTATAAATAAAAGTAAAAAATTTAGACAAAAAAAAATGTATCAATTTTAGCGTTATAAACAGTGAAGACCTGCTTCCTTTATGCACTTTTTATTTCTAACTTCATTGTGAATTCAACATCATCAATAACTTTGACAACCATATTTTGATCCTATATTGTTTAAAAACATTATTTACAAGAAGAAAAAAAAAGATATTTCGAAAGAAATATTTAACTTAAATTCTAAAACTATTTTAGAAATTACCATATGATTTGTTTTTGGAAATTTACATTTAGATAACAGTTTAGTTTAAGAATGTCTATTATAAGTAACAATTTATCCTCAGTAGTCACTCCTCTTGAGATAGATTACGTCTCGCTCATATTACATATCATTTTGTTATATGACGTTAAGTACTAAGTGATTTCAGTGGCAAGAAAAATTTAAAAACCTGAGTCATCTCAAACATGGTATGTTAATTAATTTTACTATTCTCTTTTCTTACTCATCTTTTGATAACATCAACAATTTTAGGAGTCATTTATTTTCATAGTAAAAAAATGAATATGAGTTTTAAATATACAGGGATAATGTCAGGTGTTTTAATTCTTTCAGTACAAATCAGTCAAATTGTATACATTATTATGAATATCATCTTGTTCAAAAATAAAAAATCAAGTAAAAATTATAAAATTGCAAAATATAAAAAAGTCGTCGTATTGTCCACACTCAAATTAAAAACACAGGCCAACGATATGAACATTGTGAAATATACATATATAACTTATTAATGATATTATGGTATTTAAAATGTGACCACTAAATTGATGTTCTCGTAAACAAGGTATTTCATGTAAATACATTACAGATGTGATTAATTAATATTATGTATTAAGAAAATATTCGTAAACGCTTTGAAACACTGCCCTAATTCATATTGAGATTTGCATGAAATATTTTATTGGATAATTTTGCTAGATAACTATTACTATATAATGATATTGTGTAACACATTTATGTAATTCAAAACATTTACTTACTTTTTAAAATGTATAAATAAGACAAGAAAATTGTTATCTAAAATAGCATTATTAGGCTTTATAATTTTTTTCACTCTATAGTTTCATAGTTAGCCCTTATTTAATTATTAATTCCAAAGTTGCTTCTAGTAATAATTTACAATTTTTAATTATACAAATTTTTAACTATACCTTGTTCACTATCAAGTGATTAATATACTTTTATATTACTTATCCAACTGTTACACATATTTGAATATAAAAATTTAATCATTCCACTTTATTTATGTCAGCATTTCACAAAGCAAACAGGTGGAAATACATGATTAAATTTTAATATTAAACCTAGCATCAAATAATCTTGTATTTGTAACTGTTTTTTTCAACTATATTGTAGTTAATGTAGTTATACAAACTTGGATCTAGCCAACATTTACACATTCTATTATCTGAAATTTGTATTGACAACAAGAATAAAGTTATTCTTTGCTCTATCTTGTAAGTGAACAGGGTTCAGACAAACTTCCGCTACATAATTACAAATAGATTCTAAATGGTGACCGTCTGTGGGATTCATCGCTGCGTGGTCCTACGGATTGCTTTCCTGACACGTCGACCAGAAATGTATGGGGAACTGCCCATATTAAACTGAACCTGTGTTGTTCCTGAACCCGCGGGCGTCGCACCGAAGTTATATACGCCGCCAGGATGTGGCTGCTGTGGTGGTTGCTGTTGTTGCTGCTGCTAGAATGATTATATCCATTTTCATATATACCATACAGTATTTGGATACTATCAACTACTTCAAAATGTGTTTACTCATGTTAACATATTGGTATTAGACCATGGAACTTGGTTTAGTTTACAAATATATTAGTTTTCATTAACAAACACGAAAGTGTATTTCATATTTTTTTTTAAATTATACTTGAATGACTAGACCACTAGACAAATTGTTCATGTTTTTGTTTAAAAATAATAATGTTTTAATGTATATTGTATGTAGTTATTTAATAATTTCTTACCTGTCCAAATCCAAATATCCCAGTTGTCTGTTGTGCTCCAAAATTAAATGCTGGTGTAGGATTCATCGAAGATGTTTCAAATGTTGGAACAGGATTTGGTGAACCAAAATTCGGCGTAACTCCTGCACTCGGTGTTCCAAACATTCCCACTGTCGGCACAGAGTTACTAGCAGGCTGTGATGCTCCAAACATATTCGGTGGGGCAGAGTTTTGCATTTGGTTCGAAAACATTGATGGTTGACTGTTTTGATTTGATATTCCAAACATATTTTGAGACAGTTGTGATGGGCTTCCAAAGGTAGGAGTAGGATTTACATTGTTAGCATTAAATGGTGAAGAGCTACCAAAATTAAAAGTGGGCTTTTGTGCATTACTTGTGGCATTTGACACAAACATATTACTAGAAGTATTGTTACTCGAAGACCACATGTCGTCTTTCTTTATTGCTGTGCCAAATAGACCTCCTGATTGCATTGTAGATGAGATGTTAGTTTGAGACAAGTTGTTTGCCTCAGACAATGAATTAGGTGATATGAGTCCACTTAATGGATTTCCAGTTCCCATAGTGTTGCTACCTATTAATCCACTCAATGGGTTTGCTGCTGACATTCCATTATTACCAGGTAAGACATTTCCAGTCATATTATTCGCACCAGGTAAGCCACCGAGCGTATTTCCAGATAGAACATTACCAGTGCTCATAGAATTTGAATTTGTTAGTGTAAAGTTATTGTTACCGATGCTACTGTCGGCACCAGCACCGAAAGGTGCTTTGAATATAGATGGACTCTCAGGTTTATTTGTGCTTCCAAAAGTAAAGTTGAATTTCGGCTGCTCTGGTTGCGTCAGAACATTTGGTGCATTATTACTGCCAAAACTGAATACTACTGGGCTAGATACTTCTGGCTGCAATGCAGCGGTTGTTATTGTAGTCTCAGTTTTATTAAACATGGATAATGTTGTGGGAGCTGGTTCACTTTTTTGGAAAAACGACAAGGATGACGTAGTAACGGGATCACTTTTTTGAAAAAATGATGTAGTAGAGGAAACTGGTGTTTCTTGTAAAGTTGTTGTTGAAGTTGTTGTTACTTTCGGACTAAATAGATTTGAGGGTACTCTTATGCTACTAGAAGAAAAGGTAAAAGTACTTTTAGGCACTACAGTTTCCTCTGAAGATTTTAATGTAGGAACCACTGGAGGATTCAATGGTTCATTTTTCTCTAAATTATTTAGGGAATCTATGCTTGACACTGGTGGGTCAGCAGCCTTGGTTTGAGTGTCAGATGGTACAGATGCAGTAAATATACCTATTGGTTGAATTGGTTGTGACACTAACGTTTTTGTTTCTTCAGTTTTAGCCACAGCCTGTTCTTCGTTTACTATAGTTTGCGATTTTGGCGTCTCTACGCGAAATTTGCCTTCGAGGACGGGATTGTTAAAAACATTTTTAGTTGTAGATTCTGCAGCATTTTGCGTTTGTTTCGGTATTCCAAATGTAAAAGTAGACTTAGGAATTTCATCGGGTGTCTCTTTTAGGTTGTTGATTTTATCCACTGATTTCTTTTTGGGTAAGCCGAAAGTAAAAGTGGTAGACAAAATATTATTGTTGGTCTCAGACTCTGTTGTTGCTGCTGCTGCTAATGTTAATGGTGTAGGTTCTACAATTTTCTTTTCCGCAAGTTTTGGATCAATACCAAATTTAAATGACATATTTGGATTAAGACCAAAGTTGAAACTCTTCTTTTCAGATTCTTTTATAGTTCCTGGTTTTTCTGTCTCACAACAAACACATTTACTCACATTGTTGTCATTACGCACCAAGCAATTTACACATTCCCACTTTTCGGTTTGGGATTTAATAATGTTTTTAAGCAAAGAAACATTACTAGTAGTTTCTGGTTGGCAAGTACCAATTTTGATAATAGTATTTTTTGAAGTAGGCTTTGCTTCACTACATGCAGCACATGTTTCTACACTGCTCTTATTTTTAATCAAACATACCTCACATTTCCAATCGCTTTCAACACTTTCAAGTTTAGAATTTCCAACTGTACCTAATGAGTTGGGTTTTTTACTACCGCAACAGACACAATTTTTTACACCTTCATCGTTTTTGACCCAGCAGTCTTGACATTTCCACTGCGATGAATCTATACACACGGGTTTTAAGTTTCCAGTGTTATTAGATGTTTTTTCACAATTAACACATTTATTTGTACAATCTTTATCCAATACTGCTTGACAAACTGAGCATTTATTAATATTTACTGCATTTTTTGTAGGCTTTTTACCTCCGCAGCAAACGCAGGTAGCAGAATCCGGTTTGTTAGATACCCAACAATCATCACATTTCCAATCATCAGATTTTGGTAGTAAATCTGTCTTTACTTTTATTATTGGACGATGAACTTTCGAGAGAGCATTATCAGTTTTATTATCTACTGTTTTTTCTATACTCCTCTCTGGACTACCAAATGTATACTTTGCAGGTATAGAAGAAGTATTGACTGTTTCACTAGATACAGTGACTGGAATAGAAAATTGGTAGCTGTTGTTCTTAGAAGATTTTCCACCTTTATCCACATTTGTTTCATTAATTTTTTTATCACTATTTGACGCCTCTGTAGCTACAACCACAGGTAAAGAATTCGGCAGATCTGTATCAGTAACAATTGAAGCACTAGGTATTTGTGTAGGTGTGGGAATCCCTAAAGAAAACTTAGGTAAATTGTCTTTATCAATGTGTAAAACAGCAGTTGGAAGATTGATAGGTTCATTGCTTTCAAACACCGCCTTTTCTTCTCTGTTTATTCTAGTCAATCTGGACTTAATTTTAGTGGTTAACTTATCACTCATCTCTTTCAGTGAATTGCTGCAATAAATTAAATTCTATTAGTAAATAAAACTCTAACACAATCTTCATTAGTAATCTATCTTATTATGAAAATACAAAAGTTTAATATTTTGTTTTCCCTATTTGTCTATTCATCTTTAGAGAATCTACTAAGCTATTGCAGCTTAGATTATATTATCTATTGTGTCAATTATGTCTCACAACACTATGTTAAGTTTGCCATAAAATATTCTTAACTATAATATAGAATGTTACTCTTACATTATTTATTTTTATAGATGAACTTAATATAAAGTAGTACCCACTACAGCAGCTTTGAAAACTACATTAAATATTAATATTGCTTTTTATTCCTAAAATTCATACTCATATTTTGTATTAATGAAAACTCAACCTTTGACTTGTTGGTGCTGGATATGACATGAAATCAGTAGAGCTACTGTGTGATGCTATTAACTGACGAGCAGCACTAGTTGTATCCATAAGTCTTGATCTTTGTTTGAGTCTTAATATTGTTGCAAGGCTTGGAACATGAAGTTCTTGTGTTTTATATGCTGAAATAATAAAATCTTATATTGTACTCCTTAAAAGGGCATTACTCAAATTTATTATGCTATAATAATACTTACAAAGGCTTTTGCTACTGCTGGCTTTAGAATTGTCTAAAGTATAGTTGCCAGAGGACTTCATGAATTGAGATATTCTTTTAGCTTCCGTTAATGGAGAGGAATAATTTTCTAACAAATCCAAAACACGTCTGGCTGAGTGACTTATGGTAACATTGTCATTATTGCTATCATTTGTTACGCAAGTACTCTTTCTTTGTTTAATATTTGGTTCATTCATGTAGGCACTTATTGCTCTACCATATATTGCCTGTCTAGTATAAAATGGAGCAGAAAGATAACTGGCTTTGAATTGTGGTTCACTTTGACTCATGTTTGTTGAATTACTTACTGAAATAAACATTTTTATTACAAACTAACACTAAGTTACTATTTACAAAAATAAATTTAATATGAAATAAAAAGTTGAATTTCTTACCATAATTGTCTTCGTGGTTAATGTTAAAAAGGGACTTTCGTTTTTTTAAAACGGAAGTGTTTTCATTTAAACTTGAAGATTCCAAATTATAAAAGTATGGCTCTTTTTTGGTTTCGATAATAGCTTCTTGAGATGGTGAATGCAGCTGGGTCGACATATAATTTGTTTCTGGTCTAAATACATTTCTGCTAATTGGAGACTGCATTTCACTAAATGTTGCAACAGATTCAGTGTTAGTACTCGTACATTTTGTCTGAAAAAACAAATTTATCTATAATTGAACATAAATAAATTTATCATATTCTCACAAATAATTATTAATTTGTATTGCTATTAATCTAAAACATTTTTTACACCAAAGACCTGTTAGTAGGTTCACATATTATATTTCATGTTATGTCAAATTGACGATACATAATGTTATAAATATATTTTTATACTTTACAGATTAGTTACACATATATATTTTTTTCTATTTTTTTCATATTTTGACCTATGGAACTAGTGTTGAAGTAAGTGATTATCACATCAATCATTGACACTTTAATTGGTATGTGGTGTTGATAATCCATTATGTATTACCAAATAATATGTAGCTTATTAAATATTAAAATACATTGTGATAAAAATTGTTAATTTTAACACAAAAAATACTTTGTAATAAATGTAAATAAATAATATAATTACATTACTTACTTCTGGTGGAATATAAGTGTTAGAAGTTCCTGGTGAAGTGTATCGCATCCTTTTAGCAGGTGGCTGAGTTGTAATCGGGCTTTCTGGAGCCTCATCTTCTGTTGAAGAATCTGTTGATTCAGTTATGGGTACTGATCCATTAGTATTGGTAGAGTTAGGACTACTGAACCATTTTGTTATAGTAGATGGCAAAAATCCTGTCACTTTTGATGTCACATTCTTGACAAAGGACTGAAAAAGAAATATTACTCTTTAAACTTTTGTATAGTATATATATTTCTGGAGTGAGGTAAAATAGGTTATGAAATTCAATAAATTAAGTATACTTAATTTTAGTCATGAACGCAAGTGTCTTCGCGATGCAGCTTGAATCATCTGTCATAGATGTAGAGGCCTATTATGACTTAATTTTTGAAGATAGAAATGTGTAAATTCATTTATTTAGCTATGGCAAGGTACAATTTATGAGAGCATATTAGTATGTTGCTAAGTTGTTGTTTTATTTAAATTCTTTCTTATAACAAATTATACATAGTTAAAGATAAAACCTAATTTTAATACCACAATGGCAACATTACTTAAATCATATTGTAACCTTATTCTTAGTATGAAAACAGTTAAGCTATAATCTACCACAATAACCTAATATAGGTTAAGTTGGTAGAAGTTTAAAGTTGTAGAAGATAACCCAACAGAAAGGCATTCAAATCAACATTTTATCACATATGGATAAATTTTAACTAAATTATTCTCAAGGGTATTCATGAAATTGGCAAATAATCAGTAGTCAATACTTAAAAGTGAAATCTTTTTTTCAATTATGATAAAACCATGCAGTTTCTATAAGCAGTATTGTATAAAATTTTTGTCAACACTGAATGGCATTGAAATTGTGACGATACCATTCAAGTAGATACTACTATACATGACAATAAGGCGACAATGTCTTCTATGATAATAAGACCAAGAAATATTTATGCAATTGGATGTGTATCAAACTGATCTTTATTTAGTTGCTATATCAACTGCTTCCATTTTGTTAGGACTGCATAAAAAATAGTAAAATTATACATTCAAACTATTCTATATGAGACTCACAACCTGTTGTAGTATTGGAATATGAAAAATTGTTCAGTTTAGCAGAGAATATTGAATTGAGAATGATTGTTATGTGATGTCTCCAATAGACATATCAAAATCTTCAGTCTTGGAAATAAATTAATAGGTAAATTTCAAAATATTTATAGGTTGTGAACAATATATTTGGACAATAATCATAGCTCTTGATTTCAAAATCAGACAAAAACTTTTATTCATTAGCGTCATTTATGCTTATATTGAAAATTTATGAGTTTATGTACCAAATATTACTAAAATATAACTGGAGTAATATCAACAATGTATTATTGACAGTTCTGTGATTTAATATTATGTCCTTATTATGTTTATCTGTAATCTATAAAATCTAAAAATATATTAATTACAACATAAAAACATAACTTGTTTAAAAACTACATCAATGATTATCTAATGTGTATGATATTTGTTACAAAGAAAATTGAATATTGATTTATGTCTAAACTTATTGTAATGATAATAGCTATATTATTTATAGCAAAAACAATAATCTTCTAAGCTAAATATATATGTATATATATTAATAAGACCTATGAACATTGAATTGGAATAATAAAGTTTTAATTTTATATAATTCGCTTAGCATAAGTAATTGAATGTTATATTATTTTAAAACATAGCTACGATTTATATCTTGAAGTATCAGTAGTTTTAATTTTTCTATTACAGAGTAATTTTAATAATTGGTTATAGTTAAGTTTTTCTAACAGTATAAACAAAAGTCAAAGTCAATTTAAAAGTTAAAACAGCTATTAATTTCTTGATGATTCAATCACAATTTTGTCTTAAAAGTCTCACAATCGCAAGGCCAATAGCCTAATATTTGCTAGCACAATTAATTATACTCATGTCTACAAAACCATCCTAGATAACTTATTTATATATTTGCATAAAAACATAAACTATGATAATGAGAAGAAATATATGTAACGTTTATTTGATAAGTTTTATTAAAGTATGCATTGTTATCTTTTTGAGACATGTCCAAAATGGATAGAACTACCTTAAATCTTTAGTTTTTGATCAAGTAAAGATAAATTTTCAATTATAGTGTTGTAACAATTTATATTCAAATAATTTTCATTAATACTTTTATTATAATTCCAGTGGTTTGTGCAAAGCTTTATTTAAAAATTGCATAACTAAGAGTTAGGATGTTTAAAAATAGTCCATTTTCAGATATATAGCATGGAAAAATTGAAACAGATTATCTATTACATTGGATGCATGCATATTTAAAAGTAAAGAATGATTTTCTACAAGTTCAATTAACTGTATTGAGTGCAACAGCAAGTATCCACTTGTAGTACATTGTCATATCGTAATAAGTTAACTTAAAAACACTAGATAAGTGTTAAATATTAAGTCGCTTAGCATCGCGTCACCTTTGAATGGTAAAAATATACATCTACGCGTGAGGCCACAAAGTCGCCAAGAGCGGGAATTTAATGAAAACTTACATTATTGGCATCATCAGACGACTTGGTTCTCTTCTCTTTATTCACTGTAAAACTTGCGCTCATTTTTATTCTTTGCTTTGCACTCTAATATAATTTGGTGCTATTAACAGTTGAATTTTCGGTTAAATATATTCACAACTGGCAAAAACGTGACAAACATGGCGTCTCTATGTGTCAAAAAATTAAACGCAAGACAAAATTTTAAACCTCACCGTGACCACTATTGAACACTGTAATAACAAAATTACAAATAAAGACTAATATCATCGAAAATAATTTCTACTTAAGTGGGTAAAACTATGGAAACTTTTTAATGATTGAACGACATCACCGATTTCACGTTACCGCTAAGCTTGCGGTCACAAAATTATTGCTAGTGTAAAAAAATGTAAAACAGGTTAAATAAAAGATGACTGCTTCATTTAATTTTTAAGACCACTTCTCTTGTTAAGGGTGGCGCTACCCGTAAAGCATATTGAATTCAGTTTTGCCAAAATAGGTAATTTCCAGTTAGATTGGTCACAGTCAACCTTAATAATTTAGGAAATAATTTATTTCCTCCAGTTTGTATTATATTTATGATCAATGGTTTAAAAAAGTAAAGACGATTCTTAGCTTTGATTATGACCTGTTGAATGATTATTACTTATAATTTTTGATGTACGGCTAAAATTTTTAAAGTATGGTTTTCAATAACTTTTAAGCGCTGCCAACTTCCCAACTACGGACTACTATTTAATGATAATTTCTTAATCATCTTTAATAGTAATATTTTTTTAAATATATTAACTATTATTACAACTTCAAAATTATTAAATTAAGAATGACGGATGCAATAATTATCCTATGCGCGCACGGGTAACTTTTGTCACGGTGACAGTTTCGTCACTCTCATGGAGTCCATGGACCACGGTCGTATACACAGGTCTTGCAACTGTGTCCAATTTCAGTGGTGAGAGATGAGCTGCGAATGTGTTATTGTGTATACGACCGTGTGCGCTAGCCCTTACGGCGTTTATTATTTACGTCGAGTGTAATTTTAAAATCAAGATAAATTTCCTTTTCATTAAAAAATCTTGAAAAACAATAATAACATCAATGATAACAATATTGCAATAATAATAAATTAATTATATTTTTATGTTTAAGCTCGTAAGATTTTGTTTTTAATTAGCTATTTGTTATATTACATTTCAGTTAATTTCTTTGGTTTTTTTTTTTAATTTTCTCAATCTTTCGAAAGATTGCCATGGAGTTGACATGTTCTAAGATTTTTCCATGGCTCTTTTCTAGCACAAAGTTTCTATAGGGTTTTCCATTAAGGGCGCTTGATCGTGCAGAACTTCCATCGTAGCGTGTGCTGTGTGGCACGTAGCGCCGTCCTGTTGAAACCACATGTTGTCCAGATCCATATTCTCGATTTCAGGCCAAAAGAAGTTGGTTATCATCGACCGGTATCGCTCACCATTGACGGTGACGGCCACACCATTATCGTTTTCGAAAAAATACGGACCAATCACGCCTCCGGCCCAAAATCCGCACCAAACAGTCACTTTCTGCGGGTGCATTGCCACTTGGTGAACCTCGTGTGGATTGGTCTCGTCCCAAATACGGCAATTTTGCTTGTTGACATAGCCATTCATCCAAAAATGCGCCTCGTCGCTGAAGATGATTTTTTTGCCAAAATCGGTGTCAACTTCCAACTGCTCTAATGCCCAGTCAGCGAACACACGGCGCTGTCTATGGTCATTAACCTTGAGCTCTTGGGTCAGCTGGATCTTGTACGGGTGCAGGCTCAAGTCACAACGCAAAATTCGCCAAGTTGTTGTCGTCTGCGAAAGGCCGAGTTCCTGTGCGCTACGCGGAATTGACTGCCGCGGGTTTTCGAGGACACTGTCGCGCACAGCGGCGATATTCTCGGCAGATCTCGCGTTACGTTGACGCACGGGAACCGGCTGATTGTTAACTGACCCGGTTGACTCGAATTTGTCCACCAATCGACGGATAGTCGACTCGGCAGGACGATCATCGCGACCGTAAAACGGGCGAAGTGCGCGGAACGTTGCTCGAACTGAAGACCCATTTTCATAAAACAATTTTATGATTTGCACGTGCTGTTCGACACTGTAACCTGCCATGGTGGTTTGGGAGGACGGAATGAATATAACACACTGCATTTGACAGCTGTCACTCAAACAACATGGCCGCAATCAGCTGTCAAAGTTCAAGCGTCCCTATTGGAAAACCCTATACATAACTTTAAAGAACAAAGACTAAAAGTTTTATTTTTTGGGCCAGCGGAACGTGGACTGTGGGCTTCGCACTTTGATAATACTTTATTAATATTATTAATTTATTACTATGATATTTAGTTATAAGTAAAAGGTCATAGAATGCATTAATTTACTCCTACGGCAGTAACTCCTGTTTACCTTATTATGTTAATATTTCAACCACTTAATAACTTCGCCAACGTAACCGATGAAAATCTTTCAGAACAATGAAAGTAATAGGTCGGTGAAAAGTTTATTGTATTTTATACGTAAAAAGTGTCAGTAAAATTTCTTTGGTTTAACTATTTAATAAATTTACTTAAAACGTTTCCCCGCCTTTTTCTACTGTCTTTCTATCCGCCAAAATAAATAATATATCAATGAGAATAGCATATAATTGGGTTCAGCGTTTTTAGTCCGGGAATTTTGTTGTCAAAAATAAAACTACCTCTAGTCACTTATAACCGATAAAGTTGATGTTATTTTTGAATTATCGGCAAATTAGTAGTTAGGAAAAAGCTGAAGGTTTACCACAAAACAATTTTGAGCAATTTAAAAGTTCTGGATATACAAAAAAGCTTGATATTTGGGTGTCACGAGCCCATTGAAAGAAACCTAATTAATCGTGCACTTACTGTTTTGTAAAGTAACAGCCTGTGAATGACCCACTGCTGGGCTAAGGCCTCTTCTCCTCTTTTGAAAAAAAGGTTTTTGGAGCTTATTCCACCACGTTGCTCCAATGCGGATTGGTTTTGTGGTACTGTTTTGTATTGAAACGGAATTAAACAGACTTGTTTTTGAAAAGATTGATCACTGGTGATGAAAAGTGGATTACCTACAACAAGAATATGCTGGTCTAAGAGCAGTCTAGCTCCACTGACTATAGCAAACTCGTAATAACATAATATGCTGTGTATGGTGGGATTGGACTGGTATACTTTGATTATGACCTTTCGTGCCAGGAAAAACTATCGCTTTGAATCTCTACTGCTTACAACTGATGAGAATCGAGGAACAAACAGAGTAAAAACAACCAACATTGATCAACAGAAAGGGTGTAGTATTTCATGAAGATAATTTAAAAAGTAACTTTATTATGTAAAATAGTAATATTGCACTCGGAAAGTTATCAAGCAGCAGTAAATTTATTTAATATAAGTATTTGGCATTATCACTTCATAGATCATTTGATAGGTAGCATAGCGGATATTCCAGTGCCTTTAGCGAGTCTCACATACCTCCCCAGCTCATGTGGGAGAAACAAGTAAAGCTATGTGTAGCAGGTATACCAATTTTTTCAAAAAATGGCAAAAACAGGCAAGCATCCTTAACCATCAAATACTTCAAATAAGTACTTATATTATATTATACTATACTATACTTATACTATAACAATAATAGATGAAAGCAGTAGATTTCCTTTTGCATTTGCCTGTAACTAAATGACAGTTTCAACTGTTACAAGATTTTACATGTTTAGAACACCTCTTTATATACATAGAGAGAGGATCTGCTTTTATTTATAAAGAATTGACAGATTTTTTAAATTCCTTGGGAATCGCTTGTAGTAGAACAACAGCTTACAATTCATGTGGAAATGGTCAAATCAAGTGTCACAAGGGTACTCTGCTCTACACTTGCTCTTCTTTCAAGAGAAATGCCCATTGAAAACTGGGACCAATTTTTGCCAATGCCCTTACATGCAATTAATACACTTCTATGTGTACCAATTAATACAACTCTTCACAAACAGCTGTTTTATCATTCTAGCAGATCATCTAATGGAGAATCATTACCTTCTTGGTCAGTTCATAGACCTGTGCTAATGAAAAAAAAATATCCTTAATAAATATGTATAATCCATACGTTGAAGAGGTTTCAAGTTGAAATTTAGCTCCACTTCTTTCTCCTGTTGAACACTATGAATCAAAATATAGAAGAATTAAATGTGGCAAATACAAAAAGTCAGAAAGAACAAGAAGACATTGTAGATGTTTTTTGTGACTCTGAAGATTGAGCTCTAAGCTCGGAGAATAAGGATATAGACAATCTGCAGCACCAAGCAGGTCTGATGATCATCATCTTAGCGGATCTGCAAGGACAAGATGAACTCCATATTTTATAAAAAATTATAGTTGGAAAAAAATAGAGGGTGTGAATGACGTATAATTTATGAAGAAATTGTACTATTCTTTTTATCTTGTCAAATTTTAGATATTGTCACTTTATTATGTACAATTCTTTAATAAAAATAAAAGCCAAGTTTCCTTTTGGTTTTGTCTTTTACATATCACATAGATATAAAGTGATTTTATTTGATTGACTTGATTTATATCACTTATGTTAACCATAAAAAGCCTAATATAATAATATAGATTGACAAGTTAAACTGGCTTTATTTCAGCAATATCTCATACCTAATGTAAGATATTTTACTATCAGAAACTATAGATAAAAGCAATATTATTTTATTAAAACGATGTTGCAATTTAAAAATTTAATTGTCTATATAAATTAATATGATGAAAAAAAAAAAAAACAACAAGTTATTTATGTATTTATTTTGGAATATAAGATCGTTCAATTTTAATATCATCAACAGGACAATCATTTTTATCACACTCAACTAACCCAATTCTTTTCACAACTGCCATCCCACTTTGAACTCTTCCAAATATAGTATGTTTACCATCAAGCCACTGTGTTGGTGCTAAAGTTATAAAAAATTGAGATCCGTTTGTATTTGGACCAGAATTAGCCATAGACAGTATACCCGCACCTGTATGCTTTAAATTAGAATTTAGTTCATCATCAAAGTGCGGTCCATATATTGATTGTCCACCTTTACCAGTTCCTGTATGATCACCACCTTGAATCATAAAATCTCTTATGACTCTGTGAAATTTAGTGTTATTATAATAACCTCTTCTTACTAGTTCCATAAAGTTTCGGCATGTGAGAGGTGAATGTTTCCAGTACATTTCTACTGTGATGGTACCCATTCTGAAAGTATATTAAGCATAAAATTACATAAAGAAGATATACAAAATAATAAACCATTAACTCAGCAAAAATTTAGGTATGTGGTTGTATTAAATATTAATTTAACATACGTTGTTTCCAGTACAGCAAATGGTGGTTGCCAGGATTTATCTGGGATTCCAGCGTTTGCATAGCCTAACATGATTGGTAAATTAAAAGAACGAAAGCGTTATGATTCTAAAAACCACTCAACATATAGAATACCACAATACGCGTGTTACATTAGTTTGAAACGTCGGTAAAAAAGTTTAGTTGATATATAAAACGTGGTTTTCAATAAAAGATGAAATAAGAATGAAATTGTTGACAAGCATAAGCCAAGAAAATAAATCAAATTAACGAACACGAACGAAGTGATGTTTGTAATAGAAGTAGAATATGTATTATGTCACCTGTAGATCATATAGAACAGATAACCACTGAACCTATAAATACAGATTATATTTAAATTTATAAATTGTATCTTAGATGTTATTTAAAAAATATTATAAAATAACTCTGTTGGTAAAATAGAAGATGGAACACAATCAATTAAGTAATTTAAATTTTGGAAGATAGAAATGTGTAGATGTATTTATTTAGATTAGTATCTAAGTGGCATTAAGGACTTTCCCTCTTAATTCTTAATTAAACAAACTTGGGATGAAAATCTGTATAGTCTCTTTTTAAAGCTAGCTTAAAGATTTTTTTACCATTATACTCCGTAAGTTTAAGTACTTTCTTTAATTCTTACTGTCAATTATAAGTCCGATTACCAATCTAAGATTTCGTTATTTTTTGATAATTAAACGTACCCTAAAAACTCAAAGAATTTATATATACCCATAGAATAACATACATTCAGTTTAGACTTTAGCCGACCAGCTTTGTTGGACATTTGACGATCTAAAGAAGGCGGCATTTATTAATAAAGCTCCTCATTATATTTGTAATCCTATAATATAATTTTATTTAAATGACAATGGAGGAAGTATATTACAATTGTACATCGTCGACTCGTTTGCCCCCTTCATTGGGGTCACTAATTATGTTTTCAAAAATAATTTTGGAACCAAGGTACTCTTTCACCATTAACTGTAGCATTTAACAAATTCAAATTCACAAATCTAATTAGGTTAAATAAGCCTAAGCGATTCTTTAAGACAAGTAGCTCTCGGGATGAATAAAAAAAAGACCACAATTAGGGTCATATATCCCCGAGACCGGTGGTCGTAAAAGGTTTTCCACTCGAAGTTGTGCATTAATTCATCTATCTGGGCCAAAGACACAACTTTAAGATGGAGGCCAAAAGAAGAATACGTTTGGGCTGGGCGGCATATGGGAGGTTGGGTCATATTTTTGAATCGTCGATTCCACAGCCCCTTAAGGCCAGGGTCTTTAATCAGTGCGTCCTGCCTGTAATGACTTACGGCGCCGAAACGTGAACACTCACGGTAGGACTGGTACACAAGTTTAGGGCGAGCGAGCTATGGAACGCGCGATGCTTGGGGTTTCTCAGGCAGATAGAATCTGAAATGAGGACATTCGCTAGAGAACTAAAGTCATCAAAACATTGCGCGTCGAATTAGCACGTTGAAGTGGAAGTGGTCATGTCTCCAGACACTTAGATGGCCGATGGAGCCGACAAGTGTTAGAGTGGAGACCGGCGCAATTGGTTCATGTCGCAAAACATAGTTTGACAAAAAATAACTAAACAATCAAAAAACTATTGGCTTCTAGTCTGGCCTATTCCGTGGTATGCTACGTGGTCTACGGTGCTGTAGCCTGATCGAAAAACGGCTTGCACTGAGGACTGAAACTCGTCACGTCGTTTAGCTAGCTAGATGGTTCGTGACAACTCTTGAGAACAACTTGTATACGTGACTCAGAAGGGATATGGGTTTGTAGTTTTTCAAGAGGGTTTTATTAAGTTTCTTGTAAAACAGTACCTACAACCTTACTTCTGCTCCATGCTGCCGTTATCTTTCCTTGTCGAATGACGTAATTAAAGAGGTGTATGCAGTGGCGTAACAGTGGGTGACAGTGCTGGTAAAACGCCACGGGCCCCCAACCCGAATCGCCCCGGTCCGAGAGGCCCTGAGCTCAGAAGTGTCTTAACATTTTTATGATTTTTTTGTATTGTCATTTTCAATAACATTTTACGAATGTTTGCTTACTCAAATTGAGGGCCCCGTATCTTTGGTAGCTACGCCCCCATGCAATGGATTTGCCGCGGGCCTCTGTTGGTATAGTTACGCCATTGGGTGTATGTATTATGAATAGATATTTAAGTTTCTATATACATAACTAATTTCCACTCATAGCCTGTCTGATTAGTTAAGTTTTGTTTGCTATATCCTTCCTTGGGGTTCAAGCTCTGTTCATACCAAATTTAACCAAAATCGGTTTAGTGGCTTAGTCCTGAGAGCATAACAGACAGACAAGCTAGCAGATACAGAGTTACTTTCGCATTTATAATATTAGTGTGGATTATCATGTATATAAATATATATAAACATTTTAATAATGTATCTGCGCTCACAAGTTCTTAGTACTCACAATCTGTCACAAACAAAAGCAATAAGATTCGTACGACGTCATCGAAATATTTGCATTTTGCTTTTACGTGTAGTGGTGGCCATAAAGCAGGCTTGATCATAAATAATTAAATGTAAATATAATTTCTATGAATTGTGATAATGTGATCTGTCAGTAATTAGTATTATTTGCTACGATATCAAATGTAAAAAAAGTTTTATCCTGGTGCTTTTTGATTTGCTTTTCATTAAATGTTCGTTTTGGCGAATCTATTTAACATCAGTGTTATTATGTGTTAAACAAAATAAGTGTACCATAATTGTTACTATTTTGTTACATGACGTTTTAGTTTTTTAAGTTATTCTAGTTAGAGGGCGGTCGTAATATACATATTTTGAGGGCAGATAAGCAAGTTTAAAGAAAAGTCGTTAGTATCTACGTATAAATTATGGAGTCAGAACATCAACCTAAACTAAGTCCAATAAGAGCTTTTCAAGGTAATAATTTTAACGTTTATTTTGTTTGTTGCATATTTTAGTTTGCTGCTTTCAGAATTATATTATAATCTATAAGGGCTACATAGATTCTTCATGTAAAACTCTTTATTTAATAAATGTCTTCTACCATTTTAATCAAATTTGATGAAGTTATTTATTTTGGTATGTTGTTTTTTATAATTAACAAAGGTTTGCATATCCTTCTTGACAGTTCTCCATGCCAATAACATGGAGCCAGAAGATGCATACACAAGCCTTTCAGAGTATCATGATTATGAACCAAGGTTAGAATTTGATGATTCAGAGCTGACACAAGCCAGTGGCTTAGGTAAGCATTAGAAATATAGTTTGATAGCTTAATAAACTGTGTAATTGAAAATTAATTGAAGTGTGCATTATAATTAAAAACATATAAATGCATATCTAAACAAACTGTATTTTTATAGTATATATTTATTTACATGAAAAAATAATGAAAGGAAACTAGGAATAAAAAGATCATGATCAACTAACTAGAGAAAGTAATGTCATTCAATTTGAATTAAATAATAAATGAATCTTAACAGCATAAAAATAACTCATCATTCAATTCATAATAATATTTTCTTGGTACAAAAACAAGGTCATCTATATTTAAACGTAACTTCTACAATATATATTATATTGTATTCCATATTTTGGCCAATTGTCAACCCATTTGAATGAATTTTGCATCTGCAATCAGTCCCTGCACTGTAAGCTGAAAGGTGGTACAATAGTTGACTTGAGCCCTCCATATCGAGGACAATACTTGTATGACTGCTACATAATCCGTGTCACTGTAATATGTTATGCACCTTTAAGTTGTTAAAATGTTTTCGGCTTTAAGCTGAATTGCCAATTTGTTGGGGCCTAATGCTAGCCATTGTTGGTACAATTTTGAGGCAGCTTCATTTTCTTGGTTTCCTGTGGACATATGTAGGTTGACATGGATTTCACTGTTTGTGATGAACCAAGAAACATTAGAATAGGTGCGCATATTATGGTCTTTGTGTCAAGGTTGTATATTTGAGATAAAAAGGTCTTCCGTAAAGCTGTATCTCATACATCCACACTGGGTTATGAAGCATTTTATAGATTAGGAGTTTATTGTCCGTTGACAATTTGCTGTTTTGTCCCAGCCAGCCAGAGGAAACTTTTATATTTTCTATTATGCTTATCACTTTTAGATTTAACATGATTAGTCTAAAATTAAGATTTAACTCTGTTAGAGTAGGGAAGTATGTTCTTCAAAATGCATTTGCTTTAATTTGATATCAATTCTGCTACTCATTCACTTCATTTAGCCATTGAAGAGTGAGTTTCAATAGCTGAATTTTTGGTATTAGCAAAAATGAATAATTGGAAAAAAAGTCCTTCAGAAAATTATAAAACTCAGTTTAACATGGCATTAACTTCCTCTACCTCTCCATTGTGCTCTCTCTTTTACAAATTCAGTCTAGTACGACCCCCAAGGTTAGGCCGATATCATCTTCCCATCTTTTTTTTAAACATCTCTTTTTTATAGCCATATCTCTTGGGTGCCATAGCATAACTTGTTTGTTCTATTTGTTCGTTTTAAATTGAAGCATGTATACTGTCCTGCCCCATTTGAAATGATGTATATCGATTCATTTCTTCTTATCCCTGAGTTTCTAATTTTGTCCTTTAGTTTCATTTCCAACAAGTTTTTGTCCAATGCCCTTGTATTTTGCTAGTTAATATTTGATTGTCAGAAGTGAAAAAAGTTTTGTAAGTTTTGCAGCCATACATTAGCCAGAATGCGAGTGTTCCTCTTAATATGCATACTTAAATGTTTGCTTTTCATTATTTCCTGCAAAGACAATCATTTCTCAACAAACAATTTTTAAATTTTGGACATTAAATAATGAGGGTAGATAATTTGTCTTAGGTGAACCGCTCACATGACTTAAAAAAACTGCTTAAAAAAAATCTAAAGTTCATAATTATTTCAATTTCTTATGTTAAAAAAGATTATTGTTCCTTAATATATATAGATTGGTATATTTATTTGATGAAATCAATATAATTGAAATCAAAAATATATAAACAGAAGTGATATTCATTATTAACAAATTATAACAATTTGTTGATGTGTTAAGTATAGGTTTACTAGAAAAAATGTAAAATTAAGCAATCAGTCATCTTTTGGTTTATGGTTTACGCCACAATTTTTATTTACAAGTGAGAAGTTTTATGTGAATAGAATATTATACTAATATTAAATTTTATATGAATATATTATTTATTAGTATATAAACTTCAACTGCTAAAACTCCTGCTGTATATTTTATTATTTTTAAAATTAATTTATTATATTTTATTATTAGTAGCCCGAAATTTGGAATAGCGGTGTTTAAGCTCTTTTGACCTTAAGCCTAAGCTATCTCTTCTGGCTCTGTATCTGCACACACACAGACACACACTCACTCATGAACTGTAAAATGTCTGCATAGGTTTCTCCTGTCACATTGACCACTGTCAAGTTTGATCTTTATATTTTTATTTCTTGTAATGACCTTATCGAATGTGTTAGAACCAAGCACCATAACAAACTCAATTTGTAGCTGATATGACTTATTTATAAATTGAGGATATTTTGATCTGTATTTGCTACAGTGTCATATTTGAGTATCATTTATGAAAATAAATGTATAAAACAGCATTCATTTTCCTGAAGTTAAATACTAACTAAATAAATATTTGTCTGATTGCCTATTTAAACCTATTCCATACTAAATTCTAATTCTTAATTTTTTCCTTTTGCATATTTTTTAGCCAAATAGTTGGTATATAGGACTCTTTACGAAGACATGCTCAATCAATGCCATCTAAATCCACTCGAATATTTGTAATCATTATTTATTTGATATCGATATATAATTTAGTACTGATTCCATTAATTTATGTACATGTGTTAATTAATATAAGCATGAGTTTATGTATCTATGTGCATAATTATTATATAATATAAACATTTATTTATTTATTCCATTCATTATTTTTACCATCTGTACAACTCTTTACTCTCTACTCTTTCACGCTTTTTCAATCCCCTTTTATGTCTCCAAGAGATGTCTGGAATTGATAATCGATAAGATTGCCTTTTTTACAATTATATATTACTGATACTTCACTTAACGCTACGCTAATTGAAAGCATATTTATATTACGTCGAAATGAGTTCTTTATTTAGTTCGAAATTTTCAGCTCCTTTACCACCCGAGTTACTTGACATTTCTGACGATCTTCTCGAGCGATCAGCTAGCGACGGTACCATTGAAGAAAATTTTGAAGAGGAACTTGGCAAAGCCCCTGAAGTGTATGGCGAGGTAATAATTATAAGACACATTAATTGTCTGATTATTTTTAATGTATTAATACTGTTTCATTAATGGTTAATCTTAAGGCTTTCATAAAATAAAATAAATTTTAATTATATTACTCTTACGAAATAAAACTCAGTAAAATAGGACACGTTTGGTAGCATTCATCGACATCGCCCGATCAATATTGCAATCTAGGTCTCCCGGGACCTGGCGAAACTGATGTAGGTCAGGTATTCTTACTTTGACCTTTATAAAAATAGGTTCGCGTGTTACAAAAATTACTCTCCTGTTTAAATATCGCTTACATATGGTATTATAGTATAGTCGTATCAGCCGAGTAGTAACAATATGCTCGGCTGATACTATACTTTTTTATGACGTACTTTGAATTTTATTATTACTAAATAAAATTTATCATAGTAATTTAGTGCGAGGCAATTATTTTTGCATCCAGTTATGGAACATCCAGTGAGAATAATTATAAATATATTATGTTTTTTCACAATAAACTAGTTTTATTGATAATGAATGATTACCTAGTTTTATGATAATTATTGATAACATTGATACTGTTACGTTGTTACTAAATAAATAACAATTGTGTGCAATAGTAAACTTTAAGATTTCTAGCTAGATTCTAAGCTTCAGATTTAATTATTAAAATTTTTGATAAGATCTTTAAAATTATTGTATTTATAAACTACAATTACAAATAATCAAGAAGTAATTTTTTTAATTTAGATTGCGAATTCTTCTCTTGATGATGACTCTTTCTCTGAACTTGCGGGGACAGGATTGGTAGAGGTAGTGGGCGATGACGAGATCGGTAGACGTATAATTGTGGTATCGGCTTGCCGTCTTCCGTCGTCTAAAGATCTACATCCAGATAAACTTCTAAGGTAACCTATAAAAAAAAAGTTCTTAACCATTCTCTTTCACTGGGCTCCCCCGTACGAAATGCAGTACGTTTTCTTTGTCTATAGCTTATTTTCTGATTTTAGGTACCTCATGTTTACTTTGGACAAATATGTTGAACAGGATTATAGTGTCGTATACTTCCATTACGACCTTACCAGTAAGAACAAACCACCGCTGTCTTGGCTATGGAAAGCTTACAAAGCCTTTGATAGGAAATACAAAAAGAATCTGAAAGCCCTTTATTTGGTGCATCCGACAAATTTCATACGAATTGTCTGGCAAATGCTGAGGCCCGCTATAAGCGTAAAATTTGGAAGGAAGATTATGTATGTAAATTACCTTCACGAACTGCAACAACATTTGAACTTGGACAAGCTTTGCATACCTAAGCCGGTGTTAGAGTAAGTATCGTGGGCATAAGAAAGTAATTGGTTTTGAAAAATCTTATGGGTACAAACGTTATCTCTTATGTTCCTCGTGTAGGTACGATAAATTGTTGCTAGCTAAGAATCCTAGGGCTGCACAAGTGGCTAGGCAACAAGCTGAGAAGGTGGACGCGGCGCCCGATGTGAGTGACGCTATGGTCGTCCAAAAGGAGAGTCTCTCTCCACCCGTTACCCAACAATTTGGGGTGTCGCTGCAGTTCATTAAAGAAAATAATACAAACATGATCGACTCCATACCACCAGTCGTGAGGCAGTGCGTTGAATTTCTTTCACAACCCGACGGTGAGTAAATCACGTATGATTAACCAATTTAATAATAAAACGGCAACACACACACCGACAGCGACTTCCTCCTTTATCGATGCTGATTGTTTCGCATATGTACTTGCATTTATGTAAGTGAACTTGTTGAGCGCGCTTAATATTAAAATAGACTGAACCGGAATAGCGTTATTTTTTAATTAAAATTTTCACACGCAACAAATCATGGCAACCTTTGTTTGTAGTATGATGAAATTAACATTACAGGTCAAATTCTAAAATTACTTTATATATATATTAACTAGTTTCACGCTTCTGTTTTCATGACAAATCAATTTTCTCGTCAACATAAATTTATATGCAGATCGATTGTTATGATTAAAATAATCGACTGATTTTTTTTTATGTCCATCATTGGCAAATATAATTAATTAGAAATTTATATTTCATTTAGCCTTAGAAACGGAAGGACTGTTCCGAAGATCAGCGAACATATCCGTTATAAAAGAGTTGCAGAGAGCTTGCAACAAGGGTGAGCCGATATCTTTTAGGAATGATCCCCACAACGCCGCAGTCCTACTGAAGACCTTCCTACGGGATCTGGAAGAACCGCTGTTGACATTTGACCTACACGAGGAAATATTGAAGTTTCAAAGTGAGTATGCTTATTTCGTTTGTAAAGTTTTTAATTAAAAACTGTATTACTAAAGTATGAATTTATATGTAGTTGAAATCCATTCGTCTTATCATCATTTACCGTTATGTTGTTAGTCATATTTGTGATGTCGTCGTGATGACGATAGCATTTTATTTATTCACTCGTCTTGTATAATGCAATACCATAATTGCAACTCCTGTGACGTAATGCACATGTAGTTATCATTCCAGATCGTTAAAGTGAAGGTTAACTTGGACAATTAGAAATTCATAACGTCTATTTTCGTTTAACTTTTGATCTCGCTGTTCGCCTTCTGTCTGGTTATTTAATAATTTACCAATTTCGGAAAACGCAAACGCAATGTTTATTAGCTAACTGGATATTACAGATTCCATATTTTAGTAATAGGTACTATCTATCCATTTTCCAGTTATACATATTATTTTTCATTATTCTTAAAATGGGCAAGATTTTTCGAAAGAAATTTTACAGGATTCACTAAACTGAATAGTACTATGACTGCTTTCCCAGTCACACCGTGTTAGTGGCGCTGGAATACCGTATATGTGAACGCGTCTGTCCAGTCAGTATAATCGATATGGTCACCATGTCCGTAATATTGTCGTTAGCCTAATGCTTATTTTTAATGATTTGGCATTCCTTAAATTCCCTTGACACATGTCGAATACCTACGTATGTCAAGGTTATGCCTTCCGCGCGCTTGCAAGATCTTCCAATATACCTTAAGCTATTCTATACGTATACTAACATGGAATATCCGTGGTCTTAATCGAGATGGGAAGCTAAATGTTTTTGGAAAACGCTGAACGTTTAAGCGAAAAGAAATGAAGTAAATCGGATTATTTTGTATCTGTAATTATGTTATAAGATGAAAAGCACCATCAATCAACGTATTCCTACGCCGTGTAAACAGCATTCAGGCATACGCTCCAACCGCACAGTCTATCGAAGAAGACGTGGAACTACATATTTTATATTCAAAGTGCACAGTAAAACGGAAGATAACGCTGGAGCTTCTACTTCCTTGGTGATATTTAGCTACGCACCTTTGAATTTACCGACTCGAGGAGGATCCGACGCATCGCTACGCTTCCGCAGACGATACTTTTCCCATGGTGTGTCGGTGCGGGCTGGTTCATCATCACCGTGGGCAGCCACCTTATACCATCACGGGAATAAACGCAATTTCGCAATTAATTCTAATCGCCAGTTTTTTGCAAATCCACAATGAATATCATAGATTATTCAAAATTTCGACCAATGACATCGCGTCCTTTCAATGTTATCGTTACTAATCTTGGTTGGTATATACTATAGGTATATACATTTTAAAGCTTACGACGAATATACGTTTTAAACCTATGTGCTAGTATCTATTTGTACAAGCATTTACGGCAATGTAATTTTATTTATACAGGTTGTAACAAAATTCGTGTCCGACCCGTGAAGTGGTTATTAGTTATCGTGAGTCGGTTCCATTTATGTAATTATTTTTAAAATACTAAGCAAAAAAATTACTTAAAAAAATATATTAATTGTGTTTAACGACACTGATGGTGGTAAAAACGTGGACTACTGAGGTCATGACCTCGTGTCTTAGCTACCCGATAGGTAAGAGCTATCGAGCGCTATTGCCCGCACCTGTGTGGCCATGTAATTTTCGTCATTTAATTTTAAAAAAAAAATCCGGGATATATTTTTTGATTAGTATTTTAAAAATTATTACATAAATAGAACCGACACATGATACCTAATAACCATTTCACGGGTCGACACGAATTTTGCTACACGCTGTATATCAATATTTTTATCACTCGAAGTAACTTGAAAGCACAACACAGAAATTAATATAATAACAGTTAGAAGACAAATAAATTAATGAAAAATAAAGAGGTGATCAGGATCACTTTCAGGCGTTATCGGTTTCCTAGCTGAGCATTGTTAATATTAAATTTTGAAAGATAACTGAAAAATGGGGTTAGATAACTGGCATAATTAAATGTTCTTTTTTTCTTTTTTATTGCGTAGGAAGGCGGACGAGCATTTGGACCACCTCATGGTAAGTGGTCACCAACGCCCATAGACATTGGCATTGTAAGAGATGTCAACCATCGCTTACATAGCCAATGCGTCACCAACCATGGGAACTGAGATGTAATGTCCCTTGTGCCTGTAATTACACTTGCTCACTCACCCTTCAAACCGGAACACAACAATAGCAAGTGCTGCTGTTTTGCGGTAGAATATCTGATGAGTGGGTGGTACCTACCCAGACGAGCTTGCACAAAACCCTACCACCAAGTAGTACTCTTCTTAACATATTGTTATTTTCAGCTTGGTCAAACCGTGAAAAACCTCGTCAAGTGAAAATCCTCATCCTAGAGAGGCTGCCTCTGGACAACTACAAGCTGCTTAAATACATCTTTCAATTTTTATGGAAGGTAAAACTTTTTTGATTAAATATCCTTTTTAATCAATACTAAAAAGATAATATTTTCTTGTATATTAAAACATTGTGCAAATTTTGTCGGTATACATTTATTTTAGGACTTTGAGTTGTTCCATTGCTAGACAAAACATCCTTAGTTTCGGGTTCAGAGCTCATTCTTTCACGCAGCTCCATCGCGAATTGTCGAACTTCCTCTGTCGTTGCAAAATGTTTCACGATGTTTTTAATTATGTGTATTTTTGTGTTCGCGTATTGCGAACCCTTGACAGTCAGTCTGTTGAAACACAGTATTGATTTTATTATATAGTAAATAAGATTTCATCAACAGGTTCAAGACAGGAGCTGCCTCAACAAAATGACGAGCGGTAATTTAGCCGTTGTTTTCGGCCCAAATCTTTCTTGGCCTCCAAATGGGTATATGTCACTTCAAGCAATTTCGCCCATCAACGCTTTCACCGATTTCCTTCTTGAAAACCAGAAATCCATATTTATCATCTAAATTCTATAACGGCTGCAGATTATCAAGTCAATTTGGTCTGCACGATAATTATTATACGGTCGGACCTACTTTATCTCGGCTTTAATGTTTTTGAATGCCAAATACACTTTATACGTTTTTATAAATTTTCACCTGAGGAGTGCAAATTTTTATATTTATGTATTTTCCTGACTCTTACACAAGGGAATAAAACTACAAATAATAGATTGTAACTACAAACGAATAACCAAAGCTGACATCGATCGATCGGCCAGGGAGAGGGCCGCCCACACGAGCCTTACCGTCTGGGCTAATAATTAAACATTTATGCACTCGCTCCCGTACCTTTATTCGTCTCGCTTGCGTATTTGCTTTTGATTTATCAGTTTTAACGGATATCGAAAATGAACAGCGCTGTTTTACACTACCACAAACGATTATTTCTTGTGTTACTTCATATTTTATAGACTATGTATCACTTAGTATACTTTTTATTTTTACACATTTAAAATATACAAAAAATACAGTGTCCTTTATTACTTTTCTTTGCATGTAAAAAGAGAGCGATTTGAAATTAATTAAAATATTTTGCAAATATTTATAGACGCAGGCGACATTAACAAGACAATACATTTGAAAACTACAAGGGTACATGATCTTCTTCAACTTTATGAGAATTTTAATCTTTTCAACGTAAAAAAAATATCGTCAATTATTTGTATTAAATAATTTTTTATTATATTTAAATAAATAGATATTCATTAATCGCTATACATGCCCTTGAAATTACCTAACTATAATCTCATATAGCCAATTTTAAGTCTTCTGTACTTGAGCAACGTAAGAAGAAATATATTAAAAGCTAATAGTCTATTTAAAGTCCGTTTTAATTTTAAAATGATATATCACTAGAGGAATCTAATTGTAACGGAATATTTTGTGCTGTTCTCGTCATGTGTAGTGCACTTGGAGATAGTGCGAGCGAGATGAATGATGACGAAAATAAATTCATAGTAAATTTTGTGCCGTTTATTTTACCGGGCATTCATATTGTTAGACATTTTAAATTTATCATTAATCGACTAATTATTTTTATAATTAAAACATGATTCGTATAATATTAAGAAACTATATAATCAATGTAGCCAAGTAAAATAGACCTCCTAGATATATTAAAACTTTAAATAATACATCAGGTTAAAATCTTTTTCCAAATTTCGTATTCAATGTAATTTATACGTATGTACCTACCGTTGTTCTCTTCGGAGTGTCTCGAGGGTCTTTAGTATCATAATCATTACTAGTTTGGATGTATTTAAGGTCTATTTGTAACAAAATAAAGGAAAGCTTAATTTTAATTTTAATATAACACACACTAGAGGCGGTTTAGGGACATCTTTTGATGTCGGTGATGTCGGTACATTTCGCACAAGTTGTATTGAGATGATGTTAGTATTGTGTAATTTTTTTTTTTGAATCCACATTTAGTACGATTTTGTTATAACATGTTATGTTTAGTGGTTAAGTGTTTAACGAATCTATTTTGTAATGTAACTTTTATTCTTCGAATATATTTTTTCATATAATTAAATAGTACCAATAATTTAATTAATGTTTATTCAATAAAGCGAGAGCCGGCCGTTATCGATTGACCGGATTCAGGGTTTCGATGTGAGCTCTCCGCCGGACGCATCCTAACGCTGTGAAACGATTCGCATGTCCGAGCCGAGTGAATTTCCATTTAAATAAATAATTGAATTTTTGGTAAATGCCATGTTGTATGATGTCGCCATGAAAAGTATTATTAATATTGATTTTTTCAAATACAGGTGATATGTGGTAAATATGTATAATACATTCTAAAATCGTAAGCGACCAGTGAACTTTCGTGTTGACGATTCAAATCTACCTGATAACGAATGCCATACTTAATTATTAAACAAATCATACGTCAACGAAGTTTTTGAGCTAAACGTTTTCATAGAAATTTTTAATGAATTTCGGAGGCACATTTTATTTTATCTGTTTTTGTCGTAACTATTAATATTTTTGCATTATTATTAGAATGCGTATTTTAAACGATAATATATAATATTAAAATATATTTACAAACTTACAAATAAACTTTTGATGTGTATATAAATCATAATTTTTACATTTATTGCGATTTGCGATCACTTCAAAGGTTAATGTCAAAATCAAGATTGATTACTGCTATTTTGAGCAAACTGAACGTTTAATGGACTTCAAGTATTTACATGACATTATGATAAATATCTATAATGAGTTTTCACTTTTTAAACTAAATTAAGATATCGATTTTAGAATTAATAAAATATATAAGTAAAAATATAAAAATGTATACCAAATACTCGGTTAGTCTGTCGTTACGAACACATATATATTCTATAAAGACAAAAATACGATGTTAATTTTTTTTTTTTGTAAACTTTAATGTAGATATATTTATTTAGTCTTCTAAGCAGTATGTTAGTAACAATTTATCTCATTTTATATATTATATAGTGACCATTATCTTGAGTAAATATAAATCTTCAATCAAGAATGCATTAGAAATATTGTTAGGAGTAACAGTAGTGAGTTATAAAATGTAGTAAGAAATCGATGTTCAGTCCATGAAACTATAATAACATTCAGACGTATTTGTTAATCAAATATTTGTAAAATGAAATAAAGTTCACAAAAGTTTCTATTGTTTCCGATGAAACACATACCAAATCAACAATTTCTATGCCTCGCGAATAAAAACTCATTTTATCAATTCCGCCCAATTCAATAAGCCACATTTTCGAGTCCATTTTTAATCAATCCGTTCCTATAATGCATCAATATTTTGAATGTATAATTGAAAATAAAACTAAAAAAATAATAATTCCCTATAGTAATATTTGTCTATGCTAAAAATTCACATATATACAAATAATTTATTAATAATTGTTAACAGTTTGACGTTGTCACTGAAACTCATTATCACGGTCGTATACACAGGTCTATCAACATCATTAGTGGGGGTACGTCGGCTTAATGGTTGCTGTTCAGTTCAATTTATGGCCGCCAGAGGCATGACGATAGATCATTATCCCGAACACTTTTTCAAATCCAAACAAAACAGTTAAATAACAAAACAAAAATAACAACAAATCCATAAAACTCAACAAAACGATATATGAATGATTAAATAACACAATACTTGGGAGAGAAAAATGTACGCTGCGTGTCACTCAACCGGCACGTGATCGCATATATCGATAGCGACGACGTACAGCGGCGTTGTAGCGAAATAAAAGTTGTAACACAATCGTACCTATCTCTCAACACTGAAATTGGACTCGGTTGATAGACCTGTATATAAGACCATGCTTATTATAATCAATTCTTGTCTATTTCATCTGCCTTCAAAGAAGCGACACTTAATACGTAGGTATTTTAAATTTAACATTCAGCAAAAATTGTACAAGAAAACAGTTTCAAATAATATTTAATTTTATGTTTCATGAAACGACTCTCACCTACATCTCTATATATTTTTTTTTATCCAAAAATTTGTCAATAATAGCAACATTGTTTTGATAATAAATTGTATTCATTCCATTGTTAATAAATAATAACTACGAATTTTAAATTAATTCGGATTACGCAATTTCTTTTTTGCCAGATTTCAATGATTTCTTAAGTTTAGAATTAAATGAAGAGCACACATTCCATTTCATATTTAAAAGAAGTATGATTTTCCCAAATATCACATAAAAAAAAATATTTAGCCTAATGGGCAAAGAAACCGTTGTGATTATAATGATCACGTAATAGAATACCTAATATTACAATAATAACGTTTTTGTTTGCATTTAAAACAGGCACAATAAACGTGGAAAAAGTTTTAATAAAATTAACGAACTTTGGTTAACGAACAATAGTAAAGTTTATTTTTAGGTAAGATTGCCAAGAATAAAATTCAAAAAAATTTAAACTCGTTCAAAATATATTCATTTATTTACTTTTGGATGTCTTTTACTCTATTGACTATTATATATCTAAATATGTCCACTATTGTTAAATTTAGTACATGTAATATACATGGGTGCGCAGTACAGAGATATTGGTGCCGTAGTTTTGTTTTTATTATATTTTAATCGAAAGATAAAGATGTTTGAGAAAATTAATACATTTTTGAAAAAATAATTGGTCTAAATTTATTACCGTTACACTTTAAAAGAACATATTTATTTTCAAATTATAGACGAACTTAATTTCCATATCGACCTTTAAACTAATAAACACTTCAATGTCCATAAGCCTATAAAGTAAGCAAGCAAATATAGTTTAAAAGCATCAGATTCGTATAGGCGGTGTAAGTATGCTTCTATTATCAGTTGGCATAAATGGACAGCTTCTTCGATTTTATTATTTCGTTGTGTGTAAATTATATATTTTTTATTACGTGTAGTTCTTCTGTATGTATGAGTGCAAATTAGCGTTAAGTTGAAATTGTATCTGAATCTCTTAAACCTCCGCATTCCAAATAAAATCGTACCTACTGTTTTTAATATAAAATCAATGTACTAATAATTTCAAGTTGTTTGGTTGATATTTCTATATGTTTATAATAGTTTAAACACAATAAATGTATTTTATTCATCACAAACATTTTTGTAGTGCCTATTATATATTATGTAAAGTTGGTACGAATATGAAACTGTTATTCATTTACTTGTAAGAAAATATTTGTATGTAGATGTTTTCCATAGCAATTATTATATAAATTGATACAATTGTGAAGATATATGTATATCAATCTAATAAGAAAATCAAAATAAATCTCCTACCCTTAATATTTCTAAACAGCTATTTTTTTGTTAACAATATTGTAAGAAAGTCACTGTGGAAATGCCCTAATCGTATCTACAAAATTAAAAATCGGATTTTGATGTAACACACAAATCAGCCTATATTACTAACATTTGTGTCATAAAGGTGGTTTATTGTGGATAAGTATATTATACTTGTAATGTAGATAGACATAAAATATGTTTAAAGAATGCTAATATATATCAAATGTTAATACCTTTGTGTCTCTAAAAATAAATAAACGTTTCATTATAAGAGAGTTATTTATTTAAATATTTGAGAGAGTGCTTTAAACCTAAAATTAAATATTTTATTTAATTAAAATATCTACATAGGTATACTACATTTTAATCTTAGATCACGAATTTGCTAATTTACATCCTGAAAGAGCTGGAATTGGCTTAATTCGCATGTAAAAGCGAATCGATGCACATTATATTTGTTTTATACGTATAAGTTTTTTCATCATAATTTAATTTTATCGAAACTGAACTTTTTATTACATAGTATATCATCAAGGTTCGTAATTAGCGTAGTGTTTTACATAAGGTGGGTGGACCATGGAAGGCCATGCTCCTTTGAAGGCCAACTATTAAAAGTCTTGGTTATTGTCATGTGATGATAAATTCCTTCTAGTCACACTAAGATCCATCAAACTTAAGTCGCTCGCGTCGCTATTTTGTTGATGAGGTCCCTCGCTTCGTAGATTGGTCGCCAACGTTAAAAATGTTATTCGCGCGCACAGCAAAACGTAAGTTTTTAAGTAAATAACCTATTATTATCTTTTTTTTTTACTGTGAATTATCATATATGGATCTGTTATGGTACTAAAGACAAAAATAATAATTTTGCTTCAGTTTCAGTGTTCATAGGAAAGCCGGTGGTTCCTTATAAGGCCCATCAAAAATTTTACGGCTGGCCTTGCTAGGGTACACGGGACTAAGAACATCTACTAACAAACATACAAAACGACGATTAAGAAAAGAAGAAAGTCTACAAGCGAGAACAAAAAAAGGAAAACATAAATACGTGTCTATTATCTCATTAAATATAAAAAAAAGCTTGTGATAGGTGATAATTATTGTTAGTTTGGCCTTCTTAGGAACATTTTGGCCTTACAAAGAACGGACCCATAAGAAGCCCAATTTATTTTTTTATAATTTCAGCCTAAAACGCATTTGCAACCTATTTGATATCGATATAATACTCATTACTATTATTTTTAAATCATTTCCATTAACATATTCTTAGTTATACCATGGCGTTCAAGGAATGTTCGATGAGCTTTTTATAGATAATTGTAATATATTAAGCATTTAATGTTTCGTTTAAATGAAAGAGCTTTTTATGTAGTTTTAGTAAAAGCGGATATTTTTATTGTTACGACTCTACTTTTAAGTTGAACGACTAATTTATAATATTGGCCTTGTATGGAGCCCTGTTCCTTGCAAGGCGGTTTGGAAGAGCTTAATAAAACTTAAGTTTTATAAATAGTGATTACATCTAGAATAAAAAAAAGTAATTTATATGTTACACAATAAAACAAAGTATTACTTAATAATTAGTTCCTTTCATTAATCCAGTAAATAAACTAATAAAAACTGTTTATTCGTTAGAATGGCCTTCCATGGTCCACCCACCTATGTAATGTGTTAAAAATAGGTAGGTACCTAAGTTATTAATTACATTAATATTTTTGATTAATTTTATCTCTCTTATACAATAGATAAATGGTAAATGCTTATGTAAAGAAAATGTAACGGGGCTTCAATGCAGGTTGATGGATAAATATGTGGTAGAATTTTATCGAACACATGCAAGTTTCCGCAAGATATTTTCCGGCCCCGCGAGTACGAGATGAATTATAAACACAATTAGTATGTTAAAACTCAATGCCCCGCGGGTTTAAACAAGCTGTCTTCGACTCTTCGTTTAACATTCATGCGTTATAATAGCCACTTTGCCATCTCGTCCCAGTCATTGATTTAGTCATTGATTCGAAATAAATAGAAATATATAAGTATTAAAAATGATCCATTATTACTACGCTACTATAATTTTATAACAATTTTTATTCATTTCATCACAAATATAATTTTTATTATTAATGTGTTATAATTGAAATGAGTGATGTTAAATTAATAATATGTATTAATTGTTTTACACTAATGAATATACGTACAATACTTATATATCAATTTAACACAAAGGACATTGAAATGACTTGAAAGAGTTTCGTATCTAATTCAAGCTAACAATAACTTAACGAAAAACATCAATGTCGACATTATTGTCATATAAAGGTACGCAAATAAACTAAATTAAGATGCGTAGATTTGTATGATGAGAGAATGTTCGTATTTATATCTCTACATCGTTATATTTCATTCATATATTTTATTTTCAGATAAAAGAAGGCAAATCGGAATCCATGCCATCTAAATGGTTAAAGAACAAAAGTTATTTAATTATAAGTTTATCGGGATAGTCTAAATAAAAAAATAAAAACAGATTGTATTTCCCTAAATACTAGTTTATTTTTATAGAGTTATTGGATGTTCTTTCTTTATTAAACAAAGTTGTATAAATGATAATAGAAGTAGAATAATATATATGTAAGTTTATGTGGTAATAATCTGTAAACGCCAGTAAGGCCTTACTGCGCCTGTGCAACAATGTTTCTGAATGCCTGGATGCCGGATGGATAACGAATGTTGAGTGTTGACTTTTATTTAGTATCAGCTAAAAAACAACTAAATAGGCATTTACGATGTAAATCATTTTAATAAAATTCTTTCAGATACTGTTATTATAAAAGTAACATAAATTAATATGTCAAATGTCAAAAACTCATTATTTACTTTATGAAATTTAATTAATACATATGACCATACATGTAAAGTTACATTACAAGTTTTTTGGTAATAATAAATTTTATTTACAATTTCCTATTTAAATAAATATAATGAACTGCATACTGACTATGATGATGGGACACGGTTGGATTTTATACAAATACTCTGAAGGATTTATTATTTTCTGGTTGCAGCATTTATTACTTTCTAATAATGAGTACTCGCTGTTTTAATACAGTACTGAAATAATTACTAAATTTAATTTTGATACTAGCAACATTTACACATTTTTTTGAAGCGCCAACTAGTGTTCAATATCCGTAGTTTCTTATTGATATCTCTCACTTCGGATTCATGTTGTATTATCTCGATCATTTGTGCTACTTTGTGACAAATCTAATGTTTATTGAATATGTGTTTGTGTTTAATTTATACAGGGGTTTAATTTATTAAAAATCTTATCTCAATGTTCGTGTCGTGCGACAAGTTCATTTCAAAACCAATGACATTATATGAACTCGATGTGCGTTTTGGCCATTTTACTTGGCTTGCGTTGGTGATTCGTATATAGTCACGTGACCAAAGTGGTTTTCGGATCAATGGCGCCAAATGACTACTACAGAAAATGTACGTAAAAATGTATTATTATCGGTTTGTAATTACTTTGAATATAATGAATGCCTAATCGACTTTTACATTGCTATACATACATACGTATACATCTATATCCAAATGTATAGGAATAAAATGATGCGTAGGACTCACGTCAATCTGGCAACAAAACAGTGCTGCTATCTATGTTGTCAATTTTGTTATGTAGTGTAATGGAAGACTATCCGTCTGATAAATATTTACCGTAGATATTGCAAAATGGAATTGTCGGAATCCATCTTAGTGTTCAGTGAGTGGATTTTTAACATTAGTAATTGACGAATATATAAGTAAAAGGGTACATGATAAAACTAACGTGCCCGCCTCTTTTCTCGGAGATCTGCTCAATCCGCAGGCCCGCCATACATTTTACTCATGAAATAGTGAAACGTCAAACGAGATTGTTGTTAATTGTCTTTAATATCTAAGAAAAACTGTGTTTTGCTTTTTGAACTCATTGTACCTATAACTTTTAATTAAAATTTGATTGCTTGATAATTTTTTATCATGATTTAATCGATGCCAAGTACTGAGTTGACATATTTGATTCTAAACGTCAAAGTGCATTTTTACCTAAAGTTATTATTGCATATAAATGTTTTAAACTGTTTCATTAGGTTTATTCATTCATATTATTAGTTGTTTCATAGTCATATAACTATAACCATGTGTAAATAAGTAGTAATAATTTATATTATTACTAAAAATACATACTTTTGCAATATATATAAGTAGATGATAGAGTAAATTATAAGAATAGTATACTTTCATATTAGAAAAACATTTTTTTTGCAGGTTGCACTTATTTTGTGGTTGCAAACTAAAATGTCATCATGTGAATAATGTGACATTCTACACAATGTTGCTTCCGCGTTCTAAGTGTAAAGCAGTGAAGGGTTCGTGAACATGTAGGTTGTGAATAAACTAAATAAGATGTCGTTGCGAGGCACAAAGCGGGCGTCTGGGATGCGTGGGGAGGAGGCGGGTGCATCCAAGCGTCGACGGACAGACAACGAAGAGGCACTTTGGCAGCTTCGGCCTGTCAGTGACCTCAAGATGTCATCTATATACAATAGAAGTGCCTCTGAGGCACCTGCTGAACTATTCAGGTTTGTGTGACTGTCTTTAGATAATACCTAAGTTAAATTGTATATGTGTAATAGAATTATTCATAATTATATTGTATATTACAGCTGCTATGCGACTTTAACAAACATTGTAAATAGAATAAGTATAGACTAAAAGCATTTATACAGTAAGTCAAAATATTTAAATATTATATTGCAGTGCATACTTTAAAACATATATTTTAAGACTGCTGTGTTTATTTATATATTTAAATCACTATTTTGTTATTGCAATTATTTTTATGGCTATGCTATATAAGCATTGCGAATATATGATAAATTTATTTTATGTTAGTTGTGCAAAATTGCTTTGCCTTCAAATTTGTTTACTGTCTAATAATGTTTAAGTTAAAGCTAACGTGGACATGAACTAGTTTAATCACACTCAGAACATATTCTGAAGAGATTTATCTTTTGTATAGTATAGTAAACAAACATTAACTAAATCTAAAACAACTTAAATAAAACTATATATTTATAACTATATAGTTATAGCTGCTAATTATAGCAATAACTATTGTTGTTGTAGTTGTAACTAGCACCATTTAAATAATGGTTGATTAAACTTAACAAATAATCAGAAATTTAAAATTTCATGAAGATTAATTGTATAAAATCATACTTAATTAAAACTTATCTTATATTTAAGAAAAAAAAAAGAACAAATTAATTTTATGAACAATTATTTTTACCCATATTATGAACAACTATTAACTCATTGACATAACAACATTCTTTTTTTAAATTTTATTAAGAAGTAACTTAAATCATGAGATATACAAATTAATATGGATATAATATAATAACTGTTCATAAATCAAAATTGAAGTGTTACAGTTTATATTTATTGGACTTACTTGTAGACAATAGATAAGGCAGATTGAAAGTTATACTATTGTAATATTTAACTGCTATGTATATATAATATATATTTATATTCAAAAACATTGCTAAACTTGTTGCGATTGGCATTTGGTAGAAATATTGTGAAAAGTGTAATTCTAATTTATTATGCATATAGTAATTTTCTACTTGTGATATTGTGATCAATATAAATAAAAATATTAAGAATTTTTTCCAGAAAAAAAAAATAACACTTTTCACTTTGAAGTATATTGTCTATTTTAATAAATTTTTCAATATAATGATGGATGGTCATCATTTTATTGATACATGTATTTAAAATTATTTGTATTTAGACTTAAGTACGCTTGATTTAGTGGGTAAGGGACTGACTGGACTGAGGGGAAGTTCCTTTTCATATTTGTAAAAAAAACATCTTAGTTCGAACTGAGTGTTATAATATAATTGAAGATTAGAATGTTAAATTACTGAACTAAACTAATTTGCTGAGCTTAATGATCTATCATTAAAAAAAAATATTGATTTTGTTTATAATTTGCTTTTAAATATTATGTCAAATTGTATCTATGTTGCATTTAATACTTTTTCATTTTGTTTACAAAAAAATAAAATTTAGTCTGGAAATTATAAGTAAAGATACATCCCATATTTGTTTTCTAAAGCTAAGACAATTTGTAACTTCACACTATGAATTTTCTGATTTCATCATTGTAAATTATATAATTTTTAAATAGTTTAGATTAGAGTGAAGTATATTGTTCAATGTATAATAGTTATTAAAAAGTTATTACATGAAAATTCCAGGAAAGATCTCATCAGTGCAATGAAGTTACCTGATTCGGAACCTTTAACACCGAGCGAGTACTGGATTATCAATGATGCTTGGAAACAGGACTGGGAACGAGGGGTACAAGTACCTGTTAATCCTGATTCGTTACCAGCTCCTAAAGTTAAAATCATTTTGAATCCACCACCACCCAATTTTGAAGAATTTAAATTGTAAGTTTGTAGAATTAATGAAAATATTATACAATGTGATGAAAAAATTTTTATTCATTGTTTTAAAAAAATAAAAAATTGCCAACAGACCTACCGACAAATACATTCACCTGACTCAAGACACACAGTACCAGGTGGAAGTCCATTTTCTGAGTACAACTCCGGCAAAAGCAGAAGCTGCTTGCAGCTATGACTTGGATGCAACGGATACAGCTTGGCTAAAATTGCTAAACGCTGAAAGGGCACGAGCAGGAGCAACATCAGTTACCGAAGACCAGTTCGAAAAAGTCATTGAAGAACTAGAGGTAAGTGATTTATACAATTTTAAAATATTAATAGCAGTTTGATGCATGTGTATTTATTTCAGACAAAAGCAATTTTTACTTTAGTTACTTTCTGCTTTTGGCGTTTGATATAAGTAGGTCCATTGCAATCTATTTAATAAGTTATTACACAGAGGTTATGAAACAGGATGTATTTTAAACTTGAAATTTAGTATCAATATCATTGTTATTAAGAGAAAAAAAAGTTTTGATAGATATAGTTTTATAGAAAGATAACGAAGACATTTTTACTAATTACTGAATAATTGAAAGGAGAATTATTGGCCATATGGTACAGCACATCCCGTTTTTATTCATATGTTGATATAAACTGATGATCCGACGTACAGTACTGCTATAGCGCCCATATACACAAGACGTGCATACGACGCTGCTTTTCCTAAAGGCAACTCTTACGCACGCTTACGTATTAAAATTACAAAAGAAAAGAGCAATATACTTTGAGCAAAGTAAAATTTAAACAATGCAAAACTTAAGACTCATCCCACAATAGTAGTAATTAATATACAATTCGATAAAGACTTTCAAGTAGAACATTAAACATGATAATATATATTAATCATCAATAATACTTTTTTAATGACAAAAATTGTGTTTTAACGAATGACGAGACTGGCTGAAAATAATAAACAGTAACAGTATTATATAAAAGTTTTTAATATGCAAATATTAAATCTTTCTTAGGAATAATAAAATCAATGGATACAAATTGAGACAAAGTATATAGATAATGATATATTTGAATGGAATACACAAGATTACTTCTGGGAATGTAAATAAAAACAAATCAATTATGTTATTTATAGATTGGATACAATATTAAATAACATATCAGACATGTAATGTGTCAGTCATTTTCTCAAACTAATATTATAAATGCGAAAGTGAGTTTGATATTTGTTGCGCTTTCACGTCATAACTACTCAACCATCATCATGAAAATATGCATACGCGTTGTTGCAGGGTACAGATAAAGACATAGGGCACATAATTCCAGTTTCACACGCGGAGGAAACTGGGCGCGAAAATTAGTATTACTTAAAGATTCATAAAGAAAATATACAGTAGATATTGGAACGAAATTTTTTTACGCGGCTTACAGTAGAGTGAAATGGCAGTGGCCCGAGGTCATGTCACATAACGAAATAGCGTTATGCCTTCCAAATGCTACAACATGCGATGCGTTGGGCGCCCGATTTCAGTACTGCGCGAGCGCTTCTGGAGGTACGACCTATGCCGAATTTTTGAGTAGCGCTTAACCACGCCAAACGATAGGGTGTGAACTATATAGTGCGCCTACCATTTTATTATTGATTAAGTTAAATACTTAAATATAAGCAAATTAATTATTAAAAACAAAACGAATTAATTTTATTTAAAATACTAACCTAATATTCTTAAAAATTTAAAAACAACATAAATATAAAGGTAATACAAACTATATAAGGACCAATAGCACTACGGCTTACGAGCTGCACGCGAGTTCCAGATTCGAAACTATTTCACATTTGTTTCGACTATTGTCACAATTCCCATCATAAACTTTGTTTAGTTGGAGGGGTAAATAACTAAAATAATATTAAAATATTAGTAAATTCCTTAAAATTAAAATTGCTATTATTATAAAAAAAATGTTAATTGAATTTAAAAATTTAAAATTGCTATTATTATAAAAAAATGTTAATTGAATTTAAAAATTTAAATCGTTTCTTAATCTTTGAATAGAGAGAGTTGCATAAAGGAGGTTGAGGATCTTTTTGGTGTGACAAAACTTCAGTTATATAGTCAATTTGAATCTGCATTTTAAAACACGTTTTGAGTCGAAAATATTGCAAAGAACTTCGTTCTCGACCTAACATTTTTTTTTTAAATATCGTATCGAAAAACTGATCAGAAACTTATAGATATTTTTTTTAAGAAAACTTTAAAATAAATAACGCCCAGTCAGATTTTTATCTGCTATAATTGATAGACGAAAATAATTTGCATAATTATACAAATGCCGAGTTTAAAGTTTTAAAGTTCAATTTGATAAGTTGTCTATAAATGCAAAGAAGTCTGTGGTTATATTCTATTAACCAGCTCAACCTTGGAAGCCGTCAACCGTTTTTGCTATATTAAGTCGACTAGGCGGCCACGACATTCAAGAATCTTACCACTTAAACCACGATGATGTGTACCAGTCTTGCGTCTTGAGTATGCTTAGCAGAGTGACAGCTTTGTTATTTTAAAACATGCGTTTCTCCGAGCATCCCGGGTTTGTCTTGGTAGGAAGAAGTGCTTAAGGATGTACATAGCATAATTATCCCGGCTATGGGTGAAACAATTACGGTGTCTATCGCACGTGTCACATATGGATTAATATCGCGCTTTAAGGATGATAGATCAAGAACGACAAAATGGCTTTCAACATCATGTAATTGTTGGGAAGAGCTCGTAGAGCACCGTGTAGGTTGGAAGACGACTCTTAGGGATGGTCGCGTTACCCACGATCGAGTCTGGTTTGCAAACATAACCGATAAGCGGGTCATTACAAATGTGCGTGCAGCTTCAATGTAGAGAATGTGGTCGCTTGTGCCATGTGGTGTCAATAATAAATAAAATCATTCACTTAAAGAATTTGCGAAATTGCGAAAATGAAATACATATTAATAAGAAGCCTTTACTTTGTCGACGTAATATTAATATACTACGTACATATGTGTACCTAAAAAATATACAATATAAAAACACGTTATATAGCCTTGTCCACCACCACCAGCATGTAATTTTTTTTTTTTATGTCATAGGTTGGCTGACGAGCATATGGGCCACCTGATGGTAAGTGGTCACCAACGCCCATAGACATTGGCAGTGTAAGAAATGTTAACCATCGCTTACATTGCCAATGCGCCACCAACTTTGGGAACTAAGATGTTATGTCCCTTGTGCCTGTAATTACACTGGCTCACTCACCCTTCAAACCGGAACACAACAGTACCAAGTACTGCTGTTTTGCGGTAGAATATCTGATGAGTGGGTGGTACCTACTCAGACGAACTAGCACAAAGCTCTACCACCAAGTAACTCTACCACAAAGTAAATGAAATGCTTTTATGTGAAATTAAATTTTATATAAATGAACACATACTGCTGTACTGTTGTTTGTTATTTTAACGATTTTCTACTTCACTAATGCTATTTATGGAATCTGCTCCTCTCATTTCACGTGGGTCGCGTCGTGACTTTATACAATCGTATAAAGGTTCTCAACAAATTTTTATTGATTTTCTAACGGAAAAAGTAAGATCTTGAGATTTGCGCGTTAGTATACGTTAAGCGGCAGATGTGATTTATCCTTCATACCTGCTGCTCAATAGTGTAACGTTAAATAACTCTTAAATTTTTTTATGAATAACAAAATTTTGTATTTTTTGTTACCTCGAGTTAGATAGATATTATTGATGCAAATCTAATACGTGTTATGTTACATGTGTGCTAAATATAAAAAAAATATTGTTTTAGGTTCGAACATGGGATAAGATTCAAGCCATCATCAAATCTGAAGAAGGTTTAGGTATCGAATACGATGAAAACGTTATTTGTGATGTATGCCGATCCCCAGATTCTGAAGATGGAAACGAGATGGTGTTTTGTGATTCTTGTAACATTTGCGTGCATCAAGCTTGTTATGGAATCACTGTAATACCAGATGGTTTGTTTTTTATTCTACAATAAACAAGAACGTTAATATTAGTACCATTATTAATTGATTAATTTTTTTAGGTCAGTGGCTATGTCGTCCTTGTGGAGCTGGTTTTAGGCCAACTTGTGTTTTGTGCCCTAATCTTGGTGGAGCTATGAAATGTACACCGTCTGGTCATAAATGGGCTCACGTTAGCTGTGTTCTTTGGATCCCTGAAGTTTCGATTGGTTGTGCAGAAAAAATGGAACCAATTACTAAAATAACATCCATTCCTGCTTCACGTTGGTCTTTGGTGTGTGTTTTGTGCCGTGAGCGTAAAGGAGCTTGTATTCAATGTTCGGTAAAGACTTGTAAGACTGCCTATCATGTTACTTGTGCATTTAAACATGGACTAGAAATGCGTGCAATAATAGAAGACGAAAACGCGGATGATGGCGTTAAATTGCGTTCGTATTGCCAAAAGCATAGTGTTAATTCGAAAAAAGAAAAGTGTCCTGGTTCTGGTTCAGAAGAAGAAGAGGTGAAGAGGAAGCGCCGCAAAGACATGACGTCAGAAGAAAAGACGCAAGCCCGTGCGGCACGTCTTCAAGAGATTGAGGGAGAGTTTGATCGTCATGTCTGTGTAAAAGATATTAGTGCACATCTTATCGATGTTGATCAAGATGCCATTACCTATATTTATAATTATTGGAAACTGAAAAGGCGTGCAGCACACAATCGTCCTTTGCTGCCACCTAAATCAGATGATCATGAGCTATTGACTCATAGACAGGAACAAGCTGATCTTGATAAAATGAAAATGTTTGTTCAGCTGAGACAAGATTTAGAGCGGGTACGAAATCTATGTTATATGGTTAGTCGTAGAGAAAAGCTATCTCGTTCCTTCTTCCGAATGAGAGAACAGACATTTCACAAACAAGTAGCAGTGTTAAGTTCAGATCAAACAATTGCAGGCGCAGACTTGGCAGCTATCATAGAGGCTAATCATGGTCCATCAATATATGATAGATTATACTCTCATGCTAATGCTCCTGACCACAAAAGTGACTTTGATAATCTTCTTGCTCGTATAGCACCTCAAGATTCAAGTGATGATAAGAAAAAGGACAGAAATGGTCTTGTCCGGGGATCAAAATCTGCTAACCCTTATAAGAAACATTACGTAAATGGATCTCGACGAAGTGGAAGCATGTATAGTGGGCTATCAAGCGAGGAAAGTGGTACCGAGGTCAATCGTAATGCCAAGTATCGTGGTCGTACCATTGGTTCAAGTACTGATGAAGATGTAAAGAAACCGGCTACATCTCCAAAGAAGAAGGTCTCACCTAAAGGAAAAGGAAAGAAATCTCCAAAGAAGCCTGAAAGGAAGAAAAGGAAAATACCACAATCAAAAGCAGTTATTGAAAGTAGTAGTGAAGATGACACTATAAAGTCGAGACCTTTGATAATTAAAAAAGACAGGTCTCGTAGTAAGACCCTCCAACAAATGGAAAAGGAAATGACAGCAGGAAAAACTGGTCAATCTGGAACTGACAGTGATGAATTGATTCCTATCAGGACAACAAGAAATAGTAAATTTCCACTCGATATATATTCAGACAGTAGCGATACAGCATCTGTCAAAGAAGAAAATAAGCCTGAAAAGTCGAAACCCAAAAATGATCGATCTAAATCTGAGAAAACTAAAAATATGAAATCTCCAAATGGAAATGATTCACAGCAGCCCTTACCTCGAACTAAAGCTGCTATGAAAGAATTTATTTCAACACAACCCGAAAAGAAAAAATTTGTAGAAGATAAACCAGCTCCAAAAAAGAGGGGAAGGAAACCTTCAAACAAAGAGAAAAAGCCACCTGTTAAAACTGAATCAGATGATGAAGCAAAGAATAAAGAAAATATTAAGTTTGCTAAACAAAAAGATAATCCTACAGATTTAATTGTACCACAACGCCAAGCTGCAAAGAAAGCTTCAGAAAACATGCGTTCTACAACTACAGTTAAAAAAGACGAATCAGGTACTGACAAACAAGTCAGTGGAGATGATGCTAAATCGAAACCTAAAATAAAGTCAAAGGGGAAGGAGGCTAAAGATATTCCAGAAAGAGTAGGAAAGAAAAAGTCGTCTAAAGATCAAGATAAAGAGCCCATATCATATGTACCACAAAGACAAGCAGCTAAAAAGGCAGCTGCACATATAAAGAGTGGGCTGGGAACGAAAGCTGCCCCGACAGAAGCAAATGAAAGTGAAAGGAAGAAAGAAACGGATAAAAGTGAAACTAAAAGCTCACCTAAAAAAGAAGATTCTAAACGACCAAAATCTCCAGTCAAGGAGAGTTCCAGTTCTTCCTCTAATACCAGTAGCAGTAGTTATTCATCATCATCGAGCTCAGAAGAGGAACATGAAAAACCTGGCATGAAACCAACAGCTAAAGCTCGTGAAATTAAGCCAGCCACTAGGCAACCATCTATGTTTTCACCTCCTGGCTCTAGACCCACAGTGGACTTGCCCTTTCTTGACAAGGTGTCAAAACCATTGTCTTCAACTAGTGCCTCGAGTGATTCTGACAGCTCTAAAGGATCAAGATTTTCCGGCTCTGGAAGTCCCTCTCCCAAGCGTCCCCGTAGACGCCGAAAGAAGAAGAGTATCTCAATTGATGCTTCCCCTCGCAAGGCCCCAGACAAGAAGCTTAAAACTTCCGAACTGGAGTCCGAGTGTGGGGTATCATCACCGCCTATTGAAGGAGAGAAATCGAGCAGACCCAGCGATACGCGTGCTGCCACGCGTGCTCGGACCAGAAGCACTGCTACAAGCGGAAATTTGCCTAATAAGTCTGATGCCCGACAGAGAAAACCATCTAAAGAGTTCACAGGACATACCTCTACATCGAATAAAATATCCAAAGAGACCAGCCAGCCCATTGAATTTACAGCTCCGAAGCGGAAAACGGACGAGGAGATAAAGAAAGATATCATGTTGCCCGCGGCTGATGTATCAAAAACTGATTCAAAAGCAACAAAGTCAGCTAAAATCAAACGTTCTAGTCTATCTTTTGAAGATAATAAAGAAGAAAAATTAAAAACAAATGATGACACAGTATCTGTGAAAAAGGCAAGTCCAAGAAAAAGTGCTGAATTAAAACATAAAATTGTTGCTAGCAGAAGATTGAGCATCATGGATCCTCCTACTAAGGAAATTTTACAACCCCCGAAAGAAATTCGTGAACATAAAATGAATGAAAAACGTTCTAATAGACGAGATTCACAAACTAAAGATCGAAATAATCTTTCTCCAATCAAGAAAACTATTGTAACAATTGAAAATGCACCGCCTGTTGAAATAATAGAAAAGAAACACCCTAGTATTATTAATGACTTCCCTGATACTGATAAAAATTGGTTACCAAAAGTTCTAAGCCCCAATGTTCATCCACCTCCTGTGGAAAAGCCAGGTGATCATGAAAAATACATGACTGAAGACAAGTCACTTGACTCAGATTCTGCAGATAAAAGTAGCATTAAAATGATTGCCAAAATACAAGCTAATTTAAATGAAAATACTATGATAAAGTCACCAAAGACGCCAATGGATGCCAGAACGATTGATCCTATGGACGTGGAAAATCCTATTTCGAGAACTATTAGAAAACGTTCAATACTAGATTCAGAAAAGAAATTCATTACCCAAGACTCCAGTCACGTCCAAGGGGTGGAAATATCAAAGAGTGCAAAAATACCGTCTACTCTTAACCCTTTCCCTAACAGGACAATGTTTTCACCTCAGCCTAAAGATAATGAATTATTCGAATTCGATATGCTTGCTGTTGATGATGGATTCAATCATGATGAAATGATGAAACCTTTTACATCTTATCCCGAAATCTTTTTGCAAGAAGTTTCTAAAGAACAGGGTGTACAAGAAACATTAAATTTAGTTGATAGGCTTCGAATGCAATTGAATAAAAAAGCACCTGTTGAAAATGTTCCTCACGATGATGGGGTAATGAATGACAAAGAACCGCGAGATGACGAGGAGGGACGAGATGATCCTACAAATAAAGAAAAGAGTGAATCAGAAATATTGTCTGGAAAGGCAGATAGTATTAAAGTCTCTTCGAAAGATCCTGAAATTTCTAATCACTTTTCAGAGTCAGGAGAAAGTATTGATCCGATAAGAGAGAGGAGGATTTCAGAAAATAAAGAAGATCAAAATATTCCTATGACTTCTAATGAAAAATGGATGGACCTAAATATATCTCAAAATGAAAATGAATCCCAACAGGATCAGTCAAGTGAATCAAAATATGATACTGCTTCATATACTGAAGATTTTAAGGAACCTGCTACTGTTCAATCAATCAATTCTGTTTCAGAAGTTGGAGATTCAATATCGCTATCCAAACAGAGTGATGATTCACAATCTCTATCAGTAGTTGATCATTCTGTGCATAGTAATGACCCTGAATTAACACAAGATAATCAAACCTATGATAATAATAATTCCGTAATACATTCTGATTGCGCTACCATATCATCACCATACATGAGTCGTGCTTCAAAATGGAAGGAAAGCAAGATAACGACCCGAAGATCTTCAGCCTCAAGTACAAATTCAGAAGGATCAGTGTGTTCTCAAAAAACAGATATAAAATCTCATCTCAATTGTGAATCTCGTCAAGTACCAGTGATGCCTGAAATTGACCCATATCCACCAATGCCAGCCTATTCATGTCGCGTCGAACCAACGATGCCACTGAATCAATATACAAGCTATCCACCAAATGCGTCACCATTTTTGAGTACAATGGGTGCTTTACCATTGTTTGCTCCAGGAGCGTGTGCTTCATCACAGTTGCCATTACCATCACCTGGTCCCGGATTGTATGCGTCTGGCTTACCGTACACTGCCACTCCATTGTTACAATCTTTGCCTAAGCCGGCTTTTTCCACTTTATGTGCCGCTTTCACTTCTTCATCACAAAATATTGCATTGACAACTGCAATGATTGCTTCGCCTACTCCAAAAGTTCTCGATTCTCCGCGAGATGATATTGATGTCACAAGTAGCGATAAAATGTCAATTCACGTCGTTTCTAGTCCTAGTCTCAGCATTGAGTCATATAATGAATCAAGTAACACCAGAGCTCCTACAAAAATGTCCAACGACAGTAATGAAACGATACTGAGCTTAAGCAATCAAGATTCAAAGTCATCGCCGAAACCAACAAAAATCGTTACGAGATTCCCGGGAAAATCACCAGGTAAAAGTCCTGGTATCTCGCCTAAACAGTCTGATTCGTCAAAAAGTAGTAAACGATCAAGCAATAAGAGCAGTAGAAATCAAAGGGGACGTGGGAGGTCAAAAAGTCGTGGCAGCTATACATCAGTGGACTACCTCGGAAATTCAATTCAAAGTAAATTAGTCGGCACAGTTTATGATTTTAATGAAGAGATTGCCAATGATGGTGTAGATCTTAAAGCACTAAGAGAACGGAGAAAATCTATAGATATGAAGGATGATAGGAAGTCAGAGCATTCTTATAAAGATTCTTCGCAATCTCCTCGTGTAGTAAGCCCTGAACCAGCGAATAAGAGAACTGTTGAATGTAAAGATGAGAAAAGTACAACACCTGAACCAGTTGATGAACCTCAATCGCCTTCAAATAAATCGAATTCCGAAAGAGGCCCAGGATTTTCTCAAGTGCATCCTGTGCTGCCGGGACCCGTTGATATGCGCACTTATAACCCCTTCGAAAATCCCGTTCCGACCACAGGTGATGCTTATCATAGTCATTTACTAGCTTTTGCAAGTGGTACAGCTGAACAACAGTTAATTGAAATTGACGAAGAAGTAGAAAAACAATTGCATAGTGCTCTTATGGCTAGTAAGCCAAAGACAGGCGCTCTAACAGCAACGTCAGCACAAGAAATCAATGAGCCTGTTAAAGAAATCATAACCCAGTTACCTAAAGTGTCGTTATCGGATTCAAGGAACCAATTAAAAGTAAAGATAAAAGGTCCTTTCTTAGATGCTAATTATTCCGCGAGTTCGGTACAACCAGTAGTACCACAACCTCCTGCTCCGACTCACGATTCTAATACAAGTGTTTTAAATACTTCAAACAGTTCAACAAGTACTATGATGACAGGATCAACAAATCTTAGACGTATGCGGAAAAAAGAATTATTACGTCAATATTGGACACAGGACATGAATATGGATGATCCAACTAATGCATCTACCATGGGAATAGCGCCTCCACCAGCCGCCCCTCAGCCGTTAGGTCGCGCTGTCATAACGATACCGAAAGCAGTGGCATCTATGACGAGCATACCTACAAGAGAGGATTACAAAATAACTGATAGTCCAGTAGAAAAGAAAAAACGAAAGACAACCAGTGGTCTTTCTCGAGAATTACGACATTTGGAAGTGAGCATGAACAACGATGTTGACCCATCTGATGATGTGAAATTATCTAATTTCGCTGGCACTTCAAGCCAGGCTCATAAGAGGCGCGGTCGGGTATCTACAAAACCAAACCGCTCCAACGCAACATCACCAGTAGCTCCCAAGTTGAAAATAAAAATCGGTTCCAACATTGTTCAACAAGTAAATGATGAGCCAACCGGATTTCAATTTCGGCCTCCTAAAAAACGGTTACAGGCTTCTATTCCTAAACCAAGTTTGGAAGACTTACGACGAGAAAGTATGAAGTATCGGCGCATGGTAATGGCCGATTTTGAAGAAGATGAAAAAACTCATAAACACAAACCTACTAAGAGCGAAAAACGTAAGAAGAAGAAAGAAAAGAAATCGGAAAAAGAAAAGCTTCAAGTGGTAAACAGTAAAAGTGAAAGTGCTACAAAGTTGATAATAAAAATAAAGCGTACTAAGGACGATGAAAGAAAAGTAGCAGGTTCGGAAGGCGGACCGATAGCCGGTGCAGCGGCCGCCGCGCCAGAACCTTCAGTCGATCCATTCGATTATGACCCAACGGCGCCCGATCCATTGGCTATCGATCCACCTTTTAGCTCTGAAGCTGCATCGACGTTGCGCAGAATACGGACAGACAAAGTGACACCCATTCGATTAAAATTATCACGCAGCTCCCAAGGCTCGGGATACGTTATGAAGGAAACCGGTTCCTCCGGGCCGGGCTCGGAGGGGTCTAGTGTAGAGGCGGCAGTGACATCCGCTCCTTCTACCTCGGCCTCGATTCCTTTGTCGGTTAATAAACACTGTGAAGTGAGGTGATATAAACCGCGTAAGAAGCGTTAAATATGGACATTGGACCTTAAACACTAGTGTACAGTAAATATAAGTAATAACTGTAAATAGTTTTTAAATAAAATTATCCTCTTGTAATTCTTGATGTAGTTTATTACATTATTTATTTGTATAAATGGAAAGCTCAATGATTAACTTAAAGTTACTCTAAGGTATTTTTGTGCGTTTTGTGATGCACAAGTAAATCTTATCATAACATATTATATATTTTTGTTAAAGTTACTATTTTGCTTTGTGCCTCATAATATGGAATCTCATTAAACATATTATCATTGTAAATTGATATCGATATGTTAGGTATTTAATTCTCAAAGCTGCTCTATCACAATGTACATCACATACTGGCATGGCATTGACTTTCAATTTACTTTATAGTAAATTTTATATAAAAGAATAAGTTAAAATGATTATGTTAAAAAGAATAATTTCGTTTAGATAAATATTAATTTTATAATTTTAGTAATAATTTGTCTGTGACGAATGCATAATTAATTATAATTTGGATAATGTTATGAAGAAGCTGGGCTTCTCAGATATTTTTTTTAATGTTTTTATTGTAATTTTTTTTCGTCGACATTAATCACATTATACTTTATACATTACTATACACTATTTGATTGAAAAATATATGATTATATTTATTAATTTTCGTTTTCAATGCCGTGCCCGTCAAAAAATATGTAAATTTATTTATCAGAACAAAAAAAAATTATTATCATAATATTTATAACTCATAATCGCTCGGAATTTAACAAAACACAAAATTCTGAAACAATTATCGAATCAAGTTAAACGTTATGTTGTCCATAAATGGATAACGTAAACAATAATTAGCAGGTGATCCTGATCAAGTCCATTGTTTTAAAATGAGCAAAGCCAACATCAGAATCCATATTATTCTGATATTTCAAATAGATAAAAATATAAATAGATTTTATTTTAACTAAATTTTCTTAACACACCATTTCATAAACATGAGTTTAAAATTATTCAATGGAATCACGATGTTAGCGATTTATTAATTTTGAAATGGCGTGGCAGAGAAATGAAGTCTTATGAATTATATATTTTTTTCTAAATTTCTGTTTTTATATCCTTAATGTACTGTAATTATTTATAATATGAATTAATTTGGAAATGTAGAAACTGTATATTGGACTGATCGGCATGTCGATTTAATAAAGCGATATTTCTACATCTGCTATGTGCAATATTTGGCAATACTCATCGGGATAGTCAAGGTTGATTGAAGGCCTAGATGGGGGTGTGTTAGTTTTAAGTGCATGTTCGTTAATCATAAATTATGTCGTAAAATTATTTTATATTGTAAATATTCGGTTTTAAGACGCTGTGACGGCGACTTTGCCTCCTTAAAATGACATCTTAAGCCATCCATATTGAAAAGCTGAAAGCACGATGAACTGTCTGTCGATAATTGTCATCTCGGTGTAACGTCGTGTATTTATAGTCATGTTTTCAGCATTTCGACTTTGGTTAGAGAAATTGCTAATGCTTTATCTCAATTTGGATCTACGCGATGGCAATGTTTTTGTCCGTTGTCACTTCGACACTTGTCCGAAACGTGTTAATATATTGTATCGAAACCATAGCGTCGATCCACATCGATGATACTTTATAATGACTACTACAAATGATATTGCGATACATCATAGGGCTGGACAAACGTTCTGAAGTTCATTCGGTTGGAGATATTGAATGGTGTCCGAGTCTAGCTTTAACAAAACATTCTCCGCACTCGGAATCGTATCGTGTTACTTATACGTTAAAAATTTAATTCTTTCTCGAAACGAAGAATGAGGAAGGATGTCACTTGTCCTTGTAATTTTCCTCCATAAACATAAAAATTAACTTTGATTATTATTACAGTGAGCAAGTAATAAATAAACATTATTGTTTAATTCGTGCATTTATTATTTTAAGAAATATTTCTAAATAATTTATATATAAAATAAGAGAATTATTAATTGTAAAATGTTATGGGTTAGGATAATTGTAAGAAGTGAGATGATGTGTTGCTTACTTATATTGCAAATAGTGTTGGCTAGACGCATAAACTTCATAAACCAACTTATGAATATATTCAAACGAACATAAAAGCTTTAAATATTGTCGATCGGCAAACATGAATTTCAGAATGTTTTGATCCAGCCCAGAATGTGTTAACAGAATTGCTGATAATAATTAATAGAGTTATTATGAACGGTAAAGGCATCAAATGTATCCTAATTGAGAATGGTAACCTAGTGTAACTTTGTCAATGTTTAATGCGCTCATGTCGCTTATTGCGGACAACTTTATTATGCAACAATGACATACCGATTGATTATGAATTGTACAAAGCAAATGAATACGATTGTTACAGTAGATATGTATCGAACGTAGCACGGACCTGAGTTTTCTCACAGATACGCGGCGATTGCCCGTTAAGACGTTACGCCAATTGATGGGCACAAGCCCTCGATAGTATGTAATATAATAATTCGATGTGAATGTTAAATGTTGCCATATGTAATCCGGATACAATTGTAGCTTAGTAATTACAATTGTATATTTTTGCTTCTTATCACTATCAAATAGTAGGATGTTTATTTAATTGGTGGATCCATTAGATGTTTTCCATTGAATGTAATTAATGTATAAATGTGAGGCGACGTTAATATTCATTAAGAGTTAAACTCTGAAATATAAAAAGAAAATATTTGTAGTAATTTAATGGCAGCCAGTAATCTAGATTCAATCGCGAACTTGACTTTTAACGTTGAAAGCAATTAATTAAATCTTTAAATTTTCTTTCTAAATAAAGGTTGTGTTGTTGAATTATATTTGTTACGAACGGTTTACGCTTTCTGTGTACGCTTATTCAAAATTAATAATTCATTTTTTTAAAACTTTGTCGGTTATCCTGAGTCCATTTGCAACAGTAACTCACTGTGGTCACGTTTGAACGCAAAAACATGCGCATCGTCTTATATAATTAAATCAAAATTACATTTGTTTCTTTGTCATCTCTGTACAAATATACTTCATTTCATGGCTGCATTTTAAACGCATATTGAGCTCCTCAGTTTTCAGACTCTGAGCAGACTTCATTTGTAAATATAATAGGTCTATGCATACTCTATATTTAATCATAATATTTAAAGTATCAAGTAAATTTAATAATAATTGACACATCTAATAATCGTTCTTAGTATTACACACGTACATTGATCGTTTTCTAGCCGTAAAAAAGTAGTGTTTCGGTAACATATTTTCATTGTTTATTGTTAAATGAATGTCAATGAACCCCAGATTAGAGCTTAATCGTGACGTAGTCGTTTTTGAATCTTTTTAAAACCAAAATTATAATATCAATAATAATTAGCAACTAAGTGTGTAACCCACGAGGTAAATAATACTTGAATTAGATGTACCCTTCTGAACTGATAAGGTAATAATATTATCTACTTCTCAGTAATGACATATTATGTATTTAATAGTCGTAGAATATTTGTCACATTTTTCTAATAATATAGGTTTGCTCAGAATCTTTTTACGACTACTTTCAATTAATTGATTATGAAATATATGAAAAAAAAAATGTTTGTATAATTTACAAATTATGAAAACTATTTTGGACTTTTCGATTGTAATTTACATTTAAGTCATTGATTGCATATTGGAAATGATACATCGGATCCCTGTTCGTATCACAATTAAAGTAGTGAAATATTTAAAATATGTTTTTATTCGAAATTAAACCATTAAGCAACTAAAAACTTGTAGGACTAAAAATAAACTCAAATATAATTTGCTAAAAACACAAAATCAAAATTGATTGGGTTTAGGCTACATATGTTCTTTACATACAATAAAACTCCAAAATTGTTATTAACTATAATTAGGATGCAATTTCCGCAACTTTTTATTAAATTTCGATTATTCATGGCAAACCAATGAGAATGTGTTTCAAACCATTATTTGCAGAGCTTTAAAAAAATTGAATTTTGTTAACACAATACGTTTATAATACTTTTTTTTTTTAATAGGACTTGTCCACAACTTTTCCATTTGCCATTCATAGAATAAACTGATATAATATTCAAAGAACATAGTAATGTCTACTCGGTATACTCCCGTTACAATTTTTCAATTATCTCCATATACTTACGATGTCATACGAAACTAATTTTCAATTGTTTAGAAGAATTTCGCTATTAAACTTTTGAATACTTGGCTTGTAACAATTGTTTGTCTAATATTTATTGTTAATTTATAATATATGATTTCTTTTAATTTTGTTTTTTTTTTAAATAAAGTTAATTGGTAATATGTACCAATTCCATGATTATAATTTTACCGGGACCTATTAATTTCTCTTGTTCGTCATTGTAACAAAAACGATTGTAAACTTACAATAATTCGTCGAATATTTGTTACAAGGCCAATTATTAAAAATTAAGTAATAAACAAAATCACACTTAGCGCGTCTTCCGATTTGCGTTTTTTCATGCGAGTATTAAAATTTGTTTGTCTGATTGCTTATCTGAATCATCTAAAATTGAAAGCTTATATTACACGTTTATATTTGCGTGTTTCAAATCTCCTTTTTACGCACAAACAGCCCTTACGAGCTAAATATCATCACATTTTAATATTTGTCGTCGATCATTACCTTGATACTGTGATTTGTTTTATCTTATATTATATAATTAAATTTAGGGACAATGTAGAAAGATTTTGTAATCGAGATTCCAATAACTGGAAATAAAAAGTAATCTTTATTATTTTGTTGTAAATAACTTTTTAATATTAAACTTTACGATTAATAAATAAGTTTTTTTTTTAATAACATTGATGTATGTAATTATTGATATTTCGATATGAGTGTATTGATTTTTGGTACTATATTATAGTCGTGTTATCTAGATTTCGTGCTTTGAGCGCATGATTTTATATTGAGTATTTTAATTTACTGAGTGTTGATTATTATAAGTGTTGTACGGAATTGTAATTTTTTATTTTTATTTTAAGCGATATAAGTGTGTGTGTCGTTGATATGTGTTTGTATTAAATTTGCGTAAACAATAAAATAAGCACATTATTTTAGAGTCAGTCGCTAGATGTGACCTTGATCTCTTATGTTTCGAGCTCTTATCGATTTTCACATCTTTTTCCTTTTTTTACCGCGGTAAATGTAGTGATAATAATTTTTCAGATTGCTCTCAGTGTCTGTTTACATTAAAATATTTGCGAATTAGAGTACATCTTTAAAATACGCTCTGTATGGTAATTTAGATATAACTTGTGTGCCACAGCCGCAAAAGTTATCCATGTTAGTTTTAAAAGTATGGCTGACGACTTTTACCAGTCATTATTATAAGAAAAAATAAATTACATATAATATGATTATTTATGTCTTAGATGATAAGTATTAATTATAAGAGATTAACATCTTATACCACTATGCGTTTAAGTATTATGATCAACAATATTTCCAATGTTTTAAAAAATAGTGCATTAGAAATTACTTTTAATCATAAGTTGTACAAACTACTTATGTACAGAGTGTAATGTTAAGCGAATGATGCTAATTGTGGCGGACGAATGGCGGACGACTGACAGACGAGTGGCGGACGAGTGGTAGGCGAGTGGCGGACGAGTGGCGAAGTGGAGAGTAATGTAACGCGGGTGTTGTAAATAGTGTATAAGTGGTCTTGTAAAATAACAAGTGTTTTCAATGTGCACATAGTCGCCTCATTCATTAAATAAATTTTTTAGATCAAACTATCTTTCATTTTATTGATAATTCAAATAATCAAATTTAAAATTCATTTATAATATTCGATATCTGATTCATGAAAATATCCTAAGAGGCTGAGCAATAATTGTGATTCCAAAATGGTGGCACACCTACGTCACGGGAATGTAGAACCACGGTCGTATACACAGGTCTTGCAATTTCAGTATGGGGTACGTTTATATAATGACGCTGTTAAGTTCAATTTATGGCCGCCAGAGGGATGACAATTCGCGTAATTATTATCCCGAACATTTTTTTAAATCCAGTTAAATAACAAAACAAAAATAACAAAAAGTCCGCAAAACTCAACAAAACGATATAACAATGATTAAATAACAATACTTGGAGAGAAAAATATCAGCTTCGATAGCAGCGACGTAGTACGTAAAGCGGATGGTATTGCGAATTAGCAGTTGTAACACACTCGCACCTATCTCTCACCACTGAAATTGGACTCAGTTGCACGACCTGTGTATATGACCGTGTGGAGAACCTTCTGAATTTAGGTGCGGTTTTACAGATAGTTACTGCGCATGGGCCATTTTATTGGAAAGTGTAAAAACCCTTTAAAAGTTGCCACATGTTAAAATATAAATCGTACAATTTTATTACGTGCGAATTATTGCCAATATTATAGTTAGTGATGCCTTTGTTCTATCCTTTATTAGTTATTGATAAATAAACCTCTTTATGCTCGAAGATATAGTCAAGTTTGGGTGAATCGTTTAATATTTTTATTAATTTTTTTTTAAATATATTTATTTATTTTGAACAATTAATACATATAAACAAAATATACGATAGCATCTACAATTGTATCTAACCGTGTCGTAGTTACCTTCTTCTTCTCCTTTAACTGCCTCTCCGACTAGCGAAGGTTGGCAGTCAGCTTCGAACACTCCGTCTTATTCTTCGCGAGGTGGAAAAGCTCTGATGGGAAAGGTTGCCGGGAGGAGAGGTCACAGGAAAGAGTCTTGTCTGTGCAACATCCGAGAATAGACGGGAATCGCGAGTGCCGTCGAGCTTTTTCACCTCGCGAAGCTACCTACTAACGCCTTTCAATTCGATAGCACATTTATCTATAATTTGTTCTTTGTGACATAAAAGTAAAGTAGCAGTTTGTAAATGTCCCATTGGTGGAGTAAGGTCTCTTCTCCTTTTAGATAAGATTTGGAACATGCTCCACCACGCTGCTTCAATGCGAGTTGGTGGATAAATGTAAATTTTCATCGGCCACATGCAGTTTTGCTCACAATGTTTTCTTTCATCCCAAGCACGAGATTAATTATAAGCAATCACGTGAAAGTAGTCGCCTCTGTGGCGACTACTTTCTGTATGTAGGCGGGCGAGCAAATAGCCCATGTTCATGGTAAGTGGTCAGAGGACTACTAAGATGTTTTGCCTGTAGTTACATTGGCTCACTACACCTTCCAATGGGAACACAAAAATACTAAGTAAGGCGATTTGGCAGAAGAATATATACTTGCACAAAGCCCTACCACCATGTTTACATCGTTATTTTTATCTTTTGTTTGAACATAAAAATGTTAACTGTGTATACTCTTAAACAGGCACATAGTAATTAGTAAGTTCCATATCACTCGTATTAGCAGTTTTTGATTGAACTTTTTGCTTGAACACGTTTGTCTGTTTACTTTTAACTTGTAACTTACCTCATTATAATTTTCATGTGATTGTATCGATGGCTGCAAGTGAAATGAACAAAGTGCAAATCGTCTTGAAAAAAAAATCTCCTTGCGGCGGTATGGCGGCCATTTGGAACCGTCGGAAAAGTATGGCATGGTAAAGGTTACTCGATGATAATTAGCTGTGCAAAAATTAGCCTGGTACAAAGGGTTAAATTGTTTTTTTTTTTTTACGCATTACTTAAAAGCCGTAAACGCGAGGAAAAATTGGACTCGTCATGAATCGAATATATTTCGATTTCATTAATTCTAGGGAGCGCGAAGGCAGGTGTACAAGTAGGTTTCACCGAAAAAAAAGGTCAGCCGCATTTTTCTTCATTCGGTGGAAACGCGAGAAAAGTGATGGCTTCGCAATATGTATCTCACCTACTTAAAATTTCGGTCTTGCGCCGCCACTGTTTTTGTGTCACCATCTCCCGGTCTAGTACTAGTTATATTATATTTAAAAAATAAAATAATTTAATTTAATATGATTATACAATACCTTCTTTAATGTCATTAAAGGAACACAGTGATCGTCAAATGTGCGAGAATAGTCAAGTTCAATATGATAAGGAATATCGAAAAATACTCGTATGAGTTACGGGCCAATTTTGAAGACAACTACAATTTTTAGATTTAAAAAGAAGTCTTAATTCTAACTAACTAAACTAGTTTGGAATAATGTTCTAAAACCATACTCGTGGATTTAAATAATGTACACTGGCCATTTAAATTTTCAATTATATAATATATTTATTTAGGCCTTCTATGTAAATAATTCTTATGCAAAATAAAAGTTACCAATTTCATAATAAAAAACAATACACATTACGTTAGTTGAAATAGTTAATACCTTTGATTTTATTGATTACTTACTACAAGTTTCATCAGACGATATTTAAAAAAAAAGAAAAGTCCAGCTTACATTTTATTAACGTACATTTAAATGTTGGTATCGATCAGTTAGTAATTTACCTGACTAAAAAATGTAAACGCCAATAAAAATGTACATAAGTTATAGTAAAAAATTAGAAGCAACGGCCGATTTTTTTTTAAATATACGTGTAATTTGTTTCGTTATTTTTTAATAACACTTCATCATTATTCCTATACGTCAATATCCTCGTAGACAACAACAAATTGTAAACAATCATCTGATTGTTTCAATAACCCAACGTTACAAATACATGCCTTGATATCCCCGATCCAAAAACTGTTATGTATATTATTTACCAATTGCGAAACTACTAATTTGTATATTTTTGTTATAGAATAGGTAGGCGGACGAGCATATGGCCCACCTGATGGTAAGTGTTCACCAACGCCCATAGACATTGATGCGCCATGAAACTTGGGAACTAAGATGTTATGTCCCTTGTGCCAGTAATTACAATGGCTTAATCACACTTCAAACCGGAACACAACAATACCAAATACTGCTTTTTTGCAGTATGATATCATGATGAGCGGGTGGTACCTACCCAGACGAACTTGCACAAAGCCACCAGCTACCACCAGTGCCAATACGCTAAATATATAAAAACAAAATGATCAGTTGCATTGTCGATCAAAAAATAGGTATGTTTCCGCCATGCCGCCATATATTTCCAAGTCGGACATGGGCGTCCGCGGCATCTCCGTACTCTATTCTTAGGCGGCGTCTTCGGCACGATACCGTAGATTTCGACGGGTAGATTTCGACTCGATTTAAAATGAGTTATTGCATTTGTTTTGTAAATACCACCTGTATTTACTCGAATGTTTCATTACCTTTACGGTTTTTGTAATTAGTTAATTTATTAAAAAAAAAAATACATAACTGTTGCATAGTTTACTTATGTTTTCAGACCCTACATTATGCATTATCGATACTTGACTTAAGATATATAATATACACCGTATCATTATGATATTTCCGTAAAACATATTTGTACATGAGGAGCATTTCTATGTAATCTGATGTTAAGACTTAATAAACATTTTAAATATGATGCTTTATATTGGTTTTCATTTAGATTTTTTAAATAAAGGGAATCAACTTGTAGTTGATGTAAAACACTCAAACTCTAACTTAGTGCAATAAACAACGTGACGGTTTTTAGATAAACTATTAATACTCGATTAGTAAATCCACCCTTAAAATAAATAAAACTTACTAATAAAAAAATGTAATTATTTAGTTATCATGTTTTATTAGAATTATAAAATGGTTGGGAAATCTAGAATTTACTATAAAGGCGTCTATGGGCGGACTTGGTATGTAAGTTTAGAATCAGCCTTTTTAATTTATTAGATATCAACTACTTTTCGGCCATAGCGAATTTATAATAAATTGAACATTTACTTAAATCACACTTTAGTTTCTTAGCATTTCTTGGCTTGTTATTAAGGTCCTCCAGACCGATTTCGGCCACGGCGGCCAATCTCAAGAGAGATTAGCCAACTGCGCAGGAGATATTATAGTGCACAAGTGTGTGCGCAAACACAGGTGCACTCTCTTTTCCTTAGCTCTCATAATCCGATGGGACGGCAATCCGACACGACCGGAAAGAGTTCAGGCGCAGGACCAACGGCTTAACGTGCTTTCCGAGGCACGGGAGTGTACACACTTCCAACTTCCAGACTCCGGGCTGCTACTGAGAATTTTCTGACAGAGAAACCCAATAACTATTTATTGGCCCGACCTGGGAATTGAACCAGAATTGGCTTGTTATTATAAATGTTGTGGACGCCGATGGGCGTTCCCGGTGTTAGGAATATGCCAAAACCATAAAAAGTCTTAAGTCTTTCATAAGATAGTATTGACAGTCTAACGCATGTAATTACCGGGCACAGTTACTTCGGTTGGTTCCTGCATCGGATAGTGAGGCGGGAGTTGATACCCTGATGGCACGCCATCGGACTCGGCGCGTCAGACCCTGAGTGAGTGTGCCGCATGGCGGCCTCAGCGCCAGAGACTTCTAGCTGCCGAACGTGATAAATGCCATAATCGGTAGCGGGATGTGCTGGAAAGAGATGGTTTCCTTCTGTGAAAATGTCATGTCACTGAAAGAGGCCGCGGAGAATAGTGCCTCCGCTGACCCGCTTCGCCGAAAAAGACCGGGGAGAAGGCGTCGGCGCTAAGCGCACCTATTCCCCCGCTATAACTGTCGCTGGGGCTAGGGGATCTCTGTACCCCGAGAACCCCCTAAATAAAGGCCCGCAGAGGCGGGTTAGAGGTTTTATAGTGGGTGGCTGAAATAAAGTCTCGCTCTACCATGATCAAAGGCTAGGGCCGGCGCTGTAAATAATAACATACTAATGTAAAGCTAAATATTCCATAAATACCTTTGTGACGTCAATCATATTTTATTATAAATTCTCAACCTCTAATACGAATTATCTTAAACCACTCTAGCCTTATCAACACAATATCTATTGTGTTGATTACAAATTATCATTGTAAAAATTGGAATGGCGATTGGCATTGTTTATCTTGTTAGGTTAGTTTTTTATAATATACTTCATGCGATTTTTATTTGTATTGTGTTCATTTGTATACAAAGCGTTTTTGTACTTTGTGTATGTTTTGAAATATTAGAGTATAAACGAATATAAATTAAATATGGAAACAAAACGGTTGAGTTATTATGAAAGGAAATATGGAACGAAAAGAAAAAAGAACATGGAATTGGTGAGTTCTGATACATTTCTTTACAACTTTTGTTTATAAGTATTTATGTATTTGTTCTGAACATTTAAAGCTTATCATAATAAAACGTGTTGTTCTCATCGCACAATTCATTATTTGTTTTAAGGTCAGAAGCATCGACTTATTTTTACATCATTCATAATTACAAACTTATTGATCTAACAGAAGGTATGGATTTCTGGTCTGTGATAAATTCAGTTAATTATTGATTTCTACTTAATTATTTTTTATAGAATCATTATCATCTATCATCTAAAATATGGTTAAACGCGATTACTTACACTTTACCTACATTTTAAACCATATATTTAACCATATATTATTGGTTAAGTTAATGTTAATGGCGAGTATGTCTCGTTCTTAGTAGAGGGGTCACATAAAACATAATTTAGCATAAAGAAAATTACGTAGAAAACAATTAAATACAATTGTCATTCGTCTTATTAAAAGCCCCATGTTTTTTTCTTTAAATAATAAACAATCTTGTCTATCAAAATATCTCGTAGTATTACTAAAACTAACCCATATGATATAATTACATATGTATGTTTTTTATCGACGTAATTGATATGGTCCAGGAGGTACCGTCGCAAATACAGAAGTCATAGTAAGCTAGATGTTGACATAGATAGTTGATCTTATATAGCCAATAAGCAAACTGACCGTCAGCTGCCCAAGTAGCGGTGGGTTTGATTGTGGGAGGGTGCGAAAGTTGGGAATAGGAGAAAAAAAAATTGTAATACTACGCCGCCGGCTGGAACTTTTTTTATGAATAGCTAACATCATATTGAGCTGGAAAATAACCGTCAGCTGCATAGTGGAGGAGAAGTTATTCATCAGCTGGCCGCATGAACTTGTAAAAACATATGAAAATTTAAGTCATAATACGCCAGATGAAATTTAACTATGTCATTGCTTAGATATTTGAAAATACGAAAACTATCGTCAGTTGCCTGGATAGCGATAGAAAGACCGTCAGCTGACGCAGTAAAAATGTGATAGCGTTGCAAATTAATGAAAAAATCACAACCTAAAATGCAACGCTACTCCCGGACAAAAACAATCAGCGATAACAAAACTTGTGATGCGATCTCATCGTGCGTCTCATGTTTTTTTCTACGATTGTTTTAAAACATCGTGTAATCGATATTAATAGTTCAAATTAAAAATTGTAATTTTCATAAGCAGAAAAAGTTGGAAATTAGTTTTGATAAGGAGGAGAAGCGAACATTACTAGGTGACCAATATTTTAAAAACAAAATAATTAGTTGTGATAGAAAGAGAGGTATACATTTCAAACTAATTAATGTTTGCTATACAATGATTAGATGGATGGGTGGGGATTTTTAATAATTTATTTATAATAGTATTCCTATCAACTTCATCTATTTTTAGCTCAATTCAAACTATAGTAAATTAGCCACTATTTTTCTCTCTGTTTTAACTAAAAATCTGTTCAAACATTTTTGCTTTTATTTAGATTATCATGTCGTGGTTATTCTGTAATTAGTAAAGGCAATAAAAAATCTATTTTGCAATTTTATTTTCGTAACGCAAAAATTCACTTCTTTCAAAATCGCGTAGAAATGTCATAGGAAAACTTGTTCGACAATTTCAAGTTAAGGTATTGCGCCCTTACACAATAACCAAAGATCTGCACTTTCATATGCCATTTTTTCCGACGTGTCGATACCCTTTGAATTTATCATACAAATTTTAATGTTTATTTTATTACAAAAAATATTATTAATAAGATTTGTTTGGTACCAAGGATTTCATGCGCTTCGTTTCATTCCATTCCCAGAAAAGTAATAATTTGGTAGATAATTTTTACTGAAATGAAACAATTTAGATCATTCATGCTTTCATCTTGGATAGACATACCCAAAAAAGGGTGGTGCTCGATAATCTACGGCGTCATTATTCATAACTAAAACACAAAAATTTACTTAAACACTCGACTAATAGTTGACAAGTACTAACTCATCAATATAATCGAAATATGTCACATTGCTTATATACTAAGCGATTGCCATATGACTTCAGAAACCCTCTAACTGCCAAACCAATAATACATTGGATGCGAATAATCTGTTAGCATGGATATGATAGTTTTCATCAGTAATTTGTGTTGATAATAAAAAGGCAGTCGCCTGCGTCTAAAGAGGAATTTAGGAAAACAGTCCAGTGCAAATATATGGTTCGAGTGCTTAATGATTCCGTGGTACTGATTGTGATAAGAGGTTCGGTGAATCCAAAACCAGGATGATGTAAGAACACATTATTAATTTCCATAAAAATATTTCACGTTATAGCTAAAAGTTATTTAATTAAAGTTGTTTTGTTCTGAATTGTATCAAAATTTTGATATGGGTCCTAAAAATACTTTTGAAAAATTTCGAATATAACTTATTAAGCTGTGTAACGGTATTGTTTAAGTAATAAAGTATTTATCATAAGCATAGAAATATGCAGCACTCCGAATCCAGGCTGTGTCAACGCTGTTAAAAGTTGATAGATATTTGTTAAACGTCAATCATATTAATAAAATCAAATGTTTTTTATGAAGTAATATGTCACGCTTAAAGCAACTCTTATTTTTTTAAAGTGACAACTGCTGTGCTTCTCCGTCACAACTCACTCCGTATCTCTATCATGAAATGTTAGTAACCGACCTACAGCGATCGTATTTTTGATGAATGCTTTGCATATTTTAATTATTTTTTGTTAATGTCACATATTATCACCTTCTGACGTTTCTGTCGTGAGTTTTGAGCTTGTTGATATGATCGTAACGTTACTATCTACTTTATGTGTGGCTTAAATATATAGCAAGATTTAGTGAATCAAAGCTGTTTTTACTTAAAAAAGGTTGCCTAATAATATATGGAGACGTATTTAGTCTGTGGAGGACCCAGTCTATGGTTTAATGGGGCAAATGTTTGAAGACGCATGCGCGAAGTCCGCTTCGGGCGTGCAACGAGCGAACGCGGCAGAACACGGTCACGCTTGTGTGTGTCGCCATCGATCCACGTTACGCGCTCCGGAACCTCGTCGGCCGCCGTCGTTGCGGCGAACCGCCTCACCATGCAACCACCGCCGAGGAAGGTGAGTATGAAGACAGCTATCCTGAAAGGTCAATAAAAATAATGAAGAAGCCTAGTCAACGCCGCATATATCGCGCTACACTCCATTGAGCCTCGATACCTGTCTCACAGTGCTACCGCGGTATCGCATTGTCAGTGATTTTTTCTTAAAACTCTTTTGTTTTAGTCTGAAATTCGAGATATTACAATATAACTGCCTTATTTAATATCATACAAGAGATTTCCTAGATTATACTATCATAATGTACTGGGTACTGGTCATTGCTCTTAGATTAAGTAATTGGTCCATTCCTCAGTATAAACGATGTCGTTCGTCGCAGTGTTAAGTGTAAAATTTTTATGAATCGAAGTCAGTATTGAAATACGAATACGTACTCTTAGATTGAAGCTATATCTTTCAGTGCTTTCATTCAATTTCATGAAATCTGAATAAAAGTCTTCTCAATGTTCAAGTATAATAATGTGAAATTTAATATATATATATAGTAAAGTAAAGTAACAGCCTGTGAATGTCCCACTGCTGGGCTAAGGCCTCCTCTCCTCTTTGTGAGGAGAAGGTTGTAAGAATATATATATAATAATAATTTAATTTTCGCGGAATTTTCAGTGTATCTTAGTGCTTTTATAAAATTTTATGAATAAAAGTTTATTTTATATCAGGTAGCAAAGATCTTCGATACTAGATTCATTGAAAAATTGGGAATTATATATATATTGTAGCTGACAATGAAATTGCCTTAACAAGCCACTAAGCTACATACTATTAAAATATTAGTTTTTTTAATAAATATTTCTATAAAATCAATATACATGTCATCATTGAATATAATAAATCTCAGAACAATGGCAAATCTATGTATAGAAAAGTTCGTACAGAAATGTGGCTTTTAATAAATTTTCATAGTCCACTAAATAATAGTATGCTTATTTTGTCAGATTAATTTCAACATTTGATAGATTGTTTGTTTTTCAAATTTCTATAATCGTATAAACTGTAGATGTTCAATAGGACTTGGAAACAAATTGTGCAGAAGTTGCGTTGTTATCATTTAACGACGGTTTATACTTAGCTAAAGCTAATAGGTAGAAATGACAGTTTGAACAATCACACTTTGATGTTTATTAAAGATTTCGAAGTAGTCTTTACATTTCAGTAATATGGAATATATTTTTATAACAAAGTTTCCTAGCATTGGACGTTAGTATAATTTGTAAAAAATACAACAGTTTATTAAGTACAATCAATATTTGCATTTTGTGTTTTTGATGCTTTTGAGATGACTTCACCAAATTTTAAGACAAAGTCAGATAACTAATAATCGCGCCGACGTGTCTGTACGCGTATGATATCAGATAGTATTCAAACATGTTCTTCTAAAGATTTAAAACTAAAGAATGAATGCAATACTTTTAAACCCTTTAATTAAAACAGAATAATCCTTAACGCAAAGGCTAGTGCTCTACGCGGGCAAATTTTGTGTTCAACTTTTATGTTGTGTATATTCAAATTTCCGTGGAAATAAATTGGAGTATCTCGCGATAATATTTATATTTATGCAGCTTTCAAAAGTAAACTCTAAACGGTATGACTCTAGATATAAAGATAATACCACACATGTGCTCAGATAACTATTTTAGGTATTTTGTACTTCAAAAAAAATGTTAAAATTAATACAAAAAATAATTATATTACTTGACCTAAATATGTTTAATCTTTAAGTTGTTTATATTGTCTTTAGTTACAAAACAACACCGCAATAAAAAGCTTACAATATAATGCAAAAACGTTTAATAAATGTTAAGAGTTTTTTCTTTTTATGGATTCATGTATTAATCTTTTAAAAACAAGGGTTCATTCATTATAATTTCCTAAATTAATAATTTAAGTAGGTTTATTAAATTTTCCGTAGTTGATCTCTTTTCAATACTACTTGTATTTCTTTATGAAAATATCAATTAATATCGCATGTTTATTTCAATACCGTCACTATACTGAAAAAGCAAATTTTACAGGAGAGCAATTAAAAGCTTTTTAGGGAACATTATTTGATGTAAAAAAGCTAATTGTTACTTTTCTCGAAATTTTGCTATTCTAATAAATAATGACTATTATTCCTAAGAAATAAAGTCTTTTTTTAATTTAGTAAATTATTAGTTATTCAGTATTTTCATTTTTAGTGACACTTTACCATTTTTAAAATCAAATCTATTCTAATGCAAGTGTCATTTTGCACACATAAATGTATGGTGTTACAAAAATAATAAAAAATAATAATATTAATGTCGCTGCTCATTACCTTATGATTTGGTTGAATAACGAAAATTAAACAAATAATACATGAAAGAAAGCTATATTTTTCTGAAAATTTGACTCAAAAGTAACGATTATTCATAATATACGTATTTATTCAATTCGAAAAAGTCTTAATAAAATTTTGAAAATTAAATCGCCGTCAACTGCTTTTCCGCACTTTATAATCTTTATATCTGATAATCGAACTGTTTCACCTTCCGTATTTTTATTAAATTTGCTACCACTACATAAGCGAGATTTTTAAAATCATAGAAATCGCTATAAGTCATTGCTTAAAGGTTGTATGATGGTCCTTATTTCCTCGCTGTTTGTATAAGGAACATGGATTGTTCATGTATATAGATCGGAAATGACTTTTACTGGACTTTGTGCAAGCTCGTCTAGTTGGGTACCACCCGCTCATCAAATATTCTACCGCAAAACAGCAGTACTTGGTATTGTTCTGTTCCGGTTTGAAGGATGAGTGGGCCAGTGTAATTACAGACACAAGGGACATAACATTCGAACTTAGTTCGAAAGGTTGATGACGCGTTGGCGATGTAAGCGATGGTTAACATTTCTTATAATGCCAATGTCTATGGGCATTGGTGATCGCTTACCATCAAGTGGCCGATATGCTCCTATGCCTACCTATTCTATAAGAAAAAGGAGGAATTTCCTTAGTTGTTTTTCTATGACCGAGTGCACATTAAGTATCAATTTCATTTTGAGTATGACCGGTTATCAAAAATGTATTGTTTTTAATTTTAAAGTTACTGAGGGCATACATGTACATCGAAAATTTGTATCGATTTATTTGCTGACCACAACTGTTGTCAGAATGTTGTCTTGCACATGGGATGAGGTGAAACAGCTGACACAAACTTTCTCTTTACTTTTTTCTTTTCTTCATCTTTCTCCAATCTACTTAGCCTCTTCTCTTCTTGATGTTCTAAATATTTCCTTTCTATTACATATTTCTCGATGAATTTAAGTTTTTGTAAATAAAATATAACTCACACATATCCTTCTTTGAGAAAAAAAACTGATATTAAATTGGTGATTATAAACTTTTCTGTACGTATGTTCTTGGCGTGCTTCAACTCCTTCTTCTGCACATTTGTGTTTGTAATTTCTAAACAAATTCACCAGATTCTTTCCTCCATCCAATTTCTGTACCAGTGACAATGTGTATGCAAAATTTAATGATATCGATTGAGACGTGAAAGCATAACAAACAAATAACCAACCAACTTAACTAACAAACGAACAAACAAACTCACTTTCTCATTTAAATTTTAGTGAATATAAGGTAAATAAGAAGCAGTAGTGACACTACTTATGTAAAACCTGTATTTTGTTGTAACAAAAGTGACTTGATATACAAATAATATTTAAAAAACTATAACGGTAAACTAGCACTAAACAAAAAGTGTCAATTTGTTAATAACATCAAACGTAAACTTACCGAAACTAGAAAGTAGAAAAATGCCACTAAACGTAATATGACCGTTTTACATCAAAAATAAATGAATTTTTGAAACAACGACATGTCTTCCGTTTACCGTCGTTGTAGGAATAACCAGAGCAGAAGGTTTCGTTTAGTGTCGATCCGCAACTACTATCCTGCGGAGCATTGGCTATGAAATAAGATATAAGAATCGAAGGAAAGTATAAATTACGCGCTCAGCTACTAGGTGGCGTTAAAACATAGTTTTTTATAAATTTCGCTTAGTGACGGTATTGGATTAAACGTGCGATATAGTTTGTATTGATTTATAAAGAAAGTATAAATTATGAAAAGTATTTGCGACGCTATGAGCCACAATTAAAAGGTATTTAATTGCTAACGATTAATCAGTAATCAAAATACTTTAAATGAACGAAATACAAACTAATTATGAATAATTATTAATTAGAATTTGTTCTTATCTGCCGTTATAAAATGACCCACATTTTGCAAGTAAATAAAATAAATAAATTATAATGTAATGTATTATTTATTAAAAATATATAAATCCAATATCTAATGCTATTATTTTTTTTTTCATACACACATAAACATAAAAAGGGGCCAAATTAAAAAAAAATAATTTCAAATTGTGTTGGTATTCATTTTGACAATATGAATAACTGTTGAATGAAAAATAAAAGCCATTCAATGTCCCGCTGCTGAGCGAAACTAATCTTTTATGAGAAGAAGAATTTGACACTTATTCTGTCACGTTTGGACAACAACTTTTGTTTTTCATTCATTTCAAATTCAGTTTCAAACTGCAATCTTCGGTTTAAATTCACGGGTTGTAACCACATCGCCATCTCAGCTTACTTGACTTGTGGGACATATTGCCATATTAAGTATCTAAAAAAAACTACCCTCTTCTATGTATAAATTCTATTCCAAGAGGGCGGATAACAAATATAACTTAGACTGAAAGTAATAGACTACAATTCCTGATCTGGACCCTTGATTGTTAAATTGATTCCAATAGCGATTGCCGTTAAGATTTAAATTAAATATTTTTTTTTCTGAAAGCAAATAATAACAGAAACCGTAAGTTCATATTACTGTTGGGAAAAAATTAAAGTGGCACTCAAAGTTGTTCCCATCATATACATTTATTAAAAAGAATAGCTAAAACAACATTTTATTAAAAAAAAAAACTCAAATGAAATAACAATTCTTTAAATTATAACTTGTATAAACTGGACACAACAATACCATGTATGGCGTTATGGTATAGACTAAATGATGAGTGGGTGTAACCTACCCAAACAGTCTTTTACAAGGGCCTACCACCAAAGTATCTGTAACTATAAGTTCACACTCATTCATTAAATTTTTCTCTTTTATTGAATACAAAAAATACAATTACAATCGTAAGGAACTTAAAATAAAAATCTAGTATTTTTTTTAATTAGGTTATTTTCAATATTTATAGTAAGTTATCTAAGTTTATTTTTATACTTAAGTAGTAATAATATATTTAAAATATAATTAAAACATATTACATATTAAAATTTTAATTTTAATTTACGAACAAAGTAAAACTAAAAGTATTCTAAAAATCCTCAAGAAATGAGTCTTGGAAACAATTAATTCTATTTTAGATGACAAAACATTACAATATGTTTGTTGTTTTTTCATATTAAATATCCATTTATTTGTTGTAATATTAACGAGATACAAGTTATTGCTATAAAATGCTCTTATGAACGCCCCGATTCGTTTTCCCGTTCTTTGGATCCGGATCTCGACTTAACATAAGAAACATCCTTGCCAAACTTATTATATAAGCTAATAGTTCTAAAGATCTCGCGACGAGTAAGGCAGTTTTTGTTTTATGTATTTAAATATATCGATTCAAATGGAAACTTTGTAATATAGTAATAATTGAAGATGATTTATAAAATACTCAGGATATAAAATATTCTGAAAAGCCAAATGTACTTTTAATATTATATGATTTTGTAGGCTTACTTTTAAGTCTGACATAGAGACAGTACAGAATAACGAATTTTTGACTATTAATTTTGGAAGTGGGCCAAACTTTGGGCACTAACGATACCTGTAACAAATAGCCATTCGTCTTTTAATTTTTATACATTTTTTTTTATACGAGCTTGGCCAGTTCTAATAAAAAATAACAAGAATGTGTAGAAATAACGAATGTAAGTAAGTCTTAAAGAAAGATTCGCGTAATCTTTCTTTATGACTTACTTACATCAGATATACCATCGACGACGGTAGATCTGTTATTTAAGAAAATACATTTTTGTAGCTTGAATAATTAGTCAGTAATTTAAATTTAACTAGAGATTTGTAAAAACTAAATATATTTGTGAATATTTTCTTTAGAGTGTTGCCTTACATAATGAGAGTTTTTTGCTTTCATTATTGTCTAACTTGATTTCAGTTCCTAACATCAGAAATAAACTTTTCGTTAAAATGTTACGAGTAAGCTCATTAAAGTTTGACACAAAATAGTGGCGTATTAAAACCGAAGTCCTGTCGAAACCTTTTCTAATAAGTTACGGCGAAACTAAAACTGGCTCGACTCTGTATACGAAACAAATAACGAAAAGATTTTGTAATGAAAGATGGGAATTATTATCGATAAATACACCATTTTCGTAGTGCGGATTCAAATTCTAATCATATTATCGTACTCAAAATAGTAGTCGCCAGAAACACCGAGTTATTTACGAAATGTACAAAACTATACTAGATCAAAGTCTCCTGTTGAGCTGACAGCTGTGACACATTTATTTGTCGATGTATGTTGTTTGTTGTTTCTGAGACATTGCCCTGCTACTAACTACTGTATTATTTAAAAAGTAGTCTTTATCGAATCGATATAAACTAAAATTAATCAAACAAGAATAAGCTCTACTTTTGTTAAATAATAAAAATACATCGAATGAGTTTAGAGTTCAAATAATTATACATAGTTTTCTTTGTGTTTTGTGTATTCAATATTTGATAAAGAATGATATGAAATAAGGAGAAACGTACAATTTTGTGAACACCTTACTGAAATTAATATACTCGAAATTACAAATATACGTGAGAAAGACTATAGTTTTTATCCGGTCGACAACGCGACGCAAGCAAGGACCCCACCGTTCTCCTCAAATATCTCGCAAAATTTCCTTATTTAACAACGTCGCAAGAAGCTAACTTAAAGTTGCTTCTAAATATTCGTATCCGCAATACACATGTTGATTTTTATTTAGGTAAAAAGATATATTGGTCTATAGAAGAAGATATGGACTTACGATAAAACTTTATCGTCGCAATTCTATTCTATTTACTGGCTGTGGTGCAGAAATGCACGAACTGTGCAACGCTTGCCTGCAATAGCGAAAAATACTGAATAGAATGACTTTAAAACGCAACATTTTTTAAAAGAAAATCTAAAAGCAGGTTTCGAATAGGTATGAAAGAAATATTCGTGTGTTAAAATGATGGCGAATTCGAATATTCAGACTTCTTTCACGTAGTGTGATGAAGTTGTAACTATATCGTAATATTATACCAGTCGAGAAATTCACATTCACTTATGGTTCTGTATAATACTGAAAGGTACTTTATATCCGAATGTTAGTCAACAAAATCCGGATTACAATAATAAAAAAAAACTCAATTAAAACTAAATAGCATTACGTCAATTGGAACCACTTAATATTATTGGTATAGCAATCAATATTTTTTTAAATACTTTACGGTTGTTGTCGGGTTCTTGTATATATGTATGTTCAATCGCTCGAATAACTTTAATATCGCGATGTAGGGTACGTCAGTTTTTAGTTTTCGTATGTGGCGAGATAGATGTCGCTACACATACATTTGTGTATTTACATACAATGTATTTAAAGTATTTTACAACATAAATTTAATTTTCAAAATCTTATTTTTATAAAGTAAACAATATGTCATTGTCCTTGTTGTGACTCAAGAAACCAGAATTACTTTATAGGTTAGCGAAATAAAAGTTCACTTTTTCACACCTTTTTTGTATAATTGAACGCCAATCTAGATGCCATCGCCAAACGTTAGAGAACATGCAACTTACAGTTCAAATTTTGTTCAAAACTATACTACACAGGTTTATATAAATGGTAGAAGTGCTTAATGCTAGTATTCGTTGATGCTCATAATAATTTTAATAAAGTCCTCCAGATCGATCTCGGCCACGGCGGCCAATCTCAATAGAGATTAGCCAACTGCGTAGGAGATATTATAGTGCACAAGTGTGTGCGCGGACACAGGTGCACTCTCTCTTCCCTAGCTCTCATAACCCGATGGGACGGCAATCCGACACGACCTTACCATTACATAATCCATGCGATTTTCTAATATCTCTTTTATATTATGCACCATAAGTATTTTTTGATAGATATATCTTTATTTATAACACAACACTCCACTCACACACTCTTCCAATTAATTACCTATATCCACTTTAATTTTACTTCCAAAGTTCCAATAATAGATTCATCGATATTCGAAACGCCATTTTTTCGCAAATCCAAAAACAATATCATCGATTATCTTGAAATGTCGAGATCTTGATCTATTTCGATGATATAGCATCAATTCTATGACAAAGTTGTTTATTTGACTTTACTTTTTTTGTGGTTGGAATGTGAAGGATACACAGTATCAAGTCGGGCTCCGACGCGGACGTTGTACGCAATTAGGCTTCCATTGTGAAAGCAGTTGCCCAAAGAAAAGTCGAAACATTATCCTTAGACATAGCTAATGCCTTCGGTACTCTGCCATGGGTTTGCAAACGTGAACCTCTTCAGTATCGCAAAATAAATTTTAACCTTCAACATCTGATCGATTCGCTCAATCGACTGATCCTTTTTTTTTTTTTGACGCTGGGAAAACGCTTTACGCGTTTCCCCCCACGGGAACAGTGGGGGGGGGGGTATGTGGGGCTCGCCATATGTCCAAGGCACCGAGTGTGCTCCGGTCATCGGAATACCCACTAAAAACCCAGCGGTACCCTTCCCGTCTTAATGGGAGCGCCACGGGATCGCTTGCGCATGCTACCGTGACGCTCCGACGGCAATCGACTGATCCTGCATTATCCTTGGCAAGGCATATTCTGTAGCGTTCAGTCCTTAGGCCGCTTTTGTAGAATATTAGATACGACTGTTTTGCGAAGCGTCGATCTATAATGCTGTGCTTTTGGCAATCACTCAGGGTGACAATTCTAGAACTGCCGCTATTCTCGTCAACGCCGGCGTTGTACATGTAATAAACGAAATCAGAAAGTCAAAACTAGAAGCATCGCTACACATGGTTGACATCTTATTCTCATAAGGAAATGGAGTATCGGGAAAGTCACATCTTCTCGCTTCCCGGTTCTTGTCCAATTTCGATTTCCTTTTCCGTTGTTGGCGTTACAGCAAGGGCTGTTATTTTATATAGAGTTTACGTTTATATTATAGATCTTGAGGCTCTGTATGAATGAACGTGCTAATTTCAAAATCTACAATTTCAGTCCAGTAAATTCAGGGCTATGACTTCATGTTATACTACGTGTATATATATGTATATATATAATCGTGTTCTGAAAATGAAGATAATAAAAATGTATTTTATAAATTATAATTATTATTTTCTAAAAAAGGTAGGCGAACGGCCAAATGTGCCAACTGATAGGAAATGGTCACCAACGCTCATTGACATTGATGCTGTAACAAAATATTAATCATTCCACCACCACCACCAACCTTAAGAACCAAGATATTATGTCTCTTATATGTGTGGAGGTACACTGGCTTACTCACCCTTTAAAAACAATGATACTAGTCATAAGTGCTTAACCCCAGCTGGTTTATTCGCAAAGCAAAAAACAGACGCAGCACAGCTAAAATGTATAATATCCGTAGCAATTATTACAATATCGTAACTATCAGACATGTTAGAAGGGAAATTGAAGAAGACTAAGTTCTCGATAACCCCTATTCTTGCAACTACATTCCTAAATTAAATATATAAATTATAATATAAAGTATTATTAAAAAACATTTAACTATTTCAAGTATTAAGATTATCTATTGGGTCATCTGAGATTGATGGCAAGAAATTATTAAGTCGCTTCAATCAATCCTTTAGTATTATGAGATTAATTCACAAAGCGACTTAAAGATATTTAAGCCTTGTAATTTTACTTAGGTTCTGTATTGCAAGTATCAATTGTTACATTTTAGGAGTTAATCTAAATAATTACCTACTAGAACATTTTAATATCAATGATTAGTTGCGAATTTCCTTACAGCACAAACGGATAAATATATTTATACAGAATTAGTTTAGTGTAAGGGAGGGATTGCGTAAGTTGTATTAAAAAGTAAGCTATGTGATTTTTAGCTTAAACTTGGTTCATAAAAATTTCATCAAAATCAGTTCAGTGGTTTAGTCAATATAAAAAAATTACCACTTTTTAAGTTAATTTTAGTTATTTTACTAGACTTTTTGTAATTTAAATAATTGATGTGTATATTCTGTACATTAAAATGGCAGAATTTTACGGTTTTTGCTAAAATATAATATAATACTTCAAAATATGTATGTATGTCTTTTGTGTATAAAAGTTTTTGGTAAAATCGATATGAAGGTTCTTCAATTTCTTTTATTGGTTATTTCTTGGAAATAAGAATCTATTGAATGCGATCATCAGGGTCTTTAATATCAGCAGTTCAATTTATGCAACTGTTACGCTTTGTTTTTGAAACAACAATGAAGTTTTAACAATATAAACCTTATCAAGCTCCAATAACTAATTTTGTATTAACATTTACAAGATTTCCTTCAGGAACAGTCTGTAGTGAGTGAAATGAAATTATCTTTTGTTATTGAATGTGGCCGCTCACAATCCGACAACTCTATAAAACGAAGTTTGTTTTGAATTACTATTGTATATATTGCCACGAGCTGTCTTCATCTCAACGGCTACCACGTGACATACGATAGGTTGTTTTTAATATATACAATGACACGTTTTTTTTTACAGAGTAACTACACGAAATTTCTGAAAAATCTCCATACTGAGCAAATTGCGAAACTTCATGCGAAGAATCAACATGAATGCGATTTGCTTGAAGATCTCCGCAGTTACACCATCAAACGTTCTGCCATTGAGAAATCTTACTCCGAGGTAAGAAATCTCAACTTGATATGTAGTTGTAGTTGAAAACTGTTGAGGTTATACAATTATTTTTCATTGCATGCTATAGATACATAGAATCAACCAACTGTTTGCCTTTTTTTATTTTATAATGAATGAATATTGCCTGATATCATATTATTTATAAAAACAACTTTAAAAAGGCTTAATTTGTATATTTTTAAGATATATTTAAATTATCTTTAAATGAAGATAACTATTTGGACTGTCATAATGTGAAATAAAAAGATTAATTTATTTATTATGAAGAATGTTTAACGTTTACATTGTGTCAACTTAATTCTTCGCTTCCATTTTTTCCGCCCGCGACTTCGCCCGCGTGTTTGGGGGGGGAGGGGCGTTTATAGGGGTAGATATTCAGACTCTTTCTCTGTTTCCGCACTCCTCACAAAATGTATGAGAAATTTCGTAATCATCAGTCGAGTAGTTAAGACCTAAAAGGGTAACAAAAATACTCGCATTCGCATTTGTAACATTAGTAAGAAATAGTTATTTCAGTTTATTTCTAATATTGTGTATCGGATCGTGACCTTACGCTTGAACTAAAAATCACTCCTCTCATACCCTTTAACCTCGCATCTCGGTAAAAAATCATATCACCAGTTAAAATATATTAATGACTTAACTTATATAATTATATGTGTGTTATATATATAGGGATATATTTCTTCAATGGGCAGGCGGACTGACAAATAGACCACCTGACGGTAAGTGGTCATTAACGTCTAAATCTGGTGATGTAAAAAATATTAACATACCGTACATCGCCAAGCCATCACTCACCCTTCAAACCGGAACTTGTTAAACATTGCCATTTAGCAATAGAATATCTGTTTAGTTGTTTAGTGGATGGTACCAGCCCAGACGGGCTTGCACACATCCCTACCACCAAGTAAACTAACTAGAAATTGTTCGGATATGATAGTCACTTAATAGATTATATTATTGGTCAAACCGACAACATATAATATATTCGTAAAACAAAAAATATGGCATAGCTCCTTTTTAGGTAAATTAATAACAAAAGACAGGAACACAAAGAAGTTACGAAAATATGTCTTTTTTTAGAAAACAGGTAGGCGGACGTTCTGTTTGGCTAACTGATGGTAAATGGTCACCGCCGCCCATGGACATCTATTCCTTATTACTCTATCTAATACTTTACTTTATTACGATAAAAATCTAGTAATCTACATTTAATTAATGACTAAAAACACGAAGAGTTTTTCAATATCAGTCAATTTAGGAGCGAAAGCAAATATTGAACTCGGTGGAATATCTTTTCTAATAATATCGGCTGATTTCGACGAATACTTTTTTATGTAGAAATTAAATGAATATCAATCGTTTTAAAAGTTTATATCAAATGAATGTAAATTGCTAAAGGTGCAAACGATGAGAATGTAACATTACCTACTGCTTCAACTTTCTTGTAAAATGACATTCTGGTTCATTTGCTAGAACAGTCTAACTGGCTCTAGGTTTAAGCGAAACGAATGTGATTGCTCTATCATGATGAAGATGGCATTATAACTTTTAACTGATCAGTTGAAGACGTCATTAAAATAATATATATATATGAAGAGAAGAGAGTATAAATAATGAGCTCAGTTGCTAGACCAACGTCTTTACGTGTTTTCCGAAACATGAATGTGTACACTACTAACTTCCAGCCTCCGAGCTAGTACTGATAATCTTTCAACAGCTAAACCCAATAACGGCAATAACTTTTTATCGAACTGACTAGAAATTTAGAGACAGGAACTCGGGATCTATCAATTACGGAAACAAATATAAAATATATTAAATTAAATTTAATAGACTGGGTAGACTCCCGTCTGATAATGAGAATGAGAGATTAGAGGGCACCTTTGTTTGCGCACACACTTGTGCAACATACTCGTAATATGGCCCGCGCAGTTGGCTAGTCTACCTCGAAAATGGTTGCCGTGGACTATCACTAATCACATTTCTTCTCTATACCTCTTATACCTGTAAATATAATTAGAAACTTATCTTCGAGAATTCGCTGACGGTTAGGTTAATTATTAAAATCTAACGTGCTGCATGCACGTAAATAATAATAATACGGCTGGAGTAAATAATACGGCTTTAGAGTCATTCCATATAAACGTACCTAAGCTATCGTTAGCTAGAGACTCGTTACACGGATTAACTGATCAACTGGTAATAAAACGAAAAATAACTAAAAGAACAACGATGTTTATTATAGACTAATCTTTTAGAACCTTTATCGGACCTAATATCTTAAAAAGCTATGTATTCGTTTTTGCATTATGCAAAATTGATCGCGTAACCGAATTAAATAAAACTCAAGTGCCTTTGCAGGAATACTAAAAATCCTTCTCTTCTTTATTCAGTTCTAATAATCCACTTATATGTCCAGTAGTATTAGCTTGAGACAAGAGTTGCAAAATGCTATTAGCGTTCTTGAGTGAGGCTCTTAAGCGTACTTGAGAGCTTGGATGAGAATCTAATTCTTTCCATTCTTTCCCAGTCTTTTACTTTCTACTCTAAATCCCATACAGTTGAAACTTTACGACTTTGCCTTGCAACATACTTTCATTTATAAGGCAAGCAAGAACCCAAACTGTTTTTAAAAACTTATTGAAAACCAGATATGCTTTTTATTTATTATTTTTTGTATATCTCTAGTACCTCCATTGTGATTTTATTGTTTTTATTACTATTCTAATGTTGCGAAATTACTACATTAACACATTCGAAACGTAATCGTAATCTCGTAAATCGACTTATCACTAAACACTAATTTTATTAAGATACAGCTAAGTGATTCGCCATTATAGGTATATTCACTATTATAATTAATACAAAAAGCTGCTGACAATAAAAAATAAATAAATAAAACAATATAATATTTAAGTTCGAACATTGAAATAAATATAATAATATTAAGCAGTAAATAAATATTAAAACTAGACCGCCTAAGACCTATACATGTAACAACACATAAGTATGTATTCACATGGAAAATATCACGTCTCTCTTTAAAGTTAACTTACAATGTACCAAGAATCCATCAGTTTCTGTAGTGTCTAGCAACGTTACTCCTTTAAAAGTATGGGTGAAAGGATCTGCAGTGCTGTACTGCATCATGAAATACAATTTTGATGCCTATACTCTTTGAATGTTGTAATTATTATAGTCAATGTCGCATATAACTTTGTGACATTTCAGGACCGTTTTCTGCGCTGAATTATGAGTTTATTCTTTTCTTACAAAATAGCCCTACAGTAGGGCAAGGAAATCCCTATATGGACCGAGGAACTTTGAATTTTATTATCTTGAGAGAATCCGGTGATATGAACATCACATGAACAAGGTTGTAAATTGTTTTGTCGCTTTTCGAGAGAGAGTATTTAAAATGTAAGCAAGGCTACCGACTCAGTCAGCTCGATAAGGACAGCTAGGATCTATAGATATACGTTCGATTCTATAGCTATGAACTGTATAATGAGGATCTAAATAGAGCATGAATATTCCAGGTTGCTGCGTATAAGAACGTTGTATAGGGTGAAAATTGATGACATATTTTTAAAGACTCTCCAGTTACACTTAACGAATCTGGTAATTCTATCAATCCAGCGACTATATAACTAGTTATGTATTTATTTTTCTTAATTTCAATCGCTACGCATACTTTACAGGATTGATTGTTTTTTTTCCGTCGAAAGAACCCTGGAATTACGGAATTTAATCAGTGGTTCGTTCTGAGTGTGTTCAGCTACTGGACACATATTATGTTTACTTAGCTATATTCTTTGTCCCGTTCCGCTATGGTTCAGAAGTACCTACGCCTGAGGTGGCGCGTCTTTAGCGATAAGCCTTGACATCGTCAACGCTTTCAACACATTACTTTGGGAAGCTATTAGAAGGGCGCTTGTTGCAACTTGCAACATCACGTCACAAGAAAAGACGAGGGCCAAAATCTCTCTCACTTGCTTCCGCCTTACTATCGCAAGCAGTGGCAATATAGAGGAGCATTCATAAAATTAAAAATAATAACACTTTTTTTTAACTCTACAACTTCTACATGAAAGACGTTTCACGTTATTAATGTTACCTATAAGACAGTCTGGTCTAAGGAAATGGAAAAAAAATAAACTGATTATGTGATTGATGACATAATTTTCACTCCGCCTCACTGGATTTACAATATATCCCCCGTAAAATGTTATTTAGATTCCGATAAATACGGAAACCAAGATCTGGTGACTACGGTAAATAACGGAGAGATACCAATCATAACTCCCGTACCTTCGATAAGCTCCATTGAGACGTGTGTGGATGAGCGTTATCTAATTTGGGAGCTTCTCTTATCTTTCAATTTAAATGACGTAAATAAATCATTATCACTTAGGTTGAATAATGCTAATTCCAACTTAGTTCGAGATGAATCTATTCCCATTTTGTCTTTCAATTCAACGATATTGACTTTCTTTTCCGGTCAACCTCAGGCCTCAACGTTGTGGTCAAAATTAAAGTTAAAACGCACGCAAGTACGTACTACTTACGGTATCCGGTTCATTTGAAACAACCCGGTTTGATATTGCGTGCTGTCTGTGCTTCGTTTGTGCCACGACGAATCCCGTATTCGAAAATAGCGTGTAACTTCGATTATACCATGGTCACAGATACGACGATATCAAAGAAAAATCGAACGTTGGGAAATCAAATGAACAACGGCGGTTTTTTTTAAAAGAAATATATCTATTATATGGAATTAATTTGAATTTGATATTCTAAGTTGAGTTAAAGATATCTTCAGACTAGCCAGTATTCAAAACACGGCAATTTAAGGTAATTACCTAATAGTTTAGAATAGTTAAATAGAATTTTGATAATTATAAGTTGACTACTGACAAACTGACTGGTATTGATTACATATCTAATGTTTTCTTGAATTATTCAAATTAAATGGAGTTCAACTAACTACACATTCAACTATTATATTTAGTTCTATATATACGAAAACCTTAAGGTCCTCCAGACCGATTTCGGCCACGGCGGCCAATCTCAAGAGAGATTAGCCAACTGCGCATTATAGTGCACAAGTGTGTGCGCAAACATAGGTGCACTCCCTTTTCTTTAGCTCTCATAATCCGATGGGACGGCAATCCGACACGACCGGAAAGAGTTCAGGCGCAGGACCAACGGCTTAACGTGCTTTCCGAGGCACGGGAGTGTACACACTTCCACCTTCCAGACTCCGGGCTGCTACTGAGAATTTTCTGACAGAAAAACCCAATAACTATTTATTGGCCCGACCTGGGAATTGAACCCAGGACCACCAGGTCTGCAGCCTAATATCTAGCCACTAGACCAACTAGGCAGGCAAACGTACCTAGGAGTCATTTTACAAGTTGCAACACATAGTCGCGAAAATCTTCAAAATCTGCTATCGTGCTATTTTAAATTATAATATTAGGTCAGTATTATTTTGTGATAAAAATGTGTATTGAAATTTTTCATATAAAAAAAATATTAGCAAGCAGCGATAGTTTGTTGATGATACCTTTAATTAACTAACGAACACATTTTTTTTTTCGCTGGAAAAACGCATTTTCGCTTTTAACCCACATGAGGTGGATTAGGTATGTGTCACGGTAGCATGCGCAAGCGATCCCGTGGCACTCCCGTTAAGACGGGAAGGGTACCGCTGGGTTTTTAGTGGGTATTCCGATGACCGGGGCACACTCGGTGCCCTGAACATATGGCGAGCCCCACATCCCCCCCCCCCCCCACTGTTCCCGTGGGAGGAAACGCGTAAGGCGTTTTCCCAGCGTCAAAAAAAAAAAAAGAAGTTATAAGTACCTATGCTTAATTCCATCGAAAGCCGTTCAGCTGTTTTTGCGTGATTGTGTAACAAACTTTCATATTAATAATACTAGTCGGGTTTACTTTTAAATTATGATTAATGACACATAAAATATGTAATAGGTATATACATATTTTAGTATGAAACATACGTATCCAATTTTACTTGTTCGGTTACTGCGTTTTAGAACTACCATGTCATAAGGAAATTGTTTGTTTCAGGCTTTGTTGAAAATATCATCAGCATATCTAAACAAGAAAATACCAAACATTCCCGATCTAAAAGTCGACGGAGCAGAGGAGAAATGGTTAGTATTATAATTAATAAATAATAACACCGCTCAGTGCTGTGTATACATTATATAAGATTTGTCTCGATCTCTCTTCATGGATATTGATTGACGAAAGACTCAAGAAATTATATAACAATTCCATATGTATTTATTACGAGTAACTCTATCTTAGTTTAAGCACTTGGGAATAAAAAGTTCGAATGATTTTAATTGAACTGCTTACAAATTAAAGGTATCTTAAAAATTATCAATTTTTTGTTATCATGAGATAAATACAGATACTCTTTGACTTTCTTGGCATTTAGTTTGAATTTCGAGTAAAGTTATTCATCTTTTAGAATTGGAATCGATTACCCCTAACATTTAAATCCACCCGCTCCCCCGTTTAATGTTTAAACAGAGCAAAATTATTACTTTTGTGAGAATGTTTTCCATTCTTTTAGATTTTTTCCACTAATTGATAAAACATGAAACATCTAAAAATTTCCATAAGCGTTCTGATATGTTTATTAAATCGTTGCTGTGACACCCTCGACGGTAAAGGTTATGCATAATGTAATATGTGTTTTCAAGCGTCATTTATTAAAACCCACATACCCTTGCGTTAATACAATATGACGCATTGATAAAATGAAATTATTTTCAATTGAATAGGTAGAACATGACAAGTTGACGCCCACGGCGACACTTTGTCATATGATCTTCGAATATGTATCAAAGTAAAGCTTTGTTTTCTTATTATCCTCTACAAAGCCTTCATTAATAAATCAGTATTAAAAGAAAAGTATTTTTGCCGAATAATATAAGTATATTCTTTTGTCTAAAACTAATGTTTGTATATGAATGACCTTACATTAAAATATAGTTAATAATAATAATACTTATTAAATACCTACATGAATTAACATATCGTTAATATAGTACCTATAGTAAAGTAGGATTGAATATAAAATGTTTTTAAAAACATTATTAAATACGTTTTCATGTATCAATAATTAGTTTTAGTTTTAATGCGATTATTTGTTATTACGATGATGATAATAACAAATAATCATATTTCTGACCTGCGGACAGCGGACCAACCGAAACCATGAACCAGAACCGTGCGTGTACCAGCAAAAAATCTCAAATCGAACTAATTACGTTCAAATTAAAAATATTTTTGTAGCTATATTTTATTTGAAGTATTTTGCTTTAGTACGAATAGCTTTGACAGTCAATGCGAAAGTAAAGTGTAAAAATAAACAGCAGCAATGCAACGTGACTTTGCGAATTATATTTGAATTTCAGTTCAATAATTGCGTTACAGTGTACTCTCAAACAACATTTTTAAAATGTGCTTTAACATTTACATAACAATATGTTATTGCGACTTGCGAATTTTATTATTTATCGTTGAGAATGTATTTTGTTATGAATTTTATTACACATCCATGAAATACATTTCATAGATGGTATGTATTATTCTACCAGGAACATGTGGAATGTCTGGCGTACCGTTCTGGAAGAAAACGAAAAGCTTGCTCGAGCGAGATTGGCCGCTGTTGAAGTTTTTCAACAGCAGATTGCTGACGAGGCCAAGGGCCTTCGACAACATAAGCTTAACGTCGCAAAAAAGGTAAGTTTCCAATATAACACTATAATATTTTTATATATTATAATTGAGTGGCTTATGTGTTATTTTTGTATTCAATTCAATAAATCGATGGCTACGTATATAATTGTAAATATTATTATTACGTAAATGTTTTTTGTAACAATCTAGCAACAATTTAGTTAGTTTTATAAAAACACAAATATATTCTATCCTATAGATATGTCACACTATTTTATTAGGTAGTACTAGTGTTTTTTAAAATTTATTATTGTATAGCTAGGCGGACGAGCTTATGGACCACCTGATGGTAAGTATCTATCGCTTACATCGCCAATGCGCCACCAACCTTGGGAACTCAGATGTTATATCCCTTGTGCCTGTAATTACACTGGCTCACTCACCCTTCAAACCGGAACACAACAATACAAAGTACTGCCGCTTTGCGGTAGAATATATTATGATGATGGGTGGTACCTACCCAGACGAGCTTGCACAAAGCTCTACCACTAAGTAATTGTGTAGTGTATTAATACGTAAACGAAATATGGACAAATGTCAAAGCAAATATTTAATCTATCCAACCTATCATCAGCCTTTCATCATCATTTCAGCCGGAAAACGTCCACTGCTGGACAAAGGCCTCCTCCAAGGATTTCCACAATAGTCGGTCTTGCGCTACCCGCATCAGCCTTTAAGTCCTTAGAATCCAGTCTGCTAGTCAGAGGCGTCAATTTTAGGGTCATGCTGTGCTTCTTTTTACGAGTCGTAGTCAATATTCGAAGTACTTTCCTTCCTCATCGGATATCGGTACTTCGAAAGTTATGCATGCTAATTATTCAAGAGATCTTGTCTTTAGAACGCAGGCTGAACATCAGCATCAGAGGCAGACATGAGCAAACAATATAGTGACCCTTTTATTACAAAATTGAACCGAATGCCGATTGCCAATGTAACGTGGCAGTATATGCCTCATGAGCAAATCATATATAAAATTTCCTGACCCTAAGTAAAAATATTTTATGTTTATTCGAACATACGTGACATCATCAAGTATGTATTTAAGTACAAGCGACAGTGTTTATATAAAATTATGTAAATGAATCTTTAGAGCTAAGGTTATAATTTGTGGATATTTTCCTCTTCTGTAGAACACCGTGTTTATTTCGTTTTTAATTGTTTATTTTTATATTAATTAACCAATATAAGGAAATAGTTATAACCTTTTTTCGACTTAACAAATTACATACATAATCGGATTAACTATGGATAATGCATATAATACGAACAAAGGAACATATCAAATAATTCCGACGCTAAATTCAATTTTTATTAAAGTGTCCTGCATGGAAAGGAATTCAAAAATTCACTAGGAGCGTTTTATTGGTTATATCGAACAGGAGCGAATAGAAATAAAACAAGTTCATCCCCTGCCACTCAACGTTATGTCATGTGTCTCGATGTCAAAGCGCGTGGAAAATCTCTTTGTTAAGCTTTTTGTGCTGCATTTTGCTTTGACACACGATTCCCAATTATATAAAAAGCATTATTCCCGTTCGTAAAGATTTTTTCACAGAGATTATAGATGTATGGAAAATATGAAAAGTATTGGTAATAAAATTTTAATGTTTTAGTACTTGGTGAAAAATACTAGGAAATAAACATGAATGATTAAAATGTACAGATATGATGAATGTTGGAGCGAAAACAAACATCCTCATTCGTTCTAATCAAAAGGTTTAAAATTGGAATCTTAATTAACATTATTATATATATTAAGAGTGAGGCTATTATAACCTAAACCCACTACATACTTATTTAAATAACTTCTTGTATATTTCAAATATTTATTTTACAACATAAAATGTACTTGTTTGTAATTTATTGCCATAAATGTAAGTTTTATTGTTTTTCTAAGTGGCTTCTAGTTTTAACCGTTATGCTAATTCAATTTTTTATTTAATACCAGTTACTGCCATTATATATTATAATGCCGTGTATTTTGTACACAAAACATGTATGAAGAAACACTCAACTCAATCACCAACTTTCGTTCAATAACAGCAGCCAAAAGTTTTAACTGCGTCGGATGGTAGAGTTTTTACTTCGAATATCAAAAAATAAATTTATTGGTTCATATATATTTTTTTTTCTTGATGTTCGAATTAAAATCTACCATCAGCTTGAAGAAGAAAGCATCCTAATTTCCGAAGAATTGGTGTATGAAACTGTATTTTGTCAATATTATGATCGCTTGAACTTTGACAGATATTACTAAATATGGATTCTGTATATTGTATAGTTTTTACTTCGACTACCAAGATGTAAGTTTGATGCTTATTTATTAAACTTATATCTCGATAGGTGAAGTAAGAGCTACCACCATCTTGAAGAAGAAAGCATCCTGATTTGAGAAGAAATGGTGAAAGAAAATCAGCACTTTTTTACGATTTTCTTAATCATATAATTTTTTTTAATAATAATAATTAATAATATTTAAATATGTACTTTATTTTATAGAATTATTACTTATTTACACGAAAATAGTTTAATACTGCATATTAAAGCTATTTCTCCGCAGTTGAAATATAATTTTTCAATTTTTTTTAAAAAGTCGACTAGACGCGGTCGTTTCTTTCCGAAAGTGTGATAAGGTGCATTTTATAGTCACATATCGTACCTTTTGCAGAGAAACGTTCTTTTTTTTGTAATTTAGCAACTGTGTATCAACTTTTTGCGGAATCCAGCTGTAAAATATGATACATACAATCTATAGATTAGATAGATTTTATTATAGATAATATAAAGCAATATATTGAGTTATGCAGCTTTTTAATTTTTATCGATGTTTCCTTTTCAACAGTGCACCGACTCGCTGGCACAAGCACATAAAGAGCTGCAGTTAACTGTTTTAGACGTGGATAAGACTAAAAAACTGTACTTCGACGAAGAGCACACAGCTCACGATGTCAGAGACAAGGCTAAGGACATCGAAGAAAAGTAAGTGTTATTCAGTCTACAGTACCAAATGTATTACGATTAATATAATTGGTACATTATAATAAAGGGGAATGGTTTTTAGGTTATTAATAAAACTGTATAAAAAACTGTATAACCAGAGAAAATAGTACCACAGTGTTTAATTATGATAACGTACCTGTCATACGCGTTGAGTCTTTTAAAGTCTGTATGATATGATCAGTGACTAGTGGATCAGCTGTATAATTTATAGCTTCCACAAATTCATAGCTTTATTGAACACGCATATTTGAAACAATCGCAAACAGTCTGACGATGCTGCAGGAAAATAAAAGCTACGCGACGATCCCTTACAGATATGCTGTGCCCGTTGTGGGCTGACTTTTTTTAACGTGTTATTTAGTCTCGTAGTTATTAGCGAAACATATCTGAACCAATTTTTTAACAAGAAAAGTCGAACGGCGTCTTTTCGTGCAAAAAGACCTTTTGATATCAAAGCGGTAGAGCTTGCTTGTAATAGGCGGACTGTATGTAACTAACATTTTAAATATTTTCGAAACAGATTAAAAAAGAAAAAGGGCTCGTTCTTTCAATCGATAACTTCATTACAAAAGAATAGCGCGAAGGTTTCATCTCGTAGAGACCAACTGGAAGAAAAGTCAACTGGTGCGAGAAATGATTACCTTCTTAGCATCGCCGCTGCGAATGCGCATCAAGTACGTAAATCGTTACAGATATACTTAAATAAAAAATATTAATTACGGTAATTATTTTTTATCAGGGATTTATTTAAACATATTTATTATTTTATACAGAATCGATATTTCTTGGTCGAATTACAAACATGCATGCAAAGTATGGAATCATCTGTATATGAAAAGGTTTCCGAATTCCTCACCCTGATGGGACGCACTGAACTACTTACTTGTTCAGCCACTCAACACTCGTTCGGAAAAATCAGAGATCAAGCACAGCAGCTGACACGCGAATACAATCTGCAATGTCTTTATTTATATTATCCAGTGTTGAAACAGCACATCCAGGTGCGTATATCTTGCATAATCCATGTTTATTTAAATATCTATTGTTTTACTTATTGAAAATTTTCATTAGTATGATTTCGAGCCATGCGACAATGACCCGATTGACGCCGTTACTATGGAGCATGAATCCGTGACTCAGACTCTCGCGCAAGAAGCTCGTAGATGGGCAACACGTGTAGTTAGAGAGACTGCTTTAGTGAGAGATGCTACGCGTAAGCTAAATCTTTACCAAGCTATGCGAGATGCGGGACAAAAGGTATCTTATATAAAGTAAACATAATTTTTAATTGTTTCTATTTACTCGATATGATAATAAGCTTAACTTAACAATTAGGTTGATCCTAATGACCCCAATGGTCCTGAGCTCGAAGTCCGTATGGATGAGTTGAGATCTAACATTCGACGATCGGAGACGTCTAAAGCAAAGTATGAGGCTAGGCTGGAGTGCCTTCGCAGCAGTGGTGCCGCTGTAGATGAATGGCTAAAAGAAATTGATTTGCTTGCTGTACAAGAAACTTTGCCACGCAGCAGCAGCCTACTTAGTGTGCGTACTGATGCATCGGGTGCAGCTGTAAGTTCTAGTCCAAGTTATAAAATAACATTTGCTTAAATGTTAGTTTTTTTAAAATAATTTAATTATATTAATGTTTAGGATCAACCAAGTTCAGACTCATTCTATGATAGTGATAACACTGAAGGAGATGCACCAACTACTTCAGCTGTGGCTAGTACTTCTGGAGGACATCAGCGAACGACGTCTGGTTCGCAAAATGAAGATGAACAGGATGAAGATGTTGATGGTACTTAATAAAAGTCACTTCAAAAATAAAATAAATTATTTCTTACTAATTACTACGTGCCTTCTTTTTTTATAGCTGCATTGGAAGAAGAGCGTATGCGTATTGAACAACTTACTGTTGGTTGGGATGATCCTACTCAGGTAAATTGGGGTGAACCAGAAGCTGAATCTACTCCTCCACAGACTGCAGAACCATTGGCGCCTTCGCTGTATAAGTGTACTGCTTTGTATTCTTACACTGTAAGTTAATCATCACCGTATGGCTTAAGTGCTTAGATCTCGGCAAAACGATTGTAATCATTAATTATTGGCTACCTTAAAAGGCTCAAAATCCTGATGAGTTGTCGATCATTGAAAACGAACAACTGGAGGTAGTTGGCGAAGGGGATGGAGATGGTTGGCTTCGAGCACGTAACTATCGTGGTGAAGAAGGATATGTGCCTCACAACTATCTTGATGTCGACCGAGAACAGGTTCATTTTATATTTTTTTATAAATACTTATTATTTTTTATTGATTATGAATAAATATGAATATCAATTATTTTAGCCTACGAGTGCACCGGGTTTGGTTGCCCAAATATCTTTCTCGTCTGTAGACTATACAGTTGAAGGAGAAGATGCTGATGTTGTACAATCTCCTGATCAAATATCAGTAATATCTGCACCGGCTGCTAAACCTGAGGAGCCTAAAGTAGAACCGAAAGTTGAAGAACCTCCAAAAGTGGAGCCCGAAATAAAACCAGAATCATTGCCAACACTTGGCTATTGTTTCTCTTTATACGATTATGACGCTGAAGCTTCAGATGAGTTGAATCTGGAAGAAGGACAGGTATAAAGAATCGAGTATATATTTTTTTAATTGCTTTATCAGTGCCAAAACTAATATAATAAAACATTTTCCTAGATAATTCGTATCGTGTCACGAGATGCTCATGACGTAGATGATGGTTGGTGGCGTGGTGAAGCCAATGGAGTGGTCGGTAACTTCCCATCGCTTATAGTCGAAGAATGTGACGAGGTACGCCTTAAACGAATGATAACGAGAACGTCTAAATAGTAAAAATAATAACAGTTACACACCTTAAAATAGTACGATGATAGTTCTGATAATTTATCATAACGTGTGAAATGTGAAATAAAATAAAAAAATGGAAAATAAGTAAATGTTGTCTAATTTAGAATGGGGAACCGCTAAGTGGTGTTGATGATGATTGGACTCCACCAGACACAGCTCCACCCGTTTTTGCTTCGCCGCCTGAATCACCTTCAGCCGGATTTAACGAAGAAAGTAAGTGAACAATAACAATATAACTAGATACATGTTTTAAAAATTTTCACATTTTCCTTTTTCCTTCCTTCTTTGCACTATTTCTTCGTACCTTGGCAACTTCATGCGCTTAACAAAAAATGTTAAGCAAATAATTGTGACGTCAAACATCTTTGTGGGGCCATAAGTGAAGTTGTCTGTGTGCGGATTTTATATGCTGGTGTCTTGTTACGCAGTTAACAGTATTTGTTTGTAATGTAAAGAAAAATAGTGGCCATAAAAACGCGATTCATCACACGATAGATAGCTTTTGGCTGATTGGGTTATTTGTTACCATTTTCATTCCCAATTGGCATGGTAACCTTTTGTTGACTTTACGGTAAAGCACGTTTATAATCATATCTAGATATTGGTAGGTAATAAATAAAACGCTACCTATTTAAGGTCCATCCAACATCGACATAAATGCATGAAAAGTTGCACGATCATTATAGCTAATCAAACATTTTATTTAATATATCTACGTAAATGAAGGATATTTCTATAACAAACTAATTAAAAGATAGAAAAAATATTTAAAAAAATAACCTCGCTGCTCTTTGTTTTACCGTTGATCTTAACCATTCCTGAATTGACGGGTTGTTTCATTCAAAAATACATTGCTTTAGCAATATAGCAAAAGTTATTGTTAAAACTACTAATTAAAATATATTTCCAACTATAGTAAGTCTTCTTCGTCTTTCCTGAGCCTGAACCTTATGCCTTAAACAAGTAAATATTTGAAACTTGTTCGTAAGTTATAATTTCTCTGCTATAACTTCAAATTTCTTGTCTTTTTGACAAAATGTTTCGCAAACTTTGAGATTTGATCAAATTCGATCGTTGAATTATTTGCCACTATCCTTGGACGCTGCCAGTGATCTTCAATGAGAACAACAATACTAAGAATGCTGCTCCTCCTGCGGACCCGCCACCACCTCCACCGGCCGACATGGGTGACTCCATGGACAGCCAACCCGACTTCAGCTTTAACCTAGAACTTAGTAGGAACCAACATGAACAATATGATACACAATTCATAGGCCCACTACCTTCGGTCGCCCCACCCATCACCATCGTAGGTAAGTAAACTAAAAAATTTAATGATACGCCCGCGTTAAAATTTTTGTACATTATTATAATGGATAAAAAACGAATAAAACATAGTACTGTCAAATCAAAAATAATAATTGGAAATTTTTTATTGATTTTTATGGAGTAACGTTGACCTAAATGTACTTATTATAATTTGAAGCTATACAAGCAATTGTAAACATTTGTAAAACAATTATTAACGCTCTTACTCCAACAGATTATAGTCTATTCATTAATTTTGTACGATTTTTTTTTCATGCTTCAGTCGATGAGGTTGTCACTGAAATATTTGAGGAGGAGGTTTGGCCTTTAATTACAACACTATTACATCGTTATTATGTCTAGGCTGGCTTTATCATGGCTCCTTGCCAGAAAGTGACATTAAAGCTTGTAGATGCCTCTAGTACACCGATTCTTTTTCTTTGAATTAAAGCGATCGGGCACAAAGTCTCTAATTAAATAAAACATTTTTTTAATGACAATTTTATTAGTATACAACACAGGAAAAATACGTTATTTATTCTTTAATATAAATATATCTCCTATTTTGAAACCGAGACGGCCCAGTGGATAAGAAATGTTGATTTTAAACGTCGACGGCCAAAATTCTGCCACATTTTTATCTACTACTATCTAACACTGGAGTAGCGTCTTGGAATAAACCTCAACCGTTCTTTATTTCAGAATATTACCACTTATGAAACCATATCATTTAATATTACAATACTTTTTCAATGTAAGTAAACATGTAAAGCGGGACGATAACAATACATGCTCGACAGAACATTGACAATTGAAGAAATATCAATACCTATCAGACCAGCTACTTATTAAGAAAAAAACCGTTAACTCTTCACAATCAATATATCTCACATCCTCCAGGTGCTATTTATATATGTATAAAAGATATTTGTGGCCGATCGAGAGGTAAAGGTTGGTTTTAAGCAGTTGAGCTTTGCTTTCGCTATGGGCAGATTGGGTAGCAGTGCTTGTGTGTGTATGAAATATTTTTTAGTAACTGCGTCCTTATAGTTGTGTATATCTTAAATATGTAACACGTTTCAACATGACTAGTAACTTTTTTTAGTATAAAATGTGTGAGAAGATAATAACTGGTTTTATCTCTATGTTTAAAAGATATGCACATCTATCTGTTTTTCATTGAAATCATTAGCTAAATTATATACATTTTGTAGAGACCGACATTAATCGTGTTCATATTATCGTCAGCATGTCGGCTTTATGCATGAAGTCCCATTAGAAGTAATTTATCAAAGTTACATGACACGAATCAGATTAAATTTCAATTGGAGGATTTTAATAAATTCTGATGTCAAAGGAAAATTCGACAAAACTAAAATCAAAAATACTTAAAATTCTTTGAATGTTTACACACGCAATTATTCGGAACATCTTCTAATACATGTATAATCATTTTCAGGAAGTGGAGGACTTGCCTCCCGTCCCGCAGCCGAAACCTGCGCCACCACAAGTTGAAATCACAAACGAGGATTGTGGGCTCGGCGTAGCACAAATTGTCATCACGGCCGCTACACCAATGATAGAAGAGCCCGAACAACCCTTCCCCCCGCCGGAGTCCCGCCCCGAGCCCGAGCCCGATGCACAGGCCGAGCCACAGCCAGAGGAACCGGAACGTGTAGAAGACAACGACGACGAAGAATCGTCTCTGTCCGAACAGACGGCTGTCTGTTTACGCGATTCCGAAGAAGGACATGCTGATTCTGCACCCCACCCAGCCTCGAGTTCGACGGCTTCCGAGGGTGAGTCGACGGGTGCTTCTGTAGCTTCGGGTCCCCCTACCGCCCCTCAATCCCCCCCTGCGGCTCCCCGCGCCGGTCGAGCTTCTATTCCAGACGAACTCGAGCCAGCACAACTAGCGAGACTTACTGATCTTAAAGAATCCAATGCCTAGGCCTATTGCTTTGACTGAAGAATAGCAATCTATTTAGAAACCATGCCTTCGTAGAATGCACTTTTCATTTCTTTATGACATTCGGTCAGTATTAAATATGTTAAATTATTTGATAATAGATAATAATGGTTAAAGCACTATTTCCTTTCATGGACCGACCGTTTCTCAATAAATAATTTTGTTTAAATTAACCAGCTCAAGTTACAATGTTATTGAAAAATATGTTTAATGTTATTTATGTTGTGTTAAATTTTAATGAACTTAGTTCTTATTGTTAAAATATATTTGTAATTTTTTTTATATACATGTGTCTTGAATATTATTATTATACGTACGTACGTTGTTACTTTTAATTATTTTTATATAGACGCTAATAATTTATTTTTATATTTAATACAATTACATATTGGTCTTTTAATAATACGTTGGTAAACCATGGTTTTTTTAAAGCTATAACTATTTACACCTAATAAATTACGCACATAATTATGTAACAATATATACCTATTAACTATATATATAAGTCAATTGTTGATCGAAGATATAAAATGAAAATGTAAAAGCTTATTCTCTGTTAAAAGATCATATCTCAAAAAAACTGCTTGATTTTGGATAAAAATATATATTTTTGAATTAACAAAGTATTATTGCAGTTTGAGAAGCGGTCACGATACTTAATATAAAACCTTTATATGTATATATTTAGCTTAGAAAATACCTTATATTCTTACTAATAGCAAATTGCTGACGCATCATCTTGGTCATTTGGATAGAAAATTGTGTAGATTTTTCGTGTTGGTCGATAACAAAACTGACCCAGTACAAAGTATTCAAACATATTTAAATAAATCGCTATGACGTCACACATTGAATGGATCCCTAAGACGTTATCGTTAAAAATTGAAAATGGATAAAAAGCTTTTTAAGTGTTATTTGTAATGGAATTAATAAAATATGATGCACATATTTATCGTCAAATTCATCTTAAATATAACTATGGTTTAAAATAAATTGGCCTAAATGATGATTTTCTTAAAAAGTTGGAACCTCACATGGTAATTAAATAAAATAGGCATTGACTTCGACCGACATGTTGACATGTAAAGCTTTGAGAAATCAATCTTATTAAGTTTACACCACATATGTTTAGCAGCTGAAATACAGTTAAAGCGGTGAGCTTAGGTAGCAGGGGTTTCTTACTTCTAATTTCAAAGAAAACTGATCAGTTTGCGAACAATACTTTTGAAATCTATTTGATAACAAAACAATCTTTTGATAACAAAACTTTTATTTGTCCCACATAATAACGATCTATAGCATGTGTATCGAATAGTAGATGGTTTTTTCAATTAGATTTTAAGGGCAACGTACGAATATCATATAATACAAGAATTATGTGAAGTTGTTTTGTAACAGTATACCTACCCTTATCCAAGAATTATATTAGATTAAAGTTAGTTGTTACTTATACAATATATGTTAAAACTTAGTGCGTATTAGTCACAATTATGTAAAACCCTGTTTCATTAATGTTTTATAACATGTTTATTGTGTAGGAGTATCTGATTATTATTATTAGAATATTATAATCGATGTGATTGTAACGTTATCTTTGATATTACGATTGTAAAGGTTATTAGTTAATTAACATAAACAATTTCATTGATATATATATATCAGTTATTATATGTATTCAATATAATATTGTAAGGAACCTAATCCTTTTCTCTATATTCACATTTGGCTTTGTTACAATGTTCCACCGTATATGATTAATTATATATTGATTTTTTTTATATTTTCACAGAGAATTGTAGCACTCTGTAGACAAAATATATAATAATATAACTTAAAAACACTGTTACTAAAATACAATCATGTTGTTTGTAATAACTTGTAATACGTATATAATATAGACAAATGTTGCATTTCTTTAGAGATACCAAATAAATCAAATTAGATCACTATAGCTTAAGTACGGGAAACGCTACTGAATGAATTTAAATATATTTAAATACTCATGCAATTGTGTTTTATTTTATGTCAGATCCTTTTCTACTATGAAAGATTTTATCAACTAAGAACACGCCAATTTCAGAAACTTTGTGCGTTATACGCAATATGTTTTCAACTCTTAAAAGTAAAAAGATAGATATTCAACATAGATGAAAAGTAATGTCGGTAATCGGGATCAGGTTTTTACAAATACGGTGGGAAATACAGTATTGTATTTTTATACATTACTAGGGCCGCGGTTTCAGCCGCGTGTAACTTAACGAAATTACTAAGAGCAGACTTATAATATTTCAGTATATGAATACAACATTTTCAGTTTCATTTTCGTGTGTTCGATTTTCGCCACAACCGGTTCTGGATAGGCAACAAACCATTGGCCATGAGAAAAACAGCATTCCCTTAAATCTATTCCGATATATTTAAATATCTTTTCTTGTGCTTTTTTTATTGTGACTGCACGCGATACATTCATAGAAATTTGTGTCCTTTTAAAACTGAAAAGTCAATCTGTGCATTTAATAAATGTATTTATTATCAACTCACCTTTTAAGCATGAATTTCACAAAACAATGAAAAAATATATATATGTCGATATAAGAAATACCTATCTAACCTATAAGTTGTAACTTAATAAGTTATTTACAAGCCGAAAACAAATACTTTAGTATGACTAATTTCAAACAACCTAGTCAACTACCTGTTGAAATATTTCACAATTAAAAAAAAAACCTGTAAAAGTACAAACTATAAAAAACTGTCTATTATAATATTAATGACATGCTTATACGTAAGGTAAGTACGGTGTTTTCGGGACCAAGTTCTTTTACGCGGCTTACAGTAGAGTGAAATCGCAGAAAATCGTTCCTGAAGTTCACTAATGAAAAAATACGTCGTAATATACTTTTTTCTAACATTATAAAATCACAGACAGAGTAGTTACCTACAGCGGGAAGCCGTTTTTAAGATTAGCGCGCACAAACGCACAGACAAACAGATAGCCTATATTTTTAAGTGAGACTTCTAGCAAAATATCCGTGAAAACTGCATTTAATTCTGTGCAGTAGTTTTTGCGTGATGCGAGTACAAAGGTACAGACAGACAGACAAGAATTCTAAAAACTGTTGTTTGGGCTTCTATTACTTGAGTAAAGAGTTTTTTTTCCAATATCTTTAATGTACAGACTAAGATCGGCCTGTTACAATTGTATTATACCTCTGTATAGATTATTATACACCACCTTCAAACGTCTCTATGCGGCTGTTTAGTTTCACCCTTGATTTCGCCCTTTTTGCTATAATGCCAAAAAGAGCGAATTATTGATTTGACATTCGAAAGAAGAAGACAGCATTATTTACTAATGATCTGCTTAACAACGTTTTTAAATAAGCCGTATAAAGGCCTTAGCCTTAGTATCTTTTTTTTATGTAAGAGGAAGAAACGACCTGGAGACACCTGATGGAAAGTTAATACCACCGCTCATGGAGACCTGCAACACCCGAGGGCTTGCAGGTGCGTTGCCGGATTTTAAGGAAAGATTACGCTCTTTTCTTGAAACATGTTTATTATTACAAAGGTGTCCAGCAAAGGCTCTACTCACATATTAGCCTTCTGACGTACCTACTGTAATTTAGATACTTATTACTACTTAGATCTTATCATTGGTATTAATATAATCTAATCACTAGATATATTTATTAATTAGAGTTAAAAAATAAAGTCAACGGCTCTTCTTCTTGAAAAGGGTGGAGCTTACTCAACATTCAATATCACGTATCAATGCTGGTTGGTGGATACAGATGTGGAGATCATAAGAAACATACAAGTTTTCCCACGAAGGGAATGGCCCTTATTGCCAAGCTCGAGTTGAATTATAAATACAAATTAAGCACTTGAAACTTGAGTAGTGCTTGAAAATACATAAATCTTTATTCAATATAGCAGAACATTTGCCTATTGATAAAAGTCACAAGCCTATCCAAGCTACCTACAATTAGTGATTAAGGAGATTTTTCATATTATTAGTATATTTAATTTATGTTATTTTGTTTTCCCATATTTCATTGATATTGTTATAATTTATAAATAAGTATGACGTAATATTTTTCTATTAAGTGGTAACTGCCTTTAAATGTTTTTAAGTTGGCAACACAGTCTTTTAAAAGGGCGGGAATGGGAGTTGTAATAATGATGATGGATATATTAAATGGCTGCCGACCTGGATATTTGTTTTTATTATTTATGAACAGTATCAACCACGATCCGACCGCTTCTACCGTAATAGAAGGTCTAACTTTAGACGGCCTAATTTATATTACAATTGCTATAATTTATTCGATACTTAACTGTTCTTTTCTAGTCGTAGGTAGAAAAAAGCTTGTTCGATGTAGAGTATTTCATTATTAATTTATCCCATTAGTAGTTCTTTAGAAACTTTGTATATTTGGTGGAAGAAATATAATAAATAAAAATCGGTAAACACAGTGTCAATAATTTATTTTCGAAATACGTCATAGCGTAAGAGGTAGATTAGCTTACAAGTAAAATATCATAAATAAAAGTTTTTAAAAATTGGATAGTCAGTATTTTTCATAAGAAGAGTTCTAAGCTCCCAGAAGTGTATAGACCGTAGGTTTATCAATCGTAATAACATTTAATTTATAATATTTTTATTAATTTAATTAAATAGTCAATGGGACTCTAATCCGACAACAATTATTAGTTTTAGTAATATTTTCAATAAACGGACTATGTTATTACTAGCAATATATTAATCAGAAACGCTTTCACTATTACCATTATTTTTCTATAACGGATCCGTGATCAAGGACTTCATTATGTCCATTCCTATATATATATATATTATATAATCCGGTACCGTCAAACGTGGCATCTTTACCTTCCGTGAGCATCTTTACCTAAGCATACCCTATACTAGTTTCCATTGAATATGTTTTTATATGTGGAAGTAGGCGAAATTTTAGTCATATTGGTAGATTTCATAATAAATTGTGGTATTCCAAAGTGTTTCAATATGGCAGCTATGTTAATTGTCAAAATATTGTACTTTTTCATCCCATATGGTCAATTGTGTTCGCAGCGTCGTCGCATAGAAATCGTTCTTACAGAAAATAAAAGTGTAGATAAGTGACATATTAAATTGTATTTGATATATTTTTATTGAGGTATATCGAAATGATTCAATCTTTTTAAACTTTCATTTCTTGAGTTATTATAAAAGGTAATGTTGCTTGAGTAAAGTTACCTCACTAGCACGAATGGCAACTTTACCTGTGACTAGGACTGTCAAATTTTGCACGAGTAGTATTCTGGATTTCAGTCACCAAGAACAGTAACTTTAAACACAATATATATAGATTTTTTTTGACGAAATATTTTGATGTTAAAGAACTACATATGTACGTAGATAACTAATTTGCTTGATTACCTTTCGGATATATAAATAAATAATGTTTTATTCTTTTTTTGACAACCCTGCCGAGATTCACATGTTTCTACGAAAGTTTTGAAATTCTTGGGTCATCTTTACCTATGTATTGGCAGTGCCCACTTAAACAAACATAACAGCTTCAAAAATAAATACGTCGCTTTTATAGCGCCAGGACGATCGGTAAATTTATGTCGCATGCTCTCTGGGGCACACAATCTATGCAAACTGTAGGCTAGGTAAAGATGCCAAAATTGTGTCAATTTTACCCCGCGTTTCTATGTGAGATTTAGTAGAATTCAATGGTTCAATTAAAAGAGAAACACCAGTAAAAAAATCATCGATACAAACAAACAACAAGCTCCATGTTGAAGTAAATTGCAAAAAATTAAAAAATATGGTAATGTTGCACACTTGACGGTATTATATTTTGTGCGTACATTCTAACATTTACCAAGGGATAGATTATGATCTTTTAACGCTTAAATATAACATTTTCAAAATACAGCTCTCCAAGTAGATATATAACAATGATTACGTCATAAATTGAGATAAATAGAGATCTAATTTACAATAAGTATATAATTTTAAAATTTTGAAACCACTATAGATGATGTTTTTATAACAAGTTTACTTCATGTAATATATAATTACTAAGTACCACGGACGTCAATCTAACAAGAAATTCTCTGACTAAGAGACAAATACATCAATACGTGTTACACATTGATATTTAATACAACATTAGTATAAATAATGTGAATGACGTAATAAGGAAGGATTAGTTGGTCGCGTTCGCTTTGTACTGTCGATATATGTCTTGGAACATGTCGCGGCAGTTCATCTTCACTTTAAGCTTGGAACAGAGTAGGAACACGCCAGACAGTTTTCTGTGCAACGAATATATTTCCTCCGGCGGCGGGCACAGCCTGTGCGTTAGGATCGTCGGCACTATGGCCTGGATGCGTCTCGTTGTCTTCTGGGCGCCGAAGTCGAATTCACCAGATACTTTGCTGGTGAAAATTTCACCCATTATCAGGACCGTGTCGACATGCGACTCTTCCATTACCTTAAAGAAAAAAATCGATAAACAACTACTAATATATCAAAATTTTAAATAGTTAAAATCGACTGAATAAGAGTAGAGAATATATTAAGATTATATATTTAACAAAACATGTACATGTTACACTTAGAGTACGATGACATTTTGGACTTTTTAATTATATTGAAAAAATCAATTAGTATTCGTTATACATTATCCGTTGGAATTATCGGATTGTGAGCTGTGAGACGGGGACGCGAATAAGTAATCAAATGTGTGAAATAATATAAAGAAATATCACCTTCGACTCGTATCCAGTGAGGAACTTCATTTCACGAGACATGCGCAAGATCGCTTCACGGTCTGTTTCTGAAGCCGCTTTAATTATTTCAATATATTGATCCATGAACTCTTTGGAATATTCACGTGTTGCGCCGAAGTCCAACAATATCACCTATACGAGTAAGAACAATATTCATATTAACAAGTATATTTATATATTATCAATTTTAAGGCAATTTTAGTGTGATAGAAAATATAAAACCAAACCTATCTCATTTGAAAATAATAATGTCCTCCGGACCGATTTCGGCCACGGCGCTCAATCTCAAGAGAGATCAGCCAACTGCGCATGACATATTATAGAGCACAAGTGTTTGCGGCAAACACAGGTGCACTCTCTATTCCATTCTCATAATCCGATGGGCAATCCGACACGGCCGGAAAGAATTCAGGCGCAAGAGCAACGGCTTTACGTGCTTTCTGAGGCACGGGAGTTTACACACTTTAACTTCCAGAATCTGGGCTGCTACTGAGAGTCTTCGACAGAAAACCCAGGACCCCCGGGCCTTACAACTAGCACCTAGCCCTAGCCTAACAATGAAACGATCTTTCACACGATAATTTAGTGAACACCAAGAAAGAAGATCGTTTTCACATTTTATTATAATCGAATAAAATCTTAATGCCTCGTTTAAAAACACAAGCATTATAACCAACCAAGTACGATATCGAGTATACGTCGGGAAGCGGGATTCGTCACTAAGTGGAACTAAATTAAGTTACGATCAAACGCAAAGGCTGTGTGTCAGCACCTATTATATTAAAAAGGTTTACTCTGAGCCGGAGTTACGTTAGTAAATACATTTTCCAGTCGCTATGCATACGAAACACAGTTTCCTTCAACTTAATTATATCGACACACTATAAATAAACATGAAAAAGATTAACAAGCGAATCGAATAATAAAATCAATGGTTTCAAATCTAATAGACAAAAATCGCAGGGCAAACATATATCAGTAATCCCTTAAAAACCATTGCTAGCATTCTTAGTCAAGTCAATATAAACACTCCAACCACGAATAATAATTACTTTGTTTTATTAATACACTAGCGTCTTGCGTGCGTTTTCACCCGCCTAGTTCCCGTTCCCGTTCCCGTGGGAATACGAGGACAAAATGTAGCCTATGTTACTCGCTGATAATGTAGCTTTCCATTGGTGAAAGATTTTTTTAAATCGGCTTAGTGATTTATGCTTGACACCGTAACAAACTAACAAAAAAAAAAAAACAAACTCACAAATATAAGCTCGCATACTCGCATTTATAATACTAATTAGGATTTGGGAAACAAACAGCTATAACAATCTTTTTTATTAATTATATATAAAAAAATTAAAACATAAATCAATCAGGTTTTCACTTGAAATTAATACAAATATTTTTTTATTATATAGTTAGGCGGACACGCATTTGGATCATATGATGGTAAGTGGTCAACAACGCCCATAGACAACGGCATTGTAAGAAATGTTAACCATCGCTTACATCGCCAATGCGCCATCAACAATAAAAAGTACTGCTGGTTTTGAGGTAGAATATCTGATAAGTGGGTGGTACCTATCCAGACGAGCTTGCACAAAGCTCTACCACCGAGTGAAATGACAACTTCAAATAAAATTAAACCATTAAGTATATAAAGTTAAAGTTAAGTAAATATTTTTGAGTTAAATGATCAAAATGATAATTAATTAAAATGTACACACATCTGTGGTGTCATATTTACATATAATAATATATAAATGAACTAACTTGTTTCGTATTCGTGTTGTAGAAAAAGTTCGCCCAGTTCGGGTCCGTCTGCATGCAGCGCAGTATGAACATTTCTCTCAAGCAAAGCTGCATTATCTTGTAGGCGATGTCAAATCGCACCTCATAGTCCGCGTCGAACAACTTGTCGAGCGGCGTCCCGTCGATCAGTTCGGTCGTTATCACTTCTTGGGCGCAGAGTTCATCTAACGTAACACCTCTTATAAATACAAAAAGGAAAACACAAGAACAAGCCCCTCGATTACAGCAAAAATTAAAAAAATATTAATGAAGAACTTGTGAAATATTTTACTTTTACTTTTCTGTTAATTGGAATGAAATACTCCAAATAGAGCTGCTGCTGGTGCAAATGGTCTCATCCTAATATGAAATACCAATTTAACATCAAAAACAGTCGTCAGTCGTATATTGTTATAATTACGTTTTTCATGAATTCGATGCTTTTAGAATTATCCCACATGAAAATACATCTTCCGCTCCGAAAGTGAATTACTAACAACGTTTTTACATTGACATGAATGCTATCAACATTACCTATAACCGAAGGTACGTAGTACTCAGGATAAGGCGCTAAAAGCTTCTTGAACTTCCTTGTACATTCCGCTTCACGCACGTAGTCCACCTCCCAGGACAACTCTTTCTTAGCCACCTCGACGATATTGTCGATGAAAAGTCCTTTAGGAAACATGTTCCATACCTAAAGAAACGAATGACATTATGTTTACGTTTTCTGGATGTACTCAATTCATACCAAAATCGTTTACAAATAAACTTATAAGACAATAATAATAAATCTCATATGTGTTTCAATTACAAGTGTACAAATTAAAAGTAACAAAAAATCATAAATAATTTAACAAAAATAAAATGCTGAAATTAATTAATTAATTGAAATAATAAAAATCAGTTTATATGAGAACGATTTAATCTTCAAGCCCATGTTTCGTGTTGACTGTGTTGTGCAATAAAGTATCATGGGGTGAATTAAATTTGTGCTTAGTTTTCACATAGTACAGTTCGGTGATCATTAAATTATAAATTCTAAAGTGCTCTTAAACTGACCCCTATCTCCGGTCTCACATTAACTCAATAAAACAGATCGTTTCAGCTACGGGAGTTAATATTCCCATCAGTAGTAATTCAGTCCCTGATACTGCACATTTAAAGGTCATGATTTTGCAGCAAAAATACTAGATATAACTTCATACAATCGAAATATTTTCGATTATCGACTGCTACTAGGTGAAATTATTATTATAAAAAAAACATATTCTCAATAAACAATAAAATAAATAAAATATATCTTTATATAGCACCATATAATAAATATTATAATATTATTTTATTTCATTAGAACTATTAATGTTAGACATAAGACATCATAAGATATTAAAGATATACATATTTACTTCATATACTAAACACTAATATCTATTTTAGTATGAATAATTACACTAACTGAATTTAGTAGACTTATACACTAAAGAGATGCCCCAGTGGGTGGACTATGTGAACCTCAACCATAGTTTATGGGTTTGAAGTACTGATTATTCATAGGTATAATTTTTATGTGAAATTCATATCTAGGTTGGCCAAATAAAACATCATGACGAAAATCTGCCACATGTATGGCAGATGTTGGTGCAGCGTGGGGAAGTAGCTTCAAGACTCTCTCCTCAAAAGGAATAGGTCTTAGTCCAGCAGTGGACAACATTTACCTGCCATTACTTAACTACAATAAATTAACAAAAAAACTTTAGCTTATTTTTTTCCAATAATAAAAATCATGATTATGCAATTACTAATAACTGGGAATAACAATGTCTAATCGTCAAGTGATAAGGTCATACTTACTTTAAGAACACCAACAAGGTTGTCTATGTCACTGTTAATGCCTTTCGCGACGCCCGGGTACTGCACTTTAATAGCCACCTCTTGACCACTATGAAGAACACCTAAGTGCACTTGACCTAATTAAAAGAGACAATATGTTCAATTTAAAGACTTTCAATATTGCTATTATAAAAATAATATTCAAGGGGTACAATATAAACTGTCATATGTTATTGATATTTTGAATTACTATTAAGCGATATGTAGTCACCTATGGAGGCAGCAGCAAAGGGTTGCTCTTCAAAGTGCTGGATAAGATTGCGCCAGTCCTCTCCCAGTTGAGAGATCATAACTTTCTCCACTTGCCATTTAGGCATGAAATCCGCTGATTGACGGACACGGTCAAATATTTTCTGGAGATCCGAAGGGATGACTGATTCATCTTGGATACTTAGTAGCTGACCAAGTTTAAGAGCAGCACCTATGAATCATAATTTACCAGTGTTTTGTAATGAAATATATGTTTACACACACACAGATATCATTTTACAGTCCCCTTTAATTAAAACTCGAACCAACCTCTAACTTTGCATAAAGTATCCACAATTCTTTCTGCATTTGCAGTTGACAAGAATACATTTGATGTTTCATCAGATTTTCCAGCTGCAGATTGTAGGGTGTTACGAGCATATTGTGCAACTGTGCCTACACCGAGACCCGCCGCCAGAGTACCAAAAGATATCATTCTACTAATACGGGAAGATGGCACCACACGTTCTTTTGAATTCTCACTAAGCTAATAAAATAATAAAAAAATTATTTTACTACAAAATTTGTTTTTTACGAAAGTATTGTAAAATGCAATGTAACATTACCAAATTATTTCATTTCAGTTTAACATAATAAGCATAATACTTACTGAAACCTTTATCTTCTTTCTTGCAATTGGTTTAGGAGCAGCTTTCAACGGCTTGAATGTAGGTTCATAAGGTAGAATTTTATGTGTGTTATCAATTGCAGGTTCATTACCCAAAACATTTCCAGTTTGTATTTGCCCTATTGGTTTAGCAAGTTCCTCAACCGTCGTCACATTCACAGTTGAAACTATTTTCTTCTGTGCTTGTTTTAAGCTCTCAAATGTTTCATTGAACTGTTTGTTAAGCATATCAATGTCCTCTTGCAATTTTGGATCCATGGTTGTTGATGGTTCTGTTACATTACCATTTGATTTTAAATTATTCATAGCAATGTATTGTTTTATACCCTGCACAACCACCTTGGCTCTTTCAAAAGCATCATTGAGTAAGTCTGGGTTAGGTTTGTAAGTTACGATTGGGTTAACTGAGCAATTCTGGAGAGGCTGTTTTATGCTAGAGTTATTCCAAATTAATCTAGCAGTCTCCTGTTGTAACTTTATGCCCGCATCGATCACATGACGTAGACCTCGGACTACACCTATCAAGTCATTAAAATGTGACATCGCCTGCAAAATTATGAAAAGCTGTACATGTTTTATGTTTCTGAGTTATTAACTGAGTTTTAGCATGCATGAGTATTAGTTGCAATACTTAATGTTATTCTAAGACAAACAAAGCCAAAAGTAAATTATAGTTCCTACTTCATATTGCATAACAATTTAATTTGCATAATAATATTTTTTTAAATATTTATGAAAGATTTAGTTATATAAAATAAATTTTCTTATACAGGTTATTAAATAAAATTAAAATTATTTTACATATTTGTATTTACTGTAACCACTATTATCACATATGAATTTGTAATTTACATACCAGGTTGCTATTCCAGTAAAAGTATGGAAGTAAATAAGGTTAAATAGAATAAAATATATAATTTTCGAAAAGCATAACAATCACACTATATTTCTTAGCTTCATGAATTGCGTTTATCAGTTTAACTTTAATATGCTTTAAGTACAAGACAGTAAAATTTAAAACTGAAAAAGTAGAATAAAATCAATAGCTAACTGTCAAAATTAAATGTCACTGTCATAATCCTATTGGTTCGTACCACGGTCGTATACACAGGTCTGGCAACTGAGTCCAATTTCAGTGGTGAGAGATGAGATGCGAGTGTGTAACAACTGCTAATTCGCAATACCATCCGCTTTACGTACTACGTCGCTGCTATCGAAGCTGATATTTTTCTCTCCCAAGTATTGTGTTATTTAATCGTTGTTATATCGTTTTGTTGAGTTTTGCGGATTTTTTGTTATTTTTGTTTTGTTATTTAACTGTTTTGTTTGGATTTGAAAAAATGTTCGGGATAATTATTACGCGAATTATCATGCCTCTGGCGGCCGTAAATTGAACTTAACAGCATCAGTATATCAACGTACCCCATACTGAAGTTGCAAGACCTGTGCATACGACCATGGTTCGTACCTACAGATTATAAGCCTAATATTGTGTGCACACAATTTTTATATGTAAGTAAGAGAATCAACAAAATCAATTTTAACAACAAATCCTCAGAAGTACGTTTTTACATGTATACCCATGAATACCCCTATATAAGAAGAAAACTTAGGGGGTCACGGTGAATGATTTGAATTTAATAGTATTTTATACTCATTGCTTGGTTGATTGAAACTTCTTGCTTGAAAATTGAACTCATATCAAAATTCATATTTTCCGTTAGTTTATAATTTGACTAAAATTATTATAAAATAACGATCTTTAATTATACTTGATAATTATATAATGATGTGATACTATGAACGAATGATACTATCGATAGTAATTAATTTGATAATAACGATAGCATCGACAATACTGCAAAACCGATTAGTTTTAACCAAAACATATCTATACTATCGATTTTATTAATGGTTTTGGATTGTCGATAGTTAATGATATTGCATTCCATCGATAGTATTGATAGTGTTGCTGTTACCGTCACAATTTTCCCCTCTTCCTTTCCTCTGTGGCACTACGCTGGAGATACAAAGTAAACTCGCCATACTGGAGATTGACGTTCGGTGCAACCTCTAATCCAAGGGATCACATCAAGGCTGTTATAAAAACAGCCTCGCGAAAACTCAGAGTTCTGAACAAGGTGCGGCGTTTTTCACTTCACAACAACTACTCCTGTTGTACAAATCATAGGTGCGGTCTTGCGTTGAATATTGCTCGCAAATTGGGGTTGGCTCCGCTAAGTACTTACTGGAGGCCTTGGATCGGTTGCAGTAACGTGCGGTTCGCATAATTGGCAACATAAAGGAAGCTCTTTCCTTTGTCACACCTCCAAAAAATTTTATTCTTTACCAGCACACGTGTTCCCTTTCCTTATGACCTGAGTTCTTTTTTATATAGGATAGGTAGGCAGACGAGCTTATGGGACACCTGATGGTAAGTGGTCAGCAACACTCTTGGACATGGCAGGGTAAGAAATGTTAACTATCGCTTACATCGCCAATGCACCATCAACCTTGGGAACTATGATGTTATGTCTCTGTGTATCGTTACTATCGACATTATTGACACAAGACAATAATTTCGATCGTACTATCGCATAGAGAAGTGTCAACTCGATTTACTAACTCGAGTTGTGCTAAGTTCGAGTTAACTCTAGTTGAATTCTCCCTAACTCGAGTTTGGGCTGGTGGTAAATGAACGAATCAAGCGAAAGAGCGAGAGCGCGATTCGCTAAATGGGTGCGCGCGCAGCGCGCTTTCATACTCCCGCCCGAATGACGCCGACGATGACACGAAGTTTTCCGATCATATCAAACTGTAGTCACTGGTCACTAATGTCATAACATTGCAGATTTGAAATTAGCGGTTGTCAGTTGTTATTGTTTGTTTGTTGTTGTTAAGTACCTACTACCTACTATATTTTTATAAATTCCGGGACCTAAGAGGAAATCTCTTGCTTGGGACGTATTTGAATCGCCAGTGACTGGAAGTGTTAAGTGTAAACAGTGTTCAGATTCATTCAAATATGTGGGAAATACAAGCACGTTATTTAATCACATTAAAAAGAAGCACCCAAGTAATGTCGTCGAAAAAGCGTATACATTAACTCAGCCGTCATCATCCGGGAATGGAAATAATATTCCGTCACAGCTATCTACATCTACAGTAGTAGATTATTATATATTTATTATTTAAAGGAACAAAGTTATTTAAGAATATTTTCATTGTGATGATTAAACTATTAATAGCATTTATGTACCTACATTATAAAGTTAGACTGATATTATTTGTGAAGATTGCTATATACCTAACTAGTTTTGTTGTTAAATATGAGTACGTAAGTACGTAAGTACTCATATTTAACGAAAAGTATAAATTATATATGTAAACTATAAAAAAGTTTTTATTTCAAACCTACCTACGAAGTTTAGCAAGGATAATTGTCGTAACAGAGTTGGATGGAAGAACAAATAAGTAAAAAAGTAATTTATAACAAATCATACACTAGTTTCATTTGCTAACTCGAGTTCTGTAACTCGAATTCAATTCGAGTTATCTGAATTTCAACTCGAGTCGTGTTTTTTCCGAGTTAGCACATCTCTGCGGGTATTCGCTATCCTGAATAGTTTTAGAGGTCAGCTATCGATAGTCAAACTATCGATTGTTTTACAATGCTAGTATATATAATTATCTTTTTATATAGATACCTTTAGGTTAAAGTAGGTTTACATGTTAGGTGATTTTCGCTGTTGGTTATTATTAAATAAATTATGGCTTTTGTTTTAGATATAATGTGACATGACACGTCAACCCTAATAAAAATCTAATATCTATAGTCTATTACTAATGTAAAGAGGGATGATTTGGTTGTTTCTGTTTGTAATAGAACTCTGAAACTACTGAACCAATTTTAATAATTCCTTCACCAATAGAAAACAACTTTATATCATTTTTAAGTAACTAAATATACGAGGACAATCAATTCCATTTTGTATTGACTGACATGAGTTTTGTATATATTTAAGTTCTTGCTTTGTACTTAAAGAAGTAACTTATTATTTCTTATTTGATATTAAATATCTTTTACCTTAACATTATAACGATTATTGTTGAAAATAATGGAAAAAACATGGAACAACTTTACTGGCCAGTGTCTCATATTCTTAAACCAAGTTATATGTAATTACGATATGAACATTATAAATGTACATCCTTATTTTATTCGAGCGAAGCCGGAACGAGTAGGTTTATAAACAAGAAATAACACATTTGAAATGTAGCATATTTTGTTTATTCTTATACCATGACAAAAATACAATAAATAGTATTAAAATAGTTCATTTACTAAATAGGTGTAGATATATACTTTAGTAACTTGGAAATAATAACAACAAAACCTAATGGTTTTTAGGATAACATCATAATAAATAGGAGGTAAGGTATACCAATGAGCAAATAATTGTTATTTTTCACTTTATCACACCAAACAAATCAATATCAATGAATGTCATCAATTACATAAGTATTAGAGCAAGAAGAAATTTAGATTATTAATATATTATCATTAATATTCAAATTTAAGACAAATATCCGTCAGTATTAATCTGCATATTTATTATCCACGATTGATTAAACATTGAATGACAAAAATTGAGTACTACACATCAATATTAATTCTAACAGTAAATATTTTTGCTAGAAGAATATTAGTGAGATACACAATATCTATTAATTTTTTATTAATATGGTAATACATATTTATTATTAAACATATAGAGTAAGCAATTAATATTGTAATATTTAAAACATCTGGTCATTAACTATAATGTTACTTTAGGAAATAATCAATTTAGCACAATATTTCCAAAACATATCTGTGGCTTGGTGCCAAAAGGTCGAATATCAATTTATTTTGGTAAAATCAGAACAGAACAAGATTATTGTTTTTAAATAAATTCGCTAAGACCAAAATGTTTACATTTTACTCAAAAATGTACTTTGGCCTTTTTCAAGCCACAACTATTTAGTATGTCACTCCTGTTACAATAGTACTAGTTAAGAGCTGCAAGAATACACATTATTTTTAACCATTAATAATTGCTTCCATTATTGATGTAAACTGATCTTCTGGCAACGGGGCGCAATGGGTTGATCGAAAATCACGCATGTACCTGGAGATCTAAAAATAATAATATTTTAAATGTTCTGTCACTCATAATATGACTTTTTTAAAACGTTTTAGTATCTTAGGATATGGCAAAAATATATATATATATTTTAATTTTATGTCATCTAAATTGTGAAGTTTTAATATCATACCATTGGTAGTATCTTTCGTTTGATATCAGGCAATTCACCGCAGGACATGACAATACGTTGCTGATCAGATAAAGCAACGCATGCTTCAAGAACTTCCATAACAGGTTTTTCCGATTCCTCTTCAAATAGCTCAGGGTGACGTTGTTGCAGTATCCCAATAAGCAGAAAATTTCCACGATTTGATGCCAGCTGGTTTTCCCTAAAAATTTACAATAGAATTGAAAACCAATAACAATCACTCGGTGGTAGAGCTTTGTGCAAGCTCGTCTGGGTAGGTACCACCCACTCATCAGATATTCTACCGCAAAACAGCAGTACTTGGTATTGTTGTGTTCCGGTTTGAAGGGTGAGTGAGCCAGTGTAATTACAGGCACAAGGGACATAACATCTTAGTTCCCAAGGTTGGTGGCGCATTGGTGATGTAAGCGATGGTTAACATTTTTTACAATGCTATTGTCTATGGGCGTTGGTGACCACTTACCATCAGGTGGGCCAATAAGCTCGTCCGCCTACCTATAGAATAAAAAAAAAAAAAAAAAAAAAAAATACATTTATGATTAAGGTTAAGAAACATACTTCATACAAATAACTTCATCTTCAGTACGTCGCACTAGCTGCACAGGTCCAGAATATTTAGTTAGCATTTCAGCGATATTCAGGTTTACAAAAGATCGTACAACTTCCTTTACAAGCAGAGCCCAAGACTTGGGCATCTGATGTTGTGCCAAGGGCAGCAGGTCGTCGAAACACGCATCTAAAATCTAAAGAGCGAATGTTTGTATTTTGAATGAATACATTTTTGTAACAGAAATTTAGACAGGTATTTTATAATACTTTGTGCTAAAATTGTCTATATTTACAATTCCTTTGATATCCGGATAGTTAACGGCTGCCCATGTAGTTGTATACCCTCCAATGCTCCAGCCAAACAGTACAATATTTTCAACTTCAAATTCTAGATCGTTAATGGCATACTGTATAACAGCATCAATGGCATTTTGTTCTTGTCGTGGATATGGTGTACCCTAAAATAAATTTTAAGAAGTGAACAGAAAACAATGTCAAAGAAGTGAAGGTTTCATATTTTTATCGATCAAGAAAAATATTCTTCATGGGTTTGCTTTCCTCCTCTATCATAGATTGTATAAATTGATATATTAGTTTGGGTAAATACTATCCCTTAAAATATAATGACACCTCATGTCTTCATAATAAAGTTTACACAATATGGGAATAAATCTTACTGTACAGTATACATTTATAGCTTACAGTGCTTCCAGCAAATCCTGGATGATTCCATCCTAATGCTGAAAACCCGGCTTTAATCGGTGTTGTCATAATTCCAATTTCACAGAAGCCAGAATTTCCTTCACTACAAATGACAAGTATATTGCCTTTCGAAGAATCAAGCCTGTTATCAACAAACATTGTATCGATGGAATTGCCTTCACATGTTATTATTTTCGCTCTCTTTCCATTATAGGTCTCAACAAGATAAGCCCGCCCTTCAGCAAGGGATTGCCCTAAAAGAATATTATAAAAATATAATAAAATAGTAGGTAATTTAATGATGTGATCATTAATTTAATTATGTTCATGACTTACACAACATGTTCGCAATAAAGTTAAGCATGCCTGGGTATATGAGTCTTAGTGCAAACGTATGTAAAGCAATAAATGCTAATATCTGTATGGTGACTCTTTGATAATATGGTAATTCGGGATTAGCGCAGTTACTAAATGGTTTGTTATCGAGCCAAGTTGTACTGAAAAAAGTAATTTAACATTTTACCACATTATTCATTATAAATATAAAAATTACAATTGTGATCAAATTTATCACCTTGGTATACGTTCCATTATAAATGTAGGAGCCCAGGCATAAAATTCAAAATCATATTTCCTGATCCTTTCTAAGTAAGCTCTTTGATCGTCACTTGGGGTGTCCAGATTCTCCAAAAATTCAACATATTCTGGATTACATGCTCTTCCGATAGCTCTCAAAAAATAAGTAAAAGCAAAAAAGCACCCAAGGCCGCCAAATACACAGGAGAGAAACTGTAGCTCATCCCATGAGAAGAATCCTCTTTTAAAAATATACATGCATATAAATGGTGATGCATAAAGGCTACAATTGAATACTGTTTGTGCCTGAAAAAGGATAGACAATTACAATATGCTTGAAATAAACAAGCTCAAGCTAAATGTAATATATTAAAGATTAAAATTATCTTACGGCTGATAAAATTTTGTTGGCAGCTTTCTCAGGCCCATATGGTTTATAGAAATTCTGTAAAAGATTCATTCCATTAGTCTATACCATTGCATAGATGAGTAAATGTCTTGATGTATAAGTAAATTTAATATTATCCTGAAGAAACTACACATATAAATTATATCAAAAACTTAGGGATAAACCACCAGGTGAAAGAAATTTATAGTTATATAGTAAATAATAAAATTACAAATTAAAATTCTTGTTAGTGTTAAAAAACTAAGTATTCATAAAATAATTTGGTTTTTGAAACTGTATTAAATAACAATACATTTTTTTTTATACTTTAGAGACATTGGGCCCTCATCTGATTTCTAATTGGTTAGAGATTGATCAGTGATATTATATATTCAAAATAAATTGTTAGGTGATAAGAATAAATTTACTATATTTTATTTAACAATTATTATTAACTTTAAAAATATCATGAAAACCTTAATTTTTATTAGGTAAGGCTGCCATAACTGAACCCAGTATTTTTTAATATTCTATTATTGTTGTATAAGTATTGGGTTAAAAAAATTAGGAGCAAAATACTTTTTAATACAATTACAAATATATATACCATAATTAAATGCATTGGCAATTACTTATTTTGAGACCTTAAGATATTTTGCTTTTAATATTTGACTCTAATCGTATTTTCATTTATTTATTCAAATACGATTTTATGCATAACATATAACATATATTAGACTCACTACACTCACACACTCACACTAACTCATTACATATATTAGAAAACCTAGTCTAAATAAATATTACATTCAATTTGTATTGTTCAATATTTTTCATAGTATTTTATGATTTTCGCATATTACGCCTTATTTCCAAGGACCAAGCCCGAATGTATTGATTGGCTAAGGGTGTGGATTGGGGAGAGATTCCGGGGGTGAAAATCAATAACTTATGTCAGGGGTCATCTACTAATAGTTTGATATCAAACTCTAGCCACCCCCCACCCATTTATGTTTTAACAAAAACCTGTTATACTTTCAATAATTATAGTTAATAACGTAAAAATATACCATCACTTTGAAGATAATAATAATTACAATTTGACAGCAATAAATGATTTAGACAAATTATTTCTGTTTTTAGTTTACTCACTCCGTCGGTGTCCGGTCCTTGTCCGTAGATTCGGAAGAGCCGAGGTGAAAAGAAACATCTCATCACTAATTTAAACATTTTCTTTGCTTTTTTATAATACGTTAATCAAAAAGTGTTACTGGTACGGTTAAAAACGCGACTCTAGATTATTTTGGATTGACCATTTAAATGACAAAATAATTGTAATGAACGATAATCTTGCACATTTATAATTATTTGTAAGAATAATAATTATTTTTGCACAACCCGATCTAAATTCTTTACAAATTAATAGGTGTACCGGAGTGTCGACAGTCAAGCTCTTGGAGTTGCGTTGAAATACTGAATTTCAGATTCAATAGTCTATGGTTCCATAAATAAATAATTAATACATGTAAATGAGAACGATTGCTTATGGTTGTTGGCATGCCGCTACACATGTACATATGTAAATAGTTACTTTTTTCACAAATCTTTTTATTGTTTTCATTATCTAATCATTTGTAACTTATGTTTATAAGTTAATCGAGATTGGATTGGATCAGAGAGCTTTACTCGGTGGTAGAGCTTTGTGCAAGCTCGTCTGAGTAGGTACCACCCACTCATCAGATATTCTACCGCAAAACTGCAGTACTTGGTATAGTTGTGTTTCGGTTTGAAGGGAGAGTAAGCCAGTGTAATTACAGGCACAAGAACATAACATCTTAGTTCCCAGATTGGTAGCGCATTGACGTTATTTTTTTTAAATAAATGTACAATTCTACTGTCTATGGGTGTTTGTGACCACTTACCATTAGGTGGCCCATATGCTCGTCCGCCTATCTATACTATAAAATAAACTGTAGCTAACTATGTTAATAAATGATTATTTATATATCAAAACATATTTTTTATCATGACGACGATTAATATCAACTCGCTTGCTTATAAATATTAATTATTAATATACAAAATTAATTAAATAGCTAGCTTAAAGGTTGTCTCTTGTCATCATTTTAATATTAATTATCTGTTTTCTTGGTAAAGAGTTACAGAGTATCATAATTAAGAATTCTGTCAAGTCCAGTCTGTGAGTTGTGACTGTAAGTCTGAGTTCAGATTCATTGTCGGTATATTTAATACGTTGTACTTTTGTTTTTTTTTAATAGTTGTCTTCACTAAGTTTGAATACTAAAAGTTACAGCGTATCTAAATTTTACCTTTGACGGAGTTTGAAACATTAATTTGGTGTTAGTGAGTAGTCATGAAAAATGATTGCAGTGGTGGCAAAGTCTTTATTTGCAATCCTTGTAATTGCGTCGACTGTTACTTCCAGAATACATAAGCTGCCTCTTACGGTGAATATTAATGAATGTCCTTTAATAATTGTCATTTATCATTATGTATAAGAAAAATTATAATATTAAGTTTGGCTTTTATTACTTTTTCCTATTTATAATATTTCTATAACATTTGTTATTGGTACAATATTTAACATATTATAATATTCAGTTGAAGCCAGAGCTCAATTGTTATCTTAAAATGAATGTCCATAAAGCAAAGTATATGTATCCAGTTCACTTTTGATAAAATAATTATTGTAAACAAATATTGTCACAGGAAGCATGATAATCAATAAAGTTGTTTTAAAATCTAGTTCACTTTTATTTTCTACCTTATAACAATAAAAATATGTATATATTTGTATGCACAAATTGTGGTTATACTTAATATTTTTACAATCAGAATAAATGAAATGTTTGACAAGTATTGGGTGAAATACTATAATTAGAGAATAATTTCATATGAATATAATAAATATATTTTTTATGATCTTGAAATAATGAGCTTTGCTGTATACAATGGCTTTAACAAAATCATTTTTATTAGAGAGAAATATTAAAATTGTAAAGATTTCCAACTTATTGTTGACGTTATAAATATATTAGTCAGAGAAATATCTCAAAAATTACATAAAAAATTATCTACCCAAATGTGAAGTTGCATTTATCTTAACTCTTTGTTTTCAGGATGATGAACGTCACTATGTTGACCTTACGACTTTTGGATTCTTCCGCGGGGGCATTCTTGAAGTTCATATGATTAATTTCATGTTACCATCAGGGCCTGTAGGCGAGGTATGTATATATATTTTTATTTAAATTACTGAATTGTTTCTAGTGTTGTTCCAATTGATCTTCTTACATTTTTAATTTATTTAAATATTAGAATAACTATTATATTATAATCATAGAATGATTATATATATTATAATCAATCTATAATTATAATATAATCAAATAATCTTGTTAAGTTAGCTACAGTCAGAAGGTAGAAAGAAAGACCACAAAAATAAACAAAAGCTAATTTATTTTATAACAAAACTTTTACAAATTAACTTATTATATAAAATTAGTGGATTACCTACTTTATGTAAGTTATAACAATGAAACAACAAAAATATATGAAATTATATTATTCCTAAACTGCAACTCTGCATTCCCCTCCAGGTGATGACAATGTTCATTTAATATATAAATCGTGGGAATCAATATCTCAGTAATTCTCTTGAGCAATGTGTATGTGTAACTAACTCAATAAAATTGCTTGCAAATTGCTTGCATAACAGTATGATGGCCTGACACTAAAGATATCATTTCTAGTTTTTATCATGTAATTAGCCTATTCCTATATTGTCTTATAATGAGGACTAAAAAAATACTGTTACATCTACTAATAAATATTAATTTACAGTAAAAATAAATTAAAATAATTAATTCACTTTCATAGTTGATTATTATAAAGTGAACGTTATTTGTCTGGTTTTGGGTTTTTTTCGGAATCTATTTTTAAATTCAAGTATACAATGGGATATGAATGACTTAAAATTTCTAGTCTTTGCAGATTATGACGTTCATATTTTATGATTTTTTGCAGTATGGTTTCACCCTGGATAGAACAGTAAACGATGCTATAAATCCATATTTGGAAGTGCATTCAGATACATGTATCCTGAAAGGAGTGGAAAAGAGCAGCACATTGCTTTCACCGCATCACCCGGCTATTGTTTTCTTGAAAATGGACTTTAAAAATCTAAGGTATTATAGTTATTATGATTTTAAAATATTATTATTAAGACAACCCTTGGTCGTGCTCATTTAGGAATTAAATATGTAGAGTAGATATTACAAAATTTATATTTCTTATAAAATTACTAGCTGTGCTCTACAGATTTACCTACATTTAATTTGTATTGTACACAGATATTAACAGAAGCAAAACAAGTCTATCAGTTTATCCTAATGCAATTGCAAAAAAAACCTCTTTTTGTGATAACCTACTTACAATTAGTACTCAAATATTGGCTTTGCGAAATGTTTTATAATTTAGTTTTAATTTTAAATTTATTTGCGAAATTTATTCTATACAAAAATGTTAATTTTGCCTAAAACGTAAGCTGACTATTTACATGTACTGTGCTAATACATAATACTCCCTTCGCTTTGGCCCAAATTACGAAGTGCTTATATTATGTATATGTGTTTTATATTGAATACATACATTATACATGAATAAATACTAAATATCAATCAAGATGAAGTTACCATTTATAATTTAACATTTTTTTATAACAAAAATTTGTTTGCTGACACTTGTCTACACCTGTTGGTCATAATTAAAAATAACAACTTATTCATACACAGACCTATTACAATATGAAAGTTACAGCAAAAGGTTAACCTGTTGTATGTTCGGTGATCATGCAAAGCGATATCTCTGCCCTGGCACATTGCTTATGCTTCTTAAACTGCAAACACACACGCACATATTTAATAGAATAAATAGTTTTTTAAACATTTAGTTTTACCACAAATAATATACATATATAAAATATCTTAAAAGTGAATGAAGAAACTCTTCCAGAAAACCTTTGGCTAGATGACTTGAAGATAAAGCTGTGAGGTGTATATTTGTTCACAGTTTAGTTAAAATAAATAAAATATTAGATATAGACAAAAAATACTTAAAAGCAAAACATTTCTATACATATACAAATGAAAGTACACATCATATGAATAATACAATAACAGAAAATTCTCTTTCAACTTTTTCTTATATGTACATAACTACTTATTTTACTGTTACCAGTACAATAAGGTTAGCAGTCTGATTGTCGCTGTATTGTAAATGGGTAGTATTAGAAATATATAGGTTAGTACGATGCACAATAAAATTTGGACATAAGAACGATAAAGAGTATGCAAGTAATTAAACCATAAGTCATACTTCAGTTCAGTTTGAAATATGAGTCAAGTCGAGGAACTTTGTAGTCTCTCAGGTTTATTTAAAAGTGCTTTAGTTGTATCACTATAGCAGGAAAGGTTACACATTCATGTCTTAACTACTGAACTGATCAACAAGAAATTTTGCACACACATTGTCAAGGGAACTGAAAAGAACATAAGATTGCGGGGGGGGGGGGTGCTCAATATATTTATTTAACAAAAATGGTGTCTTGTCGACATGACAGATGTGTTCTGTTACATGTATTTTAGAGTTCTGTAAAGAACTCGTGTTATTAATAAGGAGGTTAATGGGCGGAGCGAAATTTGTTGCATATTTTTGGGCTATAGTATTTTCCATTTAAAAAGCATGCATGATATAAAAGTTTTGTGTATATCGGATTCATTAGTTTTGTCTGAATCATAAAATGTTAAACAATATTTACCGCTACGTAATATTAAAATGATTGAAAAAATAATTGCATCATCATTTTATTAAACTATTATCATTGCTAAGCAATAAAACGACTATTTTTAAGTAGCAATAAAAGCAGCTCATTGATTGTCATTTCAATGTTACCTTTTTGGTTTATTACTAAGAAGTTTATAGAAAAACTGACTTTATATAATAATTATAATTTAATTAATATCGTCGTATCGCGAATTTATTTAAATTGTCTTAAACATTGTTAAGTTCATTAAAATATATTATATTATCAATAAAGTATAGAACCAACAATACAAAACGAAAATAGTTTTTCTTCGATACCAAGAAATTCTATAGACAATGGTAAATTATTAATTTATCCTGTGACTAACAATTTATAAATGACAAGCCTTGAGAATCGAGCCATAATCGATACAGCAAATTACTATGTATATACCTATTATATACGAACGTTGTATAATAGATCGATTGTAACTAATACATTAAAACATGAAAGTATTCTCTATATTCAATCTACCTTATTGTAAAATGACTATAAACGTTTGGTTGTATAACCCTATTCTAATCGGAGTAGAAATGAAGGGAAACACCGCAGATTTACAAATTACATGTGATTTTCTAATCGTTCTGATTAAACAGTTCTTGATTAATTTACCCTTATTTATAAATACGACACTATTCCAGTGAACTAGTCATAGTCGGTGTCGATATTGTTTATTTGGGTTTATTCCTGTTGTGGTTGGAATATGATGTATCTGCCCGGGTAGGTACCACCGTACTCATCAAGTATTCTACTCTCAATAGCTCTCTAAGATTACTTACGACAGAACTGTTTCGGTTTGAACGGTTAGTGAACCAGTATAATTACAAGTCCTAAAGGTTGGTATCGCGTTAGCGATGTAAGATCTATGAGCGGTGTTGACTTTAAATTGGTCCCTTCTACGAGTACGGCGAGCTATTTGAAATAAATAACAATATAGTCTTCTTGTTATTACCAGGTTGAATATCACTTGTGAAGGTGAAGTGACAGCGCTGCATCTCTACCAGAACCGTTCGATGATACCAATCGACCGGACGAAGAGACAATCGCAATACATGTTCGTAAACAGACGGCGAAGATCTATTGATGGTAATAATGGTAATAAATATTTGTTAAATTCATTCATTATTTGTAAGTGATATGTATGGCATGACCTTTATCCTATTCAACTTGAAACTCAAGATAACAGTAGAAAAACACGTAAGATGCTTTAAATTGCAAATGATCTAAACATATTACAACAACGACAGAATCAGTTTAAAGTAACACATTCAGTAAATTATAAATTTAAAAAAGTATCCGTTTATTTTGACCGTACTTTATCACTATTGTATATATGTATGAATAAGAAATTGTCATACGTACATACTTCATATAAAATATAAATTTATTTCCTCGTCTAATCTCATTGAAATATATAATTATAATATAATAATATTATTCAGGAGCTGAATTCTACTAATATATAACGACTGCGATACGTTCCCGATTCAATTCCGATCGAACTTTGACTAATCTATAATTTTATTCGGATCGGAACCCAACCGATATGATGTTAACATATACCGTTACGTCAAAACCAAACTTGATTGTTAACGATTATGTCAATAGTCGATAATTAAATTGAAGAATAAGAAAACGGATAAACAGCAACGATCCCGATTCGGTTCGATTGCGATAAAATGACAATTGTTAGAAGAATTGGTCCCCATTACAAAATATATGCTACCAAATTATTTTAATGTATGAAGTACTAGTTTTCGCTCGCGGCTTCGCCCGCGCATTAGGAGGACGCGTACGTGTTAGATATAAAGGAGTAGACTTCGTCTGCTTGACGTTCAAGCTTTTTTTCATAGTAAATTTCATCAATATTGGTTCAGTACTTCAGCCGCGAAAACGTGACAGACAGTTACATATAATGTAAATAAATGTAAATAAAACTTTTTTAGCGTCAGATGACATTGAAGAGGAAACATTGGGCCCGCAGTGTTCCTACGCTGTCCTTCCAATCACAAAGGAAACGCGGAATGGCTTCGACTACTACAATACAAGTGTGAGTTTCTACGCTATCTTTTTTTTATAAGTAGTTAGTAGAAATACTGACGATAAACTTTTCGCCCTGTGGTGGTTCGTAAGTACCGTTGGCATTGTATAGTTAGTTGCAGTCCTGGATTAGCCTATAAGCTATTTAAGCAATTGCTTAGGGCATCCCGTCTAGGGGGGCCGACCGACCGACCAGAGACGACCGAGAAAAAAAAAGGAGCACACGACTACATACATTATATACTACATACATTCTTTATAGTTCACTTAAGGATAGGGGCGCCCACCGGGGAAGATTGCTTAGGGCATCAAATCACCTTAATCCGGCACTGGTTAGTTGTATCCGCAAACACAGGAGCAGTCCCTCCGAGCTCTTATACTCCGATAGAACGGTAGATCCGATACGATCGCTAAAGCAACTGCTTATCGAGACACGGAAGAGCTGTGTGTTGATAAAACTAAATCATGCATATTACAATACTAATGTTTACTTAGGTAATCTATTTGCATTATCGACTATAAAAGAAACAATTTATTAGTGCAGTTTTCATTTCCAATTGTGTTAAGCATGTAATCGGAACCCGGTCTCTGTCATACTCGACGTCTAACATCCATTAGGCCCTAACATACGTAGGTCGTTTAGTATGTAGTTTGCTTATCTATACTATTATATAAAGCTGAAGAGTTAGTTTGTTTGATCCGGGTAATCTCAGGAACTACTGGTTCGAATTTAAAAATTATTTTTGTTTTTGATAGTCCTTTTCTCGAGGAGTTATTTTTATTAATTATACGCGGGTGAAACCGCCGGGCACAGCTAGTTTATATTATTGTTGGAAAACCTGGTAGATATTGTCCTGGTTGTACCACTTGGTATAGCGATCGGGTGTATCCTATAGAAGCTGATGTGCTAGTGATGAGTCAGAACAAAGTTAAAAGCATATCCTTAAAATCGTCTCTCAAACTTTGATGGCGATATGTCGAAGGTTCTCGAAGTCTATTAATACCACATAGATCTTTAAACGTCCTTTTTTATAATTTACTAGTTATCCGTCCCGTTTAGAATAAGGATCTAAATAAAACGCTTATATTGAATGCCAATCATCCATAGAAAAAATCTTGCACGCAGAACACATTACCGAAGTTTCATCACAATCGGATGAATAGTTTACGGACACATTTTGGACAAACATACAAACGACCATTTTTATTTAAATATACGATTTAAAATATCCGGTCGTTTACAGTTCGCAATGTACGTGGCGTCGGAGAAGGAGGAAGGTCTCTACAACCTTTACTTTCACAACTGTCCCCGTGATGACGTCAACAATCCTCCGCCTATTAATGTAATGGTAAGTGGACTGTCGTGTATTTGTTCTATATTATAAACTGTTTAAATAACAATATCAACATGTATAAAAGTTCCAGCCACACAGAGACACAAATAAAAAGTTATTAAAATTTCAGAAATGTATATGTATTTATATTCAAGACATTAAATACAAGACACAGGGGTAAACTTTTTCTTTATATAAAAACAGCAAACTTCCGAAGCTCACAATTAATTCGTATTATTACAGTTTGATTACTATAATAATTTATGATTTACTTTAATTACCACACACTTACACAATTACAACATTTATTATGATTATGGAGCATGTGCAACGGGCAAATGCTGTGGAACGAAAGACCCTCCGCTTTGTCGATCGCTGCATTTTATAGGGTTTCGGTGGTGGGGGTTGACAGTTGCACGCGCTGCTTTAAAACCAAGGTTGCGGCGCCGTCATATATATTATCCTATTTACTTTTAAGATCGAAATATATGAAAGCAACGACGGCAATTTCCTGTCGGCTGGTGAGATGCCGCTCCCGGCCCTGTACAGCATGATGTCCCTCATATTCTTACTGAGTGCGGGCTTCTGGACGTTCATCTTGAAAACGAGCCGGCACACAGTGTACAGGATACACATCATCATGTGTGTCTTGGTGTACCTGAAGGCCATGTCATTGGCTTTCCATGGGATTAATTACCATTTCATTCAGACGAGAGGGGAACATGTGACTGCGTGGGCTATACTCTACTATATAACGCATTTGTGAGTATTATGACTTTAATAACTTTTTTTTTTTAAATATTGATATAGTTGTTTTTACAATATATTTTTGAATAGCCTTTGTAATTATCATGTAAAAATAATAATTATAATGGTTTCAGGTTAAAGGGAGCAGTGTTGTTTGTAACGATAGTGCTCGTGGGGACTGGGTGGAACTTCATAAAACATATCCTCGCTGACCGAGATAAGAAAATTTTCATGATTGTTATTCCATTGCAGGTAATTATGATAGGTCTTAATATTTATTAATTATCTAGCCTTTTATAATCTCAATATAAATAATTATTATTAAGAAGAATAATAATAATTAATAACTTTTACTCACATTATACTATTTACTACAATAAAATTATTGTAATTGTTAATTTTTACAATAGCAACACAAAGCCATCTCATTCATGTCGTGCGACGATACAGACGATATTGTTGGAGGAATGACTGCGATTCTCGTAAAAAAATCTTATTATATATTTACTGAAACTTAAGTAGAATATTATAATTATACATATTTGTTAATTAAAAGGAAAAATAAATTATACTGTCGCCGCCATAGTCGTCATTATATGAACTAGTTCAACTATTTTGTCCCAAACTATACAACTCTTTAATGCAATATTAAATATTAACTTGGGTGTCAAATGTTTTAATTAAATATACTATTAAGTCCAGATGTTTTGTTTTGAGCGATAATTTCAATGGAAAGCCAGTAGATAACCCCTTTGTATGTTTGTTTAGAATAATGCATATTTACGTTACAAATATATGCATTTTTTTGGTGGTAAAGCTTTGTGCAAGCCCTTCTGGGTGGGTACCACCCATTTACCACATATTTTACTACCACTGCCTCGTTGGTCTAATGGCTAGATATAAGGCCGCAGACCCAGTGGTCCTGGGTTCAATTCCCAGGCCGGGCCAGTAAATAGTGATATTGGGTTTTTCTGTTAGAAAATTCTCAGTAGCAGCCCGGAGTCTGGAAGTTGGAAGTGTGTACACTCCCGTGTCTCGGAAAGCACGTAAAGCCGTTGGTCCTGCGCCTGAACTCTTTCCGGTCGTGTCGGACTGCCGTCCCATCGGATTATGAGAGCTAGGGAATAGTGAGTGCATCTGTGTTTGCGCACACACTTGTACACTATAATATCTCCTGCGCATTTGGCTAATATCACTTGAGATTGGCCGCCGTGACCGAAATCGGTCTGGAGGACCTTATTACATTTACACAAACAGCAATAGTTAGTTTTGTTCTGTTCCGGTTTGAAGGGTGAGTGAGCCAGTCTAACTACTGGCACGAGGGACAAAGTTGACAGCGCATTGGTGACCACTTACAATCGGGTGGGTCATTTTCCAATTTATTTTAAAATTTAAAATAACAATCAATGTAATATTTTGTTGGCAGGTCGTGGCTAACGTGGCGGAGATAATAATAGCGGAGAGCGAAGAGGGAGCCGCAGAACACAACGCCTGGCGCATACTGTTCATATTCGTCGACATGCTGTGCTGTGGCGCCATCATGTTCCCCGTCGTCTGGTCAGTATTGTTGATCGAATATAAGCAATGTTTAACGTCGGCCGATCTCAGGACCTAGCCAATTGTGCACGACATACGTTGTAGTGCAAGCACCCATTTTCTTATCCATTCATATTATTCAAGCATTCATATTACTATCCATTTACTTGAACTACCAACAAAGCTTACAATAATAGATTAAAAATCTTATCTTGAACTCAGTGAAATTTAAAAACAACATAAAAAAGTAAAAAGACAGGCTTTAAATGTCCCACTGCTAGGCTAAGGGCTTCTCTCTTTTTCGAAGAGAAAGTTCGGAGCTTACTCCACCACGCTGCTCCGATGCGGGTGGTGGATACACGGAGAAGATTTTCTTCGGCTCTGACTATTCAGTACACACCTCAGGCGTCTTGATGGATCAATACTTGCTGAACATTACCGCGACGCTTTAATTGTGCCTCATTTTGGCTTTTTTAAATATTTTTTGTATTAAAGTTAATTAATTAAATACGGAGCACGCAGTTGGACGTAAAACGTAACTTCTTTAGAGCTTAATGAATATATATGTATATACTGACTACCTCGTTGGTCTAGTGGCTACATGTATGCACGTTGTCCTGGGTTCAAATCCCAGGTCGGGCCAATAAAATGTTATTGAGATTCTCAGTAGCAGCCCGGAGTCTGGAAGTTGGAAGTGTGTACACTCCCGTGCCTCGGAAAGCACGTTAAGCCGTTGGTCCTGCGCCTGAACTCTTTCCGGTCGTGTCGGATTGCCGTCCGATCGGGTTATGAGAGGCGCGCACACTTGTGCACTATAATATCTCCTGTGCAGTTGGCTAATCTCTATTGAGATTGGCCGCCGTGGCCGAAATCGATCAGGAGGACCATTATTATTATTATATATAGAAATTGACCCTCGTTGTATTGGTTACCACGAAACGATTCGTGAAAATGCGTCTTTTAGAAATATGCTAATTCTTATTTAGGTGCGAAAAAGTCCGGGGAGTACGGGGAGTAAGCCCGCATTTGAGTAGTTTTGGTCAATATTAGTCGACGCATTGAATGTGTTAATATTGTGATAAAGTATGTTACATAAGACACTAAAGCTATATAAGACTATAATCCTAAAAAGCAAGCTATCACATAAATGCTATTTAGAGCTATTGACTGCTCCCTTGGTAAGAGGTCACCAACGCCCATAGACAGTGGCATTGTACATTTCTTTAAATAAAAACATCGCCAATGCTCCACCAACCTTAGAAACTAAGATGTTACGTCCCTTGTGCCTGTAATTACATTGGCTCACTCACCCTTCAAACCGGAACACAACAATACCAACCACTGCTGTTTTGCGGTAGAATATCTTATGAGTGGGTGATACCTATCCAGACGAGCTTGCACAAAGCTCTACCACCGTGTAAAAAAGTTAATTGTTAAAATATATGTACTGAAAGCCATGGCCCAGAACAAGTGAATCTTAATCGTAATCTAGGCCCATGCAAGCAAGGAATTTTCATGTGATTCGTTTGGGTTTATAATTCAAATTTGGCGGTTCAGGCAAACATCTAGGGAAAACTGCATGTGTCTGGTTAAATCAATTTGTGTATCGACCCGCATTGAAGCAGCTCGGTGGAATAAGGTCCTAATCTTCACTAAAATTAGAAGAGACCTTAACCCAGAAGTGAGACAAACAGAGACTGTAATTTACTTTTAACTTTTTTTTTTCATAATACAGTACGGCAAACGCCCATAGATATTGTGTTGTAAGACTTATTAACTCCTTACGCTCTAATAATAACGACTTTGTACAAATTCACAGGTCGATACATCACCTAGAGGACTCTTCCACGACCGACGGTAAAGCAGCTGTCAATCTTCGGAAATTGAAACTGTTCCGGCACTTCTATGTGATGATACTCTGCTACATATACTTTACTAGGATCATTGTTACCATTTTGGAGGTAAGAATGGAAGGGATACATTTTTTTTTAAATCAACCTAACTAATAGTTCTCGTGATAAATGAAACACCAAATTAAACTACATTTTTCATATTATATATAATGTCTAAGATTTTATATACCTTTTAATATACAGTGGTGGTCATATAATTAGAAACACTTTTTATGAATAAAGAAAGTATAACTTCGACGTACAAATGTTCGTTAAAAATATACACATTCAATAATTAATAATCATGCAATAATAATTGTAGCCACTCAAATAAAAAACTCATTAAATGCATAAAATATAAAACATACGTTGACATACTCGAAACGAAAGAGACAGCAAATATCCTTGAATCCAGTCTCCTTAGTTTTATTATAACGTCCCATTTCTTTCTGACAAATATATTCAAATAGTTTATAAATATTTATGTAAAAGTTTACCTAAAATGTATTGACATAAGGTTCGTTTTTATAGTGTTCCATATTTTTGAACACTTTGGACGCTTCGAAACCACCGGCGTTTTGATTGTTACTATTCTAGTGACGATTTGAATGTACTCATATATTTGACGATGTTCGCGCTCCGATATATTTGAACAACATGGATGGTTCAATCAATTTGACGACTTTGGTTGTATAGATTTTATTGATCACTTTAGATGTTTCTATGTATTTGATAATGTCGACTGTTACTTTACTTATGAAGCTGAGTACACTGACCTGTGTAAAAATGTTTGGTGTTTTGTTAGTAGCTTTTTGACTAAGGGAAACATATTAACAGAGCCATAACACGCAGCTCGCCGCTCGCGTTTCAGTTCAAACCTAATTAACATTATAAGTGCGAAAGTGAGTTTGTTTCACTTTCACGCCTAAGCCACTGTAACTGTTTTAAAAATTCTTTCATCGATTTAAAGCTACATTATTAGCGAGTAGCACAGTCTATATTTTATCCTCGTATTCTCACGGGAACGGGAACAACGCGGGTGAGACCGCCGGGAAAAAGCTGGTAAATAGAATATAAATATATTTCTTTAATATATATTACAAGAACTAATTCAGTTTTTTTTTTTTTGTTTTATTACTCTACAGTGCATTGCGTTTGGCATTGTACTGTACTTTACGTTATGCCTTGATTCGAATTATTGAATAAAAGTTTGTTTTTTTAAACTAATTTGTTAACAGAACACTGTACCATTCCAATACTCGTGGATAGACGAGATGTTCCGCGAGATGGCAACTTTCGTGTTCTTCGTGATGACGGGATACAAGTTTAGACCGGCTGCCGCTAACCCGTACTTCACACCGACGCACCTGGACGACGTCGAGCCCAAAGTGTAAGGATATTGCACGAGCACAAACATATATACATCTGTTTGATACAGTTAGCCATCGTGAGGGCGGTCTTTAACCTATAGGAGGCCCCGGGCACATGAGGATACCGGGGCCCCTGTGTGGATACGAGTAGATAGCAAGTAAAATTCTAATTATCTCATTTTTGTCTTGAAATACAAAATATTAGTATTTAGTTTACTCTGCATAAGTTTTTCGATTTAATTAGTACGATAATTAAGTAATTGTTCAATCTCATCCCATTTTATGTATTTTAATAGTTGGCAACGATTGAAAACTTATTGTAAATCGTACAAATATTTTGTTATTGAATCGGGTACGAATAATGCGTAGAATGAAAAGGCGGCTTCAAATAATGATTATATTAAGGGCGGGGCCGCTTTCGCTCGTGGGGTACTGGGCACTTGCCCAGAGTGCCCAATGGAGAAGGGTCTGGCCGTTATTTTTTATCTTTATGGTGAACACATGAAGTGATGTAACGCTTAATCCTGAATATGTCATAATGCCTAATAGAAAAACACGTAAGCACTTCAAAGAACTAACTCAATCAAAATAATAGACAGATACGATATAAATAATACGCCAAAGACATACATGGACAACGCATTTGTTGAGATTTATCAGTTTAAATAATTTTTAAATATTCTTTCAATAAACTAATGCATGTATTTTTTTAAATTTTACTGATATTAATCTTTTTTATTACACAACGAGCTATATAAAAGCTTATTCCAATCTGTTTTTAACTATATTATAAAAGTAAAATATAATGTAACAGCCAAATACTTGGTGGTAGAGCTTTGTGCAAGCTCGTCTGGGTAGGTACCACCCACTCATCAGATATTCTACCGCAAAACAGCAGTACTTGCTATTGTTGTGTTCCGGTTTGAAAGGTGAGTGAGCCAGTGTAATTACAGGCACAAGGGACATAACATCTTAGTTCCCAAGGTTAGTGGCGCACTGGCGATGTAAGCGATGATTAACATTTCTTACAATGACATTGTCAATTTGGGCGTTGGTGACCACTTACCATCAGGTGGCCCAAATGCCCGTCCGCCAACCTATACAATAAAAAAAAAAAAAAAACATATAATTTGTTATTGTTTCACTTCAGTGCAAAAGCCTTCTCGCCTCTTGAGTTGAATTCTCTATTCGACTAAACTGCTCCTATGCTAGCTGGATTCTACCACAAATACACACACTTGTAGTAGAAAAACATATGGCAGAAAAAAAAAAAGTGAAAACGATTTGAATCAACAATCATCGGTTCACGCTGTCAAACCACTGAACCATTTCTATTCGTATAATTAAAATGATCAACAATCGATTAATATTATTAACTTACATGTATTTAATAAGTTATTGTAATTGAAATATAAATTATTAATACTTAAAATGTATTTAATAAACGTAATTATTCTTTATAGGTTATCCGACATCGGAGTCCTGGACGGCGTGACAAACAGAGAAAAGAAGAGAGAGGACATGCAACCGCTCATGCAAGATAATAATTCAGATTAGATTCTACTAGATATAAATATATGTGTATAATTAACTAAGCATAGTTTTGACCAATCAAAGGTATATTATAATTTTGATATGTATATGTAGTATATAGTTGTGAATAATCCCTTTGTTTGTTATTTTACTAGTAGTGTAGGGCTAATTAGACCCGCCTAGGCGGCTTTTAAAGCTAAACATATACTAATATAAAACGGATTTCCGGTAAAAATGTTAAATTTTAAATTCCACCATATCTTAAAACGTCTAATACCTTCTACTGGGCCAAAGTTTGATTGACTGATGTGACCACTTGCCACCAGGCTAACAATTTATGTTCTGCTATATCGCATTATCGTTTTCAATTTTTGATTGTGGTAGGTTTCAGCCTGTATTGGTGACAGCTATTCTACTGCCGAATATTGACGGTTCCGTTTTGAGTAGTGAGCGAGCCAGTGTAATTACAGACTACTAGGGAAATAAAATCTCATATCATGCGATTCGCGGCGCATATGCGACCGTTGTAGCGCAGACGAGTACGGGAGTCAGTCATTAAAAAAAAAAAATCAACAAAAAGTCAATAAATTAATTTCAGTAAAAAGATATGACTGAACTAATATTGCTAAGTCAGCACTTATATTGACTGAGAGGCGGTCCAAGGTTGTAAATATAATGTATTTAAGCTAATTCTTAAATCTCATTCATCCTAAAATAATATATTGAGAATTTAATAACTCTGAAATCGTAATCGACTACACGTATTCCATAATTACTAAAACTTTTTCTATTTAAACAAGAAATTAAATAAAGCTGATATTATTAAATATATTATATTAATATGTATATTAATGTAATAGACCTGATTTAAAAACTACTTATTTCATCAAACCTTAACCAGCTCAACCCTTACTTGCCACAACTCTGTAGAATTACGTACTTGCAACCATGGGGGTAGATTTGTACCCCAGTCATAAAAACTGTTATAAAAATGAGCTACTGAATATTTCGACTTGAAAATTGTTGTAGCACATATAGAAAGCATTTTTTTTTTTTTAAAAAGATTGTTTAATGAAAAATGCTAAAGCCAACAAAAGTGGAAAAATGACTATTTTCCTCAATAGGGCTGGGGTAGATTTGTACCCCAAGGTGGCCAATAAGGGTTAATATAAATAATGATTAATTCAATCTTAATATACTTAAATATTTCTTGATATATAATTTCCTTAATTATAAACGTTTTTAAGCGGGTGATTACTTAAAAAACGCCGTGTCTTCTCGTTTCGAATGTCAAATCAATAATGGCAGAAAGAGAGACATCAAACCCTTATTCTCCTATTGATATAAAGCAGTATACACACTGATGGGATAATCTTGAAAAAACATTAAAAATTGTAACATTCAAAAACATTTCTTGTTTAATTATTATCATATATTACGGAATAATGTGAAACGTGTTTTTTAATTATCTAAGCATTGTAATGAAAGGTTCTTCTTCTTTCTGCCCTTATCCCACAACGTGGCGTCGGCACAACATGTATTTTCCTTCAACTTCTTTCTCTCACTCGTCGTCTCATTACTTACCCCACTCATACACATATCGTTTATTACGCAACCCATACACACTTTCCTCGGCCTCCTCCGTTCCGTATATCCATCACATAGTAACATGCTTTTCATCCTCATCGCATACGCATACCACTAATCTATTACTCCGCAACTTTTCATCTATTGGTGCTACTGTCAGACTTCCTCTGGGGCCCAATTCTACTAACAATATGTTATTTTATCTCAATCGAATCGTAGCTTGATTCGTTTACCGTTCCGTTTTCATATTTTTTAATTTAATTATCGACTATTGGCATAAAAATTAACAATTAGGTTTGATGTTGACGTAACGGTAAATGTTAACATATTATCGATTCGGTTCCGATCCGAATAAATAAAGATCACTCAAAGTTGGATCGGAATCGAATCGGGAAAGTATCGTAATCGTTATAGATTAGTAGAATTTCGGCCCCTGATATACTCGTTTCTTATCTTGTCTATTCTAGTTACACATTCGCATCTCTGCCACATGCATTCGAAAGGTTGTAAAACAATAATCATTGACAATAATAATAAAACGTAACCTGTATCAGCGGTCGGATTGGTCTCGTGATGTTCTAGTTGCTAGTAATTAATCATTTTGTTATTGAATGCGTTAACGGATAGTCGCAGTTATTTTGATTGTTTGTGTATTTGTCATTACAAGTAATCTTTAAACACTCAGAGGTGTTGTTTGTATAGTTACAGTAACAGCCTGTGAATGTCCCGCTGCTGGGCTAAGACCTCTTCTCCTCTTTTTGAGGAGAAGTTTTGGAGCTTCTCCAATGCGGGCTGGTGGTATACACATGTGACAGAATTTCAGTGAAATTTGACACATGCAGGTTGTTTGGCTCACGATGTTTTCCTTCACCGTCAAGCACGAGTTGAATTATAATCACAAATTAAGCACATGCAATTCAGTGGTGCTTGCCCGGTTTGAACCCACGATCATCGGTTAAGATTCACGCGTTCTTACCACTGGACCATCTCTGCATTACATTTGTTTGGATAGAAAAAGAAAAAAAAAATACTTTTTTATATACATTTCTTATACGACATTAATTGTATTGTAATCGGTTTAAGAAAAAAAAGGATAAAAGGCGAGAATTGAATATGAATTTGTCGATAATGGTTAGCTTCGAACCATCTCATCAAAAAGGGGAAGAGGCCTTCGCCCAGCTGAGGGAAGGGACTGTTCATTTTTAAATATCGATTCTCGTGACTTTATTTTGATAGACTTAAATTCGTTTGTGTAATGCTAACCTTGTATGTACAAAAATATAAGGCGCATTGGTTGTATTTAATTTTAATTTATATCTATACGACAATAAAACTTTTTTTTAGATTCTAGGATAATATGAACGAGAATATTATATAGTGGACTTTAGACTCATAGTTAGTTTTTTTTAAATATTTTTATATTGTACGTTCATCTAGAATTCGTACGACATATCTTATTTGGGGTCATGCTATTATTACTTAATGTATGTGTAATTTTATCAGCGATCGGAATAAACGGTGCTTAGTGTATAAAATATACAGGGTTATTTGTAACACACCAGTGACCTTGCGAGCTACCACCATAAGCAACAACTTTTTTTCTACGACTTCGGACATAACTAAATACATGAAAAAATAATAATTTAGAAGCTTTTGTCGTACTGTTGTGTTATTTGTAGGTCTATGTTCCTTTCATAAACGAAAGGACGACGCGATGCTCGCGCGCGTTTTATCTTTGCGATGCGCGTTGATTTATAAAAATAAAATCTAACAAATTATCAAGAGTCGTAGAACAAAAGTTGTTGCTTATGGTGTTAGCTATCTAGTCCTGCGTGGTTGCTGGGTCGTTACAAGTAACCCTGTCATAAAATTTCAAAATTAATCATATAATTATACTACGTAGAAGAAATTAGATTATGTATTTCTTGTGTGAATTGCTTAGTAGCTACGTTTAAAGGTCTAAATTTCTAATATTACCCGCAGATCGGTACACTGCTGATCTATCATTTTGTTAAGGAGCATATCTGAGTTAGTATAAAAAAAGGTAAATATGACTCTTCATGTCGACGTACCGTTGATTATTTGGTACGATATTATAGGTGGTAGTTTGAAATTGAAATCATTCATTATATAACAAAATCATTGATATTTTTCTATTTCTCATGTTATTTATGTAAATTGTACCTCGAGTTAACGGAGAGGCAAGAACAAACAATGAAACGATTTTTAATAAGACGTTCTTAATTGCAAATTTAAAAATATCTTCGAATTTCGTCTTAAAAATAATTCCATCATTTAAGAAAATTTTAAAATTGTATTTATATTACAATTAATGTATAATATTAAATAACTTTTGTCCGTTTCCTTGATTGGGGGCTGCAGTCTCGCGACATGTCGAACATAACTCGATAACTTATATACTTATAATAACACTAACATAAATGTATTGACTATCATCACAGTATATAATGATGCGAGTATTTTTACTAGTAATTTCAAAATTAACGGCCTTTCTTATGAACGTTATTTAGCGACTGATTAGTTATATAATGTTGTCCTCTTCTTTCGAATGTCAAATCAATAATAACAGAAAGAGATAAATCTGTTTTAAACTAAACAGCCGCTAACTAATGTAAGCAGCATATTTTTTTTGTCACTTCGCATGCTTATTTAATTTTAATAAGTCGTTCTTAAGAATTAAATTAATTTAATTACTTATATAATTAATTGTTGTTTTATTTAAAATCAATAATAATTTTTATTAAAATCTCTTTTGATAATATTGTTAAATTTAAATGAATATTTTGTTTGATATGTACATATTATATTATTTAATATGGTACAAAATAAATATAATTTAAGGACAAACATTTTATTATTTTTTATGTATAATTATACATATATCGATATGAGCAACAAATTAAATAAATATGAATGAAATACACAATATAAACAATAGTAGTGTTATATGTTGACGGAAAAAAGATTTCTTCTCTAACATACGTTTGAAATCAGTTTCTGTGGTCTTAGCTGGCGTTAGCGCCAAGCCGCATCACAAAGAGATATCCTGGCTTCTAAGTCCATATCGCACACGCATCGTACTAAGACTCTGTTTTATTTTTATCATGGAACTCTTACATGTATAATTCAAATCTGCCTCGACTGCCTCGTTGGTCTAGTGGCTAGATATAAGGCCGCAGACCCGGTGGTCCTGGGTTCAATTCCCAGGTCGGGCCAATAAATAGTTACTGGGTTTTTCTGTCAGAAAAATCTCACTTGCAGCCCGGAGTCTGGAAATTGGAAGTGTGTATACTCCCGTGCCTCGGAAAGCACGTAAAGCCGTTGGTCCTGCGCCTGAACTCTTTCCGGTCGTGTCGGATTGCCGTCCCATCGGAGATTATGAGAGCTAGGGAATAGTGAGTGCACCTGTGTTCGCGCACACACTTCTGCACTATAATATCTCCTGCGCAGTTGGCTAATCTCTCTTGAGATTGGCCGCCGTGGCCGAAATCGGTCTGGAGGACGTAATTTTAATTCAAATCACAATTTTTGAATTTACGAAGTGATCTAGGGCCAGAGTTCAAACGGTAACAATACCCTTCACTTTTTCAGTATTCTTATTCAGATCGACAGACGCTTGACTCAACATTATCGCTGCCAAGTTCTCTGGACTATCGAACGAATCAAATTGAGCGATAAACTCAAAAATAGCCTAAATGAACCATAACATGAATACGACCTTCCTCAAGCAGGTCTACTATTTTGCTGATATCGTCTTATCAAGTATTTTTTACAAATATATACCCAAAAAAGAAAAAAGATCTACATACCATGTACATAGATTATAAAAAAGCTTTCGAGCATATTCCAAGGTAACGCTCTAAGCCGTCTTTGGTTCTGCTCTCATCCCAATCTCCAATTCATTAATTACAAAGCACGAAGGATACCAGTTACACATACCCACAGACAGACAAAATATTACATTAAATTATTTGATGAGAGATAGAGCTATTTCACAGAAAATGGTGCACAAATCGAGCCATTAGATGAAAATGAAACTTACAAATACTTAGGTTATGATCAATCAAAGCAAATTATAAAAAGGAAACAAAAATAAAAGTTACGCAAGAATTTAGACATAGAATTAACTCTATAATAAAACTTATTTAATTTAAAGATTGAAAAATTTAATCAATAAAAATAATAATAATAATAAATAATTTATTTCGACCATCAAGGATCATATACAATACAAAAAGACAAAAATTACAACAACAATATTTGACAGATTATATTAAATGAAATCAACTTAACTCACGTTACCTCACGTTACGTCAAGTCCACGGTCGTATACACAGGTCTTGCAACTGAGTCCAATTTCAGTGGTGAGAGATGAGGTGCGAGTGTGTAACAACTGCTAATTCGCAATACCATCCGCTTGAGGTACTACGTCGCTGCTATCGAAGCTGATATTTTTCTCTCCCAAGTATTGTGTTATTTAATCATTGTTATATCGTTTTGTTGAGTTTTGCGGATTTTTGTTATTTTTGTTTTGTTATTTAACTGTTTTGTTTGGATTTGAAAAAAAAATCGGGATAATTATTATGCGAATTGTCATGCCTCTGGCAACGTCAATATGTTAACGTACCCTGCTACTGAAGTTGCAAGACTTGTGTATACGACCGTGGACGTGACCTGATGTGACGTGATGTGTCGTCGCATGACTTGACCACGGTCGTATACACAGGTCTTGCAACTTCAGTATGGGGTACGTTGACATATTGAGCTGTTACGTTCAATTTACGGCCGCCAGAGGTATGACGATACGTTCGTGCTGGATACAGATACTCAAAAAAATATTGTACATGGAAGATAAAATTATACTATTTGTCCAAAATTATATCACGTTTGACGTTTATGTGGCCGATGCTCACGCTTTTAGATTAGATGTAATATACATATATAATAAGCACAACACGGGTTGTTTTATTGTGCGCTAAAGTAAAATTCGTTATCGTACAGTTCATAGTATTTTAAATATTTTTACCGGATTTTTTTTTAATAAATACATTGACGATTGATTTTTTTTTTCGCACTAAAGCAATATTCGTTATGGACAATTTTAGAAGATATATATGGAAAACGGAAGGAATAAAAAATAATTTATTATAATTTATTAATCCGACCCATGTTGACAAAAGAGGTTCTGTTCGTTCGCGTAATAATTATCCCGAAATCTTTTTCAAATCCAAGCTAAACAGTTAAATAACAAAACAAAAATACCAACAAATCCGCAAAACTCTACAAAACGATATAACAATAACACAATACTTGGGAGTGAAAAATATACGCCGCATGTCACTCAACGAGGCGATAACAGCGACCTACAGCGGGTGAAAATGCGAAATAGAAGTTGTAACACGCTCGCTCTTATCTCTCACCACTGAAATTGGACTAGGTTGCAAGACCTGTGTATACGACCGTGGTCACGTCACGTCTGGTCACGTCAAGTCAGGTCCTTCACATGTTTTACCTATCGTTCATCGTTATTGAGATATCGATCGAAAAAACCATAAACTTAGGTAGTGAAATTTGTTTTTACTATTTTATTTCTTCTCGTGATAGATATTGAAAAAATGTCTTCCCCTTTCCTGTAGATGCTAAATAGTTAAGTTTTCCAAGCTCCCCCACGTAATATCCAAAATTTAGCCTTCTCGATTCACATGCATTTCTAAGTATATGTATAATGACTAGACTAAAAGTACTTATTATATTATTCGTTTTTCTTTTTCATATTATAACGCCATTGTATAGCCGTTTTTCACTAACGATAACGGTATTGTGTCATATTTGATTCCTACTCACTAAAACATATTCGTTGCCGCGTCACAATCCTTCAGCGTCGGCTGTGGGGCATCTCGCTTCGTGCCACATGGTAGTCGCTTTGGGTCCGTCCTTACACAGATTCGCCAAAACAACCGCGATCGGTCATTACCAGTCTAAGTCGGAACATGTCCCGTTGCTGTCACCTTATCCAGGTTTCGAAGGCAACGAACGTTCCTCGAGGAGTCGGTCGCGTCGTTAACGCGTTCTTCTTAAACACACTTAAGCTGTTCTGATGGACGATGACGTTCTGATGGTCTGCCATCAGAACCTCGCCTGTAGAGCCTCGCATCCATATCTTCCATAAATGCAAGGGCGGAAAGCGCGCAAGTGTATGACCGCCTTCTAAGGATACCGTGCGATATCACCACATTATAATTCATGAAATCAAACGGGTGCCATATAGAAGGCCATCTATCGCACAACACCAGCTTAAAAGCAGCACATTTAATTATTTTCTTCTCTTGGACTATAAGGTCCTCCAGACCGATTTCGGCCACGGCGGCCAATCTCAAGAGAGATTAGCCAACTGCGCAGGAGATATTATAGTGCACAAGTGTGTGCGTAAACACAGGTGCACTCTCTTTTCCTTAGCTCTCATAATCCGATGGGACGGCAATCCGACACGACCGGAAAGAGTTCAGGTGCAGGACCAACGGCTTAACGTGCTTTCCGAGGCACGGGAGTGTTCACACTTCCACCTTCCAGACTCCGGGCTGCTACTGAGAATTTTCTGACAGAAAAACTCAATAACTATTTATTGGCCCGACCTGGGAATTGAACCCAGGACCACCGGGTCAGCAGCCTAATATCTAGCCACTAGACCAACGAGGCAGTCAGTCTTGGACTATATAATTACTATGTCCAATGACAAAGAATCAAGACAAGCGCCATTTTAACACTTGTTCAAAATGTTAATTATCTTTCTAATTTTATATAAATATTTATTATGACATACTACATACTTTATTTTGCATTCATTCACCAAAATAATAATATGTACTTCTTTCAAGTACATACAAAAATCTAATATTTTTTCCAATCAAATCTGAAAAATCAGTCATTGATTTCTGATCGCAAGCCCTTAGCAAAAAATATCCTTATGTTTATAAAAATATTCGACGCGTGTAGAAGCTGAATCGACGCCTATCGGAATTAAAGGTTAGATGTTGCTGTAACTCCGCTAGAAGGTCATCGTATGATGATCTTGGGTATCACTATAAATAATATATCAAGAGACGCTATCGTAGGCCTTAAAGGTTGACGGTGCGTTCGACGCCGTTTGTCATGATTAATATAAACTTATAATAAAGAGTTATATTTATAAGGCGTCCTTAAAATTATTAAGGCCAAGTGCAATCTTTAATTAATTTTAAAACAATGTTATTATAAACAAATAATAGGTAACAATATTCTAGTAGCAGTTTTGCTTTATACTTTGATACGATTGTTGAATTTTCTATTTCAAGATATGAAAGTCATTATTTCGTTTTATTTTTAATTTGTTTTAGAAAAAGAGACGGGCAACCATGAGCGTCCCGATAATCATCTTAGCAATGTATGAAAAATAAAATACAGGTTCAATATATGGCGATATTTATTACCTGTGCCTGTTATTTTACTGACTCATTCACCCTTCAAAGAGGCACATTACTGAATTTGGAATAACCGTTCAGTGGATGGAAGCCACGAACACGGGCCAAAGTCGAAACCTAGCGTTGGTAAAACCCACGTATTGGTTTCATGAGAACACAAATCTTATTCAAAGGAAACTTGGGTCTTCTACTTCTCAGCAATATTATAAAACTTTTGAAATATTCGAATAAAGAATAACTGACTATTTGATACCCTTGCATCGTTGTTTCTTTAACGTTTTCTGATATTTTATTGTAATGGCAGATTTTTGGCATTGATCCAAACATTCCAATCTGCCGTATATAGTCTTCGATGAAAATTCTTTCGGGGTTTTATTATGCGTATTTTTTTTTGTAGGTATTTACTAAGTAAACATCAAATATAAAGTGAACAATTAAGTATTTAAAGGGTTTTAATATGTGACTTGGTTAAAAATAAAATATAATAGGCAGTAATTTTGAAGTAGATATAAGCTCAAAAACGTTGAATTTTTAATAATCCTAACTAGTAATTTAAAGACACATATCACAGGGTTAATAAGTGAGAGTGGCCCTTGTCATAAATTATTGAAATGAAATTATTAAGACCCGTTGATTAGATTGGCGTGTCGCCACGGACACGTGGCGCGGAGCGTCAGGAAGCTCAACGCGACGTAAACATGCCTATTTGCACGACTGATCTTGGCCAGATCTTGACCCATTAACACGGGAACCGATGTCAGAGCAGTGTCGCTTTATATATTTTTAGCTGGTAGGCGGGAGCGGGGTTTTCGTTGAGTGAAGCGGTGAGCGGTACGTCAAACGCCGTACGCGTAGCATTCGGCAGGCTCGCCGCGCGGTCGGGTCATGCACACGAGAAAATGACAACTCGAGGGATTCGACGGAAGAAATCATCACTGTCCGAAGTGAAAGTGGCAGTGGTCGGTGCACCATCGGTCGGCAAAAGCGGTATGTGTGCGACGAATGTGAGCGTAAGAGACACTTGTGGTATTGTTTTTCAGCTTGTAAAAAAAATATAATTCAAAAATTAAAGATATTTTTGTAAGCTACTTATGCAAAAAGTAAGCATTGCTGTTCTTCCCATTTTTTTTGTTGGAGAACTAAGAGTAGCACGTTTTACAATAATTAAAATCTTATAATATATCATATATCGTTATAATTTAATTTCATTTGGGTACCTAACGTAAAATCTATAAAGGTTTAGTCGTACTATTATTACTTCCTGTTTCGATAGGCTTATATAGTTATTAAAATAATTTATCATAGGATAATAGAAGTTAAGGTACTTTTCGCCTATCTTACTCATTAATGAAACATACATACTGGACATATTTTGTTTGCATATGTGTCGATTAAGACAGAGCGAATTGCGATTCATTTTGTCATTTTAATAAAAATATATTACTTATCCAAAATTGTTTGTCAATTTTAACTTGCAACGCGAATTTATCGTGCTTGTAAATGTGTAGAATGTTAATTATAATTATAAGAATGTATCTACTTAACTCGGAATTAAATATTGAATACATAATTATATTATATAAATACAATATCTGTATTATATATATTTTTAGACACAAAAGTAATAAATGTAAACGAATAAGAGGCGATTGCGGAAATATTCAATGGGTACTTGCTGGAAAATCATTATGTATTTCAATAAAAACACAAGTCGTAATATGTCGTAGATAAAATAGTTTAATAACATCACAAAAGGACATGTTAAATATATCGACATGATAATTGCTAGAATTCAGTTTGGTTTCGTCTAATTTTGGCGCCAACATTGTTATTGGCTTGCGGCGCCATGTACCTTTGATATGTATTTGGGTCAATGAGCATAATTCAATGCACTTTATACTTTTGTGTAGTTAAAAAGTGTTTTCGCAAAAAATAAAATCAAAATGGTATATTTATATATATTTATTGACTATGTTGTTACTTCTTATTGAATAGCTGATTGCTAAAATGTTACCTGATTGCTTTGGCACATTCTGTATTTAATATAAGTACTTACTACAATTATTTACTACCCTCAGTCGGTGTTTACGTTACCTGACTTTTTCGTAGTTTACTTTTTTTTCAGTAATGATCGGTCCATGAGAGCTGTGAATTTATTACGAAATAAGCCTGATGATGAGTTGATACAAAACAAATAATATTTTCTGTCATCCTAATGGCGTGCATTGACATTGACTAACTTAATGTTATGTTTATATACATTTTTTTTTGTTAGCCAGTGTTCGGAAAACATGGAGTGATTCACCGTCTTATTTATTTATGCTTGATAATATTACTTTTAATTTATGAACAAAATATATGTCATAATAAAAACAAAAACCCTTCTCTGTGTGTAAACAATAATTCTTTCGCTTGAATATACCTTAAGCGTCGACAACTCAATGACAATCGGGCTATTTGGCGACAGTTACGCAGATAGGATTCTGAGGCTAATAAATACTTAACGTTTAATATTAGTTATATTTTTCACTTAAATGGATGTCGCTCTTGTCTTTGTTTTAAATAAGTAGAAAAAAATTAATGTTTATTCAAAATTCATTTCAACCAGAGTCAAATTGAACTTGTAACATTAAACATTCTACTTGAAGTAAAATATCGTTGTAATATTTACTATAAAAATTATTTATAAAATACGACTTATAAGAATATCTGAATTGGTACAATTATATAGTTAGATAGACAAGACAATGACGTGCTTATAAGATCGCCCTCTAGTGAGCTAAAAATATGTTTGGAAATATGTTAACTATTTCTGTTTATGCTGAGCCGATCGAAACAATATCTTAGATCATTACGTCAACTGGTCGTCTGATTATCGATACGAAACATCTGAACATTAATTCATTTGTTATGATAAAAATAAGCGATATGCCTACATACATAGCTTATTGCGTTATTTTTACAATTTAATCTACGTCTTATTTCTTGGCGTTGTTTGTTACGTGTTTTTATAAATTTATTTACAATCACTACATATTGTAGTGATTGTAAATGGAAAAAGTTAAAGTATGAAAACGCGTCAATACGGCATAATAAGTAGTTTTTATTTCTGGAGAGCTAATTCACTAAGCACTTATATCGGAGCATTGCAACAGGCCAACAGCTGAACTCAATTGCGCCTATCAGAATCATTTCTCTCAAAATAAAGCACTTTACGGGATTTTGAATTTGGACAATAAGTTTTTTTAATTTGGATTATTCATTTTATAATTTGCAAGGTTTTTAGTTAAGACTGTCCAACGTTGTGACAGTACAATTAAATTGTTATATTAGATTTATGTGTATAAAGATAGTCATATCGAAATATTTTGATATAATTACTAAAGACAAACTTATAAAATTATTTTTTCTCAGAATGTAGAGATCGCTCTTAATTATGGTGGTAATGGGGATTGAAACGTCACTTCTTAAGCACGATAGGGGGAGGGGTACTTTTGGCTTTGACAACAATTAGGAACAAACGCCTAACGTTAAGGGTGTCAAATGTACACAGGGGTCGAACTCTACTAATCTACGATTACGATACTTTCCCGATTAAATTCCAATCCAACTTTGACTACTCTATATTTATTCGGATCGGAACCGAACCGATTTGATACATACATACATACATTTGATTTGATTTATATATACCGTTATGTCAAAACCAAACTTAATTGTAAACTTTTAGGCCAATAGTCGATAATTAAATTGAAGAGCTGGAAAACGAATAAACGGCAACGATACCGTTTTGATTCGATTGCCATAAGGTGACAATTTGTTAGTAGAATTGACCCCAGGTTTAGGAACGGTCTTGTCATTTGTTTCTATCCGAATTCAAAAAGAGATTCAAGAAAGGTTTTCTGATTATGAACTGATTTTGATAGTTCTGTTTTTGTAGAAGTTGTAAGTTCATCCCTGGGAATGGAATTTACATTCTCGTTTCTCGTTATACCTATTGTTAATCGATTTTATTGAATAAATTTTTAGCTTATCTAGGTTGACATAAAAATATCAAATAAAAAATTGTCACCTTTTATCAAAGAATACAGAGGACAATCAAGCTCAAAACGACTTATTTTTATTGATTTTTTTACTAAAATTAATTTAATTGTAAAATAATATCGTAATGGAATAAGTATGTTGTAATGCAAGAAATTTACTACTCTAATACGTGAAATATATCATTTAACACTTTCAGGGTTGTAAACTTTGAGTGCTGAATGACGAAGGTCGTTAAAAATAATTTAAAACTATTAATATGAATTTCTTGAACTACTTATCTTTTACAATAATTTATCGCGTTATCTTATTATTGTGATATTTAGTATATTTCCAATTTCGTAGCAACATAATACTTAATGATTTCTTGTAACGCGTCGGATTGATACTCTGTCGTGATATAAGTTTATTGATTTTAAATTACATAATTTGATTTTCCCTCATTTAATAAATACTTAAAGGGATACTATTTTCGATATTTATATATTTCTCTTTACGTTTTTAAATACATATCATAATCGTCAAAATATAGAAGAAATACAAATATTTTATTTTTCGACTTAAAACGTATTTAAAATGTAGATTTTAATTGATTATATTACTGTAAGCTTGTCACACAAAAAAGTTCTTCAACCTCCTTTATGAAACTCTGTCTAATCAAAGATTAAAAAGCGATTTTAATTTTTAAATTCAATCAACAATTTTTTATAATAATGGCAATCCCCATTTTAAGGAATTTACTAATATTATTTTAGTAATTTACCCCTCCAATTAAACAAAGTTTATGATGGGAATTGTAACAATAGCCCAAGGTTCGAACCTGGGACTTGGTGCGGGTCGTAAGCTGTAGCGCTATTGGTCCTTATATGGTTTTGTATTAGGTCCTTACATATGAAATTAGTGTTTTGTCGTACTGACCACTTTGATCTAAAATATCTCCTCTTTGGTTCAGAATTCCAAAATCAAATTTATAAATTCATTTAGCTGGTACATTTTAGTTTTGAAATCAGTCATTCATTTGTTTTTTCTTCATTATTTTTTTCTTTGGCGTCGCTTATTACCGCACAATGGAAAACATGAAATATCGGTATAATTACGAGTACGAGTTCTACCGTGGCACCAGTGCTGCAGAAACAGCTCGAAGGATTAATTATGTGTACGACGCTGGTGTCGCAAAAGAACGAAACGAAAGCACGGTACGTTTTTGGTTTCAACGTTTTCGTTCTGGAAATTTCGACCTTCAGAACCAACCCCGTGGACGGCCAGAGACCAAAGTGAAAAATGAAGAATTAAAGGCTATTATGGAAGCGGATCCATCACAAAGCACTTCAGAGATAGCTGCAGGCTTCGGGATAAGTGATAAAACTGTATTAATCCACTTGAAGCAATTCGGGAAAATAAAAAAACTTGAACGACCTCATGAATTGAGTGAATCGAACTTGCAAACACGCGTTGACTGTTGTTGTTGTTACTTTGCTCAACCGACACAATAATGAAGGGATTTTAAATCGAATAATTACTTGTGATGAAAAGTGGATACTGTACGATAATCGGAATCGCTCGTCGCAATGGTTGAACCCTGGAGACCCAGCCAAATCCTGCCCTAAATGAAAATTGACTCAGAAAAAGTTACTTGTGAGTGTTTGGTGGACCAACGCCGGTGTCGTTCATTACAGCTTTCTAAAATCTGGCCAAACGATTACGGCAGCTATCTATTGTCAGCAACTGCAAACCATGAAGGAAGAACTAGCTGCTAAACAACCGAGATTGGTCAATCACTCTAGGCCACTGCTGCTTCACGACAACGCAAGACCACACACTGCACAACAAACAACCACTAAGTTAGATGAGCTACAGTTGGAATGTCTGCGACATCCACCGTACTCCCCGGACCTTGCCCCAACAGATTACCATTTTTTCATCAACAACTTCTTACAAGGAAAAAAATTTAACTCGGATGCGGCAGTCCAAACCGCCTTCAAAGAGTTTATTGCTTCTCGCCCGCATGGTTTTTTTAGTAAAGGGAACTACCTATGAGATGGCAAAAGTGCATAGATAACAACGGTGCATACTTTGACTAATTAAATATCTTTTACAAAAAAAAAATTGACTTTATATTCCTCCCGTACAAAACGCCAATTTCATATGTAAGGAACTAATATTACCTTTATATATTTGTTTTTGTATTTTTAATAACAGTAGGTAGGTATTTATTATAAAATTCATTCTTTTGATTGAGATTGCTTATATTTAAGTAATTAACTTACTTAATACAAAACACATCTACAATAGGTATTCACGTTCAATAGTTTGGCGTGGTTTGGCGCTCAAAAATTCGGCATAGGTCCTACGTCGTATAGTTTGCTAGAAATGGCATTAGTTGAGTTCGGTAGGTCTCTACATTTTTAAGTCCTGGGAAACTAGTCATCCCAGAGACAATTCTAATGGTGTAACTAGCATTTTCAGGCCCCAATACAAAAACTTTCGTTTTTCATACTATACAAAGAGGGGCCTCGACGAGACTTGAGATTTGAAAATGAACGTGGACATTAAAGTATTTAATCGCCTGTGCGAAATTAAATTAACACGACACGTTTTTCTTGTGGTTTCCTATCGATGAAGAAGTTTTAAAATAAAGGAATCGTTATTGTCTCGCTGGGCATTAGGGGCCCCATGGAAACATTATCAAAGCTACGCCACTGCTACATCAAGCGTCCCGGGACATTAATTTTTGATAGATGTAACAATTAGATTTATATACATTAGATTTTTTTATTAATACGACCAACATTTATCGAATATAATATCTAATTAAAATATTATGATCATAGAAGTAAGGAATTCGTATGTTTAATTCTCGACATCGGACATTAAAAGGACTCTAGAATACAAAAGTGATCGAATGAAACTTATTATAACCATTTGTATTCTGGATTTAGTAGTTTGTGACACGAGACGATACCAAACAAGGATACATCTGTGTATGTAGTAAGCGCATACATTTTAAATTTCATAATTCGTTTAGATCTATATCGTCGTAACTAAAACCCTCGCTAAATTATTTAGTTTGTCATTCGTTTCCCTTTGATCTCGATAACTTTGCTATAAAAGTGTAACAATTATCGTCGCGATTGCCTCCGCAACGATTAATGTATGTTTTTATTCGTAAAATTTTCTTTGAGATATTTTAATGAGAAATTTTTGTTTCAATCTCTTCACTTCGAGTTGGATAAATATTTGGGTGTTCCGTTCAAAGCGTGAAATATAGCACGTGTTTCTCGTGACGGTTTGACAGGCTTCTGTGTGAGTTGATTGTTAAGATTCGTCAGTCTATCTGTCTACCCGATAGTTGTACATAATGCGTTGTTTTAACATTTGATAAATGTAATGGGTCATTAGGCGAGATTTCTCAGTAATGACTGTTTTGAATTCGCGTTGTTTTAATGTTTTAAACATGTTTTACGAACGTGTTAAAATATTTTTTTGGTAAAATTTTGCTATTTTTTGTCATGATTTTTTATCTTATAAAATTATTACGAGGTCATGTCTGTTAATAAAATACTTATTACTAGGGTGAAATAATTGGTTTTTAGTTTGTATTTGGAAAAGTTAAATCGTGAGTAAGGGGAGGCGCAAGATGGGGTACTTAACGTTTGAACCTCAATTAATCATGTTTGGTAATCGGTCTTCTATGATTCAAGTAACTAGAAACATAGGTTATGTAATTAAATACAAAATTCTCAAAAAGTTGAAAAAGTCAGATCTCCCCATCTTGCGCCCTCCCTCGGGCTTGCAAAAGTTTATTTATTTTTGCTGACAAAATTCGCCACTAAACGTCGCATCTTCCTCTTCATCATCTATACCAGCACAGCTGCAGTGAGCCCATTTGCCGCATTCAGCGCATGCAGCCCAGCTTTCATTTGACTCAAAATAACAACCATTACAATACAAACATCTGTGTTTCCAACTTTAACTGCTCTTTCTTTCTGCTTTAAGATATGTAAACCAAAGAAAACGTCTTTGGTTTACATATCTTCTAATCTTTTATATCAGCATATGGAGTCATAATTGCGGTTTTTTCTCGTTTTCTAATAGCGCGATAAGCTTTGCGTGTTAAGGGCAAGGTGCATGGAAAGGGCATGATTTCCTGTAGTTGTATGGGGTACCCCATACACCGTCTTGCCCTTCTATGTCTAATTAAATTTAATAATTGACCTCAAAAAACAACTTTCCGCACAAAAATAAACAAGTGCTTACCTGCAAGTGTGATTGTTGACGCATGTAAATAACCTTATTTGTATTTTGAAATGTTGTTGGAAACAATACAATCACGTCACAACTAAAGTGAAAAAATCCTAAGCAAATCACTAAAAACAGTTTTTTTTTTACAATAAGTCATGGGGTATTGTTGCCCTATGACATTTCTGATTAATAACCGTCATGGCAAAAATGTGTTATGAGCAAAAATAATCATAATTGGTCAATTGGTTTCTGAGGTAAGGCAGGTACACCGTCTTACCAGCCACCCTGTCTTGCCCCTCCTTCCCCTATAAAGATTGTATAATGTATGACCGAACGAAGCTGATGCATTCATATCGTAATATGATTTGTAAATTGCTGTTAAAAATGAATAATACCTATTAATACTATACCTGGGCAAATGAGCTTCGTTCGGCTTTATTTTGTATTTTTTGTGAAATAATTCATTTCAGGAATGACACCTACATTACCTACATAGTTAAACTTAAAATGCAAAACCATATCCAAATACAAAATTAGAGCCAAATCGTTAGAGATGTTTCCGAGATACATAAAGTAAATAAATATGTAGATATGAGCCATAATTTAATTTAATTTTTTTTTTGACGTTCTATGCAGTGTTTTGTATTTTGTTATATAATCGTTAAATACAGAATTTAATTAAAAAAATGGATATTGCAATAGTGACGACAACATCAGAGATGCCAATAACCTGATATTTGGCTAACCACGCTGGAGTAACGCCAGATTAATATTGATTATATAAACCATTAAAATAAAAAAATCGATTACATTATTTATAAAAATCTTAATTTATTATTAATACAATTTTCTATCTATTATGGCTTAAAGGGCATAAAGGGCGAAATTTGATTTATTTAATTAAATGTGTAAACAGTTTTAATATAATAAGCAACAATAATTCTTCAGTATATATTATCTATATATATAAAAATCTCGGGTCACAGTTTTAGTGTTTATACTCCTCCGAAACGGCTTGACCGATTTTGATGAAATTTTATGTTTATTCTGTAGGTATGAGAATAGGTTTATAACTAATTTTATACCCCTAACTGTTAAGTGGTTCATCCCAAAAATTTTTTTTAATATTTTGGACAAATTTTATTTTTGGACTTTTAATTTGTTTTTTTTTAATATGTGGCTTTAAAAAATACATACAACCCAAAATTTTCTATCATCAACCCCTATTTTTTAAAACTGATATTAGTAATTCAATCATTTTCAACCTCGGTCGATAACTGGATCAATTAACACTTGATCAGTTATCCCCGTCAGGGGTCTATTGGTGTCACTTCTCTCCATATAAGCAGCATAGAGTAGGGGTTCTTACACAGTTTTTGGAAAAATTTCGGCCATTATTATTGTTTGTACATCGATCGCTGTAGTGACGTTTACATTTATCATTTTATCATTTCCGTGTAATTCTCAACTAAATTTATTATAAATTTGTAGTGCTGTAATTATTATTATTATTAATATTAAGAGTATTTCTACTGTATTATTCTTAAGGAAAATATTGTAAAAGGTAAGTTAAATAACAAAAATGTGTGTGTACTTATGTACATGCGTAACAAATAACTTTTTCAAAAAGGTCTATATCATAGTGTGGGACCATTGTACGATGAGCATGAGCACGTAGAAACCGTAGACAGAACCTAAAAATATAATAAAAAATGTGCGATCGGGGGACGCCCGGGAAGAACGACGTTCTTTGCGATATATTTTTTTAACTTAAAACGTGTTTTAAAATGTAGATTTTTAATGATTATATTTCTGTATATTTGTCACTCCCGTGCCACGAAAGGCACGTAAAGACGTTGGTCCTGCCTTTTACCTGAACTTTTACCGTTCGCATCGGTTTACCGTCCTATCGGATTATGAGAGTGCACCTGTGTTTACGCACACACTTTTGCACTGTAATACGTATAAGTTGGCAAATCTTTCTTGAGATTGGCCATCGCGGTCGAAATCGGTCAGGAGGTAATTATTCTTCTGAGTGTGCTGCATGGGGTCTCAGAGATATACCCTGGCGGCGATAGTCGGTGCAGATCTCTCGCTGCCGAGCGTGATTAACGCCATGCCATGAAATGGTCTCCTTCTGTACTCCCTCCCCTTTCACATGTGTATATTTTATGTTATTTTTATTATGGTTTCAATGCAAAAATGTAAAGTAATAATTTAAATTGATAAATTTCATTTAATACTTTATAAAAATAGTAATTTATTCTTATAAAAAAAAATATATAAATCCTTATTTTTCCCGTACGAAGTCGGGACGGGCAGCTAGTATTTATATACATATTTATAATATAATACATTATATGGCTAATTAGACTATAAGTCCCTACTCTACTGTACTGAATCTTGGTATAAGTTTCATTCGAATCAGTTCATCAATTTTGGCGTGATTGAATAGCAAATACATCGATGTCTCGCAGTGAATATTTTTAATTTTTTGTTTTTTTAGTTAATTAGAGACTAATAAAAAATAATAAAATAACGTGAATGCTTTTTATATTTCTAAATTATTTATGTAATGGAAACAATGAGTTGTATTACTCTTTGTCATTCGGAAATTCTTTGTATTATTAATTAATTAACGTTATCGAGGCTATTCTGTTGTGCGTTGTGTTCTCCAGTAATTGCTATATTTGAACACTATCTGGTAAGATATCTATTACTATCTTGTTTTTTGTATTTATAACTGTTGGTTCTATATCGTATTATACATCACATTTATACAACAATTTATTTCTATACGTAACAAAATATAATATAGTTCTTATCGCTAAAATAGGGTTGTCTTAAGATAAACTTTGGGCATAGATATGACTCGACGGCTTGTACACCTTACTCGCTAACATAGTATTGCAAATAAGTTTATTTAAATGAATAATAAAGTATTAATTTAAACGCCATCGACGCGGGAGAAAGCTTATCAACAAATCTGTTGTTTTTTTTAAATGATGAATGAAATTTGCAAAGCTTTTACTCAGAGTTATATATAAAATTATAATCAACATATGAATTATATATATCACTAAAATGAAAAGTTTTGTATTAGTGGCAGAATAGGGTAATCACAGCTGAACGAATAAATATGTATGACCTTTTGTAAATAAGATTATCAACGATTTTGACAAGCAAATCTCGAGTTTCGGCCATAAAGTCCCGGGTCATGAGATATAAGATGTTCTAGGACCCCAGACGTATTTGCGGAAATGGTTCGTGACGTGACGTGAAATAAATCACTCGGTTTTGATACGATGAGGTATTTTTTTATGTGCAAACAAGCAGGAGGCTCACCTGATGGAAAGTGACTACCACCGCCCATGGACATCTGCAACACCCGAGGGTTTGCAAGTGCGTTGCCGGCCTTTAAATATACTGTTGATGTAAAAAAGAAGTGTCGTGGTAGCACTTTTTGCAATCTCGTCTGGGTAGGTACCACCCACTCATTGAGCCAGTGTAATTACAGGCACAAGGGACATAAGCGATGGTTAACATTTCTTACAATGCTAATGTCTATGGGCGTTGGTGACCACTTACCATCAGGTGGCCGATATGATCGTCTGCCTATCTATTCAATAAAAAAAATGCACGTAGAATAGCTTCACTGCTCTAAGAAAGGACAGCATATGTTAGTCAGGTTCAGGCCAGCGAATCACGCCCAAATGTTCAATAGCATCAACTTTAACAATACTTAGCCCAAGAACTGTAATAAAATTTCTTTTTTTATAATTTAGTTGTAAGTTCTTGATGTTGCACCAATTTTGAATCACGTTCAGATCGAATTGAACTATTTTTACATGATTCGGTTAATTTATCGTTCGGTAGACTTAAATGATAGCATATTTGGTAATTTTATTCCAAGTATTGTTATAAATATGAAGTTTGCATAGTTCTAGTCACTTTTGTACATTTCGCTGTGGCCAGTGATTCATTTTCACCTCGAATTTATTAAGTCTTACATCCATCCAAATATAAGCGCAGTTCCACTAAGCTCTAAACAATAATACAGCACGCTGGCAGGAAATCCTATTACAATGTATCCATGCACTTATAAACGTCAGTTGCACTGAATTACTTATTGTACCGATTTGCATATAGAGTAGCATAAATTTATTTGGCAGACCCCACCGGAAAGAGCTAACGACAATCTCTCATAGCATTACATAATTCTTGGTGCTCTATATTTCGATGCACACGAATATTTACAAAGATCTAACTATTCAGCTTAAGAACGATATATGATTAACAATTAAAGGTTATTTAGGTATAATAATTGTAAAGGTTGATTTTCAATTACTATTTTGAAAGCATTAGTCCGGTGTAAGTATTTCATATTTACATAATTTAGTTTTACAACAGCTGTTTATAATATTTTCATATAAACCAAGCAGCTATTACGAAATTTTATAGCGGTAAAAACATATAAAGTTTTGATACTCAAATAAAAACAATGCTATTACATATTAAAATGTTGCCTGAAGAATGATAAAAATCAAGTTTATTAAAAAATATTGATCGATGTTGTTTTTTTAAATTTAATGAAACCTTCTTTTTCATTTATGACTAAGCACACGTTTAAGTTTATTGTGACAATAAATAACGTACATTACCACCGCTTGGACTACGAGATTCGAGTAAGTACCTACATACTGTACAAATAATAAAATTGGCGGGAAGTTATGTCACATCAGTACTTTAACAATATACATATTTTACACTAATAAAGATAACAGACTTCGTAACAAGGACTGATATATATCGGCCTTAGTTATAAACGGAATATATAAAGTTATAGAGCAAGTGATGAAACAATGCCGTGCCTTCTTTCGAATTATAAATTAATAATGACAGAAAGTGCAAAATCAGTTTCACTACTCACCCGCTAATTAACGTTTGTATGTGAGGCCGTATATAACGAATGTATTCAATATTCGCATATTAAGGATATCTTGTAAACTAAAATATTTAAGATAATAGTCAAATTTTAAAACAACAAATTTTAATATTCAGGCAAAACAACGTTTCAAGAAAACTTGTGGAATGAACATAAATACGATATTCACTAATGTATTCCTTGGATATTTAATTTTATATTATTCTTTTTTTTTTCTTTGCAATCGGCTTACAACCATATTTAGTTGTACAATAATGATAGTTACATCAAGTTAAATTAATTTCGAAATATATACATATAAACATGATTGTAATTTATTTTATATGTAATGATCTATTATTATAGTAAAAAGGTGATCTAATAATAATAGATAGCACAAGAGAGATTAGCCAACTGCGCAGGACATATTATTATGGGCTGCTAGTGAGAATTTTCGGCAGAAAAACTCAACAACCTTTGAGCAATTAATATATATAAAATATGAAACATATAATACATCTGTAGTTAATGAAGTGTAAAAATATCATCGGTGCCGTGTATGCACAATATGGTTACAATAAGGTTTTTAAATACGGACAACTGTAAAATATTTTGTTCTGTCTTAACCTCGCTTTAAAATTTATTTTATGCAACGTATCGAAAATATTGGGTTTAGTTAAGATTATATTTTTCTAAAAGCAAATTGATTGTTGTTACCAAATTGTTTTTCTTTTAAATTGTTATATAATTGTGAAATGACATCTCCGGAATGTAATTTAATAATAATGTAATTTCATATTTGCAAATGTTCTAGCAAACTTTATTAATACGCCGACTACATCTGGCGCTATGAGGGCACCATATATCTTAGGCGAATTACATACGAGATTTGTTTATTATTTTATACTCAACTTTAGAATAATTTTAGAATCTATTTTATTTACAAGAACACATGTTTACATTAAAATTTATTATTAGTAGGTAAAGGAACTTAAATTTGGATTTAGAATGTGTCATGATATGTTAATGAAAAAAAACAGAATTTTATGACCCCGCGTGGGTTCTTTCTTACTCCTGAAACCATCGAAGTCTCGGTTCAGCGATGCGTAGTGCCCTGATGTAATGTAAACTTTATTTTTAATAAACGTTAAACACGCGCTTGTCTTTTAATGCTCACGTAATTTCGAAAGCGGGCGTCATTCTTTGGATATGTTTATTGTGTGCTCAACAAACAAACAGAATCCAATATTAAGACAGATGCCGATCGAATTTAATCGTTTATTTTTAAAAGATCTTGCCGCTATTTGTAATTCAGGCCCATACCGTTTATCTTCAAAATTCTTAACGTCAATCAAGATACTCAAATTGAAGATGTGTGCTAGCCATGGTATATTAGATTTTCGATCATATTCAATACATTCGTTTACAAATTGTTATTAAAAATATTTCTTCTTGACTTTTATTACGTTAGGTTAGAATAAAAAAAAAAAGATAATATTTCATCATATACTATTTTAATTTAATTGAGAATAATTTGATTGTGAGTTTATAAAACGATTATAATGACCGAGCTAGACAGACATCCGCATTGATTTCAACTGTTTATAAAAGTAGATTTGGACTCATAGCGCAAGTTTCACAGGCGTGATGTTCGTATCGTAAATACAAGTTATTTCCGTGGGATTGAAGTCACATTTATCATCGGTTATACTTTGCAATCGAAATTTCATTTATTTACGTTTCTGTACGTTAACATATTGCATTTGCTAAATATAAAAATAAAATAATATTTAAGGACAAAACAGACTTATACATTTCAGTTTGTGGGAAAAAAATTGACGGTAACTTTCTTCTTTAAATGCCTAATTTATTCGTACTTTAGACTTAAAAAATAATAAAAATAATTATTGCTTTTATAATAACGAAATAGTGTACTGTAATTATGAATTATTGCCTAAATAAAGTATTAACATTAATTAAAAAGAGGTATTTGGTAGATTATGACAATCAATAAGCAAGTGAAACGCTTCTATATTGGATAAATATTTTTGATTATTTTTTTGATTAATTTCCAAGTTATTACATAGTTGAAACCATACAACAACGGCCCAACACTGACTTTTCAAATTATTTTAATTGCGTACGCGTAATATAAAATTGTTACTTTACAATTTTTATCAAATATTTTTGACTTTTGATATATAAGTAGGTACTTATTTTACCAACTTAATTCTACCATCATTATTAATCATATCATAATAATAAAATATAACGGTGAGTAAGATTGACTCGTATGGCGTGACGGGATGACTCTCTTATGATACACCCTCTTTAGCGCTTTATGCAAGGGCATTTGGGTGGGTAGAACCCACTCATCATAATTATTATAAGTAACGTATAATAGGTAAGTAAGCCAAACAGCTATTACTTAGTATAGTTGTGTTCCGGTTTTATAACTGAGTGAGCCAGTGGAATTATAGGTAAGGTCTTAGTTATCAAGGTCGGTGATGCATTGACGATATAAAAATGGGTATCACTTACCTATTAGGTTTAGGATTAATCTATTTATCAGTATGTAGCTAAAGTGATTATAATAAAATTTGCCACCACAATCGATTATTTCTTGTAATAAATATTTTTTTCTTATTTGTATAAATTTGTATATTGACCAAATATTGGCCATAGTCCGAAAAATTTGATTATTCTGCATCATAATTATAACAGAGGACCAATTCTACTAACAAATTGCCACTTTATCGCAATCGAATCGAAACGGTATCGTTGCCGTTTATCCATTTTCCAACTCTTTAATTTAACTATCGACTATTAAATTAACATAACGGTATATGTTAATTTCATATCGCTTCGGTTTCGATCCGAATAAATATAGAATAATCAAAGTTGGATTGGAATCGAATCGGGAACGTATTGTAATCGTCATAACTTAGTAGAATTCGGCCCCAGAAGTTTATTATTAATAGTAACTCAATTTTCTATTTAATAATCAAAATTTACGACATCGTCAAAAACTATTTTTATTGATTTGCAAATAATAAGTATTAAGTTGATTTTGTTAGCGTTTATTTAGTCATAACTAAATTACATAGGCAACAAATAAGTACCAAGATATCTTAAATTTAACTAATTTCCTGTTTTGATATCCTTAAAAATATTTACATATGAGCCTTTCCATTGATCTTTTAGATTCATAAGGAGGAATAGTCGCTTTCTGAAACCAGCAACGTATGTATGGTCAGCATTAATAAAAGTTACACAATTATTTTTTAGTAATTTTTTAATTATGTTTTAAAGTATTCGGTATTCGGCAGAATATATATTATATAATAAAAAAAATGTCTGAATACTAAAGTAATAGTTACCTTCATTCGTTGCAACTCTAATTTTATTTATGAAAAATAACTATTACTAAATAAGTTTTTATGCCAAGCGACCATTAACTTGTAGGTTAATATTAGTTAAAACAGCATTAATATAAATATGTGTTTTATTGTTTACAGCGCTGACTGTTCGATTTCTTACAAAAAGATACATAGGCGAGTACGACCATCAACAGGGTAAGCTTATGTAAATCCTTAATTAAATTGCATATGAGAAACTTTTCAAAGTAATACAATATCAATTGCAAAAACATCATAAATACAAAAAATAAGCATATTTAATACGACATAATATTTAAATTGCCGTTGCTACATATTATTTACTAATAAACATATAACTGGAGGTGTGGTTGGGTTAAATATTAAAAAAAATATTTTAAATTTATTTCTAACGCCAACTATAGACGTATTAATTGTACAACTTGCTATAATAAAATAGTAAGGGTTTATACGCTGCTACTAGTAACAGTTAATAATGTATCGATTTTGGATGAATTATATATCTCTTCTAAAAAATTAATACCATGTAACTATTTTGATAACCTTACTGGGAACAGCAGTACTATTCTGTAAAGACTCATCTCATTGTTCAGCCGTGCATGTTGACAACCGAGCTATGGTGAAATAATATTTCGATGAGCCTAATCAGGAAATGTTGCATATCAATGTCTGATATTTCACGACCGACAGAATAGATCTACTGAGCTAAAATAATTTGCGAATCTGCGAGAATATATTTCAAAATTAACAAATTAATGCATATAATTATTGGATTACACAATAATATTTAAGCATGCTGTTGTGATATTTAAATAAATTAATGTCCCAAGTTTTTTTTTTCAGAAAGCAAATACAAGCACGAAGCTCTCTTAGATGGGGAGCCAATACTTTTCGAAATTTTAGACACGTGTCCTAAGGTAACTGCGGCGTTGCATGCACGGGTTCATCTCAAAATATTATTTTTAATTGTAATATAAGAATCAATATTATTAAACAACCATTAATCGGTGTTTGTTTTGTTGGTGGTGGTAGGTTTTGTGCAAGCTTTTATGGTTAGGTACAACCGACTATTTTATCGTCAAAACATCAATACTTTGTATGGCGAGATGGTTTAAAGAATAAGTAGACCAATTACCGATACCGAAAAAATAACATTTGAGATCCGATGGTTACAATTCCTTTGCACTACACCCTGACGGTGTAAGCATAATCGTTTATATTACTTACAGTGCCAATGTCTATGGGCGGAAATGACCACTTACCATTTGACCGTCGGCCATAATAATGTAAATTATTTAAAAAAAACCGCACGCCGTAATTTTACGTCACAATTTCTTTACAACATTATATAAAGCCTCCAAGAGCAACGATTTTCTAAAAAGTGAATATTATTATCATTAGTACTTACTTATGTTAAAAATAATAATAAGTTATCATACATAAAATATATATTTATTTACAGAGTCTGGACGATCTCCCAGGGAACGAAATAGCACAATGGGCTGATGGCCTATTCCTAGTTTATTCAATAACTGATAGGGATTCGTTTAACTATGTACGGAGAGCGAAGCAGAGCTTGCAACCCGAAGTGCCGCTAACCCTCGTCGGTAATAAGGCGGATATGGTGCATTTAAGACAGGTGTGACAAATTCAACTTTTTAAATCTGTTCTTGTTATGTTTTCAATTTAAAAGATGTAGTAATTTTAGTTTAAATATATTTTTGTTTAAGATCATTTATATGTGTGCATTGTATAAAATTGATTTGTGTTGCTGAAAGTGACGGGAGTACATTTTTTTATTCTTGCCTCGTATACAGCTTAGATATAATTTTTTGTCTTACATGTATTAAACAATATTAAATAAACATAATTATAACATTCAAATGTGTGAGTGTAAACGTTAACTGTAGAATCTACACCATCTGTCTGTATATCTGTCTGTTACACTTTCCCGGCTAAACCACGGAATTTGATGAAATTTGGTACGCAAACTTGAACCCCAAAAACCAAACATCTGAACCTCCTCCGCCTTACACTACATACTAGTATCCAATAATTGTGTAAACTATACGAATGTCAGCTTTGCTTATAAAAGTGTAGTATTTAAGAAATAAAATAATGACCCCAATGTATAACGTTTTATTACACAGACACAAATGAACTGTCAAAAACACAATTTCAAATACTTATTTCTAAAAACAATATACCTACTTTTAAATAATGAGCCCGCTACAAACACTATAAAAATACAATATTTAAAACATTAAAAAACACTTCGATAGGCTAAATTGAGTTGCGCATAAAACTAGTAAATTAACATATTTAAATTACAGGTGAGCCCTGAAGAAGGAGAAATATTAGCTAAGGATTTTGAATGCAGCTTTGCTGAAGTTGCAGCTGCGGAGCAAGTGAATCAAGTAGGCGAAGTGTTCCACGACCTTTGTCGTGAAGTGCTCACTCATAGGAGGAGAGCGAAACACAGTCTTCTAGACAGGATGCTGGGGTCGAAGACGGCGTACAGAGTCTACTCACGAGGGAAAAGTGACAGCGCGTTACCCAAAGACTAAAATAATTAGTTTCAGCATTTAGTTGTACTGTTAACCTATTTATATTTCCGTCGATTAAAAAATATTGTTTATGTAAGCCTTATAAGCATTATTTAATAATACAGTTTTTATCATTTATTTATATCAGAATTGTCAAATCAAATCATATCAAATCGAAAATATTTTTATTCAAATCTACTTTTACAAGTAATTATGAATCGACAAGCGTTGCCATCGGTTCGGGATGGGGATTTTACCAAATTAAGTAGTTACTTTGTTTTTATATAAATTATATATACTTAGTTCCAGCAAGAGATCCAGCAATCATATCGAAACTATTATTAACGCTATTAGCGTAGAATAAGTGATAATTATTTTTGTTAACTTAATATATTATATATTTAAATAAAATAATATATAATATAATATCTTTAGAATCAAATCATAATATTTTACATTTTATTTTTACCACTCGATTAAAGGGAATAGTGTACAAAACGGTAGACATGCTTTATGAGGCAGAGTGTTGGACCATCAAAAAGACATACGAACAACAACTGCATACAAGCATGATGAAAATGGTTAGATAACCCGGCTGGACTGGTAAGGAGTATGTCAGAGAATCATTTAAGATAACACCAATTGTTGAAAAACTGAAGGAGTGTCGACTATGCTGGTACGGCCACATCCTGAGACGTAACGATGATCATCCCATCAAGAAAACCTTAAATATTCCAGACCGACCACGGGGAAGAGGACGACCGCCCGCAACCTGGTGGTCAAATATGCAAAAAGAGGCCCAGAAAGAGAATCTGAGTACATAGACAAGCCAGAACAGAGCTCTCTGGCGCAGACGTACAAGGAGACCCGACCCCGGCTGAACTGGGAAGAGGGTTTGGACAAAGAAGAAAACTATGTTTCACTCTGGATAGTCTAATTAAATATACTTATTATATTAAATGTAAAATACATAATATGGGTTAAGTAACATTTAGATTTTTTATCATTAAACAGAACAAGACTCGTTTCTTCATAAACTTATTAATAGTTGTTTAAGACAAAACTTGGTGTATAATCTGAAGATATATAGCGATAGAATTTATAATGCAATTTTGCTTGTAAATTTATCATACGTTTGGAATGTTATGTCCCATTTGCCAGTTTTCCTTTATTTCGAAAGTGGAAGAAAATATAGTAAAAAATAAATCATAAAGTAATGGAAACGACTAAGTGTAAGTTAATAGTTTTAAAAATGTTACTACTCAAATGATAAATTAGATAATTAGTAGGTGTGTAGTCATTTAAATAAAACATATAACTTATGATGAGATTTTTTCTATTAGCATAAAAAAATACACTGGAAATACTTTAACAAATTCTATTAAAAGTGCGTACATAATATTGTTATATATATAACATCTGTAATTTTTTTCCTATAGCTGAGCAAAACCCTCTTATTAGGTAGAAGTTTCAATATGGGTTGACGATTTAATATGTTGCTGAATTTCAGCAGATCTTCTCAGGTCTTCTCACAAAGATATTTTTTTATCGCCGAGCACATGATGAATAATTGTCAACACGAATGAAGTAGGTACTTGAAAAATATGTGGTGCTTATCCGAATTACAATCCGAATCTTCGATTACGATCCACGTGTAACGTCTACAGGAACAAAACCACTTAAAAAATCATATCTATATTATTATTTAAATTCGTAATGAAAATGATCCATTTGCTATAATTCTTCTCACATCGACTTATAATTGACCTTCGACAGTAAAATCATCAATTCTCACCGACTTTTTTGACAACATTCTCTCCTGTAGATATCTCCATTATGGATGACAGCTTGAATTAATTAAATTTTTAAAAACATTCTCTGATTTACAAAGGGAATAATGAGCTGCGATTAAAAAATGACTATCCGTCACAAAGGCAACCCCAGAGTCAGATATACAGAGGGTAATCTGTGCAAAGTGGCCCTAAATTAATATAAAGGCGCCTCCCCTCGCCACAGGGAGCGCGCAGGCGACGACCAATAGGGTTCCAGCATTTCAAATACGTCACGCAATGACACTCGTTGTTGTTAACAGATTTAAAGATGGCACCGAGATTTCATTGTCAATTCTATTATTATTATTAAATAAACAAGTTATTGCATATCGCTGCCCTGTCTGAACGTATACTTGATTATTCGTTTAGATTATTCATAAGAATATATTACCTATGTCAATTTTAATTTTTCAGCTATAGCAAATACTTATAATAATTTATACGAGGTCTTTTTTTTAAATTGTTGTTTCATGAAATGTTGGGCTGGTAACATTCCATATTTTGTTAGTATCTATATATATTGTATAAAAGGGTACCTTAGTCAAACTCATGCAATAAAACAAATAATGGCGAGGTGGAATTTTTAAATAGATTAACATCGTAGACTCTTTGTCTGTAGTATCGAATAGCTTTAACTATTACTCGATTAGTCATAATTATAAACAAACGCAGTATAAAAAAACGCAAATAGCATGTATGTATATGATAGTAAAAAAATCACCGATATTTGTCGTTTACTTATAACACTCGTATTCCTGTAAACGAGGATTTTATTTATATATAATATAAAAGGTAATGTCCTGAGACACAGATTATTATAAAAACACAAATAAAGCTTTATGACATAGACTTGAAATTTGAAGGAGACTATTACATTTTTTAAAATATACTCGGACGAAGCCTCTACGGGTAACGCTACTACTATATCAATATAATGAATATATAAGCTCGTTAAACTTTTAACTGTACCCTGAAACGCCTAACTGGTAAATTCTATTAAATATTAAAATATACATATATAAGTCAATTAAGATTCAAATTACATTACAATTATTGATAAAGAAACAAACATTCATATAAATTGAATAGATGTACGGATGATTTCGATTAAGCTTATCAATTTTTCACGACAATAAATTAGGGCGGGCAAAATCACCCCGCGCTTCCCTTCATCCCTACGCTGGCAGGCTGCGCGTGCGTCACTTCGCCATCAACCACGTCACGAGCGTAAACACTAAGTATAATAGCGATATAGTGAGTAGTTCACGAGTGCTGTGTTCTAATAAAGTTTAATTACACAGGTGAGTGATTTTGCCTTACGAAGTGATAGCGAAATTATTTTATAAATATGTGTATATTGTGATACATGCAAGCGAATATAACTAATATTTAAATAAATCTATCTTAACATTTACACAAAATATATCCCTACTTTAATTTCTTTTATATCTTATTGTTCATAGATTTTATTTTAAAATCAGTTTTGATAAATTTTAGTATATTGTGATGTATGCACTAAATTTGTATGAGGCAAACTAAATTTTAATTTTTGTTAATCAATTTAAATGCTGAAGGATTAAATTTTGAAATACAAAAAATTTCTTTCTTAGAAAAACAAACAAGAAACAAATTAATAGAGGTTTTCTAAAATCACTTTTTTTTTTGCGAAATCTTTTTGTTTATTATAGCCTCATATTAATTATAATGGATTCCAGTAACGCGAAATGTATTTTTTATTTGGTGAAACTATTTTATATAATATTTTTTTATATTACAAGAAATTATAGCCTGTCCAATAGTGGTCGTTTTTACAATCATGATTCTTTAATTTATCGAGTTTTGTGTTCTATTTATTCGTTAATATTACACGCGAAATGCGGTGCTTATTGACTTTTAATTAAGAATATGAAAATACATATATAGAAACATTTAAAAAAAAAATTTATCTAAGGCAAGTCTCTGTGCTATCTCGCACACAAATATTGCTTAAATAACTTTTTGGATATATTTGTTTTTATGTATAATATATTCTTCTGTATGGATTTCGAGTATTTGCTAATTTAAATATAATACGTTGTGACCTACGTACAGTATACTGCGGTAGGTCCTATCAGCACCAGCTCGGATGTCAATGGTCCTTAGATTTAAGTATGCGGGTATTGAGAGACTTGCAGCATTATTAGCATGTAAAGCTACGAATAGCGTTATTAACCTACGTATAAAATCAATTAAACTCAACTCAGTGGAAATATATATTTATTTTGTATCCAATGCTTTAATTTTTAAATATTTAAGAGAATAAATTTTTAAACCTTAACCGTATGTTTTCATAGGATTATAATTATTTTTTTCTTTTACATTAAGGTTGCTTATCGCAGAATGCCTAAGTAGTCTAGTTTTTTACGACATTATACTTGCGTGTCATGTCAATGAAGACTATGGTAGATCAATGATCGCCAGAAACTGTGGACTGCTCGTAACATGTCGCACTTTCCTCGATAAGTAGTAAGTACCGAACGTAAATGTAGCCTGAATTGAATTGAATTATTAATAGTAATACATTTTATTTCATTGATTAAATATAAGCAATATAAGTTTAGTAACACTAACACTCTAAAATAGAAAATAAAACTTATATTGACCTACTTTATTTTTCCAATTTATGTAGACATTTACATCATTTTGATTTAAATTCTGTTATGTTAACAATATATATATTGTTAAATAATATTTGAACATAAGGAATGACTTTTTTTTACTAAAACCTGTGCCTTTATTATTTATTTGATATATATATTATTTTAGCTATAAATTTCGTGAAGTGTAGTGCCATATCTTGAACTAGGAAGTCATTAGTAAGTTATCATCATGTTAAGTTTCATTAAAAACTCACACAGTAATTGTTTTCCCGCGTTGCACAAAATATGCTTCAGTCATGCCAGGCAAATATTTAATGTAAATATGTAATAAATCCAAATATGTACAAGCATCACCGTTTTATAGCTAGTTATACATATCTACGCAGGATTTAACTAATTATTATTAAATCCGGCAGGCGTCCTGCCTCCGTGGATATGTTATATATTAAATACCAATCGTCTATTGTCGTAATTTTTAGTTCTTTATTTTGTGAACATGCCAATGGTCTTATATCAACAAATAAGAAATAAATATGTAACGTCCATTTTTATATCAAAGAAAAAAGTAATTAACTATACATCTACACATAAGCCTTTACAGGTCTACTGCTAGACCTAGGCTTTCTCTAATTGGAGCCACCCTGACTGGTCATGTACCACCGGAGTCCTGTAGTGTCCTACCGGTAATCTTCAGGTGATCAGTCCAAATCAGCCGAGCTCCTTTTTTCAGATCGTAAAAAATTCCTTTTAATCTATAAATAGCGGCTGTAAAGCAGACGATTGTGAGGAGAGGATTTCCTTCCTCATCAGCTATATTCTTTCAGTTCTCTGAATGACATGACCATTGCTATTTCAGCATGCTGACACTGCTATGTCGATTACGTTATTGATATAAAATATTGTTATTTAAAAACCTAAGAAACAAACTTTGAAATCAATTCAAATATATTATTATAAGTAGAGTATATATATCTTTCGAGTTCCTATATAATATATTTCAGTTAGTCAGATATATTTGTACATTGTACAACGTGTATATATTAATGAGGATACAAGTATTTAAATGGAATAATTTCGTGAAAAAATTAAAAAAAATAGTTATTAAACAAAATTAATTTTTAACTAAATATTTTTCCACTAAAAGTATTACATATGTTTACCGAACCCAATACAAATTAGCTTACATAGCATTATATTTATTGTATATTAACCGTTTTTAGTAACTCAAAAATGCACTTTCCGAGATCTTGGGTTAAAGACTACTAAAGGCTACTAAAAAGTTTGTAGGCTTTTCTGTCACTAAGTATGAAAGTAGACACTCACGAGCCTCAGAAAACACGTAATGTCGTTGGTTCTACACCTAAATTTTCTCCTGATTAGAGAGGGAATAGAGAATGCACTTGTATTTGCGCATACATTTGTGCACTATAATATAAATCTCTTGCGCATTTCAATATTCTCCGACAGGACGCTGTGACTTAAATCAGTTAAGAAAATTAGAATCATCATCATCATCATCATCAGCCTTTCGTCGTCCACTGTTGAACATAGGCCTCTCCAATGTCACGCCACTGAGCTCGATCTTCAGCTCTCAAAATCCATCCGCTGCCAGCCACTTTGCGTATACGTTACTCCACCTAGCCGGAGGGCACCCTACGATACGTTATGTAAAGAAAATTAGAATAGATTAATCAAAAAAAAAATTAAAGTAATAAACGTAAAATTATTTACAATGTGTACTTACCCGTAGACTTAAAAGTATGCGGCGACTTCACGGCTTACTTATTGTTGCATTTACAAATGTAGAGAGAGATATTTATTACTTAATGTATGCAGGATAGAAGACTCTTACACGGATGCGTAAAATACCCTATTCCAATTACAAAAGTAGAATGAATAAACAAACCTTATATTTACATATTCCATGTGATTTGCTAGTTTTCACATTAATAATATTAATTTTTCCATTTGCTCAAGCTCTGCTATTTTATGCACTACAAACAGTTCTTGATTGATATGTGTTGATTACTAACACGAAATTATTCCACTTAAATACTCATATCCTCTTTAATATTATTATTTGTACTAAAAAAGTTAATACAACTTCGCCGGTATTCAAAACGTAATTTTTTCTCATACATTAAAAATTTTAAGTGAATTAACTAGAGTATACAAGAAAAGAATCAAATTTGAATATGTTTTCTTTCAATTTAGAACACGTAATTGCTTTTGTACTATTTATAATGTATCCATTTAATTTGACTTGTTCTTGTACTGCACAGAAAATTAAAAGAAAATCGATTCCGATACATAATATTAAAACATTTATATTATGAGAGAATAATTTTCAAATGTGTTTTTAACTAAATATTTTTTCACTAAAAGTATTACATATTTTTTTAGTCTTTAGTTATTTAATAATGTGTATTATGTATACCTTTTAATTTATAGTAATAATTAGATATATGTATTTATAAAGTAAAAAAAAAAACCATTATAATAACTTCTAGAGTTTGGATACAGATGACCGATTTATTTTAGTTCTATCGTCATTTATAAGTATCGTCATTTTTGTAACATTTTTATTTTATTATTTGTTTTTAAAAACAAATATAAATGTATAATGAAATAGCATTTACGGTTAATGTAGTGTTGTAGAATAACAATTTAATTTTTAATTTAATTGATATTTAAAACGCTTAAAACAGAGCCCTTATTGTTAAAGTTACATACGAGTGTGTACCATGTACATAAGACTAATATTATTAATGTGAAAACTGCTCTATCTGTTAGTTTGTAACCTCATTACGACTGAACCTCTGAACCGTACGTTAAATTTGATTAAGATATATCCTGGGATCAGGAAAATTCAGAATATATTATTGAAATATCTTTGAAAGAGAATATCTATTACAAAATAAATCTACAATCTGGATATAGAGTGGAAATTCGCGAGGGCTTGATGAGCCATAATTTTACTGTAAAGAGAAATCGAATACAAACACTTATTTTGCATTATAGTGATAACAGTTTATAGCTGAAACATATTTTTTATTATTGGCTGGCGTTAAATTAATTTACAATTAAAAACGATAACCGTTGCTGGTGTTAAAATTATTATAAATTAATTTTCACTTACTTGTTAACTCGTTAAAGTTTTACCAATAATGTGTTCTGGACACGGCTATTGACAATTAATTTTAAGTTGTTGGAACATTAACGATGGTCGATAACTGTTTTCCTTCTCTGACGATAAAGTAACTTCGATGTGTAAGTCATATACAATAAATATATATTTCAAATTTACATTCTATATTAATTAATATCTGAATTATTTTATGACACATATATACTAGATTGAGACATTTTATTAATACAATAATACATTTTATTTATTATTAAATAAAATAATAATAAATATGAATAAAATATTATTATTGTTTTAAAAGTTTACTCATGCATTTCGTTTTAGGATGTAATTTATATTTCAATTTTTCGCCTAAAGTATGAAAAGGAGCTTTTAAATACAAAAAAAAACAAAATTGCACACCCATATTTTGTTTACAATAATATATTTTCTTTATTATTTCGCTCACAAATTTCAACTAAACTCCGGCTGCCCAGCTTCACAAACTGTCGGACTAGTTAAATTTTGGACTGTGACGCTCTTCCGCATTCAATTTATATGTCGCAATAATTAAATTTAAAAGTCGAATGAATAATATACTTTCTAATCTTTTATATATCTGTTTTACCCATTTCCGCAAGCTTAATTTCAATACCAGAGGTACTCGAGGCCCACAAGAGATCGCATTTAGTAATAACATCCCGTTTACCTTTGCATGCAAATCTATATAATCTTTTATGTAACAAACGTTTTAAATTGTGTAATTGATTGCAAATAAATTTTTATCCATCTATAAATATCATACTACAATCATTAAAATAATACCTATATATATATTGCACAAGATTAATTATTTATATTACATGTAGGTACAACTTAAATAAAATAAAAAAACATTCAAATACAAAGGCTCGTCTAAAAAAATGTTTTCAGGTCCAGTCAAAGTCATAATTGTCGAAAATATTACCTACAGTAGAATTTTTTGTATCGCAATTTCAAAAGCAAGAAGCTACCGACTTTCCGATGTTATTATTGACGATGCCTTTGTTAATAACCCTCCAAGGCGCACCGGGCCTATTCGATCCGGCACGGCTCATCCGTGCTATTGTGCCTTCCTACTTACTGAGATTATCCCTACATAATTACCTGTTTTGCGAAACTGTAATTATGGTTAAAAAAAACAACTTTTACTTCTCTGCGCCCGACAAACAAATAATAGAGTGCGAAGTCTCTGGCTACTGCAGATTGCAAAGATTATTCTATTGACGCAAATTATGTTTTCTCTTTGTACGAAATATGGATTAGTGAAATAAGGGAGTCATTACAAAATAACTAAAATATGCTTAAATATATCATCTCTATATAAATAAAAGTAGTTGACTTTATATATAAAACTTTATAGATTTAAGAATAATAATAATAATTGCATAATTAGATAGACATATTAAAAAGTTTGATCAAAAGTATTTCTCACACATAAATACCTCATTGGTGAAACCGCAAGTGCTTAAAAAGAATTAAGTGTTAGCCACTCAATAGTACTCGAGCTAAAAGCCGTTTAGTTCAAAGAGTAGCCACTAGAACAATATGAATAATGAACAAAATTACAAGTAGCTCTCTGCTTTATGCCAAAAAGATGTCAGCGCGACCGCAGGAACAATAGCTCATTATTTTCGTACATTTGTTGCGATTATTTCGTTTTCTTTTCTTTTTCTTTATACTTTGTATATGATTTTGAGAGCTCTTAAAAGCCGCAAGGGATGGTGTGGTACTTGAAGGTTCATTTCGCATGAATTAAAGCGTGTGAAAAATATGTAATCGCAATAAAAGATTCCGAAAATGAGACTATGTATTTATTTTTTATTTGACACATTTTGCCGATAACGGCAGAACTAGATTTTTTTTATATTCTCTTCATTCAAATTTACACATGTCAGCTATACCAAGTATATTTAAATTATTTATTGCAAAAATGACTAATATAATATATAATCAAATATAATACTTTTATAATATGTTAGATTGGTAATTTGTTTCAGAACATGAAAAAATAATTCAGCGAAATGGAAATGCAATCAATGTCAGCTTCTTCAAGTAAGTATATTTACAATATCCAAAGAAAGGTCACAGTTATTAATCTATCATTTTAGTGTATTTATGCGTAATTACTGAAAATATTCACGAAGATGACGTGTCACAGATAATTTGACTGTAATGGTATTCCCACGGGCGCCTGCGCATCTGCGCCCGTTCTCACCCCATACAGCTCTTCGCAAATTAGCTCGATAACGATACTATCAGTTATCCTATATTGGGTCCCAATAGTTATCATGTACAATTTTAAATATATGTTGGATAGCACGAAATAGGGTCATAACGAGGTTGTTACTTTAAACATAACGATTGTATTTTCCTTCCTAGTTGCATTATTACGGTTATACAAACACGATTTGTCTACTCTTGCTAATCTATTCATTCACTATATATGTATTCATTACTAGGGAGGTATTTGGCATAGATCTTACTCATATATAGCCTTAGCCATATAGCCTTCTTACGTACTATCACTAATCAAATATATTAAGATGATAGATAAACACTATTTATGTATATTATTTCTAAAAACTTTAATTATAAATAGTAGTTTATTTGTTTAAAAGCAGAGGTCTCAAAAGTTTTCTTTGTAGCGCAAATGTTTTCCGTCTGTAAAGACAAAAATGAGAAAGTAAAAGAAAAAAATTAAAGTAAAAAAAAAAATTGTCGAATTACATTCGATTCTATTTCTGTAATATTCTTAAGAATGATGATTCCTTATTTAATTAAATATATTTTGATTTTTAACCGACGTCAAGATAGAAAAATATAATTGAACGTTCTGAGCGTATATTTTTTATATAAAGTAAAAATAATTGCGTGTTTTTTGTCGTCACAATCTACAAGTTGTGCAAATAGTGTATTCGATACGTTAATTTAAAGCACATTAACGTGGGAAAATGTAAAAATAAATGATATTGATAAATTACTAAGAGCATCCCGTTTCCCTATCAGTAACAATTAATAGTGTTCGTTTTCGATGTAGCCCTGCGTACGCGTCACGCGATGTAATAGCTACAGGTGAACGGTCACACGGGTGACGCTCATCACTAAACAAGCTACAATGTTTTGAATATTAAAATTGATGAGTATAAATAATGCTATGTGATACATCCCATTAAATTATTATAAAGTAAATATAATTGTGTCAAATTAAAAAGCGTAAGACGTTTAGGGTCTGCTTGATTACTTTAATATCTATCATTTTATCTTAAAAACAGGTATTTGTAACTATAAAATCGTTTTAGGCTGCATTCATTTGGACAGATAATTTTGAATTATTCAGACTTATCAAGGTGACGTAGACTGTTATTAAATGATTTAAGTTTGCGGCGATGGTTATATTTTTTTAATTTCATAGTTTTAATACTCATTATTAAAATAAACAGAATTATAATTTAATGATTCATCCCCAAAAACTTCTATAAATTAAACTGTAATTTAATTTAAAAAAATGGTAATTTAATCTGAAGTTCCTAATTGTACCTAACGGGGAAACACGGACAACAATAATAATGGATAAAATTGACATCTTATAATTTGTTTTGTACAATTTAATTAACTGTAGTCTATCGTCTTTATTTACTCTTTTATTAAGTCGTTGTAAATTGTTCCCAAGCCCTACTTCTTAGCTTTTATGCTTCCCTTTGTCTATAGTCGAGTTTTGTGAATCTTTTTTTTGATCATCTTATATTCGACACCGCGTTTCCTGCCTCGCAAGTGTACGCATTCATGTGCACCGTTTTATTCGGAATGTCGTATTGTATAGAAGTGCCTTTGTGCCTTTTCGACTATAGTCGTGTTTGGAGGTGTATTAATATAGCCATATTATCTGCTCTCACTAAACGGTTTGTTGTGCCGTGGGATCGTTCTGAGGACGAACAAACAAAGAAGATTATCGTGTACGATTTTTTACAAATTGCCAGAAGTGAATTTAGCTTACATAGTTTATGGAATCGTTGAAAATAATTAATAAATAAAATAGTAAATCTTGTCACATATGAACTTTAAAGAGAGTTTGGTTTCAGTGTCAGGTGCATAAATAATATATTTTGAAAAATATTCGTTAATACTTTATGATTTATTTTATGAATAAACTATTTTAAATATGTCTAAACTTAGTCGTATTTCTGTCAACAATATATAATTTATTATTAAAAACTTAATAGATTTATTTACATTAAAATTAATCTATTAAGTTTTTACATTAATTGTTTAAATATCATATTAGAATAAATCCAAACTTATAAATAAATATATGTTTTTACAATTTAAACTGTTGCTAAATAATCAAACTATAACAAAATTGAAATTGAATGCGATAATAAATTACCGGGTGGAGTCACCCTATGAAGGGCGGGGTTTAACCACCCAGTCCTACCTCGATGATATTATAATTCTTAAAGTGTCACATTCTGTCAGCTGTGAATTTATGACAGTTTTTTTAAACTTTTGTATATATATAACAATAAAGTCAAATAAGATACTTGAACCTAAATACAAATAACAAGATGCGCTGTGGGATAACCGGTTGTAACGAAATTGCTTACATTATGTATTATATGTGAAATAACAGGAACAACGAAATAAAATAACATTTATTAATAATGGAAATTAAACATTATTATTATTAATTACGTATTAGATATAAAATACGAATACAGGCAACGCTCAAGCCGCTCTTATATACTACAGATGCGATAAGATTATATACAAATACGCTTGTAAATATATAAACACGCATATGGTAGCAAAAGTGGCGTTATGGGTGAAGATTTAGGTATATCTTATTTCGGCCCAGCTCATTATGAAGTGCGAACGAATAATTTATTTATTAAGGACCACCAGCAGTCACTTAACTTACACATGTAAAAATAAAAATATATTCAGACAGGTATTATAAAGTGCGCGAATCTTCAAGATCGCCATAACATACATTTTCAAGTACAGCATCAATATTTTTAGAATACAAATTATTTTTATATGGACATTAATTTTATAATAATAAAAATGCTTAATTACTTTTCATTGATATTAAAAATATATATTATTAAAATCGGAAATCAATCAGCAATATATTAAATATCTAAACAATAAAATATTATAATGAACGAACGCACTAATTTCATTTATCGCATTAACAACATATAAAAACATTAGTAATATAAAAAACAATAAATGATAATCTATACTAATATTATTAGGTCCTTACATATGAAATTGGCGTTTTGTACAGGAGAAATATAAAGTCATTTTTTTTTTGTAAAATATATTTAATTAATCAATTTATGCACCGTTGTTATCTACGCCAGCGCCGTACACATAATTAATCCTTCGAGCTGTTTCTGCAGCACTGGTGCCACGGTAGAACTCGTACTCGTAATTATACCGATATTTCATGTTTTCCAATGTGCGGTAATAAGCGACGCCAAAGAAAAAAATTATGAGGAAAAAACAAATGAATGATTGTTTTCAAAACTCAAATGTACAAGCTAAATAAATTTATAAATTTGAATTTGGAATTCTTAGCCAAAGAGGAGATATTTCAGATCAAAGTGGTCAGTAAGACAAAACGCTAATTTCATATGTAAGGACCTAATATAAAGAGTTAAGATTTGATTTTTTGTTTGTTTCGATTTAACTCAAAAACAACTGGATCGATTTTAAAAACTATTTCACCATTGGAAAGCTACATCTTTACCGAGTAACATAGGCTATATTATATTTTCAAAAAAATTAGAGATAGAGACTACCTAAAATGGAACAATTTAACCCAATGTATGAATTTTTGTCTATAAAAGTCACTATTTGGCGTGCGCTGCGAAAACTATTGACGGTATATAAAAAAGTGTTCTATGTATTAATAGTATTTATGATTGTTCACAAAAAAGTTCGCGATGGTATATTATAGTTACGCCACAATAACAGTTATTGTTTAAATTATTAAGTTAAAATACGGTGAATCGAATAGAGGTGATCATGATATTATTAATGATATTATTGATCCTTATCATGATATTATTAATCCTTAGCCATTGAAATGATTTGATAATTAAGGATGATTATTTACATGTAAATTCCACTTGAAATGATCCGGATCAGACTTTTCGTTTAGAATTTATGACGGGTATAAAATTCTCTCAGTAAGAAAAATGTCACAGTTTGAACAAACTAACTGTCCTACGTTAAGTCTATTACCAAATACTAATTTACGTTAAATAATAGTTTTTAAATTTTTGCGGACGAAGGCGCGGGATCATTACTTGTAACAAGTACCTGTGAATGTCCCACTGCTGGGCTAAGGCCTCTTCTCCACTTTGTGAGAAGGTTTTGGAGCTTATTCCATAATATCAAGTTAATTGTGTATTATAAATTAAATTTGATAATAACTGTACATTACACTTAACTAACATGCTGACAATATTTATATTTGTATCTATTTTTTTGGAATAAAATGTATCTAATAATTTATTATGTTCCAGAATACAAATCATTATGTTTATTGGACCATTTAATTAATATATCAGAATGTCGGGTTGCTTGGAGTATTTTGAAAACTGAAGTAAAAAAACAATTATAAGCTTAATTGATGTGATTCGGTGTATTTCTATTATTAATACAAATTAATTGCATTGAAATAATTCAAGACGAAAGACTTGCATTCGTTTATGGCGACTTCAGTATGAATAATATTTCTATCACTATCACTACCTAGAAACGTTTTAGTTAGAGTTTGGCGGGATTTAATTTCTAAGAATTTACTAGAGTAAACTTTAGTCGAGTAAAGTAAATAAATTTAAAATATTGATTTAAGAAAATATTGTCCCCTAAATTCATACGCTTCAGGCATTAATATGCTAATGCGGACAGGTTGGGCCCTTCTATGAAAATAAAGGAGATTAAAAATACAAGACTCATTAAATTATTTTTTTTTGGCAGGTCGTATTTTGTATGATGTTCCTTGTGCTGTATGTCGTGATCATTCTTCGGGAAAACACTACGGTGTATTTGCTTGCGATGGCTGCGCAGGATTTTTCAAGAGATCTGTACGAAGAGATCGCCGCTATGCATGCAAAGCGAGGAACCCTGGTGCTTGCTTAGTTGACAAGGCACATCGTAATCAATGCCGAGCCTGCCGTTTGGCTAAATGTCTCGATGTTGGAATGAATAAAGATGGTAAGTTAGCAGAGAATTAAGTTGTATAAATAAAATCATATGATGGCACAGGATATAAATTAAATTATCTTTTCAGCGGTTCAGCATGAAAGGGGACCAAGAAATTCTACCCTACGTCGACAAATGGCATTATTTTTAAAAGACCCAGCTATTCCATCTCAAGATATGTCACTGACGGTGCCTCCGGTTTTAGATTTAGCTCTGCCAAAACATAGCTTAATGCCTCCCCCTCCATCGGCGTCTCTTTTTCATAATCCGTACCATTCTTACCATAGACTCAATTTTTTACCTCTAACGTCCTGTCAACCGCAAGTGCCATCGCCTCCTCCTATCACTGCGTCTCTTCTCAGTCCGAACGACCCCGAAGCCATGTGCGAGGCTGCAGCCAGATTGTTATTCATGAACGTAAAATGGGCCAAAAACGTCCCTGCTTTCGCATCTTTATCACTTCCTGACAGGCTTCTTTTATTAGAAGAATCTTGGCGAGATCTTTTTGTTATAGGTTCAGCGCAATTTCTGTATCCACTTGATTTAAAAATTCTACTTAATGCTAAAAATTTGAGAATAGATTGCAAAGACATAGAAGAATTTCATACAGCTCTAACGGAATTAGCAAAAATCCGTCCGGATAGCAATGAATATGCATGCCTTCGAGCAATCGTATTGTTTAAAACAAATTTTGGAGATAAAAACAATTTGACAAATCCCGAAACAAAAAAATTACAAGACCTGCCTGCAGTCGCTGCTTTGCAGGATCATTCACAAGTAATTCTTAATGAGGTAAGTGTCTTTTAGTATTAAATACAATTATACATATTTATTTATACTGCTGGTGTAAAAATATAGGCAAGAATTTTTATTAATAAGAATCACTTTGTCTTAATCATTGAATATTGCTGAGGTTTTTATTAAAATCGAGTAAAATCTAAATCTTCTGAACATTTCTCCAAATCCCTGCCCTTTATCATTACCATTCCTATGAATAAATATATAATATGTACACATATATATCGACAAAAAAGTAAATGTAATAACGTTTTTATTTTTACAGTATACGGCACGTATGTACCCTCTCGACGTAACGCGCTTAAGTCAGTTGCTCCAGGTGCTGTCAGTTGTCAGAAGTGTTTCCAGTAGTACCATAGTCGAGCTCTTTTTCCGGGCTACTATTGGTGATATACCTATTGAAAGGATTATAAGTGATATGTACAGAAGTGGAAAAGATTCGACATAAACTTTAGCTCGTATTATTACCGGAACTTACAATTGACAATCGAAATTGTTAAAATATACTTACTGTAAATAAAAAAAAAATTCTACCAGTTGGTAATTAGTTATTTAAATAAAATGTGATAATTATTTACTTAAAGTAAGTTAATATTTTAGGGTTTGTTCTAAATAAAAGAAAATCATGTGCATAAAAAAATGTTTTAAAAATTAGACGGTGAAATATTTTTAGCAATTATATTCATGTAATGTAGCGAACGGTTAAATTATAAATAAATTAGTTCTAGTCATAAAGGAGATTTGGCGTTTATCATTATTTTTAATCTTTGTCACAAAAGGCCCCCAAGATGGTGCTAAATACTATAATAATAATTTAACAAGGCAATTTTGAAAATAAGCATATCAACTCTTTTACAATACTACCTATACTATGTTAGTATTTTTCAGTATTGGTTTGTGGTATGATTAAAGATCATTGACTTTAAAAGAACCAGCCATACATTTGTGTTTGTTTATATGTCATAATCTCATATATGCATAAAAAAGTTCTGCAATTTCATATACATGTAAAATTTTCTAAGAAAATTAAAATGCTTGATGAATGTACTCGGATTTTACAAATATCGTAGTTTTTATTGCAAAATTTGCTTAAATATAAATAAACTTATAATCTGTTAAAATTTACTCATTATATTAAGAAAGCATTAGGTATTCATGTATTTAATAAAATCTTTAATTGTATATGCATGGTAAAGCTTTTTATTTTTCTCGTAACAAATAAGGTTCACCTATTATTTATATAAATTCATATTTATAATATTAATTTGATATTGACTATAACATAGACACAGAGACACGAAATTGGGAGGAGATACCGTTTTATTATATAATTGCTTACTAAAAAATAAATTCTCAAATTAGATTTTATAGCGGGTGCTGGCTCATTTTATTATCTAATTGATTTATCCAAATTGACAATATTTCAAGCATACATGACAATAATTATTAAACTTGATTATAAACGATTTAGCGTAACGTGTACCAAAAAGCGCTCAAATATGTTTTTTTTTTACTTTCCTTACTTGTGACGTATTTATAGGATATAAGTTGGCTAGATTTTATATATTTAATGGTGCATAGTTTTTCATCGTAATAATTATTGCATATTATGATAGAGCCCCTACGGATGTCATCGCGCAAACAAACCCAAAGTACATCAGTACGTCTGCTGTGACTAGTGACATGTGTGCGCTCCGTTTATATTGTGTCTAAATCCCCGATTAATCTCCAACTTTTATGAGCTTTTGTTCACTACCATTCAATTTTTTTTTGCAACGGCCTCCTTTGTTAACATTACTTTTAATGTGCTAATGCAATATCCGCTTTAAACTAACGCAGTAGAATTTAAAGCGCTATGACAAAATTGTCATGATATATTTTTGGAGATTTTGCTCTATTTTAATAGACATAAGATTGACTTCACAATGACATAACAGTTCTTGCGAAGACCCGCATTAACTTTTGGAGTTTAGTCTTTCGGTCACGTCAGTCAATTTGTGTATTGTCATTTTGACATAATAGCGATGCCATCCCTGCGGATTTATTGGTTGAAACCTGATGAAAGTTACCTCATATTTTTGACAAATATATATTGCATCCTTGTCTGCAATGATATTTTTGTACGAGTGGAAAAGGAATAGTAATATACAAAAGTGAATGAAAGAACTACTTAGCAAAATATGCCTCGATTATTAAGTGATTTTAATAAAGTATAATAGGGTGGTTTACAATTGACACGTCCGAATTTTGACGACGTAATAATATACTAAAAATGGTGGATTAGGACTTAGGACTTCGATTTTTAACAAATTTGTTAAAATATTTATTGAAACAAAAGGACATTTCTATGTTGTAATCAAATATTAAATAAAACCAATTAATTAATTGTATAAGGTATTTATACTTGGTGGTAAGGCTTCTTTTTTTTTTTTTAACACATTGCAAACCTTCAAAAGGTACTCGGCTTCCGTCGGGGGAGGAACCGGGTTATGTGGGATTTTTACCCACCAAAACCACTGCGATGGCCGTCCTCGGCACGGATCGGAGAGGCTGCGGGATCGTGTTGATATAACGCATCCGCGGCCCCTCCCGTGCTCTGCTCCGCTCGTGGCTTGGCGGAGCTCTCCTCAGGGAGCGAAGGTAATTTCGCCCCCCCGCACTCCTCGCTAGTGCATACGGCAGCTCGAGGCCATCCCGGCTGCCGTCCTCCTCAGGGCTTGGTGGTAAGGCTTAGTTCAAGTTAGCCTAGGTAGGTACAGCCGACGTCACATATTCTAACGCCAAACAGCAATACTTAGTATTGTTGTATTACGATCTGAAGGGTGAGTGTAAGTGAAGGGAACTGTAACATCAGGCACAAAGGACTTAACATCTTAGTTCCCAAGGTTGGTGGCACATTGGTGTTGTAAATAATGGTTAATAATTCTTACAGCGCCAATGTCTATGGGCGGTAATGACCACCATTAGATTTTTAAGTAATGACAGACACAGTAACATTTGCGACTATATAAAATAAAACGCAGGTAACATTTAAAAACGCTACTTGCACTCGAACCAACGGTCTGTAAATTCTACCGCAAAATGTATTTAAATATTAGGATCAATGTTTCAAAAAAAAAATCTTGTGAATGCAAAGACTGCTGCCATTACTATTCCCAACTTGGTTTATCCATGCTCTATAATGCATTGAAAATTTTATCTTGTATTTCCATTAGCTACGATTAGTATATATATATATAAAGATCCTATATGTTTATTTTTGGTACATTTAAAATTAAATATAAAATATTAATAGTTAAGACTTGACCTTTAGGCGTTCTGGTGGAACTGACAATAGAAATAATATTCCAAATTTAAATAAATTCGACTTAATGTATATAAACGGAACTGCACTGAACAAGGTGTGGCGTGGTCATTTATATATATATGTATGTTATTCTTCATTGCATTCACACTGGAACATAACTGAGATCACGATTAGTCAAACAGAAATTGCATCGACTTCGAAAAAAAATCTCTTTTAATAGATCACAGAGCGCGCACTCACCGTTCTAGTGATGTGGAAGTGTATATGCAAAATATACATATATATATATATATATTATATTCTTCAGTATATATATATATACTGAAGAATATAAACTTTTACTCGATTCTAAGCACCAAACAGCCACTAGCTATAGTGTTGACTATGCACATAAAATAACGAATTTACCAGATTTATGTCATGTCTCTATCGTAGCAACATGTTCCCAGATGCAAGACCAGTCTGATTTCAGTAATGGGTTATGTAAGGTCGAGGTGCAGCGTAAAGGTAAGAAAAGCCCTGGTATTGATGATATCCAAAATGATAAAAGATGATAACATCAAACATATAATGATAACAAACCTCATCCTTTCTTGGTTGATACTACCTCTCATTACCAGGTCCTCATTACATAACACTGGTGTGCAGTTTCAATACATATTATGCGTATGGCAGTACAGTTATAAAAAAGAGATGTGCTTCGTCTTAAGACGCTTTTATTATGATTAGCAACTGGCACATACAACTGAGATAATGTTTGATATATAGTAGGTAGTTATAAATGTATTGTGGCAATACACTTAAAAATATTATTTATTTATTCAAAGATATCACATTAATTATAATAATTTTATAATTAATTATATAAATAATTAATTATAATAAAAATATAATTAAATATTGACCAGAAATATTAAAATATTAAATGGACAGTAAAACTTAAAAATATATCAATTGAATATTCATCTAGGTAAGCCGCAAATTCTTAAATGAAGGTCTTTCAATTTTATTTTATTTTTGCTCAACGAACAGAAAGTTTGGCGTGATTTGTGAACCAAATATAGATAGCCGACATATATTTTATAGAACTCCCTTCACAATCAGCGCAACGATAACTACTTAGTACAGTAATTTGATCACAACAAACGAGGTTATCTGGAAACTTTTCCGGGAGTTAAGGTAATTGGTGATAGATTTTGATGTGCTCTTTCCACAGACTTTTATTTCAAACCTCCTTCCTCCCTTAGATAGGCCTTAATACCCACACCTACCTTAGATGCAGCCTTCATAAAATTAACATGTCTTAAATAAATATAATATTTAATATTTACTTGGAGGTAGAGCTCTGTGCAAGCTCGTCTGGATAGGTAACAACCACTCGTCAGATATTCTACTGCAAAACAGCAGTACTTGGTATTGTTGTGTTCCGGTTTGAAAGGTGAGTGAGCCAGTGTAATTACAGGCACTAGGAACAACATCTTATTCCCAAGGTTGGTGGCGCATTTGCGATGTAACCGATGATTAACATCACTTACAATGCCAATGTCTGGGCGTTGATGACCACTTACCATTAGGTGGACTATAATATGCTCGTCCGCCTAGCTATGCTATAAAAAAGCGCTACCACTAACATAGCAGCACGAGATCATTCGTTCCGAACTTATCACCAGGTTCAGCAGTGGTGTAGGAATTAATGCAGAGCGATGGGGCAAGAAAAACAGCAACAATGGGCTAATTTGGTAAACCTTACTTGGATACTTATCTGTGATAAATTGCAAGTTCTATCACAAGATCAAAATGAAGAAACGGAGCCCGTTTTCGAACAAACGTATAATGAAATCGAAAACGAAGAGGATTGTAGTGATACTAATAATCCTATCGTGAGTGATGTGGAAAATATTTCTATCTATACTACTTACGATATGAGTTGGAAAGTTGAAATTATCGTACAGTTGTACGTAGTAGAGTACTTACACCGAAATCCATAAAATTAATAATTTTCAAATCTCCCGGACAACTTTCCAAGTAAAACTATCAATTGATTGTACAAAAAGACTAGCTGTTGTCTGCGGCTTTGCTCGCGCTTAAGTATAAGGTCGTTCAGAACGATTTCGGCCACGGCAGCCAATCTCAAGAGATAGATAGAGAGATTAGCCAACTGTGCAGGAGATATTATAGTGCACAAGGGTGTGCGCAAACACAGGTGCACCACTCTCTTTTCCCTAGCTCTCATAATCCGATGGAACGGCAATCCGACACGACCGGAAAGAGTTCAGGCGCAGGACCAACGGCTTAACGTGCTTTGTACCGTGCCGTGCCGTGTACACACTTCCAGACTCCGGGCTGCTACTGAGAATTTTCTGACCGAAAAACCCAATAACTATTTATTGGCCTGGCCTGGCAATTGATCCCAGGACTACCGGGTCTGCGGCCTTATATATAGCCAGTAGACTAACGAGGCGCTTAAGTATAAGTAAAAGATAAATGATTATATGGATTGGCGATGTAAGGAATATTTCTTACGGTTAATTATTATACAGGTTGTAACAAAATTCGTGTCTTAGCTACCCGATAGGTAAGAGCTATCGAGCGCTATTGCCCGCACCTGTGTTGCCATGAAATTATCGTCATTTAATTTTTAAAAAAAAATCCGGGTAAATTTTTTGCTTAGTATTTTAAAATATATGGTTATATTAGCACACTCACAATACTTTAGTTAGTTTTACTCACGGTCTTGTATACAGGTCTATCAACGGACCCCAATTTCAGTGGTGAGAGGTTGGTACGATCGTGATATAACTTTTATTTCGCGTCAACGCCGCTGTACGTCGTTGCTATCGATGGATGCGGTCACGTGCCGGTTGAGTGACACGCGGTATGCATGCGTTACGTGTGGGAGAAAAAGAGACAGAACGATATTCTGTCTTCGTTGCACAGCACACCATCTATCGTCATGCCTCTGGCGGCCGTTATTGAACAGAAAAGTGCAATCATTAAGCCGACGTACCCCCACTACTGTTGTTGATAGACTTGTGTATAAGACCGTGATTTTACTATATTTAAATAATATACGTATACAGAGAAACTAATAGACCCAATAACGATTTCCTTCTCACTTCCACAAGAAAGAGAACGAAAATTACTGAACAAATGTTTTAGACAGAGATAGAATTGCAAATTTTTTGTCCATTATCGCGTAACCAGTGTTAACATGTTTCGCTACAAAAAGTAGCGAAACAAACTTGACAGTTAGTACGTTCGTTTATTTATTGTTCAATTTTTACTTATTTTTATGTTAGAAAACTATTCTAATCCAGTGAGTACACCGAGTACTTATCCGTATATATCACATCGAAGATTATACTATAATGCGATGTCGTGTTATTTGATGTAAAAGTGATAGTGAGAAGAAAATTGCCGATGTGTCTTTTCACGCGTAAGTACGATGATTTTGTTCCTAATTATAATTTCTCAGTGATAATTATTTATATTCTAGCAAGATGGTTATGTCGGCTTAAAATCCTGTAAATAATAAGATTTGTCGAGTTTTTATCATTTATGACCTAAAATTATTGTTCATCAGGTAAATGTTGCCAGCGTCAGAAAAAAATACCCCGATTTTCGATAAAAAAAATTGACTCGACTATTTAAACAAATAAATACGGAGTCTAATAAAAGCCTATAATGTTTCTTTATCTATTAATATATATATAATTTTAATTAATTTTTTCTCATATTTGTGATCGAAGAATTGTATTAATTTAGAATTATTTGTGATAGAAGTATTACAAATCTGACGTGATAGAATGACTGTTAAAAAAATGTTGATATTAAAGCAATCAAAGGAGATTTTTAGAACATAGCTCGCATTCTTTTCTCTAGCGATACCCTTTTAATTGTAAAACGCTAGAATTAACAAGAAAAACATCCTTTACCAAATCCAGCATCTGTACTTCCAATTCCACCTACACAGAATATTTTTTTTACAGGTTAAAAGATGAAGACCTATGCTTCCATTATGTCATTCTTAAGCGACTCTGCTGGTGGCATCGACGGTATTACAGCACCACATCTTAAGCATCTTGTGATTGCCTCAGCCGGTGACGCTGTCAAGGCTCTATTAGGGCCTTGCTAACGTCATTAGCGAACAAACGTTACAAATATTGCTCTTATTTCAAACAATATTTTGTTCCGCTTGTGTTTAAACGCTTGGACCTTGGAGTAATAGAGCAAAAACTTTCATCAAAAATATTACACCCCCTCTTATGGCCTTATATAATTATGTAATAATTACTGTATGTCATTTGGGTGATCCTAAATAAGTAAATAAAAAAAAAAACGTTTGTTTTAAATCCTGAAAATAATTTACTGCAATGCAGTAACTATGGCAACATTATACCCAACATTGATGATTGACAAACTATCTCTGTCTCAATCGCGGTTTCACGGCCTCTTAGTCTATTTGTTCCTCTGTCTACGATAAAATATAATCAGGGTTGGAATTCGTAGTATAATTATGCTATTTGTACCATTATTTCAGTATTGTAATACCATAATTTTATCTAGGCCGACCGATTTGTATTATGTATTATATAATGCTGTGTTTTAAAAAATAAAGATGATATCATGTTAAAATGACTGAAATACCTAAAAAAAAAGTCATCTGTATTACCCTTCAAGTATAAATGGGCCACATAAACAAGTGAAATGTAGACTAGAAAAAAGGTCATCCATATTACCCTTCACTGGAAAATTATAAATGGGCCACAGATACAAGTGCAGTCTAGGCAGGCCAAAAAAAAAACCTTGTTACTAGGCAGACCGAAAAAAAACGTGTTTTACCTTTCACTGGAAACTGGATGTAGTATAATTTTGGCAAAATAATATTATTTTATTTGACATGTAGCATTATTTTTTTTGTACCTGAATCCTGAATATTATGTATAAACAGCTATTCTTTTTTTTTATTTGAAACGCGTACTAATATACTCTTAACAAATTATAATTATTGCTGTCGAATCCAGAGTGACTTGACTTTTGATTTGAGAAGTACCTAAATAACGCGTTTAATAAATGTTAAATAAAATGAAGTATTTATATCGATTTACGTTATAAAATTTGTAATACACTAAATGTAATCTAGAAAATATGGATAATAGAATATATAATAATGAAAGTGCCATATGTTTTGTTTGCTTTAAATTCTACACCTATCTTGCAAATTAATCAACGTAATTATTTAAAATAATCTTATGGCAAATTTTATTTTAGTTTTTTATTTTCTTGTTAAATTATAATATACACTATATTATAAGTTTACAAGTCGAATAAAAAATTGTCGTTGTACAATCAATAGACTAAAGTTAAACGTAATTCTACACATTTACCATAGATGCCGCTACCTATTCCATGGCCTAGAAAATTAGCGCAGGCCGCAGTGCTGTATAATGTAACTGTGTGAGTTTGTTCGTGTCAGGCACTACGCATACGTACTAGCATAAGCATACTTACTACACAACACTAACACCAGTAACACCTTATTTAATAGTTAAGTTAGTAACTTACTTAGTACGCAAGTAAAAAGCTAGAAGATACCTGTCAAAATCGCTTGAATGAGAGCCGAGTGGGAATCTGCAAAAATGAATTTAGTCACATATTTTATTTAGACTAAAGTAATGTATGCCATTATAAGACTGTATAAAGATTTTTCATCTTGTTCTCAAATAAGTAGTACTTATGCTGACGATAGACACCATGGTGCAGTGTCATCCGCCGCTGGAAATAGAGGAATTGCCAAAAGAAGACGAAGAAAGGCTTGAAAAACTTTTTTCTAAATTAGACAATGACGGAAATGGCAAAATTGACATACATGATTTGTCTGTTGCCCTAAAGGAGTTGGCCCCGCACATTAATCGCAGCTATGCAGAGGTTAGAATTCAGCCTTAAAAGTAACGGTGGTTTAATAAATTTTGCTTTCTTTTACTGTAAATTACCACGTGATCAATTTTTGTTCAAATTTGGAACATTAAACTTTTGTTTTTTCTTTAATCAATTGATTTAAATGTTAATTGCATTTAGAAATATTAATTAAAAATAAAGCTTTCTGATCTACAAAGTTAATGTCTTGAACAAGACTAATTTCTTTTCTAATGTATCTTTTATAATATATTAGAAAAAAGTTTTATTTTCAAAGTAAAATGCTTTACACCACTGTTACAAAGATATTCTTTTCTTTTTCAAATAAGTTTTAAGTAGAGATTTAGCATAGCTTATTTTCCATATAAAACTGATTACATATGTGTACAAGTTATTTCATTTCATTAAAATATTAATTACTGGATACAAGTCTAATATAAAATATTTACTCTACATAATTTGTAACTAGAGAAGTAATACTCAGACTTTTTACTTGGTGGTAGGGCTTTGTGCAAGCTCGTCTGGGTAGGTACCACCCACTCATCAGATATTCTACCGTAAGACAGCTATTGTTGTGTTTCGGTTTGAAGGGTGAGTGAGCCAGTGTAATTACAGGCACAAGTAACATAACATCTTAGTTCCCAAGGTTGGTGGCGCATTGGCGATGTAAGCGATGTTTAACATCTCTTATAATGCTAATGTCTATGGGCATTGGTGACCACTTACCATCAGGTGGCCCATATACGTCTGCCTTCCTATGACATAAAAAAAAAATGTTTTATTAAAGTATTTTTATATCATTTGAGTAGTTTTCCATAGTTTTACTCTTGGAAATAATTTTGCATTCATAATTAACCTCAATGCAAGATGGATTTGCAATTATATTCAATGAATGCATCCTCTGTAGTATTGTGTGGTTATTAACTAATATATAATATAAGTAGTTTATAGGTAATAATGTAATATGTATCTGAGAAAACCATAAGTAATATAGTAGGATATAAATTTGTATATTTAAAAAAGAATATTGTTGAAAAAGATCACAGTTCAATGTAAAAATAGATTATGTTTTTGTTGAAATATTGGTAGGTATAAAATTTAAATACATTAGCTTGGTAGTTAGGTGATATAACACTTCAGTTTGAACTCTTAAACACTTAAAACTCATGTGAAAGATCATTGATCGGTTGATAAGGGTATATTCATGAGGTTTTTTCAAATATTCTGAATGATTTATAGAACTGTATTTGTGTAAATTAGTTTCTAGACTGTAGGTACATGAAGCCTTTGTAGTATAAAAGTTTACTACTCTTTCTGGTTGCCCTAGATTTAGATGTTCTTGACTTAATGGGATAAAGTTATAAGTTCTTCTGTTTTGCCGTATATTAAGCCAATTTATAATGATAATAAAATAATTCATGTACGATATTACTAACATGATTCGTGTGGATATAATATATACATATTTAATAAAGAGTTTTTTTTTCACAAATAATAATTATATTTTTCACTTTTCAGAAATTTCTCGCTAAGACGGGGAAGGATCCCGGCGATGTTACTCTGTCTGAATTCATTCATTATGTCAGAGAACATGAGAAGAATCTCAAGCTGCAGTTCTCTCATCTAGATAAAAATAAGGATGGTTAGTATTTAAACTATAAGCAAGGCATACCATTACACATTATTTAAAGGAGAGTTTAGACTTTTAGTTTTGTTTTAATTTCAGGAAAGGTTGACTTGGAAGAACTTATTTCCGCATTTGCTGACTTGGGAATTGCAATTGGACGAAATGAAGCAACAAATCTATTGAAAAGGTGAGAAAAATAGATTACTTAAGAAAATGCACCTAAATATCTATAATTTTTTTTAATGCTTTTACTTTTATGTATGTAGTATTTTGCGATTGTATATCACTTTGTTATTTTGTAGTCATTGATATAATTTAGAATCTCGATTTAATTTCCTAAGTAATAAGTCTTTTATAACCATTCACTATTGTGGGAACGGCTTGCGAAATGAATTATATTTAAGTACCATATATTAGTGGCATAAATTGAACATAATCATTAGTCATTGAAGAACTGCATAAGCATAAATACTTATTAAAATAATATATAAAAATTGTTTTGTAAAATAAATTGATATATATGTTTTCTATATATGAATTTTAACATAACTAACTATTCCTGTTTTGCTGATATTTTGTACTTTGAGGATTTGTTCTAAAATAAAAATTCAACAATTTTTTTGGGCAAATTTTCAACTAAATGTAGGACATAAATGTTTCAGAAAAGCCGGTTGGCCAAAATACTGGTGGTAAGTCAAACGCATCATGTAGTTGCTGGCTTTGCAAAAATGTACATAGACATTTTAATGTTGTTTGTTCTTTAAAAATAACTAAGATTTTTTTTTATCCATTTACTAATGGTTGCTGGCGACTCGACATGATATTTGTCTGTTATAATGATTTTTGTTTTAATTGAATTACAATGTTCCATTTGTTATCCTTTGTCCAAATTGTTATGTTATGTCAATCCGTACCTCATGGAGGTGTTTGTGCTTTTTCTACCACTACCATCAGCATTGAATGCGATTATTACGCAACAGGGAAACGTACGTTTGGATAGTTTTCTCAAACGAATACCCCACGAATAAAAGACGCAACGTCATTTGTCTATTCCACTTTCTTTTAAAAAGTTAAATCGACATCACACAAGCTTTATATTATATAACAATTTATAAATAGCTTACCAGCACTTAGAATTGATTAATGTTTTACGTTTTATGTGTATAATTGTATCGAGAAATATATACATTAATTACAAAATTAAGTATTTTTTTATATACAGCTTAAGTTGCTTATATTGAGCTGAGAAATTGTTCTTGATCGTTATATGATTATGTCAAAAACTGAGCTATTACTGGCGTCATTGGTTCGACAACGTTTATTTAAATATGGTAATAGCTAGCCTTAAATGTCATTATATCAAATTATTGAACTGTAAGGCTATTCTGTAAGATTAAACTCGAAACTCGCCGCAGAAAACGGTCATGGAATGTCAGAAAGTGAAATGTTGATTATAATAATGATGCCATTCCAAGAATACATCAGAATAGTATACATTACTGTAAGTCAGTTGTTAACATTTCACGGGTGAGTAATGAAGTGAGTGATGATTTACTGAAAAGCATTGCTGATACGTTACTAACAGCTATGATTACTTCTTTAATTTCATAAATTAATTAGAGTTTATTTAGAGAATTAGCATATTTACAAAATACTTTTAATATCAGAAAAAATAATAAATTACTATTATATAAAATATTATTGTGGAATTACTTTTACTTAATAAACGCTGAAGAGCAATTGGTGTTTTTATAATTACACTTTGTATTATTTTCATATGAATTGTTTGACGAGAACTTTGTGACGTAAGAATAAAATAAATTTATTTCGAATCTTGTGCCATAGTAATTAATTGTAATTATATATATTATATAAATATTTGTATAAGAGGGAGTATTCGTTTTTAGTATTTATATATATTTATATAGACGAATGTGAAATAGAATAGGCGAATTGCGATCACAGACTATGTGTGAATAAAATTATTTATGTATTTGGTACAACAGGAGGGAAAATAATCGTCATCATTTGAAAGTTGGTGCCTTAGAAGTTTAGAAAAAAATTTAGTAAAACTTCGAACACAAACGATATAGTGTAAATGTAATGTGGCTTTGTTACCAGGATGGATCAGGACGGCAGCCTGAACATCAGCTACGACGAATGGCGGGACTACCTCCTGCTGGCACCGGCCACCGATATACACGCACTCATACATTTCTGGCGGCACTCCACTGTGAGTACCATTTTAATTAATTATTATTATAATTAATCTTATTTGTCTATTAAACATCGAGGATATAAAAAATTATATGCGAAAATTAGAAATGATTTTATGATTATTTTTAAATTTCTACTCTTACCTAATATCGAAGAAAATATTTGAGATATATCAACGTTGCTTATCTTACACGTAAAAAGTAATGCTTTCCTTTGATCATGCGTTCGCGTATCGTTTGTCTGATTCAGTTAATACGTTATACAGTTGTTATTGATACATGCGAGAAAGTATCTGATAGTACAATTAACGTACAATAGGTGGCGTGCGTGTCGGTAACGAACAATACAAATTTAATATATGTATATTAGTTAATAAAAAGTATGTACTTAGTTATTAGTACAAAGAATATTTATTGTTATATAATGAATATATATCTATATGTCTATCGTGCCGAAGTCGAAACTATTTTACCTAAAACTGATTTACGATTTCATTAATTGATCAATTAATAGGTCCTTACATATGAAATTAGCGTTTTGTCGTACTGACCACTTTGATCTGAAATATCTCCTCTTTGGCTAAGAATTCCAAATTCAAATTTATAAATCCATTTAGCTGGTACATTTGAGTTTTGAAAACAGTCATTCATTTGTTTTTTCCTCATTATTTTTTTCTTTGGCGTCGCTTATTACCGCACATTGGAAAACATGAGATATCGGTATATTTACGAGTACGAGTTCTACCGTGGCACCAGTGCTGCATAAACAGCTCGAAGGATTAATGATGTGTACGGCGCTGGTGACGCAAAAGAAACCCCGGTACGTTTTTCGTTTCAACGTTTTTGTTCTGGAAATTTCGACCTTCAGAACCAACCCCGTGGACGGCCGGAGACAGAAAAAGTTACTTGTGAGTGTTTGGTGGACTAGGGCCGGTGTCGTTCGTTACAGCTTTCTAAAATCTGGCCAAACGATTACGGCAGATATCTATTGTCAGCAACTGCAAACCATGAAGGAAGAACTAGCTGCTAAATAACCGAGATTGGTCATTCGCTCTAGGCCACTGCTGCTTCACGACAACGCAAGACCACACACTGCACAACAAACAACCATTAAGTTTAATGAGCTACAATTGGAATGTCTGCGACACCGTACTCCCCGGACCTTGCTCCAACAGATTACCATTTTATCCGGAATTTGGACAACTTCTTACAAGGATAAAAATTGAACTCCGATGCGGCAGTCCAAACCGCCTTCAAAGAGTTTATTTATTCTCGCCCCAATGGTTTTTTTAGTAAAGGGATCAATGAACTACCTATGAGAGGGCAAAAGTGCATAGATAACAACGGTGCATTAATTAAATATATTTTACAAAAAAAATATTTACCCTCCCGTACAAAACGCCAATTTCATATGTAAGGACCTAATATTATACAATAATAAGCCAAGGAAATATTTTTGAAGTGCAACTTCGCGTAATGTACGACAACGAATAAAATAAATAGAAAGATGGGACGAAAAACCGTTTAAATTTAATTTGATTTTAGTTATTATTATTATTCGATTTACATCAGAATATTCTAGTACAAGATTGTTTTACTTTCACCTCGACCAAGACATTGGCATTCATGACATATTAAGACGTGGCTTATCGTATCTATTATAGAATCAAAATGGATTGTTTTGTAAGACATCGCTGATTGTCCCGTCTCATCGATCAACACAATCATTTCTCGTATTTTGACATAATATTTAAAAGCTATATACATTTTTATATTACTAAATAAAACTACTAATAAATACGTATTATTTACGTTACGTAACATTTTTATGCTTTTGTGTTCGATCACAAATCGAAAACAAATTCAAGAAAAACCACTTCATATTCGTTGTTTGAGTTTAAGAAAAAACGCTTTTACTTCCACTCTTTATAAAGAATAAAAATAATCTAATAATAAAAGTAATTTCAAAAAGTGATTATTTTAATCGTATCGCACACTTGATATATTTTATAGTCAAGTCATGATTTCGATTTGCATTTAATGAAGATCTGTCTTTAATATTTTATTCTGATAACAGTTGTATAATAATTCATAAGATTGCAACTTGTATCATACGCATACATGTCGCATGATATAACAGTCGTTAATATGTAGATGACTGATGCGTTGCGTAGTCGACGATTTATCGAGACGATAAAAACAGGTATGAGAATGAGTTTGACCCATCTCTGTGTCATTAGGGCTGTGTCATCTTGAGTATCTTAAATTTTACAAATAACACTTGCGTTTATATGCTAGATTTCGTCCACGATTTCAAGTGTGTGTTGTTACCATATTTCATCAATATTGGTTTGGACGTTAAAGCGTAACAGACAGACAGAGTTACTTTAGCGTTTATAATATTAGTATAGGTATGTCTATGTTTCTGTACGATGGAGGAATGTTTCATATCATTTATTTTACAATTGTAAGTTATCATATTTCCACAGTTGACAGAATTGTTATTCCCGTCCAATGGTTTACAGGATTTCTTTTTATATATTTCGTTTAGATATCCCGTGTTTTATAAGCATCACTTAATTTCATTCATTGAAACTCTGAGAACAATATTATACGTATACTCATAAAAATATAATAAGGTAAGGATAAAGGATAAATAAACTGGGTTTATTATGTTTAACCGAATTTAGGTGTCCCAACCAAGCGGCGTCACCAGCGAGCCCTAACTCATAAGCGGATAATTTGGTAATTGAATCAATTTATTGCGGGCGCGGCTGTAGGCGGTGACTATTCGCCTCTGTGCAAATGCCACGTCATCACGTTCTACCGCTGACGAGTTGAGACTAGATTGTATAAACAGATCACTGCATTGCGTTGTTGTACTCAGAGCGACCACGAGTAATCGTAACAAACAGATTATGTAATACAGAACTTTGTGATTGATTTTCGTAGTCTGCTGATCGTCAAGGTCGATGAATCTTATAATTAACATCATTTTCGATTTCGCACTTGACACGAAACTCATAACTGTCTTACCAGTCGGGTTCCTACGAATTTGATTGCTGTTGTTCTATAGTCAATTATGTCACCAGGATTTAGTTTTAATCTAATTAGATTCCTCGTCTAATTAGGTTCAAATTAATGACATTTTGCAATTTTAGTGTTTCTTTAATTGAAATGACAGTTTTTCCTTTAGGGTTTCCTACGTTCAAGTAACAAGAGCGCGTAAGAATTTAATATAGCAATGCCTTTGTGTTATATTTTAACTTTGTAAGTTATTGAAGTTATTTTAAAGAGTAAAATATTCATATTTATAATGCAATCAATAATTATTACGTACGTATGTAATCTATCAGTTTATTAGTATTATCTCAAAACGAATAGGTAATCTATTCGTTTCGAGATAATACTAATAAACTATGATTAACTATGATTTAACATAATATGAAATTACATGGCTAATAAGATTAACTATCATTAATAATTGTAGAATGCATATATTTATGAGTGTAAGAGTTAAGTTTATTAATGAGGTCTTTGAACATAGCGCTTTGCTAGGTAATGTCGTTTGCAGATCTGATTACATGTCCGTCACATGATCATTATGAGCTAGATATGCATGATGTGCAATTTGTAAATTGATTATAAAGATCTTCTTTCTTAAGGTAAAAGAACCTTTAGCTGTATTGTCTTTTTTCAACGGATCGAAATCGAATAGCAGAAAGTAAGTCGAACGTTAATTTGTTTGTTTTGTCTTCTAAACATCAGACATGGGATATTTGTAATGTGATCACTAAATCTATAGAGAAATTATCAGCCCCGGATTTATGCCTAGGCCTACAAGGCACCGGCTTGTGGCCCCGCCAGCCGAAGGGCTAAACCCAAGATTAATATTATTTTACACTAACCGCTTCTGAATGTGTGGCACGGGGGTGTGGTTGCTGTCAAATGTCAAAGCGCCTAGAGACCTTGGATCGCTAACTCAGGGCCCGGAAATTATATCCACTTGAAATTCCGTTTACAACATAGCGCAGAAAAAGCCGTTGTATATATAAAATTATAAGTACGTACTTTATCTTTTAAGCTCGTAATTATAATTCCACTTAACGCTCATAAATGTATATTTCTAGTGAAATATATAATGGGTATGTAAATTGTTTATGTATATTATGAAAGACGAATAGATAATAATAATAATACATCGTTGTTATCCATATGTTATGTACCAGCTGCTTGGTAGGTTTAATAAAAATATGTTTATATCGAAATATTTCTATCTTGTAAAATACGTAATAAAATATATCTTTGTCTTCTCGTTGATTTATGTCTTATTGGAAACTGATAATGTAATTTGAGTGTAGTGACAAGATGTTTCTTTTTTAAGAAAATCGCTATTTTAAATTATTTTACATACGCTAGAAAGTATTCAATTATTTTTATATTGAAATAATTATTGTGTTGTTCTTAAATATATAAAAAGTAGAGATGCTACGAATATTTATTTTATTACCATGCTATCTGCTGATTGTTCGTGTAAGAAATTTGGATTATGCTGCTTGAACACATACATGGGAGAGCTCCAAGCGATACGACGGATGTTTTCGCTCCATACAGAATTCCCTTATTTGTATTCCTATTCAACAAGTTAAGGGAAGCTTTGACGCGATTTTGTTGTTGTTGTTCAGTGACTTTATACGGTACCCACATGCCTCCCGTTGTCTTTCTTTGTTACCAATTTACCGCAAACATTTCCACTTAGGCTTTAAAATTAATTGTTATTTACTTTTGTCTCCGGTCAGCCACGGGGTTCATTGTTGTCTGTTGTGCATTGGTGCCACAATGAAGCACGTATTCTTTAATAACGCGACATTTCGCTTTTACCATGGATACAAAAAAAGCGATAGCAAAGAGAGATGAGAAGGGCGGGAGAAAAAATTAACGATCGATTTTTTAATAGCCATGTATTATAAATAGGTATATAATAAAATAAATATTAGTTTTAAATTGTAAGTAGACTGAAAGATGTCTGTTTATATGAATAAGCCGGTACTAAAATTTGGCAACTTCATATTTTCATCTATTAGCGGCACACAAACAAGCTGACAAGGCTTATGGGTATCTAGAGTAATGATATATATTAACATTTTTTTTTATAAATAAATAAATTGTCAATTCAAAATAGGAACCAGTATATTTAATATTTTTCATGTTATATCTTTATTTACAATAAAGATAAATTGGGGACGTAATTCATATAATTGGAACTTAGAATTTTATATTATTGACTTAAATATAAAATTAACAAAATACAATGTAAATGGAAAATAACTTTACTAAAACGTTCCTACTCCGTTTGGAATTAGAATTTTCCGCGATAAACATTCGCAATAGAAACGACGCATCAGCCCCGCAGCTTATCTTCCATTATCACCAGTTATTCTATCAAGGGAATGTAGTTCAAGCTGTCACTCGTGTCTATTTGTTTAAGAGTTCTAAGCACTCTGTGATCGATGTTTTTATTATTTTATTGGTAGTAATCTGTGGACTATATACTTCGAAATAAATCAAAGTAGAGCGGGTTACGGTTTTAAATAGTTGTTCTAATTTAAAATAAAACTCAGAGATGTTTTCTACTGGATGTGAATGCGAAGTGTTTTTTCATTAAGTTATGATGCAATAATTAATGTGCTAATATCGTTCGACATATCAATAAGCTACCCAATAAAGATTAGCGTACACTTACCTATTTGCTTAATTATAATTCGTGACCCCCGTCCCGGTTAATCTTCTCAGTAGCAGTATCAGCTTACGCATTGAGAGTTATCTTCTGGAATATAACATCAAAAGATAAAATAGGAAAGGCGCTTAATTTTTGTTAACAATTTTATGTATTTTTAATATGTAGAACAAACTGTCATTCATTGTCCTAACATTTAACTTATAATAAATTGTAACTGTTTATAAAAACCGTTATTGTCTACGTACGTGAAACTGTACTAATACATGGACTTACTAAGTTTTATGTTAAATTGATGTTTTATTAAATGAAAAACTAAATTGCCCATTTTGATTTCAGTCTATATTTCTTTTATTTTTGATAATAGGAAACGGAATGTAAGTATAAAATTAAAATTTCCTTAAAAACAGCTGTTAAATACATTTTTCGTAAAATATTTATGCGAATAACATTATGATAAAAAGCCGAGATGACCTAGTGGTTAGAACGCGTGAATCTTAACTGATGATCGTGGGTTCAAACCCGGGCAAGTACCACAGATTTTTCATGTACTTAATTTGTTTTTATAATTCATCTCTTGCTTGACGGTGAAGGAAAACATCGTGAGGAAACCTGCATGCGTCTAATTTCACTGAAATACTGCCACATGTGTATTCCGCCAACCCGCATTGAAGCAGCGTGGTGACCTCAAAAAAGGAGAGGAAGCCTAAGCCGAGCAGTAGGATATTCACCTGCTGATTACGACTTACATTATGATCATTTAGAACTTTGGTCTTCCCAAAGTAATCGTTTTTGTTTAACCTACTAATACAACGATGCAGTTACGTTTTTGTCGAAGTTGGATCGCTATAGAATCGGAATAAATCGAATCTTATCGTACCCTTATAAATTAGTAGAAATGGCTAACTGTTACGATTATCGATTAAAGAATCGGGAACGAATATATTGTATAAAAATAACAAAATATTCATGGTAATCGCATAATTTACTCGACTAAAGTAATCTGCTTTATTTTAGAAGATTAAAGTTAAACGGATAAGTATTTTATTGTATTAACGTATATATATATATTCTAATTTAATTATATATAATTGTGTGTGGTAAAATCCGAGCAGTTGCAACAAAACTATTGTAACATAATAATTAATATAGTAACATTATGGACCGGGAGATACTGACACAAAATTTCGGGTAATTTGTACCAGCATGGCGACTCTTTAGGGGTCTAATTTCGTAATGACTAAAAGGAAAATGATGGTCATAGCGCTGGTACCTTCGGCCCAATCGCGTGGGCATTAATCGAACGTGTCGGATAAATTACGAGAGTCAAACGATTTGTTCGTCATTACGTACTTAGACCTCTGAAGAGTCGCCATACTGGTTCAAATGACTTTAAATTTTGTGTTAGTATCTCCCGGTCTATTATATTATAAATAAAATTAAAATAGGTACTTTATTAAAGTGGCTTTTTTTCTCATTTCATATGAACCAGATTTATTTGCACATCGTAAATGTAGTTGAAATAATAACTACTACTTTCTACTACTGCTTCTAATCACGATAACCGGACATTTACAAGCACCGAGAAAGATCTTGTTGTATTTTTAAGTTATATTTTAAAGGAATGGAAAATCGAAGAAAATAATATTAACATTATATGTTTTATAATGTATGATATTATGCAAGACTACATTTATTTTAAGATATCAGAATTGTCACTGACATTGAATCAATATCATTTACCGCTTATGTATTTTAAATATTAAAATAAACAATCCGGACACAACGGACAACAAATTCAAAATATAATTGGAAAATGAAAACGTTAATTATATGTAGATAGTTCACGTCTTCGATCAACAATACTACTAGATAACGCTTCATGAACAAAAACAATACTCAAATGTGGCACCGACTGACTATACCATAAAAAAGAGAAAACGATGTAAACGTTTAATAATTTCAACCTAAGCTATGCCTTGTTTCTGAGCAACAAAGTGCGGTTTAGATTGTATTAACATTCACTTACGATTTTACGCCATAAAAGACGAAAAAGAAGAAATGCACAATTACTTTTGTTCCAAATTCAACCTTATTTCGTGAGTAATAAAGCAGATAATTACAAACACATTTTACTTACGCTATTGCGGTGGTTATTTCTACAAATTTTGAGGTTTTAACGTTGGCTATGATTGGCCCATACTAATTTAAATTAACACCACAATCGAATTTGTGCTGTTATTTTTCGGGTAAATCTAGTACATTAATGATCTAAGGTTCACGTAAATAAAAACATTAAAATATAATTTGATATGCCGTTTTATAAATAGAGACAAAAATGAATGACGCAAATATCTAATGTTTATTTAACAAGCCGATATGAGAATTGAGAAGAGCAAAATATTTAACTATAACAGACACGTGTATAAGCTGATTATTGAATTATGTATGTAAATTATTCAAATTTGTTCATTCAAAGGGTATTTTTTAAAATTATAAAAATAGAATCGTGTACGTTACACATACAATACATCGAATATATATGATGACAATGATATATAAATATTTATCGATAACGTTCTTTATCAAATCAAATCAGTATTCTAGGGATTTTACGATCGAGTCATATTTCGTTTACCCCTGAATAAGTGGGTATTTGTGTTTTTCAATTTTTTACAAAAAGTTTTCCGTAGCAAGCAAGTAAGCTTACATAGAAAGCAAGCGACAATTGCTTATTAAATTGTCGTTGGGTTGGCCAACTTGCCGCTAAGTAAATAGGATGGACTTCTATTTCACTTGCACTGGCTCCTTTACTAATTACTTACTCAGTATGTTTACACGGTATTGGTGTGACAAGTATTAAGCATTAGTAGCTAAGCAAGTGTTAAGAAGAATTAAACACTAAATCATAGGTTATTATTTCTTATTCCTAACGTACAAGGGATTTCAATATATTGTCAGTGTAAGTATGAAATTCTAAATACGTTTTCTTTTTTACCGTAGTCCTATAACTTCAAAATACTTATTTAATTTAGTTTTATTACCATCAACATTTTTTTTTCTCGATATACTGCCTTTATCTCTATCGTTGGAAAAACGCTTTCCATGAAAATGTGTTTTTAAGTAAGGAACAGAAATTAATCAGTGACTATGCCAGGTCAGGTCTAGGTTGTTGGGTGGTTAATTTCTTAAAAGCCTCAATCTTGAATAGCAGTCTTGACAACATGCCTTTTGTGAACTGTCACGAAGAAGTAATTAAGGTACAATTTTCCTCTTTAATAGTTTATATCAAATTACAAAGTGTTTCTGCAAGATGCGGAAGTTATACATTGCACCTATTTTGCGTCTCCATCATTAAAATTTCTTCAAGTCGCAAAACACTGTGGCCATGAGTTTGCCGGCTGACGGAGTGCCTATCAACTTCTTCGGTGGCTCTGCTCCTTTTTTATACTAGTTCATCGACTCTTACTTGCTCTCAGGATCAAAATTTTGGGTAACGTTTCATTTCCGGTAACAATCCAGTCGAAAATAGGCGTTGGATTTTGAACCCAGAGATCCAAAAAGTTAATAAATTCCTCCGGACCGACTTCGGCCAAGACGGCCAATCTCAAGAGAGATCAGCTAACTGCACAGGACATTATTGTCCCAAGAGTGTGTGCAAACACAGGTGCATTCTCTATTCCCTAACTAACATGATCCGATGGGACGGCAATCCGACACGACGGGAAAGAGTTCAGTTCGCAAGACCAATGGCTTCACGTGCTTTCCGAGGTACGGGTGTGTACACACTCCCAACTTCCAGGCTCTGGGCTGCAACTAAGAATTTTCGGCAGAAAACCTGACCCTGGCTCGACCTGGGATTTGATCCCAGGAACTCGGAGTCTAAGGCCTGGCCACTAAACCAATGAGGTAGACAACTGTACTCGTACTTGTTTCTGAAGTGCAAAATCATTCGGGGATGCTTGCACTGATCTTTGACAGGTTAAGGTGGTCACGAAGGATGCTGTCAACTTGCAGAGAGCTTAGTAATTCTTGCTATTTAATTTTATATAATCTTCATCTTCAATTATCACATTTTTAAAGTGGTAGCACGAACCAGACCGTCAGCAAAATCATGGCAAACTACTCTTTTTAATTTTAAAAATCACAAGATGAATGCAATATATTGAGATAGCATAAATCAATATAAGAACTGTGTATATCAATAAGATATGGTGGCGGGAAACGAAACTACTAATGCAAAAGTTTCATGTGAAGGGCTCACGTTAGGCGTGAGCTGGCCTCACCTCTGATCGTGCAACTTTGCCTAGTTCTTTCTCTTGCAGTGTTTATATTAAAACATATCAGCTATTTATTATATATTCCTCGTATTTTTATTTCTTATACCTTCAATAGTAACTTCTTTTAGATGACAAGGAAGTAAAAAAACCATGTGACTGCAACGTTTTTTCTAATAGATAAATAATCATAATGAAAGGTAGTTAAGTAGGTTTATTGAGAAAGGTTATAGGGATATAAAGATAGGAAGAGTAACTACGACTACTACAAACTAAACCCAATTAATAAACTCACTTAGCCTACTTAGTCCATTGAAAAGTTACATTTGGGGTTGCGTTTTTTAGAGGACGCAATTTTATTTTTTTGATGTGTAGGGGGGGTCAGTGTAAAGCTAAAACCAAGTTTGTGGGGTCGCCACCCTTGTCCCACGGCCGCCATCTTGAAAATAGGGGTTGAAATGGTTTTTACGATTTATCTCTTAAACTATTTATTTAATAAAAAAAAATTGTTAACATTTTTTGTTGCAAATTAAATTCTCTACAACTTTGGTCCAGTAACTTTTTGTCGTAGAACTATAAATAAAAAGTTATAAGCGATAATCTTCAGAAATTTGAGAAATAAAATTATATTTTTCGATGTAACTTTTTTTTTAATCATTTTACGATAAAATGATATCTGACCATTTTTGTAGATCGTTTTGTGAGGAACAACTTTTATTTGCACCATTTTTTCATTAAGTCAATAGCTAAGGTTTTACAGCGCTCCGAAGTGAGTACTATTTTTCAGTACTTTTAACTATACCTATATTATACGTGTGTACTAATAATATGTCATCAGTTATTGTTTTTTATTTTTTATTTTGTTATTATAACTTTTTTAATTACAAATTAGCAACATTATTAATAATTTGGCGCGTTTTTTTACGTGGTATCCCCAGTAGGCATAATCCACGGTGATTTTCTAAATTACAACTACTCCGTCCTCAGTCGTTTCGATGGACCAGGCTGCGGCTCAGCATCTGATCGGCTTTCTGAATTAAATACCAGTGGGAGAACTGGACAAGGAAGGGGTGTTAATGTTGGCGGTTCATCATCAAAGTCATTTTCATTTATTAATTCTGAGAGTTCCATTACGTTGCTGCAAGTCTCTCCAGAACAATGGAAGCACACTGCAGAACATTTCAGTCCTGCTTTTCGACATCCACACATCGCTCCACAGTTTCCTTTGCATTTGCAAAAGATCAATTTTAGAAGCTCAGGGGGTGCTGGGGGTTTAGAGTTCTGCACTGGCATCAATAGTTTTCCACACTTTTTCCAGCCCCAGTCTTCAGGATCATTATAATTACCAAGCCACGACTGGACCTGATGGTAGACTCGGAAAGTATGAAAGCGAGCTGTGTCTTGTGTTGGAGGAAGTGAAGATAAGTTAAATGTACTTTTTGTCACTGCCTTGGCGAATTGTTTGTATCTTAGGCTGTCAAGAGAATTATCATCTTTATTACCACCGTATAAAGAGATAAAAAAACGTTCACCAATTACAGTGAGCAAAGCAGGGTCAACTCTCTTGTTGAGAAACAAAGCCGTTCCACTAGCAAACTCTAAATTTTTTTCCAGGGTTTTCAAAAATTTCATTTTGCCGATATTGTAAGGAGCTGAAGTTGTGTCACATCCGGAAAAAGCATGAAGAAACAGCAAGTTATCCGCAATGACATCTCCGTACATAAAACCTGACGCACAATATAATTGTTCTGCTGTTCGTCCTTTTGATGGTTTTAAAAAAAATACATTTGCTTGTTTTCGGCCAAGTGCTGTGAGCAATATCAGTACGTCAATATCTTCAGCTACAATGATAACGGTATTAAATAATGGAGATGCAGCAAGAGCAGTGCGAACGATAAGAGCGTCTGCGTCTGATTCTGCTTGGTCAACAGTGAAACCCATTTCCGAGAATACAGTTTTAAGAAGTATAATAAAGTTAGATTTGTTCTTCTCATTACCAAGAAATTTCTCTTGTGATAATGTCGGTATGGTGTTCTTGTCAAATTTTACTTCTGTCGACGGGTGTTTTTTCGTGCGGCGCAAACGTTCCCAAGACTTTGTTCCTGCGACATCAGGGTCGTCTGAGTAACCGTCAAACACAATCCTTGCAGAGAGCCCGAAGTGTTCTTGTACATATTTGACGTATTTTGTAGTTATATCCTTGAACGATGAATTTCGATCCCAAATTACTTTATGTAAAAGAAAACCACCGTCAATAACAAAATGACTCCTGGCGCTGATGTTAGAGGATCGTTCCACCGGTGTAAAAGCATTAAACAAAGATGACTTAGTACCTTTTCTCATGCCATCCTCCGCGAATAATGACAATGGGAAAGGTGCTAATTCATACCTTAAGTATACTTTGACATCACCCACTGTTTCTCTTGAAATACACATTCGTTGAAATAAGAGTAATGGATTAATGACGACACGAGTTTTATCAACTTCAACAGTACTTGTCATAGCGCTGAAAGGAAGAACCTTATTTTTACGCTGAAATGATAGCCGTTGAAAATCAGATCCTATGATATTAGTCATCAAATCTTCTCCTATCTCAAAGGCACGTTGACAATTAATATCCTTTGAAGCAACTATACCGTTAGCAATGCAAATTAATTCAGAGCAATCTTGGGTAAAGACATGAGTTGCGAACCAATTATCTATTTTTTCAAGATCTTCGTTGTCACGTTTTATGCGTGAATCTCGGTAGTCAATATGTTGTTCAGAAGTATCCATTGAAAGGTTGCAGTATTCTGTTACTTGTTCACAAACATCTTGTAGACGTATCATTCCAAGGGTCCACGATGCCAGCGTACTCTCAGTAATACCACAGCCGTGCGTTAATCCTCCAGATGATTTAAACATTCTCATAAGAGTCTGCTCAATAGTTTGATCAGACATGATCCCACTCCAAAATTTATCCGTTCGTCTAATAGTAAAATAGCCTAAGGCTGTGAAAGAGTGAAATTCTTCAGGAGTCATTATTTTCTCAAGATTCAGCATATCTTGTAAATATAGATGACTCGACTTGGCATACAAGAAATGCCCACTTGAATGGAAAATCGGGAGCATGTTCCTGATAGTCTTCAGATGCAAAGACCAATTTCCGGAGCGTTCTGCCTCTATGAAATGTTTCAGAAGAGTGACCAGGCTGTAATATTGAATCCATAATATTGCAGTTGGTCCTTTGCTTTTCAGCATGTTCAAAGCCTCCTCAAATTTGGTAGTTATTTGTTGGAATAGAGGATTATGTATAGCTTCAAAAATTCTTGTTCTATCAATATCAGTACTATTATCATCCAGAAAATCTCGTTCTTCTTCTGTAAATTCTATTGAATCCATAACTAATTTTGCTATTGATAAATGCACTAGCAAATGAGCACGTACAGCTCTACCATAAGCATGTCCAGACATTATGTGCTGTACACAGTTCTCAGCATAAATTAATTTGAAGATATCTTCGAGTCCACTACCAGACATGATATATCCAATCGCACCTATGAACGACATGAGCAAATGGAACCCACCTAATCGAACTACGACCTTCGATAGATCGGTATTAGGATCAACAGCAGCTGTAATGTCTCGAGCTTTCCAATATAGCGGTTGATCAAATGTCACAATGCATGTTTTTTGGTTGGAAGCTTTACATTTTTCAATAGAAAATAAAAGAGATGTTAAAATTGTATCATAATCTGTTGGCGGTGCGTTTATAAATGGCAAACAGATAATTCTACTTCTTTCAAAAGGTTTTTCAGCAGTTGCTTCGATCATAAATCCATTCCATCCACTGATATTCACAGTGCATGACCATTTACCATACAGCCACATAAAATCACAAGGTGTAGGAACAATTTGTTTGGTCGATTGTGTGGCCCTTTCAATTACTGAAACATTTATTTTACTGAGACCAACGGTTTTGCCTTTTGAGTAGGATGCAAGAGGAATTAATCCAAGCGTAGATTTAATTGAAGCTGGTATTTTTTTGGATATTCGTGGTAAACTGGTATCATTTTCGATACTGAAATAAGGTGTAACGGATTGAATACCACCCATCGCATGGAAAGTATTTTTACCATCAATTGTATTGCTATTAAAATCAGCATTGTCAAAAACAAACTGAAAAAAAGCATGAGGTAAGATATTACGCGCCGGACGAAAAGCACAAGAATCTTCAAATAATGAAATGGCATTATAGGATGCGGAGAATCCTAACGATGAAAGAACATCAATAAGATTACTGGAGCCATACTTTTTATACAAGAAAGATCCAACTCCAAGTAGCAGAGGAGAAATAAATGAAGCAGGTCGAGTTGCTGCAATGATAGAGTGAGCAATTGATGTGCACTTTCTTTCCGCTGCATTTAGTGACTTGCGTTTAGATTGACAAATAATTCCTTTCAATAAAACTGATAAAGTTTCGGGAATAAGAGTATTAACATCCTTTAGAAAACTATCAGAAGGTGGATACTCCTTTGTCTCGTAACACTGTGAACGAATATCTTCCAAAATAATAGCAGCTGCATCGCTGACTATTTGTAATCTCTCTTCACGAACATCATTTTTTTTGTGAGATAGCGGTTTGTTTGATATAATTTTATAAATGAACCCTTTAAAACAGACTATACAATCGTGACCAGATTCGTTAAAAAATACAATTTCATTCTTGTACTTTGCTTTCAATCGTTCAATGATTGTACGCTTCTGGGGAATGTACTCTCCTGTAATCGATTTCATTAAAGCCGTCATTAAGAATTGACACTCTTCACTATTTTCACGCAAGTAAGAAAAAACATCCGCCATTGCTGCGTCAATATTATTTTTGCGTTCATCCTTTTTATTTTCGACCGACCATTTTTTGGAATACAATTGCTTACTGCAGTTGTTATGATACTTTGCTCCAACTTCCACTAAGCTGGGAATATTAGCTATGCGATTAGCAATGTCCATTGCAACGTCATCGGAACGTCTGTTTATAAGGTCCATAATACTTGTTTTTGTACTCTCATTACGTACAATACAAACCCGCGGTTGTCGGGTTGTCGGCTTGTACGCGAAACACTTGCATCCTGAACCGGTTTGGCACAAATGAAACAATTGTTCGCAAAATCAAAGTCTGGCTCTGGAGTTTCTGAAACTGAAGATAAACTACGGGAGCTGCTGCTGCGACAACGAACAACAGTATCAGTTCGATTATCCACGTAATAACAATAACACGTAACATGTACAGTAACTTCCGAAACAGTCCGTAATAATTTTTCATTAACCTCATCATTTTTTGCTACAGCTCGGTCTAGTAAAGTTTTTACACCTTTTGCCTTCACAACTCTTATTTTATTTTTACCTAAAGATTGTTTACAAATAAAACAATCACTCATGATGGAATAATAGAAAAAGCACGCTTAACAAGTCTAGATGCTATTAAAAAAAATATAGTTATCACTGAAGTTTAAATCGTGTCTAAAATTATTCGAAATTGTCTTCACAATTAAAAACAGAGTAAAATACATCCGCACGTGGCACACGTATATGTAGCACAACTAAAAGATATAGGTTAAACGACAACTTCAACACAATTTTATTAGCTATTACAATAAGAGAGGTTAGGAATAATAATAATAATAACAATAGCAGGTAGCTGTTCTTTTGTTCCCTCATGGTCACTTGGGTATTTTCTACCTGAACAATAAAAAATAGTACTCACTTCGGAGCGCTGTAAAACCTTAGCTATTGACTTAATGAAAAAATGGTGCAAATAAAAGTTGTTCCTCACAAAACGATCTACAAAAATGGTCAGATATCATTTTATCGTAAAATGATTAAAAAAAAAGTTACATCGAAAAATATAATTTTATTTCTCAAATTTCTGAAGATTATCGCTTATAACTTTTTATTTATAGTTCTACGACAAAAAGTTACTGGACCAAAGTTGTAGAGAATTTAATTTGCAACAAAAAATGTTAACAATTTTTTTTTATTAAATAAATAGTTTAAGAGATAAATCGTAAAAACCATTTCAACCCCTATTTTCAAGATGGCGGCCGTGGGACAAGGGTGGCGACCCCACAAACTTGGTTTTAGCTTTACACTGACCCCCCCTACACATCGAAAAAATAAAATTGCGTCCTCTAAAAAACGCAAGGTGAGGCCTAAAAATGTAACATTTCAATGGACTAACTGTTATTTAGTTCATATAATGCATTTGTTAATTTTTACATCATAATGAAGAGTCATTTACAATGGCATATTGTCTTACACTGCTTCTTTCCCTTTCTTTCTACTTTCATTCTCACATTCAGCTACGTTATAAAAAAAGCTTGTTATACTGTTGGGCAACGAGCTCCTCTCCTCTTAGATATAACGTTTGAAGGTAATTCAACTACTCACATGTGTTCACAACGAGATGCTGGAGATTAGAGATGAAAAGGATAGTGTTTGGTCGGATACATTCATCCAACACGTGCTAATTTCCTCACGACCTTATTAGGTACGCGAAAATTAGGTGTTGCTTTCACGGGCTTGAAATCGCTATTAGGTTGGGTTAAGATTAACTGGGCTATTATATTAAGTTAGTAATGTTTTAAATATGAGTGAATTTTATAATTAATAAATTCAAGATTATAGATCTTGATATTATTAATTATAAAGTTGTATATTACGAATCGTACGTAAACTTTTGAATAAATAGGTAAATAGCTATTTATGGCGACACCAGTTAACCAGGAAGAAGTAATTGTATTAACTTATGGTGACTTCCCAGTTTGTATATATGGCCAATACTAGAAAACGTTTCATACTTTAGTTACATAAAAAATAAAACCGGTTTTCTCGATGACTTGAATGACATATACACGATAAACTTTACCGACAGTAATCATCTTTACGTCCGATAATGTATTCAGTGTGATATGAGGATATTATTTAATATTTTTTTCATATAATAAGTGGCACAATGTTATATAAGCCTATTTATATCTGAGATACTAATGTATGACTAGTATTGTCCTGGTCCAGCTCTTTCCTGAATTAATTAATTCATAATACAATGTTTACATGATCTTTTGACTCTTGTACATAATGGAATTATACACACAGTTCATATTTATCTTGCCTTAATTTTAATATCGCAGAATAAATTCGCTAATTTCGTTGTTATCGTTTAACATTGCTTGCCGGCTGTTTTGTTAAAAACGGATTTATCGCTCTCTGACATCATTGGTATGACATTAGAAAGAAGAAGACACTGTATTGTTTAACTAATCAATCGCTAAATAACTTTGGGTTGTAGATGCATAAGGGGCAGGATTTCTCGCGATGTTTTCCTTTGCAAATTTAATGATAATAAAAATATGTAACAAAAACTCAGTGAAGAATAATCGAATGAAATCCGGATTTGATTGGTTGCGATACAGATTTTAGTATATAACTATCTTTCCAGTGGGCTAGCTGGCTGTCCCGACTTCGTACGGATAAAATAAGAATGCATTTTTTAATCAAAGATATATAAATACTAGCCAATAAATTTCTTCGCTCATGTACTGTACATTGTTGAAGTTGCATTGCATTGTGTTGTATGTATAAACCTCCCACGTGTAATGCTCTTTCGATTACATACTGAAAACCATATATAAATCCGTTACGTGGTTTAGAAGAAGTTGGTAGAGACACAGACAATAATTCAGCTTTTTTTCGTGCACTATATTTAATTTGTACAATTGGGTACCTTTTATAAATTATGTATTAAACCGGTTCTTATAACGTTTTTTATTCGTTAATAGTTTTCATCCTTTATACCTTTTCACTGTTTTATATTGATTTAAATTATATTTTATCTCATGTTGTCTACCGATTTTCTTTTAAAAAAAATATTGAAATTAAGCGTAAAAAATCTGTTTTGGCGAACACTAATTTATATTATTTTATTCAAATATCCATTTTTGTATTTAGGTAGTAGAAATGATAACTCCTCAATTAGATAATAATTATTTAAATATGAATTTATAGTCATGCTGTTCGTTGCTACGCTTCCATCTATCTCAGTTTACACGACGAGCCCCCTCTGAACTTGTATTTCGACCTTAACACGCCTTTTTATCAAATATAACGCTCGAGCAATTCGATAATACAGTTGAAATGATACATTTGTGGTAAATTTCATTAGAGGTGTGGTTGTCTGCCGTTCGCTTCTTACATCCGTTCCGAGGCGGCTCGCGCTCCGATGTGCACGCTGGCTATAATCAGAATTACTACTCAGAAGTCAGTGTGAGAATGCCTCTTAGCTTGACGGTACGCGTAATCGGTGTCGCGCTCGGCAAAAATACACACTCGATTAGTTAAAAGTATTACAGCTGATCTGATAGTATAGTTCCAAAGAAATCAATCTGTGATTTATTTTAATAGTTAATATTTTTTATTCGTATTGTTAACTTAGTCGTTATATAGGAAACATGTCTCTGGAATTAGAGGAAGTTACGGGAGCGACCGGCGACGTCTTTGAGGATTTTCTGATCGTGTTCCGTCGATGTTTGGCAAAGGTAAATGTTATCTAATTCCGGGTTTGTGTAGCTGAGCAGTACCGAATGTCAGCGACAGCAGTTACAGTTCGGATCTAGACTTCATTAACTTCTGAACCATTTGTCTCGCGAAACAAGGATCATGATTGATGAATATAGTGATATTGTGGAATGGATAATTAAGGTAACTGATATTTATTACTAACAAATTTTGTATGAAATCGCACACTAGTTGGAAAGTTTCCAATACGTTTAATAATATTCGTAAATTTGAAATTCTGCAATACTCATTATTATGATATTTTTTCGTGTACTCATTTTTGTTAATGCTTTTTGTCATTTTAATTGCAACACACGCAGGGCTGTTACTAAGGCAACGTACTTATTTTTAATTGACTTTAAGAATAGCTATGTACATACGTATTCTGTTGTCGAGTACGTAATTTGAGAATACGTCACACTAATACAGATGTCAATCCGGCTAAAGTATAGCGCGGTTTAAGGTCGTCGTCTTTCAAGCGCTCTTTGAATTAGTTTGTGGAAAACCGGAAAATACCGAAATTTGTCTCATTGTCATTTGTGTCATTCTTACCAACCAATCAATACGAATATAAAAAAATATACAAAATGTTTTTTTTTTTTTCTAATGATATCTACATGTAAACGCTACGTAATATAATTTTACTTATGGCTAAGCGAATTATTGCTGCTTAACTTTCTAGTGTCCTGCGTCATCACTTTCACATGTCTTGCATTAAAAAATCTAGTCCAAATGTATGTTGTATGGATATTATTTTTAATTTTCAAATATCGAATTTGCTCCCGCTTTGCGTTTTTGTTTTCAATGATTTCTTGCGCATTTGTTTTAATTGAACGAAAAAACAAAATACATTTAATTATCATAATTTTATCATTCGATATTTAACTTTCTTGATGTATTGAATTTCGCACATTGTGACGATAGCAGACTGTCATACATATTAAATGTCTTAAGATACCTATATGTGGGTGTGACCTTATCTACTAACGCCGTCTAATATTTGGGTTAGCTCAACAGCATGTTTTTGTTACCAGGAACATTATTCTCATGTTCACTTATATATATATTCTTAGCGATATATGAGTTATTAATTTGACAGCAAATAAAAAAATAGATTTAATTTTTAATTTTATATTAGCCATTGCTATTTATTGCGAATGTGTAAAAATTTAATTATAATGATGTTTGAAACTCACGTTTGCTTTAAATTGTTTTGAAATATCTACATATTAAATATATAAATATACCTTTCGTTTATTAAACTTGTAAAATAAAGTTTAAGATAATAAACATTGTTAAGTTAGTTAACTGCTACATATGTCTGCCTACATTCAACTTACGTTTTATTTATAGACAGCAGATATTTAGTATTTAAATATATTGATATGTTTTATTTAATGCATACTTTCATTTTTTTGAACGCATTTAATTTTTTAAGTACAATTTAAAATTATATATATTCGAATATTACCGACAAACCGTTAGAATTGTGTTTTAATTATGTAGACTTTGTCTCCGTCGTTCTTCGAATGAAATGTGCGTAGTCCGATGACGCGGCATCGCACGCGCAAGTCTGTTGCTCGATTACGTCATTTTGACATCGTCGCAACTAATACAGGGAAACCCTCGAATCCAATTCAAATAATAATATTCTCGCAAAGAAATTCGTAATAATTACTACTTTTATTTAAATTTTTTACCGATGCGTCAGTCAGTACACGTGTTGTGTCATATATGTAAATATGTAATCCTTAATATTAAAAATGTATTACAAGTAATAACTATGTTATACATTTGTAAGTTTATCTCTTTGAATTATTAGATAGTGTAGCTCTTTCAAAGTCATTTCAACATTATTGAAGTGAAAACTTCTTTAGGCGAGCGGCGCTGGTTTATCGTTGGTAACTTCCAGGGATATCGTCATAATATCACATAACCTTCCAGTTTTCCATCACCTCTGTAACATTTGTGAATGTTCAAATCAGGAAACGATAATGGAACTATCTTAACAGACGAGGACTTACATACTTAGCATAAAAAAATTACCGTAAGGGTTCATTCACGCCTGAATGAATCACTTGAAGCGTTCTCTATTGTAACATTGGCGTACATTGTCATTTCTAATTATGTAATTATGCCCTTCTTTTGTGACGGAAATATCCTCACTTAGATATGGAGCTTCTCGTTTCGCTGAGCGTTAATTTAATTGTTAAACCTAAATTTACTTAGTTATAAAAAAAACTCTTAAAAAACGTTTGTATGATAAACGTTTTTCGACTTTCTATATTATATCCTTGGGAATGAAACGATCTCCTCCAGCACGTATCAAGTAATAAATAAGTATGTTAAACAAATTGTTCTTAAAAATATGATACGTTATTTTTGACAGACAATAAGCAAGTGACATGAGTGTATCGTATAAAGATTTTGTTTTGGTTAATATTATTTGTTAAAAAAATAATCATATCCTTAACGAGTGTCTCTTAAGGATTATAAATACATACAATAAAAAAAATATAACGCAAAGAAAGTAATTAATATATTTGTTCGTAACTTTAAGTTGATTTTTTTTAACTTTACACGGTAAATACGGATATTTTATTATATATATATGTGTGTTATGTATTTCTGTTTTTTGACGTATATCTGGTAAGCCCAGGTGACGTTGTGCTACGTTGTATTGTTTATCAGTTGACTTTAAACATTATCAACTATGAAATGTTATAATTCTCACTCTACACTAACTCGATATACTCGTAAATTCAATTACATTATGTAAGCGCAAAACGTTTTTTTTTATATATTAGATCGTGTTAACAATTAGCACATCTTAATGCTGCATGTTTTAAAAACCTAGCACTCGACCTCTATATAGTATATATATTTAAATACAGAATTAAATCTAATCGTATGATCCACCATAACGTAATTTACTCGGTGGTAGAGCTTTGTGCAAGCTCGTCTGGGTAGGTACCACCCACTCATCAGATATTCTACCGCAAATAGCAGTACTTTGTATTGTTGTGTTCCGGTTTGAAGGGTGAGTGAGCCAGTGTAATTACAGGCACAAGGGACATAACATCTTAGTTCCCAAGGTTGGTGGCGCATTGGCAATGTAAGTGATGGTTAACATTTCTTACAATGCCATTGTCTATGGGCGTTGGTGACCACTTACCATCAGGTGGCTCATATGCTCGTCCGCCAACCTATACAATAAAAAAAAAAAAAAAAAAAATGTAGACAATCAAATATAACGAATATGTATGTAATTATTGAAATCAATAAAGTTAAATAATAGTTAAAAATGGTAATCATGAAAGCAAATATGATTTTCACGATTTATTTGTAACACGCCTCGTGCAATTTACACTTTATTATAATTTGCCTCGCATCGCGTTTAATCAATAATTAAGATTAGATAACAAATAACACCAGTCACTTCCGTTTCACTTTTAAAAATCGCTCGTGTTAGTTGTTCTAAATCGGTCACACTGAAGGACATGACGTATCTAAACTATTCTAAATATTAGTCAACTTGAAACACATACATACATACATACATTTGAAGTAATCACACACATTTATATAAATGTTTAGAAATAAATATAACGGTATTGATAACGTCGCGATTGCCTAATTCAGATTTTAGGTAATGTATAATAACGCAAGTAACGAAGTGTCTATTGGTTAATTATTAGTTATTGGCATTTATTTCACAATGCAAGTTAATACAATATACAAGATTAGGAGCATGTGACACGTAGGAGCGACGATAATTACATAAAGTCAGTTTATGAATATTTCCTTGTTGGTATTTTAAATATTATCACGAATAGAAACCATTATTATCGTTCATATCATTTGTTTTAATGAACTCATCTGCGATAAAACGTCGTCTACGCGAATAAAGATGAACTGAATTGTTATCTTGCTATGTCTTTGAAGACTTTATAAATATAACTTTGTACACGTTGTGGGTAACTAAAAATAGGCCATTTTCAAACTCGGTCCTCATCTGAATTTATTAATATCATAAGTTGACACACAATATATACGACAGCGAACTTAATTACTTGTAGATATTTTTCATTTCAAGTGTTTCGAACGTTTGTCTTTGAAACGATAATACGATATGTAACACTAATGAATTTGACGGTAAAATTTAGTTTCTTATCGACGAATACCCAACATGAGAATATTCGTTATTTTATTTAGTGGATTAAGTGTTTTTGTTAAACGACCAGGTCACCATAATATAATAGCAACCTAAGCTTAAGTTTTGTTTTAATTAAAAGAGGAATTATGGAATTTCTTTAAAATAAACTCTTTACTTGGAGATGAACTTAAATATGGTTAACTAAAGGTAATATACAAATCATCGACCTTGTACACTCAAATGTTCTAATGCAATCGAATTTATAATGAAACCGTGGGCCCGTCAGATCACCCTTGACATCATTTGCGAGTGAAGGTGAATTCTTACTTTTTATATTCAAACAGCGACAATAGGTTTGAATACCTCCAATGGTAATTTATAGTAAAATAAATATTAAACTACAAAATGTACATTTACAGGAAGCCAGTCCGATACCGGGAAATACCTTGTGTTAACTGCCGTTTTTACTTTCCTTGTAAAACTGTTATGAAAATGAACTAGCTTTGAGTGTTTAACACTATTATAATATAATATACCATACTTTCCAATTACATCTGTTGAAAAGGCTTTCCTATTTTCCCGATTCAAACTGTCGATTGTCGTTGACGACATGAATTCGTCACGAGCATTGCAATTGAGTTAAATATTACCGAATGTTTGCAAACTACAGGCAACATGTATTAAAAACTCTTATCAATGAAAATTTACATAAATCATCCCTCGTATGTACGTTATTTTATGCTCGTATCTTCATACTATTGACTTCGCAATGCAAGAATTAAACGTCAAACTGCTTACACTCGTAATAGGGATATGTAAACACAGTTAATTAATTGCCATTTATATAAATTAATAAAACACAATAATAGTATATATATATATATATATATATAAATGCATATATATATATATATATATATATATATATATATATATATATATATGCATTTAAATTTACAATTAAGTGCATTATATAGTGTATATACATACATGCGACCGATACGACTGATTAACACCTCAACAGGACGGCATTATTCATTGTGACCTATTTCATTGTGTTAGTAGGTATCAGAACTACGTCACCTTTAGTTACTAAGGTCAGACAGCAAGTCCATTGGTGACGTGTCATTTAGTTAACGATAAGCAGATCCTGGTCACATAACGGAAACAGCTAGCGATTTGTTCAATTAGACATGCATATTACAAAATTGTATAAAATAAAATTTGATGTACATTATGTTTCTATAACAATTTCGTAACTTAAGTAGAAAATTCGCATAATAGAATTTAGACAGAGATAAAGACATTATCATCAATCACAATATCAACATTAATATCAAACTTTTTCCTCTCAGATGTTCTTAAAAAAAAACTATATGCTTAGAAAATGCCGCACTGTCAGAGCTATGTCAGACAGTCGCCCGTGACAAATACGAAATTATATTAACAAGCAAAAAATGACTCCAAAATAGTAATGAATACAATGGTTCAGATATTGTTAAAATTGCTCGTTAACGCAATACTTCTGAAATCCGAAGTTATGTATTTGGAATATTTAGTTACGTTTGTAACCATGATGACGAACTCGAATGCTACGATATTCTTAAATAATGCGGTAATTATTACATTTGCCTTATAATATGTACTGATTAAATATTAAACATGTCGTTTTCCCACGAAAAGTAATATTCTTTGTCCAAGACATTCATTTTAATATATTTTTCTTATCTCTATTTTTAAATGTAGAATATATTTATGGAAAAATATAATTATATATATAAAATATATATAAAAAATAATAATATTTTTGCCGCAGACTGAGCAAGTGATATATAGAGCCAGAATTTGGATAAGCAAAGTGAAAAAGAAACGCAGTGCACGCCCTTGCAATGCGGACAAGATCGGAACAGTAATAGCCTTAACGTCTCTTAATACAGTAGATTATGAGTTATAACGACATTCACTTATAACTATATTTATTTTTTAATAATTCAAAGAGTCAAATAAACGTTGCTATACTACACTGTTACATACTGTTACATAACACATAACGGTAATATTTTATTTATAACAATCATTTATATATATTTATAAAAGTACTTTTCAATCATAAAACATTACCTGTTCAGATTTTCACGAGAAGAATCGGCGATAAACTAAGTTACAGAATCTTAATAGTTACGCAGTTGTTAGTAACGAATACGACGCTTATATTCCATTGTTAAACTATTGTTAGTACTATAAATATTTGCTAACAATTCGTGCAAATATTTTGCTAACGTCACAGTACGTATTGAAAATAATATACCTATCATAATTTGTAGAATACTAGTTTTCGTTAGTCTTCACTCGCATGTTGGGGGGTGGACAGATGTTAGGTATGAAGAAGTAGCCTTAAGCGTAATAGAGTGACTTTCGAATTTATAGTATTAGTTAAGATAGCATTCATAACATACTTAGGTTGAGCCCTAATTTTATCACGTTATATTACGTTATTAATTTGAATGTTTTTATTTCTTGATATTGAGATTGACGTAAAACCTTCGATTAGTTATTACACTCTTGTTATTATTTTCCAGATTGTTATGACAATCACGTTATAATTTTGAACCACATCTGAACGCATTCGCCGAAAACATCTTTTTAAATTACAACGGTTTTATTAGGGTTTCGATAAAATGTCTTGTCGATTTTTACTTTTTTCTAGCAAAAACTCGATCTCTTAATTTAATGGGTAAAACACAAAGGTACATTAAAAAATGTATGCATTTTTTGTAACAAACAATTGATATCAAATCAATGCGTAACATTATTTTAATTTTTTTTTATAAAACAAGATCGTCGGTCACTCTTAGTACATTTATGCTTCTTGACTTGTTCATGTTGATGAGCAAATGTTTGATATTTTTTAAGATTTTGTTTGCCTCCCTCTAGTAATAATGTAATCTTACGTTTATATTTCTTAAGATTTGGCTGAGGTTTTTTTTATACATTTCGAATGATAATCGCTCTGCGCATTTTTTGTAATGCGTAACTCGTTAAATATCCTAACAGTACTCTTAATAATTTAGATCCGGCAATTATTTAATTAATAATGAGGCTTGATCTTCAACAATTACTCATCCAGAAACTTTCAATTCAAAATACGTTAATCGAATCATCAAAATTCGTTAAAAACCAGTTTCGAATGTGTGTTGCATTTTTTAAATTAGATACGGTGTATTTCAATCTATAATATAATGTGTGTTTTCGATATTAAATTACATTTATATATTTAATTGATTTAAAATAACTCTTGTATGGTTAAGATAAAAACGAATACTCAACTTTTAATTATAAAATGTATGCATATTCGCCATATCAATAACTTATGACCTTAATATTGTTTGCAGTATTTGGACATCGGTGAGGATATGAACGTGCCCGATGACTTCACTCCAACGGAATTGCAAACAGGAAAATGGTGGCGGCATTTGCTAGCCGGTGGTATTGCTGGCGCTGTTAGCCGGTCCTGCACAGCTCCTCTCGATAGACTTAAAGTGTTTTTGCAGGTGCGTTTTATATGGTTTTTATCAAATTGAATTTGGAATTATTTATGTATCTATTTTTAGCATGAATTTAATATTTCAACTGGTTACGTTTCAGGTAAACCCAACCAGAGAGAATATGACAAAATGTTTAGCTAAAATGATTAATGAAGGAGGTTTCACGGGCCTGTGGCGAGGTAATGGAATAAATGTTATAAAAATAGCGCCGGAATCGGCTTTAAAGTTTGCTGCGTACGAGCAAGTAAAGCGTCTGATTAAAGGCGAAAAAAATCCGCTAGAGATATATGAACGATTCGTCGCCGGAGCCACGGCGGGTGCGATTAGTCAAACTGTGATTTACCCACTAGAGGTGCTAAAGACAAGATTAGCTTTAAGGAAAACTGGCCAATATCACGGCATTTTGGATGCGGCGAAAAAGATATATGCGAGAGAGGGACTGAAGTGTTTCTATAAAGGATACATTCCAAACATCCTGGGAATAGTGCCTTACGCTGGCATCGACCTTGCGGTGTACGAAACCCTAAAGAAGAAGTATATTAACAAATACCAAGCTCACAACGAGCAGCCCGGCATGCTGCTGCTCCTAGCCTGCGGGAGTGCGTCCTGCACCCTGGGACAAGTGTGTTCCTATCCTCTTGCTCTTGTGCGGACTAGGCTACAAGCCCAAGGTAAGATTATTATATTTTTACTTTTAACCGATTATAATCACCCAATTAAATGAAAATATACACAAACTTCAAACGAAACTTACTTCTACGTTTGATATCTGACTTACGATTAACTAATAAATTAAGATTAATTAATATGATGTTTGTAATACGAGTATGATACATAGTTGTAGATACTCATGCTGTCCTAAAATATTTTCATATTTCATGATAATTCTCTTGTGTTTCAGAAAAGGCTGCAAAAGGCGCAGAGGGTACTATGCGTGGCGCCTTCCGCGAGATCGTCCAGCGAGAGGGCATTCGGGGCCTGTACCGTGGCATCACTCCTAACTTCATCAAGGTCATTCCGGCCGTGTCCATCTCGTACGTGGTGTACGAGTACGCCAGCCGCTCGCTCGGCGTCAATATGACGTGATCCCGCGACCCCGCGACCCTGCCCGGAACTTCCGGACCATTCCTCCACTCCGTTCGACTCGCTCGAGCTCAAACACATCACATTCTTCTCTAAGCATATGTAGCTAATTTTGCATTTGATTGTACTGATTGTACATAGCTCTCGTAAACGTTAAGTGTATTATTTATTTTATTGTGAATTCATAATTCTATTTAAATTAATGATTCTGTTGACGTCCTCCGCATGTAGCTTGGTGTTGTTATGTGAAATATCTCGTGGGTTGCGTTGATATAATTGGTTTGAATTTGTTCCGTGGCGGTATGGTACGGCGGACACATCTGTGATTATAATAAATTATGTATTTTTTTTCTTTTGTTATTATATTTGTCCCTATATTCCCGTGTGTTAGGTCATCGCTTAATTTATTATTTATTCTACTTTTGATGTGTATGTTATTGTGGCTACATAGCCGATTGTAGTAGGTAAAGTAACATTGTGGGACGTGATGTTAATGGGAGGGACTATTGGTTTGTGGGGAAACCGTGTGATAATTTGGGAAGGATAAGTCGCATAAGTGGAAAGGGCAGTGGTGGACCTTAAGGGGTCACGTTAGTGAGCTTAATCGGAATGAGAGCTACTAAACATTTGCCACGATAGAATAAATGCGGCTAATTCAAAATTTTTGTGTCCTATTTTTAATTTTTTTTATGTTATTTAACGTTATTTTATTGTTAATGTATACAAGTAATCTCACATTTTACAAACTTTTAATATAATAAAAGTGAAACTTAGCAGAAATATTGTTCCGAGAAATTATAGTGAAATATTTAACGTTGTTAAACATAATATGAATATATTTTTCACTTTACTGTTAACGACTGTGTTGCTAAGTATTTAATATTTTTTCAGTCATTATAGTGGCAGTTTACAATTAAAGATAACAAATAATTAATTATCTGTGTATCTTTATTCATTTTTAGGATAAAAAAAGTAGGCTTCGATAGACCTTGTCTGTTTTTATTGATGTACAAACACCGCGAACATTCATTGCCACAACATTGAAAACTTATCAAATTATACTTATAAATCTTTCGTATAATATTTTAGTTGATCAATTACTAAATCGGAAGCCGATTTGATACGTCTGAACAGACACCAATCTAAAATAGATTCAATGAATTTTAGCTTAGTTATAGTTCGATATCTTTCAACATTTATTAATTAAATATAATTATATATAGACTTCTAATTCTGAAAAACATTTTGAGATCATTAAGCAAAAATTGAAAATATGACAGGAAAGACATTACCTCACCTGTATGACTTCCAACATTTAATTCCGATAAAACTAAGCAGGGCTTAATTACTAGTCTGAGTTTTGTCTGAAGATATTACCGTCGAATGAGCATATAAAATTTTGATCGCTTTGATTCCCAACAATAAAAGAGCAATATTTATATATATATTTATATATATATATATATATATATATATATATATATATATATATATATATATATATATATGCCTGAAAGTAAATGTTAAGTGAAGATAGCAATAAATAAGTGAAAACATCAAACGTGTATTTATTCAGATGGATGACAAATATACCGAATAATATGATACGGAATTTTTTAATTTGTTTATTAGTAAAAATAATATTGATTGAAAATTTGTAAGCACTGATTTGATAATACTATTTATATAAAGGTGTTGTTGCAGTATTTTATGTTTTCTCTCCTCACTTGTGTATTGTTATATACACAAGTCAATTGAGTCAATAAAATTCATTCATTTTATTATCACAAGAATACGTTGGCTTCTTTTTTAAATAATGTTTTAGTTCTATTTTAAAATATGATTAGGATTCTGAACGCGTTTCAAAGGATTCAGCTATTTATTTGTTCCATTTTTAAAGTTGATTTCAACAGTTTCAATTGTTATCTTACCGATTTTTATTTTTAATTAAATAATTGTTGCTTTTTTTTACGAATATGACCTCAGACATAAAATTCTGGAACATACCTTGTGTATGTTATCCTTATTTTAAATGTGTAATCGATAGTGAGAGAAATAAATATTTCATACGATATGTACGTAAGTAGATTTGTAATAATTTTGTGGTTAGTTTTGTAAGCAAATTGCGTAGTTTACATTTGAAGTGATAAATTACATTCAAAGTATAATACATTAGACACGTTGGTAACATTTCGAGTTAAAAATATATAAATATATATATTCACATTACGAATTGATGCTAAACTTAAAATTCTGTATTATTAGTAAATTAAAATTAAATTTGGTTAATTTTAAGCAAAGTACCTAGTGTAAAGTGTTTTAGATAGTCAACAAATTATTTTATACTTAGTTAAATGCTAGATTTGTTTGAATAATGTTTGTATTGTATGGTATTATTGTGTTTATGTCATAACTAACGTCTTCTATCGATATATTTATTGTCATAGGCAGGTTTATAATGGCACCATATTAATCGAGTTTTTAATGAACAAAAAATAATGTATTCAATAATTTGCTTAGCCTGGCTGTTTTTAAAATTTTAGATATAATCATGTTTACATATGATTTATTAAACAATGTTTTATTCAAAGTTCGGTGTAATTTAGTTTTAAGCGGTTTAAAAAACCAACGAAAAAGCGAACGACGCAACAAAATTTCTTCGTCACGCCGATATCAATGAAAATCTTTATATAAATACATATTATATAGTGTATTTTCATTCATATTTTTGTAAGCCCATAAACAATGGGTCAAGTTTATAAATTTAAATCTAAAAATATTTAAATTCAATAACATACGGTTCTGTTTCATTAGACTTTTGAATTATTATCGAAGTGAGTTAAACTCGATTCTCTTCGCGTCTCTTCGAACATGCTCCGTGTTGTTCATACGTCTAGGCGAATGTGAAAAAGATATATAATATTTGTTGCATGAATTATGAACATACTTCAAATGATAGGTAACTTCTTATGCCGATTACTAATTAAATCCCGTTACCCTATATATATATAAATGAAAATCTACGTTTTATTAAACAATTATTATAGGTAGTAAAAACGTTTGTCGTTATAGCCGAGAGCATAATATTTAAAAATAAATCGATATTTATACACATTTATGTAATTTTATCATTAATCAATAACAACAATCTCATGCGTATATTTGAATTAAAAAAAAAGGAAAAAATAGTACTTAAATTGTTAGTTTTATTACATGCCAACCATTGCTACCGTCTAAATTAAACAGCATAGGATATACATTTTTACAACTCTATTTGTCTATCGTTAGTCTAGTTATTTATTTTCCTAGTCTTAGAAATAAGCTAAAAAACGATTAAAAAAAACTGATTTTAATAGTGACATCGCAGATAATGCATAGGATTTTAAATATCCTAGATTCAGTAATCTAAAAAAATATTACGCATATGATGCAATATTTATTCATTCTTTATGCCTTAAACGTTAAATTGTTGCAATGAATAATCTAGTTAATTACTTAAAATAAGCTTGGGGTAATTATAACTACCTATTGTAACTATTTTGTTGAAATATTTCAATAAATAATATTTATGATTGACGTTAATATATCTTATTAAAGTTCTGTCTTCAATTTAAGCCTTTTATTGAATCATTTACATTCAAATTGACACCATCTTTACATTCCAATAAAAATATGGCTTTGATAAGAAAAACAAGAGAATTTCGTAAAGAGAACTCATATTTTTTAATTTATATATTTTAATGTCGGCAGTATTCCAAAAGGTCGAGATGGCCCAGTGCTTAGAACGCGTGAATCTTAACCGATGACCTCAGGTTCAAACACAGGTAAACACCACTGAATTTTCATATGCCTAATTTGTGCTAACAATTTATCTCGTGCTTGGCGGTGAAGGAAAACATCTTGAGGAAACCTTCATGTGTCTCATTTTACTGAAATTATGCCACATGTGTATTCCAATTTCCAACAACCCGAATTGGAGCAGCGTGGTGGAATAAGCTCCAAACCTTCTCTACAAAAAGGGAGTGGAGGACTTAGTGGGACATTCATCGGCTATTACTTAGTATTACAAAGTATTACATAGAACCAAAATCTAAAGACCTCAAAAAGAAATGTAAACGCTACAAATTTAAGATGAATAACTATATTTCATGATTTTTGCTACTGCCCTTCGTAGATCGCAGGACTTCAATGCCTTCCTGACTTTACTCTGCTTTCAGCCGCGGATTTATACCTTAGGCCTACGAGGCACCGGGCTTGGAGACTACCCGCCAAAAACATTATTATTTTACTCCAACCACTTCGAAAAGGAAAAGCCTTAAATATCAACGGGGCTGGACTTAGAGATCTATACCTAGGCAGTATAGATCTCCAAGTCCGGGCCTGTCTGCCTTTCGTACCTTTCGAAAAAACTTTCGCAAATGTTGTTTACTTCCTATACTACTCACTTTGTTATTACTCGTCGCTAGATGGCGCTACATCAACTTCTATAAAGGTCAACCGATCGCCATGACAATTGGTATATATACACGAGCAGAACATTTCGTCGGGTCTTGGTAATAATAATATATTTATAAAGAAATGTTCAAAGCAATGTCAATAGAGAAGTAACTGAGAGAAAGAAACTTAGAAGTTTGATGAATGTATTAGGTCTCATGTTTACCTACATCAAAAAATCCTGATTTGGTTTTTGATGTACCGTTTCTGCAAGTCTGGGTGGTTACCACCAAATATTCTACCGTCAAACAGGGCCGTGTTCTCGTATGGGCACCCTGTGCAGACTTTAAAATTGGCTACCTCCCTGAAGGTCCCCAGTGACGAGTCTGTAGACTGTGAGATTGGCAGTGTCAATATTTTTAGCTATCCTTCACATCGTCAAGGGCCCCACGATCGAAGGGGCCCCGGGCTGGTTTACGCATTATAAGTAAGTACCCGATTCAATGACAAAATAATTGATTTGCAGTACGATTTAGAATAAATTTTCAAGTCTCAAACTAAACCAGATATTAATATTTTATGAGGAAAAAATAGGTCGTCGCCACAGTTAAGATGAAGGGGATTACATGTTTATACAGGACCCATCAAGGGCAAGCTACGCCACTGATTTCAAACAAAAATTCTATCGACTCTTGTCTAGACAAGGGCCCCGGGATCGTCGTGCTCAGGGCCTCCTAGAGGTTAAAGTTGGCTCTGCCGCCAAACAACAATAATTAGCGTTGTTGTGTTCCGATATAAAGGGAGTCATAACTGGCGGCAAAAAGCCTACCAACTTTACAAACCTAGAAATTATGTATCTTAGTTCCTAATATTGGTGGTGCATTGACGATGTGAAGGATAGCTAAAAATGTTGACACTGCCAATCTCACAGTCTACAGACTCGTCACTGGGGACCTTCAGGGAGGTAGCCAATTTGAAAGTCTGCCTACCTATTTTATATATCTACAAAAATAATTAAAGAGAAAGATCATGAACATCAGCGACTGGCAGACTTGAGTAAATAATATAAGTAGTACGCAATTTTTTAACAAATTCGAGACCAAGACCTATTCACAACGTAGTTTTAGCATGGTGGCAGACGCGGTACTTAATTTTTGTTTTGGTACAATTAGTAATAATAATATCTGCCACGTAGTAAATAAAAAGAAATTTTGCTCGTCAGTTGTCTAAGTAATATACATAACTTTTATATTTCAATTTAACACACTTATGTGCCACCTTGACCTAAGGGTTGCTTAATATTAGTATTTTATGGTTATTATTCAATGTTATTATTAAATTGATCGAGCAGAATTAATAACTTGTACCTACTTATTTAACAAATCTTGATATTTTATGAGGTAGATAAATGGATCTTATGTAGAGAGAAAAATATTTTTCTGATATTTTTTTTTAATTTAACGTATTGTCCAAATATGTCTCTCATGCATGAAGCATATTTTAGCTGTCACTCAATATTTATAAAAACTGATACGAGTTTTATTAATTTCATTGTGTTACGAATGGCGAACCATATATTAACATGTTAGAGTTCATTGTTGTTTTCTTAAATTGTACCATATAAGTGTAAGATTTTAATTTACTATAAAATTACCCAAAATAGTAGGTATTTCAATAGTTTCGATAAGCTACTGGCAAGTTGCGTGCGGCCCTGCCTTATTAAGTTTCGCTTGCGATCGATACTAATGTGCTAATGATACGATATGACTGTATTATTATTATAGTGAGGGCCTTTTCGATTCCGTATAAAACCTTTTAAAAATATAGACAAATAAATAACATGTAGAGTTTATTTATTTTTTAAATGAATACATGTTTGGCGTACTTTTTAATTCCAACTCTAAATAGCTTAGTCAGGTTGCATTAATTCAAGGTTGAAATTTTATTGCACTACCTTTAGAAGGGGTCAATGGAAGTCTAAATTCAAAAGGCGACCAAATTCGACCCTGCTTAAATTACCATTTTTCGTTAATAACTCGGTCATTATCAACTTTTCAACAAAAATTGTTTGACAATTTGTTTGACTTAAATTGATGTTCATGCGATTCTCTACATTTTATTTGTTGAGCATTTTCGTGTACGATTAATATTTTCGTAAGCGAGGAAAAAAGGCAAAGTAAAAAGAATTATCTCGTTTATTATTAACTTTAGGGCTTAATTGAACGTATGATTGAATATGAACAAAGTTGTTTGAAATAAGAAAACCACCAATTCTCCACAATTTTTAAATACTGTTTAGCAACAGCTGGAGAACGCCTTTTAATCGCCTTGTTTGGAGGCGGCCAAGACGTCAGATCGCTCGACACTGCGATACAAGTGCTTCGCCAAATCAGTCAATAAAAATAAATTCAACTTAGCTACTCTTCCACCCACTTCAACAGCCACGGAGCAATAATTCAATATTGCCTAGTTTTAATATTTCAATGATATCCTTGCTTTGCCCGTATGTCGAATTGTCACAATTGAATTTGTTTACGCGTATTTTCTGCAGAATTTATAATTAAAAAATTCAAAAAGAATGTCGTTATACCTTTGTTGTGTTTGTAGGACATGTCGCCTATCTTCGACGCTTTTAAAATAACTAGGTACTAATTTACACGTGAACCTATTTGTAAATAACTCTCATGTAAATGGTACTGTATTCCACTCGACCTTAGCAATGAAGAGGTATCGTAGGTATAATCGAAAAACGTCATAAAATCCCACATTATGATATTCGCGAGAGAATAAAACTGGATGATCGAAGGGGTTTGACAAAGTTCAAGTTATACTTTTCAATATTTTAAGCTTGTGGGTATGTATAGGTAGATAAACATGACGATATTAGTCTAGTAAATTCTCGTGGTACGTAAACGAAATTTGCCACTCAACTTAGACTTATTCGTTTTAAGTGATACCTAATGTTTTAACTATGATTATTGTTAATTCTGAATAATCATATATCACATGGTTAATGTAAAATGATATATACATAAACAAAGAGCATGTCTACTTAGGTATATGTAGTTAACCATAGTTCAAAATGAACAGATATTATATCTGTAAGTTTTATGTGGATTAAACAACTTACATTAGTAAGAATCCAAATATTAAAGTATGTTATGAATGATATTGGAAAGTTTTTGTGATTAACATAACTATTTAGCTAAGTTATTGATATGGTACTGTAGCAATAGGTTTTATAAGTATATAACAAGGCTACAATATACTCAGATTAAAAGTTGTCAGACATTATATGTATATAAGCTTCGATATTTTTACGAAATCATTAGATTTTAATATAAAAAATGTATGTTTTTTATTAGGTACCCTATACGCGCACATGTCGAATTTCTAGCTGCACTATGTTCTCTCCGCGCGTTCCATCTGCTATTAGTTTTATAATCTGGGTATATTCACAGACAATATTTATCATAATTCTCTTAATTTGTACCAACTTACGAAATTATTATTAAATTCTAATTTTCAACGGGCTATTATTATTATTATTTAGTATCACATACTAACTAACTGATCGCACAAACATTATAAATGATGATTGTATAATCTATTCTACGAACTTTTCTATTTTTCCATTCATTTCTCGACCAATAATAATAAATAGAGTGAGTCAAGTTTTGACGGATCACGAACCATTAGCCATGATATGTCTCTATAAAAGTGTTAATTAGATACACGCCAGAAAAAGAATGTGTTATTTTTTAATGACAATAATTAACTAGTGCAATAAATAAGACAAATTATTTTAAATAAATAAGCGCATTCACTACAAATTACGTTGCCATTAATAGAATGTTTTGACCCCTAAAACAATCAAATTAATTATTTTCGGAGTTGGTAGCACTCCCATTATATGGTATCTCTAAAATCTTGCATCAAATAAAGGCCTCTTCATTCTAAGAAATCAAATAATATTATACCCACGGTCGTATACACAGGTCTTGCAACTGAGTCCAATTTCAGTGGTGAGAGATGAGGTGCGAATGTGTTGCAACTGCTAGTTCGCAATACCATCCGCTTGGGGTACTACGTCGCTGCTATCGAAGCTGATATTTTTCTCTCCCAAGTATTGTGTTATTTAATCATTGTTATATCGTTTTGTTGAGTTTTGCGGATTTTTTGTTATTTTTTTTTGTTGATTAACTGTTTTTGATTGTTTTTTTTGGATTTGAAAAAGTGTTCGGGATAATTATTACGCGAATTGTCATACCTCTGGCGGCCGTAAATTGAACTTAACAGCGTCATTATGTCAACGTACCCCATATTGAAGTTGCAAGACCTGTGTATACGGTCGTGATTATACCTAAAAGTTACTTTGTGAAAATTTAATAAAGCTGGCACTTTTATCTCAATAATATGAATACTGTACTGTACATATATTTTGGCAAATAAAATCTCGTTTTTCGTTTTTAGTAGATTACTGTTCTTATTATTTTTTAACATATGAGATATGGTCCTCACAATCAACTATAACAAATATTGATTTATAAAAATCTGATGAGCATTTTTTTTATTCAAAATTACAAAATCTTATGTTGAAAATATAAAATTATCTATTATAAAAACATGGTAAAAAGTTTGGCATATTAAAATATCTCACAATAGAAAATTTGGACCAATGATAAGCATTAAAAAAATGTAGCTAAACTTAATATGCGTATCCTATTGGTCACATTAACTTACATGCGCATTAATTTTCCAGCTGTTAATGTCAAAGTCGAATAGTCACAGACCGTCAATGCTTAGTTTAAATTGTCTTTCTTTTCTTCGCTTAGCTGCACGTGTAGACGCTGTCAACTTGCTTAGCATCGCATAAAATTATTAGGTATTAATTTATTTCATAAATTACGCTATTACAGTAGCTTCAACAATATTCTGTGTAAAGAATCACATAATACGGGAAATACGGGTAATATCTTGAAAATAAAAGTAAAAAAAGTGAAGTGAAGTACAAAAAATATAACTGTAATGTAATGCTTTAGTCTATTAAAATCACTTTGAAGTCGACACGAGTTGTTCACGTGCAATATTAAATGGAATTTTTATAACTACTATAGGTCTAACCTATCAACACAATGCCGTCAGACGCAAAGAAACGTGCGCAACAAAAGAAAAAGGAACAGGCAAGTAATAGGAACAAAAAGCCTGTGGCGAGAGTAACTAATGAGGAGACGAATGGATCAACCAACGGTACTAAAGAAGACCGAGAGCTTACCGCTGAAGGTAACAGTCAACTTTTTTTTTTTAAATATATTTTCTATCACTCAATAAAGTTAAGATTTAGTTAACAAAACAAAAGTATTAATTATAACTATCATTAAAACTAAATCCTATTTTAAGTTTAATATTATTAATCAGGAAATAAAATACTAAACATATCTTTTTTTTTAATTTCTAATAATTCCATTAAAATGTAAATATTTATTACGGCAAAGACTTAGTTTGTCCTTGACATAAACTTTATTTTCAGAGGCACTATGCTTAAAATTAGAAGCGGAAGCCAAAATGAATTCAGAAGCACGGTCCTGTACTGGCTCCCTTGCTGTGCATCCTCGCTCAAGAGATATAAAGATTGCCAATTTTTCAATTACTTTCTATGGTAGTGAATTGCTTCAGGATACCTTACTTGAACTCAATTGTGGTCGAAGATATGGCCTTGTTGGACTTAATGGATGTGGTACGTACCCACATGTTTATATATTACACACTAGAGAAATAAGATCACTGCTAATGATCATGTTTCATAATACTTATGCAAAATTAATTATTATTTAATCTGTGTTATGGAAATGTTATCATTTTAACTACAGTTTATTTGTTCATGTAATTTCCCTTGAATAGAAGTATATAAACTATATTTATATATAAATATTTTATAAAATGTAATAAGTTTAATGTATAAATATTCCATTTTATATGTTATTTGTTCCCAATAAAACAATACATCAATATTTAAATTAAGTAAAAAGTGGATTTATAAATTTATTAACAGCTTAAATCTAAGTCTATATTATGCAACTATATAAAAATAATACATTACAATAATTTAATTATATAGGTATCATATTATTTTTACACTTTGTAAAAAAGTTTTTTATAAACATTAAACATCACAATTTTTTTTAAATACAAAACAAAAAATAAATTCCATAATATGATATAAAAACTCTTTCTACAATTTAACTGTACAATATGAAGGCAGAAAGTGTATTAACACTCTAATTGCTACTGAAATATTTATAAGGCAGCAATAAGTCAAACATTTGGAATCGTCTGTTCCTGACATGTATACAATTATTTCTTTAAATATTCACAATACTTTGAAGTTTCTATAAAATTCCTTCAATTATGAAAATTGCTTTATCAAGGACATAATTGTAGAGCAGGTGGAGAGTTGTAATCATTGATTATACCTTTTAATTATACCTATTATTTGTTATAGATTTTTGTTTTAACCTTCTTTGTGGTTTGTATAAAATACACAAACGGTTAAAAATGATTTCAAATACATTTCAAATACATATGTTTCTCTATTAAATAAAAGGATTATATTTTTGAATAATTGTTATGTAATGTTATGCCTTTGCGAAATTCCTTATCTTCGTTTCAGTATCTATTTTATTATTTTTATTAAATATGCAAAGCTTTTACTTTTTAAGAACTGTGAAGCGAAAATGGTTATGAAAAGACTTCAATTTCATTTTACAATGTGTTGCTGTGACAATTGCGAATTATTTGTGTAAAAGTTGCGAAAGAAAGTTGTCACTATTGACCTGATAATAGTTTTTTATTTTTCTTATCATGCTTGCTTGAACACAATACTTTTAAAGCATAGTTTGTTTTTTTTTTTTTATTGTTACTTGTTGTTGCATTAAGTTATACAATAGCATAAAATACAGTTTGAGAATTTGTTTTGATGAAGTTGAAGAAGTGTAAATGTTGCTAGTGAACCAATAATAATGTTTGCAATATTTAGCATTTTTACGTTACGTAACCCTATCAATAATTTTTGTTATCACAGGGAAATCGTCTTTATTGTCGGCGCTGGGACGCCGTGAAGTGCCTATACCGCAACACATCGATATTTTTCATTTGACTCGGGAAATGCCCGCCTCCGATAAAACTGCCTTGCAGTGTGTAATGGAGGTGGACGAAGAACGGATTCAATTAGAAAAACTCGCTGAGGAGTTAGCTCAAAGTGAAGACGACGGTAAGGACATTAAGCATATATTGGCATTGTCGATAACCGAACCCGCATACGTTTTAAACTAAAACGAGCCACCCCTGTCCTTGTATAAAGATAACAGGTCAAAATTGATAGTCTAATCAATATGAGTATGAACAAAAAAAAAATGCAATCGATTTAATTCGACCGACTTTAACGCCGACTATATCGGATTTTGATTACGTAATGTGAAAAAGGTTTCAATAATATTTAGTTATTTTATACACTTGGAAATAAGCAGTCTTACGGCCGAATACTGAAACGTCACTTAAATATTAAATGCAACTTAATTATTTGAGACGCTGTTAATTTACAATTTCCCATACTAATTTAGGAGCTTCTCAATGTTAAGTAGCGTTTAACTTTGAGGGACGTTTCAGTATTCGGCCGTTAAGATATTATATTGATACAAATAATTTCAAAGTCCAAAGTGTAAACTTATGAAACTGTTAATTTGATATGACAACGAGGCAACTTCGCTACATAGTTGTACAACAAGAGCTTAAATAAAGCTAATTGAAACTTGTTAAAGTTAAAACGCCTTATAGTAAAAAAAAAAACGGTACAACTAATATTATTTTTAAATCATATAAACACAATAATAATTTGTTATTAATATTGTATTGTTGTGTTCCGGTTTGAAGGGTCAAGTGAGCCAGTGTAATTACAGGCACAAGGGACATAACATCTAAGTTCCCAAGGTTGGCGGCGCATTGACGATGTAAGCGATGATTAACATTTCTTACAATGCCATTGTCTACGGGCTTTGGTGACTACTTACCATCAGGTGGTTCATATGCTCGTCCGACAAACTAAAAAAAAAAAAAAAGATTTCATATGTTATATTTTCTGACATTATGAAGTTTTTACTATTTATAGTCTGTGGTCTCGTTTTTTTTAAATAATTTGATATATTCAAATATTTGTCCTTTTAAAATAATATATACGTGCAGGTAACGATGAATTGAAGTAAATATATTAGCGATATATTGTTACATCAATATTACGTATAATGATTGATAACTGACATATACAGGCTGCACCTGATTATATATGACTGTAAAATAATCTCCGTATTATTACCCTTATAATCGTCATCATAATGGCGCCCAGGTATCTATCTGCCTTTGCTATTTAAATTATATGCATTTTATACGTTGCGCCAACTTCGAATATAAACTTATTCGTTTGCTTTTTCGTGGGAAAAAACTTTAAAAAATATAAATAAGAAGCATTATTTCACAAATTGATCATGAACATGATGCGTTTTCAACAGAGGCTCAAGAGCAACTGCTGGACGTGTACGATCGTTTGGACGACCTGAGCGCGGACACGGCCGAGGCACGCGCCGCTAACATTCTCCACGGTCTCGGTTTCACAAAGGAGATGCAGCAGAAGGCGACTAAAGACTTCTCCGGAGGTATCTATAACAATCATCGTCGTTATTTTGTTACATTGTCTTGTTGTTAATCATAACATCGTGTCGTTACATTTTGTAATGCAAAATATAAACTAAATTATATAGCGTTGAAGTCTCACATCGATTTTAATATAGTTATACTTCTGTCTTCAGCAATGAATTTGAATTTAGTATACAAATAATTACGTAACTATAAAACCGCTATGCAACGTCTAATAGTAAGTGATTTCATGTTTAATAATAGCAATACATTATTCTACGCAAAAATATTATATTATATAAACAAATTATTATAGTATTTATTTTGTATGAAAAAGTGTTATTAAAAGAAAATAAACCTTAATGTCTTTGTAGTAAGAGTTAAAGTCTATACTCAAAAATAATGAAGACAGACATTTGTATATTTATAGATTGACTCAAGTAATTATCAATCGATTGGTTTTATATAAAACTTGATGTTAACAATGTGTTATCAGGTTGGCGTATGCGTATAGCGTTAGCTCGCGCGCTGTACGTGAAGCCGCACTTGCTACTGCTGGACGAGCCGACCAATCACCTCGATCTCGACGCCTGCGTCTGGCTCGAAGAGGAACTAAAGCAGTTTGTATTTTTCTTAACTACGAGTAGAAAGCGTTTATATATTTACGTTTACATTTTCTTCGCGATATGTTTAGATCTCATTACTTATATTTCTTGGTGTGCTTTGTGCTAAAAATGATGACAGCATGTTGTTTGTGATTGTGCAGCGCGTAAACGCGCCCCCCAAATTTCTTTGATTATTCCTCTTTTTATCGACATTCTCCAAATTTCAAGTTTATAGCTTACGCTACATAGCACGATTATTTATTAATCCGTATAATAACCTCGTTAGTAGAAGTACACAAAAAAAGTTGAGTGACTGCTTCGCTGGTCTAGCGGCTATCCTATAAGGCCGCAGAACCCGAAGCACTGGGTTCAAACGCCAGGTTTAAAAAATAATGGGATTTTCCTTCGATAAATTCTCAGTAGCGTCCCGGACTCTAGATATTGTCGGTGGCGGCACTAACGTGCTCAGGAAAGCACGTAAATCTGATCTCGTTCCGGTCGTTCCGGATTTTGAGAGATGGAAAAGTGAGCACTTGTGTGTTGCACACACATTTGTGCCCATGACATGTTCTGCACAGTTGTCTAGTCTCTCGAGAATGTGGCAGAAAATCGATCACGAGTTCATTAAGTATGGGCAACAAAATTATAAAGATAATTACTTGTATTCAGTTTAAGTCATTGAACATTTATTGTAATGGATACGATAATTGTAGCGTTAACAATTATATTTGCCACCCATCACAATGACACTTTATAAGTACTGAGCACGTTATTCCAAATATGGTAACCGACTGACTTTCAAAATAAGGAGTTTTTCGTTTCGGGCCGTAAGTAATATTTGTTCGAATTGTATAATATTTACATATATTAATTGACAAGGATATTGGATGTACCAAATTTCAAGAGTATAAAGTATGTTTGTCCAAGAATTTATCATAAACTTCAAATCGAATTGTTAATTTCATCACAACCGGTTCAGTAGTTCCAAATATATATGGATTAGAATTTCATATGAAAACTGTTCATATTTATGTGACTGTTGTTGATTTGTTATGAACAATGATGATAATGATCTGCAGTTTGAATGGACGAAAGTTTTCATTGATTTGTTTTTTTGTTTTTTAAATATTATTTAAATTAACGCAAAAATATACACAGTTACTACTATGTACAACGAAAAAACGAATAATAAAATAAATAATTATTAATAAAATAATTATTATAAAATAAACAAATTCAATTTAAACGAAACTATGATGATAGGATAGGATGATAGACTACCTCCGCCTCCTAAATACGTAGGGTATTCCCCAAAATATATTACATTGCATACAGACTATCAATAACTTATCTCAACGTGGGTACGCCTTTTCCATGAAACAAGCGAAATGAAACGGGTTGTAAGAGAGAAATGTGAATTTATCTTATCATTAATATAAAAGTTCATAAAATTACTTTTTTTCGTAGTTTTAATAGCTCTCAACGTTATTGCCAATCTGGGTATTTGCGCGTTTACTTAAACCTTACCTCAAATTCACACTAAACCCCAACCCCGCCTCAGACCGGGCGCTGCGTGTTCTGCCTATTTGTCGGATCTCAATATCAATAATGAAATATTGCTTTGTTTTATCGATCTGTCTAAATAACATGTGATTAATCAAATTTTTTTAATGTTTTACCGCAATAATGAGTTCTTTTTTTTTAATATGTCACTACGATAAATTTATTTTATATATACAAGACTTTGTTTTATAGATACAAGCGAATCTTGGTACTCATATCCCACTCTCAGGATTTCCTGAACGGTGTGTGCACGAATATCATTCACATGAGCAAGAGAAGGCTCAAATACTACACAGGTAACTATGAAGCATTTGTGCGCACGCGTATGGAACTACTCGAAAACCAGATGAAACAGTACAACTGGGAACAAGACCAGATCGCGCATATGAAGGTGTTTTTCTCATGCTTTTACTATATATATATATATATATATATATATATCTATATATGTATGTATGTATGTATACACATATATTATAAAATATATTTATATAACAATGTTCTGATCAATACTTGGAGTCTACTTTTAATTGATATGGACTTGGTATAACACTGATATAAGCATTTTGAACGAAATGCTTATTCGTGCTCTGTATTATTTTTTCTAGTGTATAACTTGGGATTCATGTGAGTACGAATAAAACATAATAAATATCACTAACTAATTTTATATTTATTTATTTTTAATAGAACTATATCGCGCGGTTCGGTCACGGTTCCGCGAAACTGGCCCGACAAGCTCAGTCCAAGGAGAAGACGCTGGCAAAGATGGTCGCCCAAGGTCTAACTGAAAAAGTAATCGATGACAAAATACTGAACTTCTACTTCCCTTCATGCGGAAAGGTTCCACCCCCTGTTATTATGGTTCAGGTTTGTACATTTACGTTAATATATTTTACAGTGGTTAATTTATATGTACATGCATAGAATAATAACGCTTAGAAGGTGAGTAGGCCCAAGCGGATTGAAGCCTGAAGAAAAATGTTGTCAGGTATGGAAAAATTATGTATGTGCTTAATATTTTATTAATTTTAAATAAAATTTAATTATTATTTAAAATTAATATTTTAGCTTTTTTAAATTAGATATAAAAGATAAGCAGTTCATATAATAATATATTTTTTTAATTTGCTTTATTATTATACATAAAATAAAAGCAAAACAAAATGAGATAATTATAACAATAACAGCTAAAATTAAATAAATAATACTACAATTAAATAAATTAAATGGAAATAAATATGTCAAATTCCAACTGTATTAATTTCCTCGCTTTATGGGGGAAATGTCTATTCACCTGCATCATAATTCGGTCGTATATGTGCGTGTCGGTGACTTTAATTACATGACATCTACGCACACGAAACTTTATATGAAACTATCTTTCTAAACGTTATTATTCTATGTGTACATGATTTACACTAATAGTTTAGAATTTGTCTGATGTAAGGTAATTAATATTGTATTGTTCCAGAACGTGTCGTTTAGGTATACGGACAGTGGCCCATGGATTTACAAAAACCTCGAGTTTGGTATCGATCTAGATACCCGGCTCGCTCTCGTGGGTCCCAATGGTGCCGGCAAGTCGACGCTACTCAAATTACTCTACGGAGATGTGAGTACACTTTGATCCTATCCTATTAAATTGTATATCTTATATCAATCGAATGATTTAAGGTCATTTAAGGTCAGCATAGCTTCGATTCACGTGTTACATGCGATTTGCTAACAGTTCTGCTATATTGTACACTAGAATATAATCTATTAATTCGATTAAAATATATTTATTTATAGTACAATATTATTCTACTTAACTACGTATATCCACTTGAAATTACTTTCGAATTTCCGATAACAACTCCTGTGACCTTCAAAACGTCGTTTTTCCTGAATCCATAATGGATTCCAAAGATTATTTCACATCAAGATCTATATATCACGTCATTTCAATGTCAAACTTGTTCATTGGTTTTAACTCCTCCTCCAGTTAGAATCTGCTATATATGCTATATGTACATGTGTGATCATATCTTTATATAGTAATTCTTTTTTAATTTATAATAATATAAGACATATATAAATCATATGTTAATGAATCATTTATTTTCAGCTCGTACCGTCAACGGGTATGATACGTAAAAACTCTCACTTGAGAATCGGTCGTTACCATCAGCACCTTCACGAGTTGCTTGATCTCGACCTTTCTCCATTGGATTACATGCTCAAGGAGTTCCCTGAGGTGCGGGAGAGAGAGGAGATGAGGAAAATCATTGGGCGTTACGGGTTGACCGGGAGACAACAGGTAAATAAGCTCGCTATCAATTGTTTGTCTAGAATATTTTTTCCTCACTATGATGATCTGCAGTTTGTATTTGTTTATTATATGACTTAACAAAATGGAAATGTCGACTCGGATTTACATTACTTATACTTAATTTATTCAGAAAACAATTAACATTAAACAATGGCAGTATCCAATTTAAACTAGTAACATCCTTATTAATATAAATGTAATAGTATGTCTGTTTGTTTGTTTATTTGTTTGTTACGTTTTCACGTCTAAACTAACCAATCGATTGTCATGAATGTTTGCATACACGTTGTCAGGGGTGCAGTTAAGGGCATATGGTGCCTCACACATTTCCACATGCTGGCGAGAGCGGCAACTATTTTATTATAATAAAATATTTATATAAATAAATACGATCAAACAAATAAAATAATAATGAGTCGTGTGGTTTCGTTAGAGTAGAATGAAACCTTATTAAATGGGTTTTGTTAGAGTTCGTAACGAACGCCCGTATTGCAATTAGGGCTAGCTCGTATAATCATTAACAGAAAGTTTTGGCTTCAGGCATGTGGCTAATTGTATAAGGGGTTGGTGAATGGTATAATTAATCGAGTAAACCTTTGACAGGTGTGTCCGATGCGCCAGCTATCCGACGGGCAGCGGTGTCGCGTCGTGTTCGCGTGGCTCGCGTGGCAGACCCCGCATCTGTTGTTGATGGACGAACCTACTAACCATCTCGACATGGAGACGATCGACGCTCTCGCTGACGCTATCAATGATTTCGATGGTGGTATGGTATTAGTCAGCCACGACTTCAGGCTGATCAACCAGGTGACCTTCATTTTATTATATACGCCCGTCCGTACATTATAAGTAACCCAAATATTTATGTATAAACAATAAGATTTTTTAAGCGTTTTTGCATAAAGTTTTATGTAATAATGTTATTATTATTCTCAGGTGGCAGAAGAAATTTGGATCTGCGAAAACGGTACTGTCACGAAGTGGCAAGGAGGTATTCTCAAATACAAGGACCATCTGAAATCGAAAATTCTACAAGACAACGCAGATAATGCTGCCAAATTTCGCAAATAAAGCAATAATTAGTTAAATAATTAGTTATGATAGTGTTCATGTAACAGCCGTCTTAAACACATAAAGTTAAGCTTCTTTCAAATCAACACTTCTAGAGATGATAGATTTCCTCGTCTTTTTAGATTGTATGCGTAAAATTGTGAAATTTACCACAAGTATTTAATGCTTAATATACATATTTTTCAAACAGAGCTCTCTGATTTTACTGATCCTTATATTAACATCTTGTAGGTATCTTTTTTTGTTACTTTTTTAATACAATCATATAGGTCACTTTAACATTATATTTAATGCTTAGTTACCTAGATAGGTTACTATCGCAAATTATGTTGCACGGGTTTATTCACAAATGTCACCCAGTATATGCCAGTGGTTTTGTAACTAAATATAAATTATTTTGAGTAAGTTCCCTTATTTTATTTGCACGTTTTTATTTATATATATTTATTTAAAGAATATTAATAATAATTTCATATTGAGTCAAAAAAATTAGAATCATGAGATTATTTTGATCTTGGACAAGATACAATTTAATATAATTTATCATATACATTTTTAGTTGGCTTTAATATAATTACCTTCATATCATTAAGCGCTGTTAAACAGCTTTTTTCCTCAATTTTGAGGTAATTTTTTTAAATAGAAACAAAATGCTTGCTTCTCTATAACGTTTGTTCGCGGTCATATCAGATGCGCCTGTGGGAATTTGCTCTCTGTTTTCATCAATAGACAATATTTTCTTGCAAATTACCTAATATTAAGACGATCGACTGCCGATTGGTTCGGAAAACTCGTGCCTCAGCTTCCACGTTGCAATGCGTAAATCGATAGTTACATAAAAAATAAGATAGTGTAATTCTTCACCTTAAACAATTGGTACCATAGGCTCAGATACTACTCACTATCGATTTAAATTAATTAATTTAAAATATTTAGAATTCGTGAAATCTATTGCCCGACCTCAAGACCTCTCTAATTATGTAATTACAAGACAAACTATAAGCGTAATTACTCACGACTATGATTTTCAGAACGACTGATTTATACCGCGCGACTAATATAATCTTGGAAAGTGATCATAGTCATAATCTGTAAAAAAAATTGCGGTCGGGACGAAGTTCTGTGCGATATTTTTTCGACTCGAACTACTACGACTACTTTCGACTCTGTTTTGAAATATAGATTTTAATTGATTATAATACTGTATTTTTGACACACTAAAAAGCAGTTCAACCTCTTTAATATCGACCTAAATTCGAATGCCCAACGCATCGCATTCAGTAGCATTTGGTAGGCACGGTATGAACGCTATTTCGTTATATGACGTGACCTTGGGCCACTGTAATTTCACTCTACTGTAAGCCGCGTAAAAGAACTTTGTTCCAAAAACTCGTAACTAACCACAGAAAACGGTCGTGAAATATCAGAAGTCATTTGTCAACGTTTTACAGGTGAGTAATTGAGTTCTTACAGAATAGCACTGTTTGTCGCCCTTAATAATTAATATATTGTACTCTCGTACAGTGTCCATGTTGGTCTAGTGTATTGCGTCACAATAAGACTGCGCTGTTTATACTTTTGCCTATTGCTCATTCGGCATTGGAAGTTTGATAAGGATATAATTTAAATGTAGCAACTACATACCTATTACAGTCGCTGCTATATATATATATTTACAATCTCTTATTATCATCGAAATACGATTTTAAGGTAAGTTGATGGACTTACTCTTTCTAACTCTTCTCATACTGAGGACAGATACGTGACCAGCAGTGGTACAGCTTTTAACAGGGTTGATATTATTTCTATTTAGATATTGTTGCCATCGAACAATTGAAATACGTTTTATCTTTATATATCTGTATGAATAAAACTAAATGTTCGTTTTTTAAAACCTTGATTTGACTTAGGTAGGTGTAAGCCTGGGAAGGCTTCGGCTAGTGATTGAAGAACATTTTATCCGTGCGAAGTTAGCTAATTTGTTATAATAAACAATTAAAGTACCTATCTAGTTTCATCCTATTTTGTAACCATCATAATATATAAACATACTTGCAATACTTCCATCTCTATCGACATCGTTATTATATACTAGTGTTACAAAATATATGTGCAAAAAGTTATCTCCAGAATCGCGGCTCATATAGATAGATACGTATAAAATATTTCAGATTAGTTATATTTTAAATAAGGAGTTATCGCAAAACAAAAACTCACGCTCAATAAAAATATTTTGATGGAGTTAAAAAATAACGTAGGAATATTTCATACGAAAAAACGGACCGCCGGGCCAAGTTCTTCAAGAGGTCCGTCTTATAATGTGGGATGAACGCAGAGTTGCTACTTACATATAGAAGCCGTAAACCGAACTCTTAAGAAGTTAAGACAAAATTATGGGAGAGACCTTCATGTTTGCCGGTGACTTCCGCCAAACACTTCCTGTTCTATGAAGAAAAACGCTGTACAAAATTATCTACTTAGTCCGCATAAAGTCGTCTCATTTATGGATTTATGGAGCTCTTTACAATCAATTAACTTGAGAACAAGAGAGCCCACTTAGGCGGTAGCAATACGCATTTGTTGAGTCTTTTATTACAAGGACGTACGTGACGGGAAAATAAATTAACAAGATAGCCCTATGAAAATATATGAGTTAGGTTTAAATAAATGAAACCTACGTGATATCTACTAAAATAGATAATTTTTCAACCAGGTTCCAGCCGTAGAAGTTATCTTAATATTTTGTATTTATTCTCAAATGTAGGCTCATTGGGTATAAACATTTACAACTTAAAAATTAAGGAACTTGCACACATTCTGTCTTTCTCCTGTATCCTGTAGCCTTTATTCCTTGGAGTTCATATAATTCATAGATTTAAAACTATACTAGCTTAATATTATTGTGTCCGATGTCACGGTAAAAAAAAACAGTAATGTGTTTTGGTGATTGCTTTTAGATAAATGTAATATGGTGGAATGCCTTCATATTATAAAACTGATGAGGTATCTAATTCAAAGGCAAAATAGATTCTTATATTAAAACAGCGAAATAGTGTATCAGCCACGATTATTTTGACTTTGGCGAAATCGTTCTTCAATTATTTTTTGGTTTAATTGCAGTCGGTAATACGAAATATGAAATAGAAACTAGCTCTATTATTACAGACGTTGTTTCTTCCGTTCTGAATAAAACTTAATTTTTATAATGATTACAATATATACATAGGCCAGACACGACTGATCTTCGTTACTTTTGATTTCATCATTTATGGCGTGATTTGCCTACACTACAAAATTAATCCTTGTTCATATGCTAAGTCAAAGGTATTATATACAGTGCGAATTTTCTTTCCTTGTACAAAAATAATAATAAATATAATATTTTTTATTAAACAAAATATATTTATTACATAAATTAATTAATAATCATAACTAGCCATCAAACTTCTACATTTTATCAATTCTAATTTTGAACATTTAAAAGTATGCCATCCGTCTTTTATATGCTTCTGTCAATCTGATTTATCATCACATATTTTGAGAGTAAAATTAAATTATCGTGTCAATATTTAAAGAAACTGCGATATATAACATTGACACGTGCTACTGTAATGATATTTGAAAGTTAATTAATATAAAATACTCGCAACATGTCTAAAGACAAAAAAGAGGGAGGCGGAGGTAAGGCCGAAAGCAGTGCTTTCCTAAAAGATTTTATCGCAGGTGGTGTATCAGCCGCTGTATCAAAAACTGCAATGGCGCCCATGGAGAGGGTGAAGCTAATATTGCAAGTGCAACACGTGTCGAAACAGATATCTGAGGATAAAAGATATAAAGGTATATTAAATACATTTACAAGTCTTACACATGCGTATTGCCAAGTGTATAAATAAAATACGATATTACTTCTAGGTATTGTTGATGCATTTATTCGCATACCGAAGGAGCAGGGCATCGGATCACTTTGGCGTGGAAATTTAGCAAATGTAATTCGATATTTTCCCACGCAAGCATTGAATTTTGCGTTTAAGGATGTATACAAAAAAATATTTCTTGAAGGCGTTGACAAAAACACCCAGTTCTGGAAATATTTTGCGGGTAATTTAGCCTCTGGCGGGGCAGCGGGCGCGACATCCTTGTGCTTCGTTTATCCTTTAGATTTTGCTCGAACCAGGTTTGTACGATAATTTTAATTATTTTAAAGGACATCAATAAAGTACTATGTATAAAAATTATATTTATTATTTTAGATTAGCAGCAGACGTCGGTAAAGGCAAAGCGAAAGAATTTAATGGCCTTGTTGATTGTTTAATGAAAACGATAAAAACAGATGGACCCATGGGCTGGTACAGAGGATTCGTGGTATCCGTACAGGGCATTATTATTTATCGCGCCACGTATTTTGGACTGTTTGATACTGCTCGGGGAATGTTGGTCGACCCTAAACATACTTCAATATTTTTCACTTGGCTTATAGCACAGGTAATTTTTTTGGTTAATATTTGCATTACTCATATTAGAATGTTTTAAATGTACTGTAATGCAAAATTACGACTTGCATTTAAAAAGTTTGGATACAATACCTTAATTTATATTCAAGATACGCAAGACGTAAAAAGGAGTTACATTTTTCTGATTCAATCTATATCCTTAATTATTATGTAATTTTTTTTAACATTACCTAACAAATTGAAATTAAAATGATCAGCCGTAGCGTATACAATTCACCCGCGTCTTCGCCCACGTCCTAGTCAACGATCCAGTCAAACGGAATAAAGAGACGAAAATATTTTAATTATGTTATATTTTAGCTGTGAAAAATCTTGAAGAAGTAACAAATATTTATAATACACACAACCTTTCGTATTTATGATATTAGTGTGATTATTATTATTATTATTCTAGTAATTAAAGAAAAATGGATTTTATTGTAATGACTCCTCATATAATATATTACCATTTAGGACAGCGATATCATTGGCATGACTTATACGTGAAGATGCTGCATACAGTTGCACAAGGGTAAAGCAGCAGCAAGTCATAGAAAAAATTTACAACCCTCTTAATCTAATAAAACTTTATTTAGTACAAACAGACGTTTGTAGCACACCGCTATGTGTGGGCTGATAGTTGCAACATATTATATTATAACAACAAAAATAATTACGTTTTATAACTTTTGATAGACGTCGAGACTATACGATTTTGATGAAATAAAAACTCAACGGAACCCTGAAAGTAATTAAGTTATTTAAAATTGTAATTATTAGCTGTTTCAAAGATAAGCCCGGACAAACAGACAGACAACAAAAAAAATTTATTGTTTCTCGCAAATAGCCATATTAACTTCAAAAGAGGCAGTCATTTTGAAATCACAGACAGACACATCAATTTTATTTATTTGTAAAGATTATAATTTTTTTTTGTGTTTTTAGACAGTGACTACAATTGCGGGTATTACATCATATCCTTTGGACACTGTGAGGCGGCGAATGATGATGCAGTCGGGTCGCCCTGTGCACGAGCGTCAATACAAAAGTACTGTACACTGCTGGGCTACTATCCTCCGCACAGAAGGGCCTGGCGCATTCTTTAAAGGCGCTTTCTCTAATGTTTTGAGGGGTGCTGGTGGTGCTTTCGTCTTGGTGCTATATGATGAAATTAAAAAACTACTATGAATCAGTTATATGTCAACTGTAACTACATTATACAATTATAGAGGTAGAGCTGAACATGTTGAATATAAATAATTTTTGCGTTAGTCGATTTATAGATGGGAGGACGTAGTAAAATTTAGAATGTATATTTTATGTTTAAATAATTTTATAGGGTCATGTGGTTTATAAATTACATTCTTTTAATTAATATGTTTTTTAATGAGCTTAACGAAATTCATTTTTTAAATATACCTGATGTTTAAATATAGCATAAAAGGTAGTAGTCACAATATATTTTATTACGCTTGGAAAGTTAGTTACAGATTTTGGCCACAGGTTACAGCGGCGCGATCACGTGACGGAAAGGTCATATCTAACGATAAGACGATGAAACGTCGACTTCAAACGGAACATATAATAATATTTGTTAGTTTATACTCCCTGTATGCATTAACCGCGTCACCCCGTTTCAATAGTTTGGTCCTTTGTGTGAGTGTTGTACCTGTAATGGATTTATCTGTAGGAAGTAGTTCACATTTAAGGCGAGGGTGTCGCTGTGTTACTCCTAAAAACTCAGCAGTTGCGAATACAGAGGTAAATTTCAACAAACTTATAATAGGGCCCAGTATCTCAGAGACAGAGCGTCGCAATATATTAGCGAAGGGCGCGGGTTCCATTCCTACAACGGCCCCCTAAGTACGATCCTATCATAGTTTTCTTTTCTAAAAAAATCTGATCTTATCATCAGAGCTTAGGGTTTTATGTTTGATATCTATGATCCCTGCTCCTACCTCTTTATATAATTATATTATCGTGGACGCGGTCGGCGCGTAGCCGTCGTCTGTTTATAAATAAAGAAACAAATATCATATCATTTATATATCTCCTCATATTTTTACAATTGTCTTTCCCGCATCTACAACATAAATATACTATTAATCTATACTAATATATAAAGCTGAAGAGTTTGTTTGTTTGATCCGGCTAATCTCAGGAACTACTGGTTCGAATTTAAACATTATTTTTGTATTGTATAGTCCTTTTATTGAGAAAGGTTCTAGGCTGATTTTTATTTATTATGTTTTTATTAATTATACGCGGGTGAAACCGCGGGCACAGCTTGTATGAAATATTTATCAATCTCTTTAATCACAAATTGTAAGTAGCTTAGATAGGTTTGTTACAATTAGTATAGATATAGAATACGCGCGAGTGAAGCCCCGGGCAACAGCTAGCCGCCGGCAACAATGTGAAATCGATTACTATGGCAACGGTTACTAAGACAACTGTTACTGATGTTTGGTATTGGCTCTCATAAGGCTCTCATACACTGAGAGAGATATAAACAATGTGTGATAAATCCGTTTTGGATTGAAAAAGAACAAAATCCATTCTTAGTGAGCGTCTACGTCGGTCGGAGGAGTATATGTGACAAATTTCAAGTCAATCGCTTATATATATATAAGCATATTTTTTTTGACAAATAAATACATATCGTAGTGAATATATATATCCTAAAAACAACTTACTTGTACAGATGGTGTTGTTACGTGATGGCTACGAATGTGCTACGGACGTACGGGCGCGTTTGTAGCAGTCGATGCAATATCTATAACTAGCTATACTAATATTATAAAATGCTAGTATTTGTTTTTTATGTTTGTTCGTAATGGATAAATTCAAGAACTACTGAACCGATTGTAAAATTCCCTTATCTACAAATAGCTACATGCTGACGTGTTAGTCGCTGGAGTAACATGGGGGTATATTTAACTTTAAAAAAATTAGAAATCGCTACAAAAATTATAATGTAACCTATATTAAAATATTACCATTATTTTCCTAAATTCTCAAAATAATTATTATAAATCACGTTAAAGCCGTCAATAAATCAGTATTATACAAAATATTAATCATCATTGACATCGCCAACGCGCCGCTAACTTTGGGAATTAAGATTTTATGTCCCTCGTGCATGTAATTGGCAAAAGCCAATGTGGCTTACTCAACCTTTAAATCGGAACAACGATACTAAATACTGTTGTGTTACAGTAGAATATCTGATGAGTATGTGATACCTGCCCAGACAAGCTTGGAGTATCACTAAGTAAACTATATGTTTGAGCATCAGAAAAAAGCAATACTAAAATAACAAAAAAATTACCTATGCTTATATCGAACCCTATTGGCCTTCTTAACCTTTGCTTAATAGAGCAAGAGCTCACGACGAACAGATCTTCGTTATTTTATAAAAGCTGAAAGTTTTTCTGCGCATGTCCCCTATATAGTTAAGAACGACCAGCGACTATAGAGTTTGGAAATTCGTTAAAGTATAAGACCAGCGCCACCAAAGCGCCATAGGTACACAGTGGAGATTCCCCGCCTACGTACGAAGCGCTAAGCATCCACATTTATTATTTGAACTGCAAAACTGTGGAATACTTTACCTGAGTCAGTATTTCCTGATAGGTACAACGTTGTTGTCTTCAAATCCAGAGTAAACAGGTTTCTTCTAGGCAAACGGACATCTTAGTTTTATTTTTACACATAAATAAAGTATTTTGATATCCATTAATAATAAAGAAGCAATGTATAATTATAATATAATCTAAAAACCGTTATGATTTATGTCTCATATAAAAGTGCACGCAATTTGTTGTAGCTTTATTAATTATAACTAAAAATAAATCTTAATGCCCTTTTACTTGTATTTTTTGTATATGTATAAATGTAAGAATAATAACAACATTTTGGTTAAGTAATCATTGAAATAAGATTAGGTACTATATTTTAAATACGGTATAATGCCGTGTATCATTACATCGCTATCCTTGGGGACTATCGTTAACTAAATAGCAAACAATAATGAGAATCTTTGCATTTCCATTTATTATTACTATTATAAACATTTTTGGTATCTAACTTTTTATCTATCAATATAAATAAAAATGAATGATTGTATGTTTGGCCTACAAAAATCAATGCTTTATATCCTAACTTTGTCACACTTCCAAAAAATTGAATTTTTCAGCTCACGTGTTCCGCTCCTTTTACAACCTGGGTTCCTTCAAACGAGGCGTGAAGAGGCATCTTGCGGGCCGGCAAGGCGGGGGAGGCTAGTGCAGAGCATTTTTCCTGAGTGTACTGGCCGTCCTGGCGTTTGGATTCTATTACCACTTACCATCAGGTGGAATAGAGTCACTTGCCTTCCCGGCAAATATAAAAAAATATATTTAGAACTTAGATTATTCCTACACGTGCGTCGGCGGAACGGGTAGCTAGTAATTGAAATTAAACGCGAATTATGTGCATTTCTACTTTATTTGATATCGCATAAAAGTGCAACGCCCCTCAGAGTCCAATGTCTTGGATTGCTGTCGGTTTCGAAGTCAATGGAACCTACATATTTGGCGTCTGTCCTTTGCGGCTTTCTATATATGGGACATTCATACAGCCGCGGGTCCTTGCCTGCAGTTGTATTGATAGCAAATATGTAAATAACTGGCATTTGCTCGTATAGTACTTTGGGCTTCGATTCAATCAACTTGCCAGATTTCCTATCAAGCGACGCTCCTGTAACAATTAGTTATTTTCGAAATGTCCTGACTTCATTATATAAACACAATACTGAGGTACATACATAAGTTATGTAATTTGTTGCATATTTTAACTTTTAACAGGACTAGCAGACAATTTAATAAATATACCTTCAAGAAACAATCCGTGCACATATACACCTTCTGTAGGTCCTTCATGTACGTCTTCACGATTAAATTTTGTTATATGATTTTGTAGAACAACAGAATCTAGCGCCCAGCCCTTGTGACTACGTGTAACTTCCTATAACATATAAATTCATTTATGGTGTGATGATGATGATAATCAGTTGATTAACTTAAAAATTAATTAAAGTAATTATGCGCAGTAATAGGCCTTTTATTTATTAATATTTTACTGTCTCATATTAGTACAATATTAATTTAAATTTTTTGGTCGTGGTGATGGCCCTAAGATGGAAAAACAAAAAATGTTGTAATTGTTTCAACCTACTTATTATATTAATATAACATCCTAACACACAAATGTGAAAATAAAATAACCTGTCTCATGGCAGTAAGAAATCCTTGTGGATTGAAGAAGCCCGTCATCCAAAAAGCGTGAGGTCTTCCATTGCGTAGCCATGCCCGGTACTGTTGCTCACGCTCTAAAAGCTCGGTGTACCAAAAACCCAATGTTGCTGATTCCCACGATACCTGAGACATAACATTAGTCTAAGTAAAGAGTAAGGCCTAGATGACACGAAAGCAACGAGGCGCTTTCCAACTTACACAGGTAATACCTATATAAGTAAGATTTGACGCGAAGCGAACGTTATTTAGCATAAGCATAGTTTGATAGACGGAGATGTAGAGATTGGTTTGCAAAATCGGAATAAGCTTGTTGCTGTTGTATCAGATAAGCCATAGTTTCCTTCTGAGATACTTTCATAGGCCAGAATGAGACGGCGGGCAAAACGAAAGCGAACAAGGCAATAAATAAATTTATTAATTCAATATTTATATATTAATAATACATTATTGTTTATGTTATTATTATGTTATGTTCAGTGTTATTATTACATTAGAATTATCACCTTTAGCCATTGTTGAGGAATGCGAGCATCGTACATAGCATCAAGTGACTCTCGCAAGCCTTGACTCATTATTATTGTCCCATCGATTGCTAATTTAAGGTCACAGAGGGTCGTGTGTACAGTTTTAATAACCCGTTGTATACGGTCGATTTCTTGTCTGAAACGTTTTAATGTTTATATAGTGGATATTCCGAAATAGGAATAAAAAAAATATATATTTTGCTACTACTTAAAGTACCTCAAGAATATATTCATAGGGAGAAAAGCGCCCATTTTATGAAGTGCATCTCTAACTTCAAAGCTAATGTATTGTTTTGGTAATTTCTCTAACATATCCTCAGCCAAACGATAAACTATACTTTCTCTCGTTTCACCGCCTTGGCTACCACCCTCTTTTGGTTGTACACTTAAAATAGTGTCTAAAATGTCCTTCGCACTATTTATTTGATAAGTTATATCTGCATTACCGTGCAGCCCGAATACTTCCGGTGTGTCTGTTAGCGGTAACTGATTTATATAGTCGACATAACCTTGGAGGTTTCTTGTTTGTGGAACTTTATATCCTTTATAAAATTCAAAACCAGGTCTCAGCAAGACATCACAAAACCAAACATTAGTAAATGTGGTTAACAAACGTTTATCAAAATCGTCCGTCACCCGACCACCGTATTGCACCTCTCCGAGCATGTAACAGATAGTTGGCCAAGATATACCTTTTTTGGGATCGATTTCATCAAGATGATTTTGTATGAATTGCACACTTGCTGCATAATCTGCTTGATTGAATTCATATGGTATGTTCCATCCCAATGGTCCAAACTTTCTTCTTTCTTGAACAATAGTATGTAAAAATGCCACGGCGTACAGCAGTGGAGGCCATTGCGATAACGATGAATAATCTAACGTGTCTTGTGTAATATTTTGGTAGGTTCTTTTCATACTAGCTCGTATACCTTGAGGAGGTTCATTTGTAAATTTAATAGCCATTTGTAAAAGTCCAATAGGAAAATCAGTATGGACTTCGGTCGTCAACCATAGGCGAAATGATTCCTGTATATGCTCTGTTTCTATGAGTGCATCCATAGCCTCTACACAAAATGGTAGTGAAAGATGAATATTTTGTAGTAAAACCCAGCCTCCTTCGTTCATTGAATCAGATATCATTTTTCGAGCAACGATTTCTTGTCCTTGTCCCATAGAAACAGCTTTTAACACTATAATTAAAAATATGAAACATTATGTACTTGATAGGTCTTTTACCGGAGATTTTTTAGATTCTCGGTGAAAACCTTTATTGTATGTGTTATGTGTTAAATAGAAGCCATACAAGAGTATTTTTTAAATATCATTACATTTATTTTAACTTTTAGTATGAATTCATTTATGAGATGTCGCGCCGATAATAGTAACCGTAGAACATATTTTTGGAACGAAGTTCTTTTACGCGGCTTACAGTAGAGTGAAATGACAAAAAACGTCGCATAACGAAATAGCGTGCCTACCTATACGTACGTATTCTTTCTCTTTCTTACTGTTTCTTTCTATTTTATATGGTCGATGTGTAAGCATAAGTGAAATTAATTAAAAAATGATATAAGTATATATTCAAACTTAAAAAAATACTCAAAATAAGTGAAAAGGATGTCATGAATAAATGTATAACGTTTTTGAAGTTTTATAAAATTCAATAATATATTTATATTTCTGGCTGCAATAATGGGTACTACAGTGTAATGACACGCTCTTTTTAATAACTACACATCGTATGTCATAATAAAAGGCGCTCCCTTTTTTTCATGTATTTTTAGCAATTATCATTATTATAAAATAAATATGTAAAGTAAATCTAACATTCCAAGAGACTAAATTAATAAACAAGATACTTAGATCAACCTATTAATATTTAATTTATTTATTATTTATTTTAGTAGAGCCTGATTTGATTGTTTGAAACTTTTAAATACATTTTAGATCTTTAATATATTCTTAAAATATGAAGTTTACTGTGACAATATTCAAAATAAAATCCATTAGAATTTATATCATTGTTCTGAATCAAATTAAATTATTTCTTGCAATAAGTAAAACTTATTACATAAAGTTTGAATTCTGTTAGCAGCGCCTCCTGTGAATAGAGTTAAAATAATGTTTGCTTATATTGATTGTTAAAATAAATGTAATGGTTCTGTGTAATTGTGAAAAATAAACTTATTTAGTTGATTGTTTCTTTTAAAAACAATTTATAATTCGCTATTTTATATTTAAATTTGAATAAATTATTGTATTCACACAAAAATTATTAAATTAATTTTATAAACTTAAATCGTTTCTTAATCTCTGATTAGAGAGAGTTGAATAAAGGAGGTGGAAGCGCTTTTTGGTGTGACAACTATACAGTAATAAAAATTAAAATCTACATTTTGAAACATATTTTATTTAAAAAATATTTTTCAACGTAAAACCCCTATTACAAAGAACTTTCCTGACGGGGATCCCCGACAGCACAATTGTTATTATTAAATATGAATATATATTATAAATATAAATTATAAAAAAAACTTGTAAAAATCCCTAAATAAATAGAGCACAATCACATTGCAGTCTAGTAGGCTATGACAGTGTTCTAATACATATGTCAATATTTGTTTAGAGCTATTTAAGACAAAGACAAAAATAGTGTATAATAATCACACAAAGTTTGTGATTTATACACTATTTTTTATTGTTAACAGCTTACCTATTTCTTTTGATTTTGCCAATGATGCAATCTGCGCTGAAGGATCTGATCCAATCGAAAGAATACAAATCAAAGGAGTACGTGGTTCAGACTCTTCCCAGGTGGATTCCAAATTAAGAATACGTCCTTCTCCATATTCAGCGCCCAATGAATCTTGAAAAGTAAAAAAATAGGGAAGAGTCAACTGTGTGCATTTCTGATATACAGTGGTGGTTGTATAATTAGAAACACTACCAACGGTCCTTGACATTATGTAAGATACTTCACCACAATCCGTTTTTATTTTGAAATTAAACAATAAATAGGACAACAATATGTTCAACGAAGTATCTTACATCTCAAGGACCGTTGGTAGAGTTTCTAATTATACGACCACCACTGTTTATTGTTAAGTTTTATTTGCTGTAATTCAGAATTTGCGTATTTATTCAGTATTTTGTAAATATTTACCAACTATATACTTTCTGGCCTGTGAAAGTGTTCGGTCCGGACTCCATGACCTGATTAAGAGAAGCTTGCGAAAAACATCAAGACTTTCTTGAAATCCACTGGGTATGGTTTCTTCTTCTGGCTTCGCTTTTTCATACCAAACTCTCCATTCTTTTTCATTGCTTGAAATCTAAAGAACAATAATAAAAAAAAACCATGGCAAGAAAATTATATAAATATCATTCGCAAAAAATTACTTCACATCAATGGTTTTATATAATATTACCTTGCTTAAAACTTCAGAAAAGAATTTTATTTTGCTTATTTCAACTAAATTCAGCCAAGTAATATCTAGAATCCATCTGAAAGGCTTAGGAGTTACCGCATTTAAATCAAGTGATGCGCCTCCTTTAACGAAAGCCATGAACTCATCATGGGAAATAAGCCCTCGCTGGCAATCTATTTTCATAGCTAACATGAGAGTGAATAGTGACTTGTGCCTTTCATATAGACTTCGTAAAGTAAATGCCCACACTTCGTGTGTTAAATATTTTAGAATGATATTGATACGTTCCTCCGTAATGTTACTTTTTGCCGACTTTGTTATAGAGTTATCAAATATGGTAAGAAACTGTTTTAGAGAATTCTGATACATGATGTTTACATTACTCATCTCAACAATTAGAAAGTATAATATAGAACCTCTTGCAGCTACCGCTCTAAATTCTTCTCTCGCTTTAATTATCTTTTTTTCTGTTACTTCGGCCACTTTTAATTTTTCATTCACTTCCTCAGCTGTAGCTTTTGTTATTTGTAATACTTGAATTAAAGCCTCGTCATCAACTAAGGAACCTTCAGAAGATGTTAATCGACAGAGTAAATTACTCTCAAGTTCTTTCATACTTCTTTGGTTTTTCATAACTGATTCAAATAAAGCCACCCTCTCTTCTTCTAAGTCTGATTTTTCCATTAATATAACTCTTCCTAGTAACTGATCTTCGAGACCTTGCATAGTAACTGTAAAGTCAATAATAGATGTTTTTGCACTTATTTCAGGTGAATAAGCTGGGTTAGGTAATTTAGTGGTTATATAGAGCATAAATCCAGGCATTACATCACATTCTTTATCACCCACAATAACCTTTTCTATTGATCCAGATTTAATAAAATTTTTCTCCAAAACATTGTCTATTACGGGATCTAACTCAACGCCTACATCCTCTATTAATAGTGGTCTACCCAAAGATAAGCTATCTTCTAAGTGGGTTCGAAAATATTTGTGGTTTAACGAAGTAATTTGTAATTCATTTGAGGATTCTTTATTTTTAATCCAGTTTTTCCCTTGACTTTGTGGATCTACTAATAGAGGATACGAGCTTGATTTTGTAACAATTAAAGCATTTTGAACAGATAGCTCATCATTTGGAAGGCCTTGTAGGGTCCATTCAGATATCGTAGCACTTTCAACTAACATGTTTGTTATGTTTAAGTTATCCGTTACAGGAATTTGTTTGCTTTTTAATATTTCCATCCACGTATTAAAAAGACTATTTCGAAATTCTTGATTATAAGGACCACAATAAGACAAGAAACCGGTAGCTAGTACAACGTCTCCAACTAATCTACCGAGTTGCTCTTTGAAATCTTTACTTTGTTGGGTCCACCTAATTTTTTCGCCTCCTAATCCATTAATAAGTTGAGTTGCTGCTGTCATTTTTCTCAGACATATATTAGCGGCATCTGTTAATTGTTGCTTCTCTGAAACAGCCGCTTCGTACTGTTCTTTCACTTTCCGTAAAGACATTTCGCGTTCTTCCAATTGACGTTCTGCTGACGCTAGATCTTCCATTGCAACCTAATAATGTAATTTTAAATGAACGAATTGTCTTTTTAAGGTCTAGTTAAAAAAAACATATGAATACCTTTAGCCTAGCTTCTTGTAACATTAAACTTGCTTTTAGGGGTAAAACTTCTTTATTGACACTATGAAAAAATGCCATAGCTTTTGTCCAGGACAATAATCCCGCTACATCTCCACACACACGTTTGGCAGTGTCCATATTATAGTCTTCCATTTCAAAATATGGTAAAAGATGTTCAACCATTTCATTATTAATAATATCTTTTGGATAATTTTGAAGTTGAAGTAAAAATGTTGTACTGGCCATCATCTGGTAAATAAAGTATATTATTATTTAAAAGAGGCTTTTTTGCTTGAATGTAAAATGATTATTGCCAAAATAAAAGTCATATTAAAAAGAGAAACTGGTCACCTACTTTGTAGAAAATACTTGTAAAATTATTATTTTTTTACTTAACACAAATCTCATTTAAATACATGTTTGTCTTTCTACAATTTAAACAGAATTTACTTATCGGTGACTAAGATAAATGATAATACGGAGTGTAGTGGTTATTTCTATCTTTTTACTTGTCGTTTAGGTCAATTGTTTTCAAACGAACTACGCAAATCATGCATTTAGCAAAAAATCTACTAGGCATTTATCTGTTATTATGTATGTTGTATTATCAATAAAATAAATTAAAGCAGCTAAAATGCGAGTATAAAACTCAACGAATACAGTGCATTCAATCAAATGTATTTTATAAAACAGTATTTCAGTAAAGGGTACCGACACCTATGATGTAATTGTAAAATATCAAAAAACAAAGAATAATTGTCTTTCTTTCTATTATTTAAATGGAAAATGAATACCTTTAATGACTCTGCCCAAGAAGGCTTCGGACATGGCGCAGCAGTATCAGATATTAAAGGATGTAATCTTCTTTGGAATAGTATTAAAACGCAATCCATGATCCTCATTATGAGGTGTGGTGGTCGACCTAATTTTCTTACGGTTGCTATATGTGCAGGCTTAATTGTATTTAGAGCTGCTTCTGCTTCCTCTAAGGCGGGCTTAGCAGCTTCTAGTTTTCTTTCAGCTTTTTCTTTTTCTTCTGCTATATAAGCTACTAAAGCTTCTGCCTTTTCTTTAACAATTTGCACTTGATTTTTTACTATTTCTGCTTGCATTGCTCGATCAGTTACTTCAGAGAGTACACGATCAGCTTTTTCTGAAGCCAAAGCTAAATCTTGCTCCATCACTGCTAAATCTTTCTTTAAAACTTCAACAGATATTGACGCTTCACGTAACTTTTCTAAGCCAGTATCCATTCTTTGAGCACCATCGCCCAGTTCCTTTTGTTTCATCTGATATATAGTTTTATAACCACCTATAAAACTGAGATATGATTTAGGGGTAACGTGAGAAGAACGTCGAAATCTTTGAAAGTATTCAGTAGATACTTTAGAAACGACATCTTGTATTGTTCCCAAGACTGTGACGAGTTCCTTTTTTACTTCTTTAGTGCATTCGATTTCAAAATCAGTTAAGAAATGATCAGCTACCGATACAAGTGCATCTTTTGGCCATGGTTGAAACCAGTCTATTGTACACCCAGATATAAGAGCTGGAAAACGTAACGCCCGATACCGAAACGCCTCACTCACCTAATAAAAATTGAAATGTTGACACTTATATAAGGCAAACTATCGTACATTTAGTGAACAATTAAAAGACAGAAATACTTGATTTCAAAAAGATGGCAGGTATGGGATGGATGCGGGCTGCCCAAGATCGGGATGGTTGGTGTTCTTTAAGCTGAGAGTATTATTATACATACATCATATAATTATGTATAGTTCCAGTAAAATTAATAATAATTATTTCATGAAAATTTATATTAAATAGATTTTTTATAAAATTGTCAACATAAATATAACAATATACTTACAGGCGAAAAACATAAAACCACGTGAAGATTTTGGCAAGTCCTGTTCAAAAAATATTCCATTACCAGCTCGTTTGTTAAAGTTCGTTTTTGATTTTCACGTTTCATGACAGGCGTTAGTTCGGAAATTATTTCTTGTTGTTCGTCTTTCGTAAATAAATTTGAAATAACTCCTGATGACAAAATATTATTAAGGTATTCAAGGAAACCTTCTTCTTTGATATCTAGATCGGTAAAAATAAATGTGGTGCCTTTTCCCTGCACACCACATGATCTGTAAAGCAGTTTTAAGTCCTCCAAAAAATTACCAACGTTGTAAGATCTGGTTAACGCTATTTGAAAAGAGCGATAACCTGCGATAAATGTTGATAATTTTGTTAATGACTGTTTGCCTGATCCACCAACACCAACAAGCATTACATTTCCTCGAGGATGTCTTATAACTCTAGATATTTTGACTAAATGCAACATGGCATCGGGAAAGAATACCAAATCCATTCCTGATCCTCGAACCATTTCATTGAATTGAGATAGAAACATTTCCAAGCGATCCCGTAGTTCGGCATGATCAAACACAGGTTCATAGACTTTCGGGAGTTCCATATCTGCATCCTCACCTTCTTCGCCTGTTGGTTCTGGAGCATCTCTTAAAAAAACAATATGACAAAATAGTCATCACTAATGAGATATAAATAAAGATAAGAAATAGTGTTTCTTATCTTTAGTCATAAATGGCGCTCCCTTTTTTACATCATTCTGATGCACGCCTTAATTAGTGATGTCCATATATTTGTATGGGATTGAGTATCTGTACTTATATAGTATTATATGATCTGTGATTGTGTGTTTATTTACACTGCTAACTGTTTTTAGAGACGGTTTAATTAGACTGACTGTATCTGACTTTAAAAGATTCACTGTTTGGCAGATATATAATTTTAAAATACCTATTACAACAAGAAAAAATCTATTGTTTTAAATATTTCAGTCTCACCAGATATTTCAGATTTGTTTTCTTTTAATGTTTTATATCACGGGAAATAGTTCAGTTTGATGTTATTAATAATATATAATTTTAGAATCACTGTTTTTCAGTGAAAAGTACTTGTATTTTTGAAATACGTTACTTATTTTTAATTTGTTTATACTATCTGCTCTGCCTCGTTGGTCCAGTGGCTACATGTAAGGCCGCGGACACGGTGGTCCTGGGTTCAAATCCCAGGTCAGGCCAATAAAATGTTATTGAGATTTACTGTCGAAAATTCTCAGTAGCAGCCCGGAGTCTGGAAGTTGGAAGTGTGTACACTCCCGTGCCTCGGAAAGCACGTTAAGCCGTTGGTCCTGCGCCTGAACTCTTTCCGGTCGTATCGGATTGCCGTCCTATTGGGATATAAGAGTTAGGGAATAGAGTTTGCACCGGTGTTTGTGCACACACTTGTGCACTATAATATCTCCTGCGCAGTTGGCTAATCTCTCTTGAGATTGACCGCCGTGACCGAAATTGGTCTGGAGTACCTTATATATATATATACTATCTGCTAACTTACCTCATAAAGTCTACAAAGACAGGATCTTTTTCCATCATTTTTTTGTAGTCAGATCCTAATAACTCTTCTGTAGTACTATATAAAGCATTGTTGAACCAATCTTTATCAGCTTGATGCGTAAAACGATCAGAAAATACCCTTGAGCATTCATGTTTCCAAAGAAGCATTAAACATTTTTCTGATTCAATTACAGTAGGTAAAGTACCTACCATGCCTTGCCACACTCGGGATAAGTCTCTCAAAGAAAAAACGTAGTGAAATTTTGCAGGAGTAGGTAGTAAATTCGTTCTTGTTTTCATCCAAAGTTCTCTTGTTAAAGGAATTATTTTTTTTATAAGTGATCTGACTTCGATCGTAAAACCTCTTTTGGCATTGTAATGTCCTTCACCAATAACTTTAAATATTTTATCTATCGAATCATTATTAGGTAACGGGCAATTAAATATAGCAAATTGACGTTTTAACCTAGCGGGGATATCGTTTCTACCTCCACCTGAAAATATATATGTAAGTATACTAGTGTTCGCTCTTTCGTCGAGATCGAAATTTGCGAAAAATATATATGAGAAAAATATAATATACATATGAGAAAGAATACTATTCTGTCCCAAAATGTTTATTGATAAATTTAAAGCTCGTCAATAGTTATTAAAAAATCTTGGCCAGGCCAGTACTTCCTTTTACTGTTTTGTTTTTAGCTATTATGTATATATATTTTATAATGATGAATAGTAAAGCCGACAAAAAGAGCTAACGCAAATCTCTAACCAGCAAATTAAAAAAAGGCTATTCGGCCATATTTGTAGAAAATACGCATACAAAATCTCTTTTGTTTATTATCAATTAAAAATGATTGTAATTTCATAATAACATTTATAACAACTTTAATATTAAATATTACTTATGAACTTCTGATTTCAATTCCTCATTCGTTCCGTTCTTCAACAATCTTATATTATATGGTGAAATAGGAACATTATATAGAAGTAAATGAACTGTAGTAGCAAAAATAATGATAGATTATAAAACTGAAATTAGTTTAATCCTTAATTAAGATTCAGCAAGGATTTATTGACCATTTCTAATATAATATAATTTCTAATATAATTTAACCATTACCTGGTTGTCCCATAGCTCCCAAGAATTGAATATCAACAATTGTTGTAAAATCGCCAGGTTTTTCTAAGCTATAAAATCCACCCATACTCATAGTTTGTCTTACTATTTCATTTGTTATTTGATCGCCCCATTCGTTGATTTGTGGTAAATTTATGTCATCAATAAAAACGAGCATTTTTTTTCCACCAGGTGGACCAAACGTCATTCCACTACGTTTTTCTACATAACTTTCAATTGTCTTTTGAAACTGAAAAGGACTAGTAGCTGAGGAAAAATTAAATGATCTTCCCATAAATTGCTCTGGATTAGCATTTTTCATGTATGCTTTCATCATAACTGTTTTAGCAGAACCTTGTTCTCCCAATAAAAGTACTGCTTTACCTTGCTTCGCAATACAATAAATGAGATAATTTATACGAACGTTGTCGACTATTGGTATTAAAATATTTGAGTAATCAGGAGTCGCTGTGTCTGGATAAATGTAGTTTGTCATTAAATCTTCCCACAATTCCCACTTTCCTGGATGTTTAACATAAAAATCAAAAAGAATACTTGCTTTATTATTGGGATGTTTGGGTAAATCAAGAATATCATTGAATGTATTTTTTATGAACTTGTCAAATCTAAATCGATCACCGGTTTCTAAAAGAGAGCCAAAACCCCAAATAAGTGAAAAAACATAGATTTTGTGCAAATGCTCATGTGTAAACAGGATCACTTCTTCTACTTTTTCTTTTTCATCTTCGTCATCTATGTCACCATTGACTGATTTGTTAGCAGAGGGATCTTCAGCTTCTGTTACTTGTGGTGGCACTAAGCCTTCAAGTAAATTTAGCATTTGATAGATAATGTTACTTTGAAGTACGCGCATGCTAAAGATCAAATTTTGAGTGCACCACGTATATGTATTCGGAAATGTTTGTTCAAATAGGGAGCTAAATACTTCAATTTCCCTCGGAGACCGTGTTTTAAGCCACGCATTGAGAACTAAAATACAACAAAACAATGCAGGTGTATATACATCATAATAACGCATTTTATTTGGTGACTCAATATAATTCTACCTGGTTCCCAGTTTAATCCTGACGAGCTCATATAGACCATTCCATTGCGCGAAACTGTAGCTGGCGAAGCATTGTCAATATTTTCAGGTTCAAAAATAATTTTTGAAGTAGGTGACATCGTTAGTCGATCTCCATTGGCTAATGTCAAAGTTTTGTTATCATCTAATACAGAGTTTAAATTTTCAATCCATATACTGTCTACTGGACCATCCAAAACTAACCAGATGTTTTCCCCAGTTTTAATTTTAAGAGTTTTTCTCCACAAAGCAGAAAATATACCGTCTGTCCAGTCATTTGTAGCCACATCTAAACGGCCAAACATTTGAGCCGCCGTAATTGCTTTAGGGTTCATCCGCATTTCCCTAATAATAAAATAATAAATATAATAAAATAGCTGAAATTATCGATTTCATTATAATAATATATTTATATGTGTTTATTTCACCTGTGTGGATCCTCTATGTCTGATAATGCGTCCATCAAAGTATGAATGCAAGTCGTTTTTCCAGCTCCTGGAGGTCCAAGTGTCATAATACCGTGGCGAACACGCTGTGTTTCATATAACTAATAAAAATAAATTAATAATTCTCCAACAAATTGTTTAATGTGTTTGTCTTTTTATTAAGTAGTATTAAAAATAAATAATAAAAATCTTGAATTATAATACCTTTCTTATAAAAAAGTGATATTCATAAAAAGTAACTGAAAAGTACCTGTATTATCTTTAAAACCCAAGGCGGGTGGTAAATCAGTCCATTCAAATCGACTTGTTTTCTAATTGCATCTTCAAGTTCTGTATATGCTGTTTTTTCCAAAGCTTGGTTAGGGAATAAATCCGCAACAAGTGAAATAAAAAGTGGTTCATCTTCATCTATGAGCTTTGATAAATTCATGTCTCTTAACACCCTCATTACAATCGTACTTTCGGTTTCTTTTGTGTTAACTCGTTTCACCGCTCCAAGTGTTCGCAAAACAGAAAGAATATTTCTCAAGCCGAAATCATAATGAACCTAAAAATATTAGGTACAAATTTAGTCTCCTGTCACTTTTAAATCAAAGCTATGAACTAAGCAGCGTATAAGATTACTTGTTTTGTAAGTTGTTCTTCGCATAATTTATATAACGTATAAAATTTTCGAGCTAGAGTTATATTTTCCAAGAAACCACATGATGCTAATTTTACTCGTATTATGATTTGTCGGTCTGGTACCATCATAGCTACAGTACGAAATTGAATCTTTAAATTTTCTGGCAATTCTTTGCGACCTGCATAACCTGGATTCTGAAAATTATGTTATAATATGTTAAGGTACAAAATTAAATAAATAATTAAATACTATATAAATAATAATAACAAGAATAATAAAATAATGTAGTAAGTGTGGAGTAATAACCATTGTTATAAATATTCCAAACTCAGGGCACATTTCTGACATGTCCCCGTCAGTGAAGAGGAATGTTTTCTTTTTTTCTTTTTTGGCTGCGAGGACTACTGCGACCTGTTGCGCAGCTACTGAGAGGACTGGAAGCTCTATACGATTGAATTCATCAAAGCAACCCCATGAACCAGATTGAGCTAGGCCTTTGTAGATCCGACCAAGGCCTCTAAAAGAAATTATAATCATTTTTATCATTGTTTGCTTACTCAGCTAATGAATTGGGTAGTGTTGACCTTTTTTTTTCGATGTACATTTTTAATCAATTTTGCAGATTGAATAATAAAATTGTTGTAAGTATAATATATTTTTGCATCGTATTGACCTTTACTCGTGTATTTATATTTCACTACAAGAATGAAGTCTTATTATACTAAGCCTTGTTACTGTAAAATAAAATACTTTCCACATTTTTTCTATGTATTATAATGTTTATTTGAAAATGCTGGTTTCAAAAACATAATAACTATAAAGTATTCATATTAAATAATGTCCTCCGGACCGATTTTGACCGCCGCGGCGGCGAATGCCAGCGATTAATCAACTGAGCAGGACATAATGTATTATAGTGCTCAAGTGTGTGCGAACAAAGTACACTCTCTTATTCCCTAACTCTTAAAGTCCGATGGGGCGGCAATTCGACACGACTGGAAAGAGTTCAGACGCAGGACCAACGTTTTTACCTAATTTCCAAGGCACAAAAGAGTTTATATATACTTCAAATTTCCAGACTCCGCGTTGCTTCTGATAATTTTGGATAGAAAAACCCAATAACTTTTTTATTGACCCGCGCTGGGATTTAAACCCAGGACTTTGGGTTATGCGGCCTTATATCTACTAGACCAAAGAGGCAGACATTATTATTATTTTATTAAATATTACAAAATGTTATATTTAAGTATAAGTTTCAATTTTTAATATACCTGTAGTCCATTTGATCGGAACAATTGAAAACAACAACGTATTTGGCGAGGGTCTTGCCCATATCCTTAACTGTTTCTGTCTTTCCTGTACCCGCAGGACCGCATGGAGCACCTCCCATACTCATTGCCAATGCTTGGGCCAGGGTTATATAACATCTATCGTAAATACAAAATATATATGTATGTATAGACATAGTAATTACATAATCATATTTTACATTGAGAAATATGTTAGAACTATTAATACAAGGTGTTTCAATTGCAGAATATATAATTTAGGAACGAATATTGGCGTAGCTGGTTTGCTTTAGAACTTCGATTTAGCGTTTCGATTTAGCGGTTCGATTGTTTACCATTGTCACCCTAAGAGGACTTAATGAATCAAGGCAAATGCCCACAATAGGGCTAATCTTAGTTTCCAGGCTACCAGTGTTAAGTCCAATAGGTCTTTTACTATTATATGCTATTTCAGAGGATTAAATAAAAGCTGGAAAGTCAATAGCTGCAAGGGCCTTTTTTATTGTTTTATTAAAAGTACTATAGCTGAAATGCTATATCATAAAAATTTGGGTATAAAAGCCGATAGAGACCACCACTTTTTGACGTGTACATCTGTGCTTTAAACACACATGTGTTTTCAGACACTGTCACTGTGTGTGTCTATTACCTGACAGCGTACCATGAAGTGCTTACCGATCTGTTAAAGGTGTAATAACGAGCCTTTCTGTACATCCCAAGTATTCATTTTGATAAGTGAATGTTACATCAGTGACAGATATCCATGTTTTGTCCGCGTCTTCTTTGAAGTAAAATCGGCATTGCTTTAACCACTCAAAGTCGTTGGCCGAGCGTACATTTAGTCGGCACTACAAAAAAAGTAAAGTAGATCATTATAAAGTTCGTCCTACTAAATTTCAGCCACCGCTGCCAATTACTGTGCAGAAGAATTGTCACTTAAGCGTTATTAGTTGACACTAATTGTGCGCATTCTTTTTTTTACCTATACTTTCATAATTATGGGATGGCAATACGGCATGACCGGATAGAGATCGAGTCTTGGAATATTGCTGTTAACTACAGGCCGCTATTGAGAATAATTTGTTGAAAGAACATCCAATTGATTAGTGGAAAAACCCGTAATTTGAACTCATAACTGTAGGATCTTATAAGTTTGCTACTAGATTAAAATAATGTAAAAGTAACAGCCTGTGAATGTCCCACTGCTTATTCCACCACGCTGCTCCAATGCGGATTGGTGGAATACACATGTGACAGAATTTCAGTAAAATTTGACACATGCAGGTTTCCTCACGATGTTTTCTTTCACCGTCAAGCACGAGATGAATTATAATCACAAATTAAGCACATGAAATTCAGTGGTGCTTGCCCCGGTTTGAACCCACAATCATCGGCTAAGATTCACGCGTTCTTACCACTGGGCCATCTCGGCTTTATTAAAATAATGTAGGAAGGCCTTATTTACCAGCATGTCAAAAATGTCTCTTTGATGTACATGAATAGTGATTAATGTTTCAAACTTAGTGCGCTCCATTTTAATTAAATCTCTTGTTGTTTGATCTATAAGAGTATTCAGAAGCTCTAAAAATTTGTTGTTTGTTTCAATCATTATCTTTTTATCTTGTCGAGCTTGCATTAGAGCTAGTTCTGCATCTCTCGTCCAGATTATTTGAATTCCCAATAGGCCAATCTGTAATAATATGGTATTTAGTCGCATTCTTATTTTTTTAGCAAACGATACTTTCAAAGTTTCATTATTTACCTGTGCGGGCATTTTATCTAGGAAAAGAAGCAGATTAAATCCTGGGTCATTGATTACAGAAACAGCATTACGAATGATGGAATGCAAGCTACTCTGAGCTGATTGCAATAAAGACGTTAGCCATGTTTCTACTGAACCCTCGGCGCGGACTGGGCGTTCTAGTTTTATTTCTTCTCCTTCAGATGATACTATAGCTATCATCTTATTATATTCTGCAAAAAATATACATTTAAATATACCGTAGTTACAATAAACTTGGTTAAACATGTTTAATGATTAGCCATAACGTACCTATATCATGGAATTTTACATATCGTATATTATCGAAAATTGACAATAGATGATTCTGTATTGTATGAGAATCTGAAGCTTGTCCTAAAATTTCTAACAGAGCTGGGTCAGACACGAAAAAAAATCGAGGAAACATTGTCCTTTTCTTTTCTAGATAGCCACTTAAACTTTTTTGACATAGTTCTAGCTGCTCTTGAAGATGTGGAAGAAGCTGTCTAAGAAGATCATCTCCAACACAGCATGAAACAACACCAGGAGTTTCGTGAGCCCTTTGCATAATTTTCTGCCAAGACTTATCTATTTTCGAAAATCTCTTAGCTTCTTTTGGTAGCTGCTTAGCGATATCTCCACCAACAAATACAGCTTCAAGGTATACCCACATATTCTGAACGAGCAGCCAACGTTCCAAGATTTCATTTGTGCTTTGAAGGTCATATAACCATTGTTGTATTTGTTTTCTAAATGGAGCGTTGTAACTGTTAAAGATACGTTTATCATCAATTATCCGATACAACTTGCTTGCCACTTATATTACGTTTATATAATATAAGATACCTACATAAAATTATACAGATAATTAAATAATGTATAAATAATACCGATTAGACAACAATGATCCCAGTATCATTAAACTGTCTTCGAGTTGGCCGATAGTTTCGGCAGTTGTGTCGCCTCTGAGCAGCAATTCACCTCGATTATTAAATGTTTGAAACGTCAGTTCATGTACCGACCATTCGTTAGTCACTTGCCGAAGTTTTGCTTCTATATCCTTTTCTTTCATTGCTGATATACAAATATCCTGAGGCAAAAGATGAATGAATACAAATGATAAGAATATTAAAATGGATGCTTTCTTAAAAATTTGATGTACCTATTTAACTAAAAGCTTGTCTTGTAAATCATTTATAAATAAAATTTATGCGGTCGTGGGAACCCCTTCAGGAAGGAAGTTTATGTGATATTTTTTCAACTCAAAACGTGTTTTAAAATGTGGATTTTATTGATTATATGACTTGCTGGCATGACTTGACTGGCATTGTTGTCACACTAAAAAGAGCAGTCCATCTTCATTCAACACTCTCGCTCGACTCGAATTTTTTATATTTTCGATTCAAAACGACCTTCGCGTTATTAGTAACTAACAATTTATTTTAAAACAGAAATTTAAAATTGTATAGAATTTACAAAACTCGAGATGATTATATAAAGAAGTAATATAACAATTAGTAGAAACAATGGTAATTTTAACATAACTGTGTAATATTTTCCAATAACAATTATGATAAAAAAAAATTGACGCTGTACATACTATAATTTCGCTATAATTTCTCGGTGATGCACGTAAATAGTAAACACTCGAATCATATGAATATTGAACGCTTATTGTCAATACTCAAAATTAACAACCGTATAAAATACTAATAGATATTAAGAAAGAGAAAGAGTTGAAAGGTCGCTTGGAGGGCGGATGAAAGGACATGACGATTTTTGCCATTTTGCGCGTAAAAGAATTTTCCAAATGTTAAAAATAACGGAACAGGAAATGAAAACATTCAAAAGATTATTTTTATCGTAAGTTGTTGTTTGTTGTAATTTTCTCATCAGTGAAAAATTCAGAATAACTTGTTTTAACAAATTAGATATTGACAATACAATTAGTTTTATCATAACAATCTTAATTTCATATGAATTTATGTAAATTAAAATTTAATGTTCATTAACTAAAAAGAGAGAGTTTTTATTTTATAATTAATTATTATCTTCATTTATTTTTATTACCTATATAACAATATAACAAAATTGGCGATGTATGTGTGTGTGCGTGTGTGTGTGTGTGTGTGTGTGTGTGAATAGTCTTTATTTTCAATTATTCTTACCTCAATGTCTTCTTTGTGCTGTAATAGAGGTGCTTCCAAAATATTTTTTAAGCAGAAATCTTCATTTTCGAGCTCAAATATGTATTTAGTCACTTCCATAATACGTTGCCAGTGTCGAGGTTTCATAGCTCTGTTCGCCATTAATTCAAGAAGGGGACACATGTCGTTAAAATCGTCAATTGTTTTTTTTAATGCATAGAAAGCTGGCCATTCCTTTAACCTAAAATCGTAAGTAAAAAAAATACACATCCTAAGTCTACGATTCTGTATTTCATTACTACAATATGATTTTTGATTTAATTGCTAATAACAAAAACCTAATTGACAGCTGTTTACTTTTCATCAATAATGTTTTTAATAATTTTGTATCAATCTAATTAAAATATATTAGTGGTTAATTCCCTCATTATTTTATACTGCTATTATTATGTCTGTTAAAATGTATTGTATGACTAGTCTATCTCTTAAAATATTATTATTAATCGATCAAGTATGATAGCTAATCACTATCAATAGGAATTATATATATTACCCCTTTGGTAGTTTTCTGCATCTATTCTGAAACTCCATTAGTTCATTGTTGATTTCTTCTATGTTGACTTCACCCCAGGGTATATCATAATAACTACTGACTCTGTCTATCACGTCGTTATATAGTTTGTAAAGTTTTTGTAAGAGATTTAACTCTTTCCTTATCTGAGCCAATTCAGGATATTCAGTGTGTGGTAGACCAAATAATTCCTCTCCATTTTGATATGTTTGAAGTTTACGCCACATCCCATCAAAACGATTCTGTATGAAAAAACAAACATTTATCTAAAGTTTTAAATTAACCTAACCTATTTAACTATTTATTACATTTATAGACTTAAAGATAATGGAGGTGAATTTAAGGATTTGAATAGGCAGACTCGTCTGCCCCTGTACGACAATATATTACAAGTCTTTGCCAAGATCTTGTTCACGATGACACATAAGTTGTTATTTTGTATTTGTGTAGTCTTTATTTTATCAAATCAGTTGTGCAAATCAGAAGTTATAAAAACGTAAGTATTTTAGTTGGTGTAATATATATTGTAACCTTGTGCTAAATACGTCTATGGGCGTTGGTGACCACTTACCATCAGGTGGCCATACGCGCATCCGCCTTCCTACATCATAAAAAAATGATAATAGTTGCACTTATATCATGAATAGGAAAGTTTGCGTGTTGTGAATGTTAGTTATTTCTTGACATCTTATCTCAGCTAAAGTAACATATTTTGGCCTTTTTATACCGTTTAACTGGATTTTCGAGTATTGCGCGGGCGAAGCGGTAGACCAAGCGCTAGTATAAATAATTATGTTTCTTTTGCTGTACTAGTAATATTTAAAAAGTGTATCAAAATGTCGAGTTTGTATCTATCTACCTATCTCTAATCTGTTGCTTCTACCGTAAATTATTAAACATGTAAATCCTTTTGAGTAAAAACACTTTTTTAAATCGTAATTTTGTGAATTCATAAAATAACAAAAAAAGAAGAAAACATTATTTTCATAGCATTCATTTCATATTTCATTATTTACTTTGCTTAAATACCTGAAACAAGATCAAGCGATCGGAAGCTTCTCGTGGGCTCAATCCAGGTTGCATGGGTCCTGCATATCGATATTCATGGCAATAGTCTGCATTGTCTTCTCTGAATTTATCCAAGTTATTTTTCAAGTCGTCTTCGAACTGTGGCTGCATTTTCAGCAATTGCACGTGAGACGCCAGTGCGGTGGCTTGCAGTTGCTGCCAGCTGTAGCGAAGATTATCCACTTGTTCCATGTCTTCTTTACTAACTGGCAGTTCATAACGTGTTATGACGTTAAACGCTTCCTAAAATATATTAAAAAGCTCTTAAGAAATTACAACACTTTTATTAGTTTTTTTAATTCAGTTGCATAATAAATTCCTATATTTATTTAATATCTTTAGTGCTAATTTTAAGTGTACAAAATATATAATAATTTACTTCAACTGGGTCTATTTTTAATTCCATGTCGACTTCTTGTTCTCTTATCTTCTTTAGTGTTTCCATAACAGTTCTCACGTCGTCTAAATCACGTATAGGTCTTTCTAGTTTACGTTCTAGGTCGTTCATAATCGCGTAAACGTAATCCATCTCGCGTTTATATTTTTTTCGCATCGCTTGACTTATTCTGTAGGTTCCGTCTATTCATGAAAAAATAAAATTTATTAATTATATAACATCCTCCAGACCGTTTTCGGCCACGGCGACCAATCTCAGGAGAGATTAGCCAACTGCGCAGGAGATAGTATAGTACACTAGTGTGTGCGCAAATACGGCAAATATGCACTCTCTCTTCCCTAGCTCTCATAATCCGATGGGATGGGACCACCGGGTCTGCGGCTTTATATCTAGCCACAAGACCAACGAGGCAGTTATAAGTTATATAATTATAACACGAATAATACAGAAATATGTATCAATAAACGATGGCCCATTATCGTTGGATAAGAATATTATGTATCTTTGGTATTTTTAGAAATTAACTAAAGCATGTTCATTCTATGGCATATTTATTTATACTGACTTTTGAGTTCTGTGTTTAATCCTAATTTAAGTTTCTCAGTTGATACTGCAAGACAGTTTCCTATTATTAATACATCAGGTTCAGTGGCCAATTTTGCTTCCAGCTCACTGTGTCTCTTTAGAGCAAGTTCGAAGTCATTAAGGTTCCAAACCAACAATTGTCGTAGAGTTTTTTCGCATTTCCACAAATAGTGATAAGGACGCCAACGTTTGACCAATGCGGTAACTTCCTACAACATATTAATACATAAAACGTTTTTGATTAATAGCTAAATCACTTTTAACTCATAATTTCTTTCGCCGGGTCTGCCAAGGTCCGATATATAGACCTAGGAAAATCTGACTTAAAGGCGAAAGCATAAAGAATACCGATATTAACATACGTGAACATTTGTATTTATAATAAAAGGATAGACAATAAATACAAATCTTTGAAACGTGCCGCTTAATTTAATTTCGAATTAAGCCTCAAGTTATATTTATTATGCAAAAAAAGTTATTTGCATAATTTAAGCTTTAATCGGTAACTATGATTTGCTAAAAATGTTGCGATAACGATAATGTAGATTATACCAATTTAACTAATGTTTTAAATGCGAATGAGAGTTAGTTGGTTTGTTACACTATAAGGCGTAAACCACAAAGCCGATTTTAAAAATTCTTTCACCAATGGAAAGCTACATTATCAGCGAGTAACATAGGTTGCAATTTTGTCCCCGTATTCCTATGGGAACGGGAACTACACGGGTGAAAACGCGAGCAAAACGCTAGTTTAAAAATTTAAGATTAAATTTGAGGTCTTTTTTACCGTTTTTACGTGCTGTGTACACATAGACAGCAATGTAAGAGTTTTAATTATTTCCTTGTTCTCCATTATGTGGTTGTAGAAATTTTTCTGTTGAAACGGAAAAACGGGCTTCTCTTCAGATTCTAACCGGTAATACTTTTTTTTCCTCATTTTTGCAGCTTCCACCATTTTCATCGATTTCTGTGCCATATTCATCGGTACCGCCATAGACTGAACCTGCCCGTCAAGCTTGGTGACTACTTCAAAAAGTTGGTTTGTTTGGTGTCCCGCTAGCTTCTTCCAACCTACCTAGACGGAGGACGCGTGTAGGGGGGGGGGGAGGCGGGTCACAAGCAGCAAATAAAAATATGAAATCAAAATAAAAGGTGGTATGTACATAGTATAAAATATAAAACAACATCGAGTGCAAAAAATAAAAAAAAGGCGTTTTCGCATCAACATCGATATTTGCAGACAATTACACCGTCAAATAACACAAGTGCAGGTGAAAAGACGATACACAACAATTAACATCACAAATTGGAAGAGAACAGAAATAACTAATTTTATTAACTAAATATTACTATTTTTTTAAAATATTTACAATTATACGACATTATTCATATAAAAGCTATTAACAAGTTGACATTAATGAAATGAAATTAAATATTTAACGTTTTAGAATTAATAGTATCATTGTACCTGTACTGAATCATTGCATTGATCTGGGGGCTAAAATTAAATTTAATATTTTTTTAAATGAAAATAATGTAGTTGAAACAGGCTATAATTATTGTTTGGTTTTATTATAATTTCCGAACATAGCACTTTAAGGGTCTTCTTTGACGTTTGTTGAAATTCGAAGGTCGGGATTTCGATAGAATTATATAGAAAGCGATGCTCCACAACCTTGAAATAAATCACACAGTTAGCCAATGAATTTAACTTACGTGTAGAGCATTCGAATTTAAGATAATGTTTATGGATAAGTGTAAAAAAAAACAGAAAAATCACTAAAACGTGTAAAATCGCACTTCCTTATTGAGACGAAATTATCGTAATCGTCGAGAATTTAGAAATGAATTTTATCAAATAATAAAGTTAAAACTATAAAGAAACGTCTGGAGTCTTCATTTTTTAATAAACATTTTCTTATTTTTTGTTATAATAAATTACAATGAAATTGTACGCGTTTTCTTATGTGAGCCGCCGATAATCCTCGCAGACCAGTCGGCCACGCGCCTCCGAAGTGAGAGCACGTCGGTTTGCGCCGCATTGATAGATCGCGATCGAACCGTGTACTTACACAAAATCAATGTGTGCGTAAATAGCGTATTTAGTATTTATTTGAACGTTTTAGTTGTCACCGACTGTTCATCATAAATTTTAGGGCGCGCACCGGCTTATGTATTCTGTTTTTTTTTTGGTATTTTTAGTGTTTTATCATTTGATACGATATTTTTACTGATAATATTTTGTATATTTTGTAGTTTGATAAAAAAACAAAAAATAACTCGAGTTGAAATTCTAACTAGTTACATAATTATAACACTCTCATATATAATGATACATTGCAATTTTTTTATAAATAAATATAATTTTTTGAAATATTTATATATATAATTACTTATTTCGTCCATTAGTTATATTGGCCAGTAAAACAACAACTGAGGCAATAAATTTATTGTCGTAAAAATTCAAATTATTCTTATTTTCATTGATAACGTAAAACTAAACAAAGTATTTATAAATAGTGTTTTGAACACTAAATAATAAAAATGACCAAATCCCATTTATGCATAAAACGAAACACGCGTGATGGCCCACCTAACAAACCCTCATTAGTCAGTAAATTACTGACTCTCAACTCAGCGGGAAATATAGTACTCAAGTGGAAATGCGAAAAACGAAGTACATAATCCTTGTAACTGTGATCTAAGAACAGTAGTGGCATCACACTAAAGAACACACTTCCAATTGGAAGACCGCCACGCTTGTATATATAATAAGCTGCGTTAAAAACTTTAATACCGCGATTCAGGGATTATACATTTTTATAACATTTTTCTTTAGAAGTTTAATTATTTTATGTATTTATTCACATTTTTTTTTTTATATTGAGTAATTAAAGAAATAAAACATTTATTATTACAGTAATAATAATATTGTTCTTATTATTTTAGCATAAAATGTTTCTTTGAGTTTTTTTTTACGTCAAAGCGCTATCTAGTGAGGATATACGAAACGTTTTCATGCCTCATCGTCATCATTGGTTTTGCAAATTGATATTTATCCGATTTCAGACTTACAAATCGATTTCAAAATCCGATTTTAGATATCTGAATTCGGTAATGCCTAGCCTCATCAAATCGCCTGAGAACTTAGCTATCCTTTTATTTTATTAGCTAACGTGCTCAGGCAAATATAGTCTTTAGGTACTTTATCAGTAAAGTCGATTATTGTGTAATAGATTTCCGTAGCAGAACCAAGAAACCGAAAGTCAAACTGCAAAATTCCCGCTATCCTTTTTATTCCGCTTTATTCCAATTGGTTAGAAAGAGAGAAAGTGAATTTCATAGTAGAATAAATGTTGTAAAATATATATTTCGATTCAGGAATTATATATTTTTCTTTAGAAGTTTAATTATTTTATGTATTTATTCACATATTTTTTTATATTGAGTAATTAAAAAAATAAAACATTTATTTTTACAGTAATAATAATATTGTTTTTATTATTTTAGCATAAAATGTTTGTTTCAATAATGTTTATATAATGTTTTTCTTGTATTCCTATTGATCTATTTTTATTTCACTTTTTGTATATATACTTGTTCCGTTTTTTAATAAAGCATTCCACATTCGTCTTTCGTCAATTTTTTTTTATTATTCCACATTACGACATCAAGAAGTTTATTTATACCAAACTACTCACCTCAACGCTATAGATATGTATTTGACAACATTTCAAAATAAGTGACAATAAAGTTAAAATTTAGTTTAGGAAAAAAAAGTGCGACGACCCCACTCTGCATACGTATATGTGTGCGTGCCGTGCCCGAGCCTCGATAGTTGCGACAGTAGCGCTAAAAACGTAAAACTTCGTGCGGCGGAACGTCAAAGAAGACCCTTAAGCGGTAATACTGCTTATAAGTGGTGAAACTGTTTAATTTTTTGTAAGAAAAACATAATATAAAGAATTGCTTGAAAATAAGTATTCAAAATTAAAATATTTCCCTTATTTTATTTTACCTTTTGTATTTTCCCTCCAGTCCATTGGGCGACTCCTTTAGACAGTCCCGATATATGTTTACCGGCCAGAACAAGTACCTCCTGGATCTCCTCCAGTGTAGGATTCACGGATACATTGGGTATCAAAAGCGTAGTTTGCAATAGGAACATTGGACGTTTCGAATAACTCCCTGTAAAGAGAAAAACATTTTTGAATAAATCTGTTTTTTTCATACAATATGCTTTTCACAGTGTGTAAGTAATTCATAGTTTATTTTAGTCGCAAGATTCTTATATTACAGTTTAGAGTGTTGTTGATAGTAAACGATATAATATATAAATATCAGATATAATATATCAAAAGTGATCTTATAGCCTAGTTATAGGTAAGTTTTGTTGCTGTTCATGTATTTTGTCATGTGTAAACATTTCAGGAACTGATATTTTAGATTCCGGCTAACCGGACGCTTGGTTTTGTGGGGAGAATTTCTAAAGAATTTTACTATATAATGCTTTTGTTAGATCCATTTTAGGGTATACTCTTTTGGGTGGAATCCTCTATATAAACATCTCATGTTTATAATTAAACGTGTACATAACCGCTTTATCAAAATCTTTATTATAAAAGCAACATATTATAAATATAATTTTGCCTCACCAAGATCAGCAATTATTTTTATACAAATTACAACATAAAAATGACTGAGAGAAACCTAATTAATCGTATACTCATAATTGATTATCTATTTATAGTTAACAAAAGTGAGCTGTGTTAAAAATTGGATTACCCACGTATAAGTACATGCGAAAAGATTATGCTCAAAATGCAGTCAAGCTCCATGGCACTTGCAGTATACTTAGTTCTACTGTGTTTATTGTGGGATTGGAAGGGCATCGTCCAATATGAGCTTTTACCGCCGGGCAAAACCATCGATTCGGTTTTCTAACGGAAAACAACTGATCAAGGTGTAGTTTTTTATCAAGATAACAAATATCCAACATCATCACAAGATCATACACATAGCAAACATTGGAAGAGCGTGCTTAGGAAGTGTTAATTTATCCACCATATAAATATGTAGTCCTTACCTTACCTACCTAAGTAGTAGTAGATTAACAGTAAGAGAGGGAGTTAGCGTCAGTCGTTGGTCAGAAGTACGAATATTTTTGCAGCAATGATTTATAATGTCATTACCTACATAGTAACAACAACATCAAAATAGCACATACATATTATAATGAAATGTAAATAAACTATGATAAAATGAATGTGTATATAAAATATAAAAACTCTTTTTACGTGTTTTAGTCTACATTTTTTTCTTCCTTTCTAAATATACTTAAAAACTTATAATATTGAAACCATATTAATGCAAATTATTTAAGCTGGATAAAGATTTGCATAATATCTATACATCTACACAAATAAAAAATAAAAAAAGTGTATGTCTCTGATTTCAAACTCTTATAAAGCTAATACGGCTATTTGCGAGTTATCAAAACCAAAACAATCAATATTTTTATATTTGTAAGTATATTTGTTGTGGTATTTACTGTAGTACTTATTTAAATTACATATTACTCATGATTAATATTAATATTAAGGACTTTGACACAAATTTTATACCTACTACTTTACTTCACTCAAGCAAAGTAAAGTGAGAAATATATTCAAACACACAACTATTAGGAATGTTATGGATTTAAGGTTAACTTTAATAATAATTATTGAAGTAGAAGCTTTAGTTACATAAGTTCACCTATAATATGTTATAATGGGTGACTATGTTCTTTTATAGACACAAGAATTAAGTTTCATATCATATACTTTCTGCTATTTTATACTATTAATAGCATTGGTACTAGTGAACTATAAAAGGATTTTGCAAATTTACTTTGACTTTAAGAACTTACCTATAATTTTGTATTATATTTGGTAGACAGAGTCTATCGATATTTTTTGTGAAACAGGTTGTGGCAAAGTAGTGTACGCGGAACAAGGATATAAAACGAGGGCGTGGTCTCTCACTGGTATATAAATAAGCTCTTATAACATTCTATTCTCCTGGTAGTTACCGTGATGATCTTTGCCTATACTATGTATTGCCTTGTATATGTGCTCTTTCAAGTAATAACATAGAATTAGGGGTATTCAGAAAATTTCGCAAGCGAGCAATTTAAATATATCACTTGTTGTTTTGACTTAATATAACGATCAAAATGTTTAGTAAATATTTAGATAAAGTTTTGGGGTTAGATTGTCTAACAATATACGTATATTATAGACCTTTCAAAAATTATATTATTATCACCTTGTGCTATCTGTTTTTCTGGTACAATATTCATTTATTATTATTTATATATATATACAATTTCAGAGCAATATGAGAGTTAAACTTCAAACACAACACGTATCATAATTTCTATCATTGACGTTCCGATAAATGTTCTTAGATGGCATTGTATATTCAAAACACGTCTTCGTGTTCTGTTTTTCATGTAGTAAGTAAAGTAACAGAACTGAACAGAGTTATGATACGATTGATTTGAAAGGAGAAGGGCGAAATACATAATTAAAAATTTAACGAAGCATCGTTCATACAAGTTTATGTAAATAGTAACTATAAGTTTATAGGATGTTTATTTATTAAAAAATATTGAGGCTGTACGATATGCTATATTTTGCGCTTTGAACTCTTATATAAGGAAGGTATAATAGCATAAAATCTTTTCACAGTACCACAAAACGCACGTAATATTTGAGCAACAGCCTACTGTCCGCGTACCTACGGGATAGTGGCAATAATAGCCTAATGTGGCACTCCCCCCCTCCAGCCTTCTATCAACTGTAATGTTTGTGTAGTAGGATTTGCTTTTTATGTGTCTAGAATTAAATCTGTCACGTAAAACAACATCATCAAATATAAAGCTATCATCAAATATAAGGGAATATTAGAGATCAAGAGGTAACATTTGCTGATCCCTTAAAAGTCGTTAAAATCCACAAAATCGCATAAATGTTAAAATGACACGTTTAATTATAAACAAACAAGTAACATAAACGCAAAAATAATGTCAAGCGAATTCATAGTAGAAGAGCTAGTGAACCCTCCGAGTAACGGACTAGAAATTCTTATAGTGATGAGTCATAGCATGCTAAGTACGGTAAGCATCACGCCTCAGCCCAGCACGTCATCAACCCCTATATTTATGAAAGTGAAGATAAAATCAAAAAAATAATGCATATGATAAAATAATGTTTAAAACCAGTAAAAGTGCGTAATTTATATTAACGTTATTATACACATTGTCTATATCAAAGACGTAACATGAGTGTTCCGTTTATTAGCAAACTCAATTATTTATAAGAAATTTGATAAAAAGATATAAATAACACCATACAATTAAATAAATTATAATTACATAGTTATTTTAGTACTTTCGTAGCTTAGCTAATGAAGGCTAAATATCTACTTTGAGTTGTAGACTTCGTAGCGGCTAATACAAGATAATAACGTAAAATGTAAAAATAATCTATTTTGAATTATTTTACGTTAATAATACAAAATATTATTGTTATTAAATTTTACTTATTAATGGGACTAGGCGTAAACTATGAATATAGCGGGGAAGAACCGAATTTATGCTACGAGATGTACACTTCGTAGCGGTTAATACAAGACAATAACGTATGTAATGTAAAAATAATCTATTTTGCATAATTATGCGAAATAATAATGCAAAATTTTATTATTATTAAATTTTGCGTAGTAATGGGCCAAGGTGTATTATAAATATAGCGGAGAAGAACCATTATCCTCGTCCCGTAGACTCGATCTCAGAGGTTTAGTGGGCGGGATTTGGATTATATGCGAGCACAAAATAAACTGCACATTATTTAATATAATTTAACTGATTTTATAATTATCATTGTACAGTTTTTACAAACTTTAACTTTACTCATAAAATTATCGAACAGCGGGTTCGCGACACCGCTTAAAACAATTATTCCATCAATCACCTAAATGATCAACACCTGTACTCTTAATGTTTCGCAATGAAAATCTCACAATGACAATCTCACATAAGTACTGAGATTTTCATTGCGAAACATTCAAAATATACTTTTTATTAAGGCTTTACTTATAAATGTGTTTATTGACTGTTTAGTTATACACAGCTTTCGTTATTTCTGTCATTCTTGTTTTGACGATCGAAATAAGAAGACACGGAATTGTTTAAATAACGACCTACTATAGTAAACTAATAGTTAACAGTAAGACCATTTGTTGTTAGGTTTAATTATTACAGTACGAGTATTTATCGACATCTGTAATAAGAGATATATTAAAAATGTACGCTTTAAAATCCAAATATATACGTTAAATTCTGTAAGCAACATTAATAAAATAAAATAAAGCACAATTTCATCTCTTAATTCCGTATATTAAAGGATATTTTAATTATTTGTTCATTTTAAGAGATACCCTTCAAATATCGTTACAAAATATCCATACCCACCCCAACATACCCTACGTTTAAGGGTCATTGTTCTGAACCTGACCTGTTTATCGATTTCATTCTCATTCCATTGCCCGCGCTCGACCTATATTTTGCTGTTGTTTCGCTTTCAAATTGTAAGTTCAAGTTCAGTGACAAAAATATAATGAAAACAAAACTTTTGTCTGATTAGCGATAATAAAAAGGCGGGACCCGTAAGTAGGTTAATAATATGATAAAAATCGATGATAACTTCAGTTTCGCTTACTTTAGGCGGGAGTAAAATAGGGTGTTTTTGACCATAGTCGAGTTGAAATAGCTTTTACTTCCCACCTACTTTATTACTATTACAATTGATAAAAGTATTATGTTTAGGTATATAAAGTGGAAATATATTCGTAAACCATATACGTATACGACATACAGTTCGGAAATCTCTAAATATTTAACGTAAATACGACCTTTGGCAAGTAAGTGTTTAGAAAAACATAAAATATAAATTAAATATTAGTTTCCATTAATTCTAAATTATTATTAGAATTTATTTCGAATGCTTTACATATTGCCATGGCAGTGCGGTAAACCAAAGATTAAGATTCAATAATGTTAAGGCGTAAAAAAAAGTTGATAAAGATTAATAACTAACATTGCAAGAGTGATGAGAATTATTTAATTTGAATGATCTGTTGTTTATAAGCATTATGAGTAGTGGTATATTAATTAGGTATTGTCTATATATGTGCACGTTATCAATAACCTAAGCGGTTTTCCAATACGCGATTTAATGAAAATGTACGTACGAAGTACGCTGTAATAAATACGCAAAGTTTTATAAACTCGTGGAACTAGGTTTTGAGACAGGTTTTTACATATCGTGAGTAACTAAAATATTCGGAAACCACAGTATGTTGGAATAAATCAATGCGTATTATGTTTATTTCGCAACCAAATATTTTTCTTTTTTTAGTCGATGAATTAACAATTCTCATTAACAATTATGTGTCATATAATTATAATATTTAGACATAGTCTTTAGATATTTTTATAATGATTGAAAGTAATATCTTCAATATTTGTGTAACAAAAATATTCGGACACCTTTGTGATATTATTTGTTAATAAATTATTGACGGATTTTCAATATTTGGTACCATATCCTTTTTGATTTTCTAAGTCTTTCAAACGTGCGGAATGTTTGAAATATATTTTTTTAAATATTCCACGCTTATTTGTTGATATTCTTCTTGGAGTCACCCTTTCAATTCCTCTTGTACGTGGAGGTGTTGAACGAAATTTTTGATCTAATTTTTGTTATAAATTTTCTATAGAATTTAGAGCCGGAGATTGAGGTGGAGAGTGGAGCACTTTGGGGCAATTATATAATAAATATTTTTTATTCGCTTTATGCTTCGGATCGTTGTCGTAATAGAATTTAAATCGGTTTTGAATCACTATTTGCTCAGCACTTTGTAGTAAATTATCTTTTAATTACTTCAAGTATTTATTTTTGTCCATAATCCCTTCAATAAAAACTAATTTTCCGACGACATTAGTCGAAATACACCCCCAGAGGAGTACACCTTTCTGCACTTTTTTTTTTTTTTTTTTTTTTTTTTTTTTTTTTTTTTTTTTTTTTTTTTTTTTGTCGCTGGGATAACGCCTGACGCGTTTCCCCCCACGGGAACAGTGGGGGGGGTATGTGGGACTCGCCGTATGTCCAAGGCACCGAGTGTGCCCCGGTCATCGGAATACCCACTAAAAACCCAGCGGTACCCTTCCCGTCTTAACGGGAGCGCCACGGGATCGCTTGCGCATGCTACCGTGACGCTCCGACGGCCGGCCCGCCTATGCGGACCTCCATTCACTAGGGGGCACTGCCTCAACTTATAAACTTTACAAAATTTCATTTACAATTACAGAAGCTTTCTCTATTCCTTCATTTTCATAATCCGATAGGATGGCAATGAATATAATATAGAGGTACAAAATTAACATATGATGCCTTAGTATTTTTTTTATTTCACCCGTTTCAGTAATTTTGCATATGTGTATTCAATAGTTTTAAAGAGGTACAGAGGTAACAATGATGTCTCTTTCTCATATACCTTCTACTTACTTATGCGTTCCTAGTGTTATTTTACGGTTTGTATGAAATTTGTCTTTGAATTTTGAACTTTTGCGTATGCGTATAAAGGTGATTTTGCACATGTATGTTACTTTTCCCATATTGAGTAGGCGTGGCCTAAGTAATGTTGCGCATGCGTATTAAATGGTTTTAAAGAGAGAAAGAGCTAATAATGATGTCTCTTTCTCAAATGCCTCCTGCTTACTAATGCTTCCCTAGTGTAGTTTTACGGTTTTTCCTCCTCCAAATTCCTCCTGCTTACTAATGCGTTCCTAGTGAGATTTTACGGTTTGTATGAGAATTTGTCGTCCATGCATATTAAAGGTAATTTTGCACATTTTTGTTGTATTCGATGGTTTTAATAAACTTGCATATTATATGCATATTTATTCTAGATCCGATTTTCTTATGCGAGTTTTCGCTGCCATCTTGAAAAATGTTTAAAATTATACCTAGTTATGCAAAAAGCAGGCAACTGGGGTAATAAAGTACAAATCGATTTAAAAGCGTTATTCTGTCGATTTTTACTCTTCGGTCATTTATTAATTTTCTGTTACTTTAATATATATTTATTATTCAACGCAGTCTTTTGAATTCTTGCTTTTAATATTACGTACGATACCTTGGTCCATACAACAGCGTTGTTAAAAAAGAAGCCCGCTTATTTCAAACCACCGCCATTTTGTTAGTGGACACAAAGGTAAAGTAATTAATTAATTATTTTTGACGCGGCTTGTGATTTGTTGAATGTATATTAATTCAAATGTGTTATTTGGATTTCTAAGGCCTGTATTACAGAATGACTCAGTGTGAATTCGTTTCAAAACGAATTTTAAGTATAGCTTTTATTTTAGAATGAATTTTAAAACGAGGTTCATTAACCAGCACTCAGCTGGGTAGTTTCTAATTTTTGAATCATATTTGACGTCAGATAAAATTAATTACATATCGTTAATTACGTATTTCTTTACCAGTAGCCATATATGTATGCGTGTGTGTGCGTGTGTGTGTGCGTGTGTGTGTGCGTGTGTGTGTGCGTGTGTGTGTTTGTGTGTGTGTGTATGTTTGTTGTGTATGTGTGTGCGCGTGTGTATTATTATAGTAATAAAATAATTTATCATATTTTTATTAATTATACGCGGGTGAAGCCTCGGGGATCAGCTAGTTCTAAAATAACATTCATGTTTGAGTCTTGATCTGTACCTAAAACTAGTTTTGGTTGTTTTGAGTTTAAAATCACTTGAGTCACTTTCTGGGCCCTAAGAGTAATTAAGTGAGTTATTTGCGTCAATTTATATGACTTGGTCTTTTGAAAATTAAAAGACAAAGTCGAGGTTTTTTTTAAATCAATTTTCACTTCTGGATGCTAAATGTATATTTTATTTTTAAAAAGAAGATATTATGCAGGTATTTGAATGAATACTTGCAATACTTGTTAAACGATTTTAAGGTAAGAATTTACCCTAATAAGACACTCTTAATTAGTAAAAGAAAACATATATTTTAATTGAACTTTATCTAAGAGTTGAGTGACTTTGTATGAAACGCTTAAAGTATAACCATGTGCTTGCTTTTGCCTAGATTATAATTATACATTTGCATATGAGGAAATGTACATTTTCCGAGATGAAAACTTAGCATACATGCAATTTCAGACTATAATCTATCTCTGTGCAAAATTTCATCCATATCCAATCAGCTGTTCTTGCTTTGTCGAGTAAAAAACAAACTTTCGCATATAAAATATTATTAAAATTAAGATTATAAGATTTATAAACAACCTATATTTATCTGGATGATGTAAGTTTTAAATAGTGTTTTTTTTTTCAAAGTGAACCGTGGTTCCTTTGTTAAATAAAACCCGATCTTAACTACCTACTAAAATAAAAAATAAATATTACAAATTTAATTTATTTAATTACAATATAAAAATTTAAATATTATTTTTTGTTCAAAATTCCCAGGGTAACTAACATTATTATCTGAATAAAGATTAATAATAGATTCGAGAAAATGGCTTTACAAATAACATAAACTTGTTTACTAATTTGTTAATAGATAAAAATAGTAAAAAAGGACAATGTCTTTATATAATTTTATGAGTATGTACGCACAGGCATATACATTTTCTTTATATAAAAATTGCAAACTACAGAATCACACAATTAATTCGTATTATTACAAATTGTAATACTACGAATTAATTGATGTCAAGTACATTAATATAAATAATACTAATTTTATTATTTCATATTTAAAAAAATAATTAACAAACGCAGGATAAGGGAAAATTAGTATTTTCTTCAATCAATTATTTTTAACTCAAAAAAACAGGGTCCTTTGTAATCAGGATAAGCCCTGTGTATTTTGAGCTGCCCTGACAAAATTTGCTCTGTCGTCTATACTCGCGACCCGACCCAAACCATAGCGCGATTCAAATGAAGTACAGCGTCATCTATTTGTCAGGATGAAAATCAAAACGTTACCTGTAATATATTTGAACAAAATTTAAATATCAAATATGCTATATTATTGTCAAATGAAAATTCGAAATAGATAATTTGTTTGGTTTATAATAATAATTAAAACGTTCTATATGCGAAAAGTGCTATATGCAAAATATGATTCATCATTTTTTAATCTTCAATACAAATGCTTATACAATGAGACGATTTTTACTACCTAAGGGATTGGCAAATAATTTTGTATGTAAATCAAAATAGATTTGTTAATGTTTCATATCGATAACGATTAAAGTTCAGATCGATCCAAAAGGGATTTAATAGTCCAGTTAATTAAATATATTAAGTTAAAGCGCTTCAAATTTGTACAAATTAAAAAAGGTACCTTCTAAATTATTTGTACATATAATATGAATGAATCAAGATAATCCAGAAAATAAAAAAGAACCATCACGAGGCAGACATCTGGGGCTCCGTATTATTGTAGGACTTACGCCGGATGTAGTAGAAATAAGCTCTACTACTACTATCATTTGCTCATGGTTCTAGTTGCATTAACTCGATTCATAGTGAGTTTGGCGTTTTAAAAAAAATGGCACATACTTTGTTCATTGATTTTAAAGACTTATAAAAATACTAAAATCTGAATATTGTATACCTTTTACGATAGCACATCTAAAATGAATTATTCTCATCGATAATATAATTTTAAGATGTAAATATATTTCACGGGTAGCGTTAGCATCGATTTTTCCAATCAATATTCAAATGTCTTTCTTTGTAATATCATCGATTTTATTCGTTTTTATAAATAGTGTAAACATTACTCCAAGAGGCAGATTAATTGAGAATCCTAAATTAACATATTGATGGGATATTATTGAATAAATATTGTACTATGTGTTTATTGTGTTTAGAGAATATAATGAAATTATGCCGTCGAAGATTTCGACATGTGACCATTTGATTCAGGCACAATATAATTACAGGAAAATGAACTACAATGGACTCAATAACAATAAATATTGTGATTTTCTTAATACGAACCGTTTCCTAGACATAATAATACCAAACATAATATTATACTCAATCCAAACAAATGCAAACTAGAGCTTTTATTCATAATGATATAATGATATTTAGCCTGTTAGAATAATGTTACAAACCCATTACCTCTTTATAATTCTTATACGTAGTTTTTTTTTTAACATGAATTTCAATTTTATTTCCCATGTCTTCAATAAGACGAAACTCGATAACAAGCGTTCATACCATAACTTAAAGTCAGGGGATATTATTAGCTGGTAACCCTAAATCCAAAACTACGCCCCCACTGTTAATGTCACTTGCAAGATTCTTGTCGTACCATGATCATGTTCATCCTTGTTGTGGATTTTTTTTCCTATAAATATTACAAATCAAATGAAAAATTAAGTCATGTCAAGTAAAGCTCTATTCATTTTTTATTAAAAAAAAAAAACAAAAGGAAACTCTTACAAATATAAGAAGACTTATGAAAGTATCGTAAAGAATATTTTTAATACTTTAGGAGTCAATGTATTATATTGGACTTAAGAATAATTTTAATTATTCCAAGTCCAAAATAAATATTGAATATTATTAATGGCAAAGTAATAATAGCATACGTTCTAAATAAATAGTATTATTTGCAAATTATGTAAAAATAAATATTTTATTTTTCCTTTGCTTCTCCTACCTATTTCTCATGAACTATGAACATAATGAAAGTGAAAATTCTTGATATTTCTTTCTGCGCATGTGTTGTATTAAAAATCGATGACATGCCATGACGAAAACTTCTCAACTAACTCTATTGTTATATGTTGTCCTGGTACCAATATATGAACTTCGCTTGGAAATATAAATAACCTCGAAATTCACGCACAAAAACATTATTAAATAAAAGTTTGTTTCTTGCTTTCGTTTATAATTAATATAGAAAAAACTATTATCTAATAGTTATTATATGTGCTGTGTCAATAAAATTATTACCGCTGAATTTAAAACCTCTATGTTTAAGTTTATAAATAGATTAAAATGAAACACCTATATTTATTACAAAATTATTATTAAAATAAATGAGTACTTTATTTAATTTAAAAAAAAAATTCTCAGCGTTTGCTTGAAAATAAGCAAAATAACTAAACAAATATACTTACATTTGTTCTTATTTTGTTTATCAAAACGCTTATTGAACTTATAAAACTTTTAACAGGTATAAAATAAGATAAGACTAAGGAGGCGCATACAATAAATAAGATTTTCATCTTTATTGTTGTTTTTATAAATGTAAGAAGGGAAGTAACTAATGAGAATTCTTCCGGTTTTTTTTTGTCAAAAATGTCGGGATGCTTTTGACAAAAAGGTTTTTGATATTTCTTGTATACCGTGAGTTTTAGTGTCTCATAACCTGTAGTAGATTTATATCAATCAATAAGTAAGTGTAACGCTTCTATGTCGAATATAAATTTTTGACTTTGTTATCGTAAAATTAGTTAGACAACAATTTGAATTCATACTTTTTTCACAGACAAATATTATGAGTAGAGATTTTGGATATTTATATTTGTAGCAAGGTTTTATGGTGTTTTATAAATAACCCCATATAATCACAAATAAGTCGGCGCTTCGAATTAAGATTAAATTTTATTTTTGTCATAGTAAGCACAATATAATGTGCGAAATGAACTTGAACTTATAATTTGAAAGCGAAAGTAAAGCCATTTAAATAGGTCAAGTTTGTTGAATGGAACGAGAATAAAATCGATAAAGAAGTCAGGTTCAGGACAATGACCCATAAACGGAGGGTATGTTGGGGTGAGTTCCGATATTTTGTTACGATATTTGAAGGGCAGCTCTTAAAATGAACAAATATTTAAAACAGACTTTTTTAGATATAATTTATAGATGAAATTGTAATTTATTTTATTTTATTAATATTATAAAGTATAAATTTTAAATGTCTCTTTTTACAGGTTTCGATAAATACTCATACTGTAATAACGTAATAATTAAGCTTAATAACAAATTCAAATACTTTTAAATAGAAGTTTCGTTAAGCATAATAATTTTATGATTTTTATATTGTCATTTTCCGGTTTAAAATTCAAAGTGCATCATTCAAATCTCACATTAACTTGCAAAAATGCATCGTAGAAACGCTGCAAGCTACCAGGAGAGTATAAACAGATGACGGTTCAAGGTATTTTAATCGATATCTCATCCCCTAGGTCATACGAGAGCACTAATGCACTACGGTGTGATGTGGGGATCGGAATGAACCGGGAACGTTGATTGAAAGTACTAAAACTTAACTAAGCGTAAATATTATTACTAAGTTATTTGAATAATTTTTTTTATATTTCATTATTTACGGAAAAATATACTATAACATACCTGAAAAAAAAAATAGTGACAGTAGGTCCTAAATATAATCAATTCTCTAAAACAGTGTTTTTTTAACATGGATAACATTTTCAGTTTTTAAATTGAAGCTGAAATATCAGTTGGAGAGCAGAGTAAAGGTTACTTTTAACTCGTATATTTAAAATATCATATATAACGAAGCGAGACAATATTAAATAATTAAAATCGGTTAATTTTGAGAGCTATAATTAATTTTGTTAATTTTTATCGTTGGTAAACTATTCTGTTCAGTTTATTAGAGCGGATAACACCGAATGGAGTTGTGTTTGTCACGGCGAACGTCATGTCAATGATGGACTTGTTGACAGCGGTTGTACGCGGTGATCATTGGCTCTAAATCGCTAATTATTATTGTAATCCCTAAATGTACAAGTAATAAGTGTTTGTACAATTAAAATTGTAACAAAAGTCAATATTGCTGTCCACTTATTTTAACGTTTCCTGAAGTATAACGCCCACCATGGAGTCCCGTACTAACGAATTCATGAATCAGCTATTAGATTGGAGCCCGGCATCCCGACGTCATACAGTGGTGGTTATATAATTAGAAACACTTCTTATGAATAAATAAATTACAACTTCAACGTACAAATGTTCGTAAAAAATATACACATTCAATAATTATTATCATGCAATAATATAGCCACTCAAATAAAAAACTCATTAAATGCATAAAATATAAAACATATCTTACTTTTAATTACAAAATGAGTCTTACACATGTAGGAGTTTATTTTCTGTTACTGGCCGCTTGGACGCCTAATTAGAAACATATTAAAAAAGCATCCATAGCTCGTTCTCTTTTTGAAATTGGAGAATAACATTTCTATGTTATTCTCCAATTATTATATTCCAATTATTAATATTTGGCGGCAATTCAAAATTTAATCAGAATTTTATTTTGTCAAAATGGGCAAAAATAAAAGTTGTGACGCGTCAACTAGGCAAATAATTGTTAATTTACATATAGATCATAAGTGGGCGTATAGAAGAATAGATGAGCATTTAAATTGTTCTGTTAAGAAAGTTTTTAATGCAATCAATTGCATTTCATTATAAAACACATGGAACTTTTGAAAATGTTCTTAGAAAGGCTCGGCCAAGAGTTTTTCTTGCAGAAAAGATACGCTTATCGTTCGTATTGCTAAAAAAGACCCAAGTAAAGGCTCCAACCAGATTAAAAATGAAGTTTTTCGCCTGATGACCCGAGAAACATCCCGTCAAGACTGATACGCCGAAGATTAGTGGAAGCTAAATTGTTTGGAATAATCCCTCGAAAGGTACCTACAGCTTCTTACCAAGAAACACCGAGAGAAAGGATTATTATTCGCTAAAAAATATGTTAATTGTACGGTACGAGAATGGAAATAGTTTTATTTTCAGATAAAACAAAAATAAATATGGTAAATTCTGATGGAAAGCGCTATGTCAGACGTCCTGTAAACAATGCTTTTAATTATAAATACATAAAGACTGTAGTCAAGCACGGTGGTGTTAACATTAAAGTTTGGAAGATTGAAGGTACAATGGATCAATGGCAATACAAAAATATCTTAGAGCACACAATGATTCCCTACTCGGACGATCATTTGCCTGTAACCTGGATCTTTCAGCATGACAATGACCCTGTAGCGATATCTATCTCGCCACATACGAAAACTAAAAACTGACGTACCCTACATCGCGATATTAAAGTTATCCGAGTGATTGAATATATATACAAGAACCCGACAACAACCGTCGGGCGGTCATCAAACGTTCATGCTCGGGGTCACCAGTTTGGAGTTGACCATTGAAAAGGAAGGATCCTCCGACCAGACGGGTGTTTGTCTGGCGTTTTATGTTTACGTATGTGGCGAGATAGATGTCGCTACAACCCTAAACACACGGCCAATAGCGTCAAATGTTTCCTTAGCGAACAGCGTATATTCGTTTTAGACTGGCCAGCAAATAGTCCGGATTTAAACCCGATAGAAAATCTCTGGTATATTGTTAAAAAGAAAGTCTCAAACAAACGTAACATCAGTCAAAACGAACTATATGAAGAAATTGTTGAAACATGGAATTCAATCACCCTAGAAAAATGTATGAAATTGATTGAATCAATGCCACGTCGTTGCAGTCAGTGCTGTTATTGAAAATACGCCACTAAATGTTAATTATAACTATTAGTAGGCTGTGGATAGTAGCTATTTCGTAAATAACAATACTAATTACTAATACTTAAAAATATATTATAAGAGATATCAGTAACAGCCTGTGATTGTCCCACTGCTGGGCTAAGGCCTCTTCTCCTCTTTTGAGAAGAAGGTTTGGAGCTTATTCATAAATTAAGTTCATATATTAAAAATATTTTCAGGTAAGCTATATATGAATAACCTCAAAATACGAGCCACAATTACTAGCAGCCCATAAGAGCGAAGAGGTTCAAATATAACAGATAAAATACGCACGTTGTTGTACTGCAACCAAAAATGTATACCTATGTCTTATCACTTTACGTCTCGCTTCTACATATTGGGTATAAGCGAAATTAGAGATTTAATTAAATGCCGAGCATTTTTTATATTTAATGTTTTTAATTTCCTATTTTAATCATAAAACACTTTTAAAGTGAATAAACGAAATTTGAATCTTAAAAACATGTTATCATATAACATGTTTTGGTCAAAATTACTAAAAATTTAAATTGAAACCAATAAAAACCAACTAACTATATAGAAATATAAACATAGTTTTTTTTAAAATTTTAAAATAATTAGCAACGAACGTTAATTAAAATGGCATTTTTTCTGATATTTCAATTAAAGGGAAAATGGCATTTGACTGAAATTATATTCTATGGAATAATTTCATTAAATATTCTTTAAAATAAAATAAAAACGGCTAAATAAAGGCTGTTTTATTTCTTTTCAAAGTTCGAGCGCTCTCAATGAAATTCTCTATATAAATTGAAAACATAAATTGATATAAGCTTTGTAATTAATATTCTAACATATATTGAAAACTCTCAATTGTATTAAAGTATTTTGTGTACTATCAAAAGAAATGAAAGTTACCAATAAACATCACATCTGATACTTCCTTAAAGCTTCCAAGCTTTTATTGTGATGGTATTGATTATATTAATGCTGAAAAGTAATTTCATTCAAATTCATCCTGATACTCACTGCCACTGCAATACATTTAACTACAAATACAATTAAAATGTTAAAAAAACTGACAATGCCTTCGTACGTGAAGTTATGCATGTGATAGTTTGTTTCTTCTATCCAATTAATTATTATTACTTCTATGTTTATACCTTTATTTATTTGTATTATTATAATGAATATCTTTATCTTAAAAAGTTCTGAGGGTCTCTTTATTTCCTATATATATATACGCCTTGTTCTTACATACCAGTCGTATCTTGTGAATGTCGCATTTCTCGTCTACGAAAACTAATTTAAATAATCTATTGTAAAATATATCAGGAATCATCTTATTTTAAACGTTACCAAGCTTTTAGCTACGTCCTATTTTTCTAACATAAGATGGTATTATATAACAAAAAATTGCAAAATTTATAATATAAATGAACTCCATTAATTCCCAATTAAATTATAAAGTATTATAAAATGAAAGTCACAGTAAAATAATGCTAAATGCTTGAATGGGATTTGAATTTTTTTCGAGAAACAAACTATACATACGATGCTAAAAGGTAAAATTATAATAAATCTAAAAATAAATACTAATACATTACTGATTTTTTATAACAGTTTTAGTGATTTATTATCGTATGCTGCAAACATACTAACCACGTGGAATAGGCGGACCGTGGAAACTTCTTAACTACTTTGCTCTTTCACTTGTCTGCAATCCTGGTATCGAAATCTAAACTTTTCCTTAACAAATAGATCTCAATATAACCAACCTATAAGAGTTTTTAACAGAAAAAATGATGTCCTCTCTAAGTAAATAATGTAGTAAATGAATGCATCAAATTGGATATAAATAAAAAATATTTTATAGGTTTATTTTATTCAAAAAGCGTACGCATACTCTCCCAATTCGCTTTTATTGCGCGTGAAAGAAAGGTCGAGCAATAGACTAAAACTATGAAGTTAAACGCGCACAACTACTAGAAGCGCATAAAAGATAAGAGGCTTAAGCAAAGATAATACTATAGTACTAGTTGCATACAATGATGCCCCCGCTCATCCATATCTGATCCGTATCAGAAGTGAAGATAAAGTGTAATTTCAAATAGAATTTCGAGAATTGTGGTATTAAATTCGATACTCATTCATTCATTGGCTGGACACATCATTCATTAACTGGTTAATTATGTATGAACAACTTTTAAAAACAAACCTAAATCGCTCTGCCAAGGTTAGTTTTTATATTTTTAAAGTATTACTTTACTGCTATAGTACTACCTTCTTAGTTATATTTTATTTTATAGTTCTTACAAGTATTTTAAATCAATATTTAGCAAGATTATATCGCACTAACCAACTAAAACACAGTAGTTGCATTTTTACATAAATTAAATAAAATATTTTAAGTAAATATAATTTCTGTTTTTTATCAAGGATAAATAAAAACAATAAACATAAGACTTATATACATAAGAATTTGATATTGTGAAATTATCTTTATTTCTCATTTTTCATTATATATTAATAGTTAATGATTTTATTTAAAAAAGCAAAGTATTACAATAATATATATAATAGATATTATTTATTTACTTTTTTTATAGTATTGGTTAATGGACGAGCATATGGGCCACCTGGTGGTAAGTGGTCCCCAACACCCATTGACAGAGGTTTGAAAATTTCTTAAAAAAAAAGAACATCGCCACTGCGCCACCAACCTTGGGAACAATGATGTTATGTCCCTTGTGCCTGTAATTACACTTACTCAACCACCCTTCCAACCGGAACACAACAATACCAAGTACTGCTGTTTTGCAGTAGAATTACTGATGAGTGGGTGGTACGTACCCAGAGGAGCTTGCACGGAGCTCTACCACCCAATAAATAATAGATTATTTTTAGTATAAACTGACTTCGTATTTCACTTATTAAATGTTGAAAACTTAACGCGATACGCTACAGGGGTGCAACGAGAAATTTTCTTACTCCTCGCAGATTATGAAATCCTTGTAGTTAAGTTCGACTAAAATCAATACTTGTAATCATGCGCCAAACGCCTGTGACGCAGTAACGCCCTCTTTGCATTTTTACTTCAAAGCTCTGCCAGACTTTCGAGCGTAGTAAAAAGTAACATCGTATATTAATTATTTACACTAACAAATGTTTCACTACTGGGCTAAGAAAAATTCAGATTTCCTCACCTTGTTTTCGATAAATCATAAAAGCACACGAAAATTCAATGACGCTGACCACTGGGTCATTTCTGTAATAATAAACCAGGTAATCAAGCGTAGTCAATCAAGCGTAGTAATCAAGTTTGAAAGTTTTGTAGATTTTTGACAATCTATTAGCAATTTGTAATGCTTCTGATGCTAAATCATATTAAATATAATATACAAAAAGATATCCCATAATAATAATATTTTATTAATTCTATTAAAACTAAAAATAATTTTACATTATGTGTTATTATTATTATGTGATATTCGTCTATTTTAATATTAGGATAGTTGCTTCAAATTTTATTTTTAATAAAACATACTGTGATCGTTTGACATTTATAATTACTGCTACACTTTTTAGGAATGTAGAATGATATTTTAATATAACATATAACATTCAAGGTGAAGGCATGGTTAATATTTCTTACAATCCCAATATCAAGGCACAGTGGTGATAATTAATAATCAGGCAGCCCATATTTAAAAAAAAATAATATAAAATATTAATAATTATAATATTGATGTTGTTCCTTATACAATATAAAAACTGCTTTGTTTTGTTGTTTTGTTGTGCTGTGCTTTGTTATTTCCATTTTTTATTTTATTAGTACCATTATTTTGAAATTGAATGAAATTATCGAAGCCTGGGAGTGCGACGATGGACTGCCGATGTCTGACACAATTATAGTATTCTACCCGAAAAAAATTCACCGATTTAGATCCAGGAGATGAAAATATAGTGAAACTACAAAATTTGCTTAGTTTACAATTAATATTTATTTTTGTACATACATAACTTAGGTCTATATTTTCTTATTTTGGGCAGACTTTATAATTTTTTTTCTTAAAACTGTGTTTCAATGTTGTTACAATTTTTAAATAATAATTGTTTTTTCTTTATATGCAACAGTTTCATTAAATGCATTTGAAAGTTGCTCTAATTGTTTAATATTTGTTGCTGTATAAATATACTTAGGATATACCGTCGTCTCATTTTGCGTTCATTTGGATCGTTAATTTTCATCAAAAGTTAACAAATTAGGATAAGTTTCTATAAATATTTATTGAGATTATAAAATAGTCTTAAGACTGCTTTTGCTTTCGTTAAATATAATTATATATCTATTATTGACTACCTCGTTGGTCTAGTGGCTAGATATAAGGCCACAGACCCGGTGGTCCTGGGTTCAATTCCCAGGTCGGGCCAATAAATAGTTATTGGGTTTTTCTATCAGAAAATTCTCAGTAGCAGCCCGGAGTCTGGAAGTTGGAATTGTGTACATTCCCGTGCCTCGGAAAGCACGTTAACCCGTTGGTCCTGCGCCTGAACTCTTTCCGGTCGTGTCGGATTGCCGTCCCATCGGATTATGAGAGCTAAGGAAAAGAGAGTGCACTGTGTTGGCGCACACACTTGTGCACTATATTATGTCCTGCGCAGTTGGCTAATCTCTCTTGAGATTGGCCGCCGTGGCCGAAATCGGTTTGGAGGACCTTATAACCATTATAATTGTTATGTTCACTGAATTGTTAAAAGAAAAGAAAAAGTGATCCAATAGACATTTACCAAATTATTAGGTTTTTGTTTCGTATAAAACAACGTTAATAATTATCTGATAAGTCACGGTATAACATTGTATGTCGGAGAGCAGACCATATCATTTCCAACCTTTTAGCATTGTATATTTATAGTGCCATGAACAAGACTATGATGTTACTCTCGGTGCTAAACCTCTTATAACGAAGAATGTGTGTGTCAGCGTATACCAGTATGGCTTTCACGAGGTACCTGTCAGAGACTTTTGGAACAAGGTATTTTCTATGCGTTCGTATTCACTTAATTTTATTTGCGTTTCCGTCGTATGTTATCTGTAAATTTATCCATTAAGATTATATCATATTAGGTCCTTACATATGAAATTGGCGTTTTGTACGGGAGGAATATAAAGACAATATTTTTTTTGTAAAATATATTTAATTAATCAAAGTACCGTTGTTCTCTATGCACTTTTGCCATCTCATAGGTAGTTCATTGATCCCTTTACTAAAAAAACCATGGGGGCGAGAATCAATAAACTCTTTGAAGGCGGTTTGGACTGCCGCATCGGAGTTGAATTTTTTTCCATGTAAGAAGTTGTCCAAATTCCGGAATAAATGGTAATCTGTTGGAGCAAGGACCGGGGAGTACGGTGGATGTCACAGATATTCCAATTGTAGCTCATCTAACTTAGTGGTTGTTTGTTATGCAGTGTGTGGTCTTGCGTTGTCGTGAAGCAGCAGTGGCCTAGAGCGATTGACCAATCTCGGTTGTTTAGCAGCTAGTTCTTCCTTCATGGTTTGCAATTGCTGACAATATATATCTGCCGTAATCGTTTGACCAGATTTTAGAAAGCTGTAGTGAACGACACCGGCGCTTGTCTACCAAACACTCACAAGTAACTTTTTCTGAGTCAATTTTCGTTTAGGGCAGGATTTGGCTGGGTCTCCAGGGTTCAGCCATTGCGACGAGCGCTTCCGATTATCGTACAGTATCCACTTTTCATCACAAGTAATCATTCGATTTAAAATCCCTTCATTATTGTGTCGGTTGAGCAAAGTAACACAACAGTAAGTTATGCAATACTGTACCGAATTCGACCATATTATAAGAAATTTAATTATAGATAAGTTATATATATATGTATGTATTATTAGAGATACGATATATATGTATGTATAACGAGAGCAATAAACTCACAAGATCACGATGCACAGCTTCAAGGAATGCATAAAAGCGAAGAGGTTCGTTTATATCAGATAAACTACTATTATTGGTACATACAAAAATGTGCATCTATATAATTTCATTTTACCTCTCACTCACACATATTCGAAATACTATAAAATACCACCCTTTTTAAATAAACTTAGTGTATTTTTTTAATTAAAATATTTTTACACGTAAGATCAAGTCGATAGCAAAGAGTTATTCAAAGATGTAATCTATATATTAACAAATCAAAAATATATGATAGAAATAAAAATAAAAAAATTGATCGTATTTTTATTTTATTTCATTGGAATGGCCTCACGTTGGGCGCCATTGTTACATGGTAACATGCCAGATATGATATATTATAAAAATAATTATTAAAATTGATAATGAGAAAGAAATACATAATACATTAACAAATTATATCACTGATTGTTGCATAGTGAAAATTACATATTATATTTATCTGTATTAAGATCTTACTTTTGAAGAACGAGTTAAAAATAATAAACGCTAACGATACAGAAATAAATAAAAATGAAATCTAAATTAATTTGGACGGCAACCATCGGAAGAGTTGAATAACCTCAAATTACGCGGCACAAATACTAGAAGTGCATAAATGCGAAGTGGTCCGAATAATAATTTGCACTGTGTATGTGGAAATATAAATCTATATCATATCACTTTACTTCTCAGTTGTACAGATTGGATATTGTAGAAACGGTAGATTCGATTTAATGCCACGATTTTTTAAATAATTAGTAGTGGATAATAACAATATGTTATAAGTTTATGATTAACAAAACTATTCGCCAAGAATAGAAGAAGAAAAATTAAACTATATTGATTCATAATATTTTCTATACATATTGACTTAGTGTCAATGTGTGTAGTGAATAAAGTGATTAATTGAAGAGTTATGAAAACCGACGCACGCAGCTTTGAAGTTTATAAAGCTGACATCAAAATTTATAATAACGTTTTTCGCTTTTCCTTATTTGCTCAAACCGATCAGCATAACCATCAGCATTGGAACATCAGAAATGAAACAACATGTAAAATTTCAAGTCTATAGGATGAGGTTAGAGGAAGTGATTCTAATTAAGCTTGCAATATTTGATCTTGATAAACAAACTAACAATCATTGAATCAATAATGCACCCTTTTCTCCATTTACTTTGACAGAGGTCTCTGTATTATGAAACCAGGATATTTTTAATCTTACATAATAGAAAAAAGTTATTGCTTAATTTTTATTGTAAATATAAACTATTTTGATTAATGAAAATAATGCAAAACTTTAACATAATAATAAAAATTATATTTCAACGGTATTCGAAGTTCAACCTCAAATAGAAAAAAAAGTAAGTAATTTATTCGATATTAAAGATTTTAAAACCGGATCATTAATACTAGAATACCGAACGATACATGAAAAAGCAAAAAAAAGGTATGAAAAAAATATAGGCCAGGCGCAGGAAACAATCGAGAAAATCAATATATAGGTCAGTGCCAACACAGGGTAATGACTCCCTGAATGTGAATTGTCAACAAAAAGCATACGAACTCACCCCAACATACCCTGTTGGGGTTAGTTCGTATGTTTTTTGAAATTTCAAAGAAACTGAAAAAAAAATGATCGGAAAGGAACCAGACTGAAATTGGTATTCGAACTAAACTTAATATCACTGTTTGAATATCATCCAAATAGATTTAATGCGTAACTACGCCAATGCAGGAAACAAACTGGCAGGTTAAGAAAAAAAAAACAGAGTTTTCAAAGAGTTATTTTTTCTAAAACTTTTCTCGCGTTTGTTTTGTTTTTACAAATTGGCGCCGTGTTTTTTGAAGTAAATACACTCACCATTGTAGGTTGATTTTTAATTTGAATTGAAATATGGAAGACCTGCATCAAAATGAACAGCGTATATACTTTTGAAATTTACACAAATGAAGAATACGCCGATATTCTGTGCTGTGCTGTGCTGCCCGTCACGATTATTCGCGTCGGTTTCCTAATCGCCGGTTACCCCATGTATCAGTTTTTAATGGGGTGTATAGGCGAATCCGAGAAACTGGTAGCCTTCAGAGCTAACAAATTAATGCCGGAAGACCCCCAGTCCATGTTATTAATTATGAAGAGGATATTCTACAATAATTTATCGATGAACCAACAATTTCGACAAACACCGTCGCCACACGACTCTCTGTAACACAATTGAAAGCGTGGTCTACAGTGCATAATGCAGGATTATATCCTTACCATTTTACTCCTGTGCAAGTTATTCACGAAGAGGACCCGACAGGAGAGTTGCTTTCTTTAGATTTATGTTAAATTAGGAATTTGAGGACGCGTCTTTTTTGAAAAAATCCTATGGACTGACGAATCCAAATTCGATTAAGATGGGATTACTAACTATCGCATAAACATTATTGGAATAAGAAAGTGCACAAAAATCCCAATAAAAAGAGGCCAAAAGGATCGCAACGCCGTTTTTCGGCCAGTGTGTGAATGGGAATAATTGACAACAATTTAATCGAACCACATTTTCGAGCAATCTAAATGCTGCAGCTTATGAAATTTTTTTGACAAATGAAATGTTTGACCTCCTCGAAGACGTGCCTTTGGGTACAAGGCAAAACATGGTATACCACCAAGACGGATATCCTGCACATTTTGGTGTCAATGTAAGGCGATGGCTCAATAGCCATTTTCCTAATCGCTGGATTGGGCGAGGAGGACCCATTCTGTGGCCTGCGAGGAGTCCGGACTTAACGCCGGTTGATTTCTATGTCTGGGGTTATTTGAAATCCCTAGTTTACGACGTATCGCCTGTGTTATCCGCGGAAGAACTCAAAATAAGAATTGTGAACGCAGCAAATGCGATGCAAAAGAATTTGACTACTTCGGTAGTTAAGTCACTTCGAGCAAGAACTATAACTAGGCTAAATAAAAAAATATCTTAATTGTTATTTATTGTTAATTGTTATTTCTACTAAGCTGTTACTGATTCCTAATTTTATTTCAAATTTGTTTTTCTTGTTTCGTTTACATTTGGTATTGTTTTAATTAATTTTAAGGAAATTTTAATGAACGACCTAAAGCTTAGTTCGAATACGAATTACCGCCTGCTTCCTTTGTGATCATTTTTCAGTTTCTTTGAAATAAGTTCCTAGTTGTTATGCATTTGTTTAGAGCTAAGAAAATGGTTACGTTTTTAAAATTATCTGCGAGCCAAGTTTCATAACGTTTGGTTTTTGTTTTTAAGACATTTTAGTGGAAATAATATAATTTTGGGTCTCGCATTTTTTAATTTGGACCGATGATTGCGGTTTAAAGATTGATAAATAACAACGGTTTAATCGTTTTTATAAATCAGAAGAAAAACTGAGATTTAAATTGATAATTTTTTTTAAATAAATGTTGATGATGCTTTTATGACTTTTTTTGAAAAAAGCTAAAAAACATGATAACTCAAAAATGGTTCACTTTTGCATTATGCATATAGGGGTTAAAATTATCTCAAATAGTCACCTCTATCACCTCCTAAAGGGAATACGTCGAATTACCAATAACCCTGTATATATATATTACCTCTTCGCTTTTATGCACCTCTAGTACTTGTGCATCGTAGTTAAGGTTGTTGAACTCGTAAGGTCCACTTAGAAAACCACATAAGAATAATTTATTAACTTTAATATTATGTAAATTAAAATTAAATAGCAATATTTAATTTATTAAAAACTGCTTCTATCATATATATTTATTATATTGTTTTATAACGAGTATTTTTTATTTTATATGTTTATGTGTGTTTTATATGTAAAGATTTATGTAATATCGTGACTGAAAATAACCTAAATGTTCAATATCTTTTTTTTCACACATACATTCGTTCTTCAGTGTATATTTTGTCCCTTGGGCACAGGCATTTACCTTTGATTTTATTTTTGATATAACATTGTATTTGAAATGTTGAAACAGATTAACTACTGAGTTTGTTGTCAGTTCTTCTCGGTAGAATTTACATTCCAAACTGAGGGTAACTTCACATTAATATAATTCTGTAATATAACGATTCGTGCGTGACGATGTGCTGTAAAAACACTTGTCGAGTAAAGTATATTTTGATTTGATTTGTTTTACTGTCTTGTCCACATTATTAAACACACTTATATTATATTCAGTACCAAGCCATTGCTTATATCAGCACCCTTATTCCTATTTAGCTATCCACCCAAGCATTTAACGCACTTTCAAATTACTTTGGTTATCAACTATTTGAGACGCGCCATTAGCAGATTTATTATAAATGTATATAATATTGTGCTTTTTTATTTAACAAAACTGCAAAAAGAAAACGCTATCACCAATAAGTGTTGCATCTGATATATGTATTTGTACCTCTTCGCTTTTATGCACCTCTAGTACTTGTGCATCGTAGTTTGAGGTTGTTGCACTAGGAAGGTCACTTAGATACATCGTAGCCTATACATATTTACCAGCTCTTTGAGTATCTTTGAAATCTTGTACAGAATAAATATTTCTCATTTATTAATTGCATTTTAAATACCTATCAGTTTTAGATTGATTTTGAGATTTAATTAATCTTTAATATTGTCGTGTAAAAAATATATACAGCAAAATTTAATGTATTATAAATACTGCTGTTATTATTACGAGTATTTTAATATTTTATCTATTTATGTAAAAAGGTTAATAAGAATTATGTAATGAATGCAATTATTTTTTTCTCAAATATTTACATATCAGTAAAGTGTCAGTTACTTTTTAATCATAAAATTAATTGAATAACTTTCTTGCAATCTCTAATTATTAAAAACATAAAATAGATAGAGCCTGTTTTCAAAAATATACCAATATGTTACCGTGACATGTCTTAAAATACTATATAATTGTATAATATAATAACTACTGATTTATGTGTGTTAAGCTAAAGACGTTTATTTTAGGTTTTTTTTTATTGTATATGTTGGCGGACGAGTATATGGGCCACCTGGTAAGAGGTCACCAACGCCCATAGACAATGGCATTGTAAGAAATGTTAACCATTACTTACATTGCCAATGAGCCACCAACCTTGGGAACTAAGATGTTATGTCCCTTGTGCCTGTAATTACACTGGCTCACTCACCCTTCAAACCGGAACACAACAATACCAAGTACTGCTGTTTTGCGGTAGAATATTTGTTGAGTGGGTGGTACCTACCCAGACGAGCTTGCACAAAGCTCTACCACCGAGTAACCGTGGTTCTTCTTCATATTTTAAAGACTGAGGCAGTTCTACATACATATATAACTAACAATTTTAGAACCTAGGGTTTGGAAGATTTTCACAATTAAAATGTGTTTTGTTATCGAGGAAAAACCTTAAAAAAACTTCGCATTAGATTTTGTGGCATAAGCTAAGGTGATAATAGAAACTGGTATTCACAATTGAAGAATGTATGGCGCGAAAACCTACGTTTTCAACTTGTTAATAGAAATAGAAAACACGTGAAGCTGTTATCGTAATATCGGGAAGACTGAAATTCACGATGTTGAAACTGCATACGATACAGAGTGACGGATTTAATCATATACCGCGCAATCGCAGATGCATCGTGTGAGTAGGAAGACTTGCAGCCCGTTAACATTAGCGTTAATAAAGGATGGAGAATGCGTTGCATTGTCGTTACTCCTGTCTGGTTATGTTTTCCTAGTGTACAGAATGCACCCCGTTATACATTGTTGTATAGGTAAATTAATTGCAATGGTGTCCGCTCTCGTATCGGTCGGTCGGTCGTATTATTTGCAGTCGTGTATCCTAATTGCACTGTGGTTGCGAATGTCAACCTCGCATATCATTTTTGTTCACTCGTGTTTATCTTTTAAGACCATTTTTTTCTTTCGCTTAATATTTTACAGGAACTATATGAATGCATATTTAAACAAAGAAATTGTTCACTGATTTACATAAAATGATTCAGATAAAATATTTATTTTATAGTCGTATTCCTACTTTTTATTTTATTAATTTATATTTTTATCCAAGAAATAAAATCGCAAATATGTACGTAAAATATACTTGTTTACTATGTAAATGTTCCCACTTATATCAAATATAATATCATATGATATTTTATTTATAAACAATTAATAGTGTATAATTCACGGTACTCGCATTAATTAAAATAAAAACAGGCGATTTTTGCAATTATATGAATTTCTCATATGTTATCTAAAACAACTCAAACTTTAATGAACGGAACAAGTGCTGGCTTTGTTTTTATATAACACTATCTAGTGCTATTATCCACAGATAATCGTTAACACGGCCTCTCCTGACACCTTGACGTCCTCGTCAAGTCTTGGTGATAGAAACGTAGAAGCGGACGTTTAAATAAGGAATGAAGTTGGCCGAATTGTTTAAATGAAAGAAGATCGTTTATCACCTCTGAAATGGAAAGTGTTTTCGTTTAAGTTTGCTCATGAAATGATGTTTTTATAATGTACGCTTTGAGATTTTTTTTTATTAAAAATAATAAATACCCATTGTAGTTTTAATAAGGTCGTTTTCATTAGCCCACTCGACCTCCGATAACGCGTGTCTTTGGCCGGAATCAATTGCCTGGTGTTAAGATTCTTTAGTTACAAAATAAATCCCAGAAGTAAACTGCGCCTATCAAAATATCTACAAAATTAAAATATAGTTTAGATAGATAGGCTATTCTAATATGTTCTGAATTTTTTATTGTATTCATGTAGCAAGTACACAGAACTACACTCCATATACATATATATATGTACACTGTTATACTATGGTATGGTATATACCTATTCATTTTGATTAGCTTTCCGTTACTACATTGACTGCCAGGTGTTTATAGCACTACGGCGGTCGATAACAAAACTGGTTTTGTGAGTAATGTCCGAGCGCATTAACGTCTGTATTATTGATATACAATGAATCGGACTGAACACCGTTGCTTGTGGGTCGGAATTACCCCATGATCTTCAGTCGGGTCATGATCATGATGAATGAGGTCGTCGTGGTATCAATTATATTTCCTGCGAGGTCCAGGAAACGGGAATTTATAAATAGCCCGAACAGTTTATTAAATAATGTCTCTGACAGCTCATATTTTTTGTTGATGCATGAATGCATTTATTACTAATCATTTGATGTTACTAGCATGCGTAACTTGCTTACTCAAAATTATTTGCAAGGTTTTAAATACATTCCTTATACATGTGAAAGCTTAAAATAATTAAATAATATCATTAGTTATTCAATATGTAAAACTTTTTTCTGACATTCTGTTATTAGTTCTTAATTCCTTGACGCAACACGACAACCGTAATAAAATCATATTTTTTGTCCTTTGTTTTGTTAGTGTATATAATATGTTAGGTAGTTCTGTTAAATATAAATTTAGATTTTTTTAATAGCGATATTAATCTTTTTTATTTGCACATCACATCCGAATGAATCGTAATCAATTACAATAAAAGCGTGTCTGTATTTTTCTAAAATTATCAAATTCTTTCTTTAGTTTGGTTTGAGTTCACACGTGACTATGTTATGGCTATATTATCAACGGAAGTTCAGATTCCGATACCAGATCAACATGAAACGATAGAGTTAGTTGAAAAGTTTTCATCATATCATGCCATCTCTTTTTAATTCATTATTGTACCACTCTCTTAGAATAACTCGATATATTTAGATCTTCTGTTTATAAGTTGTCTAAATAATTAATAACACTGAGCTGATTTCCATATATGTATATTATTATTTAAGAGGATTTTTCGTATATATTCAAAAAAATCTTTAATCAATGAATGAAACTTATTAGCAACTTTTTATTATGTTTTAAGTTCGACCATCCCTTTAGTAATTTTTCTAGACAAGGTTCATACTTTTGAAACATTTAGATCACAAATGATGACAAATGATCGGTCTCCTCGAAGTCCCGACCTCAATCTCATAGAGAATGTCTTGAGTGCTATGCGACGTAGACATCGTAGCAGAAAGTTCCTTCGTTCAAGATAAGAAAAATCTAGTTTGTGCTACTTCTATGATCTTGATATTAAATACTTGGTAACTACAGGTTGTTTGGCGAACATGACACCTTATTTCCCAAGGTTAATGACGCATTGACAATATTTAGTATTTATTTATTAAAAACGAAATATTACTGTTTATTTTTAATCTTGAAACCCATAAGCATTGTTAACTTGTTTGGGTTTGGCTTAAGCTCATAAACATAAACTCTAAACTTAATATAAACTTCTAGACAAACTAAAACATGATAATATACAGATGAGCTTACACTAAATAAAGCATAAAAAACCCAAATATTAATTAACTTACAATATTAAATATTATTATTAAACATATTTGTAATAGTATTTTTTGTTATGATATTTAACCGTTTAGCAAATAATTTTTGAGTTTATACTTAATATTATATTATGTCAATTTCGATTTAAAATCTAATGGTAGTTCCTTTATTAGTTTTAGTAGAAGGTGATCTAATAGTTCGTTTTCCATAAATTAAGAAAAACATAATGTTTTCCATAAATTAGTAAGGTTAGTACTTCTTACAGTGACAAAGTCTATGGTGACCTCTTACCATCAGGTGGCAGATATGCTAGATGCCTATTTGATATCATGAAAATATGATATTATCTATGTAATAATGTATGGTTTTGTGTAATTAGTACATGGCTGTGCTAATTACACGAAATCATGTCAATGATAACGTCTATGTGGGTTCAAACTCATGACCCTTGATAAATAGCACGCTTTGGCCACTGAGACCTTGTAATAGTTTTACATATTTATATAAAAGAAAAATCTTGATAAATTACCTTATAACATCGAAGTCGTACGTATAAGTACATATATATCATTATCATGCATGTTGTCAAATAGCTTCATGAATTAAACAGTATTAATTGACGTTATAGTAGACATGTGTCTATACAACGTTCCAAAAAATATTTTTGTATAACATTTTATATTATAATTACATAAATTTGCCGGGCCTTATATAACGCCTAAAGCAAAACGATAGCGCGATTTAAATGAGGATAGTGACATCTAGCGATGGACGTTGTAAGCGTAGCTTCCTCCTCTACTTGCTATGTCCATAGGACTGGTTTTAGGCTTAAAATTAGTTTAGCTCCATGTTTCATTTAATTATTTTATATGTATGGTTTTTTGACTCGTTGATCTAGTGACTACATGTAAGGCCGCAGACCCGGTGGTCCTGGGTTCAAATCTCAGGTCGAGCCAATAAAATTTTATTGAGATTTTCTGTCGAAAAATTCTCAGTAGCAGCCCGGAGTCTGGAAGTTAGAAGTGTGTGTGCCTCGGAAAGCGCGAAAAAGCCGTTGGACCTGCACTCTTTCCGGTCGTATTGTATTGCCGTCCCATCGGATTATGAGAGCTAGGGAATAGAGAGTGCAGCTGTGTTTGCGCACACACTTGTGCACTATAATATCTCCTGCGCAGTTGGCTAACCTCTCTTGAGATTGGTCGCCGTGGCCGGAATCGGTCTGGAGGACATATATATGTATGGTTTTCTATTTTTAAGATTTTCATTTTTATTAATTTTATTTCTCAAAGTATCATTCATTTGAAATAGTACATTATATTGAATAACTTTAAAAATGGTACAATTATTTAGTCTGGATTTTTTTATTTTGTGTTCTTCACAGCTTAAAGATCTTTTTTGTGATGTTAAATTAGATCTTAAATATTCTCGTATCATTTCTGTTTACAAAAGCTTTTAGTCATTCGTATTATGTAGAATAATAGAATGAAAGTTAACTTATTTGCTCAGTTAACGTTAACTACAATAAGAGTATAATATCCGCAAGTATAAAAGATTTTTAAAACAATACCAACAAAAAACTATTCGTTAGGAGCTGAAAATGCCATAAGATATTGTGATTCCCTTATTGTTAGAACAAGTGTAGCTATATGATTTTATGTAAAGTGTTTTAATCACAGACACTTTATTACTAAGCAGATTTTGAACAAAAATAGACATCTACTGCGGAAGTTTTTTTATTTTATAGCTCGGTGTACGAGCGTTTGGGCCACTTGATGGTAAGTTGTCACCAACGCCCATAGGCAATGGCATTGTAAGAAATGTTAATCATCGCTTACATCGCCAATGCGCCACCAACCTTGTTATGTCCCTCGTGCCTGTAATTACACTGGCTCACTCATCCTTCACACCGGAACACAACAATACAAAGTACTGCTGTTTTGCGGTAGAATATCTGATGAGTGGGCGGTACCTACCCAGACGTGCTTGCACAAAGCTCTACCACCGAATAAAGGAAGGAGAAGGAGAAGTAGGAAGTAAGAGAAGAATAAAAAAAAATTAAAAAAAAAATATTACCGCTTTATTCGGTTTAAGCGTCGATTATATCTCAATTCTTTTTATTCTGATTCTGTACCTATTTAGTTTATGACGCTGCCTGTGCGCACGCACATGAAAATAATATAAAAAGAAATTAAAGTTAAGATACATCAAAGGCAAAGACAACACGTCGGTGGAGATAGATTCAAATAAAAGAACAAAAATCCATACATTGAGAAATATGGAATATATTTATCGAATTCAATCAACCACAGATGAACTTTTATTCAATGAATGAATCTTATCCTGTGTAACTTTTACACTTACTTACTTTATTGGAAGACTTGCATAGCACTGTTCTCAAGGATCGCTTATATCTTGTAAATATTTTTACCGAAGTAACTTAAAGCTTTTTTATTAAAACTGTTGTCGAACATTACTTCCATATATATAATTTTATTTGCTTTATATTAAAAACCTCAAAATCAGTTTCTTTGAATCTACAATTGAATACACGGTAAGGTATGGTACAAATGTGAGGGGGACATGGCGGGCAGTTGTTTTGAGCGTCTGCCGCTAGGGGCTACTACTAATCTTTTAAATCGCGCTATCGTTTGTCTCAACGAGTTGTATATAGGACCCGGCAAATTCAGCTCAGTAATGATATTATCTATATTTCGATAAATTTTTTAACGTTGCGTACACTAACTGTCTATTACAACATCAATAAATACTGTTAACTACGTAAGGCTTTAAGAGTACATACTTGATATGTATTTATAACATAATTTTGATGTTATATATATTATTTGTCAGGACAAGAGAATTTGTGCTAAGCACTAGCACAAATTTCCTTAATTATTGTTTATTTATGAATGACTTCAAAAAACGAGGCGTTTATAATATTAAACTCTTATGTTTTTATTGTTCAATTATTATAAACTAGCCATGTTAGTTTTCGATGTGATATCGTAAGCGTAATTGAGAAAACCACCTATTTTTTTAAGTATTAGGTTTTTTTAGTAACAAAAAATATTTCTGCAATGGACCAACCATAATTATGATTACAAAGTAGAAATAATAAGTTAAGTGAAAACTTTAATGGCCCATGTAAAATTATTAACGTATGTCCAAGACTGACTTAGTAAAATCAACATGTCGGATGACAATGGCTATCATTTAAATCCGCGACATATATAACGCTCAATAAAATGGAAACAGCTTTAGCTTTTAGTAATATTTCTTCTATAGAAAACTGTGATAGTTTAATGTAATAGAAAATAATATGATTAAGATAGAACGAACATTGCCTGTTAAAGCGTATGTAAAAGGTAGCCTTACAGATAATACAATTTATCATTATTATAAAATGTATTCATTTTTTTGGATCAAGTTAAAAATGAAACTTTCATTATTAGTCCCGAATATACCTTCCTTATGGTGAAAGGTTGAAAAATACTTGTTGGTCGCGTCTTCGTGTCACGAAATTCTCGGCGATAACCAGTACATATCCACTGAACATAATATCGTACCCTACTTAGCGATAACGTGTATGGAACAATTGATGCAGTTTAATAATCTAATACAATGTCATCGACGCGTATATAATAAATCTCAGCGTCTTTCTGCTACTCGTTGGATAATATATTCAAGGTATAAGGGAGTCATGTCCTGCAAGTGTGGAAATGATATAACAAAAAAGTCTATGATTGGAACTTATCTAGTAAAAATCGATCCTGGCTGTGAGGGAGGCGATCATCCTTGGCGATATCCAGTTATTTTATTTTCAACATAATTATATTTGAAAAATTTGAATACAAGGCTACACCAATTATTAATCTACCTGAGATACAGAATTAAAATATATCTATTTCTGCCGATACGATCGATATCAAAGGAATCAATTTAGATGATATAAAATACCTATCTGCGGCTTTCAAGATACACAGCTTAAGTGAAAGTGAAATAGAATTTGTAATAAAAGTGAATAGTGTCAGTATAGGAACCCTAATTTTAATTATAATATGAATTGTTAGGTGGTTAATTTTAATTTTGAAAAAATTGAAAGATAAACTTTTTGTAAAGGTCGAAATCTTCAGAATCCAGATGTCTCTGATGGATTCGAACTTGAGAGGGGAGGATTTATGTTAGCTCAAACCATAAAGAACTTAATGCCTAATCAGCGGAATGTAAGTTATTGTGTCAATCCATGCTTTGAGATCGTTTAACTTGGGAAACGATTTGTTAAAAAATATAATAAAAATAATAATTACATTCGATTAGAACATGAACTTCAGTTCGGTCGTGTCAATTTTAATTATAACTAAATATTTTAAAATTAAAATATATGTTTTTTAAATGTGTCTTGCTCCCGTAAACTTGTCTAGAGCTTTCAATTAAATTGTCATGTCAACAAAATCTCTATGGCACTGTTCCGTTACTGAACGAAGATTAATTGCTGTATCCCATATCATGCAGCCTAAATATTTTTTAAATAAACATGTTTATCATTGTATTTATTGCCATTTATTATTATTATAGAGCCGAGATGGTCCAGTGGCAAGAACACGTGAATCTTAACCGATGATCGTGGGTTCAAACCCGGACAAGCACCACTGAATTTCATGTGCTTAATTTGTTATTATAATTCATCTCGTGCTGGACGGTGAAGGAAAACATCGTGAGGAAACCTGCATGTGTCAAATTTCACTGAAATTCTGTCACATGTGAATTCCACCAACCCGCACAGGAGCAGCGTGGTGGAATAAGTTCCAAACCTTCTCACAAGAGGAGAAGAGGCCTTAGCCCAGCAGTGGGACATTCACAGGCTGTTACTTTACTTTACTATTATTATTATTAGTACTACAACAAAAACAATATAAAACGTATTGTGTCTCTCACACCTGCTAGCTAAATTTATCTTTCTGATGCACTCGAAACAGGAGAATAAATATTGTATAGCGTAAATTGAAAGTGAAAATGCTGTAGAATTAAAAAGAGATGGCATTATATATGACGAAATTGTTTAAACTAACGCTATCGTTTCATTCTGCCCTGGTATGGAAATATGCACATCGATTGGAAATATAACCATAATAGTCACCGGTGACGAAAACAAAAAGAAAATTGTTCTTTGATTTTGTTAAAAAAATACAGATTACGTTCTTTTCAGGAAATTAATGCATAATATGTTTTGTGGAAATTTAAAGGAAAAATATCGCAATTAAAATGAAATTAATTTTTATTTTTATATTTGTTAAACGTTTGATCATATGTACACTTAAAAATATCCAACACACCTTACATCGCTAATGCGCCATCAACTTTGAGAACGTTATGATATAAAAAATGATATTTGTGGTACGTAACAGAAAAGCAAAATTTGTCCCTATAATTAATTATTTATAGTAAATATTAAGTGAAAATTCATGTATTCCTTGATTGATTTTCATCGTAGGGTTTTAAATTTAAATATCATTCAATTATTCTGATTTACAAAAGCACATTAGTAAAAGTGTTGTTGTAACAGGCAAAATAAATAAATTATTTATAAACTATTTGTAATTTAATAGAAGATAATAATTATCACAAATAAAATAAAATGTTTGAAATTCGACCCTGCCAGGATTCGAACCTGGAATCTTCTGATCCGTAGTCAGACGCGTTATCCGTTGCGCCACAGGGCCATATGACTGGTTTATAAAAATAAGATACAATTTCCACATTTTTAACTGTAGTTTCCTACAATTTTAGTAATATTAAACAATAATTAGTATCTATTAGGAAGCTGCGTCTACACAACGGGAAAATAAGCAAATTCTTTAGTGTCAACACGCTTTGTAGGAAAAACTTTCTTTCTTCTTTTATACATATTATATCCAAACAAGCAGGAGGCTCACCTGTTAGAAAGTGCCACTACCACCGCCCACATATAGACACAGGTTTTATATATCCTTCAGGTAAGTTAACAAATTCTGGCTTTTCGATATCTATATTCTATTGTTTTTAATATACGATTTAAATTTTTAATAATAATAATTCACATTATTGGGAAAATTTAAAATTGTTCCGTATCTTTTATTCCGTGTGTACATTAGTAACGAATTTGTGGAAAAATTCAGTGTTTTAAATTAATATTTTTTGGCTAATTATATGAGGAAAATAACTTAAATAGATTATTTTATAATACACAATTCTTACAAATTAGTGCTATTTTTTAAAAATTGAATTCGTATCGGACTCATAAAAATGTTGAAAACCACCTTAATGTGACAAACAGTAGGGGTGTAGTAAATTCTGACTACCTGTGGCTTATAAAATCCTAGTACTCATGTTTAATAATAAATCAATACTCGTAGTCATGCGCCAAACGTTTGTGAACAATACGCCTTCTGTTGCCGGTTTTTACTTTAAAGCTCTACCAGAAGCGTAGTATTACAACAAAATAATTCCTAGGTTTTTAATTCGATCCATGCAATATTTCTTGTAATACTGCTGTTGTTCCATATACTGGTTAGAAAGGTCAGCTAAAACTAATTCAATTCTAGCAAGATAATCATTGCTCTTATAACTGATGAGTTATGAATATAAGTCATTAATTTATCCTAATTAAGAGAGTTTGATTCGGGTTTCGTAGGTAATGTAAGAAATTGTTCCGATTTATATACATAGTTAATGTATAAAGAAATAGTTGATATTTCTATCACAAACACTAGATACTACTGTTACTTAGTATTGCTTGTATTGGGGCTTGAATAACTCGAAATGTAAAACATTTGTGCTATGGCGAGCCGGTTGGAGTGGTTGGTAAATACTTGCCTTTCGGGCCGCAGGTCGTGGATTCGATTCTCACGCAGGACAGATATTTGTGTGCATTAAACAAGTCTATTTGTCCTGAGTCTGGGTGTAATTATTTATATAACTATGTATTTACAAAAGAAAAGGGTATATGTAAGTATATCAGTTGTCTGGTTTCGATAGTACGCCCTCTGCTTAGTTTGACATCAGATGGCCTTGTATAAATAATATCCCAGGATATCACATAAGGACCTATACGTATGTACCTGTTTTGATTCGTATCTGAAGAGAAGTGTCTGTCTGTTATTTTAAAATAACTGCCTCTTTTAAAGTTAATAATTTGGATATAAATTCATAGAAGCCAGTCTTTTCTATCTGTATTGGGATTATTATGCAAAGAAACTTTCGGCTTTAATGCTATGACGTAGGTTTGGCGTTCAAGAGCTCTTGTTCTACAATAAATGTTACAAAATAAATAAATACTAAAAACAGAAGTTTGTACTACATCGACGAGTTGAATAACCTCAAATTACGCGGCACAAATACTAGAAGTGCATAAATGCGAAGAGGTTCGAATGTTAGTTTTCACTACATAGGTAAATGTATATCATACATCATACCATTTTGCCTCTCACTCGTACAGAGTAAATATACAAGAAACAGCATATTTGATATATTAATAAAAAATTATTTATTTCGACCTACTAGGTTCATATATATACAATAAAATAAACAGACAAAGTTGCAACGATAATATTTTACAGATTATAATAAATTATTACAATAATCATGTCATAAATTAAATTATATTGCAATTAAGGAATTAATAATGATTAACGGAATTAATTAAATATAACAAATAGTTATCTTAGTTGATAGCTATTTTGTCATCATATTATATAATACTAGCTGTGCGCGAGGCTTCACCCGCGTATAATTAATAAAAATATAATAAATTATTTTATTACTATATTAACACATACGCGCAAACACACACACACACACAATGTGGCTACTGGTAAAGAAATACGTAGTTAAAATTTGAAATTAATTTTCATAAGATACCGTAGGGTTTACCGATCTTATATATGGCTTAACATTTGCGCCATCACATGTTCTTTGTGTGTACCAATTTTCATAAATATTGGTTAAGCCGTTCTTGAGTTATAAGAATACATGCAGACAGACAGACAGACAGACAAAAATGAAAAAAATAGTATAATGTGAATCACTGCATCGTAAAACGATTATTTATCACAAAATTAGGTGAAAAAGAAAAATGTACAGACAAAACCAATAGATTTATACATTAGTATATAGATATAGATAAAATATATGTATTATATAGTTTCAATACATAATTCTAATGATGTTGCTAAGGTGAAGAAGTACTGCTAAAGGCTAGGGGTGTCTTCGCCTTAACAATGGCTCTTTTATAGTTTATAATTGTCATGTTTGTCTGGGTGATGTTAAGTTATAATTTGTTTGGTGTTTGCAATCATCAATGTCATACGTACGCTTTAGTTTTAGTAAATAGCTACGCAAAATTAAGCTTTGTATTGCACTGGTCCATTAGCTCAATCGGATAGAGCTTTATGAGGCGAAGGTAATGGGTTTTATTCCCATATGGACCGGTAATTTTTAATGCCTTATTTTTTGTTCTCTTAAAATTTGATACAGTTGATTTTTTTCATACTAACTAAATAAAATAATAGGTTAAAATAGCAAATATAAAGATAGATCACAGAAAAAACACGTACACCAATTGAATAGTATTAGCGCGGTTTCGTATTGGCCGCTACGAGGTCTACGTGTCGTAGCAGATTCTACTACACATGATTTTGCTATTGCATGTTTTGATTGAGAAGATTGTTTGTTATAATATATCATATTTTACTTATTATTTTAATTTTAAGCATAATTCTTCTTTTGGACATGATGGACAGATGGTATAGCCACGCTTACTACGTCCACCACTTGAAGCCACCAGCCCACCATCCTTATTGAAATCGTGCAATCGTTTTACTAGCGGATTTCTTTACAAATCCCGGAAAAATTGTAATGACGCTTTATTTGAACCATCAAATAATTTTTTCGAACGTTGTATAAACTAAGTATCTAATATTACGTCAACTTACTTAATATTGTTTAAGGCTACATGAGCAAGAACCTTCACTCATTATCAAGACCAGTAAAGTATTCTAAATATTAAGCTGAATTTGAATTTATACGAAAATTTCAGTTTTGTTAAACTTAATTTTCGTATTTTAATCGATTTTAATAATAGGAGGATGTTATAATGTTCTTCATGCGTTTTTTTAAAAAATATATTCACTTATAAACTTAAAACTTAATAGCTGAATTTACAGTGTGGGAAGAAAAATAAGAAATTTATAAAAAAAATAGACGATAAAAAATACAGTTCAACATTTTAATTCCTTATTTAATTGCTGAAACGTAGTTCTAATGAGTGATTTCACTTTATATAACTTTAGCAATAGAAAGTTACTATACTATTATAGTGAGGTTTAAATGAATAAAAATTATGATGTACTAAGATATATTCATTTTAGCAACAATTCATGACCTTTAAACCATTACTAAAAAATACATATTGATTATATTTAGGGCACAAAATACATCAGCGCTCTTATGAAACAAAGATAAAATGTAAAATAAAGAAGAAATTACATACCTTAAATTTAAAAGCCATAAAACTATAAAAAACATGGGCAGGTTGAAGTTTTTTTTAATTTCAACATATTTTTGCAAAATATATTATTACATTTAGATACCAGCTAAATCGGTAAGTTTATTAGTTTTTTATTAAAAAAGATTAAAATATTTTTTCTTTGTAATTTATAGTCATTTAAAAAAGCCATACTAACCACGTCAAGCCGTAAAAACTTTTTAAATTATAACTCCTTAACTTGACAAATATACATTGTTTTTTGTGTTTCTTTTTTTATATGAACTTCCAAAGATTATTTACAATGTCAATTATAAATATTTAACTTAATTTTATATGTTTCATATAAAACTCACATCGCTTAAAGCCCAGCAAAGCATTTGCAGGCCCTCTAGTGTTGCAGGTGTCTATTAGCAGTGGTTGTCACGTTGTTCCATGAGGAGAACCTCCTACCCCTCTTATATAAAAAAAAAAAAATTGTTGAGTTTCATAAATTTCAAGCGATGCTAATGTTTCATTCAATAAAAGTCTTAGCAAATAAAAAACAAAGTTTCATATTAATTTGTTAACTGTATTGTTAAAATAAGAGAAAAAATAATGAAATCTGTCGTTTAGTTTTGATGTCTAAAAGTAGAAATCCATATCAAAATAAAAAACGTATTACTTTGAAACGCTTCATGTTGCTAAGTCTTTTTTTTTAACACACCTCATGAAGTGTTAGATTATACGATAATAATTGATGTATATACTCGTGTATGTATTGAAAACTGAAAGCGAAAATCCTTGTATTTAGTTATCTGCACCATCTGTAGCATTAAAAAGAGATGGCATCATATTATGATTAAAACTTTCAAACTAACGCTATCATTTTATGTTGCCCTGGTATGGAAATGTGAACTTCAGTTGGATGTATAACCATAATATAAATTCAAAATTGAACGAAAACAAGGTAAACAAAAACTTTGATAAGCTAAATAAGATAATAATGAATGCTTAATAAGATTTTGTTTGGAAAAATACAAACAACCTGATTATGTCTGATACACAGAAAATTAATACAAATAATACAAACAACGAGCGTACTGTAATTAACTTAGTTATTTGTTTTTTCGAACATTGTAAATGATCTTTCTTATATGTAAAATAACAACAAAATTGATCCATATAATTTATTATATACAATAAATAGTACTCAGGCATTCCTTGATTATTTTTTCTCGTATGGCTTTGAATTTTAATAATGTTCAATTATTCTGGCTTACAAAAGAATAGCAATTCGATTTAGTAGTAACGGGCAAAATAAATCCATTATTTTATAATATTCATTATGTCTTTTAATTACAACAAATAAAACAGTGTTGAACTGCAAAGTGTGGCCCTGCCAGGATTCGAACCGGTAATCTTCTGAAGAATAATCAGACGTGTCATCCATTACACCACGGGGCTATATGTAATAATAAGGTATAGTATCCACATGCTCGACTTTAGTTCCTTATAATTTTAGTAATATGAAACAATTACATCGTTTCTATTAAGAAGTTACGTCTTCATAATGGGAAAATAGGCAACTTCCGTAGTGTTAACACGCTTTGATGGAAAACTTCCGGCCGTGTAGCCTTTAGTGAAATCAATAATAAATTCAAACATCGTATAATTAGAAACACTACCAACGGTCCTTGATATTATGTAAGATACTTCACCGCAATCGTTTTTATTTTGAAATTAAACAATAAATAGGACAACAATATGTTCAACGATTTATCATTTATTAGAAAAACAATATAAATCCCATTACACAAGTGCAGTTTCAATATTACATTACGGACAAACATTTTACTCGGTGGTAGAGCTTTGTGCAAGCTCGTCTGGGTAGGTACCACCCACTCATCAGATATTCTACCGCAAAACAGCAGTACTTTGTATTGTTGTGTTCCGGTTTGAAGGGTGAGTGAGCCAGTGTAATTACAGACACAAGGGACGTAACATCTTAGTTCCCAAGGTTGGTGGCGCATTGGCAATGTAAGTGATGGTTAACATTTCTTACAATGCTATTGTCTATGAGCGTTGGTGACCACTTACCATCAGGTGGCCCATACGCTCGTCCACCAACCTACACAATAAAAAAAAAAAATTTAAATTAGTTTTAAGGTAAACAATAATGATCAACTAATTAGAAACAACAACAAAAAATATAAAAAACAATATTTTTTAAGTATTAGTAATTAGTATTGTTATTTACGAAATAGCTACTATCCAGAGCCTACCAATAGTTATAATTAATATTTATTGGCGTATCCCTTAGTTTCAATAACAGCACTGCAACGACGTGGCATTGATTCAATCGATTTCATACATTTTTCTAGGGGGATTGAATTCCATGCTTCAACAAATGCTTCATATAGTTAGTTTTGACTGGTGGTACGTTTGTTTGACACTTTCTTTTTAACAATAGACTAGAGATTTTCTGTCGGGTTTAAATCCGGACTATTTGCTGGCCAGTCCAGGCCAGGAAACATTTGACGCTATTGGCCGTGTGTTTAGGGTCATTGTCATGCTGAAAGATCCAGGTTATAGGCAAATGATCGTCCGATAAGGGGATCATTATGTGCTCTAAGATATTTTTGTATTGTCTTTGATCCATTGTACCGCCACCGTGCTTGACAATACTCCTTGTGTATTTATAATTAAAAGCATTGTTTACAGGGCGTCTAACATAGCGCTTTCCATCGGAATTTGCCATATTTATTTTTGAAAATAACGCTTTTTTCCATTCTTGTACCGTCCAATTAACATATTTTTTAGCGAATAATAATCGCTTCTCTCGGAGTTGCTTGGTTAGAAGCGGTTCCTTTCGAGAGATACTTCCAAACAATTTAGCTTCCACTAATCTTCGACGTGTCAGTCTTGCCGAGATGTTTCTCTGGTCATCAGGCGAAAAAACTTCATTTTTAATTAGGTTGGAACCTTTACTTGGATCTTTTTTAGCAACACGAACGATTAGCGTATCTTCGCTGGGAGAGGTTTTTCTTGGCCGAGCCAGAAGAACATTTTCAACAGTTCCATGTGTTTTATAATGATCAATTGCATTAAAAACTTTCTTAACAGAAATGTTATTCTCCAATTTCAAAAAAAGAACGAGCTTTAGATGCTTTTTTTTAAATGTTTCAAATTAGGCGTCCAAGCCGCCAGTAACAGAAAATAAACGTGGCGTGGCTATATTATTGCATGATTATTAAGTATTGAATGTGTATTCATAAGAAGTGTTTCTAATTATATGACCACCACCGTATATAATAATAATATAAACAACATATATAAATTTCAACTTTGCTTAAAATAACGTAAATTTTTATAGAATTTTCGAACTTTTGTTTCTTTATAAAACACACAGGAACCGAAATAAGAGTCTGCATTTTAATTGATAAATAAAAAAAGTGCGTATAATAACATATTAAAGCGGCAGACATGCTGCGATTACGTATTTAAAGTCAATTTTGATGATTTTTGCTTCTGGATACGCCCAGGAAACGTCGTCGGGAATAGTGAATCCCCATTTCAGCTACGGCAGGTGAAATAGTATACCTAGCATCAATATGGAGTTTGCTAAAATACCGTAAGTCTGCCGATCGCTGGCTCTTAGACCAATAGGGTTATAGCATATTCTGATTACCTTTGACTTATGAAATCCTAGTACTTGAGTTTGTCTGAAATCAATATTTGTAGTCATGCGCCAAACGTCTGTGAAGCAATTAAGTCTTCTATGTGTGTTTACTTCAAAACTCTACCAGATTTTTAAACGTAGTATGCACATCATATGTCTGTTTTCCATTTAAACAAAAATATGTTAAAAATTAATTATGGTTTTTCAAACATTGTAATACTATTTTTCCTCGTTTTATTAATCAATTGCCCCCGAAATTACGGGTACGGTAACGCCCTAAAATATCAAGCAAAAGCTGAAAAAATAATTCCTAGTTAAGTTATAGATATATTAATTATTTTATTATTATTATATATTTGCTTTTTGTATTGGTTAATTAGGTAGGTGTATAATAATTGTTGCTCTTATTGAAATTGATATAACTCATCATGAATTTGAAGACTGGTAGGCTCTTTAATTCCCGTACTTTCCTGAGACTCAAATAAGTGTAAATTATTCATTGTATTTTATTAATTCTTAGTACCAATCCCTATCACTAGCCGGGATAATATTTTAAATATCAATGTCTGTATATAAGAAACATTGATTCGGGTTTCGTAGGTAATGATAAAATTGTTCCGATTTATGTACATAGTTAATGTATTAAGAAACAGTTGAGACTTAATATTACTATTACAAACACTAGGTATTCACTACCTTATTTGTATTGTTAGTCTGTAATATTATAACATACTATCTTGTAAGTACTTGAGTCATTTGAGTATGCAATTCACTGGGGTGAATTGTATAGCTACCGTATTCAAAGTACTTTATTTCTCTGTGTTTAAAACTGTTAATTTACAGTTATTCGCAGTCTACTACTCAATATAAGCCTATCCAGATTCGCCGCTTTTTGCATTCCGTAGACATCTGCCGCAGGTCATCGTTCCTGCTGGCGGACGGTGCTGGTATACTGCATTTGCTGATCTACGGTTGCTACTCTAGTTCTCTTAAAATAGTAAACAGTTTCAGGAGTACAATATCACCGTGACATTTGGCCCAGTAATTTGGATATTCATTAACAATAGAAGTTAGTCATTTCTATCTCGAAGCATTCACGGAATATTGTCCTTTAATAAATGTTACAAAATAAATAATATCACAAAACTAAAATTGGACGGCTACATCGACGAGTTGAATAACCTCAAATTACGCGGAACAAATATTAGAAGTGCATAAATGCAAAGAGGTTCGCTACATAGGTAAATGTACATCTGTATTCCATCACTTTATCTCTCACTTGTATAGAGTCAATATAGTAGAAATAGCTGATTCGACAAAATGTCGCGAATTTTTATATAACCAGTTGTTGCATAAGGATTGTTGTCGCGGTCTGTTGTTTAATAATTTACATGAGTTCAGTTTGGATTAGCCGACACGTAGTCCTGACTTCGATCTCATAGATCATTTCTGGGACTATCAGGAAGTAAAATATGTTTACTACGGATTGGAAGCTTATTCTGCAAGAAACTGTAAGTGATATTCTAATAATCTATACTACTATATAAATCTATTGGTTCTGTCTGTACATATTTTTTCCATTAATTTTGTGATAAATAATCGTTTTATGGTGCAGTGATTCACATTATACTATTTTTTTCATTTTTGTCTGTCTGTCTGTATGTCTTCTTATAACTCAATCACGGCCCGACTAATCTTGATGAAAATTGGTACACTCAAAGAACATGTGATGGCGCAAATGTTAGGCCATATATAAGATCGGTAAACCCTACGGTATTTTATGAAAATTAATTTCAAATAGTTAATTACGTATTTCTTTACCAGTAGTGTGTGTGTGTGTGTGTTTGTGTGCGCGTGTGTGTTATTATAGTAATAAAATAATTTATTATATTTTTATTAATTATACGCGGGTGAAGCCTCTGTATACAGCTAGTAATAAATAATTATAAAGGACAAAAATAACTATAAAGGATTCGTCTTGACATACTCGCTAGTCTTGTTTTTAGTTTTTGTTTTTGATCTGATTAATTTCATGACTACATTGGTAATATTAAATACTTTATGTTACATTTATTAACTCAGTAGTAATTTATTCTATTAGTCTCAAGTATAATATTTTTTGCTACTTGCAACTTCATATAGCATGTTCAGTCATATCAATGATGTTATCGTTATTCTAGCAAATGGAAGTACTACATGTAACATTCAATGAAAAACAGGAGCAATAACAATACAATAAAATGAACTCGAACTCACTATTTGAAAACAAAAGTACGAAACATAAATAGGTTGGGGGCAGGAAACGAAACGAGAAAATCAATAAATAGGTCAGGTTAAATAATAAATGTTTGTAATAAACATCAATCGTTTACGTGAAAAATGAGGCTTAAAGACTTACTTGGTGGTAGAGCTTTGTGCAAGCTCGTCTGGGTAGGTACCACTCACTCATCAGATATTCTACCGCAAAACAACAGTACTTAGTATTGTGGTGATCCGGTTTGAAGGGTGAGTGAGCCATTGTAATTACAGACACAAGGGACATAACATCTTAGTTCCCAAGGTTGGTGGCGCATTGGCGATGTAAGCGATGGTTAACATCTCTTACAATGCCAATGTCTATGGGCGTTGGTCACCACTTACCATCAGGTATCAGGTGTCCCATATGCTCGTCCGTCTACCTATACTATAAAAAAATAAAAATAAACTTAAAATAAATAAATATGCTTAACCAAGTGATAACTAAGTGAAGAATGAGTGAAGGAATTATGAGTTCGTATTATTTGTTTTGTTGTTTTTTGAGCTTGAAATGCTAGTGATGAGCTCCGTATTAAGTCCGTTGAAGCAAGTTCAATATTGAAAATCAGTATTAACAGTTGGGAGAGACTGTATGATTTTATAACAGTGACAACATAGGACAATGATCCGTGAATGTTGGGTAGGTTGGGGTCAGTTCGTATTATTAGGGCTCCGTGCCTCTAAAGGAAAAAAGGAACCCTTATAAGACCACTTCATTGTCCGTCTGTTTATCTGTTTGTCTGTCTATCGGTCACGACCCTTCAGGGACGCGTAAAGTTAAAATTGACCATCGATTAAAGTACAAAAGCAGTTTAGTTTAATATAAAGAAGTATTTATACAATATCAATAAACATTCACAAATCCCTTTTTTCATCATCGCATCCAAAAATGTCTGTCTACGCCACCTGTAGCATTAATAAGAGATGGCAAGATATGGTGATGAAAACTTTCAAACTAACGCTATCGTTTTACGTTGCCCTGGTATGGAAATGTGAACTTCGGTTGAAACCATAAAGTCACGGGCGAACAGAAACTAAGTAAACAAAAACTTTGATAATTTTAAATATTTATACATTTCGGGGGAAGCTATGAGTCGAGTTGATTGATGTTTGCATACAATATTATTTGTTTACATTTTAATTACTTTAAGAATTCTTGATTTGCTACATTTTTCTAGAAGTTAAAAACCTTAATCATTTAATAAAAGTTATGAATATTGTATTTCACGTAACCATCAATCAGAGTAGTGCTTAGTAGTAGTAGTGAGTGTGCGAGTGGGGCTTAGGCGCCATCTTAACTTTGGAGAGGTATACAGTTTTTGTAACACATTTGGAGGAAAGCAACGGATCGAGTTGGATCGTTAAAGTGGATTCGCCTGGTAAAGTCGGATCGGTACCCTGAACCCGCTGCTCGGTGTTGTTACTCGTTAAAGCGTTAAATAATTAATTAATTTGTTTTGTTAATTAAAATACTGTGAAACCGTGATATTTGTGTTTTGTGCTTGTACTTTACCCTGATGACGCCCCCTAAGCCACTAATGACGATGTCAACGATTACGATGCTTCTCCGACATACATGTCGCGGGTTCAAATGGATAGTCATGTAAATGATCACCATTGTCGTCCGACATGTTAATTTTATAAGATCAGTCAGTACGCACGTCCGGCGCTGGCGCTGTCTCAAAAGCAAGAGACCAAGTATGTCACTAGACAAACGATCACACGCTCTACTGACAGATACACCATTAATCCAACATCAAATCATCAAACTAATCTTTATATTTCCATTAGTCGGCTGTATAACAATTAGGTGCCCGTCTTATATTTTCACAATTGACGTCTGACCATTGACAACCTATAAAACGTAACCACGTTGTGTATTATTGTCATTCTTATAAATGAGGTCGTATACCCCTGTAAATTAATTATCTCTAACATACATATATGATAATATACATCTGTGCTGTAGCGGATGGAAATTGAGAGCTTAAAATCGAGCTCAGTGGCGTGCCATTGGAAATGCCCGTGTCCAGCAGTATATCAGAAAAGGCTGATGATGATGATTATGTGTATTTACTTTAAATTCACTTTTAGTGACTTGGTAATAAAAAAATGACAAATAAAATATGCTTGCTTATACTATTATTTATAATGTGAAATTAAAAGAATTATTTACGTATTAAAATCTGTAATAAAAACATTTAAATATGTTTCTTAAAAATTTAGACTATTACAAGAAAATTGTTAAGTAAACTACTAAAATAAATGTAACTGAGTTTAAAAATAATAATCTTTTGTGTAACCATATTATTAAGTAATTTAACAATTACAATGGGAATAAATTAAAGCTAAGTTATTAACCCTAGAAAGATAACCTACCTTGAATCGAGGTGTGTCATTTTGTTAAAACGTTTTTACTCGATCACGCTTTGCGATACAACAGCCATTCTTTTAGTCAAGTCAGTAGTATCCAAAAGCTCACAAGATGCTGCAAATGCTCCAGTGAGTCGGAGTGGTGCAGTGCTGCGTAGTGGCTGGCTGCTGCGTCGACCAGGAGAGAAGTGCGTCTCTGGTTGCTGACCGGCCGAAGTGCAGTGTGCTGTGCCAAGGTCACTGAGAAGACTGTGGGTGATGACCAGGAATGCGCGTCCGCTGCATACTGGTGGTCAGGATACTCGTAGTAGTCGTGGATGCTGCCTGGCTGTATGACTCGCTGCTCGAAAGCTTGAGGAAGTGATGATGACGTCACGATGACGTAGTTTTGCGGAGGCTGCGCTGACGTTCATGCTCGGGGTCACCAGTTTGGAGATAGGGAGGAACCGGGTGTAAAGTTCCTCTTCCACGATTGAAAAGGGAGGATCCTCCGACCAGACGGGTGTTAGTCTGGTGGGCTACTGCCCGACGGTTGTTGGCGGGTTCTTGTATATATGTTCAATCGCTCAGATAACTTTAATATCGCGATGGAAGATACGTCAGTTTTTCGTTTTCGTATGTGGCGAGATAGATGTCGCTACAAAAGAAAGCAGCGACGAAGTGATAGACAAACCAAGCAGGGTAATAGAACATTATTCACACGAAGAAAATAAGACGATAGATTTGTTATTTTCATATATTGTGATGAAAAAGGAAAAAAACTTCCAAATACTTCAAATATGACCCATTATTATACGCCAAACGAAACTAAAAGCTGCGTCTTCACTTTTGATCAGATGTATTCGAACATGTCCTGCAGCCGCAAGATAAACAGATTCCAATGGCTATGTTTTTTGGGATTTTGACCATAGTGTGTGTGTGCTATTTTTAATAATGTTATTTTGCTATTAAACTGACGGTTTATAAAGAAAAAGAAAATTTAAGAAATTTTGGATTCATTTTTTTTAATCATTCACAAATGATGGTTTTAGAAATAACAATGTTAACTTTTGTTATAGACAAACTATGGAGATCGTCGCACATATTATGTAGGTTCCTTAAGTTATTATTTACACTAGAGCTCCTCCACCCAACTGCTACTGGCACACCTCCAATGTGTCACCATCTTCCAATTTAAGGGTGGCAGGTGGGTCATTTTCATTGATCGGTTGTCCGTCAAGTCTGTATCTACTTGAATTGGTACATCCTTTTTATTACAGTAGGCAATAATCAATTTTTTGAGAGCTCTGTGTTTTCTTATTTTGAATAGGATAATGGACCTATCTTGTCTTAGTACGTTCACGCTGATATGTTCATTATCACCCTTTTTTCCATCCGAAATGTTAAGAATTTATATTTATCGTTTTTTGATTCTATTAACACGAATACTACAGAATTAAAATTATCGAAGAACCATACCAACTACACTGTGACAGATTTGTAATCCGGTGGCGTGGCAATGTCTTCCGGTGGAGTGACATAGATGAAACAGTCATTGCTGCTAATATATCATGTGCAGTACCTTAGTAACGGCGCGCTTCTGCGTGAGTGTTGCCATTTCCTTAATTGGCTATTAAGGATATTATTGACATTATTCTATTTTAAAACAAGTTATAAAATTGTAGTTGAAATTTTTAGACAGTGTTAAAACATTACCATATAAACAAACATATTATTAATTAATTATTTATAAAGCAATTATAGATAGAATAATTATTAAATATTTATTTTATATGTTATTTTTTTTTCAAACTCAGGCAGCGAAGCATATACACTTGTTACAAATTTAACAGTAAATGATTACTTATAAATTTTAAAGAATACTCTTAAGGGATTCATAATCATGCAATCATTAATTTGACTGTCTTGTTGGTCTGATCTATACTGTCCTAACTAAAATTATAAATGCGAAAGTGAGTTTGTTTGTTACGCTTTTACGCCTAAATTACTAATTGTAGGCCGATTTTACTGCTTTCAATATGTTTTTGCGATATCCTGGGTTCAAATCCCAGGTCGGCTCTGAATTTAAAAATCATTCAATTATTCTGATTATAAAAGCATATCATTTATAGTTAAGCTTAGTAGTAAAAGGCAAAGAAAATTAATTATTTTATAACATACCAGTATGTTAGTTATCAAAAAACAAAAAATACCTGGCGTTGTCGATTATTTTAAATATATATTTAAAATAATCGACCCTGCCAGGATTCGAACCTGGAAGCTTCTGTTCCATAGTCAGACGCGTTATCCGTTGCGCCACAGGGCCACATGGCAAAATAAGACACAGTTACCAAATTTTTAACTTTAATTTCTAAAAACTTGTAATATTAAACACTAGCACCTTCACACTTGAAAACTTAAAACCTATTATTTAACGTAAATACGTAAATTAGTATTTATTAAAAGACTAAACGTAGGATAGTTACAGTTTCTTTTGTTAGATAAATTTTATACCCTAATACATAACTTCTAAACCAAAAGTCCGATCCGAATAATTTAAAGTGGAATTTTCACGTGAAATATTAACAAAAAACATGTTCTCGTAATGTATTATTTGTTAAAATTTGATAACTTTGTTTAGTTTTCAAAGAAAAATAGGACAAAAATAAAACGTCAAATCGTATTTATTAAATAAAATAAAAGCTTTTAGAGTTACGCCTAGATTCACTTAATTGCATTAGGTATGCGATATAGTCATCATGACGACGACGACGTATACAATTTAATCTTTTATCTGTCTCTCACTCCTGATAGTTAAATACATATATCTTCCTGACGCATGATACAGGAAATAGAAAGCATAATATTGTATTGCGCAAATGGAAAGTGAAAGTGCTGTAGAAGTAAAAAGAGATGGCATGATATTATGTATGATGCAAACTTTCAAACTAACGCTGTCGTTTCATGTTGACCTGGTATTGAAATGTGAACTTCGGTTGGAATATAACCATAATATAAGTCACGGGTGAACGGAAGCAAAAACTTCGATAAGTTACTTGATTTTGTTTGGAAAAATTAAGATATGTAATAATTAGGATTGTTTCAGTTCAGGAAATTAATTTACATGATATGCGCCTTACAAATGAATAATATCGCTATTGAAATGTAATTAATATTCATTTTTCTATTATTCATTCATTTTATATATGTACATATATTTACACTAAAAATGGATTCGTTTGTGTTTAATTTATTTGATATATTTGTTAAGCAGTACGTTATGAGTGATATTTGTTATGCGTAACATAATAACGAAATTGATTCGTGATTAATTAATTGTATATAATAAATATTAAAACGAAATGACATGTTGGCAAAATTACTTGATTGATAGTGTCAACACGCTTTGGTGGATAACTCTCTGTAGCTGTAGCCGTTAGTGAAAACAAAACACTCTAATAAACATTCATACATCATTTATTATAAATATGGCTTTATTTTTTTCTCTGATTTTATTTAGGGACTTTTTAGCGCTGAATCTAAATGTCAGTCCCATCATTCCCATAATAAATATTCACCACTTACAATAATATTATCAACATTATTCACTTATTTTAACTTAAACTGGTAAAGCATTTTTGCTATATCCGAGTTAGGTACAGACGGTGCGCTTTGATAGATTCCCACATCCTTTAAATTTATATTAAAATGAGGCGTCAACTCCTGTCTCCTGTCAGCGTTTTGAGCACATTCAACTAGGAAATGATGTATATCATCCTCTACACCGCATTCATCACAGTTAGAAGAATTTAATTTCTTCATTAAAAAAATATATCTCACTCTGTATGGTCTTGTACCGCATATGGTACAAGACCTTACACTTCGATCTTTCGTCAAAATACTCTTTAAATCTTTTTAGACATTCTATTTTATATTTCATTAAAATTTCCGAATAATATGATCTTAAATTTATAGATATCCCTACCAATAGTGCTTGTTTTGCTAAAGAATCAGCCTTCTCGTTTGCCGTCTGTCCAATTTGAGAGGGAACCCATTGCAGTTTCAAAGACTTGCCACAAGATTGTATTTGAATTAATATATTTAGAATTTTGTAAGCTACTGATACACCCCTTTTACTCCTGACACAGCCTTCGAGATGAAGAATGGCACTTTTGCTATCCGAACAAATAACAATATTTTAATTATTAAGATTTATAGAGTAATATAGTGTCTCAAAAATAGCAATAAGTTCCGCAGTCATTACTGAAGTATAAGCATTTATTTTAAACATTTTGCCAGTGTTACAATTAGGGTCATATAAAGAGCAACCAACTTTTTTTTATCTTTAGAGCCGTTAGTATACAAATAGTACTATCCAGCATAACTTTGATGTAGTTCTTGAATAGTTTCCTGCCTTACAATGTTAATATCATAACTATTTTTGGGTCTTTTTATACAACTTAGGTAAGATTTACAAATATTTTTAATATCAATATTCGACACCCATGTATCGAGATTAAACATTTCTAAAGTGCTAGAGGAGCTAATATTTTCATATTTTGTTTTTAAATATGCAGCGGTTAATAAAGGTTTCTTTTTATTATTCCAATATATTATTTCACGTCGCCTCCGCGCGAGATGACCATGTCCAGAAATTGCTCGTGCAGAACTTCCATCGTAGCGTGTGCTGTGTGGCACGTAGCGCCGTCCTGTTGAAACCACATGTTGTCCAGATCCATATTCTCGATTTCAGGCCAAAAGAAGTTGATTATCATCGACCGGTATCGCTCACCATTGACGGTGACGGCCACACCATTATCGTTTTCGAAAAAATACGGACCAATCACGCCTCCGGCCCAAAATCCGCACCAAACAGTCACTTTCTGCGGGTGCATTGCCACTTGGTGAACCTCGTGTGGATTGGTCTCGTCCCAAATACGGCAATTTTGCTTGTTGACATAGCCATTCATCCAAAAATGCGCCTCGTCGCTGAAGATGATTTTTTTGCCAAAATCGGCGTCAACTTCCAACTGCTCTAATGCCCAGTCAGCGAACACACGGCGCTGTCTATGGTCATTAACCTTGAGCTCTTGGGTCAGCTGGATCTTGTACGGGTGCAGGCTCAAGTCACAACGCAAAATTCGCCAAGTTGTCGTCTGCGAAAGGCCGAGTTCCTGTGCGCGACGCGGAATTGACTGCCGCGGGTTTTCGAGGACACTGTCGCGCACAGCGGCGATATTCTCGGCAGATCTCGCGTTACGTTATAAAATTATTAAAAGAAATCAATTGGTATGATAGTAATTAAATATAATATTTTTAGAAACTGTTAAATATTCGAAGTAAAAATATAGGCACTTTGTTCAAAAAAGCTATCACAAGCACTTTTGAATTGTCATTTTACAATTTGAATTTTAATATAAAGCTACCACTGGTTCGACCATTAGATTATAACCTGGAAACGTCAAAAAACTTAATAATTACTCTTTATAAAAAAAATGTATAATTTAATAATCAATTACAATCATACTTATATATTCTGTATTAATATCAACGCTTAATAATTGCAAGCTATATGATAGAAGTATCATTTATATGATCCTGTACGGTATAATAAGCCTTACTAGCGGTGGAGCCTCGGCTTCGCCCGCATCTTTATTGAAAATTCAGTTAAACGGGATAAAATGGCCAAACAATGTGTCATATTTTAGCTATGAAAAGGTAACCAATATTGACAACACACGATGTTTCGTATTTATGATATTAGTGCGAATATTATTATTATTCTTTTCATTAAATAAAAATAGGAAATGCTGAATTATTGTTTTGCCTCCTATATGCAATATTAGATGTTCTACTTCCATTTGCCAGGACAACGATATCTTTGGCATAACTTACACGTGAACGTGCTACATACAGTTTCGCATGCATATAAAGCAGCAGCAAGTAATAGAAGGTCACTCTACTCCGAAAAATCAGAACACCGCGATTCAGATATTATATTTATCAAACCGCACCCCTATGGGCCAATGGCCGCAACATATATTAAAACAACAAAAATACGTACATTTTTATAACTTTTGATAGACTCAACCGATATCGATGAAATAAAGACTTGTTTTGGTTCTGGTAACTCGAAAATAGCCATATTAACTTTAAAAGAGACTTGAATCTCTATTCAACAAAATTAAATAATACTAACCGGCAAAGAACACAGTAATTACACTTTTCTATCAATTAAATTACATAAATATTAGGTCCTTACATATGAAATTGGCGTTTTGTACGGGAGGAATATAAAATTATTATTTTTTTTGTAAAATATATTTAATTAATCATAGTATGCACCGTTGTTATCTATGCACTTTTGCCATCTCATCTGATATCTGCATATATATAGATATCTGCCGTAATCGTTTGGCCAGATTTTAGAAAGCTGTAGTGAACGGCACTGGCGCTAGTCCACCAAACATTCACAAGTAAATTTTTCTGAGTCAATTTTCTGAGTCAATAGTCGAGCGCTTCCGATTATCATACAGTGTCCACTATTCATCACAAGTAATGATTCGATTTAAAATCCCTTCATTATTGCATCGATTGAACAAAGTAACACAGCAGTCGACGCGTGTTTGCAAGTTCGATTCACTCAATTCATGAGTTATCCATCGTTCAAGTTTTTTTACTTTCCCGATTTGCTTCAAGTGGATTAATACAGTTTTATCACTTACCCCGAAGCCTGCAGCTATCTCTGAAGTGCTTTGTGATGGATCCGCTTCCACAATAGACTTTAATTCTTCATTTTCCTCTTTGGTCGCCGGCCGTCCACGGGGTTGGTTCTGAAGGTCGAAATTTCCAGGACGTAAACGTTGAAACCAAAAACGTACCATGCTTTCTTTTGCGACACCAGCGCCGTACATATCATTAATCCTTCGAGCTGTTTCTGCAGCACTGGTGCCACGGTAGAACTCGTACTCGTAAATATACCGATATTTCATGTTTTCCATTGTGCGGTAATAAGCGACGCCAAAGAAAAAAATAATGAGGAAAAAACAAATGAATGACTGTTTTCAAAACTTAAATATTAAAGATCAAAGTGGTCAGTATGACAATACGCTAATATTATAGATTATATACAATTCAGGTAAATTAATAAATTTAAAATTTGTGAATTTTATTAGCATAATTAAAACTTGCTATATTATCTCATGCGTGTGCTTGTGTAGTAAAAAACTTGATGTGGTAAACTTATCTTTCTCGTTATCGAGAACGAATAAAATACCTTAGATTCGATTCTTTCAATAATTCTAATAAAATAGTGCTATTTTGTAAAAACTGAATTCGTATCACACTCAAAATTTTGAAAACCGCCTTTAGGCGACAAACAGTAGGGGCATAGCAAATTTTGACTACCCGAGGTTTATGAAATCCTAGTACTCAAGTTTGTCTGAATCAATCAATACTTGTAGTCATGCGCCCAACGTCTGTAAAACAATTACTCCCTCTATGTTGTGTTTACTTCAAGACTTTCAAGTGGTTGCGATACGAGAATGTTTACTAAACCAGAACGCCCTCGAAATGTGAGCATGAGAAGGAGGCTGTTGATGTTTTAGAGCTTAATCAAAGGCAATTATTTTCCACATAAAAAACTATACCGGCTCATTTGTCCACGTGTAGTTCAGTTCAGCTCATCGTCTAAAACTTTACAAAGTGCAAATTCGGCTCCACATGGAGTACTGCTCTCATCTCTGGACGGGAGCTACCTAGTACCAGCTTCTTCCCTTTGACCGCATTCAACGTATAGATCTATAGATCGAATTGACGACAAATTACTAACCGGCTCGATCCTTTGGATCTACCTAAAAAAGTCGGATGTCGGGTACTCTGCATCTTCTATCGCATATATAACGGGATAAAAATCGAAATAATTACTAAAAGTAAATTGGCAGTAAAGTACTTAAAGTGCCTTGTGGTGCCAGAATTAAATATATTCTAGATTATCTGTATTGTACAGATAATCTAGAATATTATAAGTGATATTCATGTAAATTCATAGAAGCATAAAGTGATAAATCTGAAGATTGTTTATTGTATATTTTTATTCTTTTATATGGACGTTACAAAGTATCTTTGTCTACAAGTCCAATGCATACAGATGATAAAATTAATGTTTTCTTTATACTTATATTACACTTAGTAGCATCACTGAAGGTCCGGGAATCTAAGTCCAATTTCAAGAACCATTTACTTAAGAATTTTCCAAGAACAAAAAAACGTACACATGCAAATATGTGTAATAGCAACCCTGACATGACTGACATACAACAAGAAAGAATCAAAAATAATAAGCCAGTGGTTCATTCAAAGTAAAATTCATAAATGCATGATGAAAATAAAAACACGAAGTTATATAACAAAAAGAAAATTAGTCAAAATAATTATGTACTTCTGATACGATATCGGTCACAGTGGCCAATCGCAAGAAATTTGTCTACTATGCAGGACATATTTTAGTGCATAAGTGTTTGCGCAAACGCAGAAACAGTATATGTTCCCTCACTCTCATAATACAATGAGACGTTAATCCGACACGACCGGAAAGAGTTGAGATGCAGGACCAACTTCCAGATTCCGGGCTGCTACTGAAATTTTTAGACAGAAACCCCATAACTTTTGTGTTGGCCTGACCTGGGGTTGGAACCCAGAATTTCGGGTTAAGCAGCCTTATGAAAAACAATCGTACTAAAAGATGATTTCAAAATGCATTTGGTATTTTTGTATCGTTTAAAGCATTTGATTTCAAAATGTATCGATAATCGTAATTTAATTATTTTAATATGTGACTAATATCAGCTGTTTCTTAAATTAGTACAGGTAATAGAAATGGTCTCAATTCCATATAAGCATAACAGTCACCGGTGAATGAAAACAAAGAAAATATTTTTTTATTTTTACACGCCTATTTAATTGATTAAGTTTCATTCGGAAAATTAATATACATATATGCTGTGCAAATAAAAAAGGAAAAATACAGCTATTTAAATGAATATAATGTTCGTTCCTATTTTTGTTAAATGTTTGACAATTCATATGCACACATAATTCATGTAATTCATAATATGTATTTATTTAAGAAAATGTACACGAGTAATAAAAAATTATAAATGGATTTGTTTTTTCAAAAGTTTTTTTTAAATGATATTTGTAACGCGTAACATAATAACAAAATAGATCTATATAATTTATTGTATATATTATTATTTTTTTGCGATATTACATACATTCCTTTCCATTGATTTTTCTTATAATGCTCTGAATTTAAATATCGTTCAATAATTCTAGCACAACAGTTAAAAGTAGTAACGGGCATAATAAAAGAATGATTTCATAACATACTTGTATTTTAATTATAACAAATAAAAGAGAATGATATCAAATACGGCTACCCTGCCAGGAATCGAACCTGGAATCTAATGATTGCGCAATAAAACGTGTTATCCGTTACACCGAAGGGTCATATGACCAGCGTGTAAAAATAAGACATAGTATCCATATGATTAACTTTATTACCTTAAGATTTTAGTAATATTAAACAATAATATCCTTCTATTAAGAAGCTGCGTCTTCACAACGAGAAAACAAGCAACTTCCGTAGTATTAATACACTTTGGTGATAATTATTACTAATCGATGTTTGATTTGATTTTTATTTATAGAGCTTCATGTTGATAAATACTGCTAAAACTTTCCTTTTTGTATCACGCATCATGAAATTTCAGAATATGCGATAATTGATGTATATACTGGTATATATTGAAAATTGAAAGCCAAAGTCCTTACATTTAGATGTTTGCACCACCTGTAGCATTAAAAAGAAATAGCATCATATTATGATTAAAACTTTCAAACTAACGCTATCTTTTTATGTTACCCTGGTGTGGAAACGTGAACTTCGGTTAGAAGTATAACCATAATATAAATTCAAAATTGAACGAAAACAATGTAAACAAAAACTTGTATGCACTTAATAACGTAACATTTTGTTTGGAAAAACACAGACACTCTTATGTAATTGATTATGAAAAGGTCATACATCGATTTATTATAAACTAGCTGTGTCCCGCGGCTTCACCCGCGTATAATTAATAAAAATATAATAAATTATTTTATTACTATAATAACACACACACACATAGATACTGGTAAAGAAATACGTAATTTACGATTTGAAATTAATTTTCATAAGATACCGTAGGGTTTACCGATCTTATATAAAATCTATCATTTGTGCCATCACATGTTCTTTGTGTGTACCAATTTTCATCAAGATTGGTCAAGCCGTTCTTTAGTTATAAGAAGACATACAGACAGACAGACGGACAGACAGACAAAAATGAAAAAAAATAGCAAAATGTGAATCACTGCATCATAAAACGATTATTTATCACAAAATTTGGTGAAAAAAGAAAATGTACAGATAGAGCCAATAGATTTATATAGTAGTATGATAATCATCAACTTAAAAATAATAAAAAAACCCTTACTAAATTTTTTCTTACCAGAATGACATTTCATGCCTCTTACTTTAAAATGACAGGCATCCAAACAAACATTTATCCAACGGTTACTAAGGCAACTATTACTGATGTTTTGTATGGGCTTCTCCTACATATAAAGAGAATGATAAACTATGAGTTGAATGAGTTGAAGAAAATCCGTTCTTAGCTGATCTCTACTCGGCGAAAGGAATATTCCTACCAAATTTCAAGTCTCTACGCCTTATGGTTCCAGAGATATCGTGATGAGTCAATATATCGGTGGAAATCTCTTATATATATATAGATAGGGCTTTGATTTTGAGTTAACTTCGCAGATCATAATATTATGCGAGTCGCATACCTGATGACCTTGTTATTCAAACCTTGTCCTTGAATATGAGTTAACACCTCAATGCAAGTTAACACGAAAACGACCCCGCTAATTATAAATATAATGAGCGAATTTTGTGTAACTAGCAGTGCAACGTTTAAATCTTGGTCATGACTTGACCAAGCCACCAAGATTATGACACACAGTTTTCTTTAATGACGTAAAGGCGTGTAAAACTTCTTTCTTTCTTTTTTGAGATAAATTATTTGTCATTATTTATACATATAATAAAATGTAACTGATCACTGTTTGTACATGGAAGATATTTGAGTAAAACTATTATAGGGGTCTTTATCAATACAATAGAACCTACAGCAATGATTGTTAGAATTTTTGTCTGTTTGTCTGTGCGTTTGTGCGCTCTAATCTTATCTATCTATCTATCATCGGCTTATAAATAAAAAAGCTATGTCAAAAATGTTATAAAATAATTGTTGAATTGGCTGAAACTTTAGCTACCTACCTATAAATGATAGTCTGTAAAATGATGATGATTGAAAGTTTATAGGAACAAAACAAAGTTACAAAATGGACAGTTTCAGTATTCAGTAATTCTTCCATTCTAAGCTCAGATCTATATGATCAATCATATTAACCAGGGTTCAGCAGACGCTATTATGCAGGCAGACGTCGGCTATGTCTGAAATATCTTTGAAGGTTACCTCATATAACCTTTTGTGTGGTAATTAAATTTGTTATAAAATAATGCATTATTTGCAAAGGCGTCTAAATACACATGGCATTAATTATTGTGAAAGATTTTGAAATAAGATCATAGAAAGGTCTTTAAAAAGAGGAGAAGAGGCCTTAGCCCAGCAGTGGGACATTCACATTACTGTACACAAGGCGATTATTTGCACATCTAAATGAAGCTATGAGATAAAATAGCGAGCTTTCTGTTAGACTTTTGGAAGCAATTCGATGTTTTAGATGCTGTAAGAATTATTGGACAATCTTGGAATGAGATTTCACAAGAAACTTTATTACGATGGTATAATTGCAGAAGTGGTAGAAATTGCCAATCAATTAAATTTAGAGGTGAACGATGACAATCAAGGACTAAGTATTGACGAGCTTATAGAAATGCGTGAGCATGAAGACATTGAACTAACTGATTTGTTAGACCCAATTTAATCGGTAAATCAAATAACGATTCAAGGCCTCAGTAAAATTAAAAAGGGATTACAAATTTTAGAAAAAAATAATTCCTATGAAGACCGTGTCGCGCGTTCTACTACAAAACAGAAAATAAAAATGTTACTGGCATGCTACGAGGAAATTTTACATGAGAAAAAGAAAAACTTAACTCGTCAAGCGACATTGTTAGAATATATGAAGCCTTCGACATCAAAATAACTTCGGTTTACGTTGTTAAATTGTTTTCATTATCTAACATTTTATTAAACATGTTTCATCTAAATTATTGTTTTCTTTAGAATCTGGTCCCGATTACTCAAACTTTATACGTATTTATATGCAAAGTTGAACCCCGATTTATGCGAATTCGACTTACACGTCTATCGCGAAAGTCCGGGGTATTACTGTATTTCTAATAGGCAGTTGAGTAGGTTATTTCATAGAGGTGTGTAAATTTTTTGCTTCAAATTAATAAACAACAGTATTCAAATATAGTACTTATTGGATTTCATAAAAGAACTAATACTGCGCAAAAATCACGTGATTAGGTAATCCATTTCGACCTGTGCTTTAAACCTGCTTGCGCTACACCTCACCCCCGCAAGAACAAGTCAGCTGCATTTTTTCGACTCGGTAAACACAGCCAAGTGACTCGTTCAAGTTCATTTTAAATAACTGTGATGCGAATTATATAGTCGCTAGAACTTTACTATATCCTATATAAACTAAAATGACTAATCGCTGTGGCTCTTGTTCATAGTAATTTAGCTTTTTTCGAACGATGTTCTTTTACTCGGCTTACAGTAGAGTGAAATGACAGTGGCCCAAGGTTATATCAACTAACGAAATATCGTTCATACCGGGCCTACCAAACGCTACAAAATGCGATGCGTTGGGCGTTCCAATTCAGTACTGCGCGAGCGCTCTGGAGGTAGACCTACGCCGAATTTTTGAGCGTACCAGGCCTACCATTGTATTATTAATTAAGTTAAATACTTATATATAAGCAAACTCAATCAAAATAATAAATTTGATTTAATGCTTACCTTACATTCTAAAAATACAAAAATAAAAATATGAAGGCAATACAACACCATATAAGGACCAATAGCACTACGGCTTACGAGCCGCACGCAAGTCCCATGTTCGAACCTTGGGCTATTATCACAATTCCCATCATAAACTTTTCTAGTATATTTTAGCCTTTAAGCTCAATGGATCAAAAAAATTTACTCTAAACTCCATAATTTTAAATAAGTATATTCATATCACGTTTTTATTTTAATATGAAAGGAAATAGAACTGCAGCGAAATCAATACATAGGGCTGGTTTCATGATAAATATGGACTTACAAGAGGCCTATCTATACTAAACTAAAATCTATACTAAAATCACATCGTAAATAACATCATTTTCAATTAGGTGGGTATTTGTATGAAATTAATGCCGTGCCATATGGCTTATCTGTACCAAGAGTCTTTAACTATTTACATAACGAGAGATATAAGACAGTTATATATATAATCACATATTATTTTAGGTTATCCGTACGTAGAATGCCAGACAACGTCAACTAAACACTTTAAAGTAACTTCAGTTTCAGTTCTTGTCTTTCTTATCAATTTTGACAAAAGTAATCTTAGGCCAGTACGGGTTTTTAAGTTCTTAGATTCTGTTTATGACATGGCAAAAACAAAGCTAATTTAACCAAATGAAAAACGTAGTGGAATTTTACAATTAGTTAATAAATTTATTTTATTGCGAAAATGTTCTTTTAGAGAACTATTAAAGATTATCGGAGTACTTAATGCTGCTTGTCTAGTCAAATACGGTTGGTTATATACAAGGATTCTCGAACGCCAGAAACATTTATCACTTAAAATATATGAAAGATTTTGAAGCGAAAATCAAAGTAACTGACCAAAATTGTATCTATATTCTTAAGATCTGATACAATTTTTAAGTTGGAAAAAGTTGAGAAATCCTCATTTCACCTTTATCGTTTAGAATTATTAGCTGTTTTTCTAGGATTAAAATTTTTTGCTAGTTAGTAGTAATAATGGTAGTGCAAATTTCAATTGCTAGATATTGATAAGACTTGAAAATTTAATAGCCTTATGTTATATTTATCCACCAAGAATTGTACGAATGTAATGATTGTAAGACATGATTATTATATCTACGCATGAGTTTAGTATATTGACTGCCTTGTTGGTCTAGTGGCTAGATATAAGGTCGCAGACCCGGTGGTCCTGGGTCCATTTTCAAGGCCGGGCCAATATAAAGTTATTGAGTTTTCTGTCAGAAAATTCTCAGTAACAGCCCGGAGTCTGGAAGTTGGAAGTGTGTACTGTCCCGTGTCTCGGAAAGCACGTAAAGCCGTTGGTCCTGCGCCTGAACTCTTTCCGGTCGTGTCGGATTGCCGTCCCATCGGGTTATGAGAGCTAGGGAAGAGAGAGTGCACGTGTGTCTGCGCACACACTTGTGCACTATAATATCTTCTGCGCAGTTGGCTAATCTCTATTGAGATTGGCCGCCGTGGCCGATATCGGTCTGGAGGACATTGACACTGAAAAATAAATTTGATCGTTACATTTGAGGGTTTCAACCTCTAATTAGATTTAATAAAATAAGGTAACTTTTTCTCCATTAAATTTCAGTAAAAAAGCGGACCAATAACAATGATAAACTTGAAGTCGCTATTTGAAAGCAAAATTATGAAAACGAAACCAGATAATCAATAAATAGGCCAATGTCAACGCAGGACAATGACTCCCTGAATGTAGGGTAGGTTGGGGTGAATTCGTATTATTTCTTTTATTTTTTATTGAACTTGAAATAAGCTTGAAGCTCATGATATTGATCTCCGAAATTAAGTCCGTTGAAGTAAGTTCAATATTAAAAATTGGTATTGACAGTTTATCTAATGGTAAATTAAAAATACTTTTGAGAATTTTTTAAATCCATTTCAATTAAGCTTAGATGATAATTGCCTTTATAAAATTGGTAATGGTACAGTAGCTTCTAGCGCAGTACAAGAGTACTTCTTTTTTTGTAAATCAGTAAAAATTTGAAAGAAAAGCTTATTTCTGAATGTTCAAGAAACGGAGGGAGATTCGAAAAAAAAATAATGGGTAAAAATAATGATTTTTGCTTCAAATAAAATAAGAAAACAATCAAAGTTGATAATAAAGTTCACGAAATCCGTGTTCAGCGTAATTTATTAGGTCGCCTATTAGCTCTATCAATGCAATTTAAAATCGATGTAGAAGAAACATTGTCATACCCCATTACAATCGTTCCGATGTAACTTTGTCATGAAGATGGAGTTATCCATAAAACTGAAAAGTCAGCAATGATTGAAGCTTTACAAGCAAATACCCCTAATGACGAAATACCAGCACGGTTCGATGCTGCTATTTTTGATGGGTTTTACTTTCTTCATACAATGAAAAATATTCCAAAAACATTTGGTAATATTTCTAAAAAAATTATGTCCATTTTAACGGAAACACATGCTCACCGAGTAGATATAATTTTCGATCAGTATTTTTTGCCGTGTATTAAATATTATGAACGAAGTCAACGCCACGAAGTACGTAATATACAACATTTGATTACTGGTCCAGAACAACTCAGACCTGTTGATTTTATTAAAGAACTCCGTAACATAGAATTCAAAGAAGCTTTTGTAGCTTATTTAATTACACACTGGAGCACAAGTGAAATGGCTGAAATTATTGACAAAAAATGTCATATTTATAGTGTTCATAACAACTGTGTGATCTTCAATATCAATGATAATTTATCGTGCCAGCATCACGAAGAAGCTGATACGAAAATAATATATCACATATGCCAAATGGATGACGATGTATCCAATGTTATAATAAAAGCGTCTGACACAGACATTTTAATAATAATGCTTGGAAACATGGACCACCCCTGCAATCATAATTTAAAAATCTACATGGAATATGGCAAGATGAATTAAAAATGGATTATAATTTAATAATGACACATAAAATTAGGACCCCTTTTATGTCAAAGTTTAGCTGGCTTCCACCCAATAACCGGGTGTGATTTTAATCCATGTTTTTTAAGAAGAGGAAAAAAAACCCTTATCGATTATTACAAAAACATATTTGATTTCAGAAGGCATTTGTGGTATTAGGAAATGCTGAAATAATAAAGAGAAAAGATGAGGCTTTTCCAATACTTGAAAAGTTTGTCTGTCAAATGTACGGGATGAGATCTGCAAATTTAAATGAAGCACGTTATGAAAAGTTTCTCACCACATATAAAATAAGTGGTATTGAGGTGTTTATGAAAAATCTGATTAGTTCTGATGCCTCAAATTTACCTCCATGCCAACGGGAACTACAACAACAATTATTGCGATTTCTATATATGTATTACAAATATCTGGCAAAATAGTCACTTAAAAGTGCCAACGGTTCTTAAACCTGAAGATAATGGTTGGAACTTAATCGATGGAAACTATGTTTTTAACTGGTTTGAGGGAAATACAGTTCCTTCTTCTATCTACGAAATATTATTACAACATCCTACTGATAGTGCTGAGAATGAGTCAAGTAAAACTGAATAACACATTAAAGTTAATACATAACTTTTTCATTTCATAAAAATATATGGAATTCTATATAAATGAGCACAAGATCCGAGATGTTATGTTATTATTAATATATTAAATATTTGTTTCTTTTTATATGATGAAATCAGCAATGAAGAATCATATGATGATGAAGAAAGTAATGATAACATATCAGATTATGATGCAGATTAATTTAAAAACATTTTGTACATTTTATCATAACTAATAAAATATATTTGCATCAATGATATGAGTTTTCACGCCTTTTACTTGAGCTCCCATGGCATCTTACTCCTCACATGTCAAGGACTTATACTAGCCAGAACCGCCCGTCATTATACCTACTTACTTTAAATCGCTTAGAGAAACATATATATAAATTTCAACTTTACAGAATATCTTTCGGTTCATCTGACCGGTACTTGTGCTCATCGAAAACGCCTGTCAATTTTTTTTAAAACTTTACAAAGAATGTAATGAACAAAATCGTATTTTAAAATATGATCTCAATGTTATAATTTAATAAGTAGTAAATTTGGGTAATGTATAAGTGGGAATAGAAAACGACGATAATATTGTACTTTCTATGATGATACGTGTCTTTCATATATTATATTTGCACCTCCTCTTCGCGTTTATGGAGCTCCAGTATTTGTGCATCGTAGTTTGAGGCCGTTGCACTCGGATGGTCATTCACGTAAATCGTTATCTTAAAGTTATTGATTTTATTATTTTTTCATCTTTAACATTATGTCATTAAAAATATATTAAAAACTGCAACTGCTTAAAATAATATAATTTTATTAAAAAACAATTATGTTTTTCACAATTACTTACTTACATTTCAGAGCGTATTTCCATCGTTAGCAAAATAATTTATTAATATAAGTTTTCTCATTTCTCAATCTGTTAGGTAAATATAAAATATTATTTAATAAGGAACATTTTAATAAACACAATTTAAAGTATCAATAATACGTTTGTCCTTAATGCGTTCCTAAACTATTCACCCAACTGTAATAAAATTTGATTATTCTTTCATTTGTGAAAAAAGGCGTTAAAATACTAAATATTTATATTATATCATTTATTTACTGCTAATTGGATCAAGCTTAAGAATTATAATTTAAGTTTTCCTCACATTAATGACTATAAGTAATTTAGAATACTAAACTGACAAATAAAAAAAGTAGAAACAAAGTTTTGTTGCTATTTTTTTTTTTACTTAAGGTGAAGTGTTTAAGGCACCTATTCATATTTAAAGAATATATGGCGCGAACCTTCATTTTCGACTGGTTAGTCAGAAACAAATGAAGTAAATTAAATTAAATGCTAAGCTAGGAAAACACGTGAAGTAGTTATCGTAATATCGGGGAGACTGTAATTCACGATGTTGATGATATTGCACACGGATTGAATCGTGTACCGCGCAATCGCAGATGCATCGTATGAATAGGAAGACTTACAGCCCGTTAACATATAGCGTTAATAAAGGATGGAAAACGCGTTGCATTGTCGTTACTCCAGACTGGTTATGTTTTCCTAGTGTTCAGAATGCACCCGGTTATACATTGTTGTATAGGTAACAAACTGCACCGGCCGCTGAACTGCATTATTTGCAGTCGTGTATCCAGTTGCATTCTCGTAGCGAATGTCAATCTGAAACATTACTCTTAACCGAGTTCAAAAAAGAAAGGAATCTCTGAACTCCGTCACTTATGAACAGATTTGGAAAATTTTTGTTTGAAAGGGTTGGGCATACTTTCCGTTTGACCCTATTTTTTTAAAGAAAAATTACATAGAATCTTTACTCAATCATAAATCATTAAAGAATATTTTTATGGGCTCGTAATTTATTTTGAGTCGGCTTCGATTTTTAAACAGATACATTTTCATATAATTACTATAATATATTCACTTTATTTTGTGAGCTCAACGTAATTTTTTATTATGTTTCTTCTATTGCTATTTATTTAATTTACTATTTACACACTACATAAGGTCTAAATACCGTCTCAATGTAAAATTTTATTTATTATTTTGGACAAATATTTTATAGTACCTATATTGATTTAGAAGATGAATTGAAAACTTATTCTATCTATTGCAACAACTGTAAGGTTGCATAAATGCAAATGAATAATTTTATATTTTTTTATATTCATAAAATGACTAGCTTCCGCCCGCGGCTACGTCTGTGTGAGAAGAGGAGGATAAGTAGTTTATGTGCTAAGTCTGGGTATAAGCTATTTCCTTTCCAAATTTCACACTAACCCTACATTCATACTAATAATTAAGAATTTTTTGTGTGAAAGGAGTAACAAAAATCACGTTTTTAATTATTTTGTCAGTTTTCGATATTATTCACGGATTGATTATAAGTTATTTAGAGCTATAGTATTTAGTTATTAGTAGTATATAGTTTTTAAAGATCCTTTATTGAATTGGGTATGCGATATAGTCATGGTCATGTAAGGATATTAATATTTTATTTTCTACTTCTTGGTATGGCTTTGGGTGAGCCTGTCTGGGTAGGTACCACCCACTCCTCAGATATCCTGCTGTGTTACAGTTTGAAGGGTGAGCGAGCTAGTGTGACAGACAGACAAGGGATATAACATCTTCGTCCCCAAGATTAGTAGCGCGTTGCCGATTTACGGAATGGTTAATATTTCGTACATCGCCAATATCTGTGGGCGATGGTGACCACTTACTAACAGATGGCTCATTTGCTCCTCCTAGCCCTTGTATCTTCCTGATGCACTCGATACAGGAAAATAAATATTGTATTACGCAAATCAAAAGTGAAAGTTCTTGTTTTGCTTGTCTGCACCAAACTTTCAAACTAACTCTTCGTCGTTTCATGTTTCCCTGGTATTGAAATGTGAACTTCAGTTGGAAATATAGCCGTAATAGTCGCCAATGAACGAAAATAAAAACTTTATTAAGATTTTGTTTGGAAAAATACAGACAAGCAAATTAATATACATAAATATGTGCTGTGCAAATGAAAAAATAAAAATATTTCTAATCAAATTAAATTAATGTTTTTATATTTGTTAAATGTTTGATAATTCATAACTACAGCTAATTAAGAAAAATATACACAACAAGCGAACAATAATAAATGAATTCGTTTGTTTTTTCAAACGTCATTTACAAATATTATAATTTTGTACGTTTTTAACAATACGACAATATACATAATATTTGTTATACGTAACATTATAACAAAATCGATGCGTATAATTAATTGTATAAATATAATAGTGAGGAAAAAGGAAATGGATTCCTTGATTGATTCTGATTTACAAAAGAACATCAGTTAAATAAATAACGGACAGAAAGGATAAATAATTTTATAACACAATAATTATTTAAACATAAGCAATCCCGCCAGGATTCGAACCTGGATTCTTCTGGTCCATAGTCAGACGCGTTATCCGTTGCGCCCGGGGCCATTCTATTAAGTTGTAAAACTAAGATAAAGTTTCCATATTTTGAGTTGAGTTTCTTAAAATTTTAGTAATTTTAAACAATAATATCGTTTCTATTATGAAGCCGCATCTCCACAAGGGGAAAATAGGAAAATCTTATTGTCCACACTCGCTTCGGTGAAAAATTTTCTCCAGCTGTAGTGAAATCTTTAAAAAATTATAAATCAATTAATATGAAAATGTAATTGAATATAAGTTAATTTCTACAAATATGTAAATCAATAAACCTGATAATAACATGACCTTGTTATTTAACCTTGTCCTCGAACATGAGATGGCACCGCAATGCAAGTGTAAGAAATAAAAATACATACAATACATGTATTAGTAATTGCATTGTTTGTATCTGCTATATTCAAATTTCTTTGCTTTGATGCAGTTCTAGTACTTGTGGTAGTAGTTTGAAGTTGTTGCACGTACCAGCGCCGTAGACCAATTCCACCCCATCAAAGAGACGTAGGTCAATAAATGATTCAAAAACTGTGAGCTATCCAATTAATACTTGTGTGAAGACAAGCACTTCACAAATTAACTTCATTTCTAGTGGCATACATCATCATTACTCGGTGTTAGAGCTTTGTGCGAGCTCGTCTGGGTAGGTACCACGCACTCAATAGATATTCTACCGTAAAACAGCAGTATTTTGTATTATTGTGTTCCGGTTTGAAAGGTGAGTGAGCCATTGTAATTACAGGCACAAGGGACATAGCAACTTACTTCCCAAGATTAGTGACGCATTGGCGATGTAAGCGAAGGTTAACATTTCTTACAATGAAATTTTCAATGGGCGTTGGTGACCACTTACCCTCAGGTGGTTCATATGCTCGTCCTATACAATAAAAAAAATGTCTGTTTGTCTATGCGTTTGTGCACGCTAAACGGATTTGAGTGCGGTTTTCACTTATGTTTTGTCGCTAACTTCACTTAAAATTGTGTTTGTGTTCGAACATGTATTCGAGAAAAAATCTATAAAATAACTGTTTCCTATAAATGATAGTCTGTAAAATGAAGATGATTGCAAGTTTAAAGCAACAAAACAAAGTAAAAAAATGGTCAATTTCAGAGATTAAGATACTACCAAAGTAAGTTGAGCTCAGATCTATATGATCAATCATATTAAATAGGGTTTAAAAGGACACAACTTCCTGTGTAGGTATCGCTTGCAGTCACAATAAATAAAGTACAGGGAAAGACATTCAAGTACGTCGGAATAGATTTAGGGATATTTTTCTCATGGCCAATTGTATATTGCCCTATCAGCAAAAACCAATAAATACTAATAACCCACCAAAATAAAACTAAAAATGTATATACTAACATATTTATTATAAGTAGTGATTCTTGAGAATCACATTCGTGAGGGCACAGCGAGTTATAACATTAAATGTGCCCTGTTTAATAGTGGCAATAGTAGGAAGTACAGAACAAATTCTAAGTAAATAGTATTAATGTTGAAAATATGTATACGTATTAATATTTTACTTGTCACTGGTTCCTCCTTTTTACCCCTGTAATGTTCAAAAGAGATGGCTTGATATGATGAAAACTTTTGAACTAATTCTATCGTTTCATGTTACTCTGGTATCGAAACGTGAACTTCGGTAAGAAATATAATAAAAATATAGACACGACAGAACTTCAACCAAACTAAAGAAAGAGTGTGTTTAATTTTGTATAATATTATTATAATCTCCTCAAAATAAAACAGGAAAAATATCACCATTAAAACAAAATTAGTATTTAATTTTACATTTGTTACATGTTTGATATAATTTTAATTTGCTTATTTAAATATAGTCAAAAATCTACCACTGACACGGACATATTATTTTTTTTTAAATGAATTGGAGGAGCTGGTTTTAATAATTTAATTTCCAAGGTGTAGTAATATAATTCATTAGTTTTGTTAGACTTAAAATAACCTGAGAATGCGGCAAGCTTTCTTTGTTGCTTTTTAAAATTTTACTATTAAATTATTTCTTTTAAGACAGAGATATTGAAAAAAATTATAATCAAATAAGTCATAACTAAGTACCTGAAAGCGTCAAGAGACCAGCAAGCACTCGTTCGCAAAACAGTTCATGCTATTTATAAATTGTGTAGATTTGGAATTTGCAGGACAAACAATTGCAAGTACAACACTTCATTCAACGCGATCACAATGATCAACTAACTTAAGGCAAAACGGCGTCCCTACCCGCTAGCAACGGTGCAATATGAATATATAAATGATTACAATCAATTGAGCGCACGTGCGTCAGCTCCTTCCTATTCATCGCGTATTAATAATACAAATGTTAAATGCGTTCCGGCATCACTCACATGACCGGTTTTGTTACCGCCCGAGTTAGTAGGTACCATTAACATATGATTTTCGTAAGAAAATAATGCGTCGACTTACTAGACAGCGAAAGGCAACAAAATTATTTACAACCAAGATTACAGTAACAGCCTGTGAATGTCCCACTGCTGGGCTAAGGCCTACTCTCCTCTTTTGAGGAGAAGATTTGGAGCTTATTCCACCACATTGCTCCAATGCGGGTTGGTGGAATACACATGTGGCAGAATTTCAGTGAAATTAGACACATGCAGGTTTCCTCACGATTTTTTGCTTCACCGTCAAGTGCGAGATGAATTATAATCACAAATTAAGCACATAAAATCAGTGGTGCTTGCCCGAGTTTGAACCCACGATCATCGGTTAAGATTCACGCTTTATTACTACTGAGCCATCTTCTTACCAATCAAGATTGACCAATTTATATTAATACACCAATTATTATAAACTCCACTAAAAATACAAGGTATCGGAAATTTGTAAGCGATGGTTAACATTTCTTACAATGCCATTGTCTATGGGCGTTGGTGACCACTTACCATCAGGTGGCCCATATGGTCCTCAGCCTACATATGCAATAAAAAAAAATTAAAACCGTTCAAAATCCGTTGCATACCAGGAATTTATTTATTAGATTTATACTAAAACATAAATATATAAAATCTAAACATACCTTATAATTAATTATTATAATATTAAGTAAATACATCTTGAATTTAATACTAAAGTTCAAAGTACACAGGGCTTATACTGATTTTCAGGGATACACTATTTTCTTTAGAGTTGAAAGAATATATTGTTATAAAAAAATAGTAACATTCCCATACATATCAAAGTTATTTCAAAAAAATATTGTAAACCATAAGTAAACTGATCATAATTAATTTAATTAAAATCAATAAAGACTTTCTTGTTTCTATAAGAAATGTTTCTCGTATTTAAATGGTAATATATCAAAATTTGCTAAATTTATTGTCTAATTTGGTCTAAAACTTCAATTTCTTTATATATATATGTCGTATTATATATGTTATTTAAAATACATTAAACTCTTTAATTATTTTATTTTATATATTTTTATATGAATATATGAATTTGTTATAAGTAGTTATAAGTTGTTTTTTAAATCAGTCGCAATACAAATTCTGTAGAGAGAACACATCGTTTCATTTATAACAAACCCTGCAAGCTACAATCAACTTTAACTGCATTAACAAAATTGGTTAAGCCACCTCTTTGTGTAACATATTATAAGATCAAAATAAATAGTTAACTAAAAGTTTTGACACTCATTTATATTATTTTGTATATGTAATTATTAAAATGAGTAGATTTGTAATTGTCAGCTGTTTATTAACCATTTTTTTTGTTACGTAGAAAATGTGTACATAATTAATTTAAATGACTGATATCTTGCATCAATAAAATTATTTTGTAACTTATTTTGGTATTCAGATTAACTGATAATAATTTATAAATGATTTTATACAAAAAAGTTGAAAGGCACGATCTATACTTTATTCAATAATGCCTTTTGATTCCATAAAGACACACTACTCGTGAGTTTGATATTTTTAGTGAACGATTTCCATAGTGATTTCCTTAAGGATAATTTATGTGAAAATGAACAAAAAAATTTATTTAAGTAATAATATGTAATACAGTGAAATTAAAACCATTTCATGCTGGCACAAAGAAATTGAATTCAGTACAATTGTCCAAAATAAAATGGATATTCCCCGTGGTTTAAATTAATGCTACAAGAATCGATTTAATATGAGAGTGCAAAGTAAGTTACAGCTTCATCTTTTATCAGTTTTAAGCCGTAAATTAATTTTTACAATTCAGAATTTATTGCATATTTTAATACTTTTAGTAATGATGTAATTAATATTAATTGTTGATTATATAATTTAAATAAATTCTATATTGCTTTTCTGTAAAACAAATGAATACGATAAATATACAATTAAATACAAGGTAATCTTATTATTGAGCTAGTACGATATAGTTATACATTTGTTCACAATAAAGAGCGAGCGACGAGAAACGAGAGGGGGACATACGGGGCAAATGTTTGGAGCGTCTGCCGCTAGATGCCACTACTCATCTTTTAAATCGCGCTATAGTTTGTCTCAAAAATTTACTACATAAGCCTCGTACATTGAGTTTGGCGATCAGTTGTAATAGGAGCTGGTTTACACAACGCTCACCTAAAATGTCTTAAAGTCTCTCGTATAACTTTTGACATATCAGCTCAGAAAAAAGGTGCTGATGTTTTGAGAGTCATGCTTGAGATTTTAAGACAATTTTTGAGTGCGTTGTGTAGATTAATTTTTGTTACAATTACATAAAATACCGTTTACTTACTCGAGTCCGTGCTCATATAGCTTTGTGTATTCATAAGGCTTTATGAGCGCGTGCTTGATATAAGTATGCTTTTAACAACACATAGGTGTTACAATATGTCATTTATCAAGATAAGAGTATAATAACCAATAAAAATGTTATAAAGCCGCCGCGTAGGACAACGTCATGCACTCCTTTGGGATGACAAATTTTGATTCCTTCTTTATGGTAAGCCTAGAGGAGTTAGATCATAAATTGGTACACAATAATGTTCATATTGGTTTCAAAACATTTAATTGATGTTCATCATTTTTATTTAATAATATTAAATGTTGACAAATATTGTATAAACTACTAAAAAATAAATAAGTCCCTTGCGACAATTGGCATGTGGCATTGGTTCCATTCAATTATATACTCAATTATGAAATTTTGCTCAGATAAATTAATTTTCGGATATAAACCCTTCACACCGAACTCCGGATACGAAACGGTTCCGGTATTAGTATACCGGAGCTAACTTATTGTGACTAAATCCGAATGCTATAACATAAATTCATAAATTACCCGAATTAAAAGCATTAAGCAATATTTTCAAATCTGAGGTATACTCCAAACTTGTCAATGACTCGCGTGAATACTTCAATGCAGAATGAATTTACTGACTATAAAGTTTCAGTCTTAAATAGTTTTTAAAACTCAGGAAGGCCTTATCCTCTATTTGCAAAGGGTCATTAAAAATAAAAAGGGTTCACAAAAACAAAATTCACACTTCTTACATAATATAGTAATTAAGGTCTAGAACAATACTTCTTCGAACTTTTTCAGAACTTAACTACTGTACAACTAGATCTTATCAAGCAATATCCTTCTAACTCCAATAAATACTTTAAAAGTATAGGCAACATAAAAAATGTATTTGTTGATTTTCAACTTTCAAATAGTATTACACGATACAAAAAAATTCTGCTCATTAAATCTAATCATTAAATCTTAAAGAAGTATATACGATGAGCATGGTTTTGTAATATAGCTAAGATAATGAAAAAATATATATTAAATTACGACGCCGACATTATAATATTTTAAACAAACAAAGAAATGAAAGATCAAGGTCAAAAATTAACTACAATTTTTAACCGAGTAAATTATATTACTAAATATATCTATCCGGAATAGTTTTAATAGTAAAATATATTTGAAAACACATGATAAGATTTTCTTAAGACATTTTCATTTTTATAATTTTTAATATGCATATAAATTATATTTGAAATATGTTTGTTATGAAATATTACATGTATGCCTTAACCGCGCCATCCCATTACATAGCTTGGAACCTTGATGTGAGCGTTGGATCTGTAATGCGTTGTTATGTAGGAATTCGTTTACATTTTTCAATTTAACGCGGGTGTCGCTGTTACAGACTTATTAGATTAAATAAATGAAAGCAGCCTATTATTTTTTGTAATAAGAATGTTTCCTCGGAAACATTCCATATACGATTAAATTCGACATTTAATCCTTACTTAAATCCGACTGAAACCCTACTCCGTATAACAGTATCGTTACATATTATGTTCCGTTTACCCAGAATGATGAATCAGACATTATCAAGTAGCAATATACAGTCGATCACAAATATAAGTACCGATGATTATTTTAAATTCCTAATATCTGCCAGTAAGTAAAGAAATATCACTTTAGATTTAGTCGAATCTCACCAACACTCTATCTAACAATGCAAAAAAATAAGTCTTTATAAATTTTATAAATAAAACTTTCTACGCCAAAATTTATAATTACTGACATATTCCGTAATACTTAAATATTTATACATGAACATACCAGAATTTGAATTCATACACATTTTTGTAAATAATAAAAAAACTTTCATTTTAATTAAACTAAAAGTCAGGTCCCTTAATGTCAGCGTCTCCGATGTTCGACATTTTAAACATCAGCCTCAGAGGCAGACATGAGTTTTTTACAAATTCAAAGCACAGCCGCTACCGTCGTGGCATCGCGGTTCGGTTAGGTTTAGGGCAATATTATCACTCTTAATAATATTTGCCACAAGACAAAATCGTATATAAGTTTTGCTTTCCAGCTCTTTAGCTATCTTTAGAAACACAGTAACTTCATTGAAACTGATAATAAATAAATATATAAATTAAATATATTGATAATGTAACTATAAATAATATAATAAAACTAATAGCAAGTTGAACCAGTCCAATTTTATTATTAATATTTTTAATTCGTGTACTCATTCGTGTATGTTTATTATTTTCAATTAGATATGGTATTACTTATCCGTTGCTACGGTTACCAAAATGTAGCACTTGACAAGATGTTGATATTAATTCCAATTTTCGTTACGTGCCAAAATATTCTTGTCGGACTGTACTTAAGTTTAGTAAGGCGCCTTGTTGGTCTAGTGGCTAGATGAAAGGCCGCAGAACCGGGGGTCCTGGATTCAATTCCCAGGTCAGGCCGATAAAAAGTTATTGGGTTTTTCTGTCAGAAGATTCACAGTAGCAGCCCAGAGTCTGGAAGTTGGAAGTGTGTGCACTCCCGTGCCTCAGAAAGCGCATATGCCGTTGGTTTTGCGTCTGAACTGTTTCCAGTCATGTCGGATTGCTGTCCCAGCGGATTATAAGGGCTAAGAAATAGAGAATGCACCGGTGTTTGCGCACACATTTGTGCACTATAACATTTTTTGCGCATTTGACTAATTTCCAATCTGAGATTGGCCGCCGTGACCGAAAATGAATTGCCCCAAGACGGTCCGGAGGTCATCATTATTAAGTTTAGTCGAAATGATAATAATGATAATCATAATAAATAAAATAATTGCTCTGTGTGATTACATATATATACATATATGATATACACTCATCAAAAAAGGCAAAATGCATCATGTTACGAATTCTATAAATTATATTAATCAATTGTTATATCGTTTCTTTCCAAAGGTAAGTGTTATGTAACCTTTTGTGTTCCAGATAGCATACTGGCTTGTCTCATAAAAAAACTATTCAATTATGTTTTATTTTTTCACAAAATTAAAAGCAAATACATTTGTCCGAATTTAAATGTGTTTTCCTTGGTAATTGAAATTTTATTTAGTCATGATTATATAATTACAAGAGTTAAAAAAAAAATTAACTGTGAGGTCTTTACGTCATGAAGTGACATCATTTGACCGCAGATGAAATGCAAATAGCTCTAGGGATGTTGCCAGCGCGAATAAATCAATCACAGGTATCTCGTCGTTTTGGCGTCAATAAGAGCGTTATTTGCCGTCTTTGGAGACGTTATAACCACAAGAAATCCCGCTGATCAGCACCCAAACCGTGAAAGGAGTACAACCACTTGGCAAGACCGATAGATATAACTGACTGCAACACGTCAGCCGATGTGAACCACCCGACAGGTTTAAACCTACAAAACTCAAATGGTATTGGTTTTAGCCCTCAAAATATACAAAAACGGCTACATGAGTACGGCTTATGAGCACGATGCCCAATCAGGTGCCCACCTATACTTCACTGGAATTGCAAGCCCTTGGCACCGATGTCACGTTAATGCATGGCAATGCACGTTTGCATACCAGTAACCAGATAGCTTTGTGGATCAGTGACTACTTCCCAATCGCATGAGACATGCTCTAAAGACGTATTTTAGAGGACTTGGACTAAGTGACAACAACCCAATTATTTTCTAAAAAAAATTCTAATTAATTTCTAAAACTCCATTGAAGAAGGAAAAGGAACAACTAATTTTCTTTCTAAATTTACCGATGAAGTCAAAACTTAATGAATAAAAACATGTATTAGCTTATTTTATTGACTTCTCGCGGGTTCTTAAAACCCTCAATCATATCCAGCTACAAAACAAGTTAGATAAGCTTGCAATACGAGGGCCATTACTCGCTTGGTGTGCCGACTATCTCCGAAATCGTACATATACTGTTAACATATACTATAAGAATAGTGACGTCGTTATTGCGAGTGAAGGTACTGGACAAGGGCTCCATCTTAGGTCCATTGCATTACATGTGCAATATTGAATATTAATAGAATATTATATCGTATCGTATTCTTAACTTGCTCCTATTAATTCAAAGTTTGAAAGAAATAAGTTATATTAATTTTGTAGATTTTTTTACCACTGACCAATTATCAAATAAATAAAGCAACTTGAAAAAATAAAGTATTGAGTAACGTGTTACTTTATATTTAATCAGGATGGCCTGAGTTGTACCCGTACGAAGAAGTTAAACAATACTTTTTAGGCGTAATGAACCTTATTGCGAACGTAGTTGTATTATGTGAGGATATCGTATGGTTGTTCCACAAATACTCCAGGAGATAGTTTAAAAGCAACTTTATGCTAATCATATGGGGATAGTTAAAACAAAATCTTTAGCCAGGAGTTATGTCTGATGGCCGAACATAGACAAAGATGTAGAAAACTTGTGTAAGCGATGCGAAACCTGTGCTATAGAGACCGCTGCGCTACCATTGTACGGTCTGACAAGCAAAGACAAGCAATTTAACGTCATTCATCTATCGGTCAATCCAGAAAACAATTTAGGAACTTAGATTAATATTGTTAAAAATATTTTTTGCAGATATAATGTTTTGTTACCATGTTTTGCATTTTAAATGTGGTTTTTTGATATTATAAAACTCATGTAACTCATTGTAATTTAATAAAAGAGCGAGCGTCGAGAGATGAAAGGGGGCAATAGCGGGAAAATGTTTGGAGCATCTGCCGCTACATGGCACCATTCATCTTTTAAATCGCGCTATAGATTGTCTCACACATTTATTACATAAGCCTCGTACATTGAGTTTGGCGATCAGTTGTAATAGGAGCTGGCTTACATAACGCTCTCCTAAAATGTCTTAAAGTCTCTCGTATAACTTTTGACATATCAGCACAGAAAAAAAGGTGCTGATGTTTTAAGAGTCACGCTTGAGATTTTAAGACAATTTTTGTTTGTTATTATCACATATTTTTAATATTATTTTCGCCGTGAGGAGTTGGATTTTACTATGGTAATTGATGATATTGATGACTTGACAGAAGAAAACCCTTCAGAGGATGAAAATGTAGGACATGTGAGAAGTAATGATTGCCTAGCAAACGTAGGTTAATATTACGACAAGAATAACATAATTAAAAATACATACGGTCAATTTTATTAAAATATTTTAAACATAATATTTGTTGTACTATTAATAATGCATTAACCACGCCATCCCATTTCAATACTTAGAACCTTTATTTGAGCGCTGTACTCGTAATGGGTTCTGTAGGAAGTAGTTCACACACTTAACGCGGGTGTCGCTGTACTACTTCTGAGAACACAGTGTTTGCAGATAAAGACAAGTAAATTTAAAACTCTATTACAAGGCTTACCTTTTATCTAGTCGGCAGAGCATTGTATATTTTAACCAAGGTCGTAGGTTCCTTCTTCGAACCCTTTATTCTCCATTTTTTTGTAACTTTACTGAATAAAAACTAGAATAGTTTTATCTTTTAGATTTTAATTTTAATAATAACCATAAAATTAGTCCAATTACATCCAATATAATTTCTGATAAAAAATATTTGTTATTGATATTGTGGGTTGACAAAATACGTCAAAACGTACAGTTTTTTAAAACATTTATAAAATTAAGATGTTTAGCTTCTTATTTAAGACTGATTGCTGGATTCGATGAAGTAAATTATGTGTATGTATTTGTATAAATTACAATGTATTCATCTGAAACTCAATAACAAAATTATTATTGAAGTTACTCTTATTTTGATTTTTTTAAATGAAGAATAGGCATATCTCCTTGTTGATATTTTTAAACTTATTAATTATTTTTTTAGTTCAACATTTTCTTTTTTACAAAATATCTAAAACGAAAATAGAAAATTTCTCAAAAAAAACAAATTTTTCTAATAAAACTTATCTCGCGATTAAAAAAACTTCTTTTGGCGCTTTGCGCTGTTTTATCGTAAGAGATCAGCTCGTGGCTTCGCGTTATCGACATGCTAATATTAATATAATTGACATTAGCATGTTGGTTTCGCGAAGACGAAGCTAGGATTGAGTATATAAATTTCATTCCAACGTGTAACTATTAGTTGACCAATATAGGTCTGAAATATTACGCTTATTCGACTGGACCGAATTTGATTCTGACCTGAAAACATGGATTACAGTTTCATAGTTATTATTTGACTTTGAAAATTTCATTAAATTGATTTATTAATATTTTTGAAGTGAAACATTCCTTAGGCGTGTTGCGCTGGTTTATCGTAAGGTATAGACTCGTGGCTTTGTGTCACCGACTTGCTGACGTTAATATAATGAAATCGTTGAAAGTACAAATAATTTGTACCTTAAAATTTATGTACATAATAAAAATATATGCAAATTATATAGGTTTATACTAATTTATTTTTATTTTGTACTGTTATCACTGTTTGTCAATACTGTAATGCTTTCAAGTTTCGACATGAACCATAAGGATCATATTGTGCGAGCGAAAAAATTACCACCGATTGACACTGACATTAGAGCCACTATCATCATTGCATTCTGGCCAAGAACGTGATTATTATTTACAAAAGTTTATAATTAATTAACTTCTGGTCAACAGACAAATAAAAAGGTCAGCTCGATGATTTTTTATATGCTCGTCGTTGTCATGTATGTAAAAATTGAGATAGAACGTCTTACATAATATATATCAACAAAAAATGCATTCAGAAGAATACATCCATCTGCACAATGCAATGAATGCTGATGGAAATGTAAACCATGCCGGCCATTTGATTGATGGACCATGTGGTAATTACAACCGGGAATCACCGGGTATGATGTTGTTGGCTGACACAATCACAGGCAATGACTTGTATAGTCATCGCTCTACAGAAGATAACGGCAGAACGATAACGTTGAAACTTAAAATTATGGACATTGTAGTCGACAACAGCTGAATAGTTCTATTAGTAGGAGATCCAAACTAGGGCTGACCTGCACCCATCTGCTTACCGGATGAAATTACTTTTTTCTTAAATTTTACAAATAAATCAACATTTCATGATTAGGTTATCCAATAAAATATGGTCATAACTATCTTCAATTATTCTTCTCTTAATTTTTTTTAAATTTTGCTCCCAGTAAGATCTAATGTGTAGATGAGGATGAAGATGGGCACAGTCACAGCATGTGGACGAAAATACTAACAGCTGTCAAAGAAAATATATGTTTAACGCTGAAAGATGATACTGTGCATTCTTTACAAAATAGCAACATTAAGAAAGACCGAAATAGTCTTAATAATATCATCGAAGCGATAAAAAATACTTTAAATCCATTTGACGATACTATTGATAAGAACATTCTATTCAACAATTCGACGGGCAAAGCAGCTTATGAAGACTTTACTAATTTCTTGCTAAGCATCAAAACAATAGGTAAAGAATACAAGTCAAAATTTATTTCTGAATGCTGCTCAGTGCCCGCGATATTTGAAAAACCAATACAACGCAATAAAATCTTAAATTTTGCATCCCAATGCACTGCTAAAAGTTTAATGAATAAAGAAAAAAGCATGAAGGTTTTACTAAAAATGGAACAGAATAACTTTGGACGACTACTTGCAATTAGCATTAAAAAAAAATGTTGAGTATTGCTTAAGTTTTCCATTAGCACCAATGACACCAGCTTTTTTCTCATGTACTGGAGAAAAAAAAAGCCGAGATGGCCCAGTGGTAAGAACGCGTGGATCTAAGCCGATGACCGTGGGTTCAAACCCGGGCAAGCACCACTGAATTTCATGTGCTTAATTGTGATTATAATTCATCTCGTGCTTGACGGTGAAAGAAAACGTCGTGAAGAAACCTGCATGTGTTGAATTTCACTGATATTCTGCCACATGTGTATTCCACCAACCCGCATTGGAGCAGCGTGGTGATATAAGCTCCAAAACCTTCTCCTCAAAAAAGGAGAGGAGGCCTTCGCCCAGCAGTGGGACATTCACAGGCTGTTACTGTACTGTACTGTACTGGAGAAATGTTTAAAACTAACAAGTCGGCTCTAGCAAATATAATATATTAAAATCGGAAATTGAAATAGTTCAGCCAAATAATATCGACGTGGAGATAATTGATGAGTTTTATTTCTTGCATTTGATGGGATCCTCGATGCCACAAACCTTTGGAAAAATTGCAAATGCTGCAGAAATACATTTGATTTTTGATCGCTACCTAACATCATCGATTAAAGATTCTGAACGCCATAATCAATATCTATCTATCTATAATAATCAAACAAAAAAATATATTTCTCACTGTTGAGCATTGCTGTTACTCATATCAAGCACAAGATTATATTTGAATATTAATTTGAGTTAAGATTTTTTAAGAAAAACTTAAAAAAGCTTTGATAGTTTTAGAAACTTCAATATTTATTACCTAAAATTAATTATTAAAATATGTACTCAGGTCAAGTTGACCTAATAAGCCTACTTAATAAATCAATAAAAAAACTACCTGTTAATGGCGCTCCTCTATGCAAATATGCCTATTCTATTGAGACGAAGGTTTGGAGCTCGTATCTATAATTTATCAAATATCAAACCAAGATAAGTCTTTTATAAAGCAAATAGTAAAACTAACCTTAAGAATAAACAATAAGAAAACTCATTAATAACAAATTAAAAATTTCTATACTTATTATTTGTCAATGTTGTATGCATGTACAACATTCATAAATAATAATTAATTTCATTTTACTGACTCTGCATTTCTCACATATTTTTTGCACCTCTGAAAAAATACTATACATTATAATAACACAAATGTTATGCTAGTGCGTGCTTACAAGGATAGTCATAAGGAGTAACGATAACACCTGTCAGAGGACGACATAAAAAATGTAATAATACACAATTGTATTAATAATTGTGTATATAGTAATAATAGTAAATAATGTGTCATTAATTTTAATATATAAATTGCAATAATTAAGATTTCACAAAATGAAATATTAAAAAATATTTTCAAATAGTTGAGAGCCTATACAGGGTTCGAACCTGCGACCTTTACTACTAGTAACGCTCTGACCACTGAGCTAATAGGCTTTAGAATGTATAAGGGAATTTGAACATCACATGGTGCGAAAACTGAAATACGCATGCTCAGAACATCAAAAAGCACGTGGTCAAATAGAACCTTCGAATCAAAGGGCTACACACTGAACAACTCGCTCTTGACATCGATAACATTGGAGTTCAATAACACACAACAAGATGGCGCACCTTGAACATCATTGAATATTGTAACTTACCTGAAACTTTCTCAATATTAAATTTTATTTAAAATTACCCTGTAATACTTTTGAAATATCAAGAACTTAAAACATTAAGGAGCTGATTCCTAAACATCTAAATTAATTAATAACCTTAATTATTTTTTATTATTTTATAAAAATGATGAGAATAAAAAATCATATAATTTTAAATCAATAAATACATATGAAATTATCGTTTTGTCGTACTGACCACTTTGATCTGAAATATCTCCTCTTTGGTTAAGAATTTCAATTTCAATTTTATAATTTCATTTAGCTGGTACATTTGAGTTTTGAAAACACTCATTCATTTGTTTTTTCCTCATCATTTTTTTTCTTTGGCCTCGCTTATATCGCGCACAATGGAAAACATAAAATATCGGTCTGTATATTTACGAGTACGAGTTCTACCGTGGCACCAGTGCTGCAGAAACAGTTCGAAGGATTAATGATGTGTACGGCGCTGGTGTCGCAAAGAAAGCACGGTACGTTTTTGATTTCAACGTTTTCGTTCTGGAAATTTCGACCTTCAGAACCAACCCCATGGACGGCCAGAGACCAAAGTGGAAAATGAAGAATTAAATTGTGGAAGCGGGTCCATCACCACGCACTTCAGAGATAGCTGCAGGCTTCGGGGTAAGTGATAAAACTGTATTAATCCACTTGAAGCAAATCGGGCAAGTTTTTTTAAACTTTTACGATGGGTACCTCATGAATTGAGTGAATCGAACTTGCAAACAGTCGTAGACTGTTGTGTTACTTTGCTCAACCGACACAATAATGAAGGGATTTTAAATCGAATTACTTGTGATGAAAAGTTGATACTGTACGATAATCGGAAGCGATCGTTGCAATGGCTGAACCCTGGACACCCAGCCAAATCCTGCCCTAAACGAAAATTGACTCAGAAAAAAGTTACTTGTGAGTGTTTGGTAGACTAGCGCCGGTGTCGTTCACTACAGCTTTCTAAAATCTGGCCAAACGATTACGGCAGATATCTATTGTCAGCAACTGCAAACCATGAAGGAAGAACTAGCTGCTAAACAACCGAGATTGGTCATTCGCTCTAGGCCACTGCTGCTTCACGACAACGCAAGACCACACACTGCACAACAAACAACCACTAAGTTGGATGAGCTACAATTGGAATGTCTGCGACATCCACCGTACTCCCCGAAGTTCGGACAACTTCTTACAAGGAAAAAAATTCAACTCCAATGCGGCAGTCCAAACCGCCTTCAAAGAGTTTATTGATTCTCGCCCCCATGCTTTTTTTAATTAAAGGAATCAATGAACCTATGAGATGGCAACAGTGCATACATAACAACGGTGCATACTTTGATTAATTATATAAATTTTACAAAAATAAAATTAACTTTGTATTCCTCTCGTACAAAACGCCAATTTCATATGTAAGGACCTAATATCATTTCATAAAAAATATAAAAATTTATAATAATTGAAAACTAAGAAATATTTTATAGTCATATTAATTAATGTATATTTAAAAAAAAACGTTTTATATTTAATTGTCACTATATTTTGCTCGTCGTTTAGTTTATAATTATTCGATGTGTTGACTGCTACGAGCTCTACGTACGTAGCACAACTACGAGCGCTACGTCCGTAACTACGGCACCAACATGATATTTTTGAATATATGTTATATATTTATTTCTTATGTAAGAAATCTTCTGCTGTAATCATATTATAATCAATGATTGAAGTTCATCAATTAGATTGTGTTACAGATGAAGGAATGCGGAAGGAGATCTGAGCTTATCCCATTTAGCACTCAAACCATCCGATATAATGACAGACTACTATCGCTGACTCTAGTGACAGTAAATCAGCTTTAAAATATATGGCTAAGCAGACCACTTGTCTTTTTAATATCACACTCGTCCCAGAATCCTTAAGACATTTAAAGAGTAATCTAATTTTTTCACATGATTCTTGTTGTCGATCTTATTTTAGTCTAGTCAAAAATGACGAAAAATAGTGTTGAACTTGCAATAATACTCAAGTAGTGGAAAACTGGTACCTGTCTTTACACCAATTACAAAAGTATGCTAAAAAAATTCAAGTCCAAAACGTTCAACAGTACCGATTCTATGCAATTTTTGTCATAACAATGAGTATTATAATAAAATTTATTAAACTAAAAAAATGTATGTCTTGCAATAATCTCAATCAAATAAATGAAAAAAGTTTTTACAAAGCACAAAATTCACATTACTGTTACCTTAGATCATATTTTTGTTTTCTCAATTGTTTTTGCTTTATTATAATATTTACCGCATACTTTTAACAAGACTTTAAAAGCGTAGTGCTCATATAGAAGTTCCAAATTGCGGCACTAGGTGGTGTGATTAATGTATTCCTAAAAGCTTAGTCAGGGGTGTGCCTTCGGCTTCAAAATGTCCTTATTCATCCTTCTTTGCCGTCATGTTAATTTATAATTATGTTGGTGTTTGCAATGTTCACTATCCTGCGTAAATTTATTTGAGAATAAGTAAATAGATACGCAAAGTTCGCCCTTATATTCCGCCGGTCCATTAGCTCAATCGGATAGAGCATTGCCTCGAGAGGCGAAGGTCATGGGTTCAATTCCCATATGGACTGGTCATTTTTTAATATCTAAACTTTTGCAGCTTTATAATTTGATAACACAGAATTTACAATATTGAATACATAAAAGAATAACAATATCTACATTATTTAATTAGCTGAAAATTATGAATTTTGCTTACAAATAAAATACTATGTAATACAATACATTAACAAACTATGCAAATTAAAAGCTAAGGGCTAATTAATTAAAAATATAGTAAAGTTATTAGTAATACTCGCTCATTCCGTTGCTAGTTCATTTATCATTGCTGTTAAATTATTTGATAATTTTTCAAATAAAAAGTCATGAAAGCGAAAAGGAAAGGTTTGAAACTGAGCCCAGAAAAAAAACGAGCGATGGCATATAGAAAAAATAACATCATAAACTTGGGAAATATCCAAATTGATTACACAGATGAATACATTTGCTTGGGATAACTAATAACACAAAACGATTATATACGCAGAGAAAAACAAAGGTTCTACAAAGAGATTATGAAAGATAATAAGCTTAGTATAAATGTAAAGAGTAAACTATTTAACACCTGTATACAACTTATCCTTATATCAGCGAAACATGGGTTTTAAAACAGAACTTGACATATGGAAAGGAGTATGTTGAAAGTAAAGGTGCTTGGCATAACAGGCAAAATAAGAAGATTTAAATGGCGATGAGCAGGAAAAATGAGGGAATAACAGGTTTAGACAAATGGACAACTACGGTAACATAAAAATAAGGCAGACGACAGAAAAGATGCTTAGGCATGAAATAAAATATAATAATACATTAAGTTAATACATTAAGATTTATTATCTTATCTTTACTTCTTACTAAATTGTGTTGATTGCTTACTTTACTTACTCTACGTTTGTAGCACATCCGTAACCACTGCTACAACATATTACTCATAACTTTATTGTTATAAAATACTTAGTAGTTTATCTTCTGCATACGCATAAGATTTATATAAAGGATATCAATAATGTTATAGCTTATGATTGTGTATGTGAAAGCCCTATATATAAAGACTTATAATAATTAAAAATAGTTACTGTACAGATCATGACCACGTGGAATGGTGGTAACAATGAAAGCAGCATTTTTGATCTATTTAATATGATGGCGCCCTAGTCCTGTAATCGCGGTAACGGTGCGACTGTGGCGCAAAGAATCACCGGGCTACGGCAGGCTACGCAACGACTACATTTTCGCTAAAGCGATCAAGTCTCCCATTGATATCGGTTTTCTAGACCACAGAGTCTAATAACTGGTGAAGCCCCAATCACGTGACAAGGAACTAGATAGATATGATTATTGCGAGTAAAAAAATAGATGTTAAAATTATTTATTATTGATTGCTTAAGAACAAGAAAGGTCCAGGGGATAATGGAATTACCACAAAGTTGCTCAAGGCAAATTATATTTTGTAAGGCTTATTCCACCAACCCGCATTGAAGCAGCGTTGTGGAATAAACTATAAATTTTCTTCTCAAAAAAAGGAGAGGAAGACTTAGCCCAGCAGTGGGACAATTACAAGCTTTTACTTAATTACTTAAAATATCCCATAATTATTTCATAAATAATAAAACCTATACGAATAATTTGAGCCATCCCGTTCCAAACCTCTATCTGAATATTGTATCTGTTATGTATTCTTCTGTAGGAAATATTTTACAATTTTCACTATAAAACGTTTAACTTTCACTTTTTTTTTTCACTTAAGTTTTCACTATCTTATATCTACGAAATTCAGTATTTCCTCAGTTAGAGCTTAGTGGTTGGAGCATCGTACTACAACGTAAAGGTCGCAAATTCGATCCTGCACCGTTGCATGCGTTTAAGTTACAGGTTTTTTCTAATTAGCTCAAATTTATATTATATTGTTGCATAGGTATATTTTTCAATCGATAAACAAAACAAACAAAATCATGAATAATCTATTGTGATGGCGAATGGAAACTTATGTTTGTATTAATTTTCATGAGATTTCAAAAACATGTGAAAAAACGAACATCTACGGAGAAAAATTCATGGTACTCCATTTAAGTATATCTCATGGCTTGGTACGTCAATCTGGTGATGCTGTATTAGTAGATTAAAGAACACTTTTCTACGTCGTATCGTCAAAATCGTCATCGATACGCTTGACGCAGCAGATCTCAGATGACAATAGGAGCTTATAACGGAACAATTATTTAATCTTATAATTGTAAATGTAATGTAACATATAATTTATAATTATATAGCAGTATATGCAATTCTATTAGATACTTCTTTTTGTGGTGAAAAGATTACAGAAAGGTGAGAACGCTTCTCGTAAAGACTGGCTGGACTATAATAGATGTAGAATTCAATAATATCACGAAATAGATACTTCAAATACTTCAGTTTAAAGTAAAATAAAGTAAATATTTATCGTCAATATAAAATCTGTTTTCTAACAGATTTAAAAGTTCACAGCTACGTAACAATGAAAGGAGCAAAACATTCCTATTGCTAATAGATGTTGCGATATAAATGCTTAACATAATCGCATATTAATCATAGTTGAAAGCACATTTTTGTTGAAAGCATATTTATTTCTTAACCTAACTTAATGTATCCAGCATATAATTTATTTGCAGCACTTATATAGGACATACATATGAACATACATACGGACATACATACCTGGAACATAGTATTATTTATGTCCTCTGTACTCATACGAGTACCCCCTCACCGTTGTCGTTGTCAACGTTATATTTTCGAAATAATGAAATATCAAATTTAAATGCCTAGAGCAAGGCATATTCAAACCATTTTCAAACATGTTAAGGGTTAACCTTGTTTTCGATCCAGAGAACTAGAGGACGCTGTAAATCGTTTTAGTCACATGTTTGTTTGTTTCAAGCACAGCATATAAAGAACATTAAAATTTTATTTAACTAGAGTAAAGCATTAAGCATATTTAAATATTTTTGTATATAATATTACGAATAAAATTTCGATTTTCATCCCGCGCTCTATACGATGCTGCACCCGATTTGAATCGCGCTATTGATATTTTCTATTTCGGTAGCATATAAGGGAGAGCAAATTCATGAAGGTAACTCAAAGTAAACAGGATTTATCTGGATTTTCATGGATACCCTGTTTCTTTGAGTTAAACACAGAAAAACTTGCTAAGAAAAAATAGTAATACTCCCAGATTTACTCTAGCAAGTTTTAATATTTTTATCTACACATCTAATTTAATACCTCGTTCGCATATCTGTATACATAATATATAATACAGAAACTCAACATAATTCCATAATAATATTAATACTAGTGATAAGAGCTCCTTACATGTTTTTCTTTACAATTATTATATTATATTATAGTATTGTTTATCTTAGGTTTTCTTTACTTTTTTCCTTATATTGTTCATGTGCGATAAAGATATTTATTGTTAATGATACTTATATAATACGCTTTACTAAATATTGCAAGGAGAAAACAAATATTATAGAAAATAGTCCATCAATTATATATTATATATATATATATATATATATAATTGATGGACTTTTTGCCAAAATCGTTTAAAAATAATAAATGTGTTTGTGTTAATATGGCATATGGCATCACCTTAACATTACTAATACCAACAATATTACAACCAACATCTGTTCTTTGTATCTAATAACCAAAACTAAGAGTTTGTTCCATTTAGCACCACGCCTCAATATTATTTAAAAGTTAATGAAGGTCGTAAAATAAAATCATGTATGTATAAAATAGGTATTTTGAATTATTTATTCAATATACTTTCTTTTAATAATCCACTGCCATCTAGTGTATACACCTAGGAATCTTTTAACGTGCGAATGCAGCTGCGACTGCCTTCCATAACCCTAAACAACTTCAAATGGCGCACTTTTGCAAACAATCAATATATTAACGCATTATAATTATTATAATATTTATATTTAAATCAACTAAGACATTCTATTTTGTGTTCATTTTTATATTGTTAAAATGCTTATCAAAAATTCAAAAGTTTGGTTCCATTGCCAAAAGAAAAATTAAAGTATGATTTGAAATAATAATGACGTATATGATAGCTAAGTAGCAAGCTTAATCAATTGCTTTTCTTTATTAAAATACACATATTCTTTGACGTATATACATAATAATCATTGTATTAGACAAACACAGACCTTTATTGATTTGTTTTGATATAAAGCAAAAATATAATGTCTATAAAATATATATCATAAAAAGTTAAACGTCCAACGAGATAGTAATTTTGCGTGAAATCAGAGAAAACAAAGTTACCTCCTTTTGATAATAATATTAGTTACAAGAATGCTTTATCAAGCATGCATTTAATATTAAGAAATTTGGAACTTACAGGTTTTTGATTCTTTAGGGTATTATATATACTTGCATACTACTTCGTCTACGGCTACGTTTAACTACATGCTCTACGTCTCGTAGCATATGTCTTATCTGCTGCTGTATTTGTCTACAATTCCGTTGTTTATACATTTTAGATATGCTAAAAAAATGCTAGTACTGTTATTTATGGAAAACATATAATTAAAAAATATATAAAGAAAAAGAAAAAGTTTTCTAGTGAATTGTACCTTTATTTAATATTTAATTATTAACTTGCAGTCAAATACCAATTTTACTCGAGGTCCAAATTTTTTAATATTATTTAGATTTTGATTACTAAATTATTTTTTGTTATATTTTAAATTTATTAATTTCCATTGAAGATTAGTTTTCCATTTTTGATTAATTAAAAACTGTAATTTTAAATTATCGTATTATAACTTGATATAAAAATAAAGACCTTATAATTAATTAATTAAGAAACTATTTCTCTTAAATATTCGGGTTCCAGACTTTTATATTCTCATCATAATATATACATATATATAAAAACTGTAATCCTGTAATTATTTGCACAATTATTGTTTTTTATTTGTACCAAAATTGTCAGCTTTGTACAAATAATACTTTGACTAGCTTAAGAAACTATTTACTCATATGCCAATTATCTTTATCGTTTATAATTAAACTTCATGAAAATCTTCTAGGAGTGAATTGTATGAATTGAAAAGTCGCGTATCACCCGCACTTCAAACATGTATTTGTTTCTTAAATCAGTCGCTACGACTCTGTTGAAACGAGAGGAGGTAACATTGTAACAACGCTTTGTAAAATTTAATATATTATAGTTAAAATAACTGTATCAAATTCCGCAGAATAATTCATAAAATATTAGTAACGAGCAAACAAAACACTACCGCTCATTTAAGGAGGAGGAGGATAGAAATGAGCCCCCGAGAGGGACGTGTAAGGGATGCGCGGGGTATATTTGTAATTATGCTGACGTATTATTAACTCACTCAAAAAGATAAAAATCCAATTTAAACTATATACAAATTAAATGTAAGTAGTAAGTAAATAAGGTACTGTAAAGCTTTAAATTTTATTTTAATAAATTTAACAATCACCTTTATATTTACAGAGAACACTTTTGAATGAGTTATTTATTTTTTGTATTGAAATTAATATATATATTTTTTTAATTTATAGAGGAAAATATCTACTTTTAATGTTAAATGGGCAGACGGAAAAATACCAAGTTAGTAGAATAGCATAGAGGTTAATTCACGTATGAATGAGATAAAGATACGCCAATTCCTCGCTCGGTAGTATCGATCGCCCCACCGCGTGTACTGTAGTCTGGAATGCGTCTGCGTGAATAATAAGAGACAGATAGTATCTCTTATCGCAGAATATTGAAAGCTGCGAGTGTAACATTTTTAACAACCAACATAATAATTTTGTTCATTTTACTTGGATCTTTGTTAAATCTGTACTTCTATATTTTTTCATACAAAGTTAAAATGGAAGTGCAAGTAGGATTTGGACGGGAAGATTCGATAAGCAGTTAAGGATGGTTAAGTATTTTCGGGGTTGTCTTCTCTCAAAAGCAAAAATTAATTTCATTTGATAAATACAAAAAAACCTACATTTGAAATCAACGCGAGTGAAAAAGTTATTTAACTGTGCCAAGAAAAAAAAATACAATGGCGTCAGAAATCGCTATTTTAATAATTGAAGAACAATAAATATATATTTGATTATTCACGTGAAATGTACATAATATTCAGATTTAATTATGATTTTCTTTTATTAATCTAGTATAATTATTTTATTATAGTTTTAAATTTCTTAACAATAATATTACAGAGACGTGATAAGGGATGCACTGGGTTTGAGTACGCAGACGTTTTATTGCAATAATTTCTATAATTCACATTTCCTGAACGGAGACGGTACCTTTTCATTTACAGCAAATATATTTTGTATTAGTTAAAAATATTACTGACAATAAGGCATTCAATTTTGTTGCTATAACCTAAAAGAACTGAATTACAAAACCAACCTCTTGTATTTTTAATGGACTTACACTTTTTGTTTATTTTTTATTTATTTATAGAACTGAACACGATTGTGATGCGGTCGATTAAATTGCAACGTTCGTTACTGTAAGACTAAGAATATGTCTACGAAAATTTTGACTCCGAACCCAATATTAAAAAATCCTGCAGATGAGTCTGATAACATAAACTAAAACAGGTAAGTACCATCTTAACTATGAAAAATATTAATAGATATAATGCAATTCATTGTTTTGCTAAATGTTCATAAAATATATTCATAAATTTTATTTAATACGTTTCACAGCCGTTTTTAGCCGTGATTAATTACACTCCATTGTAAGACTTATTTGATATTATGCTTACAAAGATAAATTTACTCAGTAAAAATGTATTTACTCCACTTACTCAAAGATTTATTAAGAAAATTAAGTTAAGCAAAAACAAGGCTATTATTTTTTCCATTCAATGATAACCTTTATATCATTTGTATAAAATAACTAATTGAATGTGCTGTGAATAGTGTGAAATTTATTATTTTATTGAAATCGAAACGTTTATATTTCCGCAGGAATGTAAATGCTCGCTAGTAAAATTAATAAAGTTTTCCAACATTAAATGGAAGTTTCAATAATGTTGGAGTTTCAATAATGTTGGCTTAGTTAGTATTTTTTTTAAAGTTAAAGGCTCCTTTCATTAAATAGATGGTAATTTTTAGGGTTCCGTACCCAAAGAGTAAAACGAAAACCCTATTACTAAGACTCCGCTGTCCGTCCGGCCGTCCATCTGTCCGTTCGTCTGTGACCAGGCTGTATCTCATGAACCGTGATAGTTAGACAGTTGAAATTTTCACAGATGATGTATTTCTGTTGCCGCTATAACAACAATACTAAAAATAGAATAACATAAGTATTTAAGGGCTCCCATACAACAGACATGAGTTTTTTGGCGTTTTTATAGATAATGGTGATAACGGGCTCCTTTATGCGCGAATCTGACTCGCACTTGGCCGGTTTTTTTCTATTAAAATATTTATAGGTGTCTTTGCTACCTAATTATTTGAAATTATCTTAATTAGCACTGCTAAATATAAAATATTTTTTTTAATATATTTGATGTATAATTTTCTCATATCTTAGTTTTATTTTTGTATGATTATATAAAAAAATAATGAATCTCCAGTTTTTAGTTACAAAAATATTATACATACAAGTATTATTTGCTATAAATTAAAAGCAAAACACAATTTTAAATACTATAAGTAAACAACAAAATTTGTTACTGTTTTGTTTGTTTGATATTGTTGCTTATCTTTATTGACTCTGAATTGAACGCAGGACAAACTAAGCAATTCCTAACTATTAAACTTAAAATGCTTCAGACCAAGCCTTTCAAAAATATGCAGTGACGTAGTAAAAATATTTTCAGTACCTGGCGAACATATTTCGAATAAGAACGTTGCGCTACAAACGTATCGATTTGGAAATATAATACTAAAACTACGCTAACGTTAGTTTTACGCTTTACGTTATTTGAGATATTTTTTTCTGTATTCGTGCATTTCCGACGAAATAAACATTTAAAACTGCAGAAATCGTTTTTAAACGTTGTATCAATGTCTTTTGACATTTAAGGTATTTACAGAAGCTTTTGTCTCAGTCGCAGTAGTGTGACTCTATTACTATTACTCTTATATATATGTGTTGGATTATTAATTAATAATTAAATAAACTATATAAGCAAAAAATAATGTTATGAAATATATATATATATATATATATATATAACTATATATATTTACCGCTCCACATGTTCATGTAAGTTTTAAAATGGATAATTTAAAAATGAAACGTAATATAAAACCTTTCAGTGGCGAAAAATACAGCACATGGAAATTTCGTAGTCGTGCTGAATAGCGAATGGAAGATAAACAATAGGATCACTAAAAGTTTCATTGTTGAATATTTGACTCTTTTCTCGATTTCGCCAAGGAAGATATATCGGCACGTGATATAATTAAATATTTAGACTGGCTTTACGAGTGGAAAATTGTAGCGACTCAACTTGCACTGCGTAAGAAATTATTGTCGAATGTCGAGGTGATATCCTTCTTATTAACATTTTGCTTTATTTAAGTAACAGTAAAGTAACAGCCTGTGAATGTCCCACTGCTGGGCTAAGGCGTCTTCTCCTCTTTTGAGAAGAAGGTTTTGGAGCTTATTCCACCACGCTGCTCCAATGCGGATTGGTGGAATACACATGTGACAGAATTTCAGTGAAATTTGACTGAAATTCTGTCACATCAAAAATCATTCTAGACCACGAGGTGAAATGAAATGATTCTAATTATACCAATGTAAAAATATTAATTATAATAATAAAAATAAAGTTCGACAGAAACACGGTGGGTATTGAGTCTAACAAAAGAAAGAAGTCGAATTTTATAACGTGTTATCAGGTACGTATTTGGGTATACAAAGCATATTGGAGGATGTGCTCTACTGCCCTGTTGTACCATACCATCTACTCTCCATGTCAAAAATGCAACGTGCTGGGGTGGCCAAAGTTGTCAATCAGAATGGCGTCGAAATATATGATAAAAGTGGTAATATATTATGCGAGGTATGTGTAAAAAAATAATTTGATTAATATTATTTTTGTGGCATAATTGAATGTGAGTCACTCTGTTTTCAATGTGTGTGATAGTGATAAAAATAGATATAAATAATGGCATGGACGTTTGTGTCATTTAAGTCAAAATATTTGTTTTAGAATTAAAATCTAATAAAATATTAGAAGACTATTATGAAATTAATACAATATTACCAACTAATTATTTATGTGAAATCTGAACAAATGGGAAACAGAGTAGGCTGCCATTTAATCGAGTTAAAGGCAAAAGTTACATAAAAAGACTTTTATTTAATGTAATAATAAAAATTACTTTGTCCTTATTGTTGATCAGTATACTCATTACTGTGTAGTATATTTAATTGCATATAAATCTGACGTCTATTCTGCTTTTAAAGATTTTGTGGCTAATAAAGTGAAGTAAATCAAAATTTAATACAAAAATAGTTAAATTATATCGTGATAATGGAAGGGAGTATTTATCACATGAAATGAAAGGTTTACTTTATTAAAAAGGTATTTAATATCACTTAACAGTACCTAGAACTTCACAGTTAAATGGTGTGTCTGAAAAAATGGTATGAACCATTACAGAAAAAGCACGTTGTATGTTAAGCAGTAAAAAAAAAACAATTAAGTAAAGTATTTTGGGGAGCAACGGTATGAACTGCTGGTTATTTAATAAATATATCTCCAACTAAAGCTTTAAAATATAATAAGACACCGTATGAGATGTGGCACGGTAGAAACCCTCGAGTTAAATATTTAAAAGTATTTGGTTCAACTGTTTTTGTTCACAATCAAGTTATGAAATCTAAGTTCGATGAAAAGTCATGGAAAGGTTTCTCTTAGGTTTTGAACCAAACGGTTACAAAGTTTGGAATCCTGAGAGTGAAAAGATTTTTGTTGTAAGGGACATTATTGTTGACGAGATTCATTTTACGAAATACAGGCCTACGTGTAATCCTGAAGGGAATATTAAAAATTCTCATGCCAAACTGATAGTGACTTTATGTTGAAATCAGTATTAGAATCTCATGACCTTAAATGTCCGAAATCAGATGCCTCTAAATCTGATATATATAAATGACTGCTTTAGTAAAAGGATAAATAATCATGACATTAATGAGTATGGACAAACAGTTGATGTAGTCAGAGTTGTAGTTTGAATAAAAACGCAGAAAATACTGATGATAGTTTTGGACTGAAAAGGAGTGTTAGACCTAAAGATACTGCCCCTGTTTCTTACATCAACGATACTTTTAATGACTATCTAATGTATTTAAAAGGTACAACTGATTTAAAATTGTGTTTTTAAAAGATGTGATTTTACCAATATTTTATGAGGTTATAATGATTCTGACTGGGGTGGAAGCAATAAAAAAGATTGAAAATATACCACTGGATATTTTATATTTCAATTATTCGACCAGTGTACTATATCTTGGTGTACAAGGAAATGAGTGTCAGTGGTTTCATCTTCTACTGAGGCCGAATATATGACTTTATATAGTTAAGGAAGCATTGTGGCTGAAGTTATTAGCAGATAGCTTTAATATTTATATTGAAAACTCTTTAATTATATTTGAAAATAATAAAGGTTCTAGAAATATTGCAAATAACCACCAGTCATAAGAGATCAAAACATATAGGACATAAAATTTCATTTTTCTAGAAAGTTGTTTGAGAAAAATGTAATAAAATAAAATTACATTCCCACAGGTCAACAATTGGCAGATGGGTTAACAAAGCCAATACCAGCATTTGCCTTTCAAGAAATGAAAAACAAATTGGGCATTTTATTTTTTTGTTTGGGTTTGATATAAATTGCAAATTTTGATTGAATTAAATTAATTTGAAATTAATTATTGTAGATTAGTGACTTGACATTAAGATTTAAGTCACAATTGGTCTGATTGGGTTTTTCTGGGTTTTCCCTAATCCTTGCAACGAATTGGGCCATTGTTATGTTTCCCAGAGAAAGACTGTAGTAGCTTAAATTAATCTATTAATACGTAGTTTAAAGATATTTTTTGAGGTGTTGGATTATTATTTAATAATTAAATAAACTATATAAGCAAAAATATAATCTTGTTCAAAAAGGTTGCATAATTATATTATGTTTATGAGCCGCTGGCCAATAATGATAGAATCTGTCAATTTTAGATATTTCGTTTTCCTTCTACTACAGTCTTATTAATTTATTACATATGGGGAATATATCTCTTTTGAAACGGAGTCGCTCCTTTTATTTTCCCTAACCTCCTACAATATGTTAGTATAAATAATAATTAAAAAAATTATAAAGCAATCATTCAGTTTTACTTGCCTATGTCCTAACCTTTGTAACATTTAATGTTGTATTTTTAAGTAATTTATTTATTTTATATTTAATGGAATGTTTTTATTGTCAAATATGTGAAAATCAATGAGTTTTATATCTGCCTGTTATTTAAACATTAGTATACACTTACACAATAAATGAGAAATAATATATTTGAAACCCATTAAAATATACAAGTGTATCTTTCTGCGCTTAAAATATTTATTTTAAAGCAGGGGAAAAATGAAAATATATAAAAAGTTTTCTGTTCATTCATTCATAAAAAGATTTGATAATAATACTCACCAGCTCTCCTTATACTAAAATCTAAATAATTGGTAAAAGCTCTTTAAGCTATCTAGTTCTAATTTAAAAATGCGTCCTGAGTATGAGAATCTCACTTACCTTCATACCAATGCTATTTGATGTACTGCAACTATCAGAAAAGCTTAATTCAACCAGAAGTTGCTTAAAAGGTGATAAATAATAATATATATAAAAAATAATAACGAAAATAATTAAATTATATTCAAGTCTGTAAGCAAAATCGTTTATTTTTAAACTCAATTGACTGCATTGATTGACTGATATAATATTATTAGTCTATATAATAGTATTAAGCTGAACTTGACATGCATCGCTTTTATAAATCGTCGTTGAAGTTCTAACACCACGTATGTAAAAAATAGCAACTTTTCAGGAGAAAGAAAAAACTGTATAATTTTGTGTAGATACTATAATAATACAAATTTACTACTTGCGTATACTTAATTTTCTATTGGCCGATAAGTATTTCTGATTGGCTAAAACGATGCGTCTTCCGATTCTCTAGCGAATGACATCAAAATGTCAAAAAAGCCAAAAAATGACTTGCGTGGTATTAGAACTTCAACGACGAAATGACACTTTCACGTAGGCTGTCAACTTTTCTTTGATAACATTTTTATCGTATAATTTTACGTGATTTGAATAAAATGATAAATAAAACAACATTTTCTTCAAATTTGAAACGATTTAAAAGTAATGTACAGAATTGATTCTATTCGCTTTCAGAAAATTCCGCATACGTTACCGCACAATTATTTTTATTTTAACGAATTGCATGCAGACATGAACATGTGTGTAATGGCAAGATGCAATGTGTATTACTTATTTCCTCTGAGTCTTTAAAGCAGTCGTAAAACATAAGGCTATTATGAAATTGCAGAGTTGGGTCTTGGGTTAAAATTCGGAGTCGGTAATACTTAAAAGTAATTGGGTTTTTCTCAAGATTTTTTTGGTCGAAGTTATTGATTACAGCTCGATCTTTGAAAGCTAGCCGTGCTTCACCCCCAAATGTGCTGAATCTGAACTCTCTCTGTCGGGTCGTTTTATCATTTCATGCTTTATCAAAATAAAAAAATATGTGTTATATAATACTAAGCACTTATACTCTACTCCGTTTGCTGCTCTTCGTTGAAAACGCTCGCCGTAGCCGAAACAGGTCAGGAACAACATTATAATCATTTTATTAAAATTGAGTTGGTATTTTATATTACACAATAGCGCTCAGCAATCGTTTGTAGAATCGTAACAATTAATTTTCGATCACAGTATGTTAAATCAACAATCAATTGCCACTATTACGTAATTTTAAAATTATTCTTTTATTGACATTTACTTACACATTGACTTAATGTTTTTTTTATTAAATATTTTGGCCTACAACATTTCACCTATGACACAATAATACTTTTTTCATCTAAATTTTACAAAGTATATATGAAATACAATTTTACATTTGGCTACTCATCAGAGTTCAAATAACAGGGTGTGACGAATATGAGACAATTTGCTAGTAAAAGGAACAAAACATCTTCTATTCGCCTTTAGCAGCTCACTAGACTTGTTGACTCCATGTCTTATCTTTTCATAAATGTGACATAAGACTACATGTCTTATCTTTACATAAATGTGAAACTGTAAATAAATTTAAATTTTGATATTTTTATATTCAATTCCTTTACTTTCAGCTATTTTCTATTACAGTCGGAGTGGTCCTACTCCTAAAAGAATTATCATATCAAAAATAATAACTTCCTTAAATTATACATTTTCGGACATACTTCTAGTTAAGCTAAATTAACTGGTATCCAGACTAGCGCCACTTGAAATCCGTTTTAGTGTTGGAAAAACAATAAGGCAAAAAGTGAAGAAAAATAAGTCATGATAATATAAAAAGCCAATAGAAATATAAAAGTATTTATTAATCATAACAGTATTTCTATTACAAATTGAATAACTAGAAGTACAGTATGTCAATATATTCAGATTGATTGAGAATCTTGCACACCTGATGCGACTGTAACAAAGAAAGAACAAAAAAGTCTTTGACAGTAACTCTGTGCTTTAAACAGTAGGACTACTAAATCCTCTGTAGCAAATTGGCGTCTATACTGACTTCTATATATGTTTAACAACAAAGATAATTTTTATCAAAATTCAAAAGTCAGTATATACATCTCTATTAACAAGATCATACCTACAAGCCGTTGTCTATAGCAGAAACAGCGAGACGTACGAATTGATTTTAATTAAATTGTGTAATTTAACGTCTCGTATTTAACATCTGTGTAGGTAGGATCGTCCATTAATTTTTATAATTTTCATTTATTTCTATAATTGCCCACCCACTTTTATGCTTACATAAATAGTAGTAAGTAAGGCATTATACAAAATTTTACATTTACATAAGCTATATTATATTTATAACTTTGACCTTTAGGTTATCAATAAAATTGTTCACGGTATTGTTACGCCTATTAATATTTTTATATTTATATAAAGGATATGTTTTAGTTTTGTATGGTGATTTGAAATGCACATTGTACGCTTCTCTACAAGTACTAAAAAAATAAAACATGAAAAATATGTAATTATAATTTTACTTTGGAACTTACTTTTTATATATAATTAGAAATCATATTAAATTTCTCATCCATAAAAATTGATGGACAAAATTTTATGATAACAGTAGGTAAATTTTTTCTTCGGTTGTTTATTTACCTGATTTCATCAATTTGACAAAACTCGATAAGAAGTGTTGGTGTATTCAACTGTCAAAAGATCCTTCGCATTATTTGGTCTCAGATTATAAAACAAAAAGCTGATGTAGAATGCAGGACATTACAGTGCAGCCACAAAAGCAAATACAAACTCCCGGTAATACAAAAAAGCGAAATATTTATACCTGTTCTCAAAAATTAAAAAAGAATGACGGAATATCACTTCTTAGGGTAAGTATGATATTTAATCGGATTGGAAATTTATTTTAAATTTTTATATGTAACTGATGATTTAGAAAACAAAATTTCAAAGAATATCGCTTGATGTTTCGTGTTACATTTAATTATATTTTTCTCTTAATAATTTGAATAATTTAATTTTGAACAAAAATTAAAAAGACAAAGATATAAACGAGTTGCATTGCGTCCACTTTGTATGGTTCGTATTATACATGAAATTATTATGTTGCTATAATATTAATTTTCCGCCACGATTCTCTAAATGACATAATAAAAATGGCTCTTATCACCACTGACATTATTTCTCTTATTGAGCCCCGTGTAAATTGTCGTGATGATAGCAAGAAACTTGATGGACTGACCCTGGCCCTAGTGTGGGAAGCTTACATGTGTTAATTAATATACTGGCCCCTTCTCATATCAAGGTAACAATGTAAAAGGCCGGAAAAAGCTGTAGCGAACAAACGTTGCAAATATTCGTCACTTATTTCAAATTATGTCTTTGTTCAATTGTTGTAGTTTTGGTTACTGTTTTTAACAGTTTTAATAAAGAGTAATCAAATACATAAACAATAGGCATAAGTGAACATTGTTAGGTTTACAATGGCTTGTAATTGTCATAACCCTTCTTTTGTTATAACCACAGAACTTAACAGAATTGCGTATTCCTTTTCCAACATTAAATTTATATTGAAGATATTTTTACTACATAGTCGGTTCCGTTATTTATTATATTTTAAATTTGTCAATGCAAATAAGACATACTTTCTAAAAAACATATATTACAACTGTAACTTTTCGAATGCGTTAAGGATATTCGAACATTAATATATTACCTTATAAATTTTACCATTTAACATATTTTAATATAAAAAATAATATTTTTGTAAATCGTTTATCACCAAGAAAAAAGCAGTACAATGTGCAGTTAAAAAAATGAAACATCTCCTTTATATAATGAATAAGATAGCCCTCGTTGAATGGGAGGTGTTATCTCTAAATAAAAATATAAACATAATAACGTAGTCAGTACTAATTATATATGAGTACATCTCACTGCACGCTCCTAATAAATTTACTGTGCGTTATTTTCAAGCATCTTGAAATATTTTCAGAAACTCTGATTTAAATTGAAAATTGGAAAAGGATTTTATAGAATAACATTAAAATTACTGTACCGAAAATAAGGAAGTAGAGTACTTGCTAGTTTATTCAAAGCTCACGCTCAAACTGACGATTTTTTTCATACTTTTACGTGTTCCATTATAAATAGTTAACAATCAGTGTTTATTTTATTACTATAAGTAATTCATTTACGTTTTCATTACGTTAAGAGCAGCTAATTTTAACATTAAATGACAATTAAAAGGTAATAAATATATCAAGCGAAATAAAATTTAAATACTTTAGGCCCGATACTTTTTTTATAGTTTTATGTTTAAGTCTACATTCCTAGTTTCAATGTTTAATTAATTAACTTTATTCCTTACTTCTTATCGCTTATAATATACATATATGATTGAGAAATAACTAAATTTAAAAAACTCTAACGTAGCACTGCAGCATTATGCAATCATAATATCCGCATGTTAACCATTATAATACCGTATGTATTTGTTCTTTGTCAAGTAGAAGTATATCGATTTAAAACTATAGAATACGCGTTGAAAATGAAAGTGCGAAAGTGACAGTTGCGCTATGCGCATGTCATTTGAACGGAATCGAATGGTCTTTGTCTATTCAAGTATTACTCTTCCCACTCGTGGAGAAAAATGCATGTGTATTACATAATTTTTAAACTTACATTTAAATAAAAGTAACTTTTTTTTAAACTTTACTTATACACAAAGTCTATTCATAAATATCAATAAATTAACAATGTTATACATGAGTAAATTTGTGAGTATTTTTTTTAAACCTGTAAGATTACGTAACGACTACGAAACAAATTCGATGACCAATTATGACTAAAACTGTTTGTTAAAACATTATGAATTACACAATAACTATATACACTTGCATACAAAAGTGCTAGGACTAATTTAATTGAACTGAAGAAATAAAGTTAATAGTGGTATACTAATTCGATATTTGAATACTTTTTATGCAGATATATAATTCATCATTCTTTAATTTTACAATAAACGTATTTTTAAATATATTGAAGACAAAAAATATTCAAAATTTCGCAATTGCAGTGAGATCATCATTATATAATTAATATAAAAAAATACTATATAACGATCTGACTGATGATAAAATCTTCACTAAATATTTTGTATAACCTTTAGTTGAAACTATTTCGGTACCTATATTTTATAACATTACAAACACTTCACTACACTTTTTATTAAAGCATTAAGTGTTCTACAAAAACTTCGTATGTTTTGAATTTAATTTGCCAATAAGCCAATGTGTTTTATTTAAGTAATTTAGATATTTCCATAGTTTTATAAAATTTTATAAGTCGCAATGCTGTTATTAAGAGCACTACGCTTACCTTGCAGTCGAATAGGCGACCAACTCCCACTTCTGTCGCTCGTGACTCCAAACGTCTATCCATCGCGCTCTGTGGTACGCGAACAAGTAACGAAATATCTTTGGGACTAAGATTCGGTGATTCGAGCCTAGCTAACACATTTTTTCGTTCTCATTGCCATAATTAATATTTAAATTTGTTATAACGTATTACGTTTTTGAAAACATGTTTCATAAACATTAAACGAATGATACTAATTTTAAGAATTATATTAAATATTAATTCTAAGTTTTAATATGATCGCTTACCGAAAGCAAATTCGCAAATAATATTAAACAGAGTGCATACCTATTTACCAATTATACTTATGTTAGTATAAAGTATGGTAAATGTTACAGTCAGTGTGTCATTTACCTTTATTACTTTTAATTATTAATAGTATATATTAACATATTTTACTTAACAGTCTAAAATTTATTTATATATATTGAACACTATTAAAAATATGATGACTGATATAAACTTATTTTATTAACACCGTCCGCTGTATAAAACGAAATTTTAACCTCACTGCAGATGCGGTACCACCGCATCTACGGTAAATGTAGAGAACCGCATATATACCAGGTTAACAGAAATCATAGGAGTTTTGACTCGCACTCTTTGCGCATGTCATTGAAACCAAATAAGAGAAAACTGAACATACTAATAATAAAATGCCTCAATAACATGTAATCATTTACTATACAATTTTATAGTGATAAGAATGCCCGTTGATTGCTATTTATTTTTTAGTCTGTATTATTATTAAACAGTAAGACTATTTTTAATTTTAATTTATTATAAGCTTTTTCTTAGTATAGTATAGTATTAATAGATGATATTATGTAAATTAATGGTTATATTTAAATTACAAATAAACGCTAAGCTAAGTTGTGTAATAAAATATTAAAAAAACAATAGTAACAATATTTTACTCGGTGGTAGAGCTTTGTGCAAGCTCGTCTGGGTAGGTACCACCCACTCATCAGATATTCTACCGCAAAACAGCAGTACTTTGTATTGTTGTGTTCCGGTTTGAAGGGTGAGTGAGCCAGTGTAATTACAGGCACAAGGGACATAACATCTTAGTTCCCAAGGTTGGTGGCGCATTGGCAATGTAAGTGATGGGTAACATTTCTTACAACGCCATTGTCTATGGGCGTTGGTGACCACTTACCATCAGGTGGCCCATATGCTCGTCCGCCAACCTATGCAATAAAAAAAAAAAAAAAACCACCCTCTCATCAGATATTCTACCGCAAAACAGCAGTACTTTGTATTGTTGTGTTCCGGATTGAAGGGTGAGTGAGCCAGTGTAATTACAGGCACAAGGGACATAACATCTTAGTTCCCAAGGTTGGTGGCGCTTTGGCAATGTAAGCGATGGTTAACATTTCTTGCCTTCAATGCCATTGTCTATGGGCGTTGGTGACCACTTACCATCAGGTGGCCCACAAGCTCGTCCGCCTACCTACACAATAAAAAAAAACAGTCTCATCGTAATTCCTTTATGCAAGTTTTTATGCATTTTCTAACAATATACAATCAATTTGGCAATCGTATTATTTCACTTGACATAGATGTTAGGTGAAATAAGTTTTACAGTTTTTTTTTTTTATGGTATAGATTAGTGTACGAGCATGTGGGCCACCAGATGGTAAGTACAGTACTTGCTTATTCAAAAATAATATATGCAACACAATCAAAACGTTGTCTTGATATTTTTAGTAAATACACTTGATCATAATTATTATCAAAATCACAATTTTTATATCATTTAATTATTAAATAATCAATGTTGTTATTTAACTTACAAACTTGTCACTTAATGACTTAAAACAATTAACAAAAACGAAATATACGAGAAAACACAGAAATTGTAATAATTCTAAAAACAATCATGTGTTTATGGAAATAAACAATACTGGGTACTATTACACTACTATCAAAGAACTATGGATAGTGAATGGAAACGATCGTATCCGCAATATCCGCGCTTATACCAAGAGAACATGATCTACAGAAGTATGTCCCTCTAGTATTGAAAGTGGTAGACATATGGATACATGTATATTATTATATTACCATACCGAAATAGCAGTCAACAGAAACTTTGAGCAAGAAAGGGATAGCAAAAGGTTTGCGCATGTCAAGTAGAATCGCTTCTTACTACTTACTACCAATAAGAAGTTTCTTACTATGCCTTGATGTATTATTACCCAACGAATCTATAATTATTTTTGTTGACTAAATACAACTGTAACTTGTAATTGTAAATGTATAAATTATATTAAAATTTTATATTTCCTGTATATTTTCAAAACGCTATTTAAATTATTTTACAATTAAATCCTAGTAGTGAAAAGAGAGAAAAAGAAACATATATTACTGAAATTACTATCTTCTCCGATTTCATTATTATTTATAAAAAGCAATCGTTGACTATTCCTAACAAATAAAATATAATTTAAAATTATAAATTTATGTTCCAGTAACTTTCATCAAACATGTTGATGAAAGTTAGTTTAATATTACCCTCTCATTTTTTATAAAGCCTATTATAGCTCGTTGGTGCAATGACACAAAATGGCGAACTTGACTTAAACTACACACCTGATTGTTTATTATAGTGAGCCCAGTCGCCATCCAAAAAATTATGTCAAGACGACGATTTTCACTTTGTTTTTAAAAATATTTTTGGTTTTAAAACTACCCTGTATATATGTATATATATATAGTATATTTAAATACGAAAGATCAAATCATTAAGAAAATCAATTAGTTTTTTTTTTCAAAAAAGTAACGTTAATAATCTCTTCTTAAATCTCATATAGATTATTTATTAGCACAAAAATACTGACATAGCACTAAGCTAATACGACGACGTAACGTACAACACTCACCCTAAGGAACTGACATGCGCAATGATCACGAGTTTAATGTTCAACATTCTTCGAATTCTGCTACCCTAGTACATATGCGGCTAAATTTATCCGCGTAAATATTTGCGTGAAATTTAACAACTTAAGTTTTTTCAAGTAAGTTTAGTAAAAAGTATTAAGCTTAAATCAAGAATGATTTAAGTAAAATAAATATATCAAAATATATTTTTTAATAGGTAAGTATTTTTGAATCGACATTTTACGAGATAAATTAAATATAAATCTATTTTCGCTTCTATATGTAGATTCTTCTGCCAAAAATAACCGGCAGAAAATTTAAGCATAATATATAATTAATAATAACCTTATTATATGTATTATGTAAAACAAACGAATGAAAAATACATATTTTAAATCTATTAAACCAATCATAATTGCTATATGTAAATTTTTATAAAAAAAAATTACCTTAATTGTTCCCATGCTCTTTATTCTTTAACTTTAGTAATTGGTAAAATGTAAAATAATAATGAATAGTAATTCCTGATAAATATCACATTATACAAATGAAAGCATCGTAAAAATATGAAGGCAGTGTAGCCAAATAAAAGGTATCATAATAATAATAAGTATTCGGTCCTAGACTGTCATGACAATTTAATCTTTTGTAGGAGGAACAGATATTTTCGCCCGCAATAATACTAAGCATACATATGTGTGTAATCATGAGGATTGAAAGGCGAATGTGTTATTATGTCAGCCATAGCTATTTTTAGATCGAATCAGTCGATTATTATTTTTGTTTAAAAAAAAAGCCGGGTCAGTGCGAGTCGCATTGAGGGTTCCATACCATCACACAATACTGAAAGATTTAACTGAAGAAGTTTTCCTTTAATTTGTTCGTAAAAATAAAACTCCTTAATTTTTTTAAATATTTTTCTAGACAACAATTTCAGGGGTTTCGGCCAAATTTCATGGTTCAAGGTCAACGGGAAGTACCCTACATGTTTTAATTCCCTTTGCGAATGCATGAGAAATGCGACATAAACGGCCATAACTTTTGATTGCGTAACGTTAAAAGTTCACAGCTCTAAGGAACACAAAACTTAGTGTTTGGTATTAACTTCAATTTTAAACCTTCTAGGCGTTCCTGAGAAAAAGGGTCTTGACGGACACACGAAGTGATCTTTTAAGGGTTCCTTTTTTCCTTTAGACCCTTTACTCAGACGAGCTGGCACAAAGCCCTACCACCAAGTAGTCAAGATTGAGTAAAAATTTATAAACCCTTATGTAAAACATGTATTCACGTAGGATTCACGTTCGTTAGCCACTGGATAATCTTGGTCATGAATACATTTTGGTGATGACTGACTAAAACTACCAAGGTGTTCCTTCTCTCCGCTTATGACGAAGCTTCGAATACGCTTGCACATTAATCCGCGACCCAGTCGGCAGCCCTTCGCATCATGAATCCTTATTAATTTTAAGACAAATCAAATAATGCTATTGTTTAATCTTTTCGGTCAAATATATTTTTATATCTCGTTTTTAGCTGGAATAATTGTTCCAGATTACGTTACAGACATCATACATATGTATGTTAAAACTGTAAATCATGGTTTTATAATGTACAGATTGATATTATATACAAAATAAATTAGTGAAGTGAGTGTTAAATGCTTATAAAACTCAGATTGATATACATTTTTCATCTATCTGTATGAAGAGTTGACTTGCAACTTACATCAATGTCCTCCTTAGATATAAAACTTCTTAACTATTATAATTTCATGAACATTAAGGGTGTCTGGCAAGGAGTTGCCACGATGTTAAGTGTCTGGCAATGAATAACGTGATTTTTAATAATATTCTGAAGGTAATACCAAAAAGTCGCACTTTATTATTTGATGAATTTAGATCGGTATTTTACACACCTTTAGTACCGTTTTCCTGCCAAAACCACGGTAACCCAAACTTCATAATGGTCCATCGTTCTTACCTGTGTTGGGAGCGTGCGCTAACAAACTTTCAGCTTTTATAAAATAACGAAGGTCTGGGGTTCACTGGCTCTTAGACTATAACGTTCTGATGCACAACATGGTTTTTGTGTATATTTAATTTTTATACAATAAAGATTTTCATTACTCTACAATGCAAATCAATATACTCAAATGTATATATATTTTTTAGTCAGATAAACGTGTGTTCATCGCAGATAGCAAGCGACAGCGGGTCTTGCTCTTATATTTCGGTCGAAATATAATCGTTTCGTCGCCTCAATATTAATTGTGAGCAGCCCCTAGTAATGTAACAAAGCATTGGTGATGCCAACGTTAAATGCTAAGATAGAAAATCATAAGACACACGATATACGATATTCAACCTTAAATAAATTTAAATAAGCCCTAAATTAAAGTTCACGATCGTACTAATAACGTAGCGAATGTTGCTTTGTAAGTGTTAGTATTAGTAACTTGATAACGTTATATAGTTTTACTATGTTTGAATACGTTTGTTTGAATATTTACTTGGGGTAGCGAGCGAGTGACGGAAACACATTTGTCATAAATACAAAATGCATTTGCTTCGTTTTTATAGAACTTCTTTTCGCGTACTTCCTTTTAGCTTTTATCAATTTACCGGCAAATCATTCTTTACAATCCTTAAAATAATTAATTTTCTTATATCAAGCCTCAAAAGCTACTTTTCAATTAGCCCGTAACACGCTTGCTTGAATTATTTAAATCAAATAATCAGTTTTCTATTGCTAAATATTCCGCTAGGACTTACCTTTAAGCTCGACGTCTTGTGAGAAGTGCTTGATGATGAGATCTAAAGCGCGCCTGGTGACTTTGATGAGGACATCGACTACCTTGCGACTGTAGTAACGGCGCATCTCACTCACTGCGTTCTTCACCATTTCCTACAACCCAAATAATTTTTGACATTATCATCAATCATGTAAAACACATAAAATACTTGTATTCCCATCTACCCGCTCTAATTAAGGTTAAAATAATTTATTAGCGTGTATCTCCCGCAATTTATGCGAAAATATTGTACCAATGCCACATGTGACGGAGTTGACAAGGAGGCTGAAGATTCCTTGGTAGGACTTTGTGCAAGCCCGTATATATATTCTACCGCAAAATAACAATACTTAGTATTGTTGTGATGACGATGTGTTCCGGCTGGAAGAGTGAGTAAGCCCGAGTAATTACAGATGCAAGGGACATAACATCTTAGTGCCAATGCACCACGCATTGGATGCAAGGTAAAGTTAAAATTTCTTGGGCGCCAATGTTTATGGTGGTGGTGGTGATCACTTACGTCTGCCCGTCCCTATGTGCCTCATCTGCCGGTCTACCTACCTATATTATTATAAAACATGGTCTTAGAGAAAATGTAAGATTAAAGTATTTGATAATAAATATATATTATTAAATGGTATAGAATTTATAATAATTATTTTTATATTGCTTAACGCTAAGCGTTATGAGAATTCCGTCGTAATTGAACATCTTGTTGAAATGTTTCAATGTGTTTTTAATAAAAAAAGTCATATTCGAATATTTATAGTATTACTATTCACTAGGGATAGTTTTTGACTTGATATTGTTGATTACAGTTTGGAAGTAATACGGCTAGGCTATATTTTCTACCTGCATGCTCTTCGATAAACCTCCAGCTGGTATAGAAAGTAAACGGTGAGGGCTCTCAAAGCATTCCCATACTGCAGACCAGTCCTGCTGACCACTGGCAGTCGATTCGTTCATGGTGGAGGCAGCGCCGCTGGCTGACTGTGTATCATCTGAGTACAAGTAAAACGAGAACATAATGTCATATAACGAGATTGATTGGATGATATTTATCATAAATAACACACCATCGGCAATAAGAAACTCGAAATCCGGGTTGATCTCAGTCGGTTTAACTTGTTGTGCGGCTTTTTTGACTAAATCGAGAACCTCTTCTACAGCTTCTTCAACCATAAGACTTTTTCTATTGAGTTCGACGCAAGCATTTCTATAAAAATATTAACATTTAAATAAGAATAAAATAAATGTAATGTGGACGTTCTGTCGCTATTATCATCCATTTTCGTTATATTTCCGTCGGTATAGGAGGTGGCAGGTGTTATGTATTTTAAGTCCTTTTCTTTATCTCAGACAACAATCATGTACAACTTCACTATTATCGGTTGAGTAGTGACGTAAAAGCGTAAAAACAAACTCTATCCCGCAATTGTAATATTAGTTAATAAAAAAGGATCAACTTACCGGCAACCACTCTCGACGTGCTCAATAAACTCTTCTACTGACCACGGGGTTTCTTCTAAAACATTAAAGTTATTACAAAGAAACTGAAAAGTTTGAATCAAATCTATGTGCTGATAACAAAAATTCCAAACGAAAAAAAAATACATTCTTTTTCCACTTGATAAGTGTCAAACATTGATTAATTGTTTCACTTCTTTACATAAAAACTGCACATTCAGCTTTAACTTATTTCTTTTAGTCTAGGAAACCTCTATCCACTTTCTAAGAAAGATCTTCAATATGTGTATATTTAAATATAAGCAGAAGGTATTTTTGGCAATCGTGATATTGAAAGACATTTTTTTTCATCTAAAAGCTAGGCAAACGGCCAACAGACAGTATATGATAGAAAGTAAGTATCACCGCGCCTGGACACAATGCAACACCGTAGGAATTGCAGGTAAGTTGCCGACCTTTGTGGAATAAGTACCGTTTCGGAAAAGTCGCCGGTGAAAGCTGGTTCCACAGAGTGGTTGTGCGAGGCAGAAAATGTCCTTAAAATCACGCTGTTGTGGATTTTCAGACATCGAGGGGGTGAGGATGAAATTTCGAATTCAAACGCGATGTCCAGTGGTAAAATTCAGTGGCAGGGGACTAATGCAAACATTTCCTCAGAAATTTTCCCGTGATACATGATACATGCGATAGAGGATGCAGAGTGACCCGATATCTCTACGCAGATCCAAAGTATCTACCCAGTCGAAAAGGATTTGATCGTCGACAATTCGAGCTGTTCTACGTTGAATGCGGTCAAATGGAGGAAGCTGGTATTGGGGAAGCTCTGGCTCACAGATTCTCAATGTGGGGCCGAATTGGCGCCGTAAAGCACACCAAGCTTTATAAAGGCCAATTTACCTTTCATCGGCGCTCGAAATTTCAACGTCAAGTATCTCGATGGAAGTATCCCACTGGCAGTGGCATAGAGGGATGTATACTTAAAATGAGGAGGTATGACAAAAAGTGACTTTTTAGCAGTCTAATTTGATTCTTATTGGTTTTTTTATAGTATAGGTAGGCAGACGAGCATAAGGGCCACCCGATAGTAAGTAGTCACCAAAGCCCATAGAAACTGGCATTGTAAGAAATATTAACTATCGCTTACATCGCTAATGCGCCACCCACCTTGGGAACTAAGATGTTATGTCCCTTGTGCCTGTAATTACACTGGCTCACTTACCCTTCAAACCAGAACACAACAATACCAGATACTACTGTTTTGCGGTAGAATAACTGATGAGTGTAAAATAAAGACTCAATTTCAGACGCAAGTTTGTTCCGATACTCGTCAACGTATTCCTCAAAAAAATGAGCGTGGCCGGTGTATTAGGCGTATACAGCGCTATCGGCTGCATAGCAGAGAATATTACTAATTTGCATTTACTGTCGGAAACCGTTTTGGTATTGGGAGGAACAGGGTGTAAAGTTCTTCATCCACCATTGAAAAGGGAGGATCCTCCGACCAGACGGGTGTTAGTCTGATGGGCTACTGCCCGACGGTTGTTGTCGGGTTCTTGTATATATGTTCAATAACTTTAATATCGCAATGTCGTCAGTTTTTAGTTTTCGTATGTGGCGAAATAGATTTCGCTACACCGTACTGGTGGTCGCTAATCAGCTGGTACTCCTCTAGGTACCGCAGGAGCTGGCAGTTTATAAGGAATTGTATCTTGGGAAACAAGAAGATGATAGCAACAGGTCTATAAAATTGGCCGGGTCTGAGCGATTGCCCTTTTGAGGGGTCGGGTGCACCAAAAGCAGTCCTACAACATTTGACTACCTCGTTGGTATAGTGGATAGATATAAGGCCGCAGACCCGGTGGTTTTGGGTTCAATTCCCAGATCGGGGCAATCAATTGTTATTGGGTTTTTCTGTCAGAAAATTCTCAGTAGCAGCCTGGAGTCTGGAAGTTGGAAATGTGTACACTCCCGTCCCTCGGAAAACACGTAAAGCCGTTGGTCCTGCGCCTGAACTCTTTCCGGTCGTGTCGGATTACCGTTCCATCGGATTATGAGAGCTAGGGAATAGTGAGTGCACCTGTGTTTGCGCACACACTTGTGCACTATAATATCTCCTGCGCAGTTGGCTAATCTCTCTTGAGACTGGCCGCCGTGACCGAAATTGGTCTGGAGGACCTTACAACATTTCGGGACTACGCTTAATGTGTAGGAGTGGCAGAAAAGACGTGTTAAGACCGGTGCCAACTCGAGAGCACAAGTACGGAGCACGATTGGAGGAATGCCATTGAGCCCACTCGACTTATGGATGTCCAAAGAAAGAAGTGCTTTACGAACTGCACTCTGTCTGAATTTAATTTCCGTCATCGTGGTATAACACCGCAAGATTGTCGGTTGAGTCTTTCCATGGTCATCAAGATTTGAGTTGGACGCGAAGAGAGAGCCCAAAAAGTCGGCTTACTCCTTCGCAGTATGGGCCAACGAGCTCCTGTGCAGATATGAAAGGGAGGGCTGACAGAAATCCCCTAAAACAGCCTTAGCGAGAGACCAAAATGCGCGTGTTCCCGAAGGAAGACGCACCAATTTTTCACCAATCCCACCTATGTACTCCGACTTTGTTTTGGTATTTATATCACGAGATGCCGATGCATTGTCCCAGGCTTAAAAGCTTTCTCGCTTGCGGCGTGATGCCGTTTTACAGAAGTGACCAAACCAGAGCTGGGATCTGCCACCAACGGGTATTGCAGAGTACGGAATGAACAGTTCCTTTCCCTGAGCACCACATCAGCGACCGAGTCAGCAAGGACATCTGGATCATCCCGGAGCAACAAATCCGCCCCCATGGATAGGTTGCGAAAAAGGACCGCATCCCATTGCAGTCTGCCGACCTGTAGTGCCACTCACGCCGGCAGCCCGCAAACCGAGGCCAAGAAGGGCGTGTAATCGGCACTTTAGTCGGGAGGAGGCTCGACCGAAACAAGGTACCCATCCAAGTGAGATGTCAGCAGAAGGTCTAACAGCGGAGGTGTATGATCGTCCACATCGGGAACTCGTGTTGGTGAGGTACCCAGTTGTGTCAGATCATATGCCAAGGTGAAATCGACAACAGATCTCCCCGAATGATCGGTGGTCAAGCCAAGCCATTCGGCATGGTGGGCGTTAAAATGACCAAGAATAACGAGCTTTGGGGACGGGATCTGCTGCAGTACGGAATCTGTAGCTAGTTGGATGTGCTCAATGAGCCGGTCAGTTTCGGCATTACCGCTATGAGACCAATATAGGCACGGATGATCATCGCAGTCTACGCGCAGCAGATGGATATGTCCCTGCCTTCAAAATTGGCGAGGCGACGAGAACAGATATCCTCTTTGACATAAACACACACCACAGCCCGCGGTACAAAGGAATGTTCTACCTTGGGCAGGAGAGGAATGAGGTATCAGCCGGAGAGGATATTTGGGTCTCAGTAAGAAAGAGCAAGGCTGGCTCCGCCGTCTCAAGATGGAAGTGAACGGCATTCAAGTTGAAATTCAGTCCCCTTATGTTGCAGAGGTCCACAGCGAGTGTGGAAGGGGTTGCTTTTTGATGCCTGCTCCGCTTGCCTCGACCATTGACGAGCGCAAAATTGCCCCCCAGAAATCGGAGGGCAACCTGGGTATCCCTGCTAAGGTGATGCGCGTCCTTCGTATGAATGCCCAGAGAGGGATTCCCCACCGCAGTCGCTAATGGTACCCTCCTGGGGTAGCAAAGCCGAATTCTGTACGACCTTCAATTTAAAGGGGGGAGGAGGTATTGGGCCTCCGGGACTCTCACATACCGAACGAAACGAGGTGGCATAGCTACCACTTTTTTTACTGTGAGGGTGATACTTCCCCGGGCTTGCCAGCCCATTCGGCTGTATCCTGAAGTTAGAGGTATGCAGCGTGGCCCTACCACTATACTATATTTAATTATTGTCTTTAATTTAATTTCTTCTAGCATCGTATGATCACATCGCGAGATTGTCGGTGGTGATTTTTCTTGGACAACAAGAATCGAGATGGATGCGAAAAGAGATAGCTCAAAGTATCAGCTATCTCCTCCGAGAAAGAGTGGTAATTCCCCGGGTGTGCCAGCCCATTCAGCTGTATCCTTAAGTTATTCAGCGTGGCACTACCACTATGAGAATATATATTCTTATATTTTATAAGAATACAATAAATATAATATTTCTTACCTGGTAAGGAGATCAACGTAACTTCTTGCATTCCAGATAGCATGTAAATAATTCTATTCGTGTATATATCGTGCACTCTCGTTACGAGAACGTCGAAACTATTAATAGCTGCATTAGCGCGGTCAATGAACGCTTTCCAATCTTCACTTGTCCAAAACACAGTACGAAGACCAGGCAGTAGCAGAGATGACAGACGAACGACTTGAGGCAAGAGGAGAGGGCGGACTTCTAGCTTGACTTGACGAACTGTCCGAAGATAGTCTTCAAGAAGGAACTGAACAACAAAATACAATATGTGAGAATATTACACCTTTTATCCCTAATAATTTGATGATCTTCTGCTTACACATGCGTTAATATGGTAGCGAAAATTTAAAAAACTTAGTTAGCGATTGCGTCTGAACAATGAGATAATTCAAACCGTATATCAAACAAAGGCCACGTGTTGAAAAACAACTAGCTTAGTATAAATAAACACATACTCACTTGTAAGGAATCGTTAACAAGCGTGAAATAATTTTTCTTCGCGTATAACGAATGACACACAATTGGCAGTTCTAGACCCATTTTGACGAGGCAGTCCGATTCTCTTATCAATAATTTGATCGTGTGATCCAAGTTGACAGTAATACGGCCGGAATCGTCTATCTTTAACAAAGTATTATTGAGACTGTCGTCAACGTCCCATAGCTGGAATAAAAAATAACTACTTAATACCTTGATATTTTCGGATATTTGGTTTTGATATTACTTTGAGTATCTCAATTTCATCAAAATATTTGAGCGTGTTTAAAAGTTTAGTAATAACATCCCTTCAATAAAGTGAAATGTCATACATTCTGAATCAATAAAGAAGTCAGCTGGACTCTATAACGTTTAATAAGAACTCATATTTATATTGCATTACAAACCATATCTCCGTTCATAATCCTGAAACTGAGATTGTAGTGCTGCCTAATATAAATATTATGTAGGCACATTAAATTAACAAATACACTAACGGATGGACAACACGTCTGTGGAAATATAAATTTAAAAAAGTTGTGTACTATATAATAGTAATACTTATGAATATTAGTATAAGGTCCTCCAGACCGATTTCGGCCACGGCGGCCAATCTCAAGAGAGATAGCCAACTGGGCAGGACATATTATAGTGCACAAGTGTGTGCGCAAACACAGGTGCACTCTCTTTGCCTTAGCTCTTATAATCCGATGGGACGGCAATCCGACACGACCGGAAAGAGTTCAGGCGCAGGACCAACGGCTTAACGTGCTTTCCGAGGCACGGGAGTGTACACACTTCCAACTTCCAGACTCCGGGCTGCTACTGAGAATTTTCTGACAGAAAAACCCAATAACTATATTGGCTCGACCTGGGAATTGAACCCAGGACCACCGGCTCTGCGGCCTTATATCTAGCCACTAGACCAACGAGCCAGTCAATATTAGTAGTATTACTATTATAATAATAGTTATAAACGTTATGTGGATGCATAACGTTTATAACTATACAATAATGGGGTAATATCATGGTCGAAACAGATATTTATTAGCTACAATATACATATATGTATGACTGTATCTGCATGTATAGTATTAAGTACTTTTTTTAGTTGTTTTTAATTGGTAGTAGGGCCTTCTGCAAGCTCGGATGAGTCAATGTATATAACATCGTAGGCACAAGGGATATAACATCGTAGCACTGCTCAGGCACGATCATTCCGAAAGTTGACATCGCCAATGCGCCACCAACCTGGGAACTACGATGTTATATCCCTTGTGCCTGTAATTACACTGGCTTACTCACCCTTTAAACAGAACACAACAATACAAAGTACTGCTGTTTTGCGGTAGAATATCTGATGAGTAGGTACCACCCGTACTTATCCAGACGAGCTTGCACAAATCACTACAACCGAGTGATATATATTTATGTTTGTTTGTTTGTTACGATGAAAACAAAAACTACTCGACCGATTTTAAAAAATCAGTCTCCATTAAATAGCTATATTTAAAAAAAAATAGAAATCCGTACTAAAATACGGATAATAATAATGTTACCTATAAAAGTTATTATTTTGCGTGCGTTACGAAAACTATTGACGATATTTAAAATAGAATCCTATATATTCAAAGTACTCATGATTGCTCACAGAAAAGTCCACGATGGTATATGCCTAACTATTATAAATAAGCCACAATTATGTTTAAATTATCAAGTTCAAATACGGGTGAAGTCGAATAGTGGTGATATGGGTATCATGGTATTAATCCTTATCCATTTAAATGATTTGATAATTGAGGTTGATTATGTACGCGTATTATTATTATTATGATTATCAGTCCCTAATGTCCATCTGCTGAATAAAAATCTCCTATCTTAAAATGAGACGGGTTGGAGATTATTACAACCACGATCATCTCACTATCCTTTTCGTCATCGCCATCCATAGGATGAGATTAAATAAAATACGCAATACAAACATGATTTTTATCCCCCAAGAGATTTTTTTATTTTGAATAGATTAGCAGACTCCGTACATAGCCGCCCATAAATATTGACACAGTAAAAAATATTAACAATGCCATCACGTCAATGCACCACCGACCGACCTTGGGAACTGTGATGTTATGTTTTGTGCCTATCGTTACACGTGCTCACTCACCCTTCAAACTGGTACACAACATTATGAAGTATTGCTGTTTGACAGTAATATATGATGAGTGGATGGTTCCTATGGGTACGTATCCATATAGCTCAAAGTAATAATGAATGTTATCTATACTAATATATAAAGCTGAAGAGTTTGTTTGTTTGATCCGGCTAATCTCAGGAACTACTGGTTCGAATTTAAAAATTATTTTTGTGTTGGATAGACATTTTATCGATCAAGGCTCTAGGCTTATTTTTTATTAATAATACGCGGGTGATAACGCGGGGCACAGCTAGTGAAGTATAATAACATTACATTTTGGTTCATCCAGACGGCGCGCATGGTCTCCTCGTAGTTGTGTATGAGGGTGCGCGTGGCGGTGTACTTGCGCATCATGTCCGCAGCGGTGGGCAGCGCGCGCAGTACGGGGTGCGCGCACACGCTCTCAACCGTTTCCGTCATGTTATACATCAAGCAGCGCGCCCACTTTATACGACCTTCACCGAAGCCAACAAATCGAATCATTTTGTTTTAAATAAATAATTGGATCTCCATACACATGCAGTTTGTCGGTAACTTTATTATAAATTATTCCTTACAATAAATAAGTAAAACTCCACAATCCCTGATCATCATACTGTGGACTGTTGAATTTAACCCGACATGGAATGTGAATTTAGTGGGTGCAATTGTACAATTGAATTTAAGATATAATTTTGCAAGCAATTATGCTCCTAGTGACAATACGACAGTATTCAAAGTTTAATGAACTTTAATAGATATATAAATTAAATTTTATTTTATTTTCGTGATAGTATTCTAATTAGGAAATCCTTAACGTACCAGCTACAGGGGAGTAGTTCCTTGGTAAAGGCGGGTCGTCTTTTTGCCTTTTAAACATTTTCATTATTTTGTCAACTTCTTTCTCGCTATATTTTAAGACTCTATCGTATTTCTCGCTGAGTTTTGTTATTTGAATTTTTTGGCTGACCTGAGAAATATATTTTCGTTAGTCAGTAACAGTAATAGCCTATGAATGTCCCCTCTTCTCCTCCTTTTGCGGAGAAGGTTTGGAGCTTATTCCACCACGCTGCACCAATGCGGGTTGGTGGAATACACATGTGACAGAATTTAAATGAAATTAGACACATGCAGGTTTCCTTCCGATGTTTTCCTTCACCGTCAAGCACAAGATGAATTATAATCACAAAATAAGCACATGAAATTCAGTGGTGCTTGCCCGGGTTTGAACCCACGATCATCGGTTAAGATTCACGCGTTCTTATAACTAGGCCATCTCAGCTTAATATAATTATTATCATAAAAATATTTTTAATAACGGCTCAATCAAATTTTGGTGTTGACCATTGAAAAGGGAGGATCCTCCGACCAGACGGGTGTCTGGTGGGCTACCGCCCGACGGTTGTTGTCGGGTTCTTGTATATATCTTCAATCGCTCGGATAACTTTAATATCGCGATGTAGGATACGTCAGTTTTTTAGTTTTCGTATGTGGCGAGATAGATGTCGCTACATCACTCCCCTCCGAGACCGGAGGTCGATAGCAGGTTGAGTCGTCCATACATCTTGTGATGCTTGCCGGGCCAGTGGAATGTTCCAGTGAGTCGGAACCAGATGCCGCATAGTTCACGGTGAGTCGGAACTGTCTGCGGTGATGCCCCAGTGAGTCGGGGTGATGCTGCAAATGCTCCAGTGAGTCGGAGTGGTGCAGTGCTGCTTAGTGGCTGGCTGCTGCGTCGACCAGGAGAGAAGTGCGTCTCTGCTTGCTGACCGGCCGAAGTGCAGTGTGCTGTGCCAAGGTCGCTGAGAAGACTGTGGGTGATGACCAGGAATGCGCGTTCGCTGCATGCTGGTGTTCAGGATACCCGTAGTAGTCGTGGATGCTGGCTGGCTGTATGACTCGCTGCTCGAAAGATTGAGGAAGTGATGATGACGTCACGATGACGTAGTTTTTGCGAAGGCTGCGCTGACGTTCATGCTCGGGGTCACCAGTTGAGCATTGAAAAGGAAGGATCCTCCGACCAGACCGGTGTTGGTCTGGTGGGCTACTGCCCGACGGTTGTTGTCGGGTTCTTGTATATATCTTCAATCGCTCGGATAACTTTAATATCGCGATGTAGGATACGTCAGTTTTTTAGTTTTCGTATGTGGCGAGATAGATGTCGCTACAAAATAATATTTTTTATGTATTTACCTTCTCAAATCTAGTAAGGAACTTAATTCCTTGCGGCGTCTCCCAGACACTAGCAAAGTTAACTTCGATAGTGTTACCAATTGACTCCCGAAGAGTATTTGTTTTCTCTTCGAAGGCTTGATAGTCTTTGTCAAACTCGTTGTTCCTGTAGTCGAGATAATCGTACTGGCATGAAGTAACTGCTTTTTTAGCCTCGTTAAAAGCGTGCATTGCCTCTTCAAGATCTGTAACATGTTTTAGGAAGTAATTAAGAAAGAGAGAACTAGAACTTACTAAAACTAGTGGTAAAATTTTTTGAACAATGTGACTATAATGATGTAAAGCATTGCTACTAAACTTACCTTCACCCAGAAGTAGACCTTCCATTCTCTTCTCGAACAAATGGTTGTAGTCATCCATTAAATCGAACATACAAATAATCTTATTGAGTCTCTTGCAAAATGTATCGAATTTACCAAAAACATAATTTTCAGAAAAACTAAATTGTTCCGTGTTCGGTAGAAATGGTTGATTCTTTACAAATGTGTAAGTTTCTCTGTATGTTTTGTTGAGGTTTATGCAATGGATCAACTTCTCTCTGACCTGGTCCCTCTCTTGAGACCAAATAGTTTCTTTAAAACGGCATGTTATGTATTGCTTGCAAGTTTCAATCATTTGGTTGGTTATCTTAAAAACAATTATTTAAGATATAAATACAATCGAATGAAAATTAATTACTGATACACAAAAAATGCCCACAGTATACATTTTTCTGATATAATGTTACACAGAATTAACATTCCAAAAAATCTTGTATTTCGTATTGTTAATGATTTAAATACATAGTGTTACAGTTGTAAGCTTACTTTCACCATCAGTGACGATATTCTTTCTGATGTATTATAGAATTGTGAGACACTGTGAATCAATCTGACCGTTTGCAGCAAACTCAATATAGAATCTTTGATTTTAACTGGATCGTCCAGATACAAAGAATGACAGCATTTCTCCATGGCTTGAATGAATTTGGCGTTATCTTTGGCTTCATTGTAACAGAAGGTTATTTTGTGATCCGTGTCACGCCATACTTTTATTACTTTCGAATTAGCCAATTGAAGACTTGTTAAAGTTAGTTGAACTTCATTGTTCTGATAAGAAAGAAATTAAAATATACATTAAGCTTAATTAAAATTAACAACACATCAACGTCTCGTGAACAAAAGGTTTTGTTCAACTTGCGTAGGTTCGCAGCTAAGTCCACTACGCCTCCACGGCCACCACATATCCAATGCATGGTAGTCAGTAATTAGTGGTAAAGCTTTGTGCAAGCCCGTCTGGGTGGGTACCACCCAATAACCACATATTCTAACAACAAACCAGTTGAGTGAGCCAGTGTGGTGTAAACTGTCTGTAGTTTACACCACAAGGGGATTTTATTTCCAAAAGAGGGTGGCATAGCGTGGTTAATATTCCTTACAGTGCCAATGTATATGGGCGATGGTGACTAATTTGCCATCAGGTTGTCCTTTGCCATAACTTGCGCGTTCGCCTCCAAGTTTTATTTAAATAAGGCTTCAAATGTTAAGCCGATAAGGTGCATATTCTATGATTGTTATATTATTTATGTTTATAATTATATGGTGAGAACTGCTTTGTTTTTGTCGAGATTAAAAAAAAAGTGTTGTAAAGTCAAGTCACAATATGTATTCACATAGTTTTAGTTTAACTTAGTCAAATTGTATTGTTTAAATAAATTTTAATACATAAAAAAGATTATATCTAAAATAGGTTCACTATTAGAATTTCTGTTTTGTGAACTATAGGTTAGTAAATATGTCCAAAATAAAATAATTATTTATACATTATTTTACTAAATTACTCTAACTGAAGCCAAAATAGGAACACACAAATCAATAAATATATATATATATATATTAAAAACAAAAGCTAGTCATTAAAAACATGCGTATCTCTCTCTCTCTCTATCTCTCTGTGTGTGTGTGTATGGGTGTGTTATACACACAATATTAAAACCTGTAAATAAGAGACAAGTTGTGAGAATTGTGCTCCTCTCTTTTTCCAATATTCAAGTTCATCTTGAGGCCCGCTGGAATCCACCTCTCGTCTTAGCTGTTCACTTTCGCTTAGTATCTGCGAAAATTAAAACAGTACAAACGATAGTTCAGAAAGAAACATTTCAAAGAATTGTTTAAAAAGCACTTGAAGGAATTATAAAAAATGGTGTCATTAAACTTTTAGTAAAACAATAAATTATAAATTGTACGTTTTTTTCAGCACTATACTTTGCGTATACGTGCTTTTCAAGCACGTAAAGCCGCAAGTGAATTTTTTTTTGGTCGTATAGGATTTGTTGTCCCTTCGTATTATAGGAGTGAGCACTGTAATATGCCCGAACATTTAACTATTCTACCTAGAGAATTGTCGTCGGGGCCGGAATCGGTCCGGACCAAAATCAATATTATTTATTTCCAAACCTCCATAATTTGTTTTATCCACTCATTAACTCTTTCTTCTAAAGTAGTGATTGTTGTGGGATTTTTTATCATCTCTTTTAGCTCGTTGTGGTCGTTTAAGTTAGCCATTAAAGCTTGTCCATCATCAAACAAGTTAACTTGGTTGCAAACGTCTTCACAAACTAAATGTAAAAAAAAAAAATTAATATACCAAAGACGAAAATTTATTGAAATATTGTCCGCCAAAAGAAAAACCATACCATATAACAGCCATTTTAGATTGACGATCTTAGTGACTGGGTAACTAAATATACACTTCTGACATTTTATGTTCAGATTTTATCTTTGTTTGTTATCAGTATAAAGCATTACTTGCCTTTTAAAGCGCTACAAAAAGATCTTAGGCCCGGCAGGAGCTGATTCTTGACGATAGGAAAACGGGTCTCGTCTTCATCTCCATCGCTGCTGGGATGCGCTAATGCATTCATATACACGTATTCCATTACACGTTCAATAGCGGTCACCAATCCTACTTTATCTGCGTTTAGAATTCCGCAAAATCTACAGAACAAAAAAAACTATTATGGGTAATCGTTTATACTACAAATAGCTCTTACTACATATAATAAGTCTCGTCGGTCAAGACGAAAAAAAATCGGAAACATTGTTTCTACGATAATATGAAAAAATTACTTGGTTAAACTTACAAATCTTTATGAAATCCTTCCTCAGGTAATTGCTTGCTAACATTTATACGAAACATATAAATACAAACTCCTGTAAACTTGACATCCCAACCATCAGATAGAAATAATTTCCTTTTAAGAGTAATTTGAGGAGGTGGCTGTTTTCCTTGAGCTTGCTGCCTTGCTTTCGCGCCTTCGACTACAGGTCGTTGTTCCACTTCCTCTACATCTTGATAATACCATAGCAATTTATTCCTCATATGAGGTAAAAAAAGCTGATTGATGTCATCAAGCTAAAAAAATATACATTTATTTATGAAATAAAGGTTACATCTTTAAAATATTTCCATAGACAATTAAGGTATGCTTACCATGTTTCCCTCGAATACGTGATCCATGATGGCGTGGCGAGGGAGTCCGGTACCGTCGATTAGGAGTTGAAATGTAAACTCCAATCGAGGGTCCATCTCCCCTCGCCTCGCCTTACGTTCACATTCTTCTCGTCTTTTCTACAAGGACAAACACTTTATAAAAATTATGATATTGTAAAAACTAAGTACTAGTCCATGAATAACCCAATGCAGAGCAAAATCCTCTTTTACGGTTAAAAATAATGTAGGAAACCATAGTGAGATTATTGATATATGTATGTATGTATGATATAAATGCGGCCCCATCACCTCCGATTTTGGTTTCTGGTTTTCTCACTAATTTTCCTTCGTCACGGAGCAAAAAATTAATTATAAACACCAATAAACTACTTTAAAACTCGGTGAATAACAGGATTTCAACGTGGTTTCCGCTTAAATTTACACGTTCTATCCACTGGGCAATCTTGGCTTATTTTTCTTAGAAAATACTGGAATTGAGTACTCCTTAAAATTAAATAATCTATTATAACGAATAATATTATTACGTTCTTTCTTTTACTTTTATTAGTATAGTAAATAGTCGAAAAATAATATACATAGTTTATAATACATATTATAAATATGTTTTTCTAAATATAATTTACATATTTAAATTTATGCCATCTATAATTTTTCTTTAAATATTTTATCATTTATTTTTTATAACAATTAGACCGCTTTTATTTACTAGCGTTTTCAAAGTTTTTATTTTTATCTTGTTTTTGCATATATATCTCTCCCTGTTTATTTTAATTATCACATTTTATTTACTTCTACACAATTTAATTTAAAAAATTAAACAAATTTGTCTTCAAATGGACCTGTAACATGTCCATAACATCTTCTTCCTCTTCTTCATCGCTAGAGCCTGGTTTTATACCGCATACAAACATTTTAAACTATGGTTTAACTAAGAATCTTCGAAAATTTTCACTTTTCTACAGCAACGAAAAATTGGTACCACGTCCCTCCAACTATTGAATTTTGATGCAAGTGTTCATGCCTTTGTATGTCACTTAGGCATTTGCGTGCTGGTTAGGTACTATTTCAAATACATATAAGCTATCATCAATGTATTTTACAGTAATCTTTGAACCTACAATTGAAATGACAAGCCTTGCTAGCGATCTGCTTGGAACTGTCGGCACCAACCACCGGTTTAGACGAAACAATAGTTGTAATATGCAAATTAAATGGACAAGTAGAAGGTGTTATTAAAAGGGTTGGGGGTGGTACGGCGTATCACTTGCTTTAACAAATATTAACACTAGCACGCAACGCCTTCAATGATATTTATTTTGCCATGCGTATACATTAAAATGATTTATAAATTTTTGATTTGTAATATTTTCTTACATATTTACTGTTACTTTTTATGTGGCTGCATATATCAAATGTAATAAGCATACTAAATGTAGTGATAAAGTTTAGATATACTGAAACGATACAAAAATAAAATTCGAGTTTCGATTTTTTATAAACTGTACTGATTAATTATCATAGAAAGTTTTGTTAGAAAAGGTAATAAATCTATCTCTGTTTTACAAAGCTTGAACGCAGTAATCTCAGAAACTATCTGTCCTATTTGATAAATGATAGTGGGTAAGTACCACTCATCAGATATTCTACCGCAAAACAGCAGTACTTTGTTTTGTTGTGTTTCGATTTGAAGGGTGAGTCAGCCAGTGTAATTACAGGCACAAGAGATATAACATCTTAGTTCCCAAGGTTGATGGCGCATTAGCGATGTAAACAATGGTTAACATTTCTTACAATGCCATTGTGTATGGGCGTTGGTAACCACTTACCATCAGGTGGCCCATATGCTCGTCCGCCTACCTATACAATAAAAACAGACCTTTTCTAGAAAATTGTATATTATGGACTTTTATATAAATGTCAGCCCATCGGTCGAATTCACGCAAATACTCATAGAGTGTATGAAACGGGCGTGTATAATAAAAATTTAACGCGAGTGAGAATGTGGAGAATGTTACGCATATTAAAGAAGTATTTCATAATATATATAATATTAGTCTATACTTATGGAAGTAATATTAAGCAATAAGTCGTATACTTTAAACAAAATAAAACCTGCTAACAACACGTGCTATGAAAAGTACTGAATAAGAAAATATTATTATCCATTTACTATGTGATGTTCAGTGGATAGCCGCACTAAGGGTTGTTAATAACACAGACCGAGCTTCACACAGCTCTAAAAATTAGTTATATTTTTTTGTTTGTGATAATATGACTTTTTTGACAAGATTAGTTTTTCTTTTTTGTGATATTACGCTCGTTTTTTAAAATATCATATTTTTAAATTTCACGCGTAATTTAACGAAAACGCTGTAAGCGCAGTGGACGCATAATGCTCTGAGGTCATGACTTCAGTTGGGTGATTAACCAAATGCTACGTTTGGTTACGAAAATAATAAAATCCAATGACTATATTGGCGTTGAGTTGACAGTTGAGACTTATAAGCAAAACTTTATCTAAATAAAAATCTAAATCGTTAGTCGTTTCCAAGATCCACAAAATAAAGGAGAATCGCAGATTTCGTACCGCATACTTTTTTTTTGTTTTGTTATAGTATTTGTACCACTTATAAAGGCAACTAAGCCATTTATTTTCATGTAAGCGTCCAATTTTTAGTAGTTTGGATTAATTAATAATATCAATAAAAAGATTAGAATAAATAAAAGTAATAAAATAATAAACTTAACGCAGGTATGTTTTTAGAAGTTGCCGTATGTAAAATAACACAAATATGGAAATGATAATTAATTATTTAGAAATACAAATAACATTAAACACTTATATATTACACCTAATAATGCCTAATAATAATAATTATTGCGAAAAATCCTAATAATTAACGATATATGGGGATCAATATTTTTTTTTTTCATCTGGCAATTGTTTATTAATAGGTAAGGAAAATCTGTCTGTCAGTTCAGTTCTTTGCTATTGTTTTATTTGCCCGTTTTTACGTTGAGTTGAGCATTTGTGCCTCCGTATTCTATCCCTTGATAGTAGTTTCGCGAAAGAAAGATTTTGCTGTAACTGCATTGTAGATTTAACAATAGTGGAATACTGCTCACATGTGATGAGCACTTAGGTACCTAAGTTATGCTCGCCATGAGGATATTACTCGACCTGCCCCCTTCCTAGACGAAGTAATATTAAGAATAAATTAATTAAAAGTAAAATAAAATGAATCTACTTACAAAAATAATAAGTGTTGTTGTATTTAAATATACCCAAAACCTAACAACTTCATCATTATCAAACTGTTCCAGCCTGCTGCTGGTCCATCAACACATATCGATGTGAATAAAGTTCGTGAAAACGTATCGAAGGTTTTATCCCGATTAAGGTATAAGTAATATTATAACTACCATGTACAACAAATAAAAGAATTCTACGACAAAAATACATAAATAATATTAACGTACATTTTAATAAATATTAACCTAATGATTATATTCAAAATACCTTGGATATATGAAACATTTTAGTTTCGTGTCCAAATAGTTTGAAACTGATTTAATTATTTACGATTAATGACTACTATTTATTAGTAATAAACACAAGAAGCTTTCTAGGTTAACAATAACTATGATTATTAATATTTTACCTTAGTTTATTCATAATAAACATCGACTATTTTCGCTATCTTTGACATTTAAAAAATGATTGATATGCAACTACACCTTCCTGGAGAAATTATTCTAATATTATTGATAGCTATAATGTAATAATAACTGTAATAAAATAGCTCAAATACTTTAGAAGTCTAACAGGATCCACAATGCACGCTAATAACTTATTTTACACGATTTAATATGTTCAATATAAACACCATTCGAAATATAGTATCAAATTTTACTTGACATAACCATTTATATATTTTTAAATTAAATGTCATTTGTAAAATAGTTTTAATAGGATAAAATTGGGCAATTTAATTGTAAATCACCACCACTATTAAAATATTATATAAATATGTATATATACACGTGCAATGCATACAATAGATATACAAAGTATATTTTTTATATTTTGCTTAAAATAGGTTGGTGGCCTAGCAAATGAGCCACCTGATGGCAAGTAGTCTCCAATCTCACCAATAAACATTGGCACTGCAAGGAATATTAACAGTGGCGTATTTAACAGCAGGCTAAGTAGGCTTCAGCCTAGGGCGGCAGATTTTTGGGGCGGCAAATTTGGGATTTTTGGGCGGCAATTTGACTTGGGGGTCAAACTACATTGGCGTGACAAACAAATGGGAGCTTATAATTCGTAAGCGGAGGATAGTGAAGAACTAAAATGTTGGCTTGTGTTCAACTATCAAAGTAGGTAGTAAAAGAAAGCAAAAAGAAGAAAAAAAGAAGGTCAGCAACTCAAAAACGCGAACCAAACCTTCACAGCCTATACCTTGAAAATGTCTAAATCCGCCACTGAATATTAACCATATATATATATATACATCGTTATTATTACGTATTATTACATACATGTTAGTAGGGGAAGATAGCCCAAAGCGTGTATGTTAACGTTTGTGATATAATTAAAACGACTATCTAACACATACACATCTTAATTTTGTATTTATGTATTTAACATTTATCAGTGACTAGTAAAAGTAAAAACAAACAAACAATTTCATGAAAACATAAGAAAAACCTGATAATTATTTGACTCGCTATGCCCCATAGGGGCCGAAAGCAGGTCGGCTTTTTGAACAAAGTGGGTATACAGTATATATATAGTGACCAATCACTTTATTACCCTGAATTCCGTGCTGATTCTAGAACAATTTTTAACGTCAACATTTTCAAAGTCGTGTATTGATCTTCTTGCATTTGAAATAGTCGGTGATCCTGACTCCATTCAAATTTTGTACCCCAATTGGTTCATCATCATGGTGATAGAGCTTTGTGCAAGCTCGTCTAGGTATAAACTACCAACTCCACAAGGGACATAACATCTTAGTTCCCAAGGTTGGTGACGCATTGGCAATTTAAGCGATGGTTAACATTTCTTACAATGCCATTGTCTATGGGCGTTGGTGACCACTTACTTTCAGGTGGCACATATGCTAGTGCGCTTACCTATACAATTTTTTTTTTTAATGTATTCTATATATTTTTAGATAATTCACAGTAAGCATTCAATTTCAAACATCTTTGATTTTGTTAGTCCTAATTGTTAATTGTAAACCATCGTATACACTATACAATTAGGACAAGTAGAGATATTACAAGTAATTTTAGTAAAAGCTAGAAAAGGTCATGAGGGGTGCATAATATTTGCTAACCTATAGGTCATTATATACATTTGAATCACATTATCTAAAATAATGTAATGGATAACTATATAAATATATGTATAAATGGATGGATTTTATTTTTCAATTATCACTATCGCACGAATGACTGAAATGATAAGTTGTATTTTTTGTAAGACTAATTAATGACGTATAAAAAATTAAAGTACAATATTTTAAAGTATTACAACTTACAACTAAATTGTACTGATTAATTAATTGACAAATTGAGTGATTAAATAATAATTCTTACCGTCTTTAAATAATAAATACAAATAGTAATATTATATGTAATACTTTATGTCTAAATACATTTTTAGAACAACATTTTAAGCATCATTTACTAATAATGATAATGGTTAAAATAAATAAAATCTTTCCGAAATACATAAAAAATCCAGCTTTATTATTTTGATCAGATTCAATATCGTTATTGCCTTTTTTTTTGTAAACTTTTATTAACAAAAATCGGTCCGGATCATTTATAATTTCTACACAGAGCTAATACGGTAAAGCTCAATCTGTAGAGTAATTAACTGCAATAGTTAAAGGGTTCAAGTTCAAGTTATGCATCATTAATTATTGTAATATTTTTATTTTCATGAATAATTCATTGGTAATTTTTCTTTTTGTGTAAAAATATAAACGTTAAATCTTTTTGCAAAAAAAAACTTTACAAATTACTTAGTGCATAGATAAAATTGTAAGAAAGTAAAAAAAAAGAAAGAAGATTGAAAAATTAACTTATTTCTTTATAAGATAAACATTTTATTATTATAATATAATAAATATTTTAAAGTAATCATCAGTAAGTAAAAATCATATACATAATTTTGTTTTGTTTGGACTTTTATTAACAGACCAGCTGTGCCCCGCGGCTTCATCTGCGTATAATAAATAAAAATATAATAAATTATTTTATTACTATAATAACACACACGCACACACACACACATACACACACACACACATATGGCTACTAGTAAAGAAATACGTAATTAACGATTTGAAATTAATTTTCATAAGATACCATAGGGTTTACCGATCTTATACAGTGGTGGTCGTATAATTAGAAACACTACCAACGATCCTTGATATTATGTAAGATAATACACCGCAATCGTTTTTATTTTGAAATTAAACAATAAATAGGACATCAATATGTTCAACGATTTATCAATTATTAGAAAAACAATGTAAATCCCATTACACAAGTGCAGTTTCAATATTACATTACAGACAAACATTTAAAACAGTTTTAAGGTATGAACAATAATGGTCAACTAATTAGAAATAACAACAAAAAATAGAAAAAAATATATTTTTTTAAGTATTAGTAATTAGTATTGTTATTTACGAAATAGCTACTATCCACATCCTACCAATAGTTATAATTAATCTTTAGTGGCGTATCCCTTATTTTTCTTCTTCATAATATAGTTCGTTTTGACTATTGTTACGTTTGTTTGAGACTTTCTTTTAACAATATACCAGAGATTTTCTATCGGGTTTAAATCCGGACTATTTGCTGGCCAGTATAAAACGAATATACGCTGTTCGCTAAGGAAACATTTGACGCTATTGGCCGTGTGTTTAGGGTCATTGTCATGCTGAAAGATCCAGGTTACAGGCAAATGATCGTCCGAGTAGGGAATCATTGTGTGCTCTAAGATATTTTTGTATTGCCCTTGATCCATTGTACCGCCACCGTGCTTGACTATACTCCTTGTGTATTTATAATTAAAAGCATTGTTTACAGGACGACTAACATAGCGCTTTCCATCGGAATTTACCATATTTATTTTTCATCTGATTTTGTTTCATCTGAAAATAACACTTTTTTCTATTCTCGTACCGTCCAATTAACATATTTTTTAGTGAATAATAATCGCTTCTCTCGGTGTTGCTTGGTGAGAAGCGGTACCTTTCGAGAGATTATTCCAAACAATTTAGCTTCCACTAATCTTCGGCGTATCAGTCTTGACGAGATGTTTCTCGGGTCATCAGGCAAAAAAACTTCATTTTTAATCTGGTTGTAGCCTTTACTTGGGTCTTTTTTAGCAACACGAACGATTAGTGTATCTTCTCTGGGAGAGGATTTTCTTGGCCGAGCCTTTCTAAGAACATTTTCAACAGTTCCATATGTTTTATAATGATCAATTGCATTAAAAACTTTCTTAACAGAACAATTTAAATGCTCAGCTATTCTTCTGTACGCCCACTTACGATCTATATGTAAATTAACAATGATTTGCCTAATTGACGCGTCAATACTTTTATTTTTGCCCATTTTGAACAGAATAAAATTCAGATTAAATTTTGAATTTCCGCCAAAATAATAGAAAAAGCCAAGAAAGAAATGTTATTCTCCAATTTAAAAAAAAGAACGAGCAATGGATGCTTTTTTTAAATGTTTCTAATTAGGCGTCCAAGCGGCCACAGACAATAACAGAAAATAAACTCCTACATGTGTAAGACTCATTTTGTAATGAAAAGTAAGATATTTTTTATATTTTATGCATTTAATGAGTTTTTTATTTGAATGGCTATATTATTGCATGATTATTAATTATTGAATCTGTATATTTTTACGAACATTTGTACGTTGAAGTTAGTTCATAAGAAGTGTTTCTAATTATATGACTAACATTTGCGTCATCACATGTTCAAGAATCATTGGTCAAGCCGTTCTTGAGTTATAAGACATACAGACAGACAGACAAATATGAAAAAAATAGTATAATGTGAATAACTGCATATCACAAAATTAGGTGAAAAAAAAATGTACAGATAGAGCCAATAGATTTATATAGTAGTATAGATATAGATACAATAAGATTATTAAACAGTGAAATTGACAATTTTGATTTTTTCAAATTACAGAAATATCTGTATAAAGCTCCATCTGGCTTAAGCGATAAATAAAAAAATGTTAATGAGCATTATAACACGTACTATTATTAATGTAAGTATACTTACAAAATTACTGATGACCCTCCCAACCAAGGATAAATCCATCATGACCAGTAAGCTCCGGGAGAAAACTTAAAATATTATAAAGGTGTAATTTTTTTAACATTTGAAACACCCATCACCTATACAGCTCGTGACTATTTGACGACATCCTGAATAATAAAATCGTAAAAAACATTTCGTGTCCTAATAATAAAATAAAAAAGTAGTCGAATGCGTGCCAAAGAAAACCCTACACTAACCACAAAGAAACGCGGCCCAGCACGAACTGGAATTCCATTTTTATGCTCACATGTCGAAAGATAAAATCTATCGTGGCTTCACTAGTCTTAGTAGCATTTATCACGAATATCGTAAAAAGTTTCATAAAAATATGTGTCTAAGTCGACTGAATTTGTATAGGAGACAGAATATCACATCACATAAATCAACTTCCATTGTATTGAATAGAAATGAAAATCCATCTTATGTAATCCTTTAATGAAATTGCTATACATTGTCCCCAACCAAATGAATACACTAAAATATATTGTACTGAAAATAGTGACATATAAATAATATAAAATATGTACATCAATCACGATATTGCTGCTATACTTACCGACCAAGTAGTCGATACAAATAATCATATAAAATGTAATAAAATTACATGGAACAATGTATATTAAAGAAGCATTATCATGGGAAGGTAAGTTGTGGTTCGGAAAAGTTTCAGTCGGTATAGTTACTAGCTAAAGTCACTTAGTTATAATTGTCTTTGTATTGAGCACCCCATGAGCACTCCATATTTACCATACTTGATTGTCTGATTAGTAAAGTGGATCAATTGTGCGACCCTATGACAGAGCCACCCTTTGGGGAGTAAGGGGAGAGATCCTGGTTTTCTTCCACTAGTACAATAATATAAATAATACTACAACTTCTATACTTCTACAATAAAACAGCAATGCGGAACGAAACCTGTAATGTATTCACGCTACATTATTTACCGAACCTCCACTAGGTAATGATATTTAAAGTAGAAATAGCCGTTTGTTAATATATCTATAAAGATGCTTGAAAGTAACTTAGTTCATAACGTTATTCGATAATATTGTTTATCTGCCTAATATATATATAACCCACTACACAGGATAATATAGGTAAGCCTGCGGATAGCTATATGAATTATAAATTAAGTCACTTTCAAGCATCTTTATAAATATATACAACACAACACTCATGCAGGTGCTTTATTCTTGGTTGTAAGCTATCATTATATTTACTATTCACATATTATATTACACCAGCATTTAAGGTTATCTACTTAATACAATTTTAAAAACTAACTGTTGAAAACCACATTCTCTGTTAAGAGATACACATGAGATAATATGAGTACATAACGATTAGAACTCTCGTCGCGTCTCGGCTCGTTAATGGCGGACATTTGGGCCGAGGTCCATTGGTCATTCTCCTTTGTTCCATGTAATTTTATTATTCTTCTTTATTACATTTTATATGATTGTTATTTGCAGCAATATCATGATTGATGTACATATATTATACTATTTATATTTATTAATTTATTTTGACATTATTTTCAGTACAACATCCATTAGCGTATTCATTTAGCTGGGGACAATGTGTTGCAATTCTATTAAAGGATAATATGGCCTCCTATTCGATATTTAGGTACAGTAGTAGTCCACTGGAGTCAATTTTTAACAACTCTTGAAATGCTATTAAACATATACACAGACAATTAATAAACCACGTGTACTATTTTCATAAATGCTACTCAATTTGATAATCATTTGAGAAATGTGGGTATTTATTTTAAACAGTCGATTAAAAGATTGCTTTTTGATTTTTCACCAAATCTCAAAGTATTTTCTATTTTGGAGAAGTATAAAAGCAAAAATAAACCGGATCGTTGTAAATATGATTAGTACCTGATTTATATTTTAAGCTTTTTACAAAAAATATATCTTATATTTTATTGCGTTTTGTAAACAATATATAAATCTAAAAAAATATTTTAGTTTTAGTTACTAATATAAATTTTCTATATTTTAAAAATTGAGACTTTATTCCATTCGATGTGCGCTTTCACAATCATCAATCTTAAAACGTACCCTAAAGTAACTCAAAAATATACGAAAATTAATCTTGTATTTCAAAAAATCTAATAAAAATTTTAAATAAATAAATACGATAATGGCAAGATAAGTTTGAACCAATTATATATGTATAATAAATAAAGAAAATACTTTGGAATTATTTTTATGATTTATTAAAATGCTTTAGATTGGTTGTTGTATAATTTAAAAGATCCGAAATTAATTTCAAAGCCAGGTAAATCATAATCAAAAATGTACCTGAACAACGAAACAGTCAACCATTTTGTCATTACACTGGTATCTTCAAAACAATAAACAAATATTTTCCCACATTTTCTAACATATGTCGCAAGTACGAATTTGTTACTCTATTTCCGCGTATAGGACATGTCGACTGACTCACAATAAAATGTTTTGACTGGCTCGTAAGTTGATTCGTGTCATTACGATAGGAGGGCACGATGTTCGGTATCATCCATAAAAAAAACAAGGTAACTTGCATCGCATGTAGTTGTGTAAAAGATAATGAGAACGATTTTTGTGCCCAAATATAATATTTGCAAAGTACCTTATAGCATAGCATGTATCACTTCTATAGTATCTATAGTTGTAGTTGTAATTGTTGATTATAATTTTCACTAATATTAAAATTATTAATTTTATTCTGATGAAAATCGTAAAACAAACCAAAGTCAAATATTATTATAGTCAACCAATACTATGGAAGACATACACATTGTTTATATTTGTTGTCATAAAATATTTATAATTTAAAAATATCAATTAGGTAAATATTGATTAAAACGATAAACGATTCTTAATAGATAGATCCTAAGGATACCGTAAACAACGACTAGTTATTTATAAATTTCGGTACATACAAATATAATAGAGTATCTCGTAAACATGAGCGCTTCTGATGCTTTTGAAAGAAACTACAAACCCTCACAATCGATGAATATATATAAAATAAGTTGAATGTTGTCTCAGATACGTTAATAACGCTCTTTATAACTACGAAGAAATTTATTACACATACAAGTTAGAATTGAATTAGTTTTACATAAAACAAATAATAATATTGTTTTATTTTCAATTCTTTATCGATCTATATCGCCAAACACAATATCAATAGTTGCAATTAGAATAGATATATCAGCTAACATTAATCCTTTGCCAATAAAAGACAAAGCTGCTAAATGATTGTAAGAGCAAGATCTTATACCAACACGATAGGGCTTTGATGTACCGTCAGCCACCATATAAAACCCTAATTCTCCTTTAGGACATTCGACAGCGGTATATGTTGCTCCTGGTGGTACTATATAACCTTCTGTACACAGTTTGAAATGGTGAATAAGCGCCTCCATCGACGTTTTCATTTCAGCACGCAGCGGTAAAGATATTTTCGAATCATCGGTTCTTATTTCGCCTGCAGGCATTGTGTCAATAACCTGATTGATAATTCTTAGTGATTGTCGAAGCTCAAATAGTCTCAGAAGATGGCGATCGTAACTATCACCCATTGTTCCAACCGGGACATCAAAATCGTACATGTCATAGCCATCGTATGGATGTGCAATTCGTAAGTCCCATTTAACACCAGTACATCTCAGCATTGGTCCACTAAAACCGTGATATATTGCTTCGTGTGCTTTCACAGCACCAATTCCCGCAGTTCTTGCATAATACAATCTATTTTCGGTTGCTAGGTCTTCCGTTTCATCACATCGTTCCCCCAACTTCATACAAAATTCATGGACGTCGTCAAGAAATCCTATAGGAATATCTTGTGATACACCACCAGGTCTAACATATCCGCAGTGAACTCGGGCACCGCATAGACGTTCATGAAGTTCATAAATTTTCTCTCGTTCTTCACACATCCAGAAAAATGGTGTTATTCCACCAGCATCAAGAATTGTTCCAGAAATATTTAAAAGATGATTGGCTATGCGGCTAAGTTCACTACATAACACTCTTATAGCCTTTGCCCTCGGTGGCACTTCTATATTAAGAAGAGTCTCAACGGCAATTGCAAACCCCTGTTCATTTGCTAGAGTGGACACGTAGTCGAAACGGTCAACAAAAGGTAGGTTTTGTGTGTAATGTTTACTTTCCATTAATTTTTCTGTTGCTCTATGTAGATATCCTATATGAGGATCTGCTCGAACGACTGTTTCACCATCTAGTTCCAAGATTAATCTAAGAACTCCATGAGCGGCTGGATGCTGCGGTCCAAAATTTATCCACATATTCTGTAATTTACGTTCGACAGGTCTGACTATTGAATTATATATAACTTTAAAATATTTCTCAATCTCTGGTGTGGGATACATCGCTACTCCTCCGAACTGATTAATATATTCGGCGTCTGGGGACCACCTTTTTGCATTTAATGGCAAAAATGTTTTAAAACCTCGAACATGTGATGCATAACGATAAATCGGTACATATTTCTTTAAGCACATCATTGTCAATATGCCTATATATTTACAAATAAATGTTTATTTAATAAATAATGTATTTACGTTTTTTATACAGATTATGTTCAATTCATAGACTACTATTATTTTCAATTATTTTATTTAAACCATTAATTGAGTTGTCAAATATTTATTACATTTTCCATAGAAAATTATATACTATTTAGATCAAATAGGGCTGGTTGGCAATTCCATCCAAAGAGAATGTATTCATGAATCATATTAAATGAAAATTAAATATCCAATTCAAATATTGTTACAAAAACTGAGCCATCATTTATTTCGTTTTATTTTATGTATTAACTTCGAGTATATAAAACATTTATTAAGGTGTCTAACATATAAGAAAATAAAAAGGGCATTAACACGCTTTAAAATAATATACATATACATCACACATCTAAAATGAACATTTTTTATAATAAAAACTGATTTAAGAAAAGAGTAATGATAATAAAAATGATTTTTGTCACAACATGAAAATACATATTGCTTAGTTAACAATAACAGCTTCGTTGCTACGGCTTGTTACTTTATTATTTTAACAACATCAAAAAATATTATCATTGCCTTTACGGAAAAAGCCCATCTCTATTGGGCTACGTAACTATGTATATTAAATGTTAAATGGGGATTATAGTTTAAAGAACACACCAACTTCACCAAACGTCCACAAAACATAATTATAACGAAACTATAAGAAAATATGCATCAAAATAATTAATATCATTTTTACTCACCTCTGTAACATCTTCATTCTCTTCTGCACAATTATTATATTTAACAAATGCAAAACGTAGTTGATTCTCAAAATGTTCTCGCGCTTCATTTTTATCTTTGTCGCCTAATGCAGCCATTGTTTTTTTTTTATAAGTTTTGATAAAGGTCTTACATATTCTTTATAAACGGTATATTTTTATACTTAATTAAGGTAATTTAACTTCATATTTAGGGATGATTTTTATTGTACATCTACCCGTGGAAATAATACGTGCCTCAATCGCAAATCGTTTTATCAATATTTGACCACTCTTGTAGGTGTTGATACGATGTGTAAAATTATTGATAAAACAAACGAGGTGTTCGCATATCAAAGCCGCGTTTGGCGCGTATTCAGGGTAACAAATAAACAAACAATATTAAAAGATAATTAATTATACTGATATGTATTACTAATTTCTTCTTTTTTAATTATTAATTTTGATTTTAGTGACTACAAATAAAAATAAATATGTATAATAAACAATATATACTAAAATTATAATCTTCTTGGTTATTAAATACGGAAGAATAAAAAAATGTTTTTAAGATGGCTTTAGGCTGACACCTTTATTTTTTTATAATTACTGGCATCATATCATAGCAAGGTTCCACGGTTTTGCCCGCGCAAACCTTAATCAAATATTATCATTTATCAGTGCGATCTCAGCGTGATGCATTATGACATTGGGCTAACTCCAAAACCTTGGTCCCAAACCTTGTCGTAAAAAGAACGATAAATCGAACTGGTCTATTAGATAAAGTTGCAGATGTTTTAAAAGGTGTAAAATATGTAGGTCATATTGAACTATTTATACAGTTACTGAACGATCAATTTATTTAAATAACAATGCTGATCTTATTTTATCATTTACATTACTTAATATAATTTGGTCTGTATCAGGTATTAACGACAACATTGTAGAAAAATACATTTTCTTTTATTCAAAATCAACGTTCAAAAATATTGCTTAAAAAATTAAAACTGTAATTTTACTTTTATTCTAATTCGACGCCAAGTTACTATCACACTTATCTTATTTATTCATTGTAATTTATTACAAAAATCTATTACACTATGGTAATTAGACCTTGCAGACATTAAAATTTCAGTTTATTTGAGTTTTCGAAGCTATAGACAAAGCGAATAGCACATAGGTATTGTGTTCACATAAGTTATTATTGTAATAAGAACCTCGAATAGATGGTTTTATTCATATAATAAAACAATATCTTTCTGAGAAGTGACATATTAATTATAAAATAAAAAGACTAAGGACTTTTAATGTGTAGTAGTTACGTAATAATCTTGTAGTCTAATATGCTATAAACTAGGTAGGTCCATAGCCTACCCTCATAAAACAATCTTGCTTAAGCGCTTATAATAGCTATCTATGTAAAATATGCGAGTCGGATCGGGACATATTTGTAGTAATTTACCGAATACATACTAGATTACGAATACGAGTTATTAGATATTCATACTATTCATATTTACTTAGGTCTCGAATGCTGCACACAAATCTATAATTATATATTAATTAGTATTTTATGTCAACGAAATAAGCCTTTTTAAAAAAAAGATTGAATATGAATAATATGTATTATTTGTATATCACGATTCTCGGCTTTACGGAATATAACAGTACCTATTACTTAAACTGTATGTATATAATTTATATAAAGAGTAAGCAATGATACTTATTACTCACCTTATTAATCTCGTCCTCCGTCAACTGTTTAGTCTTCATCGTATCTTTATCAGTCATGGTCTTAGCTAATTGATACCTTCGTTTTATAAATGTACATTGTGTGCGTAATGTTCCTCAAACTTTTTTAGACGGCATGATTTAGACTTAATTAGACGGCATGACTATTAAATTGAATGAAGACAAAGAACTTTAAATACAAAAAGTCATCCGATATAAGGTGGAGGTAAAAATCAACTGGTACACATTACGGGGAGTTTTGAAAGGTTTGTTAAAAGAAGTAGAAAGTAAAGGTAAATTAGAGTAATATGGTTTATTAATGTTAAAAGTAATTTTGTTTCGATGCGATCGTCCTGCGGGCGGTGGCGTGCGGTCACGCTCGTGGCTGGCACGCGCTGGCACCGGTGACATCGACGGCGACATCGATTCCCTTTTCTTTTTAAATGTATTCAATACTATTCATTTAAAACTGATTACCTACATTATTTTCATAATACATGAACTGTGTGCTATGTTAGTTTATTTAAATGAAATAAATATTTATACTGAAGATGACAATCTGACCTTACGTTCTTTCCGATGTACCCGATACAAGTAAACACTATCAACAACCAAGCTCTGGGCTGCTTTTGAGATTTTGGTAATGGAGAAACCTGATAACTTTGGCTCTGCCCGGATTTTTTAGCCTGAATCTTGCTATTTATAGCCTCATAAGCCAGCCGCTAAACCATTGAAGCAGTTAATGGTATATATTATATACATATAAACTCGTAGGTAGTGTAGTTGTTTATAATAATTTTGTAACCTGCCACAATTGAAACACATTGTTATAATATAGTGAACATTTATTGACCATTTAAGCTGACAGAGTGAATAGGAAATAGTACAGACATAGAGGTACACATAAGAAGGAAATAGTTGATGCGAACGTCCACATCGAATGTTATTAAGCACTTACTATTCACAATATACATATTATGTAACTACATATTTAGTGAATAAAAAAAGACTATTAATTACATTGATTTTAAATATATAGGACAGTAGGTATATTACTAATAAATAATAATTGTAAACATATTTTAAATTACAATATTTAAATTATTAATCATAATAAAATCTACAAAAAATAGAAAAAATAAACGAGTCACTGTTATTTTTCTAACTTAGTACCATCAACTTAAATGATACTTTCGTCGTAATGAAAAATTGTTTACAAAAATTTCAAAAATATATTGCTGTGGTTGACCCTCTTCAGCTAGTAGTAATAATATTATTTATAGTATAAAATAATAATTAAAATACATATTGTAGTGTACACAAATCTACAATAATATATTAATTAGTGTTTTATAAAATAAATAAATATTGTATGTGTATATATTATCTGTCACCTCGGGTGACACAAAGCGGAGCGCGGGAAAATACAATACCTATTGGAATTGGCGCGAAGTGAAAACGGTTTGTGTGCATAGCGAGCTGATATATCAAATATCTTATTTAGTTTGTAATACCGACATTACGTCGTAAATGTAAATATGACACATATAAAAATAAGTATTTATATAATGATAAAATAGATAATGATTTTAATTGACAATATATTTTTGTTTTATCATTTACTTGTCTTATATATTATATTCTTATCTATTGACACCACCAGACAAAGTAGCTTATTTAAAAACATGACAGAGAATAAAGCGATACATTTATTTTTATATGAATAAAAATATTGCAATTTAAAAATGAAAACAAATCCATAACCAACACAGAAACAGTAAGAATTAAGAAACAGTTATAAACGTTTTGTTTGTTTGTTTAGTCTCAACGATCCGCTCAAATAATACTAATCCGATGAACAAAGTCACAACAGACAATAATTATTAATTACTTAATTGTCTAATATAATATGAATATTTATGAGATTTTGTAGTTATTAATCGAATGAAATGTAGTTGATGAGAGTATAATATATACTCACCTATATGACTTTATATATACCGATACAACTAAGTTATGAATTGAGCATATTCAATAATGTAGTGAAGAATATATGAAACGCACTCTACATTTATATCTTACTTTATATATTTTCACATATTTAAATCAGTTAAGCTGATTATGACGTTGACAAAAAGTTATAATAAGCTACACTAAGTAATGCTGTAGACAGATATATGTGAAGAAAAGGTTTCGCTTTACTAAAATATTATTGATGTCGTTTTATTAAATTGTGAAAACATTAATTTTCTTTAGCCAAGTGATAACGTTGCTGTTATATTTTTATTTAACGCAAAACATAAAATGATTACTTAAGATGTTATTACATTTAAAACATGTACACAATAAAAGTTCATTTAGACATTTATACATAAAAATATGTAAAACATTGTTATATTTAATATTGATATAATATATTTGTTAAAATTACTATTTATTAAAAAAGAGGAAAACAAGTTATATGTGAAATACAAATTGACACAGTTACAGTACCTACATAGGCAAAAATGGTTTTAGCAAAGCTGTATGAAGATATAGACATCTAAAATAAAATATTAAATTTTAGCTTTGGTAAGCAGTTTTGCATCAAATCATTTAAATCTTGACTTCAAACTTTAATGTAAATAATAATTATCTATTTTGGTTCCATAGTTAAAGTTATTCAAAATGTTTTATTTTACTAAATTTCGTAGCAGCCTTACTACTAAATCAAATTATTTGTTTCCTGAGATAAAATTAAGTTAATTCTATGTTTACTATGTTTCGACAATAAAAATAATGTCCTACTGTTTAAGTTCAGTTTCAATATTATTAAACTGCTTCCGTTCGTGCCAACAGGCCACAAATCACTTCAATATTGTACGAAACCTTCGCGATTCGCGAATTTATTTTAATTTCCACTATGAACGTTCCAGTGTACGTAATAACTTGTGCAAAAATACACAACGTAACAGATTATTATTTATTATATATATATAATTATTAATCCCAAACCACATTTGTGAAGAATTCATGAACAATCCCGTTCTTTTTTCTTACGCGATTATGCGCTTATACGAGCCTCAATAAAGACGTGTATATATAAATATATCTTAACGAATGACATTGTACAAGTATATAAAAATATATATTTGTGTATAATTATATTATTTTAGCTTATTATTTAATTAAATTGACGTAATTGTGAGGGAGTAAAGAATGGCTATGACTTAATGACATAAAGAGATTCTATCACGTGCTATGTAACTAGCTTTACTTTTTGTAAATTTATTTTTTATTCCATTGTTTTTGTTTCGTAGATTTTACAAGATCGTATCTAAAATATACAAAATAATATTTCATATAATTACTTAGAGGTTACTCAAAAAAATTATAACTTTAAATCTCCTTTATTGACGACTCGACACTCACTTAATGTAACACTAACTTTTGTACCATTAAAAAATCATAAAATAGTGTAATTGTTTCTGGTAGCATGTGACATGATTTCTTATTAAGCATTTAATCAAAGCCATAAGTTACATACTCTAAATGTTTCATAGAAATTTGACCGCTCAGTGAGTAATAGTTATTTCGATTAAACATTTTAGTGAGAAGGTAAATAACCTCTAACAAGTACTAAGCGGCCCAAACTTGATGAAACGATTAATATACTTTACATTAAGGCACACGTAAATGAAACTAAGTAAAATTATTAAAACATCTTCGAAATTTTAAACTGCATTAAAAGTTTTTTTTAATCGTGATCCATCTTGAATTTCGGTGTGCTGGTTAGATCAAAATGCAGACTGCACCTAGCTTGCACACATGTATAGCGTGTTAAAAATAGTCAATATAATAAAAACTGCCGTTTTAAATATACAAATAGATAGATAAATAAAAGTTAACAAAAGTTAAATAATAATATGATGTAAAATATATACTGATATAAAACATTACTAAATACTGATTGCAAAATATAGAGTAAATTCGTACTTAATCTTATTTTGTTTGTCTAAAACATATACTTATCAAAGCAAACATTTGTAATAAGTTTCACATTAAATAATTCACTGATATTTTTATGTAGTGGATTTAAAATAGTCAAATAAATACAATTTAGTCCGCCGTTTGTACAAAATATAAACAATATAAATACACAACATATAAAAAGATACGCGAAATGTTAATAAAATAAAATCCTTTGTATTCATTATTATATAAATAAAAGCTACACACGGATTTGAATAATAAACATTTTACAATAGATTTACGATATAAATTTACGACATATATACATTTTACGACGGATTTCATAATATATCTATTATAGATATATTTATCTCGTATTCCAAGATTAGTTTCATCAATACACCATTCTTATTAGTCAGTTTAAGATCTTGACGGTAAAAACCAAACATACAGTCAGAAGTTTTGTTGCTGTTGTTCTAATAAACTTTTGCGTATAGTTTGTATTATTTTCTCAACACATTCTTTTATATGCGTATGCACATATTAATATATCTTTATAGGAATCGAAACAAATCATATGAAAATCTATTTTTGGCATACAATGATAAAATAGTTTAGGCTTTTAATGACACATGCCTAATTTATGTGAGCTTAGCTACAAATGTTTAGTACAAAAGTTAGTATAAATGACAAGTACTAGGGCACTAATAAACAGAATAAGTGCTTAGTATTAGTAAATGTACCAGTACGAGTGAATAGAGCTTATAATAATAATAAGACGCAAAAATTTTAAGAGTGGACCTCTGGTTCCTAATTCCTTTTTGTTAATACCAACGTGTAAACAACTATTTCTTATTTGTCACTAGGAAGTTAGCACTTAATTACTGACAATAATTAAACTCTATCTAACTAAGTAAGCTTGGCAAGTGTATAAAGGCAGTGCGGACTTATCACCACGTGACAGTGAACTTGTCTGTCTATCAATAAGACAACATCAATCAGATAAATATATCATATTTATTATAAGACAACATCAGTTAGCTTGTTATTTTGTTTATATTTTCTACAATCGAAGTCAAATTAACTATATTTTATCGCTTCAATCATTTCTGTCCTGTATTTATAAAATGAATACAAAAAACTTAAAAAAAAAAAAAAACTATAAATTGTAATTGTATTCTTTACAGTAGAAATATACAGCGTGTAACAAAATTCGTGTCCGAACCGTGAAGTGGTTATTAGGTATTTAATTGTTGTAATTAGGCTTAAGTTTAAGTTTATCTATATTAAGTGTTGCATGAGTTTGCCATAGCTACTTTCTTCATTTATATGTTAATTACAAGCGGTGTTTACCTATAATTAGTTGTTACGCTATTCCATGTGTATTTTTTTAAATGTATTGGGTTTTATTTTCGGTGTATGCAACTGTTGGTAAGCCTTAATAAATAAATAAATAAATAAATAAATGACCTCAGTAGTCCACGTTTTTACCACCAACAGTGTCGTTAAACACAATTAATATATTTTTTTAAGTATTTTTTTTTTAGTATTTTAAATTATTACTTAAATAGAACCGACACACGATACCTAATAACCACTTCACGGGTCGGACACGAATTTTGTTACAACCTGTATATCAAAAATGTATTTTGTATAAAACTAAAACGGTAACTTGATTACTTATAAAAAAACATTATGCATTAAGCAAATATTAATTTAGTAATTAATTAACTATTCAAATGTATACATATATTTTTAAATATCAAGATAGACTACAATAATTGTCAGGTTCATCACTTTTGATTGATAAAATCTTTGAATAGCATAGATAGAAATATGAATAATTTTTGCCAGTTATCAATTACTACGAAATTAGTAATTGATAACTGGTATTTCTATTAATAACACTGTGTCTTTAAATTTTGTCAAATAAATTGAAAGTCTTTCAGTTACATTCAATATTATAATAAAGGGCCTGCATAAAATTATACTAATGCAAATTAATTTAAAGTCTGAATTATCTATTATATATACAGTGGTGGTCATATAATTAGAAACACTTCTTATGAATAAAGAAAGTATAACTTCAACGTCCATATGTTCGTAAAAAATATTCAAATTCAATAATTAATAATCATGCAATAATATAGCCACTTAAATAAAATACTCATTAAATGCATAAAATATAAAACATATCTTACTTTTCATTACAAAATGAGTCTTACACATGTTGGAGTTTTTTTTCCTGTTATTGTCTGTGGCCGTTTGGATGCCTAATTAGAAACATTTTAAAAAAGCATCCATAGCTTGTTCTTTTTTTGAAATTGGAGAATAACATTTCTTTCTTGTCTTTTTCTGTTATTTTGGCGGCAATTCAAAATTTAATCTGAATTGTATTTTGTTCAAAATGGGCAAAAATAAAAGTTGTGACGCGTCAACTAGCCAAATAATTGTTAATTTACATATAGAACATAAGTGGGCGTACAGAAGAATAGCTGAGCATTTAAATTGTTCTGTTAAGAAAGTTTTTAATGCAGTTGATTATTATAAAAAATATGGAACTGTTGAAAATGTTCTTAGAAACGCTCGGCCAAGAAAATCCTCCCCCACAGAAGATACGCTAATCGTTCGTGTTGCTAAAAAAGACCAAGTAAGGACTCCAACCAGATTAAAAATGAAGTTTTTTTCCCTGATGACCCGAGAAACATCTCGTCAAGACTTCTAATTATACGACTACCACTGTATATACAGTTTTGACTGGTGTTACGTTTATGTGAGACTTTCTTTTCAACAATATACCAGAGATTTTCTATCGGATTTAAATCCGGACTATTTGCTGGCCAGTCTAAAAGGGATATACGCTGTTCGCTAAGGAAACATTTGACGAAAAAGATCCAGGTTATAGGCAAATGATCGTCTGAGTAGGGAATCATTATGTGCTCTAAGATATTTTTGTGTTGCCATTGATCCATTGTACCTTCAATCTTCCGAACGGGTCCAACTCCACATCCGAAAAAACACCCCCAAACTTTAATATTACCGCCACCGTGCTTGACTATACTCCTTGTGTATTTATAATTAAAAGCATTGTTTATAGGGCGTCTAACATAGCGCTTTCCATCGGAATTTACCATATTTATTTTTGTTTCATCTGAAAATAACACTTTTTTCTATTCTCGTACCGTCCAATTAACATATTTTTAGTGAATAATAATCGCTTTTCTCGGTGGTGCTTGGTAAGAAGCGGTATCTTTCGAGAGATTCTTCCAAACAATTTAGCTTCCACTAATTTTCGGTGTATCAGTCTTGACGAGATGTTTCTCGGGTCATCAGGCGAAAAAACTTCATTTTTAATCTGGTTGGAGCTTTTACTTTTTTTTTTGGGTCTTTTAGCAACACGAACGATTAGCGTATCTTCTCTGGGAGAGGATTTTCTTGGCCAATCCTTTCTAAGAACATTTTCAACAGTTCCATATGTTTTATAATGATCAATTGCATTAAAAACTTTCTTAACAGAACAATTTCAATGCTCAGCTATTCTTCTGTACGTCCACTTATGATCGATATGTAAATTAACAATAATTTGCCTAGTTGACGCGTCACTACTTTTATTTTTGCCCATTCTGAACAAAATAAAACTCAGATTAAATTTTGAATTGCCGCCAAAATAAAAGAAAAAGAAATGTTATTCTCCAATTTCAAAAAAAGAACGAGCTATGGATGCTTTGTTAAAATGTTTTTAATTATTTAGGCGTCCAAGCGGCCAGTAACAGAAAATAAACTCACATGTGTAAGACTCTTTTTTTAATTAAAAGTAAGATATGTTTTATATTTTATGCATTTAATGAGTTTTTTATTTGAGTGGCTAATTATTGCATGATTATTAATTATTGAATGTGTATATTTTTTACGAACATTTGTACGTTAAAGTTATACTTTCTTTATTCATAAGAAGTGTTTCTAATTATATGACCACCACTGTATATATATATATTTAAATATAAAAAGTTCAACATTTAATTATTTATAGTAAATTTCTTGCATAAATAAATTTTTCATCAATCGTCTAGTTTCAAGCCCCGCTAAAGCGTGTTTTCTTAAAATTTACTAAAAAAATGTTAAGTGCTAAGTATTCTAAATCGAACCTTGTGCGTTTCAAACTGATGTACATAAAATCTGAGCAATTTGTGCCACGTAACATAAAAATTTGTTACAAATAAATTTATAATCACGAGGTTACTTTTAGAATCCATCATATAAAAAAGTTAAAAAACGTTTTTAGCTCGTTTTTGTTTAAATTTGTTGAGTTTCTTAATTTATTTTATAATGATACATTTAGAAACCATATTTATACACCAAAACAGTATGCCAAATCGGAATAAAATATTTAAAAAAAATCAAGTAGTCTTAGTGGGATTTGAATAGACGATTCACATATAATTATGTGTGCGAAAATAGATGAAATATAACAATCTATGGCATTGAAGTGGAACATCTGTTAACATCAATAAAATTTACAAATATTACAACTGAAATCAACATCACTTATAAATTATACAATTATCGTTTGTTAAAAATATATTAATATATCGAAACCGAGTGAATTATTAATTTTTGTTACTACGTAAAATTATTTAGTAGTACCACCAGTAACAGCCTGTGAATGTCCCACTGCTGGGCGAAGGCCTCCTCTCCTTTTTTGAGGAGAAGGTTTTGGAGCTTATATCACCACGCTGCTCCATTGCGGGTTGGTGGAATACACATGTGGCAGAATTTCAGTGAAATTCAACACATGCAGGTTTCTTCACGACGTTTTCTTTCACTGTCAAGCACGAGATGAATTATAATCACAAATTAAGCACATGAAATTCAGTGGTGCTTGCCCGGGTTTGAACCCACGGTCATCGGTTTAGATCCACGCGTTCTTACCACTGGGCCATCTCGGCTTATTTAAGTCAAATCATTTAAGTCTAAGTAATTACAAGACGTGGAATCGGCAGAATGTTTTTATGTTCGGCGAATGTCATGGCAGTCATCCATTTTAACTGATCCTCTGTCACTGCGCCGGCTATTGTGCATCCAAACCATGGTCGATCTTTACTCCTGCAATGAGAATACAAAACACTATAATTATATTATTTTATAGATTAAATAAAACCTAAATCTTCTCTTACTAATGTTATAGATGCGAAAGTGACTTTGTTTATTTATTTGTTTGTTTGTTACGCTGCCTTATATTAACTTCTCGACAGATTAATATTATAAAATTTTGTATAAACGTTGTCAGAGCATATCATTGATATGCAAAAGAAAGTGTGAGAGATAACACAGATCCCTGGGGGAAACTAGCATTCACTACAAGGAATTGTGAAGCGCAACCATCAACTAAAACACGGAGGTTACTCATATCCAGGAAGCTCGATCCACCCAGGTGCAGAGCTGAACAGGCAGACCGTGTTCCGGCGTCTTGGAGAGAAGACTTCTGTACCAGAGTCTGTCGAAAGTCTTGGGAGATATCGAGGCTGGCAGCCAACGATTCCCTATGCTTGTCGATAGCTTTACCCCAGAGGTGAGTTACGTACGCTAGAAGATCACCGGTAGACCGTTTTGGTCGAAAGCCGTATTGACGATGATTAACTTAACAGTGATCTTCTAGGTAAGCGATCAGTTGGTTGTTTAAGATCCATTCCATCTCCTACAAAGCGCTGAGGTGATAGCTACTGGCCGATTATTTGCCGGGTCAGAACGATCCCTTTTTTTGGGAAACGCTTGCATATTCGTTTTTCTCCTAGCCTCCGGCACACGACCTTAAGAGACAGACAGAAGTAGGAATATCCGATGATATGGTTCGGCTATTTACTATTTCAGGGTATAACATTTATTCAGAACTGCGAATTAATAAAAAGTTAAAAATAATAATGTTACCACATTATTATTTTTACTAAAAACTACCTGAAATTCTAGCTATTTCATTATAAAAGCTGGGATCACTGGGACTTAATCACAAAGCCATTGCTGACAACTTTGCCAAAAAGTTTGATACAGTAGTCAAATCTTTCAACCAAAGCTGTAGTCATAAACTACTAAATACAAACTCGCAATTAAAACCTGTATACTCGAGTATCTTATTTTAGAAAGCATCCAGTGACAAAATCCTTTACATTATCCAAGACCTCAATTCCAACAAAGCACCAGGTGCTGACAGTTTGAAGGAAATGCTCGGTGGCAAAATTGCTATAGCAATAGCCAATTCAATAAACAGTAGTGTCAAATGTGGTGACGATATTGAGGATTACGATGTCTAAGGTAAACAAACTACCCTGAACGCGAGTGAATCAACAGTCTTAAGGAAGCAAATGTATCGTCTACTAAGTGGAAAACAAATATAAATCGTTAATGCCATATTTAAGCTGTAAGTGATTGATACAAATGGTAAAATAAAATGATTTTTATTGATGTTCACGGAGGTACTGGAAAGACCTTCATCTATAATACTCTATACTACATGCTTACTAGAAAACTGTGCAATGTGAAATGTATGACTTTTACTGTTATTGCATCCATATTGTTGCCTAAAAGGTGTACTACTTCTAAAACTTTTGGCCTAAAAGTACCTCTAACACCTAAGTCTTCGAAAGCCAGAAAATTAGCAGTAATGGATATTTTTTTTATGGATGAGGCTCCAATGCTTCCAAAATATGAATAACATAACATCGATCAACTTTTGCGATCAATTGTAAATGAGAATCTCCCTTTCGGTGGTAAAGTGATAGTAATTGGAGAAGATTTTCGTCAATGTCTGCGTGTAGAGCCGCAAGCTAATAAATCAGAATTATTAGATCTTTACATTAAGAAATTACCATGCGAAGAAAACATGTGATTTGATAGTGACAATTTGCTGTTGTTTATTAAAGTTGAGAAGCAGCGAGCTGTCATTAAACACAAAGGAAGAAATTCAATTGCCACGAAAAAGCATTTCCAAAAAAACAAAATGACGAGGTGTTTAATCACTGCTTTGCCACTGAAAATTATGAAGGGATGAAATAAAGAGCAAACTCGCTCCACTCAATTAAGATTTTGATAAAATTGTGACGGGTGAACAATCCAGAAAGGAGGATATACCCATCAAAAATCAACGGGGATGTACCATGCGGCGGCACCAATTTCCAAGAAGATCTGCATTTGCCATGACAATATACAAATCTCAAGGCCAACTATTCGAGTTTGTTAGTGTGGACTTAAGATTGTCAATCAATCAATCATCATTCAATATTTCCAAAGTCTCAAAACCAATTTCGTTGAATGGAATAACGAGAGACATAGTAGTAAAGTAAGTGAATCATGTTTTGCCAACACAAAAAATTTAATTCAATACATTTGTCCATATTATATGCATGCTGTGTTATTTTTTAAGTAATTGTGACACTTAGAATAGAATTTACTTTTGTTATATTATTTTAATAATTTTTCACATTGTTTAAGAACAAAATAAAATAAATAAATGAATAAAATATTAGAATTGACATACTGTGAATATCTTTTCTACTCTAAACTCTACTTAAGCTTAACTGAGGCTTAATTTTTTCATATTTAACACTCAATATATATATTCTAATATACACATATAGAGATTTAAATATTTAGTAATGAATTTGGAAATAGTTAAAAAATAATTGAAAACAACTTACCGTTTCTGTTTATTGTTTCGAGGTATAAACGTAATGGACCAACGTGATTGGGGATTTCGCTTCGGTTCGTGGCCGACGTACCACAAAATATCCTTTATATTCCATTCTTCAAGTTTATGTGAACCCTGAAGATATATTATATTTAAAACTTAAAATTGGCATTTTATGATTTAAGAGCGTTTTAATTTCAATAAATAATAAATATAACTCACTCACCTGTTTATCTTTGAAGTAACATAGCTTGCCATCATTAAACTCGAACATATGCAATTTGAATGCTTTCATAGTTTCATTGGCTAATCGTAGCTCGCCGCAGACCAGCGAGGTCGAATGTCGCAGCGCTTCTAATTCGTGCAGTATCTTATTTTCTTTAACCACTAAGTAATTATCTTTTCTATCCTCTTCGTCCCAGTAGCCCCATCTCAGAACGACGTCCAGAACTATCTCGTCTATGTGAACGACTCGACGCATGGACTCGTTGCATATTACCTCCTCAAGCATTAACAAATGTGATTCCATTTTTCCCTTTTCGCATAATTCTATGCATATATCGGCGCTAGTTTTGTTTGGCGTTAACTGAAATCGTAATGAATTTTACTATAAATGTAGAAAAAGAAAAAAAAAATTTAGAGTGTATATGATACTTATTAAGCTAGTATCAAATCATTGAAGACTGTTACTCACTGCTACTTGATGGCATGTATTCCTGTCATGAATGTAAATCCACGCTTTGAGATCTCCGGCCGCTTTAGGCGGTGAAGGCACTGTGTTACTGAGCACCCGAACTAGCACTCTACGTATTGCGGCTTCCCGTCTGACCTCAACCTCAGTGGGTTCCCATATAGCCTCGTAGTTGGCGATCAGATCTCTAACCACATACTGTTCCTTGGCCGACCAAGCAGTCTGCAGATTGTGACTTGTCTGAAATAGTTTATTTAATAACTTAATATTGAGATATGGTATATATTTTAATTTATAGCACACCGTCCCATTAAAACAAATACAAATTTCAAGGGCGACAGTTCCAACAGTAGGAGATTTTGCCTATAGTTATAACGGGTTAAGACAGCTAATCTTCAATCCCCATCTCAAATTTTCACACTGTATACATAATACTTTTAATTATGACTGCCTCGTTGGTCTAGTGGCTAGATGTAAGGCCGCGGACCCGGAGGTCCTGGGTTCAATTCCCAGATGGGGCCAAAAAGTTGATTAAGTTGTTTATCTATCAGAAAATTCTCAGTACCAGCCCGGTGTCTGGAAGTTGGAAGTATGTACACTCCCGCGCCTCGGAAAGCGCGTAGGTCCTGCGATTGAACTCTTTCCGGTCGTGTCGAATTGCCGTCCCATCGGATTATGAGAGCCAGGGAATAGAGAGTGCACCAGTATTTGCGCACATACTTGTGCACTATAATAACTCCTGCGCAGTTGGCTATCCTCTCTTGGGATTGACCACCATGGCAGAAATTGGTCTGAGTGATATTATTTATTACTTCTAATCATGCAAATTACCAAAGCAGCAGGCATGATAGTGGGAGCCCAGACTGACGCGAGATTCTCGGCGGCCATCTTGTTAGCGTGTGCCATCGTGTGTAGGAAGTGTAAGTGAGCGAACAGTTTGCGCGCGGTGTTGCGAGCTATCAGCGGTAATGACGTCATTGCGGCTCGATACGCAGCGTGACGCGCATTTGTGTCTTTGATTTCTGAGCATGTTAAAAGTTATTAATAAATTGTAAAATAAAGTAAAATATTTTAATATGAATTTTAAATTGATTTAATACTATCAAACTATTTAATTATAATAAAAAACTACCTAGAGCTGTTATCATAGTGCTGTGCTTATCCTGCGGCACGAGCGACTCGGGAAGATCTCTGAAGAAGCGCTTGAGCACTCCGGCCACGTCGTGCTCCGAGTGCCGTCCCGGGGTGAGCTGGACCGACCACGAGTCCCGTCGGAATCGAGCGAGAAGCTCCGATAGAACCGTCGCGCTACCAGAACGACGATAGATACCTTCCGATAAACTACCTGAATAAAACCATAGAAATTATTTGAATTATATTATACGAGGGCACAATTACAGCTCAGCACCACTGAGTCTTCATGGGCTTAATTTGTGTTTATAATTATGCATATCGTGCTCTGCGGTGATGTGACACATAGTGAGGACATGCAAGTTGCATGTGTTGGGTAAAATTCTGATACATGTGTATCTAGCAAACTGCTTTAAAACGGCGCAGTTGAATAAACTTCTGAAAAGTGGCACATGTCCGGCCTGTTACTTTTTTTACTGTTGTTACGTATTTTATGTATTTCGTCAGGTAAATCGAAAGACAAATAGTAGAACTATAAATATATATATATTATATTATAAACACATATTACTGACTTAATTGAACAAAACCATTATGAATTTCTTTCTTGGGCCTTCCATAATAAAATCTTGAGTAAATACCTTATCAATTAAAAGTGTGACCCAAACTCAAAATTTAACAAAAAACATAACGTTAAGGTTCATTTTGAGATTGTTTCTTATTTGAATAATATATCCTACATACCATGTGCATAAATGAAGCTAAGACATTTGTCAACTATAACTGGAACATCCTCCTTTGTCAACTGTTGGTGGTGGATGTGTGCGCCGTTGTTGTGCGCTGCCAGTTTCACCATGTACTTCCAACCCTGATCATTGTAATAATTTTAATAATAAAAAATATATTTGTTGCATGCACAAAAGAAATATAAAAAAAAAAAAAAAACTTAAGACAATATCAATTTTTATCTATTATTTATTTAGATGCATATATATATTCATGGAATCAACTGCTTAATAAAATAATAAGAATACTGTCGACGTCGATTTACGAAATGAAGTAATTCGATACTTGTGATTCCTGTCTTGGTAACGAATACTTATGAATAACTATAAACGTGAAAAAAAAAGATTGCGTTAAATGTTTCAAGTCTGGCTCATAGTTATAAGGCTTTCGGATAAGTTAAGAATAGTTTTTATTGATGATGATATTTAATTTTATATAACGTCGAATATTTGAGACCATCTCACCTTTAGTTCTCTTTCATGTGGAAATCGCAAATATAAAGTAGTTTGTGGACAATCTAAGAGAAGGTTTGGACTTCCATCCGAAGGGCATGCTTGTTTTGTCTCATCGTCCGCGTCTTGCGTAACTAAAGAAATACAAATATGTAATAAGTACACAGTTCTCAAGCAAAAGTTTTGACATTTGAGTCTTCCAAAATACGAAGGCCGATATAAGTGAAGTAATAATTTTGTTATTATAACACCTATGTAACATTTGATTCTAATTTCTAGTCGAAAAATTAAACGATTTCTGAAAACATTTCGGCCTACAATTGAAGGTATTAAAATAAAACGCTTCTTAATCGTGAAATAACTTATTTTGTAAAAACGATCGTACAGACCACTAATAAAGAAGACAACTAACTTATTTAACCCTGTATTCCTTTCTTGAAGTTTTGCTAAGTGTAATAAATGTATGTTTTGTAAGTGTAACTTATAAGAATTACATTACAGAGTTAAAAACGATGATTCTAAAGTATAATATATAATAGGTACTTAAATACAATATATATAGTAAGTAGCAAGGAAGTACATTTTATTTCTATTTTCATTCACAGTTAATCTGTCTGAATTGTTTGTACAAATCAGTTGATAAACTGAGGCCTTAGCAAACGAACGATTAATTCCATCGCTCCGATACTCATTACTGATAATGAGATGTATCATTGTAGGAGCATGCGCCGTTTTCAAAACAAACACAATTATATGGAGGAAGCGATACCTAGAACCAATGAATCATCAACTCTCATCAACTTACAACGGATGATTAATTAGTACTTGAACAAGTATTAAAAAATACGACAACATCAATATCCTAATATAGCTTTTCATATAATAGTATTATATAAAAAAAATATTTGCATCTGTTGGCAATAACATTTTTAGCGGGCTTTTCCATCCTCTATTTACATAAAAATCATTTATTGTTAATTATAATTATATTGCATATTGCTACGTGTACATCAAATGAGGATACAAATCAGGAATATCTATTGTTTAAAAAAAAAAGTTTGGTTTGATTAGCCTGTTTAGATAAGTCACCTAAAATCATGCATCATACATTAGAAATTATTTGTTAGGGCCATATAATGTTAGTTTCATTATTTTAAGAGAGACGCTTGATTGAAATTTTGACAAGTGACATTGTTGCAATTCGCTCGTCGATTTTGTCATCTATCCTAAGTCATCAGTTTTTATACTGTTTTTACAAACTTTCGATGATGCAAAAGTATATAAAAATACATCTACGTATTTGAATTCTACTTGTTCTATTCATTTGTATGTTGTCATTTATATTCATTGTTAATAGATAAATACCTAACTTAGAAACGGAAATGAAAAATTGCAAATAAGTACTCTGATATTGCAATATCTGCTTGACATTGCACGCTTCCGGGTGATAAAATTACCATTTTATTTACGGCTCCAAACAAACGGTTGTGTATAACCACAAATTTTAAGTCAAAATAACCGATTATAAAACAGCACTAGAATATCACAACTATAAACTATAGTGATATATCGGACTTCATTCGTCTGCATACTAAGCTACTGGCAGATTAATTATTGTTGAATTGATACTCATGCAATAAACTTCAAAAACGTGTACTTTGTCCTCTATATGTCTTTCAACAATAGTCTTGCTGTAATGTGTTTAAAATATTGAATGATCTCAAGGTTTAGTATAAATATACATAAATTTCAATGTGATGTTTTATTGAAAATGTATATAGTTTCCGTAACTACTTTAAACTGAACTTAAAGCATTTATTTTAAATAGTCGTATGCATACGTACCGACACATCTCGTTTTCCTGAGGTCGACGGTGCGCACGTCATCACTGCTGCTGTAATAGGCGAGCACCCGACGGATCAGCATCACCCACGCGCCGCGCCACTCACCAGTGACACCTTCCTGCCAATCATCGTATTCCCTTTTGCATTAAATTTAGTCGATGCGGATATGATCTCATATTATACAACTTATACTAATTCAGCTAAACCAGGAGTAGTTCCATCGAAATCCATAATTTTTTTGTTTACATTGTTATTATTAAAAAAATAACTCTATCTAATAATAAACATTTAATGTAAAATTTTAGGGTGAAAAGGTTTTATTAATTAAAATGATTTTATTAATAACAGAGCAGTTTAGATAATGACCATAGCTGTCGATAAAACATCTGCACATTTCAAAACAATTGATGATGAAGATTAGAAACGTCTTGATTATTAAAGATCAAGATAACAGAATACTCTTTGATTAATACTTTTGGTCACATTTTATATAAATGTTAAACGAGAAGCTCCACAAGGAGTCCAATAAATGACAAATATTTAACCTGCTAAATATAAATGTATTCAATCAATTAAAATAAAATATATTTGATCTGGTTTTCTTAAAGTTAAAAGTTATCAGTTACAGTATCATTCGATTATCTAAAAGATAGACTCGTGTCTGATAATTTGAAAAGCGGATATACCGACTTATATATATAATACAACGTAACGTGCCATAAAACAAGTTCGCATCGAGCGTTTTGACAATGTTCCATATAAAATTGATATTATGGTAGAAATTGTTACAGATTATCAATGAATAGGATTATAGGATAGTAGTTTGCGCGCGGCTTCGCTCGTGTCTGAGGGGGGTCGTGTCGCGTGTTAGTTTTCTATGCAAAAAATTGTGATGATCGGTTAATTACAACGTGAAAGCGTAAACAAACAAACAAACTGACTTTCGCATTAAAATATTAATAAGGATTACCGGATATAATTACATAAAATAATTAGAAAACATATTTCATTAACTTTACGTTTAAACACACCGTAAAATAGTGGTACAATCATTCGCATATGCATTTCTCATTCCCACAAAGCAAATATACAACAAAAAAGGGCAATGTGACGTGTATTTCAAAACATGCTTAATTGTTCTCACGTTGCAGAAGTGTATTAATCAGTATTTTTTTTTTTATTATAATACAACATGAAATACAAGACAACCCTTAAAAGATAAAGAAGCAAAAGTAACATTTACGACTTTAGAGTTGAAAATATGACATAACTTTTTATCCGCGAATACAATGTTGGGACAACGCATTGCCATTGATCCAATATGTGTCATTATATAAGCAGGTCAATTACTTGCATACTGTAGCGAGCGTAGGCATGAACATATTCGAGTGATCTAACGCAGTACAAAATATAACAGTTTGAGATTGGTATATTAAATTAAATTATAATAAATTAAGCTTGATAAACTACATTTAATTAATAGAAACGTAAATACCTTTTTAAGGTAAATATTGTTCAAATGCAGTAAAATAACTTCATCAACTAATAAAGGCAGTATCTCATAGGAGCGATAAGGAAACGTATAGATAAATATTGTGTAAATGAAACGGAATATTGTTCTCAATACGCGTGTTATTAATTTATTACGATAAACTCATACTAATGTTCATCACTTTATATGTTTAATTTCATATATGTTACGATTGAAATTACAAGTTATGAAGCGTTTATCGAATGGTGTTAATAAAAGGTAGAATAAGTAATAATAGAACCATACTTGTACCTATGTGAAGAATGCCGACACAATTAATATTTCGCTTACGAACTATTATATACATGCTTAAGCCTTATAAAGTAAAATTGCGCGAGTTCATGACTCGCGTTGATAATAGTGCAATATCGAACTGTTCATTGAAAAACCACTTCACACTGTACATATGAACAAAGCATTTTAGTTAGCACTAAAAATAAACACTATAGAAAATGCATATTTTTTCCAAATTATGATAATGAGTATGATATAATATAAAATGATTTGCAACTTTTGATTTAAACAGTAACAAAGACACTTTTTTAAATTATTGTTATCAATGTAAAATAAGTATTTTTATAAAGTTTTAACAATACCTTAAGATAGCACCAGCCACAACGTGTGAACTCTGCTGTGTATTTTGTGGGGAATCCATTTGTAAGATGCTCAGCAATTTTCTGTGTCCAATTACGTCTTTCTGAAGCACTCGCACAACTGAATAACACCTTCCGTGGAGTATTACGAACACCAGTTGACACAATCAGTTCAAAACAGTAAGAGTTGCTTGTTGTGCTGTTGATAATAATAAAGTGATAAATATATTTAATCAAGAATGATATGAATATAGTACACCAGGTAATGATTTAGTACTATTTGTTACCTGGAAGAAAGTGGTAAAACAAGCTGAAGACAGTAAATATTTTCAAAGGTGTATGCTTCTTTCAAAATAGCGTTAGTTGGATCTGTGTAGCACATCAATTTTTGATCGGACAGAACACAATAGCGATTTTGTGAATTTTTAAACAAATCTTCAACTACTCCAGAAACTACTTTATTTAAAATTCCACTATAATATGGTACAGGTAGATTATTTATAGGAGGTCTTTGTACCACTTCAACTTTTTGAGCTGTTTGCTTATTAGACTTGTTTAATACATTGTCAAATTTTAACATATTTGAGAACCTTTGCATCATTGAATTCGAATGTTTTGTTTCCCCTTCAGCAGGTAACGATGATCCTGAATCATTACTGACATACCAGTTAGCATTCTTCTCTTTTTCAGTATCTGCTGAAGATGATATTGTTTTAGACAGTTCTTCTGGTAAGAGACTATCAAATCGTTCTGGTGGAGTGGGTGGATTAAAATAATCACTCTCACCAATATCATAAACCACATCTTCATTCCCACTATCTGTTGATATAATTGTACCATATGTATCTCCAATCAGGAATGACTCTAACAGAAGTAGCTCATTACTAACTCCTTCATATTTTTGTGCAGAAGAGACATTGCTTGTCAATGGATCAAACTCATAAATTGTACTCTTACTTGGTCTTGGAATTGTTTCAGCTATAACCTTAGAGGAGCTAGGTGATGGATGTGGAAGTGTCCAATTTTCATATAAAGAATTCTGCCTCATAACTTCAATGCAACTTTCTCTCTTTTTTCGTCTCTCCGGTATCTCAGGAGCTGACCTAATGCTGACTACACTATTAGGTCTTAATGGCTTTGGAGTATCATATGCATTTTCACTACCTAAATTCAAACTAGAATCAATACATTCATTTTCTTTACTATCATGTGAAAAATTACTAACCGTATCTGCATTGGAATCAGAATTGCTAGAAAACAGTGACAAGTCATCAAGATGGGATGAGTTCAAATGGAATGGTGAAATTTTATTCTGATTTAAGTAGTCATCTTCATTTCTAAATCTCTTCTGCTCTAGCAGCGGTGAGTGAAATTGAATATTGTCAAAAAAACTTACATCAACAGCTGGCATAGATGTACATCTCTGGTTGTCTAAATTCTCAAAGGTTTCAGTTTTCTTAGACATTCGTAATTTTAAGCCAGCAGTTTTCGTACTTTCTATAACGGATTTAGTAACAGAATCTCGAACAGCTTTCGATGTGCTTAACGTTTTTTCCAAAGTTCCTTTGGCAAACTTAGATCCATCCAGAATAGACTTTTCAAATTTTTCATTAGCAGACTTAGCCGAGCTACTTACTTTTTGTGCGACATCTTCTGATATTTGCTTGGACACGGAACTAATCGAACGTAATATATTTGAAGCAGTGACCCTGTCTTGAATCACCGGTGCCTTTGTTCGTGGCAGAGGTATAGGTGTTTTTACATCATTTTGGGGCAGAAATGCGCTCCGAGGTTTAGGCACAGGCGGCGTATCCATGAGGACCAAATTCCACTTTTTACAAATGTGATATGCTATGTAAGAAACAATAACATGGTCGAACTAATAACATACTTTACAAACAAAAATAATTAAAATGAGTCACTTAAAAAGGTACACATTTCACTTTGACCTAATTTATTTAACTTTAATTTAGTAGATAACAAGGAAACACATAAGATAAGTCAAAATATAAATATAAAAATAATCAACAGCAAAATAACAAAAAAAACCAAGCTATTGTTAGGACAAAGTCAATAGATCGTATCGAGCGATAGCTCGTACTTCAAAGTAATCGCAGATAATACAAATACTTGTCACATCAATTGTCAATTTGAAAAGAGTGAAACAGAGCTATCAAGCACCACAGACTAAAACATACATGTTTGGTATTACATATAAGAGATTCCCTTATAATCAATGATTTTATCCATAAAATTATTAATATTATTAAATTCTTGCAATACCTAATGAAAGACTTCATGAGCCAATATTTATATTATTCTTATTATATTAATTCCAAGGTTTATATTAATTATGCTATTTATATTAATTACACGGCTTTCCGGTCCAAGAGAAGAAGCAATAGTACTTATCCAGATCGAATGTATCTTAACAACGATGAAGCGACTACTGGCACAGAAATATGTGATTTATTCGCCAAAAGTATTGCGCAGGTATATACAAGATCTGATATTAATGGTGACTCGGTCGTCGATACAAATATTGAGCACAATATTAACAATCTTTGTAATTTGTCATTTAGTAGGTACCTCCGAAGTACACAAAATGTTTAAAAAAAACTAGACGAGACAAAAGGTGCTGGTTGTGATGTAATCCGCCGATCTTTTCAAAAAGATGTGCAAGTGCCTTAATACTTCCCATATATCTATTCCTAATCGATCACTTAAGGATAGCATTTTCCTTGATGTTTGGAAAAAATCCTAAGTAGTTCCAATTTATAAAACTGAAGATAAACAACTAATTGCTAATTATAGACCTATATTTATTTTACCTACGTTAGCAAAAATCTTTGAAAAATTAGTCACCGAAAGATTATCTTGGCATTTGAAATACCAAATCACAGCTCACTTGCATGGGTATTTACTAGAAATAAAACAGTTAAGTCAAACAGGTATTTTATAGATTCTAACCAGATTGAATGATTAAATAACATACGTGATCTTGGAATTTTACTAGACTCAAAACTACGTTATGACGTGCATATCTTGAATATTGTTTCAAAATAATTCAAATTACTGGAATTAGTTTTAAGAAATGCCAAAGATTTTGAGAAGCCGTCCACCAAAATCAAGTTATTCAACAAGCTTGTCCGCCCTTTACTTGAATACAACAGTATAATCTGGAACCCACATTATAATGTATACACTAAAAGACTAGAAAGTATCCAAAAACGCTTTCTCTACCACCTGTCATACAATGGACATAACCTTAAAAGTATTCCTACCTACTGTGATAGGCTTCTGTCTTCTGCACTATAAAATGACCTCTCCTAACCTACCGAAGAAAAATCAACGACATGCTTATATTAGATAAAATAACAAATGGAACATTAGACTGTAGCGATTTCTACAACAAATTAATTTTAATGTACCTTCTCGCTTACCTCGTAGAAACGTTTACAACCATTTTTATATTTCAAAATCTAATTCAAATTTTGGATACTATGCTGCTTTGCCAAGGATCTGCAGACTATATAAAATGCTTTCTAAACAGTACGCCGACTTAGATATATACACCTAAGAATTAATATATATAATTTTAAGCCTTTTGCCATCCACTGCTGGACGAAAGCCTCCCCCATAAAACGCCAACCATCTCGATCCTGGGCAGCCCGCATCCATCCCGTACCTGCCATCTTTTTTAATTCGTCAGTCCACCTCGCCACAGGGCGTCCTACACTACGTTTGCCTAAGCGTGGTCTCCAAGAATTATCAAAGTTTAAAAAATATCTTAAAAACTTGTTTTTCAATACATAATGTTTTTGTTTTGATCCTCTTTTTATTTTGTTTTGTAATATTTACTTAACTCACATTTGCACAAGATAGTCATAATTACCGTTGTTAACTTTTTAGTTCCTAAGTTAATTGTTTGAGTAACACATTTCTTTATATAGGTATATTTTTTGTTTAGTCATTACTTTATATGGTCTCCTTTAATTGAAGGAGCACACATATTTTACAATATTATTCCACGATTCAATCAAAAATCTTTATTCAATGTAGAAGTGCTAAACTTGCTTAGTCATAAATCTACCACCGGTCCGGAAATAAACACCTCAGACCTGAGAAGAACCGGTGAAAGAAACTGAGCGGGATTTTTTCTTTCGTCCTTTACAATTATAGGCGATTTACATAATACCATAATATTCTTATTTATTTGAAATGGCCTGGTAAGTGTACAATGTACTTGTGTGTTTCCTTTGTGGAGTTCCTTAATTAAATAAATAAATTATTGTGCTTAGGTAAACCTTTTCTTCGGCGAAATGAAAAAAAGTAGTTTCATAAAACAAACAAAGAAATTATTAAAATCGGATTTAATGTTTTTAATGTAAAAAAATATTCTTTTTAATTAGTTGTTAGTAGCTTTGCAATTATTGAAATTCTGCAATTAAAATGGACTAGTCGTCATTTAGACCCAGTTACTCAAATAAAATATATTTAAATACCATTTTATACCTATTAAGGACGAGCAATATATAAAAAGGGGAGTCAGTAAAAAACATAATCAGGATGCACGTTTATTTACTCATGTATCAGAAAAAAAATCACAATAATAATAGCGGTTACAAAGTCCTAACAGACTATTCTTTGCAATAAAGTAAAACATTAAAAGAGTGGGAATCTTAAAAATCTTTTGATTCCCAAAGTTGCCAAAACGTTTACAATTTTGTGCGTTATCAACTTGTAAAGACATTTAACATTATTAATGTCATCATAATAATTAAAATTATTTGTAATTTTAATATCCGATATTATTGAGGTTTTGTCATTTAATAATTCTGCAGGACCTCGAACCAATACACTTTGCATTATTATATAAGAATTACAAATAAGATAATGTTCATTAACCCGAGTTACATATCTACTTGTATACTTATTTTGTAACATGACTACGTTTCAAAATATGATAAAAATTATACTTTTATAAAGTAGAAAATATTAAAGGAATTTTGAATACCGTATAAAATTATATAAATCAATTCATTTCTAATTAATCATCCATTGACATTGTCGTCCAAATATTAAACATAAAAATAAACAACAAAATTATATGTACAATTTAGCAATAAATAATTACAAAATAAAAGAATATCAGTAAATAATAAAATCTAATGTGTAGATGAAAATAAATTTGATTTTTTCTTGATAATGTTTATAACATAGGATAAACTGGAATGGAAGTAAACAAAAGAAATGTTATACACTAGCTTAAATCGACTACTCTGATTTTCCTAAAGAATGCCTCCGGTTTCTAGCTATGTGGTGCTGTGATAAGTTGCGATTTTAAATCTGTTGTAACATTATTCGAAATGCTCGAACAGAAGACATGGACTAGTACTATTACATGATATCATTACTCGTTCTTGCAACTAAATTTGTTTGTGATATTAAGATAATAATACAAGTCGTGCATTGGGAATATCAAGTAGCACACTATTTTATTGCCATAAATTGATAAATATCAAGGTAACATTTACTTAAATAAAAAGCAGAACGGGCCTGATAAAACCTATGCGATTTCAAAACATAGTTATTGTAATTGCAGGATTAACCTAGGTAGAATTACAGCTATTATAATATTTCTATAAAATGCTTTCTTCAGTAATTTTAAAATATGCATAATACATAGTTATCGAAAAGGATTTTCATGGTTTATTACAAACAATCGTCCTTTAAGTAATATTTGAATTGTATTTATATGACACATATTTTTAACAGCTACTACAGCGAGATTATTGGCACAGATATGAAAGTAATGTGCGAAGTTCGTATTCGAAAGAGCCTTGTCGATTATAGCATTTAATACTTACATGTACAATATTATATTAAAATTGTGATATAAATACACACAGACTGTCTTACATGTATTTTAACATCGCAACTCTTCTGTTGTAAAAACAGTCTTCAAAACTACAGATAGGCAATCAGAATGCCAAACTACTTAAAGACAAGCTCACTGACAAACCTACTCGCTACCATATTGAAAAAAGTTACATGTTTTAAGTATAGCATTGTTCGTGTAGCGTCTCAGAATATCGACATGTGAAGTTTATTGTCAACGATAAAAAAAAAAAAACATGGAACTCAACACATTAAATGCAATAATTTTTGTCTATCCAATAATTACTAACTCTAAATATTATATTACCAGTAGTAATACAATTACATTTACATACTAACTAGAATTAGAAATTACTTTCTTCATAATAATCACAACAATATAATTAGATATTTGACTGATTAAATTCGATAAACAATATTATGAAAGGAGGCACGATTAAACTATTCAGATTGAGATTTCAAATTTTTAGAGTAAAATAGTAATTATTAATATTTTATTTATATTGATACTATTATAGAGCACATTGAAATTTACTACTGATTAACATTTTTACAAAATAAAAATACATTATTTTGGGATGTCAAATACCCAATTGCTTATCTTATCAAAAGATGTTACCACGGTTTTGGTTATGTAACAAAAACAGTAACGCAATTTTTAACTAATTAGATTTTACGTAAATAAAATATTTTAATGAGCGAATTTAGAATCACGTCAGTCTCGTGATTATAAATTAAGTTATTTTTTTTTAATACACTGTAAGATAATTTACATTCCGACAAAACATATTGAAAGTATTAACAGAATGTTAAAATGCTCGTAAAATTGCAGTTTGACACAATTTAATGCATCTGAATAGCCTAAGCCCATAATGTATTTGTAGTAAATAAACTCCATACAAAGCTTTGCTTTTAAATATTTATCAACAATTAAAAAAAATGTTTTATTGCAAAAGACACATACTCTGAACAAAATTCATTAATGTGTCACATTGTGTAATATTCTAAACATAACACTAGAACAGTGAAATTGGTTAGCTGCATTAAATAAATTTAAAATTCACCGGAAACTTACAATTAACGATGGGACTGCTCATATCATACCATTGACCGTATCACTAGAATACCAGTATACGGTCAATCGTGCGAAATGGTCATAATGTGAATTGATTTACATGTTATATGCAATATATATTGCATCGATTTGATCAGAGAGAAAACCGTCCCGAAGGTGCATACGTTGTTTCTCGCCGCGAGAATTGATGGGTACAACTCCAGGATCGACCACAACCACGACACCTACGATGAGGTGGTGCTCTTCAAGGACAGTGTTTGTTACCAGAGGGACCAGGTTCAGGGCTTCACTGTCGTTACCATCGAGTTCTACCACTACCACAAGTAAATTTGTCCACGTAAAGACGGCACTGAAAAATAAATATGTGCATCTTAAAAACTTTTATTTAAATTGTACAAATATACCATACCTCTATAATATATCATACAAATATAATCATATATGTATTTATATGACCAGAAAAAAACCCAGCATACTCTAATAGCCAGAATCTTCATATATAGCAATAGTAACTTTTCGATCCTTTTTTATTACGAATGCTATCATTAATGTGTTTATTTACTAAATTCATACTCTGGATGATTAATTTAATTTTTGAATTTATGACAAGGAGTTTTTGTTCTTAATGAAAAGACACAAAGGCGCTGATTATTTTCAGATTGTATGGCTTCTGATATAAGAAGAATTCGACTATCAAACACAATAGAAATCTAAGCGCCTTAATTCTGATTTTAAACAGAAACGACCAAAGTTGCCAAATTATTACCCAGATTAAATTACAAATCTAGATAAAACTTATAACATGAATAAATGGATAAGTTGTACTCACCATTCTGCAATCTTCTTATGGCACCTCATAACCGAGTTTTCAATGTCAATAGGGTGATATCGCATTCCACGGAGCATAATGGTTTCATCAAGAGCACCTACGACGAATACTGCGTCGTGAGTATCATGAGAATCTGAAGAAGCAAGGCCAGACATGCTTCCACAGGCGGAAGCCAACGATTCCGTATCACTATCGCGAATCATTATCGAACTGTCATCACCTCCGACACTGGTCGTGCTAATCTCTGTTCTTCTTAAAAATCCTAAGTATCCTGTCCTTGCATAAACTTCCCCTGTATTTCCAGTGACTAATTGTGCACTGAAATGGTCAGCGTAATCACTTTCGTCGCCATATATTGTAAAGTAACCGCTTGCATTATGGGGTGACTGCACCCATATCTCACCCAGATGAGAGTCTCCGCATTGCCCTTTAGTTTCCGGGTTAGCAGTTATCACTTTCACGCCCGGCAATAATTTGCCAGACTCCATCAAACAGAGAGAGTGTGGACTACCACGTTCCACCAGTGACACACGGTCGTTACGCAAAGCCCTTAGGTCTACATATACGGTAGAAGGCTCGGGACTGGATGCTCCTTGTAGACATATAGCTATGTTGACGCGACATCCAAATGACGTAGACACGGCTCGTGGACTCAAACCAAGAGCCGAGAAAAGTTTCGAAAACGAATTAGTCAAATTGATCCTTGGGCGTTCTTCAGCAACGACGACGCATGTTCTGACACAAGCTAAATTAATTCCTTTGCTTTTTAGCTGATTGACTGAGCTGCCCAACCCTTTCGTACATAGTTCCATTACACCGTACGAACAGAATGTATCGCGAACTTTATACTGGGATACTGCACTCAACCAGAGTGCTGGATTTATTTCAACTTCAGAAGGTGGAATGAGAATAGAGTGATGTCCTGAATATATACTGCTGAGGCACCAAAGGGCAAATCCGAGACCGCAATATGGGTCTAAGCACAGAGCAATATGCCGTGAGGGGTAAAGTTCACATGCAATCTTCATAGATCGGCAAAGGGACGTAACGGCCGCGTGTGACAGCTTGATACCAGCTAACATTCCAGTAGTTGAAACGCTGAAATCTAAATATGCGAGCATTTCGGCAGTTGGGGCTCTGTACAAAATGGGCAGTTTCTTCTTAGGCATGTCATCAGTGTCGAGAGTAATAGGCCAGGCTTTGCTATCAAGAACATTGCTAGCTTCTTTAGATCTGAGCAGTTTTATCACAGATTGATTGGATAGGACTAGCGTCGCTTTACTGACATCAACGATCATGCGAACCGTTGGCAAAGTGGTGTGAAGGTTTTGAGGATGGGGTGGTCTAATTGTCACCGGAACTGCGCCAACATACAAACAACCGTAAAATGCGCAAATGAGATCAAGTCCCGGAGGAAATATCAGAGCTACATGGTCCCCTGTATTGACACGACCTTTTTCTAATAATAAGTTACCGATTCTCTCCGCTTTCTTGTGTAATTCGGCACAAGTGAGCACTTTTGATACAGCACCTTTTGAATTGAGCAATGTAAATATCACATGGTCGGAAGTACTCTGAGCTCGCCATCTCAATATTTGTGATATGAATTGGTACTGTGAAAGATAAAAATATTAAGCTTACATTATGCATTAAAATAAAATCATTTAAAAATATTATATATACCTTCCGTGCCGCATCAGAGTCGTCAGTGTATCCCATATCTCGCCCTTGAGCTGATGCGAGACGATTACCTTGGACCAAGTTACCAACTATGACAGAAGCCGGGCCAACATCTGTAAAAAAAAATCGTTGTTAGTCGATATCATATCTTCAAATTGATTTAAAATAATGTGATGATGTAATAGTATGTAAGGGTATGTACCTGAATGTATTTCCCTTGGTTTGGGTAGATTTGTCACACACGTGTGCGGGCACATCAGTACATTGGCGGGATGTAACGTTCCTTCAAGGAATCGCCTCTTACATTCACTGAGATGTATACCTCCGAGTGGCGTTTTGGGGAGATAATTTGGTTGCACTAAAGCCAAGCAATATATACCCACTTGATGGATCGAGTCGACCGCTTGCAACACGCGAGACATCCATTGGAAAGACTGCATATAAAATTAATAAGTTATCGGATATCCGTAATATTGTATACCTTAAGAAGCTTTGGTGGTGATTGCTATAAATTAATTACAAATAAAAAAATAAAAATAAAGAATAACGAAATTAAAAAATACAAATAGAAATACAAATAAAGAATAACGAAATTAATAAAAGAAAGAATCAATCACATTTGAAAGATAGCAAACAATTTTGAAGAATATTTATCTTTACATTCCGTAACATCGTCATACTGTCGTAGCTTACAATCTGATACGATCAAGTCTATGTTATGTTAGCGAGCACAATGTTACACTATACCTCTTCCTCTCCACAGTCAGGTCGTTGTTCCGCTACGATGCAAATTCTCTCGTCACGCAGCACTCGCACTGAGAACACGGCTATACGTCCCCTGTATATAAATTTCATGGGTTCTACGGCGAGCACTGTCGCTATGATATCGTCCATGTTGTGCTTCCTTCCCGTAACAGTCATCAGGCCATCGCGAGACCCGCACACGAACACTAAGCCTGTATGTTACAAGAAAATTTGAATAACACGTTATTTCGCCTCCTATTCTTTGTACTCACTATTATTATTTTTATTATTTTTTACCTCCAGGACCAAGGAACCCGAGTAAACCGCTCCGAACATAGTGTTCTTCCCCAATTGGTTCACCGTCAGAGTCGAGTGGCTGGACCCTGAATACCGTATTGGTGAGACCTGGCAGGCCCCAGTACCCCGATCCGGTCGCGCCAGAGAGTACGCATATTTCACCAACTTCGTCAGTCTTACAAAGATACGCGAGGCCTTCCATTTTAACCACTACGATGACACCTATATAAAATGAATATATTTTTAAGAAATATGAAATGCAAATGATTCGCGTAATCAATGTCATTCTTAAATCGCTTGCAATATTCCACTTAATATTTACGTCTTGTAGAGGTGTTTATTTCCCACGTTTCCAATGACACACCCGATGTCAGCTTACATGAAGGCATGACTTGTCCACAATCCTGCAGCGTGAGTGACGTGAGAGAGTTCTCTGCGTCGACTCTCACGACGCCGTACGAGAGGCCGGACATGGAGAGCACTCCGCGGCCGGCGGACGAGCCCCCGCGGCCCGCGCGACGCACGCACACTGTCAACGACTCGCTGCTGCACGCGCACGGGCATATTGCGTCGCCGCGAACTCCTGCACGTGAACGTTACATTGTGTATGTCTGTGCCTAGTTTGTGCAAAATATATTTCATTAACAGTATTCAGCGAACATGTCGAGAAAATAAGAATAGAAATATACTATTTATTACAGATAAAAGCTTAAAACCTTAACTAACTTAATCTTAGGAAGACATAATTCGTAAAATTGAACAGATAAAATGGATATGATATGTCAATCAAAATTTTTAAATAATTTTAACAGTCAAATAACTGTCTTCCAGCTACCATATAGATAATAGATGATAATACCTAATACTTGAAAACTTACCTTTACTCTGAAATACGGAAAGAAATTGATCGCACGAAGACAACGACCAAGGATTCGCTCCGTCAGCCACCAACAGCATTCTCAAAGAGCTAAGTAAGATCTCTTTGTGGTCACGCGTCGCCAAGAGGCCCCAATGCAGGTCACGTGACTTGACGATAGCCACCGACGCCCTGGTGAGTGTCACATTTCTTTAATTTATGACTCCGTCTCACTTAAAGTGAATCACTCTAAGAGACATTAGTCACGTCGCTATATCAACGTATTGAGTCACTTCTCTGGTTTCATCATCTCGTAATAATAAATTGTTATTAAATGACAATTCAAACGTAAATTCAATATCATGAAAAAAATGTTTTGTCTTCTATAAGTAATCATATAACAGCTATTTACGATTAGATGGATATTAAAATGGGTCGGGGATTTACGCAGAATGTTGTTTAGTTATAATAAAGATTTTAAAATATATCGATAACAAACGAGGTAAATGACCAAGTATAAAATAAGCTGTTAAATGATTATCAAAATATACCGAACCTGTATTTTGTAATCATATGCATCCACGACGCCGGGCTAACTTTCATCAGGGCATATGGAATAAATATAACGTGCATTCCATTTAGAACACTCGCAAGAACGGCGTGCCACAGCCCTGTTTCCCTCTTGAAGTCCAGAACGCAGACCATGTGCTCTCCTTCCGTGTAGTTGCAGGCCACGGAGAGCATTCGGCAATGAGCCAACATTGAAGCTCTGTAATCGATAACATATTTTTAATAGAATAATAAAATATCATACATCGCTATTTCCGAATCAAAAATATATTATATTGAGCGTTAAAAGTTTTTTTAATCAATAATTAATATTATAGGTATTTATTGAAAATAGAATCGTACAGGAAGTCTCTATTTTATTATCTCTTACAAAAGTAAATGTCGCTGTTATCAATGAAAATTTTAACCAATGAGAGCGACATCTACTCCTAAATACGAATATCAATACAAAGTGGATTCCGACCCGTGTAACATATGGAAATTTTTGTTCAGTATTTTCCGCTAGATGTCAGAAAAGGACACTTCCGCCAGATGGCAAAAGTATGAAACTGAATGAATTGAAAACTTTTGTTAACAAAGTTAGTCAAATGCGCAGACCGCAGACTAGACAAAGTTGACTTTTTATCGAGTTCATTGTTCTTCGGAACTCTGAATAAACTTTTACTTTCTAACGTTGGAAAACGGCTGTTAAATATTAATGTGAGGGTTTTTTTACAGAAAGCCGTAGTTGTCTATGTCACTTATTGTTAACTGTTATGTTCAGCCAATAAAGACAAAATTCAATACATATCGCAATAAATATTCGATATAAATTACTTTTCGATCTTAGTACGATTTACTTGAAACAATACAATTATAGTGTAATCGTGAAATGTAAATTCGTAGTCAGTTCGTTTTTATGTACACAGCAAACATATTGCACTTACTTTCAATAACTAGACTTTTAATATTAGGTCCTTACATATGAAATTAGCGTTTTGTCGTACTGACCACTTTGATCTGAAATATCTCCTTTTTGGTTACGAAATCAATATTTAAATTTATAAATTCATTTAGCTGGTACATTTGAGTTTTGAAAAGTCATTCATTTGTTTTTTCCTTACTATTTTTTTCTTTGGTGTCGCTTATTACCGCACAATGGAAAACATGAAATATCGGTATATTTACGAGTACGAGTTCTACCCTGGCACCAGAGCTGCAGAAACAGCTCGAAGGATTAAGGATGTGTACGGCGATGATGTCGCAAAATAAAGCACGGTACGTTTTTGGTTTCAACGTTTACGTCCTGGAAATTTCGACATTCAGAACCAACCCCGTGGACGGCCGGCGACCAAAGTGGAAAATGAAGAATTAAAGTCTATTGTGGAAGCGGATCCATCACAAAGCACTTTAGAAATAGTTGCAGGCTTCGGGGTAAGTGATAAAACTGTATTAATCCACTTGAAACGGGAAAGTAAAAAAACTTGAACGAAGGGTAACTCATGAATTGAGTGAATCGAACTTGCAAACACACATCGACTGCTGTGTTACTTTGCTCAATCGACGCAATAATGAAGGGATTTTAAATCGAATCATTACTTGTGATGGAAAGTGGACACTGTACGATAATCGGAAGCGCTCGTCGCAATGGCTGAACCTTGGAGACCCAGCCAAATCCTGCCCTAAATGAAAATTGGCTCAGAAAAAGTTACTTGTGAGTGTTTGGTGGACTAGCGCCGGTGTCGTTCACTACAGCTTTCTAAAATCTGGCCAAACGATTACGGCAGATATATATCTTCACGACAACGCAAGACCACACACTGCACAACAAACACCCACTAAGTTAGATGAGTTACAATTGGAATGTCTGCGACATCCACCGTACTCCCCGGAACTTGCTTCAACAGATTACCATTTTTTCCGGAATTTGGACAACTTCTTACAAGGAAAAAATTCAACTCCGATGCGGCAGTCCAAACCGCCTTCAAAGAGTTTATTGATTCTCGTCCCCTTGGTTTTTTTAGTAAAGGGATCAATGAACTACCTATGAGATGGCAAAAGTGCATAGATAACAACGGTGCATACATTGATTAATTAAATATATTTTACAAAAAAAAAATTGGGATTATATTCCTCCCGTACAAAACGCCAATTTCATATGTAAGGACCTAATAATTAAAACGTTATAGATAACAAACTATATTTTACATAATAACAATGAATAAATATAAATAATTTTTATATTCGCTACACGCTAAAGATATTTTTAAATTAAAAATGTTTTTTTTTTCAATGAATCTCTCCGATGTCTATATCTTTAAAAATATCGATTAATCAATAATCCGGTATTAAAAAAAATATCATCAGTCCTATAATTTACCTTCATAAAACTATTTTCGGTTTGAGTGCATAATTTTTGTTCGTTTTATACAATTAAAAAGTATTTGCTTTCATCAATAATTTTTAATGTACTCAGCATAATTATGTTTAAAATATTTTAAAATAAATATTTATAATGAAAGTATAATTATTACTAAGAAAATGTTAACGCTTAATTCATCGTTTCTTGACACGCAATAGCATAACATATAATAACAAAGTTTCTTGTGAATTCGTTCAATATCTTAGTAATTTATTTAAATAAAATACTTTGGCTATTTTCCACTTTAAGCGGATATAGTTACATGTTATTTTCAACGACTATACTATCCGTTTCAATGCCGCCTCGCTGCACGAGATAAAAGAGATGAAAATTGTGTAAGACCCATTTTGCTCAGGTTCACTTTAACAATAGAATAAAATAGTTTGAAATTTTTAAGTATGTCACGGGAATTTCACTGCGCTCGATAAATTTGTTTTATTTGAAATTTTATCATTATAAAAAAATATTTTATTCTTACAAAGAACAAGGTTTAAACTTTAGTATGTTAAACTTGTACTAAATTGAATTCTAAAGTTACTAAGGCATTAAAGGCTAAATTTGTAAAAGGCTATTAGAGTTAAGCCTTTTATGATATAAATTACGACAGATTAAATAATTTTTAATACTTTTTAAAATTTATAGTGACTATCAAACATATTACGGACAGTGACGTCTCTTTATTTTACAATAAGTTTTTATTATCATCTATAACGTCTCATCACTTTTGTATCGATTTTTCTGAAATAGTCAACAAAAATTACAATTTATTCAAAGGCAAATTTTTTCTACAATATTCGATAGCGATATGCAAAAGTTATTCAATCACTGCAATCAACTTGTTGTTTCTGAAAAGCGCAGACTGAAAATCGTAAGCGGCTTAAATGAACAACAAAGCCAAATAAGTCTACATCGTTCGATAGACAAAAAATCTTAAATATGGCCGGTCGCTGATAATTGAATTATTTTCGTTCCTAAGTCTGTGTTACATCAGGACTCGTGCCGATAACCTTGCAGCAAATGTTTTGCGCATTATTTGGGTCACTTCGCTAATTTTACTTTAACAATTTCTGCGATCTTTTTAGCGACAATATTTCTTACTACATCAAAACATTCTATAAACGTTTTTTGTTAATTATATCAAATTTTAAGAGCAATGAAATGAATGAATATTTTTTAATGATATTTACACGTTTAGTCAGACGTTTCATTTTTAAAAAAACATCCCAATAAAATATGTAAAAACACACTGAAATTCGTCCTTTGAAATTTACTTTTATCAAACCAAAATAATTTGAACTTGAATAACACTTATTTTAACTCAGTGTACGGAACGGTTTCGTACTAAGCGTCAATGATGCTATGAGGTAAACCATTCCATTAACGATCTGGAAACTTCCTTCGAGAACATCGAGTTCTAATAACAAAAAGATCTTAAACGTCATAGATGTTGATTAAATGTAGTATTTCGTAAAATTACGAACGCATATGTAGTGTAATTCTTTAATGTTCGTATAATTATAAATTAAAACGATAATAACATCAACTTAAAAGCCTTTACTCTGAATATTTCCACATAAATTACGAACACGTACGATAGTTTTAAACAATTCGATGCTTCATCGCTGCGATAAAGTTAAAAGGCATTTTCATATTAACTCACTATGGATAAGTAAAGTGAGAGTTTATTTTGCATTTACGCTTTAAGGCCCGCAATGTCGAAACAGTTCTGCTGAACGATTGAGTTAATTAAAAATAGTTTTCCGATATCATATTTTTATTATGTCTTGAAAATTTTTACATTTGTTATTTAATTGAATGTATGAATCAAATGGAGGAAATTCTGTCGAAACTAATTCTGATGATTCTGAAATTCTGACAAAGGTCAGATTTCTCGTCAACCTTTGTTCAGCGGTGGGACATTAACACGAAGTTATGTTATGATGACCAAGACAAATTAAAATATACACTAAGATTTTGCAAAAGTTGCATGAGGTGCAACAGCTGATCTAATTGATTGAGCTTTTTTGCTGTTTGGGTGAAACGACAGTCAGAGCTACGATGATGTCATATTCTCTGGACTTCTATTTTCGGTAAAAATAAATTAATGTGCATATCATCGGCCGGTGGTAGGGCTTTGTGCAAGCTCGTCTGGGTAGGTACCGTCCACTCATCAGATATTCTACCGCAAAACAGCAGTACTTTGTATTGTTGTGTTCCGGTTTGAAGGGTGAGTGAGCCAGTGTAATTACAGGTACAAGGGACATAACATCTTAGTTTCCAAGGTTGGTGGCGCATTGGCGATGTAAGCGATGGTTAACATTTCTTACAATGCCATTGTCTATGAGCGTTGGGGCCAAGTGGTCACCAACGCCATCAGGTGGCCCATATGCTCGTTCGCCTACCTATACAATACATCCTTACCTCGTGACAATAACGCCCATAGCAGAGCCGTCAGCGGCTGAAGTATGTTCTATATGCGCTGGACTATCTTCAGCGGGGCGGGGCGGAGGGATCCAATCTCGAGGTGGTCTGGGAAGCTTCTCCGTAGACACCCATTGAAGTGATGGCCAGCCTCGGAATGACACGACATCTCCTGATGACGTCTTCGGTAGACCTGTATAAGTCAACCAATTAATTCTGAATATATAATGTACTAACAGAATCTCAAAATGTAGATATATTATACTAATATTATTAATTGTTACATTTTGTACAGTAACTATACGATTGATATGAAACTTTCATATTATTGTAGTTTATGACTGCCTCGTTGGTCTACTGGCTAGATATAAGGCTGCAGACCCGGTGGTCCTGATAAATAGTTATTGGGTTTTTCGGTCAGAAAATTCTCAGTAGCGGCCCGGAGTCTGGAAGTTGGAAATGTGTACACTCCCGTGCCTCAGAAAGCACGTTAAGCCATTGGTCCTGCGCCTGAACTCTTTCCTCCGGGATTACCGTCCCATCGGATTATGAGCGCTAAGGAAAAGAGAGTGCACCTGTGTTTGCGCACACACTTGTGCACTGTAATATCTCCTGCGAAGTTGGCTAATCTCTCTTGAGTTTGGCCGCCGTGGCCGAAATCGGTCTGGAGGAGATTATTATAATTATAAGTGTCACGTGGCTATATAGTGCGTTTATATGATTTTTATTTTGTAAATATTGCTTATTATAAAGTTGTAGTCGTAGAGATAATTGTCAGTTCGGTAACTTTCCAAGTGAACGTTAGGAAAACTTATATCGCACCTATACGCGTACGGATATCGGAAAACTTTGTATGTGATTTGTAGATCTCTCATATATTTATAGATAAGTCTGTGTATACTCGTATTTATTTTCAATATGTAAAGACCTCAGAATAGATAAACGATAAATTATTAATAAAAAGTATTAATCCTATTATTTGATTATTTTGATAAAATATACAACATATTCTAAGCGTTAATGTGCTTACACTTTGCGTTATAATCCAGTAATTCAAGATAAAATTACGTAAAATATAAGAATAAGAAACGTTTAAATCTCCACGTAATAATATAAAGTTGGATTGTACGCGCTGTCTTAATAATAGTCTTCAAATCCGATTTGAAATAAAACGAGTGGTGTCGTGAGGCTGGAGCAAAGAAATAAATAAACAAAGTTTAAGAATAATTAAATGGAAAATAAAAAGAACGAACCGGTAATAAAATAATATTTAAAAATTACAAAATTACTTAAACTTTATTATTAGATAGATTTTTTATATAAATATATTTACAAATATTAAAGAAATTTAATAAAGTTGAAAGTATGGAAGGGAATCTAGTGCACATAAAAAGTCTCAGTTACATCATAAAACGATAAACATTGAATGTGCGTTTTATTTCCGATTCAGTAGTACAGTTAATGTACTCGTACGTATATTGATTTCGTAGTTGAATTGCTTTTGTCTGTATTTCATTTTCAATTTACAAACTGACATTGATGCATCAAATATAGTTAATAAATAATTGGAACCATGAAAATTAAACGAGAAAGTTTTTTTTCACTTCATTTTATAAACTCGTTTTCGAGACATTTCCGCTTGCAGATTAAAAAATGTAGCGCTAGGGACGCTCTCGCGTCTCGTTCGTTTTTGTGCGACCTACCTGACCAGTACATATTTCAAATAAAATTAACACTCACCCTTTGCACGCTATTAGAAAAAAGGGTGGACAGCCTCATATACGTGCAGTATAGGAGGATATATATGTAATCCGTTTACTGACACACGGATCAAAGTGTGAATATAGCTAAAGCTTTTCCAGGACTTAAGTAGACGAAGGTATTTTCACTTCGCTCTTCCAATATTGCGAAGTTAATTCTTTCATAAAATGTTTCAACTATATTTCCTTACCTAGCACGAACGCTCTATGTGGCTTTATTCGTTTTTTACTCTTTACTACTAATGACAATATCACTCATATTCATTATCATACTGACTAAACATTTGAATAGCATCTAAAATAAACAGGAAAAAAACGAACCTTTCAAGCAGGCATCAGATGTAAGGGCGTACTGTATGCCGCAGGAGCCCAGGAGAAAGCCGACTTGCTGAAGACCAGCGTCACGTCTGGTCAGCGGCACCTCTATGGGCACGGGGACTATGCCGGCTTGCAGGCATCCATAGAACGCACACATGAAGTTTATAGGATCGTTGTTGGGGTAAACTAGCGCCACCCTGTCGCCTGGCTTAATTGAATTGTCACCAGTGAGTGGGCCGCCACTACTGCTCTTCGATGTAAACGTTTTGTTCAGTACTGCGTGAGCTATTTTCAAGGACCGGCTCAAAAGTTTTCCTGTTAACAAAATGTGTTTTTTTTATGTTAACAATCCTGTGATGCAATTTTGTCAGTTTGATGTGGATATTTTATTGTTGAACACAAAGCATTTCGTTTATCTGATCCACAAAAAATATATATTTACTGTCGGACGCATTAGAGTTATATGTCAACATAGTCAAACAGCCGCACAAGCCGCCTCAACTTAGTAAAAATAAAAATATAGCAATCGGTCGTATCAATCACGTAGTGGTGTAAGTCGAGCAAACATTGTGAGCGATCAAACCGCTTAGTAAACGTTAAAATCTACGTGCTTGCTTCAAGCGGTTTGCAATCTCAAATGTCCCGTGAATATAGCGCTAGCTGGTAGTTTTTAATTTAATACAATTAACCTGAGATCATAATAAATGCTGTGGCGTCGTTTAATAAGATAATACTACTCATATAAAATTTGTAATATGTTTGCCCGGTGAGGTCTGGTAATATTCCCAATGAACATTCTTACTCCCAATAATGAACTTACCGTAAGTGAGGGAATTGCTGAGTTTTCCGTTTGGGTCGAGTACGGTAGCTACGTTTGCTTTAAATGAAGCCGTGCCGTATCTCTGCAGTGCGGCCTCCAAATTCCTGGGTAGACCAGCTGGTACAACGAGTTGCTCGCCAACGGCAGGAGTCATGGTTCCACCTTCTGGTTTCGGTGCGTTTGGATCTTTTGGATTAGCAGCAATCTCCAATTCTATGTCATCATCTTCGTAAAACTCCGGCAGTGGTCGACGTTTGGGTCGCTTTAGAGTATTAAGTAATTGCTGTATTTTGGCTGATACCTACAAAAATCGCAACTCGCTAATAATTCAGATATGTAATTTTGAACAATTCCATTTTTATTTAATCCAAATAAAGATTTGCAAAGTAAAAATAAAAACATAAAATCTTAACTTCAGTTTCAAAGTTTTATATATAATAAAAATATTTAATTAATTAATGTAAATAAATAGTACATGTAAATTATTTGAAGTTGCGAGTTAACGTGTAATAGTTGTTTATATACATTTTGCTACATGTTGTTGACAAATACTAAGTACTAGAACAGTAGATTTGTCTGTTTTAAGCCGCTGTGATTGTAGTGTTGGTTTGGCCTTTAGCTATAAAGTGTTTTCATATAATCTTTACGCTTTCGTATATTATTATCGACGATATACTATTTATATTTAAATTATATGACAATATTGTATATTTTTTCAATTATCATGTTTTTTAAAAAATATTATTGTTATTTAAGTAGGCAGAATGGCAAATGGACCACCTGATGGAACGTGTTCACCACGGACCATTGACATTCGTACTGTAAGAATTATAAACTAAGATGTCATGTCCCCTATGTAACTATACTCAATATTCTTATATTGGATTTTTATATACAATACTGTGATCTTATACAAAAGCAAGTTTAAGTATCTTCTTAAATAATTTAACGTTAATTAATAAAGTGAAAAAAAGCAAGCAATTGATCGTATATTTCAAAATTGTCCAATAGTAGTAGTAGTAGTACTAATTTAATAATATATATATTTTAGTAAACACATGTGAATTGAACGGAATCTTACCTTCCACCTGCCAGTGCCAGTGCCGGTGTCCTCTGGCTGCGCGTAGCATTGCACTCGGTCCGCGATGAGAGCGCCGCCGCGACGAGCGCCAGATGTCGTGTGCGTTACGTCCGGTTGAATGTCTGGTGACGGAGACTATTTACTTATTTTTGTTCGAGAAGACCGATAACGGACCAATTACTTTTATTATTGATTAAAAGAGCGCAGAGTTAAGGACAGTGAAAGAAACATATATATGTATATGAAAAAAATTCACACAACTTTTATATAACTTCATTTACTTTTTTGAATAACAAATGCAAGTTGCATTGTACATGTGTAGTGTATAGATCTGTTAAGTACGAGAAATATTAGTACTACTTGGTCCAACTTACAAGCTGGTAAATGTGTAATGTCAGAGAGATCAATCTCAGTTTTTTCTCGCGGTGCATGCTTCTTATCCCTCTGATGATGCAATTGTGGAAGAGGAGGTGGATGTCCGCGAGGATGTGGTGCGGCAGCGCGGCGAGCAGGAGGCGAACCCAGCTCCGGTGGCGGTGGTAGTTCAGAGTCACCGGCACACGAATCCTCATCAGAGCTTGAGGCTATTGACAGAAAACATGTAAGAACATATCATTATTTAAATGTTTTAATTAAACATAGACGAAAGTATTATCAACAGTTTAAATTATTAAATAATCATCAGATACGAAGTTACTATGAATATAAAACAATTATGATATTGGAAATGATTCTGCGTGGTCTGATTATAAGAAAGCTAAAGAGAATTTATCAGTGAACCGGCGGCCTGAGGCTGGTTATGTGAAACAGTGGTTTCGTCACACTCACAAAGATCATGTCTTTCTCTGTCAGGACTCTTGGCCATCATAGATGTGCGCTTTGAAGGCATCGGAAGAGACGGCTTGGGCCGGTTCTGCATCTCCGCTAGCGCCTGCTGCACTGCCTCCTGTCTAACTTCTGTAAATCAACATTTTTATTTAAAACAATGTTCATTCGAGAAGTTGTGATATGTATGCTAATTGTAACGCAATTTTTATAAGATATAAATGTCATGTCACTATCAAGGCATACAAAGTAAATGATTTAAACTTAATTCAAGCTGAAAATTTTATTATAATAATAATTATTACAATTAAATTCGGAAGTATCGTGGAAAAAGCTCTACTATAATCATGCCGTATAAATTCATTCCTGTCATATGTAAACATATTATATGCTCAAACTGTTACAGTACAATATAGCGCAAAATAATTAAAATAAATAAAGTTTATACTGTTAATGTTATCATATAGTATCGAGTTTCTTTTTATACATTTAAATAATAATAAGTACTATTTCTTTTTTTAATTAAATAATTTGAGATATTAAAAGTAGCGTTATTTTACAGAAATATTATCGTAAATACACTAATTCTATTTATTTATTCATTTAGGTACACAAAGCAGAATGTAATCAGGACGTGAAGAGAATTAGGAAACTATACAAATTAATAAGAAGTTATAGAAGCAATAATTAGAAGCGTAATAAGATATAAATGAGAATTGGTGATATTTTATATTATTTACGTTATATTATGAAACTTAGAATTATGGCAGTTTTAATCATGAAACGAAAAGTAGGTAAGTACATAAAATAAAATAGGGCATGTAGTGTATTATACACTTTGATGATTTTAATAGGCATTCATAGAATGCTTTTAAAAGAATTACAAGTCAATTGCTGTGTATAAATTTCAAATTAATTCGAGGAAACGAATTCAAAAGAATTAATTAAACTGAATGTACATGCCTACAAATATACGTTAGCTAAGCCCGTTTAGCATGAAGCAATAAAGCTAATTAAGTATCATGAAAAATGTTCTATGACTATTTGTTGAAACAATGTTCAGTCGCATTAGCTATTACTTTGTGTGTATTGTATATAATTCATAAAATAATTAATACATCCAATTATATAACGTACCAAGTATAATAAGACGTGCAAGTTTTAAAACATGCATTATAATTTACGTAATACGACGAGCGTGTTCACAGAAATAGTGTCAAATTAATAATAGTCGTTTAGCATGCAAAACTCTGGTGCTGTACGTACCATGGTTTAAGTTAAGAGCGACGAATGTATCTTCCAATTTTAAGATAACTTATAATAACTAAATGAAGGGATAATCTAGTAAGAGTAATACATACCTATATTACACGAAATAAATCATAATATTTTATAATTAGTTTCAAAATAAAATTTATATGTAAGTAAGAACCGCAACTATTATGCTTTTTTGAGCAAGATTCGTGTACCTTCATGGTTATATATATTATGTGGTTTTTGTTGCTGTAAATTCATAATAAAAATAACACGTTGCTTTGTTGTAATTTTTAAAGCAATTATAAATTCATACAACTTTTTAATACGGATTTTCTATTTAAGATTAAGACACATGAATTATAAATTATCTTATTACTTGCACCTAGTGTAAATAATTACAAGCATTACAAGGTCAACACTACGCAAGAGTTTTGAATGCACATCCTCGTCATAATTTTAACCCGGACAGGTTTGTTTATCTTTTATGTTATAAATATAAAACATATACGTGTAGTTCGAACTTCGTATTCAAACGTGAGCTATTAGGATCACTATGAATTAAAATCTGAAATTCGTAAAAAATCCGTTACGGCCCTGCAAATATGTACCTTTTATTTTATGGTATAGGTTGGCGGACTAGCATATGGGCCACCTGATGGTAAGTGGTCACCAACGCCCATAGACATTGGCAGAATAAGAAATGTTAACCATCGCTTACATTGCCAATGCGCCACCAACCTTGGAAACTAAGATGTTATGTCCCTTGTGCCTGTAATTACACTGGCTCACTCACCCTTCAAACCGGAACACAACAGCACCAAGTACTGCTGTTTTGCGGTAGAATATCTGATGAGTGGGTGGTACCTACCCAGACGAGCTTGCACAAAGCTCTACCACCAAGTATGTAACGTTAAATTTTAATTTTAATTTTTTACTATGACTACGTTATGTTTTGTGAATTCATTGATTTAGATCTCATTCTCAGATATTAAAGATCATTCATAAATATTACATTATTAAATGTTAAGCGACTACATTTATATAAAGACTAATTTAATTAAGCAATTATCTTGTCAATAATTTGTGAATTATCAGCAAAGACAATTACGTTTTAACACAATCAATAGATATTCAATTAAAGGAAACCAAGCAAATCATGTCCCTTTAATCTAACAGATAACAACAAACTTTGGGAACATCTCATTCTATGCGACCATATAAGCCACTTAGTTATTAAGTTATGTCATTAAGATAGGATAAGAAGAAAAACTAAATTGTTTTCATGCGTATGGCAACATACTGTGAAAATCAAACCTGAATTTTGTCGTTGATGTTCTAATCATCGATAGTAATTAAAATAATTGGAACGTTTAAAACGTGATCATGGCCAAAATATTACTTGAAAACATAAAATAAAAGCCACGAACTACTTTACATTGATGACAACTCGAATTTTAAGAAAACAGTATGTGACATTATGAGTACATCAAAGAAAATTCATATAAGGCCAGAGCATTCTAATCGGTCTAGTCGTAAGTAATAGGTGAAGACACAATAGATACGCATCGAACATCTAATCTCCTCCTATTTCGATTACGCTTATATCATGAAGTTGGTTTATAATATGGTCTCTGGACGATTGAATATCAATGAATGAAACGCTTAGATTGATTGTCAAGATGTGACGAATACAAATATAAATGTATTATATTAGGTCCTTACATATGAAATTAGCGTTTTGTCGTACTGACCACTTTGATCTGAAATATCTCCTCTTTGGTTAAGAATTCCAAATTCAAATGTATAAATCCATTTAGCTGGAACATTTGAGTTTTGAAAACAGTCATCCATTTGCTTTTCCCTCATTGTTTTTTTTCTTTGGCGTCGCTTATTACCGCACAATGGAAAACATGAAATATCGGTATATTTACGAGTACGAGTTCTACCATGGCACCAGTGCTGCAGAAACAGCTCGAAGGATTAATGATGTGTACGGCGCTGGTGTCGCAAAAGAGAGCACGGTACGTTTTTGGTTTCAACGTTTTCGTTCTGGAAATTTCGACCTTCAGAACCAACCCCGTGGACGGCCGGAGGCCAAAGTGGAAAATGAAGAATTAAAGGCTATTGTGGAAGCGCATCCATTACAAAGCACTTCAGAGATAGCTGCAGGCTTCGGGGTAAGTGATAAAATTGTATTAATCCACTTGAAGCAAGTCGGGAAAGTAAAAAAACTCGAACGATGGGTACCTCATGAATTGAGTGAATCGAACTTGCAAACACGCGTCGACTGCTGTATTACTTTGCTCAACCGACACAATAATGAAGGGATTTTCAATCGAATCATTACTTGTGATGAAAAGTGGATACTGTACGATAATCGGAAGCGCTCGTCGCAATGGCTGAACCCTGGAGACCCAGCCAAATCCTGCCCTAAACGAAAATTGACACAGAAAAAGTTACTTGTGAGTGTTTGGTGGACTAACCCGGTGTCGTTCACTACAGCTTTCTAAAATCTGGCCAAACGATTACGGCAGATATCTATTGTCAGCAACTACAAAACATGAAGGAAGAACTAGCTGCTAAACAACCGAGATTGGTCAATCGCTCTAGGCCACTGCTGATTCAATACAACGCAAGACCACACACTGCACAACAAACAACCATGGTTTTTTTAGTAACAACGGTGCATTCTTTGATTCATTAGATAAATTTTACAAAAAAAAAATTGACTTTATATTCCTCCCGTACAAAACGCCAATTTAATATGTAAGGACCTAATACTATTTAAAAATAATATGGAAAAGTATAGCTATATTTTTCTTTGTTTCGAAAAATAAATAAAGCGTAAATTTGTGGAGGATAAAGTTTTAATAACAAGTATCTTCAGAACTTTTTAACCGCTTTGTGGTAATAATAATTATTAGTTTCAGTGGCAATTTTAATAATCTCGATTCTAATTATTACAACGATACAGTTTCGTTATTTCTTAATAAACAAAAGAATCAACTTTTACAGTATTCATTACCAACGCTAAAACGAAAAAAAAAGTATTTTAAAGTATTCCATAACATTCATGGTAGCAAAGGAAACCCAGCAACTGTAAGCAATAAGCCACTAGAATAGAAGCGAGAGGCCTTTGTGAAGGAGAGCCCAGAAAGCCACGCAAGCCTTACAAATCCCTTTGCTCTGAGTCTAGAAGACTGCTTTTGTGTTAACTTCGCGATTTACAATTTTTACATATTTAATCATAATTTTCTACGTAACTATTCGTAATTGTAGTAGGGTAAGATTAACAACAATAAAAACTGAAATAGTTTATTTATTTATTTTACCCGATGTGTGTGTAACTGGTTCGTTGGATAAGAGATATTAGATGTTTTTGGGTTCGTCTTAATTGTAGGCTCACGCCTAGCGTAGGGTGTATCACAAGACATGATAACAAGACTAACGTGGCAGGAAGACACTATATTTAGCATTTGTTTTATTTTCATTAGTATTAGAATATATAATTTCATTAATTTAAAAATAAAATTGGTTTCGAAAGACCTTTTCAAAATTGTATTGTTATTGCATACAAACCGAAATGATTGTTTTTAAAAACGGTAATAAGATAATAATTTAAGTATCGTCTTTTATTATTTGTTATTTAAAAGCGTTTAGTTAAAACTAAGTGGTGGTGGAGGTGAGTACTTTGGTATCATTAGATGGCCCCCTTCGTACTGTACAATTTTATATCAGCAAATGTTACTGTGAACCTTATAGTTTCGAAGATATCTAAGGTGCTAATAGTTATTGGGACACCGGTATATCGCTTAATAACATGATTTATTCAACATAAATATTTCGGCAATTATAAATTATAAGAAATGTAATTTTAACCTTTAAAAAAAAGGAAAAATTTCTATGATTTCATAAACGTACCATTGGTACTGCCCTGAGGTATCAATAGGTGTAATATTAAAATTTATTACTTTTATTGATTTTACGTACGTAACAATTCTATTTAATAAAGTAAGAAAAATATGTGAATGAAAATTCTATAGGTGGTGGAAGCAGCAATATTCAATGGCGACTATTGCGTGTACAAGCTAAGGAATTTCTCTTGCACGCACGACATGTGTCCAACATTTGTTACTTCTTTTAACTTATTATAATTCCTTGTTAAATAATATATTAACCGAATACTATAACCGTGATGTGTGTGTAATGTGTGCAAAATGCACTTACTAATACTTATTAACACTAATAAAAACGTCGTTAAATAGATCAGATGGGTAATGGTCGAAGATCGGGGACTCAAATCTGAACAAGCACTATTCATTTTTATCATCCTTCATTTGTGTTTATAATTCATCGTGAAATATCTAGAAATATTAAGGAAAACGTTATGAGGAAATCTGCATAAAAATGAAATGTAAAATTTTGTAATAAGAATATAATAACCCGAAATTAAATCAGCATCGTGCATCGTGCCTTTCCAGGAGAGACCTTTGCTCAGCTCACCTTTTATAAATTTATATATTTATAGATACGAGCTGGCGATGTGTACTAAATTATTAGCAAAAGCGCCAAATCAAAAAATTATAATTGAAAAAGAAAGATAATAGAAGGTTAAGATATAAATAAAATTAAAGGATTAAATATTATTTATACAGCTTAGCAAATTCCAATTTTAACCTAAAGTTCTTATTTAAATAAAATCTGAAAGACTTGAATGATAAAAGTTTACTGCAAATAAAGACACACGTGTCCAAGCGGTTGTAATGTTATCTAGAAGTCCACATTAATCTATCCGTTTCATGTCGTGCGAGCAATCACCGAAGCGCAAAAAAAGGTCTCTATAATACAGAAAATGATGACTAATACTTAACATAAATATTTAGTATATTTAATTTGATCAGTGACCAAATTAAAAAAAAAAAATCTATATCTATATAGACAATAAATCTATCACTATTTGACTATTTTTTAAATGACAAAAAGTTCTTGTATCAGTTTCAGAGTTTTTATTATAAAATATTATTTTATAGAATATATCTTGTTGTTTGATAACAACGATAAAACATATTATTAATAACATGTTTTTACATTACTTCTTTATGTTTTTGCGCTTATGTTGTGTTAAAGAATGCAATAAAATTGAACTTTGTGTGTATGCGTGTGTACTCGTGTGGGTACCTACAAACGTATGTAGATCGATGCGCAATTAAAGTAGTGTTATTAGAAATCTCCCACGGAGCTTGAGGTTAAAAGCTAAATCCGTGTAATATCGCGAGCGATCAGGAGCTAAGCCGAATATATCCTGAGGTAGTTCACAGCACTACAAACTGACCTATTTAAATTCGTCAAAATGAACGACGCTGGAATCGACTTCAAATATTAACGAGGGGTTATTTTTAGACGTTCGTTGATTTGTTGAACATTTTGTTCTGTATAATAAAGGTGAATGAGGGATTTTTTTAAAAGCTAATTATTAATTAGATTACTCCAAAAAATGTTGTAAGCCAAAGGAGTAAAACGTCTCGATTTCTTTAAATTATTTTTATAATTTCTATAAAATTTTAAATTTGATAATGGGATAAGCTACTAACCAGCAAGATGATACTAGATATAGTTCCGTTCCGATGTTTTGTTTGCTTAAAATATAATATGAGAACTTAAGGAGTAGGAAACATGAACGAACATACCTAACATCCCGCCTTTCTTGAGGACATTACGTACTCTACAATCACAGCCACTTGTATCAATTTAACATTTAAGAAAGTATGTCAGTCGTTAGACAAGCACGGGGTCCAATCTCTTGTTCATTTTTCACTTTGTAATTGAAATAATGATTTTAATTACAAAATATATATTTGTTTAATATAACTGAAATATTTTATTTTCTTATGATCTACCGCTTGTAAAAATAATATAATTACAATAATGTTACATCATTAAAAATGGTATAGTAGTAGCGGTAACAACCTGTGAATGACCCACTACTGGGCTAAGGCCTCTTCTCCTCTTTTTGAGGAAAAGGTTTGGAGCTTATTCCACCACGCTGCTCCAATGCGGGTTGGTAGTATACACATGTGACAGAATTTCAGTGAAATTTGACACGTGCAGGTTTTCTCGTGATGTTTTCCTTCGCCGTCAATAACGAGATGAATTATAATCACAAATTAAGTATATGAAATTCAATGGTGCTTGGCCGGATTTGAAGCCACGATCATCGGTTAAGATTTACGCGTTCTTACCGCTGGGCCATCTCGGCTTTAATTAAAAATGGGATTAATTTTATTTACAAAAGTAGTAGACAACCTACATCATCATTAAAAAGCGTGTCATATAAACTGTAGCTTTGTATGCGAACCTTAGTTCAATAAAGTTTTTATGTATTAAAGCATACATTAAAATTAATGATCATGTATTTTATTCACCGAATGTAAAATGTGAGACAAATTATATTATTTGTCATAAAATTAAATTCTCAGTCCAACTTAAACAAAAAAAAAAACATGGAGACAATGACGCTAATATACGCGTGAATACTTAAAGTAAATAGTGTTACTTTTATAAAATTCTAAGTAGTGTAGAAGGATACCGAGTTAAGGAACGCATACGATTCCTTATCAGCGTCAGCGTTTACAAGAGCGATAACTGCCTATTGTACACAAATTTGATAATTGAGATTGAGACAAATTGTGAAATTCTCAAGCAACAAATGATACAAGCATATTCTTGTGCCTATCTGTCTGCGTGTCTACCAGTTACGGCCTATTTTCTCCACCCAAGGCAAATACACATAGTATCTTAGTTCCCATTGTTAGCAGTGCATCGGCGGGGTAAGATAAGTCAGTATTTATGGACGGTGGTGGTCACTTGACACCAGAGTTAATAATTGAAAGATAGAGCAAATAGGTCACCTTTGTTTAATCTTTCAATGCGAGTTCTTCTTGGATGTGTCCGTTATTATCATTTTTAACATATTAAATATCGGTAATATTATACGGCATATAAATAATAATCTATAAGAAGCCTTACAAAATTTACTTTCACGCCCTCACTTATTACAATGGCAGTCTGAAATTGAGTGAATAGCACTCGTTCAAATCAAGTGAACGAGTGCTGGTAGTGGTGCTGGTTTCAGATAAATCATTGTAATTTATGCTCATCCGAATTATATTGTGATCGATTACTTGTTTAGTTGTAACGTGTTTATCATAAAAAAATAATAGGAAAATTTAAATTAATGTATGTGTATGTATTACTAACCCTGGTGCCTTGTCTGGGACTGATTTTATTATAATATATGTAACAGTATTCAAATTTAAGTCAATATATTCAATATATTATAATATTTATAAAAAATTTACATTCCAACATTAATCAGTCAATTATATATAAATGTAAAAGATTTTGTCGTTATGGTCCCGTTGAAGACGTGATTCTTGAACCAATGAGTTCAATTTCGAGCAAGGCCCACCAGGATAAAAGTCTGCCATGTGTATGCAACCAACCCGCATTAGAGCAGCGTGGTAGAGTAAGCTCCAAACATTATCCTTATAAAAAAGGAAAGGAAGGCTAAGCCTGGCCTTAGCTTACTTTTTTTTACTACTTTATAAAAATATTTTAAGGAAAGATTAACACCTAACTTAAACGTCGTCGTTACTCCGAAATCGCTATAATATTTTGATAAAAACTGTTATAATTGTTAGTATAAGCATAGAAGCGAGTCGTAGTTAGAGCTAAGATCGCTGTTTATTATAACAATTTAAGTTAGATTATTAATTAGGATTTTTTTTAAATGAAGTCGGCATTGGAATTTTTAATTTAAAATAATAAATATGATCTAGCCACTATACATTCATATTAGTAACCTAATAAGTGTTACTATTCTGTATGGTTACGTGTATATTTCAACAGATAACTATATTTTAAAACTAGAGATGATACGGATAGTTGTTTGGCCGGATATTCGGTCTGTTGTCACGTTGTATGTTGCGACAAATAAGCGCTACACATGTACTGCGTATGCGATCGGATGACCCAGTAATTCTTGCCAGACTGTAGCTGCCAGCACCTTACAGCAGTTTGGTAAGAGACTGTTCTTGTTGACTTCAGAAGCTGGTCTCGTATAAGAAAAGAAGCGATGGCACTTGTTACCATTGAATGTTGAGAGTTTCATCTTTATGAACCAAAATTTGTATTAATTTAATACTCAAAATTAATTAAAGGTAAATTGCGTTACGGAGTACTTATTAAAATTTTAAACGACATAGTGATTAATAATTAATTATTATTACCCTTGTTCTTCTTATACCAAAAAACGTTAAAAATTGACTTGATTGATTGTCATGTTTTAATGAAATTTGGTTTTTATATGTCCATGTAAATTTTGTATTACTTTTGCCTCACAACCACCATTTTCTTAAAGTTTATTAAAAAAAAATAGTTTATTAAATATCCGGTATCCCACCGAAGAACAAAATAAGGCGTTGGCTGGATACCGGATAGTTACCGAATATCCATTTCATCTCTTCCTTCTAACCTTTTTTCTTAAACTTTTTTTTTTTGGACATCCAAAATTACTTGCCCAAATAATTGTAAACGTTAATTTTTATTTGAAGAATACTTATAAAATATATAAAGTATTCGTTCATTGTGCGTCAACTTATTTGAATTAAAGTTAGCTAGAAGTGGGCCAACGTTAGTGAGTGATAGTGTTATTTGCATAATATTATATAACTAAGAAATAACCGAATCGTACGATTATTTTTAACGAAAAATGAAAAATAAAAAGTGGATTCCAACGAGATCACTATAAATATAATGTAATTTAATTAAATATAAATCTTTTAGAAAGAAAGAAGAAAAGAAAGTGTATTGGTGAACTACTCGGGGATTAAATCATCCAAATCAGTTTAGCCGTTTTTGAGTTGTCGGTCAACATACGGACACGTAACGTCCTCACTAACGTGTCACCGGCGCCAAAATTGAGAACTGATTGGGATGTTATGTACACATAACTCACCCTTCAAACCAACAACACTTAGTATATATTGCTGTTTGGCGGTAGAACATGTCATAAGTTGACGCAGAAGAGGCTGCACTAAGCCCTAGCACCAAGTGTATCCTTGTTATATTATTTAAGCGACCAAAATGTATAAAGAAGTTTCCGTTTCTTAAATTAACTAGTGGAATATTTTTATCCCAGAAAAAATTGGCTTCCTGGATATTCAAAAAAGATTATCTCCATGTCTAAAGTACGCTTACAGAGACGCGGAAAATGCATTGCCTTTAATAAAAACTTTTTAATGAAACGAAGCTAAATTTCAAATAAAGTACATTGAGAAAACTGTAATCTTTTTAAAACTTTACGAAACTAACCAAAGTTAAAAAAACATTAAAAAAATCCTTGTCAGATTACTTGTATATAACTTCGTATTTCAGTGAAGACTATTGTATATTACAAGAATTGAAACGAACCCTAGGAGCCAACACCATGTGATAAGTAAACAGCCTTTTTAGTACAAATAAAACAGAACGCAACATACCATCGCCATTCGGCACTATTAAATATTCAGAGGCAGCGTTTATTTTTATATTAATGTAAACATATCTATACAGCCTTTAAATTTTATGATTAATTGTTAGTAGACTTATATTTATCGAAGACACCTGAACTTACTCAGAGTTTGATTATAGTGTTTTGACATGATCGTTGTTTTTCAATACTTGATGCTTTAATTGGGCTTCGGTTTTGACTCACCGTATTGGGGTCGCAACACGTCGACTCGCGGAGAACTGGCTTTCAAGTTCCACGCACTACCACAGTCCAACACCAATCATATATACACAAACCAACACGTAAATAGTATTTTATGCCTTAGCACACGCAACTTAAGGCACATTTTCAACTACTTAGACGCCTTTGTATTACTACTTTGAATAATCAGGATACATTTTGGTCCTGTAGCTATAAGTTATGCCAAGTTTACACAATAAATTTAGACCGTACAAGTTTAATATCTTTACGGCAAGAAATTGCGATGCAGTTATTCACTTTATCATATCATTAAGGTATTTGTTACGCCTTAAATTCGGTATAATTTGACACCTGTATCTGAATTAAATGCATGAGTATTTGTTTGCGGAATTTTTAACCACTAAAATTACAAAAATAACATTTCATATACTTTTTTGTTTATGGTTTAGTTACGTAGAATATTTTGAAGTAATAATGGAAACCTAAATAATTTAAATTACCCCCAATAATCTGAAGGTCGACGAGCATTAATAACGAATAAATAAACGGTTCCCCTTCCAAAGTAAGTATTAACACAAATATTAAAATAGAAATAGAACTGGCTCAGCTTGATATTAAACATGTTTTTCGAGTTTAAAAGGTGTATTGCAATTTTACAATATTAGTGCCTTCGCCCCTAATTAATTTAATTTTTTATTATTTATATATAAAATACGGTTTTAGGTAATTGTAAAACTTCATTATAAAATAGACAATAATTGCGGCAAGATCTCATTTAAGAAATACCACTGCCTCAGGTAATGGTGAAACTATCACAAATATATTATTACTTTTGATTCTGATAAAACAAATTAGTAAAAATAAATTTAACTCCATGACTATATTTGGATCCACGAATAAGGCAATAAAATACCAAATTATAAGTACTACGTACATGAATGTTAGTAAATAGAACGAGAAGGATTTCAAATTTTCTAGACAGGCCCGAAACAAAAGACTAACAAGAATGACATCACACATAATATAATAATATGATCACCATATCCATGGACAGCGATAGGTTCTTTATAGTGCTATGACTCACCCGAGTGGTAGCGACTCTCGTTGCGCGTGAGTCGTCTGTTGGTCCTTCCAGGCGGCGAACGAAGCGCCGCGGCCGATCTCACTGCGACGCGATAAAGAACCACACGTACACGTAACCACACTCACACAGGTATGTGGACGCCACAAAAGAGGAACCAATTTCAAATTTGGAATTGATTCTGTTAGTAGGAGAATATTTTCAATGTTCAAAAATATATAGTTATAGAGAGGATATATACATTATATTATTGCCCTTAAGAAATAAATATAATCGTTACTAACAAAATAGCATTTTAGAATCCAAAACGCATGTAAATTTAACCACCAGCTTCGCCTTTATTTAAGTCGTAATAAATTAAAGTTTTTGGGGATAGGTGATTAAACTTACTCTATTTTAACGACTACACTGTTGTTCCTGGATAAAATGTTATACCTTGCAAACTAGGTTCACATGGATTTTTTATACAATGGAGCAATCCTTTAAGTTATGACGCACGCAACCACAATTTACCGATCACGAATATTTTTTTTCTCTTAAAACTATTTTTTCATAACTATTTATTTATTTAAAATAAAAAAATTTATGTTTATTAAAAAACTTAATGTCGAATCGACGTTAACTTTTTTTTTTCTTCGCAAAACTTTTTTTTCGTAAAATAATAAATTTATTTTTATTTAGCCTTCATACAGTTGACATTTGACAGCGAAAAATAAAATCTCAATTTTTTTCTTTGATGACATCTAGTGTTTTATTTTAGATACTGTTGTAAAAGTAAATGGATACTAAAAATATGGAAGCAACCATTGAGGTTGATGTTGAGAGATTGGATTCTGAGATAATTGACGAGCACCTTCGATCTTCGACTGCCGTTTTACACGACATATTGAGTGACCAAAATAAAGGAGAGATCGGAAACTCTCCGCGTATGTGTCTGCAATGCGGGAAATTTTATAAAACTCTTACTTCACTTAACATGCATCTCCTTTTAAAACACCCCGAAGATCAGGTCGTGGTAAAATGTGCTTTGTGTGAGAAGGAATATCCTTCACTGATGAGTCTACAAAAACACATACGATACATGCATCGCTACAGTAATCGATGCAAAGCTTGTTATAGAACCTTCCCAACTATGGAGCAATTAAACAATCACATGTTAAACTGCAGCAAGATGGAAACGCCTTGTGAAGAATGCGGGAAGATATTCGATTCGGCGCTCGCTCTTCGCAACCATAGTAAATATAAACATCCGGAAAGTATGAACAACTCTTGTGAATTATGTCGGCGTACGTTCACGAGTAGTCGTAGCTTATCAAACCACGTGGCAACTATACACCCTCCGAGCGCTACAAATTGTAACTGGTGCCGTCGCTCTTTCAATTCATTACCGGCTTTACAGAGCCATATTTTATATAAGCACAAAAGTGATGGACCAAAGTGTGTCCTCTGCTGTAAATTATTTGGTTCGAATAATGGTCTTTATCGTCATTCGCGTAAAATTCATTTTACCAGTGAAAATAACTATCACTGTGGTATCTGCAAGAAAAAGTTCAAAAATGCTAATGCCGTTGTTAGACATGTAATGACAATGCATACAGACAAATAACCAGATTAAACAAATAATTAGTAAACAGCAAAGTTATATATATAGAGATTCTGATAATTAGTTTTCAATAATTAATATAAATTTTACCCTTTGTTGTTCTAATAGATTGCCTTTATTTTATATACAAACTACTATCTTTAGACCTTCAACTTGCACTGTATAAACGGGAACTATTATTATTAATGAAAAATATTAAATACTGTTGAAATAAATTGAACTAAAGTTTTTTATTAAGCATAAAGAAATAAATACCACTGTGGATTTTATTGTAGACATTTTATAGATCTACAAATCTTTCGCGTAATGTTTTAGTGTATCTGTTGCAGTCTCAGCAACGCTCGCTTGGAAAGCGCCCGGAATGCAGACCGACAATTTTCTTTTAGACTACGTTGACATAATACGCATAATGGATATAAAAAACCTTATGATTATAACTTAATTTCTTATTATTGCTACAAACCAATCTTGAACTTTGGACAATTTCTGTTAATGTTCTGCTTCATCACAATTTGAATATCGAACTGGATCCGGTTTAAACAAAGCCGGTGAAACGTGAGTCACATTCATGTGGAGCGGTTCTCGTACTATTAGAAAAGTTAGGAATCCTACGAGAAAAAAAACGGAATTACTTGCAGTTTCTTCTGGATAGAATCTACATTCCAAACCGGTTCAACTTTGCATAAAATTTAATCCTGTTAAAATCTTCATCCAAAAGTGCTCGTAAGAGCCTACAGAAATAAAATATTTGACTTGAATAAATATACAAACTTATCATGATAATTTCGACACACTTGAACAAATCATCTGTTTAGTTTTTGGAATTTTTTTTTTTTAATATATATATATTTTATTATTTCCCATCATAACCATTTTTATTTTATGATTCATATTATTTAAAAATATATTTTTAATAAAACTTTACAATACGTAACAATACATAATATGTACATATAGGGTTTTCCATTAAGGGCGCTTGATCGTGCAGAACTTCCATCGTAGCGTGTGCTGTGTGGCACGTAGCGCCGTCCTGTTGAAACCACATGTTGTCCAGATCTATATTCTCGATTTCAGGCCAAAAGAAGTTGGTTATCATCGACCGGTATCGCTCACCATTGTCGGTGACGGCCACACCATTATCGTTTTCGAAAAAATACGGACCAATCACGCCTCCGGCCCAAAATCCGCACCAAACAGTCACTTTCTGCGGGTGCATTGCCACTTGGTGAACCTCGTGTGGATTGGTCTCGTCCCAAATACGGCAATTTTGCTTGTTGACATAGCCATTCATCCAAAAATGCGCCTCGTCGCTGAAGATGATTTTTTTGCCAAAATCGGCGTCAACTTCCAACTGCTCTAATGCCCAGTCAGCGAACACACGGCGCTGTCTATGGTCATTAACCTTGAGCTCTTGGGTCAGCTGGATCTTGTACGGGTGCAGGCTCAAGTCACCACGCAAAATTCGCCAAGTTGTCGTCTGCGAAAGGCCGAGTTCCTGTGCGCGACGCGGAATTGACTGCCGCGGGTTTTCGAGGACACTGTCGCGCACAGCGGCGATATTCTCGGCAGATCTCGCGTTACGTTGACGCACGGGAACCGGCTGATTGTTACCTGACCCGGTTGACTCGAATTTGTCCACCAATCGACGGATAGTCGACTCGGCAGGACGATCATCGCGACCGTAAAACGGGCGAAGTGCGCGGAACGTTGCTCGAACTGAAGACCCATTTTCATAAAACAATTTTATGATTTGCACGTGCTGCTCGACACTGTAACCTGCCATGGTGGTTTGGGAGGACGGAATGAATATAACACACTGCATTTGACAGCTGTCACTCAAACAACATGGCCGCAATCAGCTGTCAAAGTTCAAGCGTCCCTATTGGAAAACCCTATATGTTATTGGGTCGCCAAACTTATTACATATATTATAACAAGTAAAGTAGTAAAGTAAAGTAACAGGCTGTGAATGTCCCACTGCTGAGCTAAGGCCTCTTCTCCTCTTTTGAGAAGAAGGTTTTGGAGCTTATTCCACCACGCTGCTCCAATGCGGATTGGTGGAATACACATGTGACAGAATTTCAGTGAAATTTGACACATGCAGGTTTCCTCACGATGTTTTCCTTCACCGTCAAGCACGAGATGAATTATAATCACAAATTAAGCACATGAAATTCAGTGGTGCTTGCCCGGGTTTGAACCCACGATCATCGGTTAAGATTCACGCGTTCTTACCACTGGGCCATCTCGGCTTATTATAACAAACTTGAGACTAATCCTAGAAGAATTTCCTAATTCTATAATTTTACGCTACATATGTAGCTACCATACGACTACTGTCCAAATTAGTTCGATCTGATAAAGTGGGATAAATACTAAAGAATATAATGACAGAAGGCAATTCTTAATATGCATTATTTTAGAATCACGAAAATCCAAAATCGATATTTTAAATAAATTAAGTGCACTTATTTATCGATTATATAATTATAAATTATTAAAATATGTATAAATGACCAACATTAAAAAAACGAAGTATCCAAATCAATTGGCAAAATCATTGAATCGAAGTATTTGCTAAACTCGATGCGTTATCATCTCATTATAACGCTACATCTAATCAAGATGTTTAATTTTACATAATTAATTTACTCGACAAAGAACCAGGCTCATTGAATATATTACTTAACTTACAAACATTTGTTACACATTCTAAGGTAAGTTTACAAAATTATTTATTACTAGGATTCGCCCGCGGCTTCGCTCGTGGTTTAGGGGGGAGAAGGAGGCTATTGGGTAAATAAAGCTCTTTTTCCATCCTTGAGGTTTAAGCTCGTTTCGTACCAAATTTTATCAAAATCAGTTCAGTGATTTAGCTTGGAAAGGCAAACAGACAGACAATCGCATTTATAGTGAGTATGTTTTTGTAAAAAAGGAGCAAACGGGCAATAGGCTCACCGAATGGAAAGTGACTACCACCGCTCGTGGTACTTCACGAATGATAGACACCTGCAACGCTCGCATACAGGTGCTTTGCCGGCCTTTAAGTAATGATGCGCTCTTTTCTTAAAGGTCGCTATGTCACATCGTTTCGGAATAGTCGCCGGCGAAAGCTAATTAATTCCACAGAGTGGTTACACGAGGCATGAAAGGCATTAAAAATCGCGCTGTTGTGGATTACCAGCCATAGAGGTGGTAAGGATGGAATACAACATTCTCACGCGATGTCCGTTGGTGAAATAGAAGAATAATATAGGGTTTTCCATTAAGGGCGCTTGATCTTTGAAATGCAAAAAAAAATACATGTAGGAGAGATATTTGCGTTAAATTTTCGAAATTTATTTGGAAGGTCTATCGACCCCATTATGTATGGAATATGACATCATTCAAATGACCGCCACGGCTTCGGTTGGTGGCGCGCACACGAAAGGTCCAATTTTCGATGACTCTGGCGCACAAATCGGGCTGTATTTGATCGATGGCGTGGCGTATGTTGACTTTGAGGGCATCGGTGGTTTGCGGCTTGTTGGCATAGACCTGCGACTTAAGAAAACCCCACAAGAAAAAGTCCAGCGGGGTCAAATCGCACGATCTCGGTGGCCAGTTCACGTCGCCTCCGCGCGAGATGACCATGTCCAGAAATTGCTCGTGCAGAACTTCCATCGTAGCGTGTGCTGTGTGGCACGTAGCGCCGTCCTGTTGAAACCACATGTTGTCCAGATCCATATTCTCGATTTCAGGCCAAAAGAAGTTGGTTATCATCGACCGGTATCGCTCACCATTGACGGTGACGGCCACACCATTATCGTTTTCGAAAAAATACGGACCAATCACGCCTCCGGCCCAAAATCCGCACCAAACAGTCACTTTCTGCGGGTGCATTGCCACTTGGTGAACCTCGTGTGGATTGGTCTCGTCCCAAATACGGCAATTTTGCTTGTTGACATAGCCATTCATCCAAAAATGCGCCTCGTCGCTGAAGATGATTTATTTGCCAAAATCGGCGTCAACTTCCAACTGCTCTAATGCCCAGTCAGCGAACACACGGCGCTGTCTATGGTCATTAACCTTGAGCTCTTGGGTCAGCTGGATCTTGTACGGGTGCAGGCTCAAGTCACAACGCAAAATTCGCCAAGTTGTCGTCTGCGAAAGGCCGAGTTCCTGTGCGCGACGCGGAATTGACTGCCGCGGGTTTTCGAGGACACTGTCGCGCACAGCGGCGATATTCTCGGCAGATCTCGCGTTACGTTGACGCACGGGAACCGGCTGATTGTTAACTGACCCGGTTGACTCGAATTTGTCCACCAATCGACGGATAGTCGACTCGGCAGGACGATCATCGCGACCGTAAAACGGGCGAAGTGCGCGGAACGTTGCTCGAACTGAAGACCCATTTTCATAAAACAATTTTATGATTTGCACGTGCTGCTCGACACTGTAACCTGCCATGGTGGTTTGGGAGGACGGAATGAATATAACACACTGCATTTGACAGCTGTCACTCAAACAACATGGCCGCAATCAGCTGTCAAAGTTCAAGCGTCCCTATTGGAAAACCCTATAGAAGATGTAGAGTGATCTAACATCTCTACGCAGATCCAAAGTATCTAGCCGGTCGGAAAGAATTTGATTGTCAACACTTCGTTGAATGCAATCAAATGGAAGAAGCTGGTACTGTGGAGCTCCCTCCCAGAGATGAGATCAGTACTCCATGTGCGACCGAATTTGTGCCTTGTGAAACTTAGGCGACGAGTCAACGTGAAGTACTGTCTTGTGTTATTGAGCAAACCAAACCTTTTAGAGGCGAATTGGATTTACCTTCCATTTGACTGCGGAACTGAACAACATTCAATATTTCGAAGGTAGTATTCTCAAAATGACTACGCGCAAACATGAGTCTTATTAGGGTTGAATTGAATCAAGTTTAGTAGGCTCCAGTCCGAGACTTAGATTAATGAAGACTCGATTTAATTCAACGAGGTACAGCGAGAGCTCAACTATGATTGCATCGCTTGAAGTTAAGCGGTATTAAATGAACATATGAAATAAAATTTATTCTGCTATTCTTATTATGTTGGGAAAGGATCGCCCGCGGTTCTGACGCGTGTTACTATGTCATTTTTATAACCCTTACAACTTTTATACTGAACAGTTGTTTGGTTAAAACGTGAAAGCGTAACGAATAAACAAACTCACTTTCGAATCCAAAAAATACTTATATGGAAATTTACTACGTTATGATATCGGTATGCATAATTATATAAACTATAAATGCAAGCTTATTATTAATTTCATATGAATGCACTTATTGCAAATAGCATACACAAATTCAGCTGTTAAATGGTCAAAGGTACACAAAATACGGATTGTATTCTCTTAATATTCACCAATCACACTTCATTATGCTTAATCTACTAATCGTAAGCCATCACGACACTTATTACCATTAGTTATTAATATTTTGTTAAAGCGAGTTTTTGTACTTTAAATTACCTTTATTAAATATAATTAAAATAAATTATGAATTATTTATTAATATTACTATTAATAAGGCCTGCGTATTCATTTGTTACCAAGGCGAAGTTACGATGGGCCAAGCTAACGACTATAAAAAGAACATGATTAAGCTTAGAATGTAATGAAAGCAAAGGTGCGGCCATCTCGCACATGGGAGTGGATAGCGTTATCACATTACAGTGTGTACCATCAGAGGTATAGAATAGTTTTGTTAAGTTTACTCTAGTACGTTTAAGTAGCTACCTTATAAGACTGCTGATCTAGAGGTCCGTTGTTCGAAATCCCGAGTCGATCAAAAAAGTTTGATTTTTAGGAAGTCGGTGTTAATTTACTACATTACTTCGCCTCACTTATCAAGTACACCGATTGGTCTTAACTGTCTCTCATCCTATCGGACTATGACTGTGCACATATTTTGTGTATTATTATTTCTCTTGTACTGCGTCTTTGAGATTGGGCATCGTAGTCCAAAACATATCATTAGAAAAGAAAAAAAAGCAAGGTAACGATTTTGAATCAAAATTTTGTAATAGATCTATAAATATCTTAGACTATACGAAAATCGTTTCGATAGCCACTTGTTTATATAAAACAATATCTGTTCCCGACGTCAGAACGATCGAATTCAAACAATTTACCAGTTCTAAATAGCAATCGACAAACCGCCCATTAAGGATTTCCATTTCAATGTTTAATCGGTAGATATTGTCGAAATGTTTCGTTAAATTACTCATTGTCATATTTCAAAGGATTTACATTTTCCCGATTTAGATTAGCATGTCACACAAATAGATTTACACCGCGATAGATACGGATAATATCACATGTATGATTCGAATTTAGAAAGAATGGATAATATTAATGCAGTCAATTTAAAAAAGCTTGTCATTTTAATAATTGGTCTAGCGACAAGGACGACTCGAAATATTGATGAGGATAGTAATATGTTCCGGATTCCGGGCTCTAAGGCAAACGAGATGCAATAAGATATAATTAAAAATTATCATTTATGAATATCACATTGATATAGATTTATTAGATAATACAAACTAATTTGTTTCGTTAAATCAATTATTTTAACGTAATATAAATAACGCCTGAGATATTATTGTATACTAATAAAAAATAAACACTATAATTTAAAGAATACATTAGAATTCTAACAAAGCCATGATTTCATTCATTCTTCTAAGAAATTGTTATTCCTTTTTTAATATAAAATATATTCTAGCAGACAATGTTGAAAGAGACATATAACCATTCAAAAGGCTACTTGTTAGGGGTATTACGAGCACGAATGTGGAGCCATTGACATTTCACTTGCATGTAATCTGAAAAGAGTCATTGATAGTCGATGATGTGGGCGTTCAATAAAAAATACTTCACCCTGATTCAAAAGATATTATACGAAGCAAAGATCTTTTTAAATTTTTAAAATAATAATTGGGCATTATATATTCGATAGTAATTATAGAAACTAATAATTAATAACATAATTTAAGAGATCATACATAAACGTAGTAGATACAATTGTATTGTTATAAAATGATTAACTACTTATTAAAACAACATACACATTTTTATAATGGATAGCATTGTAGATGCTTATTAGCATTATAGATGCTATTAATAAAACAATAGCAGATATTTGCAAACAATTATTCATTCCAAATATATTTTCTATTGCTTTTGTAGTATCATTGCCACGCAATACTTTTAACATGTACTCGAAGATTTTAATGTACAGAAAACTAAAAAAAATTTACAGAATAAAATAAAGCAGATAACTGACAAAATCTGAATAGTATAATATTATTATCGATCAATGATATATTCATATATGTTTATATAGTAAATAAAATATATTCAAATGAAGGTTGGTTTAAATTTTAAATGTATGCATAACAAAATACACATCCCTGGAAATCTCAACAAAATTGCGGAAATTCACATCCGCAGTAATCACAAACATTAATTCTAATTTAAATATAATTTTCGTTCCCTTACTTCAAAGAGATACTACGTTCAACTAAAATTATATATATACCAATATGCATAATAAACAGAATTATGTTTATTCTATACTGCGTTTTTAGCGCGACATGTTGGTCTAATTTCAAAAATATTTAACGATATAAATTCGTCTTGGTATTAAATAGACGAATGGTAGTCTAACATTTTTTTATATTCAAAATATCGCAAAATCCTTTTCAAATTAAAAGTCTCTATACAATATTAAAGATCAGGATGTGTGTAGCGGGTCAGTCGGTGGGGCCATTGCGTTTATAGCTATGGTTTCAGATTTATTAAGTTGAACTCAATAATAGTTTCGTAATTTTATTTATAAATACAAATAAAAATATCACAAGGTTGCTTTATTTGAACATCAATTATTTTTTGCTGAAGAATATTTAAGACATTATACTATATAAAAATGTATAGAATATTTTTATCTCGGGAAATATAAGGGTTATAAAATTAAGTCCGAACTAATTGAAAAATTCAACTTCCGCGGGAACAAATTCGAGCGTACCTACAGTGCTCTCACTCTTTGTAACAAACATAAAATTATCCAACATCGTAGTCCGACAGTACACAAAGTAACAGCCTGTGAATGTCCCACTGCTGGGCTAAGGCCTCTTCTCCTCTTTTAAGAAGAAGGATTTTGTAGCTTATTCCACCACGCTGCTTCAATGCGGATTGGTGGAATACACATGTGACAGAATTGCAGTGAAATTTGACACATGCAGGTTTCATCGGCTTGCCCGGGTTTGAACCCACGATCATCGGTTAAAATTCACGCATTCTTACCACTGGACCATCTCGGCTTTTTTCGATAGTACATAGCGTGGGCAATATTACAAGGAAAGCTATATAAATTTAAGATTATTTTACTAAGCAATATAAAATATTATAAGTTCTATTGTGGTATATACACAAAATTTATTTTTATTTTGCACTAAGTTAGTTATATGTGATTACTATAAAGATTTTATTTCTACATCCATTCATACATTCAAGTTATACGTTAACTGGCCAAAAGCCAATCCAGACGACAAAGACATTTCGTTTTGTGTAAATAGGTACTTATATATTGGTCGATTCCGTCTATATAAATAAGTAAACATTGAAATATTTCATACGTCAAATAGCTTTACCACATTTTGTTCATCGCCTTACTATATTATAATTAATGTAAAAGTCCATCTATTTTTTCAAATACACAATATAAAATATGTTATTATGAGTGCAGAGTAACGATGAAGGTGTTTCTCTAAAGAGGATGTTCATATGCGGTAGCTGTAAGCGAACATTACTGAAGCTGAATAAATTATACATTCTGTGTGTCCCACCCCTTACTACCTATATTTAATGCTTCTATAAAATGCCCGCCATAAAGAAGCATTGAGCGACTACAAATAGACTGAACTAAATTTCTCTTTTATAGATTTATCTATAGATCGAGATTCAACAGCTGTACCAGTTTTCTTTACTTTTAGATTATCATCCCAAGTAATCTTAAAATTCATATTTTTAAATACCCCCGCTTTCTTATAAGTAAATTATTTATAATAAGTTTAAGGATTTTCTATACAATACACGATAATAATTCTATCGTATAATTCATACTAACTTATATTTAGGTAAAAAAGTGCATTATAAATGGAGAAAAAAATATAATAATATTAAAATCGTGCCTAGTGAAAAAGTATGCGTAAATTGTAACACTATCAAACACATTCATTTAGGAAATGCCACAATAATATACTAGAAGCCAAACCGGAACCGAAACTATAACATTAGTCCACTCAAAACGTCATGCCAGAATAACTACGTATAAAAACAGTATAAAAAAATATTGAACGCCTAACTACAAAATCAATATAAAAAAGTGATATAAAAAAGAGAGTCCAGTTTAACTACGTGCTTCAAACGGATACAAGACTAAAAGGGACTCGTCAGATTGGTAGTAGCCACTTTTGTGTTTTATGTGTGTGTGAGTGTGTTGTGCGTGGTTTTATTTATTATATTTTTTTATGAGATTTTCTATTAAGGTAGATATTTGCCTTTAATGAATTAGACTTAACATGAAATTAATTAACTTTAATTGCATACTTAATACGACAAAACAAGAACCAGTTCAGAGATAAATTCGTTTTATCAAGACGGAGTCTAGTGTTTAATTGTATATATACGTGATTACGAGACACTTGATAAAACAAGTCTTGCTTGGGACCGTCAATGAGACTACATTGTTAATCTAATAATAATAAATAAAATATTTTATTGACACCATGAACCATCGCATCCGATGTCAACTCTATGTGAGAATCGAATTTAATAATAAACATTGATTCGAGCGCGTTTCGTTAAATTTTCCGTTTTAAAACTGTTAATTGAATCAAGTAAAAATATTATAATGTCGTGAAATATATTCACATAATTTGGTAGCGCAAACAATTACTCTTTGTTGATAAAAAAATTACAGTATGAATGACATTCATGAGAGCTTACTTTTTGATTCATTTCAATATTATTCCCTTCATCAAAGCATATAATATAAAAATAATATGATTTTAAAAGGAAAATATAAGAAATAATACGTCACAACACAAGGTCGAAATAAAATATAAATTTAATAATGTTATTAAAATTACGAAGAAAGCGGTTAATTATGAGAAAAAATAAAATAGTAATTTAATTTCATAAATCAATAGTATTTAATTTTTATAATGACATTTGACTTTATAAAGTTTTGTAGATAATAATGCGATGATAGGATTTAGACTAATACGGCGCGGAGAGGAACGTTTGTATTATAGTAAAGTATTATCCGGATAATAATATAGAACTTTATATTTAACAAAGAAATTGATCTCACGATATTAACAAGGAAATTTCAAAACAAACATTATGTTTAATTTCATTTAAATAAAGTAGCATAAGATGATGACGTAAACTAAAAATAAATTAGTTTATTAATTGTAAAAACTACAATAAAATGAATGCAATGTCTTAGTTGGCATACTAATACACCTAATAATATTCACTCTCACTTCGAAAGGTATGAACCTCAGTTCTACTTAATATTCATCACATCTTCACGTATTTCCTCAAATAATAACAAAATAAAACAAGAGAAACCCACTCCTCTGTATATTATAAATATAAATATCTAGATCTTTTTATATAATAAATACAAACCGACCAAGTGCGAGTCCGACTCGCCCACCGAGGGTTCCGTACAAATTTGTAGGTATTTAGGGTTATGTTCAATTACAAAATTTTGAATTAAATAAGCAGGTACGTATAGCAGTGCAAACTGTTAGGTACTACATACACCAAAATTAATAGGTACTACCTATACTCATAAAAACAGAAAAGGCATTTTTTTCATTTTTCGTCATAAATCGATAACTATACATCATAAAAATAATTAAAAATCTGTTTAAGCCGGTGCCAATGAAGCCCTTTTATACGATAACCCACATGACACGGTTAACTCAATTTAAAATTTGGGCCTTTTTAAATTTCCTTCCCTGTTTTCTTATGATTTAATTACAAATGTATAGTTTTCAGATTTTTCCCTATACTTGTAGTATAAGACGGTATAACTTGCCAAATTGCATAGTTTTAGGCCAACGGAAAATACCCTATAAATTTTGATTCCCTTAAGAGAGTCGAAATAAACGTTTTTTGTGGCATAAACGGCCGTATCTTTTTTTTACGTTAACTTAGAAGTTCGATTTTTTCACAGCTTCAAGAGACCGTAGACCTGAGTATATCGTTTTAATTTCAACTCGATACCTCCACGCGTTCCCGGGATAAAGGGTCTTGCCAGACAGACAGACGGACGGACGGATAACAAAGTGATCCTATAAGGGTTCAGTTTTTTTTCCTTTTGAGGTACGGAACTCTAATAAAAATTACGAAAAAAAATTGTACAAAATAAAATTATTTAATGGTACAATTTCATAAAGGAAAACCCTCGAGCCTTAACTAGTTTATATATAATTGGAAAAAATAATATCTTGTTTAATATGATTTCCTGCACTACTATGATTTACTGTGGTTTCGCGTGCTAATATGCGGTTCAATTATTTGCTGTGATTTTTATAGTATCTTACTCGAGAGCACTTGAAGTACCTTTTTCGAGCAATGATAACTGTTAAGCAGCTTCAATTAAATTAAAACATAGAAATTACCTTCATAAGAACATTTTCAACCTAACCTTTAATTTTACTAAGGACAAAGTTTGTACATATTTATGTTGTGATTGACAAAGTAAGAACTGTTTGTTTCAGTATCTTAATATGATAGCAATCTACATATTTATAGAAAATTAGAATATTGGCTACTCGCACCTAAGTCTTACTATGGATAAATATAAATGAAATTATTTACAATACGCCAGCTGGCCGCTTTAGTAATAATAACCGTTAGATAAAAACTATATTGTTAAACAAACAAGCAATAGTGGGACAGGTCGTTAGAGATAAAAGTATGATAAGATATAAGTCCTGCCAGAATATTCAACGTGATCTATAACGATGCATTATTCCACATTCGTTCACAAAAAGAAATGACTTTTAAACAAAACGTAAATGAAAAGATTTATATTGTAAAGGAAGAAATATGTATACAAAACTCTATGCTCAACTCCCTAAGTATGGATAGGAAGCGTTTCGTAATTAAGTTAATAAAACTTGCTGATCTCAACAGGTCGTTACCGTTTCATAACAATCAGGAATATAAAGGAAAGTTATTTTTATACTCCACCTCCATTTTTATATTAACTAGATAGTCTGTGATTTTTATTTAAAGTGAAAGTCATCTATACCTATAATTTATAAATTAAGAATTTGCTTTAAAATGAACAATTTAAAAATAACTTTGTAAGCTGTATTTTTCTCGTAATATTTATTTTTATAAAGCAGTGTGAACAACACGTTCGAAAAATAGCCTGTTATAATATGCTACGTTTTAAAAGCAAACCTATGTTTCTGTTTACACAACCCGCATGCACCCCAAGCCCGCAAAACCGCCGACGCCACCCCCACCGCTACCGGTGTGTCGCTGGTGGAAAACTGTCTCGATACGTCGGTAATAATATTAAGTTAGTAATTTGATTCGAAGTAGCGTTCCTGCGTAAACTGTCATTAGCTTTCGACTCACTCCTTCATATCACTGTTACTTATGTACTTCTTCTTCTGTATTTACTCTCGATAACTTGTTCGCGTCCCGCTCTAACACAGGAGGCTGTGTTGTTAACCAGATACTAGAACGACGTTCGTTTGTTATATAATTATTTGTTATAAAGCGACCAATACCTGATATATATTACACGTAAATAAATTGTAAATTGATTTTTAATTAATCATTTATTGGAAACCAAGCTGTCATGTTGATTAAATTTGATGAAGTGATTACATTACGCAATTCTAACAAGCTAACCATAGACCTCCAATATAATAACCACGACCACATAAGTAATTAAACAAAATTATGTCCTACAATTTGTAAGTAGGGTAAATTAAAAAAGTGCTGTGTATTGAGGTTAGGTTTTGTTATTAGTGCTTTTTCGTTTTAAGTCCATGAATGCCAGCAAGAGCGTTCCACTTCGTTCTACTGACACACAAAACATCTCACAAAAATACAAGTCGAATAGGCCCGTAACGCGACCATGGATGTGGTTGACCGCGTCATGTTTATTTGTCTTCCGCCATTAGTCATGATCAATTATATTTTATTGGAGAAATCAACTATTAAACCAATTTTTACGCAACATGTATTTAAGCTTATTTACTTTCTAATAGGAAATTATTTGCTGGTCAATGGGTTTAACTTTTGTGACTATAGCACAAATATATAAATAAACAAGCGCGGCTTCAAAATGTGAGACGTAGCTTGTAAAACAATTTTGATTTCCTTGCTAAGTATTGATTTTCTAATTTTTTAAATTGATTTAACTAATAAATCTCATAAGTTTGATTCAGACCACGCTGTGGAAACGAGAAGTGATGGTACGCAAACCATACAAAATACTGCTGAAGCACAATGACTATAATTGATGCAAAACTAACAAAATAATTGTGTATTGATTAATTTTACAACTTATTTTAAAGTTTAAGTGTCAATTTATAGGTTTTTTAAATATCAATGTTATAATATACAATTCAAAGTCACGTTAAATACACATTGAAATAGAAAATATTAAATACTAATAAATAGTACATGAACAAACAGTGCAAGAAATCATATCAAAATACTTAATATAAAGATTTCTCTATCCGGATTAAATTTGAAAGCATGATAAACAAAGGCTCACCATTCGAGTTGTTTGAAGGTGCTATAACATTGTTCAAGAAACCGATAAATCCAGCTAGGTCTCGTTTCAATTTAACAAAGCATTTAAGTGACTGCAAGGGGTCAGCGCACGCTACTGAATGGAATTCAATAATACTATTGCAGATAAACCAGAATAACTCAAATATCGATACAATTTTAACAAGTTAATAGATTAAGTAAAAATAAACAATGCACTGTGTATTGTATGAACTCGCCGTTATGTACCAGTACAATAATTTCCGATTATTATGTGGGTAGATAAATTGTTAACAGGTCATTTTAAACTAGGGGGCTATTACAGTGACATCGGACAAAAAGCGTTACTGCGTGCTCTACAAAGCGGAACGCATTTACATGCGACAATTTAGTGCCGATAGATATTCAAGGTCTCTTTTAATGTTTATTGTTGGTGTCATTATCTTAGTTTACCTAAGCAAAGGAAACTTAAGTTGTAATCTTAAGTTCTTTTTAAGTTAACGGTTGTCTTAGACTGAACGAATTTATCTGAACTATGCCATAATGTTGTTTACGTAACTATTACAGTAGCAACTATTGATCAATTCACAGCTGATTAATATACTATATGCTAGCCCGTCACGAGAAAGATTTTTTGTGCTCTTGTTGCAAATAGGTTAAAAATGTATGCATAATTTTTACGTTGGAATAAATTAAATGTAACCTTGCAGGAATTTAAATTATTTATTTTGGCCAATTATTAAAAATACAAAAGTAAAAATTGCATTAGCAAACTATTAATCTTATCACTAATTACAATAAAAAAGGAGATTTTGTGATAAGCACGAATAACCGATATTTGTTTTATTGAAGTATAATAATATGTGTATAAGTGGCAACTACCAATCTCAATTCCCTTAGATACCTGAATGGTATCTCTTCTCATTGTGAGTGACTCGTCGATGCGTCCGTCGGTTTCTTGTATGTTGTCGGCTGCTACCGCCGTCTCCACGCGGACCACGAAGCGGCTGATTGCCTGCTGTATAATATATGACAACGCCTGAACATCATTTAGAGAACCTTTCTATACAGTTTGTTCTTCTTTAAAGAGTAACGATGAAGCTTAATATTTTTTTGCAACTGAACATAGCCATGGAATGGGTCAAATGTCATTCGCATTTTATCAAAAAAATAAAATATCTAATAAAAAATATAGTTGCACATATTGACTTTGATCTAATATAAAAATCATCGGTATAAGATGTTTTACTAATTAGAAAATTTGTTTTACTAATTTGAAATTCTCTTTTACTTCTTCTATTATTTTTATTTAAATTTTGTACATATACGTACGTACGTACAAAACTTGGGTCGTTTTTAGTTGCGCAACAGATTATTATAAAGTTCGTCGACCTCGACGTCTGATAAGGGCCGAGGTGAGGACGTTATCAGGTGGCGCAATGCAGGCCCGAAAATGGTCGACCTAAAGCCTGGCATTTTGAGAGGTGAGCGATCAATACGCGCTTTGCATAATGGCATACCCTTGTCTCATACATAAGATATTTAAACTGACTGCCAATACGATATTACAAATAATTTCAATAAGATATATACAGTGGTGGTCATATAATTAGAAACACTTCTTATGAATAAAGAAAGTATAACTTCAACGTCCATATGTCCGTTAAAAATATACACATTCAATAATTAATAATCATGCAATAATAGAGCCACTCAAAAAAAACTCATTTAATGCATAAAATATAAAACATATCTGACTTTTAATTACAAAATGAGTCTTAAACATGTAGGAGTTCATTTTCTGGTACTGGCCGCTTGGACGAATTGGAGAATAACATTTCTTTTTCTATTATTTTGGCGGCAATTCAAAATTTAATCTGAATTTTATTTTGTTCAAAATGGGCAAAAATGAAAGTAGTGACGCGTCAACTAGGCAAATCATTGTTAATTTACATATAGATCATAAGTGGGCGTACAGAAGAATAGCTAAGCATTTAAATTGTTCTGTTAAGAAAGTTTTTAATGCAATTGATCATTATAAAACACATGGAACTTGAAAATGTTCTTAGAAAAGCTCGGCCAAGAAAATCCTCTCCCAGAGAAGATACGCTAATCGTTCGTGTTGCTAAAAAAGACCCAAGTAAAGGCTCCAAAAAGATTAAAAACAGTTTTTTCGCCTGATGACCTGAGAAATCCCATCTCGTCAAGACCGATACGCCGAAGATTAGTGGAAGCTAAATTGTTTGGAAGAATCTCTCAAAAGGTACCGCTTCTTACCAAGCAACACCGAGAGAAGCGATTATTATTCGCTAAAAAATATCTTAATTGGACGGTACGAGAATGGAAAAAAGTGTTATTTTCAGATGAAACAAAAATAAATATGGTAAATTCCGATAGAAAGCGCTATGTTAGGCGCCCTGTAAACAATGGTTTTAATTATAAATATACAAGAAGTATAGTCAAGCACGGTGGCGGTACAATGGATCAATGGCAATACAAAAATATCTTAGCGCACACAATGATTCCCTACTCGGACGATCATTTGCCTATAACCTGGATCTTTCAGCATGACAATGACCCTAAACCCACGGCCAATAGCGTCAAACATTTCCTTACCGAACAGCGTATATCCGTTTTAGACTGGCCAGCAAATAGTCCGGATTTAAACCCGAGAGAAAATCTCTGGTATATTGTTAAAAAGAAAGTCTCAAACAAACGTAACACCAGTCAAAACGAACTATATGAAGCATTTGTTGAAACATGGAATACAATCACCCTAGAAAAATGTATGCAATTGATTGAATCAATGCCACGTCTTTGCAGTGCTGTTATTGAAAATAAGGGATACTAAATATTAATTACAACTATTGGTAGGCTGTGGATAGTAGCTATTTCGTAAATAACAATACTAATTACTAACACTTAAAAAAATATTGTTTTTTATATTTTTTGTTGTTGTTTCTAATTAGTTGACCATTATTTAAAACTGATGTAAATGTTTGTCTGTAATGTAATATTGAAACTGCACTTGTGTAATGGGATTTATATTGTTTTTCTAATAAATGATAAATCGTTGAACATATTGTTGTCCTATTTATTGTTTAATTTCAAAGTAAGAACGATTGCGGTGAAGTATCTTACATAATGTCAAGGACCGTTCGTAGTGTTTCTAATTATACGACCACCACTGTACATATTTTAAATTAGGAGTATTTAAGTTTTACTAAAAACGCTCCTTCTATACTAAATAATTTGTATAATAATGACAAGTCTCGAATGGCAGACAAAATGGCGACTACAATAATGCACTGAATAAATAGGCAGTTACAATTCGAAACAATGACACTGCTGTGACTCAAGTGCTAACAATGAGAAATGAATTAGTTTTATATTATTTTCATCTTACCATAGATTATTTTTTTCGCTATGTATAGATACAATTTTATCAAAAATGTATATATAACGTATTAATTTTGTTTTCTGTATTTAGCTATTTAAATAAGATTATCTTGTAAAAGCTTTGTAAAATGTTTTGTCTATATTTCAATCGGTGCCTTTAATCTAGCTTATATAACTTCTTCACGGCTTTCATTGGGTTTGTTTCTCTTACAAATAGATTTTGCTTTGTTCTTCATGTTACTTTAATTATATTTTGTTCACATTAGTTATATTGATACTGTAAAATATTAATAATACTTGGAATTATTTGATTGGTTTTATTTGAAAAGTAATTTTTACACGTAGTATTAAAACGAAAATACTAAACATTTACATGGTAAAGTGTATCTATTATTCTCCTACTTTTATTCGAATGATATCAGCATTGGATACATAGAGAGCGAAAATATTAAAATTTCGCATAGAGTCACAAACGAACAGCCGGAATAATTCTATACGCACCTCATCACGTTTCACCTCGGGCCAAGGTTTTAACAATTACGGTTTGTATTTATACGCGAGTTGCACTGCAAGCACAAAGCTGAACCATTAATGAGTGCCAAGTATCTAGTGTAACATTACGTGCCATTACGATGATATAGTATCGTGGTGATAAAGTGTGGTTGTCGTGCGTGTGGGGTCACCAACTAACTAAACCATAATGTCAAAATAAAATATAAAATCTAGTATACATGTACAAAATGAATATAATATCGTAATCGACGAACGCTGGACCTCGTTTATTAATTGTTTAGATTTCCACCGACAGATTTTTACACCGCGTGAGAGCGAAGGTCGACCTCGTTATTTTAATGATTTCTACTACCGGAGCATTACAAGTTACAACGTCAATGTAACAATGGCAATAATGTTAGCAATAAAATTAAAATTACAAAAACATAAAAGTGTTTTTAGTCTAATTGAACTAGAATTGATGTTAAAATATCCGTTCTCACAAATGACAAGATATTATATATATGTTATGTTAAATATAGTTTATGATGGTTCAATGTACGCGTGTTCTAATTTTGAACAATCGGAGAACAGATTCAAGATGGCCTCTTCGTTTGACCCTCGTTGGTGAAATAAGACGCTAAGGTTCCGATAGTTTCGCGAGTGTCCAGCATTCATCGACGGCGACCAATTGACACTTGACCCCGGCAACGCTTTTGTCGCGACCTTGGACTCGTAAGTACTGGAGATATTTCGTTTATCATGTGACGTCACCAATTAAATATAAGTAATTAGAATTTAGAAGCGGAACCAGTACTCGCGGGTCAAAAATAACATACCTATTACGATTAGTTCAGGCAACAGTGTTAGAAGCGATTATTTGCATCATTTAACATTAATATCACCTTACCTTGGGGCTGATGTTGTGCGGCGTACGGTGCAAGAAGTCGTGTACGCTTCTTTTCATAACCTTTTTGTGTGATGTCACCTGTGAAAGATAACCATGCATCAGCTCTTATGCGACATTGAATATTGTAAATATTTTTAATATCAAGCGATGCGAGTGTTCTGAAGTATTCTTTCAAATAAAATATTATTAACACTGAATTTTCAAAACGGTAACTTATTATTAAAAATAAATGTTACCTATAACATTATGTGACTGAATATTTAAACAGCAGTCCCTTCGTTTATAGAACCACAACTTACACATAAATATATAATGATATTTATTTGATGAATGTCAATACTATTACTGATTCTTAGCTTAAATTATAAATACAATAAACTTCAGAAGAATTTCACCATCATCATCATCATCATGATCATCATCATCATCATGATCATCATCATCATCATCAGCCTTTTGTCGTCCACTGTTGGACATAGGCCTCTCCAATGGCACGCCACTGAGCTCGATCTTCAGCTCTCAAAATCCATCCGCTGCCAGCCACTTTGCGTATATCGTCACTCCACCTAGCCGGAGGGCGCCCTACGCTACGTTTGCCGAAACGTGGTATCCACTCCAGAACACGTCTACACCAATGGTTGTCGGTTCTGCGACAAATGTGTCCAGCCCACTGTCATTTCAGCTTGCTAATCCTTTGGGCTATGTCGATAACTTTGGTTCTCTGTCGGATCACCGCGTTTGGGATTCGATCCTTCAGAGAAACTCCGAGCATAGCCCTCTCCATAGCTCGCTGAGCGACCTTAAAGTGGTGAACCAAACGCACGGTCAGTGTCCATGTCTCGGCTCCGTAGGTCATAACTGGTAGGACGCACTCGTTGAAGACTTTTGTCTTCAAGCATTGCGGTATCCGTGACGAAAAGACTTGACCAAGTTTCCTATACGCTGTCCAGCCTAACTGTACTCTTCTGCGTGACTCCTTCTCGAAGTTGTTTCGACCCAACTGCAAAGTTTGCCCAAGGTACACATATTCCTGAACAACTTCGAGAGGAACTCCGTTAAGAACTATTGGTACCAGATCAACGTGTCCATTGAACATTATCTTGGTTTTGTCCAAGTTCATCCGGAGACCAACTCGAGCAGAAGAATCAGCCAGGCTGCCCAGCATATAATAATAATAAATAATAATGCATGTCCTGCACGGTTTCTGCCACGATGACAATATCGTCCGCAAATCTCAAGTGTGAAAGGTACTCGCCGTTTATGTTTATGCCCCGCCCTTCCCAGTGCAGCGTCTTGAACATATCCTCTAATGCATTAGTGAACAATTTCGGGGAGATGACATCCCCTTGTCTCACTCCTCGATGCAAGAGGATGGGGTCAGACTGCTGATTCTGTACTTGGACGGTCATAATAGTAGCGTCATGCAGACCTTTCAGCACTTGGATATATCGCCAATCGACTTGGCACCGTTGTAAGGTCCAGAACAGACCAGGTCTCAATAGAGTCAAAAGCCTTCTCATAATCCACAAATGCTAAGCACAGAAGAAGAATTTACAACATGAAATTATTCTTCAAAAAAGTGTTAGTTCCATCGTGAGAACGATTTGCAAGAATAGAGAATATGTTTGTGACAAATCAACTCAGTGACCCCGCTGGCGATAGTCGACGAGCTAATATACAATTTACATTTCTCACAATCTGTAGAATTGAAAATACAAATCTTGTAAATAAAATAAGATAACGTACACTACGAATAGCAACCTCATTTATTATAAACCCTTGAACATCAATAGTTGTTTTTTATGGGAGGCGAATAGAAAATAAAATTAGTGTACCTAGTGGCTTTTTTTATTTGTTAACACAACATAAAATTTTATCGATTATATGTCGATCAACCGATGTTTGTACCACTAAATATAACAGTGTAAAATAAAATAATAAAGATTTTTATTTTTTGGTGAATTAGTTACGTTATTAAATAAATTAATCATTAACTTACGTGCACACAAGTTTTGCTTTATTACTCTACTCTATACTTCTGGTAGAAGCTTTGCCACTATTTTATTGATAAACCCTATCGTTTAGACTAGTCACGACACTACTTTGAGATATCTATACCGTTTAATTATTCCATATACATTTGTAGTAAGAAATAAGACGTAGTCATGCCAGCCATTCATACGAAACTTATAATTACTTAAACTAGCTAAATAGGAAAATTATAATGAAATTCCATATATGCTTTAAATGGTTGGAATGACAGTTTCGACGTTACATAAAAGAAAAGATATCATTTGTTCGAACAAACTTGCTGTGTTGTGTTAATAGTTTTCTCCCCAAGTTCCAAAGATAAGACATACGGCCGAATACTGAAAAGTCCCTCAAAGTTAAACGCTACTTAACATTGAGAAGCTCCTAAATTAGTATGGGAAATTGTAAATTAACGACGTCTCAAATAATTAAGTTGCATTTAATATTTAAGTGACGTTTCAGTATTCGGCCGTACGACAGTCCAATTGTAATAACAATACTCTTTTTTTTCTTTCGCAAATCATTTATCGTTCTTGCAGTAAGTCTCAGAAATTCCTGATTATAATTATAATAATAAATAATCCTATCATAAATGTTTTAAGTATGTAAAACAACTCATGCTATCCACTTCAATGTTTCGATATGTACGTATGTAGTTTATTGTATTTAATATGAATTGTATTTGTATTTTATGTATGTATCTAAATCTTTAAACTGTAACTGTCGTTGTTGCTATTTCCAAATATTTTATTATTGATCTTCCTTCCTTCCGTGACAGTTTTTCAAGAGAACTTATCCTTTGTACATTTTTCTTTTTTTTCATTGAATATTTTAAGCATATTCTTTATTGTGAAATAATTAATAAATAATTAATTAAGAAAGCATTAGGCTACATATAATTTAAAAGAGTATAAAATTAAATAAATCATAAAATAGTTTATTAGACCAGATTGTTGCTAACACTTATGAAAATATATTATACAGTATTCAACTGCCATGGATTCAGAATATAATTGTACTGGAAAAAGAAAACGGAAGGAAACTCAGTACTCAATTTCTTTTTCAAAGAAAGTTACATAATCATAATTGTATTTTATTTTTTGCTATGTTTTTCATATCTTTCTTGAAAATTCAATCTATGCAATTTTGTATTCAGTATATTATGTATTCACATTTTCTAAACATACAATATTAAAATTTTAAAAGTTGGTAAATTTGATTGTTACTAAAATCAAATAATTATCTGATATTTATGTTTAATTTTCAATTCAACTTTAACTATACGTTTTGTATAAAATAAACGCACCTAATGCAATCAATTAAGCTCCCATTTATATAACGTTAATATTCTAATTCAACTTCCAATATTTTAGAAGTTAATTAACCGATTTATCAGTTTCTATTTATTTTTTGTAATAATAAAATAATATGTGAGAACAAATTCGCTTAGTTTGGCCCTCTAGTCCAACATTTTCTTTTTTGTTTTTCTTTTATGCATCTGTTTATTCTTTTGTTTTTATTTCCCTCGAGCTATATTTAAGTAATATTTTAACTTTAGTTATGTAAATTAAATTCGTTATTTGAGCTATTATTTTTATAATAATGCTCTACTAGCTTTTAAAAGTGTTTTACACAAAATATGAATTTGAATTTTGTACGTTTTAATTCTTATCTTAATTGTAAAACGCTGTTGGGTAATCCAAACAAATAAAAATAACAAAGGTTTTATATGCTATAATCTTTTGATAAAAGTATAACTAATGTAAATTATATCAATTTTACATCCTGTTACAGAAGTACAAACAATACATTTACCAATCCCTTAAATAATATTTAATATTTAAAGCAAATTAGGAAGTTTTGGGGATTTATGGCATATTTTTGTTAAATTATTTTAAAAAAACGCAGGTTTTGTTGGTCATGAAGTTAATTTGTTTAAGTTATATTTTTATACATTAGCTTTTGCGTATCTATTCAATAAAAAACGACTAGTAATAATATGATTAACATTTGTTATTGTTACCATTTTTCTTTTTTTTTCCTGTACATTACAACATGGATATAACTTTTGTATATTACTTACAGTCGTATTCCTCATAAAGCTGCTTGCATCACAGTGTAAAGTTACACAAAAATTACAACACCGCGTCGTTTACACAAGAAAATAAAGTTACTAATTTTTATATAAATTTTAACTTTATATTACTCTTAACAAATTTACAATATTAGAATGATTTTAATAAATACACAGAGACACTTCTTCCATACTTGTGGTTAATTAGTCACTGTAGAGAATTATAATATTCTATTAATTGGAACATTTCCGCAGTACTGCCAACTTTCAAGTTTTCAATGTAATTATATAAGTTAATATCAAAGGCAGGGACTTATACAATTAAATAATGTTTATCTTGCGCGCAACATTAACATCAGAATGCACAAACAAGAATAATAAATCGTATATTTTGAGGAACACTCCGTTATTAATTTTTGTCGTTGCCAAAAATGATTCCACGAAATTGAATCATCAAACCAATTTATTCGAATAGTGTCACAATTGTGTTCCATCAGTCGAAATGATAACTTACAATAATCGAGACAGCCCTATAAGTCGACCGGCCCATTGAATACGTTATCTGTTGCTGTTGTTTTGTGCAATCACGGTAGTGACTGTAAAGCGTACATGTACATAGTAATTAGATTGTATGTGAATGTTGCTATAAGCTGACTGCGTTGGGTTTTCTTTAGCGTACAAAGTGTAAAAGCTAAAGAAAACATTGGAGTCATTTTTAAAAATATTTTAATCGTTACAAATGAAATTGTTAACTATTACTGAAGTATTTAAGCCGATAATCCGCTACGAGGAATATAGGTGACATCTATAGTGTAGTATTGTTCATGGCAGTTGACCTGAATTTTAAAGTGTCTTCCGATTTTATAGCCTCATTATATGCAACTGTTGTCCATCCATTTGATTATTTGTTGTTCGTAGCCCAAACAATAACACATTGGCTTTCAAAGTATTACAACCATAACAAAATATTAAAATACGTACAGTCACCAAGTTGAGTAGTAAATATATTTATCATTTAGCTTTTCGAGTACATAACTCTATACCAATTAAGCATTAATAATGTGTGTTTACTCGGTGGTAGAGCTTTGTGCAAGCAGGTCTGGGTAGGTACCACCCACTCATCAGATATTCTACCGCAAAACAGCAGTACTTTGTATTGTTGTGTTCCGGTGTGAAGTGAGTGTGAGTGAGCCAGTGTAATTACAGGTACAAGGGACATAACATCTTAGTTTCCAAGGTTGGTGGCGCATTGGCGATGTATGGCGCATTGATGATGGTTAACATTTCTTACAATGCCATTGTCTATGGGCGTTGGTGACCACTTACCATCAGGTGGCCCATAAACTCGTCCACAGACCTATACAATAAAAAATAAAATGAAAATAAGTTTTCACAGCATAATAAAAAAAATTACAAGATTGTATAACTACACATATAATAAAAATATAACTGGTCGCTGCCTGTACATGGATGATATATGAGTAAACAATTATCGGAGGCATTTATCAACGCAATAGAACCCAAAACAATGATTGTTAAGATTTTTGTCTGTTTTCTGTGCCTTTGTGCGCGCTTATCTTAAAAACGGCTCAACTGATTTGGGTATGGTTTTCACTAATGTATAGTAGCAAACTTCTACTTAATTTATACTAAGTTGTTTAATGAATAATACGTACTTATTTTTGGAATACACAGATGTCCTCTTAGTTTTAAAAGGACACAATTTGCTGTGAAGGTATCGTTTACAGTCACAATAAATAAAGGACAGAGAAAGACATTCAAGTATGTCTGAATAGATTAAAGGGAATGCTGTTTTTGTCATGGTCAATTGTATGTTGCCCTATCTAGACCCGGTTGCGGCGAAAACCAATAAATAATAATATCCCACGAAAATAAAACTTAAAATGTTATATATACTGAAATATTAAAATTGCTTTAAGTTATATTCGGGTGAAACCGCGGGCATAGCTAGCAAACGATTAATTTTATAGCTGTTATTTGTCGTTAAGATGATGATTGTCACAACATATTTTTGCGAATGCATCATTTTTTATCTTTATTCATAATACCGGGTCTAGATTCTTCGAAGCCGATCGATAAAAATTATGATAAGATATTACTTAGAAAAAAAACTTAACTTTTGATAAATATTAGGAGTCATGCCGGTAAAAAATATATCGAAAAACTTTAAAAATTAATTAATTTTTAATAAATTTTTTCGAGGTAATTTAATAAAACAAAACTATGGGCGTTTCAATAAATATTTGGTATGTTTGAACATTTTTTATTGGTAAGTTCTTAAAAATGTAAAAATTGTGTCTGTGTCGAAGCGTGCTGGAAATACATTTTTCAAGCACACAAGAACAATTATTAGCAGAGCGTTACTAATGAAAATAACATGAATCAGGTAAAATATTAGTAGTGTATACTCGTACACTACAACTGATTGAAAGCAGCTAACTCTCTTTATATTTGCTATTTTTAAGTGAAATTCTATCGCGGAATTTTTAATTCACGTTTTGCAACTAACATTTTGAATCTGAATATTTTTATTTCAAAAAATTCCGACAGTAATGTTTTTAAACAATTCATAATACTGAAATGATGTTTGTAAGAATTTTATTTTAAGGATTTTTATTATAAATAAAGCAGTACGAGAATACTATGGAAAACACTTTAAAATCAGAATAATAAAAGAGAGCATGACACACTTTTATTTTTGAAGTTACCAATGATATGCTTGCTATAAGCTGACACTTCGAAATACTAATTGCATAAATGATTTCTGTAGTTCAGAGCGTTTTTTTTTTTTTTTGTAAATACAAATTTATCCAGGGTAATTTCTATGGTGACAACATTGAAAAAAAGTGAAATAGTACTTCTCGTTAAAAACAAACACGAAATGGAATAACATACAAATTAAACAATAAGGCATATCGTATTTACTATAGACGCCTTTATGTTACTGTAGATAACAAATTTAAGCATTAACATGTATTTTAAAATAAAATCAATTTAAAATCAGCAGATTATAATTTGTAAAAAATAAAGAAATTAATTTCAACAAACATTCCGCAATTGTACGAAAACATATCATTTAAAAATTCTGATGTGCGATTGTTTATTTAATGAAACGGTAAACGATATTTATTCGATCTTACTTATAAAAAAAATTAATTACCAGCGAGGACTTGATGCTCGACAAATTGTTCTATTAATGCTCGGATGTAATTACAGTTACCACAAAATATAAAGTGTGGTATGATAAAATCCATAACTTCCATTAGAAAATTATTTATGTTCCAACATTAAATTCAACGTAAATTAAATTATTACAGAAAACGGAACCGCCGATAATTATAATTAAACCATTATATTAATTAAATCTGTTTTAGTAGCTTGCTAAAATGAACAGTGAAATTGCAATTGTTGATAGACAATGAATATGAAATATGAATTTGTTTTAGTTTGGTGCGCTTCTCTGTTAGATACACATGATAAGATTTTCTTCAGCTGAAATGGTTTATTTTGTTAAGAAAGTCAAACAGGCAAACGAGTAGCCTTTAAACCTGAACATTGCACGATGTATTGAAAATGCTTTATATTATTTCCTGGGCGTATATATAGTTAAATTTATCTATACTTGGATAAGAAATTTTCAAAGAGCTTATGATATATTTTCTGATATAGATTTTTTGATTTATGTGAACTAAACGATTATATATAAATAATTCGAACTCTAAATTTATTTTTGTTTAATCTGTTGCGCATAACTTCTCTTAGCAAATTCACAAAATCCAACAAGTACTTAATTAAATAAATTGTTTTAATTTAGTAATTTTTATCTATTTCTTATTATATTCGGCATACGGTTCGAATTTTTTACGAAACAATCAAAAGCATATATTTTTTTAATAAAAATAATTAATAATACCTTATTTATCCCGCTAACAATTATTTACCTATATTCTACGCTAATCTCCGTTTCTCTGAGTAACACGAATACATTTCATTTAATTTTTAGTCAAATAGGCTTATCCAAACACGGAGGACGCCATGTTAGAAGTCCCGAAGCAGCCACTCTGTTTCATTATCGACCAGCCGTGAGGTAGGACAAAATCGAGGCAGCATCGAATTTAGGATATATCTTATTATGCTAACATAGTTGTCATAACGATAACAGATATTATTATTAATTTATCTACAGAAAAGTCTGAAAAAAACAAGGCAAGTATATTTATATAAAAATAAAAGATAACTTTAGTCCAATGAATTTGACACAAAGTATTAATCCTTACAAAAAAAATAACAAGCATTTAAACCTTCTTTTCATAAATTATTCCTTTTAAAAATTGTCCATGTTACTTAATGATATCGTATTAATATATGATTTACTTTGATTATTTAGGAAAATATCATGGGAAACCTCCAACTGCACACGTAGTAAGTGGGCGCAGGTAGATAGTTAATTAGAAAAGGAGGGGAACGAAACTTATGTCGTTCGAATAGTCTTTTACAAATTGTTAAATATAAAATTAAAATGGACAAATTTGAACCGCAGGCTGTGTATATCTAGATATAATTTTGTATATGACTTTATTTTAAAATACGTTCCTATATATTTCTCAGCATTTATAAAGAAACGAGGTATGCAAATTATCATTCGAATGGCCATTGATGTGTACAAAATATTTGTCGAATTAAGTCAAAAACAACAACTGGACTATTTTGAGTCAAGTGATATCTATTCAACTATAATGATGTATTATTAATACACTGACGGACTCATAAACGGCCATAAATGATCAAGACGCCTTTGAAATAAACATTTTAACCAAGTATTCGAACTTTTTATTCAAATTTAAATTCAAAACTATAGTTTGGTTCGTTAACTTCATAACAGCGTAGTATCATATCTCTATATATGATTTTATTATTAATAAACTTTCAATCTGTTACAGCATTATGTATCAAATTACTACCTATTAATGTTTTTTTTTCCTCTACCTTTAGTTATCTTGACAATAATGATGATGATTGTCTCAGTAATCAGGCCGCCTCTTGTACATATTGCTCCTCAAAACTGTATGGATAAATATCGTCGGTGTATTCATCAATATTTCTGTTTATAATACCACCAAGTAATGTTACGGTTAAACTGCTTGTTGAAGCCCAACCTAATTGGGTATTAAGCCATTGACGTAATAGCGTAGGGGTCTGAATCGGGCGATATAATAAGGAACATACATCGTACATCCCTACTATTGCATCTATTTAAATTAATACTAAACTAACGAGTTTAAAGTGCATAACAATCTATATATCTCTGAATACCGGCTATATATTACTGAGGGCATTTATATGGTGTGGTATTTTCAATCCAGTTAAATCTTTGATAATTTGGTTCAATTTCAAAGAATGTTTACATACGCTGTAATTAAATAGAATCAGTAAGATCTATACTTAAAATAGTAATTATTTTAATATTTTCGTATAATACAAAAAACGCTTTCACCCTTTTTGATTTTGTTTACAATACATACATAAAGTGTCTAAATTATCACATACCATATCGTTATTTACCTATTATTAATAATATGTTTTTAGTTGTTATCGTCTCAACAATCTGATATGTATTGAATTTTGTTTTACTTATTTGTGAAGACTTGGTTAGTTTTTATTTTTTATTTATATTTTTACGTGTACTTTTTGTTTGTTTGTTTTACTAATAATAAATAAATAAAAACGTCTGTTTAAAGAATTATCTAATGTAATAAATTGAATACGTATACCGCTGTTTTAATAGCAGAGCGATCTCGTCTGTATCTAAATTTTACAATTATTTTCATTTCCGTTACTTGTGTGTACCTACACAAAGCTGCATGTGTCACTTTAACTTATTCAATCAGGTATTTATCGCAAAGCGTTTGTATTAATTAACTTGCCTTGTTATTTTTCTGCCATAAGTTGAAGGTTAAAACTATCATAAAATCCAAAGTAAATTAATATATTAATAACATTGTGAAAGCATTATAATATGAACTAATTTGCTCTTATTCTGTTATAATTTGACTTAACATTTAACATATATAATAATAAATAAATAATTAATACTTTAATTTGTAATTAAGCCAATTAATTAACAAATTCTATACCTAGAAGTGCGCCCTAAGATAGTTAACAGTTTTTTTTTTTGTGTCCAATTTAAAAGCAATGTTTTCAAAGTTATTATTCAATAAAATACAATGCTGCAGCAGAAAAGAAATGTAACTATGTATATAAGATGCACAGAAATATTTTTTCATTTTTCCTGAATACATTCTGACTCGCAATACAATAAGGGAAACGAAAGAGTTCAATACAACATACAATCAATGAGTAAATGAAAGACATTTAAAGTTATTGAGAATGTTCACATACTCTAGCGGTGTAATCGAATGTTTTCAAATAAGTTCTTTATAAGAACTATACTGGGGAGCAAATCTAAGTTAAAACAATGAGAACTAGACATTCCTGCCTCAATCTAGTTTTAAAATAGATAGCTGTTTCCTTTATTATATTGAATTTATTTCCTTTTATAAAGAGTGACTTCATTCTCTTGAACAAAGCTATCATCCAAGAACTTTTATTGTTGCATTTTCATTTTGATCGGAAATATGAGCAGAATTCTGAGAAGCAGGTAACTTTTATCCATAGCAGCCGTTCTTTATTGAAGTGTCTTAAAACGTAAATAATTTTGATAAGAGTTTTAGTCATAAAATTATTCGTATTCCTGTTTCCTTGAAACGTTAATTAATTTACTTATTCGACGATAAATACTTAGAATAAATACTTTCTCCGTTAAACAGCTGCCGTTTAAATTAAGCATGCTGGTGGCCGTTAACTATTTCGCACGTGCTTGTTAATGGCGTTGCGTAAAGCAGCGCATATTGAACAGAGCTATGAAAGTTTAAATTAGATTTGTCCCTCCCTAGTGAGCTGTTGAAGCAACTGTCAGAACAAGTTTTGACAACATCCGAGTTTCTCTGATTGTTGGATACACAATGAACATAATATTCAATTATTAACTATTAACAACTTGACTGATCAACTGTTCGAGATCCATTTCGTATTATAATTATCTTTGAAAGTTTACTCAAAGTATTGTCCAGCAAAACGACTCAATTTGAATCATTATTTAACGTAAAGACGTATATGAGTATTTGTAATAGACTAAACGTAAGACAGTTACTATGACTTTTTTTTACTTTTTAGAGATTTTTTATACCCGTCATAACTTCTAAAACAAAAGGCCGATCTGAATAGTTAAACGTGAAATTTACATGAACATAATCAACCCTGATTATCAAATCATTTAAATGGATAACGATATTTATTATAATACCAATACCACCACTATCCCATTTCACGCATATTTGAACTTAATAATTAAAACTGTTATTGTGGTTTAACTACAATAGTTAGGTGTATATTTTCGCGGACTATTTAGTGAGTAATTATGAGTACTATTAATATATAGAACACTATATATCGTCAATAGTTTTTGCAGCGCACGCAAAATAATGACTTTTATAGGCAACGTTTTATACCTTGGGTTACATTGTTCAATTATAGGTAGAAATCTAACTCTCTAACTTTTCTGAAAATATAATATAGCTTATGTTACTCAGTAAGAATGTAACTTTCTAATGGTGAAAGAATTTTTAAAATCGGTCGAGTTATTTTTGAGTTAAATTTTAACAGAAAACCAAAAAATCAAATCATTCCTCTGTATAATATTAGTATAGACTAATCAAAGCAGATTAAAAATAATATATAATATGTTTCGTGTATCTGTATTGAATTTCCTATAAAACTTATTCTTAACGTGAGGCTTTCTTATAAAAATTCAAAAATATTATTATTGTCCAGTTTGTAGCAACAGTAACAGTTGCGGCATAAGGGTAGAGGAGCGGATATGACGAAATTATAAGAGTTCCTTGTTCGAATACGAAACCGGAAAATAATAAAACGCATAATAATAAAAAAAAAACTAAAACTACGTACTAGAATAATACAGTTTCATTTAGCTGTACAAAATGACATTATCATTCAAATATTATAAATTCCAAAGCTATTATATCTTTTTTTTTTATTACCTATGACAGAAACACTCAACCGATGGTAATAAAATTTAACTAAGAGGTAGCTCGATAGGTTATCCCATCATAAATAGGCTAGACACCTAACACTAAGCTAGTCTAAATCGGGTATTAAGACAGTAATGTGCCATACCACATAGTAAAAAAAAAGGGAATATCAATAAAATCTGTAACAAAGGGCTTTTGACTATGTATGTGACGCGCCCCGTTAACATTCAGTAAAATTCAGTTTCCATCAATTGAAACGGCTAAAGTGATAAACACAAAACTCAGAGCGTACCTTTATTAGAATTCCACTCTACTTTTTCGTTATTATATTTCCTAATAGATCTGATTTGCTTTTATTTAAAATTCTTTGCATTCTTTATAAATTCTATAAAATCTGTCAGGGACAGAATTCGTTGAATATTACCAAATATAGAACTACTTTTTAGATGACCTTATAATCTCCATAGGAACCCAACGTCCATTTCTATACCCTCGATAACGTATATGCAAAATTTTATGACGATCGATTGAGTAGTTAAGGCGCGAATGCGTGAAACAAACAAACACTTTCACATTTTATAATATTGGTAGTAAAGTGTGGTTTTATTTATATTTATAAATGAGGAAGCAAAACTTCACAAAGCTTTTGTCACATAATTTTTCATCATCCACCTAAACACAAAGTAATCAGAATCATAGACCGTTAACTGTAATGCATTATAATTAATAGTACGAATTTGCAATTGTTTATAACAATAGCAAATATGTGTTCAGTGTTGTTTCAGTGTTACGAACTGTATTTGTTGCCGTTTGGCTTAATTAATCAAGTGTTCATAATTGCAATTACGCGACGGATGAAATGGTTTAGAGTCGATATCATCATTTATTATATGTATGTACAATGTACATAGAAAAAGACAAGGATCTATGTAAAACATTTATATTGGTGAGCAAACATATATTTTTTTATTTTTTGTTGGGCAAGGACAGTCACTTGCGTATGTAGAACATCCAACCAAAGTTTCAGAACATTCTGAATAATATTTTAGAAACGCATAGAGGACAAACAAAATCATTCATTCATAAATTAAGGAAAAGAAGTTGTCTGTAATCGAACATCTCAAAAAAATCTTTAAAACAAGAAAATCTCTAATCATTCACGATAGGATAGTGTTGTTTTCAAAATTGCACTTCGTCAAGATATTATCAAAAAAAATACCTGCGTTATCTTTAGGTACAATTCACATTATCCTTCATGATCCTTTTTTTAACGCTAGTATAACGCATTACGGGAACAGTGAGGGGGGTATGTGGAGCTCGCCGTGTTCCGGGCGCCGAGTGCGCCCCGGTCATCGGAATACCCATTAAAAAAGCCAGCGGTATCCTTACCGTCTTAACGGGGAGCGCTACGGGATCGCTTGCGCATACTACCGTGACGCTCCGACAATCCTTCATGATCCTTACCTAACCCTAACTTGCCAAAGGTCAGCAAGCAAAGCACGAAGGTTCTTCGAATGCTTTTTGCGTTTCAGAAAGAGGTGTGTGTCTAGCGCGGTATTGGCTATTTGAAACTCTATTGTCAAAATCTCGATTTTCGACCAAATTGTCACCGGGATAAAACGTGTTTTCACCACGATCTTTTCCTTCATGCCCACGTACTTGTACATAGAAAAGTTAACTTTTTAGAACAAAATAAGAAAAAATCAAATTAACAAAAAATGATTTCAGTTCTATAATAATCAATTTTTAGAACCATCTATTTTTTTAACATTAATAGATTATAAAATCATTGCTTGTCGAAGAATTTATCAATCGAAATCTATTTTTAATTATAAACAATAATTTGGCTTATTTTAATATAGTTACAAAGTTATCATTCCGTATTTATCTATTCGTTTTGCCAACATAATCGAAAAACCAGTCGATATGACAAATTATTAAGCGTGCATATTGATAGCCACTATCGTAGGTATGATATGAGAACGATACATAAAATTCTAACGTTTTTTTATGCAGGACGCATACGCTACGTGCACGTGGTATGCTGTAAGTACCACGTTGGCGTTGCATAGATGTCAAACCAATTCGACTTAACCGTCTCCATTCATCAGTAAATGAATTCTGATGAGTATATCGTACGTGGACACGTTTCAAATGAAACTCAGTTAAGAGAAAGATTATTATTTGATACCCGATTAACAGTGATTATTTTACATTCCTTTGTATCATATTATAACAGTCAATTTGAAGCAAGTAATGGTACTTCCACTTTGTTATTATTTAGTGATATTCTGAGTGTATCTAACAAATTCGATTGTAACTATACATAACATATTTAAAAAGTCATAAATGTATTAAAAGATATAATCATAATATTCATTCATTTACACTAATAAATTGAAATTGCCTGATCTGCAACTGAAACGAATATGAAAACAAAATGCATAAGTTTTCGTTTTAAATAAATATATATCGTGAAGTATTGATTATTATTATTATAGATAAATAATTATATAAGTTTTGAAGTAATATTTTATAACTTGACATTAAATTAAATTAAAAAAAAACACCTACTTTAATTTATTTTTGTTTATTGTAGTAGTTTGTATTTGAACAACTAGCTCGCCGTAAGAACTACAATTCTTTTAAATACACGTGACGTGATTTATCTATACATATATATACTGAAATTATAAATGCAAGTGTGATTATGTCCTTCATTAACGCATCGATGAAGCAAAGCATTTTGCGTAGAAAAGTTTATGTGTTGTGATTGATATTGAACTCTGTTATCCCGACAAAATTACCGATCTGTTAAAAAACAAATTGAATTGGAATAATTTGAGCCTTATGGACTATTTTTTTTTTTACCCTTAGATTTTTTATTTCAAATTATTTGGGACCATGCGGGGCGTTTACCCTCCCAAACAAAAAAGGAATTTCCAAATCGGTTCATAAATGATAGAGTTGTGAATTAACAAACGTAAGAAAAAACAACTAAACACCTCATTTTTCCTCCGCGGTTAAAAACTAAGATCAAATATCGGCTTCAATAAAACGCAATACATAATCTCAATTGAAGTTTTATACCTTTACTGAAGTTTTAATTTTGTAAAAAATCATATGACTAATGGAAACATATTGTATTTGGCCAATTCTACATGACGAGGGTTATTATTACTGAGAGTTGAGTATCGTTAACGACAATATGCCACCTAACCTAGGCATTTATCTTGACATTAGAATATCATAATATTCAATGATTTAAGTTTAGTCTTCGGACATATATTTATTGTATTAAAATATAAATGTTATACAAATATTCTACAAAATAGTAAGCATGTTTATAAGGTGCGAAACTTTGTCACAATTCAAAAATTGGGTAAACGTAAATATTTTGCTGGGATTATACCGTGACACGAAAAGTAAACCGTGTTTTATCGTTCTGAGGAAGAGCTAAGCGGAGAGGAAACATTTTCTTCACTTATAACGCTGCGTGTTTTAGTGATAGACGTGTCTCGGCCGCTAGTTGCAACAACTACGTTAATTAAATTATAATAATTTTATACAACAATTATATACACAGATAGTGATTTTTCACTTCTGCCTGATAAATTTTAAAATATTTATTAGATTTTATGTAACTATCTTCATTAAGAAGAACTCTCCAATTATATGTGGACTGTTTTGTTCTACAGGGGACTATTATTTTCTGACAATATTAGTTGGGAGTTTTTTTATACAGTTTCTGTGAATCAAAATATGGAGTGTCTTGTAGATAACATGAAGATGTTCCTTTTAGGACACACGAGACTATTATTTATGCTACGTGGGACTTTCTTTTCTGATGATAATGACTTTGTTGTAGGATAATGCGTTATGCGTAAGCACCAAAATAAAGACTAAATTGGGACAAAAAAAGAAGAAAGATAGACGAACGTCGAAAATGTCAGCTGAAAATGAAACAGGGTCAAGAATAATTACCCGAAATTAGTTCAAAAAGTGTATCATCGTGAATCTATGACGCTCGAAAATGCAATTTAGCGCATTGCACTACATGTCGTGTAGTGTCAAATAAAACTTTGCAATAAGTATCAAGTCTGTCTCTATGGTATTGCATTTCAAAAAAGGATATAATTAAAAATAGCGCAATGTGATTAATTTAAAGATTACACACACAAATGTTAAAATAAATTTGGTTATTCTTACATAATCAGTTGTGTGAGTGTTGCTAGTTTATTTATTAGGAAATAATTACGGTTATAAAAGAGAATTATGAAAAGAAGATTGTTGCAGGTGGTAAAGCTTTATGCATGCCAATTACTCATTCTGGTAAGTGGGTACCCATTCTAATACTAAAAAATAATACTTTGTGTTTTACTATTAGGTCCTTACATATGAAATTGGCGTTTTGTACGGGAGGAATATAACGTTAATTTTTTTTTGTAAAATATATTTAATTAATCAAAGTATGCACCGTTGTTATCTATGCACTTTTGCCATCTCATAGGTAGTTCATTGATCCCTTTACTAAAAAAACCAAGGAGACGAGAATCAATAAACTCTTTTTCCTTCTAAGAAGCTGTCCAAATTCCGGAAAAAATGGAAATCTGTTGGAGCAAGGTCCGGGAAGTTTGGTGGATGTCGCAGACATTCCAATTGTAGCTCATCCAACTTAGTGGTTGTTTGTTGTGCAGTGTGTGTGGTCTTGCATTGTAGTGAAGCAGCAGTGGCCTAGAGCGATTGACCAATCTCAGTTATTTAGCAGCTTGTTCTTCCTTCATGGTTTGCAGTTGCTGACAATATATATCTGCCGTAATCGTTTGGCCAGATTTTAGAAAGCCGTAGTGAACGACACCGGCGCTAGTTCACCAAACACTCACAAGTAACTTTTTCTGAGTAAATTTTCGTTTAGGGCAGGATTTGGCTGGGTCTCCAGGGTTCAGCCATTGCGATGAGCGCTTCCGATTATCGTACAGTGTCCACTTTTCATCACAAGTAATGATTCGATTTAAAATGCCTTCATTATTGTGTCGGTTGTGCAAACTAACACAGCAGTCGACGCGTGTTTGCAAGTTCGATTCACACAATTCATGAGGTACCCGTCGTTCAAGCTTTTTTACTTTCCTGATTTGCTTCAAGTGGATTAATACAGTTTTATCATTTACCCCGAAGCCTGCAGCTATCTCTGAAGTGCTTTGTGATGGATCCTCTTCTATAATAGCCTTTAATTCTTCATTTTCCAGTTTGATCTCCGGACATCCACGGGGTTGGTTCTGAAGGTCGTAATTTCCAGAACAAAAACGTTGAAACCAAAAACGTGCCGTGCTTTCTTTTGCGTCACCAGCGCCGTACACATCATGTATCCTTCGAGCTGTTTCTGCAGCACTAGTGCCACGGTAGAACTCATACTCGTAAATATACCGATATTTCATGTTTTCAATTGTGCGGTAATAAGCGACGCCAAAGAAAAAAATAATGAGGAAAAATCAAATGGATGACTGTTTTCAAAACTCAAATGTACCAGCTAAATGAATTTATAAATTTGAATTTGGAATTCTTAACCAAAGTGGAGATATTTCAGATCAAAGTGGTCAGTACGACAAAACGCTAATTTCATATATAAGGACCTAATATTTCAAGGTAATTAAGCACCTTGTTAAAGATCAAATTTGTTTGCCCAATTTTGGTAACTAATTAACAATTTAGTAACAACACAGAAGAAGTTAGCATTTCTTCTCTATTTCTCGAGATTAGATTATCTGGACAACAATAAAAGAAACGCAGCAATACTGATGAGAATGTGAAAAAAAATGATATTCTATTGTTTGATGAAACGTGTTGCTTGACAAACAAAAATGCCAAATAAATTGTTCGTTAACAGAATACTACAAAGGCACATTAACGTCTTGACTTGAAAAAAGAGCAGTTTACACCTACGGCAGTGTCTACGGGTGAATGTGACCAATTACCATCAGATGGCCCACATGGGGTTACAGTTAATTTAATAAAGTTTAAATCAGCCTATCATGTATCTATTGCAACGAAATAAAAATATATTATTTTGCGATCTATGTGTAAATTCTATATTTGTTGTATACGCTCACCGTGATATTATATCTCAGATGCTATTAAAAATATATTTTTTTTATACTAATAATCTTCAGCAATTTTAAAAACATCTGTGAAATAAAATTTGTTTACAGTATGCAACTTGTTTTAAAAAAATAAATTAATTTAGGAGCTCCCGTATAATACTTGCTTCATCCGAGTTTTGGCTGTGACGTCACATCGCTCAATCGTTATTGCGGGCTTTTGCGGGCGACTCTTTTGCGATACGCGCATTTATTTATTTTATCCCTCTTTGTGCTTTAATTGTATATTATTTTAATCTTTTGTTGATCGGCAATAATTCCGTACTCTTCAAGTAAACACTAGTGCATTCCGCTTTCAATAGAAGATAAATTCGATATAGAATATAATATACATTTCCTACATTTTAATTTTACATACACAGTTCGGGACGCCATAGTTACAATACAGAGCCACGGCAGGCTCGAATGTGAATGATGGAAACATACTATGACATTAGTCACATAGCGTAAGGAGCCTACTTGTAATGAAATTAAATGGTACTGGAAGAAACCTTTTTTATGTAAAAGGGTTCCCCCCTTTTACAAACAAATGTACAAACAAGCAGAAGGCTCATCCGGTGAACTTTGAATTGACTTTGACTATTTAATTTATTTTGTTTTTGACAAAACATGTGGATCGAATCCAAACAAGCACCACAGAGTTTTCACGTGTTTAAAATGTATTTTCAATGGTTCTCATATTTGGCGGTGAAGGAAAAAATTTATACAGGAACTTTCATGTATAAGACGAAATTATGCCATCTCTGCTTTTTATGTGGATTGTAAGTGGACGGGAAAATGGTCAAACGTCGCCCATTTACCCTGGCTGTGTGAATAATCAATCAATTCATCATCTAATTACACCTAAGATGTTATGTCCTTTGTGCCTGTAGTTACACTGGCTCACTCACCCTTCAAAAGGAAACACGGTGGTTCAAATAATTGCTGTATAGACGTAGAATAATTCATAAGTGGGCAGAGTTGCATACGTAAGCGAAGGTTATGATGAAATAGAAAAAAATCATATATTCGCTACAACTTATATTAAGAGATGATCGACTTACACAAGCTCAAAGCTTGTAATATTTCCATACGAACAATTGTCAGTTATTTTTTAAAACGCATTTTTAATCTATTAGAAACTTGCCTCAATCAGTGTGATATATGATTTTAAGGCGCTTAAGGCCTAAATAATTAAACTTTAAAATAGCTGTGTGTTACAATAATTGATTGCTATTAATTTAGGAACAAAGTATTCCATTCGTCGCCAATAGTTATGAACAATACATGAGTGCATTATTTATTTAAAGGATAATATTTATGTGAACAATACATAACAAGATTTTTTTTGTGTACGATCTGTGTTGTTCTCCCGGTTTTTAGCTCAGGTTAGTATTATCGTCGAGTACACTTTGTTTATGGTATTAATCTGTGACTATGTTCTAGGAACCTTTTAATTTGCGGGAAATGATTTTTTATTTGTAGTTAAATCACACAATGCAGTCTGTCAACGTGGGAGTTTCATTTTATTATGTGCGATACGTGCGCAGACATACAAAAATAAAAAAGAATAGAGTTATATAAGAGATTATGTTCATAATGAATGAAATCTTCTGTGTACAGAAATATAATAGGTGTTTTTTCTTGACTTTTTTATATGACGTGCTTCATATGATAATGTCAATAAAATTTGGTACATTTGTTGCTAACATTATTTGTAAGTTTTTGACATAAATTTAAAAGGTATTGCTACGCATGCCTGATATTAGCAGTTTCTCTTATAAAAACTTGAATACGAAACAAATGATGAATTGAGATTGAACCGATGCTTGCCCTAGTTTAAGAATTTTAGTTGAAGAAAAAAGTGTTATTTCAACGAAAATAATTAATTTAAATAGTTTCCTTTAACTTTTTCACTTTACTATGAACATATATTACAATGAATTACTTGGAAACGCAGTTGGGGCTCAGTTCTACCAGTATTAGTCACCACGTCACGACGTCAAACAAGTTTGTGTTGATACGTCATACCTAATATTTAAAAGGGCCTAAACGCCTCGTGGAATATTATTGCGCAAAAAAAAACCTAGCAGACGAATGAAAAAGTCATGTGTATGGTTCACTGAACGTACGACACGGACTTGATAGTATGGTGGTTTGTAATGGGTCATGTACCACTACATGGTAACTCATATATACACATATATAAAAATTAAGTTTAATTATCTTTTAAATTTGATTCTACTAGATTTTTTTTGTTCATTTGTACTATTCACTTCGATTGAGTAATTTTAATGGCAAATGGAATACAGTCTTGTCTTGAGTAATTGAATTAAATAGCAAAGAGATACCAATATAAATGAATACTTACTTACGTTTTATAAACGTTTATGTAAAACATAGTTATTGTTAAAAATAAACATGTCAGGAAGTGTTTTGTGTGTTCATGGTCAAGCTTTGCTTAAAAATTCTTTAAAGGTTAGGAAATTCGAAATTTACGAAATATTTTAGCATAGAGATACGAATTATAAATTGTTTTTTAATGATAAAAACAGTTGCGTGTTTTAAAAAGTATTGATGACAAAAACATTTTAATGGCAATCCCAAAACTCGAAAAATTTACAAATCAAAACATTGTTTGTTAGGTAAAGATAATTCATATTCATAGCAATTAATACAAGAATCTTGTATTAATTGCTATGAATTTCAGTGTAAAAAAATCATTAATCTATAACGCCTTGCTGTTTATACATTTACCGTATCTATCTACTTTATACTTTATATATAAATGTTTTACTAAAGAAAAAATGGAAAAACATTTTTAAGTAATTGCTATTTGTGAAATTTTATTATTACGTTTTCTCTATTTTATTTTGCATTTTCTCATAGCCGTATATATATTTTGAATGTAGAAGTATAAACATCGTTACTCCTTATTATAAAGCCTTTCAATTTAGAATTGTTTAAAAAAAAAATGATATAAATAATTTAAATAAAACAATTAATTTATATAGTTAAGTAATATTTTTTTTACACGAAAAAAGTTCATCTTTTAATATAACTTAATTTATAAATAGTCCAGACTAAAATAAATATAAGTATTTTATTTGAAAAGTCATAATTTTCATTAATAGTAGTCATAAGTTCTGAGTATTCCTAAGCTTTATATTTAAATATACCATTACCAGATTTACAGAATAAAATGTAATTAAAAAACGTAAAACATTTCGTTCAATAATTTATTGAGATACAAATACATTGCTAGGAAACATGCATGTTAGGAAAAATATAAAAATAATATTCGCAATGGCCGGTTTTTTGCTAGCAGTTACTTTTTAAAAGAAAATTCGCTTTGCATAATTTTACAGCAGCAAAAATGTATTCGTTTTTATTATAAATGATTAGAGAAATCTCTGGTTTTGCACAAGTCTCACTATGATTTTGTTATATATATAGACATTACAGTACAAAGAGCAAAGTATACATATTATATTTAAATCAAAGACAGTAATCCCAAACCAATTTAATTGTTTACCCAAACCCAATTAGTAGTCACTCAGCCTTAATATAATTGCATTGCACGCCCTATGCAATTTTATGAATGTGAACAACATTTGTAATTTTAATAAAACAATTTATTAAAGCTCCGCATTCAAGCGGCTGAACTGAAAATGTTTGTCTTACTTTTACTGACAAAAATATGTCATATCTATCCATGATAATTCAAAATCAATAAACTTGATTATAATCTGTAATTTGTAACAATAGAGATTAACAAAAAATCTATTCTTTTATAATGTCAATATAATAAATACAAATTTTCTTTTGTAGTAAGATACTGTATTTAACAAAATTGGAGAACAAAGACCTCATTTTCTTTGTTTAAGTAAAATTAATATTTATTTTGATACTTCTAGATCTTACTTTTTTACTAAGCACAATTAAATTAAAATAATGAAGTATTTACTTCAATACAGTTTATTTATATATCCTATGAATTTTCCACAATTGGACACATATTCTCATCTGCCTTTAAGAAAGTAATATGAATAGTAGTAACTTAACTTAGAATTTTCCATTTTAAGTTTATTATATTTAGTAAGTTCTGAATAAAATACAATATTATATATAGCAACAAGCTACATAATGAATACATATTTATTCTATACTTAAGGAAAAGAACAAATGTTTTATACAGTACAGTTTAAATTAAAATAACGAATGTGATGCAATTCAGCCATAGTATTTTTTTTTCTTAATATAATTTTTTTGAAATGTATATAATTAAAACATAACTTTTACTTCATTTTCAATTGATTATTAATTATATAAATAGAACGAATAAATATTCAAGTGTTGAATTAAATTATATTATTTCATTAAATCATTATTGTTAAAAATTATTAAAACTAAAATTAATTTCAAGATAATTCTATAAATAAGGAAAAGACGCAAAAGAAAAATAAAGATAAATACATCATTAGCACAAGTACGGATTCTATGTCGAAGTCGTGTGCACACAAGCGTCAAACAAAGTTGTACTTTGCAATTACGAAGTAGCTTCGGTGTTGAGCGTCTTATTGAAAAAAAAAAAACATTACTGACGAGAGTAATGCATTCCTTGTGAGATCATGTGTGACAAAGCGTGAAATAATTAAATGTTTTTAACTTCAATGTGAGTAATACCCAGAATACGGTTCGGCATTTTTGGGCCCTCAATATTTATTCGAAAATATTATATCAGCTGTCATTGATTACGTCAGTAAAATGTAGAGATGAGTTCGAGTAGGTTTCGACAAAAAAATTGTTTAAATTTAATGTAACTTTTTTTTAACTAAAGTTTAAGTTAGACCAACAACAACTCAAAATTAACAAATTATCGATCTGAGATTCGCAGACTTGCTACACTCTTACCTTCCGATAACTCCAAGTCCAATTCCGCCAACTTATCTCTTATCTCGTCCGGCAACTTTGATATATCAACACTTAAGTCAGCCATAGTGAAAAAGCACTTTTTCACATAAAACAATTAAAGTTAACGACAAAAGTCTAAGACACCATCGTGACATCTGGCCATCTTGAATTTTGAATATTCTCTGTTCAGCACCAGCAAAACTACTAAACTGAGTCAGATGTGACAAAGACGACCACCAGATGTCGCTCGTGTAAAAAAAAACGCAAGTTAGTTCTCAACGCAAGGTTAATAAAACGAACTCCCATAAACAATGTATGTCAATTTTATTTTCATATGCATGAAAAAATGTAAAAGTCTTTCTTTAATAATAAAACATTATTATTATGTACCTACATATATAAGCATTATAATTTTTTTTAAATGTTTAAGTTAATAAATGTTGCCAGGCTTAGAAACCTATCGTGAATTTATTATCTGTACAAGTTCAAACTGTATTGTATTTAACTTATTTTAACTTATCGATTAGGTACATATAGAAACTCTTCACAAACTTTACTTATGATTATTATTTTACATATTTATTACAGTGTGGGATCGACAAAATACACTCTTTGTGATATTAAAAATACAAATTACAAAATACTTTTTCACACGTATAATATAAAATATAAAACACTTTCAAGTAGTGTATTTGAAATACAAATAAAGTGTCTTACACATTTTTATTTATTATACAAATTACAACATTAAATTCACACCATTTGTTTGCAATAAATTGTCGTAAATCTATGAACGACTTTAAATTGCAAGCTTGAAAATATCTATATTGTGTTTGTTGTGTGTAAATATCTACTTGACAGTTTTTCTATAAAAATGAAACAATTTTATTAAATTGTAAATTTGTGACTTTTATTGTGAAGTTAGTGTTTCCCTAAATTGACTATTGTCAATTCATGTTTTACATGTAAAAAAAAGTCCTTTTAAAATATTTGGTCAAATATTTGAAATACCTGAATTACAAATTACATTTTTAATACGTATTTATATTTCAATTACAAGGAATTGCCCAGTCCTCGTTTATTTACATTTGGAGGAAATAACGATAATATAATAATTACATGAAGATAATATTATATTATTCTTAACTAATTTACATAAATAATTCGCTTAAATAATTTCAAATTAAATGATTTTGAATTGTTAAGGGCTGTTTTTTTCAAAATATATTCGATTCGATCTTAGATAGAAGACTAGAATTCTCAAAAATCTAACTAACCAGATGAATATAACCAGAGGCTTATATACAAATGCTTCTATCGAATGTAAATTTTCATTGACATTTATATTATACGTAAACACAATAAATTTAATCCAAAATCGAATTTTCTTTACTATTAAAGTGAAGATACTTGCATTTTATACAACAAAAATTAAGCGAATAAATTTTTATAATCATCTTTTATAAAACTCGTAAACTACTCGTAAAACAAAAAAGTTATAGTAAATGCAAAATTTATCTTGCTTTTACTATAAGACACTGAATGTAACCTTACAAGTAGCCAAACCAAAGTTGGAAATAATAAAGTTCTTAAATAAAAACTATTATAAGAATAGAGATATATAAAATTCTTAATTCTAAACTAATGAAATGTAACAGTTATTTATCCATTATTAAATACAGTTTAAGCCATCCATTTTCCCACCTAATCTTGTTTTTTTGTCTGTCTGGCTTTATAGTAAGTTTGTTTTCAATGCCCAGTTTTTGATGTCATAGACAAAATTATATTTAATATATGGTAACATTAGTTCCTGGAAAATCGTCCGCTAGGTGACGCTAGGTGTTTTCTTCTTCCCGTCATTCTCATCCTAGTTTTCTTTTTACTTTTAGTTAGAAGGTTGTTGGCTCTAAATTTATTCTCGTAATGGCTGCCACGCTAAAAGTGTAGCTTATTGGTTATGTCATGTTCAAAGTGCCTTTAGATGGGTGTATAAAGCAAAAAACTCAACAAGTGTCTCAAACAATGATCGCATGAAAGCTGTAAAAATATCAATCTCCCTCGACCGTTTCTTCTTTCATGTTTCCTTTTTTGGCAATTAAGTTATGGACTCGGCGTTTGTGTACTGTATGCAATAAAAACATAATCTATGCAACGTAAAAAGTGTACATCGGGACCATATTGAGTGTCAAGTGTATTCAGGGTATTTAAAATGACGGATCCGAGAACGTCGTCAGCTCTGTTTAAGAGAGCCGAACAGTTGAAAAGATGGGAGGAATCCGATACTAATAAACAGTCATCAATGCCGAAAAGAGCATCGAGAATACAGTTTTCATCGGGCATCGTGTTTTTGGCGGCATGTACCGCTGGAGACAAGGACGAAGTGCAAAAATTGTTAAAAATTGGCGCTGATATAAACACCGCGAACGTGGACGGTCTGACGGCTCTTCATCAGGTCAGTAAATTTGTTATCACACAACTAAATTGTTCAAATATAATGGTACTTGTCATCACGAAAATTCATTTTTGGACCTATGACCTGTTAACATATTGAGACCAACTATTTCTTTTACATATTGATGTAAAAAAATTAAGTATATATAGGCATATGCACTTTTGTGTCATCTTTAGACTTTTGTTTATAAATAACAAATGGGCACGAAGAGGGCTCTTAAAAATCTTCACATCACTAAAAATGTACAAAGTACACTAAAAATATGAAACAATTATATTCAACAGAAAGAATATGCATTAACTCATAAGTGATATCATGAATTCAAAATCTTATGCATCTTTTATGCAAAATCTCTAAAGTTTGTTTTATTGATCAATAAATTACAATAAAACTTTCTAAAACTGATTTGAATCATTTCATTACACACTTTTGTGAAATATAGAAATAATATTTTATTTTCAATGTGTCCAATTTTTTAAGACTATATTTTTGTATAATATTTTTATGTTAATAGATTAGAATTTTCAATTAGATAATACATGAAGCAATAATACATGTAAGCAATTTTTACAGATATGATTTGACAGTTTATTAATATTGTAGATAAGATATTATCATTCTGTAATGTGTATTTATTATTATTTGTCTGTAGTAGGTACCTATTCTCGCTAGCTTAATATTCTGATCTCCTCAAGTATATCACAGTACAGGATCTACTCAAAGTTTAACAATTCATATAATTTATTTGAAACATCTCAATCATTTCATTATGATTAAGTAACGGTCATACAATAACTTTCATGTTTAATAAGTTAATCAAGAAATGTTGTCTGATAAGATTTGAGAGAATTGATTTTCTTTCTTTCATTTTAAAACAATATATGATTATATTACTATGAATATAAGTTAATACTATGTATGTTTTTTATGCCATAATAATTTCTATTAATGATTATTTTTAGCTGTTTATAAATAAACCTCTCACTATGAAATTGTAAAGTAGTTTTGTGGTAATATTTTGCCTACTTTTTAGAATATTTGATGGCAGAAAGACATAAATTGTTGTATAAATAAACAAAATCATTACCATTTGAAATCTATTTTATGATAGAAATGCAGTTGTTTGTTATTCGATCTGAAACTTGGTATTAACTCAGATGTTTTAACATTACCTATACCCTCTTCACTAACTTTCCATATTTGACGTTCAAATGAAATTCTATTCTATTTCATGTCCTTACATGAAATAATGTTCTATCTACTCAGGCAGGGCAAATTAATTACCAGTAGCGAATGAGTGAAAAGATTGTGTTAATATTATGAAAATAGACTCGTGGTATTTATGATTGCATGCTCTACTTTTTATGCATAAGCATTAACACAGTTCTATGAAAACTCTACTCCGTGTAAATATTTAGTATATTTATCAAAACAAGAATAAACACTTAATATACTGTGTTTATTTTTACTAATAGAGGATTTATATAAATATGTTTCAAGGATAATTGCATAATAATTTGGTTTTACTTGCCTGCAAATCCATTATTAAATAAATAAATTGATAGATTTTTACTAAACAATATTTAATAAGTGTCCCAAGTGACATTACACTAAAACCAGACCGTTAAATTGAAAGAAATGAAGTTGATTGTTATTCTACCATTTAATTAAATTAATTTATAATATCACTAGTCAAATTGTAATATCACAGATTTGAAAATGTACCTGCGACAAATCAACAAATTTTATACTTATTATTTTAATTGTTAATATACTAATTTAATTTACTTACTATTTTTTAGTTTATAATTTATTAGGTAGTTCATTGATCCCTTTACTAAAGAAACCATGGGGGCGAGAATCAATAAACTCTTTGAAGGCAGTTTGGACTGCTGCATCGGAGGTGAATTTTAAATACCCCTAGATATTTAAATAAACAAACGAATATTTAGATATTTTAATCAATCAAATTAATTAAAACGGAATTTAGACGTGAATAATTAATATCATAATTGATAAAAATAAACATTACTTGCTGGCAGTTTATCATATGATAAATGATTGTACGTGCTATTTGTCCGAGGCGGAGGATCAGCTTTAAAACAAAAGCTCCTATCGATGACGGAATAACAAGAGATTTGCAGAAGGCAGGCGAGATTGCGGTAATGAAAGATATAGCTGGCCTCGTTACTTCAGTCATAGTACAAGGCAAGACTCTGGCGGCGTTGAGAAGGACTGTTTTTCAAGAAGGGTGATAAAACCTTGATAGGCAGTCATAAATTACACCAACGCATTGGGTAGGTCTTCAAGACGGATTGGACTTGATTTGGAGGCAATTTTAACGGCGCTTGAGTTGCTGAAAGAGCTTACCAGAAGACGCGAGTCTTCGCGGCGTGTCGGTCTCGGTATGAACTTGGACAGGGTCAACAGACATGTCGTGGTGCTGCGGTTGATAAACGTCAAAGAGAAGCCGTTTGATGAATATACCTTTTTTATCGTAGGGAAATCCTCATGGATGGTCCGTATCGGATGATACGATGGAGGGTTATGTCGGGCTCTTACCGACTAAAACCACCGCGGTTCCTACGATCCACACTAGGCGAAGGCGCTTGTGCATTCTTCTGTGCCTTCACCTGTGGCTGTTCTTTTGTCGAACCCTTCGATGTTAAATACAACTTTTGTTGCTCACAAATATACTAATGTATGAATATACCTGGGTGAACTCATACAGCTCGATAGGAACAGCTGTTAGATGGAAACCGACAGACTTTGATAACCTTCTTCAAGTCGCCTATACCTCAAAGTTTCCGTTATCCGGAGAATATGGATGTCGATTGGCTGATGACTATGAAATAATTATTTTGATATTAACTTTCTAAGCTATGATGGATATTTTTTAAATCTCAACTTTTTCGATATACGTATATATAACATTTCAACAAGTGTTAAAACTACTTTTAGATTTTGCTTCATATTTCGTATAAATTTATGGTTTGTAGATATGTATTATTGTAATATGCATTTTAGCGCATTATCATTACTTTTCTCAAGTACTTGATAAACAAATGTGTGAAAGTATCATCATTGTTCAAGGGTCACTTGATGGAAAATATACAAACTACTTTTACGTACCTTTTAAACAATATTTTAATAAGTTAAATTTTTAAGTCAGAGTCGAACTTCTTTTTCCTTAAATGATAGCTATGTGTGTGTTTTATGTATTTGTGTTACGTTCTTCTTATAACAAATGATGATAATCGAATCAAACAAATATTATAAGTCGTAGAGGCATAACGCCGACTTGATCATTAAATTCAATTAAACGTTCTCTTTTATCATATCTTATCTATGCCTTATAATTTTGGCCGCGGTAATTTTGAATTTAACACGTAAATTAAAGGTACAGTTTTCCACGTTTGATGATGTTTTTATTAAAGCAAATTTAACGAAAACAATTATTTAAATCTAATAATTTGTTATTTTCGAAATAATTTTGTTGAACAAAACAAACTATAAACTATTCATCTGTATACCATAAATATGACTACTACAATGTAGACATACACACTACATAAATGTATATTGTTTCGAAGGGCATTAAATAAGAAGTTGATGTTATGGTCAAAAAATTCCTCGCAGACTAATTTATGGTGTATTTTTTCTATTCCATCATAAAACACGACGCGACGGCACGGTATTTATATATGCTCAGTATAATGTTGAATGAAATATGTCTCAATGCAATGCGTTACTCTTTGGCAGCGGCTCTTGTAATATGTGATGGTTAAGGATACGTTTTTGGAAGGTTGTAATATTAAAATGACTTCCGCCAATCAAAGTTTCGCCGAGAATGCGGCACTGCATGTCACGTGTGTTGAGTTTAGCACTCGGAATAACTTTCGATTGTTTCGACCGACCACTAAACGTCAGCAGTCCAGAATTAGAAGCTGACAGTGTCCACGATTATCCGTATAGTAGAATACGTTTCTGCCGTATTCTATCTATACATAATACTTTAGAAACGGAATGAGATATATTTATTAATATTTTGGCGATTGCAAAATTTCAAAGATAATAATAAGATAAAAATATAAGTTATACATACTTGTATTAATGTATTCAGTTACGATATTAAAATTTAATTATTTGCATTTAATAGATAGTCATAATTTTTTTTTAATAAATAAAAAATAATAAGGAAACAAATACGGTTAGTAAAGATGGGACTACATTGCGTTATTCTGAATGTGGTGGTAATTATGGTAACATTTGCATGAATGTCAAAGTATTACGTCAACAAGTTTTCCCAGTAAGGATTACCTATTAATTGAATTGAATACTACATATTTGTTTACTCTGTAGCAATAATTATAACATACATCGTTATAACGAGTTATGGTTGAGTTTTAATCTATAATGTTCATCTATTTCGTAAAACTGTCACAGTTAGATATAACATCCACTTATTTGTTATTAAATTTATGTCTATCTATATCTATCTATTTATTAGCTTGATGTTAATATAGAACGTTTTTTGTTTCGCCAGGTATTTATGAAAACCTGCTCTAGGCGTATAGAAAAAAACATACATTTTATCATAGTACTCATGATAATTACAAGTATGCTATACGTTATAACTTAAAATTATTATTGAGGTCAATACAATTTCGGCCTCACATTTTATTAGTTAGTGATATAAAGCAAATTATTCTTTTGTCTATAAAAAAATCATAAGTATTTGTAAATGCCAATTAACAATTGTTTATAGATTTGGAATTATAAAATTTGTGATAAAGTGTAAAACCATATTATGTAAACTGAATCAATTTAAGATTTCCAAATCCATTTATAATATAGGAAAATGAAAAAACGCATACTAATAGTCTTTCACAGCATTATATTTTATCGTATATTTAAAATATTTTGTTTTTATCCTTATCAAAATATAAAAGTAAAATTCAAAGTATTTTTAACGAACCAAAATTACTTTTGAGATAAGCTAAATAAGCAGTCAGTGGCCACAGGAAAGAATTAACAAGTCTTAATAGACGTAATTAATATGACCCCAGATTGTTGGTCGAATAACCTGACATCTAACAGTGTAACAAGTAACAGTTGAAGACATCCTTATTGATTGATTGAACATTCCACATTGATCTCTAGCTATTTGCAATATCACTTTTCTCTAATTCAATACAAGAGTTTTAGTTTTGTAGTAGATAATGAAAATTTTATATATGTTACATCAAATAGAGATTAATTAAAAAAATATTTTACAATCAACCAAATGAAAATTGTTGTAATTAGTATTGATTTCTTAAATTTTGTAAATCACGATTTTGCTTTTGAATGTGAGGGTGGCAATGTGTGGCCCCGTATTGTTAATTATGTGCTAATCATCTGTATGAATCGGGACTCTGGGATGAATAGTAATTTAATAAACTTTTAAATCGAACTTTGAAGTGTATGGTAGAACATGTATTGCAACTGATATTAAACAATGTATAGTTATTGAACTTTCAAATTACTTCGTGTAAAATGCAATTAACGAACTATGCAACCCCGTTAACTACTTGGCTTGACACGAATTAAATTTAATTATTATCGGCCTTACTTGTACACGTTGTGTAGTGTAAAGTTAAACTGATTAATCTTCTTGTTTCCATTGATTTGACATTCGAAAGAATAAACCACTTTAATAGGTAAAGACGTATAATTATGTTTAGATCTAAATCTAGCAAATTTTAAGATTTCACCCGCGCTCCTCTCGGGGCATGATCTCATTTCTATGCTTTATGTATTTAAAATGTACGGCAGTATTGTATAATTTTTTTGTTACAAATATTTTAAACAACAACAAATTATTAGTAGAGTTCTAACTATTATATGATAAAATTAATACAAATCACTGTCAATAACTTTCCCGTAATCACAAAACCTGTGAAAATATAATATAGTTAAACATACAATATTCCATTTTTAATTTTGAACTGGATTTTTTTTTTTAAAATGCTTTCACTTAAATCGTCGGTGTTTTGACATAAGTTCTAATTACGTTGTTGGTTTTTAATAACTAAAAGCAACGAATATTACTGGAGTAAATTACTTCATAGGAAAGCATTTCTTATGAAGTAATTTATCCGGTCCACTAATCCGATACACATAGCTGTATATATAAATATATTACGTTGGGTAAGAGTTTGTTGCATATTTATTGAGATACAGTTATTTATTGAGAGATATCGTAGAAGACCCTGGCAAAACTGAAACATATATAGGAAAAAGAAAAGTTTTTAAAAAACGGATTATTATTATACAAAAAAGTATTTATAAACGTTGCTTAGTTACTGTTTAGCTAAACACTGATTTGTCTCTTTCTGTCATTATTGATTTGACATACGAAAGAAGAAGACAAAATATTGTTTAACTAATCACCAGTTAAATAAAGTTTATGAATAAGGCGGATAGACTTGTGCATTAGTTACAAGTACTCGTAGTTCCCGGCGTGAAGCATTGGAGTTATTTGAATCTCGATATATAATAATGCGTGTATCCATTTGCAGTGCTCTGTATTCGTTTGCGATATACGTTGAATATGATTGCATCACTAGTTCGCATATAATGTGCTGGAATACGATACGAAACTGGACCAATACGTACAAGCGACTGCAGCTCTCCAAATAACTAAATAAGATACGTTTATCTTACATGTGCACCGTATAACAAATTATTTTCTAAAATCATTGACAGTTGTACCTAAACTTTCGGTTGTTTTTTATTAAATTTATTTATGTAATATACATTCAGATTTTAACCGCATTCATTTGTTTTTTTTTAGTATAGTATAGTGACCACGACAAGTAATATAACTTTGTTCAAACGTCGGCCAAATTAATAATAATATTGACAAAAATGTATGTTCGCGGTTAAATTTCGAATATATAATATGGATAACTTATATCGATACCATGAATTATAATAAATCGATTACATTAATATATAGTTACAACACAAAAACAATAAAATAATTAACAGTTATTACAATGTATCAAACTGTAAGTTATCAGATTATTTTCCATGTTACTTTTATAAGGAAAAGGTTTTTTATTAAAAATCCAACAAATAATAAAAATATCGAGTAATATTTATGATATCAATGTATGTAATGTACGTGTAAAAACTATGCAGTCTTAAATGTCTAATAGAAACAACCGCTACAATTTACGGCGCTTTACATTTTATTTTGTATTATATTTATAAAAAAATGGCAGATTACTCATTACAGATGTATGTAAAATATTTAAAAAAAGAAATATAGTAATCCTACTGTAATAAGGTCGAAAGATTTATTTTTACGGTATTGGTACGATTTTTTGGCAGTCGTCTTAAAACCGTAAATGCGGCATCATGACCTCATGTCTTCAAACTATAATATTGTTGGCTACACCGTTGTAAGGTCTTAGAACAAGAAATACATTTACATATTTTATGTACAATTATTACATACGAAATTTTAGCCTTTTTTATTACTGTTTTCTTGTTAAATTGAATTTAAACTATTGATCGTTTCATAATTTGTTTCATTATTTTTATATTCCTGTTCCGTGTGTGAACAGAGAACCGCATCTGGAACACCGTGTGTGCCCTATTTATAAAGCGGTTTGAATTTGACTTACTAATATATGTACAAGGGACAGATAGAGTTGATTTCAAAACGAAAATGTTTATAAAATTAAATAAAAATAGTTACGAGATAAACAATAATTTATGAACTTAAATATCTGAGTTTCTGAGCTATTTTTATCAAATGAGAATTAAAAATAAATCAAGTCAGAATTAGAAAACTATGAATTGTGATAAATTTATTATTGATTATTACTGCTATCTTTTTAAATGACATATGCGTCAGAATAATTTATATTAAGTCGATTTCTGTTTATTATTGAGGTTAATCCCTCTCGGGATAACAGACACATTGTCTTATTTTATCGAAATGTAAGCGAAAGCATCTAAAGCGTCTGGCGCTAGTCTGCTGTTGCTTATCATTTGTCATTAGGAAATATTAATGTGGCATCCATTTCATTGTTTCAATAATTGTATTTTTTTTTAAATTATATTTAAGGTTGTAGTCAATTTCGCGTATTGCGCAGGTATCTGTTAATTGAGCACGAAGGTTGTCTCGTTATCTTTCCTCAAGAGATCTTTCCCGTCTGAGATAGTCACGTCAACATGAAAATTTTGTCAAGTTTTTGTATCAATATATTATAGTAATGGGAAACAATGACTAATTTTTGTTTGTGCTTTAGCGCTCAGGTTTATGTATTTTATAAATTTTGTAATATCTGTAACTTTTCTACGATAGTTTTTAATATTTTGGTTAATTAAAAATTAAAACCGATTTCTCTTTCATTATTTATTATCGATTAAAATGTTTATAATTTGTTGTTCATTAAAATATTTTTAAATGGTTTTTACTTTTTAGCAAACTGAGATAGATGTTCTCTTTTAATAATTATATTGTCGTTTTTTATAAGAAGGAACAAAACTGTAAGTGCTTAAATATTTAAGCGTATCAAATATGTATGATAACATATTTATTAGTTGAAGTTAGTTAGTTTTGTTTAGTGTTATTTATTATAGATGTAAACAGTCGGTTACCTCCTTTTGCCATCACAATTTGAATTATTATTTTGGCAGCGTTTGATCACGGATGCGTTTTGTCTTCGCTGTATGCCGCGCGTTGTTTTATATCAGTATTTATAGTACACGATACTCCTCTCATTAGATAGTCCGGGAAATTAGGTCGATGACTTCGTGAACTTCTAATTCCGTAAATTATGTTCGTTGTTACAGTTACAACTCCGACTACCTTCTTTGCTACAACACAGTATTTACAATATATGTACTCACTTATAATTTTAATTTATATATTAATATTATTAAACATATACACGTTTAACACATAAACAACCCAAAATAGTTTTTTCATGTTTAATTGTACAATAAATTGTTTGGTATAGCAACGGACCAGCATTTCATTTTTATTACATTTTAACTTCGGTGACCTAAAATGCAACATCACGAGTGAAACTAAAAATGTACACGCCCCAATTATTGACCTAATGCCTGAATACACATTTTTTTAATAAAATCTGATGCTGTCATTGACCGACCCAAATATTTCATGGAGGAATGATGTATTGCCGATGACAGAGCGAGCGCCACGTAAATTTAGAATCGGGCTAGGATTTTTTCGAGGTCACGCTAGAGACAGCGGATAGATTCGTTGATATTAGTTACGTCATAGGCTGCACACGCGCCATGAATGTTTTATTTTAGTGTTAATTGTAGACATAGGCACGGAGCCCACTGACGGCAAGTCGGTTTACGAGTTGCCAAGGGCTAAAGATTTAAATAAAATCTGGTACGATTATTTAGAGAGCCACGTGTATTTATACTACAAATGTAAACAATACAAGTTAAACGAAACTATAACCATAGTTTCCGATTATATGCTAAGCTTTTTTGCATATTTATTAATATTATAGAAACTCACTAAGATTTTTATTGAAAAAAATTATGTATTAATGTTTTAAAGTTAACATAATGGTTTTGAAATGTAAACTAATCGATGAAATAATTAAATGAATATGTATAACTATAATTAAGTTAATTAATTGAGTAGAAAAAAAAATTAACATCTTGCAAACTGCTTCGAGTACTCGACCTTTATTCATATAGTAAGAGCAAGTCGAGACCGTTCAGTGATGTCACTATTATCAATGCCGGACCGTGCATAAGTTTACTTGTAAAAAAATTCATAACATTTATTGAAATAATAACAATTATGTTTTATTCGTCTATAGATACTTAAATATACTAGCATTTCAAATGATGACACTACTGCCATGACTGAATGAATTCACACGAAACGATAAAATTTATCAAAATTATATTATACGTACATCTGGTGTATTGCTTAATATTTAATAATTCAATATAATTAATAACTAACCTCACTCGGTATATATACGGTTTTATATTTAAATAAAATATTTATAATATTTGGAAACATTCCAAGTTATGTCAGTTGGTAGAATAATTAGACGTCATATAAACGCTAACGATATTTTAAAAAGATGTAAGGACAGTTCAACGTAGTTATTATCTGTATGCTCGGCTTCGACTTCCGTAAGACTGACTGGAATTACTCATATATGTGGTTACATTCTCACAAAGTATTTGACACGACACGTGATATTAAAAATTGAATTTCAATGAATTCTATTTTCTGTTCGTGATGAAATCTGAAAGCGATTTTATATACAAACATCGGTGATTTCCTTACTGGACAAACTTGATTTGTATGAGATACATATAGTTAGTGTTCCCATTCTTTTTCTTGTTATTCAAACCAAAAATGTGACATTCAATTAAATATAAACAATGTTGTTGCAAAAACTAGTTCTATTGAATGACGAGCACATGCGTCTTAACTAGGCCGAGCCTGTATTTTAGACGTGTCTCTTCCAATGGCTTACCTAGCAACTGCTTAATTTATTTTATGATACACTAGTTTTCACTCGCGGCTTCGCCGTTTTCCCCGTTTCGGAGTAATTGGGAGGGGCAGTCTTATTTTCGCTGGTTGAGATGTAAGATTATGTGGAAAAAGGAAGTAGATCGATAGGTAATTAATGTTTTATATACAATCGATACGTAAATTTAAATCTATGGTCAGACTACTTTTGTATATTGGTTTGTTAAACCAATAAAGATATAAAACCAATAATACACTTTGTAAAAAAATACGGTTTTGGATACGACGAAAACGTTTTAATCATTTTAACATGTTACTAGTCGGCTATAAAAGTGCAATGTAAAAGTACGTTCGCAAATCCATTTTTTGACTGAGGCTTTGAACAACAACAACTTCAGTAGGTACATTTTGTGGCGCGAATTCCTGATTTTAATATTTTTCGACCATTTTTGAGACCGCTAAAAACCAATAGTATTAAATTTCAAGGAAATGAGATTCCATAATGACAATCTACTATTGGTTTTTAGCGGTCTCAAAAATGGTCGAAAAATATTAAAAGCCGGCAAAATCAGAAAACTACGTACCTCAAGAACAACCGCAAAAAAATGTTTAAATTAGGATATGGACAGTCAGAAGGAGGCTCCTCGCGGCCAATATACGCAGTCATTGCTCGGCCCTCAGCTCTAAATTATCCGTGACAATTTATTCGTGAGCACCGAGTTGCCTGGCTTAGCTTCACCAGAAATTGTGTGTCATAGACTCGAGAAGACTTCGAAAGAATTGTTCTTAGATGAGGAAGGATATTTCTGTATGGTAAAGACTGACTTCAATTGGTGTTACGAAGACGAGGAGAAAGCTGACATTACACCTTATTTTGGATCTCTATTATATTTTGGATAGGAATACATTTTGAACAAGGTTAGTCTTCATCGAAAAAGGTGCACTGACTGGACGCCGAAACATGCGCGAAATATTAAATTCGCTCTTGGCGAAAACTTAATAATTTGCGTGACATGTTCGCGCCCATCTGGAACTATATGATAGAGGTCGGAATTCGTTGTTTAGTTGGCCTGCTGGAAGTCCTGACCTCAATCTCATCGAGCGTGTCTGGGACGTTCTGAAGGACGAGTGAGATTAGTACAGTCTACTCCGACTCCGATCAGAGAGTTATATGATTACTGTGTAGTAGGAACGTATTTCATTTTGTTTTTTTTGCACAAGAGTTTGTAACAAAAGGTTACGGCTTTTTCTCTTTAATTTAAAATTATGCGTGTAATTTGTTTAATTCTATTTTAAGAAAACAAATATATATGTCTGTATTGTAAGAGATGTATGTTTATATTTACTTTGTCATTTTAATAGAATTGACGAATTCGTTTTTTAACGAAACGCGGCACCGTACGTATGTATGTATGTTTTTCATGAATATTGTTTTATAACTCAATAACGTTAAAACTGAATTCCTTTATTTAAACTGCTTTATATATAAAAATATTTGAGTAATATCACGTATTATTTATATAAATTTGTTTAGTAGTAGTTGTTGTTATTTACGTAGTAATATTTACATTAACGCTCACTTACTGTCATTCGCCCACTTCCCGATAACCAGAGTCCAAACCATTTGTACACATAGTGTTATTTCTCATCAAAATGTATAACATATTAATTTCTAATGTTTTCTGAAAATATAAATACGATTTGGACTAGTACTTTCATTGTTACGACTGGATTATCGTTATAGACCTGCCAACATAATTATGTCGGTTTTTTAGTTATATTATAAGATATTTAAATAAACGTATAAGAAAACAAGTGAGGCCCGCAGTTAAATATTTTATATAAGTAGAGTATGTACAGGCCGATGGATTATCGTGATTGCTTCATGAGTACCTAATTTACTTGATTCTTAATAACATTGTCGTTCAATGTTTTCATTTAAACTACTTAATCTTACTAATAATAAGCTAATTCAAATTAATGTATAACGTGCTCAATACTTTGATTATATTACGGTTAAAAAAGATTTCGTGCCCACACTCGAGTAGTAAGTAATTCGATACACATTAAAAAAAGGAAATAAATGTCCCTATTTTCAGGAAATGCACAAAAAGGTGAAAAATATCACATCTAGAAGGTTTATTACATGTCCTACATAATGGTTTGAATAAAAATTATTCTATTCTTAAAATGGCGAAAGTTTTCGAAAACGAATAACTATTAACCGTCTTATGTATATATATTAATATAAACTTTAACGGATGCGATTTGGAAAGTTTTATCAGAATTGCTTTAACTACTTGTCTCAAATTTCTTTTGATGATATACATTAAGAATTATGCAAAGCGAATTTATTTTTTCTTTATAACATACTTATGCTAATTTATAAAATGTATGTATTATACGTAATATGCCGAATGTTTTTTTGCTGCTAGTGCGATTTTACTTTGTTTTATATATAATGTATATAGCATCTAGTGACCTTGCGAAGTGTTTTTTATATAGTAATGTTACGTATCGTCTTCTGTTCATGTCAAAGTGAGGAAAGACAGTTACATATCACGAACATCTGTAACATTTGGGGGAGTGCCAATTTACAGAGAGGGTACAATTTGGAAATATACTGCAAATATAACATTTGAGTTTAGAACGAAATTATTTATGTCATGTTTGACATACCAGCATGAATTAAATAAGCACCCTTGAGCGGCATTTTATATTGTTAGCTAACATTTGAAACTTAATCGTGTTTTTATAAAATTAAATATAAATATGCTAGTTATAATTGTTTTGAAATATTTAAATATGGCGCGAGCGATTTGATATTATCTACAAATGAATTAAATTTTGAACTTCGCACATCGAAGCAACGGTTATAGTTTTTTCCGCTATGCCTAGCATTATAAAAATTATTGTATTACCCAATAGTTGCCTCTAGAGTCGCGATACGCGCCAGCGATTGTGGCACTGACCCTGTAGTAGTTCCGTACTGTTGCACAATGCACTTAATGTACTATTGTAATGCATAACAGTGTATATAGAGCTTGTTTTTGCAATTAGTTGGAGATGGTTCCGAGGAAGACTTTGATTGTTTCATGATTCGATTGTTGAAAATTCTTGATGAAAAACCATACAGCAATTTAATCACAATATGCATCACGCATACATAATAAGAACTTTGCGGAAATGATTACAACTTTTTGTAGACTGCGAATTCATACACTACTTATTTAATAGATATACTGTACTCATTACAGTAATATAATCATATGCATGTGTTCATGATAGGAAATATATTTAAATAAGAATATGTGCTCGCTTGGATTTAAAAATTTTTGGAACACTTTAGTGAACTTTATATAAATTCATATAAATTGCAGTACTGTTTTGTGGTTGTTCGCATTACCTTTTAATAATATAAAATTCTCGGTAGAGTAAAAACATCACATGAATATAATATGTGCTAATAATTTCAGGCTTGCATTGATGACAATTTGGAGATGGTGGAGTTTCTGGTTGAACACGGTGCCGATGTAAACCGCGGTGACAACGAGGGCTGGACCCCACTACATGCAACGGCTTCTTGTGGATTTCTTAGTATAGCCAGGTAACATAAAATTTATAATGAATAAATAATATGAACATATTACGATATACTCAAATATCTCTTTTTTATATTATTAAAATATCGCATTTCACATTTGAAACATATTGAACTGTTGTTGAATGTAGGAAATGTTGTTGTACTTGAGTCGCAAAGTTTGACTGTTGAAATTGTACATTGCTGTGAAATATAAATGACACGGCTTTCTGACGTAGTATTCAATAAACGAGAGTTGATAATTTATTAGTGCAAACAAGGGCTGAGTCATTCGACCCGGTTACGTTAGGGAGTTCCTGTGTTTCGGTCATCTATCTATTCATTTAATTTTGTTATTTGTTCACACACTGATGACATATTTGATGACAATCACACTCATTGTCATTATTCACATTATAGTGGGCATTTCCTTTTGTTTAAAACAACAAAGGCCTGAGAAAATAAAATTGCAAACTTTGAGTATATGATATGTTTTATTAAATAGTGTTAGTTTTATGAGGAAAAAATTTAAATTATCATATGCAACACTGTCTCTTGTGTTAGTTCAAATTCAAATAGTTTTTTAACAGCACAAATAATTAAGAAGTGTAATGATTGCTCCATCAGTCAAAGTCTAAAGTTCTCGAGAACTCAATAATGCAACTGATAAAAATAATAGGTATACAAGAACTATATCAGAAACATATGATCAAATGTGTATTCTATTAATTTATTCCTAATGCCCGGCCAATGTATATTTTTTTGTAAACAATTATCCGATAAGATTCGCACGCCTCCTTGTACGTTGATGGGCCTACGTCAGAAATCTTCACGCATGTCTTACCAAAAACTATACACAAAACAATCATATATACACAAAAAAGAAAGGTATATAGGAATTAATATCATAAAAATACTGAAAAATTAAGTTATTTTTTATGTGTTGATAACATTTTTGAAACATTTCACATTGATTTTAGGTATCTTCTTGAAAACGGTGCGGATATTGCCGCGGTGAATTACGATGGGGAACTGCCAGTCGATATCACTGAAAGCGATAAAATGGTGGAACTATTACAGAAAGTAATTGACGAAAAAGGTTGGTAAATATAAATATTGTACACAATCATGGTGAATTTATTGTTTTTTTACGAAGAATAACTGTATTTTCCAACGTTTTCACTGTGGTCAATTGTCTAACATAACAGATAATTTATTAAAAATATACATATACAATAACATGTACGACAATTGCTGTTAATAATCAATTGTTTTAGGTATTTATGGTTTGTCGAATTATGAAACTAAAATATAATCTTTATTATTACGCTCAAACGTTACTAATATTTTTTTTTTAAGAAAACTTTCTGTGTAATTTTGTACTCAATCACTAGGCAACTAAAAGTTTTTCTCCTCTGTCAACCCTTTTTTTATGTTGCCTGTCCGTTAGAGGGATAGAATTAAAAATATGTTCATTAGTTGATACGTCATTGAAAAACAATGTTAATGAGTAAAGCATCATATGACTGTATTAATTACTACAATTATATGTATTGGAAAATTTTTAATAATATGTAAAACGTAAATGAGACACGATGTCCGAAAAATATTAATATTGTAGTCTATGATATTTCACCTTGTTTAGATGTTTTCTGTTTACTACGTTTAAGTATAGAATATACTTCGTGAATTGAGTAAAATGTGAAATTGTATTGGTTTTAATTGTAATTGTTTTGAGTATAATATTGTAGTCTCATTCATCTCGATGTTTATTACTAGGTACTCGTATATATATGGTTATATATGGTATATATATGGTTAGGTATTTTTACTACAATTCCGTATTCTATACTAGACTAGCCTACATTACTTAAAAATATTCTTATTAATAAACCCTCTGTGGTAGTATTACTCTGTTTCTGAATGTATATCTGACAAAAATGCGTGAATGATTATTATATTTCGTGTAGGAACTGATTGTATGTGATTTAAAACATATTTGTATTTTTTTAAAGATTTTTTTTAAGAGATGAAATAGGACCACTGCATTTCTTCACTCAATTTCTAAACCGGCGAAAGCGCTTTACGATTCAAAAGTTACAATATTTTGATATAATAAATCTGTTGCTAAAAAGTACACTTAAACACATTGTGATACTCATTAAGTTTATATCGATGTAATTTGAAGTCTTAGTCAGTAAACTGATTAAAGTATCCTGGATCTTTTAAATAAATATTTTTTTATTTTTATTTAATATTAAAATTGGAACGATGTCGTTATTTTTTAATGTTATTCTATTATTTCAGGTATAGATTGTGAAAAGTCTCGCACCGCAGAAGTTGACACGTTGCTGAGTGACGCGAGGAACTGGGCTGCGAACGGTTACGTCGAAGTGAGAGACCCGAAGACAGGCGGGACTCCCTTACACGTTGCAGCAGCGAAGGGCTACATAGATGTAACTATCTCATACATTACATTGTTATTGTTTATTCTATACCTGCTCCTTATCGTTTTTGTGTATGGGACATGTTGGTAAGGCTATATACACAACGGTGTACTCCTTATCCAGTAATTCGACTGAATGATTTGATCGAAATTACTTTTTGATTTGTTATTTGTTAATAGGACAACTACCTCCATGAAAAATACATAATATACTAGTTTCCCTCAGTGGTTTCATGGTTATAAATTAAACAAAGTCTTATTAATCTCAAACAGACGTACCCATATCCATTTTTTAAATACATGTAATAATAATGTATTTTCAGTTTACTTTGTGACTCATGATGACTCTTCTTATTCGCAGTAGCGATACAGAAGTATTATTAAATTATTATTTTTTGTTATCAAGCAACACATATAACTCTATTTATTATTTCAACCTAGGTTGCACAAACTCTTCTAGAAGAATGCAATGTAGACCCAGATTGTGTTGACTATGAGGGCTGGACTCCTCTACACGCAGCAGCACTTTGGGGGAAAAAAGAAGCTGCCGCTCTACTCTTGAAGCATGGCGCTGACCCCAACTTGAAAAACTATTCGGTAATTCATATATTCACCATTAAATTATATCAAATGTTATTACAATATTCAGAAGTTAATGTATTATCATTCAAAATACTTTTTTAGATTATCTAAATCAAATTCAATCAATTTATATTTAAAGTAACATTTTTTATTTCTTTGTACTACGATGAAAAATATAAATATATCAAGATTTTTTATTTTAATTGACAATATACGAAAGTATGCGTCAATGAAACGCACTTGCTTTAAACATACTCGGTTGTGTCAATGTTTCAAACTCCTGAAATTTGTATTGCGATATATGGCCGAGCCGAGGGTCTCAAATTCAGGTTTATATGTAGCAGAGGTACACCACAAGTGACTGCATCACAATGTTATGATCCATACATGAACAGACCTGAGCTTGGTATAATGTGTAAAATATAACTCCACTTTGTATTGGGTTGTGTTTTAGCAGTGACTTTAGCCTTTATCTCGATAGATCTTCCAAAGGTAACAATGGATGAAATAGTTATAACTACCAGTAGTGTATGTCAGCACGCTTATTGGCTTACACTAGGAGATCTGTGTAATGGTTTTGATGATCAGACAGGAGATTGTTGTTTTCTAGGTAAGCCGAGAGCTTATAGTTTAATCCACGCTCTGTGCTCTTGTTGAGCAAGGAGGAAATTGGATATTGGTAAGCTGTCAAGAGTTTTTGATATAGTCAGGTTGAAGAGAAAGGAGGAAAAAATTGAGACAACTCAGAAGAGAAATTCTTCAAATCTATTAAGGGTTACTGGGGCCTATTGGCATTCAAGGCGCGAAGTTTTAATAACCTTTTGATGAATGTGAATCTCTGGCGTAATAGAGTCGCAAGGTGGTATGGTAGGTGGACTATTTTTTCCCAAATCGAGAAAGTAAGTCATTACATACTGAGATATCAGAAGATTTCGCTTTCTAAACGCTGAGAAACCCAGTGATGGATCGTAAAAGTTCGTTTGATCCTATTTCACTAGGGACAAAAAGGATTTACTATCACTGCCGTGAGACAACCCGATGCTCATGCAGTCAAAACAAACTTGCTTGAGCACCCGTCTATTTGACTTGGCAGCAACATTAAATGCATATAGATGATTATGCTTCAGATAGAACGCTTGTTACGCATGTAATCTGACAGAATTACAAAATAAACAATATATTGCACCACATATTCTCTGTTTTACTTAGGGTTGACTGGAAGGGAAAATAAATAAAAACAAAAGGTGCAGCCTCTTAGTCTTTAGATGGTAGACAGCTAGGAGATTTAAGTGCAGTCTTCGAATGATTGAGAGGTGCACTTTAAGCAATTTGGCACTGTAAGTGTGCCTGCACGGTGAAAAATAGCCACGGGTTTACTGGAAATAACGTATTTTTCGATTAGTACCATCCAGGGGAATTTGAGAGTGCCGTGGAGCAAAACGTAATACAGTAAAGCCATCGGACGCAAGTAATTCCAAACGGCAAAAAATATACATAGATATGTTTTTAATAGCAAAATTTGATTTATACAATTGAATTTTGTACTATTACTTATTAACTCTAAGGTACTATTTTTAATTTGCAGGGTCAAACATGCATGGACCTGGTCGACCCGAGCATATCTACGTGGTTAGCTGAAGCGTCCCTGAAAGCGCCGCGGCGTGTCAACAACAATAACAATAACAACAACAAGCGCAAACGGAGTCCAACGCGTCGCGATGTTAAGCGAGTCGAACTGCAGATCACTGGACAAACAGACAGTGTTATTAATGGTTAATTCTATATCAATTATGAATTTCTAATCATTCGTTTGCTATATCACATGTCTGTCTTGATGTTGACTGTTTTCAACCAATCTGGCTAGTCTATGTATACATGTGCAATCAACTCCAGTCACCCCAGTTTCATTATCCTTGTAACTGTTTTGATGTATGATTTTTTTAAATAATTGAAATTACCGTTAACAATATTGTGCTTCTGTCAAAATTTTGGCCAACTCGACCAATTTCAAGGACTAGTTCAGCGGGAAGTTTTATCGTTCACAAATGTGCGTAAATGCAAGTGTACTCTATATTCATTCAATCTCTTAATTCGATAGGACGGGAGATAATTCATGGACAGAGTTAACAGTTAACTTCTAGCTTCCTAACTCGATTGAAAATTCTAACGGTTCGTTAGCTGATTGCTACACATAAATAAAGGACTTATCTATTTGTTTCTTATATAAAAATATAATATAGGTATATTAACAGAGAAGCCGCCCGCTGCGCCAGAGATTATCCCAAAAATCTCAGATGGCAAGCCGCCAAAAGGTCGTGCGCCGTCCCCCGAGGCTACGGAACCTGTCACCGACAATGCATCTATGGATGAAGCGCCTTCTTGGAGAAGATCAGCCTCTTTCAGAAACAGACAGCAAGATAATACTCGTAAGTAATGTGATTGTTTATATATTTTTTATATTTTAACAAGTTAGTAGATAGACATTCGTTTTTTTACCAACATGTATTATTTTAATAACTGGACAAAACAAAAATCATATCCAGTCAGAGATAAAGCTACAATCGGAAGTATGTCTTCCTCCTAGTGGGTCTAGTGACTGCCTAATAGTGGGTCAATAACTCTATAATATTGAGCCTCATATGTTACTTATCAGTGGAGAGTATTCTGTAGAATCTGTGTCGATTACTGTATATATATATATATATATATATATATATATAAATAGATTATAATAATAATAGATATTTGTTATTTATGAGAATGGTCATATATAGACATTAACAGAATTAAAATAAAATAATTATTAATTTATTAATTTATTATATTACAGGAGACAATAAACCTGCTAACAATAATGTGGATAATGATACAATACTGAGGAGGACTCACAGCTTCGAAAATGATAAGACGTGAGTTTATTCGCATATTCTGTAAAAATTATGCTTATTTTTCTTCATTTAAATTTCTCGAAGGATCTAGATCTTTTTTATGTATTTTTGTGCACTAAAATTTCATCTAAATCACAGTCATTCAATGCTTAATTGTTTACTTTATTAGACATCTTCTTAAGTTTCCGATTTTTAATTTCCATTTATGAGTTTGTGAATAACTGCTTGAGCTAAGCAATTCTTTTTCATTTTAATATCTCAAAAGATTTGATAGTTAATCTTAATAAAAATTAATTAAATGAATAATAGTTTGAAATAAAGTCATGTAATTTATTGTTGCCTATTAAATTAACTTGGCCACTGAGGCAGATGACAAAACATACATAACAATGGCATTGTACAGGAAGCAATAATAATAGAGACATATTTCAAGTCAACTATTAAAATTGTTAATAAATATTTATAATTTTTTTAAATAAAATTAGAATAGTGTTGACGGAATAATTTAAAATAATAAAGATTTAACTTGTGATTATTATAGTAAGAGATAATTGTATTATAAATTGCATTTTGTCCGGTGTGAAATAACAGTTTTGTCAGTTCTGCGGTTACTTTAAGTTCAATAACTTTTGAGCGGTGGCCTCTTATGACATATTTGGTGTGATAAGTTGAAAGCATTGGGATTAAATCTCAAAAGTATACTCTGAATTTTTAAAATTTCAAATTCACAATGGATAGAATTCCTTAACAATATAGACTACTCAATTATAATGGGGATGCCCCTCGTAAACGAATATCATATTTTATTGCAATCTTAGATTGGAAACACTGATTTACAAAAAAAAAAAATCGTATTTAATTGTCTATTATTATTTTAGTCGCATATATCAATAACGTTACAACGTACGAGTATAGATGTCAACATCACTCATACCATAAAAGTAATCCATAACTCTTGAGATCGCATACAATCATTCACTCTTCTCAGCACGTCACGTTGACATTTCTATGTGTCTGTACATAAGTTCAGTAGCATGCTTGTGTGTGTCTGTGAACAGTTTCTATCAGCGATATCGAGACGTGACGGCGCGTATAAAGGCCTCGTCGTGTCCCTCTATACCGCCGCTGCCGCAGTCAACGTTGGCTTCAATCGAGCTAAGGAAAAAAAATCAGGAGGCTACTAACAATGCGACAGAGAGTACTAACGAAGATGTTCAGACCAGGTGCTGCGACATTAAGTTTACGTTGGTTTCGGATTTGGTTAATCTTGAAAATATATTAGGAGTCACGTTGCAATTGATAAAACATCCATGTCTTGTGTGAGTTTAATGTTCTCCTACGGCTCAACTAGCAAAAGTATATTGAAATATAGGTTTATAAAGTTGCAACATTTTTAGCATATTTTAATTTGCGTATTCATCCACAAATTTTGCCATGCCATATATACCAAAACACAACTTATCTTATTATTTCTTTTAGAAAATATTATTATTTTATCTTTTGTTTTTGCGTTACACGATATTAAGATGTATTTCATATCAATAAAAGCCATTTACTTAGTCTCTATAAGCGATATACTTAATGGTTACAATGTAAAGTTTAAAAGAAAATAAATTTTCATTATCCAAATTGGAAACCAATCAGAATTAACATTTTAACCCATCTGTTTTAATTTTCTTAATAAAACATCATTTTTTACAAATATCCTAATACATTTTGTTCTCGATGACGATAATCAATAGCTTCTTAGCCAGCAGTGTTGCAGTTATAATAAATATTATCAGAAATTATTTGACGATACCTAATGAAATATTGTTCGATAGCATATAATTGAAACAGATTTTATTCTTTATATATAGAATCAGTTCATCTGAAAGAAGGGAACGGGATGCTAATACGTGGAACATTCCATCTACCACCAGCGCCACAGCAAACACAACCAACTCAACAACCACGCAAACTATTAGAAGGTACCTAATTTTATATTTGCTTGCTATCTATTTATGAATACCGAAGTAATTATTAAACATTGTAGGACTTTTTTCTTTTTCCATGACTTTTTTGAAGATTTAATCAATATTCCAATGGCAAGAACAAAGCTTAAATATACCATACGATTTGTTACTAACCTCGCTACATTATGCACTACGTAAAGTTTTTGATTAAAATGTTTACAATATATATTTATTATAGAATAGGTAGACGGACGAGCATAGGGCCGTAGACATTGGCACTGTAAGAAATGTTAACCACCCTTGTGCCCATAATTACACTGGCTCACTCACCCTTCAAACCGGAACACAAAAATACCAAGTACTGCTGTTTTGCGGTAGAATATCTCATATAGTGAATATCTATATCATGAGTGGGTGTTACCTATCCAGACGATCTTGCACAAAGCCCTCCCATCAGTTTAAAATACAAAACTATACCACTCACCGCTATTCTCTTTAATTTCACTTCCAAAGATTGGATAACAACTTCGCCTGTAATGGTAGATCTATGATAATAATAATTATTATTACTCATTGGTCGAGCTCTAATGAGCTCGAGTCGAGTCGAGTCGATTCAAGGTCAGACTTGTTTATGTATATTCACTCTTCCTGTCATTGTAATCGGCTATAGGTGAAGGCTTTCACTCGATGGTAGGGCATTGTGTTGATAAACCTGCGACTCGTCAATCATTTTACCGTTAAATATAAATACAATTTATATATACAGCCGCGTTTGAATGGAGTGAATCAGTTCAACTACAATCACAAGGGATGTAATATCTTATTATTGATCAGATGGTTGGCGGCGCAATGACGGTACATATAGCTTATTCCAACCACAACAGGAATAAACCCGAATGAACAACTTTGACGCCGAATTAATGCGATGTCATTGGTCATCGATATCAATTGACGCGATATCATTGGCCGAGATCTTGAATAACCTGTGATATTAACTATGGACACGCGAAAAGACGGCGTTTTCAATGTCCGCGAAGTTCTAATCGGAACTTCGAAAGTTAATTAATGTGGTTATAACTAGTTAATTCGAATAGTTTTGTATTATAAATAAGACTAAATTAAATGTTTATAGTGCATCATACAGCAGAACGATTAGAAAATCACATGTAATTTATAAATCTACGGTGTGTTTACCTTTATTCCTACTCCGATAAGGTATAGAGTTCTTTATATTTCTTGCACTGCCAATGTAAATGGATAAAGGCCACTTATAATTAGGTAACAAATGGGCTCGTTTTCTTATTAAAATTAATATAAATAAAATTTATTACAGTAACTAGCCTGGCTGGATTAATTTCACTTAACAGTAATTCTTATCGTTTTTGACGTAAGAAAGATTATTATTATTAAATTAAACAATTTTATTTTTTTCAGTTTAAGACTCTTTGTAACATGTAACATTTAAATATGGAATAATTCATTTCAATTATTAAGAGTTGTCTATGGGTCGATTGTTTAATAGCCTGTTAACTTTTTAACGTGTTTTGTATATATAATTATTCTAAACGAATTTTATTAACACCAACAATTCCGATGACAGTTAATCGGCAATTTTGAAATCGGTCCTGATTGTAATAAAAAATAAAATATAATTATATTGCTGTATGTTTTTTTATAAAGTTTAATGAATATTTTTGGTGAAGGGGAATTGGTTGGTAACATAGTACACGCTTGATAATATATTGAGATAAGTATCTTACGATATACGTATTTACATGATTTGAAGATGTAGGCTGTAGTATAAAAACTATTTAACAATAACCCCTAATAAATTGTATTGGTATTCGATTATTTAGATATTTAAATAAATTAATTAATCCTTACAGCCGAGTTCGAAGTACGGGTCTAATAAACTAGAGCTATTGCTGTCATTGTCATTAATAATATTAATAATCGTGGAAGTGACTGATAGTAATTAAAATATACAAGGTCACATTATATTATAAAGCGTGTCATAGATGTGATATTATGCGTTAACGTAGCAGTTACACTGTAGTGAACGAGGTGTGTTTTATTATTAATTAGTTGTTGTGTATACAACAGCTCCTCGGAGAGCGTAGAGTCGAACAGTAGCAATTCAACACCGAGCTCAACAACGCCCACCAAACTGTCGCCTGGAAACATATTCAAGAATTTCTTCAAGTACCAACGATCTTGTAGCTTGATTAGATTGTTATTCGGGCAAGGGATTACTTACAGTACTTAAGTAATATTATTTGAAATTTTAATAAGTGATAAGAGTTAATTGTAAAAAAAAAGGAAGGTAATACTATCGAGATTAAGTAACTACTTCAAAGTGTTTATGTGAACTGAATAATATCTTGTCCGAATAAACATGTTTGTGTGTGGATTTAATTTTTATAGCGCTTCGTCTATTAGCCTGCTCGAACGATTTATTTGCGGATTATAGAATATTATATATTGTTTATCGCGCATGAATGTGAAAAACAAATTTACATTTCGTTTTTAAAGTATATGTATGTAATAATATGTTTTTGATCTTTTTTCTCATTATGTTTTTGCATGTTTTAATACTATATAGTAGAAATTTTTGGTAACCGTAGATGAAGTTCGCTTTTATGTATTTTAACCGTCTATTGGAAGTGGCGAGTCTGTGACAGATTAATGCGATTATAGGTCGTTTGTGCCTCCGGTGCGAGATGAGGAGAGCGAGACGCAGAGGAAAGCTCACGCGAAAAGGGTCCGCGAAACGCGACGTTCGACGCAAGGGGTGACACTCGACGAGATTAAATCAGCTGAGCAGTTAGTTAAGAAGAAGGCGGGGAACGGAACGACGGAGTCGTCGTCGCCAGCTAGCATTAAGAAGACGGAGGATATTACATCCATTAATACGGACACCACTGCAGTATGTATTTTGTGTTGATTAATCTTTCAAGGGGTGAAGTATAAATTATTGGGTACAACTTAAAGTATAGGCGAAAAAATTAAAAAAAAAAATTGCATCTTTTTTTTTTTTTTTGTAAATAATATGTAACAATGTACATAAGTTTTTCTGAAGTATTTCATTTAGGAATTTGTAAAGTTTAGCAGATCGAACTAAGACATCGAATTTCATGTTTTGCTCGTCACATTTTATGTAATCATATTATACAATGAACTAAAATGTTTACCCAAAACATGAAGTACTGATATGTTTGATTTGTCTAAGTATACTCGACACCTGTACATAGATTGCGTTTGTATTATACAGTAACTTGCTCCACGTAGTTCACTACTCTCCAACGGTTGTACCGTGAGCGGGCTGTTCTAAGACAAGATCGGACAGCCAGAAGATATTAAACATGCACAATTTTAAAACATCGGTTTATCTTATGTTATTACAGTGCAAACTACATCTAAAAAATCTTGTTAAGTGGCAAAGTATCCAACGGTTATTTGAAGTAAAATTTAAAAATACGGACCGTTTGAGGGTAGTTTTTATTCAACTCAAGTGGCCCATACTTGTTCATGTGTGATAATAATACGAACATCAACGTACCACTGTTTCCTCAATAATATAATACATATTATTAAAAACTACATTAAATACATCATATTGTACACATTTACATAAATAATTTAAAATAATAAATCAAATGCTATGACTTTATAATTTCATTTACTGTCGAATTGATGTAGAAAGGAATATATTTAATTCTGTCAACATTAACCTCGTATGTTTCGCGTCGTTTTACGGTATGGGTATCGTAGGCTCGCAGCGCTGTGGGCGGCGGGGACGTCGCGGTGACGTTAGCGCTGGCGTGCGCGACCGCGACAGCGACCGCTACCATCGCGGCCATCAGTGAGAGACGCCCTTCGTGGCGGCTGCGGCTCGACCCCACTAATAAGGTCTTAAAGGCCCCACGATAAGATCACACACGATTATCAATTGCTGTTCTCTGATATGCAAATCAAATTCATATTTTTGACATAAAGCATTTTTTTTTAAAAACTTTTAAGATAAATTAAATATTAAAGATAAATTTATTGCGTACCAATCGCATTTGCGTTGTCTTTGTATCATTTAAATTTTTAGTGATTTTTGTCTGAATTAAAATTGATAAGGGACTCGTTATATAAAAATTAAAATTAAAAAAATATATATATTAAAAAATAGTAGTGAAATATGAATACATTACTATATAATCTTATGAATTTCAAATGAAAACAGTGAAACAATTGATAGTCGTGTTTCCGCCTCACGGGTCCTAAATCATTCGGAACTCGCGCATGGTGTGAAAATGATGCAGGGCATTACAAAATTGATGTTGTCCACGTTCGGCTCTCGGTGTTACACCATTCACTTATAGAGTTTTGAATGTCGAATCATAGCAATAGCAAAAATGAAAACATATAAAAACACTATTAAAAATAAACGTTTAAAATAGTTGTCAGAAATCGGTTATAATTCAACATTCGAAACGTATCTTGTTAATGCAAAGCGTATCCACGTACTATATTGTACTTTCATTTACATTATATTTTTCATTGTTTGTCAGTCCAGCATGAATCGTTCTTTTTTTTTTATTTAGCGTTATTTTATTTGAGCATCATTTGTATTTATTGGATTTGCAAAAATGGTTTTAAATTTTTTAAATAAATATCGATATAGTTATTTAAAAAAAAAAAAGTTCCGATAATAATTTTTCTAAAACCAATTATGTAAAATTTCTTCGATGCTATAATTTAATTTTAACAAGTAATCACTATTTTCTAAAATTTCTTCATTAGTTTGTCTATTCGTCCGTGCCCGCTTGCACGTTGAGAATAAATTTATTAAATTCACGATTGTGTAGCATGTAATTGTGTGTGCTTAATTGTATGTATGTGTGCTTTAAATGTGTGTGATAAATAGAATTATCTTCCGCTAGTAGTTCTCCGACTAAATGGATGAATAACTGATATGTTTTGTGCGCTGCAAATATGTTTAAGGAAACACAACGAAACATAACTGACTGGTGACTGAATATATTTCATGTCGAGGGAAAGGGTAGCCTAGCCTTGTCTTGATTTGTATAGATTAGAGTTTACAAAAATTATAAAAATGGGCGTGAAAACTTAAGACTGCTCGTTTTCATTCATCAAAAACTGCTAATATTTCATGTTGGGATAGTTATTTTGATGAATTATCTCGTTATTAGCATTCTTATAAGTAAACGATGTACGGTTCTCGTAACAGTTCGAGCTGGAGGACGCCGGACGGTCGTCACCGCGAACGACGGCGCCCGCTGCGGAGGCGACGGTTACGTTGCCACTGCGTCGTCCGCCAACAGCCTTTACCGTCGGCACTACCGCCACCACCACGACCACTACCAACTCCAACACAAACTCGCCAACTAAAGAAGATAGTCGGGCCGGTGTGTATATATTTATTTATATTTTAACTTATAAACTTTGTCATCGATATTTTGTCACTAATTACTAAATAAAGTCACTTTTACATTCTTTATATATTTTTTTATATACTAACAAAAGCTTATTTTAAATATAAGTTAGGTTTCATGATACATTTGTTTGTTTAGGGGAAGAAGAGAAGGAACGCGAAAGCAGTTCAGAGAGTAAGTCATCGTCATCGCCGGCGAGCACGCAGGCGGCGCTAAACGTGATCCAGCGCAGGCGACGGCCGAAGCGACGTTCCACCGGAGTCGGCCATGTCGACATGGACGTGAGTAGTCGAAAAGTTTTCAATTAAACTACATAATTTGGGCATGTGTAGCGCCCGTCAATAAATATTGCACATCGACCCTTGAAAAGACTTAAAGCCAATCGACTAATTTCTGCATGGTAGAGTGTTATCTCTGTCGCACAAAATCTAACAGTCCGGTATCTATTGGGAGTTGTTAAAACAATTATGAGTTTCCGAGTAATTGAATAAAATACACCAATTTTTCATACAACATGTATATAATGCAAATTTAGCATTGTTTTAAATTAATTACACAGTAGACACTATATACCATATTTATCGAGTGGATATTTGTAAGATTCTGTCGTTTTATTTTAGTGTCCAATAATATATTTCTTACATAATTTACTTCTGGGATAAAAAAATAGTGTTCTCTACGTTTAATTTTATTATAATATATGGTTATTTATTCACGAAAACCTCTTAAAAACTACCCATATGACGATAATAAAACCCATTAAAAATACACAGATCATAATTGACGAACCATTATCGTTGATATTTCTAACGGTATTTAATTAAAGGTACGTTTTTAGCAGATTTTGTAGCCCTCTTCAATTTCCCTTTGTCGTAACATAATTATATTGCGTTTCATAAATATAATAATTAAAATTTTCAACAGTGTTCAAAACTATCAAAAGAGTTAAAGGTAATTTAATTGATGCGTCACAGTATAGATATACTTGGCATGCGCCCTAGAAGGATCTGTTCGTGTATCATAATTGTCAAGTTTCCTTACATAGTTTCGGGAAAATAGTCGTGACTCAGTGCGTAGGTAGAGATAACGTAGGAACTCGAAAATTTGATTATACCGGCGGATGTGGCGAAATCATATTCGAATTCTTATGGACTGAAATTATGATTATGTTATTCTAAACGTAAAGGATATTAATTATTAATAACGTTTAGTAAGTAATTTATAATTGGTAGACACTGATCTTAAATAATATCTTTATATGAGTAAGTAACGAATAATATTTTATATTGTCTCCCATATTCCATTAGCTTGGGTCAGTTGCTAATGGTACCATTATAATTTTAGGATATTGTTAATGACCGTGGCGGGGGCGGTGAAGGTGACGGGGACTCAGAAAATGTTCAGGTGAGTGCTGAATAAATATTTCAATTTCGACTATTGTAAATTTACACACACTTCAACGATAAATCAATCTGTGAACTTGGATATTACCCGGACAGGTCAACATTTGTTTTTGTTAAAATAATTATATAGAATAGACATGTTAGTATCGAAAGACGATGCTAGAGTTCCAGAGACCACTTGGATGGTGTCGACATGACCACTTCTCTCACCAACGACCATCCCTTCCATCGCCAATGCGCCACCAATTATGTCACTTGTGCCTGGAACACAACAATACTAAGTATTGCCGTTTGGAAGTAGAATATGTGTTGAGAGCACAAAGTCTTACCATCACGTAAAAATTATTCAAATTCGATAAATATGAAACGAAGATTCTGTTCATATAATATGAATTCCATAACACGATAGAATAATTTTAAAAAAAAACGAATGTTATGTATTGTTCGAATGTTGTATTTCTGAAAATAAGAGTAGTAGATTCGAATTCGACTTTATTTTAAAAGGTTTTTTTTAATAGTAGTTTATAATTTTTTACTTAAATTTTAATTAATTATTATTGCTAAAAAAAATTGCAATATGTGAAACGTATCCACGGTTAACGCTAAAATCGATAAAAAGCTGTTAAACTTTTCAGGCAGACCAGAGATGATTATTTAATTGTGGTGATCACAAAATATTGCAATTCTTACTTTACATACTTTATTAATAAATATCCTTTACGATGTTAGAACGCTTGTCTAGAAACGCTAATTAAATTCAAATATAGAGGTATTAAACAATACGTGAAACGATATATTTTTTAAAGGCCTGGTCACATCTATTTTTAATTTTCTCTCTAAAAATAATACGCCAAATATGCGTGAAATATTTAATTCAAAATCTCAATATACTTTCAATTGATTACTCTTGCAATTATAAATTAGCGCCTTGATGTGAGTAATCCATTTTAATACAGTTGATAGCAGAATAAATCTTTATGAAAAAGGGTTTTCAAAATAAAACAGTACCATCAATTAAAATGTCCATTTGTCTGCCACTTTAATGTTTTGTAAACTTTAATATAAAACGAAATTGTATTTTGTTTTGTAAAAAGAACGAAGAGCCTTGTTTACGCAAATAAAATTAATAATTATATTGCTATCAAAGACTAATTAAATATTTTAATAAAATAATGATTGAATCGTAGAAATTACTTAAGTCATTTTGACGTAATCAAAATGTGGTAACTATTTGACACAGTTGTAATAGTTTTCCTCATCGGTCTATTGGCTTCCGTTTTAAATCCCGTCGGGTTAAAAAAAGTTATTGTGTTTTTCGACAAGAAATTCTCCGTAGCAGCCCAATGTTGGGCAGTTGGGGGCACTCACGCGTCTCGGAAGGCACGGTAAGCCGTGGATTCTGCGACTAACCTCTCTCCGGTCTTAATGGAATGCTGAACCATCCGACAAACAAATATCAAAATCTAGATAATTCCTTACAACATTATAACTATGAAATTTTGTTTGTTATTTAATTATTATTTTATTTGTATCATAAATTGCTTTTAATTGCATTTACATATCTTATATTTTCTAACTTCCGAAACAATAAAAATACACCTGATGATTTACTTTTATAATTATGAATAAATCAAATGTTCCTGGAACCAAGATATTACGTATGCACCAATTTAGCCACAAGTAGTGATTGCCGCATTGACGTAAGCAAACAAAAGAGCGGAGTATTTTCGGCCGTTACGCTGTGCACGACGAAGACGTTTGACCAAGATACATTAGGTATACACTATTTTTTACCACTCTAATAGATAGAGTAAAAGAGACGGTAAATATAGTAATTTTGTGTATCTCTATAAACTCTACAATACGCTTCACGTTATGAATAAACAGTTTAAAATTTGAGTTTTTTCTTAATATTTGATTATCTTCTCCGTAACGAACCATAATGAAGACCAAAGCTGACATTCAAAACAAAAAATAAATTGCTACACCACATTTGCATACAAATTATAATAATTTTACTTAAAATTACTCTCTTCTGAATATGAAAAAAAATTATTAAAGCGAATGTCGCGTCGAAAAATTGGATTGAATCCAGTCGTCGCGGAGTTTTATAAATGTCCCTTGAATAAGGACGCGGTTGTCGTTAGTATTCCTCTTTGACACATTCAGCATCATTGTTACTGCACACGTGTGTTTCTCTAAATAGCAATAGCATAGTCGAAATATAGAGCTTGCCACACTTACCTCGAACGCGTCGAAATTCGATAATATTAACACGTTTAATGTATTATGAGTTAATGTTTCATCGTAATAACAATATGCTAAAACTAGATTGTATATTTAACTAAAATTTAAACTCAGTCGGTGTTCTGGTATACATCTACTCCCGTTCGCCAGAAAAACATTATGTTATTCTAACTTTTCGAACCTTTGAAGACCGTTATGTATTAAACTAAATGTAAATTAAATCTTTGAAATGAATTACCTGAATTGTAATGTGTTTTATGTAAACTAAAAATGTACTTTCTGTTAGTAACGGCTTGTCTTTCTAGCTGTACGATATCAAAAGACGGTTTGTATGAAAGATTTGAAACTGATACGCATTTTCTTTTTTTTTTTTTTCTGCAAAATCTTACGAATGAAAGAAAATTATTCCTGCTTTTTTCATACGTTCATAGTAAATATTAAAATACTGAAATAATTATATTTTCATCCTTAAATAATTGAATTGATTAATACAATGTTGTCTTTTATAATATAAGAAAGGTCCGTTCACATAATAAAATATTAAAGATGCCACTTCGACGCTTTACAGACACTGGGAACAATAAAATAATCATCGCAGTAATAAATAAAAAGAGATTTATCGACACAGACAAGTTGACGAATAGGTTTTTGTAATTCACAGCGGCGATAAATTATAATAGTATTATTTATACGTGTCGTTACACCGACGTGTGAAGAAAGAAGCTGCTTTCATTTTATCAAATCACTTTTTTTTTAATTTCGAATTTTAAATCAATACTTCGTTTATTGTCATTCGTCATTTTTCCCTAAATATTTTTACTCTACTTCGACGGCAAGTTTACGTTTAGATTTGATCTATTCGCGCTTATTTAGAGCTCAACATACTCTTTTACCAGTGAAAGGGCTTTCTGCAGGTCTGATTGGATGAGTACCACACAGTCACCAGTTACGACAAACAGCAATACTTTGTTTGTCTAAATACGAAGGGATAACACATCTATTGGCTAGGCTGGCTGCCTTCTCAAAATAGCATAAATCACACTTACTTTTTCTTGTTTTGTTTGAAATTCTGAAAGTATTGGTCAAAAATAGCAAGACGGTTGTCTTTTTTTTAATATATTTTTTTATATATATATCTGAATGCTTATAAAAGAGTAAACAAAAATAAATATATATAATGATGACTAAGCCTCTCAAGTGGTCTTAATTGAATCGATGTCAAAATTTATTTATATCGTTCATTCTGGTTGGTATACGTTTTCCATGACCGCTAACCGCAACCTTATTTCTTAACTAACAATATAATAATAAAATAATTGATAATATTGATTATAGGTAATAATGATTCAGATGTTTTACAAACCACACTCTTATACAACCGGTTATTATATTTTCACATACGTTAGAAATTTGATACAAGTTTAAGACGAGTTGAATTTTAACGTATTCTATAATTTATTAAAATTATTTCGTACAAGAAATAAGTTGTTCATTTGGCTTTCCTCCTATATCACCACATTACTCGTATGTTAATCTCATCGTATTATTACCATCATAAACAGTTATTTTTGGTATTAGTTTTATCGGTATATATATTTTATAAACACCATTATTAGCTTACCTATCTCAGAGTGTAGATATAAAATAAGTTTTTTAGCTTGATATGGTTTATTTTATATTAATAATAATAATGTCCTCCTGACCGATTTCGGTCACGGCGGCCAATCTCAAGAGATATTAGCCAACTGCGCAGGAGATATTATAGTGCACAAGTGTGTGCGCAAACACAGGTGCAGTCTCTTTTCCTTAGCTCTCATAATCAGATGGGACGGCAATCCGGCACGACCGGAAAGAGTTCAGACGCAGGACCAACGGCTTAACGTGCTTTCCGAGGCACGGGAGTGTACACACTTCCAACTTCCAGACTCCGGGCTGCTACTGAGAATTTTCTGACAGAAAACCCCAATAACTATTTATTGGCCCGTCCTGGGAATCGAACCCAGGACCAACGAGTCTGCGGCCTTATATCTAGCCACTAGACCAACGAGGCAGTCAATATATTATGTATCTATTTATATTATATATATATTTATATTATATATATATTTATATTATGTATATATTTATATTATATATATATTTATATTATATATACAGGCTGTAACAAAATTCGTGTCCGACCCGTGAAGTGGTTATTAGGTATCGTGTGTCGGTTCTATTTATGTAATAATTTTTAAAATACTAAGCAAAAAAATTACTTTAAAAAAATATATTAATTGTGTTTAACGACACTGTTGGTGGTAAAACCGTGGACTATTGAGGTCATGACCTCGTGTCTTAGCTACCCGATAGGTAAGAGCTATCGAGCTCTATTGCCCGCACCTGTGTCGCCAAGTAATTTTCGTCATTTAATTTAAAAAAAAAAATTCTGGATAAATTTTTTGCAAAACAGTTCTTGATTAATTTACCTTTATTTATTACGCTATTCTACTTAACTAGTTATAACCACATTAATTTAACTTTCGAAGTTCCGGTTACAACTTCGCAGACATTGAAAACGCAATTTTTTCGTGTATCCATAGTGTTATTCAAGGTTCATTTCAAAGGTTATTCAAGATCTCGACTAATGATATCGCGTCAATTGATATGGGTGACCAATAGTATCGGTGTCAAACTTGTTTATTTGGGTTTACCTCTCTTGTGGAGGAATAGGCTATAAATTATACATTTTTAAATTAATATTTTAGACATGGGAAGCGTTGTATTTAACATTTGCATTTCATCTGGCTGTATTCCTTTAACTAAGTGTGAATATTTTAATATAAGTCTAAAATCCTCGGGATGAGGCTTAATAAACGTCTCGTTTGAAATACCTAACGATATATTTAACGTATAGGTAGGTTGATGCTTGTGGTTTTCGGCTCAGCGAAGATCTGATACACCGTACATACAACGCGTTTAAATAGTTTGATGAGATTTATATTTTAGGGCAGTTAATTAAACTCAATTTGGAAGAAAGGCTTGTATGTTACCTTACTTTGGCTTGTTAAAAGTTATAACATAGTCGGTATTAATATCAGATTGAGTGTAGGCATACTACAATGTCCATGACGTATTTATTTATGTATAAATTTATTAATTACGTATTTATTTCTGTATATAATAAAAATGGGTTTATTATTTGGTTCCGCTATAACGAACGGTTTTTATTATGTTCAGTTGTAAAAAAAATGTCTAGCACGATGAAAGCAAGTTTCCTTGTCGCCCACGCGAACTGTTATGTGCCACTGTGTGTCACACCAATATTATAAAAAAATGTTATTAGAGTATGATTTAGGTACTGTTTTGTTCAAGAAGTAATGAAGAATCTGATCAAAACGATGTCAAATTTATAATATACTTGTAATAGTTTTTCAAGCAGTGTTCATATTTTCGACAAATTATATTGTATGCACAATATTGTGGAACATGAAAACGCGAACAATTTTATTATCAAATTGTATTAAATATAACAGTGTTCAATGCTGTTTATTCTTTTTGTATATAAGGTCAATCAAGTAACTTTTACCTTAGATCTAATGAAATCGTCAAAATATGTTAAAAAGAAAGATAAAAAGCAATCATAAATACTAACACACACAGAAGCCGTAGTTAACTTAAAAAAGAATCTGCCTTATTTAATTCATTTGAGTTCACATTCTGCTCGTAAATTTGTTAAAAACGGTGTTATAATTTTATAGTCGGAACTTTTAGTTCTACTCTACTCCATTTCTTTTGACTGACTGTTTAATCGATGCTTCGCAGTTCGTACTAAAATAAAGTCTTTTGTAAGATCGTTTCACAACTATTTCGAATGCAACGTTGAAAATTCCAGTCAGCCACATTAAGAGCTAAGTTAGTATTTGGGTCAACGGAATTCTAAACCAGAGCTTCGTAAACTTGAAAATAGATTTTTATTTCAGTTCGGTTAAAGGTTCCTTTTATCGGTATTTAAATATTTTTCAAGAATGAATATTATATGTTGTAAATGATTTTGTTGTTATATTTTTAAAAAATTCAAAGATAATACATAATAATTTTTATTTTTTCTAGTTTAGCTTAGGAGAAGTTTCCTTTACGTAGTATATTTATGATTATTATTTATGTTCGATGTGATATACGAAGTTTATCTACGCAAAGCGCTAACGTTTATTTTTAGCGCATGCGTACCTGCACGAGCGGGGCGGGCGCACGCATTAACGACAAAGTATGACCTTCGTTTCCCATGCTGGTATTGAGGGAAACTATTACTGATCCACACAGCACTAGTTAATAATAGAAACGTTTGTATATTTATACATTACATAGTATTAAAATCGAGATTAGGACATGTATTCGCGATTAGCTCGTCCACGACAGCAGCTTTGTTATATTTACAGGTGATGATTTTCTCACGTGTTCACTTGAATATAGCCCTCTCGTCTGATCGTTTTAGTACGTCACGGGCTTCTCGCTCGCACTATCTATGAACCACTGTTTTGTGTGGGAGTTAACAATATTTTCACATCGTGTAGATTTATAAGTCTTGGAAAACAGTCAGTGTGTTTTGAATTCGCGCTACGATCACTCGTATTTTTCGTATTTAAATGTGGGACTGACATGTGAACGAAAATGAGTCGGAAGCAGGACAGATACTCGTCGCGACCGCGCAGTCTCACCTCGCACTATGGCTCTTCGCCGAGCATGCTGAGCTCGATGATCGGCGGACAGTACAATCCGTATTCGAACAATTATTCAAATTCATACAGTTCTGGATCCTACAGAAACTACAATCCTTATACCGTTGGCTTAGGTCGACCCTCGAATTTAAGCATATATGGCGGTACAAGTTCAGGTTATGGAGGTGTATATTTAAGTGGTGCATCATTGGGATCTTTAAATTTAATGACTCCTGTGTTAAAAAAATTAGATAAAAAGCTGTTGGCGAGCCAAAAGAACTTTAAACCAAAACCCGTGCCGTTATTGCCAGTTAAAATTGCGGTCGAAACACCCGTAGAGGCACCGGCACAGGCAGAGGCAGAGCAACCGCCAGTGAGGCCAGAAAGGAAATCGCGATCATTAAGCAGGAGTGATCTCAACAAAGAGCGATCGCGGTCACTCACTGATCTTGACTCGGTGTCAGGACTTAATTCTCGTTCACTGAGTCTTAATTCAGTTGCTTCGGATGGTTATTGTGTATGTTTTTTTATAATACTATTTATTAATTATTTAACAAAAATAATATGTACGTAATTTTTTGGTGTTAGCCAGTTAGTTGAATCTTAATTAATAATCGAATAAAAGAGAGTAATTAACATTTTATCTATTTAATACAGGCGGTTATACTTTGATAAAGTAATGATGATTTAATTATTGTCCAGTATATTTGGTTTTTTTTAAAGATTATTATTATTAGGTGTTTCATTAATGAAGTCGAGTAGGACAAGTTAATATCATGAAGCATTTTAGGTAAGGTCACGTGACACTTAGCCACGAAAATGACACAAAATTACAAGTCGTTTCTCCACTGAGATAAATTTGTGTATTTCTTTTAAAATCAGCTCAACATTAATATGCAATTATCGAGTAGAATTCTCTTCCCTTTGCCGTATAGGCATTGTTTCTTTCATGTGTGGGCTTATTTATTGAGACTTTCTTGACAAAAAAAGCTTATTAACTTTTCATAAGCCCCACTAGTCTAGCGAAGAATCGCTTGCAGGCAGCATTTTACAATATTTCTATAAAAACATAATAACAATTATCAAGCGTTAAAGTTTTTTTGGGTCAGTCCTTATAATAGTTAGATTATGATTGACGGGGAAAATATCTCTTTACGTATGCAAAAGTATATGTGTATACGGACAGTGATATCTTATTTTATAACTTATGAATATTTGTATGATTTTTTAACGTTACTTTACGCTTATTAACTACGTACACATTATGTAGCTGCCATTACCTCATTGTTGACTATAATAATTATTTATAGACATAAAAGAACACGAAACTCACGATTGTCTCGTCAATAGCCTAAAAATAAAGCGGATGAAACTGCGAAGCGTAGCTACTCAAAAAACATTCCCAGCATCTTCTACTAGAAGTTATATGAATAGTGGTTTAGTAGTGTTTGCAGTCAGGCATTACAAGAAATAGGCACCTTATTTATAAGTATAGATTTTAATAATGTTATTTCAAAACTAAAAGTTAAAATCTTGAACACACTTTTCTCGTAAAATTATTTATTACCAAAGATATTATTAAGACTTAAAATTGAACAATATAAGTAAAATGAAATACTGGTGGAAGGGCTTTGTGCAAGTTCGTCTGGGTAGGTAGTGGGTAGGTAGGTACCCCTCAGCAAAACAGCAGTACTTGATATTGTTGTTTTCCGGTTTGAAGGGTAAGTAAGCCAGTTGTGTCTGACAAGGGACATAACATCTTGGTTCCCATGGTTGGTGGCGCATTTGCAATGTGAGCGATGATTAACATTTCTAACAATGCCAATGCCTATGGGCGTTGGTGACCACTTACCATTTAGGTGGCCCATTATCATCTATGTATATTATTTTTAAATAAATACATTTCTTTTTTGTTTTCCAGTCTGGTAGCGAAAGGACTGAAGATGGTGAAGAACGCGACTATAAAGCCCTTTACGAAGCGTCGCAAGTTGAAGTGCGACGCTTGCGCGCTTTACTCTCGACTTCGGAGCAGCAGTTGCGCGACGCTCGGGCGACAATTACAAGGCTCTCACAAGTGGTATGAATGAATATAAAAACTATACGTTGGTACCGTTTGAATAGAATAGCGAATTATACATCGTGTGATAATGTAGCTATTTCATTGTTTGTTGATATGTAATGTTTTTATTTTACATTTTCTCTATTATTATTTTTTTATAAATATGTACAAACTTTGTAGCGTTTAATTTTTTAGAAAATTATGAATCGCGTGCTAGCTTAGCGTTTTAATTTTTAATACGTTTAATCTTCGTCTTACGCTAACTCTCAAACAAAATATTCGTTGACGCCTCTCTCCATATTCAATAGTTTTCTTCCGTAATACACTTAATTACTTCAATTACGTCAACAAGAATATTGTAATAATATAATTAATATGTATCTCCAAATGGCTGGCTTATGTACAATGTACAAGTTTGGCGCGTGGAACACGACCGTGAATCTTGCAGCTAGCATCTTCATACATACGTGTCCCTATTTAAAAGCGCTTGACTAATCCGCCGCCCACAACATCGCTACTAATTACGTACGCAGATGTCGTTTGACAGATTGGCTCGAGTTTAGCCCATTTCAAACTGTTTGTTTATCTATCCATCAAATATGTTTTGATGCGAATGTTCATCGTTTTATAATGAATGTGTTTCACGTAATAACATTAAATTTTTGTCGTATATTATGACAAGTCATAAATACAAGGAATGGTAATTTTGCAACGGCGAACTTTTAAGTGGTTTCTGATATTATAATCGCTACAAGTAAAAATTCATGTTTTATTTGAATACGTTTATGAAATTTTTGTGTTTGTTGTAGTAAGCTTGGCGATTTTAATGTTATGTTTGAAGTGTATTTTTAAATATGAAATACCGTGCTTGCGGGTCACTTGAAATTGAAACCGAAAATGTAACCTTCGGCCATGTCGCAACCGCAAGGGAACGTTGTAATTCAATCTGAAAAGTATAGACTGATTTATGTGCCAGTGGTTCTGTTTAAATTTGTATACATTTGATTTTTTTCTGAAACTAAAGAGTAACTAAAAGTCGTACATTGACACAATCTTCAGTGACTATTCATGGAAAATAGTATCCTCTAAAGTAATCCTTGTAAAAACGACATGGGCACAAAATATAATATAAAAAATAAAGATAAGATAACACATGCAATCGTACCCTTGTGCTTCTCTACGCGAAAAAAAAAGTCCTTAAATACAAAATATGCCACGTGGCGTTGAAAGTAAATTGAAAGAAAAATTTCAAAGTAACCCGAAAACACGTTACGTTAGGAGTATATTTCGTATAACTGTTTATTTCTTTTCAGAATCAAAATTCGCTTTCTGAGATCGAGAAACGAGAAAAAAGAGCCATGGAAAGAAAACTGTCGGAAATGGAAGAGGAGTTGAAGGTAAGTCTTTTAATAACAATTCTATATAATAAAACACAAACATGACACTATACAAAGAATCAAAGACGAAACTTCGATTTGAAATAACCATACGATTTGACAGCTTCTAGTTTGTTTACTTGTACACGGCGGACTTCAAGATGGCGATAGTGTCGCCGTCTCAGTGACGTGACGAGTTATAATGTTGGTGTTCGTTTTGTAGCAATTGCAAAAACTAAAAGCCGAGAACGAAAGGTTGAGAGCTGAGAATCGTGCCCTAACGCGGGTTGTCAGCAAATTGACCAACTCTGCCGCCAAATAGGTAAATGTGTGGGCATTCGCTCCGTGGTGGCACTTAGCGGCGTAGTCGAGAACTTTTTAAATTCTCTATAATTCAGTTATCGACGAAAAAACACAAATACATTTTTATATATGTAAATACAGCGTGTAACAAAATTAGTGTCCGACCCGTGAAGTGGTTATTAGGTATCGTGTGTCGGTTGTATTTATGTAATAATTTTTAAAATACTAAGCAAAAAAATTATTCCGGATTTTTTTCTTTTTAATTTATTGACCAAAGACGTTGCAACACAAGTGCGGGCAATAGCGCTCGATAACTCTTACCTATCGGGTAGCTAAGACACGAGGTCATGACCTCAGTAGTCCACGTTTTTACCACCAACATTGTCGTTAAACACAATTAATATATTTTTTTAAGTAATTTTTGCTTAGTATTTTTAAAATTATTACATAAATAGAACCGATACACGATACCTAATAACCACTTCACGGGTCGGACACGAATTTTGTTACATTCCTGTATAAGTCGTCAATATAAACAATAATAAGCTTTAGCTATACTATCATAATTTAGACATAGTATTTATTCAACAAAATGATTAGGACTTACGTTGAAAATTCATTGCATATACTAATATTAATGAAGACTGCATATAATGTATGACTATAACGAGTAAATAGCGAGAATTTATCCCATGTTTATCGGACGTGCTAGTCTTCCGACTGCGCCACTCGGTGTCCCACACACGCCACGATCCACGGCACAAACCACGCCATTGTAATATATTAACCGTGTGCTATGGCGAGCATGTCTTGATACGTATCTAACAGGGTACGACTACTAAACACGAAGCTTTGTTTGGCGTTGCTGGACCACTGCCGGACCACATTTTTGTATTGTACCTGATGTCGTTTTTACACTGCAGTAGTTTTAGTCAGCTGCAAGTATCTATGACGTAACCGTTCATATCAAACGTAAATAAATATATTGTTGTAATTTTTTTTTTTGACTAAATGTACAACCTTTACAGTACTAAGTTCATTTTTTAATTCAATTTAAAAAGTGCAGCTTTGGTTGGTTATAGAAATTGAAAGAATTTCTTAAATGATCATCAATATTACTTGATCACTGATTTTGAAATTATTAAATTATTAGGAATAAAATGATCGCTTATAATAACATCCGAAATATTTGTTGTACGTAAAGTGTTGTTTTACTCGTGTTGCATGTGTGTCCCATCCACAACAAAGGAACACGTAACACTTCACATTTGTCATTTTGAAGCCATCATGAATCTTTGTTAGTTTTAGAGGGGCGAAGAATTTTAAGTATATCCTTTTAAATTTAGAGTTAATTTATAAATTAAATTGTGTTATTCTTAGTTTTTTTTTAACTATCAATATTTTCCTGATGATATTTAAACCTAATTCAATCATTGTATCTACGGGTTAAGTTGTATTTGTACTATAAGTAGTTAGCAAATAATGAAATCACTGCGTGATATGATACTTACTTCTGTCGATCTGCATTGCCGATTACCGCCTCTGTTGTATTATTATTGGGACGAATACACCCTAACACAATCGAAACATACTTTGTAAATATTGTATTTCCTTTTTAAATTTGTTCTTCCGTCCATTTTATTCGATTGATTTAATAAACGTTTGTCTAATCAACACATTCAAACCTGCTCTTGCCTTTTATGTAGTTCATAACATTGATTTAATTAATTTGAAAACCTATTCTTATCCAACTATTTTGCCTTTTTTCAATAATTTTAAATATACATTGAAGTTCACTGAATAAAATTATAATAGGGCAAATGTTTTCTCATAATGCTGTCACCTTTACGAAAAACATTGTGTACGAAAAAAAAAAATTTTGTCTGATAATTCTTAATTCTGACTTATTTAAAGTTTCAAATGTTTAGTGTCGGGTCAAATATTTATTTTTTACTTTATATAACATACAATTTAATTTTCAGTTCCAGCAAGCGCTGCAAATTGAGAACCAGAGATTGAAGGATGAAAACGGAGCCTTGATTAGAGTGATCAGCAAACTGTCTAAGTGAGGGTTGGACGCTGAGGCCCCGAGGCCTGTGTTGTAGCAGTAGCGGTTCACACATACAATTTCCTAAAACTATAATAGTTTGTATATAACCTTTGGGAACCTTGATTGTGAGATGTAGTCAAATTACTGCGAATATTTTAGCTGAAATCAATGTTTTAGGGGACACTTGTGTGTTTTTGTAAACACGCCAGCATTTTAAAGCCAGAACCATAACGTTGACACACATATATTCTTTATTAATTATTCGTGTACATACAGCATTAGTTTCCAAGTAACCAATTCAATTAATATTTTGACCACTATGCTTCAATTTAAGAAATGACGACGTTCATAAATTTCATATCAAGATATTTTTTACGGAAAAAATAATATTGAATGATTTATGAATCTGAATCTTAGATGTATTGGACACGACAAGGCAAAAGTAATACTTTTAGCTCCATCCATATTTCCTAGTAAAATGGTTTTGCTTTTAATAAAAGCGTTTATACTTAAAATATAGTGTACAATTTTGTACTGCTACTTGACATGAATAATCTTATTATGTAATACTAATGTTTTGATCAAAATATAAAGAGTGGGACTATTAGCCATAAGTAGTCTTACTAATCTCACAATATGGCAGCCAGTACTTAAAGATGAATTAAATTATGTAACGTTTTAATTTTGAAACGGTGTCTGCGACTCCAACATATGAATGTATGATATTTAAAATCAAGTTGTTCCCGAGGTAGACTTTGTGTTGATATTTGATATATTCCTAAACGACGTAAGTGTAAAGTAGGTTAGCAGTGAAACTTTTATAGGGGGCCTGTCGCCCGTCATTATATTATTATTTAGTTATATATATCTCGAATTAAATATATATATATATATATATATATATTTATACATAAAATTACATGTATAGCTTGTTTTATAAGCAATAGTAACGAAATAATTGGAAATGTGATATATCGACTTTTACTAAACTTTGAATTCAATTTGTAGTTTTGTTCTTATTAGAACAAGTATAATCATTTTTTCATGAACTTTACTTGATTTATCCGTGTGGAGTATTGTTTATTATTAATATATGCAAGTTTGGTCAACATTTTTGTCTGTCGGCTTAGCGTAACTTGCACTTTATTGTAATGTATTGTATTAAAAAAATTCTATGTAATGTAATACATTTTTGTAAACACGTAACGATCAATGTTATTGAGCTTTTATATTTAAAATAATTTATTCGGATTAACAGTTAAATGTTACAGATGTGAATTAATTATTTTTATTGACATATCTAGTAGTTATGTCTTCGATAAGAGATCGTCGTATGATCCACTTACGATATCGGGGAGGTCGCGTCGTTATCATGTTTAACGATATTAAGTTTTATAGCTTCGTTATAAATTAAGCAATGTGTCCAACGGCTGTTGCGAACTTTCAGATTTTTTTATTTCGTACAATATTTCAAATACTGAACGAAATATAAAAATCGATAATTATTGCGTCAATTTGAAATTGTTTTATGTAAAAATAGTACTCCTTTTATAATCTTAAAAATTTTTGTTCATTAAATTTTTTATTTATTTCCAGAGGTAAAAGTTAAACAAAATAAATATGTTCATTGATTTATTTGTTCTGTTTTTATTTTTGTTTCCTGTTTTTATTATATATATATATTCATAACAATATCGAGCGTGTATTTATGAAACGATGTTTACGCTCGTGTGGCATTTCCGTAAGTGCCTTAAGTTTTGTGTTCTACAGAACGGGAGCTCCTTTTACTGGGCTCCGCCCTTACATTGATAATTGTAGACAATTTATTTTATTTATTAGTAAATGGGCTTCCATATTAATAATATTCGGTAAATAAAATGTTTCCGCACAAACCAGTCAGGGTCTTATGACTACTTTACACATTTCACTGTATATTATACTCGATGGCGACTAAAAATTTAATTATCAAATACATAGCACGCCCAAATAGGTTAGTTATTTTGAGTGTAATTTGGTTGTAGATTAATCTAGCGTAAATAAAGAAGTATGCATTGATTATGTTCCTCGTGTCATACTGAAGTTGTTATACAAAAATAATTGTAATAATTTTTTATAAAATCAAAAATGAAATTTTATTTTAAATAATATTTTAATCAAAACTAGACAAGTTATTTTATAGTCAAACATAGTCGAGATAATTCTTTAGATATGATTAAATTTATAACATGTAATACGTAAATTATACTTCATTAATCTTTGAAATAGTAAAAAATACGGTTTGAATTTCTTATTAGCTTCAGTGCTACATATAATTATTGCTATTGTCTATTTAATTATTCTAAAAAAATAATCACGCGTTAATCTTACAATTCACCGCCATTAAACCTCTAATATTTTGCGAGTCCCGTTTTAATAACGAGTTATTAGTAAATGGCAACATTTCGTTGACATAACTGCCATTGCCACCTGAAATATATAATACCAAGGTTATCGAATTTGTTATTGATCGTCGTATTGGTATCACGGTCTTGTATACAGGGACAACGGAGCCCAATTTCAGTGGTGAGAGATTGGTACGATCGTGTCATAACTTTTATTTCGCGTCAATGCCGCTGTACGTCGTTGTTATCGGTGGGTGCAGTCACGTGCCGGTTAAATGACACGCTGTACGCATGCGTTACGTGTATTAGAAAAAGAGACAGAATGCTATTCTGTCTTCGTTGCGCAGCACACCCATCTATCGTAATGCCTCTGGCGGCCGTAAATTGAACAGAACAGCGCAACCATTAAGCCGACGTACCCCCACTACTGTTGTTGATAGACCTGTGTATAAGACCGTGATTATGTTTGTAGAAGAAACGTAAGTAACAGCTTGTAATTTTACATAGATTCATATTAATCACGTTATATGTACATTGGGTATCGTCGTTTTTGTCGTACACATATCATTAAAATTTAGCATTTTCTGAATATTTTTCTCTAATTTAATTGTAATTATAGCTCATCGTATACGACAAGGTTTCGCTTAAAACTGTCCGGCTCTATCAACTTTTACAAGCTTCTATTTAACATCAACTGATAGTGTGTGTTTGTCGAATCGTGCGACTAAATTTTGAACCAATTCCACCCAACTTGTTGAACTGAAACTTTGCGCTATTGGTGCCGTAATACTACATTTTATACCTTTACTAAAGAGATTAAATAAAAGCTTGTCTTAACAAAAACATTAGTAATAGGCAGGTAGGCTAACTTATCTACATGACACCAAATACATACTAACTGTCCCAATATATTACAGATGATACTATAGTTTGGTTTCCTACTACTTAATAAGAAGTGTAAAAGTAACAATATGTAGTCAGTTTGTCTAATAAAGTAAGTCTGTTTCTACTATGAAATATAATATGCTGTGTTTATCTCTTTTATATAAAATAAATAACATGCATATTGTTCATTGTTCATGTGGTATGGGGTCGTTTTTTCATAAATAAAGAATAAAGGGGTTTTCGAGCAAAATTTACATCATTAAAATTATATCTCTTTTATTATCAATATTTTTTTCTCTAAATATTTATGGAGCAAGTAGAAACCAAATTGAGTTCATGTATTAATTTGTAAAGTGTTAAAAAAGATTTAACGTAATTTTGAACGAACCATACAACTATTGATGTCGAGTTATCTTCACCCATGAATATACCTTACAGGGGTGCCAATTGAATAAGATTACAGTAATATACCGGGTACCTTCATTATATTTAGGAATAAAACAATATTATATCAAATACCTTTATTAAACGAACATGTCAAAACAGGTTATCTTAAGCATAAAATGGGATACAGTAAAATATTTATTAATAACTATTTTTACAAAAATATAACAAATATCCTTTGTAACCGCTGCCGACTCCACTAACATTAAAAATCACAATTGTTACAAAATAATGGTAAAAATAAAATAAGGAAAACTGCGGACTTAATGAATGACTGTTCGCCCAGTGGTCGAAATTCGACAATATTTGTTATTGAAATTTTGTGTGAAAAATATGTTAATTTGTATTTTTTTAATACTTTTTTTTTTAACTATTATTCCCATTTTTTTAATTGGTAACACTAAAGCTCCTCAATAGCTTCCATCAAAAAAATGGTCGATCGACAAACAGAGGAGAAAAGATGAACAGTTTTGTCCTTGCCTGGCATGTCTTTCCGTCTGGTATTTCTTGGTCATGTCCTAAATAATGTATAATCGTTAGGCGTAAATTGTATAAAAACTATAATTATTAAATTAAATATTGTTAATTTAAATATAACATGTGGTATTTATGTATTACATATTTCTTTGATATTACATAATATTTAAATTTAAGCTTATTAGCAGTTACAAATATTATTGTAGTTAAATTTTTGGAAGGAAATTGTCCTCAGACAAAATTATCGTCTTGTATAGTTGATTGTATTTTAATTAAATGTTTTCTTTTTAAATCTCTCTTATTGTCTATTACTAAATATATAATGAATGTTCTAATTTATTTTAGTTATAATAAATTGTGACCAATATTGTAATAAAGATTTCGAAATGAATATCAGTACTTGTACTTAGAAATATTCAACATTAGAAACAATTGATATGTTATTATAATATTTATTTTTATATAAATGTGTACTTAATGAGTTATATTTAGTAATTGATTCGATTTAAAATATGTTTAACGTTTTCAATTACTTATTGGTTTTTAAGTGAGGCTAGTGAGAGGCAAAGGGCTAAACAAATATTTTTTTCTTCAAGTAAACTACACAGTAATATTGTAAATCACTAAAATATTAAATCAGGTAGGTAAAATATTTGTTATACAGAATTTAAGTTCTTAACGATTCTACTGTTTCTCACCGGGTCTCCAAATCGTAATAATTTGACGAATTATTCATACATGCTAACAATAAAAATAATTTAAAAAAATCATTCTGTCTTTTATTTTACCCTCTAAACCTAAAATAACATTAGACATTCGTTTCGCGATCATCATCAATTTATCATCATCACATTTTTTTAATATATAAGCATCGAGTCATAGGATACGAATACATTATTGAAATGAAAATATTTTACTAGACTGTTTTACTTATTAATTTAATCGAAAGAATTTAAACTCCATTTAATTTTTACATTATATAAATATTTATCACTGACGACAACATTTAAGACTAATTAAAATAGGATAGCGTCTCCGATTGCCTCAGTGGGATAAAAACACGGCATAATTTAACGGAGACATTTTTGCAGTCTATTATCGAAAGTATATCACGATCACATTATAATAGAATGATTTAAGTATAAATAAAATGGTTCTGAAATTAATAAAAAAATAGTCATTGAAGTGTTTCATCATCTTTACGACTATAAATAAAAAATTTAAAAATACAGGTACTATGGATATTATAGGTATTTATTATGAAAATTAAAACAAACCCACTTCTTCCTCTTGAGCGGACTTAAGTCTTCGCAATGCAATACAATCGGTCCGCGGTCGAAACTCGAAGCAAAACTTAAGAAAAACTGAATACTATACAGCAATCATAATCTAGCATAAATATTAATATACTTCATACAATTTCCAACTCTTTTTACATCTTTGGTTAAATACCTAGTAAGGGTTGGTGATCACATTGAACACATACGTTTGGAATAATTAAAAATTTTAACTCGAATTTTAAGTTTAGTCAAACTTTAGATTTAAACGCACTTTAGATTTTATAATGTAACAATAAACCTTGCAATGGTATTTTATAAATGCTACATAATGCACTCTTTATAAATCTAGTGCTGTATGTTCTGTGGTTTTGAGAATAAAGTGCGCTTAAGGTGGTTATTTTCATAAAACATTGGTAACCATTCTGGCTGCTGTGACGAATCAAGTTTCGTATAAAAATGATGAGAGGCAACATTTTGGCAGTTATATTGGTATTTAATGCAATTATCAATTATTAAAGGTACCTAAAACGACTAGGTGACGTTTTCGAAGACACGAGAATCTAAAACGGTCATTTGGCCTTTATTTTACATAATTCATATTGGTTACCCAGTTTTGGGAAAAACTTTCTTGTAATATTGATTAATATAGCACTGATTTATTAATAGTTCATAGATCACTACCTTAAAGCCTAATCGTCAAATTTTCCATTACTAAACACTACTATTCAGCTTCCTATCAACGAACTGCGACCCCGTTGATAGTGACCACGGCACTGGGTCCAGTAGGTTCAGGTTCGTACGCGGAGTCCGTGTCACTTCGTCTTCCGTACGCCACATTTTCTGCTAGACTCTCACTGTATGGAGAATCGTAGAGGTTGTCAGTCACGTGATCGTAAATATGTCTGCCATTTGTGTCGTGAAGAGTAGCATAGCTCATAACAGCTGCATTTTGATCTTCTTTTCGCTCGGCTCCTTCGATGTTTTCTGTGTTCTTGACTGGTGTCGCCTTACGGCTATTAATAAAAATGAAGTTATTAATATACATTTAATAAAACTAATACTCTAAATAAAGTACCCTAGCATTTTAAATCCTTTTTAATAAATCAGTATATATACGGCTATTTTCGAAAAATAGTTTTCTTTCGTCAAATATGCTACAAGTCAAGCTGAAAAATATAACAAAGATAGTGTAAGGCACTTACAGTCTTAGATAGATAACGCCTAGCAACATCAATAAAAATAGAACGACACCACAACCGACGCCAACGCTCAATGGCAATGCGCCACTTTCTGCTGCTTCATTAGTTGTCAATTCGCATCGAGGATCTTCCCCAGACCATTTCCCGTCATCTAAACATTTGCGTAGGAAAGGTCCAACTCGTTGGTACTGTGGTAAACAGTGATATTCGATTGAACTTCCAAAAAGAGTCGAAGTGTTCGAAATGATAATACGTCCGTTTTCGATAGTTCCTGGTGACTTACAATCTATAGCTGTAAAATAATATAGAATTTTATTTATTTTACTTGGTTGGCTTTTTTGTAAGCCCGCTTGGGTAGATACCTCTCACGCAAATACTTAGTATTTATGTGTTCCGATTTCAAAGGTTAGGGAGGGAGTAAGTGTAACTATGGGCACAAAAAGCATATAATCTTAGTTCCTAAGGTTGGTGGTGCATTGAAGAGGTAAGGGATGGTTAATATTTCTTGCTTCTAGAGAATGTCTATGGACGATGATAACCATCAGTAAGATGGTAAGTACCATCAGGGGGCCCCTTAGCCAGAATGACTACATAATGATCAAAAATAAGATAATAAGAAAAAAACCACTTACGTATGCATACTGGTGGAGTTCCATTCCATTGGCCTTTGGGCAGACAGGTTCTTGTCTGATTACCTTTGATACTATAACCTCTTTCGCATCTATAGTGCGCTTCTCCGCCTATACTAAGAGTTGATGTGACAACTAATAAGCCAGTGCTACCCTTGATCTGAATTGATGGATCCGTGCAAGTTATTTCTGTGAAGGATGTTACCATATATCAATATAATTATATTATTTACTCATTTCAAGCAACACAAACATTAAATATGACAGAATTCTAATTCATTTTTAATTTAAAAAATTACAGAAAAATGAAAATTCGAGTCGATTCATGTCGATTTTGTTTTATATTTTAACATAATAAAAGTAATATTATGTTATCGTATAATGTAAATGTCGTAAAAAACTGTTTTACCTTGCAAATAAATTGTTTTACCTTTGCAAATTGGCGCTTCTGAGCTCCAAGTGCCATTATCCTGGCATAGTCTTCGAGATACGCCATCGAGCTGCCAGTGTTCATCACACTCATAAAGTGCAGCGGCTCCATAGTAAGTTGCGTTCGTCGCAAGTGTGACTTTTCCATTCTGAATGCGCCCAGGATTTCCACAATCAACGTCTAAAAGTTTTTCCCAATTTATTGATACATACATTGAAATGGTCACAGTTTCACTAGGCACAATCTCATTAACCGATTACTAATGTAATGTTAACTTATATGGATTTCAGAAACAAACCTACATTTGCCTTTAATGTATATATAATATTTAATATGAAAAGTACATAATAAATTTGTATTTTTTAGATATTAAATTAATTAATTAATTAATTAAAAACGGACCATTAGCGTACGTATCGGTTTCAATCATAATTGAATTAATTAAATAGACCGTTATTAATCCACAAATCCTTTTGTAATATTAGTGCTATCGCATACTCAGAATTCCGATACTAGCAAGTGTTTTCATTAATTCGTTAACCTGTCCGATTGACAAAGGTAAGGCTGGATTGATTGGTCCATAACTATTGTAAGCACAGAGGCCGGAATTGAATTTAATATCCTGTGACATTATTCACACACGGCTATCTGATCCCACCCACTGTAGGTACCACCCACTCATCAGATATTCTACCGCAAAACAGCAGTACTTTGTATTGTTGTGTTCCGGTTTGAAGGGTGAGTGAGCCAGTGTAATTACAGGCACAAGGGACATAACATCTTTGTTCCCAAGGTTGGTGGCGCATTGGCAATGTAAGTGATGGTTAACATTTCTTACAATGCCATTGTCTATGGGCGTTGGTGACCACTTACCATCAGGTGGCCCATATGATCGTCCGCCAACCTATACAATAAAATAAATAATAAATAAATAAACTAAGCAGAGCTTGTACTATGGAAACCAGACAACTGATATACTACATATAATACTTTTCTTTTGTAAATATAATATGGATAATTACATCCAGACTCAGGACAAACAGACATGTACACAATTGTCTGTCCTGGGTGGGAATCGAACCCACGACCTGCGGCGCGAAAGGCACGATAAAGCCACATATCTACCAATCATGCCAACGGGCTCGTCATTCGGCGTCAATTTAAAATTTAACAATTCAATTCAAACAGTAGAATCAGTAACCTTCAATATGTGGGTACTTCAAAATCAAATATTTATAAATGATTACTAATTCACACGTTTACGTTACGTTTTCACTTTTAAATTTAAACGTGGATAGATAAATATCTATTTATAAAACGAAACAATATTCGAATGATAGTGGAGTACGACATAAAAAATAACAACATACATTGGCATCTCGGTGTAATTCCACTCCACTGTCCTGTATCCTCGCATGTCGAAAGGCTCTCGCCTACTACCTTATATCCACGCTCGCAGCGATACTTCACGAGCGCTCCAATGCGATAGGTATTGCCGTTATTGGTACTCCCTGATGTGCGGATGAGCGTCCGTCCGTGCATTCGATCATTGCCGGTCACGGATACTATACTATTGTCAGCAACTATTGGTTCGGTACATCTTATTTCTGTTAAAAAAAAAGCATTTACTGAATTGCCGTTCATAATGAGAATGAAACTTACGAATGATGATGTAGATAATTCATTATTTACTAAAGTTTCTCATTGTTTGTAAAATTAATTAAATGTTTACTATACTACTCGTATAGTAAAGATGTTATGTTTCGTACAGATTTTTGGATGAATCTTAAGTTTTATTTTCAGGCTATTTATAATTACCTTCACATCTCGGAGAAGAGTCACTCCACTGATGGTCCTCCGTACATACTCTTCTGACGGAGCCCACTAGCCTGTAGTTGGTTGTACAAGCGTATTGTATGACGCTGCCCAAATGTGTAGTTCCGTTCAACAATTCCGATGAGCCATATGGAAGAGGTGGTAATTTGCCACAATCCACGTCTAAATAATAGAAAATGACAAAATGGTAGGAATAATATATAAATTATAATTTAAAAGCATTGGAAAAATACATTAAAAGTAATGAATAATTTTGATTTAAGATGTGTGAAATGGGATTGAACGTACATTCACACTTTGGTGATTCACCGGACCAATCGCCTTCTGGCTGGCACGTTAGATTCGGCTCGCCGACAAGCTTATGTCCCTTCTCGCAATGGAAATCGATCGTTGAATGTACGTTGTAGTCGTACGCCTCCATATAACCTCCGGCAGGCACTTCTGGATCCGGGCAGGAAATTACTAAAATGAAAATATTATGTAGACCGACGTTTGAACATTTCGCATCAAGTCGGTGATGTTATCTAATTTTATTATGTTGATATGAACATTTCGAACCGATTGGATTGTAAACTTTTTTAAAAGGATATAATAATGATACTAACATTCGCAAGAAGGTATATCATGAGACCATTTTCCATCTCGGTTGCATGTTAACACCTCAGCTCCAGAAAGCCAGTAGTCAGATTCACAGTTGAACTGAGCAACTGATCCATAAGTTGTGGTGCCGTTGAGTAAAACGAATGAGCCTTTATGAACTTGAGCCGGTGTCCCACAGTCCACATATTTGCATGACGGTGGTGTACCTGACCATATTCCACCGAGATTGCAGGTAACACTCTGAAAAATTGCATGCAGGCAGTATTCAATTAGTAAATATATTTCTAGTGTAATTTAGTAACTTGTAATTAATATGGCTAATAAACAAACTCATAATTTACCGGTTGTCCAAAGAGAATGAAACCATTTTGGCACATATATGTCGCTAATGAGCCTGCTTTGTGCCCGCTGACGCTTACGGTAGCCCCGGCCACCGGCGGTGGATCCGGACACCAGTCAAACAAGCACTTTGGTGCTTCACCGTCCCAGATACCTTCATCAGCACAGTGCCTTTCTTCATTTCCAACGAGTGTGTAGTTTTCTTTACACGAATAAACAGCTCGGGCACCGTGAGTTGTGCGACCATCTACTAAGCTGACGTCTCCATCTTGTATGGGCGTTAAGCCACCGCAGTTAACGTCTATTATAGAAATAATAAACATACATTTGAATAAAATGTTACCATTATATCCTTTTTGAGCCAGTGAAAATAACCAAAATATTGTTGTTATTTGCAAGGTAGTCTTAGACCCCTTCATTTAAAAGAGGAACTAATAAACGAAGGAGAAATAAAGAAGCAAAGACTCAAGTCACAATATGACTGCAGTATCATTTGTAATAGCTTACATTTACAACTGGGCGCAGCGCCGGACCAGAATCCGTCTTTTTTGCACTTTCTGGTCTTGTCTCCGATGAGCATGTGACCGTCTGGGCACTTGTAGGCTATCGAAGAATCTACTTGGTAACTAGTTCCCTCGATCGTCGTGTTCAAAAGTTTATCGGGACTTCCACAAGATGGCGGTACTACAAATAAAATATTTTAATCGCGTTATTACAAAAACAGCTTTCTATTATTTTACATCTCATTTCACTTCGCTATATGCAAACATTTTAAATTGATAAACACCTGATATTGCAGCATTATGTAAACGCCAGACGCAATAACGTTACATTAAAGCGATGATATTTGAAATAATTTTCTTCGCTTTGCTTTTTATGTAGTTATATATATATACCATTTATAGACAATTCTTTGAAATAAAGACTAAACGGAACCTTGAGATACTTCTTTAAAAAAATTCCATCATTTCAATTTGTAATATTTAGCCATTTCAAAGATTAGCCTGGACTAACAGATCAGAACAGGTAAATCGCAAATTGCCATATTAATTTCAATTAATTTTATTTCGAAATCACATACAGACACTTCAATTTTATTTATATGTATATAGTATACATGATTATAAATTATAAATAATCACAAATGCAGTTTTAATTAATCTTGCTATATTATTTAACAAGGGGATTAAGTGATGACATATTGTCAGACATAATTTTACAATAAAATAAGTAAAATAATTCAATCAAACAAAGAGTTAATTACATTTATTATTACATTTTCAGAGGCCATCGCGTGACATCGCAATTCGCACGAGCGGTAAATAAAACAGATATGTACCTATGAATGACACTCACGGTACTGGCAGATCCAGTGCAGGTAGTCGAGGTTGCAGCCCACGTCGTTCCACAACCAGGCGCGTCCACCGTCGAGCACCACGCAGTTCTGTTCCCCGTTATAATTGTTTGGCTGATCCTTCCCCCATGTCGGTTTTGAGACCATTTCACCTAAAATTTAAGCTTCACTATTAATCTTTCAGAGTAAATAGTACAAGTGTACGTAAAAGTAATGTAACTTCCTATAAATGACCCACTGCTGGGATGAGGCCTAATTTCATTTTGAGGAAAAGTTTTGGAGCTTATTCCACTACGGTGGTCTAATGCTTGTTAGTTTACATGCATGTTTTCTCATGATGTCTTTCACAGCTAAACATGAGACGAACAATTATAAATAAAAATTATTAAGCACATGAAAATTTAGTGGTGCTTACCAGAATTTGACCCCCAAATCTTTATACCAGTTTCGTTATGTAAAAGTAATATTTGTACAGTTAAATAAATAATATTTAGTTCCGTTTCGTAAGATTTGTTTGGATATTGAGATGGTATGGTGTTACGTGTGACTTACCGTCGACCCATTTCCAAGTCCTGGAGGTAAGTCCAGGTTCTTTTTGAGCGCCGATCCAGACGAGTTGTGTTTTCAACTGAGTCTTACGTCTCTCTAATTCCTGAATAAGATAACTAGATGTCGCTCCCTGGTTAAGAAAATCCAATGTTTAATATCAATTTTCACTTTAAATTATAATATGTAATTTATTTTGAATTTGGATCTGTCCAGTCACATAGCCAGAAGCCTAAATAAAAGCAAAGCTAAATAAATATGTATATCAATGTTGAGGTGTACTAATAAATTACTTTAGGAGAAAGAGATTATGAGTTTCCATGTAGATCTTTTTTAAAGCAAGCGAATGGGCGAGGTTAAAAAAACTATGTTTCTAAGTTCGGTAATTTTGTAATATCTCAAAAAACCTCATAATGCCTTTAGTAACGTATCCTTTTCGAAATTGCAAGGAAAATTATGATAGCTGCTCGTACCGAGTTAGTACACGTTAATGTACTATTGATTCTTACACAAATAAATTTTTATTTTTTTATTAATATAAAAATGTATGTTCCAAATATATATAAGATTAAAACAAAGATCAGCTGTTTGTGGTAACTGCGCAAGTTTCTGGTAAAAAAATAAAACAACAACATTTGAAGAACATTATTTTAAAATGGCTTTTATATCTGGAAATACGAGTTCTGATTATATCCACTTAGCCTGTATATTATATATTCACAATGTATAGTTTCGAATAATATAATTGTCACGTGTACGTGGGCTATTATATTCCGTATAATTAATCAATTTCGGCTTTATTAAAAGGCTGTTTACATTACGTAATAATTAAATTCGCAGTAATTTTATGTATCGTGTTGCTAAATATCTTATATATTTACCTGAAATCCGTGTATAAGGTCGCCGCCGTGTGCCTGGCATTGTTTCCTTGCTTCGTCAAAGGATGCACCTTTCGCCACATTAAATTCGTAACAGTTTCTAGAAAAAGCAGCCAACTCTATGTCTGCCGAAGACCCGACGGGTGCACATCGATCGTTCGAGAATTCTATAGTAACATAATAATATAATATTCAAGGTTTTAATAGATATTAGACAATGTCGATTATTTTCGTAAGTTCACATCGTCAGATTTATATCGATCATATTTTGATAACAGTATCGGGTCAAAAAGTATCAAAAAAGGTAATTATTTTATCAAATGAAAAAGAGTGTTAATACAATATAATTATCCTTAACATAAATATTTATAATTTAGGGTTTTAGTTTATTTCGTGTACGTTTCTCTGTACCGAGTTATTAAAATAAACTATCTTATTTAAGAAAATAGGTTAAGATGATATGGAACATCTATCAGTAAGTAGTTTCGCTTTGTCTATTAAAAATGAATATTTTTGTTAATAAGTTGCTCTAATACATTGTACCATATTAAGTAATTGTATTGACCTTCCGTAGTGAAGACCTCGACTTCGCATAATGATAGAGAGCCTTCGACTCCGACGAGTTGCAGGAACACATGTTGTCCGATGAGAGGTCGAGCGCAAGTGAATGTCTTCGTTACTCCTTCATCTAAACATGTCATAAATATAAAAAAAGATATATTTTATAAATGATTATAATAATTATATTTATAGTCAATTTATTTTTATAAATAAGTTCCATGACAATTTTATAACCTATGTATATAAAATATGTTAGTTGAACTTTCAAGTTGATTGAATAATCCAATTCTGGAAAATTCTGTCAATTTCAATTATTACGAATTCATCATTAACGCGTCATATGGGTTATTACCTCGTTATATATTTAAAGTTCATTTTTGTTTTTGATATTACGTATGTTTAATATTGAAATGGCAAAGTTTTAAATGAAAAAACGATTTAATAAAAACCGACTAGGCTTTTAAAAATTGACAGTGCCAATATAATATGTATAGGCGGCAGTGACAAACCACCAACCACCAGGGAGCTCAATCGCCAGTCTCCCTACCGATAAAAAAAATAAACTTATATTATATTCCTAATGTATAAATAAATGTTACAAGCTAATTATCTCAAGTTTCTTTTATTGTCGTAATAAAACAAAGTCGGAAAACTGTCAGGTATTCTTTTTAAGTAGGGTAATATAAACAATAGAAATTCCAATTTCATCCTTTTTTATGAGATTTTTTTAAGTTATTCTAGTAATTACTCAATTTCTAAAACTTAAATCATAATGAGTCACATATCAGCTGTGTGAGATGTAATCATTTTAAAATATAAAAATGCATTATGATTATTATAAAGATGTGCTAAAACACTACTAGTATTATTTAAATGTAATTTTTCTTTAGTTCTTTTTTTTTAGAGCTCTCGAGAAATACCTTCGTCTTTACAGTTAAAAACTAATTAAAGTTATTTTTCTCAATAATTTTATAACATGCCAGATACTTTTACAATGTTAAAGCTGTTATTATTATCATGTATTACTATAATTTATACACGTGTAAAACTAGTTTGGTTTAATAGGCACCAAGGCTACAAAGTTTAAAGGTAGGATTTTGTGCAACGCAGTATTTTTGAAATTCACTTTAATGAAATTAGTCCGGACCGAAACATCCGTAACACGTGCCTGACTACGGCAGCGATACGAAAAACAAAACAAGAAAATGTTTTTTGCCAATATACCTTGATTAGTAAAGGTCAGATATAGTATGGGGCATCGCGTCGATAGTATAATTGTTACAGAGATGCATTAAGAGATTTAAATTTATAATTATAATTATATATATATATATATATATATATATATATATATATATATATATAATATGTTATGGACATTATACAACATTTTGTGCCGGGAATTTTGAATAACCAATTAGTGCTATAGTGAAAATAACTACTGAAATAATTAAATTGACAGGTCAGGACACGAGATGTCTATGAAATAATGGGCATAGTTATAAGACATATTTTATTACTATTATGTTTATTTACGACATTATATCATTTAGTAATCAATCATTCAAACAAACATGCATTTTTTCGTTTTATTCTTTGACCCATGATTACAAAGCAAAACTAAACTAAACTTCGCAATAAGCAAATTGAAATAAACGGAACCGTAATTTGTACTAGAGCGTTTCATAATTGTTTTATTTTAAAAACAATCAATTATAAATGGCAAATGACGTATCACGAAATGTTTTCAGTAATAAGATGTAATAAGTAAGATTAGATTATTCTATATTCCGTAAGTTCATGGTATTCTGTACTGTTACCGATACTATCGGCTTTTTTATCAGTGACAAAGTTAAAAGGAAATTATATTATTGATTAGTTAGAACTTCAATATAAATTTTTGCCCGCACGTGTCGAATGTAAGGTAATTTAATTTTGAAAAAGGTTAGATAGGTCAAAAGGTATTTTAATGACAAAATATTGGGACTTTATTTATTTATATAGAACTGTCGCATTTTAAAAACATTTAATAGCTTGACCGCGTTGTTTAGAAAGTGTTAGTTGATCTTTGACTTTGAAGAAAACAGCCGTTCAAAGTAAGTTATCAAAGAGACTCTTATTAGAATGATATGTACAATAAGCTTCAAACTAAGTCGTTCGTAAGAATTACAAGATGAATTTAAATTTAATGCGGTAGACATAGAATAATAAAGCTTAGAAGGATAATGTCATGTAAGTTTCTCTCAAAATTGAAGCAACTTTAGAATGAATGTGTGCATAAATGTCACGTAATTACATTCATCTACACGCACACGGCGCATACGGCCGGATTACGTTGCAAGTGAATAGATATTTCCCCCATAAAGCGAGGAAATTGATACTGTTTGAATTTGAATTATGAAATATATTTATTTGCATTTAATTTATTTAATTGTAATATTATTTATTTAATTTTAGCTGTTATTATTATAATTATCTCATTTTTTGTGTTGCTTTTATTTTATGCATAATTATAAAGAAAATTAAAAAAAAATATTATTAAATGCTAATGCTTTATATCTAATTTAAAAAAGTTAAAATATTTATGCGAGCTGTTTACTGTGACACTTTATCGTGACGGCTGACGTGACGTCAAACGTATTCCACCTATTTGGGTGGAATGAATGGCTTCAATCCGCTTGGGCCTACACACCTGCTCAGCGTTATTATTCTAGGGACTATACCCACGCGGAATAGTTTAATCACATAATTGTTATGTAGGACTTAATATCTACCTCATAGCGTATCTAGTTCATGACGTGCTAGACACATGAATACTATTCATAAAACAATTATGTTCACGACGTATAAAAATATTATTCACGCAAAACTGACCAAAAGTAGCTCGTGTCTGTATGGACACGCTTAAAACACGTACACTCGATGTGAATACGCCTTTAGTAATACATGTGGTATGTATGTTTTTGTTTGCGTTATTTAGCACGTAACGAGCTAGAGGCGTTACTCACTAATTAAATGAATCAACCTTAAACATTAAAGATTAGTTTTTTTTTTATCACGAATAAAATCCTTCACAAAATGAATGTCAAAACTGGGTCGATTATTTGCGAAACATTTGTTTCCTACTGCAGGTTATTAGCAAAATAGAACAATAATATTCGGTGCGGATGTTACGATCCATTATAATATATTTTGCGTTATGAACATTTAATTGTCTGTTTTGACGAAAAGTTCTCAAGAGTACTTGGACTAATTAACCACAATGTGGAACGCATCGAGTATTCAGTTACGTAAAGCTATTAAGTTTGTTTACGATTATATAACTGGTGCGTGTGCGCGCTCCAATACACCTCGTTCAACATTCACAACGCGACAAAAAAAAAAACCACCTCACCTAATGGCATTCTTGAATAAGTAACGCTGGACAACTAAGTATAAAAAAAAAACTTTTTTTATTATCTTATCAATATCATACACAAAATGAAGCCTGGTAGTAGGAGACGAGGCTTATTCACCTTGATTTGTTTTAATATCTTCGTTATTATTGTTACGCACGGATGGAGTAAGGGTAAATAAATAAAATATAACATAAAACGTATTGAAGGACAAATATACAAAGATTTCTTTTTTGGCTTAGCGTCAAAGTTGCATTACAATCGGTTGAACAGTTTAAGAACATACTGGACTAACATACAGACATACATTTTTATGTATTCAGAAAGTATATAGTATAACTGATGTCATGGTGTGGCAATCATTGTAATTTGTTGATTTGAAATATGACGTCAAAATAATATTTGAGATAAAACTAATTTAGACTATGGTTTAATTTGTGTATCATAAGACTTAATTACTTAAGACCTAATGTATATAGAAATCAAAATAATAATAGATTAATAATTATTATAAATATAAAAATGTTAAATTAAAACAAAATGACAAAACAAATTAATGAAATGTTCAGACTACAAAGGATAATATAATGTATCCTAATATACAATTATTTTTCTCTTATTTCCGATATGTATTATTAAAAACGGAAGATATTTTTACATTACGGATTTTATAGAATTTATAATCAATCCTTAATAATCCATTTGAAATACGTCAAAGGTTAAAATAATATGAAATATACATATTTTTAATATCGTACACCTACATTCATGAGTTGAGCTGAGATGGCCCAGTAGTAAGAACGCCTGAATCTTAACCGATGATCGTGGGTTCAAGTCCGGGCAAGCACCACTGAATTCCTTGACGGTGATGGAAAACATCGCGAGGAAATCTGCATGTATCAAATTTCACTGAAATTCTGCCACATGTGTATTCCACCAACCCGCATTGGAGGAATAAACTCAAAAAGAGAAGAAGAGGTCTTAGCCCAGTAGTGGGACATTCACGGGCTGTTACTGTACTGTATTACCTACATTCATTTCAGTGACCGTCGTTATATGTACGTATATAACTAGCGCTTAACCTGCGGCTTCTCTCGCGACATAATTCAGAATTGCTAGATACCAATTTCTATAGCTGTTTCTTAATAAAAATGATTTTCATAGAAACTTTCACTCTCTTAAAAATTTTATCACAATCTTAAAAAAATTTCAAAAATCATTCCTTTGTGATAACGTACTGTGTAAAAATAGCCCGTATGTAAATTTTCATGGCGCTAGTCCCCAGCAGTTTAGGCTGTGTTAGATATGCCAGTGAGTTATTTTCATATATTTACGTATAAAGATAAATTAATAAATCCAAAATACTTTGCGAATATAGTTAGTTTAAATGACATATTAGACTGTTCAACTATTAAACATTGTACGTACTATATGTTACTTCTCTCATAGTAAAAAAGTAACATATTAATGACAATTGTACAATTGCAACAATATTATAATAATACGGCGGCTCACACAAAATAATTAAGCCGCTTCAGTCGGCAGCGATTCCCATGCCGCGAGCGAGAGCCTGTGAACATTTGTGACACGATTTCCACTTTCTTCCGATTGATTGATGTTAGCGATAGTGATTCCGCATAATAAATTGCAGATATTTAACAACCTTTTTCATTTAAATATCATCGATAGAATTTTTGATGTATTTATTGTCTGTAATATCTATTATCTTTCTGTATCTAAATATATTAATATGATTACAGAAGAAGAGAAAGCGTGTATATCAAATTTTGCCATGTTTTATTTTGTACCCAACTAATATATTGCTATCGTGTTCCTAACCATTTTTTTTTCTTTTTCTTTTGCATCAACGTTTTTAATAGGGTAGTGCCGCTGTACTGCACGTGGATTCGAAAATATCTGTTGCAAGTTAGCTGAGTTTTACTTTTATTTTATACAAAGGATTCTGAAACATTTTAATTTACAGCTGTTATCAAACAATTATTTGGTTTAACGGTATATATAAGTAGATAATGTTGACTAGACCTCGTTCCATGGAAATAAAATATGTCAGGGTAGTCATACTGCCAATCAAACAATTGTTAGCGAGGCTTAAATTTTTGTTACTAATTATCGTTGTGTAGTGCTTGTGTAATTGCACTATGCTTTGTTGTATTCTTTCAAATAGAGATTTCGTACTGTATCGACTAAAGCTTTATAAAAATTGTTTTTTTTGGTGCGTCTGATTAACGGTTTGTATTTCTTGGAATATTTAAAAAAATAGACCGAGATTCGTATAAAAATTCACATATTTTGTCAGTGTAAAGTGTACTACTGTATTTAAATAGAGTATATATAAATGAAATAGAAAAGTGTCGATTCAACACAGATGACATTTATTTATACAGAGTGTGAACTAAAATCTCGTGCAAACTACGAATTCGGAGGGACCAATAGTAAAATAGCTTTTCCTTTTAGTAAATTACTTTAGATCTTTTTTTGACATTGGACGCAAATTTTTTTTTCTTTTTAGTTATATTTAAACTTTAATTTAAATATCGGAATTCGAACATATATTACTCACTTTGCGAGTTTGCTCATAATAGGTTAATTTTCAAGAAGGCTAAAATAATATTTTACTATAAAAATGTTTTATTTCAAAGCTATAATGTCAGTTTTATATGTATGTATATGTGACACAGTTATAAATATATATATTTCTTATACATGTAAAATACAAAACATTTGAAACAATTAATTTGTAAGTAGCTTTTAACTCACCCATTGTTCCAGGAAACCACGCGCAAAGAGGATTTCGTTGCAAGTCGCTGCTGCTGTTTCCTACTCGGATTTCAAGGTCTTGCAATGGTTGATGACCTGGAAAAAAGGATTAAGGCTTAGTTTGTATTGCACACAAATGAAGGCGTCAACGTATTTCACGTGTATACGTATTTCACACTGAAAGATCCGATCCTGTGACCCCATAAAATGAATCAATACGACTTCAAAGAAAAGTTAGATTGAGCTTGGGACTGTCTAATCTAGTTTTAGTTTACGCTTCATTCAAATGTAAGGTAATTTCAGTTTTACTGTAAAGAATTAATTAAAATATATCTGTACTTATGAAACAAAAAAACAATAAAATGTATACGCAGTGTCGATGAGATGGCCCATGAGACATTTGTTTTAGCGCTGACAATGAGATGAACGGTTCTTTGAATACAAAGCGCGCTTTTTTATAATGTTGTGATCACAATTAAGTCGATTCATACACCACCGCAAAGTATGAAACTGAAAACTTAATTTATTTAAATACTAGAATATGCTACGTTTGAAATGTTTCAAATTTATTATTTAATTCTGTTCGCCCTTAGTTTGCCATAGTAGTAGACTTAATGACACTATTATCCTACAACCCATACGATGAGATTGCTTTGTCTCTTACTGGAATCGTTTTGCGTTAGTACTTGATTTTCATTACACAAGAACATAATAATTACTATTATATAACATACTAGCTACTCGTCCACGCTTTGCATATATATATCAGTAACAGACAAATCTCAACGTATGGGTTCCAGGATAATAATGTCGTTAAGTCTACTACTATGGTAAACTAATGGCGGACTAAATTAAACAGAATTAAATCTACTATATGTACAATACTTTACTGTACTGTACTACATGTACACAGTGGGTTATTTTGCGCAGTAAATACTAATTTATATTGCACCTTTGTGGTACAGCCCCATCGCGGTTTGTCCTGAACGCGAATATATTAGATTACTTATTTCGAAATAGTGCGACATAATCGTGTAATGAATGACTGCACCGTTACCGTTCATGACATGCACATGACCGCGGCCACTTTTACAACACGACGGACGTGTTGCGACACCGATCTATCAACTGTGACGAATTACAAATCAACTCGCGAAAATAAAGCTTTTTATGTGATACAATTAACGTTGTGTAATCATGCAAATTATGTATTATTCTTATTAGGCATTAATTAACGTAATTGATGTGAAACATCTGTGAGTGTAAGACGAATCGTATGCCGCGACGGCAAACGGCATGACGCTCTCGTATACCCAATCATACCCTGCTCCGCTACCGTTCTCTACTGCCTTCTGTGTGTGTGGCGTGTATGTAGTATAAGTACTTCGTTATATAGTGTTGGTCATATAATTAGAAAAACTTTTTATGAATAAAGAAAGTATAACTTCAACCTACATATGTTCGTAAAAAATATACACATTCAATCATTAATAATCATGCAATAATATAGCCACTTAAATAAAAAAATCATTAAATGCATAAAATATAAAAGATATCTTACTTTCAATTACAAAATGAGTCTTACACATGTAGGTGTTTATTTTCTGTTACTGGCCGCTTGGACGCCTAATTAGAAACATCTTAAAAAAGAATCCATATCTCGTTTCATTTTTTGAAATTGGAGAATAACATTTCTTTTTCTATTATTTTGGCGGCAATTGAAAATTTAATCTGAATTTTATTTTGCTCAGAATGGGCTAAAATAAAAGTTGTGACGCGTCAACTAGGCAAATAATTGTTAATTTAAATATAGATCATAAGTGAGCGTACAGAAGAATAGCAGAGCATTTAAATTGTTCTGTTAAGAAAGTTTTTAATGCAATTGATCATTATAAAACACATGGAACTGTTGAAAATGTTCTTAGAAAGGTTCGGTCAAGAAAAACTTCTCCCAGAGAAGATACGCTAATCGTTCGTGTTGCTGAAAAAGTCCCAAGTAAAGGCTCCAACCAAATTAAAAATAAAGTTTTTTCGCCTGATGACCCGAGAAACGTCTCTTTAAGACTTGTGGAAGATTTGTGGTAGCTAAATTGTTTGGAAGAATCTCTCGAAAGGTACCGTTTCTTACCAAGCAACACCGAGAGAAGCGATTATTATTAGCTAAAAAATATGTTAATTGGACGGTACGAGAATGGAAAAAAGTGTTATTTTCAGATGAAACAAAAATAAATATGGTAAATTCCGATGGAAAGCTATGTTACACGCCCTGTAAACAATGCTTTTAATTATAAATACACAAGGAGTATAGTCAAGCACGGTGGCAGTACAATGGATCAATGGCAATACAAAAATATCTGAGAGCACACAATGATTCCCTACTCGGACGATCATTTGCCTATAACCTGGATCTTTCAGCATGACAATGACTCTAAACACACGGCCAATAGCGTCAAATGTTTCCCTAGCGAACAGCGTATATCCGTTTTAGACTGGCCAGCAAATAGTCCGGATTTAAGCTCTATAGAAAATCTCTGGTATATTGTTAAAAAGAAAGTCTCAAACAAACGTAACACCAGTCAAAACGAACTATATGAAGCATTTGTTGAAGCATGGAATTCAATCCCCCTAGAAAAATGCATGAAATTGATTGAATCAATGCCACGTCGTTGCAGTGCTGTTATTGAAGATAAGTGATACGCCACTAAATATTAATTATAACTATTGGTAGGCTGTGGATAGCAGCTATTTTGTCAATAACAATACTAATTACTAATACTTAAAAAAATATTGTTTTTTATACTTTTTTTTTTGTTTTTTCTAATTAGTTGACCATTATTGTTCATACCTGACAACTGATTTAAATGTTTGTTTTAATTGAAACTGCACTTTTATAATGGGATTTGTATTGTTTTTCTAATAAATGATAAATCGTTGAACATATTGTTGTCCTATTTATTGTTTAATTTCAAAATAAAAACGATTGCGGTGAAGTATCTTACATAATGTCAAGGACCGTTGGTAGTGTTTCTAATTATACGACCACCACTGTATATCATATATACATATATATTTATTTTATCAAAAAACTGTTTTAATTTATTTCACTCCATATTTATTTGTTTTCTTTTAAAATAAATTATTCAATAATTATAAATTTAAATGTTTCATATCTGTCGGACGTCTCGACGTCTTCAAGTTTTTATTATTTATTTTTTAGATACATTTATATACAAGTAAATGTAGGTATATAAGAAAAAGTTCTGTAACATATAAATCTGCTTGCACACTTATAAGTCCAAGTACAGAGAAGCCTTAGTCTAACTTGGAGAAACTTATCTCTGAAGTTTCTCAAACATTTTATAGTCACAAAGTTATAATGTTCGCAATATTCACTTTGTCGTGAGGAGGTATTTTTTACTGAAACATGTCTTACGACTTAGGAATTAGTTAACTGTAGTCTAATGTAGTTATAAAGAAATAACTTTATAATACTATTACATTTTCATTGCCTTTGAATTTATATAAAATCAATGTGCGAGATACAAGAGTAGGTAATTGATATGCCGATGTGTGTATCGGAAGCATTATTTAATTTTGTGGCTTCAGTGTTTGTAGCAGCAATTAAAATTTCATTAACATGCCATATCATGTTCTGATTAAAGTGTAAAATATAAATATTAAATGCTTCCAATAATAATTTTAGTATATCTTCCTACAGTTCGGTGTTGAAATCTGCAACTTATTAATTACTGGCTTTTGGATTTAAATTAAATTATAAAAATTAAAAATTAATTGCCTATTTTATTTAGTCATTTGGTCAGAATCGCTATGCAACCTTTGACCGTTTTCCTGTCTTCATAGATAATATAAATACTCAATTGTGCCGGTATTATCCCTAAAAAGTAAAATTGAACAGCCAGTAAACGTCCCACTGTTGGGATTATACACCCAAAATGGTTAAGAATCACGAGTCTAATATTAATAAATAACACAAATTAATATACTTATCAAAGAGCTACTTAAGTTTTGTTTGTTTATTTTGGTTTGATTTCATATTAAAATTGTTTAGAGTTCCGTAATGGACATCGGCGATATATATGCTTATAACTTTATGTATTGCATATTTTTTATTTATGTTATATAAATTAATTTAGAATAAAAATAAAGCATTAATTCTAACCAAATTATATTACATATAACAATTATTTTAAGTTTCCCGTTTATAAAAATTATAGTTTGCAATATTTGAATTTTTTTTTATTTAGTTTATATTGTTAATCTAAAAAATATTCTGTTAAAAAGTTTATAATCTGTCACTCACAGCTATTTACTGACGTCACTTACGTCATGGACACTATTATGTGATGGAAACAATGTAATAAGTAACTTATATTAACAATAAGACAATGAAGAAAGTTACGGTAAATATCAATTTTCTGTATCTAATGCGTCGTCTCAAATTTCAAAGTCAATGTCGACCTTTGATATTTATCTAATTTAGATTGAAGCATTATACGTCATTGTTTATTGTTGTTGTTTGTATGTGGGCGACCACGGTACGGATTTTAGATTTTTCGTTTTACGCTGAAGAAAGAATTTTATGCTAATTTTTGCGTTTCGTTAAATAATGCTGTAAATCTGTGATTGGGGCACTGAACTCTACATATATTGGACTCTAACTCTATATACCATGTTTTTAATGTTTCCTGTTTGTCCAACACAAGAGAGAAAATAGCGAACGGACACAATATGTATTTTCATCGGTTATACGATACATTTAAAATCATGGTATATACATAATATTTCTTATAAAAATGGAATTAGATTTTATTTTATGTCAAACTAGTCAAAAGTGCGAATTTATGTATACGATAAATGCAAAAGTCTGTCTGCCTGTCTGTAACTCATTCACGGATAAAATACGAGTGTATTCGTGAAAAAAAGCAACAAAGACGGTAGTTAAACTGAGAAGAACGAAAAAGTGAAAAGCAGCTGTTTCGTAAATGTTTTGTTATTTTTAAAGAATAGAATCGAATATACGCTTGTCGTTTTGGGCTTTTATATTGTATTTGAATTATAAATATATAAATAGAGTAAATAAATGTAATGCGTATCAATGAAGTAATCAATTAATATGTATTAAAATAAGGAAAGCACATCTGAAGTATAACTGTAGGTATTTGCACAGATCGTTAAAAGTTAAATAATTAAATAATAACAGACCACTCTGATTTTGTCTTAAGAAATGTTAAAAAAACAGTTAAGCATGTGTGCGCTTTCATCTCGTACTACGTATAAAAGATACGTAAAACCACTTAACCTTAAACAACTTAAATAACCAATATAATAATCACCGAATAAAATTTATATCCGTCGACAAAGTAAGCAATATATCAACGGACAAAGAATGTTCCAAAAATGTTACAGAGCGAATAAAGCTTTTACTATGGATTCACACTAACATCGAAGGTATGATTCGGTCACATTATCATACTTCCCATTTCACATTCTTTTGTGACAATATGATTTACTCTTTCAGTAGTATTTTCATAATACCACTGAGTCGAATTTATTGTTAATTGAATTAAAATATTGTTAAATAATGACGCATCGAATGTAGCCTTTTCGAGATTAGGATTATGTTCACAAGATAAACTGAGTGCATGAAACATTAACAATCTTAAGTAGATATGATAATACAAAGGAAAAAGATAAATATTTGACAAACTCAAAAAATTTGAATAACTCATATACTAATATCGCAACTTTAAAACGGACTAATAAAAAACAATACAATAAAATCTTATGACGCTTTGTACGAGTTTGTACAATCTATAAGACATATCATCAGAGTCAATTAAGCCTTTTCTACACAAATAAAGGACTCAATATTAGAATTTGATATAATTTCCTTGTATAACACATAATAATAAATATGGAGTAAATAAAGATTTTATCAATTTAAAATATCAGCATTCTCTTGATGCAGATGCAGATGGGAGATCGTTTTTACCTTTACATTTTACGAAATAGTTGTATCTAATTCGGAAATACTAATATGAAAAATTCTTACCGCAGCAGCCTCTCGTCGTAACTCTGACCACTTTGACGGCGTAGTGTCGAAGGAGATCGACTTGCCACCAGGGGGACGCCTCCCGCTGGGTTTCTGTGCAGCGCTTGCCATCGTGTTCCGTGGTTTTCTCACCATCGTTTCCGTTACTAGCGTTTCCTCCTCTAACTGTTGTCGACTGATTTGCTGGTTTTCTAAAGGCGACATTTGTACCTAGAAGGGTGAAAATATATTATTAAAGTATTAAACATAAACTATTTTCTAATAATTGTATAGTAAATACCAGTATTTATGTCATAAGATATATTATATAAGGTCTTGAGAACTTTATAATAATAAAATAAATAAATAATAAATTCTATTAAAAAAATATATATAATGTATTTCTCACCACAAAATGGTGGTTCTGCAGTCCAGTCGCCTCTCAGAGTGCATTCTCTTTGGTGTGCCCCGAACAGTTCATAGCCTTCATCGCACTCGTACGTAGCTATTGTTCCAGGAACAATTTTGGTATCGACGGGCAACGAAACCCTTGCATTGGGTGGCACTGCCGGGTGGCCACAAAGCCGGTCACCTAGGAAAATACAAAAAAATACTTTACCCACAATTGCTCGTATCATTTTAAATGGTGCGATTTTGTTCAAATACAAATTAGTATTTTAGCTTCAAGCGTTGTTGAATGGATATGTACTAAATACATTCAATCGTTGAAAGAAATACATTAATCTTCTAACTTAATCATTCTTAGTATAAATTTTCATCATTATCAGAAGCAAAAGACCTTACCTCTACTTACCTCTAATATGTTTGAAGTTCATAGTAATCGTTTTAACGTACAGGAATTTTTTTTCGTTCGAGTTGCGGACAGGCATGAAGTTTTTAAATTAATTAAAAGTAATAAAATAAGTTTCATAAGAGAGGAAAACTTTAACTTTTAATCAAAAGTGGATTAAGTTTAAAATCTTTAGCGATCGAATACATTATATACGTACGTATAAGTAAAGTATTTTCTATTCTATACTATATATGTACGATTTAGAAATGCCTAGGGATGATGCAATATTCAATACCAGGTCTTCCAAGCACGAGTATGTAAAATTATAAGCTTTAAAGTCATCTTAAAGTATGAAAAATAGATAATTTACTATAGTTTGTGGCCGTAGTTGTAAATACTAGCATAGAAAATCGATCCGTGTACGCCTAGAAATAAAAATACTTTTACATCCAAGTATTTCTTTCTAAAAATACGATTGTGCTCCTTATTTATATGACGGTATGGATTGAATTCTATTAAAACTGTTATCCATCCTACTGTCTTCCATTGTCCCCGCCTGACTAGCAAATACTTTCACACTTGGAAGTATTTCCCGTCAGTACCAAGGCGCCGTACTTCGATGCGAAGCCCTGGTTTCAAACCTGATAAAGTAAAAACACCTATGTCTTACACTTAATGTAATCTATTACATATTGTCATTTGTTTCGCGAGTGTCTAGTTTAAAGAAAGTTTTGTTATGCAACTTCAAATAATATATGAACATCGTATAAGATGTGCTGTAATTATAATGTATTTGTATGCGTTAGTAGCCGTTAACTGGTTTAAGTGCCCGTGTAAATATTCTTGAAAGTAAGATTTATCTGACATTAATAAAGTTATGAAATTTCATTAGCAAACGAGAGATATTTAGTTACAAAAAACATGATATTTTGAAAATTCTTACTGTATTGTCTATACACTCGTATATCCAAGATCAAAATTAAAATATTATTTATTTAAGTAAATTTTCATACTCCTTTCTACTACTTTTCAGTCACGATATATGATTAATTTAAACGTAAGGCAAAAGCTACAAAACAATGCATCTACAATGCATAATATTCATATGTCCTGTATAGAATTTAGCTAATACTTCCTGGACTTCCTGGTTTTCTTTCGAAGAATCTTTTTATTGGCCCAATTTGTGGCATGAACCCAGGACCTCCGTATCTGTCATCATTATATCATAATATTATTGTGTACAATGCCTTATCGAGGTTTTTGTTTTAAATCTATTGGTAAAATTTAGAAAGTAATGAATAATTTAACGCGCTGTCTATTCAATTGTAACAAGTTATTGATTTCTTGTTCACGAATTTCCTACCTTAGTATTATGTTCATTAGGATATGTGCAGTTACAATTTGAATTCGAAAAGTTGTCTGAAATGATATTATTTTACTGTGTGGTAAAACGTTTCAATTTACATTTTGGTGCATTGAAATGATAAATGAAGGACAGGCTGACATTTAGTTCGGTAGAAATGTTGGGAAATACGAAATCGTGAGAGAATTTTGTAAATATTCTGTAATCATTTGCTTTATTATCTGATATTCATTAGAAACTATGTTTAAATACCGAGTCTCTTTTTTCTACGACTAAGTCATTATTTAAAAAAAAACACTCATGTAAATATACACGAAGTTATTTACTGATTTTGTGGACCATATGAATATAAAATTTCAACTTTTATTATCAGTTGCTTTATTCAAGTGGCATTACCATTAAACGTAAATCTACCAACGGTCCAGAATGTAGATTCTACGGCGAAGAACTGGCAAGAAAGTCAGTAGATACCTACTACCTATTTCCACTATTTCAATTACAAAGTTGTGTCAATCAAATACTGCTGTAATTGTTTTTGTATTTGTCGATATCTCGAATGCAACTCAGCCATGGAACGAGCTTCTCGAGAAACTCGACAAAGATCCGTTCGGGTGTCCATAGCGTATGGTGGTGGGCAAGTTGAGGAGTGCGGGGGGGGGGGGCGAAATTACCTTCGCTCCCTGAGGAGAGCTCCGCCTAGCCACGAGCGGAGCAGAGCACGGGCGGGGTCGCGGATGCGTTATATCAACACGATCCCGCAGCCTCTCCGATCCGTGCCGAGGACGGCCATCGCAGTGGTTTTAGTGGGTAAGAATCCCACATAACCCGGTTCCTCCCCCTAAGGGAGCCGAGTACCTTTTGAAGGTCTACCTTGAAGGCATTTTCCCAGCATTACCAGAAAATTGAGTCATCGCAGTTTTGATGGGTTGACTAAATTTTACTCTGCCCGAAAATTGGTATTCCTTGATATGGATAATAATCTTCTAAATTTCTATATTCTACTAACGGTCTTACAATGTCTTGCTTATACAATATAATAATGGGTTCAGGGTAATAATGGGTGTTGCTGCGGCAGCCACGCTTCTGTAGTCCCTCCAATATGTTTGTTAAAGCACGAACAGAATTTTTTAGGCTTTGATGCTGTCTGGCGAAAGAAAACCGCCTCTCTCCTTTCCAGAGTCCGTGGCAGCACCAACAGCATTCTGCGTATGATAGCTGGTAAGGCGGATATCCTTTGATGGGAAAACTTCTCCAGAGGACTAAATCGCTTTTAGTTATAAAATATTAATATTTAAAATTAAAGAGTTAGTTACTAACAAATTTAATTTAATTTTATCATTCTTACTAACATATAATGGACTACTGGTTGTCTGATTTTATAATAATAAATAAAAATAAATAAATAAACAGATAATAAAAATCTAGAGATTAATAAAAAATGTCGTAATATTGAATTTCAAGTTAATTTAATTTATTTGTTACACAATAATAATTAATCTAATATTAAAAACATTTTTATGAAACTGTTTCATAAATTTCATAATCATAACTTCCGTTAAAAAAATCATTCAATCAGAATTGATAATAGCCGTCAAAATATTGGTAATACTCTCAAAAAGTAACAGTTACTATCAAGCACCGTTGAAAATTGTATTCAGTTTTGGTTATTATAAAACTGAGCTGAAATGGCGAGAGCGAATTCTACTAATCTATAACGATTACGATACGTATCGGGAACGTTACCGATTTAATTCCGATCCAATTTTGACTAATCTATATATGGATCAGTACCGAACCGAAATAATGTTAACGTATACCGTTATGTTAAAACAAAAACCAAATTTAATTGTTATTTTTATATGCCACTATTTAATAAATAAATTAAATAATAAGTAAATGGATAAACGGCAACGATCACGCTTCGATTCGATTGCGATAAAGTGATAATAGCTTAGTAGAATTGGTCCCCAGTAAACCTTTGCACAGCGTTGAATCAAGTTTGTAAAAGAAAAAAGAGTTTTTAGTTTTGTAGTTATTTTGGATCTGTTTGTGTATAATATTTTATTTTGTCCCAGCTGCCTCTTTGTTCTAGTGGTTAAGCCCACAGATCACTAGGTCCAGGCTTCAAGTCCAGGTCAGGCCGATAAAAAGGGATTTTTTCTGCCGGAAAATTTTCAGTAACAGCCCGGAGCGTGTACTATCCCGCGCCGTGGCCGAAATCGGTCAGGAGGACGTCATTTTTTGTTTTGAGCAAAAAATATCTTGTTCGTGAGATTACCGTTAGTGATTCTGACTATAGAACAATGCCAAAGTTTGTTACATCCAACTTGTGTTTCATAACAACGTTTCTAATACTTTTGCTGTTGCAATTTCTCATTGTAAAACCAATAATATTTAATTCACGAATATAATTCTTGTTTGTCAATCTCAAAGATATTGTTATTATGTTGAATATAGAATCAAAATGAATATTTTTTGATACAATTGTAGAAATCCAATGTAGTGTTAGAAGTACGCGACGGACGTGTAACTTTTGTTAGATAATATTGTTGTGATGGGTTTCACAATGTATGTTGTGTTCGAATGTAAAATACTAATGGGAACCAAATTTGGTTCATCATTACGTATTCTTGTGGAGTTCGTGGAATACTTATATTGTCACGAAATTCTTATACGTAATAATTACGTAGTAATTTTTTTGTCGATGTGTGTTAGTTCGACGCTTACTTTTCATTTTTTAATTGCACCTCCATATATGTGTTTGTATCTACTATTTCGTAATCAAAATGGAGTTCTTCATTGTTACGTTTTTATCATTAAATTGATCATTACTTACAAATTACAATAATAAAGTTTTTATAATGTAGAAATATTCCGTCAAAATCCCTTCTTAGTCATTAGCATCTTATTAAAATATGAATAACAGTCGAGGAAGTTTACCACCAAAAACGCGTTCGCTCTGCATAAAATCCCGCTACTCGATTTTTCGATTGGATTATGTTAGAGGGTTCCAGTTTTATATATATATAATTAATTAACTCGTTGAATCTGCACTGAAGAACTATTTATTGTTTACACAAACCAGACTTGTTTCGATGCTTTTATAAGGTCACAAGAACAACCATAAGTACTAATATTTTAAAGTTGAGAGAGTTTGTTTGTTTGTTTGACCGAAATAGACAATTTAATATACTACCAACAGGGGCTGAGCTTTAGCGCAGATAAAACCACGAGAAGCCACTTTTCTATAAGAAAATTTCTATTTAATTTTAAGTTATCTGTAATATGCGTGTGCAACATCTAATACCCTCGCGTGAGGGCTTGTACATTTGACACGAGAAAGAAATTAGGGACCTCGTAGCCGATAACGCAAATCTACCTTTAACCGCTAACGAGTCGTCACATCATTTTACATGTTCTTAGTATTCGTTGTTCTATGCCTATTGGATATATAAGTAATAAATTCGTAAATCATGTAATTAAATCTTTTTCAAAACGAAGTAAGATTAGGTAAGGTCAACGAGGTGGCTATAATTAGCAGGTTTGAATGTATTAACGAGTGAATGTTTCAAGGTGGAATAGTTGCTGTTCATTGAGCAAAGATTCAACTTATAAACTTTTGATCGATAAGTAACTTGTAACTGAAATTTCATTTATTAAAAAATGTTGCGATGTGTAATAAAATATTTCACAGAATTCATTTTAGTTAAATGTATTCTGTGAAATATTTTTAAATAATTTTATTAAAATTCATTCTCACAGGGAATTATATTATTACTAGCTGTGCACCACGGCTTCATCCGCGTATAGTTAATAAAAATATAATAAATTATTTTATTACTATAATAACACACACGCACACACTCACCCTCACATACATACACACACACACACACACACACACACACACACACACGCGGCTACTGGTAAAGAAACACGTAATTAACGATTTGAAATTAATTTTATAAGATACTGTAGGGTTTACCGATCTTACATTTGCGCCATCACATGTTCTTTGTGTGTACCAATTTTCATCAAGATTGGTCAAGCCGTTCTTGAGTTATAAGAAGACAGACAGACAGACAAAAATAAAAAAAATAGTATAATGTGAATCACTGCATCATAAAACGTTTATTTATCACAAAATTAGATGAAAAAAAAATGTAGAGATAGAACCAATAGATTTATATAGTAGTATAGATTATATTATACTCGAAGCCAAAATAGCTTTATTGATTTTGCGAACGGCATGACGCTTTTAATGTTGATTCGTGCTCTACTCTCTTGTTTATATACTTCGTTGATATAGAAAGCATTTTTTTTTATTAACAGCATTCTATGTATCTGTATATTTCATTTCATTTTACTTTATTACAAATAATTTCTATGAGCATCGATTGTGCGGTTTACTTCTGCCGGGCAGACCCGTGACGGCAATTGCTAAAATTTGTTTATATGTATTATTGATGTACTACATGCAAGTACAGGTCACTCGTCTCCGACGAGACGGTATTCAGAACAGTTGACGAGGTCGAGTGATTCCTTGCGCGTCCGAGATGCCGGTCGCTAACGGTGACCGATTGTTCTAAACACAAAAACCTATACGCGGCGTGCGTGCCCTACTTAGTCGTGGATATTAACCATAAGCAACGAGCGCTTTTAAAATCCTCAGTAAGATTTCGTAGCTTAAAGTTTTAATTTATGTAACTATCAGTTACAGTTGCAACAAAATTTTCCTTCCGAATGAATAATCTTCTAAAATAGTAATAGTTACTTTTTTTTTTTTTTTTTTTTATTGAATAGGTAGGCAGACGAGCATATGGGTCTGATGTGGTAAGTACCTACGCCCTTAGACATTGGTATTGTAAGAAATGTTAACCATCGCTTACATCGCCAATGCGCCACAAACCTTGGGAACTAAGATGTCCCCTGTGCCTGTCTGTAATTATACTGAAATTAATATATTGTGTAAATACATATAAGATTAAATAATATTTTATTAGTCCTCAATAGATCTATTCGCCCTTATTGTGCTAATGTTTTGTGCAATAGAACGCGTATTGTTCACGCGTTCATTTAAATATATCGTAATATTTATAAAAATATTTCTTCGAATCTCAAAATCTAAAAGAAAATTTTTAGTAGATTAATCATTATCATTTTATTTATATTCTGAATGGCTTATAATTTATCATAATTAAACTAAACGAAACTCTAAAAAGTTTAGTATAAGCTGTCTATGTAGACATTTTAGAGACTTTTCAAATCTTTCATAATATAAACAAAACGAAACTTTAAAATATCAGTATAATGTTTATAGGTAATGAAAACTGTTGTAACCAAAGTTATAACTTGGCGCAAGATTACTTACAAATTGGTCAAGTACGTAATAAAAACCACTAGTCCTGAATAGTTGAGGTTGGTTGGAATATACAAATACACTTATCTAAGCGTACCTAATAAGCGTTACAACATGCTAGCAGTATACTGTCTTCGCTTCAGTACCTCTTCGAAAATAAGGCCAAATATTTCAAAGTTTCGAAATGGTAATCACTTATTTGTACACATCATTTTTTATAATATTTATTAATATAGCTAAAAATTGAGCTATATAAAAAAAAATAACACCACATTTATTCATGATTATGTGAAATGTTTAAAAGCGAAATGTTTCATTATTCTGACGTGATTAATATTTTTAAACTAAAGAATACCAATAAATAAATTATGTTATTCGATTACGGTAAATGAGATGATACATATGTACGACCAGTACATAGGTAGCCAGTAATACTCGCAGTGCATATGCAACATCCACATCGTTAAGAGTGTTGTAATCATTTTTGTGTACAACTTAATGTACAATAATAGAAATAAGGATTAGAGACTGTTATTTGTCCTATCATCTAGCTGTGTATTAATTGTGGGAAAATCGCAACAATAGACGCGTTACCCTTGAAATCTTAATCTTTGGATCTCCCAACTATTCATTATATCATGTATATAATGTTGGCGTTTAACATGGAAGGATGTGTATTTTAGCATGTATTCAGCGTTTTCTCACGTTAGGGACCTTAAATTACTACTATTGTTTATGATGATCTATTAGTTTGTTTCACTTAATTGAGTAGTTTTAGCTATTTTTTTAAAACCAAATTTAAGTTGTGGCCTTCTTCATTAATTAATCCCTTTTCAAATAAAAGCATGAAATTGGCTTATAACATATTTGTTATTTTTAATAGAGAGAGGTGAGGATTAAAATTTAGTAAAAACAGTCTGCACCGCTTTGGTACAAACATTTTTTTATCCGAAGTTGGATTTCCTAGAAAAATATATTTTGTAATAATCGATAGAAGGTCAAATGATCTCTCCGCCCGGGCCAGCGTACCTAGGTTGTCGAGATTAAAAAGCACTAGCTAACGGTCCCGACTTCGCACGGGTGATAACTTTTTTTTCGGATTTTCTCTTTTTTTTTAAACTCACTCACCCACATTGTGGTTCGCCCGCAAAATGATGCGTACCTCTGTATATTGTTACTTCTTTACACATATTTACTGCATTTCTTTACTTCTTTATATAAGTATAGTTTGCAGTATAGAATTTCTGTCGGTTATTTTAATAATAAAGAATATTGTATATTAAGACTTCTCTTCTTTTCTTTAGTACGTGGTCCGATCAAATTTAAAGTAAACGTTTGCTCCTTGTTTATATTCTACCTTAAGCCCATAATTTACCATAACTTCAATGTCCGTCGAATTATTTATGAAATAGTTTTCGTTAATCAATTTTAATTGACCACGACCACCGTGTAAGCAAGCGTATTTACGAATACAAAAACATATTTCGGAGTATCATGTGTTAATTGAACATTCGAGTCGAATCATAATGTAAATGAATATTTCGTTTAACGGTTAATATTAAACAAAACTGCAAGAATAATTACAGTGAATATTTGAAATGTTCCTTCATATCAATATACTTTGTATCAATAAGGGTAAAATGCCTCGAGGATGATCATATTTTTATAGGAAGTTACATAATTCTACCACTACCTACTATTTACTTATATACGACTATGAATATGAAAAAAAATAATAATTTAAATGTAATAAAATATAATAATAATACAATACGACAGTAACGGTTAATATATGGCAGAATATACAAAAAACAAAAAAAAAAAACTGATGTTAATTGTTAATTGTAAACAGTCAGCGAAGTTAATCTACGTCGTTTAAAATGTACAGCTTAAGAATTTAATTACTTAACAAAAGTGGGTCAGCAAGACATTAATAAATAGGCGACTGTATTCAAAGGAAGATACTAAAACTATTTGTCATTATGTCATTCACGACCCTGAAGTCGCGTCCACTACTGCTGAGACGATGTCCTGTTTTTAATTGTTAACTAGTATAACCATGTTTGTTAAATGAGTACTCGAAATAACAAAAAAAGTGAACAGATATAATAATTTATTGAGCGTAAAATAGAACTGAAGGTAAAAAAAAATCGTTAATTGTTAATTAAAAAAATTATAATTTTATAATATATAATCGAATGTTATTATTTTAATATTATAACCATTGATCAATTTAATTTACAATTGATTTCATTAATTTGTTGTTAATCGTAACATCGATCGTAAATAATTAGTTATTTATTACAATCCTAAATAAGACGAAAGTCTCGACACCCTACAAGGAGCTCGGTGCATGTTATACAGATGTCGTCAAATATCTCTAAGCGACGGATTTATTGGACACTTGTGACATGTGGCCAGGGGTTTCGAAGTAAACCATTTTTTTTACGACAGGAAGGATTTGGGCAGGTTCTTGTTCAAGTAAAGTTTTTGTTTTACTTTTTGTGTGGTCCACTTATGTCTCTGCAAACTTCTTTACATTTATAAAACTAAATACATTTTAAACGCAAATAAATTTCATATTTCGTACAATTTTTACGAATATAAATTGAAACTGTAGTTAAATACATCCGATTAATACAATAATAGCTTTGATATTCACATAAACATGCCAGACATATTTCAGCTTCGATATTATATTTATTTTAAAATAATTTCAGGCCTTTGAAATGCAGCTACAACAACGGTTGATTGATTCTTCAAAGGCTCTCACCAAAAAAAAAACGGTCACGCTTTTTAATATAAAGTAAACGACAACAAAGTGAACACGCAGTAATGAATAAACAAGTATTTTATAACGATGTAAATTATTGAGTGTGTTCAAATTAAATGTAATAAAAAATATATGACATTATAATTTACAATAACCAAATCAAGTATAAACTACATACCTACCTTTTTATAAGAATATATACTTATCATTCATATAATTAACACTTCTACTACTACAAGTTGCTCTTGTTAGCTTCATATCGGCAGCCACGAGGTCCTATGTTCAAATACCGGATCGAGCAGACGAACTTGTAAGGATCATCATTATACATAGTGAGTGAGTATAAATTGCTTTTTCTATTGTTATCAATTGCATGTATAGTTATTCAAGTTAAATATGTAATATTACGTCATATATAAAAGACAGAGGTAGAAGTTGCAATAAATTGACCTTAAATTGAAATCGATAGTTTATTGTTATTTAAAAGTATGTAAACATACATGTTAAGCAATTGAAACAGTCGTATACGTTTTAAAAATAAAATTAAAGTCGCGTATGAAAGTACTCTAATACATTTTATATTTCTTGGAAAGTCGGAAACTGTATTTTGGTTCCAAGTATCGAAGATTTTATAAGGTTTTCCCGATATTCGCTACAAGATTTCAACGAAATGAGAATTGTTTTTAAGATACTTTACTTCTACCGTTAACTCGCTTACTTTTATACCATCACCATATACTTCACACCACCATACATACACGATCACTACACTTTTGAGGCAATTAACTTTGCTTACATTCAATTAGTTAATAGAGTCGCATGATGTTTTTCAATTTATCGTGTGGTATGACTCGTCTGCAGAAACTATAATTTATTATATGTTTAAAAAGAAATTAATTGAAAGAAGAATGGATTTAACTTTTTGTTGATAGCTATGTGAGAGAACGAACAAACGTTTATCTATAAAATAATAATACAAGCAATGTAATCGTATTTTATTGTCAATGTAAAGAACGGTAATGCTAAGGACAGATGAGTCGTCACTTTAAAAATATTATAGTCTCTTTTATTCAAAAGGTTTAATGTCTGCGCAAACAATACCAGCGATTGGCTACATTTGAAAATAACAAATGGACAACATCGCATGTGTTGTCCGCTTGCAAAACAGATGACGATTGGTCATATAGTGTAGAAATATTCTCAGAATATTTAAGTCTTTTGTTTTTTAACTGAAGAGTTAAATCTTTATTTTGAATTTTTCCGGCCATGGATTATAAAATGATTAACAAATTTAAAATGCATATAAAATAATAATGTGGTATTTACATATATAAAGAAAACGTATCTTTATTATCGATTTCATTTCGATTTAAGTTATTTATTTGATTACGTCATGTATATTTAAGTAAAGCTAGCAGCCATATTGACATTTTTAATCGAAAAGTCAAGGATTTGAACCGGCACCGAGTGCAACGTACTTGTTCGCCTACGTACCTAGCCAGTTCCCCATACTTTAGCGGAGCTCTAAAATGTGGCGTGGCAATTATTATACAGTTAGAATTACGTTGTTACTTTTAAGACAAGTTTTATGTTTTGTATTTTTTTTTTATATAAAATAGGTAGGCGGAGGCGTCAATGGGCCACCTGATGGTGAGTGGTCACGATCACCCGTCGACATTGGCGCTCGGTTAATGCGCCAATGTCTATGGGCGAGCAACCATGTGGACAAGGATCTTATGTCCCCTGTGTCTGCAGTTACGGTGGCTAACTCACCCTTCAAACCGGAACAAGATAGTACTACAGGATTACTGTATGGCGGTAGAGTATATGATAAGCGGGTGGTACCTACCCAGCTGGGTTACATAAAGCCACCAAGTTAAATTAAAAAATATGACAAATTATAATCATAGATGACGATGTTCGTAATGTTGATTATGTGTTTTATAATCCTTGAACATTATAAAGATTATTTAATTATAATTATTAAGTGCATGGTGTTTCACTTTATAGTACATTCTACTCAAACCAAGAGACAAACAAACACGACAGCTTTGTAATACAAGTAGCAATATTATATTTATAAATTATATCGACGTAATGTCATATACAGATTAATATCAATTCCTTGTTCAAATAAAACAATTTAATCCCGTTGTATTATTTTAAGGCGTACAGAAGCGTGGGTTTCCATCTCGTAAGTATTATTAATATATTTTATCCCTGCTCGTTGACCTATAGTCGGCACTTTCAATTAACATATAAGCATTTATGTTAACAAGTATCCTCGTTCTAAATGTGTACATTACAGGATTTTGTTTTGATTGAAAAATATTTTTTCATATTCTGAAAACAAACATATATTCAAAATATTTGTGTCCGAACGAGTAAAGAGAGTGAGTTTTACATTAGCTCTATGGATATTTCCTCAAATTAAACCACTTAAAATTCTTCGAAGGAAAATGTTCTTGTAGAAGCTTTTATTGTTTGAAATATGTTAAATAGGTTTTTTATTAATAATAAAAACTTTAAAGATTTTGCTATGTATATTTATTTTGTGTTATACTATTATGTCCGTCTCGGCTTCGCATGAGTAGAATAAATTTTTGCAAGACGTTAGAGCTATAAATGTAGGATATATTTGGACATTGGTACTATATCAAAATAAAAAAAACTTTAATTAGCAAAGAAGCATTACACTTACTTGTTGATAGATAAATTAGAAACTACTACCGATTCGGAAAAGAAACAACCATTCATTAATTGTATAATTAGCTTTTGCACACAAGCGTTTTTATAATATCTTTAAATCTGACAACTGAGGCATTTTTCTGAGATCCTGTTGTAGAAGCGTATACATTGCCCAACAAAGAGTTACTGACTCTATGAAGTCGAGGAATAAGAGTAATTTATTTGTATTTTTTTCTTGTACCAACGTTATAAGTATCTCATTTTCTCACAAAATAATTAATAGATTACGAAAATAGCCATCTTGTGTAGCACAAATATCGAATTGATAGCGGCAGCATTACCCTGCAATATATGCTGAAAGACATTATACTGTGAAAATAACTAAAATATACAAGAGGAGCCGTATCAACCTCTGTAAATAGTCTTATGTTCTTAACCGCAAAAGCCGCTGAGCTTAGTTTACTCGCTAATCCGTTAATATGGTAGAACCCTTGTAACTTGGCATCAACAGTACGGCCAAGAAATGCAGTTGACTTAACTGGATAAATTATTTTTACACTTTTGGTTTGCTAAATCTTATAACTTTAGTTTTTTTATTATTTAACATAAGATTGTTGACAATAAACTAATTTACTATATCACTAATAGCATTGTTTATATCGTCATACTATACTTGTTTTCTTTTAATTTTAAATACTTAAGAGGTCAGCAAATAATATCTTATATCATGTTTCTACCCTACATGATAGGGCAGGTCATTGATGAGTAATATAAAAGGTTTACCCCTGCACCAAGTATAAATATAATATATTTTGATTTGAAACGGAGCCTCAATTTCGAGTCGCTGGAATTGATATTCATGGAAATGTAATATTTACATTTTAAGATCACATTTCGTCATTTTCAAATGCGGTATTATGTTATATTAATTATTTGTTAAGCATTGGTCAACGAACTGATATGACGTGGTTATCAACCCACACTAACATATTTTTGGAACGTGTTCGATTTTATCTAGCACAACTAAGTATACATAGTAGCTAAATTTGAACTTGGTTAATTCGAACGAAGCTTTTTTTTTGTTGGATTATATAAGGAAATAGCTAACTTCTCTATAATTGGCAATATGTATAATCATACTCGTAATACTTAATATTTTACTATATAGTTACACATACATACGTTGACATTCACTATTGGTAAAGATTTTATCGAACCACTAAAATTAGTTTGGAGTTGAGAGCCTGTAGAGTTTTGTCATTCCTATATTTTTGTAACATTCGTTTAACCCACGCCAGGATTAATCTCTGGCGTTGACATAAAGAGTTGACATATATCGCAAAACCAATGTGTCCTATAAGTCGTTTCATTGCTGTCTCGGAGTTGTCTAATATAAAGAATCCTTTGAACGTTCAAATATTCAATAACATACTCTATTATTGCATGAAAATATTTTTTTTCTCTAAGTAGACAATGTTTTTGTTTTAATTAAAAATTGTTTATTAATTAAAAAACGCTTTCGTCTCTGAGCTTTTAATAGTTAAAAGGATTTGGTAAACAAAGATGACCTAGATGTATTGATTAAATCGAAAATATAGTTTTCTATTGTATTTTTACATAATCAACAATTTATATATATATACAACAATCTATATATATATATATATATATATATATATATATATATATATATATATATATATATATAGATATGTAACGCTACGTGTAATTCTAAGCTATATATGGAAAAATAAAATGTTTGTTTAATGAAGAGAGAAAAAGTGCGTTGCGTGTTGCCTGTTAACAATAATACAGTGAGCATTCTTGATGTCGGCACATCAGATCAATTAGTTACAAATTAACTGTAGCAGCGTGGCACTCAGTTTAAGCGTTTTTTAACGCACAAAAGTATCTGCTTTATCAATTAAAGCGGTCGTAACTATTAAAATTATTTGCATCTTTTCATTCGCACACATGGTCGACATATTAATACGGATTTGTCGAAAATGAACATACATTTTGTTAGTATTTATTATAAAAAGAGGAGAATGTAAATTATGGTACTTGATAAATCGATAACCACGCCATATGATTAAGAAAGATGTTAAGGGTTTTGATAAAAAAATATGCGTATTTCGACCATTTATGTTTCTCGACAACTCATTGGTGATCTTTAATAAAATTTTACATTTATCTACAAAATTAAAAATCTTAACATAATCAAAGTAAAGGAACGGCCTGTAAACGTTCTACGATTGGACAGAAACCTCCGATCTATTTAAGCACAAGATTCGGAGTTTATTCCACGCTGTGCCCCGTGGGACTGTGCATATGTACATATTGCAGGAATTCATCTGACATGTTATACATGGATCGATGTTGCCATGCATGAACTTGAAAGCTCAGTTGTGCTCGCTCAAATTTGAACTTGATCTAGATTGACTTTTGATCTAGGGTTAAAATCCACGTTTTATATTCGTTTTTTTTTGATGCACGAAGATTCACCTTATGCAACTTTAATTAATAAGGCCATGTGTCGCTTAAGTATATAACATTTTGTTATAATATTATTTAGGCATGCTTCATTCAAACTTGGCTGGCGCGGAATCTTCGAAGCATTACGACACTAAATAAACGTGAGAGAAAATAAAAATAATATTATTATGAATATGAAATAATTAAGTTAATAAAGAAATTATTAAGCATTGATTGTTGAAACCCAGTAAAGATACAATGACAAAAGATAATGCAATATCTATTGTCAACTTCAATCTAAGTCATTTTTATATGGTTTTATTAAAAAAAAAAAACATTTCAAATAATTCAATCTTAATAATAATCGTGAATAATTTAATTTTACTCACTACTGTGCGGATTACCTACTACAAATCTCATACAAAGGACCAATTTAACGTAATTGAACTTTGAAGATCAATAATGCCTACTACAGATTCCGTTAAGCCACTCGATTCGATTATTGCAGTATTACATTTGCAATGGATTCAAACTTGTCGAGGATTATAACTGTATAACTGTTATAACAAGTATTTTAAAAATTATTCACGGGTCAGACACAAATTTTGTTACACAGGAAATAGCTAACTTCTAAAAAGAGATGCGATCTCTCTCTCTCTTATACAATGAAATATTTATATATATATGTGTATATATATATATATATATATATATATATACAGTGGTGGTCACATTCAATAATTAATAATGCAATAATATAGCCACTCAAATAAAAAACTCATTAAATGCATAAAATATAAAACATATCTTACTTTTAATTACAAAAAGAGTTTTACACATGACTTTATTTTTTGTTACTGGCGGCTTGGACGCTTAATTAGAAACATTTTAACAAAGCATCCATAGCTCGTTCTTTTTTTGAAATTGGAGAATATTTTTTTTGTTTTCTGTTCTTTTGGCGGCAATTCAAAATTTAATTTGAATTTTATTTTGTTCAAAATGGGCAAAAATGAAAGTTGTGACGCGTCAACTAGGCAAATAATTGTTAATTTACATATAGATCATAAGTGGGCGTACAGAAGAATAGCTGAGCATTTAAATTGTTCTGTTAAGAAAGTTTTTAATGCAATTGATCATTATAAAACACATGGAACTGTTGAAAATGTTCTTAGAAAGGCTCGGCCAAGAAAAACCTCTCCCAGAGAAGATACGCTAATCGTTCGTGTTGCTAAAAACGAACTAAGTAAAGGCTCCAACCAGATTAAAGATGAAGTTTTTTCGCCTGATGACCCGAGAAACATCTCGTCAAGACTGATACGCCGAAGATTAGTGGAAGCCAAATTGTTTGGAAGAATCTCTCGAAAGGTATCGCTTCTTACCAAGCAACACCGAGAGAAGCGATTATTATTCGCTAAAAAATATGTTAATTGAACGGTACGAGAATGGAAAAAAGTGTTATTTTCAGATGAAACAAAAATAAATATGGTAAATTCCGATGGATAGCGCAATGTTAGACGTCCTGTAAACAATGCTTTTAATTATAAATACATAAGGAGTATAGTCAAGCACGGTGGCGGTAACATTAAAGTTTGGGGGGGGGGGAATACCCACTAAAAAACAAGCGTACCCTCATCGTCTCTTCGGGGGAGCGGCTGGGGATTGCTTGTGCATACTACCGTGACGATGTAGATTCAAGCTCAGCGAACTTCAAAAACTCAAGATTTATGGAAGTTTGGACTTTTTTTAATGTAGTCTATATTACAATTATCTTTATGAGATGCAATTATAAATAAGAACAACAAAAGTAGTTATTTATAATATTTTAAACTTTGTTTCAAGTTCAAGTTGAAGAGTGATTCTATTTGCCAAGCTATATCAAACTTAATTTGTTGGTTCTAAAGGGCCATTATGGCTATTATCATCGACTAAAGAAACTTCATTAAGCGTGAAATAGAGGCGAAGCGTAGGACGTCAACATATTGAAGTTACGTCGAAGCAATTATTTACGTATCATCTTGAACGTAATTAGGAATGCAAACTGTTATAAATAAAACATAACACGTGCGTATGTAATTACACCGAAAATATTATTTACTTGTTTATTTGAACGAATGTTTTTTAAGTAATTGAGTACTTCTATTATTAACATTTCGAAAATACATACGGAAATAAAAAATACCCTGCTGCAACAAACTTGTATGTATATATATATATATATATATAGTCAATTACATATATATATATATATATATATATATATATGTAATTGACTCGTAAATATTAGAACAATCCCTAGCATTTTTAGCCGCTTATATTAATTAAATAAAACGTATATTTGTACTACAGGTTCATTGTATAAGAGAGAGAGAGAGAGATCGCATCTCTTATTCTTCAACTTAAGCGACCGCTCTCAAAGTAAATTAAAATATGCAATTTTTTATGGCGCTTCTATGCTACTAATTAAGCTCGTGCGATGATAGAAACTCAGTCAAGACATGTTTTATAAATATAAAGCATGTCATATTACATACAATTGCAATAAAAAGCTCTCCGTCAAACTGATATCTTAATATAAATATAGTATTTTTATTAAGCGACAACCTTAACATTTACTAGTTTCACATTGTAATAAAAAGTAAAGCGTTACACCAATTGCGATTAATTTGATAAAGTCCATTGTTGCGACAGCGTTGTGCAATTTAATCGAATCGACATCGAATGCGCCTGCGCAAGTCGTAATTGTAGGTGATTTAACACGAAGCTCTTGCATTGAATGATGTAAATTTTGCAATTTCGTTTAATAAATATTTAAAATATATTGTGATTAGATTATAATTAGTGCAAAGGTAAATATACTCATATTAATATAATACATACCTACCATACTCTATCAAATGTTCTTTCATACAGTAAAATTATAAATTTTCGTCAAAATCGTCTTCTTTTTTTGCATTATGTAAGGAGTAATGAACTAGTAGTTAATAGTTTAGTGAACTAGTAGTATTTATTTGTTAGTATCACAAATTTGGCTTTTCGAAACCGAACTGAGAAGTATAGTGACTGCTGAAGCGTAAATTATCTTTGCTCTGAAATATTCGGCAAACTTATATGTCCACGTCCAGTCTGCCTGACGCCTTTCAACTCTTCGCTTTTGTTGCTGCATTGGTTCCACGCCACCATTGGATAAAAACACTTTCAAACTCCATTTGTATATTTACTTAACAAAGATCCGCTTAGGCGGGTATTTACGACATACACATATTGAAATTGATTAACTGGTTTAATGTCCATAAAAATCCCTGACATTTCCCTGAAAATTGCATTTGTTTTTAAGTATAATATGTTTGTTTTAAAATTTTGTATTTATTTTCTTTAAATGTTAAAATGAGTAATCTAATTATTTCATAACCTTCCCCCATTTCACATTACATTTAGAAATAATTCGTCAAGAGTCTCTATTGAGAGACTAAGGTTAGAGAGGGTAGTTTTACAGTCATAGGAAGGCAGTGTAAAATCTCTAATTTCCCTGACTTTCCAGAGTGTGGAGTATTTTTTTTGAAGTAACCATACGGCATTTCGCGTTTGTATAATTATAATATAAATTGATAATTGATATTGAAGTTTCATACCACCAAGCCTAAATGGTTATTATTATTAATACATGTACGAGTACGTTATAGAATTGCAAATGCTATAATTTGTTAGAAGTACTTACAGTCTAGGAAGCAATTACAATACAAATCAATTATATAATTAATCAGCTAGCTTTGATGGTTTTCACGTAATCTTGTACTAATAGTACAATAATTATTAAGCGTTATAATATAATTATAAGTTAGTTGTCTCATTTCAACACAAATCATGTCGTGACTCATCCAACGTATTTTTTTATAAATGTATTGAAATTAATTTAAAGGATTCATAATAATACTTATTTTTAGATGATAATACATATAAAACATTTGGATAACCACAAACTATGACGTCATAAAAACACAAGAAAAATATTGGTCGTGTAGAAGTTACTGCCGAGATGACCCGGTGGTGAAGAGTGAATCTTAACCGATGTTCGTGAGTTCAAACCCGGGCAAACACCCCGGAATTTCATGTGCTTAAGTTGTGATTATAATTCATCTCGCGCTTGACGGTGAAGGAAAACATTGCAAGGAAACCTGCATGTATCTAATTTCACTGAAATTCAGCCACATTTGTATTCCACGAACCCGCATTGGAGCAACCGGATGGAATAAGCTCCAAATCTTCTCCTCAAAAAGAGGAATGGAGGCCTTAGCTCAGCAGTGGGACATTCACAGACTGTTACTGTACTGTACTTTTAAAAGTCACTGGAATTTGAAAAATATATACGTATAATTTTAATTTATATAGAGATAGAGATATTGATTAGTTACATTTGTAGGTAATATGAATAGTTATAATTATAAAACCAACTTTTGATTGATCGTTTGAGGTGAATATTTACTTAACGAAGATTCGAAAAAAATACTAATATTATCGTCGTCAGAGGTGTTGATCTTGTTATTGATTTTGACAAATTATTGTAAATGATCTCGATATATTTTATACCTTGTCATATTTAAGGTTGTTATATGGATTCTTAGAGCTGATTAATAGTGACAATTCAACCGAGGGTTGGGCAGTTAGGTTATATTTATGTGTTAATAAAAAAAAAATGAATCTAGAACGTAATTTATTCTAGCATGAGTACCAGTGATGTTGTATAAACAAATCATGAAACCTGAGAGCCGATAGACAGAATGTTCACGCTCAACTACGCAATTTACCAGAAGCTCGAGATAAACGAATTTTGTGACTACATTAGGTACAAGGAGTGCACTTTGAATACTCAATTTGTCATCGATCAAATATAATATGTATAGTTTCGACTTTCGTAACATAATATTTTCTTTCATTTTATCGTATCGTAAACATAAGATAGTTATATCAAGTTTCTATTGTAGACAAGTATTTTTTCACTCCCAACCAAACTAAATGGTGAGACATTTCTAAATATATTTATATTATATTAATTTATGTTACTATTCGTGTAATCAAATTGAAATATTGTGATTGAAAATCTTGTAAAACTACACTTCAAATTACTATTGACAATGCCTCCATAATGAATCAAATATAAAAAGACATCTTAATTTTTATGAAATCATATTAATTATCGACTACAACAGATATATCTTCATTTTGAAAAAATATTTCAAAGTTAAATATATCAATATCCTTTTAATTTGTTTAGATATCACTGTAGTGTTTTTCATAAAAATTATCATTCTAATACTAAAAACTATTATGAGTAAATAGAAAATTACACCAACTTAATATTAGAAATGGAATAGACATCCGAGAGACAAACACTCGGAGATGAAAAGTTTAAAGAGTTCCCGACAAACTTTACAGTCCCAGATCTTTACTCAGCGTAATTGCAGTTCATTATGTATTATAAATTTCAATCGAATGGAATATATAATGATGTGATATTATTCTTAATATGCATTATATATTATTCTAAAAATGTTTTATTACTTATACAACTTCACTGAAAATAAATAGAAATCACAAATCGTAAATAATTGGAAACATAAAACCTTGCTTTTAAAATCGCATGCATGATAGCATATATGAAATGAGGATAAAACTAAATCATTATTATACGTGAAATTGTCGTATTTTATTTATTATAAAAATAGAATGAAGCTCATCGTCATTCGATAGGTACTGTGACGTAGATATGCAATGTAAAATTTGGGCGAATTATAAAGAAAACGAAATGGCGAATATCGCTTTCGGATTAGAATGTGAAAATTCACGTATGTGATGATATAGATGAAGGATAGGTGTTAAGCCGTTATCCGTGTCCATCTGCATCCCACCTGATCTGAGCATTACAAATGTCAAACAGCTCTATAAAGAAGCGCGGAATAGCAGTGGATTAGCTTGCAACGGGAAATATTATTATAGTGTATTGGTTTATTAAATCTAAACCACATAATGATAAAAAAGCTTATAATCGTAAATAAATGGTAAGTGCTCGTACATATAATTGGCCAACTCACATAATTCATAATACATCACGCTTACACCTGCAGAATTCTTATTTGGAGTTAATTGACTTTCAGATGAAACTTCAACTTGAATGAAAATATAACCTAGTAGTGGATCGAGGCAGAGTAATAGTGTAGAGATGGCTCTAGATCCAACTCCGTTCTGTTTTTAGATAACCATCAACCGCAAAGTTGCATGCACTGTGCCGATGCGCAGTTGCATTATGAGATAAAAAGTGATGACCACGACACGACGATGTGGGATGAAATGCGGCGGTTTTACGCGTTTTACTCATAAAGTTCTGTTTTATTTTGGATCATCAATCAGATTATTCAGACCTAAAAGAAAATGGTCGGTGGTATATTAAGAGATGTGTTGGGAGGTGGCGCATACACTAAATCTGAAAGAGACCCTGAGTGGACATATATCACTGATCGAAAAAACGTCACAAGAAACAACTAACGACAAGGTTCGTCCGCCTTAATATGACAACGATAGATGTTGGCAGTAAGTACAGTCAGCAGTATTTCTTCATAAAAGTAATTCGTTTTCCACGGTAATTGCTAAAATAATCACCAATTCCAACACCAATCAAAAGTTTAACATTTCTCTAATGCCGCCACCGGTATTATTTGAATGTTGATAGCAATGATTCTATCTAGAAATGAGGTTTCTAATATATTCTTGATAACTCAGGTTGAACTTATCAATCTTAAAAGAGATTAACCAAGAATTTTCAAGTCGGCTCAAGTATGCAACAGTACCACTTGACAATCCAGAGTCCAATAGTAAAATAGAATAGAGTCAATATTTACAACAACAGTAGTTTTGTTTTCTACAACAAAGCTATTTCGTTTTTCTCGTGATATTAATGGTCGGCCGAACATGAGTGATCAGCACGGCTAACGGTTTCATCGAGATTTAAAAAAAAAAACATTGACAATTTCATCAGTTTGTCGGACTAAAACATTCGACGAATGTTCTACGAATGTTTTTGAGCTGTGATGATTATTAGGAATATATATAATAGTAAAATTAACAATAAACATACTAGTGTTAAAACGATACCCTCTCACTCTCGTGTTTGTCTGTATGTCCGTCTGTCAAAACGCAATTGCTCCGAATCTACTGAACCGATTAAGTTGATACACATATAAATTTAATAACACATAAACCAAACACAGATAATGTTAAAAAAAAAATTGTCAACTGTAATGTTAACGATATCAATAGAAGCATTCGTTGTGAATGTTTTAAATTTCATTATTTTTCTGTATTTTATAGTAAATTGTTTTAAACTTATTTAAATTAATAGACGTAAATGTTTATTATTATATTCCATACTCTCCCTTATCTCCGAATCTACAAAGCCTAAAATTCTGAACAAAAAGTTTTTCAAGAAAATCTATAAGATGTTTATGTCTATAAAATAACATGATAAATCTTTCAATATTGTCCACAACTCACATTTGAAGTCGGAATGTATGGGACTGCGAGTTTTTCAACTACAGTATTAAGTTTGTCCTTGAAATAAATAACTTTAAGAAAAATGTTTGATAATATATTTTTACAATTTAACGTGAAGTGTTCAAATGATTTTTCCTTTTTGTGGAGGTATAAACGAAACAATATAAACACGATTTATTTAATGAACAAACAAATTCCTTAGCAACGTAGTTTGATTACAGCTAGTGTTTGTTTATGAACGCTACCTGATCGAAATAAGGATTTCGTGATAAATTGAAATGTAATCACACAAATAGACTAGTTTAATTAATACTTTTATTTGAATTCTTGAGTATTGAACTTATCTGATTAAAATTTTGTACATGTTTGCGGTGGATAAAAAAGACATATTTGCAAGCCTAGGTAGGTACCACCCACTCATCACATATTGCCGCCAAACAGCGATACGCAATATTGTTATCTTCCGGTTTGAAGGGTGAGTGAGCAAGTGTATTTATAGGCACAAGTTACATTACATCTTAGCTCCCAAACTTGTTAGCGAATTGACGATGTGAGGAATGGTTAATATTTCATACGGCGCTAACGCCTATGTGAGGTTCACCCCTTACTATGGGGTAACAAACCCGTAGCCATTTGGGCAAACAACATTATTGACTAACTCATTATTTAAATAATGAATTAGTCAAGAAAACCTCTATCTAAAATAAATAAACAACATTTCAAGAGTTTCGTTTTTAAAATGAATATATTTTTTTTAATTATTATAATAATTTGTATATAGTAACTAAGTGTAGCGCGCCACACACGTACAAGTAGTAGAGAGTAGAGAGTGGTGGCGGAGTGGGGAGTTTGCAGGGATTATGAAGCATGAGAACGAAAAGCTGCTTGCCGGTACGGCATACTTGTAGATCTAACCCTCGAGGTGCGCCAATAGATGTTACACATCAAAAGTATTTGTCAAAATAACAAAGACAACTCACTCATAATTAAAATTTATAAAAATATATTCAATATACATTGCAAAAAAACATAAACAAAGTATAACCTAATATAATGTAATTGTTTTTATTAAATGAAATACAAATTTGTATATTGCGGATTACCATAATATGGAGCGAACAGGTACCGGACTGAACGTTAACAATTAAATTATTAGTCGAGGTAACCAGAGCCTTTGAAATATGAAATAATATTTTTTCTTTTAGCATTCTGTCTATCGAGTGATTGACAATTGTGCAATTCCAATTCCATTTGTTCGCGAAAATGCGTCTATTTCAAAACATCCAGTATGGATGTGCTGATGACATTCTATGATTTTGTAAAAAAATTACCATGAAAATAACTAAAGTTTTTAAAACAATGGCTTATAATACGTTTATTAAAAACTAGCTAGCCTCCCGTTTTCGCGCGGACGTAATGTGTGTATTTATTGAAGGACAAAAATATGAAGGAAAATTATTGTATTTTCTGGGCTAGGCATCTTCGTGGGACTACAAAAAACAATTTACTAAAGTTTCATAGCAATTGGTTTAAGAGTTTATTAATGTGAAAAAAGCAAACACATGCGTTGCAATGGAAGTTAATATTATTTCTATATGTGTATGTCCGAATCGAGTCGATTCCCTTGTATTACTTACGGTCCTTTGTCACAAACATTTATGCGAGTGGTCACAAACATTTATGCGAGTGCTCACAATACAATGAAAGTGAAAATAACAAAACGAGAAATCATTAATTTAACAATGAAAATGTATTGTGCTTGGATTTATTTCGGTGAATATACATTTATATAAATAGAAATCAAGTATCAATTGCATAATTGTTCGTAAATGTTAACAACCAATTGTAAGCTACACTGACATGAATAATTGATTAATGCATTATAAATGCATATGGAAAGCTAGAATACATTGTGGTTAGTTTTGATCCAGAAACCAAATATAATACAAATGATACAATATGTATTATGCTCAATAACGCGGACAGAATTATACTCGAGGTTATCACCTTTCATATATTCAAATGAACATACAAAGTTTCATACAATACAAACATATCGAAATAGTTCATTTACACACCAATATTATTACAAAGTGTTATTTGATATTTTGGGTTTCACACAAATAGCCATCAAAATACTGTCCTAACTAATATAATAAAAGCGAACGTGAGTTGGTTTGCTTGTTACGCAATCTCTTCTGTTTTACGCTGGAAAACACCACGGTAACAGTGGGTGGGTGGGGGTATGTGGGACTCCGGTGTTCAAATCGCCGAGTGCGCCCCGAATATCGAAATACCCACTAAAAATCAGCGGTACCCTTTCCGTCTTAACGAGGAGCGTCACGGGATCGCTTGTGGATGCTACCGTGACACTCTGACGGCCGGCCGCTTGTGCGGGTTTCCATTCTCTAGGGATCATTCCCAGGGTACTGAGAACCGTCCTAGCCACACAAAACAGATTTGTAGCAAAACTTTATTTTAATGTGTCTTACTTAAGGATAGTTTTGATGTGTTATCGGCTACTGCAGTACTTTATAACATAAACAAAATTAAATATTTACCATGTATTTGTAAACTTTCAAATGTATTCGTCGATTGGAAGATTATTCAAATCCACTACATATTTTTTAAATATAAATCGTTTAATAATAAAAGATGTCATCTTTTATTAAGTAGGTTATTATGATTACAACATTTTTATAATTATAAGAAAATCGACATAATATCTTAACTTTACCCGTACGGCCAGTTAAATATAAATGGAAACAATATACCAGTGGCTAATTAAAATTTTCATTATTCACATTGAGCGAGCTGTATTTACATAATTATTATCCTGATCGACGGCGAATGTGATACCTATGCCTCGTACTGCTGGCATATCTCATGCTCATCGAATATTTGATTTTTTTTTCTAACTAAAATACAATTTTTCTAACAAATAAATATTTGGAATACAAAACCATATTTATGTTTATAAAAATAGCAATATTGTCTAGAATATTTTTTCTTAAGTTATTTATTATACTACTATAAATCATTAAAATACCTTTGTGATTGCGTAGTTAACTTCTCATTATTTAATATAATTTTTATTCAAACCTTTTTTTAAATTCAATAATTTTCACTAAGATCTATTTGTCCGATAGAAATACAATTATTGGCACCCATTGATGTAGTAAAGCGTGCAATATTTCACAAAAACGAATTGCTAGGGTCACTTGTCCAACACATGTTGCGGAAAATAGCCGACTGGGCGACCTTCGCTCACTAACCACGGTCGCCGAGCTGATTTCAAACTTATAAGTCGCAAAGTTTGTGTGGGACTTGATATTAATATATAATAATAAGGTTGTAATTTATCTAAGAAATGTTGTCAATTTTGAAGGAAATTTCGTTTAAAATTGGAAATATGATGATCCTGGCCAATCTCAAGTGAGATTAGTCAACTGCGCAAGACATACTGTGGTACATAACTAACAATATGTATAAAAGTTAATAGAACCTGCTTGAAGTTAGTAACGAAAGCACGACTCAATGTGTGGTACTTGACAAACATGTCTATTATATTTTTAATAGGTGTAGAAAATAATGGCTTGCAAGCTAGCTAAATTGAAGCTACCATAAATACGACAATAACTATAATACAAAGAGTTATCGATCACGAATTCCGTCGGGCCCGGCTAGTATGTTGTGTTAGTATTAACATGTCAATATGTGAAGGGGGGTTATGTATATAACAACATACAAATAGGAACCGTATTCATACTTCAGAAAGTGATGTTCGAGCGTATTTACCAGTTGCTAGAGCTCAAACACACTTCGTTATATTCGTCAGATTTACATCTTAATATAAAAATACATAGCCGACTCAAGGCAAGATTTTGGGATATATAGATGGGATGATTTTTTATTTGAAATTAATTATTAATTATTATTATCTGCCGAGATGGCCCAGTGGTAAGAACGCGTGAATCTTAACCGATGATCGTGGGTTCAAACCCGGGCAAGCACCAATGAATTTCATGTGCTTAATTTGTGATTATAATTCATCTCGTGCTTGACGGTGAAGGAAAACATCGTGAGGAAACCTGCATGTGTCAAATTTCACTGAAATTCTGTCACATGTGAATTCCACCAATCCGCATTGGAGCAGCGTGGTGGAATAAGCTCCAAAACCTTCTTCTCAAAAGAGGAGAAGAGGCCTTAGCCCAGCAGTAGGAAATTCACAGGCTGTTACTTTACTTTACTTTATTATTGTCTAAAAAGGATTATTTTATAAATTTTATATTATGTATTAATTTCCCCCTCAGGTGTTCAGTTATATACTTTTCTGTACCTGTGACAAAATGTATATAAAGTTTAATGATGATAGGTTGACTATTTAAAGCGTGATAAATAAATGAATAAGCAAACTAAATTTCGCATTTATATATTTGTTAGGACGAATACAACATAGAGAAGGTGGAAAATTATAATTCAACATGTTATCGAATGGATCGTGAGTTCTTCAGTAATATTATATGAAGCGTTTGTGGTGATAATGTATGAAGCGTTGTGTGATATTGTTTCTCGCACAAATTCAAACAATAGCTATTTATAACTCTTGCAGCTCACGTTTGAACTTCAAAAGGATATAACTTTCAAATTCAGGATTTACAAAATGTATTGAGACATACGAGTTACATATGTGCTCCAAATTTCATAAGCACAACTCAAACGGTTATTTAGATATCATCGTCCAAAAATTGTCATTTTATCACTGACTGACCTATAGATCAAAACTCTAACCCAGTTCCAGATGACCTAGAAAGTTTAAATTTGACATCCAGATAGATAGTTGGGTACAAAGGAATAAGTCAGAAACTAGTAAATTTTTATCATTTTATTATAATTATTCAATTATTTTCAATAAACTCTTACTTATAGTGCCTGGAATGTAAGAATCAGCAATCAAAATTGATGACAGACGGTCTTTATGTAGATTTTAAGGTCTTCGCGTGAATATATAACAAATGGAATACCACCCTTATTTTTTTTAAATCCAAACTTTTAATTTTATTACTTATAACTACTTATAACTAAGAGTATAGTCGAAAAGTTAAAAGAAGTGAGTCCTAAATAGGCGCCAAGTTCAATGGTCAGTTCTAAAATATAACAACTTAAAATATCATTTCTTCTTATAAATTAGGATAATATATTGAAGCGTAAGATCTGATTTGGCTAGTTCTCATATACGAATTATTATTAAGTACCTACTAAAACAGTCATGGAAGAGCCTTACGTTCGATGGCTAGTTTCTACCAGCAAGCCAAATTTTCGGAAGAATAAAATAAGAACATAGAGCTTTAGAACTTGCGAAAGCTTTAATATATGGGATGGGAAGAAGAAAATGTACGACTCCTAATTATTCTATTTTTGAATTCTTAATATAATTTAGTGTTTAAAGTTAATTCAAACTTCGATGGCTTGATAAGTCATACTGAATGTAATAATATAATTATGATACTACGATAAAGAGCGACATCTGCTTACCTACTTCATAAGTTTAGTAAAACTTGCAGAACCATTGTTTTTAATTATAAGATATCTCATAAAATAAAAAATGCATGTAATAACCACATTGCATAAGCTAAATTTTAGAATGAAATAATTAATTATTTGCTTAATAATCATTATTATATTAAATTGCAGTTTCAAGTGGCGCCCACTTCAAGTAATTCACCCCTTTAACCAATTTGAAATCGTATTTAGTAATAACGTTTATATGAAATGTTTATTGTGTGGAACGAGGAACTATATTGCAAAATTTTTAGGTGTTTTTTAGGGTATTAAGGCCCTGTAGTGATTTTATGAACACACATCCTTCTATTTCTGAAGTATATTGGAGTTTTTCTCGGTCCACAGTAACTTGGCAGATCTTATCATTAACATAAATGACGTATGCGTAATACGTTATTACAAAGAATCAATTTTATCTATTTTCTAAAACCAGCAGAGAAGCAGAAACATCTTCGTCGGTCTTTACAAAGACAAAATCATTTGATCATTGTTCATTATGTAAATTCTATACCAAACTGTAGTCGTTATTTGAAAAAAAAAAGGATATGTAAGTAGATTCTTATAATTTATATTATAATACGTTTTAAATGATATCACCTAAGAATAATATTGGTTCCTATAATTTTACAAAGTGAAATTGATTTTGAATGTATGTCACTGTCTGGTATTAAATTCAAAATAACAGCAAATCTTCCGTCAGAGAGCGAGTAAAAGTTTGTAAACGATTCTAAATAACGGGGTACGACTATTTTGTGGCGCTCGCACCTGCACGCTTGAATGAAGCCGCGAAAAATAATAACCTTCATTTGGAAATAAAAAGATTAAAATATTTGTTGACCCTGTTAGCATGACTGCTTTTTACTTACGTTTTAAGCAAAATGGAAAAAATAATGAGTTAGTGAAATATTATATTTTGCGTCCAAAGTTTAAAATCTTAAATAAATGTTATGCTCAACGTATTCACATTTTAAAAACAAGCCTGATTGCCTAACACGAGACAGCAAATACAAAATCACGAACAAAAAACAAACCTTTGATATTTCTTGTCCGTTCTATTTAAACATCTTAAATGGGAACGAAATAAGTTTATAAAAATATACGACGCTAAGTAGCCAATAAGTCACGCAAAGAATTACTACTTATTTTCTTTTATAAAAATAAGTAATTTAAGTAGTAATGTAAAAATCTAAGTCACTGTAGTCGTCCAATAACTGCAATACGAAATAGTTTCGAAAACCAGTCGAGGCGTGACGTCACTGTAGACTCCGGCCTGGTGACCGGCTTTAGAGCTGACCACGGTGCCACGTGTACACGTATCTGTATGTTTTTATGAATGCCTTCCAGTGAAGTTAATTTTAACGCAATTTTGTAGTGTGAGAAAAAAAATATTTTCAATGCCAGAGCTTCCTCAAATAGCAAAATTGCATTAAAAGCAATGCTTTATAAGAGTTAAAGTATTATAAACGAATAATATGAGTCATGACTAAGACTTAACGTCTTACAAATATCATTTAAACTTATTGCGTATTTTTAACGATGAGGTGAAAGTGAAAATGAATCGCTCGGCAGACCAAATGCATTTTGAAAATATATCGAAGGTGTACAGGTGTACAAATAATAATTATTGATAGTCCAAGAACTTATTTTATTTTTCATTTAGTTATTTTGAACAATTACCTAATACATATCACAAACAACTTACACGATAGCAACTACTATAGTATTACACTGTGTCGTAGTTACTAACGCCCTCCAAATCGCCAGCACATTTTCATTTTATTTGTTCAAAATAAACTACAAAACAATTTAATTAAACAAAATATAAAATTGACAAACACTTTGTCTTTTTTTTAACTGTTTAGGATTATTGTAACATAATCTTTTGTAAAAAATAGATACCTAAATATAATTAATAAATTATATAATAAGGAAGGGATGGGGTAGGAAGGAAATATATATATATATATATATATATATATAAAAAAGAAAGGAAATATAAGGTAGATGAATGTTATATTAAAAGCTTTACTAATTGCTCAGTCTCATCATCCCAATTTGAGAAGCCAGTTGGTAATTTGCAGTTTACATTGGTAAGTTGTGAGTAAATGTTGATCTTCTTATTTACTCTGCTATACAGAATCGAGCACAAGTAATTATATTGTTGACTTGTTTGTTGAGCTGACGGCAACTTATATTTTATTTATGTTTGGGGATGTGGTTACGTATAAAATATGTAATTTATGTCCTTTCTTGGGTTTCAAGCTGGCTTCATACCAAATTTCATCTAAATATATTCTGTATGTATTATGTACTAAGTCAGTTAAGGAAAATGTTTTTATTAATTTGTATTTTTATTTTGCTAATACCTTAAGCTGATAGTAAGACGCTTCGAGGCTGTTGATTTCAGATTCGCTGATATTAATATGGAAACGATTTTATAATTTAAATTTCATGTTACATATAACATCAAAATAAAAGCTTGTATCCAAATTAATTCTAAAATCTTTGATCGTTATTAATATTATTGATTATTAATACTTACAAAAGATAGTAATTATATGTTTCTTCTTCTACCTTTTATTCTTGATTAGACGGTTCTATTAATTATTGTTGTTCTATTAATGTTGTTTTAGGAAAGAGAAAATGCTCTTGTTAAGCGCACCTAAATCCACACATAAGAGCGATAAGAGAATTGTAGTATTGTCTTGTAATTGAGATGGGGACGATTGTCTGTGAAATTGAGATGCATGACATCAATCTATTATTAATAACGATGTCAGAGATCGCCTCTGTAAGATGATTCGCCTATAGCACGTATATTACATTAATATTATATGTTATAGCTTAAGTTTAAGGTAAGATATTTTAGCTATGCTTTATTTAATTCAAGGTTCATAAAATATATTCGTCTTAATATTTTGGTGTTTAGTAAAACTAAAAGCAGATAGAGCATAAATGTAAATTATAATTAACATAGAATAGGTGTGTCTTTCCAGTGATTTCTATTGGACTTGTCGGTCATTCACTAGACTCTATAATCAAGATGATTACATCCAACTGGCCTGTCTTTTATGCTTGAGGCCGGCTTTGAGCTTTCCCCAACATTAGTACGCAATCTTGCGAACAGCTCACGAGCTCAGCGAGGTGTATTTGTTTGTTATCACACTTAGCGCTTATTCGAACGTATTGAAAGAATTGTAATGTATGTAAAATATATGTATATAATCTGTACATGAACGTTTTAAATTATCAAACGTTACATAAAAAAATAAAGCTATAGTTCGCTCTTTTGCTTTTCATTTATTAGTGTATGTTTAATGAACGGATTTCATTATAACTATATACTGTATACTTAATATGTAATAGCGATCCAATTTAAATAATAATGAACATTAAAAAAATCTGAACGCACTTAGCATTCAGATTTTTTTAATGTTCTCATTAAAATTCATGGGTGAAGCGATTGTGATATTTGATTATATCTTAACATTCAATAAAGTGACAGATTTTACATCATATTTGTGTTTAATAATAAAAAATATGTTACCTTAAATTGCTGATAAACGCATGATAGGTAAGATGCATAAATTTATGTCTTCGTTAAGTAAATTATTTGCTGACTAACGACGGAATCCAAACTGAATACATTTGTTTAAATATGATAACTTTTATTAGAAGAATACAATATATTTTCGACTACACAAAACCCTAAATGAGAGAAATGCCAAAGCTGGGGATTAGCTGTATGTTGTCTCAAAGGAAACACTGCAGGTTGGTGGAAACACATCTGGGAGAATTTCATTAGACGCATGCAGTTTCTTTTACCGTCGACGTCAATTTCAAACAAGTTTAGCATGTGATAATTTAGTGTACTCGCCCATCATTGTAAATGCAAAAGTGAGTTTTTTTGTATGTTTGTTACGCTTTCACGCCTAAACCATTAAACCAATTTGAAAAAAATCTTTTACAAATGGAAAGCTACATTATCAGCGAGTAACATAGGATACATTTTGTCCCCGTATTTCCACGGGAACGGGAACTACGCGGGTGCAACCGCGGGAAAAACGCTAGTAATAAATAATTTGTTATCTAACAATCTATACACAGATGAGATGTCGGTTAATTTAATTGATTTTATAAGTATTTGATTTGCGTAAAATCCGTTCTTAGCGAACATCTATATCGGGGATAAATTAACTGTGATATATATATATATATATATCTATATATATATATATATATCTATATACTGATTTATGTGTATTACTGAGTTTCCACTTTCCAGCACTACAGGTTTGCTAATTCTAAAACTTATATAAACATGTTTTATTTTCTAGGTATGCTAATACAATGAAACTTTGAACGGGTCGGTTGGATGAAGCTGAATAATGAATGTTTTGAAGATCAAAATTGCGTAAAATCCATAGTTTAAAAACCACCATTACAGAAATTTTAAGCCTCTCTCTTATTTACTAACATTTAATAGCCAGCTATACTGCTTCTACCTTTTACATGTAAATAGATACCAGCAGTTTCGAGCAATCGAGAAGCGTAATTAGCGCATAGATTATGTTAAGCTTCACGTACCTACGTTTAATTATACAGAAGTCAGTAAATACCTAAATTACTATACTAGCTTTTAGTAAAACGATCCTAAATGACTATAAATCTGAGGACGTACTGTCGACCTTCAATAATACCGTTGAAGCAATATAAGAAACATTCTCGTGAATATTTTTACAACATTTTTCTGGAACCGATAAAGTATTAGTAAGACAAGCTACGTTATAGACGGATAATTTATAAAAATAAAATAAATAGTTTAAAAAATAAACATTTAATAAGCTGTTCGTGAATTTTGTTATGATTAAAGTAAATACATATATTATAATATTTCTTAAATAATATAAATTACATTCATTAATAATATACATACTACTTTACATAGAACATCAAATTTACAAATAAAAAACTCTTGTTACAATTTTAATAACGGTTAGAATGAACACATATATTTGACGATATTCACGTTTTATTTGGGCATAATGGATGGTTTAAATAATTTGATGATTTCGGTTGTATGAATATTTTTGACCACTTTATTTCTCGTTATTTTATATATGAAGCTGACTGTACAAGGATCATAGTTTATTTTATTTATTCTATAACTTAAAGCAAATGTATTTTGCAAAATATATTGCAAATTATTTACAAAATATTTTAAAACGACTACATATGAATCGTGAAGGGTCCTACTAGCCCATTGGGCTATATCGTTCAGTGGAACAGAGGGCCGAGCCGGTTTCGAACAGACACACACAGACAAATAATACACACACACATTAACAGGATAAGTGAAAGCATCGCGCGGCAGCATGTTAGCCGGCTGTATATAGTGGGCTCAAAACAATGTCATTAGATTTTACATAATGAAAGTGAAACTTTTATTAATAAGGTATAAATTACTATCGAAAATTATAAGTATATGCTTTCATTTCTATTACGATGATAGCGACTATCGAAATTCATCATGGATCTATTTTCAATCCGAAATATGTTTCGTTGCGTCTCTAATTTTCGTTTTCAAAGATACGGAGTGTGCTAACTTGAGGGTGATTTTTTTAAACATGGGTTATGTTATAAGCAGTGACAATCTTTTTAAATCTTACCAATTACAGAATTGAGAAAGCATGTGTGTCTAAACGGCTGAACAGATTTTAATAAAAATAAGTATATATTAGTTAATTCTGTGGTAGAGTTGGACTTAGGATACTTATTTTAATAATGTATTCACAAAACAATCGTTGCTCAATTAAGACTCGTTTAAAAATCTTTTTTTTTTTTTTGTAAAATAATCGACTTATATGTTATCTAAGCCTTTATATATGCTTACGCATACTTTTATTATTTTAAATGCCTACATGTTTGTACTTCCCGGCAGCAAAAGCGAATTTTTAGGATAAATGACGCATAAAGTATTCATAAATAAAAACAAAATATTTGATAGTGTGTACATTTTTTTTGAGTTGTTCATAAAAGTGAGGTTAATTGAAAGCGGATTTTAAAACGTTTCTATAAAACAAATATAATTCAAATATGGAAAATATGAAATAATGTTACGTACTTTAAAACTGATATGCGAATTTCGACCTTATAGTAATCAGTTTTAAAAAATGTAACAAACCCCTTGCATGGATATTTTCTTGTAAATATGACCATTTCTTTTTTCAAAAATGGAGATCTTATTCCCTAACGTAGTGTATCTATCGATATATATGTTAGGATATTGCTCGTGACTTGTTATTATAATAAAAACATTTCTGAGAATCGCCCTCATCAAATCGACTTTGTCATGATTTCAAAGTTTACCTTTGACATATTATTATTGTGTTCCGAGCTCCGCAGTTCATCGAAAGCGAACTACTTAGAAGTGATACTTAAATACCTACTTTACTTATCATTATATATAACAGAAATAATTAAAGATAGTGTCATTAAGTCAACTTTAATAATTCAGTATTTAGATATCGTTGTATAATAACATCTTAACGGACTTATTTTAAGATAGAATATAATTATTTATATAAAACTCATTATACTCATAATATGCGCGCTTATAAACAGTTAGATAAGTTTTGTAATGTGTTAATTTTATTACCAAATGAGTTTTGTAATAATTTTATTTCTCCGTAACTTTAACGGCTAATAAGTCAGTTTAAGCATACATTTTTTTTTATTTGATTGGAATGATTTGTTAACACTTTCATAACTCAAGCAGTTTTTGTCATGTTAGGGTTGTAACCCCGCACTGCGGTTTTTCACACCATAAAGGAAGGAGTCGCTTGCATTGTTCAACTCACCTTGAGCCAGAGCCGGCGCGAGGGCACCGCTCCAAATTACAAGGCACACACATAGAAACATTTTGCAATTGTCTCTTTCAATCATAAGCAAATAATGTATTATAATAACCTGACACTAATACATATTATTGTCACATACACGTCCACACACAAACGGAGAAATGTGAATAAGTTTTAATATCTCGCGCGAAAGTAAAAGTTTCCCATTTGCTTTTCGTACGTGGAACGGCGCGCGAGTTCCGTGTCGTTTGCAGAACAACTTATCGGACATGCGCTCGTGGCGGACTGTCATGGTTGCCGCGCCTGCGGTTTGCCCCCACCGGGCACCCGCCTTTCACCGTTACAATTCGTAGCCCGAAAGACGGGCGTTGAGCAAGGCTATATGACGATTGACATTCAACAAAAACAGCACGATTAACATACGGAAATAGCCTGTTAACATGACAATCGTTGTAAGAACAAGACAACTGACAGACATACCTTTATGGAGAATTCATACTCGACGAATAAATGTAGACTAATAGTAGGCGAAAGGAATAGAAACAACCATATTAATAACATTTATATCTAAAATTATCCTTTATTATAATATATAGCTTATAATATATACAGTGGTGGTCATATAATTAGAAACACTTCTTATGAATAAAGAAAGTATAACTTCAACGTACAAATGTTCGTAAAAAATAACACATTCAATAATTAATAATCAATGCAATAATATAGCCACTCAAATAAAAAAACTCATTAAATACATATAATATAAAATATATCTTACTTTTAATAACAAAATGATTCTTACACATGTAGGAGTTTATTTTCTATTACTGGCCGCCTAATTAGAAACATCTTAAAAAATAATCCGTATCTCGTTCTTTTTTTGAAATTGGAGAATAACATTTCTTTTTCTATTATTTTGGCGACAATTCAAAATTTAATCTGATTTTATTTTGTTCAAAATGGGCAAAAATAAAAGTAGTGACGCGTCAACTAGGCAAATCATTGTTAATTTACATATAGACCATAAGTGGGCGTACAGAAGAATAGCTGAGCATTTAAATTGTTTTGTTGTAAGAAAGTTTTTAATGCAATTGATCATTATAAAACACATGGAACTGTTGAAAATGTTCTAAGAAAGGCTCGGCCAAGAAAATCCTCTCCCAGAGAAGATACGCTAATCGTTCGTGTTGCTAAAAAAGACCCAAGTAAAGGCTCCAACCAGATTAAAAATAAAGTTTTTTTCGCCTGATGACCCGAGAAACATCTCGTCAAGACTGATACGCCGAAGATTAGTGGAAGCTAAATTGTTTGAAAGAATCTCTCGAAAGGTACCGCTTCTTACCAAGCAACACCACGAGAAGCGATTATTATTCGCTAAAAAATATGTTAATTGGACAGTACGAGAATGGAAAAAAGTGTTATTTTCAGATGAAACAAAAATAAATATGGTAAATTCCGATGGAAAGCTATGTTACACGCCCTGTAGACAATGCTTTTAATTATAAATACACAAGGAGTATAGTCAAGCACGGTGGCGGTACAGTGGATCAATGGCAATACAAAAATATCTTAGAGCACACAATGATTCTCTACTCGGACGATCATTTGCCTATAACCTGGATCTTTCAGCATGACAATGACTCTAATTGAACTTTTAATTGAAACTGCACTTTTATAATGGGATTTATATTGTTTTTCTAATAAATGATAAATCGTTGAACATATTGTTGTCCTATTTATTGTTTCATTTCAAAATAAAAACGATTGCGGTGAAGTATCTTACATAATGTCAAGGACCGTTGGTAGTGTTTCTAATTATACGACCACCACTGTATATTTAAGGATAAAACAGTTTTTTTATATGGACATAAGTTGATTTAATAATATGAATGTATAAATATATGACGTGTATTACGGAGGACAAAAAATGTAATTGTTGGGACCGAGCGAGTTCTTGATTTACGAAGCTAATATTAGTGAACGAAATAAAATAAATAAATTAATTAATTAATTACACAGTAGGTTAGCACTAACGAAGGAGTTTTTGAAAATTTAAACCTTGTCGATGGTGAATTAAACGGGATGAAAATTTGTAAAAATTGAAGAAATTCGTACTTAGCCATTTTTAAATTATGACGCGAGCGAAGCTGCTGGTATTAGTATAAGTACTAGTATTAGTATAAAGTAAATCTCAAAGTAAGAAGTAGATTATCATCTATTGCACAAACAAGTTAATAGAGAAAATTGCACAGGGAAATATAAAGAACATACTAGTAAAGATATCGTGCAAACTTCATTAAAAATAAATAATTTATGAAGAAATTTAGTATAAAGTGATATAAAGCATATTATAGGTAAACATAATATATTATAAATGACAGTAGTACAAATATACTGGCAAGATGCTTATGTAAATAAAGCATGCGAGTGCAACTTACAGTTAGCTTTGTCAATTTAAATGCATATATTTGATAAGGGCTGATGAATTTTACTGGAAATGCATCTAGTGAAATCCATCCAATAACAGTGCTTTCAAATTACATATACGATTGAAAATTATAAATATGAAGGCAAAGAAGTGAAGGTGTTAAGTTACATAGCCAGATTTAATTGGTAGAATAAAACGCCAGAGCAAATATCGACCGAATCAGCAAATTTCAATTCAATTCACATTTTAATAAATTTAAACATTTTTCTTTTTCTTAAAAATAAATCTCCTACCTGAATCTAATTAGACGATTTTGTCGATTTTATTGATTTTGTCTTATGAATAAAACCTATAACTTTTAATAAGATAAATTGATTAAGAGTAAAACTATATTCGAATATGAATGTAATATTTAAGTAAATTTTGAAAATGTATATAATATTTCTGTATGTGTGTATCTGACAGAACTCCTCCTACGCGGCTGGGCCGATATTAATGATTTTTTTTAAATACAATTTTTATTTTTATACGTAGTCGGGACAGATGTCGGGCAGCTAGTGTGTCTCTATCAGGTATCGTTAGTCGATTCTATTTATGTAATCATTTTAAAATTCTAAGCAAAAAACATACCCTAAAAAAAAAAATGATTTACTTAAATAACGAAAATTACATGGCAACACAGGCGCGGGCGACAGCGCTCAATAGTTCTTACCTATCGGGTAGCTAGGACACGAGGTCATGACCTCAGTTGTCCATTTAATTTTCATCATTTACAATTGAAAATGACAATTAATATTTTTTTTTGGGTAACTTTTTTTCTTAGAATTTTAAAAATAATTTCTTAAATAGAACCGACTAACGATACCTGATAACCAATTCACGGGTCGGACTGGATATATAAAAGAATAAATGACTGACTTATTGTCATATCATCGCACAACTCAAATACTAGGGCTGGCACCACGAAAATTTGCATACATGTTCCTTTTAGATTAGATAGCAGGCCAGCACTATGGAAAGGTTTGTGAAATTATAACCCCTAAGGTTAAAATTAAAGGGAATGAAAGTTTCTTGGAAAATATTAAATTTTTGAAGAAGGAGCTAATGAAATTCGTTTTTTGCTATTCTGAATTATGACGCGAGCGAAACTGCGAGTATAGTAAATACTAATATAATATTATAAAAAGAAAAGATTTGATGTTTTGTTTCTTTATTTGTTGTTTTGTTACGATTTAACTCAAAATCTAGTCGATCGATTTTAAAAATTCTTTCACCATTAGAAAGCTACATCTTTATCTAGTAACATAGGTAATATTATATTTTTTTAAATCGTTGAGTTTCCTACCTAAAATGGAACAATGTAACCCAAGGTATCAAAATATCTAATATAATATTGTCTGTAAAAGTCATTATTTTGCGTGCGCTGCGAAAACTATTGACAATATATAAAATACTATTCTATATATAGGGTTTTCCATTAAGGGCGCTTGATCGCGCAGAACTTCCATCGTAGCGTGTGGCACGTAGCGCCGTCCTGTTGAAACCACATGTTGTCCAGATCCATATTCTCGATTTCAGGCCAAAAGAAGTTGGTTATCATCGACCGGTATCGCTCACCATTGACGGTGACGGCCACACCATTATCGTTTTCGAAAAAATACGGACCAATCACGCCTCCGGCCCAAAATCCGCACCAAACAGTCACTTTCTGCGGGTGCATTGCCACTTGGTGAACCTCGTGTGGATTGGTCTCGTCCCAAATACGGCAATTTTGCTTGTTGACATAGCCATTCATCTAAAAATGCGCCTCGTCGCTGAAGATGATTTTTTTGCCAAAATCGGCGTCAACTTCCAACTGCTCTAATGCCCAGTCAGCGAACATACGGCGCTGTCTATGGTCATTAACCTTGAGCTCTTGGGTCAGCTGGATCTTGTACGGGTGCAGGCTCAAGTCACAACGCAAAATTCGCCAAGTTGTCGTCTGCGAAAGGCCGAGTTCCTGTGCGCGACGCGGAATTGACTGCCGCGGGTTTTCGAGGACACTGTCGCGCACAGCGGCGATATTCTCGGCAGATCTCGCGTTACGTTGACGCACGGGAACCGGCTGATTGTTAACTGACCCGGTTGACTCGAATTTGTCCACCAATCGACGGATAGTCGACTCGGCAGGACGATCATCGCGACCGTAAAACGGGCGAAGTGCGCGGAACGTTGCTCGAACTGAAGACCCATTTTCATAAAACAATTTTATGATTTGCACGTGCTGATCGACACCTGTGTAACCTGCCACGGTGGTTTGGGAGGACGGAATGAATATAACACACTGCATTTGACAGCTGTCACTCAAACAACATGGCCGCAATCAGCTGTCAAAGTTCAAGCGTCCCTATTGGAAAACCCTATTAATAGTACCGAATTAGGAATACTGCGATCCGCTTGAAAACTGGAATCATCGATATCACTCGTAAAGCTGCGACGTCGAAATGGAACTGGGCAGGACATATCTGTCGAATGTCAGATAATCTCTGGCTCAAAGCAACCACCAAATGGGTGCCCCGTAATGGCCAACGACATCGCGGCATGCCTCGACGGAGATGGCGAGACGAGCTGGATCCTATTGGAAAGATTGGTTGAATATGGCAGAAATAGAGAATTGTGGAAAGAAAGTACCTGTGTGGGAGGCCTTTGCCCAGCATTGGGACACACCAGGCTGATAATAATAAATATATTAATAGTACTTATGATTGATTACAAAAAAGTCCGAGATGTTATATACCTAAATATTATAGTTAAGCCACAATAAGAGTTTAAATTATTAAGTTCAAATAAGGGTGTAATCGAATAGTGGTAATATTTAAATCGTTTGATAATTAAGGTTAATTATATACGTGAAAATTCCACTTTAAATTATTCAGATCGGACTTTTTGTTTAGAAGTTATGACGGATATAAAAAATCCTAAGTAAGAAAAATATCACGGTTTCAACAAACTGTAACGGAATAAACGCTTTGTCTATTAAAGATTACTAATTTACATAAAAAAATATTTTTTAAATTTTCGCGGAAGAAGTCGCGGTTGAATTGCTAATATTATATAGAAGAAAATATGACTTACAAAGCGACACGCTTTTTTTTGAATGATAATACAATTTATATTTAAAATTGTATTATCTGTACTACGTTACACGTACGTTACTAGTTATAAAATAAATTAATATTCTTTATGTGATGTGGCAACGCTACAATAAACATCAATACTGTTCAAACCATGTACGTATTACAATTATCTTTGCATCACGTTCAGTCCTGAATCTAGTCTGCACTATATTAACGAGCCCGAGGTAAGCGAAGATACGAAATATAACCATCGTATATGGAAATTGCGGCAGAATTGTATCCATATCACATTGTATCAAACGACTTCACCGTTTTCCTCAAAGCTCAGTTTTAAGATTAATTTTATGATTACACTTTACATTTAAAGAATCGAAAACAAATTGAGTCGTCAAATCATGCTAACTATTAACTTAATCGATTCAACTTAAGAGATGGTCTTTTGAAAAGCAGGTGAAGTCTTTGTGATTTAAAGTTATATCGAATGAATGTGCAAAAAGAATAGATGATGACTTATTTAATAATATCACATATACCTGCTTCGGTGGTCTAGTGGCTACATGTAATCCCGCAGATACGGTGGTCCTAGGTTCAAATCAAAGGTCGGGCCAATAAAATGTTATTGAGATTTTCTGTCGAAAATTCTCAGTAGCTGCCCGGAGTCTGGAAGTTGGAAGTGTGTATACTCCCGTGCCTCGGAAAGCACGTAAAGCCGTTGGTCCTGCGCCTGAACTCTTTCCGGTCGTGTCGGATTGCCTTCCTATCGGGTTATGTGAGTTAGGGAATAGAGAGTGCACCTGTGTTTGCGCACACACTTGTGCACTATAATATCTCCTAAGCAGTTGGATAATCTCTCCGTGCTGCCGTGGTCGAAATCCGTCAGTAGGACCATTATTTTATTATTAATATCACATATGCGGTTGTAAATATATGAGATTTAACTAATACTTCTGGAGCGCAAGCAGCATTGTATATATTGTCGAATACCTTGATATTAAGTTCACGAATTTGCGTTCACTTTCCAGTTCCTGTTACACTTGATAAATCAATATCCCCTAGCTGTAAACACGGGGCGGAAACACGCCACCCTACGTGGCATTTAATTGATCAATTAGTCTCACATGAGGAGAGTATTAGACAAGATACATTTACATTTTATTTCAAAATACTGTATCAAGAAAAAAATAAATGGCTTGATTAATTCTAATTTACTACTAGAATCTCTAATAAATAATTAATTGTTAGGTAATTTTTGGAATTTTATCGGAAATATAATTGAAAAATCTTACATTCATATTAATTTCATGTTTACTTACGCGTTACTTCTACTACTTATTGCGTTCTATCAAAAGGAAATCGCCTAATGTATAATGAATATCAGATAGGCGATTCCATATCGATTAGGCTCATGTATTTTAAAAGATACGTTTAGTTTGTTGATACATTTGCTTGTTATTTTAAATAAATTATTGTTAATTTAAACTCCATCCTTAGACCAGTTTCTAGCTTAACCTAACAACAATAAGAAAATAATATCTTTCTTTTAAATTCAAAACTATTTATCTATCTATCTAAAATAATACTTAATATTTTTTAATAAATCAGATTTTATAAAAAAATCAAATATACAGAATTAATACATTTTGTATCATATTCATACATTCGCATAGCGTTATGGTATTATTTATATTTTCTATTTAAAACCAAACCAACTAAACATAATATTCAAAAGTACTTTTAATCCACGATTTAGGCAGACAGTATTGCGTAATGACGATGATTTTCTCGAATATTATTAGACGTCTTGAGTTTAATCTGATTATCGGCTTTACTTAGTTAGTAATTTACAATAAGCACGATAGTTAAAAGTTTATATATAATATTAATAGCATTTACCCACGTAGTTCCCGTTCCCGTGGGAATACGATGACAAAATGTAGCCTATGTTACTCGCTGTAATGTAAGATTTCTATTAGTTAAATATTTTTTAAAATTGGCTTAGTGGTTTAGGTTTGAAAGCGTCATAAACAAACAAACAAACTCACTTTCGCATTTATAATATTAGTTAGGATTAAGTAATCATCGAAAATTTTCATACATTTTTGTAGTATTTTTATAATAAATGGATGTCGCAAGCCTTTCAGTCGAAAGTTGTCATAAGTGTATAAAATAAGAATTGGATTCGACCAGCTCCACTAGTTAACATAATTTAATTAAAGTCTATTTAATATTCAGTTATTTTTTATATTGTATCGATATAATCGAGATCGTATCGAGAAAGCGTGATGTCAAAAACTAGATTTCGTCTGCAGTACTATGTCTTTTTTATACCCCTGACAATATGTATGCTAAAAATGTTATGATAATCAACAAACAAACAAACAATCGCATTTATGATATTATTAATCATTAAAAGTGTATGAAAGGCTTGTTTAAATACAAATACCAACCTACCAAAACCAAAATACCAACAGGAAAAAATATATCGGAAACGAAAAGGAGCAATAATGTGTGTTTATAAAATTTACTATTAATTCTAAAATTTTGCTTTGTCTGTCAATATGAGTTAACTTACGATTTATTTAAATAATATAGATGTGATTAATATAATAATACAAATAATCTTTTCTAACCTCCTCTTAGTGGATGTAATTTCGGACTCATGATAAACAACTTCGATGGACCCTAGATCGGTGGCGCATTGACATCTTAAATTGCAGAATACAAAGCTGGAAATGAATTGGGGTAAATTAATCAACTTCTCATTTATTTTGAACCATATTTCTTTCATGAATATTTTACATTTATTATTATTATTACACATTTACTTAAATAGATAATAATGAAGACAATAAATTTGTTGCGATTTAAGCATTAAAATTAGTTAATTTTTAATTAATTAATTAAATCTAATGACCTCGCCTTGAACACTCAGCCTATAAAAAAAAAACTATAAATAATATAGAATATGCTTTTAATGTAATTGGATTGTAATCCAAATATATTAAAATAAAAAATAAAAAATTATATATTTAATTATTATAACAATCTTTGTCGAGCGTATTTTAATTAAAATTAAGATTTGTACTAACTTAATCAACAAATGTTTGGGGCCAGTTCATTGTTTAAAGTATTAGCTTATTACTATAACATACATATATTAAAACACTACTACCACTTGAATACATTAATAATTGCAAATGTAAACATCTAAACATATCAGTCACGAAATTTCTGAGATTAAGATGACATTATATCACTACAAAGTTTAGTCTTAAAATATTTATTCTTCGAAACACTATTGTATAGATATAATAAATAGAGAATACAACAGCGAAAAATTCTATCTTATATTTTACAGTACAGCATAATCTTACGTTATTAAATGTATTATTTAAATAATTAATGCAGATATTTAAACATTTAACGACATTTCCTATATGCAACAAAAACATTTAATGAATGTATATATATATATATATATATATACAGTGGTGGTCATATAATTAGAAACACTTCTTATGAATAAAGAAAGTATAACTTCAACGTACAAATGTTCGTAAAAAATAACACATTCAATAATTAATAATCATGCAATAATTAGCCACTCAAATAAAAAACATATCTTACTTTTAATTACAAAATGAGTCTTACACATGTGAGTTTATTTTCTGTTACTGGCCGCTTGGACGCCTAATTAGAAACATTTGAACAAAGCATCCATAGCTCGTGGGCGTACAGAAGAATAACTGAGCATTTAAATTGTTCTGTTAAGTAAGTTTTTAATGCAATTGATCATTATAAAACACATGGAACTGTTGAAAATGTTCTTAGAAAGGCTCGGCCAAGAAGAACCTCTCCCAGAGAAGATACGCTAATCGTTCGTGTTGCTAAAAAGACCCAAGTAAAGGCTCCAAGCAGATTAAAAATGAAGTTTTTTCGCCTGATGACCCGAGAAACATCTCGTCAAGACTGATACCAATAGCGTCAAATGTTTCCTTAGCGAACAGCGTATATCCGTTTTAGACTGGCCAGCAAATAGTCCGGATTTAAGCCCGATAGAAAATCTCTGGTATATTGTTAAAAAGAAATTCTCAAGCAAACCTAACACCAGTCAAAACGAACTATATGAAGCATTTGTTGAAGCATGGAATTCAATATCCCTAGAAAATTGTATAAAATTGATTGAATCAATGCCACGTCTTTGCAGTGATGTTATTGAAAATACGGGATATAACACTAAATATTAATTACAACTATTGGTAGGCTGTGGATAGTAGCTATTTCGTAAATAACAATACTAATTACTAACACTTAAAAAAATATTGATTTTATACTTTTTTGTTGTTGTTTCTTATTAGTTGACCATTATTGTTCATACCTTAAATCTGATTGCAATGTTTGTCCGTAATGTAATATTGAGACTGCAATTGTGTAATGGGATTTATATTGTTTTTCTAATAAATGATAAATCGTTAAACATATTGTTGTCCGATTTATTGTTTAATTTCAAAATAAAAACGATTGCGGTGAAGTATCTTACATAATGTCAAGGACCGTTGGTAGTGTTTCTAATTATACGACCACCACTGTATGTAACTACAATATAACATACAAACATGTCATTCACAGCATATAAATGTAAATTATTCTTGAAAAAATGATCGCGTCGAACGGTGTTTTAGCATAATAATATCAAGGAACGATTTTACGATACGATAGTAAAGTTTTCATGTAGAAGAAAATATACGTATACTTTAATTACAATTAAAAACAAAAGACTTAATGTTATTAAATTGTAAAAATATTTAAATATTTTCGATCATACTACATAGACTTTTTGGTAATATTTCGATCGATTACAGTAAAAATAATAAATAGGTAGCAAAAGTTTTCTGATGGACGGAAATGACGTGTGAAAAAAAATATATTATAGAAATTGGATATTTGCATATAGGTATATAAGAATACTCATCCGTTACGATACAACACTCTCACTAATATATGTTCCATTACATAAATATATTATCTTACATTAAAGCACATGTAATGTTTACTTTCTTATTCTATCAATACATATATTCATATAAATAAATAATATAAATATTATATATATTATCATAATATACCTGTTTCCACTAAGCTCCGAATATATATACATATATTTATATATATTAATATGGAATACTCAATTAAAACTTCAAATCTTAAAGGTTAAGAAAACAATAATTTATATATATTCTAAGATTTATTCACTCGTAATTGATAGATAAATCAGTAACATAGAAGTATTTTTAAACTATAAACGCCTTTGATCGCCTTATTAAATTGATGTAACATAAATTTATCTAAGATGCATCATCTGAGGCTATGCGAGCTTCATAATCCAATCCTAGTCTCCACAAAATACGTCCGGCCTATCCATCCTTGGCATAATTTAGTAACATAAAATTTAAAAGGCGATATTATTGTTTTTAAAATAATTAATTACCGTATTTAAATATATTATAGGCTTTAGTACGACGACTGTGCGTGATTGCGTACTTATATTATTATTACGAAAGCCAAATGAATTGCAATTTATATTAATTAAGTTGTTATATATACATATATACGTTTTTTAAACGAATTAATTGAATTGAAAAAGGATTTAAATTTTTAAAATTTTTTTGTTTCTCTAGAATATATTTTTGTATATGATGTATATGATTCCAAATTCTTTCTTTTTATTACGAATTAATCATCAAAAATAGTGATAGAATCTGTTAATAGTTATCATGTAGTATATTTAAAAAGGCTGATATAAAAATCATTTATTGGAGATATAAAATCGAAAATAAGTTTGAGTTAAACAAGAGCGTATATATAAAATAGTTCGTTATTACTGGCGTAGTCTGAAAGTAGTCGATGAATTTTCATAGATGATTACAATAATGAATTATGATGATGTTGTATTTAAAGATCGCGAGTCTCCCGCCAGTAGGAAATGCGTCGATTTGACGGAGTGACGGCCTGATGCATAATATGAACCCTTACTTCACCGAGAGCTCTTTTGTAAGTCCCTGTCCTCCTGTGCCGGTGTGAAAATGAACTTGACAGGGGATTCTTGCAGCAGAAGTAATTAAAAATGCGCCCATATGACTCACGGAAGTCCCTATTGAATATACCATACAAAGAGCTGGTTAGACATGAGCGGAACACGCCTACGGCCATCATGTTGTACACAGCAGCGTCGCTAGATTCAGGGTATATATAAACTATGGTGACGTAGGGTGCCCAACTTAGTAAAAAGGATAGGTAAACCGTAATGTTAATCACAGTAATTGATAAATCGCTTTCATAGAGTTGTGAACGCCTATAGTGAGCAAAACATCGCGCACGGCGCTGGATAAGTACAGTAGCAATTATTAAGAATAGTAATGTTAAGATTGAAGGCAGGACTTGCACAAGGATCGTCGTGGCAACCCGGTACAAGAAGTTTCCATAATGCATCCGACCGCAGTAGTCATACTCGAGATCCATGTAAACGCCAACACCAGCAAGGCCAATACTCCCACCGAAGATTAATATGCATATGAGGCCGATGGGCATAGATAGGAAATCAGCATATTCATCAGGCGAACGGCTTATTCTATAATAGTTTTCGACAGCTACGAACTACAACAAAAATGATATAATTAATATAATATGTACATATAAATTTGTTAGATATTGTGGTTTTTGTATCATTTGGTCATTGGTGATGTTCGAGGGTTGAAATCTAATTACATTTTATTTTTTACGCCTGTATAATAAATATAGCATAGTTGTCTTACCGTGAAAAATATGCCGAAGCTGTAAGTGGACGACAAGCCTATAAAATGTAGTGCCTTGCAGACTTCAGGATTGTCCCATTGTCCAGAAAGTATGACGACCGCAGAAACAGACGTTACAACTGATGTCATCGCGATATCCGACACGCCAGTGCACGATAAAAAGATATTGCCTAGGACAATAAATTTGGTTAAAATAAAAAACTAATATTTCAAATAAAATTATAAGCAAAAATATTATATTATACCAACAATACTCTACGTAATATATACGTTTAGGTTAAAAACGAATAGTGTCAAATAATAAATCATTTGCCGTTACTTTGTCCAGCTCATAAATGCTCACAATTGAAAATATCATAATATAACCGATTTAAAAATCTAGTCATATTTTATAAAAAGTAAGTTTAATATTGATTATAAGACACATTATTCAACTGATATGAAATAACGTAAATGTTATTTGTGTTTAATTCACCGGAATATAACGTAATATACTAAGAAAATGATTTATAACTCAGATATTCTTCACAGATCTTACAGCATACATCTTATAGCTTAGTCATTAACGTTATAATTTAAAAAATAAAAGTTATTTTAATGACATATTAGATCGTGGAAAGAACGTAAAGTTGTATTGTAACATTGATAGTCATGGATGTATTATTTATTGACTATGAAATAACGTCCATAATGGCTCCTGATTAAGCTTAACAAGTAAAATAACTTAAACTAGAAGAGCTTATTTTAAATTGAGCTTACTCTTGGATTATATTAATTAATTAGTTTCAGAATATTAAGCCTTGTCATTTAATCAAATTATAAAAATCTCAGAATATTTTTTGCCTAAGAAAACTAAAGAAATATTTATTTTGAATTAAATCCTTTTTGTTATATCTTTTTACATTTTGTATATTTGTTTCTTTCAACGTTTTAAAAAGTTCTTTGATAAACTTCTGTTTAGTAGGCTACTTCAAGACAAATTAAGTTATTAAATCGTAAAAATCGTAAAAACGACATTGGAATGAATTATATCTATTAGTTTGTACTATGTTTATAAGACGTGTATTATTTGAATTTTTATTTCAAATGAATCCGCCAATCTATATTCAAACTATACTAGTTCTTCGATAGTTAGAAGAGGGTTAGCTTAACCACCACGATTAACGGTTTTCCTTTACGACTTACAAACAAGAGTTCAGTTAGAAGCGTTCTGTTTAAATCTTTCGCGATGCGCAATTTTCGCAGAATGATTTTAAAGATTCACATAAATTAAATGTGATTTCAATAATCCATAACGAAGCTCATTTAAGTTCAATAACATGGTTATATTGGAACGATGACTTCGCATTGCTTTTTTGTTGATTTGCACACAATATAACTATAAAATAAATAAAAATCTTTGACAAAATCATTCTAATATAATAACACTGTAAATATAAAAAAATATATTTCGCATTGCGTATATTTCGTAATTTCCATTAGTATTAATTACCTACAGCTATAGCGGTATGCCGCTTCAATACTTACCAGCTCGCTTTAGCGTGTTGTGTATGAAAAAGGATGCCACGAAGTAGCTGTTCACCGAGGTCCCAAACCACGTAACGAAAATCATAAAAAGAAAGCGGCTGATCTTCGGCCACTCCTGGCTCAAGGTGATCGGGGAGTAAACCCGGAACAGCGCTGCAGTTGCGTTAACAGTTATCATCGCGATTATGGGGGATATCGAATCTGTAGGCATAGGACTAGGTATTAAGTCAGTGTCTCTACTACAATTGGACGACGACGTCATTTTTTCTATAATTGAATTACAATTTTCAAAAAATGAATTTCAAATTATTTGTTTTATTTATAGTTATTTTCTTCTTTATTTTCAATTAGTATTATTTTCAAAAACACAACATTTCGCGAGTTTTTTTATGATTATGTTACATTTAATTAAAATAAAGCGTATTTTTTTAAAGATTAGTACACTATTATTCACAAATTTTGACAGTTAATGTCCTTTGATTAATGTCACAATATTTAAAAAGCACAACTCAGTAGGTATTCGCATTTACGGAAAAGCGCGCGGCTACCGCTGCACCGGACATCCTTATGCACTGACTACGACTGACTGCTGCGTTTTCGTAATGAATGGTACTGACTGAACTCTGCGCTTTGGTTGAGCATCGTGGCCGTGAACTTAATGCATAATGTCATGTTCACACATGGAATACTTAAACTACGTTAAAATCAATCAATAAAAAAAGCATATTACAATTTTTTACGGGACGAAATATTTACTTCATATAGTCGAATATTGAACGTTCGCGGTGGACTAAGGGTGAAGAAAATGTGTTTCGAGAATAACTATGTTTTAATATGAGTAAATAGTGAGACGATTGGGCGATAATACTAATATAATAATTTAGAATAATTTCGTGAAACAATCCTGAGCTCCATTATTTTGTATAAAACTAGCAGGTATTCGTTTTTTTTTTTTCATTTAGTAACGTAGTAGATACTGCACTCTACCGTATTTTTATTGTTTAAATGAGTGCCGTTTTTTAGCGTGCTCTTCCATATTTTCTTTATTGAAAAAAGGGTACGAAGGTTTTTTAAATAAAAAATTAAAATAAAACAGTCATTGTTTGTTTTGCTTTTTCGTTCGACCTAACTAGCCTGACTCGATCATTATTAGAATTGCCAGCGGAGAGCTTAAGCCAGGTTGAAAGAAGTAGGTTTTTAATTGAAGTTATGCGTAAAGATTTTAATATTAGTTAAAGTACGCGAGTTAGCTGGATAAAAATTAATCACGAATAGCTGCGTAGATATAGATTATAAAAATTCAAGAAGTCTGGTTGGTAGCTTAGTTCTTCTGGTGGGGAACTTCAGGCCCCCAACATAGATTGCTTATGTTGTTAATCCGTACCTCTTGTCAATCAACTTAAATGCACTAAAAGTACTTCCTATTCTATTCTTTAAAACATAAAATATTCTCGATGAAAAATAAATCTCGAAATGTATATAAACGTATTTTTTTTAAAGATTACGTAATAGCATTATAAGTATTAAACAGAACGAGACATAAACTGGAAACATAATTATATTTACAAAAATATAGACTAGTCACTAGGTATTTTTTTTGTAAAACCCTTTCTTTCTAATTTATAACGATAAAAAGCCTTTGTCGTTTACTACATTATTTTCCCTCGAAAATCCACATCTTCTGTCGCATGTCCCACATGCTTTAAACATTTAGTTGTTTCTTAAAACTGCAACGGAAAAACAGCGCTTTGTATAAATTATCATATTCCGTTCGTCGTACATATAAAAAGCATGAAAATGAAATTCTGCGCCGAGAGTGGTTTGTAAGGACTGGTGATATCTGAAATGCAGCATTTTGTACTCACACATCATCAGATCAATATTTTACTAGTTTGAACTCAACTATTGAATTAACAACTGTTATTTTTAGAGAGTTCAATAAGATTTAATTAAATAGAGACATAGTTTATATTACACTATGTGTTTATTTAATTAAAATATTTAGTATATGGTTGAATAATTTTAAAAATGCTTAACAAATAAATTACTGGATACTAACGCTGAAGTGCTGTTTAACCGATTAACTCGATATAATGTTTCCATTGGTGAAAGTATTTCTAAAATCAGTTTAGTGGTTTACGAGGAAAGCGTAACAAACAAACTCACATTCGCATTTATAATAGTAGTTAGTTCTGCCTTTAATTATCTTTGATAGGAATATTCAGAACTCTCCGTTTTCACGGGACATAGTTCGTAACACAAAAAACTAATTAACTCAAGTAATGTACAACATTTGAAACGAATCAGGTAATTTTGATTGTAAGCCGAGATTGCCCAGTGGTAAGAACGCGTGAATCTTAACCGATGATCGTGGGTTCAAACCCGGGCAAGCACCACTGAATTTCATGTGCTTAATTTGGGATTATAATTCATCTCGTGCTTGACGGTGAAGGAAAACATCGTGAGGAAACACGCATGTGTCAAATTTCACTGAAATTCTGTCACATGTGTATTCTACCATTCCGCATTGGAGCAGCGTGGTGGAATAAGCTCCAAAACCTTCTTCCCAAAAGAGGAGAAGAGGCCTTAGCCCAGCAGTGGGACATTCACAGGCTGTTACTTTTTACTTTGGTAATTTCAGTTATAGTGAGCTCGGTAACTAATTACAGAAAACGAATTGATTAATAATCAGAGCAATATGAGCTAAAAAAGACGGTTATAAGAATTTCTAGCTCTATGAAATCCTTTTATTAACGTCATTACCATCGTACATGTATGCAGTTCCATTACCTTTGCTAACAGGCTAATTACAAAATCGAAGGCAGTAATTGAAAAACAAAAAAAAAAAACAATAATAAGTTCTTAACTAAATGAAAATCAACTTTTTGTTATATTGTATCTTTTTATGTGATATAAAAGCTTGTTGCGAGATTTTCCTAAGTAATAGTTCCTAAATCTAAGTCTATACGCAACAGCTTTCTTTACAGATCATGTATAATTGACAACAATAAATTCAATAATATTGATTTGCTCCTTTTGTCATTAAAAGAAATTTCACTTTAAAAAATACTTTCAGAATAATTTATTAATTTGGCCATATTTTATGAAATTTTAATTAATCTATAATTTTAAATTAAATTGTTATTTGTTATTAATAATATTATTTTAATTGCTAGTATCTCAAAAACAACAACATTATTTGTGAAGACTTAATGGGTTTGTGATTTTTCGTAATGTGATAATTCTTCCTAATAAATAAGATTTATTGTCATTATACAGAATTTTTCTACTAGCTCTTTTAACAATTCCGACGAATTTAATTTATGAGTTATAAGGCATAAATATTAAAAAAAAATAAGTTTCAAATTTCCATTCCCCTTTATTTAGAACTGAAATCCGAAATTTATGACAACATCTAATGATGTAACTTATGTTTATAACTTGGTTTACATACCAACAACCCCACAATGATGAAAACTGAAAGCGGCTGATGGACCCGCTATAAGGAAAGGTTACTTCTTCAAATTATCAACTCCAAACCTGAAAAATAATAGTAAAAAGACGTCTTTCAATATATGACGAACAATGCTCTTTCTGAAATAGTACGTAGCATCTGAAATAGTATATAGTATCATTGGTTTAGTGTTCATAAATTACTGTTAAATAGTAAAAATACAAATTCAGTTCGCTATTCTTAACTCAAAGGTGTAAAAACGAATGTAATAGGGAATATATAGATGCTGTAGAAGAAATAGAATTCCTTGATATCACGATTGATTCTAAGCTTCAAATCAATGTGGCCCTCATATGAATAAATTGGCGGATATTAAGCCTATCCGCTATTTATTTAACCCGGAGGCTGGAGAGCCTCCGTGTTATGTGGGATTCTTAGCAACAAAGAATGAACAAAGCCCTGTCACCAAGAAACTCGTCCTTACTCGATGTTTGATGAAATCTTCTATGTACACTTAAATATAAGGCTTTTTATGAATACATAGCCTTAATAACTAATAGAGTAGGTCAAAAACACCTAACTTTGATACATTACACAAATAGTGTATTTGTATTAACGTCAATATATCTATTATTTTCAAATTCTGGAACACCTTTAAAAATAACTTTATATAAGGCCGATAAATGTTTCGCCCTCGGTCTACGAAATCAATAAGTTTCTAAATATGGATTGAATTTTACTGGTTCCAAATATACGTAAGCATCTAGAATACCATAACTTTCTTTTTCTGTATTTTTATATATAAATGACGCTATTCTTGTGTATGTTAACGGTCTCTGAGTTGTTGTGTTGTTTGCAGACAATACGTGATTACTGTTCACAAAATAGAAAGTTAATATGACAATGAAAACTGATATTATTGATACTTTTTGAGATTAAAAATCTCATAAACTACTAATTTTCAAAAGCAAAAAAATAACAGTAGTATTTGCTTCATCCAACGTAACAATAATAAATTGAAATAATGCTATAAAAAGGATGTTTTAGTCACGATCAACGACCGTATTTCAAACTAACAGTTTGAAATTCTTGTCTATAATATGGGGGTGTATATTTTTATTTATTGTCAAATCATATCAATATAATTAATATATACTTTTAGAATAATAAATATTTTCATAAAATGCCAGCACCATTTACTCGCCTTCAGATCTGAAGACACAACCAGATCGCCTAACCTTTTTATTGCTAAAAGATTCACATGATACAAAAGTGTAGTATCGTATAGATTTCCCAAATATTCTCCAATTGTGCTAAACATAGTGAAGATAGGACCAGAAAAATTGAAAAAATATTAAACTATGAAAATCCAGATAATACCAAATCGACCATGGATCGGATGAATTGGATGACGTAACTCGCAAATTCTTTTTTAATGAGTACTGTGACTTTTCTCAAATATTTTATACTTGTTTTTTGTACCAAGAATATGAACTAAAAACTGTACCAATTTCAATTTTACACAGGATTAAATTGTTTTGGCTTTTTTAGTAAACACCTCTGTAAAAGTTATCAAATATTTCCTTTCGTTAACTGGTGTTTGTTAGTAACTTACAGATGCATTTATGTCACATTCATTTTAAAAATTTGTTATTAAAAAGGTATTTTACGTATCTTAGACGCATTATAATATTTAATACTGATGTTCGGTTATATTAAAATTGCAAAGTGTATGTAGGATAGAACGGCAATCCGACACGACCGAAAAGATTTCAGGCGCATGTCCAAAGACTTACATTCTTTTACATACTTTGAGACACGTGAGAGTAGACCTTTCAATTTCCAGTCGAGTTTACTGAGAATCATCGACAGAAAGTCAAATAACTTTTAACTTTGCCAACCTGGGGTTTCTAACTCGGAATCTGCGATCTTATATCTAACCACCGGAGCAGTCAAATTGATTCTTGCTTATTAAATCGGTCTAAGCGACATAAAATTAAGTTTACATTTAAATACATAGTAGAAGTGAACATTTTACCACCAAACAGCAACATTTTGTAATGTTGTGTTGCAGTTTTAATGGTGAATTAGCCAGTATAACTACAAGCATATGGGACATAGCATCTTATTTCCCAAAGTTGGTGGCGCATTGGCAATGTAAGGAATGATTAATATGTCTAACATCGCCAATATCGATGGGCAGTAGTAACCACTTATCATCAGATGGCCCATATACCTATTTCATTGTAAATACCGTATAAAAGAACAATATACAATGTTAACATAAAAGTTTTATAACTTCAATTGCAAACATATCTTTATAATTGCGCTATGAAGTTATATATAAGAAGGGGGTGAGTAAGCGCTTACATGATTTAATTTTCTAACGCAACTTTGATGTATTTGAAAGCGTTTTATTGCATTTATTTTACCGCCAGTACAGCTTATTGGAAATATCTTCAAGGTAACAGGGGAAAATGTACTCAATAAAATAGGTTCACAGTCACTACGTTTGTTTTTCATTATATGTTAATTTTTCATTAATGACTTTATTTTTTGTCCCAATATGCCTACCTAGACCTTTTAGTAGTATTTTAATTATTTTCAGGTGCGTATAACCGTATTAATATTGTTTTTACTCGTAAAATAAGTAAGGTTGAGTTAAATTCAAAGTCCAAATCTTTATTTAATATATAGCTTTCCTTTCGGCTACTTGCATCATAGTATAAAGGGAGTGCCGATAAAGGATAGTTTACAATATTTAGACTGAGGTCTTTGTTAATTTAAAACAGTACATGTCACAAAGCGACAACTACAATTGTCGCTAGAAACTTCACCAGAATTATTCAATTAATTATTATATTATATTATATTAAAATTGTTTCCTAGACGAGTGTGTCTAATTTTCAAGTAGTGTACTTTGTGTTTCCACCGTGTAAAATTATTATTCGAAATTGTAGCACATTTGCTAAATATATCTAAAATGTATATCTAAATAATGATTAGTAACAAACAAAGACAATATACAATATTATACAATTTATACAATCAATATTACATGCATTGTTTCAAATTTTAAAATATTCCCTCCAGATTCTCACTCGACGCAAAGCTGCCCATAACACAGGCCGCTTTTCCGCGCTGTACGGCAATGGACAACCTTTGCGCCAAGTAAGACCCGGAGCGATTGTCAATACCCCTAAATTTGCTAAATTATTAAAATCGTCATTAAGCAGCCACGAAGAAGTTTAATTTTCTTGTGAACTATGGTTATATTTGATATGACTATTTGTTAGATAAAGCCACAAAGGCACTGTAATAATTACCGTTACGACGCAAGATTTAGATGATGGCACTTACTTAAACTAAAATATTATATATATTATAAATATTAGTGGCTTACGAATAAAGTTTTTAGAGCAAGTGAATAGTGAGACCATATTTTTTCTCATACTCTACCATTATTACGCTGATGTTCGATAGAGCCGAGCCGAGATGGCCCAGTGGTAAGAACGCGTGAATCTTAACCGATGATCGTGGGTTCAAACCCGGGCAAGCACCACTGAATTTCATGTGCTTAATTTGTGATTATAATTCATCTCGTGCTCAACGGTGAAGGAAAACATCGTGAGGAAATCTGCATGTGTCAAATTTCACTGAAATTCTATCACATGTGTATTCCACCAACCCGCATTGGAGCAGCGTGGTGAAATAAGCTCCAAGCCTTCTCCACAAAAAGGGTAGAACAGGCCTTTGCCCAGCAGTGGGACATTCACAGGCTGTTACTGTACTGTACTGTACTGTTCGATAGAAGAAGACAAAACATTGTGTAGCTATACAACCGCTATATAACGTGTATCTGTAAGCGGGTTTAGTTCATATATGTACACCGTTTGTTCTCTGAAACGATGAAATGGTTTTAATTTCTACATTTCAATGTAAGAAAACTTTAGTTAAAAGTTTGAAATTGTCATATTATTTCAACAGATAATCGATGCTTTTCTAGGATAAATAAATTATATTAATATATTAATCATTAATTCGTTAGGATAAGGGACGAGATCAAGGAACAAACATTCCTCCTATTATTAAAACAATCGTGTTTAAGGTGTGTGTAAGCCCTGAGGAGAGCTCCGCCGAGCCACGAGTGGAGCACAGAACGGGAGGGGCCGCGAATGCGTTATATCAACACGTTCCAGCAGCGTCTCCGATCCGTGCCGAGGACGGCCATCATCCTTTTGTGCAGTTGTTTTAGTGTGTAAGAATCCCACATAACCTGGTCCCTACTTAATGGAGCCGGGTACTTCAACAAATAAAATATTTAATATTTTATTTGGAAATTGAATGACGTAGCATAAATTGTTTTATTTTTTAAACTAAGCATAATTACAGTAAACAGGGTACCTACCTACAATAACCTACAATATATAAAATGTGAATGATTCACCCTTTTTGCACCCTTCTTTCAGAGCAACGAGTCGAAGTAATTATTTGTATAGTGATAGATTAAGAACTGGACCCAGTGACATCTAGATAGAATTATTTTTGCCATTTATTCTCGCGAGAAGCTTTTACATCATATAAAATTGTATAATATAAAAAGATAGATTTGAAGAAAGAAGAAGAAGGGTTTGATTCTTCAAAGTTAATTTTCTATACATTTTCAATTCGTTTCACGAGTCTAAAACTAGCTACAAGTTATAAAAGACTAACTACCGTAACGGAGCCCTATTTTTTTGTTGTAGTATAAATTCAATCTTTTTTTATAACAAAGCAGACTTTTGTAAATAAAATGCCGAGTTTTGTGACGTTAAAAAAAGGCAGGCGTTCAGAGAGCAAGTAATTAATTAATTAAATAATTTTAATACATTTTTCGACTTATTCGATTTCATCCAATAAAAGTATATTATTTATATTTTTCATAAAAAGTTCTAACTTATTTATAAATTTTACTTATGCCAAATATATCTTAATAATAATCGAGCACCTATATTTTACGTGAATTAATTCCTAGGAGTATCTCAAAGATAATTAATAAAGAGAATAATAATAATTTTATATATAATATTAATTCCTACGGTCCGAAAATATACATATATGTGCAAAACTTTCGCAGAATTCAATATTTTCAAACTTATCTCCTGCTGGATGTTTTCAATAATACTTTTCGATACTAACATTTAAATATGAACGTTTTTTAATGTGATATTGGACATTAACTCGTATGCCATGATGGTAAACGGCTCTCTACTATCTTGTGTGCGTGTCTACTACAAGCTACCTTTTTGCTGGAAAAACGCATTTACGTGTTATTCCCACATGACGTGGGGGTATGTGTGACTCGCCGGCGCTGAAGGTGCCGTAATACCCAATAAAAACCAGCGGCACCCACTCCGTCTCTCCGAGGGGGCGTCAAGGGATCGCTTACGCATCGTACCGTGACGCCACGATGGTTGGCCTGCCTAAGCGGGCCTCCATTTCTAGGGGGGTTCCCGGGGTACAGAGTACCCCTGCAGCCCTAATGACGCTTACGGCTGAGGGAAAAGGTGCCCATAGGTTCGGCGCCTCCTGCCGGGTCTTCTTCAGCAGAGCGGGTCAGTGGAGGCACTCTCATCTGGCTCTCGCTCCGCGGCCTCCTTCTGCAACATGACCCTCTCGCACAAAGAGGCCATCTCCATCAACTACAAACTACTTCCTATACATAATAATAAGATTAATATATTTATTTTATCAACAAAATCATAATTTTATTTATTAATTTTAGGTGGATAGATTACTGATTAAATAAATAATTAATTATTCGCCATGCAACAGGACTAAGTATTAGTGTATTCTAGTTTAAAGGGTGAGTAAGCCATTGTAACCACAGGCATAAGAGGCAGCAGCTTAGTTCCCTTGGTTGGTGGCGACAATGTCTTTGGTGACCCATTTGCCATCATGCCTACCATATAAATGAATTTCGACGTTACAAAAATCCTGGGTGACCCGTGACGGCCATATTTTACATTTTAATAATTCGTTTTTATAATGACAGTAAAAAATAACCATTTACATTACAAGCCATAGCAATTAAGATGGTGGGTCCCTTGTGCCTTGTACTGTCTACTCACTCTTGAACGGTTTACTCACTCTTTTATATAAACGGCTTAGATATAAACAGGATACTTTTATTATCCCAAAACAGAACTCTTTTATACAGAATATTTATCAAAATCACTTCTGCACTGCAATTAATGTGATGTGATAATTACAACATAATACTAATAGCGTTGTCGTAGACACACTTACTTGTTTTTGCCAATACTAAATCTAACAAAAGGTCGTCTGAAGGGATATTGTACGATTTAATATAGAAATAAGATCATATAATTGAAACATAACTATCCTACCTGAACCATGAATATGTATACTCTAAATGATTTCAAAATCTATGATGTATCCATTGATACTAACTGTCGTAGTAATCCAATTCGTCGTTTTTCCAAGCATTCATTACAGAAAAATACTAACAATAAGAACGACTATGTCCCATAGGATCCATGCATTTCGTCGTATAAAAAGTAGTCGGTTAGTCTCCAGAGCATATACTATCTCTAACAATAAGTAATAAATCACGTCGTTACGTTGCTCTTTTGATGAGTAAAAGAAGGACAAAGCAACGAACACGCTTTTGTATTTATAAAACATTTTTGCATTGCAATTTATCTTAAATGCAAATCGAGTAAAAACAACGTAATGACACATTACTTTGTTGTATTCTTTATTGGCTAATTTAAAAAGAAAGAAACCCTTAGCCTAGGATTGGGACAGTAAGAGGGGGATATAAAGCAAAATGCTAATATTTTATTTGATATTGTATGGGTAAATCGACACTATATTTTCAAGGGTTGTGTTTAATTAAAACACAAAATAATAAAATATTCTATACTTTTAACGGATTTAATATGATGAGAAAAAAAAAGATAATAATTAATATTTACAAATAATCTAGGGTTTTCGTTGTATTGTTTAATGATAAACGTTTTGGGCGCTAACTACATTTTCTTTCTGTGAAAAACCATTTTATATATTCTTTAGAATAATTAGTACAACACATAAAAATCGAAAAAAAAGAACATTTAAATAGAATATTGCCGGTCGGTATAGATGGTAAAAGCATAGAAATTAGATTGTACACCGAGAGGTAAGGACGCGTTGGTGAAATCTGAAATTTTGCTGACGTTAAGCTCGCTCTATCTATATTTTGTAAAATTAAATTAAAACTTGCTATACAGGTTATAGATCTATATTTCTCCGTTTTTTTAATGGTATTGAATTTTATTGTTTTTTTGTCTTTTTGTACCTCGCTAATTACAATTATTACTGCGATTCAACCGCGGCTTCGTCCGCATGATACTCAAGGTACCAATTAAACGGGATAAAAAGGGCAAAATAATTATGTCTTATTTTAGCTGTGATAAAGTGTGAAGAAGAAACAAATATTCACAACAGAACTTTTTATATTTATAATATGATTGTGATTAATATTATTCTAGCAATTAAATAAAAAATGGATTTACTGAATTATTTTAATGCCTCCTTACAACCCAAAATTACAGCCCTTCTAATCTAATAACACTATAAAACTTAACAATTTAATGCAAACTTAATTAAACCTCGTTGGGTTATAATATTGGCTAAGAAATATGTAACCTTAAATTTAAAAATTAATAATATATAAACTTAAATATAAAAATAGAACGAAATTACAATCAAGTTAATTACAACAAAAGCCACCAAGTATTCAACAATATCAATACTGTAATAAAATTAATGATAAAACTCAAAACAATCATATGAAATATCGAGAAAACGCAAATTTGACCTAAACACGGATCCTAATCTAGCAGATCTACTTATTACTCACTTATTACTACTACTACTCTACTCCAGAAATCTGGACACCGCGATTCGCGAGACGTATTTAGCACACCGCCATCTATAGGCTAATGGCCTTGTGGCCATATGTTATAACAACAAAAATACGTACGTCTTTATAACTTTTGATAGAATGTAATGATTTAGATGAAATAAAGACTAAACGGAACCTTGAAATACATATTATGATAATTCAATGATTTCAATTTGTTATTTTTAGTTTTTTCAAAAATTAGTGCGGACAAACAGACACACAAACAGGCCAAAATTTAAAAAATAATTGTTTTCGATTTGGTATCTCGCAAATAGCTATATTAATATTAAAAGGAGCAGTTATTTCGTAATCACAGACAGATACTTCAACTTGATATATTTGTATAGATAATACACGTAGAATTGTAAAAAAATTACATAATATAAAAAGTTTGTGCTGGTGGGGTTCTCACCTCAGGAACGGAGTTCTTTGGGATATTTTTTCAACTCAAAACGTGTTTTAAAATGCAGATATTAATTGATAATATAACTGTATTTTTGTCACACTAAAAAGCCCCTCAGCTTCCTTTATGCAATCTCTCTCTCTAATCAAAGCTTAAGAAACGATTTAAACTTTTAAATTCAATTAACAATTTTTTATAATAATAGCCATTTTAAAGAATTTACTAATATTTTAATATTATTTTAGTAATTTAACCATCCAATTAGACAGAGTTAATGATGGGAATTGTGACAATAGCCCAAGGTTCGAACTTCGGACTTGCGTGCGGCTCGTTAACCGTAGCGATATTTGGTCCTTATATGGTTTTGTTATACCATTATATTTTTATTTTTGTAATTTTAGAAACGGTAGATAAGTATTTTAAATATAATTATTTCTTTTGATTGACTTCGCTTATATGTTAACTATTTAACTTAAAAATAAATAGTATGGCGTGATTTGGTGCATAAAAATTCAGCATAGGTTCTACCTCCAGAAGCGCTCAAGCAGTTATGAATTCGAACACCCAACGCATCGCATTTTGTAGCATTTTAGAAGTAGTCATAACGCTATTTCGTTATGTGACATGACCTTGGGCCACTGCTTCACTCTACTATAAGCTGCTTAAAAGAACTTCGTTTCAATAATTGAACATTTCTATACTTCAAAAAAGCTTTATTATGTCGTATATCCGAAGGTTGTCTGGAAAAGATTGCTCACTAAGCGATAAGACCGCTATTGTGTAAACTATTTATTATTATTTTTTTTAATTTCTTTACCTTACTTTATTTTAACGTGTACAATATATTATTTAGTATATTATGTGCTGTGCATTTCGTACTAACGATAATTTACCTTTAGAACCCCATTCATACCTTTAAAATCATTCGACTTCATATTATACTGATTCCTTTAATGTTCATGTTATTTCTCTGTGGAACTCTTTCATTTAGAAGCAATCAATTGCTCCATTTAAGACCTCATTAAAATAATATTATCTAAAATCTTGCATTCATTAAGTTATTTACGTATTTAAAGGTGAAAGTGAATTTACTTATTACTTTATTTTAAAATGGTTTTCATTTAATTATAAATATTTATATATTATGTAGTTTTGTTTATAATGTAATGTACACCTTTTTTTGTTTCTTTCATCTACAAGACGCTTGTTGTACATATTTCTTGTCTATATTTTATGTCTATTTATTGGTGTGCAATAAAGAGTATTTGTATTGTATTGTAATGTATATTAATGTTTTTTTTTTGTAATTTAAATACAATTCCTTAAAAGGGGAAAAACGAAGGTCGTTACGCTTAAAGAAGAGATAGTATAATAACAAATTGACCTTTTTAAGCTTTAAAACATTTATCTCCTAATATCAAAATAATTATAAATATTCCAACACAAAGAGATTGATAAGAATATAATCGAAGTTTCATTCGAAAAACAAATTTATCAAAGTGTCGTTTTGTAAAATATAAACACCTACGACAGCAGAGCAGACGGACACGGGCTAGCTTTTAATATTCTTATCAATATATTAAAATTAATTAAATAATTGCCGGTCTATGCCTCCTATGTTTTATAAATTTTGATAAACGCTAATTATATTAAAATCACTCTATAAAATCAATTCAACAAAAATAAATAAGTGTAAGAGAATTATAAATAAAAAACGTGTTTACGGATTGCATTCGGATAATTACTGGTATCCATTTTCATTTGAATCGTATTTTCTCCTTTACGCATGTTATTGCTTAATTTTTTTATTCGATCAGTATTTGAATAATTTTAGGATTTACTAATAAAATAAAATATAGCATAGCATAAATATAGCTTAGAATATCGCAACCATACGTGCTCAATAGACCTTTTATTTATTTATGAATTTAAAATAAAATTTAATTAACATGTTTTATGACCTTCAAAATTTAAGTCTTGATAAAAAAATATATTATACATTTTGGTCTATCACATAAATTTCACAACAGTTAATAATCAATATAAATCTTACTGTCAACATGTTGGTACTCGTAGTAAAATTCAAACATATGGCGGCATCAAAGTTTATAGTTATTTTAACTTCAGTTTCACTTTCTCAAAAACAATCAAACAAGTGATATTCTTTATATATTAATAAATTTCATTACGTATAGCTTTTTCATCACTTTCTTTACACGATTTTCTTTTTAATCACAATAATACACAAATACCAAATTCAAGCACTAGCTTTAAAGACACCACAATACAATTATAAAAAATCCTAGTATATAAAAGTATTCAAAAACAGTGTGCGCTTGATAATTCTAATTTATTAATCTACCGCCTTTTTGATTTATTCATTTTATCTCGGCTTTTTTATGGTTGGTGCCGATCAGTTGCTAGGGTTTGGAGGGAGGGTAAAGCATATATGGACAAAATTGCGCAGTTGGATATAATAAGTTTCTGCGCAATTATCTACACGAATTTCAGGCTATGGTCGGCGACTGCCAGCCGGCTACATGACGTAAGCTGTTTGAAGATCAAAAATACAAATAGGCGATAACTATCCCGGTCACTTTCATACTTGTTTCATGTACATATGCAAATCAACTCCGAAACAGTTTGATATTCTCCGGGATACTAGTTTAGTATATGTTAGGTATTTTAGTGGAAAATAACACAACTACTTGACTGAATATATTCTTTGGGATGATAAACTGACATATAGGAAAAAATTGAAAAAAATTTAATAAACTAGACTTATATTTCTATAAATATTTCTTGTAACTATGATATGATAATCAATACAAAGCGCTGTCAAAATTTTAACCGTAATCATCTCGTCTCGACTTGATACTGTAGAAAGCGCCGTTGACTTTGACTTATTATCATTATAAAAATAAAACGAAAGATATTTTTTTGTCCCAGAAAAATTGAAAGCCGCTTATGAAAATCTATGTTTATTTTTCGATCAATAAAATTTGATGTTTTGACCAAGCACGATCCTTAAAAATATAATACAATATTTAATTTTTCACTTCGAACTGGATTTACCAATACAAAATCAAATAAAAGTGTAGCAATTTTGTCGTGTACTCCTGTTGCTGTTATATTTAAACAGAAACTACTGCTACTACTTTTTAATATTGTTATTTGTTGCGAAATGCTCACTTGAATATTAATATTTTCCACATTATAATATGATAATTCTATACCTTATGAAGAATATTTAATTAAATATCTTGCGGGCCGGCATCGGCAAGGCCCCCGCCCCCGCGGCTCGTGCAGATTATTCTACCTGACTGCACTAGCCGTCGTCTCGTTTGGACTCAACTACCACTTACCATCAGGTGGAGTAATGCCATTTGCTCTCCATACTAAAAAAAAAATGGACAATGCTAATATTTGCTAGCAAACAAGTTGTACGTACCATTATCGCTGTAAAAAAAATAGATTAAAATAAAATTCTACAAAATATTGAATAACCATCTCGTAACTTCTACTACTATTTTCACAAATCCCATGTCTTATATTTTAATTGCAAAAAAGACTATAAAAGAAAATACAATTCCTATTCATGATAGAAATAATTATTAAATATTGAAATCAGTCTTAGAAATTTCCTAAATATATGTTTATAGATGTTTGCTAAAATACGTATTAATTTTATATCAGACTAGCTGTGCCCCGCGGCTTCATCCGCGTATAATTAATAAAAATACAATAAATTATTTTATTACTATAATACACACACTAGTACACTATACACACACACACACATACACACACACACACACACACACATGCACACACATATGGCTATTGGTAAAGAAATACGTAATTAACGATTTGAAATTTATACTGCGGTGGCCAGGCAGTCGCCGAAACCTATCTTGGTTCTCGGCGACTTAAACGCGAAGTCGCGTGCCTGGGGCCCCCCCGCTACGAATCCGCGAGGGAGGGCCGTCCAAGTCTGGGCGCTACTCTCCAGCCTGTCCCTACTAAATAAGGGTAGGTTCACACCTGCGTGCGCCACAACGGGGGGTCCGTGGTGGACGTTTCGTTCGCCTCCCCGGTGGTAGCACGTAGTGTCGAACTGGAGAGTAGAGGAAGAGCTGGAGACTGTCGGATCACCGCTATATCCGATTTGAGATCTCTACCTCTCGCAGGCCGGCGGAACCCCAGAGGGTGCCGACCACGCTGCCGAGGTGGTCTCTTGGCCAGTTGGACCGCGAACTGGTCAAGGAGGCTGCCATCGTGCAGCAGTGGGGTTCCGCGGGACGGGAGGAGGAGGGCGCCAGCGTCGAGGAGCTGGCGGGCCGTATGCGCAGTGCCCTCAAAGAGGTCTGCGATGCGGCCATGCCAAGGACCCGGCGCAGAATTCTGCGCCGGCATGTCTACTGATGGTCGCCCGAAATAGCCGAACTTGGGGCGACGTGCAGCCGGGCGCGGAGGGCCTACGTCCGTCGTCGTAGGTCAGGCCAAGGAGAAGGCGAGAGAGGAGTTGCTGACGGGTATCAACCGAGATCCATGGCCGGCCGGAACTGTTTCCCCACCCGGGCGAGTTTGTCCCTCTGCCTATGGCCCCCCGCTCTGTGATAGAGCACGCAGTTGCTCCACCACTGATTACGGAGCGAGAATTGGAGATGGCCCTCGGTCGCCTGAGGGCCAAGAAGACGGCGCAGGGTCCAGACGGTGTTCCAGGGCGTGTTCTGTGCGACGCCCTGGAATACCTAGGTGAAAGGCTGCGGGCAGCGGGCAGTTTCTGAAGCCTTGGAAACAAGGAAAATTGGTGCTGTTGCCGAAGGAGGGTCGACCGCCCGGTTCCTCCTCGGCGTACAGGCCGATTGTGCTGCTGAACGAGACGGTCAAGTTGTTTGAGAAGATTCTCGCAGCCGGTCTCGTTCAGCACCTCGACGAGGTCGGTCCGGGTCTATCAGAGGCTCAGTTCGGGTTCAGGGCGGGTCGTTCCACGGTCGACGCCCTGAGCGCCCTGAAGACTCGGACCACGGAAGCAGTGGTCCAGGGGCAAGTGGTCCTGGCGGTTTCGCTGGATGTGGCGAACGCCTTCAACAGTCTCCCATTCGAGACGATCAGGGAGGCATACCATGGGGTGCCGACCTATCTGAGGAGGCTGTTGGAGGCGTACCTCCAGGACCGAGAGGTCGTCTGGGCGGGGGGCGACGGCAGGTTGGTCGGACGTCGGGTTGGCTGCGGCGTTCCACAGGGGTCGGTTCTCGGCCCAATTCTGTGGAACGTCGGCTTCGACTGGCTCCTGAGAGCCCCCGTCCTTCCTGGTATGGGGGTGTTGTGCTATGCAGGCGACACCCTCATCACCGCGACGGGGCGGGACTTTCGGGAGGCGGCCCGCCTGGCCGAGGTCGGAACAACCCTGAACGTGGACCGGATGGAGATGCTGGGCTTGAGGGTCTCCATATCCAAAACGGAGGTCCTCCTCTTCCACGGTCCACGGAGAGGACCCCCACGAGGGGCGAGTATCACCGTCCACGGGACGGTGATCGAGGTGTGTGCCCAGATTAAGTACCTGGGCCTGATCCTGGACGGGTGTTGGAGCTTCAGGCAGCATTTCGTGCAGCTCGGCCCGAAGCTCGTCAATGCCGCATATAACGATTATTTATATATCATAAAACGATTATTCCGTCATCATAAAACGATAATTTATCACAAAATTAGGTGAAAAAAAAATGTACAGACAGAGCCAATAGATTTATATAGTAGTATAGATGAAGCCGTTGCGAAGCGTAGCCCAGCTTAGGTAGTATGTTATAAAAAGATTTATAAGTATGTCGGTGCAGTGAAGCGCATATTCATGTCTGCACTTGATTAAGTTATACCTGACTGTACCTACAAGGACGGAGACGTCATTAGTGAAATTACTATGGTATTTGAAGGCGGATTATTTGTACGTTTATTTATTATTTATTTTATTTTATTTTTATTTTATCAAATAGGAAGCCGACGTTATATATTCAGAAAAACATTTGTCTAATTGCATGTATAAAAATATTGTAATAGAATATACAATAAACAATTATAGACGAATACAAATATAACAACGAATCTCTAATTGATGATAAACGAAACAACGAAAAGACCTCCTCAAAGGTCCTCCTCAAAGGGGACCTCCTCCTCAGATGTCCATGGGCGGTGGTAGTCACTTTACATCAGGTGGGCCTCCAGCTCGTTTGCCCCCTCTTACATAAAAAAAAGACATCTTTAACTTAAACAAAAAAATTAAGTCAATTCTGGTATAAATATAACATAGTGAATAGCATTGCGTATAATGTACATTTTAATCACAGCATAAAAGATAAAAAGAAGATAACTATTCTGTAAATATAAATAAAAACAAAATAAAATTACATTATATTAAAATTAAAATTTTCAATTTTTTAAATTAATTAACTTCAGATAATATGTTTGTGTAAGAGGTACTTTTTAAATATAGCAATTAAAATTATTTATATAATAAAAGGTCTATGATCACACTATAAACACAAAAATATTTTTTAAATTCGAACCAGTAGTTCCTGATATTAGCCGGATCAAACAAACAAACTCTTCAGCTTTATATATTAGTATAGATAACAGATTATATTTTTCCCCGACCTCACCATTTTTTTGTACATATATTTTATTCTCTGTAACGTATACCTATTGTTCAAAACTTTTTGTTTTATATACAATACTTTCTTGTTCTTAAAATGATAATGTTCAATTAGAATTATCATTCATATACATATTAATTAGTACTTCACGCCACAGATTTTTTTTTTTATTGTATAGTTAGGCGGACGAGCATATGGGCCACCTGATGGTAAGTGGCCACCAACGCCCATAGACAATGGCATTGCAAGCGATGTTACCATCGCTTACATCGCCAATGCGCCACCAACCTTGGGAACAAAGATGCTATGTCCCTTGTGCCTGTAATTACACTGACTCACTCACCCTTCATACTGGAACACAACAATAGCAAGTATTGCTGTTTTGCGGTAGAATATCTGATGAGTGCGTGGTACCTACCCAGACGAGCTTGCACGAAGCCACCAAATAAGCTTACTATTATGTTGCCACCGTTACGTAAGATAATTATTAAGTATTCGTTTTGAAAAAGAATATCCTTTCCTCTTTGAAATTGATACTTATTTACCTTAAAGAGTATGGACTCTATTTTATGAGTCGATTATTATGAAAAAGGCGTTGTATTTTATTGGCTACTTAACAATACCTCTCTAAACAAAGATGTATTATAATAAATACCCACCTTTTCGTTTCTTAAAACGGTGACATTCGAAGCTTAAAGACTTTCTAGGAATTATTATACAAACTTACTATAGCATTTATACAGTTGCTTTACTTTAAAAGCTTAACACATACACTATCTAAGATCCCATGCGTATTTGACACACGATTTTTTTTATATCACACGCTTTAACTTAATTAATCTGTACGTCAGGTCATATTTTAGTTTATGTTAAATGTTTAGAGACTAACTGCTCCGACATCACATAAATTGGTTCTATTTATTATCTTCATGGAAAAGTTTCATGATAAAAGAAAATAATACAAAATAACTAGCAAATGGGGCAAAGTAATCCCTTAGAATAATCAAATCAATTAAATAATAAAAAAAATTATAGATACATACTAATTAAAATTGCAAAACATTAATATCTGGTCGTCAGATAACTATTAATGCAAATATTTAAAAGATGTGCGATACAAATGTTTAACTTTCCAACTATAAATTGTTGCTGACTTTTCAGAATATTTCCGAACGCTATAAAATATACTTAAAAGTTTTTATTTATAAATAAAATACTAGGAAACCCGGGTGATACTATTTAATAGTATTACCGGGTTTCCTAGAATTTTACAAAAATGCCGTCACGAATTTCTCTCTGATATCGTTAACCATTTATTTACTCATTTAAGAACATACATAGTTTCACTTGTAATTAGATTAAAATAACATTGTAATAATTATAAAAATTACAACCATACGTGGTACGAGAGACATAACTAAATATACAAAAGAACCTAATCTATTTTTGAGTTAACGTTTAAATATTTCTCTAGTTAAATCTTTAGGTAAGATAGTATAGATATAAAAGTTTACTATTCTATTACATAGACATATTATCTATAAGAAACGAACAACAATGTTATCTTTATAAGTTCATAACGTTAGGAGTGTGACCTGAGTAGTAAATAGTTATCATGATCAGCATCATAGTTTAGCCTATTTTCGGGATGGACACAATATATAGACTGCAGGATTAGACAGATTTTTACGGCGTTTCACTTGACTTATGGCATCCTCCTTGGGAAGGTAACCTAGATGGCTTAGTTCCATGCCGTCATTCGCTTGATTGAGTTACGTACGTAATTGACGGATGCGATAAACATAGTTTAACTTCATCGACTCTTGATAGTTACGGGTTAAAATAGAGCTCACTCACCTAGAAAATATAATATGCAAGGAAATTAGATTGATCCCGCTCCAGTCGATGAAGCGGCCTTGCTTTGCGCTAGGATTAAACATTCCTTATATAATACAATGATAAAAATGTCGTATTTATTTTAATCCGTTCTTATTGTCTATTAAATTAGTAGTGAGATAGATATTTTTATTGAGTATTTCAATGTTGAGAAATCGTTTGATGATTTATTTATTTATTAACACAAATCCACACAAATAAATGCATATATATTTATAACGGGACATGGGACGGGTATGTATGCATGATTTGAACAATATAATGTTCTTTTTTTAAATCTAAACGAGCTTATGACGAGGATTCGGATAGAATCATATCTTATTGTTGGAAAAAACTAATTTTCGTATCTAAAATATTACTTGGTATATTTTTTATAAGGCTGGTTTTTTTTATTTTATTCGAAAAAGTAACAACAATAACGCTGTATGCTAATACCTATTTATAATTTAATTGAAAGTGATATTAAGTGCCATCTATTTTTATTTCCAATTAGCGGATAGCTAGTAACTCCGGTTTGGCGCGGGTCATTTACTTAGGAAGTAAATGAAAAATGCTCCTAGCAAAAAATATTAAGTTTGTTTAATTTACAACATGACTCGATCTTCAGTCGGTTAGTATGTGCGTTGCCTGTCAGTCAGTTCTTTGATAGGGATTTATCCAACAGAATCCTGCATTGAATTTGTGTGAAATGAAATAAGTCGGAATTCATTACGCAACGAACGACATTTTTCTTTTAATAGTAAAATATACAAATAAAATAGTGATCAAAGCATACGATCACTGTTTGGTTATCATCCTGTAGCGACATCTATCTCGCCACATAAGAAAACTAAAAAACTGACGTATCCTATATACATCGCGATATTAAAGTTATCCGAGCGATTGAACATATATACAAGAACCCGACAACAACTGTCGGGCGGTAGCCCACCAGACTAACACCCGTCTGGTCGGAGGATCCTCCCTTTTCAATGTTCAACACCAAACTGGTGACCCCAGTCAGCGCAGCCTTCGCAAAACTACGTCATCGTGACGTCATCATCACTTCCTCAAGCTTTCGAGCAGCGAGTCATACAGCCAGCCAGCATCCACGACTACTACGGGTATCCTGACCACCAGCATGCAGCAGACGCGCATTCCTGGTCATCACCCACAGTCTTCTCAGCGACCTTGGCACAGCACACTGCACTTCGGCCGGTCAGCAAGCAGAGACGCACTTCTCTCCTGGTCGACGCAGCAGCCAGCCACTACGCAGCACTGCACCACTCCGACTCACTGGAGCATTTGCAGCATCACCCCGACTCACTGGGGCATCACCGCAGACAGTTCCGACTCACCGTGAACTATGCGGCATCTGGTTCCGACTCACTGGAACATTCCACTGGCCCGGCAAACATCACAAGACATATGGACGACTCAACCTGCTATCGACCTCCGGTCTCGGAGGGGAGTGATGTAGCGACATCTATCTCGCCACATACGAAAACTAAAAAACTGACGTATCCTACATCGCGATATTAAAGTTATCCGAGCGATTGAACATATATACAAGAACCCGACAACAACCGTCGGGCAGTAGCCCACCAGACGAACACCCGTCTGGTCGGAGGATCCTTCCTTTTCAACGGTCAACACCAAAATCCGAATGCTTAAATTTCTAGTGAAGTGTTGACCAATTGTTTTATTCACGTGAGAAATTTGTAGATTCAGCCCTCAAAAAATGTTGTGGTTTAGTCATAACCAGTCTTGCACTTTTATGCGATGGATTTTTTCCTTAATTCCTTAAAATTGTAGACAAATTATTCATTTATGCGATGAAAGTCGTAGTCGAAAGAGAATTCACCTTAAAATGTTGATTATGAGATACAAAGACCTTGCTCGATTGACACTACCGGTGAAAATACCATGCGGAAACCTTGCATCCCTGTACCTTGTAGTTGTGGAGAAAAGTGCCACAAACTTTGTCTTGATAATGATTATAGTCTTTCATATATGACCGCATACATTCAATAATTAATAATATAGCCACTCAAATAAAAACCTCATTAAATGCATAAAATATAAAACATATCTTACTTTTAATTACAAAATGATTCTTACACATGTAGGAGTTTATTTTTTGTTACTGGCCGCTTGGACGCCTTATTAGAAACATTTTAAAAAAGCATCCATAGCTCGTTCTTTTTTTGAAATTGGAGAATAGCATTTCTTTTTCTATTATTTTAGCGGCATTTCAAAATTTAATCTGAATTTTATTTTGTTCAAAATGTTCAAAAATAGACGTAGTGACGCATCAACTAGGCAAATCATTGTTAATTTAGATATAGATCATAAGTGGGCGTACAGAAGAATAGCTTAGCATTTAAATTGTTCTGTTAAGAAAGTTTTTAAAGCATTGTTCATTATAAAAAACATGGAACTGTTGAAAATGTTCTTAGAAAGGCTCGGCCAAGAAAATCCTCCCCCACAGAAGATACGCTAATCATTCGTGTTGCTAAAAAAGACCCAAGTAAAGGCTCCAACCAGATTAAAAAATAAAGTTTTTTCGCCTGATGACCCGAGAAACATCTCGTCAAGACTGGTACGTCGAAGATTAGTGGAAGCTAAATTGTTTGGAAGAATCTCTCAAAAGGTGCCGCTTTTTACCAAGCAACACCGAGAGAAGCGATTATAATTCGCATGTAAAATATGTTAATTGGACGGTACGAGTATGGAAAAAAGTGTTATTTTCAGCTGAAACAAAAATAAATATGGTAAATTCCGATGGAAAGCGCTATGTCAGACGCCCTGTAAACAATGCTTTTAATTATAAATACACAAGGAGTATAGTCAATACAAAAATATCTTAGAGCACACAATGATTCCCTACTCGGACGATCATTTGCCTATAACCTGGATTTTTCAGCATGACAATGACCCTAAACACACGGCCAATAGCGTCAAATCTTTCCTTAGCGAACACCGTATATCCGTCTTAGACTGGCCAGCAAATAGTCCGGATTTAAACCCGATAAAAAATATCTGGTATATTGTTAAAAAGAAAGTCTCAAACAAACGTAACACCAGTCAAAACGAAAGATATGAAGCATTTGTTGAAGCATGAAATTCAATTCCCCTAGAAAAATGTATGAAATTGATTGAATCAATGCCACGTCGTTGCAGTGCTGTTATTGAAAATAAGGGATACGCCACTAAATATTAATTATAACTATTGGTAGGCTGTGGATAGCAGCTATTTCGTCAATAGCAATACTAATTACTAATACTTAAGAATATATTGTTTTTATACTTTTTTGTTGTTTTTTCTAATTAGTTGACCATTATTGTTCATACCTTACAACTGATTTAAATTTTTGTTTCAATTGAAACTGCACTTTTATAACGGTATTTATATTGTTTTTGTAATAAATGATAAATCGTTGAACATATTGTTGTCTTATTTATTATTTAATTTCAAAATAAAAACGATTGCGGTGAAGTATCTTACATAATGTCAAGGATCGTTGGTAGTATATATAGGGTTTTCCATTAAGGGCGCTTGATCTTTGAAATGCAAAAAAAAATACATGTAGGAGAGATATTTGCGAATTTTTTTTTTTTATTTGGAAGGTCTATCGACCCCATTATGTATGGAATATGACATCATTCAAATGACCGCCACGGCTTCGGTTGGTGGCGCGCACACGAAAGGTCCAATTTTCGATGACTCTGGCGCACAAATCGGGCTGTATTTGATCGATGGCGTGGCGTATGTTGACTTTGAGGGCATCGGTGGTTTGCGGCTTGTTGGCATAGACCTGCGACTTAAGAAAACCCCACAAGAAAAAGTCCAGCGGGGACAAATCGCACGATCTCGGTGGCCAGTTCACGTCGCCTCCGCGCGAGATGACCATGTCCAGAAATTGCTCGTGCAGAACTTCCATCGTAGCGTGTGCTGTGTGGCACGTAGCGCCGTCCTGTTGAAACCACATGTTGTCCAGATCCATATTCTCGATTTCAGGCCAAAAGAAGTTGGTTATCATCGACCGGTATCGCTCACCATTGACGGTGACGGCCACACCATTATCGTTTTCGAAAAAATACGGACCAATCACGCCTCCGGCCCAAAATCCGCACCAAACAGTCACTTTCTGCGGGTGCATTGCCACTTGGTGAACCTCGTGTGGATTGGTCTCGTCCCAAATACGGCAATTTTGCTTGTTGACATAGCCATTCATCCAAAAATGCGCCTCGTCGCTGAAGATGATTTTTTTGCCAAAATCGGCGTCAACTTCCAACTGCTCTAATGCCCAGTCAGCGAACACACGGCGCTGTCTATGGTCATTAACCTTGAGCTCTTGGGTCAGCTGGATCTTGTACGGGTGCAGGCTCAAGTCACAACGCAAAATTCGCCAAGTTGTCGTCTGCGAAAGGCCGAGTTCCTGTGCGCGACGCGGAATTGACTGCCGCGGGTTTTCGAGGACACTGTCGCGCACAGCGGCGATATTCTCGGCAGATCTCGCGTTACGTTGACGCACGGGAACCGGCTGATTGTTAACTGACCCGGTTGACTCGAATTTGTCCACCAATCGACGGATAGTCGACTCGGCAGGACGATCATCGCGACCGTAAAACGGGCGAAGTGCGCGGAACGTTGCTCGAACTGAAGACCCATTTTCATAAAACATTTTATGATTTGCACGTGCTGCTCGACACTGTAACCTGCCATGGTGGTTTGGAAGGACGGAATGAATATAACACACTGCATTTGACAGCTGTCACTCAAACAACATGGCCGCAATCAGCTGTCAAAGTTCAAGCGTCCCTATTGGAAAACCCCTTATATTATACAGTGGTATATATATATATATACAGTGGTGGTCATATAATTAGAAACAACAAATACATATATGTATATATATATGAATCAAAAAAATTACTTAAAAAAATATATTAATTGTGTTTAACGACACTGTTGGTGGTAAAAACGTGGACTACTGAGGTCATGACCTCGTGCCTTAGCTAACCGATAGATAAGAGTTATCGAGCGGTATTGCCCTCACCTGTGTTGCTACGTAATTATCGTGATTTAATTTAAAAAAAAAACTCCGGTATAAAGTTTTTGCTTAGTATTTTAAAAATTATTACATAAACAGAACCGACACACGATACCTAATAACCACTTCACGGGTCGGACACGAATTTTGTTACACGCTGTATACAATCAAATTCAATTAAGTAAATTTTTAGTTTGCCTATTTCAATAGTCACGCTGGTAGAGGAAACATACTAGATAGACGTAAGCGACCAATACACGTCTTGAATAACAAAGAGATAGCATTACAATAATCAACGCTCTCTCAGTAAGGACGAGACCCATACATATCAAATTCAAAGTGAAAATCCTTTACTCAATACACTAGAATTTATGTATGTATCACAATATCAGACCTAAGACAATGGATAAGCTGTATCAGCGTAACAGCCGCAGTGGACTGAGTGAATAGTCTTGAGTATAGTGCTTATAGTCTATAGCAAAGACTCGGATATAAACGTAATCATAGTAATACACGATATCGTTAATACTTATATACAGAGCCAATGTAACAAATAGACTAAAAATGAGGAAAGAAAATCACAAACGGCTACCTTCAATCTTAAAAATGTCGTTTAATCTAAACTTAAAAAATGGTTAATAGATAAAAAATTTTACTCTATAAATGAATATTTAAAATGTAAGAATGTATTAAATGAATGAATAATTATTTCCTAGACTGGTTTTTTTTTTGAAAATTAGTTTGACATTTAGTATTTTAATCAGCAACAAGTAGTAATATTGTGCATATTATGTTATTTAGTTAAGTATTAGTAAATCATTTAATATATTTAGTTCAAATAATTATTGTTAATCCTAATCAAATTTTATTTTATATGTCTACAATTTCATACGTAAGTTTTATATTATGACTTTTACCTCTAATGTAATTAAGATGTAATGTAATTAATGAAATGTAATAATTAATTATTTTAATATATAAATTAATGATAGGCTTAGGTTGGAATATTTGCATGTCATAGATGTGGTGACTAAGCATGTGTATTATGTTTAAAGCAAATAAATTATTATTATTATTATTATTCATCCGATCAGATTTTTTCCAATTCCGTTCAAGTTTTTAAAATTACATTTTATTTTCAGGAACCCGAATAGTTATCCGATACGCTACTACTTAATTTCACCTATTAGCAAGTGTGGATCAAATCATTTAACTCAATTTCCAACCAGCTCCATTCAACTGATTGACCTGAAAAATTATATTAAGCACGTGTGGTGCTGATGTTAATGCAATCTAGTTTAATGAATTGAAATTCAATAAACTTTTTTCATAAGGGTATTTTTGAAATGAAACATGTATTGGAGTTTTTGCGGTATGACCGACTCGTATGCAGTAACGGAAAGCGGCATGAAGCTCTGTAATAACAAGAAAATATATTAATCTCAATAATCGAAACACCATGGAAAAAATCTGTTCAACCAAACTGTACTTCAATTCAAAAATCACGGAACTGCATTGTAATTATCAGTGGGGGACGTGTCTCACATGTCCAGGGCCCCACTTCTCACACAGATTTCTCACTGTCCTTGAAATAAAAATAATTTTGAAAACCGAATCATGAAAATAATGTTGTCTATTTCTAGAAGCACTTATTTTATTTTATTATAAATAAGGTTGAAAATTTGAGAAAAATCTAATGTTTTATGCAAACCTGCTTGGATAGGTATCTACCACCGTCCCACTCATTACTATATAGTTTACCGCCAAAGAATACTAAGTATTGTTATTTTTCGGTTTACAGCGTGAATGAGCCAGTGAACTACAGGTATAACATCATATTTCTTTAAATTGGTACGATATAAGGTTTCATATTTCATACAGTGCCAATGTCTGTGATTCGTGGTGACCATTTTAGATGGCCAGTCCACCTATTTCAAATAAAAAAGGCTCAACTCTTGATCAGAATCAATAAGTCTTTAATATGATAATTTTTGTTTGACGCGATAGTTGATTGATAGTTATCTCTGGTGGAAGAGAAGTACGTATGGAAATGTGTCCGATTTTGTTATTATAATTGTAGCTTACCGAAACTAAAACCTGATAATAATAATCATATACAAATATACATGTCACAGGAATTACCCAACTGCTAGGCTCTTGAAGTAAACACATTTTCTTATTTAATCAGTTATTCTACAGTCTTCAAGTATCTATCTTTAACAGCCAATTTAGAATACATAATTGTAAAACTAGCTGACTGACATACTACGGTATATCACATACGTTGATTACTATGTGAGGTTTTATTTTAAATTCAATTAAATCAATTCCATTCGAAACGTATAAATCTGTATTTTAAAAACCATTATTTCTTTTGGGAAATTCATCCATCGTCAATGATGGACAAATAATAAATATTCATATAAATTATTAACTTCAAAGCATCTTTAGGAATATCACCGCACATACTGAGATTTAAGATAGGATCTAATGTAATATTGTGTCATCTACATACAAGGAATGGATTGTAAAACGGACCGTCGGATGATCCACAATATTGATGAACATAAGCTTGTTGCCGAAATTCATATCGGAGATCACGCCGGTAAACGTTTGTTCAATCAAGTCTTGATGTCAGACATTCGACAACGTGGCTCTCTATCTTCATGTTGCAGATTTATGGTATGGTAATTTTGATACTGATATTTTTTCCTTAATTTATATATAATTTAAATATAATTATGAAATTCTATAAAGTTTGTGTCTATATAATGAACAAATATTCTTATCCACTTTTAAATGTCTAAAAAATAATAATAAACATATACTTTTAAACTACCTCTATGCATAAAAGCTCGTCAATTCATTTGTCTTTTGTTCCACGCGACACGGGAAAGGCAAATCAACTAACACGATATCATATTTAAAATATTCAGTAAAGTTCCTAAACTTAAAAAAAAAAATCTTAATATTTTATTTTACTCAGATTGGCTAAATTTTATCGTGCTCTTTGTTAATAAAACAACACTTATCTATAAAATGACGTCGCATGACTAAACTTCAGCGTTACCCATTGGGGAAATAACAAAGATGCACCTACACTTTTCATACAATAAAACAAGTTAATTAGAGTTTCACTAAACATCGATCAAACTGACAGTTGGCTCCTCATTTTTACAAAAGCATAATGTTTTAACCTTAGTTTATACGTTTTAAAAAAATGCTGTTTTTAAGTTGTAAGCCCTAAGAGTTTTATATAAAATGCCAAGACATTATAATAAAATCACGTTCATACTTAGAGATAACAGAGAGATGATAGATTATCAAAAATACATTCTACATGGTAATCAATGACACCTGAATTATTTTAGCTACGCTAGGATATTTTTTTGTTTCGTTATTACAATATCAAAAGAAGAAAATCTAATTTGCATTTTGATATACAGTGGTGGTCGTATAATTAGAAACACTACCAACGATCCTTGACATTATGTAAAATACTTCACCGCAATCGTTTTTATTTTGAAATTAAACAATAAATAGGACAACAATATGTTCAACGATTTATCATCTATTAGAAAAAACAATATAAATCCCATTACACAAAAGCAGTTTCAATATTACATTACGGACAAACATTTAAATCAGTTTTAAGGTATGAACAATAATGGTCAACTAATTAGAAACAACAACAAAAAATATAAAAAAATAATATTTTTTTAAGTATTAGTAATTAGTATTGATATTTACGAAATAGCTACTATCCACAGCCTACCAATAGTTTGTTATAATTAATATTTAGTGGCGTATCCCTTATTTTCAGTAACAGCACTGCAACGACGTGGCATTGATTCAATCAATTTGATACATTTTTCTAGGGGGATTGAATTCCATGCTTCAACAAATGCTTCATATAGTTCGTTTTGACTGGTGTTACGTTTGTTTGAGACTTTCTTTTTAACAATATACCAGAGATTTTCTATCAGGTTTAAATCCGGACTATTTGCTGGCCAGTCTAAAACGGATATACGCTGTTCGCTAAGGAAATATTAAAGATCATTAAAGATCATCATATTGTCATGCTGAAAGATCCAGGTTACAGGCAAATGATCGTCCGAGTAGGGAATCATTGTGTGCTCTAAGATATTTTTGTATTGCCATTGATACATTGTACCGCCACCGTGCTTGATTATACTCCTTGTGTATTTATAATTAAAAGCATTGTTTACAGGGCGTCTAACATAGCGCTTTCCATCGGAATTTACTATACTTATTTTTGTTTCATCTGAAAATAACACTTTTTTCTATTCTCGTACCGTCCAATTAACATATTTTTTAGCGAATAATAATCGCTTCTCTCGGTGTTGCTTGGTAAGAAGCGGTACCTTTCGAGATATTCTTCCAAACAAATTAGCTCCACTACTACATCACCACTACATCTTCGGCGTATCAGTCTTGACGAGATGTTTCTCGGGTCATCAGGCGAAAAAACTTCATTTTTAATCTGGTTGAAGCCTTGACTTGGGTCTTTTTTAGCAACACGAACGATTAGCGTATCTTCTCCGGCAGTGGATTTTCTTGGCCGAGCCTTTCTAAGAACACTTTCAACAGTTCCATGTGTTTTTGATCAATTGCATTAAAAACTTTCTTAAGAGAACAATTTAAATGCTCAGCTATTCTTCTGTACGCTCACTTATGAGATATATTATTTTGTTTTTTTTTCTCTGGAAAAACGCCTTGATGCGTTTCCCCCACATGAAGTGGGGGGTATGTGGGGCACACCGGCACTGAAGGCGCCGGAATACCCACTAAAAAACCAGCGGTATCCTCTCCGTCTGCGGGCCTCCATTTCTAAGGGGCTTCCCGGATACAGGGAGCTCCCTTAGCCCCGGCGGCTATTAAGGCGGGGGGAGAAGGTGCGCATAGCGCCTACGCCTCCTCCCCGTCTTCTTTGACGGATTGAATCAGTGGAGGCATTTTCCTCGCGCTCCTTCCTCCTTCTGCGACATGACAATCTCGCAGAAGGAGACAATTTCCAACCAGCACCTCTCGCTATCGAGCATGGCGTTAATAACGCTCGGCAATGCATCTGAGGCCCGCAGCACACTCCGTCAGGGTGTGGTGCGCCGTGTCCAGTGGCGCACCACACTCGTAGCAGGAGGGTGATACGTCCCGCCTCGCTATCCCATGCAGGTACTTACCGAAGCACCCGTGTCCAGAAAGTACCTTTTTTTTTTTTTTTTTTTTTTTCTCGCAGTGGAAACCTTCAGAAAGGTACCCGACTCTCTTGGGGGAAGAACCGGGTTATGTGGGATTCTTACCCACTAAAACCACTGCGATGGCCGTCCTCGGCACGGATCGGAGGGGCTGCGGGATCGTGTTGATATAACGCATCCGCGGCCCCTCCCGTGCTGCGCTCCGCTCGCGGTTCGGCGGAGCTCTCCTCAGGGAGCGAAGGTAATCTCGCCCCCCCCGCACTCCTCGCTAGTGCGTACGGCAGCGCGAGGCCATTCCGGCTGCCGTCCTCCTCAGGGCCGTTTGAAATTGGACACGACAATCCAGTAAGTACCTGCGTCAACCTGAACGAGAGCGTGCCTCGTTTTCTGTTGACCTAGCGACTCAAGTGGGGACGTATCGCATCCACATTCGCCAGGCCCGCCGTGGGGGACCCCAGGTCCTTCTCCCATCGGGCTATCTGGGCTTGCTGGGCTAAAGCCCTGATTCGCTCGACCCATACTGACCCTGGACGGTCGGCCTCGGCCCGGAAGCGATACACCTCTGCGAGCACCTCCGCTTGGAGTTCCCAAGGCAGATCGCCCGCAAGGAGCGTCGCCGCTGTCCAAGACACCGTACGGTACCCTCTTATCGCCCTCATCGATATGACCCTCTGCGGCCTCCGCAGGAGGGTTGTGAGCGGTGAGTGCGTCGACCAATATCGGCGCAACATACAGTGCCATTGACCTCACTACACCGGCAAAGAGGCGCCGGCATAGTGATCCTGGTCCTCCCACGTTGGGAAGGAGGTGGCGTAAGGCGGCGGCGGCGTTGACGAGCTTCGGGCCGATCTGCACGAAACGCTGCCTGAAGCTTCGCCTGAACATCGCCCGTCCAGGATCAGGCCCAGGTACTTCATCTGGGCCTGCACGTTGATCACCGTCCCATGGACGGTGATACTCGCCCATCGAGGGGGGCCTCTCCGTGGACCGTGGAAGAGGAGGGCCTCCGTTTTAGATATGGAGACCCTCAGGCCCAGCATTCCCATTCGGTCCACGGTCAGAGTTATTCCGACTTCGGCCAGGCGGACCGCCTCCCAAAAGTCCCTCCCCGTCGCGGTGATGAGAGCCAATCGAAGCCGACGTTCCACAAAATTGGGCCAAGAACAGACCCCTGTGGAACGCCGCAGCCTACCCGATGTCGGACCAACTTCCCGTCGCCCTCCGCCTAGACAACCTCTCGGTCCTGGAGGTACGCCTCTAACAGTCTCCTAAGATAGGTCGGCACCCCATGATATCGAAGTGCCTCCCTGATCGTCTCGTATGGGAGACTGTTAAAGGCATTTGCAACGTCTAACGACACCGCCAGGACCATTTGCCCCTAGGCCACTGCTTCCTTGGTCCGAGCCTTCAGAGCGTTCAGGGCGTCGATCGTTGACCGGCCTGCCCTGAAGAACTGCCCAAACTAAGCCTCAGAGAGACCCGGACCGACCTCATCGAGGTGCTGAACGAGACGGGCTGCGAGAATCTTTTCAAACAACTTGCCCATCTCATTCAGCAGGACTATCGGCCTGTATGCCGAGGAGGAGCCTGGCGGTCGCCCCTCCTTTGGCAACAGCACCAACTTCTCCTGCTTCCAAGGCCTCGGAAACTGCCCGCTGCACAGACATTCACCGAACAGCTCCCGAAGCCTTGCACCTAGGTATTCCAGGGCGTCACACAGAACACGCCCTGGAACATCGTCCGGACCCGGTGCCGTATTTTTGGCCCTCAAGTGGCCGAGGACCATCTCCATTTCTCGCTCCGTGATCAGTGGTGGGGCCACTGGGTCTTCTATCCTTTCACGGGGGCGGCTTGGGTGCGGAATTTTCCATGAACCCTACGATACGGTCGCCTACATGGGTCTCGGTTGAGACCAGCCAGCACCTCCTCCCTCGCCTTCTCTTTGACTCGACTTATCGCCAGCTGCAGATCTTTTTTCAACTGGCGGTAAGCGGCCAAGAGCTGTCCCTCTAGGTCCGCGTTGAGGCCGTTGCGCCTCCGACAGCGAACGTAGGCCCTCCGTGCCCGGCTGCATGTCGCCTGAAGGTCGGCTATTTCGGGCGACCACCAGTACACATGACGGCGCGGAACTCTGCGCCGAGTCCTCGGCATGACCGCATCGCAGACCTCTTGGAGGGCACTACGCATGCGACCCGCCAGCTCATCCACGCTGGCGGGTCGCATGCGTACCCCACCCACCTTCCATCCCGCGGACACTTATGATATATATGTAAATTAACAATTATTTGCCTATAAAATAGTAATATATAAATATAAAACTTTACAAGGCGAAAATTCGGTCCCACATGGAGTACTGCTCTCATTTCTGGGCGGGAGCTCCCCAGTACCAGCTCCTTTGACCACATTCAACGTAGTTAGACAACTTTTATTTATTTAAATTCTCTCATTTAACTTCATTATATATGTAACTAAAATTCTCAGTAGCATCCAGAAATTTGGAAGTTGTCAGTGTTTACCCATGCCTCAGAAATCACGCAAAGCCGTTGTTACTACGTTTGAACTACATTCGGTCGTGTCAGGCTTCCGTTCCATCGGATTATTAGAGTGAGGGCCTGTGTTTGCTTTGACAGAATCCGGGCATCACGTGATAAACAAATATTTGTTTCAAATATGCTGCAACCAAAATGTTCGTTCAGTGCATTGCATATTTAGATAGTTTGTGGTTACTCCAACCGATCTTTAAAAGGGACTATGCTGACGTAATATAAAATACGCACCGCGTTTTTTTCAAAAAAATAATTTAATAAGTTTACTTGCATTTATTCCATCAGGTTATGGTCGCAGTAAGACCTATAAACATACATATTTTATTTGCAAAATAAACAAATCAATTATTGAAAAATTATTATTTCAAAAATTCCTCACGGCGTCGTCTCCGGTAAAACAAAATGACAACACTACATCTTATTCAAAACCACCAAGCCACATATTTTGAATAAGGTGTAGAATTTGTAAATAACTTAAGACTAGGATTTACGCAGATCACTCTACGCTATGACGAGAGTTAGAGTGTTAGGTTAGAATGTGTAGAGTTAGAACCTTGGCTCTCCATAAGATCTGAAAACTTTTTACAGTGCAAGCTATATGCATTCGTCTTGGCTACATTTTACATAAAAGTGTTTTCGGTGGGATTCTTCATCGTTTTGGTAACAGTTAGACACCATTCACTTCGTAAATACGAATGAGCACACGCACAAACTTTTCAAAAATCGACAAAATTAAACTACAAAGTAGTGCAAGTTCTTGTGTAAAAACTTACACAATTTTCTAGTGCACTTTTAAATCAAAATTTTCACAGGGTTTATTTTAATGAAAGCTAATCCGGTTCAGAATAAGATTATACCAAGAAAGAGACAAAGTAATTACTTTTTTCACCATTAATAATAATATACATGTAATAATTGTATACAATTAGACTAATCTAGGATATATGAACGAATACTAACTCCAAGCTGTTTTGTAATTTATATTATCATGTACAGTAATATAAACCTTATTTATTAATATATTTATAATATGATTCTTGAATTAATTTATTAGTAAATATAAAGTGGTCTGCGGAATTTTATTAAAGAACAATTTAAACATACTACATAATCTATTTCCGTGATAAAACAATAAATATAAATTAGAAATTTAGAAACACTGTATCAATCAGCTTAGTAATTTTTGAAATAAACAAAACTAACGTTTGTGTAAAGTTAGAATAACAACGTAGAGCAGCAGGTAATACAAATACGTACATAGGTCGGCCCTTTCTCTATTCTCCGGTTAGTTTGGTTCTCATTACCAAATTTCTTTATTCTGTTGAATTTACGCCCAAGTTGAGTATCATATTTTTTTCACTTTAATGTGCAACCGCTACAAGTACGTAATAGTAGAACCAGATACATCTGGTAAGCACTAGGTATTAGACTGAAATTCTACATGATGGAGCACATCCTGTCGGTACATCTGGAGGTACAATTTAATTCCAATTAACCCGACTTGACTAATGGAATGTTCCAGCCAGCCCAGAGGAAAACCGATTACTACTAACTAACTACTAAGCTGTGATTCTTTCGACTACCAAATCGGAAGGTATATGTCATAAACGGAAAACTTACCAAAAATGCCTCATTGCGATCAGACGGTCTTTCAATGGGATACTCTGGATTGAATACTTGCTTAATGCTCTCTTCCAAGGAAGAAAGGTTACCATTTTCGCTTTGGCGATAATCATTCAACGACATTTCAGCCCAAAATAGTTCTAAGTTAATCTCTACTATATAATATTATAAAGCGGAAAGATTTGATTTTTTGTTTGTTTGTTTATTTGTTACGATTTAAATCAAAACTACTGGACCGATTTTAAAAATTCTCTCACCATTAGAAAGCTACATCTTTACCGAGGAACAAAGGCAATATCATATTTTCAAAAAAAAATAGTATTATATTTTCAAATCAAATTGTTGCCTATAAATTCATTATTTGGCGTGCGCTGCGAAAACTATTGACGGTACATAAAAAAGTGTTCTATATATTCATAGTGCTCATGATTGCTCAACATGTCTAACTATTATAGTTAAGCCACAATAACAGTTTTTGTTTAAATTATTAAGTTAAAATACGGTGGAATTGAATAGTGGTGTAATGTATCATGACATTATTAATCCTTATCCATTTAAATGGTTTGATAATTAGGGATGATTATTTACATGTAAATTACACTTTAAATGATATGGATCATTGGACTTTTTGTTTAGAAGTTATGACGGGTATTTTTCGGGTAGTTTTTAAATTTTCGCGGACGAAGTCGCGGGCAAAGTGCTTGTCTAACATAAAATCAAAGGTGTTCATGCTTGCACTGTAGCTATTTATAATTTGTATAATTAAGGCTGTAATTTAATTATTATAATTTTTTTTATTAAATGTATTAATTTTACTATTGTAAATATGTATTATAATTAAGAAGATATAAATAAAAAAAAAACTTTATTTGTACTAAAATAATATTTAAATGATTATAATAACATGTGTGAAAAAATTATGATTATATCATGTAAACATTTTTTTTAATAAATAAATCAACTTCAAAGGCTCCCTCGTATAATACTTGCTTCGTCCGAGCTTTGACTGTGACGTCACTTCGCCCAATCGTTATTGCGGGCGACCCTTTTGGTATTACTCTATTATTATCATTATTATTTATTTTATCTCTCTCTGTGATTTGACAAACCACATACGTCTGTCACTAATAGTTATATTTGAATAATTATTAATATATTATTTTATGCTAAAATAAAACCAGTATTTTCACGTGGACATTATCTCTTGTTAGCGGTCTCTTCCCCACCAGAGTAATCAACATGGTCGAGTGTATAAAAAAGCACGGCAAACAGCAGAATCACTTCACTTCTTCCTCCTTATAACTTTAAAAGTAAACTTAAACGCTAACACTCTATTATCTCTATTTCAGATGGTCCTGAGGAGGACGGCAGCCGGGACGACCTCCCGTTGCCGTACGCAATAGCAAGAAATGCTGGGGGCGATATTACTTTTCCCCCGAGGAGAGCTTCATCGAACCATGAGTGGAGCACATCACGGGAGAGGCGGCGGATGCGTTATAACACGATCTCGCAGCCTCTCCGATCCGTGCCTAGGACGGCCATCGCAGTGATTTTAGTGGGTAAGAATCCCACATAACCGGGTTCCCCCCAAGGTAGCCGGGTACCATTCTGAAGGTTTCCACTGCCTGAAAAAAAAAAGAGTAGTGATTGATTGTCTTTTTTAGTAATTAGGTTTTGATTATCGACAAAGTCATTTAATTTCACCACATATCTCAGACTTTAAATCCATATGGAACGTTTTGATTTTTGATATTATAATACTGTGTAAATTTGATATAGAGTATATAATATTGAGCATCGTACATACATCCGAAAGCACTAACGAAGGATAGATTCAGTATATTGATACAATGTGATATGGATACAATTCTGCCGCAATTTCCATATACGATGGTTATATTTCGTATCTTCGCTTACCTCGGGCTTGTTAATATAACGAAGACTAGATTCAGGGCTGAACGTGATGCAAAGATAATTGTAATACGTACACATGGTTTGGCTTACTGACTACATGTTATAAGTGTGTTTTTTTTTATAGCATAGGTAGGCGGACAAGCGTTTGGGCCACCTGATGGTAAATGGTCACCAACACCCGTAGATGTATAAAGCTGTTAACAAATTACATCACATTCCTATTACTCGAACATATTAAAAAAAAAAATCATATGTAGTCTCAGAATATTTGTTATAATGCGCCACTCTGATATCAATATGCACGAAAGCTAAGAAAATAAGCATACTTGCATTTCCGCTTAAAGCGCCTACAGCGAGTAAGTTCAACGAGTCCAGTCCAAAAAATATAATAACAATAAATATAATGGCAAAAAATAACTTAAGCATAAAAAGGAATTGAATCCTACAAATGAGAGATAATAAACTGGAAAGTCGTTCACAAGGTGTACGCGAGTTTCCATTTTGGTGTTCTAAAAATTGTCTCAACTTGTGTCTGCGTCATAAGTTATTTAAGGTCAAAGGTCACAATAATCAGATTTTCGCGATTATCTCGGTTTCTATAGGTCAAATTATGTTAACATTTATTATTTAAATTGTAGAGAATAACATTTGTGACAGATTTTATTTTAATGCATTTTTTAGGCACTAAACCGTTTTTCATATAGAGGGCGGTGACCACGCACCGCTCTGCCTTACGTACTATGGTGCAAGGTTAATCGTGAATTTCGGTAAATAATACATACTTTGTCTTTTGATTATTATTTATTAGTTAGTACATTGTACTTAATAACATTTAACTCATATTTAATATATTCATTTAATAATACTTATCTATTTCGTGTCATTTTGAATGAAATACTTGTTATATATACTAACTTTATATTAATTTATTGATATTCTCATTATGCGCTTTCCGCCTTCTATCCAGTGCGAGATTAAGCAAGCGCGGGGCCCGTAGCAATTTCGTTCGATGGGCCCTTGTACTAACTGATCTGATGAAAGGAAATCTCTCTTAAATTAAAAAAATATATTTTTTATTCATAAATTGCTCCTGCGGGGCCCCCTTTTGCGCGCGGTCCGTAATAATTGCCACTTTTGCTACGTGGTTTAGCCAGCCCTGCTTCTATCTCAATAAGGGCAAATTTTCTGCTCTATATTTATAATAATAAATATCACCATCATTAGACAATATTTATACAAAGCGAGATAATTGCAAACAATTGCTTTTTGTGACCTTTGACCTTAAATGACATATGACGCGGACATGTGATTTAGAGACAATTTTTAGAACACCAATATGAAGGTGTATACGAGTTTCCAGCTTATTATCTCTAATTTCGAGGTTAATACTATGAAACTATAGAAACCGAAACAATCGCTAAAAACCGATGACCTAGAATAACTTACGACGCAGGCATGAGATTTTAAGAGACTTTCGTTGCAACTTTTAGAATTCCAAAATGAAGGTCGAGTCTTAAGTCATCTCTCTTTCCAATGTTGATCCCTAATTTAAAGGACTATTGTTCAAGTTAATATTCAAACTAACTCAAAAGTAAAACTGACCCAATACTTACAATGCATAATTACGTATGTGTATTTAGAAATTTATATCCGCAATTAAAACTGTCGTGATTTATTATTCTCTATTCGTTAAATTACTCCAAGACAACTTCTACAACAATTATATTCACAAACAAATTACAGGACATTATATTCTAACTTTTGTGATAATATATAAAACGTATTTTAATTTAGCATATATCGATCATACTTCAGCCACTATGCCTTGGCCAATCATAGGTTTCCGAAATGGCGTTACCTAGACTCGACCTATAACGCAAATCGTTATAGGTCGTAGGAGCGCTTTTCGTTGCCATCTTTTTCTAATTAATCAGGACATCACGCTGTCGTCAAAAAGTCGTCAAGGCGCGTGTCGCGTTCTTATAATTAGCAAGAGTTTGCCCACTGCGCAGTGAGGTGATCTTGTTGTTTACACTTAAGGGGCAGATTTGTTCTAGAATATCACTCTATTAAATTTACTAATCAACTACTAAAGCTTTAGGTATTTTATAAAAAAAGTCTTATCAATGAAGCAAGTATATCAACTTTATAATTATTTCTGTGTTGAATCAAAATAAGCCGGTATAAAGATCTGCTTTCGGTACCTCGATAAAGCTATCTTCATTTTTTATGTGTAAATGTTTGCGTAAACACTACTATTTGCATAATTCCTTCTTAAGAGGTGCTCCGACATCTAAAAAAAGGACAGGATATCAGTCATAATTGGACCTAGTTATCCAACAGACTACTAGGAAAAAGTACAAAATCGAGTTATAAGCGTTTTTCTTCCAATGTTTACTCTTTAGTTATTCATTAATTTTCTGTTAATTTCATTGAATCGTTGCTTTTAATATTAATAATCACTGTTTAAGACGTGGCTGTTTGAATAAAAATAGTAAATTTTGTAGAAATTACAATAAAGCATAATCCAGCCAAATTAGTTGGCTGTTTGTTTTGTTAAAAAACAGGAAGACAATTAAAAAAAAACAAGAGAGTTATTGTTAGTGACTAAAATAAATATTAACTTCGTTTTCAAAGATAATAAAAAGAAAATGTACGAGGTATTTTAGACATACGTATCTACTATTCCTTCATTAAAAGCACATTTGAGTTTATAGAAATTATAAGTAGGTTTTTTGCTATTTTTAGCATGAGAATAATAAAATAAATGTCATAATGTTGTTTTTAGATGATGTGATTTTGATGTAGATCAAAACTTGAGAACGGACAGATATTCATATGTGGGTACGTAGGTAACGTAGCTGCGCCGTACCAAGTAGACCTACGCGAACGGCATAAAGAAAGTGTCAATCTTACATTGATAGAAAAAAATAAATTGTTTTGAAATAATTTGGCGGAAAACAACCGGAATGTTGCTTAAGAACCATTTTATAAATAATTTTACAAAAAAACGGCGATCTTTACTACCTTTAACCGATACCTCCTAATAAATTACATACTCATAACTAGATCAATTTATTATGTGAGCTCACTATTTTTTCACGCAGTGGATTCCAGTGGTATCATTTAAAATGTTTAAAAAAGGTACCCGGCTCCCTTTAACCGATACCTCCTAATAAATTACATACTCATAACTAGATCAATTTATTATGTGAGCTCACTATTTTTTCACGCAGTGGATTCCAGTGGTATCATTTAAAATGTTTAAAAAAGGTACCCGGCTCCCTTAGGGGGAGGAACCAGGTTATGTGGGATTTTACCCACTAAAATCACTGCGATGGCCGTCCTAGGTACGGATCAGAGAGGCTGCGGGATCTGCGGTTGATATGACGCATCCACGGCCCCTCCCGTGCTGTGCTCCACCCGTAGCTCTTCGGAGCTCTCCTCAGGGGGCAAAGGTAATTTTACCCGCTCGCACTCCTCTCCGCTCCGCCGTCTCCTTCTGGACCATGACTGTTGTAAATTAAACACGTCACGTCATTGACAGCTGAACTTTATTCTTTATCACCAGCCAGGTAATGACTCGACTACAGCAATGACGGTCTGACAGAAGGAGGCTACGGCCCTCCACCCCAATTCCCTGCGGAGCATAGCCGACACGATTGCTCGCAGGGACATGTCTTGTCCGACTTCACGAACCAGGATCTCCCTCTCCGCAGTCAACGCGGGGCACGCCTCCAACGTGTGCTGAGCGTTCCGCGTCACAACGGTGGCACATCGCCGTTGATTCGCGTCCGATCTTACACAGGTATTCTCCAAAACAACCGTGGCTGTGAGAGGGCCGAGACTATGCCGATGTCGTCTACGCCGAGCAAGGTCGACCCTTTCTCTTTCCCGCTCCGCTGTCTTCTTCTGGACCATGACGGTCTCACAGAAGAAGCTACTGCCCTCCACGCTGATTCCCTGTGGGGCATCGCCACGATTGCTTGCAGGGACAGGTCTTTTCCGACTTCACGGACCAGGATCTTCTTCTCCGCACTCCATGCTGGGCACATCTCCAATGTGTGCTGGGCAGTATCCCGGTCCGCGCCACAGTGGTGGTACATCGCCATCATTTCGCGTCCGATCTTATTATCCAAAACAACCGTGACCGATCATTACCTGCGAAAGTCGGAAGGTGACTCTTTACACGGTTCTGACGGAGAATGCGGGTCTGTTGATAGAACCTCCGTCGCTCCGTCCAAGGGCGGAAAGTGCGCTAGGACGGTTGCCGCCTTGTAGAAAATTGTGCGGATGGCCAACCTCTGCTGCGAACTTTGAATCTTAGTTCTGCAACGGCGGACGCCCGACAGCCTGTGAGACCGAGGCCATCGATCGTATGACACCGGCATAGAGACGGCGAACTTCTTCCCTCGGTCCCCCGAGATTAGGCAGCAGTCTGTGCATGGTATCCGTTACCTTCTCGATCCGGGGGGCTAGGCACTCGAAGTGCTCTTAGAAGCATCAGCGACCGTCCAGGATGAAGCCTAGGTATTTCATGTACCTGGCCACCTGGACGTTTGAGTCACCAACGCGGACGTGTGAGTCGAGCGGTTCCCTGCTCCTTGGTAGTTTATGGAACCATAGCGCCTCCGACTTATGAGACGCTATCCATAACAAACGACGCTGACTCCTTCAGGGAGAGCGACGTGCAGAACTTCGCCGTACGCTTGGTTCCAATAGCAAATCTTCCTCCGGGTCCTTGTACCGTCTTACTCCATATACAAGACATATCTGTCACTCAAGTACGATGATGTGCCCCCTTACCGTACGTACTTGTGTGATAAGATCGCGTCGACAGTCGAACGGCTGGAACACTCAGTCAGGTCGGGGCCGACACGCGACAGATACAGATACACACAAACGAGAAGCGACAATTCGCTTAAAAGCTTGCCAGCCTCGTCCAGCAGACATCTTCAATCAGCGTGGGCAAAGAAGTCCCATGTGAGCTCACTGATCCAAGTGGGCGTCATGTGCCCAATTTGCAAAATCCTGCCAATGCCCTGGGCCAGTTATGCCTAAAGTAGTTAATAAGTATTGAAAAAGATAGGTAGATAGGCATATTCGAGACAGATATTTAGGGTTAATTAAGTACATATTATTATATCGACGTTTTTTTTTAAATCTATAGCAATATTCTAAAAATTCTTAAGAAGCTTATGCAAACGAAAATTCTTATTTTTAATATATTCATATATAATACTTTGCAAAGTATTTTCGTAATATATTTCAAAGTATTTTAAAGTATTTTCATAATTATGAATATTATCTTTTAAATGTTTATAGATATACATATTTTGTTATAGTATGTATAAATTAAAACCTGAAATAAATACAAACAAAAATTAAGAATATTTACGATACAAATCGTGACCGCGGGGAATGTTGGCAAGAATGCTAGTAGCATTTCCCCTTTGAATCGCAATTCCGATTATCTGGACGAAAAATGAACCAGCCCTCCTTTTATATTGCTAGCTTGGTCCAGCAGACATCTTCAATCAGCGTAGGCAAAGAAGTCTCATGTGTACGGTTTCATTATAATTATTATGAAACCGTACAATATAAGCAGACTAGCGCCATCATAGGGCTACTACCGATACTACCTAATACATTTATGTCTTAATAATTTCTATGAATTCGGTTCAGACAATAGATGGCATTAACATGTTCTAGAACCTTATATATTCTTTTTCATATGGCAATAAGGATAAATGAATGGCTCATGAGGCTATGAATTCGATTTAGACAATAGATGGCATTAACGTGTTCTAGAACCTTATATATTATTTTTCAGATGGCAATAAGGACAATTGAATGGCTCATCAAATAAAAAAATCAAATCGCAGTTCATAGTACTGGTAATTATTGACAATTGCCCTAAATTCTAATAGTAACGATTTCAATCATCACCGGTTTGTATGCACCAACTTCAATCGTTTACAGCTCCGAGGTGATGGTTGGGTGATAACGCATTTGTGCTTTTCTAATCTTATTCACTGTTTTTTAATTTAATTAATATTTATTTTTTTTATTGCTAAATATAATATAATATCGATAACATCAAAATTAAAATGGAGATTTATCTCAAAAGTCTGCAAAAATGTCCGCGACAGCAATATTCGATAGGTCTAGGAGGTCTTACCTATATATTTGCGTAGTATCATTAGCAGGGCAGAAGACAGAGGTAAGGATACTTTTATTGTTGAAAGTGCCTTTTTTATGAAAAAATAATTATGTGTCTACAATACGTCATTAAAAGATTTGACTTCTCGGGGTTAGAAAAAATAATAATTTTATAATCAAATAAATAAAGCTATTTAAAACTATTATGAAGATATTTTTGCTATACTATTTTAGTGTGGCAACTGTATCAATTTTGTGTTTTGAGTTTGAGGCACGGTCGTATATACAGGTTTTTCAACAACAGCAGTGGGGGTACGTCAACTTAATGACGCTATTCAGTTCAATTTACGGCCGCCAGAGGCATGATGATAGGTTCGTGCTGGATACAGATACTCAAAAAATTATTGTACATGGAAGATAAAATTATACTATTTATCCAAAATTATATCACGTTTGACGTTTATGTGGCCGATGTCCTCGCTTTACACACTTTTCCATATTTTTTTTCTTCTGCTTTTCACTCAATAACACTGTAATTCAAAATGTTGTATTCAAACATGTGTTTATTATATAATGAGCACATTAGATGTAATATACATATATAATAAGCACAACACGAGTTGTTTTATTGTGCGCTAAAGTAAAATTCGTTATCGTACAGTTCAGAGTAGTATTTTAAATATTTTTATATCGGGAAAAAAAATTGAATGTATTTATTTTTATTGATGATTTTTTTTTTCGCACCAATGCAAAATTCGTTATGGACAATTTTAGAAGATAAATATGGAAAACGGTTAAAATAAAAAAACGAGATAATTCTTAATTATTAACCAAGTGCGATACTCGATATTCGATAGCAACGACGTACAGCGGATGTTATTGCGAAATAGAAGTTGTAACACACTCGCACCTATCTCTCACCACTGAAATTGGACTCGGTTCACGGTTGCAAGACCTGTGTATATGACAGTGGTTTGAGGTTACATATTGACTTTTAAAATTTGACATTTGACGTTCAAAAAAATACAGTAAATATTTGAACAGAAAAATTATTTTTGTCAAATTATTATGAAAATCTATATTTCTTCTTGTTTGTTAAATATGGATGCAAAACACAATTACCAATTAGACATTCTGTTGTGACAGCAAAATATATCAGACGCAAATTCTACACTACACTTGACTAAATTTCAAAACAAGTAATTTATGCAGCTAACATAACCTATTCAAGTTTGTTCGACATTAGTTAACACGGTAGTGAGTCTTATAATCTAAATTATATTTGATTTTTATTTATGTAGTATATAATGATTAGAGTGACCTTGTCAATTGTCAAAGCTCAGTGGCGGGTAATTGAGCGCTCTTCAGACCCCTGCCAACTTGCCAATATCTATTTAGAACAATTCGCATCCCAATTACATATTTAACCTTGTGAATTGTTCTTTTATATTAAATATTACAATTAAATTTTATACTATATATTCACCATGGAATCGCAGCTAGTACAAATATTAGCATACACGATTAGTTTGTTAACTGTTTTATCGTGTTTATTTCTGAAAGTACCTCAAATTTTATACATACGGAAGAAACAATCTGCCGATGGGATATATCTGCAGGCAATGTTGATGGAAATAACTGGGTTTGTTTTATTTGTTTTCTTTTTCTAAACTACTTCATGGACCTATTTAGAGAATGTAACAATAATTATGAATATTACTCAACAGATTTTCATTAAATATTGGCTATTTATATTATATCATGTTATTTAAAAAACTAAGAAGCTTGCAAATATCATGTAGATTTGAATATTTTCATTGGAAAATATTATTGAATTAAAATGACTTGATAAATTAAAATGTTTCAGTGACATTCCATTCAATTTACCATTACATCCTTTAAATATTTCCATCTTTAAATAGGAACATGCAAATTAAAACATCAAATTCTACTTTATAAAATTCTATAAGATAATTTCATGTTCTATAAGTTGTGATAATTATGATTTAATTTGTTTACTTTTACTATAATTTTTAATGGAATGTACTTTGCAGGTTTACAATAGTAACTCTTTACAACTACACAAATCAGTACAGTGCTATGACTTATTTGGAATATCCCATTATACTGCTGCAAGTTTATGTGATGTTGTACTATGTATTAAAATTTAAAGGATATTTATCAACTACAATAGTCCCATTTGCAGTACTAGCCTATTTTGCTACAATTCTCGGATTTGTATTTGAGATATTACCAAGAGAAATACTATCCTATTTAGTGGTGAATATTATTATGCTTTATGATACTTAATAGTTTATTTGATAATTTGATTAAAAGCAGTGAATTTCTATACATGAACAAGTTTATATTAGCGTTATTTTTAAACTTTGTTTGAATATTATTAAAATACTAGTATTTATCTACAGTATATTATGTAATGATGGTATTTTTTTATATTTTAGCCCCTTTGTACACCTTTGAGTGGTTCTGCCAAGGTTACCTATATTTATGGAATAATCAAGGCAGCTAATGCAGATGCTGTGTCATTAACTACATGGATTATTTCTGTTTTAACAAATATATGTAAGTATAATAATTATAATAAATACAAATATTTACAAAGCACTTTATGAAAAAACACATTTGATCTTCGAGTTATCTGGTAAAATATAGCACAAGAAAGCTTGTTATGGTTGTTGAATTATTTAAAAAAAAATTTTATAGAGTCTAATAAGTATGTAAAATAAAATAATAATAAAAATAAATTTGAATTTGTTCATCTTTTCAGCACGTCTCTTTACTGTGTATGTTGACTCGGCTGATACCAAATTAATGATTAATTTCTTGGTATCTACAGCATTGAGCGCAGGAGTTCTAGCCACGGCAGTTTATTATCAAAGGTATAAATCAAAACCTAAAGTCCAAAAACAAAGACGAAGACGAAGTTCATCCGTCAACAAAAATAATTGAATGCACTAATTATGGATAAAAATTCTGATCAATATGGTATCCATATTTTGGAAACTAGCTTAATATACTTAAAGTCTTATTCATTTTTATAGTGATCTAAATGTCTTGTCAAACCACTAGTTTGTTAGAAATGTTGATATATTTTAAATCTTGCATATTGTAATGTGGGGTTTGTTGATTGAGACCCTCAATGGGAAAAACAAATATCCTTCAAATGTCCACACAAAATGGTTTATTTTGCAACATAAGTAAAGTTACAATAATAAGTAGCCTCTAACCTCTAAGTACGACACCAGCAAACTGTCTCACTAGGTGGAAGTATTAGACTAATTTCCTTAGCAGCGTTCAAATGATGTCCCAGCATGTGTGGAAGCTCTACTATGCAGCTACAATCGTGTTACAATATTAAATTTAGCTTAAAATATATTATAGCTATAAATTTAGATATGTATTGCAGCTGTTGGTTATGGTTCCTTTTATTAGTAAAAAATAGATTTTCAATCTCACTTTCTATATTGCATTATTTGAAAACAATATTATTATCTCTATGTTTAAGGATGCTTGTTTAATGTAAACTCAAATCATAAGGCATCAAAATCACAGTATGATGTTGAAAAATTGTATTGAATTTTCTTTTACCGTCTCTAGTCAATATTGATCTAGTTCAAGGACTGAAAATTATTTAAAACAGTATGTCAGATATAAAATAATTGATTCAGATAATAAATTAATAATATAAAGCACAATTTAAGCGCTCAATTTTACCTTTATGTTTTTCAAATAAATGTGCAGCTCTTTGTCCCGACTGGATGAATTTATTTTAATGCAATCCATATCTCATCTTTAAAACTAACAAATGTTGACTACATACCATTTGAAAAGACATGTTGTGATATTTATAGTTATTTCATGCAAATGTGTTTCCTTTTAACAAAATAATATGTGCCTAGTCAATTTTAATAATTAAGTAAAGTGATTACATCTCGAATTGTTGTTGCCATACATAAATGAATCTCAAAAAGCAATGATACTATAGTATCGGTTTTAAGCTCAGAAAATTATTAAGTATTGTTTAGTATGTAGTTATAGATAGAATTATATGTATTATGCACTAAAAATATATATTTTTAAATAGTGCCAAGTGAGGCTTGCTTGTTAGATATGTAATATTTATATTCTCATAGATTGTTAAATTTAATATCGAATATTTAATAAATGAAATGTAGTAAAAAGAGGTTTTATTACTTCCCTATTACTTATTAAACTTTGAAATGACAAAATTAATTTATTTTTGCCATTTCGCTCATAATGTCATAACCATTTTTCTAAATAGTATTTCAAGAATCTGTACTTTTTAAATCTTTAAATTTCTTCAATACTTTTTGCACAGGAGAGCTATATATTAAAGATGAAGATTGTATAGTTAATAACTTTGGTCTGTCTTGCACTTCAAAATTAGAACTACAGATAGTTTTCTTATTCGAATTTCCTTTGGTTGGATTTCTTGAATTAGTAAAGAGTAAGCGTGAGTAAAAAATTCTGGGAGATATATTTGTGGATGATGGAGATAGTTCCGTTTTAAGAGACGTAATATTGGAACTGTGAAGCGGTGAGCAAAGTTCTGATCTGTAAATTTCACAAGCTGGTTTATTGGAGGAGCTTTTGACTTCGGGCAATGCTGGTAGTTCCTCTGGCTCACTCATAGTATACTCGTTTGTTTGTTCATCATGACACATACTTATTTTTTTGTGCGATTCAAGCATTGCTTGATTGCGTAATTGTCTATTTCTTCGTTCAGTATTACTTCTGGCAATTATATTTTCAGTACCACAAACGTGCATGTATTGGTTACTATCATTCTCAGCTAGATCTTCTGTTGAAAGGTGATCGTCACGAAAAAATCCATATCCATTACGAGCATCATGATATCCTTCTATTATAAGCCATCCTAAAGTAAATATTACTAGTGCAACAGTGGTGCAGAGTGCTATGATGGTCAACGTATCAGGACCTAAAAGTTTATAAGGACTTTTTCCGAGAATACCATAAGTTAAAAAATTCTTCGTGCGTTCGTTGTCGCTACCCCGACAAGTGTAAAATCCTGGAGGGTTGTAAGCGGTTATAAAAAGCCTTAACACTCTTCCATCATGGATTGAACTCAAATTCTTATTATCTATAACAGTGTCTAAGTAAAGCCAGTAAGCAGGATAAGGTGATTTCGTAAGTCGAGCATGTACACAAGTTAAATTCAATTTCTTTGATTCACCCCAATGAGTCTCGTGATAAGATCCTGATATACTAGCTGTTCGTGAAGAAAGTTGAATAATCCCGTTTTTATATCTTTCCATATTCATTGTATGCAAGTCTAATAAATTATTATTAATTTTCAAAGAAGCTATAATACCAATAAACGGAGTGAATTCTTCGGATATTTTATTTCTTATCGGTAAAGGTATTCCTCCTATGAAATATTCATTGGAACATACAATATCCTCAATCGTATTATTAGAATGAGCTTTACAACTTGATTTATTATCATTAATCCCTGAAGAATATTGGGTGACATTTGAATATTTATTTTTGGATAACTGACGTTTTTCAAATTTATCGTCCGCTAGTAGTACATGAAGGCGTTCCCCAGTATTAATCGAAACTTCAATTGTATTAGTTTCCTTCCGTTTAGTTAGTTTTATATCGAGCCACTGGTTAGGTATGCATTCAGTAGAACTTATTGCTTCTGATTTAAATTCATCGGCAGCAAATTTAACTATCAATCGCATACTTTGTAACATCATATAAAACCAACTATTACTTTTGTAATCTTTAAAAAATAGGATCGTTCCGGTGTCGCTTTTGGATTTTACGGTTAATTCCAACTGCCAATCATTTTGAACTTTAAAACAAGGTAGTCGTAAATATTGTTCGCTTTCAAGATGTATGTACGCTTCTTCGATGTTAGCATTTTCGTAAGCTATATTTGATGCTGATACTGGAAATAAGTCAGTTTTGCTTGGTCGACGCTCAATAAATAAACTTATTGGCCTAAAATTAAGTATCGATTCTTGTATCTCCCCATGAAATTTTTCACCAACAAAAACTTTTATTTTGTCATTTGACAGTTCGGGATCACAAGGAAAGGCACTACGAATTGGTATTTGTGCATCATTTACTCTAATGCTTACATCTTTATTACTGACTGTTATCATCATGGAATGCCATTCTGAAGGTTCAAGTGGTGAAGGTGCACATGTACGAGGGAGGCCGCAAGTTTTTGATGTTCCGTGTGCATCGTAGCAAATGTGCCATTTGTGCAAGCTGACACGTAGACGAGAATTTTGAATAGTTCCACGACGTATAATTGTTCCATGGGGAGAAAATGGCATAAATCGGATATAAAAATGGAAAAAAGTAGAACGTTTTTTTGGAAAATCGTATTGCAAAACTGAATCACCGTTGAACACAGAAATTATGTGGTTATAAACTTCACACGGAGTTAAGTGACAGGATCCAACGTCAACTTTGGGTCCAGCGCAATTAGTTCCACCGTCTGTAGGTATTGGTCTTGTGCATGATCTAGTTCTAGATCTTTTACCAGCTCCACAAGATTGTGAACATGGTCCCCATGCACTCCAGCCGGACCATCCACCGTTGAGTAAGCACTTTTCTATATTACAAGGTTGCACCTCTTCATATTGGCCACGACAATGGGTTGTCCAAGCTATATCAGCTCCTAAAATGTGCTTTTCTATGCACATTCTCTTTCTGCGTCGAATCCCAGTGCCACATTTCTCCGAACATTTAGTCCATTCACCCCACTCACTCCAAGTTCCACTAACACTTAGCTCAGAAAGTTGTTCGTCAATAGCACATTGATCGCCTTCACATTCCTTATTTTGCAAAGGTGCGCCGCGACAAACTAAATGAGATACTGACGGAGGAGGGTTATCACATAGCCGAGTTCTCCACCTTAATCCTTTTCCGCATTGTGCTCCACAAGCAGACCATGGCCCCCACGAGCCCCATACGCCATTAACAGAACAACCTATATCATGTTTTACACATTGGAGTGCATTCCACAATGCTTCAGCATTAAGCTGCCAAGTGTTTTCGGCGGTGAGCGCAGCTTCAACTGCTTCGTATGGACATTCCATTTGAAGACAATGTTCCATAAACGCAGGAATTACTTCGAGTTGATGTAGAGCTTCAGCTCGCGCTTCATCTCCTTCCACGATAGTGCGATAATCATCAACGGAACAATTTTTTATATAACAAGATTCAATTTGTTCATCTAAGCCGCTGCAAGAAAGACCTTCTTTTGATGGTGGGGGATTATTACACTTTCTAAGTCTTTTTCGATGACCAACAATATCGCAGGCACCATGACATGCTGACCAAGGCGCCCAAGGTGACCAGCCACCATCGATAGGACAATCCGGGTCAATTATAATACCCAATTCACATTCAAGTCGCCATGTTGATAGAAGATGCCTACTTCCTGGCTTTTTACACTGTACAAATAAAACAAATATTAAATATTTTACGCAAGTTATAATTATTTTATTAGAAAGGTAACTAGTTTTAAAATCCATATTTGCTACAAATTGGATGCATATAAATATTTAAAGTGAACTGTCATTTTTGTCAAGTCATAATTGTTTTTTACATACATAATTAGTCTAGATAAAAATTATTGTAAAAATAAAAATAATTTTATAGTCACTTGATAATAATTAAATTGAAGTGGTATAATTTATTTTAAGACCTTTCAGTTATACGTTATGTTTCGATTATGAATGAAAAAAAAAAGCTTGGGCCTAAACACTTCATTGAACAGGTAAAATAATTTCGTCGATTATATTATATCATGTTACTTGATCATCAGATTGGCAGAGTATGTTTTGCTATAAGCCACAAAAGTAAATTTTCCTATTTATCTTTCACTAAAGCGAATAAACAATAATCCTAATATAAATCAAGGGCACATGTTACATATCCTTTATGGCGCCGATTTAAACAAGTGATTGAGTTTTATAATTGCAAAAAAAAAAAACGACTTCGTCATATAAATTATTTAATAATAAATTTATAAAACAGTAACAATCCAAAAATAATTCTATAACATTTAATAAAATGGTTAACAGCGACATCAGAGTATCTTTAAAATGCTCGGACGCAAAGACTAAGCTATAAGCTGTATAAAGCTTATTCATTCCATATCACTACAACTTTTACATAAAAATCTATAAAGCAGTTTATCATAAAAAATATGATATAATTCTATCGGATATTATTTTATTCATTGGTAATTTGCACTTGAAACAGTTCTTTGTGTTCAATAGTGGATTTACACAAGCATTCTCAGCGAACATTCTTTTACACCTAAGTGGATTTTACTGTGTCGTATACCTAGTTATTTTCATGTGGAAGAACTATTTATTTCAGAAGTAACGAAAATAAAACATGACGACTTGAAAGGTGGACCCCAGTCAGGTCAGTCATCAGAAAAAAAAAGAAAAAATGATTCTTACTACATTCCTCAGACACCAGTGAGGTGCAAAGTGCAAGTGAGCGAATATGAAGTGTTTCTAAGTCAATGGTGGATTGATTTAGAAACTCTTCGATACTTAAAACATGAAGTCACGGGTCTAGCAATACTAAACAGTTACGCAACAATAATAAAAAGAGTGTTTTTAAAATACAACACATGTTTACTAAGTTCAGCACCAGAAGAAAGACTTATTTCATATAGTGGGGTATGATAAAGCGACCACACAGGAGGAAGATGAGTGACAGTATTTTTGAACAACTGGTTCTATTAAAATCATTAATAAATAAAGAAAATTGAATTCAAGTAAATGTATTTATTTGAGTAATGTAATTTGAAAATGCTTATTTTGCATTTGAAATAGTAAATAATAAAAATAACGCTAAATAGCGTGGCGATTGACGAAATCATCGGTTACACTTGCGCATCGCCTCGTAGCTCGTATACGTATAAATGCAACCTTACAGTTTTGTAACATGTTTAAGCTTGTGTATATTAGAAAAAAAAAACAAGAAATTTAAGTCATAATTATGAATAGTAAATCAATCTTAAATTATGTTAATGATAAGACGTACTTTTATTTAACCACCATATTTACTAAAATCTACTAATCAGGTAGCATAGCCACGATAATACTAATTTGCGCTATCTAAAAAATTGTCTGAAACTTCTGACAATAGAGGCCACTGTTATATTTTTTTTTTTGAAATTGAATATTCTGCTACTTTTAAAATATGTTATACATACTTACCCAGTATTAATGTTAAGCTAAACATAATTCAATAAATTAGTACCCAATTTTGAGGATGGTTGTATGCAAAAAATATAGGACAATGAAGCAACAAAGAATATGAACTCGAGTCAATGTTTTCCGATACTTGCAGCCACTGTAGAAGCCAGTCCCTCATGTCTTGGTTAGATAAGTGACTACTATTTAAGCCTCTTAAGAGACACGCATTTCGCAGGGCGTCTGTGCTTAAAGTTTCTAAACCACCTTCTCTGACAATTGCTTTATCCATTTGTAATAGTAAAAATGCTTTGTATTTCAATTTTTTTCTTCTGAATATACTTTTTTTCAATCCATACATTTTAAGTAAATAACCCTGAAACAGAAAATAATAGATTTTTATAAACATGTTTACATACTATTGTTTTGAATGTGTCAACATTGTCATGGTATCCCTGCACTGAATATAAATTTTATTTGTACCTTGCAATTTACAATAATAAAATTGATATGGCTACTTTAAGATATTTTATTATGACGATCACAGGACAATACTTGATTGGCATTAAATAAAAATCATGAACATAGAATCACATTACATTCAAACCATAAAATGTTAGAAAGATACAAATTAATGTTGTTTCATGCTCATCTCAACAACATATACAAAATATTAACATTTAATAAATACTTCAATACAATATTATAAAAACAGCAATGTTTATATGATATACTTATATGTTAAAGTAAACATTTGTAGTCAATAGTGTAACAGTGATTCTGAGTTCTTTCATTACCATCTAAGATCTCTGTTTTGGGAGTTACATAAGTTGTTTGGAAGTAAATTTTTTTATTATAAACCTACCATGTGTGAATAAGTCAAATTAGACAAGCTGTATGGTTCTTTGCTGAATAAATCTTTACAGGCCAATACTTCTTGTGCTGTTGGATGAACACCAGAACCCAGTAAGCCAATAATTCTTTTCCATTGTTTTTCCATATCACCCGAAGAAACAGAGTTAATTTTTGCTTGAAGTGCACGAAAAACTGGTTTGTTATTCTTAAGACGATCTCTAAGATCCTGTACAGTAAATTCAGCTTTTTGTTGAATTGACCAGAAATGAGAACTTAGCAACGTCTTTGGTTTTAAAAATCTGAAACATATATGTAAATAAATTATTAAGTGCAGGAATTAAAATAGTTTAGGAAATGCCATACATATTTTTGTGCACCGTAATGGAATGATTGCTACTTTTTACATCAAATGTAAATAATTATTTCTTGTAACAATTTTTCATTGTTGTTATGGTTTTTTTTTTTACAGATAATTACTTTTATAAAGATAACCTGTCTGTGTAATATAAGCTGTTTCATTGTAATTCTATTATTATAGTAGTTAATTTTGGCTTTATAGGTTATAGTTTAAGGTAACTTACGCTAGCGGAAATATCACATAGTTTCCGAACGGTACAGCTGATAATATTAGAACAGGAGCAATCTTCCACATATCTGAAGGCATCTTCTGGTATAGTTCTATATCTTGGCGAGACATGCTAGTAAAACCACCATTTTTAGCTATTTTAATTCTCAGTGAAATGTAGGTTTTTAGATCTTTTAAAAAGTCTTTAATGCCAACACTAAAAACTCTGTACATTCTCATTGCCGATGGAAATCTGTTTTCTAATACTTTTGTATAATCTTTAACATAATCTATGTATCTTTGTATAATATATGTTCGAAGTTTTTCTTTTTCATGCTTTATTGTATTCGTATGTTTTGTGCAACGCTGTATGAGAAACCTGAAATTACGTACAAGAAAAACAATTTAATTTGTATAGGTACGTAATTTATTAGTCATACTTTCAATAGGTACATGGTAAAAATAGTTATGAAATTTATAAATTATAGATAGGTAAAAAGGTAGGTTTGACACACAAGTTTGCTAAAATATATAAAGCATATAAGATGAAATAATGAGTAATTTGAAATGGCATATTAAGTATCAATATTTCGCAATGAACAAATTACTTAGTAAAATTCATTACATTTTTCAAATTACTTATATAATTTCAGCATTTTTTATAATAGAAATAAAAATAAGATGCGTTGTGCTTAGAATGATTAGACCGAAATTTAATACGCAAAAATATATTACCCATTTTTGTGATATGTTGGATTTTGTTTTTGATGATATTTTCCTATTGGAACTGAACAAAAACGATTGCATTGTAACATCAACCTAGACACAGATACTAATCTGTAAATAGACATTATAATTAATTAAAATAATGCCACTATTTTTCTTATTACATTTCTAAAATTGTACAGTTTGAAAATATTTCATTATGACTTTAACATTAATTTAGTGTTGCCGCTTGGTCTAAAACAGTTTTAGTTTCATTAAAATGTTACCAGATAAAATAAAAGTTACTAGTATATTATGTTGAAGATAACATTTAGCGTAAATCGTGACCATTTGCGTACTTTTTATAGTTTTTACATCACATTTGAATCCATTTATATTCTCTAGATAGGTAGGTACTTAAAAATTAAATATAGGAGATATTCTGTAAACAAATGGTAGAGACTGAAAATAATTAATAAAAAGTCACGTAGCTATATCAAAATATGCAGGAAACGATTTGAAAGATAATGCTATGTTATAAATGAAATTTTTAAAGATTAGAAGAATCTTTTTTTAAAAATAAAATTGAAATGTAAGTATGTCGTCGTTTAGCATCACTACAACCACTACCTTGTTGCAACTATTCCGAGTAAATATATAGTTCCATCATTTCAAAGGACTTTAATCTACTTCGCCCCTGATAATGTGGGCCCTATGACTGTCACATTTAAATATATTTTTCGGTAATAAATATCGGTTATGGGCGGTTGGTGAACTGACAAGAACTAGGCGGCGAACTATCGAAGGCGGGCCCTGGGCACGTGCCCAGAGTGACCAGTGGAAAAGAAGGACCTGGATATTCTACATGTAAAATGAAATGCTTTTGAAATCATTGAACCCATATTATTATTGTATATCTTTTTAATTTCGTATCTTTTGAAATTATCATCAAAACTTATTGTTTTAATGTCCGTCAATAAATATTGCACATTGGCCTTTGAAAAGACACAATCGACTAATTTCGGCATGGTAGAGCGTTATCTCTGTCGCAATAAACAATAACAGTCCGGTATCTATTAGGAGTTGTTAAAACAATTAGTTTCTGTGTAATTGAATAAAATACCCCAATTTTTTATCCAATATGTGTACAATACTATACTTGATCAGATATAGCATTGTTTACATACATAACTTTAAATCACCTAACCCCTTCTCCTTGTTTTTCCACAACCTAAAATGTTCTTTGGATAAATAAATAAAGTAATAATAGTAATAACAAATGTATAAAATTAATGTTAACATAATAGAGAATAAAATTTATTAAGGTAGATCTACTACATTAGCGCAGTAATCAGCGGAAATACAATAGGTTTATATTGTTCATTTTAAAATTAAACGTTATATGGTACAAAAATTATATATAGTAGTATGAGTAAGGCTAGTTAGATATATAATATATGCAGTGTACCTATACAGTAAACGTGTAGTACCTACTTAAAATGTCTTGACAATTATTATTATGTAATCCAAATAAATTGATATGTGAGCAAAGAGATCACATTATATCAGTTATACGTATCTGATTCTGTTGTCAAATAGTTAATTATATAGTGTAGTGATTCTATTGTCTATGTAATTTTATCAATCAAAATCCAAATAAAACCCAATCGGCACAATTGACGGCAAAAATTGAGTTAAAATGCATAATCGGTGCACACCGTAAGTACGGCGCTTATTATTGCAAAGCGAGTATTTGGGTTATCCGCTCAAAACATTTCAAATAACATTATTAAAATATTGAAGTACCAAATGAAATCTTTTGCTTCTAATTGTTTGCACAAACAGAATAAAATCCCCCGCTAACTTCACTTTCTATATGTTTTTCTTGCGAATACTATTGTGACGCCCCGACGGTCGATTTGCCTATGCGGGTCTTTATTCAAGAGAGGTTTCAGGGGAATAGAGAATCCGCTAGTCTCGGCGACAACTACGGTGGAGGAAGAAAGTGCGCATACCACCGAAGTCTTTTCCCCGGTACTCTTTACCTCAATAAGTCAGCGATAGCGTCCTCTTCAAGTTTCCGCTCCGTAAATTCCTTCTTTACTGCCGAGGGCGGCCATTTCCATCCAGCACCCTCGCTTTCGAGTATAAAATCTATATATGGGTCCGTGAAATCCGCTCTGAACCATGATGAGGGTTTTATATGCCGAATAGACTACCCTCATCATGGGCGTACCCAGCTTTTGATCCAGGAGGGGGCAATTGAGAAATTTCTTGAGCCGTGTCGCCCCGCGCTTGTTTTGCCCTACACAAAACACGAAAAATTAGATATGTAGAAAAAGAAAATCGTTCGCAGGAGATCGTTTTTTTTTATCTCGCTGGAAAAACCATTTCCGCGTTAACCCCACATGAAGTGGGGGGGGGGGTATACACAACACCGGAATTCCAAATAAAAACCAACGGTAGCCTTACCGTCTCTTCGGGTAGCTAGCTACTAGCTAGGATGGCTTGTGCATACTACCATGACGCCCCGACTGTTCCGCCTATGAGAGTCTCCTTTCCAAGTTGGGTTCCCGGGATACAGAACCCAACTAGGCTCAGCGACGCTTACGGGGGGAGAAGATGATAATGGTTAAGCAAATTTAAATTTTACTTAAAAGTATGTTCTTTTATGTAAAATTTGGGATTGTGAAGCTTTGCTTTGGTTACGTTGAAAAAAGTTGAATGGCATGACTGATTCAAATTTAACTGAACTCAATGTGAATATTTTATGTATCTACTTTCAGAACATTGCGGTGTTGCCAAAAGTGCAGACCGGTTTGTGATGAGGAATTTAAACAGGTCGTTAATCTGAAAAAATCGGGATTATTAATATACGTCCATAATAATGATTTATTGGTAAAGTAGTATTATACTCGTATTTTTAATTTATCTGTCACTTAGCATTCCTACTTAAATAATTTGTATTATTAATTATTATAATTATTTTTATATATTATATTATACTTATGCTTTATCAACATTTATATATTTATAAAATTCAATGTTTAGGTATTAGGTAAATAGCATTGTATGTGTTTTCTTTAAATAAAAATCATATTTTTTTGGCTTAGCAAATATTGATGGTATTTGGTATAAATGGGGCAAGATTTTGCTATACGCCTGATACTTTGTATCGTACCGTTAACGTATAGGCCGCATTATACTTAGAAAAAATAAGTGTTTTTTTCCAATAAGACCTTTTTAGGACCGATATACTCCTCCAAAATGTAGACAATAATAACAAGGTTGTACCCAGTGAAGGAAGGAGTAAGTAAGCTTATTATAAATCTATCTATCTATATAATAAATCTTTTTAAGCAAATGCCTGTAAATTAACGTAGATATTTAAGTAATATTTACATAATTTTATAATTATAACAATTTTTTATAAGAATAATATGTTTAGTAAGCTTTATTTAACTATATTATAATATAAAATATCTATACATTTTTTGTAGCAAAAAATGAACTTTGATCAAAGGCAAGAAAGTGTAATTTTATTTAATGCTACGAATAGAGACATTGAAAGATATGATTATGTTGCTGAACTTTGTAAGTGTGATCGTTCAAAAGAATATTGTACATTTATGTCACAATAATAATAATCGAATAAGATATTAGACTGTCATTTCAGGTCAATATAAAACTAAATGTTTCAAATGTAGTGCACTAGTACATCGAATTCGGAATCTTATAGATAACATAACAGTTATAAATAAAAATGAAATTTTAGGAATATGTGATCATTGTAAGCGATTGCCCGTAAGGAATAAATGTAAGAGATGTGAATATTATATGCATAGATTTTTAAATAACGAGACCCAACGGTATTTGGAAAGCGAAAAAAGTTTTCATGAATGGCTATACAATGTTCGACATGTCTTATTATCATTATTGAAAGGACAAATTGTTTGCAAACACAATATTTATTTAGACTCCGATTCAATGACGCAAATAGATAATTTATTAAAACATATATATTGGCCTAAAAAAGAAGCACAGCCGAAAAGTGACTTTTTATGCGATTTTTCTGATATTCTTATATTAGGAAATGGTGGTCTTTCGTCAAACTTAATGAAAAAAATTGATTCCGAAAATATGAAAAATACCGAATTGATAGATGAAATATTTGCATCAGAATCAACAAGTAGTTGTATTTGTAGATATTTAAGAAAATTTAAAAAATCTTCACTTGAAACAAACAAAATTCGAAAAGACGAAAGCTCTTTATCTAATATGTTACTGGAAACAAAAATAGTTGAGGAAGTAAAACAGGATAATACTCCTAAAAAATTGAAAAAAAAGTCACCAAAATTAGTGACCAAGAAAGTTACTCTTGCAGAAGCTCCTGGTATACATAACATGGACCTTAAAAAAAAGGATAATTCTCCTAAAAAAATGGAAAAAACGTCACCAAAATTAATGAATAAGAAAACACACAAAGAAACTAAAAGTAAGGAATTAATATTAAATATGATAAAAGAAAGAAAAGAATTAAAACATAGAATGAAAAAGACTTCGCTACCAGAAGAAATTAAAGAATATACTAAAATAGAGTTGCCAGCTATTGACCTTTTAAAGAAAAAAAAGGAAATATCTCCTACTACAATTAATGAATCAGATAGTTTCATAAAATGTGGAGGCGAAAAATCAATGAACGTCACTGAAATGATTAAAGGAAGAAAAATTGTACCGTACTGCCATAAACGTGATCCTATTATAAAAAATATACCTATGTTGTATCAAATACAGCATCATATTCGTGATCCGCCAATAGATAGTAATAAATCATTTACATCTAATGATATTTCTGAAAATTCTACAGAAAGCAACGAAAGTAATACAAATCCAAAATCAACACAAACTCAGGTCAGTACTCTCAGTATTGTATAACGATTACTTTAGTAACTGTAAATAATATAAAATTAAAACATACGGTCTTATTTGTAAGGAGGGTTACTTTAACATCCGGTAGTGTAATTAAGTACTGATTTCATTCATTATTGATGTGACATTCAAAAGAAGTGAACACAACATTGGTTAATCACCCGCTTCACAACGTTTTTAAGTAATGCCGATATTTATTAACTATGATTCACATAATTTGTTTTGTACAGAATAACTCAGGTATCATCCGTTATCAGCTATCGAATCCAGAATTTATAGACAAGGGTTGGACGAAATTGCCCACAATTAAGGTTATGAGGAGGGTGAGTATATTTTTTTAACATGACCACATTAAGATACTTCGTTGTGGTACATCGTAAAATTGATCAGCGACTGATTTTTTTAGGGGTCTTTAAAAGGAAAACCTCATCCTATTAGATTATGAGAGAGATGGAATAGAGTATGCACTTGTGGTTGCACACACACTCGAGATAGGTTGCCGTGGCCGAAATCGGTCGAGAATTAATCATTATTTTGAAATGCTTATCTTTTGAGTTTACTTTCTTTGACTATTAAACATGTAGAGTTCCATCGATATCAATAACGTGTCTTTGAATTTATTTAATTCTTAAAATTAAAATAAGAGACACGTTGAGCATAATAAAATTGAAATTTATGTGAGAAATAAATTTACACACAAAAATTACTGATCATTCAACCAGATAGCTGACTGTATCACCAAATACTGCTGATCGAGAAGTTTAATAAATAATTAGATATTTTCTCAAAAAGGTTCGAGTTGAATTCATACGTAGAGATATAAATTAGAACGTGTTTGATATTAAGAGCGGATTTGTCAAATAATTTTAACTTTCACATACTTTTTATTTTAAGCAGATGAACATTTACAATATGGTACCTTCAGATACTAAACTTGATTGGTTTAAAAACCATAAGAATAAGAAAGTGTTATTCTATGCTTCAAGTGAGAAGCTAGCGGAGATAGATGATGACGGATGTGGAAAATGGTTTTATAAAAATGGCAGAACGGCATTAGACTATTATAGCGCAGCAAGTAAGTTTTAAGCATCCTAGAACCTTGCTAGTATGTTGCATTCTGTTTTTTACCATGCCTCTTAAAATATTCTCTGCCCTTTAAAAAGCAGTATGATTTCAATGTTGTATTTATTTCTACTAAGAGTTAATAGTATTCCATATGTACAAACATTATAATAAAATGCATAATATGTTGAAATCAATCAATTATTATTATAATAAATTATTTAAGACAGATAAGCATAAAAACAAATCTATGAACGCCTATACTGGTAATAAAGGTATATATAAGTATTAAATCTTGTTTATCTAGGTGAACAATCACACAACCCTCGCCTCTAGATGAGGAAATCTCAGATGGTGTTATTTGTTAAAATATTATTAGTTATAATCAGATATTTGTGATATAATGCCGTTAAGCATGATACACCTACAGGATATAATTCCCCTTAGTCGGTACATATATGGGGTTTTCCAATAGGGACGCTTGAACTTTGACAGCTGATTGCGGCCATGTTGTTTGAGTGACAGCTGTCAAATGCATTGTGTTATATTCATTCCGTCCTCCCAAACCACCATGGCAGGTTACAGTGTCGAGCAGCACGTGCAAATCATAAAATTGTTTTATGAAAATGGGTCTTCAGTTCGAGCAACGTTCCGCGCACTTCGCCCGTTTTACGGTCGCGATGATCGTCCTGCCGAGTCGACTATCCGTCGATTGGTGGACAAATTCGAGTCAACCGGGTCAGTTAACAATCAGCCGGTTCCCGTGCGTCAACGTAACGCGAGATCTGCCGAGAATATCGCCGCTGTGAGCGACAGTGTCCTCGAAAACCCGCGGCAGTCAATTCCGCGTCGCGCACAGGAACTCGGCCTTTCGCAGACGACAACTTGGCGAATTTTGCGTTGTGACTTGAGCCTGCACCCGTACAAGATCCAGCTGACCCAAGAGCTCAAGGTTAATGACCATAGACAGCGCCGTGTGTTCGCTGACTGGGCATTAGAGCAGTTGGAAGTTGACGCCGATTTTGGCAAAAAAATCATCTTCAGCGACGAGGCGCATTTTTGGATGAATGGCTATGTCAACAAGCAAAATTGCCGTATTTGGGACGAGACCAATCCACACGAGGTTCACCAAGTGGCAATGCACCCGCAGAAAGTGACTGTTTGGTGCGGATTTTGGGCCGGAGGCGTGATTGGTCCGTATTTTTTCGAAAACGATAATGGTGTGGCCGTCACCGTCAATGGTGAGCGATACCGGTCGATCATAACCAACTTCTTTTGGCCTGAAATCGAGAATATGGATCTGGACAACATGTGGTTTCAACAGGACGGCGCTACGTGCCACACAGCACACGCTACGATGGAAGTTCTGCACGAGCAATTTCTGGACATGGTCATCTCGCGCGGAGGCGACGTGAACTGGCCACCGAGATCGTGCGATTTGACCCCGCTGGACTTTTTCTTGTGGGGTTTTGTTAAGTCGCAGGTCTATGCCAACAAGCCGCAAACCACCGATGCCCTCAAAGTCAACATACGCCACGCCCACGATCAAATACAGCCCGATTTGTGCGCCAGAGTCATCGAAAATTGGACCTTTCGTGTGCGCGCCACCAACCGAAGCCGTGGCGGTCATTTGAATGATATCATATTCCATACATAATGGGGTCGATAGACCTTCCAAATAAAAAAAAATTTCGCAAATATCTCCCCTACAAGTATTTTTTTTTGCATTTCAAAGATCAAGCGCCCTTAATGGAAAACCCTATAGATGGGCTCTTTATGTCATCATAATTTTGTCATAATAGGAAGTGAACACAGCGACGATGTCAACGATACTTAATTTTAATTTGAAATAGTGAATTCGGACATTTATAAACAACGAATATACATAATAATCATGATGATACGAATATTCAATTTTGATTTTATATTTTTTTAGCATTTAATTTAGGCAAACGATGCATCTTATACAGTTCAGGTGAAAAAAACATAAAAAATAAAAAATCTCACAATGTGATGGCATCTTTTGACTACCTTGGAAATGGAGTTGTATACGATAATAGCGGCCAAGTGAGGTAAGACATTTAGAATTAGCAAAATATAAAAATACAGTATCAATTTATTAGAAAAATCAACAAAAGGCATTTTTTGTATAGAAATAATAAAGAAAATAATATATATACAGTGTAAACTTTTTATAACGTTATTATTTATGACGATAAACTCTTTATAACGTAGAAGCGAGTACAATTTGGATGGTTTACCTTAAAACGCACACATTGATAAACACACTCCATATAATGGTAACTCTCTATAACGATAAAAAATGCTCGGTCCCTTGAGTTTCGTTATAAATAGTTTACGCTGTATTTAAAACAGTATCTAAAATTAAAATTTGAAAGAAGATATTAATGTATTTGCTTTAATATACAGATTGAAATATAATCAATCGGAAGGATTAGTGATCGATAGAAAAATTGGTCCGCCAAGTCGCTGGATATGGCACACGTTGAACGAACCTCCGGATTTGTTTCCAGTATTTTGCAATACTTTCATTGATGAAAATATGATCGATATCGAATTAGAGATCTTACGTAAGGAAAAAACGGCTAAAATAAAGCAGACATATAAACCCTTTGAAATACGAATAAAGGTTGTGAAGATAAATGATTTTTTTTCGCTAAGAATTATTAACCAATCTAAAATATACATTCAATTTCGATGTGAGAATATATGTCTCAAGCTTAATGTTGGAATGTTTTTGAAAAATAAAGAAATTATCAATACTGACTTTAGTGAGGTGCCCGAAATGTCCTTTCGTATCGACTTCACAAAAAAAATATAATATCAGAGTACTAGACATATTAATTTTGCTTATTAAGTTGAGATATTATTTATTTCTAATTTCTTTTAGATGAAAGAATAACTACTAATAATTTCATGCGTATAACATAAAATAAGAATTTATTTGTTTTATTATAAGAATTACAAAAACAACATTAAAATATACGCTAACTATATGTTTTTTCATTTCTTTATGTACTAGTTATAAAATATGTGATATAATTTTGTATATTGTGTTTGACAAATTACTTTTGATGGAGGTAGATTGATCAAGTTCACTGAACACTCAAGTAAAAGCATAATAGAGAACATCTAATGCCTTCCATTTAGGTACTCCACGACTATACTCTATGATCTTTTTAATAAAATATCATATTAGCCTTCATCTTCAATCTCATCTTGGCTTAAAAGGTTTTTATAATAATATTGCAGTTCTTGGACTGCAACTATTAATATCATTAAAACAATGCACACTTCCTTCCATACTCAGATCACATTCTACATTAAAAGATTTGTAGTTAATGTGAATTTAAATTGAAACGTGACTCGTTATCGTCAGATGTTTTTTAGAAACACAGTTTTTTTTTTTAATATAGCGGCTTTTGTCCTTCGAAGGGATGCTAATGATGTCTTGTCTCGCCACAGCTCCCGAATTTTAAGATTCGTATCAGTGGCGTAACTATACCAGCTGAGGCCTGTGGCAAATCCATTGCATGGGACCCCTCAAGGGCGTAGATACCAAAGATATGGGGCCATCAATCTGAGTAAGCAAAAATTCGTAAACGGGCGTCTCGGACTGGGGCGGGGCCCTGTCGTGTCGGGGGCCCGTGGCGTTTTGCCAGCCCTGCCACGCTATAATTACGCCACTGATTCGTATAAACTGTTTGTAGCTTCCGGAACATACTAGATATTTTTAATATTCAAGGTTGTCACAAATGTATGTGCTTTATGTTAATAAACAATAAATTATTAAAATAATTTTATTCATAGGCAATATGAAAAGGCAATCAAGGCATATCAATTTTTTTCTTAAAAATATATGAAACACACAAAAATTATATGAAGATATAAGATACAGGATAAATTATTGCTTGTGATGTTGTTCCGTCAAAATCGAGAATTCGATTCAAAAATTCGTTAATATTATATGAGCAATTCATGTAAGTATATAAATATTTTCGTATATCTCTGAAACGGCTCTGTTTGACACAAATGCGTTTAGGTTATGCTAATTAACTTTATCTGTATGTCTGGATAAACATGAGTTGAGATAAAACCAAAAATCTTTTTATAGATAAAACCATAAAACTTTTTATAACTAACCAGTAACAATAATTCGTAACAATAACAACAATTTTCAGCAGTAATCAATTATGTAATATGACTATCACGGTCACCAATAGAAACTATTGTAACTCATTTCAATTTCTTCAATTATTACAATAAATAGCAGCTCGGTATCAGCCACTGGTAAACCAGGAGTGCTAGAGAAAGCAAATATCGAAGTGATTTCTAACTTCGCTTACGTCTTAATTATTCTATTCAATACGTCAAATCTTTAATTATAGAATTTATTTATTATATTAGGGTCAAGATCCATTGTATGCAGATTCAAGATCGAACTTCAAGTGGTACATATAATAGGTAGATAAAATTTCTATTGATTTCTTTTTTATTTCTATTTTGTATTTCTATAAATAATTATAATTTGGCTGTAGATATGTTACGAATAAGTCAGCTGTTTATTGTTATTGTAGATTGCGTGTGATTGATTTTTTTTATATATCGGACTAGCTTACATATTTAACCGAATAGTTAAGGAACGTTCAACATTTAAAGATAAATAAGCTTTTGATATTGTATCTACATTTTGGTTCTAAATTTTGCCCCCAAAATTGTCCCAAAATGGTGCCCTAAATTCAATTCGTAAAACAATTTTAGATATCCGTTTATGTTTGTGCATGTGTATATACACAAAATTCTACATGGATTCTTCTTCAGGGTCCCATATCTTGGACTTGATAATGACACCAAAACATTCATACGACATCATTAAATGAATGACATTACCTCAGCATATACGTAGTTGGAAGTTATTTCTTAGGGTCTCAATTTGAAGTCCACACCAATGTTTTTTTTATGGACTTCAATAAAATGATATTTTCTTAAATTTTATGTGAAGTTCTAAAACAAGCTTACCCTATAAAGTGGAATAAGGATAGGATAGGAATTAATGTGGCTTCGTCACTTGCTAAAATCAAAACCAAAATTAAACTTTTATCTTTAATCACATATGAACTTTTGAATGATATGATATGATTAAATTAAATGTTCAGCTACCGCCGGTTCGGAATGTAGATTATATTGAGAAGAACCGGCAAGAAACTTAGTAGTTACCCTTTTAAACAAATAAATTACATAGGTATGTATTAAAAACAAAGTAAATATTATCCAGCTCGAAAACTAACAAATACTTAAACTTAATCCATTTTTTCCGCTTTTTTGTCATCTTTTATGGAGTAATGAGCTTTTATTCATCAATATATATTACATCATGAGATATAAATAAACCTTTAATCAATATAAATACAGTAAAACTAACATTTCCTTACTAAAACAAAAAATAAAAAATAGTAAACAAAAATTAAAATCTTGAAGTAGCTTCGTCATTACGCTACAATTTTCTTCTAACACATACAATGAATAGAGAATGTACACATAAGAGCCATATTTTTCAACGAATAAGAAGACTGTCATTATTATATATATCATTTCTTCTGAAATATGTTTTAGGAAGGCAAACTGCAAGACAAGCTTAACTGACAAGCGGTTCCGACGCCCAAACACATTTATTGCAAGTGTATTATAGTACACTCCTTACCGTACCGTATATGGGTACCGGGTACTGGGTATATAGGCGTGTATGTGCGTATATGGGATATAAGTCAGCTTAGTCACCCTTTGCACTGGAGCACAGCAATATTACTGATACTAGTGTTCATGTTTGGTGGTGGCATGATTGATGAGAGGGCGGTACCTAAGCTCTATATTCTACAACTCTGTAAACTGACTAATATAATTAAAACCAAGGTTACTTTATTTTAAATATATTTGAAGCAAGTAAACATTTTCTTTTACTGTTCTATTGTTTGAGCAATAGTTTTATTTTTATTTTTAATAAATATAAATTTTACAGTTATTTTGAAAATTTACATCTGGTCAGATCCCAGATCGATCGGAACCCTGACATCTCTGACAAATCGCAACATGCTAAATAATAATAATGATCATAATAAATACATATCATGGGGATCACGCACGTCGCCCAGACCACTTTTTTATTATTGATTCCAGTTCGAATTAAATATTCATAGCTATGTCAGGACACCGTCTGACGGGTCACCTACTAATCTATAAAATTCAAAAGAAAAATATTGACGGTTGCAAAGTAAATAAAGCTAACTACAAAACCATGATTATTTGTTTTTTGCATTAACGGTTTCATTAAATAATTCTTTATAACATGACGTATTCTTTTTTGCATATATCACTTTTTTTTCGCCATTTTTCGCACGTAAAAAAAGTAATCTACGTAGGTTCTTCAAAACACCACGAAGTAGAAGCGACCAAGTAACGATAGCCGCATTAACGTGGGGCCGCGGGGCAACCATGCGCTTACAATGCAAAAAGTCATCAGTCAGTTGACACGCGCTTCGCCGGCTACCGTTAATTTTTAGGTTAAGTAAGCTATATGTGTGATGTCAGTCATATTTCGAGATTCTTTTGTAGTTTTCAATTAAGTTTATTAATAAAAATACTTTAAAATGAATAAAGAACGACGTAAGCTGTTAGTGCAATTAGGAAAAACAAGAAAACAATTTGCTATTACCGAAACAGCAGAGCTGCTTAAACTCACGAAATGCAATAACCGTGAAACAGTTAATGGTATGTATTAATGTAATTTAGTTTAATATTTTTTAAGTTGTAACTCTAATTTTTGTTGTTATTAGAATTAAAATGTAAATTTTTTTAATGTACCGGCGCGTAGAAGGCCTTTTACCATTTGACTCTTTCTACATCGCTGTCATTGTAGATATTATGATTTACTTCGCATAGTTTTGTTAAATTTCTTATTATTTTTGTGAAGTTTATATTTCTGTGTGCTATATGTTTGTTGTTTCTGTTTACAGAAAATTCAGCTTCAAATTTGCAAGATGGTAGTTTAATGATAGTTTACCTAATATAAGTACATCCAGTACTTATATTTGGTAAACTATCTCTTCGATAAACCTCGTCCTTTAGAAGATGATGTATTAAATTGATTTATTGACGATCTTGGCGACTCAGGCTTAAATAAAAATAGGCCTCAAGCAGACCAAATCGTGCCGATGACGTCTTCTTCTGCATCTACCTCGACCCTCATCTCTCTTCTTCTGAAGTCATCATCATTATGAAGAAACCAAGTATATTGTTTATTTCTGTTATTTTTAACCTTTTCCCGTTCGCTGCTGAACGAAAGCCATCCTTATAGAATGCCAACCATCCCGATTTTGGGCAGCCCGCATCCATCCTGTACCTGCCACCTTTTTTAAATCGTCAGTCCACCTCGCTACAGGGTCTCCTACACTACGTTGGACTTAGCGTGGTTCCCACTCTAGCACGTGTCGGCTCCATCGGCCATCAAGGCGCCTGGAGAAATAACGTGCCCACTTCCACTTCAGCGAGCTGATTCCACGTGTGATGTCGGTACTTTAGTTCTCTGGTGAATGTCCTCATTTCGGATTCTATCTGCCAGAGAAACTCCAAGCATCGCACGGTCCATTGCTCGCTGAGCGACTTTAAATTTGTGGATCAGTCCTACGGTCAGTGTCCACGTTTCGGCACCGTAAGTCATTACAGGTAGGACGCACTGATTAAAGACCCTGGTCTTGAGTGACTGTGGAATCGACGATTCAAAAATATAACGTAACCTCCCGAATACCGCCCAGACCAAACGTATTCTTCTTTTAGCCTACTTCTCAAAGTTGTGCCAGCCCAGTTGTATAGTTTGGTCCAAGTAGATGTATTCCTGCACAACTTCGAGTGGATAACCATTTACGACCACTGGTCTCGGGGATACATGTCGATTGACCATAATTTTGGTCTATTCAATGTTCATCCCGAGACCTACTTGTCACCCTACATGAAAAACAACACCACTACACCTTTGCTCCATGTCTTCGGTGTAATATCATTATGGAGGACGAAATTGAAGATGTTAACCAGCTCTCTCAGAACTGGTGTTCCTCCTGCTTTCAAAAGTTCTGAGCTCAGTTCGGAGGTACTCATGATGTGTATAAATCGCCATAGTATTTTTCGATACTTTTCGATTGATTTTGCATGTAAGTCAAAAATGTGCAATTTAATTTAAATAAAGTTATTTTTTTTTACGATTTTGTTCACGCAGAAGTTTAAATAATTCAAATTGATTTTATTCCAAATAAAAAGTTTCAATTAAAGTTATATATTATTTCATTTGACCTCATTGATCATTCCCCAAAAATTAAACGTTTCTCTAAATAACTATTACTGTGCATTAAAGCAAATAATATTTATATATGAAATTTGGATTCCCTTGTGTATACGACACACTGGTAGTTGACTCAGTTGAAATTATTTATAGTACAATGTAGATACGAACAACTGCAAAATCTCGCAAAATAATAATAAATTACGTATTATGATTTAGTACAAATACGCCTAGGAGTAAACAAGTAATGAAAAAGTTTACAAAAAAAAAATTCAATTCGTTAAGAAATTATCACATATTTTCAATCTTTTCGCTCTGCTGTAAAGTAGCATTTTTGTAGATAACTCTTTTCACTTTGCACCCGTCGATATGAACTTAAGAAGTTAAGACTAATAGAACAAAATTACAACCGAGTTACTGTAACTTAAATCCACAAAGTATTTAATATTATCGATATAATTTCTTTACATTTTAATAGAAAAAACAATCAGATGTAACGACGACAAAGCAAATTTGAACGAAACGTGAATAGTAATATGTATGGCAGAAGGTCACTCAACTCCAGAAAATCTGGATACCACTTTCAGAAATTGATGTATTTAGCACACCGCCGTCTTAGGCCGCAACTTATATTATAACAGCAGAAATACCTACGTGAACTTTAAATTCTTATAACTTTTAAGACTCGACCAATTTTTATGAAATAAAGACTAAACGGTACATGAAATACTAAAAATACAATAATTTAGTTATTTTCATTTGTAATTTTTAGCCGTTTTATAGATTATCCCTGACAAACAGACAGAATGACAAACAAAAATATTGTTTTGGTTTTGGTAGCTCGCAAATAGCCGTATTAACTTTAAAAACGGCAGTTATTTTGAAATCAGACAGATTTTGACAGACGTACACTTTAATTATATTTATTTGTATAAATTACAAATAAAGTGAGATATACGATAAAATATATAAGGGCTTAAGAAAACAAATATTCTTACCTAATCTAAGTGAGAATACATGCAACTATTTATTATTTCAATTACTATTTCATATTAATTTTTAAACGCCAGGACTTAAACTAATTAGGGAATTGTAAGGTTTTTTTTTTTAAATAAAAAGAGCACTATTTGCATTATTAACATTTATTTGATATGAAAGTTAAACTACACGAACAGTATTATAAAGCAAATGTCAACATAACTATTTACGTTATGACAGTTTTACGATAAATATTGACATCAGTTTTTATAATAGTACACTATAATTAAATTAATATTGGAACTGGTTATCATCTCCAAATTTAACAACGATACAGTCGGGACGATAAGTGTTAGATTAATTTAAACTACATCGTTAACATATATTAAATATGAAATATTCTTTGTAGCTGCTTACATTTAAACAGAGAGCCCATGAATAGCCCACAGCTGGACAAAGGTGTAGAAGTACTAGTTCTTCTCGTAACGAAAGATATATTAAAAACTGGGTATAAATGTGTGATATGTTCTTGTAAAACATGCTCATCTTCAAGCTGTTTTGACAAAGAATTATTAACATTAGTTATTTATTTAGTTGGCGAAATCAATGAAGCTCTCAGTGTTTGAACGAGCGGTTTTCAATGATGGTCCACTACCAGGTCCAGGTGAGTTGTGGCAATCATCTCAGCTCAGTTATACTCATATTGAATATGGTTGACATAAATTCTTTTTTCAAGATTTAATAGTGTTACTTTGAAATCTGTCTTTTAAAATTACATAAATTCTTGTTTATTTTTATTTCCGTACAAATAGATAAAAAATAATATAAAAACATTATTTTTATATCTTGATAAAATATATAATAGAAACAGTATAATCATAATTATTAAGTATCGTTAACACCCATCTATTTATCTACGTATGTATAATATTGATTTTTTATTATATAAATTCCTCGAAGCAGTTCTTCACATTATCAGTTCAATTTAATTTTTCAGTCCTCAATAATATATTTGTTATGATATATTACTATAATATAAAAAATGCAATAATTATATTTAATGTTAAGAATTACTTGTGAACTAATAAAATTCAGTGAATAAAATGATAACATTTCGGTTTCATAAATAACTTTTCATAATTTATATCACCGATATCTTTTTGCTATTTAAGATTTTTATTAATAACATTTATTTAGCATTATTTAATATAATTCTATGTACTACTAACAGCTATATTGACATATTTAACGATTAAAGTTTTCTTAGATTGATTATATAGTTTGACAATTAAATTAAATTGTAGCATAAATTTGTTTTTTAAAAGAAATTAGTAGAAAAAAGGTGGTATATCAATAGTGTGTTACGGACAAATGTGTTACAGCTGTTTTATGGTAACAAATAATAAATTAATTCTACCTGATTCAAGAAAATATTGTATACAAGAAAATTGTGTTTTCAAGAAGTTTTTGACAAGAAATTCTACAATTTTAATGAGTAGGGGAGACCGGGGCTAAAAGTTACCTGGGTAAGTTGTTCCGTTTGAAATAACTCTGCGAGTAAAAGTGATAATAATATTAAGTAAGCACGTCGTGAAATGATATGCCACAGCGCATCGATGGCAGCCGTTTCAAGTACGTCAGTGGTGCCCAGAATATTAGAACGGCAGCAAGTGTATCGCTGGTCCACGTAAGTAAATATTTTCGTATTTGGGATTTTGGTCTATCTCACCAATTTCAATAATTAGCCTTTTGTGTTTTAGTGTTTTTATGTCAGGATTTATTTAATATTCAAATGCACTATGCGTAAATTACGTATGTTTCGTAACCTAAACTTTATCTTGTTTTTTTTTAATACATATGATTGGAGCTAGGTGTTCCTTTATTCGGGGGCAAGTTGTGACCTCGGAACATCTTGCCAATTTATATTTACCAATAATAGAATACATATATTTTTTCTTTTGTAGAATGTGTATTTACTCCCGAAAATCAACACGAGTTTCTGTGTCATAGGAGTTCATGCAAAAAACAGCAGATACAGTTATCAAAGATCGAAGGAAAATAAAAACTATTAAAAGAGTTAGATATTTGACATATGACTTTGTACAGATTTGTCAAAAAGGTAAGGTCTGGAGTAGATTATATCGCTGTTGATTATAAAAAAGTACGATTGGCCTTTACTAAAGAACAGGCAGAAAATTAGCAGAATATTTATTGAAATGTGCTTTAATTTTCTTCGGAAAATATAAAAGCTGGGCCGCTCCGCTGTTTTAATTGATACTCCAGAAAAGGAAAATGAGTATTAATAATGAAAAAGAGGTAAAATGGAAAGGGAGGGGTAAAACAAAGCAAGGAAATGGAAAAGACAAAAGTAAAGGGAAGGTATTATTAGGAAAAGAATGGAGAATGGAAGAATCAATAAATAAATAATTGTCAACAAGTTCCTACCTTGGCCTTACCTGGGCCCATTTCGATCAAATCGAAAGTTATTGACCTACCTATACCCGAACTGTGATTCTGTGAACTGTGATTATTTCTCCAATCATAGCATTAACGGACGTGATAACAACTTACCCCGGCTTGTTAACAACTTGCCCCAAATCGGGGCATGTTGTTACTCTCTGCATTAAAAATTTAATAACAAAAGATTCTTACAAAAAATGACCCAAGTAACTGCCTTCATATCGAAGTAACATACGTAAATTGATTTTGATCGCATTTTATGAACTCTAAAATAAAGTTTTCGTAACAAATTTTGAGGTTAACTAAAAATCGGAACTCTTAGCTCCGGTCTCCCCTAAGGGTTAAAATTTACTTTTTAATTTGGATTCTCGATTGATATAACTAATTCTATACTAAAACTAAACTAAACGACAAGTAAACTATAACATATATTTTTCTATCAATTTTACTAAGTTTGATTTAGCTTCACTAAATACTTTTTTTTTATATTTTTCAATTAGTTAAATATTTAATTATTCTTTATATACTAGTGTTATCCGTGAAATAGCAATTCATTTTGTTATTAAGCACTGTTTGCTGGTGCATTTAGGAATCCTCTTTCGCTTTTAAGAAATACGTCAAAAGGTCAATAGGTAGCGGGAAGACGATAGTCGAATTCTTTTCAGCGGATATTGTATTCAGGGTCTGTAAGGAAAAAGTATTATTTTGACATTAATATATTCTTTAAAACTAAAGCAAAATTTGCTTTTATTATCTTCAATAATAATCTAATTTATTAGACGCCATACTGATTTGTTATTATTGTATAAAATATAAAGACACATCACGCGTAAATATTATAGGATGCAAAAATATTTCTTGGACTTTTTTCTGAAATTAGCTCGAAGGTAAAGTGATACCTGTAGGTAGCGCAGTTGTAGAGCTGCTGGACTATCCCCGATCACTTCAGAAGCCTCGCGAAGGGCCCTCGATGCCTTTTGCTCACCCTCCGCCGCAATTACTTTTGCGCGAGCCTCTCGAGCTGCCTCAGCCTCAGCCGCCATCGCACGTTGCAGTTGAACAGGCAAACGAACGTCTTTGCTGATATGATATTAAATCGCTATATTACTTTAATGATTTATTTATAAGTTTTTACCTATCATTTAAGGCCGAGACGAGTGATTTATCTGACCAAGATGGACAAAGCATGCCTACCCGAAACCAAATATAGCGGGAACAAATCCAAACAATCACACCTGACTTTTTATGCTCTTGATTTGTGTTTGTAATTAGTATCGTTCTCAACGATGAATGAAAATATCGTTGACGTAACGTAAACATGACTTTATCGGATGATATTCTGCCACATTAGTGTCTACCAACATCCATTAGACCAGAATAGTGGAAACCTTAAGCTCTCAGTGAGAAATTAATGGTTTGTTTCTTTAGAACAATAAAATTGTTAAAAATATGTATTCATATTAAAAAAATCATTTCAAGCAACAGCGAACTTCTTTTGAATTTTCTTTTAAATTTATTTGCGAAAATCTTTCACGTCACCCCTTTCTTTCGGGTTACAAAAGATACAATAGAATGACATGCTGTAAAAGGCATGTTACGAAATTCGCATTCAGCGGTACTGTATTCCTGCTGTAAGATCCAGACGAGTTGACCTGTCACATTGCCTGGTATATAAACGGAGCTCTAATGAGGTCAACGGATTTTTTAAATATAATCAAATGTATATTTTAATTGAATTACAAATCGTGAATATACGTAAGAAAAATATATTTTTTAAATGGATTAGATTGAAAAAGAATCACATGACGCCAGCGTTAAAAGTGTGCAAACTTTCCGATTAATGTTTTGGGTTGAACTTGTTTAAAATTCAGTTGCAAGATAATCTACACATACTTACTAATTATGTTATATACTCAGAATATTTCCATTCAATAATTTACATCCAATGTTTGTAGTCTACATTACATTAGGTTATCAGTTAACAATGTCAGCATAAGTAATTGATTAGCATAATATAATATAATATTAATATATAACGATCCATTGAATAAATTATCGGGAGCAGAGGACATAATCTAATTATAATATTTGATTTACTCTAGTCTTACCTAAGACAGAATATAATTTACGTCAAGTCAACGATTTAGGATATAATTAAGTAAGTTAAAAGTATTGTCAAATTTTGGTTAGGCATAACACTTTGTATATGCAAGTAAGTGTATTAAGTAAGGTATTAATAACAATGTAATCTTTACCGAATTTACATCACACATCTGCACAGTACTCACAGTGCAATTGCACAACAAAACACAACATGTGCATTCTTCAATCCTTCACTTTGAAAGTCTTTGAGACAGGTTCGGATATAAATCCGGGTTAAATGTGGTTTGGTACTGAAATTGAACTCAAGAGTAAATTAAATTTTTGAAATTGAAACTATTTATTTTTAATATTTATTGGCATGTAGAAAGAATGCATGTGGTAGAGATGCGAATGTTAAGAGCATCCCTCTTGATCTGCGGTGTAACTAGAAAAGACAAGTTAAGGAACGAGTATATCAGAGGAAGTCTAAAAGTAGCACCAATAGATGAAAAGTTCAGTAGTAAAAGATTAGCGTGGTATGGGCGTGTGATGAGGAGGGATGAAAAGCATGTTACTAGAAGGGTGATAAGTATTAATGTTGATGGATATAGGGAACGGGGGAGGCCGAAGAAAGTGTGGATGGTTTGCGTAAGAGAGGATATGTATATGAAAGGGGTAAGTAATGAGATGACGAGAAGAAGAAGATTTATTGGCCTGACTCAGGAAAGAGGTAAGACAAAAAAAAAAGAAAAAAAAGAATCTTTAAACTTAAAGTAAGCTTACTCTGATTGAGAAACATAATACACATTATACACAGTTAATATAAAGAAAAAAGATTTGGAGGAGTATCTAATTAATATAAACGTATTTCATATCAATTATCGCTATATATAATTGAACTGTCTTATAATCATCGTCACAATATTCGGTGCGTAACCTAATAATCTTTCTTTTTTAGTTCATAGGAAGGCTAACGAGCATATGGGCTACCTGATGGTAAGTGGTCACCAACGCCCATTAACATTGGCATTGTGAGAGATGTCAACCATCGCTTACATCGCCAATACGCCACCAACTTTGGGAACTAAGATGTTATGTCCCTTGTGCCTGTAATTACACTGGCTCACTCACCCTTCAAACCGGAACACAACAATAGCAAGTACTGCCGTTTTGCAGTAGAATATCTGATGAGTGTCTGATACCTACTGGCCTTTTGAAATTCTTATAACGTCCTCCTGACCGATTTCGGCCACGACGGCCAATCTCAAGAGTGATTAGCCAACTGCGCAGGAGATATTATAGTGCACAAGTGTGTGCGCAAACACAGGTGCACTCACTATTCCCTAGCTCTCATAATCCGATGGGACGGTAATCCGACACGACCGGAAAGAGTTCAGGCGCAGGACCAACGGCTTTACGTGCTTTCCGAGGCACGAGAGCGTACACACTTCCAACTTCCAGTCTCCGGGCTGCTACTGAGAATTTTCTGACAGAAAAACCCAATAACTATTTAGTGGCCCGACCTGGGAATTGAACCCAGGACCACCGGATCTGCGGCCTTCTATCTAGCCACTAGACCAACGAGGCAGTCATTTGAAATTCTTATATATACATATTTACTATCCGTGAATATTGTATACAAAAATGACTCGAGAACTTGTATCCGACAATGTAATTAAGTTCTATATTCTTTTATAATTTCATTTTACAATATTAATAATGTACTTTTTATTTAAAGAATGACTCAAACATGATTTAAATTAAAGTTTAACCGCAAGAACGTAAAAATATTCGATTAAGTTTCATGATATATCCAGTGTAGAACCTCGGTTCTACTATTACGTCAAAATTTTATATTTTTCGTTATGGAATAGATATTTGACTCAAATACTATGTTAATGGACGTATAGTTCGAAGTTTCCTTCTGTTTTTACTGCGATAGAGGCACGACAACGTCAGCATTATTGATTCTGTTATGACGTGAGGCCGAACACTTATTTCAAAACTAGGAATATCATTGGACACCACAAAACCTATTAATCAAAAACATTGCTTGTCTATTAGATAATAAGGATCTAATTCGAACGTACGACAAAAACGTGGCCTACATATCATGATTTAAGTCGATATCTAATTATTTATTGTTGCATAGAACCTAATAATTATTAGTAGATTAAAAGGATCATTACGAGGCCGTTGGACAGTATTCACTCTATATTTAATGCTCACACGTCATATGTTAAAACATATCTTTGAACCGTTTAGGCTACAAAGTGTACCAAAAAAAAAAACAAATAATTATGTACACGGATTCAAAGTAATATTTAATTTTACTTATATTTATTTTATATCAATCTTAATGAAATTATTTTCGTTAAAACCACTTTCGTTTTTATAATATTAGTTAAAATAAAAGTTGTCATTAATTCAAGTCGTTATTGCAGCGTTTGAAATTACAATACACGGCCATATTTAAACATCATTGCTTGTCCGCCCGCCCTAGTTTGGCACCAAACTTACAAAGCAAACTTTGCCAACTTACAGCAACGCGGATATTATGTCATTTACTTACATTTCAACTCGCTCCACCTTAATGCCCCAAGCTTCGGTCGCTTCATCGAGGGAGATTTGCATGTTTCCTGAAATGGTTTCTCGTTCGCTCAGGATCTCATGAAGTGGTCGTGTTCCCATTGTGTTACGGAGAGTCGTCTGAGCCAAAAGCCTCGTGGAATGATGAGCATTTTCGACATTAGCAATGGAAATCGTTGCGTTATGAACGCGGTAGTAGACGACGGCATCCACCGAAACGGTAACAGAGTCCTTAGTGAGAACCTAAAGACAACAAAAAGAAACTATATCCATATATACCTCATACAAGCGTTAAATTGCTTCTAGGAGGCATATAATTTTTTATTTGCGACAGTTGAAAAGTAAAATTCCTATTTTGATTATTTGGGGTATTTTGAATCGTCCATTGGAAACGTCAAAATATCAAAGTCGTGCGTGACTTAGTTTGTGGAGGCATATTATGAAGGTCATATTACTGTATCAAACATAGGTAATGTTCAACGTCAATAATAATTAATTAGTTAAGCAATAGGCTTATTCAGTTTTTAATAAGAATTACCATACTCAGAACGATCGACTAACGATCGATCTACAAATAAACTATGCATGTAAACTCTCACAAGCAAATTTTAATTGTTTATGTATAAGAACACCTAAAGCTGAAATGTACTGTTGATAAAATCGAGATTTTATTTAATCCGTATATTAATTTATATAGTATACTAGATTGTATCTAGTTAAAATATACCAATGTAAATTAGTGAAAACAGGTAACTAGCTACTAAGTTTCTTATATGACAATTTTTAACTACTTATAAGAGACTACTTGAAGAAGTCAGTTTTTGATTTTGTCTGGCACTATAAATGTATTCAAAACAGCTCATTTCATTGTCTATGAAGTTGATTTAAAATTTCGTTGCATAATACAGGTGACGTGATATATAAGGCCGTAATATACACTCGATCCATCACTGAATATTCTCAATCAACTATCGTTTGGATAAATTTTATTAAAATCAGTATATTATTTTCAGATTGTTCGCATGTTTAAACGATCTAATATGAATCATAAGTGAGTAATAGATTACTGATTAGAAAAATTGTAAATCCTTCTCTTAAAGTAATGATAAATTGGACAGTTCTTAAATCGCATCTGAATTACTGCTATTATCCGGCTCTGAGCGGCTTATGAGATCAAGTCTATTTCATGTTCCTCCCAGTCGTTAAGATTACATATAAAGTTTGTCATGTGAAGAGTAGATACCACGATAATATAAACAATTTAAATATGTCGATCCATTTACAATATGAATTTTCAATCTTATTATTAACATTAAACTCATACGTATACATATTTTAAATTAAGTGAAATTTATTGTTCGTATGCAATCATCATATATTGATTCTTTTATGAATAGCATTTCTATTTTTGATTTCGATTTCGTTGAAATAAGAAATTAGTTTCAGATCGATTTTAATCATTGCATTCGAAATAAAACTATAAAGTACATATCTTCGATCGCATTCTCAATTATATGAAACATTTACATATTAATGTATAAACCGGAACGGTAAACTAATAATATTTTATATCCCTTCTTCGCAATAAAACTAAACACAAACATTAAATAATCCTAGAATAAACTGCTTATACAATTCACAGTTGGCAGGAATTGAATTTTTTATTTAAAAAGTTTTTTACGCTATGCTTATATTATTCACATACACTAAATATTACTTATTTATTGTAATGTGATCCATTTGGTTTAAATGCAATAATACTTATATATTGCATGCGAACCAGATGACCTAGAGACGTTGATTTTCACTATAAATTATCCTTCAAACCGGAACGCGGAAGTATTCCTGTTTAGCGGTAGAATGTCTGATGTGTCGGTGGTACCTACTTAGACGGGCTTGCAAGAAACCTACTACCTGTTCCTGTTAGCTGGATTGGGTTGGAAAATCAATTACTTGGCATAACAATAAATCTGGTAGTTGCTGTTGGATTAAGCGTAAAAAAGCTTAACTTACCTCTTGCGGTGGTACGTCGTAAGTACGGGTTCTAAGATCAACACGAGCATACGAATCAATACATGGTAGTATGAAGAAAATACCTGAGAAAAAAAAAACCTTTAAGTTTTTGAAGTTACGTATCTTTATAGCTTTCTATCTATTTCTCGGCATTTTTATTCAAGAACCAGTACTGACATTGATCCATTATATTAGTTATGGGCCTAACATTGTATTACGAAATGGATTAGAATAATTTTCTTATGTATATAGTTACTAAGAAAATGAAGTTATTATCCTTTTATTATTCAGGATCTCCAATAAAGATTCCATAGCATTATTTCCTTATTTAAAAAATCTCCACAATCTCTCTAATATCTATGGTTTTGATTGATCTTTTTATATAATATAAATTTGTTTATATAACACAAAGCAGTAAGTTAGTAAATATACTTTATGTTTGATATCATATTTGCACAAGATATTATTATAAAAATATTTTGAAATGCGAAAAGCTATACAGGCGATTTGTATAAACATTAAAGCCGTTAGAAATAATTACATGGATTTCATTATGTGTTTTAGTCATTGTAAGATAATAATTTGACAGATTTAATTTTTTATTAAAAATCTTGCTAGAAATCCCTTAAACATTATATAAATCGTTATTTCTTTTATATAACTAGATACATACCAGGTCCTTTAGCACCTCCGGAAAGTAATCTTCCTAAGCGAAAGATTACGGCTCTTTCGTATTCTTGCACGACCTAAAAAGTTTACACTTTAGATTTTGCACAGAGCATTGTGAATTCAAAATATATAAAGATACTGACAATATTTAACATATTGAAATAACAATACAAGCTTTTATTGATGTTTTAGAATGTGTTAACTATAATTATGTATGTGATATTGGAACAGTTTTGATGGTAATGTTTTTTTTTTTTAAATTTATAAGTGTTCAGACTTAATATAGACGGGTACTGGATATGAAACACTTCTTACATAGTCAATGTACCGACATTTTTTGGATTTAAAATATTATGTTATAGGAAAAGCCGTAATTAAATATTCAGTACCAACCACTATTTGGTGGTATAGTAACTCGTCAATGGGTTTGCTCACCCAGATAAGTCTGTACAAAGCCTACCAACGGTATTATGCATTAATACATAGTGAACTGAATAATGTATGTTTATTCGTATATAGATATATTTTTCAGACCTTTGTATTTGAGTTTACAGACCTTGTGAAAGACCTATCGGCCCCGATTTCACTAGCATATTATTAACATATAAACTCCAGATAGTGAGACACAAAAGTTTTAAATATGCCAAGTGATCTCCTTTATGCCTCGCACGCTTACATCCTTCTGACTTGATACATCTTACCACAAAATGGTACTTTTTATAGTACACGCTTTTAGCATATGTTAATACCGAAAGGTCCAACATACATTTTTTTCCATAAAATCTACCTAAACTATTCAATTTATCCGTAATGATTATAGAACTTATATTTGGTTGAAACGTTATTTAATCAACTATAAATAAAATGTTTTGGTTTTATCATCGTTTTGATACTGTTTGTAAGAAGAACCCATTTCCACGATTTACTCGCACCTACATCATAAACTTTATTCTACCATTACGTAAAAGTTTTATCTAAATCTCTTGTAACGTCAGCATAACAATTTTCAAGGTGCGCTCATAAACGCTTTAAGTAAGTAGTAGCACTGACTTGAAGTAGAGTCGGTCGTCCATTTTTAAACTAAACCCCATAAGTCGCTTGCTTATAAGCAAGTAAGGAAAACATAAAAATATTTAGATCTCATATTTTTTTATCTCTGGTATCAATTTTAAGTATTTGCGGACACGACGTGCTTACACGTCTACTTATACACGTCTGTTTACTAAACTAGCGATAACAACTTTGTTTAACAAAGGTTCTTATGAAAATTAAATCAATAATCCCTTCACCTGCACCGATTGACCGTTCACGACGAGCCATTACCAGTCAGTTATGACCAACAATATTTACATCGTTAATATTCCTTGTGCGTACTTTTAAACATCTAAGAATATCCATGAAACAGCTGAAAAATTATAAAACTCACGCAGTATTTTAAAGACCGCTTACATTTTTGAAGTCGGTCATTTCGATGTTCGTTAATAAATGTCGACAAGTATTACCAGTGCGCGAAGATTTTTCGTTTTTAAATTTATTTGAATTAACTTTTCGTAGTTCTTGATTAATATTTATTGGCTAATTTGGATAATATTTTACAGTCGTGTATTTATCGTTTAGTTAAATAAGCCTTCAAAAGGTCAATATTAAGGTGTACGTATATATATATAAGCTTACGTGCATCGCATTTTTTAAATACTAGAATATAAGCATATAGTTTATGAAATCCGTTAATTTCAAGATATAATAATAAAATAATAATAAAGACAGTTTTAATGAAAGTAATTTGCTTATACATGTGTGTGCTGGGTTTTTTTATTATATTAAAATTTCGAGGAAGCAAATTTTATACTTCTACGAGCGCCTTTATTTTTCCTTAAGGTTTAATATATGCGCTCCTTTGACGATAAATAACAATTGCAATGTATTCGGTAACAATGTACTACAAGATACATGAACCGTAATATATTACGAAAAAAGAAAAATAGGAGACGGAAAACTATCATTTGTTTAAATTCTTACTTTACCCAATATCTAGATTGTATTATATTATTATTGTATTATTGTAATACATAATATATATTTATATATTTAAAATTAAACCACCTAAATTTATTACCAATAAATTAAAAAAATAATTACCAATTAAATTGTAAAATTTTTAAACGTTTTAAGTAATTCAATTATTATTGCATTGTATAAAATTTATACTTAAAAAAAACTATTATATTGATCGATAACCTCACATCGTGATTAAACTTGAAACACTATTTATAGCTGAGTCTTGAAAATTTATGATGTTATAAGAGGCCGTATATGAATACATGGAATAAGTGGCCAATAAAGTGCAACGGTGGATTTTTTAATTTTTAATAATGTGATAATATTTTTTTAATGCCATGTCAGTCATTTCGCGACGTTACCTCTGAATACAAACGTCGAAACCCCACCTCAGAACTGTGTCAAGAGGCAGGTACACTTCAGGTACCTATACTCGTCATATTTAACTCATTTATTGACCCATTTACAAGTAACGGGAGTAAATATATATTATCCGGTAAATAGATGCAGTCGTATGAATGAACGTAACGCTAGATCTCTTTTAGTTAAATTATCATTAATACGAATATTTAATCAAATTATTTATATCCCTTTATTATTTCGTTAATTTTATTAAATTGTAATTTTATTGTGTAAGGTGTAAATCATCAAATTCAATAAGATCGCTACTTAAGAAGTAACTAAGAGAAACTTCAACTGTGTTTTAACTTATTTCGTGTTTCGTAGAACGTACAGCCACTGAAAATTCGGAATTCCGGTTAAATGATGATTAAGTAATTGAAGATTTTTTTATTATTAATCATTTATCTGAAATGTCACTTGCATTTTTAATAAATTTAACGAATTATATTATAATTTAACAATTTTATTTTTTGAAATGAAGTTGCTTATTTTATTTCTGCATTCGTCTAAATTACAACAAATCGCTGTTGCAAATTACAATAATGACATTAAAAATGTTAATTATAATTAGCTTAATTTCGCTTAAGGGTAACAATGCATTTTTAAAAATAAATTATTAAAAAAACGTTTAAGCTACAAAAAATAATCGCAGAGCAAAACAATTTCAAAAATTAAAAGCTTACCTTGAAGCATATGAAAAGTGAAAACGGCATTGTAACGATCACCAGAATCCACGACAACACGACCAAGATTTTTCCGCAAGTTTTGGATTCGGAGTCAGCGTCATCGTTGGCTAAAAAATACAGTACATATTATTATACATATCGTAAAAATTGTATTCAAGAAATCTCATTACTCTGACACCCTACCGCTAATAGTCGGGTATAAATTTTGCCGACTGGACATCTCAAGCATAGTAGTCATGACGAAATAAAACTTTTATCATATAACAATTACAAAGTGTACGCGTAATACACGGTTGATAATGTATCGACGACTGACCCAGGTATCGTGTAGGCTAAGGTGTCATTAAAAATTCATATGGGAAATGAAATATGATTCGAACGTTTTAATGTAGAATTTATTTGTATTTAAAGTAAACAAATAATTTATTATAAACGTATAATTGTATTAGTTTGTAAAGTTATATACATACTAGTAGACTCGGCAACTACCATTGTGGTGGAGTCGGAATATCGCGCCAGGGTTGCGATTTATGCACGTCCGCCCGTAACGAAAGAAGGGAGTTTACTGCCAGGAAGCTGTGAGCGTCATAGAATAAGGGAGGAAAACGCTGGCGAAGCACCTTCATGCAAAAAGTATATCACTGCTAATCAACCAACGAATATAATATATAATATAATTAAGTCGCATCATTTTCACATTTTTGTTTTAAGTTTTTGTGACAGTTTTCATCGAAGTATGCTTATTCGAAATATTACTATGCCCTTGTGTTTTAATATTGTTTAGCCGATTTAAATGAAAGTTTTTCTTTTCAAGGATTATCATATATTTATTTATGAAAGCTAGAAAGCTTTTCAACGTTGTTTTTCAGCATACGAGGGTTTGAGGCCAGCTCTCAAGTTATTTACGTAGTATCTTAACTATTTTTATTTTATATACATTGTTGGGTAAAACGTATCTGTTGTTATTTAAACGTTTGCATTTCTGATAATAATTTAATCTTTGCCGATGTTTCGATAGTGATCCACCCCATGCCGATGCGGAGTTTGGGCAAGTGATAATATCTTTACTTGGGAAGAACAATGGACGAAGTAAGCTAAGATACTACGCCTAACACACTTAAAAAATAAATTGCATTGTTTTTGTTAAGTATTAGCATAGTGGCATGTGAAACTTTGGAAACGTTAGAAAAGAACGATGGCAAAACGAAAAGTATTTAACCATAAATAATAATTATCTGTTATTAAAATTATTTAAACGATCACTAAATATATTTTTTAATCAACTCAAGTAAGAGACGAACTATTGCCATCCATTTTTATTTACCATCGCTCATTTACATTACAGTATTAAAACATTTACTAATTACTCCGGAAAGTTAAAAAAGTTTTTTGTTTTATAAATTATCCAGATGTTTAAAGAAGCGAAGTATCCAAGTATTCTAATTTATAATTAACAATTATTTTTAATACTTTATTTACATTATAGCCTTAAATAAATACAAATAAAAATTAAAACTAGTTACTGTACAAATCATGACCGCGTGAAAGGAAAACCATTTGAATATCAAATAAGCAATAATAATAAGTAATTATTGATAAATATGATAAAAAGTACGTATAAAGCTATAGTAAAACGTGTTAAATATAGTAACTAAAGAGTACGTCAGATATGATGATGGATCTTGGCACGAGTACATATGCTTTTAGGGTAGATATTAGCTATGGATTTCATACATCATAAATTTCTTCTGGAACGCCGACATTATTTCCTTTCCATTCTCACTGAAACATAATCGTACTTTTCGTTTTTTCTAACGCTATAAAATATTTAAGAACACAATTCCTTTGATATTTCATCGTTTTTTATAGTATTTATAGTTATACAGACAATATATTTGAGTTACAAACTGAACGAATAAAAATATATACAACTATATATGCTTAAATTTTTTCTATTAAATTGAATATATTGAGGGAAAATTAAAACGTAATAAATATAAAACACTTTTAATTAAATTAAAAGAAAATAAATCAAACCCATCATAATATTATTATGAATAATTTAATTTATCGTTTTCGTTAGACACTTTTTAAATTTTGTACATGTCAATTAATGCGTCATTATTGCGTTGTTGATTGTCGTTTAACTTACAACAATATAGTTATTTAATTTCATATAAAATATTACGCTGTTAAAAGTGAAACTCTTGATCTTATTGCTTCATATTTAAGTCAAAGAAATAAAAAAAAAACAAGAAATACAGTCAGCTGGGTCTTTTTAAAAAATTGAGTGTTCCACAAGGATCAATTCCGAGACCTTTTCTATATTTGGTATTCATAAATTATGTTCCTTTCTATGTTAAAGGTATCATTGACACGAAATAAAAATCAACCATAAATTTGACTCTTAATAATTTAAATTAAAACATGTTAAAGGTGTAACTTTTATGTAATGTGCGATAATGTATGTAAAAAAAATAGGTAAGTAAAAATATTTCACGATGGCATCCAAATTAATTTGTATCTGTATCAGTTGTAAAAAAAACTAATCCATGTAAAATTGTTGTTATATTTTGTTATACTTTAGAAAAACGAAAGTACATCACCTGATGAAAGTAAGTATCACCGACCATGGACATCTGCAACACCGGCGAGTTGAGACCGGAGAGCGGGTGTGTCGTCAATTTTTAAGGAGAGTTTTATATGATATGCAATTTCTATACAATATTTTTATAATTATATTTTTTTAATAGATCAAAATTGAGACTTTATGTAATATTTATTTCTGTTACAATCTGATTATAAACAATTAAAAATAAATATTAGTAATAAACATGTTCTTTACGATTTTTTGTTACTATTAAAATGAAAAGAGGAGCGATTTAACTGAAAATTTTATTAAAATTTATACTATAATCACAAAACATTATTTGTGCACGGTTGTTGCACGTAGTTCAAACAAAAGCCTCTATTGTCTACGTCAATAGGCGATTCAGTGTTGTCGGTGTGAAACCAGAGGCGAAAAGGTTTCACTGTACCTGTAAAATGGAATAATAAAGCTCTTTTATATTATACAAATATTTTACACGAATGTTCATGAATTATTTTTCAAAAAAATCTACTGGCTTTATTTCGTTCTCAGTGGTGAGAAAATACCTTGTAAATAACCTTCATTTATCATGAGTGATTCTGAGATGATCTACAGATGACATTTTCTCGAACGTGCTAGAGAGCAGAATGGAGGATTAACTTATGCATTATTTATCCCTTTATCAGTAGAAGTTCTCGTATTACAACGGTGAGATATTTATGGACCGTTGCAAGCCAAGTAATAATTGAAATATCATATTATAAAAAATACAATCACTTGTAAAATTATAGTACGTCTATTGTTTATTTTATTTGAAGTATTAATAAAGGCTGACTTATGAGTCAGTGAGTGGGTTAGTGGTCACACGTCGATTGATTATACGGGCCCTTTCGTGGTATGCTACCGACTTATGGTTTTGACTCAAAACAGCGCAGAAAGGTAAGTTACATGCCATGGGAAGCTGTATATAGTAAGAATGTGCGGTTATTAAATTATAGCCTAATTCATCGGCATCGTCGAATCATATTATTTATATTCTGATGAATTGTTTGTTTGTCCAACGAGACCGGTTATGTTTTATTAGTGAAATTAAATGATTCATCAATTTTGTCGGATATTCTATTACAATGTCCAAGTGTGATGTTAGCGGTCAGATAGTAAAGAAAGTCATGCCACGTTGCATTAATGGTCATTTGAATTCTTCTATAGTAATAATAAATTACTGCAAATTCAGTTATCCCATTGGAGGCGTACTTGCAATAAACAGTAAAGGCATATAAAAGGTAGGATACTATTTATATGTATAATATTATAGTAGAAAATATACTGCTAACCAATACATCTGTCAGACTAGCTAATCCTTTAACTAAAACGCAGCAATTATAGCATTGATGTTTCTTATTAGAATAATAAACGACGGGTTGGGATCCATCTTATCAGACAGCATAGAAAAAAAGTCATACTGTATTGTAGTCATATATGTATCACGTATAGCTTAATGAAGTTATAAATAACAGTAAACAGTAACAGTAACAGCCTGTGAATGTCCCACTGCTGGGCTAAGGCCTCTCCTTCCCTTTTTGTGGAGAAGGTTTGGAGCTTATTCCACCACGCTGCTCCAATGCGGGTTGGTGGAATACACATGTGACAGAATTTCAGTGAAATTTGACACATGCAGGTTTCCTCACGATGTTTTCCTTCACCGTTAAGCACGAGATGAATTATAATCACAAATTAAGCACATGAAATTCAGTGGTGCTTGCCCGGTTTTGAACCCACGATCATCGGTTAAGATTCACGCGTTCTTACCACTGGGCCATCTCGACTTCATAAATAACGGAAGCATTAAATCATGTGTCGACATATAACCTACATTTGACCTACAGTTGACCTAGGACGCTAAATGATTTTATCCTTTGGTATAATCAGGATATATAGCCTTGTAGGTTAGCCCTAACACTGACAGCAATTATATAATAAATATATTACTAAAAATAACAAATCAAAATTATTGTTTATCTCATATTAACATATAATGCAGTAATAAAACTCTGAAAGGCATAAAAATATAGTGTTTTCCTGCACGAGATTAAGTTTAAAAACTTTAACACATTACGACTCACGAGTAATATCGCTCGTCCTAATTTAAATCTGCGAATTCAATATATATTTGTGAAATATGAATGAGTGTGAAAAACACAGATATTCTTTAATTTAGTTTTTTTTTGTGACTGACCGATTCGATTGACGTAAGTTATTTTTTTATTGTAGCTACCTATTACTGGTTAGCTACCTTTTATTATTATTTAAGATGAATAATAATTTAAGAATTTAATGAAAGACGAAACGATATTTCGGTATGACAAATATCAACGGACGTTTATCGAACTATTTTAAAAGTAAATTATTTTTTCTAATACAATGATATTAAAACAATTGGGCGCAAATAGTTTTTTTCAAATACCCTCGACGTGTCGTAATGTGATTAAATAGTTAACATTAATGAATATTAAACATTAGTGGCGTGTCGTTGCCGCTGGGGATACCATGTCCCACATAAAATACCTACGCCTTTAATTATTGTAAAACATATTACTCCCAAAGGTTGTAGCACTCCTACATACAACTTGGTCAAAGGGAAGTATAAATTGAGTTCAAACTAATATTCACTTCATGTTATCGTTGAAAACCTAATTTCACAATTTCAAAATACATTTTACATGTATTTTTAATTTATGTTATGTTTTCAATGAATATTACTATCATCTGTGGTTCGCCGCTTCCTTTCTTCTTATTTTAAAATAAGTCGTGTACTTAGAATATAGATATACATTAACTATTACAACAGTTGTGTTGATAAAGTGTAAATTTTCTTACTCAGCACGGATGAAGCCTGCATAGAAAGATCCGCTGAAAACGTGCCTCCACATATTCTATCGGTACACAAAGCTTGTGCGGGTTGTATACGACCAACGTTTGCAGCACATGGTACCAATAACCAATCATTTGCGCAATTATTCGGCCCAGCTCCTGATCCAATCATTGCATTAACGGGGTTGTTGCTATTTCCGCTGAGAGTGAATGAACGGGAACGATTGTTCACTGGAATTCAGAAATCAATTAGTGTCAATTTTGCATCAAAAATTTAATAAAAATTTACTCAGAAATATATTATACATTATTACTTTTTAGCAGATATAAAGGCTTACATTGTGTTTAATTATTTATTGACTTTAATTTCTAACACGAATTTCATGTTAAAATAAATTCATTTTAACGTATATACATCCCCATGGACATCATTTTAACACTGATGTAATGTTTTATATTAAAATGTTTTCTCTAGTTATTAGCTAAGGTTCACATTTGCAATACAAGCAATGTGGTTGAGGTTCCCAGAAGACTGTAAAATTACTTAACGGCCTTATTCATAAACGTTGCTTAGTTACTGTTTAGCTAAACACTAATTTGTCTCTTTCTGTCATTATTGATTTGACATACGAAAGAAGAAGACAAAATATTGTTTAACTAATCACCAGTTAAATAAAGTTTATGAATAAGGCGGTTAATCTCGAAGTGCTAAACAACTCTATTAGACTTTGGTTCAAATTGGTGTTCAGAGTTATAATTATAAAAGATAAGTTAAATTACTTATTAAGCGAATCGAAAGTGAAGCATATGTAACTTTAAATGACTTTATCTTTTTTCACCTTTTGTTTAATGAATATTTGGAAACTGAAAATGTGTGTGCGTTTCTGTGTGTGTGTGTGTGTAGAAATTAAATGTATGTTACTTATAAATAAGTCTTGCATCCTTCCTGAGCCAGGTGATGCTGCAGCATCTGGATTAGGCAGGATACCCAACTCCTCACCAACATATGTTGATGTTGTTGTTGAGGTCATTCGAATGTCTCAGTGAATAGGTTCTATATATATTTATAGTTTTTTTGAGTCTAATGTTTTTTCTAATTGATTTTTTTTAATAATATCGTTTTAGTCTATGTCTAACACATTCACGACTAAACAATTGACCGACTTTGATGAAAGTTGTAGCAAGCCTATCCTAAGGACTAAGGCTACTTTTTTGCATTCACCATTCAAAGTTTGTAAAGTTGAGTAATATGCAAGTTCTTCAATTTTGAAGTTGACAATATACTATTAGGTATATGGAAAAAGTTACAAAATATGATTACAAGGATTAGTTATACGGAATTAATAATACTCGTAATTGCGTGTTGTTATCCATTTTAATATAGCTAATGTTTAACCGCCTTATTCATAAACTTTATTTAACTGGTGATTAGTTAAACAATATTTTGTCTTCTTCTTTCGTATGTCAAATCAATAATGACAGAAAGAGACAAATCAGTGTTAAGCTAAACAGTAACTAAGCAACGTTTATGAATAAGGCCGTAAGTATTTAAGCACAAATAACAAGCAATGATATCAAGATTTTTAATATCGGTATTATCTATTATCATCCTATGGACTATTATATTACAGTAATTTAGAAATTAGAAACAGTTTTAAATTTTGGCATTTCTGATTTCTGTCATTCTGCCATTATAAATATAGCATTTAGGAAAAGAAGAGAAAGTATAAATGAATGAATGAAACTTCACAATCGCTATACAACGTTTACTGTAAGGCACAACATAAACAGTAAACAGTTATTCTGTTTAAAGTTGTTCTTAAATTATATGTAAAAGACTTGAATTTATAAGGCTTCATTCAAAAAAATTGTCACATTCAATCCAATTATCTTAAGAGGCGATATACCCGTCAACACGCTTCAGTTGACTGTCGCTTACTTATTAATCTAAAACTTCTTCCGACATGTTAATGCAATGTAAATTGAGTTCTGAAGGAGACATAGTCTACTGCTTACTAAGCTGTAACTATTTTTAGACCACATTTGCGGTTACAAAGTCACTATGACCTTATTGAAACTCGATAAAGGAAAATGTTTATATAGGAGATACGGTCTTTGTAGCACCCACTTAAAATAATTGAATGTAAAACGATCTATTAAAAAGATACTAAAATGGCGGGCTGAAAAAAATCACTGCGTTGTCCAATTTCGTCATTAATAAATAATTGCAAGGAAATACATGTGTCAGGTGAAATATGGCACATGTGGCAGATAGCTTATCTTCCAACTCGCACTGAATCAGCATACTGTTATAAACTGAAATCGGCCATGGAAGTACGGCTTTTACCCAGCCTTGCGACATTTACGAGTTAATACTTTACTTCAACTAAACGTCAATGTATTTTCGAAGATTGCTCGTACGTCTATATACTAATTAATGAAGTTTGCATTATCTGTAGATACAACGCAAAATTAAGTGTAACTTTCATGTCTATATGTGATGTTTACTTATTCTTATTAGAAAATCAACGTTTTTCTAAGTTGAAGGAAATTAAATGAGAAAGATAAATTTCATCTGAAACATAACAATTGTAAAGTTGTGCTTGCAAGTGAAGAGCGGGAAACAATGGAGGCTAAAATTTGTCTTTTGCTCGAAGTGCCCGCCAGCGAGCTTTTAGTATTTGTCTTCATTCCGCTTTGTGGGCTCTTATAATTGTTAACGTATTTCTTGACTTTAAAAATTTTCTTCTTCGTAAAGTAGTGATAATTTTAACGTATATTTAAATTAAAAAGAACATTGATTGCTTAAATTTAGAATATTACGGTGATAGTCCTGCTTATCATGATTTTTTTTACTTCCTGGTAGTACTCTACTCCACCTGATGGTAAGTGGTAGTAGAGTCCAAATGCGACGACGGCTAGTGCAGTAGGGAAAAATGATTTGAGTTGCTGATTCAGTGCGAGTTGGAAGATAAGCTTTCTGCCACATGTGCCTGTGCCATATTTCATTTGACACATAAATTTCCTTGCAATTTATTTTGATTGCCTTTTCTTGTGTTGTATAAGCTTATAATATATTTACATTTTAGTGTGTGTGCGTTGACACTTGCAAATTTGCAAAATGTCTGCTCGATCACTTAGTAAGAACTGATTTAAAATTAATTGAAAGGGTAAATTTCGAAAAAGCTAGCAAAAGGAAGTGGTGTTTGCTAGTATATGTATTAGCATAAAACAGTCAGATAAGTCGAGATCTGGTTTTACAAGACATATTGGTTTGCTCATGTGACGTTAGAGCGCGTATTATAATGCTTTATTTCAAAAATTAAAGTTACTAGTTCTTTCTGCATCTATTCGTATGCATATATTATATTATAATTTAACTGGCCAACAAGCTTTATATAAACAAATTTAACTAAGGCGAATATCATTTGATTTCAGCTTTTGTGTATGAGGCTGAAGTGTGTGCATTTGTTACCGAGCTTAAATGCCTGCTATAAAGTGTTGAAAAGAAATTTATCTTATGTCACATATAGTGTGTTTAGCCAAATTTAGTCTATACTTAATGCATATTAACAAAAAACAGAACTACTAAGAACAAACAACGTGCATATAACGAATATATAACTGATAAATGAATTAGATAGTGCGTCAAAATGTATGCATTCAAAATTATAATCGCTAAATGATATATTTCGCTTTGAGGAAACAGAATATAAATCTAACTTTAACGTTATCAATTAATAAATTTAAATCGTTTTTGAGAAACTTATAGCTATAAACGTGGTAGCTTCATTCAAAATGAGAAAAAAAAAATTATTTGAACGGTAGCTTCGACACTATTAACACAATTCTACAATTAACTTAGCGTGTTAGCATAGCAATAACGCATTGACATTTGACAGAATATTTAGTGTCCAGGTAAATACATATATAACTTCATCATGGACATTGTTATATCAATGAACGCAAGAGCGATCCAAAGCTACTAAGCGACTAAGTGTAGTTGGTCAAAGCAAATATTTGCTTTGACGTATAACTAAACTAAATGATTACATTAATCAAATAGATCATCTGTACATTGTCGGACTGACTGTTCGGACTTTTCTGCAAATATGCGTTCAGTCGATTTGAATCGCACTTCTTTCGTGGATGTATGAAATAACTTGTTCATTGTCTATATATTCTATGATTGATTTATACTAATATCATAAAGCTAACGCCATTGATTGTTTGTTCGAACGCACTAATTTCAGCATTTAATATAGAGCATTCTTAGATCACCCATTATTTATTTATTGGAACGAAGTTCTTTTATGCAACAAAAAAAAATACAGTAACATAATCAATTAAAATCTACATTTTAAAACATATTTTGAGTCGAAAAATATCGTAAAGAACTTCGTTCCTGACGAGGGTTCCTGACCGCACAAATTTTTATAAGAATTATTTTCATTAAAGCCTCAAGTATAAACAAATATAAATTTATTAAGCAACTGTACAAATCATGAGCACGTGGAATTGTGCAAGAATCCCAGCATAATTTCCCATTTATTTAGAACTAGTATCCACCCGCGGCTTCGCCTATTAGGTATTAGGCTTTAACCTTAGCGAAATCCCGTTAAGTATACCCATTACAACGTGTCTGCAAAGTACCATGTTGGTCGGTTGTGTGTGGTCATGAAAGTGTAACAAACAAATAAATAAACTCACTTTCACATTTATAATTTTAGTAAAGATGACTAAAATATGAATAGCAAGACTGAAACAGTGCACAGTAGCTAGTGTATAATATATTAAATTACATATCACCTGGATCAGGGCAAGATGTGTACTGAATACCACAGAAGTTCCTTTCCATTCTGACACAGATTCCGTAGTCCTGGTTGCTGAGCTGCAGTCCAGATAGTGGTTCGTAATTGAAAGATTTTAGCTGACCAGAAACACCAGTGTAGTATTGTAGGCAGCCCTCATCAGCTTACATATAAAATGTACAATAAATTTACAGATGCAAATATTTACGAGAAACAAAACAAAATACAGTAACATAATCAATTAAAATCTACATTTTAAAACATAAAACATTTTTAAATTGTAAGTAATATGATGTATTGAATAAAAATGGTAAAGATCAGATAAAACCGCACGAGGAATTTATTATTGAAATTATTAAGAACTACATCTTAATAATAAGAGAAATTGATTGATTACATTTGCCGCTAGGAGTTCAATTTTGGTTGACTTATACGACTGCTGATAATTAAAAGATCCCTGGGCTCGAATCCTGGGTTGAATTGATGACTCATTAGTCTATGAGAGTTGAAAGGCAATAATGTGCGTCTGTGCACACACTTGTGTGTTGTAGCTTATGCAAAGATGGCTCTTTACAGCGGCATTTCACGACAATCACGATTTTTTTTAAAACAATTATTGAGTCAATACCTTCTAAATACAATTAGCTACCGTTAAAGTGTATCTGTGGGAAACACTATCGAATAATGTGATTCTTTACCTTTATAAATAGTACTGCAAGGTATCTGGGTAATCCTCACTTTCCATAGCCTTTCGAATGAGTTGCCGCTCGTGACGAAAGTTAATTTGACAGGATTCGTGGATCCAATTCCCGCGTCTATGTACACTAGAAAAAATGTTTTACTTGGAAATTATTTTAACGAAAATAATAAAGAAAAAATTATCGAATACGTCAAAATATTGTTTGTACCAATTTTTGTTAAATGAGTTGATGCTTTTTGTATTTTTTATAATGGCGGAATAGCTTTTCGGTGATATTATAATTGTAAGTGGTAATTTCTTTAAGACATTTTTGTCTCTAATTCTAAATAAGCAGTTTGAAGTTGACCTTGGACTTTGGACCTTGGTTTTTTCTAAAATATAACATAACACTACGTCTTATTGTTTCCACCGAAGCAGGACTCCTGGTTAATTTCTCGCCAAGTGAATCGGAATTGCGATTCAACGAAGAAGTGTTTATTGATTAATTCTAAAATAAATAAGTAATAAAGAGCAATAGACATATTTATGTTTGTAATAAGAAGTCAATGTAATTAAAAAAATATAATTTTAGTTTTAAGCCAATACGTCAATTTTCCAATCCCAGAAACGTATATATTTCTCTTGATGTGATAGAAATAATTACATTTTAAATGGATCTATTAAATGAAATCAACACTCAATCCGCACTTACATTCAAAACGAAGGGTTCTACTACCTATCGAGTATATAACATGAACTTAAAATTCAGAATGGGTTATGTACGTTAGCTAATGCAACATAATATTTCATTATTTCAGTATTCAAATTCAGTAATATTTTTAATTATGATACTCAACTATGACTGCCCTGGTTGAAGCCGCAAATCGCTGGTACAGGATTACCTCCCGATACGATGAACTGGTCTTGGTTACAAACATTGTTCATTTTCTCAGGTCCAGCGATTGTGAAGCGATCAAAATCTAACCTGTTTGTAAAAGTAATATTATATTGAGAATACGAGTGAGCAAATAATTAAAATTAAATAACCTTAAGCTAGTTTCCAACATTTCACGAGTCATAAGAAGGTCATAAGTCAATTCTTACTTGATATTCTTACGGTACTATTTGGCCTAGCAACACTATTTTATTTATATTTGACGTCTTTAGGGACAGTCAACTTAATTGTAGTTAATTAACAAATCGAATTTTGAATAAATTAAAGCTTTTACGGGTAATATTAGTATTGTCTATGAGGCGTTAATCAAACTGTACCATTTGCTTGCTACTTATTATTAAGAAGGTTACAAATAACGAATACCGTTATTACTTATTTAATAATTTATATTTAATAATGTATTTAATACACAAAGGTACTGTTACTGTTACTGTGATACTCTTTCAATACAATATGTAAACGTTAATTACATTATCTTTACGTAAAACGAATCGTGTTCTATACGAATATAGTCATTTTATAAAAAGAGTTTTAAGCATGAATGTGGATAGACTATTAAGAAGAGACAAATATATGAAATGTAAATGGACTGTGCAAAGGATAACAAGATGGGGGTTACTTATGCAAGAAGGGTGTTACTGATGATGTGACTGGAGATAAAGATTACGATTGGAACAATACGGCCACTGTTGCAAAAATGGATGGAAAGACGACGTGCACCACTGTCTATCCGACTAGAGCAAATAATTTCAGGGCCTGGCTACTTTGAGAGATATCTCTTAAAGATTGCAGGAAGAGTCGTCCGCAACCTGACACGGATTCGGTGTTAACAAAGATCACGACATGTGCACAACTGTAGGGTCACATCCATCATTGCCGGCCGTGTCCATGGTCAGAAACGAAAAGTCATGGAAGGCGATACTCAATTTCTTCGAGGCCGTAGTTAAGGATAATGGATGAGAAAAACACCAATCAAATGGCATTAGAGTAAGCGAACGTTAATATATTTGCAGTTATTATAATACAGCGCATTGCTTGAAAAGGGTTTGAAGATATATTTTTGTATTTTTGGACATTTAAGACACATTCTTGAATCTTCCTATAGAAAACTAAGAATTAAACACGAAACTCTATTTTCATGAATAACGATATTGTCAAAACATTGCACTATAAAAAATAAACATTTAGTAGTGTAGTGTCTTAATCGAAACTACAGGATTATATATCACACGACTGTTTCACTTTCAAAATAAAAAAAAATAGTTAGTAAAAAAAATCAATCATTGATGACAAGTTTAGTTGAAATAACTCTAAAACTACAAATACATAACGTTAACGTGACACGTGAATGTCAATTCAACATATAGTTATTCATTCAAGTAGCGAAAACAAAGTTACTCAGCACTCAGTAGATATAATACAAGTTGTTCTTGAATGTGACAAGAATTTCGCTGCGTTCCAATGAACATCGAAATCTTGACAAAAGCAATGAAGTGCACATTGAGATAGATATTACTTGATTATACTATTATCTGCTTATGATAGATATTATTTGAATGAGCAATTTTTATTTATCAATTTATTTAGTGCATATTGGAAATAGATTAGGAATTTTAGCTCAGCGAGTTTTAGCGAGTTTTAGTCATCCCAGACCTCGAGCGTTAGCCACCATCTTGAAAAACGTCTTTTTGCAAATATCTCGGAAACGGTGAGTATTACGTACGTTAAAAATAGTAGAAACCTTTTTTGTAGACGGTCAAATTTCCTATCTTTATTATTTTAAACTATTTTCTCTATTGTTAATATTTTCTGAGATATAGTTAGTTCTCCAAACTTGATTATACCATTTTATCGTATGGACTATGAATATAATCATAGTGTACATATTAAATGATGTATAATAATAAATGAATTAGATTGATTGTTTTGTCTTTTATATAGATTATGATCATCAATCTATTTCTCTTTGAAAATTATTCAGAAAATATAATATATAGGTATATAATAATATATATATATTATAATAGTACTACAAAGAGAAAAGATTTTTTATATACGTATATTTCTAATGTATAAACTAAAAATCTACTTAACCGATTTTAAAAATCTGTAACAGTGAGTATCATAGCCTATATTTTATTTAAAAAAAAAGGAATCCCTAAGAAAGAAAGTGTAGTGTCGTGCCGCTAGTTGCTAATTAAATTCAATCTACCTTATTTGACAAACATCGGGATGTGATTTAATAACAGTTAGTTCGCATGAGCCGGTGGAGTCGTAGGGCGACGGAAAGCCCGAGTTAACGAAGTACGTGCCGTTTTCCGTAGTACTGCTGCCACATGATGTCATAACTGAAACATACGTTGAATTAATAACCTTTGCCAATATATCACACAATTCACATTTTATGTTAGAACAAGTGAATCTCAGCTGAAATTATGGGTTCAAATCTTCAGTTCACTGAATTTTTATGAGTTTAATTTGTGTTATGGCTGTTATAGTAACAGCCTGTGAATGTCCCACTTCTGGGCTAAGGCCTCTTCTCTCTCTTTTGAGAAGACGGCTGTTATAATAATGGTGTAAATACTACCCATAATATATTAATATAATATGCACTTCTAAGAACATTTTGCTTCACCTTGTAATTTAGGTTTTCTTCTCTTTTATAAAGATGAATGGTTTTTTTTATGAGTATGACTCTGTGAGATATCATATTCATTTATCTCTCTTAGAGATATTTATTGATTTATTTGAAAATGGAAAGATTAATGGACTCAAAGATTAAGTTCTTATTTCAAACGTTCCACTTAGCACTTGAAAGTGACAAAAATGTGTACGAAGAAAGAAAGCGAGAAAAGCATTTTTCTACAAATACTCACAGGTACAGCACAGTCCGAAGCCATTCGCGCAGTATCCATTAGCGGACCCACCTCGGGACGAGCACTCGCGCGCAGTCATACAGGTACCATTATCTCCTGATGCCCCCGTGCAGGCTCCATTGGGAAATGTTACCACGGTGAATAAGGATAAGACTAAGAAGCAAAATATTAAATTATATTGTATTACGAAAATAAAATCCATTCTAACATATGTATAAGAGCTAATTTTTATTAGCTTGTAATATTCCTATTAATATGGGAATATCTTTATTATGTGTGGTTATAGAGCAAGTACATGGGTTATGCTATAGTATATAATATGTTATATATATTTGGTACTATTTATTATGTTAATGTAGTCGGAGAGAAGATTAACCTGGGCACTTTTTACCTAAGTACCAGGTTTACGTTGGATCTTTTTAGAGATTACTTTAAGTTTTTGTAGAAAATGTTCTTTGCAATCTTAGCGTAAATATTGTATGCTTTATAACAATAAAATTGTCGCAAAATATCAGTATTAGTATCCAGCCTTGATGGTGAGATCACGTAGAAAAGCGCTTGTATAATTATATATGTGAAAAGTATTTATATATATAAGTAAGTATTTATATTTTTATTATTTAATATAACTATAGATTTTGTATGATAAAAGTAATTTCGGTGAAATAAATATGAACATACTAACCACATGATACCTGATTTACCTCGCTGTCTGTTTCAAAGCTGGGCGACAAAACTTACAAAAGACGTGAAAACACGGTAAGGTGCCACTTATCTGGTAACTTTATACGCAAACATTTTCTTGTTGAATGGAATATAAATATAACCCAAAGTTAATTCTTAGTAGTAGCCCGGAGTTTGGAAGTTGGGAGCGTGTATACTCCCGTGCCTCGGAAAGCACGTAAAGCCGTTGGTCATGCGCCTGAACTCTTTCCGGTCGTATCGGATTGCCATCCCATCGGGTTATGAGAGTTATGGAATAGAGAGTGCACCTGTGTTTACGCACACACTTGTGCACTATAATATCTCATGCGCAGTTGGCTAATCTCTCTTGAGATCGAAATCGCTCAAGAGAACCATTATTAGTATTTTGTATTATATAATATTAGCTGGACTATTGAAAGGTAAGTTACAGGCTATTATATAAAGGCCGTTATTTCCAGATGCGATATAAATATCATTGGATTTTCTTTAAGAAAAACCCCATAACTATTTATTAGCCTGACCTGGGAATTGAACCCAGGACCACCGGGTCTGAGAACTTATATCTAGCCACAATATCAACGATTTGGAAATTAATTATCTATATAATATAAAAAGGCATAGTCTATATATAAAATGGTACCTAATGATACCCCCTGTGTTTGTCAAACGATTACTTTATGGTAGCCAATGATTTGCTTTTCAAAATTAAATTTTCCACCATACGTTTACTATTGAAATAATCATAACATATGGAAAGGAAGTGAAGCCTACTGCACACGATTGATTCCATAATCATCCGGATGCACCGGATGTTTAACATCGAACACACTTGGGTGACTAAGAGAAGCGAAATATTACTATATGAAAGTGTTGATGTGACTTTATGAGGTAACTAATCCATCTTACAAGCTGTTTCTCCTATTAATAACGATGGACGACGTCCAATATACTTTTTATTTTTCAAAATAATTTTCATAAACATGAAATATTGTTTTTTTCTTCTATTTACGATCAAGCTTAGAGTTTTTTCGTTACCTCAATCGCTTCTGCATAGCTTCCTCGCGTAACTGCATTCGATTCCTAACCTAACACCGAGGTGAGGTTGCTTCCTACTTATAAAATACATTTGCAACACTAGTACGATATTAGATTTCTAACGGAATTGACATTAGTTATATATAGTTAAAATTTGTAATATTTTTTTCATTTTTAGGTGAACTTAGCAACATTTTCTAGAGCTATACAATCGCAGCAATTCTTACAATTAGATTATAAAACACAATTAATTTAATGAAGAATTATATACTTACACCGATTTTCTTTTTGCAGCGGTGGCCAGAATCGTGCTTCGGGCGCTATTTGTTCCCGAAAACCATTTTTGAACCCAAAGTTTCTGTTCCATTTCGGAAAAGCAATTCCGTTTAAAATACCGTGGCCGTTTATAGATTTGATTCCTAAATTACTTTGATCATTGGGTTCACAAAAATTCAAGAACGCGATAAATAAAACAACTCTAACATTGAGCATTATAACTTATTAACTTCAGTAACAGCTTCGGTTTAAAAAATAAAATAAATGTTGCATTTAATATATAACGTGTTTCGACGGGAAGGGGAACAATGGTGTTAAATTTCTCCTATTATTATATATGAGGACAATACCCACTTGATGATAATTTCTTTGGTCGAATGTTTATCGCACGCATGCGCAGTCAGCAGCTCGGAACGAGGCCTAATTTAGCCTAAATATTATAATAATGTGTCACCAATAAGAGAAAGTTTCAATCTGTTAAATATACATATTTATGTTAATGTGTTTTATTTGTGATGCGATCTTGTATTTGAAAAATGAATTAGCCAAGGGGCAAAGATTTTTTTTTTTATGCAAATACATACATTTATTTGAAAGTGCTAGTAGCCGCGGACTAATGCTCAGGCCGGCACCGGCTCAGGGGCCCCGTTAGCTGAGTGGCCCAGTGGCCTTTGTTACAGGTCAGTAGTGATATCGTAAATACTACTTCAAAATTTCTAAACAATTATCGATATAATGTAACATGAGGATATTTTGTAATAATACACAGGATAGTTTTCAAACGAGAAAAATACATTTTGGACAACAAATGTAAACATTATTTTATGTATATACGTACAAAATTGATTAAAGCATTACATAGTAACATAACTTTCTGCAGCTTAGAAATTCTCGATGAAGATTAGTATTGGTCCTGGTACGGAACCCTCCGATCGCGAGTCCGACTCGCACTTGTCCGGTTTTTTGTTTAAACATGTTTTTTTTATATGTAGATCTATAAATAAGTTGAAATAATAATAATAATATAATTATATATAAATCTATAAATAAGTCTACTTCTATCGAAGAATATTCTAGCTTCTTATAACGACATAGTTTAGCTAATATGTATAGGCACTCGATACGCTCTCAACTCTTTCATTAATAGAAGGGAAGATCTATGGCCTGTTATAGCATATTAACTGGATTTTTTTTTATTCAACGTCATGATCAAGGGATAACGAAATCAGCTTCTACTTATATGAAAGACTTTTTTTCCATCATTTTCCTCCCCTAGGTTATTTACCAATAGGTTATCTGTATAATACATACGAGAATGGAAAAATGTTGAACTTTTTGATATACTAATATTATAAAAGATACCTCTTTAGATTAAATTTGATTTTTTGTACGTTTGCTTGTAACCTTGTAGAGCCAATTTATATGGGTGATGGTTACCATATACCATCATCAATATAATTTAAGAAAAAACGAAACTTTTTCAATCGGTTTGCCACATAATGCGGGATTAATGTACAATGAGATCACACACAGAAGCCGTATACAGAAATCTAAGAGACCTAAGAAGCTCCGGCAAAATTATGGGAGTGTTTGTCGATTTTTGTCGAAAACTTCCTGTAATTAATTACTTTTCAAATAAATGATGCTTACGTATTTAATATCTACTAAGACAAATAATAATAGTTCAATTTTTAAGAAGTCGGGGCCGCTAGTCCTGTATATACATATAAACGTATTACGCGTCAGCCTTCGCCTTTTATTATTAACTAGAACATTATATGCGACTTCGTCCGCGAAATTTAAAAATTATAATTTAACGTAAATTAGTTTGTTAATAGAATAAGCGTAGAACAGTTACAGTTTGTTCAAACTGTGATATTTTTCTAAACCAAGAGTCCGATCCGAATAATTTAAAATGGCATTTAGACGTGCATAATCAACCTTAACTATCAAACCATTTAAATGGATAACTATTATTATCATGATACCAATACCACCACTATTCCATTCCACCCGTATTTGAACTTAATTATTTAAACAAAAACTGTAATTGTGGCTTAACTATAATAGTTAGGCATATACCATTGTGGACTTTTTTGTGAGCAATTATAAGTTCTATTAATACATAGAATACTATTTTATATATCGTCAATAGTTTTCACAGTGCACGCAAAATAATGACTCTTTTAGGCAAAATTTTGATACCTTGCGTTGCATTGTTGTATTTTAGGTATTGATCTCTAATTTCTTTGTAAATATAATATAGCTTATATTACTCGGGAAAAATGTAGCTTTCTAATGGTGTAAGAATTTTTAAAATCGGTTGAATATTTTTTGAGTCATATCGTAATAAACAAACAAACAAAAAATCAAATCTTTCCTTTTCATAATATTGGTATAGATATAGATTCATATATTATATAGACACTCTCAAAGAAAAGCTTGTCAGCTTAAGTACATAAAGACACACTTCTTAATAACTTACTTTAGTAAACACAGTTGCTAAATTTAAAGAAATTGTGAACGAAAGCTTGTGTGCTAAAGGAATTTATGGATTAAATAGCACACCTTGGGAATGGGCCGATCGCCTGGCTATTTCTTTTTTTTTTTGTAAATTATACGTGATATATATGGCTAAAGTGTTTTTCGTCGGTTCTTTTTAGGTATTTCTTCTGGGTGTTTCTTATCTTCCGGTGGTAGTTTCTAGTTTGACAATAAGAAACTGTAATGTTTCAATATTTGATAAAGTATTTAGATTTTGACAAATAAGTACAAAATTGCAAAAAATATTGAATTACTCCAGATTTAATTGTTCTATGTTACATAATCTGTGCGATGGGTAGGAATTAAAAAACATGTTGACATCAATCCTTATTTAATATAAGCCCATAAAATAATTTTTGGTTTACAGAATATTAATAATCGTAAGTTTATATTAAGAATATTATTAAGAGAAGTAATTAAAAAGTTTAAGAAAACAAAACAATGTCATAAAGGTAAATTTTATTACATTTTGTATATCAATAATGACATTTATCTATTTATATGTAGCAGTTTTTGATTTAAATTACTCTTTTACAATACGTTTCTGTATATTTATAATATATAAAGCTGTATATATACTTTTCCCAAAAATTGTATATTTATTTTGGCCAATTTATGCCGTAACTGAAATGTCCATATAAATCCTCTGGTGTTAATGGCTTATTGAAATTATCCTATTCTTCTAAAAGAGCTTACAAGTTTTTTTAAACCATCTCTTCGTGACTTTTGCATAAGTTATAGAGAACAATTAGGTACATAAATTTATATAGTAAATACACTAACCTACAAACTAACTTATACTTTAAACATCAATTTATTAAGGAATATTATTTATCGCTACCTACAAATTTCATATAGTGATAAAACTAATAAATATTCAACATAATATTATATATTATAAGGGTCAATTATGGGTCGGACTCGCATTACGTACAATTCTGCTTCTCGTTGGAATCGATACACCTAAGATTTTTGTTTCAATTTTAGTGTATTTTAGGAGTTAGATATTCACTTGATACACTTAATGCGTTTAGTTTCAATAACTAAGGGGTAACAAATTCTTTTTGTCCAGAAGTTTCAACACGAAAATACGCTGAATCAGATGGAAGCACAAAAAAAACGAGAGTTATCCTAAACGATTCCGAGTTTTCAATAGATGTAAGTAAAAAAAAAAATTTAAGTCGTAATGTCGTCTATCCCATAGCTGAACAAAAAGGATTTCCCTTTTGCTTACTATAATTTCTTGGGTATTATTTCCATCACACGCGTGTACTGTTTAATTTTATTAAAACGGTGACAACTACGATTATTGTTTTAAAAGCATGTCGAGGAAAGTGTAACTTATAAATAAGTTACTTATATATAAATATTCTTCATAATTTCTAGTAAAAAATTCTATTTAAAAATCTGGAAAAACGAGCTAAAAGTTATGTATATATATCGTAGCTCATATATTTCCTTTTTTTTTTAAACCGTTCACTCCAAAAATACTTTCATCTTTGCAAAGACACCAAAAATAGATATGATCTTATCTTTATATTTAATTAATTAATAATAATTGTAGCCATCAAACATTCAACGTGTCTAGCGCGAGTTGTTTTACTTATTCGATAGCGTTGATATTAATTACGATTTGTATGGAATTGTTATTCTACACTATACGGCGGTGTTTTCATTCCATACAAACGCAGTTGACGTCAACGATATCGAATAAGTAAAAAAACTCGCAACAAGAACGCAGAATTCTTCTAAATTATCAAATGATTTCTAAGTTTCTATTACAATAATCGTAGCGTTGTAGGAGGATTACTTTGTATGTATTATTCTATCTGTACAATTATTATAAATGTTGCAGAATTATTTTATAGCCTATATAACTTTGTAGTGAAATTACACATAATATTATAATATAAGAAAATACGTGGTAAATTCTATGACATGATCATAATCTTAATTTAAATAAAAATAATCATTAGTCAATAGAAATAGACACATTTTGTTGAGTTTTAAGTGACATAAGTATTCTAATCGCAACAATATTGAAATTAATTTGATATTGAACTGTTCGCTAAAACTGTATTGTACTTGAAATTAAATCATACATTCGATTCGTAATAAACCTGACAAGTAAAATTAATTGAAATTAGTTCTTCTTATATATATCTTATGTATCGTTCTTACGTGACTTTATATAGAAACGATTAATAGTTAAAAATTATAAGGGTTTGGTGTTAGCCATTGAAAAGGGAGGATCCTCCGACCAGACCGGGTGTTAGTCTGGTGGGCTACCCGCCCGACGGTTGTTGTCGGGTTCTTGTATATATGTTCAATCGCTCGGATAACTTTAATATCGCGATGTAGGATACGTCAGTTTTTTAGTTTTCGTATGTGGCGAGATAGATGTCGCTACATCACTCCCCTCCGAGACCGGAGGTCGATAGCAGGTTGAGTCGTCCATATGTCTTGTGATGTTTGCCGGGCCAGTGGAATGTTCCAGTGAGTCGGAACCAGATGCCGCATAGTTCACGGTGAGTCGGAACTGTCTGCGGTGATGCCCCAGTGAGTCGGGGTGACGCTGCAAATGCTCCAGTGAGTCGGAGTGGTGCAGTGCTGCGTAGTGGCTGGCTGCTGCGTCGACCAGGAGAGAAGTGCGTCTCTGCTTGCTGATCGGTCGAAGTGCAGTGTGCTGTGCCAAGGTCGCTGAGAAGACTGTGGGTGATGACCAGGAATGCGCGTCCGCTGCATGCTGGTGGTCAGGATACCCGTAGTAGTCGTGGATGCTGGCTGGCTGTATAACTCGCTGCTCGAAAGCTTGAGGAAGTGATGATGACGTCATGATGACGTAGTTTTTTGCGAAGGCTGCGCTGACGTTCATGCTCGGGGTCACCAGTTTGGTGTTGGCCATTGAAAAGGGAGGATCCTCCGACCAGACGGGTGTTAGTCTGGCGGGCTACCACCCGACGGTTGTTGTCGGGTTCTTGTACATATGTTCAATCGCTCGGATAACTTTAATATCGCGATGTAGGATACGTCAGTTTTTTAGTTTTCGTATGTGGCGAGATAGATGTCGCTACAAGGGGATTAATTAATATTTTAGTGTAGAATTTTCATCTGTTTCATTTTGAAATTACAATTTTTTTTTTAATAATTTAACTTTATAATCAAAATATGTATATAATTCCGTATGTAAAACTAATTTAAATCAAATTAAGAATTAATTCGAGTTTCAAATGAATTAATAAAATTTAAAGTCGATTCATATTTATACCGCCAAGTATCGATTTTTTTTTATCAGAAGTTTATTTTTGTAAATAGTAATTCACAAAGAGAAAACTTAATAATAATATATTTTCATAATGTAACTAATAAAAAGAAAATTATATTTTGTGACATAATATAAACGTTTAATAATTTACCATATTTTTACCATTACTACGTAATGTAGAGATTATAACTTATAGACTTAATTGTCTAAATATTAAGTATAATATAGATTTAAAAATAACCTAATGATGTTAATTGATTATTTAACTTACACTACAACAGAGTAACAGTACAAATCAGTTGCACTGAAAATCAAATATGAACCGATATGAATCAATCGATTGTAAATTATTTTAGATAACAAGTCTGGAAATTTCAATAACGACTCTGTTTTCTTTTACAATTTCTAAACTCAATTTATTTCGTTAGATTAAGATATTTGCTATTATTTTTATTTCTATGCATTAGAAAGAGATAGCATATCTGTAGTCGTATTAAATGAGCTTAGATATCGTGTTGAACAAGATCCCAAATTATCGTTTTAACCAAATAATACGTTCGTCTAATACGTTTCCGTATTATTTCCCGTTAAAAGATTAACCTCCTCTGTTGAAGGACGACGCCGAGCGCAGTTTCTTGCGGATACGAGGCGAGCTCCAGCGTGGAACGACGCGAGTTTCCGTCGTGGAAACGCCCTCATCAACGTCATCCGCCTCGGTCTTTATTTCCATTTTCTGTAATTAAGTACAAGCTGACTATAAGCATATTAGAAGAACAAACAAAATTCTTACATACGATACATTAGCAGCTATTTCAATCAACATCTAAGTTTGGCAAAAGCGGAAGTTCTACCGGAATATTGAGCACTTTAACTGCGAACGATTGTCACGTGTTATATAATTATAATATATACATTTTATATGCCGGTTGAAATTTAAATTAAGCTTCTATGATTATATAAATGTTGGTTTTCTTTTGATATTAATTAATTTGTTCATTATAGTAAAAATTATAAAATTTATTCACTTTTCACTAAGCGATAATTATTAAGTTAAATTGTGCATATTTAACACATAGCTTAAAAGTTCAAGTAAAATAATTTAACCTGTACAATTAGCCGCAACAGAGTGTATTGCTGATCGATAGATTTTGACATCTCTCGGAGTCGACGCTTTTGCTTATCCAGCTCAGCCGCTATATAATCCTCACTGTTCTCCAAAACCAGATCAAGGCCATTACCTTAAATTTGACAAAAAATAATCCAAAATAATAATATTGGGACATAATGTTACACCATGGCACAATGTTTTCAATGTGGCGCCTTAAAAAGAAAAAGGTCACTTAGATAATTTTACGTATCTGTTATTTATTACATACCTTCATCAGAAAATGGGTTGCAGAACCATTTGCGCAAGATAAAATCAACGAATCCAAGCTTACATTTCTTATTATTGGGATATTCAATGAGTTCGTCCTTGTCCACTCTGTCGAGGCATAGCTTGGGCAACTTCCTTTCCAGTTCAGTATGCAGGACCACCTTTAATAGTTATAAGCTTACAACAATATACCAATAATAATTATAATTATTTTTTTATAGTTATCAGAATATAAAATCTATATTGAACATTATTTAATTTAAAAATAACACACATTGAATTGGATATATGTATGTATTTCATGTTTTAGGTTTTCGTGTTATTGATCAAAATTTATTTGTCTTGGCAGATCACCAGGTATACATGGTGCTGTTTTCAAGTACAATTGTAATAAATAAAATTCATTCTTTAAAATTTTCAAAACTTATTATTCTTACTTGCATAGCCAGGCGTTTCAGTTGAGCGTTGCGTCGGACACTCTCGATATCACCAACAGCCAGACCGATGAGGAGGTTCATCAGAAGGATCGGCATGAATACCATGAACAGCACGAGTATGAAAAATGTTGGTAGCGGGAACGGTAGGTCGGTTTCGCTTTCAGATTTGTAATATGGTTGTACATATGTTCCAACGAAGTCTAATTCCCCGAGCATCATAGCGAATGTTCGGATCAAAGACATTGGGATTGTGCTAAATGACAAGTGCTGGCCCTGAAAAGAAAATACGTTAAATATTATTTCATTTAATCAAAACATAATAAATATTTCGTCATAGAAATAAATTTACTTCGCATGCATAGCACAATAATACTTTCGCTCAGAGCATATTAAAAAGAGTTTTAAACGATTAAAGTATTTAATAATGGTAAGAATTTATTTTCATGACGTCATGAAGCACAGATATCTAATACATACAACAAAGTTACAATAAAGAAAACGCAAACTATTGAATACTACATGCCTAATTTTTTTCTAACATCGACTTGAATCTCTCCATATAATTCATCCATTAATAATAAAGGAATACAGAAATACAATTATAATAATCTCAGGGATTTAATTAACTTATTATTGTGTCATAGTAGTTAAAAAAATATCATTATACTAAGAGGTTATATGGAAAGATTTTTTTTTTACAATATTTACCCACATTATGTGTCCTATACGTAAAGATGCAAATCTCGAAGTAATCTTTGCGTAAAAACATCATACGTCAAGTTTTATTTAGTCACTCTTGTTTAAAACAAAGCTGAGACGAGATTTGCTTTTTTATCAATAGGACAATAATGTTAGACGTCGTCCAGCAGCTTTTAATAAATACCATTTGGCCATCACCCACTTTTGATAGCAGTACGTGGAAAGCTAGCCCAAAAGCCATTATGAGAATCGAAAACACCATCAAGACTTTTATGAGGGTTTGCAAAATCTCAAGGAACATCACTACGTATATTCCGACTTGATCGAAACGTTGAAGAAGAAGTAGAAGATGAAACCAGGACAAAAATATTGTTATTGACGCTGCTGATAGCTGTAAAGAGAAACCATATTATCTATTAAATATCTTATAATTTTTATTATTACAATTTATGATAACATAATTTTTACTAACCTGCAGATCTCCGTAAATTGGATATATCGTTGGTAATACCGTTAGCGTGGAGCTAACATATAAAGTCCATGAAACAAAATTTGAAGGGTCCACAATATAGTGCAGTTTCTGCTCTTTCATGTTGCACAATTCACGTATAAGACACATGAAGTTGTAGAAAAGAACGGCAAATGTGCTTGCGTAGATAGCGATCATAGTTTCGAAATCTGTTGAAATAACTTAAATGAGATGAATATAATTATGTAAATCCAAGGAATTTGAGCAGTGAGTGGAATAGGCTCCAAACCGTATCAAAAAGAAGAGGAAAAATATAAGGTACATTTACAGGTTGGATACTTTGACGTTTTATTTCATTTTGGTGTTTTGTTTAATGGAATAAGTTATATTAAGCCTTTAGTATCCTTACCGTTTTGGTCGGCAGTGTTTGTCGAATTAGTTCCATTGAATCCAGAATCAGTAACAGTAGTTCCATTGAATTTGTTCACATTAATGAGAGGCTTATCCATCAATTTATAAGTGAAGATAGTGACAAAAGTTAGATAAATGCAATAGAAAAGTACGTTTGCGAGATGGAAGTACTTTCCATACGAGTTCCACTTCATCTGAAGGTATTTTTGACTTAAGGGATGAGCTAGCAGTTCCACACGACCATGAGCTACCATAGCCTGAAATTGTACTCGAAGAGCTATAATTTTAGCAATTAAACATTTAACTAAAACCCAAACCTTAAAATTGATTAATTTATATAATATAAACATTGAAGGACACATCACAAATATTAGTAGTGTTAGTGATTCAAGCATGTGAAAATGGACAGTCTACATAACAATTACTTCCTTAAAACCATATAATTTTGCACAATTGGCGTGTAGAGAAATGAAAAATGTGTTGACAACTATTAACTGTACAAAGTAAGTTGAGTTAGCTTTTCAATTAAATTATTCTTTATATTTATAAAGATATCAATAGTGCGAAGTGCCATTGTGCAATAGCGTTACTCCACTCACGTTGATCACACTCAACGGTTCAGGACGAAAGTTTGGGTCGTTTCGCGCCTGTCTCAGCGCTTCTATTTCATGCTTCGTATGTTGGTAGAATCGGAATGAGTACTTAATCTGTGACGAAGTAAAATATTGTCTGTAATTATTTACTCTATACATTGATCTAAACTTACATTCAGAGCTGCTAAAGGAATATTCTGGGATTTCAGGGAACTGTCAGGCTTTCTGTTGTTATCGTCATCTGTTTTTGTTTTAGGGCAAAACACTCCAAAGTTGTATTTGATCTAAATATGTAAATTGATTTTAGTATTTAGTTGCTTATAAAAATATTATTACTAAATCACACAAGTCACCTATGTATGAAAATTTATGATTTAATATTTCTGGATGACTTAAAATCAGTAGATTGCATTCTGTTCTGATGAACCTTATGTCTTATATATAATATATTTGTTTATTATAAAATAAGCTTAAGATTTTACGTAGAAGCTCTTCGAGTCCTTCTTGCAGTTTGCTTTTGTAATACAATTGTCCTGCACGGCCTCAAACACGGTTGGCATGCCAGCGATGAGAGCGAGTGTAACGCAAGGGTATCGGTCGGAACGTAGGGCCATTACTTCGTTTGCCCTAGAAATATCAAATGTAAATTAAAACAAAAAATAAAGCAATTTAATTAGATTCGCTTAAATTATGGAATTTCTAATATTCCTATTTATACCTCTTATTAAGTTGGTTTCAAATTAAGGAAGAGGGATTTGGGTTTTTGGCGTAGCTCAGTCAGTATCGAACCTGCGACTTTTACATCTACCAGTAACCATTACGTTGTTGACGGTGATATGTATGGAAATTTAAAAAAATCAATTCATAAAAATATTATGTAGAAACAGACGAAATGAGAACTTTCCACTTTATTGAAGTTAAAAATCAAAAGCACAATCTTAATACTTGAAATTAAAGTAAAAAAGGGCTCTAGTTTTGAACTTATCAAAAATACGCTAACAAATATTGTCTATATACTTATTTTTATCTAACCTTTGCTCATGGGTTACCATAGCGAGAGCTGCGTCAGGGAATTTATAATAGATGGCGTAGTCGATAGCGCTCAAGTCTAGGTTATTGTAACTCAGACGACATCCCATAGATAGCAGTAATGCTATGGAGTTTGGTTTGTTTTCCATTGTAGCCAAATGAAGAGGAGAATTCTAAAAGAAATGTCAAAGTCATAATTGTTCTCAAACTTAATACTATACTATAGTATGAAACACTCCAACTCTTTAAAAAATGTAAATAGATTTTTTTTTCAGTAGAAAAGACAATCATGATTTTTAAATCTTCATGTTAAATAACGAAACTAACTCCATCCTTATCCAACTGATCGAGTAAGTGTGAGTGAACAGAATGTAAAAGTTCTATTGTCTGCGTATATCCAAACATAGCCGCTAGATGGAGCGGGTTGCGGCCGCTGTGATCTCTGTGCAACAGTGCTCCACGGTTGAGAAGAAGATGCACGACCCTCGTATGACCCTCACGAGAGGCGATGTGCAGTGGAGTAAGACCTTCACCGTCACTCTCATTAATAACAAAAGTTCCTTTATCTGAATCGAGCAACTGACGCACGGTATTGTATCGTCCGTATCTGTAATTGAAAATGCATTTGCCTTATAGCTATCCTGGATGTTTATTATATGAATAAAGTTTAAATGAAATATTTTGTAAAGTTTAAATAAAGTAGAATTTGGAAATACCCTTTTTAAGTTAAATGTATTAGGAAATTCTTGAAAAATAATGATAAATTATTAAGATTTTTACCTGGCAGCAAAATGTAATGGGCTCTCGTTGTTGTTGTTCTTCAGGTTAACACAAGCGCCGAGTGATATAAGATTTTGTAAGGACCGTATGTGTCCTGCACGACTAGCGTAGTGTAGAGGCGAACAGCCGGTGTTATCTTTCTCGTTAAGAAGCTTTATTAGGCTATTTTCGCAACGATTCTACGGAATAATTTATTAACTTTGGATTGATGATAGGAAAAATCCCTTACTTTACAAACTCAAATATCGTCTCAATAATCGACCTGAGGTTTTGTCCCTGCATAATTTTTTTTAATGCAAAAGTCTATGAACCCCTTCAAAATTTTAAGTCTATCTGTTTTATGAATATATTGATATAACGTTAACATTAAAAATTGTTGTAGTAACAAATATTTGTTATAAAAAAATGTGGCATATGGCACGCACTGTTGAAATTGATAGTTATGAAAAGGAATTATAATTAAAGAAATTCAATAAATAAACATAGATTAAAATATATAAAAATAGTATACCGATAATAAAATCAATATGTTTTCCTTATAATTATATATAATAAACAAAGTTACACATAAATATAAATATAATGGGAATAGAAGTTGCGGCGGAGATGCACATTTGCCGTTACTGCATACGAGTCGGTCTTAACCCAGAGGCGCGCCAATACATGTAACATTTAAAAAGAAGGGAACATTCTATATGTCACAGAAACGAAAGAAAAATATAAACGGTCGAATTTCGAATACAGCAGATAGTTGTTTATACATGTCCGTGCTTCACAAGTATATAGTAAGTATTTGCATTAACATGAAATTGAACCTGTACTCTGAGTTTAGTTCAGTACGAGCTTCATAGTAAAGTCAATTCCTTTGGGTAGTCTTCTATACATATACTAACAGCGATTACGTAAATCCGTAGCGTGAACTCAGCTGAACTAAAACAACTTTGACTTTTTATAATTTCTTCCTCGACTTTTAAATCGAAAGAACTAGCAGATTTCTTTATTTTGCTAGACGTGTGAATTACAAGAAGAAAAAAATATCACATTTTATCATCGAGTAACTTCAATTACGTAAGTGAACGCTGATATTGAAAAAAAAAGAGTTAGTTGAAAAACTAATATAAAATAATAAAATATTTACATAATGTGTAAAATTATTTAGAGGAAATTTAATGTAATACTAAGATGGATAAATTTGACTGTTAATAATCGTCAAAGCGGTGGTGTAATACATTAATCTAGTTTGACATAAATTGAAAAAAAAAAGAATTAGGCATGCAAAGTTTTCTTTTAAATCTTGATGGATTAGGATTCAATTCGAATATAATAAGCAAGAAACAGACTTGATTATCTTACTATAAACTACCCACAACTTAAAAGTAGATTATCTATTGCTGGCACAATAACTAAATAATAAATATAATTTATAATAAACATGTTCATACAAAATTTGACTAATTAATAGATAGGTAATCATACTATAGTATACTAGCTGTGCACCGCGGCTTTACCCGCATATAATTAATAAAAATATAATAAATTATTTTATGACTATAGTAATAAATAACGATTTGAAATTAATTTTCATAAGATACCGTGGGGTTTACCGATCTTATATAGGGTTTTCCAATAGGGACGCTTGAACTTTGACAGCTGATTGCGGCCATGTTGTTTGAGTGACAGCTGTCAAATGCAGTGTGTTATATTCATTCCGTCCTCCCAAACCACCATGGCAGGTTACAGTGTCGAGCAGCACGTGCAAATCATAAAATTGTTTTATGAAAATGGGTCTTCAGTTCGAGCAACGTTCCGCGCACTTCGCCCGTTTTACGGTCGCGATGATCGTCCTGCCGAGTCGACTATCCGTCGATTGGTGGACAAATTCGAGTCAACTGGATCAGTTAACAATCAGCCGGTTCCCGTGCGTCAACGTAACGCGAGATCTGCCGAGAATATCGCCGCTGTGCGCGACAGTGTCCTCGAAAACCCGCGGCAGTCAATTCCGCGTCGCGCACAGGAACTCGGCCTTTCGCAGACGACAACTTGGCGAATTTTGCGTTGTGACTTGAGCCTGCACCCGTACAAGATCCAGCTGACCCAAGAGCTCAAGGTTAATGACCATAGACAGCGCCGTGTGTTCGCTGACTGGGCATTAGAGCAGTTGGAAGTTGACGCCGATTTTGGCAAAAAAATCATCTTCAGCGACGAGGCGCATTTTTGGATGAATGGCTATGTCAACAAGCAAAATTGCCGTATTTGGGACGAGACCAATCCACACGAGGTTCACCAAGTGGCAATGCACCCGCAGAAAGTGACTGTTTGGTGCGGATTTTGGGCCGGAGGCGTGATTGGTCCGTATTTTTTCGAAAACGATAATGGTGTGGCCGTCACCGTCAATGGTGAGCGATACCGGTCGATGATAACCAACTTCTTTTGGCCTGAAATCGAGAATATGGATCTGAACAACATGTGGTTTCAACAGGACGGCGCTACGTGCCACACAGCACACGCTACGATGGAAGTTCTGCGCGATCAAGCGCCCTTAATGGAAAATCCTATATATCCTATATAGCCTTACATTTGCTCCATCACATGTTCTTTGTGTGTACCAATTTTCATCAAGATTGCTCAAGCCGTTCTTGAGTTATAAGAAGACAGACAGACAGACAAAAATGAATACAATAGTATAATGTGAATCACTGCATCATAAAACGATTATTTATCACAAAATTTGGTGAAAAAATAATGTACAGACAGAACCCATAGATTTATGTAGTAGTATATATATATATTTAAACTGTATAATTGGCGTGTTTGCACGTTAGACATGTTTACATAAAAAAGAGATGCTAAATAAGTTATAGATCACATTTTTAAGATTTTAGTGTATCTGTTATTCTGCTCTGTCATCAAATATTTGGCTATACGTAAAAAAACTAGAAAAATATTAAAATTCAATTTGCTCGAATGTATTTTTGACTTCAAATATTATTGTGTTTTTTTAAACAAAAAAAAAATGTTTCTTGCTGTACAGCACAACACGAGGCGTTACATACAACTGAAATCGATGGCACCATAAATGCTGGATTTAAAACCTAATTAATGTTAAATTATTTACATTAAGGTATTGTTCAAGTTTATTAGGATCATTTTATTATATTTCATTATTAGTTTTCCGCGACTTTGTCTGGGTCTGGAGCCACCTCTCTGGCTTGTGTTAGATACGTGCTATATAATATGACGAGATCATGTCTACGCAGAGCAATAGGAACCAAGTACGAAAAAGACTGATCATCGACAATTTTCACCGCTCTACGTTGAATGCTGTCAAATGGAAGAAGCTGGTACTGGGGAGTTTTCACCTAGAGATGAGAGCGATACTCAATCTGGTCTCGATTTTGAGCCTTGTAAAGTTGACGTGAAGTACTTACTATCTTGGCTTTTTAAGTACATCCAAACTTTTCTGAAGCCAATTTGGCTTTATCTTCCCATTGCCTGCGAAACTGAAGGCCTCTTGAAATGGCGACGAAAGTAGAATTACGAAGTATTACGATACTATTCTCAAAATGGGGATATGCAACAACAGGTGTGTTTGCCGGCCTTTAAGGAATAAGTACACTATTTTCTTGAAGGTTGCTATGTCATATCGGTACGGAAAATTCGCCGGCGAAAGCTGGTTCCACAAAGTGGTTGTGCGAGGCAGGAAATGCCTTAAAAATCGTGATGTTGTGGATTTCCAGACATCGAGGTGATGAGGACAAATTACATTATTTTTTAACGTTTAATTTTTTATGTGTATATTGGCGCAACGTTTGCCGACTTATCGGTTGTATGGGCAAAAAAGAGTATGACGGCATAAGAGTGGGTACGACACAATCTCTCTGCCGTAGCCCTAAAATCCCATTATCTATATCCCTTGTGTGTTCGCGCGTATACTATATACTTCGTTCCGTATATATATATAAATATATATTATTAGGTGTAATAATAAGAAAAATATATTTATTTTATTCAAGAAACTCTATGATTTTATTATATTCCTTCGTATTTATTGTTATTTTTCTCGAATTAAATATTTATTCAATAACCATCACAGCACATATATATATATATTTTTTATATTTGCATTTTTTATAAACCTCGTATTGCGAATGTTATGCAATATGTAAGCTATTCCTTCTTACCTTGCAAGTAGCCGCAAAATCCTCCAAGCGTCCTCCATTCATCACGACTAGATGTAGAACATTACGATTGTTTACATCCTTAAGTTCAACATCAGCTCCAAGACGGATCTAAAAGATTATTTATCGATATTTTTTACAACTAATTCTAAAAATGAATGGTCTTAATTGAATTGTAAAATAGGCAACGTATGTGAGATTCAATCGGAAAACAGTAGTACAAAAAAATTGTTTTGTTGCTTAACACTACATATGATATTAACAAATAACAAGAAAAAGTACCAAAACGTGTACTGTCCTCCATCCACCTCTTGAAGCAGCTAGAAGTAATGGAGATCTCCTTTCTTTATCTAAAGGATTTAAATCCGAACCCTGAGCGACCAGGAAGCTAACAATTTCGGGGTGGTCGAACATAGCGGCGCAGTGAAGCGGTGTCATCTTCTGTACGTCGCATGATTTCAGACAAGCTTCCTTTTCTTCTGGTTGTATACGAAACATTAGCTCGATTATTTCGAGAGCCCCCTGAAAGTAACTTACCCAATATTATATTTGTCGCGTCGAGTTTGTCGGTTTAATCTATAATAATATTAAAAAATACGAAAGTCCATATTTTACGCTATCATGGTTAAACTACTAAAGCGATTTTTATGCAATTTGGTATGAAGCAAGCTTTCAATTCATGGAAAGACATAAGCTACTTCTTAACACGCGGTCGAAATGTAATTAATTATATTAATTGGTTTTTTATAGTGACAACCTCTAACGATAAAACATATTTTTTGTATATTTAATATATGAAAATACTCTCTGCCTAGTTCCAAACAATGTAAAAGGTAATGTAAACAAAGTTGAAGTTAATGAAGTATCTTTTTTTTAAACTACCTGCGCACACGCAAGATGGATTGGTGTGGATAAATCATATTGTTGGGTAGATATCTTCGCGCCAGATTTCAAACATAATTCAACAGCCCTTATGTCTCCTCCGTGTACAGCCGAATGCAAGGGAACATTCCCTTCATTGTCGTACAGGGAAATCATTTGTTCTCTTGTACACCCCTTAGATTCCCCCCATTGCAGAAATATTTCCATAGTTCGAGACGAAGCGTTTTTCGCTGCTTCGTGTATTGGGTAGTAACCATTGTTACACGGACGTTTACATTCTGCCTCGAGTTCAGTGATCTGATAGATAGTATTATAATTGTTAAAATCTTTCACTTAAACATTTAATTAAACTATTTTATGACGAATATACAAGTTACAAGAATATTTATACATTTACATAATAATAATTATGCATAGAAATAATATCATAGGATATTTTACGTATATGAGGAGTTAAGGATTAAAATATTTACCAAAATCCTAGCGCATACATCATGATCATGTATGGCTGCAACGTGTAATGCAGTACGGCCATGCTCGCCGCCGAGGTCAACATTAAACGCCGACTTGTATTTAACAATCAGTTGCAAAACTGCCACCTGAAGTATGTTTTGTTACAACAATAACTAATAAAGACATATCGCACTTATAGTCTGGATGTGATTTAACCTTATAGGTAGTGCACGTTACTCATTTTGTTTATTCAATTTTCGAATTTAATAGTAACGTGAGTTTGCCGATCGTACCCCTGCCGAGCGGACTGAGCGTGTCTCGGTTCCAAAAGGATTATAGTCAAAATCATTATTGGTTATCGAAAAGTATCAGGTGAAGAAAAATGTTTTTGAACACGTTGATACTGATAGACATCTTAAAAAATAAATTCGACAGGACAGGGCGTGAAAGTGGAAAGAATTAAATTTCGATTAATTAAAATTTTTAATATAATATCTACAATCCATGTTGAACATTTATTTGATTTTAGTTATGTACCAAGCAATTGACCGACCTTCAATATGTGTCTAATAACGAAATTAATGGCACATGACAGAACTAAAGTTAACTCAAGCGTTCCTCTGTTATCTCAATAGCCTTATGAGAGCGCATTCACTAAATCTTTCTTAATATTCTTTCATTCTTAATCAACTTATTTATATACATATCGCATATATTTGTTATAAAAAAAGAATAAAACAATTTAGTACCATAACTCTTAAATACATCATTTTTGTCTTAGAATCATAAGATCACCTGACATCAAAATAACCACTAATCTTTGATAAAAGTAATAATATGTCATAGAGTCACACAATTCATATCAATATAATATATATAAGCGAAATACCACCATCACGAGATCTCCTAAACTATGCACCCGATTGATTTGTTTGTCACAATTACTCCTTCCCCGACGTAAACGCTCACTAAGAACGGATTTTACGCAAACCCTATCAAAGTATATTTTTCTTCTTAGCTACCATGCGAAGCCTGGACGATTGGCTAGTATTTATTATAAAATAAATAATAATTATTATATTATTGCTTACCTTATTTAGTTCAGTTGCAAGATGTAGAGGTGCCTGTGATTTTTGATTCAAGATGCTCGTGTCGACTTTACTAAAATATATAACACAGGTTAGATACCAGACTCGAATAATCCACCAATACTCCCTGGAACAGCGTTTTGGATAAGATCCGTAATTGACCTGCTGTATCTCATAAATACTATTTCTATTATGAAACTAATAACTGGACCCCAACTTTTATGTTATGCCATAGACCAGTAGGACGTTTAAAGGCTGTGCATTTTTAATTTTTTTTAAACTATTATTTCTTAATGTTGAATAATGTTTAGTATTAAAACTACCCTAAGTGTATTTTTGAAGTGAAACTTCTATATAGACTCCGGTATTAGGATTTTTCTGTCACGAAAAAGCGTTACGGCTGCGTGGAGGGAGCTAGACGATATATCGCGTGGTGAGAGGCGGCCTATATTATTTAAGCTCCGAATTAGTTAATAGATGGCACATTACAGATATAAATAACTTAGTTTTTTTTTTTAAATCTGTTTTAAAAAATAGTTGAAATAAAAAAATAACAATAATAAAGTTTCACTTCTACTATGTATCCCAGCACACATTTCAATTTTGTTTTGTATTATATCTTTATTTTAAGATCCTTTCATGTTACGCGCACAACTGGAATCTGTGGAATACTAATTTATTGTTTAACTTTGTTCATTTCTAGAACAACTATTGTAGTTGTGAATTTCTTCTTATTATAATAAATAAAATGTCAATTTCAAAAATTAATAATATTAATATTAATATTTTATAAATACCTACATTATTGTAAAATATCATAATATTCTTGAGAATAATACAAAAAGGGAAACGAAAAAATTGTTTTACCTTCAAGGGCAACAACGTTCGTAAATTTCAAAAGGGCACCGCTGAATTATATTAGTCATTACTTTAACAAGTTAAATAAGTAAAACTTAAAATTAAAATGAATGTTCCAGGTTTACGAAAACCTATTGCTGGAGTTGTATTTTAAGAGTAACAGGAGTTAAGCATAAATTTCGTTTGATAGGAATTTTGACCACAAAATATTGTTTTAGTGGCGATGAATGTATCTGTCACAAAATAAATGAATAGTGAATGATTGAACCTTATGATCCTCTAGTTATATCACGTAATTACATTATGTACCTATTAATATGATTTGGATAAATTGAACAAATATATGAAATCATAGTTTATTATTATTTCCTATTAGATTGTAAGCAGTAATTATGTCATTTGTGTTATAAATACTTACTGATTTAGCAGGAACTCTATCGCATCCAGAGAACCATTCTCAACGGCAACGTGCAACGGCGTGTTTCCAGCGTTGTCAGTGACATTTAAATCTAATAAAATAAATAAAATAGCTAAATACACTGGACAATGTTTTCAATATTTTAAATTTTAATTTTTTTATTTATATCGTGTTTTTTCAAGCTTTAGGAAAACTGTAAGAATATAATATAATCAGTGTTTGAAATGAACAACCAATTCTGGTAATTAGTTTGTTCATGGCACTTTATCTACATGCTCCGGTGCTGATTGATATGGACTAGTTACTACTCGTATATGTACCGCGCAGGTGTATATAGAGTAATTAAATAACGTCGTAAGACAGATCACTATAAAATTTGTGGATAGACAAATTATAAACTGCCTCACTATAAAAACCGGTGAAGCAGCAACGCAACACTTTAGATAATATATTATAATATGATGCTTGGCGAGTGTTTAGTTAAACACAAAATTTCTCCCTTTCTGTCTTTATTGATTGTAAATTCGACACAAAAAAGCATACAGCACTGTGTAGCTAATCTGTAATTAAGCTGTTCTATCAAACAAGGTAACGCACAATATCATACTCGAGAATATTAAGTAACTGTTATTGAGATTTTTTGTAATATTAAGTCTCGTTGGTCGTGTAGCTAGATTATAAGGCTAGGTCTTGGGTTTAAGTACCTGGCTGGAACAATAAAATGGCACCCCCGATTTTGGAAATTGGCTCTTTTCGGCCGCGGTGGCCACATATCCTCATAATTTAATGAGTAACATACAAATTATATTGATAAGATATTGTTAAATTACTCAGAATAAATAGAAAGATATAAAGAAAAAAGGCCATAAGAAATAACAGTTTTAAATTGTGTTTGCTAGATTACCTACTCAATAATGCGATAAGTTTTAAATTAGTAGTTTTGTTAACGACAGCGGCCGCTAAAGGCGAGCCATGCATAAGTAATGAATAAGCGTTCCAGCCTTACACTGTTTCGCAATTATTTCTGCTAGCACTTAGGCAGAAATTAAAGTCATAACGCATAAAAATACTTTCATTTATACCCCTTAAAATTTTTGCTATTTAAAAAGAAAACATAACTTGAAGTTAAAATAATGTGATGTTAAAAAGCCGTTATTTCTACCAGTAGTAGTAATCCTATTACTAACAACCAACTCAGCTTCGCGGACGAATCCGCGAGCATACCCTAGCTTCGTAATTAGCCGAGAGAAGGAACACCATGGTGGTTTTAGTCGGTAGGAACCCAATATAACCCTCCATAATCTCCGAGATGGGGTATCCATTAGGATTTTCCCACGAAAAAATATAAGTATTGCCGATGGATGGTTTTGGTTTCTTAGAGTGGCAATGTTTAGGGGATCACCCCTAAACATGTGGTCATCAGAACACTTACTTTCATGTGGCCCATATACAGCGCTCCCATATTAAATGATAACAAATAAAAAACTAAATGCAAAAAAAACTAAATGATATGATTAACCGGTGAAATATATAAGAAGTGGGTTAGTTTTGTGGAAATGAACGAAAATATTACTTGATCAATTGTACAACATTACGAAATTATAAAGTTGTTGTAAATAATAATCGCACAAGAAATCGCATTTGTTGTTATAAAATAATTTTATTACTATCTGGATTTTACGAGACGAGTTAACCCAGCACTAGATAGGATAACGATCCCGCAACCTATCCGATCTGTGTCGAGGATACTTGTGAGTAAGAATCCCACATAAACTGGTCCCACCCAAGGTTTCCACTGCGAGAAATGATAACAAAAAAAGGACTGGATAGTTTGAGAAATAGACTTGAAGCGAATGGTCAAGTAGCGCTGAGTTTCCCACGTTCTAAAATTCTGCTTAAAGTTTATCTAGTGTTCGCTGGCGACAGAAAATATCGTTAAGATATTTGCAATTGTCGAATATTGTCGAGCAGTGAGATGAAATAAGATATGAATATTTTAAGGTAAAAAAGGTGAAGAACATTCCCTGACTGTTTTCATTTATTATTTTACTAGAAATATCGACACAACATATATTTTCAAATAATATTAATATTAAGGCAAAATTTGAGTATCGTAAAATTTTTAGACATTGTCAAATAATGCCCGTACAGAACAAAGTTAAGTAGCATATTTTGAAAGAGCAATTCTTCAATACGGTATTTAGAATACCGTTCCGCATTATTTAAAACCCCGCTTATAAATAGCTTAGACAATAGAACGAGACGAGAAATTACCAATAAGAATATTAAGTATAAGTTAAAGATGAATTATTTAAAACAATTATAGCGTATATTGTATGTAAACCCATATACGGCAAAGGAATCAAGATAGACATTCGTGGTTTTTGTAGTGTCATAATGTAAATGTTATTTGCTTGTTGACATTGTTAAATAAATAAATGAAATAATTTCCATAGCTTAATTAATTAATTAATTGATCTTTCGTAAATATTTGCACTTATAATTGCATGGAACATTGTCATTGAAATATACAATTACAAAAAGTTCTCATAATCCATTTAGTCCAGTCATTGTATACATTAGAAAATGCAAGTCAACCGAAAAAGCTGATAAATTTGTTTTTTTTTCGATAACTCGGCTCTCCGTCACGATGCCAAAACTGTGCTCATGTACATTTTTATTGCTTTTTGCGTTGTACAATATTTAGGTCCCATGAATTTTTCACCTACTTCACCTACTACTCATCGTACTTTTTCAATATTGGCAAATCAAAACTCATAAGCACTTTCAAGAGCAGCTATGGACATCTGTGCATATATTCAAACAAAAATGTCGATCCGGCGGTGCCGACCGCCATAGGAGAACGATTTCTCATCGCCCTATATGGCAGGAACAACCAGGAGAACTCTATAAAAGTTTTACAATTGAACCGCTTCTCTACATCGGTGAATAAACATCAATTGGATCTCCCCTCAATAATCCAAATCTCAATAAAAGCGGAGCACGCCAGCGTATACTCCGCACAGATCATCAGGTACAAACCTGACTCGGGATTTATCAGGATTCCCAGAAATGGGGGTGGAGATTAAGAAGTCATAAATTTGGTCAAATTTTTAACACTGTAAACCCGCCCTACGTGAGCTTTTAAAGCTCATAATTGTCATGGGCAAACATGCAACAACGTCGCCAAAATCGAGATCCTGTTGCATGAGGATGATGAGGATGATGAGGATGAATTTAACGCCTGAAAATATGAATCAGGTCCTGTGTTTTAAGAATCACAACAAGTCGATGAGTTCTTCCAGGATGACTGCGAACCGGGACCAACGAACCGAAGAAAAATATAAATATTCATAAGATCCTTTATATACATTTTCTACATATATCAACGTAATAAATGTATACATTCATAACTTCGATTCAATGCATCGAAACTTCGAGCGTATTTACCGACTTTGCGGCGCGCTACGAGTCGTAATTTTTGTATTAAAAAAAATATAAAAAACACATCGATCTCTCGATTTGTTGTTCGAACAACTTTAGATGAAAATATTATTATTGTATAACGTAAAAAAGCAACAAAAAGTATATAAGCATGATGACAGCGAAAGCTCATGAAAAATCTAAAACTTGAAGTTAAGCTTTTTTGTGCTCCTGCTACAACATATCCCAAAATGATATTTTTCGGTTCACTTAGGCATATAAATGCCTTTATTTAATGACTGGACATTTCCATACGTGGACGTAATCCGAACAAGCAACAAGCGAGAAAAAAATAATAAATCCGCTAAGTAGAATATTCAGAATATTTTATTATTAAGTACTTCATTTGTAGTTTGGTTATTCGTATATTATAACAAACAGAACTATATCAAACGGAGTTTCATAAATTTAGTAAATACTACAAATAACATTATAATATATAACTCACCACCACCGTGCTGAACGATGAATTGTAGTATATTTATATTATTTCTAGCGGCGGCTTGATGAGCCGCGGTACGCCCACGCGTGTCACATACTGACAGCCGAGAAGGTTCCGTCACATATAAACGCTTGAAATCTTCCACATTTCCGCTCTCAGCCGCCTGAAATAAATATCATTATTAATTCATATGTATATAATGTCGCATAACGATAAAACGTTATGCCTACCTCTAAAATGTTTCAGAATGCGATGCATTGATTGTTCAAATTCAGTGCTGCGTGATTGCTAAATGATAGAGCCAAACCACACCAAATAATAGAGCGTGAACTGTATATATATCGCAGTCAGGAATAATGATTTGCACTAGCCGCCCCCGCCTTCCGACCTGCAAGATGCCTCTTCACGCCTCGTTTGAAGGAACCCAGGTCATAAGAGGATGGGAACACGTGTGCTGGTAAAGAATTCCATGTTTTGGAGGAGCGAAAAAGAAAAGAGTTGCCAAATTTATTCGTGCGCGATGGAATTGATGTCACAGTTAGGTGACATCGAGAGCCAGCATGCGTAGACTTGTGAGAATAATTCCTCTGAGCTCTCGCCGTGATACAGTCGATAGAAAGCGCTCAGTGCCGCTATCTCTCGACGCAATTGTAAAGGTTGATTGTGAGGTGTTGGTGACCGTTACGTCTCCAATAATCCGAACCGCACGTCGCTGCAACCGATCCAAGGCCTCCAGTAAATACTTAGCGGAGCCATACCAGAGGTTTTATACAACAGGAGCAGTTGTGGCGTGAAAAAATGCCGCATCTTGATCAGGACTCCGAGTTTCCGTGAGGCTGTTTTTATTACAGCCTCGATGTGATCCCTTGGATTGAGGTTGCACCGAACGTCAATTCCCAGTATGGCGACTTTGCTTTGTATCTTCAGCGTAGTACCACAGAGGGAGGGGGAGGAGGCAAAAATCGCGACTTTTTCGCTGTGAGAGCGCATACCTGCGTTTGATTTTTCACTGTTATGTCTCGTTAATATATATCGAATATCTAAATCGAAACTTGGTGGTAGTTCATAATGACATTGGATATTTAATTGCTGCAGCCCGTAATGGATTTGACGCACTTGTTTATATTTATTAGCAAGCTAACAATACTGGAAAGCTTATAGTCACCATAATATATAATACTCAACTTTTGGGGACGTGTTACAAGTGTTAATTGGTCAATTTACTACTGTGAATAAGCTATGTGGCAAAAATTCGAAACATCTAACGTATGAAACGTATTATACTATCTCTATTTATCAGTTACAGCCCGTAAATATTTCCTTTTAAAATTCGATGAAGTTAAGGGTATTCACTACGCTACTTAAGTGCAAGTATATGTGGCATAACTTTCTTCTATACACGTATGTATTTGCTTTTCCATTACTGTCGAAAGCTAGATTATGCTTATTTGCTTGTTTTTCTTGTTAGTGAGCTGCCTGTTAGTACAACCTAAAATCAGGCACCAATTCAGATTATAGAAAGTTTATTTTTATTGTATAGGAAGGCGGGCGAGCGAGCGGCGGGCCTGATGGTAATTGGTCACCAACGTCCATAGACAATGGCATTGTAAGAAATTTTAACCATCGCTTACATTGTAATTACACTGGCTCAGTCACCCTTCAAACCGGAACACAACAACCGGGATGTACAAGATACCTTAAATAAAGTATCTGGAATACAAAATGCAAAATACTTTTAAATTAAGTATTTGATATACCAGATGCAAATAACTTTCTGGAATTGTATCTCAAATACTAGATATAAAATACGTATCTTTTGAATACTTTTTATAGATAAAATACTTTAGTAAAAAAACGTTTTTTAAAATGAAAGTATATTATTATTATTCAAATAATCACATGTCGAATTCTCACTAGCTCGGGTAACAGAGAACCATAATAAGTATATTTTTCCGCATACAGGCTTTGAATAGCTTCTGCTATTGGCTTTGAACAGTCCACATATTCACTTTAGAAGTGAATTTCAATCTAATCATAATATTCATATTCTATGATCATAAAATTCATAACCATAATATTATATATCTATAATTTAATAATATGACTGCCTCGTTGGTTTAGTGGCTAGATAAGGTCGCAGACCCAGTGGTCCTGGGTTCAATTCCCAGGTCAGGCCAATAAAGTTATTGGGTTTTTCTGTCAGAAAATTCTCAGTAACAGCCCGGAGTCTGGAAGTTGGAAGTGTGTACACTCCCGTGCCTCGGAAAGCACGTAAAGGCGTTAATCCTGCGTCTGAACTCTTTCCGGTCGTGTCGGATTGCCGTCCCATAGGGTTATGAGAGCTAGGGAAGAGAGAGTGCACCTGTGTATGCGCACACACTTGTGCACTATAATATCTCCTGCGCAGTTGGCTAATCTCTATTGAGATTGGCCACCGTGGCCGAGATCAGTCTGGATGACATTATATCTATAATTTACTAGTCATTCCGCCCGGCCTTTCTCACCTTCTCTAGACAACTACAAACACAGCAAAAAAACAACGATTCATTTTTATTGTATAGAAGATACATAAATTAGATATCACTAATTACCTACAACTAAATTACACACAAATGCGTATAAATATCATTGACGATTTGTTTGCCACGTCATCTATCAATTTGGCCCCAAGCTAAAGATTCAATGGTGCGTCCAGTTTTATCTACGACGACATTGACATTTAAAATTAATGTCCTCTGAGATGTCAACATAGAATCAGCTATCTATTACTAAAAGTATTTTAGAAACATATTATCTGCAAAATACTAAGATACCAAACAAAAGGTATTTAAATACAAGATACAAAATGAATTTTAAAAATGTTTTATAGATACAAGATGAAAATACGTATTTTGTATCTTGTATCTGTATTTCAGATACTTGTATCTTAGATAAGTTACTGTTTTGCGGTAGAATATCTGATGAGAGGGTGGTACCTACCCAGACGAGCTTGCACAAAGCTCTACCACCGAGTAAACCGAGTGTTCTTTTGTAAGCTGATTAAAAAATATATTTCTTACAATACCATTGTCTATGGGCGTTGGTAACCACTTACCTTCAGGTGGCCCATATGCTCGTCCGCCTACCTATGCTATAAAAAAAACACAGAAATAGATAAAAATTCTGTACAAATCATGGCCGCGTGGAATGGTGACAGGAATGCTAGCTGAGGTTGCATGATTTTTCAGCTTGCAATTACAATTCCGAGATTCTAGGAAATATATGAATTAAAATTCGTAATCAAAATGTAACACTCGTAAGAGTAAAGGCGGTAAGATCTGTTGTTAATTTTTTTATATTATTAATTTCAAACTACGCCTAGTCCTTTAGACTACAAATTTAAATAATAAAGACACGAGTACTTGAGCCATTCACTTTATACAGAATTTCTTACTACTGTTTCAGATTTTGGTGAATGGGATAATAATGTGGTGACGACTCCACATTTTTTTACCAGGAAATGTAAATCGATTTATCCAATCGTCAATAATTATAACAAAGATTAAATAATTATGGTAAATTACATCAGTACTGGTGGTTACAGTGGTGAGTACTGGATTCAGCTGATATTTTTATAAATATTATTTTAAGTACATATTTATAAGGTAAACTCGTTTTTAAATATATATTTAAATACTAATTTACATGCTAGTTAGGAGGTCGTTTCTCAAGTATTTAGTACCCTATTTCCTTGTATACATGACAATGTATGTACAAAATATCACGACCTCCAGCTGAGTAGATAGGACGTGAAAGCTAAAAAAACAAACAATCCAACAAGTAAACAAGCTCACGTTCGTATGTCCATTGTTCGTCGATACCATCGAAAGCTTTAGTTTTTTTAGAGAAATGAGTCTATAAGGTGTATTTGAAATGAATCGAAATTCTTTTTGAAAATATTTTATAAAAAACCGTAAAAGGTATAATTTTTCATTTAGATGTAGAACGAAAACAATTGACTATTATTTATATTAATCATTTATATATTTTAATGAATATACATTTTTATTAATAGTTTTTTTATTTTATTTTAGAGTGCACCTTAAAACACAAAAAATACCTTCGCACATAGAATAAGTGATACAGTGTCCATGAGCGTTTAGCCAAATAAAGATTCCAAGAAATCTGTATATAAATATATATTACTTAGCAAATAAACTCTCGTTATTTTTCAAATAAATATCGAAACGTTTAAAGTAATTTTGAACACATAGGATTATAACACCATAATTTAACTAGGCTTATCTATACAAACAAATAAAATTGAAGTATCTATCTGTGATTTAATAATAAATGTATTTTTTAAGTTAATATGCTAAGTATCAAGTTAATATAAACAAATTCGTTATACATAGTACATAAAACAAATATAATACTCAGTATATTTTCAACACATACTTGAAGTACTTCTTCGACTGGTATTGATGACGTAGTCTCAAGCCTGCGGGGCAATAACAAAAAATATTCAAAGTGATTGATTAATCGATTCATCGATTATAGAGCGTGGGAAAAATCAAAAAATATTCAGCGGAGTTTGGAACAGAATCTACATATTCATTTTTAAAATTATTTATTATATTCATAAAACATATATAGTTCACTTGTAAAAATTAAAATGAAATATGGACGAGTGTCTCGCACCGTTTCATAATTTAAACTGAGATATAAGGGATGGTGGCGTCCTAGGTACATCACACGTACGAGCTTTTGTAAAGGATTTCAAACAAAACCAACTAAACTTAAATTTTTTACATTCTATTGAAAACATAGCTATTGATTGGCACATTTATGAGAAATTTGCGAGATCTTTCTATAACGAATAATGCAATGTCATGTTTCGAACATATATTTTTTCTTTTTTTTAAAACATTTGCATGATATATATATTGCTCTATGACTTCAAAATAACTGGCTCTTTTTAACTTAATATGGCTAATTGCAAGTTACCAGAACAAAACAATCATTTGGTTTATTTTGACCGTCTACCTATCTGTATGTCCGGAGTTATCATCAAAACCAAAATTGTTGTTAGTCTTTGACATCCAAAGCGATGGGCCTACCAAAAGCTTCAAAAAATAAAGTTTACGGTCCTACGTATCTTTGTTGCTTACTTATCTACTAACTGTTTCTATTAAATTAAATAATTTTATTAATTTACACTTTTTATAATTTAACAGTGATTATTCCTTAATATATATTTGGCCTGTTATTGTAATTTGTAACAGTAGCAGTCTACTGCAAAAAGTAGTTTTGGACCTTATTCCACCACGCTGCTATTTTGAGGGTTGATTGACTTAAAATGGCATCTAACATTCTAAAAATGTAGCTTTCATAACTAACTTGTCCTTACTGCATGAGATGATTTTTATAGCCAAAGCAAGCGTTTGATCAAGCTACCAAATTATCAGTCAATGGTACTCGTCTGGAATGCAACTGACGATCTAATCACTCGTTCTATCCAATGAGCTATCTTGGCTCATATCAGTCGCATCACTTATTTAACTTGAGTTTAATTTTTGGTTTGTACCAAACAATATAGGCTACTTGGGTTAACAATATTGCAATACCAAAGACTTGGTCCCAAGGATTTGTATATACACAAGTAGGTATAACTCCGAAATTGCGAAAGTGATGGACGGATTGTTTGTTTAGGTAAAATATTGGCCTACCTTCTTTGTGTTTAATTAGAATAAGATACAGGATACACCTGCGTAAGTAGTCGAAAAGGAAGTGATTGTGAGACTGAATTGTCTATAAAAATAAGGCCTCACTCACACGTTTTTGTCGCTCTGTGAACTGGTTGAGATAACTACGACAAAAAGCTTTCGTCTCGCTTATTCACACTAAAGTGCTATACGCTTTACCGACGCTATACGCTAGTGCTATACGCTTTCATTACAGATATTATGATATTGGTCACGTAAGTATATTCTTAAGGTTTCCAGGGAGCTGTTTACACATGTTCCTCGTTTTTTTTCTGTGCATTCCTTTTATTGAAACACAATAAAGGATTGGACAGTTGCAATTCCTGTTTTAAGAAGATTATTAAAATACCAATTTGTTAAATCCACTAGTTATATTTTTTCGAGTGAAGAATTGCCCTAAGGCAATTTAAATTAAGGGACTATTATTTATTAAATGAAAATGAAATTTTTTAGACCTCGGTTATATGCTACGCTGAATCCGACGTATGCATATTGTATATACATTTTTACTTATTCTGTGTGTAAATTTATTTACATTTATCAATTTTGGAAGTAACCACCATATATTTATGTAATACCTACTTAGTTTGTGAAGTTTGCATATTTTTTTTAACTTATAAAAAAAAGTAATGACAAATGACACTTGATGGTGAGTGGTCACAATTAACAAAAATAGTAAATAGTAAAATATAGTAACCATGCCTGACGATATCAATATTTCTTACAGTACCAATATCTTTAGGCGGTTATGACCACTTACCATCAGATGGCTCATTTGGAATGCTGCCTACTACTACTTGAAATTTTAAAAAAATCTTTATACGCTTACAAATACATATTTTAATTTTTGTTTTCATAACGAATGAAACAATCCAGTACAACGTAAACACGTACGCAAAATAAAATTAAAAATATTGTGATGAAATTCGTAGCATTTATGTAACTATTATGAATGGACAGTTTTATGTACATGTTTTCGTCACTATAATTGTACGAGACACATCAAATTAACCCGAATGATCTCAAACTCGAGGGCTTTAGTAACCATTGATGATCCGTTAAACATATTCTGGCTATATCCTCAAAACACATTGACGGAACTTAATTATAATATTGTCAAATCGACGTCAATCATAATCAAGTTAAAATCTTTGCTTAATATTTAGTACAGTTTCATTAGTAATATTTAGAGATGAAGCTTAATTATATTTATCGAATATAAAGCGTTTAAGAACTGACCTCCTTTGACTGGATAGGTGTTAAGGGAATACTCGATATTGTATTAGCTCTTCGAAACAGTAACATTCTTCAATCAGGCAGTAAAAAAGTAACTCCATTTCACAATAATGTCCATTCGCATATGGCAGCAGATTGATGCCAGCGATATAGTATGCGCCACGATTAAGTGCTCTTTATCTTGTAATCATCAAATAACATTAACCCATTATTAATGTTAACAAATTGAGTACTAATATGTACAAGTAATTGCACTATATTAAAATAAATATTGCAGTATAATCGATTCTATTGAATACTACATCAGTAATTCCAAATTCAAATTAAAAACTTTTCAACTAGCTATGTAGCGTGAGTTTGTAGTTTGGGTTTTTTTTTTATTACTGAAGTTTGCGGGTTCTAACCCAGGAAAATTTCATTTTAATTATTTATATTCATTTAACAAACAATAATGTATACATTAGTATACCTAGTTTATCAATATATTACAAGTATGTACTCATCAATGTGTACAAGCGTCTGAGCTAGGCCGAGCCTATGTTTCTGACGCTAGCCTTTTTTGATGACGTTATATACTTTGATTGCCTCGTTAATTTTGTGGCTGGACATATGCATGCATTAACTTTTCACACGAGATATAATTTGACAAGCATAGGTCGCATATTCTACTAATAATAACTTAATGCTTAAAGTGTACTAATACTTTTATTAATACACTTTAAGCATTAGCGATGTAGGTATATTATCCATTTCATACATTATACTCGGATTTTACCCGCGGCCTTACCTTTTTTTTATTGTCTTGCTCGACGTTTCGACCGCGTTACGCCTATCGTGGTCACGAACTTATTTATTATAAATAACAAAAAGTTACCTTGTTTTTTATCATTAAATTCATTATTTACCCTTACTTACCTCAAATTCATAATTTACATTACACCTGAGTGTTTTAAGTGAAGTCATATTTGAAGTCAAAATCTTTATTCAATAATTTGTTGATCTCAACACTTCGAACCTGAGAAGAATTCGAATCGACGAAAGAAACTAAAATTAGATTCGTCTTTGCTTCTTTCAATAGGTTCCGTGTCTTTTTATCCCGTTTAAGTTTTTCATTCCCTATGGTGTCAATATATTCCCGCTCGCATATATAACACAAGCGTAAGCTTTTAGTTTATCAATCGGTAGCTAATATTATGAAACCATTTTTGAACAAACTTTGCATAATTATATTTGTATTCCACGCGTAATAGAAAACTACCACGTGTAAGCTTACTTTATACGGCGATTCTATTGTGATGAAGATCTGTTATTCCACAACTTTTACAAACTTAAATACTGTTCGATGCAACACTTAACATCGTATTCACTAGTTCTAACTTGTTTAACGTTATGAAATACAACTTAATCGCAAATCGCTTTTCATCTTATTGAAGATTGGTACAAAACAATTGTACATTGGTACAAAACAAAGTACAAAGATATAAAATTACTGATATGTACTTCTTTAGTTATAAATATTCTGTATTTATTTACATAATAAGAAATAATTAAATAAATATATTTCACTAGCTGTGACCGCGGTTTCACCCGCGTATAATGAATAAAAATATAATGAATAAAAATCAACCTAGAACCTTCCTCGATAAAAGGACTATACAAAACAAAAATAATTTTTAAATTCGTACCAGTAGTTCCTGAGATTAGCCAGATCAAACAAACAAACTCTTCAGCTTTATATATTAGTATAGATACGAGAATGAAAACAAGCCCAAAAGTAACTGCCTGTTGTCGCACTGCTAAGGACTCAATTCCCTCGGAAAATTTGTTTTATTCCACCTCACCGACACGTCATGTATTAATTTTCCTCTATTTTTCCTCTAAAAAAGTGTGAAGGTTTGCTATATTTAGTTAATAGATCACAGGGTCAGGATTAAATGTTTACATTACTTTTTCATCGTTATGCGGCCCGTGTTCCGTAGCAAGTGCAGAATATATTAAAACATGTTATTCTTTGAAACCTTTTTGGTTTTATATCAGTGATGTTTTGAAGAGATTTATCAATAAAAAGTAGTAGGAAAAATGTAAGGTATCATCAAAATTTTATTATTACTATAATCGCAATACATTCTAGTATTTAGTGTACTGTCAAATGAAGCTGCGTAAAACGATAGATAGTTGCAAATTAAAATAATCTGATCTAAGACATATAATATAATGTTTTGGTTTGTTATGTCGATATCTATTTTTAGGCGGTCAGTGAACAATGATGTAAAGAGAAGATAGTGAACGATATTTTAAAATTGTGTTGTTACTTCTATATTAATTAAGATCATATTCTTTTGAATTACCAATTGTCGGTAAGTATATTTTCTTCTAGATTTTTCTTACTTCATAACTTTGCGCGCGTAAAGGATCGCATGCGCACTTTTCTTCACTTGTCATACGTATATGATGTAATATGATATGTAAATTACATAAAACTGTTTTAGGGTAAATACAGAGTATATATGGCAATAATCCTAGCACTATTTCTGGGTGATAAATGAACCAGTATTAATATTTTTAATAAAAGTATTTGCTGTATTGCTTAAAGCATTTCAAAGGGAACTAAGGAAATATGTAATGAGAGTTGAATATTGGCAGCGTTTGTTCGCTCCGCCTTTTTCTGCGACGGTTCCGACTTTTAACGTTGTGCCCCTAATATGAGACGGGGGCAGTGTGTCCATATGTCTCACACCAGGACCGTCTTCGGTTCCAGAGAAATTTAAATTTAAAGTTACCACTCGTTAGGAATGTAGATTCTACCTAGAATAACCGGCAAGAAACATAGTTACTCTTTTTCACTAATATAGGGTTTTCCATTAAGGGCGCTTGATCTTTGAAATGCAAAAAAAAATACATGTAGGAGAGATATTTGCGAATTACATCATTCAAATGACCGCCACGGTGGTTTGGGAGTACGGAATGAATATAACACACTGCATTTGACAGCTGTCACTCAAACAACATGGCCGCAATCAGCTGTCAAAGTTCAAGCGTCCCTATTGGAAAACCCTATATTTAGGTATTAAAGTTAATACTGCTATTATGGTATGTTAATTGAATATACTTTAATTATATTATTATTTTTATAATGCATTCAAATCAATACTATGAAGGTAGTCTGGTAAGGTCCACCAGACCGATTTCGGCCACGGCGGCCAATCTCAAGAGAGATTAGCCAACTGCGCAGGAGATATTATAGTGCACAAGTGTGTGCACAAACACAGGTGCACTCTCTTTTCCTTAGCTCTCATAATCCGATAGGACCGCTATCCGACATGACCGGAAAGAGTTCAGGCACAGGACCAACGGCATTACGTGCTTTCAGGCACGTGAGTGTACAAACTTCCAACTTCCAGACTCCGAGTTGCTACAGAGAATTTTTGACAGAAAATCTCCATGAAATTTTATTGGCCCGACCTGGGATTTGAATCCATGACCACCTTAAATGTAGCCACTAGACCAACGAGGCAGTCATCTTGTAATTATTACCAGTACAAATGACCTGAAATCTTATGTCACCATCTCCTGATCCATTATCAAAAGCATTCAATTTTCATTTATATAATAAAAGATTTGTGTCAGGCAGACGTCTATAAACGAGAAATATATAAAGCAGTTGCTATAAATTTTGTTATGTTAGGGATTAGCTTTCCATCCGTATTTAGCTTATCTTATAACGGTAGATCTACAGAACTTTTATATAAGCTAATGCAATGGAAACCACGATAATTCAAGTTGTTTTTTTAACGTCACCGTTTTGTAACTGCATTTGTAATTGTGTTTTGTGCTTTAACGATATTATCGCTTATTCTGGATTGCATAATATGGTTTAATTTTTAGTCTAGAGCCGAAATTAAAAATAACCTTAAAAAGTGTTAAATAACGTTTGTGTACACATGCAAAAAGATGAAAATTATTGTTTCAGTAATTTCATATATACAAATAAATATATATGAGATGTGTGTATATAAAATATGTGATTATAATAATTATAAAACGAAGACTTTACGTATCTTATAATATAATTCATAGAACTTTTTTGAATTAGTATTTTCTAGTTTATGTTACTGGCAGTCATACATTTTTTTGCAGTTGTTTTTTGCAGTTTTTTGTAAGCTGTATGGTTGATTAAAATTGGAGCTGTATGTGTAAATACTGATAATTGTATTGAGGCTTGTAATTCTTACTTTTATGGATATAAAGAAAGAAACAGACCTAAAAACAATTAAGGGACCGTGTCAGGAATATGAGTTCCTGCAATAAGGGATTTACTGATATATACATATGTATAATATTGATGTAAATATACTGTCTAATCACTGTAGAAAACATGTTCAAATGCATTAATAATAATTAGATAAGTGATACTTTCAAAACCGCAAGCTTGTTATTTTGGTAACAACACGAACTTATTCCATTTCTCGGGTTGGTTTTAGCAAACTTCTTCAGAAAACATGATTACTGAGATACTTACTTTGACTGGTATACGAAAACACCAGAATTTAACGTAAAATTTTTCCGAAGTCCATTCCGCAATAACATTCAAATATTAAGAAGATGTGGCTCTATTGTGTTCAGCCAAAACATGCGGCATTTATTTAAAAAAAAAAAACTGTAAAATAGTTTTAAGATAGTAGAACGTTATTATTTTGATACTTGAAAAGGTAGGTTTTAATAAACATTTAGCTTATAAATTTAAATTTTAAATTCCTCCATATTAATATTTTCTTTTGAGTAACATAATTTGTATAGTTTATACAACAGTAGCAATAAAGTTCATAATAGCGTATATAACTAAAATAGGATTTATTTGGCAAAAATAATTTTACTGAATCTCGATCGTCGATCGTTTACGTAAAGCCTTATATCATTATATTTCATTAGGATGGCTAATTAATTGTTGGACGTACACGGCGTAAAATAATGGAAACGGGGATTATTTACATTTTAGTTCGACATAGGTATTTTGTATCGATCGATGATACTTTTACCAGTTAATACATAAGCATAAGTTAATTCCACAAAGATAACGTTATCATGAGTGCTTTCTGCGCACTAACTGCTCTAATCAGAGAAAAAGCTGTAAATCTATAAGCCTTTTATAGAATCTCTTATCTAATTGTAGTATCAATGTACTTTTATAGAAAAAATGATTGTAGATAAATGCAACTTTGTAATAATATTACTTAGTTGATATAAAACAATCGAATATTTATTATAAATAAAATCAAATATTGTAACAGCTGTTTAGATGTTTCATAAAAACGAACCTTTTATCATAATTCAAAAGATCTCTTAATCTGATTCTCACAAGAAAAAACTCCGAATCAAATAATATTTTAGCTTTAATATATTTTATAGTGTGGAAAGCATATTGTTCTATAATTTATTTTTCTCAAATGTAATATAAATTATAGATAACAAAAGTAATTCATAATGACGAGCCGGTTGGCGTGGTTGGTAAGACACTTGTCTTTCACGCCGGAGGTCGTGGGTTCGATTCACACCCGGGACAGACATTTGTGTGCATGAATATCTCTGTGTGTCCCGATTCTGGGTGTAATTATCTAAAATGTATCTCGACTAAGTACACTAAAATGTTTTGTCACCAGCACCAAAAGGGTTTGTTAAATTTCAAACAAAACTGATAAAAATAACAGCTTTCTGAATATACTATGTCTGATAAAATTGCATGGACTGAACGGTTGCTGGATCTTGTGCAGGAACTAACTAATTGTAGGTAATTTTGACAATATTCTATTTAAAAAAAAAAAGAGTTTCATGCCGGTTCTTCTCGGTAGAAATTGCATTCCGAACCAGTAGCGCATGAGGTTCCATACGAACTTGTAAAAGTCTATTTTAATAAAAATATTTTGGTTTGATTTGAGCTGCAATATTTGAGTCAGATTTACTAAAAGTGTGATGTTAAGTGTAGCTTGTAAGAAAAATATAAGTAAAATTCTTTAACAAAATTGTCATACATACTCTGAGTATCCTATAAGGGCTCTCGGCTAATAAGCACACATCGCCTGCGCTAATTACGTCGTGTGCTTGGTCCGGTAGCATCACTTGCATTTCCCCTCCTACGTCTGGCTTCATACAAGGTTCCCGACGATGCCCCGTGAGGGCCCACAGCCAGCCCTGAAACATATTTAGTGTAGTTTAGTTTATTTCACGAATTTGAATATAATTGTTAGATTATATGAACTAAAATGTTTTTAAAGTTATTTATATTTTATGTAGTATTATAGTACTAATACAACTTATATATTATAATATTTCCTAAATTGTTGTTGTAAGCTACGTAACTGTCATTTTCGTCACATATAATGCATTATATAAAAAACTTATATTTAGTTTTGGGGAACTATTGTTTATTAGCAATTAAGGTTTCTTCTTCATTGTTTGAAATATAATATATATATATGTATTGGGCTGACCTGGGTGCTATATATGTACATGTACACCAACATAAAGTAAGCTGATTAAGCCCTAACTTCCCCTTTATTATATTACTCCATAATAATGATAATTATAAAAAAACAGTATTAAAAATAATATTTACGTAAATAACAAGGGAACAAAAGTATGAAAATTATAAAACACTATAATCGCTACCCTCTTTTAAAACTAGTTCGAATATTCTTAAGCATCACAATAAAAGCTCCTCAAGTACACTTTGTCTGACATTGCACGTGACTGCTTTTGCAGCCACCTTGAACTGCGCATAGAAATTATTCGAAAATAACGCTCTGATCTAATAACTTTTTATTGTTTTGTGAGATAATTGTATTGCAATCCTGCCAAATTCGGAAAACAAATCTGCAATCAGGGATAGAACGGATTATAATTTTGAAATTATTGATAAAAAAGCATTCGTACGTATCATATTATGTATAAATTATCTTATTTATTTTTGTACCTAATTTCATTGACCGTGAGTTATATTATCATGGACGAAGATAAATCGAATAGAAACTATATTCAATTTCTACAAACAAATGTTTCAATAAGCAGTGAAATACAAACTTTTTAATTTATATTTATATTAAGGAATTTGAGCTCAACCTTTTGATTTCCATGATACGATAATATATTAATTAATTGTATTTCGGTACGGTAATGTCAACAAGGCTATGTTACAATAATAACTAGAATAAGATACGTATGAATTACATCGTAAATGATGTCATCTCCTTAATTCTATCGCAAAAGTTGATAACAAGCTTAATATGTGTGTATAAATATCCTATTCATTAATGTGTTAAAGCTCTAGCGCCTTCTCTCATTAGCATTTTTCTTATTACTACATCTACATAAACAAATCGCGCGTTTATGTTTTTATGTAAGTACACAACACGTATATATCACTTTATTGGCGTTGTTATTTATTCCGAAATAGCTTTACCTTGCGACGTTTTAATGGTTTAATATTTTAGTGAAGTGGTTTTGACCAAAGCTGCATAGAAAAAAATAAACGAAAATACTTAATGTATGTCTTACTTAATAATTTGTTTATATAGATATATATATATATATATCTGAATATATATGACTATATATATAATATATTATAATAAAATATATATAATATATTTATATATGTATTTGAAATAATTACTTTCTATCGTCTTTGCAAGCTGGAAAAACGCATTACGCGTTTCCCCCACGGGAACAGTGATCCACGGAGGTATGTGGGACTCGTCGATGTTCTAGGCGCCTTGTGCGCCTAGGTACACGATGACGTCTTTTACGTCTCTATGCCGCGAGCGAGCCGCCTCGAACACCGGGTGAGCTCCAAGAGAGACTTGACAGGGTCCATATCGCATGGTGCTTGGCAAATTGCGCCCTTGGATGTCCACACTGACAGAGACCTTAGATCCGGATTTAATGAGCAGAGTGATGGAAGTTGCTCTTCGCGGTGATCCGGTTCCAGTCCCACTGCCATTACCACCTAGTCTGGTGCGTGGTAGGACCGTGCGATCGATCACATTCGAGCTCATAACACCGCGCCCCGCCCCATCGGGATTCCAGGTCCGGTCATGGTGTAGGCTGAGGTGGCTGTTCGTCGGCTGTCTTCTGCCAAAGCCACTGCCAAGTTCACCAGGGTATGAAAGGAGGCGGATTTGGTTCATTTGAAGAAGGATGACTGAAGAAGGGGCTGCAATATTTCTCTGGGTTCCGTCCCATTCACCTACTGGCAGGCTGCGAGGCTGGCAAGCTTTTTGAGCGAACTGTCGCTTCTAGTCTGTGTAACGTGTCAACCCCACACCTGGCTGAGTGCTAGTTATGGTTCCGATAGGGTAATTCGACTATAGACGCAATGTATTTGTCCGGTCTCTGTAGAAGCATTCCCGGGGTGGCGTGGGGTATATATTGGTTCATAAGTTTTGATATCATCAACGCTTTCAACGCTTTGCCTTGGGACGCTATTAGGGTGGCGCTACACCATCGTTTGCTTCGTTTTACATGCAGGCGATCATCGGTGGCGATCGAAATCGAGACGTTTTTGTATATGGAGCAAGACGGTATGAGGACCCGTGTACGAAGCAGTCTTGCATGACCCTCCCCTACTTGTTATCCTGCCGGCCGTCGAAGCCTGGATGAGATGAAAGCGACAAGTCACCTTCCACTTACGTAGATAATGATTAGTCATGGTTGTTTTGGTGACCTATCAACCTTGAGATCTATGATGTTTTGCCCTTTGCGCCTGTAGTTACACTGGCTCACTCACCCCCTTAACCCGGTTTGACACTATGCTAAATTTTGCTGTTTAGTGCTAGAATGCCTATTGAGCGAATGGTACCTACTTTGGTGGGCTTACCACATTGTAACGGCAGTGTTCGTAGGATTGATTGAATTAGTAGTTAGTAGGGTGTTTTTATTGATGTAAAATCATATTGTCTACATAACTTGGTATTGTTAAAAATATAGAATCAAAATTTTAATTACACACTATCTATATTTTTTACCATAACTTCGACTTTTATAATCATAGATAAAAGAACTTAAGCTAAGGGTGTAGAGATGCAAAGACAATGTTTGCTAACAAGCTTCTCCGATAACAAAAGACTAGAACTGTCTAATGACCAATATAGCTTACATTTAATCGTCTCGTGAACTTTGATATTGTGTGCATGGAATATGAAGTCGATCTATCTATATATTTCTTCATATATGATAAATAATACACATGAAAACCTGATGAAAAATGATATGTAGCTTTATTTACATTGCCTTTACGAAATGGAGTTTTTTATTATTAGAAAGTCATCCCGCAATAAAAAGTATTGCATGTTTTGTCCAAAAAATATCATTATCCTAAAGTTTTGTTACAAAACAATCGAATTTTGAAGCATTTTATATGTACAGACTTTACTTTTCAATAACTTGGAGTGCAATCTTTGGATGCAAATCTCTAAGGATCACCTAAAGATTTGCAAGAAATCATTGATACAGATTTGTTTTACGTACTTTCGTTACATAACTCGATATATAACATAATACAACTTATATACATACATGATTATTTGTCGTTGACAAAATCGTTAATAAAATCACCAAATAACATTTGTGTAAATCCAAAAAAACCTAATATTTTATACAAAAATATTGACATGCTGTATAATATTAGTACGATTATCTTAACTTTTTAATTAATCTGTAAGTAAATAAAACGAGATCATTAGTTAACTTATAAAGATAAGGTGGTTAACGTACGTATGGGTCATACATATATGAGTGTTCATATAAAATAACGTAATCTACAAAATCAAACAATCTAAATCTTTAGTTTAGTTTAACCATGGCTAACGCTTAGTATTATAATAATTAAAACATCAAAACGTCAAATAAAATCAGAAAAAAAATTGTCTAATAAATTGTACCCTTCTGTGGATAGTTCAAATTCGTACAATACTTTTAAGTATATTCAGTTTATATTGCGCATGTATCTTCGCAAACACATACATATATTATGAGCGGAGATTATACTTAACAAAAATGTAGTTTGATAATTATCAAAACTCGCTTCAAATTTTTTACTAATATTTGAAATAAACAAACCTTGAAGAGTATTTTTTAAATCTCACTGCCATTTTTCTAACTGAAACAGCATTGATGACTTTGAGTTGGAATATCTTTTATAAAACAAACAAACCCGTTGATATTCATGCAGTAAACAAAGGAAAGAGTTTTAAAGTCATTAAAGGTACTGTTCCATGAATTCCATTTGACAAATCATAATTCCTTGAGAAACAAAATACGAGTAGATCAGACTTAACGATCCCGAGGCAATTGAAATTCTAAAGCAACCAAACTCGATAAAGAATACGGTTGAAGTGTTTTATTAACTTTCTAATACGCTTAGGCAAGGAACCAACTTTATAATTGATTAATCGGTTCTCACGAATATGTTAGAGCCAGCCTCTAAGATTTAGTACTGATTACTTTTGTTTCTACAGATGCAAAACTCAACCACACATTATGTAGTTATATTAATAATGTATGTAAAATTGCTGTTTTTATTAACTGATTGTGGTCAGTTTATTTATGTATTCTAGTTTTTATGTAAAAAGATCCATTGATAGACAGATCGATTTAAACACGGCGGACATTAATAAGAGAAGTATAAAATTATAGTGCAAAAGTGTGTGCGCAAACACAAATGCACTCTCTATTTCCTCACTCTCATTATCCGATGGGACGGTGAAAGACATGTCTGGAAATAACTAGTTTAGGTGAAGAACTTACGAGCTTTCCGATGAACAGAAGTATAAAACTACCACCTTTCAGATTCCGGGCAGCTACTGAGAATTTCTTAACACATTTTTTTATTTATTTAAAATTGGTAGGCTGACGACAAATGGGCCACATGGATGGTATGTGGTCATCACTGCCAACAGACATTCATGAATATATTATATCCTTTGCATCGGCCATCAACTTTGGGAACTAAGATGCTATGTCTCTTGTGTTAGTTACACTGGCTCACTTACCCTTCAAACTGGAACTCAACAATAGTTAGTATTGATGTATGGTAGTATAATATGTGATAAGTGGGTGGTACCTACCCAGATCGGCTTGTAAAAAACCCTACCACCAACAACTAAGACATTTTACTGATCAGAACCAGTTTTTAGTCTACTAGACCAACGAGCCAGTAGTCAAAAGACATAACAACTATATTGTTATAGCCATTTGTACACTGTTGTAAGTCTGAATGCAAACATCTACTATCCGATGGCCCTTCGCTAGTGCCTTCCTACTTATAATAATTCTATTATAAGTTCTATCTATTTTATTCTAATACTTTTATCGTAACGAAAATATTAAAATTATAATCTTTAATTTTGTTATGTAGTGAAAATTCTTATTTACCAAGCAGATATTCAGTTCTATTTATTCAGCTGATTGCTTTGAAAAGGCGTTTTCTTTTTTTATTTTACGACCTTTATTAGGTAACGTAAATAACGAAAATGTGTTGAAGAGTAATAAAAACTGCTATTAAATGTGAAAATGTATTTCAGCAAGGTTAGGTCTTACCTGAAAAATATATATAATATATAATAGCAGTATATATAATTTAATACCTACATTGTAATTGTCTATTTTTAAGTATTTAATTTTATTATTGAGAATGCGAGACTTGGAAGCACTCTTTCGTATTTATAATATTAGCAAGAAATCGCAATTTTATGATATTAGAGTTTTACTTGCCCGATTTGAGAAACAACAAATAAATCTTTTGGGATGATTTTATTCGTATTATAAAAATGCAGCACCATCCCGATCTAGCCCGTGGTACAAAGAAGTATTTTCCATTTTGTATCCGGTGTAGGAGGTGGAAGAAGGTATAAGCCGGAGAGCAAGACCAGAGAGAAAGCAAGACCGGCTTCGCTGTCTCAAATTGGGAGACAGCAGCGTTCAATTTGGAGTCCAGCCCATTTGTATTGCAGTTCACAGCGAGGGTTAAAGGTAAAACTGCGAAGCGCATTTTATAAGTTACTATCATAATAATCATTTATACTAAAACCGTCTCCGAAAACCGCTGCATATTCTGTTATAACTTTTATGTATATTGTACCTATTGGTGTACACCTAAGTAAATTTATTAATAGTATTTATAAAAATAACAAATGTTATTTTTATATTCATAATAAATCGAGTATAATAACTTTTATTAATATAAAATAATATAATGAGGAACAAAATTCAAGTTGGTAGTTTACAGAATGGCAGAATTCAAAGCAATATTATGTTATATATTTCGACTGTTCAAATAACCGCTTTTAGACCGCTGTTCGTTCATGTGTACTCGTAGGTATTTGTAATATTACTCGATTCTGGACAAACGTTTATGGAGAATCGTTGCAAACTACTTGAAAACTATTGCTCGACTATAATATTTTAACAGAAATGCTTTAAAAAAATTGTATGTTTCTAATTATTTGGTTGCGGGTATTTTTATTATTTTATTATATTTTTTCCCTTATACGTGTGCGCGCGTGGCGTGAGTTATATTTTTTCCTTAGCTTTAATTACATACATGCTCCATTTAAAAAAAAAACTGCTCTATATACTCATGTACACCAGCGTCTTATATAATTAAATACAAAATTACCTGGGCCATCTGGGCTTTAATAATTAGTTATGATATATAAAAACACGATGGGATATCCCATCGGAAATGTTATTCTAAAACCGAGTCATTTTTTAAATATTATTGTTTTTTTTTGGCGCAGGTTGCACTGTGTACACTCTCTTTTACTACGCGCATGACATACTATATATGTAACCCAGTTCACAAAACAGTTGTCTTATATGAAGCAACTATAAGATTCCACGGATTACAGGATTTGTACGCCATGTTCTCGCATTAAGAAGGCGCCTCGGCTGCCTCTGGGTCTCTATTTTTATGGCTATTTTGATGCTGTATTCCCAGATCTTTGTTGTAAGCTTCGAAAATATTATTTATATTGTTTATTCGCAAAATGTTACTTAACGCTGATAAGCAAATTTTACATTATTTATATTGTCTTAGCGATATATACATTTGCTTCAATTTTAATACGTAACTAATAACTATCGTTGATATTAGGTGACTTCAAATTATGAGTAATATGTACTTTTTAACTAGAATATTAATTTTGTAAATTTCGTACTGTCCTAGCTTCTGGCCACGATTTCGTTTAGTAGACTTCAATATTATGTCGTGGTTTTGCTTAAAAAGATATAAATGGTGGGAAAAAAAGTCACCCGTCATATCACTTACGCTGTAATAGAAAAAAAAGTTACAGTTTTAAGTGTCAGTGCTTAGCTATCTTACATTAATTGTGTAATTGCAAAACTAACGATGACACATTCTGTTAAATAAAATTCAAGTTGTGACCTCTAATTACATCGGCTTAATGGTTAATTCGGTCATGTTCAAGACGATAGCAGAACAGATAACTCTTAGATGGCCTTCATCCAATACCTAGATGGCTGATCGGTAAGGAAACTAACCGAAATGTCAAAAACGAGGTTGAAGTTCTCTAATGCAAAAACAAATTCTGGTAACGTCACCGAATATTTAATAATTTTCATAAAACATTCTATACATCTGAACGAATAAATAAAATTGAAGATTCTTTTTGTGGTTTTGGTATACAACATAGCAGACACTAACAATCGATAGTTTAATAACAAAGTAAAGATAATTAAGTAACATTATAACGATAATATAAGGCTTATTCCTCGAAAGTGTTTGTTGTACCTCAGTGAGACAGATGGACTTCCAACAGCGCGTACAAAGAAGTAATCGTTTTAAAATTAAGTTAACTTTAAAGGATTGAAAAGATTTTTATCAATTATAGATATATAAGTATCTCTATTACATACATATATTGTATGTGAAAGATATAATGATATATTAAGATTTATTTAAAAAAAATATGTATAAACTGCGCTTTTTTACATTGCAGTATGGAGATTTGGTCCTACTGCGCTTAGACGCTTTTATGCTATTAAATTATTGTATAGAACATGCATACATATTATGTTTACGTTTCGAGAAAATTGTAGAAAATTTTACGTTATATTAGGTAATATAAAATTTTAAGATATGATAATATTTAAGACAACGCATATAGCTAGCTAATACTATATTTTTTGACGCTTTACAATGATCTTGTTTTTGGTTGTTATCACAATCATTAGTTAACAACCTGAGATCAGAAATTTACCAAATATGATATATCTATACTATCCGAAGTTTTTTTTATGTAAGCCATCATGTTCTCTATTGCCGCTCTCTACTCACCTGTGTGCGTGTGTGTGGCGTGAATACTGTATACTTAATGGTTTTAAATCATGAATATTAGAATAAGAAAAAAATATATTTTAAAGAAACTCTATACTATTGTTATTTTCTTACTCCATATGTATTAACTGGTTTTCTTTAATTATAAATGAATTTCGATGATATGTTGGACGTACCGGAGGGCCTTAAGGACCATTTTCTTTTAATTGACACTATTGATTTACAACAATCTACAACTGAAGTTTTCTAGCTCAGTGCATTCAATATTCTAATTGGTGTTAGATGAACAGGGTATACATTTTAATTACAAAGGCTCACTCGTTCTTTAAACCGGAACACAACAAAACCAAGTACTGCTGATTTGTGGTAGAATATCTGATGAGTGGGTGGTACCTACACAGACGAGCTGGCACAAAGCTTTACCATCAGTTGCAATACATCTATGTTTTATTGAGAAAAAGAGTCTTGACAGACGGACAAACGGGCAACGAAGTGATGTAATATAAAGTACGAAACCCTAAAAACAAATGTATAAAAAAAACCAATAAATTTCGTACCAGGCTAGCCCACCACTCGCAAGACATCTTGATTATCCAATTAATTATTAACCTAAAAAACATTTTATTCTTTAAACTTAACAAGATAGCAAATGTTTCTATTAAATTTTAAGCATTAATTTTTTATCCTTTATAATTAATTAAAGTTTTTAGAATTTGAGCTCAAACTTTTGATTTCCATGATACGATAATATATTAATTAATTGTATTTCGGTACGGTAATGTCAACAAGGTTATGTTATAATAATAACTAAAATAAGATACATATGAATTACATCGTAAATGATGTCATCTCCTTAATTCTATCGCAAAAGTTGATAACAAGCTTAATATGTGTGTATAAATATCCTATTCATTAATGTGTTAAAGCTCTAGCGCCTTCTCTCATTAGCATTTTTCTTATTACTACATCTACATAAACAAATCGCGCGTTTATGTTTTTATGTAAGTACACAACACGTATATATCACTTTATTGGCGTTGTTATTTATTCCGAAATAGCTTTACCTTGCGACGTTTTAATGGTTTAATATTTTAGTGAAGTGGTTTTGACCAAAGCTGCATAGAAAAAAATAAACGAAAATACTTAATGTATGTCTTACTTAATAATTTGTTTATATAGATATATATATATATATATCTGAATATATATGACTATATATATAATATATTATAATAAAATATATATAATATATTTATATATGTATTTGAAATAATTACTTTCTATCGTCTTTGCAAGCTGGAAAAACGCATTACGCGTTTCCCCCACGGGAACAGTGATCCACGGAGGTATGTGGGACTCGTCGATGTTCTAGGCGCCTTGTGCGCCTAGGTACACGATGACGTCTTTTACGTCTCTATGCCGCGAGCGAGCCGCCTCGAACACCGGGTGAGCTCCAAGAGAGACTTGACAGGGTCCATATCGCATGGTGCTTGGCAAATTGCGCCCTTGGATGTCCACACTGACAGAGACCTTAGATCCGGATTTAATGAGCAGAGTGATGGAAGTTGCTCTTCGCGGTGATCCGGTTCCAGTCCCACTGCCATTACCACCTAGTCTGGTGCGTGGTAGGACCGTGCGATCGATCACATTCGAGCTCATAACACCGCGCCCCGCCCCATCGGGATTCCAGGTCCGGTCATGGTGTAGGCTGAGGTGGCTGTTCGTCGGCTGTCTTCTGCCAAAGCCACTGCCAAGTTCACCAGGGTATGAAAGGAGGCGGATTTGGTTCATTTGAAGAAGGATGACGGGGCTGCAATATTTCTCTGGGTTCCGTCCCATTCACCTACTGGCAGGCTGCGAGGCTGGCAAGCTTTTTGAGCGAACTGTCGCTTCTAGTCTGTGTAACGTGTCGTCCCCGACCTGGCTGAGTGCTAGTTATGGTTCCGATAGGTTAATTCGACTATAGACGCAATGTATTTGTCCGGTCTCTGTAGAAGCATTCCCGGGGTGGCGTGGGGTATATATTGGTTCATAAGTTTTGATATCATCAACGCTTTCAACGCTTTGCCTTGGGACGCTATTAGGGTGGCGCTACACCATCGTTTGCTTCGTTTTACATGCAGGCGATCATCGGTGGCGATCGAAATCGAGACGTTTTTGTATATGGAGCAAGACGGTATGAGGACCCGTGTACGAAGCAGTCTTGCATGACCCTCCCCTACTTGTTATCCTGCCGGCCGTCGAAGCCTGGATGAGATGAAAGCGACAAGTCACCTTCCGACTTACGTAGATAATGATTAGTCATGGTTGTTTTGGTGACCTATCAACCTTGAGATCTATGATGTTTTGTCCTTTGCGCCTGTAGTTACACTGGCTCACTCACCCCCTTAACCCGGTTTGACACTATGCTAAATTTTGCTGTTTAGTGGTAGAATGCCTATTGAGCGAATGGTACCTACTTTGGTGGGCTTACCACATTGTAACGGCAGTGTTCGTAGGATTGATTGAATTAGTAGTTAGTAGGGTGTTTTTATTGATGTAAAATCATATTGTCTACATAACTTGGTATTGTTAAAAATATAGAATCAAAATTTTAATTACACACTATCTATATTTTTTACCATAACTTCGACTTTTATAATCATAGATAAAAGAACTTAAGCTAAGGGTGTAGAGATGCAAAGACAATGTTTGCTAACAAGCTTCTCCGATAACAAAAGACTAGAACTGTCTAATGACCAATATAGCTTACATTTAATCGTCTCGTGAACTTTGATATTGTGTGCATGGAATATGAAGTCGATCTATCTATATATTTCTTCATATATGATAAATAATACACATGAAAACCTGATGAAAAATGATATGTAGCTTTATTTACATTGCCTTTACGAAATGGAGTTTTTTATTATTAGAAAGTCATCCCGCAATAAAAAGTATTGCATGTTTTGTCCAAAAAATATCATTATCCTAAAGTTTTGTTACAAAACAATCGAATTTTGAAGCATTTTATATGTACAGACTTTACTTTTCAATAACTTGAAGTGCAATCTTTGGATGCAAATCTCTAAGGATCACCTAAAGATTTGCAAGAAATCATTGATACAGATTTGTTTTACGTACTTTCGTTACATAACTCGATATATAACATAATACAACTTATATACATACATGATTATTTGTCGTTGACAAAATCGTTAGTAAAATCACCAAATAACATTTGTGTAAATCCAAAAAAACCTAATATTTTATACAAAAATATTGACATGCTGTATAATATTAGTACGATTATCTTAACTTTTTAATTAATCTGTAAGTAAATAAAACGAGATCATTAATTAACTTATAAAGATAAGGTGGTTAACGTACGTTTGGGTCATACATATATGAGTGTTCATATAATATAACGTAATCTACAAAATCAAACAATCTAAATCTTTAGTTTAGTTTAACCATGGCTAACGCTTAGTATTATAATAATTAAAACATCAAAACGTCAAATAAAATCAGAAAAAAAATTGTCTAATAAATTGTACCCTTCTGTGGATAGTTCAAATTCGTACAATACTTTTAAGTATATTCAGTTTATATTGCGCATGTATCTTCGCAAACACATACATATATTATGAGCGGAGATTATACTTAACAAAAATGTAGTTTGATAATTATCAAAACACGCTTCAAATTTTTTACTAATATTTGAAATAAACAAACCTTGAAGAGTATTTTTTAAATCTCACTGCCATTTTTCTAACCGAAATAGCATTGATGACTTTGAGTTGGAATATCTTTTATAAAACAAACAAACCCTTTGATATTCATGCATTAAACAAAGGAAAGAGTTTTAAAGTCATTAAAGGTACTGTTCCATGAATTCCATTTGACAAATCATAATTCCTTGAGAAACAAAATACGAGTAGATCAGACTTAACGATCCCGAGGCAATTGAAATTCTAAAGCAACCAAACTCGATAAAGAATACGGTTGAAGTGTTTTATTAACTTTCTAATTCGCTTAGGCAAGGAACCAACTTTATAATTGATTAATCGGTTCTCACGAATATGTTAGAGCCAGCCTCTAAGATTTAGTACTGTTTACTTTTGTTTCTACAGATGCAAAACTCAACCACACATTATGTAGTTATATTAATAATGTATGTAAAATTGCTGTTTTTATTAACTGATTGTGGTCAGTTTATTTATGTATTCTAGTTTTTATGTAAAAAGATCCATTGATAGACAGATCGATTTAAACACGGCGGACATTAATAAGAGAAGTATAAAATTATAGTGCAAAAGTGTGTGCGCAAACATAAATGCACTCTCTATTTCCTCACTCTCATTATCCGATGGGACGGTGAACGAAATGTCTGGAAATAACTAGTTTAGGTGAAGAACTTACGAGCTTTCCGATGAACAGAAGTATAAAACTACCACCTTTCAGATTCCGGGCAGCTACTGAGAATTTCTTAACACATTTTTTTATTTATTTAAAATTGGTAGGCTGACGACAAATGGGCCACATGGATGGTATGTGGTCATCACTGCCAACAGACATTCATGAATATATTATATCCTTTGCATCGGCCATCAACTTTGGGAACTAAGATGCTATGTCTCTTGTGTTAGTTACACTGGCTCACTTACCCTTCAAACTGGAACTCAACAATAGTTAGTATTGATGTATGGTAGTATAATATGTGATAAGTGGGTGGTACCTACCCAGATCGGCTTGTACAAAACCCTACCACCAACAACTAAGACATTTTACTGATCAGAACCAGTTTTTAGTCTACTAGACCAACGAGCCAGTAGTCAAAAGACATAACAACTATATTGTTATAGCCATTTGTACACTGTTGTAAGTCTGAATGCAAACATCTACTATCCGATGGCCCTTCGCTAGTGCCTTCCTACTTATAATAATTCTATTATAAGTTCTATCTATTTTATTCTAATACTTTTATCGTAACGAAAATATTAAAATTATAATCTTTAATTTTGTTATGTAGTGAAAATTCTTATTTACCAAGCAGATATTCAGTTCTATTTATTCAGCTGATTGCTTTGAAAAGGCGTTTTCTTTTTTTATTTTACGACCTTTATTAGGTAACGTAAATAACGAAAATGTGTTGAAGAGTAATAAAAACTGCTATTAAATGTGAAAATGTATTTCAGCAAGGTTAGGTCTTACCTGAAAAATATATATAATATATAATAGCAGTATATATAATAATACCTACATTGTAATTGTCTATTTTTAAGTATTTAATTTTATTATTGAGAATGCGAGACTTGGAAGCACTCTTTCGTATTTATAATATTAGCAAGAAATCGCAATTTTATGATATTAGAGTTTTACTTGCCCGATTTGAGAAACAACAAATAAATCTTTTGGGATGATTTTATTCGTATTATAAAAATGCAGCACCATCCCGATCTAGCCCGTGGTACAAAGAAGTATTTTCCATTTTGTATCCGGTGTAGGAGGTGGAAGAAGGTATAAGCCGGAGAGCAAGACCAGAGAGAAAGCAAGACCGGCTTCGCTGTCTCAAATTGGGAGACAGCAGCGTTCAATTTGGAGTCCAGCCCATTTGTATTGCAGTTCACAGCGAGGGTTAAAGGTAAAACTGCGAAGCGCATTTTGTAAGTTACTATCATAATAATCATTTATACTAAAACCGTCTCCGAAAACCGCTGCATATTCTGTTATAACTTTTATGTATATTGTACCTATTGGTGTACACCTAAGTAAATTTATTAATAGTATTTATAAAAATAACAAATGTTATTTTTATATTCATAATAAATCGAGTATAATAACTTTTATTAATATAAAATAATATAATGAGGAACAAAATTCAAGTTGGTAGTTTACAGAATGGCAGAATTCAAAGCAATATTATGTTATATATTTCGACTGTTCAAATAACCGCTTTTAGACCGCTGTTCGTTCATGTGTACTCGTAGGTATTTGTAATATTACTCGATTCTGGACAAACGTTTATGGAGAATCGTTGCAAACTACTTGAAAACTATTGCTCGACTATAATATTTTAACAGAAATGCTTTAAAAAAATTGTATGTTTCTAATTATTTGGTTGCGGGTATTTTTATTATTTTATTATATTTTTTCCCTTATACGTGTGCGCGCGTGGCGTGAGTTATATTTTTTCCTTAGCTTTAATTACATACATGCTCCATTTAAAAAAAAAACTGCTCTATATACTCATGTACACCAGCGTCTTATATAATTAAATACAAAATTACCTGGGCCATCTGGGCTTTAATAATTAGTTATGATATATAAAAACACGATGGGATATCCCATCGGAAATGTTATTCTAAAACCGAGTCATTTTTTAAATATTATTGTTTTTTTTTGGCGCAGGTTGCACTGTCTACACTCTTTTTTACTACACGCATGACATACTATATATGTAACCCAGTTCACAAAACAGTTGTCTTATATGAAGCAACTATAAGATTCCACGGATTACAGGATTTGTACGCCATGTTCTCGCATTAAGAAGGCGCCTCGGCTGCCTCTGGGTCTCTATTTTTATGGCTATTTTGATGCTGTATTCCCAGATCTTTGTTGTAAGCTTCGAAAATATTATTTATATTGTTTATTCGCAAAATGTTACTTAACGCTGATAAGCAAATTTTACATTATTTATATTGTCTTAGCGATATATACATTTGCTTCAATTTTAATACGTAACTAATAACTATCGTTGATATTAGGTGACTTCAAATTATGAGTAATATGTACTTTTTAACTAGAATATTAATTTTGTAAATTTCGTACTGTCCTAGCTTCTGGCCACGATTTCGTTTAGTAGACTTCAATATTATGTCCTGGTTTTGCTTAAAAAGATATAAATGGTGGGAAAAAAAGTCACCCGTCATATCACTTACGCTGTAATAGAAAAAAAAGTTACAGTTTTAAGTGTCAGTGCTTAGCTATCTTATATTAATTGTGTAATTGCAAAACTAACGATGACACATTCTGTTAAATAAAATTCAAGTTGTGACCTCTAATTACATCGGCTTAATGGTTAATTCGGTCATGTTCAAGACGATAGCAGAACAGATAACTCTTAGATGGCCTTCATCCAATACCTAGATGGCTGATCGGTAAGGAAACTAACCGAACTGTCAAAAACGAGGTTGAAGTTCTCTAATGCAAAAACAAATTCTGGTAACGTCACCGAATATTTAATAATTTTCATAAAACATTCTATACATCTGAACGAATAAATAAAATTGAAGATTCTTTTTGTGGTTTTGGTATACAACATAGCAGACACTAACAATCGATAGTTTAATAACAAAGTAAAGATAATTAAGTAACATTATAACGATAATATAAGGCTTATTCCTCGAAAGTGTTTGTTGTACCTCAGTGAGACAGATGGACTTCCAACAGCGCGTACAAAGAAGTAATCGTTTTAAAATTAAGTTAACTTTAAAGGATTGAAAAGATTTTTATCAATTATAGATATATAAGTATCTCTATTACATACATATATTGTATGTGAAAGATATAATGATATATTAAGATTTATTTAAAAAAATATGTATAAACTGCGCTTTTTTACATTGCAGTATGGAGATTTGGTCCTACTGCGCTTAGACGCTTTTATGCTATTAAATTATTGTATAGAACATGCATACATATTATGTTTACGTTTCGAGAAAATTGTAGAAAATTTTACGTTATATTAGGTAATATAAAATTTTAAGATATGATAATATTTAAGACAACGCATATAGCTAGCTAATACTATATTTTTACAATGATCTTGTTTTTGGTTGTTATCACAATCATTAGTTAACAACCTGAGATCAGAAATTTACCAAATATGATATATCTATACTATCCGAAGTTTTTTTTATGTAAGCCATCATGTTCTCTATTGCCGCTCTCTACTCACCTGTGTGCGTGTGTGTGGCGTGAATACTGTATACTTAATGGTTTTAAATCATGAATATTAGAATAAGAAAAAAATATATTTTAAAGAAACTCTATACTATTGTTATTTTCTTACTCCATATGTATTAACTGGTTTTCTTTAATTATAAATGAATTTCGATGATATGTTGGACGTACCGGAGGGCCTTAAGGACCATTTTCTTTTAATTGACACTATTGATTTACAACAATCTACAACTGAAGTTTTCTAGCTCAGTGCATTCAATATTCTAATTGGTGTTAGATGAACAGGGTATACATTTTAATTACAAAGGCTCACTCGTTCTTTAAACCGGAACACAACAAAACCAAGTACTGCTGATTTGTGGTAGAATATCTGATGAGTGGGTGGTACCTACACAGACGAGCTGGCACAAAGCTTTACCATCAGTTGCAATACATCTATGTTTTATTGAGAAAAAGAGTCTTGACAGACGGACAAACGGGCAACGAAGTGATGTAATATAAAGTACGAAACCCTAAAAACAAATGTATTAAAAAAACCAATAAATTTCGTACCAGGCTAGCCCACCACTCGCAAGACATCTTGATTATCCAATTAATTATTAACCTAAAAAACATTTTATTCTTTAAACTTAACAAGATAGCAAATGTTTCTATTAAATTTTAAGCATTAATTTTTTATCCTTTATAATTAATTAAAGTTTTTATTGCGTTAATTTTCAAAATTTTTTTTTTTTTTTATATTACCCCGGAGAGCAAATGACTCTACTCCACCTGATGGTAAGTGGTAGTAGAGTCCAAACGCGACGACGGCTAGTGCAGTCAGGACGAATGACTTGCTCTAGCCGCCCCCGCCTTGCCGGCCCGCAAGATGCCTCTTCACGCCTCGTTTGAAGGAACCCAGGTCATAAGAGGAGGGGACCACGTGTGCTGGTAAAGAATTCCATGTTTTGGAGGTGCGACAAAGAGAAGAGTTGCCAAATTTCTTTGTGCGCGATGGAATTGATGTCACAGTTAGGCGGTGACATCGAGAGCCAGCACGCGAAGACTTGTAAAGGAATGGGGAAGCAGACAAAGATACAGATAAAGATACAGATACAGACAAAGCCATGTATAGTCATTTTCTATTACAAATAATCACAATAAATAAAGTCCGCAGACAAATGAGCGAATTGTATGTTCACCAGCTATTTAAATGTAAGAGCCTTATGGAGGTCGAAGGTGCAAATGACAGTTACAATTATTGGAATATAGAAAAACAGTAAGAAAATTGTTAAATAATATTCAAGTAACAATTTTATGATGAAAAGATTTCTTTCTGTCATTAGTATATGACAAGTTTGCAAATGTATTTTTCTCAGCGGGTGTTTTTGTTATATAAGATTTGATCCAGGTCAACTGGCGAATATTTCGGCACTTGGAATTGATCATGTTTTATAAAGTGTGTAGGAGTACAAGTCAATTATTATAGTCGAGGCGTATTGATTTATTTACAAGTTTAAGGCGCTACAACGCTAAAAAAGAGAAATGTGTAAAATAATTTGCTTCTTATTTGATGTGGGGCTGATATGTAAAATAATTAGGCTTTGTCTTATCATGGAGTGTGATTCTCTACTATAGCGTTAATTTGATAAATTATTACTAAAAACGACATACATGTTACCCATTAATTTAAAAAGTTTATAATTTTTTTTATTTATTATTCATTGCAGTAAAAGTAATTAAACTCAATACTCGTATAATACGTAATCGCTAATAAAATATGTTACATAGAACATTATATATATTTTTAAATATTTTTTTTAAGTCAATCCTAGTTACAATATAGTAACTTAAAAAATATAAATTTAATTTAGTAATGAGATTCTGTTTTTATACAATAAATATACATTATTTTTTGGTTTAATATGAATTATTTCAATAAATCTCAATTTTAATGTTCACATCTGCAGAGAATCCCGTGACAGTCACATTTCTTTGATAATATCTTTGTTTCATATTTAAAAATTGTAATCATGATATAAGGAGTCATGAATATATCCGTCTTCTAAGAAATCCGTCTTCTTTCGAAGGATAACCTCTGATGCAGCCATGAGCAATTGTTACATATGAATAATTCTAACTTTATTCAAATTCAATATCAATTGACAATATAATGTTACCATAGATACAGACAAAGCCATGTATAGTCATTTTCTATTACAAATAATCACAATAAATAAAATCCACGGACAAATGAGCGAATTGTATGTTCACGAGCTATTTAGTAAGGTCAAATGTCAAATACAATAGAATCACAATCATGTCAAAATATAAAGTTAACCCGAGCAATTAAACTATAGACTTGGCATTACAACTACTGTCGAGTACACCGGACAAATGTAATTACTATTGTAGACTTTGACGGTTTCTTATTAATTAACGAATTTATTTGATAACAAAATATATGATAATGCCATTAGTATTGCACTAACCACGTAATCAACTACATATTTAATTACATACTTGGATTGGACTCTTATTTTTACTTTTTTCGAAATTATTTAGTGTTCATTCATAATTTCATTCGAAGTAGACGTAAACGCCAAATGACGTCACATATACGGCATAATGATGTTACACCTTTGATTAATAAACTAGACAGTTTTCATTTGATTAGCATTGTCAATTTGGCGCCATTTTAAAATTAGAGTCGTCTACTATTTTAACTTTCATTACATTAATTTCATAGGATGGTGTGAAACAATATTTGAAATCCTTCAATGGCATGTACTCATCACATGGATCCATCTTGATTAGTTATTTTTAAATGCCGAGTTGATACTTGATAAAAAAATAAAAATAGTTATATTTTACAATACGATTTTTTTTAATGATTATTTCTAATGCTTTTGGGCAAAGACTGCCATTCAACCGTTACTGTGATGTCATCACACATTTTTTTGTTTTTTTTTTCACCCAATTTATATACATGTATATCCTAGAATAGAATAGGAAAATAAAGATACGTTTATATTTCAGCACTTTGAAATTTTTAAATATTTCAATTATTTTATTAATAAGATATCAATTTATAAGAATAACTTTTTCATATAAAATAAATAGTTAAAACTGTAACAATCGCTAAAGAAATCGAACTTAGAAATCGTTTGAACATTTATCAAATGAATTTTGTATTAGCAACACTGTTTCTTAACGATAATAAATAAAAATTTAACTCACAATGAGCCCCCTCTTTCTAGGCATGCCGTTGTACATTTGCGAGACAACCTGCACAGCAGGCACAGCTCCGTCAGGCGCGGACACAATCGCTGGTCCGTCGCAAGTCGAACTAGGCAACCTCTCCCTCTTCGTCCGAAAGAGCCACATTATCAAAATTATATCCGCACCTGCGTCCAAAGTAAACAATTTATTCTGGCAACAATTCCTAAAGACAGACTAATAAATAAACGTGATGAAGTTCATACGGATGCAAATTGTTATTTATAATCTCTAAATAGATTGTTGTAAACAAACTACACCCAAAACAAGAACAGAATATATATATGCATTAATAATATAATACCCTATGTTTAGTTTTCGTATATATTTGTCTGATAATGATTTCAAATATATTAATTGTTTTTTATTTGTATTTCTTGTTACTGAACATAACTTTAATAGTTAAAAAACTTTATATTTCGTATAATCAATATATAATATATATTAATATTCTTAATATAAAAGTAAGTTTGTCTGTCTGTTACGCTTTTAATGAAGCAAGCTTGAACCCCAAAGAATAGGCTACTTTTTTCCTCATTCCTGCTGCCCTCTCCCTCCCTCCATAGCATATGAAAACTAGTTTTATACCATATATATAAGAAGTGACTTCCCGCGGTATCGCCGGCATTTTATTTAACCCCTTTCACCTCTGTGATCTGTACCCTTAAGAAGAGAAATAATGATGAAATTACGTACAGAACTTATTATTACCCAAAATAAAAATTGGATACAATTTTATATTTAATAATTGAAACAAAATGTTCTCTATTATGTAAAATAATAGTCATTAACGAAAAGGTTCGATCACGTCGAGCCTTTTATATGTCTACGTAATGAGAAATTGCTATGTAAGTGATACTATTTATAAAATGGGAACGGATGGCTCAGGATCCAGGCGCAGGTATCGCTAGCCTCGCTGTTCGTGCTATTACGAGATTATACAGTTTATTTGAAAAAAAAAAACGATTACGAATCTTCATAGGAGAAATTGTCAGAATTAAATTTTATCCCGTAAGATCCTGAAGATTAAAAAGTATTTCTTATAAAATAGTACATAGGTAGACAGACGGTCACAGTTCAGCGTTAAAAGAAATATTAACCATTCCTTACATCGTCAAGCAACCCACCAACCTTGGGAACTAAGATATATAAATGTGGCGTGGCGGGTCGCTAGCTGTCTTAAACTTTGAAATCGATACTTGTTGAATCAATTTATAATTTAAGAAAACAAATAGATAAATATGTACCCCCTACGTGGAGCCCTTTTGCTATCACGGTATATGCATGGGTCAATAGAAGTTTCACATCAAAAAGGATCCGGGAGTAAGTGACTCAACTACATTAAAATATATAATTCTATACAAACCACTTTAATATCTGCTTTGTCTTAAAGCAGAACCGTTAGGACATTTTGTATATTAGTCAAAATAATTATATTTGTTTAAGACTACGAAAGTAACAAACTAACGTGCCGAAAAACATTTATTTGTCTAGCTTGTGGATAAGATAAGAATTAATGCTGGTCTTTATGGTCATACTGTAGACTTATTTATGGTGTATTGTAGGACCGATGTATTATGTTAAGAATATTAACACGCGTACCGTATTCCGTTTCAAGTAATATAATGTTAATTAAATTTTCTTTTTTTTTTGTTAGATCAACAAGATCCGACAAGGATAAATTTACGTGGTGGTGGGACTTTGTGCAAGCCCGTCTGGGTAGTCACCACTCGTCATTTATTCTAGCGATAAACAACACTATTTAGTATTTTTGGTGAGTAAGTCAGTGGAAGTACAGAGAAATAACTGTTCTGTCCGGGGTTGGTGGCAATATAGAAAATAGTTGATATTACTTACAGTGCCAATATCTACGGGCAGTGATGACCAGTTACTGTCAGTTGGCTCATTTGCCAGACCACTTATTATAGACAAAATAAAATATTATATCTGTATTTTTATTCAATTTGAATTGCCGTAATTTGATTTGCCGTACAGCGCGGAAACGCGGCCTGTGTTTTGGGCAGCTTTGCGTCGAAAGAGTATCGGGAGGGAATATTTTAAAATTTGTATAATATAAAAAACAAAAAAGATTTTATTTTAATATAAGCGATTTTAATGAGGAACGTTACTATAAGAAATAATTCCAAATATAAACAATTATTTAAGCTCTCAGTAGTCCTTTCATGTTCTAGATATTTCTTTCCAGTCACAAATTACCCACATAATTTGTATTTTGATGATGCTGTAGCCATAAAAGGAATACCCCATTAATAAAGAAAAATTGTAAGCACGGCGTTTTCCTCTTTTCAAAAATAAAGTTATAATGGCTGTGTGCAATGTGTTATTTGACATAGTAAACCAGCCCCTCGATGGTTAAAGATAACGTAAGGATTCGAAGTGATAAAACTTGCTAGGAAGGAAGTTTTGGTGATGGTTTTGAAAAAATATATTTAAAGCTTAGTTTTTCAATAAACTAATCGGATATAATTAAAAAAAATCTACTCAAAAATTGTAATTTTTTGTCAATGATCCTCTAATGAGATATTTTTTTTACATAATTCACATATGTTCGCTAAAAAGTTTGCCCCTCGCTGGTGCGATTTGCGCGGCAACGCATTTGGAGCAGCCGGTCGCTGCTGACATACATTTGTATTATGTGCAAGACGCGTGGTCGTTGGGACGCCTACGCGTCATTCATTGTACTTGGCAAATTATTCAGGTTTGCCAAGTTAAAATTATTACAACAAATGACAAAGTCCTGGAACACATCCAGGACTGTTATTTGTTGCTACTCCAATTTTCGTCATTCTTAAAACGATTCAACTCATCAACGTCTGTGGCAGATATGAGCGAATAATATAGTATACCCATTATAAAATAAAATAGTATTGACGAAAAAATGCTCGTTACATAGAACCTTAATAAACTTGACTAAATCAATTCGTATTTATTTGAATTAAAATCTTTGTCGAAAATGAGCAAACCATATAATGCTTGCCAACTCCTTACTCATTGCTATTAATTAATTTCAATCACTAAATAAGGCTTTTGGAAACATGTGACCAAACGATACTTTCAACCCAACTTACGACTCAACGAAACTATTTCTTTTTTTTGAAAAGTAAGCGAGTAGTTAATGTAAATATCATAACATGACTATATATGAAACAAAACAATTTTTCAAACAGCAACATAATTGTGTAAGTTCACTCCAATCATAATTAATCTAATCAAAAGCCCTGAGGGTATTTTTCGACGGCCATATTGACATAAGGCTAATACTATTAAGATTAAAAAGAAATATAATAACGCCAAACACTATTATTTTAGTTTGATTAACCCACAATGAGCCTTTTTTGTTAATGTCTTCATTCCATTTTCAAATTATATTCCAAAGATAAAAAATGTTGTTACGTTTTTTTTTTTCTTGTAAATCGCTCGTGGTTGATTTTAACATGTTCAATTTGTTCCAAGTACTATTCATTCATCATTCCTATTGAATTTTTTTTAGAGGTCTATTTACAAACTCTTTTGTTTTATATGATAAATAAGCTGATTTCATACTTGTTTAATTTCAATTGTTAAATTATGTAAAAATCGAATTATGTCAATTCTTCATCTGTATATTTTAATATTAATTAAGGTAAATAATAACAATTTACATAAAAATGTATTCATGAACTATGATCGTTTTCAGTTACTTTAGATAATTTATGCCTTTAACTTCTTTAACAAATTTGAAAATCATTGTTACAATAGAAATCTAAGAAAAGAAAAGATCTATAGTATATCTATACTAATACTATAAAGAGGTAAAATTTTATTTTTGTATCTTTGTTTGTAATGGAATAACGCAAAAACTTCTTAACCGATTTTTAAAATTGTATTGTATTGTATCTAAGGAAAGCTACGTAATACATAGAACCTTAATAAACTTGACTAAATCAATTATTTTTTTTTGAAAAAAAATAAATGTAAACGTTTTTCATCATTTTTATTTTTAAAATTCACCCCTAAACGGGAATCCAAACTGTTCCTAAGTTAAAAAAAAATTAAATATGTATGTATGTAATAGATTAAGCGTAGTACTGGTCGCTCCTGATAACGATAACTTGCGCATACTACGACATTTTTCTTAATTTTAGCATTTTTTACCATAATTGGACCTTTCTAAAATTCTTAACTTCTAAACGAAAGATTCAATTTGAACAACTAATTATTTTTTTTCAAAAAAAAATGAATACTATTTTATGAAATTTGCAAAACTGCAAGTCAATTTATGAAGTTTTTTCCTATAAAATTCATTATTTATCATGCGCTGCGAAAACTATTGATGATGATAAAATAATGTATTACATGTTTATAGTTCTCATCATTACCCACAAAAAAAGTCTGCGAGGCTATATATTTAACTATTAAATTTAAGTCACAATAACTGGTTTTTCAAATTAGGTAATCAAAACACGGTTAGTAAATAGTTACATAATATAGTTATACATGTAAATTATTCTTTAAATTGTTCAAATTGAACCTTTCGTTTAGAAGTTAAGAATTCTAGAAAGGTCCAATTATGGTAAAAAATGCTAAAATTAAGAAAAATGTCGTAGTATGCGCAAATCATCGTTATCAGGAGCGACCAGTACTACGCTTAATCTATTACATACATACATATTTAATTTTTTTTTAAATTAGGAACAGTTTGGATTCCCGTTTGGGGGTGAATTTTAAAAAGAAAAATGATGAAAAACGTTTACATTTATTTTTGCTCAGAAGCTTTAATATTAAATTTCATTCTTCTTACTTCAAACATGACATACTCCCCATACAAACTTTCAATCACTATTTTACTCTTTTGGGGGTAGACATAAAATAGTAAACATTGAAATAGACAAACGAGACATATACGAGCATGTTTGTGTCTATGTTATTGTCTCCCTATAAATAATTTCGATGTTGAACTCAAAGTGATTAATTAATGTAGGGATTCTGAGTTATATGGGTTCTTTAGGTCAGTATCCTCACGAGCGTTTCTTTGGTTTAATAATAACGTACATAACGTTACAATTGACATTAAAGGTTACTTCAGAATACACACATACAAATAACACGTAACTGTTAAATGTGTCTATTTAATTTGTCCTGCTCAGCTGTGAAGGAAACCATTGTGAAAAACCTTCACGCGACGCCTTTGCCCAGCGGAGAATTTACTTTACTTTAACTCAAAGCAAATTTTTACACAACAAAACCAATTGATGCTTGCATACTTTATTTAAAAATTAGTTTAATAACTGATATTTAACGAAATTTTAATTTAAATATTTTTTATCATTTTTCGTAAGAACTATAATGAAATAGTGTAATGAATTAGCAGTTATATAGTTATGTTAATTAAAATTACGATTAAAGAATAATTAGTGATTCTCTTATTATATGTCGAAGAGCATAGTTCAATGTTAAGCGGCGCTCAAACTTTACTAAGGGCGTGGCTCCATTAACCCGATGAATGATGGCTTGCTAGATATGATCGCAATCAACTTCATAAAATAATTACAATACCATCATAGTACCTTCAAATATGTTAGTAGATAAAGGATCGAACGCGCCTAACGACCAGACGAAGACTAAAGCGGGATAGATCGTGTGTTCACAAAGGTATACCTTTGGCTTTACAAATAGTCTTGAAGTCGTAACCTATTTACTCAGTCGCAAGGTTGCTTGGTATCTTTAATTTCACATCGCAAAATTAATAGTCGTAGTGACGCGTTATTTCTCGTTTCTTTATTTTTCACATTGGTGTTTATATAAAAATAAATGTATGAAGTCTTATATGCCATAGACAATATTCTAGAGATAAAACCTCATTTATTTATCTCTAGAATAGTATGGCAATCACAAAACAACATTTTAAAAGCAAGAACATTGATATTCTTTAAAAGGTTTCATGAAAATAAACACTGACTAATACGTTTTGAACGCGTATATATCATAAATTTTATATTCGATAAATTTTTCGACATTTGAAAAATGAGACGGAATTTTCATATTGATATTCTTTTTACAAAGGAATCTAAATTACGCGACGAACAACATTTTAACATGACATGAGTTGAACGTGACCTAGACCTACGTGAAATAAAGGAAAGTTAATAACACTTGACATGGAGTCCCGTGGTGATGAAGATATACAACCTCTTAATTTTTTATGTCTTTCTCTTAGCAATATACCAATCAGAATAGATAAATATTAACATGATCTCAAGGATTGATCTCTAAAAAGCAATGGAATTCTATATATTCCATTCAATTCCAGTTTGAACGTAAAATGTAAGAATAAATCGTAATGTACGATCACAAGATCATAAGTGTTTGATTCAACAAGGTAGATCCCTCGAGTACTCTTTTATTTCCCAGGACTAAGTTTGTTTTGATCCTCAGTAGCTAGACAATATATGGGCTCAACAATACGCTGCAATGAAAGAGGTGTGATTCTGATTACTAAAATTTGGAGTAGAAATTTGAACTATTATTATTTCGACGAAATATACATTAGTTAGTAATCAAAAGAGGTTAAAAAACATATTAGGTATATTAAGCCTAATAAAAATTATAGAAATAAATTTAATATAGTAATATTAATAATACATAAATTTTATGGTTGAAGGTGATTATCATAAGTATCACAAAATTCCCTTTTTTTCGAATCGCTGTATAGCCTCGACACAGTCCGAGTCACCACCTTATTCCCTGACTGCCTTTCGTAATTTATATAAATAAAAAATAGCTTACAAATTACAATAAATATGCACTCATCATATTATGCACATAGTATATGTATAGTGCTATCGATAATAATGTATAAGAACTGACAACAATTAATTCGTTGCGTGACAGTATTTATGTGAACGGAACTAAAGCTAAATGGGTAAGCGTGTACGTTTTCCTGAAAAACAAATACATCATACCTAAATGTAAAATGAAGTTTTTCCCAAAGCATTTACGATTGTAATAAAGTTGTGTAAATTTCATTTCCATAACTAACGATAAGACACAAAGACATAAATAATATTGTAAATGCGAATTTTTGTATGTTTTATAAGTCGATTGTATACTGTAACAGGATTAAGCGTAATTCTAAAAAAAAATACTCTTTATACATTTTTAAATCGACAATGCGGAGTTTTATCGATTTTTCTTAATTAAATTTATGATCAACTCTTTGGTCAAATTTATCATCATAGAATTATAATTAAAAAATATATTCCATCCATGCGCTATAAAAAATATGTTTAAAATTTATATTGTCCAGCTTTTTCGTGTGAAAAATATTCAGTCTTAATATTTTTTAGTGATGTAAGTTTTTTTTAACTAGACTTATATAAGAACTAATGGGTATGTCTGACTGTCAACTATGGGTTAAGATTTCCTTGTATAATGATAATAAATAAAACACAATAATGTATTTTAAGAAATAAAAAATAATTATACCATGCACGTTTTTGAATTATTACATGAGTATAACGAATTCAAGCACACCTAAATAACTCAATATATCAACTATAATAATCATTGTTTTCTCGTTTGTAAGGAATGAGCAAAGTCTTAATATAAAATATTTTGTTAATAAGAAACGTATATATCTCCACATTCAACATTCCTGGCCATTTGCATTGTATTTGTGTAACTGTCTATCATTTTCACCCACGGTGTTGGTGAGGCTGATGAATACGTCACGGAAAAATGACATAACTATTCACGGAAAAACCCTCGAAGCCTTATATTTTTTACTATATCTCTTACTACTTTTTAACGAAAACAGACAACATTTCTATGAAGAATTGCTTGTCAACTTATAACGCACATTAAACAAACTATCATACAAGACAATTGATCGACTTCACCCTGGAACGGGTCGGTTACAGTGTCATCATTAAGCTACACATAATCTATCAATAACTTAGTACTTAATGACCGTATTAATTCATCCAGTGGGTAAGAATCACATATAAACGGGATTCCACAGGATCGCACTTGTCATCCTGTGGAATCAGTTACAGTAGTACTGAGTTTGAATCTGGGACAGGACTTGTCAAATCGTATTGGATATATTCGTCGAAAAGTTTTCATCAGCGCACTGAAGTTTGTAACATACATATCATGACCGACACAAACAAATAAAACACCATTAACGTGACTTATCGTAGATACTATTTACAAATAATGAAGTAAATCTGATAAAGTAATAAAGTCTATGTGTAATGGAACAAAATGATTGAACGTAATCAATTTGTTTAGAGGAAGATTATTATGAGAAAAAAATAAACACAAAAAACAAGCGTTCGTCCGTCAGTGTTTGAAACACGATGATAATCGATTTTGTAAATTTGAGGAAAACAATTATATGTCTATTTTTATTGATAACACTAAAGCTCTCCAATAGCTACTGAATGAATAAAACTATACAATACTGAAAGTTACCAGGTTACTTTAAGATTTAGACTTTTCATGGGTTTATTTTAATTTGTTCATAAAAATGAATGAGCCTAATTTTTATTTTAAACAACTATTTTGCGGTTTTCAGATTTTTACTAATTGTGTTACAAGATATTGCTTCTTGTCAAATTTCATGATTCAAGGTCAGTGGGAAGTATCATATAGGTTTTGATTCCCCTTGCAAATGTATGAGAAATGCGACATAAACGGCCATATCTTTTTTGATTGTGAAGACTTAGAGGTTTGATTTTTTTCACAGCTCCAAGGGTCCGCGAGCCTCAGTAATTGGTATTAATTTCAACTTTATACCATACTCTACGCATTCCTGAGGAAAAAGGGTCTCGACGGACAGACAGACACACAGACGGACAACGAAGTGATCTTATAAGGGTTATATTTTTCCTTTACAGTTATGGAACCCTAAAAAAAAGAAATCGGTTGATAAACCGAGAAGAAAAGTTTCTTATATAAATAATTGCTATTACGAGTTCGTCTTCACAGCACTATGACGAAAACTATTTGAACGAAGTCGCTGTTACGGAACACTATAGTTCAATCCTCCAGTTAATTTGAAGGGTTAACAAAACTAATAAATTTATTAGGGTTTTTAAACATATAGGTACGTCGACAACTTAGATCAACATAATAAAGATACTTATAGGATAAGCGTTCCACTGTCTCGTTGGTCTAGTGGTTAGATATAAGGCCGCAGACCCGGTGGACGTGGATTCAATTCCCAGGACGGGTCAATAAATAGTTATTGTGTTTTTCTCTCAGAAAACTATCAGTAGCAGCCTGGAGTCTGGATGTTGGAAGTGTGTACACTCCCGTGCTTCGGAAAGCACGTTAAGCCGTTGGTCCTGCGCCTGAACTCTTTCCGGTCATGCTGGATTATGAGAGCTAGGGAAGAGAAAGTGCACCTGTGTTTGCGCACACAATTGTGCACTATAATATCTCCTGCGCAGTTGGCCAATCTCTCTTGAGATGACTAAAAAAGAAAATGGCTGATATATTAATTTGCATTTTATAGCAAATTCCAATTATTCAGGTCCTGTTTGATCCTTACGGGCAAGTCTGAATTAGAACGACTCTACGAACAACTGAAAACAAATCTGTACAGGTATGTCATTTTTAATCGAGAACACGGTCTTATACACAGGTCTGGCAACTGAGTCCAATTTCAGTGGTGAGAGATGAGGCGCGAGTATGTAACAACTGCTAATTCGCAATACCACCCGCTTGAGGTACTACGTCGCTGCTATCGAAGCTCATATTTTTCTCTCCCAGGTATTGTGTTATTTAATCATTGTTATATCGTTTTGTTGACTTTTGCGGATTTTTTGTTGTTTTCATTTTGTTATTTAACTGTTTTGTTTGAATTTTAAAAAATGTTCGGGATAATTATTACGCGAATTGTCATGCCTCTGGCGGCCCAGAAAATTGAACTTAACAGCATCAGTATGTTAATGTACCCCATGCTGAAGTTGCAAGACCTGTGTATACGACCGTGATCGAGAGAAAATACTATTGATTACATTAATTTTAACTGTCTATCCAATGAGGTAACACTTGAGAAAAAGGAATTCTTACTTTAAATTTCTAAAGTAATAAAGTAGTTATCAGTAGAATTTATAAAATTATAACAACACACCACAGAAGAATAAAGAAAGTCCAATGGAGCAGTGGGACCTTTATGGGCTATTAAAATAAGATGATGAATGTATGAAAGCTATTATGATTTTAAATGTACCTAATTCAGTTTTTAATTGTAAAATGAATATTATTTACACAACCAGACGAAATAAAAGTTTTCCAAATTACAATATTTATATTTGTATTTACAGAAATGTGCTGTATACTTATATACGTACGTTGTTTGCTAGTGTGTCACAATGTGTTTGTCAGCACTTAGTTCCGCGGCGAATAAATACTGAAGATGACGTATGAAATTTTGTAGCATGCTCCTTTATATAATGTCACAGTGTCAGCCTATAAGAGTCCCATTGCTTTGAGTAGATCTTTACACAACTTCACTCGGGAAGAAGGTTTGAAAATTATTCCACCACGCTACTCCATTCCACTAGGTTGGATATATAAGGGGCGGAATTTCATGTACACATGTAAAACATAAAGATTTTCCAACAATGTTTACCTTCACTGTCGAGCACAAGATGAGTTATAAGCACAAATTAATCTTATAAGTTAACCTTATGTTGAATAATGTTGAGAAAAAAGAATTGACCTTTTGGTACAAAAAAGGTTACAAGTATTATGTTCTCATAAATAGATATTTTTTCTAGTGTTATCAGGTTTAAAAATCTAGATACCCTTCATTAAATATATCGCTTATCCGTAACAATAATCCCCTCATAAAGTAGCAGTACAATTTAACATACCTCTAGGTATGTTAAATTGCGTCATTTATTATCGTTATTTTTATTCTTTGTAACGTTGTTTAATATATTGTATTGCACGATGTTACTGAAAAGATATTTGATTTGTTCAGAAAATAAATATTCATATTTAGAAAAGTTATTTTATTCTTGTCTTTGATGTAAATTTGTTGAAATATTCAATTGAAATATATAAGATTTTTATTTGTTTGGAGAGCTGATGTAGGAACACCTAGTATTATGTTACATGAATTATTCGTTATTACGATCCGGCTCTTATTGAGCCTCATGGCATTAGTCGTGATGATGGCAAGAGATCTGATGGACTGACATTGGTTCCCTAGGAGCGAGGGCGGGCCTTAGTGTGGGACGCAACATGTCCCCATCTCATATCAGGGAAACAATGTTAAAAGCCGGAGCTGCCGCGGAAAAAGCTGAAGCGAACAAACGAAATAAATATTCGTCTCTTATTCCATATTATATTTTTGTTCCGTTTGCATTGAAACCTTGGAGTAATAGTGCAAAAGACTTCATTCAAAATATTACACCCCGTCTTATTTCCTTTACTGGTTGGAGAGCTGGTTCATTTTTCGCCCAGAGAATCGGAATTGCGATTCAAAGGGGAAATGCTGCTAGCATTCTTGCCACCATTTCACGCGGTCACGATTTGTACAGTAATTACTTTTAATTTGTATTTGTATTTTTGGTCTTAATGTAAATCAATAATTAATCGTGTAATAACTTTGTAATAATATACATTTGTAATCTACTCACGCTATACAGATTCGTTATTAGGCGCTTGTTAATGTACCACGCTACAAAGTATGCTGTTGGTCAGCTAGTTCGTACATCTGAGGACTACGCGTGAGGAAATATATATAGCATACTGCGAATAAAACGGTTTAATACTATAAAACATCGATATTATAAAAGTTTTTAATGAAAAGGTCATTATTAGCTCTTCATGTTATAAATCCTAATAATTGTGTCTCTTAATTACGATATTCTATTTTAATAAATTAATCTAATCATCATATCAATATGTAAATATATGTTTTCAAACAATGTATGTTGAATTGTGCAATTTTAAAGTAAATAAGTTGATACGGCGGAGTCCTCGTACTAAAAAATTAGGCAATTTTAAATATGATATCTTTAATATTTATTTCTTTTTTTTGTTTTGTTATATTTGATTTGTGTAAAATAGATTATATAGTCTTTAAACTATTCATATGCTGAAAGAGGATAAAAATTTTCATACAAAATATGTTCTAAACTAGTTAAGACTAGGTTTTACAAACAGTGTCGACTGAATATGAAAAATGAAGATAAAGTGGCTTACAATGACCACATAGAAGAACTCGTTATATAATGTCAGTCATGAAAGTTTATCTTAAATTTTTTATATACATTTTTAATTGAATGTCATAGGCAAAAAAAACACTTGGTAGTTTAATATAGTGAAATATATACTTAATATAGAAATAGGCATTGCAACGTATACAGGGGTAATATCTTGTAATACCTTATTAAAATATGTCGCCAATATATTTAACGAACAATACACATTTTTATATATAATATTCACAGAATTATTTACTAAGCGATGGCACATATCATATTTTTTAAACATTCTTTTTTGTTAAAATTGAATGGGCACATTTTAATCTGTCACATTAGCGAAGATTCAATACTTAAAAAAAAAAAAAAAAAACAGTTAATTTGTTTTTAATAATAATTTATAAATTAAACAACATTATTATCACAACATAAATGAAAAAGAAAATTACATAAAATATAAATATCTTAAAATAAAAACAAGTACATCATTTTTTGTTTCTATCTTTACGATCAATTCATCTCGAAAGACGAATTTACATTTCCAACATATTTTTTATTATTCTTTCTTAAACAAGGTATGTCAAAGAATTTTTGACCATCAATCATGTTAACTGTATCATCAAAAGTTTGAGGCAAATCTATTCCTGCTGTTTCAGGTAAAGTTAGTGCGAGTAACGCTCCTAGTAAGGCTATAAATCCTACTACCACTAAGGGTAGCCATGTTACAAAGTTCTTTAGGTACACAATATACGGTGATATAAAAATACCAACATAACTACAAATATGGACGATTGATGCACCGGAGCCTCTTACATTTGTTGGTAATATTTCTGCAACCCATTGTATTGCAATGTTACAAGCCATATTAACTGCAAATCTTGAAACCATTGCACACAATACAGATGGCAAACCGCTACCAATAAAAGCAGTTAATACACTAAACATAGAACTAATTAAAAGTGCTCCTATACATGTCCATTTTCTACCGGTTATGTCTAAAATAAATGAAACTATCACTAAAGAGGGAAATTCAGTGAAGGACACAAGTGTAAATGATAAAAAGAAATCAAATCCCAAGCCACCGATACTTCTTACTAAAGCGTCAAACACAGTCATAGCACACATATATACCAAACACATACTAATAAATGTTTTTCGTAAATTTGATATTCTTAACATATTTATCATACTCGTATTTTCTTCTTTTTTATTATAATTTGACGCTTTAAATCGTTCAATTAATTTTAAAGGGACTTCTTTTTTGTTCACATGACCGATAGTGACTACCTTACTTATAGCCTCGTCGATACGCCCTTTAGAAAGGAGCCATCGTGGACTCTCTGGTATGATAAATGGAGCTAAAATAGCTAGAGCCATTGGAATGCTCGTAGCTAAGCTAATAGTTTTCCAATGTCCACAAGCAAGAGCAATCCAAGGCAATGTTGTAGCACCTATCGTATAAAATATGGCAAAAGGCAAATTCGCAATAAGGGTTCTATATTTCGGTGCTACATATTCTAACACAAGAAGGTATGTCATCATCATGCAATTATCATAAGACATACCAAAAAGGAATCGACAAATAATAAACTGAATAAAATTATTTGCATAAATGCTAGCAATACCTGCCACACATCCAATCAAGTTACTTAGAGTGGCAGCTGGTAATCTACCAAATCTGTCAGCAACCCAGCCAACAACAAATCCTCCTATGATAGATCCGACAAAAAACATAGCCTGTGATGTTGCTTGATAGCTATTTTTATCACAAACCCAACCTAATTCGCTCGAAATCGTTGGATATGGTATTTCTGTTTTATTGAATTCCCATCCATATTGACAGGATTCTGTTATCCATGTTTCGTTAGGTTTTTGATCTGCTAATAAAACTTCACTCCAATTAGCGACAAATGCTTCACAGTGTGAATATCCAAATGGTGTATCAGAATCTTGTGGTATCGCAAGATTTCTTCTTTCAATTTGTGTTAAATTTTCTAATTCCGGAATCCAGCACCAATGATTCGGTGAAACTTCAGTCATAAATAATTGAGAAAAATACGCAAAAACACCGAAAATATTAAATGGAAATGTTAAACAAAACAAAAATACTTGATAACGTCCAAATTCACCAGCGGACGAAAGTAGCTCGTCGTAATTTAATTCTTTGTTCGAGTTGATATCATCTTTGTTGCTTTCAATATTTTCACTAGAACCTTCATGGGTTTGAGCAGTTTCTTTTTTAACTTCCATTCTGTATATTCTTCTTACATTAAAGTTTATCGAAAAATATTTTTAATTTACGGCTCCTGGCTTTGTTTTACAAGCACCATACTTGCGGACTGGCCAAGGCTAAGTCGAGTAATTTACTAGTCGAAACATGCGAGTCATACTCTATATAATAGTAACCGTGCAGTGTCGAGAGAGATAATATTAAAATTTATTTACAAGATTACTTAAGACTGTTTGTTACATTTATGAGTTTTTGACAATAAGCATCTTGTTAGTAGTACTGAATTTCGCAAGTACAATAAATTAAATGAGTGGTTCAAATTAATTCATTTATACAATAGGATTTAGTGATGCTTAAACATATGTGACGTTTCAGATAAAATAAATATAAGGTCCTCCAGACTGATTTCGGCCACGGCGGCTAATCTCAAGAGAGATTAGCCAACTGCGCAGGAGATATTATAGTGCACAAGTGTGTGCGCAAACACAGATGCACTCTCTTTTCTCATCATCTGATGGGACGGCAATCCGACACGACCGGAAAGAGTTCAGGCGCAGGACCAACGGCTTAACGTGCTTTCCGAGGCACGGAAGTGTACACACTTCCACCTTCCAGACTCCGGGCTGCTACTGAGAATTTTCTGACAGAAAACCCAATAACTATTTACTGACCCGACCTGGGAATTGAACCCAGGACCACCGGGTCTGCACCCTAATATCTAGCCACTAGACCAACGAGTCAGTTTTTTTTTTTCAGATAAAATATAATTAAATACGTACAAAAGTCTGTTCTTTTTATTGTTTTATTACAAATCTCTCCAATCTTATAAGAACCAGTGTATCCTCAGAAAAGTAAATTGTAGGTCAATATTTAATATATTCAAATAATAATTAAAAACAAATTTAAATAATTACCTCACAAAAATATAATATTATGATATTTAACATATAAATAACTCGGTGGTAGAGCTTTGTGCAAGCTCGTCTGGGTAGGTACCACCCACTCATCAGATATTCTACCGCAAAACAGCAGTACTTTGTATTGTTGTGTTCCGGTTTGAAGGGTGAGTGAGCCAGTGTAATTACAGGCACAAGGGACATAACATCTTAGTTCCCAAGGTTGGTGGCGCATTGGCAATGTAAGCGAAGGTTAACATCTCTTACAATGCCATTGTCTATGGGTGTTGGTGACCACTTACCATCAGGCCCATATGCTCGTCCGCCAACCTATAGAATAAAAAAAAAAGAAAAAAAAAAAAAATAAGATTGTCTCTGTACGTGTAGGTATATCATTACTTTATTTTAATGAAACTAATTTTACTTTAATTACTTATCTTTTGGTTTTTAATACGACATAATTTTAAACTATTTATGTATTCCTATTTTGAATTAATTTACGAGAAAAATATTATTGAATATAATGAGTTTTATATAAAAACAGCGGATTACCTAATAAATAAATTAACATTTTGCATACTGAATTACTTGAAAGCTGTTTCGTCGTCTGTCTGTCTGTAAATATTACATACATATAGTATAGTATATTCACTATATTAACTTATCTAATAGAGTTTATATTTTATACCCTTGTAACTTTACATTAGTTCCGTTCATTCTTATTAAACAATATTGATGAATAATAATTTCTAGAGCTAAATAATGAAAGCGTAATTATTACTATGAAGTCCATTTTTGGGGTCCATTAACTAGCTAACTAATAAATATGTTATAAATAAAAAAAACTGGATTTTTGAAACTGTAGAAATCGTAAAGGGAAGAATTTTATTTTAGTATTAAATATTATTTATAAGATATACATAGTTTTACGAATAAATATCACATTGAGTTACTACGCGCGTTGCGATATAAAAGATACATTTATTTTAAATAAAAATATATTTTAAATAAGGATATTATCTCGAGTTATTATTTTATAATCAATGAGATACAATAATTTCCCAACTGATCTATTCGCCCTTACAGTAGTAAGGGCTAGTAACAAAAAAACTATTTATAATACATATCATGTAACGATAATAATGTTTTATTTGAATATTAAGAATAATAAAAAAAAGCTTCTTGCTTAAGGCTAGTACGAAGTGAAGTTTAATGGGATAGGTTCTTCAAAGGGGCACTGTGTATGTATATCTAAGATCACACTTAGTGTAAAGTTAAATTGGTTCTCAACAGTTCAAAGACCATTAAGGAGCACATTGGTAACATTATAAGTGCCAATTAACGTAAATATTATATATATATATTTAGACGTAATTATTTATTTTAGTAAAATAGTATAGTGATCGATAATTTTATATTTCGCTCGGTGATTAGCCAACGAGGCTGTAGATACGGTCTATTCCATATCAGGCCCGTAAAATATATATGTTTTTGTCCGTCGTAAAAGCCCTGTTGTTAGGAGTTGATAATGTTAATACTCATATGCCTCGGATTGCAGTCCCATCGTATTGTGAGAGTGTAGGAAAGAGAGCCCAAATGTTTGTGCATAAGCATTCGCAGCTGGCTGTTCCTCCTGATAATGGCCGCTGGAAGATTTCCGTTGTAGCAGAAATAAAAATTTATAGTTAATGTTTTTGAAACGAAGTTATTTTACGCGGCTTACAGTAGAATGAAATGGTCATATCACATAACGAAATAGCGTTATGCCTACTTCTAAAATGCTACAGAATGCAATGCGTTGGGCGTTCAATTACTACGAGTGTTTCTGGAGATACGACCTATGTCAAATTTTTGAACTACGCCAAACTTGCGTGAACTGTGTATTGGGCCTACCATTTTGTTATTCATTAAGTTAAATACTTAAATATAAGCAAATTCAATCAAAATAATTAATTTTATTTCATATGAATACCTAACATTTAAAAAAATACAAAAACAAAAATATAAAGGTAATACAAAACTATATAAGGACCGATAGTGCTAGGGCTTACGAGCCGCAAGCAAGTCCCAGGTTTTAACATTGTTTAATTGAAGGGGTAAATTACTATTGAAAATGCGGAAATAATATTAAAATGTCAGTCAATTCCTTAAAATGGGAATTGATATTATTATAAAACATTGTCAATTGAATTTAAAAATTAAAATCGTTTCTTCATCTTTGATTAAAGAGATTTTCATAAAGGAGATTGAGGTGCTTTTTGGTGTGACAAAAATATAGTGATATATTCAATTAAAATCTTCATTTTAAAACACGTTTTGAATCGAAAAAATATCGCAAAGAACTTCGTTCCTGACGGGGTCCCCCGACCGTACAATTTTTTTTATATTTAAAAGTCAAATAAATGGACCACCTGATGGAATGTATAAGAAATATAACCAACTAGGTTCCGCCCATGGCTTCGTTTGCATGGAGCATGGTTTGGATGTCAGGTGTAAGGTACCAAAATTTCATGACGGTCGAATAGATGGGTAAGTAGTTAAGACGTGAAAGCGTAACAAACAAACAAAAAAATAAACTCACTTTACTTATTATATTAATTGTCCCTGTCACTCTGTTTTACTCTACAAATTATCATTTGAGCTCTTCAATTATGATGGAAGTATTGTAAGCTCATGTTCCCGGTCGTTATCATAAATATATGATAAAACAATCGTTAATTAGTAAGTAGATAAATTGTTGGTGATTGTAATTTGAATTCGATTGTAAATTTTCATATCTGGGTCAGGGTAATGGATACTGTTGTAACAGGTTCATGAAGATATGTAGACAACACGACATGACATGTGTATCATAGGATAGAATTAACCATTTCGACGCTTTTCGTGAGAAATTCAATCTTGTAGTCTAAGATCTGGCTGCAAGATCACTACGTTTATAGCGTACACAGTCCAAATCTAATTTTTATGTATAATTATAAATGGGAGAACCTATTTTTGCCAGGTTGCCAATTAAAACTTATCCACGAGTACTTTTAATTAAAATAATATTTATTAACATTTTCCAAAAAAATTCATTCACTTGTTATGAAAATAAACTACAATCCACTCCATAGCAGTGTATCTAAATAACTCGGAAAGGTATGGTTGCTGTTACCCAGTCGGCCGCAACCTATTCGCAGCCAGGTTTAAACAGGTAATATTTTGTTGCGTTGATACGTTCATGATGTATAAATATCTTTTATATATCAAATTGAAGCTAATATTGCTAACACTGCTATGGAGTGAATTGTAGTTTATTTTCATAACAAGTGAATGAAATTTTTTGGAAAATGTCAATAAATATTATTTTAATTAAAAGTACTCGCGGGCAAATTTTAATTGGCAACCTGGCAAAAATATGTTCTCCCATTTATAATTATATATAAAAATTAGATTTGGACTGTGTACGCTATGAACGTAGTGATCTTGCAGCCGGATCTCGTACTATAGCTAATTAAGTCGTCAATAAAATTAAATCATATCACTTATTGCTTGAAAACATAAGATATAGGGGTCCATGCAAAGGCTATATACTTACTATACAAGTAAGTAACTAAATAAATCTATTTTAAATGAAGTGTAATTAATGAATCGATTTTCATGAATAGTAAGGAAATATATATTAGTTATTTTAAAATGGCAGTAATTTTTCGTCAAATCACCGACATGAATTTGCAATTTCGCATCTGTAACTAAATTATTATAAAAAACTAGGTTCTAATGTAAATTTGCTTATTTTAAATAATATTTTTCGAAATATTGATTAAGGCAAAGTTTAAATATTTATTATTAATATTTAATTTAAATATTTGCATAACACAAATTTTTTATCGATTTTTCATTTAATAATATTTTCTTGAGACGTAGGATATTAATATTATCAACTAACAAATATTTTATTAAATTTAAAGATAATCTTTCTCTTAAAATTTAATAAAAATCTATTACATCTAAAACATAAAATTATGAAGCAAATATACATTCTCACATAATAATTATTAATTTACTTTATTATTATAACGCATAAATATTTTTACAGTAAATAGAAATATAATAAATATATAAAGAAAAACTTTTCAGCATGAGTAAGGATAACAATTACCCACACACAAAATTTGTAATATTGAAAGCTATTGTTAAATTAAAATCTAATAAAAAATAATGATTACATGAAGCTAAAATACATACTTTTAAAAACTTTATTTTTAATATAATGCATTCGTTTATTTATAAAATAAAAACGTAGGTTACACAAATTATTAGAATAGAGCAAAACTAGAAAACTTATAAAAAAACCTATCTTGATAGAACTTAAAAAATTCTACCAAACAATACAAAATATAATTAATTTAAATAAGTTCAACTCACCAGGCGCGCTGTCAGCATCCGATACGTCATTTACAAATACTTTCGAAAATAACAAGTTTCAGGTGCGTTCGGGACGCGGCAGAGTGTGACCAGTTACTTTGGTCATCGCGCGACACAAGAATGGAATGGCGTGCCTAGAGCTACACCTCCAATAGGCATGCGTAATACGTTCGCTAAGCGACGAAAAATCCCGAACTTTCTCCTTTATTTTTTGGGAAGACTACACTAATAAATAAGAATATATAAGAATAACATTTTGAAAAGAAATATCGTATAAATGTAATATCTTCGTTCGTCAAGCTTATTTAGATTTATATCTTTAATGTATAATATGTTACTGTTAACGTATAGGAATAAATTTGAATTATAAATATGTTTGTAAACATATATGTTAGTATATAAATTTTTTAAAGTTATTAAATCAATGAGTAAAAATAATCAAAAGGTTACTAAGCTTAAAAAGAAATAAAATAGTAAAAAAAATCTTAAAAAAAATCAGATATAATAATTTTAAAGGGAAAAGAATTATTAAATACTAGAGGTTAATAAATATGCATAATGCGTGAAATTATAATAATAAAAAAATTAGGTAAATACTTGAATAAAGCTAGTTTGAGCCATTTTGTCATAAGATTGGTTATGTAAGGATTAGGGATGAATAGTAACAGCCCATAAATGTGCCATTGCTAGGCTAAGGAATTTTCTCTTTTTTAGGGAGAACGTTTAGAGCTCACTTCATCACGCTGCTACAATGCAGCTTGGTGATTACAATTGGTAGATTTTCATCCGTCATATTCTTCACATTCACAATTTTTTCCTTTACAGACGTCATATACATATAAATATTTTTTTAAGAAAACATAATACATAGAAATATATACTAATTATAACACGGCTAAATTACATACACATAGAGCCTGCTTCATCGATAAGTTTTACATGTCATTAAAACCACGTTGATGTATTACAATTAGTTGTTATCAATTTTATTGTTTTGTGCTAAAGTCTTGCTGAGTTCCTCACGCCAAATCACATTTCTTGATTTTTGGTAGGAAAATTAATATAAAACGGACGTTTATATTATGTTTGAGATCAATAGACTTCGAGTTACGTATTTATTTCTGCATGTGTGTATATGTATTTCTCAATGGAGAAAGCTTTTATTGTTTCCACTTTGGTGTAATTCGTCACTAGATGGCGTTGCAGTACATGACTACTATAAGGTTCAACGTTTTTATATGGACTACAATAACACAAAGTAAAAATAAAAAGAAAATTAAGAAATTAAAATATATTTTTTTAAGTTGATATCAATCAACTTCAAAAATCAATCAATATCAATATGCTATTTAGTATTTTTTAAATTATATATATATACATATATCTATATATATATATATATATATATATATAAATTTAATCCCTAATGTAATAAATAGGATGAAAAATCGTCTTTTTTGAAGAAGGAGCTATGGAAATTAGTATTTCGCAATTCTGAATGATGACGCAATACATATATAATGTGTACATGGCATTAGACAAGCTTAAAAGCGGTTATATAGTCTCGATCATAGTCAAATATTTTTTCTACAGCAGTAGGTACACTCATAATTTGGTTAAATACTTTATTTATTTTTAGATATTCTAACATTTCATGTATTATAAATAATAATACTAATACAACATAATAAAAAAACATCCTATATTCAAAATACAACAGACGCTTAAAAACACAAACGTAATAAGAACAACCGACATCTTCCACTGCAGCCATGATGAAGATCTGAAACAAAGAAGAATGAAGAAAAGCATAATACCTATCAGTTCTATAAGGCGGGTGTGGCATTATTCAACGTCGCAAATCGAGTTGAATAAGCAAAGAAAATAAAGCTCTAACCTCACTTATAATATTACACGCTAAACCAAAGTTATATGGTTCAATATTGAATTGAAATTGAAATTAAAAAATATATTACTTGAGCTTATAAAAATCATACCTTCAGATATTTACTTAATTCAAATATTCTAAGAATATTTCAGGAAATCCAAAATAAAGATCTAAAATAATTTCCAATACGATGAATAGGCAAAAGGCGAGTATTGTTATTAAACATATTCGAGTTTGGCATGTTTTCTTCATTTTATTACAAATATCATTTGAAAATTTAGCTTGACGTCTGTAACAAGTATATAACTGTTGAAACTAATGGTATTTTCAATGTAAAATTAAATTATTTATTATAATTAACTTACATTGGTTTAGGTAAAGGAGACGGGGGCTCTCTACCAATTCCAACAGGCATCAAAGTGGCTACGTCTTGCGGCAAAACATTCAGTTCTAAATCTATTTTGCCCTAAAATATTTTGTTAATTTAAATATACGAAAATATATTTATTTTTATAACTGGCACTTAATAATATTAATACTTGTTGTTGTTTTGTATTGTTTCATTTCTATAGACCAAACAGTATTCTTGCATAATTTCTACGGCAAAGTTTGTGAAACAGTAATTTTATTGGTATTTATACTTATCGATTTATATTTTTTCGAAACTATTTCAATATTATACAGTAACATTTCTTGTCGGATATGTAAGTTATTCGTGAACATTTCACGATGAAACTGGTTTAACGGGCAGGGTACACGGGCCGTAACCATGGTTACCTGACTATTATGCTCGTATGGAAAGCATTCATTTTGCACTTTGCGCAAGGTGACAATAAAAGTTACGTTATGTTTCTGCGATGCGAGAATACAATATAATTATATCAATAGAGAGACAAGAAGTTTGTACCTTTTATTTGACGGGCAAATGGGCCACCTGATGGTAAGTGGTCACCATCGTCTTTGTACATTGGCGATGTAAGAAAAAATATCAATTCCTTATATCGTCAATGCGCCACCAACCACACTACACTGGCTCACTAACCCTTCAGACCAGAATGCAACAATACTAAGTATTTTAGTTTAGCGGTATAAATTATTTTTGAATGGGTGTTACCTACCCAGACGGGCTGGCACAAAGGCCTGCAACTAAGTATATTTATTATGAAATAGTTTTATTATTAAAAAAAGATGATTATTATGTAAAAATGATTAGGGTAAAAGGAAGCATATAAGCAAATGTGCTATTTAAAATTATTGTCGAGCCCATGCCTTTATTTTCTGTATAAATCATTTCTTTGTTTTACAAAACAAATAATTTTATACAATCTTTGTAAGACCGACTTGTATGCCGATACGTCAAATTGCATGACGCTCTCTGAAGACCACACTTCACCGCCGCTCTCCATATTATATACTACTAGCACTCCGCCCGCGACTTCTTCCGCGAAAAATAAAACTGTTATTTAATGTATATACGTAAATTAGCATTTGTTAATAGACTGAACGTAGGACAGTTACAGTTTGTTCAAACAGTGACATTTTTCTTACTTAGATATTTTTTATACCCATCATAACTTCTAAACGAAAAGTGCGATCTGAATAATTTAAAGTGGAATTTACACGTACAGAATCAACCTTAATTATTAAAGCATGTAAATGGATAAGGATTAATATCATGATACCAATATCACCACCGTTCGATTCCATCCTTTTATAGGCTACATTTTGATACTTTGGGTTACATTGTTCGATCTTAGGTAGGGGTCTCAAATTTTTTTGAAAATATAATATAGCCTATGTTACTCGGTAAAGATGTATCTTTTTAATAATGAAATAATTTTTAAAATCGTTCAAGTTGTTCAATTTAAATCGAAACAAACAAACAAACAAAAATTCAACTATTTTCTCTTTATAATATTAGTATAGATATATAGTAGAGATTATTATATTATTAATCTGCCTCTGTCTAGTCTGACAAGACCGCCTCGTTGGTCTAGTGGTTAGATATAAGGCCGCAGACCCAGTGGTTCTGGGTTCAATTCCCAGGTCGGGCCAATAAATAGTTATTGGGTTTTTCTGTCAGAAAATTCTCAGTAGCAGCCCGGAGTCTGGAAGTTGGAGGTGTGTACACTCCCGTGCCTAGAAGAGCACGTAAAGCCGTTGGTCCTGCGCCTGAACTCTTTCCGGTCGTGTCGGATTACCGTCCCATCGGTATGAGAGCTAGGGAATAGTGAGTGCACCTGTGTTTGCGCACACACTTGTGCACTATAATATCTCCTGCGCAGTTGTCTAATCTCTCTTGAGATTGGCCGCCGTGACCGAAATCGGTCTGGAGGACATTATTATTATAATATTATTAATAATATATATTTATATTTTCTTATTATTACATAACTTATACATTGCCATATATTATGATAACAATGAGAAAATATATTTATTTTGTAAAATAAACTTTTTGTTTTTTATTTATTTTACTACATATGTATGTATTGATTTCCATTTATTATAAGCTGTTCTTGCAATAATCGTGATTTTCTATGATTCACTTTTGCGTGCCGTAGGGCCTTTGTTTTTAAATTTTATTAAATTCATTTAACTCACAACTATCTCAGTATTCTCAAAATTGTAAACATAGGCGAACAACGGCCACCAGGCGCGGGTGGACATCACAGAGAATAGGTTGATTTTTGTAGAAGCACTCCACATATCAAAAGTACAATCCTCAACTCGCTTAACTCCTCGGGGCATTGCGTTCAGGTTTAACACAAGGGAACCTAAAACATAGCAATTATATTGTATAATTCAACATGTACAAAGGAAACTAAATATTATTAATGAAACTTGCATCGTATAATAGTCGAGTTATTACTCGATTAACATATTCATGTAATCACATAATTTTGAAAAATAGAACTTCAAGAATCGCTCTAACAAACTCTATTTTAACGAGACGAGCCGATATAGGCCACCTGATGGTAAGTGATCACCAACGCCCATAGACAATGGCATTGTAGACATTGGCATTGTAGTATAAACTGGAACACCACAATACCAAGTACTGCTGTTTTGCGGTAGAATATCTGATGAGTGGGTGATGTCTACCCAGACGAGCTTGCACAAAGCCCTACCACCAAGAAATTGTACTTAAACATCAACAACGAAAGTATTACGTTTTAATTTTATGCAAACTTGACAAATAAAAAACAATAAAACATTTGTATTTCATTAGTAACTTGTCCGCAATTGTTGTGAAAAAATATTAAAAAAACTCAAAACAATATCAACATATAGTCAAGTCGTTTTGAAGTACCTACTTGTAAAATACATTCTACAAAATCTGTGTAATCACTGCGATATTTTTATGATATTTGCTAAGTAAGCATTGTATTTAACTCTATATCAAATCGCCCAGATATCGTTCGGATTCGTTTCTAAGCATATTTATTTGAATTTTGATTTGAATCTATTCCTACTTTTCGGGAAACTTTTTTTTTTATAACCCTTACTTTTGAATACAGGTTTATTTTAAATTATAGAAATCTCGACGTTTTCCCAGCAATAACCACAAATTTAACGTAGGCTCGATAGAAGATACTACAATCCGATTATCTCAGCTTATCTAAAGCTATAGGGCCGTCCACTCATAGGAACACAATTTCAGATTGCATTCAATTGCGCAAGAGTCAAATAATATTACAAATGAAGTAACTTTCTAAAATATTATGTTATCGAAAACGCAAAACGTTTTATTCGGGGATAGAGGAATATAATTATTTATTTGGTTATTTTTATTTGTCAAAATATATTAAAATTTTATGATTAAGCTATTTTAGTTATCATAGTTTTTTTTATATAATACGATACTTTTTTAACTCATTTATGTTCAATGTTTGATTGTTTGATATTGTTACATCAAAGATAAATTATGTAATAAGCACGTCAAATGTCAGGAAATATATTATACAATATTTTTTTTATAAATTCATTAAAAAAATAACTGCAAATATATGCTCCTCAACGTATATGACGACTACTCAATCACATGGTTTAATCATAACAAGAAATAATGTAGTTTCGAAAATTATAAATAATTTTACGAATAAAAAAACATACAAGATTAGCTATTTTTATTAAACAATGCTGTTTACTTCGAGTACACCAGTACGGCCTCGCATGACATCATCGTACGTCAGGAAAAATGTCACGCTCGTTTTTCATACTACTTATAAAACATGCATCGTATCTACTACAAATATGTGACCACAACATTGTTTTATGCTATTTACAATTGATTTACACCATTGATTACATTAAAGTAATATAATAATTTTAATATTTATCTTTATTATTTTAATAATACTAATTTGATTGAAAATGAAAATAATAAAAAATATAACTTTTTAAATTAACCTAAGCAGTCGCTTGGGGTTGAACCTCCATTATGCATGAGTTGAATATTAAGAACTGGTGGCATATTTTCTTCGTATACTGTAAAAACTGATTTCTCCTTACAAAATATCTGAAATGCATTTAGAGAGATATAGAGGAATTGTAATTTCGATGATGTAGATTTTTTTATTCATATAAACCTCTTGAGTAGCTGGCTGATATTGGAATTGAAAAATCATCCTCCAATTAAAATTTGCTTCTCCTCTTATACTTTCACAGTCAATGTCTGTATTTTGAGCAAAGTCTTTGAATCCTAACCATCTACAAACAGTTTAATGTAAATTAATGTTACCTTAATAATTCTAATATTAATATTAATAATTGCACAGACACTTCACAATCTCATCGCCGGTTCCAATTTTCTTAAAACATTTAACACTTTTTTTTGCTATGGTACATACTAGAAACCAAACACAGCCAAAAGAACATTGAGAAAAATATTGATCGCAGACTACGCCGTACGCTAGGTCACATTAGAGACCCCACAACTGACTCTGTATAAACTCCCAGTATCCCTTTCTTCGCGCTATCGTACTGTCTTTTTTCATGTTAGAAATATACTTGTCACGCGAGTAGTTGCGGATGATAGCTCGCAGGTAGTGGTACACGTACTCCCTGTCGTCCTTGAATGCATTGAAAATGTCAAGGATTATCACCAAAGATACGCAACGCAACTTGCGTCTTGCGTTTATCCGCTCTCTCGGAAACCGTGCTGGCTCCCTTTCTAAGCTAGTCTGTCGTTTCTTTATAAGCTATCAGATCAACGAGGTAGCTACTAACGCTCGTAAGTAGATATCCGACAATGAACCCTTCAAGTTTTCAGAGCCCACCAGTAATTCTCGTACAGAGTATATTGTAACCCGAAATTCATAGTCTTCTGTTTTCTTAGGAGTAATGTCAATAGGGGGAGGTATATAAACACCAGTATCCAATGGAAAAATGTCCACCCACATTTGAAGCTTACCCTGAAATATAATGAATAATTCCAAAACCATTTCTTACATTACCAATACGCTACCTACCTTGGGAACTTCTGGGTTCGAAGGGTGATTGAGCTGGTGTAACTATAGAATTACAGTGACTCAATTACCTTTCAATCCAGAACACATCAATACTGAGTATTGCTGTTTGGCGGTCGAATATCTGATGAGGCTACTGCCCGCCTTGTAGACACCCTATCACCAAGTAATTTATCTACCATTATGCTTTTATTTATTTGAGCGATTTCGGCCATAGAGACCTTTTTCATTGCACATTAACTACAGTTTATAGTGCACAAGTGTATCCACAAAAATAAACGCACTTCCATTCCCACACTCACATAGTTTTATGGTAGAAAAATATTTTACGTTCTTTCCGAGGCAGTAAAAAACTCCCAGATTCTAGGCTGACTGTTACTATGAGTTTCTTGACAGAATTTTGACTGATCCGACTTTGTTTTTCACGCTGGGGAAATTGAGCTTTTTCCACTATCCAACGAGGCAGTAGGTGATACTTTAGTAGGTGAATCAATAACTAATCTACTGACTAAATTTTTAACACAAGAGTCATTAAAAAATGTCTGGTTTATTTTCAAGTAAAGTAAATAGGAATAAATTATAAGTTACTTGTTCTATTTCAGGTCTGTCCGGGTTATACAATGTTCTTGTTTCAATATGTTCTGGAACCAAATGATACCCACATATCGGCAAAGTATACCATTTATGTAAAATACTTAAGCACAAATTCTCTTTGCGTTCCAGACTCGAAGTGAAGCTTTCACCTGTTACATGAACATAATATTCTTAGCAATATATTTATAAATTACTCTTCTGCAATGTAATAAATGTAAAATAATTTGTAATGGAAAGGTTTTACAAAACAAGTTACATTATTTTTAATTTAAACATTAATGTAACTTTAAATAAGAAATTTAACTGTAAACTTTATTAAGAAAACGTTTATTTCGAATTATACCTCTATCATTATCTTTGTATTCCACACCATTCAATACAAGCGTGGTACTGTCGACAAAAATTGGTGGTGGGAGGTGGTTCTTAAGACAGAGTTCTTCTAGTATCACAGAAGGCTTCATGCAATCGCGCCATTTAAGAAGATCATTCCTAGAGTATAAAATAACAGTAACTTAAAAATATAACAGCATCCTAAAGTGACTAGCCATATCTGATTTCAAAATTTAAGCCTATTTTAATATCCTAGTCATTTAAGTTTTTAACCAAGCCTTTATATCTGATACAAATCTTGCTACATCGCGCGATGATATGATATCAGTGAAAACTTGTTTCCTCTTTATTTAAACATTCATTGGAAATTGTATTTCGCTAATTAATTCGCGAAATAATTTCAATAAATAGCTAAAACTTATTTCAATCTATACTAATAAATAATATAAAAATGCCTGTCTGTGATTTACAAATAATTGCTTATTAAGTTAATATAGCTGTTTTAAATGTTAGCAAAACAAAACAAATATATTTATTTTTGTTTATCTGTCTATTTATTTGTCTGGTGTAATTTTTAAAACTGTTAAAAAATAAATGAATACGAATTGAACGAAGATAAAACCACGAGGCACGGCTTGTATTAACTATTTAAACAGTACGCTTATTCATAGAAGCAATACATTTCCGATGTGATAAATATTGTTCCAAACAAAGAGGTTTCACCAATACCAAGGAAATTAAGTGTCCGATATTAAAAAAGTCATACAAGCTATATTCGAACGGGAGTCCTATTCGAGCTCGATGCTTCGTGTAGATTCGGTCTTCCAAATCAATTTTTGTGCATCCGATTAATTCATCTTGTGAGCTACCATCGTTATCGTAAATAGATAAAGTGAGCAAATAATCTTCCGGTAATGTGCACCGGAATTCATACATTCTGAAAAAAACAAAATAAACTTGTCTAACTCGCTTGATAAAATCAGAATATATATATCGCATGCACACGTATCGCATATCAATTTGACATTATATTCAAGTCATACTTTCCGAAAATAGGATTCAATTTGCTCGGCAGGTAGCTATTACGATTCCCTAAATGTTTGTTTCCGCAGTTCAATACAACGTACGGACTGGTTTTTCCAACAATATCTTTCGTTTTTAAATTGATCCCTTTAACAATGTAAGCTCGGATCAAAAACTTCGCGGGATCGTTATTCGGATGATCATCAAAAAATCTGCACAAACGGAATTAAATCTGTCAGTATTTTTCACATTTATTACCTTAATAATAGTCACACAGTAAAAAACCGAACAGAGATGGCACAGTGGATAGAACAAGTATAAAGCGAAGATCGCAGAATCAAATCGGGTCAAGCACCACTGAGTTTACATGTTGTTAATTTGTAATAAACTGGCGATGAAAGAAAACATCGTGAGGAAACTTGCACGTGGTTCAAGCAAAATCTATTATGTGCATTCAGCGATCCGCATTCGGGCTGCGTCGCGGATTACGCTCTTAACCTTCTCCTTGAATAGAGGAGTACTCATCCCTGCAGTGAAACATTTACAGACTGTAACTCGTACTTTTTACTTTTATGTATTCCACCAACCCTCGAGCAGCGTGGTGAAATAATAGTAAAATCTTGACGGCTAGTTACTTGAATATAATTTTTCATTAGAAAATATAAGATTTTGGAGATTATTTTATATAGGATCATATATGCACCTTGTTATTAATTCGTTATTTAGTTACATGATACTTTGGAGGGAAAATAAATATATTTTTTTATTCACATTAAAACAATATCTGCAGTAAATAAACTCTTAAAAGTCAATATAACCTTAAATGGCTCCGTTTGATGCACCAAAACAATATAAATTTTCAGTCAAAATTTGCATGTTGTGAAAACACGATTCCTAAAAACTTTAATAAATAGAAAAATGTCACAAACTTAACTCGAAATTTAAAAGAAAGAAATACTTGTATTCAATTAATACCCACCAATTATATTTATTATCAATTCGTCATTAGGTTTAAATCTAAAAACTCGAGACGTGTAGAATTACAGATATATAGCTAGCAACTAGACCGAAGACTCATTACTTGCAAAGTAGAGTCTATTCCATGAGCAATAATTAAAAATAAACGCGTACTTTACCCTCTATTCAATTCAATTCCACTGAAAGTAACAGCAGTCTTGTTATCGGACGGAGGCCATCTATAGATAGCCAATCCGGCTTTCAACAAGCCGCAATATAGATGCCTGTCTCTCTCACGGATACCTGTTTTCTTTCCATTATAAAGTTTCAAAGTTCTACACCAATCTTTGAACTTTGAAAACTCGGGTTGATTCTCCAGCTCGGAACCGAAAAGCTATAAAATATATATAATATTATTTCCTTCGTTCATTATATTATTTATTATATAAGAACATTATTACAAGCTACTAGCCCTAAATTCATAAAATTACAAAAATGATCTTATCTTGAGGTATATTTTTTAAAAGTAATGAAGTATCAATTTCGCGACAGGAAACCTTTTCGACGGCGCACATTGCTGATACATCTAACCATGTCACGTATTTATTAACCTAAATAGTTTATGTGAGCATTTGACAGCATATATACATGATATCGATTTTCTATAGGAATTTTCGAGTTTTCCAAAGTGTTATGGTTGTGATGCCTGAGTACAACTATATCAACACCTTAACCTACTAAAAATGTGTGGTATTATTTAGCATGAATGCATAATAAATTTGTAAAGATGTGGTTTTTTTTATTAAATTTGTAGTCATCTATCTAATACTGGCTGATGTTAATCGTCTTAGTAATGTATCACATATAAAATGAGTTGCCTTTAGACTATTACTTACAATTAATCTATCCGCACTGCAGACATTTTCATCATCATTATTATCCTGTAATTAACACGATATTAATTCGTCATAAGCATGTAAAATAAATTAAAATAATTCTTATCTATTTCACCGTGTAACATGTCAAATAGTTAAAAAGTACCAAGCACTACCTAGTGAGAAAGATTAACGAACTAAATGTCGTAGTTAAAATTATACTTTACTGCCATTTTGTAATTAAAACTTTTAGCTGCGACATGTCAAAAATATTATTAGAACTTACTTTTTGTGATAGAGCATATTTGAGCCACCAATCTTTTCGTTTAGTTTCTGCTGTCTCAGGTTTAAATTTATTTTTATTTTTGACTGAAAATATAGGAAGCAACGTGTATTCTTCTTCATCGGGTTCTCTTTGCCAAAATAAGTTTTTCCATTTCGAATATTTCGACCTGGTCATTGACACCACATTTCTTGCAGAAGCGCAATTATCGTTCACAGTATTTTCTTTAACCACTGAACTTTTTTTTACAAACAATGTCTGATTCACTAAAATATGAAGGTATTTGAAATTTAAATATTGACCTGGATATTAATTGTTTTAAAAATTTGTCTTTTTAAAAATGATATCATTTTTATTTACTTATCATTTTGTTTAATAAGATAAAAAATTTACTAGCGTAATAATCTTCCTAAAATCGCATCACCAAAAATTAAATGCTTAAATGTATGAGTATAACACGTACAATACATATTATCGATTAAAAGTTGCATGTACATACAAAACACTATGCATATATGCATGCTAGTACTACCACACATATAAATATAGGGTTATTGGTAACGACCTCGCAACCTCGCAGCGCCTTTTCATACAAAAATAAGTATTAATATAATTTCCCGCTTGAACGTTTATTTATCTACGCGCATCGCAAAGATCGACGCGTGCTGTCGTCCTTTTGTTTATGGGTGAAATATAGACCTACAAATGTCACGACAGTACGACAAAAACATGTAAAACCTTTTTTTTCATGTATTGAGTTATGTGCAAAATCGTAGAACAAGAGTTGTTGCTTATGATGTTAGCTATCTAGTCCTGCGAGGTTGCTGAGTCGTTACAAATAACCCTGTATATAGACAAAGTATGCAAAATAGGTATTTCAACACCTCAAAACGCCGAGATTTGTCAAAATATTAGGTCCTTACATATGAAATTAGCGTTTTGTCGTACTGACCACTTTGATCTGAAATATCTCCTCTTTGGTTAAGAATTCCAAATTCAAATTTATAAATTCATTTAACTGGTACATTTGAGTTGAAAATGAAGAATTAAATGCTATTGTGGAAGCAGATCCATCACAAAGCACTTCAGAGATAGCTGCAGGCTTCGGGGTAAGTGATAAAACTGTATTAATCCACTTGAAGCAAATCGGGAAAGTAAAAAGACTAACGATGGGTACCTCATGAATTGAGTGAATCGAACTTGCAAACATGCATCGACTGCTGTGTTACTTTGCTCAACCGAAACAATAATGAAGGGATTTTAAATCGAATCATTACTTGTGATGAAAAATGGATACTGTACGATAATCGGACGCGCTCGTCGCAATTGCTGAACCCTGGAGACCCAGCCAAATCCTGCCCTAAACGAAAATTGACTCGGAAAAATTTCTTGTGAGTTTTTGGTGGAATAGTGCCGGTGTCGTTCACTACAGCTTTCTAAAATCTGGCCAAACGATTACGGCAGATATCTATTGTCAGCAACTTCAAACCATGAAGGAAGAACTAGTTGCTAAACAACAGAGATAGGTCAATCGCTCTAGGCCACTGCTGCTTCACGACAACGCAAGGCCACACACTGTACAACAAACAACCACTGCTGAGCTACAATTTGGATGTCTGCGATATCCACCGTACTCCCCAGACCTTGCTCCAACAGATTACCATTTTTTCCGGAATTTGGACAACTTCTTACAAGGAAAAAAATTCAACTCCAATGCGGCAGTCCAAACCGCCTTCAAAGAGTTTATTGATTCTCGCCCCCATGGTTTTTTAGTAAAGGGATCAATGAATTACTAATGAGATGGCAAAAGTGCATAGATAACAACGGTTCATACTTTGATTAATTAAATAAATTTTACAAAAAAAAAATTGATTTTATTTTCCTCCCGTACAAAACGCCAATTTCATATGTAAGGACCTAATATATACTTTCAAAAATCGAATAACGACTTCCAGCTGGACAGTGTTTATAGTAAACCTATTATAACCACGTTATCATTAAAAAAATTGCAAATATTCGTATACATATTCCTTTCCTTCGATATATACATAATACAGATACCTTTCATAAACTGTGACGATATTACCGAAGCTCGTTTAAGTGAGGCGTCCCTGTCAGTTTTTTCCAACCATCGAAATACATATTTGTTGGGATTTTTCACAATATTCGTACCAAGGTATTGCGTTCTACCGAATGTACTACTATCGAACAGTCTGATATTTAACATTGGGCAATACACTTCACTCAGAGGCGCTTCAAATATTTCTGATATACGTCCATTACGGAAGTTAGAATTCGATTGTTTGTTAAAGATTACGTCAGATTTTATACTTAAATCTTCAATTTGTATGATGACTCCTAGTTTTCTAGTAATATCTACGTCACGGAAACCCCACCAGTATACATCGACTCTAAACATGAGAATACATTCAATTAATAATTTTCACAGAAATACAAATTTATGTATCTTTAAATATTTTTGATGTGACACATCTGTAGGATGTGTGGCATAAATCCCACATATTTTATTTATCCTATATATTATCCTGTGGTAATCGGTGGTAGAAAAATTTGTATGATCTATCACAAAGTTACAACAAAATGGATAATATAAAAAGTACTTTAACAATAATTTAAATTTGTCCAATTTCATGGTATAAGTACATCGATATCGAAGTTTGTTATTCTCAAACAAATATACCAATATTTATTTTTATACATATGATAGGAAAGAAGAAAACAACATTTATAATAATAATCTTACTTGTATGAAGTTGAAAAAGGCAAAAGATGTCGTGGTAAGGGCACATAGTCATCGATAATATCCGATTTATTTAAATCAGCATTATAGCTTTCCTCAATAGGACTATAAATGACATTCTTAAGTAACTTTTCTCGAATCTATAATAAATATATAATACCGAATAAGTAAACAGCTTAACATTATTATAACACTTGGGTAATATTTTATCAATCATATTTATTTGTAGATGGAGTGTATACACTTCTAACTTTTAGACTCCGGGCCGCTACTGAGAATCTTCGACAGAAAAACTCACTAACTTTTTATCGGTCAGACGGGTTTGAACCCAGGACCTCGCGATCTGTAGCTTTATATCTAGCTACAAGACCAACAATGACAATGAAATAATTAACACAATACCATAGCATAATACACCCAAGCGATCTAACAATATAAAACCAAAAATTTTTGATCATAAGTATGTAGTTTGATTAATTATAAATCGTGAAGATCAAAGAAATTCGAAGAGCTTTTATTTAAATTTCTGCAACTATGTAGCCGCCAGTCGGTATTGGAATATTGCAGAGCACTGGATGTCAGATTTCATTCGTTTTTGAGATGACTTTAACCTTCAGGACCCGAGACGCTCATTACTTAGCCATTAATTTAGTATCTTTTTTTACAAATTTTATCGTTGTATTCTCCATAATTATTTACTGTTTGCTGGACCAAGTTATATGTTAATTATTATGCGTAACTGACTACCTCACTTTATTAACGCCCTCTACAAAATATCATAGAACTTGTTCGTTTAATGGACACCACTCCTCCACTTAAATATGCACTACATAATTTGCTAACTATCTCGTAGATGGCGCTGATGGACGGATAATTCTCATTTTTTTCGGTAATTCTTGCTTACATATAAGCAATCTTTTCTTTAATTATTTGTAAATGTATAAATAAAAAAATTAAAATATTAAATTACATAAACCAAATCATTAAAAAAAAGTGTAACCTTAATAACATTACACTCAACAAATTAACAGATGGCGCTACAAGGCAGTAAATAAAAATACCAGGAACTTATATAGTTAAAACTATACAATAAACATAGATGTCGGGTCTATTGGTTCAATGTATATTTTTCAAATAATTATAAAGTAATTGTTATGTTTTTATGACTCAAACCCTTTCCCTGTGTACTCCGGCTCTGAAAAGCTTAATTTGTTTTGAAGTCCCATATGAATCTCATTGAATTACCCATAGAATGTCAGACATGCGGTACGTTTTCTTTTTTTTAATATTGTAGCGACCGCAATTGGTGATGGTTATGGATTAATTAGTTTTTTTGGAAATTCCTCATTCTCTCTACCTTAGCAATACATTAACGATATAATTGTAACATGAATAACATTAAGTACATTATCAACCTCTATGGCTAAAAGAATTAGTTATAAAAATATATCATAAATTATATCATTTAGATATAAAATCACGTCAAAAAATATTCCAGTATTATTTTTAATACTTACCAACGAGAAAAGCGTATTGACAAAATAATCGATTATTATATTTTATATAATTATGTTTCACCTAAATAGTGTAGCATATGTCGGTACAATAATAGACAAAAGTATTCACATTAAACATTGAAAAATATGAATAATGTACCGCTTCAACAAATCAATAGAAATATCAACGATTTTGAATTAATTACTGCTTCAAAACAATAATTATAGTGAATAAATAGTAAGTATAATACTAATAAGTTAAATATAAATAGTAATTAATTGAATATAATTATTGACAATACCTGAATCAATTGAACGGACATGAGTACTTGTCCCGTGTTGTCTATACCTCTAAACAAATCATGCCATTCTAGCTTCGGTGCATATTCAATATCTGACTCCTGGTTTACACTTGGTTTCACTTGAACACGACCAATTAATTCTGATTTGCCCTATAAATGAAAATTCTAAAATACTTCATTTTAATACACTGTAGCAAGCACCATTCAGTCGTCACTTATTTTTTACGTATACTGGTTCGGATACAAAATTCAAACAAAAATATAAAGCAACTTTCAATAGTTACTTAGTTAAACTCATTTCAGTATATAAATGAATGATAAGTAACTTCAAAAGATCATTGATCCCTTGCAACACCCTTTACTGTAATAAATGGAGATGGCCTTATAGGCTTCGAATGCACAAATAAGTGTATTAAGACATTGTCTTATAGTCGCCCGCAGCTTCACCCGCTTTTAGTATGTCACTTGCTGCACCCCTGACAACGTGCATTTAAAATTTTATGGTGATCAGTTGAGAAGTTAAGACCTAAAAGTGTTACAAACAAACTCACTTTCACATTTATAACATTAGTAAGGATGTACCTACGTATAAAATTTATAATGACTATGGTCAACGACGTATTATTTAATAACTCTGACATAGGTGACAAGTAAAAGCCATCGGTCTTTCTGTCTTTTTTACAGGTATTTTAATTGTAACACAATAATAAAATAGAAACATATCTATAGATCATATCTGCAACATTTTGGCTGATTATGATTATCATTTGCAAAGATAAAAAGGAAACGTTGAATATAAAACGTCAACTATAAAATTAACCACGGTCGTATACACAGGTCTTGCAACTTCAATATGGGGTACGTTGACATAATGACGCTATTAAGTTCAATTTACGGCCGCCAGAGGTATGACAATTCGCGTAATAATTATCCCGAACACTTTTTCAAATCCAAACAAAACAGTTAAATAACAAAAATCCGCAAAACTCAACAAAACGATATAACAATGATTAAATAACACAATACTTGGGAGAGAAAAATATCAGCTTCGATAGCAGCGACGTAGTACCTCAAGCGGATGGTATTGCGAATTAGCAGTTGTTACAAACTCGGACCTCATCTCTCACCACTGAAATTGGACTCAGTTGCAAAACCTGTGTATACGACCGTGAAATTAACTCTTTTGACAATATTGTTTAATAGCTTCTGGTTCCGGAATCAAAAGAAAACCTTTAATTAAATTAAAATAAAAATGTTTATATACGTCTAACGTTGATTGTCGTCCAAATGTGTAAAAATATTTAAAAAAAACAAACCCACTATTAAAAATTAATTATCACGAGAAAAATAATAAGCTATTTCACTATGCTAGTGCCAATTAATATTTTGATCATCCAGATTCGAGGGAAGCAGCTATTGTAAAGTCACGCTAGCTACATTTATGACGCTGTTCTATATATCGACTATACAATTTGACCTCTTCCACTAACCGATAACTCTGTATTGTAAACTTCGACTAAAACAATAGCCGGGCTGTTAGTAAGTCTCTTCGGGCTCATATAAACCATCCTTTGTATCTTGAGAACTTGATTCCACACCGGTGTTAGAGTTTTACATTTTACCTATGAAATTTTATAATTTTCAATAGTTATTTAAATGTTTTCATCGGGTAGATGAAATAATTCATACTAAAATTTCTATAAATGTCCGATCATAATATATGAGTTTTACTCAATCAATTGCTTGTTTTAAATTTAAAACAAAATAGTGGCGAATTTATTCAGGCACAATTAAGCAGCAAAATGATTTTCGTTGGATATTATGGCTTCTGTCAAAATTAGTAAATGTGGGTTTTTCGTAGAAACCGTTTCGAACGGATTATGTTGGATTGAAATGCAAATATTATAATACATTGATTTGCGCATGCGCATTGGTGTTGTAAAATTTTTTTTCTATTTCTTACAATATTATTATATGTGGGCAAATGATACCACTTTTCATCAGGTAGCACATTTACCAGACTTTAAACAAAAAATTATTATTATCCCCTTCTTAACGCTATGTCTATATGTTAGTAACGCTACATCCACATACCTTTGTTTCTTTGAAAGTGTTCAATACGTTAATTCTTAAATATGTTTGAATGGGATTTAGTCCAATAAATTCGTTTTTCAACTTTGCCTTATATATAAATGCTTTACATTCTACCATCTGAAACATTAACTAATAATAAATTATAATAACGTCCTCCAGACCGATTTCGGCCACGGCGGCCAATCTCAAGAGAGATTAGCCAACTGCGCAGGAGATATTATAGTGCACAAGTGTGTGCGCAAACACGGGTGCACCCCATCTTCCCTAGCTCTCATAATCCGATGGGTCGGCAATCTGACACGACCGGAAAGAGTTCCGGCGCAGGACCAACGACTTAACGTGTTTTCCGAGGCGCGGGAGTGTACACACTTCCACCTTCCAAACTCCGGGCTGCTATTGATAATTTTCTGGCAGAAAATCCCAATAACTTTTTTTATTGGTCTGACCAGGGAATTGAACCCAGGACCACCGGGTCTGTGGCCTTATATCTAGCCACTAGACCAACGAGGCAATAAATTATAATAATATTTTGATTACATACATATAATATATATAATGTATTTGAAATTCAATCAAAGGAGATATACAATAAAAAAAACACTTTAAAATGTGTCACAGATACAAAAATCTATAGAGATATATACTTAAATATAATGAATTATATATTTTAAATTAATGTTATTTTATTAACGGTTTTATGGGGTCCGCCTTATGAACAATTTTGTTTCCTATACATATTTTATCTGTTATTTTCATGATTTGCAATAGCAGTACTTGGTGGTAGGGCTTTGTGCAAGCCCGTCTGGGTAGGAACCGCCCACTCATCACGTATTCTACCGCGAAGCAGCAATACCTTTATTCAGTGCCCGAACTTGGGCTTAAAGCCGTTATAAACGTTTAACATATACGTGCAATAAACTATGAATAAATAATTAAATGAATTATAATTGGCAATGAAATATTTTAAATTCTATGTAGTGTTGCGGCATACATCTGTAATCACTGTTCATAATGGATTATTGTCTTTAGGCGTTTCCGCTTTTGCTTCGGGAAGCACTATTAGATACATCGTCTCGGTTATTACACATACGACAAGAGTCGTTAACCATTGACAATAAAGAACACATTCACTTTGTGTAAGAAAAAAAATATATTATTAAATATTATTAAATAGATACATACATCAAGTGATATTTATTGAAAGCTCAATAAATAGTAAAAAGTATTAGAAAATAATTAAGAACAATGTTATGTTTTATAAACTATAAAGTAAAGTAACAGCCTGTGAATGTCCCACTGCTGGGCTAAGGCCTCTTCTCCTCTTTTGAGAAGAAGGTTTTTGGAGCTTATTCCACCACGCTGCTCCAATGCGGATTGATGGAATACACATGTGACAGAATTTCAGTGAAATTTGACACATGCAGGTTTCCTCACGATGTTTTCCTTCACCGTCAAACACGAGATGAATTATAATCACAAATTAAGCACATGAAATTCAGTGGTGCTTGCCCGGGTTTGAACCCACGATCATCGCGCGTGAATCTTTCACGCGTTCTTACCACTGGGAATTTCACTGGGCCATCTCGGCTTCCGGAGCCGAGATGGCCCAGTGAAATTCTGTCACATGTGTATTCCACCAATCCGCATTGGAGCAGCGTGGTGGAATAAGCTCCAAAACCTTCTTCTCAAAAGAGGAGAAGAAGCCTTAGCCCAGCAGTGGGACATTCACAGGCTGTTACTTATAAACTATACTGTACGAAAATCTTATTTATTACATGAATTATAACTTATAATTATATATGAACAAATAGATTACATAAGCGTACCAACATCTGATAGTATATAATCATTTTAAGCTGTGCATGTAGATTTGCAGCCCGCAAACATGAAGTAGCATTAATTAGGCATTTAATAATTAGCGTTGGCTAATTGCTAGTGGGCGACAACTTATTAGTTGACTCAACCAATGTATAAACGTCTAGATGAGTAATTAGTTAACGTAGTCTTTGTTAATGAGGCTTTTAGTGTTATTAGAACATTGAAATGATTGTATACCATGACTTAAGGGGTTTAAAAGTAATAACACCACACTCCAGCGGGGAAGGGTTGGAGCATATTCGAATATGGCGCTCCAGCACAGGTCACGGTGATTTTCCTCACTCCTGAGTACTGAGTGAGACGAAAAAAAGCTGTGATGCATGCTCAGATGTGATCCTGCGATGTTCTATTAAAAGTGACGTACTATATACAATAGTTCTCGGCTCACATTTCAAATCGCTATCTTTTTTATACTCTAATTACTACTAAATTCTTCTTAAAATAATTAACCGACTTTTCATAAATATGTTTTGGCAAAAATACTAATGATATATTCGTAAATAAATTCAAAATAATTTACCATAAAAGTGCTTTTGATACACATATCATAATTTCTCATTTTGAGCTCCAATCCGGTCAAGAAGGTTTCGAAAGCTGGTTTTTGCCGATACAACCCCATCCACACGAGTAGATCAACTTTACCCGCAATGCAATAACAGTCGCTCGCGAAATTTGTATGTTTAGAGCAATACAATGGCTAGAAATATAAGGATACAAGAAAATACGTTAAAATATATTGTATCACATAGACTATTACAAATAAATAAAAACAATTTAATTTAAATAACATTATACATAAAGGATAATAATAAGATGGTGTTTATATGAGATGGCTTAACGTTCGAATGTAACATGATCTTAAAGACGCAATACTGAGTGCGCCGTACTAATTCTACAATCTAAAAAATTAATAATTCCCGAAGAAATTTATATTAATGAGCTCAATAACATTATTAGACGCAGTAAACGTTCTCAAGATAGAGGGAGTCATGCAATTAAATGACAGCTCAGACAAGCTTATTGTTGAAGTACCTTCATATAAACAGTTTGTAATTTCCCACAATCCTTGCCACATTGTTTTGTTTCAATCGAGTAAATAACGTCTGTTGGAGAAATCTTCCAAAATCCCACTCTTGAGCCTCCACTCAAAAGCCACACCACAATTGCCGGCCAGCCTTGTAAGGACTGTGCAAAAATAACGATATAATTAATATGAGAATCTTAGATATATTTATATTGTATGAGTATTAAATTATTTTGTTTTAAGAACAGTAGTGCGATTCTCAAGAACTGACTTCATTGCTCACCCGTGAAATGTTAACAACAGACTTATGGTGATATACTATTTTGATGCGTGTAATCTTGAAATGTTATAATTATTATGGTCAATGTCGCTTGTCACTTTCTGACATTTCACGACCGTTTTCTGTGGTGAGTTTCGAGTTTGTTCTTACAGAATAGCAACTTTGATAATTTATAGTTAGTATAATTTCAAGTACTCCTGTTTTGCGGTAGAACATCTGATGAGTGAGTGGTACCTACCCAGACGAGCTTGCACAAAGCTCTACCACCGAGTATTTTATACTTCAGTCATTGTTGAATTTAAGAAGCCTTATTTACTCTAAAGTAAACCTAAGTGTCTTTTAATTTTTACTATTTATTGGTACACCAGATTACCATTAGTCCAAACAGATAAACTATCGATTTATAATTAGTACAATATAAAATATAATGATGAAAGGCTCAAATTTACTCTGAATTATTTTAATTATTCATTAATTATCCAAATGTGTTAACTGCAATCAATATGGTCTGCGACATTAAAAATTATGTAATATTGATATTGACAAAAACGAATTGCACGCGATTCAAACGGGTTAAAAATTTGAGAGGCACGATCGGCGTAAGCATTCGACTTGTGACGCATCTATCTCTCTTCCACTCCTTCGGCCGATGCGTCCCAGTATTCTTATGACGTTACACGTAAAATTATTGTCCGTAAGCCGACTTTACAGACAACCATTTGTTTTTTTTAAATCGTTATGGCTTCATAAAATAGATACAATAATCTCATATCAATGTGTCATCTCTCCTATACGTGACATTACCAGAATATTTTGCGCTCAAATAGCGTAGATATACATCAGAAAAGGAAAAAAAAAATTAGAATGCAGAATAGAATAGAATTAGTTGGTATTGTACCTAACTCGTAAATTAGTTGTTATTTATATTTTGCAGGATGATTGCCATTAATAGAAATAAATTTTACTTTATTCAATAAAATTATAAATTAATTTGGTTTTTCGACAATTTAACAATGACAATTTAAAATGATGTAACTATTATGGCGCTTTACCTATTTGTCACACATCCTCTTTATGTCACGTAGAATGTTTATTACAACCGCGGCGGTGAAACTAAAGTCCCTCTTACGACACTTTTTTGTACAAGCTACAGTGTATGTCAAATAATAACCAATCAAAACTCGAGAAGCCTCTCCTCCTAAACCATTTTAGTGTTCTTACTTTTGATTATATTTAAAATGTATTATTTACAACGTTGTTGAAAGTCTAACGAAATATATTCGTGAAACCGAGAAACGAAGAGCTGGCTGTAAAAAATAATATTTAAAAGCAAGATTTGACGGTCCTAATCCTTTTTTTGGTTATAAATTAACACGATTGTTCAGTGTAGTTCGCTCACGTTTGTCTTCCCAAGAAAAAGATTTACATTTACTATTTTATAATAATATGAATTAATTCGAACGTTATTGGACGAATTGTGTGAAGCTATAAAATAAATTGTAAGAAGAAATAACTCAAATCACACATAATATATATGATCCTTTAATTCTTGGGATATTATTCTCATATCAGCGAGCAATATTTTCACAGATTTTCTGGAACACATGTTTATTTCCTTTGTGCTTGCACCGACTTCATTGGTGTGCTTTATGCTGTAGTTTTGGTTTTGCAAAATTTTCCGATATATTTTCTCCTGAAATGAAAAAATTCAAAAAGCGTGTGGGATATTCATAAACTACTTTCTTATAAGAACGTTTATTTAGATTATTGAATAAGGTTTGAGCAGAATACAAGGAACATAACATATTAGTACAAGGGACATCTTAGTTCCTAAGGTTGATAGCGCATTGGCGATGTAAGCGTTGGTTAATATATCTTACAATGCCAATGACTTTGGGCGTTGGTGACCACTTACCATCAGGTGGCCCATATGCTCGTCTGCCTACCTATGCTATTAAAAAAAAAACATCCGATAAATGAATTCACTCATGATATTTTCGTTCACCGCTGAACGCAATACGAATAATAAACACAAAGGACCGCTCAAAAATGATTAATACAAATATTTAAATCATTTATGTGTATATTACATTACTTGCTCATTAAACAATACTTAATAATAATTAATAATACTTAGTAATAATCCTGAAAATTGTTTGTTTTATTCGAATAATATGTAGGGACGATATTTCAGAGAAAATAATGGTCATTAAAAACAGATTACAATTTGTAAATAGAGCGTAATTTCAAACAAATAAAAATTATCTTAAAAATCTTACACTATTGTTTCTATTCATTGTTACTTTTTAATCAAAATTACTTCGAATTATTTTTAATTAACCCTTTAACTTGCCAAGAAACTTGGTGGTAGAGATTTGTGCAAGCTCGTCTGGGTAGGTACCACCCACTCATCAGATATTCTACCGCAAAACAGCAGTACTTGGTATGGTTGTGTTCCGGTTTGAAGGGTGAGTGAGATATTGTAATTACAGGCACAAGGGATCTAACATCTTAGTCCCTAAGGTTGGTGGCGCATTGGCGATGTAAGCAATGGTTAACATTTCCTACAATGTCATTGTTTATAAGCGTTGGTGAACACTAACTCTTGTGTTCATTGTTTCGTGAATGAGCAAATATTTTGGCAAACTTATTACCTATTTGCGACTTCAGATTATCGTTTTCTTTTTGCACTTAATATTTAAGACTTACAATATTGCTACGCGGATTGAATATTATTTACATATAATTATGTGCATTTTTACCGATTTTCAAATTTTTTTTAGTTAGTAGTTAGTGTAGTTGAGTTATCTAACAGCTTTTGCATTGCGAGTTTCAAAAATATTAAGGACACAATTTTAAGTAAAATTTTGACGATAAATTTCTTATATTTAACATTTTAACTAGGTTTTACTTTTTTTAATAATATAGGGTTTTCCATTAAGGGCGCTTGATCTTTGAAATGCAAAAAAAAATATATGTAGGAGAGATATTTGCGAAATTTTTTTTTTTATTTGGAAGGTCTATCGACCCCATAATGTATGGAATATGACATCATTCAAATGACCGCCACGGCTTCGGTTGGTGGCGCGCACACGAAAGGTCCAATTTTCGATGACTCTGGCGCACAAATCTGTATTGTGGGGCTGTATTTGATCGATGGCGTGGCGTATGTTGACTTTGAGGGCATCGGTGGTTTGCGGCTTGTTGGCATAGACCTGCGACTTAAGAAAACCCCACAAGAAAAAGTCCAGCGGGGTCAAATCGCACGATCTCGGTGGCCAGTTCACGTCGCCTCCGCGCGAGATGACCATGTCCAGAAATTGCTCGTGCAGAACTTCCATCGTAGCGTGTGCTGTGTGGCACGTAGCGCCGTCCTGTTGAAACCACATGTTGTCCAGATCCATATTCTCGATTTCAGGCCAAAAGAAGTTGGTTATCATCGACCGGTATCGCTCACCATTGACGGTGACGGCCACACCATTATCGTTTTCGAAAAAATACGGACCAATCACGCCTCCGGCCCAAAATCCGCACCAAACAGTCACTTTCTGCGGGTGCATTGCCACTTGGTGAACCTCGTGTGGATTGGTCTCGTCCCAAATACGGCAATTTTGCTTGTTGACATAGCCATTCATCCAAAAATGCGCCTCGTCGCTGAAGATGATTTTTTTGCCAAAATCGGCATCAACTTCCAACTGCTCTAATGCCCAGTCAGCGAACACACGGCGCTGTCTATGGTCATTAACCTTGAGCTCTTGGGTCAGCTGGATCTTGTACGGGTGCAGGCTCAAGTCACAACGCAAAATTCGCCAAGTTGTCGTCTGCGAAAGGCCGAGTTCCTGTGCGCGACGCGGAATTGACTGCCGCGGTTTTTCGAGGACACTGTCGCGCACAGCGGCGATATTCTCGGCAGATCTCGCGTTACGTTGACGCACGGGAACCGGCTGATTGTTAACTGACCCGGTTGACTCGAATTTGTCCACCAATCGACGGATAGTCGACTCGGCAGGACGATCATCGCGACCGTAAAACGGGCGAAGTGCGCGGAACGTTGCTCGAACTGAAGACCCATTTTCATAAAACAATTTTATGATTTGCACGTGCTGCTCGACACTGTAACCTGCCATGGTGGTTTGGGAGGACGGAATGAATATAACACACTGCATTTGACAGCTGTCACTCAAACAACATGGCCGCAATCAGCTGTCAAAGTTCAAGCGTCCCTATTGGAAAACCCCTTACAAAAACAAATCTTAACACTTTATTTTCAACAGCTACAACTTTTAGTTAGCTCAGCGGGAAATACTCATCCTGGTCCCGTCAGCGACATTACTCCAGTAGGAAATAATTTTAAACACAATTTTGTTACTAATAAATATTATATTTTCACACATTTGCTAAAACTTCCCACCGAAATATGTTTCGTAAAATAAAAGCAATTTTCATTATTATCTATACATACAATAAAAATATATGTATACCTGTAATAAAAATGTAACTGATTGCTGTCTGTACATGGAATATATATGAGTAAAACTACTATCGGGCGCCAGTTAAAGTTATAGGTTAGGTTGGTATTTCCGATTTCGTTTTGTCACCGCCTATAATTTTTTCTCATTGTTTTGTTTAATTGATACTTAGTCGGTTATTTGATATTAAACACTTATTTTTTTTAATACACTACGTTTCTGTTTTAATAGGACACGATTTTCTATACAGGTATCGTTTGCAGTCACAATAAATAAAGCACAGGGAAACACATTCAAGTTTGTCGAAATAGATGTCCTATCTAGATCCGGATGCGGCGAAAACCAATAAATACTAATATCGCACGAAAATAAAACTAAAAATGTTGTATATATACTGAAATATTATAAGTCTGATCTAAGTGATTTCTTAGAAAAATATAACTTGTCATAGCATCCAATAAAAATATAATATTTTTATTATTATTATTATTATTCGGAATATATATTTTTTCTTCATAATATATTGGAGACGAATAAGTAATGTTTCACTTATTTGTCAACGCTCAATGGATTGATTTTTTTTTCTATTTATTGAATTACGACCTTATTAACGATGTTGTTTTGACTTGATTCTGATGTTTAACGACGTTGACGTAAACATGTATACGACGTCGACGTAACAACGGCTGGACGGATACGCCAATAATTGATTATATCATTAAGTATTATTAATCTAAAATCATTTAAATCACAGGAGAACTTTGTTTACTAACGTTACGTTAGCTCTTATAATTTCCATGGCTATAAATTAGTATGATCAAAATATTTTATCATTGAAAAATAGTCCTAATGTATGAAAACACTATCATAGCAGGACCATATTTTTCGCTCCCTTCAAGCATAAAAACAATGAAAAACTTGATAAGGCTCAATCTGCCACAATTTTAAATTAAAATATAACAATCACAAAGTTCATTGTGTTTTCAACTTAATGTTATATATAATAGCGCGATTTAAATATATTTCCAGGTAACTGATAATCCGTTTTTAGTTTCTGGTAAATCAACTACAATCCTGTTTTTTACTGTTCATTTAGGGCTCAACATACTATGGAACGTGTCCATTCCCCTTTCAGTTTTAATATCAGTTTGACAGGACTATATCGGACTAGATACACAGAAATCTTCAAAATTAAATGCTCAAAACTTAACTTAATTAATTATTATATATATTGAATTACAGTGGTAATTAGATTCTTACGATTTCTTCCTTTTGTAGATTTAATTGTTTCTGTTCCAATTCCGTGTTGCATTGTTTTACGAAATCTTCGCCCTTAGATGAAATTGAACTAGAATCCTGTACTATGTCTAAAAATCTTCGAATGGTTACAGTTGTATCATCTAATATTTTAATCAGCTCTTGCATAAGTACTACAGGCGATGAGTAATCATAGGTTTTAAGGCGGTTCTCTATATCATCTAAAACTGCCTCCTAAACAAAAATTAACTTGAATATACGAGTAAATGAAAAATATTATATGGTATGGCTTGAAACTGTTCCAGATAAAATTATATACCTCAAAGTGGTAAACTTATTGAATTCTTAGTTTTAATAATGAGAATGTACTAACCAGGTTATTAACGACAGCATGTATCATATTATTTCTGTACATTTTATATCTATGATCGGGCAGTCTGGCTGCTAATTGCAGAACTGGGAATGCCGTATTAAAGTCAAGGTAACCACATTCAGATTGACTTTGTATTACACCGAGACTACCCGTATAGTGCAACTTACGGGACCCTATAAAACGCAAAAAAAATTAAATACCATACCGACTTATTATTCTTATGTTTAAGTTTTTAATTAAAAACCGTAACATGAAAACAAATCCTTTAAAAATAAACTTACGTATTTCATTCTTCATTTGTATAAATTCTGAAACAAATGGTTTGTTACTCATGGAGGCTTTAATTAGCTGGATATCATCATGCGAAGCTTAATCGGATCTCTTGTTTAATATAAATCGTACGACATCGATTTAAATTCTGGAATACCTCCATCTGACTTGTTATCATGAGCCATCTCACCAACCGTAATTGCGACACCACAAGACTGGCCGGTTATTCTACTATTGAGCATCGACACTTCGAAAATGGGACAGTAAACGCAGAAATCTTCAAACGACCATAGATTTTCCTGAAAGTAACTTGTGAGAATAAACTAAATAATTAGAATATTTACTTATGAGACTTTACTTAAAAAACATTAAAATTATTTTGTTATCGATAAAGACACTTTTTCATTTATATCTGATAAATCATATTCAAAATTTCAAATTATAATAATGAAATCAGTGGAGTCTGCCCCTGCAGCCATGCTCGAAGAGAACTGACCCATTACGTAGCATTCGTGCACATGCAAAACTCTAGTACATTATCTAGTTTTTGCCTCGAAAACGTTTTGTCATTACGAGTTCAAATTAAAGAAACATAAAGATTTAAGGAAATTACGTGATTAAATTCTATCGAGAAAATTTTATTCTTTTACGTTTCTGATGGTCACAATCCTTGAAAATAAAACGTAGTTATATAAACAATGCTTTAATTTGACTTTAAACTGTCATGCCTACCCATGCTAAATCATACATTATAAATTACAAAACGTATTGCCAATATAAAGCAAAAATTGGAATTACGTTTCCTATCATCGGTGAATGTAATTTAATTTCAAATTTATATTCAATTTCATTTTCGACTGATTTAATTTTTGACTAACAATCTTTATTATAACATATTTGTGATGTGAGGTTGAAACATTAAAGAAATACGATAATAATTGTGTAAATAAAAAGGAAAAATATCTACAGCCCTTCGTATTTCTTTCCCTAATGACAGGAAGCGTGATTCAAAACTGACCCACAGAAATTAAGGTAGTGTGCATCATTTAACCGTTCCTAATATCTTTCGTATCGTAATTACAGATTATCTGTATATATATTCAATTGAGTGACTAATGTTATGACATTTGACTGTCTCGTTGGTCTAGTGGCTAAATATAAAATCCGGAGGTCCTGGGTTCAAATCCCAGGTCGGGCCAATACAAAGTTATTGAGTTTTTATCGAAAATTCTTACTAGCAGCCCGGAACTTAAAAGTTGGAGATGTGTACACTCCCGTGCCTTGGAAAGCACGGAGAGCCGTTGGTCCTAAGCCTGAACTCATTCCGGTTGTGTCGAATTGCCGTCCCATCGGATTAAGACAGTTTTTTTTTTTTTTTTATTATGGTGCATTTGATGATCGTTACATTACTATTAGTACTTATCTTCTTATTTAAATAGGTAATCGGAATTAGAAATGTGCCACCTGATGATAAGTGGTCATCACTGCTCAATAGACATTGGCACTGTAAAAAATATTAAGCAGCCCTCACATGCCACATCGACCTTGAGAACTAAGATGTTATATCCCTTAATAAGATTTATTATTATTTATTCGTCCCTTAACACGTCGTCCCTTAATCGAACGTTACGGGTACGAACCCGAACCACCACCACCGATTTACATGTGCTTAATTTGTATTTATAATTCATATCGTGCTCAGCGTAGAATGAAAACATCGGGAAATGTGTTGGATGAAAATCTTCCACATGTGTATCCACCAAACCGTGTTCGAGCGGCATGGTGGAATAAGCTCGAAACTTCTCCTCAAAACTAGAGAAAGTCTTAGCCCAGCTGTGGGACATTAACAGGATGTTATTACTTTACATCTTTTCTGAATTGATGAAGCTAATGACTATTTGCTACTGTAGTACTTTTTTATATCTGAGTGTATTTATGTCGTGATTACTTAAGTGAATTTTGGTACATTAAATTTAAAACACGTAGAAACCGCTAGCTTAATAAATAATACTACAGAGGATAATTACGAGGCGAATGGGCGCTACTGGTTCCACAGTTACACTTTTGAGGTTCTGTTGATAACACGGTACTATGACGTTGCATGCTACAAGTAAAGCTCCACGATGAAATGGTCCATCGACATTTGCACCGCTCGTACTCGGTTTTGAGTTTGTATAAATGTGTAGAAGAGATGGACCAAATGTTGGTAAAAAACCTAAGACAAAATAAATTAAAAATATCAGATCCAATTATAAAAGAGAACAAGTAAGCCTGTCTAATAGGAATAACGATTTTATTAAAAAGTCACTGCTAAAGTAAAAACAAAACTAAATTCATATCTGGTAACGTGATATTTCCATTTTCACTGAATCATGTTAGCTAAAAGAACAATTAATCTGTTCTAAATAATGGAAAAACTATTAGTGTTGTTTGTACTCAAAAAGTTAAAAGCATCATATACTTTTTCAGGCTAATTAAAATTGTCTGCAGGGCTATCCTGTAAGAACACACCTCGGCCTACTCCCGTGAATATTGTGGAACATTCCAAAAAGATTAAATAATATTAGGTCCATACATATGAAATTGGCGTATTGTACGGGAGGAATATAAAGTCTTTTTTTTTTTTTTTTGTAAAATATATTTATTCAATCAAAGTATTCACCGTTGTTATCTTTTCACTTCTATTCACTTTTGCCATCTCATAGGTAGTTCATTGATCCCTCTACTAAAAAAAACCCTGGGGGTGAGAATCAATAAACTCTTTGAAGGCGGTTTGGACTGCCGCATCGGAGTTGAATTTTTTTCCTTGTAAAAAGTTGTCTAAATTCCGGAAAAAATGGTAATATGTTGGAGCAAGGTCCAGGGCGTATGCTGGATGTCGCAGACATTCTAATTGTAGCTCATCTAATTTAGTGGTTGTTTGTTGTGCAGTGTGTGGTCTTGCGTTCTCGTGAAGCAGCAGTGGCCTAGAGCGATTGACCAATCTCGGTTGTTTAGCAGCTAGTTTTTCCTTCATGGTTTGCAGTTGCCGACAATAGATATCTGCCGTAATCGTTTGGCCAGATTTTAGAGAGCTGTAGTGAACCACACCGGCGCTAGTCCACCAAACACTCACACGGTCTTCAGGGTTCAGCCATTGCGACGAGCGCTTCCGATTATCGTACAGTATCCACTTTTCATCACAAGTAATGATTCGATTTAAAATCCCTTCATTATTGCGTCGGTTGAGCTAAGTAACATAGCAGTCGACGCGTGTTTGCAAGTTCGATTCACTCAATTCATGAGTTACCCATCGTTCAAGTTTTTTTACTTTCCCGATTTGCTTCAAGTGGATTAATACAGTTTTATCACTTACCCCGAAGCCTGCAGCTATCTCTGAAGTGCTTTGTGATGGATCCGCTTCCACAATAGCCTTTAATTCTTCATTTTCCACTTTGGCCTCCGCCCGTCCACGGGGTTGGTTCTGAAGGTCGTCATTTCCAGAACGAAAACTTACCGCGCTTTCTTTTGCGACACCAGCGCCTTACACATCATTAATCCTTCGAGCTGTTTCTGCAGCACTGGTGCCACGGTAGAACTCGTACTCGTAAATATACTGATATTTCATGTTTTCCATTGTGCGGTAATAAGCGACGCCAAAGAAAAAAATAATGAGGAAAAAACAAATGAATGACTGTTTTCAAAACTCAAATGTACCAGCTAAATGAATTTATAAATTTGAATTTAGAATTCTTAACCAAAGAGGAGATATTTCAGATCAAAGTGGTAGGTACGACAAAACAGTAATTTCATATTATGTAAGGACCTAATATAATCACGATTGTCTAGGTCGCATATCAAAAATTTTCACGATCCTGTACCGAGTTCCAAGTTCGTATTTAAGAGAATATTTTTACTCATTTAAAACTAGACACAAAAGAATAGTACAAATACATTATACAAATTGTTAATTTGCTATGTGAATATAGAATATAAATAATATTACATCCAAACGGAAGTTTTTCATTTACTCTACTTCATATTTATTTATCGTTCTTTAATTATAAACATTTTCAATAAATATCAATTTCGATGATTCACATCTGTCGAGCTGCGTGCGTACTGTGTGCAGTAACCGTGAATAATATTGTAAATGTGGACACGTTTATTATATTATTATTATCATAGTTGTTAAGATATGGCTAATTGAATCATTTACCATTTTCTCCATCATGGGATACATCTCCTAAACAAAGGTGTGTCCTGCCCACAATCCAATTGAAACCGTTCTCATTAGAATAAATGTCGAAGTTTATGATTTGACTTGTACTAGGGAACATTTCTGCTATAGATATTTGTTCGCAATACATAGGGTTGTTATTTAGAGGATGAACTGCTGTTTTCGCCTAAAAATTGCCAATAAATTTTGAATGTACATATTAACTATTTCTTGATATAAACTTATTTTGCTGTATTTAATATTGCGATTGTTATTTATATTAAGTTATATTCAAGTTACTTTACTAATTATGTACCACTTGACCGGAAAACGAAACTCTGACGAATGTACTGGGTGGTTTTCCGTAGCGTTTGTTCGTTTGACAATCATCACAGTTTTGGAGTCCAAATGCGCCGTATACAGTAATGACATAGTTCGCACTTTGATGATCAGAACCCGCCGATAGTAGATTGTCGCTAAAAGCAAATATTTTATACTAGAAGCAAATTTAAGAAAACTCAAGTATCATCATGTGATCAAAATTAGTAATTATTTAACATTTATTGTCATTATATCAAAGATTATGTGTTAGCACGATTTCCAAGTAAAACAAATGGTAATAGTTCTACGGCTTAACCGAATTATTTTAAGGTAACAGTCATTAAAATAATGTCCCAAAGCTGGGTTAAGATCTCTTCTCTTTTGAGAAGAAGGCTTGGAGCACGCTGCTCCAATATAGGTTGGTGTATACATAAGGTTGTGTATTTTTAGCTCCGAGCACGATATCAATTTTAAACACGCATTATTAAAATTGCACAGCTGTGGGATTGGGACATTTACGGGCTGTTGTTTTACTTATAATATAAAAAGTAACTTACTCTTCTAATTTCTCGTCATTCGTTATTAATGGCACCATATTCAATTCTCCTCTTAAAATAATTCTCACGTTCACTTTTAAAAAACCAGCGGGAGTTAATTGAACCCACTTCTGGAAGACTTGATGGTCTGTTAAATGTAATTACTATGTAATTATATATTTTATGACTTTTTATTATAAATTCAACTCATACATTCACATTCACTGGTGAATTCTTATAATTTCAATAAGAAGCTGTCGTGAATCGGGATTTAATAGGTTATCTTTAAATTGATCCTCTGCCCAAAATTAGCCTGATAAAGATCATTGTTTTGACAATACATTCTTGGTGTAAGGTGTAAATACTTTCTATCTATTATTGAATGCTGATCGCATTAAATTATAATGAAAATGAAACACGAATACATAATTAAATTTAAAAACGGAATAAAAGGGAAACGGAAAATCATAATTCAGAAATGATCCTGAAATATTATATTTGTTGAGATGTTTTCATTTATCACCTTCGAGACGAATTGTAAATACTGATTTAGAGCGAAAATAAGTCAGAGGGTGCGCTCGTACTTAAGCCTTAAGCCGTATTCAATTAACATCCATGTATTACAACTTAATTTAAGTATATAATGTTTCGATTCGTTTTTGTTTTACAATATATTTCACACGTACTTAAGGAATATACAGTAAACATATCACGTCATCAGTCTGGGCGTTATCATGGCGAACGCTGGCCTAACTGATAGAACTATCCAGAACTATGTCTTTGTAAGAAATTTTATTATTTTAATACGATTTACATTTTTTTCTAATAATACGCTGAACAGTTACTAAATTCTTAACATTCTAAAAAAGAAAAAAATCACATAAACTAGCCTTATTATTTCTTAGGAATAATATTTCGTATTAAAATATATTATATTATTATTTTAAAGATATTTCATATAAATCAAATATTTTACTAATTGAAGGAATAACATCGGAAAAATGAGAATAAATTTATAGGTCTAGTACAAAATCTGATTTTTAATCTTACAATACTTAAATGCGACAATAGCCCTTATCATCACCATAATATAAGTAACTTAGAATAAATTTTACTCGGTTGATGCCAAATCTCTCCTAGGTTCATACTAGATTCCCCTAGCAAACGAGGACCTCTGCATCTCGACTCCATTATAGCAAGCCACATATTTGTATGTTGAAGGTCACGAAGACTTACTTGTATATCGAATATAAAACTCTGTAAGCAACGAAATTAAATATAAATGCATACATCAAAAAAGTACAAGCAAAATTCATTGAATAGGTAGGCGGACGAGCATATGCACCTGATGGTAAGTGCATGTTAAGAAATACTAACCATCACTTACATCGACAATGCGCTACCTACCTTGGGAACTAAGATGTTATGTCCTTTGTGTACAACAATACAAAGTACTGCTGTTTTGCGGTAGAATATCTGATGACGCTTGAATATTCATTTATGGCAGAAGTATAACAGCTATAGCTGAACGCTACAAACCTTAGAAGCTAAGCAGTAACTATAACCGTCAACCAATCTAACAAACGTTAGGCAAGGTCCCATCATGTGTACAAAACAGGCTAGGCGGATCTATTCATATGGATGAAACCGATGAATGGAAATGGTTGAAACTACCCAATTTAGTTTTTTTTTATATATATGTTAGATAAACACTTTCAAATAAAATAAAATTTATTGTATTCGTGTAAGCTTAACAATAAAGCGTTTTCGGAAAACACCTTTTCGGAAAGCAGCCTCTAGCGAAAAACACAGTAAGAAACTCGTGTAGTTGCATTTTTAAAATAAATCAGATTTGCATGACGTGGTTACTATTCACAATTTTTGTTCCTGATTAATCCTGCGTTGGAATTTTAGTTTATTGTGGATGATAAGGCCAAAGTCGGCCAATATTTATATTTTAAGCAAGTAATCATAATAAAGTAATATTCAATTATAACATTGATAAAACAGCAAGGCACTGCGAGTTATGAATAAAAAACTGCAATATTTGTAGTAGATTGTGTCTTTGAACATCTAATGGAAGGATACCTAACATAACTATTATTATCGATTTTTTTATAGAGAAACTTTTAAATGATTTCAATTTCTAGCCTTACTTACTTCTTCTCTGTTAAAAAGTCTCTTCATATTTCTCCCAATATTCTTTTTATACTTCATTTTACCAATTGCTATAACAACATATGCGTTAGACGAATGAGGATTGACCCAAAAAAGATTGGCTACTTTCAAAATATTAACCGCTATCTGTAAAAGATAATATGTTATTATTTTTTACGTTATAATTATAATAACATTTGTTACATAAATTAAATTACAATGGAATATTTCAGAATTGTTTCATTTTTATTTGAATAAACTAAATATACAATTAAAATGATAAATTTAATACTATTGATGTTATTTTCTCCTATCTAATTCATTACAAAAAGCTTCAAGTTGTAAAAACTAAAATAATATTTAATTATTTCTATTAGTGGCTATGTATTAAGTTTTTTTGTTTGCCTTTATATTAAAATTTACTGAAAATCACACCAATTTATCGATATACTAACGGTACTTAATTCACGAGAAATATTATATCGCACCAATTTTTTAACTTAGATACAGATTAATTATTCAAATAGCTATATAAAGATCCAATAACGTTCTCTATACCGCATATTTCAAACAGAATAACCGCAATAACCATTAAGCTGCCTTACAAACCTCAAAATGTCACATATGAAAGACATTCAATTAAATCCCCATGCGCTATAATTTACATCGACTTCACTGGTCCACACAACAACGACGAACATCCATTGTATTTTGAGCAAAAAGACAAACGCGCGCTCCTACCAATAAGGGTGCTTAATAAATAATTTATAAGAATCGCGGTACACATAACCTGAAAATACTGAGGCATAGCTTCCGGATTGTACTCGTTTTCAATTCTGTATGTCGGCGCCCGGACTACTTTTTGCCCTCCACGCTTCTCTGGCGACTTCGAGCGCATGATTTTATATATTTTTTAATGAATCAATGCGTCGAAACGGTGTACACTTTGCGTTATAAATAAATCAGAAGGCAAGACGAGTTTCTTTTAAAACGTCATTGGAGACAGGTTGATTGCGGTGAATGACAATAAGGATTTGACGAGTTTTGACGTTGTATTTTGGGATGAGATCTTTTTAAGGTTGTATTTACAGCTTCGAATTTTGTATATTTATTTATATTCGTAAGAAATAAAAAAGGTATGCCTAAATTAATTTACATTGTAGAAAATAAATGTATTTGTTATTACTTGAATTTTGACTTACGAAATATATTCATAATCTTAAAAAAAAAACATACAATACAACATATATTTTTCATTATGCATGTCGTAATTAGCTTTAATTAAAAATGAAATTACTTTCCATATTATAATTTTGAGCTTAAATGATTTAAATAAGATTTATGTAATATTTTCACTTGTTAGTAGTTCATAACAAATAAATTTCATCATATTATACTTATCTTTTTAAATATACTTAATATTATTTTTAAATTAATTTTAGAAATATCAGAACTAAGTATTATAATTCTGATTAAAAAAATAAACATACTTTACGCATTAGATAGCTTGTACAGTATATAACCATAGGTTAGACCACCCACTAATCACTTAAGCAGTGGCACCTAGAATTGTTGTGTTCGAGGTGAACGAGCCAATGTAATTACGTCTTAGTTCCCAAGGGTGGTGATGCATTGGCCATGGAATGGTTAATATTTCTTATAATGCTAATGTATATGACCGGTGATGACCACTAACCAACAGGTGGCTCATTTGCCAATCCTCCTACCTATTATAAATTTAAAAACAAAACGTGACAAATATTATAATTATATTATGTAATAAAATACCAACGATGATTCCGTTCTTTGTATAATGAACACTTTTTACTTTAATTTTTTATATGAAAACTAAAACACAGTGATACTTGCATTTCGCTAAAAATAAACTGAGTCTGTAATTATAATTATCTAGAGAACAACTTTAACTTTTAGGCCGATAACTCTTGGAAACAATTTAAACGTTAATTATAATGTGCCCGGGGCCGCTGTTTTAGACTTCTACGTTCAACTGAATCATTATTAAGCATCATTAAAATACCTCTACGCGTATGAAGTCGATAGCTTTAAAATATCAGATGCCACGTATATTGACAAAATATTCAAAGATTTATCGAGCCGTATACAGGGTAACACGGCACGATATTCACAAAAATCGCGGGCTATGCCATCTTGTTAAAATATCTTAACTAGATTTATAACGGAACGTCAATATTTTAATGAATTCCTTAGCTACTGTTGAGGAAAAAAATGATTGTCGGCAGCAGGAATTGAATTAGTGAAATAGCATTATGTTATAAGAATTGCACGCGACACAATAATTAAATAGATTGTTTCGATACGTTAATTGCTCGAGTAAAATTACCTAATAGTTTGTGAAATCCCACTGTTGGGCTATTGCCTCCTATACACATGGGGCAGATTTTTACAAGACACATGCAAGCTTACCTCACGAGTTGTTCCTTCACCACCGAGCACGAGATGATTTATAAACACAAATTAAGCACATCAAAATTACACATACCTGAAATAAGCTATTTATAAGTAATGTATTATTTATTTTTAATACATAATACCTAATATGCAACAGCAAACTAATATATATTTTTAAAGGCTATGGATGGAAATATAAGTATGCAAAATGGGATTTAAAATAAAAAATAATAATATTGTTATTAATTTCAATATAATACTTTTAAAGTATAAATACACATATTATAACTACATACACGTCTTAATGTCTAAAATGTTCTAATACAAAATAGGTATACGATCACCTATGTACGTATATTATATACGTTGAACATACATTACATATAATAAACGACTTATGTCACTGGCCGTAAAAAGTACGAAACAAACTATGGCTAAATTGTAGTTCAAATCCATTGTGACCTTTTAAATATTAACAAAAGTATATACATATATAAATAATGAACTTTAATCCCGGAATTATTTTCAATCAAATATGTAGCCTCACTAATAAAAAAAGTATAGGAGGTGACTAGTTAAATACTATTTATCTCTTTTTGTCATCAGCAATTTGACAATAGAAACAGTAGACAAAGCATCTTGTGAACTATACCAACACTTAACAAAGTATATTAGTGAGGTGGTAGGTTTTTATAATTTGATTATTTATACATTACAAAATAAACAATATGTTTAAAAAATAAGTCAAATCTAAGTATTACAAACCTAATTTTATATACTATGACAATTTAATTAATAAATAATAAAAATATAACAGTGAAATTAAAACATTTTAATAAAATAACGGTAATTGAAAATTTATGTAACAAAAAATAACTAAACAATTTTATATATCCATGTTACATATTTGAATAAGTGTAATATAAAGGATGTATTAACAACTAATTCCTATTACAAAATCAGTTACTTATTACTTTTCTTCTAAACAAAATGATATGGTCCTTACATATGTACGTAGCACACTCATAAACATTACCTAAATGGCTCTTATATTATGCTCGGGTACAAAAAGTACAATACAATAACTAGTAATGTCCAAATAGTGACATTAATACTATGCAAATTACATTATTATGAAGTTAAAATATTAAAGAATGTGTCCATAATCGGATCACACGCACACGTCTACAACAAAACCACAGTGAAAGCGACCACGACACGATGGGACTAATGTATGTCAAATCAATAATAATATGAAAAGGGGACTCTATACACCAACTTTATTAAAAACTATCGTTCGCGGCGTCGCCCGTGTTAGAGGGAAGGTTTTAGAAAAAATCCCTAGGGTAAATACATCATAACAGTTTTCATCAATATCGGTTCAACGGTTTAGTGTAACAGAGTGTAACAGACAGGCAGAGTTACTTTCGCATTTATAATATTAGTAAAGATAAGTGTTAATACGTATTCAGACAGCGATAAAACTAAATCGAATGAATGACTACAGCTGAATTATTTATAAGGCGTTGGTCACATTGCGATCAAGCTGTATCAATACAACGTCGACTGAGCATTCGCCTATTGTCGCCGTGGAAGTATATTTATAAAACATGTTTAGCCAATATGTTATGAGAAGTAATATATAAAAGGTAAATAAGTTTATATAGCAGTAATCCTATTTATAAGATTATTCAAACACTAAAAACTAATCTTTGACTAGTATCACTTTACTTACAAAAATCTTGGCAGATATAATACGATATATTCATATATATTATATGTTATCGTACCGTTACACTTACAATAAAATCATACTGTTTATATATATAATATTTCTCTACATCAAAATTACACATTACAGTAAATAATAATGGAATCTGTGAAGATATTTTTTTAAATAATTCATGAAATCAATAATATTTTAGCAGCTGCTATTGTACCTCAGGGTACCTCGATAAGTAATAGTCTATAAAAATATTAGGTACCAAAAATATTTCCTATAAAAAATGGGATTTATAAAAAACTAAAACGTAGACAAATAAACGTATAGAAAATAAAAGTTTTTTCATATTTACAGGATAGAAAAAATATTTCACTTATGGGATAGGTTAACAGCTAGCCAGCAGTACGAGAATCAACAAGATTTCATTTCCAGATTTCGGAAACTCTTATAATTATAATAAATTTTACGTAAAATAAACGCGGTAATAAAACATTGGTTAAAACTAAGACAAACCTCACTTTATGATAATTATGCTATACAGAGTGTAACAAAAACCCTGTCCGACTCGTGAAGTGGTTATTAGGTATTGTGTAATAATTTTTACAATACTAAGTAAAAAAATTACATCAAAAAAATTAATTGTGTTTAACGACGCTGTGGGTGGTAAACACGTAGACTACTGAGGTCATGACCGCGCTTTTGCCCGCGCCTGTGTTGCCATGTAATTTTCGTCATTTAATTAAAAAAAAATCCGTGATAGTTTTTTTGCTTAGTATTTTAAAAAATATTACATAAATAGAACCGACTCACGATACCTAATAACCACTTCACGGGTCGGACAGGGTTTTTGTTACACTCTGTATAAAAGAAACTCGCCTTCTTAACCGCTTCAGAACCATTCAGGTCGAATTTTATTTTGATTGTCAATACATCTCGCTGAAGCTCATAGGGTGTGGAGTATGAACCCTGATGTCCTCCATCGGTTGTAATGCTTCAGACATTATCATTGGCCCTGGTCCTACATTCGGTGGAGGGACAGCGCTGCCGACCAGGCTCCCATTCGAGGTATGTGCAGAATTTCCATTGGGCGTCATCGGTCCATGTTGATTTGATTCTTGCCTCATCATATTACGACGCCATTTCGCACGAGCATTTTGAAACCAAACCTATTAAAACGTTAATATAATCATTTTAAAATAATTTATAATTAATATTTTTTTGTGAAATAATTTAAATTCCAAGAGAACGGAATCTGGGTATTTTTATAGACTCTAACTTAATTGTATATTATTATTTTTTTTACATTTTCTTCAATAAATAATTATAATTATAAATATATTGTAAACTGCTTCGTCGATATAGTGTCTGATTAATATAAAGCTGTAGGTTCCGTGGTTTTGTGTTCAAGTCTGGAGACATGTGAATAAAGTTTTTATTATTTCTGTCAATACAGAAAAGCAGTCTACTTTTAAGTAGCAGTATTACTCTTGAAAAACACGTGAAGTTGATTTGTCTATTAATTTTCGTTCTTTGATTGCCGTCCTATTTTGGATAATGAGAGCTAGGGAACAGGTGTTTGCACTCACATTTGTGTATTAAACTACGTACTGTGCAGTTGGATATTATTAGATATTGAGGATGATGTTGATGACTGTTTTAATAATATAAACTTTAAAAGAAACAAGATAGCAAAATACAACTAGAACAATTAAAAAAACCTTGTTTACTTACTTGTAAGACTCTCTTGGATAGGCCAGTTTTATGCGCGAGTTGCTTGAGATCCTTCGCATCCGGGTTCTGATTTATTGCGAAGTAAGACTTCATTGTCCTTAGCTGGTGATGTTTGAAGCTTGTGCGCATGCGCTTGGTGCGTTGAGTGTGGCTCGAGACACTGCCCGGCGATGCTACTGAGGAATCGTAAGCAAGTGATTCCATTGACGAGGACAGATCACCGCGATGGAGTATTTCTGAAAATAAAATATATATTATATAAAAATACTAACTGAATATTAAACTAATAATCAATATGTATTAATATGAAAATCATTTTTTTTAATATGGTGGCACTTCAATTTTCATAATGTTCGTGTATTTGCGTATCGGAATACGGCGTTAATGTCCATAGTCTATTTGATTCATTTGCATAAATATTATGTCGAAAAATTAACAAAAGCAAAAAGGACCAGTTTTATTTAAACACATATGAGTTAAATAAGGGGAGGATTTGCATTGATTGTCCACTAAAAAACAAATATATGAGTATATTTAAGTTACTTTATTTACAAATCATGTGTGGATGAATGACGACTGTTAACGAATATTACTTATATCTATACATATAATAAAAATGTAACTGATTCGCTGTCTGTACATGGAAAATATATGAGTCAAACTAATAATTAGCGAGGGCCTTTATCAACGCTATAGAACCCAAAATTGTTTTGTTATTATTTTTGTCTGTTTGTCTGTGCGTTTGTGCACGCTAATCTTGGAAACTGCTTAACTGCATTGTGTTTAGTTTTCACTAATGTATTGTAGCAAACTTAAAATGTAGTATTTATTTTATTTGAATCGGATCCGGATGCGGCGACAACTAAGAAATACTTATATCCCACGAAAAGAATCCTAAAAATGTTGAATACAATAAAATATTTTAAGTCTGTTCTTAGTAATTTCTTTAAGTTATACGCAGGTGCAACCGCAGGCACAGCTAGTATTTAATATAGATTAAAGATAAACATAAGCTTAGTAAAGTGCTGCCCTAAGTTTTTCAGCAAAACATCTTTCGATCGGTATGTATTACGTTAAGGTATTCAATAGTAAGCGTCGAGCTGGCCTAGTAGTTAGAACACTGGGATCGTGTTTATCGTGCACGAGCACAAAAGATTATGGGTTCAAACCCGGAGAAGCGCCAACTATAAACACAAATTAAGTATATGAATATGTAGCGACATCTATCTCGCCACATACGAAAAATTAAAAAAACTGACGTACCCTACATCGCGATATTAAAGTTATCCGAGCGATTGAACATATATACAAGAACCCGACAGCAACCGTCGGGCGGTAGCCCACCAGACTAACACCCGTCTGGTCGGAGGATCCTCCCTTTTCAATGGTGGATGAGGAACTTTACACCCTGTTCCTCCCTATCTCCAAACTGGTGACCCCGAACATGAACGTCAGCGCAGCCTTCGCAAAAACTACGTTATCGTGACGTCTTCATCACTTCTTCAAGCTTTCGAGCAGCGAGTCATACAGCCAGCCAGCATCCACGACTACTACGGGTATCCTGACCACCAGCATGCAGCGGTCATCACCCACAGTCTTTTCAGCGACCTTGGCACAGCATACTGCACTTCGGCCGGTCAGCAAGCAGAGACGCACTTCTCTCCTGGTCGACGCAGCAACCAGTCACTACGCAGCACTGCACCACTCCGACTCACTGGAGCATTTGCAGCATCACCCCGACTCACTGGGGCATCACCGCAAACAGTTCCGACTCACCGTGAACTATGCGGCATCAGGTTCCGACTCACTGGAACATTCCTCTGGCCCGGCAAGCATCACAAGATGTATGGACGACTCAACCTGCTATCGACCTCCGGTCTCGGAGGGGAGTGATGTAGCGACATCTATCTCGCCACATACGAAAACTAAAAAAAACTGACGTACCCTACATCGCGATATTAAAGTTATTCGAGCGATTGAACATATATACAAGAACCCGACAACAACCGTCGGGCAGTAGCCCACCAGACTAACAACCGTCTGGTCGGAGGATCCTCCCTTTTCAATGATGGATGAGGAACTTTACACCTGGTTCCTCCCTATCTCCAAAAATACAAAGTTTTGCAAACTAAGTTTTCATTTACTTAATTTCTGTTTATAATTAATTTTGTAGTCACCTATAATATCCACCACATGCTATAAATCAGCGTGGTGGAATTAGCTACAATCTCCTTATAGGAGAGGTAACTTTAACCCACCAGTGGAACCTTTACAGGCTGTTACTTTACTGTAATTATTACTTAAAATACTAATCATTATCGGCCTTACTTATCGGATATTTTAAACAATACCTACTGTGTCTTGTGTTACTGTCGAATGTCAAATCTATAATTACAGAAAGAGCAAATCAATGTTCAACTAAACCGTAAGTAAGACCATATTAAATTATTCCAATTCACTAAATTAAGTCGCCATAAATCGCATTACTAATTCGCATGAGTTAAAACAAAAAGCATATTGGAAAATCATACAACCTACAGAAGCGCACAGAGCGCAGTCAGAACTGTAAATTATATAAAATATAGGGTTTTCCATTAAGGGCGCTTGCTCGTGCAGAACTTCCATCGTAGCGTGTGCTGTGTGGCACGTAGCGCCGTCCTGTTGAAACCACATGTTGTCCAGATCCATATTCTCGATTTCAGGCCAAAAGAAGTTGGTTATCATCGACCGGTATCGCTCACCATTGACGGTGACGGCCACACCATTATCGTTTTCGAAAAAATACGGACCAATCACGCCTCCGGCCCAAAATCCGCACCAAACAGTCACTTTCTGAGGTGCATTGCCACTTGATGAACCTCGTGTGGATTGGTCTCGTCCCAAATACGGCAATTTTGCTTGTTGACATAGCCATTCATCCAAAAATGCGCCTCGTCGCTGAAGATGATTTTTTTGCCAAAATCGGCGTCAACTTCCAACTGCTCTAATGCCCAGTCAGCGAACACACGGCGCTGTCTATGGTCATTAACCTTGAGCTCTTGGGTCAGCTGGATCTTGTACGGGTGCAGGCTCAAGTCACAACGCAAAATTCGCCAAGTTGTCGTCTGCGAAAGGCCGAGTTCCTGTGCGCGACGCGGAATTGACTGCCGCGGGTTTTCGAGGACACTGTCGCGCACAGCGGCGATATTCTCGGCAGATCTCGCGTTACGTTGACGCACGGGAACCGGCTGATTGTTAACTGACCCGGTTGACTCGAATTTGTCCACCAATCGACGGATAGTCGACTCGGCAGGACGATCATCGCGACCGTAAAACGGGCGAAGTGCGCGGAACGTTGCTCGAACTGAAGACCCATTTTCATAAAACAATTTTATGATTTACACGTGCTGCTCGACACTGTAACCTGCCATGGTGGTTTGGGAGGACGGAATGAATATAACACACTGCATTTGACAGCTGTCACTCAAACAACATGGCCGCAATCAGCTGTCAAAGTTCAAGCGTCAAATTTCAATTGAATTTCTTTGTTCACAGATCGTCCTATAAAAATTTCTCCGTGGTTTTCCTTACACTTTTTAAATTACTTCGACCATTTTCAATAGACTTACTTCAAACAGCTATTACAATTTCTCATAATTATTAACTTCGATTTTGCTATAGAAATTCAAGCTTGTCACGTCAATATTCTCAATAGCGGGCGAAACTATGTAGCGCAGCTACTTATTAAATAATATTTAAGCTTTTGCTTTGGAGAAGACTTTCTACGATATAAATCGTTCGCGCCGCATCTTAAGGTGTAAGTTTTATGTATTGATTAAGAACAGTTTTTTTTATTTGGTGATTACAAAAAAAGTAACGTCTCCTTATTTATCAGTTTAGATTTTTAACATGTATTCGAAAAATTTCAAGCATAATAATTTCATTAATTCTATTTATTTTAATCTTGTTTATAATATTTGATTTTATTATTTTTAATAAACAATTTTTTTGATTTTCAAGAAGATTAGGCGTATGCGTCTAAAACTCTCCTATCCTTAGTCAAACGCACTGTAAAATCACACCACAAGATTTTTATCACACTACAAAATCTTAAATTAAGTACGCTTACATGTATATGATTACAATTACAAATACAACGAAGCGTTTAATATTGCAGTGCTGGCTAGCCCTTATAATTTCTGCAAGCTGCTTACCACAAATTCGACATCAAAAATTAGAAACCTGCAAGCAAAAAATCTTTAATACATCTTATCTCCGGTAGTCTAAGCCACATCCTAAAGTTTTTCTACCATCGGTGACAGGGATACCACGGACTGATGGTGCTACTGATTAAAGTTCCGCTTGCGGTCGGAGCAAATTGCATTCAATTCTTATTTTTTTACTCCCAGAATGTCTAGAAACTTCCAATATTACACTTAAATTTTTCCTATAATAATCATAATATTAACCAGAATTGAAACGACTGAGTTTATTTTTGTATATGATTTCTTAACCGACTAAGAGGACGCCTTAATCATCACGTCACGACATCTAGTTAAAGGCTTTTAATTAAATATGGTATCCTCTCGAGGTCGCTTAATGCTGTTTAAAAAATATTTTTGAAAAGTGCTGTGTTGTGTAAAAAATTGAATTTAAATCCTTTAAATTTATTAGAAAATAAATAATAGAGCCTATCAAACTCAACAAACAACAAATAAAATATTACAACAGAAAAAAATATTTATGCTAATGAAATATTCGACAGTTACGTGGCTGTCCAAGCTAATAACACACAATAATAAATGCTAAGATCATTGGTAGTTTTGATCAATATGATAGCGTTATAGATGTCGGTTAGAAAACCCAGTGGCTTTTAATTTATTAATTTCTCGCCCCAAACACTTGGGTGGTTGCGGTTATGCGCGCCGGTGCAAGAACAGCTAATTATTTATAATTAAATATAACAAAACTTGTTAAGTTAATTTACCGCCCTGTTTGAAAGACAGCTTAAAAGAAATATTTCCGTTAAGTTTGTTCTCACATTTTTGTATTTATATAGCAAGAGATGATTTATTTTATTAGAGATAACTATCGCTGTTTTACTTTTTAATAGATGTTTTATTGAATCAATTTTCAGACCATTATTCAATATCCATTTCTAACTTCGATGATTGAACGATAAAGCTACCGACACGTTGCTAAAAATTCCCAACGTGTTATATATTTTATAACTAAACAAATAAAATAAAAAAATTCAATCGACAATAAATCCAAACTGAAATTGAACTCAATTCAACGACTCATAAATACGTGATGCATTAAATACACATACATATTTTTGATCATTAAAATAAAACGACGCCGATGTGAATGTAAGTGGAAACAGATCTTACATCTTGCTATCTCAAGCAGCTCTCAGCGTTAACTGTCGAGATTTTATTGACAGAATTAACATGTTACCGACTTTACTTCAAACCGTTCTTTTTTCTCTCGAAAACCCAGTAATAAAGCATCGCGGTCGTAAAGGCTTCGATATTAACGATTGGTTAAAAAAAAATAAAGGAGCCATACGAGAATACGTGTTTTATTGCAAAGATAGGCGCCGCGGTATATGGTGCAAGGAATAAAACAATTATTTAATGGCTTACAATTCTCAATATGTTACTATGTGTATTTTAGAAATTACTAAGTGAGACGGGTTATAACAAGAACTATCAAATAACTCAAACATTCAAAACAATATACATAAATAACACGTATATAAATTTAGTTATACATTCAAGTGTACCTATATAAGTATATATATTACTAGCTGTGACCCGCTGCTTCACCTGCATATAATTAATAAAAATATAATAAATTATTTTATTACTGTAATAACATACACGCACACACACACATATATGGCTATTGGCAAAGAAATACGTAATTAACGATTTGAAATTAATTTTCATAAGATCTTAGGGTTTACCGATCTTATATATGGCCTAACATTTGCGCCATCACATATTCTTTGTGTGTACCAATTTTCATTAAAATTGGTCAAGCCGTTCTTCAGTTATAAGAAGACATACAGACAGACAAAAATGAAAAAAATAGTATAATGTGAATCACTACATCATAAAACGATTATTTATCACAAAATTGGGTGAAAGAAAATATGCAGACAGAACCAATAGATTTATATAGTAGTATAGATAGTATGTTATGTTATATTGAAAACTTAGTCGCTTAATTCTTTCACTTACGACACATACAATAATAAAATTTGGGTAGACCTTGTAAAACGATATTGATGTGGAACGAAAGCTACGTGATTCAATACCTATATCTAGTGTTATAATATATATATGAACAAATTAAATATCTTAAGGCCTTCGTGACTTCTATTCTGTAGCAAGAAAAATGTGTAAGTGAGAAATCTTTTGTCTGTCAAATGATGTTCTAAGATTTTCGAGATATGCCAATACATATTTGTTGTCATTTATTTAATAACAATATAAACAAACAAACAACTGATAAATCATAGCACTACAAAACCCACGAAAGTTTATCTTGAGTCCTTTGCCGTGTATCGATTTACATACAATATACGCTGTAATTGTTTTAAATAATACATCTTTAACTTATAATATACTTATTGGTTATTTCTCGTCTTGTTCCATTATCTAAGCTATTTATTAAGCGAGGAAACATGTATGTAAATACGCTGTTCGTATTTATTATTAGCTGAAATAGTTACTGTTTTTATTATGTCAACCATTTTTATTTACAATAATGATTATGGTCGAATTTCAACACCTGACCGAAAACTCGTTATATTAAATAATATTTTATTACTTCTGGCCTTACTTATAAATTTTATTAAGCGAATGATTAGTTAAAAATATACCGACTTGTTTCAAATCAATAGTTAATATAATTAATAAATAAACAGATACTCAGCAAGTTATTATAACATAAAGAAAACGTGCACAGGTAAGTAAGTATGTTTGAGAGACTGAAGTTTCATTATGTCGGTGCTTTTTGCCACCGTTGATAGTGAATCCATCGTTTGGTCGGAATGCCGCTTATCTCGTACCAACTATCTGACTATATCTCACCAATAAAGTTGTTAGTAGCCTGCCTTGAGTAATAAATAAGTAGTCGTAGGTGTCGAGTACTGACATCACGTCCGTGTGACATTTTTCATAAACTTACTAACTTAAGGGAAGGAATGTTAAATAAGCGATTAGAAAGTAATCCGTTGATTACATATTCAAAATCAACACTTATGATTACGGTTTTTTTAAATCTATAATAATCTACAGTCATAACGGAATATAAGTAATCAAAGTGCGATTTTAAATTTATCTAAAGAAGTTGTTTTTATTATTAAACATTAAAATACTATTACAGTACTAAAAATTTATTAACCTGTGAGTAATAATAACACAGTAAGAGCGCTAATCTCAAATCAAAATTAAGTATCCGGGGCGGCCAACGCGGCTTTTTCTACGACAGGTGATAGTTTGGGAACATTTAGGGCAATATATAAACGATACAATTTTGAAGCCAGTATAATTTAAGTGATGCCCTTGTTTACTATTCTTACTTTGTTTTTATTTAAGGGATTGTTTTGGCGGCTTTTAAACTTGACCATTAATTTTTAATTATCCTTTTGGACGATCGTATTACCATGATTAATGCGTTTTGTGTTGTGTGTAAAGTTTGTTTTTATTGAATTTATCACTGATATACATTTGCCTAATGATACGTTGTTATTTAAATGTGTTTAAATACTTATTATTATCATATTTCAAACAATAATCTATTAAACTAACTGGACTGTACTCGAAATGACATCTTTGATGATAATTGTTTTTTGACTTAAATTAAGTTATCAGGAATTGTACTTCAAATTCCTTACATCGCATAAGGACATAACGGCTTTTAAAAACTTTCATTGAATATTAATGAGTTATGGCCATTAGACACAAATTACTTGCCAATATGTTTATTTACGATAAGCCGTACTTAGTTTATCATCAACCAACATCTCGAAGCAAATGTTTCAAGCGAACACGTTAAAATGCTTATTTATGTTTTCTAATATCAAAAAAACCACTAGCATTGACATTACTAAGTGCCGCTCGCCTCATTGTACGATAACCAGAAGTGAAGAGCAGGTAATCAAAAATCGAGTTTATCAATGAAAAATTAAAATTCAAATTCCTTTAAATTTTAATTTTAACGTATGCTCAGTTTTGTTAACGATTGGGTTTTAGATAAGCAACAGAACGTCGCACCACGCGATGCCGTATTTTTTAATTGAAAGAAATTTATTAATTAAAAATTTAATTTAAATTTACATTAAACAGTTTGTCGAATATGTGCGTAGTAACGGCGCTCAAACGTTGTATTGAAAGACGATTTGAAGTTTGTTTAATGCGCGTCTTAAAACGACACAATTTATTTGTTTATTTAAATATATAGCGTGTAACAAAATTCGTGTCCGACACGAGAAGTGGTTATTAGGTATCGTGTGTCGGTTCTATTTATGCAATAATTTTTAAAATACTAAGACATACGATACCTAATAACCACTTCACGGGTCGGACACCAATTTTGTTACATCCTGTACACAGCCTTCACATTAGTTGATTCTTAAAAAAATTGAGAATATGACTTCCTTAAAAGATGAGACTTTTAGACGAAGAAAATATTAGCCAAATAAAATGAATTAGCATAATTGTCATTTAATTCGTCTATATTATTTACATGTATTTCTTCTAAAAAACAATTCAAATAATAATGATCGTATTTTTTTAATCCAGTATCGAGATTACTGCTCAAGCGAACATCGAATGAGTGACTTTTCAATGATCAATATTTCGATTATCGATAAGGCACGTAACATTTTCAAGAGTCCTTAGTTCCCATTATCGATGTCACGCGCGCGTCTCTAGTGGTACTGTTTGCCAACATGGCGAATTACTTGGCGGGAAAACACTAATTGATAACCAGAAGTGACGTATAATAAAAACAAGCGTATAATCTTTATCAGATAAATCATTATCGGTTGGATTTTATCTAATCTATTATGTATGATTTATTCAATACTGAATAGGTACTTAAAAGTATTTTCTTTTTAATCGTTAAAATAATTTTAAACCGCTTTAAATGCCTTAATGTATTTATATAAAATAGTATTTCGAGCGGTGATGAAACAGTCATGAAATCAAACCAGTCCCTAAAATAAAGTTAAATATTATTAGTTATTATGTTCTTAATGTAACAACTTAACAACAACAAAAAATATAAAAAAAATATTTCCTACCGGGCATAGAGTTTCGTCGCCTCATTTATCGCTAGCAAACTTTTTGACCGCAGTAAATATAAACTATCGATACCTACGTCTAAACTTTATGTGTTCGACGAGAAAAATAACGAAGTGTCATTCCGTAGTCCATTCAGACTAGCGCCATGATTAATCGGGTCGAGAAGTCACACAACCTGAATTCACCTCAATGAGTGCCTCGCATTTCGACGCCATAAAGAATAATCCAGACGGCCGACCTCAGCCACGGGTCCAATGTATCCAACCACATTTTTCCTACTCCAACTTACGAAGCTACCGTGCGCGAAAAGGAGACAAAAACAGTTTTAAGAGCGCGTCGTCTATTCATTAGTTGTGATTACGGCCGAGTTGGGATGAATTGACATCTGGGACGCTCACGCGGAGAACCCGTCCTCGTGCTTTCCTCCAGAGGTTTTTGCTAAATTTTAAGCGACCGTCGTTTTGGATGAAATATGTAACTTATATTCTCCTAGTCCGCTAAAGTTGAAATGCCACCGTTCTTCGTCGTAGAAAATAGTTTGCAATATAACTTGCGCCAAATGCTAAGTAAAGTCGTCCGTATAAGTCGCTAGCGGAACATCACAGTGAACTAATTCAAAGGGAAGCGGGTGGGTGAAGGCTTTCTTTTGCGATGAAGCAAAGTGAGGGAAAGTAAATGGCCTTTTGAAAGCGCTTTCCAAGTCGGATGAGACAAATAATTAAGAAGCTGACAATTTTTAATTACAACTTACATCAGTTCAAATCAAATTCGCCTTGCGAAGTTAAATTCGCATGGAGCTGCCTTACATCGACGACAAAAAAAGTTGATACTGTTATTTGCTTACCTAATGCTGTGCTAGCCATCCTCATGGTCTGGACTTGCATGTCTTCTGGCGAACCCTGAGGTACTTTTCTCTTTCTGGGTCGACCCTTTTGACTCGGCCCTCCAGTGTAATATTGATTGGGCGAATCCCCCTCACTGTGCAAATCTTGACACCTAATAACAAAAGGTTTGTTTAATTACTTGGTGGTAGGGCTTTGTGCAAGCATTTGGAGAAGACCGAGTAATACATAAAATAAAATAATAATAATATCCACCACTCCACATATTTCCACTCATCAGTTATTCTAATGCAAAACAGCAAAACTATAATAGTTTTATTGTATTCCGGTTTGAAGGGTGTGTAAGCCAATGTAAGAAGCAAGAGGAACATCATTTCTTAGTTCGCAAGGTTGGTGGCGCATTGGCGGTCAATGTCAAAGTAATCAATACTGGTATCGGTATCGGGCGGTAGTGACTACTTACCACTAGGTGGTCCGATTGCCAATCCTCCTAACTATTCAATAAAAAAAAGAATTGCATACAACATTAAATACATCTTCTTTAATATGATTTTTTTTCTTCCTATATTACTACACATGGGTATGACTATAATATACTAATCTGCTTATACGAACTGTAATAATAAATTATTATATTTATTGAATTGGTATTCTGAAACAAATATATTTTAATAAAGTTCACATTGCCGTATTTCAAATATGTAGTTTTTAAACTTAATCGATTAAAACATAAAAAATATGACTTCATATAGAGTGAAAGTCAATTAACTTTTTAAGTTAGTTAAATTATATCATTTAATATCAATAGAAACTGACGCCGCTGTTGATTAGCTAATGACAACAATTAATACTTCGACCACGGCGCTGGACGTAATGCCCTTAATATGGTAATTGTTGTGTTATGCGCTCATTATTGTAATTTGTTACTGTAGAACAAATACCTACTTATATAACTAAAGCTAATGAACTATTTGGAAATGGTATGTATAATTTTATTTTTTTCATTTCATTCTTATACAGAATACATATTAATGTTATGTTATTACCAACAGTTATTTTTTGTTTATATGTAAAATTGTAATCAGATCGATAAAGTAAACTTTAAAATTATGACAATATACATTTCAAAGATGCTTGTATGTGTTACATAATACTCGTAACACTTTTATTTTATGTTATCGTTTTGCTACGGGAATTTTCTGCCAGAAACGCCGCTTTGCTTTGAGCATACACGAGTATGTTCGCTTAGAAAGGAGGCGAGCTGTTTCGTATTACTCGGTCTCTCTTGTACAAAGAGAACACCAACGCTTTCCTGCTTCCTCTCTTTACTATTTTATGAATACGCTAAAGCATGTTTTTGTACGGGTCTTGCGTTTACATATTCAAGAGATACAAAGATAAATCTTTATGTGACAAAACAGCGAAAATAATCGTTTCTTTTTTCAAATTATGTATATAACTGTCAAAATATTTCAGTTTTGAAAGAAAGAAAAAGAAAACATCTAAAAACATCTTGTTACATTGCTTATAGAAGGACTAATTATCTTTTTTTAATCAGATTATTGAAATTGTGATTCAACGGTCATGTCCTTATTCCTCGCGATCATGATTGATTTTCTTTTTTGTTCATTTGGTATATAATATTACCAATGAATAATAATGTATTTAAATATATAGTAGGATAATGCACATAGTAAGATAATGCAGTTGAAAATAAATTTACTAACATGGCATTAATGTAAATATTACAAATATTCTTATAGTTTCAATTGAAATATTATGAATATCTTTAAACACCTTAGGAATTAATTAATCTTTATGACCACTGTAACTTTTAATTCAAAATTTTATTTTTTGAATGTTAAGTTAGCCTGTAATCGTTAATATATTTTGTTACAATTTTTTTATACATGCAATTAGACAAATGTTTTTCTGAATACACAATGTTGGCGTCCTATTTGATAGAATAAAATAAATTAAAAAAATTATACACTGGCTTTCATTTTTATTCAAACAGAAATACTTTGTCAATACAGCCAGAACACAGCAATGCTGTGCTCCAGTGTAAATGGTTAGTAAGGTAGTGTAATTACAGGTCTAGGGGACATATCATCTTAGTTCCCACGGGACCTAACCACGGTTAGTGGCGTTTTACATTGCCAGTGATTTATTTATTCATTAATAACATTTGAATAAAAATATTAAGATTAGATTTCACTTGATTTAATTCCATGGCTTAATGAGTATTACAAAAAAGTTCCATAATTTCTTACCTGTAAACGCTCGTCATCTCGTCTTCACAGTAATCATCCATACAGGCGCTATCGTAATGTGGCCTGCAGTATATCAGGCCGTTTCTCATACCGAAGACATCACCCTTAGAAAGCAACGAACCACAGGCGATGCATGTGAAGCAGGTAAGATGAAAGACCATGTCACGCGCCCTCATTACGAGTTCGTTCGCGGTGATACCATTACCGCAGCGAGCACACCGCTTCACGCAAAAAAGTCTGAAACAAAGTCTGACTTTGTTTAGAGAGCTTAGAGATATTTAGTGCAATATTTTTCATCAAAGGCAGTTTTACTTCTTAATGATAATACTATTTTAACATAAATACATGTATTTATATTTGTTTTGTAATGAACTCTATAAAATATTGATTTTAATGTTTAATCTTATAACGCAGATTCTTCAAACATAATGATATAGTATTTAAATAGTTTTAATGCTTTGTGGTATATCAAATGATTGACATATTTTTCAGAAATCATGCGATAGTTTTCAATGTATTGGTAAGGACAATTATACCATATGACGACTATGCATGGGCCTAACAAGCCACAAGGGGAAGGATGTTTGACAAATCATGTCAAGCAGTACTCTCTAGTGTCAAAATTCATACAACCCTCGAGTTATGACGTCAACACACCTGTTATTTTTGTTAATAAGTATTTTTGTATCCAAGGAAAAAAGAAATTCTTCGTTCTGTAAGTACAGTTTAAGCTTTAAGCAACGTTTAGGTTTCCTTTATCTACATCTTATTTTAAATAATAAATCAATAGATCGCTGCTGTTGAGAATTGAGATTTTCACAAGACTTTTTCACTTTCTTACATTTATTAATCTTATCTAGAAACACACAACAACAAACATAAGCCATTTGGGTTTTTAAAGACCCAACAAAAAACGCCTAAGTACATTATCGACATGAGAGACAAAGCACAAGACCAAAACAAACTAACTCGACCATTTTAAACGTACCTATATCTAAACATAATACTCGAGCGCTAAGCTCGAACAAAACTTGCGCATATTGACGCACAAACAGATGCATAATGTATTTAGTTGGACAGGTGTGTGAACCGAGCAAGTGTGCTGGATCGTGAGTGACGTGGATACACCGCCCCCTTAATTGCAACAGTTGACACCTGACAACTGTCGCTATGCCCACTGAATTCAGAAACATTTATTGCACTTTTTAGTCGTGAGTCAATTTTGTTGACAATTAAACGAACCATCGTTTCGTAATAGGCGGATAACTAAACCGTTAATTTAAAAAAAATAATGTTTCTAAAACGATAACAATGAATGTCATAGACAAATATTTTATTTAAAAAATATTAAAAATGTATCATAATTTTTAAATGCCTATATTTATAACTGTTTTTATTATAATAACTAGTAGACATCGAAAACAAAACGCGTTGCGAAGCGGAATTCATATTCAAGCCGTGTTCGTCAGAGTTAAAAGGATCGTTACTCGTTAGTACAAATAACAATAATAACGTAAGAGATAACAAACAACGATGAAAGCATGAACAAAACTACCTAGTTATTTAACGACATTTTATAAATAGAATGGGTCCACTTTCTAAAGCGCTGCTCAAAGTCAAAGAAAAATGGCAGATCTATGTCTGGACATTTGTGGCACTCTTAGATATCATTAATAGCAAAAAAAGTTATTATTTTAAGATTTATGAAATATATCCTCAATTTTGTTAGAGCCGAAGTTATTTATGCTTATTGAAAGTATATCATCAACGAATGTACGAATTGCCAATAAAATGTCAACCAAACACAGGGATGTCGAGTACAAGTATTAGTATACGTAGATAACTGTATCGATTCAATTAAACGAAAGCTCGATTTGGACTTGTTGCTTATGTTTTGATTGAATTACGCTGTTTTTATCTTTAATGAAACGTTTGGTCAAATGTTGATATCTTTAAAGCGAAGCTACCCCGTATCAAATTTTGTAATCGATTAAAAAAGCTAAGAATAATTACGATATTGTATCGATATTAAACAAAATTGGATCGGTCGTGTTAACACACTGGCAGCTCCACTTTGGATTTTGAATTGACAATTGACGTTTTATCTTTCCCTATATGCTATCTATCCGTTTCCATTTGATTTTATCTGGATGAAGTATAAGTGACTACTATAATGGGTTATTTACAAATACGTAGTTCATAACCTCAAAAAAATGAAACCAAAATAACTTTTGTTTTCTGACTTTCCCAAATAAAAATAGTTCCATTTATAGACTCTGGAACTAACGCCGTATCTTGTGACATTTTTTTCATAACGCGATGCTGCGATTTTATCCCAGACATTTTTTAGTATGGAGACCTGCCATTGTTATTTACTAATCTGTCTGAATACTAAACGCTAATTGGTCGCCAATTATGTCATTGTTTGCCATAGACCAATTACAATTCAAGTTAAACTGATTTGACTTGCCTTAGCGTTTCAGAAACTAGAGATTAGTGCTGCAAATGTTATACAACTTACGATTAGTGTATCTATAGATAAATTGATATCAATTTCGTGCTTAATCTATTATTCAAAATATAAATTGAGATGACTAAATTACGCTTATAAATGTACACAATAAACTAATTAGAACATGAATCACTGAATCCAACTCGCTGTAAATTATATTGCATTTATAATACTTTGTTTAATGAAGCAATATAATATGAACTGAAAATATCTTCGATAGAATACTTGTTTTTTATAATGGGAATGAAAGGATCGCCTCCAGCCCATTTTAAATAAAAAAATATAATGCTGATATTGTGTATTATTGCCTATGATTTTAAAATAGGAAATATAAAAAAGAATCCCGTAGAGTTTATTTTGTTCTTCTTTCGCCGGTTCTTTTCAGGTATGAGATGCTTATTTCCGAAACGGTGGTAGATTTATAACAATAAATAAGTAAGTGTAACGCTTCTATATTGAATAAATATTTTTGTCTAATAATTATTTCATATAAAAAAAAACGTTTGCGTCTCGGGACGCTCGACAGAAGTGATAATATTTATTATTAATTATAATATATTACATAATTTAAATTAGTACTTGAGAGTTGCTAAATTATTATAAGTACTATCTGTATACGCTAGATGGCGTAAGGTTGGTAACTCTCTGGTAAAGCAGTCCGCATCGGTAATAGTGGCGCCGTAAGGCGTTACGTTACGAAGCGGTTTACCCTCCCATAAGAAGTTATCACTTCAAAAAGAAAAAAAGTAAACAGTAAAAATTACGCTATATGTATTATTACCATTACAACAAGCAGCTTATAATCATCGATTGTCTAAAATAATAGGCGTCGGAATCGGACAACACATCATAAAATATCAATAAATATAATAAGTGTAAGTTAAGTAAGTTTGTTCGTTTTTTACACTTTCTACTACTAAATCGTTTATTAAGAAATATTGCATACACGCTATCAGGGGTACAAAATGAGGCATAGGGTACCTAAGACCGCGGATGGAAACTAATAATTATATAACCTAATCCTACCTCATTTTTAAGATAAAAATATAAACGATGCCTATTATAATATTTCTTTAAAAATATAATTTTGGACATTATTTACATAAAATGGGCATAGCCCATATACATAAGGATAACTAAGATAAAAATTAGCTAATATGATAACATATTGTTATGTCTTGACACAGGAAAGTCAATTTAAAGCATTCGAAGCATTTTATAATCGATTTTAAAATAAAATATCTGAAAAAAATACAGAATTTAAACGTCAGCGCTTAGTTGGTTTGATTTCGCAGGCGCAAAAATTTCGCTTTCGCAAATAAAATAACGCAAGCTCGTTTTTCTAACGAAGAGCTCTATCGTACAGAAGCACAATAATAAAAAAAACTTCCAATATATTGAAGGGCATTTAGGTAATAACTTTTTTTCTTTTTTAAAATTTGTAAAATGAGTTTTCATTCTATTCTTACCTATAGTAATCCTCCTTACAATATATATTTCCGTCTCTCGAAAAGCAGGTCAGGTCACTGTCCAAAGGCAGACGGCATTCGCAACAGCGGAGGCAGGAGCCGTGCCATTGGCGATCCACCGCCAACAGGTAATATCTACATTAATAAAAAAATAACCCTTATTACGTAGAGCAAAAGAGCCACATTATTAAAACATTCTATTCATTGCCATTTTTTCCATTACGTATCCACATAAAAGGTGTTCTAGGTACAATATTTTGTTTATTTCTTTTTGAATTATAATGTAAAATATGATTATTTTAATAATATGAGTTGTTATGAGTTATTAATTATTTTATTCAATAACAATGTACGTCATTGTGACGTCAATGCTTGACTTATTTTTAAATATAGGGAAAAAATAAAATGATACGGAAAAGCATTCTTAAAATATCATGACACAATAATTGTAAATAAATATCTAACAATGACTAGATACTAAGTACCTCTTTCATGGAATAAAAAAATTTACAATAGCGAGCATAATATGTTATAAATGGACAAGTAGGTCTGTTTATACGTTATACTCTTTCACGTTTTGACTACTGAACCGATCATCATTAAATTCTGCACACATCGGCCTAGGTACAGACAAATAAACAGGATGATAAATCTGCCACTTGCGAACCTCCCCCACTTACATGAGGGCGAAACCGCGGGCGGGAACTAGTTTCTAATGTAGATAAAATAATAGTTTAAAATTTTCATGATCTTAATAAATAGTAATTTTGTAGTATAAAAAAAACAGTAACTGAATATTTTCTTATCAAATCTAATAACGTTGCTATCTATTTCTGTCCGTATTATTATAATGTACTGTATAATACATAGTTCACCTGTCTTGTATCCTGCCTCCGCATCCCGCACACTCGTCCGGGGTAGCAGGCGACCCTTCTGAACTCTCTCTATCCTTTAGCATAGTACCGTTCTCCGTCCTGCTCTCCGGATTGGACTCTCTTTCTCAAATAACCAGGTTCATTTCCCCTTGCATCATTTCTTGGCCATTTGGGACTGACATAGTTGTTGTTGAGTTTGTTGAAGCCAGTGTGTTTTCTTGTAGGGAACCTGTTAAAACGTTTTATTTTTTTATTCATTCATATTTAAAAATATATATCTAATAATATATAATCATTGTACTCGTTTAAATCGAAGTTATATTAACCATGGACACCGTATCGGAGATAAATTAGGGAATATTGAAGCATAATAATCTTCTCAGCTAACTAAGCGATGATAAATGTTATAATTACGGATGGGCTCAGTAATCGTTTAATGTGCGATAAACATCATATCCGTCAGGTTCACCGAATAATTGTATTCAATCGAAAAACATCCGCTTTCGTCGAGTACGAGATGAATTATAAACAAAAATCTAACAAAATCTCGAGTGTTAAGATTGACGAAATATAACCAATGGCCTTTGTACCTATATTTGCTTAATAATAATAATTACCCTAATTATGTTTAATTGAAGAGAAGGCTTCTATAGTTTGTGTGTCACGGAAAAATAACGAATTCTTCTGCTATTAGCCATGTGCCAATATAAATGATGCGTTACAATAAATATAGAAAGTTAGTTGAGTAGTTGTCAGTAATATTATTTAATATATTTTAGTGTGTATACTTGTAACTGCTAAACCATTTTTATATTTAATAGCTTACTATACTGATATGTTTTGTTTCTATTGTTTTTTATATGTCTATTATCCACCAACCAAACCTTAAACAGGGGAGGAGGCGTTAGCCCAGCAGTGGGACACTTACAGGTTGTTACTTTTTTTATATTTATTTATTTATTTTATTCCTTCCAACAAAATTAGGTAAAAATCAAGTAATAAAATCATTCATCATCATTTAATAAAAACAAAAACATACGTAATATTAGGTCCTTACATATGAAATTAGCGTTTTGTCGTACTGACCACTTTGATCTGAAATATCTCCTCTTTGTATCTCAAATTTTTAAATTCATTTAGCTGGTACATTTGAGTTTTGAAAACAGTTATTCATTTGTTTTTTTCTCATTATTTTTTTCTTTGGCGTCGCTTATTACCGCACAATGGAAAACATGAAATATCGGTATATTTACGAGACCGTGGCACCGGTGCTGCAGAAACAGCTCGAAGGATTAATGATGTGTAAGGCGCTGGTGTCGCAAAAGAAAGCACGATACGTTTTCGTTCTGGAAATTTCGACCTTCAGAACCAACCCCGTGGACGGGCAGAGACCAAAGATGAAGATGAAGAATTAAAGGCTATTGTGGAAGCGGATCCATCACAAAGCACTTCAGAGATAGCTGCAGGCTTCGGGGTAAGTGATAAAACTGTATTAATCCACTTGAAGCAAATCGGGAAAGTAAAAAGACTTGAACGATGGGTACCTCATGAATTGAATGAATCGAACTCGCAAACACGCGTCGACTGCTGAGTTACTTTGCTCAACCGACACAATAATGAAAGGATTTTAAATCGAATCATTACTTGTGATGAAAAGTGGATACTGTACGATAATCGGAAGCGCTCGTCACAATGGCTGAACCCTGGATACCCAGCCAAATCCTGCCCTAAACGAAAATTGACTCAGAAAAAGTTCCTTGTGAGTGTTTCGTAGACTAGAGCCGGTGTCGTTCACTACAGCTTTCTAAAATCTGGCCAAACGCTTACGGCAGATATCTATTGTCAGCAACTGCAAACCATGAAGGAAGAACTAGCTGCTAAACAACCGAGATTGGTCAATCGCTCTAGGCCACTGCTGCTTCACGACAAAGCAAGACACACACTGCACAACAAACAATCACTAAGTTAGATGAGCAACAATTGGAATGTCTGCGACATCCTCCGTACTCCCCGGATCTTGCACCAACAGATTACCATTTTTCCTTCCTTGGACAACTTCTTACAAGGAAAAAAATTCAACTCCGATGGGATAGTCCAAACCGCCTTCAAAGAGTTTATTGATTCTCGCCCCCATGGTTTTTTAGTAAAGGGATCAATAAACTACCTATGAGATGGCAAAAGTGCATAGATAACAACGGTGCATACTTTGATTAATTAAATATATTTTACAATAATTGACTTTAAATTCCTCCCGTACAAAACGCCAATTTCATATGTAAGGACCTAATAATATGGATTATATATATACGTATATATATTAATAAAAGTGTAAAGTCTTACGAAACGATTTATCGAATAATATGTATAATCGGCCATTATGCGGACCATCAATCTCATTCATCTCAAGCGGTTTAAAAAATATACATTCATCGTAAACGACTATTCCTGAATAAAGTTATTGATTTTGATTACTGCCTTACCATTTTTAATGCTTTTCCTTTATTTTTATTACATTTATAAAAAAACAAATATAATTATTTGAACTCTCCTCACGCGTGTTGTCCGTACCTTCTGGTAGTTATCCTATACCAAAATTATTGAGTTTCTTTAAATAAAATTAAAGTCAGTTTATAGTATATATTATTACTAAGCTCATATTGAATTATGTTCCATGATTAACTTTACTAAGTTCGTGTATAGAGCAAAGTTCTATCGTTCTCAAAATACAAAACAGCATCCACGTCAGAACTATAAGTAAAAAAGTGACTCCATAAATTTTAATACGGAGCTATAAGTTTTCCATATACAACGCTATCTCCTGCCTCTTTAGCATCTCATTTATAATGCTGCTGTGGACTGGCGCAAATCAGCATATGTAACAATGGGACATATATAGGATTCTGTAGAGGCTTATACTAGGCCGTCCCTCTTATTGGAAGACAATGGAAGCTGTTTTGCGTTTTGTTTTGTTCCCGTCTCGAGAACGGAATTCGAGTACCTTTTTAAAATATAATACGATACATTAAAATCGAGTAACTAAGGAGCCTGTTATTCGATTGATGTAAACTGTGAAATGCTATTTAAATAACATAAAACGATGCTTTTAGTTTTTTTATTTTGAATATGTGATTGTATATATTTTGCTTCGAAATTTTTCTCACGTTTACTTTCTAATTTATCAAAGTCGACTTAAATACGAAATCTTTAGTGAATGTTTTATTTCTAAACGACCATAAAACAAACGTTAAATATTTCATAGACTTATGCACATTATTTTGTAAACAATAGTGACGTAGATGCTAACGAGGAGCTTTAAGGCTATGAGTGAGAAAATTACGAGCCATAACAATGACTACTTAGTAATAGAGCTGTAAGGTCGATGACTTCAGATTCCGTCATGATGTACAGAACTCGGAATCGTGTACATACAATTCATTTTTTTTAATCAAGAATCGAACATTAATAACTTACGATATTTTTAGAACTTTAATACATATTTGCTATAAGAATGTAATAAGTAATGAAGACATTGACATTGAAATTGTTGTTAAAGAAATATGTAATTGTTAACTTGGTGGTAGAGCTTTTTGTTAGCTCGTCTGGGTAGGTACCACCCACTCATTAGATGTTCTACCACAAAACAGTAGTACTTGGTATTGTTGTGTTCCGGGTTGAAGGTTGAGTGAGCCAGTGTTAGTACAGGCACAAGGGATATAACATCTTAGTTCCCAAGAACGGTAGGAAGTGATGGCAAACATCTCTTACAACGCCAATATCTATGGGCGTTAGTAACCACTTACCATCAGGTCCATATGCTCGTCCGCCTACCTATGCTATAAAGCCGAAATAGCCCAGTGGCTAGAATTGCGTGTTCAACAATTGATTTTTCATGTAATTCATTTATGTTTATAGATCATCTTATACTTGGCGGTGTAGGAAAATATCATTAGGAAACCTACATGTAACGGATACAATTGTATCACATAATTATCAAGCTACACCATTTTTTTTTCGCTGGAATAACGCATTGATGCGTTTCCCCCACGGGAACAGTGGGAGGGCATGTGGGGCTCACCGATATCCAGGGTGCCGAGTGCGCCCCGGTCATCGGAATAACCACTAAAAACCCAGCGGTACGCTTCCCGTCTTAATAGGGAGCGCCACGGGATCGCTTGTGCATGCTACCGTGACGCTCGATCAAGCTCCACCATGCTCAGCTTACTCTTTTACATTTATAACAGTACCTAAATTAAAATATATTTAAAGGGTCTTAAGGACGAGAGAGCCTGCATACTGTAGTATAATCTATACTAGTACAGAGATTAGGAAAGTACTTCCAAGGGACAAGCTATAACATAAGTCAAAATTTATTATTTATGTATTTTTACTAAAATAGAAAAACAAAAATATCTGTCTCTTAGAATAGGTCCTTTAATCAGCGATAAAATTAACCAGGGAAACTGATGAACTTATTTACGCTCTATAATAATTTGTAACAAAGACACCTCTCTTTTCTAATTCAATAATAACTACATACTTAATTTAAAATAAAAAAACCTATGAACTCAAATTCTGTTATTAACCGAGTTATATAATATGCTAATACTGATATGCTAATAAATTTTATCAAGATCCGTTTTGTTATATCTAATCGATATTTCTTTCTGTGCGTATAAACAACAAATTATATAATATTTATTTCCATACATTCGATTCACAGTCTGGATGCGTTTTTATCCGTCTACTTCTCTTCTTGTCTACGTCTCTTAAAATATATTCGTAATCTATTTTTTCATGCAGTTTTTTTTCGTAAAATGACTATGAAATTATGAAAGATTTAATAGTAAAATTCAATAGTACTCCGCCTGTTTATCGACGCAATGATAACCGATGCGAGCTGCTAGTGTGTGCGCTTGAATGCGTCAATTTAAGGATCTACGATTGCGATTTGAATAATTTTGCCTTGCTTTGTTCGTATACTTGTTCGGAAGGTGAGAGGCTAAATCAAAACCTTACGCTACGACCCTAAGAACTGACGAAATATCCTTAAAACGCTGAGCAGGGTTAGTTATAATACCTGAGATTTTGTATAGTTGGATGCTCTAAATTACACGTCTAGGAATAGGAACTACGCTTGAAAAAGGAACTAGCACGACTTTGAGAAGAGACTATATAACTTTCCGAAAAACCTGAGGAGCAGACAAGTATCAATTAGAGCGCGCCTAAAGCCAGCAAAATTTCAGATTTCACCCGCGCGTTTCTACGCACGCTCGATATTTGATCTCGATTCTAAAACGACTGGCAATTATGTTTAATTGTTTTTTCTTCATTTTACAAATATTTTACAATTTATTCTGAAGAATATTGTATAATACTGTTAACGTTAATATGATAATTAATAAAAAAATGTCTTTATCGCTATACAAATAAAACGAAAGCATTTTATAAAAAACCCTAATGTGAGCCCTTGATTATTTGTAATTATATAACTATCCAGTTTTTGTCTCAACAGCCTATAGCATTACGAGTACAAATCAAAACAAATAAAGATTAGAGGACATTTCGTGATGTTTTTCTTCAGGGAAACTGTTTCTTATCGAACATATTACACAACCTTTGAAAATATAATGAAGTTATATATCCAATATTGTTTTATCTTTGAACTGGAGTCACTATTGTAAAATCAAGTAAATAGTTAGAAATTTTGCTTTATACTACCTCTTACTATCAATTTATATGTCAAACCGCATCTAATCAATATCGGCATAACTCGTACAATCCCAATTTAACGCTCGCAAAACTGCGGTTCTTTGGTCATATTACATATTTCTACAAGTATTTATTAAAAAAAGCAAATGCGCTTTGCATAGTTAAGCAATAAACTTTTAAAACATCTTCAGTATTTTTGCATCGAAGTTTGTACTGTGAGAATACGACTTTAAAGACCAGAACCACTGAATAGCGAACTTGTACAAGAGCGTTGTTACGTTAAGTTAAAACTAACTTTGTTACATCTATTTAAAATTATAAAAACTGACTCAAGGAAATTCGTACTACATATTAAATAAAAGTGCTGTATATTTGTGTAATACGTACGTATAATAATGACTTTAGACTAAGCCCATATAACAAACACGAATTATTTTCATCGGGCTTGCAATATCAGAAGTACGATAATAACCTATAGAATCGAAAACATATCTTTTATAGAAAGCTGTTGATGTATAAAATATCAGTATTTTGTAAATAGATCATGGTATTCGTACAGTATGAAAATACCAAATACTACCCTACTAACTTTAACTGCTTCGAGGTCATAATAATTCAAAACGCTACATTTATTATATATCTCAACTCACGAGAACTCACGGCGAATTCAAACGATATACAAAGTATTTGATGGAATCTTTTGTTACCCAAGAGTTCGTAGACAATGTGCTTCAGCTTCTATATATTATTATGCGAACAAAAAACTTTTTAACTCTTTTTATATTGCACGCACGGAGGTTATATGAGGTTTTGCATTCTGCCAGTTCGGCTTTTCACAATTAAATACACATATCGTACAGTACACAGTAATTATTGCAGAACAGGTTAATTGTTAAGGGTTCAGCGTTCCGTTAAAGATTTATTATTGTTTACATAAAACGTAACATTTAATAAAGTAACAGTGTACCTTTCTTGTATGTATTTATTTTTAATATATAATGAAATAATTTTATATAATATTCAAAAGTATGATTATAAAATATCTAAACCGGAACATACAATTCGGTGTTAAAGCGATTTAATGCCCGCAATCATTTAACATCATCGTCTAATGAGGACGATATTTATTTTATTAACTAGATCAGTTTTTCCTTTACTAATAAAATCATAGATAGAATATACATTATTTGAACGTGTTACAATTTATTACTAAATTATATATATATTATTCACCTCAGTCGAAACACACTTCATTGTAATTCAATAATATTGTAGTATTTGCCTTGTAATTATTTTCCAAAATCGGATATATTAAAATAGTTTGTCTTTTAATAATAACCAATGTAAAAACTAGGAAACCTAATAAATAAATAAACAACAGTCTATTAAACATTTACGTCATAGCAAAAATTATTCTCAAACTATGGTCTTAATAAATCGGAAACATTAAAATAATTCTAAATTCGAACACATAGTTAAAGTTAAAATTAATCAATTCGCTATCTCGCTAGTCCCATAATAATTTTATCACAAAATTATTTTACAACGAAACTACATATTTGTTTTTAATATAAAATTAGTTACTATAACGTTTCACCAACACTTCTTATCAACAACGCTTATCTGCTACTGTTTAACAAAAATAGCGCATTCTTGTTGAAAGCATTTAAATAAAAATTCCGTTCAAATCATCGACTTGGTAGTTATAAACTATACAAACAAACATATCCCGTTTTAAATTTTTATATGAAATGACTAAGAATAATTTTGAGAATGGCGATAATTTTTAAAATTTTCAATTCACGTTTAATTAAACTATAAACATAGTATTTGGGTATAATTCATAGCATTCAAGGCGGAATGCATGACGAGCTGACAGCACCTAATAAATAATTACGTTATATTACAAATACTCTGCTTTCAATTAACTTTTAAACAAATTCCTTCTAAGATATCATTAAAGAATTTTCTTCGGTTATTTATCCTAGTCACGTAATATTTTTATAAATAAATCAAATGTTTTTTATTAAAAGATTTTAATACTCAAATAACAAGAGAATAATAACTATAGATTTATATAGTTACGAGTAATAGGTACGTGAAAATAGTAAAAAAAACTCTTCATACATTTTTATTTAATATTAATTCTTATTGCCTATTCTAAAGAAATTAATGTATTTTAATTAGATGGACACGAGAACTATTGATCAAATTTCATAGCAAAAAAATAATAAAGAAATTCGATTGAATAAATTAAATCTGTGCATAATAATTATAGAGACGAGAGGTCCTGTAGTTAGAACGCGTGAATTTTATTCGGTGATCGTGGGTCCAAATGTTAGCTGTTTTTATGTGCTTAATTTTTGTTTATAATTTATTCGGACTCGGTCAAAGGAAACGTCAGTGAGGAAACCCGCATGTCTAATGTTTCAATTTCAACTCGCAGTAGAGTAGCGTGGTGGACTTAGCTCCAAACCACTTCCACAAATGGAGCGGACGCCTTAGCCCAGCTATTCCTTCAGCCAGCGTTCAAGCTGTTACTGCACATAATAATTACATTTTATTAGAAAAACGAATACCGTTATAAATTCATGAATTAAGTATATTATTCAATAAATTCATGAACCAAATAAACGTATTATGAAAAGCAGTTAAATTTAACACATTTGGTGCAAATGGTCATTTGTACCCAGTTCTAATCTAATCGGAAACAAAACAGCTTCTAAAACTTTTATCAGCCATTGCGTTTATTAACCTAAAACTGTAAATAGTTTAATGATGGCTGTTAGTTCCGATAAGGGTGCTCTAAAACTAAGGTTTTAAAATTAAAAGCAATAAACATTAATTACAGACCGATTGTGCTACCCACTAACAATTACGTAACGTTAATTTTCAGTTTTTTAACATCGTTTGTTTTTTTTATGTCAAAAAATAAATCTAAATTTAAATTTTACTTTGCATAGTTATTTTTATTTTTATCATATAAATAAATGCTTATACATTTGTACAGTATACACAATTTCACTCAAAATAAATACATAAAAATAAAAATATTTCGCGAGCGGTTTCAAAAACAGATTAAATATAATTTGGTATTTTTTTCTTCTATATCAGAACTCATAGCTTGAAATCATGTTTTTTTTTCCATTTCCCGAGAGTTAATAACGACATATCGAATAGACGTAACTAGAATCAGGATACATTATATTTTTCCATTTATCAAAACTACATTCCGCAGTGTAGAGCCTTGGACTGGACCTGAAGAGTTTTTTTTGGTTCCAGGGTGATTTCGACCATCATCCATCAAAGGCGGACATGAATCAAATTTAATCTCTATACGAAAAAACAGTAGGTAAATTCGATTAAAAACTTTTAACTTTAAATTTATTATTAACTAGCTGTTGCCCGCAGCTTCGCTCGCGCGTGGTCTTTATCTATACTAATATTATAAATAAGTAAAAATATATTTTTTGTAAGTTTGTTTGTAGCGAATAAACTAAAAAACTGCTGTACTGTTTTTAAAAACCTTTTTTACCTACAGAAAGATACGTTATCAGCGAGTAATTAGCTGCCCGTCCCGACTTCCTACGGGTAAAATAAGGATTTTATCTCGTACATTTTTTAATCAATAAGATATAAACATTTACCTATCGATTTATTCGCCCATCCAGTATAGTGTATGTGTGTTCAGTATAGGGCATATAATAATCCTACTTTTTACTAATATAATAAACTCGAAAGTTTGTATGGATGTATGGACGTTTGTTACTCTTTCACGCATAAACTACTGAATGGATTTTAATGAAACTTTACAATAATATAAGCTTAGGGAATACCAATTAAGTGGTACATATGGCAATAATGGAATATGTTTTTTTTATCCAAACATCACCAACATAGTGAAGTTCGTATATTTCTCCCTAAGAGATATTGATATAAGATATTGCGTATTTTGAATTTCATTATTTGCACCCAACTCTTCCAAACAAAAATAAAAGTTTCTAAAAACTTTGAAATTCATGTTTATTAATTCAATCAAAAAACTCAAATAGTATATTTCTATTTTTTTAAATTTTTATACTAATGCTTTTACCCCGTTTCTCCCGTTTGGAGTTAAATTTCTAAAAACGACGAAATATGTATGCATAGCTTTAATACTAAATATCATTCTTCTTACACCAAAAGTGACGGAATCCCCATACAAACTTTCAACCCCTTTTTTACCCTCTCAGATTTAGATTTTCAAAAACTCTGAAATACATTTTTATTTATTTTTAAGCTTGTTCATTAAATTTCATGCTTCTAACTTTAAAAATGACTGGTTTCTAAACAATCGTTCAACTCTTTAGGGGTAGAATTTCCAAAAATCCTACCTTAGTGGGTATTATAAAATGTATCAACTGCCAAAATTTCAAGTTTCTAACCCCCGTAGTTTAGGCTCTGCGTTAATGAATCAGTTAGGAAGAGTAATAATATTATGTGAATAGATATCAACAAAAATACGTATTTTTATAACTTTTGATAGACTCAACTAATTTTGATGAAATAAAGGCTAAACGGAATCTTGAAATAGTTCTTATAATAATTCGGTTTTTTCAATTTTTAGACGATTAAAAGATACAGACATGCAGACAGTAAAAAAATTAAAAAAATGATTGCTTTGGTTTTGGTAAATCGTAAATAGCCATATAACCTTTAAAACAGGCAGTTATTTTGAAATAACAGACAGAAACTTCAATTTTATTTATATGTAAAGAGATGTGTGGATAATTTATTAATTAATTCGTTTTTGTTATAGATTTATGTTATTTTATGTGTACAATATAAAGTATAAAGGAAAAGTTTCTTCTGTCAGAGACTAAATAAAATCAGACTTAACCAAGGCTACTAATTTAATTAAACAAAAAAAGGGAATTAAAACAAATGTTTTCCATTGAACTTGACACACATCTGAATAAGCTGCTTAAGCGGCCATTTTATGTAGAAAAAATATATAATATACAAACAAAAGCAGCTATATAACAATTTTAATTAAAGTTTCAAAAGCAGTTATTTGACCGCTCTGGTAGGTTAAGTGTTATAAATGAGATGACACTTATAGCATATATATATATATAAATATATACATACATTAGCTAAGTTTCTACCAACAATAATTACACAATCATTAAAATAATCAAAACATATATAAAATCAAACAGCTAAACCATCATAATCAGTAAAGGTGTAGTAAGATATATATTTTTTTATAATCAAATATAATTAATTACTTAATGAAAACACAAATTTAACAAAAACAAAATATATAAATGAAATCACATAGCTTAAGCATTATTACATTGAGTAAGGCAAATAAAATGCAATAAATAAATGATATATATATATTATTTATATATTTTTTAACCAAATACAATTAAAAGGCAAGCAAGAATATGACTACAGTACAAAATTTATAACAAACTTAAATATTGAATATTAAGATGGGTTGGTACATTCATTTTATCTAAATTAATACATTTAATACATTATTATTTTTAACTTATTTATGTTATTTTTGCAGTGATTTTTTTTTTAAATATATAATATCAATATCTGAGTACACTTAATTATATATTATATGCTCGCACAGATCTACTTCTTCCTATTCATGATTATGCTGTCGCAAGCTTGATGTAGCCAAAGACCAATTGAATTAAGCTGAGAGATTACAAAATACTTTTATTCGGTTTATATTGGGATGAGGCAAATATAACCACGTTTCACAATTTTGTTCTCTTCTTAATTAGTTGCCCGTCTGACTTCATAGGAATATGCACATCTTCTCTATTCTGTACTGTGTGTTGTTTAACCCTTTTACTCCCCCTTCATCACTTGATATTCATTAGATGATGACGGTGATGACTACGTCTCAGTGCTTTTATTTATGTGCTCCGTATTTTGTTGTTCGATCACTACTATTTTAGCTATCTCTATAGCTTTCTTTAGTGACAGATCAGACCGTTGTAATAATCTTTGATGTTTTCTAAAGTTGAGGTCTTCTAAAGTAATTTCTGTTATTTTAATGTTAAACAAAATTGCTATTTCTCTCTATTTACACTTCTTATACATAACCAGTGGCTAATACTCCTTATATATATCCAGAGGCTAATAAATATAGTTCAAAATATGGTTGCCATTTTTTCCGCGTTAAATTGTTATTTATTTCGTTGTTTAGAAAAACCTTCGGTAGGTAAAATGTTTGAATTTTTATCTGCCGTTTTAAAACTTTTGACAGGCAACACGAAATGACGAAAAAATTTTACCTATTTAAAGTTTTAAGAAGTGATATACCACGTTTATGTTTAAAGCAAGCACTTCTAAAACCATGTATTATTGTTATAGTTGTTTTTTAGGCTTTGTTTATACACCTATATACTATTTACGTATTAATTATTGTCACTGAGTTAACTGACTTGTTCACACGCAGTCTTAAAGCGTACTGTTATGAAAGATATAAGATAAGATCATAAAGATACACACAATATATATGCAATATTAGTTTTTATGCAAAAACAACACACGAAGCTACTGAAAACACGAAATTGTTAACAAAACTTTTTGATTTTGACAACTAACAGGTGCGCGTACTTTTCCTACAGATAATAATTTATTGATTTTTAGTAGGGATACTAAACTTATAATAAATTAATAAAGAGATTAAAAATTATAGGACAAAATATAGGATAAATCATAAGCAAAAGTGTAAATTACATGTAATATTTAATCTCTTTTCAGTTTGACCATAACCATTTTTTAACAAATGTTCTACGTGTATCTTTAAATTGACATAACTTTATTATTTATGAACCGATTGAAATAAAACAAACACTAAATGTTAAGTGAAGTTAGCCACAATACATTAGTGAAAACCGCACTCAAATCCGTTAAGCCGTTTTTAAGATTAGCGTGCACAAACGCACAGACAAACAGACAAACAGACAAACAGACAAACAGACAAACAGACAAACAGACAAAAAATTTATTAATCATTGTTTTGGGTTCTATTGTGTTTATAAAGACCCCCGATAAAAGTTTTACTCATTTATCTTCCATGTACAGACATCGACCAGTTACAGATTTATTATATGTATAGATTGCATGATTACCATAACACCTGTTAAAACTAAATTTAAAAAAAATGATAAAGAAAGACTAATATAAATATTTATTTATTTTATATTCTACGTAAATAAACATTATCGAAAAATACTTAAATATGAAATGCGAACTCATTTAAGTAAATAAATGTAATTGGAATTATTTTAAATGTGAAAAAATAATTTTTTAATTCCTTCTTTCAAAACGCTTCGTGCGTATAGGTAATTAATGAATAGGTATAATACACAAGCGTTAATATGGGGCGAATCAAAATTCAACCTAATTTTTCATCTCTTTAAACTTAGGTAGGTATTTAAAAACTATTTAAATATAAACACGTTATTAAATACAAGTCAATAACCTTTGGGACGATATAAATCTTTGAATGATAATCTATTAATCATAATTATTAAAGTAATCAATGATCATTATGAGGTGATAATACGTGTGATCGACTGCTCAACATGAGCACACGCGGCCAAAACTAATTAGTAGCTAAATACTCAAGTATTTTTAATATAACAAACTTGTACTAAATACGTTTTAATCCGTTCAGATTTAACTAACATCATTAATACTAATGTTAAGTTTTAATTACTTAAAATTTACGCGTTAAATACAACTTATACGCTTAATATATTTAAGTAATGAAATAAATTACGGTATGCAATACTGAGATACAGTCAGACAGATTCGTACGAAATTTACTATTAAATGTCAAAATATATTGTTTTATATAGAAATATTCAATTTAGAATTTATTTCAACGTATCCCGTATTCATTCTTTGGATTGAAATGGATACGTTATACTGTTCAATATCTGATTCAACAAAACTCTAGGCAGATTATATCAAAATGTTACTTTCATTTTATTCACATTAAAATAGTAAAACTAGCATATTCATATTTAATCTAAGCAAAATGGTCCTAATAAAAAAATACATCTCAATTTGTTAAATCATAAATGAGACTTATTTTGCATAAATAAACTTCTCGGATTAAAAATCACAAGCCAACCGATATAAAAAAATAAAAACAAATTACCGTATTTACACTTACAATTTAGTAATAGTGTAATTGTTAACCACTGAATGTTTGATTAAAACCGTCGCAACCAGGTTTATCACTTGTAACAGGAAACGCACAAACTGAGAACGAACTACTAATACTCAGGTTCACTACAAAACGAGAATCTGTCGTTGTATACACAATATTCGAAGACGAAATTTGCAACTGCAATGCATTCGCGTCGCGAATGAGGGTAAAAAGCACGCTCCGACCCCTTTGGGCGGCTTCTCTCAGCCTCCCTGCCACCCTTCGCCACTCCCTTCGGAATACGAGCTCACACAGCATTTATTATCAAGAAAACCTAACGATATTTGAAAAGGAACCCTACCCAACCTCTACTCACTAAGTTCTCTGATATTTTTCACCTATTTCAAAGTTGTGCGAACTTATTTTAGACATAAGAAATATATCTTCAGTGTTTTATTATGTGGGTTACGTTAAAGTATTACGAATTGCTTTAAAGTGATATATTATTTGCTATAATTATGTAAAACTCTTACCCAAAACAATGAATATCATTAAAATAAATGTATGCCTGTTGGAATGTATCATATTATTAATCATGGGACATTAATAATATAATAATAATATTGACCATCTTTGCAAAAATATTTCTCTTTTTTCTCTTTGAACCTCTGTATATTATTATTAGTCTGACTAATATTTGCGTTGATTGCATTTACTTTCAAACCATTTATGCAGATATCGGAAGATAATTACGAGTCGTATTTCAACGTTTAATATTGCTCAGAAATGAGACAATACTTGGAAAATCAATCCGCTAGTCATTGTTCAATTTCCTTGAGGTTTATTCAAAGTGAGATGGGATGTTTATTTTATTATTTTAGTAATACTTTATATTATGTTATGCTTTTATACTAAGATATAACTTAATTATATTTTTCTTATGTTGTTGGCAGGCAGACAGATAAATGGGAAACCTAATGTTATGTGGTCACCAACCCCCATAGATATTGGCAATGTAAAAAATATTAACCATTTTTTACATCGCCAACATGCCACCAACTTTGGGAATGAAGATTTTATGTCCCTTATGCCTAGAGTAACACTGGCTCACTCACCTTTCAAATCGGAATGCAACAGTATTTGAGTAGGTGGTACCTACTCAGGGACTTGTACAAAACCCTAGCTCCTAATAAATGATAATAGATATGCGTCATGTCAACGCCAATAAATATTATGAGGGAAGTTGAATTACTAAATAAAATATAATTCTCAATAAAATAAAAGTGTACCCTTATTTAATGGCATTTGTGTAAATAGTTTGCGAAACGAGAAATCTATCATAAGTTTTAATGACGGAGTAACGAGGAGTAATGAGTCATATAATTACATAGCGGAGCGGAGATTGATTACACTTTAATAGATAGCAATTAAAAATATTGTATGAAGAAGAAATAGAACGGTCCACTTTTTGTGCTTATGTGAAGGAATTCTAGATCTTTATTTCCTTGAATGAAACTGGATTGAAATGCTTATGTTACTATATGTACCTACATATACATATATCTACAACCGATACTTTATCATTTAGTACGTAAAATTCTTTCTTGTACGTCAAAGTTAGCGATTCAATAAGTTCATCATTGTCGTCAAAGTTACTATCGAAAAGTTTCATTGGCATTTCACGTGAGATAAAATTGAGCACAAAAATTCATATGACAAACTATAGCGTCCTAAATATATTCAGTTAGTGAGGATTTTCACCAAATTACAAACTTATAACGAAATAAATTTGTTAGAAATGAATAAGATTTATACATATAAAAAACTGATATTTGTAAAAAATAATAATTGTTTCATTTTGTGAACAATTAATATAGAAACAAAAACTTTATCAAGAATTTATGTATGGTATTTCTTTTTTAAACTTATATGTATTCTATTATAAACATAATCAATTAAATAGATGTATTATAAGAAACAAACTTATTTTTAATCGATACATGTATACCTACCAATTATTATTATTGTTTACATAAAAAAAAGAACCTAACTACTCTAAAAAAAATACTAAATAGGTTTTAAATGGATTTTAAAATTTCGTAAACGTACCAATAAAAATTAAAAAAGTAGGTACCTATTGTAATTTTATGAACCAAATAAACTGACTAACTGTTCAAGCTAATTACAAAATCGAAATTGGGTCAACTTAACGAAATGAAAAGATTTCAAATTGTTTAAATTAATTACGAACGTTCCAATACATACATACACACAAAAATATCGCGACAATATCGACGAAATAATGTCAAAAATAAAACACGTTCACCCCTCTTTCCCCCCACCAGGTTACATGAAAAACCCGTTCTAATGATTAATTCAAGCGAATGCCTGACAGTCTTAAGCATTTCCTATCACACATTTATTAATACGTTCGATAAATTGAAAAAAAAAACAACCATAAATTTATACCAACAGATGGTAGCGTTCATTAATTAAATATGATACGAGCTTTATATCAGACGTTGCAAAATAAGTTCAACCCATTCATACATTCATTCATAGCGAAGTGATGTACCGCAACTAATTATTATCGATAGTATTAACACGATACATCGTAAAAGCAATTAGATTGTTAAGGAGACACGAGTACAATGTAATTAAAGCCCCATAATTGCTTAGCAATTACATATCCAGCTTCTTGAATGCCTACATATACTAATTGTAAGTACACACTGAATGCTTAAACATACGAATCTTGTAAGCGGTAATGAGAAGAGAACGTAAAAAATAATTTCGCTAGTAACGATGCCATAAAAATTTGTCCAAACGATTATTCAATTCTCATCACACGACAACTTCCACGACAACGATAATTTGAATAAAATGAATATGTCTTTTTAACTATATCACAATTTAATAAAGAATCTCAATTAATGGTAAAAAAGGAATAAAGAAAAACAAAATCCAATCTTACTATTCTTTCAAATAATAATGTTCAAACATAATTATCGACATTCTACGCTATCTACATTTTATATAATTTAATTGCATAGACAATGTTATTATTCCGTAATCGCTTTCATATTGTTTACAAAAGCGAAATATTTGCCTGCTAGCTACTACAGTGAGTATACAGTTTCCATTTATCTAAATTACGAATAATTAAACATTCATAAGCATAGAAAACAAATATAAAACGCGTAGAGAAAATTTACTAAAGTTGTTACTTACTAGTTTACTATTCGTTATATTTTTATTCTTTATAAATTTTTGATTAGAATTTCTTAAAAACTGCTTTTAAGTTCTTCAAAAGTGTTTTAAACTTGTAAACATGTTGCATTTGAATACCTGTGTGCTTAAGTGTGTATAGAATTATTTAAGTGTTGCGGCGTAGAACGCGTTTGTGTAGTGTTTCACGTTTAGCAAATTCATATAAATCTTTGCTTACTTTAACCGCACATTTTTCCTGTAAATATCCAACTAACACTTCGTAGTAAACAACAGACGAAAATTGTGGCAACTACAAGTTGTCCCAACAATTAAATTGCTAAATAAAACGGAGCAAAGCCACATTTACCCTTCGGTAAGTAACGGGGCCAAAAATATCATAATTCAATTACCTCCTAAGTCCTGAACCAGCGCGAACTGGCAACGTCGCGTGGCGCGGTAAATTTCGCCGCCAAACAGTTACAATACGCATTCAACTGTTCGAAATTTGAACACGGCACTGTTCAAGCCCGGCAGACATCTGAAGGGGCGAAGCGATGCTGCGACGTTGCCACGCCTCCACCACCAAATTCGCCAATCGCACGCCTGAACTAACCAAATGCGGTTTGGCTTTCGAAATGTTCGTCGTTGTTCTTATCTCTTTCTATACCACAAAACCCCGTTTATAGCAAGCGAGATGAATTGATTATAGTCGCTTAGATCTATTTTTTGTTTTGTCACACTGTAGAGACTATAACGACGTAAAACGCGAAGGTAATAAAGCTGTTTTTGAATCTAAATTCATGTGTCTAAAGTATAAAATTGCTGTAATAAATAATATGTTTTGATGAAATTTACTGTGATATTCTGGCGTGGAACTAAGATAAATACATCACCTCCGATGCGGTTGAACATCGATTAATACTTACCCTTAAAGGTAAACTTTGAAAATGAATTTAGATGCTTCGTGTAACGTTGAAGTCGATACGTTTTTTTTTCTATATCTTTCAATACCTACTATAAATATGTACGTAACATATTTATAATAAGTACCTAAATTAGTAAGAAAGTGTCCCAATTTAACGTTTTACATTATATTTTTATTAGTTATAATTTAGGTTTTTTTACACAAAAACTTATATGATATTATAATATAAAGAATCTTTAAAAAAAATTAAGAAAGAAGTTCTCAATTTTTACAAAAAGTATTTATATAATATATACTTACCTGTAATTTGTTTTTTTAGAGACAATATACATTTTTTAAATATTAACATTAAAAAATAAAAAGTTTAAATTTGACTGAGTCGTGATGACTCCGTGTAGAGAACGCATAGTTTTTAACCGAAGAAGACGAGTTCAAATTCGGCCAAGTGAATTTGAAAAGTCAGTGATGCTTGATGAAGCAAAATTTCTAAACTTGATTTTGCATAAGTAAATTCATCTCAAACATATAGAAATAATTATAAATAGAGTTAAAGTTGATCTAAAATATAAAAAAAACGTAACTAACTTATCAATTTATTATTTAACTATAGAAACAAATCACGAAATATCCTTTAATTTCTTTTTTATTGTTGTAATACTTGGTGGTTATTGAGATAAAAACTGGATCATTATTTATCTTTACACCTAATCTAGGGCTAGCATAAGAGACTTTTGTAAAACCCTCTAATTTTTGTAAAACAACACATCTCTAGCCGCAAGTCACCCGAATATCATAGACGTCCTATAAATTAGTTTCATACATCAGTCGCTACGGCGAGAGATTTTCCTCAGTTCTCCCAGTGTTGAGACGAGATTACTAAGGAAAAAATTATGACAGCACATTGTATGATATTACAGTTTAAAAAACTACACCACAATCGGCACCACAATACTGCCGGCGAATGATAATAGAAAAGCATAGAAATCAGTTTGCGTACCGGCAGAGACGTGCAAGAGACGCGGATAGTTCAGGAAATTTAGCACAAAAAATGCGTTGACTCTGCATATAATACTTGATTTTTCTTAGGGGGAACCCCTGTAACACGATCTAATCGAAAAATAGGGTAGCGGGATTTTAAGCATTGCACATGTCTAAAAATCTTGGACTAGGAGTTATGGGTCCACAATCGAATAACGTTTTTGCTTTAATATCAACCACGTTAATACACAGCTTTTTTATTTACATTAAAACCTTAAATAAATACAAATAAAAATTAATAATATTTACTATACAAATCGTGACCGAGTGGAATGGTGGCCAGAATGCTAGCAGTATTTCCCCTTTGAATCGCAATTCCGATTCTTTGGGCGAAAAATGAACCAGCCCTCTTGTCACCAGTAGATTCAATAAGACCGAGAAGGGTGTAATATTTTGGATGAAATTTTCTGCATTATTACTCCAAGGTCCAAGCGTTTCAACTGCAAACGGAACAAAAATATAATTTGGAATAAGAGAAGAATATTTGTTACGTTTGATCGTTTCAGCTTTTTCCGCGGCAGCATCGGCTTTTAACATTGTTTCTCTGATAAGAGACTGGGCCAGTGTGTCAACACATGTTGCGTCCCATACAAGGGCTCGTCCCTGTTCCCAGGGAACCAATGTCAGTCCAGTCCAAGAGACCTGCTCTTGCCATCATCACGACTAATTCCATGAGGCTCAATAAGAGCAGGAACGTCAATGGTGGTAAGAGCCCTTTTAATAGTATCATTGAGAGAACTGTGGCGGAAAAGTCTCCCTGAACTCCTTGGACAAGAATGACCGTGTAAGCCGAAAGAGTCCACCTCTTTTCCACACGGGCACGTGTGCTCAGTGCACAACTATTAGTCGGAGACCTATTGTTATGCGAAAACATTTATTGTCTAAAAGCGTCCCAAGATTTTTAGAGGGTACCGCATGCAACCAGTGACCTGACTCTTTAGTTGATAAACATATTTTATATACACTACTTACTTGTACATAAAATATGTTTTTTTTTGTGGAATGGTGTATGATACTCCTTTATTTAATCTCCCGATATATATTATCGTTATTTGTTATACTAAATATTATTGAAACTATCATCAATACTTGTAATAAGGAATTTGATTTAAAACTATATATTACACCTAAATTATATTCATGAAATTTTGGAACTACTATTATATATTATATTTGGGACTAACTACGGATAATCTAATCATCATATATTGGAACATAAGTCAACATCAATCACTCAATTCCTATTATTACCGCTCATTTAAACATAACACGATAACTTAATGGTATTAAGATAAATGGTTACAGGAATATAATCCTATTCACAACATTCATGTAATATTAGTTACAGAGTCCTACGCAGATAGCTTTGTCTTCTAACAATCATTAAGGTCGATATTCGCTTTGTTAGATATAATACTAATTGGATTTGTGTAAGCAGAATGCACGCCTGTAGAAGCATGTGTAACACTGATTACCTGTATACCACCACCTGTATACTGCCAATTAAATCGTATATATTTACTATTTATATAAATAAGTATTGTTTACATTGAACATTAAGTATGTACAAATTGTGACCAGGTAATCACATTTTCTACCACCAAATAAACACTAATACTTAGTATCGTTATTTTCCAGTTTCAAGTGTGAGGGATCTAGTGTAACTACACCCTCAAGATATTACATCTTAGTACCCAAGGGTGTTGGTGCATTGGCGATGTAAGAGATGTTTAATATTTCTTACAGTGCAGTGGGTGATGGTGAACCATTAGCAACAGGTAACTATTTTGCCAACCTGTATCAGTTTCAATCGTAGCATATTCTTGCATCTTCTGCTTAAAACCTTGTACAAACAAGCTAGTGAGAAAGTTTGATAAAATCGTCTAACGTTATAGATTTTTGTGTTTTGTGCGAAACGTATATATTTTTAAATGGAACGAAATAATTTATTTAACAGTCAGCTGTTCAATAAATAACTCAACTTTGATTGGTTAAATGTCTGTGTGCATGTTTACGTGCGAAGTGAGTAAAATATAATTAATTAGCGTGTATAATTTACAGGAGGTTCAAAATTGGCGAAAAATATTATATTAGTGATTATTCTCATCTACTACACAACAACTATAAGCATAGCTATAAGGTGTAAGCGATAATCGATATGACAAATAAATACGCTATAATATATTAAAACGCGGTGCACACTTAGCTATATACCAAATTCTGCAAAATAAGGATTTGAAGACAAAACTGCCAAATTGTTTGGTAGAAGAAACAAATAAGGTATGCTATAAACGCGCAATATCCAATATAATGTTGAATTCTATTATTATCTGTTAAAACTGTTTCTGATACGATGATATATTAAAAAATAATTTAAACTTCTTATTAAATTTTGATCTTAAATTATCAGATATCTCAATATTTATCAAAATCAATACGTGACTAACAATTATATAAAATACAATATGTTATGTTATAAATCCTCGCTACCATAATATATTAGCAGTGATATTCCACTTTTACCAAACAATTATTAATTACTAACACGTATTAAAGTATAATTAAAATAGTATTTTTTAATATTATTGATATTCTAACTTGTTTTCAGTATATTATTGTACAGGTTCCGAGAAACATGTATAATGTTATGTAGCGAATCAACTAATGTTTTTATGTTTATATTTGAATAAACACGTTTTATATAGAGCTGTTATTACTTCAAGCATTATATTATAGAGTATAAATTTTAATATCTATATTTTTTTATTCGATTAGCTTAGAACCTCTTCAATTGAATAAGATGTTCGCTATTTACCATTTCCAATCATTTATAGAAAATACCTGTTTTACTAAGAAAATACATTAAGTACGTACTAAGTAAAATTATAAAAAATAGATAGAAAATAACAAAAGAGTGGTGGTATTAACAGCTCGTTGTCATAGATATTTTAATGCAAAAGCCAATCGGTTATAATTAGGACCACAGCGGTAAACATTATTAACAGTAGGTGTACTTTTAATGTGAAATAAAGTATAAACAGAAAGCGCCGATCGGCTTCTACGATAACTTATGGAGCACTTCCGCCGATACGAATGGTTTTATAGAAAAAAATAATCAGATCTATAATTCTTGTTACTTTTATGATCGGGCCTTGAATTCAGGACAAAAAAAATATCATGTTTTTTTTAAACATTGACTATATTACAACATACATTTCAATGTTTCTTAAATTGCACGTTCGTTTGAGGTTCGTTTGTTATTTAAAAACTTTTACAGATAACTTCGATGTGAATTTAAATATTGGATTAAGTGAGAACGATTTGTTTTTCTATTAATTTTTTTACGATAGACTGTTTTTATACCTCGACGCATAAAAATATTGTAAGTTTAACGTTTAAACACGCGTGTATGTACTATGTTTATCTGTGGTATCGTATTTCCCAAGCGGACTAACCGATTTTTATTTAGTTTGTGTTTTGCTTGAAAGGCGACTTGATTGAAAATTTTCTCAGCTTTGATTAATAAAATTCTGTTCCAGTTGAACTTGAAGATCATCAGCTTTTACTAGTTATTGAAGGGATATAAGCAAATTGTACCAGTTAAATGCTACATCATAATCTGGAATCACCAGGATACATAACTCCTCAACTTACATTAAAGGTTTGTTTGAGCTTATGAAAATGGTTATAGTTAGATAGATGGTGATAATGGTCTGTTGTTGGAGCAGGAAAGAGATTGGGGATAAATTGTTGGATGATTCTAAGCTAAATTCATACGTTCAATCGATAAGGAATATTGAAATACGATGTAGTACCATTTGTGGCGAATTATTGTATGAATAAGTATAAAATAAATAAGAATAAATGGCCTCGTTTGTCCAGTGGCTACGGTGGTCCTGGGAAATTCTAAGTCAAGCCAATAAAATGTTATTGAGATTTTCTGTCAAAAATTCTCAGTAGCAGCTCGGAGTCTGGAAATTGGAAGTGTGTACACTCCCGTGCCTCGGAAAGCACGTTAAGCCGTTGCCGTCCTGCGGCTGAACTCTTTTCGGTCGTGTTGGATTGCTGTCCCATCGGGTTATAAGAGTTAGGGAATAGAGAATGCACCTGTGTTTGCGCACACACTTGTGCACTATAATATGTCCTGCGCAGTTGGCTAATCTCTCATGAGATTGGCCGCCGTGACCGAAATAGGTCTGGAGGACCATTATGTATTTATTTAAATGGGATTAAATGAATGATATGTTTTTTGTATAATACAATACATTATGGTGCTCAATACATTAAGTACATGGATGATGCAAGTACAGACTATTAGAAACAATACAATAATTAAATACGGTGATAGTGTTTAATGTATTTTAACGCTATGTGTAATTCGGTAGTCTCAGAACTACTGTCGGAACACGCAGTATTCGATAAGACTAGACGTGTCGAAATTTCGTATATCGTCCCGAAAAATATTTGTGTGAATGTGGAGATACTGGATAGAGAGTATTTAAAAAAAACCATTCAAAGAGCAGCTTAATAGACTACATACATATGATAATATTTTTTTTTTTGTATACTCATGAGAATTAATATTTTTTCTTATATTTTTGATAATTTTATTTTTACCATCTGTGTCAAGACAATCTGGTCTTACAGTAATTCTGGGCGATGTACCCATAGGAAAAACATTAACTTAGTTTTTAACACGGCATTAAGTAGTTAGCTCTTACGACACCTCATAGTTCAGATGGGGAGGTTTCATTCTTCTCTGTCGAAACTACATCGCTTATATTCAATAATTAACTATAATATACGAGTTTCCATCATAAAAGAGAAGCGGTTCTGATGTGTGTTTCTATGCGTGGGATATAATATCATTTGACACACGCAAGTTTCCAAGGGCAACAATGAAATAATGATAACGATAATTTATATAATAAATACAATCGATAAATAGTTTTATGTAACAATTTTTTTTATTAATGTACTAGCTAAACCCGGCTTGTGTCTGCATAATGTAGATTAGTGTTGTATACTGCAAGCGTGGATGAGAGGTCACCTCATCATATGTATGTATTAAATTAATTATATATGTACGTTATCTGCTTATTAGATTTTTTTTGTCAGAGGTAGGTGGATGTACCCACCGCAAGTGGTCACCACCGTCCATTTACATTGGCGATGTAAATCGTCGTCGTTGTTGTAAATTTCCAATATCAAAAATGTGTACTTAAGCAACACGTATCTCGAGCTGTGTCTTGTAATTAAATCCGCTTTTAATGTTGATTACAAATTTCAAACGCGATGATGTAACAATTACCTACGAGTATGTACGTAACTAAGTGCATCGCATGATTAAATACAACCCAAGAATATACGAGGTTCACCTATGTGAACCCGAACACTCCCCACACCGCCACATCATCTCTTGTCATTTGTTATACTTCATTAAGCTCACTTATTATTTGCCAGATTCCTTTTCGTTTATGGTCACTAAGCCGCTGCTTAGGGATTTAGCGTGAAATCGCAGGCAATAACTTCCTCAATACACGAGCTATCTAATGCTAAATGATTTTTCAATCGGACTCGTAGCTCATCAAAGAGTTCAAACACATCTCCTACTTAATAATATTAATATGAACATATAAGCTATAAGATGAAAATTGAATGACATTAAGACTGTATTCCATTAAACTGATCAGAAATAAGCCACAGAATAATTAAAGGAATATGTAGGGGAAGCAGGGGCAATAGCGCTCACTGGATAATAGCGCTCACCTCTGTAACTTTATTAAAATCAAACATAACAATATGCCGCGGCGCCTGAAGCGCGGGGTTTGGGGACATTTAACGACGGGAATGAGCAGTTAGCTCGCGACACTTGACCGTGAAGTGTGTTTTTCCGTATTTCGCTCCGCTGATCTAATTTTTGATTCGAGCATTTCGTCGGTAAGTCCAGACTTTTGATACTTATTTAATTATTGATATTACTTTTCCGAGTATAAAACTATTCTATTTTATGATAATGTAACCAATTTTGAACAATTTTATATGAATGTTTAGAAATTTCAAGTTAAATACAAATCAACCGTTTGTGGTTATACCGCTCACCTGAGCGTCATTACCCCGTAATCATTTTTTTTTTCTTATAGACATGCCCAGAAATCATCCACGAACCACTGCTAAAGCGGCTTGGAGCGAAGAAGACCTTCAATCTGCTAAACTGTAGCACACGAATTGGAACCGCAATCGCTCAAAATTAAGACCAAAGTTTCCAGCATCTTGGAGATACGCAGTCCTGTAGTACGGCCATAACTTCAAGACATACATTTCCTTTGGCATATCCATCAAATAAAGATAAATACGTCGAATCCGATTTGGTAGTTCATTTTAACCAAAAACATCTTGACGAACAAAGAAGAACTCCTGTATCTTTTGCTGCTATAGCAAGGACACCAACTATTGCACCATATTTTAAGCCAACCCAAATAAAGAGGAAACAACATGCTACTATATTAACTGCGACTCCTATGTAAAGTATTTTACAAGATAAAGAAAATACAAAGATTGCGAAACTGAACACTGAAAAATCAAGACAAAAAGCCTAGATAAAGGAAAGAAGAATAAACAACAGAAATTATACAAACGAAAGATTCTACAAGAAAGTTCTTCGGAGAATGAAGATGAAGAGCACCTTTGCGACGATAACAGTGATGACGAAGTGAATGTGGGTGATGAAGATTACAACAAATGCATTATTTGCGAAGAATTCGGAAAAAATAATGAGATGTGGTATCGCTGTACCATCTGCGGGCTGCGGTCTCATGCTGTATGTTCTGGATGGGATTCTGCACATAGATACATCTGTGATTTATGTACCCAACGATAGAATCTTACTATTTCTTATTGTGATTACCTCTAATGATAATAATTGAAGTTAATTTGGTATTAAAGATAACAACTATATTTTTTTAAATTATATAGAACTTAGCACAGCTTATAGCAAATTTCATATATAAAATAATATGAAAATGTAAAGTTTGTCTATATCTACTCCTTCCTCCCCTACCTAACTGGGTAGGGGACTTGGAAGGTACCGTTGCGGTCATTACTTGGAACGGTAGAGGTCCTCCCCTCTCACTCACTGAGAGGGACTCGGATTACGTAGTGCAAGGGAGGGGAGAATTCGTTGATACTGGTCTTCGAAACTGATCCTGGGTGACTTCAACGCCCAAGTCATCTGCCTGCCATGAATCTCCGAGGGAGGGCCGGCCAGGTGTAGGCCCGACTCTCCAGCCTGTCCCTACTCAACAAGGGTCAAGGGTCAACATGGAGGTCCGTGGTGGATCTCTCTTTCGCCAACCATGTTGTAGCACGGGTGGGCTCTGTCAGACCACAGGTATCTCCAGTTCGAGATCTCCACCTCTCGCAGGTCAGTATGACCGCTTCCGAGGTGGTCTTAGCCAGTTAGATCATATTGCCCAGGGAGCTCCGCGCTGGCAGGTTTACTGGTGGTAGGCCGAAATAGCAGAGCTGTCGAAGGCGAAAAGGTTTTAACGCGGACTTAAAGGGAAAGCTATTGGCTGCTTATCGTTAACTTTTCAGCTGTTAAGGTCTTCAGCAGATAAGTCAGGCGGTATGCGTGGAAATTCCCCACGGGGCATGCCTGCAACAAATGATTGGTATCCCGGTCCATGCCACTATTGTGGCGCATCATGATTTGCGTCCGGCAGGTATTCTCCAAGACAAGCGTAACCGGTCATTACCTGCATAAGTCGATAGGTGGCTCCTCGCTTTCGTCGCATTGGAGATCTCGCGATGAGTCAGTCGATCAGCGCTATTTGACTTATATGTACAGTGGTGGTCGTATAATTAAAAACACTACCAACGGTCCTTGACATTATGTAAGATACTTCACCGCAATCGTTTTTATTTTGAAATTAAACAATAAATCGGACAACAATATGTTCAACGATTTATCATTTATTAGAAAAACAATATAAATCCCATTACACAAGTGCAGTTTCAATATTACATTACGGACAAACATTTAAATCAGTTTTAAGATACGAACAATAATGGTCAAATTGAAAACAACAACAAAAAAGTATAAATAACAATATTTTTTTAAGTATTAGTAATTAGTATTGTTATTTACGAAATAGCTACTATCCACAGTCTACCAATAGTTATAATTAATATTTAGTGGGGTATCCCTTATTTTCAATAACAGCACTGCAACGACGTGGCATTGGTTGAATTAATTTCATAATTTTTTCTAGGGGGATTGAATTCCATGCTTTTACAAATGCTTCATATAGTACGTTTTGACTGGTGTTACGTTTGTTTGAGACTTTATTTTTAACAATATACCAGAGATTTTCTATCGGGCTTGAATCCGGACTATTAACATATTTTATTGTGAATAATAATTGCTTCTCTCGGTGTTGCTTGGTAGCGAAAGCGAGTACCGAAGTAAGAGTAAGAGTAAAGAAGCGGTACCTTTCGAGAGATTCTTCCAAACAATTTAGCTTCCACTAATCTTCGGCGTATCAGTCTTGACGAGATGTTTCTCGGGTCATCAGGCGAAAAAACTTCGTTAATCTGGTTGGAGCCTTTACTTGGGTCTTTTTTAGCAACACGAACGATTAGCGTATCTTCTCTGGGAGAAGTTTTTCTTGGCCGAGCCTTTCTAAGAACATTTTCAACAGTTCCATGTGTTTTATAATAATCAATTGCATTAAAAACTTTCTTAACAGAACAATTTAAATGCTCAGCTATTCTTCTGTACGCCCACTTATGATCTATATGCAAATTAACAATGATTTGCCTTGTTGACGCGTCACTACTTTTATTTTTGCCCATTTTGAACAAAATAAAATTCAGATTAAATTTTGAATTGCCAAAATAATAGAAACAGAAATGTTATTCTCTAATTTCAAAAAAAGAAAGAGATGTGGATGCTTTTTTAAAATGTTTCTAAATAGGCGTCCAAGCGTCCAGTAACAGAAAATAAACTCCTACAAGTGTAAGGCTCATTTTGTAATTAAAAGTAAGATATGTTTTATATTTTATGCATTTAATGAGTTTTTTATTTGAGTGGCTATATTATTGCATGATTATTAATTATTGAATGTATATATTTTTTACAAACATTTGTACATTGAAGTTATACTTTCTTTATTCATAAGAAGTGTTTCTAATTATATGACCACCACTGTATATATTGCAAGAAGAAATAAATAAATTCTCACAAATACACGTACACACATACAAACAAACACAAATATGCGAGCACACACACTCCTATAACCGCACATATGATCACAAATATACGCACATGATCACACACATACAGATTGGGATCTCATAACTTCCAAAAATCTGACTTGATACAATAATTACAAAACGAGATCTAGTAAAAGATTTATATATGATTGCATATAACAAAAAACAAACACTATAATTGTACTCTTATAAACTTGGTGCAGAACTTGTTAATCTATAGTTAAATTATATAATTTACTTTGTCGTAAAATTTTACGATATATAAATTTAAGTTTTATAGATGATTCATTTAATCTAAAACGAATACAAAAACTGGCACAAAGCCAAATTAGGTACGAGATTATTTGTGTTTAACCATACAAACATATTTTATGTCAATTTAAAGTTTATTTTAATTATTATATATTCCGACCGTTTATTTGAGAAGTTAGCTTATCAGGTATTTTAGAGTTAACTTGTACCAAATTAATAAATAGTAGTTACACTCAGTGCAATTGTGTTGTTACAAAGTAAGAATATTTCTGATACAGAGTTACTTTTGGATTTATGATATTTCTGTATCGTAGGGTAGCTATCGACAAGACTGTAGATACATGGAAATAGGACTTTGAGCAAACCCATCCGGGTTCTAATGCCAACCTGCAATACTAAGTAATATCGCATCCACTCCACCAACTACTCATATTTGAGTGTACACTGAGTGTATACCGAGTTTCTTGATGGTTCTTCTCAGAATCCACATTCCGAAATTTATATTAAAATTGTAATTGTAAAATGACACTTAAAAATTGCTTGTGAGAGCATACTTGAATCAAATATGTTTTGACTTGACTATTTTAAAATTATTACTCATAAAAAATCAGAGACGCATGAAAAGACAATAAAGAGTTCACCAAAATTAATCATCATAAAGCTTTAACATCGAATTTACATACGAGCTTAAAATTTCGTCACAACACCGATGTTCTTTTATAATGTTTTCAAGCCATCTGTAAACAAAAACAGTGTTGAAGGCGACGCTGCTATAACAAAAGAACATGTTATTAACATCCCTAACACTTGTTCGTGTGAATTTACTCGCTTCGTACGAATAAAACTACACAATGTCACGTCCCGGCATCGCCGACAGATTTATAATAATTAGTAGCTATACATACGGTCCATGCCATCGTCATATTTATTATAAAAGTTTTTATATACAACATATTTTTTAAAGTGTAACTTCAGTGGGTGCATATTATAAATGTAAAAGTAACTCTGTCAGTCTATTACGCTTTCACGGCTAAACATCTGAAACGATTTAAAAGATGAGTTACCTATAAACCAAGCTTGAATCCTAAAAGATAACATACATTCCACACATACTTTTTTATAGCTACGACCTGCTCTCCTAAAACGCAGACGAAGCCGGCCGAAAACTAGTACATTATATTTTACTGTTACGCTCTAAAAAATAACTATTTGTATTATTATGAGTGCTGAACAAGATGTCTGTACATCACTTGTCACCTCAGTTGCCGAAAATAGATACCATCGCTTTCACCTCGTTATACCGAGACAATTATACGCTCGTTGATTGACGATACCGCTTTTATCTCATAACACGAAGACATAAGGTTTAAAATACGACGAGCAATTTATTAAAAACTGAATTAAAATACAATAATCGCGTAAAAATATACGATTTACGACACAGATAAACGCTTTAAACGACAGTATTACGTGTAGCCGATATCCGTCTTATTGCCGTTTTATTCAAAATGTATTATAATTGAGCTTTATTACATATTAACGCACAAACCTTTGTATTACATTCCGCCTAATAAATTCCAATGATAAAAATTATACGATATATTTATAAATTATATCCGTAAAAAAGAAACTTATTAATTATAACATATGTATATAAACATCCAGAACAATCCGTTTAATGTTTGTCAAACTAACAATAAGTACAAATAAATTACACAGTAACTACTAGTCAATCATCCTTGGCTTCAAAAAATAAAGATCAACAAAAAAAATAAAGTTCGTACCTCGAAATAAAAGAAAATACCTCATTATCAATTATTGTCGATTCGTATGTCCGACACCTGTCAATTCATTGTTTTTATGGTATCACTAAAGGTTTGCAAGCTTGAATTAACTTTTAATGCCACAACCTACCGCCTCGTAAAGTTAATTTTTCAATTATTTATTTAATTCAATAAAAACAAGAAGATCTATCTTATCATCACAATTTACACTTATTGATGATGCTCCCTTATTAATAAAAAAATACCAATTATCGCAGTATATTTTTATATATATAAGACAATGCTAGTACTTATGAGCTGGTTCAACATTGTGATTTTTAACACAATACTCTAACAATGGTATTTCAATGGATGTCAACTCGATCTTGCATGTCAAAGCTTGTTTGTCGGTCTATATTATTTCCCATCGACCTTTAGATAAGGCTATAAGTAAATAACATAATCATTAGTCTAAAGACAATATAGAGTTACGTGAAGATAGTACATAACTATTAGTATATTCTATCACAAGCAATAAAATTATATCTTAAAGATTAATGAATATTAATTTGTAGACAATTTCTGAGTCTCTTTGCATTTTTTCGTAACAATATACTTTTGTTTATAAAATTTTTTGGTGGACGTGCAACTGGGCCACGTGATGGTAAGTGCTACCCAACGCTCACATGAGCGAAACATTGGAGCTTTATGAAACATTAACCATTCCGTATATCACCAATACGTCACCAAACTCGGGATCTCATGCACGTTTTGCCTATAGTTAAATTGGCTAACTCACCATTTAAACCGGAACAAAATAATACTAAGTATTTATGTAACGCAAATATACAGTTTGGCGGTATAATAAATGATATACACCAAGTATATTGTAATCAATACAAAATTTTAGCAACACAAACAAATTTCACCAAAACAATTGTGGTTGTGGTGTGTGGTCAACAACGGTGAAGTTATTTGAAACATAACTAAAATTATTCTCGTTTGACTAATTATTATATTCTACTTCGTCAACTCTATACATCGTTAACACTTTCAATTCTGGCGTATAACGTGTCCTTCTTTGGTTTCATAGATTTTCGGAACGAGTTAATGATTATGCAGACAAGTTTTATAACTCTAAGATAAGATAATAAGTTGCTAAATATAAATCTATTATCTGGAGACTAATTACTGTATTAGCCCGGTTACAATATTAAATAAACGACTCTTACAAAAAAAAAAAACGGACGCTATCTTTGGCTAGCTACTTATGGCTAAAAAGTGCTATGAATAGCGGATAGTAGGATAAATTTATGAAGTTGACTCGTAAACGTCAATGATACGACGATTCGTAAGAAAACGAATCGTTTCTTTAAAACAGTGACTGGGCTTAAAACAATTTGAGCATATAGTATAGTAATGGAGAAGCAATAACGAAAATGTTGATCGTATTTTGGAATTATCACTTGTGTGTGCACAATCCTGAATTTGAGCAAAACATGGCAGCTGTCCCTCATTGGGAAGCTTTAAAAGCAGCCGCTTGTTTTTGTTTCAATTCAACTTCATGAAATTAATATCAATTGTGAGTTTGCCTTCTACGGCTACATAAAAACATGTCGCACAACGCTTGGACTGGATTTCAGATCGGGCTCTTTGTGTATTCACCAAGTGTTATGAGATATAATCCGACGAAAGACAGAAGTACCATTGTTTCGAAACGGTTAATGTTTGATGACCTTTTGATTTCTCTTTCAGATAGTGAGAGGAGAAAGCGTATGAAGAGGTAACTGACAAACTTAACTGCAAGTTGCAGCCATTTTGTTAACTTTCTTATATATTACTTAACTAATCTAAAACTTATACATATACGGCATTATTTATTATATCGATAATAAATTGCAGTGTCCATATAGAAATTTTAAAATTGGCCAATTCTCATTTATAATAATAAAAATTGAAAGCTTTAATCTCAATATTCCAACTTGATGTTACAAGTATCGGATATCATGATATTACTGAATGTTATATTTGAATATTTAATACTAAGAACACGACCCGACTTTGAATGGACTTAATTAATTGTCTTTAAAATCGCAAACCCAAGCGACCTATCTCCACTACGATATATACGTACCTTTTGCTAATTAAAATAGCGCATTTTTATGGTATTTTAATTTAATCTCTTAATAAAATATACGGAAGCGAATAGCAAAGTGTAAATGACAATTTTTGTATTTACAGAACACACTAAATATATTTCCATTTTTTAAGCACGATCAAAATTAATAAGATTTATCATATGTACATGTAAATAATATTAAAGCAATAATATATTAATTTTTGGATTGGAAAAAATATCTTTATTTTATTTAATATTATAATGGAAAACATTGACTATGTTTACAATAATAATTGTCACAGTATCCTCGGTATACTAAGCATATTCTCAAATACTGAAACAATTTCATCAAACGATATGAAATCGAACCTTGATGTATACATTCTGTCGTTCCAATGCAGGACGATCAAACCCGAATAGTGTAAGAATGCAGTAATGAGGAAAACCAGGCAATGCTATTATTATGAATTACATACAATTATTACAATATTAACAAATTTTTATCATCAATAACGCTGTGAAAAAATAAACGTCAGTACTTTACCTCTTTAGATATTGGAATTTATGTGATGCAAATGTGTAACAGGAAAAGATCTTTGTACGGAAGTTATATCATACGACTTTACTTGCAAATACTTTAGCTTTTAAATAAATATCAAAAACGTTTTTAATGTGAATAAATTAATTTCGCTCACAGACCTATCCACTAGTTTTAATCTACAAATTAGATATGACATACTTTTATTAGTCTATCGCTCGTTTGAGTGGTATGCATTATTATCTAATACATAGTTAGTCATTTGTTAATAGTATTCATTTATTGAATAGAGTAACGACTGATTTCCTTAGCGGTTCTTCTGTAATCTACATTTCGACCATAAATTCGAAAATAACAAATGAAGGTGCTTGTTAAGGAATTAAAAGTTGTTATTGAAATAAAGTAAACTTTGATGTTGCTTTTGCATCACCTTGAAGGTCACACTCTATAAAGGTCGCCGAAAATTTGTAAAGACATACAAACAGAATGAAAAACCACAATTTCAACACACGTTGAACTTGTGGTTTTTGACGTTCAATTACCCACATGAATTTTAAAAGGCTAATATTATATGTCCTTCAAAAAGATAAATATTAAGTAAATATAGCATTGCGGTGACTTACAAACTGGATCAACAGTTTCTTATTTTTATGGAATAAGTAGGCGGACGAGCATATGGGCCACCTGATGGTAAGTGGTCTGGCGCCCATAGACATTAGCATCGTAAGAAATGTTAACCATCGCTTACATCGCCAATGCTCCACCAATCTTGGAAACTAAGATGTTATGTCCTTTGTGCCTGTAATTACACTGGCTCACTCACCCTTCAAACCGGAACATAACAATACCAAGTGCTACTTTTCGGTAGAATATCTGAGGAGTGGGTGGTAAAATATGATTGGACACGTCTCATAATGTGTTCACGATAGTATTATTATAAAAAAAATACATGTGGCCGTCACGGGATGCCCAGTTGACCTGACACATCAATATTGATGGTTTATCAAAGACATTATAATTAAAAGAAAACCAATGAATTAATATTGAGTATAATAAAAGTATATATATTTATTTATTTAATAAAGTATATATATTTATTTATTTAATAAAGTATATATATTTTTCCTTATAAAATTATAATAAGGCATAGCAACGATGTACAATACCTACATGCGCCACGCCTAGAGTAGAGAGAGGCTTCGAATTGAAACATAACGGCATAAGAGAGCGGCATGTGCACGTTTGCCGTCACGGCATACGGTTCGGTCAAACGACGGAGGCGCTCCAATCGAATTTTCAAATAAAAAATCATTCATTCCAATTATTCAGTATAGCTTACAGAATTCATTAAACCCTGACCTAATTACGAATAACAAAGGAAACATAATATCCAATAATATAGCTTAACATAATGTACATAAGGTGCTTCGAATATTATATAAAATTAAACCTGCTCCGTGCGGTTTCACTCACATTAAATATCGCCCCTGTGGGTCGAAGCGTGATTTTTATAAATCTAACTTCTGACACAAATGAATGACATGAGTCAATAGCGCACTGGTGTACGTAACTATGTAAAAGCCGCCAATCGATTCTGTCACCTTAGGCTATTGTCGTCCCCAGTCTAAGCTTTACACCTAATTGGATTGATAAATAGTAAAATTAGTATTTTTTTAAGACGTTGCGTTTATTATTTAAATAGAAAATCCTACTCGTTTGTCTTGAGATTTGCACGTCAAACAGAAGAAAAAGCTCTTTAGCTTTAATGTTGATAAATAATTACGAACAACATACATCGCTCAATAATGTTTTATATAAATTACTTTAGTTTGATAATACAAACTCGTTAAAAACTTATATGGCATAATGGCTGGAACACTTATTTTATCAAATAGGAAGCCAACTTATATATTCAGAAAAACATTTGTCTAACTGCATGTATAAAATATTGTATAAAAATATATAAGCAATTATAGACTAACTTAACATTCAGTAAAATAAAAAACACACAAAATTATAAATTATCTAACTGACGAAAAACAAAATTATTTTAATTATTTTGTTTTGTTTTTCGTCAGTTAGATAATTTATAATTTTGTGTGTATATATATATATATATATATATAGTGAAAAGCATTATAATGTAAATTTGAATCTATAGAATAAAAGATTAAAGATAAAAACTTACGATGGTTGCGAGTTCAAACCAGAGTGCAAGCAACACTGAGTTTTCATGTATCTATAATTAATTAATGTTGTACTAGGTGGTGAAGAAAAACACCGTGAGGACCATGGAAAAAGCTGAGCATGGAGCGTTCCGTTCTGGAAACAAAATCCGAAAGCATCATGAAATGTAGAAAAATATTATCCGTAATTTATACATTTTACCCAAAACAGCATGAAGCGGTTGTTATGGTTTCATGTAAGCCTTCGGGGGAGATATCGATCGGCCAGACGTATATATTCTTTCAACGTGAATCAATGCCATTATAATCTGGTACAAGAAGGGTGAAAGTTAAATTAAATACATCACAACAACAGCGCACAACTTCCAATTAGATATGAGAGTAAACTATATCTGACTTTATTTATTTGAGCAGTAAAGTATAAATAAACTGTTAATAAATATAGGAATAGCGCTTCTAAAACATAATATTTGTAAACGGTGCATGAAGTACACAGAGAGCTTTCAAATGTTCTGTGATTTATTTGAAGCATTTTATTTCAATACAGCATCAGCAGACACAAATGTTCTATAAATTTGCAGTATTTAAGGCAAAGGTCTTAATATAAACGCTTACACTTTAGTTAGAAATTTCAAAACGAAACGAACAGTCATCTAGATTTTTAGTAAAATTATGATTTAAAAGTTTATTTATACACGTTTACGTATATATTGCACTAGCTACCCGTGCCTGTCGGGGATTAATACATAACATGTTTTTATTGAAGGACGAACATACAAAAACAAAATCTTAGTTTTAGGGCCAGGGCCTTCTCTAGCGTACGTAAAACACTTCACCAAAGTGATTACAAATGTACTTTTTATATATATATTTTATATATATTTTTTGTATATATATAATTATATGTTATATTATTTGGTAATAATATTAATACTACTTTTATGCCGACCGGAAAATTTAAATTAGTACGACTTAAGCAATTTAACAGTAGTAGTTTATATACAATATTGACTTACAAATGACTCACATATATACTTTAGACATAAGAAACTGGTAGCTACCATAAGAAACGATGTTTTAATCTGATATTATTACTTACAAATAATTGATATTATAATATTATTCAAAATAACTACACATTCATGGCTCCAATAAATCCTCTGAAATTCAAATTGCACAAACCGACACGCAACAAAATTCATATTCGCTTTAACACGTTATTTGCGGACTTGGCATTTGTTGACTACACAATCTTATTTTTTATCAGTATTGTAGTGATTTTCAATCGTTTTTTATTATTACAGCGTAAGAAATCAAATTTATGAGATAATAAATAAAAATAAAATTTAAGCAATTACATATGAGTAAAACAAAATGCTCGTTATTAAACTAATTTAATATAAAATGATTCATTTAAAAATCTTATACGTCATATTTGAAACATGAAAATATTCTGTGACAAAAAAGTGCAATGAAAGTTACAGAAGTATAGTTTCAAACGATTTCAATTTAAATAAATCGACAAATGTTCTGGGTCTTCAGTTCTCAGTCAACAGAGTGTAACATCAGTCATCAACAGCTCAACATGTCTAACAGGAGCTTCAGGTGTCACAGTGGAAGACGCACACTCGCTCTCCCATTTCAAAGGGGCGGCGGATCAAAGCGCGCCCGCCTTATTCCAGTCACCCTGACGCAACACACGTGGCGTCTTGCAAAGGGGTGACGTAATTGGACTTACTCGATTTTCCCCCAATTACCTTTAAATAGACTAGAACATTTTAATGTGTATATACTTTCTATGATGATATCCAAAAAAATATGTAGCACATATTTTTCGCAAACGACCCAAATACTATTCTTAGAATTAATTATTAGAATTATTATTAGAATTAATTACTCTTCAGTCACTATTAAATGACCTATGTAGATATTTCTTGTAAGCTAAAGTTCGCTCAGTATTCGACTATAATAACTTCTATAAAGTGCGCTAAGCGCTACCATTTAAAACGATATTAAATAACATTCGGTCGCCATTTTTTTCTTATGTTAACACTAAGGCTTGTCAAACAAAAAAAAAATATCCGTTGACAAATGGAGGATATAATGTACCGGAGCTGTCTCATCTCTATCTATTTATATATAGATGCTTATATGTATACCGTACATAAAAGAAAACGTTTATAAATTAAATGACTATACAAGAACTATTTATTTATAATGCAATATTTATGAAAATAACAAAAACGAACCAACTAATATAAATTAAAAAAGTAACTTTACTAATAAAATTAAATTGCTTTTGTATAAATGTTAACATTTGCAGCAAATTCTAAATAACAATGCCGTTGAAACGCAATTCTGTTTATCAAGTGAAAATCAATCCAGAACCCAGCAACTAATACAAACAATGACCAGATGAATTGACGTTCCATTAGTTATTCAATCGATTCGGTACATCATTTTCATTCATTGCAATTGGTTTATTTTTACTGGGGCTCAATTCTACTGATCTTTAGCGATTACAATACGTTCCCGATTCAATTCCAATGCAACTTAGACTATTCTATATTTATTCGGAACGAAACCAAACCGATATGATGTTAATATATACAGTTCTGTCAAAACCAAACGTAATTGTTAACTTTTATGCCAATAGTCAATAATTAAAGTAAATTATAGGAAAACGGACGGAAAACGGCAACTATCACGCTTCGGTACGATTGCGATAAAGTGATAATTTGTTAGTAGAATTACACCCTGGAGGTAGGGATTTGTCTCTTTTGATGAAGTGAGGTCATCGATTCATCTGTAATATATTAATATATATTTTATGTATGTTTGTTCGTGCATAACTTTTATGTTTATGAACCGACTTTGATGATTATTTTTGCGTTGGATTTAGTATAGACCCAAGATATATTTTATAAGTAACAATATTTGTTATGTAGTTAGTATCAGTTTTTCTTACGGCGCCAATGTGTACAAGCAGTAGTAACCAATTACCATAAGATGGTAAATTTGCAAAAAACCATAGTTTCTTAGTTTAAAATATAAACACATACTATTTGTACTTTCAAAAATATATAATACAGAGGTCCTGAGTGGAATAATGAAGTGAAATAGAAATCGTCTTAAGGTGTGAATATCTCTTTTATATAAGTTGAAATGCGCAGCTGCCATGAACAAAGGGATTTTTGTTTCGTACTGTTTTTACTTAATAGAAGAGGTGTTAAATGCACACTCACGGTTCACTGTTAACGCGGCGATAATTGAATGGTGTCTGTAAAATTTATATTGGATCGAAATTGTTAACACATATCGTTACAGATGCCTTTATTATCAGTGGTGTAACTATAGGGTGGCAGGGCTGGCCAAACGCCACGGGCCCCCGACCCGACGGAGCCCCGTCCCGGTCCAAGAGGCCCTGAGCTCAGAAGTGTCTTAACATTTTTATGTTTTTTTTTGTATTGTCATTTTGAATAACATTTTACGAATTTTTGCTTACTCAGATTAAGGGCCCCGTATCTTTGGTAGTTACGCCCTTGACCCATGGATTTGCCACGGACCTCAGTTTGTATAGTTACGCCACTGTTTATTCTATAATATAAAAACATTTCTAAATGATACCTTTTAATATGCTTATGCTGTAAACTCCTGAATTTCATTCTTCAATTTTTGTTTCAATAATAGTGTTCTATACCAACGATCAACTCGATTTTCAAATATTTACATTCACGTGACACTTGTAGTTATGTTTTTATTTGTTTGATTATTTTTTTCTTAAATAAATTGAATTAATAACCTTGAGAGAGCATAAAAGTCTATATAGACGTATTAATTAAAAGAAGTAAAAAAATGAGTAAATGCTATTTCATCGTTCATTATTTAATAGAAAATACCAAAGATTGTATCAGGTAATATTTTTATAAGCAAAGGAGGACGCAAATTTTGTTCCCACCCTTCAATAGCTACATGTAATAATACATACATCGTTGGGTCGGTATTTATGAGCTAAGCAAAAGTTATTATGGCTCCAAGTTTTAAATCATAGTCCATTCAGAGTTATGCTTTATTAAATATGGCAGTTTAAGTTATAGCCAAATATTGCTTTTTTGTGCAGGTAATCTCTATTACTTCGTGTTACACGTTTTACGATAAGGTGCGCCACCGTACACGGCGCAGCACACCCTGACAGAGTGTGCTGCGTAAGGGCCCCAGAAGCATTCCCCGGCGGCGATATTGGCGCAGACCTCTTGCTGCCGAGCGTGATTAACGCAATGCTTGGCAGCGAAAAATACTGGATGGAGATGGTCTCTTTCCGCGAGAGTGTCATATCGCAGAAAGAGGCCGCGGAGCGTGAGCCTGAGGCTTCTGCCTCCGCTGACCCGCTCCACCGAAGAAAACGACGGAGGAGGCGCCGACAATATGTGCACCTTCTTCCCCCGCCATAAGCGTCACGGGGTAGAGGGGGTCTCCGTACCCCGGCAATCCCCATGTAAGAATGGAGGCTCACTTGTGCCAACCGTCAGGGCCTCACGGTAGGACGCGCAAGTGATCCCGTGACGCCCCCTCGAAGACGGAGTGGGTACCGCTGGTTTTTTAGTGGGTATTTCGGATCCTTCTGCGCCAGCGATTCCCACATACTCCCCCACCTCATGTGGGGGAAACGCGTAAATGCGTTTTTCCAGGGAAAAAAACTGGTTAAACAGCTACGAGGGATTTGTAGGACCAGCCATATTTTCATATGAAAGGCGTAGATCAGGAATAAAATATGTTAATAAATGAATAAAAGCAACCTAAAATAGCTTATTATTTTGTTTTATTTTTAAAAAAGCTCCTTGTGACTGTGATGATAACGGAAGATATAAGTAGTTGCTATTATTATTAATTCACAGCAGCAGTACTTTGAGTTGTTGTGTTCCAGTTTGAAGGGTGAGTGAGCCAGTGTAATTACAGGCACAAGGGACATAACATCTTAGTTCCCAAGGTTGGTGGCGCAGTGGTGATGTTGTTTTTTTAAGAAATATACAAAGCACTGTCTATGGGCGTTGGTGACCACTTACCATCAGGTGGCCCACATGCTCGTCCACTAACCTACACTATAAAAAAAATGCGTTGTATTGGAGAAAAACATTATTATGGCTATTCTCAAATTGTCGTCTGTCGACGTGAAATTGAAATCATACAAAATATAACACCTACCCACTTATTCCCCCCCCCCCTTTATTTTTAAAAGTTTTATACTAGATACTTACGTTATAAAATCAACTTTTCTTCCAAATTCCAACTTCCTAGGTCCAATGGTTTTAACAGTGCGTTGATTATCAGTTAGAACATAATATAATTTTATAAGTATTTATTTATTATTTGTTATATTAACACTAGAAAGACGACAAAATTTACCTACCTACAAAGACGGCGGGCGAACAAATGACTGCATGTACTTTTCTTCACAAAACTATTTATTAAGATAGAAAAAAATATATAATTATATGGGACTATACTTATCACAATATAATGTTCAATATATAGTATTAAGCAGCAATTTTTACGTTTAAGATTTGTATTTACATTACAAGAACCACAAAGGGGCTTTTTACAAACATCACATATTCTGTTACTTTTTTGTCATTTGCTCCCGTCTTTTTTTAGTTTCCTGGATTGGTACAGAAAACTGAGAAATAGCAGGCGTAGGTCCTACACGTGATGGAATTTCGTATCCTGCCCTGTTCATCGTACCAATAATTGAAGTGCGTTTGGAAAGTAAATTTTTCACTAAACCAGTATATCTTTGATCTTTATAAATGGTCACATTTACCAAGGTTTGATTTTGAGGCCTACTGTCATCTTTACCTAATTATGGAAAACAATTAAGCACATGCTTGGAATCTACTATGTCAAAGATCATCATCAAAAGAGAAGAAATTTATCTTGGTGGCGAAGTCGGTTTACCGGGACATTTTTTTGCGCCGTAACATTTTTACCACGAACATGACAAATATCAACACTCTTCTGAACCTTCTAAAGTAAGTACCCAGTTATCATGACTGACTTGTATATCAGATACTTCTTTTGCGCATTGTTTAATGTGTCTCACTGTGAATGTGAATATAACATAGATCAATCAATAAAGAACCTCCACAAATCTACTACATTTTATTTGAAATTTATTTTTGCATGAGATGTTGGCGTTGGCCATTTCGAGTTGATTCTGTCTGTGGGTCCCACATTATTGTTGTGTTAGATACCATTTATTGTTGTGTTAACATGATCATGCTTATTGAGCGGTACCGTAAAATAAACCAGTGTGCCCTACCCCTCACACCGCAACCAATATTGTTAGTATTGCTAACATGCTGCAAATCATTAGGAGTAACAGATACTCTGGGTATTCTTTTTATTCAGGAATTGGCAGCTGTTAGTTCAAGCTCTGAGAAAGCATTATCAGAGCTTGAACTAACAACTTTTAACTCAAAATCGGAATCACTGTCAATTTGTGTACTCAGATTCATTTTCTTGTTGATGTGTTGATAGATTTTGCAGTAAATGAAGTGTTTCTTCATTTTGAAGACTTCAAGACGTTTTACACTAATTTACTCACAATATGCTAAATAACACGCACAATACAAACTGAGATATCGTTGCGGCTGTCGAATATAAGTAAACAAGTCGAAATATTACAAAAATATTCTCTTATACAATTTTATTAACATTATTTGAATTACAGCGGTCAATTGACTATCGCCGTCTTTGTAGGGTATATACTTAAATAATATGTGTATATATTTAAAGAATAAACAAATAAACTACGAATGTTTTGTTCACGTATTTATAAGCGTCTATTCAAAATAATAAAAGTCACAAATTATCAGAAAATTTTATTAAAAAGTTTTGAAACAAATAAACTTTGAAAAACCGGTCAAATGACCGTCTTTCTAGTGTTAAATAAAAATATTACTATTTTGATTAAATTATCTGACTAATCGTAAACAGAAAAAACTTTACTTTATAAACTTTACATAAATTACACGTCAGAAACAGTTTAGGTATTTGAATTAACTTTGAACTAATTAAACGAATTCCTAATTTATTTTTGAAATTATTAAATATCTTTATTAAAGCATATATTAGTTTTACGAGCTTATTGTGTAATTGATATCTTTTTTAAATACTTTTCGTACATCACAATTATCTTAACTGCATTTAACATAGATAAGCTTGCAAAAATACATTTAATTTGATATACTTTTTAATAAGACTTTAATATTTTATTATAATATTACTAAATAGACAAGAATGAGATATAAATGATAAAGTTCGTCTCTGTGCTTGAATCAAACGTTTTGTTTTATCGTTATATCAAATCCCACTCACCCATTCACCAGATATTCGACCGCAAAACAGCAGTACTTGGTATTGTTGTGTTCCGGCTTGAAGGGTGAGAGAGCCAGTGTAATTACAGGCACAGGGGACATAACATCTTGGTTCACAAGGTTGGTGGCGCATTGGCGATGTAAGCGATGGTCAACATTTCTTACAATACCAATGTCTATGGGCGTTGGTGACCACTTACCATTAGGTGGCCTATGAAACTCAGTACCTATCTTTTTGCATTAGTTTCAATTTAAGGTAACAAAACACTTGATGATGTTTTCTCCAAACAAAACGGCTATGTGAAATAAGCTGTCCATTATCACTTAACGGTTGGGCTTTGTGCAAGATCGTCTCGGTAGGTTATTCTACATCAGATATTAATAATACCACTAATGTACTTATTATATATAGTCTGTATGACTGTCTCGTTGGTCTAGTGGCTAGATTTAAGGCCGCAGACCCGGTGGTCCTGGGTTCAATTCCCAGGTCGGGCCAATAAGTAGTTATTGGGTTTTTCTGTCAGAAAATTCTCAATAGCAGCCCGGAGTCTGGAAGTTGGAAGTGTACACACCCGTGCCTCGGAAAGCACGTAAAGCCGTTGGTCCTGCGCCTGAACTCTTTCTGGTCGTGTCGGATTGTCGTCCCATCGGATTATGACAGCTAGGGAATAGTGAGTGCACCTGTGTTTGCGCACACACTTGTGCACTATAATATCTCCTGCGCAGTTGGCTAATCTCTCTTGAGATTGGCCGCCGTGGCCGAAAACGGTCTGGAGGACCTTACTTATTATATATAGTTGTGTTCAAATTTGAAGGCAAATCGTATTTACCAAGGCTAGTGGTGGTAAGAATCGGTTAATATTTCTTACAGCTCAGGTGGCCCATTGGTCCGTCCACGTACCTACCACCTGTTTTATGAAAAAAATATACTGAAATAAGAAATGACATTAATAAATAAATAAAAACCTAAATATCACTTTCAAATCGAACTTAGTTATTATATTACAGGAAATTTAGCAGCAAAAATGCGTTAGCACTGCATATAATTCTGCTACTCGATTTTTCGATTGGAAATGGTGAGTTTTAAGTTAAAAACAATAGAGTAGTAGAGAATAAATTTTCCCATTTTTTTATTTTAAACTATTCTCTATTGTTAATGTTTTCCGGAATATAGTTACTTAAAAACATTTAGTATTGGGTTTCAAAATAATAATTTTTGGAAGTACAAAATAAAAGTTCATAATTAAAGTTGGAGAACTAACTTTATTTCGGCACCCTCTAAAATTACCCAATCGAAAAATCGTGTAGCGGGATTTTATACAGAGCGAATGTCTAAAAATCTTGGACTATTATACTCAATATAAAATTAAATGAGCATTACTTAATAATGGATAGTCAATATAACCACCACTGTAACAAACCCATTACCGGAAAAGAACCAGTGAATAACAGTCAGATTTTTTTTAGTTGTTTACAATGTTCAATTTAATAAATAAATATCCAGGAAGCGATCGTGTCATTCACACGCTGTCCTATCACTGATTCATAAATAAGGTCTTGTGATATGTTCAAATATTAACTTGTGCAATAAAATGAAACATCTTCATTGTCTTTGCTCATTGCCATTGAAGAGTTTTTACAATTGATAATGGCACAAATCTTGTCGACGTCGTTTTTATGTTTTCCACTCCATATAATAATAGGTCCTGGTATCTTGTCTAGTTTTTTAATACTTATTTTTTTAGTTGTTATTTAATAAAAAGTCACTCATCTGATGCACAGCTCATACTAGTTCGGAGTTAGGGCTGCATTATGTATTGACTAGCTACATAAGTTTTCATAATTTGAGTCCTCACGTCCACATAAATACCACATTAAAGACTGAACTTACTTAAATATGTATATAATATGTCAACTAGCATACTATCTACATAAAAAAAAATATTGTTGCCGACGGTGGTTCACTTTCTGGTAGAATTGACCAAACGGTTGAAAGATTAAGAAAGTGGAGAGCTATCCTGGCTGAATAATTCTGTTCAGGGAATTAATTGCGCAAATACTGGTAGTGCGCCTGTGATGCGTATAATAACACTTTGCACAGTTGACTGCAAAATTAATTTCTTTTTACATTTTCTAATTGTAAATTTGAATTGGTATGTGTCCTCACTGTCAATTGGAATGACAATTTTATCAATTTGATTTTTTATGAAAATCAAAGATAATTTAAGGGAAACAAAAGATTTTTTATTACATTTTTGTGAATTAATGTAATTAGCTTAGAGGCGATATCTTTATTATTTCACTCACATAAGCGCCTTTGGACAAAAACAAATATAAAAAAACTTTTCGAGTGAGGACCTTTTTTGTAAAAGTTATAATAATTACGTGTATGTTTACTATAAAATTATATTTACTGCAAACTATGACACTTGCAAAACAATTACAATTCTCAGAACAGGGCGATATATAGACTATCGACATGTTTTGATCTTTGACCGAGTATTCGAAACAATTGAGGAAATGATTGCTTCTAGTGTCAAGTCGAGCAATCGTCAACTAAACGAGGTTCATTAACGTTCGGTTATATCAGGAAATATTACATTCATTTGTGTCCGGATACTATATTCAGAAACGATTAGTTTTGCGTTTGATGGTAGGATCGTCTTCGAGGTGTTAGTTAAAAACATTCTTATAAAAATATTTTCCTAACTTTTGAGGTCGAATGTATGTGACATACAAACTTATATGAACTAATATACATATGTTTATTCAAATAAAATACAATTTAATTTAAATAATTACATTAAAACCTTAAATAAATACAAATAAAAATTAAAAATATTTACTATACAAATCGTGACCGCGTGGAATGGTGGCAAGAATGCTAGCAGCATTTCCCCTTTGAATCGCAATTCCGATTCTCTGGGCGAAAAATGAACCAGCCCTCCTGTCACCAGAAGTTTTTAGTTTTCGTATGTGGCGAGATATATTTATAACATATATACATATGTTAAATATACGTCAGTTTTTAGTTTTCGTATGTGGCGAGATATATTTATAACATATATACATATGTTAAATATACATTCATATATACAACTCAAACATCTCATCTCAGAGCCCAGATGGCCCAGTCGATAGAACTTGTGAATCTTAACCGTAGGGCGCAGGATCAAACCTAGGAAAGCACCGGTGAATTATCATGTCCTTAATTTTTGTTTATATTGTAATTTAATGTGAAGGAAAATAATGAGAAAACTTGCGTTTGTCTAAATTCACTGAAATTCTGCCACATATGTATACACTCACATTCGAGCAGCGTGGTTTAATCAGCTCCAACTCTTCTCCTCAAAGGGAGAGAGTACGATATAATAATAACATGCGATGCAGGTTAACTGAGAAAGTCATAACATCATCTTTATCAAAGGCTGCGGTAAATTTCTTCTTTTATTCAAAATTGTCCTTTTATGGCTTATATACTATATATAATTTATATTTTATTACGTACGAATCAAGAGACTTCATTAATAATGCACAGAAATAAAAAAACGATCGAGCTATACAAAATGTTTCGAATAAACCAGAAGACTCAATATATATTTGGTGTTGACCATTGAAAAGGGAGGATCCTGCGACCAGACGGGTGTTTGTCTGGTGGGCTACTGCCCGACGGTTGTGGTCGGGTTCTTGTATATATATTCAATCGCTCGGATAACTTTAATATCGCGATGTAGGGTACGTCAGTTTTTAGTTTTCGTATGTGGCGAGATATATGTCGCTACATCACTCCCCTCCGAGACCGGAAGTCGATAGCAGGTTGAGTCGTCCATATGTCTTGTGATGTTTGCCGGGCCAGTGGAATGTTCCAGTGAGTCGGAACCAGATGCCGCATAGTTCACGGTGAGTCGGAACTGTCTGCGGTGATGCTGCAAATACTCCAGTGAGTCGGAGTGGTGCAGTGCTGCGTAGTGGCTGGCTGCTGCTTCGACCAGGAGAGAAGTGCGTCTCTGCTTGCTGACCGGCCGAAGTGCAGTGTGCTGTGCCAAGGTCGCTGAGAAGACTGTGGGTGATGACCAGGAATGCGCGTCCGCTGCATGCTGGTGGTCAGGATACCCGTAGTAGTCGTGGATGCTGGCTGGCTGTATGACTCGCTGCTCGAAAGCTTGAGGAAGTGATGATGACGTCACGATGACGTAGTTCTTGCGAAGGCTGCGCTGACGTTCATGCTCGGGGTCACCAGTTTGGTGTTGACCATTGAAAAGGGAGGATCCTCCGACCAGACGGGTGGTTGTGGGCTACTGCCCGACGGTTGTGGTCGGGTTCTTATATATATGTTCAATCGCTCGGATAACTTTAATATCGCGATGTAGGGTACGTCAGTTTTTAGTTTTCGTATGTGGCGAGATATATGTCGCTACATATATATTGGGGATTCCGAAAAACTGTCAAGAAACTATAAAAATATGAAAGTTCAATATCAATCGGATTATTAGTTTTTACGTGAATCGTGAATATTATAAGTGAAAACAGATATTGCTATAAAATAGAAAAAGCAAAGTAAAATTTTACGACAGCTTTTTTCTTAATACATTCCTCTACATGAATGGAATGTTATCTATTTTTAAGATCACATTCGTATTTCAAATAATGGAATAAAGTTCAAACGACAGCATCTTTATTTATTATCGTGGTAAGTATAAGTCACAGCTTTGCACACTCATGTTAAATAAACTAATAAAATGTATATGACATGTTTTCATTATTGCTCAGTCCGTTTTATTAGTTTCACAACGTGAACTGGCTTATTCGATAAAACATTCACTATTATTTGTATACGCAAATGAATAAAAAAAAAACGAATTTGCATTTTATGAAAAATCCAATTTGACATTTGGTCATAAACAACAGTCCAAAAAATCGAACTCTTTTTAAAATATTAGTTTAATACCATTTCAATTTATGAAAAAAAATATATAATTTTAAAATATACGAAACTGCAAGCGATACAAAAGAATGTAATTGAATAAGGGTGACCAATTCTAACAAATTGTCAATTTATCGCAATCGAATCGAACCGTAACCATTGGCATTTACAATTAACAAGCGAAAATCTCTGAAACTATACATACTAAAGCTACAGTAGCTGTTTCCCTATTCCTCTGCTACTAACACATCGATCTAGTTGCGGTTTGGTCGAAGTTGGATCCGAATATAATAATGAACCATTCTAAATTAGTTGAATTAGGTTACGATTCCGCTGGCGTTTATTTTTGTATCAAATAGAATCGAGAAGGTATCGTAACCTTTGTTAATTTGTATAATTGTCCCCCTGATGTAATCAAATTCAAATTTAAACAAGACTCGTTAAAATCTGTCCACTCATCAAGTGTCAACTGCGACTCATGCGCATACTCAATCAAATAACAACCTATAAATATACACTGGGTTAAGGCCTAGTCTCTTCTTGAGATTTTTCCACCTTCCGCTTAATTCCAATTGGACAGAATTTTATCCGACTCGTGCAGGTGTCTCGTCTGTCTTTTTTTTTATAAGAAGTTACAGAAATACTACTGACAATGATCTCATTATCTAGTTAAAAGAAAGATTTTTAGTGAAGTTAACAAAGAGTTACACAACAGAGATCTTTTTTTTTAAATACTCGTGCAGTATCGTCACGTTTATTTAAGTTGTTTTGACACATCACTGAATTAGTAAGAAGCAATAATGTTTCTCCGGATGGTTTGTTTCGGAACCTGCAACTATTGGCATAGCCTCGTCTTGTTTCCACTAAAACATCTCAAGATGAAAAATGGAACATCTAGTATAATTTTTATTCGATTGTATATAAAAGGAAGAAAAGCAAGATCGTGTATGAACGACCTTTGCATCGCTTGGTATCTTAATCGAACTCATGTTTTATGATCAACACGGTTACAGATATAATTTCATTTTTATGATGACGTAATAACTATCTTAAAAACTTTCGCTATGAAAATACATCGTTAGCCGTAAATTACTCGGTATTCGTTTAATTTAGTTTTAACAAAACATGTTTCCCGGAGCTGTGATAAAAACTATTTAGCTAGTCCAATCTGCAATTATTAATTGTTTTAATACGTACGTGACGATGGATTGTAATAATGCCGGTTAAAATAACATTAATATAAACATGATAAATAAAAAAGTGACTAAAATAAATAACAATATTTACGTGGTTAAAAAATCTTATATTACAGTCAGAACAATTGGCGTTTGTTGTTTCACAATTACATTTACTATTTTATATAAATAAATTTTAAATATCGACAATTGTAATAGAGAGTTATGTTTAAATAGATTGTTGAAGGAATTTTCTACCGTTTTGAGTTAGTGTGACTTTTGTTAGATCGCAATGAATGGAATATTTCAGTCATAAAACATATAACATGTCTGTCTATACAGCTCGCCGGCGCTTGGCCTATAATCAACGATTTATTGCTGTTAACTCTATCAAATTCGAACGCATGTCTTTATTTACTACCTCGTGAGAAAATCGACCCGAGTCTTCTCAGAAATGTTACCTTTTAATTTCGAAATAAAGACAGAATCCTACAAGTTTTATTGAAGGACTATTGGGTGCTGTATTTATCCTTTTTTTTGTTACTTCGAAATGAGCGGCCGACATTTCGAGTGTCGTATTTTTTTTAATGTTTTTGGTAAACGGTATCGGTACCTTTGTGACGGTACCAAATTTACAGTAGCATTTATAAAAAAAAAAATACCTTTTCAAAGTACAAAATTAAGTTGTTATTATAGGATCTAGCGCATCATTCCTTTACTGACTCATATAGTAAGATTTTAATATATGGAAACAAAATCATCGCTAAATTAATGCCGTTAACACCTGGACACTTCATTATTGGACGACCAGTTACTTCGTTGCCTGAACCGAATTATGTGGATCACCAAGACTGCCAACTTACTCGATTCCAGCGAATAGAGCAGCTTCGGCAGCATTTTTGGAAGCGTTGGAGTAAAGAATATGTCGCCGAGTTACAGCAACGTGTCAAGTGGCGTACAAATGAAAAACCGTACGTAATTAAAAATCCTAAATTTTTATTTATTATATTAAGGCCGGCATTAATTATCATGTTGTTCTAGATATCTAGTTTAGTATTACATAGTTTTTACTTGTCATAATTAAACACTTCAAAATTTAAATCCGATTCTTGATCATTGTCATCTTTTTTATTCGTGACATAAGCAATTTTTTTTTTTATAAGGACACAAAAGTCACGCTTGTCTCGACAATAGACTAAATTGAAATCGGGTAAAACTTCGAAGCCCATCTATTATTCTATTACTACTATGTATATAAATCTATTGGTTCTGTCTGTACTTTTTTAATCGTTTTATGATGCAGTGATTCACATTATACTATTTTTTTTCATTTTTGTCTCTCTGTCTGCCTGTCTTCTTATAACTCAAGAACGGCTTGAGCAATCTTGATGAAAATTGGTACACACAAAGAACATGTGATGGCGCAAATGTATATAAGATCGGTAAACCCTACGGTATCTTATGAAAATTAATTTTAAATCGTTAATTACGTATTTCTTTACCAGTAGCCATATGTGTGTGTGTGTGTCTATGCGTGTGTGTGTGTGTGTCTATGTATGTGTGTGCACGTGTGTGTTCTTATAGTAATAAAATTATTTATTATATTTATATTAATTATACGCGGATGAAGCCGCGGGGCACAGCTAGTATACTATATAATAATAATATATGTATATAAATTACACCGAAATTCGCTGCATCTGCTGGTGAGAATATGATGTATATAGCATATTATGTATATAACAAATATCTCCTCATTTATTTGTCTAGATTTTTATGTTAGTGAACATTTTAATATCATCTTCCATTAAAAAATCAAATTTTTACTCCATTTAAGCTTTAAACTTTAGAGGTAACACATTTTTTTAACCGAAATAAAATAAATATGCTATCATAAGTTATAATAGGCACTAATCACTCTTGATAAATACAATGCGATTATAATTCTTAAAAAAGATTACTCGGTACTATTATTCATTGCAAATTTATAAGTCAGTTACGTAACTTGCGGTAACTTGTAGATTCAACTATATAAATACATTAGTCTTAACTTAATGGACTTCAGGTTCATTAGTTCGGTTTAATAAAACAATGAAAATTATATTGTTTTGCGGCTTAGATTATACAAAATAGCGCTAAAGCTTTTATAAAGCTGCTCTACAGAAGTCAGTCTCTATCCATCATTTAAGTGGTATTAGGATTTTATTTATCGTATTCTAGTTACCGTTCTTATCTTTATTTTATGTCTTAATTCTAGTTTCTTTATGTCCGAGGCCGGCTCATCAATATAAATGAAGGTAAACTAGGCAACTAGATAACTAGATTACTAGAACTAGGCGCTTGAATTTGAAAATGAAATATTTATTCTTATTATAAGGAAATTTATATAAGGTATATAAATATTATAGGTTTAGAGCATTAAAAAATGCCACTAAGTTATCATTATGTAATTATAATCATAATGTAGTATATTGTTCTAATCATATATTAAAATAAAACTGCAACTTCATAATCGCGATAATGCTAAAACATGGTTTTAGGGCGCCACCCTCGTGGACTTATGTCGCCTTAGGGCTTAGACCAATTATTATACTCTACGCATATAAGTATGTTTTTCTTCTCTTCATTTATATAAATATATTATTATTTGTTTTATTTAACGATATGTTTTTAACTTATTACCTATAATCATCATATTTTACATCACTTAAGGCAATATGATCAAAATATATACTGTTATATGAAATACTGTTAATTATTGTCGATATTTTATATTTAAATTGGATCAAGTATTTATTCTTTGTTATTTTAGATAACACAGATTATAGATAGAATTAGCATCGTTCCTAGATGATTATCTTAAATACTTAATAATCATTTAATTAACCGTGTCTCCTTTTACACTAATTCAGACTTACATATGTTAAGCGGTCATTCATAAGACGACAAATTAGAATAGAGTTCATAAATGGAAATAAACTTTTTATGCTCGGCGATCGGCATATCCGATAGGATTATCGAATATTCAGCCAAAAGCCGAACATGACATTTGCTTGGATGAAAGAGTTCTCTTTAAATTAATATTCATACATCTAAGAATTGAAGGATAAAACGACCGAATTACGCACAGCAAAGCTACCTTTAATAACTGTTTGCTTATCACCTCAACGTGTTTTTTGTGTATATAAAAAGTGAATATATTTGAATATAAATTATAAGACATGTATATAGTGTTGTATAGCGGTATAATTATCTACGTTATTATCCGATTATAAAGTCGGGAACACGTAAGAGTGGCTTACTAACTGTTAAGAGCTCGTACGCTTCAAATACGGATATTAAATAAAATTGAAATTTACATTGTAGAGAAATTAAAAACTTTATGATACGCATTTTAAAGGATCAAATTTTAAGCGATTGTATTATTAAAAAAATAAGAAATAGTTTAATGTAAAAATATTTCTCTAACCTTTTTTTAACGATTTTTTTTTGTTAGAAATCTTTTTTTTATCGCTTAATGGCTAATATGGTTTTACAATTATAAACACCAAATTGTTTGCTTGTTTTAAAATACTGCTTATCTTAAAACAAGCAAATCTTAACAGGAGACTTTACCCACCAGTGCGACATTTAAGAACTGTATTTATTTATATTTTACTAAGTTTGAAACCTCTGATTCTATCATATTTTAAATGCATAAATATAAAATGATTTTATTATTTAATTCACATGGTATTCATTAATTATTTTTGAAGCGTTCACACCCCTTTTTTCTTCTTAATAGACTCCACACGTAACGTAAACGAGACAAAAACGTCTCAATTGCAAAAATAAAACAATGGTATTTGACAGCGAATTCATTTAGCGCCGGCAGCCCATTCATCAGACTCCTAAACACACACGATCGGGTCCGAGGTTCGATTCCAATAGTTATGCAAATAGCGATGGAGAATGTAATGAGTGGCCGGCAGTTATTTAGAACTGCCTCGTAAGTCAAACGCTGCTTCGAGATTTAAATATGTATACAAAAACGAATAGAGTGGTTCTTAATTATTATTAAATTATACTACTTAAAGCGTTAATATATGTTTCTTTGGACGTGATTAAACTAATATTTCAAGGTCGAATTAGTAGAGGTGCAACGTTTTCTTGTAACGTTTGAGCAAAACTTTTTGACGTAACTTCCTCTCTAACTTCAACAATTGTTTTTAACCTTCGAATTTATTTATCAAATTAATAAATTTTCAACATTAGAATTTTATTGTGTCAAGTATAATTTTGAATTAATTAAGAAAATAGATGTTTTAATAATAGCATGCCACACTTTGATCTTAGCCAAAAGACCGAGAAGCGATAATTGACGAGCTGGTTGGCGTGGTTGGTAGATAAATGCCTTTCGCGTCGCAGTTCGTGGGTTCGATTCCCATCATTCGACCTGTAGTCTGGTTTCCATAGTATAAGCTCTGCTTAGTTTGGGATCAAATAGCCGTGTGTGTATAATGTCCCAGGATATTACATATTATTATTATTATAATAGTATGCCAATGTAAGTTACATACTTTCGAATTTTAGAAGATACGAGTCACACGAAATTGCAAAAAACTTTTAACATAACGCCTACTCCTCGGACATCGCTGTGAGCTCATCTCACACCTTTGCCGAGCACGAAATTAATAACATGTTGATTTTTAATTTTTGTTCTGCTCTTGCACTTATTATTATTTAAACTGTATTTCGAGACATTATTTATGACTATTTATATAACATATGTTGATCATTTTTCAATGTTTCCACACAATTAACACTTCATTTCACTGTTAATCTCTTTTTGGTCAACGGATTTATTTCTCTCGTTTATGCCGCTTTGGCAACGGTGCAATGCGCCGATAAATAACAATACATCGATGTTCGGGTGTAAATTGTTTTGTAACAATACCTTAATTTGTTTCATTCGTTTAATTCTTTTTATATAACCAAACAAAATCGCGATGCAAACACTCAATAAAGTTTTTTCTGTTTATAATTTTAGAGCTTTGTTATGATATATCTAGAACTACAATAAAAAATATGAAAAACAATTTATATGTAAAGAAATATATAACAAAATATATCACCTGCATTTATTAAAACTATCTGAATATGAAGCTTAAATAAGGTTACGTTATACGTAATGAGTAAACTGTCAGTTCGTGGAGTTGACTGTGGTTGGTAGTTGCGGTCTACCTAATATGGGTCGAGAGAGAACCTTCTCTGGTTGTATAATTATTTATGGGCGAATAAATATCAACCAAAAGTCACATATCAATATCGAATATAAATAAATTCCTTTCATAATAGTAGTAATACTGTTAAAGCCTCAAATAAACCTATGTTACGTAGCAAAGATCTTCTCTTTTTGCCACTCTGTGGAACCAACTTTCGTCCGCGGTTTTTCCGAACCGATACGACCTGAGAATCTACAAGGAAAGAGCATACTTTTTTTTTAAAGGTCGATAACGCTCTTGCAATCTCTCCGCTGTTGCAGATGTCCATTTGCGGAGGTAGCTACTTTCCATCAGGCAGGTTCGCCTGCCCATTTAGCCCTTATACCATAAAAATATTCCCACAGTTGATAGTCTGACAGTCAAAACATGGCCTTTTAAATATATGTATATGGTTGTTAGATTTAGGTGCTCGGTTTCATTCTGTCAAGTGATTCCGTCCAGTAGAAATACCGGTCGTTTATGACCGAACAATTATATTGTTTTTTTAGTGTTTTGCCGTCGGTTTATTGTCGGTTAGTAGACGCGGCGATCCGATCGGATTTTGTTACGCTGTAAAATTTGATTGTTTGATTTTTAATTGCTTTACTGCACTGCCGTGTTTTGATTTCGAATACAGGTTTAAAAGTATATACAAGCTGGTGAATATGTATGATTATTATTGTATACAGTTGACTATGTAACATTTTTCAGCGAAATCATTCAAAGTATATATATTTACTTTTAGAAAAAGTTATTGGAGATTATGCCACCACACTACTCTAATGCGGATTGATGGCGACTGGATACATATATGTCAGGATCTCATCAGACACATAGAAGTATCTTTGCGATAACGCTTTCATGTCTTAACAAAACCGATCATGATGATATTCTCCTCCGCTATTAGGTACTCTAAGAAATTAAAGACACTAATAAATTGTAACACTTTGAGTATCAGACTTAAAATAATGATAAAACGGCTGATACTCTATTGGCCTAACCCAAACCACGCTCGCCTACAACTTTATCTATAGCAGATTTTATTGAAACATATATCCAATCTATATATGAACAAATGAAAAGAACAAGTTACGATGTATAATTACAAATTTTACAACCAACATAACTTGGAGCTTCAAGATTGGAAAATGTCTATTTAAAATATGACCTTATATTATTACACCGGAACGGAGTATGCGGTCTCCAGTCATACTATAACTTTACTTAAACGTGCTATTGTTATTAGTTTCGGTGTTTAATAGAGTCGTAACTCTGCGAAATCATCTTCGTAATATATTTAATAAATTAAGATAATTTTAAGCCCACGTTTCCCTTGCACTGCGTTTAATTTTGACTAATAAAATTTTACTCTATGATTATTATGTAAATACTGAATTAAGAACTAAAATTTTCGATTGATTGATGCGTCGTTGCTCTAATAAAGACTAGCTTACAAGGCCATAGACCCCGTGTCCTGGATTGAAATCCCCAATAAAAAAGCTATTAGTTTTTTCCGTTAAGAACTTTTCAGTAGCAGTTCTCGGAGTCTAGAAGTTGCCAGTGTTGTCACTTCGGTGACAGAAAGCACGTAAAACAATTGGTCTTTCTTGTTCTATCATCAGACCTGTGCACTGTAATATGTACGTCTGGTCGTCGCCGAGGCCGGAGTCGGTCAGGAAGACTTATACTTTATTATACTAATTAAGTTGTAATAAACGATTTATCCTAATATCTTCTGAAGAACTACCATTTCACTTCTAAGCCACGTTTACAAGTTGTTTTCAACGGTAATCACGAACCATCTTGCCCAAAGATTCGATAACTTCCAACCCGTTGTTTCGAAAAGGCTTCAGTACCGTAGACCACATACACACACTTAGGCAAATAATACAGAAGACCGAGGAATATAATCAGCCTCTATGCCTAGCGTTTGTGGACTACGAAAAGGCCTTCGATACCATCGAGACCTGGACTGTTCTGGAATCCATGCTGAGATGTCTAATTGACTGTCGGTATGTCCAGGTGTTGAAGTGCTTGTACGAAGATCAGAGCACAAAACCAATCCAATTGCATCGCGGGGTAAGACAGGGGGATGTAATCTCACCGAAACTTTTTACCAATGCATTGGAGGACATCGTCAAGACGCTCGATTGGAATGGACGCGGCATTAACATAAATGGTCAACACATTACACATCTGCGATTTGCCGTCGGCATTGTCATCATAACGGACACTCTGCTGGATTTGGAAGAGATGCTAAACAGCCTGAGCGATTCTTCAAGACAAGTAGGTCTCGGGATGAACATTGAAAGGACGAAAATGATGGTCAATCAACATATATCCCCGAGACCTGTGGTCGTAAATGGCTATCCACTCGAAGTTGTGCAGGAATACATCTACCTGGGCCAAGCTATACAACTGGGCATAACTTTGAGAACGAGGCCAAAAGAAGAATACGTTTGGGCTGGGCGACATACGGGAGGTTACGTCATATTTTTGAATCGTCGATCCCACAGTCTCTCAAGACCAGGGTCTTTAATCAGTGCATCCTACCTGTAATGACTTACGGTGCCGAAACGTGGGCACCCACCGTAGGAGGTCCACAAATTTAAGGTCGCTCAGCGAGCAATGGAACGCGCGATGCTTGGGGTTTTTCTGGCAGATAGAATCCGGAATGAGAACATTCGCCAGAGAACTAAACTCACCGACATCGCGCATAGAATTAGCTCGCTGAAGTAGAAGTGGGCTGGTCATGTCTCCAGGCGTCTTGATGGCCTATGGAGCCGACACGTGTTAGAGTGGAGACCACGCTTAGGCAAACGTAGTGTCGGACGCCCTGTGGCGAGGTGGACTGACGATTTAAAAAAGGTGGCAGGTATGGGATGGATGCGGGCTGCCCAAGATCGGGATGGGTGGCGTTCTTTGGGGGAGGCTTTCGTACAGCAGTGGACGGTGAGAAGATGAAAAAAAAAAAAACGATTTATAAGAATATTTACATATTGGTTATATTACTAGTTCATCCGTATCCGTAAAATTAATCTATATAGTAACAAAAGTTTAAACTAAAAAGGCTAAGATTTTTTTAGCTTTAGCTTCTTTTTTTGTTGAAATTATTTGAAGCTTATTGTACCACTACTCAGATGCTCCGAGTTATTACGTATTGCAAATCATCATTGTGCATATGCAGGTATTATCACGTCTTGCTTAACTCCCGAGCATGAAAAAAATAATTAATTAAATACTAATTAGGTACTTGAAAAATTCAGAGGTGCTTGTCCGGATTTGAACTCGTCTTCGGTTAACATTTATGTATTAAAAACACTTGTATCTTAACTAGTCCATCTCTGCTCAAAATTTAAATTAAGAACATAAAAATAATCTTCAAATCAAGACAAGAATATTTTGAATTCTACAAAATATCGTACGTGTGAACAAAATATTTGCATAAAATATAATTTACGAGACAACCTTAAGTACTATGGACACTGGTTTTATAATAATTTCATAATAAATAAAATTAAATAAAGGAAGATTTAATTTTAGAGTAAAGAACGCTTTTATTTCCATGCTCGCATTTTATGACAGAAGCATTACTGGCCCTGTGATTTGCTTTAATTTATTGTTACTTGTGAGTTTAGTTCATTTGAAATTACAATTGTAAATTGAAGTAACTGCTTCATAGCAGTCAACCCTATGATTAATATACCATACAAGATATATTGTGCTGGTACATAAGAATAGACCAATCATGAAGTAGAAGCTTATGGCAATAAAAACTAACAAACGCCAATAACGGATATAATATTTTGAAATGTAAAAGGATTTTTATGAGTTGTTATTTATTTATAACAAGCGGCCCGCCCCGATTTCGTCTAATTATCATCGTAGTTATCTTAGTAGATATTATGTAGGTAACATTTATTTTAAAATTAACTCATTACACGAAGAATTCGACAAAACACCAGTAAACATTTCGAAAGGAAAGATCCAATTCAAATAATTTTAAGAGGAATTTACTTGTAATATTTCATTAATCTTTATTATGCAACTATTTAATTGCATAAGGATAAATATCACGATTTTACCCGTTTTTGAAGTGATAACTTTTTATCGGAGATAATGATAAGAACTATAAACATGTAATTCATAATTTTGGGTATCATCACTAGTTATCGTGCGCCAAATATTTATAGGAAAAAATTGAAGATTTAATTTTAGAGTAAAGAACGCTTTTATTTCCATGCTCGCATTTTATGACATTTTTTTTTACCTTGGGTTACATTATTACAATTTTCGTAGGAATCTTTATTTTTTTTTAAATAAAACATAGCCTATACTCGTTAATAATATACCTTTCTGTAGGTAAAAGACTTGTTCAAATCCTTTTAGTAGTTTTTGAGTTTATCCATTACAAACAAACATACAAAAAATCAAATCTTACCTCTTTATAATATTAGTGTAGATATATCGCAAGTGCGTAGGCTGTAGGGTATCTTCATAGAAGCGCTTAATATTGGACTTCATTAAGAATACACCAATTATTATTATAATTACTTGCTCTTAGGAGCGCTCTGGAATTAGTTGTGATGCTGTCAAAATACCTAATGGACAGGAAAATACTGAACGAACGATGCGAACAAAACTAACTACTATTCGTCTGCTATTTCAAATAATATATTTGTGCTTGTAGTAGAAACACTAGGAGTAATTATGAAAAAATAACAGAGAGAATCGGAAATCGGAAATCAGAAAATCGGAATTTCGATTCAATAGGGAAATATTGCTAGCATTCTTACTACCATTCAATCCGATAATTATTTTTATTTTTGGACTGCCTCGTTGGTCTAGTAGCTACATTTATGACCGCAAGCCCGTTGGTTCTGGGTTCAAATCCCAGATCGGGCCAATAAAAAGTAAATGAGATTTTCTGCCGAAAATGCTCAGTAGAAGCCCGGAGTCTGGAAGTTGGAAGGGTGTACACTACCGGGCCTCGGAAAGCACGTAAAGCCGTTTGTCCTGCGCCTGAACTCTTTCTGGTCGTGTTGGGTTGCCATGTCATCACGTTATGAGAGTTAGAGAATAGAGAGTGCACCTGTGTTTGCGCACACACTTGTGTACTATATGTCCTGGACAGTTGGCTAATCTCTCTTGAGACTGGCCGCCTTGGCCGAAATCGGCTGGAATACTACTTTTTTAGTTATTTTTAATTTTTGATCAGTACCTATATATAATATATATATATATTATATATATATATATATTATAACAACTAACTAACTTAATTTAAAAAATTAAATAAAAATAGAGACGGTTTAACTTTAATGTAAAGGTATATGCACATCTGCTATTTATCACCTGCCATTTAACGATTAACTATTTCATGTTTTTAGTTTAAATGTATATTTTTATTTTGTTAAATAATACAAACTTTTTCTTAGAGACAAAAATGGCAAATTAATTGATTATAAATGAAATATCTAATAATTTATGAATACTTTATTCTAAACTTACGGACGGAATATCAACTGGAGGGTGAGTTATTAAATTATCTTACCAATTCGAATCTATTCACTTTGTCGAAACTATCTTCTACTTGGGTCTTAGTGTTACTTGCTGAAAGGAAGATTGAAAATAATAGACTAATTGGCTTGACTAATTTAATGAAAAGTTAAATTGTATAATATTCCTTAACTAATATCTATTTGTAAATCATAAAAAATTATGTTTTATTATTATATTCTCATAAGTATCCTATAAACTAGATAAAAATTAAAATATTAATTTTAATTACACATAAGTTCTATATGGTAATATTCTGACATGATTAAATCTTAAATGCAAAGGTTATTATTATAACAATATCATTATATCCAATTTATAATGAAGTACCCCAATGATATCTCTTGGCTGTATAATATTATATTTAAGTTACTTAGTTTTATAAAATAAATCGTCATTTTTAATGTTAGGAACTTACATTTTTCGTACTTCATCCATAACCGTTATAAAGTAAATGATTTTATTCAAATTATATACAAATAGCAGGTGTGTAATCTGGTATATTTATAACAGAGATTTAATTTATAAAAGTCTAAAATGAATCTTATACTATAATCCTAAAACTTACAGTATGAACTCCGCATCCGACATTACGCCGTATCTCAACGACTTATCTATTATAATCACTGCGTATAAAGCAAAGTAACATTCATATTTTGTTACTGTATGTGTGTATGTTAATTGAACATTATACACACATTGAAGACACTTTTAACTATGAATATTTTATTTTCAATTTAAGAACGACGATTCCACATTAAGATAACATAAAATTGATCATAATGTTATTGTTACCAGTTGTTATACTTTTGTCAATTGCTGTGAAACGAAAAAAAAAGTAACTGATTAACGCATATTGCTTTCAAAATATCACGTTGCCGGGCTTAGTGCGTTTGTAAAGTAAATGTAAATTAAGAACAGCTACTAAAATATTAATTATAATAACATACATATAATAATATCAAATTAACCTCCATTTTTTGCTTCTATAGAAAATTACAATTAAGCATGAGGCTGTACGCACAAATAATTCATAATAAAACACTTCAATTGTATTATTTTCGATATGAAAAGTTATTGTTTTCGTAAGATTTATTCGAATATTTATTGTAATATCACTTTAAGATGTACTCGAAGCCTACTCTACTCAAACTCCTATACATTCATAGAACAAAAAAGTCAATAGAAATGACATGAGACAATAGTGTCAATCAGAAGCATCTACACCATAGATGTGAAAAGTTACGACTTATTTATTTATTTATTATTTATTTATTTTGTGTACAGGAAACAAACAGTGAAATAATTACAATAAAATAAAAAACATAAAACAAATCTTAAACCAAAACAGTTTCCATTTATAAATTAATCATAAGTAATTACAAAACAAGACATTTTTTATATTTACTAGGTGCATGAAATTATATAATTCATTTATATAATTTAATTTAATATAAATTTAATTTTTAAATCAAGAAAACATAATTTAATAATAAATAATCAAATTATAATTAATTAATCAAAAATGCATGAGTAAATTAAGGCTCTTCAGAGTATAATATTTCTTTTACTTGCAGTTTGAATTTTTTAAGGGAGAGATGAAATATATCACATTCAATAAATGTTTTATTGTACTGTTTAGATGATCTATTAATAAATGCATTTGCTGCATATTTAGTCTTTGTCAATGGAAAATCAAAAATAGATTTGTTGCGACTACCAGGGCGAGGACACTTGATGTTTATTTTAGAAAGGAGATAAGGGGATTCAGATATGTTGTGAATCAATTTATATAAAAACACCATATCACGTTCAAGTCGTCTATGTTCAGTTGTCGGTATCTTTTCTATTTGATTCAAATTATTTATAGACGAAAATTTTAAATATTTTAAAAACTTTTCCTGAATATTTTCGATGAATTCTATATATTTATTATACTGTGGATTCCAGACAGTGCAAGCAAAACAACGTTGTTTCGACAACAACGCTATCCTTAGACTCATCGGTAATTTAAACGAATTATTTGGTACTCACCGGTAATTTATCGATATTACTGATTTTATATAAGCCGTTCCAACACTAAATTAATTTACCCGGGTTTTCGAACTTTGTTACTAATAATTTTAATATTCATTAAAATATAATAAAGTCAATGGCTTTGAATAAAACGTTACTAAATTATTTTCGTCTATATCAAAATATACTTTAATCAAATACACTCTTATAAGTACGTGAGACGGCAAAATCGAAATGTAAAATCTACCAAAAACATGGCAAGATAATCAGTAGGCACTTTTCATAATTCATTTATAGATGTAATATATAAAAATATAAATCCCGAAAGAAAACCAATGGTTCTGAATCTAGTCACATTATACACACAGTTATGTTACCTGTTAATGTCGTTGATGTCAGTTTTGTCAGACCGCACCGCTTCGTCTGATACGCGACACACACAGACGAAGTAGCGGTGCCGTAAGGGGAAACAAATGACTGTCGTGTATCACTTGTTCGAGCGACATACGTACTCGTACACCTCGGGCTAACGAATATCTCATCAAAGTATTGTATTTATAATTTGGAATAATCCTATCGAATTCTATATTGTATAAGTAACTTATACTCTGTCCGTTTGGTTATTCAATTTTTGAAATAACTATTCAAGATAACGTAAAAGTCAACTTTAAAAGGCGAAATAAAAATAATATGTTTAATATAAAATATTAATAAAAAAATATTCAAATTATTAATTATGTGATAAGTCTTTTATCATGTAATTCTACAAAAATTATGTAATTTTATTATACTTTCATACATAGTGTTAGCCTTACTAAGACGTCTGCTATTTTTTTAATATTCACAATATTTTCACAGACCTGGTTGTTGTTTGTCAATTGTCATGCTGTTGTACTTGAATAATAATTAATTCTATAATATAATTGATAGACCTCACTCGCGATGTTATTCAAATGGAACTATCAGTGTAATCAAATAAAAAGATCTTAATTAAATAAAAAGTTTTATCAAAATTGGTTCAGGGGGTTGGGCCTTTCGCTCCGTGATAGAGGACGCAGTGGCTCCACCACTGATCACGGAGCGGGAAATGGAGATGGCCCTCGGTCGCCTGAGGGCCAAAAAGACGGCGCCGGGTCCGGACGGTGTTCCAGGGCGTGTTCTGTGCGACGCCCTGGAATACCTAGGTGCAAGGCTTCGGGGGCTGTTCGACGAATGTCTGAACAGCGGGCAGTTTCCGAAGCCTTGGAAACAAGGGAAGTTGGTGCTATTGCCGAAGGAGGGTCGACCGCCCGGTTCCTCCTCGGCGTACAGGCCGATCGTGCTGCTGAACGAGACGGGCAAGTTGTTTGAGAAGATTCTCGCAGCCCGTCTCGTTCAGCACCTCGACGAGGTCGGTCCGGGTCTTTCAGAGGCTCAGTTCGGGTTCAGGGCGGGTCGTTCGACGGTCGACGCCCTGAGCGCCCTGAAGACTCGGACCACGGAAGCGGTGGCCCAGGGGCGAGTGGTCCTGGCGGTTTCGCTGGATGTGGCGAACGCCTTCAACAGTCTCCCATTCGAGACGATCAGGGAGGCACTCCGATGCCATGGGGTGCCGACCTATCTGAGGAGACTGTTGGAGGCGTACCTCCAGGACCGAGAGGTCGTCTGGGCGGGGGGCGACGGCCGGCTGGTCCGGCGTCGGGTTGGCTGCGGCGTTCCACAGGGGTCGGTTCTCGGCCCAATTCTGTGGAACGTCGGCTTCGACTGGCTCCTGAGAGCCCCCGTCCTTCCCGGTATGGGGGTGTTGTGCTATGCGGACGACACCCTCATCACCGCGACGGGGCGGGACTTTCGGGAGGCGGCCTGCCTGGCCGAGGTCGGAACAACCCTGACCGTGGACCGGATGGAGATGCTGGGCCTGAGGGTCTCCATATCCAAAACGGAGGCCCTCCTCTTCCACGGTCCGCGGAGGGGCCCCCCACGAGGGGCGAGTATCACCGTCCACGGGACGGTGATCGAGGTGCGGGCCCAGATGAAGTATCTGGGCCTGATCCTGGACGGGCGTTGGAGCTTCGGGCAGCATTTCGTGCAGCTCGGCCCGAAGCTCGTCAATGCCGCCGCCGCCTTAGGCCGCCTCCTACCCAACGTGGGAGGACCGGGATCGCTATGCCGGCGCCTCTATGCCGGCGTAGTGAGGTCGATGGCACTGTACGGTGCCCCGATTTGGGTGGACGCACTCACCGCTTCCAACCGGGCCCTTCTGCGAAAACCGCAGAGGGTCATAGCGGTGAGGGCGATAAGGGGTTATCGTACGGTGTCGTGGACAGCGGCGACCCTCCTCGCGGGCGACCCGCCCTGGGAGCTTCAGGCGGAAGTGCTCGCGGAGGTGTACCGCTTCCGGGCCGAGGCGAGGGAACGCGGCGACCGTCCAGGGTCGGCGGAAGTCGGGCGGATCAGGGCTCTAGCCCAGCAAGCCCTGATCGCCCGATGGGAGGAGGACCTCGGGTCCCCCACGGCGGGCCTGGCGACAGTGGAGGCGGTACGTCCCCACTTGAGTCGCTGGGTCCGAAGGAAACGAGGCACGCTCTCGTTCAGGCTGACGCAGGTGCTTACCGGACACGGATGCTTCGGTAAGTACCTGCACGAGATAGCGCGGCGGGAGGTGTCACCCTCCTGCCACGAGTGTGGTGCGCCATTCGACACGGCGCATCACACCCTGACGGAGTGTGCCGCGTGGGGGCCCCAGAGGCATTCCCTGGCGGCGGTTGTTGGCGGAGACCTCTCCTTACCGAGCATCATCAACGCGATGCTCGGAAGCGAGGGGTGCTGGTCAGAGATGGTCTCCTTCTGCGAAAGTGTGATGTCGCAGAAGGAGGCCGCGGAGCGGGAGCGGGGGGAAGATGCCGCTGCGGACCCGCTCCGCCGCAGAAGACTGGGGAGAAGAAAGCGGCGCTTTGCGCACCTTCTCCCCCCGCCACAATAGGCGCCGCCGGGACGAGGGGGGTTCCCAGTACCCTGGGATTCCTCCCTAGTGAATGGAGGCCCGCATAGGCGGGCCGGCCGTCGGAGCGTCACGGTAGCATGCGCAAGCGATCCCGTGGCGCTCCCGTTAAGACGGGAAGGGTACCGCTGGGTTTTTAGTGGGTATTCCGATGACCGGGGCACACTCGGTGCCTTGGACATACGGCGAGTCCCACATACCCCCCCCCACTGTTCTCGTGGGGGGAAACGCGTCATGAGTTTTCCCAGCGTCAAAAAAAAAAAAAAGGGGTTTGGGCCTTTAAAATAACAAACAAAGAGAATTGCATTAATAATATTAGTATTGAATTTAAACTTATTCAAAATCAACAAAACTATCTCCAAATTGATTATTATAAGTATTTCATAAGAAATAAATTTAACAAGAGTTTGTTAATATTTTAGTATTATTATAATACTAGCACATAGCCTGCGACTTCGTCCGCGAAAATTTAAAAACTATTATTTGACCTATGTAAATACGTAAATTAGGTTAACGGTTAGTTCAAACTATTTAACAATTAACTTTTTGTTAATGTAATATACATCAGTCATATATTTTTACTTAATAAAGTAACAGTCTCTTATTTTTATGAGTAGACTACATTATTAATATTTTGCAATAAACAAAATTGTAAAAAGGGCACTAAATATGGACCAGATACTCAAATATGAGCTAGAGTATCTTTTAAGAAAATAACAATTATAAAATGCGTATCTACTAAGAGATTAAAGAATTTGGTAATCTTAAGTAATTAATTGTTTTACTTGCAAAAATCACATATCCATGAGTCAAATTCTGGCCCAGCACAATCAATATTGATGAGTGAGCTTTGGAAGGTCACTTCTAGAGTATATTTTTAGTGTTTGGCTTTATTGTTTTTAGTTTTCTATTCTTTTTATAGTTTCTTCTTATTTTTTTCCTTCGGTCATTTTTGTATGGAGATAAACTTATAGAAAAGCTGGCATAGCTGTGTTATAACTTATAACACAAGCTATGCCAGCTTTTCTACCCCTATTGGTTGTCTTTCTGATTTTTTTGGTACAGAACTTATAGTCCTAGTAAGTCCTAGTATAGGATATAAGGAGATACTATATATAATTTTAGGCGGCTACGATCAATTCTGAGTAGTTCGCCATATATGCCTAGGTTTATGTCCAGTTCTATATGTAGATGCTTCTTCTGTTTGGGTCTCACATCTGGAGGTTGAGGTTGAAGGTTCAAGTGGAAGAGCATTTTCAGTTTCAGTTTCAGAAGCTGCGGTAGAAATCAAATTGTCGTCATTAAATTCAAAAGCGGAATTGAAGTTAAAGGTGAAAGGGGCGATATGGGCTAGCCCATATTTAGGATTACAAACATAGTCCATATTGTTGTAATCCTAAATATGAGCTGTGGAACGCCACAACCCGCCCGATGTCGGACAAGTCGCCCATCATCCCCCTCCCAATGGACCACCCGGTCCCGGAGGTATGCCCCCAACAGTCTCCTGAGATAAGAAGACTCCCCATGGTATCGGAGTGCCTCTCTTATAGTCTCAAAAGGAAGACTATTGAAGGCGTTCGCTAATCCAGCGATACCACTAGGTCTTCAGGGTGTTCAGGACGTCGATAGTTGATCGACCCGCCCTGAACCCGTATCCCTGGTCCAGTGAATACGTGAATATTAGCCCAAGATGCCGGTTCAGAGCCGGACAAGTACTAATTAATTTTCATGTCCTTAGCTTATGTTTATAATTAGAAAAGAAAGAAAACATGATGCTGCTTCTGCGAGAATGTCATGATGATGATGAATGTGAGGAAAGTGCCTCCGCTGATTCGTTCCGCCGAAGAAGACCGGGGAGACCAGGGATTATCCAGCGACAAAAAAGAAACTGCATACAAAAGCGCCGTGTCAATGTAGGTTTTTAAAGCGGTGAATTTATTAGACCATTTTTTTCTAGATTCTCCACGTTCAAGGCTCGTTAACTTCGCGAAATTTAGAAAAAATAATAATACATTGAGCGGATGCATTCCTAATCGCCACATTTGTACGATTTGATTTTCATTACCGTTGCAATTTCGCCGTTATATATACATATAAGGCAAAAATACAAAAATAAAAACCTTACTAAAATATTATAAATGCGGAAGTAACTCACGGTTAAACCACTGAATTGATTTTGATGAAATTTGTTATGAAGTAAGCTTAAACTTTTAAATAAAAAATAATAAATAGCAATATAATAAATAATAAAAAATAGTAAATAGCCTTACTTATAAACGTTGCTTTGTCTGCCTCGTTGGTCTAGTGGCTACATGTAAGGCCACAGACACGGTGGTCCTGGGTTGAATTCCCAGATCGGGCCAATAAAATGTTATTGAAATTTCTGTTGAAAATTCTCAGTCGCTGCCCGAAGTCTGGAAGTTGGAAGTGTGTACACTCTTGTGCCTCGGAAAGCACGTAGAAGCCGTTTTCCTGCGCCTAAACTCATTCCGGTCGTGTCGGATTGCCGTCCCATCGGGTTATGAGAGTAATGGGAATATAGAGTGCACCTGTGCTTGCGCACACACTAGTGCACTATAATATCCTGCGCAGTTGACTAATCTCTCTCGAGATTGGCGGCCGTGGCTGAAATCGGTCTGGAGGACTATTAGTTAAGTATCTCTCTCTTTCTGTCACGTCATGATTTGACATTAGAAAATAGAAGACATACTCTAATTACACTTCAAGTTTAATTATTTAAAATTTAGAAATCTAAAATTTTATTAATCCCACTTGTTACTTCATTGCTTAATGAACTTTTACAGATACGACATTCGTATTTTTTACGTATAAGACTAATAAAGAGTCGTTGACATAACAATATTTGGATCGCACTTCGTCCAAAACGAAGCACATGAGTAACTGAGCATATAAGCTTACAGAACGTATGACAGCTACGATAAGTATTATTCTTCTAGAAATCCTTAACTAAGATTAGAAATATAAATGTGAACTGTAGTAATTAAATATAAAATAAAAAAAATTATCAATAAAGTTCCACTAGTAATTCTAATATATTTTATTTTTAAATAAACTTTAGCTAAACATAATACTTATTTCGTAGCTTAGCGAATGAAATGTTACTGTAAATTTTAAAAACGAATATAAATTTCTCTTACATTCTTGTCTACAAACTATTCAATATTTACATAAACATTTTACCAGGTGGTAGAGATTTGTGCAAGGATATCTTTGTAGGTACCACTCGCACATCTGATATTCTACCACTAAACAGCAATACTTAGTATTATTGCGTTCCGGTTTGAAGGTGAGTGAGCCATTGTAACTCATAAAGAAGTATAGAACACTTCATAGTTCTTACACAGTAATTGCAACGCAATCCACGGGAACTAAGATGTTATTATGTCCCTTGTTCCTGTAATTACTTTCTCGCTTACTCAAACCGGAACACAACAATACAATGTTTGTTAAAATAATTGGTCAGTGGGTGGTACCCAGACGAACTTGCACAAAGATTTATCACCGGAAAAGTCCATATAATATTTTTTTTTATAGATTTTTCTTAATTACACACGTCACCATTACATATATATTATTAACATCAGTTTTTAATAATTCTTTTGTAACAAATAATAAATCTTAAGTGGCATTTTACCACCCATAATTAACATAGTTATAAAAGGCTTAAAATACCTTAAAATAAACTCATAATCATAAAAAAAAATTATTAAAATAATAGATATGCTTAAGATTACGTCTAAACGGGCTCATGAGACCATCATTCATAAGCTAGACACATAATGCAAAAAAAATGAGCGATTATTTTGAGGATGTGTCGTGTTTTTGCCGTGTTGCGCATGAGTGCGGGCGCGGCGACGGCGCCTCGGCGTTCGTCTCCGGTTACAAAGGACAACCCGCTCGCGGTCCCTACTATGCATACGAAACGACAATCGAGTGACTAAAGTTTCCATCTATCTATAGTAAAACTTGTTACGATAACTTAAAAAAGAAACGTATGGTCAATTGAAAACCGTTACATATTGCATATTTCAGAATGTTTTTAATTATACCTGTTTTTACTAAAACGTCAGAACACAAATTGATTAGATTAAAACTTCAAGAACAAATTAAATAATACATTACGCTAATAAGCTTGTTACTTGAAACTACTATTGAGTTTTTGTTAAAAATCTGAATGGAAACTTTTTTGAGATATGAATAACTAATTTAGTAGTTCTTTAAAAGTCACTCTAGTTTTATAGTTTTGAGAAATCCAGCACTAAGATCGAATAATATGTCAATCTTAAATAAATACATGTGAATTTTAAGTAGATTACTAAATGTTTAATGATATAAACTTAATTACATTAAGACGTTTATGCATTTGCATCTTCAAGCAAGATTGCGATTGGTTTCGTATTTATTAATATAAACAAGGATTTATACTATTATACCTTTGCAATAATTAAAAAGCACGTTGCATTATGTTTTGCTAAATTGTTAATTTTGTTTATGATTAGATTATTTACAAAAGATACCAGATATAAGATACTAATCGATATTTTCTATTGCACGTTAATAGGTATTATTTTTCCCAATAAAAATAATTTGAATAGCTGAAATGTAAAAGAATTTTATAATTTTTCTTGCAAAGCAATATAAGATTATGTAATAATCAAATTACGAAAAGTAAATAATAATATATACTAAAAGTACATAATAATATATACTTTTATCGAGTATAAGTGGTTATTTTATTAATCGTTGAAACATTTCTTAGTGTCGTTTGCTCCACCGTGAAGTGGGTGTTACATGTCATAATTTATGATACATTCGCTGTTAGAAGAAAAAATGTACCATTAAGGAACCTAAACGGTAAACTGGAGATTTAGTTTCCTTCCAAAGAAGCTGCGACATGACAAATTTCATTACAAACATAGAAATTGAAAACATTCGATTTACGCCCTTAATATTTAAAACATAAGGTTGTAGTTACGATTACAAAGTGATATACTTGAAGTGGTCTTTAATAATTCATTAGCCCGTACGAGGGCCGACGAGCCGTTATTCACAGTATATTTTTGATAAATTGCAATTTGAAATTACTTTGTCTAATTTCACTTTTGCTTTTAACTTTTAAACCAATTATATTTCTTCGTTTGTTATTGAAGTTTTAACAAGACTAACTAAAGTTTATTTTTAATTACTAGAGTTTGGAATGGAAAAAAAACAAAAGACGCGTATTTTTTATTGATTTAAATCATATTTAGTTAATAGTATAATTTTAAAAAGCCTTTATTGAAAATATCTTGACTGCATTGATAAAATCTGACTATATCGGAAGAACTGAAGACAACGAGCTCCGCTGTGTTATGAACGTATATATGAGAGTGAGGAGGTGGCTTATCACTTAAACTTAGTCTAAATTTATTCTCACAATTATCTTATAATGTTATAAAGCTTTTCCAAGAACCGATTCTCGTGGTTTTCCCGAGCCCGGGTCTAGATGTTGGCAGTAATCGGAAAGCACGTAAATCCACTGGTCCTCCGCCTGTTTTTCCTGTCGTGTAGGATATGCCGACTCATTGGATTAAGAGAGCAAGGACATAGAGAGTGCATTTATGTTAGTTGATGTTATGATATAATTATGATGTATGATATAGATGTGCAGTTAGTTTCTCTTGAGAATGGCTGCGGAGTCTGCAATTGGCCAGAAATGTAGGTGACTGACAATGTATACGCTTGCAGAAATTGTAAAAAAATAATCTATTGAATACCGTCCCATTGTCATAACTCAGGGAAAAGAAAGATGGCTCATTTTTCAGTTTACAGCATACCGATTATGTCTTAACATGAAAATACTACTAGTAATGTTGCATTCCGAACGTATGTAACCGCTACAGCTGGCAGAGTTAGCAATGGGTAGGCCCCGTTCGAAGAACTGATAACCTGGGGAAGAAAGTCCTTGATTAAAGACCAAGTATCAAAAGAAAACTAACCCCCGCCCCCTTGAACTAGTTGAACTGATGACCTTTTTTGTTCGGGTTAACAATTAAACGCAACGCTTGATATAGGCAGCAAACTTAATGTACTTAGCAATTGATGAGAGCAAATTATATATTATACAGACCTTGCAACAATTTAATGTTAAAAACGTATTAATATCATACTGTTAGCGTTGAAGTTTACTTTTAAAGTTATAAGGATTACGTACGATCAAGTCGTGCGACGGAGGCGAAGTGAAGTGATTCTGCAATTTACCGTGCCTTTTTATACACTGGACTATGTTGATTACTCTAGGAGGTCGTCAGAGACCGCTAACAATACATTTAAAATTGTGAAACAAGGCTCTATCTTGGTTAGCAGCTAGCACTGTTGTAAAGTTGCAAGAGAAAATAAAGTTTTATGTCGCTACGGAAATGTCGCGGTTGAAGTAATAACTGGCCACGCAAACAAAGTCATCTAAGTTTCAAATTGTACAAAACACAAACAACACAACGTTCATCTTTTAGTTTTGTTAAAGGTCGTAACGATGGGACTTGCAATTTCGTTTTAGACTAATTGATTATTATAATATCGTTTATATTCGTTTCTGGTATATATTACGATAGTTTTCGCCCGTGGCTTCGCGTGCTACGGTAGAAGCATATATGACTTATAAAAAAGTAGCCTTAATTCTTCTGTGAGTTCCAAGCTTGCTCTAATATCAAATTTAATTAAAATCAGTTCAATAATTTAGCCTTGAAAGCGTAATATACCACAAAACAGTATTACTTGGTACTGTTGTGTTTCGGTTTGAAAGGTAAGTGAGCCAATGTAATTACAGGCACAAGGGACATAACATCATAGTTCGCAAGATTGGTGGCGTATTGGCGTTGTAAAGGATGGTTAATATTTATAATAATGCCTATTCAATAAAAAAAACCACTTCATAATTATATTCTTCTAGCTACCCGCTCCGGCTTCATACACACGTTCTACATAAAACATTTATTTTGAAGCAAAAACATACAAAACTTGTTTTTTGAGCCAGAAATTCGCGGGCGCGCTAAAAACGACTCACCAAAATTTCTTCATAATCGGATGAATGACTTATCGGCTAACAAACATAGGACAAATATGTGATGAAACATTAATTTTTATTACGTTATAACTAACACTTGAAATAAACTAAGTTTTTGTTGAAATGAGTTTGACTAGTAGTCAACCTTTTATACTAGATCATTATTATAATATACATTGATAGTGTATTTTTTTTATTTTTATTGTATAGGTAGGCGGACGAGCATGTGGGCTACCTGATGGTAAGTGGTCACCAACGCTCATAGACAATGGCATTGAAGGCAAGAAATGTTAACCATCGCTTACATTGCCAATGCACCACCAACCTTGGGAACTAAGATGTTATGTCCCTTGTGCCTGTAATTACACTGGCTCACTCACCCTTCAAACCGGAACACAACAATACAAAGTACTGCTGTTTTGCGGTAGAATATCTGATGAGTGGGTGGTACCTACCCAGACGAGCTTGCACAAAGCTCTACCACCGAGTAAATTTAGTCCTTAAATGAATTTACAGGAAATATTTTCTTTGATATTGAATAGCTCTTTATATAAAATGAAAAGTTTCGTAAAAACTCTCTTGATGTGTTTGTTGTGTATGTTTTATTAAAATATACTGTAATATTCTATTTCTACTTCAGTTTTATTAACTTTCACTGAAAATGTAAATAAATATCATTTTTGTGTACAAAATATTCTTACACAAAATGACAAAGGCAAAAGTTCAAATTTAGTTAACATTGTTAGGAATTTCAAATATTCCTTCGGGTGAACTATTGCTATTATATAAGAATCTCCGACGTCATGCGAGAATGAATCGCTCAATCAACAAACTAACACTAACTCTTTCATTATATGTATAGAAATGCGTTTCATACATCATATCCGCCGACCGAAACCGCGGTGAGTTAGCATTATGTTACCAATGGAGTTTGATTGGTAGAATGGATAAGCAACGGCGTAATGATCTTCGAACGAAAATATTATTTAAGAGCTTATTCATATCTCATTGGAGAAATGTTACAAGCTGACTTTTGGTGGCTATTATTATGCGTGTATTCTTAATAGTTTTCTAGGTTTTAGGGCTTTGTGCACGCCCTTCTGGGCAGGTACCACCCACTCATCATATATTCAACCGCTAAATAGCAATATTTAGTATTGTTGCGTTTTGGTTTGAAGGGTGAGTCTGTCGAAGTGTATCGCAAAGCCTCAGAAAGCGCTTAAAACCGTTAGTCTGGCGCCTGAACTCTCCGCTCGAGTCGAATTATCGTGCCATCGGATTATTAGAGCGAGGGAATAGAGAATGCATCTAATATGTCCTGCATAGTTGAATAATCTCTCTAGAGATTCGTCTTGGCCAGAAGGACACCATCATAATTTCATCATATTTCTTGTCCTTATAAAACGTTATAACTAAATGCCAGTTAATAGTACTACTATAAAGACCGTCCTGCTATAAGCTTAACACTTGCGCCACATGCGCGGGAGCTATAAAAACTTTAGTCTTACTCGCAATCATCAATAACGATTATCATTAAATCTGGTGGAGGATGACCACGCGAACGGGAAGTGCACGCGCTCTCGTCACGTAGCTTCTGTCTCCAGTGATGGTTCAACGATATTCATTTAAACTTTACAACATATACTTATATATAGCTTAAATTGAAGGCCTTCCCTTTGTACCTACGTTGGATATATGTCTTATTGCAGCAAACTGCTTTTTTGTTTTAAATTTACTCAAACTATAACATTCGTGTACATGCCAGGTCTAAATTGGTCTAATTAAAATAAAAATGCCAGGATAAATTTAACCTATCATTATTAATTAGTATTATATCGCATTAACCTGAAATAAATATGGTATTAATTTCTACTTTCAACATAGTAAAAGTTAACAAAAAATTCACATTTCAGCAATCAAAGAGTGACAAGTGGCGTTGCCACGAACAAGTGGACAGCGGTAACGTTTCAATCACTACTAGAAACGCAAAGTCACGGAGCGAACCGAGACAGCCTCGTTACCAGGAATAGCTAAGAAATAACATGCTATTTATTCATTATTAAATTATATAATCAAATGTATTAATATTCTTGTAATAATTGTACTTTAAAATAAAAAAATGCGTTTAAAAATCTAGACAACTTCATGTTACTAATATTATAAACTCATTTGTTTGTATATTTGTTGCTCAATAACATAAAACTGCGAAACAGCTTTTAATTGCTAGATACATAATTTTGTTTTGATTGCTCAAAACTAATTCACAATAACAAAAATATACGTTGCAAGTATAAGCAGTTATTACTAATAAAATAACACACTTTGTACAAATATTGCCAATGTAAACAGATTAAAATGAAGTAAAATAATATTAGCAAAAAATATATATCCTAATGGCTTCATTTACATCTTAAAATATTACTTTTTTATAGCATAGGTAGGCGGACAATGGCATTGGCATTGCAAGAGATGATATAACCAACGTTTACATCGCCTATGCGCCACCAACCTTGGAAACTAAGATGGTATGTCCCTCGTGCCTGTAATTACACTGGCTCACTCATCCTTCAAACCGGAACACAACAATACCAAGTATTGTCGTTTTGCGGTAGAATAAAATAAAAAAAGTAAGAACGTACAAATTCCAGATTTATTTAACGTTATTTTCATATTGTTTGTATCATTCAAAATATTTCAATCTTGCACTATCCAATTCCGTTTGAGTCTACGTACATCGTAACTGTCATATTCTGCTGTAGTTTGATAAATGACCTCAGCTACTATCTGACGAGGTTTCAACGCGTCTTCATTTGTGATATTCAATAGAATTTAGATCTCAAATCAGAGTCTATGGTATAAGTTATTAACAATTTTTTTTTTACTTAATGTAAAATATTATGACGTGTTATGTTTGCTTATTAAACGGGAACATTATTTTATTTAAAATTGCATAACTTTTTGATTTCCTAGACCTTGAATTGCATAACCCTTCGATTCCGTAAAACAGTCGTATTCAATGTTCTAGTATATTTTAGTCTATTCTCTAATGTGCTTAGATTGCATAATATAAGTTTTACACATTTTCAAACTAAAATCAAAAGTAACTTATTCATTCATATGTTACATAGTTTTCGTATTAGGTTTAGGGGAGGGGCTGATGGATGTTGGGTATAAAAAGTAGCCGATGTCCTTCCTTGGGGATTAAGCTTTTTTCATACCAAAATTCATCAATAGATCAGAGGCTTAAACGAGAGACTTAGGCGTAACAGACAAACAGACAAAGTTACCGTTGCTTTTAGAATATTAGTTATAGAATTTTCGTATCATCATAATAACGCAAAACTTAAATAAAGGTATCTTGCAGTTTTATTATATACAAAAAAATATATGTAAAATAGCGATATTATTAATAAAGCCTGCCCCTCATGACTTATACCACAAACATTCGTACATTGTTATTAAATTATAGAGAAAGAACAAGAAGCAATCGCGTTAGATTCATTTTAAGAAAAGCTTTTTTATTCAACCTTGCAAGCTAAGTTTGAGTTAATTAGAAAATGTTAAATAAACCGTTCGTTCCTAATTTAATTATAAACCTGAGAATATTATTTATTATGTTAGGTTAATTTATTAATTATTATCAAATAAGGTACAAATATCAATATGAAACGACATTTGACTTCTTATTTTATTTTTTTATATTTATTTTATTGTAAGAATATGTATATTTGAATAATAAGTTTCATTAATATTTATTATGTAACTGGAATTGTTCAATAATTTAATAATACCTAATGGTTTGTAAAGTTACTAAAGAGTATTTATCATCATAAGAGGTACCATTCTGTTTTCAAATGAATTCATGAAATGACGTGAAGACAAAAATGTAGCGAATTGTAAAATAGACGCGAATGGAGACGGCAATTCTGACTTTTAATAAATGCTAGAAAATTGAATAAAAGTTGTTTTTTTTCAATAACTGAATGTATCTAACAATTGTATGTTGCATAAAATACAAAAGTAATTATGTACCTAAACGAAATCTTACCAGCACCATTAAGATTAGAATAAATAAGATAAGCATATTAAAATACATTAAATTAACTCCATCAATTTTTGCAATCTTTTGAATGTATATTTTTAATTGTGATCTTACAAATATTTATATTTAGTGCAATTATCAATGTTAATGAATGTTGAATTCACTACATTACTTATTATTGATTAATTTTTTCAACAACTAAGAATATTTAGTAATCATCAGTATTTTTTTATCGTTTTTAAGTATTTTATTTTTTATCATTGTAATTTATTTTTCTATAGGTCTGAACAGCCAAGCTAATTCAACGCAACAGCTATTCCCACAAGCGAAATATCAGTCGCACGTACAGTTTTATCGCAAGACGTTGCAACGTGAGGTGCGATGATGTCGCGATACGCCGCCTGCGTACGTGGAGCGCCCGACGCTAAATTTACGGGACTCCGCATCTCAAACTGTTATATATATAAAAGTATATATATAAATAGTATATATATTAGAGGATGGCGAGTATTAAGTAAAAAAATCATATGTCCGTCCTTGTTCAAGCTTGCTTCATACCAAATTTAATTAAAATCCGTACAATTGTTGAGCCTTGAAAATGTAACAGACAGAAAGAAATTACATTCGCAATCATAGCATACATATAGCATTATTAATTTAGAATAGTACTTTCTATTACTACGCCTTATTAACGACCTCAAAATAATATGACATTTTATAATATCATTTAAGCATATACTAGTCCGATGAATTCATAGCAAAATTTAAATATCAATTTCATTTTTCATTTACGTAATTAAATTTACATAATTAATATGAAGCTAAGATAAAAAATAATGATTATCATGAATATTACATTACAGTATATGATATTTTATTTTACAGGATTGTTTAATTTAAATATGGTTTTACATATAACATTGGAGAGCACTGGTTTTGATAATACATTTTGTTTATGTAACATAGCAAGCTAGTGGATGGTAGATTTCACAGTATAGCGGTCTTAGATCCTAAGCGGGAAACTGTAGTTAACGGGCTCAAGAAATCTAGACTCCAGGTAAAATATTTTAAGCAAAATTATATTTTTTAAATCTGAATAAACGGTCAAATTATGTTCACAATGGTGCTAAGTGTAAATATAAATGGATATCATTAAATTTTCAAAAACACTGTTGCATAAATAAAAGCCGTGACCTGCAAGAAAATGCCGTCGACCTTTCCAACATAACAACAAAAAAAAGTACAGTTAATGTTTGTATTCGTAAAATTCATAAAATAAATAAAATCAACAATAGCAAAAAAAAAACTATAATTCATCACATGTTAACAAACCCAAAACGTATCAATAATTCACTAGTCTTCGTGGCATGACTTACGATTAACTGTTACGCTTCGTTACATCGGCCTGCAATTACAATAATTTAGAGTCACGGAATGCCAAAAACAAGAGAAACTCGCTCAACTAGGGACTTGTGTATTTTAATATAATGATATTACGTTTTATTTTTTCATTCCACGCCTGAGCCGGAAAGCCCTATTGAACTAGTCATTTCACACTCGTAGAAAACATACATAATTATATTATTCGACAGTCTTGATTTTTTGTTAACTACAAATTATGAACGATTGAAATTATCTCGAGGAGCCCATGATTGTAGGCTGGCGGGTGACTCTGCAGTTTCGAAGGAACCGGGGCCTATTCGAACATCATACTCGTGGTATACTCACTCATTGTGACTTAAAGAAAAATATGTTCAGTTATAAAAAAGTATATTAAATAAAAAAGTATAATCATTTATATATTATTTAATTAAATACACATCGCAAAGATATGAAACACAATTATATACAAAATAAAATTAAGTCGTTTTAAATCACAACGTAAAATGTACATATTATTAACCTATTTTTGTTCTACCTCAAGGTTCAAATGCAAGTTATTTGTGCAACAAAGATTCATGTGATAGCATATATCGCACGTTTAATCTATTTTGTAACATTGCATCTGCAACGTCTGGGTTTACGAATATCATTTGCAACACTTTTCTAATAAATATATATATATATAGTATTTTGCAGTTACTATTTCTTAGTTAACTGCAAAATACGTAATTTGTAGTAAATATATTTTTAAGTCAAACTATAATTTGTTTCCCAAAAGTTATTAAATAATAACATTTATGAGAATAGACCCCAGTTTGAACAAGTCGGTGGCATTAAAAGGAATCGTTGGCGGACGGGCAGGTGAGGCTTAGTACGAAATATCGGTACCGACAGGACATGTTGAACTTTGAAGTATTAGGGTTCCTTTTAATAGGAAGGAATCCTAAAAAATAATATCGATTAATTTAATAATTCTACTATTTTAATAATCATTTATATATTTATATATGCGTAAATCTATTTTACTGAGCCATCTTGTAAATGCTGGCATACATGAAAAATATTTGGTAACATTATATATTAAATACGGTATAAGTTTGTTATGTATTACTAAGTTATTTCATAATTATCAAAAAGCATTGTTTTTCACGTCGATTTCGTTCTTACAAGTTAATCAAATTTCATATTTCAAAAGAATATTATCTATCTATTAAATACGCGCTATCAATGAAACTTTAAATAATACGTTTCATTAAAAGTAAAGAAACATAAATTCTTGTTACACTTATGTATTTTTAAAGACTCTTTACGGAGCCGCCACTTATTAGACATGTATGTCAAGCACGCAGCGAGTGTTACCTCTATACAAACCGTACAATGCCTGTACTTCTGTAAAGTTTGTTTTTATTTTTCTTATTCCTCGTACAAAATAAACAAGTCAGTCGAATATAACATAGAGAACTTTAATACGAGTGGTACATTTCGTAAGACAAACGTTATACGGCCAAATAATTTTCATTCTAATATGATAAAGGTGTAATTGTTCCTTGTTCGTCTTTTTTTATCTACTTATATACTAGAATATTACAATATATGTAACTTTTATATTATGATAGAATTAAATGGTCATGCTGTGTTTCTATTTATTAGGGAATCTATACTTATAAAATCGTTTATCCTGACGCCAAGCACAGCCAAATGACTGAGTCTAGAAAGCCTACTATGAGCTAAGCTTTATTGCTGCTCCTTTGCAGGGCACTAGATAAGTTGGTGCGTATTTGTGACAGAATTTCATCGGAGAAATGCCGTTTTCCACATGAAAACTCTATGGTACTTGAACGGACCCGGACCCACGATCCTCGATTAAGAACTACTTTTTCCACCAATCGAGTCATTAAAGTCTAGTCAAACAACCATTTAAATCGGAATTTGAACGAGTAAGCTAAATTATAGATGTAAATTAATTTAAAGGTTGCATAAAGTAGGTAAAAACGAGGCGCAGGAAGCTTCACTTTTTGGAGAGCGTTCGGAACTTGTCCACCATACTACTCCAAGGTGAGTTGGTGAATACACGGTTTTTCTCACGATGCTGTATATCAACACCGGTCACAGGATGAAATTATATACATGAATTATGCACATGAAAATTCAGTGGTGCTTGATTTGAGCCCGCAATCCACTGTTAATATTCATGTGTCAATAAGTCATCTCGGCTTTTGGAAAGATCGGATAACACAATTATACCATAATGTTTATAACTAATTTGAAAAACTATATTAATAATATTAATCGAGCAAACATAATGGTGGTAAGCTTAAATCAAATTTATGAAGCTCATGAATTGAAATGTATAAATTATAAAGCGTATGTAAATGTAATTATACGTATATTGTGTAAGGTGTGATTAACAATACAGTGTTTTTAATACGAGTAATTAACATACACATATATTACAAAGTTAAGAGCTAAATATAAAGTCAACATTAAACAAATGCTTCCCTTCAGTTAGCTTAATCTAAAATGCGAACAAAATAATACCTTGGTCACTCGCCGCATCTCATTTCATAGAGATCAGGTGGCGAAGGGAGCATTGTAGCGGCTAATCCGTAAAATCTGCTGCAAGTGACGCTTGACTGTACCATAGGGGATCGCATGAGGCACCCTCGACCCCGTGACTTATGATACACCCAAGTAAGATTACACACGTTTTGATCTCGCACCTGTCGCTCCCCGACGCGGCGCAGCTTTTAATATTACACATCAAGAGATAACGGATCATACAATAAAGGATGTCTCAAATGTTACATTTGCATAAAGATAAAAGTACTTAACTGTCTTTATATCCCGCTTTTTAGTTGTTATGTTTTGTTTTGAATTAAAATTTATAGCACATACGAATGATGGAGCGGACATGTTCTTTCATATACAGTTAGTCACCCACTGTTTCGAATAGCTTTTTATTGCTCGCCGCGCTAGTGCGCCTACGAGCGAGAAACGGGAGACCGCAACTTATGTCTATAATTCAATTACAAAAACCCACGATACATAACTTTACAGTCACAATCACACTCTCTACGTTAATGATAACGATGTTTGTGTAACGAGCCTCGGAAGCCGGCAATAAAGGCAACCGACATCATTACCACGCCAGCAAACACAAATTGACAAGCAATATTTCAAACTCGATGATTATCATATCGGGCGGCGAATACCATAAAATTAAATCGCTAGGGTTGAGTTCAGTGAATGGAACAATTACTCGGTTAGAGTGCATGTGTCGGTGTCGCGACAATGACTTCATTAGTGGCAAATTGCGTGGTGTGCGAACAGCCTTATGATGTATGGTGCTTCACTATTGTAATGCGTTTTGTAATATTGTCACATCAAATGTTTTATTGTTTTTTTTTAATTGTAACGCACAATAAAATTTATATAAGATAATCCACGCTAATTAAAGTCATCCGAAATTAGACTAATAAAAAATTCAAATATGAAATAAAACAATTATGTGTGGTGTGCGGCTGTGGATTATAATATTCCTTTTTTTAATTACTGTGTACTATAATGACAAGCTCTAATTTGAAAACTTTACTGCAAATTTAAATAGTTATAAAGTTAAAATTTGATGTGCACATTTTACGGTTGATTGGAGATAATGATCCAGTCAGAGCTTGGCATATGTCAGTGATCATCCCCTGGCGCTCTTTGCCAATTAGAGAGGCGCTTGTGAGGGGCACGAGGGGCGATCGTTCAACCGAGAATATTGGTAATGATTTATTTATTTTGGTAATTAAATCACCCGTAATCATATAAATTAAATGGAATACATAAAATGCATCGTTCTGCGTAAATTATTGTACCGCATAGCCTAAATAAAATACAAGGAAACTGCAAATTTGGAAAGAACCCTTATATTTTGTAATGTAGAGGCGTAAAAAACTCTAAGAAAGTTTCGTGCCGAAAGCGTTGCACCCCCTCAATCCTATACTTTACTCGATCAACTTAATGTAGCTTTCTTCGACTCAATTATACCAAATATTATCACTGTACATATTTTTAATCTAAAACAAATGCAACGCGTACAGAACATACAAATACAAGTTACATCAAATTCGCTCGATTGAACCGTTCAAGAAGTCACAAACAGCGTGCGCTTCTTAGCACTAACGCTTCTAGCTTTTTGAATTTAACAAGTTTTAACTCTTATAGGTCTTGGTCTTTTCACAAAATTTAATTGAATTTCATATTGCTTATTTCACTAGATTCTATGAACGTCAATTGTCATCTTAACCGTCAAAGTCATCTGATCAACGTATTTAAAGATTGTTTTTCTTTATAGTCAAATAAATACTTATGTTTTTGATATAATGCCGATTTCAGCTACGGCAGTCTCACGAAAGAGCACCCTCTGTTCCCTAACTCTTATATTCCGATGAGACGGCAATTCGACACAATCGGAAAGAGTTCAGGTGCAGGACCAACGGTTTTACGTGCTTTCCGAGACACGGGAGAACACACACTTCCAACTTCCAGACTCCGGGCTGCTACTGAGAATTTTCGACAGAAAAACTCATTAACTTTTTATTGGCCCGACCTGGGATTTGAACCCAAGAACTCCGGGTCTGCGGCCTTACATGCAGCCACAAGACCAACGAGGCAATATATGTATGTAGGTACCGGTTATCCCTCTAAAGTAAACACGTTTCGTTTGGCTCGTTTTGAAGCGTATTTGGCGACATTTTTTGCCTATTTTACTTTAAATCTGTCCTGAAATCAAAAGCAAAACGTTCCTCTTTATAATATTTGCATGATACGAAATTTAAATATAATTATTACTGCTAATTAATTTTAAGAGATTGCATTTTATTCAGGAAGTATTGCTATTAATATGGTAATTAGAATATTATATTATTTTCTCGTACTGTTTTTATATGTAAACATTAAAGACTTAATTAAATACATACAGATTAAAATTAAAAATAATTACTGTACAAATTATAATCGCACGGAATAGTAACATAGTGATGTATGTACGTTTTAATTTTTTAAATTACTTTAAAACAATTCTATATTAAACTTTTACGCTTTTTTTCATACATTATATGTATAATCTTTTATTTAAGTTTCATCGTAGAAATTCTTCTTTAAAGCAATCATCCCATTCTGCTGCTGCTGCATACAGGATAATTGCTATGTACATTAATTAATCGAATTAAATGAAAGATTTAAACGTAGTTTATTGTAAAAAATTGCCCATTCAATTCAACTTGCTATTCTAAGCATTCCTACCATAGGACAGAACAATCGGATCTACTTTTTTAACTCAGATCAAGCATGATCGTCAATTTTTATGAATGTAAACCTTATTATTAATTTCCTCTCTGGAATTAGACGCGGTACAACCTAATTGAAACCATTTACATAACAGGTTTCGCAACATCAACCCATACTGGAATGATATATAAATCACGATTATTATGTTGTATTGTTGTTTAAATACACAGATGATAATCTTAATTTCTCTTTATTATTTTACTAATATGTATGTATAATGTCGTTGCGCTAACATCTGTTGTGACGATTAAACATTAACCAATAGGAATAAACATTGTAAAGCGGTAATTTCACAAATCTTTATACTATTTTATCGACTGTCAAATTGATGGTAAAAGGTTATAAAGTTTATAGTCAGGCCTATTCTTGTGTGTAGGTATATTAATGGTGTGTCGTTATCATTCGGTTTGAAAACGACAATGAATATAACGATTGCCATTACCTCCTGGGAAACCTGAGTCTATAATATTTAAACTAAAGTGAAAAATCAAAAATTATCTCAAACTCGCCATCGGAACTATTTTTAAACCAGCAAGTAATCTCTAATCACTTCCACTTAAATATTTTAAGCTAGCTATCGTCCAATTTTCCCTCTTTTAAGTGATACACGGTGTACAAATTGTCACCGTTAATTTAACTCGGTGGTAGAGCTTTGTGCAAGCTCGTCTGGGTAGGTACCATCCACTCATACATCGTAGATATTCTACTGCAAAACAGTAGTACTTTCGTACATCGTAATCCGGTTTGAAGGTTGAGTGAGCCAGTGTAATTACAGGCACAAAGGACATTACATCTTAGTTCCCAAGGTTGGTGGCCCATTGAAGATGTAAGCGATGGTTAACATCTCTTACAATGCCATTGTCTATGGGCGTTGGTTACCACTTACCATCAGGTGACCCATTTGCTCGTCCGCCTAACTATGCAATAAAAAAAATATATATCAACGGTTCGCTATCCGTTATACTATAGATACAATTATTATATTGAAAATTAAAACAATAATACAGTTATCCTGTGAATAATAATCAAAGAGCCGCACGTTGATTGTTGATACATAAGTATTTGTGTATATTGTGTATCAAAACAATACAACAGTACAAAAGAAAAATAAAAATCAAACAATGTTCTCAAATTTTAACAATCCGTAAATACATCAACCCCAGCTTGAATATTTTAATGTCGACTAAACACTTGCAACGATGCTGTGGACTAAGTTACGTACTTAAGCGAATAACATATAATAAAGTACAATTGTGACCTGTCGACGATTCAACACAATACGTCAATACTATGAGCGATATAAATATTTTAATCTAATAATGAAGAATTATTAAGAGCATCCTTCAACACATATTTTGTGTTGTCAACATATACTGTCTACACAATATCCTGGATTACTGTAATCGTAAATAACCATATAAAAACCATAAAAAAATGTATATAAGAGTTAATTATTGTTAATGAATTTCTAAAATATATTGCAAACACGTGAATTGACAACTGTATCATATCGTGTGCAATCGCACACGTAACATAATTTAAAGGCAATTAAATAAATAGTTACTATATTTATTGTTGAAATAAACTTCATAGCTTTCATAGCTCTTAAATGCTTTGACTTGCACCGTTAGCTTTGGACAAATAAAGCAAAGAAGATTTGAAAAAGTATAAACCAAGGGGTGGAAACAATTAGTTCTATTTGAACGTAGTAAGTTAGCAAATATTATAAAATATGAACAATTTCACGGTCCTACTGGTGTTGATAATCATTGGGGATGGACTTTTTTATTTGTATGACTTTTGATATAATATTTTTGCTGTCCCTCTTTTTTAATGTAATTTATTTATTTTTTTCAAAAATTGTAGTTAATTTATTATTCGCATAAATAATTACAGAAAAACTATACGCTGATAATATTTGCTTATAAAACTATAACTATAGGTTTTGAATGCGTAAATAAATAAATTACAAATGTAATACTTGACTTAAAATCATTATAAATGACACTTTTGTTTATTGTTTTCGATAAACTATGTAAAAAATTGAGATAGCGCCTTCGACACCTGCCCATTGTCTCTATGAAAGGTGTTATCTTGACCTAAGACATCTTTATCATATTCCATGTGAATGAATTTCGAAGCGAACTGTCATCATCACTTATAACACTTATAAACCTTTTTTTAGATGCCTAAGAACCGATAATTCCGGAGCTTAGTAACAAAATGTCCATTCGTTTATCTATCTTGGAATAAAGTACACTAGTGTACAAGATTACAATCAACACTTATCTACATACAAACAATGGACTTAATGTATATCATTATAAAATTCAAAGTTAAACAAACTTTAGAAGTTTTCCTGTAACTTTGGTAATTTATGGATATGTATATATTTTTTTTAGTTGAATAGGACAAACTCCTGTATAGAATGGTACCTATATAACTGCTGTTCGACAGAATAAACGCAGCGTGGTCTCGGCGGCCCCGTGTACCGTGCGGTCGGGTCGCCCGCGCACCCGCGTGCACTAATGACTACGCACGGCCGACGCACGCGCCGAGTCACGCGCCTCTCTTCATTACTAACCTCTTTGCCAACTTTATTATTTTTCGCCACGTGTCTATTATAGCGGTTTTTACTATTTTTTGTCCATAAACTCCTTTTGGGCCATGTAATCGGATCCCATTGCAAATAGGGGCGGATTATCAAAGGCCTAATAGAATAGACGCGATCGTGAGTGATATGTGATTCGATCAACATAAACAAGCTATTTAGCAGGGCTTGAGAGGTTAATGGTAGTATTGGTCAAATGATAATCTACGTGCACTTAATGTGGGATTCACGATGTACACTCATGTCGCTAAATGATGTATTTTTTCGATTTATGAATTATATATAATATATATCTTAATATAATAATAAACAAAAATTTCAACCTTGTAATGTCTGTCTGTCTGTCGTGTTATACACACGTACCTTTATTGATCAATTTGAACTGCTATTAAAGTATTATTTAGTGATAAGCTCATATAAAATAATATTTCGATCTCATTCGAGACGATGTTAAAAATTATCGATTTGCGTGGCCGCGCGGAAAGATAACGAAGCGAAGCGATTGCAACAACAGATATTCACCAACACAAACTAAGCTTCGAAACGTAACAATAGAAAGATCACGATAACATAAAAACAATTATACCGAAGAAAAGTGTTAATGTAAGTACATTTTTAATTAATTATCATGGCAACTCGAACAAATTATTTATAAGAGGACGTACGTTGCTTTTAGAGATGGATGTGAGCCACAGTGGGGGTCCTTCATCGGATGAAGTTTCGCAGTCCCTCCGGAAGGCACACGCTCATTAGAAAGGCCTGTCGGCTTTCCAACATTCACTATTGCGAAAGAACGTGCGCTAGAGCATTTTATACGGTTGAAATTGAGTATTATTTGTAAGGGCGCGTGTCTAACGCGTGACCTATTCTATGCTCAGTTGTTTTTGTGATTTAAAATGTTTATTCGGCGAACATTTCTACTATTTTAGCAGTTAACTCCCGAGATTTTGTAAGTGTTTAGTATTTGTTATACAACTAATTAGTTGATGATACATACAATGTATTTTTCTCACTAAATCTCTTAGTAATAACACAGCCTATTATTTATCGATGCTAGTGTAATCGAGTGGGAGGGAAATAAAGCTACTTTTCCTACTGTTACAGTAAGCTTTATTTAGATATACATTTACTCAAATGCAAATGTTTACCTACCAGAAATACTATTGAAAATATCACGTTTTTTATAGTTAATTTGGTTATACATATCTCACGATGCGTATGCTAGTCACTGACGAATGTACGTAAATGAATTAAATTACTAAAAAAAATCGTATAGTTATTAGTATCTATTTGACCACACACAGAAAATTCTAGCTTATTCGATTCGAAATGAGAGAAAAATATTCGATATCTGTAAGTTTAAAATAAAAAATCAAAGAATATTATCATTTAATTAAAATATGCGGAGCACGTGCATATGGTTTTAAATGCAAACGAATTCGGTAACAAAATTAGATTATTTCTGCTCACTGAACGAGGTAGTGGGGGAACGATTTGATTTACACTTCAAGTAGACCAGGTGTTTAATTTCAACTTCTATAAAGGTACATACATATACATAAACGGATGTTGGTATAACTGTTTTTTTATTAATATACTTCTACAGCGTTTGACCGGTTACCAACTATGAAAGTTATAAAATATATATATATATTTACATGGATATGGTGCAGTTAAATCGATTGCAATGACAATTTATAGGTACCGATTATATATAATATTATTATATATTAGTATTTACCGGTACAGTTATATATGTATGTATACACTGGCAGAACAATGTCAGCTTGAGTTATGCTAGTAATATATATATACTAATCGCCTTATTCATAAACTTTATTTAAATGGTGATTAGTTAAACAATATTTTGTCTTCTTCTTTCGTATGTCAAATCAATAATGACAGAAAGAGACAAATCAGTATTTAGCTAAACAGTAACTAAGCAACGTTTATGAATAAGGCCGTAAGTTGGTAGGACATGATGTCTATTATTGTGTTTCATACGACTTTAAGTCTGTTAAGTAAGATTCAATATTATTATATAATGGTGCAGTATTACTTTCTGTCACCGTATATAATGTTTAAGAGTTAGACTGTTGAAAGCGAACATGTTAATATATGAATATGTCATTTAAGGTCATCATATGTAAGAAGTTATTGACATTATAACTCAATCACAACAAAACAAAAAAAGCACTAAATAAGACTTGAAGGTGTTTCTTTTAAACATATCAAATATTAAGAAACTAAATAGAAGCGATATTTTAATTGAATTATGACTATGATTTATGATTTATGAATATTTACAAATAGCTCGCGTTTGTTCCAGTGACCTCACCCACGCAAACTACACGGGGATAAAATAATACAATGAGGCGTACTAATAATACCTTCTATTGCTAAAACTACACTGCTTTTTCCCAAGAATGCTTGTTCTTTTGTTCCTTTAGTAGAGGGAAATTTACGTGAGTTTTGGCGTGTTTTTTTTTACCCTAACAATGAGTCTATAGAGAGATGCCACGTGTCGGAAATGTGAACCCATGATTTAAATATCCAAAGCAAAATAAATCGTACGATATTGTAATAGCGTTTAAATTTTCTTGACAAATTAAATGATGTCGTGAAGCGATATCGTAATTACTCAAAGCACATTTTTAATATAGATAAATAAGGTCAAAATTTTAAATTCTGTTTAATTTCATATTAAACTAATTCATTTACAAGATACCTACGATAGATTAATGATCTATAAAATTAATCAGCCTTCAATAAGATATATATGTTAATTTGAAAATAAAGAGAAAGCTTATATGTTGGCATCTTATCTCCGGAACCACCGAATTAGGAAATTTCTATAAATAGGCACTGCTTAACATAAGCTTGGGCTTTTGAATATCCTCACGCCTAAAATACAGACCACTACAAATGTTTCAATATTTTGATTTAATATTATAGTTTCCATCGGCGGCTTTGCTTGCGTGTATGGAGATGTTAGGTATCCTGCCCTGATGTCCTTTTTCTGTACCCCGAAGACGCTTCTGATGTACACGTTAACATTTTCATGAAGATCGGTTGAGTAGTTAAGACGTTAAAGCGTAACAAACAAACAAAATCACTTTCGAATTCATAATATTATAATAGTAAGATACCACCTGATATAAATAAACTATTTAAATTTATAATCTATACCAATATCATAAAAGAAAATATCATAAGCACTATCTTTCTGTCTCTTTGTATGTTACGCTCTCACGGTTAAACCTGAACCGATCCTGTAGGTAAATCCTGAACCAAACTTTTTTATTTATCTTTCTTCATGCAGGTCTTGTACTATGGAAACCAAACAACTGATATACTTACATATACTACTTTTCTTTTGTAAATACATACTTATATAGATAATTACACCCAGACTCAGGATAAACAGACATGTTCATGCACACAAATGTCTGTCCTGGGTGGAAATCGAATACACGACCTGTGGCGTGAAAGGCAAGTATCTTACTAACCACGCCGACCGCCTCGTCAAATTTTGTTGAAATTTGCTATGAAACGACCTTGAATCTCGAGGAAGGACGGCCATTATACCTGACAAACACGTGGGCGAAAAGTAGTTCAAAATAAATCTTAAATGAATATCCCAAAAATGTTATCACGTAATATAGTACTTAATACTAATATTTATTTAATATATACCAGCACATGAATGACCCGCTGCTAGACTAAGGTCTCTTCTCTTCTTGGGTAGAAGACAAGAACCCGCAGTACTTGGTAAAAATACACGTATCCTGACCTAACCTAACCTAACCTAACCACTGAGCCACTCGCCTCTCAGTATTAATTATTTATTTCCTTACAATTCTATTCATCGCAACAAAATATGTCGTAACTAATCATAACCAAATAAATTTCAACCTAGAAACAATTAGCTAAGTATCATGTTATGTCTTGTTATACAACGAATGTGTGTCATATATTCAATCTTTTTCATACTTAACCTATCTCATATATCAACAAATGTTTTGAATTACAACTTTAATATACATTTTCTAGATATATTTTTACATTTAATTACGACAGTTATAGCTCATCGTATTTACGGAATAAATTAAAGACATTCTTTTTTTCATTAATATATTTTTATATTTGAATAAATCAACCACTCCAAACAATATTGGGAACAGCTCAAAATTTTTTTTTTATCTCAAAACATTATTTCCTAAGACGTTGACAACATAAGCCAGTGCGTCCAAGCATAGAGTTGAAGAAAAAAAATAACTAATACGAAAGTGACAAAAACCCATGTTCGACTTGACAGGGTTGACAACGTCATCGCACGATCACGTCGGCGTTCGATCAATTATGTTTGATTCATTGAGTTCACCTGACAGAAGGTATCGGCGTCTCTCGTCGCCTCCAAAATATTGTGATTTAGATTTTATCTGTTTATCCAAATTATTATTACCTAGTCTTGCTTATACTTACCTATACATTTATCAACTTTATAAAAGAGTAAAAATAATATTAATTCAATTTCTTAGACCACAACAAACAGGATGTCTAATTATATAACATCGTAAGCTGTTTTTATTGTTGTTGCTAAAATTTTAACTAAAATCTTACGGAACTCTATTACATACATACAAAGTTAGAATAAATAATGGTGAACATACATAACTCGCTTAGTTATAATCATAGAATTAAATTAAAGTAAAACTAATTATTGTCTTGATTTAATTAGTTTCTGAGATCCGAGATCAACTAAACTGTATTATCAAAAAATAGCTCTAAATTTTACATACACATATGATAACATTAAGTTAATGATATTTATTTATGTCAGAACGTAATTATAAATTAATACAGTCGGAATAATATGTGTACATTTTTTCCATACATTTGCATAATTAATAAGCGATTCACTGACCACGCCGGTCGTTGGTAAACCACAGTATCCGAGCCGTCGAAAATATCATAACATCGAAATTAAACTATTTTTACTATCAGAATATTTAATATTGTTTATCTTTTGTCTTGCATTAATAATTAAAATATAAATCATAAATTATTTCCATCATGAATTAGTAAAACGAAATGAAAAATACATTATCTATTCGTTGCGTTTTGCGTTAAGAATTGCGGTTTTAATTAAAACCGTATTAATGTATCGTCATATATTATAAAAACGAATAATTGCATTTACATAATAATGTAGTTTCCTATTGTTTTTTTTAACCATCTGATGGTAAGTGATCACCACTACCTACAGACATTAGCACTACAAGAAATATTAACTATCACATCGATAATGCGCCACCAATCATACTAAGATGTATCTAGAGCCTATAGTTATACTGGCCTACTCACCGTTCAAACTGGAACACAACAATACCAAGTTCTGCTGTTTTGCGGTAGAATATCTGATGAGTTGGTGTTGCCTAACCAGACGAGCTTGCACAAAGCCCTACCATCAAGTAAAGTGGTTATAGACATGTTAAGAAACATACAAGCTACGATATAAGTTAAAAAAAGTAACTATAATAAAATCATATACGTAACTTAATTCAACAATTTCAACAATAAACTTTTAATACCTAAAATACTCACTTTTACTTACGTAACAATTATATACATGAACACAATTATATACGTAATATTAATGCTATAAGTTTTATAGTAAACTATTTAAAACTAACGACAATCACTTGATCTTGTAATAGTATATTTTATCAATAAATGTCTTCTAGTCATAAGATATTATATCGTAGTCCTATTGTTAAATAGGCAGAAACAACAAATATTATTTAAAAAGAAAAATTCAACTAAATATTACATGGAAAACGTGAAATAATATAAATAGCATGGTAAAGTTTTGAGGACAATTCGCAGTCTTTGTGCTAACCTTGACAAGACCGGAAATATCGAAGGCGTAAAAATAATTCATTCATGAATTAATCAAATAATAACGGCATTAATGAACGCAACATTTAAGAAAAAAATTAATATCTTATTTATTCATTAATATATTTTTTTTAAGCATTTAATTTTTCTAAATATGCATTTTGTAATTAGGAAGCTAAATCTCTACTCGTTTAAAATTATTTTGTCTATTAAATGCGTATGCACTTGTTGTTAGTCTTGAGCGTTTTAATATTAGTACTGTTCGGCTGGTGATCGAGAATCGTATAAATAATCATTATTGAAAAACACGTATCAATTTGCATGTTTCCAATTATTGCTTTAATCGATACTTATTTTACACTAAGCCTCGTCACACGTTTATTTACACTAAAAACCTCGTTAAAAAGCTGCAAAGTGAAGAATGAAAAAAAAACAGTATGCAAACGAAGAGGGGGAAGACTGTATTGCCTATGCCTCTTTATATATAGATAAATAAAGACAGACCAAAATTTCAACGGATAACAGTAAACGTTAGAAGTGCTTGTGCATTTAAAGTAAATCTACAAACCGTTTGAAGATATAAATTTAACTGAATATGTTGCACTTCTCTTGTTATCTTATTTGTTATTTGCAATTCTCTGTAGATTAATAACGTCCCGTCTTTAACTAAACAATTTCACACTAAAACTTGGCTTTACTAGTTGTAAATTATACGAATCTAATAAATCTAGACTAATTAACTAAATCTAGGAATCTTTAAGGTTAAGTTACGTCAGTCATCTTTCTCTCCCTACTGGTATAGTTTTTGTGCCGGTCATGGACCATTTGCGGCCCGGATGCGGTAACTTTAGATGTACCGGCCTATTTCTGTACATGTTTTTGCCGGCGCTCAAATTCTCTGCTTGTGCAGCTACTGTTTCGATTAACATAACCATATAATACTTTCTGTAGGTGTAATTATATAACTACTTGTTTTATGCACTACATAAACAATAAAAAATATTACACAAATTAAATAAATGTTATAATGTAAAAAGTTTCATTCATTTATATATTTTAATCATAACGGTGACAGGAAAAAACAACCATGTCAATCTCTAAATTGTCAAAATATTTTTATAGAAATTAATGAACAAAAATAAATCTATTAAATAATTATATAGTCGTATAAACTTTACCTGCCAACTGTACTTCAAATCATTTGACACAGCCAAATGTGGCTTGAACGCCCCAATATTTAAACTGCACGGTACATTGCACACACGCATGATTTATAAGATCCTACTCATACATAAAAACCAAAGAATATCGTTGTGGTTTGATCTGAGTATTTAATTTATTTCACTAGTTATCTTATTCATTTAATTATAACTTCATGGTTTTGTTACTTAAATAAAAGAAGTACATGTACCTTTTTTTAATAATTAATGCATTGCTTTCAATATACAAATAAAAATTAAAAATAACCTTTTTTTAATAGGAAGGCGGACGAGCAAATGAGCCACCTGATAGTAAGTGGTTACCAATGCCCATAGACTTTGGCATTGTAAGAAACGTTAATCATTGCTTACATCGCCAATGCGCCATCAACTTTGAGAACTGAAATGTTATGTTCCTTGTGCCTATAATTACACTGGCTCACTCACCCTTCAAACCGGAACACAACAATACCAAGTACTGCAATTAATATCTGATGAGTTGGTGTTGCCTAACCAGACGAGCTTGCACAAAGCCCTACCACCAGTATTGTACAAATTGTGACAGCGTGGAATAGTGGCAAAAATTCTAGCAAAATTTCTCCTTTGAATCGCAATTCCGATCCTCTGGGCGAAAATGACTAACCTATTGTCAACAGTAGAGGCAATAAGACAAGGTGTTATATTTTAAATTAAAGTTTTTACACTATTATTCCAAAAAGTCATTAGTTGTGCCAATATATGTACTTATATCAATATAACAGTAGTGTGTAAGGACAGCATTGTAATGTAACATAAAAGATTTGTCAACTGATCAATCGAATCGAGTGATACACAAACGAATGTTTACGAACTTAAAAAAAATTTAAACAGGCACATGTAGCGCAGCAGTCGAAGCTCAATAGACGGTCTAGTCACTGTAATGTATCCTCACCATCGATATCCTAATGGTTACAATACAAGCGAATGCTCTTAGTAAAAACCTCCCATAAGGTAATAAGCCATAATTGACTTGAACTCTTATAAGGTTTTTAATATGCTACCACTGTGTTTACTGTGTTGTGCTAGTGGCTTACGTATAATTGTGCAGATTCCGAGGGCATACGTTCAAAGCCTCGGCAAGCCAATCAAAAATGTAATTTGATGAATATGATTTACATTCCCGTCGAATTAAGAGAGTACATTTGTGTTAGCGTACAAACTTATGCACTATAATACATGTGTCCTTCGAAGACTCATTCGGATATCATCATCACTGCTCTTTATATTTAGAATAAAAAAAAAATCTTATAATATTTGAAAATATTATAAGATTTTTTTTTCCAAACACACCTAACAAGTCTCATACCTTTCGCAGCTTTTAGTGCTCACTGTTTAAGATCAATAGAACGTCCATCATAGTTTTGTTTACTGTTAAAAATAATTTACCTTGTTTATAATTTCGAAGTAATTATAAATTAAGATATTACACAATCGAACAAAAAACAGAAACACAGAGTAGGTATATCTTATTCTATTGTTTTTTAAAACAATAACTTCCTAAAACATATAATAAAAGACAATTTCTTAATTTTAATATAAACTGATAATAATTTAATACTTATTAATCTTTTACAATGTTTAATTATCGATATCTGGTAACACTTTTACATAGTGTGGGCGCTGTTATATATAATACATAGTATATATCATATATTCCATGACACACGGGGCCGGATTATCCATAAGGCGGATTAGGCAACTGCCTAGAGGCCCCGCATCGACTAGGGGCCCCCGTTCACGCACCAAGAAAAAGAAACGTTTAATTGAACGATTTTTTTTTTTAAAATTTGTATGCTTCCTCATTACTATTCCTTTTTTTCGATGCATGTTGTCAGTTGAAATACTTCATATGTAGTAGAACTAAAAATAGCCATGGAACTAATAGTAATTAAATTTTTAATAGAAAAAAATATATTTAAAAAAAGTAAGAAAAAGGTAAAGGAAAGGGGCCCCGAAAATTGCATTGTCTAGGGGCCCTTATAGGGTTAATCCGGCCCTGATGACACACAAGCGATGCTAACGTCATCGTTAGCGCAACATAATGAAACAACCAAAATATCTCGCCATCAAGCATTTACTTTTAATTTTAAAAAACCAACTTATTTAATAACTAATATAAATAACGAATATTTCTTAAGTCAATTTATCTTCGGAAAATATGAAGTCAACTGAGCATTACTGATTTGTGTGTTTTCTAAGAAATACTGACCCAGTTAGTTGTAACGAACTCGGGAGCGCGTTGAATTCAATTAATTGCGTTAACGCTATCAAATAAACTGTTAAAATACAAAATCGCGTATTTATATTCATTTTATAGACAATTCATATAAATTTGTACGCGAATACTGTTTTTAAATGTACATAGTTTGAGAACAATAACACTGAATGCAATTATTTTTAACGAAATTAAAATGTCACAATTCTGCATAAATAATAACGTACAGCTTTTAAGATAGAAGGAATGTTAATGAATCTCCCCGAACATCGGCCACTATATTTTTTCTTTACAAATATTATATCGTGTAAAATTTGCATTGGTTTGACTAAAAAACAGAAATCAATCACATTTCCATTTTCGAAGTAATCACCACTAAGGTATTTCCTCTCGAAGTAAATAGGAACTTGCCAACACAAATCGATGAAGCACTTTTGTTCGATTCGAAGAATTATTTACATAAATAAAGCAAAAGTCTGCGCCAAACTTAAACCGAAAAGTTGTCTTCCCGTTAAACGACACTATATATCCATCCCTTTTATTCTTGTACTATCAATATATGTTGCATCTCTTTTACCCATGAATGGTGACTACCGGATTGCAGACGTACAAGATCGGGGACCAGTTTTTGCGCACCAACCACATCAAAGACATGCCCTCAAACAGAAATTTGTGAAGATGGAGTCACCGTCGAAGAAATAAATATGTAGAAAGTAGTGCTTATATGAGCGATTCCAAAAGAAAGGTATGATGTATCATTAAAAAAAATATATTTCATAATCGTACGAACTCCGTATTAAGAAATATAATCGCTTTCAATTTTTACTTGTTCATTCAACATGTAGATATATTTATTAAAAGCAATATTCAGTCGTACTGTCTATCAACGTGCACCTTAAACCATACGACAAAGAGTCTTGTAATTAGGAGGTAACCTTAGTTTTGTAATGTAAAAAAGTATTTAGAAAAAAGTACATAAAAAATACGGGTCTGAGCAATAAAGCATCTTTATTTTTAAGGTACGAAAGTAAATAAATATGATCGTATTTTTCGTTTTTGGCATAGGTAAGACAAACGCACCACGCTGGAAACGAAACAATATAATTTTATAATAATTAAGCTAAGCTGTTAACGACAGCGCTTGTAGTATCATATAAATAAAGTATCTGACTGAGACATTATATATGTCAAAGTGATATTATAAACATCCTTAAGTTCGAATTAAAGTAAGTATTATAATATAGTATAGTAAGTAGTTTCTGTGTCTGACATTGCAAATTGCGATCTGTCAAATTTCTTACAGTTTTCGAGAAGCATTTTCTTAAAAAAATATAATTTCGAAAATTAAATTAAGTGGTGATCGCATGACCGAACATGGTTGGAGACGAAATTCATTTCACGCAATCATCAGCCAAAAATGGTTGTTGCTTCGCTTACCTCACCTTCGCTTACCTCTTTGCATCCCTCCCCACTTTATATCCATCCCGCCGCTCATGAGCTGTACTGGTTTTATAGATTTTTTTAAATAAACAACGAACTTATTAATAATAAAGTTATAGAAAAATAATGAAACTATTTTATTATTCTTTTTTAACAGGATTTAATAAATTATAACTTTATCAATGTTTGACATATAAAACAAGTTAACGTTTTTAATTTAAAAAACAAATTTCAACACTTCGCTCAAGTTAAAATAGGTACTGGCAATATCACCTCAATTCCACATAACTGAAACTATAAACACGGCCGTTTTTTTAATCGCCATGACAGTGTCAACAGCAACGAGTCACAATATTAAGTTAGACAGTACTGAATTTTGTGGCTACTCCTTCACGTGCCTCAGTAAGGCGTAGTATAGATCTTCGTCGTAGTGATAAAGCCAGGTATTTTCGTATAAGGAATCCAATGGGACCACCCAAAGGCCCAGCTGCCGACCCGCCTTATTTATTGTTTTAATTAAAACAACATAACTCAAGTTCCTCCATTGGACGCGCCTATGTGACAGCTCGTAATTCTAAAGTTTAGCTTCTGAATGCGATCCTTAAATTAAACGACGCGTGCAACTTGCACGGGGGCCTGTTCCTCCTTTATCTATAAGAAAGAACTAAATATGACTTGTAAAGTAAAAAAAATTACTACATATTTGATATATTTGTCTCAATCACCGCCTTTATACAATGAAGTATTAGATTATTAAAATAAACATGCTGAAAATAACCTCTTCATATTTTTATTCTATATCCTAATATGCTCATTTTAATAAATTTAGCAGTATATTAAATAAAAATGAAAAAAGATAATTTATACTTTTATATAATATTATTAAGAATTTATGTTAGTATTAATATTTCATCATAAGAAAATACGAGCTCCGACGAAGCCTAAAATAATTATCTTTCTCAAGCGTTATTATAGTGAAATACATATTAATTATTTTAATTTGATTATTTTTATCGACTGTAATAAAATGATTAATTATATACGAAAAAAATAAAAAAAACTGTTACATAAAAAAATATATATTAACTGAAATTAATTAATTAATATTCTTACGAATGTATAATTGTATATATTTAGTATAATAAGATCAAATATGATTATAAGATTTCAGTTATATAGAAACATTAAAAAATACAGTGTAAACTAGCGAACTTCTATTTAACGAAACACTCCTTAAAACGTAGAAATTGCTAAGGTTTGTTCGGTTTACATTGTTACTCTTGTATTGAGACACTCTTTATAGCGTTGCAACCACTCTCAATATCGAAACAATACAGCGTTATATAGACCTCAATAAACATTAATTTCGCTGACTTTTAAACGCAATACTGATACTAAAATATTTCGTACTTACCATGAAATTCTTAGAAATGCGTCCATTTGTTTGTTGTTATTGCTTAGCACGTGTTTACCACTATACTTCCTACTGTCGTCTTATTGCTATGGATTACCTTTACGTTATTCTTAGTTGCTTCCAAATTTTCGAGCTGGAAACATGGCGAGTAAAAGAAAGACTTTGATAATTGACGAAATTTTTTTTTTCACTTAATTAACTCAAAGTTAAAACGTACTTATTCGTAAAAATTTATTGTCTTTTTTTTACTCTCCGCTTAACGAAAACTCTTTATAATGCATTAAAATACCCAGTCCCTTCAATTTCGCTATAAAGAGTTTACACTGTAATTATAAATCAGGCTGTATTTTAAAATATGTACACATGGATTGAAAGTATTCAAAAACAAGTTCAAATTATCAACGCATGTGTCTGATCACGGTTAATTAATAAAAGTTAATTAATCCTTGTCAGTAATTTGCAATAGTCGGTAGCCTCGTGTAAGCTGCTGTTGATCCAGCTTAACCGGTAAACCTGTTACCATCATAACATCACAACTTCACTAGAAAATAATTTTTGTATGACATTATATAAAAAACTTTACTTTTACTTTAATATTATATTTCACAAATATCGTACTTTCTACAATTGCTGACAATTAAAAATAAATAATTCGAATAAAGAATTTGCAGTTGATTGTTTTTTAATTCAAATTGAAAATGCATTGTAACTAATATTTCAAACAAATATAAAATAATGTAGGAAATAAACAATATAACGTTTAAGTATGTGTGCTTTACTTAACTAGAAAATAAAGATCCCGAGACTGCTTACGCATCTTCTTCTTCTTCTTGGCGATTTAATTCAGCTCTATTTTAGTAAATGTTTTGATTGGTTAGATTGACCAATTTTGTAATGTGAATTCACTTGAAATCCTAAAAAATTGTAGAGTAGAAAAAAAAACTCCTTCCAAAATTTTATTCCTTATATTGTTCTGTGCAAGAATGATAAAAATACTGTCAAAATATTACACATACGACTAATTATTGTTTAGCTCAATTCTGTGTTATTCTTTGCAATTTTATTAGACGTTTATAATCGGCCCTTGGTCTACAAGGCACTGGTCTAGAGGCCTCACCCAGCCAAAAATAATATAATTTTACACTAACCGCTTCGGAATGGGGCTACAGACTTTAATATTTGAGGCCCCCTTGAATTTGAATATGTTAAAATGCAACAACTTATGAACAATACTGATCTGATCCAGGGACCTTGGATCAGATCAGTATTGTTCATAAGTTGTTAATTTATTCGAAATAAATGTTGCGAATTGATGGACTATGAATTTCACAGTTTCGTAAACTTTAATGAGGTTAATTTCTTAAATATTGAACATGGAACATTGACATGGAATCTTCTCCAGCAGCGAATATGTCAGCAGTGCGACATTAACATGCTTTCACATCGGCTTTTTATAGTTTTTTTGTCGGGTCATTTAAACACAAAAAGTCATAGGCTGGAAATATTTTTATTAACAAATCTTTATAATTTTAGACACATGAATAATTTATCCAGTTTATTGGCTATTGCAAATTCATATTAAGAACTTTCACCTTAAACGATTACAGTTTTGTCTTTACTCTAACAAGCCTATTAATTGGATATAAACAAAAATCCTTCTGATATTTGAAATTTACTGCGTGATCTTGAAATTTAAAAAAAAGATGTATTCGATTGTGATTTCAGTAGGTGCTGTAATTATGTCTTCGTTAAAAATTGAAATAAATATTACTAACGTCACTACTACTTAATTTTCCCTATTTGAGATATATTTTGCATTCGCTATAATCATACGATATTACATGTAAATATTTTAATAAGAAATATTAAGTTTATACAAAGAGGAACTACGAGTGCACGTACTTAGCTCAAATGTAATCATATATTCTTAACTCTAAAACTATTGTTACATTTTACGGAACATTTTTATTAATATTAATAATTTTTTAAATTTTTAAATTTATTAGTAATACCATGAATGTTATTTATATATTTTTTTGTAATAAACTTTGTTTTTAAATCAGTATTGTTTGAAATGAAAATATATTCAGAAAAATGAAAACATTAATTTTTTTATGGTTTCTTAATGGTAATTCGTTTGACAATAGTATGTCTAATAAATTTAACCAGTCACACAATATAAGATGTAGAAACGTTATTAAAGTTGAAATCACAATTTTTCATGCGAAATAATGTATCTATGAAAATTTTATATATAAGTAAACTCTGTACTCATGGAAAAGCCAATTACCGAACATTTTTCAAAAATTCTTATAAGTTATCTATATAACACTAAACTATCTTACTATGGAAATTTTCGTATTCACCTAGTGTACTTTATACTAAACTTACATACTAAATTAAATATAGGAGTCAATAAATAAATAGTATATATTAATTAAAAAATCTTCAATCATATCATTTCAATGAAGTAAAAAAAAAAATTATAACCGCTTCCATTTTAGAAGCGAGTTAAAAGTAAATCGTATGTTAACAATATAATAAAATTAATTGTCCAGGTTGTAAATGTCTGTTCTGTTTCATAGAGATCGAGACATTACAGGCGTGTAATAACACTTTCAATAATATTCTCGTTAAGCGTTATGGTGTATCTTTTTTTCAGGTTAAAAAAAAACATTAAATCCTCTTTTTGGGCCTACCTCTATATAAATCTTGTTCGTATATTTGCAATCATAATGAGCTTCTCAAATATCATACAAATTTAGTAATTTATGGAAATACAGGAAAATCTCGTTTTCGTTAATAGTGTCTTAGCATGGGGACACTTACGTCCTGTTATTTTACATACCTATTATTAATAACACGTTTAGAGATTACAAAAAATATCGTGACGGCTTCTATTGAAGTCAATAAATTATCTATATTTGATTTGCTACAAACAACGAATAATAACATGTGTTTGATAGATACACTGACTACACTTGATCTTCTTATAGGTATATAAATATTATTGCATATTTTTGTTTATAATCTATCAATTATCTGACTGTGCGTTGAAACTTATATACGACAAAAATAATTCACGGCATGCTGAGCTTTTTTTTAAACAATTATCATTGTCAATTTAGAAAAGCAACAATGACCAATAGCTATAACAGGTCCTGAATTTATTTTGATATAGAAGCATAATTTTTAAAAATATTAAAAACTTGGCGGGCCTTATTTAGTTTATCACCAAAAATATAATAAATATAAAATCGAACTATTATTGCATTTATTTCATAATTGTATTAAACTTTAACGTTTCTGTTTTTATTTTATACACGCTTTCAATGCCTCAATGTCATGCCATAATTTTTTGTTTTAATTTCCAAAATGGACGGATACGCCGTTTTTTTTTTAACTTCAAAATTCTCTATATAATTATTAATAATTGTTGGAGTAAAAATAATACGTAAACACATATCCGTGATATAGAGCTACGTATTAATATTATGCAAGTTAATTTTTATAACAATTGTATTCATTAAATTTTTTCGATATTCTACAAACATGTACATATTGAATTTCATTTTACACTGGGATCATCATTTTAGCATCACTTTATTGATTACCACCATTATTTTATGTTGTCCTTGGTATTTAAAATTTCCGTAACAGATTACAACGTGATTTATATCACTATTAAGTTCCACAAACTTTCACGGAATTCTCTTGGAGCGCTATTTGAGTGTACACTTTGATTCTTAATGTTCAATTGCAGAGCGCTCATAAAGCGCAAAATTGTGGTTATGGACAATCCATGGAGTTGGGACTCGGAGGGCCGCCCATCACACTGTATGGTGGACTGTGCGGGGGTAGCGACTGTATGGAGCCCATCGGCCCGTGATACATGTCCAACTCCAACGAGCCGTCCGGAGAGCACTTGTCCACCATTTTGTTTTCCTGTTTCGTGACCATGCGTCTCCATTTCGCTCGTGCGTTCTGGAACCATACCTGCGAACAAAAAACTTAAGCTTGATGTCGGAAATGCAAAAAAATGCGAACGCCTTGCAATAAAATGTCGCGAGCGCAACAAAAGTAGTTTCACCTTTTAAAGTAAAGTGACCACGTTGCAGAACAAAATGATGTAAAAACAAGTAACGCTGAGGTCAAAATTTTTAGAAATAACTTAATGTTATGCCATCGAATAATTATAGTTAATTAGCAATTAGCTACTGCATTTAGCAGTCTGATTTTTGGTGTTCTGTGTAAATATAAACCGTTATGATAATACTGGTTACTGTCTGCTTGGTTTAGATGTGATTACTTAGTTTTTATTAAGCTTTCAGTTTTACAGTTTAAATGGAAATATATTTTTATTAGTATTTATTTTCTTAGACTGTAGGTATGTTATTATTATCTGCTCAAAATGTGTAAATTTTTTTATCAGTGATTTCTATTTCTCCGTTTATTGGACATGTTATATTTTTTATTTAATCATTATGACATCTTAAACGTTTATATCAAGATTTTGTAAATCTACATTAATTTGTATGAATTTTTTTCCGGTTTATGTATTATATCAAACAATTATTTCTAGACCTGTGTATATAAACTATAATTTAATTCTTATAAAAATAGCTAAGCATACATAAATAAAATATTTATGTAATTTACCCAATATGTTTCTTACACGACTATTCTTATAAGTTATTTTGAGTTCTTATGTAACTAATTTTCAAGTTAGCTATTTGTAAACTCTTACAATTTTTAGAACTTTAAAACTAGGTTAGGCTGGACAATATCAGAAAAACTTAATTTGAAATTAACTTTATAATGTTGTACAGAATCCGCGCCGCGAGTCTCAGTCGAGTTTTTTTATTCATATCGTATCTATTTGTGACTTTTTTGTAAAGCACGTCTAGGATATACGACTGCGTTTTGCGTTCCAAAGTGTAGATCCAATCTTTAATTAGCATGATTACCCCGCTGAGTTCTCGCCGCCGAGCGTGACGCTCGCCGTCGCTGGCCGACACGCCGCGAGCCGCTGGCCTGCGCCTGCGCAGTGCCATTCTATACAAAACAACGCCAGATCTTTGCAAAGTATATGCTTAACATTCCATCACGATGTTCCCGTCGTAACAATTAAACGCACGCGCTTAAACTGTATTCTAAGAACTTGTGATAATTGTTAGTCATTAGGATATCAATTAAGCTCTTTCATGTAGACATGGAAAGTATTTAACATTTATTACTTAAGTTCTGTGTAAAAGTTTCCTTACTTGTTTTGAATGTATCGTTTGGGTAATCCTGTAACTATTATCAATAATGATTACTAAGTTATATGTATCGAAAACATAATGTGCGAAAGTAATCTATCCTACTACATTTACAGGACGTGCAAATATGATGACCAATAGCGCGCAGTCGTTTTACTGGCCCCGCCCACCGCGTCATGGCCGCTACGAATGTTGTCTAATGCCAAATTTAGATTATCGCTTCTTTCTCAACAACCAATACCAATCAAAACTTATGATATAAACCATACCAAAGTATATATATCTAAGAAAAAACATGATTTTAGCATGTAATTTTTTTACTTAATTAGCGACGGCATTTCCCTCGCGTCAATCAGCCTATTCATAAATTCATCATAACATGAGAAGTAAAACGATAGCGTCTAGAGGCATTCGGATGAGAAATGGGTGAAAAGCGCAGGAGACATGCGCGCGCGCACGATTGATGATGCCACGTCCGCGCATACCCGCCGCTGTCAAACCGAGATAAGACTGAAGCATGGTGGTCCCAAAAATATTTTTTCCTTATGAATGACTCGACTAGTGTCTACTGAACCCATTCAACTTAACGATTTGTTCATACTTATAGTTTCCTCAATATTGTAATTTTCGAAGATTACTTAAACATTTATTGTCTAAGTACAAGTAAATAACAACCTCATTATGAAACATTATTATAATTTACTAAGAAATGTATTATTAATTTAAAAAAAATATCATTTATTATGTAAATTAATATACTAATAATATTATCATATTTTGATAATTTATTACTTCTTATCATTACTTAGATATCCGAAATAATCGCATAATTTATTTGTACGTTTTTAATAGCAAATGTGTTTTTCAAATTAAATATACTCAATTATATTTTATTATAATTGACAACAGTCAACATAAAATAATGAGTGCCGCGTGCTTGGGCGCCGCGTTATTTCAACAACATAGCTATCTATTACACGAGTAAGCCTAATAATGAGAAATATCATGAAAAGAAAAATATTTTCAATTGTGTAAAGAAATATTTTAGATTCTCTCAGCAAATGATAAACACCCAAGGTATGAGCGGTAAGCGGAAATGACCACGCGGTATAAGTATACGAATAAGACTAAAAGAAATATACTATCAAGATCTTCTTCTTCTACTTCTTATAAGAACATAAAAATATTGTATAATACAAAACATACCTTAACATTTATATCCGTATCTATATACGAAAACAAGTCAATTAGATAAGGCTATAGGTATTTAAAAACAACAAAATAAAGAACTGTTTAATTTCGTTATTTACTTTTACACATTACTGACGAATATGCTTGGAAATGTTCAAAACGACACCACAATAAAAAGTTAAATAATTTATTTTTGTCTATAAACAAAGACAGAAATAAGTTTTGTTATAGTGTTTACACTTGGGCCGCAGCTTCGCAATTCTCGTGGTTAGCTCGTTCAAGTTTACACTGACATGCCATCGGACAAGCCATTTGTTATGCCGTCACATAAACTCGTATGACATTTGAAAATAACTTTTCTCATCAAACATTACGTCTCAATTTGCTACAGCATATAGATGTGTGCAAAAACTGTTGTGCCATAACGTGTAATTTTTCAGTGAACATATCGCCTTATGCCTGGTAGCAATTAATGTAATTGCAAAGATATTATTAAGAACGATGCATATAATTGCATTTTATACGAATACTTCTGTAGTAATAAACGCATCGCAATTGATTATTTTAAACAAAGTTTTAAGAACTTATTTACTATTGTTCTATTTATTTACTATAATAAAAAAAAACGTAGAGGTTGGAATAAGATGTAATATAATTACTTCTCGAACAAGATGTGAATCTGGGCCGAGCTTCATCTATGACACTGATAAAGTGCTGTTAGTCGCTATGTGTGTCAATATTAATAAACTTTGTTGTTGCTTAAAACAGCTTTTGTATTTGTTATTGCTAACAAGCTTTTTTTTAATCTGTGATGACCTCACAGTTTATTAACCGGTATTGTTATAATAAATATTGCTTATTGAACTTCCGATAGAAAAATACATATAGGAATAATACTTTAATCTACTTCTAAATCAAAACAACCAAGTTTTATCATTTAAGTTTAACATTATATTTTTTATTATTTTATTGAAATTATTTCTTCTTACAATTCTTATTGCATATTCATTTTGTTCTCATAAAAAATAGTGTTGGTTTTAAAGTTAGTAATTACACTGTGCACTAAAGAGTAATAAATCATAGACAAATGCTAAATTATTATAAATCCAACTAAAAATTATCATTTAAAAACATATTTACATATATTGTACATAAATTTACAGAAATCAAAAGCCTCATTAAATGAACAATTGAGAAATCTCTCAGTGATGTAAATAATTATGGTTTGTTTCCCGGCCAACTGTACCGTAGTATCTGAGTCGTGACCAAATTACTTATTTATATCATGAGATTGATACTAGAAATTCTTTTGTACATTGTGCGCAGCATAAATCATCTAGATATTATGTGTTTCTAGATTATTACCCAACACAAAGTTTTAAAATATTAAACTCGTATTTATACGCAAGTAACACACAAACCTACCTACGTTGTCTACAACACATCGATTATTTTTATTTAAGTACATATTTCTTTTAAAGGTGTAGCTGTAATTGACATTAATAAACACATTTATATAAAAAGCAGTATCAATAAAGCTTAAATAGCATAAGGCTGGAATAAACGTCTAAACAAACACGGCGATCAAAGAGGCTCGAGCATTCCACTAATGTGTAAATAAAAACTGAAGAGATGTGATTAATTGTCGCGTTTTCCTTATATAAATAATATTTAAATAAATTAGAAGGCAGACATAGCACGTCCGCTCGGCGCGAGTACGCGCGACCAAATGACAAATGGATGCCTTTTGAAATCGCGGCGGAAATTATCTGCCCAACCGAGCGTCTCAGGGCGATGCGTTCGTACTAATTACTAGAGCGTTTGATTGTGATCTTTAATCCTCCACATGCGGATAAAAAACTTATCCTTTAGGAAATAAGGCCGCGTTTTCTTTAATTTCTTCTCCTTATTATTGTCACTGAATGTACTTAGAAAGTAAAATTATCTGGCCTAATGTCGAGGTGTGACCATCCGCTTCTAATTGCTGGGGTTGAAACGCCTTCTGAACTTCTCGGGTTATTTGTGGGCCATTAAGAAGCATCTTTATAGTGTTCATGATAAAATTAGAGCAATATAATTTAAAACGTTTTAAATATAGATGATACACATTTTATTTGACTTTTAATTTTGTCAAATTTTATAGATCATATTAATGTAAAAAAAAATTCTTAAAATGAGCAGAACTTATATTTGTCTAAACTTAATAAAGCTTAAAAAGTGTAAAACCATTTTTTAAACTTGGATAAAAGTAATGGTCACGTTAAATTCCGGTAGCGGATACTGAAAAAAGGAGTACCAATTGCGTCATGCCAAAGAACAAGGAAAGGCACTTTTTCAATCAACTAATTATGCAGTGCTACTTGAACCTGAGTCATTTTTCACTTGAGAAAAAAATACAAACGGAGCGAGTGACAAATCACGCAATTGCGGACGCACGGAGAGAATTATGGCGCGGTTTGTTCTAAATGCGCCCGCGTCGCGAGTCGGGGTTACGGTGACGGCGCGCCGCGGATATATTACTTGAGGCGCCCGCACAGACTGAAGCAATTAGACGCTCGCTCGCCTGCGCGAGACTGGCTGGCTGCTTTAATCATTTCACAACTATCCTTCGAAGCATCATCGGGAATTAAGGAAGGTTCTACGGAAGTTCATTTCTTTCAGATTTAATCAGATAGAGCCGCGCTTTATTTAGTGGTGACAACTGACAACAATAAATGTCTCCAATGTCCGAAATTTAACCATTAGCAAAATGTTAGTTGTTAACGACACTGACACGTGATTATCATTTCGTAAATAGTAAAGGATTCATGTTATCTTCTTTAAGGTCAATTAAATATGGTATATTTTTAAGATTATAAGCTTTTCAAATGGATTTATATATTCAGTATTATTCCGTACAACCTGAAATGTTTTGTATAAAACTTAAATACATTATAATATGAACATAAAGATCTTTCAATGACTTGAGCCTAATACTAAAATAGCGGCACAATATTCTACAGCTTGGTATGTAGTAGTTACCGCTTTAATTAAAACATCTTACTCTAGTTTAAAATTAAACTGCATTTCAAAAATATTCTATTCAATATTCATAAAGTGAAAATAAAAAAATATTTTTTTCACTCGCTATATAGTGCCAGTACATAAATATTTTGAAATCCTTTCAAAGTGAACGCTGTAACTTAAATGAATATTTAATTTTATACAGCTGCGATAATCTACGAGCGCTCCGCGCAGCGAACCTTCGAAGTCCACTTATATAAAAACTTGTAAGTCAACTATGCTTTTAGTGCGTTGCAATCTTTTACAAATAAATATCAGGATTCCATCTGATGCTATCTTTAAAAATAAAAAACGTTCCCCAACATTTCTCCACGGGAGCGTTCGGCCAAAACTCAGGGTACGCAAAACGAAAAAGCCCTTATCTCGGTAAAATGGCGAAGGCAAGCCATTCGCTTTTTGTGACAAAAAATCTCGATCAATATTCGGAGGTCGGAGGGAGAGAGGGATTCTCTTTCTGTTCGTATAATTGGTTGAGGGAAAATTTATGCGGCGCGCGCTATCTACCTTTCGGGCCAAGTCGGCTTGGCTCGGCATGTCGATAAATGGTAAGGGTACGGTGCCTACCGCTTATGTGCCTCGCTACGACTTTCAAGACGTCTCGGCTTATGTGTGTGTATACCTACAGTTGTGAAGCAACATGCAAAATGACGACAACATTCTCCTCGTCTTTTCGTAAGTAGCGTTTTTTTAACGTTTAACATAAATTTGGAATAAGGTTTTAAAGTAGCAAGTAGCCGTGTTCACGTACCAAATACACAGGTATTGCTTTCGTGTGATTGGATTGACAAACATGTATGTCTTACGCAAGATGTTCATATCTTAAAAAACGTTATAATTACCAAAACAAAGGAGAAGTGTTTGAGTGTACCGTGCATGATCCACATTAAAGGGCCGCAACAACAAACAAATTAGAAGCAATAGAAAGGTCTAAACTGTAAAGGCTCGCCGAAGTATATTCAAGCTATTAGAACAAGCCAGTGTTAACAGCGGCTGACGCGGCTAGTAAGATAGTTTGCTTTCAAATTGTTTGCATTTGTGGTATGCGGTGTGCGGTTCAGTTCAATTATTACTGAATGCTGATGCATTAGAGTACTTTTATAGTCAATTACACGTCTTATTGAATACCTTTATGTATATAATATATAACTATAATGCCATTACATACGTTAATTTTTGTCTAGTGATTTAAATATAGTCACTTACTTGTTCGACCTCCCTAAGTCGCAGTATGTTATGTTCATACAAACTTACCTTTTTTTTAATTAATCAATTATTTAAAAAAACAGCTGACAATAGTCGCATTACGTCCTGTAATTTCAAACTAGATCATTTATTAAATACCCAAGTTAAGTCGTAAACTCTCTTCCGTGTTACTAATTTGATTAATATAATATTTTCTTCCTTCTTTAAAGACTTTTGAGTTGCAACAGTTGATATGGTATTGTGTTTATCGCAATAGAAAATTAATTCGCTGTGCAAATTATAGTAGTAAAAAGCAAAGCATATATAAAATTAATTCGCCTTTATAATAAGATTTATTACTAATTACATGCGAGTTTAAATTAGTATGGATCTCTACCTTGAAATGAGCACTAAAGAATAAAACAATCCTGATTATTTTAAGGGATCGTACTTATATAAGGTAATTTTATTAAAAATGAAAATTTCTCAAATACTCATAACATGGAAAAGATAAAATTGTTTCAAATAAAAAATTCGTTATACCTGAAGCACTCTTTTCGGAAGACCGGTCTTCTGACTCAATTGCTTCAAGTCCTTCGCGTCCGGGTTATGATTGATGGCGAAGTATGACTTCATGGTGCGTAGCTGATGGTGCTTGAAGCTGGTGCGCATACGCTTCGTGCGCGACGTGGTCCCCAGAGCGCCACCGCCGCGGAAACCCATCTCCAAGTACTCAGGATTCAAATCTGGTAGGAGAAGATCACGCTGCTAAATGCTAAACATGACACGGGTTAGTTCGAGTTGGGGCTTTTTGATTGTACTAATCAAACGTTTAATATTGCTTTGCGGTAAGACCTTTTACTGCAAACCAATATTTTTTTTTATTTACCCGCTAATCAAACTTTTGTTACTAGAATTAATTAATGGCAATAAAGTGTCTATAGTTATTGCATTTTATAAATAGTTGCGTAATTTTTTTTTTTATTTTATATTTGTTCACTGTGAAAGCAGTTTATGCTGTACCTGAAATCACATAACACCTTTTTGTATATAATAAACAATGACATTTGTATAAACAAATTATCATAAAAAATTCGCATCGCTCATTCGCAATACTTATAGCATAATATATATATATATATATATATATATATATATATATATATATATATATATATATATTCTGAGGTAAATTCATCATTCGGTTTTAAAATTTGGTAGGTGGTATTTGTATAAAGTAAATGGCATTATTTCCAGAATTCCATGCCCATAGTGCATAGTGCGACGCAAATTTACAATCGTTTAAAAATTTCACTATTGCGTTCAAATATTTCGGTAGTAATCTGATCGTAACGCAAGCCGCTCATTGTTTTCCGTTACAATTTCTCAGCTTCGGCGTGACGTATCCGTGACGAGAATGGAACGCTGCCGCAACGCGACGGGTTTAACGACCAATAAAACTGCTGCCAATAAATATTCCGAAACCATAATATACGTGCCGATGTGGACACAAAAATGATATGAGAAACTTTTACTTATTGTTTTCTAAGAATTTATATTGCACACAGTACTCTCCACCTCAATTTTAAATATTTTAATTAGCCAATATACAAACCATATATTTAACTTCAGGGACGCCTAATAAGTAGATATGTTAAAAACGAATTAACAGAAAACTGATGAATATATACTTCAATTTAAATGTTAGTCAAAAATTTATGAAGAAAAACAATGCACATTTTAATAAGAGAAGCGGTTACATAATTTAAATTATACCATTGAAGAACACGCGACACACTTATTCGTTCCGAGATCTGAATGCGAACAATTAGCCCTGTAGGTAATTATCCGGGTACCCGTTGGATTTTACTCGCGAGCTAATGGCCGCCGCGTGCGATTTGCGTAAAATGGAACGCTTTCGAGCGAGCCGCCCGCTGCGTGAGGCGAGAATGTTTACCTTTCGAATGAACTACGATCGTGAGCGTAGGAAAAGTTGCAGTTGAAATTATTCAACCTAACAATCCTATGTCAAGGCTAAACTTTTCGAAAAACACACGACGTGGATGAAACGCTTTATCTTTTACATTACTTAAGGTATTTTCAAGTATGATATCGTACTGTTTTAAAGACTTATTTCGCGGAAATTGTTTTTGACTTGCATTTAATATTTGATATATTATAATTCAGTTTAACACATAATGTAGAGTTCTTTGGACATTGCATAACTTATATTATATAATTCAGTGATATTTACTAAAGTAACGAATGCCTTTGACGGAGTCAGCTTATTACTATATAAAACATCAAGGCTATCCGGTAGCATCCATGAAAATATAATTTATTGAACCACTTAACTATTTTATGAAAGAAGTTTTAAAGATTTTTAAAAATCAAATTAAATTTATCCTTCATTTTACGAAACTAACGAAATAAATTAAGTAGAAACTCTTAATTAATATTACAATTCTTGTAATAGCTTTTTCATTTCTGTTTACGTTTTTAATAATAATAAAGGTAAAATCAATTTATGTCTAATTATAATAAGATCTGTTAAATATGTTATAATTATGAGAATGACAAATTTTATGTTCATTTAAAGTAATCAAAGGTTATAAAAATATTTAAAAAACAAAATGTTTAAAAGCTCTATCCATCAGACCATCATCCAACATAATAAAGGTGGTCTCACACCGATTGTAGTCAAGATGCGCTGCGTTGACGGAACGTTTGTATTTACTTGACATGATTTACGCACCCACTGTCAGCGATAAAACCAGTAACAAAACTGTTAAGAAACATTGGTGACCATGAAATAGCTCTTTCCCAGTCGCCTTATTTGTTGAATCTTGTATAACGATGGGTCCTTCTAGGCTGGTTACGAAACGGATGCCTCGAGCGCTCGTGCACCGGCTAGGTGATACGGTCGCTTAGCAAACAGGGAAGGATTTGCATACAAGAGAATTTCCATGTTTTGCTCACCATACCTAGTACGTCCTCAACTGAAACGCTTTAAATCAAAATACATTCCTACCTTTATTCTAGCTATACATTCCCTTATAGTATAACTACATGTTTCCTTACGTTGGGGCACGTCCTAATCGATTAACTGCTAAAAAACGTCAAACTCGCTAAAAGAAGACATTATTAATAGATGGAGACACAAACTGTACAAAGATAACTCGGAACAAAAAAACAGGTGACTTATAAAAAGATCACTGTGATCTCATAAATCGTACGCACCATTCATGTTTTAAGGTCAGCAAAAAATCGAGATTTCCTACACGATATCGTCTCGTCCGGTGGCCACTAGATTTTTTAAGTGTGACTTTTTGTTAGTACCAATGATGCTGTAAAAACCGAAACCCTGAATGGTTCTGGGGTAGAAGGAATTCGTTAAATATGATAGTGAGGCTAAGCCCATGATATCATTAAAATATTTTTCAAGTTGTCAGCATACCTTGCCAGTGTAGGAGTAACGATTATTAATTTAGTCGGCGTTAGTGTTGTAGCGCATAGCGTGTCAGCAGGGGGCGCTACCGGCGGTCCTAACTCATACGCGACCGACTGGCGCGAACCATTGAGCGCCGGTCATATTTTAACTGTTATTACTACTAAAAATTGTACACTTATACTATACAGATAGATATCAAGACGGACATCAAAATAAAATATGTCTATCTTTTTTGACCGTTTTTATTTTTAATTTGAAATTTTAATACGTCCACAACAACACTGTCTTTATACCTATGGATATATATTTTTTTGTATTTTATATTGTATTTTATATTTTGACTTGTGGTAAAACTAATCAGCATCATTTAATTAATTGCAAATTAAAATTATAAGAAATATATATATAAAATACTATTTTGTCATTATGGAATATATTTATCACGTTTTCTTTGACGTTGCTCCAGTGAAACACTACCATAGATTAACGTAAATTGATTAAGAAGTAGAACATAAATTCATGGTCAGAAACCTAAGTGAGACAAAAATATTTCTCACGTCTCTTCCTAAGTAACTTAATCGACATGTCTCACTTTTTTGCCTTTAAAAAAATAACATCCTTATTCCGAGTTCCACAAACAAAGTGTCGTATTCTAAATTCGAGAGAGGTTGGAGTAATAAATAAGGCTTTAATATAAAGCTATTGAGTCGGTGTGCCACTGATACAGATGTCTCGTGTGAGATAGCGGCGGTTACAAAACGAACTAACATGGATATCACATTAGCCGACTGACGCGTAGTAAGACCATGAGCCAATGAAAATTATATACATACATTTTTATTCTGTTAAAATTTTCATAACATTCAGGTAGCTTGTCAATGATACGTATGTCAAGTTAATTATGTTAGCTTGATTAGCTTAATGAATTCTATAATTCTTTATACCTTGTTCAATAATAATTCGAGTACTGTTTTATATAAATACGTGACCGAAATTATCTATATATAATAAGATCATTTGTTTATGGCTAGAAGTTATGTAAAAAAATAATTAATTAATTATTTTTTTTTATGTACAGAACCTTGGTGCTATACATATAATATTATAACTTTATTTTGATTGATTTAAATGCTAAAACGATTTGATATGGAAGAAAATGACATTTAATGCACTTAATTCACTAGAAGGGTGTGGTTACAGGCCGAGATGTAATCCCTATATATACATTATACATATGTAATATAATTGCTTATATCACGAGGGAAACGGCTTAAAGATTTAATTGATAATCAGTAGAGTAGCTTAAACAAGTATTGATATATTTCATATATATTTATATACATTAAAAAAAGGTTTCTCAAGAAACAACGAAAGAATGATATCTTGATACTCTAAGTCAACGCAAACGTCGTAGGCCCACAAGCTCGAACTTAATAAAACTTGCTTCACCGACACCACGCACCGTTCACAACTTTCGTGATGGTATTATCTTTTATCGAAATAAAACAAAGAACACGGAAAACCTTAAAAGTATCCAAACGGATTTTTGTTTTAACCAAAAATAAAAGAGCTCTCCTTTTTTAAAACCAACTACCGTCGGCTACGGAACGCGACCACCATATCTGTATAATCGTCGGACGCTACTCGAAAAGTCCAGTGCCGAAAAGAAATTTAAAAAAATATACCAGGCACATATTTTGGCGGGAAATAAATCACTAGTGCCCTCGGATGTGGCCATACAAAATTTATGGCGGTCTAGAGAAGACTCGACTGGTAAAACTACTAAAACAAAAGAGAAAAAAAAAGGAAAGGTAAGATACCACGTGACCCTCGAAGCAGATGCGACAACTTCATTACGACATATAATTTACTTCGCTCCCGTTATTGAAGTAGGAAGCGTTATTTTTTTTGTCCGCCTGTTAGTACGTAATTTATGGTTACACCGCTCGAAAAGTTAAAGCGAGCTGACGGGTTCTTGTTGATGTCGAACGAAAAGTGTAATTATAATTATGTGTATGAGTTAAGTTCAGTGCACTGCCGAATAATTGTTCTCGAAATATTTTTGAACATTTTCCGAGTAGAATGAAATTCCGTTCCGAGAAAAGTATAAAAAAAGTTTTATTTATGGCTTGTACGCTATCGCCTTATTGCGTTTTATCATTATTTCATACGATTAAAACAAAAAAATTCCTGATTTTTATAATCAGACTAAAAGTCATAATGAAAGATACACCGTGTTTAAATATATAGGTTACAATATTCCTCTTTTCCATTCAAATCACTTATGTTTAATAAATATGGCCTTAATTATAAGCTTTGTGTAGCTAGTGATTAGATAAACACTGATTAATTCTCTCTTTTTTTGTCATCAGTGATATATCACATTGAAAAATGATGTTGAAATACTAAGAGTATGAATGATTTACACGTAAGATACGTTTAGAGTATTCGTTTTGACACACAAGTCACCAAAAGTTGATTAACTAACGTTAGGAACATGTTCCGATTCTGGTGATGAAATATGCAAATGCTTTGAATTCGTACTTGGTTTTTATGAACGTGAATTCTGTCGTGTGTGTGGGGGCAGATACCTCGTCCGTGTAATCAAATAATCTCACTTATTTGTACTGTTTTGGACATTAAATGTAATAAAATGTTTATTTTTAGGGTCAATTTAAGTTATCTGTACCTTTTAATGTTTCTTCATTAAAACGTTACATACGATGTTTTAGTTTTATTTTTAACAAAATAATTGAACAAATAATACAGTTACCTACCCGTTAAGTTATTACGATAATTTTATCGTAAGAACTTAACGGGTAGGTAACTGATTTTAAAGATCTTATATATTTATATAAGATCTTTAAAATGAACGTACAATGAACATTACTGTTAAAGGTAAAAATTATGATTAGTTACTTTGTATATGAAATTCAATTTGCAAATTGAATGAAAACCAAAAATATACGAAATATTTATAACAAACGAACCGCCAAAACAAAGTAACAACATTTAATACGTAAATAAATATTGATAACGAATAATGGTGCCCTGTATTAAATGCATTTTTAATTACAGATAATCACATCATAATAATTGATTAAAAGCAAAATAAAATTAATATAAATGTTAAATATATGCAGCTGAGAAGTGTAAGCGAATTTTTGTTCATATATTTTATAAATTGCAATACATAATCTTAGCCGATATAAAACACATATTTTTAACTTATTACTTAATGTAGTTATTTATTTGCTATTTATTATTGGCCTAACTATTCTTAGCTTCTGTTTAAACACTGATTTCGCTCTTTCTGTCATTATTTAATGTAAATTTGTAAATTATTTTTTTTAAATTGTTGGAAAAAAAGAAATTAATTTAGTACTTCATACGTAGGCATATAGTTTGAATTTAAATAAATGCGTGGGACTCCGGTATTGAAATCGGCCTGTCACCACATTACGCAAGTCCACGTTCCCTTATAATTGATATGGCAAGCAAAAAGGGCCGCTAAGCGACCGGCCCGATCCACGAAAACTGCTTCCATAGCAAAAAACACATCTGACCAAAAGGACAGTCGGAATTTTATACGGCACATCCTACGGAACAGTGAAGTGTCACGTTATAATTGGATATACATATGTACATAAAAACAGTATTAACTATTATGTAGAATTTAAAATGAGCGACGTGTGTCATATGGTTATGTGCTTGTTAATGTGTTTAATTCTCGTAATTTATAATTCAACACTTTGAGTACTTACTGTATATAAACTATTGCAAAACATTATAAAAAAATTATATTGACTTATCGTATTTTTTTAAACGAATACGAAGAAAGACACACGGGCTGTTTAAATATTGTCAATTTAGTTATTTCACAAGTTGTTGTCACCACCTTTTCACATTATAATAATTTACATTATGTACGAACTCTACTGCATCCCGAACGGCATTCCTTATGTCTTTACGCATATATGTATAAAAAATACCGCCTCTATCCGGTTCAATATTTATGGGCAAGATATATGAAACAGGAATTAGTTTATTATACCTCATGTTTCAGTCTCGTTTAGCTTGGGGTGACGCACCCTCGACAAATATAAGAGCAATATATTTATGAAACATGATATGAAGCTAACTTAAAATATCTATATAAAAATTAAAAGAATCATTATTATTTTAAGAAAAGATGATTTATATTTTAATCTGTTATACAATTTCAAAAGTAATTAAATAATAAGCCGTCTTGGCCCTGACGCTAGGTTATTGCTATCGTGTTAACGATTCGCTTATAAATTAATTATAGGAAAATAAATCATGATTAACCAAGATTTACGTAGGAACAGAGATTAAAAAGAGCATGCAAAAAAAATCAAACGACTAATTAAAGTGAAATGGTTTGGTAAACAGCAGATACATCTTATATATGTAGATCAAATCTTTTCCACGAAAAAGAACAATAGATTAAATCGTTTTAAATAAATCTATATCCTCGTACCTCAAAATTTATACTGATTTAAAATAATGAGAAATAAACTTGGCCCATAGAATTCATCCAACCTGTAGTTGAAATTTTATCAATTTTATATTTGGCTTTTAATTAATTCTTTAAAAGAAAACGATTACGCTTATAAATATATTCATGAACTTAAAATATCGATAAACAATTGTTTAAAAATAAACCGATTGTATTTCATACAAGCAATACTAACGATAAACTAAAGTTAATTGAACGTTTTAATTTAGACAATCGTCTCGGATCGTAATATTATGATCGTAGTTAATGAAACTTGAATTTAATTATTAAAACTGATAGTTGCGAATTAGTTAGAAGATAAGTCACATAAGATAATGTCTAAGTCAGGTTTAAATATATATAGCATGTTTATTTGACAGTTATTGTTTATTTGCAAATTACAATATATTTATTTATGAAAATGTATCCAAAGTTTAAACTCTAACCGCCTTATTCATAAACTTTATTTAACTGGTGATTAGTTAAACAATATTTTGTCTTCTTCTTTCGTATGTCAAATCAATAATGACAGAAAGAGACAAATCAGTGTTTAGCTAAACAGTTACTAAGCAACGTTTATGAATAAAGCCGTAACAGTTCAGTCTTGGTTTTAAATTAAATTGCAATTTATGCCACTTACTAACGAACTAAAATAAAGTTAAATGAAACATTGTAAAAATAAAATAGATCTCGTTATGTAATGAATTGTCTAATATCATTCTAGTTTAACAACTGACTTTTCGTATAGCAAGCATACTGCATACTATATGAACATGGATATAGCTTCATATAAGTTCATAAACGTTTTGATGAAAACAATTTCCCGATGAATTCATCTCTGCCAATTAATTATCATGTTTGGAATTAAATTTAAATAGTCCTATTATGCTGCAATAGATTCACTTAACCAAGATGTTCGGTTCATTGAAATGTGGCGAGTATGATGAACTTCGGATTACATCGGGCACGCGAGCGCTCCGGGCTAAGAAGCAGGGACCTGTTCATGCTATTAAAACTAGCCCATCTTTGTTCACCCATTGTCTGTGAGGCACATTGCACTCTGGTTGGAAAAAACACTCTTCATTAAAGTTAAAAAAAGATGATATATTTCAAATGCAAATACGACTTTATTTCGAATATGCCACAATTGTGACATATATTACAAGCTTGCGTACTGATTAAGATATTTATTTTAGTGGTTTATTTTAATTTTTATTGATATTATTATACATACAAATATGGTTATAACTTCATTTATGTATCAATTAAATATTTCTTCGTCGATAAATAAAATGCGTTCGATTTGTTTTCGAATCAAGACGAAAGTCACATGGCACGCAGAGTCGATTGAACGAGTGCTGTCGGTCAGATAAACAGACTGGTTTCGATATCTCGAAAAAGGCGAAATGTCCTCTTTTTATAAAACTCATACACGGGAAGTTGCCACCGATACCTAATCTCTTAAGGTAAGTGCAGTTTTGACTTTAATGTGTTAATAAAATTGTAACCGTTTTGTCGGCAAAACGAAACACTGAATATGTATATCATACATTATTTTACAAAACGCTATATCACAAAGAGAATTTTGCGATAAAATATGAAAACTTAAACAATTTAACGAAAGAAGTTCTTTATCATTTCAAGTGTAAAAAAGAAGAATTTGTGAAATATTCGCGTGAGCAAATGAAATTTCTATACGTTGACACTCACCAAGGTTAGCCGTCATGAGTTCTTGGTCTTTGGGTTTCTTTTTTCTTGGGCGTCCTTTTTGTCGTGGCGGTGGCGCTGTTGACCCGTTGAAGAAAGGGCCTTTAGGAACGTCGGGTTCGACCCGCGAAAATTCGGGCGATGGGTACGGAGGATAATGCGAACCTGGCGGAGGTCCCGCGTAAGGCCCAGGACACATTTGTGGGGGTCCCGGAACTGCCATGTGAGGACCGTAGTCCGGCATCGTTTCGTAATGTAGCCTAAAAATTTTCAACAAAAAATAATAACATTACTGCTTAATGCTAGAAACAAATAAGTCTATGTTTAGACATAACGATACAAAAAACATATAATCATACTGCTGATGACTTGTTTCAATTAAAATTGTTTTTATTTTTATCAGAGCTTGATACAAAAACTATTTATAATACAACTCGCCTGCAATATACAGCTGAATCTCTGATACCGAATGTGTCGCCCTTTGTAAGTCTCGTACTACACAGCGCGCACGAAAAACAGTGCACGTGGAACACGAGGTCCCGTGCCCGCATCACCAGTTCAGACGCTGATATTGGAGTGTTGCACCTCGCACACCGTTTCGATCCATATAACCTATAAATAAGAGGAAAATTTATTATTTATTTACTCATAAGTTTAATCCTAAATAAATTTCGACCACTGACCAATCGTACAGACTAGCCAACTGCACGAGTATGACGACAAATACAGCAACACTTATCATGTAAAAAACGAGACTACTATATTATATATCATATTATTGCAATATAGTCAGTTGTCTTAATAAAATAGCAATCCGATTAAATGTTTCATAAAATCGATAGGAATATATTATGAATTCACTTTTTAAATGCCGTAATAAATAAATAGAATAAAAACGATTGTCTTATCATCATATGAGTAATGACATCTTAAACGGGCCAAATGGATGACGTAGGAGACTAAACATATTACGCAAAATCAGTTCTTAATTCGTCTCTACGCTACTAAACAAAGAAATCCTCCAATATTAAACTTTCTATGTATTTTAGTTTAAGTTGTGTGCTGATAGTCAGACAGTCAGGAGCCTTTTATATATATAAATAATAATATTAGGTAATGAAAATTCAATTTATATTTATTTATTTATATAAAAGAAATTTATAAAACGGAAAAATAAGTTGAGTTGTTACAATCTGGTTAAGTCATAGCCAAGAAAAGGTTACATAACACAATAGACCGAGGTTATTTGTACGTTATTATATTTTCAAGATTGTTTACCAGAGCGCTCTTACAAGAGCATTATTTAAAAAGGCTTAAAGAGCTTTAAGCCATCCAATAAAAACAAGATATTTCAATTTAATATAAAATATTACTCGACTATTTTCTTGGTTATTTTGTTAAAAAGACCAAAGTCAATTTACTACGTTTGTTACGCAAAGGAAAAATGTTTTATCAATTTAATTTTAAATTGAACTTTATTAAAGTAAATGTCTTATTTTCAAATATATAGGCCCATGATTCATTTGATTAAAATTGAAATAGAATACTTGAGTTTGCATTGATTAAACTAAAAATATTTATTGTTACAAATAAATATATACATAGTACGTGCTTGGAGTTGATGAATTATAATGATCTAATTTGAAAGTTTTGTATTTCCGGCTTCACTATAAATTTATCAACAAGTTTAGGAGATATAAGCGATTTCCTCTATAAAATTAGTAATAACAAATTTCAAACACGCCACTTGAATTTACATTACAAGTACCTACAATAGATATCTAATAGGCAGATGTTAAATATAATCATCTATCACGTTGAAGAATTATCCAGTAGAGCTATTCTGTAGAAGTTCGATTCGAAACTAAGTTGTGATATGTAAAAAAGTTACAAGCGATATTTACAATTATAATTATAAAATTTAATGGAAGCACTCATAAAAGTAGCATATCATCGTAAGTTGGTTAAAACATTTCACAAGAGATATACGAAGCCATTTTTATATAAATGAAAAGTACTGCACAAGCCTGTCCACAACTTTGGCACATGCCAAATCCCTTACCGACAGTTTAAATTAAATTGATGTAATATCAATACATGTTATACTATAATTTCTTTTTTTTTTTTATAATGTTAAGAAATGTACTATGTAGAAAGTCTAGTACTGTTAAGTGTATTAAAACACAAAATGTAAAAATTTATCACTTTCCGACAGGCAACAGTAAAATTAGATAAATAATCTATTCTTTAGAGACAAACTTTAACAAATTCTAGTTAGATAATTAAAACCGGTAAGGGGTCGAGATCCTAGATAGTGAGTTCGACTCCCGAGTGAGACATCCCCGTGTGGTCTCGATTCCACGACTTCATTCCTATCTCGATCAAACGACTCTGAATTATTTACTAAATCTCAAACAAAATTAAGACATAGCAATGTCCCATGGAGGACTTTTTTTACAACACAGCAAGCAGTGTCCTGCTAATTAGTATTTATTATTATTTATCATACCTATAAATAATCGAGGTACCTTTATACCACTTGTTAGTTATTTTTACTCAACACTAATTTGGCTACTTATATACTGAAACAGCCTAATCAAAGTTCTATTTATACTTGTAGAACCAATAAATTGACAAATAAAACACGAAACATATTTTAATTCCATATAAGTATAAATTTTTACTATTGATAAGATTTATTTTCTTTCATTTAATAAATAGAAGTGCTAAAATCTATGACAATATAGCTTTTCACACCGTTCTATAAAAAAACATTCATTAGTAAGTAATTAATGAGACGAGTGTCGAACTTGTATATAACATTTGTTTTAACATCCGTGCCGTCTTTATTTATAACGTATCTATAATTAATTGTGAAATGTATTAAAATAAAATATTATCATTATTTTTTACTATTCAATATTTAGTTAAGATATACATATATTCCATTTTATTGTTTTAAAACACTTAAGAAACTTAATATAAAATTTTCCCAATTATAAAAATAATTAATTATATCTTTTATTAAACTCTTTTTATCAAATAATAAATAAATATACAACATTTTTCGATACTCACGTATTAATATATTAATTTAAAAATATGTATACTCGTTACATTAAGCCAAACAAAATTACTGAAGCCGCAGGTTAAAATGAAGCTATCGAAATGAAGGAACCGTCGTGGTCTACGGTCACGAACGATCCTATCTCGGCCACACAGCCCACAGCACCTAGCCCTCGCTAAGCACTAGGTGTCGCCTGATTACAATCATAAGACTATTTTTTATAAAAGTTATTACCATACACACATTATAAATTTTAAGAAATAAATATATTTTTGATAACTTTATCATCTATTTAACTATATGTATGTAAAATATGATTTGCTCTATGTAGCCCTCTTTTAAGATATAGTAAGTAATATAATTTAAAAAATATATATAATTAAAAAATATAATTTGAATATTGTACTTATTGCGTAATAATTTTATACTCAAAAAAATTCAATGACTTAAATACTTTGTTATAACTTATTTAAATATTTATCGAACTTGTAATCAGCAAAAACTAATATAATTTTACTTACGTTATAATTAGGCCAAAAGATTTTTGTAATGAAGACGTAAAATTGAAATTATTGCCACTGTTTCCTGGAAAATATATTAAACGGAAAAACTGTTGAGTTGCTTTCAAATTTGAAAATACTGAGTAATTAAGAACTAAGGTTAACCCCTTTCATTTCAAGTAGCTATTATTTAACGATGTGGAGTCACACTACTGCGATTAAATTTTCACGCAAAAGTGCCTAATCCTTTATTCAAAAGAGCTGTTTCTTCTGTTGTTGCTTTATATTTATAAACAAAAATAAAAAAACGGTATACTATTTTTAAAATTTTAGGATTTAAAATTTTACACGCCTGTGTTCAATTAGAAGCGCAGTGTATACAAACAAGCTATAAAAAATTTAAACATCACCCGACCCATAATGGTTGTGTTAGGCTAACGAGAATTGAATTAAAAATTTGGCATTCGAAACCGAAGGCTTTAAATTTAAAACATTCAACGGCGTGCGATAACGCGGGACGTTCGGCGAGTTTCACGCAAGAAACGCGCTGATTCGACACACAGCCTCCAACAATGGCGAGCGGCAAGCTTTATTTGTTAATAATGTGTCACGGCAAACGAACGTATCACGCCTATTCAGCAACGCTAATCGCGATACCTAATATTTGTTTCTCGATACCGAAGAAATGGCAACTTACTCGTTTTAATTTTATTCTTAAATAATGTTATATATTAAGAGTTAAAAGTTGATAAAGTTATACTGTAGACGGTAGAGTTTTTTATGACGATTAAATTAAGATTTTTTTTGAGTTTCTTCCTAGAATAGATAGTTTAAACTTCATTTTATTAATATCTATCTAAAATAAAATTTCATACAATTTAATTTTTCATTTATATAAATGTTATACAATGAGCAATAATTGATTCTTCACTTTGACTGCTTACACCATCAAGTGATATATTTTTAATAAGCTTAATATTATATAATATAATAAATTATGATAATACTAGCTATTCCGGGCGGTTTCATCGCGTTACTGCTCCGCCTGCATGATGTTATATAGTCAAAAACCTTTTTTCAATATATCTAAAGCAAATCCTTAACTAATCTAATGTATGGGATAGAAGCAGAATAAGTTGTAAAAAGGTGTCATAAGATATTTAATTGAATATTCAAAAAATATATATTTAAGTTCAATCAACACTGAGCTAAGTGTTATATTAATTGGATAAAGGTATTTATTAGCAATTTTATAACTGTTAATTATGCGAAGTGAGAAAAAAACTCTCTATATTTTATATAAAACAATAGTCCCTTGTATTTAGGTATTAGGAATAATTCAAACAATTTCAACTAAGTATGGTATGTTGTTCTGCGCACGCCTGTGAACGATTCTGAAATAGTACCATCAACATTTACTTCGTGGTAGACATTGGTCAAGCCCGTTTGGGTGATCAGGTGTTTTGGAGTAGAGCGAGCGAGGAGTGAGCCACTGTAACTGCAGGCACAAGATATCATCTTAGATTCCGAGGTTTTAGATGCGCATTGGCAACGTGTGATATATATTTCTTACAGTGCCTATGTCCATAGTCGATTGGCGGTGGTAAGCACTTACCACCAAGTAGTCCATTTACCAGTTTGCCTACACCTTTAAATAGAAAAATAAATATAATAAAAAACGCCCAACAACTACAGATATTTTTTTCCAAATAAGTTTCCGTTATATTGCAATAGCTGGTGACGTATATATAAGAATTTTTATTACTATGAATAGTTATCAAATAATACAATGAAGATGAAATACCAAAAATATTTATTCTTCATCGATAAAAATTAAAATACATCTCAAATCTACAACGGAAAAACAAAGTTCGATTATTTTCAATATAAGCACCTGAACTGACCAGTAAACAAGTTTTTAGTACAATAATACATAATTCAATGATATTTTGCGAATTTATCCTATTTAGTTCTTAAGTATGCGTGCAGGATAAGTAAATATAAAACGTATATAAATTTCAAATACAGCTTGTAAATAAGCAGTTTCTTATTCCACTGAATTGACATTTCAACATACATGCTGACGGAATTATGTGACCGACAGGTGATAAGCGTAAACATACCTACTGCGTCTTTTTTTTCAATTTAATAACGAGTACAGTATTTAACAAATCATATAAAAATATTCTGGAACATAATTAACGATACAATGGCGTGGAGTATATAATATCTAACGTAAGTAAAAAAATATCGATTTTGAAATGTTGAATTTCATTATTTTCATTTTATTTTAATTAATAATACAAAATACAATTATTTATTAATTATATAAAAAAATATTGCATGTGAAAATTGCACGAAGGCTCGATTGTTCGTTTGTAAACTTCTATAATCAACTATGACAATCCAGTATAAGGAACAACTGCATTGTTAAGACACCATCATTTTTCTCAACCATTTAACCATGAAGCAAAAAGACAAGTAAGTATGTCCACGCAATAGCCAATCGGCTTCCAGTCGACATACTCTTTGAGAATATAAAGCAGGAAACCGTATTAAACTCATCAACGCCAAACGAAACAATTTACTTCTTAAGTCTACGTAATAAGACTCAAAACTACGACTCAAAATAACCAAAGATATATTTTGTGGTACTAATTACAACTAATTAGAAAAATTTCAAACGCAGAATCAATTTTTATGTTCAACATTAATACATATTACTCTCCCGCAGTGTATAATAAAAATATCTTCATATAAACATGTTCGTGCGCTTTGATGTAAGACACCTCATTATCGTCTAGGCATAGCTTTTACTTGTTAACAAGTAATAACGGTCACAATAGCACCATTAAACTTTATATCCTGTAGAAAGATGTGTATAAAAATGCGATTTATTATTGTGAGATGTGTAAATATTTTAGATAATATTAACAGTAATTTACTATATAAAATACATATTTCTTCGACTTTAAAAATGTGTAATTGTGTATTTCGTATAGGCGTATATCTTAAAATACTCTCGACAAATGAGTGCCGCGCCGACGCTACAAGATTGATAGGGCGTCACCGATAGATGGCGGTGCTGCCATTAATTAACACAGAGCGTTTGAGGTTATGCCCCGGAGTCGTCACGGTGTCGCAAGCCAATCGCCCGAAACGCCTCATTCTTCCTACTAGAAAAAGAATGATACTAACTCGACTCACAAAGAAGCAGCAATTAAATCGTATATATATAGTAATAGAAATATTACTACGAATATCATATACAAATACCTACGTTTTAATAGAACTCCTAAAGCTATGTATAGATTTGTGGAACTTAACCGAAGACCACGGGCTTTAATCCGTACAAACACCAGTTACATTATATGTAATTCAATATAATATCGGAAATCTTCAAGTGTCGGTTGAACTAAGTTTGAAATATGTGTAACTAAGTTTGAAAGCTTCTCCTTAAAGGGGAGGAAGTCTTTACCTTTAGAACATTCACTGTATGTTACTATGTTACATATTGAAATCGTAATCGTTTATTAAACAAGACAATTAACTATATCTACATTTCTTATTATAATTAAGCGATTTAACAGGCCAAGTTTCGTAACTAATTGGACAAACTTTTATTTTAGAATCTATTATTATATTTCGTCACCTATTATCATCTAACTAACTTATGATCTGCAAAAGCTTCAAGGAAACAAATTTATCAGAAAAAGTCTGCAATAATCCTTTCTAACAAAGATAACAGTTATCATATAATAATATGGTTGCGTATTAAAAGTCATCAAGCCATCAACCTTCGTTATCATTACCGGCCCTTTTAGAATACTTTTGTTATATTTTAGGTGTACCCGGTTTAAATGTTTTAAGAAGCATCCTAAGCGCTTTCTAATACGTATACCACATTGCGCAAAATATTATGTTCTATGAATAAATGTGATAAAGCTCAGAGAAAGTAAAAAAATGTTGATAAATCAAATATTTCGATATATGTTGCAAAAACACAACTGTACTCATACGATGCCATGGCATATTGTTACTACTTTTTACATAAGTAAAACTGTAGCCTGAAGTGTTCTATGTAATAATAATGAGAAAGCCTTGAAAATCCACCCGACCGGTACTAGTTCGAACAGACAGACAGACGTTCATATTCTATAATACGTAATGTAGCTATAAATAATATTTGCAAGTATGTATCAGTTGCACCAAAGTTAGTTCTGTACTGTCACATGTTTAGATACATTCATGTCAATATTAAGTTCAGAAACATAGATTAAGATTATGAAAGTGCTACTTCACTCACACGAGTCTCGCTCGTCTTAGTAGGGGAAGTGACAACTGATTTATTCTTAGGGACATAATTTTAGACGCTGCATATTTAAATAAGAATGAATTGATGACGCCATTTTACCTGGTCTGTAAGTGATTTAAATTTACAATTTAATCACAAACAAAATATGGGTTCTGATCAAAAAATACAATCTGCGAATAGAGCAATATTTTATCTTAAATGTATATCTTTCCGAGGCAATAAATTATTTGTACAATAAATTAATTTATAATAAAATATAATACAGCGAAACTCAAGATCACTCCGGTCACACGAAAACCAGGACACCTAAATACGAAGCGATGAAATAAAATGTGTACGCTAGCCAAGAACATCATTTAAGCAAATTCATACATCGGTATGAATACAAATGATTTAAAAGCAGCAACATCGTAGGTCTATTGTGCAAAAGACATTCTTTATCGCAACACGTGTGTAGATTAATATCTATCGCCCACCTCCGTCCAATTTGGGAGACTCGAGAGATGTTATTTCGTAAATAAACATAAGCGTTTACTGGCAACTACAGAAATCTTGATTATTTTAAACGCAGTGATAATAAAAAATCTAAAATTAAGTGTCAGTGTATTTAGATGACGATCTAATTTAACACTTTTAAGAATGAAGAAATTGTATGCATAATATTTTAAGGCTGTCTCAAGGCTCAAGGCGCAAGTAAATAATGAAATATACAATTAATACATACTATTTTACCGCCGCGGCAGCGGCTGGGCAGTGCCACAACCGAATCGGTACATGTTCACTATTATAAAACACCAAAAAAATTATTATAAAAAGTTAACTTATGAAACATTAATTGTTAGTGTTAAAAATGATTACTCGTTAGAAAAGGCAAGATACTAATGTTTTGATGAACATCTATATCCATTTTAGCGGACGATTAATTTATTTTATTCATCTGGTTATCGGACGACTATCAAGAGCCATAAATGATTGGTACGATCTATTGTCACCTAATTTGCAAATATTTTATTAAAACGTTTGTAAAGCTTCACCGAAAATAAAGTTACGAGTGAGTAATTTATAATTAGTTTTTATAGTTTTTTCTTTTTAATAACAACTAAATTTTCGTATCTTCGTATTAAGATCGATAAGATCTTTAAGATTCGATAGACTCTCAAAAAATACATGAAAGCTAACAAAAACGTCGCTCTTCACTGTGTACCGTTTTTATTTACATCCTGAGATAAATAACTCGTTTTTTACATTACAAATTGATAAGTGGTTAAAGCATGAATATTTAAAATTTAACCATTAGGCCTCTTCATGTATATTTAATAAAAAATATTTAAAAACACAGATTAAAAAAATCTTATGACATAATATAATATATAAATACAATGTTTTCGACCCACAGTGTCATTCAGAGATTAGATGCGTAAAGTAAATGAGCATAAAAAGTTAATAATTTACGGATATACTTAATTCGTGACCAAGGTCCAAGGTAATTAGAACAAAGAAGTATTTTATTTACGGTATTTAACTTTTATATTAAAGCTTATTAAAAATATTCACAATACATTATTATTATTATTTTTAAATTATAATATTATTAATAAAACCATTTAGGATTAATCTCAGTCAGTAACTATAAAAAAAAATTGGAATAAGCTAGTATTTTAGTTCTTTACAAATCAATTGAGTAATAGATACTATTTACACACGTAATAAGTCTGCTCAATCGACTATGTAATGTGTTCTTATATTGCACGCGTACGTTTTTTATTACATATCAGTCAATTGTTCGGAAAATCGACAACGGGTCGATTATAATTTTAATACAATAAATAGATCGTATGATAAACAACTTATAAGCGCGAACTCAATTAAGTGTTTGAAAATACATTAACTAACCCGCGACCACTCTCAACAACAAATATTAAATTTTATATGGTAATTGTTTTATACAGTAACGATTTTTTTTTTCACTTTATTATAATATAAAAATGTTATATGAAATCAACGTCCATATGCCTTAAAAATTACACGGTCCACGGTCACATTAGCATAATGTAACAAAATAATCTAAAAAACCAATCGCGACCTTAATTCTAGCTGGTATCTTTATTTCACACGAAATGATCGAACGTTCACACTCAATATCCTACAATACGGATTAGTTCTATCAGTTGTCCAAAAATTATCAACTTCTGTCAAGTAGTCTGTGTCTAAAGTCAATTCGTAATACACGCGTACTGGTGTCTAGAGTCGACGGATATCACAGAAAACAAGCTGATGAATGTGGCTCTTCATTTCCGATATGTTTCTAATTGAATTTCATAGCATTTCTAATGATGATGAATTGAAGATAAAACAAGTAAAAGCTATTAAAACCTTCGCAACGAGAAGTCTTCGAATATATTATTTTATTACGAGTGTGAGGAGTAATTGATCAAATGATTTTAAATACTGAATTTTAATAATAATAGGTATATATCAATAATTTTATCTTAGTTTTAAATTAAAGTAAATTTTAAGTAGCTATATACTAGAAAATCTATTAAATCAATAAAAATAATCATCGGTTGCAATCTTTCGACATAAAAATGAGAAGACACGAATTAAAATAAAAAAAAAACTGAAATAGATCAATTCACACACAGTTAAAAAAGTTTGAATATGAATCCAACGATATGTTTAATTTTTTTTATTATTTATCATTTAATTTTTTAAAATATCTGGTATACTTTGAATGTCAAAATAAAATAAAATAATTTCTAAAGATTAAGCGCTCACGTTTTAATACATAACTTCACTTTTATGACATTTTATAGGAGTAAACACATTAAACTATTTTGTTTATGAGTGTTAAGTGAAACTTCCAAAGAGAATTACTTGTCTATCTCTAAAGATTTTATTATGGCCATGCCGACAAAATATCTCAACATACAACTCGAAATATATATGTATGTATACGTAGTCAAACAAACAGCACGGAGTGAGATTTTGAATCTATATTTCGCCAATTAATAAAATAATAAAACATTTTTGCTCCATATATATAATATTGTTTATTTAAAAAAAAGCTTATTATCGGCATGTTTATATCTCGACATTAGAAGGTTGGATGTGATATACGACGTTTAGTAACGAAACAGTTTATGATAGGGAACCCACATCACAAGTTCCGAATTATGTTTCACCTGCTTTCTTTAACGATTATTATTAAAGATATCGGCGTTGTAAAGTAATATCGGTGTAAAGTGTAAACCAATGGGATTTGTCATTTCAATTTTACAATGCCTATTAGTCTTATCTAAATGTATTTTTTATATCTGTAGCTGTTTCCTACCGTTTTACATTTTTATTATAATGTTAGATTGATAATCTTGAAAGCCGGTGTAATGAATTTCTCAATTTTAGAATCCAGCTAATGGAATAGAAAATGTTAAGGCTAAATTAAATTCAAGTTTTATTTACTGTGAATAAATAAATAACATGGTTTGACGACATCATAAATAGAAGAATCAGAACATGCCACGGAAGTAAGAAGGCCGTAACAGAGACGCGGCCGTGTATCGTATTACCGAAATTGTAACAAATTGCGATATCAACTCGCGAGGGTCTCGTGCGCAGCAGGAGGGCGCGCGCTGTGTTTGCAAATAAACACCCGGCAGGAACCCGGAGCTCACAATAGTGGTAGTGCACCGGGGCTGCACAATGGTGACCAGCGTGACGCCGGTGGCGGCCCACCGAGCTATCGCCTCGCATACACGTTTCTCACGCGAAATAGGAAATACGCCTCTATGGGAATTCGATTCGTAGCTCCGTGCTACAGCCGATATTATTATTCATAAATACTGGATCACCCGCTGACGGACTCATATGGATTTTTACACATCTATGGTATGTTACCTACTGCGTTACACGTACAAATTTAATCGAATATATTCACAAAACTGCAAATAACGGAAAGCAACATCTTGTGGAATCCGTATTAATTAAAGATCAACTCTATATTGGATTGTGCGCTTAGAAAGGGCTTACTTTTACGTTTTACCTACCGTTTATATTTAAAAAAATATAACTTAAGATCAGAATTTTTAGCTTTGATGCTTTGATTTTCATTGATTTGATTGAAAGACAAATGTTACCTTAATATGTATATTTTCATATGAGTTTTATAATATTTAAAAAGTAATTTTCAAGAAGAATATAGATTTTCGTTTTGTTTTCTAAATACAAGTCTCATAAATTGATAATGTATCTAGAAAAATAATAATAGCGTAGTGCATGATTATTTTGAATGAAAGGAAAAGTGAGACTATATAAAACAATTAAGTATTATTTGAGAAAATGAAATGAATTTAGTAAAAATTTCGAATATAAATAACAATTTTACAGTTTCGATAACGCAGAAATAACAAAACAACCGAAGTCTGCAATCAAACTACTGAGTATAAAACAATAACTAATTCATTGTTTATACAAAATAGTGAAGAACTGTTTAACTATATAATTCGAATTGGACCTTAAAATATTAAGGAGGAGTATTTAATTGTTATAGTACTCTTTACAGCTAACTATGACATTGTGACAATGGTTTTATTTTTGACGGCGGAAACAATAGCGACGTGAACACAATGTTGCCCGCTACGATGAACTGTTGTGATACAAACAGGCGGCCATTCAAACTTCACGAAGTAGAAAAACGTATTACGGTGCAAAAAATTTTTTCAATAATATCATTATAAAATATTGATATTGGAGATATTTTCAAAAGGAGGTTTCCGAAATTAGCACATTAAATAAATGTTAAGTAAAATATTTTTATACATTTTAATAAGGTAAACGCAACTAGAGAATTTGCATGAATATTAATGTCAAAAATGAATATTTTTGCTCATTATTTGCTCATATCTTAAAATAATTAGTAATCATTTTAAAAACAAGAATGCACATATAGCTCCAATAAAAAAAAAAAGAATAATAGTTAAAACCGTAATTTTGAAAAAAGTTAACTGTGCAGCAAGCAACGACCGTAACAGCGGGGAACAACAATATAGAGACGTCAATTGTACAATGGGAACGACCACACAATATAATTGTCATCATTCATTTGTCAACAAATCCTTGCACCGCACACACTACAAAGGTTCCTATGACCCTTATCACAAGCATATAGAGGCTTGACTTACGATTTAAAAAAAAACGCTTCCGTCAGGACCATCTGCGTCGACAGTGCATAAATAGGTCAAATGTTTTTGTAAACACAAACATTGTGTTATTGGTTGCGTTCTCCGTGTATTTTAATTATTGTTACGGTTTACCGCGGGTAATGTTAATATAAAAAACCAGTACTGAATATAAATCATGAAGATTTAACTGGGAACGGCTATAAACCACTTACTTGTTGCTTGAATATATATTAGTATATGTAATTTAATGTACGTCTAAATAGCCGAAACTCCGTTATATTAAAGTGTGCATCCAATTTGCTTAGGTCACAAAATAACGAGTTAGTCACAACAAAGAATCACGTGCATCTCGAACTCTCAAAAACGGAGAGATGTAAACAAAGATTTAGTTAATAATCTGATATAGTACAGCATCGTCGTACGTGTAATGAGTTCGTAAGTTTATCTGGAGGAGGTGACTAACTCGAGAAATGATGCTAATTTTTTCGTAATATCTGTGGACTTTCAGCTTGAGAATTTTATTGTATCTATATAACAAGATAAATGTAAATAATGATAATTTTTATATTGTCTTAAATATGATTCGTAGAATAATTTCAATATTGCGATGTAAGTTAATGGTAAATATATATTGAAATTCCGTAAAATCTTGTCTATATATTCTTTATATGTAGAAAAAGTACAAGCCACTTCGTTTCTTAAACGTTTCTATTTGTTTATCACTATTGCGTTATCGTTTGACAGAAATATCAATGAATCTGCTTGCGATCAATGCAGATGATTGAATGTTGCTTTTGCGTTTTTATTGCAAAACTTACATGATGTAAAAAAATACTTTTTTAAATTACACATAAAAATTAAAAGCCTGTGAATGTCAACGATATGCAAAGAAGAAACCATCCCTAGAAAGTAATGGAACTTTTACCGCAATGCTGCAAAGTTCACGCCGGTGAACATATGCGTATGTAATGTTTGATTTTATTTTCACACAAGCATTCCTTACGACGTTTTCCTTCGTCGCCGAACACGAGGGGGACTATTGATATGAAAAAAATCATTAAGGCCTATCGCTTGAGATATAAGTGTTTTAAGCGCTGAACCATTTAAGAAATTCGAAATATATAAAAAAATCTCGTATAAGAAAAATTTAATAGAATATGATTTTTTTTACACATTTACTGAAAATCAACTATATAGGTGTATTAATATTTATTATTTTAGTATTTGGTTTTAAAATTCTTGTTGTTCAAAAAATAATACATATCATTGTTAGTTTTGATATCAGCATAAATTTACTTAGTATACACGAAAACTTGATAGCAAAAAATAAATACTTAAAATATTCATTACTGCAAAGAAATTACGTTATTACATTCTATAAATAACCTTCAAAATATTTACGTTTACTTAATAATTAAAAATGACAACAAGTGTTTAAGGCGTGCATAAAATCAATAGATACATATATATTATCTTAACATTTACATATAATATGTTTGTATGTGTAGAACTTCGATGAAAATAAGACGCATATTTCTTAATCTGAAAATGATGTACCTAACACGAATGTTTGTTTACAGCGTAGAATATTAAGTTCGAAACAAGGAGCTGATGTAAGCCGGTACTGAGCGTCTGCACTACACGCGTGATAAGCTATCTCAGAGGTTACCCCGCTTCTACTACATGTTGCAATGTGAGAAAATATATAAATAGATATTTGTACACTTAATCTTCAAGTTCTAGAGTTGTTTTCTAAAAACATACGTTTTCATTTTGAACTATCATGAGGACCGTGTAAAATTACTTTATATAGTCTTATATATCAACAAATATTTGCTATTTAAGTTTAATAGACTTCGACACCGTAAGAACCATGACAGTTGGCACATTGTTGTGCCTCGCTGCTAGATGGCGTTGCAGCACCTAAACTTTTATACCGTTTTATAGATCGCCATGATTATAGGCATACATTTAAACCAATTTGAAAGAGATAGCAACGCATACCGCGTATTAGCTGGCTTAATATAAATTTGGAACAAATTTATGAATTTTCTACGGGCATTGTTTTAGAATGAATAAGAAAATATTGCGTAACAACTTAAATGCATCGATTATCATAACGCTTGGAGACGTGCTGACATTCAGATCCAATTTTCTAGCTCATTTTTATAAGGCGTAACGCAAAATCAGTCGCTTGGCCGACGTAACATATTTTATCTTCATTAATTCTCGAACAAATATCTCTATCTCTAGTTATATCCACAGTGACTCCTTTATCCCATGTATTATTTCCCCAATAGTCTATTCGTCTTTATGATCTTTTTCGTATCTCTCTCTCTCTCTCTCTCTTTTGTAATATTACTTTTTCTTAACAAAATAATGAATATCAGCAATAAATTTGCCTATGCTTATACTTCGTTCTGATAAAAAAACTACTATTTCACTTTTTATATTATACTCGCTTAGCGGTAATATAAGCTGTATAGAATCACATCACAATCACAAAGTTCGCCGACTAAGTTTCCTTCCCAGAAACCGAGAAGGGATTTTTCTTTAGTCATATTACTTACTACTTATAGCAAGAAAATATTTACTCAATTATTTCGCAACTCATTCCAAAAGCTAGCCTTTCGTCGTTCTTCGTTAAAAATGTATTAAGAATTTCTTAAATAAAAAATAAACTTTTGAAAATAAAATGTAAGCATTGTAGTATTCATTAAACTTATATTATATTTTGGTAATTAAATCCCAAAGAAGCATAATAACTTATTGAGAGATTTTTTAAAGATAATTTACAATAAATATATATGTGTTTTATTTATAAATTTCCCGTTTATTCCCACAAGCTTTATGTATAATTAAAAAGCGTGAACAAAAGTTGCTTAGAGTCGAGTTATCTCCCCATAAACGTCTAGAGTTTATCCAGTTGGTATTATTCAGATTTCTTTTTCAAATGACGATGATGATTTTTTGAAAAAAGAAATATTAAAATATAATTAAATATTTACTGTTAGTTGTTGGTAGTGTGTGCGTGTGTATTGTGTGAATTTATGCGTGTATGTGTACGTATCTATAATGAGTGTGTATAAATGTTTTTCTATTTGAATGCGTACCTTATTGCAGACTCCAATTCTTTTTCTGGTGCATATTTCCCGTTTATACAAACGATTCGATACTTTTGCCAGTGTTCGGCTGAATATCCCCGGACCTTTTCTCCTTTATTATTTATAATTTGATGCCATATACTTTATTTTTTCGACTCAAACCGTGTTTTAAAATGTCGATTTTATTTGATTATATTATTGTATTTTTGTCACACCAAAAAGCACCTCAATTTCCTTTATATCGACCTCGACATTCGAACGCCCAACGTTTCGCATTTTGTAGCATTTGGTAAACACGGTGTATGAACGCTATTTCGTTATATGACGTGACCTGGGGTCACTGCCATTTCACTCTACTGTAAGCCGCGAAAAAGAACTTTGTTCCAAAAATATATAACCATCGAATTCCATTAACTGAGTAGGGATTTGCAAAATAAACGAAACAAAAATAAAGCTCTTTATGACTTTAATGATTAACTGATTGATGTCAATCAATAGCGAGAAAATTATTTTGGTATGAAACAATTTAATTTAAATTCTTCACTCGCTTCCTGATTTTTTTTTATTTCGATGCAAAGCGGCATATCAGAAAGAAATGAAATAGTAATTCCTGTAACAGCGATAACCAGCGTATACGTTTCGCGAATTGATTACGTAATATAATTGGCGCCGTGTCGCCGCTGTTGAGTGACCAGCGATAATATAGGTATTCTGTGGACTCCGTGGCCCATATCTGACCGTACTAGGCCCGGCTGACCCGGACGCGATATCGATAACTCCGTCTGTTGAACGCGTGACAACACTGTTTATGTTTATAGTGGGACTCGTGCGCAGTTCCGGACCTTACATTATCTATATAAAACAAGCAAAGTCTTATAGATATCGTGTACTCGCAGGTGTAAATCGATAAAAATAAATGAGAACATTCTACAAAAATAAATTGCAATGAATATAATATAATATAATATAATTCGTTTGAAGGAATAATTTAAACACTTTTGTTTAATGGCTACCGTCTGTATATATACATGGAATTGAGTGGAAATACACTTTTTTCGGCGCGTATTCAACGTATCAGTGTGCCAGTGTGAACTAAGAGACAATGCACCAGCAGTCTCACATGCGATAGCGATCAGATCGCTTATGAATGAAGTTGTGGAGCGATTGCAGAATAGATACGGCTTAAGCAATGGATTATAAATGGTAGCCTGGTCTCAGTGAACACGCCATCCAAAACGTCGTATTATTAAGTTTTATATGTATATGAAAGAAATGCATATTTGAATAAGAATCATCTTATCGAAAAATATCGCATACACAAAATATTATTTTAAACACGAAAATTCGGATTTTAATTTTTCCTTAACATTAAATGACTATGAGTAATTATATTTATAAAATATACTTAAAAAATAAATAAAAATACATTAAAGAATCTATCTATGGCAAGAGTAATTTCTCGCATTGATTTTATCACTTCGATCTTAACCTTGTATTATCTGAATAAACAACAACATTATGCAGCACATTCTTAGTTTAATCATACAATTCGTGTAAACTTCGACTTTGACTCAAATATGTGTCTGTGAATAATAAATTATAAAATTAGACACCAATTAGAATTATAAAATGTACCCAGGCGATAATGTAAGTAACATTATCGCCTGGGTACATTTACGTAATAACGCAACGTAAAACATAACGAAAAAATGTGTTTCGATTTGTAACACGGTACTAATATGAACCGCGGTTGAATTTTGAACAAAAATATGTTCTTGCAGAAACGAAGCATTTGACAATATTATATATTAGTTTATACAACAGACTATTTGAATATTTACTCTTTATTAAAAAAACAATAAGCTGTATTGTGATAAACCTTATCAAAATAACACAGTTTAAACACGACTATTGAAAATAGTCGGTTGACGAAGTTGCTTAACTATTGCTTTATTTGAGCGTTTTTATAGAACAAAAGCAATATTATTCATTCCTTTATATCAGAGAAATGTACATCGTAATAATATTGACTATTAATTTTATCTCTTTAATTAGTATATACACATTTATATAATTTAACTTCAAAATATGCGCATTATTTTGAGACATATTTAAATTGGTGCATATTTAAATATTAATTATACATTAATTTTAATTTTAACTATAAATGACACAAGTATATAAACTATAAAAGCAAATGACGTTAGAAGCATCTTTAAAATAATAAACAGGTATACTTAAAGGTAGATAAACTATGAAGATACTACATAATTCTGTAAAAAACCTTTTTTCAAGCAAACCAAAAAAAACTCTACTCAACATAAAATTGTTACACTTGCTTATTGATATTACAAAATGTAAGTAAATAAACAGTATTTTATTATAGTTATTATATTTCAAACCCTTAGGTGAATCCATTTTGAAACATACTTTTGTTTTCATTGCAGCATTAACACTGGTAGAAAGTTTTTCAAGAATTTTATTTGTTATAAAATAATAACTATATATAAAAAGTTTTAAAAAAATTTCATCATATGTAAATTGAAAATTTTTAAATAAAACATTCGTTCGATCAATCGTTTTGATTGTTCGTTCAATCATATTTAAGAAAATGGATTTTATATCACATTCCTGAAATCAATATTGTTAAGGACAAAAGTAAAATATAATGTTTTAATGCTTTTGTACATTACAATTTCTAAGTAATCTGTTAAATAAAGGTTATAACGTAAGCGTTTTCCTATTACAAAATATATTTGATTATTATTAACTCATCATCCAATGCGCTCAGTAGCCGAGACGTGTTTAATTGTTGTCCGTTCATTTTAGTTCACTTTAAAATAAATGTTTATTTCTGGAATACTTTATTAGAAAATACTTATTAATATTACTTGAACTATTACTATTTACTACTTCTCAACAAAAACGTATACATTATTGGAGATTGCTTATTTATGAAGGAATCCATCCATGTTTGTTTTTAATAATATTTAGTTTTGAGTGCCATATTGAATTAGGATTAAATGATTCCAAGTTCGAACGTATTACAGGACGAACGTATATATAAGACATTATGGCGGTATTACTCCTATACCATAATTTCATTGACATTTTTCTATAATTCAAGAAAGATACCGTCTCTATGAAATTGAGTTTAATTTTAAATCTTTAAGACACGATCAAATGATTGTCATCGTTACCAGCTCAACTTCTTCGTCTAGATTTGTCAAAGAACTTCAAATTATTTTCGTGACAAGGAAATTTTAACTGTTAGAATTATAATTGACTCTCTCAGCTGCCTAATTTACAAAATATGCATTAGATATCTAAACTGACGCAAAATTATTAGTTAGTAAATATACATACGTAACCTACATTTAAATTTGATATAAATATTAATAATAAATATTTATGTATCGTGCATATTATTAATTCAGATACTTTTAATCTTTAACTTTATATTTTTTTTTAATATACCTATTTAAGAAATGGAGCAAATAATTGCTTAAATGTTTTTGAACATCCTATGCCGCTTATAATAGCTACCTAAAATAGCAAAAAGTGTATAGTTTAATTAATGATTACCTAACCGCCTGTAACATGTGAGAAAAAAAAATTATTTCATGGAAGTAATTAATTAAAATGCTACACAATATTCGGAAACATTACGCCTCATTTCTTTTTTATGATAACTATTAGTTTACCTTTTATATTAATTAAAATTATTATATTTATAAACAGTGACACAATTCACAATAATGACGCCGAAAGTGTGCGGGTGGTCAGTACCAAGAAAACATAAAAGTAGCAATTTTGACCCTAGACTTGTCAAAAAAATGAGTGTTCGCGTGATCCGCAGGAGTTTGATCGTATTAATCCGTCAGGCAACGCGCATGCGCACAGGCCGTGACGTCACGCGAGCTTCCGACGGGAATATAATTTTAATTTAGCTACAAAATTACATTCAACTCAAGATAAGTTCCGTACAAGCGACAATCACCCGTATTACAGAGAAACAATGACCTACTATTTGAAATGCTACAGCAAATCCATTGTCAGGTATGTTTATTGACGACACGGTCTGATAGAGTGAATGATCTCAAACTTACGTCGAAGAGTTATTGTTATCAGATTTAAAGTGATACTCAGTTTTCTTACTTATTTACATCGATATATAATGTAATAAAAACATAACAATTATCAGTTAGTGTATCAACTTTCACAACGCGACCTTGACGATTCCTACGGTGAATAACTGAATTCCATAGTAGAAATATCAAAATTTTATCCATAAACAAGTCAGATCGATGTAGATGATAAGACGCCACGGGAGAAGGCAATAAAGATACGGTACTGATAGTAATTAAACTTTATCTTTAGATAAAATAACTGACAATAAATAAAATTTGTTCCTATTATGATATTATATATGTACATTGAATCTAATTGGTTCCTTGTATTAAACACTGGTAGGCTTATGGTATCTCAACTGACTATGAACAGTAAGCCGGCAGCTTCTGTTAAGAAATACTTATTGATTAAATAAATAAGAAGTATATATATTTGTTTGAAAAGTTTAACATTTTATCAAGTACAATAAATAACGAGGTATTTGTATAATAAAAGAATCATCCATCAATCATAAGTCTCGCAACTTTATATGTTATAATTAATCGCTTTTTTCTACGTTGGATTAATATTTCAATTTTTATAATTTAATTCGTTTCAGTTGTTAAGATGTTATAAACGGTTACGAAAGCTTACTTATTTTTATTCCTCAAATCAAGTCTCACACATTTAATGTCTAAGCAGACCATTAAAGAGAAATTAATCTCATTTACGAAGTCTTTGCCGATTTTCACTTTAATTACTTGGAATTCATGAGAGAATTCGTATTTAAATTATATGATTTGTGAGACGGTTAAGCAATGCTCCTCATTGTCTAATTCTCACCTCTAAAACAAAAGCATCCGTATATTTTTGGAGCATGACACCTACAACAATAATATGTTCAAAATTATGGTATTTCACATACGCATAATATAATACAATGAGTCGGGCCATAAACAGAGCTCCGCTTGACGCCGGTTCAATCGGACTCCACTTACAACGACTGAATGGACCCCGTTATAGATAATTACTTATTATTTTATATATAGCTTTCTATACATAATAACTTTATGACTATGTTATATACGTACGTAATTATTATTCGTTATTTTATATTTATAATTAATATTTAATTTATCTTTTAAGTTTTATATCAATTTGATGAATTCGATAAGGCTGCAATTTATGTAATAATTACACTTAATTTTTTAGCAATTTAGGTAAAAAGTATTGCAATATTGAATATATTGGATCTGTTCACAAGCTCAGTGACGATCATAGCTTTATACAAATTTCCGCAAGACACGTTCCCACATTCGCCCGCTTTTATTTAATATTATACGCTATTTTAACAATCGTTGTTCTCTAATCTAGTTTAAAACAGTTTAATGCAATAACAGATAAACTCGAGATTGTATTATAAATATCTTATTTAATTTTTGAATTATTAACATAATATAACAAATATTTATTACAAAATAGTAAGTTTTATAGTTAGGTTTTTTTAAAATAATTTATTTAAAAAAAACCAGTGGTTAGTTATTTTTTATTACATAGTTCGAAAATTCTTTGAACGGTATCAACCGGTGGACAATACGAATTTAAATAATTTTATAAAACGATTTATGTTTTAATATCGGATCGTGATAATCAAATGCTACATCAGATGAAAAATAGAACTTGATTGAAATTCGTATATTTAGCTGTCCGTCCGATGTCCGTGTCCGAACTCGGCCGAACCAATCAAAAGTGCCGATAGCTCGACTGAGAGCTGCCATAAACCCATTCTAATATACGCGTATTCGTTGCGTTGAAGACTTTTATGAGCAATTTAACAAGTGTCTCGTAGCTAGGGACGGATTTGATTTATGTCCACATAACGTATGTTTACGATGTCCGTTTATTATTTCTTGTATTTCACCGCTCTAGGAGCTGATAATGTTATTTGAGAGGTAAAGGACGTCGAGATAAACGCAGACGATGGCATATGAAAGTTTTTTATTCAATCATAGAATATATTATCAAGCTTTTATGTTCCAGCTACGTTATTGTCTTCATATGGTAGCTACGTACATATTAAAAATGTAATGGTAGACGTTTAAAAATATTATAGGCATTTCTAACTTTTAATTACTTTTGTCATATCAATGTTATTTGTATGTAAATTATCTATCATTATTTAATGGTATTAAATAATTTGCTCGAATACTGAGAAACATTTTAATAGATTATGATATCAGAAATTTGTAAAATATAAGAAGTGTATTATTGTCTATTATACATAACACTATGTACATTTATTAACACACCAATTCGTAATAACGGTAACATTAGCGCAATTTTTATAAAAATGTTGTAAATTTTATAACAACAAATGTTAATTTCATCATTTAAGTAAGAAACTTTTGGTAGACACTTTTAATTCTAAATTTAATTCAGTTAAAATTAAATAATTGAAGTCAATGCCGTTTTCAAAACCGTTATGATCGTTAAACGCACATACCATTAAATACACTGTATTTTAATTAATATATGCGTTACTTAGAAATTACATACGCTTTTTAAAAGATATGTAATCATCTAACATCTTCAATAAATATAATATGATATAAACATATTATATTTATATAACTAGTGCTAGTCTGAAAGATAAAGAAGAAACATATGATAATATGTTTAGCAAAGAACTTAAGGCTACTTAAACGTTGCTTAGCAGCTGTTTCTATCATTATAAATTTGTAATCCAAGAAAAGATGCCTCAGCATTAACTAATAGCCCGTTACGTTTAAAAGTTAGCGGCTACAAATCTACATATGCTTATATATCGATATTCAATAAACTTATATACCTATATAGGTTAGGACATTCATAAAGCTTTACCCATCAAGAAATGTGTTCTCTATGGTATATTATAGAATGGTTTCAAGATAAAATAAAATAGTTAATAAAACAACGATCGTTATCTTTAGTCAATGTTTTAAATTTGACGTCATTCGTACGTCAATTTAGGTAAATGTCGAGTATTGGTTGTGATCGCCGGCCACCTCGAGTCAAATTACATTTGAATTGATCCAATGCACACGCACTATTAATTAACATACAAATCTAATGAAAGGTAAACAGTAAGACAGAGTTTATATTTAACTTACAATGAAAATTGTAGGTACTATTACATTATTATGTTTTTTTTACTACTACTACTAAATACCTAATAACTCGCGTCGGCTTCGAATTGATTCGAATCGATAATTATTATAACCGGTATGATAACTACGGCTTTTTTTAATATCTATATTTAGTTTGGATTAAATCTTAATTTTATATAATTAAATTATTAAATTCAATATTATGTAATCGTGGATATATATGTCAAATTATATTTCAGATACATTTTTCGTCAATAACGTACTAATTTAAAAAAAACTGCTTACTTAGTATTATCTATTAAATAAGACCTTTGTGGGAACTGCCATATCTCTAAACAAATATATTATAATATTTTTGTCTCGTTCGTCATGAAAGCGCTAAAACCGCGGCGAATTTCTCTCAGACTATTTATCATAATTAATTACATATCATAAAAAAATATAAAAACATATCCAATCGATGACGAACTATTATTTATTTAATTTTGTGAAAGTTTCACATAAATTGGTTTTATAGCTTATCTGTACCAAAATAAATACAAACGTACCTTTTTTAAAATATACGTTAATTATTTTAATAATTCATATAAACCGTACATTAATATGGGCAATACAGGTGCAAAGTTTTAATAAACTATATATAGTTTATTTGTACATTTAACAGTAGTATTGCAACGTCTGTCAGGTATAAGCTCGTTTTGTTTAAAAATACATTATACTTACATGTCTCTACATAGAAAATAGTAATCAAAGGCTGAAAAATGACTGAGACTTGACAAAGACATTATACTTTCGTAGATAATAATAAGGTAAATATTTTATTGCATACGTATTGTCTTCTATATTTCCGGCATTGGCTATGTATAAATTAATAACTTAAGCAGCGATTTCAACTTATTGTTTAATCTAAGGTATAGTAAGTATAGTTGACTGCCTCGTTGGTCTAGTGGCTAGATATTAGGCTGCAGACCCGGTGGTCCTGGGTTCAATTCCCAGGTCGGGCCAATAAATAGTTATTGGGTTTTTCTATCAGAAAATTCTCAGTAGCAGCCCGGAGTCTGGAAGGTGGAAGTGTGTACACTCACGTGCTTCGGAAAGCACGTTAAGCCGTTGGACCTACGCCTGAACTCTTTCCGGTCGTGTCGGATTGCCGTCCCATCGGATTATGAGAGCTAAGGAAAAGAGAGTGCACCTGTGTTTGCGCACACACTTGTGCACTCTAATATCTCCTGCGCAGTTGGCTAATCTCTCTTGAGATTGGCCGCCGTGGCCGAAATCGGTCTGGAGGACCTTATAAGTATAATTATAAAGCGACTGAATATTTTGATTTACTGAATAACGGAGTCATTAGATTTATTTTAATATTATCTGCTGTTTTTTTTTGTGTGTTAATTTTTGGTCATCTGGAGCCGGGTTGACTTCACCCAGAAATTTGAGCTGCCTCAGGAATAAATAACGTATATCCCGAGTGTGTCTATTATAAGACTGTACTTTCGGCTCAGGATGTTTTCGGTAGTGTAAGTCATCTGATCTTATAGTACAGGTAGACTATTAGAGTTCGAGTACATAGAGGAGGTTCTATATTTAATTAATTATTTCATAATGTTTGTTTGTTAAGTGTTATTAATGTATTTAAATTATATAATAGGTAAAGTATACATTATACATGGTTACGTTTATATTATAAGCCTAGATAGTTTGTACGATTGAAAGCACTGATCTCAGTTTAAATACAAGTCCGAAATGATAAAACTTTTTGCGTTACATAGTCCGATTATTAGAAAAGTTACTTCACGATACGAGAAGTGGTGCAGTGACCCTGAGTGACACCAATATGGCAAATGTATGAAATAGTCATTTACGTTTTTATAATACATATTTATAGCGACTGAATCCGCGGGGCGAAGCTTGTAATTTTATAAATACAAAACATGATTATGAATTTCTTTTGAAAACACATAGTACTAAATTTGATGATATATGTATATATATAAACAATTAATGTTATACTACATGAATAAACATAAAGTCGGAAAGTGTTGAAAGCACTTTATTAATTTAGGAAAGCATTAATATTATTTGTATAATCTATATTAATTTATTCAAAGCATGTGCTCTTATTCACTTATTGGAATAAACTTAAAAAATCAATGAACTGGTTTTGAACGCACAGATTATAACTTTAGCTTTTTACCGTTAATATTTAGCTTCATAATATATAGTAGCTGCCCGTCCCGACATCATTCGTATCAAATAGGAATTTTATTTTCATTTCTTAATCCTGGAACCTAATCCCAACGCCCCCTACCGGGTCAAGGCAGTCAATCCGGACTCAGCACGCACAAAAAATCATCAAAATCGGTTTTGCCGCATAGGAGGAGTTCCGACCCACATACGGAAGAATTAAATATGTAAACATTTTATTAAAATGAACATGGTATAATACAACATTCTATTCATAATATGATATTTGGCTGTACATCAGCTTATCTTAAAAATAAACTAGATTCACAAGTAGGATATTTATTATTTGAGGCTCTCAATTATACACTTTTTTTTTTGTCTAAATCGGTCCAGCCTTGTAGTTCACTGACATACAGAATTATATATAATATTAAGATTATAATTGTTTTTTGTGTGAGAAATGTACAAAGTTACGAAATCTTTATAATGGATAAAGCTCGAGTTGGTTAAAGTATACGTAGCAACTTTATTTTAATAGAGACGGGCCATTTATAATAAATATAATAAAATTACTTTACTGTGCGTCGTAATTTTTTTTTAGAATATGTATTTGCTACTTAACTAATAATATCTCGTTGGTTCAAATGATAAACTGGATGGAACAAGAATTATAATAAATTAAATTAAAAATTCACAGTCCATTAATATAAATACTATTAAATATGTAGAAACCAATATCTATGAACCAATATGTATGATTTCAATATGTTTTTGTTAGGTTAGCTTAGATTAATGCGTTAAAAATATTTAAAAAAAATTGTACTGTATTTTGACTTGAATAGAAATATGAATCTTTATTCATTTTTATCCCAGACCGAATATGTACGTTATATTTGTACTTATTATAAATTACAAAAATACAACTTATATCAGTTATCATTTTAGGTTATCTTAGCCCACTACTACCTTTGCAATTAAACAATTGTTGGAAATATAACACCCCTTTTTATCTTCATACTTATTATTTAACAATTTTATTAACTTAGCTAGGTGCTAGGAGTATTTAGCGACCGCTCTCTCTCGTGACTTGTTCCCTACGAGTCCGACGTCCCGTAGAGATGTCATTGAGATGCGTACGTGCCCGACGTACTAGTGATAACACGGAGTGAATTGTGACCGGGGTGGGCTGTAAAACGTTCATCAGATACCACCTCAGATGGGTGACGGCCCACGTGACATATATGGGTGCCTAAACCTAGACGCACATGATTCCTTATTCTAAACTAAGTTTATAAAAATATTCTCAAAAATAAGTCGTGGTTATCATTCATAATATATTTTAACTGCAAATATATTAAAGAACGAACCAACCTAACTTTATCGTTATGTAAGTAGATTAGTTTACGTAGATCGTATTTATTATTTTTAAATAAACACTTATTTAATAAACGTATCATACCATTTCATTAATTTTAAATAAACTGACATAACCTTTATTTAGTAAAGATCCGTTGAAGCTCTATTTATTTCGAGTATTTCCTAGTAATTGAAAATAGCTCTGGAAATTCCGAACACGTTGAATGCATATTAAAAGCTATTTATATTTTACTTATTCTTTGAAATTAAAATTATTAATTTTTTTGTTCAAATAAAATGAATAGTCATAATTTTGATGTGAAACCGTTCTAAACGCGATAAAAATAAAATTTCAAGGTCGTCTTTTAGTGCAACTTTTCTTTATGTAACGTTAGCATTAAAAGTTTCTGATGATATATGTATATTATTTAATGAAATGATAAGTCATCAAGTAAGATATCGTATTATAATATTATACCACCAAATCGAATTGGAATAGGGGGCATGATCATGTCTAGACATAAACATTTACAAAATTTTTACACGAATGCTAACTGCTCATTTATAGTCATTAACACTAATTTAAATTGTCATTTCGCTATCAAATAACAAATATGACACGAACAAACAAGGAAATAATAGTTTCTGAGCCATGATATCTGTTAACATCATTTTTAGTCATGTTTTTCCTGTAGGATCTCGTTGTGTACCCAAATAGGAATCCCATGTTAGTTTAAACTACAAAGATTATATTATTTTAAATTATTTCGTTGTAATTTTATAATAAAAAGAACAATTTAGGTAAAAGCATTTGAATCACATCTAAGGTAATGATGGTAAAAACTAACCTGATGTAGTCGTTTTTGCAGAATATATTACTGTCCCGCGCATAGCATCTCTGTTCTGAGTCAAGGGGCATCTTGCATTCACAGCAACGCAAGCACGGAGTATGCCAGCGTCGTTCTAGAGCAAGAAGGTAGTATCTGTCTGTAATCCTAGCACCGCACCCTGCGCATGCGTCTTCTGGAGGGGGTGGCGGAGGTTCATCTGGTGGTTCCCGTTTGCGACACGAAGTGCAATCGCGGGGGGAACCCGGTGACGCTGCGGGCGCGACTGGCGACAGCTCTGCTCCTGCCTCGTACGCCGAAGATAAGTACCGCTCACTCTGTTGCTGAAACAATATACTTTATTGAGATCTTAGCCGTTGATCGATAAATCCTCAAAATTAAGCAGTATGTGTATAATGTTGAAGACGTAAAACTTATTACACCGAGAATAGTTATAATTTAAAACTCGACACAGATGTACTCGCTTAGTTTTTCTTCACCGTCGAACAGGAGAAGAATTAATAAAACAAATAAAAAAACTAACTATTTCAATATTAAACAAAAAAACTCGGTGACCCTTGCCTTGGATATGAACCTGTGATCTTCACCACACATGTTCTACTGAGCCATCTCTGATTCAATAAAATTTTTTTTAAATAAAACATATAAGTAGACCGGTTTATAAAGTATATTTTAAATAATTGCAATATCTGGATTGAATGTATTAAAAATTGAAATTTCATTATAAAAAAAAAGTATTTTTTAACTCTCACAAATCCACAGAGCAGAGAGTTGGTGTTAACCCATCAATTTGAATTACTTTGTGTAAAATTTTCATAACAAACGTTCGTATAAATTTGGCTTTAAGTTGTCTTGTACAAATTTGTTTTTATATGTCTTTATATACTTTTTTTTATAGAAGAATATTATAATATTATTTATACAGAAAAATTATATGTAATAATGTCCTCCAGACCAATTTCGGCCACGGCGGCCAAACTGCGCAGGAGAGATTATAGTGCACAAGTGTGTTCACAAACACAGGTGCACTCTCTCTATTCCCTAGCTCTCATAATCCGATGGGACGGCAATCCGACACAACTGGAATGAGATCAAGGGCAGGACCAACGACTTTACGTGCTTTCCTAGGCACGGGAGTGTACACACTTCCAACTTCCAGACTCTACTCGGGCTGCTACTGAGAATTTTGTGACAGACAAACCCAATAACTTTTTTTCGGTCCGACCTAGAAATTAAACCTAGGACTTCCGGATTCCTTACATCTAACCACTAGCCACTAGACCAACGAGACAGTGAAATCTTTATATAATTTTTCTATATATGTGTATGTAACCCATCCGAGGCGGCTGGAGCAGTTTTGATTGCTTTTTGGTTGGTGTCTGGCTTAGATTGATTGAAGCGAAAGGGTTCCGAGGATTAAGAAAAAAATAAATTCTTATTCCACGCGCACGAAAGGCTTAGCTAGAATATTTATAATATATAAATATATTTAATTAAAAAATATAATATAAATAATTTGAATAAAAATAAAATAATTGTTTTACGTCTCGTTATATAACCATAAAAATATCTATGTAGGTATTGTATTGTAAGTTTGGATTTCTTATCTAATTTAGAGTAACTATCGGCCCCCGATTGGAAACAAAGAGAAAAAATATTTGTTGCTAAGAATACTTTAATTACACACGGTTGATTAAACATATTATCAGCGTTAAGCTTGAAACCATTTCTATAAGTGTAGTGAAAGTTATGAGATATTTATATATTTTATATGACAAATAGTACGGCATAAATATATTTTTCGTTTTATATTATGCGTATAAATATAATAATGCATACAATCAATGTATAACGCAATAATGTGATTCACTAACCAGCCAGCGTTTATTTTCGTATAAGACCACCCAAACACATTTTAAAATTATTATTCTTAGTTAAAATTACAGTTTTTAAATAGCATTTTTTTATATTGAAAATGCAATGTACATTTTGCAAAATATAATTTACATCTTGAAGATAAGAATTAATACCACGCTACAAAATAAATCGAGTCGTTAATTTTTTCCTATCATTTTAAACATGAAGTGGTTACAGGGACTTATCTTAATATATAATAGTTTATCAGACGCAGACTGTTTTACATTTTTAAAATGCACAAGTTTTTAATTTTTTATTTATGGTTTTCCCTGTTATATACCAATTTTTAATATCCGGGGTTTCCCTCCGATGATATAATTTAAATATATTAATAATATATGTAAGTACGCAATACATATGTACATGTATAAGCTATATAGAAAGTTTCTGGACCATTAATTAAATGGTTTTAGGGCGTATTGGGCATAATTTTTTTTAGATAAATAGTCCATTATTATAAGACGATACTTAAAAAAAAAATTGCTTAATGGAACCATTCAAATTGAGATCAATAACACAGTCTATGGAAGTAATTTATAAATTAAGCTAATTATTTTTTTCTTGGGCCGTCTAACTTTTGTTTTATCACCTGAAAAAAAATGAGTAAGTAATTAATAACTATAAAATCTTAAGAGTTCAGCATCATAAAATTCAGATATATCTCATAAGAATAACTTTGATTAACATAATTATTATTATTACTTACATGAATTTTAATTGAATGAGCAATAACTAATAATGGGTCTCAAAAACGCTGTGCTCCGCCGCGCTTGACGGCGCGAAAATTACACCCAATTTAATTCAATTACCAAATCCCCCAAATGCTTAAATCTTTTGAAAGAACATAATTTTTTATCGCAAAATAACGGATTAAAAAACGTTAAACAATACATTTATAGCCTATAAATCGTTCTTTAGTTAAATATTCTTCAATGATTTGCAAATAAATTAATAGCTAACATTCTTTATTTTACACATTTAATATATTTTTGTGCGAAATATCTTTTTGTGCGAAATATATTTTTGTGTCCACCCGAAGCATATAGTTAAAGTACATTTGAAACCTTTTTTTCGTATAAAAAATAAACTAACAGTTTACACACAAATCTGATTATACAAAAAGCTATTTAAAGAAGTATGTTTTTTTCACATGTCCATTTGACGAATGGGATATATTGGACCTGTTTATAGACTAAAACGGAAAGCACGATTTGAAATATTCGAGCCTAGAGGCCATTACTTACGCAATTACTTGCCGACGGAAAATAAACATACCTCTCTGTCGCTTGTTAACTTAACAACAATTTTTGTTTTCTTGTTGTTTTTTATACATTTTTGGTATTAATTTAACTTTTATTAAAATCGCTGTTTAAATCTATATATTAAACAGATGAGAACATAATCGACATATGTATTAAATTTTACAAAAATTGATCGAGCACTTCGTGCATAATTGTGAAACAAACATACAAACACACAAACGTTCGCTTTAAAATATAAGAAAGAAAGCTATTAGAGAATTACTAACACCAAAAATTTAACAAATAAACGTATTTACTATACGTTTTTATTGATTTTTTTTATCTTCATTTACAAGTATGAATTCAATAAGTGTTAATATTAATAAAATGTACACTTACATATTTCCAATAAAAAAATCGCTAATTGAAATATCTCCGCCACAAATCTTAAATAACATCAATATGAAATCCAACGGTTCTAAAACGTAAACATGATATTGTTGATGTATGATTGTATTGAATGTAACCCTGAATATATTTGCATTTATGAATAAACTTCTAAATGAGGTTTATAATTCATCCAAACTTTATAATTTATAATCCAAACTTTATAATCCAAACAAAAGTATATTTTTTAATTAATATATCTGTGACATAATTATATCATATTATTACCTATTCACGACCACGGCCACAAGTCATAGTTGACTAACCGTGTAGTAATTATTGTATTGCAAGTGTTTTCAAATCACTCGCGTTCATAATCCAATAGGACGACAATCCGACACGACCGGGGACATATGAGTCTGGAACAACAGATATGTACCAACTTACATTTGCAAGCTTATAAGTGTCACTGGGAACTTTCCAAGTCCATGCTGTTCGTGATAACTGATTGACAGTAAAATCCAAAAGCTTTTATTCGGCCGACTTTGAATTTGACTTCAGGCTCTAAAAGCTGGCCACTGCGAGAAGGCTTTATGAGGTGTTATAAAAATAATAAATCAATATATATTTTTTATTGAGGCCGTATAAAAAAACAAGTTATCTTAGCTAATATAGCAATATGCAGACAATGTTAAAGGGACGGTTATATAAGATAAATTAATTCTCAAAATAACAATCAACCATCTTGAATCATCCATCTTGGTGGATACAAAGGTTAAAACAATGTGCTAAAACGTATGTACGTATTATTATTCATATAGCAGTACATTGGAAACATTCCTTATCTATAATAATATGAAACTTTTTACCGTACAGACCGATATGCTAAGTTTTTACTTTACATGTTAACTTATTTGATTATAGTTTAGATACCTAAGCATCGATTTTTCTTATTTATGGCTTTTGTTATTGCATTTTTAGGTCATAACAAATTCCATCTAGTATCTTCATGTTACGAAGAAAAGTCGATCAAAACCATTTATAAATACAAAAAAAAAATGTTTTACTCTTAAGCTAGCTGCTGCTCCAAAAAATAGCCTGGAACTGTTACAGTGACTCCCGTCTAAGCCAGCCAAAGACGCACTCAAATACACACAAAAAAATCATCAAAATCGGTCCAGTCCTATTTAAACAATTCTGTGATATACGCACGTATATTATGTACACTATCTATACTAATACTATAAATGCGAAAGTAACTCAGTCTGTCTGTTACGCTTTCACGAGTAAAACACTGAACCGATTTTGATAAAATTCGGTATGAAGAAAGCTTGAACCCCAAGGTTGGACATAGGCTACTGTTATATACGCGATTACTAGTATATGTACAAATATATTGTTTTAAAAGTAATATATATGTTTTACTATTATACTCGTATAAATAATCAATATAAAAATATAATTAAACAACACAAAATAACCTGACAAATTATGTAGTAACTTTTAAATAACGCATGTAAATAGCGGATAATCAGACTCATTTAAAACTAAATATTTAATCGGCGGCAATATTAATATATTAAGAAATAAAACAAAGTTCAGCGATATGTATTTACATAGTTTCACTAAAGTTGCTCTGTAAAACAATAAGAAACGGTCTGCGTAAAAATTAATACCTATACGAGCAATATAACGATGTATATTTTGTATAAAAAATAAATAAATAATAATAATAACGTTCCATTAACTGCAGCCAGTACCTTCACTTAATTCCTGAAACTTTCCAATGGATTTACATTAAAGCCGCTTAAACAATATATATGTGCGGTTCACCATTATAGGTTGCATTGAACGAGACCACAAAGTAAACTATTACTGAACCCCATTTTTATCACAAATTAATACCATTACAGAATACTAAACATTAGTTTTATTTGGATTAATTTAAATTTCTTGGTATTATATATTTTATTATTAAAAAAGTCAATAAATAAGACTAATGTCTGTAATTAAGAACTTAAACGTGTCGTTTGTGATTTATTTATGCGTATAATAAATAAAACTTAAATAAATAAATAACGTTGGCGTGTGTATGAATTCAAGTCGTGTTAACAAAGCCGTCGGCAAAAGGTTAATTATCTACCCACCAACGATAAAAAACTTAGGACCAAATTGAATTCTTATGTCTTAAGGTTTTTCAAATTTTATTATACCTACACTTGGTATTCAGTTTTATCGACGCTACTTGCTAAAAAGTTAATGGCATATTTTACATCGATATAATTTATACCAAAACATTCATTTGCATTTACCTCCTTACAAGAAGTTAACTTATTTAAAAAAAAATATCTTTACAAAAAGTGTATAATATCATATTCAATAAAATAACTTTACAAAAAGTGTATAAATATTGTTATATTATATTTATACTTAACGCCTACGAGCTTATAAGGCTTCATTTTAAAATACCGGCTGTGAGATAATATAACATTATTTTATTTTTACGCTTATTTTTATTTATTAAGCTTATTTTCAAACCGTTTAAATAAGGAGCTAAAACCATTGACTTAATTAAAAAGTAAATATGCAAAGGATGAAAATAAAGATGATATTTTTTATAGTAAAAAAAAGCGTAAAGAATACCTACAAACTGAAAGCTTCAAAAGATTTCAACGATATCCCCATGAATACAAACTTATTTAGTGCGAGTTTTTTTCTTAAATAAATTTTACTGCAGTTTTATACTTATCAAAATTGTACATATCTTTAATTATATATATTGCGTTATTTTAATTAAATTGAATATATGTAATTTTATTAATATAGTTATATGTCTTTTTAAAATGATTGTAGATATTTTAATTATAAATATTAGTTACAAAATGTCATTAACGTATACAATCTGTTATTAATAAGTTTCTTATAATGTTATTTTCAGTAAATTTTAATTATAGTACCCGAAAGTTAGGTTTGTTTTTGTTAACTTGAATTTATATAATATATATTTTATTTATAAAAAAAAAACATTATATGAAAAAGTTTGTCCCAAAAGTATTCTAAACAGCTTACAATTTTTTAAGATATAACTTCTTACCCAGTGCATCGCCCCCCTCTCTTCGTATACTCCCATTTGGGGGTCAATTTTCCCGTTTTCTATTTTCGAACGTATGGGCCTCTGCCCCACTACACTCTACACTCACACGCGGAGCATAACGTGCGCGGCGCGTCGCGTCCGGCGAGCGACTGTGGCAGCTCTACCGCGAGAACTCGAACTCGATGAACTCTCCGCACCCTCGAGGAGGAGGCTCGACTCCGCCCCATGTACCGCCTCCCGGTCGATGCGGACACGAGCCGACTTTTTTTTCATAAAAGTTGTTATTGAATTTTTGACGCAACTTTTTTTGCAAATTTGTAACGAATTGCGCTCAAGTGCCTCTCTTGAAATAGTTTTAGTGCGATCGATCAAACAATCGCGATGTAGGTATATTGATTTGTTATTTCGAGATTTTTACTGAATTGTTCAACACTTAATATACTTCGAATTAAAAATTAAATATAAGAAATATTTCCAATGCACGCAAACTTGCACAGTGTGTGTTAAGTGTTGACAAAAATATATTTTGTGCATTTTTTGTACTCAGATCAGCTCTACTAATAGGCGTTATTAAAGTTTTATAGGAGTAAATTCTTTAAAATCGAACTTTTTTTTGTAAAGTTTTGATACATTGAAAATATAGGAAATAAATGTTATAAACATAACTGTCTTTTAGTGTTACAGAAATTATAAAAAAAATTACCGATTACACAGCATGTTGTGTGAAAAGTTAACTTACAAATATTTCTTTAAATAAACTGCTTTACGTACTGTTTTGAAAAAAGAATACTTTATAAATTCAGCCACAACGAACTTATATTCTTTCACAAGGTAAGAGGAGAGTGAGGTAACTGGTTCCGTTTAACGAAGAATGAAATAAATATTATTTTCATTACGTTTTTTCTTTCCATATCTTCTATAAAACATAGAATCAGATACCACGGGTATCGTGTAATTAAAAATTCACTCTCAACTTTTCTTTTTAGATAGCAATTATTTATTTAATCGGTTGTAGGCAAATATTAATTTATCAATGGTTTCATATTTCTATTAATTTCATAATAAGTAAGTGTACATATGTGACTATTTATTTTTCATGTTTAAAATTATATCTTCTGTTTAGAAGTTTTTAAGAAACAAATATTACTCTATCTATTGCTTTTATAACAAAAACATAATTAAGGTACAAAAATGAAAATATAATTAAACTCTATTCAAAAGGCACTTTTAATCGTCATTTTACACTACCAATTACCTACCTTTTCTTCTACCGCAAAACAGCATTGCTTGGTATTGGTTTGTTCCGGTTTGAAGGGTAAGTGAGCCAGTGTAATTACAGGCACCAGGGACGTAACATCTTATTTCCCAAGGTTGGTGGCGTATTGATGGTGTAAGCAATAGTTAACATCTCTTACAATATCAATGTCTATGGGCGTTGGTGACCACTTACCATCAGTTGGCCGAGGCTCGTCCGCCTCCCTATGTTATAAAAAAAAGAAACTACCAACAGATAATATATTAGAAAACGTTTATTTTACAAACTCGTTTGTTGCGATTTTTCGGGGTTGCACAAGACTCAGTACCTCAAGAAATATAAGATAAACCCATCATAACTGTACAATTACGTTAGCAATAACGTATATCCCTGCCATATGCCACAACGTATTAAATTGGTTCTAAAACAATATTTTCGATAAAACGACCCAATAAGCAATCATAGCATTTATTTCTCGTATTAACATTTGTTAATATTTATTCACACTGTTTTATTTTTACTTTTATTCACTCTATTAAGAGCTCTAAGTAGCGTTTATGAATATATTCAAGTTGTTAAATAATGTAAGAAATACTTAATTTTTTCGCTTGCCATCGTTTGATAACAGAAGATATCCTCTTGGTGATCGAAAGGTAAAACTTATTAAATTAATACAATAATTTTCTAACAAGATACTCAAGACTTCAATTACTTCAAGCAACGAAGATACAAGTTAACAATGTTCTAAAAAGATTCCAATATTTCAAATACTCATAATACACTAAACCGAGATATTAACATGAACGTTGAAAATTGAAAAATTAAATTTATCATTTTATTATTTGAAAAATACCAATTAGCAAGAGATCATCTACTATCTCCGGTAAGATATGTAATTAAAATGCGTAATTCCCATCAAACGCGAGTAAATATATATATGTACATTAGAATTGAAGTAATTAAATGAACAGTCAAACAGAAGGCTCTGCTCACCCCACGCTCCCCTCGAGCTCGAGCCAGAGACTTCCATGTCACAATGCCCCTCGGTTCTTTATATTCGAAAAACAAAAAATGTAGAATATCTTTATTTAAGGCTTTAAGTTAAATGAAAAGTTTAGCTTGTTTTTTAGATTAATATTTAATATTCAGTACCTGCTATTGAAATATTTTGTCACATGATTTTGATTGAATGAAACAATTAAATACGATTGGATTGAAATATAAAATGAATATCAACTTTTATATGATTAGGTGTTAAATAAAAAAATAACAAAGTTTTTATACACAATTTTTATTTATATTATTTATTTCACTATTATCAATATTATGATAAACGCGAACATGAGCTTTTACCTGAAATGAAAAATAAAGCATCAATATATTTACATTATCTGTATATATATATAAGAGATTTGGAACCATAAGGCGTAGAGACTTTAAATTTGGTAGGAATATTCCTTTTGCCGAGTAGAGGTCAGCTATTTAAGCGGATTTTGTTCAACTCTCATCCAAAACGGAATTATCACATATTTTATCATTCTCTTTATATGTAGGAGAGCCCATACCAAACATCAGTAACAGTTGCCTTAGTAACCATTGCCGTAGTAACCGATTTCGTTATGTTTATATTGATAAACTAGCTGTTGCCCGCGGCTTCGCCCGCGCTTAAATATAAGTAAAGGATAAATGTTTGTTTGGAAGTCTGCCATTTTAAAGTAAGAGGCATGAAATATCATTCTGGTAAGAAAAAGTTTGGTAAGGGCTTTTTTATTATTTTTAAGTTGATTATTATTCTTTATATAATCATCAGTGAACATATTATGAATTCCTGTAGTTTGACTTAATATATTTTATAATTACTTAAATGGCTTGAAGTAAAATTAATTTTATATAAATATTCCGATTTACGATTCTTTATGAAAATTTTATTTATAATAAATAATCGAAGCACCTCTTTGTAAACGGTGGTAGGGCTTTGTGGCAGCCTGTCTGGGTAGGTACCGCCCGCTCATCAGATATTCTACCGCTAAACAGCAATATTTAGTATGGTTGGTACCTGTTTGATGGATGAGCGCCACTGTAACTACAGGCACATAGGATATAACATCTTCGTTCCTACGGTTGGTGGCGCATTAGCGATGTAAGGAATGGTTAATATTTCTTATATCGCCATTGTTTATAGACAGTGGTGATCACTTAACTTAAGGTGGCCCATTTGCCCGTCTGTCTTCCTATATAAAAAAGACGTTTGCGGTATTTCCTTTTGGGGGCATAAATTACTAAGCTACTCGCAGAGCTCACTCTGGAGCATGCAGTATAAAAACGGTCTATGTGATAACAGTTCTCACTATCGCTCGCCATGTTCAACGACAGGGCTTGGGGCTTTTGATTGTCATGGGAAAGCAAACTTTTTTAGGGAACTAATATATATGTACATTGAAATTCGAATGATATATTATAATGGGTAGTATTCTTGGAATGAAATCTACCTCTCTTCGAGCATATCCTAAAATAAATCTGTGGGAACTGAATACACATGATAATAATGGAATATGTTTTTATTATACAAACTTCACAAACATAGAGATGTCCGTTTAAAAAAAAGTATTACTTGCACCTCCCTAGGACATATTGATATTAAGACATTGTGTGTTTAGCATTTTGTTATTTGCACTCAGAAGTATGCCTTGAAAAATCGCAAAACGGACAACCATCAATGGCGTCTGCCTGCATAAGGGTCACATACCCGGCAATGAGCCGATGACCGAATTCTTCTCCCACAACTCCCGCAGTGTGCTGCTGCATAGTACCGCGCACTCACTTTGTCATGGTCGTAACTTTTAAAATATTTGTCCAAATGAAATAGTGGAAAAGACAAAGTTTATCTACTTTAAACATCAGAAGTGATATCTTTTATTGGTATTTTATTTTATTGTTAAGAATCAATTTGTTAATACAAAATGTGCAATTTGGAAATAAATATAAAATTTTCTTTGTACTTTCGATTCACTATTTTAGCGTTAATGGCTTACACATAAAAGGTAGATATATGCTGTCGCTGACTTTTTTGTAGAACTATATAAGAGATATATTACCACTATACATTATATTCGTGTAACTCTTACGATTCTTGCAGCGCATGCCAGAATGGCTTGCAAATAGGAGAAATTTTCCGACTTACGTGACACTTACTGTTAAGTGTAAAGTAATTTACTCAAACGCTTTATAAATTATAGCCTACATGTTATTCTGATGTCTAAGGTATATTATTGTAAAGTTTCATTAAAATAAATTCTACAGTTTTTGCGGGAAAGAGTAACAAACGTCCTTATACAAACTTTCGCGTTTATTATATTAGTAGGAAGTAAGATGGTATGACCTGTGCTGAACACACATACACTGTACTGTATAGGCGAATAGATCGATTGGTGAATGTTTATATCTCATATTGATTAAAAAAATCACAGGATAAAATGCTTATTTTACCCGTACGAAGTCGGGACGGGCAGCTAGTACGTTTATATAATATGCTATTATAATATTTCTGACTGCCTCGTTGGTCTAGACACTAGTGGCTAAATGTAAAGCCACAGACCCGGAGGTCCTGAGTTCAATTCCCAGGTCGGGGCAATAAAAAGTTAGTGCGTTTTTCTTTCAGATAATTCTCCTCAGTAGCAGCCCGAAATCTGGTTGTTGAAAGTGAGTACACCCCCGTCTCTCGGAAAGCACGTAAAGGCGTTGGTCAGCCTGAACTCTTTCTGGTCATGTCGAGTTGCCGTCCCATCGGATTATGAGAGCTAGGGGATAAAGAGTGCACTACAATATCTCCTGACATTATTATTTATAATATTGCTGTCGTAGCAAATTTGAAGCAATTGCAAATCATGGTCCAATCATATTGTAGGAAACAAAACTATTTAATACGTAGATACATCTACACTTTTATTTTATTTTATTACCAAAGTTTATATGTGATAAAATAAAGGTTAAATTTTTTTAAGTAAAGTTCAATTTAAAATTATTTCCAATAAGAAAATTCAATTACCAACCATTCGTACGGGAGTTAAATAGTTTTATACCGCTTTACTTCACTCTGTTCAAACAACCGCTTAAATAATAATTTTGTAGCTTCTGTCATTATCGATACGAACGTGCTATGGATTTAGATGAAATTATAGCAATATATATTCCAGTCGTAAGAATATCAATAAATTTAAAAAGAAGCTTCTCTAAATCCTGTCTAATTATTTAGTTTTCACAATATAAAAATAGGCGAACTACTACCCCTTGTTGAATATGAAACAACATGATATACAATCTACGTAATTTTGAAATTGACACGTACGCACCGATCGACATCACAGTCCGAACTGACGGATTAAGATTTCAGACTAAGAACTTTATAAAGCGCCGTCCGAATATCTATGAACGGTTCTTTGTATTGCATATATTGTGCACTTTGTGCTCGAAGTTTAACATAGAGCGTAGACCGTTGAAAAAACTCCCAGCATAAGTTATTTTCATTACGTTAAAAATAACATGCGTTTAAGCATTAAACAAGCGCTCGTGCGAACGGTGCATTAGACGTTATGGTCTATGAGCGCAATTACGCCGGTTGACTGAAGTCATTTATAAAAAACCGATAAAGTGCGAGTCGATGCTGGGATCCTGTTCGTCGTCGATTGGCGTACAATTACGATAAAAAAATAAAAAGAGGAAAATATTAGTCATCAGTTACGTAAAAATAATACTAAAATTAAGAAATAAAGAAAACGTGCAGTTTCACGTTCGACGCGGTTGCTTAAAATTAGTGTAAGGTAAAAAAGTATTAAATCAAGCTTTAATTTTTCAAAATTTGAGCGTAATCAGTTAAACGGAACTGGTAAAAAGTTATATTAACAAGATGTTAAATCAAAAATCTTATCTTATTAATCCTAACATGTATATTTGTCAATAAAACTACAAAACTAACTATAGGTAGGTATATGTGTATCAAAACCAAACAATATCGGGGATCTTCTAGAATATTCAAAGCACACATAGGCAGCGAGCAGCACTTCAATGGGAGTGAGAAAAATCTAATATTTTCATCGAATGTTCGAGAAAAATTTCAAATGTGTGCAGAAACAACTTAATCCGATGGGACGGCAACCGATGCGATCGGGAGTAATCAGAGGTAGGATCTTTGCCTTTGCGTGCACGGGACTGTAACACTGCTAACCTCTTTCTCCGAACTGCTAATGAGAATTGTTGACACAAAAACTTATCAACTTTTTATTTCGATCCGACTCGGTATTACAGCGCAAGTCAGGATTTGCAGCCTTATAATCTACTCACAAGGCCACTAACATACTGGGCCCCTAATACTGACTAATACATCTGCCGCCTATAATCATTTGACTGGGAATGTATAAAGAAAAATATCCATAATATAAAGTCCCATATATGCTTATGTTTTTATGAATAGTATACACATACGAACAATATACATAATACCGTTACAAGGTACCCATCTGAATCTCGTACGGTAATATTGATTTCGTTCCATTCTATTTTTATTTAACCAACGAGATTGGTATATTAGTAAACATTCGCCAACCGATCTATTCGCCCTTACTGTGCAACTTTCCACCAGACAAAACACACACACCGCTCAAACTCTTCCGTGTTTATTTAAATAAAGCAATACTAACAATTATTATAAATTCAAAAGTAAGTTTGTTTCTTTGCTTATTGTGCACACACGTTGTCAGGAGTACAAAGAAAAGGACAAAGGGTACATAACACCAACACACACCCCCTCACACGCAGGCCAATCTGCGGACGGAAATTATGCAGTATTCATTAAACAAGCTAATTCATATATGTTTTCCTCAAATATTCAATAATAAATATTCATTTATTTCGACCATGGAGCAAACACTTAACTAGTCCATAGAAACCGTGGTTACTGCAAATTGAAAGGAGACCTATATACATATAGACGAATGTCCAGTTTTGGCAACATTCGCTTTGAAAGTGCCTGGACTGACGATTTTCTTATATTAACCTACTATATAACCTATGTCCGTCCTGAAACTGCAAAAGTACTAACGAAAGTTTCATATCAATAGAAATAAGCGATCAAAATTTATATCTCTATAATATTAGTATGATACACATTCATACATAGATAATCTCTCAGTCAGCCATTTCAAGCTTCTTTAATCTCTTTGCCCTCTAGAACCAATTCGACATTTTTATAACATTTCACATCGATTTATTACTCAAATATACCCAAGTACTACGATAAGTTGAATTTAAGCCTAGTTAAAACCTGCATTAACTTTAATAGCAGGCGGGACCCACTTGCAATTTAAATTGTCTTTTTTTCGTCAGTCGGGTTATTGATATTTTTAATTATTTATTTTCTTATTACATTTTTCTTCAAAACTTAAAATATACGGTTCAAAATAACGTATAAAATAGTTTTAGAATGTGCTTAGAAAAACCTTTTAAATGGTACCTAACTTGCGATAACTGCCCCATCTAAAAATTTTGATACACGTTTTGACCCCACAATTTAATAACAAATAAACTAAATAATATATTAGTCTCGTTTTAAATATTATTGGGCCACCTATCGAGGTCCGACACAAACATGGCCAATTTTTACGTTATGAAAAACTTTTTATAATTAATTATTCCCCTTTTTAATTTCCTTTATTTTGATTCCGTACTAGATAGGTTTGGTTTATTATTTTTTTATTAACGTATTACTATTTCGCGCCAAAAATCCAAACATAGATATATTTGAGAAACACTTAGATTTTTAAGACGAATATAATGATAACGAGTCGAAATCCATTCATCCGGCGAACTTATATTTCTGTTTTCCTATTGAAGTATAAGAAACTTTTAAAATTGATACGTCCACGCACTGTTCTTTGCCAGGGTGTTTAGTTTATTGAAAAAAAAGTAATATTACCCATATTGACTTTTACTATACGTATCAATTTGAAGGATTTTCATTTATATGCAACAAATAAGACGGGAAATAAATGTAAAAACGTATGAACATTATACATTATTTTTTACTGGTGGTAGGATTTTGTGCAAGCTCGTCTGGGTAGGTACCACCCACTCATCAGATAATCTACGGCAAAGCAGCAATACTTGTTATTCCGATTAGAAGGGTAAGTGAGCTAGTGTAATTACAGGCACAAGGGACATAAAATCTTAGTTCCCAAGTTTGGTGGCGCAGTGGCGATGTAAACAATGGTTAACATTTCTTACAATGCCAATGTCTATGGGTGTTGGTGACCACATACCATCAGGTGGCCCATATGCTCGTCCGCCTACATATACTATAAAAAAATAAATATATTATACATACTTCACATGATCCTGTTATTGTATTCCTTTCTTAAAATTATGAATTTAATACTTTATTGTACATGACAAAATATTGATTGTACAAGAGGCGAGCTTAAATACTAAATGCATTTATCTTCAACCAACCTAAGGTGGAGAGAGGAAAGTTTGAACGTGTGCAAATAAAAATAAATGATTTTACAGACAAACAGTTTACACGTACGCACATACATATTCTAGAAAATATTAACAAATTTATATTTTGCACTCACGTGCATTTCTTGCAATCAAACATATAATATAAGCAAATAGATATTTACCATCCCAAACATTGATGCGTGCTCTAGTGGTACTATAGGGATAAAATGCTTGATCAGTCCCAGTAAAGTTCTCCGCGTGAGGTAGCAACCATTTATGTACGTAGCAGCAATTCATGAGGCAATACTTAGCGCAGTCCTCGCATGGCACTTGATCTGTTTTGTAATGTAACCAGCCGAACCACTCTGAGGTCACCTATTTGAACGGATGACACTACATCGTCTATACTAATATAGTAAAGTTTGAAGAGATTTTTTGTTCTAATCTAATAATTTACTAGTTCGACTTAAAAAAATCTGCACTAGAAAGTCCATTTATTGAGTATATGTATTGTCACGCTAAGACCCACGGAGTCGTTTAACACGACTGAAACCGCGCGGCATAATAATATTATTATGTTTAAAGAAGCAAAACTGTACCCTTCTCAATTTATAATCTTTCGGAAAAAAGTCTTTCCGAATACACCGACACAGGACGAAAACACTTACCTGACTAGCATCGTAGTTCCATTTAACATCAGGGCTATACTCGACCCAACGACTCCGACCGATCATGTAGTTTGGATTCTCATAATATTTATTCCCGAAACTATCAAATCCAACGAACTTGCCGTCCTGGTAAATGATTAAAACCTTCATGTTGGATAAACCTAATAATTGAATTATAATAATAACTATTCATAACATTTTTATTTTAATAATTATCAAATTAATCATTAGCTTTTAAAAATTAATTAACAATAGAAAACTCAATGTGTACTATACTTATGTAAGAAGTTCATTTGTGAAATTACACTAAATGGCCCCTTTGATATGTGCTTTCCTAGTTTAGGGTTCGGGATTCCAGCGAACTTTACAAATAAATATTTATCTCTCTATTCAGTACATGAATATAATATTCGTAATTTTTCCCGATACATATATCCCAAAAATTACCAATAAGATACATAGTAACCTACTTTTAGGGTATCAGTCCGCCACATTTTCATAATTGACTTGAATGGGCCACCATTTTTATATATAATTTTTACTAGACGCGCCCATTTATCAAGTGCTAAAAGCTTTATTACCATATCGGTCGTAATGAAAACTACTATATTATAAACTATTTAAAATGAATTCGTGATATTTACTACTAAACTAATAATTTTAATATTGGTATAACATTGACGATTATTTTTTTTTTAATTTAACTTGCGCTACGCAAAGAGTTTATGTACATAGGTACTTCACTGTCAGTAAGCTTTAAAAATACTGTTAATAGTTATAATAGTTCGTACCATAAATAACATGAATTGATATTTGATATTTTTCTTATTAAATTTAAAAAAATTAGCACTGTCCGATTTTATAGAATTCCAATTAAATATTTCTATTTTCCCTTCCAGTTAAACGTAGTTCAATATTATTGGAATTGCGTCCCGCTGCACGCATTAGTCCAAAGGTTAGGATCGAATTGTTGACATCGCTAATTTGGTTTTGAATGCTAATAAAACAAAATGTATAGAAGAATAACATATATATCGTACCTACTGTAAAACAACAGTGCCATCCGTTAATGTTGGACATATAAATCTTAGTGAGACGTTTTTAAAGAAGTATTGGCATACCTACTTACGGTAACATTAATGTTCGCTTCTATAATAGGATTACTCATATATTTGTCGATTAATAAATTTAAATCTCGTGTTAAAAATGACTTTGATTAATAAGGAGTAGGAGAGATACATATGAACTTGAATAAAAGAGGGAAAAATTTGATTTATACTGTTAAGCTATTGAGGCGTAAAAGTAAAGTAACTTATTATTATTTCACTAATTCTACTCAATCTAATCAATTTTAAAATAAACATAATAGAAGTTTTTTTTTTTTATTTAACAGCAATTTTTTGCGTGTTATATTAATTACAATTTATAGCTATCATGCTTGTTCCGGAAATACATGGTACCAATAATCTATATTATCACCGCAAAATATTCAAATAGATTAATTTAATAACATAATTGTCACCAAGTGCCTAGTATGACTACTATTTCTTAGTAAAAGGGCAGATGGGCAATTCCCCACCTGATTACAAATGTATATTCAACCCATGGGACATTAATTAATACTATCAATATTTTTTTCCTAATTAATGGGCCGCCAACCATAGGATATATTTGTATACCTATGATTACCCTTATTATTTATAATATAGTATTGAAATATAAATGTATCTTTCTGTATGCATTTCAAAATAATTCGATTCACTCGAATAATTAAAAATTAGACTTTGCCTAGTTTGAAACGTACTTTTGGTAGTAGTATTATAGTTATGACCCTCCGAATTAGAACGCATTAATGCGCAATATTATTGTTTATCGGCAAAAATTATAGATGAAAGTAACTTATAGATTAACCAACCCAACGGTACTGCCGTTGGAGCAGACGAGTCCTAGAGTGGAGACCGCGGATCGGCAAACGCAGCGTAGGGCGCCCTCCAGCCAGGTGGACCGATGACCTTGGGAAGGTGGCGGGCACCGACTGGATGCGGAAGTCGGAGGACCAGGAGCTTTGGCGCACTTTGGGAGAGGCCTATGTTCAGCAGTGGACTACGATTGGCTGTTGATGCTGATGAACGGTACTGCACTGAAACAACCCTGTCAGGAGACTAAACGTCAGTGCATACAAGAAAAAACTGGAGAGTAGCAAACAGTGCATTATTGTAATAAATATGCTGTTGTTGCTTTTTTTGGACTTTTTCTTAGTAAAATTAATGTCGCGTTAAAAATAAAATTTAATAATTACCATACTTGGTTATCCAGCAATAAGAAATTCAAGCTACGTTATTTAGCGTACTCCGGTCTCCGTTACACGATTATCATGACGCAGATAAAATCTTCGCTATTCAACATCCCATCATCGCGTCACGGACAATCTAGTAATCATGATATATAATCAAGTTTTAGTAGATTTCCCATTAGGTATTGTGTTTTAGATGGCAATATAAAATGTAAGTCTGCAATATAATTTTTCTTGCATCATGCAAAACTGCGTCATCCCTAAATAAAAGGTAAAAAAGCACGCCAACGATGATGAGGACAGCTTTTTATTTTAACGGAACAGATCAAACTATAACTTGAAGGCTTGAACATGCTAGGATGAAGAAATAAATCAATCATTAGGTAAAGCAACATAATCATTTAATTTCACTAACAACCACTTGGTACAAATACAGGATTCACAGCCTAATATAAGAAAAAAAAAAAAGATAAATTTTAACATGTCCGTTTAATAAATAGAACAAATGTGTGATTATAAAGGAAGGCATACCAAAGTTGTAAAATATTTAATTATACGTCATTATGCCTCAAAATTAAACCAATAATTTAATAATTACAGTTCTAAAAAAGTAATAATATCTAACGGATTTCGATAAAAATAACCACAGCGGCCATTCTTAACTCTGACTAGCCAACTGTATGTGTTAGTGTCGTAGGTGTTGTAGAGGTAGCTCTGATGCGTGATAAAATACAAACACATTCTCTTTTCTCACACTCTCATAATCCGATGAGAGGGCAATCTGATTCGAAACGGAGTTAACGCTGTCAACATTGAAACTTCAGGCTGCGACTTAAAATTTATTCACAGAAAACTTGATAACTTTACATCGGTCCGATCGGCCGGGATTTGGAAACCAGGGTATTGACGTCTACAGCCTTATAAGCTAGCTAGTAAACTAAGGGAACTCGATTAAATAAATATATTCCATGTATTACACGTCTAGACTTATTTACATATTAATATTGCAATGGTATTACTCGTTTTCCATAACAAAACAAAATTGATTAGAATATATTTCACATTAAAATAAGAAAAACTAACCTACGTTGTGAATTATTATAATTAGAGGCATAATAACGAATAATTATAATTAACGAGAATGTTAAACAATGCATAACTATAAAAATAATCGTAATACATTTTCAAGAAACAATAAATACATAAATAACTTACCGAGTTCAAAAATAATTACCATCCAAGCCGCTTCTTTTCTTTCCAAAAGTTTTCGAAAGATAAAAATCCGTGTACTTTGGCTAATTAGAGCACGTAAACTAAGCAAGACGTAAATACAAGGATATAATATAAATTAATAAAGATATTAAAAAAATATAGCACTTGATATTATGGCAAAATAACTTAAAACTCTATGCCTCAAGAACAGGATAAAAGTACTACAAATAATATTAAGAATAACATTTATTTTATAAGACGACTATAATAAAAAATAGTTGCAAATGGCAAAGTATGAGATATTACATAATATTTATATATAATATGAAATACATATAAATTACATTGCTCTGCCATATGGAGTGGCGTGAAGTTAAGGAGCTAGCGAGCAAAAATTTGAATATGATTTGGTAAGGAACGCACCTGCCACCGTTTTAGCCGCTCGATTGTTAATTAAAAGCTGTTGAAATTTTTAAAAGGGGATACTATGCTATTTACTTAGACGACTACGAAAACGACGAAAATCTGAGGCATAGTTCCAAAGCTCTGATTTTTGTAGTCATATATATGTGCAAATTATAAACGGAATGCTCGCAAGCTCCCAAATCAAAACTACATGTAAATCACATATAGTCTCAGATCTTACATATTATACCTCTTATGAAGCGACGACAAGTATGTAATAATATGTAAAGTAGTTACAAATTACATATGGTATCAGATTTTACATAATCATATGTAACATAATATATAAATTGCAACAAATTTTTATACTTAAGAATAAAGCGAAAAAAGTACATTAATTATATTAGATTGATAAAATTTTAATATGCTTATAATTAATATAACTTTTGATTCACTTAAATGAAATTAGTTTATACGTCTGTGTCATACAAGATAAAGTTAACGAATGCGTGAAATGTGAAACTAGTAGATACATTAACTTCACTACGAGATGTTTAATGTGCTATTATGTACACTTGCTACATCGTTGTCGAACTAATCGCCACGACGCTATGAGATTAGAAATAATATCTACCCTTTAAGAATTTATGTTGAAGATATACAAACTAGTAACTAATTTTTATATTAATTTTAGATTAAAAAAGGATAGAGGAAATTAAACAGACTAGATTCTTATGATTACTATTTCTATCTTAACAGATACGGCCATCTGAAAACAATATACTCAAGTATTCAAAAATATATATGTATTTTCTAATTATTAAACATCTAATACGAGAAATCATGCCGTTAAATTACATACAATGGCTTAAATATTTGTCAGAATTATTACTGAACCGTTGCGATATTCAACAGAAATATCATCTATGATAAAGCGCAATTACACTACTTCATTCGTATTATTGCAAGCAGCAAAAAGGCACGAGATAGAATTATTCGTTGATCGGAAGAATGTTTGTGATACTCTCTTTGTGCATATTATGACTAATAATACTATAAAAATACACTACAATATAAATATATTATATTGTTTTTAAGGATACAGGTCAAAAAGTGGACCTCTTAACTATTAGGATTAGATTTTTCAGTCGGATATCTAAAAGGATTGAATTCACTAACATGCGCCCTACATTTGGATTAATAGTTTATCAAAATTGAGTATAATAATAAATGTGATTAAAAATCACTAATATTAAGAAAAATAATAATGTCTTTATCTACCAATAATTTCTTGTATATTATGAAATAATACATATTATGTTGAACAAAATCATTTGGCACAACTAACTTGGAAGAACCGGTGGTATTATCATAATCTACAATTATATTAGAAAACATATTATATCGAAATATATTTTAGGCACATTGAATTATTATATTGTTGTTTGTGTTGGTGTTGCTATTATCAATATTTCTAATATTTCGTACATATCTACTATAATATATTTATTATAAAGTCACATGTTCATATCGAAGTGAATTGTGATATTTTGTTGTGAAAAGTCATAATCAATTTGTAACAAAAAAGTTAATAATTTGTCATATAAATATAAATATAAAACTATGTAGTTTAAGAAACTGTTTAAACATATTAACTGTACAAAAGATTTTTCGTTAGAAATCTCATCAATCTTCGTTTTCATCGTGACAGATTTGTCGAGCTTCCGATTATAAAATAAAATACATTTAATAACTGCAAATAACATAATACTTTAACAATTTAAGGTCCTTCAGACCGATTTCGGTCACGGCGGCCAGTCTCAAGAGAGATTAGCCAACTGCGCAGGAGATATTATAGTGCACAAGTGTGTGCGCAAACACAGGTGCACTCACTATTCCCTAGCTCTCATAATCCGATGGGGCGGTAATCCGACACGACCGGAAAGAGTTCAGGCGCAGGACCAACGGCTTTACGTGCTTTCCGAGGCACGGGAGTGTACACACTTCCAACTTCCAGACTCCGGGCTGCTACTGAGAATTTTCTGACAGAAAAACCCAATAACAATTGATTGGCCCGACCTAGGAATTGAACCCAGGACCACCGGGTCTGCGGCCTTATATCTAGCCACTAGACTAACGAGGCAGTCAAAACAAACAATTTAGGGATGCATTATATCGTTGGTTTCATTTTGAATATTGCTAGCAGTCTCCCTACGTGAACACCCCGGTAACCTTATATATACTTCATGGAGATCGTAATCGGAAAATTTATGCATTTTATTAAACGAATGAAACTCGGCATTTTTAAAAACGTGCATTTAGATACGCACTACGTACGAATATTTTTATACATAATCCTAAAATTGTTACTAGCTGAACTCATCTCAAATATAATTAAATCATATTGCGAAAACATCAACTAGATTATTATGCTTCCTAATTTTAAACGATTAGTTAAATGCATGCAAATCTATAACGGATGCATATAACTTATAAGTTTATCACTATACTCGAATATAAAAAATTATGAGATTCATACCTCATTTAAGGAGTTAAATTTAAAAAATAAAATAATATATTTTAATATAACATTGCCGTCTATCACATCACATTGATTTTTTTTTTTTAATTATTTATTTATATGTTCAAACGAACATTAATTAAGTAACTTTTTGCGTTCTACTCACTAAATATACTTATTTAATATCAGTACTTTTCTGTAATTACCAAGCTAAGGTAATTCTGTCCGGTCGAATATATAAAACAATCTTATATAATCCAGAACATTATGGTTACATTTTATTATGACAACCTTTTATGTAAGTACATACATCAAAATTAAAAGATTAATTAACCCCCATTATATAAATACAAACCGCCTTATTCATAAACTTTATTTAACTGGTGATTAGTTAAACAATATTTTGTCTTCTTCTTTCGTATGTCAAAACAATAATGACAGAAAGAGACAAATCAGTGTTTAGCTAAACAGTAACTAAGCAACGTTTATAAATAAGGCCGTAACACATCAACAACTTACGACACCTTATTTAATATGATACATTTTAAGTGGCACAATTTACTCCTATAGCCTATTCCAATGGCAGGGTTGCCGAAGAAAAATAAACCGCTTAGACATTGAATTGAAATTAAATCAGTATTTAGAACAATTCAAACAAAATTTATTGCTCTTATGACGAAAAAAAAAAAAAGAAACAAATATTTAACTTCGGTAACAAAATATATAACTGAATCTTGACATTAACATAGACTAGTGAATAGAATTATGATATAATAATAATAAAAATAATGGTCCTCCTGACCGATTTCGGCCACGGCGGCCAATCTCAAGAGAGATTAGCCAACTGCGCAGGAGATATGCGCACAAATGTGTGCGCAAACACCGGTGCACTCCCTATTCCATAACTCTCATAATCCGATAGGACGACAATCCGATACGACCGGAAAGAGTTCAGGCGCAGGACCAACGGCTTTACGGGCTTCCCGAGGCACGGGAGTGTACACACTTCCAACTTCCAGACTCCGGTCTGCTAATTGAGAATTTTCGACAGAAAATCTCAATAACCTTTTATTGGACCGACATGTGATTTGAACCCACGACCACCGTGACTGCGACCTTACATGAGGCCACTAGACCAACGAGGCAGTCAATTATTATATAATTATGAATATGTAGATGAAAACTTTAAAAAAGATAGTTATTCTATAAAACGAAAAAATAAAATTTAAATTTTCAATAATAATCAATTAAGAACTAGTGCATAATATAACAGCCATTTGAAAATCGCATGGAATGTGTAAATTAAAGTTTTGTTAATCTCCTCCTGTCATTGGAACAGACTGTACAGTCACAGTATTCGACGTAGTTTGGTGTCATAAATAAACTTATATTTGGTAATTTCGTCTGCTCTCTAATATTGCAATTCTAAAAATATTAAAAATTTTGAATTAAAAAAAAAACAAACAACATTTCCTATTTCGTTTCAAACATCACCGAACATGGTTCGTTTCATTTTTAAGTCAATTTAATTTACTGTAAATGGAATGTAAAAAAAATAACTGTCGAAAATAGTCGCGTTCTTGTTATCATCGATACATTTCAAAATATAAATGAACGGTTTTGTTTAATTTAAGCGATTTTAACTTGTTTACTTGTTCCATGTGCATTTTTTTTTATTGTTTCTCCTTCCACCAGTTTAACATAGTTGATTTAGTTACACTGTTTACATAAACAAATGTAATGTAACATTATAAACATATACATGTATGTTTATTTATACATATATACTTTGATTTCGGAATTCATAATTTTTAAGTACATTTATTATAAGTGCTACTGACTGGCCTCTCTCCGTCATGTCATAAGTAATATTACCATGAGAAGAAAAAGACAATACATTGTATAACAATACACCAGCTATACAAAATTCCTCGTATTAGTAATATGGTTATTGTAGCATTAAGTCTGAGTTGAACCATAAGTACCAGGGGGCGGTCTGTATTCCTCAGGAAGTGACATCACTTGCTTCTTCGTAAACGCGTACTTTCTTATGCCGATATTCTTATACGTGTTCTCTCGTCGACACCCTTCACTGTAACATTATTTGTGAACAATTTAGTTAAAAGTTTAAATTATAAAATAAGATAATCCATGATAAGATAATTATTTTAAACAAAATATAATCAGAATTAATTTACGTTTATAATTAGCGTCGTGCTATGAAACGTGCACGAATGTGCGTCCTGCCTGTAATGAAACAGCGTAGTGGAATAGGCTCCAGAAACCTTAACGTAAAGTCTCTTTTGGCTCTCAGTGGGATATGTGCTTGGGCTGCATTAGTTTTACGAGACAAGCACAAGTACTTTAGTGTATATTTATTACAAGATACCCACCTCCTCATTATATTGAGAGCCTTTTTCATTTCATGTTCTGCCAAATGGTATTCAGATGCCAGTATCGTACATTGCTCTAAAGTAACTGACATTCCAGTTCGATCTTTTGCACTCTTGCATGACGTGTATCGTATTCCTGAAACCAAGCGATATGAACTTGAAACGATAATTTATGTAACTATATATTAAATTTTCATACAACTAAATCAAAATTACATTATTCAATTAGAGATTATATTATCAGTTTAAATAATATCAGATATATTATCTATTTGAGCAACATACTATTATAAAGGGACACGGATCGCAGTGACGAAATACAGCAACGTCGGACCTGCGAAAGACTGATTCCAGCCAGTTTCTAAAGAAACCTTATAGTTTGACTTAATCTCACACTTGGCCGTAACATCATTTAGACCATCCAAGTTTGGGTCAAGAAAGTGAAAGGCAGGCTCATCATCCAACGATTGTTCTTTTTGCCACCATTACAATTTGGCTTACATGCCTATTTGGTCGTAAATGCTATTTACTGCCGATGAGTTTTCTAACACGCCGATCAAACAAATTCGATGCTTTAATAAGCTGTTATTTGGCTGTAGTGGAGTGCCTAGTGGGAATACTTTCGGGGCTTCACTTGCCGGCCCATAGCGGGCGGTGTGGCTTCGCTAATCACAGGCTTTCTGCAAACTCTCACTAGCGGCTCCAAGAAGCTGTAATGAATGGTGGATCTACAAGCGGATCCTTCCCGCTTAATGCATAAACTCTGCCTCGGCCAGAAATGCAACCCAACATAGATATGCAATCGGGCTTGGTGGAACTGACCAGACAGCTTGGTAAGGTGGACAGCCTAGGGTGACGGTAGTAGGCGCTCAGTTACCGTCGGCTAGACACATCGTCGGATCGTTTCTCTAGACGTAGCGGTTTTTCGTTCCACTGGATCAAGGAAGGGGAACACAGGGTGTGCACCTGCATTTGCGCTTACGCTTGAGAACCGAAATGTCTTCCGCGCAACTGACTGCTTCCGTATATGTACTCCGATTTCAAATCGCTGGGCCTAAACCGCTTTGCAGTTAAGGCCCAGCAATTACAAGAGTGATCAGTGCACATTTCGGACCGCATCACCACTCTGATCCTTCACCTTGAATATGACAACTACCTAAATGTCATCAGTGTCTATCCATCAACGCTGGATAAGTCTGATATCATAAAGTTTTAGGACGATTTGACCCGGTGCATTGAAAGCGAGAGAGAAGATACTGGATTTTGTTGATTTCAATGCTAGAGTTAGGCGAGATTGCGACGCCTTGCCTAAAGTCTTAGGGAGGCATGGAGTTGGCAATATAATAATTAATAATAGAATAAAACGAGCTTTAATAATAATCTAACTCACCATTCATAAGTCTTGTCGCTAACGCAGCCAGATGTAGTACTTCAATATTCTTCGGAACTTTTTTATGCACAGTGATACGTAGATTTTCCATTACTTCTTCTAACGGCTTGGTTCTTGTAGAAGCTAAAATTAAAATACTTTCCATATAAGTTACTTGGCTGGGCTTCATAGCAACGAACAGCTTTGTTTTCGTCCTTATTTAGTTAATGTAAGCTATGTTATTAATTATCTTCATACCTCGATTCGGAGCCATTGGATCAGCCGGGAATACTTTATTGTACTTGTGATAATATTTATAAAGCCTGTCCAAGTTGTCGTTATTTGAATGATACTGTGGTGTAGTCTCGCCTAAAGCTTCAGCGAGCGTTGCTTTTTCATTTACACCAATATTGAAGAATACGGCAGTTATTGTAAAGCTTAGGTGCTAGAAATTGACAAAATAATAAGTTCATTTAGTATAGTTTAAGAACACAACTTTTCAAGGTGTTTATTATTTTATGTTACTGCATTTCATTTATATCATTTACCTGCTTATTCGTAAATTTATTGTAGAGGGAATCGGAGACGGGTATGTAGACTGTTAACGCACCTCTTGTTCCAGTCACTTGAGGTATAGCCATGTTACTGCAAATTATATTTTTACCGATTAAACAAACCAATTTTCAAGTATCACAACAAAATGTTAAAACGAAACGATTATACTGTGTCGTCGGACACACACATTTGTTGGTGACAATACAAACGAATGTACTTACGTTGCAAATAACTTTATTCTATAAATATTTTAACTATAGACATAATTGCTTCCTACAATATCCGAATACACAAATATCGACTTATTTTACTTAGTAAGGTGGTAATCACTAACAACACAATAACAACAACAAGTTAAGTATTAAAAGAAATAAATCTTAATTGAATTTAGTAATAAAAGAAATAAATATTAATTGAAATAGATTATTTCTTAAACCTAATTCGTACCTGTGTCCAACTTTTGTCAATGTAAAGACAACTGTTTGCAGATCCTCAACAGCAACGACCATGTCACCCCACATTGCTTTCTCGGTTGAGTAAAGGCTTAAAAGACCTTCGAAACTACATAACGGACCCAGTTCTGAAGTTAACACCTTCATGATTATATCACTGGGCATTGAACAGAACCAACAAAGTAAGCCCGCCGTCAACGTTGTGAGCTGAAATTGATTATATTTTATTAATAACTTGCTACCCGGCCTAAAGTCGCACTTGTAAAATTATACCCAATGATAATTTTTAAATAATATAATTATAATTATGAAATACCATAATGCAATAAGTCTCGAGTCAAGCGATCCGTAAGTATTGTGCTCATATACCTCAACGCGCGCCGCGTCCTGTTTTATCACGCTATTTCATAAGTAGGTCATTTTCAGAAAATGTTTATAATACTTCCTATATATTTTATCTTGGAAAATATACAACATACAAACATGTATATATCTATGCCCGTTCTGAAACTATAACCTAATATATGTGAAAGTTTCATATAAAACGGATTACTTATTTTAGATTCTAGCGTTATTTTTAATCTTTGTCTACTTCGGGTCCTGTGTCTCCACGTGGGGACAGAGGGCAGCTTATAATACTAGTAGAACAAGAATAATAACGAATCGACAAATACAAAAGCCGATTCATCAGGTGGAGTGACGATCAAGTGATTAAATTTCATATATTCATACGCAACAATTAAATCATTCATCTATACTTTATATAATTAAATAAAATTGATGTGCGTCTGTTGTTTCAAAATAACATTTAAACCTAATATTATTTGCGAGTTGTCTATTTGCGAATTACCAAAACGACTTTTTTTTTGTCTGTCTCTCTGTCTGTTTGTCGGGGTAATCTTAAAAACGGCTAAAAACTACTAATGGAAATAATTAAATTATTATAAGAATTATTTCAAGGTACCGTTAAGTCTTTATTTAATCAAAATCTGTTGAGTCTATCAAAAGTTATAAAAATCTAAAGTTCACGTATGTATTTTTGTTATTATAATATATGTATGTATTTTTTTGCCTGCCTCGTTGGTCTAGTGGCTAGATATAAGGCTGCAGACCCGGTGGTCCTGGGTTCAATTCTCAGGTCGGGCCAATAAATAGTTATTGGGTTTTTCTGTCAGAAAAATCTCAGTGGCAGCCCGGAGTCTGGAAGTTGGAAGTGTGTACACTCCCGTGCCTCGGAAAGCACGTTAAGCCGTTGGTCCTGCGCCTGAACTCTTTCCGGTCGTGTCGGATTGCCGTCCCATCGGATTATGAGAGCTAAGGAAAAGTGAGTGCACCTGTGTTTGCGCACACACTTGTGCACTATAATATGTCCTGCGCAGTTGGCTAATCTCTCTTGAGATTGGAGGACCTTATATGTATTTTGCGGCTTTTAGCCATGTTTAAGCAATCAAAAACACAGCTACTTTCATTGATCTGCGTCAGACGATATTGAGACTACAGCGTCGTACTAATCGTAGGGCGATATGTAGTGAAGACGAGGTAGTGTAAGTCGGAGTACAATTTTACCGCTTGTGAGAAGCACGTGTCTCGTCTAGTCTGCAAGGCGGCGTGCTCACGAGCCCATGTGGGTGATTCGCATCTCAGCCGCATAGCCGCATGAGCTACACGCGACCAGCGCGTCAAGGACTCCGCCGACAATTTGAACTCCTCCGTTTGGCTCCTGAGACACTCGAGATCATCTTCCGTTATTTCTAGAAAAAACAACATAAAACAACTTCACAAAATATTCAGTTTAGATTTTAGTTACTCATATAAATTAAATATTATGTACAAAGGACATGGTCAATTTTTATATGGCGGTTTGTATCGAATTTAAGTCACACCAATGAGTTGTGGTGTTTTATATTCGTGAATATTGGGAAATTAAATTGATATAAATAAAAAACTCAGCATTACAACAGAATAGACGTAAACATTTTCATGAAATCCTTTAATAAGATTGCTGTCAATAAGTATAGATTATGATTTATATAAAAAATGTCAAATGACTTGATGAGTATTTATCTTTCTCTGTTGTCCATTATGGTGGAAATAGACAAATGGTAGTTAAAATTCATCTTGCATTACATAATATTTTGAAATAAAAACTCCCAAGCTCAGAGACGTTAAAAACTATGTATTTCATTTTTGCAATTTTTATTGTACAATATATTTATTATCTATGAATTAAAACTACACAAAAGTACTAAGAGTACATTCCACGCACACGTGGAATTTTTGTGGCCACTTTTGTGGCCACCTCAATTACTTATTACTTTATTATGATATCAATTCTCATATTTAAGACGCCATTCGAAACAAATATTTATTTAATATAAATTATAAAAGTTGATACAAAAATGAATGCTGTAACATATATGCTTATAAATATTAGCTCCATTTGTCTTAAATTCAACGATATTTTTTATCCCCAATGCAGCCCACTTTATGCCTACTTATAAAAAATATAAATATTCAATAGTATAAAACTTATTATGATTTTGGATTTATCATTGCCGACATCGGTTAGGCTTTTGTGGTGCAACACACACATCCATTGAGACTCTATTGAATAATATTATAAAATATATGCCCTATATATATAGGGCATATATATATATAATATATTTAAAAAAGATACATTAAAAAAATTGCAAATTAGTATGTATTTTAGACAAATTTACATTATGACATCAAGGCCTCAAAACTATATTACAATATTCTTTTTATTCAATATTCAATATAATTTTTTCTTAATTACGAATTTTACTGATTTTTTATAAAATATAAATGATCTTATATACATGAAAAAAATTAAGTTAATTGTTAATTTTACCTTCAGTACCGTCAGCAAATTTGATAGCCGCTTCTAAGACTAAGTGAATAGTAGCTTCGACATCAGCACCGATGCTTTTTAGAAAGGCCAGATTATTTTCTCGTGTCGTAGAATCAATTTGGCCAATACTCGGGAGAGACGAAGAATCCTTATTCTGATTCGAATTCTAAAATGACATGATTATAAAAATATTTATATTAATGTTCTCATTTCATTGTACTTTGGTATTGTAATTACGAACACATAGCTATCCACAATTTAACACATGTCACAAACGTATTTAGTCCCAGATTTATGCCTAGGCCTACAAATGACTGAATTCTAAACAGAATTCGGTTACAGTAAAATGATATTATTTAGCTTTTACTGGGATGAAAATTTTACTTTAATCGCTTCAGAATGAGCCCTCGAATGTCAGTATCTAGAGGCCTTGGATCTCTAGGTCCGGACCTGATCGTATTCAAATCAATCGCAATGCTTTGTACATATCCTTAAGTCGTCAAAACTATACCATCATTTTTTATATAAATAATTAGGTACCATGCAATTACATTGTTTATAAGGGTGCCATAATGAACAATAAGGTACACAAAATTATCTTTCGCCTATTTTTTATTTTAATAAAAAGTTTGGCATTTAAATATATATATTAAATAGCCTCATTTAAAATCGCTTAATTTGTGACAGAGAACATAAACACATTATAATTTTATTTGCAAGAAATACATAAAATTGTGCATTTAGTTAGCAATATGTATAGAAGTTAGTACATAATACGATAGTTCATTATATAAATGTATTTTCATATATAAATAAAACATATGCCATGATATTGACTCTAATATTCAAATAAAACATAATATTGGATCTGTAATCAAATGATTTAGAATAATACTTTCGCCGGGCAAATAATGTAATCAAGTTAACAAGCGATATTTTTCCACTTAATGTGAAATATTCCTTATCAGTAAATACAATTATTAATAATAATATTTCTAGTGCGTTTTAGATAAATTCGCTATAACTCTAATCAATCATTAGGTTCGAATGTTATATTATTTTATACCAGCGTCGCGCCCGTTCACGTGTGAATACGGGGACAAAATGTAGCTTATGTTAACTCACTGATAATAGCTTTCCATTGGTGAAATAATTTTTAAAATCAAATTTGGGGCTTAGGCATGAAACTGTTACAAACAAGAAATCAACAAACTCACTCTCGCATTTATAATATTAGTTACGATAATACTGCACCTTTTTCTTATCGATTCCACTCAAACTCTCCATAAGACATCGATACGAAACTTGCTCGAGAGACGCGGTACTTTTAAAATCATGTCTCAAACTACCATGCCTCGTCCTTTTTGAATCGAATGAGAAACTATGCGTATCATTCAGCTTTGGTCTAGTCGGTGAACGGACCGACCTAAATGAATGATTCAATCTATTTCGCTCCTCACTATTGAAATAATCGTTATAGAACTGCAACTCGCTCCCGTGTTTATTCAAATCTTTATCGAGTTTCTGGCAATTATTCGAGCATATGTAAGAACTCGATGGGAACGAAGTGAAATCAGCTGTGGGTGATGTTTCTTTAGAACTAGAGCTGGAGGATGCTTCGAATGTATCGCAGTCGGAATTCGTGTCGAATAAACTCAACTGTTCCGTGAGACGCACTAGTGTTGACATTGTCTGAAATATATATATATATATATATATGTACATTAAGCTATTTTTCAACACTTAATTATCCTATAATAACAATACAAGACTAGTGGGTAGACATAAGGCCGCAGACCCGGTGGTTCTGAGTTTAATTCTCAGGTCTGACTAATAAATAGTTATAGGGTTTTTCCGTCAGAAAATTCTCAATAGCAGCCCGGAGTCTGGAAGTTGGAAGCGTAAGCTCCCATGCCTCGGAAAGCACGTAAAGCCGTTGGTCCTGCGCGTGAACTCTATCCGGTCGTGTCGGATTTCCGTCCCATCGGATTACGATAGCTAAGGAAGAGAGTGTTTGCGCACTCATTTGTGCATTAAAATATCTCCTGCGCATTTGGCTAGTCTCTCTTGAGATTGGCCGCCCTTGCCGAAACCGGTCTGGAGGACATTTTTATTATTATTATTAATATTAATAACAATATATTATCAACATTTTATATTGACGCAAAAGTTGTGAACAATTTCTTTAAATTGAAATACAAATGAACATTGACATAATTATTAAATGTCAAGTAACAAGAAAGGTGTAGATAAAATACATAATATCGTATATATATATACAGCGTGTAACAAAATTCGTGTCCGACCCGTGAAGTGGTTATTAGGTATCGCGTGTCGGTTCTATTTATGTAATAATTTTTAAAATACTAAGCAAAAAATTTATCACAGATTTTTTTTTTTTTTTAATTAAGTGACGGGTTTTCATGGCATCACAGGTGCGGGCAATAGCGCTCGATAGCTTTATCGGATAGCTAAGAGACGAGGTCCTGTATACTGTTAATGGTATTTTTCTTTGGTCTTAAAATAAAAGTTTGTTTAAATCAATCATGTTATTCATATTTGTTTCACTCAAATGTCACATACAGAACGTTGCACTGAAACTCGGCCTTGAAATTATCATACCGCTGATTTTTTACATTAAAAACAGAATATAATTATTAAAAACATACATGATTTTCCGAATCATCGGTGCAGCTGTGTTTGGCCCATCCAATAATTGCCAGCGACTCCTCAACGACAGCCGGTCTCCATAATTCGAGCATGACTTTAACTTTAGTCTTTATAACTGCAATTATGAAATAATTAACGATATTAGATAAGTATTGATGTGTGTGTGTGTGTGCGTTTGAACAAAACATTTCAATGGTACCTTCAGCTATATTTATGACTTCATTTCTTTGAACAGCTTGCAAGAGAACGACTATCCTGTCCATGTCAGTCGAAATTTCATCTCGCAATCTTATCAAGGCCATAACATTATCGTATTCAGCTTGAATCTTATTCGCAGCTGCGTAGTTCAATGCTGCCTTTGTGTTACTTATGTCTTTTACTTGTTGTACGAGCCTATGAATAGAACATAAGTATATTTAAAAATGAACACTAACAACACCAGATTTCAATGTGTTTTTTTTAACATTATTCGTCTCTTGCCGATTTTAAAGTTTATGTTAAATATGAGGACGACAAAGTAGACAGGCAACGCGTATACCATTTTAAATTATCTATTATAATGTAGTGTAAGAGTTTGTTAGTACATTCGTTAAAACGTAATTACAAAAAATTCGATGAATTACATACAAAATAACCTTAGATTTAAATACAAAAATAAAATTTCCCAAGAAGGTTCAACATCAGGCAGCCGGTCGGACAAAAGTCTGCCAAACCGTTTTATTTTGTTGCAGGTCTCTTGCAGGCTATAGAGCTAAGTTCGTCGACCCCAAATAAATAGGAAATGAATCGAATAACAATTGAACAAAATAAGTGTTAACCGACTACCGATATAATAACAATAATATTATAATAGCAAATGTAGAATTATTCTAAAATAAAGATAAATAAAGAGCTTTAAAAATGTATGGAATAAAACGCTAACAAGAAGTTAGTACAATACCAACACCTCTATTTCAATAAAAAATGGACTCTACGTACTGTGTACTCTACATAAACACCTACGGCAATTTTTTAATACGTAATATAAGTTATGTAATGGTAATATTGTCATACCTAATTAAACCGCCGGTACGTTCAGCTTTATGCGAGTGAGCAGCAAACGCACCCGCTGTGATGACGTCATGAAACCCAGTCTTGTTCAAGGTGTCGTTGTATACCCACATTCTTTGAAGGTGCATGTTTATTGGAGCGAATTCTAAGCTCGAATCGTCTAAGAAATTTCATTAATTATGACAAATGTTACTTGCTATAGATTGTAAAATCAAACAAAATAGCAATTGGAACAAATTATTATATTATACATTCTTATAAAGATATCAAAATCAAAGTCAAAAACTCAAGAAACTTGAACATGTCATATAAAAACAGTATTTAAAAGTGTAAACCAAAAGTTCACTACCTTTCTTGGAACTTGCTTTGAAATATGCATGTTCAGCTTGATGTAAGCACCTTTTAGAATGGCAGTAATGCTTCAATAATGATACGTGTGTACTCGCTAAATCCAACTGCTTACTTTGCCAATGTCCACAAACATCTCCCACAGACAAAAGCTCTTCCAAAAGCTCTTTTTCCCGTTGAATGTATATATCTCTACAAAATAAATAAAACCATGATGTTTCATAATTTTTGATCTTTTACAATAGTTAACTAATTTTATTCATATAGAATTATACACAGTAAGCACCGTATTCCCCATTTTAATAAATAAGTCTATGCCCAATAAATTTAGAAGTGATTAAATTTAATAAATCATAATTATTATTACCATAAGTAACAGTTATTTTTATAATTGTCTACTTACAACACTTGCATCGGCATTTGGTAACAAACTTTTGGTTCAGCCATAATTTCGTGAACCGTTATATCTCCCCCTAATCCAGAGTGAAACCTGTATGTAACTTGATGACTATTGACGAAATTCTGTTTTAAAAGATTTCCATAAGATGGAAATTTTAACTTCAAGCCAAGCCTAGGAGGCAAGGACTGTGACCGTCTGTGACATAGCACTTTTTGTGGGACATCTATGCAATTTCTATCATTTGCATGGCTTGGACTGGTTCCAATATATGAAGGTTCTAAGCTCCACCCATTTATTGTCACAAACCCAATAGTTTTGTTGTCACGCGTAACAAGTCCCACTCGTAATCTTTGAGCTTCCTATTTAATAATAAAAATATAAGTTAAAATAGAAAAATAATACTTAAAAAAGATATATATTTTTTTAAGAATCTGTTCACACTTTTATTGTAATATAATACACTTACACTGTAGTATAAACTAATTATATATTTTTAAAGAATATACTTGAAAATTTGTGTAATTGTTCTGATTGATTACTAAAATCATGAAGTGAAAAATTAATATTAATAACATTGCTAACTTCAATTAGCCAATTTTGTTTTGGGCGAAATGTTTATTATTATTATTATTATGCCTTTATTGCCAACACAATTTGATGAATTATTTAACATTTGAATCTTTCGAATTATAAAGTTTGAATCATAAAATAGAAAAATTACATCAATCACCCTGTTATTTATAGTTAAAGTTGAAATCTCAATAAGATTTCTTTACCTGTATTGTACTCAGTTGCAAGGAAGTGAAACCCATTGGTACAGCAGTTTCAGACACTCTCTCTTTAACATCATACACCACAATTCTTACGATTGCATCTCGAGTTAGACCATCACTTGCACGAAACAATACAGTCTTGGAAAAACTGGGATTACTGCAAGTCTAGAAGTCAAAAATTACAATTGACATTAAATTTATTTTATATTTAGGTGTTTGTGATGCATTATCATAATAATGTATTGCAAAAAAACCATCTGCTTATTGATTACATTTTGTTCGTTTTAATATAATATAAATAAATTATAGTCATGAATATCAGACTTTATTAACATAATTAGTATCTCAAATATTTACCTCTACAATCTCTGTTGTTCCATATTTGACACAAAGGCCTTTAGAATATTTGACATAAACAACAATTAGTGGTGAGGGTGGTCGACCATATGCATCACATAAAAGATTATCACAAGACAGAGCTAGCTCACACAGAGGTACTTCATTTGTATCTGAAAATTCATCAACATACAATTTGTTTTTTTTTGTTTTTGTATAGACCTAACTAAATAATTTAACTTTGAATTACAATAAATTTATAGAAGAGGAAACAATAAAATATAAAATAACATCATTAATTACATGAAAAAATGAGATCAAATGAATAAATACCTATATCATACTTTACATTATATTTAAAAAAATATATGCATCTCACCCAACACAATCCCTTTTTGTAATCTATATGTTGTTATATCTGTAACTGCCCTTATTTTGTTAAGTTTCTCTTTAAGTGCAATTATTTGTGAATTTATAACATCATATGGTGCCATTTGTATTGCTTTTAACCATAATGCACGCTCTGCTTCATGGAATGTGGCCATTCTATAGCAAATGCCATTTTCCCACACTACAAGAATAATTGTTGAAATATTAACAATTATAAATAAAATCAGCTAAAAAGTACTTTTAATTTATCAAATAGTTACCTATTTGAAATGGCCAGTAACCATTTTCATCTTGAGTCTGTACCTTAACTTGATGCTGACCTAATACAATTATGCCGACAGGTTCATGCCATGGCTCAGGGCCTTTTAAATAAAATAAAAGGTTGCCTCTGAGACGAAACCAGCGCAATGAGCAACCTAGGAAGTAAACTTTAGTTAAAAATATGTAAAATAGCATGTATAATATGTAATATAACAGATTACAATAATCTAATAATGAAAAATACTTAAATAAGTACAACATATAAGTCAATTGTTTACAATACCTTCAGAACGACGAAAAAATCCATCTTGCTTTTCTCTCAGCACCATCACCCCTTCTCGATCGAAACTTTGAGAAGTTTGCGAAGCTAAAGCAGCCAACTCTTGCTTATTAAACCTCATTTTATCAAATTAACCACATTTGTTTGACGAAAGTATATCATACGTCCTTTTTAAGCATAATACATATTTAAGATTAACTCATTTTAAGTTATATTTATTTATATTGCTACAAACATCAGCATTGGTAATGGATACATAAACCATCGAGTTTTGTCTCTATCTAGAAGCGAAATAAATTTCTTTGTTATGACACAGTAAATCGAATAAAATATATGAGCCTTAACTCACACTTAAAAGTATAATGATGACTACAGGTACTCAATACAAGAAGTAGCAACAGAATCAGACATAATACGACAGATCGAATTCATTGACATTGACATGAATAACATTACCATATAGTGTTGCTGGCATAAGTGACATATGTATTCGATAGCCAATGTCAAAGACAATAGAATCTGTACTTGGTTTAAACTAATCAGTGGAGCTGGCTACTTTATTTTTTATAACAAAATATTATTATTATCGCATACTAGGTATTTAGTATATTGTATATATAATTACGAAAATATTGTTAATGTTTCGCATATTAACTTACAGGATATGGTTCATTTAATTATAATATTATTAATATGATACTCAAAAAAATATTGGAGGTGGTTAAAAGAAAAAATGCTGTAATAATTGAATCATTTAGTATTGCAATTGATAGAAATGCATGAAGCCCGAGTTACAGATAGTTTAACCTGTATTAGTCGAACTTTAAATTGGAGAAGAAATCTAGAGCTACAGTCGTCTCATCTTATGTCTCTTTCAAATTTAGGGTTCATGTTCTCATGTTACATCTGCATTTAAGTAGACCTCTGAAGCAAAAAAGGTTCATGTTACAAACAAAAATATTAAAGAATCCTATCGAAACAGCTCTAGATACATTTTATAAGATGTAATATGTTTCTCCAGAAAATTGAGTTAATTGTAAATATAATAGCATTAGTAGGTAAATAAGAAAAGCTATTGTTATCTTAACTTACAAAAATATATATAAATTCTCAAAATGTCTTAATTTTATATGCTATTAATATATAAATATATGTTAATACCTAAGTATTTTTATAATATTATTTGTTATTTGTACTACAAAGTGTAGCTCCATGTTTATATTTTCTGTAAATCACGTGACCTATCTTCTAAACTAACCAAAGACAAACTGTCTTTTCTATCCACGCCCGGCGGTAGCGGCTCATGTCCTTTATTGAAATTTGAAATATAATTCAATAAAAAGTTTGATGTTAATCACGAAACATGGATACCAGAAAGTTGACGGAAATACTGCGCGCTACCATTGACCCAAATCAGAGACAGCAAGCAGAAGAACAGCTCTCTCAGGTACATCGCATATTGTCATCCACATGCTCGAAAAATTTACAAAGCGACCAATTTGCACAGTTCATTAGCAACTAAAATATACAGTTGTTTTCATGCCTCCTTAATTTTTATAGATAATAACATGCCGCGCTACTTTAATTTAGTTAAATAATTTTATCCTTTAGATACTTTCATTACTTATTTGTCTTATGCATCGTATGTAATGTATAACCTGGAAGATTCTCGATTTGACACTTTGCATATGGCATACACCGCTATAATATATGAGAATGAGTTTTTTTTAACCACACCTCTCGAACATTTAGATAATGTATGACTTAATTTGAATTTAAATGTACTAAAAATAGATAAAAAATTCAGATCTGCCTGTAGATAAAAATCCTACAAGAGAATAATGTATACAAATATTTCAGAAATACTTTAAACGTTTAAAAATTGAAAAGATACTTATATTAATGAATTAAAATTTCAGATACATAAAATAATTGGGTTTGCACCTACATTGCTACAAGGTGTTATGCTACATGAGGTTTCAATACCAGTGCGTCAAGCTGGAGTCGTTTATTTGAAGAACATGATTACATCTGGATGGCAAGAGAAGGAACCAGAGGAAGGGGAGCCAATACCATTTAGCATTCATGAACAAGATCGTGCAATGATCAGAGATATGATAGTAGATGCTATTGTCCAGGCACCTGATATTATAAGAGTACAATTGTGTGTTTGTCTTAAGACCATAATTAAAAATGATTTCCCGTCAAGATGGACTCAAATTGTTGACAAAATACACATATATTTACAAAACCATGAGCCAAATAGTTGGATGGGAGCTCTATTATGTCTATACCAACTGATAAAAAGCTATGAATATCACACAGCGGAAAAAAGAGTTCCACTCATTGAAGCCATGAACTTGTTATTACCAATGATGTATAATCTAATTGTAAATCTACAGGCTGACCAATCTATGGAATCTGTTCTGATACAGAAGCAAATACTCAAATGCTTTTATGGCTTAATAAAAGTAAATATACTTTTGTTATTAAATTATATTATTTAAGCAAATTTATATTGCAAATATTTTCATAATATTTCTATTTATAGTACATTTTGCCATTGGACTTAATCACAAAGGAAATTTTCACCAAGTGGATGGAAGTTCTGAGGTCAGTAATGGAGAAGCCTGTACCAGATAGCACTGTGGAGGTTGATGACGATGAACGTATGGAACTGCCCTGGTGGAAATGCAAAAAATGGGCTGTACATACATTATACCGTTTATTTGAAAGGTAAACTAAAATAAGACCTTGAAAATAATTTTTCTCCTTAAATATTTAATTTATGCCAAATTTTTACTTTTTTTCATAGATATGGTAGCCCAGTTAATGCACGTGATGAATATGCCCAGTTTGCTGAATGGTACTTAACTACATTCACGGGAGGTATTTTAGAGGTTTTGCTTCGAGTACTGGATCAATACAGAAATAAACTTTATGTATCACCAAGGGTATTGCAACAAACTCTCAGTTACATAGATCAATGGTAAGTTGAATTTATTAAATATAAACAGAATTTAATATAATACATAACATCTAGAATATAATTAATAAAAAATATCGTAATATATAATAATAATGTTCACAGTGTGAGCCATGCACATTCCTGGAAGTTATTGAAGCCACACATGTTTGCAATTATTCAAGATGTGCTATTTCCACTTATGTCTTATTCTGAGGCTGATGAAGAGCTTTGGTTCACTGACCCTCATGAGTACATACGTATTAAATTTGGTGAGTTTTCTGTTCTTATTTAATGACTTTTTTATCAAAATTTATGAATCTTTTTTTTATTTCAATGTTTTATTTTAGACATATTTGAAGATTTTGTGTCACCCGTAACAGCAGCACAAACATTACTCATATCTTGCTGTAAAAAAAGAAAAGACATGTTAGAGCGAACAATGCACCTCTGCATGCAAGTTTTAACAAGTCAAAGTGGGGAATATGGACCAAGGCAAAGAGATGGAGCCTTACATATGGTTGGAACATTAAATGACATCCTGATCAAGAAAAAATTCTACAAAGAAGAAATTGACTCTCTTCTTAGTCAATATGTTTTTCCTGAATTCCACAGTCAGCTAGGTTACATGAGAGCTAGGGCTTGTTGGGTTCTACATTGTTTTGCCAGTGTTAGATTCAAGAGCGAACCTCTTTTGATAGAGGCTGTTCGATACACTGTTAATGCACTGCTTAATGATGCAGAGTTACCTGTCAAGGTAGAAGCAGCTATCGCCCTTCAAATGCTTTTAACATCCCAGGAAAAAGTGCACAAATTATTGGAACCTCAAGTTAAGGCTGTGACAACAGAATTGTTAAAGGTTATCAGAGAAACCGAAAATGATAACATAGCAAATGTCCTTCAGAAGATTGTACCTTTATACACAGAGCAGTTAATGCCTATGGCCTATGAAATTACAGATCACTTAGCAACAACCTTTAGCAAAGTAATTGAAACAGATTCTGGAACAGATGAAAAGGCAATCACAGCTATGGGTCTTCTAAACACAATGCAAACAGTGCTAAACGTAATGGAAGATAACCCTGAAATAATGGCACAATTAGAAAAGACAGTTTTGCGAGTCGTTGGACATATTCTACATCACAATATTATAGGTAACTTTTTCACAGTTTTGATCAAGTTATCATCTTGTGTCTGTACATTTCTCATTAATAAAATACAATATTACAGAATACTATGAAGAAGCTATGACTTTATTGTGCAATTTGACTGCCAAAACGATATCAGAAGACATGTGGAAAGTTTTGGAGATGTTGTATCAAGTTTTCGAAAAAGAGGGTTTTGACTACTTCACAGACATGATGCCTGTACTTCACAATTACATCACTGTTGACACTAATGCATTCCTGTCTAATGAGAATCATATACTAGCTATGTTTAACATGGTCAAAGCGGTAAGTTAATCAAAAAAGTCTTCATCATAAAAAATATATTATTATACTTTAGTTGTAGTTGATGCAATCAAATGCAGTGCGAGTGCTGTAATCTTTTGTGTTGCAAAAATAAATAAATTAAAATATATAAACTTAACATTATTTTAATACTGTAAGTAAATATGCAATGTCAATAGTTATAGTTATGAGTAGATTTTTTCATTTAGATGCAATGCGAAATATTAATCACAAACTAAATAAAAATTTAAAAAAATACAAAATCATAATATAAATTGAAAACATTTATTGCTTTTTTTGTGTATAAAAATTAAGTATCTGTATTTTTATTTATCTATGTTCACTGCATATTCAGATAATATAAGCTTGATTGGCTGCAGCTAATATAAACAAGTTGTCAATAAACCTTGAGATGTATCAATGTCAAATCAATTTCTCTGATTTATTTTTAATGATGCAAATTTAATCAGATGATACATTTATAAGTATACATTTCATAAGTTTTATTTAAGAATTGAATAGTGACATTTTAAGATTGTATAGTTTTTTAAACAATGCTTGCTACTGGCAAAATTGCAAGTGAATATTTGTGGCTGTTGCAATGTATTTTAGCTTTCTTGATTAGATTAAGTTTAAATATTTATATTACTCTGTAAACAATGCATTTTCATGGAAGTAAAGTTTTGAAAACTTCATTTTATCAGGTGCTTAACTCAGATGCAGAAGATGAATCAGAGGTATATGCAGCAAAACTTCTTGAAGTTATAGTCCTTCAATGTTCAGGAAAGATAGATAATTGTCTTCCATCATTTGTGGAACTAGTTCTGAGCAGACTTACGAGAAAAGTCAAAACATCTGAACTTAGAACTATGTTGCTTCAGGTACTTTCACTATTACAATTTATTATATTATACATTACCTAATGTTTTAAAGTATGAAAAGAATTGTTTAAAAAAATAAATACAAATTTGTTGTTAGGTACTGATAGCCATCTTGTACTGCAATCCACATCTACTGTTCACCATTCTTAATAAACTACAAGAGTCGGTTCCTAATGCATCTATCACACAACACTTCATTAAACAGTGGATACATGATACGGACTGCTTCATGGGGTATGTATTTCTAATCCTACTTTCAATAACCAATATTAAAATAATATATTATTAATAAGAATTTTATTTTATGAAATTAGAATATAACCATGAAGAATGGTTATTAACAAAGTTATAATAGGCGTAATTGTTTCCAAATGCTACTGTATACGAGTAAAGTACAAGCATCTATGGCTTCCTTCAATGTACATTGTACACCCATATGTCTTATCAGCATTCACATTTGGTGTTAAGGACTTTTCTTTTTATTATATTTATCTATGTTGTGTGTAAAAGTACTTTTGCAAAATATTTTATTAATAGTACAGCTCTGTAAATGTTCATTATTGTAAAAAAAGATTACTTCTTAAATTTATTGATTAATAATTGAATTTTAATAAAACCTTAAAATGAATTTAGCAGTAGTCACTTAATTGAGCTTCACTCAGTTCTAACTGTAAATCTAAAGCTTGTGTTTTATTAGTCAATATAATGACAATGCTATTTTGTTTCGACATACACACATACAGTGGTGGTCGTAGAATTAGAAACACTACCAACGGTCCTTGACATTATGTAAGATACTTCACTGCAATCGTTTTTATTTTGAAATTAAACAATAAATAGGACAACAATATGTTCAACGCTTTATCATTTATTAGAAAAACAGTATAAATCCCATTACACAAGTGCAGTTTCAATATTACGGACAAACATTTAAATCAGTTTTAAGGTATGAACAATAATGGTCAACTAATTAGAAACAACAACAAAAAATATAAAAACATAATTTTTTTAAGTATTAGTAATTAGTATTGTTATTTACGAAATAGCTACTATCCACAGCCTACCAATAGTTATAATTAATATTTAGTGGCGTATCCCTTATTTTCAATAACAGCACTGCAATGACGTGGCATTGGTTCAATCAATTTCATAAATTTTTCTAGGGGGATTGAATTCCATGCTTTAACAAATGATTCATATTTCGTTTTGACTGGTGTTAAGTTTGTTTGAGACTTTAATTTTAACAATATACCAGAGATTTTCTATCGGACTATTTGCTAGCCAGTCTAAAACATATATACGCTGTTCGCTAAGCAAACATTTGACGCTATTGGCTGTGTGGTTAGGGCATTGTCATGCTGAAAGATCCAGGTTACAGGCAAATGATCGTCCGAGTAGGGAATCATTGTGTGCTCTAAGATATTTTTGTATTGTACCTTCAATCTTCCGAACGGGTCCAACTACACATCCGGAAAAACACGCCCAAACTTTAATTTTACCGCCACCGTGCTTGACTATACTCCTTGTGTATTTATAATTAAAAGCATAGTTTACAGGATGTCTAACATAGAGCTTTCCATCGGAATTTACCATATTTATTTTTGTTTCATCTGAAAATAACACTTTCTTCCATTCTCGTACCGTCCAATTAACATATTTTGTAGCGAATAATAATCGCTTCTCTCGGTGTTGCTTGGTAAGAAGCGGTACCTTTCGAGAGATTCTTCCAAACAATTTAGCTGCCTCTAATCTTCGGCGTATCAGTCTTAACGAGATGTTTCCGGATCATCAGGCAAAAAAACTTCATTTTTAATCTGGTTGGATTGTGTTACTTGGGTCTTTTTTAGCAACACGAACGATTAGCGTATCTTCTCTTGGAGAGGTTTTTCTTGGCCGAGCCTTTCTAAGAACATTTTCAACAGTTCCATGTGTTTTATAATGATCAATTGCATTAAAAACTTGCTTAACAGAACAATATAAATGCTCAGCTATTCTTCTGTACGCCCACTTATGATCTATATGTAAATTAACAATTATTTGCCTAGTTGACGCGTCACTTTTATTTTTGCCCATTTTGAACAAAATAAAAATCAGATAAAATTTTGAATTGCCGCCAAAATAATAGAATAAGCCAAAAAAGAAATTTTATTCTCCAATCTCAAAAAAATAACGAAAAAAAGCATCCATACTTTTTTTAAATGTTTTTAATTAGGCATTAGTTCAAGCGGCCAGTAACAGAAAATAAACTACATGTGTAAGACTCATTTTGTAATTAAAAGCAAGATATGTTTTATATTTTATGCATATAATGATATTTTTTACGAACATTCGTATGTTGAAGTTATACTTTCTTTATTCATAAAAAGTGTTTCTAATGTGTAAATAATAGTGGTCATATACACCACTGTATATTCAACATAATTATATATATTATATACAATCAGATTAAAATAAGAAAGTCGGACAGCTTATTTTATTTAAGATTTCGATATCATTTTAAATCAAAAATATTTTTATACCATATTGTATGGGGGTACAAATACATATTTGCCAACAACATAATAACTGCCTATGGTATATTTAAGTGCTAATAATATAATCACAAATTAAATCAATGCAGTAAAATACAATAGTTATTTTATCCTGTTACAGTTTACATGATAGGAAGTTATGTGTGCTTGGTCTCTGCACCCTACTCGAGATGGGACCACAGAGACCCAACCTTGATGAAGTTTTGCCTAAAATTCTACCCTCATGTTTGGTACTGTTTGATGGCTTAAAACGCGCATATGAAGCCAGAGCCGAAGCCGATGATGACACATCTTCAGAAGAAGATGATGGAGATGAAGACGAAGGTATAATTTTGCTAGGAAATTTATAATGTTACAAATATTTTTAAAAAAAATTGCCCTTCCAATTATTGCCCATTATTCACCATCACTGTAATGGTTACAAATGATTCCAATAAAAGAGTTCAAGAGAGTTACAGGGTCATGATATTTTGTAATATATGAACCATTGCATTGGAATAATATTTTTTTAATAGTCAAAGTCAAAAATCTTTATTCAATATTCAAGCATTACTCTTACTTATTGATTGTCATAAATCTACCACCGGTTCAAATATCAGGTTACAATGGTCATTTATATACCTTTTTTTTTTACAGAGGTGCTTTCTAGTGATGATGATGATATTGATCAAATGAACAATGAATATTTGGAAAATCTTGCTAGACAAGCAACGAAAAATAGTGCACAACAAGGCATCAATCTAACTGCAAAGATTGAAGAATATGAAAGTGATGACGTAAGTAAATTTGGATTTTTTTTTATCCATTGTCGTAAATCTTCTAATCCTAAGACTTTCTTAAAATGGTTTATTTTAGTATGAGATAATTAAATTTGAAGGAAAAGCTCATGAAATCTTTTGTTTTATTTTTAATCAGGATGATGATGACTTTGAGCCAGATGAGACAGCTATTGAATGCTACACAACACCGCTCGACGAGAAAGATTGCGTTGTCGATGAATATATAAAATTTAAAATCACACTGTCAGGTAAGACATTGAACTAAAAATCCTCGAGTTATTTCAAGATTACTCAAAATTTTGTTCCATGTCATTAATTTGACGATTCACCTTGTAGAACGTTGTCAGTATGTATGATAGTCTATCTCTACCCGGATTTGCCTGTATGTGGGTTAGGTACCCTATATACTTTTCTGTATTCCTGATGATGTGTATGCAAAATCTCATGATGATCGATAAAGTAGTTAAGACTTGAACTCATAACAAAGTCACTTTCCCATTTATAATATTAGTTAGGATTAGGATTGTATAGTCAAAGCCTTGGATATTTTAAGTTCAACCTAATTTCTTCTTATCTGTAATGGAAATATTATACTGTGGGCAGGGAAAAATGGCACCCCGATTGATTTTGAAATTGTTACAAATGACCACAGCATCTTCTTATATTTAACAGCTTTATCAACCAGTGAACCAGCGCTTTATCATGCACTGACAAGTGTGTTGACTGAGGAGCAGCAGAAACAGTTGAACACTGTTTTTGTATTAGCTGATCAACGTAAGGCCCAACAAGACAGCAGACGCATTGAACAAAGTGGTGGTATGTATTTTTATGTATAAAGCTCTTATCTTTAAACTATTAAAAATCAACGAATAAAATAATCGCGTTTTTGTTATATAATAAAAGGGAGCCATTTCTTATATATTACTCAATTTCATAATATCATAGATATTATGTTCTTGATACATCTCCACAAATTAATACATTGTCATACGTTCTACTCAACTAATTTCAATAATAATATGTAACAATATAATGTGACCTATACTGAATTATAATAATATGGTTTAGTTTACGACTTCAATCTATAGCCACAAATTTTTGTTTCCATGTTACATTTAAAATTTAAATTATACTAATATTTATTTGTTCCAGGTTATTCATTTACTGTTCCTGCACAAGTACCAACTACATTCAAGTTTGGTTAAGAAATTATTTTAAATAATATATCAACGCAACTATTTAAATCATTGGTGAAAATAAACTGTAGATCATTAATTATAATAGTAAACCCACACACACACTAGTTACTTTTAAATCTATTTGAAAGTAAATAATATTAAGTTTTTATTATAATGGCCATTAATGACCTACACCCGTGACATGAGTCTATGCTATAGTCTATTAGTGTGTAGAATGCCGTTAAAATTAGTTCGGGAGCTGGCTTTGTATGGTTTCATTGTTGATTTTAAAGCGTTTTTCTAGATGGTTTACACCTGTTTTGTTTAAAAAGGCTTTTGTATTATTGAATTAAGAAATAAAATAACTATTTAACATATTTTCTTGTTTATATTAACTCATAAAAATGCATTATTATCATAACTACAATAAAAGCAAACTTTTTAACGAATATTTTTCATTTATTTTGGAGCATAAATATAGGAAAAAATTTTTTTGTAGAGTTATGTAATTTAAAGGCTATATAGATAACGAATTTACAAAAGATAATTATCTAGATTGTTTCTTTTTTATTATTATATAAAATATCGCCTTCTTCAAGAAACGAATTAAAGTCGGTTTATACTCTGTATCACGAACATTCGTTACACTGAAACTGAGTAATATAATTTGATTTCTTTCATTACAAATTTCTTAAATTTAAAAAAAAGACATGATGTAATAATATAATATATGGCACTTTTTAGCTTGAATTGTGTTGTGTGTTATAAGAATGATCTAATCATTGTATAACTTACGATGGATATACTGTTTATGTAAATTGTATATCTTTTAGATTCGTGTTGTGTTTTGTCTTGTACAACTTAAATATCATATACAGATGAAAGAGGCGAACTAAATTTGTTACTTAGTTATGCTATTTATAATGTTCCTTAAATCTAACTTTATGTACATAGTATACTGCGTCCAGATCCCTAGCTATATAAAACGCAATTCGAAAAAAATATATATATGTCATTATTAATTAACTAAATTAAATAATAATTGTAATTTCGTATTTTTTAAATTTGTAATGTTTATTCATTAATTAGTAAATCATATGATTGAGTAATTTTGTATTAGTTAGAATCTGGTAGATGATGAAATCATTGAGACACATTGCCTAATAACAAGGGATACATAATGTATTACATGATATGTCAGTAAATATATAAGTAATGTTAGTAAAATGTATTGCTAATATATATTATGTAATGCCTTTTAATTTTTCTATTCCTTTATTGGTGTCGTAGTTTTATTATATAAATTTACATCAAAATGAAATTCCTAGTTATAACGAGTACCAAATTAATGTTTAACAACATTGTAATGTCTTTGGTAATTCTCACTCCGGAACTTTAGCATTCTTAATTTAAATAGACTATGAGATGAAATTGAAGTACGATATAAAAGTAACCTAAGTACACCTCTAGGTATTATTGTAATGGTGTGTCACATATAGTAAAATAAAATTTGGATTTATTTTAACAGTTGATTTATAATTTTGTTCATAGCTACAGGATTTTGTTTCCCCGCTTTGTTGTTCTCGAGCTTATACTGTACTGATTTTGACAACATTTCTATCAAGAATTTGCTTTAAAATGTGCAAAACTATACATAAGACAGTCTCATACAACTTTCACTTCACTAAAACCTTTGAAAAATCTAATATTTTTTTATTACTTTAGTATTATATAGAATAATGTTATATTACTTGAATTGTGAAAACTTTGACAACATATTTTTGTAAACTCGTGTCGCTCCCATTGAATTGATAATATGGAGCTTTTTTGTTACGTGATTTATATAAACAGTTGTGATGTAAAATCTACATGTAAACTGTCTTTCACGTGATTGAAGTTGCACGCAACATCTAGTCGTTTATATTTTCTATGACTATGAGTATCTTAATCTATTTAGGCCTAAAATCAAGTTACCCTTACTAGTTTAACGCTAATAGTAAAAAAAAACAGATTACAAATTAAAATAACATTTGTAAAAATAATTATCAATTTCATACGGTGTATAGAAAATGTACTAAGAAACATTTAACAATAAAAACTTAATATAAAAAAAAATCGAGACTTTAAATAACGACTTAAGTAATTTTAGTAACAGCAATAAATATTGCAATAAATATTTTTTAATTTATACATTAAATTTAATCTTTAAACTGAGTAGGATTTTTTTTCTTGTATATTTAAAAACATTACTTATTTATATTGTTCACGGCATTGTCAAACTATGATCATTCTATACGTTCATATTTTGTATTGAACATAATACTGATTTCGGAACTTATTACATCGAAATAGATGTTTTGAGATTTTCATTGTATTGCAAATTGACGCGCCATGTCTGTAATTAAAGAGTATTTTCGACGACTATCCTCTATGTACAAAGACCATTTTATGAATGAAATTAATTAAATGCATGCCAGTTAACATTGCAATGTATTGAACGACGTATATATGAGGCAGAATTTACTCTTGCAAATTTATTATTGGAAACTAGTTGCACGTATAATTTTTAGTCAAATATTTTCGATATAATATTGAATATTTGCGATATGTGCTTTTATTTTTATTATACGAAATATAAGCCAAGCATTAGTATATACGATAAGTAATGATCAATGTGAAATTAAATATATCCTGTGTTGGTTTATGAATTTAAAGTTGCTTACTGTTTGTGGTGTAAAAATCTATATATAAGTATAAAAAAATAATGTTAGTGATCTGGTTTTATATATTTATGCGTATTTAATATGTAATAACAGAAAAGCTAAAAAAGAAGCAGTTTAAGATGATGAGAAAAAAATATTAAGTTTGAATAATTTATACGAGTTGATATTTTATCATCATTTTCATAAAATTCATTATGACAAATCGTTTAGTTTTGCTGTAGCTGCTTCATGTAGTAGAAATGATACAAAGCTCATATAATAATGTGCTACCAACTTCCAGAATAATAAGGACTTCGAAATGTGTGTGTGTTAGCAATAATTAACTCTATGGTAAATGTACTTTTTATGTGACTATTATATTCATAATAGTTGTACTGATATTCTTTCTTTTTAAACATCATTTAAATATCGCTAATTTGTTAGCGTTGTGTAAGAAAATCATCAACGTAATGGCATATTTTTTAGCGAAATTGTTTAATTACGTATTTTCGTGAGATAATTCGAGTCCCTAATTTTATGGTATCAGTTGCTTGTCAGCTATTTGATTACATAATAATTATCATAACGTATGTATAAAACTGACATTGCTTAAAGAAAAATTGTTAAAACTATTCATTGATTAATGTGATTATGTTCTTACTTTTTGATTTTCTTTTTCACGATCTGAATATATGATATCTTATGATGTTTAAAACTGTAAATTGTCTAATATTAACTTCAATAAACTGCTTTGGCGTATATAATAATGTGATTTTTGCTATCATCCCAATTGCTATAGGTATCCAGTTATGTTTATAAAAAAGTATTCTTTCTTGAAGTTACGTTCTAACTGTATGAAAGATAGGTTTTTTTAATTTGGCGCTGTGAGAGATACCAATTTTCATCACTAACTTCAAACCACATTAGATTTTATAATAATTACCGTGATTTTATAATAATGTAGATACATTATGCTACATATACTCATATCAAAATACTGATATGAGTTTTCCTTTATCGACTATTCATTTAACCTTTGCAAAATTATACCTATTCTGATACAAAATTATCTCTATTAAATTCTTATAAAGCACAAAAAGCCACAATGATTGACTTTCAATGCATACATGATAAACTGATATCACCTTTTTGTACTTTCTTAAGATTTTATTTGTACCCAGTAAATGAATAATTATGACGTCACACATGGCAGCTATAAACTAAAAATGTAATGTATTACAAGATTTCAACTCATCTTTCTATACAAACCTACACGAGAAAGCGTTTTAAAGGGGTCTTTTAGTGTGAAGGCAATTTTTTTAATGCTTATTTTCGGGACTTTTTTGGACAAACCATTCAAGTAAAAAATATGTCTAAATTGTATGTCATTTTTATTATTATTTGAACAAACTTTGTGTATTTTTTTAACTTAATATATTTAACACAATCGGAGATACACCGGGCAACAGGAACACATGAATAAAAAGGTGCTTCACTGCTGCCATGATTCCGGCCGTTCCACTTATGTGAAATCAAAAGACCAAACGCCATTTTAATTGTGAGACCTAAGGCTCTACATGGAACTAAAATAAAGTCAGAATTTCAAAAAATAATATTTTTTTACGCTTTTGAAGAAAAAATTGAAAATCTCGCACTTTTTTGGGGGTTATTTAGCTGGTAAAAACAAAGCTAATGAAGCAATCTTAATTATTTCAGATCAACTTGTAGTTATATATGTACTAAAGATGCTGAATAATGCTGCTGTCGATCGATTTGAGCAAAATCGATCAACTAGTTTTGAGATGTTATGGCAGCAATTTGAAAAAAATCGAGTTTTGAGAAAGACGCTTTTGAAAGTTATTGTATATAATTCATAATAAATAAAAAATGGCCTCACCATCAATCAGCAATGCCTGGACCAGGAAAGTCGTTAAATGTTATCCGCTAAGTACGTATGTAGTACGCTAAACTTCTCGGGAAAAAATTAAAATATTTTACACATTTGAAAAATAATTTTAAATAGATAGTTTAACTCGTTGACGGCCAAGGCACGAAATTTAATTTGATGAAAAAAAAGGACATAGGTGCTATTAAGATCAAAGGCCCCCCACCAAATTTTGATACAGGCCCCATTAAGGGCAAGTTATGCCCCTAAAAACAAATCAATATTCTATTTAGGTACTTAAAATAAATTGTTATTGCGTAATTCATATATGCAAATAGAGACTATAAGGAAACCACTTAGTATATATAAATAATAAAAGCGAAATGTTATGGGAAGGGTATCAACTTTGTTTTGAATGTATGTTTATTTTAAGTAATATATTTTAGCAAAAATATGAACTGAATAAACTGAAAAATCTCTAATATTATAATAAGTTATGACATTATTTATCAAATAAACCAATATTTATTGGGGAAAGTTTATTTTATAATATACATTATACATCAAGTAATACAGCCACCGTTTAACTAACCCCATTCCTTTATGCATAGCTTATAGACTCTAGAAGTATTCATAGTTTTTATTTAGATTAAAAATAATCTTAAATATGACATTTGTATACAAATAGTTATTTAATTGGGATACATTTATACAATGTGGTATACTATTGGATATATAATTTAAAGATAAAGAAACTTACATTTTAATAAGTACAAATTTACTATGGGTCTCAAATATTTAATGATTACAAAAAAGTACACTTCTATAAAGAAAGACTTCTACAGAAGTAAACTATATGGTTCTTAGTATGAATTAAAATTCAATAAATATAATTATTTAAAAAATATTTTGTAATTTAACATGAACAAAAGAACTATGTTTCACAAAAGGCACCCTTGGTGATTGCAAAATAGCAGTGTACATCTTAAAGTTAGCCTTATAAATGTCTTTTTACAACCTAGTATTGTAGCAAAAACCAACAAATGAAAATTACTTACTGCTACATAATTCATAAATACATTTTAAATAATAAATAAGTTTTAAGTACATTATTATTTTTTAATACATTTATATTGAAGTAATTACTAAAGTTTGAGCATGTTCTACTCAGTGGTAGAAAAAGCTTTGTACAAAAGCCCATCTAGGTAGGTATCAACCACTCATCACATATTATATCATTAAACAGCAATATTTAGTATTGTTATGTTCTGGTTTGAAGGGTGCATGAGAAAATGTATCTACAAGCAAAAGGGACATGACACCTTAATTCACAAGGTTAGTAGTGTTGCATTGGCCCATTTGCCAGTCTGCATGCCTATGGAATAAAATAAATAAATGTTAATGTAATGAGTATGTAAAATTAATTGTTTTAAATCAAAGCTTGTCCTGCATTTCAATAGGCTTAAAGGAATAATGTTAACAAAAAAGGTTTTTCCTTAGACACATATCTTACATTACTATTAATTTTCCTCTTATGGTTTATATGTTGTTTTTTTAATATAATAATATTACAGATACATATGAAATTATGATTTTATGAGCAATTATTCACAAGCAAATACAATATTAACTATATATAAAAATTTAAATGTATAAATTTACTTCTACATTGATTTTAATTTTAAAATGATATTGATTTACAAAAAATCTTATTTTATTTTATACTTGTGAATCTTAGTTAAGAAATACTAAATGTTATAGCTTCATTAAAAACCTAAAGATGAACAAATTTCCAATTTGCAAAAAACATTTTTTAAGTTTATAACCGACATGATTAATTCTATGAAATGAAGAACCATTACCACTATGCAACAAATCAACCATTTTTCTAAGAACTAGTAACAAAATTTGCGTACTTAAAATAAATTATTAACAACAAATATTTAAATAATTTTTAATTTACATATTTCGAATATAAATAGTTAAATAGCTAATCCCCTAAGATAGTCATATCTGTATCTTCTTTTGTCCTGTATCTGCCCTATTTTAGATACCATGTCACTATCACGACACAAACCACAAAATGTGCTGGTTATAACATGAAAAGGACTTCTGTAATATAAATTTGGCTCTTTTAAATATTTATTTTTCTTGTGGCACCTCACATGTAGCAATGTTTCAAGCAACATTAAAATGACACAAACAAGGCTGGGAAATATCATGAGAGTAGGTATAATAAGAAACAATCTAGGGCTTGTTGTATGTGCTCCAGCTAAGATATTCGCTTTAAGAGCTTGAAATTTCTTAGTATTATTTATATATCCTTTTGGGAATTTAAAGAACTTATTTTTCGTATGTTTGGTGGAAAATATAGAAGGAATTTTGTTCAGCATAGATGGCTCTCCCGTTTCATCGTTGATTTGATACGTGATAACTTCTCCAGTCTCATCATCACAACAGAATCGTTTGAGTTTTACCATGTTATTTGCATTCATTTCGAGTTATTCAAATTTTATATATATGTCGTTTACAACAAGGAAAATATGGAATTTATGATCGGTTCCTGCAATAAAATTTAATTAAATAGAAACAAAGTTTTCTAATTTTTACATATAATTAAAGCTATTAGAGAAAATAATAATTAAATTGTACCTTTGATTTCTGTAACAAATATCCGTCAGGGTTTAATTCTGCACCGCCATCTTCTAATTTACCAAAGACTTACGGACTTACGGACCTATCAGAAAAATGACAGCAGAAGTCACAGAAAAGAAATGCTATGACCTACGCTAGAGAGAGACTTTCCTTACCAGAGAAAATAAAATTACTACATTCGACTGGTTAATATTACAGAAAGTATAATACCAACAACTCAAAAATTATTTTACATAAAGACTAATTAAGTACACCACAAAAATTTGTAACTAAAAGCATAAATTAATAATATAATAATAAATAACCACACACCACGCAAAAAATCTTTGAAACTTTGATTAAATAAGTCTAGAACACTTTAAATTTATTGTGAACAGAAATAGTATTGCCATATGACAAAATTTAGAAGAACAAAAATTCGATAAAGATTGAATGACTCCCTCCCTTTGCCCCTTGCTTGCTTGCCTACAAAGCTAGTTAAATGGAGGTTTGATCGGTAATGTCACGTTGAATTAATACCTAATTACATTTTGTGCGTTGACGAGACCTCCTTACTCTGAAGATAAATTAAATGTGGGTTTATTAATTGCTTAGACCGATGTATACTATGAGTATCTAGTAATTCACGAACAATCTATACTTATTGTTTACTACAGTGTGCACTATACACAACCATATTAAAAAAATGTGAATCGATTTGTATTGTCTAAATTGTTCTTATTTAATAAATATTATGCCTCATTAAATTATTATATAGTATTTCAATGAATTATAATTTTTATTTTGAAGGTATATTAAAATAATGCATACCTTATTAATACATTCGTATATTATACAAAAACTATAATATTGAATAGGATACATAGAGATGTCAAGCGAATTACATATTAAAAATAGTGATCAATACTTATTCCTTAAATTAGCTATCACGGCAGTAATATCTTAAGTAAAATTTTAATTATCAAAAACAATTTCAACCAATTTAGGTGTTTAATTTTGTTTACTTATACAAGAATCCATAACAACCACATATATAATAAGTGCATCTCAGCTTAAAACCAAATTATCTTCTTAAAGTTTAAAAACCTCTTGAAATAAAACATTACATTGTTGCAGATTTGGCTGCAGCTTAACATAAACAAACATAATGGGAAATGAGTAAGTAGATGATGTTTTATTTATTTTTCAATCATGCAATATTCTTAGAATCTGTAGATAATTGCTTGTTATAATCATACATACTTAGGATAACTAGATTTATTTTGTTTTTTCTTACCAGTTTGAATATTTCTCTTACATCTTCCACAGAAGCTTAAATGAATAGTGCACATGTTTGATTACCATTAATACTTATTGTAATGGTTAAATGCTATGTAGATACCATAGGAAAATTACAATAATTCACATTTACTACTAAATGGAGCATGAATGTTCTGGTTGTTCTTAAACCAGCTGAAATGATGTGCAATATCTCTGTGGATGCAAAGCAAATATTGCGAGTTTCAATTGAGACAAGCACCACAGGTTTTTGATGTGCTTAATAATTGTGTTTATCATTCATGTTTATTGTTGAAGGAATACATGTGTCCAATAAAATTCTGGCAGAAGTGTATATGTATCCACTTACATTAGAGAATATGGTCGAATAGAAATAGTAGGACCATATATTATGAATTTTCTCATAGAGTGAACACTCAAAAATCATAATGTTGAAGAAAACCATGACTTCTGTTGGATGTTGAGGCAGCTCAATTAAAAACAAAATTTGTCTTCATCATTTAATAATTAAAATAATAATATAGAGTTCAAATAATTTAGTAAAATAGAAAAACAAAATACTTTTCATTTAAATATCTAAATGTTAATATTGTATGGAATATAAAGAGGACATTGAAATGCTGAGTAGTGCCAATATTTAATTCAAATTTTGGTTTATATCATAGACTTTTCAATTATTATTTACAATCTTTCTTTATAATGTTGGTAGACTGACTGATAAAAGAACCACCTGAAGATAAATGATCAATACTGTCCATAAACATGGGTGCTGTAAGAAATATTAACCGCCCGACTTCATATCAGTTATCGTGTCCCCAGCACCCGACATAATGAATCAAAAAATCAGTAACTATAACAAAGAGGGAAGTTCAATACATTAATTTCGTTATTGGTTGTTTAAATTTCTAAGTTCTTATTTCTATGTGTCATCAGACCATTTATTGTGTGGCCCATTTGCCAGTCTGTCTACTATAAATAAAAATAAAATAAAATTATGGATGAAAATAATTCAAAACAAATAAAACAATAAAAAAATGTTAAATACAATACTATAATGTAATTTATTGAAATATAGAATATTAATAATATAAAAGTATTAAAGACTAATTTTTGTTTATTTCTTGCAATAAATTTAATTAATTATTTTGTGTACTTATTTTGTGAATCATTTTATGTTTGCTGTACATTGAATGTTAAGGGGATCGTGATAATTCATATAAAGTATCTTGAAATTTAAGACAGTTAAAAATGTATGACTATTTTATCTTCACCTAAGTGGCAACCGCTATTTTTTTTGCTAATTAAAGAGTACTGAACATGTTACCAAAACATATCATATACACATTACGTTTTATTTTTTAAAAATAAATCATATCAGCATCTTATTATAAAAAGCTAAGTCCAGTATTATTGGAAAGTAACCATTTTTAGACTTTAATATGCTCTTTTTACAGATTTTCTTTCAAGATGTCATAGTTGTGATTATTTTCTCATTATCTATTTTCGATATATAATTTGAGAGACATTGTCACGTCAAATCAATGTAGCTACTTTAAACAAAAAGCTACTTCTATTTTCAATGATAAGTTACTGCCCTGATTTTAAAATATTTTCATATCGACAGGCGAAGTATTCATTAAAAAGTTTTAAGCTATGAATTCAAAATTTTCCATTAATATTTGTATTGAGCTTATCAATAAACATAATGCAAGAGACCGGTAGGTAAAAAACTTATAATTTGATATTTTTTTCGCTATTAGGATATTATTTTTAAAATTTTAATGCTGTATATAATATTACAGAAATGAGAAATGTTTTTTAAACAAAAAGGAAGAAGAAGAACCATTATCGCGTACTTTAGTAAGTAAATCTTTTATTTATTTATGGTTGTTTCAGATCTAAGCTTGACTTAGAGAATTCGCAAAATGGTGATGATGAAAGTAAGAAAAAGAAAAAAAGTAAGAAACACAAGAAGCGCAGAAGAACATCCGAGGATAATGATGAAAAGGGTTATAAGAAGAAAAAGAAGTCCAAGAAAGAAAAATATAAAAGTCCTAAACCGGAAAGTGAAACGTCACTTTCCGATGTATCAGACTTAATAAAAAAGTCTAGAGCATGTAAGCCTAAAAGAAACGAATCCCCTCTGGGAACTCCAATAAAATATTCAGTAAAAACGGTAAAACCAAAAAATGGTAATCCTTCTGAAGAAGCAAGAAGTAGTTGTAGTACTGTTAATCAGAAAATAAGCGAGACTTTAGAAATTTTATCATCAAATTCAGAAGATGAAAATTATCAAGAAGATTGCGCTAGCCCTGAATTAACAATGATTGAGGACGACCTTAATCTGGAAGAATTAATGAAACAGAAAGAGTTACTACAAGCTCGCTTGGTCGCATACAGTTCTGATAGAAGCGATGATGACGCTCGTAAAGAATCTACTTTAAATGATGAAGAAGTCAAGACCCCTACATATAAAAAAGATAAAGGGCTTCGTGATATTGAATTAAAATTGATGAGTAAACATAAAATCTTAACGACGCCTGTTAAAGGATCTTCGGAAAAAGACAAATCGAAAACCAAACGTCAAGGAGAAGATTTAAGAGAAATACTGAACAGAGAAAGTAGAAAAGAAGTGGACAAAAGAATAGAAGAAAAGGAACGTGAACGAAAAGAACGCGAACGTCGTAAACTCGAGGCGAACAGAGACAAAGAACGTGAACGTGAAAAGGAGAGAGAAAGAGAACGCGAGAAGGAACGCGTCCGAGAGCGAGATAGGGTCAGAGAACGGGAGAGGGACCGAGACAGGGAGAGGGACCGAGAAAGAGAACGGGAAAAAGAGCGTGAACGAGAACGAGAAAAAAAACGAGAGAGAGAACGGGAGAAAGAAAGAAATGACAGAGAACGAATTAGAGATCGTGATATAGATGTACGTCAATCAGAAATACGAAGAAGAGAAAGAGAACCAGGGCGTAGCTGGCGCTCAAGAGATAGGTCAACAATATCACGTCGCGATAGGAAGTATTCAGATCGTGATCGCAGGTCACGAGATCGTAGCAGAGAGAGATGCAGACAACGATCGCGAGACAAATATAACAGACCTGATCAAAGGGATAATAGGGGTAATAATGTAAGTATTGTCTTTAGGTATATAATTTAATTACTTTCCTTCTACAAATCACAAGTCCATTATACATATATATATAATAACATTTTTATTATATATAGTATATTATTTCAGAATTCGTCTAATGAAGTTACTCAAATAGTACCAAGTTCAAGCGACGAAGAACTTGATATATCTATTAATACTGATGATGAGGAAGAATCTGAAGAACAAATCATTGAAAGAAGAAGAAAGCAACGAGAACAGCTTTTGAAGGTACATCTCTATGGTTAAAACCTTTTTCCCTCATATCACTTCTATACATTTTAATAGTTGGTCATTGTTTATTTTTCGCAATTTTTTGATGTTTGTAACTTTTATCATAGCTTTTAACATTATGAACTTTTTTATCTGTAACTATAAGTAATTCAGCCAGAAATATAAAAGATTGCTAAACGGAAATAGTTAAACGAAATATACACATGTATAAATATATATATATACATAATTTTGCAGAGATTGGGCTGTCACAATAGTGGAAATTGTAATACAGAGGAAACTAATGTAACTCTTCCTGGTAAAGTTGAGCCTACAACAATTGACATTAAAAAATCAAAGGAATCAGCTATCACTGTGCCTGTGCCCTCTGTGAAAGCTGATAGCAAAACTGAATTAAAATTGGAGAAAAGCAATGTAAAGAATGCGTCTAAAAGTACCGTCAATGTGGATAAATCCCGTAAAAAGAATGAATGGGATATGTTTGCAGATCAAGATAATTTCAGTAGTGTGGATGTAAGTAAATTAAAGGCATATAAATTAAAAGAAAAAAGTTAAAAAAGCATAATAAAAAAAATATAAAGATATACAGGAGGTAACAAAATTCGTGTCCGACCCGTGAAGTGGTTATTAGGTATCGTGTGTCGGTTCTATTTATGTAATACTTTTTAAAATACTAAGCAAAAAAATTACTTAAAAAAAATATTATTTTTTTACACGAATTTTGTTACACGCTGTATATAAGAATTAGGTAATACATTTTATTATTTAATGCATATTATAAACTATATACCATTTTATTTATAGGCATTCAAACTTCTTTTAATAATTTTATTTGTAGACTCCAACTGCTGGAAAACCTCGAAGTAAGAATACACTAGAAAATCCATCACTTACTGATAACTGGGATGACGCAGAAGGATATTACAGGTAATTTTCTTATTATTTTAGGCATTTTTTGTGATTTCTTTTTTGGGGGCACGCTAATTCTCGAAAATTGTTAGTCCATATTTTTTTTGTCCGCTTTCGTTGTGTAGTTCCACTCCAAGAAATGATAATTTATTCACCGCTTACAAAGCCTACATAGTACGTACCAGGTTCAGTTATTCTTCGTCCAAATATTTGAACCACACGTTCTATTTTCTGATTAGCACTCATTAGGCTTATATCACGATTTAAAAAATCTAAACAGCTCACTTAGCTCTTGAAGAGCAACGCACATTAGCGCCAAAACTAACGCCTCGCTAGTGATTTTCTTCAAAAATCTGCTAAATGTACTTGTTCATTTTTATCCCTGGTATCATCAGAACTGGCATTTTTAAAATGTTCAACTAATGCAACATAACTGTTCCATCGAAAACTGGAAGCTACCCATCTGGTACTCAAAATTTGTCCTATTTTAATAAGTTCTTCTATTAAACAATTTTTTTTCGCATTTCTTGTTCGATAATATGGGAGCAAGTATTAGGTGAATGAGGTATATTGAGACCATTTAGTTCTTGCAAATCGATTTCTGATTCCATTGATTTCAATGATTGATTCCCCAACACAATTTTATAAACCGTACGAAATATTTGACATGTTATAGCCTCACTAGTCGGTATGTTTTTCAAAACAATAGTTTCTATGGTTTTATTTTCAGCTTCTTCTAGAGTTTACACGGTCTTAGAATGAAAGTCACTTTCTTTGTGTCGATAATTTTTTTCAGACAAAAAAACCCTGTATATACATATATTGTAATAGATTTGTATTGAAATTACTAGAAAATAAAACATAATTTAAATACAATTTTAAACTGCAGGGTCCGAATTGGTGAAAGTTTGGATAACAGGTACACTGTTTATGGCTACACTGGTCAAGGCGTGTTTTCAAACGTGGTGCGTGCTCGTGACCAAGCTCGTGGTAACATTGATGTTGCAGTCAAGATTATTAGAAATAACGAGATTATGTAAGTTTTTTTTGTAGTCATATGTCAATATAACGTTTTGTTGCCTTTTACTATTTATTGATACAAATATTATTTCTGATTTTTTTTCAGGCATAAAACAGGCTTAAGAGAATTGGAAATATTAAAGCGCTTAAATGACGCAGATCCTGATGACAAATTTCATTGCTTGCGTCTTTTCCGGCACTTTTTCCACAAACGACATCTTTGCATGGTTATGGAACCGCTTTCGATGAACTTGAGAGAGATTTTAAAGAAATATGGAAAAAATGGTGGTATTCATATTAAAGCTGTAAGAAGTTATACACAACAAATTCTGCTCGCTTTGAAATTGTTGAAAAAGACAGGGATAGTTCATGCTGGTTAGTATTGTTACAAATAACTTTCATAATACACATAGAATTGATCTCTATAAGTGTTGGTGGTTTTTTACTAATTTCGCTCTTTATTTGGGTTTGGTAAAATCCTAAATACTATTTAATTTTTAATAATTAAACTATGAGATTTTCATACAATTTTCTCAATCCTCTTTCTAAATTAAGAGGGGTTATTTTTACAATCAAGTAAAAAACTGTATTTCAATGTGTATATATTTGTTAATTTTATTTTTTTTCTTTACTTCAGATATAAAACCTGACAATATACTGGTAAATGACAGTAAATTATTGCTGAAACTCTGTGATTTTGGAGCTGCAGCCCATGTAACAGACAATGACATGACACCATATCTTGTTTCAAGATTTTATCGAGCTCCAGAAATCATTTTAGGAGTGCCATATGATTATGGTATTGATATGTGGTCAACTGCATGTACCATATACGAATTATCAACAGGAAAAATTATGTTCAGTGGCAAATCTAATAATGAAATGTTGAAATATTTTATGGATTTAAAGGGAAAAATACCAAACAAAATAATAAAAAAGGGTAATTTTAAGGACCAACATTTTGATGGGAATTGTAATTTTCTATATCATGAATTGGACAAGATCACAGAAAGGGTGAGTTATTCACACTTAAAATTATGTTTAATGATATAAAAAATCTTCTTTTTTTACTGTATTCATAGTTCAAGTCTATAATGCTTGTTTAATCATTTTAGGAGAAAATTGTAATTATGTCAAGTATAAAGCCCACGCGCGACTTACAAACGGAATTAGCACCTCCACAACATCGCCTACCGGCCCCGGAAGCTAAGAAAATCTCACAGCTCAAAGATTTACTTGAAAGGATGATTATGCTTGATCCAGCAAAGCGTGCATCTGTGAATCATTGTCTGGCTCATCCTTTTATTCAAGAAAAGATTTAATCTTCCTACAGGGCCAGGGGAGCTGGCAATGCAGGGGAAATATACCGACAGACTATTTTTCTGTCATTTTTTACAATGTCAATAATTGAAAAATTCAGTCCTGTTTACAATGTTGTCAGTTGACAGTGCAGCGCTACCATGGTGGCAGACACGGTCCTTAATCTGCCTTATAGCACTGCTACCACTATTAATAATGTCTGCCATAATATTAATGAATCATATAGAAAATTTGTTGTCCAGATCCCCTACCCAGCCTACTACTATATGTAAACTTTTTTGACAATTATTTAAATTGCCTCAAATTTAAAGTTTTACATAATTTACTCCACATGAAGTTTTAAATTTATTTTTGTGTACATATTAAATTAACAAAAAGTTTGTGACATGTATCTGCCATGTTCTAAGACATTGATTGGTTTTAATGTACATATAAACATTAAACACGTAATTAATATATTATTTTATTTAGGTTTAAATCAAAGTGTAAATGCACACATTTTAAACACCCCTTCAGGTTCGAAATGTATATTTATTAGCTTATCAATGTTTATAGTACATTCATTCTTTAAAAAATATAATACAGTTTAATATGTTTTGATGGTTCAAAAAGGTCTTATATTACTAATTGTAATAAAAAAACTTGTAAAACAAATTTTATATTAAAACATAGCTCAAAGACGTTTTTGATGAAACTGACTTATTAGTTTTTGTATTTTACAACTATTCTATTTTAATTAATAATAATAAGAACTGATACATTAAGAACTAAGAAATTTCTAAGTGTTGTGACTTTTTCTTTTATTTTCATTGAGTAAGTTAGGCACTCATTGAAAACTATCCTCCCTGTAAAAATGCAGTCTTTATTACTTTCGACAATTAAATTGTAAGATTAAGTTTATTGACTATAAGCATGGGTGTGTTTTAATGTCATTCAACATTATATTTAAAATGTATTTCTAACATTATATTTATCAATCATAGTTATCCAAGGTTTGCCCTCAATCCCAGTAAGAATATTTGTCTGCTACCATTTGAAAGTATGTAATTAATCGTTTCATACGCAATTTTTATGATGTGCAGCTTAAAACTGGGCTGTTTACTTTAACAGATTTTAATCTTAGGGTATATCTTAAAATTACTGTTATTTAGATCAAAAATGCCAGGTAGAAAGAGCTATTTGTCTTACCAGCTCTCTAATCTATCTACTTTTTAATTTACACGAAAAGAAAAAGATAGTGTAAATAAATAAAAATCTCATGTGAGCTGCATCGTTATCGTGCGCACCGTTCTCGTGGGTGGAAATAGTAAGAGCACGGTTTAAATGACAGCACTGCTGCACTTTGTCTTTATAGTTTTCAGTTATCTTATCTCATAACACCTCTCTTGCACTAAATTAATCAGTAAGTCAAAAACAATCTATTCCAAAACTATATTTATTTGCGAATTTCTCCTGTGGCGGGTCGGTGCCGACTAGACAGCAGTGCGGTTCATATGCGGTTTGTATTGATTTACGCTAACTATGCGGCTTCGCACCGGCTCCGGCTTCGTGGACAGAAAGCCTTAGTGGTCGGCAACTAATAATAGCAGCTTATATACTCATTGTATACCTATACTCTATAACTATTATACCAGTGAAAGTAGTAAAAAAAAAAACAGTGTTGTGTGTGCAAATTCGTGGTTAAGGTTTCTGTTTACAAAATTATTCGACCTCACGAATCAATGTATAAATTACTATTCATGACTAAATTTATATTATTCCAAAAAAATGTTCTGTTAACAAAATGGAGCAGAACTAAATAAGAGTAGTCATGACATACTGTGCCAATGTATTTTAAACTTGAATAAAAGATATAACTAAATAAGCGTATAATGCTAACTTTTTTAAATCTTAAAAATAAGTAATTCCCGAAAAATATGACAAAACATTTTAGGCGTCATAAAATTTGAAAAGGGCATTTTTTTTAACCGTATTAACTAAGTAACAACATAAGTATATTATAACTTGAATGAAATTGGTTGGTATATTCCTAACATCACTGAAAATTAACAATAACGCATTTAAAACGACATGCAGTAGCAAAATCACAATATTTTCAAAATAATTTGGCTTAAGTTAGATTTACGCCATTACAAATTATAATTTAAAAATGTATAACCTAAAAAAACTTCTACAATTTTTTTCTGCAGTCTGATCAAGGTGTATTTTAGTCACTACTTTTTTGTCTAGTCTGTATTTTGTCTGCTGTCATTTGTCTCTGAGCACGGTCGTATACACAGGTCTTGCAACTTCAGTATGGGGTACGTTGACATAATGACGCTGTTAAGTTCAATTTACGGCCGCCAGAGGCATGACAATTCGCGTAATAATTATCCCGAAAACTTTTTCAAATCCAAACAAAACAGTTAAATAACAAAAAATCCGCAAAACTCAACAAAACGATATAACAATGATTAAATAACACAATACTTGGGAGAGAAAATATAGCAGCTTCGATAGCAGCGACGTAGTACGTACAGCGGATAGTATTGCGAATTAGCATTTGTAACACACTCGCACCTATCTCTCACCACTGAAATTGGACTCAGTTGCAAGATCTGTGTATACGACCGTGACTTTGATAGATATTGTGTCAAATTGTCAATCATGCTGTGGATAATATGTACCTACTTTAATATCAATATCGTAATATTTATAATGATTTCTTGATTTATTTTTGTAATTAGATCGTAAATCTCTTTTTATACTATAGTCTCTGATCGTCCGTGATTAAGGTAAAATAAAAATATGTTTTCCATTGTTTTACACAAAGAAGTAGAGGAATGATATAATATATAGTTTGTGTATCTAATTCCTGTTCAAATAGTAATCAATTTTTTAAATAGTTTTTTGTGGTATTAGGTTCAAAATGAATCTGGTCAATTTGTAAAATTAGTTAAAACATGAATATTATAATCTTGTTTTTTTTATATAAGTATTAATTTTTGTATGTATTATTTAATAAGTAATATTAAAAATATCATTTTTTTAATTATAGATTCTTTCATTTTCGAGTAATCTATCATAAAAACTTGCTTTTAAAATATGTCTGCTGCAAACCATGTATCACGTGTACGAACACTTTATAAACTAATTTTTCGCGTGCATCGAGCGTTACCTGCTGAACTACGGATATTGGGCGATAACTATGCAAGAGATGAATTTAAGCGACATAAAAACTGTAATCCCCAAGAAGCTAACATTTTTCTCAATGAGTGGACAGTATGTATATAATATATTTATGTTAGATAAATTTTCTTGTATTTTGTAATAAATCATATATTATGAAAAACCTATCGATAGAAAATGTTTAAAGTAGAAAATTTACTAGTTTTGTTATTTTTCAGGATTATGCAATTAATTTAGCAAGACAAACAAAGCCACTGCATCAGGCCAAAAGAAAAACTTTGGGAAAATATCTGGATCCTAAAATGTTAGATCATATGACTGATGAACAGTTGGTACAGTTATATGAGTTACATAAAGCAACATCCCCGCAATCTAATGATTCTGACCATATAAATATATCCAACAAAGATAGTACTGAAAGATAGTGAAGTATGATTTTCATTGTCTTCTAATATGTAAAAGCATTTTGTAATTTTAATTAAAATGTAGTAAAATAATATTAAAATTTCAACAATAATATAAACAAAAGATCTTGCATAAAATAGTAACTTTATTTTGATTATATAGCTTCATTATTGAATCTAAAATATATATATTCATATAAAAATTAAAATAATCACGAAATTTATTTATTATGCAATAGCAATAACATTTCTTGGATTTTATTTTAATAATTGTTATTATTTAGTAGTATTTTGCTTTTGCAATAAATTAAAAATATATTCGTGTTATTCTATAGCAGGTGACAAATTCACCATTTGAACTAAACTGGGTGGGTGGGTAATTATAAAAAGCTTTGCAAATAATTTCTAACCCATCCATTGGTAATTGGAGTGTAAGACTTAAATGTGGCACTTCATATTACAATTATTTTAAGATGTATTACAGGATAGTTACAGTTTTGTAACTGCATTCATAATTTTATTAACATTATTTCTTTATTTGCTAAATAGTAGCAATTTAGTAGTGGCACTGTAATTTGAAATGGACATAATTCTTGACTCACTTGATATATCATTTTAAAGGAGAGGATCAATTGATTAAAAAATATATATTTTTAAATAAAAAGTTTACAATGTTTAATGTTTTAATATGTATATGGTTTTAATCTGCATTGCGATGTTTTATTTGTTTTTAAAAGCATATTGCTTTCAATAATATGTATTTAAAAGTTATCAACTATCATGTATAACATTTTTATTTATAAGTTTTAACATGCGACTGTTTTATAAATGTTTAAACTTTTATTAGATCTAGTCAGATGTTAGATAAGTAGCTAAATTAAAATATAATAATTATATCCTCTTTTTTTTCTGTACTATCATAGTTTAAGCGTTTTAAAATCTTTTATAATATTTTAGAAGTTCTACTTCTTTAGGCGCGTTATGAAAAAACGTTGAGAGTGTAATTTTAAGATAAAATTAACAGGTTGAAGTTGTCCGCTAAACCGATCATGAGCGGTTCACGGTCACAACTTCAATCTGTTCATTTAAATTTTGTGTGACAGTGATGCGCGCGCCTCTTAACTATTTGCATGCAATTAAAAATTGTTTTATAATGATGCCAAAGAAGTATAACTTCTGACGCGCGTACATAAGTACACGCAAAATTTTTATTTTTTTATACATGAATAATATCATGCGAGTAGTTTATTTTACTAAATCTCTTAAGAATATTTTCTTTTAAAATTAAACAGAAGCTATATAAACAAATATAATTAAGAATATTTTCTTGATTAGAGCAGTTTCTCATGCAATATATTAAATGCTTATGAAATCATGGGATTGGGGATGATAATTTAAAATTCTATGCCATTTTTAAATAAATTGCTGAGTTTTGGTTTGAGTACAGTAAGTGCCATTAAAATAGACAACTGTATAAATAACTTTTTCGAATGTGTTGCTTCGATTTATTACTTTCCATTTTGCACAAGGCTTGTATGATTTCTGCCGTGCGAACAATTTTCGAAATTGGCGTCATTTTCTGCCACTGGAGCCTTTATTCTATCTGTTGTAATTTATATAATTTGATGGGCCTTTGAAATGATGAAACTTATAACTAAGAAATAAAGTAATGCAGCGAAATATTTTAAAATTTATTTGATTTAACAACGAAATGTAATATTAATCTCTTACGCAAACACCGCTTTAAATGCTTTACAACACTAAAGTACTATTTACATCTTGATTTACTAACATTTCATTTTATGTCTAAATTAAAACGTAAGTATACTATATATATATCTTAATTTTAATAACAGGAGTTACGATATGAAAAAAAAAAGATTTTTTTTTTGTAACATATTTCGGTGGAATTAAAAAAAAAAACAAACTAAACTAAATCTAAACCTAATAACGATTCATTTGAAAGGGAGATCGCAGCATAGTTTCAGCGTCTACAAACACGGTTTGCATTGCACCAGAGCAGTACGAATCACGGGTTCAGCAGTCGGTTTGCAGTTTCGAAGCGGTTATGTCAATCGCACTAAAACTACTCAAAACTGCAACTTTGCAACTGGCGTGTAATTGTGATGCAGGCTGTGTGTGTAGACCATAAGTTATAAAGCCATGCAGTACTTATGAGAACACAAACAAACATTATTATTTTTGTGTACGTATATACTTATCATTTATTTTACCTATATTTAAATGTACATATCAGGCAATGCCTGAATTACGTACTCAATGTACAGATAAGTAAAATAAAATTAAATGGTATCTTTTCGTAATGTAGAGGTGCAGTATGAAATGATTATGTAAAGATTTTAATTTACGGAGAGTGCTGTATATTCTGTATATAAACTCCTTATCTTCTGTTTAATCCAATCGACCTATTTAAAGCATTAATCTGATCGGTACGCCAAAACAAAAGAATATTAGTTTTTGTTTTAGATAGAGATGTCGCGCTGCAAACGCGAAGTTAGGAAAAGTTTTTGCAGCACTGCGAAAACTTATCACTAGCAATTGATAAAAGTTAGTTTAATGTTATAATATTGTCAGATTGTATCACATTTAAAAATAATTTTATTTACCGTACGTTTGTAGGTCGAACATAATTTTCCATATAATGAAAATTCAATATTCTTTTGTAACTTATAGTTAGTCAGAACATTATGGTCGGTACGGTACGGTCTAATGCCTATAGGTTATAGGTAATAATACCTTTACCTCTATACATCAAAATAGATTCATAGATGATTGCGCAAGATTGGAATGACTATGTTCTCCTAAATCGCGGTCCGCCTCCCTAATTAACAACATTTTTTTCAATATTGTGCTTTCAAATTTTGCGACGGCTAGTTAAGAATATGAATGTTTTATAAGATGTATCCCTTACAATACACGGTATAAAATCTTTAAATATATATTTAACCAATATTATGTAACGTTAAATAGTGATATAACAATTAAACATATAAAAATAAAACATAAAAACGTTTACATGAGCCCTTAAATATTAAAAAAATATCGCTTCGAAATTGTGTTCAATATTTATATACAAATACATCAATTACTGTATGTTAAATAAATACTTTTAACCAAGCATCAGCATGTCAAAGCCGACCTCAGCCACTGAAACAAAAAAAAAAAAAGTCTAAAAAGGCCATTGATGAAATTCATGTCATCGTTGACTTTCCAATAAGCGGCCATAACTGCATGTCATTCTTATTACGCATTATAGTTGTCGTTATAGTTAAGCCCATGTTAAGCCATTGACATTTAAAATTACCTATAAAGAAGCACGAACAGAAAAAACATAAAAATACAAGAACTATCTTACAAAGATGCAAAATAAGTAGAAATATTTTTATTATCCAGTTTGCATTTGAATCAAACTATTTTAAAAACGATGAAACGAATGGGCGAAGTAGGTATACAATATAATTCTTTTGTTAAACATTCAGTAATACATACTTAGTATCAAATAACGTCCTATAATGTTAAATAGTATTTCACCGCAAGATATTATGTAAACTTTTTATTTGCCTATGGTTCAATTTCTTACAAAATACGCTACGATATCGTACTTTGTATAAAGAATCTAATTTCTGTTTACTAATATCATCTGATTAAACATATATAGATATCGTTCAATTTTAATTGAAACAAAGGTAGTGAGAGTGACATGCAGTTACGTCTATCATCGCCTCAAGATGAAATAATAAAATACGTAATCGTAGAATAAAGAGATTCTGTGATTCAACATTTTCAGTGTCTGTATACTGACTGTTTTTTCAAATGTAATATGTGTAACGAAAACATAGCTTTTTATAAATCAATTTTTTACTGAATCGTCTTTGTTAAAATGTTCAAAAATTCATACGATTTATAATACAAAATAATCATCAAATTAAGAGTACAATAAAAGCGGAAGGAGATTTAGCAAACAGGTTAGTGACATTTAACTAATGTACCTACCTCCGCAAAACTTAAATTAATTCTCAAAGTTCTCGTAGAGCAGTTACTGAAGAACATATCTGAAATATGATATTAGACTATAAAGCATACTAATATTATTATCGATACAGTTTAATTGCGAAGAGAAAGCATGTTAATATGAAGGGTTAACCATGTAATATATTCAATGGTTCCTATTGTACCTACCGAAAAATTAGTTATAAAATAAAACTTTAGGATATTATAAAATGGCGGTATTTAATGTTCTGATTTTATTTCAAAATTAACGAAAGCCTCATATTTTTGCGATTGAGGGACAAAATATCTGATTGCTTGAAATTTAGTGATCAGCCGGCTACGCCAGCGTAACCAATACTTATTTGATTAAAAAAATACTAAAAATATTGAAACAAAAACGTAACCAACATAATTACAACATATTTTTATCGTAATAATCACATTTGACTTTGTTTGTATTGTGTGTAATTTTTTTTTAAAGAACGAAAGTAGTATGCAAATTAGCCGAGGAAAACTGTATTTGGGTACTCTTTACCGATTCATACAAACTGAGTAGTTTGACTCGTGCTTACCTTTTGTAAATTTTAATTGAGAAAATCGATCTAAGGTTCCACATTCCTATATAAATAATATCTAAGCTACTGTTATTATGGTGAGTAGGCATTATTATACATGCGGGATCTTTTATATTATATACAGAAAAATTTGAAATTATTATAATCTTAAGATTTATTTTCAAGCAAAGTTTAATATTTGCAAATAAATTCTTTTCTTACAATATAATTTATCTATTGGTTTTTCCGGACACCCGGAGTTCTTTTTAACCTTTGAATCGAGTCATTCTTTTTTTACCGTTTTTTGGCCGAACAACTTCCTTTTTTTGCACCGCAGACAAACCGGCTTGATTTCTTATTTGAAATTTAGTGGGAAATTAATGTTTTACATTTAAATAACTTTATTTTAGTACTCGTGATGACCAGGTAGACATTGCCCTGATTCTGGATGTTTATTCGAAAAACATCATCTCGGTATTATGGTTGTTTTCAGTATATAAGACCAATTCTCTATGCATACACTACCTAGATTTAAATAAAGGTCTGTGTTGCTTGAAATGGATTAATATATTTTACTATTGTATATCCGATTTGATTGATTTCTTACTTACTTTAACATAACCTCACTGCGTGAATGTATATATTAAGCGCATCCAGTAAAATGTGTGTGTATAGTTCAACCGTAAGTCGGCGCTTTAATGAAGGTAAACAAACTTTGATAAACATTGTATGTTTACTCTCCTAGTTTCAAATAAGGAGACTGCAATGTCACTGTAAGGTCGAAGGAAGGAAGTTGTTAGGCCGGGATACGCTATACATGAATAACGTGGATATATAATCAAGGTCATGAAGAATATTGTAACTTTGTTTTAAAGTGTAACCTCGAATAAAACGTTGCCATCGTAAAAAGGTTAGTATCACTGGTGTGCACGCGCTTTGATTTAGTTTATTTATACTTACGAAAAGCTCTATGAAGAAGTACAACTGCCGAGACAAAATCCCCAAATCGAAGCATGCCATCTTTTCTCATATACTTGAGAACGAGAAGCGACAACGCTCGCTCCGGTATCACAAACCCAACGTCACGCAATACTTCACGAAATCCTTCAATTCTGAGGACGCTCATTTTTTCCGGTGCATGTGCTCTGAACACCACCTGCCAATGCTTTAGACTACAGATGAGGTCCTTGAAATCGGATAGAGTAATTCGGCCGGCACCATCTTTCTGAATAAATATTTAAGGAAAATATTGCCAAATAGTATTTTTACTTTATAAATATAATTTCCTCCGGACTGATTTCGGTCACGGCGGCCAATCTCAAGAGAGATTAACCAACTGCGCAGGAGATATTATAGTGCACAAGTATGTGTGCAAGCACAGGTGAACTCACTATTCCTTTTAGCTCTCATAATCCGATGGGACGGCAATCCGACACGACCGGAAAGAGTTCAGGCGCAGGACCAACGGCTTTACGTGCTTTCCGAGGCACGGGAGTGTGTACACTCAAAATATAAAAATATTTCGATTAAAAATTTAATTCGCCAAACGTTTAAATATATTCCTTTTTTAAAATGTGTTGCTGTTAAAAAAGCATGAGCTTATATTATGGAAATCAGACATTTGTATTTTTATATCTTTTATATGAATTTTCAATTTTTTATTGCATATTATGCTAATACTCTGCTAATCTACTTTATAAAATAACTAAATGTTTCTATGACGTAAATATTTATTTTTGTATTTTGAAAGGATACTTCCATTGACAAGACTATCTGTCTGCACGTTTCAATAGTCGCACAGCTTTTGATGTAATCATTGGGCAAACATCTTTCCAGCAACTCTTGCAGTTCAAAAGCATTTATAGTTTTGTGTTCATCGGCTAACTGGAGGAATTGCGATTCGTACTGAGCGAAACTGCTTGATTCTATACCCGGAGGCGCCTTTAGTACAGCAGCCTTTAACATTTGAGGAATGCAATCCAATACTCGCATTTTAAGTTGTTTCGTTGAATACACTCGCAATGAAAAGTTAGCTTCCTCTCTCGGTTCAAAGGTAGTCGGTATAACTAAGTAGACTCCCGCGTCTAGGTTACACCTAGAATAAACAAAAAAACGCGGAGTTTATAAAAATCCTATAAGGTGTTTGCTCTGATTAAACGACTAAGAATTTAGCATTGCAAAAAAACATTTTGCACTTTTATAATTCAAATATTATTTGTCTTTGTACTGACCTTTCGCTAACCTGTCGACTATTTGTATATTGTGAATTGATAGAACTTTTAGTTTTTTTGAAGAAATTTGCAGAAGCTGTCTCGAGAAAAGATTTGGGGATTTTATAAATGCTGAATCCAATAACTTTAGGTTCCATTATGCTGTGTTGGTTTAGCGATATTATAACGGTATCCGGTTCATTGAGTACGATTTGTATTTGAGGATTCATATGAAAGAAATCTGTAACAGAAATTTATGACATAATTTCCTTAACCTGACAACTTCCTTGTTATATAAAGTTCATTTTCATAAATTGTCTTTTAATTAAGTGTAATTTCGTGACCAAAATACGTCAACCATTACTCACTAACGTGATTTCTACAACCGCCTGCGGTAACGCCTTTCTTCCAGCGCCCTTGATGACTTCTCATTTGCCACTTCTGTTTGTCACTCAAAGAAGTTTCAGCTTTACTTGTCTCTACATCTAAATGCACCATTTCTACTCGTGAAAACATTGATGTGAAGTCGTCGTACAACATCCAGAAACCTTTTGTCGTTGACGTTAACCGTTCACGTTCGTGCACCGGTATGGAACTCCAACTGAAAGATATGGAAATTAATCTCAAGTAATTTCAATATTATTGTTAATTTTTTTTGATAAATAATAAGCAGAGACATACCTTGCGTGATCTAAAATAAAATGTGTGATATGTGTGTCTCCTGGTGCTATTGGTCTTGCCAATCTTACAAAATATACTGGTCCATTCATAGTTTCTATCTGAAAAGTGAAAATTGTTTTTCTTTTTCGTCATAAAATGCATTTGTAGCTTTGTATGTGTAAAGGCTGTCCCCCACGCGCCAACCCCCGTGAAATATTGATTATCCATCCCTCTTTAATACATATGTTCGCCTATAGTTTACAATATTAGTCGATTGGGTGGCAGTCCAATGTTTGATATCTGTTAAAGTTCCCTTCTGAACTACTTAAATAACATACATTTTACTGTTCGTATCGTATAATTACAGTAAATATTTGATATTTGAATACATATATAATAACTTTAACTTACCCTTTCAACATTGTAAAGTCTGTAATTCATTCCCGATTCTATGCTTTTAACTGAATGCGTCGCCGCCTGTAATATATATACGAGTAAATAAAATAACTTTCGAAAAAATATTCTAATTCTTTTAAAGGTAAATTATATAAATTTTTACGTTTGGTAATCTATATGCTGTAACTACGCTTGTGGTTTTCATGAGATTGTGCAGAGCTGCGGCGTCAGGGAGGTCCGTAATGTTAAGGGATTCCGTTATGCCTCCTGTAAGATCAGCCAAGCCGTCCAAAAGGTTGCCGTACTTAAGTGCCTCATACGACCCATGCATTCTATAAATAGTAAAAAAATGAGCAACTTATGGAAATTATTATGCAATTTTATTGCTTATTGAGGTTATAATTAATTACAACTTTTAACGGAAATACGAAAAACTTGTCTTACTCTAGTTAGACACAAATATATGTATATATAACTAATCATATATTATTATAACAAAATTTAATACGTAAACATCGAAACTTATATATTGATGTTTATTAACATCAATAAAATTGTTATGATTTCCTATAAATAATCTATCGAACAAATCAATGTAATTAAATGTGTGAGCATTAGGTATTGTCCGAACTCCGTAAAACGTTCATAACTAAAACAGTATTTTGATGAAATGTAATAATAATAATAATGTCCTTCAGACCGATTTGAACCTCATGAAAGATTAGCCAACTGCGCGCAGTAAGTATTATAGTGCATAATGACAGGTGCACTCTCTATTACCTAGCTGTCATAATCCCATGGAGCGGCAATCCGACGTGAACGGAAAAAGTTCAGGCGCGGGATCAACGTTTTACGTGCTTTCCGAGACACGGGAGTGTACACATTCCAGACTCCGGGCTATTGAGAATTTTCTGACAAAAAAACCCAATAATATTTTATTGGCCCGACCTGGGAATTGAACCCAGGACCGCCAGGTCTGCCTTACGTCTAGCCACTAGACTAACGAGGCATTCACGAAATGCCAGGTGTAATATATATTAATGAATAATTAATTATTTAAGAATATTAATTTAGCTATTACAATTTTAGTGAAGTAATCAATTTAAAACTAAAATGTATAATAGCGATATTACGAACTTTGCATAAGCTTTTTCTAGTAAAGCCGGCCACAGCTGTTCGGAATGACTGCAATGCATAAATGCCAGCTTTCCGTGTACTGTTGGCAATCTATCATCTACTAGAACCTCCACCCACTGGCCGCACCACCAAAGACGAAATCTGTAATGTTAGAATATAAGAATCTGTTTTTATAACTGGGCCGAGATGGCCCAGTGGTTAGAACGCGTGAATCTTAACTAATGATCGTGGGTTCAAATGGCGTGCTTACCCGGGTTTGACACTGAATTTCCATATGCTTAATTTGTGTTTATAATTCATCTCGTGCTTGACGATGAAAGAAAACATCGCGAGCAAACCTGCATGTGTCTAATTTCACTGACATTCTGCCACGTGTCTATTCCACTAACCGGTAATGGCTCAGCGTGGTGGAATAACCAAACCTTTTCCTTAATATAAGATGTATTATTCATGAATGACAAGTTCTCTGAATTTTGTAAGTTCATATTATTCGTCTTATTAAATACTTATTGTTGTCATTAGATTCTTTAACAATTAAACTTTTTAATAATAATATTTTGTAATGATATATTTATATTCTATAAATATATCGTTTTTATTGAATAACATTTTTGTGCTACATGGCTTGAATGTAATTTTGCCATTTTATTGTTTTGTTTAAAGCTTAAAAATTAATAAATTGTCACTGACCGAAAAACGCCAGTGTAATTGGAGTCTATTCTTTGGTCAGCGGGTACGACTCTATAAAAAAGTCCTTTGCATAGATATAAGACTCCGACACATGACAGCAACCATTTGTCTCCTGCAAGAAAAGTTATAAATATTTATTATATACTAGCATTTTGCCCGCGGTTTTACCCGCTTAGTTTCCGTTCCCGTGGGAATATGGGGACAAAATGTAGCCTATGTTACTCGCTGAGGTTTCCATCGGTGAAATTCCATTGATTTTTAAAATCGGTTTAATGGTATAGGCGTGATTGGTTTACAAACAAATAAACTCACATTCGCATTTATAATATTAGTTAGATTACTAACACACGTTAGTAACCCTACTGATATTATTCGCCAAGCAGGATTTCTTATCTCTAATATATTCATATATCACATTTCAATTTATTGCAAAACCTTTTTATAATAATACATATTTATATTCGCAGCAAAGCTCTCTTAACTCGCACAGCTTAATCCGAGTATTCAATACATTTATAATATATTGTGACTTTTACTAATAAATGATTTTTTTTAAATCTGAATGGCCATGTAGCCTATGATATTACATAATCGCTTCAGAAGCATTACGTTATTTTTTATGGCTCATTTCCTTGCATTTCTGATCTAGTTACATAACCATTTAGATTTCGTGTTAACGCCAAAATCGTCTAATATAAATTACAGCAGTTTTCGCAGAGTATTTCTTGATTTTGAAATTTCCATCAATAACTGATAAATGCACGCATTAACTATACTAAATAGTTAATATTGTAACTTTCACTTGCGCTACAGCTAAATAGTATTATAAACAAAATATCAGATATAAAATTCACTTTATACAACATAGAAAATACAATATAAATGCTTTAACATACAATTAGCGTGAAATATGTCTTTTAGCGTGAAATATTTTTTTCTTAATAATTGTGTTCATTAATGGATTATATAAAGCCACGTCAGCATTTCGTTATCTCGATATTTATTAACTTACCAAGTCTGCCGGTCACAACGTCGAAAGTATCGCTGCTGTCGAGAATAAACTTGGGGTTCGCATACAATTCCTGTGAACAATTTCGAAACTCGTTAAACAAGCAAGTTAATACGATTTAGGTAGCCATTACAAAACTTATGTTGTAACTAAATTATAGACCTTTATTAGAATATTTATTTACTAAAAAAAGTCTATTAAAAATCTGATTAGAATTTCATAGGCTTTCAATATAAATAACTATTATTTATATGCGTGTGAGAATAAACACAATATAACCTGAGACTCATGAAATAGTTGTTTTTTCTATTTACCCAATTTAAAAAAGACAATGAAGTCAGGATATTTTTCTAATCCGATTGATATGTAACTTTCTTATTATTCCACTTTTATAGTCTTAGGGCGGATGAAATATGTAAATGTGTGGCATATTTTTCATTTTGAGCGGTTTCAAATTGAACGCTGCCGAAACTATTACAACAAATATAAATATTATTAACAAGTAAACAGCCTGTGAATGTCCCACTGCTGAGCTACGGCCTCCTCTCCTTTTTTGATTTTTAAAATGATAATCATGAATAATCATTTATTCCACCCCGCTCCAATGCTAAAGTTTGTGTTTATGATTTTGGATGTTTTGTTGTTTAATCGTATGTATATGATATAATAGGTTTATTTTGGACAAATTATATATTTTACATACTTTTGTAAAATATAACGAAAATATATAATTATAATATATAATAATAGACAAAATGATTAACATATAGTTTTACATTATATTATATTGTAGTATCTACGTGAAATAAAGGATGAATTAATAAAATTAGTACTAAATCACTGCATTTATTTGAAGTATCTATTTCTGATATCAATTTAATATGCAACAGGCATATAACATAAGCGATTGTTATTATAATCCATTTTATCCGCTCAAGAGACGATGAAGGACAAGGACGTAGGACTTCGCAGGCCAGTTTGGATGAGAAGGTACCTACCCGCACACCATTTATTCTTCCGGCAAACGGCAATACAAAATGTGTTATGGTTTAATGGTGGTAGGGCTCTGTGCAGGCGCGTTGAGGTAGGTACTAACCACTCATCATTTATACCGTTAAACAACATTGTTAACATACTTAACATTGTTATGGTTTAAAGTTCGTGGTGCATTGGCGATTTAAGGAATAGTTGAAATTTCTTTCAGCGCCATTATGTACGGGCGCTGGTGATCACATACCACTAGTACTACCTCGTTGGTCTAGTGGACCTAGTTGGTAGATAGACCCGGTGGCGCAGACCCGGTGATCCTGGGTTCAATTCCCAGGTCGATCCAATAAATAGTTATTGAGTTTTTTGTCAGAAAATTCTCACTAGCAGCCCGGAGTCTGGAAGTTGGAAGTGTGTACACTCCCGTGCCTCGGTTAAGCCGTTGGTCTTTCGCCTGAACTCTTTCCGGTCGTGTAGGATTGCCATCCCATCGGATTATGAGAGCTAAGGAAAAGAGAGTGCACCTGTGTTTGCGCACACACTTGTGCACTATAATATCTCCTGCGCAGTTGGATAATCTCTCTTGAGATTGGCTGCCGTGGCCGAAATCTGTCTGGAGGACCTTACCACTAGTCAGTGTTGGTGAGACGTTATTACACATAGACTAACCACTAGTAAAATTAAACATAGTGTTTATTTACAAGATAGAGAGTATTTATATTCGTGGGATGAAATAAATTACATTAAGGTAGAAGCTATATACATAAAATAGCATGTTCATTAATATTTACTATATATAACAGCTGCACAACATCGTTGCACATACGTGTAGGTAGTAGACGACCTTGATGAGCAGGTAATAATATTATACATCTACCTAATCTGTTTGTTATGTGTTGATGCTCTTAGCCTGAGAAATGTTCAAGTGTGTCACAAGTCGTTAACGGATTGCTCAATTTCTTGTAGTGAATATTCTTAATTATAATATAACAAATTTATAATATATTTATAATTTAATTTAAAATTAATATATGTTTTTTCGAAAATTGCTCATTTTCCCTTATTTTTAATGGATTTGAAAGTTATTATACGTTAAAAAAATTAACGACATGAAACACGCAGACGTATTTTTGTCTATGGGCGTGACCACTTACAATCAGGTGGCCCATATGTTCGTTTGCCTTCCTATGCCATAAAAAAAATGTTCATACAACATTGGTGGATGTTTGTACATGTGAAATAATTCCAGCCGAAGCACGCAGGTTTCCTCATGTTACGTAAGAAATATCATTACTTTAACTCTAAAGCATATTTTAATAAGTACGATTTTCACCGATGCATCTCTTTGGTAATTTTTATACCGTTTTTTGTGTCAATGCACTTAAATTATTATTCGAATTGACAAGAATTATTAAAGTTGTGTTTGGTTAAAATTCTTTTGTCACTTATAACCAAACATTTCTTACGAATACTTGGCTCTTAAAACATATTTAATCTAAATTGTAAATATTGGTATTCTGTATAGTTGATGTTGATTGGCACAAAATAATTTCATATTAATTAACACGGCTATAACTAAGTAAAATTATATACCATATGAAATAAACATATAAGAAATAATATAAAATATGGATTATTTTTAACTTTGTTTTGAAAATGAAAATGAAAATCGCATGGAATATACCTACCTCAGGTTTCCTTATCTTAAATCTTACTTGATTAGAATAGGCTATCGGTATAGTATAGTAAGTATAGTTTTAAGATCACTTATAAAAACTAATATCAAGTTGTGCTCATTTAGGAACAGTAGTGCGATTCTGCAAAAACCACGATGGAATTTGTATTCAATTTCATATACGAACTTACTTCGACGCTCAACTGAATTGAAAAATATTTCGTATTCTGTAACGATATATCATATCATTTCAACCATTCTTGTTGCCAGTTTTTTAAAACAAAATAAAGATTGCATTTAAAAAAAAAAATCACGATTCATAAAAATTTAGATCGAAAGTATTTAAAAAATGTTTATAAAAACGAAAAGGTTTTTCCTGTAACTTAATATAAAATATGCATCGCCTTATGTTCATTAGTCGTAAGATAACGTGGGTATCTTAGATTAAAACGTATCCGCAATTAATAGGTAGGTTTACTTTTGTACTAATAAGCACAAAATAATAAATACTATGAATAAGCATAGATTATTAAGAATTTCCTTTATGGTTAGATTTAAAATACCCGATACATGCAAATACACAAAAATATTCTATATTATTATTGGAATGGCTTTTAATTGCAATTATCTTAATATTAAATGTTTTATTATTATAAACTCGAAATTTAACAAATGTTTAATATTAGATTTAATTTTAAGGAGTTTTCCAATCACCTATTGCCGAATGAAAGCAGAGTAATATTTTTTGTTACAACAAAAAACCAATGTTTAGCTCAGGAAAGATTGTATTTATTGTTTATTGAAAGTCAAAAAAAAATCCAATTAATTAACACTCAAGCAGACCTCCTAAGGTATATTGTAGTTAAAAATAAATATTTTTTCTCGTATAAGCGGCCTTACATTTGAAGAATTGAAATAAACGCTATAAGCTTATAAAGTATTCCGTGTAAGCGTCATCGCGAACGGCAGCTCATTCGAGAAGGTCAACGACTAAGGCCTTGATTACATTCAACAACGAAAAAAATCGAAACTTATTAAGCAATCATTGCGCGAGTTGCCAATATCAAAAGTAGGAGAAAGGTAGGCGTTCATAAAACGGTCAACACATTCCCAAATGAAATTACAGTTTATCGAAAAGGTTAATATTTCTTCATTTCATTTGTGATAATAATCATTAAATAATAATTATTACACATAAATGAGTCACTGTCGCTATATAAACCAACAATATATTCAATGTTACATATCTACCACTCAATTCAGTGTTTTCTTTTTAAAATATACATTAGTTTATTAATAAATAAAATAAATAAATAAAAACTTTTTATTTCAGGACTAGCCCATATAGTTATTGCCATAAGCCTTTCTAAATAATAAAAAGCTGGAAAGTTGCTGATATCGTTTCATTTAATATTTTCTTTTCTTTAGTTTACTGTGCCCAACAGTGCAGAATTTTTTAACGTTTCAAAACGCTTAGCGCGACGTGGTTACTGGATAACGGTAATACCCTTGTCCGTCTCAACGTGCTCTTTCCATTTCTAAAACGTGTCAGGAATCGCTAAAACGGTTTTGTAAATTGTTTATATAAATGTAAATACAATTTTATATTTATAAAGCATACCCAATATAAAAAAGAACGTAGTTTTTGGCAATTCATTTTATTTCTGTACATTTAATCTACGTCGTCATGGGTAATTAATTATACATAATTCATAACTAAGATTTATACAAACTTTAAGTTTCATTTTTAAGTAAAAAAAGTTTTCAAACGATGTTAATTTGTTACTTGACTATCACAGCAACAATAATATAGGTACAAAGTTTCATTAAAGTCCACCGTCTGGCTTTCCCGTCGTGAAACCTCATCCTTACACAGACAGAAATATGGACAGACGTACAGAATAACAAGGTTCTATTTGTTTTATGATATTTACATAAATATATATATGTAGGAGGGGGAGGCTAGATATAAAAAAGTATTTCCTATACGTAATGTCCTTTCTTGGGGTTCAAACATGCTTTATACAAAATATTATCAAAATCGGTTCAATGGCTTAACCGCGAAAGCGTAACAGTCAGACTTTCGCATATATAATATTAGTATAGATTATAAAATCTATATATTTAAATATATTCATTTACACGTCTTAACTATACGAAATAAAACTTATTTATATTAATGTCCAAAAAATAATATAAATAAGTACCATTCATCCAAATTCTTGGGAGGTTATTCTGTATTTACGATTTGTTTATGAATGTACATGAAAAGAAAGGTGAAAGTAATCAAGTGGGCAGTGACCTACATAATATGACATGTTTGTAGACATTAGCATACCATTCGGGACGTATCTTAGAACGGTCAGTAAACCGTGAGCACATGGGAGAGTGTTTAATATTTGTTTAAATAAATTAACGTCAAGTGATGTTGAATTGACGAAACGTTAATTGTTTTATAATGTTTCGTTAATTTAAATGTTAAATTAATTTCAACAACGAATTATAATTTTTAAGGATGACGCCTAATTTCGCATGTCAAACACAGGTTTGATAAATAAAATAGAAAATCGCAAGCAACCATTTAGTGTATATATATAATAACATAACATCAATATATTTAGTTTTTGTAGTTTTAGTACCACCGTGGACTTAGGCAAACATATAATTAGCCTCACTTATTATACATTGTTTAAAGGTGATTATTTGTGAAGTGTTGGTAAAATTAGTTTTGGTTATAACTAATTATCTCACAAATGTAATCGAAAACGTGGTTCATGACATAGAAAGCAGGTATGTCGACCATTGCGCTAGTTTATAGTGTACTTGGTTTAAAATCACACATTTACTTACTTTAGCTCTTTTCCATTCAAAAGTGAAAGGCGGGACTTGATGGTAGAATACAGAAGGCTGAACGGCTGGGAAGTCTGGATCTTCCCACAGTTCGCCTCGTTGCAGGCAACTCGCCTTGATACGCTCGTAATCTGTCATCCTAAAAAAATTCAAAGCACTTCAAACATATAAAACTATAGGAATATGGTTTATTACTTCATTGCGGTTTCTTTGCAGAGAAAAGCATTTAGGTTGTATGTTATTTATTCTCGAGGGTTTTGACACTTAAAATCTCATTAGATTCCCAAAAATAACACACTACAAGCGATGTGAGTGCACTAAGTATAACTACTATAATATTAAAAACACTGATGTTTTGTTCTTTATTAGGTAATATTATAGTTAGTACTATAACAGTCGAACAATAGAATAATTTAGGAGAAGTTTTTTGTTTTGCAAAAGGCAGCAACAAAGTAAAGTGTATTTGTATAATATTTTGGATTGTTTCGTTTTGGAACTGGTTTGTTCAAAAAAGGAAAAATAAAGATTTATACATAAATGGTATTTGTAGTTTATTTGGAATGCTGGACTATAAAGACAAGTTCTGAAAGAGCGTGGGCGGGAGTCGGTGATATTATATGTGAATACCTCTTATGTAACAATGTCAAAGAATTGTATATTTTTTTATAAAAAAATTGTAATGCCTTAAAAATATATATTTATGTATATGTTTAATTACCTACTAACATACAGCTACAAGTTTAGCGAAAGAGTTTTTCTTCAATTCTTATACCCATTTCTAGTCCCCTTCAAATATTTATTTAGTCAAATGTCTTTAAATAAATAAAATGTTTTACAGCTATTTGACTTTTTGAATCATATTTAATAAGATACCAGTTGATTGTATTCGAAGAAAAACGCACTTGATTGTATTATAAAATGGAACAATTGACGGTATTTTCATTGAACGAAGGAGAAAACTTGAATTGTGTTCACCGTTGACATACCATATGTACTCTTAATTAATTGAGCCTAGGAGAAATCGCGTGACTTAGACTTAGGACGCGTATCATCATGGTGAATATGATTATCTAATATATTATGCGTTTTACCTGCTACAAAGCGGAGGTGAGTAGTTGAAGAACTAGTTGCATCTTTCTAAAAGCCACCAGCATCATAATTTAATAAAATAATAATAAAAATCTGCATAAAACGTTCAATAAAATTTGAAAACGCGTTCTAATTCAGCATTCTACGTGCAAAATATTCAACCACCTACATTTTGCAATGTTTTTATTAGACGAGGTATTCATTTTTAGTTTTTGGAATAATTATAAAAATTCCACTCAATCTATGAAGCTAATATTGATATAAATGAAATTTTTAGTACAATTAATTACTTTAAAATTGCTAACTTATAATAAACAGTATATTTAAAAAATATTAGAGATCGTCAGTGAATGTTTTTTTTAAGTATTCAAAATGTTAAGTTATAAGTATGTTGTTACTGGACTCTACGGACCTATGTCCTTTAGTACGTATACTAATAAAATTTTGTAACTCGCTACCGAACAATTATATTATTTACAGCTTTATTTTGTTGTTATATTATTTTATGATTAATTATAACAAAGATTGCTCACATCGATCAGTGTTTTTTTTTACAAGTAATGTTATTATGTTGTTTCTTTATCTCTGACGTCTTTATTTCCAAGGCATTTTTGATGTTAAATATTTAAAATTCCAATGACAGTCGCAATAAAGATTGGAGACCAGTTTGCACGAATGTGTGCAATGAAAGGTCGATATAGGTTTGTCTAAGAGCTGACAACTAGTTTGTCAACAAAAACCTGATTAAAAAAGAAAGTTAGCGAACTCTTATACGAGAGACATATTAACAAAAATTTACGTTGCGCAAATATAACGTAAATTATATTATATTTATTGATGTAATAGTTTAATTATTGAAATAAATATTTATTTTCAATATTAGAGAATAAATGTTTAAATATTATGCGATTACAGAATTATATTTAATGACATTGTAAAATAAATAGATATATAAGTTACTTATTTTAACTCAGATTAAAATGTCTAACATGGATTTAAGCTCCGTCTAAATACAAATGCATACCATCAAATAGAACAAGACAGAACGACCCACTTGTTCAACTCTCCACTAAGCGTCGGTGTGTGGAAATCTATGGCGTCAATAAATGTAACTAAACTATATACAAATGAAGAAAATACCAAAACATACAAACAGTGAAATATAACGGTTTTTCTTTAATTTACTTATTAAAAAAAAATATACATCCAATAATGTAAATTAAAATTTTTGGATTATGAATAAATAATGTCACATATTTGAATATGTGAATAATATTTTTCTGTATTACAATAAAATATCTTAATAGCTGTTTAATTAATTATTATACCGAAACTAGATTTACTTGAATTTATTTAATTTTTATCCAGTTCGGGGGCGTTTATTTTAGCTGTTAAATTTAAATATGTAATCCAACCACAGGACGAGTAAGGACAAATAACCAACTTTGACATTGAATTGATGCAATATCATTGATCGAAATCTTAAATATTCTCTGATATTCATTATGGAATTTTTGACTGTCGGCGAAGTTGTTATCGGAACTTTGGAACTTTGAAAAATAAAGTAAATAAGTAGTTAAGTATACTATTCTACTTAACTACTTATTTACTTTATTTTGTATTATAAATAAATATAACCAAGAACTATTTGTAATGCATAATAAGGAGAAATGTTTACACAAAATATAAAAAGAAAATATTATTTCATCGATGATTCGCAAGCTACTGTATAATCGCACACGTGCTTGGGAATATTAAATTGACACAGAAGCACACGCACTTCTACCATAAAATATATTTTAATATATTATGTTATAAGTAATAGCATTTATATTAAAGTAAACTTCTTTATTTATTACACTTGTTTCTTGATTGACAAAAATCTACCACGAAAGCTGACCCAAAAACACAGTGGTCCCTAATTTTATACATAATGGTACGTTAAAAAAAAAAACTAAAATAATAATAATGTAGAAAAGCTTGAGCTACCTTTTAGTTAATTAAAAATCTTTTTATTAATTTTAAAACCGGGGATATTTTTGTAAAATTTTTGGTAGAGTCAAAATGAGCTGTGATTTATCAATCCTAATTTCGTTTTCATTTCTATAAATACAATGTAATCGTATTATTCTATGTATACTCCTCATATTATGATATATAAAATAAAATGATTGTAATATTGTTTAATTTAAACGTATAAATGAGAAAGAAATAACTTATTCGTGCTAAAAATTAAATGACGCACAAAGATGTCCCTTACCTTAATTATATTTAATTTCTCTACTTGGAAAAGCGTAATAAGTTATGCTCCAAAAACTACTACATATATCTGTTCAAGAGAAAACTTTTGAATACATACTACATTACTGTTCATAAATCATTATTATTTTCAAAGTTTTTAAAGGTATAAAAATTCTTATACTATTGTATTGATTATACTTTTTGGATGTTTTGTTGTAATGAATGTATTGTTTTCAAATTTACTAGAATTTATTTTTGGTCACGATTCTTAATGGTTGTTTGTTTTTTTCAATGTACCCACAATTTGTTGAATGAGATTTTCTAAAGAATAATACTACACTTTTTTGTTGAATAACTTATTTGTAATTAAAGTGCATTATTTTATATCATAAAATTATTAAAACTCTTAAACAAAACTAGACGATTAAAGCTATGAAACAGTGGCGCCAAGACAAGAACGGAGTTATAAAAGTGGTCCATTGCTCAGTTACTTTATGAATAAATTGTAGTACAAAATCGAGGATTAATTATGTTTAACAAAATAAGAACTTTCGATAAATTAATATTATGTTACTCACCTTAGTTTACATTTAACATTGTCTAATACACTGTCACTATACGAGATAAAGGCACTCACGCGCACGTCACACCGTCGGGAGGTAACTGGTTTCCCACTGAACTTCTCGAAAGAGGTCCCCCCCTCCCGCTAGTAAGGCTGTGAGTGATTAAGTGAGAGAGCGGAAAATAAAACTTTATTAGATTGTAAGAAATATCGCCTAGAGTAAATCATAAATATCAATTTATGATTTACTCTAGGCGATATTTCTGTTTTTTTTTCGTCGATCATGTTTTTAAATAGTCTATATTTAAGTTATTTAATTACAGCTTAAATTTTTATTTTAGCAGTAATTAGTGCGAATGTATCGCAATAAAAAATATTTGGTAGTTTAATTAGTTTTTTGTATGTTTATGAATTATTTTGTATGAATAAATCTAAAAGTACAAAACATATCAATTCAAATGAATAAACGCTCACGCTTTCACTGTGTCTAATAAAGTATAGCAAAGTACTGGCGCTAGTACTGCCGTACTGCGGTTCAAGATATAAAAGGCTCCGGCACCGGTTGTTTCGGTCAACCCTTTAACTTTCTCGATCGCTATTGTGTCTCCAGAATAATAGCGGTCTTACATAATGGCACATGACCATACAGCTCAAAATACATTGACCATTGTGCTATTAGAAGGTACATAGATTAGTTTTTATAGAAATTTTACTTTTTACTTTTGACGTTGATAAGAAACTTTAGTACCATTTACATAACTTCAACTATAGACACTGGTATTATATTTATTTAATATGAGTACGTGATACGTGATAAATTATGTCTCAATTATAAAGGATATTGAGACGTCGAGCAATTATTTGTCAATGTTTACTTCATTAAAGTTTTCGAATTATGGGCGATTGATGTATCAATTGAATGGTTATCATATCCGCATGTCGTAGTTAATTAAAGATGATGCTGAGAATCAATATAAATATAGTATTTCATACTCTAGTGTCGACTAAGAACAAAAACAAAGCGATCTTTGTTTGCGTTAATGTTTGTCCGTCACATAACAAATTGCAAATGAGCGTCACCTAAAACAAATTAACCAAACTTAATATTTGTTATGTATTTATTTATTCGTAATTGCTATACATTTATCTTACAAACGCCTTCGTAATACGGTATTTCTCATTGAGTAGGATCTGTGATACGCTCTGTTAGGTAACCATTTTTAAATCGGTACATCGATATCAGTTTTGTTCGTCGGACTTAAACGGTCCTAACTATTAATGTGAAATCGACTTTATTACCAATGCATTAGATCGTTGCGAATAAAAATAACATTGAAGAATTTGGAGCTCTAAATTCCACCTACTATTTAAAGCTTTATGAGTTGGAAATACAATCTGTTCTGTATGTGACGTTAGGAAGTTTTTTACCTTCTTAACTTTGTGCCGATTACGTTTCGAAAGGCGGACTTTATTGATATAGCCGGACGACGGCCCGCGGGCCTTCGCGGCTTAGCGATGAATCATATATTATATTGTATTGCGACGTCGACGACAGAAAAGTAGCACCTATACATAATTAATATTAATCAATAATGGTTAAAATGTAGGCAAACATATCTTTAAGTTGTTAAGAGTTTTACGAATCGACCACTATGTTGGCAAACAATGAGTTAGCATATTATAACTTTTTATGTAAGTAAATTAAGATTAGTTATATGATTAATTGTTTGCTTATTATTATTTTTCTGTACATTTTATCTCATATAGTCCAGTATTTGACTTTTTATTTTCATCCATTTGCATTTCAATACTTTTAATGAATATGTCATTGGAATAATAATTATAATATAACATTTTAGTTCTACAATTAATTTAGTAATTCAAAGTATCAACCGAAGAGACCTTTTAAAAAATGAGACCTCATTACATTCTTCGCACATAATGACGTTATATGAAAAATAATGTTTGGAAACTTGGTGTAAAAATAATATTTCTCAATTCTTTTTTGTAAATCAATTCGTTAAATTGTTTTTTGTGTAGCGAGTTTGATTCACATCTGTGTTAGTTTTTATACATACTATGGTAGGTGCGGGTATTAAGGCCTACCTAAGGAAGATTTGAAATAAATTAAAAACTGTTTATCGAAATCAACAAATTAAGTTATAGATCAACTATTACAAAAAAACAATTAAAAATGCTAATTTTGGTGTAAAAAAAACAACAAATTTAAGCATTTTTAAAAACCTTATTAGTGGGCCATATTACACTTACTGTGGCAGGGTAATAAGGCCTTAGATTTTAACATGCTTAAATAATCAAAATATACTTGGCACATTTGGTAAATGAGGTCAATAAAAATAGCATTTATTCAGTATGCTTAAAGCCACGCCAATAAATAAAATAATCTTTGGTTAACAGCCATCGGGGCACTTAAAATCATCTGTATCTGTCAGCTGGTGACAAGCCGACGCACTTCTTATGATACCGCATTTAGAACTTCGCCTTATATATATTAGGCATCTTATCCTAGTTCGGTTCTCTTTAGAACCACCCTTGTGGATTAACATCCTTTCTACTTTGTCAAAACAGATCTTTGGAGCAGGAGTTCCTCAATTGCTTTTCTTCTAACTGTAGCTGTTTTAATATGTTTAACTGGTGTAGACATAAGATGTTAAAAATCTGTTCTTTTTATTTGAGCGACTGAGACATTATCTCCACCATAATCTGAACTACAACTACCGTAAACCGTGCGGTAAAACCTTTCAGAATGTCTGTTTCGAGTATGTTCAATTACAATTGTTTATGTCAATGGTTTTGGGATCAATGAGCCTGGCGGAGACTTGAGGTTGTGAATTTTTTTATCAACATCCATACTGACGGTTCTGGATCTTTTGTCAATAAGGAAGGAGGAAAAACTGTTTCTGGAATTACTCGTAGATTCAATGGATACAAACCAGTCGCTTTAAAGCCAAACAAAAAAGGAGGATAATAAGGCCTACGATTAAATTTGGTAGGTCTTAATACCCGCTGATACCATGTGTAAATAAAGAGTAAATAAATCATTATTAGAATCATGATACATTTTTAAACAGCAAGTTCGCAGAAACCAAGAAAAAAAGAAAACTAAAGCGTAAATTTATATGATATAAGTGTAATATTAAAAATAAATATATTATGTATAAATCTTAAAAGATTTATTGAGTAATTGTAACTTATATATTTTTTTAAATTGTTAAATGGTAAATTAATTCTATTTTCCAATATTTTTTTATATACATATATAAACCCAACTCTTACATAGTTTTCGGGTTTTCGGTTTCGGGTAGTAACATATGATATATTTATTTAAAAAATAAATAAGACATCTACGAAAATTGCAATAATGTAAGGTATAATTATTTTTTGCTATAAATCATTATTTGGCGTCGCCGCTAAAACTATTGATGATACATAATATAATTTATTTTATTTGTTTATACTCATCATTCATAAAAAAAGTCCGCGAGGCTATAATTATATCTATCTATTACAGTTATGTCACAATAACTGCTTTTTGTTCTAATTAGTCAATTAAAACACGAGTAGAATCGACAGATGATGATTTCGTATCATCGTTATGCAATTAAATAGCTTTATAATAAAGTTTGCTTATGTGCATGTAAATTCCTCTATACTCGAATTAGACCTTGCGTTTGGAAGTTAGAACGGGTATAAACATGCAAAAAGTAAGAAAAATGTCGCGTTGTAAAACAGGGAACGAACAGTAATAGTACTGTTCGCTCCCTATTTCAGTTCGCTTGGTCTATTATTTACTTACTTATTTGTTTTAATCTGCAAACAGTTGAATAGTATGATTGTTATTTTAATATATATATTTATAATAATATACATTTATAAAAATAAATTCTAATTACTTGACATGCAGAAATTATCCAATATAATCTTTCTGCAGAATAGCTTGTAAAGCAGGCGCATGGCAATATCATTTATTTTATTATACATATTTACAGTTTGCTACTTTTAAATTATTATATTATTTTAATCATATTAGCAATTGAACTTACATACTCATACGTACATACCCTCGTTCTTCTCTCGCGAAATCTGGCTCTCGGTGAAAAGTACATTTGAGAAACATAATGTTTATTAGTCCTTCATAATCACTCAACAACTTACTTTTATATTTATTGATGTTGGCGAGTGCCCTTGCTAACCACCGAATTATCATTATTTCTAAGATTTTTTCAAGAAGTTTCTTCCAAATGGTGTGAAACCATTGTCGTAGTTGTTTGGTTACATGTATATATTTTGTTATAAGTTAGAAAGACTTTTACGTGTATTCCTTATAATTGGTGTTACTTTTACAAACATTGCTTTACTCTATCCTATTTAGATCAGTAGTTCAATGTTCGTACAATACGTATATAATGTTAAATCAAAGCGTTGTGTTTCATATTCAGGCAGTAAAATACTTTTTAAAAGTTATTTAAAAAAGTAACAGTTTCTTTTAAAGCTTTTTTTTTAATTAAACATGAATCAATTTTACATAAGTTTATTAAGATATAATACATTTTAATTGTAATATAATTTCGCGTTGACTGCTATAACACGATTAGTATAAGAAATGTGAAATATATAGTACTATATAGATATGATACAACTTACTTAATTTGTAGTTAAGTATGAGATATTTACACAAAATGTTAAGCAAAGCATTTTGTTAATATTAAGTTGTTTATATGTGAACGTGAATTATACATTTTTAACTAAGACACAGTTGTCATTATTTGTCCAAGATGAAATAAATAAAACTAAACGATTTAAAGGGTAAGGTTTAAAAAATAAATAACAGTAATTGTAATTAATTTTGTTGAAGATTTTCTCTATGTTCGCGTATGCGAAAAAGCCCTCTTCTTTAGATAAAAAAAAAAAAAAAAAAAAAAACAAAAAAAAAAGATTTTCTCTAGCCAGTAGTAAACATTAATTCAAGCTAAATAAAAAAAATAGTTTGGAAATATTACAATTAATTCCTAATCAACAAACTATTAATAAATATTAGTTATACATAGTATGTAAATCCGTATATGTGGATGTGAGAGAGATTTATAATAACAAATTTTTACTTGATATGCTATGCTATAGGCTGAGATAATATTTATCTTCACTTGGTTTCCGATATTAATTAAAGGTTTTTCATAAGACTAGTTTGACTAGATCAATCACATTCTACGATATAATATTCGATTGAATAAATGAGTACAATAGTTATGTTCAAATTTATACGTAGTAGGAATGTTGGCTGGCAGGACAAGCGTCTTGAGGAGGAGAGTGAGTTCCGCAACCGACGAGGACGCGACACGACGGCACCGGAGACGCTGAATATTGCTAAAATATAAAACATCATTTGCTTTACCTTATCCCATTTTTTTGAGATCGACGCAATGGCTGCAGCACGGAATATGGTTTGGTAAGCACAGGCTTTGCCAAGAAGTAACATTTACAGTTTGCTACTTTTAAATTATTATATTATATTATTTTAATCGTATTAGAAATTGAACTTACATTCTGACAAGCAGCCAGTTGATTAACGGTGATGTTAGTTGTACCCAGTACTCGTTCTTCTCTCGCGAAATCTGGCTCTCGGTGAAAAGTACCTTCGAGAAACATAAAGTTTAACTGGTAATAATATATTATAATAAGGTTATTCGTGAAAATAAATTGCGTCTATATAAAATAATATGATCAGGTTCTAAATGTCTATATAGTAGTAGATCTTCGTATATCACTTAGTTTTTGCGAAATAAATATTGAATCGAATTTCATTTATTTCTTGGAATAATTAAAACGTTTTTATATAATTAGTGTATAGATCTTCCTTTTTGCTTAAATTAGCCTTTTAGCCTTAGCCTTCCTTAGTAATATATCTCACCATAAATATTTTATGCTAGTTAGTAACAAGTTTCTGTTATTTTTATGGTCTCAAGTACATAAGTACTTATCTCACCATCAGATCGCGGTACTAAATCCGGATTGAGTTCTGAGTTATCTCTCTTTGCCTTCAGTAGCTTGATGCAAACGGCGGTAGCAGCGACCGCTGCCGCTATGGCTACCGCTCCCGCCGTTACCTCCAGCCACCGCGTCCACGACCGCATCGGTACATCTTCTGTCACGGCTGTTAAAAACTCTTTAAATTAACATTAAAAACAATTTGTAACGGAACAAAGGTTATTCAGTCTGTTTTATAGTCTTTGAATTTTATTAATAGAATAAATTTTTATAGGATCCATTTTCATTGATTTATTATTTATTTGAGACTAGCTACCTAGCATTCGATAATATTAGTAAGGGTTAGGTACTTATGAGTGATTCGACTTTTTGTAGAAAAATAATATTAATTAGAAAAGATACAATATTCAAATTAACATATTATGTTTACTACTTTATAGTATTTATATTACCTGAAGGGGTCAACGGTGTTATGGTTTGTAAATGGACAGTCTTAGTCTCACTGCGTCCCCTGGAACTACTGGCGTATACCAATGCCGTCAAGTTTCTGGTATCATCTATATCGGGTAAGTGGAAATGACCAGCTCCATTAGATATATTTTGAAAAATTGACCCATCAGAGTTGTGGAGTTCTAGATGGATTATCTGAGACCGACCGCCGTCCCAACCTGAACAAAAACAAAAGCGGACATTTTTATCTAAACAAAGTAATTAGAACAAATACTTTTTTGTAGACAAAAATAGTATTCACATTCTTTATATTCCAAAATCTATTATTTTTATGTATGAGGTCATGAAGGTATGTCTATGACTTTGTTGTAATACATATAGTTGGTAATTAAATATAAGGTTGTAATTAAAAAGTAAATTTGATTTTTTAATAATATATCTTTCGAAATCTCATGGAAAAAAGTCATGAAACACAATAAAATAAGATATATCATTTTCTATTGATAGAACGCAACGCAACGTAACCCAAGCAGGTATCCTCAAGATCATTCACCATCAGTTTTAGAAGGTTTCATTTTTTTCATAAACAAAAGAAGTTTAAGCGTCAATTAACAGTCCTTTCTTACATAGTTATTACGCTTTCAGTCCTAGAACATAAAATTTGTAAATATTTAACATAATTAACCTTTTTGACATTGAACTCTAACAGCATTCGGGTAGGATCGTAAGACGGCACACTCGGGCGCATGCGGAGGACCTCCAGGTGTGATGGTGTAGGAACAAGGCCGCTTCTGTTCCCCAAACGCATTAGTCGCTCGGCACAGGAGCAAGCCCACGTCACTGTCTCGAGGCATCCACGTCAGAGTCGAGGAATACCTATTGTGGTGTCCCGCCACATTCTGTATGTGTGTAACAATATACATGTAGGTACATATTATTTGAATGAACTGTACGCACGTAATTGCACGTACTGTTAATGGAGCGGTGGGCTATAAGTTCAACGAGGTAAATATGGTATTTCGTTAGTGCGGAGTTTATTTGAAAAATGTAATAATCTTTAAGTCAGACGTTGTTTCAGATCCATTTTATTTGTCCAACAAGTACCTACGATTGATTTGTCCTTCTATGAACAAATCAATCGTAGGTGCTTGTTGGATAAATAAAATCGTAGGTACTTGTTGAAAATAACAGTTACAACACAACAGTTATTTTACTTGAATTCATCAGATAGAGAGTTTGATTGCTAAAAGATTCCTAACTTAAATTTCTAGGATTTTTGTGTTATCTCCTATGTAAAGATCCCTATATTTTCATTCATATTTAATAATAAAATCATACAATATACCTAATACAGCATAAGTAAATACGAATGTATTTTAGTCTATACCTTGACGCTTGTGTATAGTGTTCTTGAATCAGCAAACGTCCAACTAAACTGCAATGGTTTCGGAGACGCTTCCACGACGCACGTCACTGTTTCCGTCTCGTGGAGAACTGCACCAACAGTTTCTTCGCGAGTTGTGAGACAAATCGGTCGGTCTGAAGGATGTTTTAAAAATGTCCTTTACGAGTGTTCTTCACAAACAGTATTAAAAAACTCCTAGTCAGAAAAATATATACCTTAACCGACTTTTACGTTATTTTTACGTTTATGAATAAACATCGAACTATAAAAATTTCAAAATAAACATACATTAAAACATTTCTATTTCTAAAGTAGAGAGTAGTCTTGTTGTTGGTACATTATCTAAAATAGACGAGAAAGTCATTAAAATCAAAGAAGGCACTTACAACCAACGTTTAAGGTGACTTTATCTTCAAAGACTGAAGTGGGGAGATGAGAGTTATGAGCGCGACACACGAGATCGTGTTTGCTGTCGCGTAGAGACGGCGCCAGCGTCAATGATGACACCGTGTAGTTGCCGTCATGTAATTCCTGAAAAATATACTGGTATATATTTCATATCAAATAGACATAATCGTTTTCAAGTAGCGCTTCTATCAATATGATATCGCTATATAATAACTTGATTCCACAATAATTATAATTGTATATCTGCTGGCTTATGTTGTTCCAAGTGTTTTCCACCAAAAATGTTACGCGCGCATGTTCAACGGTGCCAGTTGAACACGGACGCGTTGTAGTACATTTGTTCCCGATTTCATTTGGTCAATAATCACTTCTACACAGACACATTAACATATAGAAGAGACTCGGATTGTATTTGAACAGTACTTTAGCACCATTTTATATATTTTAGATACAATTCTACATATTTGCCTAATTCAACAGCCCATTTCATTTTATTCTTTCCAATACGTCTTATCAAGTTCGCAACTATATATGTAATATACTAGTCTTTCTAGCAAAATGGATATTTTTTTTTTTAATAATATTACGAGATTGTCACTTACCTTATGTACGGTAGGTCTAAGCAAAGTATCTCCCAGATGCCACGTGATGGCGGGTGGTGGAACACAGCCTACCACCACACAGTCGACGACACGTGGCTGACCCGTTTCGAAATCGAAGTTGTTGTTAAGTCGAATCTCCACTTGAAGGGGAGGAACTGCACACAGATACAAGAAGTAAACTGAAAAGTTGAATAACTGTAATGGTTCAATAATTCGAAATTTATTTTAAAAACCAAATTGGCTTAGTAGTAAATAAATTATGAAGACTACGATAGAAAAAAAGCCGAATGGAATAGACTTTTAATTAACATGCCTATTAATAATATTAATTATATTATTAACGGATAATTTAATTAAGAAGATGATAATAATATATGGTTATGTGAGGTGAACAAAAGTACAGAGCGTCACGGCAGCATGCGCAAGCTATCGATTCCGTGGCGTTCCTCGTTAAGACAGAAAGGGTACCGCTGGTTTTTTAGTGGGTATTCTATTCCTTAGACAGCGGCGAGTCTCACTAACCGCACCCCCAGTGTTCCCGTGGGGGAAACGCGTAATGCGTTTTTCCAGCGTAAAAAATAAAGTTGAACAAAAGTTATAATTTCGTATGGGTAGTTTAAATATCCTTCTTTTATACAATAGATTACTGCTAGTTGTTAAACAGTTAATTGACTTACGATACATTTTGACAACCACACTAGCCATGAGCGGTTCTGTGACGTCAGCATTTTGTGCAAGGCATTCGTAGTGCGCGTCGAGTTCGTCGCGTGTCGCGTTGCTCACACGCACCTCTGCACGAAGCACGCCGGCACGCGCCGTGTGAGCGCGCTCTATAGTGACCCCGTTACGGCGCCAATACACCAGCGTGTCCGGTTGATCTAATTGTAATTTTACTTAAATGTGTGGTTACATTAGATTACAAGAGTTCTACTATTAACTATTTAGCAATTAAGTAGTAATATATTCTTATGAAATTATATAAAATGATAGTAGTTAGCGATACCTATCTAATTAAATAGTTAAAGACGATTTTAGGGCGCTAAAGCTAGCTTACCTAAATGATAAGAGATACACCTCAATAATTAATAGTAGATTTTAAAGATATTAAAAATTAAAACAATCGGTGTGTTGGTAAATAGTACTGGTTTATTTACACGCTGAGTAAGCCTATAATAATATAGTATATATATATATATATATATATATATATATGTTAGTAATACTATTTTAATCGCTACATTAAAAAAATACTTTAGCATAAGGGTAGGTTTTATTAAGGGATACATAAAGAAAAACCTTGTATTTTTGACCATGGGCCTTCGTTGGTCTACAAGAACTCCTCACCAAAGTTTTATCATTAACGAATTAATAGTTTAGGATCACATAGAGGACACACATACAACCTTAATGTTGTACGTACGAAGTCTGGTTAGTAAACTAATTCGTTATACCGTGATTAGTGCGAATGTGCTACATTTTATCCCCGTATTCCCACGGGAACGGGAACAAAATATGGGTGAAACCGCGGGCAAAAAGGTAGTCTTATTTATAATTATTTTACACAGAGCCGATATGATCTACTAGCTAAATTATCTCAACTGAAGAATGACCAGTCATGAAGTACCGCTGAGCTCTCACGTGCTTAATTTGTGTTTATAATGGGTTGTCTAGTGCTTGGCGGTGAAGAAAAACATCGTAAAGCTACCTATTTATATAATTATAATGTAAATATATCCTCCAACCAACACTGGACCAGCATGGTTAAATGAATTCCAAATCTCAAAAATATTTGAAGATTTCCTCAGCAGTCGAACATTTATTTATGTAAAATATACTTGTATAAATACCATCGTCCACTTCGCAGATCAGCGTAAGTTCCGAATTAAGACTGAGTGGGCCCACGTATCCTCTCTTGATTTCTTCTCCCATTTCGTTAAAAATTCTTGGAAGTCCAGGTGAATCTGCAAAAAATTTGTTCATTTTAAATTTTTTTTAACGTTTTCATTCTTCGAAAATTAAATAGTCTTATTAAGAACAGCATTGGTTCATATAACTGATTTACTCCGAAAATGTGAGATTTATATATTGTATTGCATACGATTTATATATATTTAAATTCAAGATAGAATGTGTTATTTAAATAAACATACTACGTTTCTAAGACTGTGTATATGAATAATCCACGTCATATAAATTTTTTAAAACAAAATATTATATTTGTAAAAAAGGGTGAAAATAGCGTGTTCAATATTATTACTAAAATATAATGAGCTTGTCATATAAGTTGGGGGATGGGTAGCAGATGGCACAATTAAAAATTTCAACATGAAAAACATTATTCTCGAAACTTTATAAATATTAAGTATTTAGATATAGTAAAGTTAGACACGACTGAAGACCATAAACAAATTACTAAGATTTCAACGCATTCATAAGAAAAGAATGGGCCACCAAAGTACCGCGATAAATTGTGGATTGGAAAGGTATCGACATGAATTATTTGTAACAATTTCTGTGACAGCTAGTGCTGAAATATTATTTTCGAAACTAAAATTAATAAAAACCTATTTAAGAAACTATGCGACAAGACAGTCTACATAAGATTCCGTCTATTGAAAATTCTATGGCTCGATCTTTAAACTTATAATGATAATCTTTTGCGGAAAAGAAAGCTCAGAGAAAAAAACTTTATTAAAAAATAGCTTGTTAATATTACATTTTTATTATTTCATTAAAATATTATTAATTTTAATCTTTTAAAAATTAAATTTATTAGATACTTAAATAAAATGCACACAATTTTAGTAATACTGTTGAGTAACTACTTTATAGGAAGTGATTTATTAAAATTAAATTATAACGTGACCATTTTTACGAGGACCCCATGCAATGAATTTGCTGCGGGCCTCACGTTGTATAGTTACGCCACTGGGCTAGCTATTGAAAATTTGTTTACTTACCAACCAACCTCACATCGATCACGTAATCAAGGGAAGGTGAAGCTTGATAATGAACTCTGCATCGATAAATACCGCTGTCCTGCTCACTCACACGCTTCAGAAGGAGAGAGGTGTCATCGTAGCAAACTCCTGCGTCGCATGACGTTCCGAATAAGTGGTTTTGGTTAACGACCCTAAAATATAATAATACTAATATTATACTGTTTAAACGTAGCCTTAAAATATAGACATGGAATAACGAGGACTGCTATCGACATATTATGTATATCGAGATTCGATATCGACGGACTTTCTAAATATGCCGAGCATTTCTCGATAGATACATCAAGTGAAACTGATAAGAAATTAAAATATCACTTAAAATGTTTTGGTCATAGAATTAATTGTATGATTAAGTTGTTTTAAATATGAAACAACATGCTGTATAAAATTATACTATTAAAATGATCTTGCCTTCGCTCTGTTTCCTCGTTGGGAAATCTATACAAGAAGTCCCTATCATTCTTTAGCCACAGAACATATGAGTCTGGGCCATCCAAGAACACTTTTCCTTGACCACACGGTAGCCGGGCATCTCTTCCTCGCACAGCACGCAGAACAACTACGTCTGCAAATTTTAAGATTTCATATAATAATTAGTATAAAGACAATATTCACGATAAAGAAAGATATTATTGTTCAAGAATTATGAATTAAAAAAATATTTAAAAAATCTTATAACATATATTTTCTTTAAAAAAATTGTAAAACATCCGTTTTTTATAGTTTAATTAATAATTATTTTTGTGAAATTGAGACAACTATAGGTAAAATTCCCTTTATCAGTAATTCTAACCTGAGTCTAATCCAAGGACGTACGTCACCAAACAAATGCAGAACACAACTGGATAAGACATCATGTTATGGCTGAAATATATATTAATTAATAGATAAATTAAAAAAATATACATTTATATCTATATTTGCATATTTTTATATAAGTTGATACTGATATGATATTTTTTTACAAAATATGTGTGGTTGATATTTGAAGTGGCACAGCTACTCGAATATTCTATAATACATATGTTTAAAAGTGTATCAAAACTTTCGCTTAGATCCAATAAAATCAATATAATTTATAGGTTTTTGTAAAAAGAATAGAAGACCCCTAAAACTTTTTTCATAGATAAGATTAATCATTATTTATAGTGAGTCACTCAAACAAAAATAAATTAGTTCAATCGTACGGACATACAGCCCTATCTACATATAACCAGCTTTACTTGATCTTTAAACCGCTAAGCCTTTCTTATTTTTAATCCAATTATTGAATGCATTACGGGGGCAGTTAGTTCTAATTACATTGGACGCAAGGAAATGCATTTCTACACGCAATCTCCCTCGTTCTGGGGTGACTCACGTATTATGTTGTCGTAAAACAGGCACCTATTAGTGGAAAAAGCGATTTTGGCGCCTTGTATGACAAAACCTAATTAAATTAGCATAACGAATATAAAGTCAGAATTCTTTGTAAGAAAGGTTAAACAGGTAAAAAAGCTGTAGAATTGTTATTGGGGCTCGCCGGTTTAGTTCCTGCGTATGACAAATATGTATTGATATATATATACATATTTTTGTTTCGGTATTACGTCATACTGTATCTGGTTATTGATAAACAACGAATAAATTAATTTTTGAACAGTAACTATTTTTAATTTTTATTTGTAATTATTTAAGGCTTTAATGTATATAAATATTTTCAGTTACTGTAAAAAAAAATTTATCTTACTTTATATTTGCCATTGCTACTATAAAATCTAAAAAAAAATATAGTGTATTCGATGTGTCTCGGTGTATTAAGTTCGCAAAGCTTATAAGTCAAATTCCAGATTCATTAATTTAAATTAATGAATCATAATATTAAAGTAATAATTTACTAAAATATTTATGTTAAGTTAAATAACTTAACAAGTTCAATGGGTACTAAAGACATATATTGACTTTTTTCAAATAGATCATTTAAATTTCATTGTTATCTAAAAGAAAAAAATACAGAATTTATTAACGTTCAACAATCAGAAATAATTAAAAACAATGAGTTATGTTCCCCGTTTTTTTTGACAATACTGTACTATGCTAATTTAGTACAAAGTAAGCACTCGGATAAATTTAATTAAAGTTAACAAGAATAAAACTTAAATTAAAATAAAAGCTCTGTAAAAGCGAAACCATAAACTTTATAAATTCGCAAGGGCTATATATTTTACATTATATAAAAACATTATTTATAAAATGATCCAATAAAACAGCAAAACACTATAATATTCACAGGTTTTTTTTAAATAATTGATAGGATATTAAATTTTTTTTTTGTTTTTAATTTATTAGTTTATTAGCAGTGCACCAAATCCATTGTAATATTTAATACATAAACGTTTTTTTATTATTATTTTGTCAACTATATTAAATAGCAGATTTAAAAAATATTATAAATTATTAACTTAAAAAAGGTTTCTTACCTTTTCTAAACTTTGAAATTTCAAGTATTTGTTTTTTTTTCGGACGCGTGCGTCGCACTCGAAAACTTTCTTTCAAATAAACTTTTCACCTCTCCAATTTATAGGGCTAGGTACACGTGTATACGTACAACCAATACACAGTTTTGTAGGGTAACAAAAGTATGGAAAGGAACTTTACCTGTTTATGTACGGTAATTTGGATATTAACATTTTAATTTATTTTAGCAAACGTTTTTGAAGCAAATAATGGATTTATCTTTTAAAATTTGAGTCGGGAAATGCCATATTCATATCCAATATTATAACATATAAAGCTCAATCAAATATTTTAAAAATAATCTAAATTCTTAGATGGGTAAGGTGCGTCCATATTTTATACATATGTAATTTATCATGCATAAGTTGTAGGATTGGATATACCTAATATATTATACCAAAATAAATTAATGCTAAAGTTTTTAATTTTATCGTAATCTCTTTACGGATAAAGTCTGTTTTAAGCTGACTAATATTTTTTTTTAGGTATGATATTGAGGTGGTTATGTTTAATACTGACGACCAAATAAAAAGAACTTTCATTATTAAATAAATGCCCTATCAAAAGGATCTTAATAATATGGATTCAAAACTGGGGTGTTTTCTTGTTCCCCCTGAGTCGCATATCGTCAGATCATTAAAACCCTTTTCATTAAGTGTGCATTCGTGCAATTATAATTTAGAGGCCTTGTCAGACGGCTTTCTGTATGTTCCTTAGACCGAAATGTGTAGTTCAGTTTGTCAAAACGTATGGTAAGTCGAAACGTTATACTTGTTCTTTACTTCGTATGTTTTAATGTTATAATATTAATAGGAATTTATTAAAGATAATTATATAAAAACTCTATTGCACTTTGGTTATCGTTTACATACATGCTACGTAGGTAATCATCTGTATGTATAATAGCTATGAACTTTTTCGTGATTTTCAATTTATTATGTTTTAGAATGTGATACCTTTAATAAACATATATTAATAATGTATAACAGTAAAGGCACATAATTGTAAAGTTTATATAAGTCATCTCATTTTTTGCAAGTGATAAATAATTTATATTTTACACGATTACATTAAACAACATAACAATAATATTAATCCTGGTAATACGCTGTTGTTATGAAAGCATACCTACCTATATGATTATTAATTGTGTGTTCCGTTTAAACGATTGCATGAAAAATAAAACATAAAAGGCCATATTGTTCTCATTTCAAGTCTCGAGCAACACATGTACTCACACAGTACTACGGAACCCTCTCGTGCAGCGGGAAATATAATAAACTCGAGTGATTGCTTTGACGTTGGAAATCAGGAAATGTACAGCCCTCGTTTATACTGATGGCAGGATTAAGTTCCTTTGTTTATAAATCTATCAAGAACGAGTAAAATGTAATAAGGAATACTTACCTTTATATATACATATATATTATCGTTTGAATTAATAATAACATATATTTTTACAAGCTACCCGCTTCGCACGAGTAGAATATAGATATATAGACCGTTTATATTGAAGGACAAATATAAAAAAATCCTGTTATTTTTGGCTGAAAACATTCTCGGGCTTACATCATCTGACTTTCATCACAATCGGATGAAAAGTTATGGAACTTAAAGAAGCAAACATACAAACATTCATTTTCATTTATATAGATAGGTAGAAGATAAATTATAGTTTACGCCTTGCCAAGATAGATTACATTTGAATTCGTTCATAATTTTATAAAATATTATTGGATTTAATATATTGCAATATGTATTTTTTTGCTGTCTCAATATTAATATTTTTAAACTAAAATATCTAATACCTAATTTTATCACCAATAATGCAAATATCTTACGATTAGTAATATCATATATATTTAGGTACTACACGTCTTTAACAACACCTAGTTGGACCTGCATTATTTCACTGTGTGTTTCGTTAACTATTACCAGAATTTTTAAATAAAAATTGTAAACAGAACAGCAGTTGTGCATATGTGCATATGTGCACAACTGCTTTTCTGTTGTCCGTCCGTCCGTCCCTCTGTCTGTCTGTCAAGACCCTTTATCTCGGGAACGCGTGGAGGTATCGAGTTAAAATTAAAACGATATACTCAGGTCTAAAGTCTTTTGAAGCTGTAAAAATTCAACTTCTAAGTTAACGTAAAAAAAGATACGGCCTTTTATACCGCAACAAATGTAACGTATAATAACGTCTTATACTACAAGTATAGGGAAAAATCTGAAAACATATACATTTGTAATTAAATCATAAGAAACAGAGTCTTTATGCAAGGAACTGCGGTCCAAATTTTGAATTGAGTTAATCATGTCCTAGCATTTTCATGGCAGGTATCTTATGAAAAGGCTTCATTGGCACAAGCTTAAATAGATTTTTAATTATTTTTATAATGTATAGTTTTCGATTTATAACGAAGTATGAAAAATGAACCCTAAAATAAAATATGTCAAAAATATGTACCTACAAATTAGTACGGAACACTCGGTGGGCGAGTCCGACTCGCACTTGTCCGATTTTTTTTTTTCTAAATAAGCGACTTGACTATGACTGCATTTTTTATATCCTTAAAACCAGGAAGCAAGCATTCGCAACATAATAGTATTTAAATAGTAACCATTACAAGAAGATAATTCGCGTAAAATTAAATCGAATATGTTTTCTTCTGGACATTGAACGATAAAGTCATTTATTCACAAATATATTATAAACTTGACTAAATCAAACACAAGGTTTACCGTTTCCGCGATATGGCTCTGACTCAGCTTATGTTGTGAATAAATATCACAACGCTAGTAATTTTGTCAAAATCCTTGTAGAGATTGGGTGAACTTTTTCTAATGAACTTATTCGAATGATATAAAGTAAAAGACAATTTTAATCAATCAAATTCAAATCATCAAAAAATGCATCAAACATTGTAAACGAATATTACCTCTATCTGTTTTTTCTGATTCTTAGAGCTACTGTGCTTTTCCTTTGCAAAACAAACAAAAATACTTTATGTATAAGTACAAACATAAACTCCATTGTAACTATTCTGAAAAATAAATTCATTATCAGTGTCACGTAATTAATTTTTTTTTTGTTTACGAGTTTCAAAGAACTGTATGTTGGTCTAAGGGGTGCAGCGTTTTGATAAGGGGTGTATGGTGACTCATTTACTGAATCACTCGCTCTGATCGCGCGACAAAGCCCTTTTAAACTGGTCTATTAATATGTTAGAGATTGACTTGTAAATAAAAATTGAATTTATTATCTCGTAAGTTTCTATATACTTAACCCACTGTTGGACGAGAAAATCTATTTCTGAAAAAACAGAACTATTCAAAGCTTCGATTTAAAAAATATATATTATACGTATATACCTACATATATATTGGATATTGGGGCACCTGGTGGTAGCTGGTTACCAATACCCATACACGTAGCCACTGTAAAAAATACTAGTCATTTCCTTATATCTTCAATGCACCATCATTGTGATGAGTGAGGGTTACCTACCCAGATGGACTTGCACAAAGCCTTACTTCCAAGAAAGTATATTTTTAAATAATATGTTGAATGAGGCCAAACATAACCAACAAGAACTTGACTTTTTTAAACTAGACGTTGCGTATCTATAAGTTAAAGTAGATCGCATTTTTATAAGAGATCAAGAAGTGATAAAGTAAAAGGGTTCAACAAGTAATAGAGTAAGTGTGTAAAATCATTCATATTTCATAGTGGTCCGCGGCTCGATGTACACGGTTAGTTCATCATGAGTCATCGGGAAAATTACTCTTCTAACATTTTTTATTCTATGATTTAGTTTTATTAATATAATTTTAAATGAAAATAATGACAATTAAATTGTTTTTGCTAGGCTAGACAATTAAAATTATATATTTAGCATCCAGAAGTGATTCCCCAGAAGACGGTACGGGCATTGTGAAACCTGTGAACAGCAGCAGACAGAAGGCGTCCCAACTGTCTGAAAGGATCACACGTCAACCATGACATCATCAGCACAGTCATCAGTGAAGACCGCGTGAATTGTAGGGCCATGCGAATGTCATAACCAATCGTCCACGGAGGCCTTATGACCTGGGCCATGTACCCATTGTTTTTGTTGCCCAATACCGACGCGAATACCATATGCGAAAGTATGCGAAATTAAACTCAAAGAGCGATTCAATTAAGACTACAAACCGTAGATCGAACGAGATTTACTTCGCGCTCGAGACTCAACCCGCAACCTATCACCGGTCTCATATTGACGCGACTTGCTCTGAGAACTACGCTGTTCGTCATAATAATTAACGAAAATTAAAGCATTTAAACGCTAATTGGTGTTCTTTGTGTGACGTCTAGATCAGAAAATTATGAGTATTTTTGGTTTTGAATTTCAACTAATTGGCCTATCTCCTATAACTTCTATACATTGCAGAAGCAGATCAGTCGTCGTCATCTTGATTGTGCAAGGAGACGAATGGTACTAAGACCCTGACGAACTCGTAAACAGATTAAAATCTTTATCTACTTCAACTAATATAATTTATTTCAATATATATTTTATTTCTTTAATATCGTCTTATTTTAATCGTTACTAAGCACATACTTTCCTGTTCTAATATTTACAGTGCGCTCTTGCAATGTAGCGATTGGAAAAAGAGTTAAATACGTACATATAAGCTATTTCAAGTGGGATTGAACTAGGTAATTTTTTTAATAAAAAACATTTCATACCACGAAACAGTTTATTTTATTCATAAAAGAAAAGGATTTAAAACAAAACTCTTCAAGCAACAAAAAATAACATATTACCGCGTAGGAAAATGCAACTAATAGGCTCTAGCCTGTAGTTTTTAACATAACTAGTAACTGTTTAAATTTAATTCCAAATACGGATTCACAAAGTCACACAGATACACCGACGTTTAAAGCAATATTTTTATATTTGATTTTACATGAACATTTAAGTTACATATCCTGACATCTATGAAAGTCAGATCACCTTAGCTTACTATATTTTAGTTATACAGTTAATTTCCTTTGCACATACATACGTACATTCCATTTCATATTTGTAATTTTAAACATACTACTCAGTGTCACCAATCGCCGTCACTTGTTTATGTCACAGTATGTTATGAAAGGAAAAAATCTATGCATTCTTAAACAAATGCAAACTTTGACGATTAATCGGAGGCGTTGCGCCTCCAATAAAATTCTATAAAAATAAAACTGAAAGACGCAACCCGACGCCGGTTATAATGGATTGGCCACTTAATTTTTATAAAGTATAAAAATATTGAAATCGATAAAGAGTTATAAAATTGCGACAAAAAAAAAACATAAATGGTTTGTATGGTAAGGAAGTGTCGACATACAAGTTGTCGCGTTCGTTTTTAAAAAACAAAGGCTGAAACATCATCGAGACTCGATTTGATTACTATTTTAAATACCATTATTATGTTTTTTCTGTTATATTACCTACATTTATATTATTTGAATATACACATTGAACAACGTGCGAGGTACCTTCCTACTTCTCGTAAGAATCTATGAAAAATTAACACAGCAGTATACATATTATACAGACATACACATCATATAAATCGAGTCAAGATGATACGACTGCGTTCATTTTATCGATCATGAAACAAGACAACGTGTAAACGATACTCTTGCGCTTCGAAGAGACACGATAAATAACTTTTACATTTACTAGAACAATTGTTAAAACTATGCTAAAAATAAATAAAACTAATCATAAAATTATTTTAATAACAATAATATTTAAACTACGAAAATCATCTATATAGTATTCGCTTGATCAAAGAACACTTCGATGAGCAACTGTGCACTTCAACGCTTTTACAAAACAATAAAGCAATATGAACACGACCCGAGTCACACACTCAGGCGTGCCGCTTGTATCATTACGGTCTTTAAACAGACCTCATTACAAAAATTAACATAACTTTTCCTAGGAAAAAAAATCACCAAAACAAATTTGGTATCAATTATACAATAGTATAACATTGCTCGCATTAAGCCACGTTTGAATATTGTTTTTTATAACGTTTTAGCTTGAACCTCTATCCAGACTGATATTGACATACCAGTGATAATGCTCTATAAATACCAAATATATATATATATATATAAATTTATCGTTATACTGAATAGAGATTATAAACAGACAGATCTTAATTGATAGAAATGTTATCTGTTTCATATAGTTTTTTAATTTCATTTATCCATTAAGCTGTTCATTGCGAACAAATTATTTAAAAAAAAAAACTCATTATATCAAATTTAACAATATGTAAGTATCATATACAATGTCATGAGTTTTTTTTATATAACAGACATATACTAAAAAACAAATAATATTAATAAAAAACGAAATTAATAATAAATTATATTGGGACATTATAGAAAAAAAAAACACTAAAACTGTTATATAACATATTTAGAAACATTTTTATGTAAATAATTATTAATCCTGTATTATCGGTTATTGCACGTAACACACAATTGCACAGAGAACCAACTAGTTACAGTCACACGTCCCTAAGGCATTTGACCACCTTAAGACATCATGACATAAGGATGCGTTGAGATCACAAGCCATTATAGATGTATTTAAATAAATTAATTTAACGAACAACTAAGTTTATTAAAAAGTGAAATAAAATAAACGATATTCATTATTAGATATAGATTTCTCAAAACTAAATAATAATATTTATTTTATATTTACAAAAAACGAGACGGCGTTGAGTTGAATCTCTCAGCTGTATCTATATTACACCCTTACATAATTTATACGTTACTCTCTATATATAGAGAAAACGTAGATGTATCACCAGCCTTAGATATCGCCCCCACATACCAAAAATATACACATCCTGGCATCATTAATAATACGACCAAAGCCGTTGATGCTTCCTTAAGCTAAGATAGTACTTAGAATGTTTCTAAACTACACAATGATAAATAATAGTATAGCGATTAGCAATATATATATTAATTTTATTAATAAATTCATTTACCGGAAATATCGACACCGGAAGTATAAAAGCATGTTGTACACATAACAATGTGAAAATCGATTAATAGCTCAATAAATAGGTTTCCGGTTCCTAAAAGGTAAATGTCCAAGTATATTACTAATTACGACAGATGGAGTAACACTTGTAAACTATTTCATTTATGTCTATTAACGCGTTACTTTATCATGATATAGTCTATGGTATGCAAACGATCAACTACATCACTAAGACGTCGAATATAATGATTAATTGATTAATTTAAATGAATCCGTAACGTTTAATGTTAGGACAACTATGACATTTATTTACATCTAGTTAATCGTTTAAGAGCGTTGCTTAGTAATTCCTATTAACATCGATAGCGAATAATATTATATGCATGTTAACTTGCAAATATAATTTGAGAATACTTCATTAATATCGCAAATACCACGTAGAACGTTACCGTATTCATTAATCAATAAATATTAGACCGATACACGTAACGTTTTCTATTACACAGCGTAAGTATAATAAGTAAATCGACGAAACTGTATCTAATGTAACTAAAACACTACGCGGCGAAAGTAGATATCGCTAATCACATAAATATATATCTGAACTTGCTATCACATTTATATAAACATACATTAATAATTCAATGTGTATGTAATTATTTATTCTAATATGATTTATCGCTATACATGAATATAGCATTGTTGATCATATCACTTAGTACATTAATTAACACATAATTTATATGAATATTAAATAATTTCTAACGTCTGACGTCCACGTCATGTAAGCATGTATGCGTTACTACTGGTAAATATTCTAGGACGAAAGATGTTCAAGGTGTAATGTATTTTCATTTCATCTTCGACTAAACACTCTTGTTTTTTGTATATTTTTTTTTGGTTTTTTTTAAAAATTAATATTAAAATTTTAGAGCCCCTGGTCATATTCGTAACAGCTCCGTTAAATGCGGTCCCTATAAAATACATACATAATATGTAATGGCTACACTAGATATTTAAGGTATGTTTTCCATACGTTAAAATTATCAGTCGCATTAAATTATTTATAGTTCCGTTGTCTGTTTTAGCCTTCACTTGGATTTATAGATATCCTCGTATATTTTTTTGTAAGGCTTATATGCATTAATTCGTCAAATTTACGTTTTAAGCAAAATATCGAACGAATAATTAATTTTAAAATACAATAAATCCGTAATTAAGAACAAACGGTTTTATTAAATGTTAACAAGCTTACGATGTTTACGGTTTGTTTTGATAATTGTAACTCAATAAAGATTACAAAATGCTTTCGTATTACATACATTTCTATATATTTTCATCACATAGTCTAGTAAAATAATCCTTTGTATATAGAAAAAAGTCTTTAAATTATGTTTTAGAAAATTGTTTGAACTTTATCATCTCATTTAGAAGTGTAATTAAAAATTAAGTTTATCCTGTAAAGACCTTAAATTATAAACATAGTAAGTTAATATGTTCTGTATAAATATGTTATATATCGAAGATAACCTTAGGCCGGTTTATATTTATGCTAAACTACTCTTAGGGCAGTTACACACGAGAGGTCTCTATACTTTATTCACAGTCTGTCAAAATATTAAAACTTTTTACTATAATATACCTATAAAGGTAGAATGTTTAATATTTATTTGAGAAATAATATTCTTAATAATCTTATTAGTTTTTTATATTTTTGAATATTAATTTTGTAAATATTAACATTTAACCTTACTTTTCTCAACTTCAAAAAATACAAAAAAATTATAATATAATAAAAATAATAGATGATATTGACTCACAACGAATATTAATTAAACATAAGTAAAATATATATATTTTTTTTTTAATTAGAGGATTATTAAATATTTATTTATAAGAAAAGCATTAAAACATAAATAGTAAAAGTCCAAGAAATTGATAACTGGCTTTCGAACTGTTTGTTAAATTTTTTATCCTTAGTATTCAATAAAATATAAAAATGAGTTCTACCCGATGCTTGAAACTAAGTTTAAAAAATAATATATAATTTTTTTTTTTCATTTCATTTATAATAAATAAATAATTTATGAAATAGAATGTGAGTATTACGTTAAATTTCTCATTTTAAAGAACAGTCAATTATTGGACGGCAGGGCTAACTAGACACGTATGTGTGTAAATTGGCGTCCATCATAATTCAATTTGTCAAAACGATAATAACAATATAGAAACATCATTTTTCATTTTACTTAATTTTGATGAATTTGTATTACGCAAATTGGATTGAAATGGACCTAAACGTTTACTTCAATACGTTCATACTGTTTGAAATGAAGCTTGAATATTTGAATTTGTTGAAATAACGAAGTTTCTATGCATGAATGTACGTTTATACTTTAGTCATTATTTATATATATTTTAAAACCTTCTGTGTACGTCCTATGATTTTAATGATACTAAGTTGAAAATGTCTAACTTGGTGTTATACTTACTTTTAAACATAAGTTATATTTTGATAATTGAACAGAAATCTCTAAATATATATACAGCAACATATTATATATGATAAGAATTTTTTCGATTGATTATTTACTGAATTATTTAATTTAATTTAACGCCAAAAGAAAATCGCTTAAAATTATTGGGAAAAATAATTATCACAATATTATAATCAGTACGGTGTACCTAATCAGCTAATTTGTATTATTTTTATAGTAAATATTATTAAATTAAAACTATTTACACCAAGCTATGACTTATTAAACTAAAAGACAAATATTAAAGTTAATTATTCAATACAAAAATACGTCTAAGTCATTTTGATTGATTGAAATTTAATTAACAAATTGTATCATTTTCAAACTTTAGTATTAGTTTAATGGGCACGTTTTTTAGTTAAAATTTCTGACAAAAGTCTCTAATTCGGTACTATATTAAAATAAACAGTAACAATAAAATGAAAAAAAAAAAAAAAAAAGCTTTGATATATCTTAATAAAGTCCCTTTAAAGCTTAATTTCTTAAATTATAAAGATATTTCAAATATAACCATTACTGAAACTGAAAATACTAAATTTGAAATCAATATAGATTGCCGTTATGATTGCGACGATAGGACGGCCATGTAGACTGATGGGCATCAGACGGTCACCGAAGTTACATTTTATGACTTTATTCTTGACAATACGGAACCCTAAAAATTAAATTATTTAACCGTTACTTATAATATATTAACGATGCATGTATGAATTTAAATTATAAATTTTATTTTATTTAATTTGTTGTCTATTTCCACAAAGGCTATAAATTTCGGGCAAAGTTAAATGCGACCACAATACGGCAAAGTCTCATCAAGTGTCAATTAATTTATTGCCGAAAAGGCAAACGTTAATAACTTTATCACAAATTAAATTATAGAATGGTCAGTTTGTTTTGTTAAAATCGATTTTTTTATTCATAAACTTCGTTAATTTAAAAGATTAATATATATTTTAAATCGTGTCTCATTTTAATGAGTGGCTCAGTGATAATGTCTTGTCGTTTTAATGATATTTAAAATTCCATTTAGAGATTAATAAGCATCCGAGACACTAAGGACAGCTTCTACAAGCCATCTAAGACACAAGTCCTACTAACATTACTAACGTCGATACTAACATTATTGTGTAATTCTTATTATAAGAAAGTTGTATGAGTAATTACAATGGAAATATGAATATATATTTTAAAACATTTCTTATCCTGCATCCAATACAAGTTATACGTGAGGTCTTTGAAATGTTTTCACAAATATAATCCTCTCATTTATTTTTAATAAATAAGAACTTCCAATATTCAAACAAAGACCTCTCTACAACCTATATGAGAAATGCGTCCGTCTTTGTCAACATGCTATAATTATTTCCTTATCTTTCAGCCTAAAGTCGTCACAGTTGATAATTTATATTTGGTATGAGATAATGACTCGATATCAACATTTAATCGGTACTTTTAAACTCGGTGTCGATACGACGCTCCAGGGCCTGTAGTTCCTCCTCTAGTTCCTCCTGGAAAAACCATAAACTAGTAAATTTATTTGTACCAAATATAATTGTTGTTAATATAGAAACCTTTATAGTATCAAGATTCTACGTATTATTGAAATGAAAAGTCTTATTTGAATAATGATGGTAAAGTATCAAGTTTGAACTTAAGAACAGCATGCAATGATATGTATTTGAAATTTTAAATTATAATCAATTTTTTTTTTTTTTTTTACTTAAAAATAAATGTTTTATCTCTATTATTGTGTATTTATTTGATACTGTTTTTATAATACAAACAATTTTAAACTAACCAGATGCTTCCTATAATTTTCGCCTTATGTGTGCATAGAGGAGGAAACAGATATTTTCTTAAATTGCAAGTTCAATTCGTTAATCTATAAAGTTAATGTTAAACACATCCTTCATGTGTATCATTTATTTAATGGATAGATGGATTTATTTAATGGTGACATAGATATTTTTTTTTCAGAACTTGTATAACTTGATCTTTCACCCGGTACTCGCTTGACGTTGAGTTTTGGGACAACATGTATATGATGAGACTTACATCATCAGCTGTGATTGCCAGGTCAGAAGTTGCAGCTGCCATGCGCTCTGCCACTGCCCCGATTCTGTCAGCTCCTACTGCCCGCCTGTCGTTAGGTACAGCGAATATCTGCAAAAAAAATATATTTAAATCCCGAACATTAAATTTATATAGTATTATATTCGGAGGGCAGATCTTAAATTTATGTTGTCAATGATTTTCGGATTTTAAAAGTATCTAAAATCCAATCTGGCGCACGTCTCGGTTCCCACGTACGTCCTCAACTTTTCTAGATATTTTGTAACTATTATTTGCTTTTTCATGTTGTGTTTCATCAGCTTATAGATGTTCTGAATAATATTTGTAACACTAATTGTCATGTAAAGTACATCAGGTAGTATTTGTCGCTAAGATTCTTAAAGAACTTTATTTCCTTCGTTTCGCTCAATACAATAAAATTCAGGAAACTTTTTGACTTGGAATGCTTGATCATCATATTTTTTCTTCATTTCTCATTTGGTTTGATATGATACCTCAGACTTCTGGGTTCTTTATGTTATCAAAAGTGTATATTTTGCTAGGACCTTGTAATCCAACCTACTTCTTTCGATATTATGTGAGAAATATCGTAGAAACATAACATAACATATTCATAACAAAATGAGAGTTAGAGAATAGAGAGTCCACCAGTGTTTGCGCACACACTCGTGTATTATAATATATCCTGCGCAGTCGGCTAATCTCTCTTGAGATTCGCCACCGTGGCCGAAATCGATCTGGAGGACATTATTATTATTTACTTTTAAGTGAGTGAGTGAAGTGATGCAAACTCATCACTTTAAAGTCTAAGTGATTATAAGTTAACGTAATTAATAAAATATAAGATAATGTCGGTTACTCGTTGTTTCATACAGCGGCTATCATGTTCTTTCAAAGAGGGTAATGTAAATATACTTACATCTTCCGGAGTAGAGGACCCGTGCGGTAGAGAGGTTCTCATAGAATCGAAATTAAAAACCTGCAACAAAGTACGATCATGGTGTTGCGTTTATTACATTTTTAATTTCAAAATAAAACTTTGGTCGCGATAAGCGTAAAATATCAAAATCGATTCTGTATGGAACATTTATAGGCCATTAAAGAGAAACATTAGAACATAAGTCCAGCGTCCCAGTGTGAGGTTTCTTACTTAATCGATAGCGTTGAAAAATGAAAACAGCACCGTTCAGTGACAACAATCAGAATTACATACAAATCGCGGTTAATGTTAAAGCTAACGAAGTTGTTAAAAAACGTCGCACTAAGCACACTGAACTACATTCAAATACAGCAACTTCTGTGCTATTTTCTCCTAGAAAAGCCTAGGAGAAAATAGCAATAGTAATAGTTTAGGCTGTTCAATGGATGTTGATTTTTCTAGTTAACCGTGACGTAGGACTCAGTAAGTGTGGACGCGCTAGTTAAAAGCATACACTAGCAACATATTATCCGATTAACCAAGGTTAGTAACTCTTTTTGGGACACTGCTGTTGCTTTAACAACAATATCCCAGAAAACTAAGGCCATTTTCAAATAAAATTATAATTTTATCAACATTTTTTCGAATACTATAATTGTATTATTTATTTAAGATGAAAAGCAAAGTTTCTTTTGCCAGTTCTTATCAAGTATATGGTACTGTTTTTCAAAAGGGTGGTAGATTTTAAATAATCAATAACCAACCTAGGAACTATCGAATATTTTTTAAGCTTTTAGTACATTATCTACATCATTATTATTTTTATACACAATAAAACCGTTTCACTAAAAAATATTTTTTTACTTAATTCTTTGTGAAGAAATGTTCATAAAGTTTATATAAAGATTTTTTTATGTATTCCTTCAAACATCAACTTTTTAATTAAAATAATTATTTTTCGTTTGTTATGATGTCTGTTACTAAATGAAATTGATATTACATTAAGTAGTCGATGGGCGAGAAATGGCCCTTATCAACCCGTCTCCTTTAGTAATCATTCATAATGGCTGTTAAGATTCTCGTAGCATAAAAGTTTTACTCACGCTGTTATTAGGCCAAGTGGGTTCAATGCGGTGCTCGCGAGATACGGAAGCGAAGGTAGGCGGTTCAACTCGATAGTCTGGCAAGAGTTCTGACGGAGTCGCTATTTAAAAGATAATTTGAATTAATTAACATGACATTTTATATAAAACTAATAAAAAATACTTTTGAAATCAATTAAAAATAAATTTAAGTATGGTAAACACAAGAAATAAAATGAACTTACGATCATCGAATGTGTATGGGCTAATATTTCGCGGAGCTTCGTGTTGAACTGGTACGAATATATTTGGCATCGGTGATGGCATGGCCTGTTCTTGGTTCGGGTAAGTTATCGGTCCAGTATTTGATGCGCCTTGGAATACGGGATTAACGAATTCTTGCCTCGGGAACTGGATATTGTTTGTGGGTTCATCGTGAATTTTGACGACACCGAAATGGCCGTAGTAAGGTCGATCTTGGATTGGGACTATCATGGAATTTTGATTTATTCCCAATTGTGCTTGGTTGTGCATGAGGGCAGAAGCGTAATTCCTAAAAAGTAATTTATTAAGTTAAGTAAGTTCATAGAGGGACAAAACGAAATTACAAATTTTTTATCTGTTCTAGATATAAAACAATAATATAATAATTTCGACGGAATTCGTGTCAGATCGTGTGCTAATGGTTCCGTAGTTATATAATTTATTAATGGTGTTTCATTTTTATATATTTAACAACTCCACAATATCACGATTCACTCGACCTTATCATTTAAGTTGAAATGTAGTTTATTGGAAACAATTATATCTGAAAATAAAATACTATACATATTCTGACGCCGGATTTCCAACGTTAGATTTGAAAGAGGTCGATATAACTTTTTCATTTAAAGTAAGACAAGAACTAAGGTTACACATTACTGATTGAGACAATTGAACTTACTGTGGTTGCTGAATACAATCTGCACGTTGATTATCAGCCCCATATTCTTGATTCTGGAGCAGTTCTTGTGGCATCGGTTGTTTTGGAAGTTGTGTTAGTGTCGGTAGTGTTGGTACAGCTAAACAAAAAACGTATTTTTAATTAATGAACCTAAAAATATTTAAAGTTTGAAGACCTTAGTCATTTGGTTAGTTCACGCAAATTGCACAATCTGTGTTGATTTTATTTAAAAAGCGATATAAATAAAGAATTGAGTTCAGACAACTGCTTTGTAAATCTTCTTAAATATGATTTTTTTTTTCATTCTTTTTAGTAATCGCTAATAGAAGCAAAGTCAAACATAGCTTCGTCAACTAAGGCATTTACTAGGCATTATGTTTAAGCCTGATAAGTATGTCGAAAATACTCGTGAATAGAATAACCTTGAATGTTGTAAGTATCAACTTGTTGATGTTGAGCGCGTGGCTGTGGCGGAGGCATCGGGAACCTCGGGTACATCGGGAGGGCGAGCGGCTGAGGCAGTTGCTGCTGGGACATTTGCTGCTGAGACAGTTGCTGCTGGGACAGTTGCTGCTGAGACAGTTGCTGCTGCGACAGTTGCTGCTGCGACAATTGCTGCTGAGACAGTTGCTGCTGGGGCAGTTGCTGCTGAGGCAGTTGCTGTTGATTCAGTTGCGGCAGAGGCAGTGCAGGTGGCAGCGGAGGCATGTACGTGTAGTTGCCATTTGTTATGGCCTGGGTTGTATTAGGAATCGCCCTAAACCTGTGAAGTATTTGTTCATATTAAAAACGATGTACTCCTGACCGACAATCTCAATGGAGAATAACCAACTGCGCAAGAGATATAATAGTGGACGTATGTGTGCGTAAACATAATTACTGTCCCTGTACCCTCACTCTCGTAGACCGATGGCGTGTCATCCACCACTACCGGCAAGTTGAAGTTAATATACCTCTGTGCCACGAGAGTGTGATACAGCCAATTTTCAATTCAAATCTTAATTCTAAACTAAAGTAAGTACGAGCTAGCCCCTATACAAAGGCAGTTAAATATAAAGATTTTATGACAGTGTCATAAAATCTTTATATTTAGTTGCTATGCTACTTTTCAAATAATATTATAGAGATCATATAAAAAAAAACTTAGCACTCGACTTAGCATTGCACGAGAACTTTATCATTAAATTAATAAAATTACATTACGCGGTGGTAGGTGTGCAAGCTCGTCTGGGTAGGTACCACCCACTCATCAGATATTCTACCGCAAAACAGCAGTACTTTGTATTGTTGCGTTCCGGTTTGAAGGGCGAGTGAGCCAGTGTAATTACAGGCACAAGGGACATAACATCTTAGTTCCCAAGGTTGGTGGCGCATTGGTAATGTCAGTGATGGTTAACATTTCTTACAATGCCATTGTCTATAGTTGGTGACCACTTACCATCAGGTTGCCCATATGCTCGCCCGCCAACCGATAGAATAAAAAAAAAATCGCCAGTGTTCATTCTTACGCAGATAAGTATTTCTTGATCATATGCAATAAGTTCGCGATATAAGCAGTTTAGTATTAAATAGATTTGCTAAGAACTCGCATATGCAATAGGACATGAAATGTTTGATCACGTTTTATATTATTTCGCGTAGGCATGATGATTAAATATAATTAATCGAATACATAACAAAAATTAGGTAATTGTCTCTTACAGTAACGAAGATATAATAAGGAGAAAACAAAGGAAATGTAATTTTTAATAAACCATTTTAAGTAATATTTAGCGTAAGTATTTCATTAAACATAGATTTTATTCTGCACTGATTTAACTTATAGATACATCGCAATTAGGCTGCTAACGAAATGAATAAATGGAACGATATAATTATGCACGTGTAATTAAAAAATATAAAAATACTATAGTGAGGTTGACTAACTAATTAGAAATTAATGGAATAGAAAATCAAGAATCAAGAAGAATACAAATCCTGGTAAAGCACCTCTGAATTTTGTCATATATATATAAGTCGCCAGATAGATTGAGTTATTTTCGTCAACCCTTCAGAGAAGTGTGATAAGTTAGATGCAAACCGTAACAGGAGAGTAGACGCTGCGCAACAGTATTAAATTATACAGTATTTCTAATAAGTATATTTGTTTACTTAAATTACCTTTCTAATTCTTCTTCATAATGAGCGAAGGTGCAGTTATTGCCCCTGGGACAATAGGACCTGGTCACTGCATCCCTGCACATTGCGGTCTTGTACTTGTGTGAGGGAGCAGCCGTTGTCAGTGGCGAAGGCTGGCCTGTTGGTATTGTCAAAATATAACATTGCTAATCGAAACGCTATATGTATACATAAATTGATTGTATTCAACATATTTCGTCACTTGCAACGATATATTCTGTACGTAGTTACAGATCCAACAAATTCTAATTCTATTTTACGAATAATTACGAAAACAATGATTACCTGAAAGTAGGCTTTCTGAGAGTAAGACACATCAAGTCGCAACATGCAAATAAATGAACACAAAACACAAGCTACATCCATCGCAGAAGCAAACAAAATTTGTATTTAAGACGACATAATAGATATAGAACAATAAAATAAACACAGTAATTGAAATATAAATAAAATCTTTACTGTAATTTAAACATAAATATAATATTACAAAAGCTGAAATAGATTGGAATGGAAGTGGAAAAAACGATCGATAATAGCAATAGGTCAAAGGTAACATAAATGTGTAATAACAATGGTTTCAACAAAATAATTGATATTTGTATAAAAATACAATTATATTATAAAATAGAAGACACAATTATTAAATTAACAGTGTTAAAATAATTAAATGAAAACAAATGGAATAGTTTAATATAAGTTCATTTTGCTTTTCTATTGATTTTCTTGATGATGATAGATCAAGACAAGAACTGATCAATCGATGCGATCGAGAATTTTATTCGTAGATTGGTCCAATTTTTAAAGATAAATAATAAAACTATTTGTTTACATCATTTCATAAAAGTAATTAATAGATCAATATCAAAGTCCTTACGCCTTATACAGCCCATTTGAATAGTGAAAATAGGAGAACACACTTAAATTTGTCGTGAGAACCAGGGTATGAATGCGAAAGCTCACATGTTAATTGAATCCAATTTCTTATATACAATGAATTAAGGCACACTTTATTGCGTTGTACAGGTAAAAGAACAGTATTCTGATTCGATCTTCAAACAAATACTTCTAGTCAGGAACGGTCTACTTGAGAGAAGCACAATACACCATAATTAATTAGCCTAAGAGTTACCGAATCGGTAAATATAAATCCCAAAAAAGAAATCTCCAATTATTATTTCATGAGAAAATAAAATCACGTTTCTCGGTCACCTCTATTAATCACACATCTACCATCAAGAATCTCAAAAGCAAATACATCAAGTCCAAATCTAAAAGGCAATGTTTTTACTAAGGTGACAATTTTAAACATTTAACACATAGATCTTGCACGTTTTCGTTAAACTATATAACATTTTTATAATTATTGGTTAGTATTTTAAGTTAATCGGTATATTTAATCCTTACATTATACGTAAATGTACTAATTACAGTTTTTCAAAGTAGAGTCTTAATAGTCATTAAAATATATAAACAAAACCTTTACAAACGTTCTATATCACATTATTGAGTGGTGCCCGGTTCCTTACGTACTTTTATTGGTGGTTTAACTATTGTTCATCTAGTTATCTAGCTCTATCGGAAAATTTAAATTAAAATAATTTAATTTATAGTTTATAACACCATTTGCAAAACAATAACAATGAATTTGACTTTTTCTTTTTGAAATATTTTACAGTAATAAATATGAGAGTCGCTGTTAATTGGTTTTGGCCTTTTAATTATAATCGAAATAAATAATATCAAGTAACAAAAAAAATTCTAAAATCAATATAAGACTGTTTCTTGATAAGCCCCATCTGGTGGTACATTAAGAAAGAGCCTTTGCACAGCTTTATGGAACCAATGGCTATACAAGGTTTTTTTATTTGGGTGGGTCAAACAATATACTCATTGATACTATAGTATAAAAATAACAATAAAATATAAGACAAAAATAAGAGGGACACGGTTCCAGTTTCATATAATACAAATCGGGTACGAACTATCCGTTGGTTTGGGAGTCAACGCGTAAAACCACACGGCCAAATTTTACTTAGCTCATACACATTTCTCTACAGTAATTATTTTTACCTTTTAAACAAGTTATTGAACGAATGGCTAGTCAATTTATCTGGGAACTTCCAAAGCCCAAATTAGAAACTTCCAAATTAGACGGGTTAGACGTGTTAATCAGTATTAACAAAAAGCTGCCAATCGAAAACAATTTTATAATTAGTGATAAATTAAATAATTTATTTGTTATGTTTAATGTGTTTGGATCAAAATAAAACTTCATTCATTTAAATAATTACAATCCGAATGTATCATGAGTCTGAATCTAAATGCATTCTATTTTTTCGTTTCGTACTATTGAGGCTCTACTGTGCGTAAAATATTATATATTTTAATTATTCCATTTGTGAATTAACACTTAATTGTTTTTAGCTTTACGTTGACTTTAGCCGTGTTTCAGCCTTTCAGCATGCGACACTTAATAACCGGATACAGGTGCTTACAGACGTAGACCGGTTTTACGTCACCAAAGAAGCCTAACAGGATGGTATTTAATTTTTCTTGATCATTGATTGCCTCCTCGTTGAAGATTTGAATGGCCCGCAGGAAACCATCTCGGATAATGGGTATATAAAATTTGACAAAAATTGGCCTGGGTCTGGAATCATTGTTGTAGTGCGTAATTCTTGTGCAGGCGTGTATGTCATAATAAGTTAAAGGAAATCGCACAATGAATGCAATGCGAAGAATCACGTCCGGCAGATATTCATTCATGATTTCTGGCACGCCAATCACTTCGAGGTTGTATGCAGCGAACTGCTGCTCCACCATCGATAACCTATGCAGTATCCCACTAATAAGAGGGCATATCCTCTTATACTCCTTATACACATTTCGCAATTTATGCGTTATATAATTTACTTGAAGCATCACTCTGTTTAATATATATATTGTGAAGTAAATAATAGTTGTGTGGGTCATCGGCATCTTGTTTAGTTTCTTTAACTTTATTCTTAAATAGGTTTCAGGTGGCTATTCGAATATCTTTACAATTTTCCTAATTAACGCTCGTGGTATATTTTCATATTTTTAATCAATCCTTATAACTCAGCGTTTCGGTTTTTTTTTATTGTACTAAATCTTGTTATAGTTTTTTTTTATGTCGATATCATAAATTGCATTCCTTGATAGGTTAATGCATACTATGATTCAATCTGAACGTATAATGCCACTGCAGAAATAAAAATCACTGCTGTTTCACTTTGTTATATTAAGAAACAAGCGCATTTATTTAAATTTCAGAAGCAAACTGCGCGTCACATCATTCCTTATGCGACGCATTTTGACTTTTGATCAATTTACAGATTATTTGATTGAATTCACTTCGCAAAATATTTTTCAGTTGAAACACTAATTAAAACAGACCGATAACACCACCACACAATACTTAGACCACATACATAAATAATCGTGATTCGCGTGATCCGTGACGCCGAATGCACGCGTATCTATTAAATATCGGAGTGCTATGCAAGCGGTAATAAAGCGAAGCAGCCGTTTCCACGATATCCCTGCGTCAAAACGAGACGACGAGATTGCATATTGATTTTTAAGCGATGTAATTTTTCTCAGAATTGGTTGATACCGTTTCCATGAAATTGTTACAAAATATAATAATGATCAGACGCTCGTTGTTCTTATGTATCGTACCTACCCATTTTATTGGAATATATTAAAGTTGATTGTTTAATTGAGAAAAATAATTGAATTAATTTTATAGCGATTAATATTCTTAGCAATTTCATTTTGATATACAATACGATTTTCAAACGCATTTGGTTTTACGCGTTGACCACCATTAATTTGGTAGTAGTTATTATACGGCTTTTATTATATGAGATGATAATCATATGCGTCTTATTTTTTATGATTAATTATCTGTTTAATTTATTTAATATTTTTATTTATCATAGTAATATTATTTATTAAATTATGCCTGTTAACGTACTTTAAGATATATGATTTAAAATAAAAGAATCCCACGTTTACTTCACCTAACAGTACATAACATGTATGTTATGGACTGTTAGGTAAAAGCAAGAAATACCATTTAAAAAAAATGTGATGCTTTCTGCGACCCTTTATTCTATTGAGAGCATTTTCAAATGCGAATAGTGAGACTAAAACCTAAATAAAAGGTAAGGCCAATGGGAAGTTAGTCGTGTGGACCACCCTGGTCGCATCCAGACCAGTTTTATTTTTTATTGCTAATATGCGGCCAGACTGATCTAAAGTATAGGTATTTTTTCCTTCAGTATTGTCAAAGAGAGACATTGTACCTGCTTTAGAATACCTATTTTCCATTATTAGCCATTAATTCCACGGGCGCCAAGATACAGTTTTATCGCCTGGTTTGGAAGTCAATAGAATAATTTTGTGTATCATTTATAATTAGCATAGCCCAGAGGTATGTACCTGCACTGCCACCGGAGCTTCACCTGCGTCAGGTTGGGGATCTTCTTCCCCACCCAGGCGAGCACGTCCCCCCACAAATGGCTCCTTGTTCCATGATTGAGGAAAATGTGGCTCCACCACAAATCACGGAGCGAGAGATGGAGATGGCCCTCGACCGACTGAGGGCCAGAACCACAGCACCGGGTCCCGACGGTGTTCCGGGTCGTGTTCTGCGCGACGCTCTCGAACACCTAGGTGGGAGGCTTCGGGAATTGTTTGACAAGTGTCTTTTCAGCGGGCAGTTCCCGAAGTCGTGGAAGGAGGGCAAGTTGGTCCTGTTGCCGAAGGAGGGACGTCCATTAAATTTCCGCTTTCAGGCCACCCTTCCCATCCTTCCTGGAATGGGCGTGCTATGCTACGCGGATGACACGCTCATCACGGCGACTGGGCGGAATTTCGACGAGGCGGCCCGCCTGGCCGCCGCTTACGGTGGACCGAATAAGAATGTTGGGCTTGAGGGTGTCCATCGGTAAAACACAGGCTCTCTTATTCCTCGGTCCACGTCGGGGCCTCCCTCGTGGACCGCGTATTACTGTCTAGGGGACGGTGATAGAAGTGAAGGCTCAGATGAGGTATCTGGGCCTGATTCTGGACGAACGATGAAGCTTCGGGCAGCACTTTTTCCAAAAGTACTTGGGTCCGAAGCTCATCAATGCTGCTGCTGCCTTGGGCCACCTCTTACCCAACGTGGGAGGGCCGGAATCACCATGCCGGAGCCTATACTCTGGAGTGGTGCGCTCTATGGCACTGTATGGTGCACCCATATGGGTCGATGCTCTCACTGCTCATAACAAGGCTCTTCTGCGGAGACCGCAGAGAGTCATAGCGATGAGAGCGATACGTGGTTACCGTACGGTGTCGTGGACGGCAGCGACACTTCTTGCAAGCGATCCACCCTGGGAACTCTAGGCTGAGGTGCTCGCTGAAGTGTAACAGTTCCGGGTGGAAGCCAGGGCGTATGGTGACCGTCCAGGATCAGCGGAGCTAGGGCGAATCAGGACTCTAGCCCAACAAGCCCTGATTCGCAGATGGGAGGAGGACCTGGGGTCACCATCAGCAGGCCTGGCGACAATGGAGACAATTCGCCCCCACTTGAGTCACTGGGTAACAAGAAGAAGCGGCATACTAACATTCAGGGCTGACGCAGGTGCTTACCGGACATGGTTGTTTCGGCAAGTACCTTCATGGGATAGCGAGGCGGGAGGCATCACCCTCCTGCCACGAGTGTGGTGCGCCACTAGACACGGCCCTTCACACCCTGATGGAGTGTTCTGCGTGGGGTCCCCAGAGGCATTCTCTGGCGGTGATAGTTGGCGCAGACTTCTTACCGCCGAGCGTGGTTAACACCATGCTTGGCAGCGAGAAATGCTGTACGGAGATGGTCTCTTACTGCGAGAGCGTCATGTCGCAGAAAGAGGCCGCGGAGCGTGAGCGTGAGGCGTCTGCCTCCGCTGACCCACTCCGTCGAAGAAGACCGGAGAGGAGGCGTCGGCGCTATGCGCACCTTCTCGCCCCGCCCTAAGCCGCCAGGGCTAGCTGGGTTCTCTGTACCCCGGGAACCCAACTAAGAAAGGAAGCCCGCGTAATCGGGCCAGCCGTCGGGGCGTCGCGGTAGTATGCACAAGCGATCCCGTGCCGCTCCACCAAAGACGATCAAGGTACGCTGGTTTTTTAGTGGGTATTCCGGCGCCTTCAGTACCGGCGAGTTCCACATACCCCCCCACTCCATGTGGGGGAAACGCGTAAATGCGTTTTTCAAGCGAAAACAAAAAAAAATGTACCTAGTTTTATACTATAATTGCGTTTTTACTTTTTCTGTTTTAATTAATTAATTAATTTTTAACACAATAATTATAACAAGAAGAAATAATATTTAACTAACTGTAAATGTATAATTTGAACTATTTGTCCTTGTTCATTTTACTAGTCTAGCTATACTATACTATATAAACGAATACTAGCTAACGCCTGCGGTTTCGCTTGCGGGTAATTATTAGTTAATTTTTTAGAATGTAGGAACTAGCATTCATATCATATTCACACCAACATACATATACAACACATACACACACACGCACGCGCACACACACACACACACACACACACATAAATGCGCACGCGCACGCATGCATACATATACATTTTAATCCCACATTTGGTAATTACTTCTCTTATTATTACTTTTTTTTTTTATATTGTTTCCTTATTATTGTTGTACTTTAAATATCTTCTTTATTTGTACCTAATTCGTGATATGGAAGAGCGGAGTTTCCTGGCACAGGCTTTTCATATGCTTAAAAGGAGACTCCAACAACCTTATATTTAAGTACAAACTTGTTAAAGAAAATAAAGATTTTTTTATTTTATTTTATTTATTTTTTATTAGTAAAAGATAAATAGTTGTACTGTCTGTGATTTTCAAAGTAAGAAACGTGAAATTTCATGTATTACGGGGTTTCTTTTCAAATTTTAGATTTATGATTAACATTAGGTCCTTACATTTGAAATTGGCGTTTTGTACGGGAGGAATTTAAAGTCATTTTTTTTTACAAAATATATTTAATTAATCAAAGTATGCACCGTTGTTATCTATGCACTTTTGCCATCTAATAGGTAGTTCATTGATCCCTTTACTAAAAAAACTATGGGGGCCGGAATCAATAAATTCTTTGAAGGCTGTTTGGAATGCCGCATCGAAATTGAATTTTTTTTCTTGTAAAAAGTTGTCCAAATTCAGGAAAAATGGTAATCTGTTGGAGCAAGGTTCGGGAAGTACGGTGGAAGTCGCAGATAATTCAATTGTAGCTCATCTAACTTAGTGGTTGTTTGTTGTGCAGTGTGTGGTTTTAAAGTGTCGTGAAGCAGCAGTGGCCTAGAGCGATTGACCAATCTCGGTTGTTTAGCAGCTATTTAAATATAATTAGGTGGGCTGAAAAGATCGTAGGCTGACACATAAATGGGGCTACTAGTATTCATATGATTTTTAGTTAGCCCTAATCTTCAAAAGACACGTGCATAAAGTTGACAGCTGTTGTACTATTAGTTTGTGAGTGAAATCTGAGTGAAGCAAATTTATTAGTTTAAAAAAATGGATAAAAAGGAATTCCGTGTGTTAGTAAATTTGCATTGCTTTTTTTCGAAAAATACTAATGGCTTGGCTTGATAAACATTATTCGGACTTTTCACTCGGAAAATAAACCGTTGAGAAGAGGTGTGGAGAAGTTTAAACGAGGCGCAATGAGAACCGAGGACGATGCACGCAGTGGACGCCCCAAAAAGCCCACAAAATAATTTTGGATTATCGCAAAGTGAAGTTGACTAAGATATTGATATTGTATCGACCTCGAAGGCAAACTATATTGAATAATAAAATCAAATTCTAACAAAAAAAGTATTTTTCCATGCTAGCCTACGAACTTTACAGTCCAACTGTTAGTTAATGCTGTAAATGAGCAAGCGTACATCGCAAGCGAACATTTATTCTAAAATACTCAGATTAAACAAAACTATTTAAATCATAATTAACTATCTTAGTACTTCTTAGTAAACGATGTTTGCGGTGTTTCCTTTTGGTGTAAGTATACATGATGGAAACCAGTAGGATTAAGACTCTTAATAAATTATATGGGTTAGTGGACAGCATCACCTCTTTCAATCTTAGAATCAAAATACCTATATTCAACGATTATATATTACAGAAACTAAGAACCTAAAAAAATCCCGCGAGGCTATATATCTTACTGTTATAGTACAGTTATAAAAACACGGGTATCGAAAGATGATGCCAGTCTTATCATGATATTATAACTTGGTGGTAGGGCTTTGTGCAAGCTCGTCGGGGTAGGTACCTACCCCGACAAGATACCCCCCATTCATCAGATATACCGCAAAACCTTAATACTTGGTATTATTGTGTTCCGGTTTGAAGGGCGAAGTGAGCCAGTGATTAACATCGTCATACTGTACTTGTTTTCTTTTAATTTTAGATACATAACAAACACCTTCTAATAAAAACTTTTAACCACCTAAATTTCCAATTCCTTCCATTTCACTATCTCTGCTCTAAGCCGGTGATATAACATGATCTTTTTATTTTATTTTTCCACGATCTAAAGACAGCATTTATATCGATTATCTCTTTTCAAATGTCAATGTGCAATATTTATTAACGGGCACTATATAGAAATGATCTGTATGTATATACTGTGTGTTATTGTCTAATATGTATATTTTAGTGTGTTATGTTCGTGTATAATTAATAGATTACGACCGTTTAGCTGAAAACTAATTTCTCTATTTCAGTTATTACTGATTTAACATTCGAAAGAAGAAGACAAGGCATTGTCTAACCAATCACCCGCTAAACATTATAAGTACGTTTGTAAGTAAGCTTTGTAATCAATAGTAAAAGGTAATTAAATATAACTCACTGGTCGAAGGTTCAATGCATCGCTCCGGTAGGATGTGCTTCTGGTTGTGATTCGAGTCGCGGCCAGACGCTTGTTGCTGTAGATAGTGGATTAGACCGGAAACTACTTCTTTTATTGCCTTGATCATCTCGGCCAATTGTTGCCATGTTGGACTTTTCGCATCTGTACGAATTGAAAATGTTTAATTACTAACATTCCACCATCACGCATTACCAACAGAGAGGCGCGGTGGAATAACCTCCAAAAAAAGAGAAGTTTCTAAATTTTATAACATTTTATGGCATGTGTTAAGTTGCCTATGACCCTTTCTGTATCCCCCGAGAGAATGTGTGGAATTTCATGGCGAGCGGTTGACAAGTTAAGACATGACGTGACGTTTGTAACAAGCAAAGAAATAAATACTCAAATGAGATGGATGGTGGGGATTTTAAATAATCTATGACGATATATTCTACGGATTCGCGAAAAATGGCGAGTTCAATGTCCGCGAAGTTGTAACCGGATCTTCGAAAGTTAAATTAATGTATAACTAGTTGAGTGGAATAGTGTTGTATTATAAATAAAAGTAAATTAATCAAGAACTATTTGTAGTGCATAATATAGCAGAACAATTAACAAATCGAATGCAATTTGTAAATCTACGGTTTGTTTGCCTTTACTCCTCCGATTGGAATAGGGTATCGTATGTAAGGCTGCGAGAATGATCTTCAGTTTTACTTCAATAATACGTGCTCTTAAATTACATGCAATTGATACCTAACTACAAAAATATATCCTTACCGGGACTAGCATCAATATTGGCGAGCCGGTCGAGATGCATACTAATTACGACCAACTGTGCCGGATCTCCAGTCCTTTGCAAAGCTATAAAAAGCTCTTGAACCGACTGCGCAAAAGACTGGGGCGTTTGCAGTTTGTCGATTATACTTTGCATGTGGCTCTTGTGTGCCGTATCCCCGTACAGGAGGGCGCTCCACTGGTCGGGAGCTATCCTCAGGCCGGCCTCGGTCGCTATTTGTACTATCTGCGCATCGTGTTCGCGGCGCAATAATTCGTACGTCCGGAACTCCTCCTTCAGTTGCATTAGCGATGAATCGCACTCGCGTTTCGACACCTAAGAGTATATTATGTGTTTATTTTTTAATTATGTTCGTCGTTACCGATTTGGTTTTATTTTTTAAATAATTTTACCTTAAAACAAGAAGCTCTGTACAGAAGCTGGACGACGTGGCCTATACTAGTTTTGGAAGCCTGCGGAAAATGAGGCTCTAATCTTTGGACAACAAACATCACTAACACCTGTAGACAAAACACCATTCACACAATTAAATTTGAACAAATTAAACAAACATAAAAGAAGTATGTATTTTACCTTTCTGGAAAGGGCGGAACCATCTTCTAGCGCCAAGAGGACAAGTTTTAAAACTTCTTCTTGCATTGCCGGACCCAAAAACTGACAACCACGAGCTCTCACCGCTGCCCACAGGTTCGCACTAAGCTGCTGAGGGTTCTATGAAACAAATAAATTTTATAATAGCAGTCTCTATCTAAACTGTAATGGGTGTTAATAGCTTACACATTGAGTGTGCTTAATTTGTTGAGAGCTTTAGCTCTTATGAAAAATTTTCTTTCTATCTTAGATAACATATTGTACATAAACTAGTACTGTGAACTGGCTTAGAATCCAGAAAGTAGCAGCTCCTTTAGTACATCAAAATCTTGCACAATACTTTCGTAGCGCGCCTCTACATTAAGAAGCAATGATCTCCAAACTTCAAGACTTTCTTTTCATTATAGTTTAGACAGTGCAGATCACCGCATATACTGACTTGATATTGATGATTCAGTGAGCTAGAATCTATAGATATCGATGATTCAGTGAGCTAGAATCTATAGATATCGAACCTGGTGCTGAAGTATCAGTTCAGTGACAGTCCTCTCCCCAAGAGATCGCGCCGCTCTCGCCGCCCTTCCCCTACCCTCCTCGTCGGTGATGGCACATTGCAGCAACGTGACCAACTTGCGTTGCATGGGCCTCGACAAACGGTTACCCGCCGTGCTATTATTCGCTATATCAAAATAAAAATGTCGAAACTATGAAAGCGTTCGTGACGATTTTCTTGGAAAACCTTATACAAGAAGACCTTTATTAAGTTTTAAATAGCTAGCTCCTTAGAATATGTACGTCAAAACAATAATCTTTGTTAAATACTTTCCTTTCCAAGGGTGTTGGAAAATTAACTAATTGTCTTGGAAAGAACAATACGAAAACATATTTCAAAGACGTTTAAGCAATGTGGGTATGTTTTATCAACAGAATAGCGTAAGACTGACAGTTATTTATATAAAAACATTTTAGAAGATTCCTAACCGTTACAAATTATTAAAATCTATTGAATGAATGCTGTGCTATCTGCACGAACATATAAGTTTCCTGTTGCTCAGATTTCAATTAACGTGTGTACTTGTCATTGTAACGACTTATAAACATATGTTTCTCACGTACTCCACGTTATATGTAATTGAGTATTTTATTTACCTTTGTACATCTACTTCTAAAGCATATAATGCAATCATTGAGATTAAGAAAATATTTCTATTTCAGTTACATATTTACTTACAATATCATTATAAATTAATTGTTTTATTTCGAATGAAAATCTTGTTTCCTTTACTTATACATATGACAATATTATAAATAGACTGACCATTACCACAGAGTTTAAGGTAGATAGCAAGGTGTTCGAGGCATCGAACGATGACGTCATATGCATGACGGTCGTGCTCCGACAACACCTGGATGCTGGGCGGGTGGTAGGGCTGAACGGGCGGGGTATACCCGGCTAACTGTAGTAGCGCCGTGTTCACAACTAATTCTTCGGGGTCTGCATTGATTACTGTCTAACATATTAAAACTACTTATAAGTATATAATCTATACTAATAAATAAAATTGAATTTTCTATTTGTGACAGTTAAATAATTGTCTTTTTAATGAAATATGGTTATTTGCCTGAAATAATCTAATCATAACGTATTAAAAAATACTAACATCAGTCTGGGTATATTTCAAGGTCCCGTTTAAACTTTATTTTATCAAAATCGGTTGACTCTACCTTAAGCCACAACAACATAAGCTTTACGTATTTATTTTTCCGTTATACAAAATTAACGCGTGTAAAACCATTAATTAACGAATAACAATTGGAATAAATCGTAATATTTTTACTCATATCATTTTATCATAATATTACTTCACAAATATTATTTATCCATACGTACGTTCGCAATTCCTTACTTCAGAACAGTAAAATTCTTCTGTTTTTGTTAAATACAGCATCAAATATAGCAAAAGGAGCAATTTTTACGATATGTGAACCAATTAGAGACACTATTTTTTTACGGTAGTTAAATCTGTTTTAAACATTTAAAATCGGAAAATTTTGTACTGTCTATACGAACTATTTTGCACACCGTAATCAACACTATGTGTTATAAAAGATATACTAGTTGCACAAATATTGATCAGAATTCTATTCATATAAGTTCCACTCTCCCTATTCAATATGAAATATCGTGTGAATAGATCAGACCGGATGTTCCTTGTTTATTGCAGCTTTACCATAACGAGAATGAACCGAGGACGATTTGCTATCGAATTTAAAACGTATATCAAGCGTCAAGTTTTCTTTTTATTTAATGCGAGTTAAAATGTAGGTTCGATATTTAAATTATTTTATGAAATAAATGTAAATATTTATTTCAAATGAACTAAGAGATCATAATTTTTTTTTTTCATTAAAAGTAAATTAACCTGATCAAAAGGGCATTGTTTTCTATGCAAATGCTTAAGACAATGACCACAGAGAGTGTGACCACATCCAAGACTGATAGGGCTCCGCGGAGGGGGGCCAAATTCGCGACAGCACACCGGACAATTGAGGTAGTCCGTCCATTGCGGCGCCTGGATTGGCATTCTAAAACAACAACAAACATTTATTAGCCTTATTTGAAAAAAAAACACACACTTAGAATGCAAACACTCATTTATTTCTAGCAGCCAAGGTGACAATATTAAGAATATGAAGCCTTCTACTGAAATAAAAATTACTAGACATCCTATCTCAATATAATACATTACACTGGATTGCAACTACATTTCCATGAAGAAATTATTTAAAATTTTAATTATACCTTGTCCTTATATTCAATACTGTACCAGCGAGCAAAAAGAGAAGTCAGAAGTCTCATATCTCAGTTCTTATTTTAAATATAATTGTCCAATTTTTAAAGTTCCATTGCGAAAAACGAATTACTATTAAACTAAGTCCATAGTGCGCGCAGTTACAGTTACTAAACTCTTAAGTGAACTCTAACTGATAAAATTAATTAGGTATTCATTATAAAATTTAACACATTCATATGAAATTTAATTTTTAAAATAATAATAAAATATATCAGTGCAATACGATATTGTGAATAAAAATAGTTAAAAGTTTTGCTTGATTTTAAAAATAATAGGTGTTTTTTTTCTGAATGAAAATCACTATTCAGGGTCAATGGAAGCTCACATAGAACTAAATAAAGGACGCCATTTTTAGATAACAATAATATTTAGAAATCAGACATTTAGGATGCAAACAGTCATTTGCTGACATCAAGAACACAGGCAAGATAATATAACAGGTATGAAGCATACTTCTACAGAAATACATTTATTACACAATTAACAATAAGTAATAATAACAGTTGTGACTGAAATAACATTTCGAAGCCCATCATGCACAATGGAGCATACAAGTAAAGACCTAGTTTTTCAGCTAGAATATTATAAGTTGATTTTTTCTATCATGATTTGTATGTACAGAGCTTTACAACAATTTATTAAGTTATAACTCGCAGATAAAATTTAATCATAATATTTCTTAAAACTTTCTAGTACTAAAAACTACAGAGTTCTTGGTCATTAGTAAGTCTAATTGGTACTTTGTTGTTTATAGAAAACTCTTTGATCTATTTGACTTTACAAATTAACAAAACTTAAGTTAACTTAGAAAGTAGTTCTTGTTTGAAACAATATATATCCTTAAGTAGAGTTGATGGAAGCTTCATAAAGCAATGAAATAATGGTTGTCATTTTTACATCATTGACCAGATCTTAGAATTGAGGAAATGACACTTATTATTATTAATTATTTGAAGACTAATACAAAAATTCACTTATTACACCGGTTTACATAATCATAACAGTTGCCCCACACTTCCTACCTCATCTTACACACTGGAATGCGATGCAAAAATCATATATAATAATTAAGGGTGTTAATTCCTGTCATAACTTATATATAACATACACAAATCATAATTAAATTGACAAAGAAGAAAATTAATTAGATGTCATATTTTAACTGAGCTCTATCAAAATATTAATAAAACAATGTTCATTACTTTCAACTACTATTAATTGTGCTACACTTGCATCTATTGGTAGGTCAATATTTCTGTAATTTAATTTGATAACCATTATGCAACATGTTTCTTCATAAATATTTTAAAAATATTTTTATTGCAAGACTTTATAAAAAATTAAAAAATAAGTAAAATTAAAATGAATTCATTATCTTTCATAATATACCATATAGATACAGGAATTTCTTTTAGGAAAGTATATTAATTATTGCTCAATTTAAATCACAAAACTGAGCAATAATTAATATGGTGAAGATATAACATTATGTTGAACATTATTCCTAGTCCATGGGAGGGCCCATAAGACTGAAATAACATTTAAAAATATAACATTTCCACAAAAATTGTTGACTATATTGTTATTACAATGTTTTACTTGTATTTTGAAATAATAAATTTAAATAGCTTTTAATTGTAATACGATTTTCATTTTATATGTAATAGTAATACATATATATATATATAAATTTAAGCGAGTTACTATTTAAAATGTATTATTCCATTAAAAGACATCAACTAATATTAAAATTATTCATCCAAATTTCAACAATGAAATGAAAATAATTAAATAATTCAATTCTTCTTCACCATCGGGTGATTTGTAAATTGTCCATTTCTTCTTATAAGATTTAATAGATACCTATAACGTAACAAGAAAGAAGACGAGCAGATGGGTAAATTTACAGAAAATAGTCAACCTGTAGTAAGAAATCATCCCTAAACACTGACAACACAGAGTTTTAGGCATGCCATACAATACCCATGCAGTCACTCTTAAGCCTATTAAATTGCATTTTGTGCTTGTATGTTTGTTGACACAAGTACTTACCTTCCACCTCAATATAAAACGACACAGAGTATAGTTAATATCAAGAGGTGATACCTACCGTGCATAGATAGGCAGGTACAGGACCCTTACCGCAGTTATTTGAAAAATATTACAATACCACATTATGACAGTATTTTTCAAAACACACTGCACATTTGTTCACTGTATAGATTGCTCACTTCACTTTATAATTTCATTTTTACTTAATACATTTTCTTTTGTTTGATTAACCACACCATAGTGCTCTAAAAAGAAAATTGTATAGCTGTTGCTATATATGACATTAAGTATTACCAACATCCGTTATAAATATAATCAATCAACTCTTCACTAATAAAGTTGGTACAACTATGTTATTGATTTTGTCTTAACATTGAAGTTTGAATGGGGAGTGATGAAGCATGTTTGCAAATATAAGCTCTATTTCAATATACATACAAAATATAATCCAATGTATGCAGTTAAAATTTGGTTACATGAACTACAATATATTTTAAAGGGTTTGTTTTTGTTAAGATCCTATTATATTTAAATAAAAAAATGCATAAGCTCTTATAGAATTTCAGTAGGTTTTAAATATAATGTGCAATAATTTATTAGTTTTGTTGTAATGCAAATCATATTTTGACACGCTGAAAACAATATAAACTTAAATGTATATTGAAATATAGTTAGTTATTACATCAGTGCTTAAGCGATAAAGACAAAAACAATAATCATTTATAAGGTGTAATTGTACATATAGATTTAATAAGTTTTGTCTTATTGTAGCAACTTTAATAACCATAACCTCTCACATTTGTTATTTCTTTTAATGATGAAATTATAAATTATATATACTTTTAACTTTCTAGTGTCACATGCAATAAATCTCTAAAGATGTTAAATGTCTAAAATGTTACACAAACAACAACAAAAAAAACATTCTGTAACCAACTATATCAATTCTCTTTAAATTCTAACTAAATAAGAGATTTTCTTAAAACAAATTAATATATTAATAGGCCTAATACTATCCAAAAAAAAAAAAAATATTGAAATTGTTTGAGTTCAATATCATAATATTATCTAGCTCTGAAATGTAATTAAATATACCTATTACAATTGAGATTCTGACACTCAGTCTTGATTACTGCTAAATCTAATTATGTGATGAAATGTTATCAAATATATTAAATGTGATTTTAAATAATACTCTTATGATAAAGTAAAATAATGTCATACCTGTTTATATTGTTTACATACACCTAAACTCTCCTACTTAATTTGAATTAAATATGTATTAACTAATAAGATTCTTGGTATAAATTGTTATTTCTACATGACACCTAGCTTCTTAAAAATACTTTATAACAATTATTAGATTCTTTTGATTCAAATGTATTTAAATTAATACGTAAATTTATATACATATATACATTACTGTAAATAATATTACATTTTACACTTTAAGATAACTTTCTATCAAATTAGTTGCTACAGAAATATAAAAAAATACTCTATATACATTTAATAAATTTGTAGGATTCGAATATATTATAAAAGACTAATAAAATCGTCGCGTCATTGAATTGGACGGTGACATAAAGATAGGTATTTTTATATAATTTACTCATACTATAGTTGTACTCTAATATTTTTTTAAATTTATTAATTAATAGGCAATTCTTTCAAACACCTATTGAAACTAGAAAATATTTATTGTTAATAAAAATAGAATAATTCTGAAAAATTGACGTGCGAAAATTGCCACCTAGGCAGTAAGTAGGGAGAGTTTTATAAGCAGCCACCTGCGTTACTATGAAAAATACACTTTTATGTTCCATATAAAGTTATTACTAAAGATTTTTTTTTTGCAATTACCTCAAAAATAACACGAACACTCATCACAAAAATAACACATTTAGCTTCTACCCACTTCAAATCATAATCCGTCACTCGTCAGCACCAGCTGTAATGTTGCCACTTACCAGATCGGACATAATAAATATAATAATTATATAAGTAATCAGTGTTTATAAGTAAATATCAATATACTATAAAAATAAAAATATTGGAAACTTTTTGTCATATACTGTAAGGCAAGATATTTGTACATTTCTTTGCAGCAACTATATTCAAATTTAATTCATATTCAATTTCAAAGCATTACATGTACTTATTCATTGATTGTCAAATAAAAAAAAATCCTCAGGTTCGAAAAATAAAATAATCTAAACTGAAAATAACATATACAATAAGAAAATGCAATAATATGGATTTGCTTAAAATTCAAGGAGTATTAATATATATATAATATATATCCATGAATAAGTTTTGTAAAAATAATCAATATAACAATAGATAATGAACAACTTCTTAATACTTATTAATTATTATTATAAATGATTTTAGGCATATTACTTTTATTCTAAAATTGAGATCACATTCTATTTTTTTAAAGTTAATGGCGTGTCGTAAGTTTATGTCGTGGGTTATATAAACCCACGACATTTAACATACATAACATTTAAAGTAACCAAAGATTTGGTCCAATTTTACTATGAATTCTGAAAATTCGCTTGCACCTTAAAGTCTTCTTTTTACTATAATGCCATCACGGTTAAATGCTATCGATATGCTTTACGGGTGCTAGTAATCCAATGTAGTGTACTAAATTGAAATTATTTTGGCACATGGAGTGAATAAAAGGTTATTTGTTCTTTTAACTAAGTATAACTTTTTTTATCTTAATTGTACCTGAAAAATTAATGCATTTTTCAAACATTAGAATTTATTTTAAAAACCTTATAACAGAAACTGCCGTCCTCAACTTTTTCATCGCTGATTAACTTTTTTCTGCACGCACGATCTGGAATATAGAGTAGAACATTTAAAATTTAAATCCACATGTAGTCAGCGCAATATGACGCTTAAGAAAGGGAAGCATATCGTAATTTTTTTTCATAAAATTCCACCATCAATTTTTTCCTTCTTCTTTCCATGAAAATTTATTTTTTATTCTTGTTTGAAAAGAGAATGAAGTAAAAGCCGTACATTTGCGGCACACACTAATTTAGTTAACTGCAAACATAAAAATTCCAATTTATGCCATTATCAACTAGGAAAACTCTTCTATAGTATAGGGGAGGTAAAGGACAGACGAGAACATGTTAATTTAAAAAAAAAAACTATTCAACCACTTGTACCCGGCTAATGTTTGCACAGTTATTCATCGTCGCCAACCATTCACGAAAATCACCACGCCATTCTTTTCCGACGGTTCCAAATGGCCGCCATGCCGCAAAGGAGTAATTTTTTTTTTCGCAAAACTATTTGTACCTTCTTAAATTTTTTGCAACCGTACACCGTTTTGGATCCGTACGTAACCGTACCGTAGGGCACAGTTCTCTTCTCTTAATTAAATTAGCTCGAAATATTCTCCATATTTGAAGCGAATTCCATTTATGGGTTTTCGGATACACATTTGGTAAAATTTCAACCGACATATACATTTTCCATACTTATTTTTCATTTAACCTCGAGCTATGTATGAATTATGAACACAAATTATGCGATATTTGGTGAAGTGAGAGAAAACCCCTGGCTGTTGATAGCCGAGTTACCCCAGAGTTACTTCGATATCCTTACTAGTTTTAGTAGTTCAAAATACCTAAAATACTAGAATTATAGTACTTAAAATACTCGATACGGAGTTCAATTCTCAGGTCGTGCCAATTAAAAGTTATTGTTTTTCTGTCAGAAAATTCTCAGTAGCAGTCCGGAGTCTAGAAGTTAGAAGAGACCGAACCATTACAGTTACTGTAAAACCGTTGGTTCTGCGCCTGAAATCTTTCCGGTCGGATTGCCATCCCATCGGGTTATGAGAGTTAGGGAATAGAGAGTGCACCTGTGTTTTTGTACACACTTGTGCACTATAATATCTCATGTGCAGTTGGGTAATCTCTCTTGAGATTGGCCGCCGTGGCCGAAACCGGTCTGGAGGACGCTATAACATAAAATATTAGAATACCAACTACGGAACAACTACGGAATTCGTACGTTATAATAAGTATTGCAACTAAATGACTTTTACTTATTTACTTTCCAAAATGGTTGATGACAGTTGAGTGGTGATGGTTGCCAATGACGTCAAAGCCGGAAACGAAAAGAAATTGTCCGCCAATACTGTCTTTATAATTTTATATTTCATATTTCTTGCTGTGTCATAATAGTCAAGAGCCCACCAGTGGCGGATTTACCAGCAGGCTGAGTACGTTTCAGCTCAAGGCGACAGATTTTTGAAGCGGCAAATTTGCGGACCAAATTTTTTTAATTTTTCTACCTCATAGAACTCAAAAAGATTTCTGCGTGACGGTTTTCTGATGTTATACAGATATAAGTCTGTAGGAAATTTTGCCAGTGACTTTTAATTGTCATTGTATACAGTATGTAACAAAAACCCTGTCCGTCTCGAAAGGAGCAATTTATTTTTAGTTATGTCTATAACACAGACATAACTAAAAATAATATTAAATATCAAATATTCATTATTATAAAAATGTTATTGTAATTTAAAATACACATTTTAGTGCCCTAATTTCTCAACATGGAGCAAAGGATCTAGCCGGTTAAGCATATGAAAACTGCACTCACGTCTGATGAAGGGCTCTTACCTTGTTTATATTGTTTTTCATCTAAAATAGCCATATACACTTAATCTCACACCCCTAACCCCTATAGTAAGGCAATAATAGGAGTAACAACCCTAAACGTAAATATATTTTTTCTTATTACCTATTGAAGATATCTTCACGAAATTCAAACTGTACATGACTATCAATAAACTAATTATAATATATATATTTTTTAGAATTTTTGTAATATTAGAAACTGAAAAAACGAGAAGTATATTTTTTGGGGATGGTTTTTTATACCAACCCTCAAAGTGACACCTAACAAAAAAATATATCTTATTTGTTAATTAGTTAGCTATTACATGTTAAAGTCACAAAAGGGTCGATTTGGTGGAACATAGCTTAAAAAAATAAAAATCAATTACAAATATGTAGTTATATGAATTAGTGTATTATATAATTTAATCAAAATATAAACATAATTACGAATAACGTTATTATACTGTATATTCACTATTCAGTCATCGTCACTGTTTTCTTCAACAGTAATAGTTGTACCAGTCGCATCAAACATGGAGGTCAAAATTTCAGCTGGTTTTATAATGCTTGATTTGTAACGATCATGCGATAAGTAGTAAATAACAGTCGCTACATGAGAGCAACAGCCCACTGTTCTGTTCCCATTTGCACAATCACAAACATATCTTCGAATTCCTTTATAGGTGTTCGAATTTGGCTCATACTCGATAAAGCAATTTTATGTCTTCCTATTAATATGCCTCGATTGCAACCCTTATTCTTATAATATTTTCGTGATCTTTTACAAATTCAAGATTTAATTCGTTGTCAGTTATTATTTCAGCAAGATAACATACTGCTTGTGATAATTGATAAGTGCCAGTAAATAATATTTTAAGGGCAGTTTCACTTAATTCTGGAAAATCCATTAGACTACTTGAAGAGTTCTGGAAGAATTCTGGAAAATACATTACTACTAGACTACTTGAAGTTTTCTACTTCGATTTAAGTTTGCATTTTTAACAAATTCTTGCATTGTATTCTGCTGATTTTGACGATCCTCCAATGATTTTGCCACAGATAAAAGCTTGTTGTCCATAACATTATGAAATAAATGGTATTTTTTACCAATAGCTCCATGTACAGCTTCAACAGCCCAAAGTACTTTAGTTACAAATCGTGATGCATTTGCCTCTTCTACTGTTAATTGTGCTCTTTTCCCCTTCAAAACTGGCATGAGCACATGGTACCCTAGCTCTTTTAAAAAATCGGCCACGTCACGGAAACCGCGATCAACAATACAGATGTCACCTGGTTGTAGAAGCGTTTTGAGTCCGTTAGGTTCCTCTAATATACTTCTTAATATACATGCGTCGTTCATTGTTCCATTATAGGGACCTGCTATGTCAACTACATAGCCATTTGTTGTACATATAGTAAAGGGCTTACAGAGTGGTGTTTTCTTCTGTCCACTGTAAAATATTGTTTGGTAAACATTGTTCCTGCTTTTTTCATGCCTAATGTAAGTTTCGTCAAAAATTAAACCTAGAAGTTTTTCCAAATCCGAGTTTTGCGAGATAAAATGTTTCATTATTAATAAGATCTCGTCTACTTTTCGCATTTATTCCAAAATGAGTTGGTAAAATATATTTTTCAAAACTTTTGATTACCTGATGGAAATAATCTGAGACTTGTTGAGAATGTTTCAATCCAAATATTTTCTGAATTACCAGTTCTGAATTTAACTAAAAACACCACTAATGCTTGTATTACCGACCGTTCATCACTATCTCTCATGTTAGAAGGCATTCCCGCTAATCTAATAATATTTTGCCATTCAAGATCTGTGTATGTAAATATTTCTTCTTCAGAAACACAAAATCCGTCAACTGTATTGTGTAGTGTTAAACTAGCATTATTAGCTAAAGGATTTCAAAATTGGGAGACTTCGCCTTTTTCTAAGAAACTATGGTTACAATAAACTCGTAATAGCTGCAAATCATCGTCAAAGAACCGTTTTTTTATCAAATGGTTTGCAAACATTTGTTTCCTTTTGAAATAAAAATTCTTCGTTTAATAAATGCTTGCAGGCGAGCATCTAAAGGCACAATATTGAGATATTTTTAGATTCACATACTGTACAGTAAATGTGTGTTGTTTTAACTCTTTTGATTTGAAACTCTACATATTCTTCTTGACGTGAACCACTACAACAAAACACTTGGAAGTCCGGATCATCCAAATCAATGCCGTAACTGTCATTTTCAACACTATCACCACAGTCAGTAGACGTATTCGGTTGCGCAACTCTGTATATTATCAGTCTACATTTACAACAAAACACGGATCCAATATGTAAAGTATTTTGACATATATATAAATCTATTTAAATCTTAATTTGTAATAATACGTTTTAACTTTTGACTGGCTTTTCTGATACTTATTTTACAATTAGCACATTTGTCATCTTTATTACGTTTAATTGTTGTCTCCATTATTTGTGATCACAAGTGTTACCGTGAAAAGCTGAACCGCACTCAATACACAATTGATATTTGACTCGCAAAATTCTTAATAAAATACAATTTTCTTTTGCCTAAATATACGTATACGTCACCTGCCAATTATGTTTTGACTCACTAGTTAACTTCTTATAACATGACAAAACTTGCATGAAAATGAATAAGTCACTACATGTTCATTGTAGCGCACTATAACATTGTACCGAATCTACAACACTTGTTTATAGTTAATTTGTATGCACACATATTTTGTTGACATTTTCAAGTTATAAGAACGTATTTATGATGATAGATATAGATACAGTGCATAGGTGTTTATATAGTTTTTGGTAAAAATTTATATACAGTGGTGGTCGTATAATTAGAAACACTACCAACGGTCCTTGACATTATGTAAGATACTTCACCGCAATCGTTTTTATTTACAATAAATAGGACAACAATATGTTCAACGATTTATCATTTATTAGAAAAACAATATAAATCCCATTACATAAGTGCAGTTTCAGTATTACATTACGGACAAACGTTAAATCAGTTTTTAGGTATGAACAATAATGGCCAACTAATTAGAAACAACAGCAAAAAATATAAAAAACAATTTTTTTATAGTATTAGTAATTAGTATTGTTATTTACGAAATAGCTACTATCCACAGCCTACCAATAGTTATAATTAATATTTAGTGGCGTATCCCTTGTTTTCAATAACAGCACTGCAACGACGTGGCATTGATTCAATCAATTTCATACATTTTTCTAGGGGGATTGAATTCCATGCTTCAACAAATGCTACATATAGTTCGTTTTGACTGGTGTTACGTTTGTTTGAGACTTTCTTTTTAACAATATACCAGAGATTTTCTATCGGGCTTAAATCCGGACTATTTGCTGGCCAGTCTAAAACGGATATACGCTGTTCGCTAAGGCAACATTTAATGCTATAATAATGATCAATTGCATTAAAAAAATTCTTAACAGAACAATTTAAATGCTCAGCTATTCTTCTGTACGCCCACTTATGATCTATATGTAAATTAACAATGATTTGCCTAGTTGACGCGTCACAACTTTTATTTTTGCCCATTTTGAACAATATAAAATTCAGATTAAATTTTGAATTGCTGCCAAAATAATAGAAAAATAAATGTTATTCTCAAATTTCAAAAAAAGAACGTGCTATGGATGCTTTTCTAATTAGGCGTCCAAGCGGCCAGTAACAGAAAATAAACTATTGCATGATTATTAATTATTGAATGTGTATATTTTTTACGAATATTTGTACGTTGAAGTTATACTTTCTTTATTCATAAGAAGTGTTTCTATTTATATGGCCACCACTGTATAATATATGCATGCACCTATCTGTAATTGATTTTTATTTTTTTAAGCTATGTTCCACCAATTCGACCTTTTTGTGACTTTAACATGTAATCGCTAACTAGTTACCAATTAGATATATTTTTTTGTTAGGTGTCACTTTGAGGGTTGGTATAAAAAAACAAATACTTATGCCCCCAAAAAATATACTTCTCCATTTTTTACAGTTTCTAATATTGCAAAAATTCTAAAAAAATATATTATAATTAGTTTATTGATAGTCATGTACAGTTTCAATTTCATGAAGATATCTTCAATAGGTAATGAGAAGAAAATATATTTACGTTTAGGGTTGTTACTCTTATTATTGCCTTACTATAGGGGTTAGGGGTGTGAGATTAAGTGTATGGCTATTTTAGATGAAAAACAATATAAACAAGGTAAGAGCCCTTCATCAGACGCGAGTGCAGTTTTCATACGCCTAACCGGCTAGATCCTTTTTTTAAATGTGACACCAGGTTTGTTAGGCGGCTCCTTTGAGTGCCCTTGAAACGCCGCTGGCACGTGTAAGGCCGTGCCACTACTACTAAGCGCGATATTGCGCGATATTGTGCGATATTATTTGCCAACTAAAATAAAAACGCCACAAATCACCTAGCTCACTCTCTCAGCAAATGATCTGAGCTAATTGGACTCTAGCGCGTAATTTATTTATTTTCTTTATTTATTATTTTTTTCAGAGAAACAGTAATTTTATACTTATAAGTAATACGGTTTTTTTTCTACACAATCAAGTTTCCATGACTAACTAAAATATAAAAAATAACATTAACCACACAGCTTATAAGACTAAAGAGAAAGAAAAAATAAAATAAAAATAAATTAATGAGGGTGATGGAAGACTGTCCTAAGCTATTATCTAATATTTTATTAATTTTCGTTCGAACACATTTTTCTTTGTTAAGGGTCTTCTTTGACGTTTGTGGAAATTCGAAGGTCGGGATTTCGATAGAATTATATAGAAAGCGATGCTCCACAATCTTGAAATAAATCACACAGTTAGCCAATGAATTTAACTTACGTGTAGAGCATTCGAATTTAAGATAATGTTTATGGATAAGTGTAAAAAAAATCAGAAAAATCACTAAAACGTGTAAAATCGCACTTCCTTATTGAGACGAAATTATCGTAATCGTCCAGAATTTAGAAATGAATTTTATCAAATAATAAAGTTAAAACTATAAAGAAACGTCTGGAGTCTTCATTTTTTAATAAACATTTTCTTATTTTTTGTTATAATAAATTACAATGAAATTGTACGCGTTTTCTTATGCGAGCCGCCGATAACCCTCGCAGACCAGTCGGCCACGCGCCTCCGAAGTGAGAGCACGTGGGTTTGCGCCGCATTGATAGATCGCGATCGAACCGTGTACTTACACAAAATCAATGTGTGCGTAAATAGCGTATTTAGTATGTATTTGAACGTTTTAGTTGTCACCGAGACTGTTCATCATAAATTTTAGGACGCGCACCGGCTTATGTATTCTGTTTTTTTTTTTGGTATTTTTAGTGTTTTATCATTTGATACGATATTTTTACTGATAATATTTTGTATATTTTGTAGTTTGATAAAAAAACAAAAAATAACTCGAGTTGAAATTCTAACTAGTTACATCATTATAACACACTCATATATAATGATACATTGCATATTTTTATAAAGAAATATAATTTTTTGAAATATTTATGTATATAATTACTTATTTCGTCCATTTCCTAGTTATATTGGTCAGTAAAACAACAACTGAGGCAATAAATTTATTGTCGTAAAAATTCAAATTATTCTTATTTTCATTGATAACGTAAAACTAAACAATGTATTGATAAATAGTGTTTTGAACACTAAATAATAAAAATGACCAAATCCCATTTATGCATAAAACGAAACACGCGTGATGGCCCACCTAACAAACCCTCATTAGTCAATAAATTGCTGACTCTCAACTCAACGGGAAATGCGTAGAACGAAGTACATAATCCTTGTTATTGTGATCTAAGAACAGTAGTAGCATCACACTAAAGAACACACTTCCAATTGGTAGCCCACCACGCTTGTATATATAGTAAGCTGCGTTAAAAACTTCAATACCGCGATTCAGGGATTATACATTTTTATAACATTTTTCTTTAGAAGTTTAATTATTTTATGTATTTATTCACATATTTTTTTATATTGAGTAATAAAAAAAATAAAACATTTATTTTTACAGTAATAATAATATTGTTTTTATTATTTTAGCATAAAATGTTTGTTTCAATAATTTCAAATAAATGTTTATATTATGTTTTTCTTGTATTCTCCTATTGATCTATTTTTATTTCACTTTTTGTTGTTCCGTTTTTTAATAAAGCATTCCATATTCGTCTTTCGTCAATTTTTTTTTTATTATTCCACATTACGACATCAAGAAGTTTATTTATACCAAACTACTCACCTCAACGCTATAGATATGTATTTGACAACATTTCAAAATCAGTGACAATAAAGTTAAAATTTAGTTTAGGAAAAAAAAGTGCGACGACCCCACTCTGCATACGTATATGTGTGCGTGCCGTGACCGAGCCTCGATAGTTGCGACAGTAGCGCTAAAAACGTAAAACTTCGTGCGGCGGAACGTCAAAGAAGACCCTTAAGCCGACACCGGTTCATGCCGAAAGGCGATGTTGGCTTCTTCAAAGAAGTGGCGGGGCGAGTGTCGGCACGTGACATGGAGAAGTAATGTTGCAGCATAATCAATAGTTTGACTATCGATAGTAATGCATTCGATAGTATTGCAATACTCATTAATTTTAACCAAAACTTATCGATTTTATCGATGGTTTTGGTTAAAACTAATTTATTTATTTATATGCTTTATTGTACAGACACACACAGAGTTCACACAGTAATGAAAAAATACAGTAATAAAAAAATAAAAATAAAATATAAATATGTTCCGGTAGCACAAAAGGCGGGTCCTATCGCTGAGAGTGATTTCTTCCAGACAACCTTTGGGAGAAGGACATGGGCTTAATAAAGCGGCGGAGGTGTTCAGATCAAAATAATATAAAGAAAATATTGTTTTATTTTACTACTACACATACTACCATACTATACTATATATATCGATTTTTTTTTTAAATATATTTGTAACACAATCGTACCTATCTTTCACCACTGAAATTGGGATCCGTTGATATACAAAACCGTGGTAGAAGTGGCGCCCTGAATGCATCATTATTAATATTAAATGATTTTATTATATCAACATATACAATTTAAATGTTATGTGAATGCAGTTTTTCTAATATTAAGCGAATAAAATGTACCGATTTAAATTAATAAATAGTATTAAATGCTTGCGTCATTACTAATATTAAGACCTTATATCAATCAACTACCTATGAGATGGCAAAAGTGCATAGATAACAACGGTTAAAATGTATCGATTTATATTAGCAAAGTATTATTTGCTTGCTTCATTACTAGTATTAAGTGATTTGAATGTATCACCTTATCTTCATAAAGTTTTATCTGAATGTTTCCTTCAAATTTCAAAGTATCAAGTTTTAATAAAGTATCTCGATGTGGTTCATTCGTTTAATTTTGTTGCGTAAATCATTATACCTATTTACCTAACAATCTATAATGAAATGTAAAAATGTTGTCTTAAAACACACCATATTTATTATTCGAAGATATGTTTCTGCTTTGCTGTACACTATTTTCTTAAGGCGTATAAGTGCTATCCGATGTTAGCGCACCAGTTCATAGATCGACTACGCTGTGCACGTACCTACTCATTGTATAAGTCTAAACACTCAGTATGTAATATTTATTGATGAGGGTGAGTCGTCCAGATACATATGTGAGATTGGAGATCCAACAGGTACTATATTAAATCGGTAAGGTAGTGCACTTGACCATAGTTAAAATAATAACTAAGACTGAGATCGACGTTTTTGCCTCTCACGGACGGCTACAAAGTACAAAATAGGAACCACAATAGGAACATATTCAACCCTTTGCGTAGGCACCGGCTAGAATCTCCGTCACCCGAGGAGAACGCTAGGAAAGCTACAAACAAAATAAATTTGTAAAATAACAATACTAATCCATGCTAGTTGTGCTAGCCTGTGCTATCCTGTTCACATCGACCTTTGAAAAGAGACCATTTACTAATTTCGGCTTCGTAGAGCGTTATCTCTCGTATAAGACGCTAACAGTTCGGTATCTATTAGGAGTTGTAGTTAATAAGAAAATAAAAATTAGCAGCATTAGATCGTAAGAAATTTATAACAGTAGTAATTTCTTTAGGATCTGTAGGATCCAGGACAAAAGGCGAGGTCGAGGTATCACATGAGGTTTGCAGGTATGTTAGTGTTCGGGTACTGTTGCAGCTATTAATTATATTATTTTCAAGTTTCTCACCAATATCTACAAAATATGCATTTGACTCGCTGTGTAGGAATTTTTAGTTTTGGTTGTATTAGTTACTCGCTTTATGGTGTCCCAAAGCGTTTTTGAATTATGGCTTGCTTTATCAATTTCTTGCATGACATATGATCGTTTGACTTTTTTTAGAATACTACTTCAAAAATGTATATATCTCTTATAGGTGATTTTTAAGATGTCATTATCTGGAGATTTATTTAGTTTTTTATGTAATGCATCTCTATTTTTTATACACCGCAGCAACCCAGGAGTAATCCATGGCTTAAAGATTTTCTTTTTTGATGGAACTCTTCTATAGGGTTTTCCATTAAGGGCGCTTGATCGTGCAGAACTTCCATCGTAGCGTGTGCTGTGTGGCACGTAGCGCCGTCCTGTTGAAACCACATGTTGTCCAGATCCATATTCTCGATTTCAGGCCAAAAGAAGTTGGTTATCATCGACCGGTATCGCTCACCATTGACGGTGACGGCCACACCATTATCGTTTTCGAAAAAATACGGACCAATCACGCCTCCGGCCCAAAATCCGCACCAAACAGTCACTTTCTGCGGGTGCATTGCCACTTGGTGAACCTCGTGTGGATTGGTCTCGTCCCAAATACGGCAATTTTGCTTGTTGACATAGCCATTCATCCAAAAATGCGCCTCGTCGCTGAAGATGATTTTTTTGCCAAAATCGGCGTCAACTTCCAACTGCTCTAATGCCCAGTCAGCGAACACACGGCGCTGTCTATGGTCATTAACCTTGAGCTCTTGGGTCAGCTGGATCTTGTACGGGTGCAGGCTCAAGTCACAACGCAAAATTCGCCAAGTTGTCGTCTGCGAAAGGCCGAGTTCCTGTGCGCGACGCGGAATTGACTGCCGCGGGTTTTCGAGGACACTGTCGCGCACAGCGGCGATATTCTCGGCAGATCTCGCGTTACGTTGACGCACGGGAACCGGCTGATTGTTAACTGACCCGGTTGACTCGAATTTGTCCACCAATCGACGGATAGTCGACTCGGCAGGACGATCATCGCGACCGTAAAACGGGCGAAGTGCGCGGAACGTTGCTCGAACTGAAGACCCATTTTCATAAAACAATTTTATGATTTGCACGTGCTGCTCGACACTGTAACCTGCCATGGTGGTTTGGGAGGACGGAATGAATATAACACACTGCATTTGACAGCTGTCACTCAAACAACATGGCCGCAATCAGCTGTCAAAGTTCAAGCGTCCCTATTGGAAAACCCCTTAGTTGATGAATTTTCAGAAATTGCTGTTGTCACCAATTGTATGAATTTATCCATAGCTATGTTTCTAATTTAATAAAGGTGATTAAAATCTAGTAGTAACATTGATTTGTCAAGCTGTTTATTGACAATTTTAGTAATTATAGAGGTGATGACTGTTCGCTTGATTTTTGTAGGTTAGATAAAATTGCATATAAAAGTTGTAAACGTAAATTTTGTGTATTTCTAAACTGAAGATTAAAATAACTTTTTTTAATCCCTTTTAACAGTTACTTCTGAAGTACTTTTTTTTTTTTTAGTTTTCTTTTTGTACTATTTGGTTTTTTTTATAAATTTTAAGTAACATATCGAGAATATATTTTCCTAGTTGTAATGAATTTAACAAATTTTCTTTTTTCTTTAATAGTATCGTATCGCGTTTACGTTGTTTTTGGAATTTGGATCACGGTCGTATACACAGGTCTTGCAACAACAGTAGTGAGGGTACGTCTACTTAATGACGCTGTTCAGTTCAATTTACGGCCGCCAGAGGCATGACGATAGGTTCGTGCTGGATACAGATACTCAAAAAATTATTTTACATGGAAGATATAATTATACTATTTGTCCAAAATTATATCACATTTGACGTTTATGTGGCCGAAGTCCTCGCTTTACACACTTTTCCATATATTTTTTCTTCTGCCTTTCACTCAATAACACTGTAATTCAAATTTTGTTTTCAAAATGTTGTATTCAAACATGTGTTTATTATATAATGAGCACATTAGATGAATATACATATATAATAAGCACAACACGAGTTGTTTTATTATGCGCTAAAGTAAAATTCGTTATCATGCAGTTTTTTTAATAAATTCATTGACGATTGAGTTTTTTTTTCGCAATAGAGAAAAATTAGTTATGGACAATTTTTGAAGATAAATGTGGAAAACGGAAGGAATAAAAAAGACGAGATAATTATTAACTAACCAAGTGCGATACTCGATATTCGATAGCAACGACGTACAGCGGATGTTATTGCGAAATAGAAGTTATAACACACTCGCACCTATCTCTCACCACTGAAATTGGACTCGGTTGCAAGACCTGTGTATACGACCGAGGTTTAGATAGCCTATATGTTTAAAGAAATTTGACAATGACAGTGACATAAAAATAATGATTATGACATTAAGATATTTACATTTTGAATACTGCTTACTATTCTGCATTTATATTTTATTGATTTTATACTTACTGGTATAAGATTGGTATTATAGTACGGAAAAAACCCAGAAAACAATCGTTTCAGAAAGTTTTAAGTTAACTTAATTAATAAGTGAAGTCTGAAAGTAAAAAGTGAAAAAAAAAAACAAATGTTTTGGAAATTTATAGTTGTACTTTCTGCGTTTTTTGTGAAGGTACCAGACACTATATTTAGTAGATTCATGTTTATATTGTATGTTTATAATAATCGTACTAATGAACATTTGTAGGCGGAATTATACGAAGATAAAAGATGCCGATGTACTTGCCCTACTCCAGCTTCAGTACTCAATAATACTAATAAATCTAACAGAACTCTTTACATTGCTTATGTACCACCGAGTAAATGGTAATTCTTTATTTCTTTTCGACTCATTTATGCATGAGAAATTAATATTTGATGAAAATATAATATATTTTGATCATCTTAAATGATGAAAGTAAATATCATATTACAGAAATAAATTATCACTTGTATGTTTAATTAAATGAAAATTTAATTAACAGCAACTGTGATGGAGTCATTCTGCCAAAGGTAGATGGAGAAATACGAGAAAATGCCCAGATCTTTTGCCCACGATGTGATTGTAGGTTTGAGACTAGAAATTCAACTATAATTATGGTGAGTATATTCATTTTTTTATTAATCTACAATGTTTCATGGGGTATATGATCAAACACATAACTATAGTAATTTGATATCTTTTATTTTAATAGTAAATTGGAGTGATTACTAATTTCATATAAGATTTATTAGTTGTTACCTAATGTAAATCATAATGAAATTAACACTGTAAGTTTTGAGTTATAAAGTGATCACTGATTACTCACAAAAAATAATCAATATAGTAAACTTTTTGAGTTACCTAATATAATGGTTAAGAAAATTAGATTAGAATTTAAAATGTTCGTTTCATATTTATAATTTAAAGGCTATGTTAAATATGTCCTTTTGCAGGTTGTAGTGATAATAGTTGTGTGGATGGTGTTGCTGTTAATAGGGTACTACATATTTTTATTGGTACTTGAAAGGCTTGTAGCAAAAAAATCAACTTATCCATATAAAATACGAAGCACAACTGATGAAGTAAGATTCTTTTCTTTCAGTACAAAACAATTATTACTGTTTTTTTTTAAGTTACTATATTGCTTTTTTTATTTCAATATATATTCAATATTATATTTTCGATTGGTGTAAGACTCGTGTGGAAAGCATGTGGGTGCAGAATTTAAAAAAAAACGAAGAAAAGAATAATTAATTGAAGATAGTCATGACCATATTTTATTGGGCAACCTAATCATGAAATGTTTATTTAATTGTTAAATTTAAGAAGAAAATATTTTCATCCGGTAAGCAGATGGGTGCAGGTCAGCCCTAGTCCGGATCTTAGATCAATACAATTACATTTTAAACTAGTTCTATCTAAATTCAAATGTAAAACAATTGCTGAAATTTTTCAAATGTTTTGGTCTGGAGATTATGCAATTTAGTGTACTAAATATTGTAATTTGCTTAAAATGTTACTACAAGATTACTTTTTTGTTTTGAGTTTTTATTTAAGGAAATTGATTTTTAATGAAAGAAAATGCAATTTAGAAAAGGATAATTTATTCAATGTACTACATAAAAAAGTAATTAAAGTTTTTTAATTTTATAGACAAACAATGGTTATTTTTGGTAAATGGTCAACTGCAAGGAAACAAAACCATAATTTCCTTATTCATCAATGTGGTTCCAATCATGAGGCCTGACTTGTTGGTATCGCTGTTATCTTTCAATATTTTATTCATTTTTGTAGAAATTTAGGTGATATTGTTTTTTATTTATTTTAAAATGAAAGTTACAAAATTTATTATATATAATTAAAATCCGAAAAATTGTCTACTAATTTTGACTGAAAATGAAGTTTATAGTTGTACGAACAGTTGTAAGAACGGTCGTACACACAGGTCTTGCAACTTCAATATGGAGTACGTTGACATAATGACGCTGTTAAGTTCAATTTACGGCCGCCAGAGGCATGATAATTCGCGTAATAATTATCCCGAATACTTTTTCAAATCAAAATAAAATAGTTAAATAACAAAACAAAAAATCCGCAAAACTCAACAAAACGATATAACAATGATTAAATAACACAATACTTGGGAGAGAAAAATATCAGCTTCGATAGCAGCGACGTACCTCAAGCGGGTGGTATTGCGAATTAGCAGTTGTAACACATTCGCACCTCATCTCTCACCACTGAAATTGGACTCAGTTGCTAGACCTGTGTATACGACCGTGGTTATAAGTAGTCCAAAATGAAATTGTCATGGATTTTAAAACTTTAATAATATGCGTATATTGTGTAGTATTGGCACGAGTGCTCCACTCACTTTTCTTGTCTTTAGTACTATAATTATGTTTTTTATATATTTCTGCAGCCCTGAAATTTGACATCCTATACTGCGCCTGCTAGAAAATCCGTCATTGGACTAGAGAGACAGCAATTTAGATTCTATGATTAGTAGAGCCCTGACAATGTATTATTGTTTACAGTGCCAAATTTAGACCTGACTGTGTGTGTGTGCATATGTATGACAATAAGTGGCGCATTTACCTTACTAAAATAAAAATTATAAGCATATCACTTTACATAGTAAATAACGAGAATGTTTTTAGAACTTAAGGCTTGTTCTAACTAAAGTTTTATTATGAATAAGTTATTTTACTTAATCAGCCTAAAATATTTTTAACATACATAATACATACATACTGTCATACATCTTTGAATATTGTTGAATAACATGTGTAGTTTTACGAATTAGAGTTAATGCAAATTTATTTGTTACAGATTGAAAGTTTGTTGATGCAGGAATTGGAAGTAGAAGCTTAAAATGACAAAAAAATGATTTAGACGAACAATGTATAATCGAAAAACATTTATTTATGAATATAAAGTTACAATTTGTTTGAGAATAATCAAATAAATTCATATAATAAGACAATGTTTTATTGACATATTTAAAAACTCTTCATTTAAATAATCAAACAATAAATAATCTAAATATTACATTTAATCCTATTGGTTGAAACTAGCAAACAAAATTTTAGAATCCTTCTGAAAATCGAAAAGACAGGCTTATTTGCCAGTCTATTCCAGATTACAGTTTAAAAAATCTAAATGACACATAAGCATACTGAAGTGCAAACTTTCTCCCTATCAGTAATACATGTTTATATTATTTCTTACTACATAAGAACCCTTCTGAAAATCGAATAGACAGACCAACAAATATCTTTCAGGTTATTGAATTAAACAAATCTAAATGATACATAAGTATACTAAAGTACAAGCTTAGTAATAAATGTTATTTTATCTCCTACTATAACTTTTTTTTTTGTATTTTTATTACTCTTAAAGCATATTCATAGTTTATAGGTAAACAATTTCTACAATATTATTTAAGTTGATGTTGATGAGTTAATAGTTCATTTTGATGAGTTTTTTATTAAAACTGTTAAATTTAATATTTCACGATTATTTTAATGGTATGCAATGATTTAATTTTTTAGTTTAACACCCATATTTACAAACATATTTTTTTTATGTGATAGACTCGTAGTGTCAATTGTGCACAGCTTTTAATTCACAAATGTGCAAAATTGAATGTCACTTCAAAGTCTTCCAATGCCACTATATATTGCGTAATATCCACTCCAGTCATCACTTTATCTATGACCTTTAATGAATGCAAAGCATTGTCCATCACTCAAGCGTTGTTTATAAATTGAATTTCTGACCCTATACATGCAGTTTGTGAATATGGGCATATGGTATTTTATAATAAAAGTAACGACAAATTAAATATCAGGAGCTTGTTTGACAATTAGTGTCAGGACTGTTTAAACAATTCATATGTATTCCATTCTAGTTGAGCATGGTATGTCTGTCATAAATGTTGCGTCGCTGTTCCCTGACTTGACGCTTCCACTTATCTTGTTGATGAGTGACACGGTTCAGAACGTTCCCGCGTGCCCCCATCTGTTGTGATGATCCACTGATTGTACTTTCGTCCTGAAACAACATTAATAATTTATATGTTGTTTATGCAAACATCTATTCAATTACATTTGATATTATTATTAAGTTTTAAGGGCATCGTCTTCTTAATAAATATAAATGAATGTTTGTCCTCTAAGTGTTACATAACCATCGGATTCTGATGAAATTTTGTAGTAGTTATTCGGCGCAAGTAATTTTTCTTTGGATGTTCGTCCTTAAATATAAAAGTTGAGTAGATCCTTTATCTACCAGTTCGAAGCCACAACAGGTCTATATAGCTGGCCATGTTGGTACTCAAAATAGCAATAATCAAATGTCGAGTTGAATAATATTACAAAGATCTTGTTTCTTTAAATGTTTCAATGGATAAATAAAACTAAAACTTACATCCTCATTAGTGTGCTCTTGGTAGGAAGCCTTAGCTCTTTTGTTGATAAGTGGATCAAGGCATATTAGAAAGCCCATGTAGGCTACCAGAAGCATGATGACCCATATCACAATGATAACGACAACCTGAATAATTCGAAGGCCTAATGTTATTATATTTAATACATAAAAAAATATTAAAATATGCTTAATTGTATAATGAAAAAATAAAATAAGAAGTCTTATTACTAAGAAAGCAATATCTTCAAGACAAATTAAAGATATGATGTTGACAAAGCTGTAGAGCTCTAAGGTAATTGGTATATGTTTTAGAATATATTTTACTTATCAATATTATGTAATAATGATATATTTTTTTACATTACATAGAATTCAACCAAAATGGTTGTTATAATACCAAGATTGCTTCAATAAGTTCATCGATTACTCAAACATAACAGCAAAAGCTTTTCTTGGAGCTAGGCCCAGCCTAAGCTTGATAATAATTGTCAGCTTAAGTACAATGAGCTCAAAGAGAATGAGGTATATTGGCATTAGTGCTCAATTGATAAAATAATATATTTTTTTTAAAACTTAGTCTACTTTGATTATTGTGGTATTCCTGTTTTCATATTTGCATTCACAACGGGGACAAAATTCCTGTTCTCGTCCTTTGATCAATTCACCAACACGTGGCAGGATCACTCCATCGCAGTTGCTGTAATAATTGATAGTTACTTTTAAATTATAGTTGTATCTTAAGCAAATGCAATTAAACATTTTAGTTTTTTTATATTAATAGGTATTTAATTAATTAATTGTACTACATTTATAATAATCATAACATTGTTTTTTTATGACATTCATAAATAAAACTTATTAACACATATACACAACATTCACAATGTCAGTGACACAGTTTATCTACTGATTGAGAATGTGATAGGGTCTTTTATACTAACCACTTATTTGGTGGTACGTTGCCAATGTACAGTTTCCGGTCTGAGCCCACTGTGTTATTAAGGACAGCAGCTGGACTTGGGCATACACATTTGCATCTTTTATCTTCATATGACCCCTGTTATTGTTACACAGTATTTATATAAGACATTCGGCTTTTGAGACAAATAAATTGACAGTAAATTTAATGTTAATGATATTTGAAAATAAATAGTTTAAGTAAAGACAAAACTAATTATTTCAATTAATTATTATTATATTTTTATTAGAAATTATTATTTCATAGAGATTTCATTTTTCAAATATGGACTATTTAGTTCAAGAATAAAGTCTTTGAAAAAAGAATGAACAAATTATATATAAGTATTCATTGAAACATTGACTAGCAACATAGTCTATTTATTAGTAAATATTTAAAAAAAAGCGAAGTTGCTAATTATGGTAATATTTTATTATCTGACAGTCTTTACAAGTCTAATTACCTACTAAGTAATGTCTCTTGTCAATTAGTAATGAAAGCACCATTTATTTTATCAATAATTAATTGTGGATAACTTAAGTTTCCCACTCTTTGTTAATTCGATATGGGTTGATTGGAGCTGCTATAATTTAGAACGATGAAATTGAATTTGGAATTAGAAATTTAGAAATTGAAACAATTAATTTTATGAAAGTAAAATTTCATTCTACAATATGTGGGAAAAAATAAAAGTATAAAGTTAAAAGTTTAAACCCCATTTCTTTCTTATGTACAGTTTGATTAACACTCACCGATACCAAGGTGAAACATGTAATTATTAATACAGCTGTTATCAATTTAATTGTCATTTTGATACTATTTAATGTGAAAAAGAGAAATTAACAATGTCCTCGCACAAAAAACACGAAACTATATTTAATATTGCATCGCAATTACGACCAACATTCTATATTCTTGTACTATCACCGTACTGTACTATTTAATATTTATTACGCACACTGCACAGAGTACATCAACACTACTTTTACTCCTATAGTAATACTTGTTTATGTTTCTACTAAAATTCGTACCAAAGAGTATACAACGCGGGAAAGAAACTTTTTCTATCTGAAACTTATATCACGGTCGTATACACAGGTCTTGCAACTGAGTCCAATTTCAGTGGTGAGAGATAGGTGCGATTGTGTTACAACTGCTAATTCGCAATACCATCCGCTGTACGTACTACGTCGCTGCTATCGAAGCTGATATTTTTCTCTCCCAAGTATTGTGTTATATAATCATTGTAATATCGTTTTGTTTTGCGGATTTTTTGTTATTTTTGTTTTGTTATTTAACTGTTTTGTTTGGATTTGAAAAGTGTTCGGGATAATTATTACGCGAATTGTCATGCCTCTGGCGGCCGTAAATTGAACTTTACAGCGTCATTATGTCAACGTACCCCATACTGGAGTTGCAAGACCTGTGTATACGACCGTGACTTGTATAGACCAATAAAGCCACAGAGTATATACGACCATGATATAAACACTACCACGGGTGTATACGACCGTGAATACTACTAATGATAAAATTATTAGGTACCTAATACCTATACATCTAAAAAACGCGTGCGTCTCAGGACGCTCGACATAAGTGATAATATTTATTATTAATTATAATATATTAAATATAATTTAAATTAGTACTTGAGAGTTGCTAAATTATTATAAGTACTATCTGTATACGCTAGATGGCGTTAGGTTGGTAGTTCTCAGGTAAAGCAGTCCACGTCGGTAATAGTGGCACCGTAACGCGTTACTTTCCGTAGCGGTTTACCCTCCCATAAGAAGTTATCACTTCAAAAAGCAGATAATTATTATGTTACTAGCGCGCACAAATTGAAGACTCAAATACGTCCAACTGTGAACGTTTTATTATTGAATTCTAATACCAGTCTAATACTGTAGGAGGATACATGTAGGTTTCCTCCTACAGCATTAGAATGGTATTAGATTAGTAGTGAATTTATCATATCGTTTGATTTGAATAGTAAATCATTTAGTAAACCAACCAGAATAAAAGATAAAACAGATACCTACATCGATAATCTCTTTAGTCAATGCGATGTAACTGACAAATTAATAGTTAATAACCTAAGCTCAGACCGCAATGCCAAAAATTTACGATAATAAGGATTTTAAGATGGGCAAATTATATACAGCTTGTAACAAAATTCGTGTCCGACCCGTGAAGTGGTTATTAGGTACCGTGTGTCGGTTCTATTTATGTAATAATTTTTAAAATACTAAGCAAAAACTTGGCCCGGTTTTTTTTTTAAAATTAAATGACGAAAATTACATGGCAACACAGGTGCGGGCAATAGCGCTCGATAGCTCTTACCACGGTCGCATACACAGGTCTTGCAACTTCAGTATGGGGTACGTTGACATAATGACGCTGTTAAGTTCAATTTACGGCCGCCAGAGGCATGATAATTCGCATAATAATTATCCCGAACACTTTTTCAAATCCAAACAAAACAGTTAAATAACAACACAAAAATAACAAAAAAATCCGCAGAACTCAACAAAACGATATAACAATGATTAAATAGCACAATACTTGGGAGATAAAAAATTTCAGCTTCGATAGCAGCGACGTAGTACGTACAGCGGATGGTATTGCGAATTAGCAGTTGTAACACACTCGCACCTCATCTCTCACCACTGAAATTGGACTCAGTTGCAAGACCTGTGTATACGACCGTGGGGTAGCTAAGACACGAGGTCATGACCTCAGTAGTCCATGTTTTTACTACCAACAGTGTCGTTAAACACAATTAATATATTTTTTTAAGTAATTTTTTTTTTAGTATTTTAAAAATTATTACATAAATAGAACCGACACACGATACCTAATTACCACTTCACCGGTCGGACACGATTTTTTTTACACGTGTATATTTTGGATTATGTTAGGCAAAATTCAAAAATTATTAAGTTGTTTTGGTTTATGCAAAAGAATTGCATATTTCAATTATAATCTTAAATTCAAAATAATTTTGATACACAATAAAATTTGCAGTGTAACTTTCAATATCTTGCCAGACGATATTCTAAAAATGTTTAAATCCCTACATAACTTTTTTTTTTATAAATTGCTTGCATGTGAAAATTGGTAGTATTATTAAGTCCACCAAACTATTAGGAGTAATATCCGTCTATGCATGAGTTGCCGGTAAGCAGACTTCAATTAGTTAGTAAAATAATGTTTAAATTTTTGGATTGTGCAACAATACAATCCAAAAATTTTATAAGGTAATAAGTGGAATTTCATGTGCTTAATTTGTGATTATAATTCATCTCGTGCTTGACGGTGAAGGAAAACATCGTGAGGAAAACTCCATGTGTCAAATTTCACTGAAATTCTGTCACTTCTATATTCTACAGGTGCAGCGTGGTGGAATAAGCTCCAAACTTACTCCTCAAAAAAGAGGAGAAGAGGGCTTAGCTCAGCAGTGGGACATTCACAGGCTGTTACTTACTACTAAGTGGCAATAAAGATCAAATTTTGGGCAAAAATTAAAAAATACGCTAAATTATTTATATTCTTCAATTCCCATAAATTGACTGCTTTGAAACAATTCCAATTGTTCCACGTAATGTTAAATTTTCAACACACATCTAGACGGCTCCGCGTATGTTTATGCGTCTCCTCGTATTTAAATATTTCGTAATATTTTTAGGCTACCGTTTCAAGTTGTATTGTGTAAAAGGTAATATATATCTACGAAAAACATTTAAAATGAATATGTTATTTATTTAAGGTATAGGAAGGTGTAAACAGGGTCAGTTGTTTAAATAGAAAAAAGCAAAGCCTACTTCTTTGTAATATTAGCAAGGAGAAAAGGCGTGACATAAATTTTGTGGATTTTCATTTACGATATGCAATATTTAATTAAAATATAATAGACATAAATCTCTCATGACGTAATCAACAATCGATTGTGATTGAAATAATATTTGTTTATTTTATTTCATATATTTCGTGACACAGTTTTTTTAAAATACAATAATTTTAATTTCTCTCCTTTTATTTATGATACATATTAAAAACTTTGCAGCAAGCTAACATGTTCCACATTAACGAAAAGAAATATGCACTCCTTTCCAGCAAATAAACTAAAGAAAATCTACAAATACTAATTTCACTTACCTAATTTTATCGTCTATATTTGATTTAATCGAAACATTATATTATATTATGACTCGTATTATATCTATGTAAGTTTAATTGTGGCCGGAACTGTGTCAAATCGGAGTAATACAACTAGTTGCAAGACAAGTCTTACGGAATGAAATTATTTGAGTGTACAATTTGTGCATACAATCAGCATTCGCGTCAGAAAACCTGCAGATTGACAGTGCGCTTCAAATTTGTCAGATGTAATCTGATAAATAATAAAAGCTACAAATATGGTTATACTATTTCCAATGATTTATTCCTTGGATATTCAAGTAAGGTTTTTTTATCGTTGCGGTCGGTTCAAAATAATAAAGATCTGTGTTTAAAATCAATTCGATTTATATTTAACAATAAAATCCGTCTACTTTTTCACAAGGAACTATACTTATTAAAATGGAAATAATTATTAAAAGAATTAATTTTAATGTAAGAATATTTTTTCGATGCAATGTACTACTACTGATGTTGGTTTGTTTTTAAAGATGAACTTTTTATCCATCATATCTATTATGGATAAAAAAAGTCCATATTTTAAAAAAAAACGTGTCCGTCTCGGAACGCTCGACAGAAGTGATAATATTTATTATATATTAAATAAAATTTAAATTAGTACTTGAGAGTTGCTAAATTATTATAAGTACTATCTGTATACGCTAGATGGCGTTAGGTTGGTAACTCTCAGGTAAAGCTGTCCGCGTCGATAATAGTGGCACCGTAACGCGTTACGTTACGAAGCGGTTTACCCTTCCATAAGAAGTTACCACTTCAAAAATCGTAAAATAGTGTTCGTAATAAAAGTCGAAGGTAATTTAGTTTTTTGTAGTAAGTATTAATTTTCTCATATTATAAGGAATTTATATAGTTTTTAATTAATAAAAAAATTGCCATCAGAACAAATTAACACTTTAACTGTTTCATACAAAAAAAAATTTAATGAAATGTTATTTCTTATGCATGATTTTTTAATCGACTTTTTATAATAGTTAAAATTATTCCGAAACCGAAAGCAGATTCTACCGAGAAGAACCCCCAAGAAACTAAGCACTACTTTCCAACAAATAAACTATTTAAGGACAATACAATTATGTTTTATCTGTATGAAAATCTACGAATATTAATTTCACTTCTTTTTATCATCTATATTTAATTTAATCGAATAATATATATATATATCATACTTTGAAGCTACAATTAATAAAGTTTCACAATAGTATTGTCACATGAAAATTTTAAGTGACCATAGTTTGTTTAGTCGAACAATTATATTATCAGACGATATGTTTTTTTACAACTCATTAGTTTGATGGTACAGACACGTTCTTTATATACAATTTGAGTTCAACGTCTTGCATAATGACTGCACTTGACTTCTTTGAAATGTTTTCAGGAAGCCTTGTTACTTATCGTTCTCCTTCTTATTATTATTATTTTTACTACATATATATATTTTAACATCGTAGTAATATTGCGAAAAGTTTTAATAGGTCGCTTTGAAATGAATATAATTTTTATTGTTTCATTATTCATTTACATATATCTATAATACTCACTAAATCATATTATAAGTCAAATTGACTAAATTATATCAAAACAGCCTTAAGAAAACCCAGTATATCGAACAGTAATAAAACTTTTCTGTAAGTCCGTTTACAGGTTCCACTTATTTACTATTTATGTATTGTAAACACTATACAAAGGAAGTGGTCACATAGGAACGGAGCACTGCTATTCAAACTTGGGTTCGTGCTCGGAAATATGACAATGTTTCGGTCTACACCAATGTGAACATACCTTTAGGAAAATGTCGGACCCTTAAAATGTAGCACACAATTTATTAGTGCCTAAATGTAATTAATGTTGGAATATTTTTATATGATTAAACGATTATTTATTGTTAATACATACTTAATAATATTTTAATTCACACAATATGTTGTCATTTTGTATTTGTTTTAATCTCGTGCTGTGGATGACAAATTGTTTTTATTATATTTTCATATTATATATTTAGCATCCAGAAGTGAAAACTGATTTTGTCTATTCAAAAATAGGACACCAAATAATATAAATTGATGCAAATTACTCGCTCAATTACTCTTTAGATCCAAATACCACATTTGAATACATCACAAATAACAAGTCCCGCCAATAATGAATAATTACTTTACCTTTGTGTGCACTAACAAGATGACGGTGGGCTAAAATTAGCGCGCTTCTTTTTTGGTTTTTTAACAACGCATTATTACAACATTATTGTATGGACCATGTTGTCTCCTAACTATATATAATATTATTTAGTTAACAATTTGTTTTGCCATATTAAGATATCCCATAATCTTATATTTCGTAATACGCTTTGACATATTATATCATCATAATATCAATCAAGGCCTTGTCATTTGTTTATTAGATACCTATTGAATCTATTTGAGAGTTCCTCTCTAACATTTTTACACTTATGTTATTTTAAAATTATATGATTTTACATATTTTACAATATATAGCCATATTCTATTCAAAGTTAAAAATTATAAAACATATTTTCTTCAAGACGTGAAATGACATTAAGTATTTTATTATTTTTTAAATTTTCTTTCGTGAAGCGCCATCTTAGTGCTTTCACAACCGTTATTGTTCCCAGCGGGGCGGGCGCGCGAAATTCAGCGCAAAGACTACCTACCTACACCTCCAAAGTTTATTGCGCACAAATTGTATGCATTATTTATTTAATTTAAAAGCGAAGAAACCCGAGCGCGATCATACGGCGCTGCGCCGAAATGAGAACGCGAAGGAGTGCAAAGTATAAATAAGTCCAGAGAATAAAAGTAATATTATGAAAGCATGTATCGTTTGACTAAAAACCCCTTCATTATTTATTTAAAGTTCTTGTGTTATGTGTATTATTATTATGAGTATATTTAGATTTATTTTTATATTAATTAAACTTTTTAATAACATAACTAAACAGTTGAGATACCTTCACAAAAAATAATAATATTTTAAGGACTGTTATTAGGTTGTTTCTCATGTCACGTATTAAAACTGAATAGTAGAGAGCATTTACAATATGTTGTTTTAATGAGCTATATACGTGCTTTAGTTGAATTTGTATTATACTCCACATGAATGTACTTAAGTCGTAAAAACGTACGTAACGCCGCCGGCGAAAAGAAACTTCTAGACGTATTTATTGCACTTTACTTGCAAACTTTCGACTTAAATTTTATTTCTCGCCTTTCTATCTATTATAACTTAATACGTTAACAAAATAAAAATGATAAAAAACGTTTTTAAATCGTTCAGCTATGAAATAGATTTAAAAAATCTTTGAAACAAGAAAATAAAAAGTACTTTATTTGGGTTTATTGTATAATGTGCTTAACTTGTGTTTTTTAATTTTGAGGTAAGCGTATGTGTGTATCAAATATGTGATTGTTATTTTATGTATAGGGTTTTCCATTAAGGGCGCTTGATCGTGCAGAACTTCCATCGTAGCGTGTGCTGTGTGGCACGTAGCGCCGTCCTGTTGAAACCACATGTTGTCCAGATCCATATTCTCGATTTCAGGCCAAAAGAAGTTGGTTATCATCGACCGGTATCGCTCACCATTGACGGTGACGGCCACACCATTATCGTTTTCGAAAAAATACGGACCAATCACGCCTCCGGCCCAAAATCCGCACCAAACAGTCACTTTCTGCGGGTGCATTGCCACTTGGTGAACCTCGTGTGGATTGGTCTCGTCCCAAATACGGCAATTTTCCTTGTTGACATAGCCATTCATCCAAAAATGCGCCTCGTCGCTGAAGATGATTTTTTTGCCAAAATCGGCGTCAACTTCCAACTGCTCTAATGCCCAGTCAGCGAACACACGGCGCTGTCTATGGTCATTAACCTTGAGCTCTTGGGTCAGCTGGATCTTGTACGGGTGCAGGCTCAAGTCACAACACAAAATTCGCCAAGTTGTCGTCTGCGAAAGGCCGAGTTCCTGTGCGCGACGCGGAATTGACTGCCGCGGGTCACGGCCGCGGGAACGTTGCTCGAACTGAAGACCCATTTTCATAAAACAATTTTATGATTTGCACGTGCTGCTCGACACTGTAACCTGCCATGGTGGTTTGGGAGGACGGAATGAATATAACACACTGCATTTGACAGCTGTCACTCAAACAACATGGCCGCAATCAGCTGTCAAAGTTCAAGTGTCCCTATTGGAAAACCCCATATTTCGAATAAACTTTGTATTAGGTCCTTACATATGAAATTAGCATTTTGTCGTGTCGTGGTTAAGAATTCCAAATTCAAATTTATAAATTCATTTAGCTGGTACATTTGAGTTTTGAAAATTCATCATGTTGTTGATCATTCATTTGTTGTTTCCTCATTATTATTTTCTATGGCGTCGCTTTAAGTGATAAAACTGTATTAATCCACTTGAAGCAAATCGGGAAAGTAAAAAAACTTGAACGATGGGTACCTCATGAAAATGATAAAAAGTGGATACTGTACGATAATCGGTAGCGCTCGTCGCAATGTCTGAACCCTGGAGACCCAGCCAAATCCTGCCCTAAACGAAAATTGACTCAGAAAAAGTTACTTGTGAGTGTTTGGTGGACGAGCGCGGATGTCGTTCACTACAGTTTTCTAAAATCTGGTCAAATGATTACGGCAGATATCTATTGTCAGTAACTGCAAACTATGAAGGAAGAACTAGCTGCAAAACAACCCAGATTGGTCAATCGCTCTAGGCCACTGCTGCTTCACGACAACGCAGGACCACACACTGCACAACAAACAACCACTAAGTTAGATGAGCTATAATTGGAATGTCTGCGACATCCACCGTACTCGCTGGATCTTGCTCCAACAGATTACCATTTTTTCCGGAATTTGGACAACTTCTTACAAGGAAAAAATTCAACTCCGATGCGGCAGTTCAAACCGCCTTCAAAGAGTTTATTGATTCTCGCCCCCATGGTTTTTTTAGTAAAGGGACCAATGACATACCTATGAGATGGCAAAAGTGCATAGATAACAACGGTGCATACTTTGATTAATTAAATATATATATAAATATATATATTTAACAAAAAAAAAATGACTTTATATTCCTCCCGTCCAAAACACCAATTTCATATGTACGGACCTAATATTTAGATATAAGTAGGTACATAAATAAAATAAAATAAAATTAGATGTTTTGGGTGTAAAACAGTGTATATTACGTATATTTATTTTAAATATTATGGTTATTAAAATAGTATATACAATTGTTAGTCGCTTCTTACTTATAATAAATAAGTATAAATATATCAGCTATTTTGTACCAAAGGCTTAAAAATTTATCTCCTTTACGTGTAATGTAATTGTATATCTATGTATTTTATGAATAATAAATATAAATAATAATAAAATTGGTTTGAGTTTTAATTTTATCGTTAAACATAATATGACCTAAATTGCTGCGCGGTTTAGAGATTCAAATTAGGATAATTTTAGCTGTCAATTGCACATCATTTAAAACCGGTGATATCTTCTAAGTTATTCATTAGAATAATATAGTGTAAAAGACAACTTCAATCTATATTGAATGTTAACCTTAATAACTTATAACTAAGGATTAATGAAGTAAATGGCCTCGTCAATAACCTGTAGATTTTACTAATTTGTAATAGATATAAATTTAGTAATTGTGTGTACCATCTAAGAGTTTTATTAAGCTTATGTTAATGCTACTTGTGATTTTCTTAGAACGGTAGTAGCATTTACAGTCTTTGCCCAAAAATCTGATATTCATTTCTGAAACAAAACTTCTCTGATAGCTTAGCTTTGCCCAAATAAGATTTTTTATTGTTTTCTATTATCAATGTCAATAATTGCTAGGCCTAGAGAAGAATTGATTAATTCATGAATGTAAAACTCGTCGATGTCAACAGAAGTGAATAAATTTAGTCAATTAAGATAAATTACTGTCCGATTAAGCTAAAAAGTATCTAGTTTTTGGTAAAAATCCATAAAACCTTCAATTTTACAAGTCCATGTGATACAAAATATTCAAATCAACTTCTAACTACTTATTTTTTCCTCTAAGTAGTGATTTGATAACTTAGATGTAGCTTTTATAAGACTAGTAAAAATATATCATAGTCATATCCTAACGAATATTATAAATGCGAAAGTGAGTTTATTTGTTTGTTAGGCTATCACGCCCAAGCCATTAAATCGATTTTAAAAATTCTTTCACCAATGGAAAGCTATATTATTATCAGCGAGTAACACAGGCTACATTTTGTCCCCGTATTCCCAGGGGAATGGGAACGTGGGTGGAACCGCGGGCAAAACCTTAGTATAATAATAAAGCTCCCGCCTACAGTCAACAGGGTATGTCAAGGCAGGTATTGTCTACAATTGGGAGCCCACCCTGGGATCTAGAAGCTGAAGTACTGTCATCGGGTTACTGGAGAGTTTTTGAAGCAAAAAGGACAACGGGTCATCCGCCTCCAGAGCAAATAAGACGCTGGAGAGATTCCGCCCAAGAAACGTTTCTTAAAAAGTGGAGAGAACGATTCGAGATGCCTATGTATGGTCTTATGACTATTACGGCGATAAGGCCCATACTTCAGCAGTAGGTCTCAAGGAAGTGGGGAGCACTCACTATTCATCTTGTACAGATCTTTATGGGACACGGATGTTTTAGAAGGTATCTGTGCAGGGTGGCTCGTAAAGAGCCCACGCAAGTGTGTCACGAATGTGGCCATAATGTGGCCACAGTCATATACATAGATAATGTGGTCCAGCATGGGCGGAATTACGAAAACGGCTTATCGCTGCGATCGGACGACACCTTTCGCTACCAGCCGCTGCGAAGGCTATGGTAAAGCACAAGACTTCCTGGACGGCGATGGTTGCGTACAGCGAGCTTGTCATGTTTTTAAAGGATGAAGCGGAACGCACAAGAGAGGAAGATGTCCTTGTTGAGATTTAGCTCTATCGAAAATGGATAAAATAATAATATTTTATTTAGATTTAGAAATATATATGTCCAGAATTCATGTATGTATCCATTTTTAATTGGTTTTGATAAAATATAATAAGAAGCTTTTTCGTCATAACTATTCAATCATTAACCATGACATTTTGATTTCACGTTGTCAGAAAATGTTATAGGATACCTAAACCTGTCCCAATCCTCAAACACGGCTGAAGGCGTGATCTGAGCGTATTTTACGAGGGCTTTTCGATGTTATTGCGAGAGGTTACATACAAAACATGACATAGGTGAGTATATAGCGAGGTAGGAGGTATTTAATGAAAAAGTAAAAACAACGGTGCCATTCTATAAGAATTAACTTCATATCTCACTCGTGAAATGTTCGAAACCGATTCGATTAATGCGCGATCGTTCAAATGTTATAATTATCATATAAATTCCTAAAAATTTTCATTATAAATATCAATAGTATTTAAAATATAAACTTAACAAACATATTAAGATATATTACTTGGTGTAGCGAGTTCATAATATATGTATTAGCATCAATATTAGTTTCGTCTTGGCATAACTTCAATGGCAGTAAATCTGTGTTATTCGTATACTCACATTCTATTCGCGAGCTCAATCCACATATTATATTTTCTATTCAAAACAAAACAACGACATTTTATATAGTTCAGAAGCTTAATAGAAAGCTAAATCTATTTGTTATTAATAGTATAGATGTGAGAGTAACTCTTGCTTGTCTCATGGCAACTGCCTTGTTGGTTTATTGGTTAGCTCATAACGCTGCAGGTCTCGACGTACTGAATTCAATCCCTGGTCTTAATATTTGTTTTTTTTTTTCTGTCATGAATACCTTAGTAGCTGCCATGAGTTTATGAATTTACCAGAGTTTTTAATTTCGTGCCTCAAAAGCAAGCGAAGCCGTTGATGTTTATCCAGCACCTGATCTCTTTCTGTTTGTATCGGATTGCCATTCCGTCTGTTATTCTCATAACTCAGAGTTCATTTGTATTTGCGCACACATATGTGTTCGATATCCTGTGCTGTTGGCCGGTCTCCCTTGAGAATGGGCAGTGAAATCAGTGACTAAAACACTGAACCACTAAAACGTAGTGAAATTTCACATTTAAAGGAGGTTGGTAGAGACACAAAATACGTGGTATACTTAAAAAAAATTGACGTGAATGAAGTCGCGGCGAATAATTAGTTAATTACACTTTTGAAAACAAGACATTATAATGCGATTATATTCATTAGTGAGCTGGTCGCATTAAACTTATCTTTAATATTTTGATTTAAATGATAAAATAATCACATATTACTTCATGTACTCTTTCGTGTTAGGTCTAACTTTTCTTTTAATTTTTCCCATTTTTTACTTCTTCTCGAATTTACTGGAAGAAATTTCTTATATAAATAATCTATATCTAGCTTTATACTCTTTTTCTCTTGTTAACTATCATTGTTTTTTATAGCTGCAACAAAATATGTGTTTTAAGTTATTGAGAGAAGTTATTGTATATTAAAAAAATACGACCGGTGCCAATAGTCTTACAAAACTAATTATTAGCGCCTAAAAAAACAATTGCTAAATAAAAAAAAATCAGAGTAGAATATAAATCTATAAATCAAGATAATGGATTATGAGTATGTGCGTAATTTACTTTGGTCTAAAGTCAAACTGATCTTTAATTATTCGCACTATCTGTATTTGTATGTTTATTAAATCAAAATAAGGTTTTAAAAATATGTTTGCATTAAGATATTATGATTTTCAAAATTCGAAAACATTGTAAACAAAAAAATATCCCTCTAAGCTACATAAGTTATTTGGCATTCTTCAAAGTTTACGCACTCCGACCACGTCCGCGAACGCGATGGCCAGATGACAAAATGTCGTATAAAATACAACGAGTACGGCGAACGCTTTGCATGTTTCATGCACTATGCGAAATATGTGTTTAGGAGTATTATATACAAGAATACGAACGTGACAGAAGCCAAATGTTTTTATACGATTTTAAAATTACCGATGAAAATGTGTTTGTATCATATAAAAATATTTATGTAAGATTATTCTGGAATTACGAAATGGGACATATGGATGTCGAAAATGTTTTACCAAATATATATATTTCTATTTTTTTTAGGTTTTGTGTTTGTTTTTTAATAGAAAAATTATAAATTGTTTCGTTCATTGAACTATTTCCGTCACTTTTTGCAGATTACGTTCAAGTATGCATACACCTTATATAATACAATATATTACATATATTGTAATAATTTAGTCAATTAATTAAAGTATCACCTCGTTTGGCCGTTTGCACCTACTGGTGAGACGAGGGCTGGTGCAGTTGTTATCCAGAGGATCAAAATTGCGATTCAACAGGGACTGAATAAATAATTATTTAGTAAATAAAAATAATTTAATACTAAAGAAGTGTCTACAGTAAGTCAAGAAAAATTCAGCGAGAATTTAAGGTTTCTTTATGATGTTTTGCTTTACAGAATAGTACGAAATTAATTGTAATAAATTAAGTACCGGTAAATACAGTACATAGTGTTCTTCGTATTTGATCTTCACTCGTCATATTTATTGGACAACTTTTCAAAAATCCTCAGACTAAGAGTATAAGATAGTAAACATTTCCTTTCCAATTGGTAACAATTCTCAGCGACAGAATAAATTGATTTGTTGTCCAGAGTATCGAAATTCTGAATGTTTTCTAATTGGCATAACTCCTCGTGATTATGATTTGTAATAATTAGTAATTTCATAAATATTGTCTTAAAATTAATAAAATCAAAAACAAAATTTGGAATACCGCAAACCATTTCTCAACTCAGCTCATAAAATTGACAATGAAAATAATGTTAGGTCTATTAATTCCCTCGACAACCTATTAACAAGGGGTAGAACTCGTATTAAAATGATAAATGATTCTAATCATCATTTCTTTTAACCAGCATATAATGATCCATTGGAACCTAAGTGAAGTGGTTCACAAAAGGTCTCACATCACTGGTTGGTTTTACCCTAAGGTTGTCGCTTCATGCGTTAACTTTTACAAATTACTGTGGCAATAAGAGTTGAGTCGTACAACTCAGTTTTGTCTGGCGGAGGCTGGTAAGATGAATTGTTCTTGTGACCCTTTTGTTAAATATAATCCTTATTTATAACAAGTTGTGGTAATGAGACATTTTGAGAATAACAAACAATAATCTCACATAGTAGAAAATACAAAGAAAAAAATAATGGTTAACTACGTTTATATACATGACTTATCTATGTCAACAAAGTTAACAAAATTTTAAATTAATAAGATCATTTTTAAGACTTCTTCAGTTCAGCAATCAGTTTATATTATGTTTTATCAACTAATTAATCCACTATCAATACACTTACGTAATGTTTTTATCTGAATTCGATCTTTTTAAAGAAAGTTCGTGAACTTACTCTTGTGTAATTCCTTAACTGATAACTTAATGATCTGGGCTAATTAAATTTGTCCGATAATAACAGTGTGTTATCGGATTTGCATTATAACTTATATTACTTATTGTCTTATAATACCTTTGTACATTGGATGGTCAGACAATTGAGATGTATTTGTTAGGCGTTTACATGATTTTTATTCGTATTTGTATTTATTTGTATTTTTATCAAGAACTAGGCTCAATCTTATAACAATAGTTGAATCAAATTTCGATATTATTGTAATTAAATAAAAAATTGTATGGTAAAATAAAAAAAAATATTACATAGAATTATGTAATATTTTTATTATTTTACAAAACTTAAATAAATTGCTAGCTTCAAGATTACAGAGATGTAAAACGAGGTTGACATTAAAAGTTATCCACACCGTCATTCTCTTAACAAACGCTAATAAAGGCAACCGCTAAAAACGGAAATTCAAAAGTTGCTCTCCCGAAAGGGTTACCATTATTAAAATTAAAATTAGATTACGTTTTTCGGTTAATGCTGTTGTTTTGCGAGGTAATTATCTTGGAGGGAGTGAGGTGGGTGATTAACATCGTACGATCTAATTCGATAGCTACTGTAATATTTACAAGTATCTCGGTGAAGCAGTTTTTGGTACGTTTTTGATTGCAGTTTAGTCCCGATGATAATTACTTTTGGGAAAGGGTTGCGCGAACAACCTGTATACAGTTGGTCATTTTGGTCATGACATTTTAAACTTTGATTTAATAGCCATGAATTTTAAGCATTTCGGTTCTCGTTAGACGCTTAAACCATATAAATATATTCTAAATATCAAAATATGTCTGTGGCTCTATTCAATTTGTAATAATAATTGATGATTCTAAAACAGATAAAGCGTTAAGTCTGTCAAGAAATATAAAAAAATTGTATAGCTTAATATTGCTTTTGGTGTCACGTACACTGTGAAAATAACATACGACAATCGCTGTATAATTTTAGATAAATGATCATAGAGGCCGATCATTTCTTTAATTTTCAACCCTTTTCTTCGTGCAGCGACTACATTACAAATATTTTTTTAATTTTATCAGTATTACATTAATATATATGTGTAAAATTTACTCTATTTAAAAAAATACTTTAACAGTAAATTATATTTAGATTAAATTTGGAAAAAAGTAGTTAATTATAATATAAAAAAGTCTAAGCATAAAATACATTTATTTTATTTCAATAGAGAATTGAAATAAACTTCAGTTATTAACTGAGACATTTGATTTTATGCATTACATAAAGCCAGACCTAGTTTCGTAATTAACATTGCAAACACAAGCATCCTGTAGGCAATACGCCTCGGCCGTTACTGTTATTGTGATTATGTACGGGGGAAGTTAACTGGGTACGCTATGACAGTGTATCACGCGTATACATTAATAATGAAATTACTTACAACTTGTACATTCCTAGTGATAACTTTGCTCATGTAAACGAAACGTAAGAACATCTATTATGTAAATAAAGAAATAATTATTTTAATTAATAATTAAAATCAAGAAAGCAACTTTTTTTTTTAATTTAATTGTTTAGCTAAGGCTACAATGTGTTTCTTCCGCCGGTTCCTCGTAAGTGTAATGCTTCAATGTTTAATACAGTATTTTGATTTTGATAATCAATTTAATCAGAAATGTATAAATTTAAATAGACGTCACGTTTTTTTTATTGATTGTTATCCATCCACGCCGTAATCGTACACTCGGATTAGAGATAATAATTCAACGATTATATTTTGTGTTCGTTCATCAGGAAGAAAGTTAAACTAGGCAGAATCAGTAGAGTCCAAAAAACAGCAAATTCCTCATGTAACCTCAACAAGCTAATACTATTGTTTTGAAAAAATAATAATCTATACCTAAATGATAATGTGAAGAAACTAAGTGTAAAAAACAGTTATCTCAATATTCAATATTAGTGTTAGAGTTCAATTTCGTTATTGGAACGCTTTCCTACCTAAGATCGCCTTTAATTTAGGATTTTATCTAAAATACTTATTTTCGATATTAAACTACATATTCAAATTATTTTATTAATTGTAAAAGCTTTACACCTAATTATTGATTGTTAAAGTAAATATTTATAACTAGCTCAGATTTTAATTACCTTGCTTTGTTTACAATTTACTATGATAGGCGCCAATAGGCGATCGTTTCGTTTCCTAGGTATCATCTATTAACTTACTAATTATATAATAAATATATAATAATATATAATAATATATATTGCTAACATTCTTTATTATTAGCTTAGTTATAATTACAATTTAATTTGTTATTGTCAGATTGTACGCGATTTCTGTAAATTCAGCTTTTGCAAATGTCAACGTTTATGATCCCAGGAGATCAATTCTTTTTTCTTTAAGCAATTGTGTCCATAAGTCGAATGTTATGCACACTTGACCGATTTCGGTTCTGCGGTCATTCTATTACAGTGATTACGTGTATAATAACAATGTTGTGGTCCGACCCGGGTTTTGAACCGAACTAGACGGTCTGGATGTTTGTTCGTGCGATGTTTTTCTTTTCGCACTTTCTTTTAGTAGACGCTAATTGTATCATTCTTACAATAGTAAAATTACCACCTGATTATATAGATATTAATTGTATTATTTTAGCTGTTTTTATAGAAAATTGTATGTTTTTAAGATAAATATAAATTTTCTTGCCATCATGGTAGCTATACGATGACGATATAAATATTGTACTGTATTTTGCTATCCCTTTTGTAAAGTTAAGATTAGATAAAAAGGTGTTATATTCGTATTTTTTATTTATACTAATTATAAATGTGAAAGTATAAAAATAAGCTCTAAATATCATATCTTTTAAATTCAGTATTTGTAGTTATTAGAGATCTTAATTTAAATGCAGTGCAAAGGTAGGACCATAATGCTTACTGTAATACTAACCATTCTATTTACACCATATCAACTGTCAAATCACACAAAAGTAAATCCCGGCACTTAAGCTAGTCTTTGATGGGATAACGGTGAACTTAACGAGTAACTTGGAAAGGGGAGCCACGACTTTATATATACGGAAAGTATAAACCATAATGCATTTGGAATCTACCCAGGGCTTTTCGGATGTAGTTTTTAAAGTAAGTTAGACGACTCGTAATGTTGGACAAGTCCGTTAGTGTGTTTATTAAGTTGAGGTAGATTCACAGAAATCAGAAGTAATTAAAAATCCGTTCGACGTTATAAACACGACCTAACTTATAGCTTTGCTTACTGACTCACTGATTTCTGCCATTATTTATTTGACATTAGAAAGAAGAAGACACAGCATTGTTTAACTTATCATCCGCTAAACAATAGTTATAAGTAAGGCCGTTATACATTAAATAAATAATATTGATTTGATTTTATTGCAGCAAAATCTTTATTACAGCTGAGCAAAATCCTCCTCTATACTTGAGGAGAACGTTTGAAGCTTATTCCATCATGCTGCTTCAATATGGCTCGGTGGATACACACGTGCGGGATGTTTATACAACACGTGGAGGTTTATGTTTTCTTTCACTACGAGATGTGTATTTATGAATACGTCGTCATACATATAACGGGGCCAAACTGTCTTTCATTGTGTTTACGAATATTTTAATCAAAAATATTCGTAAACACAATGAAATTCGATTGTCAATACTAATTATTAAAAAAATATTTGACATATTTATTATATAATAAGAGTATATTTCATATAATAATAGTAATTAAAAAAAATACCATGCCCATTACAGGCTGCGACAACTTTTCTTTGAAATTTCCTAACAAAAAGTAGGCAAACAATAAATTTAAAATTATTGAATTACCGCAGAACGAGCGGAACAGACGTGGTACCCAAAGATTCCCCTCACTAGCACCATCTAATCGGCATCCTATGGTCTCTATAAAATCACATTAGGGCCTACTGTATACGCCTCGGGGCCACCAAGGGCCGCCGCAGATGTACTTGTATATTTAGATAGATTACTAGATGTACTCTCTGAATATGTACAAGTTGAAACGGAGTTACAATGTTGTGATTTAAAATGCATAGTTTCAAATATATGTATATATAATTATACTAGATTATTCTAATTGTAATATATATTTTTTTAACAAAACGTAATCATTACGTCCTCATCTATTTGTCTGTAATAAAATATTAGTTAATTAATTTATTTTGATAATAAATCAAGTCTTATTTATGTGATACATACATAGCAAATTAAATATTAATAGTAATTAATAAAGATGAAATATGCAACTTATTGCATACGAAATGTTCCTACTACACTATTTGGACAAAAATATGTTGAAAATAAAATTTAACAAACTTCAACCACAGGCAATAATAGTCATAATAAATTACTTTGATAACCTAATGAGTCATGTAATAAAAGATTATGATCCCATATAAAAAAAAACAAATGAAAGTATAGAACCATTTGTCCCTGTAGTATAAAAATCTTAAAAGTAAGTAAATTGAATAAAATTACAATTTATGTTGGAGGTCTCTTCCATATTTTTTATTCGCTGTAATCCACGTTCTGCGCACGTTTTTGTAGATTAAAAATGTAATTAATTTTTTATTGCGTACTCTATTGGCTTGTGCAAATGTTGTTTTTATTTTTGGCTCGCAAATATGCCCGGGGCTTACTCCGAGGATTAGAAAGTTTGTTCTGTCTTGAGGTTGCCGATAACAATCTTTAAGGTGGTAAAACAAAAATATATACTGTGATATGTTATATTGTTGTGTGGTATATTATAATAACGTCCTCCTGACCGATTTCGGGATTTTCAGGAGAGATTAGCCAACTGCGCAGGAGATATTACAGTACAAAAGTGTGTGCGCAAACACAGGTGCACTCACTATTCCCTAGCTCTCATAATCCGATGGGACGGCAATCCGACACGATCGGAAAGAGTTCAGGCGCAGGACCAACGGCTTTACGTGCTTTCCGAGGCACGGGAGTGTACACACTTCCAACTTCCAGACTCTGGGCTGCTACTGAGAATTTTCTGACTGTAAAACCCAATAACTATTTATTGGCCCGACCTGGGAATTGAACCCAGGACCACCGGGTCTGCGGCCTTCTATCTAGCCACTAGACCAACGAGGCAGTCAGTGTTATATTATATTATATCACAATCACTATCACGGGCACAAAAAAGACATGGTTTCTAGCACCTGTCCGACAGATATACAACAAAACAAACAAAAGGAACAAAATAGAAATATTGGTTTTTCATAATTTAAGATATAAAATACAAACGATATTATACAGAATTAGCGCGTTATTCGTTTAAACATCTGTGAACGATAATGCTTTTTAGCAGAGGAAAAACATATAAGGGAAATGATTCCGGAAAATATTTATTAAAAGTTGCCGTTAACAAATACCACAATCATTAGTCTTGGCTATGACTTCTTACGAATATGTTTTTATTTTATTTTATAATCTTTCCTTAATAAAGACATGATGTTTGTTTTTATTTCATGCTATGAATTCAAAAATAAAAAAATCTATAATCGTGTTGATACTGGTGCGAATTTTTCTCACCGTACCATATAGCCTACGTGCAAGTGAAACGAAAAGTTTTCAATTTTAATTATTGAATTCAATTGGTAATATATTACTGAATAATCGGTAATCTATTAGTTTAAGCAGTAGGTATATTTGTACAGTAATTATTTTTAGTTTTTAATTGCATATATTTAAGGCCTTAATGTAAAAAAAAACCCAGCATAATAGTTACAAATATCACCTAGAAAGAAAGGTTCCGAAAGGTTTTAAAATACTGTTATTTAATATGAATTAAAAAGGAAGGAAGTAAGGTGTAACCATAATTAAGCTTAAGTTTAACTATTACTTTCCAAGCATTTATTAGACAGCACGTCAGAGCATAAATGCATATCGTAGTAAGTAAGAATGAAACGACAGCCGCTGCACCTAAAATAATCAGATCAGGGGTACAAGTGGAAATTGAATTAGGGAAGTCTTGACCCATTGGGCGATATAAATATATTAGCAGTACGCTAAAAAACACTTTACTTCACTTTTGTATAAAGTTTATAATGCAATGATTGGCGCAATTTATTGTAATATAACATATTTTGTGCTTAATTCGTAACGGAATAGAGTACGGATTCGCGCAATAGCCTTTACGTTTCAATAGAGGGGTGACCATCGGGATCAATGCTTATTTGTATCTAATAGCAAAAAAAAACCAACAGATGCAGGCATTTTACGGGTAAAATAATGTACTTAGATGGATTTAGTCGACCTCTCTTTGATCTCGGCTTTGCACTCTGGTGTTGCTAGCCTTTTATTGTCAGGTGACGTCAGATTACTTTTATTTTTGGTTCGCGATACGATTGGCTTATGATATAGGTTTTTGTGTGGTGATAATAAATTGTGACGTAATGCTTTTTATGCAAAATCTCTTTTGAAGGGTTATAAGAATGATGCTTTAATCTTATTTTGAAATGTTACATATGCTATTTTTAGGATATTTTTTTTGGTGAATATTTTTTTACGTAGAATACTAAATAATTTTGAAGGTGAATATTAATCTTTAAGTTTTCTGTTAGTTTAGTCGACGAAACTTTACATTCAACGTTTTTGATTAATTTCGATATATTTAGTCAATTTTAATTGCTAAAAAGCCCTGTCGTATCTGAGTGGTATCCCCAATTCTACTAGAACATTAGTTTTAATATATTAAACAATAGTAACATATTTTGTGCCAACAATCGACATCATCCCTTCAAGTGCTCAGTCTATGATCCCAAGTGTAACGAGATATAATAAAACATAATCGATTATACACCCCAAAATTATTCCTTCACTAGTTTGCACAGTAGATTTTTGATTCATATATAAATTGCGTATCTTATTATGAAAGAAATAAGGTTCACATTAATCTATTTTGAGTTTAGCAACAGAAATACTTAATGTATTCGATATGAACAGTAAATTACGGACACAAATTTTCATCTAGCATTTTAGACCTTAATATATTTGCGTAAAGTGTATTTTGCGATTAATATTTTAACATATTGTTAACGAAACTTTAACGGAATATGGTATAGTATGGTTAGCTGGCCCGTTTATCGGCCTGGGACCCTAGCTAAGCGCATGGGCGGAATGTTGTCGGTGTTCGACTCTAATTTTATTGTTATTTCAATTCCATTTACTGAACCCTAAATTTAGGGGAATAATTTTTTGGTAATCATTAATATTTGTGCTACTGACGTTTAAGTGTTTACTGATTACCAATTGTCGTTTCAATTTTTGTTTATTACGTGTCCACCTGTTTTATTTGTACAATTTTGGTCTAAAATTGCAACGAATCAACATTTTTGTTTTTAATCTAAGAAACGATTTCGATATTATAAGCAGTTCTACATTTTATGATTTGCTTGGGCTTAATTAAAAAATAGAAGATTATATGAACTACGTGTACTCCAAATGATGCTTTAAATAATATTAATAACATTAAAAATGTCAGTCAATTATAGGATCGAATTAAATATTTATAATATATGATATAATAGCTTATGATACTAATTAAAACGGTATTGTTCTCTCACGGCTTAAGTCAAACTTGACTATAATAATAAGGTCCTCCAGACCGATTTCGGCCACGGCGGCCAATCTCAAGAGAGATTAGCCAACTGCGCAGGAAATATTATAGTGCACAAGTGTGTGCGCAAACACAGGTGCACTCTCTTTTCCTTAGCTCTCATAATCCGATGGGACGGCAATCCGACATGACCGGAAAGAGTTCAGGCGCAGGACCAACGGCTTAACGTGCTTTCCGAGGCACGGGAGTGTACACACTTCCACCTTCCAGACTCCGGGCTGCTACTGAGAATTTTCTGACAGAAAAACCCAATAACTATGTATTGGCCCGACCTGGGAATTGAACCCAGGACCACCGGTTCTGCAGCCTAATATCTAGCCACTAGACCAACGAGGCAGTCAATCTATAATAAACGTGAGAGTCGTCATAACGTGATTTTATAGTTTACAAGTTTATGGAATATTAAGCTGGTTTCAGATCTACGATTTACTCATATTAACGTGTATTTGCACCAAATTTTTTGAATAACGATAAACTAGGTAAATCGACAGTTTCGCTTTGGAGAAGTGAACTGGTCGGCGTCCCGAATCGTAATGCGCCGTATCAATTCCTCACTTTCCAACACGACTCTGTCCTCATGCCGCCTTTACAATAGCAAGTGACGTCACGGTGTTTATCCCTTCTCTAGTACTATGATACTCAATTGAGCAACTTAATATTAAACGATATCGCTTTCCACGACATATATATATATATATATATATATATATATATATATATATATAAATCTTCTGTGTGTATGTATGTGTATGTATATCACTGGGCTTTTCCTAATGGCTGGACCGATTAACATGTCATTTTTTGTATGTGTTTGATTTGATCCCTGGATGGTTTAGATTGGACCTGTTAGGTGGCTCTGCGATCGGGTTTCTTGAAATTATTAAAGAAAAGATAAAAAAGATATTATTAATTATTAATAATTAATTATATTCGTAAGAAAGAATAAAAAGAATAAGCTTTTATTTTTATTAACCATTAAACAGTATAAATTGTTAATTTAATTGTTTAAGGTGTTTTACTCGTTGATATTAACATTAATATAATTATTAGTTTAACTAAGGAACAATTATATATTATTACCTTTTTTTAAATTACGCGAATAAAGTACATTTAATAATAAAAAATAATGATAATGTTTATTAACCAAAATTAAAGTATTACACATACAACGTTTAACATCTTAAGTGAGTACAAGAAGATAATTAAGACATAAAATTTTCTTCCTGATATGTAGAATTCGTTGCGTTTAGTTCCTAATGCTTTTTCTCGAATAACAGTCTAAGTGTAAAGGGATAAAATTATAGATTGATTTAGAACTTGAATGATTAAATGTAATAACTTCGTATTTTAAATAAATAAATAAGTTGATATTATTTTGAATAAATATTTTCAAAGATAATAAACTAAAACTTTTATAGTTATATTATTTACATTTTTATTGAGAAACATTTCTTTATAGACGTTATAAAATCTTAACTTTTCTTCGTATGCAGGCTATGTGCTATCTCACATCGCTGTATACCTATAAACATGTAAGAAGTATAAGCTCGGTTGCCTCTCACTTGAGTCGCGTCGTAAAAGTGGAAGATAGTTGCAAGCCACGTCTCGAAGCCATTTGTCAGGAGTCAGATGGACACTGCAATATATAAGGCTTAAGAGTGGAACCACCTTAAATTTGAATAAAGCTATTTGAAAATTGAACAAACCACTGTTGTAGATATAAAGATTCTTCAATTTCGTTATTTGCCGTCTATCATATTAATATAGCAAATTACTCATCATCATCTATTATGTCATTTATTACTTTTGTATATATATTTAACTAAGATGTTTTAATGTTACAGAAACATTTAAAATAAAAAGGAACATTTTGCAATAACTTTCTTTTAATCTCGTTTCTAATTCGGGTAAAGTTGATGTTGAGCACACCGACATATTTCGCACATTACTTCTTATTTATTATCTAAACCTGTTGGACCCTCATTTGGTAAAAAAAAAACAATTTCGCAAGTTCTCGCGAACCGACGTGGGACTGTCAACAATTTTATTCGCCTGTGGAAGTTGCCGTGCGAAATAGTATCATAAAGTGGCGTAATGGACAAAAGAGGCTCTAACGATGCGCCGGCTGCGAGACCGGCTTAATCTCGTAAATAAAATATTAAGAAGAAATCACTGGAACCGAGAGAGGGGAAATGGTGCAAGTTTACGGCATGGAAATTTTACAATATCTTTGAGATCTGTATTACGATTTTCACAATTTTCCCGAGACGGTCTTATACTTCATTGTTTCCTTAAATAAGGTTCTTAACGGGCGCATTGGTATTTCCTTTTTATTAATTTCTTTGTCGACCTAAAAGAAAACTAGTTAATAAAAATGTTTTAATTTGTTTTCTAGAAAATTTAAATCAAGGTAGAGCGTGTTCTCCCCAGTTAGTGTGCGGGATATATTCGACTTCTCCTTATCAAGCCTACGCAATTCTTCCAAGGCCTCCCTTAGGTTTTTTGTCATGAATAATTCTGTCTCGTTCCTTTACAAAGACATAATTAAACCCCACGGATAACAATTCGGTTAAACTGGCCTCTTATACCGTATTCCCTTTGGACTCCATTCGGCTTGAATTTTAATGCGCACGAGTCGTTGGCGAGTTTTCTGTCATATTAACTTTATTGCTGAGTACTTGTTATGTGCTTCATTTAATTGGTACTTTAGAAATAAAAAAATTACAGTTGCTTTATAACTTTGATTGGTTAAGGGTAACTCAATAAATGAATTAAGCTTCAGGCTTAGAAATTCCATCGCCTTAGGTTGCATTTTAAAATTATAGCTCATAATGACTTTAAATGGATGTGTAAAGTCCATTACAACATTTTGTATGAACGCTCGCAACCTGCGAAACATGCATTCGCGGAATGCTAAGGAAAGTAAAATAACTCAATTTGCATATAAAATTATTAAAAAAACGTATTTTTGTATTTCACATTGTCTTAAGTGACTCGTAAAATATTTAATGAATCAATGTATTTTATAAAATATATTGCATTTCATATTATTAAAGGTAAGGTAAAGAGAAAAATTCGAACAATTGTTAGTAGTCCTTGTTTAGTAAATCTCTGTTTCCTTAATAACTTGTATGTGTCCTTAATATGTAAATACAAAATATTTAAAAAAGTATAAAGTAAAAATGTCACTGTTAATCCGTTAAATAAAACATATTAATACTACATAATTTCGACAGGAGTGACGAAGGCAGTACAGTGAAGCTAACTCAATTCTATTGAAAGCAATCAACTCGTATAAACTTTAAAAACAGATAAAGAAAGTATTTTAATGTTAAAAAAATTATACATTTATTTTTCAGTATTAGATACTCCAGAGGAAAGACGTAAAAACTATACATATACATACAATTTTTTTTTTTTTTTAAACTACTCTACGTCGAGAAAATGTATTCATTCTCGTTTTAACAAAATATTGTGACGTACTCTTATGAAACAACGAAAATTATTGCACTATATCCATGGATGTGATATATTGATTTATAGAAGGTTTAATAAACATTGTCCCGATGATGATAAGTTATCTAATACATATAAGCACAAGCTACTAAAAATTGAATTTATATATTATAGTAATCAGTGTACATTCTATGATAGATCTCATTATTATTACTTTGTGTTATTCATTAATACCATTTAGCTTTAAGCATCTCGAAGAGAACTCAATTGTTTGTAATTTATATGGATACACGAAAATAAATATCGAGTGGATTAACGTTCAGCTTTCATTATTCATATTATATGACTTATAGCTTTCAGATTATCGTGGAAGTGTACACCGATTATTGTATGTTATATATTAAACTTTGTAATATTAAAGTACCATAAGGCATAAAAAAAGGATCGAGAGATTTTGTAGTGGTAGCAAAAAAAATTATAAGTCGTCAATTGTGATTGTGGTATGTTGTTACCTTTATTAATATAAGCACCCAGAAGTTAGACTGATTTTAGAAAAACCTCGATTTGGATTTTATAAAAATAGATCGCCAAATCATACAAATTGATGTAAATTACTCACTCAAATACTCTTAAAAATTTAAAACATTCAACAAATCACAAGTCGCGCCAATAATTAATACAAAAGGCGGATTTAAAATAAGCGCGGTACTTTTTTTTAACAACGCTGTTATAGATATTAAGATATCTCCTAACTACATACATTTTCGTGCAAAATAGGCAAATAATAACTAAATGCGTTACTGCATTAGTTGACTAGTACGTATAATTTGTTTACGATAGTATATGCAAACAAATAAAAATTTCAAGTAATAATGATATAGGGATTTCTATCAAGTATTTCGCAGTAGAGGCCTGGAGTTTGATAAGCGTTTTCTACTTTTAAACTCTTTCCGACCATATCGGATTACCGTCCCATCGGATTATGAGAGCGAGTGAATAAAGAACGCACTTGCGTTTGCGCACACACTTCAGCACTATAATATCTCCTGCGCAGCTGGCTGGTCTCCCTTGAGAAGGGCTGCTGTAGCCGAAATTGATAGCTAACGCTATACCAGTGATAGCGTAAAATTTAATAACAATGTAGCCATAGATCACTACATACACATAAACTAAAATAATAAAAATTATATAAATTATAAAAATAAATTGCTGCTAATACACTTTGTTGAAATAAAATCGTGCATTCGAGAATAGTAGACGATTTTTAATTACATTTGTAAAAAGTTTTTATGATAACAAAGAAATAATTATAAGAATTTTCATAAGAGCCATTAATAATTCATGTCATTTAGTAATAGTGTCAAGTGTTAACAAGGTATTAAAAAGAAGAAAATAACTTTTGTAATGACTACAGTTTTTACGTTACTTAGAATTTAATTATTATTTAATATTATTAAAATTTTAATTTATAATTGAATTTATTGTTATTTAAATTACCGTCTATTTGATTAATAAAGTAAAAGAGCAAATGTTCGATTGTTGAGCAAAGGGCAACTATCCTATAGGAGAGAGATTAGATTCCATCATGCTACTCCAATGTGGTTTCAACCCTCACATACAGGTTTCCTTCACCTTGGCGGCACGTGATGAATGATAAACACAATTTAGGCACATGAAAGTCATTGGTGCGGGCCGGAATTTGAACTCGTTTTCTTTGGTTAAGATTAACGTAGAATATTATTAGTTCAAGCCAAGATGCTATATGAATATGTAATTATATATTTTTGTTCTTATAAAGAATGCTAGAGTATTCCATATTAAAATAATACATTGTTAAAGAAATATTTCCAGTATTTAAAAACATATTACTCTGTAGTATTATATGAATTATGATATAGTATCTTTAAAATTATGCTTCATATAACGATAAAGATGCCTCATCAAAACACGACTTATAGAAATAAACACTTTTTTATAGAAATACAGATTACTTTTATTACAATTTACTAAACGGTAATATTTTAATAAGATATGGGTAATTATTTGAAGTCCTCCAAAACATGAGTAAGACTAAAATAACATCAAGCCCAGACAATTATTTGTATGAGCAATACATATAGCTCCGAAACTTGGTTTCGAATCTTCATTCTTTAGCCTAGATGGCAATGCCTTTACGATAATAATGTCGAAGATAACTCGCGAGTGTTAACTGAAATTGTCAAAATTTTGATTTAAGTTAAGTCGAGTTGACGAATTCACAATAAAAGTCTTTCAATCCAAAAAAACATTCCATATAACCTTTGTTAAGTTCTTAAGTAATGACACGAAAAGTTTAATCGAAATAGGATAGCTTAAAGTCAAATGACTAGTCAATTGGCCTTCACGTTCAATTCAGTCCACTGAACAAAGTTTACATGACACTTGCCCCACTGTTAATTGTTGGCGATAGTGTATCCAGTACAAAGGGGAATTTAATTAAACAGTAAAACTATATATTAGGCTCACGTCGACAAACTATTAGATCTGAGCTAGAATTCCATGATGAAAATTGCATAAAAAAATAATAATCGTTCAATAAAATAAACTCATGTAATGTGGTAGTTTTACTTTTATATTAACTTATTGAATTAATAATATTTTATTTTTATTAAAAGAATTCAATTAATTATATTTTTCTATAGGATTTCGTATGTTACAGCCATGGTTATAACACATTTCACTATTACTCGACAAAATATACAATATTTTGATAGTTTGAACATTGTTAATAGATTTCAAAGCACGTTCTATATATTCTCCTTATGTCATCTCTGAACTCTATCTTAAAAATGTTCTTATTTCATGTATTAATTTCAAAACGGTAATTTTTATTCAAGAAAATGCTTAAATAATGTACATTTATTATGATAACAAATATAATTGTACAATTTTTAAACAACTATCCAAATAAAACAAAAATATATATAATAGGTAACTTTATCTCGAACTTTCCATAAAGCAAACTATATACTTAAAATGATGATAAATTCGTCGATACTTATATATCTGTTGGCTTTTGGTTCCGTAAAGCATATTCAGTGCTACTAACATACTTCATTTTGTTTATTCATTAATTGGACAATTTTTATGCGATCGTTGAACTATAAAAATATATGTTATATGTACATAGAAGGATGGTGGACGATTTTATATAAAGTACATAATATTATAAAATATGTCTTTTATAATTTAAATTAAACTTGGTCCTCAATCGCCTGCAAAAATCGATTGCTGATAATAGTTTAACTATAATAGTCGACTTAACTAGAAAAAATGTTAATAATTGTTTTGTTACTTACGGTAAATAAGTAGAAAATCGAAAGGGGTTTAGCGTTAATCGATACCATTCTGTCTATCTGCGTAGAGTGCATAAACTAATCTATTTGCGATAGGCATGACGCGCGACGTGCACGCGCCAACTCTCTCGAGACCGGCTGACATTCGTTTCACGTTTTATTTGATGCGCTCTAGACACAAGCCCACAGACCTTAGTAGCCCTCTATACTTTATTTTTAGTTTTTAATTTACAGCAAATTAAATAACCAAAAAACGTGTGATCAGAAATATATATCAGAATTATTAGGATCTTAAATGAACGTTTGTTTTTTAGCATTAACAATTTAATGTTACATACAGGTATTCCTTTAAACTTACAATATTTTAAGTGAATGATATCATTATCGTCACATTTTTATTTATCGCTTAACTTACAATGTTATGTAAGATACATAACAAATATTATAGTTTTCAGAAACTTCACATTGACACCCGCCCCGCCCTGTCATTATGATACTCAAATTTCTTTTCAGCCATAAGTGAATAAGTACGTTACAAGTGTCCCAATCGTGTAGTAAAATAATTCGAACACCCTCATTCGTAACCGACACGTGACCAGTAATCATACAAATTGAGACATGCTCGCTTGAACTCGATGCCGAGAAAAAACAATTAAAACGAAACGAAGGACGCCGTGGGATTAATGTACTCATTTAAATATTACTAGTTATTTTAATCATTGGTGACCTTTTTATTAAATAATTTTAAATACTTTTGAATATTTTAATTCATTCATGAATTCCTTTTAAAATGCATGCTATATAAGTATAGCAAAGCTTTTTATAACCATTTACTCTGTAAATCCTTAATTTGAGACTCAAAATACGTCCGGTAACAGGCACGTGTCGGCCGGTATCGCTTCCTGATCGCAAGTCGACATTTAATTCGAACCTAAATGACGTCGACGAAAACATTTTGATTAAAAATAAGTGTTTATTCATGAATTGTATCCGTTTGTTATGATTTATGCTTTCAATATAATGAACAAAGTGGCACTGCCAAACGTTTACTATAACTGAATTTCCATTTTCCAATTTATATTTTGATTTAATGTGTTTCATATTTTACAATTATACAATTTTATAATATGTATCATTGTATACAAAATACTAAATTATACAATGATAAAAGAGAAATAAAAACTAAAGGTAAATTAGGAAATATACACGCAGTCAAGAAGATTGTAATAAAGTAAAAGTCAAAATATGAACACTCTTTTTCAGATCAATTCGGAGCGAATTTCAGTACGACCTTCAAAAGAGTTATTATTATTATTTTGAGATTTTTCCATTTACAAATACCAAATTTAAAATATAACAAAAAAAATATATTTTTTAAATCTATTTATTTCGTATTAATTGTTAATTGATACTAGATGCGTAGTTTAATTAAATGTTATAAATAGATGACAAAAAAAATGCTCTCAATTGAGAATTTTGTCCAGCCCACTTGAAATAAGTATAAAGTATGAAGTTTTGTTTATTTATATTCTCTAGCTGCCATTCGCTAGTCCACCCAACTCAAATTTTCCACTAATTTTCAGTTGGGTTGTCGTTTATGGTTACTGCTCCGCTTCTTTTATTTATAGCGAAATGATGTAATATCTATACATTATCTTCCTCAATAAATAACTTGGACTGCTAGTATTAATTTTAGAACATACTGTGATATAGATAAGAATTTAAATTACAATGTATCTGAACATGTTATCTCTATACTTTATCGACGAAAATATATCATTTGTAAATTATATGTAAATCAATTTGTCTAAACTTTTTGTATTCCGATAAATAAATTAGTGTGTAAACAAAGAGAAGTACAGCCACAAAATACAAAAGAGAGTTATAATTGAGATTAGCGCTCGCTTTTAATTCAACGTTAATTATGGTTTTAATTGAGGGTACGCGAATACATATTTTCCCGTTTTCATGAGCGTTCTCGGTAGCGATAGCAAATTAGGTTTATTAAATAAATTGTTTATAAAAAATACATATAATTATTTCGGGGTTTCTATATTATGTTGTCTTTTGATTAAAGAATAAAGGTATTTATAAATGCAAAACCATTTGATATATTGACTTTTATTTACACAATGAATTTTACATAATGAAAATTTTTATTATGCTGTTTTAAAAAAACATTTTTAAAATAGCATACAAAATATATTTAAATAGTTACGAAGGTAAACGTCGTCATAGTATTTTACTATTGTTAAGAGATGAGGCATTTATCTGAATGCCAAGTAGAAATTTTAAAAATTATATTAAATAAACTTTTGCAAAATTGACATAAATAAAATAAAACAATAAATTTCCTTGCAGATTGTATCAGTGCGTGTGTTGGGAAGGCTTGGGTGCTTCCGGAGGTGGGGTGGGGAGACCACATCCTCCGGAAGCTTTGGCCCTCTCTATGTGAACGTCCTACTATATCTCGTTATTCTACGCGTATTTATATCATGTTAGATTCTTTTATGTAGCATTCTTATGTTAAATGGTCTGCTTTTTCGTGCGTCTGAATATGATCAAAAACCCTGAAGGTAAATATTGAATTATATTCTTGTTATTAAGTACTATAAGCTTTAAAACAAATAGTAACATTGTTTTGTAATTTCGCGGAGTTTTAAATTCAATGTAAAATTACCTTTGTATCAAATATTCTACCGGTAACCAGGTTTCTTTCCTTGTATCTTTATGTTAAAACTAAACTTAGATTCGATTTTAAATGTCTCAAATTTAATTTATTTCTAATTATAGTTAATTTACTATTTAACAAATATATAAATATCAATATTAAATATCAATATTATTTCAGTCAAGTGCGATGTTGATTAGAAATTTAAGTACATATTTATATAAAATAAATAATCATTATTTCAGTATAATAAATACATAAATTGTGATGAAACTTTGGTGAGTTGTTCTACTTACGCCCGAAAAAACAAAGCTCTGCCTTTGTATGTTTGTCCTTTAATAATAATTACTCGTACGAAACGAGACGCGTAGCTAGTTCTCTATAAAAATATCATAATTCACAGAAGTGCTATCTGTAACTTATTTAATGAAAACGAAACACTTTTTATTTTTGTCACACAATATTCCCACATCATAATATTGGTAAATATAAGCATTATTTTTGTTCAGTTTTATTTAAATAGGTATGTTGAATAGAACGCTTAAGAAAAGATACAGTAGCGTGTGTACTTAGACTAGATGCACGTCAAGAGATTATTTTAATCGTGATAATATTTTTATAATAGATGGATAATATTTTTGTTTTTATCACTATACCTATTGAAGACTTCATAAAACTTCATAAAATTTTAATCATACACGTGCAGTTGTTGGTTCTCTAGCAGCCTGTAAAGGTCAACTATAAACGTCAGCTTGCATCGAAAAGTACTCGGAAAATAACGTTTAATATACAAGTATCATTAATTTTTCTAAGGTTTGAACTCGGTAACCGTAACGTTATTATAATTTATATAGAACATCTATATGAAAAGGTCATTGAACTTTTTTTTATTTCGCTTTCATATAAACAGTTATTTAGTAAATTCAGGAGTCAAATTTTGCTTTAAAGAATTGTTGTATTGTACATTTTGCACAACGAATCTATGCATAGTGGTTTAGCGCCGATATGCGAGACCCCAAAAAGGGTACGCGATCATGTTGTTGTCGCTTATTTTATAAACTTTGAGCGGAAAATTAACTTTTAAACCATTAAGTGTACGCTTATGACCTATAAAATACATTATTGTAACATTTAAGATAAGGATAATAAGTTTATTGATTTTGATTTTCATGTAGAATAAAAACATGTTAATAATAAATATGCTATGTTAGTTTGTATATATTTTTGCGTTTAGTATTAATTACTAGTTAGTATCGATATATTTATTATATATCTAACGTTTCTTATATTACTTATCGCAAACTCGCTGTTACACGTAACTTAAACTTCGTGCAATAAACTCCCGAAGGAACCACAGCGAGCGATAAAAGCGTCATGCATAATGTACGGGCGTCCGAAATCGAAAAATTAAACTCCCGCCATCTGCCGGTTGGGCCGGGTAATTACGCGAAGGGTTGCTCTTGTTTTGACATGTATCCATCGGTTTGCAGGGTTATGATCTTTGCTAATAACGCACATCGCGTATCATCACGACTCTCGCTCCACCATCTGGTCCCGACGGAGTTCATGCTAAAAACCCTTTTAGACTTAACTTTTGTTTCGATTACTAATTGACTGTGCGAATATTAATGGCCGCTGATTTTTGTTTATAATTAAAGCAACGCCCTATTTTAATATAGGTTTAAAGTTGGAAAATTATTGTTGACATATCAGTTAAAATTTGTAACTGAATTTATTATATCGATTAATTTTGTTAGTAGGGTAACAATAACGATAATAGGCAGAATAGATAATAGAAAAATTTGGTAGTTTGGACTTAAAAGTTTGTTTCATCAAATTTTTTATAAGATAGAATTAATCAATATGATCACATATATTTTTATATAAAACATAACTTTACGTTGTTTTTTCTATTTGTTTACATTTCCTGATCGCTAACAAGACAAAAACGAATACAATTTCTTTAGCAGAATCCTTAGAAAACCATTTTCCTTCACCACCAAGGATGTAACACAAATTAAGCACATGCAAATGCCTTATAGTTGAACTCGGAACCATTAATTAAGATTCACGTCATCAATAACAACAACAACAGAATCATCACTGCTCTCTAACCACTAGGCCATCAAGGCTCCTATTATATTATTAAGGTCTCAAATATTCAACAAGCGATATAAGTTTATTTTCATTCTGAAAGTGCATGTTATTATTATGTGAAAGTTGAAAATTTCGGTGAAAGCCACAACAAACAATCGGATGAAAATAAGTTTAAATATACTTTCTACTAATATTATAAATGTGAAATTTTGTATGTTTGGATGTTTGTAACTCAATCACGCAAAATTGGCTGAACGGACTTGGACGAAAATTGGTACACAAATAGTTTACATGCTGGATTAAAAGAAGACACAGAATGCTATCTCGTTAAATGTATTTTCTTAACGACTATTATTAATAGATGTTAATTTTATTCTACTTATACTGCTACAACTATTATAAACTAGCTTCTTTCGTCTTTGTCTACGTGGACTTCAGAATTAGATCCGGAAAGAATAGAAAAATATGTGAAAAATTTCTAGTAAAATAAAATTTAATAATCACGGATATGTCAATCTCTTATGCCGTATGAGAGCTAGAAGCTACATGATTTACTCCGCTTTTTTTGTTTTCACTTTAACACACACACATATGTTTTGTCACATAGCTGAGGAGGAACATCATAAAGGACGCTTTTTTACCAGCAGCTAAAGTCTATTGAGAGAAATTCTACCGAATCTCAATTATCTCAAATAACTTGATATTTCAGTATGAGGCTGCGACTTTTTCTAAAGTTTGCTTCTACAATAAACATTAATATGCCTCAGCGCTAAACGCTGAAAATGTTAGGAATTCATTTGGAAAGCCCTTGCATCACATGGTCAGTTTTGTATCGGTTCCTCGAGAATATTCACTGCCCAAAACGAACACCTATTGACGAAAAATAACAAATCATACAAAGTCGTGTATATATGTGTATTACCTTAAAATATTATAACCAAAGAACTTTTTTATAACATACGCACACTTTAAATTTCTCTCTGGATTCTGAAGTTCATGCGGACGAATTTACGAACAGAAGCTGAACCTAAATGATAATAATAATATCCGTGATATTTATGAACTGCACCACTGCTGGTCACGGCGTGTTTCAGAATGAGTTAAAAAGCTTAGAAGTTAGCCCATAATCCAAACCTCATACATTTCCTTTTTTTATTTTTATATTACTGTTAAAGAAAAAACTTAATTAGGAACTTAGGCAGGTTTGTTAATAATGTACATTATAAAACGAATTACTTTTTAGACGATATCACAGCTTGAAAATGAATAAATAAATAAATACAGTGTTAGTTATTACTAACACTGTATTTATTCCTGCATATAGCAGGTATTCCTGCTGAAAATAAAAATGTCAGTCCGACTTTTTTTTTTGGTTTTTTTCTCAGGTCTTCGGCATTTCAAACGAGCAAATGTAATGCTTCCATATTGAATATAAATATTGACTTTGAGTTTGAATGATCTTAATAAAAGAGTTTTAGTGAACTTCATTAAGTGTTAACTACATTTATTATAAACATCATGAATATTGCTGCAGTTTAAATAAATATGTATGTAGCTGTTTATGCATTAAGGGAGCGCCTAAAGCCAGCAGAATTTCAGTTTCCACCCGCGTATCCCTTACACGTCACACACGGTGCGCTATCTCATTTTTATGCTTTTTCTATCTCCTACTAAATACTTACTTTTCTACTTAATTTTTTTGTAATGTTGTCATTGTATTTACAAATTAACCTAAATAATATGGTATAATGATTTTAACTTTAATAAGTTGATTAATACTAAGAGCTGCAAATTATTTTCCTGATGAGTCCTCTTGTCTCAAAAGCGCCTTAGCGATTGATTTAAAGAAAAATCAGACACAACCCTTGAAAATACAATATTGTTTACATAAATTATTTTATTTTTAAATTTGGAAAGGGTTATCCCGTACAAAATCAAGTTGAAGATTAGCGATATTGCTTAATGACAAGCATTGATTTTGCTACCATTTTAAAATATCGTCATCTTGAAAATAACTTATGTAAATAGAAGGAATCTTTAAAGTAATAAATTTTTAATTAATTAATTCATAGTATTTAGAGTTAAATACATTTGTTAGTTTAATAAATAAAAGATTGTTAATAAGTACATTTATATGTGTGTTCTAAAAAAGTTATTGTTTTAATAAATAAATAAATAAGGTCCTCCAGACCGATTTCGGTCACGGCGGCCAATCTCAAGGGAGATTAGCCAACTGCGCAGGACATATTATAGTGCACAAGTGTGTGCGCAAACACAGGTGCACTCTATTTTCCTTAGCTCTCATAATCCGATGGGACGGCAATCCGACACAACCGGAAAGAGTTCAGACCAACGGCTTAACGTGCTTTCCGAGGCACGGGAGTGTACACACTTCCAACTTCCAGACTCCGGGCTGCTACTGAGAATTTTCTGACAGAAAAACCCAATAACTATTTATTGGCACGACCTGGGAATTGAACCCAGGACCACCGGGTCTGCGGCCTTATATCTAGCCACTAGACCAACGAGGTAGTCGATAAATAAATATTATATTTTGGTAGAAAGAGTTTATTTTGGTACCCCATGCCATCACGCGTTATCACATTAAGTTGAAACCTTATTACGCTGCTGTTACTTGCTTAAAAGTTCCTCGTAGACTGTTATTAATATACAATAGGAGTCTCAGGAGCCGGAATAGATATTTTGAAAAATATATTATAAAAGAGTTATTGCAACACATAATGGGCGAGTCCAAAACTACATATGTATGTCATATTTGAAATTACAAAATACAACATGAATACAATCGACTTTATTGTGATATTTGGCAAATGAATAATTCATCATTTATAAATATACCACCTGACTGCTTAAACCTATTCCTGAAAGCTTCAATTTATTCAATCGGTTCAATATGGTTTCATAGCTGTTGTGATTGCAAATCTAAATAAATAATAATATATAATAAATTATAAAATATAGATAATATGTTATAATTTATTGTATACTATTTAACATGTACTTATTAAATATGTATGTCGGTATGTTCATGTACATATAAATAGGTAAAGCAATTTTACTAAAAAATGTTACAATATCATATTCATTGGAAATTAATTAAAATTTGTTTGTTTGTTTTGTTTAAAGAGTTCATGCTCGTGCATTCATATATAAAAGTAAACGCAAGAGTTATTTCTAAGTTTGATATTGTTAGAATTTGATATAAATTGAGGGTTAATTAGAATTGTGCCAATCGCGTCACGGGCAATCCGTCAACCTTTGCGAGCTAGAAGCGTGAAAAGGTAACAGACACGAGAAGTGAATGGACCAATTAAATAATTCAGTTAATCGTGGAGCCGCCGGCGGCGACGTAAACATGCGTGCGAGGGACGAGGTGTTGTCGTAGGAGGGGTCGTTGGAGGGGAGAGGGCGTGGTTCATAACGTCACGCAGCACCCTCTTCAGTCGGTTATCATCCGGCGCACGGAACGGTCGCGGCGACGCGTCGCCTTTTTTTAACCCCGAAGTACGATAAAGTCGCCAAAATTTTCGACCGGCAGTATCACTCACCCTCCAAGGTGTTGAAGTTGGAGGACGATCCGTGGGGGTCATGTGCCATGTACTCCCCGGACAAAATGAAGTCCGGTGGGGGGCTGATGGCACCCCCCGGCTGTTTTCCAGGCCGGTATAGCCCCACGTACCGTAGCTCTGATCCACGGCGCTGCGTGCCAAATCCATCCGTGAGTATCTTAGTAACCTAACATTACAAGGAATATTAGTAAAACTATTTTAAGAAAGGCATTATCGTCAAAATCGTTAAACTCTTTCAGCAATACAAGCAAATCAGAAGATCATATATTTAAAAAAAAACATCAACCAATCAAACTGCTCGAAGAACTCTAACAATTTTTTTCAGGATAGTTGCTGTGCGTTTATGTATATATGTATGTATGTAATGTTTTCGTGCTGGCTTGCTTTAGCGACTTCACATGGAGCTCCATTATTAACATTGTTTTCTTTTGTCACTGCGAATTAAATTTCTCCTAAACTTGGTTCTCAATGACATCAAAAATAACAAAATATAATATAAATAAAAAAAACTTATTCATTTATTGTTACAAAATATAAAATACAATTATATATATGCAAACAAACAATTCATTTTGAGTAGTAAAAGTGTTGTTAAAATTCATATAACGGTGGTCTATCAAAATCGAGTTATTTACATACCTTCATTTTATTGTATATATAGTATAGTCTTCGGTTTAATTATTTTATAAACATTGTTTCTTTCGATTTGTACATCCATATAAGATATTTTATTTTATAGCTTAGAACTTTATGATTCTATATATTAATATGCATATATTAAAGCAATAACTAATAAATTAAAAGATAAAATATTTGAAAATACATTTACATACTTTTTTAAATTTCAAGTAATAAACTTGGTATTAAAAATAAAAACATTTGGTAGTAACTAGTAAGTGCTGACTAGTAAAACTATTTTAAAATATAATATTTTTAAAATAAGATTTCGTTGAAATCTTTTTTACGATGCTCGTAGCGCTGAACAAAGTTCCGACGGCGGGCGGCTTGCGACGGCTACGCGTTACAACATCGTTCGCGTAGCGTCGATGTAGGCCGTAGACTAACCGAGTAAAAAAATAATAAATTATATATTTTGCCATCTATTAATGAAATTATAAAAAGAACTGAAACAATATCGGATCGGTTAAAACAATAAACCCGTAAATACGTATTCTATATAAAATAATTAAAAACGTTGAGAGCTAAGTTTTTGGAGTATTTTTCTAACTTTTTTTACAGGATATTTTAGGAACAACAAAGAAGGAAAAACGTTGAGGATCAGTTTTTATTTCATTAAAACGACATGTACTACTATAATTTAATTGGAAAGAGGTATTGAGCCGTTTTGTTATGTGCAAACATTTTGCCTAAACGTAATCTTCTATTTTTATACTTAATAATAATAATATAATTAATAATAATACATATGTATTTCTGGAACATTTTTTATTTGACTACTATATATTATTAAACTTAAAGTTGAATAGTTTCATTTAAAAATAACATTATAAATAGTTCCGTTCTCGAATAAAATACAGGAATACTTTTATTGTTTTCAATATTGAAAATTTTTCACCTTTTAGGAAGTAAAAAAGTATTGTAATGGTTCAGTATAATTTAAACGGCGATAACAGTGTTATATAAGAGCCTTTAAAACTTTTATAGGGTAATAGAGTGGTGACTTCTGTCAACTTTATATCTACTAATCTTTTTGTTTGCGGGTTATTATTAGAAGGTCCACAGACTGAATATGCAATGTTAGCATAAAGGTACGATTACTTTAGATTTGTTGGACTTTTAACGATCACGTGCAGTGAATGAATTGTTATGCACTTAGCGTGTCTTACTTAAGTATTTTGTAGTAGTTTATAGGTATTTTATTACATTACGTGATAATGCGGAAACGATCTGCGCTGATTGACACTATTAGAACACCATTACAAAATTGTGATTCGTTCTTGATACCCGACTCGTTAATATTTATTAAAAATATGGTAGTTAAAACACGGAAGTTTTTTTTATATGTGACTAGTCACATCGTATTAGTTATACTTAAACATACTTTCATATAGTAATATAGTTATAACATTTTATAAATATCAGACTCCAAAAACGCCCCATAATAAATTTACCAAATTTCCAATGTTTCGTATTAAGTTTGTAAATATCCGCGCATCGCAGTTGATTTTTGATCGTCTTTAATTATTTAAAATGTTTCATAGCTTTTAAATAAATCGAACTATCAGCGTAATGAAAACTGATTTATGAAATTATTACTTCTTTGTTTTAAATAAGATTGGTAATTTATACTGCAATGATTACATCAATTATTTTGTATACTTTTTTTATGACATAACTTTATTTATATTCGTTTAAAATATATTGAAGAACAATTTTAATAACTTTATAATATCTCCTGTCCATATGAGTGCGGTTTAATCTAATAATAATGAGTAAACTCGATTATAACTCATATAATTTCAAATTACTAATAAGGATCATTCTAAAAAAAATTAGTAGCTATGATTTTTCCGTTTCCGTCGGTTTTTAGTTTTTGTTTTATCGTATTTTAAGGAAAAATTGCTTTTTATGAATTATACTAGTTTCTCGTCCCGACTTTGCATGGTTAAAACAAAGATTTAATCTCGTTTATAAAAACTCGTCAACCGCGCTATTCGGCCGTATTTTGTAATGAATTGAATATGCCATTTCATGCATTTATTTAAATAATGGTTGGTACAGTCTTTGTCCGCGACAAAAAGTTGTCAATTCAAATGAAAGTACAAGAAAATCTGTTTAGTCGTTTTGGAGATTAGCGTCTACAAACATACAGACAGACAAAAAAATACTTTCTTATGTTCTCTCTATATACTCTTTTATTATCGCCCACATTCTCTGTTTTCAAATTTATCCAATGTACAGACACGCCGTCTCTATTGTTTACTTATAGTAATCTATTAGCATGGATACTATAATGTTTCTACAACTACTGGCTTAAATACCAACGTGTTAAATAAAATATTTATCAACATAATACTTTAAATTAATGTTTGATGTAATTTGGAAAAGATTAATACATTGTGATCAATACACTAATGTATATTTTAAAAATAATAAAAATGGTTACTGCGTCGAATTTAAAAAAGAAAGTTAAATGCCGTTGATAGATTTTAGAGATATACACATCTTTTTGAAAATAGTTTTTGCGCATTTGTTATTTATAGGTTCAGTATTTCGAATGCGCCTAAACCGACAATCTTCTCTCCGTATTCGTATTACGTAGCTTTTTAAAAAATATACATTTTCGCATAGTATGCTTATCCCGTAACTATAAACTAAAATAATATGAAAGTGCTTTAACAATCAGATTAGAAAACAAAAACAAAATCTACCTCTAAATAAAATGAACAGAATCAAATGTCCCTGTTGAGCTAAGGCCTCCTTTTCTTTTGAGGAGAAGGTTTGGAGCTCACTGCACCACGTTGTTCAATGCGCGTTGGATGATACAGAATGGCAGCGGCACACGAATCGATCCCGCGGTTATCGGTCAAGATTCATGCGTTCTAACCATTGGGCCAACTCAGCTCAGTTAATAATATTAATATACGTTAATATGATTTCTTCTGGCTACCACACGAGACTTTAACTGACAAGGCAGTTTTTTATTGATATTTAATTAAAATTAATAATAATTGAATGAAAGCATAAATAACGTCACTACCTGCTAGAGTAATACTGTGATCAGGTGGACCAGAAAATAACAAGGGAGGGAGTGAGACAAGTACCTTGCCGTCGGCACCAGCAGCACTTTAAACATGTAACGTAAATTGAATACATGAAATTACAATATGAATGGTATTGCTTCGAGCAATTTTAATAATGATAAATAATTTATGTACCTTAATGTTGTATTGGTAAGAATTAATAGTTTTAACACAAACACATTTTGAACCACTAGTTATTTCACCAATGGTCATTACAGACGCAATTGACTGTAGTATGCATTACTTATGTTAAACAATATAAATAATAGTATAATTTTTGTGCCAATTATTGTACACATAAATATTAGTGAAAACATTTAACAAAGACTTTGCAGATCTTGCATTAAGCATTCAATATTTTTATATATTACTAGCACTTCGCTCGCAACGTCGTCAGCGAAAATTTAAAAACTATTATTTAACCTATACAAATACGTAAATTAGTATTTGTTAATAGACTAAACGTAGGACACTTACAGTTTGTTCAGATCGTGTCATTTTTTTATACTCGTCGCAATTTCTAAGCGAAAAGTCCTATCCGAATAATAAAAGTGGAATTTACACGTGCATAATCAAACTTAACTATCCAAACATTTAAATGGATAAGGATTAATATCATGATATTAATATCACCCGTATTTAACTTCATAATTTAAACAAAAACTGTTTTTGTGACTGAACTATAACAGTTAGTCATATACCATCGCAGACTTTTTTGTGAGCAATCGTGAGTACTATTAATATATAGAACACTATTTTATATACCGTCAATAGTTTTCGCAGCGCACACAAAATAATGACTTTTATAGGCAACATTTTGATACCTTTGGTTACATTGTTCCATTTTAAGTAGGTATCTCTAATTTTTTTAATAGTAAAATATAGCCTTTGTTACTCAGTAAAGATGTAGCTTTCTAATGGTGAAAGAAGTTTTAAAATCAGTAGAATAGTTTTTGAGTTAAATCGTAACAAACAAAAAATCTAATCTTTCCTCTTTATAATATTAGTATAGATATATTTTTATTTATAAAAAAAATACATTTTTGTAAAATACAGTCATACATATAAATTATTTCGTAATTTAAAATAAATAATACATTAAGAAATAACCGGAAATCAAAATTGAACATGAAGTAAAATGGATAATCTATAATAAAATGAAGATTTGCGAATCTCCAAGTCTAATGTTGCCTCAATAGTAGATACCTACTCAACCGATACACGCAACATTCCGTCCGATTTTTTTTTCTTCACCGCCAAGCACGAAAATCATAAACACAACATAAGTAAGTCAACATTTAGTGGTGCTTGACCACAGTGGTTTGATCCCGCGATCTATGAGCCAAGTACTGAGCCATCGCGATTCCTTGTAGAAATTTTTAATATACATGGTTATTTGTTAAACATTAATAACCTCACAGGACCTCATTAATAAAATCATAAGTGACAACTTTTGTTCTATTACTTTTTATAATTCATCAAAATATTCCATAACAAAAATAAAATAGTTTTAAATAAATTATTTTTCTAACTACTAACGACTGCGCGGTAGCAAAGAACGGCGGTGTATGAGAGGCGTCCTTGAACTTGACATTTTAATTGCGGTCATTAATCACTCGCTAAACGGCGCACGCGCAGCTTGATGCTCATTTTTCGGTAGCTCTGCGTACGTAATTTTTTTTTATTGTAGTACGACTTAAGCCTGGTTAAATATGAAGCGTTTGTAGGCTCCTTCAGTGGTAGGGCCAGTGGCTGTATACAACCCAGTCATCAGACGTCCTACTGCAAAACAGTAATACTTAGTATGGTTGTCTTCCGGTTTGAAGGGTGAGTGAGCCAGTGTAACTACAGGTATAAAGGAAGGCATTGGCAATGTAAGGAATGGTTAATATTTCTGACAGTGCCAATGTCCATGGGCAGTGGTGGCCACTAACCATCAAGTAGCCCATTTGCATGTTCATCTTCCTACTCTATAAAAAAAGACGAAGTATACGCAGTAACCCTAGTCAGCAAATTATTTTATATTAAATGGTAACAACTTACAATTTAATGTTGAAACAAAAAATCAATAAATCATATTTTTTTTAGTTTCATGTTATTCATTGATAAATGAAAAATAAATATTATTTAAATCGACATTATCTGTTATTGTTATGAATCACAACGCGTCGCAGACATGACCTAGCTACTCACTGTTAAATACAGACTTAATAGTGTCAGCGAAAACAACAAAAACTTTAAAGTCTACTTTTGGAAATTCTATTAAATTTGTAAAAAAGTCATAGAATAAATAGATTCTGGTGTTACTTGTTAGTGTTATATATATAAATAGCCCTGTAAAATGGATTGTCGTTTTAGAACAATGACCGATGACCTTATTAGTTACCATCCAACCCACGGCCGTTAAAAGGTTTGTCAGCAGGTGTAATGTACAATTAGATTTTCATGAAAAATGTGTCCATATTTTCTAACGAACTCGGATAAAATGTTAATGAAAATGAAGTATTTTTTAAAAAAGTTGCATCTATATCATGACTTACATTCACATTAATACATTTTGAACAGAGGGTATTTAAAAAGTTATTTTATTTTTCCTAGAGGTGGTGATAACACACAAAGGTGAATGGCAGTCGACAACTAAAAATGCAAATACAATGTAATTAAATCGGTGGAATAGAGTAAAAAAATTCCGTGTATTTGTCGCTAAACGTCATTCAAATACGTTTGTTAAAGTCTACTTGGATACAGAATATTTTTATTTTGAAACTGACATGGCTGGAATGAAATAACAATAGCAAGAAGTTTTCTAAAAGGACTATCGAAATAAATATCGTTGTTAAAAGACGTTAAAATCGAATTACTCAATCATTTCTCCTATTGTATGTAATAACAATTAAATATTAATATTCGCGATGAACCAGTGGATGCAAGACATGTATCTCAGCCGAAAGTCGAGTGTTCAAAGTCGTCCAAGACCATTGAGTGTCCATGTGCATAATTTGTGCTTATTAGTGAAAAAGACCATCTTGAGAAAACCTTCGTGTATCGAATGATATTTTCTACCAAATGCTTATTCTCTACTCTAGCCCACAATTGACTAGTGAGAAAGGAAGGTGTTTGCTTTAGAACGTTTACGTTTTTATCAGAAAATTAATACCTTTTGAGTTAACAAATATTAGCTTTTTCTATTTTTCAAGTAGAAGTTATTGCGAAGGGTTTGTTTTAGAGTCTGGATGTGAACATGTAATTTTTTTATGAACGCTTCTTTGTAGCACATTTATATCTAAAAAACAAATAATAATGCAGTCTTTTGCCCAATTTTATCCGACTAGTAATTGTCTAAGAAAAGTAACAGCAACGGCTGACTTAGTAACAGCTTGTCGACGAAATAAAATATTCGTTGAAATGTTTATTTTTAGGTATTGTTTGTTATGAAAAATAGCCTACGACAAAATACGTGTTATTATAAAATAAAAATTGAAGCAATCTTACTATTCTTCAAATATCTTAACAGTTTGAAGGACTCAATTTAGTAATACACGATAAAGATTGGTTTAAAAAGAAGTTCAATATACAATGATCCTTAACAATTAAACCAAACTATTAATTTGTAAGTATACTTGAAAAATGTTAAATAATAATAATTAATATATTCGTAAGTTTAATACTACTTCTCTATTAACTAGATAAAACCCGGAGTGCGGTCTTAAATTTTTCAGTAAACAATATAATTAACGTTATAAATCTCAATATATCAATATAAATCTTTCTTATCTCTTACGCATCACCTATTTTGTATGTTGGTAGTAGATACTATGCCAAAATCCTTTACCCGTCAACAACTATTATAAAAGATCAACATTAAATGTATGCCACAGGACCACAGCCGAGACAAACAATAAATCACTGAACAATTTCTGTGCAATTTTAAGTAAATGTAAGTTTTGTAACAATTTGCTTCTATATATATCTTATGGAACTAAGGGATATGTATATACATGGGCGTACCCAGCTTGTCCAGGGGGGGGCAATTGAAAAATTTCTTAAGCCGTGTCCCTCGGACCTGTTTTGCCCTACACACAACACGAAGCATAGGGTTTGTAGTTTGGAGTGGAAACAGAAAAGCGCAGATCTTTTTTTTATCTCGCTGGAAAAAACCCATTTACGCTTTTCCCTGACATGAAGTCGGGGGGGAGGGGGTTATGTATATCTCCGGTGCCTGGAACTCCAGAGAACCGGATTTCTCAAAACCTACCGGGCGGTACCTTCACCGTCTCTTGGGGGGTTGCCATGGCATTGCTTGTGCATACTACCGTGACGCCCCGACGGTTAGCCTTCCTATGCGAGCCGCCTTTCCTAGTTGGGTTCCCGGGATAAGGAGAACCCTCGCCCTGGCGACGCTTACGGGGGGAAAAGATGCGCGAGCGCCGACGCCTACTCCCCGGTCTTCTTCGGCGGATCGGATCAGCGGAGGCACTCTCCTCACGCTGCCGCTCCGTGGCCTCCTCCTGCGACATAACACTCCATCCATCCCACTCCATGACAGGAGACGATCGTCATCCAGTATCTCTCGCTGACGAGCATTGCGTTCATCACGCTCGACAACGAGAGATCTCCGCCGAATATCACAGGGAATGTCTCTGGAGTCTCCAAGCGGCACACTGGTGGTGCGCCGAGTCCAGTTGCGCACTACACTCGTGGTGGGAGTATAATATGTTCCGCCTCGCTATCCCATTCAGGTACTTACCGAAACAGTCATGTCCGGTAAGCACCTGCGTCAACTTAAACGTAAGTGTGCCACTTTTCTTGCTACCCAGCGACTCAAGCGGGGGCAGATTGCCTCCACTGTCGCCAGGCCTGCTGATGGATACAACAGGTCCTCCTCCCATTTGCGAATCAGGGCTTGTTGGGCTAGAGGCCTGATTCGCCCCACCTCCGCTGATGCTGGACGGTCGCCATTCGCCCTGGCTTCCACCTGGAATCGGTATACTACCGCGAGCACGTCGACCTAGAGTTCCCAGAGCGGTAACCTCGTATCGCTCTCACTGCTATGGCATCAAATTTAACTTCGCTCAGGCACTCTGTGGTATCGGAGTGCTTCCCTTATAGTCTCGAAGGAAGACTGTTGAAGGCGTGTGCTATGTCCAGCGATACCACCAAGACCATGTCCCCTCGGGCCAACGCTTCCGTGGTCCGGGTCTTCAGGGCGTCCAGGGCATCGATAGTTTATCGACCCGCCTGAATGGGATAGAGCCACTGACAGACCTGGCCCCAACTCTTCGAAGTGGTGAGTAAGTCGGGCAGCGAGAATCTTGGAGAGAATCTGGAAGAGTTTGCCCGTCTTAATCAGCAGCAGAATTGGTATGTATACAGAAAGAGAGACCAAAGAACGCCCTTCCTTCGGCAGTAGGACGAACTGCTTCTTGGCTTGGACGAACTGCTTTGGCTTCGGGAACTGCCCGCGGAAAAGGCGCTGGTCAAACAGTTCCTGAAGCCTCCCACCAATGTATTCCAGAGCATCGCGCAGAACAAGCTCTGGAACCCCGTCCGAACACGGTGCTATGGTTCTGGCCCTCAATCGATCGAGTGCCATCTCCATCTCTCGGTCCGTGACTTGTGGTGGAGCCACAATTTCTTAAATCACGGAGCGATGAGCTATTTGTCGGGGCGCCAAGGGTGCGGGATTTTCTCCGTACACCACGATAAGTTTTCCCGATCGCGTGAAATTCGATCGATCGGGTGGTCGCCATCAGTATCCCTGACCGGGTCCGGGTCCTCGGCATATCCACATCGCACACCTCCTTTAGAGCACTGCGCATTCGGCCCGCCAGCTCATCGACACTGGCGTCCTTCCTTCCCGACCCGCAGGAGATCATGCTTTATAGGTACTCAGAAAACATATTAAGTAAATAAATAAATATAAATATGCGTTTATTTAATTTAAATCGTTAAATTATATTAGTTGTATATCTATTTTAAAAGTAATTTTCGAGAATCAAGTAGACTTGGAAGCTGTCTTCAGTTGATCTCATGCCATGCATGCTTTACGGTATGTTACCATAACTTTTATCGACAACAGTAAGTACATAGGCATACAAAATCCAGGGGGGGGTTGCTGCCCCCCCTACCCCCCCTGGGTACGCCCATGTGTATATATATATATACATATATATATATATATATATATATATAAGTAAAGTAAAGTAACAGCCTCTAAATGTCCCACTGCTGGGCTAGGCCTGCTCTCCTCTTTTGAGGAGAAGGTTTTGGAACTTATTCCACCACGCTGCTCCAATACGGGTTGGTATCTATATTGTAATATACTTTGTTATGTAAACATTTACCATAATTTATTAAAAAAAATAATTAAAATATTTATCGATAAGTTTCAAGTTGATATCCTGAGCTTTGTAAAATAAGACCTTCCTTCTAGACGAAATTATTTTTAAAATCCGGCTATTGTTAAATTAAATAATTTTGAGTGAAAATATAAACTGAATATTAAGAAGGTTATTGTATCAATAAAAAATTTAGGGTTAATTTTGAGATCGATCGTTTGAATTTTATGGAACGGGATAATCGTTGGAAAGTGTACGTTTACTTATTCCTGGTAACATATCTATTTTACTTTATTGTTTTCAATCAATACTTGAATATATTACACTTGCAGTAGAGGTTTGTTGTGGATATTAGTGGACTCAAAGGGCTCCATTAGGGCGTTTTTTCGTAAATAATATCTAACAGCTTTCTGGCGTGACTGTCGACAGCCACAACACATAATAAACTAAAGATGTGGTATTTATTCGATACTGATATGTTTATAAATTGCTTTACATTCATCGTGGTAATACAAATTTTTGTCCTATAAATGTAAGATGTTTATGCTCTATAGATGAGCCGTATCATTCAACCTCTATGTACAACCCTACTAACGAGACAAATGAATATATAAAATTTCACTTCACTGATTTCGCTATTCAGTAGGCAAACTCAGCATCATTTAATCTAATCAAACAGGAATTATCACGTGCGCGAACCGTCTGCTATTCAAATGAAACAACACATCTACTTAGTATAGTTAAAACTATAAGCTTCTATATACGGGTAGAAACAAATCTCTCGTGTAGGCGCAGGGTTTTATTGCATTTCTGTTTTACGTTAACTATGACTTACTCGTTTTGGCAAATAGCGTAATTGGTGGTGCGAAGGGAGACAGGTAGAGTCTGCCTGCGCTATCTTATTTTATTCATGGAGGCGAGAAACATTCAGAGTGATGAGACGGGTTTATGCCAGGTGCTTTGCGAAAGGCAAGGACGACAATACCTCTCATGACCGACTGCAAACAAAACAACGTCGAGGGTGAGCGGCCACGGACGATTGTTATTCGACTTAAATAGTAACGTCTACGTTCATAAAAGGAAATGATAATAGTAATAAAATGTGTCCGTTGAATCTTTGAAACATTATGTAAACAACATATCATTAGATTTTCTTAAATAGATTTCATAACACAAATTTCTAAAATATTTTTTTGTTTAATAATTTTATAAAGCTAACTTTTATCTACATTTAATATTTATCTAAATTGTACAGTTTACTATGCAGAAAATTTACTTTTAGTTTTTTTATTAATTGAAAACTTATCAATTTTAATTATTTATATGTTATTTTACCAAAATATATATGTTACTAGCGCACTCAATTTAAAGACTCAAAAACGTTCTAATTGGTACGTTTTTTGACGTATTGCATTATGTACTCTATTTAACACTATTTATTTAAAATCAATTGCTATTGGTAAAAACATCGTAAGGGTAAAATATAAATATTTTTCTAGTTAATTTAGAGTATTCGGATCAACACAAAAAAAAAATAACAATACAGGTGAAATTCTTGTAATATTATGTAGGTTCCCCTGTGGGGATTGTTTCTCGATCTTAAAAATAAACAAACTATTTTGAACCTTATACACAGAAAGAAAAATTCATTCATTCAAACAAAATTCCGGTACAAAATAAAAGGGAAGTTATAAAAAAATCTAACAAGAGATATACTTACAAAATAAATTATTCATGTTTGTTTAGTTGAGTATTTGGGAGGTAGCCCAACATATACGTCGATTATATTCAGTAGATAGATTTACTTCAAACTATATTCTATTATCTAGATAAAGTATTTTACACTTGTGTGGGTAAAATATTATATATGTGAATAAACCGCTTCAAAATGAAGATATTTCTAGAACACAAATGGTGAAATGAATTGAGCCACGATTGCTATGCAATTGGTCTTGACTAAATATCGACGGTGAAGATTAGCTGCTTTGTTTTTATAATTAATCTCGTCGCACTGATGGAAAACATCATATGTGTATCTGCTATATGTACTGTATCTTCTATTCCGTATTTGAGCACCTTTTGCCATAAGCTCCACACCTTCTCTTCGAGAAGTACCTTACTAAGGTACACTAACCTTTGTATAGAAGTAACACTTTAGTGGCCATTACTTAAATGTACTATTCAAATACAATTTTATATGTACTTTCATTGTAGTTGCCTGTGCCGATTTAAATGCACCTATATTATATACAATGAATCGATGTATCGTTTTCTAGGAAGGCTCCACATAAGTTTTGAAAACATGTCAAACATAATAAGGTACATAAATTATATACGTTACGGAGCCAGAGTTTTGTTTAAGTTCGCCAGACCAGGCACTCACTATTAGTCAAAGTGTTCTACCGCCACCAGAAATTATTCCGTTAGTAACAGTGCCTTAGAGTTAGATCGATGTCTTTAATAATAATCCATTTGCAACTATTAGTGATTGTTAATTAACTTTTCATTTAAAGTATTTTTATTATATATATATATATATTTTTTTTTTTGGTATTAAGCCATATTATAATAAAATAATAAAGCCGTTTATTTCCGAATTTTGGGTGCAATGAAATTTATTGTGAAAATTATTGGACCAACAGAAAAACATAATATATCCTGCAATTCTGCGTGCCTTTTGGCATAGGCGTCCTCCAACTATCTCCATTGTGCTCTGTCTTCTGCAACTCTAGTCCAGTATGGTTCCAAGGTTAGGCGGATATCTTCCCATCTTGTTTTTGGGCGCCCCTGTTTTTTAGTCCCTTCCTTTGGGTACCATCAAGTCACTTGTTTGCTCCATTTGTTAAATTTGCAGCGAAGAATGTGTCCTGTCCAGCCCCATTTTAAATTCGTATAGAACGAACCAAAATATCCGTAACGTTACTTTCTCCTCTTATCTTAGGTTCTTAACGTTATTACTGTTTTCCTATTTTAAATACCTTAAAAATAAACATTGCATTGCAAAAGAAAAAATATTTGTACTAATAATTTAGTGCTTATTTCTATTTTTGGAAAAGTTATATTCATAATCTAAAAATAATACTTGAAAATAACTTGAAAACTTTTTTTTTATTTGGAACATTATCAAATCAATTTTCTCCTCATGTTGCTTCACAATATGCAAATCGATCCGAGGTCGACAACTTTCAATTTGGTTTTTTATCCCTGTTTAGGGTTCCGAACGAGTGAACGCACCGGAAATTTGAGATTCTAAACTAAATCAGAAAATAGATGATAAATTTAGTATTCTCCCACCTATGCAACGAAATTCAGAAGTTAAAAAAATATATGTTACAGACAGTTATGTTCTTTAAATAAAGTGGTAAGTCTCTCAATTTATATTTGCAGTTGGTATGCAGTTGGTTGGTATGTATGGGAGTAAACTCCCATACATACCAACTGCAAATATAAATTGTTTTCATTACACACTAAATAGTTGAAAACATATGAGTTTGTTCTTAGGATAAATTATTATTGTTGGTTATACGAGGTACTCGTTTTATCTGGGCCAGTTTATAATGTATTCATCGTACGGGACCCTTTTACGCGGTTTAAACTCGCTCTTGTCCGGTTTTATTTCCGATTTCTTTTATCAACAGAAAGATATAATGGTTAAATTTCGATACGAACAGATAATGAAAAAATCACCTTTACAGTAACCAATAAATAACTTAAATTTAACACTTATTTTGTCAATAAATGCTAAGACATCTAATATATATTGTCATAGTATAAATATCTTGGCAAAATATATACATGCGTAATTAAACTTGAAGTGTCGTATCGGCTATCGTCATAATGAATTGTTTATTTTTAGGCTCGAGAGTATTTAGAAATTAGCTAACGCATAGTTAATAAAGAAAAATAAAGCGTTCACGGATACTCAGCAAACTAACAATTCGGTTAACGTTGCACACTCAATTATGAGTTAACTGCACCACGAGTTAACTCGGAATGTGTCGCTAACTACAGGTTAAATATTCAACAAGCTGCCGTATTGTGTGAAGTTGTACGGCCGATGAACGAATGTGAGCCTAAAGTGATTGTATTAGATTGCCTATTGTATTATTGTTTCTTTTAACGATTCAAACTTGATTTTAAAATCTTTGTTATTTATAACTCTAACAAAAAAGAACCATTTAATAATGTTTACATGCTTTTGTTTAATTTATGCACATTTAAATATATTATTAAAGTAGCTGCCTGTCTCGATTTTGTACGGGTATAATAATAATTATAGATAAGATTTGCGTAAAATCTGTCGTTAGTGAGCGTCAATGTCGCGAAAGGAGTAATAACTATTTATGTTTAAGTCATCGGACCTATAGTTTTGGAGATCTAGTTTTGAGTTAGTCAGTGATATTTCGCTTAGATTTATATATATATATATATATGCGTGTAAAGATATATCTTATATATTTCAATATTTTAGTATAGGCCTTGAAATCTTATTAGGTTTCATTATAATTAATGTTACTTTTTTAGATAAATTTCCTTTAAAGTTAAATGTATTATAAGTATATTACAATGATAAAACTGTAACATGTGTAAAGTAGACAATTACCTAAATAATTATGATTACTTTTGGCTTATTGTGTAAGTGTACTACTTGTTGGTGTTGACAAATAAATAAATAAAATCATTCAGTTGAGTAAATGAACCATACAGTTTTATTACAAATTTCTAGGCTGTTGTAACATTAAAAAATTAAATGGGTCAGACGTAACTTCAGTTATGTTTGTTTTTCATTTTAGGCTACGTACATATATTTCTTTATGCTGATTAGTGACACGAACGTGGATGCGTTTAAAGAGAGGTTACATTTCGAAATGAGCCCGTTACGTCATTAGCGATTCCCACTGAGACCAGCATGTCCGACTAACATCCGACCATTGGTAGGGCTTAAACTACATTACGGTCTTAGTATTGTACTGGATTTAATCTACGATTTAAACCATTCCTGATCCATTCTCTGCCGTACCACGCTCTGATGGCCTATACATATTTTAATAGTATCGACATGATTTTGACATATTTTTAATTCAACATAATAAAACTTTGCTAAATTTATTAAGACATTAACTGTACTTAGCATATTTTTATAATGTGGTGCTTTTTTGCTTTGTTCCTTTTTTAATTGTAAAGCAAAATATTAAAATGATTTTAAAAAAAGCAGTAATAGATCCAAGGTAATTTATTGTAAGATAAAAATTAGATGAATCGGTTATATTAATTTGTACTAAAATAAAATGTTTTATCCGTATGTTTGGTTAGGTAGTAGCAAGATCGTTCTTTCTGGAACGGCATAATTTAACTGTAGCAAACAGGCGTAAAACAAGCCGTGTAGCGTTTCAAATTTTCCTCAACAGAGTAGTTCCCAAAACCTATTAAGCTCCAAGATGTTAGTATTTTAATAACTGAGCGCATGTCGGCGGTGCTTCGTAAACTTGAAATTAACTTGGTGCCCACGGGAGGGATATGCACTCCGCCATGAATACGGCTCCAACTTCTATTGTTACTTGCTATAATAAGGTTCTACGTACCTACTTTACACTACATTTACGTGCAGTGTAAAGTAGGGTATAAGCTACATCCATAACTTATAATTAAATTTTAGCTAGACATTACAAAGACATGTATAGTTAATGATCTTATATATTAGAAGGTAATGTATATTGAGAAGCAGTAATATAATTGAAATATGTTTACAAAATAACTTTGACATAAACATAAATAAGGAGCGATTGAGACTATCAATAAAAATACAATATAAAACACTAATATTCAATTAAACTAAAATTGATAATAAATGTAATATATAAAATAAATTGTTGCTTATTTCAGAAACCAATGAAATTAAAAAAAATAAAACGAAAATTGTTTAAGGCTGTAGTATATATGAAATGTATAGCTAAAATAATTGTGAGTAAATTTATTATTTTGCATTTAATAAATAATTACTTAAATCAAACGCAAACGACATATAGCATAATATTTTATTTCTTTTCTTCTTATCTTTTAATGTAACGCAGTAACGGTTCCTTATAAATAAATTATTTGCAAGTATTTTCATTATGACAAAAATTAAATTTAAACTACATACTGTAACTGAACTGTAAAAATATATATATATTAAACAATATTGAAAACCACGTCGTATGCGGTAAAATGTATTCACACGGGTTTCAGGCTGGTATAGGTAGATATTGCATATTGAAAATAATAAATATCTAGTCATAGAAACATTGGTAATTTGTTAGCATTGAACCTGTGATATTCGGTTCAGATCCACATATTCTATCCACTGTGCCATCTCGGCTTTAGAATTAGAAATAACTAAGTAATTTATATATGTATAAATAAAAATATGAGAGAAATATTTTTACTATACTTTGCAAATTTATTAAAACTATTATTGTATCAATTTGATTGAAACGTTTCCACCCATATAGCAAAATACGAGTAGAGTGTTCGTAGACCGAACGATGAGAAACAAAAGCAAAGGCTAAACTTTTTCTGTTCGCTTTAACTCTCAGTTCAGTTTAAAATTCTGCAATCAGGCAAAAATTCATCGCAAGCACTTATAGTTGAAGAATTTTTTATATATCTCCGATTGAAACTTGATTATTAAAAAGTGTAAAAAGTTTCGCTATGTGTATATATATTATTGAGTATTATAATCATATTATCTTATGTGTAAAATGGTTTTGGTGTTTACAATAGACTATATAAATAGACTTGCACAATGGTTGACCGTTAAGATTATAATTTAGTTACGTATTTTTTCATGGATAAGTTCGTATACAATCTACTTTCTCTATAAATCGTCGCTAGATGGCGTTGCAGAACATCAACGTCTATACCGCTCAGCCGATGGCCATGACGTTTGGTATATATGTGAAAGCAGGACGGGTGTAGGGTCCTAGTTATATATCGCTTTACACCCGAGATTATAAGATCGTGAGATACGACTTAAAGAAATTTTACATCGTACATGAAGCAACTACTATCTGACTAAATAAAAGTGTGCTTAAACGTTATTTATTAGTATAGCAAAATTAATAGGTATTGATTGATATGATTTAAGGTTATGGATACATCAATAATTAGAAACGTCAATTCAGCAGTAAAAAATGTTTCATATATAATTTGTAAGATATTAAATGACAGCACGCTCGTAGTCGTATTTGAATAACGAATTTTGTACAAATATTATGTATTGATTTTTTTCACGATAATATTTTAAGCACGCAGTTAGCTTTGATAATATTTATCGTAGTATGAAATAAATGCTTTCTCTCTCTTTCTAAATAAAATTATAGTATGCAATTATATTATAAAGTAATAATAATAATACATCTATTATAATATTTTATTTATACTTTAAAAAAAATTGCCTTTTAACTTGAATTGAATATTCAATTTTTCTAGTACCTATTTGTTGATATGTTAAACATAATAACGAATCTATACTAGTATTATAAATGCGAAAGTAACTCTATTTGTCTGTTACGTTTTCACGGCTAAAGCACTGAGCCGAATTTTATGAAGCAAGAATTAACCGAGCGAGTGAAGCCGCGGACGAAAACTAGTAATAAATAAAAAATCCTTTCGAATAATTTATAACGTGTTTGAATCACACCGTCAGATCAGATGTACATAATCATATCTACGTTTTACGGTTGACTTTATGCGTGTTATCATTTTTACGAGCGGCCCAAAAACATCGCAACCTGTCAGCTCGTTCCTATAAGGAGGGTTCGATCCATAGTTTTTCATCCAAAATATATTATGCATTCTTATTACTCTATAAATTATATTTATTTTGCACAACTTATTTATTTTCAGTTCCAATTCATTTCACTTTTAATTTTACGAAGGAAATACAGTAACACTCATTTTATCATAAAAGTTAAAACGTAATGCAACAAAGTCAAATAATGTTTTTTTAGAATCCGAAGAAATATAAAATATAACATTCTGATTTACATACTGCGATATCGATTGCATATTTTGTCGTTGAAATGAAGTAGCCGTGTTATTTAGGTTATAATTGTAGTTGATTTACATCCAGGAAACACGTGTTTTGTCCCACGCTTGGTCACGTATATCGATAAAATGTCTACTTCAAGAGCTTAGACGTATAGTCTATCGTATGAAAGCTTTATTTAAATATATCCTTTAATTTGAATTATAATTGTATTAATGTATTATCTGTTCCGCCAGGCATAGGAACGAACAATTGTCTCGATAGAACATTATTGAGCATTACAAATATTTGAATATCCCGGAATTTACGAATAATGTTAAGTACAAGGCAGCAACAACATAGTAAATATCAATGAAATAATATTATCTTTATTGTAACCGAATCCTTTTCTCCCTCCGTTCGTATAGATTGTATATACGAGTCAGCGTCATGGAACCGCATAGCGTCCCTCGGGCTGTTTGCTATGAGGGGGCTGAGAAAGCCTTCTTTACCTTAGATCTCAACCCTTTAAACTCATTTTTGATCGATTTTGCATTTATGATTCAAAACAGTACACATCCTTTATAACAAAATATACTTTAGTCAAGTAGGCTTTTATGGACACATTTGAATAGTTATGTTGCGAGATGAAATGAAATGTGAACTATTATTATCGGTGGAGTGGATGTTTTATCTCAAAATTACAAATTGAAATATACACACAAACATATATATACAGTGGTGGTCGTATAATTCACTACCAACGGTCCTTGACATTATGTAAGAGATACTTCACCGCAATCGTTTTATTTTGAAATTAAACAATAAATCGGACAACAATATGTTCAACGATTTATCATTTATTCGTTTCAATATTACATTACGGACAAACATTTAAATCAGTTTTAAGGTATGAACAATAATGGTCAACTAATTAGAAACAACAACAAAAAATATAAAAAAAAAATATTTTTTTAAGTATTACTAATTAGTATTGTTATTTACGAAATAGCTACTATCCACAGCCTACCAATAGTTATAATTAATATTTAGTGGCGTATCCCATATTTTCAATAACAGCACTGCAATGACGTGGCATTGATTCAATCAATTTTATACATTTTTCTAGGGGGATTGAATTCCATGCTTCAACAAATGCTTTATATAGTTCGTTTTGACTGGTGTTACGTTTGTTTGAGACTTTCTTTTTAACAATATACCAGAGATTTTCTATCGGGTTTAAATCCGCACTATTTGCTGGCCAGTCTAAAACGGATATACGCTGTTCGCTAAGGAAACATTTGACGCTATTGGCCGTGTGTTTAGAGTCATTGTCATGCTGAAAGATCCAGGTTATAGGCAAATGATCGTCCGAGTAGGAAATCATTGTGTGCTCTAAGATATTTTGTATTGCCATTGATCCATTGTACTGCCACCGAGCTTGACTATACTCCTTGTGTATTTATAATTGCATTAAAAACTTTCTTAACAGAACAATTTAAATGCTCAGCTATTCTTCTGTACGCCCACTTATGATCTTTATGTAAATTAACAAATATTTGCCTAGTTGACGCGTCACAACTTTTATTTTTGCCCATTTTGAACAAAATACAATTCAGATTAAATTTTGAATTGCCGCCAAAATAATAGAAAAAGAAATATTATTCTCCAATTTCAAAAAAAGAACGAGCTAAGTATGTTTTTTTTTTAATGTTTCTGATTAGGCGTCCAAGCGGCCAGTAACAGAAAATAAACTCCTACATGTGTAAGACTCATTTTGTAATTAAAAGTAAGATATGTTTAATATTTTATGCATTTAATGAGTTTTTTATTTGAGTAGCTATATTATTGCATGATTATTAATTACTGAATGTGTATATTTTTTACGAACAGATGTACGGTGAATTTATACTTTCTTTATTCATAAGAAGTGTTTCTAATTATATATACTGTGGTGGTCGTATAATTAGAAACACTACCAATAGTCCTTGACATTATATATATACATATGTAGGTATGCTGTATATGTATGTAACTTTATTAGCAGGAAAAGTTAAAATTTGTCTGAATAATATTACAGAAACGTATTTGCATAACCAATCACAATATATCACAGTAATGGTCGCTGTTCTAAGTAATGTATCCATATATTTGAGAATATAGACATTTTACATAATTTTAAGCATATTGTGACGCAACTGAATTCCTAATTTACATAAATATATTATATATGCAGCAGGTTGAAGCTGCGGGTATGTATTTAGAAATCTATAGACATATTTTCGTCGAAATTCAAGTATAAGTTATTTACCTGATTAATCGTAGGTAAATAAGTCATATTATGTGAGTCAAGCTAAGTAAGAACTCAATTAGCATCTCTCTCGTTGAAATTTGAGAAATCCTGCTAATTTTATAATTATTACAACTGTCAATGTTGCAAAACATTTTCGTAGATTTGAAGATCGTTATTTGTGGTACGCTTAGGATTTGTTCTTACAGAATACCGATCGTAAAATGTTGAACAGTGATACTTTAGTATATTACATATTATAACAATGTAATGTTCCGCGCGTGATGCAATGCCTCTTTAGCCCCTGGGGTGCGGGTTCACATATGTTAGAGTGCGTAGAATGTTGTTGAATGTTATACAACAAATACTTCTATAAAGATTTTTTGTTTTATTTTATAGTATTTATATGAACAACTGTGAAAGTTTTACAACTAAAATTGTTGTTTCCGTCGTACTTGATAGTGGCGTGTAATCAGGTAGGAAAGCATATGACAAAGCCTTAACATTTATGATGAAGCCATATTGCATGATGCTTTAAGATACAAACTTTAGTGCAAACGTTTTTTTTTTTAAACCTTTTTGTAAGTAATGTAAATTTATACACTGGTGGTGTTATACACTCATGTATGCATACTAAATTTTATTTGTGTTAGTGCATTTTGCTTATACTTAAGTTGTTTTTAAAGCCGTTGATAAATTCTTTTATTTCATCTTAAACTGGTATAATCGTTTTTTTTCTTTACATAAACAACCTCATTATAATAACGGGACATTTCTTTTTTTTAATTTCTTAAGATGATAAAGTAAATCTTGAGAAATTGTCGCCCAATGTAATCTGATATCCCTTATGGAAAGCGGTAGATTATTTTTTTACTTTATTTTTATACCTCATTCTCTAATATTTAATTTAAATGAAATTATATCAAAATAAAACGTTTTTCAAGTATGTTTTTACTTAACATTATAAATTAACGAGATTTACATGTTAAATTAGGTCCAATGCTACAATAACCAGCGCTTAACTTCAGTAGATACTCTTTTTTATCAAATAACACATGTCACTTTTACACAATAACATCAATATAATATGGTGTATGAAAATCAATAAGTTTAATAAAAAATACACCTGTTTAAACAATCAGTAATAGCACAAGGCTTATAACAGGACGCGTCGTCAATCGCTCAACTTTATAACATGCCTTATGACATCTAACCTATCATTTATCATTTCATACTGTTACGTTATATCAAGTCTATTTCATTTATAAAAAGTAGTACTGGTTCTATGGTTATGTAACTGGGAAAAAACTTAGAAATGTCAATGACCAGAAGTTAATACTTTGTCGTCGAGCTTGCCGCAGTTGTTTTGAACTTACCCTGCAACTGATAGTTAAGAGTTTGAAAGTTGGTCATAATGAAGATCGTAAGTTACCTGAAGTCCATTAGTGATTTTTATTTATGTAATTGAGTTAAATTTAGTTTTTACTTAAATAGTCAATTCAAAATCAAAATCAAGAAGAAGCTTATTTTAATTAGGAAATTTTGATGTTTCAAAATGTTTTTATCATGTACACAAAAATCAACTTAATATTAAGTACATTTAATTTATATTCACCATAGGCGAAACGAAAGATCGAAATATTGTAAAAACATAATAACAATTATTATCAGTACATAAAATCTAAATGTGTTATAATCAAATATGTTTCAGTAGACGATTAACAAAATACGAGAAAAGTCCAAGCGAAGACGCGGGCAGAGCTCAATTTACATTAAAAAGTTAAAATATCGCAGTGTACGTCAATAAAAAAATCCTCTGATGTAAATTATACGGTACAATAAACTATTTTCTACAGGAAAATAGTTGTTTAGCGTGAGAATCAAGAACACGTGTCTTCATGTCACGTGTCACGAAGAAAAAAAAATGTTCTGTAATGCTTCTTTCTACACACGTAGCATTCAAGTCTGATCTTGCACACATAATGTACAATAAATTAAACAGACACTTACTGTTTTGTTGAGTTATTAAGATTATCGAGGCATAATTAATGAAAGCGTATGACGTAGACTTGCATAGTTCACAAAAAGTTTGTTAAACATTATTTAATATCGAAGAAAAAATTTGCAGAATATCGACTAACATAATAATAAGGAACTTTTTTTATAAGCGAGTTAGTGCGTGTTTTATTTCATATAAATGATCGATAAACATTTAATTTAGTTTGGGTGTAGTATAGGCCGGTAAGCAGGATTAATGAAATAAGCAATTTACAAGATAGTAACATAAATAATAAAATTATGCTTTGACCAATAATCATTTTAAATAATAAAAATCTTCTAATCAATAAAAAATTATGTTTCTTATTTATATTTTCCTTAATTAGATTTTTTGTAAAGGTATTTGTAATAACTATTAAATATATATTTAGCGATATATTATTATCATTATATTATTAATTGGCAGTTTTATATTTTTGGTAATGAAAATTCATAATGTGAAAAAATGTTTATAAAAATTAATTCACTGTTTTTATTGAAGGTGCGATTAAAAATCATAGGGAAGCAGTAATTAGTCGCACGTGTGCTGCAGTAGTCGCCACTCGGGAACGATTTGGGGACAGCACCGCTTCCGGTCACCATCACGCGATTTCACCGATTCTTCAAACAGAGATCGTAAACTTTTGGTTATAATTTTCAATACTATTGTAGAAAATAATATTAATTATAAATAATTGACATTGACCAAATATCCATGCAAACATAGAAATTATTCCAGAATAACGTGACTTCAGATCACGCATTTATTGACCGCGATCCGTGATTTTGACAAGCTAACTTCAAACGATTGCGTGTCAATAAAGCCAATAAAGTTGTCTGAACTTGCTTAAGTACCAACCGAACACAATTTATCGATTTGAGACGGCCTATGCTACCCTAAATGTCACTTTACAGCCGATATTGATAGTCGGTGACAGCAGCCTTACTGACTTCCCCCATATCAGCTTTAGTCGCTCCTATTTTAACTTTCTCGCGTACACAAATCTCATCAAATTGAATCTTATTACTTCGACAGTAAGGCGTAAACTCGGTGACATGTTAGTAAAGGAAAGTTTGTGAATACAAGCGAAACTTACGCAACATCTAAGGAAATATTTTCTTTGATAAAACGTGCTGAGGTTTTCCTCGGTTGCGGGCTTAGGCGGATTTTCTTTTCCTCTCTCTCAAATGCGGTCTTTTCATAACTGTCGGGGATCAATTCGACTAGGATTTCTGAATCTAGTTTCAAACAGATGCTATAACTCATTGGTATTAAATATCCAAGATTTAAATTGATTGTTATCGTTTAACTATTAGATCTATTTATATTCGTCGTACTTTATAAACTGCCTGAATTATTATAAGTAACATCACGTACAATACAAATAAAACCACTTTATTTATTAAAGGAAGTAAATAAAATGTTGTATTAAAGTTCCAAATTTAAGCTCGAAATAGCCTCTTCGTCTTGAAAATTTGTTACCAGTACGAATGCGCTCTGCGCCTTGCAATAAAACTTTAATACAATTTGTCGACCGTTGACGACTGCTGAATTTTACGTGTACCGTAGCGGAAGTGTATACTTAAACAAGATGGCGGCCGGCGGTCACGTGACCACGGATTCACCCCGGTTTCCGGCGCTCTTTCACAAACATGTCAAGTGTATTGCGGGTAGTTTGATAATTATCGGCGTCATTACATCAACCCCTAATGTTTTTATGAGTAGAATTTTATAGCGGTGCATCTGTTATGATTTTGACTTTATTTGCAAAAGATAACTCTTAGGATCAATTACAAGTAACTGATCAATAATAATTAAAATAAAATGAAAAAATAATTTAAAATTGTTTATTTCCTAAAATATTAACAAGAATAACATCATATTTATGTTTTATATGTATTTTAAATATCATTAAAATTTTAAAAACAACATAGTCAAAAACTGTTCAAGTCAAGTTTTCTAATATATTTTTTACAGCAGTAAAGGTTTTTTTAATAATTAAGGAAAAAATAATGTTGTGAGTCTGACATTTTTGATTTTTTTTTTCATCATCATTAGATGCTGAATATATATTATATTCAATCAAAATGACACTGATATAATTATTGATTTATTTGCATTAGCTGACCTAACATTTAAAGGTTGAAAACATTAAGTTGAATATTTGAAACAAACATACAATGTTACTTAATGTATTGTTTTTAGATTTATGATAATAACTAATAGCATATGGTATTCTTTTTATTTTAAATTAATTGTCACAAAATATGTCACATATCAAATCCAACATGCAAACCCAGAGTAATTTTTATAAAACAATTTATCACATTTAAAATGTTCAACCCTGAAATATTACGTAAACAATAATTTTCCTGTTACTCGTGTCTATTTCTGCTGATTGGAGCATTAAATGTAATATTTAACTTATTTCCTTTATATAACTCGCCTAGAACAGAAGCCACGTCAATGGTTTGTCTTGTGAGTGGATGAAGGGGCGAAAAATCAATAGATAGGCTCTGCATGTCATAGCTACTTAGACAACCAACATTTTAGTAATTCGAATAACCCCTATGAACTGTCGAATCTCAAAAAAATAATCAATTACAATCCGAGTACTATTCAAATTGTATTACGGTCAGTTATAAATTATTATCACACGGCTTTAGTCTTCATCTCGTTCAAAAATTTTGACCCAGTTTTTATTAGGACGGAACAATCTGCATTGTTGCAAAAGAGAGAGAACGAAATACTATGTAAGAAGCATTTTGTGTTGAGTGCATAAGCGAATTTCTTATGTTCTTATTCTCTACAGATTCTGATTAATATCTGAATGAAGTAATTGAAAATAATTTAACGATACGATTATTAAAATAAAGATTTTTGTAAAATATAAATTAGGAAATATCAATGAAATAATAAAAAAATCTGAATATTAAATACAAACTTATGTTTGATTAATATGATTTTTAAAAATCACTACATATCATAAATGAAATTTTAAATGGATAAAAATCCATGTACAAAGTTGAAAAGGAAAGAAATAAAAAAAATCTGTTTGCATATATAAAATAACGTCATGGATGTAAACATTTGTAAATCCGTAAAATATAAAGGGTAGCTGACATTTGACTTAACCTGATTTTAAAATACGGAATTATACGAAAAAATACGAAATTTAAAAAACTACAACGTTCAAAAGCCAATAATTGCATAAAATTAATCACCGTTACGTTCAACCAGAATCCCCCTGTCTCCCCTCAAAGGACACAATAAAAAGCCGCCAAAACGCTGTGCGTCTGGCTGTCAGACCGTCTGTGTCAATCAATTAGACATGCGTAGAGCGCAGAGCGCTACGCAGCGTCAAATCTCTAGCCACGCCCTATATTGATCAGTCCCGCCCCGTTGCGCTGAAATTCGTGGTGCGCGTTTTGCCCCAATCTACTCTTTCGTGAGTTCCCGTGTTAGAAGGTACCGCTGCTGTTTTGAATATGTTTCATTTTTCATGATACCCTTTAAAAAGTTTTCCTTTACGAATTTTTAATTAAGCCTACACTATATATACCGAGCCGAGTACGATGTCAAAGTAACAATTATTATTATTGCAATACATTTTTCACACACATTTTAATTATGCTTATGTACATATAAAGTATATTAAATACTTGTAGATTTTTTTATATTATAGTTATTTCACATTCCGGTTTACGTGAAGATTTATAAACATTTCCTATAAAACTGTCGAGATATATTTTAAAATGACACTAGATAAAACACCTGAATGTTAAAATTTATTTAGATATTTTTAGGTTCAAACTTGCCGCTTGTTTTGTCTGAACTATAGTAGTTTAGTTTGAGCGAGCTCGATGAATTGACTCTCAAATTCATTTGCGTTTGATTTAAAGCTACAGTTATTAGACCGTTTGTTGACTTCTGACCTCCTGGGAATCATTTATTTGCGAGGATAAAAAGTGTTTTTTTAACAAAGGGTACCTCTGATCTAGGTTTGTAGCGACGTATTTCGTGTTTTGAAATACTGTTCAATATTTTTGACGTTATTTGCTTTTAAGCGGATACGATATTTCGTACATTTACATTGGACCATAGCCTTGCATTGAAAATATAAATTGTTTTAAAATTCTTACGTATAGGTTAAAGAACGTTTTACGTTAAATTACGTTCTAAAAAAATCTGTTTCAATTTCCAATATGACAAATATAATAACAATACAACAATTACTTCGAATTTCCTTCAATTACGTTTTTTTATCATTCTCCATCTTGTGATCAGTACTATGCAGAGCATATTTTTAACAACACGTTAACCCGTTTTCAGCCAATACATACAGTTTCACTAAAATAAATATGTATATCCTGCTTCAACTACAGGAGGATTAGAAACAAGTAAACAAGTAACTTTGAAATTGAATTGACGCGATATCAATTGCGGTCGATATCTTGAATAATTTATTATAATCATTATGTATTCGCGAAAGAAAAGGTTTTGAACACGGTGAAAATGTTTTGGGAACTTTGAAATTGAAATTAAAATGGAAGTAAGCCTCAACAGCACGCAAGAATAGCATGTTGTAAAAGCAATGTATGTAGTTCCAAAATATAAGCCATATAGCTATGTTATTCACAGAAAAGACTAATCTTAGAACGTTGCATTGGGTCGACATGGGGTTTGAACCCAGGATGTCAGATTATTCTGTCTTATAAGACAGAATAATCTGAATATGACGGCGACCGAAAATAGAGGTGTCACCATAACGTACAGGCTGGCCGAACACCATCCAGATTAGTCTAGGAATCCAGAATCCCGCTAAGGTCAATTAACAACAATGAGAAAGACAACTGACACAACGAAATGTAAAAAAAAAACAAAAATATGCAATCAATCAAAAAAATATGCTAATGAATGTTATTAATGATTGTGCCGCCTGGAAATAAAAAAAACAGAAGCTGCATCAAACTACCAAACTCTAAACAGATAGAGAGATACACCAAAAATACGAATAACACATTTGTGACAAGACAACATAAAAAAAAATATATATCGTAAGTATAATGTGTACGAAAACTGTAAAGAGACATATACACAGTTTCTTCACAAGCTTGCAAGCAAACATTTTTCTAAATGTTATATATGCGGAAAAAATATAATAGGTTAAAAAAAATTTTATTACTTTTTGACTTATATTTTATAAAACTTACCAGGTGCACATTCAGCTAAAATAAATGTTACTAATATTAATAATTTGTCGTCAGTTTCTAGCGACAAAATAAAAATAGTTTTTGCAGTAGGTACTTGGACGGATATTTTTAAATGTTAGTGTTAGATTATTACAAATGAGCTTGGCTTTGTTTCGACTTTGGATATACGGAAATAAAGTATTTTTAAATAACATCTGTGTATTGTTATGTATTCTTGCTTATGCTTTGTGCAAGCTCGTCTGGGTAGGTACCACCCACTCATCAGATATTCTACCGCAAAACAGCAGTACTTTGTATTGTTGTATTCCGGTTTGAAGGGTGAGTGAGCCAGTGTAATTACAGGCACAAGGAACACAACATCTTAGTTCCCAAGGTTGGTGGCGCATTGGCAATGTAAGTGATGGTTAACATTTCTTACAATGCCATTATCTATGGGCGTTGGTGACCACGTACCATCAGGTGACCCACAAGCTCGTCCGCCAACATATACACTCGGCGTCAAAAAAATCGCACCTTTTGAAATTTTGACTTCAAGCGAATAATACTCTTAACTTATTTATTGTACCCTACCAAAATTAATATCATTTGAAAGCACAATTAATACACTTTAAAAACGCGTATCGTTCTTATCTGTAAAAACAATAATCACGAAACGTTAGGGTCTTTAAAAAAAAAGTGCTGAAAAGCTCATTAGAGGACTCACTACTTGTGCCACCTTGGACACGAATAAAAGGGGGGGGGGGTAAAAATTAATTATGGGTCATTAGCTATCCAGACATCACAGAAGTCACACCTGAACAGCTCCAGTAAGAAAAAAACCCTGAAAAATGGATACCACGGCAGAAGAAGCAGCTCAAGTGGTAGCACTACTGCAATCAGGACTACGCCAAGTTGATATTGCTCGACAACTCAACATAAGCCGTTTCCGGGTGAAACGAGTATCCCAGCGGTTCCAGGAGACTGGAGGCTACATCAGGAAGCATGGATCCGGAAGACGACGTTGCACTTCCGACAGAGACGACCGCTATATTGTGTCGACGTCTTTGCGTAACCGATTCTCCAACGCTGTTGAGCTGCAACAGCAGCTCCGAACAGCTCGGAGGACGTCGGTGAGCGTCTCCACAATAAGAAGAAGGCTGCGAGAGAAGAAAATCCAGGCCCGTAGGGCTGCTACTGGCCCCAAATTGACAGCAGAGCATAGGCGAGTCAGACTTCAGTTTGCCCGAGACCACGTGGATTGGACGTTCGACCAATGGAAGTCTGTCCTCTTCTCCGACGAGACTAGGGTATGCCTTTTCTGCAATGATAGGCGTAGAAGAGTGTACAGGAGGCAGGGGGAACGGTACTCACAGGCCTGCTTTGAAGAAACCGTCAGCTACAGAGGAGGATCCTGCATGTTCTGGGGCGGAATTTCAATCCAAGGAAAAACCGACCTTGTGTGCGTCTCCTGCACTGGAAGTGCACGTGGCCAGGGGTCCCTGACTGCTCATCGGTACATCACAGAGATACTGGAGGACCATGTGGTCTCGTATGCTGGTTTTGTCGGGCCTGAATTCACATTCATGCACGACAACGCCCGCTCCCATACGGCAATCATTGTTCGGGACTACCTGAATCAGGTTGGGATCACCGTGATGAAGTGGCCAGCAAGAAGTCCTGACCTGAATCCCATAGAGCACCTTTGGGATGATCTGAAACGCCGGGTGCCGTCTCGTGATACTGCCCGTGCCACCCTTGAACAGCTTCGGGACACCGTCGTCGAGGAGTGGAGTGACATTAATCAAGAACGCATCGTGACGTTGGTGAGGTCAATGAAGGATCGCATGGAGGCTGTAATTAGGGCTAAGGGAGGTAACACTAGGTTCTAAGTTTAGTTTTAAGAATTTGTTTTACTGTATTTTTTAATTTTGTTATGTTTTTAGATTAATTAAATTAAGTAATTTTGGCGTGTTTTTCCTTTTTTCATGAAAAATGTTTTTTATATGCTTAGTAATCACTATCACAGTTTTATTATTTAAAGGATTCAATAACCTTTAAAATGAGGCCCCACACTTATACCTTACCATAGATGAAATAGGGTTTATAGTTGCTTGAAGTCAAAATACCAAAAGGTGCGATTTTTTTGACGCTGAGTTTACAATAAAAAAAAAACATTACGTCTATGGATCTATCCTTTTTACTTTTGGCGTGGGTTTTGTACTAAAAATGGTAAACTTAATTAAATACAAATTTTACCGTAAATAAGTAGAGTTTCATATATTTTTTATCTTATATCATGGATAGATGGCAAGCCAAGCCGAGATGGCCCAGTAGTAAGAACGCGTGAATCTTAACCGATGATTGTGGGTTCAAATCCGGGCAAGCACCACTGAATTCCATGTGCTTAATTTGTGACTATAATTCATCTCGTGCTGAACGTTGTAGACGGTGTGTCAAATTTCACTGAAATTCTGTCACATGTGTATTCAGCATTGGAGCAGCTTGGTGGAATAAGTTTCAAACATTCTCCTCAAAAGAGGAGAAGAGGTCTTAGTCCAGCAGTGGGACATTCACAGGCTGTTACTGTACTGTATGGGTAGATCAATTAATATTCTATATATGTAAATAAGGGAATTTAATTGTCTCTCTCTCTCTCTGTGGTCGCTCCTTCATGGCTGAGCATCATGGTCATCGACGGATGTGGATGATATACACCTAGTTTGGATTATCTGCTTCCACCGGTGCCTGTTCATCGCGTCTCTGGCGACCGAGCAAAACTTAATTGAAGATGGGCCTCTCACTTTATCGCTCCATCTGGTTGGGGCCCGTCCCCATTTAATTGTAAATTATGCATAATTCAAATAAAATGATATATTATTGAAAGATCAAATATGTTCTCTAAAATAATCGTAGGTAACTAAGTCCCGATATTTTCGTTGCATAACTTTTGTAAATTATTCACAGATCTAATTAGATTTTGTTATGTTATAAAAAATTATATAAGAAAAATAATTAACAAACATAATTATAGTAAGCTGTTACGATTCTTGTCAGATATCTTCTGACAAGATGCCTAAGATGTTATTTATCCAAAGCTTTCGAGTTATTTATTTGTGTCGTATTTTTAACTTGTTAACTTGTATTTTATACTGTCGTATATTTTAACAAAAACACAACTAATAATTGACATACATATAACGCTTTTATAATGTATACTAGCACTTCGTAAATTAGTATTTGTTAATAGACTAAACGTAGGACAGTTACAATTTGTTCAAACACTGACATTTTTCTTACTTAGAGCATTTTTAAACCCATCATACCTTCTAGACGAAAAGTGCGATCTGAATAATTTAAAGTGGAATTTACACGTACACCTTAATTATTTAACCATTTAAATGGATAAGGATTTAAACATATCATGATAAAAATATCACCACTATTCGATTCCACTCGTATTTGAATTTAATAATTTAAACAAAAACTGTCGTTGTAGCTTAACTATAATAGTTAGGTATATATAGCTATTAATATAATATATAGAACATTATTTTATATATCGTCAATAGTTTTCGAAGCGCACGCAAAATAATGACTTTTATAGGCAACATTTTCATACCTTGGGTTACATCGTTCCATTTAAGGTAGGGATCAATTTTTTTTGAAAATATAATATAGCCAGCCTATGTTACTCGGTAAAGATGTAGTTTTCTAATGGTGAAAGATTTTTTAAATCGGGCGAGTAGTTTTTGTCTTAAATGATAACAAACAAACAAACAAAAAATCAAATCTTTCCTCTTTATAATATTAGTGTAGATATATATACCTAATATGTATTATGATTAGGAAAGTAATTGTCTATCTTGCTGTTACGGTTTAACGTCTAAACTAAACCGGTGCTGATTTTTGTTACGAAGCAAGCTTGAATCTCAAGTAAGGACAAAGGCTTTTTTCAACGAACAAATCTCCCCAACACACTTGTGAAAATTAACCTTGTATAAATAAATATCTAAATTAACTCAATAAATATAAGTAACGAATCAACGTTTACATGAAGTATACAAAGCTATAAGTAAGTAAGTAAGGTCCTCCAGACCGATTTCGGCCACGGCGGCCAATCTCAAGAGAGATTAGCCAACTGCGCAGGAGATATTATAGTGCACAAGTGTGTGCGCAAACATAGGTGCACTCTCTTTTCCTTAGCTCTCATAATCCGATGGGACGGCAATCCGACACGACCGGAAAGAGTTCAGGCGCAGTACCAACGGCTTAACGTGCTTTCCGAGGCACGGGAGTGTACACACTTCCACCTTCCAGACTCCGGGCTGCTACTGAGAATTTTCTGACGAAAAAATCCAATAACTATATATTGGCCCGACCTGGGAATTGAACCCAGGACCACCGGGTCTGCAGCCTAATATCTAGCCACTAGACCAACGAGGCAGTCAACCAACAAAGCTATAACGTTACTTTGGTAGCCTTCGGTAATTTCGTTCGTTAACTGAATAAGGAAGTGGCTCCATCTGCAGTGTTAAAATCTTGCCTTCCTAAGTAACAAGCCCATTGGCAATAACAATTAACGCTTAACGGTTATTGTTACAGCTAACCGCTAATGCAACGTGTTATTTGCTGCTGGTGTTTGGCCTCCCTTTTAAGTTCACTTACCCTTATCGTGAAAGAAGGTATATATCTATTTTAGCTGTATATCTAATCTTTCATGATAGAACGTTTTAAAAGCATGTTACTAAGAAATACACATTTTATTTTTCTAGTTTGTCTAGAGATTATGTTTAAAAAATGTAAAAATCTAGCTGTGTATCCCGACTCGGTACGTCTGAAATAAGAATAAAAAAAAAAAGATATATATTTGTTATTTAAATAGTTAATTTACGTATTTATTTACATGGGACTAGTTTAATGGTTATGTATGTAAGCATTTTCGTATATTATTATTTCCACTAATTAAACCCTTAAAAAAGATGTACAATTTTAACCTTCCTATAGCGTAAGAAACATAATATTTCGTTTTATATCGCACATCGTAGGAATGATACGGTGATTACGAAGGGATTACGAAGCACGTCGAATAAAATATTACATTCGTTTGTCTCCCCAAAACATAGGAATAATTGTAAAAATAATGAAACATTAAATTCAGTTATTACAAAAGTAATTATCCTGCTTTAAATAAAGGTTTCTTTGTACAAATGCATAACTGATTAGTTTCACCACCTTAACTGAAACATTCACACTCAGAGCGACTTTGTACATTAACACGAATTGCAACATTGAACCCACGAATAGGAAACTTTATTATTTATATCAAACCAAACCTATCTTGTAATTATTTTCATTGAAGATTCTTATTGTACGACTACTGCATTCACATTGCCGATGTTGAACGTGTTATTAGCGAAGTCGGAGTTAAGTTTACTTTGTAATTTGTTTAATATGACTTTAGCTATCATAACATTTCATAATATTGAGAATTCATGTAATGTTATGAAATGTATAAAAGTGTAATTTAATATAATTATTGTTTAGCTATAGCTAGCCTTACTATATTAATCGTTAAGATAATACTCAATAGAAACTAGTAAGTTAAGGAAAGTGAATTTCAATAATTATTCTTCATCCGATCATACCTGGTTTAATAAATAGTATGTTATAATTATAGTTCCGATGTTTGTATAATTTTCCACTATACATATTCCATTTCCGACGGGAAACCGCTGATGCGATTTGTAATCGAATCGGATATTGGCCTCGGATTTATTTCGGTTTATTACAATTAAGTAAAGTTCATTATCATTATTAGAGATTATCCTATTAATAGTTCCGATGTTTGTGTATTAATTAATGTAATTTAAGTTCATAACTTTTTTGTTTATCGTTTCAAGTTAAAATTAATATCTTAGTCTTTTTTTGTGGTTTCTTATATATGATTATTTGAAAATAATATTATAAAACACTAAAACCACCCTTATATTAATACGTCATAAAAAATCGTTTCAAAGTGCCGATAGAGTGCACCATAATTATCAATTCACAAATCGAGCTCGCATCGAGTCTTTTACAAGCCCCTCCAATTTCTCTAAGCCCCAATGACGCCCCCAAACAACTCCTCTCCGAACATTAAATACAATATCTTTAAATTGCTTCTAAGTACTGCCACCCTCATTGGGTATTTTTACCGTCATTACCATAATCTCCTATTAGACGTCTCGTTCGTTCCCTCAACAATTTATATTTTCTTCTCATTCCAGCAAAACCTTAAAATTCTACGGTAAATTTAAGGCCCATTCTCTTATGATTTAGGTAAGGTTCTTTGCAGTTCTTAGGCACTTCAGACACGATTATGCCGGTGTAATTGCGGGAATAGGCGGGAGTGCTTTCGACATGTAATTTTTACAGTTGAAACTTTCTACTTCATGTGAAACAGTTCAGGTGCTACGGTTCCTGAAGTGAGTGCATGTAAATTAAATTGTCAGAGGTAGTAACGAATAATTACATCGTAAAGCCGTCGAAATACCCCGTGAGGAACTATTTTTTAAGTAAAATCATTGAAACATTTTAACAGTTGGCGTGTTCTTTGAACAATAAATTATGGCTATTATTACATGAAGACTCTTCATACGCTGCCATTTTGTATGCTGCCATATATTTAATAACTTTAACTTAAGTAAAACTTGTTGGTAAAAAAACATGATTTGACAAATAATTCGGACGTTAAAGAAATCGTACTGATTTTCTTAATATAGGTATATTTTGGACAATGTTATAAAATTTAATATTATGTAAAAAAACATTGTATATTGGGGCGTTTTTGTAGCTAAGGTGATTTAAAATCTCGTTTTTAATGCACATCCTGTGAAAACAAAGTCATATTATATAGGTACTTATTTAAGTTTAAAGTATTTAAATGCGGTTTTATATATTACATAATATATACAAAAACATACAATATATATTTATATATTAAGATAAATATAAATATCATGGACTTTATATTTTTTAAATTTTTAAACAAATTAAATTATCAAATATTGATTCTGAGAAAATAGAAAGATAGTATCTTATTGTAATAAGATAAATTTAATTATAAAATTTGCTGATATTTTAGAGAGATAATTGTCCGGCGGCTTTTTACGCACACACAGCACAGCAGCGCAGCACAAGCTGCCAAATTATTATTTTTTATTTTTATCTAATAGGAAGAACATTTGTCTAAACATGTATAAAAATATTGTAACAAAATATATAAACAACTATAGGCTAACTTAACATTTAAAAAATAAACAATAAAATGTACTCGCGAGAAACAAAACAAAAAAGACATCGTTATCTAAAGAAAATAAAAAAAGAAAGTGAATTCTGATATAAATATTATTGAATAGCATTATAATGTAAATTTAAATCAATAGAATAAAAGATTAAAAAAAGATAACTATTCTAGAAGATTAAGATAACAAAAATTAAATTAATTTTTTTCTTTTAAATTAATTAATTTAAAAATATATATATGTAAGAGGTATTTACTATAAGCAATTTGTAGATATCCAAAATGATTCGATTGAAAAATAGCACCAGTATCTGCAATAGGAAGCTAAAATACAATAACAAATTTTAAATTTTATTAAAGTGGACACAAAAACAAAAACTATAATTCATCTTATTTGTCACACGGTATTAATCCTTATCAAAATAAGTACTTCATAAATGATAAACGTATAGTATAAACAAAAATTGCCGCTTAGTGTAAGCAACAATGTAACGGTAATTCCAACATGTAACGGTAATTTTAAAGATAAACAAGCTTATGAATAAATTCGAGATGTTCAAAAACTAAATACGAACGGGTGATCCGCTTGGCACGTTACAGATTAAATTTCAATTCAATTCTATCATGTGTTTAAGCCTTAATTATGAAAGCTGGATACACGATAAGCTGTTATTGATCGCTGTTTGATATCTCTAAAACTCAAATATTTAACACAATATATAATATATATATAAAGACTTAAAGACTATACATATATATTAATAAATATATATATATTAAATATATATATATAACAAGTCTTTTTATATATATAGATAATTGAATATATTACTCACCTATCTCGGCTCTGCCTAGCAATAAGTCGTTAGATATATGCTTAATAAGGTTTCAAGCACTTAAATTTATCCCAAACAAACGTTCAGTATTAAAAGTTTTCGGGGAGGAAGGAGGAGGGTCGACCCTCCCTTATTTAGTCACGCCATTTAACAGGCGCGGCAAAGGGCTAATAATTAATTATTTATGCGACTAGGCACGGAATCGCGCGGAAGATGTCACAGCTATCTCTGGACTCTCTCATATTTTCGACATTTTTCGGGTAGTCAATTTGAATATTGATCCATTTGGGTTTGTCATGAAAATTCATTGTAATATTTCAATGATACATATTTATCTTTTTATTATAATAAATAAAGCGATTGATAATTATTAAAAATACCTTGAACGATACTTCTACTTCTAACCTATAATATCCGAAATAGTAATTTCATATAGACCTTATTAATAAAAGATAGACGTAAAACACCAAACGAACGATCTGTAAGTACTCGAATTATCTTTCTTCTTTTCTGTTATTACGTCACTCCTATTATCATACGTTTATTTTAAATAAAATAGCGAGATTATAAAAATTAAATCAATTCTATTAATATAGTACATTACAGTAGCAATCATACGGAATAGTCTTATTAATTAAGGCATATAATGTTTCAGAATTTAAAAAGATTGATAGTCACTGAAGTAGCACACAATTGTAGTGAGTATAATTTCAATAAGTTCTTTGAAAGGAAAATTATAGCTCCGGTCGAAGATAAACTGGAATGAAGAGAACTTAAATATTCTATTGAAAACGTAGTTGCCACGGCTTCAACAATTGCCGATCATAAGCCATGTAAATGTCTTCTATTTGAAAACGCTATAACAATGACTAAGTCCAATCTTTTATTAAATAATATATTATAGCAAACATTATGAATTATTTAATTTAGTTTATTTAGAGAACGTGTCCTTTATACTTTTTTTATTTAATGTAGATTCAGAAGGGCTATCAAAATGATAGAACAACATAACATACATTCCGGAGTATATATACCTACAAATATATAAAAGTAACATGTTAATATCGACACACATACAAGGCAAACAAAAATTCATTTTTGGTAAAACTATTTTTCCAATAACTTGTAGTTGAGCAATTTTTGAAGTAGACAATTAATCTTTCATTTGTCTTTGTGGGCGTAGCAAACAAGGTGTACAATAACTACATAAGCGTAATGCAATTAATCAAATTGAATTTGTTTTGTAATACGCCTTTTAAACGTGTTATTATATGTTATGATATAGGCAATGTAAATGTATGTTTTATCGTAAAGCGCCAAATATTTTATAGTATGAGGTTAATATGCATGCATTGAGGCATATAACTTTAAGCAAACTAAGGTTTCTATTTACAGAGTCGAATATTGGAGGATGCCTCGTTGATGTGCAACTCGTGGTCACCGAGGCACAACGTAAGTCAAAACGCATGAAAGAATTCTACTATCAAATAATATTTATTTAAATTGATTGCCTTGCGAAAGTGCCCGCGTTTATCTTTGGCCAAAGATATGTTTTTTGGTATAGTTTATAGTATGCGATGCGATTTTATTTGCATTTTTTTATTGCTATTATATTTTTTTATAATATCATGCATGATCTAATGCTTGAACTGTTAAAGACGAAAACACAATTTAATGATATTATTTGGATAAAAAAGAGAATTAGTTATAACTGTAACAGGAAACTATTAATGAGCGAGTATAAATAAGGAAAAATATATGGACGATATGTTCCTTTTTTACAATCGTGAGTTGTCGGGGTAATATATTATTCCCTTTGAGTTAATCCAGATTGTTATATTCTGTATTGTACATTGTAAATTTTCACGTTTTCATATAAAGCTTGTGTTTAATATCATTTACATAATATCTTTATTTTCATTAGGTAGCCAATTGCAATACAGAATATTTTATAGACTCACTGGCTATTTTAAAACTGTCTGTGTAGAACATCATCGCTAGAATTATTTATTTTGAAATAGCTAACTATTGACCTGCTCCATAAATAATGGCATAATGCTGCCCTTTATCACTGCATGGCAGTGTCATAGCCTCTCCTTTAGTTCAGTCTAAATTCAGAAAGCAAAATATAAGCTCATTCATAAGTCATGATAATTAAATCAGAATTATTTATGAACGTGCAGTCCCTGTTATTTCATTTCCTATTACTTGATTACCTATTACTTGAATATTGGAAATAAAAAAATATTTGTTTTTAGTGTATCTAGAAGTTTCCGTTGTAATATGAGGGACATGGATTTCAAATTTGGAATAGATACTAGAAATAGATTTATTTTTTAAATGTTGAAAATATTAAATTCTGACATTGGTACCACTTAGATTCATCTTAATATTACCCGAAGCTAATGAATCATGGGTCAAGCGTCTGAAATCTCGATAGTTTGAGAGGTAATTTATATTTATTTGATAGCTTAGACTAATCTTTATCAAAAGACTCGAACACTAATTAATAACCAAATCATATTAAATTTAATATTCTATAATTTGCTTTTGTTAATTTAATTCAATCAATCTTCAAGTCTTGTATTTGCGAAACAATGTCTAAAAGTAAGATTAAGAAGTATCAGACAAAAACATAGAGTCAACTGACAAGCCATTGTAATGTAAACGTGGTTCTTAACAAAGTTTTGATATTTGTATTAGTAAATATTTTACAAAATTTACATAAAACATTTTCCTTCACATTCTCCAAAAATTTGGTCACAAAATGATCATAGGCTAAGATAAAGAAACTAAGGTGATATTAATGTATAGATACATTATTACCATAAAAGAGACGCGGATTAATAAAACAAAGTTTTATCAGAACCATAAACGCTTTCATATTTGTAAGAAATCGTAAACTGAATTAACCGGCAAATCAACCCTTTTATTTCGATGAAATTTATTTGTGCGAAGTAGTCGAGCGTAAATTGTAAACAAATAGAAATTCAGAAAAGCCACTAGTTTCTGAAATGATAATTTAATTAAATTAATTAAAAATTTAATAAAATACTGGACTCTCATTGGTCGCCTATCGTATTATAAACTGCTATCGACTAATGACCACTCAGATTCAAGTCAAATTAGTTTAATTTGACTTTGAATATCGTTTTATAAACTACAGGTCAATATACATTACATAATAGATTAAATAAAATATTATATTATTTATCGAATCTTTTAAATTATTTAATTTTGTAATGATTTTTATGACAAAAATGTTTTATTATTCTAGAATTATGTAGATAAAAAAAATATATGATATAATTGCAATTTAATTCTAATAGAACCTGGTAACACTCAATTCGGTTTACTTTAATCATTTTTCAATCTCTGTTTTATCTTATGTAAGTAATCAAAAATTTCAAAAGTATAATTGAAAATTGAAGTCAAAACACATTACTACAACAAGATGAAACGAAATGTACTTACCTCATGTTCGCTAGCACTTGTAATCCTCAACTGGTGATCCTCAACTCATCCTCAGTGTCACGTACACTGGCGGTTCGTTCATCCCAAAGATTTGCAAATATGATTCAACGAAGAAGTGCTGTTAGCATTTCACCACTGTTCTACAAGATCATAATATCTTGTTACTGTTTTAAATTTTTAGCTGCATATTAGGCTGAAATGTTACATTAAATGACTCAAGATGGAAAATAATATATTACATATGTACTTAAAAAGAAACAGCCTGTACATGGGACTATAGCTTCTTCTACTCCATTTATGGAGAAGGCTTGAAAATTATATCACCACACTGCTCCAATGTGGCAATGAGGCAATTTTTTTTAAAGGATATGTAGACGGACAAGCTTGTGGACTCCCTTAGTCATCGGCAGTGTAAGAAATGTTAATCAGCGCTTACATCGCCAATGCGCCACCAACTTTGGGAACTAAGATGTTATGTCCCTTGTGCCTGTAATCACACTGGCTTATTCACCCTTCAAACGGAACACAACAATACCAATTACTGCTGTTTTGCGGTAGAAAATCTGATGAGTAGGTGATACCTACCGACGAGCTTGCACAAAGCTCTACCACCAAGTAAAATGTTCACTGCCGAGCTAGAGACGAATTATAAAAACAAATTAAGTAGCTAGCTGTATCCGGGGCTTCACCCGCGTATAATTATTAAAAATATAATTTTTTTTTTACTATAATAACACACACACACACACACACACACTCACAAACACATATGGCTACTGGTAAAGAAATACGTAATTAACGTTTTGAAATTAATTTTCATAAGATAGGATAAGGTTTTACCAATCTTATATATAGCCTAACATTTGCGCCATCACATGTTCTTTGTGTGTACCAATTATCATGAAGATTGGTCAAGCCGAAGCTCTATAATTACTGAATATAAAAAATGATTATTTTTCACAAAATTACGTGAAAAAAAAATGTACAGACAGAACCAATAGATTTATATAGTAGTATAGATTTTGAACATGTCTATAAACTTCAATGCCGGTTTGACATTTCGTTTACGGACCTGTGTAAAAAGTGATCGCCGTAAAAAGTTAATTAATACAACTTGCCAACATCGTGATATGTCAGTAGGCAGTACGTGTTCGGAACTGATTACAGACTCAATGAAAATATAATCGTATTTACTATTATTAATATAGAATTGGCTCGTAATTGAGAGCTGTATTCTGTTTTCAAATATTTTTGCTTTATTCAGTTGATATCCGAGTCTGATCCATTTTTTATTTGGCGTTCCCATTTCATTACAATTTTAAAGGTTACGTATTAATTTCTCATAAGCCGCTTAGTACTGGCGTGCTAGCATTTTAATAGAGTTTTATAACATCGATGAATTTTCTGTATAATTATGAAAATAAAAAAACATTATTGAAATACTTCTGTAGTTAAACGTTTTATTATTATTATAGTATTGATTATATCGAAATATACAAAACAAAACTTTACCATTATAAAACACGAAGTAAAAATTTTCTAACTTTGAATAACCTCATAAGTAATAAAATATTTTAATTCAATTACCAGCACGCTTTATGTTATGCAAACGTGCATTCTATAGTAATAGCAAAAGCCCTCTCCCGCTTTTAGTTCTCTATGACACTTGATATTGCCATTACGCGGCACAGATGTATCTGGGGATCAGAAGATGTCGCCAGTTAACCCTAAAATGAGAACGTTGATGAGTAATAATAGTAATGGTTTATTTCAGTGCTTAAGGGATTGGGCATACCTTTGTTTCTAGTTTATGTTTACGCTACGGCCTGAGTAGAACATTCCGCAGTCACTTTGTTACGTTATGTAAAGTTGTTTAATGATTGCTCACAATTGTATATGTTATTATTATTACATTATTTCCGTTCGTAGGCACAGACTAATTATAATATTTTAGATTATAATTATTCGCATTTTCAACAGCATTCTTTTTTTAAATATGCATTATTACAAAAGTAAATTATAAAGTATTGTATGTTTAAAAATGTTTTGAATTCTTAGATTTTTTGCTTTATAAGATTGTTGCCTTAACATTTACACATTAACTTAACGTAATATTATAAATATATTTCGCTACAAACCTCTAATCCAAATATTTTCCAATCCAATCTTGCTAAGTTCTATATTTTAAGTGAAAATACACAAGCTATTCATCCCAAGTTCAGACAGTCCCGATTTCACTCCGAAGGCACTTTAGCGCACATTATTACATATTTCAGATAGAAGCGGGGTCAATTTGTTTAGCAATTACAATTAGACGGGGGCTGAATGTAGAATCACTTCTGTAACTCGATGCTAATGATTCGTATAGGGCGTAGGGACAAACTTTTGTTCCCACGGTCGATTGTCGTGTTTTTTGTTATAGGATTAGTACGAGTGATAGATTTTAAATCGCATTGAAGGGAAATTTTCAAATAAGTAGAAAAGTACTTTACTATTTATATATTCTAAAACGTTATCATGTTCTAATAATATATGACATTAAGACTATTTAGTTTGATAACGTCATATTTAATCTACTCGTTTATCCTAATCATATAAATTACTTGAAATTATAATAAAGTAATGTAATACACATAATGAATCAAAATACAACCAATATTCGAGGCACGTTTTACATAGACAGGTTGTGTTTAACGTGAATTTCATTTCGTCTGCAAAAAACAAGTCAATCGAAATCAACAATTCAGTTGCAAGTCCCGTCCCGCCCCGTCTTTAAAAGGGGACGCAGAAATAAAACCAGAAAACGTGTGTACCACCGGTAAATCGAAAAGAGAAACTATCTCTTTAAAAGTAGTCCCTGGTTCTATAAACTGCCTGTTTGAAAGTCGGTTCGCGCGCGAGGCATCTGTCGGAAAACCGAGAAGAAGGCGTGGAACCGGGTAACGAGCTACCAAGGAACACGAGGTCAGAGTCACTCATAAATAATTTAAAGTAATCCGGGAAAAACCCCTGTCCGCGGGCCGTCGGTTGAGCCGCCATGACTATTTGATGTGGCCAACGTATTACGTCTCGCGAATTAGTGTTGCCCTTTTGAACTAGCTACTTTAGAGATGCTTAATAATTTTGTTTAATCTCGATTCTTATACCTGTAATAATTTATTTACCTATGTAAATTTAACGTTTGAACTAAAGTTCGCATGGTATGGATATAATTATGCATGCTTAGTTATTTTAATAAGATAGCAAACATGTATTAAATGTAAACGTAGTTATAAATAAAATGATAAGTTTTACTAGTTCTTCGTTAAGTCTTACTTATTTACAGAAGGTAATGTTTTTCATGGCTAAAGTTTGACTTTATTTTATTATAATATTAACCATCTATTAATATGACATTTAATCACCAGGGTGATATATTTGGCGGCCTCAATGACGGTTTGCTGAGTAGAGCGGAGGCCTTGGCCGCCGTGGACATCGGTAAACATCAGTCAGGACCCCAGCCTGGACCTCCGCTTCCGCAGCTCAAGCACGACATGGTCTACCACCACGGTGTCGGTGGTCCCCCTCCGCACAATGCAAGGCCTCATCAGGTAGAATCGTTGTCTTCGCCACCTTGTTTATAAATAACATGTACATATTTGAAAACCACTACATAATAGTTTATATAAATGAGAATTTTAGAATACACACGCACACATTATTCATATTTTAATATATTCTGGTTTTACAAGACTCAAATTTGTAGCTGATATCATCATCATCAATGCTATCGTTCAAATTATTTTCGTTGTATGATTCAGCATAATTATGAATATAATAGTAGAAAATATTTTTTTTTTCTTTTTTTATGATATATTTGAAATTCATACACCGGTTTTGACGAGGGGAGTCGAAGGTCTATTCCAATCATTTGAATCGAATTCGTAAACGATAAAACTAAATCGCACTCGTAAAATTGTTGCCAAATTGGTACACTCCACGCCTCTTTTGACATAAATAATAATAATAAAAGTAAATGCATTTCTGTATGCCCCATACCTTGGAAAATCTTTCAGTCTTCATATGTCAGTAGCTGGGCGAGGGTTATCTCCTTTGGGAGTAAATTGGCGTGGGGTAGCGGGCTGTAATGTGTAAGAAATATACCCGCTCCGCTATAAAAATGAGGTAATTTTATGCACTGTTCGATGTTGTGTTGTCGATTGTGTACCCTTATATTTTTTATATTCTCATATGTTGGGGAGATAGTAATTGTTACTGAAGATTGCTACCAAAAACATTTTCGTTCCGTGAAGTATAAATATATTTGTATTCCTCGACATTGAACGTGTAATATATTATTTATGGATCTAAGAAGTTTTATTTAAACATAATTAGGTGAAATTTTATTTTTGTTTTTCTTTTATGTAAGTTAACAACTTTACAGCGACAATAGTAATAAAACGAACATTCGCAAATTAATCTACACATATACACACTTATACATACATACGTACACATACATACGTGCGTATATTTCATAACGAATCAGCGTGATTTATTTTCAAGTAACAAGCTTTTTATGACTGCGATATATTGAATGAAGTTAAAACACGATTCCAATTTTCCATCCAACAAACAAGAAAATGGACTAAAGTTTGACCGTGTTAAACATTTACATACGTACATTACATATATAAAACAGAAGCAGCTCCGTGAGCTATTGTTGCCAGCAAACAAACGATAGGTTAAACTTAAACACAAACTCTAAACTACTTGAAGGGGAAAATAAAAAAAATGTTTACTCATGGGAATACAGGACATATGAACGTTTTCACTGTTACTAGCAATTGTCACCGTCGCCACTGGGGACACAACGCGTAGTTGAAACTAATGTTCAAAGTTCGTTCAAAATCCGTCACGGCAGCTTACGCGTGTAATATATAAAAATAGATAAAAACTTTGTTACTTGTTGTTTTGAAAAACTAATATTGATATTAAAACAATAATTTAGTCATACGAAACAAGAAGTATCTACAATTCACACATATATGTACATGCGTTAACTTTATACTGGTTTAATTTTTAGTTTGATTTATGATTGTAGTATATATAACATAGCGGTCATGACTTTTTCATAAATGTATGTTATTATAAATATCTTTATCTTAAGATTTCCAACACTGAAATTAGGCTGTTTGAGACGTTTTCAAATTTAAAACGATGTAATGATAATATTGACCCGAATTTCGATGTATAGAGGAACGTAAATCGACTGAGAACAACGAAAAACGGCAAACCTACTAACTACTAAGGGATCGAAATCAAAAGTTTTAAAAGGTGTTTACAAAAATCTGTAAAACTTATTGTATTTAGAAATTGGAATAAAATGTAATAAAAGTAAAACAAAACAATCACACTAAAACTGATAATACGGGCCACGTCATTTCGAACTATTTTAATCGATTTCACAATGTCACTTTAGATTTTATAAAAAACATTAAGTATAATAATATTTTTTAAATATTAAATATTTCTATTTCATAATTATGATCCTAACTTGAGTTCATATACAATAACTATAACGAAACGACACCTACAACTAAAATAATTGTATATTGGCTTTATAAACTTCCTCGCACTGCGCTACGGCAAAAAGTGATGCTCTGAAAAGTACGAAACAAGAAAATATTCTTATCTGCCATTCTTACAACTGAGATACGACCACTGGCTGCGGTTAAAGTTTTTAAATTTAATTTCTTATTAGATAATCTTATTAGTTTTCTTATGTATATTATTATGGTTTTTATTAAAAAATAAAGATAAACGATAAAAATGCAATTATCATTTCGAAACAGAATTTTAAAAGCTTGTGGATATTGAAAATAGGTAATCGAATATCATAACGCAACATCGAACAAAATACAAAGTATTTTTTTTTAAATCATTATTACAATAAAATAATTTACCGCTTGTAACATTTAACATACAAGTCTTATGTAACTGAAGATATTACATGCTTTTTGATGTAAAGACTCTACCACTGACTAAAACCAACTTATAGTTTTCATACGTCCTTTCAATGTTATGATTATTATAGTCCACTTTCTGACATTTTTTCTTTCTTACATAATAGATCCATTTTTTTTTTCATTCGTTTGTATCTTGCTTCATTAATACTTATAATTGTAGTATAGATAATTCTTAATGCCTATCATTATTATTTATAGCATAATTGTGTTAATTATGGTCTTCTTTTAGTATCAGTGTTTCGAATGTCTGTCACTGTGTGATAGTGTGAGTGTGTGTGAGTGTTTTTAATGTAGTTATTATTATTATTTATTATTTTAATTTTTTTGTTAGCATTTTCAATTTTTTTGTCAATAATCCGTTACTACTCGCGTACTACCAATAATTTTACGTTGATCGGTATGTGCCAAAAAACCAAAGTGTTAAAAGTTATAAGAATAAGTAACTATACAATGTTTCAACTAAATCGGATAATCATTTCATTAACGCAAAGAAAATATGAAAATAATAATAATTTGTTTTTAAAAATAAGGCTGTATTCTGTGCTCTATGTTTATCGCATCAATAAAATATATGCATAGTACGTTATCCAGCTTAATTTTTTATCTTTCATTTAATTTAAATAAATATTTATTCTTGTATGAAGTTAAATTCAAATTTTTTACTAACTTTTAATTATCTTGTTTAATTCATATTAATCTGTGCGGAATATAAATAATAATTGTTTAATTTTTTTTTTCGATTCGTGTTTCTCCCCTATTGGGATATTAGGTATATGAATAAATAAACAGTTATACCATTGCAAGAAGCGGGAAAACACACAAACACTAATCCAGCGAACGTTCCTTTAATGGCAATGAAATAAATTGCTGTAATAGGTTCGTAATCATTAGTGTAAAAGCGAGTTGCAATGACCACTGCTCGAATCAAGGGTCATTATTGCACATCTATGTGGTTTCTAATTTTATATTTATATATATTAAAAAAAAATGTAGAGCTTCAATAAAGATTACTCATTCTCATAAAAAACTCCTTCATTCACACTAATAATGAACAAAATATTAGGTCGGCCGCTTTCATACTCGCCATATCGCACCCCATCGCATCCCCATGTATATTCGGCCACTTGTTCAAATAATAACAGTGCGATAGAAATCGCTATTAACAGAGTATAATTTATTTAATATCCACTTGCAATTGCATTGTGAACATTTTAAGTGACGTAGTAAAATATTACATAAATCGTAAGCGATCGAACGATCGATCGTATTATTGAAAATACGTTTTTATGTTCAACGTCACAAATATGTGTCGAAGCTTTTCGCTCCATTTTCATGACAATTTGCAAACTAAATAAAGCTTGAAGTGCATATTAAATGCCATCACGGGAAATTATGTAAATTAACTTGAACGCGTATTGACATTTTCCTATTGCTTTGATTGCACAGGCTATCTTGTAATACCCGCTATTTGAATATCTAACAACGACATTTATCAATATTGGTTACGTATGATGCTTTACCTGATGTTAATAACAGTTTATTTTTCTTTTCTTTTTTAAAGACAATGTCCTGACATGTCCTTAAATGATTAATGCACAACTTGTACTATAAACTTGTAAAATAAATTGGAAGGATATCTTCGTTTCATAATGTGTATTAAGAAAGGATTTCAGCTTTTACCATTCTAACAGCGACTCGGCACCCTGATTTTTTAAGATAGTCCGATCGAACAGTTAATAGTGTTATTATTTTCACACCAAGATGAACAATTATGTTAAGTGTGACATTCGATGAAATTACACAAATCTGTCACGCTTATTACGTTTTAATAGCTTGTTTTACTTTTGCAAGGAGATGTTCTAAATAATATAATTGTCCTTTTTGGTTTTGCTTATTATTTAATATTTTTAACTTAATTTATTTATTATATTTTCAAAGCTATCATTTTGCGATAATATATGGTATGTATTGTACGTGTATTGAAGTTAATTAAAACTTAAAACCTACTTAGATTGTTGAAGTTAAAATACTTACGTGCGGTAAGAGTAAAGTTTCAATGTTTAAGTTCTACGTTTAATCAAAATTAAAATTACTTTATTCAACTAGGCTTTCACCAGCAAAAGTACTACTTTTGAATCATTTACTGGATTATATTAAATTTAAAGCTACCACCGGTCTGGAATGTATTCCACCGGAAAGAAGTAACAAGATAACATAGTTATTTAAACTATACTGTATATTTATCCTTCCTGAAAAATTAACAGATACAAATCTTTTCAGGCTTTTTTATCGCCTATATTGTCTTGTGTTGAGTATTAAATTTGCATCGTAATTTCAAAATGAAACATTTCTGATTCTGAATCTGATTTCTGACTTCTATCATTTATTAATTATTTCTGTTTCAAACTATAAAATCATTAACTAAATTATTATATTCAATCGCATTAGTTGTATTGAACATTTAAGTCTTATTTCAAATTTATAACAAAAAATACAGTTTAATGTAATTAATGATACAAGCCGTATCAAATTACACCGCGGACAATTAAATAATTTATATGTCAGATAATACACGTCGACTTTAAGTTTAATAGCAAAATTTGATATCAAGCTTTATACACTAAGACATGTCTATTATTACTTTCATGGAAAATGTTTTGGTAAAAATGTTAGTGTGTGTGATATAGTTATGACTAACATAATTATAATACAAAGGTATAATTTCTACATTCATACAAATAGAACTACAGAATCAAATAAAAAAATAGAATGTTGTAAGTCGTATAGCATGTAACATTACGTGCTACACGCGTACTTATACCGGATAATTGTGATCTACCGGTCCCCCGGGACCTCGTGCGAGACCCACTGCACCTACTGCGCCACCCCTTACAAGCGCCATGGAAAAATTGCTAGCGAAAGACTTACGGCCTGTTCTTAGACTGAGATAAATTGCCTCATGAAGATTGCTGGTAGTTGCAGTTTTTATAAAAAGATTTAAGTCTCTAACACTACCTTTGGATTTTGTAATAAATACCTTATTCAAATATAAATACCTATTTCTATGGAAGTAAATTAATTTAATTTTAAATTTATAAATATATTAATGGTAATATTTTCCATTATTCTAAGAGATCGATTTAATGCGTTGTGTTTTTTTTTTGGTCGAAATAAAAAATAGTCACATATGCTCGTACGACTTTTAAACATTGCAAACATTCATTTTCGCTACAAAGCCGGTCAACGACATAAGCATATTGGTAAAACACTTGCAACCAATCAACGTCACAACAGATTCACCCTCCTATGAAAAAACAAGTGTTTGCACTCATAAAGAATGAGTGCAAATCTGCACAAAGATGATTGTTTATGTTTCCATATCGTCCCCGAGTGCGGCTATTGTTCCCGCCCCCCTCTTTGTTTACAATAAAACGTATGATTTAACATGAATACAGAAGTTAATTCGGCGAATGACAATAAAGATCACGTCACCCCATATCTATAGTAATCCTTTTAATACGAGAAAATTTGACAGTATGATAAAAACGAATTACAAAAGCCGTTTTTTCCACAGATGGGCCATCATGGCATGGAAGGTTTGGATATGCTTGACCCACTCACATCATCATCCATGACCACCTTGGCACCGATGGGAGAAGCGGCGCCACCTCACCACCAATTGCATGGCTATGGAGCCATGAACCACGTTATGAACCATCATCATCACCCCGGAGGCTTAGCTCATGCACCACCTGCTCACCTCGGTCATCCTTCTGCTGCTCTTCATCCTGATACAGATACAGACCCTCGAGAACTTGAAGCCTTTGCAGAGAGATTTAAGCAACGAAGAATAAAACTTGGTGTGACTCAAGCGGACGTCGGGAAAGCGCTAGCCAATTTAAAACTACCAGGGGTTGGGGCTCTTTCTCAAAGTACAATCTGCAGATTTGAGAGCTTGACATTGAGTCATAATAATATGATTGCTTTAAAACCCATACTACAAGCTTGGTTGGAAGAAGCAGAAGCTCAAGCAAAGAATAAAAGACGAGATCCAGACGCACCGAGTGTATTACCAGCCGGCGAAAAGAAGCGAAAGAGAACATCCATCGCCGCGCCAGAAAAGAGAAGCCTTGAAGCTTATTTTGCAGTTCAGCCACGACCCTCTGGTGAAAAGATTGCAGCGATTGCAGAAAAGTTAGACTTAAAAAAGAATGTTGTTCGAGTTTGGTTTTGTAATCAGAGACAAAAACAGAAACGTATGAAATTTGCGGCGCAACACTGACCGGCGGGAGGCGGCGCGGCACTACTGTACCCAGGAACTGGGTATGGGTACTGAGTCGCTAACCGCATGGACATGGCCATGGCCTAGCCTATAACGGCCACATCAGTGACATCGGCGCTTCACCGCCAAGAATACTTTCTCGTGAGCAATAATAAGATCTCATTTAAAACGCATCTACATTTTTGCATTTAAGTTTTATTTAAAAAATCGAACGCAACGTAGTTACTAGTGTAGATATCGTGTAACGTGTCTTATTTTCTTTTCGTGTGAAATTACCTTCATGTGTATATTTTTCGAGACACAGGGTATATAATTGATTATATACATATCATTAAAATTAATACAAGTCGCTTTTTCATACATTGTTAATTTGTAACGCGCCGGGTTTTGATGTTTTTTGAACGTCGAATTGTACATGAAAATCAGGATTTTTAAGAAAATGTGCCTTGCAAAATAATCAATATTCTGTGTTTAATGTTAGTAACTTCATCGCTGTGTTGCGGATTCGAATTGGACACGTTGGATGAGATGTCCTATCGAAGTACCATACATCGAAAACATACGATAAAAATTTTACTATTGTACAATGGACTGTTGTTAGATTAGGTGAAGGGCATACGAAACAAACAATGACTTGTAGGTATAATTTACGCATTACTTTAAATAAAATTATTAACTTGCTCCTAATCTATACACAGTCTACTTGAAAAAAATGTATTTATTATTTGAACTTATTCTGTTCCTGTATTATTAAAATTTGTACAAAGTAATTTTAAGAGTGCCCTTTTTACAAATAAAGTGTAGATAGCAATTTATGTTCTAGAGTTATGTGAGGATAGTGTTTGCAGTATTTTTGATTTGTTATAATTTCTCACTTTTCATACAATATCACAAACGGCACGATTCTTATATCAAGCGTTTATTAGCGACATTTAGCCAAAATAGATTTAAATTTCATTGTAAATAAGTCACATTTCGATTTATATTTAGATATTAGTAAACCATAGTTACTAAAATGAATGGAATTAGTACAACGCTAATGAATTCTAATTTTAATAATGATTATTAATAATATCAATAGTACTTACAAAACCTTATCATTTATGAAAAAAAAATATATCAATCATTTATATTATTTGAAACCATTCTACAAATGTCACATGTACGTATGTACATCAATCAAATTTTCTCGACAAATAATTTAAATCCGCACCAACTACTTAGTGATTGTAGTAACGCAAATACATCCACAAAGCTTAAGATAAAAAGAAAAAAATGCGAATTATAAATAATATTTTTAAATAAAAAAAATTGTAAATATAGTACATTATTAAGGTTAAAAACGTGCAATCTAGTAATTACAATTAATTGAATATAACTTAAATTTGCTCATAGGAATTTATTTAGTTTTACACTTAACTTACGGTAGGTTTTGAGAGCTTTAGTCTGGCTGAAACTAGTCATGAGTTTTTTTACAGTGTTTTTATAATTGTTTTTAAAATGATTAAATAATCATGTCTTTATTATATAAAATGTAAGTTGTTATAATAATATTTTTAATGATTTAGAATTTGAATAATCAATTAACACAACCATGCTTATTATTTTGAATAAAGAACGATATAATAATGATGTTACGTTTCGCAAACGAGACTAATTTGCTTTAATCCAACTGATACGATATGATTTTAGATTTTAGTATGTTTAATTCTTAAAACATCCTTTATATAAGGCATGGTCAGATCCGTGGAGTCTTATTTTCTACATACATATCTTGACTTAAAATTAATAAGGTTCCCAGAAAAGTTTAGTTATATTTTTAAATAATTAATATTACATTTACTGTTTTATAATTTCTGAGCATCAATGCTTTATTAAGATACCACATTTGAATACATCTCAAATGCAAGATTGACATAATTTTAAAATGTACACAGGTTTCAAGCTTTAGAAAATACTATATAAATAATTAACCATTAAGATATTTCGTGTTTGTAGTTGCTATATGAAATTTTATTATTTTGAAAATTACAATAATAAGCTAAATATTTCTGGGTGCCTCCCATATGTATAGTATAAATATGTGTAAGAAGCAATGAAGTCTTTTCAATATGACAATAGAACCTGTCGTTTGATACTCGTAAGTAAGGCACCAATAGTAAGTCATGATAGACTCGCGGCGACATCGATATTATGGGGGCCAATAAATTATATATAAAATTCACTTTCAGACAGATTAAAAGTAAATTGGCTAGATACGTAACAATACAATAGTTATATTATCTGCAATCAAAAATTACCTATATTTAATAGGTATATATGACACAATATTCCGCTAGTCGCATCAGAAGTAACTGACCTTGTTTTATTACAAAATAATCTTTCTGAAAATCTGAACATCGAATTATTACACAATAATTGTGACCAATGAAACTAATTAACTATTAGATTTCAAATAAATCAGCGCTAAGTTTAAGTAGTCATTAGTGGATTCTCTTGCAATTTATTAATTCTTAATTATTATTAATAATAATATTATTAAAAGAGCAAAATCTTACTTGGAAGACGAATAAACAATAAATTAAAAAATAGAAATATTAGTAATACCTTGTTGTTTTATTAATCCCTACTTCTTTTACGGAATACAAAGCACCCATTCGGGTTAAAAATTGTTCATCTCATACAGATAAAATAAACACATCGTCATTATAGTGATTTACAAGTAATCTATATGAAAAATAAGACTCTTTTATTTTATTTAACTTCATACTTAAGTTATAGTGACAGTAACAGCCTGTGAATGTTCCACAGCTGGGCTAAGGCATCCTCTCTTTTGATGAGGTTTGGAGGTTATCCCACCACGCTGCTCCAAGTAGGGTTGGTAGAATACACATGTGGCAGAATTTCAGTACAGTAAATAAGACACATGCAGGTTTCCTCACGATGTTTTCCTTCACTGTCATGTACGAAATGAATTATAATCACAAATTTAGCACATGAATTTCAGTGGTGCTTGCCCGCTTTTGAACCCACGAACATCGGTTAAGATTCACGCGTTTATATGTAAATTATACAATGACATTTGTTCATTTACTTGTTTAGGATATTTAGATGATGATTACATTTATTTACTTATCATGCATTGAAATGTTTAAAATTATATAATGAGCAATATTTTAACACGCAAGTATAATAAAATCAAGATAACACTATCACTCGATTTCACGTAAATACCATACTTTGTTTATACATAATGTCAAATGTCTAAATAGCACCTTTTCACGAAGGTAATTAAATTGTTTCAACGTCAAACAAGTCGTGACCTTAGCGTAGATATTATTTATATACATATTAACATTTCATCATTAGATAAGTGATATTTAATAAAATATATTATTTTTTTAATATGCAGGAGCAATTAAAAATAGCCGTTTGTCAAGCCCGGCACCTGTGCTTAACGTTAATTAGCGTGACCTCTGCTAAACACTTGAGTGCATAAAACAACACAAAATTTTCGTCACTTCTCAATAAAATATACGAGAGAAAATTAATTTGTTGCATTTAAAAAAATTGATGAATTTTCGTAATTGACAATTACGCTAATCCTTAATATTGTGTAGGTATTATTAAATAATATTACTATGTAAAGCTGTTATTACCTGTTTATAAACAGGTGTAGAAACAGGATTATTGCGTAATCATTAATATAATTGGAACAATCGTGACTTAAAGAAGAAATAACGACTTTTTGTTTATGAATCTTTAATTTATAATTCAAAGTAATGAGTCCAGCATAAATCAATATTTAACAATATTATATTTTAAAACGGGACATTTCAAAGTTCGTATCACTTAAAAATTAACGAGGTGAGCTACACATAAATCTATTAATGATATACAAACCAAAACCCCAGTATGTATGAACTACACTATGATATGAAAAAAATATTACCTTTTTTAATATTTTTCACTACGGGCTACTAGATTGATTTTAAAACATAACTTTATGCAAATGATCATAATAAATTAAGCGCCAGCAACTTCACCCGTGATCCTGTTTAATTAATATGGTCAAAATGGCCGCTAACTAAGAAGCTTGTTATTAAAGATGGTTCTTTAATTGTTACTCATCTTAACCTCCATTAAAGTTATTATTTTATAATTTATATATATTTTAGTACATACAAAAATGACGAATATAAGATTTTCTTTTAAAAAAGTTTTCATTTGACACCAAAAAAGTATGAGGCGGTATTAGCTTCATCAGTATCGTCTTATAAGTACACAAATGTAAGAAGACGATTTCCGATTACGATCGTTACGATTTGAAATTTTGCAACATAAATTTAATTCTGAACGTAATAAAGGTTATTTTAATGTGGCATACATACTGATATACCTGATGGTAAATAGTCACTACTGTCCATAGAGCCATTTGCACTGTAATATTAATCATCCTGGAATAAGATGTTATGGCCCTTGTGCCCGTAATTACACTAGCTTACTCACCCTTCAAACTGGAACACAAAATACTAAGTATTGCTTTTGGTAGAATATGATGAGTAGGTAATACCATGAGTAACTTGTTATCATGGAGGCGTGGAGGAGACTTTTGAAAAGTCTTTGATAAAGTAAAGTAAGCCGCATGACGTCGGGCGCATTTAATTTATTAGAAAAGTAACGATTCAAAAACCACTTCAAAATAATATATAGTTTACAATACTAAAAAAGTATAATATTGACAAAAAAAACTAAAAAGTCAGAAAATGGGAAAAGTTGCTTTTTTACCTTTTACAATTTTATCTTTATGTGAGGGACTAAAGATTCAAGACAACTAAAATCAACCACCCCACGCTTCATCTTAAAGAAATTAAAATTTTAGTTCAACAGGGGTTTTTACATTATTTTTAAATTTTAAATTATATTTTATTTATTGGTATCTCTATCTACGAATTTCATCATATGCAACTATTGAATTACATCTCGAGTCCAAACTCTATGAGGTAATGAACTTATATTTATCTGTAAGGGCTATAACTAGAAAGATGGTTATATAATTTAATTCCCTTCTGTCCGACTATAAAATGTATCGTCGACGGTGGTCACCCCGACGGGTGGCCCCTACTATATGTGACACATACTTTCGAGTTCCACAGTGCTAGAATCTTACAAGAATGTGAAAATTCTAATATCTTGCTTGAAGGAAAAAATTATAATTTATGTACACACAGTAAATATAAATAATGTTGTATTATTCATTCTTCTTTTATTACACACAATTAAAAGTTTTGTTGTATATTTATTTGTTTGACTTTAATTCATACGTTCCCCAGATTTTTCACAATTATCAGGAACTTCCATGGAAATAAACGAATGTTCGGATAAATATATTCTTCTTATTATTCTTACTTGGTGGAAGAGCTTTGTGCAAGCTCGTCTAGGTAGGTACCACACATCAGATATTCTACCGCAAAACAGCAGTACTTTGTACTGTTGTGTTCCGGTTTGAAGGGTGAGTGAGCCAGGTGAGTTGCTCACACATTCTAAAGTCATTTATCATTATAATCTTAGGAAAAAATGCCTAATTGTTTTTAAATATTGTAGCGATAAAAATAATTAATTCGATGTAGTAAAACATAGTAAAGCCATTGTCGAGGTCAGCTATCCCCAGAGGTGCATGACGTATGGCGCCGGGCGGCAGTAACTCACACGCGGCAGTGTGCGCCTACCTTTGTACACCTTGCCGCAGTGTAGTACCATCTTTCCTTCGAAGTTGGTCTTAAAAATGTTGTTATTTAAAATGGGAAAATATTATCTGTTCATAATTTAATAAAATATAAAGATATTACATTGGTAGTTAAAAAAACAGACGGAATATCTGTTTCCGTGTACACTTAACCTAAGTAAAAATGTAATAATATTTAAATATTCACAATACTTTTTATATTGGAGTAGATGTCGAAATGCTTACAATAAACCTATTCACAATTGACGAAGATATTGTATAAATAGGGAATCAACCTCTCGAAACACTCGATCGAATAAAAATATAATTTAAAAAAACCAAACACATCATCCTTTTACTAGTCCTTTTGACTGCTTTAATTATTGAAGTCAGCTAAAATAAAATAAACAAAAGATTTAATTAAATGTATCGTGTTATGTAAATGTATGTATCACATGACAAAAACGCCAGTATTCATTTATTATCAATAAAATAATATAATTAAGTGTGTGTGAAACGACTCAATAAATCATTGACTTAGCAACATGTGGCTTGTGCAAAAAACTAATCAATTACTTTGTTTAAACTAAAATTCGTGATCTCAGGCGTCGCCTCGGGCGTTACCGTGTTTCGGTGTTTACCCTCTCTTAATTCTCTTAACATGTTTGAGTAGGAGGTCGTTGCGTAGAAAATCAAAGCCACATTTTAAACTAAATAAATATACGGGTTTAATATAGTTTTGATGTAAATATAGCTTAAGAATACGGTTTGACAATACTTAATCAATAAGCTAAGAAACTTCCATATAGTCAAGTGATATATGGAATGTATATATGGTATGTACATATATATGTATTAATTAATTATTTCACTTGGTTATGTTCCACAACGAATATTAAGATGACCAAGGTTCATTGACCTATTATCCTATAAATTATTATAATATTATATAATATAAAACTGTAAATAACATTCTTATATAGAATATATTAATGGTATATGAAACAGCATTAACCATTTAGCAATTATATATCAGCAACCTAATTTCAGGTCTTATATGTTTTCAATATTGATATCCGATTATTGGATCTGTATTATGGCTCATTATAATTTAGCTTCTCTAGATACAGACGTAGGTGGGCCTTTGGAGGATTGTTTGATCAAGCCGCTGCCCGAGGCGCACTCACCCCTCAGTTCGATGATTGTTACTCCCTAATAATGGATGTATGGAGATTGGTCTTGTATTGTGTAACACAAACAATATTTGGCTAATCTAGCTGTTTGGTTTAACGGTCTAATTGGATGAATGTTTACCAATGTTTGGAACGATTCGGTATGCTCACTGAGAGGAATTGAGATGCTCCCTCTGATGTCTGATTGAATCCGGACACTCATTGGTGAGCCGTTTGTCGATCGTTATTTCTATTTGACTCCAATGTTAATAGCTACTAAATAGAAAACGGTTTGTTCCCAAAATAACAAAGCTTTAAAGTAGTTAATTAATTAAATAAATTTAATAAAGATTTTTATTTGAAATTTAAATTACAAGTAACCTATATCCAATAATTACGACATTATCGTCTTGTATGGTATATATTTTGTTAAAATACTAATATTAAAGTCATTCGGGCATGATTGAAGCCGAGATGAACCGGTGGTTCGAGCAACTTAATTTTAACTGATGATTGCGGGGTCACACCTAGGCCACCTTATATTTTTTAGGATTTATTTTTGTTTATAATGTAGTGATCGGTGGTAAGGGAAAAAGCCTTCATACGTTTGTTTTGCTGTCCGAACTATTTTGGTGAAAAAAGCTCCATCCCTAAGGCCTCCTCTAAAAAAGAGGCTTAGCCCAGCGGTGGGACATCAATAGGATGTTCTTTACTATTCAAACCTGATTAAGCAATGAATTTCCTAAAAAAAAAAGACTTCTTATTTATAAAATATTAAACAACGCATCATTATTAATTTACAATACTAAATCAATGATGCGTGATTATTTTGATTTCTTTATTATTTTTATACATTTAATTAAAAAACACTAGTTTTTTAAAACAAATGTTGTTTATGAATATTAACTATATATATTTAGTGTCGCTGAAGAAATAATATAATAATCAGTAAATATAATATTGTACCTAATGAATACTTGAATTGTATTTTCGTACATAGCACTAAATAACAACAATTACTATGAAAGCAATAAGCGACGCCGTTTCTGCTATATCTGTAACAACGTTACTGTACTATAAATATTAAAAGGGGCCGACAGAGGTTAGCAAATTTTGAATTATATACCTTGTAACCATTAAATTATTTAATGAATATATTTAATTAACTCTTTACTTTAAAATTATGTAGTATTTCAAATATAAATCCACTTGATTCTTGATTGACTTTATCGCAATGTAAGCTTATGATATCTGTATAGTTTTATATGATATATAATTGTATTTTTTCTTGTTTTAATTATTTTTACTAAATGAAATAGAAAAAATATAACCGGTTTCATTGAATACCTCTTCTAAAACATCAACGTGCCGATTATTTATTTTAGCACAATAAAATGTTTTTCGTTATAATCTTCAATATAAGGTAAATAATATTTTAGATATTCAGATACGAATGTCTCTTACGTGAATATGTTCACTGAAAGAGCGAAATCAAATCTTTTCACTAAGTGGCATACCTGACACAGAACCAGAAAACTCACTGTGAGCTATAAATAAATCAATTCACGGCCGCGTGGGGTGTCCACATAGCCTGGGGAACCCTAAATTTAGCTGGGGTGTCACTAAATCACAGTTATTGTTAAATGTAATGCCCGTTAAGGTATGGCTATATACACTTACACTCTTGATATTATTATCCTATTTGGTCCATATTAGAACTTGCCCGATCCACTTGTGTAGCGTTAGGCTTAAAATAGAACGTTAATTCTTATATTTTTTCCAACATGTTATATTTTATCGACAACGTACATATGTCATCCGGCCGTGTCGTGTGTCTGTCTAGAAAACCGAAATAATGATAACTGGATTATTTTTAATTTGTAAAGTTAGTTAGATATACATATTATATTTATAATTTATATACTATAAGAATATAGATGTATTTAATTTTTAAAATGTCAAAATAATTATTGATTTATATAAGATAGTAAATAAATGACAGAAAATTTGTTTCCTTATTAAATATTTTTATAAATTTATAACATTATTAGTTTTAATTCATTGTTAAGATAATATATATTTATAAATTGTTTGCAAATTTCTTTTATGATATATTTAAATATAAATCAATTACAAAATGTATATAAAAGAAGTCGATGTGACTTTCTGAATTAGAAACTAATTCACAATAATACCTTAATAAGGAAACCAGGTTAATATATAGTTAGCGGACGAAGAAACATCTCCGTAAGATACAAGGACAAAGCTAACGTAGAGACAATAGAGGGTCGGACGGCTAAGACGTACAATAGTCGTTTACAGAGTAAAAGATAACGTCTGAATTTTTACAATTCTAGTCATTGTTTATCACTTTGAAAATATGTACGAGATTTTTTTGTCTTGTCTCGAAATATTAGTCTCATCTTTACCTATAGTGTTGCTCAGATGGTGATTGGTTAACCAATGCTGTATCTTCTTTCGAATGTTATTTCAGTGATGGCAGGAACAAAGAAATTTATTTTTTAATAAGACCGTTTATACATTGCGGTTGGTCTTCGCGCAAGCCCGCCTGGATAAATAAGTTACTCCGTCGATAAAAAAACATACATAATATTATTGTGTTCCGGTTTTTAAACACTTTTGGAACTCTTGAAACGTTTTAATTAGTGCCGCCTTGGAGATGTACGGTATAGTTAATATTTCTTACAGCTCCAATATCTGCCATTTGCCCGTCCACCTATCTATTTAGAATAAAAAGTTTGCCATATCAAAAAATATCATGCAATTGTTTTTCATAACATAATGGTTAATTAACAAAACCAATGATAATTTAAGTGGATAAGCTTTCGTCAGGACGCGCTGGTCAGCAGCTGACATCTGTCGGGACGTATGGATTTTACATTGATTTATAACACTTCTGACAACTTCCTATTGAAGCGAGACTATTGATAGTGACTGACGTCAAACTGTCGATAACCAAACCTTTTCTTTATATTAATTACAGAGTTATAATAGTTTAATCTATATAAGATGATATCTAATCGAATAAGTTACACTGAAGATTTTACACTAGGTATTCAATTCATATTTCTATTAGTAGCGATCTAATCTAGTAAATATTAGAAATTTTTAGCAATGCTAAACACTTAATAATGATTATATTTTATAAGTTTCCGGCGGCTCACCCTCAAACTGGGCTTGTTGCTAGCATACGGTATATGTCCTTTTATGTACTCCTAACAAAATATATATAAAATTTAATGATAATGATTTAAGACATGACTATAAACAAACTCATTCTCGCATTTATAATTTAATTTAATAAGTATTTTATAAAAAAGTATTACATTGAATATGTTGCTCATTAGACAACATTTTTATACATAACAAGGATCCCTAACGGTCCATTGGTTAAAAGACGTGGATCTTAAATTCTTATCTGGTGATTCCGAGTTCAACCCGGTTCAAGTACGACATTTCATGTGCTTAATATGTGCTTATAATTCTTTTCGTGCATGTGGTGGATGAAAATCTACTCCGTGTATCCGCAAACCCGTAACGGATCAGCGTGGTAGAGTAGGTTATTTCTCTTCTATTGCTATTTGAAGTATTTTATTAGAATATAAATATTTCGATCAGAACTAAAATAACATTTTTATTGTGTACAGCCCTAAAATTATAAAACTTTGATAAGCGACCCTCATTACCAGTTTTCTTTTTGTCTGCATACTGCAGCAGTTTTCCTAGCGATTTCCAGATCTCGGCGGATGAACGTTTCGCAGCGTAAAATTTTCTATTCAAACTGTGTCGCCAGATTTTTTTTATGAAAGTCTAAAATATAACAATAGATGAATGTAAATTTTTTGGAATAAAACATATTTGTTGTAACTTTTTAGCGTATACCTTTTTCCTGTTACATATTCATGAAAATAAAACATAGCTATTAGAAGTTGATGTACAAAAATAATGTATTATATAAATAATTCTATAAACTCATTTTATATACTAAATCTCGAGTCTATGCTGTTGGCCGTCGAGGAATAGAGGATAGGAGGACCTAGGGTAAAAGAAAAGTGCATTGTCATTCTACCAACTAGACCAATATGTAGGATTTCAATTCCGGATAGGATACGAGGATGTATAAATTCAACTCGCAAGACATCAAATAAAAAAACATTGCTTTGCAAGCTTTTATTGAGTTTAAAAAAAAAGTAATGAAACATCCTTCCGTTATTGATATTTTAAGATATTTAGAAAAAAAATACATTGAAAGTTAAATCTCCCCTTCTGTTTCGTTACCTAAAAACTTTAATTAAGAAGTAAAGAAAATTCCACATGGGGGCGTTAGAAATAAAAAAAATTACCATCTTTTTACGACACTTAAAAATAACTTGGTGCCGAATTTTCCCTACCTTTCGAGATTTCATTAGGGCGTAACTGACTAATTAATTTTTTTCAGTCCAAATTAAACTGGCAGCGAACGATGTTCATTCGTGCGAAAATTTGTAAATTTATACGCTATTTTATTGCAAATGAAAAATTTTAAACTTCATTTTAAGCTTAAGCTTTTGGTATATTATGTAAAAATTAATTACTCGGTCGGTTGACTTTCAATTTTGATACTACGTTGCATTTCAATGTTATTATATTAAAATAAAACCTGTCATATCCCACCTACACACCTAGCGTAATTTTGGTGTATTATATTTTACCACAAACACACGAAACTTAATGAAATCAATAAAGTAATATGTCTTAAAATATCAAATTCTATAATTTATAGTGAGTTATTTGAAATTGAGAGTTGTTGAGCAATCAATACACATTCACCGTATATGATCGATGGAATATCTTCAAAACTGGCAATGATGGTTACACCCTGAGAAAGAAGTACGGTAGACGATAGGAAAGCAACAACTTTGAAAGTAAAAGGACAAATTACATTGAATTCGATAATTAACTATTTACAACTTTCATCAAATCATTTTGAAGCGCATATTACTAACACTACATTTTATGAGACATAAAATATTTTTGTAAATCACGTTAACAAATGCAATATTAATGATTAGAGATTCAAGAACATGTTCTAAAGCATAGTTGAAATAGTTAGCTTGCATTTATTTTAAAATGCGGTAATATTATTAATTGCAACAATCGATCGCAGCGATATTTTTCGAATAGTAAGTATCAAACGCTTATTAAAGATTTTTTAAGACTGTTGACATTTTACGAGCACTACAGAACATAGCAATATAAGTTATCACAATTTAATTTTCAATTGAATTCAAATCAGTCTTTTTATTCATACTCAGACAATTTATTTTATTTGTTTTATGATTTAATTATTTGTAAATCAATAACGGATTTTATAAACGTATAAAGTTCTTTACGCGGCAAGCACTCGGATCGGTTGGCTCACATCACACCTAATTCGTTTTGGGAGTTAGTTCCTACATTGTAATTAAGAAAACTTTTCGGATTATCCCAGTTTTTCCACTAGGATCAACCAGTGTAACATGAATCAGCTTCCCCTTTTTTGTATTAATGAGCAGGGACGCAAAGAAAGCAATCACCACTAAATTGTAGGTCATAGTATATTGGTCGTTTTATCCCATTTTTCGGCCACTTATTTAGTTTTAGTTTATCGCCGTATTTCGGAAACACTGAACCCCCAGACAGTGAGAAATTTGCCAATTTAGTTGTTGCAAATTTGTTTTGTTAGTAGTGTTCTTTCACTAGAAGCCGTTAGCGTTACTAATTTATTTATTTTGTAGACGATGAAGGTGTTAATTACAAATATTGAAACAGACACATCTGAATTGGTACTTTAATGACCAATTAATGTATTTAGACTTTTATTACACAATACATTTCAAATCAAAATGTACCTACTTTATTCAAGAAGGCTATTACAAACACTCTTGCATTGATATTTTACAAGATTATATTAAAAGCTACCACCGGTTTGGAATGTAAAAAAATCTATATACATACATTTATAATTAAGTTCAGTAAGAACTTATAAACAAAACCAAAAAAATAAATTTCATCATAGAAAAAAAAACTTTGCCTTTACTTCTCGTGTTTATACATTGATCACTGGTTCTATTAAATAATACTGTTGTAAATTTATAGTAACAGAATTATTAATTATTCCTATTACGTGAAAATCAAATAAGTTTAAAATAGACCGATTTTAAATAGACCGGACAGCTGTCTTTTGTTAAATGAAACAGTTTCAATATGTCACAGCACAAAATGTTACAAAAATAACTAAAATATATTATACAAATCGAAAAGAATCAATATCGGTAAAGTTTTCTTGCTTTCTATGCAAAATGGACGACAATGAATGTATGACAAATGAACATTTCACTAAAGAATCAAATCTAAAGTAATATGCTGAAACAGTTTAGCATCTGTTACTGTTTAATGTGATGTTGTAATTTTTCTATCTCACATCAATTAAAATAAAAGCCATGACGTTAAACGATATGACGCTCATTACGCCGATGCCGTATATTATTAAAATAATGAGAAAAATAAGCTTTTGTTTTATTAACGGTATTGGTTTTGTTTAATTTTATTTTTTAATTATCACAAATATCGATTTACAATCAGCCGGACATTTTTATTTTATATTTAAATTATTTATTGCGTTGCGTATGCATTGCAGTGATAACGCATTCATAAAAAAAAAATACATATTAATTTGTACATATTATACAATACCTTTGGTATATAAACCCTCACCTTCACTTACTCGCACTGTGTCTTTTTGTAATAATAAAGTGAATTGGGAAGGTCCTAATAGGTTTTTAGTTTATAATAAAAACTAGTTCCCAGTTAGTTGTAAAACTAGTTGCAAGTTTTTGGTACCTTTTCATTTGACAACTTGTAAGTAAAATTCCACGATGACCGGTTAAATAGTTAAGATGTTAAAGTGGAACAAACAAACTCAGTTTCACACTTATAATGTTAGTTAGGATTCCGTGTAGAGTTCATTCTCTTACGAACTATTAAAGCTCTAATTATAATTAAAAGTAATGTTATATGAAGTAAGCTATTACTTTATATAACATGGACTTGTTAGTTTGTACTTCTGGAAATACTTTAAGTAAAATATTTCAGTTTTAACACTTGCATGGGACATAGGACTTAACTAATATTGAGGCCACTTCAACCGAGCCCTCTGTATCCAGCAGTATGCTGTTGTCCCCCTTAGGTCGTCAGTCCACCTGGTCTGTATGGCTTAGACGATTTTTTTACAGGTTTTTTTTATGGAAAAAATAGCAAACGGGTAGAAGCGTACCTGGTGGGATGTGACCACTGACCACCACCGGAGGGCTTGCAGGTATGTTTATAGCCTTAAAAGTCGTGTTTTTATTCAAGGTCTTTCTTAGGTATCGTCTATTGTTCCTAATTTTTTTCATCATATTATATCTACATCGGTTATCTATCACCGCATAACGAAAATAGATTATCATCGTTAACCACGGCTGAAAATTGGTTTCTCCTGATCTTGGGTTCTTACATTCTAACCGCCAGCAGAAATTTTCACCATTAAACAGTTGAGGCAGCCTCATATCGTTGCCTGTAGATTATTCGTATTCCGTTCTGGCTATCACGCTTTAGCGATGAGTAGCGAGATAAATAAAAAAACCGTATTAAACAGACAAAAGGTTACCTTTTTAAATTTACCATTTGGGACTTAAAATAGAGACGTGCGAAATTAGAATATCGCAAATATCCTTTGGGTGTAGCGCCCTGCTCGAGTGCTGCGGAACATAAAATATATACAAAACATCAACGTATGTAAATATGTGTAATATAAGGGAGATATGTAAAGAAAGAGCGTTACTTTTGAAAAAACAAAAGAAAATTCAGTAGAATGCTCGCCATAAATTGTTCTTCTCGCGGGAGTTGTAGCGTTTGCATATACACCGAGTAGTGTGACCAAAATTGTAAGTAGGTTATTTATTTTAGACATACATATGACCCAGATGACTCAGATTTTCTGACAACTATGTTTCTAAGAAAAGATAGTGTTGCTTAATATTTTAGCTTATGTTTCTTATAATACGCCACCTCGAGTGCCTTTAAACATTTGAAATAATGCCCAGATAGTAACATTTAGGATTTTCGTAGGTTGTAAATAGAATATGGACACATTCAAGTACTAAATGTACACTGAATATGATGACATAGTTTTCTGTCTGCATATTTTTTTAATCATTAATATTTAACGACATCGTTTATTGCAATTAAAACTGACACATCGAAATCGAGCTAAAGTAAAATACAGGTGGGCAAAAGTTCTTTACATATTTAAAAGAAGGTCGAAGTATATTTCACCCCACGGTTACGCTACCAGTTAACAAACAAACATCCGATCATGGATATCTTCCTATACACGCAGGTACTCTTTTCTTTATTTAGTTATTTTTTTCGCTGGAATAACGCATTCACGCGTTTCCCCCCATGAAGTGGGGGGTATGTGGGCGTCACCGGCACTGATACCCACTAAAAAACCAGCGATGACTTCTACGTGTGATCGGGGATTCCTGGATACAGGGAACCCACTTAGCCCCGGCGGTAATTAAGGCGCGAATCCTTGTGCGACATGACACTCTCGCAGCAGGGGGGTACCTTATCTATACGAAGCAGGGCTTGCTGGGCTAGAGCCCTGATTCGTCCCACCCCCGCGGAACACGTAGGTATCCTTGCGTAATCAGCGGTGTAATAGAAATTCAGCAGATGAGAGTTAAGATTCATGTTATATATAAATTATATATTTGGAAATAGAGATAACTTTAACATTAATTATATATTTTGCTTTTTCTTTTATGGACGATTTCGTAATTTCCGGAAATAATATTTGTATATTATATAAATACATATAATAATATGTTTTTATATTGTTCCATTCATTCCATATATTGTTCCATATATTGTTCCATTAAATGCCTAGCTACTGTATTGATATAAATAAGATATTATATAATTTACATACTCTTTTATTTCAAACTATAAGCCTACATCTTGTGATCACTAACACTTCATGAAGTTTGACAAATAAGTATTGTTTTAAAATACATTTTAATATAGATAATTTTAAAAATATCCTTCAAGAATAGGAACCATATGTACACTATTTTCGAAGATTCACACCCCCGTGTCTTACGCAGACATAGACAACACACCGTTTAGGGCCAAGCTACACACTACTATTTTCATATTGGAAGTACAAAGTTATTGTTCTAGCTTCGCGATACAAACATGATTTCCCGCGTGGTAATGCCCTGCTATATAATATACTTTAATGAGTGCGTCCGATTTTTAATACAATGTACTTATATCAATACAGTAGAGCCTCGATTATCCGAACCAATTGGGTCTGAGACTAGTTCGGATAATAAAAAGTTCGTATAGTCGAAACGTGGGTTTTTTTTGTGACGAGATCATTCATTGGTACATACATATATATATTAAACATTTAACATGCATATTAACGTTGAAATATATATATATATATATATATATATATATATGTGTGTGTGTATTTTCACCAGCTGAAAAAAGTCGAACTCCTTTTGTTATATTTTTTTTATAAAATCGTCAATTTTTAATTTTAGTAAATAATAAATATTAGGAATAAAGTGATAGCACAAATGTTTTCTTAGTTTTTTATTACGAATAAATAAGCTACAATTAACCCTAATTTTAGCTAAAAAAATTGTATTCGATTGGAAGTACAAGTACAAAAATTAAAATTAATAATAATCTAAATTACACCACTTGTCATTCATCTTCTTTGGCGAAATACATGTAGGAATAATTTTGAATTTATAATATTCGTACTGAAATAGTTTAGTACATTAATTTTATATATATTTAATATTTACAAATTTTACCAATTAAATTATGGCACGCCTAAATAAAAGTTATATCTTCAAATAATTTTCAATTTAATTTAAAATCAGAATTCTTACAATACATTTCAATTTAACTACAACATAATTAATACAAACGGAATAAAAATATATGCTGGTAAATAAAAAGGTTGAGTCAGATAATTATTTAGATAATATAATGTTTATAATGTACCGAGCCAATATATTATAGTAACCAATTCTTATCTATATTTGAGATATTCAAAAGTGAGAGCTTTATTTTTGCTTAAAAAAATGTTGTGCTTAGAACAAAATTGAACTAATTCATGAGACAAGGCAATAATCATTTCTTTTAATAACATGTCTGATAAATGATTAGGCAAACATAAAGTACATATTAATATATTAATTAAAGAGTGCATGCCATTAAATTAATGGAAAAACGAGCCAATAATTCTATGGTGTATTTTATATAGAAACGATTACACCGACTTCGAAGTTTTAATTCATACAAACTTAGTTGATCGTTTAATCCAATCTTACGATTATATATTTTTTTTACTATTGCAGCATTACCACAATAATCATAAATTAACATTTTCTAATCATTTTTTTCCAAAATTCCGATAAAATGTTTTTTTCTTTTCAATCAATATGCAATAAGAAAAGTATATAATGCTGTATTAAATTATTATCTATCTAAAACTGGCCGGTCTACTTGGTCCCTCGGTCGGTTCTAGGACAATTCGCTTGAAACAACCATCGGGCAGTTGGTTTAAAATGTCCTTTATATTGTCTACTTCGTTGCGAAGATGATCGTGTTCATCTTGGTATTGTTTCATCCATCTTATTAAAAAAAAAAAAAACCATTATAATCATTAGTATTACACAATAAAATATACATATTTATAGTATATGAATTTCATGACTAAATATTTAGAAATAAATACCTTTGATGGTTGTTTTTAGCTTCAGTTAAAGATTTGATTTTTCCATCTAAGTCCACCTCTCGAAGTGCGCTTTCAGCTTTATCAAGGCTTTTCTCTGTAGACATATTTCCAAGTAAGAAAAACTAAACCTTTAAAAAAATCACCTACCAATAGTTGTGTCGACATTTTTGAGACACACGGTTTTTGTTTTCAGGTTTTTATTAAAAACAATACTTACGAAGCCTATCAAGTGCGGCGTCATCTAATGTCGGCAAATTTTGTAACTCATCCATGATAACTTTCAAATCTTCCAAACCTTTTGAAACTTGTTTCTCAGCCTCTCTAGCATCTGTATTTGCTTGACCAACCTGGTTAAAAGAACGAATAATTTTATATAATTTTATATGTTACAATAATATTATGCTAAAATTAATTTTTACCTTCATTTTAGCATCACGCGTTAGCTGTAAATTTTCCTCTGCTTGTTTTTCCAGGTCTTCGATTTGTTTACCAGTTCCTTTCACTCGTGCTAAAATAAAAATATTTTATGTAAAAAAAAACTTTGACTACGAACTATGTTCAATGTTTGAATAATATTATTAAGAACCACAGAAATATATTAAATACTATACTTGAGAGTTTATCGGCCTCATCTCGAAGATTTAGTGCTTCGGCTCTGGATCTAGAAGCTTCCTTTCGTATCTCATGTGCCGCCTAAAATTAAAAGAGCTTTTTTATATATTGCCTTTATAATTATGAGAAGATTTATATGTAATTTCTTAGTAAACATTTACCTCAGACGCCTTATCGGCGTATTCCTTTTGTGCTTGCTGAGCCAGATCTCTGGCTTCTTTAGCCTTATCACTAGCTGTAGTCAACTCTTCAGTGATGCTCGTAATACTTTCCTCAGCCTCTGCAACTTTTTGTTGGACTCCCGGCACGTCAAGAGCCGCCTGTTCAGCTAGTTGACGTGACTCATTCACTTGATCGCTAAATTCTATAACGTATTGCAATATTAATTAATAATAAAGTAAAAATTGTATTCTTCATAATTTTTAAGTAAAGTAATAGATTGTTTCTTATTATATACAAAGGTACTAACATTATGACATTACCTTTTAGAGTTTTATAAATCTCATTTGCATCTTTTAAAGTAGCTTTAGTGAGTTCCACATCATTTTGCGCCTGTGCTCTTAACTCGTCTAGATTAGCCAGAAGGTCGTATAAATCATCTTGCCTGTCATGACCTTGTTCTAAGAGATCTTTGCCTTTACGAATTTGTTCGTCCAATGCGTCGAGAGTATCTTGAGTAACGACCATGAGTTGTTCCAATTCTGCTGTTTTTTCATCAATCTGTAACAACAGTACAGATTTTCTTAGTAAAATATGAATGTTGTAGTATTCATCACCATAATTATATATGAAATACACTTACTGTCCTGTTCATTTCAATAGAGTCCTGACGTAGTTTATTTAATTTGATATCTGGTAGCAAGGTTGTATTTACTTCGGCATATAATCCCAAAGCATCATCATACACAGTCTTAGCCCTTTTAAGTGCTTGTTCCGCTAGCTCTGCCATACTACTTAATTTACCCGTAGCCGCGTTAAGTTCATTAGCTAAGATTTGTACCTCGTTGCTACAAAGATAATAAAGTAAGTAAAATTTATAGAAAAAACGTGAAGCAAATTCCCGGGTATTTTTATCCATACCTTATATTGGCTTGTTTTGTTATACCATCTTTAGCTATAGAATTAGCTGTTAAAGAAGTGTTTAATGCTTTTTCTGCAATAGCTCTAATATTCTTTGCGTCATTTTCCAGTTTTTCAGCCAGTAACCGTGATTCTTTAGCTAAAGCCGACATGTCGACCGATTGTTTGCCGAACTGGTCAGATCTATTACGAGCCTTTGCCAAAGCAGCCGCACCTTCTCCATCAAGATACTCTAATGCACTCTGTAATATATTTAATTAAATTATAGTGCTTAAAGATGACAATATATAATAAATAATATTCTATGCTTACATTGATTTCTTTTTGGGCAGCTTCAATGGTATCCTCAGCTTTAGAAACGTTACCTTTACTGCGTTCTACTGATTCATTACCTTCATAGCTTTCGTCTTCGATCTTAAATAACATGTTTCTGAAACAAGAGTTTAGATATTACATTTTCAAGCATTAACTGTTTTAGGGTAATAAATATTACCTTATCATAATCCAGTATACTGGATAATCTAAAATAATTTAAATACATTTCCGAAACATATATTCTATTTGGGTCTATTTTTCTATAATTATCTTACCTGACATCTGCAAGTCTGTCTGCAAGCTCAATTAAGTTATTAGTAATGCTTGTGCCTGGACCAGTACCAAGTTCAGCTTGAGCTTCTTGAACAAGCCTTTCGATTTCTGCCCTCACACGCTGAAGCTCGATATCAAAGTCAGCATTTTCAACGACTGTTGGAGCTTTAGATATTTTTGCTAGTATCTGTATGAGTTAAAATACAATCTAAATAATTGAAAGTTAAGTTTCTAGGCAAACATATGTATATCATGATATATCATATGTATATCACACCTACCTTCCTACCTTTTTAATATATGTTTTATAAGTATTAATAACAAAGAAATAAATGACAAATTTTATAGAATTTGTAGTTTAAGACGTTAAATAAACAATCTTACGTCATCCAGTTCCTTAAGTTCTTTTCTATGTTGATTTACAGCATCTTGCACTAAATTGTAACAAGGTGGACAATCTTCACAGCCTTGACCATCAGCGCGACGCTTCTTATTTTCCATACATCTGATAAAACATTAAGTTAGGTGTTAGTGTTAGTTAAGTGCAATTATAGAAAAAAAATCGAAATAAAATTAAACATTTATTTTTATGAACTCAAAAACCCGTTCGAACTACAGAATAAAAATAAACTAAAAAGTCTTACTGATCGCATCTTCTGCCTTCAACATTTTCCTGGCAGGAACACTGTCCGACCATGTCACATTGGTAGTTGGTGGAACCCCATTCGTCGCAGTCGCAGTCACGACAACCGTCACCCGAGAAACCATAGTAGTAAGCCCGGCAACGATCGCAATGAACACTGAATAAAATTAAAAATCACTATAATCTGGGTTATACAAGTTCTTAGTGTTATTTTGATTAGGATTAAAATTAATAAAATATTACGAGTATATAAAATATTTTACCCGTCAATTCCAGGTTTACAATAACATTGCCCAGTAACTGGATGACATGTCGTATTATACGAGCCTTCCATATTACAATCGCAGGCTTTGCATCCTTCGCCAGAATTAATGTCGTAATAACCTTCCTGTTTAAATATTTAGTAGATTGTTTAATTTAGAAAGTAAAACAAAATGTGAATTATTTTATTAAATTCAAGAAATGTTATTATGTTTGTAGAAAGAAGAATTTACCTCGCACTTATCACAGTTCTTGCCAACAACGTGCGGTCGACAAGAACAGAAACCAGTGAGACCATCGCATTGGGGAGGGCCTTCTAGACTTTCAAGTGTACCAGCATCGTGGCATTGACAGGGCTTGCAGTCCCCTTTCTTTTTTTGATCAAGAGCGTCACCGAAAAATCCTATTTAATGTAAAATATAAAGAAATATTTTTATCTACAATATTTATATTCCTAACATTTTTCGAAATTAATTAACTTGTCAAGTCGTTTTCACAGATATGCAGCATACGCAAACAATAATAAAATGAAAAAAATCTTAATTATTTGATACACAGCATGATATTCACCTAAGCCTAATCTATAAACATTCAATTTTCAATTCTATACTAAATTCTGAAAAAAGTGAAAATTCCTAATACCAATGGCAAAAACTGGTTGATAATCAGTATCATATGATGAAATTATGGTTGTGAATAGTGATGGAGAAAATTGTAAAAAAAGAAAGTTAATATACGCGCAAAAGTTTGCCACGTTTTGCTATTCATTGTCGTATTTGGTCAAATATTTACACGTCCGTTCTATCGGGCTATGAAACACATGATTGTAGTGCAGTTATACGAATCAGTACTGATATTAGATATTATTAAAGGTTGGTCTAGCTATAAAAACATAGTACTGACTTTTAAGCCTATAATTAAATATTTTATTTTTAAACATGAGTATTTTGCTTTTAGATCAAAAAGTCCGGTCTAATTTTAAGCCTTATCCAGCTTTATTATTTTTAGACTTGACAAGCCTATATTCGCACATAGTATTATCCGTCGCTTGTATTTATACATTCATTAAATTGAACTTAAAATACAATAGGATATTTATTCAATAAATTATAAAACAAAAATTTTTTTTTTAAGAAGAGCTATCTGCAACATTTTTCCCCAATAGTAAAAAAAAAAAACAAAATAACAACTTACCACTTAAGCATTTATCGCAATGTTCGCCAGCAGTATTGTATATGCATTTAAGACAAACTCCAGTAGTTCTATTGCAGTTTCCGACTGCATTCGGGTCCACGTTTCCATTACACTGACATTCGTCACATTCTTGCCGCGGACCAAACTGACCAGTTGGATCTCCAAAATGTCCATCGGCGCAAACCTCGCAACGGGGTCCTTAAAGTAGTTTTGAATATCAATATAATCGAATAAGTAATCGATTATGTATTTATGTGTTTTTCAATTTATCAAGATATAAAAGTATGTTATAATGTATTTAGTGTTTACAACATTTTATTTTATAAGTATCAACTTAAATCGGCGATAAATAAACGGTGTATATCTATATACCTTATGAGAATTTACAATAGGTTTCAAACAAGCATCTCACCCGCGTAACCGGCTGGACAGTCCGTACAAACGATGCTTTGATCCATCAACTGAATGCACCCACTGTCTTTGGGGCAAGGGCACGGCTTACAGTCATCCGGCGTCCCGGCTATGGCGTTACCATAGAAACCCTTCGCGCATAGTTCACAATTGCTTCCAGTTGTATTGTGCTTACAAATACAAAAGCCTGTAGTAATAATATACCATACATTAATAACACCCTAGCCTTCAAAGTAACTTTATAAAGTAATTATTATATATTTAGTAGTTATAGTTTAATATAAATTGAATTAAACTTTGTTTAGCATATGTATCTATTTATAGAATATTCGAACAAAGGGAGTAAAGAAAAATATACAACTATAATATTGACTTAATCCAATAATCCATGGTATTCGTTATGGATTCATGAAAAACTGGCATTTCGAATTTCGGCGAAGTTGTTATTGGAACTTTGGCAGTAAAATTAAAATGGATATAAGTAGAGTGGAATAGCGTTCTATTATAAAAAATGAATATTCATGAAGATTCGTTTGTAGTACATAATAATAATGGCAGAGCTTTAAGCAAATAGCGTGGCATATGTAAATCTAAGGTTTGTATAACTTTACTCCTTCTGCGATTGAAATATACTTTACATATACTTCTTTTACTTACCGGTTGCCGTGTCACAAATATGAGCATGACCGTTACAGTCACATGGAATACATGTCGAATAGGGACCACCATTGGCAGGTTCGTGTTTATAACCAGGAGCACATTCCTCGCAGTAATCACCGACATAGGCTTTTGGGCATGAGCATTTCTCCACCCAATTAGCAGGAGCTGAACCCTTTTCTCTGCCGATCTTTGCGGTATCTAGCTTGAAATTCATTAAGTATCCCTGACCACCTTTATTATATGTTCCTCTGATCTTAATAGCTGTCAAATTTTGAAGAATAGACATAAACTCAAAGTTGGAGAGAGTTGGCGTCCAGCCATATCTTGGATCTTCATGCAATCTAAATTTATACTCTTGTGCCTGTAACAAATTGTAACATTAATTAATTAACGTTAATATTTATCTACATGAAAACTATAAATTAAATTAAGGAAAATAAAATAATTCATACAGAACCATAAATTCGCAGCATTATTATATTCGCAACAATGCCAAAACATTACATAAATAACGCATAGCATTCTCTAAATTTTTACAAACCTGATCAGAGGGTTCCGGATTATTTTGACCATAAATATTCATTGATATTGAAGTTCGGGCACCTTCCAAGATAATATCTTGAGACGATGGGTAACCTCTATTTTCTCCAAGACGTAAAATAAATTTGAGATCATGGTTATATGATGGTCTTTGATCGCCAAGAAATTGATTCGATGCCACAAAGTAAACTATTTCAGATACTTTTGAAGTTACAGCTGGAATAAAATACACAATCATTTGATAAGTTTTATGCAATATCCTACGCATTGAATGTAATGAAAATTAAACAGGGGTAATTTCTCTTTAAAGCTCTTTATCAAAAAGACAAACCTATATTCTGTGTGTTGGCATTGAACATCAACTGCGTGGGCTTATGTTCACTATCTTCAGCGTACCACTTCTCCGCATCTCTTATAAAATGTGCACTTAACTCATGTGCCTGATACTTTGGCGCCGAACTACACTGCGAAGAGTGTCCGAAGCAAAAACATGGTGTACAACCGAATTCATTTCCAAAATCGAGGTTGAAGAAGCCTGGTTTACATCTAAAAAAGATAAAAGGTCGTGTGAAGGCCGTGTCTAACAATAACATCCTGACTGATTTCAGTCACGGCTCTCAATCTCAAGGGGTAATCAGTAATCAGTAGGAAGTATGGAGTTATAATATCATGTAGCCTTCCTCAAGGAATGAGGTATTTAACGAGACTGAAATTAACGCGGCCAAGCATACAAACTCTCCAGTCTTATAATATATATGTATATAAATATGTTACGATACTCACTCTCTACATTGTCTACCTTCTACATTTTGCTTACAAAGACAAACTCCAGTTTCAGAGTCACACTGAGGAGTATTAGCGTAGGAGCCGGATTCATTACAACCACACGGCTTGCATCCCTGATTAGTGAACTCGTAGTGGTTTGGCGCACATACGTCACACTTATCACCTGTGACACCAGGCTTACATTGACATTTGCCTTCAGCATTACATTGGAGACTTCGTGAACCTGTGAAATTATAATGTTGTTTTTAATTATAACATGTACATACCAATAGATATTTTTTACTGACGCGAAGGTCTATGAAAAACCAATAATTCTAAATAAATAAACTGCTAGGATTACAATTTTTTTCTCACCGGTAGGGTTACAGTTACAGGGCATACATATGTCTTCAGTCCCTTGGAAGAAATTTTCCTTGCACCGTTCACAGTTCGCCCCATCCCTGTTTTCAGCGCATTCGATACAGTGACCGCCGTGGCCCGTCCGTTCGTAAAGGTCTTTATCGAAGTAGCACTTATTCGAGAACCCATTGCAGTTGCAAGCTGTGGACGTAAGCATATACTGAAGTATTTTAAAATCGGTTCTTATTATGAATGTACATACAAACACACTGGCTCTTAAAAATAAACATTCAAATAATAAAAAGTAAGAGTTGATCTGTTTTTAATTTAACAGTAGCCCAGCAATTTATATCTAAATATTATTTCATTTTGAAATTCCTTTTTTTAAAGTTCAATGAAATTTATATTAACATATGCTTTATAGTTTTACTTTTTAGTTGGCCTTACGTTGTGTTATTGTTAATTATTGCTATTTCGATGTGACATATCAAATATTATTTATAAAAAACTAATGTTCGCCCGCGGCTTCAACCGCATGTTAGGTACATATGGGGCTGATATGTTGCTGTCGAGGGGAAGGGTTAAGTAGCCGATGCCCTTCCAGGGTTCGAACTTGCTTCAAATTTCTTTAAAATCGGTTCAGTGTTCAAACCATAAAAGTGTAAGAGACAGACATGGTTATCTTGGCATTTATAATATTAGTTTACCTTAGTATACATAAAAGAACATCAATTGTTGTTGTTGAACAATGTTTAAATCATATTGAATATTAAAAAATCACAAGTATACAAATTTTAATTTTTTTCTCTACCCAATAGGATTTATTTTATAAATATGTTAAGCTATATTCCTTAAGCCTAGACATTTCCCTTTTTTGTTCTTCTGTTCAATCGTTTTTCAACTTATCTACGAGATAGTTTCAGTTTGATCTTGTTTGATGTTTATTCATTCGTTTGGAATAATATATAGCCTATTTTAAATTTAATTACAATGTCGTGTAAAAAGTGTAAATCAATTTCTGGTCTTTCTGATTTTGATAACAATTGTGGACGGTTCATATTTTCAAAAAAAGATAAGGCCAACTGTAAAATCGTTGATTTTCTGCTACGAACCATCATAAATGCTGAGTCTCTCGTGTGAAAACTGTTACAGTTTGCGCGGCATTTTCAGGCTCATATTACTCGAGGAAATTTGTAGATATGTTAAAATAATATATCACAAAAATAATATGTATTAATAATACATATTATTGTACGCCAAGCGAGATCGAATAAAAATACAGCATGCTAATAATACAACTCAAGTTTAAAAAAAAACGTATTTATGTTATGTCATTAAAAAAGGGGACGACGTGAAATATGTCTTGTAATTCCGTTATAATAAAGACTACAAACTCAAATTTTTAGTATTAAAAGTAAGAAATTAATGGAATTTAAAGAATTGCGCTAAAGCAGTTATTAACATAATATAAATATTATTACGCATAGCAATTTATATTCGCTAAGCAAACAAAATGAAAAAAAAAATATCATTCCAATATTGTGTTTACAAACCATATAAAAAATCAAACATGTGCATATAAGCAATATAAGCGTGTCGGTGTTTTCTTCGTATCGTATTTTCGAATTTCGAATTTGAGTGCAACGTTTCTATATATAGCGTATGCGTGAAACATTTTCACATTTGTCACGCATGGCCAGCATCATTTTCTTTTTGTTACTTAATATCGATTTAATTATAAGGTCATAAGATTTTTATATAGAGTAGTGTAAGTTACCTTTGCATTCGTGAACGTTCGTGGGAGATGCCCGACCCCACGGCGCATCGTTATAAAAGTCCAAACACTTCTCACATTCACGACCCGCGGTATTGTGTTCACATCTGTAAGAATACAAGTATCTCATAAATTCGTTATTCTATTAAATTTGATATTCTATTAAAGATTGTGAACATCATTGATTTAAATGGACAGCAATGATTGACCTGCAATATCTAGCCCTAGTTCCGTCAGGCAGTTCTTGCATATCGCACACAGACGCATGCCCGTTACATTTACACCGTGCGCCGACAGCCACGTCAGCTATGGCGTACCAGTAAGATTGCAATACTTGTACGTCTCCAAAGATCTCGTCACCGAAAGTGTTTAAGCGATCCAGTGAAATACGCAAGTCTGTGGCCGTCACCCATTCCTGTAACGATACAATGGAGAACAAAAATAACGTAACAGATTTTTATTAAAGATTAAAGAATAGTGGTGACTAACGCTAACTGGCAAAATTGAATTTGATTGATTACTGTATGTATGGGTCGTATAATATATCTCAATTTTATAAGATACTTTACCTGCAGTTCAGGACTGTTGTCAAATGTGTAGGCAGATGGTCTTCCCTCTAGTGTAGAGAAAAGAACATTACCGCCTGACAACGGCGAGATATCGGAGTATTCGCTCGTACATAGCGCTCTCGTCTCAGCTCCCAATTCAGCTGCTCGCTGTTCCAGAACTCCATATGTGTCCCGACATGAGGCACTGATTCATTAAAAAAAGACTACATGTAACATGTGGTAACAATTTAATTCATGTAAGTATACATATGTAGATAATAGTAACTAGCACATGCCATTCGTTTTAGATCGTAAGATGTTATTGGGAAAAAGTTCTCAATTGCCCGTATTAAGAATAATATTATATTATACCTGAAGTACTGATATGGCTCCCAGTCCGACTCTTCGCCAGATTTCTTGTAAATTGCAAAACTTTGCGGTCTCGGAGAATAGAAGACAATTCGGACGTAAGTTATATCATACGCTTTTCCTGTTAAAATAAGATCATATTGTTAATACAGAACTAAATTCATTGACATATATATTTATGGAACATACATATTATAAACAATTAACAATATATAATTAAAGTCTGTGATGGACCCATAAATAATCAATACGATATGAAAAAAGATACCTCTTTAAAAAAATTTAAAATTAAATCACATCTAGAATATAATATATTGATAATTTAAAATAGTAACCGAATATTGGTGTTATTTTACCTAAATGTAGCGTCAAATTCACTTGATTAGGATACTGAATGCCTTCTTTCATGGTTTCTGATTGCCACCACGTCTGATTGTCCTGCTCATAGTGTAAGTCTGTTAAGTAGTAGCTAGAGAATTGTCCCGGTTGACAATAGTCACACGACCTACATAAACAAGAATCATTATTAAAAATACACATAATAACGTGGCCTAATATCTCAGTAAATTACTATCAACTTAAAAAAAACTGTTTTGCTTTTTACATATATATATTTTTTATGTAAAATCAAACTTTACCTAGTCGAAGTACCAGCCGACGTCTGAATGCAGTACATCTTTACGCCATTGTCTCCACATGTATTAGTTGTCTCCATTTGTACCATAAAAGCAGCATTTTCGAACTCCGGTATACATCTCTACAAAAATATAATTTAGAAAAATAGTTTATCAGAATAATCCAATCTTTGTTTCAATTACGATGAGAAAGATATATGACCCGGATACAGTTATTCCTAGAAGGCTTAGCTCAGTCATAGAGTGAGAAGTACATGGTTTGACAATACGGAAACGGGTTTACGAGTTTCGTTCCAGATGATAGTTTTACCGCCAAAATAGTTGCGCTATAAATAGAACCTGTGCGGCGCAGGACGTTCACATCGCTCTGATCGAGTGACAGTGCTTTCTACATCTATTACGATGGTGCTGATTAATGTTCAAAATAGCATAGCAACTTATACTATTTACTCGATATAGATATCACTTCGTCACAATTCATCGTCCTCTACTGCACATTTTATATGTTTAGCTTATGTGGTACAATAGTAGTAGTACATTTTTCATGTAGTTTCACTTAAATCTGTTACTAGTTTTGTAGATAGTCATTAATACGTATCTTATGTATTAGTCATTAGGTATGTGCGAACACTGCGTACACTGAAGAACCGGTATCGTTTGTAACAATTAATGAAGAGTGCAAATAAAGTTAGTTTATTACATAAAGATATAAACTTTATTAATATAAAATTTTATTTATGCGATTTTTATAAGAAGTTCTACTAAAAAGTAATGCTTTATTAGTAATAAGTAGAAAAAAAGAAAAATAATTCAAGAATTATAACATGAACTTCGTGTATTCGGCATTTATATGATTAAAGTCCAGTATCAAAGTGTAATACATCATTAATTTGTTCTTCATTTTTTTTTATAATCCAGTGATTATTACTTAATTCATAGATTGTAACGAAGCTTTGAACACGTGATATGAATATATTCAAAACTTTTTTTATAACGCAGATAATCTTATCTTAATAGGGATAATCTTTGATCCGAGTCCGTTTTAACGAGACAGCTTCCTTTATTCTGTGTTCAATATTTAAATATTAATATAATCAATTTACTTTTAATTGCTGCAAAATAATAAATTTTACTTTATAAAATCAAAATATAGCAATATAATAAGTCAACAAATTACAAAATTCGTATGGAAATATTAATTATAATTTCAATAAAAGTTGTAAATTAAAGCTATATAACATTGCTTGGTATGTACAACGGATGTGGCGATAAGCCCGTTCCGTTGGCCCCTGATAACAAAACATTAGGCTCTGAGAGTAAACGAACTCGTTATAGTATCAATGGTCTTACAACATTTACTGTTTTACATCGATAACCTTACGATAATCTGCCAAAACTGAACCGTTACCGACGACATGACTATTATCGTAAAATAAAAACCGTCTAACATTAGATATATTTGCCCAACTTTGATAATGTTTCAACTATGACCGTAAAATAAAAAGGAACTATTTTTTTGTTTTTAATTTAATAATAATTATAAATAGATTTATTTTTATAATATTAAAAATAATGTCATAACATTATAGTTGGTATTTTGAGCTAACTGATGTAGAGTTTCATGATTCTGTACTGTTAAACAAGTAGACCAATAAAGTTATTACTGTTGTTATTAATAAGATCATCTAAAATAAATACATTCAATTTGGTTACATTTCTTTACGTGTGTATAGATTTAAAATTTAGATATGCTTTTAATTCACAAAACATAATTTAAATTTATTTATAAATACTCATATATTATATGAAATACAACACCGAGAGGTGCAGAGGCTTTGATTCTCAAGAGAGTGACGAGTCCGAAACACACTGAGCATAGATTAAAACAACCATGTACATGTCAAAATTGACACAAACAAAAAGTTTAAAAAGCTCCACTTAAACATTGTAAACTTACTTGTGGCTGTCCATCGTTGTTGTAGCACGAAGCAAGTTTTTGTGAACCAATCCTGGGTGTGTGGTAGTAATCCTGTGCTGATGTGATAGCTACAAACGTTAGAAAGTATGTGTAGATGGAGAGCCGCGCCATTTTGTGGTAGCGCGCAAAGCCCGTGTCGACGCGCCTGCTGGTCGGCCGAGCACTGACGCTCCGCTCGTTTCACAACACTAGGCCAAAGATCAGTTAAATAGGCATTAAATATTGCACTACTTTGTCTCGCTGAGGACAAGAAAAACTTTTTCGAATAAATATAAATAAAATTATTGATTATTTTAACCATTTTCAACAAAAGTTTTCTGGTAAGGTTTGTACCGACATATTTAATATACAGATTATCACATACTCGTATATAAGAACTTCAATAATTAACGCCATATGTAACAATTATTAAAGTATTTCTTCTTGTTATCATGAAAGTCAAATGTAATTCAGTTTTAAAGCTTATTTTTCACTTTTGTTAAAATCTTACACCCAAAAGAAGTGCTTACACCTATAAGCGCTTAAAACATAAAAATAAATAAATATATAAATAAAACGTAATAATAATCTCTGTAATCTGTTGTCCACGTTTTGTTCTAGCTAACTTCGTTGGTAATTTTAAAGTATAAAATGATTATACAATAGAAGTATAGAAACATCTGCACGTGAAACATAATCTTTGCACACAAGCGGAACGCATTTCTAAGCACGGCGCGGTGGCCTCATAGCGACCGTTTTTTGTGAACGAACCTGAAAAGGTCTGAGCTTTTGTTTTCTTCTAGAATGCAACCATGTGCTATCTAAGCGAAAAATATTTAAAAAAAAACAATACAAAGGTTTTATAAATAAATATTTTATAAGAAAAATATTTTTATAAATTTTGTTATTATATTTATTATAACAATGTTATCAAACTGATGTGTAAGAAAATGTTTTTTGCAAAGTGCAATCAAAATACGCGAATGAAGAATAGATATTAATCTATTAATCTAATCTTTTCAGCATATTATATATACATGTATATAATATTTCTGTCAGATCATAATATCGATATAAATAAAATTGTAAGTATAACATTTAAATGAAATAAGTTTGAATAAAACTTGTAATGTATCGGAAATTATAGTGAATATGTGATTTTCATTACGGAGCCCATCCATGCTGACGCAGGCGAGTGCATTAGGTCATTTAATAGTTCCCTCCCTTTCTCTCCTTACTTTGTCTCATTCACTTCAATCTTTATGACCGCTTCCTTTGATCTTTTCTACCTGACCCTCTAGAGTCTAGAATAATTAATATAAACCAACCTTTCATAAGCCTATTAATTATTACATATGAGTTTAAACATGATTCGTAAATGTGTTTCAAATAAAAAAGATAAGAAATAGTATTATTAAAATAGAACGACGATTAGAATACAAAATGATAAGCAGAACTGTGATAAATATTTTTGCAATTATTATATACATATATATATATATATATATATCTGAGTCAAGATGGTATCTGAGCCTAGTGGTTAGAACACATTATATCATCTCATACCCAGTGTGATAATGTGAGAAAATCTGTTGGTATGGGATGTATATCCACACAAGAATTGTGTATCCCATAACCCACATTGGAGCTGCGTTAGGGATTAACTTCGAAATCTTCTCTTCAACAGTCCTTAGCCCAGCAGTGGTATTTATTATATAAGCTGCTGTTTTACATATATTCCGAAATATTGTCAGACTTCTATTTTCGAATTGAATATACAAGAATATAAAATTATACAAGCATTTTTTAATGAATAATTATTTTTAAAAGTTTCTTGAGCATGATTATTTTTTTTTATGAAACACGTATATATTTTCCATTTCTTTTTTTTTTTTTTTATGTTATTGATTGGCGGACGAGCTTATGGGCCACCTGATGGTAAGTGGTAACCAACGCCCATAGACATTGGCATTGTAAGAGATGTTAACCATCGCTTACATCGTCAATGCGCCACCAACCTTGGGAACTAAGATGTTATGTCCCTTGTGCCTGTAATTACACTGGCTCACTCACCCTTCAAACCGGAACACAACAATACCAAGTACTGCTGTTTTGCGGTAGAATATCTAATGAGTGGGTGGTACCTACCCAGACGAGCTTGCACAAAGCTCTACCACCAAGTATTACTTATATATCGTAATAAATCCATACTTATATATTGTAATAAATTGCCTGCCTCGTTGGTCTAGTGGCCAGATATAAAGCCGCAGACATGGAGGTCTTGGATTCAATTCCCAGGTCAGGCTAGTAAAAGATATTGTTGGGTTTTTCTGTCTGAAAATTCTCAGTAGCAGCCCGGAGTCTAGAACGTAAGCAAAGCACGTAAAACCGTTGGTCCTGTGCGTGAACTCTTTCCGGTCGTTTTTTTTTTTTCTAATACCCGGGTGGGCAAATGGCTCTACTCCACCTGGTGGTAAGTGGCAGTAGAGTCCAAACGCAACGACGGCTAGTGCAGTCAGGAAGAATGACTTGCACTAGCCGCCCCACCATCGGAATGTCGGATTACCACTTACGTTTGCGCACACACTTGTATACTATAATATCTGGCTAGTTGTTGGCTAATCTCTTTGAGATTGGCCGCCGTAACCGAAATGAGTATGGAGGATTATTATTGTAATAAAAAAAACCAACAAATTGTTAAAAATATTAAAACAAAAAAAACTTAGTGGTAGGGTTTGGTGCGAGCCCGTCTGGGTAGATACCACTCCCTCAGATATTCTATCGCCAAACAAAACTATTATTATGTATGTAAACAGCAGTGTTGTTGCTTCGGTTTGAAGGATGATTCTGCTAGTGTAATGTAACTACAGCCACAAGAGACATAACTTCTTAGTTACCAAGGTTGGTGGCGTATTGATATTGTAAGGAATGGTTAATATTTCCTAAGCGTTCTTATATGTCTGGGTGACGTGATATTGTCTTATAAATCGATGAACGGCGGCTGCACGCTCGAAAAAGCATGACTCATAGTAACGTTCCGCCTGAGCCGATGGCGCAAGCGAGAGCGCGGAACAAGCGATAGAGAGGCACGATCGACTTAAGCGTTCGGCTTGTGACGCATCTATCTCTCTTCCACTCCATCGGCCGATACGTCCGAGTATTCATCAATGTTTTCTTATGACGTTATCACATAAAATTATCGTACGTAAACCGACTTTACAGACAACCATTTATGTTTTTTTTATAGTGAATGTTTATTACAGACAATATTTTAAAATCTCTCAAAACAAAACACAACATTTTAATATATCTTATAATACATACGGTATGTATAATAGAATAAACTGTATAATAATTTTAACATGAGCGCACGAAATCTTCGACAATGTTAGTTATTTCGGAACCTAATAAGCTTAGACTACATATGGTAAACATCTGGACGATATAGTTCGTTCAGTGTTTGAAGATTTATTTTGTTCCAAATTAGTAACAAAAGAATTTAAAACTTCAAGCGAATTCATAAAATAATGACATCACATATACAAAACATTGTGAAAATCACCAAGATACCAGTTGTAACTAACTTTGTCTCCAAATAATTAAAACTTAATAAAGTTGTATTAAAATTTATATTCTTTTTTTTTATTTATTTATTTTATACTGATAAAGTTAGACCTAATTTTGGTTCATGCGGAAGCTGCTTTTGTAATAAAATGTGTTAAAGAACATCCAAAACGAAGATAACAAAGTTCAAAGAACTCTACAAAATCCGAAGAAATAGATTCATATTAATCACGTCCTAATTTGCAGTATATTTTACAGAATAATCTAGAACACATAATAAAGTTTTTTTTAACATGTAAAATATACTTAGTGGGTTATTTATAAGCAATTTCGAATAAAGATTATACAAAATTGTATAGAATGCAAAGCTACTACCCGTTCGGAACGTAAAGATTCTATCGACGAACTGGCAGTAAACTCAACTCATAATAACCTCTAGTAAATATAAACAAAAAACGGTCTCGTATAAACATAATATTGAAACATTGTTATGATATTGATATTAGTTTTCTTATTAGGTAAGTTAAGTTTTGATGTGAGCTTTCGGCGCAAAAAATCATAAACCACCTACTAATAACATTCATCATTACCGCCAAACAGCTATGTTTGAGTTGAGTGCGACAAGGCACAAGGGATATAATATCTTAGTTCTCAAGGTTGTCAATGCATTGAAGATTTAAAAGTTGGTAATATTCCTTACAGCGCTAATGACTAAGGGCCGTGGTAACCACTTACCACCTTCGTTCGGCCCATTTGCCATTCTTACAAAAAAATAGATAAATGTGTAATATACTATAAACATTATTTATTACAATCACAAATTGTCTTTCACAAAAATAACAATGAAGTAAGTAAGCCTGTAAACGTCCCATTGCTGGGCTAAGGTCTCCTCTCCGTTTGATGACAAGATTAGTAATTTATTCGACCACACTGCGCCAAAGCGGATTGGTGGCAATACGAATTAGATACTTCTTAAATGTAGATACCAAAACTGAATTGCAAAATATTGTTTCTCTTTCGGGAAGTTAGGATATTGTTTAGGGGAGTATCGGGCGCAGATCAACGTTGTGGGCACGATGGGCATGCCCACAACCCTAATTAAGTTCGATAGAAGTGCCCATAAGTCCATGCGGCCAGAGCCTGGGCAATTTTTTGGCCATACATTTCTTAAGCTTCTCCTTTGTTCCTATAAATGTGTCGATCATAAGCGAGTGATCGTAGTCAGACTCGCGCATAGCTCGCGCCGCGCCTGGGGAGTAAATAGTTTTCCCCAGTCTAAATGAGTTTTAGTAAAACATGACATATTGCACTATTTCAACTTACCCTTGACTTTCGGAAAAAACAAAGTGTATATTAATGAAACATAGTCCGAAAAAAAATGGTAATATTCACAATATTTTATATAATAATTTGATTTATTAATAAAATTCTTAACAAATTAAACTATTGGTTGAACATTTTGCATTTCACTTGCAGTTCATAAAGCTGCCGATTTCAAGGTCCTGAGTTCAACAAGGTCAGCTCAAATGTTATTTGGATTTTCTGTAAAGAAATTCTCAATAACATCCCGAACTTTGGAAGTTAGTAGTGTTAACACGCGAGCGTCGCGGAAAGCAGATAAAGTCTTTAAGTCCTGTACCTGAACTCTCCCTGGTCGTTTCGGAATATCGGATTATGATGATGGAATAGAGAGTGCACCTGTGTTTACGCATCAATCGAGCACTGTAATATCTCCTGTTGAACCACTATATAACGATATGTAATTACGGTACCTCTGAATTTATTTTCCATGTGTATGTTAATAGTAAATTATTATATATTTATTCCAAAATATTATGTTTATTCTAAAAGAAAAGAGCCTACTCATTTCTTAAAGGCTGGCAACTTCTCCGATGTTGCAGATGTCCATGAATGGTGGTGATCACTTTCCATCAGGCCTCTTGCCCACTAATAATTTAACTACTCTTACGTAAAAAAAAGTTTTCAATATTCACTATTTTTCTGCATATATATAGAACATTAATCAAATGAAGTGGCCTCATAACAATTACGTAATGCAATGTTTGTTCATTGCAGTGTTTGTCATTTTATAGATGCGCGGAGTTCGTACTCCACCTACAAGTCATTAATATCAGCTGTCCCCAGAGGATAAATTGATATCTGTTGACTGTTGCTCTATTTATTAAATACGATATTTTTGTATAAGTATTGTTTTTTAAGTGGAGACTTTGTATTATGATTATTCTATTTTTAGTTTTAATTAGAAATACAAACTTAATAAAAATCAGATTATTTTTTGTGTGGTGTAACATTCCAATAATGCTACAGAACTATAATGGTGGGATGAATCATTCGTCTATCGTCGCATTTAATTTTGTTTGATTATTTGCGGCAGATTATTCTCAACGCACACATAAGTTTTGTATAAACATGCAGCATTTTTGATTAGTAACGTATTTGATCTAAGAAATCTAACACATTTTAGTTCAACTGCTAGCTGACTAGGCATATTTAATAACCTGTGACACGGGTTGTTAGTTCACTCCCCTAAAGTACAATTGGTCGAGGACACTAAATATATCGCCTAAGTAAATAATAAAATAATATAAATGCCTAATATCGATTGTTATATTTAAATGTTTAATTTGAAGTAACAAGTAAATCAATATTGAATCAAAACAAAATCATTGTCTTTTACCTGCGTGGCGTTCCCCTTAATTAGTTCCTCTAGTGTTTATAATATATATAAGTAGATAGAAGGTGTAAAGTGACCGGCGTTGTCTCACCCCTTTTGACAGCCTACCTCTGCGCAGCGTTTCTCTCTAATTAGTAAGAAGCCTGCGACAAAAGTGTACAACTACAGATTTTTTTATAAATATAAAAATTTATTTAAATCGATAAAATAAATGTATGTCAATATAGTAGGGCTGTCTACCTAAATTAGTCTTTAAAGTTTTGTTTATAACTCATGTCGTGCTCGGAGAGAGAACTTACATGTGTTAGATAAAATCAGCGGCGAGATTCATCGGCATCCCGCAGTAGAGAAGCGTGGTAGAATAAGATGAAAATATTATCTTTATCTATTTCATTTATAAATAAGTAACCGCTTTTTTCGACTTGAGAAAGAAGAAGTTTATAAATTGTTGTGTCTATGTTCCTCGGTAGCCATTCTGATTGTAAAACGACCTAATGTTTTCATACTTTTATTAATAAAATACTGTATAAACATCAATTATAAGAATGCCCCGAAAATAACGGTATTTATTCACTCGTGTAATTGCTATAGTAGTTTTTGATGTTCTATAATGACAATGAAGAGTGTTAGGACATTTTCCCAGTAGACGGCCTGAGCACGCGACACTTACTATAAGCCCAGTCATTGTCAACCTCTGATGGTGATCGCCTGTACTAGAAAACATGGACTCCAAGGTAACAATCCTGATCGTTATCATTTTAAGTTATTATATAAAACAATACTCTATTATAGGATCCATAACTAATTCACAGAGTCCTACAGATTTTCACATTTTTATATATTAATATTACATTTTATTTAAGATTTATTTATTTTAAACATGTGAATTATACTTGTGCTTCTATTAAGATTTCAACTAACTATTATTTATCAGGTAATATTAATTAGAATCAAAATAAAGAACGCTTGTAGTGAAAGAAGCAATTCATTCAGTACAGTAGACAATACATATTATTTATACAGTAATGTTTATTGCTTTATTTTATCAACAAAAAAAAGCGTCAATCGAGTGTTTACCGTTCGGATAGATACCATCAGTAGTTACCATCAGTAGTTATTATATGGCAAACAACAATATACAAAGTGAAACAAAGCAAATTAAGCTGCTGTGTTCCGTTTTGGTGAGTAAGCCAGTGTTATTACAGGCACAAGGAACCTTACATTAAATCTCATGGATTGGCCGTATTGAAAGTAGAAGTAGTATTCTATAACATACCTACCACATGGCACTTACTACCTCGATTTTTTTCTCGATCGTCTTACAATAAATTGAATTATTAGATATTTCAGTATGTTTATTCCTAAAATATAGTTACTTATTAAATTTGTTCCTAAACAAATACATAAGCTTAAGGATTTATAAAATATATAAAATAATAAATTAACTTGAAATAGTCTGACATATTGTTATTAAAAGGATTTAAAAGAATTAGAAATGGCTATTCTAGTAACAACGTATTATTCTATCTAGCCGGAGACGATCTCTTTTGTTAAACATCTCGAAACATGTGTAAGTGCCTTTTAGCTTTATCTTGAAGTCGCTTTAAAGTTTAAATATTTAAAAAAAAACTGGCTCTAAAGGCCGACCTAATCTCTCCTCATGTTGCGGATTCATATTTATTAAAATTATTCAATTTTAACGAATATGTTTTTAATATTTTGTGTTTATCATATATATTTGTTTTAAGGCGTTTTATAGTTTTCTGCTTTAAAAATGGCAAAACTATTTTTTGATGAGTAAAAATATAGAGAAACATGCTTTGCGTTAATAAAATAGAGATTAATATTTAATTATAAATAAAAAATGTTGGTGAATAAATATTTGTAGGTGAACGAGTATAGTTTAGTCAGCGTCAGCAATAATAACACCCTAAAAGAGTTTAAATTAATTCTTGAAAAACATCAAACTGAACTATGTATTATTTTTAAATTAAATAAACTGTAGGTACTAAAGAATCTCATTACATATTCTGTATTGAGATTCATAAGTGATATACAGGCTAATCACTCTTGTTACTCGACTGCAGTCGAGTCAACAAGTCTCTCTCAAGAATCTCATTACATATTCTGTATTGAGATTCATAAGTGATATACAGGCTAATCACTCTTGTTACTCGACTGCAGTCGAGGTCAACAAGTCTTTTGTAGGGGAATTAATACGGTAATACAACAGGATCCTAGAAAGCCTTTAAAGGGCTTCTGCTGCTAATCTTTAAAAAAATGTAATCCCTCAAAGTAAATTTTAGAAAATTACTTAAATCAATAATCATTGAAATAAATTATACAAGAAACAGCCCGTAACCGCCACACTGCTGCTCTAAGGCATCCCCTCAGACTTGAAGCTTATTCCAGCACGCTACTCCATTGCCGGTTGTGAATACATATGCGGCGGATGCATTCTACACAACAAAAATTCTTTGAAGAATTATAGACTCAAATAAAGATCATGGTAAATTCAGAAGTGCTGTGGGGTTTCATTCCGCAATCATCAATAAGGACATGATCTTAAAAATCTGCGTTTATGGTATTTCTTCGAAACACTAACCAATGAACAACCACATCAAATTACATAATTAATGAACAAGCTATATCGATTAATTAGAGTAATTCGGTATAATATTACGGCAACACAACAAAATTATTAAATAAATTAAAAACAATACATATTACAATAATAATAATTGTACAAATTATGACCATGTGAATATAGAATAGTGGCAACAAGGGCTATAATAATGGAATAGTTCAACAGAATTTCAACAAAAAAAAAATATAAAAATTCTAGAAAACGCATTTAAATTTTAAAAACGCAATACGTTCGCACTGCATAAATTCCTGCTACTCGATTTTTTGATAGGAATACGTTAGGGGGCATCCCCTAAGTATAAAACGTTTTCCAAGACGGCGGTTATCGCTCGTCCATTTGTTAATAATAACAGTATGAGTTATCTATGAAGTTGATATCACATAACACAACTTTTTCTTTCGTTCAGGGTAAAGAAAAAGGGATTCTGAAGGTAGAGCCGCGACAGCGATCTGCTGCCGACACCAAGTTGGAATTAACACCTCAGGTAAGTTCCATTTCAAACACACACATATACAGACTCAGGCATATTTAGAGAAACGTAATAATAGAATAATAATAGAAATAAACTTATAAACAGCATTTATATAAATGGTTAGAATTAACATTATTTAATGAAACAAAACCTTTACTTATTTTTAAAAAAACTTAATTATTTTAGATAAAAAACACCATAACATAATTTATTTAATTAATATTATAATTAATATTGTGCGGGAAATGATTAGTGTTATTCTTTCACAGAAAAATTGAATTTATTCGGATTATATATTCGGGCTGGGGAAGTTTTCTTAATATTAATTTATTATAATTTATATCGATCGAGCTTCTAGCAACAGCATTTGTTGGCTTTCTTCTCTTGCTATCAAAACTATCTGCACCAAAACTTTGAAATATAATTCGATAAACTTTATTGCATTATACACCTCATGCTTTGTCATGAATCACCGTCCACTGGATTTTTTTTTAAATATAAACTTTATATCAAAAATCGAAAGGGAGTATAATATATTAAATAATTACGCCAAATATATGCGTGTGAGTAATAACACAGTAATCAGAAAATTGACATGAATGTCATTAAGCATTTGCTTAATTACTTTTTTTGGTATGTACATACATATATTAAAGAGATTCAATTAGAAAAATAGCAAGCTACAGTCAGTGAAATGTACGCATTATTTCTTTATTTCATACATTTTCAGATCTTCCGACGTGGTTCAGAATTGTAATATTACTTTTAATGCAGTCAAAATAGGTTACGTTTAAATTTAAAATATTTCCATTATAAATTTAAATGTACAATGATTCTCATTTCTTTAACGCTAATACTTATTTGCTAACGTAGCTTACCGTATTTAGTTAAACACTGATTTATCTCTTTGTGTCATTATTAATATGACATTTGAAAGAAAAAGACTCAACGGTTACAAATAAGACAGTTAATTTTTGGAACTCTTGAAGTATCTACACATATAATTATATTAAACCTAAATTTTATAAATAAAATGTAGATGACGTAAAATATTGTTGTAGGTATCATCATCATCATCCCTTTCTCGTCCACTGCTGGACATAGGACTCTCCAATGGCACGCCACTGAGCTCGATCTTCAGCTCTCAATCTCCATCCGCTGCCAGCCACTTTGCGTATATCGTCACTCCACCTAGTCGGAGGGCGTCCTACGCTACGCTTGCCAAGACGTGGTCTCCACTCCAGAACACGTCTACTCCAACGGTTGTCGGTTCTGCGACATATGTGTCCAGCCCACTGCCACTTGAGCTTACTAATCCTTTGGGCTATGTCGATAACTTTAGTTCCCTGTCGGATCACCACATTTGGGATTCGAACCTTCAGAGAAACTGCGAGCATAGCCCTTTCCATAGCTCGTTGAGCGACCTTAAAATGGTGGACTAAACGCACTGTCAGTGTCCACGTCTCGGCTCCGTAGGTCATAACCGGTGAGACGCACTCGTTGAAGACTTTTGTCTTCAAGCATTGCGGTATCCGTAACGAAAAGACTTGACCAAGTTTCCTATACGCTGTCCAGTCTAGCTGTACTCTTCTACGTGCCTCCTTCTCGAAGTTGTTTCGACCTAACTGCAAAGATTGCCCAAGGTACACTTACTCCTGAACAACTTCGAGAGGAACTCCTTTAAGAGCTATTGGTTCCGGCTTGACGTGTTTATTGAACATTAACTTGGTTTTGTCTAAGTTCATCTGGAGACCAATTCGAGCAGAGGAATCAGCCAGGCTAATCAGCATATATTGCATTTCCTGCACGGTTTCTGCCACGATGACGATATCGTCTGCAAATCGCAAATGCGAAAGGTACTCGCCGTTTATGTTTATGCCCCTCCCTTCCCAGTACAGCGTCTTGAACATTTTTTTTTTGTTTTGACGCTGGGTAAGCGCATTTCGCGTTTCCCCCCACGGGAACAGTGGGGAGTATGTGGGGCTCGCCATATGTCCAAGGCACCAACTGTGCCCCGGTCATCGGAATACCCACTGAAAACCCAGCCAGCCAGCCAGCGGGTACCCTTCCCGTCTTAACGGGAGCGCCACGGGATCGCTTGCGCATGCTACCGTGACGCTCCGACGGTCCGGTAAGTACCTGCGTTAACCTGAACGAGAGCGTGCCTCGTTTCCTTCTGACCCAACGACTCAAGTCGGGACGTTCCGCCTCCACTGTCGCCAGGCCCGCCGTGGGGGACCTGAGGTCCTCCTCCCATCGGGTGATCAGGGCTTGCTGGGCTAGAGCCCTGATCCGCCCGACTTCCGCCGACCCTGGACGGTCGCCGCGTTCCCTCGCCTCGGCCCGAAAGCGGTACACCTCCGCGAGCACTTCCACCTGGAGCTCCCAGGGCGAATCGCCGCTGTTCACGACACCGTACGATAACCCCTAATCGCCCTCACCACTATGACCCTCTGCGGTTTTCGCAGCAGGGCTCGGTTTGAAGCGGTGAGTGCATCCACCCAAATCGGGGCACCGTACAGTGCCATCGACCTCACTACGCCAGCATAGAGGCATCGACATAGCGATCCCGGTCCTCCCACGTTTGGTAGGAGGCGGCCTAAGGCGGCGGCGGCATTGACGAGCTTCGGGCCGAGTTGCACGAAATGCTGCCCGAAGCTCCAACGCCCGTCCAGGATCAGGCCCAGATACTTCATCTGGGCCTGATCGCACCTCGATCACCGTCCCGTGGACGGTGATACTCGCCCCTCGTGGGGGGCCCCTCCGTGGACGGTGGAAGAGGAGGGCCTCCGTTTTGGATATGGAGAGCGTCTTGAACATATCCTCTAATGCATTAGTGAACAATTTCGGGGAAATGATTGTCTCACTCCTCGATGCATGAGGATAGGGTCAGACTGCTGGTTCTGTACTTTGACGGTTATAACAGCAGCGTCTTGCAGACCTTTCAACACTTGGATGTATCGCCAATCGATTTGGCACCGTTGTAAGGACTCCAGAACAGACCAGGTGTGTGATTGAAATTAAAACACATGTAATCTAGTATATGATTGCAAAGAAATAGTTGTTCCTATACGATAAATATGTAATCATAATGACATTGAAAATAATTACGTAAAATTTAAAAATGAACTATGAACTACGCACATGATAACACTATTATTAACCAATTTATTACCATCTCGTATTAACCGATATGCATACAAAAGCTCATTTATTTTGTTAAAAAAAAAATGCTTAGTATAGGTCTGTTTTTAAATTTTGTACTATGTTTTTCGTAATATTCTCATCCGTACGTATCCATATTAAATTATTTATATTATTTATGAACTACGTTATCTTAAATATATGAAATCTCTTATAGATGTAACACTTCTTAACCGAAAGATGAATCAAATGGCATGACAAAGCCACTTTAACATTTTTGTAAGTGCTAAATTTATTTATATTATAAGCGTTGAAAAATATACACATGACTGAAGAAATACCGATTTGTAAATCCAAATGAAGCAGCCTGGTGGAATTAACTTTCAATGGTACCAACATAACAAGAGAGAAATTGCTTACAAATAAGTGCTTGCAGATTTTTCTTAAAACAAAACGATAGTCCATATTATTTAATTGTAGTTTGTGACAGAAAGGCGATTGAGATAATTAGATTAATATGATTCCTATCGATCACAACTGACCTTTTGTTCGTAAAAAAATCACTTCTTAATTATTATGCGGTGTGCTATAAAATAAGAGGGTGGGGAGGTGCTAGTTAATGGAATGAACAACAGGGCTGCGGCTCGAATTACTAGTTTGTTGGGATTTGTGTACCTTTTTAGGTCATTATTCAATTTCGACTATATCGACAATTTTAACCCATTAACAGAGGCGTTGTCATTAATATAAACCGCAGCACGTTTTACTGTATAAGTAATATGCGGTTTTAATTGTAGAGCTTTAAAATTGTTACATAAAATCTCTTTTTGGATTCACTATAGAAAAGCGTACAGTAGTCAATAGAATTTTAAATCGTCATTTAACTTTTATAAGAAGAATATAGTTGGTGTATATGCAAATTTTCTATTTATTAAAACTATCAAAATGTCAAGCTCATATTGCACATTTTTGATATCATTGTTACACAATAACACCTATAATTAATCACAAATCAAATTACTACCAATAATTAATTATTTTCAAGAGTTTTTACAAATCATCGTTAAACACAATTACATTTAATGAAAAGATACTTACGTAATATACTTTTCGGAATGTAAATTCTGCAGAGAAGAAACGGAAAAAACACAATAGTAGTTCCCCGCCAGATAAACTAAATAGATTATATGTTAATTAAATACAATTACATTTATAAATGTATATCTTAACTAAAACAAACTTAATATGTTTAATTTGTAATTGGTGTTACCATCAATAGGGTGACCAACTTCAGACAGAGATGTTCCCCGTGACCGTAATCACAATGGGCGCACCCATGAAACCGGAACACAATAATATTAAGTAACGCTGTTTAGCGATAGAATAAATTATGAGTAGTTTGCATAAAGCCATTGCATGAAGTATATTGACAATGCAGTAACAGCATTTTTCGAAATACATTCACAATAACATTCAATTTTGGTTCAGCAGCCCTGAACGAATACTTAATCAGAACTAGCGATTAGCGGTCAGTCAATGGTATTCGAAGACTGACGGTTTTCTGTCACGGCACTCAGGGCGTGTATCTACTTAGCATCTTGTTATGTGCTATTCTTTAGTTTGCAAACCAATGTCGATTATAATATTTAGGCAACATATTTAAATTTTATTAAAACTAAATATTCGAATCATAATCCAATATTTATATTTTTATTCATAAATTTCAATTCAATTTTACTTTCTTAATAGAAACTAAGAACATCATTCAGTCTATTCTCAATTCTCAATATAAGGTAAACAAAATATTCAAAAATTAAAATTAGTTATTTCTATAGATTGAAATATAAGATAATAAATTTCTTACCACACCTAAATATAACGAACGAGGGCCAGTCTTAGGGTTATTTCATAAAGTTCAACGTCTATTGACATTTCATGCTTTACGCTTAAAATATTTAAGAAAAAAGATTAGTACATATGTACACCAAAATATCAAACTACACCTCTGTGTTCTCTATATTTTGCAATTCATATTATGTGATAAATTAATTCATTATCACAATCCATAATTTTAACTATATATTTTTTTAAATATACATCAATAAATAAATGATGTATATTTTAAATCATAAATGAAGTGAATGATAGTGAAATCATAATGAAAATAATTAATTGTAATAATAAATGTGAAGGGACCCCTATATTGGTTGGCTAGACGGTTCTACGCAAAACAACTGACCGTAGCTATAAATCGTTTAATTAATTGCCAGCTGCGCGAGCCTTGCTCCTTACACCGACTCCCGCTTCCAAACAGTCGGACTGTTAGCCTCTAATCGCGAACTAGCTATACGCGGACAATTCACGTTTACTTAGGTAATTTTCGAAGTATAAATATCTGAATTGTGCTTAACTTTAGAAATTTAGCGATGTGACAGTGGATTAAGTCATCTTTATTTTCTAAATACTTTTAATAAATAAAAAGCCAATTAAAAATATTGTAGTGCCTAAATTGTTACGAATATTTAAAATATCTTTAGAATTGTCTTATAAAATGTTACTTTTTTTTATAAAAGTTATGTAAAATAAAAAATAAAACAACTAGACTTGAAGACGTACTTGAAGTACGTTTAACATGCGGGTTTATTAAAATAAAATAATAGTAATATTAAATGCTTAAAGGCAAGTTATCGCTTAAAGCGTAATTATTCGTCTACAGCGTTGAATTGATCCCAAAGTACTGATAGTGCGATAATAGTAACTCTGTGCTATGAAGCGGTATTTTTTCCAAATTTAGCATTTGGACGCTATTATTAGTGCTCATCTAAAATATCACGTCTTTACTTATAAAAGTTGTTTAGCGGGTGCTTAGTTAAACAAAAATGTGTCTTCTTTCGAACGTCAAATAAATAACAACAGAGAGCGAAATCAGTTTTAACGAATTAGTGATTATGCCTATTTGATCAAAACTACAGTTACACAAAATGTGTACTGAACATGATTAGCACGAATACGAGACTAAAATAAATTAATACTGTTAGGTTAATTTATTAATTGTTATTAATTGTTATTTGTATCTTACAAATATCAATATCAAGCGACGGTTGACTTCTTAATATTTATTTTATTAATTGCAAGAATATGTATATTTAAATAATAAGTTTCATGAATATTTATGAGGTAATTGGAATTGTTCATTAATTCAATAATAAAGTTACTAAAGAGTTTTTACTATCATAAGAGGTACAATTCTGTTTTCACATTAATTCATGAAATGACGTTAAGACAAAAATGTAGCAAATTGTTAAATATATGAGAATAGAGACGGCAATTGTTAAATAAATGCTAAAAAATGGAATAAGAGTTGTTTTTTTCAATAACTGAACGTATCCAACAATACATATGAATCACTCGTTCTGAGCCCTGTTCAATGTTATGTCTTTATCACGAATAATGTTTAATTTCTCTTCTCCAAGTTTTAATAGATGGGTATATTAACTTTGCATATTGTTATAATGATCAGGGTTCATATGATCGGCCGCCGTCCTCGCCACAGCCGTCCGTGGACCGTTTATCAGTGACGTGGGCTGATCCGGGCAGTATGAATTCTTCCGGAGTCAATCTTTTTCATCTACCCACAGATACAACCACTAATAACGAAGTCAAATTTTCACCTTCAACAGGAGGTAGGAAACTATATAAAACAATCACTATTATTAAATTTTATACTTAACGAATACATACATACATACATAATGAATACATCATATAAATTATCTTAAATTTTCTAATCGCTTGAAAGTGTAAGGATTTATTTGTATAATCTTAACTAAATGCGAATGTAAGTTTGTTTGTTTGTTTGTTACGTTTTCACGCCTAAACCACGAAACCGATTTTAAAACTTTTCACCAATGGAAAGCTACATTATCAGCAACTAACATAGGCTTTATTTTATCCTCGTATTCCCACGGGGACAGGAACTACGCGGATACTGCGAAAAAAAGCTAGTACATAATAAAATTTTTAACTACCCAATTAAAATAAACCTAGATGGATCGGAAGATGAAGATTACTCTGCAAGTCTCAGTGCAGTTCTGCGGCAACGCAGGGCAAGTGTAAGACGGTCACGTAAGGGACGAGTACGGCGTTCATCGTCACCTTTCCTACCCGATGAAACACGATCAAGACGACGTTCATCGGTATTCACTACTAGCTCTGGCGAGTGAGTAGATTGTATTAAAAAAACACTAATCACGGGGCTATTAAAATATCTCAAGCAGTTGTATTCATTAAAATTAGCTATTTATTATTCACAGTACCGCTATATCAATTGACGATCAACCAGTAGTAACACAAGAACAAATATTCGAAAATATCCACTTGCATAAAGAAGTCCTTGGATCAGTAAAACAACAACCCCTCGGGATGAGAAGAAAATTAAAAATCGTCCACCAGGTACTCGATATAGATATTCAATATTAATAGATTATAAATATGGTCTAACTGATCCGTTAACTTAGTGTCTAGCTTACAAATATGTTCTGGGCTTATGTCCTGTGTCGATCTAATAAAAAGTTATTGACTTTTTGTCCTAAGATATTCTGTAACTGCCCAGATTCATAAAAATAATAGTCTTCTGGTTCTGTGCCTTACGTAATCACGTAAGGCTATTTATTTTTATTGCCTTACATGATTTTTTAGTATTAATACATTATTGACTCTCTCTTGTGTCAGGTGACCTCCTCATTAGATTATGATAGTAAATCCTTTTGATGTTTATTAACCTAAGCTAAAAGCTATGTTCATCTGTATTTACGCACACTAAAATATTTGTGTGAGTTATCTGCTCCTTGAAATTGGACGCCATGGTCTTAATACAGTCAAAACAACTTCAAATATATTTACTCGTGCCTTAAATGATCACACGTCTTCATTTATTTATTATATATATTTCTCACGTTCGCAAACAATTGTTTACGCATTTAATTAATTTAAGGCAAAGGGATACATTAAACGCCACCAAGGACAATTGCAAGAGAGACTTGCGCAATCTAAAAGCACAAGGGATATATACGCAAGATTTAACATCTTGTTGGCAACAGTAAGTTATTGATAATTTCATTATAATCCATGTAAGCATTGACTATCCTTTTTAATTTTATTAAAATTAATATATTTTTACTATTTTTTAAGAAATGGCAGCAACTGAAACGCGAAGGGGCAAATACTTCCAATCTTCTTATACCTTGGGAATTACGAATCAAGGAGATCGAATCACATTTTGGCTCTGTAGTTGCATCATACTTCACCTTCTTAAGATGGCTTTTTTGGGTCAATCTAGTCATAGGATTTATACTACTCGTTTTTGTGATTATACCAGAGGTACTTGATCTTTTACTTTTTTACTACCAAAAGCATGGATAATAAGATTGGATAGATTACATTTATTTTTTTATAAAAATATGAAATATATTGCAAAAGAACCTAATGCGTAAAGTCAAGATATATTTGTAATTTTTAGTATCTGACAGCAAACCCTGCTCAGGATGGAGAAAGAAAAGTCATAATGGAGGATGATCGCCGAAACGCTACTAATCTTTTGACTCTCTGGGAATTCGAAGGAGTTCTTAAATACTCACCTATATTTTACGGATACTACAGTAACGTCGAACGACCGGAGTATAGAATGCCCCTCGCATATTTCTTAACTGGCTTGGTCGTCTATATTTATAGCTTCGTAGCTATCCTAAGGAAGTAAGTTATATTAAGATTTTATGGCAACACATCTCCGCTATAAATCCTTTTGATGTTTATTAACTTTGTTCTTATTTCTTGCTAGTTATGTTTAAAGGAGTGACTTATATAATAATATGAAAAATAAAATAACATAAACAAGTTGTTTCCATGCTATTGAAAAATATTTTTTAATAAATTATTTAAACCATTTATTTAAGAATGGCGGAGAATTCACGGATGTCTAAGCTATCAGAAAAAGAAGACGAATGTATATTTTCTTGGAAGCTCTTCACAGGATGGGATTTCATGATTGGAAATGCTGAGACTGCACATAACAGAATAGCTTCCATTATTTTAGGATTTAAAGAAGCTTTGCTAGAAGAAGCGGAAAAGAAGAAGAACCTAAGAAAGTATGACTTTTAAACACTCGTTTGTATATTTTTAAGGATAATCTATTTTATAATTTAGTTTTAAATATAACTACTTTCAGTTGGCGTATTATATCTCTGCGTGCTATTGTGAATATCGGCGTCATCATTCTACTCGCTGCATCAGCCTATGCAGTTGTAACCGTTGTGTCTCGTTCCGATGATAGTCCTAAAATAAGAAGTTGGTGGCGTGAAAATGAAACGACCACCGTAGTTACCCTAATATCAATAACATTCCCGGTATTTTTTGAACTACTAGGACTGTTGGAGCATTATCATCCAAGAAAACAACTAAGATTACAACTCGCTAGGTAAGTTTATAGAGGAAATATATAATCTTTAAGCGTAAATAAGATATGTGATTCATTTAATATTCATATTATCTTTCTTATTTTTTAGAATTATGCTACTAAACCTTCTTAATCTATATTCACTTATATTTGCTCTATTTAGTAAAATTGAAGGTATGAGCAAAGAACTAGTTTCTTTACAACCAAATGTATACATGAATGTTACAATAATAACAGAGAGTACATTAAATGTGAGTGAACCTTTAGATACAAGCTTACATAGAACTTGTTTTGAGACAATTGTTCCATGTTTACCTTGTGATATGCTCAATGTGCCCACAAATAATAAAGCATTTTCGGTTGTAAACAATGAAGAACAAAGTACTGAGTACTATTTGAATACTATAAGCCCCACTATTGCTAACTTGAAAAGTAAAATGAATCTTAAAAAAAGGAATTTGCTTTACATAGCAATCGCTGAAAATTTAAAAGAAAAAATAAATGATTATAATGAAGTTAACGATGACGAAAATGCAGCATTATTAAAAGAAATTGAAAGGATACGAAATTTAAGCAAATTATCTTCTTTAGAGGATACTAATGAAACTTCAGAAATAGATGATAACGAGACATATGATTTTAATTACGATATAATTTCTTCAACGGATACAACTTTACTAGCAGAAACGAACATAGACTATGAATATAACCTTTTCGATACAGATTCTCCGAATTCTACGCCTATCTCTGTCCCAGAAACTTCTAATGATTTTTCATCTGTTACGACAAGCTTATACAGTACCGGAGACTCAGAACAAACGCTCTCATCTGATAGTACATTAAACGTAGATTTGACTTCACTATTCGTTTCAAGTACTAATTCGTATGAGACAGCTAATCCAAATAAAGTAACGACTCCGTATGATACGAGTGAAATTACAGAAAAAAGTACAATTCACACTGTTTCAGAAGACACCTTTACAAATGACTTGAGCTCAATATCATCTAAGAGTACAAGCAAAATAAGCTTACCCGATTTAACAACTGATGAAATAGTTTCTTCTACATCCACATCGACCCCAAACACCTTAAGAAATGTTATTATTTGTCCAGATTTATCATTTAATTGTTCGATAAGATGTGGAAATAGAAATATAACTCAAATTATTTACATGTCTAATTGTACAGTAGTAGACATTAGATGTTATGTTAAAAGGTGCAATTTTGTTGAAACAATCAATTCAAAAGGCCTAAAAAAAAATCAAACTAATATTAGTATGATCGATCTTGTATATACAGATCATTATCATAGAAAGATGTATAACTTGACAGTTACTACCAAAAAAAAATTGCTTAAATTGTGTTGGGAAACTATGTTTGGTCAGGAACTAGTTAAATTAACTATGATGGATTTAGTAAGTGCTGCAACTAAGCTTTTCTAAATTTTATGTTATTTTCGAGTATTTTTTTCATAAACTTAATTATTAATTTCCAGGTGTTTGTTTTATTAGGCACATTATTTTTGGATTTTTTTCGGGCTTTGTTTGTCAGATATATGAATAAATGCTGGTGTTGGGATCTTGAAAAAAAATTTCCCGAATATGGTGATTTTAAAATTGCTGAAAATATTTTACATCTTATTAATAACCAAGGAATGGTTTGGATGGGCATGTTCTTCTCACCTGGACTCGTTGTTTTAAATGTTTTCAAGTTGATGATAATGATGTATCTTCGATCATGGGCAGTAATGACTTGCAATGTACCTCACGAAGTGGTTTTCAGGGTATCCAAGAGTAATAATTTTTATTTAGCCCTTTTATTGACCATGTTATTTTTATGTGTATTGCCGGTTGGCTACACAATTGTTTGGGTAACACCATCATGGCACTGTGGTCCATTTTCAGAATACGAAAAAATTTATAAAATTTTGACGAGCAATATTTATAAGGTGTTACCGACAAGTCTTAATTTTGCTCTGGAATATATAGCATCACCAGCAATTGTGATACCCTTGCTTGTTTTATTGATACTAATAATATACTATTTAACGTCATTGACCAACTCTTTAAGAGAAGCTAATAACGATTTAAAGGTAAGAATAAAACTTCAAATAAAAAAAATGTTAAGTAACCAAAATCATTCCAACAGTGTATTTTTTTTAGATTCAATTGAGAAGAGAGCGTACCGAAGAAAGAAGAAAAATGTTCCAATTGGCAGACACAAGAAGACGTGCTGGATCATCGTCTATCGACAATACACCTTTCGCAAGATGGAAAAGGGCTCTGCCATCTCTTCCATTAACAAAATCTATTGATTCTGATGATCGTAAATCTATGGTTAACGACACTAAAGAAACAATCAAAACCATAAAAAAGAAAGGTTGTTATCCAGCGTGTTATTTATTTATTTCAATTTAACGACATTATGTATTTATTTTAAAAAACTATCTTATCTCGATAGGTGGTATCTTTGCCAAGATTGTCGGGCTTGCAGTAGATAGAAAAACAAACGAAGAACCTCTACACGATATCTCTCCTTGCAAAAATAATATTGATGAAGAAACAGATACTGATTTTCACGAATCGTTACCTAAAGAAGTTTTAAAAATAAAAGACATCATTTTTATAAAAAAAACTGAACTTAAAAAAAAAACTAGCGTTGAATTTAAAATTGAAGATGACTGTGCAGTTAATTCACAACGAACAGATAACTGCACTGAAGTAAACTCAATAGTTGGAAACATGAAAGACAACAGCATAATAGAAAAAAGAATGAAAAGAAATCCTGATATAAAAGATATAAAAAACAACACCATAGATGATAAATACGTACAAAAAAAACGCAATTCAAATGATAAAGGTATTCAAAAGAAACAAAGTTCTGAATCCAGCAATCTTTCAAAGCAAACAGATTCCATTGGATCAGTAATACCAGTTATTACTATTAGTACAACAGAAAGCGATGATGAAGTACTACAAACAATAAACAGTGAAAAAAACGTTAAGGAAAATAATAGTAATGACAACAAAAAAGAGGTTCCTGAAAAAGTGGGAAATAAAAATTCACGAAGCAATTTAAGGAGAAACAGAAATTGTTCTGACTTAAAATCCCTACAAAGACAGAGCAGTGTTGACAGCATAAATGAAAATAAAAATCCTAAAGAAAAAAAAACAGAAGATAAAGGACATAAATATCAATATTCACTGTAATTTTTAGCAACTAAAAATCTATTTATAGGTAGAAATAATTAGATAAAAACTAAATTACTAAAACTTCATACATAAATAATATTCTTTGGCGAGACGTTTATCTACTCTTTCATTTATATTTCTTCATTACTTAAAATGACATTTATAATGACTTTTATAGAAAATGAATATTATCGGTAAAAATTGTGTAGATTATAGATTGTGGTTTATTTTAACGAGTTTTATTCAGAACGCTTTGTCCTCGTTGTTGTCTCGGATAAAAAGCCGTTACGAATATTTACCAGAGCACTCCAATATATATACATTTACAGAAGATTTATATGATTTCGAATATACAAATATTCTTCAAAAGTCTCTCAATACAAATTCGGAAAAAATATATAATTTTAATCCAACGGATGGCATACGCGATAATATATCAAATAGGACTTTTGATAATTATATTAATAAAATTAATAGGAGCGTCGAAGTAAATCAATGGTCTGTTACTTCTTCGAATGGTATTTTATATAGACCTACTGTTTATTTTTTAACAAATACAAATAGCAAACGCCGCAAAACCTTGTCTACTTATTTTCCCAGAAAAACTTTACCAGTATCATATGGTAAGTTACAATCTTATTTAATTTACTATTTTAAATAAAGCGAATATCATAATTAAAAGTTAATAAATTGAAAAAAAATAATTTAAACATTTATATAATCATTACAGGAAACGCATCAACGGTAACACGAACGCAAGAAAACACTGAATATTTTTCATCTCCACCAATGACTGTTTCTCAACATGTAAACCAAAAAAACAATAGCTTCACTTTTATAACTACAAGCAAAAATAAACCGAGAAGAACGTCAATTATGCCAACAATTCAGAAGATTAAAATAAATACATCGAAATCAAATTTATCATTTATCTTAGATCAAATTATAAAAAGGCCATCTAAGTCCTGGTGTTACAGATGTGGGCTTAATGAAACAAAAATTCCGACGCCATACTGTTACAATATGTTATCAAGCAAGGATCAAACAAGTAGTAGAGGACGTCGTCATTTGAAAGTTAAATGTATTAAAAGTACACATGAAAAACAAATCAAAAACACATTTTATGGACCTTCGTTCAGAGGTGGCTGCTTCAAAAGGTATCTGGACGTGGGTATCGAGTACGACGAACGGGGCTGCAGGACATACAAACCAATCAAAGGAAATAGCTTTGCTTCCAAACGTTTCGTTAAATTAGAAACTTTACTCAATAACGTTGAAAATGGCTGCGTCTGTAGTCCATATGCAACATTAACCCCCTTCAGTCGCGCTATCTCTTTATATGCCCATTATCACGTTTGTGTGTGCAGACAAAAATATTGTAATAACAGCAATAGTCTACACAAAATTTGTCAATATAGCTATTTTGTTTTATTATTATATGCAAAAAATATACCAGTCAGATTAGTACACGGGTATATATAAAATATATAGAAAATTATTTTAAATAAATAGTGTTGGAGAGATTAAAATGTTAACGTAACTAAGAAATTGCAAAATTATGAAATAGAAAAAAGAGGGATGTGTATGAAGAATTAAATGCGTGCCCATACAAACAGGTCGCCGCCGGCGGGCAGCGCAGCGCGTGTATCTTTCTTTGAATTCGATTAAAAAAATAATCACTGCCACCCTTCCCGGAGCCGCTTCGTACTATCTCGGATTCAACTTCATTCTGCGACGGAACGGCGCACGCGCAACATGGCGCGTGTTGTCGCGCTCCTTTTATTATACACAAGCATCGCGTGCGCAGAAATATTGACACCCCCATATTTTAACTTGGCGCTCGGTAAGAAGATTACTGCAACAGCGACATGCGGTGACGAGGGACCTGAATTATACTGCAAATTAGTTGGCGCCAATGCTGATCATGATGAACGTGTCATCCAAGGACAGGTGATTGTTTTCTTTTTTCTAAACAAATACGGTTTTTAATTTGTGTCGTATCTAAAGCTTTGGAAAGCTTGATACTTACTTTTCCCAAGCCAATATTCATATTATTCATGATTATATTATTATTAATTTAATTTAAATATTTAATATGGACTTATGCCAGACAAAAACTTAATAACAACTCGCTAACTGTGTATTAAATATTAGTTAAAATTATAGAGATATACATTTAAGCTACAGTAATTGTTAGTAAGCATTACATTAAAGACTAAACAAGTATAAAAAAATTATATTATAAAAAATAACGATTTAAAGGTAAACTGAGTGATACAGACAGATCATTCACATATAACCTTTATTCATCTTATAAGTTTATTATTTATGTTAACGATTTAAATTTTATGGTCATCTACTCTATTTGTATAATATTAATATGTGTGTTTAAGATATAAATAAGGACCTGTCCTCATGCCGTTAAATATTTCGAATAGTCAGTTTTATATAGAAAATAAAGTTTTATATCGCTTATTAAGTTATAACTAGGAGTTAATTATTATTAGTTGAATTAATTAATAAATATACTTTTAGGAATGGTTAGCAATTCATACATTTTGAGAGCGAGATTTTGAAATTATTCTCAAAAGTGGAGCTTATTATATAGTGGTCGTTTACATTATATCGAGAGCCTGACTACCTCCAGTTAGATAAAAGTAGACGCGATAACTTATCGTGCGTCCTGTTGGCTCACCATCCTGCGATAATTACTACCATATTTCTATACCGAACTAACAACATACTTACCGAAAAAAATATACAAAGTCAGAGTAATCTATGACTTAGATCAATATCTGAAATCAATAGAAATTTATTGAATTAAAAAAAAAGCAAATACATATGCTTAAACAGTACAATGTTGTAAAAAATTATGATGTCATATTAATACTTAAAAAATATTTTTCTACAAGTTAATTCTCAGTCACGCGAAAGATTATATAGTTGTTCTATATTATGGTATCTGGTTCATTCATCGCCACAAGATATATATGATACCAGGTTCGTAGGTCACCAGATTATTTTGAGCATACCGTGTAGGTCATTAGTCTTGTCTTATCAAAATTACTGTCGTACGTCCGGTATTTTGTAATTATTTCTCAACTTTTACAAGAAGACTTGTTGCTTCGCGCGGATCCACCTGAGTTATACATCTCTGCTTTAACCCAAAAATGGACTACTTAACGCAAAATTAAAAAACATTTCATGTCATATCATTTTAATTCTGAGATAAGCGCGTTCAAATAAACAAACTAATAATGTTAGTAAAAAATATATTGAAAAATCGAAATTATAGTATGCGTTCTACATCTTTGTGACTATTGCATTACGTCATGTTTTAATTTTTGCATACTTGAAGTAAAAAAACCTCCAGATTTTATATTACGTCTCGCATTTTTATTATTATTTTAGCAATTTACATACTAAAATAATGTCTGTAGACAAAAGCCTCTTAACTTTTATACTTAAATTCATTCACAACTTACCCACTTCCTGGACGAGAAGACAGAGAACCAAATGAATGAAGTCACATGATCTTACGTTCTTAAAGCGACAAATTATTCTTAAGGCTGTAATTTAGAACCATTCGACCACTTCTCGTAAAAATTCGACAGGCTTCGGCTCGTCTCGTACCGTTTTTATGGACATGTGGTAGCCAAATGCGCATGCGCATCTAAGTTCCAGAGCGTTCTTTTGTTTCTCTTGGACACTGTGCACAATGAATACCAAAATTGAATGTGTTTTTTGTCGGCACAAGCTCTTCCCATGTTTTAAAAAAAATAATTATTTATGAATGGGCGGATTTATTGGGTGTTATAAATGAGCCTTCGTTGTTACGAGTTTCATTGATGATGTAATATTATATGTTTATTGATGTTATACTTATATAATAATAATTGTATATATACATTGTTATTATATAAATGTATATGTCTGTACACTTGTTATTGTACACAAATAATGTGCTTAGTAGCTGAACAACCGAGCTTTGCTCTTTTTTGGTTTTTTCCTTTCATAGATTGCGTTTTGTCTGGAAAGACATTTTAAATACTATATTGAGCCAAATTATTAGAACCGTTTACAAGATAAGTTATATTATATTATGCTAATTTAATATAAGATAAATTTTATCAAATGCAGCCGTGTGTCACTAAATAGTTTAAAAAAATATTTCAATGTGACGCTGTTTTCTCACAATTGCGATAACTATGATATTAAAATGTATGTGATATAAATATACTTCTTAGAAATCATTATTTTAAATTGGAAAGAAAACAATGAGCTGGAACTTGTGACACGTGAAATAAATATAGCAAATGTCAATAGAATTTTAGGCACATTTTATTTATATAAATGTCCTTTGTCAAATAATTGTTAGATTTGGTACTATTAGATTTTTATTAAAATAAAAGAAAGCCTTAGGCCAAAGCTAACTTGTTATATTTGGGTCTACCCCTTGTTGCAGAATATATGGAGTAGTGTACTAAATGTTATATAGGAATCCATATACATATGTAGTATGTAAAATCCATCCGAAGCCCGTAAGTCGCAAGCACAAAACAGTAAAGTTATTATATGATACTAATCAATAAATGTAAATAATTTTTTGACAGGTCTGCGATTTCTGCGATAGTACAAATGAAGCGAAGAAGCACCCGCCAGAATTCGCCGTGGACGGTATGGAGACATGGTGGCAGAGCCCGCCTCTGTCCAGAGGCATGAAGTACAATGAAATTAACCTGACCATCGACCTCGGGCAGGTAAGAAGCCTTTCATACTTTTCTTATCCTTAATATACTATTTTCTCTTGTTTAGAAAATATTCGTAAGGAAAACTTGAGTGTCGAATGAAAATTAGTCCTCATGTACATCCACTACCATTATAGCAGCGTGGTGGAATACGCCTCAAACCTTCTCCGCATAAGTAGGAGAAGCCGTAGTCAAGCAGTATGACATTTAAAGGCAATATCAAATATACAAACATTTGTTTCTTCTAAAATGTTTGTGATTTATATCTCACACTGAAACAATATGAATACAGCACAGTACTTACCTTAAACTATATATTAGAGGTATATTGGGTAATCAGAAATCAGTACTAAATTAGATCTGATATAATTCTATACAGGAAATATGATTTTAGTTAAATGCTTTATGTAGTCATGACTATTTGAGTTAATCCTTGTTAAATAAAGTAATTTTATATCAAATAACTAATAATTTTAAATGAATAATTCATGTCCTCTTCCGCAAGTATTTGTAAAAAAAAACCTATACAAAATTGTTTCAATTAAACATTTTGTAGTGAAAATCAAGGTTGAATATTTTAAAGTCATCTAGTGTTATTAAAACAAAAATATTACGTTAAGTTTGAAATCTCTGTCCACATTTTCGCGTTCAGTCTTTACTCGATATCCTAGTTCCCGAAATAGTACTATTATGTTACCGAAAGTGCATTGACCTGAACGCTGTACCTTACTGGAATCACGCAAGAGGACATAAAACAATTTTAGATGCGCGACAAATTACATAACGAATATTAATAAGACAAATGGTATTGGTTTTTTATTCAAGTTTAAGTGCAATGCGAAATAAATTATTGTATTATAATAAAACTGTTATTTATTACAACCGAAAATGTATAAGATATTACATTTTAGGCTGTTTAATTTGAACTATCGACATTTATTATACTTTAAATAAAATAGCAAAGCGATATGCGATTAAAATAAATTGTTCAGAAATTTATAAAAAAAATATTTAATATATAATATATTTCAATGTTATCAACGTATTCGAAATCATAAAACAAAGTATTGTTTTAGATTCACCACAAAAACATAACTCATTCATCGAGGAATTGTAATAGGTAGTAGGTAATACTAATTATGTAAACTGATACACTAACAGCTCGGCGAAATGCAAGTTGCTCTTGTATATGCTTAACTTCGCAAGATTACTTATTATTATTGTTTTGATAACACATTGCGAATATAAACATTTGCTAAATTATTTGATGTAAGCTTGTTTATTGAATGATAATTATAAACTGAGTTTTGATTTTATAACGACGACTTACACGAATTTTTCAAACGAAAAATAAAAACTATACATACATGGTATTACAAATTTTATTGATCTAATGTAAATTATATGATTGCATGTCAGCTATTGCGAAATATATGTTTATATTATGCGATTCATAAAAAAAACACTGATAGATAATTACGGGCATACTAAAAGCAAAATAATTAACTACATTTAACTGTTTTTTACGCTTATTCTACTACTAGTTAAGTACTAAATTAAAAAATCAATACCTACGTCGAATCACTATTACTAATTATTTTCTCCAATTCCAATCAATCAAATAGAATTCGGGAAGATTATTTCATACCAAAAGTAGAATGACTTTAACAAACAACAAAGAAAAAACCTAAATAAATATACATATTTAGAATACAAGTATATTTTAAATTAATTAAAATCAACATTCAATAAAACTAAATAACTTATATTCTATTTTATTATATAAAAGCTAAATAAGTTTCTATGTAATTTTACTATGTATAATATTCAAAGAACCCGTTTTTTAAGATAATAATATGTCAAACCTACAAGCTTGTCGCTAAATGATATCCACAGGCCACAGGACAGAGTGGGTGTTGATAGCAGGCACAGATAATAAATATTTTATTCGTGGAACTATGACGAAAGGGCGAGGTCATTACGTTAATATAACTAACAAAAATAGGCCAAAAGAAGAATAGGCACTATAGATTTAGTTAAATAATAATTGTAAATTAACTTAATTATTGTAAGTTAGTGATAATGATGATACAAATAAAATCTCATTTTCGCTTATTTTCATCGATTTCTTTTTTCTTGTTTTTATAATTCCCAATAATCCAAATATTTACTTAAGTAGCATGTTTAAGTAGAACTAACGATAAATTTACTGAACATCAAACTATTATTAACTGTCGAGCTTAAAAATATGAGTTCTTTGTTGAAAAACGTTGAGTATATTTTACTCATGACAACCATTTTTACATCAAATAATAGAACCTTAACCAACAATAAACTTATAAATAATACCCTTTACTTTTCTAGGAGTTCCACGTGGCTTATGTTTTCGTACGTATGGGTAACTCTCCGCGCCCCGGTGTATGGTCACTTGAGAAATCTACCGACTACGGAAAAACGTTCAAACCGTGGCAGTACTTTTCTGATTCTCCACAGTAAGTAACAACATATTTCGTAAAAACCGCATTAAAATAAAACAACAAAAATCGAAAAGAAAAATACTATTATTATATATAATAGTATTTTTAATATATATATAAAAAGTGACTTATTCAATTTATATTTATTTTCGTAGAGACTGTGAAAGATATTTTGAAAAAGAAAGTCTTCAACCCATTACAAAAGACGACTCTGTCATATGCAGTACCGAATATTCTAAAATAGTTCCTTTAGAAGGAGGAGAAGTAAGTTATCTTTCCTAAATTCATATTATTCGATATCCGTTTTATATTGTGTATTTTAAAGATAATAATTAAAACTCATAAACTAATGTCTATCTATCTAGATACCTATTTCACTATTGAACTACCGTCCATCGGCCAACAAGTATTTCAATTCTTCGGTGCTACAAGAATGGACAAGAGCAACAAACGTCAGATTACGTTTGCTAAGGACTAAAAACTTACTTGGACATCTCATGTCGGTGGCGAGACAGGATCCCACAGTTACGAGACGGGTAAGGGTCATATATATATTATTTGAGCTAATCCGTTTGGATTAATTTACATACTTGAATAGTAGAGTTGTCTCATAAAAAAATAAAATAATTATTTTAATATCTTAATTTGAATACTATGTTTCTTATATATTTTTCATCTTAAGAGTTCAATAAGCTCGTGTGTACAGATATCAAATAACTATATCGATTATTATACGATGATATGTCTTTCAATACAGGCAACGCTTACCATAAGGTAAGGTGATAAAAATACAGTGTCCAAAATATTTTGTAAATCAATAGTACATAATATGTTACACCAAATAGCTAAAAAAAATTGTTGCATTCCATTTATCGTTAATGTTACTCAAACTTGTCATCAAGTTGCAAGTGTGTACATTCCCGTGCCTCGGAAAGCACGTAAAGCCGTTGGTCCTGCGCCTGAACTCTTTTTGGTCCTATCGGGTTATGAAAGTGAGGGAATAGATAGTGCACCTTTGCTTGCGCACACACTTGTGCACTAAAATATTATGTCCTCCGCAGTTGGCTAATCTCTCTTGAGATTGGCCGCCGTGGCTGAAATCGATCTGGAGGACAAATCTCATACTATACCGCCAAACAGCGATATGTATTGAGTATTATTTTGTTCTAGTTTGAAGGGTTAGTTAGAGCCAATTTTATTACAGGCTAAAGGGATATAACATCTTAGTTCCGAAGGGTGTTCGCATTAAAGATGTAAGGGATATTTCTTACGTTGCCAATGTCTATGGGCGGTGAAGTGTACTTATCATCAGGTAGCCCATTTATGAGTCTACCCATATATTTTAAACGTATTCACAAATACCTTATTATAAAAAAGGCATCACTTTTTACGTCAATGTAATGATAATATTGGAGACGTTAGACAGTAAGTCAAGGTCCATTTTCGTTTTGTCATAGTTAATTTACAGATAGGAGAGAAAGAAATAAATATAATAAATAAAAATTCCTTTTTACCAGTAAAAATCATACAAAAAACGCGCTATTACCTCGCAATATTGTAATTTAAACCTTATTAAACACATCATTGTAATGATTTCGTCACCATATGTGTCTTATTTATGTTACAAATATATACATAGTATCTCAATATTAAAACATGGATAAATTACGTCATATCCGTTCGCATTCGAGTTTAAAACTCATTCGATAATACAAATAACTATGAAGTGGTAAAAATTTATTAATGTCAAGTGATTTATTTATATATTATATATGTATGTGGTAATATATTATATTTATTTAGTTGTAAGTGTGTTTCCACTACATTTCGTTTGATGTAAAAAAGGCATTACCGACTTCCAATTTTGTTAGACCTGCCAGCCATATAAGTGTGACTTTGTCATCGTTCTTTATTATAAGATATACTGTACTTAACATATATAAAATATCCAATGCATTTATAAATTAGGAATTCCTTGCAGATATTCAAACTATTGCATTTGTATTGTAATATTAAGGAATAGCGTTAACCTGTTACTTTTTTAATACACCTGATTTGTATAGAATTCGAAGTTTACTACAAGTCACGAATATAATATATATTTTTCAATTTCTCCAACAGTATTTTTACAGTATCAAAGACATAAGTATCGGTGGTCGGTGCATGTGTAACGGTCATGCAGACACATGTGACCCAGCGGACCCTGAAAGTGATACCACCATTTTGGTCTGTCGTTGCCAACACAATACATGCGGACCTCAATGTGCTGCTTGCTGTCCAGGATTCGAACAGAAGAAGTGGAGAATATCTCAAAACTGGGATAGATTCGCTTGTGAACGTGCGTTTATATAAACTATAATATCTATAAAAGTAAAAAAAAAAAAAAAAGAATTAAATTAACTTGTATTTTAGCATGTAACTGTCACAACCATACTACGGAGTGTGAATACGATGCGGATGTCGATGCGAAAGGTCTGTCTCTCGACATTCATGGAAATTACGAAGGTGGAGGCGTCTGTAAGAACTGCCAACATAATACCGAGGGTGTAAACTGTAATAAGTGCCAAGCAACATTCTACAGGCCGTATGGCAAGCGTTGGGATGAACTAGATGTTTGCCAACGTAAGTATAACTCTTAAACATTGAAGAGAAATATATATATGTTAATATTGTAATTACTTAAAGATTGTAGTAACAAATATATTATGTGAATTGTAACAGCCTGCAATTGTAACCTACACTACTCGACGGGTAATTGCGAAGAAGAGACTGGTCGATGTGAATGTAGGCCTGAGTTCAATCCACCAAACTGCGACTCGTGTGCGTATGGCTATTTTGACTACCCAGACTGTAAGCCTTGCACTTGCAATCTAAACGGTACAGAAGGGCAACACTGCACACCAACCGATGGAATGGTAAGGACACTCCAATAATTTTATTTTCAGATAATGTATGATAATGTGGACGCGTTTAAGACCGATTATCTTATTCACGGCTCCTCAAGTTTAGGCATCTATATCCTTGTGTGCGTGTGGCTGTGTATATATGAATAAACATATGTTTATACTCATACCAAATTTAGTCTATCCAATCGGAACGAAAACATCTCGATCTTATTACATTGCTCAATATTATTATTACATATATAGTTGTGTAAACAATTAAATCATAAAATAGAATCATTATAACATATTGAAATGATAAGATAATGTGATACAGTACACGAAAAACAAGTTAGTATTAAATTAAACACTAAAATCTAAAAAAAAGTATAAGATTCGTTTATATCATATTAATATAACATATACTAAGCAAATTTGTATTTATAGCCATTCGAAATAAGTAAAATATGGTCAATCAAATAGTTTCATTTCAATTGAATCGCGTGAATTTAGTTTTAGTCCACTTAATATTAACGGCATTACTTATATACTTTGTCCAGCGAGTGATTAATTAAACATTGCTGAGTCTTCTTCTCAATAATGTCAGAAAGCGAAATCAGTGTTTAAATAAACGTGACGTGAAGGAACGTTTATATGAAAGGCCGTAATTGATGACAAATCCCGAATAAATAAATCGAACTTATAATTGCTTGACCGCTATGTGGTCCATAGATGTATGTATGTAAAGTCGTTACGTGTATATTATATTTAATTGTGTTTCCCTTTTCTTCACCAGTGTCCCTGTAAATACAATTATGCAGGAAAGTCATGTGAGATTTGTGCTGATGGTTATTACTCGCCGGATTGTAAAAGTAAGTAACTTTAACAGCTTCTAATAGAAGATATAATATTAAAAACGTAACATATTACGTAACAATTAGATTAGATTAACTTATTTGTCCCTACATGTATTTCAACTTATAATCTTACTTAATAATAATTGTATTCAACGTTCCATTTCATTTGTTTATTTCTAATTACTGTACATAAAGGGTCGTATAAAATAGTATTTTATTAAATAGGCTTAAGGACACTAAATTAATTATAATATATATATTTTTAGACTGCGAATGTAATTCCGTGGGTTCAGTATCCCAAGTATGTGATAAAAATAGTGGCAACTGTACATGTAAAAGCAAATACAGCGGAAGAACTTGCAATCAATGCGAAGCCGGATATTACAACTACCCAACATGCAAACGTAAGTACGAAATGTTAAAGAATATATTGTCCACTCCCAACTACACTACATTCCCAAGTACAATTTTATACTAACCATATTATATCCTATCCATAGTATCCATAGTAATTTTATACTATCCATAGTATGAATGGATGTATTGTCTTAAAGACGCCAGACAGATACAAAAATAATAAGTATACGATTTATAAAGAAAATTTTATAAGATTTAAAGATTAAAGAACGAAATCAATGCCTATATAAATTGTACAAACGAAAAATGAATGACTGACGAAACAATAGAGGATTATTACGTGATGATGATGTCAGGAGACAACGACCATTTTCATGGGAGACTTGACGCAGCAATTAGGTACGATAATATGTATCGTGCCTAATTGCACTATCTATTCTTTCACTCTCATATTCCGATGTGACAGCAAATCCTTAATTACTGAAAATAGTTCAGGCGCAAGAACAAGTGTTTTACGTTCTTTATTTTTTGTCAATTTTAAGACTGAAAAACCCAATAACTTTTTACTATCTTGATCCAAGATTTGAATACAGAACCTCGGGTATCAGCACACTTTTTAGCATATAATTTTAAAATAATATAATATATTTCAGATTGTAATTGTGACACCAGTGGTACACAACCTAACATCTGCGACGATGTCACCGGACAGTGCATTTGCAAACCAGGCTTTGGAGGTCCGAGATGTGATCAATGTATCGCAGGGTAAATAACTTATCTCCCTTTTAGTATTTACATACAATTAGTAACCCGCGTGTTTGGATCCTCTCAGGAAGGACATAGGCTACCTGAAAAGGTAGCCTGTGTCCTTCCTGGGGGCTCAAGCTTGCTTCATACAAAATTTTATCAACATTGATTCATTGGTTTGGGCGTGAAAGCATAACAAACAAACAGACAGAGTTACTGGTTAAAAGACTATAATTGAGCAAACTTTATTCTTAATTTTTTACTTAGATCACGTGATCAAGAAAGTTTCTATCATGCTTTTTAGGAAGATATATCAGTGTGTTATGTTTCAAGCATTCGACTGCTTTAGAAATATAACAGTATATAAAAAAAAAATATTTTTACTGAAAAATCTACGATAGCACGTTTTATAGATAAAAGTATCAATAACTGTTTATAATTATAATTGTTTTTTTTTTATAGATACTATATGGAAGTCCGAGGTCGAGAAAGATCCTGTGTACCTTGCAACTGTTCTCCAACGGGTTCGACTTCGACCAGTTGCTCAGCTGACGGAAAATGCAATTGCCTTGTTAACTTCGGCGGCAAGCAATGTGATCAATGCTCACCAGGATACTACAAATTCCCGGATTGTTTATGTAAGTTTTGAAAACGTTTTAATGAAAGGTTTCTATCTTATTAATTTAAATTTACTGTATACAAATTAAATACACATAAACTTAATAATGCTTATTCGAATATGAACCCATGTTCTTTGGTTAAGTTCCACGTCCACGTCAATACCACAGCCGATTTATTTATGTTGCTTTCAAAAATGTTCGCAAAACTCATGTTGGCTCAAGTGCTCCTATCTCCTAAATCTGACTGACTCTATCTAATATTTATGTCCATTGTAAGTTGGTAAGCCAATCGACCTTCAAAACATCTTTGTATATATTTTAGCCTGTAATTGTGACGAATCTGGTACCATCGGTTCAACGTGTGACGACAACGGCCAATGTCACTGCAAACCTAACTTTGATGGAGTCAACTGTGACAAGTGTAGAGAACAGTTCTATAACTACCCAGCCTGTGAAGAGTGTAACTGTGATCCGAGGGGTGTTGTCGCTTCTTTTGCTGGTATGCAATAAATATTATTAATTACTAAATTTAAAATATTTTTAAGTTAGTAAAATATATTTTTTTACTTTATAGGCTGTGGATCCGTACCAGCTGGAGAACTTTGTCAATGTAAGGCTCGTGTCCAAGGCAGAATATGTAACGATTGCAAACCACTTTTCTGGAATCTACAAGATTATAACCCACACGGATGTCAAGGTTCGTTAAGGAATCAACTAAAATTTTAACGTATTAGTAGTAAAAGTTTAAATGTATATATTCAAGCATAGTTATTAAATCGATATGACTAAGATATTTTTTAATTTTATAGAATGTAGCTGCAACCTTGCCGGCACCCTCGGCGGTCTCGGGGCCTGTAACACTCGTGACGGACAATGCACGTGTAAAATGCATGTTGGCGAAAAACAGTGCAATCAATGCCAAGACGGTTTTTACAATTTAGAGACATACAATCAATTTGGATGTACAGGTAAAAATAAATTGTGGTTATTAAATAGATTCCCAGATTATATTGCTGTATTTTATCGATCAATAATAATATATTTAAATGTTATTGTCCAAAAATTTTCTATATAATTCTTCTAGATGCAATTTAAATATTTGAAATTTTCGTAACCTCTCTGCTTCAGGGGCCATGTATTTCCTGTAATGGTCTGACAAGTACTTACTAGTTGGTATTATTTACACTATTTGCCAGTACGCAACCATCAGATAACTGATAATCTTAAAGTATTTGAAAAAAGTGCCGTTTTTGGTTAGATAAAAGTTACAACGAGTCGACGGTAGACGGTAATAGGTGGACTACCGTCGGATCGTAGTTGTAACTTTTAACTCACTTAAGCCAATTATAAAAAAATGATCAGGCACTCCTTGTTCTTAGATATATATATTTAAATTACAGCCTGCGATTGCGATATCGGCGGTTCAATAGACAACAACTGTGACAAAGGCACCGGCCAGTGTCGTTGTCACTCGCGCGTGGAAGGCCGTCGCTGCGACCGCCCGATCCCGGCGCACTACTTCCCGACCCTGCACCAGTTCCAGTATGAAGTGGAGGAAGGACTCACGCAGTCCGGTCCTGTCAGATACAGAAATTCGGAAGAGGTTTTCCCCGGTTACTCATGGAAAGGATATGTTGTATTTTCTCTACTACAGGTACTGTTTTATCTTGTTAATTATACATCAAGTTCATGTGCTAAAATGTATTATGTACAATGTAAATTATCTATAATAATTGTGTAAAAATTGGTATTGGTATTATATACCTACTATAATATAACAACAAAAAAATATATAGCAATAAAATTTAAAATACAGTTAAGTAAATGATATATGTGTTATTTAGAATGAAGTTATCAACGTCGTCCATATTGGAAAATCTTCTTTGTATCGAATGGTATTAAAATACGCAAATCCGCTCCGGGATCCAGTCACAGCGACCATTGTTATCACACCGGAGAGTGTGGTCGAAACGCAACAAAGGTAAATCTTCTCTAAATATGTTTTGAAATATCGTTAGTTGAGAAAAATATATTTGTAAACACAAACTATTTGTAGATTCAACGTGTATTTGAGACCGACCATTCAACCGCAGCTTATAACAGTTTTAGTGGAAAAAGGCAATGCACCTGCGCCTTTCGTCATGAATGCTGGAAACTGGACCGTCACTATTAAAACGACTAAAGAAATTATGATTGTAAGATTCTTTTATACTCTACCTCAGGCATTGTTAATATTAACTTTATAATGATGTTCAATTTTATTCTAGGACTACTTCGTTCTTATACCTGAAGCTTATTATGAAGCGACGGTTTTAACAAAGCTCATAGACAAACCATGTGTTATTGGTGATAAGAACCTGTGCAGGCATTTCGCGTATCCTAGCGTTGATGGACGACCTACTACAAACGTATCAGAAATGGTATCAGCAGTCACCGAGTACATAAATGATCCTGAGGTTAGATGATTACAGACTACTTAAGTGATTTTGTTGCGTCAATGAGTTTAATTATTAATAAAACTGATTTAATTTCAGCAATTAAAAGAATACAATGCAGGTCCAAACGATATACCAATCATCAATCAAAGCGAACAAAATGAACTAGAATACAACATGAAAATAGATCCTAGGGGATCTTACGTTCTCGTAATTGAATACGTCACGCCGATCAATAGAACGGCATTAAAAATAAGTGAATCAAGCTCCGACTCATCTGGTGGAATTTATCATTTGTTTCCAAGGGGAGTAATAATTATAAGATTTCAGTCTGGAGACGGTTCTGAATCATTCGCATTGGCTAATCTTAATGACTGTCCGTATACTGCACCCTGTAGGCAAGTGGTCGTAGACGACTTGTCAAAGATCTTCACATTCCACGTCGAAGACCCTAATAATATTGTATATGTAAACGTAAGTAATATTATAATATAAGGTATTAAAAAGGTAAAATATTTTTTAACGAAATTGAGTTGGTATCACGTTAGAATTATACTAAGCCTAAATATATATGTCTCAAATCATAATGTCATAATAAATAATTATTGAGACAGATTTGAGATCTTTCTCAATAATTTAAAATTATAATTGAAATTAGAAAACTATTCTATTTATTTTGTTACAATTCTTATAATGTTATCGTTGCCTGTAGGGAGATACAAGCACACTTGCTGGTATCAAGTCAATTATTGCAATTCCGGAATCCGAATGGCACTTGGACTATATCACGCCGCGTCCCTACTGCTTAAGAAGAGACGGTCACTGCATTCCTGCTGTATTCCCTACCGCTGTGGACTCTAAGAAGGTACAAATATATTTCTGAATTTGAATGACTGAATTCCATTACAGAGTGCTCTCAATATTATTCTTATGAATCGTTCCAAAAGAATATGATTTGTCAAAATAAATGATAACTCTTTATCTTACTAGTATAAAAATGGTGTGATCATAACAAATAAATCTTATATATATTTTTAGGTTGAAATAGAATCTGGTACTGGAGGAAATCGCGACATAAGACCACCAATCCTCGACAACTCCACGATAGTGGTATACCTTTCTCCAGAATTAGAACCCATCCAAATAGAATCCAAGGTACCTTCGCCAGGAGACTATATGTTCGTCGTGCACTATTACCAACCGAATCACCCAAGTAAGCAAGTTTTGTTTTTAGTATTATGTTGTATTAATTTTAGTTTTGAATTTATGCAAATAATTTTATCGAAATACAAAATCAAATGCTAGGTATATACCAACCTATTAATTATCTTCATATATAAATATAAACTATTTGTATAACAGAAAGCAGTATTAACGTTAACCTAACGGCTGATGGTCAACAGTATGAGACCTCTATACCAATCGAACATTGCCCCTCAAATTCTGGATGCAGAGCGTTGCTGACACAGGCAGACGGTAATACACAGTTTGCCGTGAACGAAAACTTTACGATTGTATTCAAGGTACTTAATTATCCTTGGCTAAATTTGTAGTATTTTTTTATATATAGCAAAATATATCTGTGGTATTTATTTTTCTACAGGGAAACACGAGCAAAGGCCTGTGGCTGGATTACGTTCTTGTTGTAGCAAAATCAGACTTTGTAGACTCAGCCCTAACAGAAGCTAATAGGGTTGATTACACGAGAGAGTTTATCGAGAAATGTGCCATCAACCATTATCAGATCAATTCTAATGAGACTGGTAATTAATTGCACAGGGTTATTTTTATGATTTGTATTTTATAAGTTATTTGAGTGTAATCGTAAATAATTATCAGGTTTCTGTCGTGACGCAATGTTCTCCATCACTTCTGAATATAACAGTGGTGCGTTAAGCTGCTTCTGTGACTTCATGGGATCTACGGAACTCGAATGTAATACCTTCGGAGGACAATGTCCATGTAAAGAAAATGTTATTGGCAGAACATGTACAGCGTGCCAAACAGGATACTACGGCTTTCCTAATTGCAGACCATGTCATTGTCCAATAACTGCAATATGCGATGAAAATGGTAAAAACTTTTCAATCTCTAGTAACATTTATTGTTAATCAAAAATATTGGCTAACTCTTTAATATTTTTAGGTGAATGTATCTGTCCAAAGAACGTGGAAGGTGAGAACTGCGATCGCTGCAAACCATACACGTTCAACTTTGATGTTCAACGAGGTTGCGACGACTGCAACTGTAACCCCTTGGGAGTGATCGACAACGAGTTGCAATGTGAAGCTGATAGTGGAAATTGTCTGTAAGATCTGTTTCACTGTATAAACTGTATAATCATAACGGTGTTCACACTAATAATACATTTTAATCATAATAATAGCAAATCTAACTTAAATATCACTTTGGCAGGTGTAAAGAAAACGTTATAGGTCGCGTATGTGATCACTGCGTTCCCGGACATTACGCTTTTCCAGACTGTCTACAGTGTACTTGCGACCTCGACGGTAGCACAGATGATGTTTGCGACCAAAACACTGCTCAGTGTTACTGTAAGAAGTATGTCAGAGGACAGGTAAATAAAGCTCTTTTTATAAATCCAATTGTGTTTCGTTTAATGTCAATGTCTATTATAATATGATAATAACTCCCAACAGGCCTGCAATGTCTGCATAGATGAATATTTCAATCTTCAACCAGATAATCCTGATGGTTGTACTAAGTGTCATTGCTTTGGGAAAACCACTAGATGTAGCAGTTCATACTTGTCTTGGGCCGAGGTGAGAATATTTACGCACCAACTTATTTTATTTACTTCATTGTAACAACACTATTGGCTATCGAATTGCCTCTAATCAGATTGAGGAGCAATATGTCTCATGCAGTTGACTACTCGTATTACCATATCAGATCAGGATACCATGACCATATATGAAAAGTACAATATCCACTCAACTCAACATATATCTCCACTAAAGTTATACTTTAATAAATGAAATTACGGTGTATTTTACAGATTAACGGCATGAGTGATTGGTACCTTGTTAATGTAGAGGCAAATCGCACACTAAACATTTTCCCCATCACTGTACCTCCAACAGAATTAAACGACTCTGTCATAGGAGCCGATCTAGCAAGCAATGACGATGGTGCACAGAAAGTCGTGTACTTTGGCGCACCTGATTATTATCTGGGTATGATTATATTTTTAATACCAGAAAATATTTAAAAATGTTATATCTATATTACAAGAGTCAAAATTATTTTAATGTCGTTACGAACAGAATAAAACTGGTATAAAACATTTCTATTTATATAATTTTATAAAACAAAAAGTTACTTAGTAATATATTTGTTTATTGTAGACTTTAGACTAGAGGTATTTATTTAAAAATATATTTTAATGATTAATACTTGTACATACAAAATAAGCTAATTTTTACATCCGTTTTAGGAAAACGACTTACATCATACGGTGGAAGTCTTACCTACTCCATCTTTTATACCACACAAGAAGGCGGGCATGCAATTGATGCTGCTGATGTTATCATTGGAGGAGCCAACGGTTACATCGTTCATAACAGTATTGAACAACCACCAGCGCTCGAGAATTGGTTGCACAGTGTTAGGCTATCAGAAGATGAATTCAATAATTTAGACGGATCTGCAGTTACCAGAGACCAGTTTATGAACGTTTTGGTCAACATTACAAGCATTTATATAAGAGCTACATATTGGCATGAAGCCGTTACGACAAGGTCAGTTTCATATTACAAACAGTTAAAAAAATTAATGAAAACTGTTTTAGTAAATATAATATTATTATAGATTAATAGCGGTAACTTTGGATGTTGGGGTCGACGAATATGCAGAAGGTGATCGAAGAGCTTCTTCCGTGGAGAAATGTCATTGTCCAAAGGCTTACAGAGGACTCTCGTGTGAACAATGTGCTGAAGGTTACTACAGACTCAGTTCAGGACCTCACGCTGGATTTTGTGTACCGTGCCAATGTAACGGGCACTCGAAAGAGTGTGATGTTAACACTGGAATATGTTTGGTAAATATGCTAGAATATCGATGTATCAATTAAATGATGTCAATTTTTAATTGAGTTATATGCTAAATATATTTTTAAATGTTTGAAGGAATGCACTGATAATACAATGGGTGACCATTGTGAACAATGTATTCTCGGGTACCACGGTGATGCGACGGTCGGAACCCCCAGAGATTGCTTGATTTGCGCTTGTCCAATACCCTACGCTTCCAACAAGTGAGTGCATTTTGTATCGATGAAGAAATAAATAAATCACTAAAATAACAATACGATGTCATTAACCGTTATCTTAATACAATAATTTGGTCCATCTTATTTACTTTAAATTAGTTGTAAACTAAAAGTTTTTAAAACAGTTTTGCAGTTGGTTGCGAGCTTAGTGGAAATGGATCCCTCATATCTTGCGTTTGCAAACCGGGCTATGATGGAGCCAGGTGTGAATATTGCACAGCGGGATATTATGGAATTCCAGAAGAAATAGGTAATTTATTAAATTTTTAAAATAAAGATTTTCGTTGTTTTTTACTTATTAAATCACCAGTTTAAAGTAAAGTTATTAGTAAATAGTTAATTCATTTGTGGTGAGAAACTTAATAAGTTCTTCTTGAGAGCTACTTCTTTTGTAAGTTAACTAAATAATATAATTTATTAACATGGTAATTTATTTAGGTGACTACTGTAAGCCTTGCAACTGTTCTGGTAATATAAACACGAATGACCCCGGCTCCTGTGACAGCATCACTGGCGACTGTCTTAAGTGCGTAAACAATACAGCCGGAGCTGCTTGCAATCTATGCGCCCCCGGCTTCTTTGGAGACGCTATCTTTTCTAAGAACTGTACAGGTAAGCTGCGTAAAATAAACTTTGTTTTATGATGTCACATGTCTAACATATTCAACAAATTATAATAATATATGAACATACAATGAGCAAACGAAAAAAGATGTGGACTTATTCTTAGTACCGGAAAATGTCACGTTTATTAAAGGACATTTTTTTTCCATAGGAAGGCGGACGATCGTATGGGCCACCTGATGGTAAGTGGTCACTAATGCCCATAGACATTGCCATTGTAAGAGATGTTACCATCACTTAACTAATGCGCCACCAACCTTGGGAATTTTTCGGGAACTATAATTTAAAAAAAAACTTATAGTGTTTCTTTGTAATACTTGAAAAATATTGTTAAGTTACGATAATATGTTTAAGTTGTTTTGTTTTCTCTTTAATTTAGCTTGCGTGTGTGACGAATATGGAATGGAACGGTGTGATCCAGCAACGGGTACGTGCGTTTGCCGGCCAGGTGTTATTGGTGAGAAATGTGATCGCTGTGCTCCAAACCATTATGGGTTAAGCAGTGGTCAAGGATGTACTCCTTGCGACTGTGGCATTGCTTCAGAGTCTACGCAGTGTGACGATAATACTGGACATTGCAGGTGTGTGTTATATATTATATCATATCGTTTTAAAAACCACAGTTTTAAAAACTTCTTGTAATATACATCATTTTTTCTTAATATTTTTCATTAATATTATATTATTATTATTTGATTTTAGGTGTGCAAAAGGAGTGACTGGAAAGCATTGTGATCAATGTGCTGCTGGATATTGGAATTACACCAAGGAAGGATGTGATCGTTAGTAAAAAACAATACTGGAGGAGTATATTGGATAAATATTTTCAAACACCACGTTTTAACTTTTGATCTTATCTTCCAGACTGTAACTGCAACAATAGGTATTCAGTTGGATTTATGTGCAACGCCACAGGACAATGTGAATGTCTTCCCGGAGTTATTGGTGAAAAATGTGATCGTTGCCCAGAAAGGTTTGAATAATATTGTCTTTCTAGTTATAATATATATACATCAATACATCAATTAAAATACGAATTAAATTTATATTACAGATGGGTATTAATACCACAAGAAGGATGCTTAGAATGCGATTCTTGTACAGATGCTCTTATCTTTACTGTACAGGATCTAAACGATCTATTGAGTACTGAAACTCTGGACTTTAAGGTACACATTGCAAATTATTGTATTTATTTATCAAACTTAAAAAATGCATTGTTTATAAAATAAAATATGTTTTTTCACTTTTAAGGATAAAGCAGATACATTCTTTACAACTCAAAGACTCAACTACATTTCCAATCAAACTGAACTATTGAAACCCAAAGTCGCCGAATTGAAGAACGTCGACTTAGAAGAAGTTACGTCGGCTGTGAAAGGATTAGAAACAAGTGCTAAAAATCTTTTGCGATCGGTAATTTTTATCAAATTTAAACATAGAATACTTTTTTCTAGAATTAAACCATCAATAAAACATCATATCATTATATACATATTACAGGCTGAGTTTGCAGCAACTGATAGTGACAAGCAAATCATAAGAGCTGCCGATTTAACTAGTGCTGCAGACGAAGTTCTTGCTTCAGTGCGCGAAAATGGGCAAAAAGCTAAAGATACAGTATCTCACGTTTCGGAACTTGCGACAGGTCTTGAGCTGAGTCAGCAGCCTAAAGTAGATAGTGCGTTACAAGAAGCTAGACAAATCAAAAGCGATATAGCTGGTAAGAAATACTACTAACTATTCATTATATCCTATTATATTACAAATATATGTGTACGTAACACACTTCACTAATAATTACATATATTTTTCAAGAAAAAGATCTGATGCCTAAAGAACAACTAGCGTTTAACGCTTACACAAATGCATCAGAACAAATAGAAAGAATGAATCTTTTTGTGCAACCTGTGATTCAACAGATAAAGGTAACTAATATCGTAATTTTTTTATGTCGATAAACAATTTCTACAATAAATAACATATTTATCACTCTCAGAGATTCGAGTCTATTATGAACGATACCCATGAATTGAAGCAGAAACTCAATGAAATGCTCGAATACACTACTTTTGCTCAGCATACGGCTGCAGAAGCTGAAAAACTGAACACAAACAACGGGTATAGAAAATTATATTGTATATTATTTGCATGAATCTTTATAAAAGGAAATATAATTAAAAAAACATACTTTTTTTCATGTAGAAAATCTAAATTCGGAAATAAAGTTTTATCTGTTACCAAACTAAATGGTGCCGCTATGAAAGATTTAATTGATGCCGCTATTGACATCAACAACGCAACATTCTACACTGCAAAAGTAGACGCTATTACGAAAGATGCTGTAAATGTTTTAAACGAAATAAAAGCCGTTAACGAAGAAACGGAAAGTAGTTTGATGACAATTGCAAATACATTGCCGAATTTAAGCAATTTAACAAACGAAGCCCTGGCCCACGCAAGTAATTTGAGAAATAGAGTAAGTATTTCAAGATACGATTATTTTCTCATATTCTATTTAGGAATATCATTATGTATTGTTTCATTTAAATTTTTAGGCAGAGAGTCTGAGAGCTTTAGCTGAACGAGAAAATAATAACACCCGAACTAAGGATGCCTACAGTGCAGCATCTGCCTATTCATCTATAGTTCAAGAAATCGGAGACGCTAAAAAGGCTAGCGATGAAGCTGAAGCAGCAGTCGCAAACTTCTCTCATGTTGTAAGTTATTTTTTGATGAAATCACTTTAAAAATTTATAAATAAAAAAATTATTGTGTATGTAGGCGGACGAGCATTTGGGCCACCTGCTGATAAGTGGTCACCCACGCCCATAGATTATGGCATTGTAAGAAATGTTAACCGTCGCTTACATCGCCAATGCGCCACCAACCTAGGGAACTAAGATGTTATGTCCCTTGTGCCTGTAATTACACTGGCTCACTCACTCTTCAAACCGGAACACAACAATACAAAGTATTGCTGTTTTGCGGTAGAATATCTAATGAGTCGGTGGTACCTACCCAGACGAGCTTGCACAAAGCTCTACCACTGAGTAATTTATTTGTGTTAAGCCCTTTTCTATTTCTACATATAATTATAATTAATTGTATTATTACAGAATACGTTGCTTAATGAACGTGTATCGCCCGCACGGGACCGTTCTCTCGCTCTTTGGGAGCGTGCTAGTTTAGCTCTAGCAAATGTTGAGCAAAAACTACGACCAAATCTGACACAAGCTGAGAAAGCACTTCAAAATGCTACATCGACACTTGGTTATGCCGATGATGAAAATAATGCCATACAATTGTAAGTTAATGATAGCTTGATATGAGTCATCATGTTGAAAGACCAGTTTACTTATATTTTATAATTTTAGATCCTTGCCAAACGCCCCGCAGACATCACTTGAAAAGGAAGCCGAAAAGGCCGATAAAGTTTCTGAGACCGTAAAATCAACAATAGATATTATGTCTAATCTTGGAAATGATTTAGCATCCAGCAAAGAATGGGCACAGACTTTACCAAAATTGGCTGATGATGCCCAGAAAATGACTTCTAACATCGACAATTTGTGTGAGTATTCAATCATTTATTTAATTATTATCATACACTCATATATTATGCTTACATTATAAACCGAATCTAATACTAAGTTATTAAAATATAAATATTAAACTTTCAGTAAATAATATTGGTGAAATGGAACCAATGATATCATCTACTTATCAGACCGTCAAAATGAAACAACTAGATCTTGAAAATCGTCGCCAAGAAGCGGATGAAAAACTTCAGAAACTTAGGTCTCTTATTGAACAAGTAAGTAGACTCACTCGCATAATAATAAATATAAATTAAATGTATAGTAAGCATGTATTTAATTAAAAAAAATATGTTTTAACAGGCACGTACTGTAGCTAATCGTATCCCAGTTGGTGTTACTTTCGACCGCCGATCGACTCTTCAGCCACGTCTACCCGACACTGTAGACGAAATGTCAACTTCAACTCACGTTTCTGCTTACTTCCGAACTAAAGAAAACAACGGTTTTATTTTATACTTAGGAAACCCCACAGACACCATGCTTAGAAGAACTAAATCGGTATGCAATTTTTTTTTTCATATGTATATAAAAATGGCACTTGAATCTAAATATATCATCATCATAATCATTCAATAAATCTTTTTTTTTTTTTTGAAGGATGACTTTATGGTATTGGGAGTACAAAATGGTTATCCCTACTTGGTAATGGACATCGGTGACAGCGCGGAGTCTGGTCGTGAACCAGCCCGGATCGGTAGCGAAAAGTTTGTAGCTGATAATAGATGGTACCAAGTTATTGTTGATAGGTAATATTAACGACGAATAATTTTATTATACTGTGCGGGTAATATATTTTCTTTTGTATTTCTAATTATTTTACTATTGCAGAGTGGGACGCAATGTTAAGTTATCAATACGCGAAAGTCTCGACAATGGCACAGATAAAATCCATGACAAGGAAGCTGTATTGCCAGGACAACATACTATATTTAATTTGGATCGAGAAAAATCTAAATTATATGTTGGAGGAGTACCATCAGATGCTAAATTGCAAGGTATAAGTTTCCCAGCATTTGAAGGACAAATTGAGGAACTAATGATTGGCGACACCCCCGTTGGACTGTGGAACTTTGTTAGTGCGGCCAATTTGAAGGGAGCTAGACAAAGGTAAATAAAACAAATTTACTAAAAAAAAAATTAAATAAGCAAACCAGTTCATTTTTTCTTCTATTCATAGGGACAAGTTAATATCATCACAGTCAGGCCCTCAAGAGTATCGATTTAATGGGCGTTCTCATGTTACTATGCCAGGGCGAGGATACCTCGGATCTCAGAAGAATCAAGTATTACTGTTCTTTAGAACATATGCCCCAGATGGTCTGATATACTTGGTTGGAGAAGATAAACATTTCTTCTCAATACAGATGCAAGATGGTCATGTCTATCTTCAGGTAAGTAAATACAATAGTGTAATATAAGTCAATACTAGCTAAGTAACCGATATCATCCACGCGCCACCATATAAACTTTTAAAATACTGTACCATAAATCTTCGCCAGCAAGTTATAGGATCCATTATTTTATATTGTATATAATATTTTTTTATATTTTTATTACAGGTTTCCCTTGGTAATCCAGATGATATGGTCATTATAGGCACTACAAAGACTTACAATGATGGTAAATGGCACAGACTCGATGCTGGTAGATATTTCACTTCTTGCTCTCTTAGAGTTGACAATGAAATAATAAAGATGGTATCGACATCAGACGTTAAAGAAATTACTGCATTAGACACAATGAACTTTGGAGGAAACAATAAGGACATTATACATGTGACCAGTAAAGGCTTTGATGGATGTATTAGACAGATTAGCATTGATGGAGTTAATATAGACTTGAGTGAAAACGTTGAATCAGTTGGAATAGCTTACGGATGTCAGGTAAATAATAACTTTCAAAATATGCGATATAAGAATACGTGTAATCGTAACTTAACAAATAATATGTTCCTTTATTTCCTAGTTTGCGTCACTTGTTTCTTTGTCGGGAGACAACAGTTACCTTCGCTTTGTAGATATAACATCAGAGAACCTACAGCTAACGCTTAAGTTCAAAACGTCAAGTCCAGACGGCTTGCTCTTTGTTTATGTGAGTCGAACCCAAACTATGGCCACGCCGGATAGTATATCTCTATCACTCATCAGAGGTATGTTTTAAAAGACCTACTATTTAAAAACATTTAAAAAAATTATCATCATTTTAACTTTAATTTCACTTATAATTATAGGAACTCTGGTCCTCATGAGTCAACGTGAAACCCTCGACACAGGATTGAGCACATATAATGACTCGCAGTGGCACGTAGTCACCGTAACCCACAGTAGTAAAGCTTTAAGACTCGTCGTGGATGACTTCGACTACTTTAGGTTCGTACTGGCAAATAGAAACTTTGTTAATGTATCCTCTTATTTATTAGATGAAATATAAATTTGTCAATCTGGCGCATTTTAATTTTTTGGCATGGGCATGGATATATAAACTTACAAAAAATATTTTAGCTACGAATATTTTTTCTTCTTTGACTTTTTAATAAATTAATTCTGTTAAACATTATCGCCAACAGTACGGATTCAGCTCCAGCGCCGCTTCATATATTAGATGGGGTCCTGTTTGTCGGCGGGGTACAGCCTGGCTACGTAGTTGGTGGTAAAGTGGGATCTAAGATGCCGTTCAAGGGATGCATAGCAGATGCGACCATTAACGGAAGAGTTTTGAACCTACTAGAGCCGTTCGGTAACTATAGCGTTACTTTTGGCCGTTGTGGAAAAACTACCACTACAGGAGGTGTACCACCAGGTCAGTACCTTAATGAAATATTGCCAGGTTATAGAAGCAAGTCTTTTACCAATCAATAACTTAATACTAAATATATTAATACAATTAATTTTATGTTTTACCTAATTTTTTGGTAAATGTATTTTTTTGGTTAAATCTATATTTGTATCCTTTATTAAACCTTACATGCTAGGTATATATATATATATATATATATATATATGCTTAAAATTTTATATATTGTGTATAAAATATTGACATTATATAAATATTTAATCTCATCGTGGTTTTGCACGTGCGCCAGGTTTGTTTAATTTCTTGAGCGATTTAGTATATAGAAAGATTGTTTAGAAAAAACTATTATGTTTTTATAATATGTTTCGCAAGATAAATATTGTATATACAGGCATTAATATGTACATTGCATATATCCAGACGTCGCAGCGTGGCCGGCACCAACAAAAGGCGATGTGCTTCCAACACCAAGCCTTATTGACCCAGTACAGGAAGTCACTTCAAACATAGGTAAGCGATGACGTTACTATATAATATGTATCTAGTATAAATATAAGTTAAAATGTGAGACGTATTACAGTAATGAAGAGATAACTTTAATTAAAAACTAAAACTCGTTAATGAATAGATTGAAAATTGGAATTGTTAATAAAATCATTTTATAAGAGGTACATGGATGGTAATGAGTGTAGAGCTATTTATTATTCGTTGAATTTCAAGCATAAAAACGTTTATTCGTAAAATTGGTTTATATCATATAAAATCGTGTGCATTATGTATTCTAAATTCTAAATAATAACTTGTAAATGAAAATAACAGCTGAGTTTCTTTTACTTCGTAAGAGCCTTAATTAAAATCTATGCATCTAAAATATTACAATGATAACTAATAAGGTATTACAACATTTTAAGACTGGTTATTTATTTTAGATCACAATTATTAAAGCTATAAAATTGTTCACATAAATTTTACTGATATAAATATTACTAAAAACTTAGATAAACTGATGGCATACACGCCGGAGCCAACTATAACTACCACAGAGACGACAACAGCGAGTGAACCACCTACCATTCCAACAACATCGAAGTCACCGTTTATTCCCTCCACTACATCAAGACCATCAACCACGACCAGGCTACCGCCACCACTTCCAGAGGCTGGATGTGCACTCGCATACGACCCACAATACAGTATTGGCGATCCTACTGAAGGATACAGATTTGGTAAGTTTATTCATATAGCAAAATTAAATATATATTTTTTTGTCAATATTATATTATTTGTCGACAAGACGCAGTCGTCGGCTTAGGCTATTTATTGAGCAAACCATGTTCAGATTGAGATTGTCAAAGTCAAGTGCGTAATATACTTTTATAATTTAAAGTCTTCACGTGTCGAATTTGTTTTTATAATATAAATTGTGCTCGATGAAAGTGAAGAAAAATATTTGTAAGAAAACTTCCCTGTGATAATTTGATTATGGACTGCTGAAGTTGTAGATGCGAATACTCATAGACAGTTATTACCAAATTTTTACAATGAAACTTCGTCAATAAAACCTAACGTTGCTTTATTGTTTAGGTACTAAAAATGACAGCCGCTTAGAGTACTCGAAACTACCAGGCCGTCAACTGGAGGGCTTCGACCTCACAATAACTCTGCGCACATTTGACGAACATGGCGGCCTGGTGTTCTACGCGGCAGCAGAGCGCGCGCCGGGACAGTTCCTAGCCGTCTATATGAAGGAGGCTAAGGTATTTGAAAAAAAGTATATTTACAAAATGGAATTTGAAAATTGGGAATATTTACAAATTATTTATTGGCAAATATTTGTATTTTAAAACAGCCTAATTCCATAAAATTAATATAAGGTTTATTCAATAAATTGATGCATTCGTATTTTTATTATTACCAGCTTCATTTCACTTTTAATTGCGGCGGTGATACCGGTTTGGTGGTATCGACACAAACCTACAACGACACAGAGTGGCACACAGCAACGCTCGTGAGGAACGGTGGTCATGGCAAACTAACAGTCGATGGTGAACGGATAGGAGAAACAAGTGTCACATGCGATACGCCCGCTGTACTAACTCCTCCGTACTACTATGGAGGCTTACGAAACATCAGCAATAGTATAAGCCAAAACCTAATGGTAAGTATTCGCTATGTAATACGTATGTCCGTCTATGAATTTATCAACATACAGCTATAAATGGAATTTATTTTGGAGATGGAAAAAATTACAACAGTTAAGAAAGTGTTATACTCCCTTACCTCGGAAAGTACTTCCAACCGATGGCCCTGCGCCCTTCTTTCAGAATGAGTCATTAGAGAGAATACTTGTACTTGAGCACTAGAATATCTTCCCTGCAATTGGGTAGTCTTTGAGATTGGCGGCCATAGCCAGTCAAAATAACATTGTTATAATGTAGAAATATTTTACGTATGGCTCATGGCCACGCTTTGTCTTAAATTTTCGTTACAGGACTTCTATCAGCCATTTAAAGGCTGTCTTAAGGGGCTTATGATGAACGGACAATATGTCACCGATATATTATACAGAGTTAACTCACTTCGATGCACCGACAACGTGGAAAGCGGAGTTTACTTCGGCCCCTCTAATAATGTTCACAGCAATTATTTGAAAGTAAGTCGTTTCTTGATAAAGAATATATTTAAATAGTCTTGTCGATTTCTGTTAGCCATCTATCTGTTGTCGTTCATAAAATGACCCACATGAAATGTAATAAATCTTATTTCAGCTCCTAGAAAACTTCAAAGTGGGCTACGAAATATCTATATCGATGGAGATTAAGCCGCGCAACTCAACTGGTCTCTTGTTGAGTGTACACGGAAAGAGAGATTTCATGATATTAGAGCTCTTGGAGAACGAAGTTGTAGCCAATGTGGAGAACGGCAAGGGTCCCTTCCACGCCAGCTACAAGCTAGGCAACAAATTTTCACTTTGTGATGGAAACTGGCACAGGATTCATGGTAATGATATTTTACAAATTACTTAGTAAAACATATTTTATCACTCATTCTAATTTAATATGTTAAAAGGAATTACTTCTATAATTAATGAAAAATCAATGATAAAAAATACAAAATTGTTCAATTGGTTTCTTATAGATCCACTATTATTTACTTTTAACTGCCTCATTGGTTAAGTGGCTAACTATATATCGGCTGCTGTGGCGTAAACTGAGCTAGGAACACACACAAATCCTTTAGGTTTTCGTATTTTGTATAATTAATTATTATAATAGTAATAATAAGTTTAGCAAGTTGCTTGTCACATGTTCCAGAAAGTCTTTCCTACGCAATCACAGAACCTACTTATCTTATAGCTTTTTTTTTTCAATTATTAGCGGTCAAGTCTCGGCACGTGGTCTCCGTAGGAGTAGATGGTCACTTTTCTGACCCTTGTGTCGGACAGTCCGGGTCTACAGACACACGATCCGCTCTATACATCGGAGGACACGAACGATCTATATCCAGGGTTAAAGGTGTCCGCTCCAGACGTGGATTCACTGGCTGCATCAGAAATATAGTCATAAAGGAAGTTCCTGTACAAATACCGCTCACAGCCGCACGTAGAAATACACACATCGGCGTATGCCCTAATGATTAAATGCATTCGAAAAAATAATAATAATAAAAAAACATGTCACAAATTTGTATTTTATCATTTCTAAATTTAATTACTATATTTTTATATTCGTGAATAATAAAATTTTATTTTGTGTTAAATCAGATTCAAATTAACCATTTTGATATCCTACTTACCAGTATTATATTGATCCAGTGCATATGAAGTAACCAATAACATAGGTACTTAATGTAACTTACCTTGTTCGTATTATAACTAATATTTTAATTTGTAAACAAAGTCGCTTCTTCACAATTACGTTAAATACTTATGTAAACTTATCTTTACTGCATATTAAATATACATTTCAATACTTATTAGGAAATTAACGACTTTTTTATTAACTTTTTTAGTTAATAAACTTAAGAGTTTTTATAATAAATTTACATAACAATAAACAGTTTAACCAAAAAAATTGTTTTACCAAAATACTGATTTTACTTACCTAACTTTTACTTACTTACCTAAAGTTATAGTATAATAGTTTCTCACCGCGGCTTCGCCTGCGTTTGAAGGGGGAGACAGGTGCTAGGTAGCCTCTATCCTTTTCTGTCCCGCCGACAATGTGTACACAAAATTTAATGAAGTTAAGTAGTTTTGACATGAAAGCGTAACAAACAAACTCTCAAACTTTCGCATTTATAATATTATTATTAAGACGCATGAACGTACGAACGTACACACTCTAACAACAGGTTTTAAAAAATCGAAATTAAGTCTAATCTCACTGGAACTAATCATGTACAAGTTTTATTACAATCTATTAAGCCCGTTTCGTGTAAAAGCATAGATAAAACACCAAGAATGGGAACCGTATATTTCCCCATTTAAAATTATACAATGTTTCCGTAGCTAATAATAATAATCATTTATTTCAGACAACAAAAGTCCACACAAATGAGATACAGCAAAAAAATCACACTTTTTTTTACTAAATTATTGTTAGTAACAATTCATCCTTAAAACTATATTAGACTGCATAAGTAAACTATTTACGATTGCTGTGGCGATATACGGCATGCCAGTACTTAACAATGGGATTTTCAGGGCACTCTCGGGCAGGTTCACTCGGTGGTAGAGCTTTGTGCAAGCTCGTCTGGGTAGGTACCACCCACTCATCAGATATTCTACCGCAAAACAGCAGTACTTTGTGTTGTTGTGTTCCGGTTTGAAGGGTGAGTGAGCCAGTGTAATTACAGGCACAAGGGACATATCATCTTAGTTCTCAAGGTTGGTGGCGCATTGGCAATGTAAGTGATGGTTAACATTTCTTACAATGCCATTGTCTATGGGCGTTGGTGACCACTTACCATCAGGTGGCCCATATGCTCGTCCGCCAACCAATACAATAAAAAAAAAAAAAAAAAAACTCTGAGTATATCCTTTTTGAGTGGTGTAGATATGTGTAAGTATGGGTAGGTACCACCCACTCATCAGATATTCTGCCGCAAAACACTACTTAGTATTGTTGTTCCGGTTTGAAGGTTGAGTAAGCCAGTGCAATTACAGGCACAAGGGCTCACTGTCAGAATTCCTAGTGTGGCACCAAAATGCCGCATTCTGCGACTTAACAATCGTTGAACAAAAATTTTTATTTATTTAGTTTTTGTACAATAAATACATATTTATTGTAATAAAACTTGTTAATGCGTATTTACTTATTATACGATAAATAATTATTTTCTATTTCTCTACTTGTTTGAACTAAAAATAAGAAGTGAAACGCTGTGGTAAATAAGAAAATATTTCTTTTCTCGCCAAAATATTTATTGTAATTTCATTTGCATTTTGGAATATTAAAAATTACTCGGTTACTAAATAAAAGCATGTTTTTAGTTTATATATTATATTTTGGAAACAGACCGACATACATACAACAGTACTACGAATAGACTCATTTTCTTACTCGACAATAATTTTGCCATCCCATGGTAAACCGAAACCTTCAAATTATTTCTTGTGTCTAAATTTAAACTTTAAAGTAATTTTAACTTCCCATGACTTTAGGCCAAAAAATTACATTACGTTCAATTTGACAAATGTGACATATTCAAAGTCATTCTCATTAGTCAGTCGTCTTAGACAAACATGTCCAGAACGGGAATTAAATCTTTGTATATTTCTACTCAAATCAGGGTTTTACAAAAATAAAAGAAAAACATATTTTATCCCCGCTACCGAGTTTGAATACCATAGAACTAACCGACTAAATCAAGATGAAAGTTTAAAGTAAAGTTAATATACCCAATTATTTTTGTGTTTAAAAAAAAACAATATTAACTTAAAAAAAAAAACATTAAAAGAAAGTACAATAACAAAATGTAACACGTTATCGACTTAAAATATCTTTGGATTTTCAGCAATTACGGGAATATTTCTATTGTACATACATATATCCCCTAGTGGGTACTTGACCTATGACATTTATAACATTACCAACTTATTACTATATATAGACATCTAGATTTAAAACTTTTTTTTTATTATTAAAACTGTGTCAGAAGATAATGATTCTACACAAACAGTAACGCAACATTCGGGACATTTTCTAGTAGTCCGAATATCGAGAATAATATCAAAATAGAATTATTTAAAGTTGTTCTACTTTCAAATTAAGGAACACTTGTACACACGGTACAGACTTTATTTAATTAGCTCTGGCAGTCATCATTAGATTTAAAAACTACTCCCGAATGACGATACACGATAAATGTTTAAAAACTGTTTAATATTAAAAAGACTGGATTTGGTTAACTATTTAAATATTATTTTATTTCAATATATTTGAATTTAATGTAGATTCGGATGATACTGATGAGACGATGAGATGTGACACTTTCTATACGAGTGAATACTTACACGCTAACATTGTAAAACGTAAACAACAAATTTCACGACATTTATCATATTAATAATATAAACGAGAAATAACTTTCATCAATAGACGGATAAGACATAGCTAATTATATGAAATATAGTTTTCTAGTTACAATTACATAATACCACGAATAGTATAATATGTATGTTTTGGAGCTTTCTACTTGGACGATGAGTCAAAATTGACACGGAGAATCAGAGCAGAGTAGTAAAACATATCTAAGCTATTTGCAGCCGAATGAGGCACTGTATCGCAATGTACGTAGCGCGATAATACGCAAAACATCTACATATTGAATACGAGTGTCAATATGTAGATACACGCTTGATAGTCCGCCCTACCGCCGATATACATGAAAAATTATATGTTTCGGCGCTAGTCTGCTTTACAATTTACAAATCTGCGCGGTTTCACGCTTCGCCTTGACAAACTCTGGCACGATCCAAGTCTTCGTGTCTTTGGTCTCCAAACCATATCCTAGAAAATTTGTCGCATCCATTGAACAAGTCAGCTCATCTTTCTTTCTAACTACATATGTACATTCTCTGTTCAAAAACAGATTGGAATTATATATTATATTTTTTAATTAGGCGATATTATTAAGGAATATATAATTTACAATAAAACTTTTAATTACAATGATATAATTTAAAGTTGAGGTAAGTTACAATTAGCATTTTTGGTGTCTCTTAAGGCCACGAAATGCCATATAACTGTAGCCATGCTTTGTACATACTACGTATTTATATATACACGTTATTCTAATCAACTTACTTTCTAATACAATCGTTTCAACATCTTGCATTTTCAAATGTACATTTATTAATATAGTTAAAAATAGAAATTAAATGAAAAACATTGTATAATTTCACGATGAATTATTTACATTAAAATTATTGTACAAAATTAGTCATTGACTTAGTCATCACTAAGTGGTATAGATGTTTGTAAAATACCCGCCCCGAAAAAAATTGCCAGTAATAATAAGAGCCCAAATCTAGGTACAAGATATTATCTTACAATCAGTCTAAGTTTACATATATATATATATATATATATATATATATATATATATATTATGTAATTTTAAAATTTCATTATCTCCTCCTTTTTTATTGTACAAATCGTCCGTATATACATAATATGAAAGAACAACGTTATGTAATTAGTTTTAAACATATCTAGTTATTCAGTAGAGTAAAAAATAACGGAAGTTAATCAGTTGCTCAACATTTAGACAGTAAATAAAACTATAAAAACGGAAATACGATTTTTTCATTAGTCAACTTTATAATTTCATCGCACGTTGATAAAATAGCCATCGTTTACTCTCTTGTATTTTAAACGTTACGCCACAATGCCTACAACTTAAAAAAAAAAAAAAAACATATTCAGTGTAATTACCAAAATTAAGTAAATAATAATAGAAATTAAAAAAAACTGTATTCAAAATAACGGTGATATTATTAGTGACTGTCTCGAATTTATAAGAAACGTTGATAAGCGCTTGTTCGGTAATGGCTTGATCATTGACTTAGATGCAAATAAAATTAAAGTCAATGCTGAAACAATAGCACGTACGCATGTAAGTCTGAAATATTTGTCAGTATTGGGAATGTGACATTCAACAGTCGAGCAACTTAACTCTCGCCAGGGATGAATGGTGACCATTATTAGATACTGTTGCACGTTACATAATCTGCAATGTTATATGCATCGATAATAACATTCGGAAATAAGTTATTGTAAAAAATTATAGATAAAATTATTATTTAATTTTAACTTAAAATTCAAAACGAATGCATCCATCCAATATCTATCCATCGCTTTAATAAAGATATTTATTATTCGACGCCGATGTCGCAACAACGTAGATATCGTCCAGTGTTGTGATTTGTGAACATTCAAACGATAGATCATGTTCGATGAATTTTTCGTCGTGCAGCGAATCTAATCGCGCAAACACATGTGTAAACGAGTCATCATACGATCAGTCAGTATACGATCGCATCGTGTCGTTTAACTTATTTGAATTTTAATATTGTGAGACTAAATGGAATTCTTTGCTAAATGGTTTTTGTTCTGCTATCGCCAATGTCACGATGTTTCTCCATTGATGTATGCAAACTTCGATCAATAATGTACTACATCACCGGTAAGCGCATCAAAAACGGCCCGAAAAATAACAGCAAATATTCGATTGTGGTGTTATTTGAAATTAGTGTGGTCCAAACATAATCAACGTCAAAATTTGTGGAAATAACCACCGCAATGGCGTAACTAAAGTGTTCTGTAATTATCTACTTTATTGCTAACGAAATAAGGTTGAATTTGGAACAAAAGTTATTGTACATTTCTTATCTCTTTCTGTCATTCATGGCGTAAGATCGTAAGTGAATGTTAATACAATCTAAATCGCACTTTACTGCTCGGAAACAAGGCATAAATTCGGCTGAAATTTTAAACCTTTACATCGTTTTCTCCATTTAATGATATAGTCAGTCGGTGCCACATTTGAATATTGTTTTTGTTCGTGAAGCGTATTTTTGATCAAAGTATGCAAATGTACGATTACAAAATAGATTAAATTTGGAAGACAACCATTGATAATTTCTTTATAAATCGTTTAACCTATCATTGAATTGTTAGACACGTGTTTTAATGAATATATACATAAGATTAAGATACCCATTATCGTGAGATAAACTTAATTGTCTGTTCTGTTTGTGATTCGGACGTTTTTTACATCTCGAAAGCGATATTCTATCATAGTCATTGTTAACATTAACATCGTCTTCGTCTATTCCGATAGAAACAGTACTTTTGGAAAAAACTGAATCTGTGTTTTATATTAAAAAGTACTTTTGTTATATAGGTTTGTTTAGGAAACCCCAGTCCTGTCCTGTCCAGTCCAGTCAACTAAGGTCCTATACCTTAATGGAATACACGTGTATGTCTGACACGAAGGAAACATAAGGGAAGTAGTAAATTCTACTATTTCACAGCCCATTAAAACTAAGATAACTTGTTTACAATAAATAGATAATAGTTGGCATACAAACTTATCACTACATTGCTGCGTCAACGTCATATAATAACATAACTCACAATCATATAACAAGAGTTGGGAATTTTTATCTAACGTATTTAAATTAGGTAACAAAAAAGATCTTATTCACAACACAGATAAAAAAAAAATCACCAATCGAATAGTTTTAAAACTTTGTATAATAACATGATATCCAGATGTTGACAAAAATTACATCTGGTATGGAAGAAGTATATTTCTTATACTAAAAACAAGAGATAAAAAGTGTATGCCTTATAAATTTTACCACTGTACACATAGTTTGTTTTAAATGATTTAAAATTATCAAATTGAATAAAAAATGCCATAAAATTAGAACATTGTTATACTATTGTTAAAAGAAGGCAACAAATAAATCATAATTTCTCCCGGTATGTTGAAAGTTTGGAGATATAGTTTCATTCAATAATAGTAAAATACTAATCAAATTTTTATCCTTTATATTGAATTCAAAACTTTTGATTTTTAATATTTGCCATTAAAAATGGTAGTTTTATTTAAAAAATATAAAATCAGACCAAATTTTGATTTCACAGTCGACCTATAATTCTTTTATATAATTAAATCAAATTATATACATATTCACAAACAAACGCTACCACATACTAACCATTTTAGGATATTAAAATAAAATTCAAAATCTCCAGAAAAAGATTTGGCAAGTTTTAGTTTAACTACATATTTCATTGACGATTAATAACCTAACGACATACATTTACCACATAATATATCACCATCATTATAATAAAATGATGTACACATTTTATGTTAAAAAGTTAGTTTATAGAAGAAGGAAGATTTATGTCACATTAATAATATTAAACCTGTGTATACCAAAAATAATAGGAAGTTCAATTTAGTTATACATGACAAATGCAGGAAGCATTTGCTTAAATGTTTCAATATTTTTGTTGAAACAAAAAATATTTGAAACGAAAAATACTTACTTATAGGACTCCTAATATTTACAAAATAATCCAAACAAGTAAAGTCAATTATTTATACAGATATAGCCCAATAAAATATATTTTTAGTCTACTATTAAAATATAACTTTATAATATATAACCCAATATATGTTAACACTATTTAAAATAGCCCAAAAGACAAGGGATATTTCTTTAAAATTACTGCAGTCATTTCAAATAATTAAATTTACAACTCGCACAATTTCCTTCCTGTAATAAGTACCGATTATATTATCAACACTTCCCGGATGATTTTTTATGATTAACTGTACACTATAATTAAAAGTATTCAACTAGGTTGCTTTCGTTTTAAACAATCGCATAAATTATTGATTTAATCTGTTTAACCCGAAAGATTGCGATCGTATCATACGCGCTTGATCACTGACTCTTGTCGAGAATACGCTGAAAAAAAATAATATTATAATTATTGGACATACAAACATAGTATATTGTTGTCTAAAAAATAATATGATTTTGAATATAGAGTAAAACTTCGCTACAAAATGGCAATCCTCAAAGCCTGGCGGCATAAGTCAAGGTAATTAGCTTCCTATTCTACCTCAGTTACTGTCTACATGTTATGTTTGATTATTTTGTATCAATTTATTTGCAATAAACAAAATATTTTATAAAATCCAACCGTAATTGTAATCTTAACAGTATGCCAGCTCGTGATGGCAAACAACTCTTTTAAACTATTGAAAAAACTGGACATAAGCTAAAATTGTTTCAACTTGTATTATTGTACTAGTACGAGACCAGTTTATTAGGAAGTGGAACTCATATTTACCAGGTGCTGAATACTATTGATGTTGACTCTCGACAATGAGCATAATCGACTGGTGCTGTTGGGAGTCAGTGTGAATAGCAGGCACAGAGCGAAGACATTCAATCTGATGAGATGCCCAATCCTTCTTTTGGCAATAGGTAGAACAATATGGCGTCCTCCTACAGAGAGAACACTCCGCCGAAGCCTCACGATTGCAATTTGCGCACTGAAATCATTTTAATTATTAACATTTATAACCGATATTATGTACTTACAAAAATAAATTCTTATCTAAAGTCACATTTGTATAATGTGAAACTTTTTGAAATATACGAATTAGTGAATTGTTTCTACTGTACAAGTATTGTTTAACATTGACATCCTCGCAAACAAGAATTTATTAAAAGAATGTGAAGGCCTTTGTGCAAGATGGCAAATATTAGATTTAATGGATCAAAATGTTTTCTTTTAAATATAATAAATGACAGATGATAATATCATTTAAAAGTACTGACAAAATTGGATCCTGTCTCATCTGAATTTTATATAAATATAAAATCACTTCACACCAAAAGCTTGTTTCATTTCTTGTCTCATTGATTGTCAGCTTTTAATCATGTCTTAATATTTATTCTGTTGCAACTTTTGTTAATATAATTTGCACATATCACTCCATTAAACACTTTAATCAATCTTTAAAAAGCCTAGTTTGCTCTATCGAAACATTATATATACTTAGTGCAAAAACTTTCATTGGCACTGTAAGAAACATTAACCATGCCTTACATCTGCCACCAACTCAACTTGGAACTCAACAATACCAAGTATTGCTATTTGGCAGTAGAATATGGGATGAAATGGTGGTACCTACCCTGACGGGCTTGAAGTATATTAAGCAGACTTGTCACTTTGGGAACAATTTTTTTTTTATGTATGTGGAGATAAATATTCATGTTTTTAGCTTAAGGAAACAAACATCTAACTTAAACGATCAGCTAAAATAAGCAATTTTTTATTTGTGTTATCCTAGTAAATACAGCATTGGAAATGTGGAAAAAAATATAGATACCTGAAATACCTTTTTAGACTCTGATTCATCAACATTATGCAGAGAGACTTGCTCAGCTTCCACATGTGCATCTACACTTGCAGCAAGTATAGCAGATGTGCGTTCTTGCTCGAGGCGCTCCAAGTGTCTGGTGCTTACTACTCTTACATCCTCAACACATTGTTTGAATTCACTAGATAGCCGAGTTAAATTCTGCCCAATATCTTCCAGGCGCTTTAATACTTTGTTCATGTCCGGTATAACTAAAAATTAATTTATCCATATAGAACATGTCACGTAAAAAACTAATAACTTATCATCATCTATAAGATAAAATAACATCAATATACATAAACACGATTTTTTAACAATACATTTATATTGTTTTGCATTTAATAATAAAAAATACAAAGCCGGTTCACTCACTTAGTGAACATAACACTCACACCCGAGTAAGATTCTATACCGTTGTGGTTAAAAAGTAATTGTTTAATAACAATAAATTTGAAACGCCAGAGCCAATAAATCTTATTTTATTTTAAATAATTGCTTCTAAGAAAATAAATCAAATATTGATTATGACAAATGTTGCGCAGTCTCGCAAAAACAAAACTCGCCCCAATACAGTGATTTACCGTAAATCTGCCATAAATCAGGACAAAGAGCACAACCTTTACAACAATCATGAATAATTGTGAAAAATCCGCGATGAAAAGCACGCAAACAGTAAGAGTAAACGTTCAGTGACATTTCGCTTTTCTAGACCTCTCTACACTAGCGCCTCTCGCGGCGATTCAAGTGCAATTACCCTCATCGGACATACGTAATTGTAATTCGATAGCATATTTAGCAGAGTAAATAGAATAGCAGCAGCATAAAATTCGGTAATATTAAAAACAAACAGTATTTGTTGCTTTAAATATTGATTATTTTGTTTAGTCTCATTATTTGTAATGAAATTCATAAAATTAAGATTTCACAGTGCATAACAAACGTAAACCACACTATAGCCAATATTATAAATGTAACTTAGAAATTGAATGAAAGCATAAATTATTTTTAATTTATTTATGAAGCAACAAGTTATCATTAGCAAAACTCTTATTTTTATATTTATATTATAATATAAGGAAAAAGGCCGGTGATGAATTCGCACAAGACACAATAATAATAATATCCTGGGACATTATTCACACAAGGCCATCTGATTGCAAACTAAGCAGAGCTTGTACTATGGAAACCAGAAGTTGTCTGGTTATATCAGTTGATATACTACATATATGTACTACTTTTCTTTTGTAAATACATACTTATGTAGATAATTACATCCAGGCACAGGACAAACAGACATGTTAATGCGCACAAAAATCTATCCTGGGTGGGAATCGAACCCACGACCTGCAGCGCGAAAGGCAAGTATCTGCCAACCACGCCAACCGGCTCGTCAAATCCTTTAGAATCCCTTTCTTTACTTGATAAAAATGATAGGATTCTTTTTAATGACCTAACATTTAGATGTTCATCAAAGTTTTGTATAAGTATAAAGTTATATTGAGGGTTACAATTGAGTTAAATAATCAATATTAATAAATTCTACATGTTTTATAACACTTAACTGCCTTATTCATAAACTTTATTTAACTGGTGATTAGTTAAACAATATTTTGTCTTCTTCTTTCGTATGTCAAATCAATAATGACAGAAAGAGACAAATCAGTGTTTAGCTAAACAGTAACTAAGCAACGTTTATAAATAAGGTCGTAAAATGGTACAATTATTAACACTTACAGTTATTTAAAATTAAAGGGCATAAGTAAAGTAACATTATGTTGTAAAGCAAACTGTATTCGCATGGCATAGCATATAACATTGATACGCAAAGTAGTCAATCAACCTTGGTTGTATGTTTTGTGAAGAAACATTTTGCAATTTTATAAAATTAAATGTGATATATTTATCTCATAAAACAGTAGTATATTCAGTTTGTGGCAGCAATGCAATTTAAACTTATAGAAGAATATAAGCTAAGCAGAAATAAAAATATTAAATAGCAAGTAAAAAGTTTTGTGACCTCTGGTTTATATGGTACATTTAATCTCAATTATTGCCCCCTTTTATATAATATAAAACATAAAAGTTTGTATGCCATATAGCCAATATGCCTTTTAAAATAGTGGTTTTCCAAAGTAAAATAGATGTATGATGTATACCACACTATACACAATGCTGTTTAATTAAAATTTCACCTCGGGGGTTTCAAATAATTCAATGACTTATAGTCAAATGTACAAATAGACAATATTAAATTTATGAACATATAATTAACAAACTAAAGTAGTTTTCTTAAAGTACCCAGCAGTAAGCAAATAAGGAAAAACAATTAAAATATTTTTTTTAAATTACTAATAGCACAAAGTACAAATAAAAACAATGCTTTGCAGCGTATACATGTGACGGAGACAGGTCAGCAATTATTTCATGCAGCAATATTATATCAATGCAATTCACTCAGTATTGTTCAAGTTATAAATTAAGCATAGCATAAAATAGAATAGAACAACAATTATTTCCATGGTATTGTGTAAAATATAAATTTCTGTATGCTACTTAATATTATAAATATGAAAGTGACTTTTTTGTTTACTCAACATTTACATCTCAACTACTCAACCAATCATCATGACATTTGCATACACATTGTCAGGATTACAGTGCACAGGCTAGTTAACACTGTCTCATGCTCATGGAGCTGCGGATGAAACTTGTAATGTATAAAGTAGATATATTACCTGGAATGGGTTCTGGATTTGGTTCTGGACTGGCTAATAGATGATAATCTGTATTTGATTCCAGCCCTTCAGCAATTGACTGCCACGCCTCTTTAGAGTGGCTGTTGCTGCTTGACTGATGTATATTGTCAACTTCAGCGTCACTAATAGTTTCCAGTTTTACTTTTGCTTTTTTATCTTCGGTTCCTACAAAATTATAATTTTTTACAAAAAATTACAAGTTAAATTCAATATTTTCATTAAAAGATAGATAAATAATCATACCATCTTGGTTATTTCTTCTTTTCCTTTTATAAGGTGTGAACAGCCTTATTGGTCCCATTGCTAAAATGAAAAATAAATAAATATAATAAAAATTTGTAAAATTCCTAAATCATTTCAGTTTTCAACGTTCTTGCATTACATATAAAATCAATTCTCTATCTAGCAAATTACCAGTTTGATCGTCGCAACAGGCTCCACAGGTGCAACTTGTTGCGTGAGGAGTTAGTATACCCTCATCAATTAATGCTTGTATACTTCTGCCTCCGAATCTTATTGATCGTTTCCAATCTTTACTTGAAGCCCGACCACATAGAGCTTCAAACTCACTAGGTGTATACCATTCCATACCATATCTAATACATCTGCCTCGACCTCCAGAACCTAATCTCTGCTTGTGAAGTTCTGCTGAAGTATTTTTACATCTTACAGGAAGAACTGGCATATTTGCCGTATCGACCCATGATCGACTACCAGACGACCTATTTGAGGCGGAATTGGATGTTGTTTCATGATCTTTTTGATCACGTACAGGTGGTGGTGACGGAGTATTCTGAATAACAATATGGGTCGGTTTTATGTCTTCAGGTACGGATCCACCTGATATGAAACCATTATCCACGCATATCATAGGCTTAAAATGCTGCAGCTGGTCGGATGTGATAACGTTAAAGGTAGTGCCTGTAATAAGAGTACCGACTGGTAAAGATACGGGTACTGTCACAACTCCATTGGTATCACTCGAACGTCGAACGGTTTTTATTCCTGCAGACAAAACAGAACTGCCTTCAGAACATTCGGCATTGCGCTCGGCTGCTGTCGACAAGGGATCGGCGTCGTTTACTTCGGTAATGTCCGGCATAACGACGTTGTCCGAACTTCTATTCTCCGCCATCGCTTTTTTCCGCCCACCCCTGAAAGCCCCGTCGCGTAGTGACCGAATTTTGGAACAATCACATCAATATTTATCCAATAAATATTAATAATGGGTGTTGAAAATTATCTTCATTCTACTTCGTTCCGCCATGATAAGAATGACGCGGAGATGATGGCGGCCTATTTAAAAATTAATACTTTTTAGGAAATCAATTTCTATATTTTTGACAACTGATCTTAACGGTAATTGTGATTAGAGATTTTTTTAGAGTATTATTAACACTCTAACATGATTCTAACGATATTAGATAAAAACATCATTAGACTTGGTAATAATTTTTTTTCACAATTTTCCCATTTGGGTTACCCTACACAGTATGTAAGTACCTACATTTGGTTAATTTAATTCAGCAAAATTTATACAATTTCAAATTATTAGAAATAAAATCAGTTAAAAATATGCAGATCATTTTAATTTCGTTGAATTGAAATTTATGAATTTAAATATGACAGTTTTTAATCTTTCTTAAATATCTACAAAATCTTTTTGGAAATCTTTTTTTTTATTAAGCCATATAAAAATATACAAAGTTATAATAAAGCAACAAGAAATCAAATGTAATTGTTATTGTTACAATTACATTATTAATTAACAAACAGTTTTGCTAAAAGAAACCATAGATATTTTAAAAAAAAGCTGCATAGTGTTGATGATTTTCATCAAGATTATAATTTTGTCTTAACTGAACAAAGCTTTCCGTATAATATTGAAAATAAAATTAATTAATAACAATGAGTAATTTAATTCTACCCATAAATTAGACAAAAAATGGCTTTTCTCAAAACTATCATTGTCTTGATCATAGGTTCTGTTTTGCAGTAAGTTAAGTAGGTCCATTTTAACGTGTGTACTTGTCTCAATTTATTGATTTTTACTTCTGTTACGCAATATTATACGACCAAATCCAAAATAGCAGTCAGGCAACACTCACGCTAGGCATATAACGTGACATTCACTTTTGCCTCTCATTATCACTCTCAGTGCTTCCGCTGTTGTCTAAATTGTCTTTCAAACACTACTCAGATTAAAGGAGGGAAATATTAAAATATATGTATTTTATTTTTAATTGCAGAAATTACTGTATCAGTTCATTTGTTAGTGTTATTATATACCAAAGCCTGATTTATGCTTTTATTTAACTTTTAGTGTTTTTGTTGCATTGTTATATTAAAGATTTAAATAATGGAAGAAATGCGATCTAAGCATAAGTCCATACAAAATACAGCTCATCATATTGCTTTAGAATGTATTCATCCACAGGTTTGTTTATTTTAAAATTTAATTCAATTAACTGTTTACAAAATGTTTATGTTCATTGTATACATAATATAATCACATCAAAGTCTTGGTGCTATAAATACCGATTTCAAAGTATGTAGAAACAAAAGTAAAATCAGTTTATTATTTGAATATATAAGTATATACATATTTATTACAGACAGAATGTCAATCACAGTGCAATTTGTTTATCTATGTCTGTACCATTGGATTGCATAGTCAGCACATGGCTCACCTTACCATGTTCACCCATATCCCTCTCCCGTACGCCTACAACATGCTTTCCAAGCTCAACAAAGTCCTCAAATGTTTTACCCCAAAGGACTCAAGACTCATATTGTGAGTATCAAACTATGCTTATATTTTACTTTAAGGTATCTAAATAATATTTCAGGATGTCGCATTGTATGGATGATGTTCAAATGATATACAATTCATTTATCGTTGAAAATAATATTGATGTACTCACTTATTTATTCAAAAGAAGCATTACTCTTCTATGTATAATCTTTTTACTTATAAATTTAATTATATTTTATAGGATTCAAGAGCCTTTGCAACACCAAGTGAAAGTCCTATCTTGGGGAGAGCTCTCTGCCTCACACCTCGAGGAAGTCCTTTGCCTGGTCGAGTTTCTCATCTTAATGAAAAATTCCAAGACTCTCTCACCCTGAATTCTGATACAGATGCTTTAGTTGCTAAAATAAGTGCAATGTTTCCAACAGTTAGTGAAACACACATAAAGATTTTATTGAAAAAGTAAGTACATCAATTATATTTTATAATTTATCCCATAAACTGGAATACTAGTACAGAGGAACATATAATTGTAACATAACATTTTCAATAGAAGTTAAAATAACATCATCATGTATGAAAGAAATTTAAGAGTTGCAAAATTTTAAAATAATTCTAAATAAACAAGTTTTATGACTTAATACTTTTTAGATATTACAATCGCGAGGCAGTGGTGATCAGTGCTTTACAAGTTGAGAAGCACCCAATAACCACACCTGGACCGCTGACGATGTCACCTTCTGCAGCACGATTACAAAAGGGAGCTATCGGCGTTTATTCAGCCTTGCAATTGGCGAAAGGAGTTTCAGGATCTATGCATAGTTCCAATCACTTAACACCAATGACAGGAACGCCTCACGGTAAGATGTGGCTTAATTATCGATAAAGTCATTCTAAAATGTCCATTTATTCTTAAATAGCTTTCAAGTAACTTCTTTAAGGTTCGCCATTGCTATTACGACCGGCTTCAGGTGCTTCAAGTTATTATGTTACTGTTAAATCAATGGACGGTCAAGTTCAGTCAGCACCAAGACATCAGTCTCCGAAAATGAAACTGAAGTAAGTGTGAAATAAAAAAAATAGATTAGTTTTCATTTTCTATATTTTTTTTTCTTCGCACTTGTAGGTATTTGAAAAGTATCTTTCCTAAAGCTGAAGAAACACTTATCCTGGACGTTTTAGCGAATAAAGATAACAATGTGCAAAAGGCAAGCGAGGAACTTATTACTATGGGATTTACAAAGAAGGAGACTATAATTAATCAACAAAAGAAGAAAGAGAAGGAGACACCACCTCCTCCAAAAAAAGTAGTCATTATGAAAACCTTGGAAGAGAAGAATGAATGTAAGAATATATTGATTTACTATTTAAATTATCTTTACTAATATTATAAATGCAAAATTAACTCTGTCTGTCAGTTGTTTACGTTTACCCGGCTAACTCTTTGAACCGATTTTGATGAAATTTAGTAAGGAGTAAGGTTGGACCTTCATGCTTTTAAATTAACCCTCGACTGTAAAATAGAGAATGCAGGTGATGAAATAACATAAAATACGAGAACGAATGTAAACACTAATATCTAAGCTATTTGTAACAAACAACAAACAATCTCTACAGGGTTTTTAGAAATTAGCGTTCTAGCCCAGTACCTGTTGAAGGCGGTACGAGTTTGCTAAATCAAATTTTACACATTTTCGAGAACATTCAGACATGTACGTTTTCTCACAATATTTAAATTACCAATCAATACTGACTACATAACTTTGAAAAGTCGCAAGTCCATGACTCATGCTCCCCACTAGACTATCGCAGCTTCAATTTTAAAATGTATATTGATAGTTAAAATATTAATAATTATTGTTATATTAGTAATAATTGTGCAGGATTAATGATGATGACTTTATTTTTTAAAGAATTTCAGACACAAACCGATTTTCATGCCAGAGAAGTTTCAGGTTTAGCTGGTTATCTATAACTGATATGTCAACATCATTATAGATAAGAATTTTTAATCTATGTAATAATTATAATTGTATTCAAATAATGATTACAGTGAAACAAAAACTCCAGAAGAGATATGACAAAGTAGCAGAAAGAGTTGTATCCATAGCGCTAGAAAGTGTTGACTTCAATGAAGAGCGGGCCGAGCAGATATTAAATGCCGTTGTTCAAGAGGAAGACACACCTAAGTTGCTAAGACCTGTTGAATTTAAAGATATGAGGCGACCTGATAATGTGGATCTGAAAAAAGGGTGAGTTTATGTATTGTCTTGTAATATGTTACTGATGCAGTTATATATAAGCGAAATAGGTACCGAGATCTCCTAAACTATCCGCTCGATTAACTTGAAATTTGTCACAGTTACTACACCGACGTAGATACTCACTAAAAACGGATTTGACGCAAATCCGGTCCAAAATACATTTCTTTTCCTCCTACTTCTTGTCTACCCGTGCGAAACGGGACGTTCGAAACAAAATACTAAATATAAAACTAAGATTAAACTAAAGTTGATATTGGGATACATTTTACAGTTACAATATTTATTGTTCGTATAGCTACATAAGTGCAATCGGAATATTTATAAAATATCAACATTAATTTTATTCCCAAAAAGGTTTTTCCAACCAACAATGCATGGGATTATTTCGGCAAAATATGAAGTGGTTTTGATTTCCATCACATCGACGTCTACATAACACTTGAACATCCACTATAATTTATATTGAAGTTGATATTTGTACTTTTAAAGTTCTTATATAATTATACAAATTTCGTGACAATATTTCAATATTACATTATCATATAAAACATAATTGAATAGCAAAAATATTCACCTTATTAGATATTCAAAATCAATAACAACTTGAATGATGTCCGTTTATGTTAAAAAGTTGTTTTTTTTTTTTAAATATTAAAACGATATTGAAATAATAAATTATTATGAATCAATAACTACGCTTTTCCAAAAAAAATAAAATTATAAATTGAGTGATTATTTTTGTATGTGTGTGTATTTTATATTAACCTTAAACGCATAGCCTGCATCTTAAATCTCCCCTCTGCTTTTTAGCTTCTCATGTTATAAGAGCAGCATAATTATTTTAAAGTAACGTGTAATATTTTATAACTTTAAATTTAGTCGTGTGTTGTTATAGAAATATTTGTGCAGCTCTTCTATTATTCTGTTATACGGTGCGATTGGTTGTTAAGTTACTATTTATTACATAGTAAATTTATTATATAAACTGAAAGTCAGAGCTACGTTCCCCTATCGTTTAGTCAATCACGGGTACTTGTTAAGATGACCAAACCAACTACTATTAAAAATAAGTTTCTTTTTGAGTGAAACGATTAACTAAAGAGCAACAAAGTACCTTTGTTTTTATCTCGCTAATAAAACGCATTTACGCGTTTCGTGAAGTGAGTGGTATATGAGATTCGCCGGCGTCTGAAACTCCAGTGCATCGGAATACCCACTATAAAACCATTGGTACCCTCGTCGTCTCTTATTTTGCGTCACGGGGTCGCTTGTGCATAATACCGTGAACAACCTTACCATGCAGTGTGGTGCGTCAGGACCAGTTGCGCACCACACTCGGGGCAGGAGGATGATACCTCTCGCCTCGGTATCCCATGCAGGTACTTACTGAAACAGCAATGTCCGGTAAGCACCTGCTTCAGCCTACGTCAATAAACGCTCATAGTAATCACCCACTTTTTTTTGGTGAATTTTAGTGTAGCTTCTGAGCCCTTCTATTGATCGAGGATCTTCTAAAAACGCTGATACAATTGACTCGTTTATAAATCGTAAACACTAAATTCCATGTTTTTAAATGAAAAAATGATGAACTTCCATACATACATTCATTTAATCAATGACAAATAAGGTATTGATTATGACCAACGTTATAAGGAAATTCTGTGGGAAAAGAAATTGCATTCTAGACCTGGTATACAGACTGGGCGTTGTCACTCCAGTCACTCTATCAGTCAGTCAGTGTTAGTATGCAGATCGAAAAAGGTTAATTACGGATTACCCCAAAAATTACCCACTATTACATAGACAATATACAGCTTAGCAGCAATATTAACTTCAGCCTATGGCGGCAGATTTTTGGGGCGGCAAATTTGGTGACAATTTTATTTCGTTATTATAGGCCGCAAATTAATTTAATCCCGTCCAGGAGAGGTCGGGGGCGTAGTGACTTTCACAGACAATAAATGAAGCTATTATTAACAATTATAATTTACTGACACTCATGACCAATCTCATCCCCCAACATCACTCATACTCACCCGACCATTCCGCGTCAGCGCGTGCATCAGCCCGGTGGAGCCGACGAGACCGACCGCCGCGCCCGTCGTGCGCCGTCTCAAGACGTGGACCGAGCATCTAAAGTACGTGCGTGCATGGGTAGACTCGACACAAATTTGTCTGTGCTTGTTTATAAAACGAAGATAATATTTTGTAATATATCTGTTGTGTTCGTGTTGTGCTCGTGTGTAAAACGTATTGAAGTACCTTATATCAAACGGAACGGGGTGTTTTATTATCGTAGAAATTACTTTTTTTTGTAATATTTTATACCCGCCTGTTTTTATGTATAGTTTATACTGAGTTATTTCTTTTTCTGAATAGGCAATAGATATTTTAACAATCGGTAAGTTAGTTAAATGCTCTTAAATTTAAAAAATATTTTGACAGATTTTGTCCAAGAAATAAGTGAAATGTATTTGATTGAATTTGGCAGAGTGGTATGTTTTTCTGGGAGAGAATATTTACATTCTAGTGACTTAAATGTGCTTCCACGTAAAAAAAATATATTCCTACACACAACACGTCGTAGTGAATAAGTGCGGCTGTTTGACACATAAGTTCATAGACATAGATAAGCCTCGTAAAAATATCCAACATCTGGGTCTTTGCATCGTAATGTTTGCATGGAATATGTGTTTGAATATTTACACGTTTAATACTTTTGGTAAATCCATAGCTAGTACGAGTAGCTCAACAAGGTCTGTGGTAACGTAAGATACAGAATATTGTTACATTTTTACTTGGTGGTAGAGCTTTGTGAAAGCTCGTCTGGGTAGGTACCACCCACTCATTAGATATTCTACCGCAAAACAGCAATACTTGGTATCGTTGTGTTCCGGTTTGAAGAGTGAGTGAGCCAGTAAAATTACAGGCACAAGGGACATAACATCATAGTTCCCAAGGTTGGTGACGCATTGGCGTTGTAAGCGATGGTTAACATCTCTTACAATGCCAATGTCTATGGGCGTTGGTGACCACTTACCATTAGGTGGCCCTGCTATTTAAAAAAAAAGACTATATTTAAAAATCTATTTAAAGTTTAAAATTGTGAATGTTGTAGAAGATTGTAACGACATATATTTTTGTTTCGGTGTGTTATTTGTGTGTGATTATAAAGTTTCATTCTGAACTCTTTTCCATTTAGAAAGTATTCTAGCTCGAAGATATAAATATAATACGATGAGTTAAATATATACACTTAATAAAAAAAAAGTGAACATCTGTAACAAAGGTACAGTATGAGAACTTTCTATGGAATCGGGTAGAGAAATTTGCATGATTACTTAAAGTATTTTTGATGGAATCGCTTTGAAATGTATGACTTGATTGACTTAAGTTTTATATTTATTAGTGCATCATCATTGCAGTTACTACGTTTTACAGCAAAACGTGAATTGCATTCAGGAAATAAGTCTTCGTATATACAATTTGGTAAAACAAGCCATCGATGTTATCTATAGGACTAGTGTCTGATGATTGCAGCGTTTGCACATTTTTGGCAAAGTAGGAGTACTCTGGGGCCGTGATCAGCCATTGTCAACCTTTTTTATATGTCCGAATCAACTTTTTATTTTATAGGGATATAATAATTTGTATTAAACTTGCTGTAAATGATCTATTTCTGGATATAATCCTTCTGTTATATTATCTTAGTCGAAGCCCACAACTTACCTCTTATTTTAGGTGATTCTGTGAAAATCAAATACATTAAAAATTGTTCTTAATCGTATTATGGTCGTCAGCCACATAAGTGTGCAACGAAGAGGCGGTTGAGCACGGCTGTTATAGTATAAGACATTGACCCTGACCTTTCAAAAATAGAATTCGAGTTGGTGGAAAAATTTCGACTAAGCGAAGACAAAATGCCGAAAAGATTTGTCTTCATAAAGAGTGACGCACACGATACTTATCTATACCATAGTAAAATATTGTGTCGATTGCACATAAACAAGGTCAAAATATTACAAAATTTTTGAATTTTTTGTTATAAGCTTCGAAGATGTGACCGCTAGTCGAAGTTTTAATATAGCGAATATATAATTAAAATTGTTAACTCAGTTGTCGACTTGTTGTCAACTGAATAAGTTTGTTAACTTTCATTAATTTTGTATATGTCGGGACGTACATGAATGTCTGTTTTAAGAATTTATACAAGCTTTTATCACAATCTGTAAATCCGATGCCTATGTATCACACCTTTCTTCGTATGTGATAGTACTAACCGCACAAGATACGTTAACGTGCAACCAATAGTAAAGAAAAGTAGAAAATGATGTATTTGAATCTTATGTTAATTAAGTAACTATATATTTTCACACGAAATTATTTATTAATAATGTATTTACACATTATGTACGATAGAAATTAGTCTCCTTAGATCCGTCTTGCCTTATTATTAGAGTGTAGAAAATATAAACATATATCACTAGGAATGGTCAGTCACCGCATTCATTATCATTGTTTTTATTAGCAGTGTTAATATAATTTATTTCCTACAATTCCATTATAGAATATATTAATTAGCAAAAATATAATGTAAATTTATTTGTCTTTATGAATGTTGATGTACTTATAGATTTTTTTTTAGGTTAGTTCATGAATAGGTAATTCTTGATGCTTTAATGAAGTACAAATAATCCTTCTAAATGTTACAGGCCTATTTTGAAGTCGAGCAATAATGTCGAGTCAAAACATAAGTCACAATATAAAGTAGAGACCAGCGGCCCTAATGCATCACTCCGGCAAGGTCCAAAAGACAGCCTGCTACTGTAAGTATTTGTCATTATAATTATTATATCACGCGTATATGTTATACAGTGTATAATATCTCACTCACTTTCCGTGCAGTGACGGAGTAAGAATACATTTCACTGCCCCGCTAACGGTCGTACAGCGGTGCCCACCCCCATTATGCCTACGCTGTTTGAGGTCGAGTTCTCTAACATCCGTGGACTCCACGCTAACCTCAATGCTGTCCACCACCATCTCGAGACAGCACGGCCAGGAATTTTGTTTCTCACGGAGACACAAATACTCCGTCCTGTCGATACCAGCTACCTTAATTATCCCGGCAACATGCTTCAAATTGAAAAATCCTTCAAAGCGAAAGCCGGAGTATGCTTGTTCGCCAGGACGGATGTTTATTGTCACCGACTGCGTTGCGCGGAGGACCCATCCTTCTCCATGTTGGTGGTACATGTGGACCTGCTTCGTCGGAGTAGAGTAAGTGTGCCTCTACAGATCCCACAATGGGGACTTGGAGACAAGCCGACTATTTGACCATTTTAGTCTGGTAGCAAATGCTGCGCAAGAGCAGCTTACTTACGTGGAACTGGTGTTTTTGGGGGACTTTAATGCTCACCATGAATCATGGTTGACCTCTCCCAAAACTGACCATGCTGGAAGTACTGCTCATAGTTTCCCTCTCACGTATGACGTGACCCAGCTGATTGATCAGCCCACCAGGATCCCAGACATTGACGGGCAAGCGCCTTTTTTACTTCTGCTGACTACTCACCCGGTGGACTATCAGGTTGAGGTTCAGGCTCCTCTTGGTTCTTCGGATTACTGCCTGATTTATATCAAAGTGCCACAGGCCAAGCTGCCGCCACCAGCGGTATGTAAACGTCGCGTCTGGCACTATAAGTCAGCAGATTGGTACGCTATGCGCGATTACTATGCGTCAGTCCCTTGGAAGAAACATTGCTTCAGTGAAAATGACCCAACAGCCAGCGCTGCTGTTGCTGTTGAGATCCTGTTGGGGATGGGATACTACATTCGTTACTCGGATCTCATCAGTAAGAGTACGCGTAACCCGTGGTTCACTCGCGAATGTACCGATGCTGTGTCATCTAAGCAGGCGGCATATCGCGTGTGGATCAATGGCTGCGATAGGAGAGTTCCTAACATTGACTTATTGAAAGCAACCTTCAACAAATAGTCCTGTAAGAAGGCATACACAAGAGCGGATACACAGCGCATTGTGCAGATTGGCCATGACCTTGTTTCGCATCCAGGCTCCCGTAGCTTCTGGCGTCTAACCAAATCCGTGCAAAACAATTTCTGCGTAGTCAATGATTATAGTGCGTTGCCACCAACAATACCTTCGCGTGGCCACACGATGCCTGACATCAAAATCAGGCAGCAATCACTTGATCTACGGAATGCTAGCGGTCCGATGGAATACCAGTCATAGTGCTGAAGAAGTGTGCAACAGAGCTGTCTCCAGCGTTAACGCGCCATAAATTCCACATAATAATCCAGCCAGTCTGTCTTTTCTACAGGATGTATGCCGCAGGCTTGGAAAAAGCTAATGTGCAAGCGGTTCCTAAAAAAACCAATAGCTATCACTTCAGTACTTTGTCAGGTGATGGAATGGATCTTAAACAGCCAACTGATTCATTACCAAGAAGATCACTTATTCTTATTTATGATCGTTAGTACGGATTTCGACCAAAAAGGTCCACAGGTGAACTTCTAGCGTACATAACACACCTCTGGAAGCTATCGACAAGCATGGGGAATCGTTGGCTGGATCGGATCGGATGTATATATATCGCTCAATTGATAGGTTGTTAGTTTTATCATAATATTATTTAATATTTGAGTGTCAGTAACATGGTCCGACTTTGGTAACATAGACTATATATATGTAAGTATCGCGTATATCATATATGACACGAACAATTATTAAAACAACCCATAAAAAGAAATCGTTTTATGAAGTGCACGTTTTCTAAACGGGAATTGCTACAAGCTATGTTGTTTATGAGATTAGCGCGAACATTACAGATAACAGATATTTAAGTAAGATATATTGTACATTTTTCATATAATTTGAAAGTTAAATGGGTGATTTATCGTAATTGGTTTGTTTTTAATTTGAAACTAATGTAATTTATCGCTTACAGCACTTGATACAACAATACATAAAATTGGAGAGTAACAGAAATGTGAGAAAGAGTTTTCGTGATTCAATTTTTTTTATCAGACTCATAAAAACATTATGAATTTTACAATACTCCTTGTATTATATATTTTAACTAAGATGACCAGAGAGGCATACATTATTTGTAGTTATCTTAAATGTGTTTTCAAAATCCTACAACAAATTATTGTTATTTACTCTTATTTATTATCGTTCGTTTTTTTCTTACATATCTAATGTGATTTCTTAAAATAGGGAAGACTATATGACATGGAATGGGCCAAATCCGGAATTTCGTTGCGGTCCGATCGTTAAACCAGATGGACCAGAACAGAAGGAGAAAACGTCTTCACAAGCACGCGGCTCACTAGGTCTCGCCAAAGGGCCGGCAGGCTTAGCTAAAGGATCGATATATCAAAAAGTGAACAAGAAATCAGCTAAAATGTGAGTAAGATTTATATAATTTCTCTATATTTGTTAGGTTTACGAGTGAAAATTGAACCTGCTATTACATAATGTACAGTAAAAATACTATCAATTTAATATTCGTTATTATAACGCCCGAAAAAATAATCGTCATCACAATCCAACAAGATTGGAAATTTGTTCATTAGAGTATGATGATATTTTTATACGTATAAATTCTTAAATATGTTAAACTAGTGCAAGGAGTCGACAGTACACGGTCAGGGAGCTGGTGAGCAAGGTCTATGATCGCTTCACGTTACAGAGCTTAAAATGTTTTTCAAATAGCATAGCTTCAGGAATTTATATTACTTGTTAGTAATATGAGAGATTAGGGATCGTGTTGGTCACCAATTCACAATGTAGCGCTGCGTTTTTAATTGACAGCGCTTCAAAAATGTAAAATAAAGTTTTCCACTTGCTCATTCCTTTACGACGGATGTCCAGATTTCTTATAAATATAAAATTAATGACGAGACAGACATCTAAGTCTATCTAGAGGCAAACCAATTTCAAATTTTTAACTTTAGAACAACTAAAGCCATCGATAGCCAATATCCAAAGACAAAAAAATACTACTACTTCAAATGATAATTGATAATGGGACTGCTCTGAGCAATTGCGTAGATTAGTCCCGGCCGCTGAATTTCACCACCGGTCATCGCGTCAGAATTCTTACCACCTTTATGTCATTTCCTGCGTCGCACAACAGGCGTCCTTGGGCGGTGGTAGTCAAACAACAATGCAGCTCTAGAGGGTTCATTTTAAAGATCCTGTTAAACGCAACAGTGACAAATGTTAAATAGAAGTGCTCGCCAGCTATCCAACCGAACCCATCTTGCTACCGGTATAAGGTTATTTTACGGCTAATATTTGTAATATAATATACCGACATTACTGCCATTTTAAAATACGATTAAATAATAATTAAAAACTGATGTCGTTCTATAAAATGTTTATATATTTAAACAATAATAGTATATTATTTAAATAAAAGCTTTTTTTTTTCCAGAGTCGTGTAAAGTATCGGTGAATAAGTCGGAACGAATCATCTTGCCGCCAATATTGAATTTAGTAAGAATATATTTTCTTAAATTGATATTAGTACCTACCGTTACTCAAAGTACAAGGATCTCAGAAAGTAAGACGTTTTAACCCTTATACAGTTATCTTTTTTGCTAATCCTAGATATTGTAATAAATGTGCAGTATTAGTTTTACAAGCAATGTATTTATTCAAACAATGAATGTTTCATGTTATTTCCAAGTAATTTATTGAAGTTATACTAGTATATGTATTAAACATACACCATAAAGTGATTTCGTTATACTTTAAGTATTTGTGACAGGCTTTTAAGTAAATTTTATTTATTAATAGTATTTTTCGTTACTTAAATTAAGTAGTATGTAAGATACAATAAGTTCATAGGTACGCCTTTGTAATTGATTTTTTGATATTAAGTGATTTTGATGTTAAGTTAAAATTAAAGTGAAGGTCCGGTTTTTGACTACAAAGTACAAATAAGCGCTCTGCGCCTGTATCTTTGGTAATGAATGTTTATATCAAGCCGCATTTTTGCGTCCGTCCAAGAATCCGTTGGAGGGTAACATGAGCATTCCCTTGTAATGTTACAGCAACAACCGTAATAACGTCAATGCGATCACTCTATAACACGAATATTAGAGTACATAGATTACGTTAAAAGTTAAGTTTTTTGTGCGACAGAGACAGAGATAACATTCCACCATGCCGAAATAAGTCGATTATCTCTTTTCAAAGGTCGATGTGCAATATTTACTGTCGGGCACCATTTTTAATGTAACAATTTTACTCGATTGATTTTCAATTAGTTTGATACAAATTATGTTATATGTTATTAATGTTAGCCAATGTTCCATATCAAATTCTTTGTTAAATGGGCGTGTAATGTAATGCTTCCTCCACCCTCGGGTCAGTACCGTGATATTGATGTAATGCCTGAATGTCCATTACAAGCGAATGCTCTTGAGTAGAGACCGGATTATATGCAACATAAAATGCTTGTTATATGCATGCAAATATGCATGAAAAATACTTGAAAAATGCACGAAAAGTGGCAGAATATGCGAAATTAAATGATAAATTTTAGAAACCCAAAAAAAAAAGAAGAAAAGTAAGTTTTTTTTTTACAAAATCAGCGTACTATTAATAACTTATCCATGGATAGGCGATCATAGGTAACATTACACATTACAGTAACATTACATGACATTAAAATCATTTAATATTTTTGTTACCATAAACAATCAAGTATTATTCCAAATGTTCAGTGGTCAGATTGTGGTTGCCATCATTTAGAATATTTTTGTAAGTGGATAATTTGAACTTGGGTGCTATGATAGCAGTTATAGTTTCTGGTAAAAGTTCTGCCGTCGCATTAATGAAGCTATCAATTTGACACAAACGTTCAAAACGTTTTTTTTAAATTTTTTGTTTTACGAGGAGGAAATGCATTTACGCATGCCGCCTGGTCGGGGGACCGGGACGGGTATGTGGGACTCTCGGAGCAGAAGGCCCCGTCCTACCCACTAAAACCTCCTCGGATTTCTGCCTCGCCGCAAGGCGGCAGTCGCTCGAAAGGCGACCCGCCTCAAAGGCGCGCCAGGATGTTATGGCGCGCCTTCCTACTCCGTCTCCGTCTGTGCTGTGACGGACTCCCCCGAGTCCGCCACTGGAAGCCGGGCGTCAGGGGCCGACGCCCCGCAGTGGATCAGATAACTCCGCCAACTATTCTCAAGGCCAAGTCATTGCGGCAACGTGCGACCTGCGAACGTACGTCGCCGCCGACCAAGCCGCCTTCGGCGCAGTGGGAGGGAGTTGGTGTCGTCCTCCCGCTGCCGTTCTGCCGCCTCTTTCTGCGACATAACAGTGTCGCTGAGGACACAAAACGTCGCCCTCTTTGCTGTCGGCCAACGTAGGTTCTTTGCTGTCGGCCATTTTTCTGGCAATGGCGGGAAGCGACAGATCTCCTCCGAATGCCGTGGACAGAGCTGCGCGAGGCTCCGCCCAAGCTAGGCACTCTGCGCGCGTGTGCTCGGGCGTGTCCCCGGCTCCATCGCCACAGTGGTGGCATACCATCGACGGCTCTGTCCCGACTACCTCGCACAAGTATTTGGCGAAGCAGCCGTGACCGGTCAAGAGCTGCGTCAGGTGGTACGTGAGTAGGCCGTGCTTGTGCTCGACCCACTCCTTCAATACTGGCCGAATGGCCGCGACTAGCTCAGTCCGAGTCTAGCTCCGTAGAGCGCCATCGAGCGCACCACGCCGGTGTACAGGGGCCTGCAGGGGGCACCTGGCCCTCCGATGTTTGGCTTCATCGTCGACCCGATGGTGATGGAAGTTCCGCCGACTACGACTGCCATCCCCTGAGGTGGGGCGTTCCGAGGCCCATGAAAGACTAGGGCCTCGGATTTGTGTAAGGCCACCTCGAGGCCCAGGGCGCGGATGCGGTGGACCGCATGTGACACACCCGCCGTGGCTAGGTAGGCCGCCTCCCGATGAGAGCTGCCGCGGGCCGACACGAGGGTGTCGTCAGCGTAGCAGGTGACGCTGAGTGGCCCCGCGAAGCACCTAATTGTAACCGATGTTCCACAGTAACGGCCCCAATACCGAGCCCTGTGGAACACTGCACGTCATTGCCCACCTGCCCAAACCATCCTTCGTCGGGTACACAACCGTTCGGCCCGAGAAGTAGTCGGCGATGGCTCGACGCAGGTATGCCGGCACACTGTGGAATTTGAGGCCCTCCATTACCACCACCCAGGGCAGGGTGTTAAAGGCGTTGGAGATATCCAGCGACACTGCCATCAACACCCCACCCCGAGAAACCTCGTCCTCTGCGAGCTGCCTCACCTTGGCGACTGCGTCCAGCGTCGAGCGGCCGGGGCGAAAACCGAATTGCCACTCGCTAAGGCCCGGTTCCATGCTGCCTAGTGCTATGACTAGATGGGCTGCAAGCACACGCTCAAAGAGCTTGCTCGTCTCGTCGAGCAGCACAATTGGGCGGTAGGCCGACGGCTGATCGGGCGCTCGTCCCTCCTTGCGGATGAGAACGAGCCTTCCCGTTTTCCACAGATCGGGGAACCTGCCTTGAGCCAGGCACGCGGAGAATAGGTGCCGGGCGCTCTCGCCGATCTCGCCCAGGGCAAGTGCCAGGGCGCGCCCCGGAATACCGTCAGGCATTCAGGACAGCCGCACACAACTCCGCCTCGGTAACCGGGAACGCCTGATCCACCATCGCTCGGTCTGTGTCAGTGGGTATCATAGCCGGTGGGACGAACGCAACTCGCTCGGGGAAGGGCTCTTGCGTAATCCGCTCCAAGAGCTGCGGCTGGAGACTGCTGGTGAGCGGGGGTCCAGGGTTGAAGCTTCTGCCTCACAACCCGGTACGGTCTCCCCCACGGACCCCCTCGAGAGTAGCCAGCCACTCTTCCCACGCCGCCTCTTTGGCCTTGGCTATGGCCTTTTGCAGAGTGTGACAGGCTGCCCTATAGGCGGCGTAGAGGACGTCCTCCAATGCGTAGTCGCGGACTCGCCTCCTCCTACACCGAGTGTATTGGCGACGGGCCGCAACGCAGGCCACCAGGCCAGGTGCGGAACAGGGCGGCGCCGAGTTGGTCAGCCTCTCGGTCGACCTGGACAACCGAGTCGGAACCGGCGCCCCAGGCCTCCACGATGGCTGCCTCTTTTGCCAACTGGCTATCGAGACGGCCAAGACTCCACCGCGGACCTTCTGACTGCTCAACAGCGGGCTGGACGACGGGAACCGCGGAGACATCAAATCGGATACTATCGGATCACCGATATGGTGATCCGATAGTGTCTCCACACCCGTCTCCACCCTCCAGTCTCGAACACGGCGGGCCAGGGTGTTGGACGCGAACGTGATGTCCACGATCGATTCGCTCTGTAGCCGCACGCACGTGCTCTCCGACCCACTGTTGATCACCGCGAGACCAGTGGCAGCTGCCCACTCCTCCAAAGCCTTGCCTCTGGCATCCGTCGCAGGGGAACCCCAAGCCGTAGATTTGGCATTGAAGTCCCCCGCGACTAACACCGGGGTGGGCGATATCTGCCCAATCAGAGCCCCAACCTCCACTAGCATTTAGGCGTAGACACCGACGATTGCGATACCGCCAACGACGGCTAGCATGCATCTTCTACCCTTGGCCACACCCTCAATAGCCGGGGAGCCAGCCACAGCGGGGGCGACAATAGCCACCACTTTCTAATGGTCGGAGACCCAGTCGTCCCGGGAGGGAACGAAGTAGGGCTCCGATACCACTGCTACGTCTATTTGCCACTCTGCCATGCTTTGGACTAGGAGGTCCTGAGCCCTGGCAGAGTGGTTGATATTGGCCTGGAGGCAGCGCAGAGCCATTATTGCGCGGTCTCCATAGGCTCCACCCCAAGGCTTGCAGCGCTTCCCTCCTGCGGCGCTGCACGACCTCTGCCGCCCCGGAAGCCCTTGCTTCCGATGGCATATGCTGCTGGCTGACCGGCCGCTGAGCAAACCACGCATTTCGGTTCAGCGGCGGTGCACTCCCGAGCCTTGTGGTCAGGGTGACCGCAGCGGAAACACAGACGGCTGCGGTCGACACCCCTGTTGCACTTGGCCCCCACGTGGCCTCCCTCCAGGCACCTGTAACAGCGTCGTGGCCTCGGCTCGAGCAGCATTACCCGCGCCGAGACCCACCCCACCTTTACGCGGCCATCCTTCCACAACCTTTTTTGCGGCCGCCACCGGACAGCTCAGCCAGAGGGAGCCAGAGACACTCGAGCCCCAAGCAATAGCCCCTGGCCTTATTGCTCCAATGGAGCAGCCACACTCTTCGGCCACCGCAGCCACCACCTCCTCTGGCGTGACGGAATCGTCCAGGTCCATGACCCTTAGCTCGACGCACTTGGTCAGTCTATGGACCTGGACCTCGTCCGGGTTGAGGACCTCACAGAGTTTGCATGCAAGAGGTTATCGGAGTACTGCCTGACTCCGAGGACGACGGAGGAGCATTCCTTGTTGCCGCCGCCGCTGCCGCTTCTTGGGCAGCCATATTTGGGCGTTTTGCCCGTTTACTTTTGCTCCGTTGGGCTGCCTCGACGTTCATAACCGAGGGCGGATCAGCTGTCACGGTTGCAGTTGCGGCCGGAGTCTGCGCCGCGTTGCGATCGGCGGTCAGCGGAGGTCGCAGCCGAAAACGTTCAAAACCTGGGTTATTGTTCAATATGTTTTCAAACTTTTCTTTAAGTTTATGTCACAATTCTTATTATTATTCAACAGCCCTTATATTTTGTGACTATTAAATTTGGTCGGATTCGCGATATAATCACTTATCGCATTTCGGAACGCAGGGTGAGTGCACTGCACTCGGATTTTTTTTATAAATGAGCCGATAATATGCGTCCTCTGAGAACGGCTTAAATATGCAAATGCATATAATCCGGTCCCTACTCATGAGTATATAAAGCATCATATAACTGGACTTTAGTATGGTTATTTTTATAGTTGTAGGTGTACTCGTTATACTTCAATTCACAGAACCGATATCAATATAAAATTATGCACTCGTAGATTTAGCACTGCCATTAGGATTATCGCACCGCACCGTAAAGTTAATATGGATAAATCGTGTCAATATTGACTCATTAGCTCCGAGAGTTGGCATAATGTATAAGATATTATCGTCCTCGCCTTAACCTTTTGGAATTATAAACAATATTAAGAATTTTCGTAAACAAAGTAATAATCCCTAACGTAATTAGTGTTATAGTCGTAAGTATATTCTTGTAAACAAAATTTTGCAAGTAGTCGCTAGTCCACGTTCGATTCTTCTGATAGTCGGATAATACGTGTACCTGGAGTCTATTTAATATGTGATTATATTTCATCTCGTGCTTAATGGTGAAGGAAAACATCGTGAGGAAACCTGCATGTGTTTAATTTCACTGAAATTCTGCCACATGTGTATTCCACCAACCCGTATTGGAGTAGCGTGGTGGAATAAACTCCAAACCTCCTCCTCAAAAAATGAGAAGAGGCCTTAGCCCAGCAGTGGGACATTCAGAGGCTGTTACTGTAGTCCATTTCAATTCGATTAATATATTGTGATAAATATATTTATTTCTACCTAATAGGTAAGTAAAATTTTTCATTTTGTATATTTTTTTTGGAATATTTGAATTTTCGTTATGACTGTTTTTCTTGTATTGTGTATAAATGTTATTGTTTTATTATTTTTGTAATTCGAACATTTGAAAATAGTTACAAGACAATTTTCGCAAGCTATTAGTAAACCCATTATTATAAAAATATGTGCCAACACATAATAAAAGCATTCGTAATACAACTGCATTTTTGACACTTTATTCGAATTGTTTATGTTGACTATACCATAAGAGTCCAAAGTAAAATTGTGTACAAGTAGTTTTTTTTTTTTTTTGTTCGTTGATATACGTAATTATATTGGAATGAACTATCAGTTTGGAGATTTGGACATATCGAATTCCCTCCAAATTCGTCGAATCTATATTTTGGAAATCTCCAACTAGTTTAAAAAAATCGCATTTATTTTTATATTTAATATACGGCACTATTGAATGATATTACTTATTAATAAGTTATATAATTAAATATAATTCTGTAAAATACCAGATTCTTCAGAATATGTTGATGGACAGTGCGTGGGTATAAAAATCTCATATCGTCGTTAAATTATTATCAAAGTAAACATAAATATATTTATAATATATAAAAATTTCACGCCGCATACAACCGCAATACTTATTTATTACAATGCACGATTGCATTTTTAAATAAAGTTTTTTTTTTACGGATGTGTTTATTTATTCTTGACCCTCTTGTAAATTTGTCTACTTGTGGTTAAATTAGTATACAGTACATTCTCTGCCTGTTTAAAACGTGAACGTAACTAATAGAGATAATAGAGTTAATTTTGTATTTGTAATAGAAGTATAGATATTTTTTTAACTGGTCACACTGACTGTAAACTGTACTGAATTATTTTTACTGTGTTATGTTTTATTTCATCTTTATAATATGTAAATCATTTGCTGAATTCATCATTTCGTGCTTTAAGAATCTGGTATTTCGAAGCTATAGTTTCTTAGTCTAAAGCTAGATACGTTGCAACTAATCTGTGCAAAAAACAATTACTGTATGTACAAGATTTCAATAAATTATAAATTTTAGGTACAAAAGTTTTTGAAAAACTTAATAAAATAATGTTTAAATAATCGAATATTTCCATTAAACCGTTCAAAATCTTCCAATGTATATTAGCTACATATATGTATATGATTAGTGTAAACAGCACCCTTAGAGTATTTAAGATAGCAGTTTTAAATAATCGTGCAATAATAAAACTTTACCGTTACTTTAATTAGCTATGTTGGGATCTATTTTTAAATATCTCTAGTAGAAACGATGCCAAAATGTTAAGTGTTCAATAAAGTAAATTGTTTTCATAATTTGTTAAAATATAAGTTTGCTAGTAGAACTTTAAGCCGGTGTTGTTTTGTATGAAACGCATCTACGTTTAATATTAGAAGACGAAATGTCTTTAGTAAGTTAATAATTAAATCTAGTCAATTAGGTTATGATATGTAGCTCAACATCCATATTTTGTGATTTTTTCTTAATAAATAATATTGGCTTAAGACTCTTTTAGTTTATTTTGTTGATTTTTCCTAGTGTTCCTACTACCTACCTCATACAATACTACTATAACAAATATAATAATAATAATACTAGTATAACAATGATACGATGGACATCGTATCATTGTTATACTAGTGACAAACTCGAGTCATCCTATCCACCTATCCGCCCATTACGTCATTTAACATAAATTTGTTTCCCTAGCAAGAAATCAAGATGGAAGATAACGACAAATTTTATTGGATTGATATCATAGTCAGTCTAATGCAATTTGCCTGTTTTAGTGTTCGCGTAAACAACCTAATTCAATTGAATAGTTTACACCTTTAAATTAGAAAAGTTTATTTGCTTTTTATAATTATATTATTTATACTCACTAACCAATAAGAAAAAAATTACTTTAACTTTTTATTTTATTCAATATGTTTACATGTAAAACTACAGCTACTAGGTATTTATATATGCAAATAAAGTAAACCGTGTTTTTAATTTAATCATTTACTTTAAAAAAATAATACTATTCATGACACAAGATGTTTAAATGTGCAAATAATAATTTAGAATGTGCTTTAATTTATAAAAAGCTTCTCAATCATAAATGTAAATATACGGATTTGATTCTATTAAAGCTATGTCTTTCTCGAGCTGGCGTAACTCCTGTTCCATTTTTGTTTTTCGTAGAATTTTTGGAATGGTATCCGTTAGCATTGGTAGCTGAAGGAAGTCTTTTTGCAAAAGCTTCCAGTTATATTTCAAGTCCTAAAATAATATAAACATTAAAGGAAATACAGTTTTTGGCGTTATTATATTTGTTATATTTAAACTAACTTTAAGCAACGCTTGTCTCTCCTGCTCACTTATGAGTTTACATAAGCTTTCTTTATGCTCGTCCTCGTATTTAATTTTGTCAATTTCCTTTTGAATTCTTCTATTTCTTTTTACTAAGTATGCTGGCATTTGTCCAAAATCTTTTCTTAAGCAGTATTCCGGAATTTCGCCAGATCCTTTTATTTTTTTTATATGCCCATCCCTGGTGTCCACTAATCTATAAAAAAATATGATAAATTTTTCAGTTTCCATTACAGATAAATTGTAATAAAAAACTATTAGCACAAAAACCAACCTTGGTTCCACAGGCTTAGGTTTTGTTTTTATAGCTTTTTTAATATTTAAAACTTTAAAATTAATTTTAGGTTTTTCGACCTTTTTACCCGAAGCAGTACGCCTGGGAACAGGTGGAAGTTTCCCAGACACGTAACATTTATGATCAGATTTCTTAATTGGTTGACTTATACCTTCTCCCTTTTTCAAAAATGTATCAGGAGGTTTTAGAGGGGTTTCTGCGTAACCAAATGTTTTCTGTAACTTTAGTATCTTTAACTCTTTCAGTTTCTTTTCCAACTCCGATTCATATCTAAGAAATAAATAATATTTATTCGACATTCCTTTGTATTTTAATAAATTTTACAAATTATAAATCTATGTGTATTTAAGAAAACAGATAAATACCTCGGAGTTTTTGGCGGTTCCGGTGGAGGCTTATCTAATATTCGATAAATTACTTCATCGTGTTCTATAATTTCCACTATAGACATTTTATTTAAAACAAATTGATAACTAAATATTTAAGAAATAATGTAAAAAATAACGACTCGTTGTTATGGAAACAATTTTTGTCATTATATATATAAATCACGGTCGTATACACAGGTCTTGCAACTTCAGTATGGGGTACGTTGACATAATAACGCTGTTAAGTTCAATTTACGGCCGCCAGAGGCACGACAATTCGCGTAATAATTATCCCGAACACTTTTTCAAATCCAAACAAAACAATTAAATAACAAAAAATCCGCAAAACTCAACAAAACGATATAACAATACTTGGGAGAGAAAAACATCAGCTTCGATAGCAGCGACGTAGTACGTAAAGCGGATGGTTTTGCGAATTAGCAGTTGTAACATACTCGCACCTATCTCTCACTACTGAAATTGGACTCAGTTGCAAGACCTGTGTATACGACCATGATATACATATGTATATATATATTGTTTTTATTGACATCCAATGACATACCATTTTTGTCACAAAAGATATCCGTAATAAATATAAATGTTATTTAAAAATACACTAAATAGCATAAACTTTAATAAATAAAATGCTTTACATATAACGAATAAGGATACCCTAAAAATATTTGTAATGGTAACATATTTCGGACGTCAGTAACTCAGGGTACGTCAAACAGAGATGTCGTAGCTGTTGCACTAAATATTTTTAGATATTACAAATTATTGATGTATTAGCTTTGCAGTGCAATTGCGTATGTGCGCAGTAGTCAGCTATGTTCGTAAGGCGAGTCCGAAATGGCGTCCAACGATACGGTGCATTTAAGTGCATAGGTGCCGGGTCGCGAAATTTATCAAGCCTTAGTAATCTTGATCATGAAGAAAGATTAGATGGTTGTTTGTTGTCGTTGCCGTCTAATGCAAAAGTAGTAATATGTGGCGGAGGTATCATGGGTGCCGCTGTGGCTTATCATCTCTCCAAGCGAGGATGGGGAGCTCATACTGTCGTCATAGAAAAGGAAAAGTAAGTACATATTTCTAGTAACACCTCCCCATATTGATTTTATATTATGTAATTAGCTTTTGTTAAACCTTCCCTAGTTATCGATTTTTCACTTATGAAGCTTAAGGTGAGGCTGTTGATTTTTTTGAATACAGGTTAACATTTTATTATTGGAAAACTTATATCCATACAATATATATTTATACAATTGCCATTCATTTATACATTTTGAGTAACTTGTAGTTTTATTTGTTAAAACATTTTTATTTGATAAGAGAATCATAATAATTTTGTATAAGTATTAAATACATATAGTTATGCCTAGGAATTGAAATGCTCATCGTAAGCTTTAATAATATATAACATGTCAATTTTATTACTCTAGTTCAGTCTATATTGCTTAATTATTATAGCTATACCTTTATTTCTTATATGGGTGGGTCTTATATTTCCAAACATTAATAACAATCAATATATTAAAAATCTATTACTCCTATGAAAATCTAAAATGCACTGGGAAATGTATTGAAAATGCCGCACCTATACCAGACTTGGTTTTTATCTATAACAATTATATATTAGGGCAAAAATCACTCAATAATGTACAATCAACTAAAAAAAGCCTTTTGAAGAAATGCAATTTTCCATATTTTTACTACACAAGCCAATTTTTAGTAAATCACTTTAAAGTTTCATAGAAAAAAAGATGAAAGATTAGTCTCATGGTTGCATTGCTCTATAGCATGATAGCGACATTAAATATAATCACTATTGACATCATTCTGGTCAATAAATCATTTACAAATGCCAGTACATCTGATTTAGTCTCAATTATCTTTAGTTAAATTCATTTATTATATTTTTTCTCATTAGCTCAATTTTTACAACTTTTTTTTATTGGTTCATTATATACATATTATAAAACTCAATAATAAATAGATGTTAACTGGTTTGTATTAAACACATTTAATTGGAACAATGGCAAAGTAATTTTTTCTGTCTGTTGTCAAAATTATTGATTTTCTGTGCCGACAACTTATCTTGGTTCCTATATACTTTAAAGTTAACATACGTATAAGAAATCAATAAAATTGGTGAACATAATTTTTAAACACAACAAACTTTATATTGACTTAAATGAAAACTTTAAAAAAACGCAAATATCCTTTGTCTTTATTTCGTACTAAGTGGCATTGTCGAAAAAAACTGTGTCCAATTGCCACAATTTAAAGCTATAAAAATGTAGCTGTTTATCAATATTTAATATAACAGCGAAAAATCAGTCAGTAAAAATTAATATAATTTTTTATATAGTTGCAATTGCGCATCGCCATTCGGAATCGATCCTTACTTCGAGAAAAGCCAAGTCTGGTATGGGCGCGGCATTTCCAATGCACTTCGCAGTGCGCTCTGGATTGTTTATAGGAATTATAGATTTGTCCCACATGTACATGATTATTCTAAATACAATAGTATGTTACAATGACGACCAATAAATATTCGTTTAAGAGTAAAATTCATTTTCTTTCCGCTATTATTACGCCGATATTAATTCAAATGCAAATTTATAAGGCATTGTTTTATTACTTCCTCACTTTTTAATGTTCACAATATATAAAAATTGTGCTGCATTATATCTAGTTTTGCCCTAAAAGTTCAATGTGATTTTGAATCATATGAATTTAAAACGAATCGATATGAGCCTGAAATTGGCAGTCGAATTGTAGCAGCCAAACACAGTACCCGAGAGTACCCGAGCTGTATGCTATGCTCCCTACTAAATCATGCTTGAATACGTTCTAGACATCCAAAAAAAGGTCACAGACCATTTATAGAATTTTCCACCGACGCGAGAATATATAAAATCTACAGATTTTATGAATTTTTTAAAGTTTTCGCGAGAGTACCCCGAATCGATATGTCTTAGCCATGTTAGGTGTTTCACGCGAGTTGCACATCTAATATGGTGGATGCATATTAGTTTCGTATTATGTTGTCGTATTTACAATATAACACGAAACTTATGAAATGATAGCATATAATTACATATTATCTAGTTTATTTCCAAAAGGATGATGATTAAGATAATTTATTTGACTATAATATAATAAAAAAGTGTATGATAGTAGTGCTTCAAATGTAATACGATACAGTGGACTTCACAGATCCTAAGATACGGCCTATGCTCAATGTTGATGATGTGAATAATCAATATTATTAATTAACCGAAAAAAGCATATAAGTATAATTCGTGGGTTTTTTTAATCAGAGTTGGTACCGGGAGTCGGTGGTACTCTTCAGGCCTGGTTGGTGCATTTAAACCTTCTCTTGCTCAAGTGAAAATTGCTCAGTCTTCGATACAACTATTGAAAGATCTAGAATCACGTGGGAGGCCTACTGGTTGGAAGCAATGTGGATCACTCCTGCTAGCTAGAACAAGAGATAGAATGACGGTCTATAGAAGAATGAAAAGTCAATCAGTGTATGTGTTTTCATTCAATTTTATTAAAAACGTTAAAAAAATGTATGAAATATTTGGGAACGTAATAAATTTAGACCTAATTTATTATCAGACAGTTCCTGGGGAATAGAATGTGAGCTCGTTAGTCCTAAAAAGTGTCAGGAGTTATGGCCTATGCTCAATGTTGATGACGTGCTAGGAGGTCTGTGGATTCCTGGTGATGGAGTTGGAGATACGCATCTTTTTTGTATGTCTTTGATGCGAGAAGCTGTAGCAAATGGTAAGTATTTTATGGAATAAGTTAGTGACGAGGTCCGCTCATATATTAATAATTATCATAATTTTAGGCGTAGGAGTTATGGAAGATTGTGCAATAACCGCTGTGCATTCAAAAGAAGGAAAAGTATCGGGTATAGACACCACACACGGCTCCATTGAATGTCAATACTTTGTTAACTGCGCAGGGTTTTGGGCAAGACAGGTAAGCTAAAGTATATGGTTATACATCATATATTTATACTTTGATTATAATCTTATTAATAGTCTTGCGTTGTTTAACAGAATACATGAATACTATTATTTTTCAGATCGGGCAGCTAGCGAAACCGCAAGTTAAAGTACCATTATTACCCTGTGAACATTATTACCTTCACACTAAACGCATTGATAATTTAGATCCGATGACTCCAGGTAGGCAATTAGATGAATTGAAATTCTTATATACGAGTATTGCCTCACTTTATTACTGCAATTGCTGAACAAACCTCTTTGAAGTACAAAAACAGTGGCGCTCGTGTTATTACAATTCTCACGATTATTATATTTATTCGTTACATTTAAAACCCTTAAAATAAATTTTATCAATGTAACTTTAAAATAATTAAAATTGTTGTTTTTTAGTTGTTCGTGATCCAGATGGTTATATATATTTACGCGAAAGGGATGGGTGTATATTAGCCGGTGGATTTGAACCGATTGCAAAACCTGTCTATGAAGAAGAAAGTAAATTATGTTTATACAAATTGAAGTTCCAACAATTCTGAATATTACTTATTAAACTATAATTGGTTTTTTTTTTTCAGTAAGAAATGCAGCACAAAGATGCATTCCTGAAGATTGGGACCATTTTCACGTTCTACTCCAGGAAATAATTAAAAGGGTACCAAGTCTCAGTCAAGCTGTTTTGCACAAGTTGTGCAATGGTCTGGAAGCCTTCTCACCGGATTGCAAATGGATTGTGGGAGAAACACCAGAGGTTAGTTTGAATAAAATATTAGCTGAGAACCGCCGTTTTGTGCCTAATTTGTGAATGTGCGTGTTTTTATATCAATCTAAGTAAATAGCGCAAGAAAACGGAGAGAACAGTGTGAAGAAATATTTTGTTCCTGCGAAACGTTGGATGTTGCGAAAATAGCGGGAATGAATGCAGTTATTTTACAGCATAGCTAAATTCGTATCATCGAACGTTCCGCGGGAACAGCCATCGACTTTATATTGTCGTCATCAACAAAGGTAAGGACAATATTCCTTTTATGTTTTATTCAATCTCATCTTCTTGCGTGAGAAGTGAAACAATCAAAGTTTTACCGTGTTTATCATATAATACTAATATTTGTCAATGAGGGATGATTTATGGTTAGATTTTAAGAAACTAACTTTGGTGCCAACCGAAAGCATCGTCAAGTAATCATTACGTAGGTAACCATTCCTTGGCGATTTTTTCGACTGTCATCAATAAGAGGCATCGTGCAGAAGAAACAGAATAATCTATTGATATGTTGTATGTTTAGATTTTAAGAAACTAACTCTGGTGCCAACCGAAAGAATCGTCAATCAATGATTACGTAGGTAACCGTTGATTGACGATTTCTTCGGCTGTCATCCATAAGAGTCATCGTAAGAAGAAAAAGAAGAATATATTGTTGTTTTGTTTTTAGATTTAAAAAAAACGAACTTTGGTGCCAACCGAAAGCATCGTCAAGATATCATTACGTAGGTTACCAATCCTTGGCGATTTTTTCGATTGTCATCAATAAGAGGCATCGTGAAGAAGGAACAGAATAATCTACTGTTATGTTTTATGTTTAGATTTTAAGAAACTAACTTTGGTGCCAACCGAAGGAATCGTCAATCAATGTTTACGTAGGTAACCATTGATTGACAATTTCTTCGACTGTCATCAATAAGACTCATCGTGAAGAAGAAAATGAAAAATATATTATGTTTTATGTTTAGGATTTTAAGAAACTAACTTTGGTTCCAACTGATGGCATCGTCATGAAATCATTACGTAGGTAACCATTCCTTGGCGATTTTTTCGGTTGTCATCAATAAGACTCATCGTGAAGAAGAAAGAGAATAATCTTTTGTTATGTTTTATTTTTAGATTTCAAGAAACTAATGTTTTAAAATGTACATCCATTTATATATTTAAGAATACTTATATTTTGTACAAGCATTTATTAGTTTTCTTGCGGATTTATTTTATTATGCATACATCAAATATAATTTAACTGTATGTAATGTTATATATATTTTTTATATTCTTGATATGTTAAAACTTGCGATCACGTGAAATAATTGTAACTACTTTTTTCTTTTTTTCAAATAAAATAGATGTTTAACTATCATGTCGCCGCTGGTATGAAGACGGTCGGAATATCAGCAGCAGGTGGCGTTGCCGAAGCCACGGTTGATGAAATTGTCGACGGATACACAAAGTACGATATGTATGAGCTTGATATCAATCGGTTTCTTGGCCTTCACAATAACAAACGTTTCTTAAGAGACAGAATGAAAGAAGTACCGGGTACGTAAAACAAACCTTGATTTTCAAGTGTTTTTATATATGCGTCTTCATCTCATTTATAACAATTATTACAGGAGTTCATTACGGTCTACCGTACCCTTTCTACGAGTTCGAAATGGGACGTAATCTGAGATTATCGCCGATTTATCCGACCCTACGAGACAAAGGAGCCGTCTTCGGGCAGGTTATGGGCTACGAAAGACCGACTTGGTTCGAAGCTGTTGGTCAGTAAATTATCTGTATTAGATCTCAATACGTAACTTATAAATAATTTATGTTTTTAATCGTCATTTTACGCTTTCTAGATAAAACCACTGTAACTCCAGAAAACCCTCAGCCATTCAAGATAGCTCATACAAAAACTTTTGGCAAACCACATTGGTTCGAAACTGTGCAAAGAGAATATTGGGCTTGCAGAGAAGCTGTCGGTCTCGCTGACTATTCATCTTTTACAAAAATTGATCTTCAGGTGTGAATGAATTGAATCTATAAATTATTCTTTGGGTTTCGGTTTTCGGTTACGGTCTAAATCTATCATATAATTGTTTTAGTCGCAAGGCAATGAGGTCGTAGATTTGCTGCAGTATTTATGCTCCAATAACGTGGATGTTCCCGTCGGAAGCATCATTCACACTGGAATGCAAAACGAACGTGGTGGTTATGAAAATGACTGTAGTCTTGCGCGAATTACGGAAAACCAGTAAGTTATTCCAAATAACAAATCGTCTAGAATACAAATATAAATTATTAATTTAAAAAATATAATATTTTATTTGCAGCTATATGATGATAGCGCCAACTATACAACAAACTCGATGCAAAGTGTGGTTAAAGCGTCACCTACCACGAAATGGGGCAGTTACACTATCTGACGTCACCTCTATGTATACCGCCATTTGTATTTTGGGACCGTTTACACGTAGCCTCCTGTCCGAGCTCACGGATACAGACTTAGCCCCCTCCAACTTTCCATTCTTTACTTTCAAGGAGCTGGACGTTGGCTTAGCTAATGGTATCCGAGCCATGAATTTAACTCACACTGGTGAACTAGGCTATGTTTTGTACATACCAAATGAAGTAAGTGAACGGTTTCAAATGGCTAACATTTCTTTTCATCTTGGGATACGTTTTTTATAATAAAGATCGTATGATTTCGTTTTACAGTTTGCTCTGCATGTATACAATCGATTAATAACAGTTGGCGAAAAGTACGGTATAAGTCATGTAGGATATTACGCAACACGATCCCTGCGAGTCGAGAAATTCTTTGCTTTCTGGGGTCAGGATCTCGATACTATGACGACACCCCTCGAATGTGGTCGTACTTGGCGTGTTAAATTTGATGTAAGCAATTTATTACTTTTCTGGTAGATCCGATTTGTGCAAGTCTTTGATATCGTAGGGTGAGTAAGCCTATGTAAGTACAGTCACAAGACATTCAGCATCTTAGCTCTCATGGTTGGCGGCGCATAAGGAATATTTAATATGAACTTAACAAGTTGGACATTTTATCGTCGATAATTTCTTCTAAATTATAATCTGTTTAAATTACATTAAAAAAGTTGACCAGTTCGCATCGAAAAAGTTGTATTTTTTATTGTAATAGAAAGATATTCCATTCATTGGTCGCGATGCTTTACTTCGGCAACGTGAAGAAGGAATTCGGAGGCAGTATGTGCAGCTCCTGTTGACAGATCATGACCACGAGTTAGACTTATGGTCATGGGGCGGCGAACCAATTTACCGAGATGGTAACTATTGCGGACAGACAACTACCACGAGTTACGGATTTACGTTTAAAAAACAGGTAAATATACAAATACGTAATAATATACGTTTTTATATAAATTAATACATATTCTACTCAAGAAACATTCAATGCACTCCTTCAAAGTGTTGTCCAAAGGTAAATCAAACAAGTACAATCCTGTTTCATGTATTTTTGGATTGTTTTCTAAATTGATATAATGCCTGCTGGGGATGATTCTGTCGAAATTATACATATCTATATATCTGTATTTTTAGGTGTGTCTCGGTTTTGTTCAGAACTTGGATGAAGATGGTGTACCGCAGAGAGTGACTAACGACTACGTATTAAGTGGTCATTATGAAATTGACATCGCTGGAATACGGTAACAAACATAATTATATGGACGAATGCTTTAATACCACAAGATTGAATAAAAACGATTTACAACAAGCAGTAATTGAGCTATTGTTGTCGTAATGATTCCAGTTCAAGGCTTTCTAATAAAATAATATGACCCGCTTCCTTTAATTTGCAAACTCTTTTTTTACAAAATATTTGTTAACGTTATATCCATATGTGTAAAAAAAGTTTTTTTAATATATTTTTTATAATATTCAATTAGTTATAAACCAAAGTACCTTCTTAGAAATCTCAGTTCTTAAAATTACTTATATTTTCTTAACAGTTAAATATTTTTCTTAGTCTGAGTCTTTAAAATGACTACGTCATTTTACAAATTTCAACGTACTAATGTATATTACATTAAAATATTTAATAAGATTATCGAAGATTATAATTTATTTTGTTATTATGTTGTTACACTTAATAAATAATTAATATATGTAGACACAGGGGCAGACATATTCTTTCTATAAAAACAGCATATTTCAGAAGCACACAATTAAATCGTATTAATACAGTTTGATTATTATAATTATTTTTTTTATTTTTTTTTATTACCACACATTTTACACAATTACAACATTTATTATGATTACGATGCAGCGTGTGCTACGGGCAACTGCTGTCGAATGAAAGACCCACAGCCTTGTCGAGCGCTGGATTTTATAGGGTTTTAGTAGTGGGGTTGACAGTTGCAGGTGCTGCATTAAAATCATGGCGGCGCCATCATATATTGAATTTTTACTTTATTTACTCAGTTTCAGATCATATGTATCTAGTAACTGTATGCTATTTTCTTAATAAAAAAACCCTTTTTTTTTTTTAGGTATGCCGCAAAAGTTAATCTTCATTCGCCCAACCTACCCACAAAGTATCCAGATAAAGAAAGGGACGTATACCAGGCGACTAGAAAACTACATGAATCTAATCAGTTCCTGGGAAGACATTATCAACCTTAATGTTTTAATTAAACTGATATGTTTTTTTTAATTTTAAGTGAAAATTGTGTCAATGTGTGACAATAAATCTTTTTGCCGACAAAAAATATATATCAGATAAAGCTAATATTGTGAATTGGATATATATACAATTATGTATAAATATATTTAAGAATAAAGTGATGGAATGCTCATACAATATTATCTATAAATAAAAATGATCTTTTCTAAATAGCAATAACACTAGTTTTGGTACCCTCTTATTATTATTTTTTACATAAAATTTTAATTATAAAAATTAAGGAATGTATGTTGTGGTGGTTCTTTGCTTTGCAAAACAGCAATGCTTTGGTTTGAAAAGTGAGTAAGCCAGTGTAACTACAACTTATGGCCCTAATATATTAATTCACAAGGCTGATAGCACATTAGTGATGTGAAGAATGGTTATTATTTCTTACAGCTTCAATGTCTATGGGCGGAGGTGACCATTTACCATCAGATGGATAGTCATTAAGCAGAAAAAAATAATAACAAGCTATTTTATTTTCATTTCAAAATTGTGAAACAATGATTTGATATGGCCTACGATTTACCTGGATACGTTTACCTAAAATTTATTTCCTTCTCTTCAGTTTATTTATCTTAAATCTACTTACTGTAATATACTTTTACTTAATATTAAATACTACATTTTTTTTTTCAACAAAATGTTATGAAATATCTAATCTAAGTACTAAAGGGAACCTGATGGTAAATAAATTGTAAGCTAAAGCTTCCTATAAAATACTTTTATTCGGGCTCCGTGTTGTGTAATTGTTTTTACACAATTATTAAGTACCTATAGTACATAAACGTACATTTTTATTAGATCACTAACTCAAAAAATAAATGATTCAATTGCAAAACATGGTATTCTTCTGTTCCAGTTTGAAGGGGGAGTGAGCCAGTCTAATTACAGGCACTAGGGACATAATATCTTAGTTCCCAAGGTAGGTGGCGCATTGGCGATGTATAGTTAACATCTCTTACAATGCCAATGTGTATGGGCGCTGGTGACCACTTATAATCAGGTGGCCCATATGTTCGATGACAAATTGTCAAGCAATGTACTAAAATATGCAATAATGTTGTAAAATAAGCGTTTATGTATATAATAGTAGAGAATAAAGTTAATCAGCCATTCTCGGTGACTTCAGAGGCAACATTAGCAGAGTAGTGATAAATACTTTTCTTTACTTTTTTTTTTTAAATTATTAATCACAAAGCCTTAAGTCTTATTTCAAATTATAGAAGTATATTAACTTTTACCATTGTGGGGTTAAAAGGCATATCAATTGTTCCATGTTTTTCAAAGTATAGGACCAGCTATTGAAGTTAAACTTACAAAAGATCAAAAATTTAATCATTACAGATATTTTTTAATTTACCATTCAATTACATTTATTATTTACAAACTAACAAGGTACTAAAATAATAATTTAGAAGGAAATGTCATCAATACATTTATTTAATAGGCAATAGAATTAAAATATTTTAACAATACAATTTGTTTCATTCAGACAATAATTGAGCAGTAATATTATCATCTAATATTAGATTAAAGTTGGTAATATTGATCTTAAGCATACTTGAAGTTTAATAATAAAATTTCTAAGCTACTTGGATATGTTAAACAGTAACTACAAAAACCATATTACTACACTAACAATTTATAAATAATAAGAACTACTATGTATATAATATCTCTTTTTGAGTAATTTTGGCTAAGGCGGCCACTCTCATGACAGATTAGATAACTGCACAGGGCACATTGCAGTACACAAATTAAAGTACACTTACATAATCTAATGTGACACCAATCAGAACAGAGGTCAGGTGCATTTACAAAAGTATTACAGGCTTTTCGAGGCACCAAAGTGTGAACACTGTCAACTTGCAGACTCCAGGCTGCTGATAATATCTCAATAGATAAACCCAATAACATATTATTTGCCTGATTAAATTTAAACCCAGGACCTCCGAATCTTAACTTTAAACTAGACAAAAAAAAAAAAACAAACAAAAAACAGTAATAACTATTATACTAATAATGATTCAAGGTTAGTTTTATTGTATTTCAAAATATTTTCAAACCTTCCTAACTAGTTTGAAAGTGTTTAGCTCCATCATGATGAGACTATTATAGAACATAACAATATGTTAATATAATGTAAATGTTTGAGTATTAAATTATAATAAATTCTAAATTATTTGATTTCTGATGTATTATCAACATTATACCGCAATCATGTTTAGTAGAACAATATAGCAGTTAGTTTCATTGAATGTCGTCCAAACTGTGAGCTGTATAAGTAATGGACATAGTTGGCCTCTTCAAATTTTGTTTTATTATATCACAGGGTGACGGGGTATCAAAAGCAAACCTATGAATTGTTGTTGGATAAACTTGCCTTAAGTATGGCGCAGCGACTGGCCGTAACCTTGATGTCACTACTCTACTAAAAGGAGAGGCTTTGTATCTCTTGACTTTTTGTTTCAATATATATGACATATCTGTTATACATGGTAGCAAAGGCTCTGGAGTTTTTGTTTTTTCTGGTTCTTCATCACAATCTTTAAAATTCAATTCAAACAAAGCCTCACAAGAACTGCTGTTACTAAGAGTTTCTTCAGTGTGTAAATTAAAGTCATGTTTGTATGGTTGTTGAATAGCTTGCATTAAGTCGATTACTGTACTTTTTTCTTCTTCTATTTGAAGTCGCTTCAATTCTTTTTCTAACTCTAGCTGTTCTTGTTTTTGTTTCTTTATTTCCTTAGATTTGAGCATGTTTGCTACTTGCTGAGCTAAAACACTCACAATGGGACTTTCATTTGTGTTGAAAGGTGATATGGGAAATCTTCGTGCCGGTTGCAAGGGTGGTGAAGTTTCTGACTGGCTTTCAACATTATTGAATGGTGGAATTTTGATAGTCTGATTACCAGTACTTTCTCCATTGTCTTGTACACTGGTTTTGGATAAATGGCTGTCTACTAGTGCAAACAAAGAAGAATACACTTTTGAGTCTGTCATGGTGTTGGTTGTTTTCATGAACGAATGTGTTGAACATCAATATCGTGATAAAAAACCAAGAAATTGAAGTCTGCTATAAAAAAATTAAGATAATGGAATTGTTCTTACATACATCAAAAGATAAATTAGAATAGAATATAATCAAATATCAATTTGAATGAATATAATTGTCACGTAGAGATGTGCCAAGTCAGGCTGACTCGAATACTTAGTAGGCACTCACATATTCGATTATTAAAATAATAGGATTCGTATATACGTGTGTAGTATTCGGCCGACTGGTGGATTAAATAATATTAACTACTTATTTTCTAGAATGTTTTGCTCTAAAATGATTAATTAGCATATGTAATTATCGGTTGTTTTAATTTTCTGATTTTAATATAGGTCTGTCTCAAATGTGCGAAATTTCAAGCCTTAAATTGCAGTGTTTTTATACAATCGGTGCCTTTTTGAAAGTGCTAAGTGAATATAAGATGCCTCCGAAGAAACAATCGAGGGTATGAAACTTGTATAATAAACTAAAAAACGGGAAAGTACAGTGCAAGGTTTGTAAAAAAAATTTGGAAGTTTTAAAAACACCCTGATTTTTTAAAGCAGTTAACAAAAATATTCTTAGATTTATGCCACTTTTATACAAAAAACTTTGAAATTTGAATACAAAAACGTTGAATACGTCTCGTTGGTCTAGTGGGTAGATATAAGACCGCAGACCCGGAGGTCCTGGGTTCAATTCCCAGGTCGGACCAAAAAAAAAGTTATTTTGGGTATGTCAGAAAATTCTCAGCCCGGAATCTGGAAGTTGGAAGTGTGTACACATTCCGTGCCTCGGAAAGCACGTAAAGCCGTTGGTCCTGCACCTGAACTCTTTCCGGTCGTGTCGGACTGCCGTCCCATCGGATTATGAGAGCTAGGGAATAGTGAGTGTACCTGTATTTGCGCACACACTTGTGCACTATAATATCTCCTGCGCAGTTGCTAATCTCCCTTGAGATTGGCCGCCGTGACCGAAATCAGTCTGGAGGACATTATTATTATTTATACAAAAAACAATATCTTAAATGGAACAGTAACAAAAACTGCGATCTCTAGTTGCTTATTTAATGTACCAAACCTATATGAACTTCACTCTTATGACAGACGACAGACAGACAGACAAAAATGAAAAAAATAGTATAATGTGAATCACTGCATCATAAAACGATTAGTTATCACAAAATTAGGTGAAAAAAAATGTACAGACATAACCAATAGATTTATATAGTAGTATATAGATTAAAAAGTCTAATTATGTAAAAAAAATCGTTTTATTATTTACATCATTCAAAAGTATTCGAGTCATTAAAGTATTCAAATACTCATAAAAGTACCCGAGTATCTGTCCGAGTCCTCCGACTCGTATACTGCTTCGATTCTTTTTTTAACGAGTACCAGAAATCTCAAATGCCAAAATAGCCTACTCGGTGCATAGTGATCAATTTGTCTTTTGTTGGAACTTGTTATATTTTATCAATTCAAAATAGGTAATGGTCTATGACCATACAGACTGCACTCTAGAGGACAACCCAAAGCTATTGATATTTCTAGAATTTAAAAATCTATTTTTTTTTTCTTTTCTAGCGTGAAAAATATATTGACTAATATTTGAATAATAAGACATTTTACTTTTGAATATTTTGCGCTCACATAGATACACGCCAGAAAAGGGAAAAAATAACATTTGACAATGACAGTTGAGTAGTGATGAAGATGACTAGAGACACTGACAATATAGAAATTGCAATAACTTCAATTATATTTAGTGACATTTAGGGTATATACGGCGTTTAAGAAAAGTTAACTTGCTTTTAACTTGTTTAGCTAAATTGAAACTTTAGACTTAATATGTTAAGTAATTGAGTTGCTATGCTATTGAGAGCTCTTTTAAAGAGAGACCAGTCGCGTTGCGCTCGCAATGCCAGGTGCAAAATATGAACAGCTGTCGTTAAAGTCTGATGCCGACGAAGACGTGTTGACCAGTAAACCAAAAGGAAAATGGTCTGATATATGTTTTCAAAAAAGCCTACTATCGTTAGGATTAATATTGCTTTATTTTTCTTTATCAATTGGGCTTACTTTCTATCAGAGATGGCTGTTAAAGGTTCGTATAGCATACTTTTTTTTTTTACTAATACTTCATCTTATTACTAAACATAAACCAATGATAATGAACATTACTAAAAATAATATGTAACTTCATTATTATAGACTATCGAATAATTTTTATGAGTAATATATGTAAGTGTTCTGTGTTATTTATTATCAATTTATGGCTTTGATAATTATAATCCAAAATGAGTCTGACAATTTGTACTAATAGATAAGATGATGACTGATATTAAACATATTTTTTTTTATAATGGTATATCCATTGCTCTTTTTTTAATGCTCACTATTAATTTTTGCTTTCGTTTGATAAACACACTATACATTTTGATAATACAGTCAAATCCGCATAAAAAGACATCGCTTAGAACAACATATCGGTTATATAGACCAACAACTCAGGTCTGGCCGAATGCTATATAAACTTATAAGTAAGTGACTTTGTACCTTAGAAACATCACTGGTTGTTATGACAATTGGTTTTTACGACCAAATATGGGTGGGTCTTTGATGTTGTTTTAACAGATTTTTGACTGTATTTAAAAACATTTATAATATATTTCTTAAATACCAACTAAACTTGAAATTATAATAAAAAACTGTTTCAGGAATTTCACTTCCCCCTTACAGTGGTCATGTACCATTTGGTGGTCAAATGGATACTATCTGTGGTAGTGCGTTTGATCCTTTATTTAATTACTGGAACACCACAGCTGATGTTGTCATTCATTACATGCCTGAGGTCAGTGGGCCCTACTGGGCTTGCTAGTGGTATAGATGTTGGATTTTCCAACTGGGGCCTGGAACTTGTAACAATTTCTCTCTACACTATGACTAAATCAACAACAATTATATTCATTCTTGGATTTGCTATTCTCTTAGGACTCGAAAAAAAGGTATATAGTTTTTTCTTTTATGTTATATTTAAATAATGTATGTAAATAATAATTAATTAGGTAATGATATAATTCAAAAAACTCAGTTCTTTATCAAAACACATTTTTTTATTTTTTATTTATTGTTTAATGATTATCAGTGTTTGTGGGATTGAGTTTATTTGTTTATAATTTACATTATTTTAATTGACAAAAATTAAGTAGTAAGCCATTACACTAAATATATTTAACAGAAATTTATAACATTTAAAATTGTGGCTCTTAACAATGATTATCAGCTAAACATTAGAACATATGTAATTAATTATATTACATAGACAGAACTGACTATTTTTGGCAAGAAATTCAATGATAAAATTATTAAATAGCTTAACATAGTTATTATTGAAAAATTAATTGTAACTGAATCAAAAATACTTTAAGAAATAAACGCACTTTTATTTGTTTACATGAAATAACTAAGGTTTTTTTAAATAATATGTTTTTGTTCAATGGTTATAAGTTGTTGATATCTTGCTTACTTTAACCTAAATACATAGATACTCAATTTTCCGCTTAGCTGCTTTGTTAAATTGTCGATTTCAAGGATGTATAGTTTTTTGTCACATTTTTTCAACATTGTTTGCTATAAGCTAAAGTTATTATCATAAAATTCTAGTTAATAAATTATTTGATTTTATATATAAAATAACATGTTATATATAAAAATATTAGTTTCCATTTCCTGTTTAATGTCGCTGACTATATGACGGTGGCCTTGAAGCAAGCTTGATTGATTTCTTTAAATGTTTTCTTTGCTTTGCCTGTTTTATATTATTAAAGAATTAATACAAAGTGTAAAAAAAAACAAAGAGAAAATATAATATATTAAATACTTAATTGGTTTTATCACATAATTTTTTTATTAAATAAAATTGTATAATATGTTTGTCATTTCCCTTGATGCTTTGTTTTGATAGTTTTATAAGAAAATACGTATAAACAAATTGTATTTATAATATTTATTAAATGTTTAATAACATGTTTAGAGTTTATATATATATATGTTTTGAAGATATGCAAAATGCGAATTGTATGCAATATAAATATATTTTCTTTATTATGCTATATAATAAATGCGAATAAAGTTTACATGAGCTCAGTATAATGCAAGATGCTTCGCGAATATATCTAATAAACTTTATGTTGATGATTATGAACTAAGCATGCACTAATATCCATATAAAAAAATTGCGATTGTTTGCTTATATGCTTGATTAATATAGTTTACTTCACATCTATTTGCTATTGCCGTAATATAATCTACACAGAACCCGAGATGGCTCAGTGGTAAGAACGCGTGAATCTTAACCGATGATCGTGAGTTCAAACCCGGGCAAGCACTACTGAATTTCATGTGCTTAATTTGTGATTATAATTCATCTCGTGCTTGGCGGTGAAGGAAAAAAGAGGTCTTAGCTCAGCAGTGGGACATTCACAGGCTGCTACTGTACTACACAGAACCAAGCATGAATATTCTTTTACCTTAAACCTTGTATTAAACTTTTTATACGACCTTAAATTTTGTTTCGTTCAAGTGAGTTAATAATAGATGAAATTTATTATGTCTGTTTACGAAGTAACTTATACGCAAGTTTAAATAATAAAATTATGTGTATGCTGTGCATAGTTATCTGTTAACGACGATAACATACGACTATATTTACTAATTCAAAGTTTATGTTACAAATTGTTATCTTAATGTGTTTCCAATGTACGGCAGCTAGACACAAACAAATTATATTTTTTTAAATTTTGATATGGGGTTGGTTAAAAATGTTTTAAACCTGACCTCAATAAGAGAACAAAATAAGAAAAATAAGCGATTGGCTTTATTAGATAAACAATTTTATAGTTTTATTGCAATATAAATAATTTTATATTTTTCCTATTCCAGTCATGGTCATTGGTTGGTATTGTGTTCATGATATCAGTTGGTCTGATAATGTTCACGTACAAGGCTACACAGTTTAATCTTCTCGGATTTAACTTCTTGCTCCTCGCGTCGTTCGCGGCTGGTCTCCGTTGGACCTTCGCTCAGCTGCTGATGCAGAAATCTAAACTTGGGCTCCACAATCCTGTGGACATGGTATTTCACGTGCAACCCTGGATGTTCTTATCGCTGCTTCCTTTCACTATAATGTTTGAAGGTATGAATATATTTAATATCACTTTGAGGAACAAATAAAGTAATAATACTAATATTATAAGTTATGTTTGTTTGATTTTTTTATGGATGAACCCAAAAACTGCCAATCCGATTGATATAAAATTCCACATTACAACACGTTATTGTTTCGGGACGGAAGTATTATGTATAATATACATAAATTTTTTTTTTAAAGACACTGCTTAGTATACCTTGAAGTAAATGTTGTAGTACAATATTTCTTATTTCATTTTTTTTCATCGCCTAATTTAAATTTATCTATTTATAATCCTTTAAATTACAAATGAATCGCCTCCTCTAATTGACGCTACAAAAAATCGCTACAGTGATTATTCTTTAAAATGCTTTCGATAATTTTCTGTACACGTTTTTGTCTGTATCGTATCCTCTTATCTAATATAGTTTAGCAACGTTCGCTTAGAAAGTCCCCGGGCCGACACTTTTCTATTCGACTAAGTTGACATAATATTCTGGTAATATCTAGAAATCTATGCATTATACAGGATTATTTGTAACGACACAGCAACCTCGCAGGACTAGATAGCTAACACCATAAGCAACAACTTTTGTTCTACGACTTTTGATAATTTGTTAGATTTTATATAAACACACTGTATAGCCTAAGTCCATTCTGATTAGCAGTGTTTGCGTTAATTCGTAGAAATCAATGAAAAATTGACCTCCTTATATTAATAGTATAATAATTTAAAATATTATAAGGTAAAACTGTAAGAATAATAAATAACATGAAATTATCGTACCCGATGCGTTCAAGGTCCCGACAATAGTCCGCTTCTTACCTTATAAAAGTAATTCAGGGTTTGCTTAATCTTGCGCTTGTTGCTTATTACTTATTATACTAGCGTTTTGATCGCAGTTTCACCCGCGTTGTTCCCGTTTCCGTAGGACTACGGGGACAAAATGTAGCCTATGTAATAATAGCCTTATTTTTTAAATCGGTTGAATGGTTTAGGCTTGATAGCGTAACAAATAAACAAACAAACTCATATTCGCGTTTATAATATTAAGTTAATGTAATACGTCAACTGCCCCGTTGACCTAGTGAAAGAAGTCGAATGATGAAAGTGAAGGAATAGAGAGTGATCTTGTCTTTGCACACTCACTTTTACACAATAATATCCCCTGCACAGATGTTCAGTTTATGCTGAGAATGGCTGCTGTGAACAAAAACGATCCGGTAAAGCATAATGAAATAATGCAGTTTCATTTTACTATTATTTCTTAGTGTATTAAGCACTTTAAAATAATTCGTTAAATAGGCAAATCAGGATAGGTAGTGCTTGGAATCAGGACTTTGCTATGGAGAATCCCAAATGAATTTTCATTGTACACTCGTCATTATTAATTATTCTCAAGCACATTATGCTCCATTTAAATATAATATTTATTTTATGTTTTTCAGGTTTTAAGTGTATCGACGAATTGCTCAAACTCTCCCCTGAAGCATTGATGCCTACGATACTTAAAGTATCTGTTGGGGCGACGATAGCTTTCGCTATGGAAATTAGTGAATTCCTAGTCGTCACTTACACCTCTAGTCTCACGTTGTCTATCGCGGGTATATTTAAGGTAAGCGATTACTATTACGGCTAACATATTCGGCTCAAGAGACGGGTGTTCGAATCCCTGGTCTGAATGCTGGACTAAGCGTGTTAGCAGTATTACTCTGTAGTGAGTGTAAATCCGGAACTCGAAAATGAGAATTCTCGAATAAAGAATTTGGTTCTAAGCTCGATCTCTTTCCGGTATTATCGGATTGTCGTCGCATCGAACTATAAGAGTACGCAATTGTAGAGTGTGCGTAAAGCACACACACTTCACTATAATATCTTGTGCGTAGTTGTATTCAGTATTTGACTAGCCTGTTGGTGTGGTTGGTAAGATACTGAGGCCTTACACGCCGCAGGTCGTGGGTTCGATTCCCACCCAGGACAGACATTAGTGTGCATGAACATGCCTGTTTGTCCTAGGTCTGGGTGTAATTATCTATATAAGTATTTATTTACAAAAGAAAAGTAGCCTATGTAAGTATATCAGTTGTCTGGTTTCCATAGTACAAGCTCTGCTTAGTTTGGGAGTTGGGGCTTTGTGTGAATAATGTCCCAGGATATTATTATTATTATAATATTATTCAATATTAGTATTAGTATCATTTATTGTCGTGAAAGCTTTTGCCATAAGGCTCTATAAGTCTACAAGGTTTAATCTATACATATAGGAATATGTATATGTAATAATTATGTTTGAAAGTGATTCTTTAACGTACGTTTTCCGAGATCAATTTAAATTAATACAAAATACTATTTCTATTCAAGTAAGAATAGAAAATATAACAAAGCAGAATTAGTATGCGTCGTTTTATGCAGGATATCTCGTTATATATAATATATACTTATCGGTATAGTTATCGGTTTGTCATTTGTCAAAATGGCCTATTCCAATCATGGGAGTGGATAAACAATATTGACGCGATGTCGTCGGCCGAGACCTTGGATATTAAATGCTATTCGGAAAAATTATAACAGAAAAGTTGTTATCAACAAATAGTTAAGTGGGAAAATGTATTATAAATCAAGATGTAAATAATCATGAACTGTTCGTTTGTGCAAAATATTATAGAGCTATTAGCAAATCACATGGCGTATGTAAATCTAAGATTTGTTTCTATTTCTTCGGTTGTAACAGGCTATACATCAACCTGATAAAGGCATGTGGAAAGCTTTGCAGCTTTCGCTGTTAAAAAATAATATTGTTGACTAGTGTGAACATGGTTCATCTGGTGGTGGTCTTTAATTACATCCACTGTGTAATGTGGTATTTTACTTTGGGTTAATTAAGTGGGAAATACAGACATAATATATGTTCTTTAAAAGAACGGTAAGCATTGATCAGGGGCCGAATTCTACTAGTCAATAACGATCACGATACGTTCCCGATTCAATTCTTTGAATAATCTATCTTTAATCGAATCGGAACCGAACTGATAATGTGTTAATATGTGCCGTCGTGTCAAAAGCAAATGTTAACTTTTATGGCAATAGTCGATAATTGAATTGATGAATAGGAAAACGGATAAACGACAACGGCGAGCCGAATCACGCTTCGATTCGATTGCGATAAAGTGGCTATTTATTAGTAGAATTGGCCCCCCAAGCTTCTTTGGCTAATCTCTGCAATCATAATATATGTCTTATTATACCTATACGAAGTCGGGACGGGCAGCTAGTGACATAATAACGATTCTTTTTTTATTATTTCAGGAAATGTGCATCCTAGTCCTGGCCGTAGAAGTGAGTGGGGATCAGCTGAGCTTCATAAACGTGGTCGGCCTGGCTGTGTGTCTGCTCGGTATAATCGGCCATATCGTTCACAAGGTACTCGTTATAAAGGCTGTAGTTGGAACTGTCCACGCTATCGACTTCGAGGACATGGGCAGAGCTAGAAAGGCAAAGTCGAAGGAGGAGCACCACGAACCCCTACTTGATGAAAACAAATGGCAGAATCTGGCCAGCGAGGAGAGCGACTTCGATTCCAACGTCGTTCTCTTTGAAGTTTTGCAAAGGAGGGATGGAAAATGATATATATTTATATGATGTATCGCTTGTGTAAATGATTGATTGTTACTTCAATATGCACCGTTTCAATTCAATCCGCCACCGAGCGAGCTCTATTATATAATAAGTATTTTTATACAATTCATAGTATTTTTATACAAATGATACAAAATTTTAATAGATTCCTCGTCGAAAAACTCACAATAGTTAAATAATAACCATGATTCACACGTGATTCGTACGACAGGGATTACGTTAATATTGATATATATAGACAACATATTGATGTAACTTTATAAGCTTTCTTATTTTTTTTTTTATTTTGACTTACGAAAGTTATTTTTATAGATAATTAAAATTATAAGGTATATATATTATAATCTGCGTAGAGTTCGCTCGTTTGAAACAGTTTATTTTTAAAAAGGGCAACCGACAATTCTTTGTCAATGCAAAAATATATTTTAAAAGTAACATTTTGAAAGAAACGTTATATAAATGCATTTAATAGCAAGTGTTCTATTTTATAACAATTTATAAAGGTTAGCATAGATGAAATTTTTTATTATGTTATTGAATCATTTTTCGTACCTTATATTATTTACTTTTGTTGTGTGATTACTGATTATAAAAAAAACTAACATTCCAAATTTAAAAGTTACGTTGTCATGTCTTTATCTCGATAATTTGGTTCAGTGTTATAACCACGGTCTTATATACAGGTCTATCGACGGAGCCCAATTTCAGTGGTGAGAGATTGGTACGATAGTATCATAACTTTTATTTCGCGTCAACGCCGCTGTACGTCGTTGCTATCGATGGGCGCGTTCACGTGCCGGTTGAGTGACACGCGGTACGCATGCGTTACGTGTGATAGAAAAGAGACAGAATGCTATTCTGTCTTCGTTGGAAAGCACACCCATCTGTCGTCATGCCTCTGGCGGCCGTAAATTGAACAGAACAGCACAACCATTAAGCCGACGTACCCCCTGTTGTTGGTAGACCTGTGTATAAGACCGTGGTTATAACTACAAAATATATTTCTGTTATTGAAAGTAGATTAAAAATGTTATTGTTATAAAAGATGATATAATTTATATAAAAAAAAAAATGTTCACATAGACAGCCTGCAATACACATATTAAAATGTACAAAAATATTAATTAAAAATAAAAATCTATATGATGATATATTTAAAAAAAAAACAATCCAGCAATCTAGATTTTGTACATTTCATAAATTATGATGTTAATGAAAAAATATTTTAACTGTACAAAAAAAAACGACACTGACAATTAATTATAAATAATTGTAAGTATATGACAAGATGCACAAACTATTGGACCAATGGTAATATATAAAATAGGCAACTCGTTTTGATATTTAGTCGCAAGTTTGATACGTAAAGTCGTTTGTATAAAATTTAAGAAAAAATAACTTTCATGTAAATTTAATATTTGTAATGAAATAAGAAACGAACATGTGTAATGTAAGCAATTATGAAACAATTTTCAATATTTCAAATCTTCGACACTAATATTATATACATTTTTTGCATTTTTAATCCTATACTATTGTAAAGGTGTGTTTCCACTGAGGTGATTCGCTAATTTTTCATTAGCACCTGCTTACATTCCTTATGCATCGAATTAAGCGTCTGTACACAGCGACGACAATTAGCGTTAGCGAATAGTAAAATTTGATAATTTACCTTCTGTGGAGACTCAGCTTCATGATAATCATAATTAAAGTAATTACAACGTTCGTTATTCATAATCCTTCTTCCTATTCTTTATCCCTAAGACAATGTCTTCCTATTATTACGATTATTATGTGAATTTCTAACATTCCTGCTGTTTTAAACTAGACACAAACGCTCTACCGTTTAAATTAAAAAATGAATTTAATTAAAACTCTATCCTTCCATATGATTTTAACGTATTTACCTTCTATTGTATTTAATGTTAAACGAGTGTTATTTGTATCCATATTAACTTATCAATCGTATTCTACGCGCACTGTTAAGTATATTCCTGCTTTTCTATTAGGCTAGTTAATGTCTGTCAATATATATTATGACAATTTTCTTGTACGACTAATTTTTTTTTTTTTGGTTGTGATTTATCATTATTTTTTTAAATCATTATTTCAACTATCGAGTGAAAACGTGTAACGATAGGATATATTTTGATTTCGTTTCGCCTTACAAATAAAAAAAAAGTTTAATTATTTCGTACCGTGTTTTAGGGTTCCGTACCGAATGACTTCATTACATTTATTACAAATTATGTTATTAATTAAATTTTCAATTAAGCAAATTTGATTGAGTAGGGTCGATGTACTTTATACAACATTTTAGTAGATCGACCACTTAAAATTATTATATACATAAAAGGTCATTCAAAATTGTGTCATTTTAATTATTAAATTTGCGTTTCAATGAAGTTAGGGGTGGTCAAAGAGGCTACTTTATTATGTCTATATTTTTTTAGATCGATCAATTAAAATACGTATATAAATTTACTTATATACATATGTATGAATCAACAATCATTTATATATATTTTGATTTTTCATCTATTACTCTTGTATTTAAATATATAATAAAATAATTAAATACTATGCAATTATTAAGTGTAACATATATAATACAATTATCAAAGATAACCATCATTTAAGATAAGTAAGTTTTATATGACTTTTGATAAATGAAAGTATTTTTAAATAGTATTTATTTATGACAGAAAAGCAATACAATTTTTTTTAATGAAGTAGTTTAATAACATTGGGTACGGAACATCGTAACTCGTCCCTCGTTATTGTTGCATATTTTTAATCTGAAATACTATTCATAATAAAATACTAGTCTTAAGGCTTCGACAACTATATCTTATCTGACTTTCACTTTTCCTTCATCGCAGTTGTAGAACTAGATTAAGGTTGACTTAAACAACTTCCCTGTCCATACAGATTCGCGTGACAGGGAATTTGTTAATATTTTGATTGTTCAACGATTTACATTGATCTCCTCATGTCTTGTCGCACGCCATTTTGTATCTGCATTCTGTTTTCCCATGCATACAAAACGTAATACAACGATTTCAATTGAGAACACTGTTATTTTCAAAATTTATTATTTTCTTACGAAATGTAATTTAGTTATTTATTTTAATTATTAAATAATTAGGCAGATTACTAATATTAAGTATGTCAGTTTTGTTTATGTTATTTTTGGAATGGGACTACGGTTCCTGTCATTAAAAGTATATATTTGTCGTCGTGAGATATCCGTTTTACGTGTAGTGCATTGAATTGAGATGAGAATCACCGAGACAACAACAAGCCGAGACATTATATCAAAGATAAATGAAGCTGATTAAGTATTTTCTGATTAATTTATATGATATAAATATTTTTGTAAAATGACTTACTATGAATAAAAGCAATAACTGAAATAATATAGTAATATTTTAGCGTTTTACAAAAAATGTTTAGATATAAGGATATATAATATAAAATTATATTTTACTACGACGGAACATACTTTAGTTAAAACTTTAAAAGACACCGATAATGATAAAGTTTAAATAATTTGTATAGTTAAATGCCGTGTTGTATTGTAATGTGGAGTTTCTGTAATTCTAATTTTTGTAATGAAAATTTTAGTAACTTCATTAGCATTAAAGACATTTAAGGTGTTACGTCTTAAAATTATTTAAATTTTAATATAGAAACGGTCTGTCATTATATGTATGTATTCTATAGCTATATAAGTCATGTAAACATATCTATGAAACATATATACATAACATAAAACATATACATAATATGAAACATATATATAATATATTTGTATTATATACGGTGTGCAAACTAACGACTGGCGGTCTGGTAAACTCACGCTATCACAACACTTGATTTTCCAATATATACATATAAATAATAACAGATACCATAGACTAATATGATACAATTCCATAAATAATATCCAATTTACGCTGCAAAAATTATATATTTTTATACTCAAAATGAATAATTCGATTTTAAAATATCATTGTTTTCTTTAAGCCACTTTTATAAGTGAGACCGTTAGTGCGCTGTTAATAAATAACATCTCTGTTGTACATTGTTATAGAAATATTCTTAGTTGCAAAGTACTCATCTTTAAGAGAATCACATGGAGCGTGCATCGGGAATGTCTTCTCTATTTTAATAGAGAAGTAGTAGCATAATTTTGCCATCGTTAATTTTTGTCTAATAAAAAAAAATGCGCGCGTCTATGGTATATAAATATTTATGGGAAACTAAGCTAAGGCGGGGATTGATTTCATTATTTTATTTAGAAATTTAATCTTACTATATATATTTTTATGTTAAAATTATTTATGCCTGTTGACAAAGTTGTGGGTTGACGTTAGTTTACACGCTGTATATTTTATTTCGGTATTGTAATAAAAACATAGTCGTTAATCTGTTTTACATAAGTAGGTATATAAATATTATGTTACCACATACTTAAGTAATTTCCATTTGTCAAATTTTGTTTACGTCGTGTAATGTTTATAATAGTACAGAATTTTGTTATTTTTAAAGTGTCTTGTATTGATTTGTAAGCTTATCCAAATGTCTTGTGTTATTTGTGCTTAACCGGTGAAAATAGTACACGATTTGTTTTGTTGTGTTGTGTTATAAAAGCCAGCCTCTAACTATAAATTATATTAATATACATAAGTTTGCAGAATTCGTTCAATCGATTGTAACCCAAACTGGTTTACGTCACGCACACTGAACCGATAAAGCATAGAAGCATTACTTCAAAATTCAATGCGAATTCAACCTTCAAAACTTTTTGTATATAATCATTACATGTGAATACCAACCTTATTATTGGTAGCTTAATGTTTGATTTAGTGTTCAATATATAGGTCGTTTTTTACGATCCAACTACGTTGTACGTTGCACGTTGATGCTACTATGCCAAAGACTTGAAAGTGTCAATAGGAACTAAAAGTTTTCAGCCCATTCGGATATGTACTAAACAATTACGGCACAAACATAGGAACATTATTTTGTATATATGTGCCTGTGATTACACTGGCTCACTCACCCTTCAAACCGGAACACACCAATATCAAGTACTGCTGTTTTGAGGTAGAATATCTGATGAGTGGGTAGTATCTACCCACGTGAGCTTGCACAAAGCTCTACCACCAGTATATACATACAGTGGTGGCCATATAATTAGAAACACTTCTTATGAATAAAGAAAGTATAACTTCAACGTACAAATGTTCGTAAAAAATATACACATTCAATAATTAATAATCATGCAATAATATAGCCACTCAAATTAAAAACTCATTAAATGCATAAAATATAAAACATATCTTACTTTTAATTACAAAATGAGTCTTAAACATGTAAGAGTTTATTTTCTGTTACTGGCCGCTTGGACGCCTAATTAGAAACATTAAAAAATCATACTTAGCTCGTTCTTTTTTTTGAAATTGGAGAATAACATTTCTTTTTCTATTATTTTGGCGGCAATTCAAAATTTAATCTGATTTTTATTTGGTTCAAAATGGGCAAAAATAAAAGTTGTGACGCGTCAACTAGGCAAATAATTGTTAATTTACATATAGATCATAAGTGGGCGTACAGAAGAATAGCTGAGAATTTAAATTGTTTTGTTAAGAAAGTTTTTAATGCAATTGATCATTATAAAACACATGGAACCGTTGAAAATGTTCTTAGAAAGGCTCGGCCAAGAAAAACCTCTCCCAGAGAAGATACGCTAATCGTTCGTGTTGCTAAAAAGACCCAAGTAAAGGCTCCAACCAGATTAAAAATGAAGTTTTTTCGCCTGATGACCCGAGAAACATATCGTCAAGACTGATACGCCGAAGATTAGTGGAAGCTAAATTGTTTGGAAGAATCTCTCGAAAGGTACCGCTTCTTACCAAGCAACACGGAGAGAAGCGATTATTATTCGCTAAAAAATATGTTAATTGGACGGTACGAGAATGGAAAAATGTGTTATTTTCAGATGAAACAAAAATAAATATGGTAAATTCCGAAGGAAAGCGCTATGTTAGACGTCCTGTAAACAATGCTTTTAATTATAAATGCACAAGAAGTATAGTCAAGCAAGGTGGCGGTAACATTAAAGTTTGGGCGTGTTTTTCCGGATATGGAGTTGGACCCGATCGGAATTTTGAAGGTGCAATGGATCAATGGCAATACAAAAATATCTTAGAGCACACAATGATTCCCGGCCAACTTACTTACTTTTTTGTTGTTGTTTCTAATTAGTTGACCATTATTGTTCATACCTTAAAACTGATTTAAATATTTGTCCGTAATGTAATATTGAAACTGCACTTGTGTAATGGGATTTATATTGTTTTTCTAATAAATGATAAATCGTTGAAAATATAGTGTGCCCGATTTATTGTTTAATTTCAAAATAAAAACGATTGCGGTGAAGTATCTTACATAATATCAAGGACCGTTGGTAGTGTTTCTAATTATACGACCACCACTGTATATATAGTATATCAATCAAACAATGCTTTATAAAAGTAGCTAAACAAGATAGTGAGATTAACACTACTCACAACAAAGATGGACAAAACACTACTCGCCTTCTTAACTCATTGTTACATTTTTAATGTAAGTAAGGCTCTCCTATGTTTAATTGAGGTTCACTACATGCGTACAAGTTAGACGTTATATTCATTCTATCACTAAAGATTCATTGAACGAATACCTACAACTTTTACGAAATTTCGACCGCAAAAATTATAATATCTTTAGCAAATTAAGTGTTACATTACTCTATTTATTTATCCACTCAAGAACTTTTCAAATATTATTTTTCTATAGATATCATATAATCTATTTGGTTAGATCATTAGACAGATAGATATGTTAGTTATATATTTATCATAAATTTCATTTACCATTGTGTTTTCATAGGCTATGATAAAGATGAGTAAAAGTGAGTCAGATAGATTGGTGCCTTAACACATATATATATGTTGTCATTTTGAAGTGAGTTTTTTAATCAGAACAATAACTACATCATAAATGAAACGAAGCTTACTATTAGCGTACAAAATATTTCAGTATTATTGTCATAATAAGTTTCGGGTAGTCTGAGAGTCTTAATGCTCAATATAAACATTTATTACTGAGTACATCCGGCACAGGCACTACTCAAGATACTACTTCCCCTACTACTACTTTTATTGACTAAATGGACATATTCCTAACAATTACATATTTGGCGAAGCACTTTTTTGATATTGTAATTTTGTCGTCATGAGACCGAAGGAGACAGATATAGTTTTCACAGGACAGACATATAATGATATTGCGTTCAAACCCCTGTATCAGAACAAATCAGAGTCCATATTAACCCCAGAAAACTCGAGTAATTATCATTTCTGTCTTAAGTTTTATAGACTAAAATATTTAACAAATTTCACCGTATACCGTCTGAAAAAATAATTTTATTTGAAGTTTTGTTATTTAAATTACGATTTATGATCTAGTAATTGTTCTGGTAATTGTATAAATCTATGAGAATAAACCAAAAATATGTTGAATTGATTTGTTCAAATATTAGACACTATAGCAGTACCTATATATAAGTTAGATTTTTAATAAAAAAAACATTTTTGAAGAAAATTACTTTTGTAACTGATCTTTTTATATTGCCGAATCGATCGTATTAGTTGCTTAAATGTTATTGTTAATAAATTTAATAGGAAAAATTTATATTATTAATAGTATAAGCATTATTTAAAACTGTATTCTGTATTAATATGTCTAGTAAAACGTGTGTAAAAATGATTTGGAAATTTTATTTAACAGAAATTATTTCAATGAAGCAGACCTCAACAATCGAATGATATCATAAAATAATGTATAATATGGAAGTTAATTTTTATTATGCAAACTGCAAGTAAAGCTCAATTCTGAAGGAGTGCTGGGTCCTAATTGTCCGCTTAATCTGTATAACTTCGCATTCAGCGCGGTAGCTGCCTCCATCTTTTTTAGAAACATGTTCTTGGAATTTGTATTCAATGTCCTCTCAGTTAAAGTTTTATTCGATTCGGAATCTAGAGAGTTTATGATAGAATCAGCATCGCTGTCCAAATTAAATATATTAACTTGCGATTCTTCTCGCCATAACTTTTGCAAATTCAATGCCATCAACTCTAATTGAATTTGGGATAATTCCTTTATTACGTCAATTTGTATTGACATAACGTTGTCGCATGTCTTCAGTAAAGAATTGAGTGTTTCTAGAACATCGGCTCTTCTTTTTTGTATGCTGTATTGGTTGTCGATATTCTTTTCGAAGAATGCAAGATGCTCGTACAGTTCAGAAAGTTGTAATGAACATGAAATATATTGGGCTGAATGATGCTCGAAATCATAGTAGTGCTTGGCTCGCATCAGCCATTTATGGGTAAAAGAAAATAGCTTACGCGCTTCTATAGTGTTACGAATTATTTCTAATGGCACTCTTTTTTCTATGTCTTGTAAATCTAAGGTGGGGAAAGTATAAACTTTTTCAGATATACCATCTCCTTGTTCATGTTTCTCTGCTCCTATGTCCTTTGTATTTTCTTCGTTTTTCTCAGAATTGTTCACGTTATTGTCGCTTAACATGTCTACAGTTTTCCACGAATCTGCTCCGTTAGATGATTGTGAAAAAAAACGATTCAATATTTTTTTTCTTGATAATTTAAAAATGGTAAGGCCATATTTAACCCAATGATGACTCAATTCTAAGAATTGTATTTCAAAATCAGCCTTTTGAAGCACAAATTCTTCGGGCATGAGCTTACAATTATCGTGGCAAGTACGTAAAATATGATTAGCTGCACATAAATGATGTCGAGCGTTACTAAGTTGGTTGAGGTAGGTGAAGTAATTACCTAGCCTCGCTGTTCGTAAAGCCCAGTCTTGTGGAGTACCTTCTTTCATTTCTAATTGCCTCCTGAGAGCGGTATGGTTATATAAAGTGTACTTCTCTGGCATGTTTAATTTATTATACAAAAATGCTAACATCTGAACGTTATTAGTTATTAATTTATCAATTTTTTCTGGATTTAGTCGTTTTAATTTGTCAATTGGTTCCGTCGTGAATAAGTCTTCCGCGTCGTAGTACATATCCGGCTTCGATTTGCTAATTTTATCGTAAATTTCTTCCATGCTTTCAAGAATATCTTTCGCGACGGTAATTTCATCTAGTTGTATGAGATAAAAACAAAGTAAGTTTTGAATTCTAAGAAAGATGAACAAGCATTCTTCACGTAAAGCATACTCCTTTAATTTATTAAAAGCGACCATGAGACTATTTTTTTTCTCATTGAGTGATAAGAGCATTGATTTAGCTGACAGTAAAGTCAGATATCCCTCCATCGCCTGGGACCTGATGTATTGGTCATGGTTTTCCTTGCCCAGTACGAGCAGTTCTGATTGCAGAGTTACAATATCTTTCTTTAAACTTTGAAGTCGGCTAGAAGAGTTTTTGTCTTTGAGTGAAGTTTTCACATTTTCGAAAGTACTTCTTATATTGTTTAATATATCCATAATATATCACACAAAAAATTTCATCAATCTTTTTTTTCTGTCAAAGCAGAATATTTTCTGTATTATGTCAAATTTAAACTTTGAATTCTTTATTTTCTTATGTTGCTCTGATCAGAGCGTTACAAGAAGGTTTTTCATTTTTCTTTTTAAGAAATAATTTGTTTAAATACAAAGGTAGTATTCTAAGCATTCTTTAAATATAATTAATAAATAACGTAGATACACGCCAGAAAAGGAAAAATATATATACTCTATATTTATGTAATGAAAATACTTAAAATTGATTGAATTCGAATAACTTCAAAATACTGACCTCTTAAAAACATAACCATTTTTTAAATTTAAAGTATGGGTTTCTGTATTTGGCTAATATATATACTTAGGTACAGGTTTCATCCTGATTAGTTAGCCAAATATAGGAAATCGAGCCTTTAAGAGTAATAGAATTACATATTCTTATTCTTATTAACTTTGTACGTATTATAAAAGGTTTATATTATGGAATGAAGATGAATTGGTCAAGACAGAAAATTTATCGCTTTAATATTTTACTATTGTTGTCAGTCTTAGTAAGAAGTAGGTCATTTTAATAATAGGTACAATCAGCTAAACACAAAAGGTAAGATTTATTGCACACTTCAGTAAATTATATATAGTACCTATATGTGTGTATGAGTAGGTACGTTTACTCATCCTGCGACATGTTCTTCAATTTAACTTCGACCAAACTTCCTAATATATGTTTATTATAAAAATACTATGACTCACTCATTTGTGTTTTTTAACGTATCTGCTACAATTTTCTATTGCATGTTTCTTAATAAAAAGTTAAGTCCATGGGAAAGCGAGTTCTCATAACTCGTTATGCACAGTTATCACACTAGTCCAGTAGAATGGTTGATTCTACGAGCGTACTATGCTGACAACATGTCCCAATGCCCATTACACTTGCACACTCATTCGTGTGTCGTACTTCGTGCCGAGAGTTACTTGCCGCGCTTGCTTTTTCAAATAACTGTGCTTACCATTGATGGCTACAACACACATACCATGTAAGCAATCATATGATACTGTTTCTTATAAAATATTTTTGAATATTTACATTATTACTTTTAATAGAAATATTTTTTATTGAATATTTTTTTTATATAACGTTCAGACTTTTACGCATCTTGAATTTAAAAAAAGACAATTTATAATATTTTTAGCTACAAAATAATTATATTAATTTACTTAAAATAATTTAAGTAAAGCCTTTATTATTATTATGTAAAGATTAACATTAAATCATATTATGTTTTATACCTAAGGTAACTTAAGATATTTTTATATACATTATGAGTTATTTTTTTAATTATGATATAAATATATCGTTATTAATGTCTCTACATTTAAATTTTATTGTGTAGGAACTGTGTTTGTGTGTTGAAATATTTTGATTGATTTGATGTATTCGTCCGCAATTTCCACGCTATGGGTACAATTACACACAGACAGCATTTATTCAAAATTGATTTTGGTTCTATGTACAGTTCACGAAAAATATTTTCACAAAAACAATAATGAGATCATAGAAATTGTTTTATTATTATTGCATTATTTACGGAATTATGGATGCAAATTCGTCAAACAATTATATCAGGAACCCTGAAAAATGTATCTTTTACGATACCAAAAGTATCTGTTGATAACCAAAGCGCATATACCTACGTATTTATGGAAATCCTTAATGTTCATAAATCTACTGCCATTATAATTATGAAATGGGAATAATTCTCTTCTATTCTCGTCTGTAACATTTATTGATTAAGAAACATTATTAATATTGCTCTTTTAATATATTTTAAAAATTTACAAATATATTAAGTTGTTTATTTATTATCTCATTACGAGTAAATTGGTAATTTTCAAGCACGTACGTAAATAATTCTCTCTTGTCGAAGACGAATATTTTTATTCTGAATCAGCGTTAACTTCAAACTAGGATGTCGCTGGCTTGAGCAACACACTTGCATAACGGACATTTCGACACTCACTTAAAGAAAACACCTGGGTATTCTTTTTCAGCGTCATTACGATCGCCATTATATTGTTGTTTAAACAATACTGACCGTCTAAATAAACTTTTAAAATTACTCACGAATCACGTTATAGTTTAGTGAGGCGTTTTCCTATTGACAGTTATATTATACATATGTAGATTGTAGACAGAACATTGTATGAACATAGATTTTTTTCTTTAAGTGGCATGTATGAAACTTAAATGTGTAATTAAAAAATATTGTCGATGTATTTGACAAAGGTCAAGTCAAATATTTACTTTAATTTTATACGTATAAGTAGGTTAGGTTACATTTTTTGAAAAAATCGCCATCTTTAACGCTTTCGCGGCTGGACCATTTAATCGAGTTTGATAAAATTTAGTAAGAAGCAAGGTTGAAACCTCAAGATGAACATAGGGTAGTTTATATACTTAACACATACCTACACGCAGGCGATGCCGCGGTTAAAAACTAGTAATTTATAAGATCTCTTGTAATGTATAAGAAATATAAATAAATAATTTATTAGAAGAATAATTCAAAAAGCTATATGTATATATATAACATATGAGACAGTTATTTTAAGTTCATGAACCTTGTGTGTGATTTTATTCACAATGGGAATCAAGAATCCAAACTCTCTTGAACAAGTTTTAGTGAACGATAAGACCATTTTTTTTAGATAACTTGTACAGGGATTTCTAAATACCTTTTAAAGAATAACATTAACTGATAAAAAGGCCGGAACCTGTCGTTTTGAATAGGATTAAAATATATTCTCTTAACAATAGAATTCCTAAGTATTTCAATACTTGGAGTTTTTTTATTGCTTAAACAAATATTTAATATATTAATTCGTTGGGATAGTTTTTACGATTAAATTTTACGATTAATTTACTTTATGTATTGTCATGCGAAACTTGTGGTTGTCAGTATTTTTAACCAACTTCTAAACTTTCATTCCCTTAAGTTTCAAAATATATATATATTTATATGTTTAAAAATTGTTTTTATGTGTTTAAACGTGCATTTCTTTAGAAATTACTCTACTGATAGTAGATCATTATGAATGTCATCGCTATCGCTATGTAGGCGGTCACTAAGAAATTATTTTTGAAAATTTCAACTTCAAGGGGGCGATAGAAAGGAGGAGTAACTTTGACTGAATTTTACCGCTAAGAAGTCGGGACAGATAGTTAATATGCAAGTATGCGGGCAAACACAGGTGCACTCAATTCCCTAACACGTAAAAAAACAATGGGACGGTAATCTAACCGGACCGGAGAGAGTTCAAGGCGGCGTGTCTATCACACCTTGACGTGCTTTCCGAAATCCGGGATATCACTGAAATTTTTGTAACCGAAAGATCCAATAACTTGATACTTATCCGACCCGGTGTTGAAACCCAGAACTACGACGAGGTAGTTAGTCCTAAGTTTTAATATGTAAAATATAAAGTTATACCTGTAATTAATAGAGAATAGATTTAGATATATGTCATTAATATCAGGTTACATGTTTTCGTTATATATAAAATGTAGTTAATATACGAGCTATTGAAAAATATTTATTTTATATATTGTGAAACGTGACCGTATAAACTGGATGTTTACACTTGTGGTTTGCAATTGTACATCTAAACATGGATTATACATAATAAGGTATAATGCCACAATAGGCAAGTCTTAAAAATATATACAGAAAGAAACAATTGTAATCGTGATGCAGCTGAGAATAATCCACAATCCTCATACCAGTTGTTTACAAGCTTTATGTACGTGGTCGTGCTCCCTCGAATAGTTATAAACAATACTTGTCTACGATTCCATATTCCATTCTACATATGTCATTATATTTACATACGTAAAGTTTATACTTGAATATTAATTCGGTCAATAGTGAATCTCTAACCTCACTCTAGAATGCAAAATATTTTTGTTCTTATAAATGTGTATTTTAAATACAGAATTGATTTATGGTATTATTAAAATTTTATTCATATAGACTTTCATATATGTGAATACTACCGAGAATAAATAGAAAAAAAGTCATTACTTACTCATTAAATAAAAAAATATCAACATCTATTACTTTTTCTTGTTCAAAAATAATAATTTAACGGTAAAGTAAGTAATACAAAACATATAATACATATATGATTTTCTGTGGATACCTTCAGAAAGGTCCACTAAAACCACTGCACTCGGCACGAGAGGCTGGAGCAGATACGGGAGGGACCTCCCGTGATGTGCTCCGCTCGTGGTTCGACGGAGCTTCCCGAGGGACGACGGTATTCCGTGTCACCGCACTCCTCGCTAGTCCGTACGGCAACGCGAAGCCATCGCTTTTAAAGAAGCCTTTCAATTTGAATCAAAATATGATTTGATTTGGATATGTGACAATTGGATTAAAATAAACATCCTACTATTTTTACTATTTTATTCGAGTACAATTTCTTTATCATTTTCATTTTATTTCATAAAACATTTACAACAATTAAAAAAACTCATCATAAGTAGTTATGTAATTAGATCACATGGAGATAATAATTAAGCATACATAATGTGCGCATATAAGACCGTGGCCCAAGTATTGCTTTACAATAGCATTATCGCCTACTGTGGTCAGTTAGTCCTTGCGCTTTACAAGTACATATTAAAAACTGTATTATGAAAAAAATATATAGGTATATTTAAAGTATTCCATAATATTAATTTTGTCATAAATTTTATTTGTTTCAAAAACTTTTTTCTATAAAAATAATATAATTATGTTTTTTTTAAATATAGTTATGTATAACGAAGGATATATTTCAGGATTCTTTTTAATTTGAATCATTAATAGCTCAAGGCGACAGCTTTGAGTCTACGCTGGCACCATTATTATTTCCAGAATTATAAAGAATATAAACTAAAACAAACATGTCAATTTTGCATCAAGCGAACTCTCCGTCATACATTTCCTTCAAACCAAGCCAGCCACCCCAGAGCACACATCATACCGCACAGTTTCACTCTCATTTTCTTACGTGATCACTCAACTAATTTAAGGCGTATTAGTAAGTTAACTATTTATTTATTTAACTAAATCTAACTGTTTATAATTATTATCTTTTATCAGAACAGTTTTATAAGCTCGTACGGAATTATGAGCATTATACTGGAAAACAAAAATATATTAAATTTATTCATAAAACATTAAATAAAGCTATCATGGTAAATGTAATCGCACGCCTGTCATTTAATACGTACGAAAGTATTTAAAATATAATATTATGTTCAAGATGATTTTTTTACAGGCACAGCGCACGTTGCTGTGTGATATAATCGTGCGAGCACAATCGCTGCTGGCTGCTACCTTCCTTATATGTACAGTTATTTGCTTCAACTTATGTCTGAGTGTAAACGAAAAAAAATTGCGGTGATAAATCGATGAGAATGCTTTTTAATAATATTTGTTTATATTTTGAATAGCAAAACCGAATGCTACTGTGAAATGTGATTTTTCACATTAATAAATAAATAATCTGCGTTCTATTCTGTGTCTATAATAGGATAATTTATAATATATATATTTTTTTTAATATCCCATTTTATTTATTTTGTTGAACAAAAATGTTAGAAATCTTAACAATAAACGAAGGGGATACCTTTTAAGCAGATAATTAAATACATTAAAAATCGCTTACGCTTTATTTTTGCGCTAACGCAATAGTTATCTCCGTCACGCGACCTCCTCGACGCCACTGTGTCACCGTCAATTTATTCGCAAAAAATATGAAGTAAATGAAGGGATATTTATTGATCTAGAATCCTCATTAAGAGTGAAAATTAATCCGTCAAAATGGTGTTCTTTACCATATGGTACAAGTGTAGAATTGGTCCTCGACCAATTAATTTAAAAAAATAAATAAGTGTGTAGTAATTTCTATAAGGAATATTTAAAGCACACGTGTTTTCAAGTAATGTAATTGGGGTTATTAAAACGTCAACCTTTTTAACACGAGCGGCATAACATTAAAATCACAACTCATTAGCAGGCCTTCAGCTTCGTTTAAGTTGCATAAGCGATTTGGTTAGGTTATTGTTGTCACATTTAAATATCCTTTTTTAGGATTGAATACGAACAGAAGTCCAGTCATTCCGGTTTGATTACAAATTTAAAAGTTATGAAATAAAAATAAATACTTTTGTGTACTGTTTAGTTTACACGAGAAATACTTACTTAACTTAGTGACTAATTCATAAGGTTGAAGATCCTAAGTTCCCGAGTTCAAGTTCAGTGTCGGGTCCTTAAAATGGTTTCGGTTTATCTTTCAAGTACAATTCTCAGTACCAGACTAAAGTTTGAGAATTGGCACTGTTGTGTTAACATTCCCGTTGGTGTCGATATGATCGGCCATTTAAATGTCACTAGTATAAATAAAAAATAATCCAGTACAGCAACAACATGTGTTCATCTTCTTAATTACTTACTGAAAAAATACTAAACCAATATAGGCATACGTTGTAGTAGCGACGTACTGCTACAAGTATATGAAACTTATAACAGAAGACGCAGTGAGTTTCCTGTGCCCGCGACATCGTCCGTTCATAGAATAATAACGCTTAGAAGGTGAGAAGGCCTAAGTGGATTGAAGCCATTTCAATTCCTCCTTAATAAGTGGAATACGTTACATTTAATTACAATAAAAATGTTATCAGGTATGGAAAAAATATTTACCACGAGTGCTTAATATTTTAAATGATAAAAATCTAATTATTATTTAAAATTAACAGTTTTTATTATACATAAAATAAAAGCAACACAAGAAATGAGATAATTATAATAATAACAGCTAAACTTAAATGAAGCATATTACAATTAAATAAATTAAATGCAAATATATTTCATAATTAAAATTCAAACAGTATAAATATCCTCGCTTTATGGGGGAAATGTCTATTCACTTGTAACATAATTCGGCCGTGTTGCGTGTCGGTGAACGCAATTCCGTGACATTTACGCACACATTAATTCTAAAGTTGCATCAATTTTGAGCGAAACTTTATATGACACTATCCTTCTAAGCGTTATAATTCTATGGTCCGCTCGTTGTCGGTGTACTACGACATTTTAAAGAAATACATATATGTTTTCTGTTTCATAAATTTATTCGATTTACTGACATACGGTGTTTATTGATTTTTAATATGTATTGAAAATTTTGAATTAAGTATCTTTAAATGATGTGACAAGCGTGAAATTCATGTTCTTCTAAAATATAAATAAAAATCTGTGAAAAAATAGACTGTCGCTGAAGTAGATATTATTTACAAAACACGTATATAATTTAAATAATAGTAAAGATATTTGTTAAAGCAAATCTTTAAGCAAACTTTTTTAGCTTCTTTTATCTTCTTTGTATACTCAACTCAAACTTTCAGCACTATGGGTCTATTCTTAAGAACAAACTTAATATTCACCTCAAATGTCTGTGATTAATATGCGAATATTGACCATAACAGTATATCACCATTAGTAGGTATATTTATATTTAAAATAATATCTATTTATAATAAAAGGTCTCTAAAAATAATGACGAAATATGAGATTAAATATTAAATTACACTTATTTTCTGTATAATAAACGTACAGTTCAATATATATAAGTGTTATTTAATTGTAATTTTTAATGGTAAGTATAAATCAAACGACAAACATTGGTTATCTCTGCTTCTAGGGCAGTCGATGACTAAGTCGATCTGATTTGCCTTTTAAATGATCTAGTAAAATAAACTCATTATATAGTAAGTACCCTAACTAAGACATTACATAATTACAACTACTAAGTCTTATTCCTCATTAGGTGAAAACTGAATAAAAATAAATCGGATATGCTAAACTTGTTTTACCCTACTTGTAAGTCAATGCCTTCATACCTTTTACAGGTAATGTGCATAGACAGTAGGCACTTAGAAGTTTTACTCGATTCTTAATAAAAATAAGGTTTATTAAAAAAATCCATCTAATCAGATTTAAATAAAGCTTTCTCGTGATTCGAAAGACATCCAAGACTTTATTAAATGTAATAACATTTTTAGAAGATTAAAAATTGTATTAAAGTATTCAAAATAATCTTGAATACATATAAAATAATATTTTAAATATAAACTATAAAAAGCTTTATGTTTTTATAAATAATATTTATTTGTGTGAAGTAGCTATTTAAGAGATGTAGGTACTTCTGCATTTAACGAAGAGTAGGTACTACATGAAGAGATTACATTAAGGATAAAGTTAAACAAATATTAACAATGTAATACAGTCGTAGTTAATTTTAACAAAAGCTCTCCCAAATTTATTCGTGTTCTACGGTTATATATATCGTAAAAATGTAAGACAAATGAAAATACCGAAATGAATATAGAATAAACTTAACTAACAGTAAGTAATATATTTTAACTATTTTATATGACCATCCGTCGATTTATAAACATATTTACGTATCAGTTATATATATTACAAGTATTATTGAGTGAAATAAATTAACTTTGTATGTTCAATGTGTCGTTCGTAAAACATCAACTTATGTCACTCACGAGCGCGCCGGTAAAGCGAAATTTAGCTATCTACATCTTTATTAAGACAGGGTGTGTTCAGAAGGTCGTAACAGTGCGTGTTTTGGAGTTGCCCAGTATCTGGATACGTCACCTTGTATGACCTTTTTGTGAACGTGAGTCATACAAGACGTGATAGCAAGTACTAGCGACATATTCTTACGTCGACGATCCTTGATGTTCGAAAGTTAAACTAAACTTTACGAGATATAACAAATAGTTAATAAATGATATGTAATGTATTATAAAAATAATATGAGATAGATATTTTTTTTCTAGAATAGAAAAATAATGTGTTTTTGTAGTTTAGATGTACCTATTATATGTCATTAATGATATTTATTGATAAAATTAACAAATATTTTAATAGTTATGGTTTATTGTTTTCAGAAGACTGATCTTGAAGCTTCAATCTGACATAAAGGGTAAACGGACTTGAATTTATTGTTGCCTCATATTTATATAATAAATAATAGATATCATAACAATAAAGTTTATATGGCTCATACACACGAAACACACGAAAGTGTTTCAATGGCGTATGAAGGTAATAGATATATTTTGGGTCACGTGGAAGTAGAAGAACCCTTACAAGATATTGTCACGGACGAATTCTCATGTGCTATATTTGAATGTAAGATAAGTGACTGCTCCGAACACTGCACATCGTGTAGATGGTACAAAGATGGAAAGTGTATAGAATCTTCGCGCAAATTTAAAATATCTTCTAATGGAAAATGGCATCGACTGCAAATCACAACGACTACAGCCCAAGATCAAGGAGTTTATGTAGTTTTATTAAAGAACTATTTAGGGGAAGCGTTTTCTAAAGCAAATTTATACGTAAACCAAATAAAAGAAAACCACGTTAATAATGACGTATTATATTTGAGTCCAATGGCGAAACGTTTTGACGTGGTACAGCATTTGAGGTTTACAAAAGTATTAGTAGGAGACACTATAGAGCTAGAAGCAATGTTCAATTGTGACGCTTTAGAGGATTATATATGGTATAAAAGTAATAATTTATTAGTACCAAATGAACGTATGATAGTTTTAAACGATAAAAGGACGACCACACTTTCGATACTGTGTGCCAAAGAGTCAGATACTGGTATTTATCACGTGGTATCTAAATCTGAATATGGTATTGCGTCGAGTTTTGCAAGTGTTGTAGTAATTAACACCGACTTAAATACCTTAAATACTAGCGAAATAGTACCTAGCATAGATGAGACTTTACCAGATGAATTAGAAGTAAATGAAGGAGAGGACGTAAGACTAACATGCAAGGCTTCGTACGATGTAAACACATTAATATGTTGGTCTAAAAATGGAACAAGAATAGAGGAAAACAAAAATGTAGTAACAGAGTACTATAACAACAAATACATTAGTTTAAGGATAAGAAATACCGGCTTAAATGATACCGGCGAATACTCAATATCTATGCGCGATAAAATAACAGGACAAACAGATTCTTCGAGTTGCTTTTTAACTATCAATGGTAGGTTATATTTAAAGATTACTTATTATTTATTTAATAGATAAAAAGTCTTAACTGAGTATTTTGCAGAAATACCGAAAGAAAAACTATGTTCGGCCGAAGTAAAGAAACCTTTAGAGCCGACTGTGACTTGTTTTGGGACAAGAATTTCATTCACCTGCAGTTTTGCCGTAGACGATCCTAGATTTTATTTTGTAGTCTGGTACGTCGGTCATTTTAGAGTTGAACGAACAAATCACAGATTTCATGTAAGTCAATGAATGGCTATTGATATAAGGTTTAATATGACAGGGATTACGCATAATGTTGTAATTCTTTTTTATAGATGATGCACAGCGGAGGAGAATTCTATTTAGTTATAAAACAAGTCGAGCCTGGCATGGCTGATGAAGTTATTTGCGAACTTCGGAAAGCACTTCCTAATAGGAAATCAATTTTAAGCATAAGTACAGCAACGACTCTAACGATTGTACCAGCTGCAGTCATTGACTGTGAAACAAAACTGAATAAAACTATTACAAGACGAAATATCTTCTACAATATAAATTTGAAATTGGAGTTTCCTTTAAAGCATAAAAATCTAGATAAAAATGGAATTCATAGATGCTTAGTAAGTATATACTGTTGGTGTTATATAAATGCATTTGCGAATATCGTATAGTTGTTTAATATCTTAACTATTTTTCACTCTTATCGTAAACTGCGCGAAAATAATATAATTTATCTACTATCGCAGCGAATTTCATTATCGCATTAATCGTAGCAAAACAAATATTTTTTATATTCATTGTTACTAATCGAATCAATGTTTAAGCTTAAAGATATTTAAGTAAATGAATGTATTAATAATATACAATATAATTATTTGTGAATATTGGCAAGCGAAATTTTAATATTATTTTATTGTAAATCACTTAATAAGTATATATTTTTTTACTAGGTTTCCTCGAACGGTGGTGAGGAGACAACGTTAACTTGTGAAAGCTTAATGGTTATTACGTTATGCAGGTGAATGTTATACACTTAATCTTTTGTAAATCGTAATATAAATATTAGGTACTACTTTATTATAAATATAATAATTTGATACGTCGTAAATTCCACTCGTGTGGCGACGGCGTTTTTAACCGTCGAAGAGAGATGTTCCACGACGAGTAATGTTGTAATTAAATTATCATTTACTAAATTAGATTTTTGACTTGTTATCTAAACGTTTAGTTTACTTTGACTAATAAGAGCAATATTTAATACTCATTGATAGTTTGTCGGGTTTGAACCCATAGACCTGTATACGTCCTGTAAATTTATTTCCTGTAAACATCCCACAACTGGGCTAATGCCTCCTCTCCTACAATATGAAGAAGGTATTGAGATTATTCCACCACGCTGTTCTTATGTGGGTTTGTGTACACATGTTGCAGAATTTTATCCGGCACGCGCATTTTTCCTCATTATGTTTTCTTTCACCGCACAGCACGAGATTTATTATAACCACGGTCGTATACACAGGTCTTGCAACTGAGTCCAATTTCACTGGTGAGAGATAGGTGCAAGTGTGTTACAACTGCTAATTCGCAATACCATCCGCTTGAGGTACTACGTCGCTGCTATCGAAGCTGATATTTTTCTCTCCCAAGTACTGTGTTATTTAATCATTGTTATATCGTTTTGTTGAGTTTTGCGGTTTTTTTTGAGTTTCGCGAATTTTTTGTTTTTTTTTGTATTGTTATTTAACTGTTTTGCTAGGATTTGAAAAAGTGTTCGGGATAATTATTACGCGAATCGTCATACCTCTGGCCACCGTAAATTGAACTTAACAGCGTCATTATGTCAACGTACCCCATATTGAAGTTGCAAGACCTGTGTATACGACCGTGATTATAACAAATATATTAAGCACATGAAAAAAATCATAGGTGCTCGGTATTACACTTGGAATCTTCGGTTAAGATTCACGTGTTGCCACTGAACCATCTCGGCTCATAATTTAGTTTTAAATTGAAACGATGGTATAGAAGTAGCCTTACTATGAAGTGCTATATGTCGCTCTCAAAAGTGCAACGCAGCAACACCTTAGATCCCGTGGTTAGCAGTGAATCGATGATGGAAACTGTGTTTTATATTTCTGACCGTACACCGTTGGCAAATAATTACTCGCCCTTGCCTTACTAATAAAAAAAATAAAAAAGCAATATCATTTCGATCAAGTAATTTAACTGGATAGAAATGATGTATTGATGTTATTAAAATAAGTGTTTTTCTGTTATTTTAGATTAGATGATGATAATTATTATTTGAATATTTCGAATATTGATGACGACACACATGTTGAACGTATGACTGTCCAAGGAAAATCCGTTCGCGGTCCATCACTGAAAGTGCTTTCTAAGCTTATAGTAATAGAATGGTAAGCAAACTTGATTAATGTTTAATTGGTAAACAGAGTAAAATAATGTAATGATGTAAATCTTTACATGACTTTTAGGTTAAAATTTGATGTTCCTCTTTCTGTCATGATGGATTTCTCGTTGGAAAAAAGAAGGCACGGCATTGTTTAACTAATCACCAACTAAATGTATTTTTTTATAATATTCTATTTTAAATTGATAACACTGGTCATTGCCATTACAATTTTAGGTACGACACACAAACTGACAAAACTAAAAATGGTTGGTATCATATCGAGATGGGACACACGAGTGATGGTTTCGTGCATGCAGGTGTTACAAGTTTACCGATGTTTGAAATAAAAGATCCACCGGTAGAACAGATTATGAAATTTCGTATAAGAGCAGCGACGCCTCTTCCTAACTCCGACGAATCCAGAGTTTGTATACGTGAGCAGTTTTATTTAAATCACTTTAGATATACGAATTTGTTTGACAAACCAGCAAGTCATATTAAAAGTTACTAGCATAGAAATTAGAGTTTAGGGACAAACCATAACCATTCATCAAGACCAGATGTTTAGGATCTCTAGCCACAGGTTAATTACGAAAAGTGAAGCTCAAATAATTATTTTAATCAGTCGTAAAAATCCGTGATATAGTTCTTATCTACTTTTTGTTTTTGAAACCTTATATTTAATAAGTATCTTTAATACTTAGGTTTGGGTGAGTAAGTTCGCAAGGGCACATAAGTCACATCAAATAAAAAGTATCTGGTGCAACTTATGCACTACCATTATTGTACATTGATGTCACTATTACAAAAACCTTTACGTCAACAATTTAAAGGTATAATTCAATCGAAAGAATAATTAAGGAACGCTGAAAGCAAGTCATATTTGGTTTGATGTTAGATACAACATTATATGTAATGCTAGGAAATTGTTTTTAATATTTATAGATACGCTAATTCTCAGTATAAGTTTTTTATTTTTTGTTACTGCATTCTATTTATACATATATATGGAAGAACGTGATTAAATTTCTTATCGACAATTACCGTGACCTAAACTACAAACTCATGGTTCTTGCGTAATACAAAACTCTGTTTATTACGCAAGAACTATTATAAATCTTTTTATTCTAACATTTTAAATTTCATTGTATATATTTGATTTCTTCCATTTATCTTATTAAAATTGTTTCATATATAGTACCAGCCGAGAAAGAGTTGCGAACTATAAAGAAAAATTGCAACCTGAGACCCATGGAAGATTTTGAAGCAAAGTTTACAAAGACGGGTGATATAATAGGATGTGGTGCATTTGGTAGTGTGGTACTTGTCCATGACGATAAAGGAGAGTTTTATGCAGCAAAAATATTAAAAACTAGAACGCAAAAAAAGAGAGACACCGCTGTAAGAGAATACGAAATGATGAGGAGATTGCAGCATCCAAAACTTGTTGAGCTTTACGATTCGTTTTCAACGAGGGAATCTTTTATTCTAGTTATGGATTAGTAAGTTTACTGCGTTTAGATATTGTAGTCGAATTAAATCCAATAACCAATTGTGAAGTTTTGTTTATCAAAACCATTTGATTAGCAAATAGCACAGAAATTTCTTATAATTAAATACTATCTTTTTATAGTTTGTGGGGTGGAGAGTTATTCGACAGGATAGTAGAAGAAGAGCATATAAAAGAAGTGGATGTAGTACCTTACGTTCGACAAATATGTGAAGCATTGCTTTATTTACACGAGCGAAAGATAGCACATTTAGATTTAAAACCAGAGAATATAATTTGCCTCAGTCCAAATTCTAGACAAGTCAAGATAATAGACTTTGGTTTAGCTCGAGTACTAGATGAAAGTAATATAACAAGAGCTATTTACGGAACGAGAGACTACGTCGCACCAGAAGTTTTGAATTTTGAACAACTCACCCTGGCATGTGATATGTGGAGTTTGGGTGTCGTTACCTATATGTTGTAAGTAAATAATAAATTATTTAAATGTAATGTTATTAAACACTTTTAGGTTCAAATGAGCATATACGAATATTTCTAAATTTTACAGATTATCTGGAGTGATGCCATTCAGTGGTGACAGTTGGCCGGAGCGATCAGCGAATATAACAATGGCGAATTACAATTACCATGAATCAGCTTTCAAAGAAATATCCGATTTGGCAAAAGACTTCGTTGATCACCTGCTTGTTTTACAACCTGAAAAGCGCATGAAAGCATCCGTCGCTCTAAACCATCAATGGATTGTTGAAGGTCCTCCTGGAGGAGCAAGAGCCGGTCACATGAAACGGGCTCAAGAAAATTTAAAGTCATATCTGGCTAACCATAGAGCAAGGTGGCAAGTAAGTTAAATTCTTTCACTATAGCAAAACAGAAAATAAACAAATTATAAGGAACTAACTATATATACTACTAACTATATATATATATATATACAGTGGTGGTCGTATAATTAGAAACACTACCAACGGTCCTTGACATTATGTAATATACTTCACCGCAATCGTTAAAAATTGAAATTGAACAATAAATAGGACAACAATATGTTCAACGATTTATAATTTATTAGAAAAACTATAAATCCCATTACACAAGTGCAGTTTCAATATTACATTACGGACAAACATTTAAATCAGTTTTAAGGTATGAACAATAATGGTCAACTAATTAGAAACAACAACAAAAATGTATAAAAAACAATATTTTTTTAAGTATTAGTAATTAGTATTGTTATTTACGAAGTAGCTACTATCCACAGCCTACCAATAGTTATAATTAATATTTAGTGGCGTATCCCTTATTTTCAATAATAGCACTGCAACGACGTGGCATTGATTCAATCAATTTCATAAATTTTTCTAGGGGGATTGAATTCCATGCTTCATATAGTTCGTTTTGACTGGTGTTACGTTTGTTTGAGACTTTCTTTTTAACCATATACCAGAGATTTTCTATCGGGTTTAAATCCGGACTATTTGCTGGCCAGTCTAAAACGGATATACGCTGTTCGCTAAGGAAACATTTGACGCTATTGGCCGTGTGTTTAGGGTCATTGTCATGCTGAAAGATCCAGGTTACAGGCAAATGATCGTCCGGGTAGGGAATCATTGTGTGCTCTAAGATATTTTTGTATTGCCATTGATCCATTGTACCTTCAATATTCCGAACGGGTCCAGCTCCACCGTGCTTGACTATACTCCTTGTGTATTTATAATTAAAAGCATTGTTTACAGGACGTCTAACATAGCGCTTTCCATCGGAATTTGCCATATTTATTTTTGTTTCATCTGAAAATAACACTTTATTCCATTCTCGTACCGTCCAATTAACATATTTTTTAGCGAATGATAAATAATCGCTTCTCTCGGTGTTGCATGGTAAGAAGCGGTACCTTTCGAGAGATTCTTCCAAACAATTTAGCTTCCACTAATCTTCGGCGTATCAGTCTTGCCGAGATGTTTCTCGGATCATCAGGCGAAAAAACTTCATTTTTAATCTGGTTGGAGCCTTTACTTGGGTCTTTTTAGCAACACGAACGATTAGCGTATCTTCTCTGGGAGAAGTTTTTCTTGGCCGAGCCTTTCTAAGAACATTTTCAACGGTTCCATGTGTTTTATAATGACCAATTGCATTAAAAACTTTCTTAACAGAACAATTTAAATGCTCAGCTATTCTTCTGTACGTCCACTTATGATCTATATGTAAATTAACAATGATTTGCCTTGTTGACGCCTCACTACTTTTATTTTTGCCCATTTTGAACAAAATAAAATTCAGATAAAATTTTGAATTGCCGCCAAAATAATAGGAAAAGCCAAGAAGGAAATGTTATTCTCCAATTTCAAAAAAAGAACTAGCTATGGATGCTTTTTTTAAATGTTTCTAATTAGGCGTCCAAGCGGCCAGTAACAGAAAATAAATTCCTACATGTGTAAGATTCATTTTGTAATTAAAAGTAAGATATGTTTTATATTTTATGCATTTAATGAGTTTTTTATATTATTGCATGATTTTTAATTATTGAATGTGTATATTTTTTACGAGCATTTGTATATTAAAGTTATACTTTCTTTATTCATAAGAAGTGTTTCTAATTATATGACCACCACTGTATATATATATACACTGTACACTGTATATATATATATATATATATATATATATATATACACTCATATATATATTTTATCCTAAGAACTATAATTAGAAATACGTTCATATTATATGAGGATTATTGTTTTTCTGCACATGTCCGTAAGCGACGGAGTTATATCAAGTATTTTTTCTACAGAGAGCTGGAAATGTAATGATTGCAGCGCATCGTCTCCGGAGTTGCGTGGGCGGGCCGCGGAACGTCATATTGGCTGATCGAGAATCACCTCGAGTAACTTAAATTTTACAATACTAAGCTATATCGACCCTTAGTTGTAATCACACTCAGTTAATGTTCTGTAAGCGGGTAAAATAATAGCGACCTTACTTTTAAACGTTGTTTAACAGGTGTTTAATTCAACACTGATTTGTCTCTTTTTGTCCTTATTAATTTCACTTTCGAAAAAAGAAGACATTTTTAACTGATCTCTTAAGTAACATTTATAAATAAAGTCGTATACATATACAGAATTATTGGATGTGGGAAAAATACTTTAAGCGCTTAGATTATGAAAATACTGATATTGTAATATCTTACCTTAATTGTGCCCTAATAGTTCTTGATCAGGTCAGCTCTATGTTAAGGTTTAAAATGAAAGACTTAATCTCAGCTTAGCAGTAATTGAAGGTGTTTTCCAGGGGTCGTTAGTAAAAAATTACAGTTTTATAAACAGAAGTTGTTAAAAAAAGTTTATTGCGCGCACTTAGTAAATATATCCACAAAATCGAATGAATAGAATAATGAAGACGATATTATTTATATGTAATAATTGCTGCAATAAAATCAGGAATCTGACATCAAGTAATTATGATATAATTAATTCAGCTGGTGCCGAAACATTTGTCAAGCATTCATGTATTGTGTAGTATACTTCAACATTGAAAAGAAAATTATAATAAAACATCCACATAATCATAATACAATTTATTTAATAAATCCCCGGGTGCGCTATTGATTTGCGACTATCTAAAACATTTAACAAACTGCGTAAGTATACATATACAAATTTTATTAAAACGATTCTTCTATACTTCAAACACTACATTAGAGAGTAAATATATTTTCACGCATCGCTCACGTACCAGTTAATCTAAGCCTATTACAACAAAACAATAAAAGCCTTTCCTACATTCACGAAAACAGATTCACTTCTATTTAACCAATACAGATCACGTTCGAATTAAAGAACGTGAGATATTGGCCCAACATTTATCCTACGTCTGTTTTCTGTACCGGTACGTGTACAATTTGAGTCGCAGAACAAGTTGTGTTTTTAAAAAGCTTAATATTTTTAACATCAAATCGCAAGCTGCACGCATATAAATTCTAATTATATTTTAAATTACTTTTATGAAATATATGTTCTGCGACACTCGACAACTACTTTGATACAATTACATATTTATCAAAACAATAAAATATCATCTAAACCATCCTACAAATAAAATGCAAAAGAAGTTAAAAGTTTATTCGATTAAAACAAAAGGAAACATTGTTCTCAAACTCGTAGCCACCTTCCATACTAATTATTGTCTGAAAGAAATTTTAATTCTTTTTTAATTCTACTATTATAAGCATAACGGGTTTGTATTATTCGCATTGCTAATTAAAATGGGTACCCATGAATTCGCAATGGCATTAATATTGTGGTTAATACTTACTAATTTAAAATGTACTGTCAACGTCTCTGCTCTCTCGATAATAGATTGAAATGAAATCATGTTTTGATTTATTATTTTTTTGCTATCAGTCTTGTTTGGAAAAAGAAGGGGTACGTCTTCGATACGGTAAGGTTTTTCTTGGAGAAACGCTGTAAGACCTTGTACCATAAAATTTTCCTTTTTGTGTAATAACTTCAAGTCGTGCTGAAGCTTCTGCTCTTCCATAATCGTTTTCTAATGATATTCTGTACAGACCCACATCTTCTATAGTAACTTGTTCAATTTCTAAAATTCTAAACATATCATCTTTTTCCTTAATACTAATTCTTGCAGATGGTGTTATAATGATACCATCTTTATCCCATGTGGCCCACGGTGGCGGAAGACCTTTTACAGCACATTGGAATACTATGGTATCACCTTCTTCAGCAACTCTGTTGTAGGGGTAGGTGTAGAATTTCGGAGCAATTTCACGAGATGGACTGCAAAAACGTCTTGGATCTGGACCTTTAATTTTTTTTAGTAAATATAAGTACCTATTTTTCTTCTCAACTACAAATATAAACGTTTTCGTTCTACATACAGTAGTTGCGTTATTATTTATTAGGTAATTCATATCAGTAAAAAAGCTAATCAATGCAGTAAAAAGGAACGCTGATAATAATTATTAAGAATAAGTAACTGTAGTTTTGAAAGAGTAGTTTGATAAGTTACCAGGCGTTCGAGAGAGCGAGCGAGCGGGAGTTGTGCGCGGAGTGGAGCGTGGCGTAGAAGCGGCGGAGAGAAGTGCGGGCGGCCGCCGCAGACGCTGGCTCAGTGTGTTGGGTTCACCGGGAGCTGTAATTAACATGATTTAAGAAAAAGAAGTAATCTATATGTCAACGCACACTTGTTGACTTTAAATATGGAGATTACCTTGGTTTTACAATGGCAAACTATGAAAATAAATTAAAGACGTTTTATTCTCTATATTAAATCGACTCATTCTAAGTGTCGAATGGTCAATTATTTACTATAAAATGAAAACAAAAAATATAACAGGCCAAGTATGAGTCGGACTTGCGCACGAAGGGTTCCGTACCATTATCTATAAAAATGGCAAAAAAACGTCCGTTGTAAGGGAGTCCTCTTAAATATTTGTATTATTTTAATTTAATTATTTATTTTTAAAGTGAATATATAACTAAATATTCTGTGAATATTTCAAGTGTCTTCCTGTTGCCGTTATAAATATTGAGCAAGAAATCACGTTTGTTGTATGGGATCCCCTTAAATATTTATTTTATTCTGTTTTTCAGTATTTGTTGTTATAGCGGCAACAGAAATACGTTATCTGTGAAAATTTCAACTGTCTAACCTATCACGAACAGACGAACACATGGACAGACGGACGGAAGCGGAGTCTTAGTAATAGGGTCCCGTTTTACCCGGAAAAATGTACTAAAGAAAACATAGTTAAGGTTAAGAGTTGAACTTACGATAAACGACGAGACAGGCGCTTGAAGAGGATTTTCCTAAACTGTTGGAAGCTTCACAGGTGTACGTGCCTTCGTCTTCAGCGGTCACTTGTTTAATTTTCAATCTTGCTATGCCTATTTCATACGAAGATTCGAAGTCAGCACAGTCTGGGACGATCTGTTTTAAATAGAAATATATAGTAAAGAAAAGTCTTATTAATATTTATAATCTTCACAACTGAACCATGTAAGAAGCATAATATATTGTCTTCATACCTCATTGTAGTGGAACCATCTAATATCTGGATCGGGATTACCGGTCACACTACATTCGAACTCAATCGCGTCACCATCGTAGCACAACAAATCTGTTAGTTCCTTATCGAAACGTGGAATAACATCGACACGTCTGCAATAAAATAAATTCGTTTCGTTTAAAAAGTATCGCGCAGAGTTGTTTCATTTTGAAAATATTCGAAGGTCGCTAGTAAAACTTACCCAAATCTAATATTATGAACGTCGTCACCACATGTGAGATCTGATTGAAAGTAAAAGAAAAACATTATAATTTGATGGCTTCCAAAATAAAAAAGTTATTAAAAATCTACAGGCACAATATCTAAAAACATAACCGTTTATATTTATATACTACTATATTGTCTTTATTTGACAAATAACTTCGTTGATATTTATGATTTAAACTGACCTTTAGCTAATATCTGGAGTGATATGATGGCCTTCGTTTCACCGTGTATATTTCTAGCGACTATTGAGTATGCGCCTGTATAGTCGAGTTTTGCATGAGGAATTTCAAAACGATAGGCGGGTCCAGCGCCTACGCGTTTGAAATGACTAGAATCTCGGTAGTAATCAGGCTGTAAGGTACAAAAATTAATATAACATTATTATGTTTCATTTTCGTGAACAAACTACGAAAGACGTACCTTATTACTTAAATAAGCTTACTGGTAACGAAACTTTGAATTATTATTACAGTTATATCACGTCACTTGTTAGTCAGAATACAACAGTTCCCTGATGCTGATTTTTTTGACACTCGTAATTTGATCTTTTAATGAAAAACAGTTAGGTTAAGCTAATTGAAATACATATAATTTACCTTTAAGAAATCTCTTAGCCAATAAACATCAGGCTTGGGGTCGCCAATCACTTCACACTCAATAATTACTGTATCTCCTTCTCGAGCTTCACTAGATCTGGGCTTCCTTATAAACATAGGCTCTTTTGAATAGCTGTAAAGAACATAGAAATGAGTAAACATTACCACATGGTGATAAAACATTTTAACAATTTTTAAAAACTTACGGTGCGTCTGATGTAACAATAATAGGTGGAGCTGTAGTTTTTTCTACCACATGTTCTCCCGACACAATCTCTACCTTACCAGAAGTAGAAGCCATTCCTACTTCGTTGGAGGCAGTACACGTGTAAACACCAGCATCGCGACCAGTTACAGAAGCAACTGCTAATTCAATTTGGCCATCTCGATCTAAAGTCATAATTGCTCTTCGGCTAGGCCGTAATCTCACTCCATCGCGGTACCAAGTCACACCAACTGAAGGATAAGCTTCGACAATAGCTGAAATTCGTAGCTCATCCCCTGTAATTTAAAAAATATAAAAGTATTACTCGTCTTATCCATCATTGTAATTAGTTATTCTAAAATAATTGTTTCTTAATATAAAATTATAAATTCACCTTCACTTAAATGATAAAGTGGTTCAAGACCACAACAAAATTCCGGTGCTATGTATGCTCTAATGCCTTTGTCAACCACAAGGCTACAGCGACAGCTGACAGCACCACAACCATTTCTAGCCATCGCTTCATATACTCCACCATCTTCTAATGTTGTTGGAGCAATCTCCAACGTATAGAAATATTCGTCTTGGGATGCAGTGTGACGACCTGCGTGTACAACATTAAGTTTATAAAATATTTTATAAGCTTAAAAGTGTACTGTAAGCTTACATAGTTATAATATGCACTGTTTGTATGTATGTATGTCTATAAGATAATTTTCGATTTCACATTACAATACATGTATATTTGTATAATAGATTTCAGCCTGCATAATTTCGATACGTTGGCTTTATGATAGTGGAAGCAGAGGTAGCAAAATATATCGAGCATTTCTGTTAAATTACAAAAGTGAAACCAGATTAATATTACCGAAAAAACTTATCGATTCACGATAGTTTATTCAAATATAATATTCAATATAGGTATTGTTTCGAATCGAATCAATCAAATGGCACGCAACATGCAAGTACAAACTGGTACATATATGTGTGTTCATATAAAAACAGCTTAGAAAATTGAAATCATACCATTAAAGACAATTTCCTCTTCATTTTTAAACCATTTTACTGTTGGAGTTGGATTTCCAACTACTTGACAAGTTAGACGAACTGGGTATGTTGCTTGTACGCGTCGATCTCTCAAGCGCATTGTAAATTGTGGCGGGTATTCTCCATCAACCCCTGCTGATCTTTCTCTTTAAATTAAAGTTTGTTAAATGATTTGATAGATTTCTCAATGATGGTTGATTATAATTACATATTTTATGAAAACTTACCGCTTAAGCTTAGCATCAGCTTGCCATATTTGTCGATCCGTAATGACTGCCATTCTTGAATAAGTAGAAGACCGGCCATGAATGTTTGTTGCTTCACAACTATATCTTCCTTCGTCCTCTGATTTTACTGCCTCAATTCGTAAAGAAGAATTATAATCATTTATTGCTATATTTACCCTGTCTACTTCTTCTTCTATTTCATGGCCATTTTTCATCCACATTATTTCAGGAATTGGTTTGCCTTTAAAGCTACAGGACAAAGTTGCCGTCTCACCAACAAGTACTTTCAACTGACCCGGTAAGATATCAATAAATTCTGGTCTATCCCCTGTTAACCCAATGCCAATAGGTACAGATGTTTGTACTGATTCACCCCAACCATAACGATTTCTTGGTGTAACTCTAAAATGGTACTCTTCGCCTTGTTTTAAGTTAAAAGCATCAAAAGAGTTTCGTGGAGTGATTCCTAATTCTACCCAACGAGCTCCACCTTCTTTCCCAAGGAGCCAACTTTCTACTTTATAAGCCAGAATTGGAGCTCTTGATTGTGGATCGGGCTTGGGCCAAGCAAGTGAGATCCAATTATTTCCACCATCAATAACACTAGGTTCACTAGGTATTCTATCAGGAACAGCTGTAAAATAAAACAGCAATATATTAAGAATTTAAAAGGTTATAAATAAAATCACAATCAATCTAAAATAACAAAAAACATCAAAATTAGTTTAAAAAATTTAAAAATATTAACATTTTTGTCGGTGTATATAATATATGACCCTCATCAAAATTAACCAAATGAGCCAAAATCTCGGTTAACCTATCTACGGTCTTCAATGTCTTAAAGAGTTTCACTACTCACTTTTGGCTCTAATCAGAACACGTCTATGGTATTAAATTATTGGGTTGTAATCCGAATCATATAAACTTGAAAAGTGCAAAAGCAAGCAAGCAAGTTGTCTATTAGATTTAAGTTTAAAACGACTTGCTGGCTTAATTAAAGATTATATTTTAGTTTTATACGAATGAAAGTTTAAGCCCTCTTACATTTATAGTTTCGATCAACCGATGAAATAGCTAGATCGTCCATAGGATAAGTCCAATCCGATATAAGGTTGTCAGAAGAAGCACGTTGCCTAATCTAAAATTAAGAAATTAATGTAAGATTTCTTTAATAGCGTTAACATTTCTCATTGGAGTCCTTCCATGAGAGAAAGCGAAAATAAAATAATATCCAATAACAAAATTGTATGTATATATAATTTTGACTAAACTAATAATATTGTAAAATATTAATATGTGTATAATATTACTTAAATTAATAGTAATATAAGGTTTTTTATTAATAAGAAAAACTTAAATACAAATTAAAATTAAAAATTGTTACTGTACTAATCGTGACCGCGTGGAATGGTGGCAAGAATGCTAGCATATAATAGTAATATTAATATGTAGGCTTAAATTATCATATTAATATTACTATTATATGCTAAAATATTAATCTTGTAATGTAACTTACCACAACTGTTACGAAAGCTCTATCACACCCATAGGCATTTCTTGCGAAGACACAATATGTTCCCGCATCAGATACAACAGTTCTCTTTAAAGTAAACTTAACATAATCATCCGATGTCATCTTACAAACACGTTGACTATTTGTTATGTCACGTATACCCTTCATAAAGAAAACTACAATACAAAAAATATAAACATGTTTTACAACTTACATAACATTTGAAAGTCATCATTATTAGGATTAGTAAATAACCAATTGCAAAAAGTATATTTAGAGTTTGACTCCTTACTCATTTATTTGTTTAGTAAATCAGCGTTCGGAGTGTATTATATAAAATAGGGAATTTCATAAATTATTATTACCTTTCGCTTTAGGTTCTCCTTGAACTCTAAATGAAATATTTATATCTTCACCAACGGAAATGAGCACATCTTTTTCAGGCCGACCAACAATTGATGCAGGTTTACCCTCATATTGATTGGGTTGAACAACAGTTATAGAAGCGTTCATATCGACATTTCCTTGCGTACTGTACGCTCTACATGTATACAAACCAGATTCTTGCTCCGTTACGTCAGAAAGAGCTAGAGTATATATTCCGTGATCAACGTATGTCTGTGCATTTCTGTACAATTCTGTTATGGAATGTCCTTCTCTTAACCATTCTACTCTAATAGGTGATCCTCTTATCTCTACTTGTAAACCTATTGTACCCCCAGTGACTACTTTATGGTCCGACAAAACATTTGTAAAATGAGGACGACGTGATTCTAGTGCATGGCGACTGAAATGTACTTTTTCAACTGTAGCAAGATTTGGACTTAAGCGACCTTTTTTACCTAAAACAAACGTAAGAAATATAATACAAAAAATCTTTTTTATATTTGAAATCAAAACTCCAATAACTCACCAGTAAAGTAAACGTCATGGGAAATTTGATCAGACCACATAGAATTTTCAGCTTTACAAGTATACTTTCCGGAATCTTCAGTATTAGGAGAACTAATTGTTAATCTACAAACCCCGTCAGCTAAATAATGTGCTTGATAACGATCGCTCAAGACAATAGGCTTATTGTCTTTGAACCATGTTATAGTTGGAAGAGGTTGCCCACGGATTCGGCATTCTAGTATTAATTCATTTTCAGCTAAATGGTAGTTATCTATAACAAAAAATTAGTATAAGAATATATTTATATAACATTTTTTATGTTTTAATTTATCGAACGTACCACGTATAGACCGGGTAAATGTTGGTGGTATTGGAGATGCTTCAAAGCTGGGATATACTTTAAGATTAGCAGATGAAGTTATAGACCCATTTTCATTTTCAATACTGCAACTGTACTCTCCTGAATCACTTGGAATTGCATTAAGTATTTCCAAAGTAATTAAACCTTCAGTAAATTTACTTCTAAATTTATGTTTATTATCTAGTTCTTTACCATTTTTGTACCAGGTTATTATAGGATCAGTTGGTGATAAAATACTACAAGTCAGTTTAACTCGCGAACCTTCTACTGCGGTACGGTCTGTTAAAAATGTGGAGAATACAGGTTTTCTTTTATTGTCTCGACCAGAGCTAGTACGTTTTTCTGATAATGTGCTCCTACACTCGCTTACGGCTTTTGTTCTTTCTTTAATTTGAGATTGCTTTTCAATAATTAAATTTTGATTCATATGTGGAGGCAATGATGATCTTAATTGGGACTCTCGAAGTAGACTTTGTGCTTTGTAAATAGTTTGACCCTTTGTGTTTATTTCTACTTGCGATGCTGATTCTTCTATACCGAATGGTTTGGCTATATATCCTGGTGGCCTAGAGAACCCTGACTCATAATCAGTTAAAGAATGCTCCTTGATTTCTGGATATACTTTTCTCTGTTCGATTTCTTGACGATCGTCCTTAACTTGGGTTGAGGTTGAGCACTCTTTTATACTATCCTTTTTATTACTGTATTCTAATAACATATTATTTTCTAGTTTCCTGGAAACCTCATTATCATCTACTTCAAAAATATATTTTTCTTTTTCTTGTTTCTCTTTTAATGCAGGGTTATTATTTATCTCCAAGATTAACTCTTTATTTATTTCATCCCTTTGTCCTGAAATATACTGAATTTCCAAATTATTTTTCACTTTAGCTTCTTTCTCTACAAGAATTTGTTCTTCCTTTGTACTTCTTTCAATCATCAAATTTTCAGTTTCGGTTTTGTTTTCTTTTAAATCTTCAGTTTTGGTTCCTGGTTGCTTTTCTGGTTGTTCATCTTTTTTAACGAGTATGTTTTTAGCATCTATAGGTTGACTATCTTGTAGTTTGTGGCTTTCGTCAGATTTAATTATTTTATTATTTTTTCTTTTATTTAACTCTGGGTCCTTGTCTTCCAACTCTTGGGGTTTTACTTCATTGTCTGCAGCTGTTTGTTTTGGAGTTTCGCGTGACTTTTTCGATCTTCTTTTTTCTTTAGGTTGTTTATTTGGAGATTCTTCCTTCTTCTGGTCATTTTTATTTTTTTGTTCTTTCTTTAATGTTTCTACCTGACTTTGCTCGTTGGTTTCAATGTGTTTTTGTGCTGCTATATATTCTTGCTCTGTGCTCTTTTCTTCTTGTGAATGTTTTAATATAACATCATTTTCGTTTGATTTAATTTTAGGATGTTCTTCTTTTATAGACTGATATTTTTCATTTTTATCATGTGTCTCAATGTCCTCATCGTTGTGTTTTGTCAATTGTTGCTCTATTAATTTGGCCTCTTTTTCCGATGTTTCTGTTTTATTGATTAATATGTTAACTTCCATAGATTTGTTACTTTTTGCATCTTTCTCTTCTTTTTCAGTTTCAACATGCAAATCAATGTTTTTGTTATGGTCTTTCACTTCATCTAAGTCTTCTTTAACATTTTGATCGATTTGAGTTTCAGTATCCTTTAAGGCACATATTTCAGTCTGTATATGTTCGGTCATAAGGGTCTCTGGTATCGTGCTTCGACAGATTTCTGTTTGATTTTCTTCTACATTTAGTAAAACTTCTTGTGTTTTTGTGACTTCTTTTTGTAATTGACTTGCATTGTCTAATGCATGACCATCTGTTTCTTTACTTGCACTTATTGTAGTTTCTTCTTTATTTTTTAGTGTATTTTGATCGTGCTGTGCTGGTAATTCAGTATCCTTTTTATCATTTTGTGATTTTAAACTAATATTTTCTTCCTTTGCTTTTATTTCAGTAACAATTTCTTTAATTTTGTAGTTATTTTCCTTGCACTCTTGACTTTTTTCTGATTGTAAGTTTTCACACACAGATTCATTTTTGATACTGACCTCATCTTTTATGTTTGCTATATCTGATGAACTTTCAGAATTCACCGACTGTTTCTCACTTTGACTAGCAATTTCTAAATGTATTTTATCATTGTCTTCTTTTACTTTATTATTTATGAAGATATCATTATCAATAGCTTTTATTTCAGAGGTACCAGATCCGTTTTCAACTACATTAACTGTTTTTAAATTTTTATCCCAAATTTCATCGTTCATACAACCTACATTTGAATCCGTCTCATGTGTTGCTTCCATACTTTTTTCATCTTCTTTATTTGGTGCAATTTGAACGATGTTTTCATTTACAGAAACCAAATTTATTGTAACTTCATTTAAGGACTCAACCATTTTAATATCTATGTTTTCTTTAATTTCCAAAGAAATATTTAGCGGGGAAGTTACTTGATCACTTTCTTCGACACTAGTTATAGTTTCTATTTTAATCTTTTCTTTCATTTCTTTAATTCTTTCTTCGTTTTTGTCACTAAAATCTTTGTCAATGACGATTTGTTCGTCTTTTACCTCTTGAGAAACTTTCGTTTTTTCTTCAATTAATTTTAAATTTTTATTACCCGTTTTAACGTCACTTTCAATTTCTTTCCCCTCATTTTTATTTTCTTGTTTCTCTTCAGTTGTTTTGGTCTGAACTTTTTCGTATTCTTGGTCAACTATAACTTTAGTTATTTCATCAACATTTTCAACATCTTCAGTTTTTAAATATTCTTTATTTTTATCAATATATTCATCTTTTTCTTCATGTTCAGTTTTATCTTCGTCTTTAATTGATTTTGGTTGCTCCTCAATATTAATTTGGATTGGTAATTCGATAAAATTTTTGTTGTTTATAACGTCTTCTGTGTAAGATCTGTCTTCTAAGATTTGTTGTCCAAGGTCTACAATACTGCTATCATTAAAGTCTTGATGTTTTTCAAGTTGTAATTCATGTTCTTTTTTTTGAACTTCCTCTTGAAGTTTTTCTATTTTAATATTTCCCATATTTAGAATATTATTTTCACTGTCTATTATATCAATTATTTCTTTTTGTGAAACTTCATTTTTGTTAACGTCATCTTCATGAGTTGGAATTGGAGGAATTGTAATGTATTCAGGGTTTATTTTTAGCAGTTCATTTTCAGTGTCGTCCTGATTATTAGTCTTTTCTTCGAGTGTTTTTTCTAGAAATTCTCCTTCTAAAGTCTTTCTCTCATTGAGAACAGATTGCGGCTGAGTTGATTCCATATTTTTTGAACACATTGCATTTTCCATATCTTTTTCAACTGAATCGCTGGATTTTTGTTTTTGTTCTTCGAGTAATTTATTTTCAATAATTGATTGTTGTTTAAAAGTATTTATGTCACCAATTACAACTTCTTCTGACGTGTTCTCCAATTTTTTGTCATGTTTAATGTGTTCTTTTTTTAATGGTTCACTTACTGCATTATCTTGATCAATTATGGATTTTTTATTTTTTGAAAGTTTTACGTCAACGAGCATGTCTTTTTCATTTGTTATGTTTTTATTATCTTTTATATCAATGTCAAAGTTACTGTCTTCATTATTTTTTAGACTTATATTTTCAGTTACCATTTTTTCTGTATTAATGCTTATATCTTCTTGAATTTCTTTAATTATCAAATGCGAATTTTCTGGTTCTTCTGTCTTATTTGTTATGGTTTCCGTTTGTTCCACTTTATCTACTATCTGTGAGTCTTGTATAAATAGACTAGCGCCAACGGTCTTAGTATTTTCGTCCTTTGTCTCCGACATTTCTGTTATTTCTTCTTTTACTACGTTTGATACGGTATATTTTTCGTCTTTTTCTTGTAATTTGCATTCCATTGCTTCATTTTGTTCATTTTGTACAATGGTGGTTTCATTTTCAATGCTTTCAATATTCACCTTTTCAGAGTCCTTAATTTCCACGTCCTCTTGACTATTGTCAATTATTGCAATGTCTTGTTGATTAAAAACATCATTAACGTTTTGAGAAATGGTAGAATTTATGTCTATTTCATCAACATTTTTTTCCATTTCTAGCTGTTCATTTTTATCGATTTCCTGATTGATATCAATTATTTTGACGTGCTCTGTTGCTCCTGTTTCTTGTTGTTGTTCTATTTCAACAGATTTTTTATTTATCTCTATGCTGGTCTTATCTTTTTCCTCATAATTTGTATTATCAGTAATAGAAAGGTGTTCATTTTTATTCATTTCTTCACTGGTTTCTTGTTCCGAAATAATGTCTACGTTTTCAATATATTTTGAAGGCTCTTCTTCTGTTCCTAATTTTAAAGATATATTTTGGATTTCGTGTGATTGTAAATTTTGAATTTGATCTTTTAAATCATTAGAATTGTCAATTTCTTGAAGTAGCTTATCAGTTTCTACGTCATCTTCCATTGAAGATACATTTTCTTCGGTAATTATTGTAGCCATTACTTGTTTTTCTGTTAAATTATCATTCATTTTACTCAATAAATCCGATACCGTACCTTCTACCTCAATATTTAAATCATTCTGAATATTATCAGTTTCCATTACATTTTCAGGCACTTTTTCTTCCTGAACTGTTGTTGATTCTGTTAAAGGAGTCAAGTTGGTATTGTTGTTCGCATTGTTGTGATCACTTTTATCTTTGTTTTCAATAAAATTTTTAATATTTTCTGTCAATTCAAACATTTGCTTAGACAATTCTTTAAAAATAGGTATTTTCTCTTTTACTTCTAATGTCGTCATTTGCTCTATGTTCTTTAATATTTCATTTATATAATTTATTGCATCACACGTATGTGTACTAAGCTCCACATCTAAATCAGTTGCATTTTGTAAGACGACTCCAGATAGTACAGAATGCAATTCGCCCAGAATAATTTTAGTAAAAGCTGCATCGCTAGGCAACCTAGCTGTCTTATCGAAATTGATGTAAAATTTTACATCTTCAAAATGGTTTAGGACTTTACGTAATGATTTCGCAAATTCTTTCCAATTACTATTTTCGTTGCTTTTTAATAAAATCATAACATTTTTAATAGATTGCAAAAAATATCGCGATGGTCCCCCATAATTTTCATACATATATTTCTTTTGTACGCTAGAAACAGTTCCTCTCATGTTTGAAATACTTCCATAAATTGAATGTATGGCGGATAGTATACTGTCTCTAGCCATAATGTCAATATTTTTTTCCGATTCTAAATCTTTTTCTAAACAAAAAATGTTCTCTTCGATTTGATCTAAGCTTTGATTAATCTCGATTCCACCCATAATTAAAGTTTCTGCATTAGTCAAGAAGTTTGACCTTAGAAACTTTATTGTGTCTTTAATTTTATTTAAATTAGAAATAATATTTTCTAGTTTTTCAGCATTTTCTGAACTTGAAACTATTTGTATTAAATCAATTGTCTGCTCAACATCGTTTGAACATACATCGAGGAGATCATTTGTAATTTGATTCGTCTGGGGTCTTAGAACTTTTTCAACATCATTTATTTCACCTAAATGTGCAACAAGCACTTGTAAATTTGAACAAGCTTCCTTTAAAAGCACTGGTGGACTATGTTCGTTAATTTGAAGTTGAACACTTCTTACATTACACTCTAAATCTTCAAGAGTTTCATTGATTGTGTCACCTATAGTTCCACCAAAATCACTTTTTAACTCCATTATAATAGTTTGTACTTCGTCGAGAGAATTCTGTATTGGCTCTAAATTATCATCGCATGATAAATCAATCATATCGCTTACTTCTTTCAAAACTTCTTCTAGTTTTATTATTGAATCATTGTCACAATCCCCTGTAAGACAATAAGAAATTTTAAATATAGTAAGTGTTATTGCTTAAAAAACAAATTTAACAACAAATAAAATATATGAAAAATTTTAGATGGATATTAAGCACATTATTTGAATTATATAAAACAGACATTACCAAATTATTTTGTTATAATTTATTTTTTGGCATTCCTAGGTTCAAGTCTTTTATGGTTTCTAATTGCCCAAGTATATAGTATATCGTATAAAAAAATCAATACTGAATGTTACTGAGAATAGGGTCTCTTAATTTTTAATTATTAAAGTTATAAAATCTATAAATAAACTATACATTTTTTGAAATATAGTGTAACTTTAAATACATAACATTAAAATAATACCTACTTTGTTCCATATCAAAGTAACAATTTAACTTCAAATTAAGCTCCTATAATATTCAAACAACAGTACAATAAATAGGACTTACTTGATTGTAAATCTTTCTTTACGTCTGGTAATATTACTTCTACATTTTTTTCACTCATTAAACTTGTATCTTTAACTATTTCTATATTTATTTCCGCTTTAAGACTTTGCATATCTGTTGACAATTCATCGCAGCTTATTAAATCTTCAGTCGTTTCTATATGAGTATGAAGAATAGGTTCGACGTCTTTAATGCATGGAATACTATCTTTAACATCTTCACTTGTTTCCTTTGAGGATTTGGTATCCGAAAGCCTATCGTCAATAATTATTCTAAATTTAAAAGGTTCCTTAGTTATGGAAACCTTAAATTCATCCATATCCAAGACTTCTAAATCGGATTGGGTCAACGTCGACTCGACTACGGTGTGAAGATTATTTAGCAGTTCTTTCATTACACAATTCGCTTTTTTTAATTCATGGCTTGCAATATTACTTTTTTCGGTTTGTTGAATTGAGAGCTCAAATAGCGACGATAGAGCTTTATCCAACAATAAAGCAATTTTTAATTGCTCTGTTGTAAGATTAAGGTGCTCTGATTCGTCTGAAGATAAAATATTATATAAGTGATGGGCTGTCTGGATGGATTTATCGACATCTTCTAATTTGAGGACCGCTGACATTTTGTCGATTACATTCACCATATCTTCAGAAACATAATCACTTAAATATTTGATAAGTGTTTCTGAAACATTCAAATATAGGGTTAAAAAAAAAAAAATCCTTTTGTAAAAACATTGTAGCATCTAGCGAAAATGTTCTAATATTAATTGACAATTACATTTTCTATAAATAATTTCAAATGTAAATTCAATACCTTTTACGGACGCGATTCATTGAAATGATGCAATGTACATAACTCTGCATCATTTAAATGAATCGAGTCGAGCTAATGATCGGATATATTATTTTTTAAGATTTCGTTTAAAAAGCATTTCATATATTAATGGATACAAGGTTAAATTATGAATTAAATATTGTGATCATCAATACTCTGATTATGTATGAATATGTATGTATATTGAATAAAAAAAACACTGCTTTTTTTGCAAATGTATCATTATTTATTGTAAGCAGGATCTTTTATAGCTATCCTGCATTTTTGTATAATATATTGTTATCTACTGTGAGCAGTAAAGATTAAACGAAAAAAAGTTTATAATCTTCCATCTTATTTATTTAATTTTATTTCTTCACAATACGCAAAAGTAATTTATTGTTATTATTTTGATCTTGTAAGGAGTGAGACTGAAGTTTTATTTGACTTAGGATGGCTTTAGTTTATTCTGTTTGAGATTTTATCTTTAAGCAAATAACTTATATACAGTGTAATCTACGAGACGAATAAAGACAAATAAACAAATTTGACATTATATTAAAGCGATATCGTTGGTAGAGATCTAGAATAATCTATTACTTCAATTATGAAATATTTATTTTATCCATTTAACATTTACTACCGTGTGTCGTAAAATTGCTATATTCATAACATTGTCAATCACATCTTTTGAAATTAGTAACCTGTGAATGCTGGGCTATGGCCTCTTCTCTTCTTTGTGAGGAGAAGGTTTGGAGCTTTTTCCACCACGCTGTACTAATGCGGATTGGTGGAATACACATGTGACACAATTTCAGTGAAATGCGCGCGTGATGTGGGCGCGTTTACTTTTAAGCTATTAACATTTTAAAATATTTCATGTAAACTTTTATAAATTCTTACCATCATTCCGTCATAAAATATTAGGTAAAACTTTGGTATCTATTATTACAAATAAGGACAATAAGTAACGATTATGACAAAGTAATATTTTTATAGTAGAGAAAAAAAATAACGGCTCATTTAATTAACTAGATAGACTAAGCTTAATGCAGAGTGACAGAAAGAAGAAATCAATACGCTTTCCATAAATTAGTAGTGTTATGTTTATAATGAATATTACAAGGAATGAATTGTCTCTACTAAATACATTTCGTTAATCTTACCTTTATTTACTGGCCTCTTCTTTTCTTTTTCTATATCTATCTTCTCTTTAGCATGTTTCGTATCTGTTGTCGTTGTACAAATAATAAAGTCTTCTTTCTTTGCTGTGTTTAAATCAATTGCATTTATTGTCACTTTAACGTCAGATATATCTTCAGTTTTCAAATTATTATTATTTTCGAAACTACCTACAACTTCCATTGATATATTTGTATCCGTAGCATTATATTTGAGATCATTAATTTTTTCAATTTGATTCGAGCCAAGTATTGATTGTGATACTGATGGAATAGACTGAATATTTTTAATTGGATCTTTAATACTTGTTTCTTCTTGTTGTAATTCATTGACCTGAGTAAAATATGTTAATATGTTCATATTACTTATAATTTCCTGAAGTGTATTGCGCAAATTATTAACGACGTCTTTAAAGGCATCCAATTCATCTTTTCCAACTTTATTTTCTAATTCTTGGCCCTCTTCAAAGGTTGTCTCAAACATAATTAATATGGCTTCATTTAAACTTAACACTAATTCAATTTGTTCCGTCGAAAAAATTGATAATTCTGTCTGTTCTGGAGAAGAATTTTCGCTTTTAGTGTCATTCCATAATTGGGTCGCTATTTCAATTGTTTTCTTAAGATGTTCACAATGTAACGGGTTGGATAGTTTGGTAAGAACTTTCATTGTTCTGTCAGAAATGTATTCTTTTATATTTTCTATAAGTATATCTGCAACAAACAATGGTATTACAAATATTACCAGTAGGTAAATACTTTGGGATAAGTAGTCAATTTATTGATTTAGAAGAATATATAAAGTAACAGCCTGTGAATGTCCCACTGCTGGGCTAAGGCCTCTTCTCCTCTTTTGAGAAGAAGGTTTTGGAGCTTATTCCACCACGCTGCTCCAATGCGGATTGGTGGAATACACATGTGACAGAATTTCAGTGAAATTTGACACATGCAGGTTTCCTCACGATGTTTTCCTTCACCGTCAAGCACGAGATGAATTATAATCACAAATTAAGCACATGAAATTCAGTGGTGCTTGCCCGGGTTTGAACCCACGATCATCGGTTAAGATTCACGCAGAATAATATATTATTTTATATAATTTCCAAATATTTCATATTTTTTTCAAACTAAGATTGTTTAAAAATATGAAACGTCAACTTTAAAAACAATTGCAACTTCAAAAATAACTTCAAAATAATTAGGGAATATTGAATTATTTTACGAATACCTTTTATAGTACCTAGTTTTTCAGATTTCGAATATGGCTCTTTAAGTTCTGATTCATTAATCAAAGATTTATCAATGCTTGTCAAATTTTTTTCGTATTCAGGTTTTTCTAATTCTTGAGAAATTAAACTTTCGTTTATGACATTTTGCTCTTGTTGCATATTCGTCTGACTTAATATATTTTCATCATGCTGTTTTGCTAGATCATTTAATCGTAAATCTTCGATTGGTTGTGCTATCTCTGAAAAAATATCTTTGGTATTCTCTACTTCGCCCAAAAGATGTGGGGCTAACTTCAATGTTTGATTTTCTGTTTCAAGAATAACTTGAGTATTTTGTTCATCGAGATTATTATTTTCTGTTTCTTCTTGAATAATTGCAGGAAGTGAAGTTGTAGTGCTTTCTTGTACAATTACATTGGTACCTGTAGAAGCAATGAAGTCATTTTGTAAATCAGACACAACTTCTATAATTTGCTGTCGTATATCTCCATTGGCAGTTGTTGCCAATTCTTGTGTGCTCTCTAATGCTTGAGTTTGCAGCATTATCAAGGCTTTATGTAGTTTTTGAGCTATTTCTGCCTGTTCTTCCTTAATTATGTTATTTAAAGGACTCTCAATTAAAACTTCAGAAGCTGGGTCTAAAGTTATTATACTTTGTTGTAATTCTCTCACAATGTTTGCTGACTCTTTCAAATCTTCTATTTTTATCACTGCTGATACTTCTTCAACTATTTCTATAATTTCAATATAATGTTCCATCTGTTGTAAAAGAGTTTCTGCTTTTTCTAAAAAAACAAATTACGTATTTATTACTTAAAATATAAATTTTAATATATAAGTCACGTGGTACATGATGAAATATTGTATTGAATATTTTATTGAATAAATATTATTTGAAGGAGCTATTTTTTTTCTGATGTTTGGATTTCACAAAATCAGTACACTCCTTTTTTGGTAAAATCTTTAAGTTCGCTATTTTGAATTATGATATAATACTGCTAATAATTTTAAGGATTTACTCTATTTCACTAACTAATTTCGACTTAGAAGCTAAGCCTCTGAAGAGTAGAAATTCAAATTTTTAAAATAAGGCGGTACGGTTTTCATGTTGTAGCGAAATACCTTATCGTACAATACGGAAACCATAAATTTCACGCAGCTATACTTGTTTGCATTTCTAATTTCTTTTTAATAATTTTGATAACATCTAAGTACGTATTTAAATATGTATATTAGTTGTGATTCCTGTTATGATTTATAAAACTGTAGTAGTATTGTAGGTCAAGTCTATTTCTTGATAGTGGAAAACTAAGCTATGGAATTATTAGATAAGGTATCTATAATAACCAATGACAATTGTCACTAATATAAGTACCAACAATCCATACTTCCATGAATATTATCAACGTATATAAATTAAAATATTACTTTTTCAAACTGTAATATAAAAAGGCTAAACTAAATTACAACTACTTAAAATAATTTTAATTTACCTTTAAGTGATCTATGTTTGTCTTCTACATTTTCTGCAGGTAAAATATGCTGTAACATTTTTGCTATTGTCTCAATGGGTTGCAAAAATGTTTTTAAAGACTCAGACATTCGCGTTGTTTTTAAAGAATTTAAAATAAAGTGAATTTTTTCATTAACTTTCATTCCCAAAGATATATCTTCCCTATTTATAGATATATTTTCAAGATTTAGGCACTGTTCAAGCTTATCAATATTTTCATTGATAGAACTTAAATGCATTTCGAATGATGTTGAATCTATTACTCCTACTTCTTCGGTCTCTTTTTTTTCTACTAATATTTGTTTTAGCAAATTGTTGCTAATCAAATCTAGTGGTGCTATTAAGTCAGATAAATGCTTGTTTAAAGTATCTTCTTTATCATTAGGCTCTTCAAAATGCTCCGGCTCTTTCATTTCAATTACTTTATTTTTTATACTTTGTAATTGAGCTAGATTAAGAAAATGACATTGTTCTAAAGAATTGATATTATTTTCAATATCATTAATAAGTTGTATAGGCAAATCCTCTTTTGATAATAATTCGCGATTTTTCAGTTCTTCTTTTATTGAAACCACAGCTCCATAAAGATCTTCTATTGCAGATTTTACTTGTTGAATATTGTCGGAAGAACTTATCGATTCTTCAAAATGATTAACCTTTTCCTTTAATTGATCATTCAGTGCAATTATTGCGTTATTTAATAATAGGCTTTCTGGTATTATGTCAAGTGATCTATTTACTTTGTTACATGTCTGTCGTAAAGTATTTATTTTAGTTGATATATCAATAGCATTATCAGTTACTTCAATTGCAGGCTGTAAAATGTCCAAGCAGTAATTTAGATTACTTTTGAAATTTTGTATGCTTTCTTTTATAAAGCTAATTTTTTCGGGAGTCGATTCTGTAATATCTGTATAAACTGGAATGTTATTTATATCAATAACTGAAAAATGCTGTCGTATTTCTTGTAGTGGTTGAATAATTTCTACCACCTGGGAAAAACGTGTCAGTTCTTGACAAGACTCTATAGTAAGGGGCTGTAAAATACTTTCTATTTGAGCACTTATCTCTTCTAATCCAATATTGATTGACTTAATAGAAGAATTCTCAGGAATCTCAACGGAGTCTATAAAATTGAATAGTTCTGAATCTTGCAACGTCATAATATTTTCCTTTAATATTTGTAAAGCTTGACCTGTAGCTGACGGTATAGCTTCTTCAGCAAATTGCACATTTTCCATTTCATTTACAGTTACCGTTGCAAAATCATCGCTAGGCAATACATCTGCAGTGGTTTTTATTCCAGATATATCTTCTAATGTGGACATATCGTCAGCAGCTTCAATTACATGTTGCTCTTGAATCATAATTATACAACTTTTAAGGTTTTCTACAACATTTGCAATGCTAGTGTTTAATTCAGGGTATGGTACATTATCAATACATTGAGACATAACATCATGTTGTAAAATCTCTAAGGTGTTACGTAAATCTAAAAGTGGCTTTGCATAGTCTTCCATTAATAGACTAAATTCTTGACTATCAGCATTTTCACATATAACTTGATTAAGTACACTTATATTCTGATGTAGATCGATGAGTGGATTAGCAATAGTCTGTGACAAAGATAAACTTTCTAAATCAGATATTTTTTCATCCTTTTCGGTAACTTTCACGTTTGAAGAAGCAATACAATATTTAAGGTCTACTAAAATAGGACAAATATTTTCCATGGCCTTTTTCAAAGTAAAGTCTATTGAAGTTGATGATTCATGTGACATTACATTACCGATAGCAATAATAGTTTGTTCTATATTTTCAAGCACAACTTTGACTTTGCCTTCTTCATATTTTTCTAATGAAAAATCTTTTGCTTCTTCCAAATTTTCTTTTATGTTTAACTCTTCTGCTTTATTCATATTTTCTTGAATACATATTAATAGATTGCTAATATTTTCTTGCATGGAAAAATTTAATTCTGGTTCAAATACATTATTGGAAACATTCGTGTGAATTATATTAAGTGTATTGCCTATGCTAGCCAGAGACAGAACATTGTTTGATTCTATATTTTTGATTGATGTATTCATTCTGTTGACAGCATCGCAAATTTCCAATAAAGTGAAATATTTGTTTGCATCATTGCTTTCAATCACATTTTCTAGAACTTTCGTTAAATTTTTATGAAACTCCGTCATGTAGCCTTTTATGCTATAAGCACTTTCAAATATTGGTAAATTATTCTCCAAATTAATCAAAATTTGAGCAATTTTTTGGAGTGTTTCTAACTTATTATCACTACTTAAGATGTCAAATTTACCAGTTTTTGTGTCCAGTTCATCTAATTGTATTGATATTTCTCTAATATTTATTTTTATTTCATTCAAAACTTCACTTAATCCATCCTTGTCTTCAATATTACTTTCCTTTCCTGATAGTTGTTCAAAAGACGTTCTTAATTTTAAAACTGATTCCATAGCTTTCTCTATAATTTCTGTATTATATTTTTGCAAATCAGAGTTTGACTCAGTTACTGAAAGAATTTCTATCTGTTCAAGAGCTGTTTGTAGGTCTTGGATAGGAGTTGACATGTCGTTTAGTATAATTTCACCTTTTCTGATATTGCCAAAATTTGTCTCTTTAAAATCTACCTCATCTATTATAAACAATAGTGACCTTAGTGACCCCCTGAGCTCATGGATAGCCTTCTGAGTAGCATGTAAATGTTTTGATTCTATTGTTGCCTCCTGAACGTTACCACCCTTTTCTGTTTTTTTATTTTCTTCACTTTTGAGAATGTCTATGTTATGATGTATGATATTTATCAAATCTGCAGTTATAGTTTCTATGTTAGAAATCTGCATCTTTTCCACACATAGAAATTCATTACAAATGGTTTCTTTCAAGTTTTTTACTATATTATCTAATTGGTGACCACAATTTCGAATAATAGACATACATGTTTTCTTAACAAGAGTCTTGTTGTCACTTTCTACGTCAATGCACTTACTAATTATAGTCAGTGAATCTTGGAGATTTTTTAGTGATTGAGGAAGGGTATTTAATAATGGTGTTATGTTTTCGGAAGATTCATTAACCATCTCCCTTATAGCGTCTGTTACACTATGTACTTCTGACAACGGCGTTATTAAACTGTTAATTATTTCCAAGCTGTTTGATGCAGTAGCTGCAGTAGACATGAATTCAGATTTTAATATAATATCACGTTCGAGGATTTGTATTTCGTTCATTACCTCTGTTAGAGATAAACTGGTATTGTTCATTACTGTTTTTATATTTTCCTTATTAACGTCTAAATTTTTGAAAATATATTCTGATTCTGTTTTTATTTCCTTATCTTTCATTTTGTTTAAAGATTTTTCGCTACCCGAACTAGATCTTCGGGAGCTTCGACTCCTTCGTCTCTGTTTTATAGGTGTCGCTATCGACGGTTCTGTTTCAATCACCTTATTTTGTAAATCTTCTTTAAGAATAACTGTTTTTGTAATTTCAGAAGATTCTTGGCCATCTTCAATCGAAGGTTTTGAAGATTTTGATTTTGGTTTTCCAGAACTATGCGCACTTGCAAAGCTCTGAAGATCACTTTCGGATAAAATTTGAGTATCGTCGTCTTTCTTTTCTTCTGATAGTGATTGATCTCGCGATAAACTAAAATAGTCGTCGACACTTCTCTGCGAATCAGATTTTTTTCTAATATTCTTTTTAGGAAAGTCTGCAATTTCGTCTGATAATAAGGCTATTGTCTTTTCCAAATAATCTTCAGCGTCGGCATCTTGGTCTAGTGAAAGTTGCGGAGGACCATTTTCATCCGCAATCGAGATATCTTCAATATCAGCTTCAGTTCTGAGATCTTCTTCGGGAGATGTAAAATACTCAGGTGAAACATCAATAATTATAGCCTCCATTAATAAATTTCCTGAAGTTGAAGTTTCTTTAACAAACCTTAAAGGAGGAAGCTCGACTACATTATGTTCGGTTACATTTTCTGATAACTGATCTGCATACATTTCCACTATTTGTAATGCTTCCTCTTCTGTTAAATCCGGAGTTTCATATAAAGAAACGGATACTTCTTTACCATCAAAAGAAAATGATATCTCTCCTTTTTCATCTAATGTTATATCACCAACTGGGGTATCATACATTTGTGATGTTCGCTCTTCATGAATCGTACTTAGTGATAAATTTCTTTGCAAAGCTTGTTCATCAGCTTTCTTTTTACTTCTTGCTTTCATCGAATCTTCAAAGCCAAGTAAAGATGCCGAGCTAGCTGCGATACCCATACAATTCTGAGCTTCACATGTATATGTACCGAGGCAACAAGTACCATCTTGGCCGGAGATGATTCTATGTATATCACCTGGCTTCAGTTCCTCGCCATCCTTATACCATTTTAAAACTGGCTGCGGAACACCGATAACTTTGCACTCTAAATTTACAGCCCCTTCATCAGATAATATTGCTTGAAGATTTTCAAGAAATCGAGGTTTTTTATAATGTCGCGGTATTATTAATTTAAGGAAACATGACGTTACGCTATGTCCGAAATCGTTCATAGCAACACATTTCCATTCTGCCTGGTCCATAAACTCAAGGTTCTGAATGTCTAAAAAGAATACACCACGCTCTTCCTTTCCATGATGACAACGCAAAGATTCATCAACCGGTTGATCATCTCGATACCACGATACTGTAGGTTCAGGCGGAATGGCAACTGAAACAAACAAATTAAATTTTGAAAATATCAAGCTATACAGTAGATAAAATGTGAAGGAAAAGTTTATTAGCAAAATAATTTATTACACTTAGAAAAATAACCGAAATTAAAACTTATGAACAAAATACAGAAGGAAACATAAAACCGCAAAATCCCAAAAATATACAAGGTTTGTACTTACCTTTAATAGTAAAACGGAATGGTTCATCAATTTTAGCTTCAACACTTTTTAAGCCCTGCAAAAATTTAGGGGCTTGGTTTTTCGAAAATAATTGCAATTTTTCTTCTTCATTTAACTGATTTTGTATATCTTCTACTGTCAGTTCTGCGGAACTACTAGCTTGACCCATGCAGTTTCTCGCTATACAGCAATAGGAACCCAAAGAGTTCGTGCCAGTTAGCTGATATACATCTCCAGGTTTTAATTCTTGTCCATCTTTAAACCAACTTAGTACTGGTGTAGGAAATCCAACGACCTTGCATTCAAAAGACACGAGACCTTCTTCTGTTAAAACAGCTTGTAGATTTTCCATAAAACGTGGTTTCCGATAATTCTTTGGCACTGCAAATAAAACAATGAATTGCCAAGAAATAAGCTTGCTAAGTCGCATAAAATATATATTTTGTCAAATTGTACTCAAAATAGCAGTCCATTGTTTTTATAAAATTGTAAAACGTTAAATATGTATTTAAATACACTAAAGGCACGTTCAACAAGTCTAGTAAAGATTTCCCAATTTGAACAAAAAATAATATCTACATGTGTTTTTATAAAACACTGCAAGGTCGTAAATTATTGGAAAAATCCGAAATGCTTCCGATTTATTGTAACTAACGACAAATATACAATACCATCCATGGACACGTAACACGTAGAAATGCCGACTCGACCGCCTGTACTCGTCACTACGCATTTCCATTCGCCCTCGTCTGGCCACTCAGCAGTTGGTACTTCTAATAAATAACCGCCAACGCCATCTTCAAGAACACGATACCTGAAAATATATAAATGAAAAATATATATTTGCTCTAAAAAAATGTTATTATTGTAATAAATAAAAATAACTACTTAAAATATGAATAACACTAATGATATAAGTTGTAAACAAAATAAGAAGAATCGAGAGAAATATCTAAATCATTTTGAGTTTGGCGTCCAATTAAAAGCTATTAATGTATTACGACCTTAATTATAAACGTTGCTTAGAGACTATTTCGATAAACACTGATTTCTTCCTTTCTATCATTATTGATTTGAAATAAGACAGGAAGACACCATTGTTGAACTAATCACTCGCCACTCAACACTTACATGTAAAGCTGTGTATGTTCCATGGATCGAGGTAACGCCTATTTGAGATACTTTTGAGATACCAATGTCATATTTGAATTTAATTGGATAATTGAATTTTCTTCTTCCTTTATGTACGTAGTATATCTAATTTTTTTTTTGACTGCCTCGTTGGTCTATTGGCTAAATATAAGGCCGCAGACCCGGTGGTCCTGGGTTCAATTCCCAGGTCGGGCCAATAAATAGTTATTGGGTTTTTCTGTCAGAAAATACTCAGTAGCAGCCCGGAGTCTGGAAGTGTGTACACTCCCGTGCCTCGGAAAGCACGTTAAGCCGTTGGTCCTGCGCCTGAACTCTTTCCGGTCGTGTCGGATTGCCGTCCTATCGGATTATGAGAGCTAAGGAAAAGAGAGTGCACCTGTGTTTGCGCACACACTTGTGCACTATAATATGTCCTGCGCAGTTGGCTAATCTCTCTTGAGATTGGCCGCCGTGGCCGAAATCGGTCTGGAGGACCTTATATCTAATTTTATTAATCAGTCATTTCCTTAACATTTAAATAACACTCTAAATATCAAAATCTATAGTGACTCATCTTCTGCTTGTAAAAACTATCGTCAAAAATATTTTCTAATTACATCATGTATGGATGAGGCAATTCTATCCAACCAAGTGAGCTACTATTTACTTTGGGGCAAGACCTCGATAATAATTTGTTTTTTGAAAAGTAATAGCTGGTAGGATGCAAGTTTCTCACGCTATTTGTCTTCATTACCAAATATGATTTCTTATGAATAGAAATTAAGGATATGAAAATTCAGTGTTGTTTGAACCCGAAATTTCGGTTAATATTCACGTGTTATAATCATTATGTCACCCGACTCAAAATGGTACTTTTTTAAATGAATGCCTATCAGGTAATTGTACATTTTTTACAAGAATAAATAATTATATTACACCAGTCATCTGAAGCTATCAATTTAATTTCAGGTATCAGCAGCTTACCTTTCACTAGGGTCAATTTTTCCTTCTTTATTGTACCAGACGACATTGCGAGGCCACGGCGGTACCACGATGTTACAACTTAAAGTTAAAGGCTCACAGATTCTTACGAAATGGTCCTCTAACTCTTTGGTGAATATAGGTGGTGGTTCTGGTGTTATTCCTCTGAAAATATTTAAAAAGTAACAATTATGACAAACGTATTTTTATCTTGTATTGTTCTATGCAGACGAAGGTCAAGAGTGGCTTTAATTAGCATGTCTATTTTTTCTTTATCTGGCGTATATATGTATGAATCTACGTTACAGCCAACATCTGCCTATGTCACAGTAATAAAAGTCAAAGCTTGATAAATTATTTATATATATTTTTATCTCATACATGTGAATATAAAAACAAAACTTAATATGTTGCATATAAGTTTTTTTCATTAGATAAGATGTTGGTTATAAGTACAAAAAAAATATTGGCGAGAAATATAAAAAGCAAATTAATCTTAAAACACATGACAAAAAAAAATGGAAATACCCAGAGCTTGGCCGCGAGGAACCTTCTCGGCTGGCACGGCCGACTACGTGAACTTTTGATGACGAATAGGCCCTGCCCATACAGTTTACTGCTTCACACGTATAAGTACCGAGGGAGGTTGGATCTTCAGCATTAGCAGTTAAAGCGAAAACATCCCCAGCTTTGATTTCACGACTATCCTTTAATATTATAAAAAAAGTTTAAGTAAATAGACTACCTTAATTCAATCTTTATTACATATAGTAATAAAGATTGAATTAAGGTAGCATAGTTTCTTTACCTTAAACCACCGGAGCACCGGAGTTGGAACCCCCACCACCTTGCACTCGAGCGATACTGTGCCTTGTTCTGTAAGTAACGCTCGAAGTTCTTCTACAAATTCTGGACGTTTGTAGGCCTTTGGAACTGAAAAATGAAAAATATTATTTCAATAAGTAAAATATACTGTATTTAAATACGGCGATTTAAAACTAATATATTATTATGTCTCGCATAGATGATTTTATAAAGCTAAGCTTTTATTAATAAAAGGCTTTGTAACGCAAATTGGTACGGCCATTATCTGTCATCAGATCCGAAGAGCAACCATCAATACTCAGAAAATCTTATATCTGATATCAGGCTTTGTTGATGACTGCAAAACCATACCGCAACGTCAAATGTCTTTGAAATATTGAGAGAGACGGCTAAGGCCTCTCCGTGTTTTCCGATACACTCATCCCAAATGGGTTTTCCCAAATGGGCCTGACACTAGGAGATACTTTGCTGAACGGTTTTGACGGAACTTGGTTTAATATACGCTCACCTTATCGCGATGGGTCTGTAAGAGTCTCCTTATTTATTTGGGTATAAGATGATTATTCGCAGGCTTCCACGATTTTGTCATTTGGGGATTTTTTGAGAAAGGTGACACAAGTTTGTTAAGCGATATACATACGTCCAATTATTTGAATATGCAGTAGGTAAATAATTTTTTTTTTCTTTTTTTTCTTTTAATAGAGTAGGTAGCGGGCACGCATATGGGCCACCTGATAGTCAGTATACACCAACGCCCACACATTGGCATTGTAAGAAATATTAACCATCACTTACATCGCTACCAGCCTTGGGAACTAAGGTGCTATTCCTTGTGCCTGTAATTACACGGGCTCACTCACCCTTCAAACCGGAACACAACAATACCATGCTATTTTGCGTTGGAATATCTGAGGAGTGGTACTTACCCAAAGAGCTTGCACAAAGCCCTACCACCAATAAAAGAGTTGAGATTTAAATCAACTTGTGTGGTCAAAACTAAATTTGACTAAGATAACATTATTTAACAACATAAATAATTCTAGAAGTATTTTCTTTATTTAAAGTTAAAAACTGACCTAAAACATTAAGATGAGCCGAGCAGCTGGCACGGCCCCCAACATTTTCCGCCGTGCACGTCCATCTGCCGGCGTCGTCCACGCTCACAGCAGAGATGTCCGCGCACCAGAAGTTTCCATCGCGTACCAAAGCGATCCGTTCCGCTTCTAACAATCGGCGTTCATTGCGATACCATGTAACCTGTGGAGATTGAAATATTTTATAAATTAAATCATAAGATTCATCGGAATACGGAAAGACGTAGATCTTGACCAAAATATGACTCAGAGATTTAGTTGCGGTTATCGATGCCAATTAAGTCAATTAAGAATGCCAACCGATTTGGCATACCTAGCCAAATCGGTTGAAAGTTTGTTACAATAAAGCTTGTATGTATACAAATACACTAGTTTTTGCTGTAGTCAAAAATACCTATTACTTTTGATTTTACAGCCATTTAAACTTACGATAAATATCGAGTTCCGCTAACAGTCACGTGTTTGTGAGCATCGAGAGAAAAGCGGCATGTATCGGATTTTATTATGACGTTTGTGTGTGTGAAATTTGAAATGTATGTATATTACTTTAATATTACCAGTATACAAAGTTCAATACTTTTGAATATACCTAAAAATCTTATTAGTCATGCGGACGTATTATGCAATGAGATGAGAAGTTATATGTTTAATTAGAATAAGCACTACTTTTACTTTTTTTATTACTTGCTTATATATGATACACGAATAGATTAAAAAATCCGGCTATATTAATAATACTTGAACTTATTATTAAGTGTTGACCTTTAAGAAATGAATGTATTTGTAGATAATTGTTATTAAAATATATTTTTCATCCGGTATTAATAAAAAGCTTCAGTTTTTGTTTTCAACTTTCCATGCGTTTTTAATCATCAGCTTAACATACTTTTTATTTTTTATTGTATAGGTAGGAGGAAGAGCATATGAGCCACTTGATGGTAAGTGGTCACCAAAGCCCATAGACAATGGTATTGTATCGCTTACATTGCCAATGCGCCACAAACCTTGGGAACTAAGATGTTATGTCCCTAGTGAACGGACACAACAATACAAAGTAATGCTGTTTCGCCGTAGAATATCTGATGAGTAGGTGGTACCTACCCAGACAAGCTTGCACCAAGCCGTAAATTATTCTGTATTCTGGAATCAGGATTGATAATTAGGACAAGAAGAATTTTATTTTTTTATGTAAGAGGTAGGCAAACTGGCAAGAGCCTTACGTTCTGGAAAGTGACTACCACCGCCCAAGGACACTTGCAACATCTTTATCTACGTCTTGCAGATGGGTTGCCGGCCTTTAAAGAATGAGTAGGTTCCTTTCTTGAAGGTTTCTTTGTCATATCGGTTCGGAAAATTCGTGGTTATACAGTGGTTGTCCCTTAAAAATCGCTCCTCTAAGTACATAGCCTAGGTATCCCTGCTCAAATGGTGTAAGTCATGAGCATGGATACCCAGATGAGGTTTCTCCACCGATCAATCGATAATAGTACTCTCCTGGGGTAGAAAAACTGATCATCATGTTTAAGCGGGGATTGGGCCTCCGGTAAACGGTATCTTTACTACTACTTTACACCGATTTTTAGTGAAGGAATGGTTCTCCGGGTGTGCCGGTCCGTTCGGCTGCAACCTGAAGGTATAGTGTGCCACTATCACTGATTAAACTTCTATCTAACGTTTAAAAGTGCAGCGGTGGTGGTGGTAAAAATGGTGGAGGCATCATAATAGCTATTTACCATCGTAAATAGTTTCAATAAATTTATTTAGTAGTACTATTAATAAAGTAGTTGTAGAATCGCTCACAAAAACATTGAAAAGACGACGATTCAAATATTTAAAATAGAGAATTATGTCATTACGTTTGACGTACGCATTCCTGAGTTGTTCAAGGTCTTATTCGCTTTCCAGGGGGTATACATTTATTAAACTATGTCTGATGTTATTTATTAAATATGTGATGTGTTTGGTGAAACAAACTTGTTTCTAATATTTGTTTTGCTAATAACAATCGAATGCTATGGAATTATTTTAATTTAATTTATTTACAAGCAATGTAATCTCGTAAGAAATTTTGATCATAGATAGAGCTCTTTAAGCTTTCTTGGTTATTAAAAAATCTTCTCTGATGAAATTCCCAACGGGATACACTTTTTCAAAACTATTACATATTTAATTGCTTATACGGTAGTAATTTATCTATGTTATCAGACAAAATAAATGGAATAAGTATTAAGGGTCCTCCAGACCGATTTCGGTCACGGCGGCCAATCTCAAGAGAGATTAGCCAACTGCGCAGGACATATTATAGTGCACAAGTGTGTGCGCAAACACAGGTGCACTCTCTTTTCCTTAGCTCTCATAATCCGATGGGACGGCAATCCGACACGACCGGAAAGAGTTCAGGCGCAGGACCAACGGCTTAACGTGCTTTCCGAGGCACGGGAGTGTACACACTTCCAACTTTCCAGACTTCAGGCTGCTACTGAGAATTTTCTGACAGAAAAACCCAATAACTATTTATTGGCCCGACCTGGGAATTGAACCCAGGACCACCGGGTCTGCGGCCTTATATCTAGCCACTAGACCAACGAGGCAGTCAAGGCAAGGCAAAGTATAGATGAATAACTACAGGTGCTACGAGTTCTACTTATTCATTAATTAATTATTATTAATGTCTGTTGACAATTGAATGCTTAGAAAATGTAAGAATGTCAAGAACAATGGGATATATGAAAAATAACAAAAATATTGTTCCGTGTAAACGTCACTTGTATTTAAAATTTGTTTTCGTTATGAGATTTTATTTGCATATAATAAGATTTTATTTTATTTTATTTTTATTTAATAGAAAGCCAACGCTGTATACAATTTAGTTTCTTATTTTTGAATATAAATAACTTTAATATAAAAATTATATACCTCACTAGGTTAACTTAACATGCATAGGAAAACAAAAAAAAATTGCACATTCTTTGTATGTAAACTTAAAAGAAGAAACGCTATTATAATAATAACGAACGTGATGACGATGTTTTTTAAAATGAATTAAGTTATAAGAGTCGAAATTATAACATTTAAACTTATCTTAATAATACCGTCTAACAGTACATAATTTATAATGAAATAGTATTATATACATGTATAGAAATAAATTAATGTGACCGTCCAAACAACTTTGTTTCGTGCCAAAAGTGTACGGAATTCTACCTAAATTACTCATCCAATTTTATATTGTATATTCTGGTAAACATATTTATTACTATGTTACAAAAATAGGCATCAAATAATTTACCCTGCATTCGGTAGAACTGACGATTTCGACTAGGAACCTTGTCCGCGTGCCGACCTTCACCGTAAGGTCCTGCAGACGTCGTAGAAAAGTTGGCGGGTCTTCGCCTGTCGGCATTTCGTCCGGGGAAACTTCCAGTCGTACCCGGGTCGTGTCCTTACCGGCAGCATTGCTAGCCTATTGTCGAAAAATAAAATTAACACTTAAGCGACTGTACGGAATAACAGCGATTCTTTCCTCCAAAGACTAATTATACAGTACACAAATATGTACAAATATCTATCTGTTTCGAGCGTATTTTTCTGCATCAAATTATTATTCTTTCTTGTAAATTACGTATTCATATTTCTATATCCTTATACATTTTTGTCAATCATTACGATTGGTACAGTAGTAAAGTCTTAATGAAATTAAACAATGTTGCTTTCGCAATTATAATATTTTGAATAATATAACAGCAGAGTTATTCTCAGAAGCCGATAATAATATCTATTGCATATGAAGTTGAAATTAATATCTTTAAAAAGTTTCAAAACATTTCTTGCTTGTTTAACTGTTAAGCCATTACTAAGCGTTTGTTAATGATTATAGGAATGTTCCACGTTCCGGCTTATTGTTATAGTATGCTAACATAAACATAACAAGAACTGCAACACCTCAATATACTCTCGGCTCATGTTATTAATAGTTATTCGTAACGAACAGCGTCTTTAAACTATCTTTAATACAAAATTGGTTTGAAATTTTAATCTTAGTTGTTAAATAGTTTATGGTAATTAACTTACTTGCAGGGTGTAAACACCGCTGTCTCCGGTCTGTGCAGCGGTGATGGTCAGACGGACGCCGCCCGCGTCGTCCGATCTGGTGAAGCGGTCGTCTAGTTTCGCTCCCGCTCGACTCCTATAATATTTTATACGCTTATGTGGGTATAAAATTGATTAATGCTTTTTGATTTTAATTATTGTCTGTGTACATAGGTTATTGTTGTTTATAATTTCGTGACTTGTAGTTTTGAGTTTGATAGGCAACATTTAAATACCGGCTTACGACTGCTACTAGATATACCAACGTATATGTATGTCGCCAACCACTTTGTCGTTTTATATACCAGACGGATTTTTAAAAAGAAATAATTAAGATTATGACGAGACATTTGCTTAAATTTTGTATTCACATTTAATGAAATATAAGAATTACTCAAAATATAAAAAGTTAAAATATATACATATGTATTAGCAAAGAAGAGTGCCCAAGCATGCAACCAAGACAAAAGATCGCGTTAAGCATAACGTTACATTGTCTCGCCTTTGATATCTCAGCGACGTGTTATGTTACTTGACACGAAAACATTATTTGCATCTTAGCTTTACTTATTCTTCGAGACCTTTCTAGGAATTATGAGAAGAACATCAATATCTATTACAAAGAAAAACAAAACAGAGTTAGCTAATGTTTCGATATGCTTTTATAACGAAGACAATATCTTATTCTTAATAAATAAAAATGAATGGTTGTATGTTTGTTCTTTATGCGTTTCGAAACTATTATTTTCCTGAAAGTGAAAAAAAACAAATTAGGTACGACTTGGAACTCACTTTAATCAATAACATTGGTGAGGGGTTCTGTGCACGCCAGTGAAGGTCTTTGCACAAAAAAGAAAAATATTTTTTCTTTGTATAATTTTCCTCCAATACGTTTGTATTGTTAATGTAGGCCTTTATTTTACATGCGCTAAGCATGTAATCCTTACTAATGTTACAAATGCGAATGTGAGTTTCTTTGTTTCTTACGCTTTCACGCCTAAGCCACAGAAAGCTTCATTATCAGCGAATAACAAAGGCTTCATTTTGTCCCCGAATTCCCACGGAGTCGGGAACTACGCAGTTGAAACCACGGGAAAAACGCTAGTAATACATATAACATATAATACATATAACTTTCTGAGAAATTGACATTAGTGTAAGTATATTTATTAATTATTCGGCCCTGCCACTAAATTGAGTTACACTACAAAATGGTGGTAACATTTTCGACCACTGACAACAACCAGATTGGCGAAATATTATTTTTAGAGGTGATTTTTAAAAAAAATTTAGTTAAGTCAAATTTGAAATAAGCACTGACCTTATGTCTTTTATTTTTTTTATTAGGTTAGCTAGCGATTTTTACATTGGAAATTTTTATATACATACAATTATAATATATCTACAGACTATGTAAGATCATTTAAAAGCAAACACTATATGCTAATTAAATCATTAATTAATATTTCTTGCTATGAAAAGAAAGTGAAAAAACAAAACAAAAACGAAGAATAAGCAAAAGAGAAAAATTAAAGTTTGTACATGCACACATCTTTACACTTTAAAAATGAAGCTGATATCCAAACATTTGTTATAAGAGAAATCAAATTTAACGCAATTTAAAAATATAAAGATTTTAAAGCAAAACAATCAACATAAAGACTAAAATACAATCATAACTCTATTTCATCAATAAAATATTCATTTAATCTTAATTTAAAGTTAAAATATTCTATTTATAAGTAAAACTTCCACACTTATAGTGTCTGGCTGACTAGGTTGTTGATGACTAACTTGCGAAAAGTGGTAAGTGGGTTTATGTTTATATCAATAAGTTGGTTGATTTGGGTGGCTTTGTTATATAATTTGCATATCCGAGGGATGGTGGAGTTAGCGCCAAATTATCCGCCAACTTATGTCATCACATCATAGTAACTAATAAGTAAATATCTTCATGATTATAATACAATGATTTACAAATTTTGCCAAAGAAGGCACATGTCTATTGACCTACACAGATTGGCACAGCGAAAAATCATTTCGATTTTACTATATGTTACATTAGTTATATAATGTTCATCTTTGGTTTTGATTTACTATTTATTGTCAATTGATAACTTTTCATACTTGTAGCTTAAAGATATTGTTATTGAAAATCTTAATACATAAATGTACCTATTTTATGTACAATTTTTGAGAGAAAATAAAATAGTAAATAAATTATAATAATATAAAAATAAACATCATGTGTTATTTACTTTAGTCTTCCTGACTACCTCGTTGGTCTAGTGGCTAGATATAAGGCTGCAGACCCGGTGGTCTTGGGTTCAATTCACAGGTCGGGCCAATAAATAGTAATTGGGTTTTTCTGTCGCAAAATTCTCAGTAGCAGCCCAGAGTCTGGAAGTAGAAGTGTGTGCCCGTGCCTCGGAAAGCACGTTAAGCCGTTGGTCCTGCGCCTGAACTCTTTCCGGTCGTGTCGGATTGCCTTGACATCGGGTTATGAGAGTTAGGGAATAGTGTGTGCGCAAACACAGGTGCACTATAATATCTCCTGCGCAGTTGGCTAATCTCTCTTGAGATTGGCCGCCGTGGCCGAAATCGGTCTGGAGGACCTTACTTTAGTCTTGTCAGCCAGTTTAGGTACTTGTTGCGTCATTTATTACGTAACCGCCTTATCCTGAATTTACGCTTACTCTCGAAAAATATTTAAGAAATAAAAAATAATATTTAAATAAATGTTTAATAGTTATTTAATTACACTATCTCGAAATAAATGCCTGAATATAAAAAAGAACCCTAGCTTAAAATTTACAAAATATTAAGATCAGGTCTGGACTAAAGATCCAAGGCACTTCGACATTTGACAACCCATCACTTAGAAGCATTCATAGGAAAATTATGTTAATTTTGTGTGGGTGGGCCTCGCCGGCTTTTGTAGGGCGGGGCCCCTAGGCTAGGGCAGGGCTAGGTTTTCTCAGTAAAAATAGTTAATAAAAACTTTAAATAATTAATATAAGTAAGTACATAGCAACTGTTACGTAGACATACTACTTATATCATAGTATTTGGTGTACTTATGCGGCCTAATGCAACAAGTATAATATAGATCATGACGGTTCACGATAAAATTATGTTCCAACCTTTTAGGAACATATTATCATCACTCATTAAATACAATATAGATCAGACATTAGGTTACGTAAAGTTTTATAGTTACTCTAAATATAGATGATGTAAGCTTCAGCGATGAATGGAAACAGTTGGCATGAGATTAGTAGACTAGGGCGGCCATAAAAAATATTACAAATATTTTTAAATCATACCGAAATACATGACAATGTATTAAAATAAATTTTAATAATTAAAAATACACCATAAAATGATGCACAATACGGCTTAGATACGAATGATGACAAAAATAAACATTTTTATCTCAAATATTGAATGTATGTCGTTAAGTCATTTCAACAAAAGTTGCTGAATATCAAAAGGATATGGACACCCGGCAAAATGGAGGCTTCGCGTTACTTAATAGTTCAGCGAAATACCTGGAAATTCAGGCGCAGGCGAAGTGAAGCAGATCAATAACTGCAACCCTGCATCTATTAATAGACTATCCAATAGGTGCATGTGTGAAAACAGGGAAGGGAGGCTCTGACTTTATTGAAATTGAACATTAACCTTTACTGCCAGTAACATAACTACTGCCACGCCTTGGTATATTAGTTAACATATTTTAGACAAATGATGTATGAGTAAATTACATAAATCTGTATGTGCTTTGAGACATTTTTTTGCAATAACCACTAATATTATATTTAACTGAGAGTAAAATTTTGACGATTTGGCAAATACAAGGGTAGCACCCTTGTATTTGCCATTTCAAAACCGAATGCCCGTCGCCGAGAAGTTCTCAAACTAAAAATAATCACTTCAGACGCCAATGCCGCGGCCAAACGCGTAGCACAATTACATTGTTCGATTTGTCATACAATCAGGTTTCGAATATTCAAACGTGTTAATAAAAATAGACTACAATTAATTAGACACGTTCGTTCGTGATATTTTACTCATGAGCGTCTATTTTTTATAAATTATAATAAAAAAATACTTAACTTATTTGAATTTAAAAAAGTAATTGCTAATCAGAGGATTGAAATTATTGAGAGAAAAATTAATTAAACAACTGGAGTCGGAGAGTTACTAACTATTTAGTTAGTAGCAGCCTGTGAATGTCCCACTAATGGGCAAAGGACTCCTCTTCTTTTCAGTTTTGAATAACGGTGAATAGTTCGAATAAATAAACAACGAAATATTGTAATAACACACACACACACACACACACACACACACACACACACACACACACACACACACACACACACACACACACACACACACACACACACATATGGCTACTGGTAAGAAATAACGAATAAATACGTAATTAACGATTTAAAAATAATTTTCATAAGATACAGTAGGTTAGTAGGTTACCGATCTTATATATGGTCTATCATTTGGGCCATCACCTGTTTTTTGTGTGTACCAATTTTCATCAAGATTGGTCAAGCCGTTCTTGACGAAGACATACAGACAGACAGACAAAAATGAAAAAAATAGTATAATGTGAATCACTGCATCATAAAACGATTATTTATCACAAAATTAAGTGAAAAAAAAATGTACAGACAATAGATTTATATAGTAGTATAGAGAATAGATTATATCGTCGCTCTATACAAGCTAACTTTTAAGTAGATATATCACTCATTCAAATACACCGAAATAGTTTTGCGAGTGTTTAGTAAAACGCTAATTTCTCTTCTTCTGTCATCATTTAACTAATCACCCCCTGAACCTTAATTATTAAGGAAACCTTTAGTTTTAAATGTCGACCATCGTTACGCTACCAAGCCAAACACGGTCTCCTAAATATTTACTAGATGACTAGACGTAAAATTAAGTTGCTACTTTCTCAAGTCTTTGGACCTTAATATTGACTAAACTATTTTATTTTCTTATTTGATCTCGATTGATTGTTTTAAAATTCGACAAGATTGTTTGCATTCCCAAAAAAAAGTAAAGCAAGATCAATAAGTTCTATCGGCTCTCTCGGCTCTGTGCGGCTATGTTCCCGGGCTGGTCGCTAGTTGATAATAAATAAAATCATCTTCCTACCACTGTATGAGCCAGTTGGTAATGCAACTGTTCCTGTAACGCGACCCAGATACCAAGCGTTTTGTTTGTGCTGTGTATTATTAATAGATGCACAAAGAAAACTGTAGACTTGAAACAAACAAGGAAATCCGTTAGAGCAATAATAAAACTAAGTTTACACTCAAACGTTCGAAACGTACCATTTTGTTATATAAATAGTAAAACTGCAGCTTTTACCAATGAAATTCAATTATAATTAAAATCTGTCTTATCGCTTATTGATTTGTCTAATTCTGAAGTATTATTTTAACTTGACACTAAAATATTTGTCACCAACATTGAATAGTAGTATCGAATCATGAAATATTAATTTTATTTCCTAGCATTGGCGCGACATATTGAGATGACTATAAATAGATGATCAATACGGATAAACTCACAGAAGAGGAATTGGGGGCAATGAGATCTTTTTATAGACATTAAAACTACGTCATTGTTCAGTATTGAAAGAATATAGCTAATATTGATACCAGCATTCCGTGCGGCGCGTGCAAAATTAAAGGTTTGACCGTGCCTCAAATAAATAGATATTAAGCAAAAATTATTGTTATCCGTATCAAACAAAGCTTTCTACCAATAATAATTAACTTACACCACCCTACACTCTAATACGCCTTAAGCCCCCGATTTAATAAATGACAATTTTTATTTACTGAAAACTATAAAAATGAATACGTACTTAATAAAGCAGAAATTATATATTGATATTGATTAATGCTGTTGTAAAAAAATACCAATTGCGCTATATTTTAAATATTAAAATAGTAAGGTAAAAAAAGTGCCGTGATCAATTTTGCAGACATTTTTAGGTTTTATATTACGTTAATTATATGTTTAGTGGTCACGTTAGAAACTTAAAACACCATTTTTTTAAATTACAATATCAAAACACTAAAGTACCATGCTTTACTATTATAAACACAAATAAAAACATATACTACTTAGAAAGTTCCCGTAGAAATAATGTAAATAATAGTGATAACCGCATTATAATCTGTGAAATGGACAGACGCGCAAAGCTAGTATGTTTTTTATAACTCAAATATGAACAAAATCGATGCAAACATGTATTTTAACTTTTTAATTTCACTAGTGGAAGCACGATTCGACATAACATTGCGGTGCGTGCCGCGGCACGATACTGAAACGTCTTCCGGCAGCGGTGCGTGCCATGCTGTTGCACGATGGCCGGCGCCCGCGCTGCACCGTAGACATGGGCCCACGCCCTAGGTAATTTAAAGTAACAAAGAACTGCAAAAAGTTTGTCACTTTTTTACCTTTTTTAAATTAGGAATTGTAAATAGCAATTTAGGTTGTAGTTAAATTAGTGAAATTTGTATAATTTTTTCTTGTAAGCATTTTATTCACAATATTGTACTTTTATTATTTTTATTTTATTTGTTACTAACTTCCGCCCGCGGCTTCGACCGCATCTTTGTGGCGGAGATTTGGTACCCTATGTAATTTTCTGCGCTCTGTATTAGGCATATGAAAAATAATTATTACCAGTAAATTCATCCATCACTGAAAAGATTTATCAAAGTACGTTATCGATCGATGTTCTATAAATAAATAAAGCTTCGAGCTCCGGGAACAATATTAACGACATCGTCGGCATAAAATTAATTTTTTTTTTTTTATATTGTATACTTATTTCTTTGTTTATTAGTATTTTATGACTTCTAAGTCGTAAGAAAGTGTATAAATTGTAAATTTGATTAAGGATTGATATTAGAGTATAATATACCCAATGGCGTAACTGAGGCCCGTAGCAAATTCATTGCAATTCAAATTATAACTTGACTTTTACGAGGAGCCCTCCTCGTTATAATTTAATTTAAAAAAATCATTAAGTATAAAGTAATGCAAACATTAGTAATATTGGGTGCATTTTAGATATATAACTTATACATTTTATTTTCAAAAGCATCTGCATATTACATAGTTTTAAAGAAATAGCAATTTTATATTGACAAGATATTAATAAAGTTTTTTTCTCCGAACTTTCTGTTCCGCAAAAGTATCAATAAGATTATATAAAAGTTTAAAGATCGAGCCATAGAATTTTTAATAAAATATATTCGTCCTCATTATGTAGTCTGTCTTGTCACATAGTTTCAAGGTTATTAATTTTAGTTTCGAAAATGATCTTTTAGCACTAGCTGTAGTCACCGAAATTGTAACAAACAATTAATGGTATCGACAGAAATTGTAAATCGTAACTGAGTTTGAGATGCCAGTGACGTTCAAAACAAGCCTGGTCTTGGTTTTATTCATCCAATGACCGACATTCAAGGAAGCTTCCGCAAGGTCTTGTGTCATTTGTTGGTAATCGACCAACGGCTAATGCGTAGGACACACATCGTCTATATTGCCAACGACATTTTGTGTGTAAGGATATAAAAAATAGCACTGGTTAAAATATTATTTTACTAATAGGTAGTGGTATTTTTTTATTTTATTTTTTATGTAAGAGGGGGCAACGCAGTCTTGTGGAACACCAGAATTGACGAATTTTAAGTCAGAGCATGCACCGTCGACAACGACCTTGACCTTGCTCCGATCTGCCAAAAAGCTGGTGATCCACATGCATAATTTCTCGGGAAGCCCGTAGGAAGGAAGCTTCGTGAGAAGCGCTTTATGCCATACCCGATCGAAGGCTTTCCTTATGTCCAGACTGACTGTTAATGCCTCCCCTTTGGACTCAACCGCTGTAGCCCATCTGTGAGTAAGGTAAACTAGAAGATCACCAGCTGAGCGACTCCGACGGAAGCCGTACAGGCGGTCGCTAATCAGCTGGTGCTCCTCTAGGTACCACAGGAGCTGGCGGTTAATAATGGACTCCATTATCTTGGAGAACAAGGAGGTGATAGCAATAGGTCTATAATTTATTGGATCAGAGCGATTGCCCCTTTATAGGGATCGGATGCACCAAAGCAGTCTACCAAGAATTCGGGACTACTCCTAATGTGTAGGAGTGGCGGAAAAGACGCGTTAAGACCGTTGCCAACTCGGGAGCACAAGTACGCAGCACGATCGGAGGAATGCCATCGGGCCCACTCGACTTATGGATGTCCAAGGAAAGAAGTGCTTTACAAACTGCACTCTGCCGGAATTTAATTTCCGGCATCGTGGTATCACACCGCAAGATTGTCGGTGGTGTCTTTCCTTGATCATCAAGAGTCGACTTGGACGCGAAGAGAGATCCCAAAAGGTCGGCTTTCTCCTTCGCAGTATGGGCCAACGAATCATCGCTCCTGAGCAGAGATGGAAGGGAGAGCTGACAGAAATTCCCTAAGACAGCCTTAGCGAGAGACCAAAATGCGCGTGTTCCCGAAGGAATACGCACCAATCTCTCGCCAATCCTGCCAATATGCTCCGATTTCGCCTTGGTAATAACGCTTTTGAAAGACCTGGAGGCAGAGTTGTATTCCTTTTTAATGGCGCTGGTATTTACATCACGAGATGCCGATGCTTCAGCCCAGGCTTGATAGCATTCTACCTTTCGGCGTGACGCCGTTTTGCAGAAGCGATCAAACCAGGGCCGGGATCTGCTGCCGATGGGTATTGCAGAGTACGGAATGAAGAGTTCCATACCCTGAAACACCACATCAGCGACCGAGTCAGCAACGACATCTGGATCATCCGGCGAGAAACAAATCATATTGTATTGGCATACCAAAGTATTGGTATAGTATATATCAATACATTGGTATATATATACTATCGTGGATTGTCGGTCTGGAAGACCTGGCACTGCTTTGGAAATAATGTATTCTATTCACTTATTTCTTCCTCGCTTTTTTATTTACTTTTTTTAAACGCGTTTAAATAGCCGATAATGGGCGTCGTAGCAATCTCGACCATTACGCTGTTTAGATTTACATATTCCAATATATAGAATATTTCATACCATTTCTGTTTAAAATATCTTTATTTATGAATAATACAACAATATTCAACATAACTTCTTAATATCCACTTTAATTTGTTTACAACGCGATAAAAATCAAAAGAAAAATGTCACAGACTATGCAAGATCATAACCGATAATATAATGTCAATTAAAAGTCAAACTTGTTTAATTCTTCTTACTCCTCATGTGACCAGAAAAGTCTAAACAAACAACAAAAGTCTAAAAAAGTTTAGAATTTTTGAGTTTATAATAATAAAAAGGATCGGATAAAATACTGGGTTTCAATGCAACACCTTTCTTTAAGAAACCCTAATCTGAGCGTGAAGGGAATTTCGCTCTAAATACATAATGATGTATTAGCTTATGAATTCATTCAGGAGGAAATTTTTTTAAAGCTCTAGCGTACTATGAACGTGTAAAGAGAATTTAAAGTCCGCGACCATGAAGCGACACTAAAGCACACTCGAACTTCGTTCCTGACGGGGGACCTCCAACCGCACAATTTTATTTTATTAACTTCTTCCACTGATTTTGACAATAAAATATAATCAATTGCAAAATAAGTAAAAACGAGTTTGTTTGTTTGATCCGGCTAATCACCGGAACGACTGGTTCGAATTAAAAAAAAAATTGTATTTGATAGTCCTTTTATCGAGGATGGCTCTAGGCTTATTTTTATTAATTATATGCGGGTGAAACCGCGGGGCACTGCTAATAAATCATAAAACATCATACGACCCATATGAAGTTGTAATCACGCGTCGGTCCTTCTAAGTATAAACTTATAAAGTAATATTTTTACGTGTTTTGTACGTATATACTCTTAAATTATTATTATTATTATTCCTTTTTTTTTAAGGTTTTATAAGGGGTTTATTTTATTACATAAAAATATAACAATTACAATAAGAATATAATAAGTTATAAAAATAAAATACAATTTAATTTAAATAATTATATATTAAACATATAATTTATACATATTGTACTATCTAATCCTGATCAAGCTTCCGATCCATCAGGCTGATATGAAATAATAATAATTTTAATAGGTACCGTTTAGTAATCTATTATTACTCGAAAACTAAAAAAAAAGCTGTAGGCGCATTGTACGTCACGTAATTAAACTACTAAAACGCGTAACGCGTTTATTCATCACTTTTTGGTACAGCTATAAAATAATCTTGAATTTAATATTTCAACTTTAAGGCGTGAAGGTCATTTTTATATAATAGTGTTCTAGATAATGATGATGCGCTTGATCATAATGCCAACTCGATGAATGTACCTAATACTACCTCATCACCAGAATTGTAAGTGTACAAACTATCGAAGTCATATTGCAAATAGAAATAGCTTAAACACGAGCAATTACAATTTTTTTTTAGTATTTATAACGGGCCTATGGGCGAAGCTTATATTCCAAGCGTTTTAAAAATAGCCTAAATTCTAATCCCTCGATTTAATCTATCACTATGCAGAGATTCATTAAAATGTTTAAAAGCACATAAAAATTCGAAAGTAGTAAGTTAGGGTTCGGTCTTAAAATATTTATGTCGATTATACAGTTTCGACGATCCTTTCCGCATCTAGAGCCCTTAGTTACCGCGTGGTTATTTCTTTTGTTCAATCTAAAATAAATAAATATATACATGTCATCCATATAGGTACATTATTTTTTTATTGTTTTGAGTTTTTTTTATTGTTTTAAGGACTAAAAATAATCTTTAGACTTCTAGTTTTTTGTTTTTAGGGGGTTTATGTACCCAGTAGGTACCACCGACTTTTCAAATATTCTACCGCGAAACAATAATTCTGAGTATTGCTGTGTTTCGTTTTGAAGGTGAGTGAGCCAGTATAACTACAGGCACAAGGGTTATATGTCCCTTAGTTTGCAAGATTGGTGGCGCATTATCGTTTTAAGGAACATTTTAAATTTCTTACAGCTTAGGTGGCCTATTTGACCGTCTGCCTACCAAAATTATAAGGAAAACTTTTTTTTTTAAATTATTTGCTGTAATACATTTTTACTATTCTACTACAGTAATATATGTACGTAGTGACATTAGTTACATGTGTCTTTGTGTGCATATATGTATTACTACAGGTAATAACTAAATTAAGAATTGATTTAACATAATGACTTCATGAAAAGTAATTTACCTAATATTTATCATTCAAATATCCGCATAAGAAGTTCATTATATTTATTATTGAAAAGATTTAGTTGTATCAATGCTTAGGATATAATATAAGAAAAAAAATTATGTAAGTCAAACATTTTTTACGTTTATTTATTCTTATTACGTAAAATACTTTAAAATTTTGTAATGAACATTCAAAGATCAAAATATAGTAAACAAAAATATATAAGCGTAGTACGTTGCATGTTTGGCTTGGTCAGCCATTTGCGCAAGATTCACAAAACGTTTGGGATTACGCCAATTAACGAACGATCAAAGACCGAGATAAGTAGGTATCAAACATAAGCAATATCAAAACACCCCCTTAAAATAAGATGTACAAAAAATTTATTCGCACTTCAACTAATGCTTTTATTATTAAAACATTTTACTCCAATTGTTTTCTATTGGAATCTATAAAGCTGAAGAGTTTGTTTGTTTGATCCGTCTAATCTCAGGAACTACTGGTTCGAATTGAAAAAATATTTGTGTTGGATAGTCCATTTATCGAGGAAGGCTCGAGGGTTGTTTTTAATTATTAATTATCTAGGTAATGGTAGGTAGGTAGCTATATCTGATTATGTCCTCCGAAGATCCAAAACGACTGGAAAGAATTCAGGCGCAGGACCAACAGCGTGATTTGCTTTCCGAGACACGGGAGTGTAAACACTTTTAACTTCCCGACTCCGAGCTACTCCTGAGAATCTTCGACAGAAAAACTCATTAACTTTTTATTGGACCGACTTTGGATTTGAACGCAGTACCTCGGGCCTTATTTCTAGCCTCGAGACAAACATTCAAAATCCTACATCTATATACAGTATTTATTTATCTAGTCAAGTAAAATGGTCTGGATATTCTAAGTTTAAATGAGTTAAATCACTGGTCTATTACTAGCATAACCGACGTTTTTTTTACACTCTTATTTATAAAAGAGATTGTCAAAATATGTTACTTAATATTCATTTCGACACCATGATATTCAACTCCATCAATCACAGCATTTTAAACGATAAGTTTAGTGTTATTTATAATAATCTGACGAATAAATTGTAATCGTTAAAAACCGAACCTAAGTCAACCTAAGAACTTAGACTTTAGACCTAGAGAACTTAGAACTAAGAACGTGAGTGACGTGAAAAAGATAATATTAAATATTATTGAAACATTTTTTTCTCAGTGAAAACAAGTAACAAACTAAAAATAAATACAAAGCCGTACGGCCGTACCAAAACCTTTAAAAAAAAAGTTAGAACACATCATTAAAATTTACTGTAATGTAATACATATTTTGTTTTCTTACCTATGACTAACATAAATATTACATTAACATAAGTATTGATACGCAAATCAGCGTTGCTTAGAATACGTAATTTAAAGTAATATTATTGAACAAAATTAAGCTAAGAATTATTTTAAACAAATGTAGTTAACAATCCTAATATCGCAGTGACATGTAAGGGAAATATCACTATTGTAATTGTTTAAAAAAAGAGAAGGTTGACAAAATAATGTGTGTTGAGTATTATTTTTTTTCTTAAATTTAAACTACCTTGTAATTATTGATACATCTTTTTACTGTCAAAACTGTGATAGCAGGCAGGCATAAAATTCCATTCTCTAGTCTCTAGTCTATCGGGAACGTGTCGTAATCGTTATAGATTAGTAGAATTCGGCCCCAGGGCGTAGGTATGTTTCGGATTGTCTTTATATATCCTTCCATCATTTGGCTGAAGATTACTATTTCAGCATCCCAGTTACAAATAAAATTAAACTGAACTACTCGACTGTGCCTTGTGTTAAGTAAAGGTCGTCTTGAAGAGTAGTCAAACTACGTTTTCTTAACACAATACTCGCTTTAAATTCTTTGTCCGTTGGAAAATGGCAATTTCAATTAACTTTACAGCGAGACTAAAGCTTTACTGATTCAGATATTATTACATAATTATAAACTCATGTTAAAAGAAATCATTAATAAAAAATATATTTAAACTTTACTATTCGTATAAATTTCAAAAATCAAATCTAATTATGTAACAGCATTATTATTAGTAAAATTATTAGTAGCAAGGCTTTTTGATTTGTATAGTTGACAGTAGAAATTTAAAAGTTATTTGTGATATGATTGTTTGCTGATGATAATACTTCATTTCTTTTCAAAGATGACCAAATATAAATCAATTATGACGATAACATACAATACAACACATTTTCACTCAAATAACTTAGTTACAAATCCTAATAAAACTAAATACGTAGTGTTTACCTTACTCAATGTGAAACAACAACATTATTCTTATTCTCGAAGTACGAGACTCCCTTCGGTATGTTTGTGACGAAGTTCAGTTAGAACATTGTTATATACATACATCCACGATAATATCGATAACTTTAATTTAAAAAAAAACTGGTTTTGTTTTGTATAAATATGAAAAGTAAAGCTAATCATCAACATGATGTATAGGCATAAGGCATGCATATTTCCCGGGGCACGGGGCAACATAATTTTGTAGGTATTCGTTTCTTTATTAAAATTTACATATCTAATTCAATTAAAAAGTTTATAAGGTCCTCCAGACCGATTTCGGCCACGGCTGCCATTCTCAAGAGAGATTAGCCAATTGCGCAGGACATATTATAGTGCACAAGTGTGTGCGCAAACACAGGTGCACTCTCTTTTCCTTAGCTCTCATAATCCGATGGGACGGCAATCCGACACGACCGGAAAGAGTTCAGGCGCAGGACCAACGGCTTAACGTGCTTTCCGAGGAACGGGAGTGTACACACTTCCAATTTCCAGACTTCGGGCTGCTACTGAGAATTTTCTGACAGAAAAACCCAATAACTATTTATTGGCCCGTCCTGGGAATTGAACCCAGGACCACCGGGTCTGCGGCCTTATATCTAGCCACTAGACCAACGAGGCAGTAAAAGGTTTAATGCGCATGTTAAAGATCATTAATAAATTAGTCATATTAATCTCTACGCGATCATAAAAATAATAAAATGCGTTTAATAGTATTCGCTGATTCTGAAGCTTCAAAGTTAAATTATGTATGTATAGCTGTATGCATAACTATCTGCTGCTGTAATGTATAACTATCCGTCCCGGATTCACACGGGAGGGATATAGAACTAAAAAAGTGATATAGATAGCACGTGGATATATTAATTTTGACTTTCGCCTTTAAAATTTGAAATTTGGATTATTATGTTTCGTAGACAATATGATATTTGAAAGGAGAAATGTAAATTATGCAAGGGTTCTGCAATAATTTGTAACAGTGCTTAGGCCGGCGGGGTACGGGGGGTAAATAGCTCGGTGCGATATTGATTTGGTAGTTTATATCACGTTATAGGGTTAGTCCCTAGTGGAACCTCGGAGCGAGTAGTTAGTACATATGACGCCTTGCAAGATAAACGCTGATGATTTGCCCGTTAGGATTGCACATACAATGCTACCTATATCCTAACTAATATTATAAATGCGAAAGTGAGTTTGTTTGTTTGTTACGCTTTATACACTTTACTATAAAGTCCCTTTTGAAAACTTTAAAAACCCTTTTTCCTTGCGGTTCAGTATAATATGCTACAAGTACCAACAAAACCTACACAAATATCGTAGCAATAACTATATGAAAGTAAAAGAGCCACTTCGTGAGCACTGGGAATAGCAAGACAGTCTTACAAGCTCTGTGACGCTTTTATTATATACATGTTATCAGTTAGTAAGCTACAATGTGTACTATTATTAATCTTGGCGGTAATCTCGCATTCAAAACTTTAAGGAAGACATTTTGTTGTCGTCTAAAGTGACAGAAATAAATTATTATTATTAATATAAATGAAGTATACACATTTATTTTTATACGACAAGAGTACTACGTAATATGACGTAGATAACAGTACAATGTTAAGAATCGCAGAAATATGTCAATGAATTGTAATATAGTGTATAAGCGAGATAGTAAGAATCTATAAAAATCTCGAAACTGAATGACCTCTACGTGAAACGTCTCAGGGTGAAGTGTAAACGTAAATAGTCACTATGTGGAACATATGACATAATATTATAGCCACGTTTATTTTTATTGAGTTACTGATGAAAAAAATATTTTCAGATTTTTAAGTAGGTAAATAGCATTAATACTGACGTTCTATTAATCATGCTAGAAGTATTATTATTAACTAAAAAAAATATTTAATTTAAAGAAAATTAATTAATTTACTTTAGAAACTTATTAATAGCACGATAACAAACATACATATACAAATTTAGATTAATTGTAGATTGTATATATTAATTAAATATAACACTAATGAGATTTTGAGCTTTGAAAAAAAACTTTAACTTATTACTTGCGCCCGCGCTTTCAAAATCATCTGATATATATTGAACTTCATAATATAATTAGCACGTTAATTGCACTCTCATATTTCGCAACTAGATACATAACTAAAATTTTATCGACCCTATTATATTTCTAGTTTTACTAGATTATTATATTTACTAGTTAATTGTTTTTCATCTCGCATGATCGCGCGTCCTTTAGATCATATTTAAAAATATTCATATCTTAATATAATTTAGATTATATTTGTCGTAATCAAAATTTTTATTTCTTTTGAAATTTCTTATATTTTTACATAAACTTCTGCTTTTTTTTCTAGTATTACGTAAGTACACTACGAGCAGTTTGAATTCAATGTTAAAAAATGTAAAAACGCATACATAAATTCTATGCGATATGTTTTGTATCTTTTTCTATTAAGATTGTCGGGCACTGTTATCATTCCGAAATTCACATTAACAAAATTAAGCTTCTACTAATGAAGCCTTAAAATATTTATCGTCGCATGCGCCTGTAGCCATGTCGTTGTAGCTACAATGTATTAATAACGAAAATATTATATTATATCATAAGGGTAACTACATGCAAGCGACAAATGTTTATTATACCGATTAAAAAAACTTATTTAACATGATAAGTGATAAAGTAACATCCTTCACAATGGATAAACACTGATCACTGAACGCTACTCTACGTACGGACGCAAATTACGCAGCACCCATGGAACACTGCAATACTCTTGGCCGATGATGATTGCCACCCACAAATACCTGTTGTAGATCGATGAACTCGACCGCACGAGGGGTTTCCCTGCTGCATCACCCTTGCAACAATTGCTGCCCATGGCGGGAGCTCATCTCGTTTCGAATCGAGTTCGCGATAGACAAACGCGTACTGCGCGAAGCACAAGATATTTTTGTAAAAGCGATGCTAGCGCCGTTATTTGTTTACTATGTTCTTCAAGAAATATTAAGATTTTAAACTTGCTAAGATAAGATTTACGTGGATTATTATGTATCTCCACGCAAAGGCTATTGAAATAATCATTAAAAAAAAAACTTATATTGAACTTGGTCAGAAGTACGTTAGTTAAATTTCACGAGTTAACTGATATATCGAAATACATCGAGGTTCCTGAAAAAAGTTTCTGTAAACTGGTCTCGCGTTTACTTTCAGTACAAACTAGACACTAGGTGGCGTTAGGAGAACATAATACGAAACATCGGTTTTTATTAGCAGATTGAAGTAGGTAACAAAAGATGGCGCTGCAACTAAGTAATGAGTTACAGACTTGATAACCTCATATTTATTTTTGGTTAAAGATATACATGTTAAGCAACATAAACATAATAATATGAAACCATAGGTACATACAAGTGTATATACATACAAGTGTATATATCTATGAATATATTTTTCAGTTTTTTTTTGTAAATTGTTTGTGCTAATTGAATATGGATGAAATTTACAAAATGAAGTATGCAAGAAATGAATTTAACGAGCAATTCAATAATATTACATAAAACAGTAATCTAATTGATATTAGAAAAACACATTAGGTATTACGTTTACGCGTACCGAGTATAGTCATAACGCCTAGTTCGTCAGGAACACATTCGACATTTTTTCCAATTAATATTATAAAAGATACATTTTCAATGTTCGCGTATAAATATATAAATACAAGAATGAAATGAAAAACCTAATGTTAATTATTATAAGTGTAAATTGTATACACGTATGTTAGGTAGGTAAGTTTATTACTATACAGCCTTATGCAAACTAACTACTTGCACTTGACCGAATTTTATTTTTACTCAGGTAGCACAATTTCCAGACACGGCCGTTTAATAGTTACATAGCTTTCAAACATCCCATCTGAACCGATACCGAGTTGATGATACGCTTGCCACTCGACGAACGAATGCCGTGTGTCGAGTGTCCAACACATTTGCTTCCTGGTCTGCATTTATACATCGACATATGAAAAACAAACAACGCTTGCCGGCGAGACGCAGGCGCAGAACGATAGTCGCTATGCACTCTATCTACTAGAGTTATGTCTCATTATCGCAGCACTGAACTTTTCCGCTGCGTTCCATAAGTGTTAAAAATGTTAAATTTTAATCTTCAGCTGACTTTGAACAAAATATTTTCTTAAATACATTTAAATTTAAGCATTTGAACGTACAAGCTCGTATTTACTAGTGGGGGAAATAGGGCCAGAAATAGAACGTACCATTCAAATTGAAAAGGTGGTGACCCGGAGGGCAGTGGGACGATGAGACTAGCGTCGCTGCCGGGGGCCGCCCTGAGGATTTGAGGCCCAGTGGTGGAAAACGATGGGGGCTCCATGGGCTCCAGTCCTCTCGGCCCGCGCGCGCCACACCGTGTGCGCGCGCACACTCCCGCCCGTTCACTTTCTATAAATAATACGAAAAAATGTAACACGCGCGGAGCGAATTTCGTACGACGCGAATATTTCGCTAATATCACCTCTGTCACCTAACTTAACTAATTCGCACTATAACGTAGTCATATATATTAGAATTACGTTTATTTATCTCAAAACATGCATATAAACTCGAGTCTTTTCTTAATAAGTAGGTAACTTGATATTATTAGAGATAAACTTATATTATATTAGATATTTTTCATTATTTAATTAGTTGGGGGATTATTATAAGAAAAACGAAGCGCTTACATTTAATACATTTATTCGTCAAACAAACTACAATACTCGATTATAACTATAAGAGTAAATTAATTCAATTACCGACCAGATTATTCAATTTCAGGGCCGAAACAGAAACATATTTCATTTAATGTTTATAATTTAAATCCATCAGTGGTTACAATATCGTTTGAACGTAATCAATATTATTTAAAATGTTTAACAAATGTTATCAAATTCATGAATTTGGTTAAAGAATAAATTTATATAATACCAAATATTTGATTTAATACTTTAGTTTTGTTAATGGTCATGGATATTTAATAAAATTGAGCAAACACCCTGGCGATTGCTAGTAACATAATTAAAATTATTCACTCACTTGAATTGAACAACTCCTACAAAATATTGCTACATAAACGCGATTCCACTGATGTCTTTTTTATTATAACATTTATTATCCCCTGTACCTGTGTTTAGTAAAATTATTCTGTAGTATCTAAGCTTTTCGTAAAATGGATCATCAGTCTTAAAATATTAATTTTTAGGTATTTGTTTTCTAGGAGCTCCAGTGATCCGTCTTAATTGAGATTTTGATGATTTGAGCTAGGCCCGTTGTTATGAATATTTTTAATCGTTAATATCAACAGTTTATTTAGACGTTCTGCTTGTACCACTCTTTAAATATTTTTAACCTATACGTATTATTTTTTAAATAAGATATCTCATTCGATTTTATTATTAATTTTATAATTATAAAACTTTTTAATTTTATCAATCCAGCCATGAAATTTTATAAATTCAAGTGGTTGTTTATCTTCAAATGGTATCGTTGTTCCGATTTACGAAAATGACAAAAACCTGTTTAAGAAATTATTAAATCGTACGAACCCGTATTGATTTTAAGAAGATAACTTTCGGACTAGTGACAGATATTACTTACATATAATTCTAGTAGTTGTACAAAAACATTAAAACACGTAGTAAACTAAAATAAGAATATCGCCTGTGCCATACAACTCAGTCTTAAACATAATAAAAATTGAGCCCTGAAGGAGTAAGTACATATTTAAAACTACAGAATACATCAATATTATTTTCACAACATCGAAGTTACAAATCGAAAGGATACTTATCATTTATTTAAAATTTTGATAGTCCGCGAGAAATACAGCGGAATCATAATTTAATATCATATCAATATCCTTCCGTTATAAACGATCAATTATCGGAACAAAAATTTCTACTTCTACGTAACATCGATAAACATCAACTTGTATATTATTACACATATATCAGGTGAGGTTATATATTAAATGTTATTGTTGTTTATCATTATGTACATTTTAAAGATCGATTGTCAGCTTGTAGCAGTCTGGGAAAGATTGCCAAGTTGTGTTGTTACAATTCAAATATATATAAGTACGAAACCAGCTGGCATTCTACATTAGATACATATATATTCGGATATCTCGGATCCGATGTCAAGGATGTTGTGTATTTATATCTATTGTATGCGTGATACAACTAACAAAAAAATTTGTATTAATTTTAATCACCAATAATTATTTATTTTAATTTTATCCGATTTTCCTTCCTGCGTACATGTCCTATAGGTCATGTGCTATAGGTAACCTCATCTATTAAAGATATATATATATATAAGTAATATATAAGAAAATTTACTGGTCGAAATATAAACTAAGAGCGGAATATTAATAGAGACAGGGTAAAGTTACATCAAAAAGTATAAATTACCCTCGCAGTCTATTTAACTCTACATATAATGAGATGAGTAAAAAAAAAGACAGACTTGAAATATGTTTCATAGAAGAGTATGTTACCATTATATAGTATTCAATACTGTGAATGTAAAGGGTCGATACTTTATCTTAATTATTATAATACACAATAACAAACATATTCGTGTTTACAAACGATCATTGTAAGTTATGAAGCCTTTCAAAACTTTTAAAACAAAAATTCGATACTATAAAGTTGCAACGGATAGAAATATCGATGATTTGCTTTTAATATTTATCGTTTTACTAATTTATATAAAATCACAGTCAAATTATAAAATAAAAATAATGATAAATCAGCGATAGACATAAATCATGAATAAGCAATATACCTCTCATTGGAGACGATTATCTATTACAATTCTCTTAAAAAAAAAAATTAATAATGTGATTACATAGAAAATAAAGGCTTAAGTAATAACTTCTTTTATTGTTTAATATTATGTTCAATTCGGGTACGATTATTTCCTTATTTTATTTAAATAATATATCCTGCGGCAGTAAAGAAAAAAATGGCGAATTTCGTAAATGCACTACCAGTTGTACGGAAAAGGTTTAAACATATTCATTTTAATGTTTCCATCATAGGACCGGCGCATGCGCAGCCTTTTAAAATAATATTTTTACTATTACAGAATAATATTACGAGATCTTTAAAAAACTAGTTTTTTGAACAAAAATATTAAAAAATGAAATTTTATTCCCCCAAATTTTTTTAAAGCACAATATATATTGTGAGTACTTTTTTGAAAACAATTTGCCGCTCTTGCGTAATATTCTGCGGTAATAAAGAAAAACATTTTACAAGGCAAACTTCGTAAATGCGCAATCAGTTGTACGGAAAAGGTTTAAAAATATTCATTAAAGGATCCGAGGACCGTCGCATGCGCAGCCTTTTAAAGTATAATTTTTACTATTACAAATTAATATTACGAGATCTTTATGAAACTAGTTTTTCTAACAAAAATATTAAATTATAATGAGATTTTATTCCCCCCAATTTTTTTAAAGCATAATTAAAATTATATAATTACTTTTTTTAAAACAAATTTGCCGCTATTGAATATATATATAACATATAAAAATACAATTTCATAGAATATAAGAAAATATATATAACAAGACAAATTCGGATTTTTTTTTTTATTTTCAACCAAAGACAACCTTTTCGAATATATTAACGCTAAATTAAATCCCCAAATTAAATAAAATTTCCATAAATACTATGAAATCATTAGCTTTTTTTATATCTTTTAACTTTTTTTAGAAAAAAATTAAAGAAATGAACGTTCTGCCTCGAATCTTGCGGGCAGCGGGGCGACGGCGGCGGCGGCGCGGGAGCGACACGATCTTATGCGCCCGCTGCCGCTGTCGCGCCGCTGTTTTCGAGGGCCGGTCCATTTGATTTTACGCATAAGATCGTGTCGCTCCCGCGCCGCCGCCGCCGTCGCCCCGCTGCCCGCAAGATTCGAGGCAGAGGCCTAAAACTGCACCCTGATTAGGTTCTACTCCTGGGCAAAAGGCCTGCTCTTCTCTAAGGAGAAGGATTCGGAACAAGGGTGACACGACGCCGCTCCACTAACGTTAGTGGAATTTCTCCAAAACGTGCAGACATACTCGCGACATTCTCGTCTATCGCAGAGCAGTTAAAACGCGATCGATTTCATAAGTAGATCGAATCTACTTACTTGAATTTAATATATTAAAAAAATAAAGCCTATATAACAATCGATCGCGATACATAATCAACCGAAAATAATAAGGCGAATACAGACAAGTATCTCCTTATTTTTACAACTTGTAACCCATAGCATTGTATCTCTCCTAACAATGATATTTATAATTTCATTTTGTTGATTACGTTAAAATTAATAAAATGCCTTCTTTAATACAATGCCCATGTCTGTATCGCGTGTATTACAATTTGTACAACCTACAGTATAATATCCGAAGCCATACGAATATAATTACTTTTTAATTCCCACGTACCTATATCGCAGTTACAAACCCATTGTCTCATCATCGCATCCGTAATATACCATTCTAGTCTATTCGGTTAAAGACCTGAACTGGATGTCCATGTCCTCAATTATATTCATATAGCAAATAATTTTAAAATTATTTACGTTATTTTAAATTCCTATACTAGCATAGTGTATGTACAAAAATACTAAACGACGTTCGTAATTTAAAGCACAACATACTTAAAAAATTAGAACTTATTACATTTTTGGTTATTTTTTTGTTTTAAAGCATTGAGGAACAAAACGTCAATAATACTATAAATCATGAAATTATCAAAAATATATCTGAAGTTTTAGGCCTGCTAAAACAAATTAAACGATAAAAAAAAAATACTTATGCACTAAAATATTTAAATCATTTTATGCATGACGCATAAAATGATACGATAAATACAAAAAAAAATTCATAGTTACAAAAAAAAAATATATCGAAACTTTAGACCAGTTTATACCCTGTGAGAAGCATGGAGAAAACAATAGTAACCCACAATAATTAATTCTAATATAAAATAAGTCTTTGCAGTTACCAATCACACATTGAGGGCTAAGTGGCATCGTGAGTTTCTTATTCGTTCATATAAAGCCTACTTACACACTTACCAGCAACTAACATACCGAAAGCAGTACATAAGATATTTATATAACTATGAGAATGTTAAACTTTTCTTTTTTTTGTCTCTTGTTTTTTAGGCGACGTAATGTTTCATTTATAACATTTCATAAGTTAATTAATCTTATAACAAGCCTTAACATTTCTATTAGCGATACAATATGATTACAAGTAAGGATCATCCATAGACTCGGTCACACGATACACCACCCTCCCTTCATCGGAATGTTTCCGAATTATTTCTCCGATCACTAATTGAACCACAATCACACAAGGAATTCAACTACTTAATTTTTTTTTGTTTTTTTTTTTATATTTTCTTTGTATTTTTTTTTGATATATTTTTTTTAATTTTTGAATACTGGTTTGTAACTATTTATACAATTTATATTATACAAATTTACATTTGAAAATAAAATAATGAGATCATTCAGTAAACAGTTCAAAAATTGTCAGGAGTTTTATTACGTTTAGTCCGGCGATACGGACCTACCATATAACTTATTACAATAAAGACTTCAGAAATACTGAACTGTTGTAATAAAGTAAACGCGACCCTCCTCTTTCCATTTCTCTTTTAAATAAAAGTAAGTAAATAATATAAAAAAAGGAATAGTAAGAACGTAAAATCAGATTCCGTTTTCATAGATTCCATTTAAACCTTAGTGGGATTCGGAGCAACATAGTTGTCGTTCTGGGCAACGGCACGATTGGACTCCAAATTATTCACGGCGATGTTTCCGTTATCCTCAACAACGACTTCATGCAAGATGTTCTCATCAGTCACATTGTTATTCTGCAAGCTCTCGTTGTTGAACACACTCTCTTTGTTGGACACACTCTGTTTGTTGGATACGCTAGTTGTGTTGGACACGCTCTCGTTGTTGGACACATGCTGTTGTTGCTGGACTCCAGGAATTTTGAGCTGGAGTGTCTCAATATCCAAGCACTTACTGTCAATTAAGTTGATAAGGAGTTGTGCCACATTGTTATTGTACTTCAGAGGAGTGTGGTTTTTATACAAATGCCTTTCAGTAAGAGCCTTCAGAGTCTTCATGCCATCCGAAGATGTAGAGGTTCGGCGGCTGAAATATCTGAAGGTCTTGCGCACTCCGCATCGGCATCCCTTCAATGCGCTCTCACGTCTATGATAAAAAAATAATAATTAAACGTTTGCAGAATTAAAATATTTTCAACAAGTATAGATATTTCTACATACTCGGCGATCACATTTTCACGTTGTTCCAGTTGCAGACGAATAGCGCACACTTCCATGTAGAGCTCGTTGGCGCGGTTAAGCTGTTGCTCGTACACGTAGCGAACGTCACGGGCATGCCTTAAATGTTCACGGCGCTCAGCGATCACATCCGGGGCAGTCATCTCGTTCCTACGCAAAACATTTTCATTAAAATTATAATACCTATTTAGGCAATAGTGACAATGGCTTTTTTTGTAACATACTTTGCATACAGCCTTTCCATGCTGCTGTATACTTGTTGACGCCATAAAGCTTGTGTTCTATTAAATGTTTTTACATCCATGCAGCAAAGTTCCTCCCCTGCCATATCCAAATGAGCCGCTATAATCTTGAATGGGGGTCTGTACAAGAAAACATGTAATTAATAAATCTGCACGAATATGCATTTATTTTAAGGACAGTTCATTAAAAAAGTCTTTTACCTGTTACGTGGCGTCCGATTCCAGCACTGGTTGAGTAATAGCTGTAAGCTGCTAGGACAAGTTGTTGGTATAGGCAAAGCAATGGTATCTGTGCCGACTCCCCACATAATAGCATGTGTCTCTAGTGTTTTGTATGGGACTTCCTGAGTTAATAGTTCCCAAAGTACGACACCGTAGGACCATATATCTACTCTTTCAGAGCATGGCTCATGTCGTATGACTTCTGGAGCCATCCAGGCCACCGTGCCGGTAAAACTCATGATGGCACTAACATTGTTCCATTCGCGACTAGTACCGAAATCGCTTACTTTAACTGTCAGGTTATCCCCCATCAAGATACTAAAAAAGAGAAGAGAAGTTAATCAGTTGACTAATTATTATTATAATTTATCATTATTATTGTTCATATCAAATATAATATAACTTACTTAGGGCTCTTGAGATCTCTGTGTATAATTTTATGTGAGTGGAGATAGCTCATGCCAAGTGCAATATCTCTGGCCCACTTCATGACTTGCTTAGGTGAAAAAGTAGCCCCACTGTGTAGAAAATCAAAGAGTGGCCCATATTGGCAGTACTCCATAATTATACAATAGAATGGAGACACTGTGCATACTCCCCGGAATCGAACTAGAAATAAAATTAATTAATTTGTAGATTTTGAATATTAATATTATAAATATTTTATAAATTTACATTCTTGTAAAACTTTACCTATGTTGTCATGGTTTAGTTTTCTCAAGTGCTTGATATTAGCTTCGTTTTTATCCCGTAACTTCTTCACTGCTACCATTTCACCCTTAAGTTTTCCACTAAAAACGACACCCTGCGCACCTGATCCAAGATATACCAGTTCTGCGAGCGAATCGAAGTCTACTTCCCATTCGTCTTCTGAGAAAAAAAAAAATCTTATATAAACACACTTATTTTAAGTGAATATTTGTACATAAAATAATTGTTAATGGCGAGCATCTGCTATTTTCTTCACAATAAATTCCATAGTAAAAGTAGTAGTAGACAAAAGCAAAGTTTGAAGCTCAAAAAAAAAATACTAAAAATTCCGCATCAGCCACAATGTTGCATTAATTCATTGAAAAATCATTGGCTAATAACCATTTCAATTAATATTAGCATGCGATAAATAATTACAACTTATAAATTTCATTATAGTAACTAAAATCCTTAATATCTCGCATCTGTTCTCTAGTACACTTGCGGCGAGTTCCTCCTTTAGCAAGTTCGCGCGCTAAAAGACCCTTAGTTTAGGACAGGCCTGTAAATGTCACGACAACGTTGAGACATGGGGTTCTAAGAAACGTCGGGCTACGATAGTCTACCAAAATAGAGAAGAACGTACGTTGAAGACTCTACAAAGGAAAAAGGCTGTGGACACATGTCTTCGGTGCAGCAACGGCCACCGTGTAAAGGCACGGCTGCCGGGAGACGGCGCGGCGTCGTGCCGCAGCACGGAGCCGTGTACGGGGCACCGCAATGTTTTGCTATTGCTTAGTTCGCACGTGTTAATACCAGCAGATGGGAGCAAACAGCGACGCGCCGCTAGCGTGACGGTGGTGCGGCGTGGGTAATAAAAGGACGACGGTTGCGTCACTCGACTCGACACGCAATGTAAATTTGTTTTTTAAATGTCGATGAATTTGATCGATAAACAAAAAATAATAAATGATTACTTTGAAATGAGTCTTTTATTGAATCGTAGTTGCTGGCTCTATACTAATTTCATAAAATCATATTTCCATCAAAAGAAAGGAAACAGTAATAATTCAATTAAATGCGCTAAAATATAAAAATATCTCAATTGTGTTTTTTTTAAATTAATTTTTAAATTTATGTTCTTCAAAAGTGTCAAGTCACAAGATGGTTGAAAAAAGCGAAGATGCGCGCGAGTCGTAATGACCGAATAGTAAAATCATAAAATGTAAATCAATAGTAAATCTTGCTAGCTATCGTTTAACGTAGCCGAGCTAAGCCGAGTGTCGGCCTATGTCGAGAAGCGCGCCGACGTACATATACTATTCCAATCGGAGTAGGAATAAAGGTAAACACAGCGAAGATTTACAAATTGCATGCGATTTCCTAATCTTTCTGCTCTATTATGCAATATACACAGTTCTTGATTAATTTACCCTTATTTATAATACAACACTATTCCAATTAACTAGTTATAACCATATTAATCTAACTTTTGAAGTTCCGATTACAACTTCGCGAATATTGAAAACGCCATATTTTCGCGAGTCCATAGTCAAGAAATCGACCAATATTATCGAGTCAATTGATATAGCTGATCAATGATATCGCATTAATTCCGTGTCAAATGTGTTTATTTGGGTTTATTCCTGATGTGGTTGGAATAGGCTATAGATTGAAAGAGACAGATATATATAGCCTCGAATTGCAATTGCACGTAACATTCGCAGAACACATAAATATTGTATTTTATAAAATTATCATAATCTAGTTATATTTTTAAATAGTATGACATGTTTTGCAATTGTATGGCCCATTTTTGCTCTACTAATTTACTTCTAAGTACTGCATGAACTTTATTATTATTACAATTTATCATTCAAATTTTTAAATCCAATGGTTTATAAATTTTTGTAATCATATTCTGAGCCATTTTAATTTGATAGTTTTAAAAATGTTTTGTTCAAAATTCGCCATTGCCAACCACCAAAATAACATAAATAAAAAATATATAAAGAAACCCTGTCCATTGCCATTGTGTTTATAGCTTAAACAAATATCTGCAATGTGATTTTATAAAACAAGAGCAAGTAACTTTTTTTAAAAAAGCTGAATTACATCTTTCACTCAAATACCCAATGTAAGGAAGATTTCAGAATTATTTTTTTAAACACAGAACCTTATATCTTCTAGGGGTGTTATGTTTAATGTAGTGTGATTTCACACAGCCAATAACCAGCAGATAACCAAATACTTCTAACAATACCTCATTTGCTGAAGTATGTAAGGTAGTAAGAAGATACCTTATATACAGTGTTGAGTGAAAACTTCAGAAAAACTAAAAGAAGTTAATTTTTCTATATACTTATTTTCGTAATTACAGTACCAGTATTATGCAAAATATCATTCCTGTTCCATATTCAGGGGTATTCGTTTTTACAAACTATTTTACATACTGTTGCCTATTTTTATATATTTTATACATAAAAGAAATCGCAATGCATATTCCATTTGCAGAGCATATTTAAAAATAGATAAAAGTAATTTAAAAAATAATAGTTCTTTCAAAGCACAATATTTAAATTAAAGTTTATGAGTTAAATTGTTAATTTTGACTACAATCTACCTTTTTACACAGCATTGCAACATATGAACTTTAATTACAATAGCCGAAATTCAATAAAGGCCTATTATTATTCAAAATATATGTTTCGCTATAATAGGAATATATCTAGAGAAATATACAGCAGAAATAATAAATAATGTTTATAAGTATCATAATAACTACATTTAAGAAAGTCGTATGTGCAGGTAGCGTTAGTTAATGTTTCATCGTAACTAATTGCGCCGGAAGGAATATCGGGAGAAAAATCAATAACGCAACTCTTTGTTGACAGCTGTATGTATGTAGGTATATGTGCATAAAATCAATGATAGCTGTAGATATCTGATAAACCTGCGTGGAGCATCGACCTTGAATGCGCCCTCTTTAGCTGCATCGAACCAAATGAGCCCTGGGAATTTAATTTAATATATATATCCGTAATATAGCATACTAAGCAATATTCCACACCTGGTGGTTCCGTGAGGCTCTGTCGTCTGAATAGTGACCAAAATGTAGAGAGACACTCTTTAACACCACTCAACCAATGCATAGTTTTTTTATCGCGTACTGTTGGTGGCGGGCCCTCTTCAGGACAATCTTCCTTCATGGCGCCAGCTTGAAGTTCAATTTGAGCTAGTGGATCCATTCTTCTTAGACTTATGTATAATTAATGCATAATTGTCCAAAAACCATAAATTCAACTAAACATGCATAAGACAATATCACTTCAAATTGAATACTTTGAGCACAACGCTCCACACTGAAAATCCGCACAGTAATGAGTAAGCCTCGTTCAACAAGGTATATGTAATTTACAGGGAGCAGGGAGAAGGGACAGGGACGAAAGAGGACGCTGTCAGTATTTTTTTTGTCTAAGTGCGTCTAAGGTATTAAGTTATACAGCTAAATTTAAGCAGATTGTAATAAGTATTTCAAAGAAGACATCATTATCATTATAGAAATTGGTTGAATAAACGTAAGTCATCCATGTTTTAAAAATTTTAAATATACACATTCTCGAAAATCGTAATCGTAAACTGCTTTTTATATTAATTATCTGTTCATTTGGAGCTATCAAAGTTATCACGTTGCCAAATACCTATGTGCGAGAAAAAAACTATACTCTATCAATTCCTTTATTTCACTGTCATATACACAGGTCTTGCAACTGACTCCAATTTCAGTGGTGAGAGATATGTGCGAGTGTGTTACAACTACTAATTCTCAATACCATCCGCTTGAGGTACTACGTCGCTGCTATCGAAGCTGATATTTTTCTCTCCCAAGTATTGTGTTATTTAATCATTTTTATATCGTTTTGTTGAGTTTTGCGGATTTTTTGTTATATGTTATATGCGGTTTTGGGGTTGAAGTTGCAAGAACTGTGTATACGACCGTGGGTAATAATGGATAATATTTAATAATTTAACTTGTTTCATTTGTATACCCAATTACGTAGCTAGTTTGTTAAATAAATAAGTAGGTAGGTATGTGATTTTTCAATTATATTTGTTCATAACTCTTGATTTAGACTTTATTAACCAGGCGTTTTAAAGTTAAATTTCACTAACGCATGCATAGTTACATTTTAAGATAGTTGTCAAAAAATAAATAAATGAATGAACAGAGTTATTGTTCTTTACTCTTGGTTTGAACTTCAATTCCAAGATTTCGACTTAATTCCTTCCAAATTATCAATCTTGGAGTCATAGATACTATTTTTATTTCCTTTTTTTTATTAAATTTACAGAAACAATACTTACATGAAGTCAAATTATTTTTATCATAAGATCGATTCCTCATATCCCGATCGTATTTCAAGAACTGTTTTATAGTTTGTGGTTGTTTGTTATGCACAGGGCACTTAACTACACATCAATAAAGTAAGACAATACTGTAGCACATTATTCCGAAAAACAAATAATACTTTATAGGCGTGAGCTGTCAAAAAGAAAATAATCGGTTGGACAAACTATAAAATTAATTCAAAATATCATTTTCGTCCAACTAAAAAATATATTACAATTTAATTAAATCACTAAATGCCGATAATTTAAAAAAGATGAACGCCATGAAAAATATGAATAAATTGCTATAATCACGGTCTTGTATACAGGTTTATCAACGGAGCCCAATTTCAGTGGTGAGAGATTGGTGCGAGTGTGTTACAACTGCTAATTCGCAATACCATCCGCTTGAGGTACTACGTCGCTGCTATCGAAGCTAATATTTTTCTCTCCCAAGTATTGTGTTATTTAATCATTGTTATATCGTTTTGCGGATTTTTTGTTATTTAACTGTTTTGTTTGGATTTGAAAGTGTTCGGGATAATTATTACGCGAATTGTCATGCCGCTGAAGTAAGTTAATTTATAGTATTGTAAGGCTTTACTTTCACTTATATCTTAGTGCTGACATAAACAATATTTTACTCTGTGAATTTCAATCATAGAGTACAAGTGCACATAGGACTATAGGTAGATGATAGGACTTCTTTGACATTGAGTGAATGTTATCAATAATAATTATTATAAAAAATTGTCCAGCTCATTTTTTCCTAAAATCTACGTCTCTACTGAGTATTGAAATCAGGAAGAAAGAAATAATGATCGAACTTTGCCTTCAATAACATTATCATTGCAAATATATGATAAATTCAAATCCACTTAAAAAGTAACCCTGCCTACAGAAGAATAGGACACATACAAAACTTGACTAGGGTATTTACTTATACATATATTTTTATAAAAAAAATACTTTATTACGAGGTAAATAAATAATAAAGTGACAAGAGTTTATAACATGGATAAAAAAATATCCTTAACAGAATTTTTTTCCATCTATAAACGGTGGGTAATTAACAATCCAGGAATAGTAACTGATGTTGAGACCGTTGCTACATGGTCATCCTATTTTGTTGCGGGCAAAGTAAATAAATCACCTATTATCTCTGAACTTGTGTATTCATTATCTAAAATATTATCTTTATTTAACGATAGACTTATTAGAGATGCTTATGGAAATGAAGCACAACAATATAGTTTACGGGAGCAAATTAAAATATGGCTTACCATAATACATTACTGTGAAGTATTTTTTGAACTAGTAGTTAAAAGTAGATGGGGTGACAAAGGAAAATGGACTGCGGCAACATTGCTTCAGATATTTAAATGCTCATCAGCTTTTGTCTTATTATATAGGTATAAAGAGATACCTATACAACATCCTCCCATACCAGCATTACAAAGAAAAAAGATTACTGAAAGTAATAACATTGATGACAATTCAAATGCATTTTTTACTTTGAAAAGATCGGGCAGAGTAGTCCGTCGTGTGGATGGTGCTCCACCAATAGCCTTGAGGGATTGGCAGCCCTTGAAAATTAAGAATGAAATGATAACATCCACTGTAGAAGAGAAAAATCTTTTACATGCAGAGTTATTGCATATTTTAAAACCACTAATACACTTGTTATCCATGAGGATTTTTGGTACTAAATCTTGGAAGCAATGGTTAACAGCTTTAGCACTGGACATTTCAAGTTTCCGACTATACAATAAACACATGGATAGTTTGTCATATGACCAAAAGTTGGAAATTAGCCGTAGAAAACTTGGCTTAATATTGTATTTACTACGTAGTCCAATGTATAATGGTTATTCCAAGAATGTATTAGAAAGTGTGCTAACATCAACTTCAAACAAAATACCAATGATGTCATTTATCTGTGGACCCATCATACAATATTTAAGCCACTGGCAAGATATCTACTTCTATATGTGGGCATCATAGACATGGTAACAAAGGTGACAATACTTTTTGTACTTTCATTATGAGGTTACTTTGTAAGATAAAAAATATGGTTGAAGCAATAAATATATGTGGTTGAAGCAATAATAAAACATAACAAAAAAAAAATTAGAAATAAGTTTTGACATAATATTCAAATTACTGGAAAACTCGAGGAAAAATGTCAAATTTATTGATTAAGAGCACAATATTTGTTTCCTTATATTAGTGTAACTGTTAATCAAAATGCAATTTATACATTTACATACATTGTGATATACCATTAAAGTTATATGGTTTTAGAGAGTAGTAGTTTTTCCAGTAGAATGTAAGATTGTACCGATTTTTTACATATTAGTAATTAAGTATACTGAACATTTACTATTATATATTGGATATAAAATATTTTTGTTTTTAATTGGGGTAGAAATAAAAATCTAACAACACATGTTGTCTTTATTTAATTTTAAAATAACCCATAAAATTAAACTAACATACTTTGACAAGAAACTAACAGCTAAGTATACTAATTGTAATGGTTTAGATAGATAGATATCTTCATTTCGTAACTATATAAGTTACTTCATTGATACATATATATAACATTTGATTACAATATGGACTGAGATTGAAAAGATACATTTAATATTAAAATACATTAATCTCATAGTGATAATGATGATGAGAAAATATGTTTATAATTAGTTACATACATTTGTGTACTGGCTGAACAAACACAAAGCTGCCACAACACAAAATTTGTGTTTTTGAAGTTTTGTGTAATTTCGCTGTTTAATCATATAAGCTGAACAGTTGCCTTATAATTTACTTTATGGTTAATTAAAAGCCTTTTAAATTCGTTCAGTAATTTTAGGACATTAAATTAATATTTGCGAATGAAAATCATTTGAGATTCCACATCTATTATTCCTCGCTGCAATGCATGTAAAATGAAAATATATAATTCTGCTTAAACAAAATAAAATTCTGCAATATAATTTTAATTTCCATACATACAATCCCCTTAGAAACTATAAACATATTATTTTATCATTATAGGCGATACTTAAACTTATATTGTTTTAAAGCTAATTCAATGCTAAACAGCAAATGTAAATTATTTAAAATAAAGTGAATATATATTACCGCTAACGTGTTTTCTATCCAATGTTGCGTTGAGCTGTAAACGTGATAAATTATACTACTCATATCCAACATTCTTCGCACAAATTATAAGTATTGATTAATCAATCAATTGGTTCTGCTAAATCTTTTACATTGAGCTCAAAGGTAAAATATTTTTTGAAATATGGCCACAATAACTAAACAAAACAGTTATATGATACAAAAAAAGGTATTAAATTAATATGTTAGGAATTTTATATGAACGAAATTCATTTTTACGAACTTAAAAATAAGAAAATTTATTTAAATAAATGCCGTACAATAATACGTTCTGCATTAAATTACTATAATCATTCACCCAAATGACCTTTTAAAATTAATTGAACAGTACGTGGTAGGTTATACCGTTTGCTTTACTAATAATTAAACATTGCAACCAAAATTGTTGAAGTTTCAGTCAGAATCGAACATACAAGTATACACGAAATAATCTACAATAATATTCAATATAATTTTTATAAAATTTATCATCAGTAGTAGTAATATTAAGATATCATGATCTCAAGATTCACTTACTTTATAATGCTATTTATATAATATATTCGAAGGTACCATGATTCAAGCGTAATTAAATATATGAATATATCTCTACCATCAAGAGTTTTTGTGCCAAGATATTTTATTTAAAGAAATTCAATGGATGGTAAATTTCGAACGGTATAAGTAAGCATATATAAGTATTTTTTTAATTCTTGCAGCTTCGTTTATATTTCAAATTTTAAAATAAGCCTTACTTACCTACAAAATATTCATAAAACATAGTCGTAAAAACTTTCGCAGCGTAATCAATATATAAGAGTACAATAAATACGTACAGCTTTTAAAAAATACCTTAAACTGATCGCGCGGTAAAACACAATTAAATCAGTCAATTCAATGTAAAATTTATTACAATTAGAATATAAAACTGCACCTCTTTAATTTTTGTATCCAAAATATACTTCAAAGTAGGCTTTTAGCAATAGAAAGGGACTGGAATCTTAGCATACATTTAATAAAATATATATTATATCTTTAACATCTTTAGAAATTCTATATACATACGAAAAATAGATAAAAATAGAAATATAAAAGTTATTAAATACAAACTGTATAAGCGTATGTAGTATTAATGTTGTCGAATTGATCGGCACGAATTATATATTTTATATTAGAATGCGTTTTTCTACTTCCGTATAGCCTCACCCCGCGTCTGCTAATACTATACATTTATATTTGTTATTATAAATTACATTAACGAAATAATTAACTGTAAGAAACACAAATGCATACCTTCAAATGAATTAAAATATTTGTTAAAAATACGTTTATTATTATATGGCTAAAATTACAACGCAAAAATTGTTCTAGATTGTAGTATTATTTGAATTTACTTATTCACAGATGTTAAATATCATTTGAAATTAAATAATTAGGCTAAACAGCGACATTACCATTGCAATATTATTAAAGAAAGTTTTATACCGCACAGTAAAGTTATAAAACACTTAATAAAATTATATGATTAACTCATGGAATAAATATTCTTTTTTGTACCACAAAATAGATTATATCAAAGGAAATACATTTCCTATTATACAGAATATCATTGATTTATATCAGTAATTGCACAGCAGTATGTGTCGCGTAACGCCATGACGAAGAGTGCTGAGAAGTGCTGAAATCAAAACGAATAAACATCATTAGCTTTGTGTTCATACAAGAAATAATATTAAAATTAGAAGAGATGTACACAAGAAAAACTCATTAGCTAATGCTTTACATGCTATATAATTAACAATACTTTGATTATTTTTTTAATAATTCTACCTACTAATCGCGCCACCGACTGTGTGGTTGGTCTTCTATGTCAGATATCGTTACGCAACCACCAGCAACATCAGTACAAAGTTTGAAGTCATACCGGTTGAATGATTTTTGAATACGAACAAGCAAATATCAAAAGTATTATTTATTATTGCTTCGTATAAAATAAAACTACCAAAATAATTTTACTATTTATACAAAAGTTTAGAATCTTCGTCTCATCGGAGTAACATAACTAGCAAGAGCAAAAAATCATTCCTGAGATAAGGTATATGACTATATGCAGCAGCTTATAGATTTTAGAAAATGTTGATTGTGTGATTCAGGTTTGCTAGACTAAGGCTGATACAAAATTGTAAGATAAATACTATTGTCACACATTCATCCCTTGTATATTTAAGTAATGTATTTTTTATGTTGTTGCAATCGATTCTAAATGTTCAAAAACGTTATAGGTAAATGTGTAATATAAGTACATGCAATCTGTCTTTTTCATTAGGAACTATAGGGTTTTCCATTAAGGGCGCTTGCTCGTGCAGAACTTCCATCGTAGCGTGTGCTGTGTGGCACGTAGCGCCGTCCTGTTGAAACCACATGTTGTCCAGATCCATATTCTCGATTTCAGGCCAAAAGAAGTTGGTTATCATCGACCGGTATCGCTCACCATTGACGGTGACGGCCACACCATTATCGTTTTCGAAAAAATACGGACCAATCACGCCTCCGGCCCAAAATCCGCACCAAACAGTCACTTTCTGCGGGTGCATTGCCACTTGGTGAACCTCGTGTGGATTGGTCTCGTCCCAAATACGGCAATTTTGCTTGTTGACATAGCCATTCATCCAAAAATGCGCCTCGTCGCTGAAGATGATTTTTTTGCCAAAATCGGCGTCAACTTCCAACTGCTCAAATGCCCAGTCAGCGAACACACGGCGCTGTCTATGGTCATTAACCTTGAGCTCTTGGGTCAGCTGGATCTTGTACGGGTGCAGGCTCAAGTCACAACGCAAAATTCGCCAAGTTGTCGTCTGCGAAAGGCCGAGTTCCTGTGCGCGACGCGGAATTGACTGCCGCGGGTTTTCGAGGACACTGTCGCGCACAGCGGCGATATTCTCGGCAGATCTCGCGTTACGTTGACGCACGGGAACCGGCTGATTGTTAACTGACCCGGTTGACTCGAATTTGCCCACCAATTGCCGAGTCGACGGATAGTCGACTCGGCAGGACGATCATCGCGACCGTAAAACGGGCGAAGTGCGCGGAACGTTGCTCGAACTGAAGACCCATTTTCATAAAACAATTTTATGATTTGCACGTGCTGCTCGACACTGTAACCTGCCATGGTGGTTTGGGAGGACGGAATGAATATAACACACTGCATTTGACAGCTGTCACTCAAACAACATGGCCGCAATCAGCTGTCAAAGTTCAAGCGTCCCTATTGGAAAACCCTATATATACTTTAGAATAAAACATATTATTCAATGAATACCCACATCTAATTGTTGAGCCAGTCCCAGGAATCATCATCGAGCTTCTTCTTGATGGTGATGTTCTTGATATCGGGAGGGGGGCTCGACACCCCGACTTGTGAAAGATCACGAGAATCCAAATTGTTGCGGGCCGCAACCGAGTGCACGATGGCTGGCTGAATCTGCTCATTCCTTTAATAACATAAAAATAATTGTTTATAATATATATAACTATCTATATATACTTTGCATTAACCCAACTTAAAAAAACCACCCAAGTGCGAGTCGGACTCGCGCGCGAAGGGATCCGTACCATTATCTATAAAAACGGCACAAAAATCATGTCTGTTGTATGGGCGCCCCACTTTAATATTTATTTTATGCTGTTTGTATTGGTTGTTATAGCGGCAATATAAATACATCATCTCTGAAAATATCAACTGCCTAACTATCACGGTTCATGACATACAGGCTGGTGACAGACGGACAGATAGCGGAGTCTTAGTAATCGGGCCCCGTTTTGCCCTTTGGGTACGGCACCATAAAAATGGCAGCTGTCGTCCCTAAATATATATATTCAGCCATAACTTATTTGTTTAGTAACCGATTTTTAAAATACTTTTGAGTTGGATTCAGTAAAGTTTCAAGGCTTCGACTCGAAAAACATACCATGAGGCGATCCCCTCAAAATAAAATAGTAAATCTCTAATGATTAAAGTATACGAGGTTTATGATAATCCCAAAACGAGGTGCTTAACTATGATCGAGAAAGTGCTGGATTGGACTTGGACTAAAAAGGCTAACAACGGAACTCCTAAACGAAAACAGCACTAAAGTGTAAATTAAGTTATGAGTATTTTTATTATTTAATTGCAAAGACAAACCTCAGGCTGTTTAAAAATAATTTTAAATAAGTGTATAGTGTCAATTGGAGAATGAAGTAAGGCCTTGTAAACGTATGCTCCTTCGTATTGTGTCTATTCAATCTTTTATTTTATTCGATTTTTTTTTTTCGAATATAATAAATAAAAAGTTTTCTCACGTCTGAGAGCTACACCTCTTTAGGGATCGTCCATTAATCACGTGAGGCTCGAAAAGGGTGGGGGAAGTAATTTGGAATAAATCACAAGGAGGGGGGGGGGGGTATAATGAGATATCGCGTGTATTTATTATATGCGTAGTGCGCGAAAATGATGACGCGGAGTGGCTCAATGAAACCGACGTTGATCTTCAACAAAGCACAGTGCCAACAGCTACAATTACTACTATTACTCTACTACTATTCATGGTAATCTAAAAGCTCACCAAATATCACAGGTTAAGGTTAAGAAGTTGTTAAAAACATCATGTGATTAATTGACGACCCCTTATCAATGTTTTTATTTCCAATGGCTATTAGAGCTTTTTCAAGACGATATTCTGGTTGTCTTCGATTAAATGAATTTGACTAAGCCGATGTGCACGTTCTTCCTATTAATTAACAACTACTATTTACTCGCTCGTGTGGACTTGTAATTTTTTTAATATCTGGTATAATGTTTTAAGCGTTTCTGTCTTTCAATTTCGGTTTTATCTAACCGTCCGTCGTTTCTACATTTGATAAGCTGCTTGACTAGGCCTACCCATATTTGGAGCAAATATAATCTGAAGTAACTATAAAATTTCCTTGCTATATAGCAAACATTTCTCTATTGATAATATTTCGTGTTACTGTGAACATTTGTGACTTTATAAATTTTTTTTTTTCGTTTTAACAAATAATTAAAAAAAAATTTTTTTTTTATTTTACCTTGACTTCATAATTTTTTTTTCTCAGCTGTCTTTTATTTCCGAGTATACGTACAACTGGTTAGTTTTATTCCATTCGCTATGAACAGTGCAGCCGGTGAAAATATTTATTTTATTGAAATGTGTTTGTTATGATTTAAATATTTACTAGTGCTTTACCCTCGGCTTCGCTCGGGTCATAATTTAGAATTACTAAATACCAATTTTCATAGCTTTTTTTAAACCTTAGGGGTTTTATTTTCACAAATCCTTCCATGCTATGCATTGAATGCTAATGCTAACCTTCTGTTTAAAAGGGACCCTTTTATGCAAAATCTCAAGCCCTTTAGCCCAGTTTAAGCTGTTGATGATATGTCACTCGGTCAGTCAGTTGTTCTTTTATATATGTACTAGCTATGCCCCGCGGCTTCATCCGCGTATAATTAATAAATAGATAATAAATTATTTTATTACTATAATAACACACGCGCGCACGCGCACACACACACACACACACACACATATGGCTAAGAAATATGTCATTAACGATTTGAAATTATTTTTTATAAGATGCCGTAGAGTTTACCGATCTTATATATAACATGGCCTAACATTTGCGCCATCACATGTTCTTTCTGTGTACCAATTTTCATCAAGATTGGTCAAGCCATTCTTGATTTATAAGAAGACAAACAGACAGAGAGATACAAGACAGACAAAAATTAAAAATATTGTATAATGTGAATCACTGCATCATAAAACGATTATTTATCACAAAATATGGTGAAAAAAAAATATGTACAGACAGAGCCAATAGATTAATACAGCGTGAAAAAAATTCGTGTCCGACCCGTGTGAAGTGGTTATTAGGTATCGTATGTCGGTTCTATTTATGTAATAATTTGTAAAATACTCGGACACGAATTTTGTTACATCCTGTATAGATAGATATTTACGATTTACTTAAATTAATATATTCGAAAATAAAGCCGTTGTTTTAAATTGTCAGGATGTCTTTCCGAAAACGCGAGCAAAGTAATATTTTGATAAAAAGGTACCTACGCGTTCGACGAATAGTCCAATCGTTGAACTTCATTGCGCATATATTCCTGTATTAGATAACTGGAGTACATGGTCGTTTTAAAAAAATAAACGATAATGACATCATTTTTTAACGATAAACTAAAATGTTATAAAGATTTAACTATATATAGGGTTTTCCAATAGGGACGCTTGAACTTTGACAGCTGATTGCGGCCATGTTGTTTGAGTGACAGCTGTCAAATGCAGTGTGTTATATTCATTCCGTCCTCCCAAACCACCATGGCAGGTTACAGTGTCGAGCAGCACGTGCAAATCATAAAATTGTTTTATGAAAATGGGTCTTCAGTTCGAGCAACGTTCCGCGCACTTCGCCCGTTTTACGGTCGCGATGATCGTCCTGCCGAGTCGACTATCCGTCGATTGGTGGACAAATTCGAGTCAACCGGGTCAGTTAACAATCAGCCGGTTCCCGTGCGTCAACGTGACGCGAGATCTGCCGAGAATATCGCCGCTGTGCGCGACAGTGTCCTCGAAAACCCGCGGCAGTCAATTCCGCGTCGCGCACAGGAACTCGGCCTTTCGCAGACGACAACTTGGCGAATTTTGCGTTGTGACTTGAGCCTGCACCCGTACAAGATCCAGCTGACCCAAGAGCTCAAGGTTAATGACCATAGACAGCGCCGTGTGTTCGCTGACTGGGCATTAGAGCAGTTGGAAGTTGACGCCGATTTTGCAAAAAAATCATCTTCAGCGACGAGGCGCATTTTTGGATGAATGGCTATGTCAACAAGCAAAATTGCCGTATTTGGGACGAGACCAATCCACACGAGGTTCACCAAGTGGCAATGCACCCGCAGAAAGTGACTGTTTGGTGCGGATTTTGGGCCGGAGGCGTGATTGGTCCGTATTTTTTCGAAAACGATAATGGTGTGGCCGTCACCGTCAATGGTGAGCGATACCGGTCGATGATAACCAACTTCTTTTGGCCTGAAATCGAGAATATGGATCTGGACAACATGTGGTTTCAACAGGACGGCGCTACGTGCCACACAGCACACGCTACGATGGAAGTTCTGCACGATCAAGCGCCCTTAATGGAAAACCCTATACAAAGCTACCTTTATTTTCGATTTTGTATGTTTCTTACGATAAATCGTATAAAAACTAACAAACGAAAAAACACAATCTGTAAATTCCTATATTACTTAAACGGTACGTGAATTTATTATAACTTTATAATTTACTAGCGTTTTGCCCGCGGTTTCACCCGCGTAGTGTACATTCCCGTGGGAATACGGGGACAAATTAATCTAGACTATCTTACTCGCTGATAATGTAGTTTTCCATTGGTGAAAGAATTTTTAAAATCAGTTTACTGGGTCGTTCGTCAAAGCGTAACAAGCAAACTCACATTCGCATTTATAATATTAGTTACGATGTTTTCGATATCTATGAAAAATAAATGACTGCCTCGTTGGTCTAGTGGCTAGATATAAGGCCACAAGTGGTCCTGGGGTTAAATTCCCAGGTCGGGCCAGTAAAATGTTATTGAGATTTTCTGTCGAAAATTCTCAGTAGCAGTCCGGAGTCTAGAAGTTAGAAGTGTGAACACTCCCGTGCCTCGGAAAGCACGTTAAGCCGATGGTCCTGCGCCTGAACTGTTTCCGGTCGTGTCGGATTGCTGTGACATCGGGTTATGAGAGTTAGGGAATAGTGTGTGCGCAAACACAGGTGCACTCTACCTGTGTTTGCGCACACTTGTGCACTATAATATCTCCTGCGTAGTTGGCTAGTCTCTCTTGAGATTTGCCGCCGTGGCCGAAATCGTTCAGGAGGACCATTATTACAAATAAAATATCTATATCAAAATCGGTATATAATATCTAATCTATTTCCTCTTTAGACAATGGGCAAAGCTGCAGTTCAAGCACGATACTGTTTCTGTTTAGTTCCTTCCTTTTTTTGCAATCAAAATATGCATTAAAAGAAATTTAATATCTTTATTAAGGTGGAAGTGGAAACGTGTAACCTGAAACCGAAATCGTAACGTTCATATAATATCGAACCTAATAATTTCGAAGTTGAATATAGTTGAAATACACATTCAGTATAATCACTTTTATTATATTATATGCATTATATATACAGTGGTGGTCGTATAGTTAGAAACACTACCAACGGTCCTTGACATTATGTAAGATACTTCACCGCAATCGTTTTTATTTTGAAATTAAACAATAAATAGGACAACAATATGTTCAACGATTTATCATTTATTAGAAAAACAATATAAATCCCATTACACAAGTGCAGTTTCAATATTACATTACGGACAAACATATAAATCAGTTTTTAGGTATAAACAATAATGGTCAACTAATTAGAAACAACAACAAAAATATAAAAAACAATATTTTTTTAAGTATTAGTAATTAGTATTGTTATTTACGAAATAGCTACCTACCCACAGCTTACCAATAGTTATAATTAATATTTAGTGGCGTATCCCTTATTTTCAATAACAGCACTGCAACTGCATGGCATTGATTCAATCAATTTCATAATTTTTTCTAGGGGGATTGAATTCCATGCTGCAACAAATGCTTCATATAGTTCGTTTTGACTGGTGTTACGTTTGTTTTAGACTTTCTTTTTAACAATATACCAGAGATTTTCTATAGGGTTTAAATCCGGACTATTTGCTGGCCAGTCTAAAACGGATATACGCTGATCGCTAAGGAAACATTTTATAATTAAAAGCATTGTTTACAGGACGTCTAACATAGCGCTTTTATCGGAATTTACCATATTTATTTTTGTTTCATCTGATAATAACACTTTTTTCCATTCTCGTACCGTCCAATTAACATATTTTTTAGCGAATATTAATCGGTGTTGCTTGGTAAGAAGCGATACCTTTCGAGAGATTCTTCCAAACAATTTAGCTTCCACTAATCTTCGGCGTATCAGTCTTGACGAGATGTTTCTCGGGTCATCAGGTGAAAAAACTTCATTTTTAATCTGGTTGGAGCCTTTACTTGGGTATTTTTAACAACAACACGAACGATCAGCGTATCTTCTCTGGGAGAAGCTTTTCTTGGCCGAGCCTTTCTAAGAACATTTTCAACGGTTCCATGTGTTTTATAATGATCAATTGCATTAAAAACTTTCTTAACAGAACAATTTAAATTCTCAGCTATTCTTCTGTATGCCCATAAGTGGGATCTATATGTAAATTAACAATTATTTGCCTAGTTGACGCGTCACAACTTTTATTTTTGCCCATTTTGAACAAAATAAAATTCAGATTGAATTTTGAATTGCCGCCAAAATAATAGAAAAGAAATGTTATTCTTCTTTTCAAAAAAAGAACGAACTATAGATGCTTTATTAAAATGTTTCTAATTAGGCGTCCAAGCGGCCAGTAACAGAAAATAAACTCCTACATGTGTAAGACTCATTTTGTAATTAAAAGTAAGATATGTTTTATATTTTATGCATTTAATGAGTTTTTTATTTGAGTGGCTATATTATTGCATGATTATTAATTATTGAATGTGTATATTTTTACGAACATTTGTACGTTGAAGTTATACTTTCTTTATTCATAAGAAGTGTTTCTAATTATATGACCACCACTGTATGTATATACTGGTGGTAGAGCTTTGTGCAAGCTCATCTGGGTAGGTACTACCATCAGATATTCTACCGCAAAACAGCAGTACTTGATATTGGTGTGTTCCGGTTTCAAGGGTGAGTGAGCCAGTGTAATTACAGGCACAAGAGATAACAAATTAGTTCCATATGGATGGTTAACATTTCTTACAATGCCAATGCCGCGTTAGTGACCACTTATCATCAGGTGGTTCATCTGCTCGTCCGACTACCAATACAATAAAAAAAAAATTACCAATAAGTTATAGAAAAATTAAATGATTTCAAGTTTTAATAAATAAAATATTGGTAAAGAAGTCTGAAGCAAGTTTAAAACGAAGTTGTAGCGTTATAGCTTCTTTTATATCGCAATCATTTCACAATAGATTGATTGACACAATAGAGCGGCACAAAAAAGATGTCGACATTAAAAAATAAAAATATATTCCGAGCTGTAAGAAGTATAAAGCATAGCGTAACCTATATTATTTAAACATATTGAATGGAATTATCAGCATTCGCTTGCACTAAAATACTAGTCTAATATGTTATTTTCACTGTACATAACATAGGTATATCAGTCGCCAAAATCGCGCATATTATATAGCAAAGCATTTCGCAATAGCAATTAATTATTACACTAAATATTGCAGGCGGCACAAATCATATCGCAGCAAGAAGCAATCGTCAATTCTGAAATCTGATTAGGAAATCGAACATCGGGGATGACGATCTTCCGTTGATAGATTGTGATTTTTCATATTGTACCTATGCAGAAATATGCATTAATATGTTTCTTTGCGCACTTTATTTTTAATGATTTTTAACTTTTTTCTCAGTCTTAGGTTATTCTTTCCCAACAGTTTAGATCACTTAGTCCGTAATGAACAATTAAATAATTAGTCGTAGGATATAGTTTACAATATTGAGTAAATTATGTTAAACTTTATATAAGACTAACTGTGCACACACACACACACATGGCTACTGGTAAAGAAATACGTAATTAACGATTTGAAATTAATTTTCATGAGATACCGAAGGGTTTACCTATCTTATATATGGCCTAACATTTGCGCCATCACATCACATTTGTGTGTACCAATTTTCATCAAGATCGTTTTTGAGTTATAAGACATACAGACAGACAGACAAAATTGAAACAAATTGTATAATGTGAATCACTGCATCATAATACGACTACTTATCACACAAAATTAGGTGAAAAAAAATATGTACAGACAGAGCCAATAGATTTATATAAAGATAAGAAATAATATTAAATTAATCCGAAAAATATTAAACGCATTGAATTTTTCAAAGCATGACAAAAACAATGCTAATTTGTAATAACGGACCTAAATAACCTTTGTGGAAAGCCACGATTAGCGCTTTGACCTTTATCTTGGCTTTACGTCATTGAAAATTTTACTAAAAATTAGTTTTGCAGAGCTAAGTTATTTCACTCTCGAACATCGAACATCTCTTTCGAAAATATTTTCTAAAAATATAATTTTATTAGTTATTACTTACTAAGAAATATAATAACTTTGAAGTAGTCAAGATGTGATCTGACCACGTGATCAGACCACGTTGAAAAAATGCTTACCACTTAGAGTACGGTTCAGAAGTAGAGTTCTTCATAGCTCCGTAGCCAGGAGCCTGGAAATTGGCGCTCGAATTGCTGGCTCGGCGCAACTCGCTCGTTCCGCTTAAAGAAGTCCAGCCGCCACGATTGTTTACCTAAAGAAAAACATGCAAGTGAACAATAAGCGTTTAATTTAAATTCGTGACTTATATCTATTGTTTTTTTTTTTCGTTAAATTTCAGTAAAATAATATTATATTGCGTTAATGCCTATCCGTAAACAATATAAAAGTATATAGAGGTCAAGGTGACGCATACGTGGTACACTCCGGGCTGCATCACATAAGCGAGGCCTTTCTACAGAAAATAGTATCAGATAACAACAGGTGAAATAACCTGTACTTTATCGTTAGAAACGCAATCGTGTTGACCTTTTACACTTAACTTTCAACTCTCATCCTAATAAATATATCATTGAAGTGCCGGTCTGGACCTCATCCTATTTAAGCAATAACGTCGCCTACTGTATAAACAAATATTCATATAGTTATAAATAGTAAATTTAATAAATTTTTGATACTAATATTCGTTAAGCATAAATAATATTATATATATAAAAGTAATTCATCACATAATTCTGTTCGAAGTTGCATTCGAATCCGAAAAGTATTTATATAATGTTCGTATGTATAAAGGGAGGCTGCGGTACATAATCACTATAACAATGAATTTCTCTTCAACGATGTTATACTACGAGGTCGTAGAGGTGGGCTAGGATGAACACGTGCAAAGTAAAATCAATATAACGGTCACTGACGAACGCATCGAAACACTGATAGCTACGAGAACATTCTGCGCATTAATTGAGATTCTATATAAATTATATTTATGTGAAGTAATTTCGTTACATTGTTTTTAAAAAAACAGCTCTTTAATACATTAACTTTCATTGTGAGAATAAATACTTCACATGAATGCACATTATTATATATTGTGTGAAATGTTATAAAACAAAAATTAGATGTGTTTTTGTCTTTTAACACTATCAACTTTCCATTTGATGCTATATGATATATGATCTAACTACTTAAAAAATAGCAACAAAAATTATAAAATCAAGTTAATATGTCCTGTCGTTTGCTTTTTTTTTATGTAAGAGGTGGCAAACGAGCAAGAGGCTCACCTGATGGAAAGTGACTACCATCTGCAACATCCGAGGACTTGCAGGTGCGTTGCCGGCCTTTGAGGAAAGAGTACGCTCTCTTCTTGAAGGTTGCAATGTCATATCGGTTCGAAAAAGTCGTCGGCGAAAGCTGGTTCCACAGAGTGATTTTGCGAGGCAGGAAATGCCTTTAGAAACGCGCTGTTGTTGATTTCCAGACATCGAGGTGGTGAGGATGGAATTTTGAGTTTTGGCTCGATGTCCGGTGATGAAATTCAGCGGCCCGGACTACACCAAACAACTCCTCAGAACATTCCCCGTGATATGTGACATAGAGGATGCAGAGTGACCCAACATCGCTACGCAAATGAAAGGGATCAAGCCGGTCGGTAGTAGCTTGATCGTCGATAATTCGAACTGCTCTGCGTTGAATGCGGTCAAAAGGAAGAAGCTGGTACTGGGGACCTCCCGCCCAGAGGTAAGAGCAGTACTCCATGTGGGGCCAAATTTATGCCTTGTAAAGTTTTAGGCGATGGGCCGACGTGAAGTACTGTCTCGCCTTGTTGAGCACTCCAAGCTTTTTGGAAGCCAATTTGGCTTTAACTTGTGTTGTTAACGCAGTGGCAGCGAGGGGAGTATTCTCGAAATGTGGGGATATGACAAAAGGAGACTTTTTAGCGGTTAACGCGCAAACTTGAGTCTTATTGGGGTTGAATTGGACTAAGTTTAGTCGGCCCAGTCCGAGACTTTAGTTAATAAGGTCTCGACTTCAGACACAAATTTGTTCCGTCACTCGTCGACCTGTTCCCGAGAAATATTAGCACGGTCGGTGTAAAGGATGTCTACAGTGCTATCGTCCGCATAGCTGTGAATGTTACTGATTTGTAACATGTCATTGATATGCAGAAGGAACAGAGTAGGTGATAGAACGCAGCCTTGTGGAACACCAGTATTGACGAATTTTAGGTCAGAGCATTCACCGTCGACAACGACCTTGATACTCCGATCTTCCAAAAAGCTGGTGATCCAGTTGCATAATTTCTCGGGCAGCCCGTAGGAAGGAAGCTGCGAGAGAAGCGCTTTATGCCATACCCGATCGAAGGCTTCGCTATGTCCAGTCTGACTGCTAATGCCTCCCCTTGGACTCTTTAGCTTGCTTGCTTTCCCGAAAGTTCTGGAGCGCTCACTGCGAAACTTAATTTCACTTTAATTTGTCATTTATTTATTATTAAAAATAAGACTCGCGTGATTTGTCAGGTAGCTAATGTTGATATAAAAATTAATATTTTCAACACAAAAATTGAAAACGTAAAACACAAAAGTTTGCTAAAAAAAGAAAAGAAGACAGTATTAGACAGAAAAATATAACATAAGAATGCGCAACATAAATTTTTTTGCAAGATACATACACATTTTTGAAAGATGATATCAAAAATATGTATGTATTATAAGAAGAAACATGATATCGGCAACATATTTACAGCGAGTAAATATCAAACAAATCGATCCGAACCTGTGACTCAGCGATTTACAATACATTATTTTAATAAAAAAATTATTGAAGATACCAAACAAATTCATTTATATAATTTGTACTAGTAATTAGTACAAACTCCCTTCGATTTCGATGAATTTGAGCTAGTAATTAGTACTAACTCCCTTCGATAAATTATGTTAAAAGTATAAATAGCAGGTAAACAAGTCGTTATTCTAACGAGATATTAAACTATGACAACAGATTTATGACAAAACCACTATAAAATCGGTTAAAATGATGGGAGCGTATGGGACTTAAGAAATGTTCGCGGGATTATTTTTCGATTCAAGTAATTCTCATCTACTTTTACACAACTAAATAAATAAAATAACAGGAGAAGGAAAGCTGTAAGAGGATATGAAAAATTCTACATCATTTGCTCATGTGGCAGATATAAGTATTAGATCCTTACATATGAAATTGGCAGTTTGTACGGGAGTTTGTAGGGTATATAAAGTCGATTTTTTTTTTGTAAAATATATTTAATTGGTCAAAGTATGCACCGTTGTTATGTATGGACTTTTGCCATCTCATAGGTAGTTAATTGATCCCTTTACTAAAAAACCCATGGGGGCGAGAATCAATAAACTCTTTTCCTTGTAAGAAGTTGTCCAAATTCCGGAAAAAATGGTAATCTGTTGGAGCAAGGTCCGGGGAGTACGGGGAGTATCGCAGACATTCCAATTGTAGCTCATCTAACTTAGTGGTTGTTTCTGATGCAGTGTGTTGTCTTGTGTTGTCGTGAAGCAGCAGTGGCCTTGAGCGATTGAGGAATCTCGGTTGTTTAGCAGCTAGTTCTTCCTTCATGTACCATGCCATTGTGCGGTAATAAGCGACGCTTTAATTACTCAATTTACTAGATCAGATCAAAGAAAATGGAACCTTTGAAAAATATATCTATCGATGTAACGCAATCTTTTTTAAATGAGATCGACTAATTCTTTTTTAGTACTAACATTGATTATGAAAATATCTTATCTTTAATTTAAAATTATTTACAACTAAAACATTTTTTCAATTTGATTTTGATATTACTTCATAATTTAAAACACAATAGATTGATATAGTCTCATAATGAGTACTATTTTTCACGTGTAAGTGAACCCAATATTATATTAGATAATAATGTTCAATAACATTAAATTTAATCCAAAACGAACGTACAATTTCTACAAAATAAAAAAGTTTAAGCTGAAAGACCTACTATCCTAATTTTCACATAATTTGGTTATGGCGTCTTGATGTAACTGTTAATTTCTTATTTCTCATAGACAACCTCTCCCACATCTATTATATTAGTTTTTATTTCAGCAACATCGCAAAGGTTTCTTTCGAATCGTATTATTGCAAATGGTTCATATTTAATTTAATATAAGAAAATGTAAGACCCACGCCATTGACTTGTATAATAGAAGAATAAATGCGTAATTCATTTCATTACAGAAGCCTTATTGCCTGCTAGCAGAAATTAAGTTTCTATAAAAGATAATTCTCGGAAAAGTACCCGGGCCCACTTTATAAAGCTTTTCTCTGCTGAAGTAACGATTTATGTTGAAGTACATAAAAATAAACATATACTATCATACTATCTATCATATTGCATTTGAAATATTTAGTAAATATTAGCAAAATAACTATTACGGTCAAAGAAGTTTGACGTAACAAATTCTAAGGGCAAATATTCACAAGCAAGAATTGAAGCAAAATCGATAGTATAGAACAATTCAATACTCGCTTATTATCTCGGCAAGTCAATTAATAATGCATAAGTATCGATCTCACCTGGTCTAGATTTAATGGCTAGAACTAATGAATGTATGCATTATTTTAAAAAAAACCAGTCATATTATAGAAAGAATACGTACGTTATCCAAACTATTGAATTATATCAATTATGGGGTTGAAGTGACTAATCCCTATTCGCCCAGAAAACAACCTCTAACTATGTCAAATATATATGAGCAAGGTTTTTTTTTTTTGTCGCTGGATAAACTCTTTCCGCGTTTCCGTGGGGGGGGGGGGGGTGGTATGTGGGGCTCGCCGGCACTGAAGGCGCCGGAATACCCACTAAAAAACCAGCGGTATCCTCTCCGTCTGGTCAAAGGGGGCCACGGGATCGCTTGCGCATGCTACCGAGACGCGCAGACGCCTTCTTCCCGGTCTTCTTCGGCGGATTGAAACAGCGGAGGCAACCTCCTCACGCTGTCGCTCCGCGGCCTCCTTTTGCAACATGACATTCTCGCAGAACGAGACCATTTCCAACCAGCACCTCTCGCTGTCGAGCATAGGGTTAATCACACTCGGCAGCGAGAGATCTCCGACAGGGTATGCCTCTGAGGCCCCCACGCAGCACACTCCGTTAGGGTTTGGTGCGCCGTGTCCAGTGGCGCACCACACTCGTGGCAGGAGGGTGATACCTCCCGCCTCACTTGGACGGCCCTCCCTTGCAGATTCGTGGCAGGGTTGCCACAGGCACGCGACTTCGCATTTAAGTCGCCAAGAACCAGAGTAGGTTTCGGCGACTGCCTGGCCACCGCAGCTCTTACCGAGCCGAGATATATCTCGAACTCTGGCAGGCTGCAGTTTGGGGAGAAGTACGTTCCCACAACTACGTACCCACCCCATCCCGCCACTACGTAGCCCGAGCCCCTCTCAATGAGTGAGAGGGGGGGACCCGCTCCGTTCCGAATGAGGACCGCCACGGTGTCGTCCAAGTCCCCTACCCAATGAGGTAGAGGAGGGACGTAATAGGGCTCGCAGGCCACAGCCAGGTCGATCTTCCACTCCGCCATGGACTGCAGGAGTAGGGCCTGAGCCCCAGCGCAGTGGTTTATATTCGTCTGAAGGAAGCTAAGGTTTGCACTCATGTCGACATTGCAGCTTTCTCCTCGGCCTGGCGCCATCTGACATTGGTGGTGGTCTGGGTGCTTAAGACCACCTTACCCTTCGTGACGGGTGGGTTGCACTCCCTCGACCCCATCGTATGCCCGGAGGGCTTTCCAGCATCCGCGCAAACTGCGCAGCGCAGCTTCCCAGAGCAGTCCGCCGATTTGTGGCCATCAAGATCGCTAGCAAAGCCCTCCTCGTTCAGCCTTCGATGGGCAGAGCGGCTTGGTGTGACCAAGACCCATGCACTTGTAGCAGCGCAAGGGAAGTTGCTCCAACACACACACCCTTTTTTTTACGTTGGGAAAACGCGTTACGCGTTTCCTCCCACGGGAACAGAGGGGGGGGGGCATGTGGGGCTCGCCATATGTCCAGGGCCCCAAGTGTGCCCCGGTCATCGGAATACCCACTAAAAACCCAGCGGTACCCTTCCCGTCTTAACGGGAGCGCCCCGGGATCGCTTACGCATGCTACCGTGACGCTCCGACGCAACACACACACCCTAGCCGAACTCTATCCAACCAGCAGACGACCTCCCTTGGACAGCTTCTTCGCCGCCGCTATCGGACATGTCACACGGGCCATACCCATGTATCCGGGTCCGCGTAACACCTCTCCACACCTGATCGCTTCAACAGGGCAACTCCCCTCACGCGCGACTGCAGTAATTAATTTTTCTCTAGTGACGGAGTCGTCAAGACCCGTCACCTTTAGGTTCACTCTCATCGTGGGACGGATAACGTTAGCCACCCCATCCAACACCGTGCAGAGCTTGTCGGCAAGCTTATCTGCTTGGTCCGACTGGGCCCTTGGTAGCTCCAGTACTCTTACACCTGTCGCAGAGCGGTGGACCTTAAATCCACCATAAATTCCGAGGTCCTCAAGCTTTACGCTCTGCTCGGCTCGCTCCAGGACGTGGGCGTACATTACAACCTTTTCTTCTGCCTCCGGCTGCAACGTGACGAGCACTGCAGCGTTGCGAGGGGCGGCCAGCTTCGGTTTGGCCGCCTGTAATGCTTTCGGCGTAATTGGCGCTGCTGTAGCAGCTGCTATGGCCGGGGCGGTGCCTTTTTCCCCTTCTTCCCTTTTTTTACCACTGTAGACCAGGACATCTCCTGTACCTCCTGTGGCTGGGACTCCGGCACAGTAGGGATGACCGAGTGGCCACCTGACGGCATTGGTGGAGCGGCTGGGGCTACTGGTTTCGGGCCAGGTGCGGCTTGAGTCACCTGCTTGTGTGCGGGAGTGGGAGCCGGGCAGGCCGCCTGTGCATGCGTCGGAGCATTTTGCTGCGCCGCCTTACGCCTCTTATCCGCCGCTAACGGGGGGCGTTGCACCTTTGCTGGCCACCGATTCGTTTGCCACTGCCACCGTGTTTTCATCTCCGTAAACTCACGGCGGTGGGCTTTTATCTCCAACTTTAAAGCCTCGAATTCTTTGCGAAGGCGACCCTTATCCGCGCGAAGCCAGCGGGTCTCCTCAGCTTCCGACCTAGCTGCCAGGGCATCGACAATCCCCTGGAGCGAGGCGGCGGACTCCTTCAATTTCATCGTAAATCCCCTTTTTAAATTAGAGTTCCTCCACGCCCATCTTCAAAGGATCCCTCGGGGCATCCGATGCGGACTCTTCGGAGTCCAAAACAACTTTTGTGTGTCCTTCCGGAACGCCCTGCTCCTAAGCGAGCGCTCGAAAGCCTCCTCCCGGCCTTCATCGGCCTTCGCCTTGAGTTCAGCCTTCGCCTGAGCGAGGCTTCCGCGACCTCTGGAGGCGACCTTCTACGACGAGCACTACTGATTTTGGCCGCGGCCCTGACTTCCGTCTCCGTATCGGAGCCGGAATCAAAAAGGGCGGGTCCCACAAGTGGACGTTTTCGCCTAACATTATTGTCGGACGACAATTCTGTATCAAAGTCCATCGTCGACACCAAAAGAACAATAAACAATTATTACTAACAAAAACAACAACGACAACTACGAAACCGGTCTATGAAAGACCTATACCCCAAACCAATCATTAACGAAAAACAAAATCCATATACAAAGCCAATACAATATGTCACGACAGAAAACAACAAAAACCAATGAACAAGCGAGGGTAATCGAAGAAAACATCCAAGAAACATTGATAACAATAATATTTTACTCGTACACGTCCGAACGGCTCGACGGCTCGAGCGCGACCATATATGAGCAGGGATGCAAAGTTATCATAATCAGATATTTATATTACATTTACATAAGTAAAATTTTGATTAGCTTACAGACACACATATAATCATATAAATATGTCATAATTTCTGGAAGATTCCTATGAACAGTCGGAGCGATATAACGAAAATAGAGAAAAATAAACGATAGTGGGCAGTAAGGACCTCGGTTAATTTTTTTATTAAATGTAGACGTTTCCGTTTTCAGTAATCCGTTTTTGGAATAATGTCCGCCTTCGTATACGTATAAATTTAGACAGCATTATTTTGTAGTAAGGTTTTGTACAAGCCCGTCTGGGTAGACAGCGCTAAGCAGCAATACTTAATATTGTTGCGTTCCTTATCGAAAGGTGAGTAAGCCAGTGTAACTACAGTTACAAGGGAAATAACATCTCAGTTTCCAAGGTTGGTGGCGCATTGACGATGTGAGGAATGGGTAATATTTCTTACATCAATGTCTATGAGCGGCGATTACCACTTATCATCCGGTTGCCCAATTGCATGTCAAAAAATTGCATATCGTGAACAATAAGAAAACATTTTGATTTAAAGGAAACATTAGGAGATTGTCCCTCTATAATCAAAAGATAAAGCTGGTCCAAAGCAAGAAATCATCCTCCAAAGATAGACATCACGAAGAGTGCCCATTTTTGTCTAACCGAACATAACATAAAAATTTTTTTATTTGTTAAGCAAATATTTCCGAAAATATCGACTACCATACCATAGTGCTTTCCGCTTTCGATAAAAGATAATATCGATATTGAATATAATATACATTTCTATTTAAACAATAAATTTTACACATTAAAAAGCTCATCACGACAGTAATTATCTATAGGGTTTTCCATTAAGGGCGCTTGATCTTTGAAATGCAAAAAAAAATACAAGTAGGAGAGATATTTGCGAATTTTTTTTTTTATTTGGAAGGTCTATCGACCCCATTATGTATGGAATATGACATCATTCAAATGACCGCCACGGCTTCGGTTGGTGGCGCGCACACAAAAGGTCCAATTTTCGATGACTCTGGCGCACAAATCGGGCTGTATTTGATCGATGGCGTGGCGTATGTTGACTTTGAGGGCATCGGTGGTTTGCGGCTTATTGGCATAGACCTGCGACTTAAGAAAGCCCCACAAGAAAAAGTCCAGCGGGGTCAAATCGCACGATCTCGGTAGCCAGTTCACGTCGCCTCCGCGCGAGATGACCATGTCCAGAAATTGCTCGTGCAGAACTTCCATCGTAGCGTGTGCTGTGTGGCACGTAGCGCCGTCCTGTTGAAACCACATGTTGTCCAGATCCATATTCTCGATTTCAGGCCAAAAGAAGTTGGTTATCATCGACCGGTATCGCTCACCATTGACGGTGACGGCCACACCATTATCGTTTTCGAAAAAATACGGACCAATCACGCCTCCGGCCCAAAATCCGCACCAAACAGTCACTTTCTGCGGGTGCATTGCCACTTGGTGAACCTCGTGTGGATTGGTCTCGTCCCAAATACGGCAATTTTGCTTGTTGACATAGCCATTCATCCAAAAATGCGCCTCGTCGCTGAAGATGATTTTTTTGCCAAAATCGGCGTCAACTTCCAACTGCTCTAATGCCCAGTCAGCGAACACACGGCGCTGTCTATGGTCATTAACCTTGAGCTCTTGGGTCAGCTGGATCTTGTACGGGTGCAGGCTCAAGTCACAACGCAAAATTCGCCAAGTTGTCGTCTGCGAAAGGCCGAGTCTTGTGCGCGACGCGGAATTGACTGCCGCGGGTTTTCGAGGACACTGTCGCGCACAGCGGCGATATTCTCGGCAGATCTCGCGTTACGTTGACGCACGGGAACCGGCTGATTGTTAACTGACCCGGTTGACTCGAATTTGTCCACCAATCGACGGATAGTCGACTCGGCAGGACGATCATCGCGACCGTAAAACGGGCGAAGTGCGCGGAACGTTGCTCGAACTGAAGACCCATTTTCATAAAACAATTTTATGATTTGCACGTGCTGCTCGACACTGTAACCTGCCATGGTGGTTTGGGAGGACGGAATGAATATAACACACTGCATTTGACAGCTGTCACTCAAACAACATGGCCGCAATCAGCTGTCAAAGTTCAAGCGTCCCTATTGGAAAACCCCATACTTGTTTTTGTTGATAATGTATACAGCAAAAGTATTTTTTCTGAGTTATATTTGTTGAATTAGTATCAATGGTTCTGTATAATAAATATATGAAAGTATTTTTTTAATTTACCGAAATATAAATAAAATCAAGAATAACGCGAAAATACTGGTGAAGTTTTATGGGCGGGCGAGCAACGTATAGCGATGTTACGTCACGCGACGATCGGTCAATCAGAAAAGAATTTAAGAACTCGTAACATTTTTGTATTTTTTTTTCAGCATTTTGCCATACATTGTTGGACGACATAAGCATTAAAAAATTGTAAAAATTTTTTTTTTGCAGATATCGCAATATAATATATTTTTATATTTAAAATATGATTTTTTGAGATCATAAAAAATTAAACTCATCTTTCTAATTGTTAAGCGAAAACACAAGAAAACGTTATCTGACGTTATGGCGTTATTCATTGTAAAACTGAGAAAATTTTAATAATTAATATAGACTTCTGATGCCATCCGAGGAAATAGCTCCAAATTCAAACATATCTTCTATTTTCTAGACATGATCGCAAATCACAAATGACGTCAATTTTTTTCTCGGCTGAAGATAAAATCATGACAATTTTTTTAAGAGAATGTGCGCTTTTCTCTTAGAAGAGTTTTTTTTGTTCAAAATTGATGGACTTAATGATATAGACGATGATCATATCAAACTAGTCATTGAATATCTTCTTAAATAAATAGATTTTTAACCAAAGCAGCTGTGTGTTTTTCGTACTCTGTTTATACTGGAAACAATTATATAAAAATGATCGCATCAATGATTTTCAATCAACTCTAATTTACTCTTAACGACGCGCGCCGCCGCCGGTGTTAACGGAGCACACTTCACTGCATAATTATGCATATTGTTCATTATTTGTCATGTTATGTTATATGTAAGAATTAATTGGAGCGTTAAACTTTTTAATGGCCGAAATTTTATTTCACCTGTACTTAAACATTAATAAAATCAAGGTTCGTAAAAATACAAATAAAATACTGTGTATAGCGATCACTGAGTCATCCGTGCTTAGAAGAAATAGAGATCCATAAAAACCAAGGGATTTAAGAATTTGAAAAAAAAAAACGGTGATGAAGAAATTACTCGAAACATAACTGACAATACACCGGATTCATTGATATTCATAAAACACTGATATTCATATAATACATGTTCAAAAGCGTTGTGTATGCGATCAACCATTCCATTTTCAACATTGATTAATAAGAGGACAAAAGCAGTTAACGATGCAATATATTGATGTGTGCTTACTACCTGTACATGAAATGTAATTACAAATTTGGTTTGATTTTGCATAGGAATTTGACGAATAAATCACTACATATTTTAAAGTTATTCCACAATCACCTCCTCCGTCTGTCTGTCTGTAGTGATTGATGAGAAAATTGACTGAAATATGACGATGATCATATCGGAAAAATCACGCGCAAACCCATTAGTTATATGTATTACAATATAAACGTTTTACTCTTTATTTTAACCATGCAAACCCAGGACGTGTAGCTGATGTATTATAATAGCTGACCATTATATTTGTCAAACAACAACAAATTTATACTTCTATTTAATCGATATCGATCAATCAAAACCTGCTCTGACTGTTAAAACCATGAACAAAAATCGACTCGGTAAAAACAGTTTAAGTTCGTTCGAGCAAATTAATACAGATAGTTTGTACTTATTTTTCTTCCCTTGTATGTATCTACTGACAAAGTCAGGATACAGCCTTTCCATTTATCTCATTCGAAAGAGTAGAGATAAACAAACCTTAGGCTTACATATTCCATGCGATTTGTTAATAGTTCTGCTATTATTTTGTAATACTAACTGTTCTCTATACATATAATAAAATGTCACATGTAACTGATCGATGACTGTACGTGGTATATGGTGGGTGTAGGTATAAGTAAAAATATTATCGGGGGTCATTATCAAGGCAATATAACCCAAAACAATGATTATTAGAATTTTTGTCTGTTTGTGTGTGCGTTTGTGCTTTAGCAAACTTTACTTCAAATTTGGTGTATGAGTTTTGACATATAACAACAAGTAGTTGAGTAGATTGTTTGAAAATACTCATAGTTAAGTTTTTGTTTTCGGTTTGTAAATAACTTAGGTTAGATAGGTATTTCATTCCATCGCCGCATATATTTATTTCTCATTGTTTTATTAAATTTATACTTAGTCGGTTCGTTGATAATAAGTACTTTTTTTGAAATACACAGATTTACCTTTCAGTTTTAAAAGGATATAATTTCCTGTAAAGGTATCTCTTGCAGTCACAATAAATAAAGCATAGGGAAAGACATTCAAGTATATCGGAATAGATTTAAGGGATTGTTGTTTTTCTCCTGGCCAATTGTATGTTGCCTTATCTAGATCCGGGTGCGGCGAAAACAAATAAATACTAATATCGCACGAAAATAAAACTAAAAATGTTTTATACACTGAAGTATTATAAGTCTGCCCTTAGTAATTTATTTTAGTGCGGTGAATCCACGGAGACAGCTAGTTTATTAATATATTTTTATTTATAGCACAACACTATTCCACTTAACTACTTATATCCACTTTACTTTTACTTCCAAAGTTCCGATAACGTCAACAACTGCCATTCGATACGTCATGTTTTCGCGAATCCATAATGAATATCATAGAATATTCAAGATCTCGACCAATGATATCGTACCAAATCAATGTCAAAGTTATTTGTCGTCACTCTTCTTGCGGTTGAGATAGATTGTCGGCAAATAGTATCTAGAGGTGTTATACGGAGAAGCTAGAACTATCAAATGTAATGAATCGATGTTGAATTTGTTCTGATGAAGATTGACGTTGCTAACGTAATAAGGTTAATTAACGGCAAAGAGAAATAATCTATTTTAAATTAATCAATTCAGAAATACTCTTAGTTTTTTAACAAAGTAAATACGAGCAATGCAAATGAGAAGTGTGAATGTGCCACGGTTACTTTGATTCTTTCTAGAGAATGGTCAAATTTATGAAGCTATTGATCGATTTATAATTTTTAAATAATAATTAAAAATTTAATTTTAATCATAAACTAAGAGACAGTTTCTCAATGGAATGTCCTATCCCCTTCCCGTGCTAGTTCTGATAACCTGGTTTGTGTATGTCTTCTTGAATTTCCACGTAGGTAAGGTAGGTAGGTTCCACCTACCTAAAAGCGCCGATGTACATATGTATTATATTATATAGTAATATTTATTAGCATTAGGAAGCCTCAACACTAATTTCTATACTTTTAACTACATCGATGACGATCGTCCATACAAACTTTCATCCACAATTTACCCTTCTTAGGTAGCACATTTCGAAAAATGGTTTTTATAAAAAGAAATATAAACACACATTAAAACATGAAGAACGTATATAAATCTTCACCTCCTACTTAACTTCCTTAGTCAAATCGCTGATACACCTGCAATGACATTTTCATTTGACAGTATAAGAAAAGTGAAACTATGTGAATAATTGACGATTGTAAAATGACGTCGACAATCGTCTAATTTTGGCCGATCAATCTCTAAAGGGGTCCATAAACGGAACGGCCCTTTAGATATTGAATTTCGAACATTCAATTATCGCAAGTTACTTAAAGTTGAGGTTGAATTTTAAATTAGTGATAAAAAAACTAATTAAATCCTGCTGACAAAAGTGAACATACATACCAGTACTGTTGAACTTTGAAAACAAGATTAAAATCAATGTTGCTACCTTACTAAACATATTTATTCATAATGGATTCGCGAAAACATGACGTATCGTATGTGTCGGTGTTCCTATTTTTTAAATTAAAAAAACGCAACGCCAGGCAAATCTGTAAAGAACGTTACACGAAAATTGTATGAATATTGACTTACCTTATCGGTAACATTAGAGGCCATTTCAGTCACTTTCTGTGTAGCTATACCGCCATAACGCACGGCACTCTCAGTAGCTGTACGGGCCGCTTTAGTAACAGATGAAGTGAACAGTGACCAACCCTATCAAAAAAAAAAAGGTGTTTGTAGTTTGAATATATTATGTTACTGTACATTCATAGATGCATAAGTTACCTACATATTTATTTGATTTAGCAATTTAAACAAATCCCTATAATACACAAAACAAGTTGGTTTTTATAAGATATACTTACAGAAGCAAGTGAAGAAAGAGTATTATCAACCATGTCATTGCCGCTGTTTATCGGGGACATCGGAGTGGAGTGAGATTGCCTTGGCGTGTTACCAAATCCAGTATAACGTCCACTTCCATATTCACTACTGTTAAAAAAATGTATGTTAAGTTAAAATCTTTAGTCTAAAATATATATTTTCAAAAAGGAAACATTATTCATTTAAATACTAACTGATAACTGATGTTGTTATCAGAACCGCTAGTATGAAATACATTGTCACCAGATGAATAGAAAGTCTGTGACTGACTCCAGTCGGTGGGCTTCTCTGATACCTCTGGTTTGTAATCGGAGGGACTCCAGTCACGACCCTCAGCAAGGGCTGTTATCTGTGTAAAATTAAATAATTTATAATTATATTTTCTTAGAATATTGTTTAAACACATATGTAATTAGTACAATAATAATATTAACACTACCTTTTGCCGATACATTGAAGCAGCTTTAGTGTTGTACTTCTGCTGAATTTTCATTTCAGGCTTATATTCAGGTTGGCTTTCAAAGAATGTACGAGCCTTTAAGTTACCTCCAACCTGATTGACAACATAAAGTTTACATTGCATTACTGTTTAAGGTACAATTTAACTATGCTAATCAAATTTTATTGTATAAATAAATAGATTCATGCACTTTCTATCTTAAAAATTTCGAAATAATACAATGAATATAACTGTGTTGGTAATGATAGTTCTAAAATATTTAATTTATTGTGCATTTAAACTGTTTGTATGAACTTCACAAGCCTTCGCAAATTATCTGATGAGAGGAGTACTCAATACTCCTTCATAAACTGTCAGAAAAATAACTTAGATAAAATACGAAAGAAGGGTCGCTCACCATCATTTTTTCCAGTTCTATGTCTTTCCATTTGTCCATAGTGACTGAACGAACAAAAGACAAGTGTACTCCAAGGCTGCGATGTATGCCTGAACATTCAAGGCATATCCAAATACCGTAGGTCACTGATACCCATTGCGGATTTAGAGAACCGCACTCGAAGCATTTCTATCCAAAAAAAATCAAAATATTCATATAAAAACCAATATGGTACATAAATTCGTTTGAAACAAGTCTTTAAATGACTTACATGATTCTCATCCTGAGTTCGAATCATATTTAATTTACGACGTGTGCGCGGAGATGCCATTGTAATGTAGATTTTGGATATATTTGATAAACACAAAAACTAGAGCACTTGCACTTTTTAAATGAATGCGCAACAATACGACTACACGTCCTCAATTCCAGCAGGTATGTAAGTCTATAGTCTAACGCAATTTGCAAATCAGACAGAGGCGGACGTCAAAGTTATCTTTTTTTTTTCCAGTTGGCAACCATAGACTAGTAAACTTATGCCACAGGCTAACTAATCTTTATTACGAGTATTGGCATTATTAAAAATTGTTACCTAAATGGTAGATTTTATTGTATTTAACATTAAAATATATATTATAATTCTTTAATCAAAATTATAAATAATTTATATTTAATATATCACCAAATTTAACTGGTGTCATTCTTAAAGCTGTCTTGTGTTCATTCTGGTAATCTGACCTTAGTTGGTTATTTAGGATGGTATGGATCCAGTGGCATTACCAATTCAATGTCAATGATTTGCTGCGTTTGATCAAATACTGGATTAATATAAACCAACCTTAAGTTCTGACCTTTCAATAATGAATGAATTTTAATTTGTATTAAACAATGATATTGTCGTTTTCACAAAATCTTAACACAAAAGCTGTTAAAATGTAACTCACATGGCAATTAAAAATCACCAGAACATAAGCGGTTCAGAATATCGATTTTGTAGAGAAGCAAGAAATAGTGCTGAGTCATTTTAATAACTAAATAATTAAAGTATAATATTAATATTTTATATGGTTTAATATCAATGATAGCCAAAAAAAATGTTTACTATAATAGTGAATACATACCTTAATATAGTAGTTTTTGTGGCGGCATATGGCAAGGTAAAAAAAAAACAATTAGACAGCAGCAGCGGTGCATCCACTCTATTCGGATAGAAGACTACAGTAAACTACGAAGTATTCGACTACGAATCTAATAAAGTCGATGCACCGCGAATTCATATCATACTACTATTGACTCTACTAGCAAATGGTCTACGATTAAAATAACTGCAGCTCACTCCTTCTATATAAAATCCATTTAAAACGAAACCCGCGAGTTTTGCGGCATCCGGCTGACGGCTATAGAAAACACTTTGTTCGTGCCAATTTGAAATGATATAGTTGAGTTATGAACGACGAAAAAATGAATTCGCATAACATTGAAGCAGAATATATGGACATTGCGAATAGAAACGCGTGGCCGATCATTTATCAGGTAAGTCTTGTATATGTATGACGCGTTGGTTTACGATGTATATGCCACGCAAGAGTAATTGGGTTCACAACAAGAAAAAACTACTTGATTTTTAATGTTTTAACCCTTTGCTTCGAAAATAACAACATTTAAACTGAAATTCTTGTTAAGAGAACTTTTTAAATAAAATATAATATTTTAGTTACAAAATAAGTATGAGGGTATGCTTAAAACAAATAGAAACTTTACAAAAGTTATTTAAAGTGACGAAGACTGTGAAACTTCTTATAATTTAACTCCTACCCTAAATTTATAACAAAAAACAAAATAAAATTTAAAATTTACTTGGGAATAACATATATTAATGGAAACTTTATCAGTTAACTTGTGCTGTATACATATAATGTATACATATCTACGAAATTCCAGCATGTAATTTATTAACTTATGTACTTCATATTAATAATTTATTTGTCCATTATTTATTTTTTAATTTAAATCATTCATTATTATTATGTAAATTACATACAGTTTAACTATTACAGAAAATTGGGAGAGAATGTCAATCCTACCCGTATACTTGCCTTGAAGCCAAGAAACCTCAAAACAAACCATTAAATCGTTACCGTGATGTAAACCCATATGACCACAGCCGAGTTGTCTTGAGTCGTTCTGAACGTGACTATATCAATGCAAATTTAGTAAAGGTAAGGTTCTATTACAACTTAATTTTTTACTTAGAAAGATGATTAATAATGTGTTTAGCTTCTTAGGGTGATACTGGAAGGAATGCTTTGTCAAAATTATTCCTAAAATGGGATATATTTTTAGTCACTGACAACAGTCAGAGACCTCATTTTAAAGTGTATTTAAATTGCATGTCAGTGTCGGCAATATATGATTTGAAAGAAAAATTGGTAAAATCTACTGCAGTTTTTAAGACATAATACAATCTCATACTTATTAAATCAAATTTATGTGACAAAAAAATTCTAATTATAACCTTGAACTCTGTTAAAACAATAACCACTGATAATATCATCTAAATATTCAATATACTTATTCCAGAACAAATTATTTCTTCACACATATAGCGTTTTGCCTTCAGTTTCACCCGTGTAGTTCCTGTGGGAATATGGGGATAAAATTATAGCTTATATTACTCACTGATAATGTAGCTTTCCACTGGTTTTTTTTTTTTTTAAATCGGCTTATTTCTCTTTCTCATTTATAATATTAGTTAGTATTTAATATTTTAATTTATCATTGTTTATGAATCTTACATTAATTATTATCAATGGCAGATTTTTGACATTCAAATAGCAGATGCAAATCTTTTATATTATATACGCATTTATCAATTTTTAACTTTGTAAATTAAATTGGTAACGAGAGGCTAAAAGGTTGAATAAATAGAGCATTTCTCGAATGCCCGACAACATCGCTCGACAAGGTCAATCGGTTGCATTTGTCGTGTCGGGGGGGGAACAGGGGAATAGCACAAGTCATATTTTTGTTTCGGTTCAGAAATAAAATTATATATAGAGAAATTGAATCAAAGCTCTGCAAAATATAACTATGATGTCGTTTATGACGAAAATATCCATAAACGATATTGAGGATAAAACAAAAAAGAAAACGAAATGACACCAATTAACAATGCATTAAATATTTGTAATCCTATTTTTGGTTTTAGTTACAAGTAATATAATAAGTTATGTATGTGACGTATATATGAATAAAAAAATTAACATTTATTTATAAAGCTCCATTTTCCATTTCTGTGATAAATATGCATCACACTGTAAAAATAATTAAAAATATAAATAAAATAATTAAACCTACCCGCGATATTTTGATGATGATCTTAAAAGTAAATGTTATTCTGTAATATTAAACGATGTTTAATTACAAAGAAAAATAATTGAATCTTAAAATCAAATGTAGGTCATAGTTCATTGAATTTATTTTAAATAGCATGAAAAAGACCGACAAATTGAATGGAAAAAATCCTTGTGCCATACCTTATTGGACAATTGCAAGCAGTTGAAGTCACAAGCAAATAGCGTGTAATAGAGATGAATTTACTTGCATTTACGTTTAACAACTTGGAATACGAGTTCCACCTGAATAACTACGATGGAGATTTTCGATGGATGATTTACAATTTAGATCTACGAACAGAAGATAGAATTTCAATTGAGCTTTAATTTTATTAAATAATTGTTAACTATTGACTTTACTTTTGTTAAAGATAAATGCTCTCAAAACGTATAATAATAAAGGCTTATCGGCTATACATTACAAGTTTAGTTGAAAAAAAGTTCATTAAAATGATATCTTAAATTTTGATTGATTTTGATGTCGCTACTACGATTACATGCATAAATTACTGACTGCAACCAATATAAAACAATCAGTAAAGATATTTACGTGCGTCCCAAGCCTACACATTCCTATTCTATACCATTTTGCCACAACCGTATTTTTCTTATATAGAAAATAAATATAATATATTTTCAGTTTGTGACACCATCAAATCACACGACAAACACAGATATTTTATAATATATATATTTTAAATAAGGAAACGAAATGTTTTTAAAAATATTGGTTGTTGCTTGCTTGTTTTGGGTGCACTCCAACTAAACAAGCTAAATGGTGGTTTTTAATTATTCTTTCCACATCATCGTGCGAATGATATTCTCATTTATATTTTGGTAATTGTCTATCGTTTGAGCTACCCAAGTTGTAGCTTTACTTAAGGCTGGCCACATAACACTTGAAGTAGCAAGCAGGTTTCACTTAAGTCTTGCAAAGGTACAGCCGGTATACCAGAGCTACTGGAATCGGGTAAAGACGAGCAACTACAAAACGTGACGACCGGTTTATTGCAACTTCTTCGTTTCGCAACGGTACCGCGAACGCGACTTGCTTCAGCTCCAGCAACATCTAAGGGGAGTAGAATAGGTAATTAGAAAGTGAGACAAAGACTAAAGGAACGAAATTTAACGTCCCACAAATATCCAACTCGCCTCAAATTAACGTCAGTGTATCGTCGATCTCGCTTGTAACTTGTTCGAAAATACATTAATTGGACGTTGGGAGACCAGAGCTCAGTTTTTTTTCGTATGTGACAAGAATCTGTCTTTAGCAATGACGGACGTACGGGTTGTACAAATGTCATATGGAACGATTGGCTCATTACTGCATTCAAAAAATTATGTATTTTAGAAGAGGTTCTTGCATGCGGAGAGGAATTTCGTCAACGGAAAAACCTCTTGTTCATCGATCCATTCCAAGCGGAATTGCTAAACGTGGTTGGACAGACGATCGCTACATAACTAACAACTTATCTTTGACTACGTTTTGTCATATGCTGTGTTTATAGGAGGAAATTCTATATATGTATGACATCGTGACAGTGCGTGAATCGTTCCTTGCAATCGTTCTTGTAATTTTTTCTGGAGTTATTACTTCAATCTTTAACCCATTTTATACCAAAATTATCGCTTTCTCTATCAAAGGAAATAATTAATTAATAAAAATTTCTGGCTTCCTATTGTATTTAACGACTTCGGTATTTTTAAAATAAGTCTTACACAATAATCAGTATTTCTTTATTTCGTAATAAAATGTACATTTTTAGTTTGAAGTTAAAAAATATAGAGAAAAGAACATAGAGTAATCAACAACTAAAGCCACCACCACCCTACCCCTCCTACGCGGACGGAAATTAGTAGCATCATAAAAGCGAAATTATTATTTGATCGTGTGTATTGTAGTTATTATAAGGATATATTCCCCGAGTCGCCCTTGACACGTAGCGTCAACTATAAATGCCACGTAACTTTAGATTATCAACTGACAAATGTGGTACATCGTCGTCATGGTCGAAGTTGAGTATGCAATCAACTAATGCATTCCGTCCGTCCCCCAGGTGCATAACAAATAGCTTTCTAGGTGCTCACGTATGTAAAAATAAATACGTATAAAAAGATCAAGGTTCGTTTTAAAACTAATTTACACGTGGAACAACTGTTTTAATGTATATTTCAGAAGGACACGTGTCTTGAGCAACTTATGTGATATATTTAGACACAAATCAGAAAGTTATTTAATAGTTCCGTTGAAATGAAGTTTCAATTAGCAATGATTCATATAGAGCTGAAAATTTTTACAAGATCAAATTAATCGGATTTTTTGTATTTTTCTCGTAAGTTATAGGTAACAGTAACCATAATTAAGACAGACAAATAGACTAGACTAAATCGAAGATCTTGGATCACGTTTTTTTTTCCTAAGAACCACTATTCGGAACATCGATAACCGGGCATTGCTACCACAAACTGGAGAAAAAACAATGCTTTTTATTTATTTAATATCCATGTATGTAGTGCCTTACCTGTGAGCAATATTATTTAAATTTCATCTTAAATCGTTTTTTTAGCAGACGTAAAATCAGTGCTGAATTTTTATATTTCATTTGTATCTTTCCCACATTTAAGCTATATGCGAATTATTGTAAGCTTAATACAATTTTTTTGTGAATTATGACCTATCAGAAATTAACAATTAAAAAAAACTGCTGTGAAAATATTCACAACAATTATGAGAAAATGATCTCAGACTAGATACGTCTCGATTTGCCGGTGCCATATGATAAAAAGGACTACGTAAATGTTGTCTGAACACTATATGCATATAGTGTTCGACATATATATATTTCGATGAGACGCTCTAAATATATAAAGAATTACATTTTTAGGCTCATCGAAATGCACTGAAACAAACCTCATTTAATATTCTTTGAAAGCGTTGATAAGTCACCGCATTGGATAGTTTATTTGCCTTGTCCACTAGTCAATAACATATGGTATTTAATAAAATTTACAATTGCCATGAATCATATTATTAACTATGTATAAGGTCTCGTGCAACCTTGCAAGGCTTGCCTTAAGTTATTAGTGATCGATCGTGTATTATTGGGGTTCATTCGTTCAAATTAGTGGTTAGAACATGAATATCGCTTATAGATATTGTAATATATAGATATAATATTATACAGATATCTAATTTAAAGCATATAAATGACAGATTATCGTTAAATAATTTTTAGTAATTAGTACCAATTGCTAATATATTTTACTCGGTGGTAAAGCTTTGTGCAAGCTCGTCTGAGTAGGTACTACCCACTCATCAGAAATTCTACCGCAAACAGTACTTTGGATTGTTGTGTTCCGGTTTGAAGGGTGAGTGAGCCAGTGTAATTACAGGCACAAGGGTCATACCATCTTAGTTCCCAAGGTTGGTGGCGCATTGGCGATGAAGCGATGGTCAACATTTCTTACAATGCCATTGTCTTTGGGCGTTGGTGACCATTTACCATAAGGTGCGCCCCATAAGCTCGTCCGCCTACCAATACAATAAAAAATATTAAAAAATACACATGTATACACAACCAACTACTTTTGTCAGTCACGCTACTACTATTTGTTATATTTTACGACAAATTTCGACAGATTTAAAAATAAAACGAATTTCCGCCTGCGGTTTCCCTCGCTTGTGAGGTTAGTGGTGGCGTATTTCACTGAATGATGTCAACTAAGTGAGTTATATGTTATCTGGCTTTATAATTGAAACTTAACGAAACTTGCACAATTTAGTTTAGAGGCGTACGCCTGTTGCGAACTTAGTCTAATTGAACGTCGTGTGTACAGATCACATTAAAGCTTTATCCGTTGTACTTGGAAAGGACATTTATACCTATTTTAATTTATAAAATATATATATTTTTTTCATTTCCTTAACAACTTTTTAGTATTTTGTGTATATTTATATGAATCTAGTTAAAGCTATTGTGTTGTTATATACAATACAATGCAACTAACTACATTTCAGAAAGATGATGAGCAAGAAAATGTTGATCGCTAAGACGGCGACCATTTATATTAAAATATAAACTATTATCGTGAAAAAAAAAACTGTTTCTCGTTAGTTATTGAATCAGTATTAGGTAATACATATATTTACTAAATATGCCTAAAGAGGGGGGCGTTAGGTACACCATATACATTTCTCTAGCCCTGACTACGTGCATACAAAATTACATGATTATTTATCGGTTGAGTAGTTAAGACGTGAAAATGTAACAAACTCATTTCGCATTTATGTACATGAGTAATTTTGTTTTTAGATGGAACGCGCAAACCGTAAATACATACTGACTCAAGGGCCGCTCGCTTTCACCGTCGGACATTTTTGGCTGATGGTTTGGGAACAAAATAGTCGCGCAATCCTCATGCTGAATAAGATAATCGAGAAGAACGAGATCAAGTGTCACTGGTACTGGCCCCACGGTGTCGGAGCGGACGAGAAGTTTGTCCTCTCCGATGTTAAACTAACCGTCGAACAAATAAGCGAGGAGGATTGCAACTATTACACTACCCGTATTTTTAGGTAAGTTAAAAGTTCAAATCCGAAAGCAAATAATGTAGTTAAGTCCGGTAAGAAAAGTCACGTTTCGTTTCTTATACCAATAGTTATTCCCACATCTCTCCGCTCCTGCTGGCTTACGCTTTGGTGGATACTGAACCTTAAACTTTTATTTATGTGACGCACTCGAATTGGACGGAGGCAACGCGTGTTACAACGGAGCGATGATTTCCCGGAAGTCGTTTCCTGAATTCCATAATTTGCAATTCCTTTGTATGAACAAGCTAAATCTCGTTAGATAGTAAAGACTTATATTTTCTTCTACATAATATCATAATCATCTTCAATAAATACCCACGCTGGAAATTGTTTACGAGAAGCAAAAATAATAACAGCGAATTCTTAGAATTTAATATATATTTTCTGTTGTTCATTAGTAGCAGATTAATTTTTATTTATCCAACGCAAAATTATCTAGAATATTTGCTTTGCGAAAATAATATATCGAATAACAAATGTTTTTTATACATTATTGTACCTGTTTACTTATCATATATTTTTAATCGATACATCCATATAAATTATAGCGTTATTTTTACACACACATAAAATGCCTCTTCAATTTTGATAAGTGCTCAATGGCAAATTAATTATATATTTTTTTAAGCTTACATATTATTATATACGTGTAGTAACAATACGTGTTTACGCTTTCGAGATAAATCACCAGTTAAGGTGTTTTAGTGAAATTATATTCGTATAAATACTGCTATTATTTTACAGTTTCTTCTTGTCATATATTTCCATTTTCCAGTAATATATTTAAATAATTGCAGTTAGCCTGAACACGACCTTCAGCGCTAAACTGTGGGTCACGTAAGATTGATGTAGTGATAAATCCTTATGGGGCTTTGCGACTGTTTACTCGCATTGTTATACTTTTTGTTGTCTGTTATGTGAGCAAAATGTTTTAATTGGCACTAACTGTTCCAAATGTATGATAAAATTTAAGTATTGTTTTTTTTTTTAACAATAACTACAACCGTTTTCATATATGAAGCGAATTTATTATTGATAAAATATAATCTTATTGAGTTTTTTTATATCTAAAGCATCAATCAATAAGCAAGTGTAAGCTTTGAATAAATCTTCCGTTTTGATTTGATGAATTGTTAAACTCAATTATTTGATGAAAAACTTCATCGATGACTTGTCTACGAATAAAGGTTATATAAAACAACGAATGGAAAGGAACCACCCATTGCGCGTGGGTAACAAACACTAGCGTAGGAGGTTTGCTTGTTATGAACGAGACGACTTGAAGCACATGCAATTGAATTAGATTTATCCGAGCAAAAACCTTGCACGCTATCGTATTACCTTATGTGAAGCGAATCGAATTTTTAAATTTTGTGATTTAAACATTGGCGTTTTTGTATTGCTAATAAATTTATATTATGTTGAATCATTATAAATTTGTAATGTTTTATTTAACTTTGTAGCCACATATGACTAAAGTTCAGTCTGAAAACTGCCTTGCGAGTGTTTGATGTTCGATCGATAGCGATGTTCAGCTGTATTATTGATTTTAAGATAACTGTTATTTTATAATCTTTAGAAATTAATTGCGTGGCTTTAAATTCAAATATTCAAATATTAATTATAATATAACGCAATATAATAATTATAATTTCGATTTGATAACTATTTTTCTATATTTTTATATCAATCGTAATTCATATCAAATGTATGTATTATTTCATAGAATCTTCGATATGGAGAGCTCGGAAAGTCGTGAGGTCATTCAGTTCCACTACACAACATGGCCGGACTTCGGTGTCCCGTCTTCTCCGGTGGCCTTCTTGGAGTTTTTAAAGAAGGTGCGCTCGTCCGGCGCCTTGGACCCTGAAGTCGGACCACCTGTTGTGCACTGCAGCGCTGGTATCGGACGATCAGGAACGTTCTGCTTGGTTGACTCCTGTCTCGTTATCGTGAGTATCATACATGTATAATGGAATCGTTGAAGATGTTCCATTAAGTAATTTACCTGAATTGTATATACTTATATATGAAGTAAAATAGTACGGTCGGCTCATCTATTTAACCTAATGTACGGTCACGGAGCTACAATCATTTTAATATTAATGGCGGATTCGTCAGGCGTAACTGCAAAGCCTTTAGAAATATCTCATCATCAACATATACGCAGCAACCTGAAATACGCGTGATTTATTTGAAATCCTTATAATATAGTTCATAACTATAGAATCTTACGTATACAACGTATCTTTACTATGTTTCTATTATTTAAAGATCCTAGCTGTTCCTATCGTGCTTACTATAGTACTAGGTTTGCCTACATTAAATTGGACTCTCTCGAGAAGAGACAGAAAATATATGTCCTCAAAAAAACTACACTATCTCGTTCATGGAAAGTTACTATCGCCAAACATATCACAGTAAATCCACTCAATTTAATAAAAATCAATGCTCCTCAATCCATACCTAGATTTTCTCGCAGATATTTCACCTAACTTTCGATAGGATTTGATATTGACTGGCGTTGGTAGACATGATTACCTAAATAGACTGACGGTGTCGTTCAATGAGTAAGCTTTAAATTGAGGAACTGGTATTTTTCTCCATCCCAATATTGCCAGATTGATATGCGTAAACAGCTTCTAGATTAATGTTTGTTTTCTGTGTTGTATTATTATATTTAATTAAGCATATAATCCTAACTATTATTATAAATGCGAATGGGAATGTTTGTTTGTTTTGTCTTTCACATGTACATTAGCAGCAAGTAACATAGGCTGCATTTTGTCCCGTATTCCCACGGGAATGGGAACTGCGGGGTGAAACCGCGGGCAAAACGGTAGTTAAGATATAATGTATCTAATAAAATAACGGCCTTACTTTTAAACGTTGCTTAGCAGCTGTTTAGTTAAACCCAGATTTCGTTCTTTCTGTCATTATTGATTTGACATTCGACAGAAGAAGACACAGCGTTGTTGAACTAGTGACGCGCTTAACAAAGTTTATAAGCGAGTCCGTAATTTAGTGAAAATATATTTTAATGAAATATTACTGATTCTCTGTTTTACTTGTTATAGATTGGAAAGGAAGGGATGGAGAGTGTCAACATACAGCAGATACTTCTAGAAATGCGCAAAGATCGCATGGGCTTGATACAGACGCCGGACCAGCTACGTTTTTCATATCAGGCCATTATTGAGGGCTACAAACGATTCAATCCTAATTTCGTGAGTACATTTCTTAAATATGTCAATATTCTTGTAAAGCTTTACACGTCGCCTTTAACTGTATGCTCTTCGCACTCCTAGTCTATACCAATCGAAGAGTCGTAGAAAGAAGATGTAAGCAAACGCTATATTTACATATTCCATGCGGTTTACTAATAGTTCTGTTATTATTATGCACTAACGGTTCTTTATTATTTTTTATTTTTTTGTTATACAACACTTCTTCGATTTATTTTAATTTTACTTCCATTGTTCCGATAATATCTTCGCTGACATTCAAAATGACCTTTTTAGCGATTCCATATTGTGGTCGTCCAGACTGATTTCGGCCACGGCGGTCAATCTCAAGAGAGATTAGCCAACTGCGCAGGACATATTATGCACAAGTGTGTGCGCAAACACAGGTGCATTCTCTATTCCCAAACTCTAATAACCCGATGGGACGGCAATCCGACTGGACCGGAAAGAGTTCAGGCTCAGGATCAATGGCTTTACGTGCTTTCCGAAGCATGGGAGTGTACACACTTCCAACTTCCAGACTCTACTACTCTCTCTACTACTGAGAATTTTCGACAGAAAATCTCAATAACATTTTATTGGCCCGACCTGGGATTTGAACCCAGGACCATCGTGTCCGCGGCCTTACATGTAGCCACTAGACCAACGAGGCAGTCAAACGAGGTTCCATATTAAATACCATATATTGTTATTTCTTCACGAAGTCGACCAATGATATCGCGTCGATTCAATGTTGAATTTGCTTATTCGTTTTTACTCCTCGTGTAGTACTATACACATGAACGTTACTAGGGTGGTCTTCACAACTAAACATTAGGAAAAAAAAATTATAGTTTCAATATTATTATATATAGTTTAAATATTATTTTTGTTAACATTTACTGTCTGCATTAACAGAAGGAGGATCCAAAAATGGAGGAGAGTATATATTCAACAGTCGCCGAGGAGAACGAGGAGGAAGCGCCTCCACCACCGCCACCACGGGCCGAGAGCCTCACCAGGGCTCCGGCCCGGCCCTTGCCTGCCATACCCACCAGTGCGTCACTTGGTACGAATATTCAACAATACTTTTGTTATTTTGATTTGTAAAACATTTGGCAATGTCGATGTGTGCAACTGTTTGCGAACTGACTCTTAGAAAGTCACCAACAACTTTACAAAAGTTGACAATATTCTGTTGGTGTGGTTGCTTTTACAATTATGATAAGATTACTTATATATAATATGAAATAAGAGCACCAAGTGTATTGACAAATTTATGACATTTTGTTCAAAGAAAAACGATTATGAATGTAAATTATACATACACCCATATAAGCTTTCGAAGGAATTGAAACTGACAGATAATATTATTTTTCAGGCAACTTGAACTATACAGATACACGTTCGCCAGAGGGCTCTAGCTCGGACGAGGAGCCACCGACGCCTCCTGCGCGCGAGTGCTCCACCCCGGCCTCTTCTGCCGACGACGAGGACGACGAGCCGGTATCCGTCACTGAGAGGTGAACTAGTTACATTAGTAACAGATTATACTGTGATCGGAAAAAATATAAAACGACTAGCACTAAAATGAAATAATGCAGTAAAGGTCAAATAACATCAACCTCTACTGTTTTCGCTTTTTCTATTTAATATAGGTTAGTACGCTGGTAAATGGGCCAGCTGTTAAGTGGTAATTTTCTGTCCATAGACATTGTCTATGCACTACCAACCTTGAGAACTAAGATATAATATGCCCACAAGCTCCGGCTTACTCACCATTCAAACTGGAACACTATTGGAATTATACTTTATCGTTAAATATTAAATAGAGTTTATACAATAAATATTGTGGCATGGTGATAGATGACGATGAGTTTATATATTAATTTTAGCTTTGTCTGCTTCTATAGCCACGCTTTGGAACTACTTCAGTTATCGAAAAACATAAATACTGAGCATTGTTATGTATCTGACCACTTACCATCGGGTGGGTAGTCAGTTCGTCAGTAACGTGCATGTGTTACGTTTCAGCGGCGAGACCGGTGAGACCGGCGAGACGCTCCGCCGGCGCCGCACGCGCGAGCTCGCCGAGCGCGTCTCCGTCATGAAGAAACGCGCGCGCGACGCCGAGAGGTGGCACGCGCTCAAGAGGTCTCTATACAAGCCACTCACCATCACATTCGGATTCATTCTAGCCGGCATTGTTATCTACACATACGTCAAACATTAATCCTAACACTTTACTCATATACCTGATTTTTTTGTACACGCAATGTATACGTAGCTTTAGACCGCCCGAAGCGCCGTGGCCGTTAGACGACGCGGTTTACGACTATTTAGTTCGTTATCATTATAAAATGCAATCAAATATATCTTCGATCGTAATCACTCGGTGTGTATTTCAAAAACTTTATATATAGAAAATCTGCAATGAAATTATTCATCGAAGTTTTTTTGTTATTATCAATACTCGTACTTTATTGACTGTTTTTTGTTAATAGATCTTTCTAAGTATACAGCGTTTTATGAATTGTTCAAACTTGACTAATACTAATTATACTAGCACGGCACCTGTTAATGCTAGAGAGCTACTCGACGAATTTTGTTAAAAAATCATGATAGTAAGAAATGATAATTCTTATCAAAATAAAATCAAATAAACATAGACATTTTTATAACAATTTTTAACAAAAAATGTAATACTTAAAACACATTTAATGAACTTTAATAATGTTACTACAAACTTCAGGCGACTTTATCGGCGTGTATACCTTCGCATTTACTTCTATAACAAAATGACTCGCTCTGAACTGGCCCACCTTTTAAGATGTCAATTACTGATCTTATGCCATAGGCTTAGAAATATAATAGTTCGCGGCGATATGCAATGCAAACTTTCCTGTTGCATTTAAAAATTACCTTACGAAGGAATTTTATATACTCTTTATCGATTTGAAGTTTCGATCTGGTAATAAAAAGACATTCGTATAATCGTCCTCTTATTAATGTACATTTAGGTTTCTACAATGAACTTCTTTATGCATAATTCTATAATGACACGAACTATGCGACTGCCAATATCAACACATTCTAAACATATATTGCTAAGTGACTATTATAACGTTAAATTATTTTATAAAAATCCATTTTGGACAATTTTGTCCATTGTTTGATAGACAAATAAATTTTATTTTTTATGATTTTATTTAAAGTTTTTTATTTCGTCCATTCGACAAGTTCACGTTTCGATTGAAATAACCTTGCACGATCGAATGTTATATGTAAAGTCAAAGCATGTTAGACGATTTGTATCTTATTGATTGTATTCAAGTAAACTGATGAGCTTACCTCATTTACCCAACCAGTGCCTAGATTTTTTTTAGTATAATATGCATATTGGAATACACAATTCGAAAAATATAATAACCAATTTATAGATATTTTTTATGTATCATATACATTCGATATATCGATTTGTAAAACCGTTCGACGATGTCGACATATTTTTATAGAATACATCGACCTAAAAGCCTTTTATAGCCGTATGCTATTTTTTCACTGTCTTAAATGGAATTATTTTTAATATTATCTTCTTTTTTTTTACTTTCTTAATTAATTTGAAAGAACTGCTACAAAATGAGCCATGATAAATATTATGTTTAATTTATGATTGTATTTAGTACAAACAATTTAACTTTGCCGGTCTGAAGTTGAAGTAAGTGACGTCATTGTAGCGTGATAAAGTGAAGCCCTCGAACGATAAACCGTTCGATATAGATCTCGATCCCGCTCAATCAACATCAAACGTCTCCTTGTTATATATTTTGTTTGTTGTTATGTTATATTGCCGTTTGTTATTTTGGTTTGTTATTTGTTGAACATTTGCATTTAATATAGACATGCACAAAAAAAAAAAAAAATTTAAACATGTAGATAACAATTATTAATATCAAATGCAATTTTAAATTTAATAAAACTTATCTAGTTTTAATTAACGAACGACCGACGCGACAAAGTTAAAGTGTTTTGTATTGTAGTATTTTGTTATGTATAATAATAGTGGTTATAATGTATAATATGTTGACAAAATCACAATTCTTCGCAACAGATTATTAACGTGATAATCATTCTAAATGTTTCATTAATTATGTGTTATAAATATATTTAATAATTGTAATCTGTAGTTATTAGATGAAAAAGAAAACACCATAAATCGATGATAAATGTATTATCCGTAGCGTAACGTAGCATGTATGATTATCTGCCACAAACTAAGTGATAAAAAAAGTTCTCGTATATACAAGATGTAGAATTAGGAATGTATAATTAAAATTGGTGGGGTTGTTGAATTTGAACAGCGGTTTATTAATTTCAGGTTAAAATCGGAGGAAAACTCTAAAACTGAACCATGCGAAGACTGAAGAGATTAGGTAACAAACATTTTTAGAGAAATTTTATGCGAAACATTGAGATATAAAATAATTAACATATCTTTATCATTTCAATTTTTAGCTTGTTTCGAAGTTATTTTAATTCCATGTAAGCGATTGAAACGAGATTAAATGATTTCTGGGTTATGATATTAGAATTGAGATTTGTATGACGTTAATGTGGGATCACATCTCTGTTGTTCATGTTTTCTATAGAATAAATTAATAACATCCGTCCTCAATAAACGAACGAAACAATAACAGTTCAACTAATCCGATACTATTGAGAAACCCGTACCGTTACGTCCCAGCTGATATCATTTAACATCGTAGACTGCAATAATGACACCAATACGAATAGACGTAAACGAATAAACTTAGTCTTAAAAAAGAACGATAAACAATATAATATCATATCTTACGAATTCGATAAACTTATAACATTTTTGACATTCGTTTTTAGCGTTACTAACGTTACTAATTTTGTTAAAAATAATTTGCTTATATATATATGGAATATATCGTAACTACTTGCGCGACATAGGCGTGCCTACTGTTAGATTAGAAAATGGCTACTTACTAGCTTAAGTAAAAACTTTAACATTATTTAGATTGTGTTGATAAGCTTCCAGTTAATAAGTAGGTTAATTTAGTGTTTAGCGAGCTGTCTAAGCTCCGACACGGATGGACATGGACGTATAGTTTCATAATATTATAGTCCATAGAATCATCTATACCCTATTCCAATCGGAGTAGGATTAAACGAAAACCAACCGTATTTTGCTGTATTTTGCACTGTAAGCAGTTCTTGATTAATTTACCTTTATTTATAATACAACACTATTCTACTCAATAGTTATAACCACATGAATTTAACTTTCGTAGTTCCGATTACAACATCGCGGACATTGAAAACGCCATCTTTTTGCAAATCCATATTGAATATCATAGATTATTCAAGATTTCGACCAATGATATCGGTGACCAATGGTATCGGTGTCGAATTTGTTTATTTGGGTTTATTCCTGTTGTGGTTGGAATAAGTTATATATGTGTACGCATTGATCGACGTAGTACATCGTAGCGGCAGTGTAATATATAATTATCAGATATTAATTACATTTATGACATAAACCTATAGAAATATTTCAACAGTGTAACTTTGTTACACTTCACGACAGATTAATATTAAATTTTTAATACGATTCACTTCCACTTTTTCCTTCACTAATCGAATATGTTGAATTTGATTCAATAACGTTTCAATGTGATTATTTAAAAATGTAATGACATCGAAAGCTAATGTAGAACTTTGTTTACACGGAATTGCTTATATCTATTACTTCAATGTTTGCGTGGTTAATGTAAGAGTGTACATAAGACGGTCAACGAGTGAATATTAAATTATTTATTTAGGTCTTATTTTTAATATCAGAAATTCAAACCTATATTGGGGAAACATTTTTTTGACATTTTAGTATATTGTCGCAGTTCTTATTACCATGGTAAGGTAAATATTTTTGAAGCTCTTTAAACGAAACTTTTTTGTGTAAAATATTCGCCTTGTTAGTGATTTATTTCTCCATAACAAATTTTACCGTCTGTCCAATGCTTTATCTATGGAAGCAGACAAACAGAGCAACTTACACACGTTTGTAATTATCTATAACTAATATTAAGCAGCACAACTCTTGCGCAGGCCTGGCGAGACAGTTCTTCGTATGATGCTCTAACTTGACTAATCGTTTAGCACTAAATCGTTTGGCGAACGACGTGCCTTATTCAAATTTCTGACTATAATAATATACTTGAGATTTAGTATCCTATATCGTTAATCCGGTTGCCATATATTATGTAAATGTTTCTCATGTTCTCGCTAACATACATAACATGGCCTTCGCATTACATATGTAGGTTTAATCTTGTAACACATTCTTGCCAATTATGTTTAACATACAAGTAATATTAATTGTTATTGTACAAAGTCAAAATATTTCCCCATTAAAGGCATGCAATTGATTTTGCACAAAAATCAAACTGTATTTTGTTTTGTCGTTGTGAGATAACTGGTAATAGATAAGCCATCTGTCACGAATCCAGGATTAAAACTGGCAGCTGAACGAGGTTTTAATACTAATCATTGCACTGTTATCTTTAATTGTTGCATTTCTAAATAAGTGTGGAAAAAAATCTCTAATGTTACAATTATACTAAGGAAATAGGTACACGATTTGCGAGCACATAACAAGCAATGAATTCCAAGTTTTTATAACTGTATTTAACTTTGTAATTTATATCTATAACAAAATAAATATTCCGCAAGTAAAGGTTAGACTTTTAGACATTTCTCTTAATATAATATGAATTAATTTGTACTAATCAAAAAGCTAATATTTATTGACTTATAACTCGTATGTACATTGACAGATGGTTTACTATATTATAATTATTTAAGTTAGATTTAGTCTAATATATATAAAAATATATATTATATGAATAAAATTTAGTCAAAAATGGTAATTGTGAGTCTTATTTCTGTGCAAACATTTTGTTATTAAGGGCGAAGGAGAAGAATAAAAAAATATTTTTATTGATTTACAGCTGACCGAATTGACCACCGCGGTCAATCTTAAGGTCAAGTAATCTGCGCAGGAAATATTACTGCACAGGCGTGTGTGAGCAAATACAGACACTATACTCTCACTCTCAGTTTGATGAGATTGAATTTCGACATGACCTAAAAGGAGCAAGAGCAGGACTAGACAATTCGCATTCAAGAGGAAATGTTAACAGAGCATATTGAGTTGATAAGTAGCCAATGTTCTTCATCAAACGATATGCGACGAGAAAGTTTTAAAGATAACAAATAACATTATAGATTTTAAGTGGGGAAAGATCAACAGGTTAAACAATGCCGTAGTGTGTTCACTCTTAATCATTATAAGCTAAGTCTGTATAATTATCATGTCGGTTCGGTTCCGATCCGAATAAATGTAGAATAGTCAAAGTTGGATCGGAATCAAATCGGGAACGTATTATAATCGTTATAGCTTAGTAAAATTCGGCCCCAGCTTACATTATTTCATAGTAACTGTGAGTACATATTTCGTAGAAATCGTCAATTGTAACAAATGAATCACGCTAAATAGATAACATGAAATACGATCGTTCCAGACAGCAAATAACGAAAAGCCCTTTTCTTTAAGATTTTTTCGACCTGGAAGAAGACTTATCCTTCGAACCCATGAAGAGTTCGGAGGTTGGTGGCTCATGCCTTCAAATCCTGTGACAGGATCATCAGCGAGCACGGCTGGCTTCGTACTAAGCCAAAGCTTTGAGCGAGCGAGGTATTTCGCCGTGTCGGGATATAGTTGTAAAAGCACCGTGCCGAGGCACACTGAGACTCAGTAACTCAACGTTCCCGACGTTGAGTTACTGAGTCTCGGGTCGGTTCTGAGTAGTGGAGTGCACTTCTCGACTGTCAAACCTGACCTGACTGGCATCAGCGCGACAAACGGTTTACTTGCGCGTTTAAACGACGTTTACTAAATATCAGTAAGTGACCATTTTTAAACTTTGTTTTGTTCCTATAAACTTTCAATTATCATAATTTTACAGACAATAATTTATAGGTGTAGCTAAAGTTTCAACCAATTTAACTGAACCGTTATTTTATAGCAGTTTTATAAGTTTTATCGAATACATTTTTGACGTGTTTCTTTAAATTGATATAACTTTCTTTATTTATTAACTCATTTAAATAAAACATACACTACATTTTAAGTGATTTTTAAGTTTGCTACAATACATTAGGGAAAACAGCACTCAAATCAGTTGAGCCGTTTTTGAGATAAGCGTGCTCAAACGCACAGACAAGCCGATAAACAGACAAAAATTCTAACAATCATTGTTTTGAGTTCTATTGCGTTGATAAAGGCCCCCGACACTAGGATTACTCATATACCATCCATTTACAGACATCGATCTGTTACATTTTTATTATATGTATAAATAAGAAAAGATAAAACTGTGTTGATGTACCTAAGATGTATTGCTGTGCTCGCTTCAGCGATCTTAAACTCACGAGGCTCAGCCGGCTAACTCCTTTAGTGTGGATACGCCTTTATATTATATTAATTAATTATATTTTTATTTGAATATGATGCATAGTCTTAATAAGCTAAAAAATGGGTGGAGAGCTCACTGTGAGAATAAAAAATGATTGCGCAGTCACTTTTTACATTTAGTTCTTTCTTAGCTGACAAGTATATATCGCTGCAGCCAAAAAATGTTTTCTAGAATAACATTAGGAACTCAGATGTTAAGTTCCTTGTTCCTGTAGTTACACTGGCCTACTCACCCTTCAAACCGGACCGTAACAGAGGTATAGCTGCTTGGGGGCAGAAGGTATGAGTGGGTGTCCCTACCCAGATGGGATGCACAAAGCCTTGCCACTAAGTTAACTGGTAACAGCCAATTTAAGAAGCCATTAAGAAGAATGTTTGCTTATACACAATTATGTTATTATTTTCTTACTAGTGGGATTTTTATTTGGATTGGGAAACAATTGAATAATTTTGTTCATATTAAGAAAAAAAAAACATCCGATTTGGAACATATATTTATTTCAAACGGCCATAGAATTCTGAAGACAATTCGTTACAATTACTGATTTATAATTAATTCGTGTACAACATCAATAAACCGATAATGGCACAACAACTGGCTAAGAGATTATTTATAATGACGACAAGAAATTGGAAGTAGTTCAACATTTTACATTAAAAGCATATAAAGTTATAACTGACAAGCTTGTTTATATAATATGTACATTATACATGAACCACAGAGCACGAGTAGGAATAACAATTTATGCTTAACATTTATATAGGGAGACATTTGTTTGAGGAGTCTTTACAACACTACGAAAATTTCACATAAGATTTCCATTAGATTTTCGCAATATATTATTTTATGTATATATTTATTAAATCAAACATTCATATTAAACACTAGTTTATATTTATAGTTAACAAGTTCATATCATGACTCGTGAAGCAACACTTATTATATCCAAATATCTGTTCAATATTCTTTTTTAAACTCAAGTGATGCTAGTTCTCATTTATAGGGACTGTGAAAAATTAAGACAAGTAAAGGAGGTTATGTACAAAATAAACTGTCTAAAAATATATTTGATAAAACGTCAGCGTCTACTTGCCGGAAAATTGAGCATTTATATAGAAGACATATGATTAACCTTTCAAACAGCCCTACGTTATTATTGTGCGTTTAGTTGAAAGGTCGATGGGGTTAGTTTCTCAATTATGAAGAATTGTATGTGTGGGACTCACTTAGATATAATAAAAGTTACTTTGTAGATAATACACAATATATCAATTTTTCATATATTACAAATTATTTAATTTATACACTATATAAAATAGTTTCATTAACATTAAGAACAATAGCAGTGCAGCCTGAATATTATAGTATGTCTTTATTGCTACTAAACAACGATACATTTCACATTGATATGTTATTTTATTAAAAATATTATATTAGAAACTTTTTCCTTTTTTCGGAAATACAATAGATTTTGTTAAATTATATTTTTATAATAGATTAATTTATTCAGTGAATGTGTATAATACATGACACAGGGATATCTATGAAGCTATTTAACGAGAAAGAGTCTACTGTTTGTGTTAATTAGAAAAAAATCGTCGGAAATTTGCATCACATGCAATCCAATATCTCTAAATTAGTCTACTGCAGGACACAGAGAAAAATACCTATCGGAGTCCGTCTATCGAACACGGGCTCTCGTAATATTTATTTAAATACCAACCTCGATCCCTAATGATCCTAGTCACAACGCCATTTAGGAATAAATTTGAAACAATCTTCGAACTATGTTAATGAATGTCTGGCTGTCTGTATGTATTATTTATTGGAACGTCACTTCATCCATAGTCTACATACATGTTAAATTGCAGACAAAAAAAAAATGAATCTTATTATTCAAATCAAAGTTGACTGTGTTGTATTCGTAACAAACTGCTTGTACATTACGAGTTCCGTATGGTATGTATATAAATATATTAATATATTTACAAACAATGTCAAATAAAAAATCTGTGTCATTTTTCATAGATTAAATTATAAAACTTTGTTTAAAATGTATATCTAAACAACATACGGCCTTACTTACAAACGTTATTTAGCGGGTTCGGTTAAACAATGTGTTTTCTCTTTGCGTATGACAGTTTTTTAACATTCAATAGAAGAAGACAGCATGTTTAGCTAATCGCCCTAAACAATTTTAATAAGACAGTAAAGTTTATACATACAATGTCAAAATCCATCACGATGCACATTTACTACATATATTTTTCCGAAATGTTAACAAATGGCGTATATTTCTAGTAAGTAGTATATTGTGCTCGTTTACGCAATTTGGACCTAATTACATTAAATATAGAATAATATTTCGAAGGCCAAAATTCTTACAAAAATACAATTTTCTCGTCCATCTAATACATTATCGCAAATATTGCTTATTTAAGAAAAATTTAAACAGGTATACAATACAAGAATAATAATAATTGTAATAGACTTCTTAACGTTTTAAAAACGCTGATAGGTATACATATATAACGTACATTCATATATATAGGCTAAACTCACAATTTTTCCTGGCATTATTGCACATAACTTGTACCAAAATTATTAATGACTAATCTCAATAGCGTCTCACTTAAATGGTAATTTTAATTGGTTAAGTTTTACATATTGGAAGATATTTACAAAATCGTCGAACATTTCAAAAATATATCTAACTAATACTTAATAACTTTTAAAGATATAAACATATTCATTTGATAAAAATACTTCAATTAAATATCACTAATATAATATATCTATACATTTCGAATACTTACTCTCGATATTACAATACGACCAAGTCAAATTAATCTTATCTATAATACAGCACATTGTGAATAATAATTAATTCGACTTTCATAAGGACACACAAGATACACCTTGGCACGTTTACACAATACAATGGGAACGAATAATTCGTTACAAAACGTCATTCATAAGAAGAGTAGAATTACAAATAGAGTTTCATTTCAGCGTATGCACCATTAGTAAGTAAAGCTACAATTAATTTAATCTACTTTTTATTTTATTCTCACATTCGATTACATTACGACGATTGTCGCAGTAATATCATATCTGACCTGCCTTTAACGCCTGCCAGTTTTTTATTTTTATTAACAACAAGATTCGAAAATACATTTAACATTAACTTTATATCATACGATCATAACTATTAAACAGCATACAATTTCTTTAATATTTAAATCGTAAAGTCACAGCTAGTGGTACATAAATATTATTTTTTTAAATTATTGCATGATATTCATTGACAAAGATTGAATTATAAATATTGCAATTATCGATTACTACGAATTCAACGTTTGTACATCAATGGTTCAGCTGTACTCAGTGTCACTTGCACAGTCCGATCGCCGTAGGTATTTTGCTGGAATATACGAAACACTGGCTACACCTACACCGGCTTGTGTTACAGCAACACAACACCGATTGCTATTGTGCAAGCCTTTGAAAACGCAACAATTGCGTTATTTCAAAAGGTAAGCGCTAAGTGACATTTGAGCATCAGCCGGTCTTAAAGATACAAGACTGTTTAATTTCTTAATGTACGCTTGAAATGGATATAAATATTATATATCTAATATATTTTTTGTATTTTATGTTTTGTAGCACACATAGATAGTATTGCTTCTCAAACGTTCTCATAACGTTTATTAAATATAGTACATGTAAGCCATTATTTCACTTAACATGTATATATCAGAAAAGGGGATCACCTTATAATTTTTAAATTACATTTTTAATATGTTATTAGGCGAAAAAGAGACGAGACTAGACAAACGTAATCATCTATTTGGTAAAAATAACCTAAAATTTTATAACCTATCTTTTTAAATGAAACGTATAAAAAAAGAGTTTCAGTCCAAACATAACGCGGTAGAAATGTTATTAACTCAACTTAGAAAGGGACTGCCGAGAACAATAATTTGACACCATGTTTCACCTTTTGTGTGAGGCATGCTCAACCTCTATTATTTATAATTTTTCGGCAGGGTCAAATTTTGTTTACTCAACTAAAAAAAAAATGAAACGAACCATTGTTAATACTTTAAAAATTAATGAATTCATCTTGCGATATTACTAGAGTCGGCCTCGGGGCCATCGTGGTACTCATGAAAGCATGGCACTATGCACAAGTTGGTGCGGCATTCTGGGCAATGGTATTGAGTTTTCCGGCGAAGGATCCGACCACATTCGTCGACTGTATTCCAGCAGAAGTTGCAGCTTAGGGGTGGACCAGAGCGGACAGCGGGTGTGTGGCTCGCTCGATGCGTCTGAGTCGGGTTCTCTGAAATGACGCTCTCCGATACGACGTTCTCGAAAGAGCTTGTGGGCATAGTTGTGGTGGAGGTGGTAGACGGTTGACGGTTCACGACTGCTACTGCCCTGATTAAGAGAGATCCGACAGCTTGTTCCGTACGAGGTCGCGGCCGATATATCTGATGAACATATCAGATAAATATTTAAAAAACATTCCTTCCATTTAATGTAATATTGTTATTGTTAACTAAGTATTTCATCAGAAGGCATTATTATATGTACATATAAGTTTATTTAGTCTTCTCTAGGAGATAAGAAAGTACATACATCGGTATAATAATAAGTTAAATATGCATATTCAATACCTTGGCAGTTGAATACTGCGGGTAAGACTCGTGTTTTTGTAGAACGGGTACGACGGCCATAACCGTAGGCTCCGAGGCCTGCTTGCGGACCTCACGTTCATCAGGCTGAATTCTGCTCTGCCGTTTAAAATACTTCGATCGCCTCATCCTTACGCCTGATGGTGAAGCCAAGAGATCTATCGAAAAACAAAAGTATAAAGATGTTAGGAAATCATAGTAATCATTAATTGATGTATTGAATGAGTATTTGTATTCAATTTCTTGGTTTATTTGTCACAGAAATTAAACATTAAAAAGAGAAATATAAATGATATGAATTAATATACAAAAAAAAATCCATGGACACCGGATATTCTGATCATGGCAACACTATTTACACTAAATAGTGACCATGGATAGATTAATCTGCCAATGACTGGTAGAATCACGGTCGTATACACAGGTCTTGCAACTGAGTCCAATTTCAGTGGTGAGAGATGAGGTGCGAATGTGTTACAACTGCTAATTCGCAATACCATCCGCTTTACGTACTACGTCGCTGCGGTGTTATTTAATCAATGTTATATCGTTTTGTTGAGTTTTGCGCAATTTTTGTTATTTAACTGTTTTGTTTGGATTTGAAAAAGTGTTCGGAAAAATTATTAAGCGAATTGTCATGCCTCTGGCGGCCGTAAATTGAACTTAACAGCGTCATTATGTCAACGTACCTCACCTCATACTGAAGTTGCAAGACCTGTGTATACGACCGTGGGTAGAATTGTCTACGAAGTACGAGGCGTTATTCTAAAGGTACATATATGTGACATAAACCATTTAGGAAGCGCTTTTAACGCCTCGTTACAATATATAGTAACCAGGCTAGTGCGTATATCTTAAAATTTTGTTTATGGTTATTAGCCCCGAGGATTCATACACTGAGATAATTCAATATTATAAAATTTCGATCACAGGACCATCTATCGAGTCCGGTTTTGTGATTTCCTTTTTGCCATTCAGCCACCGTATATGTATTTCGAGTTGACGACTTCAGCGCCAACTCTCGCTAATATAAAAGAACATATTACGTAAATATGACCTTAATTGGACAGTTGTTCCGACGGCACACGATCTCTAACGTATACGAATGTACCAACGAATATATTATATATATATATATATATATATATATATATATATATATATATATATATATATATATATATATATATATATATATATATATATATTATAAATAGTTAGATACGCATTCGTGTATCAAATTTAATGAAATATGTTATGTAATTAAAAGACTGTTTTATGCAAAACTATTATTTACTTTATTACCTATTTTGGTTTTAAATACAAATAAGTAATACAAATTAACAATTTAAGAAATTCTATTCATGCTACATCATTATAATTAAAAATTAAAGCTGGTTATAAATTGCGTTTTAATCTTTATCTTTTATTTAATTGCTTTTTATTCACTTAGATTTAAGACGTAGATTTATTAAACGCAATTTAACATGGCATGCATTATACCAGCAATAATATTATTATAAAATTGCTCACAATTACTAATCATAATACTGAAACTGTACAATCATAAATCATTTTGTGATATTCATTTATATGATAATAATATTTTAATAAAAAATATATATATTTTTATGCAAACGCATGTTAATAAAGATTATGTTCGCAACCTCCACAATAGCAGCTCAAGTTACACATTATAATACATAATTATATTCGTTTAATAAAAATATTGTTCAAATATTTTTAAAACACGTCCACCCAATTCGCCTGCTCATTCCCAGGGCATCAATATCATTATTCATTACATTTGGTTCGAAAATGACATATAAGTATCTTACATGCAATAAATTCAATAATCAAGATAATTTATTTGTAAATGAGAAAAAAACCTAGACGGTACAAGTAAAAATTCCGGAATACCCTAGTCCCTACTTACTGACTATAAAATCCAACATTTAGGTCACATATTAGTATAGTATTTTAGTGGTATAGTGGGTACCAACTATATTCAAAAAATGCAATTCTGTAAACGATCGAAAGGATACACCCACACATATAAACAGAGATAGATAACGCGAGTTCACCTACTCGCACAGTTCCTTTTCGATCGAAGTATAAAATGAATAATATGCGCGATATTGTATTGCGCAAAAAGTGTAAAATTGGTATATAATAGTTTAGGCATTGTGTTTGTTCGACGTGATAAGTTCGAATGATATGAACAGAAGCAAAGGAATTCGAATTAATTTACTTTCGTAAAGTCACAGACGGTATTAAACGAGACGAGGCGCGGTTCGTTCTCTATATATATCTGTGGGTACAATCAACAATAATCATATATTGACGGTTTCTCCAAAAAAAATATCGTAATATATTAATGAAAATAAAAATATATATATAAAGTAATAGTAATAATCCAAATAAAATTTATTATTAAAGGAAATTTAAATGGCACTAGGTATTTCAAACGAATATTTTCATAGACATTTTGAATATGATTTTTTTTTTCTTACCTTTAATATTATTTATTATATTAAATGTAAGTTTGTTTACTACGCTTGAAATATATACATATACAAAAAAAAAATCACGTATGCAATTTATTTTCATTACAGAAATAATAAATGCCGAATCATAAATTATAATTTAAAATATAGCTTACGATAATAATTAGTAATTACATATTCCTTATAATTAGTTATTTCCTCTCGTTGATATAAGTAGTTACTGACCTAAAAAAAAATTCACAGTTTTTTTTCTATCATTAAACAGCATAACTAGCATAAAAATCAGTCATAAATTACAGAGATCTCACGATTCACAAAATTCTAATAGGAAGTACACTATAATATTATTGCTAAGGGTACAGATTTATCGATAAAGGACCGTATCTTCAATTACTATTGATATTTTTACCTTCTATCTAGACTTTATGGGTAATTAAACAAAAGAAGTAATAACTTTATAAAAACAAACAACTTAATATAATGACTATTGCTCGCATTGGCACTTGTAGAAGCCAATAAAACAACAATTGAATTGATAAATGACTATTTCGTTTAACTGTTAGACGTGTCATTCGGAATACATGTGACAAGCATAAATGAACATTCAAAACGATATTTACTATTTCAAAACTTAGCCTTAAATGTAATAAGTACAGATGTCCTGCAACTGTGAATAAATATTTTATATGAAGGTATAATTTGTGCTTAGATAGTAAGTACATTCTTGTTAACCTCGCACACCGGCGTTATACATTACGCTATAGTATAATATGGGAAACAAAAGTTATATGAAAGTAATATTGTACATATTATTAAAGATAAGAAATGCGTTTACATATTTTAGATTAGTTTAAACTAGTGTATAGTATTAAAATAGGTATTTGATAAAAAAAAAAAAAACCTCCGCGTTTTCATGATAACCCTTATATAACTATAAATGCAAGACATTATAAAATAATAGAAGACTAATCATATTTTTATGATGAAGGTTCTATTACTTCAATATACACAACGGAGATCGCTATTGTGATATCATACCAGATTTTTATTACAAAATTTGTAATGCATAATATTTTAACATTTTTTTTACTTAAATATACAATAATCAAATATAAGTAATACCTGAAATTAATTTTACGAAGATTGATGAGAACAAAACAATTTTTTATTAATAAAATTTTATGATAATCAGCGTTTTTATTAAGAAATTACTGTGAATTATAAAAATAATATAAAAAAGCATTTCTGTATACCAAAATTTAAAAAATGATACAATTTTTTTAAAGTAAGAGCTAAACTTAATCTGTTACTTAATAAATTATAGCGCATGCGATGCGATGAGATGCTGCTGCTGCTATCGATGGCAAATTCTATTTAATCCTTGAAATATTAATAAATAAGCATTTAAACAAGAACATTCTAGATTTTCACACAATATTAAGACTTACGTAATCGTATGGCGTTGCTTTTGTTATACAAGTAGTAGTGCAGGATTTTTACACAAGAAGCTTTTAAGAAATTCTCATTAAGAGTTAGAAATGGCAGAAGGGGCGAGTGGCGGTGTTTTCATCTCGCGCTTGGTTCAGCATCAAAGAATCGACATCTTTACCTGTAACTGAACTGTAAGTAAGGGAAGGAAATCGAATTTAAACAAAAAAAATTGTCTCCTTATTGTTTACTTACTATGTATCGTTTGAGGTTTGTTCTTTGTCTGCCTCTTTTTATTTAATGACATTCATTAGAAAATAATATTGCCAAGCCTAGAACACGTCTAGAGTGATATGCGTTAATTAAGAGTGCTATATGTATATACATATAGACAAATTAAGATATTTAGTAACTCTAGTGTACGTCTCGTACCATTTACTTATCAGTCTCTTTACCTGATTGTTTTATTGCTTACATGAATTAATATAATGGAAAAGGCAAAATTTTCAATGATGCTTTAACACATATCTTAACATTTATTTATAATTTATCAATGTTTCTTTTTGAAATTAATAATAAGAATTTTTGGTCGCAAGGGCGAGGCTCTAGTTATGTAAACATTTTTACGTCGCGGGCACTTTTGCTTACGATATAACGTCCGATTGATTTACAACTGTATCGTTACCCTAATCTACGAAAAACATTTAAACATTTTTATTAATTAAATTGAATAATATTTAAAAACAATAATTGAACTTATTGAATCTCGAATAAACGATGGAAATGTTCCTAACTATTCAAAACGGTAACGTTCCAACAGTCGATTGTCGATAGCCATCGACGTTTAATTATGTGACAGAGCACAATTATAGAAAATTACTACAAATAAATACATATTTACAATGTCGTGAACGGTTGAAATTATACTACATCAGCAGAGGGGACGATAAAATGTTATTTGCAAGGATTGCATTTTATATTATAAAAGATCCAACGTTGGACCGATACGGAAGAGCGAGATAATAAATAAATGGAAGGAAAGCGTACCCCGTCACGAGACGGCACGAAAGTTAAGAAGCCTAGCTATTGTATTTCTTCACATCGACGGGAGCAACCTACGATGATGAAATTGTCATTAACTACTAACTCTTAGTTATATATGAGAGAGATTAAATTATTATTCACATTGTATAATTTTATATGATTCAGCAGTGACCGAAGCTGGTCGTGTCTAAAATGGGCTAAAGCGGCCATGACGCCGTTTATTACGGAAACTTCACAATACCCATACAATGAGTCGCGTAGGAATGAAGCGGTAACAAAAAAAAAGGATTTTTATCGAATACTGTTCGTCAAATATGCTGTCAATATCTAGTTGAGCAATTAATTAAAATAAAGAAGATACGGCTTTTAGAGTCCTTACTGCTATTTATTTTTATTTAATTACAGAGAATCTTTACCCATGTTTAGTTTTAAAATTGAAATATTATTTTTTGTATATAAGAAAACATGTAGACCCTACATAATAAATATAAAAACGACGAAAAGTATAAAAAATACATGAAAACGGCAACGCAAAGTGTAATAGATAAATGAACGTGAACATGAACGATGGGTTCATTGTGCGGGTGAGATTGTCAGTGATATTTAAGTAAACGCTTCAGCAAATTATTAAATTTGAAAGCTGCACCGCACTATTAGGTAACATTTCAAAAACCGGCAGGTACACACCCGAGCAGAATATATTATTAAGTAACGATCAAAGTTTTCTGAACAAAGCTGCCCAAACTTCCCACGGTTCACAATAAAATCACTATCACATGCTCCGATTCACAAATAACTTTTAATGATAAAAGGAGTTTATTTATAAAAAGCTGATATCAAATACCTGTATTTACTTACCTTTCTACTGAGATCTTAGCATACCTTACTGTTTATGGCTAAAGGACGTGTGTGGCCTGCACCGTCCGCTCACTTTAATACGTTTAATATTTAATTATTTATTTATATTCTGTATCCGACTGGGTACCGAGTAATACTGGACGATAATGAATAAGAACGAATAACAATATTTACAAGGGCATTTGCATGTAGATGTCATAGCGTGTCTGCGGGCGCAGGGGCGGCGAGGGCGCGAGGGGCGCGCGGGACGCGAGGGACGCGAGGGCGGGCGGCCCGCACTCGCCGCCCTGCCACTCGTGTCACAAGGAGTACGACTCGTTACCTTGCACCCCGCACGCCGCGTTCTATTGCATCGGAAAGTTTACGCCGTTGATAATGTTCAGGGGAGCATTGTTGACTTGGAGGGGGAAGTCTACGGGCCGAGGGTCTATGAATCCTACGGGCACTGAGTGCGGGGGACATATCAAGGCCATCTGTTGCTCTTGCTGCTGCGGCTCCTCTTTGTGTTCCGGAGGCGGAGTGACGTGCTCGCGTTTGATTCTGCTCTTTATGCTGGGCCGGTTATTTGGATAGCCCTTCTTTTTATATTCGAGCCATAATGTTCGGTTGTTCACTCCAAACAATCGCGCCGCTTTGCAAAATCCTATACCACCGACGCGTACGGCTTCTAGCGCTTTTTGGAAATTTTCTGCATCTTGAGGGTTTGTCTGACGACGTCGTCTTTGCGGCGTTGGATTTATCTGTTGCATGTGGTTCGGTGGAGTTTCAGCGACACAACTGGGGCCAGGTGCTGGACCCGGCACTCCTAGCGCTTGACCGTAATGATTCATATCTGGATCTCCGTGTTGATTTATTACGTTATTAAGATACATCCCCTGGTCAGATTGAAACCCGCCGCCGCCAAGACAAGCGTTCGAATACCGAGGGTATGTATGCTCCAACATACTCCATTGTCCTGGGAAGAGAGATAAATGATTTTGTAATACAATTAAAGAAAAAAAATTAAAAAATATATATTAAAACTACATATGTCATTGATCTCCCTTCCCTGAAAGACAAAGTTTGTGTCTATTTTTTATAGGAAAAGTATTAACATGGAGCCTACAACCACGAATATTTATTTAGATAACACGATTTCTCCTAATTGGTTCGTTTTTAATTCTCTTTAATCTTTCAATGTGCAATGCACAAAGTTATCCACTCACAAATTGAATTTAATCCTATCTCGAACAATCGATCAATTTGACACTGACTTTGATAATGTTGAAATCGAGTCCCTAGACCACTTCTTTATGTGATCCATAATTATCTCCAACACAGTATATTTTCGTTAGTTTATCCAAAATATACATAGTAGGTATTAAAAAATTAAAGTTTAACAACATTATGTAAAAAAAATATCAGTTTAACAGCCAATAAAAACGTTCACCCGCCAAAGTAAAAAAAAAAATTTACTACCTGGGCAAGTTAATTCAACATTTTCAAACATACCAATTATCACTTGACTAGTGATGTGGATTTCTAACGTTTAACGTCGAGTTTTGGAACCTGTACATTACATAATCATAATTGGAGTTGATTTGAACTTTAAAAATAATAACAAGGAAAAAAGGCCAAATAAATGCGCTTAAGTGTAACTTACATACCTATTAAATATTATGTAAAATAGTTCTGATTTCGTGTTATTGGTTTACCAATTCGTGTTATTGGTTTCACTTTTGTGTTATGACATTATTAAGAGTACGATTATAATTATGTTTTTAATATTACTTTAGCATTACCTTAATATTAAACGATATTTATATATTTGTATTTAAATTTACCAAACATACTAGTTATTATTTTCTTTTATAAAAAACATCATTTTGTTTAGATTTCGGTGTCACTTGTTTCATTTATTATTATGTTATTGCATTTAGGTAAGATAGCGATTTTAAACGTTGACTTTTCAATTCTTTACCCTGTATTTTACACATGTTAGTTTTGTACATAGTGCAGTCAGTCAAAAATATACTAGCCTTAATACACAATTGAGTGCTACTGATGTTACTAAAAACAATAGACAAAACCTCTATTATAAACGTTCGTTCGTTAAAAAGCTTAAGGCGTGCTCATCGAGGTGCGCGGTCATTGTGGCTAGCCGACGAATGCGAATTGTTGTATTTGCGCATGTCCGCAATGAATGGATCGTTGGCGTCGATTGTAGATATTGGGTTTATAAGAATGCTAATAAGTTAACAATCTAAGATGAATATTGTCTTTAATTTGAATTATTTTATATAAATTTTAAAATGCGTATGTGATTAGGGACTAAGGACGAATGTAATAAGAAAGTCAGAATATTTTTTTATTTATTTATAATAAAATAAATAATTACACATAAGTTTGCATTAAATATGCAGAAGACACCTTCACTTTCAAAAAAATTACACACAATCGACGGCTTTGGCACTAATGTAACTGTAACTCGCGATCTTGAGCAATAATGGAGTGAGATAATGAAGTAAAAAAAAAAAACAATCAATAAACGTTGCCGACGTTCTTACGTGCCGTACTCGCACTTGCCCGACTTGATTGATATTTTTCCGTGAATTGACAAACGAACATGCAGTCGATTCATTAAATGTTTTTTTCTGAACAATTCTGTCGTCTCTGGCTCGAACCACGATTTTTAGTGCGACCATTTACACATTAGTTATCCACATGTATCTTTCAGCTGATATCCAAAACAAATTCAAAACACTGCACTTTCTACTCATAATTACTTTAACTATTATTGACAATTGAGTGCAACCCTAACATTAAAAGTATTGGAATGAATGAACGTGTTTATTATTTGTATGGTTTTGAAAATTATCGAGATTGCGCTTTGATAATTAATTTGTACTTTTAATGTATTAAGCTTAGAGATCAAATTTTAAACGCGTAAATATGAGTATAAAACTTTTAGCTGGTATAAAGGAGAATCTTTCGACATTTCTGTTGACCTTTTGAAGAACCATAACTTTAAGGGGGGTATAGTATCCATTGCGTTGACACGGGAATTTTTCATTTAAATTTCATTTGTAACTAATAGCAATATATACTATAAGCTGACTTGAGGTGTCAAATCATTGTTATAATATGCCTTCCATTCCTCATCTTTTTCTATCACTCTGTTATCTTACCTTGTGACATTCCAACTGCACTGGAATCGAGAGCAAGCTGATCAATATTGATATTCGATGGTTCTCCAGTCTGAAACAGAGTTTTATTCATATTTTAATATGTATAAATATATAAAGTACAAAAGGGCGAAAGCCGCCTTCCTTTTACATTTAATAAGAAAAATATAAAATGGTCAATTAAAGTATAATTTATTAATAATAATAATAAGTTTCAAAAACACACCAAAAGGCTCACCTGGTTGTCCATCCGTTCATCTAATTCCCGTCGTTTCTGCTGTGGTACACTGCTAAGTGTAACTGCTTCTCGCATCAACTCCAAGTTTTGACCACAATCGCTACTTCTGTTGTCATCTGTCACCAAATTCACACCTGATCCAGTTGAACTTCCACGACGCCTGTAATGAAATTGCAATCCAACAATTAGTTAGGTTATTATTATTTGAAAATAAAAGGTTAAAATATTAACATACCGTTTTCGTTTAATATTGGGTGATGATGGGGAAACTGATGGTCTAATAGTCTCATTGGAATTTTCGGGATTAGGAAAGTCTGCTGATGCTCCCTGAGATCTGGTTAGCGATGTTGAGTCTGGCATTTCAGTCAGTCCCTTAATTTTTAAGATTTTAGCTGTTTCTAGAACCTGTCACACAATTTTTATAATTATAATAGAATGCATACTTGGATATGAATGAAAATGGTCACCTTAACTTTTTTTAAAAGTGTTATACAAACCTGTGGTAACTGTTCCTCAGTAACATTGACTTCGCCATAATACATGAAATCCACCATTGTGCATAAGTTGTTGAATGTAACATCCTTCAATATAACTATAGGGTGGTGTGATGGGTTGTCCACAAATAAAGACTGCAAAATATTTTTCGAAATTAATCAACTTTTTATAATAAATGATTAATTACGATTTTAGTAAAATACTTTCTTTTTTAATAGAAAACATTGGTGAAGACTGTTACAATGTAAATAATCTCAAAAGTAATTACGAAATCATATTTAGTCTTGCTGTGGACAGAATTAAATATTTAACATCAGGAGGCTCATTAGCCTCTCTGTCTTCCTATCATATTAAAAATGACGACGACCATACTAAGCTTATTCATATGAAAACTTACATGGAAGTAGGTGCTACATGCTGATAGCACCACCTTGTGGGCAACTAAATGTTGCCCCTCAGCCGCAAGAGTAACATCCACCAGATTTTTGGTAGCAAGTAGTGTACCAAACATAGAAATAAAATTCGGTTGGTGGTTATTCCACCGCAAACTATATTGTTGTGACATTATACTTGTCTGAAACAAAAAAAATAAAAAATATTTTATAATGTTGTAATGTTTTTCTTCATAAATTACAAGATAATAAATAAAAATACCTGTGTGGGATCCACAGTGGTCAGCACGGTTAGTTATTCTTCTGAAATTAAAAAAAATAAAAATATTTTTAACATTCTATTACAAACCTCTGTATCTACAGAAATTGCCAAGCAGTTAGGCCAATTCAAGCCGCATTTAAATTATTTTAAACTAGTTCACACAATTTATTATGAGAATCTATTCTTATTTGAAGTTTGATGGATCACTACTAGATAATAATTAAATACACACTAAAATATTAAATATTTCTAAGAGAGATAAGATCATACAAGTTTGTTATATTATTTAATTCGCATTTGCGTATGTATTTCATGAACAGTACTAAAACAAAGAATACTAAACTTCATTTTTTTAACACATTATATATATATATATAATATATATATATTATATATATATATATAATATATATATATATATATATATATATATTTATTATATATATATATATACCAGAAATAAAAGATACACAAAAAAATATAAATGAAAACTAAGTACACAATTTTTCTCAAAAGGAGAGGGAACAGCATGTAAAAGCTATTACACTTTCTAGAATAAAGATAAATATTTTACATTTTATTTTGATGTGTTACTACTATGACACTATTGAAGGTTTTATTTCATTTCGCACTGCAGCCTCTGTTTAGCCAAGCAAATTTAATTACTTTTTGACATTTGCCTAAGAATGTAACAGTTCCAGATGACATAAAAAATTACCTTAAAATACTTAATAAAAGAAATATGTAAACCGCCTAATATTATTTATAATTTCTTATATACATATTGATAATGTATAAAAATAAGATAATTGTTATGTATATATAAATATAGTTTCATTCTGTGGCAGTTTGTTATAGGATCAAATGTATTCGCTGCAAATGAATAAATCGAAAATAGTGGTTTGATACATTTATATTTGCATGAAAAACCTTGCAGCCACTGAAAAATCAATAAAATATGTATATTTAACAATCCTAAATATCTATATATGAATATAAAGAAGCCAATGTCTTTAAATTGTGGGTTTTGTACATCAAAAATTAAGCAAGCAAATAAATATTCACAAGTTTTATTACAATAAATATTTATTTCAGCAAAATACACTTAAATACATATTTTTTATTCGTCATGTTCCAACGGAACTTTCGACATCTTTTCCCTAATCTGAAATTATTGATCATATAGTCCCTTCCATTACACTTGATTTGATGATATATTTGACCTAAATAAAAAATATGACAAACATGTGGACACTATATTGTTATATTATTTTTTGGTTTAAAAACCTTGCTATAAAAATTTAATTTAAACTTATGAATATTATAACTTTTATAAAATAATAATATACATAAAGCATATAGACCGCAACATTTTATATTTGAATATAAAAACTAATAATCAACAAAACATTCAATAATGTCAATAATAATCAAATCATCAAACTGTAACAAAATTATTTCAAATGGTAAAACTGAGCTTTTTAAGTTTTCACAAATATAAAATTTGTTGTTTATTATACATTACCTATATAATTTATAATGAAAACAGAAAATCAATAATTGAATCATGTTCAATTTTCAATTAGTAAACATAATGTGAACATTTATTTATATATTTACACCACAGATATATAATTAGTAGCTAATATTTATAATATTTTAAGTGCTGGAATTTTGATTTCAAATGAAATTGAAAAAGAAGAAATATGTGTATAATAATGATCTGATAGAAACACATTATTGACAGGTTTCCTTCACAATCCTTAATGAATCAATTCATTTCTAATAGTATTCTGAAAAAAAACATCTGTATCGTAAGTTATTTTCACAAACAAAATATCACTTCTTGTCATTAAGCAAAGGAAGCACAACAAGCTTATTCATATTGAATGGATTTCTCGACCTCTTTCACTATTCGTAATTTGAAGCGAATTTAATTGCATCTATAAAGACATTTAACACTAACAATAATACATTCGCACCGACGCTATAATTTAATGATTATTAAACATTCGAAGGATTACAATAAAAAAAAATCGAACTCCGATATCTTCTATGATTCGTTCTGTTTGATGTGCAATCATATATAGTTGAAATGTTGATTCATGTTACAAATAACTTATAATTACGTTCTAATACATACATTAAACTCACCAATTAATTGATTATTCAAATCGCACCCACCAACCACTCAACCCACGCTAAATAAAATCGCTAACAATGACTACCAAAGAACCCACGCCATCCAATGTTGCCAATTGCCATAAATTATTATCCAAAGGGTATGAAATCACTTCGATAATAATTCATTTAGTCTAGAAGAGTTTGGTATAATTTTCTTATTGCATTTACATTTGAACAGTAGTTCTTTAAAAAGTTCAATTATTCATGTATAATTCATTTAAATAACAGATAAACTGAGCTCGTTTTTGAGGACTGATTTTGTGGTGTTTTAGAGGAATTGGACAAGGAAACAACAACCAAACAGCTGAAGGAATTGTTAAAATTCCATTGGGAGCGTTTGCTACTGGATAACATAAACAAACTCATCGATTGTATGAATAATCGGTGCCGACAAATTTTAAACAGCAGAGGAGGCCACACGTTTTATTAAATTACCCCATTTTTTTATAACAAATTCATTTTGCTTAGCAATTTAATTTTAATTTAAAAAAGTTAATTACGAAATGATTACTAGTCTTGCTGTGGACAGAATTAAATATTTAACATCAGGAGGCCCATTAGCCTCTCTGTCTTCCTATCATATTAAAAATGACTACGACCATACTAAGTTTATTCATATAAAAACTTACATGGAGGTAGGTGCTACATGCTTATAGGTCCACCTTGTGGGCAACTAAATGTTGCCCCTCAGCAGCAAGAGTAACATCCACCAGATTTTTGGTAGCAAGTAGTGTACCAAACATAGAAATAAAATTCGGTTTATTAATTATTATTAATACCTGTCAAAAATGCTCGCAATACATATTTACACATTTTACCTCCATAATATTAAAGTGTCTGTCTGTGATTTCTAAATAACTGCCTCTTTTAAAGTTAATGTGGCTATTTGCGAGTTACCAAAACCAAAACAACATATTTTTTATTGTTGTCTGTCTGCCCGGGCTAATCTTTGAAACGGATAAAAATTACAAATTGAGATAACGGAATTATTAGAATTTATACTTCTTGTATTTCAAGGTTTCATCTTTATTTCATCGCGAGCACGTAGCATGTAAATAGTATTAGTACATTGATAATCGGTACATTGACTGGTACTAGAATTTATTCTTATAAAGGTTTTATTATCTGAGATGCTAATTTTAACTGGTATAAATAAGCTGTTCTCTGAATGGAATCTGTTTCATCTTTCTTTCTTACAATTTAAATCTTGCATTAAAATGTATTGGATAAGCAAGCATTTGTTTTATAATGCCCCGAAGACCAAAAGCCGATTGCGCTATGCTCGGTCTTGGCTTTGATCATTTTCGCGATGATTGATGATTTTGTGCGTCTTCTTCGCCTCGTCCTTTACTGCCCTGTTGATGAGCCTACTACGTCTTAAGTCTTTCTTCACCTTTTTGTGAACAATGAATCCTTAGGTATGATCGACGTTACTTTTCCGCACTACAGTGTTCTGATCTCCCACGGTAGCTTGGGCACTTACAAATTCTTGGGAGAACACTTTCCGCCACCGATTAGACTTTTGCGAGGATAGGTTCCTTCCAGCGATATCTTTTTGTCTTAGGTTGTGACTATGATGGGATCATTTTGAGGTGTGGTTTGTGAGTCACTCTATATTTAGAGGAATTAGAGAGAGCAAAGACTATTTATCCGCTTCCCTTCTTAAAGTCATCTTTAGAAGCACACAACAGTACTCGGTATTGTTGTGTTCCGGTTTGAAGGGTTAGTGAGCCAGTGTAATTACAGGCACATGGGACATAACATATTAATTCTCAAGATTGGTTTTGCATTGGCGACGTTTTTTTTAAAGAAATGTACAATGTCAATGTCTATGCGTGTTGGTGACCACTTACCATTAGGTGGCACATATGCTCGTCCGCTTACCTATACTATAAAAAAAAAATCTGCCTGCCTGTCTGCAAGCCTGTGTAAGTTTTTTTTATTGGAACATTGTGTAGCAAAATTCAAGACTAAAAGTGGAGTTACCTGTGTATTTTCTGTTCTTCCTTCCACCACGTCAGCTCCTCAACATAGTGTAGTCAGTAGCTCGGGTTGCCTTAGCATTTTATATGATGAGAGCGGTGTTGCGAATTGTGCCCTGGAGTAGTACTGACATCCTGTCTGGGCTAACTAGAAAGTTACTGCCGAATGTGTCCGTTGATATGAGAGACGTGCGAGATGCTGCTATGTGATTGGTGGGAAAGGCATTCGCAATTCTAAATATTCGTATAGCCATACAGTGATAATTGCTGAATGCAATGAAGAAGTACGATTGCCTTGCAGCTACGGCACGATTTGAACTTTGAAGTAAAATGTTTCCTGTGTGTGCCAATAAAAAAAAGACAAACGATTATTTAATTTTTTAAACATAGCACACAAATATTTATGTGACCACAGAGTAGTTTGTCTTTGTATTTTGCTCTTTTTTATATTCTGGCACATTTTTGGCTCTTCGAGTCTATGCTATCTTAATCTGTCAAGTGGTAATATTATTATTTCTTGTATAAAAATAAAACGATACAATCGTTAACGACGGTCTGTAGTTTTCGCTTCTAATCGGAAACCAATAATCTTAAGAAAATGTAAGTCTTTTTGCAATTTCGACTATCAATTCGCTTATTATCATATTATTGTTTTCGTTAGACTTACTATTCATACAACAGCAATGTATAAGAAATAATATTATGATTGAACTTTAGAATATTATGTCTGCGATATTTTTAGATTTTTTAACCGCTTACTATAATTTCCTGAAGGAGTTGGTCTCCTCGATGTTTTTTTTTATTCATTTGGTATGACCTTCACGTCTACGAAAGGTCATAACAGTTTATATAATATCTTTTGTTTCTCAGTCGAATGTGTGTTCCAGTTATTGATCGTCATTACTCGTTCGTTGTCCTTGTTTACTTTGAGTGTGTTGTTCAAAACGCACCGTAATAGCTTGTTAACAGCCAAGATGTTTTATATGAATACTATTTTTAGAAAGTCTATTTTTAATTTAAAATAATGTATGTTCCTAATTATTTTTAAATATAAAAGATATTATTCATTTAATATAAAAATATTGATTATTGAAGTTTTATTTTATTTAATAATAATAATATATATAATTTACAAATAGTCTAACACGACACTTAATTTGAAAAACATGTTTAATTTTGTCATTGATTATTTATGTACATAAGATTGGTGATTACTAAGATTGGACATTACATATTACCTTGTCACAGTAATTTACACTACATATAATTAATATAAGTGGTGTGTGACAAGGGAATACATATTTCTGGGTGCAAATAATGATATGCAAAATACACAATGTCTCAAGATAAATATCTCCTAGAGACGTGTAAGAAATATGTTTCTTTCTACAAAACTTCAATTCCATAGTGAAGTATTGCTGGTAAAATGCAGCTTCTGGTTTATTTGCCTCTACCTGGACCACTTGATAGCGTGATCATGGAACAGCATCTTGAATACAATCATTTCATGGACTGTATTACACAGTATAATCAATGTTTGCAAATTACTTCTTTTGGAGCCAAACAAAATCCCAGTGTTCATATTTTCCCGAGTAGACTGTTTTTTGTAATATATATAAGCATTAGTGTTTCATTCAAATTTGCATTGTTGTCGTACAATCGTCGTTTCGCCTAATTGTATTAGGTTTTTTCTTTAATTTCATTATTAAAATTAATAATATTAAATGCTCTGTGTAGATGACAATTATTAACTCAGTTAGTAATTTTGTATCTCAACTTTTCAAATAATATTTTTGTTTTTTATCATATAGATTATTACTTTTTTACTTTTAAGGTAATGTTACTTTAAAGGTCTATCCCTTAGTTGTAGGATTTAATAAAGTTCACATTAAATTGTTTAGTATTATCCTTATTTATACTTTGATAAGATAAGAAGGGTTGTATTTTTTTTCTCTTACTTGCTACTGCTTCTCTTATGTGCAACTATATGTAGCATCTTTATTTGTAAATCATGCCAAAGATATTATCCTAGCAAATGGAAATACTAAACCTAATATAGAATTTCTTTAATTACTAGAATAATAATAATCACATTCATATTATGAATACGAAAGGTTGGTTATGTTGTGAATATTTGTCATTTCTTCACGTCTTATCACATCTATACAAATAAATAAAATTGAAGTATCTATTTGCGAGTTACCAAAACAACACTATTATCATAAATACGAAAGATTGTGTTTATTTCTTACTTCTTTATCACAGCTTAAATATGACATAATAGAGCATTTTATCCCATGTAACTGAATTTTTTAATATGATGCAGGCGAAACCTCGGTTGAGCCTCTGGTCATTAATATTTAATATTCTATATGGAATATAAGAAAATGTTACCTTGTGTCTATGGTGTTTGGTTTCCATGATGTGTAGAACTTTCGATTGATATTATTCAGTATCACGTTAAATAGTTCACTTTTGACATTAAACTCTTGCTTGCACCTCACCCTTGCTCGTCACCGCACAGTGAATAGAATATAGAAATATGGAAGTTTCAATTCTACCCTCCAATTTTTATAATTTCAATTGTCAGAAAGAATATTAATAAGAATGTGCAAAGCATTTGCGAATTAATTTATAGTTTTTTTTTATATTTAAATAATTTTTATATATAAAGTTTTATTATATAATAATTACACAACATCAAAAAGAAACTGCATAAGTTGCATCTTTCATTTTCGGCATTAATTTACATACTAATTTACCCATAGTAATAAATTATTACCGTAATAATGTCTGCAACAAAATTGTTTTTATTAAGACCAGTATATTGGACATATTTATAAATTACTTCATATCATCACTTTCATCACTGATCACTTTGCCTGTGATAATTATAGTGTAAATGAATATTGTTTTAATAATGCTTTCGGTTTCAGAAAAAAAAAGTCGAACATGAGTAAACTTTGCAGACAGGTCTCTATTGAGTCCCCTGGACCTACTCTTAAAGAATGTGTGTTCAGTTTTGACGTGCCCGTGCCAGACGTGCCCATGTACGGCGCAAGGATTCGAGTAGTTTACGCAGGTGCTTGCTATAGAGCCAATCGGACTCGTTCTGCATCAGTATGCAGCACGTCTTCGGTTTCGTCAATTGGGAGTTTAACTGGAGAGATGGAAGGCTTTGGAATACATACACCTACACCAGCCCATGTTGGACTACGTGACGGAGCCCTTTTTCCAGGGTACGAAGTAGCCGGTATAGTGGATGCCATTGGAAAAGCTGCAGAATGCACTGAAGGCATAACAGTAGGCACAAGAATTGTTTTGTACCCATATGAAGGTGTGCCACATGGATATGCTGATTATATCGTTGTGCCCGATTTCAAATGTTTGGTACCGGTACCAGATGAGTTACCGCTCAGTATCGCCGCAATGTTGCCGACAGGCGCTTTGCTCGCAACGAACACAGTGTGTACCGTCCGCGAATGTTTGAACAAAATCTTGGATGGACCGAACAAAAAGGACAAAGCGACAGTATTGATTGTAGGAACTGGCGGTCTAGCGCTTTGGGCATTGCGTATCGCTTCTCACTACTTTAAACAACTGCCATATCATAACCGCATTCGCATATCAGTTGCAACTTTGAAAGATGAAGGGATTGTCTTAGCCAAAGAAGACGAAGAGTGAGTATCGGCTTCAATAGCTGAAAGTGATCGGTATTTTTATTAATATTTTCGTTCTATTTCAATAATATTTGGTCTTATTTAGAAACCATTTCAAATGACGTGATGTTAAACTATCGGAAGACTGCATTCACTTATATTACTAAAAAAATCAATAGCTCAAAATTTCTTTTAAAACGATAACTTTAAAAGAAGTCTCTCTACTCAAAAATAGTTTAGAATATTATGTTAACGTGACAATATACACATAAGGAGTAACCGAATGACCTCTGAGGCACAAACATTTTTTTGTTTTCTTTTTTAATGTTCGTCGTGATCATAATCATTTTACCCTTGTCTTGTTAACATTTGTCTACATGTTGTAGAATAAAGGTGGTGCAGTGGTCTGAGGACCTTTACGAGAAACAGCTGATTGAGCGCACCGTGGACGCGTGCGGCGGGCTCGTCGACATTGTTCTTAACTTTGGGACTACCTCGCGCTCGCTGCATCGCTCGCTGCAGTGCCTTGCTCCGGTGAGACTTTTGGAAATTTATTCTATTTAATATTTTTTTGCTCGCTCTGTTTGAATTCGAATGGAAAGAAGAGTTAGTATAGCAGTAGAATATTTTTATACTAGTTTTTAAAATTATGTCTTATAATTTGTAATAAAATGTAAGTAAATTTTTATATAAGCTACCCCTTTCGGCTTCGCACAGCTAGATTCCGACATCTTACACAATCATATTTCAACCAGTTTGCACAAAACCTAAATGGATTACACAATTAAATATTTCTCATGAATCACTTCGTCCATTGGTGAAAACCGTATGAAAATCCTTCCGGTAGTTTCTGAGTTTATAGCGCTTAGACAGACAGACGCGGCGGGGACACTTTGTTTTATAATAAGAAAAAAATTTAAAAAATGCAACTTAGTTCTTTTCTTACAGTACTTTTATAAAGTATAGCGTTTTCCAATGGCAGAATGATTAATGTTAAATAAACCTTAGATTTATATATTAGTTATGCAATATTATTGACTAAATACAGTTCCTCATTTATATACTTTTACTTATAGTACAATGTTATTCCACCTAACTACTTCCAACTTTAATTCCACTTTCAATATTTCAATTACAACTCACACGACATTCGAGACGCCATTTTCTTAAGGAATCCGATATGAATATCATAGATTAATTTAGATCTCGACTAGAGATGGCATGTCAATTTAAGATCACAGTTATTTTTTGACTGCCTCGGTGGTCTAGTGGCTAGATATAAGGCCGCAGACTCGGTGGTCCTGGGTTCAATTCCCAGGTCGTATAATAAATAGTTATTGGGTTTTTCTGTCAGAAAATTGGTCCTGCGCCTAAACTCTTTCCGGTCGTGTCGGATTGCCGTCCCATCGGATTATGAGAGCTAAGGAAAAGAGAGTGCACCTGTGTGAGTGTTTACGCCCACACTTGTGCACTATAATATCTCCTGCGCAGTTGGCTAATCTCTTGAGATTGGCCGCCGTGACCGAAATCGGTCTGGAGGACCTTATTTTTTGTCCTTCCTTATGTACGTGTTTGTCGGTATTCGTTATGATATAATATTTTCTTCAGGGCGGGATGGCGCTCGTAACAGAAGAGGTTGGCGAGAAGCTATTGCCCAAGTTTGCAAAGAAAGCCGAAGATATGAACGTAAACATCGTGATCGTTCCAAATGGAAGTATTGAACAACTTCAGGAGTTGGTACGATTGGTTGCAAAAGGGGAGGTGCGTAAACTATTTTATTAATTAATATAATAATAATTAAATAGTATGTGTGATTTTAAATTAATCAACTCCGAGATACTCCAGAAGAATTACGAGTAAGTGAACTAAATACGCAGCGTGGGCAGGTGGACCGACGACATCATAAAACTCGCGGGAAGCCGTTGGATGCGGGCAGCGCAAGACCGGTCAAAATGGAAATCCTTGGGGGAGGCCTTTGTCCAGCAGTGGACCTCTTTTGGCTGACATGATGATGATGATGATGATGAACTAAATAAAAGCTTGTTAAAACAATATGTCATTTAAATTATTATCTGGAAATCATTCTTACTTGCATGGTTCTTTTTAAATTATTTAATTAACTTCTGTTTCTATGTCTAATTACGAATTAATCTGTATTCTGTATCATATCGGTTTATGATAAAACATTGATTAGTTTTTAAACATCATGTAATTAAATGTGTTTTTTTTTATCAAGTAACTGAAACAAAGTCCAACATTGTAATTATAAGTCAAGTGGAAAAATATTTAGATTGCAGCACTGAGTCAAAATATTGTGTAATAATTTTGAGTTTGAAAAATATTAATTTTCATACTTATGTTAATTTGTAAGGATATAGTTTGACTGGCAGACACAGACAGTGATACGATACGGTGTTTATTTATAGATTATAAATATGATAAGTTACTGCTTCATGTATGCTGTGTCATGTCATTGAAAGTTTTATCATTTCAAATAAACCATTTTAAATATAATGTTTTTTTTATGTTTCTCAGATCGAGCCCCCGCCGCACTCGGTGTACCCGGCAGAGGAAGCCCAAGAAGTGGTGAGGAAACTTTGCAATTCCGAAATAAAAGGTCGTGCCATACTCAAATTTCACAACGTTGATTGAACTATTTTAATCCGATGCTCTTGACCAAAGTTTATATTTAGTTATATTTAAGATTATTTGAACTATTATGTTAGTGGATTGAAAGTACACAGAGTATACGATAATGTTTTAATCGTAGATAGTGTGTCAATCCGAAGATATAACTTTTTTTTTAAATTATATTATTTTTACATGAATAATATTCGATCAAGGTTTTATATAATTTTTAACATAATTTTGTATAATTGTTTTAACATATCAAAAGAGGATTTATTTAAATTTTATGTTTAGATTTAAAAGACAATGTTAAAATGACATGAAATGAAATGTAAGTCATTAACCAATACAAACATATTAAAGGATATAATGATTGTTTGTAGTTCTTATTGATCATGTCTGTCCCGTCACTAAATGTGTGAGAAATTTAATTTGTATGTTTACGGCCTTATTTATAAACGTTGCTTAGTTACTGTTTAGCTAAACACTGATTTGTCGCCTTCTGTCATTATTGATTTTACATACGAAAGAAGAAGACGAAATATTGTTTAACTAATCACCAGTTAAATAAAGTTTATGAATAAGGCGGTTAGAGTATAGTTACAACTCAATTATCGATGTCACGAACTGTGTTTATGAATAAATATTGTTTGTAGATTAATAGTATAGATGTAAGGTATATATCAGTGGCGGATTTAGACAGTTTCAAGGTATAGGCTGTAAAGGTTTTGCCGCCATTTTTTCACGCTGACGAAAAAAAAAGGGTCAGCGACTGCGACTTTTTTTTTTAAATATAGTAGAAATGTAGCTGCAGGGCGTCCACCTGAAGTCTGGGACTCTGCTTTTGAATATGGAAGTTTGGTCCCCAAATTTGCCGCCCCACAAAAACTGCCGCCCTAGCCTGAAACCTACTCAGCCTGCTGGCAAATCCGCCACTGGTATATGACATTTGTAAATTAACTTTTCATGTCTTATAAAAACATGGAAAGTGACATTACATTACAACACAAATGATTATAATATGTATGGGCTTATAATTTTTTTTAACATATATTTTTATAAAAACTAAAATTCTAATTGTTTGTTTACCGTCCATCAAGAACGCACATAGGAAAATGAAAAGATTGCTACAATATCATTATTAACATATATTTTAGAACTAGTTTGAGCTTTAAAATACACAAAACTTGGTATAAAATAATATATTTTATCTATATTTTCAAATAATTTCTGTAGAAATTTCACTTTTTATTGCTTAGCTTTTGTTTTATATTAAAATTTGAAACATATTGAAGAGTAATTTTGTATGTTTGCTTTTTATATGTGTAACATACAAGATGTGAAAAGTCAGACAGAACTATTAAGTATTTTTAGATATTTATATTTTATCAAATGTTATTGCCACGGTGTATACATTATTAATTTAAAGAAAAAATCTTTACTTCAGTATTTTTGATTAATATTTCAATACCACGAAAAAATTGTGTAGACTTTTATTAAGTAAATATCTTAAATACAATATTTTTAGATAATGTGTTAAATATAAATATTTCTGTGATGTCAAGCAAAAATCTCGCAAATGTTTCAATAAATAGATTTATAATATTTTTGATTCCATATATGATAACAAATAAAAATGAGTGATATTGAAATTAAATTTAAAGTCACAAATAAATTGTACTGTTAATTGAAAAAAAATCATTTATTTAATTATATTTTCTAGTCAGCATTGTGTTTATACTATACATAGAGGAAGATTTTTTTTTTGATTTTTATTGTTTTAGAAGTACAGTCGTTTTAATTATACATCACTTTAGATATAAGACTACAACATATTACTCCTAGAATTAAGAGTTTAAACTAACTGTGAGTTTTAAATATAATTTAAAATAAATTAACCTTCATACAAACCTTAATCAGTGTTTTATTCGTTTGTAATTTGAAGCCCCAAAGCAATTCGAAATTCGAATTGTTTTTTTTTTAAGAATACACTCAGTTGGACAAAGATTTTTTTGTAGGTGGATCATATTTAGAAAATGATGCGTCAGTCAGAAAAACAGTTGTTCTAGCGCCTAATATTGATACTTTTAGTCGAATTCCGGTCCTACTCCAACGTAGACAGGAAATGAATATATACCAAATGGTTGTGCAATATGTTAGAGATGTAAGTTCAACGAGTTGACAGTAAACATAAAGCTATATGCCGACAGATGATGTACTTAAGTGACATAGTTTGCTAATTTGTATGCTTATATACTTTAAGTATTCTACTTCTACAAGCTTACCAACTACTTAAATCTTCAAGAGTTATAATAAAATGGACGTATATTTAAATGTAAACACATATTTTTATTCAGGTTTCTTTACAATATTTACATGTAATCTTCATAAATTTATTTTCTATTAAGCCGCTTATTTTAAAACTAAGTTGGCATACTTTTCTTAATTTTTAACTTTATATTTTCAATGCGTTTTAATTTTACTGTTTTGGCAATTTTCTTGGTCTTTCTCTTATTTTAATTTACTGCTCGACTTCAGAATCCGTTGTTGTGGTTAACCGTTCTTAAATCTTTGAACAGGTACAGAGATTTAAAATTCCCCAGATTTCTATCTACAGCAAGGGATTTCGTGCTTTTTTCAAAATATTTCGTACCCCATATGTCAATCACTGAACGTATCTCCTCGTTTGTCTCCGCATGTAACACTATTAGGACGGAAGATGTACCAATACCGCCTTTTTTGATAGCTGCACTCGCTCCACAAGATTTTATAGCTACGTTATCAACGTGTATATATTTTATGATATAACCAGGAAAGTCATTTTCATAAACATATACTTGACCTTCGTTTATTGTAACTGGGCGATTTTCAACGACGGCTGAGTCCATATGTTTCAAATGATTCTGCCACTGGCCCATTTCAAGAGGCTTTTTTGTTTTTTCACAAAAGAGTCTCGTTTCGGCATAGTTTAACAGAAGTAGCAACGTAATTAGCTCCATCTGCTTAATGCTCAAAAGTTGACTAAATAATATTCAATAGCACCACCTGATACCTATTGTTTTAGAACAATGAACAACATCTGATAAGGGTTTGGAGGCAGATAGTTTTTGTGTTAAAAATAAATCATTATGTACATGTGTACCTAACATAATGATTTCAGTTTTTGCAAACGAGGTAAGTTTATTCAGTGCGATTATTGATTTATTAGAGCAATCAAATTTGTAGCAGGTAACCATTTTTCTTTTCATTTTCCTACGAAAATTGTTATCCTAGTAAAAATGTTCATGCTCTGTTTTTTTATATAATTATTACCCTTTTAAATTTGATTTTGTAGTAGTTCTCTGTTGGGTTTTATTTGTACAAAGGTACAACATTGCGCAGTGGCAGACTGGGGACGGATACCTTAGCTTTTAGCTATAATTTAGAGCCTTTAAATTTACAACCACAGGCGCTAGATGTCGCCTTTTTTCAATTGTCACCGGCGCCATTTTAGGAAGTTAGGAAATGAGAACAGCTCTTCGAATAGCACGAAATTACGATGTCCAAATATTAGTACAGGATTATATAATATTATATTATATTTAATGATTCAATTTAATTTATTTATAATCTTTAGCTAAAAATAAAACAAAACTTAAAGAATATATTTTAAACAATGAATGAACATACTAATATAATCAACAAATAGTGTCAAAAAAATTAATTTCCTCATTTAGTTTGAATAATTTTCAAAAAACATTGAGAACAATGTTATTTACATTAATGCCAATAAAGCGCTATCGAGATGACCGTCAATGTGTGTGTGTCATCTTCAGTGTGAAATGTTAATTTAATTGTTGTCATAATAATTGTTATTCGAATCAATAATAATTTGGAATAAGTATAGGTTTTATAAATAAATAAACGCTCTAATTTAACGGCACATTTATTCAAGAAATTATAGTTGGTCCCTAAACAATAATAATATAGTTTTCACAAAATAACATTCCAATATTTTTTTTATATTGGACCAAAGATTACTTCACCTAATGATTTGAAACAAATAAAATAGCAAGCAGTTCGATTTACAGATTTTACTTTATTGAGATGAGATTCAAGACAAAAGAAAACACAAATTGTAATTTATTACAAGGGTCTTTGGTGTACTCTCGCTTGAAGTCAGAAACCACCCATGTATTCATGAAATAAACATAGAAAACCTTTGATAATAATATATTTTACACATAATATCACTCTAATATCAACTGTTTAATAAAACTTATTAATTCTAAACAAATTCATACAAAAGAAAGTTAATAAGTCGAAATTGATTAATAAAAAAAAATTAACTCCAAAACAGAGTTCCGTAAGATTTAAGTCCAAATTTATTGAGTAAATTCGAGAACCATTAAATGGTTAATTATACTATAATTATAAAATAACATTAGTATTCGCGTATAGTCAACGATACGAGTTAAGATTATGATATATCTTTATAACACTTAAGTTTCATATTATTAAGTCAATGTGCGTTGTATACAATTTCTCTCTTATTTTATTTTATTATACGAATTTTACGATTTCACAGTTTTAGATACGTAAGTACATTTATATTTTATTCTAATTAACTTTAAATCGATATCAAAATAAAGGCACGATTGTAATCAACACGATAGATTCAGTAACATCAATAAACGATTCGTTGGCTCGTTACGGATCAGATGAGATCGAATAGATAAATGTATGGAATTGATAGATGCAAGTGTTTCAATAAAATTACATAAACGTTTACATATTAAGCAATAATAACTACTATACGCAAGCACAACGAATCGTTATTTGATTAAACCGTACAGATGTCAGGCAGACATTCTTGATTTGTGTACAATGTAATTATAATTCACACGTAAAATGTGATATTACAACAATAGCTGATAAATTTCATTATTCGATCAAAACATATAATATTTAAAAAGTTTTATATCTAATCTATCTTACATAAAAAAAAAACTTAAATTAGTTGCTCTTATTAGTATTTATATAATATATATATATATAATTAGTATTTATATAATATATATATTACTTAATGAGGACGGAGTTTCAGTTTGTCTTACGGAACTCAAAGGTTTATAAGCTGCATTTGTTTTTATTAACATACATACATATTCGCGTAAAGTAAATATATCTACTATGGTCAGATTGCTACGAAACTTAAGTAACACAATTATCTTGGAGCGTACGAAGAAACGCTTATACGTACTTTAGATGGTACGTTGGTCCGACTTCAAAGATATACTGCTTACCCGATATCTCGTGAAGGTTAGTAGGGACGACAGTCGTTATTTTACCATAGAAAACACCAAGTACAAATTTATATGTTTTTTATAAGGCACAATCGTTTAAATAGTTGAAAATTTAATTTTATCAATAACCTCAGACTTTTGGATAATATACATAAGAGTAATCGATTCATGACATCGTATAATGTATATATAAGAAGTAAATTAATACAAACCACGTTTTACAAATAACAGTATCTTTGTCAAATAAAATTGCGTTGTCAATATATGTTATTAATTATGCAATTCGTAAAACGTAATGTGTCCGAAGCAATCTGTGTCGATTTTATGTGGCCGGAGGTGAACCGGCTAGCGCCGAGCGGATGCGGCCGCTCTACATGTGTATGGTGGCGGCGGTGTAGCGAGCCTCGCCGCGTCGCCAGCTCCATTGCGACGGCCGATACTGAAATAACAATACATTATACGCTAGAATAGTTTCATTAGTGCCCGCACCATATAAAACAAAAGCTTATAAGAAATAAACCCACCACTGAAATCGAATAGGAAGTATAAGAAAAAAAAAAATTATATATTGAAACTTAAATCCATGATGACGCACCCCACTCTTTTTCCCAATCACGTCAACAGTGCAAATGGTATGTAAGCTGTAACAGTGGGACGGGCCTTCGTGGATTGAACAAAGAAGTGAGCGGTATACTCATTGGAAATCATACCTTGATAAGGATTTGTCCGCTACGCGTGTGTGGGTTTTTGAACGCATACAGAACCCATGCGGTGAAGCTGCACACGAGCGTGATGGCCACAAACGCAGCGACCACGCCGCCAACGGGCGATGACACATATGTCGTTTCCGCTGATGACGTGTCAGTGGGCAGTTTTAGTGTTGACTTCAACGGCTCCTCAGAATCACCTGCAGAAATCACAAATACAAGTTAAGGTTTTCATTCATCAAAACATCTATGTTATCTCTAGAGCATAATAATATATTTTCACTGCCATAGTGGTGTATGAGAATATGTTGAAGTAATGCACTACATTGGACCGTCGGCATTCTGATACACTTTTGCATAATAAAATTTGTCAATCACCCTGGGCCCTATTCTTCTTATAATCCAGTACTTTAAAAAAAACTAGACTAGATCCAATGCCGCGAGTCAACGAGACAAACTCCTAAATAGCTGCCTTTGTCGAGTCTATGGTGATTAAAGAACCGTTACCTTATATCAATTTACTTTTAAAATCAAAGAAATTGACACAAACGACTCTAAGAATTTAACTGTAACGAATATCAAGAAAATAATCCATTAAATAAGATATGACGCCTACACGTGTCTCGACTTCCCTCGTTATGTTCTTGTCATTAAAATCGCTTCACCCACTCTCAACTGAAATGATATAAACTACTTGCTTTGTCGGTATGTATCAAGACATGAACGCAGGTGGTCCGTAGGACGATCAAGAGAATTGCATTGTACGGAATGTTCAAATTCATAGGCAAGATGGAATAACATAACAATTATCTGATGATGATGGTGATGTTAGAAGTCGAAGAGTGGTAAATTAGCGTGGTATGGGTGTGTGATGAAGAGAGATGAAAAGCATGTTACTACTTCTAGTAATGGGTGATGAGTATGAATGTTGATGAATATTTGGGACGGGGGAGGCCGAAGAAAGTGTGGATGGATTGCCTAAGAAGGGATAATAAGGTCCTCCAGATCGATTTCGGCCACGGCGGCCAATCTCAAGAGAGATTAGCCAACTGCGCATGAGATATTGTCGTGCACAAGTGTGTGCGCAAACACAGGTGCACTTTCTTTTCCTTAGCTCTCATAATCCGATGGGACGGTAATCCGACACGACCGGAAAGAGTTCAGCCGCAGGACCAACGGCTTAACGTGCTTTCCGAGGCACGGGAGTGTACACACTTCCAACTTCCAGACTCCAGGCTGCTACTGAGAATTTTCTGACAGAGAAACCCAATAACTATTTATTGGCCCGACCTGGGAATTGAACCCAGGACCACCGGGTCAGCGGCCTTATATTTAGCCACTAGACCAACGAGGCAGTCAGGAAAAGAAAAGAAAGAGAAAGGATAATATGTATGAAAGGGATAAGTAATGAGATGAAAGTGTGACAGAAAGAAATGGAAGGAAAATACATACCAACCCCACGTGGTGGGATAAGGGCAGGAAGAAGAAGAAGATGGTGATGTTAGAAGGTAGGAAAGTCTCGTTTATGTAAAGTGAAAATGAACATTGGAATACCTCGTAAATATATGTTTGTATACATGTGCTTACCGTTGTTGACGACGTCGGTTTCGTGTGCGGGTCGCGTGTCCGTCGTGTACGCGGTGTTGTCGCCGGCCGGCTGGTCCACGTGCGTGTTCCCCGGACACGATGCCTCCTTCGATATAGTGAACTTGTCGCAGTCTGATCAAAAAACATTATCGTTACTAAATATAATAGGTATTGTGTGTATAGGTATGTTACAATATACATAAACTTAAAGCACAATATGCAGCGCGTTTTGGATAAGGTTTTATTATATAATAATATTGTATAAGTCCCTGCACTTCCCAGTTTCACTCGCTTCAAATTATAATTGACGTCACAAACGTGAAATTCATTTTCTTGTAATTAATGTAAAAGTAAAGCTTAGTGCCATGTCTCAGAATATATAACCGATAAAATATAATGCAGAAATTAATGACAGTTATGATATTTACTCAAATATGTATAGAGACAATAAAAAAACATAAACGACTTTATTTCTAGTCGGTTTTGTCCATAAAATAGATATTCCGAACTGGCGGTAAGTTAATTTTAACAAAAACGTGCCGATTAATTGATTTATAATATTATGTTCATGGTGTCGAACATAATTACTGCTTTCTTATTCTAAAACATCATTTTTAATAAACGAAATCCCTATTTGTTGGATGTAATTGAAACTATTATCATGAAAAATCAAGGATTATTTTAGTAAGTAGACAAGCCTTTCATACTATGACTTTGAACCTATACCTTTATAATTTTAAATACTCACACGCTGTATAAATAACCATGAGGTTCGAAGAGGTGTATTTAGAAATAAATCTGTATGAATGTCTATACTTACTTCTGAGGAGCCAGTCCTGTTTGTTTCGATCGGTGCCACTTGAACATTTCTTAATATATTCACACCACAAGCACTGCAACAAATATTTAACATTTAAAAGGCGAATCGGATCGTGTGTACGATACTAGCTCCAGTAATACATATAAATCTAATGGTTAACGCTCAGTCGGCGTGATTTTTTCCGGCATATATTTTTTATTGTCATATTTCAGCCATTTTTTTAAAACGTGAATCACTCCGGCCTTTCGTGAAAACCGTATGAAAATCTGTTCGGTAGTTATCGAGTCTATCGCGTTCAGACAGACAGACAGACACGGCGGGGAACTTTTTTTATAATATGTAGTGATTACGAGAATACAGACGTCTCTCGAATATTTCGAAGTGTCCTCTAGTTAAAATAAAATTACATATAAAACAATGATTTATTGCTTTAGATACGAACAATATATTATATATTTCCAATAAATGCGAATATTTCTTACTATAACTTATATTGTCCATTTTCATACAAAATTCAGATCTAGTCACACTATCCGACACCTCCAGTTTGGAATTCTTTAAATTCAAGACATTAAATAACCGTCCGGCGATTACACATTAAAGTACTTACATTGAATCCGGTGTCGTGGTTGACGCAGGTCTGGCATGAGTCATACTGCAGGCAAGTGGGCAGCGCGACCAGCTTCAATATAGTCATGTTGGATATTTCGTAGTTCTTGAACGACACGCGATGGTACTCGTAGATTGTTTTACGTCTCACATCTGTTGATAATTCATTCATTTTAGGATATCATTCATCACAGCGGAGCTCGTTCGTGAATTTTTTACGATCGACTTAGTGTGTGACGTTATTTTAGTCCGTAGCGCGTAGTGTAGTCGCTTATCACATTCTTGACATTTCACGATCGTGATCTGCGGTGATTTGAGAGTTAGGAATACGACTTGAATACGTCATAAGTCTGATCGTGTCGGATTGACTTCCAATAAAAGCAGGAGAGCGAGTGAATAGAGAATGCACTCGTGTTAATATTATCTTTTCAATATTTAATGAATATAATATCATACGAATCTCAAACGTTGTGTATGCATGTAAATGTATGAAAATGTAATGTTTTGTTTGTAAATAAATGAATGTAATATTAATTTACAATGAGTACGTACAGAATAATATTTTGTCGTTGAGATAGGCGTCGCTGATGCCGACTTTGACGGGGTGCTCGGTGTCGTTGATGGCTTGCACCGGTATGGGGATGTCCTTGTAAGCGAATATGATGTCGCCGTTCTCGTAGAGGCTCACGGCGAACGTGAACTTCTTACTGGGGTCCTCTTGAAGTGTCACGTTCTCCCAGAACACGGTGAATTTATGTCCTGATTAAGTTAATTCATATTTTAAATCACACCCATTGATGATATTTCTTGATGATGATACTTTCTGTAGTATAAGATGAAAGGACGACCATGACGAAACGAAAACCATGTGAAGTTAATGTTATTACTATTGTAAAATTAAGCCTTGTAAACTAACTGGAGTCCCACTACTCGACAAAGGCCTCCTCAGCGTCACATGTCCCTTGGTGCATTATTTACACACATATCAATTACGTGATAGCTCGGTGGTGCATGTCCGGATTTGACTACAGTCTTAATATAAAGTGTCGAATCCGACACTGATTGGGACATATTGACTTATTTTTGTATAACATATCCATTATAATTTGATGTACTTTTTACAATTTCTGAATAGATATAATATAATTATTTTATGTCGTAACATTAAAAGGTTAACTTATTTGTATCAGCAAACAATACGTAGCGCGAATCGACAATAAGATAACAATAGCACGCAAAGATCCTCACAATCACGATAAAGTGGAGTCACTTGCGTGTTGATTGATAGTATCAGATGCATTTTATTTAAGAGACCTCTTTAACTATTGAGGGCAATCGAAGCGATTCGAACTAATACATTTGTTACATACGCGACCAATTCAAGATCATTTACTCTATATAGACGACATGCAACATTAAGTATATATATATACACGGATCTATTGTATAATTTGTGTTTTACGTTGGCCCGCGACGTCTCAGCCAGCTGACACCCGGCGCGGCTGTACACATAATCCATTTACAGAAGATTAAGGACAAATAAACTAAACACTTTGATATTGAATCGATGCGATATAATTGGTCGAGATCGTGAATAAAATCTATGGTCTTCATTATGGATTCGTGAACGAAATTGAGTTTTTAATATCAGCAAAGTTACCGTCGAAACTTTTATATAATATGTAGTTAATTGGAATATTATAAATAATTATATATGAATAAATATCTGTTTGTTGTGCATAACATAGCAGAACTTTTCGAGCATAAATTTGAAACATTGAAGCTCGTCAATACATTTTCAAACGAAAAAAAAGATATTCGGTAAACAAACAAATAAAAGTGCATTGAACCGTTTTGTCTTTGCCTATTTCTATACAGTAAATTTATACTTTTTAAATTATATAAGTGTGATATGGAAAATCACAATTACCTTTTGTTATTTGTAATACAACACAAATAATTCATACGTAACATTGTGAGACATTGATCTCAATGTCAACTAGATTCTTTGAAGGCCAAATGAGTGTTAGTATCGTTCGAATTGTTCTCGAAGTAACATTATTATATTTCTACAACAAACACGGTTCTATCTAATTAATTACGGTTAATCTAGCACCATTTGTATACAAGATACATAACTATTATCTGAAACTAGAGGGAATAGCTATTCTTTCTTAAAATAAAAGGCAAGATTTTACTACATACTAGGAATGAACTAATATAAAGCACACGGTGACTGTATACGAGCAACGGCGACCAAAGACAACTCACCATCGTCGCTCAGCTTGACAACGCTGTCGTTGGTCAGCTTGGTGTCGAAGTTGGCCATGAGTGGAGCGATGTACTGAGTGGCGGCCAGCCAGTTGTGAACGTGGTCGCCGGTGTAGATGAACCCGCCAGTCGCCACCGTGATACTTCTCACTGGATGCCCGTAGAATGGGAAGTCGAAAGAAAGTTTCAAAGTCTGAAAAATTATTACGTTATTAGTACCTGACACCCGTAAATTAGGACTAACCAACATTTATTGCGTCACGTATCTATTTCGTTATGGTAATATAAACATTATCTAGAGCGAGGCGCGCCCAACTGGTTGGAAAGTTCTGCCTTAGATAATATATTGATCATTTTATACTTCTGATAATAAAGAGCTCGACGATCAATCGTCGCTAAGCGATCCCCGAAGCCTGATGACACTTTCAATGAAATAAATATCTTTAACGGACGTCGGAACTACTTAAGCTGAAATAATCCCTTCTATATGTAACTTACTGGCTCACTCGCCCTCTATATCGAACATCATACAAGGACTGCTATTTATGAGCCAAATATACACATACAGTGGTGGTCATATAATTAGAAACACTTCTTATGAATAAAGAATGTATAACTTCAACGCACAAATGTTCGTAAAAAATATACACATTTAATAATTAATAATCATGCAATAATATAGCCACTCAAATGAAAAACTCATTAAATGCATAAAATATAAAACATATTTTACTTTTAATTACAAAATGAGTCTTACACATGTAGGAGTTTATTTTCTGTTACTGGCCGCTTGGACGCTTAATTAGAAACATTTTAAAAAAGCATTTATAGTTCGTTCTTTGTTTGAAATTGGAGAATAACATTTCTTTCTTGGCTTTTTCTATTATTTTGGCGGCAATTCAAAATTTAATCTGAATTTTATTTTGTTCAAAATGGGCAAAAATAAATGTTGTGACGCGTCAACTAGGCAAATAATTGTTAATTTACATATAGATCATAAGTGGGCGTACAGAAGAATAGCTGAGCATTTAAATTGTTCTGTTAAGAAAGTTTTTAATGCAATTGATTATTATAAAACATATGGAACTGTTGAAAATGTTCTTAGAAAGCCTCGGCCAAGAAAATCCTCTCCCATAGAAGATACGCTAATCGTTCGTGTTGCTAAAAAAGACCCAAGTAAAGGCTCCAACCAGACTAAAAATAAAGGTTTTTCGCCTGATGACCCGAGAAACATCTCGTCAACACTGATACGCCGAAGATTAGTGGAAGCTAAATTGTTTGGAAGAATCTTTCGAAAGGTATCGCTTCTTACCAAGCAACACCGAGCGATTATTATTCGCTAAAAATATGTTAATTGGACGGTACGAGAATGGAAAAAGTGTTATTTTCAGATGAAACAAAAATAAATATGGTGAATTCCGATGTAAAGCGCTATGTTAGACGCCCTGTAAACAATGATTTTAATTATAAATACACAAGGAGTATAGTCAAGCACGGTGGCGGTCACATTTAAGTTTGGGGGTGTTTTTCCGGATGTGGAGTTGAACCCGTTCGGAAGATTGAAAGTACAATGGATCAATGTCAATACAAAAATATCTTAGAGCACACAATGATTCCCTACTCGAACGATCATTTGCCTGTAACCTGGATCTTTCAGCATGACAATGACCCAATAGCCACATAAACACATAGCCAATAGCGTCAAATGTTTTCTTAGCGAACAGTGTATATCCATTTTAGACTGGCCAGCAAATAGTCCGGATTTAAACCCGATAGAAAATCTCTGGTATATTGTTAAAAAGAAAGTCTCAAACAAACGTAAAACCAGTCAAAACGAACTATATGAAGCATTTGTTGAAGCATGGAATTCAATTCCCCTAGAAAAATGTATGAAATTGCACATGTATGAAAAACACTAAACATTAATTATAACTATTGGTAGGCTGTGGATAGTAGCTATTTCGTAAATAACAATACTAATTACTAATACTTAAAGAAATATTGTTTTTATACTTTTTTGTTGTTGTTTCTAATTAGTTGACCATTATTGTTCATACCTTACAATTGATTAAAATGTTTGTCCGTAATGTAAAATTGAAACTGCACTTGTATAATGGGATTTATATTGTTTTTCTAATCAATGATAAATCGTTGAACATATTGTTGTCCAAATTTTACGATTGCGGTGAAGTATCTTACATAATGTCAAGGACCGTTGGTAGTGTTTCTAATTATACGACCACCACTGTATAAGACTTTACTACACACAATAATTTAACTTTGACACATAACACCAGCTGTAGATGAGTGAACAGTTTGAACACAATAAAAATAATTCCATAATTAGTCTAGATTATAAAGAATAACAAACACGGCACACGTGATTGTAAAATATTATAACCAGAGATAATGATGATGGCTGAGATACGAGTTATTATTCAAAACTCGTTCAGGCTGAGCCTTGAAGGTTGATCAATGATTTAGTATGAGTGTACAAAATCATTCGCGTGTGCCGGCCGGCTGACACCGACGCTCCTCGGGAATGATGCTATTGCATTAACTAATGGGACCGGTTGATACGTTTATGTGTTCGATTTTTGAATTAATTTACCGAACAAATCCTTAATTGGTTTTTACGAGAGCAAAATAATAGCGTTATTCTACATTGCGGGATCACAAAGGTTCACGAGTATATAAAATATGAACAGAGTAGTCACTTACAGTAGCGCGCCGATGAGAATCGCTGAGGAGCTCGTGTACGTTAGGTTTGTGTTGGGTTATATTCGCCCAGTATTCGTGGAAATATTCCACACTACCAATGAACGAACTGTTATAGAAACTGTGGTTATCCTGCAAAACAAAGTATTTTTGAGATGTGCATTTTATGCAACTAAATAATCGGAATCGAATCGGATAACAATGTAAACATAGAATACTCACGTAACTTAGTTGAGTGAGATTCTTTTCGGCCTTAATAGTTTCCGGTGTTTCTTTGAAAACGTCATTAATATCTGAAATCAAATAAGTAAAATGTATGTTAAGATATATTTTAATTACGTGAATTATTTTTTTAATAAAACATTAAATAACTAAATGGTCGTTTGATTTTTTTAAGATTACAACGCGAAACGAAACGGTCGGAACGATATGTATTATTACGTAATAGTTTACTAAATAAACAGAAGACGTCGGACGGAAGTTTTACATTTATAACAAAGTCTCAGACATAGTTTGCTTGTAAATTTTTGGGTAACAGCTATGACAGTGAGGCGCAGTGACAATGGTGTTTCTTGTTTCGAGTTGTTTTTCAACATCTTTAAACATAACGTTCCATTTTTGGCGTTCACGCAGCATTTTTTATAATTAATAACGTTTAAATATCAATGATGCTTTTTATTCTATTTATTTTTAAATTAATTTAATCCAATAATCCATGAAGATACAAAAATATATATATATAACATAAGTTTATATTAAAAACAAAAACGAGTAGTATATATATTTACTTAGTTCATTTGATCGTCGATTTTCGCAAATATGCGTCGTGACCAAATGTAAAAACGTACACATAATTATAAACGGATTATTTATTTGCTTTGCTGATAATATAACATTGAATCATGGAAAAGTGAGTTAAATTGTGAACTAATACTGTTATTTCTTAAATGAAGCGTAATCGTGATAATATTACGCATAATATACGCATTTTTGTTTCGTATAAAATACGCCTTTATTGACAGTTTCAATATAGTAGATGTATACCCGTGTATAGCAATACGAACGTCGATAAAATTAATTAATAATTTTCTAAAATTTCATCCTTTCTCTGAATGCACTTGAGCACGAGTACCGAGTCTACTATCTATAATACTATATTACAATTTAATAAATATAATTCATTTGATACTTAAGTTAATTGTTAAATATTTTGTTTTTTTACACAGATATTTTTATTAATTTATTTTTTCGCCACGATCTTTTGCGTCCGAAACTTTTTGAGTTCCCTTTTTTTATTACTTTAATTTTTTTAATTTAATAGCTCCGTTATAGTCATTTCAATTTATTTGTGAAACGTGTTAACCGCCAACATTGCACTAAATAAGGTTAATTTTTACAACCCGACGTTTGGTCAGCTACACAAACCTCGCGGTCACCGCGTTGAAGAATTATATGTTTAATATGTTAGCGGTAGTTAAGTCTATCTATCTTTTAAATACAAATAGGAAGACAGACTGGCAACTGGGCTACGTAGTAGCAGGTGATCTAACCGACTCACTTCGGATTTGCTATTAAGGGATGATAAATATTTCTTACGGTGCCAATGTCTATGGGCGGTGGTGACCACTTACTATCAGGCTTACTTAGTGGTAGAGCTTTGTGCAAGCTCGTCTGAGTAGGTACCACCCTCTCATCAGATATTCTACCGCAAAACAGCAGTACTTGGTATTGTTGTGTTCTGGTTTGAAGGGTGAGTGAGCCAGTGTAATTACAGGCACAAGGGACATAATATCTTAGTTCCCAATGTTGGTGGTGTATTGGCGATGTAAGCGTATTGGATGTATTGGCGATGGCGATGTAAGCGATTAACATCGTTTACAATGCCCATGTCTATGGGCGTTGGTGACCACTTACCATCAAGTGGCACATATGCTCGTCCGCTTACCTATGCTATAAAAAGGCTCATTGGGCCGTCCATTCTATAATATGACACTAAAATGTAAAGCCTAACATAGCTTCATCCATCCATTTAAAATATAGAAATGAGTTAAAAAACTTATTTAACAATCAAGTGTAGCAAACCGCATTAAAAAGACATGGCATTGTTCTGGCTTGAAGTGTTTTATTGTTCTCTAAAGTACTTATGTCATCTATTTTGTGTGTAAATCTATTTGTCTGAAATACTTCGTTTATCTAACCTTCATTGAACTAAGGAATTCGTAAAAGATAATTTTGTTCTTAGAGTCACATTCCTTCGAGTGTAATTAGAGACACAAATTCATAGATTCAACTCTAGCTTAGTAATGTCCAACGTGGCCGTTTATCATCACAATGGTTTATAGCTTTTATTTTATAGCGTTATGGTTGAAGAATATCGTATATACTATTTGTACATAATATAATCTATAATGATACTAGCGGTACACCGGCGGCTTTGCCCGCGACGTAATCAAAAATAATAAAAAGGTCAAAATATGTTAATTATGTTACAATTTAGGTGTGATAAGGCTTGAAGACGTAACATATAATCCAAACTCACACGACCTTTCGTATTTATGATATAACTGTTGTTTTGTTTTTGGTAACTCGCAAATAGCCATTTGATACACTCAACTAATTTTGATGAAAATAAAGAGTAAGCTGAACTTTGAAATACGTCGTATAATAAATGTGTTATTTCAATTTGTCAATTTTAGCCATTTCAAAGATTAACCCAGATAAAATGACAGACAAAAATAAAAAATAAAATATTATTTGGTTTTTGGTATCTCGCAAATAGTATTAACATATAACCATATTAACTTCAAAAGTATCAGTTATTTTGAAACACAGATAGACACTTCGATTTTATTTATTTGTATTGATTCTAAAATATTCAGATCAAACAAAACTCACTGAAAACATTATTTCGTAAATTTTATTTATAATTAAATACTTGTAATAAATAACGTATTTATTTTAGAACAAATTTGATTACCATGAAACGGTTATACTGAGTCAACCTTAAAAGATAGACATATGCTATCGCGGACTTTTTTTAGACCTTTTTAAAAGGAACAATTCCGTCATTTATGTAATTTTAACCGTTTACGCAGAGCACGCTGAAGCTCTCAAAAGAGATAAATAAATTTTCAAGATTTTGCGACATTTTTCACAAAAAAACAAATACAATTCGAACCAGTAGTTTTCGAGTTTAGCCGGATCAAACAAGCAAACTCTTTAGCTTTATATATTAGTATAGATATATAAAATATAAATATACAATAATTTAATACAATCTATTTAATATAATATAGATTATAAATTCGAAAGTAACTGTCTGTTACCCTTTCAAGATTAAATAAACCACTAACCCGATTTTGCTAAAATTTGATATGAAGCAAGTTTGAACCCCAAAGCACGGTCAAGCTAGGTAAAGGCTAGTTTTTTATACTGAATACCCGCTCCACTATCACGCGGATGAAGCTGCGAGTGAATATTAGTATATTATAAACAAGACTCACTGTCGTCTGGCAGGATCGGGTCACTGACTTTGGGCATGTTATCGGGGACATTAACGTGCAGTGTCCCTGAATTGTTGAATCCCAAAAGCGGCGTCTTCGTCTCTTCTACAGTTTTGATAGACGTACCTGAAAAAGATTAACACCAATTAAAAAAAAAACACGATAAATACTACTACTAATTACAATCAGCTCATGAACATGATAGATGCAACTGCGATAAGTCAGAGTTATAAAAGGTTATGCCAGAATATAAAGGACAAGCGCATTGCGACATCGTCCGCAAAAATTTAAAAACTATTATTCAAGGTAAATTAGTATTTGTTAATAGACTAAACGTAGGACAGTTACAGTTTGTTCAAACTGGGACATTTTTCTTACTGAGAAAATTTTATACCCGTCATAACTTCTAAGCTAAAAGTCCGCTCCCGATCATTTAAAGTGGAATTTATATATAAATAATCATCCTTAATTATCACACCATTTAAATGGATAAAGATTAATAATATCATGATGCATATATCAGCTCTATTCGATTCCACCGTATTTGAACTTAATAATTTAAACAAAAACTGTTATTGTGTCTTAACTATAATAGATATACCACCATGGACTTTTTTGTGAGCAATTATAAGTACTATTAATATATAGAACACTTTTTTATATACCGTCAATAGTTGTGTAGCTTTCTAATGGTAAAAGAACTTTTAAAATCGGTCCCGTAGTTTTTGATTTAAATCGTAACAAACAAAAAATTCAAATTTTTCCTCTTTATAATATTAGTATATATTATAAAGGGACTGCGACGATTTTGAAACGGAATCAGTTATAAATATAATCAACTAAACACAAATTGGTGAGTCAGTTTTTCAAAGCTGCAACGTAACATTTTGATTATCGATTCGATTATTTCCACTGTAATTAATTAGTATTTATTTGGTTTCATGGTGGATTTTTTGCCTTGTTTTTATTGTTATTAAATACAAAACAATATATTATTGCCACTTTGTTAACGTAGTTCAGTTTTGCGTGTTTCAGCAAGCGGCCTTTCCCACGTGTGAAGAAGAGACAGCTGTTAGGGTACAATACGTCTTTTTCTTACCCCTGACTACGTGTATACAAAAAATATCATGAAGATCGGTTGAGTAGTTAAAACGTGAAGCTTAACAAACAAACTCACTTTGGCATTAGTAGGATAACTTAAAATATTAAAATACGAAATAAGTACTTTCGGGTATTGTAATAAGAGACAAATGACTTCTCGGGAAATGCAGCCGATTCAAGAATAACTTCGAAGGTTTTTCGCAGAGGTAGGTAGGCGGCGCAGATAAAATTTGGCAACCATATTTTAATTTTCTTTGAGAATTGTGTTTTCACAATGTACCATATAAACTTTAGTACAAATATTACCAAGCGATTAATTGAAAAAAAAGCATTGTTATGCGGCGTTTTGAAGCAATTTGAGGTGATATAGATCCTTAAAGTAAAAGGGTATAAACTCCACTCCAAGGGTATAAAGGTATACATTACTACTCCTGTATAACATTAGTCGAAATATTCTTATAACTTTGACATATCCAAGTTAGAAATTAACATGACTAATATTATTATTTATTTGGTGTTACTTGTTTTTACGAAATGGCATGTGACGACTAAAAATAAAGTTACTCTGGCGTAAGAAAATATAAATCAGATTATAAAAAGATCTATCCATTCATTATAAGCAATGCAATGAATCTCGCAGGAAGCAAAATTTTTTAGATTTAATCGACAAATATCATCATAACATCAGCTAATTTGTACAAAATATTCGCAAATTATATCAATAAACATTCTTCGAGACACAGTATACTTAATGATGTAAACATAACGGAAATCGCCACTGCTATCTTCTTAGATTAACGCATTTATACACACAGTCTATGTAACTCGGCGAGCGGCCATTATTTACAATATGATAATAAGTAATAAGGTCCTCCAGACTGATTTCGGCCACGGCGGCCAATCTCAAGAGAGATTAGCCAACTGCGCAGGAGATATTGTCGTGCACAAGTGTGTGCACAAACACAGGTGCACTCTCTTTTCCTTAGCTCTCATAATCCGATGGGACGGCAATCCGACACGACCGGAAAGAGTTCAGGCGCAGGCTCAACGGCTTAACGTGCTTTCCGAGGCACGGGAGTGTACACACTTCCAACTTCCAGACTCCGGGCTGCTACTGAGAATTTTCTAACAGAAAAACCCAATAACTATTTATTGGCCCGACCTGGGTATTGAACCCAGGACAACCGGGTCTGCGACCTTATATCTAGCCACTAGACCAACGAGGCAGTTACAATATACATATATAAAAGAGAAGATATCTTCGAAAATAGTTGCTCTCTAAGTACGTGTGTAGCTTTTAAAATTCCTGTGTTGAAACTAAATAATGGGTGTACACTATGTAGGGCATCTCTTCACTTGTTTAAAGTGCTTAATATTAAACGAATGCTCATTCGACGTCTATATATATAAGTATTTTGAAATGTAAGAGCTCTTAAATGCTTATTTGTATTGATTGTTATAAATGTAGTCATACCAAACATAATATTAGCCCCGAGTTATCACGGAATTGGTTTAATGATATGTGTTTCATGTCATTAAATACCTAAATATTCAATTTATTTACTTTGATTTAATGTTTATGTTATAACGATTTTATACTAAAATATATACATAACATAACAACTAAGTGAAGCTCTGACATCGCACGATTACGGTAAAATATTTGATGAATACATTATTAACGATATACTTCCAAAAATTGATCATTCCGTCCCACATCCCAAGCCATACATAAGATGATCAATTTAATAATTCTCTAAGCGTATTTTTATTACTCTAAATTGACTTCTTAAAATTTTCAAGTTATTTTTCATTGTCAGTTTGGCGCTTTGGTGTAATATACATGTAACGCAATTTAACAATCCAAAAATTTAATACAATCGCTTACTAATGCTGCGTGAGAATAAATTGGTGATCATAAGCAATATATCAATTTAAAATTTGTTCAAAAACATAAATTCGCAAAAGCAAATAGAAAAATTAAGACAATACTCGGTCGTCGCGGCAACAATAAACATATACATTTTTACATTCGTTATAACTGATATACACTGATATGTTTAAAAATAAAATCGAAAAAGAATAATAATAATAATAGCTTGGGACAATATTCACACAAGGCCATCTGATCCTAAACTAAGCAGAGCTTGTACTATGGAAACCACAACTGACAAAAGGACAACGACGACGAAAAGACAACTGATACACTGACATGCACTACTTTTCTTTTGTAAATACATACTTATATAGATAATTACACACAGACTCAGGACAAACAGACATGTTCATGCGCACAAATGTCTGGCCTGGGTGGGAATCGAACCCACGACCTGCGGCGTGAAAGGATCTTATCAACCACGCCAACTGGCTCGTCAAAATGAAACAATTAAAAAAAAAATAGACTTTTTATCAATTAACAAACAACAAAACAAATCAAATAACTTTCGCATTGGATTTCGCTGCTGAAAATGTTATACAAAAAAAAATTGTAGGCACAGAAAAGTTAGGAACATTAGTTATTAAGTGCAAAGCAAACATATGTTCTCATTTCATAGAACTTACAAATTTTATCGATCTCAACTGGCTTCCTTAAATCAGAAACAGCTATATAATAACTTATTTAATGTATTATTTATCTATAACAATTCACAAGCAATAGTATAATTCAAATCATCTTAAGCAAGCGAACGGAGAAATTCACAATAAAACGACTGCAATAGTTTGGTCATGTGGCAGATATATATAATATTATAAGAGATATATTAATATTATAAGAAACATTAGCTTTTGGGACCTTGATAGCGGTATATAATAGACACCGTATCTTAGAATTTGTCTACAAAAGTGACGTGAAGTCTGAAGGGATGTGTCTTGTCTATAAGCAAGTACGATTGTTGGTTGAATGTTTAGAAGTCACCTGGAAACGAAGAGAATCCAACAGACAAACATGCATGCATTGTCACGGGTCTTAGTTGTGAAAATGTAAAACAAAGTGCAAAGATCACGGTTCTTATTTGCAATTATTTGTGACTTCCTGATCTCAGATATAACGATATGAAAAATGAGCAAATCATATAACGAAATCTTCGTCGGATTCTGTCTGTATCATACGAAGTAAATAAAATTTTAAAAATACATATATCTATATTATGCACCACATCTGTCACTGCTACTTAATGTTTTATCATAAAAATTCAATTTCAATAAGAAATGTTACTTGAATAAATATTTAATTATACTTCCATTTTATGTGTATTTTACTCACTGTTTGTATACGTTATTATTATTCTATTCGAACAAATGTCATGGAGTCACGCAGTTTATCGCTGTGAATTTTCAACCTTACACCGTTTCTTTAGAATATATGTCCTTAGAACAACGATAAACGTCTTTCTATAGTGGCTTTATAATATGAGAACACCAATAATCCGAATTATTAATATTGTGTTACTGTTTTTATCGTCATAGCTTTAGACAATCAAAATAATTTTGTATTTTATAATCGAATCGATTTTAGTATTTCTGAATCTACTGAAAGTTTTTGAGATGTTTAATTATGATACAAATCTTAAAATGTTTAAATAAAATATTAGGTAGGTATAGGTGTATACAGTGTTATTCAAATAAATAGAAGCATTTTTTTCATATTTTGTCTTATAAGCTTTCAATTTATATCATACTATCCAACTGTTTAAGAATAATAAACACAAGCCACTCTCGCATCAAGTATCTACAGATTATATCATGTAGACAGAATATCGAAGTGACGCTAGACTGGTAGTACGAGTTTAATTCATTATGAGCACGCCTTATTGACGCCGTCAGTGCGCAGTAGTTGCAGCACTACGACATCGCCTTTTCTCTCTAGTCACTCACTAGTTATAATTCATTTTCGTTGCATGAAAACAACTGCAATGTGACTGCAATGCAATTGATTCCTCTGGCTCATACAAAAAATAAACAATAAAACGTATTTAAACAATACATTCATGAATGGTGACCTATGTATGTTGTCATTCTGTAGGTCGTTGTACGATAAAGTCGGCCGGCTTAATAAGTCATTAACTATTTATCAAGTCGTAACAGGTTATGAATACTTATAAAAACATGTCGCAGAGACCATAGATATTTCTAGAGCGAAACCGCCACCGTTACATTGTCTCGTGATCACGTACGCACACCATAAACTATTCGTATGTTCGTCGCTCATAGCTTACTTGCATGCAAATAGTTGTGTACATTACTGATAATGACTTCAATTGGCTTCATAGCTTATATAGTCGGCTGCAATTAACGAGCATTGTACAGGATGAATATTTGATAGAATAAATTTACAAATACTTACGAAGGAAATAGTGTATTACTAATAAGTATTTCTATAGGTCCCTTTTTATCCGTCATGGTTTTCCTAAAAATGTTGAGTAATATAATAGAACAATAGTGGCGTATTGTTAACAAAATAACACGCTTTCGGGCAAAACACAAGACAAAGAAGCAAATCATCATTATATGTAATAACTACTTGAAACCGACGTCATTTTTATTAGTTCTAATTAAATGGAAGACGTCAGAATAATATTAATCGAAGTGATATTGGTTGGACCTTTGTTACATACAAGAAACTGGCCACACCACTGGCCCACCAGTATTGTGGGCTTTAATTTATTACTTATGTATCTTTTATTTTAATAAATTAGTAATCTTAGCCTACAAATACGAGAGTTTATATCTTAACTAGTCAATCGATCATCATAAAAATTTGCATACATGTCAGGGATATAGTAAAGGACATAGGGTATTTAACACCTCCTCCCGCATGCGGTCGGAAACTCTTTTAAATATATGTGTATGGTATAATTTCTCTTTGACAACCCACGTCCTAGTTAACGTTTGTACTTCAACGTACGGTTTATATCATTTCCAACTTCTAAGCCTTGACGATGATGACGGACTTTCTGATTCATTTTGATCACATATCACTATTCTCGACGGAGACTAGTAAACTGAGCACGTGACATACATAGCACCCAAGAGCGTGACCAACAGATGCACTATACATAACCATATACTCATTTTCTTATTATGAAGGATTCCGAGTACAATTCTTAACAGAGAATCCAATCTTTTTATTGGGCCTGGTTTATCTATCTTTTTTCTAGACTGAGTGACAATTCAAATTATAATACCTGCGCTGTGCGCATAAAACTTTAGGCTAATGTTAAACTGATGATACAAAACAATTTGATTGTTCAACGAGTTGCGCGTTGTTTAATTAAACCTTGTAATCGTTTCAGATTGTAAACAACACCGAATGAATAAGAAGCCACATTAAATATATGTCTCGTTAATGGCGATAACGCTTATCAACCAGTCAATTATATTAGAAGTTATATTATCTATACATCTACATACAAGTAAATAAAATTTAAGTGTATGTCTGTGATTTTAAAACAACGACCTCTTTTTTAAATTATTATGGCATATGCGAGTTACGAAAACTATCATTTCTGTCTGTCTGGGGGTAATCTTTAAAATGGCTAAAATTACAGAATCCAATAAGTAAATTGTCATAAGGAGTATTACAAAGTAACATCAAGGAGTTCATCAAAATTTATTTGATTTTAAGCTTGTCTATACAAATAAATAAAATTAATGAGTTCCTGTGATTTCATAATAACTGCCTCTTACTGATACCTATTAATTTAAATATTTTATATTATGTATTCAAATAGGAATTTCGTCACAAACTGAAGTCGCGAAATGGCGAAGTTGCGGGTTTTGCTAGTTTACAAATAATTTTGTATGTAGATTGTCTTAATATGCGATAAATTATATGCATATGAATGAATAAATAGATAGTATGACCAAATTATTTTTATCTTAATGCCTAAGTACCTATTAAAATTGTTGATGAATCGTTGGGACCATTCAACTTCACAAAGCCAGGGTTCACGCTATCGCATTGTGTTGGATAGTGAATACTCGCGACTTTCTCGTGTTTAATAATAATGTTTTATCATTGAATAATCCAATATTATGATGTTGTTCAATAAATAATAAACTTTTCCCTTAGTTTACTTCAACGTGAAGTGGAAGTGAAATACGGCCTATACTAGATGATTTGACTTTACCTCTAATATGATTTTTACTTGAACGTTAATATACTGTGATTTGCATACAACTAGTCTTATAAAGTCAAATATATTTTTAATATACATAAACCTGAAATATAATAAAAGATCAATATCTTTTATAATCTAGAATAACGGGATCTTTATTTCGTTTCATAATATAGTTTATTTAAAAATGCATATAGCGCATGCAGTATGTTATATTATGTAGGTCCATGAACGGAATATTTTTTTTCAATGGAATTCCCCATTTGTTTATTTAGTTGCAACAAGTATGCGTAACGACGGGAATTCCAAATTGTCCAACCAGTAGTTGCTATTATACGATCGAACCTCCGAGAAAAACCTATAACTTTTTCCTATGTCTATTTTATTATTTAGTTATTTTTCTCCTCTCAGTTGTTTAATTTTCTATCATTCAAACGTTTTGTTTTATGTGGATGACATGAAAATTTTCAAAACTATAAAATCGACTAAATTTTACGACATTACGAGATGGCTCAACTAAGCTTGTGTTGTTGAGAAAGACATTTCGAAATTAATATTTTAAAAATGTAACGTTATAACTTTTAGCAGAAAAAGAAAAACAAATGAATGTATTTACCGCACTAACGATAATACAACAGTTAAACTAACAGTAACCGAGTTACGCGACCTTGGGTTCCAAACTGACCACTAAACAGGTTATTAGAATTCATGTTAATATAATTACAGGCTGAGAAGTATAAGATAATGAAATTTATTTTGCGTGTTTAGAAGAAGAAATTAAAAACCTTCAAATGTTTATTTTTATCCTTATGTTAAAACAGTCCTGGAATATCCCTCAACTTCTGAGAAAATACTGCATAAAGTATGTACACTGATGCAACAGAAAGGGGACGGAAACGCCCCCACTAACTTTTATTAAAACAATTATGCCCTCGGAGATTCATATTGTTATTGTTTTTCCTTGACTCCTTTTCTCTTATGTCAATCTCTCAATAAAACGTCCAGAACTTTTCGTTACAAAACACGATATGTAAGAAATTATTTTGATAAAGTACTGAATATAATATTTCGTATGTACGGCAAACCTGCTTATCATAATAATTGTACCCTTATGAGAAATGTTTTACAAATGAACTCATATAACATAAATTATTTTACTAATTATACACGACCACGGGAAACTAACACATGTTATCTAACGTTCACCAGAACTAAATTATTAAGGACTGAAAACGATCGTCTCATGTTTATTTTATAAAACACCTGTGTAATTTTAACACGTTACTCAAATCATACAAAATAGAAGCGAGGACATATTCGTGTTATTAAAAATATGATCATGTTAATAAGAATAAACTATTCGATTGAAGTTAATTTTATTTAGGTAACAAATGTATATTATGCAGTATTTATGCAGTGTGTTTATATATCTATACTAGTATTATAAAGAGGAAAGATTTGATTTTTTGTTTGTTACGATTTAACTCAAAAACTACTGGACCGATTTTACACCATTAGAAAGCTACATCTTTACTGAGTAACATAGGCTACATTAAATTTCAAAAAAAATTAGAGATCCCTACCTAAAATGGAACAATGTAACCCAAGGTATCAAATTGTTGCCTATATCTGGCGTACGCTGCAAAACTATTGACGATATATATATAAAAAAGTGTTCTATATATTAATAGCATTCATGATTGAGCAATCATGAATGCTGCACAAGAGTCCGCAATATGTCTAACTATTATAGTTCGGCCACAATAACAGTTTTTGTTTATGTTATTAAGTTCAAATACGGTAGAATCGAACAGAGGTGATACATGCATAATGATATTATTAATCCTTATCCATTTAAATGGTTTGATAATTAAGGATGATTATTACCATGTAAATTCCACTTTAAATTATCCGGATCGGACTTTTAGTTTAGAAGTTATGACGGGTATAAAATTATCTCAGTAAGAAAAATGTCACAGTTTGAACAAACTGTAACTGTCCTACGTTTAGTCTATTTATTATCAAACTCTAATTTACGTTAAATAATAGTTTTCAAAATTTCGCGGACGAAGTCGCGGGCATAGTGCATGTTGCAATGCAATTTCGAATTAACTTAGTAATAGAATGAAATTCTATGTAGTTAATTATGGCTTTACATAAAAGCGTTGTTTAGCCATATAAACCTTGCTTAGCGGCTGTTAAGTTAAAAACGGATTTCACTCCTTCCGTCATTATTGATTTGTAATTTGACACAACCTTGTACTACTAGTTAGTAATGAAACAGTTCTAACGACATAATTATATTTCTTGATCTTTAAAAACCGTGATGGTCCTACCACGTGACCTTTAATCCAAGACAGCAGGTTCGAAAGCGAGCAAGCACCACTAAATATTCATATGCATAATTTTAAATTTGGGTGTACAATTCGTTCTTTTGCTCGTCGGTGAAGTTCCTGGTGCCAATTGCCAACCTACATTGGAGCAATATTAGCATAATTTGAATATATTCAAAAAACCTTATTCACAAGAGGACAGCAGTGGCACATTTAAAGGCACTCTACTAGATATGTATTCTATAATTATTGTATATTTTTTTATATTAGTTTTTAGTAAGCTTAGGTGAGATGAACTCTCCTAAATAACAAAGCCAACAAATTATAACAATGCCAGTTTTTAATTATATAAAATCTGCAGAATCTGCTTTCCGTGGCAGTAATTTACCATAAAATAATTATTTTATTAATTTTAGCAAGTGTTTAAAATATTTGTATCTTAGTGTCCCTCCCTAATCAGAGGAGTATAGAAGTTATAGGAATTCTGTGTATTTATTACTGAAAAAGTTTATAGGCAGATTATTTTTCGTTTAAACAAATAATTTGAAGATGATTAATGTTCATACCGTTTCAACACTGAATACCTTACAGATGAAAAATTAAAGAGAAATAGTTAAGACGCTAAAGCTTAATAGGAGATTAGAGTATTATGTACATATATAAAATTATTATTTTTATTAATATATTATATACATAGAATAACTTACTTTCAGTCTCATTTATGGATTTTTCTTTACTGGCAGTAGTGTTTATTGTTACTGCAGCTGTTGCATTTGCAATATTAGTAACATTCGTTGCTATAGGCGAAGCAGTAGTCGTAGCAGGAGGTGAGGCAGGCGGTGCAATGTCAGCATCTCGGCGTTGCCGGTTGTGAACGTATGGCACAAACTCCGGCTTTATCTCACTATGAGTTATCTGACTGTTTACGATGACATACTCTGGATCCGCTGGAAGAGATTGAACTTATACAGTTTACATAAATAATAATTTTTATATTAATACTACCAGGAAACATTAATCCCGAAACAAATGAAACATTTTTGTCCATATGCATATTCAATTCAAATGTTTGCAATAATACTAATCGGAAGATAATATAACCCTTCTAAATTCTATAAATAATTATCGGGATAGCTATAAGTTCAAAATGATAAAAAAATTCGCTAATAATTTAATTGAAGACAAAGTAATCATTAATTATAGATGTTTATGAAAGCATTATTGGATGTAACAGAGCTAGTGTTATTAAACTACTTAACAGAAGTGGTTATTGACCGTTGAAACAATAGCTTGTTTTAAATAGTATTTTATGTCATGAAGATTAGAATTAATTGAAATGACAGGAAGAAACAGTTAACAGAAAGTTAAAACTAATTATATTGAACAGGGAGAGTGAAGTATACGAAGCTTTATTTAGATTTATTTGATCCTAATTAATATTACAAATGCGAAAGTGAGTTTGTTTGTTTGTTACACTTTCAAGCCTAAACCACTAAGTTGATTTTAAAAATTCTTTCTCCAATGGAAAGCTACATTATCAGCGAGTAACATAGATATATTTATTCTACTAACTTTACTATTGATAAAATATCATGTGATGCTTTCATCTTGAAAGTGGTTGTCTTTATTTGAACAGTAACATTTGGCTTAATAATTAAATAAACTATATAAGCAAAAAATATTGCATAAACATAATATTATATTTATGAGCTGGCTGGTAATAATAGAATCTGTCAATTTTAAATATTTCGTTTTCCTTCTACTAGTCTTATTAATTTATTACATATCGAGAATATATCTCATTTGAAACGGAGTCACTCCTTTTATTTTCCCTAACCTCCTACAAATCGGCCTTACATTTAAACATTTGTTAGCGGGTGCTTAGTTAAACGCTGATTTCGCTCTTTCCATAATCATTGTTTTGATATGCAAATATTATATTTATATATTTTTCCTGGGGATATATTTTATTATGGTACTACTTAGCCATTAAGCAATGTTTATTGGTAGATCTATATATTCTTGTTTTGTTATAAAACATATTAATCCAATCTCTTTAATAATTTCATTATAATATGGTAATATTGCTATTTCACATTAGTCAAAAGCCCCATTTAACAGGAACAATTAAATAAAATTACTAAATTTTTAATCATTGTCTCACTTTCGAGAAATTGAAGACAAGAAGAATTTTTGGTATTGATAAATTCAATCAAAAATCAAAGAGAGTGATACTATCAAAATTGTATAATGTACATGAAAAAGTACATGTTTATATAAATATATTTTTGTAGTTATTTTTGTATTTTTGGAAGTCTTCTAAAAATGTTATTACATTAATTAACTTATAATATCAGATAAAAATTACATATTTGAACATATCAAAATAGATGTTTGCCTATAAACACTAATTAAATATTTTAGTATAAAACTATAAATCTACATAAAAAAATCACAAGTGCATATAATTAAGCATATTATAATAATGTAACATTTTTTTAAATACTTGTCAAAACAATACAATACAACAGCCATGCAAATAGTACTGTTCTAGCTTCTAAAATAGAAAATCTCTTGTTATTGGCATTAAGAGCTTGAGCTATTTGATAAAATATTAACCCAAGACTAGAATAGAATATAGATTCTATACTATAGTTTTCAAACCTAAGTGTTATTAGGCTTTCCGAATGTTGATATTACGATTTATGTAAATTGGTTATTACGGTTTGCAAGTTAATGTTTATATCAAGAACAACATTTTAAAAAATAATTGTAAATTAAAATTCTAACCTTAAATCACTCAAACACAATAGAGTGTAAACATTTATTATGTGTATAATTTGTTTAAAGCATTTAACACAGAGTTTTAACGAACTTGCAGCAAAATAAAAAAAGAATCGCGCCAGTTCACTATCTTCAAGTACCGTATTTCGAAACATTTTTCAATTTAAAACGTATATTATATGTTTTTTTTATATTATTTACGTCATCGAGTCACAAAAGTCAACGACAGGTAGTACAAAGAATTTGTTGTTGATTTAATGTGCTTACCTGTTGCAACAAAAGTAAAAGAAAGCGCAATGAGCAATAACGTTGTAATGAAATTCGCTTTTGCCTCCACTTGTAAGAAATCCATTTTCACTCAAATTAAATATTACTTCCAATACGTATTTTTGTTAAAGTAACGTCATTTAGCTTTATTTGACGTTATCCACGCTGGCGTATTGAATCGTACTATTCTGTGTTAAGGTGCTCAGCGATGTGCGAATTGCTATCAAGTTCAAGCGAAGAAACGAGAGTCGAAAAACGTGTGTTACCACTTTTTTATAAAATTTCAGAAAGAGCGTCAGGTCGAATTCGATTTGATATAAAATTAATTTGTCCCATTAATTTAAACTAAGACATTTTATAGCATATAGTCTAACAGAGAAAATATTTTTTCACATTAAGCAATAATAACATTTTAAGAGTTATTTTCCCGATAGTATATCTTATTTGGATTTTCAATAATATATATTGATAAATTACTTCACACGTTATGGGCGAAGGAGGTACTACTATGATCTCTCCATTTATAACAACAAAATATTAAGTACATTCAACTACCTAATTACCTAATTACAACCAGCAAAAATTTATTGTTGCTTCTTTGTATGCAGTTAGGGCGCTATCTCATAAGGACGCCATGGCGGCGCTAGAGTCTTGAGCTATTAATCGAGAAACACCGAGATTTTCAGTTTCAAAATGGACCTCGAAGAGTTAACAGTTCTTTTGTATATGACATACGACGCAAAAGAAAGTTAAATAAATATAAAATTTAAATATAACAGGTCTTGGTAGCACAAATGGTGCGGGAGTGAGTGAGATGCTAATTAGGTCTATACATATTAATGGTTGCGCTACCAATGGGTGAATCGGTTGCTGGCAACAAATTGGTTGCATAACCAAGCTGATACCTGTTTCATGCGTTCATCAGAGTGACTATCACGGTCGTATACACAGGTCTTGCAACAACAGTAGTGGGGGTATGTCGACTTAATGACGCTGTTCAGTTCAATTTACGGCCGCCAGAGGCATGACAATTCGCGTAATAATTAGCCCGAACACTTTTTCAAATCCAAACAAAACAGTTAAATAACAAAACAAAAATAATAACAAATCAGCAAAACTCAACAAAACGATATAACAATGATTAAATAACACATTACTTAGGAGAGAAAAATATACGCCGCGTGTCACTCAACCAGCTTCGATAGCTACGACGTACAACGGGCGTTATTGCAAAATAGAAGTTGTAACACAATCGCACCTATCTCTCACCACTGAAATTGGACTCGGTTGCTAGACCTGTATACAAGACCGTGGTGACTATACAAAATGTCATATAGCCTTTAAAATATTACCAGCATTAAGTACCTATATTTAAATATATAACACCTTTGTTTAAATATTTACCGCCTTATTCATAAACTTTATTTAACTGGTGATTAGTTAAACAATACTTTGTCTTCTTCTTTCGTATGTCAAATCAATAATGACAGAAAGAAACAAATCAGTGTTTAGCTAAACAGTAACTAAGCAACGTTTATAAATAAGGCGGTTAGTACCTAAATCGTCAAGATGCACGGCCATTTATAATTTCCGCAAAAAGGCTCTGTATTTTGCAATTACGGCATTGGAAATATTAAAAAAAAAATTTTGATAATGATTTAGGTACTAAATAATTAAATAAAGGTACTATTATGGAAGATACGGTCGGCGCGTGGGCGATACTGTTTATAAATAAAAAAAGAAATATCCAGCTCGGCAGCCATTTGTTATATCCCACTATATTTTTGTTTATAACTCCTTTTCTCTCCTTTTTTAAAAGACCATGTTGCCAACTTAAGCACATTAAATTTAAAATACAGTTACCACATAAAAAAAATATTACGATATACTTATTTAAAAATCAATGAAATATTGGAAAACAAAATAACATAAATATACTATTTATTTGAAATAGTACTAAATAGGTACTTAATGCTGGTAGTATTTTAAAGCTGATCTGTTATTTTCCTCCTATAACCTACGTTCCTTCAAATGAAGCGGGCCGGCAAAGCGGCCGTCGTCATGTTTGGACTCTTACTATCACTTACCATGAGGTGAAATAGTCATTTGCCTTCCCTGCAGTTATAAAAAAGACGTCAGTTTCATACATACATTTTTTGGTGGCGCGAACTGTGGTCTTGCTGGAACTGTGGAACCGCTCTTACCGTCGGTACCAAGTGATCATGCAAAGCCAAATGTACCATACAGAGCCCTTATGCGAAAATTATAAATGGTCGGTCATCTTGAGATCAGAATGACCGACCATTTGTTTTTTTTGGTAATGTTCATTTAAAATACACTACAAGTAAATAGCATGTTTTTAACTGGGAAACTGTAAAATTAGAAAAATAAAACTAAATAAATATCACTTGTAAATTTATAAGAAATAAATTAAAAAAAAACATGTAATTATTGCTAATACGAGGCTACGACAAAAAACATTTTCGATCTTATCGCGGATGTAATCAAAAAACGAAACTAATTTAATATTCTTCGCCACCTTCACCTTCCCCTTCTCCAGAATCCATACCAACTTCTTCGTAATCTTTTTCCAATGCAGCTAAATCTTCACGAGCTTCAGAGAACTCTCCTTCTTCCATGCCTTCACCTACATACCAATGAACGAAGGCACGTTTTGCATACATTAAATCAAACTTATGGTTTAAGCGTGACCATGCCTCTGCTATTGCAGTAGTGTTTGAGAGCATGCAAACTGCACGTTGTACTTTAGCCAGGTCTCCTCCGGGAACAACAGTCGGTGGCTGATAATTAATGCCAACTTTAAAGCCTGTTGGACACCAATCAACAAACTGGATTGTTCGTTTTGTTTTAATAGTTCCTATAGCTGCATTTACGTCTTTAGGAACTACATCGCCGCGGTATAACATACAACAAGCCATATATTTGCCATGTCGAGGATCACACTTTACCATTTGATTAGCAGGTTCGAAACAAGCATTGGTAATTTCTGCAACTGACAGTTGTTCGTGGTAAGCTTTCTCAGCGGATATAACAGGAGCATACGTCACTAAAGGAAAATGAATACGTGGATATGGTACTAAGTTAGTTTGAAATTCGGTAAGATCGACATTTAAAGCGCCATCAAATCTTAAAGAAGCTGTTATAGACGACACTATCTGTCCTATTAGTCGATTTAAATTCGTATAAGTAGGTCTCTCTATATCTAAATTTCTTCTACAAATATCATAAATAGCTTCATTATCTACCATAAAAGCAGCATCCGAATGTTCCAAGGTAGTATGAGTCGTAAGAATGGAATTGTAAGGTTCCACTACAGCAGTAGAAATTTGTGGTGCTGGATATATGGCAAATTCTAGCTTAGATTTCTTACCGTAATCTACTGATAAACGCTCCATCAAAAGGGAAGCAAAACCTGAGCCAGTACCACCTCCAAAGGAATGGAATATTAAGAATCCCTGCAGTCCTGTACATTGGTCAGCTAGTTTACGCACTCTATCTAAAACTAGATCCACTATTTCCTTTCCTATCGTATAATGTCCTCTAGCATAGTTGTTAGCAGCATCCTCTTTTCCCGTGATCAGCTGTTCTGGATGAAATAGCTGTCGATATGTACCAGTACGTACTTCATCTACTACGGTTGGCTCCAAATCGATGAAAACAGCTCTTGGGACATGTTTACCTGCACCGGTTTCACTAAAGAATGTGTTAAAGGAATCATCACCGCCACCAACGGTTTTATCAGATGGCATTTGACCATCAGGCTGAATTCCATGCTCCAAGCAATACAATTCCCAGCATGCATTACCAATTTGTACTCCTGCTTGTCCTCCATGTATCGAAATGCACTCACGCATTTTGTTTTTAAGTTATTTTATTTTTTCTTTGTCTTAATAAAAAAAATCTTAATATTTTCCCAAATAACTTACAATTGCAGAATATCCTCTCAAACTAAAGAAATCTTTACTGTTACAAATTCTCAGTGTATCTAAATTTAAAATTTATATAATATTTTAAATTACTTTACTGGCTGTTTTAGTTTTCAAAAAAGTTTTTACGTTAAAATATATTTCATTATAAAGGTTGTAATATATTTAATTGTAGGTTGGGTAAACTAATCGTTTGGTCCACTCTAAAGTTGTAGTTATATGAATTATTTATATACGCTTTACTTTCTTCCTTACGGTTACATACCGCCGCAAAGTTGTAATTTTTTTTTTCGCAAGACCATTTGTATTGCATTTTGTTTTTAGAAAGTATACTATACAACGTGACAGTTATTTGCCATACTTCTAGTAGGGGGAAAACTGGATCCCTACTAGAAAAACTTGCTATAATAATATTTTTTAATTTGGCCATACATCGTGCCTTAGAACACTATGAGCCGAGACCTCTACAACTCGAGTTATCGTTCGAGCGGTGGTAGCCGTAGAATATTTTACAACATAACTTTAAAAAAAATCTGGGTATACACAAAATTGCCCCTACATGTGTATGAAATTTTGTATTTATGTAGGTCTTTGTAGTTATAAGTTCGAAGAGTTGCCATATCTGGTACAAATGACCTGAAATTTTGTGCCAGTATCTCCTGGTCTACCAAGTAAAAAGTTTCAATTAAATCTCAGGCTCAACTTTCGTGTGCCAGACTATATAATTTATATAGTAAGTAAATTGCGAAACATAAAGTTGTTTATTTTGTGATTTAAAAAAGTTAAGCTTCATAAGGTAGGTATTGCAGACTAAGATACATGCCAGAGTAGACATTTGTCAAATGTCAATATTATATCAATACAAGCACAAGGTATCCCTATAGTGATTACCTAGTGAATTGTGATCACAATTTTCATTTTGATCTTCGCAATTCGCAGTCTTTACAATTTGAAATAACACATAAATGTACATATTATATATTGTAGTGCTTTAGCTAATGATAAATCATTACACAATTATTTCTCGTCTTAATTTAAAAATTTGAATTAATTAAAGTACTTTATAAATCGCAGAATAGTGAGTGATTAACAATATAATGTCCGACGAAGAGGTAGCAAAATGGGCAAAAGATGGACAAAATAAAGGTATAATATTTTTATAATCATGTGGAGTCAGTAATTATAAGCATTCAACTAAATTCTTATATTATTACCATGAATTTTATTCATTTCAGAGCTGTATATGTCTCCTAGTTGTTCGAGCTTTGAAATGTTGGATCCTCATGATCCAGTAATTAGCCGCTTAGCAACACAGCTATTCAAAAAGACTAATGATTACTTACAAGGAGAAATGGCTGCTGGACAGGTCAGATTATATTACTTGATTCTCATATCAAGCATGTACTTTCACTTCTGAGATTGTATTTTAATTCTAAATCATACATGTAAAAATTCAGGATCACTACAACCTCTTAGAAGAGATCAACAGATTGGCTATCACTAAATATGCAGATCTTAAGAATTTGACAGTTAATTTAGGCAAGACTCTAAATGAATATAATGAAATGTGTAAGTATTCACTAAAATTCATAATATCTATATAAATGTTGATATTTGGGGTACAAAATATTAAGATCTATTTAAAACACAGAATTTATATTGAGTTTGTTGCTTACTCCAACTAAAACACTCTCAACGCTGGTCTGACCAACTGATGCAACCACATATTTGATGAAAATCATGTCTAATTTTGAGGTTGATAAAATATTTTAAAAATTAAATAAATTATTAAAAAGGGCTCTTTTGATGTTTATTTCTTTTAACTTTTAGCTTTTCCAAGAATTAATGAATGTATTTGATGTTGAAAGTACTTTTTTTTAAATTATTATTTAGTTTACATACTTAGTTTTGTTTCAGATAATTCCCAGATAAAGCCATTGCTTCTTCAAATAGACCAGATTGATGCACAAGTATCGCAATTTGAGGCAAATGCCTATCGTTTGGATAGCTACACAAAGCAACTGAAGGCTCGTTTTAAGGAACTTGAAGATAAATAAATAATTATGCATAGTAACAAAAAAAATTAAAGGTTTTTTTTTGTTATATTTGCTTTATACTTAACTTCCATAAGAAGATATATTGTTTTATAGCTAATGTTTATTAAATAAATATGTATTTGAAATAAGCAAAAGAGTATATTGTCAATTCTCATTTGTCTAAAATTTGAATAAACAAAATATATAGTTAAAAAATATATATTTTTTCACACTAAGGCCTATTTTTATTGTTGATATTTTCCACTTAAATAAATAAATTTTAGGAATATGCCCAATTAATTAATAAACACAATAATTATCTAAGGAATTATCTTAGAATATAAGATTATATATAATTATAAACACAACCAGTTTTTGGCTAAGTGGGTTACTGTTTCTATTGAGCAGTGTAAAACTTTGACATGCATTATTTGAATTCTTTCTGGAATTTGAATCGAAACACTGCGTAATATTTGAAATCTGGTGCATCAAAATTTACACATTTCCCTATACTAAGAAATAGGTGCATGCTAAGACTAAGTTGAGTTATTTATAAAATGAAATAATATTTATATTTTATGATTTCAATTGTCAAAACTGATCAATTCATGCTCAAGCTATCTGATAGACAATGTGATATTTTTCATTCTTTTGTAACTCGGCCATTTAGATAACCTTATTTGTCTGGTGCTTTTACATTGGCAACCATAGTGCAATGAAATAAATAAACATACAGCTTTCAATTGATATATATATATACATATATTTTTATTTAATAATTTTATTCATTACAACAAAAGAATTAACATTATTTTTTATTCTTCATACACATGTCCTTATCAGCCATGGCCTCATCAGCTTGTTTATATGCTGAGATATGATGTGATGCGTTATGATACATTATTTTTATTATTACCTGGCTGATGAGGGGAGGGAGTAATATTGTTCTGTGCTGCAGAGGTGCAAGTCCGGTTCTTTTATTTTAAAAATTAAAAAGGCGCCAGTCAGTATTTGTTTATGTAAACAATGAAAAACAGAAGAGTTAGTACTGTACTGGTCTAGTGTCAAATACATACTGTCAAATGTGTAAAAAGTGATATTTTAAAAATTTGGAAACATTATAGACACAAAAAAAATCATAGTATCACTATATACCTAGTATATCAATACTAGTTTATCGATAGTTAAAGTGTAAGCAATAATAGCGTTAGTTTATCGATATCATTGACACGTGTCAATACTAGAGAAGAGACGTGTCAATACTATTACTAAGAATCTAATCAAAGAGTCTGTGTGAGTGTGTTTTTGTGTTTGTAGGTGTGTATTCTATTTAGAGTACTTTTAAATTGTATTTTTATCTCTTTTTATTATAGGCTTTTTAAATACTCAATTTACCATGTTGACCATCCTTGATTATCAATAGTAGAAAATCATCGATACCTACTATCGATAGGTTTTGGTTAAAACTAATGGGTTTTACAATACTATTGATGCTATCGTTACTATCGAAAAAATTAGTATCGATAGTAGCGACAGTATTGACGCTAGACAATACTTTCGATAGTACTATCAATATCATGTATAATTTTCGAGGACAACTGTCGATAGTTTTGCAACACTAGTAATAATACAGTGTAAGTCCGCTTTTTAATAGTAATTGGGTATGATGAAAATAAAAAACTCTTTTGTGTATTTTTTATGTTTTTATAACAAGTATTAATTCCAATAAAATTTTACAAGTCCCTTTTGTACAAGTACGGAGAAATCTCCGCATATGGAAACTTAAAGGCATTTCAGATAATTGTGGCATATACTGTGGATAGTGCTTAAGAAGGTTTTTTTAGGATTTCTTTCACTAGCGAATGGGATTTTGTCTCCCAACAAATAACAAATCTGTCCATCCGTTCATCCAGCATCGATACGCGACCGATGATAAAAAGCATTAAACACAAATACAAAAACATTTAGACCGAAAAAATTCACACCAATTCAAATATTATTGTATCTACATAATTATAACAGTGCGCGAGGGTTGATGGTTTTGTGCTTCAGCTTTGTTGCTTTAGAATTTTGACGTTCCCATATTTAATATCGGTATTCGGTATATAGTAAAATATTGTTGATTTCTATCACATGTATGAGGACGATTATTGCTTTGTGTCATTATTATAAATTTATGCTACCTAATGTATAAAATCAATTTTGATTTGAGACTTTTATATGATTTTGTTTGTAATTATTAAAGCTTGTACTAAGATAAGATTATGCTTGAAAAATATAATGACATTAAAGACAAGAGCTTTTCTTAAAAGAAAAATTTAATTTTAACCTTTTGATAAGTAAAGGATTGTCTTAGATAACTACATTTATATAATTCAAAATTTATCCATCAGTCGTCGTTACGACGCTTGTCTACAGTCACACATAATTATTAGGCCGTGCTACCTTCTCCGATAACGATAGGCTACGGAACCTTTTAGTCTTAAATATTGAATTGAGCAGTTATCAGATGTACGGACGAACAGATTGACTACAACCCTGTAGTAACTACTGAACCCTATCTTATAATTAATGAAAACGTTTTTATTACCTTCTAGGGCGTATAAGTTTAAAAGCTTTACATTCTTAAAAGTCTTCACAAATTGTATAACTTACCATAATGTTTTTCATCAATTAAAATGCTATTTATGCTTTTATTATCTCTTATCACTATAAATTAAATATCTAAATTTGAAAACATAAATAACTACTACTTACTTATTAATCGGTTGCGAATTGTGTCTTCTAAGTAAATTCTCTTTGCTCTAAATAAATTACAATATTTTATACATATAATCAATTCCCGCAACTGCAATAAAAATGTTACTTCAATCATAATAATAAAATTTATGTTTTAATTATAATATCATATTATAATATCGGCCATTTCAGATATGACGTTAATTTATCATTAGGTTATAACAATAATAATTATGAGTAAAGGGAGAATAAAACCTTTCGTAAAATAATATAATTACCTATGTATAAAAATCAAGAATACATTACGTTGTATTTTATACATTTCAATGACAATTACCATTGACTTAAGCATAATGTTACCCATTTTAGAATAATAGAATTTTACTTGGCATTAAGTATAATATTACGACCGAACTTTGAACTTATCGAGTACCTACGCACCCAATCCAAGGCCAAGACACACCACGGGTACTCGTAGTGTCTCAACGATGCTCTCTAGTAAATATTCAATAGAATCTACTAATTTATTAACTTCACCGCCACATACTTATCATTTAATTTTATCAATATTCGAAGCTAGTATTTGTGGGTATAATTTTCAAAATACTTAAATTAAGCCCTACTCAAGGTTCTTCCAATCATCAATTTGTTGAATATTCATTATTTTAAGTAAATCTTTATAATAAACTAATTTTAATGGTTACTTGAAACTTTTGGTGATGGCACTTTATATATCTAAATATGCATTTCATAAATTATGTCATAAAATGACAGACTAAAGAACTATATATTAATTTATGCCGTGACTTATATACTAATTTCGTTATAATAATCTAATCACATCAATTTAGAACATTTGTTGTGTGGTAGTGATAGAGGCGCGGCCTGCGGCTTGACGCTTGAGTCCATGAAACAAGAAGTTGGCGGCGGCCTTGATCGGCGCGACTAGTGGCGCACGCGCAGCGGTCTCCCATTGTCAGACGTTGCCGGTTGTCGGGAAGCGTGGCGGTGGCAATGGTGGTGGTGGCCGTCCCCCCTCGCCCACGACCGACGACACCTCCGACACTGCAGACACAATTACAGCTTAATTCAAATATACCTTTAAGTATTTCTATATACTATTATGACTATCACATTTGTTTACCCTGCACTTTACCGATGGTCAATTTAGATGAAAAAATCAAGTATTATTTTATTTTAGCTTTATTATAAAAGGTTAAAAAATATAGCTAGGGAATCGACGATTATTTCGGTATACAATTTGCTAATGTTTCATATCGATAGTGATTAAAGATCAGATCCCCTTGTTTTTTGCAAATTAAAGCATTATCATTGGTAATAAAATAACCTTGGTGGTAGAAGCGGGCCTTAACCTTTCTTACGAAACTATTATCACGATTAATATTGTCTGCAACATGAGCAAAGCATATAGAAAATATTTCATGATTTACACTGTCTTGTAAATTGCCGACTGTAATCGAAAAAACTAATAATGGGCAGGTGTTCAAAGTTGCGTTGTGAAGTAACGCCCGCCGAGCGTTTTGATTGTAAGCAAGGCAAAATTTATATATAACAAAATGTGACGATATGAGGTACATAAGCGAGTTTGTAAGCGTCTTACGTGAATCATGTTTCTCGTCAACGGGAGCAGGCGGTGGAGGCGGAGGCAATTGCTGTTCCAGCGCGTTCACGCAATTCATCATGCTTCCATACAGCCGGCTGTCGCGGAAACTGTCCCTGGACAGACACATTGATCATCACGCACACACACACAGCATACTTTTTACATATTCTTCAATCCTCCATTCATTTAATTCAATCGCTTGAATAATATTTTCAACTCTATAATACCTAAATTTATATTTGATATTTAAGTGTTTTAGTTTGAGAAAGCCACGTACGTATAAATCCTGTTGTATTTTATACAAATTAACTTTTTGTTTTAATTTTTAGTACATTAAACATATTGTTTTTATTATGTTAATAAAAGAGCAGAACTAAGTCTAGCAGAGTAGGTCTTGTTTCATGCTTTATGTTTATTCAACCAGTAATTATTGTTTCCGATTAAATAATAAATTTGCACTTGTTATTTTCAAATAATTAAACCGTTAGCCATAAATCTCGTTTAAAATATCGTATGCAATAATTAAATTATGATTATATTAAAATTTAAAAAGTCATTGGACACAATTCATTATAATTTCTGTAACTTAATAAAGTAATTCATTATTATTGAAGAATATTAAGTGCAGAGCGTGGGTATGGCTATGATTAGTTTGTGAAAAGTGCCTATAAAAATAATGTACTCGTTAACAAAAAGTACTCGACACTTTATGGTCCAGAGTGTCAAGGTGCAATTGATAGAAAAATGTAATAAAAAAAGAAGAAAAGGTTTTTTAATTTAATTCTCACCTGCCATTCGAGTTTCGAAATAGAGCCAAAATTTCTTCAAAGGTCTTGTTTTTCGTTTCAGGAACTTTTTTATACGTAAATATCCAAAAAATTGCAAGGAATACGCTAAAAGGCAGGAATGTATAGTTTTCCAATAGAGCCTGAAAAGTATTAAATTAATTAAGTACTCTCCTAGCCCACATATGCCCAAAAGCTTCTACTTTTCGGAAGAAGAGCTTGTCAAACCAAAGCTCTGTACTGCGAGCTAATAGAAATGAATGTGGCGAAAATTCTTCCGACAAATGTAGTTTTCCTCACGATGTTTACCTTTACCTCCGAACACCGGGTGACATGAATACTCAGTTCGAATCTGGCTTCCTATATTAGTTTTAGATGTTCTCTTCTTAATAGATTTATAACAATTATATATCTACCTTCATACTAGGAAAGCCAATTCCGACAACGAAATTCGCGAGCCAATTAACTAAGACAGCGATCGCCATTGCACTTGGTCGCGGGCCTTGAGAGAAGAGCTCTGCAGTTATCAGCCAAGGAATAGAGCCAGGTCCGACAGCAAAGAATACCACGAAGCTCAGCGTAGACACCACCGACAAGTAACTCATCCAGTCAATCATTTCCTGTACATAGCCAAAAAACTCCTATCAGGGGATAGCAATGATGCTCTTTCCCGTGACCGACCGGATTAGAAATAAATCCCAAACATAAATGCCATCACACACTTTTCGTTCGGTGTATGTCTGTCGTTAGTCTTTTCAGTTTGAATGGTATACGGCGTCTATAATATAAAAGAGTATAATGCTAAGAGAGTAATAAGTTCTTTTAGATGTTCTCTTAAATGTCATCTACATAGTGCTGTTTTAGCAAGGTGAATCAATTTATTATTTTCATTTCATCGGCTGTATTGCGTATGCTTAAGTGATGTGCCTTCTGCTTTTGAGCAGTGTTGTGTGGAAAATCTCGCTTCAATTAACGCGTGCGCCAGAGCTCTTCGTGAATTTTGTTAAAAAATGGCTTGTCTCGTGTAGTGAATAAAAAATCGTGTAGGGTGCTTCGTGAGTGATGTTCCTAACATTTATATTTGAAAATTTATTTCATTTTATTTAATCATTTTCCTACCGAGAGTCCGGGTACGGAGACAGGAAAGTCGAATTTTGGGGAGGACAGCTAGCTCTAAGCGAAAGCAAAAAAAAATATGGTAGTGAAAGTTTGGATGAAAACATACGTAAACTAAGTTGGTGTTGCATAACATAACGTAGGGTCATAATTAAAACAATACTATGATTTTCAATAGTAAAATACAATAACATGAATATTTATATTCTTATGTTGCTAGTGAAACTGAAGGACATGAAATAATTTTAAAGGCAGCTGAGACCATTTAAAAATATCGGTAAATAAAATAAATGTCATCAGTTTAAAAAATCAAGCGATGATAAAGCGTGCTCAAGCTAAAACAGTGTAGATTTCGACCTCATAAGTTTATTTTGTGATTATAAATTTGGATTACCAGTTATAATAGTTTTGTGAAATTAGGTTTATTTTATTACTTATGAGGACAACTTGCTGTGGTTAGTATTATTTTCTATTGCAATTGTTGAAATCAATTCCATAACCGAGACATCTTGGAAAACATTAACAATATCCACAACACTTTCAAAGTTTAAACAAAAATGAAATTAAGCCAATTTTTTGCCTCGAAACTTATTCGCAGTTGTTTGCTAAAGAAAATAAAGGCATGGTATCGTTTTAATTGTAATTCAGAACATAATACCAACCATCAATAACATACAATAACAATAAATATCTAAAAACAAAATTGTTAAATATTGTGAGTTTTATTCTGACACATCCCACAATACTTACATAATTAATCTTAAACGCCAATTAAAACAAAATGTAGTTTCAACATAAATGCTGCGTATTTTTTTAAAGGGTAATTTAGGTCAAGATAAAATTTATGTAATATTATATTATATTATATTAAAAGTTTGGTTGCATATCTTATTGGGCGTCATATTTTTTATAATACATTATTCTATAAGCAGTTATAAGTTAACTTTACAATAAGATATGGCTTAAATAATTTATGCCAAAAATATAAATAATTTTCGAAACAAAGATTTTATCAATGGTTCTAATTTTTAATAGGTCGTCGATTATAGCCGGTTTACTTAAAAAACCTATTGACCCGAAGATTATTACTTACAATGTTGTATAAGACACACCTTTATGAGGAAAGAGATCGTGATGAAAATGGAGAAAATGAACATTCCACCGAGGCCGTAAAGATGAAGAGTTCTTCGCCCAGTGCGGTCCATAAGCGGCAACGAGACTAGGGTCATGCCCACCATGATCGCGCCGATTCCCATAGTTGCGAACTTAGCTGACTCCTCAGTGAGACCGGATGAAGTGAAAAGCGACGTTGAATAGTAGAATACCTACAAAATCACAAGCTTGTAGAACATAACATTAATAAATAGCCAGTAATACTTTTACCTGCAGACAATAAAGCTAATTAATAAAACATTTAAAAAAGGTTAGAGTTCGGCCTGACTTGAGTCTGACAGTGTCTAACAGCTTTTTCTCACGTCAGGGAAAAGGTTTGGAGCTCATCCTATACGCAGAATGCCGTCCAACACATGAAAAATTCCTTACGATGTTTTCCTTCGCCACAAAACGAATAAGAACGATTCAACGGTGATTCATTTATAAGTGCAACTTAAGTACGAAAAAAATCTATCCGTTGAACCGTATAGAATAAACTTTTTTTATTGTTAGTAAATGATACTAGCGCAAAACTTTTGTTGTTACTAAATTAGTAAAACAAAAGTGTACAAACATCTATTTCACTTCCCTCTCTTTCAATTAAGACGTCGATAATTTAAGGTTATAGGTACCTATTTGATAACAATTAAAGTATCATCATTTACTTGTTAGGAGGACTTTATACAAACCATCTGTGTAGTTAGAACTCATTATGAATCTAATGCTTAGTAGCAGTAATTTGTGTTTCTTTTTTTGGAGGTTTAAAAGTACCAAGTGTACTAAAGGCAGAAGGGACATCAAATCTTAGTAAACCTATGTCGCCGATGCGTTGATATAATGATTAATATTTCGTACACTCACAGTGTCTATGAGTAATAATAACCACTTAAAATCAGGTGCCCTATTTATTTTTAAATTAAATTAAAAAAAAACTAACGTTGTGGATCATCATTAATTATTAAACTATATGAAATTAAAGTTTTAGCCTAAAAAAATAAATCTATGGACATTTATTTCTAATTATAAAACAAATTAGTCTTGCCTAAATTTAAAAAAATAAAAATAAATTATGTATATATCTTAGACATCGTGATTGATTTGTTGTATACATTATTTTTTATGATTTCTATAACGAACCAAAACTAATGAGTAAATTCGTCAAAAAATATTATTCACTGGAATATTTTAGTTTAATATATTTCATTTGATATATTTAGTACCGCATTAATTCCGCTTAACTGCTGGGACAGCTGCATAACAACGCCGATGAGTAAGGGTGCGCGCAGTGTCGGTGAGCAAAGGAGTTCTCGCATTGATATGGAAGCCTCTGCTTGTTGTGCTCTTTCTTCAGCCCGCATCTCTTCTATATCTTCTTCCACCTTTTTATAGTTTTAAATTAAGTAGTTGCTGATGATAATATGTATAGCACTACGACGTCGCTTCGCGCGATGTAAACATTATTATTGTAATAAACAATTTGCTGTTAATTTAAAATGTCATGTATTACGAAACTTGAAGATAATAATAGCTTGTTATTATTATTATATATATTTTTTTATGTTGATGAACGAAACATGGCGTCATTTATTTATGTGGAACATGTGACTAGTATTTTTAAGTTATTTTATAATTCGGTTTTCGTAAATGAATATCTCACCTTTTGAAATATCTAAATGTATATGCAATTTATAAATAGTCATACTTATATTGAAAAAAATCGAAACTATACTAAAGCAAGACAAATCAGAAAGCCTGAAATTAAAAAAGAATCTCTATTGTAGAACTATTAGTGACTTTCTGAAAAAGTGCGAAGACTTGCAAACACGATAATTGGCAACAAATCGAGTGGAAACGCACCGTAAGAGGTTTATGCATCATTGAATAATCGGAAATAAGTTGCATTAAATCAACCATCATTGCAATGCTGAATATATTTTAAAATTTAATCTCAGATAATTTGAAAATATTTACCATTCGATTAACTTTTTAGAATTTAAATTCTTCCCTTTGAGTATAGTATTTTATTAAAATAGTATTTTACTCACATCAATTTTAAAAAGCTTTTCTATTATTTTATGTCCTATTATTATTACATTAAACTGTAATGTAATAAATACATAAGCAAATGTATGAAGGTAAGACCAAGCATAACGAGTACTCCCAAGGTACTAGTCAAAAAGAGATTTTTATACATACTTGATTGCTCGCGCGTAGCCTCCTGAGTGCCCGTCGTGCTTCCTCCTCCCACTGCCGAGTAATTAGCAAATATCGTGGCGATTCAGGGCAAGCTGGCAATAGTAGCAGCTGCAGAATAGCAGGGCATACAGCTAAACCTATGAACAAAAACAAATTTGAGGCGAATAAAATATTGTCCTTAAAAAATAAGCCTTAATAAAAAATAAGCCTTAGTTATATTAGTTCTCAATTACCTAACAAAATGGGCCATCCGTCATCTGTGCCGAGAATCTGTTCGATGCCGAGTACTTGCGAGAGCAGCAGTCCAACGGTGACAGCGAGTTGGTTGACAGTTCCAAGGCCACCGCGCAAATTCAGGGGTGCAATCTCCGATATGTACATTGGCACAAGCGATGTATTTAGACCTACAAGTTATAGTTTAATTCGATTAAATGTAATCTTTGATTTGTTTCACGATATTATTACTATTACAAAATATATTAAATACAGAACAGATAGACCACTTTATAGATATGATGATCACATCACATGTTTCCATCAGGAAACATTCAAGTTTATAAATTAGACTTACATTAGACATTGCAATTTAAAAATAAAGATAGCTTTTTGTTTTTGGTGATTATAAACAATGTTATTATCAAGTTTTAGAACATATAAAAATAACAATGTTTAAAATTGCAGTGATTACGATGATCGGTTAATTCATCATTTGATTATATTTTATGATGGCTAATTTCTCTCGTAAAATATTTTTTACATGTTTTTAAAAGACCTTACCACAATTGACACCTATGATGAATCTACCGAAGAAGAGCATTTCGTAACAATGTGATATCTTGGTAAATCCCATAAGACTAGCGCCCCCGATGCCGAGTATATTGTTGAGCAAGAGACCTCCTTTCCTGTTGTTGTAATAAATAGGCAGCTATAAACTAAACCTAACATCATTTATGAATTTATTTCGCATTTTATGTCACACAATATCTGTACCTGCCAAAACGGTTTGCAATCATCCCCCCTGAAAACCCACCCAGCATGCCACCGATAGCGAAGATGCTGACAGCTATCGAGTATAACCTGTTCACGGTGTCCTCGTGGATGTCTTTACCGTAGCGATCTTTGTAAACGTCCTTCATGAAGTTTTCGATATTCTGCATATATATTACTTAATTAGATTATTTTAATACGATATATATGTTGATAAGCAAAAAAAGCTTTTTAATATTACTTATATATCCATGGTATAAAGTTTTGGTGTAAGACCTAATTTAGCTTCATCACCTTTTAAAAGGTAAAATAGAGGAATGTAGAAGAATATTCCATACAAATGGTAACATCAGATGTTCAATGATTACCATCGTATATGTCGAATTCACAATGGTAGGTATACTTAAATGTTCATTGCGCTTCGATATTGTCACGAATAAAATTGTAGTAGTTAAATAACTCTTAATTTAATATTTAGATATTTTCGATACAAATTTCAAAATAATATTCTTAAAAATAATTTCCTTAAAAACTAAATATTAAAACTATTAAGACACGCTTTCGGTGAATGCCATAATCATTATGAAAACATTCAAATTACCTGAGCTTTTCATATAATAAATTAAAGTTTGAAAATACATAACTTAAGTATTTTGTTTAATAATGATTTTTCGTATTTTCCAAAGTAACGCTAAAAATAAAACGAAGCGACATAAAAGAGTATGCGTCACTAAATTAATTAATTAACTTTACATCAAAACAATTATGAATTATTGTAACTTTTGACAATCGTTTACTATAAGAAAAGTTCATTGTGCACACGGTATAGGTAACCAGTTATATTAATTGCAGCTGCTTTATCAAGGATATATAAACATCTCACTCTGCCAGGAGCGTTGATGACACCAGTGTTGTAACCGAACTGCAGCATCCCGAGCACAGCGGCCAAGATGGCGTACGACAAGAAGAAAGTAAGACCCTGAAATTAAAATACACTGCTCTACGGCAAGTAAGAGATCACACTATGTTAGTATGAAGCACAATATGTTATATGCTGTTCATATTATTTTATTCAGTCAATTTTTTAATGGAGTGTTGCCTTATTGTTATATGATCACGATAAGAATTTATACATATAAAAAAAATTATTCTTACATGTACAGAAAAAACGAATATGAGGGTCTTTATTAAAGCAACAAAAGCAAAAACAACAGCGTTTAGAATTTTTGTCTGTCCGTCTATCTGTATGTTTTTACCCGCATCACGAAAAACATGGAATTGAATGCAGTTTTCACCGATTTATTGCTAGAGGTCTAACTTAAAATGAAGGCACCATTTTCCCACAGGGAAATATCATATTTCCGGTAAATATCCGGAATTCACGATATTTAAATATGAAAATGCTAAATAAACAGATTATGAAGAAACTAGCGCCGCATTAACTTGAATAGATAAGTTAGTCGTTGTGTATAGCTGTTACTCGAAACAATACTATAGATCTCAGCTGATCTCAATCGATTACAACTAATCTCATAGAATAAAAACAACAACATAACAAAATTTAGCTTTGTTTAATCGAAAGCAGACGCCGAACGACAAATGTAGCCATAGAATCGAATAGAAGAGAATAGAATAGAAGGACACCGAAATTAAGTAGAAAGTTAAAACTTTATAACGGTATATAAAAAATTGCTCGGCTGTGGTGCCCTTTCGAACTTTGTACGTTAAACTATTTACTTATATATATTAATATCTTAGGAGTTAAAATAAAAAATCGGCGCAAGAAATGGTACGGCGGTAAAGTAGTCGGCGCAAAGATTTCGTATGTACCTTAAACCAAACAGTAATACGAGACAGTCTAACTATAGGCACAAGGGACATAACAGTTTAGTTTCGCACTGGTAGCGCAGTGGCGATGGAAGAGATGGTTAATATTTTTTTAGTGCCAATGTCTATGTGTGGTAGTGAACTATTGTAATAAAACAATAAATAACGCCACCATTTCAAGAGGTCTATTTTATAATGTGTGACGAATGTACGATGAGCCACCACTCAAACATAGAAACCATAAACAGAATCTAATAATAAATAATCGCATGTTCAAAATACGCGGGGCGTTGGCTTCATGTATACATATTATTATATGCCCTTAGCACTAATAATAATGGTGTCCTCCGGGCCGATTTCGTCCACGGCGGTCAATCTCAAGAGAGAGTTGCCAACTGCGCAGGAAATATTGTGGTGCACAAGTATTTACGCAAACACAGGTCTACAGATTCCCTAACTCTCATAATCCGATGTGACGGCATTCCGACTCGAACGGAAAGAGTTCAGATGAAGGACCAATGGCTTTTCGTGCTTTCCGAGGCATGGGAGTGTACACCCTTCTAAAGTCCAGACTCCGGGCTGCTAATAAAAAAATTTCGACAGAAACCCAAGAACTTTTTATTGGCCCGCCTGGGATTTGAACGCAGGATCTCGGGGTCTGCGGCCTCACATCTAGCCACTAGACCAACGAAGCAGTCATTTAGCACTTTACTGTATGAGCGAATAGATCAATTGGCGAATTTTTATACCTTATTGATTAAAAATGCACGGCAATTCCTTGTTTTATCTGTACGAAGTCGGGGCGGGCAGCTAGTATTTAATAAATTTAATTTATCCGCTTTTAATGCCTTGCACTTTTTGTGGTAATCTAATTTTCATTGATGTATAACGTATTCATATTTTGTTAACAGTTAACAATATTCAAAAGTATTGGAAATAAAAAGTATTTTAAAAATTATTACATAAATAGAACCGACACACGATACCTAATAACCACTTCACGGGTCGGTCACGAATTTTGTTACACGCTGTATATTTACTATCTTTATTATTTTAGTATATTTCGTGTTATACTGTATTACTGTATTCAATGTGGTCATGTGGTCAAAAATGAATATAGCTAAAAGACTAAATTGATTTCGTAGATTCCGCAGATAAAATTTTATAACTAGCAAATAAAATAATATATTTTGTTTTCTTATTTAAATATCTTGGCTTATAATTTTTAATTAAGTTATTTTTAAGACGTAATCTTAGATAGTCGTAAGTTTTTTTCATTTCGAAAGATATCCATTACTGGATATTAAAATACCTATCGCTAATTATAATTGTAAAAAAGCAGTGTTCTAGATGTCTGCGTATTCCTTTTTCCGTAATAAAGCAAGTCTATGAATATATTTCCTGGGAAACTCCGCTGCATTTTCTAATATTCTTGAATGAACGTACTCGTACATCTTACGTAACCGGAGTGGGTAAACTGATTCAATAAACTATCTTTAGACTTGCTAAGTTTATTGGAAATAAAAATATTTTTTATTTTCAGATCTTCCATATAAATCTTATCCTATTTTCAATCTTATAAAAATGAAAGTTATATTTATTTATCCCGTATGCATTCCTGCTTCGATCATCCGATTAAGTTGAAACTTTTTTCAGTTGTTGTTGAGCACTTGCGTGGAAGCTTTACACATAGTATATTTATAGGGGTGCGTGCATCGCGTTGTATTTAAGAATTACTTACAAGAAATTTTAAGGAAATTGCAACGCGTGCCTATACTAGCCAGTGTTTAATAAAATGTGGATACGTCAACCAGAACTTACAACTTATGTTAAAACTAATATAATTAATTTAATTGTAATATAGAAAGACTTTTATTCCGCTCAATACCATAAACTTAGATTTCTAATTATTTTTTTGCCTCTAATCCTGTATCTGTACATGGTAGATACTCGTTGAGTTATAAAATATTGTATCATAGTTTTATAAAGAACAAAGAACTATGAATATAGTGCGCATCCGTCCGTGCTCTGACTAAAAGTGGTTGAATAAAAATGTAATGAAACTTTATCTGAAAAGGCTTTGCACTTGTGTTGCATCTGTGAATGTGCGAGATCATATAACACAAGCTTTGTACAAAGATAACCTGAACGAGACATAAAACAGAAATAAATTAAAAGTCTTGGCGCTGGTCAATTTTTATTTCCTTTTATGCATGCACTCCTTTATGACATTTCATTCCGCTTAGCAGATAATAGAAAATAAAAGATGTCAGGTTTTCACTTTTCGACCGTTAACCAAATTCGTGTTTTGTAATGCGAATGTGAAAAATGTTCGCAGAAGGAAGAATATTTTTGTATCAATCGGTCCAAGAACCGATTGATACAAAAATATTTTAAAGCGTGAAGTGCAAATGGGCCTGATGGTAAGTTTTCTCCACTCATAGACATTAGCCCTGTAAGAAATGTAAGTCAATCTATGCATAAGCAATGCGATACGAATCATGGGTTCTGAAATGTTACGTCACGTAAAACACAACGATCCATATTTCAAAGTATTGATATTTTAAGGTATGATAGGTTATGAGTAAATAATATTAATGAACAGACAGGAAAAGCAATGAGTGTGGGCATTATTTTTTTATTAAATGCATTAAACATACACTGAATGTAAATTAAAAATTCTTAATGTTAGTACTTCCTTACCTGCTCGAGCAATCTTAGCTTACGTCTTTGCGAGTGCTCTTCGAGTCGATCGACATATTCGCGCAGTTCTTCGATCTCCTCTTTGACTTGCTGCACGGTGTCCAACTCTTGCTTGATGGCAACCATGTCGCGTTTCACCTAAGGATATTTTTAATTAAATTCACCAAAAAAGTGAAGCAAGAGTTTTGGGCACCCATATTTTGCAAAATTTACTGTTTCTTATTTATTCAAAGTTTAGACACACTATATCCATATAAGCAACGTCAAATACAGCACGCTGACTTAGAAATATATATACTTCAGAATTATCTAATTTTAAAATATATCTAACAAATTTGCTTTTTAATACATAATGTTTGTTTCGTTTTTGTTTTGATTTTTTATTTCATTATTATATATTGTATTATTTAAATAACTTTTATATTATAATATGTATTTAAATTTACATTTTCACAACGTAGTCACCATAACTATTGTTTACCTTTTTGTAGTTCTATGTTAATTATTGGCTACCACTATGTAACATATATTGTACTCTGAAGTATGTATCCTTTGTTGGAGATTCTTGATAATAAACTAAGAAATTAATTTGATTGGGTAAAGTCCCAATTTTTCAGATCATACAGATAACAAACACGTGGCAATAAACTAAAATAACGAATTACCTCGGAGACTTCACTTTGGCATGATTCAACGCTCTTGGTAAGTTCCTGAAGTTGCGTACGTATTTCGCAGAGCGCGACCGTGGTCTCCAGTTGTCGGTCGCCCCGCTGCAAATCGTCGAGCTTGGCGGACAGATTCATACTCATCACGCTCACCTGTCTCTGAAGGCTGGTGACAAACAATCATATTTTAAATCCACATTCAAAAACCAGTGTATTGTTTTGATAAAAACTGATTAAAAATGATCACTATTTTAAGACATCGCTGCAAATAATATTGTTGATAGAAATGTGTAAAAATAAATTTCCATGTCTGATGCTTTAATCCAAAATTTGAAGATACGTCAGACCTCGACCAGATGTCAGACTGTTTGAGTATTCCATTTCAAGGGTCTTAGCTTACGTCTTTGCGAGTGCGTACGTATTAGAAGGATTATTTGTGCCAAAAATGGCTGCTGCTAGAACTACCCCTAAAATAGGATAGAACATTTCAAGAACGATACATTTATTAATCTTGTTTCACATCGACAAACAATTTAAATTTACATCTAATTTCATGCTGTATACATTATTAATCCAGATTAAGTAACCAGATTCAGATTAAGACTCGAACGCAGAAATTTAAACTTATATTAGCGTTTTTCATATTTGATTAACATCTCGTTAAATTAAAAAAAAAGGTTATTTAATTTGGCAAGGCTTTCTTTGTGTGGTTAAGGCCCACATGAAATATCTGGGTCTGATCCTGGACGGAAGATGGAGCTGCGGGCAACACTTTGTCCAACTGAGCCCGAAGCTCATCAATGCTGCTGCTGCCTTGGGCCGCCTCCTACCTAATGTGGGAGGGCCGGAATCGCCGCCTATATGCCAGTATGCTGCGCTCCATGGCACTATATGCTGCACACATATGGGTGGACGCTATCACTACTCGTAATAAGGCCCTTTTGCGTAGACCACAGAGAGTTATAGTAGTGAGAGCGGCAAGAGGTTACCGTACGATGTCGTTGACGGCGGCGACACTTCTTGCGAGTGATCCGCCTTGGGAACTCCAGGCCGAGGTGCTCGCGGAAGTGCACTGATTCCGGGTGGAAGCCAGGGTGAATGACGACAGTCCAGGATCAGCGGAGGTGGGGTGAATTAGGTCTTTAGCTCAACAAGCCCAGATTCTCAGATGGGAGGAGGACCTGGGGTCTCTATCAGTAGGCCTGGCGACAGTGGAGGCAATTCGCCCCCACTTGAGTCGCTGGGTAACAAGAAGAAGCGGCAAATTCACGTTTTGGCTGACATAGGTGCTTACCGGACATGGCTCTTTCGGTAAGTACCTTCATGGGATAGCGAAGCGGGAGGTATCACCCTCCTGCCACAAATGTGGTGCGCCACTGGACACGGCACACCACACCCTGATGGAGTGTGCTGCGTGGGGCCCCCAGAGGCATTCCCTGGCGGCGATAGTTGGTGCAGACATCTCGCGGCCGAGTGTGATTAACGTCATGCTTGGCAACGAGAAATGCTGGATGGAGCCGCGGAGTGTGAGCGTGAAGCGTCTGCCTCCGCTGACTCGCTCCGCCGAAGAAGACCGGATTGGGCTATGCGCACCTTGTCGCCCAGCCCTAAGCGTCGCCGGGGCTAGTAGGGTTCTCTGTATGCCGGGTACCTAATTAAGAAAGGAGGCCCGCATCGGGGCGTCGCGGTAGTATGCACAAGCGATCCCACCGAAACGACGATGAAGGTACACTGGTTTTTAAGTGGCTATTTCGGTGCCTTCAGCACCGGCGAGCCCCACATACCCCACCACATCATGTGGGGGAAACGCGTAAATGCGTTTTACCAGCGAAAAAAAAGGCTTTGTGTGTTCAGAGGACGGAGAAATATTTCATTTATATTTTGATTTGAGGATGATGATTGCATCTAAGGTATACATACATTCCCTGTAATTACACTGACTCACGGCCGAATACTGAAAAGTCCCTCAAAGTTAAACGCTATTTAACATTGAGAAGCTCCTAAATTAGTATGCGAAATTGTAAATTAACGGCGTCTCAAATAATTAAGTTGCATTTAATATTTAAGTGACGTTTCAGTATTCGGCCGTCACTCATCATTAAACAACCACATAATAATACGAAAGCTTCATATTCATTTAAAGCAAAACTAAACTAAATAAAAAAAATTAAAAAAATTACCCATTAAAATTTTAAAGAAAAAACACGCCGTCTAATACTTCAAGACTTTTTCATATGGAGTAACTATACACGACATACTCGTCTCTCTTCCACTCGTCTATACGTCAAAGCTGTATTGTCTCTCTTTTGCTTTTCGTCGTGGTTTTAAATAATGGCAAGCGATGATGCATAAAATGGAAGTTATACGACAACTTGTTTTTCTTGTATATAATTAGTAATCGGTTTATATTGTCCTGTGGCATTGTACCCAAGACGCTGGCACTATTACCTCTCTGCACCGCTAGACTCAGCCTTTGGGCTAAATAAGCGCCAGCAATAATAATGTAAATAACTTTTATTGAGGATAAAGAATTTACGGATTATCAACATGAAATCAAATATGACTTCGTCTCGATAGTGATGACCATGTCTTTTTTTAAATATTCCTATGAAAGCGCCACCTGGCGCAATAAGTAGCTCAGATACATAGCACTCTCTGCTCCATCATGAATATATGTATGTAATATATTGCAGCTTTGTAATGTTAACTAGCAGTTTTCCACTGTGATCATTGATGTACATGTACAAGTACATTTTTTGAGCTTAAAGCCTTTTTGATTAGTAAAATATTAAAAATAATAATAGTAATAATTTAGGTATACGAATAAAACACAAATATTATATAAAAATAAAATATAACTAAGTATGTAATCTTTATGTAATAAGATTATAGCGCTTCAAAACATATGTCATGCCGCAAATCAAATTCTATTTGTTATCCAAACGAGCAAAACATTGTACAAAATTAAGCCCGTGTTTCTGTGAACGTTTATTTTTAATATTAGTTTAAAGAAAATTGTGATAATAAATATTTCGCACGACTACGGTATTAAATTTTTTCTATCGGATGTGTTTATTTATTATGGAGAAAAAAACAAATCCTAAATTCAACAACTTAATTTTTAATTATATATGTTAATAAATCGTTAAATTAAAATACCTTCCAATATTTTCCAACTTGTTCGTATAAAATGCTCGAATAACTCACTTGGAGATAAACGCAAAATTGACCGAGTAACAGTCTTGTCACAATTTAATTTGTCTGACTTTGCTGCAGCCCTCACTGTACAGTTCGACCATTGAACAATTTTGTTCAATTTATTAAGTCGTAACAATCTTTAAACACAAAATGACTATGTTTATTTGCTCTGGTGATGCTTAATTTAAGTCAATTTAATTAAATTTTCGCTTAACATTTAAAATTATGCATTTAACGTACGTTATGATATTTACCTACGTATTGGAAGAATGTTCCTTCGAAAACTATTAGGTACAAAGAGGGAGTGGATGCAACGCAATCCAAAAAGTCATAATTTCTAATTTTTTTGGCCTAGGCTTTCCCCGTTGCCCTTTGTCTTCGGTTCCGGTGTATCTGATTATCACATGAATCTAACTATTGTTGTGGATGTCTATTATGCTTCTTTACATTGATTGGGAAAGGAACATCCTGCCCGTAGATCCTTAAAAAGGGGACTAACAGCGTAATAAGAGGCACGTTGTTAGTGCCTATTTGCCTTGTTCGATATCCTCGACATTGATTATGAGTTATTGGTAGTATATAAGGTCCTCCAGACCGATTTCGGTCACGGCGGCCAATCTCAAGGGAGATCAACCAACTGCGCAGTATATATTATAATGCACAAGTGTGTGCGCAAACATAGGTGCACTATCTATTCCCTAAATCCGATAGGACGGCAATCCGACACGACCGGAAAGAGTTTATGCGCAGGAGTTTAGTGCTTTCCGAGGCACACTCACACGAGTGTACTCACTTCCAACTTCCAGACTCCGGGAGTCTACTGAAAATTTTCGGCAGAAAAACCCGATAACTTTTATTGGCCCAACCCAGGATGGGTTCAAGTCCCAGGAGGCACGGGTGAAATCAAAACTTTTGCTTTTTACACTCATAACGTTAAATTTAGTTTTTAAATAACATTTTAGCAGTTATCAGATTTTAGCAGATATATATAGACTAACTGAGGCCGAAATAACAGGCTGATGGTCCATCACACTAATTGACACAATGACGCTCCTGTGTTGGTGAGCGTCAGATTACCGAGCGACATACAGTGCAGTGACTTTTGAAATCAAATAACTCAGCCCCTTTCAGCTGAAATCGGATGATCGTTGCTTGATAGTTGATTTCGTAAATATTCGTGAAAAAAATGTATATGATAAGGCCGTTTGTGTGGCGGTTAGTATATTGATATGTGTTATGATGTCCACATGTTTCACCATAATTTCACGCCTACCACGCAGTAATTTGTAAACGCTTGACTATTTTTAATATAAATTCAGCGTTAGTAAATTTAACTTATTTAAGGAATAAAATGTCTAGAGTATTATTAAGAACATAGTCCATTCCTTACTTTGTCAATGTGATATCCTGTGCGGTAACATTACGGTGTATCTACTTTGGTTCGAATGCACATCAAAGTATTGATATTCCAGTAGAATTTTCCAGTAGAATAATTGAATAGTGGGTGGTACCAGACGGGCTTGTACAAATACTAACCGCAAGTGAAATTATTACAAGCTAACTTCAATAGACGTTAAAAATATTTTTTTAATGCTTTTTTACTTTGTAAAAAATGAATTTCAATGGTCATTGATTTTAATAACAGAGCAAGCACAGACAGAACTAATTTGCGGGCTTGTTAATGAAATATCGACTAGTTACTAGTACCTATTCGTACGTGCGGTTTCACTTCAATTCTTAGTTCATATTAAACCAATCAGATAGCATTTGCAGTCTCGAATTACTCCAAAAGCCTGATATGCTTCAAAAGCAAACGTATATTGATATCCGCTTACAAAACTGAATGTTCTTTGAAAGACAATCATATTAAATCGCAGTGAAACTAAGAAATAATCAAAGCACTTCTTGCGAGTAAGGCAGTCGCAGTCAATCGTAATATTTAATATGTATGAATTTATCTAATATCATTATTTTTTTGTTACGAAAGATGATACTCCAACTAGTCGCATTGCTTTGTATGCATAAAATGTATTGTAGGTAAAAACTAACACTGAAGTAAGGTTTAAAAAAAAAATCTGAATAAACAAAATATAGAATAACGTGCAAAGTGCAAAAATACCGAACCTCACAAATAAACTTAAAAAAAAAGTTCATAAAACGTTCTAAATTGTCGACCTGCCGTTTTATTTGGAAACTCTAGAGGCATATCAGTTCCTTGCAAAAAGTCGTATCGGAATCAAACAAGGAAATGAAAAATATTTTTGATTCATTGTCAGCTAAGCACACTGTGGTCCCGGGCTACATGCGCTCTACGCTTGTAGAAAGGGTGTACGACGGTATGTCGTATGTTTGAAGTTTAAATATAAAAAATATTATAAACGAGATAAAATCAAAATAAATGTTGCTTAGGCAGCAATAAAATTACTATCAAACAAAGAGTTATACTGCATAAGGTTAAAGAGCTACCTAAGTTTTGTGTACAAATATTATATAATACACTAAACTATTTATATATACGACAATGTCCTCGTAAACGATTTTAGTTATGGCGTTATTTGTAAGTGGAGAATAGTCAACTGCGCAGGAGATGTAATAGTGCTTCAAGTTTGCGTGTAACCACAGGTGCACTCTCTATTCCCTCGCTCTCATAATCCGATGAGACGGTGATCCGACACGTCCGGAGAGTATTCGCGCGCAGGACCAAGCACTTTACGAGCTTTATATTCGTATAAAATAATGAGATTTATTTTGAATATAAAAAAGCGCTTGCAACTCTGTGACACGTAACAGTGAAACTCCTTTTTGTGACCGGGACGTATAATATCAATTCCTTCAAATTCTCTTCTCGTCTCATCTCGCCACCGAAGTTTCAATCCAAAAATATTAAATAATATTACTTTAATTACATATATAAGGTCCTCCAGACCGATTGCGGCCACGGCGGCCAATCTCACGAGAGATTAGCCAACTGCGCAGGACCAACAGCTTAATGTGCTTTTCGAGGCACGGGAGTGTACACACTTCGAACTTCCAGACTCCGGGCTGCTACTGAGAATTTTATGACAGAAAAACCCAATAACTATTTATTGGCCCGACCTGGGAATTGAACCCAGGACCACCGGGTCTGCGGCCTTATATCTAGCCACTAGACCAACGAGGCAGTCATAAATATTTGTCACCGATGTAATGTAATATATATAACAATATGAATAAACATCGGTGACAAATATTATTTAGCATTTTATCAAGAAATAAATAGGACCTAAAGCGTTACGGTGAAAAGTAATACATTAGCTAATGGCGGTCACTTGTGAATGTCATGAACAATCTTAAAATAGATCTTGTAGTTTATAAAGAGACTAGCTGTGCTCCGCGGCTTCACCCGCGTATCTATATCTCTGGTTCGAATTTAAAAATTATTTTTGTGTTGTATAGTCCTTTTATCGAGGAAGGTTCTAAACTGATTTTTATCTATTATTTTTTTATTAATAATACGCGGGTGAAACCGTGGGCACAGCTAGTAATTAATAAAAGTATAATAAATTATTTTATTACTATAATAACACACGTGGTAAAAAAATACGTAATTAACGATTTGAAATTAATTTTCATAAGATACCGTAGGGTTTACCGATCTTATATATGCATTTGCGCCATCACATGTTCTTTGTGTGTACCAATTTTCATAAAGATTGGTCAAGCCGTTCTTGAGTTATAAGAAGACATACATACAGACAGACAGACAGATATAAATGAAAAAAATAGTATAATGTGAATCACTGCATCATAAAACGATTATTTATCAGAAAATTAGGTGAAACCAAAAAATGTACAGGCAGAGCCAATAGATTTATACAGTAGTATTTCTTCTCAAATAAGATTTCTTTACACTTGTGTTGTTAAAAATGGAAAGTGTTAAAGCACATAATCACATCGCTTTAAATTCTTGATCGTTTTCTTATTTATAGAGAAAACAAAAATAAAATTTTGTAATTGCAAGACTTAATATAATATCTGCATACTAAAAAGTGAATATATTCAACAGTCATCTTTTTGTATATTATAAAGTAAGTCAGCGGAATTAAAATTTAATATTCGAAATTTCGTGATATTCATCGCCCGGAGTAGAAATTGGAGCATAAAAGACTTTTGCAAGTAATTAATCTTTTAGTAAGCATATCCGCTCCGAATATTTGATTCAGTTGAATATAATATTCGTGTAATATAATTTTATTTCCACATGACAAAATATTTAATTAAAATTTAAACATAAAATCCGCGTAATTATGACCGTATAGGGGATATAGTAAGCAAATATTCTAATCGATATACATATGTATCTATAGCTAGTCAGTTATGCCACACCAGATAATTTCAGGGGCTGGATCTACCTAGGCATACATTATCTACATTTTGTCCCCGTAGTCCCACGGGAACGGGAACTGCGCGGGAAAACCGCGGGCAAAACCCTAGTATTATATTAAAAACGTTTTAGGATTTTAAATCACGTGTTATGGATAATTGAATACTTTACTGGAATAAAAGTGGTGTAAATGAGCCCAATTTGTCACAATTTTTTTTAAAACAAATTAACTAAACTTGTTAACACTCCTGTGATCGATCGAGGTTGGTGCTTGCTTAGCCTAAAGACTGGGTGGGACTAGCGGTTCAGAGAGGGAGAGTGCCGACATGAATGTAATTACTGCATAATTTGATTTTATGTTTCTTTTTTCAATGTATATTTATTTTTATAGTGTACTAGCTGTACACCGCGGCTATACCCGCGTATAATTAATAAAAATATAATAAATTATTTTATTACTATAAAAAGCGCGGGTGAAGCCACGGGGCACAGCTAGTAAATTATAAGAAAAGAATAATAGTAAAAAATATTATTCGCTTTTAATCGATTTGTGAGTACGAAAGCACTTCGCCGAATCTATCGTATAGATTTAATAGACGCGGCTGTGAAATTTATATCATTAGTCAACCAATTAGACCGTACCTACAGAAATGTAAGCCATTATCCAGGAAATAATTTAAAAAAATCCGTCTTCCGCCATGTTTTTCAATCAGTCAAGTCAGCTCGAATGCAGCTCTAAACCAAAACCATATCAAATTTATTATAATGAACACAATAGAAACTTAAATACTACTTCAGCTTACTTTATTAGTACACATTTACATATTCGAACTGTAATATGCATTGAATGCAACAACGACGTAGCTTGTTGAAATGTTCGGTTTCATTTGTTAAACTTAATTATTACTAGACATACAAAGCTCTTCATAAAAATCCGTATAAAATAATAGGCTAATAATTGCACTTCAGTGAAAAAGTAAATATTTAAATAGTTGAAACATATTTGTATAATATTAAATTGACTATTTTAAATAAAAAATAAATAAATATTTACTTGGTGGTAGAGCTTTGTGCAAGCTCGTCTGGGTAGGTACCACCCACTCATCAGATATTCTACCGCAAAACAGCAGTACTTGGTATTGTTGTGTTCCGGTTTGAAGGGTGAGTGAGCCAGTGTAATTACAGGCACAAGGTACATAACACCTTAGTTCCAAGCTTGGCGCATTGGCGATGTAAACGACAGTTAACATCTCTTACAATGCCAATGTCTATGGGCGTTGGTGACCACTTATCATCAGGTGGCCCATATGCTAGTCCGCCTACCAACGATATAAAAAAAAATTACCTTAAATATTTTGTTATTACAATATTGATATGAGCAATGTAATGGTTCTCATTTATACGCAAAGAAAATAATACCATAATCACGTAATTAAAAAAAAAATATTGAGTGTATATTGAATAAAGATTATAAAATAGTAAACAGCTAACGTAACGTAATATACTGTAAATTGATATATGGATTAATACTCCAATCAATTTTGGTAAATATTATATGATTGAAGAGATTTCTCGAATATCCGGATATGATATTTGTTTTGAAATGCATTCATTAATCTGGCAGCTTATGTAGTATTAAAGTGAATTTTTATTATTGAAATGGTATACAAAATGTTTTAAATAACACAGATAAATTTTGTTTTTAATAAGTGCTATGAAATATTCAAAAACACATGACGTCAACACACATGCAAGCAGTTGTTCTTACGCAGTGGTCTATTACTTTTTAGAAATTAGTGTCGGTTTGGAAATGAAATTGAAACTTCAAGGCGCGACTTCGTGCTCGACGTTATAACATAGCGAGATGTAATTAGTCTATGGCCATTGAATCTAATGTTAATACCAGTACGGTGAGTTATGGTCCGATGTCATGAAGTAAGGGAGACTAGATAATGATTTCGGTACCGCGATTTGCATCGTTATAATATCTGCAATACAAGATATTTGGGATGCCAAGCCAAGGTGAAAATATACAGACAAATCGACACATAGATTATTATGAATCGACAATGCAATAAAGCCAGTAGTAAAGGCGGAAAGCTAATTTCTTTCACATGTCTCTAGGGTCACACGTACCTAAGTAGAAGTTCCCTGAGAGTCGCCTCGTCCTCCTCCGCCGGCGCATATCGTGTCAGCTTGGCGCCGGCCTCCCGGCCCACATGATCAGGTAGCGCTGTATCAAAACTCCTAGTTTATTCTCCTATCAGCAGTCCCCACTAAACTCTTATCTGTTTTCTACCGTTCTTAGCTCACTCAAAATACTTATTGTATGACCTATTATTTATATTTTATTTGTTGCGTGCTTACATTACCCGATTTAAAATAAACCACTGGCTTCGTGTCTTTGCACATATCATTATAGTTTTATAAATTTATTTGTATTCAGCACATTTTCCACTTTTTATGCAACACAACTAATTTTGGAACATTGCATTCCATCATTGGAGTACTTATTCTCTCTTCGTATAATATACAATTCTTCCTCGATTTTCTGCTCGTTAAAGGCAAGTATTGTTATAATGCAATTGGTTTTTATGTTTTTTTTACCCTTGTACAGCATAAAAACGAACCAATAAATGCCGTCACCGTACTGCCAATTAGCAACAATGGCCAATAGAAGCGAATCCCAAATAAACAGTTACATATTTATGAAAACAAGATTACAATTTATAACAGAAAAATGTAATTGAAGTTTTAATGTAATGTCTATGAGCACATAATAATTTTATAAAACAAACAGTTTTTAACAAAATCCTGGAAAAAAAATTACACGAATACCGTTATCTACAGAAATTCAATAATTATATTATTTATGATTTTTTTTTAATGTTTTGCTATTTAACTTGTATAATGCTTAACGTGAAAGTTCTAATAAATGTGGTATCTAATATTGGTGTTAAACCAATGAAAATCAGTCAATGTAAAAAAACATATAATGTAAAATTACAATATTCGGATAGTATATTTTCTAGTCAAAAACGGTTACGTTTTCTAATAGAAAATATAAAAAGTCACCGCATTGAATATTAATTTAAAAGTGTAAAGTTGAAATTTGAAAAGAACTGCAGACATTTAATTTTAGAAAGGTTAAGAGAGTGGTTTATTTTATCAAAAGATGTGAACTACTTCAAAAATCAAGTCGCATTAATAATGCTTTAATAAATAATTATACCAAATCATCCGGTTATCGTGTCAAATACCTTTTTAAATATTTTATCTTGTTTTAACAAAATACGTCTTTTGTATTGCGTATAAGTTTTAGACATTTAATTCCTGCTAAAATTTTTGACGCTAACTTTAAACTATTTTTGTGACAAGTATTGTAATTGTGTGAGGGAGCAAGTTACATTATTGTTTTAGTATTAAATAATCAGCTTATATGTATCTGCCCATAGGTTGCTTGGGCATCCATATAAGAATTTTAACGCAGTTTTTATATCAAATGATATAAAAAATATATTTTTTTAATTTTTTTTTTTTTATAGACAACTGATATGCCAAATTACTTATTTACGACAAGTAATTATTGAAAGTATTAATTTACTATTGAAACAGTTACTCGTGAGCGCTGTTTGGAATCGAATTAAAAATAAGTTTCGATTGCACATAACAGTGTACCACGCTACGTAAATATTATCAATGACATGGTTTAATAAATTGCTTGAAACTTACCTGAAATTTGATCTATGGGTGAGTAAAGCGGCGGCTCTTCCCCGCCGGCGTGCTGGTGCTCGAGCAGACGGTGGCACGACTGTCTCATGAGCGCTCCCGACACTATTCGATAAAAAATAACTATTAATAATACAAACCAAAAACTTAGATGTATCCTTTTTATACGTATTTGAATCTGCGGAAACAAAAATATTACCTTTAATCTAGTTATTGTCATTTGACTACGACCGAGAGCAGTCTAATCGACGACATTGTGCCTGTAACAATAGAAATCGTTTATTTATTAAACAAATAGGCATTAAAAAACTTTCAACTTGTTTTAAATGATAAATAATAAAACTACTTCATTGCATCGCCTTAATTACCGCTACAAGTACACTGATATCATTAATAGAGCAGACAGAAATGTAGGACGGAAATATTATATCCGACGCTGACTATATTTCTTTTTATTATAACTTTTCTCATAAATAGTAGCGTTAGTACGAGTAAACCTACATTAACTCGCATGAGAATGAGAACTAATATAAATATAAATTGTTTTTATCATTTTTAATGGTATACCTTATCTACGCTACCTACAATATTTATTGTCTTACTCGTTTTGGTTACTGTATATAAACATGGTCTTATAATTGCGCTTCATATTCCGTGGAGTATTATTACGTTGAATCTTCCTTGTTACAGGAGCATGTATATTAATGAATATGGTTTAAATTAATTACATGTTACATTACAGTACCGCCTAATTGGTGCCATCCTAAAGAATCGAATTCGCAGTTCTTTTTTTGAATTTGCACTAATTAATTCCTATTCAAAATATCGAAAGCCAATGCTATCTTAGCTGAATAATGAATTTAAAGAATTGTGCCAATTACATCCGAACTTTTTTTGCCAGACTCTGAGGGCTCTCGGCTCCAAATAATCACCGTTAGTTAAAGGGAACCTGGCCTGTTTCCAACACTTACGTTCACTTGTTACGCAGTCGGACTATTGTATTTGTCATCTCCTATTTTATTTATTGTTCCACGTAATAAATAGTCACGATAAGAAAACAACAAATTATTTTTGATCAATATTATGAAAACACAAATCTGGAGATGAAGTATATTTTTAAATTAAGTATTTGTAACTGTACAAATTAAAATTATAAATGATAGCGAACCGATTATTCTATTTCTTTATCATATATTGCTATGTATATATACTACCTTTTCTAAAATAAATACTTACTTCATACCGTTGAACATTTTCTTAGAAGAAGGTAATAGCCGTTTTATTTTAACTATAATTAGCCTACCAACACTTCGTATTGTAATATAAGCTTGCTACAAAGTTAGTGTCCGACCGATACGGCTGCTTTACCAGAGCTACGGAAGGATAGTGACGGGAGCCTCAAGCCCCCAAACGGAACCGCGCATGCGAAGTGCTACCCCCAGGGCAGCTTAAAACAATTTTAGCTTATGCATATTTGTTATATCCCAGTCAATGTAGAACAGATTTTTATGGAATTACCTTAATTTCAATTAAGAAAATATTTTAATCAATCTAATAAAGAAAACAGTTATCTGTAAATACTTCTCATATTTAATTTTTTCAATGGTACACATCTAAAGTCGTCTTTGTCTCTTCAAGGTATATGAAAGTAGCCTTCAGTACTAGAAGTATGATAATTATTAGTGTCAGTCTTATCTATACTACTATATAAATCTATTGGTTATGTCTGTACATTTTTTCCCCCCTAATTTTGTGATAAATAATCGTTTTATGATGCAGTGATTCACATTATACTATTTTTTTCATTTTTCTCTGTCTGTCTGTATGTCTTCTTATAACTCAAGAACGGTTTGACCAATCTTGATGAAAATTGGTACACACAAAGAACATGTGATGACGCAAATGTTAGGCTTTATTAGGCGTTAGGATATATAAGATCGGTAAACCCTACGGTATCTTATGAAAATTTATTTTAAATCTTTAATTACGTATTTCTTTAGCAGTAGCCATATGTGTGTGTGTATGTGTGTGTGCGCGTGTGTTATTATAGTAATAAAATAATTTATTATATTTTTATTAATTATACTCGGGTGAAGCCGCGGGGCACAGCTAGTTCTACTATAATATTATATATGAGCGACATACATGTTAGACAGTTAAATACTTAGGTATTCAATTTTAAATAACTGATAGGCATTAAATGGTCTGACATTTAAGAATCTATGCTAAACTTTTTGTTCGTAACTAGAATTGCAAAATGTAAATTCAATTTTAAACTTAAAACGTCTTTGAAAATCAGAATGGTTTATAAGAAAAGTTCAATATGTTTTACTTGTAAGTAAAGTAATTTTATTAACATATTTAATAATGTTATTATAGTTGTGCATCTAAATCGTAACTTTTAAAGTAAAAAAACATTTTAAAATAACGTTGTTTTGTATAACTCAAAAAATTTAGTTCTCAATTAAATTAATCTAATATTTTTTATTAAAGAATTAAATGGGTATATGTATAACCTTAGCCCGAGCGTACATTCGTTGTAATATTGATGTTTTTTTTATAAATATTCGAAATTAACTTACTATGTTATATACTTATATACCATACCGTAGGAGGAAATCTCATCAGTAACTTATACATGTTTTATTATATTGCGCTCTTTATGTGACAATACCTTTATGTAACTACAGTGGACATGCATTTTTTACATGTTTGCCGAGGTCGCTACGATCGTGCTACGAACGAGGCCGCTACGAAGCAAACACAGCATGATACGTGATACGTGTTTTCAAACCATTGGTAACAGATTACAAAATAAAAAAAATCGATACCATTTTAAAGCTATAAAATTAAGCGATATCATAGATATTTTTTTAATCGTATAAACATTTAATTCGAATGAATCTATTTTAACAAGATTGAAAATTTAATATTTCTTATTTTATTTACCTAATAAAAAATCTGTTAAAAATAATCCATTTCTTTGAGAATCAACGTAATAGTCACCTGAATAGAATAACTACTGACTTTCTAACGTTTAAAAATAAATTCAGACGCTAGAAACAATTACTCAGTAGTTAAATGGCCATTTAAATAATCTTGTTCTAAGTAAGAACGAATGTTTTTCAATGCATCTTTGTCTAAAATATTCAGTAGCTGAGAACGAACTCGTGAAACGATTTTATTTAGATTTTCTGTATAGCAGTAAAATTTTTTTTATTTAAATATATCTAAGATTAGTCTAAAAGTAAATTGTGTATTACGTTATAGAGAAATCAACACTTGTTTACTTAAAAAGATCACATGTAGGTCAAGGGAGTTTCTGAAAGATGTAACGTTTATTCTTTCATAAGCACTTTAACAGTTTCAAAGTATGGAGAGCAGAATACACTAAAATACTTTTATAAAAACTTCTAGAAAGGGTAACGTAGAAGAGGTTAAAAGTATATAGATATTTTGTATCTAAGAATAGCCTAGTGTTCGATACTTGACTAGAAATTATTTCCTTTGAGAAATCGATATCCTATCATTGCTCCAGATCCACACTTGCGACATACAGTTTGTTACTTATGTTTATAATTCATTTCCTCTCAGCTAAACCTTAGTGTGTTTGTGTTTCATACAAACTATTTAAAGAGCTCCACTTTGCTTTTCGATCACTAAAAGTTAGTATGCTCCTTTGACTTAATTAAATAATCTTAAACATATTTTGAATTTGTCTGAAAACAGATTTAATTTTGTCAAAGAAAATGTTTTAGAAATGAGAGTGTCAATAAGTTGTTAAAAAACGATTTGTCGATATTCATCAGATTACATTGAAATTTTCTTCATAACCGTTGCTTAGATACTCATGTTATACTAACATTAACTTTAGATAAATATCAAGTAATAAAAATCTGTAAACAAATTACATAGTACCTAATATCAAAGGTGCAAGCAAAATGAACAAAACTTTTTTAATCTACATTGTGAGCAGTGCAAGCGGGCGCTCGGTTTGTCCGAAGGCCGTCCGTGGCTAGTACCGAGACTACAAAGCATCAAAGAGACTGTTTAATTTAATTAACGAGTATTTAGTGACGAAGCATACTTTCGATAATTAACTGATAAAATCAATTAGACTTGAAACGTCATTACGTTCGTGAGCGTTCACATGTAAGAAATTATCTCATAATTATGGTACTTATTATCATTTATATTGAACGATTAGGACACGTTCGCTTGAAAGATGAAAAAAATACATAAATAAATGATTTTTAGGCTCAAATATTCCACAGACTTAACACATGAAATTTAAGTTTCTTCATAGGAAAAATATTCGTGAAGGTTTGCATTTATATTTTTTCTAAAACATACTTAAACTCCATATTAAAATAAATATGTTATTAAGATTATTCAGTATTACTTGAAAAAGAAAAGTCGTCATGTATCGAGGACTCCTTGTGAACAATAAATTAACTTCCTCTTAGTATTTGCATGTAGTGACACCCTTTAGGTTGCTAATTTTTATGATATCAAGTTAATAAAAGTTTAAAACTTCAATAAAACTTTATATCTTGTTAATTTAACAACTAAGCAATTTTATTACGTAATATAAATGTTAAAAACTGAATTTCCTTAATATATTTGATAAATATTTTATATTCGTGCAATTTCAAAGTCAAGCTTATAAAGCGGAATTCAAAAACGATGTGTACATTTATCTACTTTAAAAGCTTTAAGAACCCTCTGAGCTGCATCGTCGCTTATTTTTTACATTTAAAGTCGTAATTCAAACTAGATAAATAATTAATAAAGATTTGCATATTTACAATATTACATAATAATTAAGTTCTTAGAATATAATTTAAAATTTTAATTATGATTTTATAATAAAAAGCCTTATATCAAAAGGCCATATATCTGAGCCGTGTTAAATATTGAACTTCATATAGTTACATGTATAATTTAAAAAGTTGCCATCTTAAAAAGCATTTCAATGAACACATTAAAATAAATTAACCAGATTTCGTAAAGCTACAACAACTACTACGAAGTTCATCCGTTTATCTCGTGTGATGTTTTCATTTTCTGAAACCCTGTTCACCATGTGGATTGCGCTATTTTTTTTGACCGAATTTAATTGTCGTTTGAGCACGCTCGGTCATATCAATCGACAAATGGAATGTAGAATGTAATATCATGATGTAAAGCAACACGTCAACGGTTTTTTAAGTGTATCTGAAAGATTTATTTATGTCGTATCTATAGAATGGACCTTTTTAAAAAATCTTTTTTTCGATTTGGACAATTAAATATATTCGTAATATGATTATATAATATATGTAACGTCCAGCAATGACGGTATTTTATTTCTCTTCATCCAGTATGCCTGTTGTTTTTGCTTTCTAGTAGAATTTTATTTTAAGTTTCGTGGGAACAGTAAATAGATTTCTTCAAACAAAAAGTTTAATACCGCCCATAAAAGAGGAACATAATCCGGATTTCATGTACATCCATCTATCTTAAATATTAATACTTTCATATTACTGAAAATTCATCGTAGAAAATAAATGAACGTTCGAAAATCAAAACAAAGCTATTATTAAATTAAATACTAATTGTCTATATTGATTCTATACAATTTCGTTAAGTTAATAATTATTACTCAAAAACTATTTACTGCATTATTATATGACTTACCTTTTTTATTGATTTTACCCGGGAGGTCAAATGACTACTCCACCTGGACAAGAGTCTCTTTCCATATGAGAAGAATTAAGACTTCAAAAACCTTAGACCAGTGAGAGTTGAAGGCGCTAAAAGTTTGCTGAGAGCTATAAGATATGCAGGTTTCACGATATTTACCTCTCGCATTTGAAATAGCGAAAAATTACTAGTTGAAACCAATTAAAATTCTAACAATAACAGGAGTCTTTTGCGTTGCCGTCTAACGGTCACCATTAAAGAGTGTAACTTTTTCCTAATAATATAGATAATTTATATCTGTGATTTTTGATTATTTCAATAGTACGAATTAAAAATAGTAGCAAGACAAGGTTTTATGTCACAAACGGAATTAAACGCAGTCTAAGCAACAGTTTTATTTACATTAGTAATATGTATGTATTTTGCAATGATCATTGTGAGATGGAAATTCGTTTTATCAATTAAATTGAGAAGATTATCTCATGTGATTCATTTGGTAAGGTCACGAAAGCTTTTGATAAACATTAATGATGATTCTGATGAATAGCCTAATGAATATACATATGTGATATGAGTATTAATTAATACGATAATAGTCATTTGTCTCAAGTGCTTACTTAGGCTATGATTATATATATATATGTTATAAAATACAAGCTTTCCTTGGCCCGAATTAAACTCCGTGACTCTTCTCGATTAGGTACTTTTCAATGTCGGGTCAACTCTTCAAAAATCAAGTATATCTACCCGTATCATTCTAAGCTCCTGGATCACTCGGGTTCAGGGCTGGTCATTATCATCATCATCATTGGATATGGCTAACTCCTTGAACAGTCTTCTTGTGACGCTAAGGCAAGCACCCCACTACCCGGGGTCTCGCTTCACAACAGCAGAAGAGAGGAGTCATACACAGACGTAACTGCTTAAATGTGTATTATTGTTATTATTAGTCTTTGGACTTTGTTTATACACCAATATACTATTCACTTATTAATTGATAAATTACATAGACCTTGCTCACACGCAGCCCTGAGGCGGACTTTCAATACTGTGTAAATCTTATGAAAGTTATCAAGATGAGATCGTAGATAATTTTTAGCACTTTTTATAGGCTACAGCGTGGAAGACTGTGAGATGTCATGGTCCAGAAAGAGACAGCGGAGCGAGAACGAGAAAGAGCCGATCCTGCTCGGCTGAGACGACGTCGGCGTCGTCCGCCATGGATACGCGAGGTAGGGGCCTCACGTGTCCTATTTCAGACGGCCCTGAGAGGACGGCAGCCGGGATGGCCTCGCGCTGCCGTACGTACTAGTGAAATGGTGGGGGTGAAATTACCTTCGCCCCCTGAGGAGAGCTCCGCCGAGCCACGAGCGGAGCAAAGCACGGGAGGGGATGCGGATGTGTTATATCTCTCCGATCCGTGCCGAGGACGGCCATCGCAGTGGTTTTAGTGGGTAAGAATCCCACATAACCCGGTTCCTCCCCCTAAGGGAGCCGGGTATCTTTTTGAAGGTTTTCACTGCGTGAAAAAAAAGCCTCCTATCTAACGTAAGAGGGCCGGAAACACCTTGCCGGTGTTTATAAGCTGGTGTGGTTCACTCTGTGGCACTGTACGGTACTCGTAACAGGGCTCTACTGGGGAGACCGCAGAGTCATTGCGGTGAATGCGATACGTGGTTACTGTACAGTACTGGGCGGTGACACTTCTTGAGAGCGATACGCCCTCTGAACTCCAGGCTCCAGGTTGGAAGCGAGGTCGAGCGGCGACCGACCAGGATTGGCGGAGGGGGAGCGAGTCAGAGCTCTTGCCTAGCGAATCTCTCCTCTTCGAAGAGGAGGCGGTCCATCACCACTTGAGTCGCTGGGTGGAAAGGAGTCACGCCTTACTCATAATCAGGCTGACGCAGGCACTTACTGGGGATGGTCACTTCGGTAGGTACCTACACCGGATAATGAGGCAGGAAGTGGCACCTTCCTGCCCCATGGGGAATGGGGGCCTCAGCGCCATCCCCTAGCTGCCATTGTAGGCGTAGACCTCTCGCTGCCGAGCGTAATAAACGCCATGATTGGTGGCGAGAGGTGCTAAAAGTAGATGGTCTCATTCTGGGAAAACGTCATGTCGCAGAAAGAGGCAACGGAGCGGGAGCGTGAGAACAGTGCTTCCGCTGACTCGCTTCGCCAAAGAAGACCGGGGAGAAGGCGACGGCGCTATGCAAACCTTCTCCTCTCACCGTAAATGTCGTGGGGGCTAGTATTTAGAGGTCTGCCGAGGCGGGCTAACCGTCGGGACGTTACGGTAGTATACGCAAGCAATCCCGTGACATCCCCCGAAAAGAGGGAGAGATTTTTTTTAGCTATATCGAACTGAGTGGCTTGGGTGAAAATTGTACAATCGAATTTGAATTCTAATCGTAAAGCCTGGCTGAACTGGTCTGTTCATTTGATTCTCGGACATTTTACGTCATTCATTTGAACATGACATCAATTTGCATAGGATATGCTCTTTCGGTGCAAATATAATATAATATGGTAAATCCATTTCATATTAATAAAATTGTCCGTTTAATAGCTCAGACTTCATTCAATCTACGTATTTCTATTTCAAAAAGTTAAATATTCAGTTTACATTTAATAGCTGCTAATTAACAATGCTAATAAATGTTATTTATATATAATGATTTTTAAATGACGATGGTCGCGTCGGCTTTGGATCTGAGATCGTCTTAAGCCGTTCGTTTCCGATACAACCACGAACGTATTATGCTGATTATCGCTTATTTTATTTAACTCGGAATAGAATAATGTATCATTTTAATTATTGTTTTCTTTGTCATAAATACTTTAGCGGATAATATAATTTATATAAATACAAAAATATTATAATGAAGGGATCCACTTTTTAATACTCCAAGAGAAGTAGATTGCACAGAAGTATGTGTCATATAGCATAGGTTAGTTAGCATTAAGAAAGTATTTCGTCTAAATAAATAAATATTTTTTATCATTGTATTGTACGGAACTAAGCATACTTTAAATTCGAGTGGTTAAATAGTTCCTAACCATAGACGATTTCCACTATTTACCTCCTGATTGATCAATCAGTAAGCTCGTGTGCGTTTTTTTTTTGCTTACAAATTTTCAAATCAATTCACCACTTATTAATATAAAATCGACGTTTATAAAGTGAGGCTACATATAAGAATATAAATCAATTATCATAAAAAAGATTATTTCAATACCTATAATAGTCTCTATAGCATTAAAAAATTGTTGACATAAACTTGAACAAATGAACATGAAAAACGAGGTTGAAGCTTAATAAGCTTGACACTTGTTTCGTATTTATCTTACGCGCGAAGAATGGAGCATAATAGTAATTCTATTTTTAACTTCAATTGAGAGAGTATCCGTAATCCCTCGTCTACTACATATACACAGATTAATAATAATAGTTTTGATAAAAAATAAACTTTTTAGGTTAATAAATTTATGTTTTTAATTTATATTTTATGGAACGATATTCATATTTTGTACTTTTTTTTTGTAATAAAATTATATAACTGACTAGTTTAGGCTGGCAGTTTCGCGCGAGCGTTAGTGGGAAGATGGCAGATATTAGGTAAAAAAAATATGGGGTTTTCCTAGTGGTAGTTCGTTGGTTCGTTGAGCACATCAACCAGGCTACAGATTCCGTGCTGTAGCAGATCCCATCTGCAGAGATCATGATTTTTGTCGATTTTAACGCCCACCACGCCGATAATTTGGAACACGTACCACCGATCATGCGGGGAGATCTGTGGTCGATTTTGCCTTGGCATATGATCTGACACAACTGGTTACCTCGCCAACGCGAATACCGGATGTGAAGGATCATACACCTTCCCTACTAGACCTTCTGCTGACCTCTCATCCGGACGGTTACCATGTTTCCGTCGAGCCTCCTCTTGGCTCGTCGGACCACTGTCTTGTCCGGAGTACACAGTGCCTATTATACGCCCCTCACGGCTTCGGTTTATGGGATGCCACCGTGTGTGGTACTACATGTTAGCAGATTGGGATAGGATGCGCATGTGGTCCTTCTTAGCATCCTACCCAGGGGGGATATGTTTCTCACCGGATGATCCTGATGTGGTGTTTCAGCACATGGAACTCTTTATCCCGTACTCTGCATTACCCATCGGCGGCATATCTCAGCCTTGGTTTGGTCGCTTCTGCAAAACGTCGTCACGCCGTGAGAATGCTATCAAGCCTGTGAAGCATCGGCATCTCGTGACGTACATATTTAAAAGGGAATGCAACTCTGCCTCTAGGTCTTTCAAAGGCGTTATTGCCAAGGTGAAGTCAGAGCACATTGGCAGGATTGGCGAGAGATTGGTACATCTTCCATCGCGAACACGCGCATTTTGGTCTCTAGCTAAGGCTGTATTAGGGAATTTCTGTCAGCCCTCTCTTCCATCTCTGCACAGGAGCGATGACTCGTTGGTCCATATTGCGAAGGAGAAAACCGACCTTTTTGGCTCTCTCTTCGTGTCCAACTCGATTCTTGATGATGTCCCCCCCCATTGGGGTTGAACTTACTAGACTCAAGTTTACGCGTTAACAGTTAAAAAGCGTTAAAAGTCTCCTTCTGTCATATCCCTATCATTTCGAGAATTCTCACCTCGCTGCCACAGCCAGTATCGCGATACTTGGCGTCGAGATTTCGAACGTTGTTCAGTTCCGCGGGTAATTGGAAGTCAAATTGGCTCCTCAAAAACTTAGAGTGTTCAACAAGGCGCGACAGTACTTCACGTCGGCTCATTGTCTAAAATTCGGCCCCACATGGAGTACTGCTTTTATCTCTGGGCGGGAGCTCCCCAGTACCAGCTTCCTTCCTTTGACCGCATTCAACGTAGAGCAGTTCGAATTGTCGACGATCAAGCTGTTACCGACCGGCTTGATCCTTTGGATTTGTGTAGGGCCGTTGGGTCACTCTGCATCCTCTGTCACATATATCACGGGGAATGTTCTGAGGAGTTGCTTGGTTTAGTCCCGGCCGCTGAATTTCACCACCGGACATCGCGCCAGAACTAAATTCCATTGTCACCACCTCGATGTCTGGAAATCAACAACAGCGCGATTCTTAAGGCATTTCTTGCCTCGTACAATCACTTTGTGGAACCAGTTTTCGCCGACGACTTTTCCGAACCGATATGACATAAAAACCTTCAAGAAGAGAGCATACTCATTCCTCAACGCCACGTACTTTTATACTCAGGCCGACAACGCACCTGCAAATCCTCGGACGTTGCAAATGTCCATGAGCGGTGGTAGTCACTTTCCATCAGGTGAGCCTCTTGCTTGTTTGGCCCCTCTTAAATAAAAAAAGCTTGGTTCGTTTCAAATTTAATCAAAATCGGATCAGTTAGCCGTAAAAGCGTAACAGGCAGACAAAGTTAGTTTTCCATTTATAATGTTATCTAGCGACCCGCCCCGGCTTCGCCCGGGTAGCAGAGTAAATATTCAAAAAAAAAAATCTGTCGTAGTAAGCCACAGTGGGCGACAGTGGAGTCGCGGGGACGCGCGGGAGGTTGCATCACGTATTAATATGATCAGTGTGGGACCGCTTGAATTTATTTAGTGCGCAATAGTTTTAATTTTGCGATAACTCCTAGGATATTAATTTAACTTGGGTGGTGTAAAAGGCAATTATAATATACATGAAATTCTTAAAGTAAATAACGTATTTAATTTGATAAGGATTAATATCATATCAGTTTTTATAGCTTTCCAATTATCACATTATTATGTAACCATTTTTTTAAACATTAAAGTGGGTATAGTTAGCTATTTTTAAAAGATAGACTTATGCCATCTCACACTTTTCTGTAGATCTATTAAAGGGGAACAATTTCACCATACATTATTTTGTTATATTTCAAAAGGATTTTACAGCGTTTTCGATGAAAGCTCCCAATGGGCTCGTTTTTTTCTGACTTCTTCAACAATTATCGTCATATTTCAACCTATTTACAGAAAACATTAATGAATTATACACGTAAACCATCTTGAATTACTTTATCTATTGGTGAAAACCGTATGAAAATCCGTTCAGTAGTTTTTTTAGATTATCGCAATCATACAGACAGACAGACGCCACGGGGAACTTTGTTTTATAATATGTATTGATGATATATGAAGGAGAACGGCAGATTTCATACCGCATACCTTTTTTGTTGTTTTGTTATAGGATTTGTACCACTTATTAAGGCAACTAAGCCATTTATTTTGATAATAATATACTGGGATCCGACAGACAACTGATATACTACAAATAATACTTTTCTTTTCTAAATACATACTTATAGAGATAATAACACCCAGACTCAGAATAAGCAGACATGCAGTCATGTGCCCACCGGTCACCCAGGACAGACATTTGAGTGCATGAAGCATACAAATGTCTGTCCTAGGTGGAAATCAAACCCACGACCGGCGCCACGACCACGATCAACAAAAAGATATGAATAAATAAACGCAACAAAAGCATAAACTAAATGCAGTTATGTTTTTAGAAGTTCCCATATGCTAAATAACACGAAGTCGTCATATCAATCAAAAGTTGGTATAATTAATCTTGAAAATTTGATATTTAAGAGAAATTCAAAACAAGAATAATCGAGAAATAACCTTTTAAGTAATTTTTAACTTCAGCAAAAAACTATCAAAACACTAACGAACACATATTGCTATAGATTAAACACATGCCAGTATCATTGGACGACGTCGAGGTAAAGTTTTAATAGAGATGGAACGAGTTGAATCCATACTCCACACACCTGTAAAGCTTTTACAAAGATATTAGACGCCGCTTTCCCGTCGCTAAATATTCGATTGTGCGGCTAATTGATTTAATTGAAAGTTTCATTGTCAAACATTTTATCCTTGTCTAACTAATATCATAAATGCTAATATTTAAATGATGGCTGCTTGTTACTCAATCACGCTCGAACGGCTGGACAGATTCTAATGAAATGTGGTATCATGTTTTTAAATATTTACTTGCAAGGATAAAATAAATAAATTAAAAGTAAAATATCAACTTTTACTTTAAAACTTACTATCAACTTATAACGTCATTACACAATTTATATGACATAATATGGTATAAAAGCTTATCGCGAGATTTAAGTACTAGTATTCACTTAGTTTGAAAATTTGAATAGGTAAAATCAATCACATCAAGTTATTTAATTTACTTGTTTATCTACACAAGTAAATCTCGCGATACAAACCACAAATATATTCATAAAATATTATATCGTCAATTGTTTTTGAATTAACTAATTTTGCTCATGTTTATTTACTTAATTTGCGTAACTAAAATGTTGATAAAAGACTGTATGTGTGATAATGTAAGACTGTTGATTAAAAGACAATTCATCAAAATAGTTACATTAAATGATATGATAAATTTGTAGTCTGTGATGTATTTTAAATTATATCTATTTTATTTACAGTTAAAGCATAGATTAATGTATCACTTAATGTATAACTTTTCAAATATATTAAGGTTACAACCGTAAAATATTTGAAAAGGTCATGTTGTACCTTTTGTTATGTGTTTTTAATAATTTACTAGCCACCACTGTACTCGAGATATATATATATATATACCACTTCAATCTATTTTTAAACGCACAATATATCCGAGAAGTATTAAACAATAAAAACTTATAACCAAAAAAAATATTGTTCTGCAATTCCCAAAAAAAATATCTTTATTTCGCTCGATAAAAGTATACATTAAAAAAAATATGTGTAAATAATAAATGTAGAAAATAACTGAACTTTTATCTTTAAAATATTATATGTTTAGAATCTGATGTCGACGTGAACTCGCTTCTTTTGTTATCGATCGTAAATAGAATTTTTTAAAACAAGGATTTCCCTATTTGACTTCTTGAATATCTATTTATATGTGTTTCTTTCTAGATAAATTTATTTTTATCAAAATGGCTACTTTTAAATAGTTTTACACCTTTGAAATGTTTGAGAATCGATATTTAAAATACCGTGGCCATACATACAGCTTATTCGAGCTAGTTTTTTTGAGTCATTTAGTGATAATAATATGGACCGTTTATTTTGAAAGTGGTGTAAGTCCATTTTTGAGATAAATGAGCTATCACGTAATTCATGCTTAATTTAATGTAATTTTTTTATATATAACTAGTCCGTGTTTAATTTCTCAAAAAAATCCCATGTTTTGTACAACTTAAAATCGGTCGGTAAATGAAATTGCATAATCATCGATTATGAAAGTGGTGTAAGTCCAATTGACAGAGGTAGGTGGATGCCGATCAGTGTTTTGTTATTTTTCATTTATTTTATACTAGCTGTGTCCCGCGGTTTCACCCGCGGACGATTTGCATTGTTTCACCTCCGTGTTTCCACTACTCGTAAGTTAAAAGATAGATATTAAAAAATTAGAGAAATGTATTAGAAAATGTACAGCGCATAACCTGTGAGAAGAAAAGAAATACGACAAGGCTGTATGACTCCGTATCTTTGCCCGTATTTTGGCGAATTAAAAAAAACAGCAGTAGCGCCATCTTTTTGCAGAAAAATCCGCAATTTTATTACGATTTTTCTAATTTTATATTATTTAGGAGTTGAATTTTTAAATAAAATGTAGCAATAAAATGTAACTGCCATCTAAAATAAAATTTTATGTGTTGTTACGCGTATTTGTAAACAAATTTATATTAAAATGAAGTAAATTTTAAGCGATATTTGATACAATTGTCTAATTTTGAAAGTGGTGTAAGTCCATTTACAGCACATAAATATGTGTTATCGTGTTCTAAATAGCCAAAAACAAATTAAATGTTGATAAAACAATAGAAACAATGCCAGACCTCATATGATTTGCCTGTATTTTTAAATCAACAAATATAGTAACCTTTAATTTTCTCGAAACAAAAGAAAATGGACTTACACTACTTTCAAAATAAACGGTCCATATAATGGTCCTCCTGACCGATTTCGGCCAATCTCAAAAGAGATTAGACAACTGCGCAGGAGATATTATAGTGCATAAGTGTGTGCGCAAACACAGGTGCACTCTCTATTCCCTAGCTCTCCTAACCCGATGAGACGGCAATCCGACACGACCGGAAAGAGTTCAGGCGTCGGACTAACGGCTTTACGTGCTTTCCGAGGCACTGTAGTGTATACACTTCCAACTTCCAGAGTCCGGGCTGTTACTGAGAATATTTCGACAGAAAATCTCAATAGCATTTTATAGGACCGACCTGGGATTTGAACCCAGGACCACTGTGTCTGCGGCCTTACACGTAGCAACTAGACCAACGAGGCAGTTCTTTAGTGATAACCTGCCTAGTGACGAGTGTTGGTTTTTTCAACGTTGGAAAAAAGTATTTGTGAGCAGCATGTGCTCGAAATGTTATACCAATTATGAAATGGCAGTGTGTTGCCGTTTCAATTTTTCGCTAAGCACTTCATGTAGCTGTTTACTTGGTGGTAGAACTTTGTGCAAAGTCGTCTGGGTAGGTACCACCCACTCATCAGATATTCTACCGCAAAACAGCAGTGCTTGTTACAGCAGCAAACATGTGCGAAATGTTTCAGCTCGAACTGTTTTAAGGTATAATAGTAAGACTTTGGCCAACAAAAACTAACCGGTGAAGTTAAATAAAAGTTTGTCATACTCATGATAGATTATCAAACGAAAGGGAAGTGAAATCAATGTCACTTACAAATGACACCGTAATTAAACCACTGTCATAGACTATGTTCGACTGTCTATTGTTAAGAAAATGCTTAGAGCGATTTCTTCTGTATGTACACTTTGTTGTACGTAACTGCACCCTACGTACACGACCCGTAAATAGCCCGATGGATGGAGCTTATTCTACCACGCTGCAATAAGCGAGATAGATGGATACTTATGTAGCACAATTTCATTCTACACGACGTTCTCATTTATCGCCATGCACAAAATAAATTATAAACACAAATTAAGTTTACAACCTCAACTGTTTTAATTCAGTGGTTTCTCACCACGGGCTTATCTCGACATTTTCTAGGGTTATATAACGTACAAATATTTTTATTCCACTTTACTGGAAACATATTTTTATATGAATAGGGATGTATGTATTTTCCTGTAAAAAAAAATGGTTGTATGGACGATAATTTTAGGAGATAACGTTATAAGAAAACATTGATGAATATGCGGACGCATCGGCCGATGGAGTGAAAGAGAGATAGATGCGTCACAAGCCGAAGGCTTAGGCCGATCGTGCCTCTTTATCGCTTTTCCGCGCTCTCGCTTGCGCGCTCGGCTCAGGCGGAACGTTACTATGAGTCATGCTTTTTCGTGCGTGCAGCCGGTGTTCATCGATTTATAAGACGTTATAACGTTAAATGTATAAAATGTCAAATTTAAAGGTAATGGAAACTATTTCGTTTCATTTGAGTAATTTAAATTAATTCTAATAAAGTATTTTTCAACGCAAGGCAGGAAAATAAAACTAAAAACTAAATTTTAATTAACATCGAGTCGAGAAATGGGATACCTTAATTATTGATATAATTAATATAAATGCATCTTAATTACATTACAAAGCCTTCAATATTTATTCAGCTTGAAATTATTTAACCGTGCCGTCTGTATTTGATTTACCATCACACTGTCATGTTACTGTCAGGCTTACTTAAAATATAATGACGGCTTAATTTAAAACTTTTAAATAAATTAATTTATACCTTAAAACTTTGTTAATTATATGTATTTCAAACTTATTCCTTTACACGTTCGTTCCATAATATAATTCAATTAAATTAATTTTGCAAGACAATATAAATCTTAATTATTATTTTTTGTTATAAATTAGACCCCGTAGTTGACTTAGTCCTGACACGTCCTGGGGACACGAATTGTACTAATCTATAATGATTACGATACGTTCCCGATTCGATTACGATCCAACTTTGACTGATCTATATTTATTCGAATCGGAAACGAACCGATAATATGTTAGCATATACCGTTATGTCAAAACAAAATTGTTAACTTTTATGCTAATAGTCGATGATTAAATTAAAGAATAGGAAAACATATAAACGGCAACGATCACGCTTCGATTCGAATGCGATAAAGTGACAAATTGTTAGTAGAATTGTCTCCATGTATTCTAGTAGTCCTATAACTACAATAATTAACAATCGAGACTATGTAAATAATGTCGAACCCCGCTTTTGGATGCAATTTACATGAAATCAGACATCATTATATTGTATACTTATAATAGCTACAATTAATTTATAATTTGCGAAATACATCAGGATGAGATTACGTCTATATTATGGAAACAAACTCAAAAAAAATCATAAATAACAATTACCTATTAATGATTTACATTACCAATGATTGATTGACATCCAACATCCAATCTAAGCGACATGAGTAAACCACCTTATTTTATGGCATGTCTTAAAATACAGAAATGTAAGTAAAATGAGAAAGTGATTTTTTTGTGTCGATACGTAGTTCATCGATTTTACCACTGATAGGACTCTGTACTCTATATATCTGGGTACAATATATTTACTACTAAAAGTAGGTACAAACAACAATGCCTTGTATTGAAAACGGGCACAAGATCATAACGTCTTATATACTTCTGCCGTGACAGTGTATTTCTTAGCCATTCACTCCAACCTTCCAAATGAAAAAAAAAGTACTTTGTGTGGTTATTAGTTATTAAAATATTATGCAAGTACTGAATAAAATCTTAAATATTTTATCTATGAAATTTCCCCGATGGATATTATATGAGAGCTCCATGAAGAATACCTACGCGGGCGAGTCCTCGGGCTTGTATATAATACGTATATATATATTATATAATATATATACATATTATACACATATTATATTTCCGTGATATAAGTTCCGAGATGGCATGGCCAGTGGTAAGAATGCGTGAATCTTAAGTGATGATCGTGGGTTCAAGCCCAGCAAGCACCATTGAATTTTCATGGGCTTAATTTGTGATTATATTTCATCTTGTGCTTGACGTTGAAGGAAAACATCGTGAGGAAACCTGCATTTGTCAAATTTCACTGAAATTCTGCCTCATGTGTATTCTACCAACTCCCATTGGAGCAGCGTGGTGTAAGCTCCTAAGTAAAAACCTTCTCCTCAAAAGAGGAGATGAGGCCTTAGTCCAGCTGTGGGACATTCACAGGCTGTTACTGTATGCTGTTACGTATGGTTATCGCAATTGTATTTAAAATGAGAATCTTACGTTTGTCCGGGTCTAAGCATTTGATTCCACTTTTTCGTTTCACTAGGTTGTTAAACGTTTAACTGATATTTTTACGTTCTTCAGTAAAAACATAGTATACGAGTATTTAATCATTTAGCTTTGATCCCCCTGGTCTTAGCGCCAGTGTAATCAACGTTTTCCTAATTCACATTAAAAACAAGGGTTTTTTTTATTATTTTCTATTCATTTAATTATTGAAAGGCCAACGCTTAGGACAACACTTTAGTCAGATTTGTTAAACAGTAGTGAAAAGCAATCAAAGAACTAAATGCCTCTAAAATATAAAGCATTTCTATTTAACGGTAGTAAAGCTGATGAGTCGGTAGTATTTATTATCTCCCAGAAAATCCTGCACAAATTCCTAATACAATAGAGATATCAATTTGCGTTATAACTAACTCGTTCGCTTGCATTTATTTAAAGCATTTGACGTCTTCAGTAAAGCTATAACATCCGTATAATGATGAATTGGTTTATCGAGTAAAATACGAATTGAGAATGGCTGAATGCGTTTGTCATTAGAATAGATAACATCTTCTCTATCTCTAGCGGTATACCGTAATCATTGTTGAGCTCAAGACGAAGTAGATACTCTGAGTTCTTATACTGAAATAATGGGAGAGAGGATTAATTCGGGGATTCCGTTTTAAAAGATTCTCCAACGTTTCTCCAACATTTCCATCTAATATAGCAAACTTTTGCCAACCATTCAAAATAGTAATTAGTATTATTTGTTTATTAGAACGGAACCTTTATCTAATTTAGGTTCAATAACGTCAACCACAAAATTATTCGGATTTAAGACCCTGTAACTAATTTCCGTTACCGAATTAAATATCTATAATATAGTATTTATTGACCACGCATATACATATTTTTGTAATCAACGCTAGTGGCGTTATTTCAACGAAAAGTTCGGGACCACCACCACGTACAGACACAACGCAATGTTTCGTTTGTTCCTAATTTTTTTTCCATATACATTGGTTAAATTCTATATTTACACATTAAGCAGTTATTTAATAATACCTACAAAATTCTACCGTTTACCGTCATTCTTATGATGTACCGATAGATTTCGTATCACATTACTATGTTGAATTCGGTAGTCAATGTAATTAAACCGAAAACACTCTGGGTTAATATCTGTATACAAAATTATCTCTTCAAGTTCAACTCTAACAACTCCTTGATTCAGAGTTATCGAAGTAACTTCTCATCATGCAAAATAGAATTAAAAAACTTCAAGAAGTGAACTCATTACAAGGAACTTTGATATTTCAAAACTAAGACATTTAAATTAAAATGATCATTGTAGTCGTTCTGAGATATTGTGGAATGGTAAATTTTGTCTAAAGTTGAAGTGCAAATTGAAGATTTTTTTTATTTAAAATGGGAAAGCATATTGTTATCTTGTACATCATGTGATCCATTTTTCCATCCTTATCTCATAGACACCATCAGAACTGTAATCCATTATTTGCACGACAACCAAGTAATCTAAGGTGTTGTTTCTAGTGCCTGTTGATCTTATTACAATACTGGTTAATGGCTCAACCTCTGTTAAAACCGAAAGACATAATACAAAGTATTAAATTACCAAAAATCACTACGATGAGTTGATGAACAAGTTTCTTTTTATTTTTAAAGCACGTACTTTTAAAGCGTTTGTGGCATCGCGTCCTGTTCTCTCAACGGCAAAGTACAGTCACTGGAGATCACTCAAGCGTTTGTGTTACGCTATTGCGCTATGTGTAACATTACTAATTCACTGTTTTTTCATTTAAGTTAAGCATGTAGGTACCTACTTTTACGTACAATTATCCTTTTTAACCAAAAGAGAGTCAGCTTACTGACAATATTAGTATTTCATCATTAAAACTTATATGCTTGCTTATAAATAATATTTACTACAAACAAGCGAACCCGACTGCACAAGCATTTGTTTTTGGTGTTTAAATATCTTGCAATATATTTTTCTAAAATATTTGTCTGATGTTGAATGTTAATATTTATTAAAAACAGAAAAAGCTTTAAATGTGTGTTATATTTATTTTGATAAAGTTCTCCGTGAGATGAAGTTAATCTTTATTTAAATTATAATGCAGTCACACTTATCCGTGATATATAGTTAAATATAAGTTCTTACGAATTTTTTATCATCTACGACACGCTAGTTCATAATTTGATATAATATTATCTTATAACTAAGTCAGCGATAGCAATTTTAACGCCTAAATAGTATTTTACGACTTCATTAGAAAACATTTCACTTCTTATTATTTTTTTAATAAATTTAAATTACGCACGATAAAAAACTTTCCGAAGGAATTATGAATATTATAATCAAACAATATTAACAAACTGGTATACAAATACAAATGTAGTCTTTCATGTCATCTATATTTTAATAATTAACACAATAATTTCTGATTATATATTTTTCTGATTGTCCAATTTCTCCACATACATGTACCTCTGAGCCTTGGGTTGTTTTAAAGTGATTTGATTTCTCAAGTTTAATTAAATTTTTGCGACTGATACAATTATGTTAATATACTAAATATATATGTAATTGTTTATTTATAATAATAATCGACTTCCCTTTTTTCTGTTGTCTAAAAGTTGAATGGTAAATAATAAACACAAGCCACGAGCTTTTTGAGTTAACTAGGTAATACTATAATTTAATAAAAAAAATTCGAAGGCAAACGCTGGGATAATAACAAAATTGGCAGATTTATAACAAGTTATTTAAACTAACATGACTGAACCTGTGGATGGAACCAAGAAGTCACCAACTGAAAACGTATTAAGATATTATGCAGATAAAATTCCATGGAGACATTTTTGCGTTTACAGTGGTGTAATACCAGTAATACATAGTCACTAAAACCAGAATAAACCAGCTTGCGCCAGCTACAACTTGCATCGCGCTCTCGTACTTATGCGACAGTACGAGGCAAGTGATATTCTGTTTATTTTTATTATTTTACTAATGAATTCAGAATCTATCAATATCAATATAATAAATTGGGTAGTTTTATGTCGAAAAAAATATATAACAATGAGCATGAATGTAATGCCACAACTGTTGAGCATGGAGAAATGTTTCTCCATATGCAAAATTGCACGTAGTTTTTATAGTACATACATATATATGACATTTGCATACCATCTTATTGTTGTTGTGATTTTAAACATAATAACATCAAAAATGTATCTAGAATTTAGCAAATGAACTTTGAATATTTAAAAACAAAAACGCAAAGAACATTTTCAATCGTATTTGGCTGTTACGCATCTATAAAAAGCAAATTGTTGACAAGTTTGTGTGCTCCTTAATTACATTATAGATTACAATACAATACGATACAATATTATGTTACTATTCCACACGGTCATAATTTGTACTGTAGCTAATTTTTTATAATATTATAAGGGTTTAATGTAAATAAGTATTTAATGTTATATTACGTTAAAGCAATTGATGGTGACTTTTTATGGAATTGCATACAGTTCAACTAACAGAAAAAAATTATAATTATTTAAACGTTTGCACATTTACAAAAATCTTATTTTTTAAATCATTTTAGCTTGAAGATTTTAGGAACTTATAACATCGAATAACAGCTTTACTTATTGTCCATGAATTTAGAATATTTATTTACATTAGACGAAGTTCATTAATCTGTCAGTACGCTGACCCTACCCTCTCTCTGATTGCATGAATCCGTTAGTCATTATAAACGTGTATATTATTGAGTACTATGTTATGTCCTTCGGACGGATTTTGGCCGAGACGGGCAATCTCAAGAGAGATTAGCCAAAAGCGCAGGACATATTATAATGCACATGTGTGTGTGCAAACACAGGTGCACTCCCTATTCCCTAACTCTCATAATCTGAACAGCTTTACGTGAGAATTTTCGACAGAAAAACCCAATAACTTTTTATTGGCCTGCGACCTAGGATTTGAACTCAGGACCTCGGTGTCTGTGGCCTAGAATCTAGCCACTAGACCAACGAGGCGGTCAGGTATTATACAATGTACTCACAATGTATCGTAGTCTTATAAACGTTTTTGTTTAATTTTCTCATTTTTCGTTTGGTAGCTATTGATAAGCTTTAGTGTTATCAATAGAAAAAAAATTAGATGAAACAAACTGTGTACGAAACATGCCATTTTATATATATTCTTCAAATTATCGTCCCGTGGGCGAACATCATTATAGATTAAAGGCCTAAAAGGTATGACTGATATTTATGAATTATTAAAATGATAATAATCGTATTTTCTATATATGGAAATTTGTCTTAATTAAATTATTAATGTTAAAATATAATGATTATATATACAGTAGATACGCTACGAATATAGCTACAATGAAATAATCAATTTCTAGCGATCCAAATAAGGACAGAAATGTATTTCCATGAAACAATTCGTTCGTAAGGAATTTACCAAAACTTCGTCATGCCTTGATGCCTACCGAGGTGCCCCTTGCGTGCGCATGCCTACTGCGCGCTTTCTAAGAATTCTGTGTAAGATAAGAACCTAAATCATTAAAATATAAATGCTTATATTAAGGATTCAGTAAATGAAGTTAATCGATAAGAATTTCATGGTGTTTACCCGAAAAACAAGATTCCTTCCGTTCTGCCATACTTCAATACGAACCCGCTCAAGCTTGTATTTTAATTTATAAGATGACAACATGAGTGGTATGTCAAATTGCAATTGCTTATTACGCATCCGAGATATGAGAAATAAAACAAAAATAATTCTTAACAAAAATAATCCACATAACATAAGCATCAAATGAGTATTTATTTTTAAATAAGGTTAACAACATTTATTATTCATATTTATTTTAAGTTGCCCTTATGCGAAAATCATATAAATACATATATAATAATAAGTTTACACAAATCTATTTATAAAATTCAAAAGATGTAACGTCCTCAAGAAACAAATTACAGTGAAGTTTCTTCCTTTGAGTAGGATTTCTTAGTTATTATTTTTTTTTCATAATTATGCATGTAATTTAGGATGAAAAACAATATTGATTGCAACTTTATATCTTTAAAGAGCCCACAATGTAGTTATTAAGTTGTTGAGAACAATGACCTACTTTCATTTACATGTCAAGACAATTATAATTTTCCATGAACGAACATAATTAACTATGCAGAGTGAATCCTCGTTATTGTTATAATAGAGCTAATTTACGATTGTACAATATTACAGTGGTATTTTAATGTATTAAAGTGTAACGTTATTAATGCTCGAATTCAAATATATCCTCATCACGAGCTCGACAGTAACGAAAAACATCTTAAGGGAATCTGAATGTGTCGGACAGCCACATGTATGTATCCACTAATCTCTAGTGGAGTGCCGTAGTGGAATAGTCTCCAAACCTTTCACTTGAAAGGCTTGGAGGCCTTTGGAAGTCGTTACTTTAGAATAATATAAGCAAATCATTTTAATAAATATTTACAAAACCTGGTCAAATAATATACGCGGTTACATTCATTTAAATTTTTAATAGTAAGATACCATGTTTCTGACTGGATAATGTTTAAGTTGAAAATATAATATAACATTCGCAAAGCCTTTTTAAATTGATTGTTTTAGTTTCTTTCTAGTCTAATAGGTGAAGGTCGTCTTTATTGATTTTTCTTTGCGATATTTTTTTTCCTGACAGTAAACATTCCTAATAATTAAGTTAAGTGTGCATTCGCCTAATAATTTAAGGCATTCGCAAGTAAATAAATTTGAAAAAAAACGCATAAGCACACGCAAAGCATATAATATTGAACAATAATTTGAAAATGATTAATTGATGTTATATAGTGGTAAAAAGAAAAATTTGCAATTATTTTTTTTACAGCCTTCATTATATCTCGATCTCATTTATATTTGATGTAACATCCGTATCCATAATTATAAAGTTTTTCTTGATTATTTTAAACATGATTTTAGTATACACTGTACATCTTTGAAATATATAATATATCATCGCAGATACGATTTATTAACAAGTTTTTCATATTGACGGACATCTTCCATCTCTTTCTGTTGGTCTCCTTCTCCCTTTCTACTGACTTTTGCGATATCGACGGCCGCACTTACATAAACGAATCTATGTCACAGAAGCGGGCGGAATACTGCAATACCGAACACATGTCTACGATTGACCATTGTAAATGGTTACTCTGTAGTTATGAATGACCAAACATTAAGTAACATGACTACTTTTTAGTTTTGAAACAACTTCATGCTAACGATGTACATACCTGGCGGTGGTGTCTATGATGGTAGATCGAATAGCAGCGAACGAGTGTAAGCAGGTCGCAAGGTCGCCCCTCCTCATCTACCTTCACGATTAGCTGAAGCTCATCGCAGACCCGGGGCCACCGTCACCGATTGATTTTTTTATCGCGATCTGGAAACACATGGAGGAACGACCTAGACCCGGCGGCGGCGGCGGGGAGGCTTACGGAGGTCTGTCGAGGCCGCCGAGCGCGACCGCGGCACTCGCGCGTTTAATCCTAGTCTAATTTCGGTCGATGCGATGGCGGAGGAGACTCGCGCATGACTACAGCAGGAGTGTGGACGCCCTGGCAGGGTGCGAGCGAAGCGTCGCGCGCACTAGGACGCGCACGATCGATACCGCTAGGCGTGCGCTGCGGCTCACCCGAAAGCTTACTCACACAGACGCAGAAAACACCCTTTTTCAAACGATGACGTTGAGAATCGACGTCATAATGAAAGAGTAAGCTCTTAAAAGCGCACGCGACTCAGAGCGGGCGCAGAAAATTCGTAGCAATTTGTAACGGTTGGCGCGCGTCAATTTTAAACGATATTTCCATATAAGGCAAAGAAGCATTTAAAATGTTAAGTTTAACTAAAACATTATATTCCTTGTTTCGCTCTGCTAGTATTTAAATTTTTTTTAAAGTTTAGTATCATTTTTTTAATTTTACATATAATACATAAAATAAATAAATCCATAATTTATTTAATAAAAACTAATTAAGTAATAAATAAAGCGCTGCTGTCGCGTCACAGATCTGCAACATCGAGAATATGTATATACATATATAATTAAAAATTATATACGTATATACAGTTGTGGTCATATAATTAGAAACACTTCTTATGAATAAAGAAAGTATAACTTCAACGTACAAATGTTCGTAAAAAATATACACATTCAATAATTAATAAACATGCAATAATATAGCCACTCAAATAAAAAACTCATTAAATGCATAAAATATAAAACATATCTTACTTTTAATTACAAAATGAGTCTTACACATGTAGGAGTTTATTTTCTGTTACTGACCGTTTGGACGCCTAATTAGAAACATTTAAAAAAAGCATCTATAGTTCGTTCTCTGTTTGAAATTGGAGAATAACATTTATTTCTTGGCTTTTTCTATTATTTTGGCGGCAATTCAAAATTTAATCTGAATTTTATTTTGTTCAAAATGGGCAAAAATAAAAGTTCTGACGCGTAAACTAGGTAAAACTAGGTTGTTAATTTGCATATAGATCATAAGTGGGTACAGAAGAATAGCTGAGCATTTAAATTGTTCTGTTAAGAAAGTTTTTAATGTAATTGATCATTATAAAACACATGGAACTGTTGAAAATGTTTTTAGAAAGGCTCGGCCAAGAAAATCCTCTCCCAGAGAAGATACGCTAATCGTTCGTGTTGTTAAAAAAGACCCAAATAAAGGCTCCAACCAGACTAAAAATATTTTTTTTTCGCCTGATGACTCGAGAAACATCTCGTCAAGACTGATACGCCGAAGATTAGTGGAAGCTAAATTGTTTGGAAGAATCTCTCGAAAGGTACCGCTTCTTACCAAGCAACACCGAGAGAAGCGATTATTATTCGCTAAAAATATGTTAATTGGACGGTACGAGAATGGAAAAAAAGTGTTATTTTCAGATGAAACATAAATATGGTGAATTCCGATGGAAAGCGCTATGTTAGACGCCCTGTAAACAATGCTTTTAATTATAAATACACAAGGAGTACAGTCAAGCACGGTGGCGGTACAATGGATCAATGGCAATACAAAAATATCTTAGAGTACACAATGATTCCCTACTCGGACGATCATTTGCCTATAACCTGGATCTTTCAGCATGACAATGACCCTAAACACACGGCCAATAGCGTCAAATGTTTCCTTAGCGAACAGCGTATATCCGTTTTAGACTGGCCAGCAAATAGTCCGGATTTAAAACCGATAGAAAATCTCTGGGATATTGTTAAAAAGGAAGCCTCAATTAAACGTAACACCAGTCAAAACGAACTATATGAAGCATTTGTTTAAGCATGGAATTCAATCCCCCTAGAAAAATGTATGAAATTGATTGAATCAATGCCACGTCGTTGCAGTGCTGTTATTGAAAATAAGGGATACGCCACTAAATATTAATTATAACTATTGGTAGGCTGTGGATAGTAGCTATTTCGTAAATAACAATACTAATTATATACTAATACTTAAAAAAATATTGTTTTTTATATTTTTTGTTGTTGTTTCTAATTAGTTAGACCATTACTGTTCATACCTAAAAACTGATTTATATGTTTGTCCGTAATGTAATATTGAAGCTGCACTTGTGTTGGATTTATATTGTGTTTCTAATAAATGATAAATCGTTGAACATATTGTTGTCCTATTTATTGTTTAATTTCAAAATAAAAACGATTGCGGTGAAGTATCTTACATAATGTCAAGGAATGTTGGTAGTGTTTCTAATTTTACGATCACCACTGTATATTATAAATTATATATTATTTATTTATTATTAATTTATAAATTTTATAAAGACATGTAGTTTCGTTGACAAAATATATTTATTTTTCTTATAAATATCATCTTATATGTAGCAACGTGTAGTGTCTTATATGTTGTATACGCCCCGCAAACAAGTGAGTAAAGAGCGGGGACAGAGAGGAGGCATGACGGCAAAAGAGAGCGTCATGCCGTCTGCCGACACGGCATATGAGTAGGTATATATGTGTCGCCAATACAAGGTGAGCCAATAGATATTTAACATTAATTATCTTCGTAATTATGTTAACGATAATAGACTATGTACAACCCAATTCTATGTTACTGTCTTATTATTTGATGAGACGATAAATCATTTTTATTTATCAACTAGTTTAAGCCGCGGCTTGCGTTGAATGCCGTATGTAGCAAAAATCTTTGTTTAGCTATTCTATGATAACGGATTGAAACTATTTTAAATTTATGATACTAAATCATTAAAGTCCATCAGCAAATCGTGGTCAACTATGGCCTACCACAGAAAGCAGCCTAAACCAGTGGGACAGCTTATAAACAGGGCTGCATGTTTATTATAATTTAGGTATTGATGCCCTTGAAATTAAGTACATATTGTTTGTTATAAAAAGGATTTAAGTACTTGTTCAAATTTCAAAACGAAGGACATAAACTGACTATGTAACCAATTTTTGTTGAAGTTGTCGAAAATCTTAAAATCTCATTATCTCTATATACATATATAAGGATACTAAATAAAAAAACCCAACACATTTCGATCTTCAAAAATAAGAAATATTATTTTATTCAGTTTCATCCCATTGCGGTTCGAAAGCACTAACTACTCGAAAAAAGCTTGCAATTACAGTTCGTTATTTGCATGAAAAGCCTTAACATTAGTGTATACAATTCTATTATGACAAACCAATGCAACATCTTGTGGGCCCTTATAATATTCCATTATTTTATTCATAAAATTAAACTGTAACAGGCCGATGTCTGAACAGCAAAGATATTGGAAAAAAAAATTAATCTTTATCAAAGCAATAGAAACCAAAACAACAGTTTTTAGAAAAAAATTCTAGCTGTACCTTTTTACCCCTCAAAAAACTGCTGGACAGAATTGAATGTGGTTTTCAGCGATATAACTTAAAATATAGGCTCCATTTTGCCGGAGCAAAATATCTTATTCCGATTGTTTTAACTTTAATATTATCCGGAGCTCACTTTATATAATGAAGTTAATGCTAAATTAATTTAATTATTTATTTATTAGATAATCCAACAGTTACGATACACAACTTTTTACTTAAAATATAATATAACAATTACTAAAAACCAAAAAAGGATTACACTGTTTGTTCTTAAATATATATATTTTTTTTTTTTACAAACTAGAATACATCTTTTAGGAATTTGCAAAAAATTAAGTTGAGAATCTAATTGGGTGAGAATTGTTGTGTATGTGTGCGTGTGTGTGTGTGTTTGTGTGCGTGTTTTAACTAACTGCATCTTTACTTTTGAGTGTTTTTTTTAAAGTTGTTTTTGACATGTTGAACAAATCTATTTCTGAATAAAACTTATTATATGTGTTGACTATACGGCTAAGGATAGAATTACGTGCATAATTTGTATGTACTTTAGGAGTATAAAATAATTCTGTGTGACGGGAACGAAGATTGGGCACTCTGAAATATAAAGCACTGACCAAGTCGTTACAATCAATATGTCCAGCCAGTGTATCGTATAACATATGTTATGTATAGTTATTACTCAAAAATGAAACATAGTTGGCGTTGCCTATATTTTAAAATTGTCTCAATCGATCTCAACCGATACCAACTACTCTCGTACAATTATAACAAACGATAATTAACTTTGGTTCATCGAACCTCTGAAGTCGAAAAATAATGGAGCCGTAGAATCGAATAGAAGAGAATTTCTGCTGGGCTTTTCCTATAGCAAAATATAAAGATTTATCTATAGTAATATAACCTCTTTATAAGAGGTAAAATTTGATTTTTTTTTTTGTAAATTGTATGTTTGTTTGTAATGGATAAACAGAAAAACTACGAAGCCGATTTTAAAAATCAAATTTTTATTTTTTAAATTAGAGTACCCTAAGGAATTTGCAATAATTTACTACCCAATATATATATACAATATATATATACCCAATATAAAATACCCAAGGTATAATTTTTTTCATATAAAAGTCACTATTTAGCGTGCGAAACTATTGATGATTCCTAAAATATGTATTGCACGTTAACTACTCATTATTACCTACTAAAAAATCCGCGATGCTATATATCTAACTATTATAGTTAAATCACAATTACTGTTTTTTGTTTAAATCTATACATATAATAAAATGTAACTGATCGCTGTCTGTAGGTACGTGGAAGATATATGAGTAAACCTATTATTGACGGCCCTTATCAACGTATTGTGTATTGTATTGTGGCAAATTACATATAAAGTTTTGTGTTTGTTTTATTTACATATTAATCCATTACCAATGAAGATATCGCTTGCAGTCACAATAAATAAAGCACAGCACAAAGACATTTAAGTATATCAGGTGCGGCGAAACCCATAAATTCTAATATCCCAAGAAAATAAAACTAAAAATGTTGAATATACTGAAATATTATAAGTCTGCTCTTAGTAAACTTTAAGTTAAACGCGGCTGCAACCGCGGCCACAGCTACTTGTAATATAAATTTAAAAATAAATTAAAACTGTGTAAATCGTGATTGTTATTTACTAGCGGTATTATAACACTACACCGGGCTGAATTATATAGCACACCTTTTTTCTCGACATTTTTGAAGCCTTAACTTTTCATTTTGAGTCTTAGAAAGAACTTATATTTAAAAAAAAGAATGGCCTTTAAATATAGGGTTTTCCAATAGGGACGCTTGAACTTTGACAGCTGATTGCGGCCATGTTGTTTGAGTGACAGCTGTCAAATGCAGTGTGTTATATTCATTCCGTCCTCCCAAACCACCATGGCAGGTTACAGTGTCGAGCAGCACGTGCAAATCATAAAATTGTTTTATGAAAATGGGTCTTCAGTTCGAGCAACGTTCCGCGCACTTCGCCCGTTTTACGGTCGCGATGATCGTCCTGCCGAGTCGACTATCCGTCGATTGGTGGACAAATTCGAGTCAACCGGGTCAGTTAACAATCAGCCGGTTCCCGTGCGTCAACGTAACGCGAGATCTGCCGAGAATATCGCCGCTGTGCGCGACAGTGTCCTCGAAAACCCGCGGCAGTCAATTCCGCGTCGCGCACAGGAACTCGGCCTTTCGCAGACGACAACTTGGCGAATTTTGCGTTGTGACTTGAGCCTGCACCCGTACAAGATCCAGCTGACCCAAGAGCTCAAGGTTAATGACCATAGACAGCGCCGTGTGTTCGCTGACTGGGCATTAGAGCAGTTGGAAGTTGACGCCGATTTTGGCAATAAAATCATCTTCAGCGACGAGGCGCATTTTTGGATGAACGGCTTTGTCAACAAGCAAAATTGTCGTATTTGGGACGAGACCAATCCACACGAGGTTCACCAAGTGGCAATGCACCCGCAGAAAGTGACTGTTTGGTGCGGATTTTGGGCCGGAGGCGTGATTGGTCCGTATTTTTTCGAAAACGATAATGGTGTGGCCGTCACCGTCAATGGTGAGCGATACCGGTCGATGATAACCAACTTCTTTTGGCCTGAAATCGAGAATATGGATCTGGACAACATGTGGTTTCAACAGGACGGCGCTACGTGCCACACAGCACACGCTACGATGGAAGTTCTGCACGATCAAGCGCCCTTAATGGAAAACCCTATATAATGAAATATCAAATATTATTGAGCCAATGCTACGAGATAATTCGATTTTAAAGAATGAATATCTAATTATTTTTAATTTCTTTAAATTACAGGTAATGAATAGGTATATTTAAAATTCTTAGTAAATAACCTGTGAATGTTCTCCTCTCAGTTTTTGAAGAGAAGCTTATATTCCACCACACTGCTCCGATCCGGGTTGGCAGAATTTCAATGTAATTAGACATATACATGTTTCCTCACGATGTTTTTTTTTCATGGTCAAGCACGAGATGAATTATAAACACAAAAGGCTCGGCGTATTCAAATTATTTTTAAAAATCTCATAAAGTTTATGGCGAAAATTGTAAATATAAATTGTTGGTAATTTTGTAAATAAATGGCGTTTTGGTTACTATAAAACGTTCGTATCGCAAAATCTGCATTATAAGAGCCACTAATACCCGTAACGGCAAACGCAGAAGGACCACAAAGCGAAATCGTATCAATCTTGCTATCTACGAAAACAACGTGGTGTGGCACTGAAAAAACCCATGACGTGTTCTATTGACAATATTAATCATACTTATTTAGGTAATTGTTATTAACTTAAAAAATTGGACTGAGTAATATAAACTAAGGAGACAAATTCCTCAACAAATTCATCTAAACTTTTTAATCATTCTGACTTCGCATATTAAAAATAAACTTGAAAATTGGTGTGTATTACTTGTCAATTGTGCTCATTATTACCTATTATCACAGCTTTTTGTTCAAACTAGTTAATAAAGACACGGGGAGAATCGAAAGAAAATGACATTCATATCATGATATCCTTATGCAATTAAATAGCTTCATGATAAAAGGTTATTATATACATATAAATTCCTCTTTAAATTATTTCAATTGGACCTTGCGTTTAGAAGTTAGGATGGGTATAAAAATAATTACAGTGGTTACGCTGAATTATTTATAAAATAGAGGTAGGTATATGCTTACATTGCTTTTTTGTAGACATTTTGACTAATCTCTTTTTTACAAAGTTTTTGTGTATTGGTGCGTTCCCTACATAATACCTAAACCGACAATTATCTTTTCCACTACGTTGACATATTCAGCTAAGTCTAAAATAAATATGCAACATATTAACATACTATATCAAGTGCACTATATAGTATGTGTGTTAAATTTATATAAAGGTTGTATATAGAATTTGTAGTTTCCGACTGGAACCGAAATAAACAAACATAACGGTAACGGAAACGGTGAGTTTTACGTTTAAAATAGCCTTTATTGTAAAAGTAAATAAATAAAAGAAGAAACCGAAACTCAACATAACTATCAAATAAAATTGCGATAATAATAAGTGATAAAATTGTATTTATTAATATTTGAGCTTAATTAATATTTGACGTGGTCGCTCACTATGGGCCTCATAAGAAGGCTCAAGGTCACCCAACGAGCAATGGAGAGGGCTATGCTCGGAGTTTCCCTGCGAGATCGAATCAGGAATGATGAAATCCGCAGGCGAACCAATGTAACCGACATAGCCCGAAGAATTGCTAAGTTGAAGTGGCAGTGGGCGGGGCACATCGCTCGCAGAACTGACGGCCGCTGGGGCAGAAAGGTTCTTGAGTGGCGACCACGAACCAGAAGACGCAGCGTAGGCAGGCCCCCTACAAGGTGGACCGACGATGTCGTGAGGATCGCGGGAAGCCGTTGGATGCGGGTAGCGCAGGACCGACTATCGTGGAAATCCTTGGAGGAGGCCTTTGTCCAGCAGTGGACGTTTTCCGGCTGAAATGATGATGATGATGATGAAAATTGTAATAGACAATTTTAAACTTTATACAAAACGAGCAATTTAGCCATTTACTTTTATACTATTTATAGAATAGATAAAAATTATAGATTATAGATATTCATGCGTTACTAAAGTTACGTATTTCTTTAACTATTTATTTAGTATAAAATATAAATGGTGGTGACTGATCTAATTTTCCTTCTGCCTAGAAAGTCTTGGCTGTGAGATTCATTCGTGGGTATCGTAAGGTTTTATAGACGGCGGCGATAATTCATGCGGTCGATCCTCGTGCTCACAAAATGTAACGGTTCCGTTTGAAAGCCCCTTGCTTTGCAGAGTAGCGACTGGGTTGGAGGAAATGTTGCGAGTCAGAACTCTGGCCCAACGAGCTCTGATTCGCAGATGGGAGGAAGATCTGAGGATGCTTCGGTAGGCGATAAGATCTTGTTACAGTAATTACGGACTCTATTACTATTTAGTAAGATTTTCATCTGTCAACCACGATTTATATCTAGATTTTGCTGCATTACCCCTTATCATAATGTTCGTGTCTTATGTTAGCCTAGATGCTGGAATGTGTTATGTGATTATATCATCTAATAGTGTTGAAAATAATATATATAAATATTATAAATACAGATACAGAGGGGACTCACGTGAAACAATATCAAGGCAGTAGAAACGGGATAACATGAAAACTACTGCGCTTGACGTAAATTTGAGACAATAAGGGTACCTTCAAAGTCAATGGTCTAACCATGGCTTTTAATTTATCATATTCGTTTACAATGTTAGCAAAGATAACATTAAGCTAATATTATTTATTTTTCATTCGGCAGTTTCCGGCACAGCAGAATTGGAAGAGAGTCGACTTGGTTTTATAATCACACGGTTGTTCTGTCTCACCTGTACTCCTTGGGCATGAGGTGTTGGTCTCGCGCTAGGTCTTTTAAAAGTTTTCCACTGCTTAATACAATATAAATTAATAAAATAATAATTAATTCGTAGTTTTAATGTGTCTTCTAATTTAACTCTTCTGGACTTCATTTTAGTTCACTGTTAGTAGACAACAATAATATGGAAGTTAAAAAAACAAATGTACCACTTGGTATCACTTTACCCATAGAATAATAACGCTTAGAAGGAGTGTAAGCCCAAGCGAATTGAAGTCATTCAAATTGTGACTAGTCTCAATACATTTGACGTCACGTCAGTTGTTACGATAAAGTATCATAGTAAACATCTCGCGCAATTTATTAAAAAATGACTTACTGTGTAGGAAAAGAGTGTCACAACACTCCACATAAAAAAATAAGGATAAGAAAATCACATTTCACACGTAAGTACTATTTGGCAACTTATAATTTTAGCTAAAATATATTCATCAAAACATAACAAGAATTTGTAAACAAAAGACTGGCGTCTTTTGTTTACAAATTCCAATAAAATTTTTCCCAGCTATGGAAAATATATTTACCACGACTGCTTAATCTTTTAAATAATAAAAATAAATAAATATTTAAAATTATTGTTTTAACTTTTTCAAGTTACGTATAAAACATTAATAGTGTTCAACTAATTATATTTATTTTTCTTTATGATTATACATAAAATAAAAGCAATACTAAATAATATAACTAAATAAATTAAAAAAAGAGATCATTATAATAATAAAAGCTAAAATGAAATAAATAATATTGCAATATATAATTATAATTCTTATTGATTAATTGTAATCTTTTTTAGCTTTCCTTCGAATTCAATTGCTGCTGCTCGATGGATCGATAAAATACAACTTAATCGAAGAGAAGAATATTCAGCGAAAACTTTTCAGCGTTGTTTAATTAATTTTAATGAAAAAATAATAATGTCCAATATTATTGCCTAACAAATTGTCACATCTGAATACAACCTACGTAATAATTCAAATTAATTAAATGCAAAAAAATATATTTCATAATTCAAGTTCAAACAATATCAATTTCCTCACTTTATGGGGAAAATGTGTATTCACTTGCAACATAATTCGGTCGTATGTGGGCGTGTCGGTGTATGTAACGTACGTGACACTTACACACATTAATTCTAGTGACTTAAATTTTGAGCGAAACTTTGTATGACACTATCCTTCTAAGCATTATTATTCTATGACTTTACCCATGAACTAACCAATTTTACCATTGAAATAAAATTATAATGTTTATCGACAAAAAATACTTGACTTACAAGCTAAATAGTATAAACACTAGAATACAAATCAATCTGTCACCAATACATTTTGTTGCTGGCTTGCATAAAAATACTTCAATATTAATATCTTTGACATAATAATGTAGGCAAAATGCAAACTGTCAAAAGTGATTCAACATAAACTTCTATTTAAAATTTAAAATTACATAAAGTTAAAATATATATTACTAATGTGACCTATAAATAAACACATACAAGTAATAATAATACATAAAGCAATAAGATAATATTAAAAAACATAAAAGTGCTGTTTTTACTATCGGAAGTAAATTAAATGTTATAAAAATTATCCACACATAATAATAAACGAACCAGATAAATATATATTAAGCACTTATTATTCAGTTATATGTATATTCGAAAAAGATTATATAATTTAACAACATATTATAGTGGACGATAAATCACTGGATTTAAAAGACCAAAACTATTGTGAAATCATGTCAGAAAACGAAAATAATCGGAAAGTCTCTTTGGAAAATATTACAGAAGCAGAACTATCAATCATTTTTGTAAGAAAAAAAATGATTAAAATTATCGACGATTTAAATACTACACGTAGCATACATTTCAGGCAAAGAAGAAAATTGTATAAATACAACAAATTTAAAATATTTAGATGTACAAAACAGCAAATAAAGTCTTATACTAATAAGGACGCTTGTATACATTACAAATTATCATGTCGACATTGTAAGAAAATGAACAGTATGCCAATTTTAAATAACCTACAAAATGAACACAGCACAAGTTCTAGTGCAAAAAGTTGGAACAATTTTTTATTTTCAAATCCACGTAATTTCATTCCTAATTTTATAGTTAATACCTTAATTACATCGCAGTATCAAAATTCAGAATGTCCTTATTTAAATAATTATTCATTCTTAAGACCTTGCTGGAAAGTGTATCGCTGCCAACTCAATACCAAAGAAGAAACCTGTTGCTGTTCATGCAATTCTGATGCTATGTTCGAAGTCATGAAAAGTCTGTACGACTGCTATAAAAAGAAAAATTGTGACAATTGTAATTGTATTCTGTGTGGACATTTACCAAGAGAAGAACGACGTCTAGGGGAATTACGAAAAAAGGGAGAACCATTCCTCGTCCCGATTTCTGAATTTATGCAAACAGCTTACATAAAAAAATTACCATCGGAAAAAGTAGAAAAATTAAAGGCAGCGGGTCTTTTGACACCGTTGGAAGGAAAAAGTTTAGATAAAAAGGAAGAAATATTAAGAGGGTTAGCAATGAATGGCATCCCTTTGCCAAAAGGTAAAACTACATCTGACAAAAAGTTAATAGATAAAATTAGAAGAGATATTGGTCTTCCACCTGAACCGAAATCTCCATCGGCTAATAAGAAATATGAAAAAGCAATGGCTGCGGGTCTTATAACGCCTCTTTTCAGGAAGTCTCCATCTGAGAAGGAAAAAATTTTGAAAGGCCAGGCTGATTTAGGCTTAGCCCTACCGATAGGACGTACAACATCAGAAAAAAATTTGATAGCTAACTTAAAAGGTTTAAAGGCCCCTTCATCGAAATTATTGCGAGACAAAACGCCTGCAGAAAAAGAAAAAATGATTAAAGATCTCGCAATGAAAGGTATGCAACTTCCAGAAGCAAAAACTGCGTCTGAAAAAAAAATACTTGAAAAAGTTCTTACTGAAGTTGGCCTTCCATCTGCACCTAAAACTCCATTGGACAGAAAGAAATATGAAAAAGCTTTGGCCTCAGGTCTTATAACACCTCTGGTAGGGAAAACTGCATCTGAAAAAGAAATAATCTTAAAAGGCCAGGCTGATTTAGGCTTGGCCCTACCTGAGGGACGTACAGTGTCCGAAAAAAAATTGATAGCTAAAATAAAGAGTTTGAAAGTTCCACCATCAAAGTTATTGCGTGACAAGACATCTGAAGAAAAAGAAAATATTATTAAAGATCTCGCAACGAAAGGCATGCCACTACCAGAGGGAAAAAAAATCCGTGCTGAAGTGGGCCTTCCACCGAAACCTACAACTCCATCGGCTAAAAAAAAATATGATAAAGCATTTGCAGCTGGACATATATTGCCTTTAGAAGGTAAAAGTGTACCCTTACCAGAAGATCGAAGTCCATCTGAAAAAGCTTTAATTGCTAAAGTAAAAGAAGAATACACACCTGATAGAATTAAAAGGGCAAAAGCAGGCAAGATGATATCTTTGCATGGAAAAACACCGGAACAAAAAGAAAGTATATTAAGAGAATTAGCGATGCATAAAATATCTCTTCCTGAAGGAAAAACAGCCTCCGAAAAACAAATTATTAATAAAGTTCGTAAAGACCTCGGTTTGCCACCAGAGCTGAAGTCTAAACATGAAAAAGCTAAGTATAATGAAGCCATTGATGCCGGTTTAATTACTCCTCTAGAGGGTAAAACTCAATCTCAAAAAGAAAAAATACTTCAAGCACAAGCTGACATGGGAATTCAACTACCGGAGGGCCGAACTGCCTCTGAAAAATCTCTTATAAAACGTATAAAAAAAACGTCTTTACCTCCAGAAAAACGAAAAAAACTCGATGAAAAAACTTTAAAAGTTGTCAAAGAAGGTAAAGGACCAAGTGACGAATGTATATGTAGTATAATAGCACCTGAATTAGTATATGCAACACCATTAAAAAAAGAACAAAAAATAAGGGAACTTGCAATACAGGGTTTTCCGTTACCAGAAGCTAAAACAGCCTCAGAAAAAAAATTATATGAGAAGGTACAAGCTGATCTAGGTTTACTTCCTGCACCAACAAAACTGTCATTAAAAGAAAAATATGCAAGGGCCCAAGATGCTGGCGGTATAGTGCCACTAGAAGGCAAAACAAAATCACAAAAAGCGAAAATTTTAGTGAAACAAGCAGAAATGGGTTTACCTCTGTCCGAGGGACGAACACCTTCAGAAAAATCTCTAATTAATAAAGTTCGTGCAACCGTAAAACCAATAACCGGCAAACCTCCAGAGGAACAAAAGAAAATTCTAAGAAATATAGTTAAGGCAGGTCTGCCTTTGCCAGAAGGAACAACGCCATCCGAAAAACAAATTATCAAGCACGTACAAGATGACATAGGTATCACTTCGACAGGTATCCGTTCAGAACTATTCATTAAGGCTAAGGCTGCAGGTCTTATTACCCCGTTAGAAGGTAAAACAACAGCTCAAAAAGAAAAAAAATTAAGAGATAGAGTTGCTATAGGCTTACCTCTTCCTGAAGGCGTGACGCCATCCGATAAACAGTTAATTAAAAAAGTCAAAGAATCCACGGGCTATAAAACACCAACATATCCATCGAAAATTATAAGAAAAAAATTAGTTGGATTACTAACACCCTTAGAAGGTAAAACACCGTCTGAAAAGGAAAAAATACTTGAACATCAAAGAGCTGCTGGTTTACCACTACCTGAAGGAAAAACACCATCTGAAAAAGCTATTATTGACAAAGTGAAAGCAGGTGTAAAGGTAACGCCTGAAAAAAAACCTTTGTCTGCTAAATTGAGGTGGGCAAAAGCGGCTGGATTATTGACACCACTAGAAGGTAAAACAGCTGCACAAAAAGAAAAAATATTAAAGGGATTGGTGAAAGCTGGTATCCCACTACCTGAAGGAAAATCAAAATCGGAGAAAAAAATTATTGAAAAGGTACGAAAAGATGTTGGATTACCACCGGAACCAAAAACGTTATCGCTAAAAGAAAAAATGAACCAAGCTCAAATAGATGGTATTATAACGCCCTTAGAAGGGAAGACACCTGCTGAAAAAGAAAAAATACTAATAAAAATGCACGATGCAGGTATACCACTACCAAAGGGAAAAACATCGTCAGAAAAATCGTTAGTCAAGAAAATAAAAGCCAGACCTCGAAGAGTTAAAGAAGCGTTATCTGAAAAATTAAGGAAAGCTAAAGCTGCAGGATTTTTAACACCATTAGAAGGTAAAACAACTGAACAAAAGGAACATATTTTAAGAGGATTGGCGACAGCTGGAGTTCCATTACCTGAAGGGAAAACGAGTTCAGAGAAAAAAATAATTGAAAAGGTACGAGAAGAGGTTGGTTTACCACCTGAACCAAAAACGCCATCACTAAGAGAAAAAATGAAACAAGCTCAAATAGACAATATTATAACGCCTTTAGAAGGAAAGACGCCTACTGAAAAAGAAAAAATACTACTAAAAATGCACGAAGCAGGTATACCACTTCCAAAAGGAAGAACAGCATCTGAAAAATCTTTAGTAAAAAAAGTAAAAGCTGGTATTATAACTAGGCCTTATAGAGTATCATCTAAGAAATTGAGAGACGCTAAAGCTGCAGGCTTATTAACACCACTAGAAGGCAAAACCCCTGCTCAAAAAGAAAGAATTATTACAGGCTTGGCTAAGGCTGGTTTACCTTTGCCTGAAGGGAAAACTGTATCTGAAAAAGCAATAATAAATAAGGTTCAAGAAAAAATTAAAAAAATAGACAAAAAAACAGCAAAAGAATTAAAAGAAGGAAAAGGTCCCAGTGATGAATGTATTTGCGATATGTTTTCACCAATGATACCACCAAAAAAAGCTACTTCAATGGCAGCACTTATTGGAAAAACACCAGAAGAAAAAGAAAAATACCTCAAAGACTTAGCTTTGCAAGGAATCCCTCTCCCGGAAGCAAAAACTAAATCAGATAAAAAACTTATAAATAAAATTCGCGCCGATATAGGTTTACCACCAGAGCCAACAACACCTTCCTTAAAGGAAAGATATGATAAAGCCATGGATGCAGGCTTAATAACGCCCTTACAAGGAAAGACAGAAAGTCAAAAAGAAAAAAGTCTTCGCGGTCAAGCGGCAAAGGGCCTGCCTTTACCGGAAGGTAGGACTCCAACAGAAAAAGATCTTATAGCGAAAGTCAGAGCAACAACGCCACCTGTTCCAAAAATAAAATCAGAAAAATTACGTAAAGCAAAAGCTGCCGGGCTACTAACACCTCTGAAAGGCAAATCACCCGAACAAAAAGAAAAAATTTTAAAACAATTAGCTATGCATGGGATACCTTTACCAGAACCTACAACTAGCTCAGAAAGAAATATTATGGATAAAGTGCGCGCTGAAACCGGGCTTCCTTCAGAACCAAAAACAAAAAAAGAGAAAGAGATATATGACAGAGCTATTGCTGCTGGATTAATAACACCCTTGCAAGGAAAGTCACCGTCACAAAAAGAAAAAATTCTGCGTGAACAGGCGGGAATGGGTCTACCTCTGCCGGAAGGTAGGACTCCTTCAGAAAAAGATCTTTTAGCGAAAGTCAGAGCAACAACGCCACCTGTTTCAAAAATAAAATCAGAAAAATTGCGTAAGGCAAAAGCTGCTGGGCTTCTTACACCATTAGAAGGTAAGTCACCTGAACAAAAAGAAAAAAAGCTTAAAGGATTGGCCATGCATGGTATTCCTTTGCCAGAACCTACAACAAGCTCAGAAAGAAATATTATTGATAAAGTGCGGGCTGAAGTCGGTCTACCTCCAGAACCAAAAACAAAACAAGAGAAACAGAGGTATGACAGAGCTATCGCTGCTGGAATAATATCTCCGTTGCAAGGAAAATCACCGTCAATGAAAGAAAAAATACTTCGAGGTCAGGCAGAAATGGGTCTGTCACTACCGGAAGGTAGGACTCCTTCAGAAAAAGATCTTATTGCAAAAGTTAAGGCAACAACCTTACCACTTTCAAAAGTACGAATACCATTAAAATCAGAAAAATTCCGTAAGGCTAAAGCTGCCGGGATATTAACACCATTAGATGGTAAATCACCCGAACAAAAAGAAAATATTCTTAAAGGATTGGCTATGCATGGAATTCCTTTACCAGAAGCTAAAACTAGCTCCGAAAAAAAACTTATCGATAAAGTGCGTGCTGAAATCGGTTTGCTTCCGGAGCCAAAAACACTACAAGAGAAAGAAATTTATGACAGAGCAACTGCTGCCGGAATAATAACTCCATTGCAAGGAAAAACACCATCACAAAAAGAGAAAATTCTACGTAGTCAAGCGGAAATGGGCCTGCGTCTACCGGAAGGTAGGACGCGTTCAGAAAAAGATCTTATAGCAAAAGTTAAAACAACAACGCTACCAGTTCAAAAAGTTAAATCAGAAAAATTGCGTAAGGCAAAATCTGCCGGACTAATTACACCATTAGAAGGTAAATCACCAGAACAAAAAGAAAAAATTTTGAAAGGATTGGCCATGCATGGAATTCCCTTACAAGAACCTAAAACAAGCTCAGAAAGAAATATTATGAATAAAGTACGTGCTGAAGTCGGTCTCCCTCCAGAACCAAAAACAAGACGAGAGAAAGAGAAGTATAACAGAGCTGTTTCTGCTGGAATAATAACTCCACTGCAAGGAAAATCACCATCACAAAAAGAAAAAATCTTACGAGCTCAAGCTAAATTAGGTCTTCCATTACCTGAAGGCCGTACACCGTCAGAAAAATCACTCATTAGGAAAGTAAAAGAAACAACTCCAGTAGAACCTGAATTCCCAACGATGTCTCCAGAAGAATTAGCAACATTGGACAAGAAAACAGGGAAAGTTATGAAAGAAGGAAAAGGTCCTAGCGATGAATGTATTTGTCATATTTTAACACATCGTCGGCCGTCACTTTCGAAAAAATCTACAGAAATATTTAAAATTCCGTCAGAAAAATTACGTAAAGCTAAAGAAGCGGGATTATTTACTCCTCTTGAGGGCAAATCTCCGGCACAAAAAGAAAAAAACATTAAAGGGTTAGCATTACAAGGTATTCCGCTACCAGAACCCAAAACTGATTCAGAAAGGAAACTTATAGATAAAGTACGAACTGATCTTGGCTTACCCCCAGAACCAAAAACTAAATCAGCGAAAAAAGTTTATAATAAAGCAATAGCTGACGGTTATATAACTCCATTGCAAGGAAAATCACATGCACAAAAAGAAAAACTTTTACGTAAGCAAGCTGAGTTAGGATTACTTTTACCTGAAGGTCGAACGCCTTCTGAAAAAAGTCTCATAGCTAAAATCAAGAAAATGGGTCCACCGCCTTTAAAAACTCCATCTCTGCGGGAAAAATTAAGTAAAGCCAAGGCTGCTGGCTTATTAACACCTTTGGAGGGAAAAACTTTTGAACAAAAGGAAAAAAATCTTAAAACCTTAGCGGAAGCTGGTTTACCATTACCAGAAGGAAAAACACCTTCGGAAAAGTCGTTAATTCAAAAAGTTGAGACTGAATATGGAAAATTTGCAAAAGCGAAAACAAAATCTAAAAAAGTTGGAGAAGCAGTTGCCCGAAAGAAAGGTGGTATTACTGAAGAGTTCGAAGATATAATTAAAACAACAACGTGTGATAGAGGTTGTGGGTGTGATAAAAAGAAAATAAGATTTAAACATAGCTATGTAAAAATAAGAGTTACTTCTCCTGATATATCTTCTTTATGTCCCTGTCCAGAAGAGTGTGTACCTGGGGTTAAAGGGGGAGTATTTACTGATAATGAAGGTATAAAAGTAACAGTTGGAAGAGTTACAGGTGTACCTTCTTTTTCGTCAAGAAAATTATTTGATGGTGATAACATCTGTTTCAAATCATCTAAAAACACAACAACGTTATGGAAAAAAAAAAATATTGATGACGAAAACAGTGTTCACACTTACCATCATCCGAAAAATCATAAGAATACTTGGACTTGTTCCAAATCTAAAACCGAAATAAATGTACAAAAGCTTTACACCAAACAATGTTACCCTCGCAATTATAAAACATGTACTTCATACAACAGTAAAGATATTTTGACAAATGATTGTAAAAATAGTACCTCTGCCGAAATTAGTCAATCTCTTAAAAAAATCTTGAGAAGCTTGAATTCATCACAGGAGTGTTTCATAACGAATACTTCTAATAATTCAAGTTTAGAATCAATGTATTTATTAAACAAATATTCGTCAGTAAGCTTGCTAACTTTACCAACCAGTATTAGTATAATATCATTTTCTACAACGGAATCATCATCAAATTCGAGTTTTTACAAGGACAAAGTATCATATACAAGCCTTAATTTATCTGAATGTCTGCAAAGCACAAATAATTTCAGTACTTCAGATGCCAGGTAACTATGGATTACTTTATTTGTGTTTGTTTTTGGCATAGTATTTATGTAAGTTTTTAATTAATCTAAAAAGAATGTTCGACTATTTGAAAAATATGTTTATTTAAAATAATTTCTCCTTTTCCAGAGATAATTCTTCTGAAAGTAATGATTGTTTTTCCAATACATATTCTAGAATAAGAAAACATGAAAATGATATAAAACATAATATACTCACGTTTCGAATAAATGGTTCAAATACGTGTTATTTAATGGAAACGAATTTGGGTAAAAAGGAATCTGCCATAATTCATAAAAATAATAGTCTAGATATCCACGACGTCATTTACGACATACTGTCGAGGAGACCGATAAATAACACGTCCTCTCTCGTTATTGTCATATCAACCACCTCTGACGAACACACTTCAAAATATTCTTTAGACGATAGAGGACAATGTTCTACGATTGGCATAGATCTATTAGAAAACTACAATAGTTGGAATTATAAGGCAAATAGTTTACATCGTGAGTTTAACATTCCTTAATAAATAAATATATTTTAAAAATATGAACTTAATTATTAACTGAGGTAATATTTGTATCTTAAAATTTACATACCTAACTAAATATATATTCAATCGCCACGATTATTACTTTACAATTTTATCTAAAACTTTGCTCACTTTGACGTGTTGTATTAGACTATATAAATTGTTATAGATTTGCACGAAAAACACAGAGGTTTTAAAATAACTAGTAAAGGAAAAATGTGTGAAAAAAACAATACATCAACAATGTTGGCTGAGAGCAAAAAAAGAAATATGCAAAATAAAAAAGAAACATATGAAAGAAACTTACTTATTAATGAGCGTGATGAACAAAATCATCAAACATTTACAAGAAACCAAAATCATTTTCGAATAATTAGTACAGATACAACCCAGGATAGACCTTGTTGCTGTAAAGCAAAAGAGGGTAGATTACATGTTTCTACTGATATAAGTAAAAAAAAGTGAATAGTATGTAACAGAATTAGTGACTCCTATAAAACATAAGGAAGCTGCTGCACTAGGCATGAATTACATCGAATAACATTTTGAAAACTGTATCGGTTCCTTTTTTAAGTAGAGTATCCGCTTGAATATCTTTTAACCATTTTTTTATAATTTTGGTTTCAGGTCTCTGTCATGAAAAATATATATATTCACAAAACAATAACACAATACCGCAACCAAGGCTAATGGCAACATATTCAAACCTTGGAATGCCAACTCCAATTCGATTCTGCAAGATTCCTCCATGCAACGATCGTGCAAAAAGCAGTTATCCTTCCGCACCAAATTGTGAATCTAAGAAAACTCCATCAAATAATGTCACTTCAGATACAATATTTAAAACATGTGATTGTAGCCCTGACAAGTTGATGGAATTGTTCGAAAAAAGTAGAAAAGAAATATTACCAAAAACTTGCAACAATCGTAGCGAGGAAATGATTGGTAAAATTCTTATAAAATATTTTAATTTTTTATATACTCTCATAAAAAATCTTTAAGAATATGGAGAAATAGTTTATATCGCTTTTGAGATCTTTACTAGCAATTTAATCGATTTATTTCTATTTCAGATAAAAAAAAACATCTTCCAAATGATCATCATGCACTAGAATGTAACAAATGCAGATCAAATATATTGCCTGAAGCCATTACTTCATATGGAAAAGAAGAAAAAAAATTATGTCCTTGCGAACAACAAAAAAAAATCATAGAAAATGATATCACTGACAAGATCGACATCCAAAAAAGTATTTCCTCAAAAGACCGCTGCAAATGTAAAGAGCAGAAACATTTCACTAAAAACATAATATGTGAATGTCCCGAACCCGAACCTGAAATCGATTTTATAGATTGGATTGATGAAAATCACGAGAGAAAACTTAAATCTGATTTGACACAGACAATATCAGGTTTTAAAATAAACAAACCTCGAAAAAAAACTGATTGGGATAATCGGGAGTTCGAAATGAGTTTCGAAGAGATTTTAAGGTACATTGCAGAAGATCTTGAGAATGAAAGTAACAAATATAATAGTGACATTTGCTCTTGTAAAAGTGACTTAAAATTGCAATCGAAAAAAGGGGCTAGCGATTGTGAATGCCCACAAGAAATGTATACTCCAGAAACTCAAGAAGAAGAGACATTTGAAGAAGAACCATTTACGGGTATTAAATTTCATATTAATGGCAAAGGTTCCGGCTCTAAAGGTCTGAAAGGGATTTTATGTTTTCAGTTGTTAAAAAGCTTATCCAAACAAATTCCTATTAAAGAGCATACAGAGTTATGACAACTTGAACAATTTATTTTAATATGTTACAAATTTGATTAAAATATATTTTTTTATATATTATAAGATGTCTTATTTTTTACTCCCTATTTGTTTAATATTGAACACATTTTAAAGGAGTTTGTAACCTGTGCATTCTTCAGTAAAGAGGTACTTCAACCACGGTCGTATACACAGGTCTTGCAACTGAGTCCAATTTCAGTGGTGAGAGATGAGGTGCGAATGTGTTACAACTGCTAATTCGCAATACCATCCGCTTGAGGTACTACGTCGCTGCTATCGAAGCTGATATTTTTCTCTCCCAAGTATTATGTTATTTAATCATTGTTATATCGTTTTGTTATTTAACTGTTTTGTTTGGATTTGAAAAAGTGTTCGGGATAATTATTACGCGAATTGTCATACCTCTGGCGGCTGTAAATTGAACTAACAGCGTCATTATGTCAACGTACCCCATATTGAAGTTGCAAGACCTGTGTATAAGACCGTGACTTCAACACTCAATAATATCACGTTACAAATGTTATAGACAGAGATAAAATTATCAAATCTATTGTCCTGAACGCGTAACCAGTTTTTTTAAGGTCGGCTACACAAGTAGCGAAACAAACTTGACAGTTGGTGCGTTCATTGTTTATTGTTCCATTTTCCTGATTTTTATGTTAGAAATCGATTGTAATCCAGTGAATAGACAAAGAAACAATCCTTATATTATATCGAAGATTATACAATGGTGCATTGTCGTATTATTTTATATTGAAGCGATAGCAAGAAGAAAATCGCCGGCGTGTTTTTGCACGTAAGTACGATGGTTCTGTCCCTAAATATAGTTTCTCAGTGATGATTATTCATGCCATAGGATGACGGAACCTTATGTCGCATTAAAATCCTGAAGATAATACGATTTTTCTAGTTTTTATAATTACTTGTTATGTAAGTGCAACTAGCTAAAAATGTCCCGATTTTCGATAAAAATATCGACCCGTTGACAATGTAAACAAATAAATACGGAGTCCAATAATAGCCCGTCTATTTGTAATTTCCTAACAACATTATTAAATTTCTTTTTTGAATTCATAATATTATGCATTCCGATTCAAGAGGTTAACATAGAAATATATGCGGCAACCATTCCTTATTAATAATTTAATTAAGAATTTTAGATTTCAACGCCTGAGGAGAATGCTAATCCAGTACCATCAACATCTAAGTGTCAACAAGATTTAGCAAAAATAAAAACAACCAGAAGATATCATATAAAGATGCTGAAGCTCTGTTGATAACGAAAACAAAAACAAAATATGCAACGATTTTTGAGTACTACAACATTATACGTAACATTGACTATATCTATATTTACGGTCCCTTGGAAAAAAACAATATTAAATTGATATCTGACGTATAAAATTTCTATATTTTATGTCTCGGTTAGGTTAGTGTTATAATTTTGCTGAATTCAGCTTCACATTAAAAACAACATGCACCGTTCATAATTTTACGAAAGTTTACAGAACTTAAAATTATCGACTAACAATCAGAAAAGGTCATAAGGTTACCCGACATCTTCCCCTTACGCGGGCGAAATCGCAGACGGAAACTTGTATAAATTAGACCACACATGCGATCAATCGCATAGTAGTAAACGCAACGCCATCTAGCAGCGAGACGCAACAACACAAGTAAAAAAAATATGGTCGATCAAATTATGTGGTAATTCTTATATTAACTTAAAACATACATTAGCATTTGATGGTAATAAAAAGGTAAATAAAAAATCTTAATTGTGTCTATGAAGGACATTTTTTATTAATTTTTTTCATATTCCAGTGAATAGACAAATTTAGAGATACAATATTAAATTCTCCAACTAAAAGCCTATATAATTATTAAATTACAACATAATATAGAAATAAATTACAAAATCTAAAAAAATATAAAATTGTCACAAATGGTATAATAATTTATCAAACTTAATTTTAAAATACGTTTAAATTAAAAATATAATATACATTACTCAATTCATACCTAATTAAATAATAATAATTAAAGCAAAAAACTTAAAAAAATAATGAAATATATGACTAATAGTTTTATTTTAATTTGGTTAAACCAAAATTATGACTTAAAACAAGTGTGGCCAGGCCATCAAATAAACTAGACAAATTCATGTCATCATATCATATGCAAGGAAATGGGATAGTACTACTAGAAGTCACTACTATATTATGTGCAATTGCAAACATACATAATGAGAGTATGTGAAATTGCTTAATTTGTCATTTATTCATCTTGAGCCTCATATGGCCAGAGAGTAGACTCTACTTCAAGATCATCTGTATCACCACGACTCTCTTCTCCAGGGCTGTCCGTCCCAAGGCTGACCGTCCCAGGGCTGTCTTCTCCAGGACTGTCTACAGGGCTGTCTTCAGGACTCTCAGTAAGACTATCTGCTTCTCCATCAACTGTGTGTGGAGAGTCATCAATAGTAGATGTTGTAGTGGTAGTTGGAATTTCTTCAAGATCATCAACATCATGAGACTCCTCCGATTCCTCAGGATCATCATTGCCTGTGACAATGAAAACTACAACATTCATTAGTATTTGCATTATGAGTCATATTTTATTGTATGTAATGAAGTCCTCTTAAAATCATATTATAATTTTAATCAAATAGATGATCCTTCCATCCATCCATCCTTTAAAAATAATTGTTAAATATAAATATTTATTTGAAATTGAAATGAATACACTGGAAAAGTAATTTAAATGAAATATACTATTTATTAGGTTTATTTTCTGGTGACGTAAATTCTATTGTTTTGCTATTTATCATTAGTAAACACTATATAATTAATAGTATAGACACATACCATCATCATCAGTTTCAGCCTCTTCCACTGGTTCTGGATTTGGTTTTTCGATGGGAGTATGTTTCATGTACTTCTTGGCTACAGAGTTCAACTGTCAAAAATAAAAATTTGGTTAACAATTGTATAACCAGTACAAAACAAATAGAGTTCTGGTATATTTTCCTTATTTATATACTAGCCAACCGCCCCGGCTTCGCGCGGGTAGATAAAAAGAAAATGTATTTTGGATAGGAATTGCGTAAAATCCATTCTTAGTGAGCGTCTATGTCGAGGAAGGAGTAACTGTGACTAATTTCAAGTTAATCACGCGGATGGTTATAAGTGGCATTTCGTTTATTAAATATTTATATATTAATAAAAAAATTACATTCATTTTGAGTAGATGTTTAGACTTCATAATTTCCTTAATAATAACTAGTGGGATGATTGGTTTTGCTCTATAAAATGTTGACAGGCTAAGCCATTGAATAATAATATACTAACGTACTAGAACAGACGCCAGACCAGATGTTTGAGCCATGAATTGATGCCGATCGGCAGCAACTCATATAGTCACTCGCCTACGCTCAACGCGATCGGACGTACCAAAACTGAGACAAACATGATTCAGAAATGCCGTCTTGCGTGTTAAAAACAAGTAAAAATCAATCAACTGCGAAGAAAAGAGATAATGACGTGACTTAATCATCGGTAAGTAAACAGAACATCAACTAAGACCAACCAAACCAAATGTTTGTACATTATTTTTTACTGTACACGACATTTTATACGCAAACCATAGATTATAAAAAGTGAACATGTACACGGGATTGGACACGTAGATACTATTTATGACTTGGTATAACTGGTGAAGGATATGAAAAGTAAGTTAGCAATTGATACACAAACGGAAATTACCTAATGAATAAAGCTAAACTTGTAGAGCTGCTTAGATCATTTATAAAAAAGGTAAATAAATTAATATAATCATCATTTGTTTAGAGGTAAATAAAGTTTATATTAATTTGAAATGCTTGATTTTTATTTCTCTTCCTTCATAAAACCGACAGTTGGCCTATTTCAATTAATTTAACTATGTTCACTACCAATACCCAATTCGATAGGCAGAAAATTAAAAGTGTCGCGTCTATGGCGGTGATATCGCATCTTTGACTCATTAACCCCTCCTGCCGCACACCTGCGCCTGCTACACAGATTTTGTTCGCGCCGTGTGTTCTAGTACGTTAGCACATTATTATTCAATGGGCTAAGCAAATATTTTTAAAAATTCTACCATGAAAAATTTTAAAAATGTACAATGTCATTCAGACATTTTTGCCTTTTGACTATTAAAATAAGGCTCAGATATTTTGAAATATAAATCTAAATTTCAAAATATCCCAAAGTGATCCATCCAGGTGGACCCCCGAGGGTCCACGGGAGACTCGACGGGGGTCTACGTTGGCGTGACAAAAAAGCGGGGTCCACGAAAATTCGTAAGTAGATAATATATTAAAGGCCGGCAACGCACCTGCAAGTCCTCGGATGTTGCAGATGTCCATGGGCGGTGGGTAGTCACTTTCCATCAGGTGAGACTCCTGACCGTTTGCCCCCACTCATAAAAAAAGCTCGGCGACTATTAGTTGTAAAAAAATCACATTTTTTGTTGTTTTGGGTATATGGTAGAAATGTAGCTGCCATGTAGAAATGTAGGGTCCATCGGAACCAGCTGAATTTTGAAAGTGGTCTATGAGAAAAATGTCTGGGAACCTCTGGTGTAGAAGATGAAAGTTTGTTTCGGAAATAATTATAATGAATATTATTTAGCTCAACAAAAAACTGCCCATTCTGACATTGTAAAGATAAAATAAGACTTTATCCTGTGCATTTTTAATAAATGAAATACACATTTACCAACTGTTCTATTCGCCCATACAATACAGTGCTAGGGGCATATGATAATAATATAATATAATATAATATCCTGGGACATTATTCACACACGGCCATCTGATCCCAAACTAAGCAGAGCTTGTACTATGGAAACCAGACAACTGATATACTTACATATACTACTTTTCTTTTGTAAATACATACTTATATAGATAATTACACCCAGACTCGGGACAAACAAACATGTCCATGCACACAAATGTCTGTCCTGGGTGGGAATCGAACCCACGACCTGCGGCGTGAAAGGCAAGTATCTTACCAACCACGCCAACTGGCTCGTCAGTCTATATCTATGTACATATGTATTATGCATAAAGAATAGTGCTAGTTATTACTGGTTTGAATCCATATTAGTGTTACCAATATTAACTTTTAACTCCCGAGAAGTTAGAACAATAGTTAAGTTAAACTAACCAGAAAAAAAACATACACTTGTTACCTCCGTTACTAGACCGCGCAGGATTAATAATTATTATTCTGTGAGTTAATTTATATATTTTTACAACATAATCCCAGACAATACTAAAAAAACCAGCTTTAAATTATAATCCTTGAGAATTTAGCAATTCCCTACATGCTTATAATAATTTTCATTGTTGATTAAGGATGAAGTAATTGATTTGAAACAAAAACAACTGAATTTCTATCTCCAGTCCTTACAAGATCTAAGATGTTTTTGAACCAGCGCCAGATTTTAGACAATCAATAAGCAAGTAAAATTGTTTTAAACAATTTGAATTATAATTTTATATATACATTTGATGATGATGATGAAAATGCGTAATTTCATTCTGTACAATAAAACAACTTACACACATACTACATCCTAATTTAAAAAAAAACAATCTTATTTTTTTCACTAAATAGATGTATATTTGAAATTGATAATGTAAAAGAAGTTGAGTTCTATCAGTTTTAAGAAATACAAACGAAACTATCAGTTGTTTAAAGTTTTTAATATATTGTATATACCCAAGCCATTCAAAATGGCCTTCCATAAAATCAATAATGCAATGATAGTCAACTTCTTTGTCTAAATTTACGTTAGTCAGCTTCTTTTTGAATTTTAGTGGATACTATGGTATCCTACCCTAAAATATATTCTAGTATGTATTTCTTCCTAAATTTATTTATATAAACAAATATTTTTTACTTTAAGAACAAAGCTTGATTAGAACGTTAACTTACCCCAAACTTAAACCATTTAATATTAATAATTTGTTGTTCAAATATTAATAATATTAGTAACTTTGACTAATTGAACATAAAGCTGTGATACGTACCCAACGTTGATTTGCTTGCTCCATTCTTGTTAATTCAGCATCTTCGTCATAGGGTCTATCAGAGTTAAACCAATCAGGGCAGATCATGTGAGGGTATATTATGGGAAAAGGAATATTCATGTTGCCAAAGTTATCGCTTTTAGCAACAATTGCACAAATTTGGAGTTTAATATAGAGGACGTAAAACGTTTTATGATCGCTGTACCTACCGGACCTATTCGAGCCCCAGACAAAATTATTGATTATTTATTTTGAATTCTGGGCAGAGCTTATTTGTTCTTTTTTTCACATGATGGCAAAGGTCGCATGTAAGCGGACAATACTTGCAAAATAATGTTTGTGAAACAATTACTCTAAAATGTATTTTATTAGGTAATGCTGATAAGGGCTTATTTTTTATAACAAAATAATTAGGCAACTATTCAGTAGCAATTAAAAAATTGTAAAGTTCAAAAATTATTATTTTAAAGTCAGCGCTACACATAAATAAAAAATCTGCATTTTTTATTTATGTGTATGTAAAAACTGAACAAAACAAAAAAGAAGCAAAAATATATGCGAGGACACCAGTATCTTGGTGACCAGGGCATTAAACTGGAAACTATACATTTTGTATCATTTATTATTAGTTCTAACATTGTTTGTGTGTAACATGTTATATATATGGATACCAAAGTTCGAATGAATACTAATTCGGACTAATATGTTAAAACATATTTACATATTATTAATTTTTAAAAATAAATTACTTTTATTGAACTAAGATGTATCATTTATTTTTAAGGTCCGCTTATATCAATCAACTTACCAGGCGAAATAATTATTCTATAATTTTTGGTCAATATTTATTTTGTATTTTAGAATTTTGTATAAATGTGTTACTTAAAGGTAAACATATCCAGTAATTCTTTAAGCTAAATATATTTTACGCTATTTGAAATTTCAAAGTTAAAACAATCATTCTTTGCGATGTAAATATCTTGCCTATATAAAAGAACCTTATTCTTTTACCATATACTGGCAATGTTTGCAATATATCTAAACTTATTTTATGAAAGAAAACACGGATGATATGGGATAATAATAATTTTTTCGCGGTATCCCCATCATTATACTTATACTTTAATAGCTAGCGCTTGTTCGGACGAACGTTTTGCATATAATTTTCTATATTTTGTACTATACTATCAAGCTGTGGTAAGTAAGATTTTAGTCCAAAATTGAAGTTAAATGTATTTGTTTTGATTATTATCTTTAACTATAGTTAAAACATTGAGAATAATCGTTACATGGCACGTGTAATATTCGACACCATAACACGATTTACACGTTTACAATCTTCATTATCATATTAGTGTGTAAATTTAACTTTAGTTTACTTCCTATTTATTGAAATCATCAATTAGCTGTAATTTATATATTTTAAAGTGTATTCACTTCTACCTAACGGCATTTTAAAATTTCGTTGCTGTTGTCGGCATTTTAATGGAGATTCATACTATGTACTAAATATTCGTTGATATTGTATTTCATATATAGTATCAAAATGTAAACTTTGATTTAATGAATATAGATAATATTAAATTTTTAAAAGTTTTCTCTAAATATGCCTGACGCTATACGCATAACAAGGATACGATATAATGATTTTTTGTTTTAGAATTGATGTTATACCTAATTACATAAATTGAGTTACATTATATATTAGATCCACATTTTCCAAAATAAATAAAAGTACGTTATAAAATTAAAAGATATGAAAAGCAAGTATTTTATTTTTATATAAAAAATAGTAGGTAAGTGAATAATTTCCTATATTTTCTGTGTGTCAGCTACCTGTGGGATATTAAATGTATAAATGCAATTAAAAAATAAATTAAAATAATATACATTATTAGTATTAAAGATATATTTTGTTTTAAATTAATTTCTCAATGATACCTAGTTGATAAAGTTAACATTATCAAATTGCCACTCTAAACAAATGAGAACATGCAGAGGAGATATAACAAATATGTTTAATCAAGCTTATTACATAAAAAGTTAAAACATATTCATAATCCTTAAACTTAGATTGTGATGCTGCCTATTAAACACCATACAGGCAAAATATTATACAAATTAAGGATAATATAAAAAATTAAACAGAGATAAAGTAAAGTAAAGGATATAATAAAATAATGTTATCCCTGTCATAGATCATGTCAAATAATGGAAACCGTAAAAGAACAGCACCATCCACTAAGCGTCCATACAGAGTTCGAAAACCTCGCAGACACCAATCTGAAGACGAAGACACTAATGATTCTTCAACATCAGATCAAGTGCAAGAATTACAAAGAGAACCTTCACCATTACCAGATGAACCAACTGAAAAGTTGCCAGAAGTAATAAAAAAATAGATTTTTTTGTTAATTGCATGGAACATTGTGAAAAAATGATTATTTAAAGTAATTTGAAATATTCAATTTCAGGAGCTCTTAAAGACTTTTTATAAGAAACCAGGAATCCTCATGATAGCTGGTCTAGTTTCGTGGGATTTAGTTGCAAAGAGGGACAACAACCCATCAAAAAAGACACATCCTAATCTATATACATTCCATAAGTTTACAGATTGTAAGGTTAGAAATTATCTTAGTTTATTTATACTGATTTTAGTTAATTTTATATTTTACTGTAAATACATACATTAATATGTCTATTACAGTACAGACTGATAGTTAGTGGATGCAGTGCTGGCCATTCAATTCTTGTATCTGAAGAAGGAGAAGCATATACTTTTGGTAAGCATTTATTTATTTATTAGGTTTGCTAGCGATTTTTACATTGGTCATTCTTACATACATACAATTGTAATATATCCACAGATTATGTAAAATCTTTTAATAAAGCATGCCAATTAAGCCATTAATTACTATTGATTGCTATGAAAAGGAAATTGAAATAAAACAAAACAAAAGCGAAGAATGAGCATTGTTCTCTAAGTTGTATATATAATGTTTTAATTATCGATTTATATAGAGTTTAATAGGTGATACAACATTTCAGGTCGCAATACATGTGGTCAACTTGGATTTGGTGACACCACAACTAGAAGTGTTCCAGCAGCTGTGCCTACTCTCAAAGGCTTCAATATAATTCAAGCTGCGGCTGGCAGGAACCACAGCCTGTTTGTAACAGGTAAACATGACTTAAACGTGTACGTCTTTGACGTATATTAAAACTAATAGCGTTGATACCAGAAATAAATCATTTTCCAAAAATATAACTGAACTGATATACATATTTTATGAGTCTCAAACAATATGTACTTCCAACATCAATTTATTTATAAAAAAAAATAGGTGATCTTTTCATAAACAATAAGTCTTAAGTTATTTAAACACATAATAGAAGTGACAATAACAATAATTGAATGAGTCAATTTCATTTCAAAGACAGTTTCTATTTTTTTTAAACTTGATACAATTCTAAACAAAAAGGGAGCTTACATATAATTATTTTCAGCCAAAATAGTAGTAGCCGACATTTATATAAATGTTCATCCATTATTTAACTCTCTCAATTTCGCAAATTTTTAATTTTCATAATATGTGTAACTGTCTTTTACTCGCTTCTGCTATTTAAAACCTATTTGTATATATTGTATAAAAAATCAAATCATAAATAATCATAATCTTGTAATAAAAACCCTATCAGGGAGATAAATTTTGAAACCTCTCTTAGCACATCTATGTTCCAGAAAAAATGTCATCCTGTTAGACCCACTGTGTTTGGATGTTGTATGTCAGTCAGTCATTTAAAAAAATGATTAAGTTGATTATCATAAATGCAATTTTCAAGATGGTTTACTTGTGACGAAAACTGGAACTTACTAACATTATGCCAATTGAAAAGTACTTTAAAGAGGAATATTTTTTGTTTGAGGAAGTTCACTATTTGGTTATAACAAATTATTAATAAGAAATGATTGAATTTATGTACTACAAATTGAATATAAAGTTCAATTTGAAAATTCCAGTAACTATGTATAAGAAGTAAGCGTTAAATTTTAATTAGTTGTAATAATGAACATGAATATGAAATAATTTGCTTGATTAATTATGAGTAATAAATATTTTAACACATCCAAATTATGCTGATCTGTACCAGTTATACACATACTAAAAATGTTATTGGTAATATAAGTATCTCGTAATGTGCAGTATATCCCCTTAGATACGGGCACTGTATATGCCTGCGGAGACAACAAGAGTGGTCAGTGTGGTCTAGGGAACACCACACCTCAGATACTCAAGCCCACCCGCATCAGATACACGTGAGCTAATCCCATAGTTACACCATTACATAGCTTGCATCACCTGTTGATATCATTCAATTGTTTTGTTAGTAAACTATTTAAAATTTAATAGAGATATAATGAAAAATGTCTAGTGTTCGCCTAATGGCCTTACACATAATCATTTTGGCAAACTAGAGAAAACCATGTATGAATTTGCATGTTTTGAATATAAATCTAAAAATAATGGTTGAAAAACATGTGATGGAGGTAATGGTAATGTAGTTTTCTTCATATAAAATTAAAGTAACATATAATTTGTTTTCTGAATTTATTACTCCTGAAAATGACAAACAGACATAGTTTATGTCAACCATATCATCGTCTTCTATTAATAATTTATATAATATTTATTAATTTAATTTAAATATGTGTAAATTTAATTTTAGAGGGGCTCCCATTGTCAAGGTTGGATGTGGTGCTGAATTCTCCATGATATTGGATTGCAATGGAGCCTTGCATTCTTTTGGTCTTCCAGAGTATGGACAGTTAGGTATTATAATTGTTATTGCATTCATTCATTATCTTTGGCTATGATGAATTTTGGCTTGCTCACTGTCGTTATTTATTTAATATAATAATTTGCTTTTTTAAATGAAGAAGATAAAAAAACAGACTAAATATTATGTTACAGGTCACAACACCGACGGAAAATATTTCTTGACGTCCACCAAGCTCTCTTATCATTTCGAAACTGTACCAAAACATATTGCATTCTTTTTCGAAAAGTCTAAGGACGGTCACGTGACGCCGATCAAAGATGTCGTCATTGTGGACTTCTCTTGTGGCAACAACCACACAGTAAGTTACATTCAATACAATGCTGCTATAATATTATGCCAAAAACTTAGTTATGTGTTATATAACAATGCTTAAGTTGACTTCAATAAGAACGAATATTTATAATTTAAAAAAAAATCATAACAATTTTAATGTTTAGTTTTGTCTTGTTCTATGGGTTCAAATACTACAAATTAAAATTCACCGAAATAAATGTCTTCACATTGTACAGTACTTTTTTAAAGGAAGCTGGAAAAAGTGTGTGCTCCATTCAAAACGAGACATGTGGTCGTATTTGTCAGTTACATAACCAATGTTGGTAATTTGTAGGTGGCAATAGATTCATCGAAGCGGGCGTTTAGCTGGGGCTTCGGTGGTTTCGGTCGTCTCGGTCACGCGGAGCAGAAGGACGAGAGCGTGCCCCGTCTCATCAAGTACTTCGACTCGCACGCTCGCGGGGTGCGCTCGGTGCACTGCGGAGCTACATACAGCCTCGCTGTCAACGAACTAGGTTTGTTGTTTATTGTAGCGTCGGTCTAATATATCGCAGATGTTTTTTGACAAGATATATTCTGTAGCTGCAAGGAATTGAGAGTCGAAAGCGTTACATTCTCGTGCCTCGGGCGGCTGCAAATATCTCGCATTTTATCTTACAAACCGCATATAATATATCGTTACAAGTGTTCGCATTATCTACTTTTGTTATATTCATGGAATATTTGAAATTTTTAGGTGCACTTTTTATGTTTGGACAAACCAAACGCACCGGCGAAGCCAATATGTATCCTAAGCCTGTGCAAGACCTTACAGGTATGTATCAGTTCTACATTCTTAGGCATTTTAAAATTATGCATATTAACCAATCAATACAATGATTAAATTATAATAGGTTGGAACATACGCAGTGTGGGAACAAGCAACACATCCATTGTTATAGCTGCCGATGACTCCTTGATTGCTTGGGGTGTTTCACCTACTTATGGGGAGTTGGTATGTAGTTTAATATGTTCATTTTTACACACAATTAAGTCATCACATGAGCCTAAAGGTCCACTGATTTACAGAGCTATGCATTCTTGTGCCAAAGATTGTGAAAGTTAAAGCTTATGGCCCTTGTCCTGTGGTCCTTCATGCACAATTTTAATTGAATGCTACAATAATAAAAACTTTAGAATCCAGCTCAGCTATATTAATTGTGTTTTATTATAATACATGAAACTGCAAAAGATTAATATTTATTTAATATATTTAATCAGGGGACTGGCGATATAAATAAATCGACGGCAAGACCCAAGGAAGTCAGTCGAATGGATGGACTGAACATTACCCAAGTTGCTATGGGTTACTCCCATACTCTGTTGTTGTGCGACAACTCTACAGACGAAGTGAAGCTGAAACTGGGCTCCATGCCCACCTTCGACCCTTAGGTAACTAACACCACAACCCTAATCACTAGGGCTCTACTTGTACTACCCCAAGTAGAAGTTATAAAAACGAATATTATCTTGTGTTGGACAATCACAGATGCTATTCCAGTTACAAGCTTTTTACAATTAATTTACCAGTGTGCAGTATTGACACACTTTTTGAAACTAATTAAAATCATTCTTTAGATAGTAAAATTTTATAAAACATTTAGTTTGGCAATATAATACTACAAAAATGTAAATTAAAGAAAATGTTTGTATGATTTCTATAATAGTATCAGTAGCCAATATACAAATAAAACTCATTTGCATAATTCAAGACTGTTATTTAAGTATTACATTAATCAATCGGGTAGAGAACTAGTGATGTTTGGTAACAGTTTTATCATCTATGTAATAATGTTAAACAACAGTTTAATTATAGAACATGTAAAATTTACCAACTTATAAAACAATAGTATATTTTCAGTATTGTATTAAAAAAACAGTCTAAATTTTCATATTAGATTGTTCTTTGGAATTTCCCTTAAAGTTGTTGTAAAACTAAGAAATTGTATCAGTATTCATTCTCTTTTATCCATCTCTCGTTTGTAATCGTATGATAAGTATATATTATAGAACTACATAATACAAGTTATAAAAGAAACTCTTACCTCATCACGAGCAGGCCTTGTTATTTACTTTAAACTGTTACCGTAGTTGTCTCGATATGTTATCAAATCCAAATACCTCTCTACAAACTCATTCACTGCCTCACTATATTCTCAATAAGCACACGTGACCTCTATACATCACATGTGCAAATTATGATTAAGTTTACCTTAGGTAATATTTTTTTGTAACAATTGCTTTAATTGATATATGCTGATTATACTAATTTAAGTTATTTTAAACTATTATTTGTAAGGTCGGGGACAATATCGTAAGAATAAAGTTTAGGTTGGTTTTTTTTAATCATTTTGTTGTATGAGAATTCTTGTTTCTTAATTTTGATATTAAAATTGTACAACTGTTAATAAACTATGATTTATGAACTACTTGTGGCTTATATGAATCTTGATATATAAGACTACTGACTTAAAATATAATCGTTTCTTATTATATACATACATTACTATCACTTAGTAAAAACAGCCCGTGAAGGATTATGTACCAATACTAGGTGTAGTGGGTGGGTCTCGCTAGTGCGCTCCGTAACACTCTTCGAATTATTATGTTGTAATAATGTAAAATTTATGGAACGCTATTAACTTTATGTAAAATATAATGAATCGAATTTAGTTTTTGTATATCTCTAAAGTATATAACATTGTTTGAGGTAATATCAAAACAAGTACTTAAATTAAGTTAACATTTTCTCTTGTCAAATGTCCCCGGCTAGCAAGGTCCACCTCTATTTGATATCTTAGTATACGACATTAGTAATAGTACTACACACTTTACAATCGTGTATATCGACTTAGTTATAGACATTTTCTACAAGTTTATGGTGAGATTTCTCAATTAAATTTAAGAGTTTTTGTCAGTGTACTTAGTCATAATGTTATTTAAATTTGTGTTTAAGAACTAGTATTAATGTATATCAAGTAAACTGCACTAGTGTGTAGTTAATAATCATTCCGTAACAAGTTACTGTATTTCTTAGTAAAATAATTCTTATCGTTTTGAATGTTAAAATTGATCGAAAGATTATGGGTCAAAACGAGTTTCCGAACATAATGCAGTTGTAAAATATAATAAGTAGTTAAACGCACAGTTATAATATGCGCAATGTCACTACTACGAGGTGAATAGTGCTGAGTGCTCTTATATTTGAGTGTTTGTTAATTACTTGGGCAAAGAGGAAGTATTGAATGAACTTCGCTGCGCCTGTCTATACTATAAGCTATCAACGAAAAGTTTAAAATACATATTAGATACACCAATACATAAGTATATCTTAGTAGTATATATCTTTCAAGTATGGATAGCAAATTTCTAAAAATATATTTGTTTACGAGGCCGGAATTATTTTACTCAAACAGTTAATAAAATAAGCTTAGCTTTACACAATGTTAAAGACTATTGATGTTACTCGATACATTGTTTCATTATACATATAATTAGTTTAAATAAAACAATGTTGTTAATCAATCTCACAAACTTTTTTAAATTGATATCATTAATTCTTGCCAACAACACATTATACTAATTACGTACTTTTAAATAAATTGAATGGTTTAATTAAAATTGTCTTTTGATTTAAATTGAATTACTTTTACTTTGATTATCCTTATCAATATATAAGTGCAGAAGTGAGTTTGTTACACGTTTCAACTACTCATGCGATTATGGTGGTTTGCATACATCTGATCAAGGATACAGAAAAAGGCATAAAGTACTCCTGCCCCCTGACACAGCCGAAGCCGCGGGCGGAAACTCATCAATCACATAAAAATAGATAGTACAAAATATATATTAAGATGAATATTTTAATCTATGAAATATAGTTATTGAAAAAACATACATTATACGCTTAAATTTATATTTAATGATTAAAATGCATGCAAGGCATGGTGGTTCCGGCTCTCCAACGCAGTGCCGGATTAAGATAACTTGATGCCCTAAGCAATCTTCGGCCCTCTAATCCTTAAGTGAACTACAAAGAATTAATTGAACCGGCAAAAAAACAAACCGAGCGTCAACAACAATTTAAAACGTGCGAATTTTGAAATTACTTTCGTGTGCTCGTTTTTTTTTCTCGGTCGTCTCTGGTAAGCAATTTAAGTAAGGTAAGGAGAACTAGACGGGATGCCCTCAGAAATTGCTTAAATAGCTTATAGGCTAATCCAGGACTGCTCCCACGTTAGGTAGTAGACGGCTCAAGGCGGCAGCGGCATGGACGAGCTTCGGGGCCAGTTGGATAAAGTATTGCCCGAAGCTCCATCTTCCGTCCAGGATCAGGCCCAGATGATCACCGCCCCTCCGTACGGACTTCACTCATTCACCTTTGTGATGGGATGGCGATGGCAGTTCCAAGGGCTTTGCTCACAGCCTGCCGCCCCGGGCCATGATCCTTTTGGCAATAGGGTAAATATTCGTGATAAAATTAACTTTATTTTGATATGAAAATAAATCGGTAAGCAAATGAGTGCAAATCTATACTACAACTTATATGAAACAACTATAAACGAATTTATCGAACGGTGTTAGTAAAAACCTTTGAAATTTAGAATAGTTTAAAATAAAGTAACATCAAGTGGGCCGCAATGTAATGTAAGTTAGAAATAACTGTACGAATCTTAATTGTACATTAATAATAGTTGAATGTCTGTAGTCTTAAAATATCTGTGTACCTTTCTCATTTCTGATTCTATTGTAAGGAACAAAGAAACATCAAAGCTTGATAATGATAGATTGTTTTTAAGATACGAGTTCACTATTATGATTACATACGTATCTTAAGTAGCTTTATGTTTATATTAAATGTGATAGCGTAAGTATATTTTGAATTTGAATCGAAATTTGAGGCAATTGAATAAATCTTTGATATCGAGTTTAAGCATTCCAAAAAGTATTTTTGCACAAACATTATTTCAAATCCGATCAAGTAAAATTAAATAAATATTTTTTGATATGATTTGAAAACTACCTAACTGTTAGACAATAAGTTTAAAATATATAACATAGAACATAAAATTGACTCAAAAGGTAAAATTAATTTAAGAGTAGTTTTTGTTAAAAAGTCTTATCAGAATGTTTCAATGTATACTCAGTCAGTTAATTAATGATCTAATCCATAATGTTTATAAAATATACAAATGTATTTTGTATTCATATATTCTGTACGATTAATTATATTTTCATTTGTTTATTATGAGCAATGTATAGTAGCAAGAAAAGTTTTTAGTGCTACTTATAAACGCAAAAAGCATGTTTGTTTTAAAAACAGATATTATGCAGATATGTAATTGTAAAATATTGGTATATACCGAGAATGTCACCTTCTCGAGACATACTTTGTTTAATCGGCCATTCGGCGATACACTGTCGTACAACTCAATGAAATTCTAGCTTTATTGTATGCGTAAATATATATAATAAACGTACAAAAAAGAAGTTTTTCAATGTTACTCCGTTGCTTATGCCACTTAGTAATTTAAATAGAATACAAACGTTTTAATCTTTTAATTCTTAAATGCGCCTGGTTTAATTAGATCGAAATCGTAATAATAGTAGGAAAAAGGCAACCAACCCATTATAGTAGAAGATCCGAACTAGGGTTGACCTTCCCATCCGCTTAATCCAATCAAAAAAATAAAAATCTAATCCGGATGAAAATATTTTTTTCTATAATTTTACAATCAAATAAATATGTCATGATTAGGTTGCCCAATAAAATATAGTCATGACTATCTTCAATTAATTATTCTTTTCTTAACTTTTTTTTGGATTTTTCACCCACGTGCTTTCCATACGAGTCTAACACCAATCGAAAATATAAGGAATTTGCTACACTTAAGTTGCCTACCTTTTTCCTGTCACCATTACCTGATTGACTCGTGAAAAGAGGTGAGTTTTATTAGCAACTAGCTGTGCCCGCGGTTTCACCCGCGTATAATTAATAAAAATACAATGAATAAAAATCAGCCTACGACCTTCCTCGATAAAAGGACTATACAACACAAAAATAATTTTTAAATTCGAACTAGTAGTTCCTGAGATTAGCCGGATCAATCAAGCAAACTCTTTAGCTTTATATATTAGTACCTAATGATCCCGAAACCTAAGAAATCATTACCTAAATACTTTGCTTGCGTCCCGCGACACCATGACTAACAAGTCGGGGGGCCCTATAAAGAAAAATAAAACTTGCAAAGTGAAGTTAATAAATATATGCCCTTTGGACATACGTTTTATGCACAACTATATATAGACTAAGTAAATGCTCTTTTTAATAAAGTGACATTCTTGTATTTCAATTTAACCTATTTATCTGGCTAACTCAACGCAAAAAAATTGTATTTCATAATTATTAATTATATGTAAAATGCAATATGTAAAAAAAAAATTCCTTATCTTTTGATATTCGTACAATAAATTAATAATTTTTGTTCCTTTATCGTATATCTTATTTCTATAAAAAAAAAGTTTTAAACTAAACTTTACTTTGTGAAAAAGTTGAACTTTCCTAAAAAACAAACTCCTTCTATTAGTAAGCATTATTTTTACTTTAAGAGACGGAGGAGTGCCATTTCTGTTGGACCAAATTCTTAAACTATAATTAATACAGTACAGTCACAGCTTGTGAATGTCCCATTGCTGGGCTAAGGACTCTTTTCCTCTTTTGAGGAGAAAATTTGGAGCTTATTTATAAATTAAATTAGGTTTTATTAAATATAATAAAATAATCGTATGTCACATGGCCTTATTCTTCTTCTTGTTGTCGTTGAAGTGGTATAGTTAATCGTTGTATAACAGAAGAGATTAACGATTTTAACTCTACTGTTTTAAGGAAATATTCCATTTCAAAATATTCAGTCTCGCGCCTTTCAAATTTCTTAGTTTTGTTGTCGAGGATTTGCAAAGCGTGTACGGCAGACCGAGCTATTTTTGCGAAAAACATCTCTCACCTGAAAAATACTTTTTGCATTATTAAAATAATTAAAATGCAGAAAATTACAAAAACTCAAGTCGCTGGTCAGATATTCGTCGCAGTGTTCTGTGAATATGTACATAACGGCGCGTGACATTATTAAATAATGAAAATCAGTTAATTTTGAGAGTTATAATTTATTTTGTTATTTATTATTGTTGGTAAATTATTCTGTTTAGTTTATTAGCTCTAAATCGCTAATTATTAGTGTAATCCCTAATTATACAAGTAAAAAGTGTTTGTATAATTAAAATGGTAACAAAATACAATATTGCTGTCCACTTATTTTACCTCCCGTGGACTAACAGGCCGGAGAAGGACACTTCGTTACCAAACCCCTGCTGCAGGCTTATTCAAAATATCTGGAGCAAAGGCTGAAGTTAGTGTTGTGCGGCTAGGTTGGGACGCACAAAAGGGATGGCGGCGGAAGAGCCTTCATAAGGCCAACGGCGGCGCCCGCATGTCTCCATGAGAAGAACAACCTTGGCGTCAGGTGGCAACCGGCCGTAGAATGCGATACATGCTACATAAGCGACGCAAAAGACAAGAACCAACGTTCGCATCCAAAAGTTTTTGACAAACTCAGAATCGCACCGTGGAACCTCGGCACAATGACCGGACGCAGCACAGAATTAAACGAAATTTTAAAAGCAAGACAAATAAACGCCTGCTGCGTCCAAGAATCAAAATAGAAAGGGTCAAAATCCATGGATATCGGAAATGGCTACCAGTTTCTATACAATGGCACTGATACCAAGAGAAACGGAGTAGGTATCGTATTGGATAAAAACCTGAAATCGAGAATAATCAACGTGGATAGGAGGAATGACAGACTCATAAGCATAAAACTAGCAATGGATGGCCAGTCGCCTTTAAACTTAATCTCCGCATATGCACCACAAACAGGATGTTCTGAACAAGAAAAGCTGGATTTCTGGGAGGACCTTGATGCAGTTATGCAAAATATTCCTCTAACAGAACATGCCCACATAGGAGGAGACCTGAATGGACATGTAGGAGAAAAGAATGACCTCCGTAGCGACACCCATGGATTTGACACAAGAAACAAGCATTCTTAATTTTCCAGGCACTCCCTAAAAATTATTAACACATATTTCCAAAAGAAACCGGAACACCTTATAACCTACAAATACTCAGAACATAACACACAAATAGATTATATCCTCGCCAGCAACAACATCTGTAAGCTTTATAAGGACTGCGCTAGCCTCAACACATAGGCTTCTCGTCTCAGTTATGAAACTACCTACACCTATAATAACATATATAAGCAGAACCGAGAGTATTAAATGGAAGGAATTGCACTCCATCAAGGGCTCACCGCTTCTAGAATGGGTCAACGCCTATATGAAAGAAGATATTGAGACTGAAAAATCAGCTAACCAGATGTGATCTGATTTCGAAAGACAATGCTTAGAACGCATTAGAGGCATTTAAAGCATGGCAGAAATCTGGTTTGGAAGAAGATCACCAAATGTATAAGAATCTTAAAAATATAGCTAAATCTGCTGTACGGATTGTGCCATGACAAAATCTAGGGAAGATTTTTATGATAGTTTGGAAAACGCAGAGGATGAGAACTCTATCAACAAAATAGCCCAGGGCGTTTTACTAACGGTGAACAAGGATATCAACATTAGATGGAAGAAATACTACGAGCAACTAATGAACGAGGAGTTTCAGAGTGCAAAAATGCCCCATATTTTATAAAATTTTAATGTAATCCATTTATTTTAATTTCGATTGTTATTATTTTTTATAAATTGTGATTGTTATTTTTTTTTATTAATTGTAATTCTTGTTTTTTATTATTGTTATTTTAGTTGCTACTATCCTGACAGTCTGCTATGAATTGATTTTGATTTACTTAATTGTGAAGACTTGATTGGTTTTTTTTTTGGTAATGTGCTAATTGTTTTGTGTATTTTACTACTGTTTGTCTTCCTTAAAATAAATAAATAAATGCCGCCTGCTGAAGGACCTATAAAATCTATATTAGAGGAGGAGGTGAGCAAGGCTATATCAAAAATGAAACATTATAAGGCCACTGGCCTCGACCAGATTCCAGCAGACCTGTGGAAGAAGCTGAAGGAATTTGCAAAATCCTGGCTCACCAGGATCTTTAACATTATTATTAAAGGTGGCAAGATCCCAGAATCCTGGCGTAATAGCATTCTATCACCAATATATAAACAAAAAGGGGACATTGCACACTGCGGAAACTATAGGGGCATAAAACTCACGTCGCACACATTAAAACTATTTGAAAGGATCATCGCTGCACGCATAATTGACTGTACCCGTATAACTGACAACCAATACGGTTTCACACCTGGCAAATCCACCATCGATGCCATTCAGACAATTAGAGTTGTGATGGAGAAACATCGTTCGAACAAAGAAAATCTATATCTCCTGTTCATCGACCTAGAAAAGGCTTTCGATAGGGTACCCAGAAATCTAGTTTGGCAGGCTTTGAAAGCTCAAAACATCCCGGAGTATTATATAACACTAATACAAGATATGTACACAAACACCAAAACTCGCGTCAAAAGCCCAGCAGGTCTTGGCGAGCCCTTTGATGTAAAGGATTACATCAGGGATCTGCCTTGAGTCCCTTATTATTCAACCTATGCATGGACTACATTACACGAGCTATACAAAAGCCAGCACCAGAGTATATGCTTTACGCAGACGATATCGTCCTAGTAGCAAAAAATGCACATAGCCTACAGGAAATACTCAACAGGCGGGTGACACAAATAGAAAACCATGGGCTACGCGTAAGTCCTAGTAAAACCGAATATTTGGAATGTGACTACGGTGGGACAGAAGAGACGGGATGTAATATTTACATAGACTACCGCGCACTTCCCAAAGTGGACAACTTTAAATACCTTGGTTCTGTGCTTACCACTGATGCTAATATCGATAAGGACGTAGACCACGGTATCAAAACCGCCTGGATTAAATGGATATCGCTTTCTGGTGTTCTCTGTGACCGTAGAATGCCCATTCGAGTAAAGGGAAAAGTGTACAAAACGGTAGTACGCCCAGCCATGACATATGGGGCAGAGTGTTGGACCATCAAAAAGACACACGAATAACAACTGCATACAAGCGAGATGAAAATGCTCAGATGGGTGGGAGGAATAACCCGGCTGGACAAAGTAAGAAATGAGTATATCAAGGTAGCACCAATTATTGAAAAACTGAAAGAGTGTCGACTACGCTGGTACGGTCACATTCTGAGACGTAACGATGACCATCCCATCAAGAAAACCTTAATTATCCCAGACCAACCGCGGGAAAGAGGACGACCGCCCGCAACCTGGTGGTCAAACATGCAAAAAGAGGCCCAGAAAGAGAATCTGAGTACACAGACAAGCCAGAACAGAGCTCTCTGGCGCAAAAGTACAAGGAGACCCGACCCCGGCTGAACTGGGAAGAGGGTTTGGACAAAGAAGAAGAAGAAGAGTTATATGTATCATATAAAGTGATATTACTTTACTCTAATGTTTGATAAGTAAATTTCAATCAAGCCAAATTAGTCCCTGTTGCCCTATTTATTTTAAAGTTCAAACATGTATTGTAATACATAAAGTATACTGCCGACTAAGACTGCCAGGGAAAGGCGAATGTTGTAGCTTACCTGGCATAGCCAACCCGTTACATAAATAGATAACCTGAATGTCAGAAGTTTAGGATAAACGTGGACCAGCTGCAGCATTGTTAGTGAGGTGTTCTTGTCGCGAGCTATAGCGATCAGCAGTTGCTCCAGCGAGAACCTCGTAGGTTCACAACTTTGACGCAACTCCTACGACGAGCAAATAAGAAACACAATATTTAGTAAGTAAATATTAAACATGTCATTATTTTTGTTTGTAAAATTATTTATTACACACAATACTCAAACGACAGTTATTATTTTATACAATAAATAATATACATAGGTACAGTGGCCACTAAACCAACGAGGCAGTCAAAATATATTTACACATAAAGGGATAAAATATCACTTAGGGATATCACCGCATGCCACTACCGAAGTTTTAGTAAAAAATTGAGCATCTCTCGTGAAGACAAGTTCCATTATTTTAACCTAAGTTAGGAAGCGTCGAAGCTGTTTACGCGGACTCCGAATATGATATGCTCCGAAGATGAAATGCGACTAATCATCGCACAGTAACTGTCTCACAGAAATCGAAATTTCATGACCTCGGTTAAGTTGAGTAATGACTTTAAGAATATTGCAGTCCAGTAAAACCAGTAAAAACAAAATCGTTGATTCATCATCATCATCATCATATCAGCCAAAAGACTGCCACTACTGGACAAAGGCCTCCCCCAAGGATTTCCATTTTAGCCGGTCTTGCGCTGACCACATCCAGCGGCTTCCCGCGACTTTTATGACGTCGTCAGTCCACCTTGTAGGGGGCCTGCCCACGCTGCGTCTTCCGGTTCGTGGTCGCCACTCGAGAACCTTTCTGCCCCAGCGGCCGTCAGTTCTGCGAGCGATGTGCCCCGCCCACTGCCACTTCAATTTAGCAATTCTTCGGGCTATGTCGGTTACTTTGGTTCGCCTGCGGATTTCATCATTCCTGATTCGATCTCGCAGGGAAACTCCGAGCATAGCCCTCTCCATTGCTCTTTGAGAGACCTTGAGCCTTCTTATCAGGCCCATAGTGAGCGACCACGTCTCTGATCCGTAAGTCATCACTGGCAACACACACTGATCGAAGACTTTCGACTTCAGACACTGCGGTATTTTGGATGAGAAGATATCGCGTAGCTTCCCGAACGCTGCCCAGCCGAGTTGGATTCGACGATTGACCTCTTTCTCGAAGTTGGACCTACCTAGTTGGATCGTCTGACCTAGGTAAACATAGTTGTCTACAACTTCGAGTGCAGAATTTCCAAACTTTACTGGAGTGGGTGCAACATGGACGTTCGACATGATTTTCGTCTTGTCCATGTTCATTTTTAGACCCACTTGTTGAGAGACCCTGCTGAGGTCATCGAGCATAGTGCCGAGGTCTTCCAAGGTCTCAGCCATGATTACGATGTCATCGGCAAATCGAAGATGAGTGATGTACTCGCCGTTGATATTGATGCCAACTCCGTTCCAGTCCAGAAGCTTAAAAACATCTTCCAATGCAGCGGTAAACAGTTTCGGAGATATCACGTCTCCCTGTCTTACGCCTCTCTGGAGTTGGATAGGTTTCGAGTTCTGATCCTGGAGTCGGACCGACATGGTGGCGTTCTCGTACAAGCACTGTAACACCTTGATATACCGGTAATCGATTTGGCACCTTTGGAGAGACTTCAACACGGCCCAGGTTTCGATCGAATCAAAGGCTTTTTCATAGTCCACAAACGCTAAGCAAAGTGGCTGGTTATACTCCTCGGTCTTCTGTATAACTTGCCGCAGCGTATGTATGTGGTCTATAGTGCTAAAGCCTTTTCGGAAACCGGCTTGTTCGGGTGGCTGGAAGTCGTCAAGCCTTCGCTCGAGACGATTCGTAATGACCCTCGAAAACAACTTGTAGACATGGCTCAGCAATGAGATGGGCCTGTAATTCTTCAAAAGAGTTTTATCGCCCTTTTTAAAGAAAAGCACCACCACACTTCTGTGCCATGCCTTTGGCGTTTGACCTTTGGTTATGACGGAGTTAAATAGCCTCTGAAGAGCCCTGAGGATCGGTGTACCACCCGCCTTCAGAAGCTCAGCTGTAACACCATCATCACCAGGTGCCTTGTTGTTTTTGAGTTGTTCGAGAGCCATTCTAATCTCGAAAAGGCTGACGTCCTCAAAATCTTCGGTGTAATGTCGGGTTAGTCTTGCTCTTGGATCTGCAGCTTGACTGTAAACAGGTGATTGTCTTGTCGTGTACAGCTGACCGTAGAACTTCTCGACCTCTTCCAGCAGCTCGGATTTAGACGTGACGATTCTACCATCCTCAGTTTTCAGCCTCATCAGTTGACTCTGCCCAACAGACAGATCTCTGGCGAACACTTTGGAGCCTTTGTTCCGCTCGATAGCCTCTTTAATACGCATCGTATTAAATTGGCGAGTGTCGCGAGTCAGAGACTTTGAAATCCGTCTGTTGAGCAGCCGGTAACTGGCAGCATCATCTGGGGATGTCAGAACCATTTTCCGTCTTTCCTCCATAAGCCGCAGGGTAGAGGCAGAGATCTTTTTGGTTCTCTTTGTACGGCTGGTCTTGAAGACCTTAGACCCAGCCGTATAGACAGCTTCCACAAACCTGTCGTTGTATGCGTCCACTTCTTCGCAGTCTGCTAGGCATTCGAATCGGTTTTGGAGTTCGAGCTGAAAGGTTTCGGGATTTTGGATTTGGATACATGATGGTCGGAGCGTAGACTTCATTAGTCGGGACCTCTGGAGTTTGACATTGAAATTCAATGAGCCTCTTACAAGTCTGTGATCGCTCCCAGTTTTGACTGCATTGATCACAGAGACGTCATTGAATATTTGTCTTCTCGTCGACAAGATGAAGTCTATCTCATTTTTGGTTTTACCGTCAGGGCTCACCCAGGTCCATTTACGGTGACCAGGCTTCTTGAAAAAGGAGTTCATCATAAAGAGTCCCTCCTTCTCCATAAAGTCGGCCAACATCTGGCCCCGAGGGTTGCGGTCTCCAATTCCATGTGATCCCACCTTTACCTCATCACCGAATCTTTTACCCAGCTTCGCGTTAAAGTCCCCCATGACAACGGTGAAATGAGTTTTTTGGGTATGTATGGCTCTAGAAATATCCTCATACATGACCTCAACTACGTCGTCGGAGTGAGATGACGTCGGCGCGTATACCTGTATGACCTTCAACGAATACCGCTTGGTGATTCTGAGTATAAGGTACGCCACCCTTGTCGACACACTCTCGATTTTCACAACGTTGCTTACAAGGGACTTGTGGACTATGAACCCGACACCACCTTGGGACAGTTGATCGCCCTCTCGGAAGTAGAGAAGGTTACCGGATTTCAGGATTATCGTGTCCTCCCCCTGTCTTCGGACTTCGGATAATCCAACGATATCCCAGTGTAACCTGCTCAATTCTTCCTCCAGTTCGATAATCTTCTCATTGGTCCGCAGTGTACGCGTGTTATATGTTGCCAGGGCCAGAGGTCGTCGGTTTTGGTAACACGAAATCTGCCGGGGATTCTTAGCACCCCCTGCCCCGCCGTTACCATAGCTGTTACCGAGGCTAGGGATAGCAGGGCTGCCGGGGACTAGGGGCCGTGGTTTATTTGTATTAATCATTGGGGGGATGTGCCATAATCGCCACGCTTGGCAAACGGGTTGGCGATCGCAGTAAGTTGGTCATAGTACTCGGAGGGACGCTGCTGCCCGTTCTCCGGTATATATTCCCTCGGGTCGACTTCTACGCCCCCCACGGGATGAAATGGGGTGGTGATATTCTACGCCGTCACCACACGGCAATATCGTTGATTAAATCGTTGATTAAGTATTAGTTAAGTTCCCGTCAGGATCACTGAATATCGTTATGTTGCGGTGGTTCATCAAATATATAAGAAAGGTAAACTAATAGTAACTTTTATAAGACGATGATCAGTTTAACCACAAGTTCAGTCTTTACGAAATTATGTTTCTGATGTTTTTTAGCCAAATATTGGAAAACTTACCAAACTCAGATCTGACCCTCTTTTATTTATTTATTTATTTATTTTGACGCTGGGAAAACGCATTACGCGTTTCCCCCCACGGGAACAGTGGGGGGGGGGGTTTGTGGGGCTCGCCATATGTCCAGGGTACCGAGTGTGCCCCGGTCATCGGAATACCCACTAAAAACCCAGCGTTACCCTTCCCGTCTTAACGGGAGCGCCACGGGATCGCTTGCGCATGCTACTGTGACGCTCCGACGGCCGGCCCGCCTATGCGGGCCTCCATTCACTAGGGAGGAGTCCGAGGGTACTGAGAACCCCCCTAGTCCCGGCGGTGCCTATTGTGGCGGGGGGAGAAGGTGCGCAAAGCGCCGCTTTCTTCTCCCCAGTCTTCTGCGGCGGAGCGGGTCCGCAGCGGCATCTTCCTCCCGCTCCCGCTCCGCGGCCTCCTTCTGCGACATCACACTTTCGCAGAAGGAGACCTTCTCTGACCAGCACCCCTTGCTTCCGAGCATCGCGTTGATGATGCTCGGCAAGGAGAGGTCTCCGCCAACAACCGCCGCCAGTGAATGCCTCTGGGGCCCCCACGCGGCACACTCCGTCAGGATGTGATGCGCCGTTTCGAATGGCGCACCACACTCGTCGCAGGAGGGTGACATCTCCCGCCGCGCTATCTCGTGCAGGTACTTACCGAGGCATCCGTGTCCGGTAAGCACCTGTGTCAGCCTGAACGAGAGAGTGCCTCGTTTCCTTCGGACCCAGCGACTCAAGTGGGGACGTACCGCCTCCACTGTCGCCAGGCCCGCCGTGGGGGACCCGAGGTCCTCCTCTCATCGGGTGATCAGAGCTTGCTGGGCTAGAGCCCTGATCCGCCCGACTTCCGCCGACCCTGGACGGTCACCACGTTCCCTCGCCTCGGCCCGGAAGCGGTACACCTCCGCGAGCACTTCCGCCTGGAGCTCCCAGGGCGGGTCGCCCGCGAGGAGGGTCGCCGCTGTCCACAACACCGTACGATAACCCCTTATCGCCCTCACCGCTATGACCCTCTGCGGTTTTCGCAGAAGGGCCCGGTTGGAAGCGGTGAGTGCGTCCACCCAAATCGGGGCACCGTACAGTGCCATCGACCTCACTACGCCGGCATAGAGGCGCCGGCATAGCGATCCCGGTCCTCCCACGTTGGGTAGGAGGCGGCCTAAGGCGGCGGCGGCATTGACGAGCTTCGGGCCGAGCTGCACGAAATGCTGCCCGAAGCTCCAACGCCCGTCCAGGATCAGGCCCAGATACTTCATCTGGGCCAGCACCTCGATCACCGTCCCGTGGACGGTGATACTCGCCCCTCGTGGGGGGGCCCTCCGTGGACCGTGGAAGAGGAGGGCCCCCGTTTTGGATATGGAGACCTTTAGGGGCTCCATATCTCCATCCGGTCCACGGTCAGGGTTGTTCCGACCTCAGCCAGGCGGGCCGCCTCCCGAAAGTCCCGCCCCGTCGCGGTGATGAGGGTGTCGTCCGCATAGCACAACACCCCCATACCGGGAAGGACGGGGGCTCTCAGGAGATCTAACCGTCTATCCTAAGGGGGATCTAACCTAAGGGAAGATCTTCAAATGCGGAAAGTTTTAAAAAATCTCTGTTAGCGGTATTGGTCTTTAATAAATAGGTTACTTTTTTCTAAGCTGTTACTCCATGAAAGATAATTCTAAATAGCTTTTGCTTAAAATTAAAAATAATACTACAAAGTCAAATCAAAAGGATGGTTGTGAGATTATATGTAAATATATTGTATTAAAGTAATATTATTTTCGTTCTAATTTTAATTTTATAACTTAAAGCATAGCATAAAGACTTTAGCGCTTTAAGTTCAGTTAAATACAAATACTGTTAGTCAAGAAGTTGATTTCAACAATTTTAATAAAAGCGTTTTACTGCACTATTTAGAAAACTATGTGTGTATTATTAGATTGTAAAATATATATAGATAATAAATAAATTGATTGCTTATATAAAGTGAAAATGTGTATTTCTTTCGAAATAAACAGTCCCCTGGATGAGTATGTCGTGATTTTTACTAAAATCGGTCATAACTTTTAGGCTTTTTCACGGTACATATTTCATTTACGAATGTCTTTCATTGTATTTACATATTTTCTTAATATTCAAGAATAATATGCTTGGGTCAGTTTCCAATTAGTGGAGAAATACCCATATATTAAATGTAAAATAATTTATTAAATTTAGTAATATGAAATTTAACAATAAATACACAAATTCTCACTCACCGTACTTAATCCGTGTATTTGCGATAAGACCAGTCTAAGTCTATCGATAATAATGCAAAGTATATCACAGAAACCCTCTTCTCATCGTAATTTTTTTTTCAAGGTGTTTTATAAATGTTACTATATTACACCGGTAGGCAATAATTGTAATTGTTTATTTAATGTTCTCATATAAGTAATATTATACTTTATGAGAAATAAAGTTCCATTAACCCAGCCATACTCAACATTTTATATAGAGCCACAATCACAAATGCATGTAGTCATAGCGTCAAGGCAAAAACAAAACATTAACAAAAAATATTTAGATAATAATTTCTTCGATTTAGCGCGTATATTTTAATTTTTTTACGATCTTCTGCCATTTCAAATACTTGGTGAGAAGCAGTTGTTTAATTAAAATTATTTAGGAAATTTGAAATTTAAAATAAAGTAACAAGTCCGGCGGACCGTACAGCACGCATGCGTGATGCGGCCCGCCGCCCTCAGTGACTAGCGGACTAGTGTCTACTGTCTAGTGAGTGACTACTATTATCTACTAATACGGTGACTACTGAAACTGACTAGTGATTACCGGCACAGCCACAGCAGCGGTCTGCGGCCTGTTAGTTTGCAGCTGCTTGCTTTAACCCAGGGTTGGATACAAATTCTCAAAACAATGGAAATACAAGTTATACTATTTGTCCAAAATGATACCACATTCGACATTTATATGGGCGATGCCCTCGCTTTTACGCTTTTCCACCATAATATGAATATGGGCAATTGACTTTTTTTATAATATTATAACACAATAATTTCATAAATTGCTATATTTTTTTCATGGCAAATATTCGGTATCGCGCCAGCAGCGATGTTGGGGCTGATTTTTATTTACAGACGAGTTATGCCTTCTATACATCATAACTAGTATTATTAAATTGATACATAAAAGACAAAACCAAAAGGAAACTTGGCTTATATTAATTTAAAGAATTTTACATAATAAAATGACAATATATAACATTTTATGGTTTTATTAGATAAAGAATAGTATAATTTATTCTTAAATTATACGTCATTCACCCGTCTATCTTTCTAACACGCAGCTGTAATCTTTTAAATAATTACCCATTTTTGAATATTGCGGCAATTACGAAATCAAGTACCAGAATTTTATACAGAGCGAACGCATTTTTTGGTGCTAAAATTCCTGGACTAATCTGTATAAATAGATACTAAGGTCCTCCAGACCGATTTCGGCCACGGCGGCCAATCTCAAGAGAGATTAGCCAAGCGCAGGAGATATTATAGTGCACAGGTGTGTGCGCAAACACAGGTGCACTCACTATTCCCTAGCTCTCATAATCAGATGGGACGGTAATCCAACACGACCAGAAAGAGTTCAGGCGCAGGACCAACGGCTTTACGTGCTTTCCGAGGCACGGGAGTGTACACACTTCCAACTTCCAGACTCCGGGCTGCTACTGGGAATTTTCTGACAGAAAAACCCAATAACTATTTATAAGCCCGATCTGGGAATTGAACCCAGGACCACCGGGTCTGCGGCCTTATATCTAGCCACTAGACCAACGAGGCAGTCGTAAATAGATACTATTGGTATTAAGAATAGGACCCCGAATTATGGTCGTATATCACAGATTACAAAACAAGAAGACGATAAGCAGAAATAAAAAAACAATTATATTTTATTTTTTTAATACAAATTATTTTTAATTAGAAATATAGACATTCTGACACTGAACATACTATTATTATATGAACGAAAAAAAAAACGTAATTCAACATCCAGGTAGCGAATGCGAAATGAAAATACACTTCTGTAGAATACATATACATAATATTATTAAAGTTAATTATAAGGAAACTTGTGAAGAAATTTGAATCATTAGTTTTAATCAAATCAAAATCGATATCCTAGAAACCAGCACCACACGAAAATCAGTCGATAATCCGTTGACGGATAACTATTAAATAAACACACATGTATTCATATATCACAGACATTCGTCATGCGTGTAGGCATACAATAAAGCTAGAATTTCATTGAGTTGTACGACAGTGTATCGCCGAATGGCCGATTAAACAAAGTATGTCTCGAGAAGGTGACATTCTCGGTATATACCAATATTTTACAATTACATATCTGCATAATATCTGTTTTTAAAACAAACATGCTTTTTTGCGTTTATAAGTAGCACTAAAAACTTTTCTTGCTACTATTCATTGCTCATAATAAACAAATGAAAATATAATTAATCGTACAGAATATATGAATACAAAATACATTTGTATATTTTATAAACATTATGGAAGTTTGATTAGATCATTAATTGACTGAGTATATAATATATAAACATTGCTTAGTTTGAAGCATTCTGAAAATACTTTTTAACAAAAACTTCCCTTAAATAACCTTTTGAGTCAAGTTTATGTTCTATGTTATATATTTTGAACTTGTTGTCTAACAGTTAGTTTTCAGATCATTATATTTATTTTATTATACCTGATCGGGAGTTGAAATATTTTTTGTGCACAAATACTTTTCGGACGCTCAAACTTGATATCAAAGATTCAATCAATTGTGTTAAATTTCGAATCAAAGTCAAAATACACTTCTGCTATTACAAGCACTTATGAATCGTTATATTACAGCTTTAATTTAAACATAAAGCTACCATTGAAACGTTTATTTGATAGAATCAAATAAAACTTCTAAATATATTGAGACAATTACTTAATATATGTATGTAACCATAACAATGAACACATATACTTACAAATAATCTATTATTATCATCTCTTTGTAAGAACTTTGGAATCAGAAAGGTACATAGATATTTTAAGACTACAGACACTAAATTGTTATGTACAATTAAGATCCATACAGTTATTTCTAACTTATATTAAGCATATAAGTTCAGTTTGAGCACTAAAGTAAATTGACTTAATCACATAATTCCATTAATTTATCATTTAGTTCTACGATTATGATCACATTCTATAAGTTAAATGTTCAGACTTTGTTCTGAAATGTTTCGAAAATAGTCATATCTTTTATGCACTTACATCTTTATTTATAAAGATTTCAGCAATTATGACATTTCGCTTGTTAAACAATAATAATCCTTAATATACTTAATTATTAGATACTAAATCTTAATGAGAATAAAAATGAAATAAAAGATATCAAAATTCGTTTACAAGCAGGCATTGTAAGCTATGCTTATGATGCAAAATGTGTGACGAAATTACATATGTTTGTGGTTATATCACCCAAATACATCTTCTACTAACAAATTATTTGATAAATAATAATATAGCTAATACTAAATCTTATTCTATTAAAAATAAAAACGTGATTATCTGGACCAGCGGTACTCAACCTGCGGCCCGCCGGACTTTCGTGGTTGGCCCACTTGATGTTACTATATTTTAAACTATTCTAAATTTCAAAAGTATTTATTAACACCATTCGATAAATTCGTTTATAGTTGTTTCATATAAGTTGTAACGATCCCGAAACCTAAGAAATCATTACCTAAATACTTTGTTTGCGTCCCGCGACACCATGACTAACAAGTGTTCGGGGGGGCCCTATAAAGAAAAATAATACTTGCAAAGTGAAGTTAATAAATATATATCCTTTGGACATTAAATGGCACAACTATATATAGACTAAGTAAATGCTCTTTTTAATAAAGTGACATTCTTGTATTTCAATTTAACCTATATATGTGGCTAACTCACAAAGCAATGAATTCTTATGACATAATATAATTTGTAAAAAACTAGAAAATAAATACCTTAACTTTTGATATTTGTACAATAAATTCATAATTTTGGTCCTTTATTCCTTTCCAGTTTGTCTTATATTTTTGAAAAAAAAAAAAAAAAAACCAATTTTCTTTACTTCCTCTATTAGTAATCATTATTTTAAATTCATACTTACAGAAAATAGTAAGTATATTTAATTTTAGTATTCCGAAATCAATATAATTATTTTTTTATTCGAATCACACCAGAACTGTCGAATATATATAGTTAAACATTACTACAAATTTCTTAGGATAATAGTTAAGTAGGGTATAACAAAACTATATCTAAAATAGGATAAAGTGTACTAGAGTAGAATAGCTTGTTAGCGTTTAAAATAAAGTAGAGCATTCACAGCATCCCTTAACGAAAGTACTCTGAACATTAGTATCTATTAAATAATTTCAAATAGAAGAGTGCTTTCTCTAACTTATATTATCAGTAGCCCTAATTTTTTTCTTTTTGAAGAAATATACCTTTAATTTTTTTTTATACCTTTAACTTATTGTGTATAGTAGGCGGTTAAAACGATCTCAATATTAAGATATAGAGGAGTTCCATTTCCGTTGGACCAATTCCTAAACTAAAATTAATCGTATGTCACATGGCCTTATTCTTCTTCTTGTTGTCGTTGAAGTGGTATAGTTAATCGTTGTATAACAGAAGAGATTAACGATTTTAACTCTACTGTTTTAAGGAAATATTCCATTTCAAAATGTTCAGTCTCACGCCTTTCAATTTTCTTAGTTTTGTTGTCGAGGACTTGCAAGGCGTGACGTAGGCAGACCGAGCTATTTTTGCGAAAGACACCTCTCACCTGAAAAATATTTTTTGCATTATTAAAATAATTAAAATGCAGAAAATTACCAAAAACTTGAAAAGTCTACGGCCAAATATTCGTCGCAGTCTTCTGTGGAATCTATATACTAGGGGTGATCCAAAATTTTTGATAATAATTATCTCCAGTCCTCGTAAAATACAAAAACAACTTTTTTTTTTTCTGACGGATACATTCATTGAAATAAGAATCGTCGCAGAAATAACATCAAAATGGAGAAAAACTAAGTAAGAGAATCAAGTACCTCTGTTTGAAAAAAATGACTACTAAAACATATACAATGACTTGGTAGAAACATTAGGGGACTCTCCTCCGCCATACTCTACAGTTGCACGCTGGGAGTTGAAACTGGGCAGAACATCCACTGAAGATGAACATCGCAAAGGAGGCCTATCCACCTCTCTAAATGAAGTTAACGTGAAGAAAGTAGAAGATATCGTGTTTGCAGATCGAAGAGTGACCATCGGGTATGTAAGCTGAGGTCACAGGAATCTCCAATGGTTGCATTCAAAACATAATTCCCAACAAATTGCAAATGACAAGGGTCTCTGCGCGTTGGGTACCAAGAATGTTAACCGACGAGCAAATGAATAAACCAGTCAACATTTCGAGGCTAAATCTCAAAAAGTTTCAAGCTGATAGTGAAAACTTTTTGTCACGTTTTGTGACCATGGATGAGATCTGGATCCACCATTTTGATCCCGAGACCGTTTGGTCCAATCCATAACTTGGAAAAGAGCTTCCTCACCGACATTAAATAAAATCAAAGTGGTAAGTTCTGGGCAAGGTTATGGCGTCCGTTTTTTATGACGCTGAAGGTATTATTATGGTGGAATACTCGGAAAAGGGAGCCACTATTACGGGCTCTTACTACGCAGATCAAATAAAGAGATTTTAGGATTAAAAAGAGATGGAGTAATTATATTGATTTGTTAGAAGACTATGTAGAAAAATAAATCTTTGTTTCATCATCAATCTTGTGTTTTATATTGATTATCATTACTTTTGGATCACCCCTATATTATATTATAATAAGCTACGTGTAACAAACGGAGACTCACCCGAGATAGGTATAACGTAGTGCGACATACTTCACATTCACTATCGCTAGCATTCCACGCACCCGCTGCATTTCGTCGATCGGATTGAAGCGGGCGAGCCTTAAAAAATAGTTAAAATGGTTATATGTATCATATTAACTTACACCAATGTTTGATAAGTAAATTTCAATCGAGCCAAATTAGTCCCTATTGCCCCATTTATTTTAGAGTTCAAACATGTATTGTAATACATAAAGTATACTGCCGACTAAGACTGCCAGGGAAAGGCGAATGTTTTAGCTTCCCTGCCTAGCATAGCCTACCCGTTACATAAATAGATAACCTGAATGTCAGAAGTTTAGAATAAACCTGACATTAGCGCATTTAAACATAAAAACTCGAGCTTTACAATATGAGCCGAGATGGCCCAGTGGTAAGAGCGCGTGAATCTTAACCGATGATCGTGGGTTCAAACCCGGGCAAGCACCACTGAATTCCATTTTCTTAATTTGTAATTTTAATTCATCTCGTGCTTAGTGGTGAAGGAAAACATCTCGAGGAAACCTGCATGTGTCAAATTTCACTGAAATTCTGTCACATGTGTATTCCACCAACCAACATTGGAGCAGCGAATTGGTGGAATAAGCTCCAAAACTCTCTCCAAAGCTCTTCTCCTCAATAGAAGAAGAGGCCTTAACCCAGCAGTGGAACATTCACAGGCTGTTACTGTTACAATATTAGCACATTGCACGTGGATGTAATGTATGTATGTTTAATAATTATTTACCTTAAGTCCATGCTTCTCGAGCTGTCGTCGGTTCTCGAGCTCTTCGGTGAGAATAGCAGAGAAGTTTTCGTGGACCAGCTGCAGCATTGTTAGTGAGGTGTTCTTGTCGCGAGCTATAGCGATCAGCAGTTGCTCCAGCGAGAACATCGTAGGTTCACAACTTTGACGTAACTCCTACGACAAGCATTTAAATAACACAATATTTAGTAAGTAAATATTAACTCGTCACTATTTTTGTTTGTAAAATTATTTATTACACACAATACTCAAACGACAGTTATTATTTTATACAATAAATAATATACATAGGTATTTGATAAAAATTATGTAAATATTGTATTCATACATTTTCCCTTAGAAAAAGATTTAGTTCTTTCTAAAGGTAGCCAGCCATACTTGCTCACACTTTTGTACTAATCGGTGAATTATTATATAATTTTACTCTGTTATACAGAATGCTTCTATTACCTATTTAGTTCTTGGATTATAGAGATTTACCTTATATTAATTTTTTAGTAGTAAGTAGTAATACCGTATGAATTTAATGAAGCCTAGTATTTTATAATAAACATGCAATGTATTTTGTGATACATAAAACTGTGAAGTTAAAAAATTCGTTTCTTTGTACAGTATGTGTGCGTCAGTCTTTCGTAATTAAAAAGTACTTTTAATGCTTTGTGCAATTTAAAGGGGTTCAATACCACTTTTTGGGGCGCAACTCCAGACTTCTATCAGATAGTCATGATTGGATTTAACAAGTGCACTATAAACCGTCAATCGTGTCTTGTATGGAATATGAGGCCATTTTCCGCAGTAAGCTAATTAGCGGTATTAATTTGCTTTTAACTTTAGTTATTTGAAATTTCCATGATCATTTTTCATCTAGAATTAAACCTAAGTATTTCGCCTGCTAAGATCTAGAGAGTATATCATTGTTTATATTTAAAGTTGGATAGCCATATTTTTATGTTTTACGCACTGAATATCATATTCGTTATTTTTTGTATTTTTATTATTCATAGTATGAAATATTAAAATGCTTACAAAACTTACTTGAAAGACATGGTTTACAGTTTTAACCCATGAACTAGTTGCGAAGTAAACACTCTCCGAGACTGTGTAGCCTGTACAGATGGAGCTCGAATATGCTTTCGGGAACACGACGATATATTCCCCTGGTTTCTGTTCTATACGTGACATAGAGACGTTCCTCTCCAACAATAGGGGTGGAGGGATCATTGTTATATCAGATGGGAGCCAAATCGATTTGTTCTGGCAGGCAGTTGGACAAAGGTTCTCCACCGCGCGCCGAAATCTAATACTCTCCGTGTCTGGTATACCATACCTGAAACATTACACTCACGTATGATCAAACTGTAAATGATAATGTTTATGTAAAAGTTAAAAATATTTAAAGACCACATTCTTCGAAAATTTAGCTACTAGATGTAATGAACATATATTGTACCAGGAATAAATAATAAAAGATTAGTATACATCATAACAGAAAAATGTATCTCCATTTTTAATGAACAACTGTATGGCTTCAAGTAAATTTTAAATAAAAAACGCGTAGCCAAATATACAAGTATACAATTGTCATTCAAAAACATTATTTGCAGCATCAGGCACTAAACTAAAAGGATTCGCAAATCGGCTAAGAATTAAAAAAATTATACATTCGCATTCGACATATTCACCATATCTTTGGTGGTCCCGAGTGCATGTATTCCATCCATGGCAGACCATGGGGGTCCCGATGCCAGCAACTTGTAGAGTAAATCATGCCGAACTGGAGTGTGGGATCCGTAACTCCTAGTACAGGACCGAGCCATCGAAGGACATTGTCATTATGCTGACTCATCATCTGAAAAAAATATTCACCATTATAATAAATATATAAACCATTAAAATTATTTATACTTAAAAAAATTCCTACCTTTAAGTTCCAAGGGTGTTTGCCGTAGGGCTCATTCTTATTCTTAGTGAAGCCATGGCCCTCACTGTCAATCGACGCGGTATACACGCACACATGCTCATTTCCTAGAAGCACAAGCTTCCAGTATTGCGATTCGATTGCGGCGGTATTTTGTTTCCATGGGAAAAATATTTTGACTGCCATCTTGGCTATCTGAAGTGACATAAGTTAATAAGGTTTTCTATTAATAAGTTTATACATGGCTATGGAGCTCGCAAATAATTTTTTTTTAAGTATTGGTCATGTGGTAGAAAATATTAATAGTGATACAGTAGTAATAGTGCTATAAGAAACGTTAATGACCGCGCCTGCCACCAAGGTAGTGCACTGTAAAGTGATAGCTCTTGGAATTTGTAAAATTTTATTATGTCTGCCTCGAACGCTGAAAATGCAGATTCTGGCTCTGATATTGTAGTAATCTATTTATTTTAAAGTTTCTTTTATATGCTTTAACAAAATGAATATGATATGCACAGCTTTTTCAAAATATTTACCTTTCGAAAATTGACAAGGTTCATCTGTCGACCACGAATAACACACTCTTCGGCATCATTGAGCGTTGCGGTGATTTGTTGGTTTTCTTCATTGTCGTCCTCATCCGATGATTCAGACTCCCCTAGCAATCTGTTTTGGCGGTGTAGTGGATTTCGCGCCCTTAATAACAATTTATCGTTCCGTTTCGACCATCTCTCATCCATTTTCTCTGCAAGTTCTTGACGTTCCTCTGGGATTTAGACATTTAACATTTTATTTCTTTGTTATCGAATGAGTAAAACTAAAATAAATTAGGAAGTTTTACGATCTTATTTTTATTGAGCAGTACTTCAAAACAGCTATATTATTATTTTATTCAATTTTACTCGGTGGTGGGGCTTTGTGTTACTCGGTGTCTGGGTAGGTACACTCATCAGATATTCTATCGCAAAACAGCAGTACTTTGTATTGTTAAGAAGGGTGAGTGATCCAGTGTAATTACAGGCACAAGGAATCTTATCTTAGTCCCATGGTTGGTGGCGCATTGGCGATGTAAGCGATGGTTATCATTTCTTACACTACCATTGTCTATGAGTGTCGGCGACCATTTACCATCAGGTGGTCCATAAGCTCATTCTATACAATAAAAAAAAATTAAATTAAATAAAACAACATAAGTTTATACCGTAAATTTTTGTCATAGTAGTAATTAGAAGGGAGATTAAAAATAGCAATAGAAACTATTTTCTATTTGTATATTTTATTTTATCAACTTCTTTTATTTGTTATATTTAATAATATATCAATATAAAAATCCCACAGCAGAGCATTTCAACAACACAAATGTCAAATATTTTAAAGAACAGTTTATTTGTGACCCAATTAGAATACAAATATTTTACATAATATATCGAAGTTTCTGTTTCCCAAGTTCTATCTCAAGTTAACGATGTGGCTAAAACTTACTTTGAGTGAGGGCATCGTACGGTATCAAATATTTCATATATATTTGATCCAGTTTTTTTGCTGGATTGCCTGATTTTGGATATCTGAGTTCCTCCGCTAATCTGCTCCACTTCCTTGTATCTACATATGTGCGGCTTTTTAATTTCGCCTTGAGCCCACCTTGTCGTTGCAAGAATTGGACTAGCTTTGGCAAATTCACTTCTAGGCCTTCCATCTAAAAATAATTTATATATATTTACTCCGATAATGTTTTGTTTAAAATTACATAATAGTTATTATCAATTAAATATAAATAAAAAGCATTTACGACTAGTTTAATTTACAATAATAAAAAATGTCGACACTTACTAGGGGCGCATGAATAAACGGTACATTTTGCGATTGCAAAAATGAGCGCAACGCACATATTTCACGTGTTACTGGACCCCATCGACTGTATAATCTTTCAATATATTGATTTGTTGCCGTGAAACGAATCGAATCTGCGAGCTTACACTCCGGCTTAAAGCTCGGAGGTGCAACAATTTTGCACAAGCCGAACTTAGCCGCTTCTGGCATAACCTTTTGCAGGTATGCAATAGGGTCCTGAAAATATAATATATTTTTTAAATATTACTCTACCAGTCTTAAGAAAAATATATGAACTGCTAATATTCTTACGTTAAATTCTTCTTCGGTAGGATTGAATACAGGTGCCTCTAAAATTTTGGCCCGATCTGAAGTTTTAGTATTATTCATATTCTTGTTTCGTCTAGTTGTAGGTTTATCTTTACTATTGGTTTTAGTTAAAGTAGGTTTTTTTTTGCATTTTCGATGGTGTACAGGAGGAGACGGAGGACGCGAATCACATTGTTCATACGAGGTAGAAGGACCTGCAACCGCTCCGTCGTCCACTTCTTCGGCCGTTGCTTGAAGAGAATGATATTTGTCAGTTGGATATTCACTACAGCTTTCTTTTATCTCCTCTGTATCTGCAGTGTATTGGTGACAAATCATTTTACTAATTGGAGGGGTACTAGAGGCTAGTGGATTTTAAATCGGAAGGGAAGGTAAGCAAAGCTATGATCACTAACAAAGACCAAATCAAACATTGCGTCTTGCTGAGCCGACTACTGCACTTAGCTTGTTCTATATTATCGATCGATCATTGACAAACGCTACATTTAATTCTCGAGCCTTATATTTGAAATGCTCTGAGGTATTATAAGTTTTTAAATTTCCATTACCATTATTGGGAACTGCAATTGCTGCTTGTGAGTTACTCATCCAGTTTGCAATTCCTGTAGTACTATACAGCGAAGTATCGTTTGCTTGAGCCTCATTCTCATCTGTAAAAAAGGTAATAGTTTTTAAACTAAAGACGAATTTTATTTAAGAGACATGTTTTTAAAATTATGTACGAGGTACTAATTTTATGTTGATAATTCCGTTACTTGAAATTTATTGACCACATAATAACTACGTTTATTTAACTAAACTATTGAAATCGTAATGGTGAAAACTGTAGCTTGGGTCAACTTGTTTTAAATTTTTTTTTTTACTGACTTATTCTATGACTTTGTAGTTCATATTTTCATTCTTTTATATAAAATTGAATTCTGCTTAGTATTATCAAAGATTCTGGTAATTTCACACTAATTATTATTGATAAATAACATGTCATTCCTATTAATATTATGTAAGTGGTTGTAAATTATTATTTTAAATCACAGCGCGCAGAAGACCTTATGAAACTGCTCAATGCTAAATAAAGACGTCTAGAGTGAAAGAGAAAACCACAAAAACTTCAAGACACTCCTACATTATTTTGTGTCTTTATATTGACAGCCCAGGACCCCGGGCGGACTAACTTTCATTAAGCACCGCATCCAATCAACTACACAAAAAGCATAAATTATATTTATTCATGTGTGCTATCTCACTTGGTATAAATATTTAAGATAAAATTATCAAATTAGCCTATAAAATTGCATCGTTATATCCTTCAATAAAATAAATGTAAAGAGTCTTACATGCACCACCCGTTGAACAACACTCATCCGGATCAGGTGCTGGAGATATATCTGAAAATCATCATTGGGACAATTAATTAGCAAGTCCTTCATAAAACAAAGAATTATTATTAATAACGTAAACCTTGTAAAATAAATCTGAAATAAAAATTTTTATTCACGACAGTCAACGGTAATGACTATTGGCGTGATAACACCTTTATGATACACATATATTAATAACATAGTGATTACAAATACCACACTGATTGCAAAGTTCTTTTAATAAATCATATATCCTCATGACGAACAATATTCGACGGATATACATAGCACTCGCTACTCGAGCCCATCCGCGATTCTCGTGTTTCGGTCGTCCGATACCACAATGACCGTGAGGCGGATACACGAGGCGGCGAGATTACTTACTACATTTTACAATGTTAATTCCTTTATTTAGAAGTTTATAAACAACATAGAAACTACATTGTCTTTTGTTTAACTATTTAATTCACATTTCTGGACACAATACGTTAATAATTAATGTTAGATACATTTTTATCTTAACTTAACACAATAATAGTATAATTTTTATCCCGGTAACTGGGCTAAAAAATTTCAACCGTCACTGCACTTGTGCTGTAATATAAACAATAGCTACAGTTTTGCGTTAAGTATTTTAATGTGGTATAATCCCATAATTTAGTTTATTTCACGCACTTAAAGTTCCTTACTAATATTATAAATGCGAAAGTGAATTTGTTTGTTTGTTTGTTCATCTATCAACCTTACCTGCACGCGCGCTGCTGGAGGCGGCTGTTGCCGTAGTACTTCCTGCTAGACAATAGACTAGGCACTAGTGACCAAGCAACTGACGGTGTAACCAATACGCCTGACCAGGAAACCAGGTGAAAGAGATTTCAGTAGCCTTGAGGTCAAATAACCTCCATAAAGTCTGGTACAGAAGGCAGCGAGAAACCATTACACTACGTTTTTCTAGTAGTAGGTAGCAACAAAGAAAAGAGAGAGTTAGACATGACCCCGAGTTCGCGGCGTCCCTTCAATCGGACAGGGGTACGAAGAATACCAATAAGCTATTGTAAGCATCTTCTCCTATGAGCTTATAGCATATTTTTTTAAACTGTATATGAAAATAAATGTCCAGAATTTATCGCTGTTATAAAGTTAATTATAAAAATAAATATAAATTTTGAATTCATCCTATTTGTCTATACTAAAAATGGGCATACCCCTAAATACTTGAAATCCTAACCGAGGAAGACTAACAAATGTGATGGTTTATATTACGGAAAGGTGTCTGTTTTTTTATAGTATAAAAATAAGATATTTTATTAAATTAACAGAAAGTATTGTTCTATTTTCAACCTGTCCTATATAAGTATAAAAATGAGTAAAGAATTACCCGTTGCCACCATTTGTAGACCCGTCGACTTCCGATCTAAAAAACAATGGATATATATTAGAAATTCATACAGGTGGGGAAAGTATAATATAATAGAAGTATATACATATATTAATATGTAAAACATTAATAACCTCGCAGGGCCATATTACACGACACAAAAAGCAACAAAAAAAAATTATGACATTTAATAATTCATTAAATTTATCTTTGAAATAGAAACATTTTCTGTATTACCTTTTGTTTTTTCTAAATGTTCAACTTTTATTAAATGGTAACATTTTGCAAGTTTACTCTAAACAAGGAAATGTGAGTCAATTTTGTGATTGTTTTAATTTCACGGCAAACAAAGATATATGACAGAGAAATAAAAAAAAATCTATTGGGTTTTATAAAAAGTCATAGAACAAATGTTGTTGTATATGGTGTTAGTAATATAGTCCTGCAAATAAAAAGCCTAAAATGTCCCGGTGGCCATAACAAGTGAATCTTAAACGAAGATTGTGGGCTCATACAGGAAATGCTCGTGCGAGAACTACCGAGGTTTCACGTGCTTCGTTTGCGTTCAAAATACCTCTCGTTCTCGGCCGGGAAGGAAACCATCTACTTCATTTGCATCCACCAAACAGCGTTGCAACAGCATAGTGGGATAAGCCCCGAACCTCTTTAAATAATTTTTGGCCACAAGTGCGACATTCGCAGACTGTAACATGTGTCATTCTATGTATTTATAAAATGAAGAAGTAAATGTTAACTGAACTATGTCACGTTGTCACGTGGGCCCTGCAGGACGGGCCTCGGATATAAACGGTAGTTGGTTTCTACATCTACTGTATTTAATAAATTAATTAATATAATAATATAAATGATATTTACAATGTAATTTATAATTTTATTGAGTTATATTTCACCCATGCTTTGTTAGTATAAAGCGAACGCGTGGCTGTCGTCAAGGCTATTATTATTTAAATCGTGTAGTTAGCGACAATGGCACAGCGTATGTTTAATGATTTGATGATTTTCATCAAGCAATCTCCGCCGATATGATCGTAACGTTATATGAATGAATTAAAAAACTTTAAAGACTCTTACATGTATCATTAATTGAAAAAGTTTCCACTATCCGTGGTACAGTCGTCTTAGGGATTTCTGAAACATATTGAGTATTATATTAAAATTGAGCAAGTCTCCGAAAAGCACTCCAAAAATATCATAGATATCCGAGGGATATGTCATCATTGTTCCAAATGTCGCCGCACTTTTCCCGCTTTAACAACAACTACAAATTCAAAGATAAATACGACACGCATTTAAAAAAAAAATTAAAAATATGTATCGTTCTTATACACTACTCTTTGTAATAGTTATTTCGGTAGGAAAAGAGCAGCGAAACTTGTTATCTAAGTTAAAGGCAATGACTGCTTATCTCTGAGTTATATACGGCTGATATATTCCTTAAAAAAGAGAAAAGTTTAATAACTGCAACCCTTATCTACATGCACGCCTAACGTCAACGCTATTGTATTGTCATACGAATCCTTAATGCACTATATATATTAATAAGGTAGCGACTATAGTTAAACCTTACCCATATTCTGAGGTATCTGTTCTGGTACATCCTTTTGAGAAGTATTAGCTGAAAATAATAAAAACATATTAATAACGAAGATTAAAAAATTTATGCAATGCAAAATTCATTAACAGTTATTCATCGTTATTTTAACTATAATGTAACGGGTTCCTTTTTATACGTGGGTACGTATAAATAAATAATAAAAAATGTTCTCTTGTGTTTAAAAATCTCAATGTTTCTTATGTTTAAAAAAATCTTAATTATTTTTTGTTAAATTATTAAAACAGAATTAAATAAAATCTTACTCATCTCAGACGGAGCTCTTGATCGATACGTCGATTCCGAGGCACAACCTGAAAATAATCACAAGTATTATTGACATGTAAAAGGTCATATGATAAAATAAGATTAAAAAAGAGAAAACATTCACATATTTTTTGTTGCTCTTTTTGTCGTGACGTTTTTATATACGCTTAAAATAAATAAATGAGAATTCTCTTACATGAACTTATCGGCGAATAAGACCTCATTAACTTGCAATTGTCCTGGTTTTCTGAAAATTATAGTAAAGTATTACTATTTAGCGAATCCCTGACTGAACCCCGACGATAGGAACGTTCTTGAGCATGCATCGAATAATATATAATAATAATAATAGTATAAAATAGGAATTGAAACGTAAGTATGGGAATGAAATTAATATTTCCAAAACTTAAGTTGTATAATACAAGATGTCTATAAAAAGAACTATATTAAATATTTTCGTAATAATTTTCATACAAGCAAGAATGCTAATAAGCTTGAACTCACTGCCTTATATTGTAAATATAAAAATAATTAAAAATCTTACCATTTACTTGTACTCGTAGGTGAGCACCGGACCCGGTGCGGACTAAAAGCAGATTGACATTTAAATATATTTATATTTAACATTATACTACATTTGCATCCATCGAACAGCGTTGCAGCAGCATGGTGGGATAAGCCCCGAACCTCTTTAAAGAGCTTTTGTCCACAAGTTGACACATTCGCAGACTAACTTTCTGCTTTCATTCTATTTATAAAATGAGGAAGTAAATGCTTATTTAAATATTTTATAGGAAAACCTTTGTTCGCCTTGAAAAAACACGGCTTGCGTTAAGTTTGATTTAAATAATTCAATTGCATTTATAGACTCTTCATTTTGTTAGCCCGTGGTATGATATTTGTGTAGCCAGTGGTAAATTTGCATACGTTCAATGTTATCATAAAGTTATAAATTTTATAATGTAAAGGCTCTTACATCGTTTAAACCGTTTAAGATGCCGTACTTTCCCCGTGGCAGTAACACCTGAAAATTACATCGAGTGTTACACTTGTTTTTATAAGTACTATGTTGGAAAGAAGAAAATTCCTTACGCATGCGCCGATTCTACGCAAAGAATAAATCGTTATTGATTGAAACTATGTGATAATTGTCTTTAATAATATTATTAAAGTGATTATTGTATTGAGCTTGTGGGTAATGAAATGCAGCCGGTGAAAGTAAGTGATTTATTTAAACTGTAAACAAAATACCAAAAACTCAATATACCAAATCGTTTCGTCTTTTATAGAGGACCAGTGTTTTCACAAAAGTCACAGGTAGAGTTGGGCGTAATCTAATCTAACTACTTTAGTAATCAGATTAATAATCTGAATGAAAGAAGTCAGGATTACATCAACAATTTACATTTAATTTTAATTACTTGTAGTCAAATAGATATTTGCAAATATGAATTTAGTTTTTATTGTCAGTTTAATATTTCGATATTTATCATTGCATCTATTTTGTTTTTTTTTATAAAGAATATGTCAAAATGTCTATTATCTTTGTTACTTGTGTAATAATTTAAAAATAATTAATGTATGTTCCCAAGTAAAACCATTGTACCTGCCTTTAGCAATACGAATACTACATAATTAAAAAAAAAACCCTGTTAGCGGTTTTGTATTGAATTTATGTATCCTTAATGATATATTAATAACTGAAGTAGCGGTTACAATTAAAAGTTATTAAAGCAGAATGCAACAAAAAGTCTTACCCCTCACATTGTAACGCTTGATAGACACCAACTGAAATAATCACATGACAATAATGTTTTTTTATTTTTTAAAGTGTTGGATTACCTTTTATACGATGTATTGTGTGTGTCTATGTGATCAACGAAGTTTACGTTGTCGTCATTGTAACGCGTATACCACGTTGTGAGTTTGTTATTTATGAATAATTAATGTACCCGATTACCACTAAACATTATTACAAAATATTTAAAAAAATGTCTTACCCGGTCTTAGCGTTGACGATGACTGATAGGTACCAGCTGAAATAAAAAAATATATTATTGATATGTAAAAAGGGATTTCCCCTATAATTAATAACATTATAAAAGATTTATAATGACAAAAATATGTCTTAGTAGCAAAAACTATCACTCACTTTGTAACTGTATTGTTTTTACAAGATCTTATATATCGCATACCCAGAGCAATAATGTCGTTTTTCTTTTTTCGTTTTAAATACATGAGAGCAAGTAGTAACTGTTTTTTTTTTTAAATATTTTTATGTAAAATAAATTTAAACAAAAATATTTTTCGCGTCACTTAAGTTTAATCATTTTACAATTAAAGAAGTCGACAAACCAACTTAAGTACCTAAAGTTTCAAATCATCGCACGCATATTTGTCTTTGTTTCTTTAAATGAAAAAAAAAAAAAAACACCCTATTAAGACTCTTTTATTTCTAATAAATAAAAAATAGTACTTAAAATCATACTGTTCACATCCATGTAACGTGTATGCAAAATTTCATGGTGATCAGTTAAGTAAAGACGTAACAAACAAACAAGAAAAATCTCACTTTCGCGAATACTTATCATATTCCTCCCTACTTAGGTTTTTTTTGTCATTTTGTCAGGGGTACAGAAAAGGTACCTAACACCTCCCTTGCCTCACACAGAAACTAGTTTTATAATATAATTTAAGGAGATTGATTTTTTTTTTTTGTATATGTCACACAAGATCATATTACTTTCAAAAATGAAGTTAGAATTCCTGTTTATTTAATTTTACGCTCTCTGTAAATTTAGTATATTCATATAATGCCTTTATTTCGATGCGAATGAAATATCGACTTTTTTTTTATTGCAACAATATAAGGAAATCCGAAACCATAAAAGATACAGAGAACCTGTCATAGGAAACATTCATGACTTTTTGTGTAAACAAATTTTGGCTAAATTTGAGTTGCCCACATATTCTTTACTAAGAGCGGAGCCGTCAAAGTTTTAACAACGTAGTGAGTACAATTAAATATTATTAAAATGTATTTCAAAATTTGTCTTACCCCATAAAACTGGAGTTCGATGTTTAGATATCGATCCCGAACGGACGTTAGCTGAAATAAGCAGAACATTTTGTTAACATGTTATAGTTATCCCATAACTAATTTACCGTATAAAAAACAAAAAATTACACAATACTGTATTTTAAGAGTATAATCTCTCACGTTTGTATTACTTTTATAACGGCTTACACAACATTTTTAAGATGAGTTGTTTTCACTTTCGCATTTATAATATTAGTTAGTAAATATCGATAACGCAACGGTTAAAATTAAATATTAACAATAGGTACATAATTTAATAAAAGTCTTACTCCTCGAAGTGGTGGGACGCGGTCGGTGTACCGAGACACCAGCTGAAATAATTTAAACATTATTGACATGTCGAAGTGGTTCTATAATAATTATTTTTTATTGTTATTATTTTGATAGTTTTACCTCTCATAGTAGGAACCTGAAATTGAACTGGTTCCGGTAGAGCGAAGCCATCTGAAAATAATAAATAATTATTATTTACAAGTTAAAGAGTGCTTGTTACAATTTGTTTTTTTTTTTTTTTAATAATAGCATTTGGTATATTGTCTATTATTTGGATACAATGCATTTTCATCTATCAATTGAACAGGTTATATTTTAAACATCAATGATTTTTTTGAAAAGAATTTTTTTGAAAGAGTTTAAATGAGTGAAATTATGTCTTGAATAAGAACAATGTGTTAATTGTTTTAAGCATTAGACACTTAAGTAACTTTTTTTTTTAATATGCTTGTTTTAAGAAGTATTTGCTCTTACCATTTTCATTTAAAGGTTCTATTTGCAAAATCGGCGTCGATTGAGGAACATCTGAAAATAATAAGCGAATTTAATCGATCAAGGAAGTTTCATTTAAAGTCAAACATAAATCATTACCTTCAGTTAATAGAAGCCAAAAAATTATTTTAATAACGTTTTATAAACATTTATGTAAATATTCTTACTCGCAATATTAGGAGACGCAGCCGGCGTATTTTGTGGAATATCTGAAAATAATCCCGGAATATTAGAATCTACCAATTCTACACACATTTTCTTAAACTTTTAACAATTACTACAAAAAAAAATTATAATTTAATTATTATTCAGTCATTTAAATTAACCTAATAAATGTCTAAGGACGTGATAATTGACAAACACGCATTTTTTATTATTACTATAAATTTTAAACTACAAACTAAAACAACATCATTAAGTATAATATTCTTTAACCAATGTACATATGACATTCAGTTCTTTGGGATCTATAATAACATGAAAATAAAACACAATATCTGGACCCTGAAAAATAGTGGTTACTAACTATTAAGAAAAGAGGTATTTTTACCATTTATAGCTTTTTTGTTTATATGGAATATTTTTCAAAAAAAGGACCATACATATCCAATATTTAAATTAATGGACTACGCCTGAATACTCTCCGATGAGTTCAACAACAACATCATCGCATTCAGTATTTAATCAAATATTATTGGTATCCTTGACTTAATTTTAATATTCAAATAATCTTTTGTAGTAAGTAAGTTGTGATTAAGTGTAAAAGACTAAGCTCAAACTACACTGTCAAAAGCAGAGTTGTAATCTGTTGCTAAAGAATAAAATAATGCATAATAAATCTTTCACTTGTGTACCTTCCTAGTGTTTGTTACAAAAAGTTATCTATAAAAAAAATCGTTAGTGTTTTATTTTATTATAAATCCATAACATAATAAATAAAAATAAATACCTATGTTGGTCGTTGACGTAACCTGTTGATTATCTTGATTTTTGCTGTTACGTTTTGCTCCTACTTTAGTGTAGTACATCAAAGGCTTATCATCATCTATGGAAAAATCTGTATCGACGGTAGTCGTTGGTCTGGATGATCTCAAATTCATATCAAATCTCTTTTTCTTAGTTGGTTTACGTCTGATCGTTCTGGCAGGATGTTTTCTTTTTAAAGTTTTCCTTTTCGAAATACTTTTTTTCTTTTCACCTTTTGAAGTTGAGCACAAGCATGAAGTAGAACTTCGATTTGCAGGTTTTCTCAGTGAAGGTAATCTCCTTATGATATTACACGGTTGATGACGTATAGGCACCAAGAGGCTATTGGTATCTTCAGGTACAAATTCTGTTTGAAGAGATTGTTGTTGGTCCTCTAATCTTTCCAATACAACAATTGGTTTATGTGTATGGATACCTAAGAGTCAAATGTTATTAATTGTGACAATTTATTAAGTACATTATTTTATTAATACTCTATACTAATATTTTATGTGGCATATATAGAATGGACATAGAAACAAGTATAAAACCTGATTGCATCTTATGGCTTTTAATTTTCATTGGAGTTTTTTTTATTTATATATTATTTTAAATAATGAAAGTCTAATTTATTGTCATTTTTTTTTATTACTGTCACATTATATGCCTATCAAAAATTAACCACTAATTAATATATACATTATTGAAAGTGTATATTTTTTACGAGCATTTGTACATTTAAGTTATACTTTCTTTATTCATAAGAAGTGTTTCTAATTATATGACCACCACTTTATATGTCACCTAACTAGGTGACATAAATTTTTAACTGGTATAACAAGACCTTTCACTCGGTGCCTTTTGACGTTGAATTATGGGACAATCCATACATCCATGGACTGTATATATTTTTTTTATTTATAACAGTAAAGTCATAAATACACACCTTCAAATGAAATTGAGTCCAAAAGCCGTCTCGCAGAAGTGTTATGACGAAAAAAATATCGCGTTTGTTGGGCGGGGTCTGTGTTTACCCTTCTGTTTAGGGTGTTCATAATGTTTGGACTTGGTGGCACGTAAGCTCCCTGAGCAAATTTGCGTTGAGCCTGAACTTTCCTATAAATAAAAAAAAAACTATTATTTTTCAATGCTTTAATGGGTAACAACACTGTAAATTTGGCCAAAAAACATTTCTTTTTTTATAATAGCCTCGATGTGATCCCTTGAATTGAGGTTGCACCGAACGTCAATCCCCAGTATGGCGACTTTGCTTTGTATCTCCAGCGTAGTGCCACAGAGGGAAGGAAGAGGGGAAAATGGTGACTTTTCGCTGTGAGAGCGCATACTTGTGTTTTCTTGACGTTAAACTCAATAACATTATCAGAGCCCTATTTGGCAATGAGACCTAACGTCCTATCGAGTTCAACAACAAGATCCCTCAGCCTCTCCTCAGTTTCCGCCCGCCCGGCTACTGCGCGTCCTTGGTATCCTCCAAGCACTATACTATCATCTGCATAGCGATGTATGTTCCCAAGAGAGAGCATATCATTGATATGCAAAAGAAAGAGTGTGGGGGGACAGCACAGACTCCTGGGGGACCCCAGCTTTCACTACATATAATTGTGAAGCGCAACCATCAACTAAAACACGAAGGCTATGCTTGTGTAGGAAGCTGGCAATCCAGGTGCAGAGCTGAGCTGGCAGACCGTATGCCGGCAGCTTGAAGAGAAGACTTCTGTGCGAGACTCTGTCGAAAGCCTTGGCGATACCGAGGCTGACAGCCAACGATTCCCCACTCTTGTCTATAGCTTTACCCCAGTGCAGAGAACGTCAGCCGTCACGATAGTGTCATAGCAAAAAGCTCGCGCAATTTATTAAAAAATGACTTAAGATGTAGAAAAAGGTTGTCACAACGAGTCTCAGAAAAAAAATATGGATAAGAAAATCACATTTTACATGTAAGTACTATTTGGCAACTTATAATTTTAGGTAAATACATTCATCAAAACATAAAAATAATTTGTAAAGAAAGACATTATTACAATAAAAATGTTGTCTGCTGTGGAAAAAATATTTACCATGACTGCTTAATATTTTAAATAATAAAAATCAATTTATATAATTTAATATTTTAACTTTTTTAAATTAGATATAAAACATTAGCTGTTCATATAATAATATATAAAGCAACACAAAATGACAAAATCACAAAATGAGAATTATAATAATAAAAGGTAAATTAAATAAATAATATTGCAATTAAATAAATTAAATGCTAACAAATATATTTCATAATTCAAATTCAAACTATTCCCCATGAAGCGAGGAAAATGTGTATTCACTTTGGCCGTACATGTGCATGTCGTTGAATGTAATTACGTGACACTTATGCACACATTAATTCTAGAACTGAAAATGAAACTATCGTTCTAAGCATTATTATTCTATGCTCTTTTATTATATAATAACTTTTTGCACACATCCATTCCTTTATTTATTTATTTTTTGCATTGAAGACATTTTGAATGCTTCCTGGGATTCTATTGTAAAATTGAATAAATTGCCAAGAGTAACAGAAGCAATTAATTTGTGTTTGTTGACAACAGATAGTTAAAGTGATTGAAATATACTGAGTGAGCCATATCAAAAATAATTAGTCTACTTGCCAATCCGTTAGCATGGAAGAACCCATAGAAACTTCGCTTCAACAGTAAGGCCAAGAAATTCAGCTATTGAATTGGATTTTTCAAGTGTCCATTGATATACCTGTCAGCTTTAACATTTTTCATATTTGTAAATTTAACAATTTTGGTTTTTGTTATTGTATAACCTACTGACACTAAATGAAATTAAAATATGAGATATAGTATTGTCTTGTACCATGCCTTAACTTTACAAATAAGGTATCATCACCAAGCAATACTATTTTATTTATGTTCCCTACAAGAAAAGGCAACTCTTTTATATTTTAAATTCATGTTTTGTAGTGTTACAAATTAACGGTACTGTAAATCGTTATTTCATTAAAATTGATTCAAAAAATGGAGTTCAAGTTGTAATAATTATTCTTCCATGAATACAAATTGAACGCAGATGTACCTCACTGGAGGCACATCACCCTTATCTCCTTACAATTATTACTATAATTAATAATTGTAAGGAAGATTATAAGGGTGATGCACAAAAGGAAAGGAAGAAACAGACCAATGTAAATAGAATTATAAATGTAAGGTAGAGCGACGCGAGCATGAAAATCAATAAAATGTGAAGAAGTAGGTAGTGTGAGAAAAAATCAGACGCCGTCTTTACAATAATGTTAATAATATTATAAGTAATAACAATTTAACTTTCAATATCCAAGGGTTCTAGTAGCTAAACTGATCTTAGTCAATTCAAACAAGCCGTTGTTTTGAAGACTAAATTACCCTGTTTAAAATATGAATATATCGTTGTTATAAGTATAAATAAAATTAAAACAAAAGTGTGATAGTACTTTTCTAATTAAAATAATAATACAGTTTTAACCACGGGTTTTAACTTACGGCTTCATGATGTATTTTATACACAGCGTCCCAATTCACAAAAATTAACAGCGTCTAGCGTCGCGTTTGGCAAGCTGGCGGAAGAAAATGGTTATAATATGGGTGTTGCCACCTTGATTTTTTAAAAAGGGCTTTTTAGCATTCCTGTAAGTGCTAGAAAAATCCAACTATTTAATAAAGTAGTTTGATTACGAATAATGATTTACAGTGCCATGAGATTTTAGTGCTGTATGCCAATTTGAGTTGAAACGGACTGTATGACTTCGTTTCGAGTGCTGGACTTGCTTACGCTTACCATATATTACTAATAATCGTAAACAATTTTATAATGTGTTACATAATGTTTTTTGTACTTGCATTTGGTTCGAGTCTCACCGTTTTAATTGACTGACTAGAACTTAATGTCTAATCAAAACGCTCGGTTTGTAAATAAATATGCCTTAGCATGGTTAATAAGCAAAAAAATACAAAATTGGGCTAGATTGCACTTTTGGGGCTAAAGCGTTAAAAAAAGTGTAATGCCACCAGAAATGGACATGATTCTGCCCGAAAACGGCTAAGGTGGCAACACTAATTTTTTGGCTTATGTTTATAACACGGTGTGTATACAACCGTGGTTTATAAGCATTAAGCAGTACCGCCAACTTTTCGAAAGCAAAAGCAGTAAATCATTGAAAAAAAACAAAAGAAAGCAGTAAATCGGTTAATTCAAAATGATTTCCTATACATATTAAATATACAAATAATTAATCTCTTCATATTCTGTATTTATCAAATATTTGCATAGTATAAGAGATGGCGCTAATTAGAAAATTTAGGAATGAAGCAGAAGACATCAATCCATAGACAGAAAAATGAATAGACCCAAAGACGATTTCCTTCTCACTTACACAAGAAAGAGAACGAAAATTACGTAACAAATGTTTTAGACAGAGATAGAGTTATCAAATCTTTTGTCCCTTATCGTGTAACCAGTTTCTTCGTGTTTCAACGTTGTCAGTTGGTGCGTTCATTGTGTTTATTGTTCAATTTTTGCTTATTTTTATGTTAGAATTCGATTCTATTCCAGTGAAACGACAGAGAAACAATCCTTATATCATATCGAAAATTATACAATGGTGCATTGTCGTATTATTTCATGTTAAACCGATAGCAAGAAAAAAATTTCTGGCGTGTGCTTTCACACTAATTACGACGGTTTTCTCCCTAAATATAGTTTCTCAGTGCTGATTATTTTTGCCATAGCATGACGGAACCATATATGTGGCAACCATTCTTTATTATTAATTTAATAGCCTGAAAAGGATGATATACCAAGAAAGAAAAACCAAAAAGCTGATTTTAAAAAATTAGTTCATATTTTTTAAGGCTAATAAATATCCAGGTGCCTAAAAAACAAAATACTAAATTATCAGATATTATTCGACTTATGTCATCTGAAATGTAATTTGCAGTTAGTACAAATCAAAAGCACACAGTTAAGGTTCTCTATATACAGGATTTTTTCTTATTTAATTAATAATTAAATTAACAATTAGTGTATTTTGGGGGTAAGACATAGTCATCATGACGCTCTCTTATGTCGTCATTCCCATGTCATATACTTCGATGCTGTCAATACATGTAAAATGTTCTAAAAATGTTATTTTTCCAGAAAAGGAAAAAATAATGTTAATACTTTTAAAATTCCTTTACTATTAACATAAAAATACTTGTCGTTTAAGAATATTTTGTGTTCTTATTTATTTCACATAAATTGTGCATTGTAATGTTGCGTATATTTATGATTGTTGTATATAAATAATTGAACTGAAAGATAAATATATATATATATGTAATCAATTACCTTTACTAGAATTATATATTCATTTTTAATTGATTCAGGCATTCAAAAAATAATATAATAAATGCGAGATTTACTTTTTAATATAAAAAGAAAAATATAAAAAGCGAATGTTTTGTTTTAAAACTTTCGGCTGGTAACATCATTCTGTTGGTTGAGTTGAGTGGTGAGTGCTGACCTATCCAAAAATAAAAGCTGTAGTCTATTAGTCATGATGATTGAAGGAGATAAATTTGTTGATTCCTTATAATTATCAGGTCAGTAAAGTGTCATTTTAATCTAAAAAATAGTGAGTGTGCAAATTGTATACATCTATTTAGATATATAACTGTAGCATAAATAGAAAACTAAAGAACAATACAAACCGCCTAAGAGATACTTCAATTGCGTTGTGAATACTACAATACCTACTTGTGTAATAAAATATTTGATACAGGTATGAAAGACTATCTTAATATTGTTTTTAGAGTTTACTTTGTGAAAGACACTGAGGTAAATGTTAAAAGAAAAGTTCAATTTTGTAACTGTACCATTTGTCTAAATATACATTACAGTCCATTCACCTACCAGTGTGTAACACTTTTGAGTACCTACCTTGTGTATCAGTCTTTCTTTTAGCGGAATCCAAAAACTAATTAAATTTTTGGACTTGTTGTTTTTAAATTAAAACAATTGGTAATTTTAAACCTGATAATACATATATTTATAAATGTTACATTTTATGTGATATCAGCATGAACAATGATGTGATATGTGTTTCCTCATGAAAGAATTGTATTATGATTGTGTTTTTTATTTTGAACCAAAAATATTAATTTACAAAAAGAAAATTGATAAGGCAATATTCCAAATTCTATTTTGCATAATCCTCATTACTAGAACATTCAATTTCTCGAGTGTGATGTGACCCTAAAATGTGCAAATTTTTTATTAGTATTTGTAGTAAGTAAATTTATTTAAAAATATGATAGTAGTACTATTTTCACAGTCATGATTGAGTTTTAAGAAACTACATATGTATTTATTTGTTTCGGATATGTTTTGGATTGATGTAGTAGAATAATATTTCTTTTTGAATTATAATAGGTATAATATAATAGTTTGTCTGCCAAAAAAGGATAATTGGAAAATTTTACAAGTTTATTTCTTATAAGTATTGACAACTTTAAATTATATTCAACTATTGTCAATGAATTAATATTTTTTTTTCAATTTAAAATATTGTATGACATCATAATATTCTTTAATTTTATTAGTTCATGTAATAAAACAACTCAACATTATCACTTATTGTAGTTTTATAAACTGCTGCAATTAATTAAAATAAGAATTAGCAATCTTGTGAATTAACATTCACAGTTTAAGTGGATCAATTTAGAAAGATTTTTAATTAGGAAGACTGCCACATTATACTTGCATATAATTATTTTTTCTTGTAAACTTTTATATTTGGTGTAACATAATCTAAAAGAAAAGATTTTAAACATTAAATTGCAACTATCAATGAATTTTGGTAGACTGGGTCTAGCTAGATAGTCAATATATGTAATTAGGTATATGTACTTGCTACCCCCCATTCTGACTTCATACGGGCGCAATAAAGATCTACATTAAATATTTATATCATAATGATTATAACTATTGATTTATGCAGTGTACGCTCCAACTTGGAATGTTTTTCTTTCAACATTTTCAACAATCAAAGTAATGTTTCAAACAATTTACACAAAACCTTAATAAATTGTATATGTACAAGATTTCCTCAAGAATCACTACTTTTGTGTTGACAGACAGATTCAATATTATTGTTTTATATTATGTAGTGATATGTGGTAATGTGACATATAGCTACAAATTACTATGTTAATTTTGGTTGTTATTGTTTAAACTTTAGTAAAAATATTGAATATCGACCCCACATAGTGGGATAAGCGCAGGAAGAAGATTTAATGTACAGTGTAATAAAATAAAACTTGGTATTTGTTAGTTATTTTATTTATTTATAATAGATAAAGGTAGCTTTTACACATAATCTTTACTATTTATTAACACTTGGGGTATTTTTTCTTTAGACAATATTTTTTGTTTTATATTTTAAATTACATATGCCATTAAAAGCCATGATATCTGTCGTAAAACACATCCACTTCGTTGTAAGTATAAATGTAATATATTGTTGATATTTAAATTCAAAATTACTTTATTTTGTTATTAGGTACGAATTTTTCTAATAAAAATTATGTTTATTAATAACTCAACTTTATACTTTGATAGTTCTTATTCACTTTTTGAATCTTTTTGGGTCGATGTTGGTAAAAATCTTAAAACTGAGTTTTGTTATTGTTAGTTCGATAATTACCGTAATAATTTAATGTTTAAGCTTACTTTGTACCAAATTTCATCAACATCAATCAGTGGTGAAAGCGTAACATTATCTATTACATACAGAATTACTTTTGCATTTATAATAATCTTAAGTTAGAAATTTATTTATTTAATTTTTACCAGTCTGCATACTTTCAATTATTCATAGTTCCTCCTTGAATTTTGTTTCAGGCCTTAGAATGAATCGGGTTGGGCGCGTAGAGCCCACTCCGCCGGAGTGCGCGCTCGCAGCCGAAATGTTCGATCATTTTTGCTCGGCGGGTACCATGAAACAAATTTTAGCTCTTCATAGAGAAATATGCAACACACTCAATTTGAAACCAAACAGGCTTCCTGATTTTTATCCAAAATTAAAGGTTAGTAGTTTTAAGAGATTTTTTCTTTTCTACTAATTAAATGATTGCGATATAAACTGCGAACGAATATGCGCTTATCGCAACATTATCAACCGAATCACCGAAATCTTCAGATTCGATTATTATTTTCAGGAAAATAATTTAAATAAATAAAATAGAATAATAACAATGAAGAGAAAAATTAAAATCGACGAATGAAATAAAGTGTTAAAAAATCGATTAATATTATATACTTATTTAAAATTTGATAAAGAATATATGTATAAAGTATTTTACCGATTTTATGAGATACTTTTTCTTTATAATAATATCATGTCACCTGATCGGGTTGAAAATAATTAAAAGCCATATAGAGTAAAGTTTCGAGAAATTGAAACAAAAAAAAACCGATAGCACGTGTGTTCAGCTCAGCGACAGCTTGTGATTATGCTCGTGTTTGGCAAGATGCCACTGAAAAAGGTGCAAATCTTACAGGATATTTTAAAAGCACTAAACAGTTGTTATTGGTTGAGTTAGTATATTTATATAGTTTACACACATATATACATATATATATGTAAATTATAAATATCTGAGCGTGATCTTGACCCATTTCTTATATTACTTACTACCTGGTATTTTCTGGCATAGCGAATATTGATCTCCTTCGTAAATGTAAATGTTTCTTCTCAGCGTATATTTCTACCAATAAAAACAACGGTTGAATAGTGTTCCTAAAATAATTTGGACACGCGTTGTTGCACGACTGCCCAAAAAAGGCGTGTAATGTTTCCAGGGGTCATGTATAGGGGGTATGTATGTATATATGTATGTATATATATATGTATGTATGCAGTATGGGGTATCGTTAGATAACTTACATAACCCCGAGTGACACTGGCTATAAATTAATTAATTATTTTAGGTACTCCATGTATTGCCATTTGATAAATAATTTGCGAAAAAAGCGTAAATTTATTTTATAAAATCTGCTATTCTATACAAACACCGTTCGCAGTCTATTTACGGTCTCGAATGTAAACATAAATGGAGTTATATATTTTCGTCGAACATATAATATGTACCTTGTAACGTAAACCATTCCTTGCGTTGTTTACATTCGGTATGTATGTTAATGTTTATTCATTTTAATAAATCAAGTTATTTATTGTATGCAAAAAGATTTGCCTTGCGATTGTGATAGCCGTTAGTCTTTTCGCTTAGCGCCTTAAAGTGTATAACAATGTTTAACGCGCGAAGAATTATAATATTTATTGTGATGACGTTATAATAAAACATTTGTAGCTTATTGTTTCAGCTTAATAGAAATATTGTTTAGTTTGTTTCTGTATAGGTTTTACTTTAATATGTAATTTGATTTTTAGATGTTTTTTAGAAACAGTATTTTATAAATCATAATTAAAATTGCAACATTATTAATTAGTTAACTAGTAGACCGACATTGTCTTCATACGGTATATTTTAAAATGACGCCATTTATAACCTTACCGTGTTTATAGATATAAAGAAATCGATATAATTAAATACTGTTGTATTTTTCTTTAAAGCATAAATTACGTAAGATACCGAACCGCTATTATTGTCATCAAAATCTATATAAATCTTGCCAGCGCAGATTCTCTTATAATTATTTTATTTGCTGGCGCTTCCTACTGTTATTTGTTTGTTTTTAATTTTATAAGTAGGCGGACGGGCAAATACGCCACATGGATGGTAAGTGGTCGTCACCGCTCATAGGCATTGGTGATGTAAGTAAGATTAACCGTTCCTTCCGTCGCTAATGCTTTACCAATCTGTTATATAGTTAAACTCACCTATAAATTCAACTTACGTTTAGAATGTGACTTGTAAAGTCTAAAAATATAATGACCATGTCTAGTCGAAGCGGCACGCACTCGTCGTGTTATAGATATACATATGGACTAAGATGCAAGTGATTTACAATTTCTACAGACTTGTGAGTTTTCTCACCTCGAATGCGAATCGGAGCGATAGTGCTCTATAATAGCTCAAAAAATAGTTCAAAGATCATAATAAATCAAGATTATAATTTCGTTGTTTTTTTTTTATATAATTATATTTATTTTATATAAATATGTAGCTAGTAATGTTATAAGGCGTTGTGATTTTTTTTCGTTTACTTGATGTAACACACTTACGTAGTGTTAACATAATTGCATACGATCGCATAACTGTGCGAAGCGAAATTACCAGAAATGGTATTGCATTTCTCGTCTTATATTGGTTCCTGTATTACACGCTCACCCATATATATACTAATATAATTCTATAAATTCTTGACATTCTAACCTTCGCCTAACTTAATTTTTTTATCAAATTCTATATGCACTTTATTGTAATATTACATTCCAATTTTTATGATTAAGATCACACTTTTGATCTTATTAATGGGCTGATATGACTATATCAATCAGAACAAGACTTTGTTTTGAGAAGAATCTCAGAAAAATATGTAGAGGAAATTATCATGACCTACCTACCATATTGAAGTACCAAAAAATATGCTATTACAAAATTAATCCAATTTACATAATAACGGCATACAACTATTTACGTACAATTAATTATTTTACTTTAAATAATAACCAAGAATACATTTATAATATACAACATGATAGTCGAAAATTCGTCGTATATATATATATATATATATATATATTTTTTTTTTTTTAATATGTTTCAGGCCAAATTATCTAGTTCGTGGAAGGCACAAGCTCTTTTTAAAAAGTTTGATACGCGTGCTAATCATAAAGTGTACAGCAAAGGTCGCGCTTGCACTGAAACTAAGGTGCTCATAATTGGAGCTGGACCATGTGGCTTGCGTGCCGCCATCGAGTGTCAACTCCTCGGCGCCAAAGTGGTGGGTAACAGTTCAATATTATGAACCATAAGAAGAAAGAAAATGAAATTACAATATAACAAATTACAAATTACCATTCTGACATCGAGACCTCGATTGCGTTAACTTTCAAAATTGCAGAATAATTATGAATACACTCTAAAGAAAGAGTCACGCACCAATTACTGTGCGCCGCTCAAATATAGTAAAAGTTTTCGTTATTTATATTCTAGATATTTATCTGCGTCTTGGTCCACGACACTCTCTAGTGCAGCACTAAAATCATGGAAACGCACAGAAATAGGCAACGTGTTGATAATATTACACTTATACATACTATAAAAAACGTAAAATCTTGTTATATTCGCCCTTATGATGTCACTATGCGTAACACCACGTCGAGTATCATCTCAGTAAATAAAGTACATTATAAGGTCCTCCAGACCGATTTTGGCCACGGCGGCCAATCTCAAGAGAGATTAGCCAACTGCGCAGGAGATATTATAGTGCACAAGTGTGTGCGCAAACACAGGTGCACTCTCTTTTCCTTAGCTCTCATAATCCGATGGGACGGCAATCCGACACGACTGGAAAGAATATTATATCTATATTGTAAAATAGTATTTGAGAAAATAAACTGTAGCGTTTCGTATTTTTAACTTGGTGTTTATTGTAATTAGCAATATAAGATTTATATAATCAATATACTTTTAAAATCATAATAAAATATTTTACATAAAAAAAAATCAACCAAGTTTATGTGAACTAAATTTTCATATCATAAGATGAGCAAGAATAACTGGTGCCAAATATCCTATTTCCCTTTCAGAAAATAGGTAGGAAAATGGTATGGTTTTGAGATATTTCTATATTTTTAGGTTGTGGTCGAAAAACGTGATAGAATGTCTAGAAACAATGTTCTGCATTTGTGGCCCTTTGTCATACACGACCTACGAGCTCTGGGCGCTAAGAAATTTTTCGGAAAGTTTTGCGCCGGATCCATAGATCACATCAGTATCAGGCAGTTACAGTGCATACTTTTAAAGGTATTTATAAAAAAACCATAATTATATATTAGGATGTGAGCCAGGATGGCCCAGTGGTTAGAACGCTTGAACCTTAACCGATGATTGTGGGCTGAAACCCGGGCAAGCAACACCGAATATTCATGTGCTTAATTTGTGTTATAATTCATTTCGTGCTTAATGCTGAAGGAAAACTGCATGTGTCTAACTCAACTTAATTCTGCCACATGTTTATTAATAGAATAAACCTTATCTCAGTAGTGGGACAAAAACCGGCCGTTACTGTACTGTATATTAAGAGAATTATTATTTTCTTGCAACTGACTGACATAGTGATATTAAAAAAAATCAACTCTGTATCTAATGCAAGTGGTCAGAAAAATCAAAACAAATTTAAAATGTATAAAAATCGTTCGGTTTAATTTTTTTTAAATGTCATTCTATTAGTTATATTATGACATTGTTCCCACAACATATGAACAGAATACTAACTCAATATGTTTTCTTGCAGGTTTCGCTGCTATTAGGCGTAGAATTTCATGAAGGAGTCGGTTTTGAGGAACTGTTGGAGCCCACAGTCACAAAGAACTCTGAAAGTAAGAATATAATTATTATTCTTATTTGTCAATTAAATATCAGACGTTCACGATACTTTAATACTAAATTATTTGTGTTATCAACGAGATAAGAATTAAATTATATTTTAATGTTTTAAGCTGCAAAAACAAAGCAGAGCCCAAAAATGTGATAAGATTTTAATAATATGATAATAAGCATTGATGGCGTAATGCTTTAGGATTCTTTCTATTTTCTAATTTTAATTGGCTCCTATAAAAATAAATGAATACTAAAGTATGGTAATTAATTTACCCGAGTACATCTCACTCATATTATTAATTATATTAAGATTACCCGTAAAATGTAAAAATAAAATTTTAAATTAAAAATAACATAATTAAACAATATGAATGTTTCGGAGATATCTACTATATCCATACATTAATTATTACAAACTAACATTAATTATCTACAGTGGTGGTCGTATAATTAGAAACACTACCAACGGTCCTTGACATTATGTAAGATACTTGACCGCAATCGTTTTTATTTTGAAATTAAACAATAAATAGGACAACAATATGTTCAACGATTTATTAGAAAAAACAATATAAATCCCATTACACAAGTGCAGTTTCAATATTACATTACGGACAAACATTTACATCAGTTGTAAGGTATGAAAAATAATGGTCAACTAATTAGAAACAACAACAAAAAAGTATAAAAAACTATATTTTTTTAAGTATTAGTAATTAGTATTGTTATTTATGAAGTAGCTACTATCTACAGTCTACTAATAATAGTTATAATTAATATTTAGTGGCGTATCCCTTATTTTCAATAGCAGCACTGCTACGACGTGGCATTGATTCAATCAATTTCGTACATTTTTCTAGGGGAATTGAATTCCACGCTTCAACAAATGCTTCATATAGTTCGTTTTGACTGGTGTTACGTTTGTTTGAGACTTTCTTTTTAACAATATACCAGAGATTTTCTATCGGGTTTAAATCCGGCCTATTTGCTGGCCAGTCTAAAACGGATATACGCTGTTCGCTAAGGAAACATTTGACGCTATTGGCCATATGTTTAGAGTCATTGTCACGCTGAAAGATCCAGGTTACAGGCAAATGAGCGTCCGAGTAGGGAATCATTGTGTGCTGTAAGATATTTTTGTATTGCCATTGATCCACTGTGCTTGACTATACTTCTTGTGTATTTATAATTAAAATCATTGTTTACAGGGCGTCTAACATAGCGCTTTCCATCGGAATGTACCATATTTATTTTTGTTTCACCTGAAAGTAACACTTTTTTCCATTCTCGTACCGTTCCATTAACATATTTTTTAGCGAATAATAATCGCTTCTCTCGGTGTCGCTTGGTAAGAAGCGATACCTTTCGAGAGATTCTTCCAAACAATTTAGCTTCCACTTATCTTCGGCGTATCAGTCTTGACGAGATGGTTCTCGGGTCATCAGGCGAAAAAACTTCATTTTTAATCTGGTTGGAGCCTTTACTTGGGTCTTTTTTAGCAACACGAACGAATCTTCACATTTTTGTCGAGTTTTGGAAATATGGTATTGGTAATGTAGCTGCAGGGGGCCACCGGAACCAGCTAAATTTTAAAAGTGCTCTATGAGAAAACGTCTGGGAACCTCTAGCCTAGAGGTTAGATATAAGGCCGCAGATTCGGTGGTCCTGGGTTCAATTCCCAGATCGGGCCAATAAATAGTTATTGGGTTTTTCTGTCAGAAAAATTCTCAGTAGCAGCCTGGAGTCTGGAAGTTGGAAGTATGTACACTCCCGTGCCTCGGAAAGCACGTTAAGCCGTTGGTCCTGCGCCTGAACTCTTTCCGGTCGTGTCGGATTGCCGTCCCATCGGATTATGAGAGCTAAGGAAAAGAGATTGCACCTGTGTTTGCGCATATACTTGTGCACTATAATTTCTCCTGCGCAGTTGGCTAATCTCTTGAAATTGGCCGCCGTGGCCGAAATCGGTCTGGAGGACCTTATTATACACCTTAGCTTAACTAAGTCTGAGTAACTGAGTATTTTGCTCAGTAGTGATACATTGGTCTGGTGTTCCTTTAATTTTATTATAATGACGAAGGTCATTATTTAATTATAAATTGAATGTATTTTATAGCCCTGGGTTGGCGTGCGAGAGTTAGTCCTGTAGACCATCCTGTGGCGCAATACGAGTTCGACGTTCTCATCGGTGCAGACGGCAAGCGTAACACACTTCAGGGCTTTAAACGGAAGGAATTCCGCGGAAAACTCGCAATGGCTATCACGGCTAATTTTATCAACCGACACACCGAGCAGGAGGCGTCGGTGAGTAACATCGTTGTTTAAATGAAATAAATTATTATATTGAGATCGTATTTTATTGAATTGAAGAAAATTACTTTAGTATTTTCACTATCAACTCAACAAAGCGTGTAACTATTTTATTTTTGTAATTACTAGGTACCTGAAATAAGCGGAGTTGCTTTCATATTCAATCAGAAATTCTTCAAAGATTTATACGAAGAAACTAGAATAGATCTCGAAAATATTGTATATTACAAGGACGATACCCACTATTTCGTAATGACAGCGAAGAAACACAGTTTGTTAGACAAAGGAGTTCTCTTAAACGTTAGTATATTCAAATGTTTAATGTAATGTTAGTAAGTGACTGTATTTGAATGTTGTTAAATTATTTAGATAAACTCACTATCATCATTAAATAAATAAATTTAAAGTAACCAAATGTTAGACAGAAACAGACATTCAATTAGTTGTGCTATCACAATATATGTTTTATTTATTGTAAGCATAAAATGAATAATGTGTTGAACGAAATGTAAGTAAGAGACACATTTTTTCGTTTAAGGACTTTGCGGAAGTTTCTCGCTTGCTTAGCGTCGAGAATGTGGACCGAGCGGCACTAATGCGGTACGCGCAAGAGGCAGCCCGTTTTTCTACAGATGCACGTTTGCCGTTGCGTGATTTTGCTCTTAATCATTACGGAGAACCAGACGTAGCGCTGTTTGATTTTACTTCAATGTATGCAGCTGAAAATGCTAGCATGGTAATTATAAATTTATATTTCTATATTTTTTTGATTTAGTCTAGAGGGTAAATTATAAAGATATTGATACTGAGATGATCGATTCAAACCTCGAGTCGAACCAATAAAACCACTCGAAAGTTCTAATGGTAATTCATATATGTACATTTTTTTTAATTTCAGGTATACGATCGACATGGTAGGCGATTACTATGCCAGTTGGTTGGGGATAGTTTGCTGGAACCGTTTTGGCCGACGGGATCCGGATGTGCGCGCGGCTTCCTTTCTGCACTTGATTCAGCTTGGGCGGTCCGAGCCTGGGGACAGACTCCAAATCCTCATCCCCTGGAGGTTATTGCAGAACGAGAATCCATATATAGGCTTTTAGGTGAGTCTGAATTAAACATAATCTCCTATTTTTGCAACAAACTTATATGCTTAAGAGATTGGTGTCCAAAAATAATAACCATTAATTAAAATATTTTTACTGTGAGTATCTAGATCAGGTCGCTTTGATTAGTGGTAATTAATTATTCAATGTAATGGTTGTAAATTGAATAAAACTAATTTTATTACCTTTGAATTCATTACAATTAACTTTAATATTGTTAACCCTTCAAGGAATATTTTTGTCTTTGTTTACAAAATGGATCGAAATAGTCTTTTACTTAATTGTCGCCTGTACACGTGCCTCACCTAGACACAATCCGCTCCAATATCGCTTAAAATGTCATATTCTCGTCACCCATCTTTTTCTTGAATTTTGTGATGCTGATATTATATAATTATAAATATAGCTCAGACAACGCCCGAGAATCTTCACCGTGACTTCGGTGCGTACACACTTGATCCCGGCACACGGTATCCGAATCTCAATCGAGCAGCCGTCTCACCGCACCGAGTTACTTCCTTCTACGATTCTGACGAACCGTTGCCACTCGATGCTGTACCAACTGCTAAGAAGAGGCGTCGAGGTACTTCATTTTTTTTTTATTTACGTACCATAACTAATAAAATCTAATTTGTATGGAATTGCGAAATATATTGGCCGATCACGCCGATTCTGTTTATCATTTACGTCGACAAGTTCAATATCGAACGAAGATAGACTAGCGTTTTTAACTTCATTACAATATATTTTATGTAAATAATCAAGAGTATAATATCCATTGTACTTCGATGGTAGTAAGCCAATAGAAATTGTTTACAGCAAATGTATAAAGTATTGACATGTATTTATTTGATTATTTTTGGTATATATTATTATTATTATAATGTTATTTTATTTTTTTATTACTGCACCACCTACCTCATATTCTATGGGTTATTCCTTACACCGTTGGTTGTCTGGAAGAGATCGCTATGTAGCGATAAGGTCGCCAAAATTGTATGCTACTTTTATTTAGGCTGTCTAAGTTTTTGTAAAAAAAAACTGTTGTGGTGTATAATAAAGTATAAATAAATAAATAAAATAAATAAAAAATAAAGTTGTCAATCGGATGAACGATGAACGTGACCGCGTAGAGCACGAACAAAAACAAGTATTCATTTACGTATATTAGGTTATTAAATACATTTTATTGCCTTCTACTGTAATTCTACATTTAACTTTAAATTGCTTACTCAAAGGATTCTAACTATAGTAAAAGCGGGATAGTAGAGTACTTAAAATTATTAACGTTTTGTTTAGAACCGGAAATATCAGAAGAAACACTCATCGCTTGGGTGGGATATACGGAACCGGGACTAAGAGCTGCTACAGGTCCGGCTGCTCTATCCGAACTCCTTAAGCGATACCGACCGGATCTTCTGCCAACGGAATCGTCACCGAAGGCAGTTTACCATATATTGCAGCAAGAATTTGGTAAGCAATATCTTTTGATAAAATATGTGGGTAAAAGTATACAGGCATTCTTATTTTTCTCTTTGTTCATGCATACAATATCATATTCATTTCTATCTAACTATGCACTTAAATCTTGTGGAACATAAGATATATAATAATATTTGCTAAATATTATAATAAAATTGCTATATGGATATTTATAAACAGGAATTACGCCAGTCGCTACTAATGGATCGACTCGTGACATCCCGGAAGCAAAACTGCGCTCGTATCTTCTTCGGGTTTATCTTGCTTTTAAGGGTGAAGTGCCTCATATATACCACAAGACAGACATGTTCGATCAGGTTATTGTTTTTATTACGATAAGTTTTCGAAATTATTACAAACGTTTTTGAAAGCTAAAAAGAAACTTGATTTTATGACATATTCATTTCATTTTTCAGATTAAAAAAAGTCAGCAGTCAGAGAAGAATATTCGAAACACAACAGATCATTCAGTTTCTGTTTATTCAAGTAAATATTATATTATCCTTTAATTTGTCTGAATATATGCCTAATTAACATATATTAAAAATAAAATGTTAGAATCAAAGTAAATAGGTTTTAATTAATGATTTTAATTGCTTAAAAATTAAAATTTCTGTTAATTGACGCATAGGTTGTCAATAATTTTAGCAAATAACATATATTTCTGTTTAACTATAGACGCTGCGGATACTGACAAATCGCACTCGAGCTACAGAAAAAAGCGACGCTCCGTTCGCACACAACAAGTAAGTAACGATCCCGCAGAGTATATAAGAAAAAAAATCGGAAAATTAGATCTAAACGATATTACACAACTAGCGCGTCTTATTGAAGGCCATGACACTATTCCAAATGATGAACAGCGAGCTGATAAGCAAAAGGAGTTACAGGAACAAATAATCACTTTGCTAGATCCTGACGATTCGCCTGACCCGAAAATGATACGAGATTCTTTGGCACAACTATTGCAAGGAACTACCAAATCTAAAGTGAAATCAAAAAGTATTAAAGATCAGTCGAAATTAGCACATTATTTCCAAGAAGACAATAAAAACATTGAAAAGAAAATACCATCTCGTAAATTAAAAGGTTTGGACGCTGACACAATCAAAATTCCTGATTTCTCGGACATATTTCAAGACGAATCTGCCGATACAGATGCTACTTTAATAGCTCCAGTTGAAAAATCAAAAAGAAAACAAAAATCGAGATCTCCCACATCTATTAATCACAAGAACAAAGAATTTGTTCGGGCTCCTTCAACAGAAGTACAGTTATCGCAAACAAGAAGATTATCCGAAGTAATAGATACACAGAGACAAAGGAGCTCTCAGAGTCCAGAAATATCTTTACCGTATGGTCGTTCGAATTCTATAGGTTCTCCAGAAATGGCATTTAATACGAGGCGCATAGCACAGATGTTTGAAGGTAAGAAACGACAGACTCATAGTCCAGAATCTATTACAGTTCGATCAAGAATAACGGACAATCCAGAAATGGCATTGAAGTGGCAACGTATGGCTGATATAATTGAGGGAAAGTGCCGTGACACTCCTAGTCCAGATCGTTCGAAGCGATCTGACTCCATTGGTAATCCTGAATTAGCTTTACGTAGACAACGTGTCGCTGATTTAATTCAAGGTGGAAATAAGTCGCGTCAGAGTCAAGAGAACTTGCAAAGAAGGAACTCAGGTGAAATTGCATTTAGGATGCAAAGAGTTTCAGAAATGATGAAGAAGAAAAACGCCGAGACGAAGAGGCCAAAAAGCTATGGAAAAAGAAAAGCAGCTCGTGAGATTATGAAACAGCGTTTTGAAAAAAGTTTACAAATGCTAGCAGCTGAACCGAGGCTTGATTTTACTCCTTCCGCGGATTTAGAAAACGACTATGGACTGCAGCAGTACCGGGCCAGTGCGCCACAGTTTGACGAGCGAGTTAAGAAATTGGAGAAGAAATTGCAACATTATGTGAGATATGTGTGGTTGTGTGCTGCATGGTTGAACTAACGCTCTCGCTGGGGGGATTACATGCCATTATGAACAATATTTGAATTATTAGTAATTTTTTCAATTAGTATATTTAGATCTTGTTTAATAGTGGCGTAAACTTTGAGTTCAAAATAGACTCCGAAATTATGTCTGCGAGTTTATACTCAGAAAACTCATGTGAATATGTAACGTTTTCTTTTTTGGGACAAAGTATTTTCTTTTTTATAAAGGCTTTTAGTGTGTGCATGTTCACGTTATTCACCATGAAAATGTATATTGACAACTTTTTTGTTTATATTGCAATCAGTTCTTATTTGATTGCGGCTATTAATATTTATTAATATACACTGATAACAGAGTGACGATTTCCAGTTTTTACACCTATAACTAACAACCTAAATACTTTATCCAGTGAAATGCACATTCGACTTAATATTGAGGATTATGACACTATTTTTATACATGAATACTTATTGCTATTGTGACCTCATAAAACATAAAATAGGTGCATATTCAGAATTTGTTGTTTTCATATTTTATGACCTTTATGTTTAAAATAATGTATGTGTCTTATGTAGGAAGAAGGGCGCATCGTCGGAGGAGGAGCGCGATCTGCAGGCGGTGGTGCTCGTGTCGCCCGCTTGGCTGCAGAATTGTCGAATACCACGGCCTCGTCGGTAACACCACGCTCCTCGAAACCCAAAGATCTTATGAGATCTGTAGGAAAAATAGAACGAGATGACTGGAACGTTAAAGAAATCGAACGAAAAATTATGGAGAATAGGCTAGGCCGGCCCGAGCCTAAAACTGCGGAAAAGGTCCCCAAATGGGATAGGGAACAAGTAAGTGAAAATAACATTTGTTAAAAAATTCTCATATTTTTATTTTACGCGGGCTCAGGGGTTCGTAACCAAAGAGTACGTTATCTCCTGAGTCTGTTCGAGTGCGTTTTTGCGCATCTTGAACGTCTCAGTAGCAGATAGAAATGTTAGGGGGCAGAGCGAGTGAAACAAGAGGTCGTTTGTTTTCTGTCACAACATAATTCATTATTACATGACCCAGAACCACTTTTATTTCTGCCAGTAACCGGACCAGATTTTCTTTCGCGTGTAAACATAGTGCTCGCAAGACCTATACAGGTCGAACTCCTCGACGTGTGGCTGCTGCGGAACCCAAATTTCTCCTCGAGCACGGGCAGGTTAGGCGCTTAGTCTTTGCAGCAGACGCTAGAACAGCTTGGCGATGTATGGTTATCGGTGGTCTTTACTAGGCTTGGAGAGATGGGCCTCAATAACTGACAGCAATTAAAATCGACCCACTAATTGGATATAATGCACAAAAACTTGTACATATACAGGGTTATTTGTAACGAATCAACAACCTCGCAGGACTAAATAGCTAACACCATAAGCAACAACTTTTGTTCTACGTTTTTTGATCATTTTTTATATTTTAATATCATGCAAAAATAAATATTAATTTAATTTCCTGCTTAAACGCTTATAAATCTACGCGTATCGCAAATATTACGTAAACAAGCCCTGCGAAGCGCAGAGTAGGGAGAGCGCGCGCGAGCGCCTTTGAACTGACCCAAGCCGCTTAGGACGCCCGCCGGCGCAGCCAGTCGTCCGTCGGTTTTTATGTTGCGCGCACGTTGCTTGTGCCACGATCTCTGTGCCGGCGCGGTATCGATCGATTGATTTATTGTGCGGATTGTGGATGTTATTTTATTACCATGGCGTATCGATATACCAATATCGAATACACAGAAATGGTGAGAATGCTTGCTAGGTGTGATGACAATGTGTCGAAAGCCTGCCGCCAATATGCAACAAGGTTTCCAAATATACCTACACCCAGCCGTCAGACGATGTTAGCTGCGACTACAGGATTATAGACAGTTCCATCACAGGATTTGGGATACTGGTCGTCCCCCGAGACACACAGTAGGTGATCAAGAAGCGATCCTGGAGTTCTTTGAGGCGAATCCCGCAGCGGGCACAATTGACGTGGCGCGGCGGTTCAATGTGTCACAATACTTCGCGTGGAGTGTCATTCACAATGAAGGCAAATATCCATTCCACCTTCATCGTGTTCAGGAACTCACTCACTTAGCGTAAATTTTCGGTATCGATAAGCGCACGTCACAACCGTCAAGGACAACACTCGACGTCAGACAAATGCGACGAAGTGGGCGAAGGCGGGGCGAGCTGTCCCCCGCGCGTCGCCTCTGGCCCCGATGGACATGAACTCGCGCGCATACTATAGGTATGTACATGTTAGTATTATTATTATTAGCAGGGCAAGCGCGCGCGAGCGCCGCGTCGTCCTTTTGGTTTATGAATGAAACATAGACATAAAAATATCACGAACCATAAAAATATGTCCGAACTCGTCGAAATATGTAGAACAAAAGTTGTTGCTTAAGATTTTAGCTATCTAGTCGTTACAAATAACCCTATATATATACATACATATATATATATATATATATACATACATATATATATATATACATACATATATATCTTATATGTTTCTTGAACACATATGTGTTTCTTGACAAAATTTATTAATTTATTAAACAAATAATTTTTGATTTATAATAGTCTCCGCAAGCACACCTAAAATAGCTTCTTAAATAGTTTCTAGGTCGTCAACGTCGACTCAAAGAAGGCGAAAATAGTGAAGAAAAATGGGGAGAAATTGATGAAACTCTTCATAAACTAGACCAGAAACTTAGAGACTCCGGACGGCCGGTTCATGGAACTAAGAAGGTGACGTTGAATGAAATATTTTAATACAAATTAATTTTATTAAAATTAATTAATATGAGTATAATTTAGTTTGCATTTTCATCATTATATTTCAGGTAGCCAAGTTAGCCACTAAATTTGTTAAGAAGGAAGAACCAGAAACTGGGAAGGCGTCATCTAAAGAAGAGGTATTTTTAAATTAATGAGTTTTTTTTTTTTATGATTTTAAATAATGTGTATGATGTGCGCACTTGTCAAACTTGGATTGTTGATATTGTGAAGGACTACATAAAATGGGCTGCCAGTATGTTGACTCTGTGTTGTCCATTTACAGCGCTTCAAAAATGTTAAAATAGATCTGTAGATAAATATATAACATAAAGCAGGTTTATATTTTTTTATAAAAACGGAGTAAATCATTGAGGCATAATCCAGGTCTCTTATATTCCAAAAGCATACCATTGAAAATGCTAATGTAAAACAAAACTATTTCACCAAGTGTCAAGTCAAAATGCGGCCAATCAAGGATTTTTAAGTAGAAAACAACACCAAATAGATAAATATAAAGTAAAAACATTAATTTATAAAAAAACTGATTATTATTATAATAACATTTAGCAGCAAAATATTATACAGACTAGAAACTAAGTTTAATATGGCTGAGGTACTAACTTCCTTGCAAGTAATGGGCTTATATCTCTTCATGCCTAAATCTATCGGCGGTGTTAGTTACTATCATTAGTTGACTTATTTGGCGGTTTCAATATCTCAGATCAATAATAAAGTGCGTAATCAAGTGAATAGGTAATACATTAACATTATTTGTTAGCTAAAGAAACCTTGGCGTGGTCCATCGTCGGCTGGCATGCAATGTGCTGCGTGTGGTACGCGCGTATTCGCAGCGGAGGGCGTAGTCGCGGATGGTCTGCATCTGCACCGGGCCTGCTTCCGATGCGCAGTGTGCAAGACTGTGCTTAGGCCGGGGTGGGTTAATTTTAATGAATAGTTGTAGTAGTTGAGGTGGAGAAGCATTGCTTGATACTTTACTAATTGTGTTTATTTTGGTAAATGTATTAAACTTGGAACTATTTACTCTGTATCTGGTAAAGCTTTTAATATAGATAAGTTTTGTTTTTATAAACCTTAATAATTACGGTGACGTAATACATTTATTTTTAATTTATAGATACTATTGAATATAATATAAGCTTCAATATTATTTATAGTAACTACACAATGGAGCGGTACGGCAGTAGATTGGTATGCCTTCGCCACTCAGGAGTGAGTGTGCCTGACGCAATAGTCTCGAGGGTATTGTCGGCACCGTCACCCGCTCGTGGCGACGCACCTACGCCCACGCCGGAGCGCATCAGTCTCGAACTCTCCGACGGTGGCGCGAGAGAGATCGACGAGGACGAGTGGACCGACAGGAACTTTCTCGCCTCTGAAACATCTGGAGCCGGAGGACTCAGGTTCGTCCAAAATAATAATAATACTATTTAAACATTTTTAATATATATATATATATTTATGATATAGGTAGGCGGATGGGCAAATGGGCCAGCTGATGGTAAGTGGTCATCTCTACCCATAGACATTGGCGAATTATTAACCATTACTTACATCGCCGATAAACCATCAACCTTGGGAATTAAGATGTTATGTCCCTTGACCCTACAGTTACACCGGCAAACTCACCCTTCAAACAAAATAGTACTAAGCATCGCTGCTTGGGGGTAGAATATCTGATGAGTCGGTGGAACAGACAGGCTTGCACATAGCTCTACCATCTTGTATAAACATATAGTTATTTTGTTACAATGCAGTTACAAGATATCTTGGAATTAGGGAAGGGTAAGCTATAGTCGACCGGGTTAATATATGCTATGTTGACACTAATCATTGAATGGATTGGTGTAAAACTAAAGATTAAATGAAAAGTATAAACATAATTGTAGAACAATACAAACACTACACATAAAAATAAATGAAACAACATATCAGCTTTCAAAACGTTATTCTTCTTCTCATATTAAAACATCATCAAGGAATTATGCTGGTGCAACAACATTATTTTAATATCGAGCCCAACCAAGATGCCAGATTATTGTCTTCACATATGCGCGACATCACGCTTGCACAACATTTTATATCATATTTCCAATTAGTTTGTCTGGCTAGTATATTTTATTACTGTTGTATTGAGACTTCATTCTACCTCAAATAAATACTTTCATGTGATGACAGTGTGCCTGATACCATGGTTTTATTGCATTTGACTGCCTCGTTGATCTAGTGGCTAGATATAAGGCCGCAGACCCGGTGGTCCTGGGTTAAATTCCCAGGTCGGGCCAATAAATAGTTATTGGGTTTTTCTGTCAGAAAAATCTCAGTGGCAGCCCGGAGTCTGGAAGTTGGAAGTGTGTACACTCCCGTGCCTCGGAAAGCACGTAAAGCCGTTGGTCCTGCGCCTGAACTCTTTCCGGTCGTGTCGGATTTCCGTCCCATCGGATTATGAGAGCTAAGGAAAAGAGAGTGCACTTGTGTTTGCGCACACACTTGTGCACTATAATATCTCCTGCGCAGTTGGCTAATCTCTCATGAGATTGGCCGCCGTGGCCGAAATCGGTCTGGAGGACGTTATTTATTGCATAGTTCTACAACAAATGATCCATTCCGTCTCATATATTTCTTGTTTAATTTGGTATATCCCCAAAGCAAATAATACAAAGCTAGACATAGTCATTTACGGAAAAACCTGTCCATTGCAAGACAACTGTAAGTGTATACCTAAAAATTGTATATAACAGACCTCTCGTGGAGCTATCCGCGCTGTAATTTCATCTCTCTCACATGGCCCTCATGTGGAATAATGTGTGTTCTTCTCTGAGAGAGAGAATGTCTACAACAAATACAAATATGTTGTGATTGTCCAGAGTAAGATGCTGATACAACCACCAGTCTGCAGGCACGTATCCAGCATCTGTAATTATTATTATGAAATAGTTAGTGTTACTAAAAAATGTTGTTAAGGTCATTTAATGTAAGCAAAGTAGGTATAAATCAATTGAAAATAATAGTATTTGTCTTCGGGCAATTACATTGGATATTGCGTCTCTCTGAGACCTCACTTGATAAATAATGGAACCTCCCTTGCTAAAGGCAAAAGGCACCACAGATACAGTTGTTCCAAAGGTTTAATGACGGATTGTATTGCAATATCCTAAATTACTTCAGTACTGTTATGAGAGCTCTCAAGAAGGTGAGTAACAGAATTAAAACATGCATGTAGTGCAGCGTCAACAGCAATCTGAAAAAGAGATGTTTTATTTAAATATACTTTAAAAAAAGTTATACTCAATTAAAAAAATCTATTTTCAAGTTATATGTAAAAAGTGTTATAGGTTAAACTCGCAAGTGTTTGAAACTGTTCAACTGAAAAAATATCTTGCCATGTTTTCCTCAATAATAAACAAAAGCTCTGGACCCAAATCTACTGCAATATAGTGGGTTTCATCGCTGCATATACCTCTGTTACACTTCATACAAGCCATTTTGTAACAAGCCAAAAATCCTGTAACAGACAGATACTAAATGTTAATGGGTAATTCATTACCTTCATTGACCTGAATGGGCCGATAAATCCAAATCGCCGATTATGAATTCGACTGCCGTTAAACAAAGCCAAAGTCAATCCAAAAATGAGCAGATATCAAAACCCAATCCGCAAAGCAAAAGTTATTGAAAGACTGACTGATACTGACATTGATTGACTATCATTTTGATCATTAATTTTTCGTTCAGAATCACACTTCAGAAAAGTAGAATAAATATTTTTTTAACGATTGACGACGTGAAAACGTCACACTTGCTCTTAATTAGTCGAAAAAGATGTATAAGAGAATAATAATAATTTTTAATATTACAAGAACGCGTACCTTTCATATTTAAGGTCTACGTGATATGATGTTTTGGTGTAACATTATTTAAGAACGACAGCAGACCTTGAAAATTATGAGACCCTATGTTGCATAAAATATGGCAATAATTGAAAAACTATTACTCTTTGTACACAAATCAGGCTTAAATTTACGAAAGAATAATTTTCCAATTCGTGGTATTTTTTCCACCATTTCGATGAATTTACACCTAATGGACGAAAATGAAACATTTCTTTTACCAGTGATGAGGAAGAATCAAGTTCAGATGAGTACACTGACGCCGGTGATAGTGATAACGATGCAGAAGATTCACCGCAGCCTGTTGTTGCGGAGCCACGACCGCTGCATTCTAATCTCTACTTCTCAGACGATTCTTTTGGATATGATGATTACTCGGATGATGGTAAGAAACTATATATCTACATACATACAGCTACATAAATTGTAAAGATAGTTTTTTTTTGCACTATATAAGATTCGTCAGTAAATAATATATCAAATTTATCTAAATTTATTTCTATTGACTTTACCTTCCTTCTTTTACATTGGTTTTCATCGCAGTTGTTTTAACATTCGGCTCGTCCAAAGGCGTTGTGGTACTGTACTCAACTTTGCCGCACAAGCCTTTATTTCTCTTCCTAGTCAATTCTTCTTTCAGACAAACCAAGAGGCTGTATTGTTCTCCACAGCCATTGCGTTCGTTATTTTTTCTGCGTTAGTATTATTGGCACGAAGTTCTTTTACGCGGCTTACAGCAGAGTGAAATGATAGGACGTGTCGCATAACGGAATAGCATTATGCTTCTGCTACAAAATGTGATGCGTTTTGGCGTTCGAATTCATTACTGCGCGAGCGCTTCTGGAGGTGAGACTTATGCCGAATTTTTGAGTGCCAAACTACGCCAAACGATAGAACGTGAACTGTATAGTGCGTATATCTTTTTTTTAAATGGTTTAATAATTAAATTTAAGAAAACTCAATCAAAAGATTTCATTTTATATAAATACTTACCTAACGTTCTTAAAAATACAAAAACAAAAATATAAAGGTAATACAAAACCATATAAGGACCAATAACGCTGCGGCTTACGAGCCGCACGCAAGTCCCAGGTTCGAACCTTGGGCTATTATAACAATTCCCTTCATAAACTTTGTTTAATTGGAGGGGTAAATTACTAAAATAATATATGAATATTATAAAATGAGGATTGCTATTATTTCTTAATCTTTGATTAGATAGTGGCATAAAGAAGGTTTAGGCGTTTTTTGGTTCGATAAAAATACAGTAATATAATCAAATAAAATCTACATTTTGCAAATATTGCAAACCCCCGAATGCACAATATTTATTTTAATCTTATTATTTCACTTGCCTTAAAGACAATAAAACGGCGCCGTGTACTGAACTAAATCATATACCAATTGAAAATATAATTTTAAGAGTAGATTTAAGAGCTAGATACATATTTATTGCGATTTGCTAATAGTTGTGCTATATTATGAACTACAAATAGTTCTGGAATATATCTTTATTTTAAATACAACGCTATTCCACTCAACTTCTCACAAAATTAGAGTTGATTTGATTTACAAATCAACTTTAATTTTACTTCCAAAGTTCCGTTCCGTTCTTTGGCGATTTTTATATCGACATTTTTTTTCGCGAATCCGTAACATATAATAGATTATTCAAGATAAGTATTGTGTTAACTACGTAAAAGTTGTTTGCCATGACAATGACAAACAATGTCAAACATTAGGAGTAATGACAATTAAACGACTTTAACGTCATATTTGTGTTATAGTCAATTCCAACTACGAGAGGAGTCTTGTGACTGGAATTGACTGTCTGTAATTAAAATATATATTTAAGTTAATATATCCCGTGTGAATATCAATTAATACTCCGATCCGATTTCAAGAAGTTCAAACCGGATTGTTACTATCGAGTTATCATTGCCTGAATAAAGGATGACAAATAAAATTAATTCGATTGGCGGAAAACAAACACCAAAGATAACATCATATGCTTTCCCGCGGTTTGCTTCTGTATTCTTTGTACATTTTTAACTATTGCAATAGGTTAGCGATAAAAAAAGGTATTTTTGTAATTTGTCATAGAAATTTGTGAAACAATGGTGGAAGAAGAATGCTGGATACATTGGACAGGGAGATTGGACAATTTGGATCGACAAGAAATCAATTATCTGTATTTAAAGTGTTGTCCAAATTAATTAGTACTATTTAATTAATGTCTATCCTAAAAGATGACTTTTTCAAAAAAAGCAAAGACATAATATATTGTAATTTATTATGCATAGGTGCTTATGTTTGTAATTGTTTTAGTTAGTTTTTTACTAAAATTAAAATACCGTTAATTTCAGGCGCGGAATCGTCTGGCAACGAATCATGCTCGCGAATGCGCGCAGCTCGCGAAGCTCGTCGGCGTGAGGTGCCAGCAGAAGCGCGGCCGCCTACTGATAGCAGCGAGGTACCGCGCTGCATCGTCGCCTAGCTGTGCAGCAGTCGCGCGACCACCGCGATCGCCTGGCCAACGCGCCAGCGCCGGTCGCGCGACTGTGGGGAGGTGCGCCGCGAACCACCTCTCGCACCGCCCCGTTTAAGCTCCTTTCTCATAATACAACTAGCATCAGTTTTACACTTGCATGCATCGACATACCATTACCATTACAACAATAAGGCTTCGTTTACTTTGCGCCGCAGTCGCTTCTCTGTCGGACTGACAAGTTTATATCATATCAATAAAAACCGCGTACAGAGCGCGTGTGGTAACGTACCACAATATTGGTTACATTTTACGAAATAAACTCATTTAAATATTTCCTATAAATTTATCTTCGTTATGTATAACTTTTAAACTTGTATTTATTTAAAGGTTAAACAAGATGTACCAAATGTAATTTTGTATGTTTGTTCTTTTTGTTCTCGTCTGATTAGATTAATATTTTGTTTTCTTCATATTTCTTAAATCAGAAGTCGTTATAATTTGTAGTCATAGAATAATAATGCTCTGAAGGTAATAAAAGTCCAAATATTATTTAAAATTAATATTTTAACTTTTTTAAATTAGATATAAAACATATCATAATATATTTTTTTAATTTTATTTATGATTATACATAAAATAAAAGCAACACAAAAAATGAGATAATTATAATAATAACAGCTAAAATTAAATAGATAATATTGCAATTAAAAAATTTAATGCAAATAAATATATCTCATAATTCAAATTCAAACAGTATCAATTTTCTTGCTTTATGGGAGAAATGTATTTTCACTGGAAAATAATTCGGCCGTATGTGTGCGTGTTGGTGAATGTAATTACGTGACACATACGCACACATTAATTCTAAAGTTGCTTTAATTTTGGGCGGAACTATAAATAAAACTATCGTTCTATGCGTTATTATTCTATGTTTGTAGTACTATTTAAGTAGGTAGTGCGATATAAATAACACGTGAACGCACAGCGGCGCCGGTGGCGGCTGCTTGGCTTCGTGTTCAAGGTCGGTACCGGTATCTTATTTCAACATGCACTCGATTTGCTATCTTTGAAATTAAATACACCATTGTAATGCGTTGTAATTGTCATAAAATAATGCCGAATAAGATTTTATTAACATATAAAGAAGGCAATATGCGATTACTTATTGGCACACTCACACTCACAGAGACATTTAATGTTTACTAAGAGCACCTTAACTGTTAAGTATAGATTTAACAAATATTTTGACAAGTAAAATCTATACTAATAGTGGTCCTTACATTTTAGATTTTGTAATAAAATTTTATATATCAAATACTCACTCAACTCTACGATAAACCGTTAAATGCCTCTATGTGTGGCAGTTAGTTGTAGTTTATGAATTCACAATACATTAAGTCAAACGACGCATGAGCAATCAATACATAACCCAGTTAACATGAGGCGGCAGCGAGAGGTAAGAGTGTAATCGCCCACACTAACTTCCGTCTTACATAATAATTTTGTTGCTATTTTAGTGTTCTTAAACGCATTTTTACGTCGACACTATAATTATAAACTGTCATTATGATTGTATAATTAGTAATTTTTCCTTTAGATAACATTGGTAATAAAGATAAAATTTGTATTTATTGCCGATCAATATATTTGTTTAAATTAATAAATTAAAAATAAACTATACAATCTATTCAATTGAGCAATTATATCACTTAAAGCAATGTATTCATGTATATATTTAAAATATCATAAAAGTAATATTCATATTTTGTTGTTGTGTGTGTATTGTACTAACATAACATAAGTAAACTTAAGAATTATTTCTTCATAAATTTAATTTATAAAATAATGTTTAAAATTCCCTTTATACATATATTATTTAATTAATTACAGACGGTAAGTTAGTGTGGAAAATCGTAAGAGCGCACCTTTCTATTCTATGCACTACTTATCTTATCAATATTCTCCAATAAAATCGTTACTTGTGTTTTTGTCTTAAAAATAAGAATTTACTTAAATTTATTTTTAAAACCTATTAGCTCAAAACAACTATCAATTAATAATATAAAAGTTTTTAAGCCAAAATATATTTTTAATTTAGTGTTAAATTAAGATTCATAAAAGTAATGCTGATACAGGTGGAGTCCGAAGAGGAAAGTGAAAGCAGTGATGAAGAAGTGTCATCTGCGACTGAAGTATCAACGGACAGCGAGTTCGCTCGTGAGGAATGTGCGCCGATGTGTGCGACGTCTCCACCTGCCATCTTGGTGACGGAGGCGACGCCTCCTGCACCCGTCGCGCAAACGAACCCACCAGAGTATCCACTTAGTAGGACTCGTTCAGCTGGTGGCCTGGCCACTAAACGAGCACTTGAGTTAAAAAGAAAATATCTTCTAGGCGAACCTTCCCCTCCCACTGTGAGAAAATCAGACTCCACCTCACAATTAGATACTAAATTGGAAGCTTTTCGATCTAATATAACTGAATTTCAAAAGTTACTACATCCTGCACCAGTTCAACCACAGAAACCTATTGTTACGTTTCAATTAAATACAGAAGAGAAAAAAGTACAGCCTATGCCTGACATCATTAAAAACTTATGCACCGATGCCCCTGTAGACTTATTAACTAAAGGCGATTCACCGCTATGTAACAATGATTGGAGAGAACCTATTAAGGAGGTTAAAAAGGAGCCAGATATTGAATCAGACTCCCTCTCTGAAGACGATTCATCGCATACCGAAACCATACCTAATCAATCCGTTCCCAGAGTTGAGGTCCATGACGAAGGTGGAGAACTAATACAATTAGATAGTTTAATGATTATTAATAGTACTGTTGATGATAACGACGAGAAAGCTTCCGGCATAGCTTCGGTAACGGGACCGACTATTGTTGCAGTAGACTCAGAATCTTCAGAATCTTGCAGGGATGCGACAACACTAGCATTAACTGAAACAGAACTATCGGACTGGGCTGCCGAAAGTGCTGTTTTAGATGAGTGTGGCTTTGATGATAAGGAAGACAGAAAAAGGAGTAAAAATCCTAGAAGTCTCAGTGGACCTAAGTTAGTGCATGAAACCAAAAATATATCTGCTATACAGTCGCACGTCTGTGGAAGGACCAGTCCCACAGAACCGATAGTATTCTCGAACGCTCAAGAACATTTTGAGTTTGCTGATGAAGGAGATCAGGACCCATCTATTGAGACACCTGTAACTCCTCGGAACGAAGGCTATATGGAGTTAATTGATGACGAATACGATTCTTATTTTCCTACTAATGACCGGTCTATGAATTTTATAGAAAGAAGCTTCTCCGAAACAACAATTAAACCAAACGACACAAACAATGAATTAAAAGAAAAAGAAATCCAAAATGACTTTTCAGAAGTAATAAAATATATCGATGATCAAGATTCTAAAACTGATAGTGTTTCTAAGGAGGAAATATTAATAGCGAATGTTGAACCGCAAACTAATGATTCTTTCGAAAAATCAAATAGTAGTAGTGATAGAAAGGATGAATCCTTATTTCGCGTAACAGAAGAAATTACAGATAATCACGATACAAGTAAAAGTGACGATTTAATAATAACAGGTAGCTTTTCTGATATTTCACCACCCTTGGAAGACGACGATAATGAAAGTAAACTTGATAGCAATAAAATCGATATTGGAATATCATTTGAAGACGTTTCACCTCCTCTAGCTACTGTCGATAAATCGAAATCTCAAAGTAGCATCGCCTTTACATCGAATAAGCCAATTACATTTGCTAGTCCTTGTAGTATTAGAATATATGCACCGGCAATCTGTAGATCCGCTAGTGAAACTTTTAGCAGAACAAATGTACTGGGCACAAATTCACCAACACGGACTATCGATTGGTCCCGTCACGTAAGTTCAGACTCAATGTCTACGACGAGTCCGACGCCTACACGAGACACCATCGATAAAGTGCAAGAGATTAAAAAAGAAAGAGAGGAACAGACTGAAGTGGTTAGGCGACTTGTGTTGGAGAGATTGGGTAACGGTCAGCGAGCAAATAGAAAGTCAACGCGTAAGACTAAGGCTTCACCGTTGAGCAGCGTGCCGCCACCGGTGCCGCCACCACCGATTTTGACCGCGCCCCCCTCACCACCCGCACCCATCTCGCCTCCTATTGTTCCCGTGCTGCCGCCGCCGCCGCCTCGACCTGCACCCCCGCTAATGACTTTACCTGTCACATCCTCGTTTTCTGACCCCGACTTAGCACACGAAAGGAGGAGAAAAGGTATCATAAGGAGCATTTCCAATTACTTGAACAGGCGGCTGGGACCTCGCCAAAAGGTAATTATAAAATATAATGATTAAGTCTTGTTTATGACGAATCATTTTGTAACCAATACATATGCATAAATGATTATCATTGAAGAGGAGCGTTGCACTAATAATAATTAAAAAAAAAAACATTTCATTGAAGCACGCATTCCATCTTTACATACAATGTGTTTGTCATACTTTGTTAAGCAACAGATTTGATATTAAAGTAGGACTTTTCAAGCGATTTATGACACGAATATTTGAGGTTGTGAATATTGTAAATAATGGTGGTTGTGTAAAGTCTAGTTGGGGCGGGTGTCCACTTTTTGGCGTAACATATTGTAAGCACTAAATGTATCAACACTTGTTAAAAAATGGAAATACGGACACCCAGAGTAGACTAACCCTAGTTAAATTTTCAGTGTGTCTCGGAGCCGGACCTGACGACGCACGTAAGCAAAGCATATCAAATACAGTATCGTGAACTCGTGAGTCGCATGCTGTGTCCATCTCTCTCGCACACATCATCCGCTAACTGTACGTTGTCTTGTCTCGCTCAGTCACACCGTTACGTGTTGCTTGTGTTAGAACCTTATCATTTTCATTTCGACATTGGATCATGGATCGACTACATTTCGTATTGCCGATAATGTCCGTCAGTCTGTTCAAAAGTTGTAATCTTCTTGTTGGAATCATCAAAATGTCTCTTAAGTTAGGATTTGTTATATTAGGACTTAAGACATTTCAATTGAGATTTTTATGGACTTTAGACACCGAGTCTTGCAACGTTTGGTTCAACCAATTTGTCGCATTGGCTTATATAATATATATCTTGATCCAATGTTATAGTCGTTGTTTTTCGTTGTCTCTGCTTTTTATCGTTTAGAATGTTCGAACGATAATCTTATTATTTTAATTAGCTTTCTTTCTTATTTTATTCAGCATCTTACATGTGAAACAATATCTGCGTATGACTTTTAATAAAATTTGCATGTGTGATTGGCTTTTTTATGCATTAAATTCTGCCGCTTTCTGTCTATCAGTAACTTTGTAATCCTTAATATTATTGTAAGTCTATGGTAAGTGTAATGTTTAAGTTAAATATATGGTTTATAATAATGTTATCCAATTTAATCGTAAAGAAATAGTTTATTCAACAGGTATGTAAATTATCTTGCATGCTCCTTAAAAACGGGTTACATTTCAGATTCTTTGTTTTTTAAATAGCAGCAAATCAGATAGAGATTTCAAGTGTTATTCATGACAAATTTTAGTAGTCAATTGGTTAATGAACTTATGTACTTTCTATTTTTGATAAAATTATTATTATTATTTAACAAAACTACTACTGAAATCCATCAAATTTAAAAGTAGACGATTTGCATTTAGATTAGTAAATATTACATACCATATGTATGGGCAAATATATTTTTATAGTTCTGCAGTCTTAAGTATTAACCAACAAATATAACTCTGCCTGTGTGACGTAGGGAGGTTTTAGGAACCCTATGTAAAGGACGTAGAAGACATTTGTATAACTTGTATACAAAATTTTATGAAGATCGGTTGAATAGTTAGAATAGAAATTGTCGTGTAGACACGTGTCGTAGTGACAATGTCGTAGTTTGTATAGATCAGTAAAATTATAATATTTACTCTAGGATTCACAACGACATCGTATTCGCGAGGCTCATAAGTCAACAGGAGCTCTTCAAGAAGCGCCTCCCGTGCCGCCTCCTCCAATCAGCTACACGCCACCCGACGCCTCACATTCTCCACAACCACGTCTGCCAAGTTAGTATAATATTTATTTATTTATAACATATGTAAACATAAAGTAACATGCTTGTATCATAAAATATATTTCATATACATAATTCATTTATCCACATATATCATTTAGTCTATGATCGCATCCATTAATATTATTGTTTTTCTATTGTTTGCCTATGGCATGCGTCGCTGTCATATTTCAAAATGTTTCATTCACAATCCTATATCAAGCTTTTATCAATATGCATGTTAATTCTCATAATTAGATGATTCGATATCGATGAAAATTAGTTTATTACATATACGGAAACAAATACTTAACAGATAAAAATTTACAATTATTTGATTGTTTGAAAGCATAAGTTGATAGGTACCATCGCGCAGGTCAGATGTCTGTACCACTTATTTTTGTAATTTAAAGAACGACGAAAAAATGTATCCGAGTTAACGTTATGTTTACGTTAAATGTGTATGAATCTGAGTTTGAGAGCGATATCATAAACCATATGCTTATAACATAATCCTCATCAACGCTGCTATAACGTTAACAAATCATACCGCGTCAACAAAAAGGAGCGGCTCGCGGGGGAAGTGTGTGTGTGGATGGGTGCAGGGGCGGCGGGGGGGATGAGGACGAGCGTGACGCGATGCAGCTATGGTTCGAAGCTCGCTGGGCGCGGCTGGTGGCGCAGAGACGTGCGCGCGAGGAGCCTCGCGACGACCCTGCCGCACGCAGTGTGGCCCGCCTCCAGCGGCGACTCGCGCGACCCTTGTCCGGTAATACGAGAACGATACAAATACATGAAGGACACTTATTACCCTTAGTTAACACAAAATAGGCGAGTGGTTTCGACAGATTATAATAGAACCAATACATATTTATCTGAGGGTTTATTAAAAGAGAACTAAGGAGAATAGTGGGTTATGCTCATCCAATAATACTACCGGCACTAGCGCTTCATCAACTCTTAAGTCGACAGGTAACCAATCCACCACCAAAAACATTTCCAGCATCAGGCAGGCGGCCGGCCGGAAATGTCTGACAAATATTATTTCTTGAACTGTGTATAGTTGAACTGAGTCCCAAATAAAAGAGGTAAAACCAAGAGAATGATGACAATACAAAATTCGACTACCACTAGTCTCAGATCATTTGTCTGGTCTTGGCAGATTTATATGCACAACTTTAACACGACCATCGACTGTTGTGGTCGACACTACCATAACCATATTGTACGCTGTATTCTCATACATACATACATACGTACATATATATAAGTTCATAGCATGAAAGTAACGTTCGCTCTCGTTTTCGCTTTGTTTTTAAGTATATTTATATAATTTATATAAATAAACTTAGAAGTATTCGTCTTCTTTTTCTAAAAAGTTTTCTTTATAACCCAAGCGGAACAGCAAGCGGCGACAGTTGCTGAACTAGTGCAAGTGTCGGCCCAGCGTCAGGCGCATCAGGCATTAATGGCGGCAGATAGGTAACTAATTAATGTATTTTATTTAGTAAAACGTATTCCTTATTGATTATAATGACATTAAAATACAGTACATTCAGAGAATTGATAGAGTAGTCATTCTAAAGTTTTACTATATTTTTTTGAAGTATGTTTTACACCATTAATTAAGATAAACAGCGGCGTTGTCTCCCTTGTAGCACGATCTTGCCAGCTCATTATTGTTGTATGTTAATAATTTCTCATCGCATGCTAAAATCACTTGATATTTTGTTCACTTGGTCGTGCACTTCAATCTTTTCAATCAGTCATGATGGCGAATTTATTTGTTTGTATATTTTTATAATAGCTACTGCGTTCTCAACTATTACTTACACTCTTATATTATATATTAAAAAAAAATTACTCAAATAACATAAATTACATGGCAAAGTTCTTACCTATCGGGTAGCTAGGACAAGAGGTCATGACCTCAGTTGTCCATGAAATTTACGTCATTTACAATTGAAAATGACAATTAATATTTTTTATGGATAATTTTTTTTCTTAGAATTTTAAAAATGATTACATAAATAGAACCGCCTAACGATGCCCGATAACCAGTTCACGGGTCGGACAGCGTTGTTGTTACGTGTATATCATCGATATTTATAAATTATAAATTCGTATATCGAGTCGCACCGCCTCAAACCGTGTTTTAAGATGTAGATTTTAATTAATTATATTACTGTATTTTTGTCACAACACAAAGCGTCTCAACCTCCTTTATATCGATCTCTTTAATTTGAACGCCCAACGTATCGCATTTTGTAACATTTGGTAGGCACAGTATGAACGCAATTTCGTTATATGACATGTCCTTGGGCCGCTGACATTTGCCACTCTACTGTAAGCCGCGTAAAAGAACTTCGTTCCAATAATTTTTAATTACCGAGTATGGTAAGTTAAATCGTATATCACAACATATTGTCATATAAAAATCATGGTGTAATTATTTTTTGTTACAGAAGACGAACCGGTGCTAGCAGCGGGGTTGGTGATTAAATTTACTTTATCTTATTTTATATGACAACAATATTTATTATTATTTCTAATACGCTTCGTAATCAATGTATTAGTATAAGGTTGAAAGTTGTATTCTATCACATCACATATTGTCGGTATTATATTAAGTATAGCAATTATTTTATATTATCACAGAAGCATATTACAAGTAACACAATTTATACAAATTATTTGATAGGTGAAACATTTTAAACTCCTAAGTTCAAATGATAATGAAAAGGGAAAATAATAAATTGTGAATATTATTAGATAAACATGAAACTACCGAATAAAATAGTTACAGGATTAAAAAAAAGATTTGTTGTTATTATGGAATTAGTGTATTAATTCTCAAACAGCTGGATTATTAGAGGTAAAAGAAAACTAATATTGGTCATAGGTATGTGGTCTCAGTCAAACTAAATATATGCAAATTTGCCTTAAAGCTGACTTCAGCGTGAAATTCTAATAAACGTGTCTTCACGAAACCGCTCTCACATTAGATGTTAGAACATGTATAGATCATATTTTTGTACGGGACAATTTTGCTAATTTATTTCCACCAATTTTATAAGATGTCAGATTAATAATCGCAGTGTATAATGCGTGAGAAGGTGAAAAATATTGTTTTCTTTTCTAGAAATAGTGTAAAAATGTTTTATACGAAGGCTGTGAAGGAAAATGAATGTTAATACCAGTTCCTAGATGTTACGGAACGATAACACGAAATAAAAAAAAATTTCTCAATTTGTATTTCACTATTACCGTTTCGCCAAGCGGTCATTTATGATTTCATATTTTAAATATAGAACGATATCGCTTTCGTACACATTTTTACAATATTTATTCTAAGAAATAATTTATTAATTGAACGCTAAAGTTAGTTAGCTATACATATAAATTAGCCAGCTCTCTAGCAGATAAAGAATATGTTATATCATGTAATTATTTAACTTAGGACTTTAAATACATATTCATATGAACTTATATACAACCAAAATTTAGTACTAAATTTACTCTTGCTGTTACATGCATTGCAGATCACGACGCACACTTAATTACACCGGTCGCGTATCTATAATCATTGCTATAGCCCCTAAACTTGCTAAATAAATATAAGGCTAATTTAAAAAAGTGCGCTCTCAGAGTTTATGTATGAATAAATAACGGCTATAATTTTTATATTTACTGTCTTCGTGTATAAGCTCTATTTGTATTTGAAAAAGTTTATACGTATTTAGAGGATCGACTCCTCGATTTAGCTTTAGGGGACATTTTGATCATATGAAATGACATGTAAGTCAAAAAATGCAAAATCGTCCCGCTGTTAGTTGTGAACGGTGTGCTAGATATGCCAAATGATTATATAAAATTATATTTAATAGCTAATATAGTTCTATTAAATAAATCAAGCACATATTTTATAGTACATTTTTTTCATCATATCAAGGAAGGAACCAAGAGCATTCCGAAGAGACGATTGCTTCAGTGAATACGTCAAATTGAACATTGCAATGGGCACAGCGTGCACTACGTCTTTTAATCAAAAACGATTGTCTGTCATTGAGTCATAACTGAATCGGTCAATCAATTCAATTACACTGAAACTCGTAAATCTTTTAACAACTCCTAATAGATACCGAACTGTTAGTGTTTTTTGCGACAGAGATAACGCTCTACTATGCCGAAATTAGTCGATTGTCTTTTTTCAAAGGTCGATTTGCAATATTTATTGACGGGCGCTGTACGAAGGTGAACTGGTGAACGTATCAAAACTGTGAAATGTTATTGGACGAAGCGGAAATGATTCCGCTCGACACTGTGCCACGTTATGTTAGCTGACCGTTCAAATCCTATTTACGTTATTATATATATATATATATTATGCAAATGCTCTTGGTGAGTGATGGTTTTAATCAATACACAAATGTCTATCAGGACAAATTGTTCGAGCTCTGTTCCGTTTTAGACAGAAAATAATAATAATTACTCTTCTAAAAGATGTTGTAATTGTATTAGGTAGTGTTTTTCTTTGATTACAAAAACAAAATTGATACGCTTTATTATTTCATGAAAATCAATTTGAATTTCTTGTCACTCGTAATCGATAGAAGAATGTAACAATCGGTATATTATATTGAGATGAATAAAATATTACAAGTAATATTCGATATCATTTTAATTAATACATTTTTATCAAATTTAATCAAAAACAATAAAATGAAATATTAGCCAATACGGAATTGCGATTGTAATTATATATCTATGAGAAAATGTAAATAAACCGATCAACAATTATTTTTTTAAGAATTTTATTGAAAATGATTTTTTGTTACATTTAGATACCTTATAGAATTATTAAGTAGCGTAATGACTGGCACCTAACACACACGCGTTGCTTGCAATAATGCTTCCTGTGCTACGTGTATCAAAATGTTTAAGATATAATGTAATTAATATAGATGACGGTATTTTTATATAGAGCCAAACGACAGAAGGAACAAAATATGTTTATCGTGAAAAATTATACATCTATTAGTCATATTGAAAAGTTGAAAGTATTACACGAACAGTATACAATATTATATTCAGGTAGTAAAGATGCTTACAAAGTAATTTAAAATTTTAACTCATTTTAATACTTGAGTCCCATTACAATTAACTTTACTAAGCATAAAAAACTCGATGATCCGCTTTCCAATCGGTCACTTTCCTTGTTAAATATAATTTGTATATTTAACAGTATTTAACATTACAAAAAACATTTAACAGTATAAAAAATTTCAATGGACTAACTCGCAGCTATTTCTTTTATTACGTTGATTATTATTTGTACTGGTTATTACTTCCACTAATAATATTTCTCATGGACTATTTGGTATATATTTATTATATCAATTTTCTTTTCGATACTGTAAGTCCTAAACAACAAGTAGTCTGAAACGTTCGCTATAGGTCTAACATATACCTACATTCATGCTCTGTTGTATTTTATGTCACAATATGAATTCTGTAGATCCAATTTGCTTAAAAACCAGGCCGTCCCGAAGAAGAGATTCAATTAATTTTAACTTTTTTTTTTTAAATTAATTAGTGTATGAAAGTTTGACATCAACATGTTAATATTTAGGTATAGTAGCAATATTTTATAAAGAACAATCATTTTGTTTATAACCGAATTCTCAAATAATGTCACCCAAATGTGAGACAGTGATTATACACATACCCAAGTTAATACCAATAAATCCCCTTTTTTATTTAGTTAAACAATAATATTTTATATGCAAACTGTTGATATTCAGGTTATAGTTTTTTATTATTAGATCGAGTTTTTTTTTTTACTTCAATTTGGTAAGTTTTAATAGAATTTTTGTAGTATTTTGTTTTAATTTTTAATAAACAATTTATTTTTAATGTTTTGATTTTTCGTTATTTTGTCGTCCCTTTTTCCGCATATATTGCATTTTTAAATAGAAGACGCAATTGCTTTCCATCGTAAATTGTGAGCTGAGTGAGTGATAGGAAGAGTTTCATCAGCATTTTAGGAAATATTAAAAAAATATAATATACCTTAAGTTTATTATAATAAAGTATATATTGTGTAATTTTCAGTTTTGCTAAGTTTTTAAATCATAGACTTGAATAACTTGTCCGCAATTATGTTTTAAATAAGGTAGATCATAACTTTTTTGTGCTACTATTTTCCTAAACTATGATTTATTTAAAAACTTATTTTTATTCCTTTAAGATTGTTTTCATTTAACAATTTAAAAAATAATACTATTTGTGCTGATGTAGGATCACAAGTGTTGCATATTTAAATTAACTATACGCTTTATATTGTCGTCCTTAACGTAACTGTCACTGTGGTTGTCATTAAAGCTTAGTTTAAAATTAAGATAAGGCAAATGCATGGTTCCACACAAAGCAATGTACCTCCTTATTTGTATGCATAGACAACTTAAAAACTAATAAAAAATACTATATCAGATGTAGTTTCATTACAAAGCATATAAACTACAATATATTTATCACAAAACTTTATTTATATTTCCACAAATAAAATATTAGCCACATTCTCTTCGACATTAATACTATATCTTTCACATTAAATATTTAATGCATATTTTTAAACATAACTTAATTATATGGTTTATAATATTATTTAAATTTTGTTACAACTATTTACATACATAGAACTATTTTTAATTTTGAATATAAGTTAGACATGATCGTAGTTCCTTATAGGTACGTAGGTTTGCCTGTTTAATGGCACATAATTATATTAACTCGCTTTTATTCTTTTAATCGAAAGCATAAATTGTACTCGCTAAAAAATGAAAATGTCTCAAGCAGGTATATTCATTGATTATTTTGTACCTCTCAGAAATTAAAATTAATTTTGCATTCCTATACATACAATACAAACAATATCCTACAAGTTGACGGTAAATTTACATTAATCAAAGTGTTTTCGCTATCTACAAGAAAACTGCTTTATACGCAATTGTAGTTTATTTTGCTATAATATTAAGTAATGTTTGATATAACCCACAATTGTAAATTACGTTACTTGATTTATTTAATCTTTACCTTAATTAAAAACATTTATTATTCTATACCTATAAAATATTACGCCCGTTTTCTTAGTTAAAAACAACCGTAATTACGTGTTAACGTACGTAAACAGAATATGCAAAATGAAAAAGCCAAAATATGATATTAGTTTCTTAAACAAGAAAGTTAGAGCGTTGTTCAATGATTAACTTCAATCTAGTCTTAAAATAAATATTTACATTGCATACTCATCACCGTTTAATGCCTATGCGGTTAACTTACAGGTAAAACAGTATAACATTATATAACATTGTACATAAGAAAAGATCAAGGTAATCATACTTAAAGCAAGAAAGATTTCTAATCAGATAAAAAAAAATACTAACACCACGAGTCAGATTAAATTGCATGACGAGTTTCATGGTTGTTAAAAAATATAACATACAGACTTGTGGTCCAGAAAAATAAATTATAATCATTTGTGAAGATATACCGTGCGGTGTACAATTTTTGAGCAAATTAATACGATATTTAGTACATTTTTTGTACGCTAAAATAATAACAGACAGTATCGGTAATTAGGTCTATAAGATTTTTACCCTTAAATGAAAATATACATCAGAATTTGAATATATTCAAATAAATTATTTAAATAGTTAGAATAAATATATACGAAGAAGAATATAAAGTACTGATGTACCATGAATAACAATATTTGGGTTATCTAGATCTACTCGTTACAATCCAGGCGGTCTTATTATTTTTGATTTTGAATAAAAATAAAAGAAATGTATGATTTTTCGAATTAATGAACTGGAACGTAATTTATTGCTGACGGCGCTATTCAGATATCAGCACGAGTAACTAATGTAATATCTTAATATCTAGGTTTGTGGTTGTGGTGGGGACGGTGCGACGGTTGCCAATCGGGATGTCTTGGTTCACGGTGGTGATGATGATGGTGATGTCTCCTTTTGTCCCTATTGTGTGGTGCTGGATAGACGTCAGAAACGACCAATTCGGAGCCGTCTTTCGGAGCTTCTCTCTCCTGTCTTCTATGACCATGTTTGGCTCCAGTGGCCTCGTGGAGTTCTTCCCAAGCCTGCCTATAGTATCTGTTGAGACCGCTTCGAGATTCCGAAGACGATGAATCCAGTGAGGCTACTGTATTGCAGTCGGGGGATACATGATGTCTGTATCGTTTACCGTCGTTATGTTTCCTGCTGACATTTCAAATATTTAAATTTATACTTTATATTTCAGTGCATTATTAAAGATGCGTTAAAAACGGAAATCCGTTTGAATTTAATCATCAAATAGGAAGTAGCCTTATTTCACACTAAAATTGAGTAAGTAAAAAACACTTCCGTATTTCCGTTATTTTTATAATTGGGAAAAATGAATATAAATTCGTAACATAGCAAGAAAATAATTAGGCAATTCTTTTAGTAACAAACTTCAACAATAAACGAATAGGTACGTGACTTTTTTGGTTCTATATCATTATTTTGTGATAAATTTTTTCAAGAATGATTGTTGGGAAATTTCGAAGGACATAATTCGAGTTGATGTTGTGGTGCTTTGCTTGTCGGTTGTGAGAGTAAGCAGTAGTGGTGCGCAACGATTATATTAATTAAGAATTAAGGTCATCTCAATTCTATATTTTCTTATTTAAAAGGTATTTCACTTGAAAAGCGTGTTTATCTTTGTGGTCGAGTGCAAAACTGGCAGGTTTAGTTACAGGGCTTCGGAATCAGTGCTTCAAGAAACAGCCAGTTCAATTTTGTAGCAAAGTCGTGGCTATCAAATCAATAATGTTTTTGCTTCTGGTGCATTGTGCTTCGTGCGATCCGGAACGACATGGTGGCTGCTGACCATTTGAATGTTAAAGTAAACTCTACTTTTAGATGACCTATGAATTTCTTTCTTTAAACATACCTAATCAAAAGTGTACCTACAACTTTGCAAATAAAGAATTTGAATTTGAATAACTTTTGAAGATGTTATAATTGAAAATATTTTGTAATATTATTCCAAATTAAGTTTTAATAATTTCAATATTGAAAAGCGATAATTTAGAACTTTAGAAGAATTATAGTTGGAAATAAGTTTGGATAAAATCGAATCAAATAAAAGCGAACTCCCTCGTACGATAAAAGAATGATGGGAGGTTCTATATGAAGTATAATTTGTTATCAGCCACCATGTCGACCGCGTGCGGTACCTTAAAATATAAACGCACTGGCTATAAAGGGTTGGAGAAATGGCCCGCGCGGTGTGTGTGCCGATGAGCGCGGGCAAATTCGCGTCTCCCGACCTGCTGGTCCGGGAACGGGAGAGCCAGCAACGTGTACCACCGAGATGGCAGTTCGCGAACCGGCGCCTTTTCTCGCTTGTGATCTCCGCTAATGGTCATTGTTCAATATTTACTATTTTTTCTATTCGTGTTACACTTACAACCGATTATATTATTGACGTGATTGAGAAATTAGCTAGCTAGCTAACAATGTTTATAATTGGTGAAATATATACCTAGGTATGTGCGTTAAACAAAATACAACCACAACAAGATCTTTCGAGATCCATTTTCGCGATGTACAATTGAGAATCTATCAGTTAGTTAAATTGAGTAGATTTAATATAATTATTAATTTATTTTTTTTTGGATTTCGCGAATTTAGGGCATTTATATTTTAAGGTACTTTCATACCTTGAGACTGGCTGTAATATAACATGCCTGAAAATTAACATTTATATTATCACATCTGGATTTTGCCGGTACACACTGAAAGCAAAGTACATTTGATAATCGAATCTTCTCTCACCTTCTAACTAAGATAACGATTGTTGTAATAATAGCGATAAGGAACACCAATGCTCCAAAAGCTGCTAAGGCTACGACTGCGCCTATATTAAGTCGGGCCCCAAGTGTCTCTCTTCGGTCACCGTCTACTGGAAGCGGCACGTTCACTCGCGGTGTCTGTTCGGCTCTGATGTTGTTGCCATTACCAAAGATCTACAAAAAAAACCATTCAAAATCACAAATACAATATGCAAATTAACATTGTTCTAGCTATTTTTCTTATTTTTATGATTCAAAGTTATATTCGTAATAAGTTCGTTATTATTTTTCAATTGAATAACACTGTTTTTGTACCTGGTTTTCTCTCGGATGACTGGCTACAATTATATGCGGAACATGACTCGTAGGCGAGTCTTGAGAATCGGAAACTGTAACTTTTCTTGGTGGAGATTTTTCATGTGCTTTCGTTGTCGGACGTTCGGTTGTCGTAATCCTAGGACGAATTCTTCGCGTAGACTCCGGCGTTACGAAAGGATTTGGAGAAGATAGCGGACGATGTGTTCTAGGTCTCGTAGGTAACACTAAACGAGGAGTTGTTGGTGCGGGAGCGGTTGTAGGTGCTAGTGTAGTCGGTATTGGATTAGGCGGTGGTGCCGTGCTAGTGGAAGTTGTTGTTGTCGTGGTGGTAGATATGCGCTCTTCAGCTAGGTAATAAAAAAAATCAACATTTAATAAATCAAATTCAAATTTTACTAACATGATGGGGCCTTTTGGAAATGAAAATTTAAACTACATTTAAAATTTTCCAAATATATAAGGGTTTTAACGCGTACTATTTGTTAACCAATGAGATTATAAACTTTCATTAAACCAACAATTAATTCGCCCGTAATTTGTATTTCAATATAAAATTGATATGTTATTTATTTTGATAATGATTAGTTCAACGTTATTTTGTAATAAATAAATAGAAATAAAGTTATCATATTTTTACCCAATTTTTTTAGACACAAAAATGGTTATTGTGAGCTATCTAATACTTTGGCAGAGGTTGCTCACGAGTCACCAAGACTGGCATTTTCTTGCTGACTTCTTCGGCATATTAAGCAAATTTTCAATAAGTATGCAAAATATAGCCTATGTTCAAACTGAAGATTTCGAAAATACTTTATCACATATTCTACCGTCAAACAACAATATTTAGTATTGTTGTGTCCAGTTTGTAAGGCGAATGAGCCAGTGTAACTACAGGCACAAGGGATAATTTAATTCCCAAGGTTGGTGGCGCATTGGCGATGGAAAGGCGTGGACCCATGTCTATCTTGGTTAAAATACTAACAAAATAACTTACGGTTACAATGTGGTGTAGGTTTGTCCCAAGAGCCAGTAGCAAGGCAATTCATTCTACGTGCCCCTTGTAACTTATATCCCTTAAAACAAGTGTACTCTGCAATGGCGCCAAATACTGAGGCATTGTTTGAAACTGAAACTTGGCCATTTTGGATCTGCAGCGGCTCTTCGCATTGTACGACTGCAAATATTATTTTTTATTATTAATATATAAATCAGTTTCACTTAGGTTATCGAGCTTTCCTTAATTATTATGAACATTTACAGTTCATTTATTTGAAACACAATCATTCAAAGGTGCAAGATTTTTAGAACTTATTATTATTTGAATCTTAATCATACCTACAAGCCTATAACAGAAAAGTATTTTTGCAACAACACTTTTTTATTGAAAATGTTTAAGGATACTATTTATTGGCATAATAAAAAGTTTAATGTGGTGGATTCAATTTATCAATACTACAATCTCAGGACAGAGATTTAAGATTTGTTAAGATTAATCTTTGACGTTAATAATTATATATTTTCGATGAAAATATGATGATGTATATAAGTGAAGCTCACCATCACAGTGCGGTGGTGGACCGTTCCATCTTTCGTCAATGTCACATACGAGACGAGACCGGCCTACCATCTCATATCCAGACTCGCATGCGTACTGTACATGTGATAGGTATGAAACAGAACCGTTAATCAGCTCGTAGGCACCATGAGCTATATCAGCAGGAAACCCGCACTCTATTCCTGAAAAATTAAAAAAAATCATGATTATCGTTCCATTTAATTTTGTTTTTTAATACATTTTGCTGGTACGTTAAGGTATATTTTCTCTTACTTTTGCAAACGGGTGGAAACTCATCATAGAAACCGGTGTCTAAGCATGTTCTCACAGTTGGACCGACGAGCAGATGACCTTCGTCGCAGGCGTATTCCACTGTGGCTCCAACCTCAAAACTCTCCGTAGTCATCGTTGAATTTGGAGGTTGTTCCGGTCTACCACATGCTTTGGGCTCTGCAAGCAAGTTTTCAATGATTGTATGCTTCTTATAATAAAACGCATATATTAAAACAATACACATGTATTTTGAAAACGTTCATACACATACTACACTTAGAAGAAAGTTACTTTGTGTCGTGTCGAGTTTATATGTTGTGAATGCAAAGTTAAGTTAATTATGTTTACCATTACCTACAACTGCAACTACTAAGTTTACTTGAATCCAAAACAGAATAAATCATATTCCAGAATCCAATATATTACTATTTTGTGTAATTTTACATACATAGTACTTAAACACAAATTCGCAGTGCAGTCAATATAATACAATAGCCAAAATAAGACAAATCGCATCGCATTAAATTCACTTCGCAAATATGTAAAATGAACTTACGGTGTTGGCAAATATAGTTCAGTCTCGATTGGCAATCCGTGTCAGCCCATAGCCAGCCTTTGCTGCCGTCGAACCTAGCGCAACTTTCGCTGCCACCCGGAGCGTTCCAGAAGGAAACCGTCACATCATTACCATTCACCCACTTCCAATTGTTTGAGTCCTGCGGGTCGCGGACCGCTCCCATCCAGTACTGACTGCTGCTATCGCTCCTACCAACCATATATTCATGTAAGTATAGATTTTAAGATTGATCATATTATTAATAATCTTTATTATTAATCTTTACACTGTACATAAAGATCATTTATAGTATGAATGTTTAAGTTATTTCACAATATTTAAAGCCAAAAAAAAATCATTATAAATGTATTTATAAATTGATAAGCAAAACAATTCAACAAATAGCACAGCTAAATCAAATTTCACAATGGCCAAATAGTAAAAGTAACAATTAACCAATACAAATTAAATTTTGTTGATTGAAGATCTTCATGAGTAAGATGTAGAGCCGCCTTCCTCTTGACATAAAATCAACTAAATATGTATGTATATGACGGAATAGATCGCATCAAATTCGAGAGATAGGTAAAGTATACGAAAATCCCGTTGTAAAGTTTCCAATCACGCTAACGGCCTAAGACGTAACAGTCAAGTAAAAGACGGGACCAGAAATTGACTCAAATCACCTCGCTCTGCTTCGCGTAGCGGATTTGTAATGGATCATTCAACTAATAGGAACATGTGCGCTGATTTTTTTCTTGATAACTGTATCGCAATGAATATCTCTAATGAAATGTTAAAGGAACGTAAATGACTTCATATACCTGATATATTTTGTAAATAAAGTTCGTCTTCGTTGATTATTTTTTTTAAATATTTTTTACAAATCATAAAATAAGTAGACATAGTTTTAAAATTCGAATTTGGTTTAACATAATATTTCTAATAAAATTTAAGATACTTAATTCACATCGTGGCTGTATGTATGTGATGTGTAAAAAAATATGTATTTCCAAGTTAGTATCACGACGAACGATAGGTCACGACTCACGACCACGGTCGTATACACAGGTCTTGCAACTGAGTCCAATTTCAGTAGTGAGAGATGAGGTACGAATGTGTTACAACTGCTAATTCGCAATACCATCCGCTTGAGGTACAACGTTGCTGCTATCGAATGTTATCATCATTGTTATATCGTTTCGTTGAGTTTTGCGGATTATTTGTTAATTTAGTTTTGTTATTTAACTGTTTTGTTTGGATTTGAAAAAGTGTTCGGGATAGTTATTACGCGAATTGTCATACCTCTGGCGGCCGTAAATTGAACTTAACAGCGTCATTATGTCAATGTACCCCATATTGAAGTTGCAAGACCTGTGTATACGACCGTGGTCACGACTCAATTATTAATCTACAATACAGTCGGACATGTCATGTGTCACGCTAAATTACGCATGAACATGAAATTTTGTTGCTATTTTTATACATCACTGTTAAAACACGAATGTGCACAAACACGATCTTGTTTCATTTCTTGGTTAGCTATCAATCATCATCACACGATTACGCAAAGCTTGGGACAATTTTCGCAGTTAAGTCTTCCTTATGAAAATCACATCAAATTCGCATCAACGTAAGCAATAAGTCATCAAATTTCGTTTTGAAATCTCAAATAGTAATTGAGCTTATTAAAAACAGCAGGTTTCGCATAGCCATAATTATTATTATTATTACAATGAAGTAACTTACCGATGTCTTCTCCAAAGTTCCCAGCTGATAAAACCCTGTAGTGCTGGATTACTTTCGTCAACTAATGTTCCACCTCGTGATCGACAGAATGCGAGGGAATCTCTAAAATTAGCTGGTTGTCTATCGTAGAAAATATAGCATTTGCCATTGTAAGTAGCTGTACTTCCAGGTGGCTGGTCGCGGAATTGTGGGCATCTTTCTATCGGCAGTGCTTGATCCGTGTAAACAAATGCCTCGCAAATAGACAACTGACTAGGGGTAGAGGATTCTAAGTGAACGCTGACAAAAGCACCCGGCATAGGGGGATTGCACGGTAGAAACAGAGGTTGGCCTTCTTCCAAGAATCCCGTGAAACGGTTGCAGACTGGATTCGTTCCAAGATCTGGTCGATTGTTACCAACTCTTACTACTATTACAGCTGGTTTATTTACTCCTGTAAAAAAAAAAAATTCTACTTAAAAGGAAACGTTATTTTGAACTTAGAAAAAAATATTAACAAGTTTATTTCAATTTTACTTTAATCAAAATAAAATATGGTAACCTGGTGTTCACAATGTATATACTCATACAACAACATTAATCTAACTATAGAACTATCTTCAAAAATTTAATAGCATCAGCGTCGCGGGGTTTGTCCGCTGAATTGACAAACATGTATTTGTGTTTTCAGCACGACTGGTTTATATCTAATCTCTACTACAGGCTTCTGACAACCGATTATATCAAATTTTTGTAGTATTTTTGTTGTGACTGGTAGAAAATTAGATATCCTAATATATTTCCTACGCAATATTACTCCATTTTAAAATAAACAACATTTTAATATTATCCATATGTTTGCTTTGTAATTTGAGCTTGTAATTGTATATTTTTTTAATTCTTGTCATGCGAAGATTTAAAGACTATATAATATACGTAAGTTGCTAAGTATTAAAAAATCCGCTAGAATAAAAAAATTGTTTTCATCTTATAATAATATATTATTATTCGTATTGTCTAACATTACTGTATGAAACGACAACTTTACGGAATGTGTATGACATTCCGTAAATGGTAGTACATTCAGTACGTCCTGTATTTGTTTGGTTGTCAAAACTTTCACTGAAATGCAATTATTTGCAGTTGCTGGGGCTTGTCCGCAAAACAGTTCATAATTCAATAGTATTAAAATAATAACAATTGTGGAGACCTCAATGCTTAGATTAAATTATTGTGGAAAGCTGTTAAGTCGTACCGCATTTCCATTTGAGAGTTGCTTGATTATAACCAGTTACGTAGTTTAAACTTAGTCGTTCTTACTTCTTAGCGTATGTAGATTAAACAAATAGCGGCACAGCATTTTTGTGTGCGGTATGTGACGATTATACTAACCGAGGTAGTATTCGAGTACTATAATCGTTTTAGAAATTTTGTTATTCATATTATTGCGTATACTATCACATCATATGGAAAATGGTCAATGCGTGGAGATTTAATTACCAAGTTAACGCTTCTGAGTGAATTTGAGCTTCGGTGCACATGTGGGTCGAGCCAGTTGTAGCGATCTCGGCGAGCACGCAGAGAACAGCGCGCTTATTGAAACGAGACGCTTTACGCTTATAAGCTGTTGTTGATATAAACGACTTATTTAACCTCACTTCCATTCCGCTTTGAACAGTTAAAATATAATAACTATTCTTATAAAAATATATCTTGTGTGGTTACAATAACTGTACACTGGACATTTTCATAAATTTAATTAATAAAGAAAACTAGTATCATAAGCTGTGCCACTATGTACGAAACATAAGCTAATTGGACTATCGTGCTTGACGACACTGCAGAATTAAAATATTACTTACCACAGCAAGGCTTTCCAAAGTCCAGCCTCACGAGTTGCACCATATATGGCTCGAGAAGATTGACGTACCACCATGGAACCCTCTCGGATTTTGTGAGAGTGCATGTTTCGGCGTTAAATGCAGCAGACGTACTCCCATCCAGTGCTCTCTGGGGCACTCCACCCTCATCAGTAGATATTTGCATTGGAGCCTTACCGGCTGCAACGTTGAGAACTGTAATATTTTTAATAATTATGAAATTGACAAAGATAAATGATAAAATGTTGAAAGTATATTTATATAACTATAGATATTAGCAAAAATTTAACGGGTAGGTAAAATGTCGTCTTAAAATAAACGGTTAAATCTGAATGATTTATTCTTTACTTGCCACAAGTAGGCATCTGTTTTATTGTTAATATTTAATTAAATACATTCAGTACTTTAAATGTTGAGACCCAGCGTACAATTTACATACAGACTAGGATTGGAAGATATGACGTGGCGAGTAAGATTTAAGATAATGAATTCATTTAATACAAACTATTATCGGTCACGCAGTTATGTAATATGTATTTTTATGTGTTGTATTAAATTTTATATAATTACATACGCGGTGATCGTATCCCCTACTACCTACCTAAAATACTTGACTGATAGAGATAATTTATTATTGTTAGAACACGATGCTTTAAACCTTAGAGGATGAGTAGATGGCTAGGTTAAGTGGTATTCTAGCGGGTGTGAAATGGCGAGGCAATTTTAATATATTACATCATATATATATTACATGCAGCGCTATTTACTTCGTTTGTGTATACCTTAGAAGTCGAGATACAATCGTTTCACTCTTCGGGATATTAAACATAGGTAATTTTTTATTTGCCGTAAATTTGCCAATTAAATAGTAATAGCTAGAATATATATTACAGTTAATTTATATTCACAGTAATATACATAATCGAAACACAATACAAAAAGATTAAAAGTACCTATCAGAATAATGTTTAATATTATATGATGATCTCTAATATTATAATATAATCTAATAATGAATAATCTGTCTTCGTTTTTTGTGTTAACAGATAGTATCATAAAATAAATCACAAGTCGTTCCTGCGAAATCATATCATAACAAAACTGTTTATCCGATTTCCCTGAACAGGTCTCGGTTAAAGTGAAATAAATCCGAGTACTGGAAGTCACATCTGTCACGCTCTACATGTAAAGGTGCGTTCGCGACGCGACAAGTTACCAAGTAGGAACGCGGTCGCGATCGCTCGCACGCTTCTCTGTTATATCGACACCTGTATCTATTGACTATTGAGCCAGGTCAAGCTCGAGATCAGTATCATATGAACAACTGAGATGTGAACCATAATATTATATTAACCTTATTACGCAAATATAAAATTATTTCTCTTTATATTCCTAGATATTTATAATGATTTTTTTTATTTTATTTTGAGTCTTATATATTTCCATTAAAGCCTTAAAGAAATACAAATAAAAATTTAAAAATAGTTACTGTACAATTCGTGACCGCGTAGAATGTTAGCAAGAATGCTAGCAGCATTTCCGCTTTGAATCGCAATTCCAATTCTCTGGGCGAAAAATGAACCATATACTAATAACAAATACCATAATGTTGCAGCATCAGATGGCAGAGGTAGTTTGCTCTACCAAAATAGCTTCAGCTTATTCCAATCACAGGAGGAAGAAAGACAAACAAACAACTTTGACATTGAATTTATACGATATCATGGTCGAGATTTTAAGTATATACATATGTAAATATCTTAATAAATCTTATTATAATAATGAGTACCTACTCATTATAAAATCGTTAAAGGCGTTGAATGTCGCCGATGTATTGGAACTTTGGAAGTAAAATGAAAGTGAATACACATATTATGTTAATGTTAATAGTTCATAAAAATATATTAATCAAGCTTACGTGTGCTTGAACTTAGTGCATAATATGGCAGAAGTATCAGCAAAACGTATAGAATATATAAATTTAAGAGATATTTATTTATTCTTCGATTGAAATAGGCTAGAAAAATTTAGAGTATTTTTTCATCATCTTTAGCCATCGTCCAACCAGGTATGAGCGACGAAACAAAAAAAAAATGGCTAAACGGGAGGAAGTTATCCTTACTATAAATGTTTTGATGTTTTTCGCCCTACCAAGTCTGCCATTTTTTGTTTAACATATAATCTTAGCAGTATTCAGTATTGTATGTTGTCAGATTAAAAAAAATATTCACAGACATATAAATAATGTCATGTAATTGACATTATTATTTACCCATAATATTTAAACATCACTTTATTAAAATTGCGGTTTAAATTAATAAAAAAAAATAACTACCTAGTTGTAATGCTCTTAGATACTCGTAACACGTGTAGGTTGTGTATCTCATGTGGGCTAGTGCCGCCTCAGCGAGTGCCGTTAGCCCGTTGACCGTGACATCTAAATTTGCATGCAATTATCGACATATCGCTATAGGCTTTATTACAAGTTCGAGTTCATGGCTTGTAACTGCCAGTACCGTTAAATAATTATCATTGTCACTAAATGGTGAAATGATAAATAAAAATAATCATATTTACGATACTTCCTTTTTTGTATTTATTGATATTCTTCATTCTTAAACAATTCGAGTCAATTCCTCAGGATATAGAATAAATCGAGTGCAAATAGATAAAAAGTGTTAATATTAAACAGTTATTAATTTCTGAGAAAAATGGTTCACACGTATTTCATATTGAAATCGTATATTTTACCATCTTTTTAAAAGTGTTGAACTAGATTTAGTTTTATGAGTCCATATTTTGAATGAAAAAAACTTGTTACAACTGTAAAAGACGTTGCTCACTAGTAAGATGACAGATTCCGACTGAATCTTGAGTCACTAATTATTAATACCTTTTTATATAGATGTAATAAAATTCGTGTCCGACCCGTGAAGTGGTTATTAGGTATCGTGTGTCGGTTCTATTTGTGTAATAATTTTCAAAATACTAAGCAAAAAAATTACTTAAAAAAATATATTAATTGTGTTTAACGACACTGTTGGTGGTAAAAACGTGGACTACTGAGGTCATGACCTCATGTGTTAGCTACCCGATAGGTAAGAGCTATCGAGCGCTATTGCCCGCACCTGTGTTGCAATGTAATTTTCGTCATTTCATTTAAAAAAAAAATTCCGGGATAATTTTTTTGCCTACCTAATAACCACTTCACGGGTCGGACACGAATTTCGTTACACGCTGTATTAATATTATTACTTTGGCGCCGTGAGCGTCTTTCTCGTGCCATCGGAATTTATTGCAAAATATTATAGAAAAATGGAACTTTTAGCAAGTACTTTTATTATTTTTTTGTTTTACATGATTATTTCATTAATATTAAATTTTCCTTCGATTTTAAATACAGGTGCACTCTCTATTTCTTCACTCTTATAATCCGACGGAACGGCAATCCGACACGACCAGAAAGAGCGCATCTTCAATGGCTTTACGTGCTTTCCGAGGCACGGGAGTGTATACCCCTCATTTCGAGAATACTCTCCTCCCTGCCACAGCATGGACACCAGTATCGGGATACTTGGCGTCGAGATTTCGAACTTTGTTCAGTTCCGCGGTCAGTTGGAAGTTAAAGCCTGATTGGCTTCCAAAAAGCTTGGAGTGCTCAAAAAGGCGAGACAGTACTTTACGTCGGCCCCACCCCTAAAACTTTACAAGGCGCAAATTCGGCCCCACATGGAGTACTGCTCTCACCTCCAGCCACCGCCTCTCTCGCCTAGCCGCTCTACCAGCTTCTTCCTTTTGACCGCATTCAACGTAGAGCAGTTCGAATTGTCGACGATCAAGCTATTACCGACCGGCTTGATCCTTTGGATTTGCGTAGAGATGTTGGGTCACTCTGCATCTATCCCATATATCACCGGGAGTGTTCTGAGGAGTTGTTTGGCTTAGTCCTGGCCGCTGAATTTCACCATCGGACATCGCGCCAGAACGCAAAATTCCGGTCTGGATGGTCTGGAAATCCACAACAGTGCGATTTTTAAGGCATTTCCTGCCTCGCACAACCACTCTGTGGAACCAGCTTTCGCCGGCGACTTTTTCGAACCGATATCACATAAAAACCTTCAAGAAGAGAGCGTACTCTTTCCTCAAAAGCCGGCAACGCACATGCAAGTCCTCGGATGGGCGGTGGTAATCACTTTCCATCAGGTGAGCCTCCTGCTCGTTTGCCCCCTCTCACATAAAAAAGTACACTTCCAACTTACAGACTCAGGGCTGCTAGTGAGAATTTCTAATATTGGCCCGACCTGGGATTTGAATCCAGGATCTCAGGGTCCGCGGCCTTATATGGTATCTAGCCACTAGACCAAAGAGGCAGTCAAAAGTATAAATAGGGTAGTAAATTAGTCTTTTATACCCAATATTTGATATTACATTAACAAGAATGTTTTTACTAGATTTAATTGATAATTAAATTAAATCAGGACATTTTTATTCGTTTGCAAGCTCCATATCCGAGCGAATAAAGGCACTTTGGAATTGTCATGTGACAGTATTGAATGTAAAGCTACCAATGTAATACCATAGTAATGACTGACAGCACAATTTAAAGGCAAAAAGATGACCACCTTGCAAAGATGGACTCATTTTCAAAATCAATAAATCGAATTTATCATATCTATAGATAAATCATTGGAATTTGATAATGGCAACATTGTATATATAAATAAATAAATTTCAAAAAAAAAGAAATTGAATAAGTTGTTGGCATTAATCCCTCTCTTTGATAATGAAACTGTAGCAATAACAAAAACATTTAAGAAATACGTACTCTAAAAAGGAACAAAAATATGGCAGTCTTGATGTGAGTATTTTTTTCATGAAGTTGGACCTAGATCAATTTGGATGTGTATTGAAGTTCGATGATCAAGTCTTAGTTTTAATAGACATTAAAATGATTTAATGCATTTGACTAGTTTTTTGCCATTACATTATTCCTATAACGGCAGCGGTTTGCGCTTATCATTTATTCGACGCTCTCACCGATATTCTTAACAATTTGGTATTGAGTAAACAAGATTGTCTGAGAACCTGAATTGCAGGGCTGACAAGAACTAAACATTACCGATTAAGTAGATTAAATACTAAATAATATTATCTAACATCAATAATAATCGTTACTAAATATTACAAGGATGATATTGATTTATGACGCATTTAATTAAATCAGTTTTACAATCGGAATATAATTGCGACATTAACATTTACATTTTTAATATTATCAATTGTAAGCGATATATTTTTTCCTCATATTAAAAATAATTAACAGATTACAGTATAAACAGGTTATATATTGTTTCTCTTCTAAATGTTGAAAGAAATGCGTAGGTGTAACCCCTATATATAACGGCGAGTATATAAGTGTGTCAGATGCTTAACGGTGACAGAACGACCTGGCGCGCTTCGTCATCGAAACTCAATACGTATCTATATCGATGAAGCTTCCGATTAAAGTTTACACCTTTAACATTCTTGATTACATTCTGACCTCTTGAGACACTTAAACATCAATGACTGAAACTCAAGCATTTGGCAACAATGCACTGATCCGTCAAGTACTAAGCTAATAAACTGTACTAAAAATGTTTCGAAAAATATTTTATAAAAGTATACAGCTACCCTTATGAACAACTTTAGCTCACCTGACTGGTAAAGAAGCTAAGAAGAGAAGTGATAATTATGGCATTTTCTAATTAGAAAGCATATTAACAATATAGATGAAAAATATAAGTTACCAGCACCAGACAATTACATCTTGCTAAAAGAACTGTTAGCAAGCAGCGATAGTACCCAACGTAGTAATTAGTATTTATTCTCTGACCTTAGCAGTGAATGAAGACATCGCGAGGAACCCTGCTTGTCTGAGAGTTCTCGAATCTGAGTGAAGTTTGCGTTTGCAAATTTGTTCCCCTTCAACCACACTGAGTCAGTCTGGTGGACTGTGGCTTAAGTTTGCTTAATTTGAGGACATACTGACACAGTCGGACAGCTTATAAACAGGACTTATATTATTACTATTATTTTATACAGTAGTAATATGACTGGATTCGTTTTCGTCCCCGTGAAACCCAGTATTGGGTCCAGAGTGAAATGAAAACTGTATGAGTATTAAAAAACAGTATAATATTGTTTTTACGTAGACATTTTAAGTTAATACTTAATACACTCCTATACATGACAGTGTATGATTTAATATTTCCGCCAGTACGTGTTAGTGCTAGGCACTCAAAACTATTAAGCATTCGACGTATAGTTGACCATGCGAGGTGCAAGGAGTACCCAAATAGATTCCTGTCACATTCAGTGTTTAGTCCCGGGACTTAATAATGGCCATTATTATCAAATGTTAAATTGTCGCAGTCGCATTATATAAAATGCTCGCTTCTTTAACTGCTCAAAACAACAAAATCAGATTTACTAAGCAGAATTTCTTAAGGAGGAGAGAAAAATTTCATAAAGGCGGACTAAAAACATTTAATATCATTAAACGATGTTAATATGCATCTATAATGCATACATTAATATGTGTGTATATAAAAAACATTTTTTTTTGCGATTCTACCAAATCAAATACTTAATCCCTTAAACGCAAAACTGTTGCAATTTTTTCTACTACAGCACCAGTGGTGTGACGGGTGAAATATACTAGCCCATAATTTTTTTTTACTACACAACATTTTCATTTCTCTCTTTACCGATTTCTGAAGTCCACCACCACTTTTACTGAGGTGGCTGCTGTAACGATTGTATTTAATTTTAATTTTATATTTATTAATTTTATTTCTTTCTTTATCTCGGACTCGCAATGTAGGCGCGTCTACAAGAAAATATTTAACAAATTTTTATTTTAACTAAGCGCTAATTCAATCTATATCATTGGATCGTCCTGTCTAAAGCATCATTACTTTTGGCGCACCAAAATAATTAAACTTGGATGAGATATTTAGAGACTTAACTACTTAAAAAAACTTATTATTATTGTAACTATAAAAATATATTATTATAGTTGTAACTATAATAATATATTTTTATTATTATTATTATTTTGTTTATAAGATAAGCAATATAAATAACTTTCTCTACAACTTCAATAAAAAATTTAAACGAGCCTATCACAATATTAGATCTGAGAATAGAAACGTGCAGGCATCGACTTGCGTCGTCGAAACTAGTTTTATACTCGTATATGGGTCAAGAAGTCGGACAATGGCCGCAAGTGCTACCTGTTCAGTGTACATCTGTTGAATGCAAAAAACCTCAGACTTCATTATGTCGATAGACGGCGTAGTGTGTGGTGCGACTGACAGCGTGCTATTGCGAAACAATTTCATAGTTAATACTAGTAAATATTTGACTCATAATTTTATTCTTATTAATTCTTTAATACAAATGGCTTTATTAGAAGTCATATGAAAGTAAAATTATATGAAACTTGTGGGTCGGGTAATACTTTTACGTTGAAGTAAAGAATGTGCTTCTTACGATAATAATAAAATAAACATATCAATTTATCAAAGAAAATATTATTCAATTACCTAACATTTTAGATCGTCGAATTAACAATGTGTCATGATGTATCCGTAAGCATCAACAATGAGAATAATATAATAGTTGGTAATATTATATTGGCATAAAATTTCTGTACAAAATATACCTACTTTGTAACTTAATTTTAATTTATTTATAACGTAACAGGTATAATCGCTATATTTAAATAAGATTTTCAAACGAGGAATTCTTAGTGATGTACTAGCTTCATAAAATTATAAGTCGCACCACATAACTAGTTTATATCATAAAGCTGAATGAAAAAAGACGGATGTATATGTATGATTAAACGAAGTAATAAAATATCAAAAAATATACCAACAAAGCACCTGATTGAGGAAGATCATGGACTGTATGACTACACTACGAGCATACGGTGCGGAGTAGTAACCCTGAACGCCAACCATTCAGGTAAGCGGTAAGCAAATACTTATCGTGTCTATGATGCGGCAAGTATAAAAAAATAACGCAACCGAAACTGCGAGTCACAATGACTACCACTGAGCTTACCACTGTTGTTTAAAAGTCCCAACGAATTTCAAACAATAAAATACTTTTTGAATAAACGAATTTAACCATACAAAAATAACGTTTACAATATTTGTATTATATATTTTTGTATTTTTGTGAAATTAATAAATACACAAGTATTTATCGCTTCGACTTACATTTAACTTGACCTATTTAACGCTTGTACAATAAGCATAGCGTTCTTATCAAAGGGCGTTCGTCTATGAGCAACTTTTCCGAACAGAGAGAGCCGTGGGAGTGATCTACAATGAATCTTCCGCTTTTTCGACTCCATTCACGACTCATGTGAAGTGATTTCTCGACGAAGAAAGTAAAAGTGGGTCAGCAGAAATGGCGCCTTCGTGCGGAAATCGCGTAGCTAGCGCGTTGTTATTATGGAGCTTCTCGTAATACCTCAGTAACGAGTGATAAAAATGTAGCTTTGAACATAAGTGGTAATTTGTTAATATGAACCATGTTTAACGTATTATAAATGAATGGAAGAACTAAATGTAATTTATATCCTATTAACAAAATTCAATACCTAAATAATGATAAGATTTTTAGCAATACTTCCTATTTTTATAATTATTGACAAGGAGGCACCGAGTTAAGATTATCAATATTTAGCCTTTAGCCACCTCCAACCACGATAGCGGTAAATAAACTTTGAAATCGATTTATCACGATATTATTGGTTGAGAACTTTAATAATCTATAATATTCATTAAGGATTCGCGAAAACTGGCATTTTGAATGTTGTTTTAGTCGTAATTCCCCTAACTTGTTGATGATTGAAAGCAGACAACAAAAACTTTAATGATGAACTACACTTACATTTCACTTAATTGTCTCGACATAAATTAAATACAAGCACTTTTCAGAATCTCATGATTAAAATGATACTAATCTAAACAAAAATTGAGTTTATGTCCTTGTAAAATACCTGAAATATTAGTGTAGTTACATGATTAATTATATTAATTTTATTCAATTATTTTATTACTAATAGTTAAAATATTTACTTAGAAATGAGCAAGGGACTAACAAAGATAAATAAAGTACCTTTTAAAATATATTTGCTAATGCTTATTAATAGCTGCCAAACAAGAAATAAACGAATTCTGTTGAAAACAATGGAAATGGACCTCTACCACTGTCAGTTACAGTCTCACAGCAGTCTTTTCAGTCTACACAGCATTGCCCAGTGAAGATTGCACCAAACACTACAAAATTAAACGTGAATCTCTGTAAACAATTAATTTTAATCGTGCTCACCACAAAAAGGAATCCCATCGGGTGTCCATTTTCCATTAGTGTCGCAGAGTCTTCTAGATGGACCGAGGAGCTCAAACCCTCGCTCGCATGCATATGTGGCTACTGTTCCCTCTGTCAGGTTTTCATCGGAGAAGGTGACTCTCGAATGGGCCGGCGCGCCGGGAAAACGACATGAAGCCGTAACGTAGCCTGTGGGTAAAAAATATTATTATTGATTTGTCTATATTATTGTATCGTAAATAATGTATCATTTTTCTTGTTTTTATGATACCTCAAAATAGTAATAGTTTATATTATATTTTTTTCTCTCATTAGCTTTAATTTTAAACATCACATAAGTTTTAACATCGCTTAAACGTACATAGGTACAGAAATAAGGACTACTATTCACAACGTCTATGCTAATGTTTCTTCAGTTTTTTATTTAACTAGGTCAACTAAGAAAATCCTACATATTTAGACTAGAAAAAAAATATAACTAATATTTGGATATACCTGGATAGTATATTTAAATATGTTATAAGTGCAAAATATTTAAGAAAAGTATGAATATGTAACAAGGATAAGTTTTACTAGTTTGACAAATATGTCATTATAATTGTTTCGAAAAATATACAGGTATTAACGATATTATATAATAAGCAACGCAAGCTCATGAATATAAACAATAGATCATACAATGAATGGAAGAACTAAATACAATATTTCAAGTTTAGTAGATAACCAAGAGGAGCAAATTGAAAATCGTGCGCCTTTACTAGCCCTGCGGTTGATAACGCTTACGATCATGGTGTCTTTGTTGACTTTACATCTAAAGTCTATGAGAGTTTTTCGTTGGGAGCATTCAGTGTCCGGAGGGTTACTGGTGACTTATGCCATTGCGGCCGGTGGTCTCGCGCTATGTGCTGGCACTGAACATTGCGAGAGCTTAGCTCTACAGGTATATTAAGAAATAGGAAGTTTTGTTTTGTTTTGTTTTAAGTGAAATTATTATTTTATATTTGGCCTACTACCAATAACCAATATTTGTACAAGGCGTACTTGACCGGCATGGGCGCAGTTTTTATGGCGATAAATGCAGCAGTGATTTGGCAAAGATGGAGACAAGCTGGTGACTTGACGCTCGTCGTAGCTGAGTTGTTGATTACTCTGGGTATACGACTGAAGTGGCAAGTGATCACCAAAGTCATTCTCAGTGCCGCAGCCGCTGTAACACTTCTAACTGACCTTATCTTTATAAGTTTCCTATACGCGAAATCATGATGAGATAATCTTGAAATTTAGTACCGATTTTTATTATATTTTTAAAAGCAGATCACTTTAACATACGTGAAATCTAACAAATTCTTACTAAAAACTTACTTGTATCGCTTTTGTTCAAAATTAAATTTGTTTTTTTTTTACCCAAAATATAACAAAATTTCATTAATAACAGTACCTTTCGCTTCCTTTTTTTATGAACTGTAAAACAATATCCATACATTGTCATTTTTTTTTATGAAATAGTCCGAGTACAACTACTTTTATTTTTAACATTTGAAATGTTTATTGAACAACCAGCTATAAGACAATTAAGTCTAATAGTTAGTTATATGACCACAAAGTTAATATATTTATTTATTTTAATCAATTCAAGTTTTTGCTACAGAAGAAATTGTTACAATAGCAATGAATTATGTAATGTGACGATGGCTGTAAAAATATTTTTAATGCATATTAAAACATTGTAACAAAAAAATATTCATTTTTACTTATATCTGACAATATTATTTATTGTCCGGTCGTGTAGAGTACCTTACCTACTCCGAAGCCTTCCTTGCTCGATGACGCAAGTTCATAGACGGATGAAACTCATTTGATAATAATTAGCCAATGTAAGTGAGCTATTCTATAACAACGCAGCGGTCAATTAGTTAGAAAATTGATATTCTCTACTTATTTACAATGCGTTATTTATAACGTGCGATGATAATATTATATTTTTACATTATATTTAAATTTTAAGTCCTACTACCTACGACCTACGACATAGGTATGTCCAACATGGGAGACGACGAATGAAGAGAGACACCTGTCTCAAATGGCACGCCACTAAGCTTTCAATCTCCATCCACTCCCAGCCACTTTGTGTATATCGTCACTCTACTTAGCTGGAGGGCGTTCTAAGCTACGTTTGCCAAGGCGTAGTCTCCACTATAGATCAAGCCCACTGCCACTTCAGCTTTCTAATCCTTCTGGGCTATGTCGATAAATTGTATTCTCTGTCGGATCACCAGATTAGGGATTCGCTTCTTCAGAGAAACTCAGAGCATAGCCTTCTCCATAGCTCGCTGAGCGACCTTAAAATGGTGCACCAAACGCACTATCAGTGTCCACGTCTCGGCTTCGTTAACCGGTAAGACGCACTCGTTGAAGACTTTAGTCTTCAAGCATTGCGGTATTCGTGACGAAAAGACTTGACCAAGTTACGCTGCCTAAATAAGTATTTAGTATATTGTTCAATCCTTTATCGATATATTTTTACATTTTATCTCTTATATTTCATGAATTAATATTATCAATGTAAATATTACAATTACTACTAATATCAATTTAGAAATGGTTTTGTTGGTACGTCTTGTGGTATCATAAACGAATACATTCATGAATGCAAGTTCGAAAAACAGAAGTCTCTAATTTTGTGGCGAAATAAGCAAGAGGAAAGTCGTGACTCAAACATGGTATGACGAATTTTTAACGCGTCATCGACGCTTGAGTTTCCGTGAAACATAACTAATTTGAAATGTTTCCAGATCAAAATTAATCCGTGAAAACTTGAGCAAGCGAAAGCGCGAACAGAAGTAACAAAAAGATCTCACATTGATATTGTATTTTTTTTTATTAAACAAAAGGTTCTTCGTTAATCTTCAGATAAAATATAAAATGACATCTACATTTCCACATTCCAAATATTTCAAGTTTTAGATTTATTTCTATAGAGATATATTTTTAATAAGGTAAAGCTTACAAATCACTGTTAAACATGTAGTGTTGCATTTCTTTAAAGCTATTGTTATGAAAAATGCAAGTAAGCTAGTCAGCTGGACCATTGGGCCAGGGGGCAAATGTCGGTGAAAGTAAGCACAATGTGGTATTCATGATCATGCGTTCTTGGCCTCTAGGAGTCCAACTTTTATTTTAACAAAAGTGTACTCAAATTTTACTTTCTGGTGTAAGACCTGCTTTCATTAACTATTTAATTAGTACTAGGTACATATTATATGTGAAAAGACAAAATTTATTTAATCTCAATATTAATTGTTTTGTATAATTAAAGATGTGATATTTTTTCAATTAATTTCAATTAAGCTTTCGAAGTAAAACATCAAGTAGCCTCAATTGCGTCTTTCAGTAGCGTGAAAAGAAATATTAGTTCTGATTAGAAAAAAAAATACTATCGATTTATTGATATATTATATTTCATTGTGAGAAGAAAACTGTTAGTTATACGGAATCGACACATAAATAGCATCGTAATAACAGCACTCAGTCGCAGCCGTTTATTTCATAGTAGACAGACGACGATTACTAAGACTATGAAAGCGTGGTGACCCTCCATCGGCGCGGCCCTCATTTCACAGGAATAGAATCAGCGAAGTTAATTTTAAAGTCGTACCTAAATTGAATTTAAAAAATGTAATAGTTTAATTGTTAGCTGTAGTACATAACGGTGCTGTCAGACAGTTATTAAATACGATACCTATTTACTATAGAGCAACCTATCACTTTAAATTTAATAATTGAATATCCAATCATAAAGATCAATATTTTCTAACTCAAATAATAAGGATTTAATTATTACGCTTACACTATGTAGACACCTGCAAATTTATTTAATTTACAGTTCTTTAAATCAACTTATTACGTACGATTTATTTTATATATAGATGCAAGATTCTATCACATTTTTTACGTAGAGTTTTTGAGGTTAAGAGATCTGTTATAATATTCATATATATTAAAAGTCATGCCACTTAATAAAATAACGTTATTTATGTTAATCAGACTTTTTTTATAAAACAAAGATGTTCGTACGGCTTCTTGGTGTATTTTAAAGTAAGCGGAGATAAGGGTTAATGCCCGATATATATTATGTACAAACAAGTTGACTTCCTCGTTAAAAAATATTTTTACCTTTTTTAAAGGGGTAGTTTTAATAACAATATTATCTACTTTTATGTTTAGCCTAATATAGTATGTATTTGTTTTTAATGATCTAATGAGGTTTCGGGAGATTATCACGGGTAGGTATGAAATACAAATACATTTATTTAGAGGAAGTTTTAGAAAATGTTATAATTTTGGATCGTTTTTGCAATAAATGATAATAGGTTACCATTAGCAGATAGGGAATCTCTGTAAAAAAAATTGTATGATAGTGTTTTATATTTTGGAAATAATGTCCAACTAATAAATAATGTAACTATCCATATTAAGTGATCAATGTGAACCATTACGTAATACAATCTCTTAACGATATAACCTTGAAAAAATATACCATACGAACGGTATCTTCACAATCAAACGCCTAAGTTTGTGAGTTTACACGTTTTTGCGTCATCGAGAAAGCGCTTTCACAGATCACGTCGACTCACCGCCGTGGTTGCGTCAGTTTCGCATTTTGTTGAGTGCCAGATGTTTCTTTATGCTATAATTGATGAAAGTTACTAATATGACTAACAGTTATAGCTTAGTCTAATAGATTATATAGAGAGTTTTACGTCAAAATAATATTTCTATGCCATAAATCATTATCTTGTTATCTGTCACGTCATTAATTAAACAAATAGTAAATATTTTTTATATATAAGTAGAATAAATTAAGATGATGATGATTTCTATATTAGAAATCATTTGAAACAAAACAAGACTAAGCTCATGTTATAATAAATAGGTGCGCGATATTAAATAAAGCATCAGTTATGCTATTAAGTATCAGGTTTTCTAAAGTAGCCTGGTTAGAAGATTGTACTATATTTCTAAAACGCCAACAAATTCCACAATCTCGAATAGCGGGCTCGACCACATTCTTGTACCGTTACATCGTCCAATACGCAGTTAGTTTCCGCATAATCAGGTCGTCAGCCAACCCACCAGGTGATGTAAATCGTGGCACGCGACAGATCCACTTCGAGGCAAGTCGCAGATAACATCTCGGAGAACTCAAGAATTCCCCAGGCGCTACCTTCCGACATTTTACTGTTTTTCATCCGTTCAAGAACATTATAATAATGCAAAAAAGTAAAATTGAGAATAATCTTTGGATATTATATAGTAATTATAAATTGAATACCTAATTGAAATAAGAACAATTTAAAATCAAAGTTTGTCCATAGTTACGAATATGTTTTTTTAAATAAGCATCAAGCGGTAAATTAAGAAACACTTTCACCGCCCGCATCTGGACGAATAAACTTTTACTTCTCGCGTTTATACCTCATGGTACGATTAAGTCCACGAAGGGTAACATTTTAAATATAAAACAGCGCGTACACACAGGGTGGAGGCACCCTGGCTGCTAAGAAACAAAAAAAAAATTAAAATTACGCAACTTACACAATTTTCAGCTAGATAATTATTTTTGTATTTTACAACCCATGAATTGGAGTATCTATTATACTATGTTGAAGTGGTTCAAGTTTATGTTGAATGCGTTAGAAATAATAATTCAAGTGGCGTACAATTTTAAACTGTCAATGGCCTTCACACAAGACTTAAGCAACTTCCCTTAGAAAACAACTAGCGGGCGTAAATGGCGATTGCAATGTGAAGAAACGTCTGCTAGACGATTTGTAAAGATAACTTAATTATATTCGAACATACATGCATATATAAATTGCTTTGGTATTCAATGTTTTATACGGTTAAGTATGCATAGACTGCAAATTTGCTGTTTCGGATATTAAGAATAATTAATTATTTATGTTCATAAAGTGTCAGGGGCATGATAAATCATTTTTATGAAAAGCGTAGGTACTTACAATGACACGCCATATACAACTCAACCAAAATAACTTCCTTGACGGCTTTTTGACCCCTGCTTTCGTGTCGGAATGTAACCTCATATTGTTACTTTCACTAAATAAGTTTAGTTCATGGGTATATATGGGTGGGTATCTATCTATCAAATTATCTATTTTCCAGACTATATAGACAATACAATAATTAGTTCTTGTTTTTGTTCGTGAACGTTATAGTTCACGCATCGTTTATTCGATCGAGAAAAACTGTGTGCAGTTGTTGCTGGCACTTGCATGAAGATTTTTGGTATAATACCGACTACAAAATAAATAATAAAAGGGCACCAGTTACAATCTGAAATATTATAAAAATAACATTTTTAGGTAAGGTATGGATTACAATCTAAATAGTCAAAATAATTAAAGTGGCTCATAGTGTGGTGTAAATAGCTAGCACGTCCGCCAACGTCGGTTCTCATTTTTTTTTTCTTATACTATAAAATATAAATGGCAGAGCGTCGTTTTTCAACTTTCTCGCAGAGGTGTAATAATCACAGACATTAAAGTGTCATTATTATATTTTTAAAGAAACTTTGATAAATTTGGTTTTTTTTTCGTAATTGTGTTCATAAGTTGCACACTTATTCAGTGACAATGAATCATTACGATGATTTTAATAGCCATCTTGGAAAAATAGTAATTTGCATAACGAGTACATATAAGTTTAATTGTAAATTATAAAGATAATAATGTAAACAATGTTAGATCATAAACTTTACAAATGCTGAAAGAAATTTTTGGAACTACAGTATCTATTTAAAAAATTCAGATAAGCTATATTAAATATCATATATATATATATATACATATATATATAACTATACCTATATGTATCTATATATATCTATAAATAACCAAACTTCATTATTATTTTCGTCCATAAAGTCGAAAAAAGTCGTGCATCAAAGCTTCCACGGCATGCGGTGCGTGGATAGTAAAATATACACAAAAATAATGTAGGGTTGAATAAAAAAAATCTAAAATATAATCCGCGATAGAATATATTCTTCTCTTGGTCTCTAAGGATAACTCTGAGGTCAAACTTAATAATATTATTTGCGAAGCTTTTTTAAGCGACGTGGAATTAATAATATATATATGTATTATTATATATAAATAAAAATGTTTATTGTCTTAAGTATTTAATTTAGGAAATATTTATCTTTTACACTACACTCTTTATATTTTAAATTATTATCTTATAAGTTATCGTAAAATAAAAACTCTAGTGCAACAAAAATTATAATTAATGTAGCGGTGCGATGGCGAGCAGTCAGCGCGGGGGCTCAGTTACGCGGAGCGGAGGGTGTCCAGCCTCGACGTCGTTGACGGTTGTTTTATAACATTTTTTTTGTAAATTTAATAATTTTCGTTATACATACATAATAGATTAGGTGCTTACTTTCTTAGTATGGGCCGACTGCATAAAAATAATTGTTAAACCTGCATTTGAAAGTTGTTTATTACTTGTTGTTGTGCATACTCAGCATCTAATTACGTTACGTTATCATTAATGGTCATTAAAAGTTAAAATTATTTTATATGTGTAAAGCCCCTTAGCATTGTTCAGGCGAATAGATCAATGGTCGAGAGCCGCGAATGTTCATATCTAATTGATAAAATCCTTAGTTAAGCTTTTTACGGGTGGAATATGTGCGTATTTTTTAAAATATATATTTCGTAATATTTGTATTTTGTACTTACTGATGGCTTAAATTGTAAATTGAAAGGCCATATTTATATAAATAAAACTTTTCAAAGTATTAAATTATTTATTTTGAAGGGTTATACTATGTGACAGTGAAATTGCATTAAAGTTATCGTAATGTTTTTAACATACAAGTTGTTACCAATGAGTTGTCGTTTAGGTATTTATATTTGCTAGTTGTTTTTCAGATCGTTTGAACATCAGATATTTGTAGACAAATATCTCATATATAAAGTTTTTGTGCAACTGTTACGGTTTGAGCTACGTTCGCGAAAGCGCCTAGACGAACAATTTTCTCTCACTATATTCATTCTACTTTATGGAAAATGCATGTAGGTATCTTTATAAATTAAAGATATATTTAACTTTTGTTCAGCTTACCTATCCAAAGATGTATCAGTCGCGTTTGCAGGGTGGGACCAGAGGTCATACAAATCCTGGCATCAAATTATAAAGGATAATTTATCAAAATGTGAATGAAAGTCCATATTCGATTAGAATCAGTAGTTTTTGCGTTAATTTGGTATAAACAAGCGAATTATACCTCTTTACTGTTTAGGATGACGTCCCGTTTTTGTGCATTTTTTCGATAAAATACAATTTATATCAAGTTCTGGTAAAATTGGTTAAGGTCTGTTATAAAAGGGATAATTTAAGACCAGTATTAATAGTAGTATAGTATTATGACTAATCCAAGCATATAGATTAAATGGAAAATAAAAATAGTTCGTAAGTTATTTTATCAATAACTTTCGTCTGTCTATAAAAAAGGCCCGACAAGCGGGACGCCACTCGGCAAATATCACTGTTACACACACAAAAAATGACATTCCACGGCAACGCGTACAGATGATGATCTCGTGGCTATATTATCTTTTTCTAATGTCCTTTTACAAATCAAACCTCGATTATCAGTGCATTTATGAAATTTAAAGATGTTTTTAAGAAATTTAAATTTAACTACATTTTTAAATCTATAACAATTATTCTTTCATAAACTTAGTATATAATTTGGGAATAAAAAGAACATCAACTCAATTATCTTTGTTTTAACTTTTACTTACTTTATGTATGTACCTATTTTGTGTAATATTTGCGTCATATTAAAAAGTCACTTAAAAAAAATATATATTACTATAAATAACACTAAGCCTAATATATTTAATAAATCATTTACATAAGTTTTATGAGTGACGTTGTTCGTTAGGAATATTATTATAATAGGACAACGACAAACCGGAAGTAGGGGAGTTAAGGACTTCCGTTATAAAACATGAAGAAACAGTTGGTCAAATATTTTTTTAAGGTTTCAAATGTTAGGGTGATGATATTATATTATTAACACAGAATTTCAACATAAAAATAGGAAGGAAATACTACGTTACAAATATTTCTTGTAAAAACATGCCTCGGTGAATGATCGACAAATCTATTTAACTCGTATGTAAATGATTTTGTTTTGAGTAGGTATAATAGCAGTCTTTAATTATAGGTATTAATAATAAGATAATTTGTTTTATGATACATAAAAAAAATCATAGAACGATCAATTAGAAAGAATAGTTGCACTTTGAAGAAATACATTTAAATTAATTCATTACGGAGAAAGTTACGTAGTTGACTTTCCTAAGATTTATTTTTATAAATTTATTTTATACTCAGTATTTTAATTAATAGAAATTTGAAAATATTGAATACATTTTAAATTAGTATAAAACACTCGCAGTAATATGACAGTAGCCATTGAGAACTAAAAATAAAATTGTTGAATGGGTTTTGTATGTAATGAAAACAATGCTTTGAATGTTTTTTTAGGGTCTCATAATAATCATACGGGAATTGTGTCTTCGTTAGAAGCCGTAATTTTATATCGATGATTTTTCAATGACAGTCTTCAAAACAATTACATTGACTTTGATAACAAACGGACAAATAATCATCCGCCAGTTAAATTAAAACTGACGAATTTTCTAATAATTCTTTAGATTTAATTGTATTAACGATTGAAAAACGGCTTTTTATCAAAACAAATAATAATAAACAAAAAAACAAACTAAAAAGATATGTTTGTAAATTGATTTAATTCTTAAATAAATAATTACATATTGTTGTTGTTAAAAAAATAATTACATTTTGTTCATGATTGGGTATGTCCCTCTTTTAAGTCATAATTAATTATATAATTAATATACAATTTAATTACGTTGAGATAAGAGATTCATCACAAGCTCTAAATAAATTTGTCAGTAGTTAATTAAATACGTGCTAATGAACTTCTATTGATTAATGTTCAATTATGTAGTGAACAGCATACTCTTATGAATGGTACTTATAAGAACACAATTTTGAATTTCAAAGTTATTGTTATCTTTTTATTATTTTCAAATCCTTAGTTTCTTAAATGTGAACGTAACTTAGTATGTTTATTTGCTACTTTCACACTTAAACTAATAACCCCATCGCAACAGTTAATTTGATAAACACATTGCATTCAACATTGAGAAGGACATAAGATAAATTTTGTTCCCAGTCAATAAAGAAGTTTTGGCGTAAAATTAATATTAAATATGTTTAGTCAATAACAGTTTACTCTTTCTGTATGTGTGACAATATATAATTTAACTAAATGGTAAGTAATAATTTCAAAAGACATTAATGGCTTTTGAGAAGAGCGAACTGAAAGTGGACCATCTTCTGAAGCGACAAGATTATTCTCTAACCCACTTAAATAACACCGCCGTCAAATCAATCTTTAAACTAACCTTGCATGAGAGCGATGATAGCACTAAAGTAAATGACATCCATGGTTATGTCCACACTGAAAGTTTTTTAACGACACTCACGACGGTTTTTCGTAACAAAGCGCGGTCATGGCGCGTGCAACTTACACAGCCTTCGACGGTCTACTGACTTTGCCGTCAGCCGGTGCTGTGGCAACAGGTGCGCCGGCGCATCGCAGGTACACAACGCACCGCAACTCGCAAACTTGGAGCTTTCGCGTGCCGAATAAATTTCTCGGGCTCCAGAGTACAGTTTACGTGTTTCGACTTGGAATGCCGATTTCTGTAGCGGTCGCTTATTGGGTTAGTGGGTGCTGAAGATGCTATTTGCATAGTAATTTTAAGTTACCCTTTTTATCACTGATAGTTACAATATAATGTTAGTGTAACACATTTAGTTAAGCATAAAATTAAATGTAAAATTTTATAATTTGTGTAATTAATAAACTAATAATATTAAATTTACTGCTTATTAATTATTTTTATTAAATGATGTTGAATATCTTGTTGTAGTCCTAGAAATTTAGTAGCATATTTGTATATATACAATTCATTTAACAATTATTGTAGTTTATACATACTCGTAAATCAGAAACGATGCTCACTCGTTGATGTCATTTGTAGCGACAATGTTCTATATCGTGTCACTTAGGTAACTAAGAAACTATTAGATGTACCTACATACGTTTATGTACGCATTTCTTATATAAATTTATGTGAATGTTTGTATTTTTGTCATCGGATAGTGGTGAAAATTTTATTGACGTTTGGGTTGTTGGCGCTCAGATGAGTTGTTCTGTATAAGCCCGGGGAGGTTTCTTCCTAAACAAATCTCATTTTTTTTCCTTACTATATTTATCCTACAATATGTTTATATTGTATTGTAGACCTTGCATTTTTCAGGCAGTGAACTTTTCACAAGAGTACCTACTTAAATATGTAATACCGGCTACCTTAGTAGGGTGGGAGCCGGCTTATGTGGAATTTTTACTCACTAAAACCACTGCAAAGGTCATCCTTGGGATAGACAGGTCGGGATCGGAAAAGCTGCTGAGTAGGATTAGCCCTTACCCGTTCCCAGTCCGCCGTCTCCTTCTGGACTATGACGGTCTCACAGAAGAAGGCTACGCCCCTCCACGCCGATTTCTTGAGCATCGCCGACATAATTGCTATTGCTCACAGGGAAAGGTCTTGTTCGACCACGCAGACTAGGATCTCCCTCTCGCACCGCCCAGCATGCTAAGAACCAGCCCTCCAGTCACCAGTAGAGGCAATAAGACAATTAAATAATAAAAATAAAAATAATGTTATTTAATCATGCAACATATATAGGGAATAATAAAAGTGACTTTAAAATATACCTTCTGAGTTTGTATATTGGTAAGGTTTAAGCAAAAAAAAGATTACTAGTGGTACACTAGTAAAACTGTATCGTGGTACCATAAGGCGATTATTTTTAGGAATAACATGAGACTAGGTAAGTATTTATTTACATCAAAACCTTAAATAAATACAAATAAAAATTAAAAATAAAGTAAGAAAGTATTCTAGTTACAAATAATATTATTTTAGTATAACTACATAGTTGCTATTTAACTCAACCATATGAGTCTAAGTACATATTGTGAGATGTATTTTACCATACCATAGATATATATTTGTGATTACACTTTTTCTTTGTCTCATAGTGAGATGCTTCAGGGTACAAGATTTTGACACTTAGTTATATATTATCGCGTTATATTAATAAACGCGTAGCATTTGGCAAAAGCATTTCTTACGTTTGTGTATGTTTATATGTATACATATGTTTTTCATAATATGTTACTCCAATTATTTTAAATCTGTTATTACTTTAAATTATGTGAAATTTATAGAAGGTACACACTCTTTCAACCGACGATGAATATCGTATCGAAAGATTTTCTTATAGGTTAGTCTCTATTTTTTTTTTAATTTTATTAAATAATTTTGTATATAAATCCTTTATTTTTAGTTATTACGATTTTTTAAGTGATACCTTAATTTAACTCGGTTAGGTAAGAGCAGCCTAAGAAGTTAAAAGAAAAAGATAATGTAAAATTGTATGGCCCATATTTTTACAATAAACATACATATATTTTATTTTTTATATCCTGTTCTGTGCTCCTGACAAAGTGTATGCAAAATGATGATGTTCGGTTGAGCAGTAAAGACATGAATGCGTAACGACAAACTCACTTTCGTTCTTATAATATTAGTTAGTTTAGGTTAGAAAACCAACCATTTATATATTTTCCAATATTCTCGTTTGAGTATACTATTAGTTACATTACTATTATTAAGTGCCTCGGAAAGCACGTAAAGCCGTTGGTCCTGCGCCTGAACTCTTTCCGGTTGTGTCGGATTGCCGTCCCATCGGCTTATGAGAGTAAGGGAATAGAGAGTACATCTGAGTTTGCGCACACACTTGTGCACTATAATATCTCCTGCGCAGTTGGCTAATTTCTCTTGAGATTGGCCACCGTGGCTTAAATCGGTCAGGAGGATACATATATATTATTAAGTTAACAAAAAAAAAAGACAATTATATATAATATACCCAAACCAAATCAGAAAGTATTACCATTTTTTTATAAAAACAAATAAAATGACTCTTAGTAACGAATACGGAGTGCTTGTAAGGCTCACTCATTAATTTGATTTGCAAGTTGGACAACTTCCAAAAGTTTCTTTATACGACCTTTATGTGTACATTGTTTTGCCCGTATGAATATATAAATAAAATTGAATTTATTTACAGCCCGTTCGAACAGGATTTTTGACAATTAACAATTATACAATTTGGTTTATTATTTACAAAAACATGAAAAATTTTATAACAACAAATTTTTCTTTAGAACATTTTTACGAATATATCAGATAGTAAGTAAGCAAAGACTAAAATAAATAACACATAAATTATTGCAATAATTTTGTAAATTGTCCTTATAACCGATTATATATGTCTAATCAACAACAAATTATGTACGTTTGGAATTTGTATTATAACTTTACGAAACTGACTAAAATTTATTTTAGTATAATTGTCATAGTTTCATTATTATAACTGTCAAAGACTTACTATCTTGAGATATATATTATAGTCTCTCTAGACAATTACAATATGGTCCTTGAAAATCTACTTTCCGTAGCATACTCATTTAAATCACTGTCAAAGTATCCAATCCATAGTTCCTTCAATAAAATAAAAATTCCAGTGCGTCTTACTGTACGATATGGGATAGGTGATAGGTGATATTTGTGTCGTCGAGTAAAGTATTAGTTTCCATAATGGATTCTAAAAAGGAGCGTCACGGATAATCTCTTATGGCACAACCTATTTTTATCGAATTCTTTACTATGTACTTTATACGTGAACAATAGTAGTGGTTTTCGAATGCGTCGAGTGAAATGGATTTTGTCACCTAATAGGCGACTATCACGACTTCGCTTTCGGCGGGTCGGAATGCGACGAGCACTCTCCATTATCCTTCCTTAGAGGGATAGTAACGTTTAATAGCATTGTTACGACCTAATTTCATTTCGTTCATATATGACTAACGCTTTTTACGTGTACATATTTACATAGGCATAGCCATTACATTTGTCAATAAATACATTTACAACACAAGAATTACTAATACTTATACTTAACTATATCTATTATAATGTATGTACAGGATTTTATATAATGTATGTGATACATACACGTGATTATTACATACAAATATTTATTTTAATTGATTACATCAGCTGTCGAATTGAGTAATTAGTTTATTCCACCACGCTGCTCCAATGCGGGTTGGTGGAATACACATGTGGCAGAATTTCAGTGAAATTATACACATGAAGGTTTCCTCATGATGTTTTCCTTTAATGTTAAGCACGAGATGAATTATAATCACAAATCAAGCACATGAAATCCATTAGTGCTTTTTTTTGATATTTTTAACTTTCAGCTCATTAAGCTTAAGCTCATTTAGAATTATAAGTTGGTGGTTTGTTGAAACTAAATTTTATCTTTTTAATGTGCAATTAATAATATACATGTAGAATCAAGATATTATCGTTCTCATTTTAAGATTAAAATCATTTAAAACATTTGTCCTAAAAAAATACATGCAGTAGCTTACAAATCCCATTTACATAGAACTTTCACGTAATAAAAATGAAAGTTGGTTAGTCGGTGCATAGGTTCATAGGTTGAATCTATGAAATAAAATATTTTGCCTTGTTAAACAAAATTAAGACCTAGATATTTAACAGCATAAATTCACAAAGAATTAAAAATGTTAAAAAAGTGTTTATTGTGAATATTTATTATTCTGCTTAATTTGGCGCGTCTAATTTTTAATAAAAAAATTGTGTGGTCGGTGCACCTCATCAGGAACGAAGTTCTGTGCGATATTTTTTCGACTGTAATCGTGTTTTAAAATGTAGATATTAATCGATTATGTTATTGTATTTTTGTCACACAAAAAGCCACCTCAACCGACCTTTATATCGACCTCCTAAATTCGAACGCCCAATGCATCGCATTTTATAGCATTTAGTAGGCACAGTATGAACGCTATTTCGTTATATGACGTAACCTTGGGCCACTGCCATTTCACTCTACTGTAAGCCGCGTAAACGAACGTAGCTCCGATTATAATTATTTAGTGAATAATTAACTGTATAAGCCGCCTATATACCGAGATTCACAGTTGACGCTGCGTTATTCCATGTACGGTTGACGCTGCGCACTCTTCGTGCTCTATCTCAAAAACAATTTAATTTATAAAAAATAGCTTAAAACAAAGTTTTGTAGAGAATTTTATGCTTTACAACTTTTATAAAAGATAATTTTTAATACATAGAAAGCGAAATATTTTATAAAAACTGTTTTTAGCTATATGTGACCTTGAATATTAATTTAAGACGCGAACAGAGATTATGAGACTTTTGAGACAACTCTTAGAATGTCATAATAAAGGTTTTTACAAATTGATAATCTTATCTATCATTCCGAGGTTGATATTTACTTTTAGTTTAAGTGAGTGTCATATTTATTATCGTCATATAATATGTCATATAACTGTGATATGGTGTTTTTTTGTAACGAGTCTCGTGTTCCTGGAAAAAGGGCAAAATATCGTTTTAATGGGGAATAGTGTCTGTATAAAGTTAGAATAAAATAGTACATTAATACACATACCCACAATATTCGGTTATGACATAATCGACTTCTAACATAAATATAAGATTTAGAAACATTTTTTTATTACAAAAAACGTCTCACGATACCGTATGAGTTAACATGATATGCGTTTGCCGAGATAAAACTAAAATTTGGGACAGCCGACATAGATTTATTTGATAACGGAATAATGACCCCGACGATATGACGATACAATGTGCCTTGGCTTTAATGGGTAAGATTAGTTATATATATTTGCTTATATTTCTTATAAATAAATATAAAAAAAACACAATTTCTATCTATACCACAAGATCCTTTCTTTCTATTATTTTATTAATATTTTTCGCTTCTAAAACCAATGACAGAAACCACAAGCTTTGACTAAACCAGCACACTCTTTATAAATACATCTCATAACTTTTATGCTGCTATAGGTATTACTGATGACTAATAATATGTCCGTTTATGGAAATAATTATTTTAAGCTCGAATTTATAAAAATAATAACATTTAACTTATCCGAGTTAGTCTTCTTAAATAGGTATGTGCATTTATATATTAGAGAACTGGGCACTGTGTTGAACCTAGACAAATGTAACTACCGGGTCTAAGGGCATTAAGAGGCCACATACTTACACTCACGACGTATGAGGCATACAAGGAGTAGAAATATATTTAGTAAAAAATATATGGAAGATCTTTATTTGAAAAGATTTACTACTACCGTTTTCATTTTTAATTAATTATTTATACTTTTTTTTACAATTTTACTATGTGCTTGAGGTGTTTTAGATATTTTTCGCAAAAAGTAGTTTTTGCATATTTTATTTCTTTTGGTTGTTGTATTGATTAAAATTTTAAATTAAATTAAATTTTATATAACTGTTTTAAGTAAAAAGCTTTTTCAATAAAAATAATTTGGGAAATATTATATGCAAGTGTAAATATATTACACTTTAATGATAATGGTACAAACGAAAAAAAATTAGATGGAAAAAGTGGATGTCGGTTTAATTAATTTTTGAATTTAGGATTCAGATGTTATAGTAGCTAATTTAAATTATACAATATATAAATATAGTTAGTTATTGCCTTTTCAAAACGTAACTGTGTCAGAAAACACTGGCTTACAAAATTTAACATTTTGTCTGTTGCCGCGAATTCTGTGGTTGATAATGTTCGCTTGAGACTTGTTTTTGTTAAATCTACCCTCAAAATTTTTTGAGCCGCTCGAGTTACTTTGTTTTTATGTTTATCATTTAAGCGTATATATTAATCGATAACAGGCTTATTTTAATGTGTTAAGATTAGTATCTGAAGTTTTTGCGCCATGAGTAGTTCAAGGAGACGTTGTTTCAGATCATTTGAAGAATATATGTTTAACGATTGTAGAAAAATTATATCAGAGTTGGTGAAAAATACTTATTTTGAGTATTTTGGGATGCTCTTGGATAAAAATGAGAAGTATTGGGCTCCCATTTGTCCTGTAATTCGTTTGTAATTTGTTTGTAAATCGTGTGTGGAATATTTTAGATAAGGAAACGTTTAGGAAAAGTGGTAAAAGAAGTGCCTTTAAATTTGGAACACCGCCTATTTGGCGAGAACCACGAAATCATCTCGAAGACTGCTATTTTTGTAGCGTGAACGTAAACGGTTACAACACTAAAAGTTGAGCTAAATGGCAGTACCTAAGTACTAGTTGTGTTCAACGTCCAGTGCAGAGTCACCTGACTCTTCAGTGCCTAAAAATATATCTGAACCCTTAGAACAAGACATTGTAGGACCAAGCTCATCACAAAATGATGCTGATTTTGAAGGTATGTCAAATGAACCAAAATGCTTTTCCCAAAATGAGTTAGATGATCTTGTAAGATATTTAAATCTTTCTAAACAAGCTTCAGAATTGTTAGCATCAAGACTGAAAGAAAAAAAATTGCTTTCCTCAGATACTAAAATAAGTTTTCATCATGAAAGAGATAAAAAATTACTAAAAATTATATTGAACTAGTAAATTTTTAGAAATCAATTTTTTTTAGTAAAGTTTTTCTTAGTAAAATCATGTTTTTTTCTACTTTATACCTACATAGCTGACACTCGAAAACTAGAGCTGATAAAAATATTCGAATTATATTTTTGAAAATAGCATATCATATGTAGCCAGCAACTGCTAAAATTTCTTCGGCAAAAGATGTACTGTAAACTAGTGTAATCTACGTAAGATAACTTTAAAATTAATAATACACAAAAACAACATGTAAACAAAATACATATTGCCTAATGTCATTCATAATTTTTACCACATTTGTACTATTAACATTATAATAGTAAATATAGCATTTATAATGCCGTAGATGTAAGATTTTTTTTTAAATGATAATGACGGGATTTATTATTTTTTTGCAAATGAATAAATCGAAAATAATCTTTTTATACATACGTAAATAAGTATAGAAAAAATATTGTGTGTGTGATATCAGAACTGCACCGTTCTAGTGAGCGCATTGTGTTTTAGAATTTCCAATCGCTACATGTACCCATCACGTAGCATTATTGTACACGTGCCTTAAAGTAATTTATACAAACTATGCACGTAACTTTGTTCTATCAAAACCAGCATTTAAAAAATCTATAATTAAAAAGGATAAAATAAAACTACTGTAACAAATAACAAATAGAAACCGTCAACAACACATGGACAGTTTTGATTCAATCAAGAACATTTATATTCAACAACTAAAATCGATAATCGATACCACATACCAATTAAAGTCAATAATCGAATCGATAATCGAAATATTACGTTGACGACTTACCAGTTTCATTTCATCAAAAGTGAATAAAAAAATGGACAGAGAATATTAATTTATATATGTCTAGCATTCTATTGGAACGCGTTTTACCGCTTCTTTTACGAAAAATGATTAATAGATAGGACATAAAAAGCGTAGAACGAAATACTCTCAAAGTCAGTGTCAAATATTAACTAACAAAATTACATTAGACAAACTTATTTTAGATAAAATTGTTATTACATTACTTTTAAATTTAGAAGCATAGTCGTCAACGTCATTAACGTCAATGTCATCTAAAAAGTCAATATTGCGACAAATAAGGCCAAATAATACATAATATCCCGTGCTAATATCCACTACTTGTCAACTTTAGAGAGACCAATTTTGATTGAGAACTGGAGTTTTTATTTTATTTAATTTAAAAATGAATAGTGTTAATAATATGCCCGACGATTGTGCAAAACAATGGGAGATCTTATTATTGTTATTATCGTCGGAAGAAAAGAAAATCGATCGAACCAATGAAAATGAAATTGATACAATGAATTATTTTTACAATAACAAGGGAGTTCAGTATGTAATTCTGTAAATATAACTAGAAACCCTTAAAATACACATTAACTCGAAATTAAAAGTAAACTAACTTTAAATGAATTAAATTAAGTTTTACATTGAACCATTTAAAATTGCTTTACAGAACAAACCAAGTATAATCCGGGTTAGTTGCGGGTGTTAGTGGTTTATAATATAAATCACATTAAATAATAATATACATTTATAATACTAAATAAAATATATTTAAAAAAGTAATAAATAACTGAAAAACAAAAAACAGTATCCAACTAAACAAGTAATAAATTTCCAATGCTAACAGCCTCTGAATGTCTGACAGCTGGGCTAACGCCTCCTCTCCTTTTAAAAAGGTTTGGAGCAAAACCCACAAAAATATATAAATCACAATCTTGTTTTTGTTGAACATAGTAATAAAAATTGTTTTGCTAGGTTCATCTTTTTTCTTAGAAAAAACCCAGACAGAAGTCTAGTAGTGCTTTCTTTACTATACTTTCTAGGAAAGAAGATGACATGAATTTTAGGGTCAAGAGAATATAAAATTTGATTATATATTTTATTCCATAGAAAAATACTTCTCCATTGGCTGCAACAAATGAAAATATCTTATGCCAAAAAGACAAGTGAATCAGATACAGCATTAAAATGTGATGAGGTCTCATTATTTTGGAGACTACGAGGCAACGAAAAATTCCGAGCTAATTTTCTAGACGAAAGCTATAAATGCTACACAAACAGTGTCTTATATGCTAAGCATAATAGTCTCATGTATGCACTTGCTTTAGCAAATAGATCAGCAACTTTACTGCGCTTAAAAAGATTCCAGGTTGGTTTAATACATTAAGTGCTCATTTTGTAGCCATTTATATTCTATAATAACTTATTAAATATTTCAATGTACGAGATGTCTATTGTGTATTTTATGCCTATATATATAGTTCTGTTTCTGACTCTTCACTCAAAAGCTTTATTATTATCAAAAGGAGTGCCTCTCAGATATCTCTATGGCAATTGCCAATGGCTATCCATTCGAGCAACAGCACAAGTTGTTGATGCGCCGTGCAGACTGTCACATCGAATTGCAACAGCGAACTGAAGCACGTGCTTCACTTGATGCAGCCATTCAACATGCTGAGTCTTTAAATTTTTCTGCTGTTAATGCTAGTGAGTTATTTACTATAATTTAATGCACCTGTTTTAATGTTTTTACTATTACTCAATTTAAAACAATTGTTCTAGTGGAGTTTGACCGTCATTTAAAAATCTTGGAAAGAAAACTAGAGTCTGTGGTAGACGACAGAATAAAAGAACGAGTTAAGTTACCTGATTGCTATATGGGGTTGAACCCAAACTTCGCAGCTGCTTCTAATGCAATAGAACTCAGGTCAGTTTGAAATAACCTATGTATATAATCTTATTACCCTTAGAATCAGGAAGCCAACAAATGAGATAGTTATAAGGAAGCTTAATATAAATTTTATGATCATGGTTGTAATTTTTTTTAATTTATTCATTGGATCTCCGATAGTTATACATTATATACATCAAACACAAGCTTTACATTCATTAAACTAAATATTTACTATTAATTATAGGTCAACACGCCATTCCCAATTACAATGTTTGGAATTTGGCTTAAAAGTAATTTAACAATAGGTGGCTAGTAGGTACGTCTATAAGTTTATTAGAATATAAGAGGTAACAAATTTATATACAAATTAAAAAAATATTTAAATAAAAAACTGAAACAAAAACTGGACTCTAGTTTTTAAACTAAAAGATTATATTTATTTTATGATTATTTTAAGATTATATTTATGTTGTCGAGTCTGACAAAGTGAGACATTTTGGAGGTTCTTGAGGGCAGTGGCACACTTAGTTTGAAAGTGGATTATCCCCTCAATATGGTCTATTGACATATTAATAATACATAAATAAGTAGTCTATCTAATCATATAATCTTAATCATCATAGGTCACCATTATTCAAGTATATCTAAACAAAATTGAGATAAACATCGTAATTTTGTTATTATTTTAAGATTATATTTATGTTGTCGAATTTGACAAAGCGAGACATTTTGGAGGTTCTTGGGGACAGTGGCACACTTAGTTTGAAAGTGGATTATCCCCTCAATATGGTCTATTGACATATTAGTAATACATAATTAAGTAGTCTATCTAATCATATAATCTTAATCATCATAGGTCACCATTATTCAAGTATATCCGAACAAAATTGAGATAAACATCGTAATTTTGTTTTTTGTATTTTGTGTCCAACTACAACTAGCATGCTTTACACTTTCTAAACAGTAATAAATTACCAATTTTCTGCATCAAATTATAACTAAATTCTGTACAGGTGTTTTATGGATCTTTAAAATGTTCTGCATATTACAAATCTTTATTCTACTTCTCATAACCTCTAATTCATATTAAAAATGCATTTATAATGCTGTAACTTGAACCATCAACTACAGATGTATTAAATAAAGGTTGGTTGTAATAAACGGTAAGAGCAGAAATGCGTCACCAGTTCAAAAATATAAATTTGTATGTACAGATGTAACGACACAGCGGGTCGGCATGTGGTAGCTAAGGCGAATACAAAACGGGGCGACGTTCTGTTCTCAGAGGAGCCCTACGCGTGGGTCACTTTGCCCTCGGAAGAGAAAGTTTGTGAGATGTGTTGTGAAGCTGACATTAATCCAGTGCCGTAAGATATTTTTTATTTATTAATTAAAGCCTCTTTAATTCCTTTGTATTACTAATACAGTGTTGTTGACTGCCTCGTTGGTCTAGTGGCTAGATATTAGGCTGCAGACCCGGTGGTCCTGGGTTCAATTCCCAGTTCGGGCCAATAAATAGTTATTGGGTTTTTCTGTCAGAAAATTCTCAGTAGCAGCCCGGAGTCTGGAAGGTGGAAGTGTGTACACTCCCGTGCCTCGGAAAGCACGTTAAGCCGTTGGTCCTGCGCCTGAACTCTTTCCGGTCGTGTCGGATTGCCGTCCCATCGGATTATGAGAGCTAAGGAAAAGAGAGTGCACCTGTGTTTGCGCACACACTTGTGCACTATAATATGTCCAGCGCAGTTGGCTAATCTCTCTTGAGATTGGCCGCCGTGGCCGAAATCGGTCTGGAGGAGGACAGTGTTGTTGTTGTTTTTTTTAATATATAATTTTAAACTTAGTTAACTCCTCTCGACGAGTATAGACCTCCTCCATCTCACTCCACTTTTTCCTATCTTAGGCTGTTCTCATCCAGTCGTTGTTTGCGAATTTTATAAATTCGTCTTCCCATCTTTTTGTTGCTAAAATGACTGGATTAGTAATAAAAGCACGTTGTGACGAGCTCCAAAACAATACGGTTAGAATGAGAATGTTGCTGTTTAATTGAGAACACCAGCTGTCAACGAATGCACTTAATAGTGCACTATATGCGTTACATATTTTATTTCATAGTATCAATTAAAAATAATAATAAGGGAAGTAAAATAATTAATATCAGCTTATATCGCTCTCCTCGTCTGACTACCGATGTAAAGCGCTAACTCTCTTTCACTTTAATCAATCTTTAACAGCAGGCAACCTCTATGTGCGGGTAATTTTACACAGGCAGAGGGATTTTGTCATGCACAGAAAAAAAATATCTTCAATTTGATATATAAAAGATATTTATACGACATGAACGTATCAACGTAACAAAATATTACCTGCTTAAACCTGGCTGCGAATAGGTTGCGGCCGACTGGATAACAGCAATCATACCTTTCCGAGTTATTTACATACACTGCTATGGAGTGGATTGTAGTTTATTTTCAAAGTGAATGATTTTTTTTTGAAAAATATCAATAAATATTATTTTAATTAAATGTACTCGCGGGCAAATTTTAATTGGCAACCAGGCAAAAATAGGATCATTTATAATTATACATAAAAATTAGATTTAGACTGTGTACGCTATGAACGTAGTGATCTTGCAGCCGGATTTTAGACTACTACACATGGTTCAATGACTACCGATATATTTTTTTCATAAATATTTATGTTTACATATTATGTAGATTATGTTACTTTGTAACGTAAAAAAATTATAATTTTGTTAATTTAGTTCTGTTGTTAGTAATGCGTTATTGTTATAACTCAAACTGTGTCTTTATCTCACATAATCGACGATCATAAAAATATACAAATAACTAAACGCGTGGTAGTGGTATATACAAGACTTCGTGGGTAGAGATTTATAGAGAATTTAGTGCTAGAGTAACTTGTAGAAAGAGTGTAATTAAGGGCGACAAGATATCCAATACTGCGCTGAGTTGTTCATGGAAATGGAATGGCTTACTTTTACTAAGTTGTGCCTTTGTCTACGAGTTGATCACTTACCATCAGATCAGACAATTTGCCCATCTGCCATCCCATTACGTTCAACTTCAAGTTCAGTTTCGACCCACGAGTAACTCTTGCACTTGACTATGTTTCGTTTTCAGTTGCAGCGAGTGCTCGCGTAGCGTCTACTGCAGCGAGAGCTGCCGCGCGCTCGCTTTCTTCCACCGCTGGGAGTGCGAAGCGGCGCAGTTCGCACTCTTCCCCACTATAGGGATCGCGCATTTAGCTTTAAGGTATGCAGTTACACTTTTTACTTTATTGGAGTAAGAAGACAATCATTCCTCACGTTTAATTTCGATTACTTTGCTTATAACATTTATGTACATATTACAAAATCAAACATCAATGAAACGATAGCATTTATTTATCGATAGGACATTTAAAAGTATTTTATATATATATAGGGTGTTACTAATAAGTGCCCACAACGGTTTCCCCGCGCCCCCGCGGCGTCTCCCCGAGCCGTGTACAGCCACTGACCTCTTCAAAAGCTACGCACAAGTTGATAAAATTAAAATATACGACAAAAATACACCGCCCTTCTACAGAATGTTTAATCTCGTCACAAATTTCGACAAAATGAACAATATGGACTATATACAGTACGCTTTGGTGAGTAGATATTAGCAGTACCACTAATACATCCGTAGCCGCCGCATAACACATTCACGCATATTGATTACGTACGCAATACATTATTAACATATTCTAACAACCTCTTTATTCAATACACCTCATAGTCTACATGGTTATTATTAGATATTAATTGACTTCTTCTTTACACCATATGAAGAACTCAGGTCGCAAACAATATGATAATCTAGTTGAATGTTAAGCCTGCAGTTAATAATTGAATGCTAGAAGTATAATCGACTAAAAGCTTTTCTTCGTATCTAAAGTAAGTATGAATATGTATTTTTAAGGCATACGACAAGCAACACTGAGTTATTTGTGTAACAACTACTTCATTCTTTCGGCGCTGTAAAAACCGGTTAATGTGAAATAGTTCCGGCTCGAGCATATCCATCACCTTACAGCAGCTGACCAGCGTGATAGAAAAAGTTCCCAAACCTTTCTCCCAATAAAAACAAACAACTCGGCTGGGCTTAAAGGAGGCGTGTGGCGCTTTTCTTTCATCGCTGAATATTCAAAGACAAATTTCATGAAAACTCAGAGGTGCTTGTTCTTATTCGATCTTCGTTTATGGTCCACGCGTTCTATCCTTCAGGGCCATTTCGACTCTTCTAATTCAAAAGGGAAAAAATATCCTTTTTTCACTTGTAGATTTAGGGGATGTTTCTTTATTGGTCTGTACTATTATTGAGTATATTTTTTAACGATTGTGTGTGATTTATTTACCTTACACAGACGGCGACGATGCTGACCCTGTACTTGGAGAACTTCACGTTGTTCTTTGATTACTTGCCGTCTAAAGTGCCTTACTCATTGTCCCCCGCGGAACTGAGACTGTTCGCGGCTGCTGTCATTCTGCGCAGTCTCGGACAGCTCGTCTGCAACGGACATGCTACTCTGAGCCTATCAACTGTTGAAGAGGAAGACGGAAAGAATGGTAGGTTAACCTGCTAATAATTATTATTTCTGTGACGTTATTGTGTTAGGTTTAAATTAGTCTCAGTAAGCAGTACAAAGTTGATGTTAGTTCTCAAGGTTGGTGGTGCATTGACGATGTAACGCATAGTTAATATTTCTTACAATGCCAATGTCTATTGGCGTGGTTGACCACTCACCGTTAGGTGATAGGTAGGTCAGTAACAAATTTCACTTTGGACATTATATGACTACAGAATCAAAAAACTTATCTCAATGAGTTTACTTAAAGTTTCACAACAATATAATTATCAAATTGTTTTTTGAAAATGGAGATATGTATTAATATAATTTTTATTTAAATTTTAACACGTCTCAGGATTTTGTGAAGTTACGCGTGTTAATGTATGTTGAATGGTTATAATATCGATAAAAAATAAGTTTTCATTACAGAGCGGACTATCACGGAGAGGGAGGTCCGTCGCGCGACCGCTATATATCCTTCTGCGGCCATGATGAATCATTCCTGCGATCCGAATATTATCAACACGTATGGACGCGACTATACATTTTATTTAAATTTCTCTAAACGACTTACTATTTACTTACTTTGCTGTTTAAATATTGTGAGTCGTATCGAAAGTGGTATTTACACTACATACATACATCTGATGCACATCCAAATTGAATATCTTTCACTCTGCGTGAAAATACTAAATATTGAATGGGAAAACAAATATGTTAACATTGTACCATGTGAAACTATTCAGGAATTGAATTTAAAAAAAAATGTCTATATTTAACATGACAAGTTTTAAAGGATTATTACACCAAGCGATATTTAAAACTATACCCTATTCCAATCGGAGTAGGAGTAAAGGTAAACAAACTGTATATTTACAAATTGTAGGAGATCTTCTAATTGTTTTGCTATATTATGCACGATAAACAGTTTATTAATTTACCCTTATTTATAATACAGCACTATTCCACTTAACTAGTTATAACCACATCAATTTAACTTTCGAAGTTCCGATTACAACTTCGCAGACATTGAAAACGCGATTTTTTCGCGAATCCATAATAAGGTCCTCCAGACCGATTTCGGCCACGGCGGCCAATCTCAAGAGAGATTAGCCAACTGCGTAGGAGATATTATAGTGCACAAGTGTGTGCGCAAACACAGGTGCACTCTCTTTTCCTTAGCTCTCATAATCCGATGGGACGGCAATCCGACACGACCGGAAAGAGTTCAGGCGCAGGACCAACGGCTTAACGTGCTTTCCGAGGCACGGGAGTGTACACACTTCCACCTTCCAGACTCCGGGCTGCTACTGAGAATTTTCTGACAGAAAAACTCAATAACTATTTATTGGCCCGACCTGGGAATTGAACCCAGGACCGCCGGGTCTGTAATATCTAGCCACTAGACCAACGATGCAGTCGCGAATCCATAGTGAATATTTAACATCTCAACCAATGATATTGCGCCAATTGACGGTGATCTATAGCATCGGTTTCGAAGTTGTTTATTTGGGTTTACTCCTCTTGTGGTTGGAATAGGCTATACACGTTAACAATACCTAGTTCTGGTTTGATAAAAATTTCAAAACTTGTCTAATCCTAAATTAACAATGTAAGAAGGTCCTTAAAATAGTAAACCGTGACAATAATAACAAAGGTTCTACAAGAGTCGACTAATAATACGTTGTTCGCGCGAGCTGTCGCCGGGCTCCGAAGTACTGAACTGTTACGGTCCGCACCGCGCTCGTGAGCCGACCGCGCAACGTCGCTCGCAGCTGCGCGCGCAGTACATGTTCACCTGCAACTGCACCGCGTGCAGGGATAACGAGAGGAAGGACTTTTTGGTAAGGGATCAAATTTTTTATATTAAAAGTGCATTAAATAAATTAAAAGACATTTTTATTCTCACACTACAGTACTAAACAAATAATGACAATTTATTCACGTGTAATGTTTTGTAATATTTTGTTGTGTTGTGTAATTGACTTGCTTTGGTCTTACTTTTATTGTCATTTTGTTATAATTTTTTTTTCTTTCACCAAGGCACGGATGCAACATTTGTAGTGATAGAAATAAAAACAGGCTCAGGCAGGATTATCCGGTTCTCTTAACTTCTTCTTGAACTTCTTTGTTTGAAAACAAGTTTTAATTGGATTATAATTTCTTATATTTTGTTTCTACTGCTATAGGCTAATGATCTCTTTTGTTTCCTTCCGATGGATGTCATTCTTTTAATATTTTAAATAAATGGCCAAGGGTCAAGAAGATGGCCTCGGACCTAATATAACCACGGCGATATTTCTCAAAGAGAGAACCAGGAGAGAACAATTCTACTAACAAATTGTCATTTTATTGTAATTGAATCCAAAGGTAATCGTTCCCATTTAACCGTTTTCCTATTCTATTGACAGAACAATCCAGTTGTCGTTCGGTCGAAGTTGGATCGGATTAGAATCTGGAACGTATCATTTCCGTTATAAATTTACATCATTGGCTTCCAGTTGTAATTCAACAGGGGTTTATTTTTGAGAAATAGAATCGTTAATGTAGCGTAGCCGTTATAAATTAATAGATTTCTATCCATTGCGCAGGAGATGTTATACAGTATAGAGCGTGTACATAGTTGCAGCTTAAAAGTAGCCATTAGACCAAGGGCACAGGTGAACAAACAATAGTTTTAGTCCATAAAACATTAATCTTAGTGAATTATCACGTATATGTAATATGTGTAGACCGATATATATATCGGTCTACACATATTACTAATAATATGGATAATTGTGTTTATTGAATTATGATATAGTTACATGTAATAATAATAATATTTATTGTTTAGCTGTTATTCAGTGCTTACGCTTGCCAGTCGTGTAAGGGCCCGATATCATGGCAGAGTAGGCGACCGCGCTGCCAGCAGTGCAACGCTGAGTTCCATCCGGACCGCGCACTAGCTCTGATCGATCGAGCCGAGGAGTTAGCTTCGCAAGGTAATATGTAAATGGATTCAAAGATGAAGCATTTTATGTCTCATTAAGAAATGTTTTTACTTTCTATTAATTATCATCATTCGCTTGACTTTATCTCATTAATTCGGGGGTCTATGTGAAGTGCTTTTTATGAACACTGGGAGGAAAAGTTGTTGTGTTGGCAGCCTTTTACTGGCGGTGGCCATCTATCTTCCATCCATATCTTCTGCTAAATCAGCTAGTGGGTCGGCTTTATGCCTCCATACGATAAGTTATTTTTCTCCTCCGCGAGTTAAAATGAGCGGCTCTACTTTGTCTTATTATTTATTACTTGCATACATGATCAGTTTGTTAATGTTTGAATGTCTTCTTCTTTGAAATTATCATTAGTAAACATGTTTTTAGACAGAAAAAAAGATCAAATCTGTAATCTGACTTGATCCACCCACAGCATGCCGTCTATTTATCTATCTCGTCGTCGTCTATACATTTATCTAAACTTTCTTTTCGCCTAGCCGAGCTAGCGGTTTGTTTGGAAAGCCGCTGCGATAAGATGTTGGCATCGTTTCGATTGAGGCAGCAGGTGTGGCACCGACACCACGCGGGACTAAGAGTCGCCGCCGACAAGCTAGCTCGGCTGTACGCGGATATTGGTAAGTAAATTGAAATATTCGGTCTGTTTTTGATTTTATCTTTTTTTTTACTGTAATTATTTTAAAAAAACTTCTTTGGCAAAATCGCCTTTCTAATTCAAAGTAATCATTTAAAGACAAACTGCTCGACTCTAGTTTCAACCCTAAAGTTTGGTAGCTTGCTAGCTTCAAAGTCTGCATACTTCGAAGGGTTCAATTCCTTGATCGAGCCAATAAAACTTTCGTTATAAACAATTACCTATATCTTACCTTATGAGGCACTATGCCATTACTTACTCAAACTCATTATCAAAATTATGAACCCAGTCACAATTCGCTCCAAAGCCTGAGTAGGACCGAACACTTAAAGAATCCTTTAAGCCGTCAATGCTCTTAGTTTAAATAGAACTTGCTACATGTAATATATGAGTTTACCAGGACAGTTAACTTCAATGTCACTTATGATGTTAGTAGTTTTTCTTGGCTTGATCAAGAACCTTATCACATCGCGATGTTAAATTTTCATACGCAGTCTTCTTAAGGATCGACTTGATTGAAAAATATCTGGCTAACGAATGACTTCCTACTTACGATGGTATCTAGAAGGTATCGCTGCTCCACTCTTTTCGCTCCAGACCGAGGACTTAAGACCAACTCAAGTATCATTCAGAAACAACTATTTTTTCTATATATAACTGTAATTTATTAACATTACGAACATTTGTTATTTTTAACAGGTGAATTCAGTAAAAGCATGGATCTTATAAAGCAAAACATTCAGAATCTTGAGTATCAATTTGGGTCTTTCAGTGTTGAGGTAATAAAATGTACCTATTTTAATTATAGTATAATACGTACAATAAACAGGATGGGCGCTTCGGCTTCGCACAGGTTTTTTTAATGTAACCGCAATAGCAATTTGTACAATCGAGATCACAATATCTACGCCCCACCCGAAATTAATATTTAATGAAAAGATGCTAACAAATAATAAATTTAGACGCTATAATCAGCTCATGTGTAAGAAAAAAGCAATTTTCTGTTTAAGCGATTTTAAAATTAATTAATTAATTTAGAAACGACTATTTAAAAAATATTAGTGATCTATGATTGCAAAAATTCTAATTGTACAAGTATGAAGTCAGAGCACCTGTTAATTTCCAATAGATAACATTTGTGTAAACCTAAAAGTATGGTTAACTTACAGGTTGCCCACGAACTAAGGAAGTTGTCAGACGTTATGTTGGAAAGAATCATCAATTCCTCTCAGCACGTAGATCACAGGTATGTTGTCTTATGCGATAGATACGTATTATCGTATCTCATCGCGATTAAGCCACTGAACCGATCGTAATAATTATTTCGTAACAAGAGAGCTGGATATGTAAAAATATAAATTTGAAGCGGATGTAGTCACCGAACTTCGTTTTATCCACTGCTAGACATAGGCCTTTCCAATGGCACGCCCTTGAGCTCGATCTTCAGTTCTCAATCTCCATCCACTGCCAGCCACTTTGCGTATATCGTCACTCCACCAATCTGGATGGCATTCTATGCTATATTTGCAACGGCGTCTACTCCAGAACACGTCTACTCCAACGCCAGTCGGTTCTGTTATGTGTCCAGCCCACTGCCACTTCAGCTTACTAATCCTTTGGGCTATGTCGATAACTTTGGTTCTCTGTCGGATCATCACATGTGGGATTCAATCCTTCTGAGAAACTTAGAGCATAGCTCTCACCATAGCTGTTGTGCGACCTTAAAATGGTGGAGATCGTTTAGATCTGTTAGTGTCCACGTCTCGGCTCCGTTAACCGGTAAGAGGCACTCTTTGAAGACTTTCGTCTTCAAGCATTGCGGCATCCGTGATGAAATGACTTAACCAAGTTTCCTATACGCTGTCTAGCCCAGCTATACTGTTCCACATGCTTCCTTCTCGAAGTTGTTACGACCCAACTGCAATGTTTGCCCAAGGTACACATACTCCTGAACAACTTCGAGAGGAACTCCGCTAAGAGCTATCGGTTCCGGGTTGACGTGTTCTGCACTGATTTTGCCACGATGACGATATCGTCTGCAAATCTCAAATATAAAAGGTACTCGTCGTTTATGTTTATGCTCCGTCCTTGCAGCGTCTTGAACATATCTTCTAAATCATTAGTGAATAATTTCGGGGAAATGATATCTCCTTGTCTCACTACTCGGTTCATAAGGAAAGGGTCTGACTGCTGTACTTTGACGATCATGACTACAGCGTCATTTAAATCTTTCAGCACTTAGATGTATCATGCCAATTGATTTGTCACCGAGGTCCACTTTCGTTGGGGATGTTTTTTAAAGAAAAAATTCATCAAGAACAGTCCCTCCTTCTTTAGAAAGTTGATGAGCATTTGCCCTCTATGATTCCTGCTTCCAAATCCATGTTGTCCTACTACCGATTCGTTGCTTGTATGTATTCCTACTTTAGCGTTAAAATTTTCGTACATTTTCTCCGCTTCATCATCCGGGATGGTTGTTCTCGCTCTCTGAAGCACATAAGATGGTCTGATTCTAAAGTTATGGTATCCTTCCCCTTTCTTTGGATTTTTCATAATCCGAAAATCTGGCATCTTATGTTCCTTAGCTCTTTTTCGAGATGTGCCAGGTGGGCAGAGTTAGTCAGTGTTGGCGGCCTACCATAACCCGGGGATACTTAGTATCCCCTTATCATAACCGCCGCCATGGCCTCTAACAGCGGGGCGACCAGGAACTAGGGGCCGTATAATCACCAAGCTGGGCACGCGGGTTGGTTATATATACGCATAGGTGACGCTGCTGCTCGTCATCGGTCTGCGGTATTTAGCTACGCCTTTATCGACCGTCATTAGTCGTTCGCCAGCAGGATCCACCACGTGTAGCAGCAGTTAGATCTAGTAGTGCTCCCTTACATCCCTTATGGGACTTATTTTATCGTTTTTTCCAGGATACAACCAAATTAAATGTTATGTAATTTTATGATTTACCGCCTCACTTATAACTGTTGATTAGCGGAGAATTAATTAAACAATGCTGTTCTTTCGAAATAATAATATGTAAGTAACAGCCTGTAAATATCTCACTGCTGCGCTAAGGCCACCTCTCCTTTTTTTGAGAAGGCTTGGAATGTATTCCACCACGTTGCTCCAATGCGAGTTGGAAGACTACTTATGTGGCAGAATTTCAGTGAAATTAGACACATGCAGGTTTCTTCACAATGTTTTCCTTCACTGTCTACCAGGAGATGATTTGTAAACACAAATTAAGCACACGAAAATTCAGTGGTGCTTGCCTTGAACCCACGATCTTCGGTTAAGATCCACGCGTTCAAACCTATCTATACTAAGCCATCTCGGCTAAATTAATAATGAAAGAAAGAGATAAATCAATGTTTAACTAAACAGTCGCTAAGCTACTTTTATAAGTAAGGCCGTTTAGAAATTAAACTCAGAGTAGTTTATTATATTTATACCTATCATGTAGGTAAGTTTTACCTAATTAAGTAGTTAACTAAATGTTATTTTCAAATTATACATTAATTCTCATTAAATTTATCTCTATGCAAAAGAAAAAATATTTTCAAATCGATTTTCAAACTGTAATAAAGTATTTTTCCAGGGAATGGTGTCTTGAAACTCACAAAATAATAAAGAAAGCTATTCAGTTGATGGAATTGAATTATGGTCCTTGGGAAGCGGTTGTGTCAAAGCTGAAAGATCAAGAGGCATTTGTATCTTCTCTTCTTGCCGAGAGCAGTACTCCGGAGGCAGCAGATTGCATTCATCACAATTTACATTATAACCTTAAAATTTAAAACATAGGTTTTTTTGTAAGAATTACGAACCCATGTAAACCATAAGCAATTTAAATTAATAATTTTTAATTAAATATTAAATGAAATTATGCAGTTATTACATAATAAAAATTCCAATAATTTTACATAGTTACGAACGAATTTTAATGTTTGTGTTACAAAAAGTTGTTAAAATTAATTAAAATTAGGTATTATTACAAACAGAATTTCATTTCGTCTCAAAAGTAAATCCCGAAAGGCATTTTTTTCTTTATCATTTTCATAAGTAGATATAGGCTTACTTATTATTTAAGCATCTTTATGGTTAGGGAGCTGGTGAGCATTTCGAGACCTATTAAAGTCCAGATCAATTTAATGAGGCAGACAGTTGTCCTTACCGCATTTAAAATAAGTGCCCTACTAAGTCATGCTTATGGTTCTACTTATGTCAATTCGATTCGTCGTGACTTTCTGAAAACGTAATAACATTGGCAGAATTTTTTTTTCGCTGATATTGAGCTGTCCGGATATAGAATCCGAATATTCGAAATATGACTTCCAAATCGCTCCTAATGATTGCTTATATCTAAATTATTTCCATTGATATTTTTAGTTTTAGATTTTTTAAGAATAGCGTTAGCGTACGATTCATAGGAAAACATATAATCCATTCGCATCCTCCATACTTTTCATATCCTCATACGCTATGTCATCGTATATATTTTTAGTGAACCCGCTAGCGGGGTCCTCGGCATTAGATATGAAAATAACGTTGAACCCACGTGGTGGGTTCTCGGTATACTGTTAGAACTTTTAATAAAAATCGCTCTAGTATAGTTAAATTGGATATTTTTCTGGTCATTTTGCTATAAACAGTATTTTTTGAGACATTCTCAATTGTGCTAAGTGGTAGTGAAAACGTGCATTTAATGAAAAATGAGTAAGTAAACAAAAATGTTTACTTACTTACGCGAGGCACCCGCCACACGGTCCAGGGGCCTCGCGCCTAAATATTAAAGCATTATAAATTGTATTAACATAAACTTTGGCCCTGAAATTGTAATAATAGTCTGCCTGATCGATTTCGGCCACAGCGGCCAATCTCAAGAGTTTAACCAACCGCGGAGGACATATTACACAAGTGTGTGCGCAAACACAGGTGCACTCTCTATTCCCTAGTTCTCATAATCCTATGGGACAGCAATCCGACACGACCGAAAAGAGTTCAGGCGCAGGACCAACGGCTTTACACGGGTGCACACTTCCAGACTCCGGGCTGCTATTGAGAATTTTCAACAGAAAAACTTAACTTTTTTCTGGCCCACCTGGCATTTACAGTACAATGTAGGTACATACCAGGCATCTCTTCTTTGCGTTTTATTTAGTTAACTATGGTAGTGAAGTTTGTATGAAGAAAACGTATTGCTTGCACTCGCCTTCCCTAGGATATATTGAGACCTAGTGGGTTTTGTTTTTCATTATTTGAAGCGAATATGTGCTTTGTATGCGTTTTAAACTTTAAAAAAATAAAAAATTGCCACCGGTGGAATTTCTAGAATCTTTAAATTCATATTTATCAGTTCAATTTAGAAACAAAATTTCAATCACATTTCTCCTGTTTGGGGTTGAATTTTAAAAACGACGAATTACGTATGCGTTTATGTTATTAGCTTTAATATCATTCTTCTAACTTCAAAAATGACGGACTCCCCATTTAAACATTTACTCCCTATTCTCTAAGAGGGTGACTCTTAGGTGGTGAATTTTGAAAAACTTACATATTTATTTATTTCTAAGCAGAAGCTTGTATATGAAAGTTCATACTTCTAACTTTGAAAATGACGGGTTTCCATCCAACCGCGTTCATCTCGTATTTTTGGAAATTCCACCCTTAAAGGGTATACCCTTTAAGGGTGGAAATGGAAGGGGTTCCTAAAATCCTTTCTTAGTGCATGTTTTCATTATAAAATGCATGAACTTCAAGTTAACATTTCAAGTTTCTAACTCCTGTGGTTTAGGCTCTGCTTCGATGAGTTAGTCAGGATAAGTCATTATATATGTATAGATGTAGCTTACCCGTTAAAAGTAAATATAAGGAAACATAGATGGTAAACAATATGTCAAAAATAGTTCCACATAATTTTAAATTTCAATAACAATTTATTCAGACTCTTCTAGAATGTTCTATGCTATTGATCAGAATAAGTTATTACGTTACAACCGACGTCGTTTATACTGGGCATAATTAACGGTCGTACATTACCATATATAAATTACTTTTATTATAATTGAGAACTCAATCAAATGTTGTATTATATAATTAAAATGCTGTTCGAGTTGTGACCTTTAGAAACTACATAACGCGGCCAACAATAAGATGTTTAAAGCTATAAAAATAAACAGTACAGGGCTTGCATAGGTCAATATATATATATATTTTTTTATAGATAGTCGGACGAGCGTGTTTGCCACCTGATGGTAAATGGTCATCAAAGCCCATAGACTATGGCACTGTAAGAAATGTTAACCATCGCTTACATCGCCTATGCGCCACCAACCTTGGAAACTATAAGATGTTATGTATGTTGTCCCTTGTGCCTGTAATTACACTGGCTCACTCACCCTTCAAATCGGAACACAACAATACAAAGTACTGCTATTTTGCGGTAGAATATCTGATGAGTGGGTGGGACCTACCCAGACGAGCTTGCACAAAGCTCTACCACCGAGTATATATCCGATATATATATATATATATATATACATTTGATATACATATATACAGTGGTGGTCATATAATTAGAAACACTTCTTATGAATAAAGAAAATATAACTTCAACGTACAAATGTTTGTAAAAAATATACACATTTAATAATTAATAATCATGCAATAATATAGCCACTCAAATAAAAAACTCATGAAATGCATAAAATATAAAACATATTTTACTTTTAATTACAAAATGAGTCTTACACACGTAGGAGTTTATTTTCTGTAACTGGCCGCTTGGACGCCTAATTAGAAACATTTTAAAAAAGCATCCATAGCTCGTTCTTTTTTTGAAATTGGAGAATAACATTTCTTTTACTTTTATTTTGGCGGCTATTCAAAATTTAATCTGAATTTTATTTTGTTCAAAATAGGCAAAAATAAAAGTAGTGACGCGTCAACTAGGCAAATCGTTGTTAATTTACAAAAAGATCATAAGTGGGCGTACAGAATAGCTGAGCATTTAAATTGTTCTGTTAAGAAAGTTTTTAATGCAATTGATCATTATAAAATACATGGAACTGTTGAAAATGTTCTTAGAAAGACTCGGCCAAGAAAATCCTCTCCCAGAGATGATACGCTAATCGTTCGTGTTGCTAAAAAAGGCCCAAGTAAAGGCTCCAACCAGATTAAAACTAAAGTTTTTTCGCCTGATGACCCGAGAAACATCTCGTCAAGACTAATACGCCGAAGATTAGTGGAAGCTAAATTGTTCGGAAGAATCTCTCGAAAGGTACCGCTTCTTACCAAGCAACACCGAGAGAAGCGATTATTATTCGCTAAAAAATATGTTAATTGGACGGTACGAGAATGGAAAAAAAGTGTTATTTTCAGAAGAAACAAAAATAAATATGGTAAATTCCGATGGAAAGCGCTATGTTAGACGCCCTGTAAACAATGATTTTAATTATAAATACACAAGAAGTATAGTCAAGCACGGTGGCGGTACAATGGATCAATGGCAATACAAAAATATCTTAGAGCACACAATGATTCCCTACTCGGACGATCACTTGCCTATAACCTGGATCTTTCAGCATGACCATGACCCTAAACACACGGCCAATAGCGTCAAATGTTTCCTTAGCGAACAGCGTATATTCGTTTTAGACTGGCCAGCAAATAGTCGGAATTTAAACCCGATCGAAAATCTCTGGTATATTCTTAAAAAGAAAGTCTCAAACAAACGTAACACCAGTCAAAACGAACTATATGAAGCATTTGTTGAAGCATGGAATTCAATACCCTAGAAAAATGTATGAAATTGATTGAATGAATGCCACGTCGTTGCAGTGCTGTTATTGAAAATAAGGAAAACGCCCCTAAATATTAATTACAACTATTGGTAGGCTGCGGGTAGGTAGCTATTTCGTAAATAACAATACTAATTACTAATACTTAAAAATATATTGTTTTTTATTCTTTTTTGTTGTTGTTTCTAATTAGTTGAACGTTATTGTTCATACCTTAAAACTGATTTAAATGTTTGTCCGTAATGTAATATTGAAACGGCACTTGTGTAATGGGATTTATATTGTTTTTCTAATAAATGATAAATCGTTGAACATATTGTTGTCCTATTTATTGTTTAATTTCAAAATAAAAACGATTGCGGTGAAGTATCTTACATAATGTCAAGGACCGTTGGTAGTGTTTCTAATTATACGACCACCGCTGTATATATGTATACCAAAATAATGTTCATATGACTATAAAAATATACTATAAGAAAATGTAATAATATTAAATGTTATGGCGCACATCCATTATTAGCACATCTCATATTTTAGCATATAGATTGTTACTAACAGTATCTAGAGGCAATTGATACGGTGCTCCTTTCCAAAATGTCCTATCCTAACAGCATTTGGAATGGATAATCATCTCACTCTAAATGTAGAAAATCAACCATAATTTTTGTAGTTTCCGACTTTTTAAATAAAGATCTTTAATTTTACCTTCTTATAAAACGTAATTAGGATAGCTAGCATCATATATAACATATATATAAATTTGCCATTCATTGTTCTTTTCTATGATGACTATTATTTCTTAATCAAATATTAATTACTTTCTGTGACAAGGTATATACTACACTCTAAAATCATGTCAATCCAAAGTTGTTTATTTACCTTTATTACTTTTCTATTGGAAACAGAACAAATTAAATTTTATAAATGTAAACGTAATAGTGTCAGATGAAACATTTATTAATATCATGATGAAGATATTTAAAATACTATCACATCTACGTAATTACAATATAAAAATATTTACATGTAAATTAAAACATTATAACTACATATTACAACAAATGTACATTAACATTATCATTATGTCAATTTCAAAATACCTCAAGTATTGAATTTAACTATATTGTTTGAACAATCTTATTATAATTGAAAAACTAAATTGCCTCGGAATAAAAAAGTTCATTCAGCGTGCATTAATTGAAATATTCAAGATAATATATATTAAGTTATTTTAAGCTTGAATGACCAGACTATAGTAATTACAAAATAAAACTAGAATTTTGAACACTATTTATAACCTATGATTTTACCTTAATTCTACACATTGTTTTATGTAATTATATAAATTACGAGTTGTACAAATATGTATTTTTATTAATGTAACATTCACCTAGGTAACACAGAACTAATAAAGCAGATTTCGAGGCCCGCTCAAAAAGGAAAAAGCATGCTGTTTATTATGTTATGGAACGCCAAATAATTAAAATGATACATTTATTTGTATAAGAATTATAATATTCTGATAACTAATTTTAAATTTCAAACTTAATTTCCAACTACAACATTTTCAAATAATAATATTCATTTAATATGTTATTATCTAACCTAAGTTACAGTTTTGTATAACTTTAAGTAATAACAAAAATTGATTTTATACTTTAAAACAAAGTTTATAGTGAATCGAATCTACATAATTTGTTATTACATTGAATTTAAAGTTTCATTATTTCTAATGATTTTAAAATTTCAAAGTAAAATATTAACATAATTTACAGCTTCTGATGATCTAATCTAATGATGTTTTTAAATAAAAAGTATGTTATTATATGAGCTAGACATTTGATTTTAACTACAATCATATAAGTGTGCATGTCTAATGTCTAATTAAAGATAAATTATACTAGACAATTAATGCAAAAATGCGCTATTGATAGGATGCGCATATTTTAAGTAAGTAGTACATTACTGTGGCCATTCTAACTTTAACAATACACTGAGTGACTTATACGAAAGATTATTAAGTATTCCTACTTGTGCAATTAAACTAGACGTAACACAACATTTTCACCGTAAGTTATTTCTTCCCCTTCGTCCTCCGGTTCATCCTCCTCCTGTATAAAATATATTTTAGTTAAGTTACTACTTTTCAACAGATGCCTAATTTTAAACTGATTTTGATTTTATTTCTCATAGTACTTACATCAAAGCCGAAGCAAGCATCTACATCCTTTTCAAGCTTAATGCTTCTCTCTAAACTTTTCTGTTTAGCTTGCTCAATATAAGCTTGTTTCTTTTCCATCTCATCTTCTTCGTCTTCCTCTTCTTCCTCCTCCTCTTCTTCTTCTAAAAAACGACGACCATAACTGATATTTATTTCATGTTGTTATTTATAAAAAATTACAAATAATTGTTACAATAATTTGGAACCATAATAAAATAAGACAACTTAAGCATACCTGGTTCTTCCTCATCCATATAGTCTGGCGCAACAACAGCAACCTGCTGCTCAGTCCCATCTTCCAGCTGGATCACCTCGAGTACAACATACTGCTGCCCTTCACCATCTGCTACAGTCACCAACTCTCCCCGTTTTAGTTCATTGTTTCCTATCTCTAGCTTTGTTATAACTCCATCATTGCTGGTTTCCTCCATCTGATAATAATAACATACTTTGAGTTACACTTTTCAATATACATATTTAAAATAGTATGTTTTTTTTTGTATATTATAAAATGCACATTGTATTGTGGAGAAGAAATGTATTCACATTCAATAGGCACTTAAATAGAGATATTGTCATGTACAATACTGACACAAATGCTTTCGCAAGCTGCTAGTTATTGCAACTATGTTATCGTCATCAAACTTTCACAAGCAAGATAATTATTTAAAACTATAAAAATATTTTCTGATTCAATTGACTCAGCACATTCGATTAATGTTATTGAAGGTAAAGAAATGTTTAACGATGACAATATTAATGCGAAAACTTGAGTATGTGGGACACCACATCAGCAGTTAAATTTTATGTGAGAGAAAGAATTACGAACTAGAGATAAAAAACACGAAAAATATTATTACGAAATAGCAAGTGGCATTAAATCATTTACAACACAGTTAGGTAGTCTCCTTAAATATAAAACATTTGCTTAAATATAAATATAATTTACAGTAATTACAGTTGTCATTTCATTGGAAGACTTGGTGGTAGAGCTTTATGCAAGTTCATCTGGGTAGGTACCACCCACTCATCAGATATTCTACCGCAAAACAGCAGTATATGGTATTGTGTTCCAGTTTGAAAGGTGAGTGAGCCAGTGTAATTACAGGCACAAGGGACATAATACCTTAGTTCCCAAGATTAGTGGCGCTTAAGCGATGTTTTTTTTTAAAGAAATTTACAATGCCATTGCTATGGGTGTTGGTGACCACTTACCATCAGGTGGCCCATACGCTCGTCCGCCAAACTGTGCTATAAAAAAATAAGTTAATTTCAAGTTACAAGGAAATTTATAAAACATTTAGGAATTGATAGAAATCGGTATATATTTCTAACTTAATCAAGAATGACAGTCGCAAGGATACTTAGCACAAATTATTTTTAAAAATATATGAAGTATAAATATAGTAAGCAAAACATTTTTACATAAACAAAGGGAAGTATTTGGTTACTTGTTAGGTTGAATTTATTTCATAATAAAAACAATATACAATCTGTAACATTAGTAACCATAGGACTAATTGCATAGAAATATTATTATAATTTCAGCACAAGCGGTTCATAAATAGTTTTTCTTTAATTTACTTTTACTGCATTAATACTATTACTAATAAATTCTACAATTATTAATACATAGATCCCAATGTCAAATAAATATATTGTAAAATTAATATTTTAATTCAAGCCAGCAAAAACGATAATTATATAAATATTTGCAGAAAAATGAATGACATATGAAACTAATGCATGCTTAGATTACTGATGCTTTCATTGTACATTTATAAAAAAACATAACCATTAAAAATTTCATCTTTGTTTCAGATCACTTAACAAATAACTATTATAATATTTATTATTAACACTACAAAATAATATATAATATAAATGGTCATGTATAAATTAAATTAATATGATTAAAGTATAAATGTTAGTTGTAATAGGCTCTGAAAATATGACTGTTTTAACATCAGAAAAATATGTAATTCGCTGAGCTTGGAAATTCACACTTTAAACAAAGCGATTCATCAAAAAGCAATTTAGATAATGTTTTATCAATGGCCATGGTTGCCAGAATTTATTTACCTTCACATTTCCATCAATAATTTTTATTTTCCTTTGACGACCAAGTTTAAGGGCAAGGGCTCTCTCATGGTGGCCTGACTCTGGATCATGAATAGCAAGATGTCTAATTAAGTTGCCATTGTGCGCGAATGTCCGTTTGCATTCGTGGCATGTGTGTGTCTTCTCCTTAGGAGGCTTCGGCTCATAATTCGGGTTGTGGTACAAGTTTTGATGACGACGCAACAGTTGCTTTTGCCTAGACAATAATAAAATTATTGAATGATCCTTATACACATGTAAGCAATAGTAGTAATCAAGCTATTGTAAAGCATTTTGTTTCTATTGCAATTTTAGTTGTCTTAACAATATTGCTGAAACTTTTGTAAATATTTTCCTTAAGAACAAGCAGTTTCTTTATAATCATAAATCTTTATACCTAAATGACTGGTCACACTGATCGCATACAAAAGGCTTCTCATCCGTATGTTTGAGCATGTGAGATTTGAGATGACGTAGAGTTGTTGACGCATATGGACACAGCTCACATTTGAAGCACTTCTCGCCTTCATGTGTCTGCATAAAAAATGCTTTATTAGTTATTTAGAAAGCATTGAAAAAAACAATATCATCTAATATAGTGTAGTCCATTTAGTACGACTTCGCATATAACAATCAACCGTTTTTAGCGACGTAAGTATAGGCACATGTTTGGTTTCAATGTGAGCCACTATGAAAGTACATCCGTTTATTACTACTCCGCTTACAGCGACCGACCGCTTTTAACGACGGAATTTCACACAAAATTGCCCAGTTATAGCGACGAGGAACGTTGACGTGTTTACAAATAAATCATAGGTAAGAAAATATCTCTGTACCGCGCAACCCCTTTGTCTGCACGTCGCTGATTTGAATGCGACTGTTTATTTTACGGCGGTAATTTACGAAAAAGTTACTCCATTGAAGAAAAAAGTGTTACAATACAACATTTAGAAGCTGGCGAGTCAAATGTAACGATTGCGACGGAATCCGGTGTAAATCAATCCACAATTAAGAAAAATAAAAACAAGATAGAACCTTTCAATGTGAATGTTTTAAAACGTCAATGCGTGAGGCTGTCGTCTCAAGAACAAGTTGACTTGGCACTTTTACAATTGTTTAAGCTGCAACGTAATCAGGGAATACCCGTAATATGCTTCAACAAAAGGCAAATTTTCAATAGGTCACATAAATTTTAATAAATACATTGTAGATGTGTAATGTGACTATGTATTTTAATAAAAAACAAAAATTGTCTGTTCGTTTAGTACGACTTCCGGTTAGTACGTCCCTTGGCCGTCGTTATAACCGATACGGTTATAACGACGGCCTGTACCAGCAATATTTTTAACACTATTTATAGAGCATTTTGCCCTATATATATATTATAAAAAGCTATTTTAAAGTTTATTTAATTTAACAGAAAATATACCTTATTCGATCTGTAGCCAATAAGAACTATTTGCTATACCAATCACCATTATTTGTGATAACAACAGGCTCATCAGACTTAACAGACTCATTAGGTTTATTTATTTTTTAATCTTTTATTTTAATCGCGATTTACATCACTATGATAATATTGCTCACCTTATTGTGCATTTTACATGAATATCGGTCCGGGAATGTTTTACCACATCTTTTACACTTAAGAGGTTTATCAGACGTATGCAATTTTTGCACATGTATGCGTAAATCTGTTTTACGGCCGCATTTTGTTGGACATAGTTCACATGCAAATACGGGTTTCTCTGATACTGTAAATAAATTAAAAAAACAGGTTAAAAAGTTAGTGAAAAACTAATGTGTTGTAAGGCGTAAAATGTGTATAATACATATATATCTTTACCATTGTGAATCAACTTGTGAGCCTTAAGAGAGTTGGATTGTGTAAAACACATGTTGCAATGATCACATTTGTAAGGCTTCTCCCCAGTATGTGTGCGCAAATGTCTTTTCAGTTTGAATGTATCTTGAGAGGCATATGTACAATGAGGACACTAGAAACAATATCTATATATTACAAGTTTGAATATTATGTTACATACTATAACTAATATCTTTACTTTATAACACATAAGTTGATTTGACTTATAATTTTTACTTATTAAGAGTTCCATGAATCTGATTTATTACCTGGTATGGTCTTTCTCCAGTGTGACATCGCACATGACGTCGTAGTTTTGAAAGTTCTACAGAAGCATAATCACACTCAGAGCATTTGTGAGGCTTCTCGTGTGTATGGCGGTAGCGAACATGGCGGACCAGTTCCCCTGTAAGTAATAAAATTTGGTGAGAAGTAATGTCACAAAAGTTACAAAAGCAAGATTAGTTATAGGTTGCAAATTCAAATCACATAGCATAGCATTACTTAATATGTCATACCTGAAGTAGTAAAAGGGCTTTTACAGTATTTGCAAACATGAGGCTTAACACCATTATGCATGTTAACATGGTTTTGCAGAGATGCAATGGTCTTAAAGCCACGCTCGCAAATATTACACTTATGTGGTCGTTCCTCAGAATGCGACTTCATATGGCGCAACAAAAGGTACCTGAGATAAATGAATTCATTTAGATATGCTGATGATCAACTGCATAACATATGTAACAAAAATTAAGAATTGATTTTTAACATATTACTTTACTAATAAGGTCCTTTGCAATACAAAAGTCTAGATCGATAAAAACCACTTATCACTTATTATATATATATATACAAGGCACATAATATCTTAGCTCCCCTTAATTGGTGGCCCACAATGAGAAATGTTTAAAATTTCTTAGTGCCAGTGCCAGTTTTATTTATGGTCACAACCCTTTTTTCTTCTACCCTACTTCTATTATATATTAAAAAAGGAGCATAAAACTCACCTTCTATGACTTGTGTAGGTGCAGAAATTGCAAGTGAAATGTGGCCGTACACACTTTTTACGTTTTGAAGTTGAACTTTTCGCCTAAAAAATCAATTGATTATATTCCTTACTAAAATATGTTGCAATGTTAACAAACAATGAAAATAAATTTTTAAATAATAGAAATACCTTTACAGGCTCATCAGTATCAGAATGCTCTTGTTCACCTTCTTCCTCCTCAAAGGTGTATACGTCATTACTTTTTTCCTCCTATATTAAATAAAAACACAAAAATTATTAACCAATTTCACTAGGACTAAAAATTTTTTAATATTAAAGTGCAATAAACTTTTGTTACGCCTGAGTTAACCTGTTAAGAAGATATTATGGCAAACTTTAATTAACATCATAAATTGATAATGAAAATATTTGTTGTCACTCTATATGACTAATGTATGTTTATTTGATTCTTAGAAATCTTATGAATCAATTTTAGTTTTGTTTAGTTCTCATCATACATAATAAACAATGAAACCCTAGAGGAGTTATTTGAGCATGGGCAAGATAACTTCAAACTGTAAACATCAGGTAATAGATATTGTGTTGACATTTATAAATCTGCTGCTGTAATTTAATTGAAAATAATCAAAATCGCAATCATATTTCACCATTTATTAAATGTAATGTTATTATATACTGATTTTACAAGGTAAGACTTTGTGCAATATTTCATGCAATATTCAGTTTCTGATATCACCTCCCCTTAAAACCAATTATTTAATACTTTCCTTCATAAAAAAATAGTCAAATAATGTTTTTGTGTGATGTCATTAATGACTAACCGCCTTATTCATAAACTTTATTTAACTGGTGATTAGTTAAACAATATTTTGTCTTCTTCTTTTTTATGTCAAATCAATAATGACAGAAAGAGACAAATCAGTGTTTAGCTAAACAGTAACTAAGCAATGTTTATGAATAAGGCTGATAGTATATAGTATGTAGCCATACAGAATTATATGTAATTTAAATTTCACAACCTATCACTTTGAGATCCTGATGGCACCTTCGACTAGTTTAATAAAAGATTACCTGATCCACCTTTATATCAATGTTCATTACTGGTTTATTTTCCTCTTGCATGACCAGCACATAGCTGACTTCACCATTCCCTGTTTCTGATGGTACCAGAGTTACAGTTTGATAACTATCACCTTCCACCAGCATCTGCGACTCTTCTGATATCTTAAATGATATATGATGTACAATAAATAGTATGTATTAATAATTATTTTTAAATAAAAACAAAATCATTATTGTATTTTAGTCTGTTACAAAATACCTCTTCATTATCTTGGGTTACTTCAGTTGGTATAGAAACAAGGTTCTGATTGTCACCAGCCTGCTGGTAGTAGTAGCGACCTTCTTCATCCACAAAATATGTTACACCTGTATCAGCTTCTTCATCACCACTGCCGTTTACTTGAATAAAAAGTAACACTTACAATTCTGTTTATAAATTTCATATTTACTCATTATACATAAGTATACATATATATAAGTTAAAAAATGTCTATCTATTGCTGCCCCACTCCAGGATATTTTAATAAGGATAAATGTATGTTTTTTAAATTATTATTAAATTAATGTAAAACAATTGCCTAAAATTTAATTTATACTAATATATAAAGCTGAAGAGTTTGTTTGTTTGTTTGAAATTTGTATAAAAAATTATAAATAGAAATTTTTATTACAGATATTTTATGCAATTGTTCCCATAGCAGTAGGTATAATAAATTACAACATACAGTACAATAAATAAAAATATATTAACTATTATTAAAATATGCATAGATGAAAACAATGCAGAAGTAATTACATTAAAAAATTGTAATATATACATGTCTATAATCTCTTATTTAGCATAAATGTTGCTTACCAGCTATTACTGTAGTTGTTTCTTCATTATCTTGTTCAAAAGAGTTCAAATAAGATTGTAGTATAGTTTTTCCTTTGGTTGCACTTTTCTTATCCGGTGGTGGCATATTATCTCTATAACAACACCCAATAGGATAAAACAAATCACGAAAGCTATGAAAAATCTACATGATAAACATAACAGTTTCTTTTTGACCGAATTTTATCAATTAAGAGGCTTTTGCTTGGTTTAATACAAATTTATCATTAACCCTAATATATTTTTTATCTAACTAACTTTTTTGGCTAACTAATGGCTAAATACAATACATTATCCTCCAAAAGATATGTTTTGTGTTGTTAAATAGAAATAATTTGTTATTCAAAAAAACGTTTTCATTAATCAGTACAGGCTGTCTTTTTAATACATACACTATATACTGCGATAAGCTTTTGTTAATTTGTAAAACAGCAGTAATCAATAAAAACAATATTGATAGATGTAGTGTCAAAATATATTACTATAAGTATTATTAACGATGCGAACGGTCTGCATTGGCATATCAAATCAAAATACATAAGCAAAGAAATATAGAATTTAAAATTTTTACCTACAGTATCGCATGTATAATCCTACCATGAAATTAAACAGAGGCAGTGTCCGCCATCTTATGATCGACTAACACAGTTAACTCAACCATGTCCGAAACTTAGTTTTAATACACATTTTTTTTACCAAATAGTTATTATTCACAAACACTAAATTATACTAACAAATTACCGCCACTCAGAAAATTGAAAACTAATGATAAAGATCACAGACGGCGCTGTCGTCAGTGCTGACTTGATAGGAATAGGATATATTCCTTAATTTCACATCTACTTCACATTTAAAATGGCCACGTTACTAATATTAGTCCACAGAAGAATTGTGCCATTATCACTTGTTTGGAATTATTCATTTTATAGAGGATAAATTATTGTACCTGAATCTTTTGAGAAGAGCTTCTATTTTTTCTCAACGAGGGCGTTTCAATCAATTCTTTATAGCGATTGTGACGCCGTAATGGCGGACGAGAGAACTACAAGACGTAACAAAATTATTGTCAGCAGTGTTGCTGCTGTAAAAATAGCCACAGATTATTTCAAATTTAAGGTTAGCATAGAAAAATGATAAAAATAAAGATTTTGTAAATTAATTTATTAAGCACAAATTTATAAACAAAAATTGGATATTCTAATTTACATCATTCTCATTACAATTAAGATAAAAAGTAGTGTCAAATTATTGTCACTCAGAAATAATATTTTATTTATTAGGGTACCTATATTAATAACCTATTATATTAAACTTAAGTAACAAGAAACTATTTAACTCAATTGTAATCAAGCATAAATCATAAAGTGAATAATTACTAAAATAAAAGCAATTACAAACTCCCAATAGTGCGAAGCGACGTCTTGTGTGTTAAAGTTTTGTAAAAACTGTTCTGAACAAAGGGATGACGGTTAACATCTATACAAATTAATAATATTGAGGTTTATTTTTAACTTAATACGACAACAAGAGAGTTGAGTTGAAAAAAATACTGTTATTCCGGGGCAATTTTAACAACAGCTAAAAATTACAAATGCTAAAAACAGAATTGAATACAGAGTATTCCAAGGTTTAGGCTTAATTTCATCTTTATTTCATCAGGCTTTATATCAAAAGTATCCAAAATTATGTATTTTTAGTAAACATAATATATAATATATATATATATATAAAAAATGGAATTAAAAAATAAATTTGACTACGACAAAGAAAACACCAGACTGCTTCAAGAAAAAAAAACGATTTTTAGATAGATCAAATTTGATCGACAAAACATACGATGAAAAAGAAGCTCCGAAGTCCTAGCGACCGTTCAGGGAGAAGCCCAGGTATTTCATGTACCTGGCCACCTGGACGTTTGAGTCACCAACGCGGACATGCGAGTCGGATCGTTACTTGCTCCTCGGCAGTTTATGGAACCATAGAGTCTATGTCTTATGACGCTTTCGAAGGCCTAACTTGCAAATATTTTCGACGAGCTCTTTGGTTCTCTCAAAATTATCCCCCAATGCCAGCACCAACGTGTCTGCATAACAAACGACGCTGACACCTTCAGGGAGAATGACTCACGCAGGACGGAGTTCCACAATAGAGGCTCTCTCTGGGTCTCTCCGGGTCGTATATAGAGCAAGACAGTCTTCGTACTGTCTTGCTCTATATACGAAACGTATCTGTCGCGCAAATAGCCACCGAAGATCGCCTGCAGTTAAACGGACTCACAATAAATGTAAAACAGCCCCTCTAATAGCGTCCCAGGGCAGCGTGTTGAAGGCGTTGACGATATCGAGAATTTATGCCAACGCCACGCAACCCAACAGTCTGCTCCAACAGAGAAAGGACGCGCAATATCGCGTCGACAGTTGAACAGCCCTGCCAGAAGCCGAACTGGCACTCAGACATTTTTGATTTGAAATTAAAAAAGATGAGGTTGGGCAAAGCGGGTATACCCGGTTGAAGAAAGAAAGAAGCCACGTTGGGCGCATTGTTTTTCAATGACGTGGCAATATTATTTGGGGACCCTATTTAAAAGCGCCTAGTTCGCACAATGGTCTAAGTGAATTTTCTTCCTCAGGAATTTATATACAGAAGCTTTTTCGACGACCGATTTACTCCCGTTATTTTTGACAGACTGACCAGAACCTATAAATAGCGGCGTTGCTGCTAAAATCCAATCAGTCTGCGTATATAATATATCCAAGACTCTCGTTGCTGGTCTCATGATAAAACCTGATCTAAATACTCGTGATTTGATTGATTCTGATCGTATAGCCTCACGTAGGTGAGAATTTCGTCCAAAATGCTAAGCTTCTAGATGAAATTACTATGAACCAATTAAGGCACAAAATTTGAATGGAGTCAAGATCACCGACTATTTCAAACGCAGGAAGATCAAGACAACACTGAAAACGTTGGCGTTAAAAATATTCTGGAATCAGCACCGAATCCTTAATTTTTCATATTACTCCTAAGAAGAGACTGATTAGTTAACTACACTTAAAGATTATTAAATGTTAATTTAGTTTAATAAAATGATTGATCACTATATAAGGTGGGTGGACCATGGAAGGCCACTCTAACGAATAAACAGTTTTTTTTTTATTAGTTTATTTACTGGATAAATGAAAGAAACTAATTATTAAGTAACACTTTGTTTTATTGTGTAACATATAAATTACTTTTTTTTATACTAGATGTAATCACTATTTATAAAACTTAAGTTTTATTAAGCACTTCCAAACGGCCTTGCAAGGAACAGGGCTCCATACAAGGCCAATATTATAAATCAGTGGTTCAACTTAAAAGTAGAGTTGTAACAATCAAAATATCATATAAAATCCTTATATGACAATTCACAGTAAAAAAAAAAGATAATAATAGGTTATTTACTTAAAAACTTACGTTTTGTTGTGCGCGGGAATAACAATTTTAACGTTGACGACCCGATCCTTAAGTTTGATGGATCTTAGTGTGACTAGAAGGAATTTGTCACCACATGACAATAACCAAGACTTTTTAATAGTAGGCCTTCAACGGAGCATGGCCTTCCATGGTCCACCCACCTTATATACTATATACCCGCTTTGCCCAAAGAGCCGACCCGCTTTGGGCCCTACTATGGGGCAAAGTTTTTCTTATATTTTTAAGTTTTTTTTAAAGTTTGTTTTTAGTTTTATAGTCTTTGATAAATGTTAAATACATACATATAAAATGAAAATATGCATTTGTTCTATAGTTGTTTTTATTATACCACAAACGTTAACGTACCCGCCTAAGCTACCTTCCCCTATGATTTGTAGCAGATAATAATAAAATGTAGAATTATATTGGTAGGTAGAAAATTGAAGTTGAACACAATGTAGCTTATACTTCTATGAATGTTAAGTTTCATTCTTATTAGCAAAAAAATATGGCCTACTAGTAGTAGTTATAATACTTAGATGGTTGAATTGTATTGTTATCAGACCCTCACTAATATAAGGTATAAGCAGGTAGCATTGGTTCTATTAATTTTAATTAGGTACATAGGTACAGTTTACTCATGTAAAATAAAAATGTATCTCATAATTACTCTTATATTAGTGCGGTTCCCTATCCCACTTTCTATCTTTAATTAAAACTACATATTTTTTCCTACGAATATAATAAAATAAAATATTATTAACCTGTTTTGGAATTTGAAATACCTACATTCGAAAATAATCCTTTTAAGCTCGTAGGTGTCTACTTGAAATACGAGTTGAAAGTGTTCCGGGCGATAATAGCATCGCAATAGAGATCCTTAAGACAGGCGGGATTATTTTATATGGAGAAGAACTGGAGTTTTTTTTTATTGTAGGCGGACGAGCATAAAGGCCACCTGGTAAGTACCGAGTACCTACGTCTATAGACATTGGTATTGTAAGAAATGTTAACCATCGCTTTCATCGTCAATGCGCCACCAACCTTAGGAACTAAGATGTTATGTCCCTTGTGCCTGTAAACTCACCATTCAAACCGGAACATAACGATAACAAGTACTGCTGTTTTGCGGTAGAATATCTACGAGCTTGCGCAAAGATCTACCAACAGTGAAAGGATCCATGACTGTTGGAGCAGACGAAAGTGAAGGATACGGATCAGCAAACTTAGCATAGGGCGCCGTCTAACCAGGGGATCGATTCCGCTAATTTACAACGGTAACGATACGTTTCCGATTCATTTCTTTACAAAATTAAACCACAGTTAAATCGTAACTTAGGGTCAATTTCTACTAATTTACAATGGCACTTCGAACGAGCCGCATGTTGATCGTTGTGTTAGTAGAATAGAAAAACGATTAAACGGCAACGATTACGTTTTGATTCGATTGCGATAAAGCGACAATTCGTCAGTAGAATTGTAGGATGGTGATGGCCGATTGGGCTTGGAAGGCAAAGAACCGGGAGATATGGCACACCTAGAAGGCCGTGTTCTATGTTCAGCCGTGGGCTTTTTTTATAATTAATAGGGCTTCTATACCTAAATAACCTTAAAAGTATCCAGTATATATTTCAAATATATTCCAACACATCTTTTGCATAAAATAATTCCATATTTTTCCATAATTCCATATTAAGTGATTAATTGAAGTTGTTATTATCGTTAATCTATAGAACTATTCATATAGTGTTTATTTTTACAATTAAATATTCTTTATTTGGGTACATACATAAAATTTAAAAATTTAAAAAATCCCTCTATTTCTATGCCCCTCCCCTTTCAAACAGATAATTTTCTACACAAATGAAATCCTTTCATTTGATACCCCACTCAGATATATTGGCTTACTATCATTTATTCATCCCCTCTTCCACCCCCATAACTTTTAAACGTCTGAATAAACTTTCTCCAAATAGCCTAAAACACTCTGGATTAAGATAACTTTAAAAAAAATCAACTAAGTGAACATCGGTTCATTTGTTCGAGAGCTACGATCTCATGTAGACAGACAGTAGACAGACAGAAAGAGATACAGACACACACGTCAAACTAGCGCGCCTCGTTTGGGGTCGGGGGTTAAAAAACGAATAAATGAAAACGCTAAAATATTTCTCTATTCTTATACACCTTACATCAACTCATAATAATTTGCATTATTTGTTACACATAAAAAGGTACGTTATCGTACCTTTTATTAATCCAAATTTATATTACATTTTAAAATTAAGCTATGTACCTATTTGCCGGAGTGATAGTTATATCTTCTTAATACTTCCTTTTTTTAAATATATAGGTGGACTGATAAATAGGCCACTCGATGGTAAGTGGTGACCACTACTCATTGGTACTGTTAGAAATATCCACTATTCCTTACATAGGCAATGCGCCATTGGGAATCTTGGGATCAAGGAAGGTATGTCTCTTGTGCGTGAAATTATACCGGCTCACGTCTCACCCTAAAAGTCGGAACAAAACAGTACTAAGCGGTGTTGTATAGTGCTAGAAAAAAGATTTTTACAATTAGAGATACCTACATCTTTAGCTCAACTTTATTTTGGTGGAGCTCATACGGAAAGGACCTGCGGTATCGTTTTTCAATACACATAAGACATCTTTAGAGATGATGTGCGATTTTTCCACTATATCCTTCTTTGTCTCCTCCTGATTCAAGGAATCATGTCGTAAGATTGTATCATGAGAGCCGTAACTTCAGTCCTGATTCTAGGGAGCCTCGCTGACTCGATACAGAACGGGATGTGCCTCTCCGCGTCACACATTAAAACCACGTTAAGTTATTAGGTAGGTTCATAAACGGTAATCCACAAATTTCATTTTAGATAAAAGTAGAAAGAAAAGTGTCAGTATTAGACTTCTTCTATGGTTTTATATCACGCGTCTATATTTTACTGCATAATAAATGTGTCTATAAAAAGTCTGGGTTATGAAGTCAACAGAAGCAAGAGTTCCACACTTCAATGCTAGGCATTATACATGCACAAATGTGTAATTAATTGAATAATAATAATTTCCTACCGATAATATGATTCGGTAAATATTTTATCGAATATTCTGTCGAATAATTGTATTCGATGAAGTCCATACTTGACCTGTCGTTAATATATTATAATCAATATCATATATATGTAATATATATCATGAAATGAATAAGATTGTCAGACCCATCTCTGCTAGCTTTTCGTATCTGTTGAATTCTCCGGCAATATTATTACATATATCAAAGTTTTCTTACACATTTCAATTAAATAAAATAAAACACAGATTTCAAATGAAAATTATTTTAATGATGATAAATAACTAAAAAACCTAATAAATAGTTATTGTCCAAACACAGCAGATACCTATGTAATAACTACAAATAATCAAATTATCACAGTAATAAAAATTAACAGCAATCCTTATATATAGCTAATCTTAATCAACACCATATAATTAAATTAATAATATACTTGAAGAATTATATAACAAAACCAAAACGGTATATTTTTCAAACGACAAATTGTTTACTTTCTAAACTGAGTACAATGTAATTAAAAAAACATATGTAACGTACGTTATATATCTTTTTGTTTAAGAGATATATTTAAATATATCTCTTAAATATATATACTGATTTAGTAAAACAATGATTGGGGAGTTAAGTATCTAATATATATTTTTATTACATTTTCCATCAACGTTGCATAATATATAAATAGACATAACATTTTCATTATATATTAAAAGTTTAAAAAATATGTGAGTTTAATTATGTCATAAAAGAATACATTACCAGAAGTGTTTTTCATCACCTTTTTTGCAGGTGTAATAAACCTACATGATTTATTAATTAAATTTTAATGAAATTTTAAGGAATGCGTTTTCTTTAGCCATCTAAAACACCGCAGCAGATTTTAGATATTAACGCAAATGACGAATGCCAATTTAAAATGTTAAGAGATAGATAGATAGTTTACATACATTTTTATGCGAGAAACTTTTTCTCTACAAATAAGTATAATAACGGTCCTTATAAGTGACATACATATATATACACAAGGCATTATTTATGGGTAATACTAACAGTTAACGAAACATTTTAATCTTTAAAAAAATCTGAAAAATATAAATTTTTTGTTTTCAAGTCAAACGTAAAACGGAACAAAAAAATACATTACTATGTGGTCAAAAAAACGAATTACTGTGTGGTAAAGTAAACTAATGATCACCCAGTAGTCGAAAATCGACCTTAATCATTATTGAAAATTTGAGAAAAACATATATTAATATGTAATATAAATTCTTCTATTCTTTAGAATATTTTTTTATTGTTATAACGCTAGTCAAGCAACCAAACCAATCTACGATATTTTCTTGTTTGTACTACCAAACAAAAAACAAATAAGGTCGGTAAACAGATAGCTATTAATATGTAGACAGTTTGACAACCGTAGAATAGCGTTTTTTACATTAAATTAACAAAATAGATGCATAATATTTATCTACTGTATGCCTACGAAAGCATCTAAGAGCGTACAATATACTAAAGATAAGTGAAATCTTAATATTAATGTTATAACACACAAGAACAACCTCTAAAAGCATATTATTAAGGAAAACTTACTTCGAAAATTTCTTTGTATCTGCGTAATAAGAATTAACTCTTAATAATTTAAATATTATTTTGCCAATCAACGAATCATTAGTTAGTTCTCTTAAAAATATAAAACAATTGTTATTAAATAGTAAAAGCGAAGATCTGCCTGTACCTATCTATAAGTACCTACACTAGCTAGCATTAAAACTTTTTTTTATAAATAGAAAAGAATAAATACATCATTATCTAATAAGCACTTATTAAAAACCCATAACATGCCTAATATGAAACCCTTATAACTACCAGCTAAGAATTAATAGGTATTTTAGATAAATTTATTAATCATTAGATATGTTGAACACAAACATTTCAGACAACCTACGATATGATAATATTCGGAATATTTAAAAATGCAAAACGTAACAATAAATACCTAAAGTCACGGTTCTAATACACTAATTAATATGCAAAGCAAAACGATTAACTTAGACACATCGCATTGCGCTCAGCAGTACATACTGTTAACAAAGGATGAATTCGCATTTGAGCAAAATAATTCGCTTTAAAGTAAAGTCTGCAAAAACTGCAATGAGATATGTCCTTACCTAAGTAGGTATAGAAACGTAGTACGAAGTCCTTGTTATCCTACAATAATTAAAAATAAATATAGCCAAAGTATAAATATCCAGAATTACATCGAAGTAATAAATAAATTTAAGAATATAAGTACGCATAAAAAGATAAATCGTAAACACTGTACCCGATTTTTCTTTTATGTCGTGTCATGCCATTTCGATGTTGTTTAGATTTCTGGGGCTTGTGGCTTTCGTGTGTGCGTTCTCATGTGCCGCGTAATCATATCACGACGGCAGGCGGCGTAAGGACATGCGGGACATCGATAGGGTTTCTCGCCAGTGTGGGTACGCTGGTGTGTGGCTAGATGGTCTGAGCGGGAAAATACCTGTCCGCAGGCAGAGCAAGAGTAAGGCTTTACGCCGCTGTGTAAACGAGCATGTCTGGTCAGCATATCCGACCGAGCGAATCGGCGACGACATATTTCGCACTCGTAAGCACGTGTCGCTTCCGGTGCCTTGTCTCTGTGTCTAGAGGCAACATGTTTGGCCAGACGATCGTGAACAGCAAAAGTCTGACCGCAAATGTCACATGCATATCCGGATGTTTCTTTAGACACTTTTGGAACCTCCGATTTTAAAGACAGATCGAGAGGCACATCTTCGGAGGATTTCGAGTTATAATAATCAGAGTCGAGCATGAGCCAATGTGGTAATGGGTAATGATTATTATTATTACTTATTTGCACGGCAAGTTTATCGAGAAGTCTAGACAGCCGTCGGCGTTTGCGCATATATTTCGGACTATGGGAAATGGACGCTGTTTCCGCCATACTAGTATTGAAACTGCTGCTTCCCTCTCCGAGCCCGGCAGCTCCCAAAGTTGAACGCCAGCCTGCCGAGAAAAAAGAAATTATAATAACGCTTAAAATACCTGATGAATGAAGCAGTTTTAATACGTTTATTGTAGTATTTTTTTTCACGATAGGTAAAATTAATTTTCAACGTATAAATATAAATTAAAATAGCGACATTAATTTATTACAGTAAAAACTAAAATATACCTATCATTATCGTTCGTTAATTCGGATTTATAATTCTTTTCTGAATGGAGCACGATGAAGACGAGATATTAGAGTAAATAATGAAACGGTAGTCATTTTAAGGCAGGTGATGGTTTTTTTTTCGTTTATTTACTTAACGAGATGACATAACACACGCAAACAAAGATAATATATTGCACCTTTAGCGCATCTGTTCACTTGAGTGTAATGGGCGCGACCCTTATCCTTGGAACCCCATTGGTACGGCGAAAATATTTTTTGGCCAATAGGAGTTCTCCGCGGTAGCACAATAGTGATCCCCTTAAGTTTACGATATGAATTTAAGAGTTCGGGTTTTAATTTTTTCTTCAAAAGGCGTTACTAATAGCTTTACTTGAAAAGATGTCGGGTAGGGTGTGAATAGTAAGCTGATCCGTTACTAAGAGGCCCTCTATCTTACTTTTAAATGCGTCTGATTGTACTGAATATCAAGTCCTTATTTACAGGGCCTTTTTTGTGTATATATTGTATATGTATACAAGATATAAAATTAGGATTATATTTAATTATTTTTTTTGTAATATTATAAAGCTATTATATAAAGTAACGCAGGAACATACAATTATAATCAATACTTATGTTAATAGGAGGTATTCATTTTAAATTCGAGCATTAGTATTCTTACAATTAAGAACATTTAATTGTAATATGATTTTGTATATTTTTTGTTTTGCTGAGTTATAAATTGGCTCTCGCTGATTTTGACATAATATGTAAAGTTAAAAATGATTACGTAATTATGAAAAATAATATGAAATAATTTTATTATACTACCGTTAACACGTAGTTAAGGTAAATGTGGCTTATAATTTATGTAGAGACTTCATACCTTAATACGAAGTGAGTAACTTAGGTCAACATCATCGGTTTGATAAATTATTTATCACGAATTTGTAGATCGTTTTTTTTTTTGGAATATTCGGCGCTTTCGCGAATGTTGAGTCCTCTCAATCATAATAAACTTAAACTTTATAAAGCATTTTTTTATTTACATTAACTATATATGTTATTTCTTTTGATAAATAAAATTAATAAGTTCGCATGGAATAATTTGGAATTTCATTTATTGTCATTGAATGACAAAAAATCTTTATAATTTGCCAAGATATATATATTAATTAGAATGTTATCTACTTAGTTAGGTAATTTAAAAATTTATGTAGGTCCCCTAACGAATGCGCTAACTCACTCTATGTTTATATAACAAATAAACCTTTTTTAACGTAATTATTTATATAAATGTACTACATTTTGATTTGATAACATTTCATTTAACATTACTTATTGTTTTAAAAATTATAGTAGTGTAAGTTCCATTGTCAACAATTTTCTAGTAGTAGGTACAAGTACCTACTTAACTGTTTCTACTATGCCTAGTTTACTAGTATTACTAGGTAGGTAATTATAGAGATAAAAGTATATGAACATACATGTTTTACATTATCCAGACCGGTAATGTTGGAACTTGAATCAATCACTGATGAGTGTACATATCACATACAAGGTCTCTCGAAATTTATCACATGAGGTGTTTTTTATCTATTGCATTTTATATTTTGAAGATGCACTTAGAATCACGAGAATCGTGTTGCGTACAGTGAACGGTACGTAAGGTCGGCGGGTCGGGCGTGCGACCGTCGACCGGTCCCGCCGCCCCCGCACCTTGCATGGAAACATTGGACATTCACACACGAGCACGAAACGTCGATGCTTTTATAAACACACTAGACGCGTTCATCACACAATACGCATCGCGAGCAACTGACAGGCGGAGCGCCCGCGCCGCCTTCACTCCACTCTCCAGTCTCCAGTTTTCCACCTGCCGACTGTCGCACATTTGCCTATTCGCAAAAATATTACTTTGCGGCGGACGGGGGACGGGTGCGTGCATACACAGACATTAAATACATACGAAAACAATAATTATCAATGAAATAAATTAATATGTAAGAAAGCAAGTTTAATTAAACTGATACTCTTTGAAATTGGATATTACCTCTTTCAATAACACAAATAATTTTCCAATACAGTTTTCTATGAGTTGTTGATTCAATTTACCGCGCTATTCATAAATATACTAAGAAATGCAACGTCGCCACCACGTCACTTAGACCGATCATTAACTTGAACCTCTATAGAATTGAACTACTTACTTATGCTTACTTCGATCAATAAAATTATATTGCAAGAATAAGGTGTAATTTGCGATATTTTTCAATAAAAATACATCCACGTCAAGGTTTTATATGAAATGCGATCTGAGTACCTACTACGTACCTAATAGAATTTAGGCATCGTGGAAATTAGTAGATACTGGATTTCTTTTATTTTATCTATATAAATTGGCGTGCGAGCATTTCGGCCACCTGGTGGTAAGTGGTTACCAACGCTCATAGACAATGGCATTGTAAGGAATGTTAACCATCGTTTCCATCGCCAATGCGCCACTAACCTTGGGAACTAAGATGTTATATCCCCTGTACCTGTAATTACGCTTACTCACCCTTCAAACCGGAACACAACAAAACAAATTACTGCTGTTTTGCGGTAGAATATCTGATGAGTGGGTGGTACCTACCCAGACGAGCTTGCACAGAGCTCTACCACCGAGTAGTTTTTGGCTGTAATCGGATATTTGCCCTTATATCGATTTTGAAACATTAATGTTAATAAATATATTAATTATATACGTATGTAGGGTAGCTATCTACTTAGATAAGTAGGTAAATCATGCCTACAGGGAAATCGAACAATGCGTGCAATATTTCTTTTATATACTAGTGTGCTAATTCATACATAAGCTTATAAGTAGGGACACTCTAAATTAGAACAAAAACTATTGATTTTATTCAAAACAAATCAACAGAAAGAAATGTGAGATGGAACAAAATGCGAATTAAGTTCGATTCTTGAAGATACTCATTATCTTTCAGGACAAACAGAAATTTAGTCATGCGATACAATGACAAAGGCAACTTTGTTCATAAATTAAAGTTATATAATACATATATTTGAGAAATAAAATATCTTATATTGTATAAGTGCAAAATTATTTTCTAATATCATTGTTACCTAAGAAAAATAAAAACTTACAAAACATTTTCCGTAAAGAGCTTAAAAGGTTACCTGAGTGGAAGTCTTTGTGATATTTACAATGAATTTAATAGACTTACTATCTAATATAAATTTTATTTATATTGTTATATTTTCACGGAAAAATCTTGTATGAAAATTGCATCTACGCGTATATGTAATCTACTTATCGGATTAAAACAATTATCGCCTTTGGTTTTTGGAATGGATATTGCAGTTATTATATACGCATTTTGAGTTCGGAAATTATGTGATTTATAAAAATTTATTGATTATTACAATAGGAACATTGTATTTCGTACACTAATCTATTAATTTTATTGGTACCCGTGTTATATTTATTAATTACCCGTGTGTGTAATTAGTAGGCACTTCTAAAGATGTATAAAACAGTAAATTCTAGAAAGTAATGTTTAGTATAAATTGTATGACCGATCGAAAGTTCGAGTACTATATACTTTAGTGCAATTATTGTTTGAATATACCTAATTACCTATTTGAAATTTAGTATTTTTCCAGAATGCCAGCCATAATATTTTTTAAAGAATACCTGTACCTAACCGTAGCCGCTTTCCAGATATAAGTATAAAATATATTATAATAATGATAAATAAATCCAAACCTAAAGGTGAAACCAAAAGTACACGAGTTCGAGTCTTACTCATCTTATTATTATTTTTCACAATTTTTTTTATTTATTATATTTTTAAGATAAGAAGTATTATATATATTATTATTTCACTGGTTCGCAAAATACAAAGCGGTTTTAGAATTATACATATATTAGAATAGTAAAAACTGAAAACAGAAATTTAGAAATATTATAATAACAACACAAAACGTTATGAAACAATTAAAAACAAAATAAGTAATATTACTTGTATTTTATCTATAAAATGTGAATAAAAACTTACCTGACATATTTAAACTCCCAATCTCCGCTTTCTGTGAATCAATAAACGCTTGCATTTTTCTTTTAATACGTTACAATAATATTCAACTTTAACTCAAAAACACTCACTAAATGTAACCAACTACTCGTACATAGTTATAAGAAAAAAAGCGGTGATGTCGCACGCGCGATGTCTTCTTAACGAATGAATCCCGTTATATGAAATCAGTGCTAGGGTAGAAAAATAATAAGGCGAAGTTCTATTATTGTGTAATGAAGTCTGTAAGAAGGGTCAGAGCTTTAAGCAGATGGAGGGTTGGCGTGAGAAACGGGGGCGGCTCACGACTCTGGCAGCTGTGTGAGCTCGTGGGTGTCTTAGCATAGCTCTGATAAGTGATGGGTAATCTATACTGTTTGACACGATATTACGCCTACTGATGACCTCGCATATTTTGTTTCGAAAACACGTTGTCAGGTGAAATTGCGAGCACGGGAACGCTAATTGAGATTAGCTGGCATTTTTATATAAAATTGAATTTTCATGCTTAAATTAAAATAATTTCATGAATGCATTAAAATATGATGAAATAAATAAAAACGAAAACATAACCTTATACTATAGGTAATGAAATGAGTTTTCTCATACAAATTTTACCGCGGCTTTCGCATGTTTGTGTGGGGGGTCAGGTGTTAGGTATCTATCTATGTTGGTTTTCATACCGCTGACAAGTAGTTTTGACAAAAAAATTAACAAACGAAAGCGTAACAAACAAATAAACTAACTCATTTTTGCATTTAAAATATTAGTTACAAAATTGAGCTATCTCCAAAGTCCATGTCTTCGGCGGACAGCAGATAACTTAATTTAATATATAAAATTTTAAATTAATTATTATTACAATTATGTAAAAACTTGTTAAAAAATATAAGGTCGGAAACAAAAGTAAAATGTACTACGCAACATTGATGACGATTCAAATAGTCATTGAATTCTAACTTGATTCTAAAGCTTCTAATGGTACTTACTACAGTTTCGTTGTACCTTTACCGAATTAAAAAAAATGGTTGTCTGTAAAGTCGGTTTACAGACGATAATTTTACGTGATCACGTCACTAGAAAATATTGATGAAAAATTGCATACTTTTATGAATTGAATTGAATTATTATTACTGAATTATCATTATTTTTTATAATACAAAGAAGGAGTTAATTGAAAAAATTTTTTTTTTCGATAAGTTAACATTTATTTGCACTTGTTAATTCAAATACTTTTTATAGTTTCATCTAATTTATTTATTAACTAACAGTTCACGTGTAGGTTGTGTGCTGCCGCTGTCATCTCTCTTCAACTCGGACGCATCGGCCGATGGAGTGGAAGAGAGATAGATGCGTCACAAGCTGAACGCTTAGGCCGATCGTGCCTCTCTATCGCTTGTTCCGCGCTCTCGCTTGCACGCTCGGCTTAGGCGGAACGTGACAATGTGTCATGCTTTTTCGTGCGTGCAGCCGGCGTTCATCGATTTATAAGACGTTTTCAAAAACATACTTAAGCGGTATTGCGTTATACCTATAGGTACTGAAATCTACGAATATACGAGACAATAAGGATAGTGGCACTAAGTTCATACATTAATAGTTTTAAAATTATTAGGTTTATCCGTATACTCTATTCCAATGGAAGTAGGAAAGAATGTAAATAAACAACTTTGACCTTGAATTGACATGACATTTGAGTTAGACTAGTGAGGAGAAAATTATTGATCGAATGGGTAATGAATGAATGATAAAGTATGGAGCGATGTATTTTATTCGTTTTAAACATAATTTTATATTAATTTTAATAGTTATATGTTATATGAATTGCAGGTAAAATAAAAACGTTTGCCTATTGTCTTCTATGTGACTACATCTAGATGTCGATGTACTTGCATTGAATTATTAACCAAAAAATAATTCGCAATCATAAGCCATTGTACAATATTTGTTTTATGTTTAAAAAAAAGTTGTCATAATCGACCGATACAACAATGAACAAAGAAACACAGATGTTGATAATTATTTATTAGCATTTTCGACGACTTTTAAGACTTAATACTTAGTTAATATTTTGATTGATGTATGTTATTCGATAGCTGGAAATTGAAATGATTATAAAATATTTTGAAAATTATTTTTTTATCCGATCGTTTATATATCGACCGTGCGCCGTTTATACATAATGAATGGCATTTGTTCTTTATACATCTATTAGTCGATATCTTTGCTTATTGTAAACTATTTTAATGAATAGTAGTTTCTTTAGGGTACTGCTATTAACCTAAATTAGATAAAAAATTACCACCACAAACAGTGAGAAAATATGTGTCTTTTGATAGGCGCGTTTTGAAAGGTACCCACCCATAAGTACTTAATATAAAAGCTATATTTCTTGATTTGGCACAAAGTTTTATAATAAAAACGGCTTTAGTCGAAACAAGGCATGAATGGTTTAGACTTGAACAGCGGCTTTATAATGTTAATTTTTTATACCTATTTAGTTTAAAGCTACCTTGGAAATAGACTTTTGATGTCATGGAACTTTACTAAAAAAAGATATTAAAATATTAATTTTACACAATTTCATTGATATATTCTTTGTTCGAATCAACGAATACGGCCGGGAATGATTTCGTTTCTATTGACTTTACTGGGTCAGAAAGTTGTAACATGCTCATACAAACTACCTGTGTTATACATGGACCGGGAGATGGTGACACAAAATTTCAAGAATTTTTGCGGAACAAATCGTTCGATACACGTAATTAATCTGACAAGTTCGATTAACGACGATGCGATTGGGCCGCCGGTACCAGCGCTATGTCCATCGTTTTCCTTATATATTCCAAGTCATTTGTGCCATACTGGTAATGAAATGACTTGGAATTTTGTTTTACCATCTCCCGGTCTAGCAATGTTTTTCACGGGTTTAATTAAAATACTTTATATTTATTACTATTGCTACTTTACTAAATATTACTGTTGTTCTGTCTTTCGATAGTTAGTAGGTACTTATGCTATTAGTTTGATTAGTTGATCATTGTAAAAAGCTCTAATTCTAATCCGGCTTAGCGGTATAGCTATCTTGCTTTGTTTCACATGCAGTGTATAGTGGGTTTTCGTAATATTCCACATAAGGATAAGCACGATAAGGATATTTTAATTATTTACTCGGTGGTAGGTCTTTGTGCAACCCCGTCTGGGTACGTTACCGCTGGTAGGTATTTTTTTAGTGAAATAACTTGGGAAAACCGTGTATGTTATTGCCTTGTTTTAATATATCGTACATATATAATATTTTTAGTTCTAATAATTAAATTTAAAGGATGCTGCCAGGATTTGTATGAACTGTAGTCCCACCTCCGATGGCGACGTGTAATATCATCGTTGGATAGGTATTTTTAAGCTGAACAAAAGTTACTATAGCGCTAAGTTGCATATGTATTGTTTTCCATGCACATTTTTATTCCTACTCTACGTTTATTGTGATCTCATTTAAAAATAAGGCTGGTCTTACAAATCACTCAGGCATGGCGAACCCTAAGTACCAAACGATTTTTACAAAGAAAAAGCATTATTTGGCTAATACTTAAACTGCCATGTTTACTAAAGCATAACTCTGAACGGACTAAGATTTAAAACTTGGAGACAATGTAACTTTTGTTCAGCTCAAAAATACCTATCCAACGATGTATTACATGTAGCTATTGGAGGGTGGCATCCTCCTTTACCCATTATTTAACTATTAAAGGCAACTTAATAATACTATTAACGCTTGTTACAATTACTAATGTATTCTTACGTATAATGACCCATAATAATGTCGGGTCTGTTAATTGCTATATTACCTAAGTACCAAAAGTATAGATAGCGCCGAAATTTATCAAATTCGTTATCAAATAAATTGTCCAAGACACGGTTGTGTTCTTTTTTGTTTAACATTTACTATGATAGTCATAATTAGTTTCGTAAGTTTATACTCATAATTATTGCATACTTCGAAATGGTAGGCATGGTAGTGTTCGATTATCGTCGGGAAATAAAATAAGCAAATCACTTCATCACAATCATTTGTATTTAAAAAAAAAATTAAAACTCGAATCATACGAACAGTGGTTACTTAATTTTATATATAATATATATAAAATATATTAATATACTTGTACCTGACGTGTCTTATTCCTTGTTAATAAATGTATATTAATTATAATTAGTGTGTTTTCAGCACAGCGCGATAAGTTTGAGAAGGTACTCAATCTAAAAAATGTAATGAAAACGTTTAGAGACTGGGTGTACTAGAAAAATTATAGCTTAAAGTGGTATATTTAATGAAGATTTATCGATGGTTGAATTTTCAGAAAATACTTTCTAAGTACGACACTATATTAAAAAAAAGGAAGCTCAATTACAAAGCAAATATCTAAGCCTTATGGTTTAAGCGATACCTAGGTTGATATTCAGTCAGAGGACATTTACTTGTCTTACTAGCCCATATGTCAGACATTACTGACATGCGTTGCAATGCCTGTTTAATTTTTTTTAAACGCAATTAACCAAAACAACTGGCGCGGCGACCGTTGTATGCATTGATGGTATGCCAGATACTTTCACGCAACTGCCAACAATTACAAAGTTTCCACACAATCTGATGAACGATTCTTGAATGAAAAGAATACGAAAAAATGCTAGCGTTCACTTTAATATAAAACTATTTTTAGGTACTTACCTAGTGTACCTATAGGCACTAATGACAATTCTGGTGAAAGCTCTAAACACTCTAACATTTGTATAATCTGTTCATGTCTATCTTATACAAACAACAAATTAGTTATAACGGAGATTAACTACATAATAATTTATACAAGCATAAAGCCGTGGGAATGTTACCCCTATACTCTTGCAAATCGCCCTCCGCCTGCTAAAAGTAAATCCTAGGTATTGAGGGGAAAGATTTCTCACGATTCACACCTGCGTTGTTGGTAGCGCCCTCCGCCTTACGGTATTATAATAAAGGTTATACTGGTCAGCTTTTACTGTTATTATTTCAAGTGCTCCTCGTTGATTCTCTTTGGGGCTTGTGACGCTTTCAATATAATGCTTGTAAATAAAATTACCGTTTCATGTTACATATTTATAAAATAAAGTTATTTTTACAGTAATTTGTTAATAAGTTAATTAAATTAGTACCTTTATAGGTATATAATATAGAAGAAATCGTTATTTTTTTTAAATTAACCGAAGCAATGTTTTTGGTACATTTCAAATTCTTTGGTATATTTTGTTTTTTCTTTTTATTTGTCGATTCAATACAAATATTTTTATATTAAGGCAAAGGCAAAACCGCATGAAAAGTTATGAAAATTATACCTGTACAAAAAATAAATAATATTTTAAATCACCAAAAAATTCCCACAGGTGTGATTATTATTATTAGTATTATAATGTATTTGAACTATTAAGCTTATTATATTATAAAAATCTATTGATACATTGGTAAATATATTAAAATGAGCAATATTAATATATTTATTTCTAATGAAAAACAAAGAAATAGAAAGTTGAGGTACCTAGTTTAATACTGAAATAAGCTTTACTGTTTGTAAATTATATACGATAATAACTAACGAATTTATCTATTAATATTGTTTAAGGGGTAATTAGTTAAATATGCTTTCTGTCTTCTTCTTTCGAATATCAAATCGAAGATGACAGAGAGAGAAAAATCAATGTTTAACTAAAGATCCGCCAAACAAGTAAGGCCGTTACATGTATAAAGGTTCTTTTTAACTTGGATAATATAATAAAGTAAATATTATACCATAGCAGATAGAGGAGAAATAAAAGCGATTAATATGTTATATAACATCACACACCATCAATTTAAAGGAATATTTATATATGTGTCTGATTCTGATCTTTGGCTTCGCGAGTTATGAAGAGTGTATAATCAGTAACTGTTCTGTAAACACAGCGTCGGATTTATACTTAGGCCTACAAGACACTGGCCTAGGTGCCACACGCAGAAAGGCCCAGCTAAAAATAATATAACTAACTACTACTTCCCGGCCTGTGTACAGTCCGGGCCTGTGTAGGGCTCAAAATTTCCTCAAGCTGTCCCAGTTAATAATATAATTCATTTTCCATATTATATTTTTATATGAAAAATATAATAAGTTTAATAATCAAACAAAAGACAAATATGGGATTTCTGAAATTGCCTACCTGGTCCTTCGGTCTGTTCTTTCTTATCACAAAAAAACTGGATAGGTTATGAAACAGTGAAACAGTGATACTTTAACGTTAATAAAAAAAAACCAGCGAGCTACTTATACCAAAACAACCGTTAATACTTAAAGATCTCTTAAATTACGAGATAGCCCTTTTCAGTCAAACGGTTTTCTATCGCTGAACCAAATTACAGACAATTTGAGATTGTAGTTACTGAAGGAATCGCACGTAACAAACGGATGGAATAGCAGAAAATAGGTAGACGCTGTCTTACCATAGGATTCCTTTTTTACCTGAAGTTAATGAAAACTAAAACATAAATTATATTAACATTATATCGATTATTTTGACAACTCATTAATATACAAAAATAAAAAAGCATAGTAAGTGATTTATAAAACTACCTACTTTTAGTAGGTCATCTGAGTTCACAAACTGAAATATTTTTATTAGCTAGCAACAGTAATGTAAAGTTAATGTAATTTAATACAATATCTTGATTAATACATAAGTAATTTACATGTAAATAAAAAAATTCGACAATTTTTATATGATGTAACTTTTTTAATTATACAGTGGTGGTCGTATAATTAGAAACACTACCAACGGTCCTTGACATTATGTAAGATACTTCACCGCAATCGTTTTTATTTTGAAATTAAACAATAAATAGGACAATAATACATATGTTCAACGATTTATCATTTATTAGAAAAACAATATAAATCCCATTACACAAGTGCAGTTTCAATATTACATTACGGACAAACATTTAAATCAGTTTTAAGGTATGAACAATAATGGTCAACTAATTAGAAACAACAACAAAAAAGTATTAAAAACAATTTTTTTTTAAGTATTGGTATTTACGAAATAGCTACTATCCACAGCCTACCAATAGTTATAATTAATATTTAGTGGCGTATCCCTTATTTTCAATAACAGCACTGCAACGACGTGGCATTGATTCAATCAATTTCATACATTTTTCTAGGGGATTGAATTCCATGCTTCAACAATTGTTTCAAATGGTTCGTTTTGACTAGTGTTACGTTTGTATGAGACTTTCTTTTTAACAGTATACCAGAGATTTTCTATCGGGTTTAAATCCGGACTATTTGCTGGCCAGTCTAAAACGGATATACGCTGTTCGCTTAGGAAACATTTGACGCTATTGGCCGTGTGTTTAGGGTCATTGTCATGCTGAAAGATTCAGGTTATAGGCAAATGATCGTTCGAGTAGGGAATCATTGTGTGCTCTAAGATATTTTTGTCTTGCCATTGATCCATTGTACCGCCACCGTGCTTGACTATACTCCTTGTGTATTTATAATTAAAAGCATTGTTTACAGGGCGTCTAACATAGCGCTTTCCATCAGAATTTACCATATTTATATTTGTTTCGTCTGAAAATAACACTTTTTTCCATTCTCGTACCGTCCAATTAACATATCGCTTCTCTCGGTGTTGCTTGGTAAGAATCGGTACCTTCCGAGAGATTCTTCCAAACAATTTAGCTTCCACTAATCTTCGGCGTATCAGTCTTGACGAGATGTTTCTCGGGTCATCAGGTGAAAAAACTTTATTTTTAATCTGGTTGGAGCCTATACTTGGGTCTTTTATAGCAACACGAACGATTAGCGTATCTTCTCTGGGAGAGGATTATCTTGGCCGAGCCTTTTTAAGAACATTTTCACCAGTTCCATGTATTTTATAATGATCAATTGGATTAAAAACTTTCTTAACAGAACAATTTAAATGCTTATGATCTATATGTAAATTAACAATGGTTTGCCTAGTTGACGCGTCACTACGTTTATTTTTGCCCATTTTGAATAAAATAAAATTCAGATTAAATTTTGAATTGCCGCCAAAATAATAGAAAAAGAAAAGGTATTCTCCAATTAAAAAAAAATAACGAGCTATGGATGCTTTTTTATAATGTTTCTAATTAGGCGTCCAAGCGGCCAGTAACAGAAAAGGAACTCCTACATGTGTAAGACTCATTTTGTAATTAAAAGTAAGATAAGTTTTATATTTTATGCAATTAATGAGTTTTTTATTTGAGTGGCTATATTATTGCATGATTATTAATTATTGAATGTGTATATTTTTTACGAACATTTGTACGTTGAAGTTATACAGTACCACCACTGTATATACAGTTGTGCCAAAATTCTACGATTCTTGAAATACAGGATGCGAAAATTTATAAAAGAAAGGTAATGCAACTTATATCATTCTGTGCCATAGAACTGCACAAAAAAACGGAGAATTCAAACACACGTGGGTGGAATAAGGGAAGTTTCAGAATTACACTACTAAAATAAAAATAAAAAATGACACGATAACATCTTAAATATGTATAATTTAAGCAAAGAAAGAAAATATCAAATCAAAATGTTCGTTTGTGTCTTTATTATAAAAGTAAATAGAATAGTTATTATAGATGTTTTTTAAACGAATGTATTTGATAAATAAGGTATTTATATAGAAACAAAAATGGTTAAGATGACGTAATTAAACAAAAACAATAACTATTCTATCGTTGATATTATTGTATGCAATGATTTTGTAGTTTATTGTACAATCATTTAATGCTTAGTAGAGAAAGTTCAGTATAATCGACAAATAAGAAAACTTTTTTGATGGTATTTGCTATTATGAAAATATATCAAATAACAGTACATGTACATGTTCTACGGTAATGTAAACAAATACGTACATATTCTGTAGTGTGATATTATTTTGTTACCAAAATATCTCTCGGTACAGAATTATTGTCCAATATATATAAGTACATAAATTAGTAATTGATTATAATAAGGCATAAAATAATAAATCCACATCAAACATTAACATAAAACAAAAATTTTAAGAGAAAATTTATTACATATGGACGTCGTAGAATTGCAGCAGTTGTAGTAACAATAACGGCACTAATAATAAATAATGATGAATGAATATTACACTTTGTCCTTTTTGGTATTAATAATAAGCAAGACTGATCCCACGATCCGTTATTCAATTTTCTTTTCAATCTTACCCTCGACACAACGTCTTATGCGTGGGGTTGAGCGGCGGGGGATCAAGGGGTGCGCGCGCATTCTCACGAGGAAATGTTGCTATTGTTATTCCATAAATTATTAGTATATTCGTACCCAGCTGGCGTAATGCGAAGTGATAAAATATTAATAAATAAAAGAAATATATATTTACACTTTATGTTAAATATTTTGATATTTTAAAATGCAACGCATAAATTTAGTATTTTAAAATTTTAATTTAAAGCCACAACATATTTCACAGTAATCTAAATGGTTTAAATAGTGAATACTTAAGTACGCTCAGACTGCTAGCCAGACAATTATTTTCGTCCACAATTCTAAACCCGTCTACTTTCTTATTAAGCTTCTACATACATAGCAATGCAGCTAGAATTAGAATAAGCTACTTATGCACCACTTATAATTATATTATCGTCTGAATCTGTTACTTATTTTAATTATAGAATCTAATATTTTAAATAAATATTCACGTAAACGTTCTTGTTTTTTAAATATATTTTAATTAAATAGGTAGAGTCTTAGTTTTGGGATATCGTAATCATTTCATACTTTCAGACTACTTCAAAACTTTTTAAAATTAAAATTAAATTATGTAGAAAAAAAAACAATTATTATATTTTACTTACTTTTATCTCCAAATAATAAGAAATTTTTGAAGAAACCAGATTAAAATTACTTCACTTTGATAATATTTTGTCCAGTCTTAAAATACAATATTCTAATAAATAAAATAGTCAAATAAGTTGAAAATATAAGTGAGAGTTGTTGAGATTATAACTAAATACATATAAGTTATAAATATAATTTAATATCTATTGTAAAAAACTAATTCATTTGTTTTTGTCTATTAAATTATCATACAACTATTAAATAAAAAATAATTATTACTTTGGCTGTATGCTTAAGGTGTGTGCAACATAACTATAATATGAAAAACCACTAGTGTCATAATAACCTGCAGTCTGAATGATCTTAGTTATTGATTTTCGAAGTGAGTAATACTTGCATAGTTATTAAAATTTACTTTGTAAAAAATACTTAAATCATGTCTGCGAAACTAAATGAAGCTCAAGAACATTGCAAGTCAGCAGAAAAATAGTAAGTCGTATAATATTTATTAATCATAATACTTTTATACTTTAGTATTTTGAGTTTTCAAAATATAATGTTTATTACAAATTATCGAGCACTTCAATATTGTGTTATTAAAATGGACTTAAATTCAGTGACTTATATTTAATTATTAATAGAAACAAATTTTGATAATTTTTAGCAAAAATCTTTTTTACACTATACAAAATTATAAAAAAAAGATAAATAGAATAACAAGAATAAAATTATGCAGTACACTAAAAATGTAATGTTCATACATATAATGGTGGGTATTAGTATCAATGAAAAACATGATTATTCATTACATTATACATATATTTACTGTCATAACCAGATTCACTATTTATATAGATATATTCTAATGAAATATTTTTCCATAATATTAATAAATTATTAAAACTTAATTCTATAAATGTTAATTTACAGTAGCTTCTTTGTTTTTTTTTATGTTATAGGTAGGTGGACGGGCAAATGACCCACCTGATGTTAAGTGGACACCACAGCCCATAGACACTAGTGATGTGAGATATATTAACCATATATTAACTTCACGTGTATCACCACTCTTGCGAGTGCAGATGTTATGTCCTTGCACCTGTAGTTATACTGGCTCATTCATCCTTGCAACTAGAATGCAATAATACCAAGTATTGCTGTTTAGATGTAGAATATCTGATGACTGGGTAATACTCACCCAGAGTGGCTTCCACAAAGCCCTACCACCAAGTAAAAGAAGTATACTTCCTATGCTAGAAATCATATTTTTTTTTATCTATAACAATATTCTGCCTCTTGTTAAACAAACAATAATCCTAACTAATATTATAAATACAAAAGTGAGCTTGTTTGTTTGTTGGTGACGCTTTCAAATATAAACTGCCAAGCCAAAATTCTTTCACTAATAGAAAGCTAATTTATCAGCGAGTAACGTATTCACACAGGAACGGGAAATATGCGGGTGAAACCCTGGGCAAAACATAGTAAGGATATAAAAAAACATTTATTATGAAAAAAAGGATGTGTACTCAGAGTATGTCTGATCATTTGAACAGAAATAGCCAATTCCTTTTGAAAATAATAAGTGATCAATAAAGTAATTTAATGTTAACAACTTTATTTTATAAACAATGAGAGATTGAATATCTATTATGCCATATTAGTTGGATAATGTTAATCCATTGTTGAAGAGCAGTAAAACATAATCTACATATTTGTTTATGTAAATTTTCAAGTTTGTCATTACCTAATGTTTATTATATGAACATACACCTTTATATTGAGAATGAAATATTTGAAATACAAAATGTGTGCTATATGAGAGGGAATGAGGTGCTAGGTACCCCGTCTATTTCTGTAACCCAAACAATATTTATGCAAAATTTAATGGCCATCGCTTTATGTGAAATCATAAGGAACAAACAAACTCACTTTCACATTTATAATATTAGTAAGGTTTATGCTTATAACATGAATCTCATTAATTTAATGTATATTTTATTCAGCCTGAAGACCTCTCTGCTGAAGTGGAAACCTGATTTTGATTCTGCAGCTGATGAGTATAGTCAGGCAGGTTAGTGTTTTAATAACAGTTAAATAATTAAATTAATGATATGCCTCTATGTATTAGTAATGGTAAAAAACATGCAAAGTTGAATTACTGTTAGTAATTACCCTCTTGTTTTTGTCATGTTACAGGCCAATGCTTTCGTATTGCACGAGACTTGAAGAGTGCAAAAGAAAGCTATTTAAAAGCATCAGAATTGTATAAGAAGAATCGGGCATTCTTCCATGCTGGTAAAGCAATTGAGAATGCTATTATAGTGAGCAAGGAGATGATACAGCCTGAAGAGGTATTATAGATTTAAAAGTTTTTCACAAATATATTAAACTTCTATCCATGCTTAACCAAATTTGAATTAATTCCTCTAGTTGTATCAACTTGGCTGTGAATCTAGCAGTCTTTATCAGCAACACGGATCTGGTGACTCTGGAGCGAATATTTTGGATAAAGTGGCCAAAATTATTGAAGAAAGGGCACCTGATTTGGCAGTAAAACTGTATCAGCAAGCTGCTGATGTTTCTTCGGTAATATATTTATTTAATTATAAAATAGAAACAAGTCGTAATTTTTCTAATCTTTTAAACATTTAATTTATTGTTTGTTATAGGCTGAAAGCAGTCAGCACCAAGGTTCTGAATATATCAGCAAGGCTTCAAGGATCTTAGTCAAACTCCAGAGGTATTGCAAACTCTTAATCTGTTTATTTTAAAATTGATGTTAATGTATTAACATTAAATTTGACAAATATGTTTTACAGAGAAGATTTTTGTATTTTGTAACAGAGCAAATAACCACTCTTTTGTAACTTGGCAACAAATTGTTCTGCAGTGCATCAATTTCTATACTGTTCAACTGAGCTTCATGACAATTGGAATATAATAAGCCAAGACAATGTCAGCCAGATGAAATATAATCAAAGATAATTGTGTACAATATTAATTATTAAAAAAATAAATCATGTAAGTTTTAATTTATGAATTTCATTACTTATATTATAACCAGGTATGACGAAGCTGTAGACAGTCTGCGCCACGAAATTGGTTTCCACCAGGAGTCTGGTAACATCAATGCAGTGGGAAGGTTAACTGTTGCTATTGTTCTTGTCCAATTGGCAAGAGGTGATGCTGTTGCTGCAGAAAAAGCTTATAAAGTGAGTCATTGATTTTAATTAGTTAAATATTAGCATCGATTTTTATTTTAACAAATTACTATTAAGTTGTGTAGTATTTATGAGCTGAATATTTTAAAGAATGAAATCTTGGAGATTTTTGAGTGCTCTTAAATAAATTTTATCTATACATCTATATAACGAAATATGTTAACAACAAGTTTTTTTATAATAGGAATGGGGTAACAACTGTGAAGTTCCTGAGATACAAACCCTCGAACAATTGTTGCAAGCCTATGATGAAGAAGATCGCGATTCTGCCAAGAAAGCACTAGCCTCACCTTTCATTCGCAGCATGGATGTGGAGTACGCTAGACTTGCAAGTACAATACCTCTTCCAGAGGGCTTGGAACCAGCTCCAAAGGCCAGCGTCAGGGAGAATGCGGCTCCATCATATGTGAGCCAAAATGCTGCATATATGGGGGTGAGGTTATATATGCGTACTACACCTTTATCCTCACATGATTCCATTGGAAATATGCTGTCCATACTCCACTCTATGTCCACTTTCTCTTAGTTAAGCGCTTTTGTTTTGCTGTCTATTGTTAACTGCTATTTTTATTACACTAGCCAATTTAATGACAAACATTGTCCTGACCTTTTATATTTTATTAAGGTGTGAATGTGTTAAATAAAATTAGATTAGAATAAAAGATTTCAATTTCTTGTAACACATGTTGATTGTGTTCTTTCAGCAAGAAGATAATGCCGCAGGAAAATCACAAGACTCCAGCTTTAACTTATCGTCAAATGACATTCCAGAAAGTAAAAATGAAGATGAAGATGAGTTGTGTTAAATTTTAAAAAACGTAGCTTCTTTCGTCTTTTTAAAATTTCGACTTTGAAAATAGATATATTAGAAAATAAATACGAAAAGATTTGTAATAATTATACATCGGATTATGTGCACTATCTAAATGCAAAGATATGCTTGCGAAATAAAAGAAAAAATGCGAAAATACTATTATTTAATTATATATATATATATATATATAATTATTAAAATATATTTATATAATATTTATTTATATTGTAAATTTTATTTATTATTATTATTTATTTATTATATCAGTTGTAATTATTGTGACTATATATAATCTACGTCGCCTGATCCTGTCAGACAGAACTGGAAATTTGGCGCCATTTCTGGAGAAATCTCTTCAGGCGGAGTTTGGCTGGTGCCGTTGATAAATTCGTTAACTTTCTTTATTTCTAAAGACTCGGGATTTTATATAGAATTGCATTTAATTTGCCACAGACCTCTTCCGATGATGAACTCGGAAGTGTGTTATTCTATCGAATAATTTTTGACAATATTTCTAAGGACTTGCATAGAGGAAGGTCTTTGGTTTCAAATTTTTCTATGGCGTTGAGTATATTGCTGAAATGTGTTGCAATAAGAGTAATATTTTGTTTAATTGAAGGATCCTCGAATGACGGGTGGCTTAATTCATTTGGAATGGACATTTGACATTGCCTGACACATTTAACTACTGAAACAAACACTATTAATAAAAATGTACTAAAATAAGCAATAACGCTATAAAAATAGCGTTTTAGCATGTTTGCATATGCAAATGCATATAATCCGATGTCTAGTTATAATATATAAAACCATTTAGATTTGTTGATATGATATAAATATTATATTCCACTGGCAGAAATATTAAAGATAAATAAACCGTCTGTTATACAAACAGTTATTGATTAATGTATTCTTTATAATCCATTTGACAATACACACAACACAACACAACTTCGCCAATATTAAAAATTCAATTTTTAGGACTCCACAAATAGATTAATTTTATGCTACATTAATTTTTTATTGATCAATTATCATGTCAATCCAACGTTGAAAATTATTATTTATTACTACTCTTGCCATTGGAATACACATTACAATATAATATTATATAAGAAATCACTTTGCTATTGTCGCTTAAACTTTGTCTTGTGTGTACTTACAGCATATGATTATGAACTTACTATAATATGAATTTAATATAGATATATCGGTTGATATGTAATTTATTGGAAGGAATAATTGTATTAGATTTATTGCCGCAAATTAATAGAAATAGTAACTTATTGACCTAGCAAATTATAGCACATTGATAGTCGTATGATTGTTATGTACCGTTAAAAGAAAAGAGTTACATAAAAGTATCATACTATATTTTGTATCATTGTTATAAAAAAATGCTATAGCTATATTTTTTTATTGCTGTTATAAATTAATTATTATGTATATTTGTATATGTTAAGAATCATATTCGTTTCAAATGAGTTATATAATAGATTTTGGGTTAACGTAAAACAATTTATGTAACTATTTGTAAAAAATATTGTTGTCACTTGTTTTATACACTTTAGCTGGCTTATTTATTTGACATGCTTACTTATTTATTTGGAATTATTAATTGATTATTATAACAAAGTAATGATTGTCGATAAAAAGGTATTTTGGTACATTTAATTTTTTATTTTATATATAAGTATTAATTATAAAATTAGAAGCCGGAGCACCGTATGAATAAAATATAGGTGATATGATATATTATTCTAATCTTATATATGGAAATAAAATATGAAAAAGATTTGTTTGTACTAAAAGTATACGGTGTTGTCTATTCTTCAAGGCTAGAATTATGCCCATTAAATACATTTATATCATTGTGAGTAATTTAAAATTGTATTAAAATATCTAATAATAATTTAATTAATTAAAATATTATATAATTGTAATATACTCTCAGTTATGGTATTTTTACATTAATCATTTTTTATAATGTCAAATTATACTTGTTATTTTTATTAATTTTTCTTTTGCACAGTCCGTGCAGAAATATTCAAAGGTGCCAATGGACTGTCGGCTAGCACTTCACTAACCTTCGATTTGCCGATAATAATTCATGGCTGAGACCTGGAAATACTTCGATGACAATTTATAAACAAGAAAATTACTATTAGTTACATTTTTTTTGCATTTTAAGATGAACATTTACTTGAATTTAATTAAGTCTTGTAATTAAGATCGGGATGTTTGGCGTTCTATGGGGGAGGCTTTCGTTTAGGAGTGGATGGTGATAAGCTGAAAAAAATAATTAAGATAAGGAACTTATGAGAAGGGGATTAAAAATATCTAAATTTGAACTGATTTTTGTTCCGTTGGGTTCAGTATAGCTTTAAAATGTTTCATTGTTATATATAATTGTATTCTGTTTGCGTTAAACATATTATATCCTTACATAATAATAGTAGCATACTAAATAAGAAAAATAATTATCACATTGCAGTGTGAATTTAAATAGTACCACAATTTTTCCCTTATCTAGTGGTGTATACGCCATTCTTATGCGAGCTAATGTGAATTATCTATTTAGAAGTACGCACTATTGTCAATTTAGTAAATGTTTAACAGAAAAGCTGCTTCTGTTTTGAGATTGAAATAAATGTATATGTTAAAAAAAGATGTGTTTCAATTTATTTATTTATTTAATATTATTGGTATATTTATAATAAACGATAGACTTAATATTACACAATATGTAGAATTTTTAATTATGATTTAAAAAAAATTACTTTCTAAACAATAATTAATATATATATATATAAGATTCTACAAAATTATAAAATCTTCAGTGCAATTTATTATGATATAAACTTTTATGCATTTCACTTTAGTATCTGATTGTATTAATCATATATTTAGATCTATACAATAAACATGTTTGCTGTTTACATGTGATTTTCTATTCTAATGATAATGATGTACCTACTACAATGACCTATGTATATGATCGAAGATTTTACAATTACAATAAAATTTGTGATTTTGAAAAATAATTTGATATTTGAGAGATAAAAAAAATCCAAATAATTTAATCAATAAAAAAATATTGATTAACCAGTCATTTTATACATTAACGGCATTACTTTGGGACTGTTAGTTAGACAGTTGACACTGATTTCGCTCTTTCTGTAATTATTTATTTTTCACTAGAAAGAAGTAGATAACATTGCTTAATTAATCACCCGCTAATAACTAATGTTTATAAGAAAGGAAATAGTATTTTATTGATATAAAAAAAATGCTCATGAATTTATAACACAGATAAAAATAATTGTGTTGAATAATTTAAAACTACATTACAATAATATTAATAGCTAGACACTAATGTATTTATTTCAAATATCAACACTTTATATGATTAAAATCGTAACTCACAATGATAAAATAATTAAATGTATAGAGACTAGACTTCTTTGTCAGTAAATGGTGGTTCATATTTATTACCATTAGCTTGATGTTATTGACTAAAACTTCAGACCAATATGAATTGATTTGGCAAAATTCTACATTGATTTGAGTTGTAGTGCTTCAAATTTGTAGAATTAAAAAAGGGAACAAGTTAATTTGCTCATGTCTGCATCTGAGGCTGATGCTCAAAATCCTGGAAACAAAGAAAATCTATCAGGTAGACATCTAGGACTTCGCATTTGATTTTTATTGTTTTCAGAAAGATATTTAAAATCGTCCTCAGAGGCAGACATGAGCAAATTATATAATACAACCTTTCTTTACAAATCTCTGTAAATTGCGAATTCAGCACTACCAGTGTCAGAAGTCATCCTGAATGTTTCTTGTTGCAGTATTATCACTATTAGTAGTGCCTGCCTTTTAAGCAAATCATCGTTTGAGAATTTTTGCTCAGCAATTCCCAGACCATTCAATTAACATTGATTTATTATTTGGAAGAAGAAAACAGCATTATAATTAATCACCCTCTAACATAATTTTCGTTGCGTCACTTTCCATATTCTTTCGAATACATTTCAGAGAATGTGCTCAAGGAATTAAACGAGTTAATTCCACCCACCCCCTTTTAGTATAGAGCGACCAGGCAATTTTCCGCCTACGTACGAAGCACCCTCATATTTCATTTGCACTGCAAAACTGTAGAATACTTTGCCTGAGTCTGCATTTCCCGATAGGTACAATGTTGGTGCCTCCAAATCCAGAGTATACAGGTTCCTTCTAGGCAAGCAAGCTACATCTTAGATCATGTCATCACTTACTATCAGGCAAGACAAAGGTCAAACACTGGCCAATTAATGATAAAAATAAAAGACTTATATGTCAAAACAAAATAAATAAAGATCTAACTTTACTTTTTTATGTTGAGTTATAATTATTTATATAATGTGTTGACTATTTGAAAAAATACAGGCATTTGTAAAGATTTGTACCAATTACATCCAGATGCTTTGTTTCAAGTAATCTCAATTTTTGGTTCTCTAAAACCAAAGGTTCTCCTAACATTTAAAATTACAATTATACAATATTTTCTTTTCTACTTATTAAATCCTAAACATTAATAATATTAAATTATACTACAAAACTGTAGTCTTAAACATTAATTAATTATTTTTACAAATATAACAAAGAACTATGGCATATAGTAATAGTATGAGATTATAGTTTAGTGAAGAATCGTAAACATAAATATTATTATTTATTAGCTAAAAATTATTAAACAATTTTAGTCACAACATTCAACTTAATACTATTCATTCTGGTTACACTTATGTCTGGTGTTTGTTATACATTAACCGATATAATATATATTTTAATATATATAATGACACAGATAGTATTTAAATTCTGAGATCAATAAATTAATTTATGATTGGAGATTCTTATGGCTAAACATGGAGTGAATATATGGTGGTACCATCGGAGGGACAGCAGAAGTTGTTTCTGGTACTTGATCTTTTTCCTTGTTATTTTTCGTTTTTCGGAACTGAAAACCATTTTTACGGAGTATCTTTCGTAATGTTTCTCTTGAACCTTTGAAATTGATTTCATCTTTTAAGATTTGTAACAGCTTGTTTATTGTCGGTACCTCCTTTTTAAATGCATAAAATTCATGAATTTTGCGTCGTATTACTTGCAAATCATATTCATCAACTTCAATTTTTCCCTTTGTGCGAACCCTTTTTTTGGGAGTCTTTTTTAATGTCTCAGGGTCTAATAAGCCTTGTTCAATAAGTCTAGCTTCCTTGACTATGTTTAAAACAGTTCGCTCCGACACGCCTAAAAACAATTTTATTTTGAATAAGTGAATCGTATTAAGAAATTTTTTTTTTTACGAAATATTAATAATGACTAATTTCTATAATCGTTAATGATTACGAACATATTGCAAAATACAACATAGATTTGAAAATAAAAAAAAAACAAAATGTCCTTTCGATAGTTACACGCCCATGTAAATATATTATCAATTTAAATATCATTTTTTAGTTTCTCTAGTTATGAACATACAGCATAATTCATAAATACTTAGTATAAATGTTTTCATTATCCAGTAATAAGAATTTACACGTATAAAAATATTTGCAATATAAAAATATAATTATAATACTAACCTGTAGCTGCGGATACTCGTACGTAGACTTTACTCAGCGGTATTATGGGTACTTGCATCCGTTTCTCTTCATCCATAAATTCCTTCACTTTTAAAATTATTTCACGCACTTCACTTGTAATATTTTTCGGCATATTGTTGTTAAAATTTTCAAACAAACAAATTAAATGGCCGCCTGGTTTGCTTGCAGTTTGTCAAATTGTCATTGCTTTTACTTTTAAATCTGAAGGCAAAAGCACAAAACCTTGCAGTCTTGTGGAATCTAAAAAAGAAATAGTGCGATATTTGAATAGTTCAATTTTGTATAAAAAGTGTAATTTTATTAAAATAATGTTGATATATTTGTTACTAGGTGTAAACTTTATTATTTTATTTTTTTAGTATATATAATGAGATATTAATATGTTATTGGATGTGTGTAATTGCCCTTAAGCAGTTTGACAATCGTATATATTAGTACCTACAGATAAAAATATCAAATACAGCTACATTAATCTTGGAACTAGATTTAAAAAAAAATTGTTTTAGTTGGGTTATTTCGCAATAGACAAGGTCGTCGTGGGATTGAGTTCTGGATCGGAAGGGTTGGTCGGGTTTTAATTTTTATTAAAACAATACTGCACTGTCGGGGTGCATTTATTAAAATCTGACTTGGACTCAGTTGCAAGACCTGTGTATACGACCGTGGTTTCCTGTTATGCAAGTTATAAATCTATTAAAAAAATCATCTAGGTGAATTTGTAGATAAATATTAGTATGAAATTTTGTCATTTATGATGTTACAGACATAGAAATCAGTATTTATGCTTCTGTAAAGTAAAAGTAAGATACTAAGTCTAAAAAGTAAAATATATTAATACCGCCTTTAACTTATTATTTAACTCCCGTTAAATAAGGAATCAACGTATGTATGAATGTTCGTCATTTATTTTACAACTTTTTACCCGTCTCGTGTATATTATTTTGACCAGTAGGTATGTATGTATGAAATGTATGTGTCGTCCGCAGAGGATCTTAATTTTTAAATACATTAGGTATTTACAAATTTTAATTTACCGTGTTGGTTATCAAATGAAGGGCTTTAATCAGCACATTCCAAATATATATATTACTAGCTGTTGGTCGCTGCTTTGCTTGAATTAACTCTATAATTTTATGTAAGACTTTCAGAGCGCGATTTTTACGTAGTTGGTTTTTAGTTTTACTTCAACCACGCGTAAAGTTTACATGATAATCTAGATTTCCTGATTATCGAAACAATCGTTAACGTTTAGCTTTTTCCCTATTCTACTAATACGATGATTCAGTTGCGACTCGATTCGACCTTGATGGAACGTCAAAATTTAACAATTAAGTGGCTTTTGTATACTGTAACATCATACCGATTTGGCTTAATGAGAAATAGTCGAAGCTGGATCGTAATCGAATCGAGAACGTTAATAAACATTTTACATTAGTGGAATTGGTCTCCAGCGATACTCAATTTTTCTTTATAGCGGCCACAAACACGTCTTAGCCATGGTGTCGCGGGCGGGAACATTTATCGCGTATATTTTACAATTTTTTTTATCATTTAATGACGTTTCACAAACTTAGCAGTGTCCGCCACAAGCAGTTGTTTTCATTCATTCAAATTATTTAGGTGTTAATAAAAATCTTTGAAATTTAAATACAGTAAGTTCAAAATAAAGTAACATCACGTGGGCCAATCACAAAAGCCCGGCGGGCCACATGCAGCCCGCGGGCCGCAGGTTGAGTATCGCTGAGATCTAGAATTCTTCTTTACTCCGCGCAAGACAATTTGTTTAATTTTAATTAGAAAGTATTTGTAACTGGACAATAACATTTTGATCGTTAAAACGTGTTTTTATGATGGCTTAAACAGACCTGTCGTATTACTGAAATGTTAGTATATAATCAAAGAAAAAATAAAAATCATCAGTAGTTATATATCATGTTTTATAAATAAGACAATGAAAAAAACAACAAAACCATTAATCCGATAAAAAGAAACACTATACATTTTAAGTGTTCCATGTAAATTAAATTTGCAATTTTGTAGGTACACATGTAATAATGTAGGTAGTTTTAGTTAATTTTACTAGACATTTAAATTATTTTATAAGTTCTGGTAGTCTGGATACATTTAAGACCTTATTATTTAAAAAAAAATATTGTCATTTGTTTTTTTTTGCATGACAAATGCTCCAGCGGAAATTTGTTTCGGCTTTTTTAAAATAATTATTAGAAAGTAAGAGTTTGAAAATAAGCAGTACTAATTTAAACCAATTTTAGGCCTAATATACTAATTATTTTTTTAATTGATCATTCTTCCTAAAATAACACCTTTAAGTACATTATGTACTTAACGCACCTACTTGAGAATCATTAACTATTTATTATATAATCTATTGAAATATATATATTTTTTAAATAAAATATCCCATTGTTTCATTATACTTACGTACAATCAAAGCTTAAATATATGTATAAATAATAGGAAAATTGAAAAAAAAGGCTAAAATATTCAATAGGTTTTTACAGTTTCTGTAGGTATTTCTGTTCTGTTAAATTGTTATCTATGTAAAGGAGTAACTGCATAGTTTTTTTACGGTTTTTCTTGGTACAACTAATAATAAATGTAAAATTACACAAAAAAATAGGGTGATATAGACCATGCTTTGAATGTAATTAAATAATATATTTTATAATTATAGCGAATATAACAATACTACCTATAACCTGCTGCGTGTATAGATGCGTGACAAAAATTCGAATTTTCGAGACAATAGTTTGCTCAATCCCGCCAAAAGCAGGCCAATATAGTGACAACAAAGTTATTTTATGAGCGAGGTGTAGATTCCGTGATCGTGCACCGCAAACTGACCACGTTGGGAATGCGAAACAGTTTTTTCCTTTAATTTAATTAATATTCTTGGAAGTGTGGCGTTGCGACAAGAAATGACGGAGAAATGTCAACTTACTTTGCAACACTTATTGTATAATGTACCTATATACTTATTATTATTTTATAATTACGTGTAACATCTACCGGCAGACACCCAACACTTCATACTAATAAGATTTTTATATAAATTATGATAATTATTGCTACCAATCTTTACTTCATATTATTTATTAATTTATTGAACTAAACTCCCACATTTCTTTATATTAAAAAAAGTTATCATAGATTATTTTGTGACGCTTCTAAAAAGTTTATAATTCTGTAAGTTGTTTCTTCATACTTACCATCTTATCATTTCACTAAAGTTTTATTTGAGTATATTATTACAATGCAACTCCAAAAGTATTTTTTTAATCCTAATGCTGAATTTTTAAAGCGCTTGTGAGGTAGCTCCTCGACGACATGTAAAACAAAAATCGGTCATTGCATCAAGCATTATCTGATTAAAGTGGCGTAAGTATATGATATTTATTTTTGAAATTATAATAGTGAATAATAGGCTCATTTAATAACTCTGAAAATAAGTTTACTATAAACAGCGGCGTTGTACATGTTGATTTTTAAAAATAACGTAACATTTTAATAATATCACAATATTACGTTGACATCGATTTATATTTATCAAAGTATTTTTAATTATCTTTAGACGGATATTGAGACATAATTGTACTCTAAATAAATAGTGCCTCATTTCATGTAGACAAACATAATATTACAATTATGATTGAAGTAACCAGTACATCAGGTTTAGAAAAGGAGGTTTCTCGTCCAGCCTCTCACTGCGTTTATTATAATCTTTCTTGAGTAAACCATTACAAATAGCGGACGTTATAAAACATATTTTTTTTATATATTAATTCATAACAATAGCTTATTATCCGTAAAATAATTTATATTCTAAGCTAACACGTTAATAAATATTTACAGTGTAAAACGGAAATGCACTTATGACGGAAATACGATTTAGCCAAATGAATACAGGGAAGTTTATTCCGATAATACTATAGAAGCTATCAATGGTAAATGTTTTTCTAAAATTTAAAGAATAAGTATTGTGTGAAAATATTTATAGTTCATGATTGTTCAATAATAATCTCGCATTCGATCTTATTAACGCTCTGTTAAATAATATAAATGTAAGCGTTGCTTAATAAAATAATTCTAGAGTACATTTTCAAACATTAGCATTGTTATAAGTATAAAGCATTCCTTACACGTCATCGCGATCCAAGGTAACGAGTTATGTCGCTTGAACCTTGACTACACTGGCTAACTAAAACCAAAACACAGTATTGCTAAGTAATTCTGTGTGGCGTGAAATTAACCAAAAGCTTGAATATCATAAATTGAACGATGTTTATTATAATGCATATCAAAATTAATTATCTTACTAACAGATATATCGATTGACTCGATTATTGAATTATAATATATGTACACACTACACACCACTATACATAAACAAGAAAGTATCCAGAAAAACTTTACCCATGCGAAGTCAGGATAGATGACTCACTAGTCACATTTATAAAGTGGCTTTAATGTTAGTAATGACTCATGTCCAATCCTTCCTTAAACTTGCATAATACGCGAGTAGTGAATGTACATCTTGAATATTCCCGTTATATAATTTTAAACAATAACATTTAGTATAGTCGATATTCTTTATACAAGTAAAATATTGCTTATCAAATAATTTGATATTGTTTTAATAATCACAGAATCATTATATATGCGTGAAAAGGAATAGAATAGGAAGGATAAATGGTCTGAACATCTTATATAATTTTATATGAATTAAAGTCCTGGTAGGTCGTTCTTAAGAGCCTATGTTTTTATTTAAAAGAATGTTTTAAACGATTATAGTTTATAATGATGATGTAATTGACATAATAAGAAATATGCATTTATTAAATTAGAGATTAATCGAACCGTATCAGTGCACGGATTATATATCTTCCATGTGTTGGCAAACCGCGACGCTGACCGAGATAAACATGAGTGAAAACGTATTACGAAATTTAGAGTATCGTCATTTTGTACTTACGTTTTTTAGACGTGTAATAATCACGGATTTGAAACAGGCAAGACACAAGACGTCCATCCCAGTGTGTAAAGTACCCCCAACTATCTCCCCATATTTACTTGCCCTACTGCTATTTCAGTTTTATGTTCAATAACGCAGGTGTCAAATTATGCGACTAATGATGTAACTTACATATAATTTGATGTGTCGACAGTTATTTATTTTAAATTGCTGCCGTGTTGTTGTTAGACTAATCCTGATAGCAAAGTTTGATGAAATTATAAGTTTTAGAACAACACTATGCATATGAGTTTAAATAATTACATATATTTAAATTTATCGACGCTTAAAGATCATTTAGATGTACCAAAAGTATGGAAATGAAGAGATTAATAATAATGAAACGTGTTCTATTTTAGCGTTAATTAATATGTTGTTTTGAATTACTAAATTAACATTGTTAACATATATTTCATTATATTGAAATCCAAATCAGGAAAAAAATTTTGGTATTTTTAGGAGAACAACGGCTCCTGATATACAGGTTTTCACCAATTTATTTTAAACGCTGAAAAAACGCATTACGCGTTATTCCCATGGGATCATTGGGGCGGTATGTGGGGCTCGCTGATGTTCAAGACGCCGAGTGCGCCCCGGTCATCGGAATACCCACTAAAAAACCAGCGGTACCCTTCCCGTCTCAACGAGGAGCGCCACGGGATCGCTTGCGCATGCTACCGTGAAATATCATCTCACCGGCGGGAAGCGAACCCTGGTCTCCAGCGTGACAGGCGGGTATACTTACCACTATACTACCGAGGAATACGGCTTTTCGCCTAGCCTAGGGGGGTTTTATTGATTGTCTTTACACATAATTTTTTCTATGAATTCAAAATTTTTTTTTTTAATATTTAATTATGATTGGTTTACTAAAATTGTAAAGTTTCAAATAAAGATAATAATTCAAACTTCTTAAATGTTTCTGGCATGTAACTTATATTAGATATTTTGAGAAGTATAACCGTCAGCTTAACTTGATCTGATGATGACTAATCACATTGTTTAATCATGGGAGGAGTAATAATATTTAATTTAATTTAACACCACATTTATATACGTTATACACCACTAATGGCTTACGTGGCGTCTACGTAGGTCTGAAAAATGATACGATCAGTTTTCATACCAATTACTGCACATTGCAATAGGCTACTCAAAATCTGCGTCTATAATAACTTTAAAACAAGATTAAATTGCATATTAATGAATGTTTTTGTCAGTTCAAAATTACGTAAAATACTTAAGTAATATATTTTACTTTAATAAAAAATATACAGTAGATATATTTACTGTTATTTTTTTAATAGCAGGAAGAAGCAAGAAATCATTAGACAATAATATGGTACGGTACAATTTGTATCACTGTTACGAGTATGTTTATAAACCATAACTTTATACTACGGAAGTAATATATTTAGCAGTCAGTGCATTTGTTTTCTGTGAAGTCAGTAGGAACATGGTCTAAAGATTATTAGGAAGAAAGTTTTAAAGTAAAACTCATACGATAGGTATCGATTGTCTTCAGAAAGATATACCTTATCATAATTTTTATTATCATAATTTATGTATGGATGGATTTATTTTATTTAATTTTTTGAAAAAACCTTTTTGCTCGTATAGTATAGTATAGTTTATATCTGTAGTAGGTACAAAAGGCTGACTAAATGCCTAAACAATCCAAAGGCTTATGAGAAATACTTGAAGGCTACCACCTTCAACTATATCTATAACTTTTAAGATAGTTCTCACATGAACGTAATATAAAAAAGTGAACTTAAAATCGAAAAACCAAATACTTAGGTATATAGTAAGACAACAATACTATAAGGATTCAGAAACACATAAGCAATTAAAAAACATTTTTCAGCGCTGACGATGTTAGACTTAGGAACTGGCTTTACATGTAAAACCTCAAAGATTTTAAGACATAGCTATACGTAATTTTCTTTATTTTTGTTCTATCTGTTTTATTTCTATGTATACAAAAGTATTAAATAAATAGATTTGATTCGTAAATTAGCTGTTTGTATATTTAAGTTCCAGCTACTTATTCGTTCCTCTAAAACCAAATATCAATAAATTGTATAGTTTTGAGCCAGTCTAAGCGAGCAAATATATTGTTAGTTCAACCCACGGAGCGGTGCCCTACTATTACAGTACACTGTAGCGATTCAATTATCTATAATAAAATGCAAAAGGGACATAGGTTTAGAGTTAGATGACATAGTTGGCTGCGGGTGGAACAATAATTTCATACATTTAGGTAGAAATTTATCGGACGAAGACCGAAAATATTTATCCTAGACTTACACAACATAGGAATGGCCTACTCTCTTTACTGTGCCATTTCCTACCAGCAATGGTGACCCCTTAACACGAAGTTGTTTTTATAGAAAAAAAATCGAAAAACGAAAAGTTTAATTTTTCTAAGTTAGCTTATTGAGAAAAAAGTGGAAAGTTAATTTTATTTAGAAAATATTTCTGGGGCAAAACTTTTTGTAAAAAGGATTATTTTTTGTAAATCCTTTTCATAAACTCGCTAGAAGTAACGTTCTGAGGGGGTTTCCTGTATACGGCTCTGCTGAGACGAGACGATTTAGGAAAAAAATGTGACAGCAATCTCATTATAGTCAAAAGATTCATAATAATATGTAAAATATGGCCAAAAAGAAAACTATAGTAAGCAGAATACTGCCGTTGTATCTAAGTAGAAAAAAGATCGCGTACCTAGAGAGGCCTGTACGGGACGCAAATGAAATATGAAATTTTGTTGGCGATAGATACGCTTTTAATAAAAAATGATTAGCATAAATTACATCTTAATTCGCGCCTGAATCCGTTAACACACAGCTAAAATATTCTATTCACGGAAATAAACTTGTACCTTTAGATATACTTACTCATAAAGCTTGTAATTGTGTAGCTATTATATAACGAACGCATTTCGATAGGGCCAAGGAAATAAATATGAAAGTTCAGTGATGATATAAATGACAGTAATTTTAAAGACTGAATAATTGCGCATTGTATGGTACTGTAAAGGGAGCCGGCAGGGTTGAATCTTTGAAGAGTAAATTTTGGTAAAGTTGTACTATATTTCTATTGTTAAAATAGATTTAAAAAAAAAAGAAAAAAGAAAGAAAAAATTTATTCACTTAACCGTTTGAGCTGTGTACATTTTGAAATTTCGAACGAAATGTACCGGTGCCCTTAACGAGCAGTGTCGAAACCTATCCTATATAGTTACGTATTTAACTTTATTCCTTGCAGGATTAGTGTGACTTGCTATTATTACTTAGACCGGGATAGGTACTCAGTTATTCTAATATCATAAAGGCTAAATAACAATATATAGCAAGCGCTCTGGTGCTTTGAAAACAAATTCTAAGGCTTTGTATCAAGCATGATAAAGTAAGCAAGTGGTCATGAAGGCGGCCTTCGCCTGCACATCCGTAAGATATGAATAAATTTTGAAATTGAAATTAACGTCAATTTCTTTTGTAAAAAATATTGAAATAACCATTAAAAGGAAATATGCTAGTAGGAATCAAAAGCATAATTTTTCTGATTGAAACGGATACATCAAATGATTGTACCGACATTTGCGAGTATTGTACGCAATGGTTTGTTTTTGGTTCCTCTCAATGTTCGCTTGTTTGATCAAGAATAGATGCACGTCTTTTAGCACCACTAAAAAACGTGCGACCGTAAAACAGACGCTCCGGCCGCTTTCTATATCATTGCCCTTAGAATACTTGTTTATTAATTAATTTAAAAAAAAATATATATATATATATATATATATATATATATAACAGGACGTCGGAAAGCCGGGCTCGAATCTAATAAATTCTTTAGTGCGGAGATTTAGTTATATATATATATATATATATATATATATATATATATATATATATATATATATATATATATATATATATATATATATATATATACATACTATGAAATATTTAAAAAATATTAAAATACTGTATTTAGAAAACGACAAATCGGAAATTTTATGATTTTATTTGCAAGTTCTACGTATTACGAATTTAAAGTTAAAGAAAATTAACGAAAAAAGACATTGCTATCTAATGAAATGTTAACAGACATTTTATTTAAAATGTCAATTTCGCAATCATTGGTTGTTGTAACTGAGTTACTTTATTAAAATAATTCTCGTTAATCAGGAAGTCTACAAACAAATAACATCATATAAAAATACTACTGCAATTAAGTAATAGTCACTTTTTTTATAGCAGGTGTGTCTCCGAGCTAGTTATGCGTTAACAGTCTCTTATGTGCTCTATTAGTAGCGTTGATCTAGTACATAGGATGTGTGGTATTTTATCTAAGATCGCGGCTTCTTTGGCAAGCATCAATAAGTTGTGATGTAATTAATTTGCGTTAAATCGAATGCAGGCGAAGGAGTAAATGGTGAGGAAATATAAAAATGAGTCGCGTAATTAACTAGTCTAAGCGTAATTGAGGGAACAGATTACAGCGGTGAAACATTTATGTGTTACTGTCTTATGTCCTGTTTACGTATATACATGTTAGGTCGACGAAAAAACGTGTAATCTTAAACCTCGTTCTCTTGCGTACGATAGATCTGTAATAATCGTATCATGTTTGAAATTATTAGACTGAATAATGTGGTAATAAATTTTTCGTAACTTGGCCCCTATGTAGACCAATTGAAAAAAATATATTATATTTTTTTGTTATGTGTATAAATTTATAATTTAGAAATAATGTTTTGAAAAAGAACTACATAGTAATGAATAGACTTGTAGCAATTATGCATATTATATAACACATAATTTCAACATTATTTGTAACAATCTTTTGCCCGTAAATACGTCATCAGTACGTATATTTAAAATTATTGGTCAATCTTATTGTATTTTTATTCAATATTATAAATTTTGTTTTTATCCAAAGATATAAATAAATCAGATGAAAATATACTTTAATACAAGACGTTTAGATGCACTTTACAACCAGCATTTTACAAGATTAAATTAACGTTACCACAGGTTCATATTTGTTGATTCTATGGAGAAGAACTATATGATAATATATAATAAATATATGAATGAAAAAAAAAACAATATTTTGGAATTATGCAAATCGATTTTGGAAAATTCGAAATCGAATCGAACAGATTTTATAATTATCTTTAGAACCGATTTATGTAACAAGTAAAAGGTAATTCGAATGACATTTATTTTTCAGTGGATTTTAACAAATTGGACTAAAATTTGGCCTTTTGCGTAATAACAGGTATATTATATAACGTACGACTAACATTTCCCAACTCAGAATGGGATACAAATAAAAAAATAAATACGTATATGTATATTAAAAATTATTATTGATTTTATATTTTACTTGTAATATTTTTTATATAACTGTAACACTATATTGAATTCATAATACCATTAGTCCTTATGGACTATTTCTCTATTTACGCCCCAAGAGCTCTATATATATTTTTTATAACAACTATTAAGAACTACTAGACTTAGTATGGAATATTGATGTATAGTGATAATACATTTAACTGTAATATTAATAGTTCAAGACGTATTACCATTTTGAAGTCGTCTCGAGTAAATAAACTTGAATGAGATACCTAAAAATACAAAATAAACAAATGTTATTGTTACAATGATTAAATTGTAATAAAATTATGTTCGTTTACATCTACACATTATATACAAGTCAGTCTTAGCCTTTTTTAATCCTTTTTTTTTGTTCATGAGAAAATAATATACATACATATAGAATAATACATTTTCATATTCGTCTATCGAAGCGGGTACAGCAGCTGTGCTGTGTGTTACGTTTTTCGTGTAATTTGTATCAAATGCTATGTTTTTTTACGCTTTTATCGTGTTAAAATTATGAATTGATTTTTCATACAGGTTATCTTCGACAGTTATTAATTATAAACACATTAAAAATGTTTCAATAAACAGTCGCATTAGGTTCAAGCATAATTTATGTCAGAAGGTGTATGTAAGTTTAAAATGTATTACTAGAATATTAATAACTAATAATTTATATTTGATTTTATGTAATTAATTGATTTATTTTATAACGCACAGCATTGTATCAAAATACATTCTTGGTAATCGCAAAGCATTTAATATATAATATAATGAAAGCGAGTTAAATTTATAATTGAAACAATGTACATAATTTAAAATAATGATATTTATTGATACTTACATAACCGTTTTACTCACGCACGCAATCATTAATAACAAATTAAAAAATATATATATATTAAAATGGTTCGGTTAAAATTATTATTGCTAACATTCAAAATGTAAAATAATTACTACACTGCGTTAAAGTGAAACCGCATTTACAAAATAAAAACAAATAATATCAAAACAAAGTTGGTTCCTGAAAAAAAAATTACAAGGAAAGAAACAGATTATTCGTCATTCGATAATAATTTTTAACATTGGAAATAAAATAAGTGCACTCAAGAATCTATCACACGCATTGTAACTCGGAAACACTTTAGTGGCAGTACACATAAACCTACACAGTGCACTTTTAGAATTATTCGTTAATCTACCCCACCTGAGTGTTCCCCACCAATTTCAAAAGGCACCTTTCTACTTCAAACTGTTCAAAGTGTATCACCTTTCTAATGTGGTCGGATTACTCGGGCTCGTAAGGAACCTGGGGGAAGGATTATGCAATTCTTGGACACAAGAATGGTGTATATAAGCTTGAGGAAGGATTGGAGTAAGTAGAAAGCCAGAGAGTCTCAGCAGGCTAAGTGTTCTACTGAATCAGTCCAGCAAATCAAAGAAAGATGTACGCGAAAATCGCCGTAAGTGAACCGTTTAACAAAAATGGTTATATTATAATTTATTACCTCATATATTTATTAATGTATTGTATGTTCTTATTGTTTTAGCTCCTTGCCCTGTCGGTTGTTGCTGTAGTCGCCGTCCCTACCCCGGGAGGCGGTGGACAGTGAGTATTCATTACTTTGTTATAAATATAAATTTATGAAGTGAAAGATAGGTACATCAAAAATAAATATTTGTTTAGTTTAAATGCACAATACGATTTAGTAAAAAAACTACACAGTTTTAAAACGTTAAGTTCAAGTTCACTATATTTATAACATAAAAAGTAAACTTAAACTAAACCATACAATGCTTTTTATTTTATAATGATTCAATAGTTTTTTATTATGTCTAGACGTTATTTAATTCCATTCATGAAGTGATTTATATTAAACTTAATTACATAACATGCTTTACGGTTGCTTCAATAACTCATATATATATAAACTTTATTGTTTGGAAAATAAATTAAAATTTATTTACTTTACAAATCTAAGGCTTACATTGTTACTGCAATGCTTAAGTTTACTAACGTGATTAGATACTAAAATCAAAAGAAAGTAATTCCAAATCGACGTGATTCTTTTTTTAAAGCAACGATTTAAATATGTTGTTTCTGATAACAGTTAAAAGTTTAATCATTTGAGTTATCGAATAGATTCTATAGGATATCATATACGATTTTTTTATAAATATCCATAAAATAATCATGAGTCAAGAACTGTATCAATTAAGGCTGTGGTACGCCGCAGAAACTTATACGTAAAAATACTTCTGACATAATTTTGGTATTGCAACATTTTAAAAGACAGCGTGTTTTAATTGTTTAAATTGTATAATAATTAATTTGGGTACACTTAAACATGGCTTCGCACATACTTTAGTATTTTATGACGCAATGGGATATTACATGAGAGAGTTGTATAATTAGTTGAGTATAATTTTACGTGGTACGAAATAATTAGAGTACTAATTAAATTAAACAAATATGTTTAATTTAATTAGTACTCTAATTTAATTAAACATATTTGTTATAAATTAAACAAATATGTTTAACTTAATTAGTACTCTAATTATTTTCACAAGAATAAATCAAACTAAAGTACTTATTAAAAAACAATGTTATTTTTCTAAAATATTTGGTCACTACAAAATGCAATATTAGAAAATTTTGAATAATTTGATCTATTTGTAATTGTTATGTAAAATGTAGCAATTAAAGTTATATGAAATTCGAGTTACCGTATTGAATTATCACGTTAACATCGATATATTAATAACTACACCTCTAGCATTTAACTTTGCGTATATGATAAAGTAATTACTAGCGTAATATAATCCTTTTGTATTCATTGGTATTCAATGACTAAACTTTTTTTACTTTATGCAATACATAAGTAGCTGCTTAGAATAGGTTTAGAAACATCAATCTGATCGGCATACTCTAGTGAAAGGCTGTGCTTTCGATGGAATTATTTATTAAATGCTCGATAGCTCCTTCCCGTCATTGCATAATCATAGACGTAAACATTGGCATACGACTTATCTCATTCAATAATATTAAAAAAAAATTATGTAACTTTTTTTTTTTGTAACACAATGAGCCAAAGTCCCGTTTCGGTCGCCTAGTTAGTGTCATTAAAATAAACCTAACCACTTATATGGTTAATAGTGTTTCGTTTGCGGACATTATATATTAAGTATTTGATACATTGATGATTACATAATGGTATACGAGCAACGGTTACTGCACTTTTTTTGTAATATTAACTACCGGAGTAAAGTTTATGTGAAGTCAGAAACGTTATTACGAAAATATTCTACATATCTTGTAAAAGTGTTAGTAATAATTTGATATGCAAATAAGTTTTAAGTATGCCGTAAAGTTTTTTCAACACAAACGAATGTGATCGTGAACCAAAAAATTAAATAAAAATCTTTTAAAATAACATGTACATACTTGAATACGTTAAGTTTGCGGATTTTTACAATTATTGTATGAAGTATTTAATGAGATAGTGTGATATACTTCTTTTTTCTAATTAAAATGTAGACGACCGACTACTCACGTAAGCTCAATCGCAATAAGCATTTGGAATGAAGCCGGAATGTACGATGCAGTACTATACTTAAGCCTTTACAATAATTATCTGTTAGGTAATGTTTAATATCGCAATATTTTGTATATACTCATATAGAAGCCTCGTTTAATTATGTGTTTATGTTGCATAAACACATCTCGTGAGAATTTTATTACATATTATTTCGCGTTGTACTTTTACAAGAACATATTTAAAAACTGTACGGTATAATCAAATATATCTTGGATAGTTATATATATATATTTTAAATGCTTATATAAGATTAGCAGGGAACGAAATTGTTTACATTTTGATGTTCCATGGACATCGCTTAACTCGAGTGTTCATACGCATTCGATTAAAGCAATTTGACAGTAACAATGTATGAGTAGGAATAACGAGTGTCGCTTTCACCGCTAACGTAGAGAAAATTATGATTTTCTAACATAAAGTGGTATACTAGACCATTCAAGAATATTCGAGAAATTTGATGTAACAAGTTGTTTATCGAAACAAGCACTAAGTGATTTTATAATTTTTGAATTCGATCATATTTTTTATCCTGTGAAATTAAATAAGTAATAAAATCGAAATATATATTTTCAGCAAACACGTTACCATCCACGTTCCATACAAGGTTCATACCATTCACCATCATCACGTCTCCAAAGTACATGTGCCTGTGCATGTGCCTGTCGTTAAGGAGGTGCCTGTGATTAAAGAGGTGCCTATCTACAAGCATGTGCCTGTGCCCGTCATCCAGCACATTCCTGTGCCTGTGATCAAGAAAGTGGAAGTAGAGAAGCAAGTGTTTGTGCCCATTCATCATCACCAGGAGGAGCACCACCACGGATGGGAGAGCGAGTCGCTGTCGCACGGCTGGAACTGATTTATATCCAAACAGTATTTAGTTATAAGTAAGTAGACCGTTTAGTAACAGCTGTTTGATTGAATCGCCTTATATATATCGGCTTGTAGTAGTAAATTGTCTTATTGTTATACAGTATGATTAATTTATATAATCATAATTGAATATTTCATAAAATACGCACCAAAAATAATTTCATCATTCATCATTATATAAATAATTAGAACTATACTACATAATGATTATTTTTGTTTCAGGTACAATTTAAGTAGATAAAAAGTTCTTTGAAGATGTTAGTTTGTTTTATTACATGTTGATTTTGATAATCTTTGTTCTGTAAATCAGTGTTCAAATTATAGTTAGTATAAACGTTTTCACAATTAGCTAGTCAAAGGATTGTAAAAATGACTGAATGTTCAAAAATATGTCATGTTCAATTTGTTCGAAGACCTAAACCTTTTTTTTTAAGCGAATATCTGAACAAATATGTCACAGTTAAAATATAATCGAATTGTGAAAAATAAAACCAACGAAGTTGTTAAAAGTTACCATTATATAATGTAGGAACCAAAGAAAAATAAACGATTTTTAACCCATATATTTTTTTATTATCCTAAAAGAAGTATTAATATATTTTAAGTAACTCATGTTCGATTCGAACAGATAATAATATACGAGTATCAAGATTACACGAGGTACACTACACTTTGTAGCTAAAGAAATACCGCCTTATTCATAAACTTTATTTAACTCGTGATTAGTTAAACAATATTTTGTCTTCTTCTTTCGTATGTCAAATCAATAATGACAGAAAGAGACAAATCAGTGTTTAGCTAAACAGTAACTAAGCAACGTTTATGAATAAGGCCGTAAGTCACCATAATAGAGCAGGCATTCGTTAAATAGTCGAATAGACAGTTTTTTTTTTACATCTGTCTTATAAAGTAACATACAAGTTCGTATGTTGTAAATGTTACGATGTTCACCATCTGTGCTTTATATATTGTAACAGATAATCCTCTATACAAGCCCCAGAAACCCTCTACTTTATATGTCTCTGTGATACATTGCATTAACTTCGTGCATTTAACTAAGTTTCTTGATGTTGTTGGCGTGTAAAATTTTGCATCCGCTTTATGGCTCTGAAAATATAAAAGCTTACACTGTAATACATTTATGATAACCAAGTATTTATATTCTTATTATCATATTTCATACAATCGAATTTCAAGTACTTAATAATTATAACTCAATTTTAATGGTGTAAATAAAAACAAAAAAAATATTTTTTACATAACAATTACAATTACATTACATATTTTTTCTTAAAATAACATATATTCACATCAAAATTAGTAATTCTCGGTGTAGAAACTTGAGAAAGTCTAAGCTGGACGTAAATTACTATTTCGGTTGAGTTGTCGCACGCGTAATGCTCTTTTGCGTTATGTGATCGAATCAACTTACTTGACATTCGTTTAAGTATAGATATTTATGTAATTTAACTAAAATTACTACTAGGTAAATTTTGAACGTAAGTAAATAAAATTTTAGTACTTTAGTAACTTTTTATTGTCCGACTTAGGGTTTGAACTCAGTATCTCGAGATCTGCTGCCTTATACGTAACCATTAAACCAACGAGGCAGCATTATAATAATAAATATGTAATATTAACGAATATAATAATATAATCAAAACTTTTTAATCATGAAAAGATATTGGGAATTGTCGTATGGTAGGTTGTAATGAATCTGCGCCTTATCTTCTGTTTTACGATATCTTCAGAGTAATTCAATTCTGATGGTTTGATGTTAATAGAAAGCGATCCCTCAGGAATCTATTTTTAATTTCTAACATTTTTCTCTTTTCTTTTCTCTTTTACATAAAAGACGTGCCTTTGTCTTTAATTGCTTGTTGATAAGGCTTGTCTTAATTTAAAATAAAAATATCGATCGATATAAACAATGCTCTCTTTAAAATAGTAAATTGGTTCAGTATCAATAATTTATTGATTAGGTATTAAATTTACAACTCCTAAAGTTAGATGTATAAAAACGATGTAACTTTTAAATGTTATTTTATAATTTACTAGCTGTGCCACTCGGCTTCACTCGCGTATAATTAATAAAAAGATAACAAATTATTTTATTACTATAATAACACACACGCACACTCACAAACACAAACACAGACACACATATGGTTACTGGTAAATAAATACGTAATTAACGATTTGAAATTAATTTTCATAAGATACCGTAGGGTTTACCGATCTTATATATGGCCTATACCTATCATTTGCGCCATCACATGTTCTTTGTGTGTACCAAGATTCATCAAGATTGGTCAAGTCGTTCTTGAGTTATAAGAAGACATACATACATACAGACAGACAGACAGATAAACAGACAAAAATGCAAAAAATAGCATAATGTGAATCACTGCATCATAAAAGGAGGATTTATCACAAAATTAGGTGAAAAAAAAATGTACAGACAGAACCAATAGATTTATATAGTAGTATAGATATCATCTGTATCTGAACGAAACCCCGTTTGCCCATAGAGTTATGTATACAAAGTCGCTAGTATAGTAGCAGTTGTGTAGTTACAGATTAGATAGAATTAAATTGTTCTAAATACACCCGAATGTAGATAAACTCTAACAGATACTTCCCTTTATTGTTTTTGATGATAAAATGCGATAACAAAACTAGATAGGCAGTCTATGATTTTGTTTTTATTTTCATGTTATTCGTCATAGTTTATTACGATAGTACGTTTTTATTTATTTTAGTACTTACTCCAATTTGTAATCGACGCTTTGCTAGATCCAACGGATACGTTAGGACTTTAGCGATGAAACCAGCGATGCTACCGGCGGCCGTCGAGGCGAAGAGAAGATGCTCTGGCTTATGGGCATTAACTTTTGGGTGGGTACAACTTCCATTGCAGCTGTATAGATAGTTGAGGAAGAGTGGCTGTAGAAAACTGAACACGGAGAAGGTAATACCAACTTGAGGTCCTAACTGAAAATCAATTTAATAAATTTGCTGAAATACAAATATATTTTCAACGGATGTGAACGTAATGATAATGATGTTGTTCTCATGACTGTATTCGGCTGAGGCAGCCATTCCTCCTGGAAATAAGCAAACTAAGCAGGATATTTTATAGTACATAAGTGTATACGCAAATACAAATAGTCTTTCGCTCGACACATTCCAAACCGAATGCTCATGAGCAAGCTAGATGTTATTATATCAACGCGGTTGTAAATGTTTCATAACATATATATACCTATAGATATAGCATGGCTAAAGATGCCCAATACAAACTATAAATATACTTTATTAAAGTTAGCTTATAATTTAAGATTACATTAAATTTACAATTTACAATTTTATTACATAGCTACCGCGTGTTTTGTAACGTAGATTCTACCGAAAAGAACCGATTAAAAGTCACTGATTACTTTTTTCATCCAATTAAACAACATAGATAATTAGCTTTTGAACTCTTAAGTTAATTAGTTAAAACATTTATTTAAAATGATATTACCATGAGAACTCCAGCGGCCCATCCCTCGTAAAATGCAAGTAAACCACCAGATTTGTATACAGCTTTGGTACCATTTATAAAACCTCTATATTGTTCCTGTATTATCATCTGTCGAACTCGTATTACTTCTAGAGGTGTGGATAGAGTGGCGCTACAACAGCCAGCGCATATTCCACACATAAACTCAAGAATAGTTCTACAATTACAAATAATTCATCATTAAATTATCGTTCATGTTATATATTTTGATATTAAAACATATAGTACGTGATCTCGACCATATTTTTTATTCTAATCAGGTTAGCGCCTTATAGTTTTATATTGCAATATTGATTAAAGTCACAAGTGTGTTTTAAATATTTTATATTGTGGATATTAAAATTTAATATATCGATACAATTAAGATATTTGTCGCGAAAAATTAAAGAGTTTCAAGATAAAGTCTAAAAGATAAAAACCTATTCTATATGCTACGTATATCGTTGTAGTTAATATAATAGATAAAACAAACAGCGATGCGCCTTAGCATAATTTTTTAAATATTATTAATATATTTAAACACTTAATATATTACTAAACTTAACAAAAGTAAGGTTCAGTAAGTAGTTAGGTGTAATTACAAATGCTTACTACTTACTTATACTTAGGATCTACATGTGAACTAAAAACATATTTCGTTGTCACTTCATAAACGTAAAACTGAGATGTCGTAGATATTATTGAGTGCACCTGTAAGAATAATGATGTCGAAATTCACTACTTCATCTTATTTGTGATATGTCATTTTGTATTCAAGTGTCACGTCTATTAGAATCTTACCTGACCGAGGTTGTGGCCGTGCCAGAAGGCTGTGACACCTTCTTCGAAGAAAATCTTTTTGGTTGTCTCGAAAACATTTGGTGGTTTACCTTTTGTGACTTTCTTTTGCAGTTGAGTTCTTACTTTTAATACATCCAACGGTTGAGTTAAAAACCGTGTTACCATCCCAGAAATACCACCTGCTATTAACTTCTGATTTGGGGTCAATGATTCATCTTTTCGATAACCTACCATTTTAAGTCATATTTGAGTCAGATAATTCATTACCTCCATTATTTATCATTTTGTATCTTGTAACTATACATTGACAGGTAATTTGAAGCCATCAAAAAACACAGGAGCGCTTACAACAGAACAATAAATAAGACGTAGAAGAAGATTTATTGAGCGTAAGGAGATTAATAAGTATTTGTGCTCTTCGCTCAGGTAATTTTGCTGTTGTTAGAATGAAATACATATAGTTTTGACAGGATATAAAATTGTAAGATTGTATACAAACAAAAAATCAGGGTTGAGGACATGTTGATTGTCAACGTCGATAAATTTATTATATATTATAATTATAGTGACGGTATATATCATATAAGATTAATATTACAAATTTACTACTTTCGAAAAAAATCATAATTTTTAAATTCAAATAGTTTTCATGGAATGTATTAAAAACTAAAATATCATGAAAGTTTATATATTAACCTTTAGTAAAAGCAATAATTTGATATAGGCACCTATATTATCAATACATTTTTCACGTTATAAGCATGCCACTTTAAATTCAATTAAGCTGTCTTTTACCTGTAATAGATTTTAAAATTACATAATCAGTTAAAATTTATCATGGTATGGTTACCTGTTATTATTTTCTCCTTCGCCTAGGAATCGCTTCCACTTTGTGTGAAATCATTAATCATCGTATATGCGTCAAATATATACGTTGTCCAAAAAGATCTAGACAGACGACTACTCTGGGAGAAAACTGTTTGCGTCAGAAACGATTAAAATAAACGTTATATCATATAGAAGCGGCACTTCATACCAGGACGCATGCAATATGAAAAACAACATATATTTTGATTTTGAATTTTAATAATGTCTATTTCAACTCGATATAAAAACGATTTCTAGTAATTATAAGATCATTCATCAAACAAGATCTCATAATACCAGATATCCCGTTCGTATAATCTTCAAATCGCGTACTGTCGTTATTTGAAAACTTTGTGTTTACCGATACATCTGTTTTTACGGTAATCCCTAAAAAGCAAACATGCCTCTTTTCAATGTGATAAAAACTTTTTTGATTACTCCAATATGATTTTATATACAAATGAGAAAAGTAACTGCTATTTAAATTATCCGTAATTTTATGTTAAAAAAACAACGAAAGTTATTTGTAGGTTGAAATTATTTATTACTCAGAGTTTTTTTTTTAAGCCATCCGTGATGTTCTGTGTTTACTCATATTATGGCTTTTAAGGCATTACGCTTTTTAGGCCATTAAGCATTTATATATATGTACATATATAATTTATGTAAGAGGGGGCACCGGAGAAGGAGGGATTAATCCAAACAATTCCTCAGAGCGTTCCTCGCGACAGAAGATGCAGAGTTATCTAACATTATGCGGATCCAAAGTTCCAAAGGATCAAGTCGGTCGGAAAGAACTTGATCGTCGACAATTCGAGCTGCCGTACGTTGAATGCGGTCAAATGGAAGAAGCTGATACTGGGGAGCTCCCGCCTAAAGATGAGAGTAGTATTACACGTGGATTCAATTTACCAATGTGAATTTGAAATTTTGACGCCAAGTATCAAAATACTGACGGTATCAGCTTACTCCTTCGAGCCATTGACCAACGAGTCATGCTGCTGTGTAGTTGTGTGTCAAATTATAGTTGAGTTTATTATATAAATATATTGTTAGATGACAACACTATATTGACACCATCTGTCTCGAGCCTATAATGCCAATCTGTTCCTAGCTTATAAATACGAGCTGGCGGACGATATTACATTTTTATTTTACTTGTCATATTATTTTAAAACTATTCGAGAAGATATATTTGGACTCTGTCTTTTTCCTGTGATATAGATAATTGATTTGAATTGTAATTTCATAAGCTGCCTTACTGTTTTCATATGTAATAAATTTATTTTATTTTAGTGGAAATATTGTTTAATTTGTAACAATATATATATTGATTATTTAGAAAACAAACAGAACAAAATTACTTAAATAATAGATACATCAATCTAGTTTCCCTTAACAATTATTGGAAATAAGATGTAGAAGAAAAAAAAGCAGAGTGAAAATATATTAACACCAACATTTTAAACAATTACATTAATAAATTATTCTCAATTATCTGCCTCTAGGGCAGTTGATCAAAATCGTCTTAAAGCAAAGAAAATACCAAATCCACTGTTTTGCATCATCACGGAGATAGTTCTAAGAATGTAGAAAAAACTCTACTAGCATATGTCAATGGTTCATGTTGCATCAATTACCTGAGTACAAAAAAAATTAGTAGAAATATGGCGCACTGATTATGCAATGAAACAGTTTTCATATGTAAAAATATTCGAATGGTAATAAAATCTTTCATCAAAATATCAGAGGTCAGGATTTCTTGAAGTCATACAACAAGTATTGTCATAATTGGATTATATCTAATTACGTATATCGAGTATATTTAGTAAAAATGTACAGTTACATCATATAAATACATTTTAAACATATATGTTAATAACATCATACAGATACGTACAATGTATAATATTGGCGAGTATTAATTACAAATCGATGCAGAGCCCATAAAAGTCAATCGATATGGCAAATTGTATGAAACAGGCATGTATAATTCCATTTAAACGCTGTTAAATAGATAAATAAATAAAAATTAAACTACAAATCGTGACCGGGCGGAGTGGTGGCAAGAATGCTAGCAGCATTTCCCCTTTGAATCGCAATTCCAATTCTCTGGGCGAAAAATTAACCAGCCCTCCTGTCACCAGTAGAGGTAATAAGACGGGGTGTAATATTTTTGATGAATTTTTTGCACTATTACTCCAAGGTCCAAGCGTTTCAACTGCAAACGGAACAAAAATATAATTTGGAATAAGAGACGGAAAAATAAAATATATAATAACAATAAAAATCTTAAATATACATGGTTAAGCCCATATCATTATTTAAAATTTGTAAATTAAATAAAAATCTTTAATTGATATAAAATTACCAAAATATATCGAAATTATTTTAAGTGAAAGAACTCAGAAGTTAATTTATTATAAACATCAATATTTACTCTAAGTATCAATATATTTCCAGGATATGCAGTATTATTACACTGATAAAGTCGCAATGCGATAAGATATGTAGAACAATGAAAGCACACACAGATCGAAAATTTATTCATATAAAATATTCATGAGTCGAAGCTTTTGTGAATTTCTATTATTATTGATTGAGTGTCACAAATCAATCTCATTAAATATATAATCTGAATAAAATATTTGTCGGACGTAACGAGTCGTATCAACAAATATTTGCATCTATAGTAAGTATAAATATCGATATCAGATGACCCTGACGAAGTTCCGTACATTTATTGGGTGACCACTACGGTCTGTCAATTCTGTCATAGAGCGCTTATTGTTTTTGAGACTCCTTGCGGAGCGGGCATATCGCGAATAATAATTTAAACTGTTAAAATTAAATATTGTATTTGATTGATCTATCTCATTACAATAATAATGTAAGTCGATTAATGCAATAAACAATAAACCTCAACAAATACATATAATATTGCGCAAATGCATATGTTTATTCAATTTGCTCACACATTTGTTATTATTTGTATATAGTTATCAATTCGATGTATTGAAATTCGTTTGTGTTTTTTATTGTTATAGTAAAATGTCAGATCAACGTAAGGAGAGACCAAACGACGCACAGTTAAATGAAGAAGAGCCGCGCCGAAATAAGGTAAATATTTTTGGTACCTATTTTTATTTGCGAATTATAATTAATACATCTTATTAAACAATGTATTTTAATTAATATGGGAACAAAGCAAATAATAATAATGTTTTTATAACTGTGTTGCTAGCGTTTTCAAAAGTTGAATAATGAGTTTATTTATATAATATTTGTATTTAATTTTCTGTGTAATGTTTAAAAAATCCCTAAATTCATTCCATGTCATTTAGTGTACTGTCTTACTGTGCGAATTTCATCCAAACTATATGAAAATATGCAGATATTTATCCATATTTAATGCAATAATCATTTATGTGACATTAGTTAAATAAAGCTCCAATTGCTGGGCCAGCGCCTCCTCTTCTCTTAAGGAGAAGGTTTCGAGTTAATTCCACAATGTTACTCCAGTGCGACTTAGTCGTCACGCATGTGTCAGAATATCATTCGATACTTGCAGACTTACTCACTATGTTTTCCTTCGCCGTTGAGCACTAGATGATTTTTTAAAAGAAAATAAACCTATTAAAATTCTGTGGAGTTTGTTCCCGCAATCTTTCGGTTAGAGAGCAACTGGTCACCGGTTCGTCTCGTTCGTCGGTTAGCATACGCAAGCCAGTGCTTGCAAGTACAGAGCACTGCCCTTCCCATGCCATGCTCTGCTCGTGCCTAAAAGGTTACGATTGTTCTCTTACACCTCCAAACTCGATCTACTAGTTAGCACCGAGCTGCAGAGGTAGATCCTGAGGACCGTCCGAAACAGGAAAAGCGAGTGTCTTACTTCAAGCATCTACGATGCCCTTTTTTATTGAGTGGGTTTGTGAGGGGGCTGAAGCGAAATGGTTGAGCGGGATCGTTCCTGATCCCGCTTAACCATTTCCTTATATTACCTATTCGTAAGGTGAGGTCTCCTCACATGTGGGGCTCATCTCCAGGTCTGCTGGACGGTGTCATGGGCGGCACCAGTAAGGTATCATCGTATCGCATCTGATCGTTAACAGGTACTCAGCAAAACAACCCTGATAGGTCATTGCCTGCTTAAGTTAAAAGGTGTCTCGTTGCTTTCGTGTCTGCACTTCGTAGATGGGCTCTCTCGGAGGGAACGCGCTCCCACTCAATATCATCTTCCCTTCTCACCCCCTTGTAATCGATACTCATAACATCCGCTCATATCATAACAAACGTTTCAAAATGGTGTTATAGTTATATACTAGCCTGCCGACGAAGCAGTAACATCAATACCTAACTATATATGTAAAACGGATATAAGTTATCAAAAACTGTATGCGCGTTTAAAACGAATATTTTTTATTAACGAAGGAACATTATAGAATCACTGTCAAAATATAGTTGCGTTTATTATCCATTGTTTTCTATGTTATTTCAATTAACAAAATGTTCGAACAATATAACTCACACAATAGTTGATTGTTAATCATCTATACGGCATCTATATTCATAATTGCTCTGGCTAGCACTCAAATAGATTATGAAATGAAACAATAAATTTTCCATTCAATAAATATTTGTTCTTAGTACATAACTGTTACTAATAATGCAAATAACTTCATTAATAATATAACTTGAAATGAAATCCATTGAACGAAGAGATTAAACAGAAAAATATGCAGCCCACGCCACCTTTACATAAATAATTCAAACGACATATGTTACATAATTATCTATCTGTCTATATTCATAAACGAGCAGTCTTTTTTTAAGTCTTACTGAAAGCTACTAATACAGTACAAAATTATGGCCGAATGTGCGTTTGGGAGTTGATTTTGAATATAATATTAACAAATAAGTACCGTTTAAAGTTTCACCCGCTTTAAATTTAGACTATTGATGTAACAGGTGCAAATTAAATGTTCTTGTATTAGAATATATTGAAGTTCAATTAGCGTTTATGAATATTATAGTAATATGTGCAATTTTAAGTTTCGTTAAATTATTTTTATACATAGCAAAAGTTTTCTGAGCTAAGCGGCTTATTAATGTGATAGTGAGTTCTCTAAAACTTATAAATTGGAATGTGGTGTGAGACAGGGATGCCTGTCTTCGCCAGTGTTTAATATTTATATTAATGACTTGATTGAGGAGTTTAGCAAAACAGGTGTAGGTTGTTCGATAGATGGTACAATTATAAATAACCCCAGTTACACAGATGACATGGTTTTGCTGAGTCCTTCAGTTAGCGGTCTTAGGAAATTGCTTACAGTGTGTGAGTCCTATGCTGTGTTACATGTGCTTGTATACAATGCAAAGAAAAGTGAGCTATTAATTTTTAAGAGTCGAAATAGCATATCAGGTTGTATCCCTGCTGTGATTTTAAACGGAACACATCTTCACAAAGAGTCAAGAGTTTTAAATATCTGGGTCACATAGTCACCGAGCATTTATCTGACGATGCTGACATGGAGAGGGACTCAGGACCTTGGCGGTACGATGTAGTATGATAGGTTCTCGCAGGTTTGCACGTTGCACGAATGACGTAAAACATACTCTTTTTAATGCGTACTGTCAAAACTTTTACACGTGCAGCTTGTGGCTAAAGTATAGGCAGAGGGCCTTCAACGCTCTGCGCGTACAGTATAAATACAGAAAATGGATAACCCATTTGTTGAACATTGGGGCCAACTTCATGTATCGACTCGTTATTTTAGACCCCTTATGTATGCTACATGATAGTTGATATATTTACTAACATAGTTTTTAAGCTTGTAAATAACGCTATGGATATTTATCTGTAAATAAATATTTATTATAAATAATTATATTTTTTTGGTGTTTTAGGCGTGTGGTCGGCACTCCGCAATGCAAGCATTGTCACCTGAAAGTCGAACTTCACGTTTGCTTCCGCCAATTGTTATTCCGAGCGAATTTAGTAAGTTTGATTTATAGTATTTTAACTTAATATGGTAAATGTATATAGACACACAGATCAGACACACTTCAATAAAAATCATTAGTTTTTTTTACTGTTAGCCGAATGTACTAGATGGTCCGGCATCATATGCTCAGGCGAAGAGGAACGCAAGCTTAGTTTAAAACAGTTTATTTGCCTTCATAACTCCTCAGGTTACTTAATATATACACTTTATGATTCCAATTAACAATGCAGAAGAAAAGAAAAGCTATTGAAAAAAAACTTGTCCATTACCTTTTCTTGGTAGCTATTTTGTCTTAAAACTTTTAAAACACGGCAGTAACGTATACGTTTTAAATATGTGTTCAATAAAAATAAGAGGTATGAAATTTTATTCTTCTATCAATGCACTTTTGAGGTCTCCTATGCTGCTGGATTTGATTAAGCCTTTCTGCTGTTTCAAATTAATTTAAATACCTTCTTATTGCGTTTTTAGTCCAACACTATAAAGCTTCCCTTCCTGTGATGTTATACAGTACATACCTTTAGTGTTTATCCTTTGACCCTATCATCTTCAGGCTTAAGACTATGTAAGAGACGAAGAAATGAGCTATTTATATGAATTTTTAGGTATTATTTAGATATTATTTTTAGGTATTATTCTTTTTTTCACACAATAGAAACTAATTTAATAACAAATGTATTTAAGATAGTCAACGAGAAACTTGTACGTCATCAAAGTCTGCATTGGAATCTAAGGAGTGGTCGCGCTACCACAGAGGAAAGAATAGTGCCGAAATCAAGATGGATAAAAAATCAAAGAGACTAGGTAATAAAAAAAACATTACTTATTAATTTACAAATAACTAACAAAACAACAACTAGAGAGGTAAATATATAAAATTCATGTCATTTAAATATTTACAATAAGTAAACAGGAGTGTACGCAGCCGACGGCACGATTTTATTTTTAGTTGTCTGAGATAACTGAAACTATTTGTATATTTAATACAAATATATATATTAAATACATACATTTTTCACAATAATGCTTTTGAAAAGCTTCCATCAAGTAAGTGAAAAATATTATTGTATTGAATCTATTTGTTTTGAAAATATCTTTGTCAAATTAATCATATATTTTTTAAGAAAATGTTAACTAGAAAATATAGCTTGAAAATAATTCGTAGAAAGGTACTTTTGAGCAAACGTACGTACCCAAACCCTTGTGCTAGGTAGCATACAAAAACAATAGAATATATTATAATTATTATTGAAAATAACGTTTTTCTTACGAAATTTATATGTTATTTTGCAGTGAAACATTCTATTAAAGACATTGAAGTTGATATAATAGATTACCTTGACAGGAACCGTGATTTTTTGGAGGCATACATCATTGACAGCGTTCCTATAAACCAGGTGGAACGGTGGTTGGTAAAAAAAATGACCAGGGATATAGTAAGTTTTTTTAATTTTATTTATTAGTTGATTCATGCACATACACCTTTCATAATTATTTTTATGTTACAGGAAAATAAACCATTTTTGAGTAATAAATGTCTGTTGAGACATGATCATAAAAAAAAAATAACAAAAAAAGAAATATTCATGGTAAGCATACAGTACAAAAAATTAAAAACAATAAAATCTACTTTACTTAATACAGGTACATCTCATCTTAAATTTTAGGAATTGGTCAATAAATTAAATGGAGATACAAATGAGCATTCTATTACATTAGAGCTTGCACGTTTTATGAGTTTTTCTGTTGGCGTGGACGCGTATAGAGTATACAAACTATACCCAGATCATCCTACTTTCGTTCAGTATTTTGAATTTGATTCTACATCGGTGAGTATAATACCATTCTATTAATAATAATACTAGTATTTTTTCAGTGCTAGCCTTATTAAACAAATAAGATTAGTTGCGACTTAGTGTAAATCTATTAATTGTGTGTTGTCTCAAATATTATTTGAATTATCTGGATTTTAAATATTTCAAAAAAGTGGCTTAATTTAAGAAGAAATAACGATTTCGACTCAAAAATGTTTTCCCGATATTTTATTTTCATTGACGAACACTTTGTTTGTTTTGTAACCAAGTTTTTATGTGGCGTAATTTAGCGTGTGTTTTTTGCATTAATTACAAAATGACGCCAGTCTCCTACTATTAAAAATAAAAAGTTAAAGTAATGCAACGACTTATTGAGTTAGATACATATAAACGAAAAACAAATAGCAAACTTAAAGTTTATAAAGTCTTAAGTCATTAACACCTTTAATACTTTTAGGATCTGCTTACTTCAACACGATTGGCTATAGCACAGACTGATAAGATTGAAAATGTATTAAAAGTGGCAAAAAACGGAGCGTGTTTAGTTTTGTCGAAAAAAGATGATTTGTCATTTTCAAAAATATCAAATTCTTTGCTTCGCACTTTCGGCATAAAAAATGAGGTAATTTATATTTTATCGGAAAAATCATACCTTGTTATAATTTCTTACCTTTGCTATAATTCGAATTTTATGTTAATTAATTTTATAGAATGAAGCTAATCATGTTCTGTACCAGCCAATTCTGACAGCCAATGGGAAAACAGCATACGTTATAGAAATGTGGCGACTTAAGGAAAAATTTGAAGATAAAGATGAAAAAATCAGTTCCGATTTTGTTGTTTGGGGAAGTTTAATTTTACATTACTGTAACTTATACTTGGATAAGAAAAGAGAACGCAACATGTCAGATTTTTTATTAGATGTTGTTAAGTAAGTATGTAGGTAATGCTTGGGTAGTAGATTTATTTTACAGTTCAATCTTTATAATTATTTATGAAATACTTATTCGGAATGCATTACCAAAGAGTGCTTATAAAAATATATTTAAGTTGTGTCTAAAAAAAGACATTACTATATGAAATTAATCATTATAGCATAATAATATAACAGTACAGTAACAGCCTGTGAATATACCACTGATGAGCTAAGGCCTCTTCTCCTCTTTTGCGAGGAAGGTTGGATCTTATTCCACCACGCTGCTCCAATGTGGGTTGGTGGAATACACATGTGACAGATTTTCAGTGAAATTTGACACATGCAGGTTTCCTCACGATGTTTTCCTTCACCAAACATGAGATGAATTATAATCACAAATTAAGCATATGAAATTCAGTGGTGCCTGCCCGAGTTTGAACCCACGATCATCGGTTAAGATTCACGCGTTCTTACCACTGGGCCATCTCGGCAAACATCGGTCAATCTTTATAAAAAGTAAACTAACATAACAGTGTAATTTGAATAGTTCATTAAAAATAAATGATATGGTTGTGAAGTTCAATATAACTATAACCAAATCTATTACCCAATTAAGTTTCGTTATATTTTATACGTTACTTTATTTTTGTTTTAACAAAGAGTCATGTTCATTACTCTGATCCTAGATCCGAAACTTTCTTTAAGTATTAGAGTAATATTATTAGGAACTACATATTTATAAAATATCATATAGTGTAAACAACGCATTACACCTTTTAAAAGACATATTGTGTTTTTATAGAGCAATATTTGAAGAAATGGTGTCACTTGATCAATTAATTAAAAGAATATTGGAATTTGCACAGAGACTTGTAAACGCAGACAGAGCATCTTTGTTCCTAGTGGATTATAGTAACTTTGAATTAGTGTCAACCGTTTTTGATCTAAAATTTGAACCTGGTCAAGGTAGGGATATGGAAAAAAAAGAGATACGAATGCCAATCAACCGTGGTATTGCTGGCCATGTGGCATTGTCTGGGGAAACTATGAATATACCAGATGCATATTCAGACTACAGGTTTAACAGGTCAGTTTAGTAGAAAAAATATTTAGATAGTAATATGGAAATTTAACATTATATACCATGTTTTTTTAAATTAACAATAATTTCAGAGAGGTGGACGAAGCGACTGGTTACAAAACAATAAGTATTTTATGTATGCCTGTTAAAGTCCAAGGGAAGGTCATAGGTGTGGTGCAGATGGTGAATAAACGCAACAATGACAACTTTGACCACGAAGACGAAGTCGCATTTGAAATATTTTCTACGTTTTTCGGACTAGCCCTTCATCATGCTAGACTTTATGACAAAATAATGAGGAAAGAACAAAAATATAGAGTGGCCTTAGAAGTTTTGAGTTATCATAATACATGTAGAGAACATGAAGTCCAAGAGATTCTCTCCGATAACAAACAGATAGTGGCGAATATATACGACTTCTATTTAGATCCATATCAATTAGATGATTTTCAAAAATGTAAAGCTGTCATAACTATGTTCGATGACCTCTTCGAACTCTCTAAATTCGATTTTGAAACTATAACTAGATTTATATTAACAGTTAAAAAGAACTATAGAACAGTTCCGTATCATAATTTTGACCATGGCTGGTCAGTCGCTCATGCTATGTACGTAATTTTAAAAAGTGATAACCGAAAGCGTTTTGATTATAAAATGGTAAATTTAATGTTGTTTATTTATGTTATTCATCAATTTGACAAAAAATAAATTCATTATTTTGTTTTTAGCGTTTAGCATTGTTTGTAGCTTGTCTTTGCCATGATCTGGATCACAGGGGTTATACAAACAAGTACATGAATGAAACGGCATCCCCTTTGGCAGCCATGTATACCACCTCACCTTTGGAACATCATCATTTCAATATTACTGTAACTATTTTGCAGCAGGTAATTAAATATTAGTAGAATTTAATAAATATATTGGAATGTAAATAATAATTTTAAGATTTACTGCAATTTGCGTAATTGTTTTTTTTTTTTAATATTTTATTAGGATGGACACAATATCTTTTCATATTTATCCAGTGACGAATACAAGGATATTTTACGTTACATAAGGCATTGTATATTAGCTACAGACCTTGCAGCATTCTTTCCCAATTTAGCAAAACTAAAAGATATAATTGGACCGAGCCCTAAACACTCAAAGTTTAATTGGACGGTTCCTGGTCACAGGTTGGTTTAATATATTTAGAAATTGTTTCTTAGAAGATTTATATTTAATATTTATCATATTTTTAAAAAAGATGCATTGTTTTTATATGTAAAAAAACATTCAGTCATTTATCTTAATACTCTTTATCTGAGCAGGCACTTTTAATTAGGTTAATTTGTCAATTACATTATTAAATTAACGTAGAGCAATGTGTACATATATCAACTACAGTTTAACTCATTTATTTTTGATTATAAATAAAAATAGTTTGTAACGTGTACGTTTCAGAGATTTAGCCATGGCGATTTCAATGACTGCAGCAGATTTGTCGGCTTCTACTAAACCGTGGGATATACAAATAAAAACAGTTAAGGTTATTTTTGAAGAGTTCTATGACCAGGGTGATAAAGAAAGAGCTGCCGGAAAAACTCCAATACCAATGATGGATAGGAACAAACCAGAAGAACAACCATCAAGCCAGGTGATTTAAATAATGAGCCTGACGTTTTACAACTCTTAGCTAATTTCATAAGAATATAATATTATCTACAAATACTGACCTTATATTTAGATTATCTTTTGATTTTAGGTTGGCTTTTTAAGTCAAATATGTATACCGTGCTACAAGATGCTATACAAAATTCTTCCAAAAACGAAACCTATGTATATTATGTCCTTGAGAAATCTTAGAAATTGGAAATCGAAAGTTATTTTTAAGGAAAAAGACGATTCTTCGAACGAGGACGATACTCTAGACTTTGTAACCGAATCAGACTTTGATGAAGATGAGTGTGAAGATTTATTAGAAGAAGAAGATGTGCAAGATAAAGATGATATGGAATTAGCTAACATGGGACACGATATACAAGAAATTCAGGACGATGACGAAGAAAAACATATTCAGGAAATTAGCGGTGAAATGAGAGCTGGGTGGAAGTGTATTAAATCTGACTCAGTATCATGGGAGGATGATCAAGTTCTGACAGATAAAGCTGAAACAAAGCCTGTTACAATTTGGCAAGATGTTGAAGGTAATTGGGTTGACGATGAAGGAGTGGTTACAAAACAAAAAAGGTCACTTAAAATCACCAGATTAGAATCTAATGATGATAACGATGATGAAGACAAGAAAAACGACAAATCTATTTACAAACTCAATATGACATGAATATGACATGAATATAATATAAGTTTTTGTTTCATTTGAATTTAAAGTATTTTTTTTAATTTGCTAATATAGTTTTTTTAAATAAGTAAATATATCAATATTAGGTATTTTTATTTATAACCTGTACCCTTTCCATGTTTAGATATTCGTACGAAACGACTTATGTGACTTTATTACTTACACATTTATTTTGTTTATACTTGTAATATAATATGTAGAAGTAAAATTCTTCAACGATACTTAACGTTTTAGTAAAAATTAGATACCAATTGCTTCTTAGATAACCTCTTCTTATCCTCTTTCTTATGAGATAGTACTTATTAAGTACTCATATAAAGTAGTTTAACTTTTATGCAGAGGCTGATATTACAATTTGAAAATGCCATGAAATTTTGTGTAATAGAATGTTTTGATACTATTGTTAAACTCGGAAACTACCTTTTGAATTACTGTTTATGTTTCCTTGATCGTGTGGAAAGGTTATAGGCCACGGAGATAACCCTTACTGTTGCGTAAAGCTTATTGAGACGGAAATCACATGCTTTCTATGAATATGAGAAAGATAGATATAGTTTAAAATTGGTTTCGTTGATGATTTTAAATAATATAGAAAGTATACACAATCAAACATAATACAAATAATTTTTTTTCCAACATGTTTAAGAAGCTTGAACAAGTTTAATCTGTGCAAGTAAAATAAATAATTTAATATCTTTACTATGCAGTTTTGTGTCATTGCTCATGTACCTTTTGCAGGAGTAGAATATTTCTAAAATGAAATCATGTTTAAATATGTGTAATCTATTTAATAACTTTATTTAGTCGAGTCAAAACATGTTGTATAATATTTATATTTACGCCAATAAAGTTTCAATTGTTACACCTCCTTTTGCGACATTATAAGTAGTTAGATCGTAGAAGGTTAAGAAGAATCTGAAAACGATACATATCATTAAATAGCATTCCAATTCGAAAATGTTGTTAAATGTTTTACTATAAATAGGCCAGTAAAAATAGGCGTGTTTTTGATCAATTTCGCACTAAATTTCCGATCCAATTATTTTTTTATAAGGTTTTGGATCTATTACTGAGCATAAAATCACAAAATGCTGACAGATCCAGGTAGAGCTTCAAGCGCCATCTTGAAAAAACACTTTGGGCCGATATCTCGGAAACTATGCACTTTAGGGCAAAAGTATTAGAAACCATTATTGTAGAGAATAAAATTTCGCATCTTTTATTTTCAGTAAACTTTTTAGTAAAACTTTCCGTTTACGATTTATGGCCCATTTAATGAACCGGTTTTTCTATCGCGGCCAATAACTCTTGAAATGTTAGATTAACCAATAAAATGGAAATGGAATTATATCTACATATTCGCCTGCCATTTCTATAAATAGTTTCTTAAATAGAAACAGTAAATGTAATCACATATCTAGTTACGCTTTCAGTAGGTGCTCGCAAATTTTCGGGTAGGTCTCCAAGTTTCAAGCATTAATAAAGAATTATTTATGGGTATTAAATCTTCTTTACGAGCTCTGTTTAAATGTTTAGTTTTAGCCTTACGTATTTTTTATTAATAAGCAATAAGGAGCTTAATTGTCTGCATGGCAGTAAATTTATTCCGAAACCTACAAATACTTTGTTAGATTATCTGTTGAAATTTCGCAGCAGCTATTTTCAAATAGCAATAAGGGATTATTTATTTTAATAAATGTAAACCACAGAATCTACATTAGTTTAAAGATATTGTGTTTTGAATTTCGAATTTTTTAAGGGATTGAAAGATAGATTTATAGGCATTGTATCATAAGAATTGCGTGCGTTTCTTTGTGTTTACATAAATATATTATAATAGAGATTGGTTTACCTGTTAGGAGGCACACCGAGTTCTTTTTCCATAAACTCGGTTAAAAGTTTTACAATTCGCTTATTGTCTTCTGATCCTAAATTACCAATCGATTCCAGGGTTGCAATGACACCAGGAAGAGTTGAATTGCCATTTATTATCAATGGACAGTCATCTTCTATAACGCAAAGAAACATCTGTAACATAAGTAAATACCATAAAGTAAACTGCACTTATATTATAATAAATATTATATATTTATAATACTGTTTACGTTATTCTTACGATCAGTTGAATAGTTATATTATTCGAAAGATTTTTTTTATAGAGCATGATAAAGCAAATAAATGATAATATTTTAATATTTTTTTGTAAATCAATAAGCAGCTACGAGTAATATTGACGGTGTTGCTTAAAAATATGTAACGTATTCTGTAGTTTTCAGACTTTAACTTTTTATTTTTATTCTGTATTGGCGGACGTGCATATGGGCCACCTGACGGTGAGTGATTACCAACGCCCTACGCAACGCTTACATTGCCAATGCGCCCCGAACCTTGGGAACTAAGATGTTATGTCCCTTGTGCCTGTAATTACGCTGGCTCACTCACCCTTCAAACCGGAATGCAACAATACCAAGTAGTGCTGTTTTGCGGCAGAATATCTGATGAGTGGGTGGTACCGACCCAGACAAGCTTGCACAAAGCCAAATGCACCAAATAAACTCGAATAGTAGGTTAAGGGCTCAATACACCGATGAATGTGATTCTAAATTTCATGACACGAGGTTTTTCTCTAACGCGAGATTTTTATAAGCAGATAATGAACACGTTATAACGGTTAAGATTCTCGTATTCTAAACAAGAGGCCCTCTCGGCTTCTATTTCATAAAGTTGGTTTACACTGCGTTTCATAATAAAACTAATTTAAATTGTATAGCTCAGGAGAGAAAAATAAATAATAATTATTAAAGATATCAAGGAGACTTACATCAGGGGATTTTCTGACTCCTTCAGCAAGGACTGGTATTATTTTAGTCAAAAAATCCTTAGGGATATTCGACTTAAGAATATTAGTCATAATTTTTAAGCACGGCATCTTAATTTTGAAAAATAATTATGATTTCAAATAAATAAATTTTATACACGACCGACAAGATCCATACATAACATTTATGTAATGTTTGCTCTATTTACAGTAATAATATATAACACTTGTCACATTATCATCGTTGATATGATAAGCAAATGAGTTATATCAATGTTTATTTTATTATTCGACTTCAAAAATAGAAGGTTATCAATTCGGCTAAATTTATAAATAATATATTTTTTCCTATATTACGCGATACTGACAACCGGTTGTAAAGCAATTGAAAGGCAATTTCCAGAAATATCTACCATTAAAGTGAAAAACTTAAGAGACTTTTTTTTAAAGTAGGCGTTTTTGTAGGCGCATTTTTAAACATATTGGTAAATTTTATAATAAATTGTGGTATTCCAAAAAGTGTTTCAAGCTGGCAGCTTTGTTAATTGTCAAAATATTGTACTTTTTCATCCCATATGGTCAATTGTGTTCGCAGCATCGTCGCATAGAAATCGGTATTTCTTACAGAAAATAAAAGTGTAGATAAGTGACTTGTATTAAATAGTATTTGATATATTGGTATTGAGGTGTATCGAAATGATTCAATCTTATTAAACTCTCATTTCTTGAGTTATTATAAAAGGTAATGTTGCTTGAGCTTAGGTAAAGTTACCTCACTAGCACGAATGGCAACTTTACCTGTGACTAGGGCTGTCAAATTTTGCACGAGTAGTATTCTGGATTTCAGTCATCCAGAACAGTAACTTTAAATACAATATAGATTGATCTATATTGATGCAAACTCCATGTTGAAGTAAATTGCAAAAAAGTAATAGAATATGGTAATGTTGCCACACTTGACGGTACTTGTCGGATTTGCCGTCCTAATTTAATAATACTTTTTTTGGAACGAAGTTATTTTATACGGCTTACAGTAGAGTGAAATGGGAGTGGCCCAAGGTCACGTGAGTAACGAAACAGCGTTCATACTGTGCCTACCAAATGCTAAAAAATGCGATGAGTTCGAATTTAAGAGGTTGATATGAAGGAGTTTGAAGTGCTTTTCGGTGTGATAAAATACAGTAATATAATCAATTAAAATCGACATATATATATATAATTTTGATTTGTATTACTAAAATTATAATATTGTTAGCATATAGATCTTTAGATAGTTTACAATGTAGAAAACAAAGAAGATAACAGATATTCTATAATATATTAAACAATTTGTATCTATATTTACATACATAAATAATGTCAAAATTACTTTGCCATTTATAGAAAACAATCTGTTTAGCTCATCTGACCTGGTTTCATACAAAGATCCCGCAGCGGCCGCAACAGGCTCATTTTTATTATAACATTGTTAAGAACGGTGTTAGGTCGTTAAGCGAGTCCGGTCTTTGTCATGATGTTAATAGTTACGTGACCGGTGATCTAGAAAATAATGGTGTAGGTTACGTTTAGGCTCGAATGTTATTTTAAAATCAAATATAAGAGTTGTAAATCAATATTCTATAATATTTTTGATTTTTCTTACAAAAGTTAAATTAAAAAATCACTTGTACATATAAATAATTGAAACAGTTCTACCCAGCCTTGTTTTAGTTTCTGTCTCAGACTATAATAGATAAGATATTGAAAATGTTAAACAAGAATAAATAAATATAGTTGTTTCAAGCGATTTTGTTTATATCTATGTATAACATAATTGATGATTTTTATAGACAGTGTCAACCATTGTAGGTATAAACACTATATTTAAAGATACACTTGTAATACCAAGTGTTCGACTTGACAGAGTTAAAAAAAGTCTAGGGCAACGTATTTCCTAAAATAAAATTCCTAAGACCACTTCTCATTTATTAATAAATAAATTTAAAACGCAATGAAATGAAATTCATCATCAAATTTTAGATTGGTGAAAAAGGGTGGGTATTTATTCATAGAAGTCATAATACAATCCGATTAAAGATGTGGTCGTTTACTTATGATATTTTGGAGATCTACCAATAGATCTGACAAAGACCAATCTCTCTCCTGAGTCACGTGTATAAGTTGTTCTCAAGAGTCGTCACGAACCGTCTCGCCAGACGACTTGACGAGTTCCAGCCCCCAGAGCAAGCCAGCTTTCGATCAGGCTACAGCACCACATCCATACTGTTCGGCAGATTGTGCAGAAGACCGAAGAGTACAACCAGCCACTGTGTATGGCTTTTGTGGATTACGAGAAAGCCTTTGACTCCATCGAAACCTGGGCAGTGCTCGACTCATTGCAGAGATGTCATGTCGATTGGAGATACAACGAGGTACTGAGGTGTCTATACAACGCCGCTACAATGACTGTCCACATCCAGGACTGTAAGACAAAGACGATCCAACTGCGTAGAGTGGTGAGACAGGGGGATGCAATATCCCCGAAACTGTTCACCAACTCTTTGGAAGACGTTTTGAAGACGCTGGATTAGACTGGTTATGGAGTCAATGTAAACGGCGAGTACATCTCACACCTTCGATTTGTCGATGATATCGTCATCATAGCAGAGTCGCTGGAACAACTCACCGAAATGCTGTGTGGCCTAAGGTAATTTAATATTAAACAAATAACAGCTTAAATATTGCGTGATATTAAAATGACATAATGCGATTGTGAAATAAATATTAAGTTCTTAATTTTGCCATAAAGCCATAAATAAAAAAATTTATCATAATTTTTTAAAAGTTTAAATTGTATTTGATTTTTAAAAACGTTGGGTAAGTAAATTTTATTCTAAGATCATATATAGTTATCGATTTGCGATTGAATAAAATTGAATTATAAGCAGGAGTTTCTTCTTTAGATATGTATAATAAACACAATACATATAAACCTAGTATTATTTAACATACAAGATACATATAATTACAAAATTTTGATACGATCAATCTTTAAAAATTTTAAATTCTAAATATGTTGTTAGGCATAATATTTATTCCACGATGTTCAAAAGATGTTTGTTAAGTAATAACATATTTTCATTTGGGTCACTCATAAAACTCATTTCCATAACAATCTGTATATGGATATGTACCAACCACCACCACATACTTGTGTCGTTAAAAAGTCTTGGCGAACATTAAAACACGTTATGTAACATGCAAATGCCTTTGTACAAAATACCAATAATGTATTTATTTATTCATTATTAAGCACACTAACAATACAAGTTATAACAATTCAATACAATTAAAGTCTACAAAAAACCAGACATGTAGAAGTGTACATAGCTTTCATTATAATAGTATTAATTACATAATATTGCAATATGGGATTATACTTGTTGTTGGTAAAAAATATAAAATCAACATCAATTTTAAATAAAATAAAAGAAAAAAAAATATCGATTTTACGTAATTATAATATAACCATGTTATCTGAAACGTGTTATTAGTGATATGCATAATATACCAAATTGTAAAAGTCTCTCTTGCGTACCACCATGATTCGCTATTATATCGCAAGATAGTATATGTGTTGATATCTTTATTATCTTACAACTATCAGTTACCAAGCAAATAATAAAGATAAAAAATACTGTTAAGTATTACAAAATAAAAATTAAAAAAATACTCTATTAAATAGAACCGTGGCTCATTGTTTTTTTTTGTCTGTGGTAACAGAGCCCAATAATGTAAACATGGCAAACAAATAAGCGAGACGAACCCGTTGGCGTGGTTGGTAGATATCTGCCTTTCGCGCCGCAGGTCGTGGGTTCGATTCCTACCCAGGTGAGACATTTGTGTGCATGAACATATCTGTTTGTCTTGAGTCTGGGTGTAATTATCTATATAAATATCTATTTACAAAAGAAAAGTAGTATATGTAGTATATCAGTTGTCTGATTTCCATGGTACAAGATCTGCTTAGTTTTTTTTTTTTATGTAAGAGGGGGCAAACAAGCAGGAGGCTCACCTGATGTAAAGTGACTACCACCGCCCATGGACATCCGCAACATCTGAGGACTTGCAGGTGCGTTGCCGGCCTTTGAGGAAAGAGTACGCTCTCTTCTTGAAGGTTTTTATGTCATATCGGTTCGGAAAAGTCGCCGGCGAAAGCGAAAGTTTGGGATCAGATATTATTATTATTATATTATTATAAATTTTGACATTTTTTTTGTTTTAACCAATGTCGTATACAGGTCTATCAACAATATTAGTGGGGGTACTTCGGTTTAATGGTTGCTGTTCAGTTCAATTTACGGCCGCCATATTCATGACGATAGATGATTATCCCAAACACTTTTTCAAATCCAAACAAAGAAGTTAAATAACAAAACAAAAATAACAACAAATCCACAAAACTTAACAAAACGATATAACAATGATTAAATAACACAATACCGCCGCGTGTCACTCAACCGGCACGTGACCGCATATATCGATAGCAACGACGTACAGCGGCGTTGACGCAGAACAAAAGTTGTAACACAATCGTACCTATCTCTCACCACTGAAATTGGACTCGGTTGATAGACCTGTATACAAGACCGTGGTTTTAACGAATTATGAGAATCACTCTCATAATATAAATACAGAGTGCACCTGCGTTTGCGCAACCAGTTTAGCACTATAATATATCCCGCACAGCTCGCCAGAGTCTCTCGGAAATGGCCGCCGCGATCGTAATCGGTCAGGATGAAATCATAGATCCTTGCATGCATGATGATGCATTACTCGGTGGTAGGGCTTTGTGAAAGTTCGTCTCGGTAGGTACCACCCATTTACCAGATATTCTACCGCAAAACAGCAGTACTTGGTATTGTAGATTTCCAGTTTTAAGGGTGAGTGAGCCAGTGTTATTACAGGCACAAGCGACATAACATCTTAGTTCCTAAGGTTGGTGGCGCATTGGCGATGTAAGCGATGGTTAATATTTCTTACAATGCCATTGTCTATGGGCGTTGGTGACCACTTACCATCAGGTAACCCATATGCAGGTCCACCTACCAATGCTATAAAAACAAAATCAGCCTGTGAATGTTCCATTGCTAAGATAAGGACTCCTCTCCCTTTGAGGAGAAGCGTATCCTATCACGCTGCTACAATGCGAGTTGGTAGATACAAATGTGGTTGTAGTGTATTTCAGTGAAATTAGAAACCTTCATGACCTCACGATGTTTTCCTTCACCATTGAGCACGGGATGAATTATAAACAGAAATCAAACACAAATAATTAATTGGTTAATAAAAAAAAATCATTGGTTGTTGCCTGGGTTTGAACCCGTTGCCATCTTGGTTCATCATAATATGTAGATACTGTCACCAAGATAATTGTACACAATAATCTACGCTATTTATTTATTTTCATATTAATATTCGTTGATTACATGCTTATGTGGAAAAAATAGATAACATTATATTCTTTTGCTAGATATAAAATGCAACTGTAATATTGTTGGCCTCTTGACCGATTTCGGCCAAGGCGGCCTAATTCAAGTGAGATTAGTGGACTCAATTCTCGCTCTCTCATAATCCGATGGGACGGCAAACCGATACGAATGGAAAGGGTTCAGGTACAGGACCAACGGCTTTGCATGCTTTCTGAGGCACGGGAGTGTACACACATCCAATTTCCAGGCTCCGGGCTGCTACTGAGAATCTTCTACAGACAAACTTCCTAACTTTTTCTCGGCCTTATGTCTAACCATAAGACCAACAAGGCAATCGACTGTAATGTTATGATCGTTAAATCAAAAGTTTAATCGCCGCTGTAGGTCAAATGTCAAAATTGGCTATCGAATAATATTACCATACCTACCGCTGATTCCAGGAATTACATAAATTTTACCATTGGAAAGCCATTAATGGCTGTAGCGAATAGATTATGCATATTCTATGTAGTTATTTTTATTCGCTATCGATAATTGTCATGTTCAAATGAGTTGTATTATGCAATACAAATACCGGATTGACCATCTTTGATTACTTGACATGTTATTGATTGCTTACTATATTTTTCTTTTCTTTATTTGAAGAGCTTGGTCACACAAATGACTATGACGCTCTATAAGTCTTCTTAATCGGTAAACTGGGCTTGAGAGATGATGATTTGGATCATCTTACTCACACCCAGTTTTACAAGTTTATAAAGAGCCCTGGCACCCGAGGACAAAGGAAATGCCAGGACACAGTTTAATCCCCCGTCTTCTCTAATAACACCATGAGACATAAATATTTCGTTACGTAATGATTCGTTCCGGATACATTCCATTACAATATGATATACATCTTCAATCTTATCACATTCCTCACAATTAGGGGAGTTAATCTTCTCCATCATATAAGCAAACTTGTTCAATGGAATGTCCGGAACGTATTCTTAAAGCTATTACTATATCTAATCTATTTAAGCTATTGTTGATCCAAGGAGAACTCATCGGTTCCAGCTGAATAGTATTGTACCAAATACCCCTCTTGGTGGACCTTTCATCGAAATATGTTTTCCATAATTCCAAACAACGACTCTTAGAAACAAATAAACACTCGCTATAAAATGGTTTAGTCTTTAAAATTAAGACATGGATGTCTTGCAAGCTCATCTTCTAAATCGTTCTCCCTTATGCCACTATGAGATGGGATCCATTGTAGATATAGACATTTAGGAGAGGCGTTCAGTTCCAAAATAAACTTTATTATTTTATAAGGTATTGCTTACTATTGTATTTTGTTATTGCTCCGTGTTCTTTTTTTACCTATTATCTGCCCGAGCGTCATTTGTGGTCTACTGAAAAAAATGACAGGATAACAAATTGTTTATTTTTAACAGAGTTACATTATGTAGGTATAGTGTCAGCAGTGGCGGATTTACACGTTTTCAAGGTATAGGCTTTAAAGATTTTGCCGCCCCAAAAATACCGCCGCCCTAGGCTGAAGCCTACTCAGCGTGCTGGTAAATCCGCCATTGAGTGTCAGATCAGTTTTCTTAACTATCTGCTCATAATTAGAATAAAAACGATAACCAATTGATTTTACTACGCAATTATGAGAAACGCTAGTAACAAAATTGTAGATACGTTGAAACATGTATCTAAATGGTAAAATAAAAGTTTCGCAACAACCTGTTTTATAAATAACACTCCCAACAATATGAATTAATAATTTAATAATAAAAAGTTCCAAGATACGATGTAATTGATTAAATGATAGATAATAGAACCAGTTTAATTTATGCAAAATGCAATAGCTTTGTTTAAATATAATCTTATAATTTTTTATATTTCGTGACGAAATTAAAGATGCCGCTAGGAGTTCCGTATTTTGATAAAATTTGAGGACTAAGTGCGACCCACATCATTTTTTTTTTGCGAATTTATTTGCCTTTTGGGTTATAATCGTACCTACTCTTAACACAGCTTAAGCAAAAGAAACATTATAAAAGCATAAGTTTAAAAACTACGTTCTTGTAACTTTTAAAGCAACTATTAAGTTATTTATTATATTAAGTTCTTTCATGTTTATATATAGGTACACAATTCATTGTCTTATTTCTATGAAATTAAACTTTCATTTATTGTAAGTTGCAATTATCAAAATGCAAATGGAACGAAAACATTTTTTTATATTATTTTTTAAATATCTACTCAAGTCACTTAAGGTGAAAATTGTTTTAATCTTAATCAAAATATAAATTACTTTATTCAAGTAAAATTTTACATACTAGTATTTTGAAAGTGTATACCGTTCAACTAACACCGGGTTAGAATATACCTGAAGATTATATCCATTAGAACCGTCAAGAAAGTTAGAAGTCAGTTTTTTACACGACTGTTCAAAAAAGGACGGTAGTGTATTCAGGATCCATGCATCGTAACTTTTGAATCATCTTTTGAAAGATTGCATGAATGGGGTATCTGTAGAAATCTTACATCATTCTGAGTGAATTAACTTGTTTTTAAATTTATTGCAGTACGTATTATAATATTTACAGATAATATTCAGTACTGATTTTTCCCCGCGGTTTCACCCGCTTAGTTCACATTCCCGCGGGAATATGGCGTTAAAATAATCCTATGTTACGCCATTGGTGAAATAATTTGTGATATCGGTTTAGAGGTTTAGGCGTGAAAGCGTAACAAACAAACAAACTCATATTTGGGTTTATAATATTAGTTAGGATTAGGATGACATTTTAATTTTAAATAGTTTAATCTACTTTGTTTTATATAACAGTTACAAGATACGATGTTTTTAGGTGACCATTATATTATTAAGTACATTAAAAATTATAAACAAGTATACAATTTAAATATAGTTGTTTTTGTTGGACAATCATCTCTCTTTTATTTTGTTTCTTCGAATTTATATAACCAAAAATATTTTAATATTTTTGCGTGCATGGAGTTGTGACATAATGAACGCAAATAACTCAAATTACAAGCTCGTTTTAAGTTCCCCGGCTTTTTAATGCTAATAAATATTATTTTTATTGAATAACAATATTAACGTTGACATAATACTGTTTTGGATGGCGAGAAAAAAGAAAGTACTGCTATGCGATCTTAACAACAATAGGAATGTCAATGACGTCGATCTGTCAACTAGCGTTTAAAAAGTAGGGCTTGCAAAAAAATGTCTTTCATACATAATATTTTTAAACATACATATTTATTTAATTTTATACTGTCAATTTATAACATACTAATAAATGGTTTGTTAAATGGATGTGTTTGATTGTGATGGAAACTTTACTTTTATTATTTGAGACATCTGTTATATAAATCCATTACTTATACTTCTATAAAAAGCAGCATTGTGATGATTATTAATTATGATGAAAATTATTAATTACTATTGTGTGAATAATGCAGAAAAGAGCGGAATTGAAGGGCTAGATTCAGATTTCACGATAATAGAAACGGTTTTCGACATATATTAATAGTTATATTATAAAAATGTAGTGATCATTTCACAATTAACATATTTGTTTTGCCTATCTACCCTACAGGTTTTTATTGACAGTTATCACCATTTGCCAAAAACTCGTTCCTTATTTAGATCGCATGCAATAAGTGAATAATGCAATATGTGTACTTAATTAAATTACCCCTTCAATAAAAAAAATAAAAATCTCTTACGATGAATTACTAATAATGATATAAACAAAAAATGAAGTTATGTGTGCTTATAATTAGTAACAGCTATGCTATTTTGATAGAACTATTTTATATATCGTCAATAGTTTTCGCAGTGCACGCAAAATAATGACTTTTAAATGCAACATTTCGATACCTTGGGTTACATTGTTTCATTTTAGGGATCTCTAATTATTTTTTGAATATAACATTGCTTATGTTACTCTTTGAAGATGTAGCTTTCGAATGGTGAAAGAATTTTTAAAATCGGTCGAGTAGTTTTTTTTAAATCGTAACAAACAAACAAAAATCAAATCTTTCCTCTTTATAATATTAGTATAGATATCGAGTAAAGTATGGAAAATTTCAATTTCATTAAAATTATTTATCTTAACCATTTATATTATATATCTTACAAACAGATACAATGTTTTATTTAACTAATTAGTCATCGTCCATCAATATTCATCCTTGAATAATATAAGCTTAAATAAAAGTTATATTACATGCCTTTATAATAAAACATAACCTTACCAGTTAATGTATATAATTGTATAGTAAGTAGCCATTGTTTAATTTTAATAAGCTGTGATCTTCCTTATTTTGGATATCCATATATTTAAGTTCTATTAGCATATGAACGGAATTGTTATTATAAGTTAAAACTGTACTATTTTCGCGGCCAATACAATACTAATTGTGTTTAAATTTTAATAATTATGTTAAGCTCGGACGATAAAATTAAAATTTACTACATTATTTACCTTGATATTCATTAGAGACAAAATTGTCTTCGTGTAAATTTATTTCCTTATTTTGTATGATATAATATAAAACGATGAATATATACGAAATAGGTCGAAATTCCTCATATATATACATATTTACGATTGAGATTAATAGGTTCCCACATATTTTTTTCCTTTTTTTTTCTTGGTATATTATTCACACACAGCCATCATCTGATCCCAAACTAAGCAGAGATTGTACTATGGAAATCAAACAACTGATATACTACTCTTCTTTTGTAAATACATACTTATATAGATAATTACATCCGGATTCAAGACAAATAGATATGTTTATGCACGCAAATGTCTGTCCTGGGTGGGAATCGAACCCACGACCTGCGGCGCGAAAGGCAGGTCTCTACCAACCACGCCAACGGGCTCGTCTACAACGACAATTTTGATTGAATACCATAAAAGTAGGCACGTAGCACATATAAAAAATAAATCTGAACAACGTTTATTTTAGCTTACGACTAGATTACTCTGCAGCACATTAATTTATTTTAATGTTCAGCCAACTCACCTTTACAATTAGTGTAAATTTGACTAATGATAAGATGTCGTATCGGTTAATAATCGTCACCAGGTAATAATGTGACCGCCTGACCGTGAAGTTATAACGTTAGGTACTCAAATCTAGGAAGATATTTAAAGATCGCTTGCGAACACGACACTATTTAAGTCATAACTCATATCTGAGTTTAATTATGAAAGTGATACTTAAATAAATGAAAGAGTTAATTGCAACATCTTACTTATCGAAGGCATAAATAAATAAAGACATTTGCTTCTACAAAATCAACAATTATTAAGATTAAAATAATTGTTTATTAACGAAGCTTACGTAAAGGTGCATTCGGCTCTAGTAACTTGGATGAAGGGAAAGGTTCTTCAACTCAACGAGTTTTCTACAGCAAAAAGTTAATTTGAATTGCTTTATTTCTGTTTGATGCGTAAGTGTGCCAATGTTATTACCGGGTCATATGACAGCCCTTGTTTGGTTAATACGTATAATACGTAGCTTACTTCTTCGAATACGCTTAAGTATAGCTCGGAATTCGGTATTTCGGTTTTCCAGGTTATTATAAGGTCAAATATAATTCATAATGAACTATAACGTTGAAAATGTCTGTTTAATAACTCAAATTTAAAATTTAATTTATTAAAATAAATATTGTTATTTCTATCTCTTGTTAAGAGAAATATGATGTTAAAAGCAATTTTAATTTTCAGGCAATTTTACATACATTTATATATATATATATATTTTAATTTAATTTTACGTCTACTTGTTTAAGAGTCTACCAAACGCCTCGTTATTCCATATGTATATATAATTTATTATTAGGGTTTATAATCCACAATATCGACGTGCAATAAACTATAAGCCTGCTCCTCATTAGGAGGGAAGGCTTCAGCTCAGCAGTGAGACTAAAATTTACTTAACTTTCAAACTTAAAATATTGTTAAGTCATTAGTTGAATAAACATACATAACAATACTATGTGTAGTAACAGCGACTGCAAATGATCTTCATTCAAACAGTGGCATCGTTGCGCAATCAACTTTCTTCGCAAATGTCATTATAGTTCGAGGCCCAGATCAGGCGTTAAGATGCCCTCTCGTTCGAAGTTTTAGTTTAACTATTATTATTGCTTATTAAAAAGTTTTATTGATAAGTTTATTTATTCTATAATATTGATGTTTTATATGCATTTAGTAGTAGTAGTAAAATATAATTAAAAAATATTAATAAAATATTTGCTCCAGATACTTTCGTATTTATTCATTCGGAACATGATAGGAAAGATTCGAGCAGGCACTTAAAGGCACTATTGAATCGTTCAGGATTAAATTGAACGTAAATTACTTCCGGTTCAGTAAATGTATATATTCTACTGGAGAGAACCAGCCTGAAAATCAGTAATTAATTTTTTCTCAAATATACTTTTATAGTTATGTATAATTTAATTTATATTTTCTATAGATTCTTGTATTGAGTTAAAAGCGTTTATTATATAATCTGCAGTATATACATCCTTATTAATATTGTAAATGCGAATGTGGGTTGTTTGTTACGCTTTCACGAATAAGCCACTAAACTGATTTATAAAATCTTTCACCATTGGAAAGCTACATTATCAGCTAGTAACATAGGTTACATTTTGTCCCCGAATTTCTACGGGAACAGGAAATGCGCGAGTAAAACCTCGGGCAAAAGGCTAGTATGTTATATAATTTGCAGTACAATACTTGAATTTTTTGCAAAACTAAACAGTGCTTTTCGAATCATATAGTCTAATATCTCATATTTATAATTAATTACACGAATAATTTCCAGAAATACAATCTCATGCGACAGATTATAATTTAATCGTTTTATTTTAATGATTTAAACGTGCATGTTTGATTACTAATAAATAAAATGAGACGATAAAATTTACAAAATTATTTTACGCTTACATTATTATTGGTAGATCAATTATGCGAGGTCAATGTATAATCCCGTTCTTTTATATAATGCGACCCGAATGTGTTTGGTATGTATTTCATAAGCTTCGATTAAGCCTCTACTCGGAATGGTTACAAGATTTGTGCCAGTGATTGTGTGTTTGCATGTTTGTAAACAAAACATCATTACACATATGACCATTTCATCACGTGCATTTATTCACGTAAGCAGATCGTTTTAGTATGTAAACTAGATTTCAAGATACAGTACACGATGCTGATGTTGAAGCATAATATATTTCTGCTCTCACCATTTATACGAATTATATGTTTTTACTTTGGAAAACTTCATATATTCTTGTTATTTATCCTGTTAATAACTAACTAATTAACTTAAATTATTAACTTTACCATAAAATTGGTAAATTTTCAATAAATAGGTTAAATTGAAGTGAAATAAAAACTTATTTTCGGCTTTCACGTTCGAAAGAAGAAGACAAATTATCGTGTTATATATGAACGCTATTAAATGTTTGTTACTAAGGGAGATTAATGTTGCATTCTACTAAAATCAAATATCTATATAAAGGCAAGTTGTAAATTGATATTTGTGTCACTTGCAATATTTCAATAATTTTATTAACAATATTAACAAGTTAAATATATAAAAATGATGTAAAAGCATAGCTATTGTTTTTCGTAGTTGTTTGTATTAACCGGTTTAAAATAATGCTTGTTTTTTAAAGTAATCTTGTGCAGCTATCTTGTCGTCTTCCTTCGCATACGTCGTTTGTTCATTAAAATATATCCGACCGCTAATCATTGCCCAAAATAGTTGTCGGATATAAAATAAAAGTAGCGTTTAAAGTCAATTACAATAATTCATTTTAAATAATATGATCCTTTCCACGCATTGCAATTCGACAATTATAATGACTTAAAGAAATATGAGTATTCATTATTAATGTAATTCTTATTAATAGTATATTTTTTTGCTATTGAATCTAGATAGTTTGAGTAGATAAGTTTTTGTTTCATGTGTATTATGATCAGCAGGTTTATAAGAAGTAACATACGGCTATTTTGATAGTTACGAGTATATCCTTTAGTAACAGCCTGTGAATATCCCATTCCTGGACTAAGGCCTCCACTCCTTTTTTTTGAGGACAAGGTTTTGGAGCTTTTTCCATCACGCTGCTCCAATGCATGGGTGCGGGTTGGTGGAATACACATGTGGCAGTATTTCAGCGAAATGACACACATGTACGTTTCCTCACGATGTTACCTTCACGTCAAGCACAAGATGAAATTAAGCTCATGAAAAATCAGTGGTACTTGCCCGGGTTTGAATACACGATCATAGGTTAAGATTCACGCTTTCGAATCAATGGGTCGTGTTATTTTTATATATCTTTAAATGTTATAATTATCATTAAATAAAAAAATATAAATGTTCATATGTAATTTTCTTTCTTTCCACCTCCTTTTAATATCGGAAGTAACGGAGCGAAATAACGCATTCCCTTAGTAACGATCTCACATTAATAGTGTGAAAAGATTAAAAAAAAAACAACGCACCGTTTCCTCGCTTTCACTGGAAGACTCAATCCACATGACACGTGACGTCATGTTTTGACGAGGAAACCTTGCTAGTACTATTGTATACAGCACCTATTTTTAATTTTAATCAAACATATTTTTAGCAATTTTTTTCGAATGTAACTTTATGAAAGAGATACATACGTTTGAGTCATTGGATATTATTAAAGGTGTAAATAGTGCCTTGACTGGTTTTTGTGGATCATTAAAACGAACAACTTAATGAAAAAATAATGCAAAATTCTAGGGGACTAGACAAAGTGCAGTCGACAATATTGTCGAAGCGATTTCGAACATAGACGAAAGTCTAAATTATTCAATACATCTTTTATCACATAGATCTAATAATAATAATAAAAACATATGTAATTTTCATACAAACAAAATTTAATATATAAATGGATCGGCAATATTAAAATTACTTTGTATTCCTTTTGTGGTTCCGCTGATTTAGTTTCGATTATATTTAGCTATATGTATGTATATTGTAATATGAAGAATGTTTTCCTGACATCCGACAATTGGACATGCATCATCTCGATCTTAAGCAAAACACGGAAATTATATGCAATGTAATTACGGAAAATTGTGGAGCCATTGTTAGACAGCAAAACAGTGGCATAAAACGGTAACAATAGAATTATCGTGCTGACACCTATATGATGATATACCTCAAAATTATAACATTTACCAAGATTTTCTAGGACAGTCGAATCGTCGTTTTGTAAGTTTTAAGTATCATCATCATTGGTTTTATACGTCTTAACACACGATTTAAGAAGAAACTGTAAATTATCAAACACACTGTCTTTGATGGCTATGAGTATGTGGTCCAATGCGAGGTTTAGGTTAGGTTAGGATCGTTATATATTTCACGGTAGCATGCGCAAGCGATCCCGTGGCGCTCCCGTTAAGACGGGAAGGGTACCGCTGGGTTTTTAGTGGGTATTCCGATGACCGGGGCACACTCGGTGCCTTGGACATACGGCGAGTCCCACATACCCCCCCCACTGTTCCCGTGGGGGGAAACGCGTCATGCGTTTTCCCAGCGTCAAAAAAAAAAAAAAAAAAAAAGGATCGTGATATATTTGTCGGAGCGTCACGGTAGCATGCGCAAGCGATCCCGTGGCGCTCCCGTTAAGACGGGAAGGGTACCGCTGGGTTTTTAGTGGGTATTCCGATGACCGGGGCACACTCGGTGCCCTGGACATATGGCGAGCCCCACATACCCCCCCCACTGATCCAAGCGTTTTCCCAGCGTCAAAAAAAAAAGGATCGTTATATATCATATACTCGGTGAATTATTGTTTTTATATAAATTGAAAGTTTTGTTATTTTTCATATTGTGTATTTATTATGGTATATTTACAATATGATGTGTAGATTTCCTATGACATTTACGCAATAATAAAAAAATACTAACGTTGCCGAAGCGACCGCTTGAAGTCCTAATACCAAGTATACTCTCATAATTCGATGGTTTGATGTTATTATGTTGGTAATTGCGTGTGTCGGAAGAAAATATGCCAGTACCTCGTTAGAAAATTAAGGTGACGGTTGTAGTTTTTGGGCTACATGTAGTTTTATGTGCTAAAGGTTTAAGATTAATTCCGATTTAGGCCAAAATATTATTTTCGGACTGTACGTAAAAGTCGTTCAGCTTTACCGATTCTTATTATTGCATGTTAACGGTTTCGTAAAAGTATGAACTTTATAGTATGAATACATTATGTATAGACATAATCATAGTATACACTGTCTGTCTGTCTGTTTGTCTTCTTTTAACTCAAGAACGGCTTGACCAATCTTGATGAAAATTTGTACACACAAAGAACATGTGATGGCGCAAATGTTAGGCCATATATAAGATCGGTAAACCCCACGGTATCTTATGAAAATTAATTTCAAATCGTTAATTACGTATTCCTTTACCCGTAGCCATATATGTGTGTGCGTGCGTGTGCGTGTGTGTGTGCGTGCGTGCGTGTGTGTGTGTGTGTGGGTGAGAGTGCGCGTGTGTGTTATTATAGTAATAACATAATTTATAATATTTTTATTAATTATATGCGGGTGAAGCCGCGGGGCACAGTTAGTAATAATATAATAATAAATGTATTTATTCTCTTCCACACGTGGAAGGCAGGAGCCCAAACTAGGTTGCCCTGTACTGAGGGTCTCCTGGCTCCCCCTCTTAGCTTAGGAACAATTTATTTATAGAATTTTATAGTAAATAGGACAAAAGTTGAGTAGTTTGTAAATAAAATACGGCTCTTACTCGACGTTTTCATTGTACAAATAATTGACATGAAATATACGAGTAATTGTGACCATTAGCGCAGCCGTGACAAGCATTCATCACTGTGTTGCTATAACAACTTCGTAAGAAAGATAAATAGCTATTTTATAATGTTGCCGATCCGGAAATGCATAAAATCGGCCCTTGCCTCGCAAAGCACGTATCTCGTTCGTCTTAAGCTTTAAATCTCTGTCGTGTAACCTTAAGTCATCAAGGAATATAGTGCGCATACGGTTAAGCATTATAATATCTCCTCCGTAGATACTTAGTCCCCGTTGAGTTGGACCGCCTTGGTCGGAATCGGTCAGAAATCCTTTTGAACACAATACAAATCCTGTGACGTTCTCGGGATATGGTCTCGCATATAATTTTGTAAAGATACATCTGCTTCTATAAAATTTCCATTCGTGTTGAAATGAGTTCTAAATAAAAGAACCGTGGTATTCGACTTACACAATAGAATTAAGTTAAAACATATGCCATAAAAATTTCGTCGGCTCAAATAACATAATATCAGGCGCCATATTATGTAAGCTTTCATTAATTATATTGTAAAAATATGCGTAACGGTATCTTAAAATATCATACCCGCGCTCAGATATGTGATTCTTTATTTAGATAAAATACTTAGACACACCTCGAAACCTCGATCCGCTTTCTATTATAAAAACAATCGAATGAAGAATAATGTGATGCGTATTGAACTTGTAATTAACAAATAATGTATCTATACTAATATTATAAGGTGGCAAGATTTGTTTTTTTTTTGTTTGTTTGTTTGTTACGATTTAAAACAAACACTTCGCGACCGATTTAAAAAAATCTTTCACCATTAGAAAGCTGCATCTTTACCGAGTAACATAAGCTATATTATATTTTCAAAAAAAAAATAGAGATCCCTACCTAAAATGAAACAATGCAACCCAAGGTATCAAATTGTTGCCTATGAAAGTCATTATTTTGCGTGCACTGCGAAAACTATTGACGATATATAAAAAGTGTTCTATATATGAATAGTACTCACGATTGCTTTCAAAAATGTCCGCGATGGTATATGACTAACTATTATAGTTAAACCACAATAGCGTTTTTTTTTAAATTATTAAGTTCAAATACGAGTAGAATCAGTAGTGATATAGGTATCATGATATTATTAATCCTTATCCATGTTAATGGTTTAATAATTAAGGTTAATGTACATGTAAATTCCACTTTAAATTATTCGATTCGGACTTTTCGTAAGAAAAATTAGAAGAAAAATGTCACGGTTTGAACAAACAGTAACTGTCCTATGTTTAGTGTATTAATAAATACTAATTTACGTATTTACGTAATATAATAGAATTTTCGCGGACGAAGTCGCGGTTGATGTGCTAGTATATTATATTTTAGCTGCAGAGATGAGGTAACACTTGATTAATTACCGACCGATGTTTTAGACCGAAAGCAAAATATTTATTGCACGCGTAATGTACAAGGGAAAATATTATTGACGTGATGCATATTTATACAATATTCTTTCTTTGTAAATGATAAACGTGAAAAAAAATTCTATAAATTATATTATTAGTGACGAAACTATATAATGTATAATAAGTAGACACCTGAAACAACGACTGTATCAAAAATACAAATCACTTATTCAGAAGACAGCAGTATAAGATTATATATATACGTGTCGTTTGTAAATTTTCGAAGTGTCAAGGTTACATTTGGGTCAGTGATCACATTATTTTTTTTTTGTAAAATATAAGTACCTATTACAGCATAAGTTGAACTAGACTTTGAAATACCCAAGTTAACCAATAAATTGTGTAATGCGCTACTTATAATAGAAGTACTGCGTATGATTTCTTTCGAAAAAACTTTTAATTATCGAATCAAAGAGTTAAGATATACGCAAAAGCACTTACACAACTCAAGACTCATAATGCGCTCTTTGTATCCAAAGGCCTTATTACCAGTCAATAGAGAACATTGTGAGTGGTCACTCTCCTAGTTATATGTCATGTCGCAACTAGTTAAAGTTTAGGATCCTACAATACTTTCTAAACAAAATTACGTGTCCCATTCATTGTGGTCGCACGCCGATTCGTATAAGTTGTGTTCAAAATAATAATAATCGTCTCTAGCCAGTGCTAAGTATCAAGCAGTGATTATATACATGTTATTAAGTTATTGAAAATATATATTATATGAATACATTAATAATTATAAATTTATGTTACGTTACACTTTACACTTTATTTATGTTACGTTAATTGAATTTGAAATCAAATTACTTATATAATGTATGTTATATTAACTGACAAATTTATTGAAAGTTACAAATACACGTTTTAAATCTTAAATAAATATTGAATTGGTATTGTCGTTGTTGATTTTAACGTGTGCATAATTTTATGGTCAAATACAAAATAAAATTTTATGTCAATATATATTTTTTTAAGAAATTTCTTGTAAAATATTTGCCGAGTACATTTAATATAGTACTTCTATAAAATCTCACATTAGGTTCATAAAATACCAGCAGTTCATCCCAATATCGCAAATAAATTGAAGCAATAAGATGTAACAGAAGATGTGTCGCACAAAAATTACACTCGTTTATATAAATATCTTGTGATATTACACTGGCTGACTTACTCTTCAAACTAAAACAACACCCAGCGAGGTGAGAGTCAGAAGTACAATACTGACTTACGTATAATTAAAATAGAAAATATGAATATTTTCTTTATTATAGTCTTTACTCAAAAACTTAAAAAAAACACTATTATCTATTTTAATAAAAAATGATATATTTATTAATCTTTTTAAAATAACATAAATTTTAAAGCATTTTATGTATGACGTGTGTAATATGTATACTCGTTCCTACGCACTGTGTACGCCCAGAAGCTTGACTAACACATAATATTGACATCTCACTTTGCCCGCGTTTGTTTGCATCGCATACCTAGTTCAACAAACAATAAGGTTCAATTTTGCCTAAATTTCATGCAATATTTAATGTATTTTCGTTTGCTTATTTGTGAAGGCCTTGACCTGTTTGATTTGATTTACATTAGAGTTAAGGTTGTTCGTTGTCTTTTATTTTGAATCGTTTGTTTTACGGAATATAATCGGTCATAGAATAGAGGTTATGTAACAACAAGATGGTCAGTCATCTTGTTTAAAACTTTCTGTTTTTTTTTAAATAGCCTACAAACTGGAAGGCGCTGGTCACATATGTCCATGGATTTTAAATTCGAGTAGCGTTTGTCGTATTCGATAAAATCGCCAGGTAAAGAAGAAAAAACTTTGGAGGCTTGGGAAAGTGAAGCATATATTGCCAATATCAATGCCGATGACGATAAAGTAAATAAATGTATTTAATAATATACACGATGTAATGTACTTATATGAGAAATATTTTATTTTATTAAATAGGAAGCGAACTCTGTATACAATTTAGATTGTTATTTTAGAGTACAATCCTTAATAACTTAAATATAAAAATTGCATACCTCACTTATAGGCTTATCTAAAATGTAAAAGGTAACAAAAAAATAATACTACATTCTTTGTAAGTAAACTTAAAAAAAGGAACTAAACGCTATTTTAAAGCATTGACAACTATAGTAAATAAACAAGTTTATGGGCTTACTATGACATACATATAGTATATACATATAATGAGAGGGAAATTAAATATCGTTTATTACCAGTTATTTTTAATCAGCAAATTCAATATCAATTAAAAAAGCCGGCCAAGTACGCGTCGGACTCGCGCACGAAGGGTTCCGTACCATTATCTATAAAAACGGGAAAAAAATCATGTCTGTTGTATGGGAGTCCCCCTTAAATATTTATTTTATTCTGTTTTTAGTATTTGTTGTTATAGCGGCAACACAAATACATCATCTATGAAAATTTCAACTGTCTAACTATCACAGTGCATGAGATACAGCCTGGTGATAGACGGACAGACGGACAGATAGCAGAGTCTTAGTAATAAGGTCCCGTTTTACCCTTTCCGTACGGAACCCTAATAAACAGAGCAGATAATATATTTACATTAATTTCATATATAACTAAAGTAATTTCGAATATTTCAAGCAACTTTCGTTGAATCATGATCAATAACGATTGAGTCGTATTCGTAAGAATTTAACATGTCAGTGATAATATGACAAAACATAAAACTCGATTCAGAATCTAACAGTGTGGTGATAAATACGTGTGTTAACTTTACACATAAAATCGTCAATTGATTTTTAAAAAGCATCTACTTTTTATTTAGGACAACCAACAACAAAAAAACTGAAAAAATAAAAAGACTTCAATTAAGGTGCTTTTTACTGTTACCACAATATCAGACAATAACATTAATCAGAATCAGAAATCCTTTTGCTAATTCCAATCAAAGGAGTAAGTATATATAAACAAAAGTTATGAACAAACAGTTTTTGATTAATATATCTTTAATTATAATACAACACTATCATATTTAATTATATTCACTTAAATTTTATTTCTACAATTCCGATAAGAACTTAACCGTTATTCAAAAGGCCATTTTTTCGTAATTCCATCGGATTATCATAGAATATTCAAGATCTCGACCAATGACAACGCGCTAATTCAATGACAAAGTTATGTATATACCTTAACTCCTCCTGTGGTTGGAATATACTATAAACCTACTTGCCTTAATTACTGATACATTTGTATTTGAATATATCTTAAGCTTTATATGGATAATAAAAAAAATATATAAACCTACTACAACTTGAACAATATTAATGGCGTAAACGAGGAACAGGATTACCGTCATATATCGACGTGAAGACCATAAGATTCCTTCTTTATTCGATGTAATATTGTTGACTAAATAAATATACTTTGATATTCTCATCAGATTAACATTATAGATTCGAAAGTAAGCTCTGTCAGTTTGTTACTCCATCACCGCTAAACTATTGGACTGATGTTTAATAGTTTCGTCACGAAACTTGACATAGTTGTTATTTGTGAGTTTGATCAGTACATAGGCACATATAAAATACATTACGGGGTCTAACATAAAGTTCAAGCGGGCGAAGTCGCAGGAAACCGCTACTTATATTTTTTTAATTTTATTTTTAATAGCCAGTACAATTTTTGCGTCGTAATTAAAATATATATTTTTTTATACGTAATAACATATTATTTTTATAATTTCAGGTATATACCGCCTGAGACAGAAGTAAAGATTTATGAAAAAAGGAATATAAATTTCCTGATAAATCTGATATATAACATTTACATCTACATGTATAGTTACTTAATATGCGTAATTATAATTAAGCGATTGGAGATTTAATGGTTACTAAAAAAGTAAAATATGTTCATTTAAAAATAAAAAAAAGCAATAACTAATATTGTAACATTTTAATTAGTGATTCAGTAAATATTATATAATAGATTAAAATAATTATGTAAAACTATTTTTGAAATATACTGTCAAGATTTTTTTATATAATATAATACTCCAAACATAATATTAATAATCATTAATGGTTTGTATAATATAAATAAAATTTAAATTGCAAATTTAAAAAGCTTCCGAACTTGCTTTCCCTTAACTAACTGCCTCCTTCAAACAGCCAATTTTGTAATACACAAATCAAATACTGTCATTTGATACCCCACTAAAATATATTTGTTCACTATAGTTTATTCATCCTCTATTTCACCCACCATAATTATAAAAATGCTGAATAAATTTTCTTCAAACATATCAACACTCTCGACTAAGATATCTTTCAAACAATAGCAACTGAATGGAAATCAGCTCATCCGTTCGAGAGCTACGATCTCATGTAGACAGAATAGATCGACAAACAGAGATACAGACACACCTCAAACTTATAACCCCTCGTTTTGCGTCGAGGGATAAAAATTATTCAGATAGCATTCATTTGACAAACATCTTATTCTGAAAACATAATATCATTTTATTACCATTTAATAACTACTAAATGTCTTATAAATAAATTTAAAAAAAATGTTCTAACATAACCTAACCAGTATAATAATATTATGTATTCAATCATTTGTTTGTTAAAATATGATCTATCATTAAATAAAAATTATAATATTTGTTAAATGAATTATTTCATAAAACCATATAATGATGAAAAAATTTAATTTTAGCTTGGCTTAAAAATGTCTTTAAATTAATCACTGATTTCTTTCTATTGTCATTGAATTGATATTCGAAAGAAAAAGATAAAGCGTTATTTAATTAATTAACCCCTTAATAATATTTATACGCCGATGTTTCATAATATTGCCAAAAGTTGTTTTTAAATTGAAAATATGTAAATTGTTTTTAATAATTATAAGAGTTGATGAAAAATCATCTAATGTATCATTTAGTTAGCGCAGTAATCAATTAATAATCACTCACAAACATGACAGGATATACAATATGTTATTGATATTGACTAAAACTGATTAAAAAACTTGATTGTTTAATTATTCTAGTCAAATACAGAAATAAAATACAGATTCTATTTATTATTATAGTTTAAGAGATTCGTTAATCGAGATAAATGTTAAGAAACAAAATGTTAGGAATATGAATAATGTTTTTAATGAATGTAACCGGTTGCCTTATTGTTAGTTGTTGTCTGTTGACCTTAGACACCAAATGGAGCTCCCCTATAAATTAAAAAAGTAGATATTTCTAACCAGATATTAAAAAAATCTTTTAATGTTGTATAAAATGCATATTTAATCATGTAACTTCTTAGATATCGAATCACTTCCTTGTAATTATGCTTTTGATATACATTCAGCCATTTCACTACTAGATGCAGTATTCAAAGATCGCGATAGTGTACCAAAAGTATAGTAATAGAATTAATTAAATACATTTCATCTATTTATAAGGCAACTTGTTTGCTAAGCCAAGAATAACAAGACTCAGAATTCCGATTCTTTATGATTATGGTAAAAACCAGATAGCATAGTATAGAAAATATTATGTAATTTACATGTAATAATTGAGAAATGTTTTGCGCGTTTACGTTGTACGATTGGCAAAGTATAATTTATTATTCATATTTTGATTAAGAACATCATCAACATATTTCATTTATAATTAATCTAAATTCTTATAATAAATCTAAATTTCGTGTAAATTGAATTATTTAAAAATGTCGTTTTATCCTTCTTTTAAGTAAATGATGTCTGTAGCTGTCTTCAAAGGATTTTTTTTTCTGATGGACTAGTTTCCTCATATGGAACGCAGTTCGAAAACTGATATTTCTGGGATTTGAAAACAGAGTAATTAGGTTTGTTATTGAAAATAGTTTAATATTGACAATTAATCGCCCTTGTTGCATTATGGACCCGAAGATACTGACACAAATTTTCAGGTCATTTGTACCAGTATGTCTAATTACGTAATAACGAAATGAAAAATGATGGCCATAGCGCTAGTACCGGCGGCCCAATCGCGTGGGCATTAATCGAACGTGTCGGATAAATTACGAGAATCAAACGATTTGTTCTACAAAAAATGATTTGTTCTAATAAAAATACTGTGGCTTACAGTCCGCCCACGCCATAACGACGAGAACATGTTAATTTAAAAAAACCAATTCAACCATTTGTACCAGGCTAATTTTTGCATAGCTAATCATCGTCGAGTAGCCATTCGCGGAAATCACCATGAAATACTTTTCCGACGGTTCCAAATGGCCGCCATAGCGCCAAAAAGGAGTTTTTTTTTTCGCAAAACGATTTTTACCACCCTATAAATTTTTTACCAGTTCTTTGTATGATCATAAATAGAAGTCTACTAATGCCATACCTGTGGGGAGGTGGCGAACGTATACAATATTTTTTCAAAATTGTAAGAATTTATGCGTATCTCGAACACTTTGGCGCTACCCGTATGGCACTAATTTTTCCTGTAAGTTTGAGGTTCAAAGAACATAAATACAAAATTTCAAACATATGTGGCGGCAATTTTGTTTTATAACCAGATATTATCTTGTAATTTTTTTTTCTTCAATAAAAATAGATGTGATACTTAATATCATCTTTCTTAATTAATATAAGTAAAATATTTATATATTTAAAAAGCTGAAACAATATTATTTGTTTCTATTTAATAAAATTGGTCATGAGTACATTTATTAGGGTAGAATCTATATTATAATCAAATAACAGTGTTTGTATATTGTACATTATATTACAACCAAAACAACTAATTTATTAGACCTTTATGTACTGTTGCTAGAAATGACAAGAAATAATAAATTTCCATGAGCAATTCAAGACTTGTACTTGAAAGCTTCTCCACGCACTCAACCTTAAAGCTGAAGTGAATATTGCTGTTTGAGATCAATTTGAATTCTTGGACATTACGTAGTATATGTTTGTAGTTACCAAACTATTTTTTTTATTTCATTTGACCTAGATCTCATGTTACGCATCAGCGTGACTTGTAGAATTGAATTTAATTTCACTTAAATTATATTGTGATTCATCACGTATTTATTGTATGCTTAATTTTCGATCATTTTTTTAACAAAATATAAAGGTTACCTTATATTTATTAGTTTAAGCTTACATATTAGTTTTGATTAATTGAAAGTAACGACATTTCTTAAGAAAATAAATTGGATGTTTAAACGGTTATAATGATATTTTTATAAATTTAGGATTTAAGATAAGTTTGTTATCAATCAAAATTAAATATAAGCACCATTTTTTTTCGAGGTAGGCGGACGAGCTTGTGATCCAACTGATGGTGAGTGGTCACCAACGCCCATAGACAATAGACTTACATCGCCAATGCGCCACCAAACTTGGGAAATAAGATGTTATGTCCCTTGTGCCTGGAATTACACTAGCTCACTCACTCTGCAAACCGGAACACAACAATAGCAAGTACTGCTGTTTTGCGCTAGAATATCTGATGAGTGGACCTACCCAGACGAGCTTGCACAAAGCTCTACCAGCGAGTAATTATGATCGCTTGTATTGGTACCTACTAAAAATGCTAGCGATATTTTTCGGTTGAATATCAATTTTTATTATCTATGCGATAGATTGTTGTTGTTATATATTTTAGAAATATCTTTGCCAGGTCAAAGCGTCTCTCTCGTGCAAATATAGTTATTATGCAAAACATATTTTATTTATTTTATATCTTGTATACGTGTCATATTGTTTTTACATTTATAAAACAATACATTGACATAGTTTAAAATTACCACTTTTAGTTACCCTTTGATCGATTGTATCGGAACTTTTCATTTCCAAGAATGAAAAAAATAAATTCATTCTAATGATTTGATTGTTCCGATAGTAATGTAATTTATTCATTAAAAAAATACAAAAATATCAGTGATATACTATCATATTTCATAAAATATATTTTTATTGATAGCAAACTTAAAATTATGGGCTATAGCAATGTTTCAAGTTATCTGATTTTGTGCACGTCATATTTTAATATTATTTATTTTTATATTCTGTATTATTTTAAATTATTGTATTCAATTTTGAAGTAGGACACTTACGGCCGAATACTGAAACGTCCCTCAAAGTTAAACGCTACTTATCATTGAGAAGCTCCTAAAAAATTAGTATGCGAAATTGAAAATTAACGGCGTCTCAAATAATTAAGTTGCATTTAATATTTAAGTGACGTTTCAGTATTCGGCCGTTAGTATTCGTCAAAGTAAATACTGTGATAAGTGATAAGTAACGGCGAAATAAACTCCGCGGGATTTTCTTCCCTAATTTTGTTTTTGTTTACAATTTTCAATATAATAAATAATAGCGATCGAGCCCAAGGTCATTGAACTCACTAATTGTTTAGTAACCTTATGAACACAAATGTTCTTATACCTTTTTTAACTTAGTAGATAAGTTTGGGATCCTGATGTTAAAAATAGATTGTCAAAATATTTACAGATTCTATGTAGTCTAGTAATAGGAGTAATCAGTTTGTGGTAATTCCACGTACGAATGTCTAAATTATCACTTCATTATGCAAATTCAATAATATTTTTCGAAATATTAGACAATATAATGATATTGCTTAGTCTCAATGTGTTAGGATATGATCAGACCGAGTTTATTAAGATCTGCTTATCGTATTCACTGTAATGCGTGTATTTATTATTTGTATCTAACCTGAGCGAGTATGAGAACTTTCACTGGTCACTGGCCTCTGACCTCGTGTTTAAGATTATCCGTCAAGTGATGTTAGTTCACGCAATTTCCGCACATCGTATTTCTCACAATAATATACAATTTGAAATGGTAATGCAGTGCTATAGTATTGCACAATGGCTGAGTACTTTCAATTAGGTTACACTACGAACTGTTTTGAATACAATAAATAAAAATACTTCGCATGAGATTTATATAGAGGTCAATGTTTTTCTAATATTGTCTGATAAAAATTTAACCCAATCTAAGAAACACGGCACGTATTTGAAAAAATCTTCCACCATTTGAAAGGTACATTATTCGAGATGAACATAGAACTTATATGTGTATATATTTAAATTAGCAGCCATGATGATATTCGTCAACTAAGCCGGAACACTTCGTGCATCTTTAAAACTTCGCATGATAATGCCCCCATCTTACATGCACCCAAACTGAGATGGTTTATAGGTTTCAAAAATAATGTATAATAAAATATAAAAATAAATAAATAAATGAAAAGTTCGCAAACGACAATTTCTTTTAAAGATAACTCATTATAACTTGTCTTTCTAAGCTGTTTAAGAGCCTTGTGTATCCCTTACTTAGCAAACATTTTAGCATTATCACACATTCGCAACATGGTTTGAGAGACGGGTTATCAGTTCAAACTAATTTAACACTTTTTACTTCAGACTTGGCATTATCGATGGATAGAAGGACCAGATAGATGCCATATATATTGATTTCAGCAGCGCATTTGACAAAGTAAATCATCAAATACTTCTTAATAAATTACATCAGTATGGCCTTGGAACTACCCTTCTTAGATGGTTTCAGTTGTATTTGTCACAAAGATCTCTTACAGTTGCCGTAACTGGGTTTGAATCTGAGACATATTTTGCTAAAAGTGGGGTTCCACAGGGCTCACATTTGGGTCCTCTTTTGTTTCTCGTTTTTATAAACGATATTACTGAGAATGTAAAGTATTGTAAGTGTTCATTATTTGCAGACGATCTCAAAATATACAAAATAGTAAAATCCAATTTAGACATAGATTTAATACAATACGACCTCAACAATATTATTGGATGGTGTCATGTCAACAATATGACTCTTAACGTAGAGAAATGTTTTCATATAAAATTTACCCAAAAGATAAAACGGCTTGTTTCTAGTTACTCTATTGAAAATAAAACACTACAAGAGTTATCGCAAATTAAAGACTTAGGAGTCACTATAGACGGGCGATTAACCTTCAAAACTCATGTTGATAACATAGTTGTTAAAGCTGCTCAAAATCTTGGTTTTATCAAGCGGAACACACAAGGATTTTCAAGGAAAACTAAATTACTCTTATACAATTCTTTAGTGCGCAGATGTCTTGAGTATGCCAGTGTGATATGGAATCCACTGTATACCGTACACTCTCAGCGTATTGAGAGTGTTCAGCGAGCTTTTACGAAACATGAAAACCTTGCCTTTCATGAAAAGGATTTTTCGCACAGACAGTTATATAAAGAGCGTTTGGCAAAATTTAATATGATTTCTCTTCGAAGTAGACGCGAAATGTTAGAACTTAACATCCTACACAATATAATTAACTATAAGCTCACCAATTCAGAATTAATCGAGAGAATATTGATATCAGTTCCGTCCAGGGCACACCGAAGTACTTACACCCACAAAATATTTCATACTCATGAAAATGCATGATTAGTTTTAAATTTTAATTAATATTTTTATAATTTCAATTATGATTTCGCCAATTGATTGTTTTTTTTTCTTTTATTATTGTAACAATGACATGTGTGTGTGCGTGTGTGTGTTTGCGCGCATGCTTGCTATATTCTAGATGTACATATTATTTTCTTTTCAGGTAGTTAATAGCTTCTCAACGTCTCCTTAATCAAGTTTTTTTAACCATGTTTTACTTTTGTCTTTTAATTGGTAATTATTGATGTCCATTATTTTAGATAAATGATTTAATTTTTTGTAAAATCTAGGTGCAAGACTGTAATATTTTTGCTGTGCAAATTTACTTTTAACTTTATTGTATGGAAACCGATTTCTTCTACTGAAATTAGTTCGGGGTAAGAGTTGTCCCGCTGTTTTATGGTATTTTTGTATACATAGGTGTACAAAAAGTTTTCTTGCAGATAAAACACCCGCCTTCTCGTTAACTTTTTTTTTTAATATCTGAGTGGTAAATTCATAATTACTTTAAGCAGTGCTCGCAGGGCACGCTCACTCCATGAACAAATACAATAGATAATTATACATTCTGCTAGAGCTTTATACGTTCTTATTAAGAGGGGTAAATCCGCAATATGCCTTAGGTTTTAAAAATGTATAGTAATTTTCGTAATCTTTTGGAAACTGATGCTATGTGTTTTATCCAACTAAGTGTTTCATCTATAATTATTCCCAAGTATTTGATATCTGCCATTCTAGATAAACTTGTATATGTACAATGCGAGCGTGATACGTTGTCGATTCTATTACATGGATATGTATGAGTGTACAACTTAGAGTCTTTTGGTACTGATGCCTTAGTCTTACTAAAACAGATATACTTCGTCTTACTGGTATTTAGTGTTAATAGGTTGTCCTGCAGCCAAGAAGTAATAGTGGAAAGTCCATTTTCTGCCAGGTGGTGCACATCAACCCACGAAGGCCCGTGAAATAGAATGACTGTATCGTCGGCAAACATCTGTATATCAGCACCCTTTAATTTGGTATTGCATAAATCGTTGATATAGACTAAAAATAGCGTTGGGCCTAGTGTACTTCCTTGGGGAACACCGTAGGTGATTTTATTAAAGTTACTTATATATTTAACGACTCTCACACACTGCCTGCGATCGGTTAGATATTCCTGAAACCAAAGAAGTACATTACCGCGTATTCCGATATTCTCAAGACGAGTTAGTAGGATCGGAATGGATATTGTATCAAACGCCTTCTATAGATCCAGGAAAATCCCTAGAAATTTCTTTTTATTATCTAGGTATTCGGTTATTCTAGTAAAAGTAAAAAGTCTTAAGTTTTGCTCGGTCGCCAGAGACGCGATGAACAGGCATCGGTGGAAGCAGATAATCCACACTAGGTGTACACCATCCATATCCGTCGATGACCACGATCCTCAGCCATGAGGGAGCGACCAGAGAGAGAGAGAGATGACAAATGAAGAACAGCTTCATCAGTGGAACGAGAGTTGCGCTGATGAAGCTTTGAATGAACTTGTAATTGACATGCATATTAGATACACTATTATTGTTTTATAAGTTCATTTTTTTCTTTCAATGCTTGTATATGTATGTTGTAAGTGTTCTTTTACAAATAAATAAATTATAACCAATTTTACAAAAAAATAATGTACTAATTTTAAACGCTTAATGTAGATAAATATTTGCCAACTAACCCTTTGCAATTCGATCCAGTATTTTTTTTTAATTTAAATAACTTTATTGCACTCTCACAAGTGAAGAAAAACAAATACAAGTAAAAAGAAACAAGAAACAAAAGTTTGAGAATAGTCATGCTAGATAATTATAATTTTGGAAATATTATGAGATAATTCAAACAACGCTTGAAAACATACGCGGAGCGTGTACGGTCGGATAGATCAGTTGGCGAATGTTTATGTGTGATTGATGTAATAAAAACACGAGATAAAATCGTTATTTTATACGTACGAAGTTGGGACGGGCAGTTAGTATAAAATATATTCCTTAAATGTAAAAAAAATATTTTTGGGTTTATAGGTTCCCAAAAAAATCTCCGATGACTGTGAGACATGGAAGTTGATCTCAAATAATAACTAGTAATATCATTAGTACTTAAACAACCCATAAATGTCTTACTGATAGCAAGTATTTTACTGGTGGTAGGGCTTTGTGTAAGCTCGTCTGGGTAGGTACCACCAAATCATCAGGTATTCTACCGCAAAACAGCAGTACTTGGTATTGTTTTGTTCAGGTTTGAAGGATCAGTGAGCCAATGTAATTACAGGCACAAAGGACATCACATCTTAGTTTCCAAGGTTGGTAACACATTAGCGATGTGAGCGATGGTTAACATCATTTACAATGCAAAAAAAGTGTCCACACATAATTTCTTAAGGAAAGAACCGATGCTTATTCTATCCAAAATTTAGCCCGCTTTAATTGCACATGCAGGTTTCTTTACGACGTTTTCCTTCAACGCCGAGCACAAGGTTAAACAGATCTTAAGCACTAATAATTCAAATTAAAATTCAAAATACTTTATTCAATGAAGTATTACACTTTCTTATTGATTGTCAAACTAGAAACTACCACCGGTTCTGAAAAGAAACACCCAGCCCTGAGAAGAATCGGCGACAAAAACTCAGCGAGCGATGTTCATGATAAATATATCGCTTAAAAAAAAAATGAAATAGCCATGCGGCCATCATCTCATTTACAAGATGTGCTATCATCCATAAATTCAATAATTGAATAATAACCTTTAGCATACAAGCGTTCCTTTACAATTTTTTCAAACTAGCAACTGAGGCAAAATCTTTAATGAAGAACAACAGACTCTACTACCACTTACCATTAGGCGGAGTAGAGTCATTTGCCATCCCGGGTAATATAAAAAAAAAATACTCAGTGCTACTCGAAGGAATTTAAGCCGGTAATCGTCTTTTATAAACTAGGGGGACTTTTCATCCCAGGGGATAAATTGAATGAAATGAGATAGTTTAGGAACCATGTTATCTCCTTGCACTTTATTTTAAAAAAACAAAAAAAGAAATTATTCAGTTCCATTATATTATACTGATATGACGTAGTTTGATAATTATTTTTCATACGTTGTGTTTCGCTCGCAACTTTTTAAGTGTAATTTTATATATATTTCATTTTAAATTTATTTAAAACACATTTGTATGTAATAAATGAGACATTTCGGTGTGGTTCAAATAGATTCAAACTTATTTTCAATCAATCTGAAATTACAATTGATTTTTACCTTACTTAAATATCCTTCCAATTTAAGTGCATAGTTAAATTACACTGTACAATGTATAGATTATAAAAAGCGATAGCTGTATGCACTTAAAATAATTATATTGTTTGATTTATATGAGCCTAATATTAATGTCATATGTGTAAATATAAAATAGTATACGTTGCTTATTATATTTTGAATAATATTAAGTAATCATGGCAAATAAAACTTCTAATAGACGTGACTAACGAAATTTTAAATTATAATTAATGCGATTTTTATTTTTTAATATTAACTGATTATAAATAAAAGCTAGTAGCTTTATAGCTGGCAATAAAAATATTTAGGCCAATAGCATTATCTTCGCAATGAATATAAATTTCGCTTTTCGCAATCTTTATTGTTTTATTTGCTACTTTTATATCCTATAGACATGGGATGGTTTATCATTTGCAATTATTTGTAATACGTATGCAAGCATCGTTCGCTATATTATGTACTAGCGTTTTTAATGCGGTTTCACCCGCGTAGTTGTCGTTCCCGTCGGATTACGGGGATAAAATGTAACGTATGTTACTCGCTGATAATGTAGCTTTGTGAAATAATTTTTAAAATCGGTTCAGTTGTTTTGGCGTAAAAGCGTAACAAACAAACTCACATTCGTATTTATAATATTAGTTATGATTTTCAACTGTGACTGTATCCAAAACTTATTGCCATTAAGCGTTCAATAGTGAAAAGGTCAAATTCTTTTTATAGCTACTCTGCTATAGCAATGCAGTATTTATACGCATCATTTCAACCTACAAAATACCCACGCGCCCTTTATTGTATCACGTTTAAATATTCAATAACATTATGTAATATAGTATCGAACATATCAGTGATCGCGTCTTTTTAATAAAATTCTATCATTTATGGTTTGCTTATGTTTCATAAATATAGGGATAGTTCGAAACAATATAAAAAGAATAGGTAAAGTTGAGGTTTGAGTGTTACTCCATTACAGTTTATGAATAAAATTAATAGCTTCATTTGAATGTTCCGGTTGGATATCATGGAAGCATTTATATGCAATATTTTCATCTATATTGAGTTATACAAATTAAAACAAAATGTTAGATTGCTTCGATTAAATCTAAGGATCGATCAACATTATCGCGAATCCTGTTATGTAACATTACATATTGTTACTGATATTATGTAGACTTGGATAATTTGGTTACCTTATCAAGAGAATACATTTTTGACGTGATAACGTCTTATAATTCGATGCACGCCGGCTGTACGCACGAAAAAGCACGACTCATTGTTACGTTCCGCGTGAGTCGAGTGTGCAACCGAGAGCGCGGAACAAGCGATAGAGAGGCACGATCGGCCTAAGCGTTCGGCTTGTGACGCATTTATCTCTCTTTCACTCTATCGGCCGATGCGTCCGAGTATTTATCAATGTTTTCTTATGACATTATCACGTAAAATTATCGTCCGTAAATCGTTTATTTTTACCATTTATTTATTTTCAAAAAATATTTATGCGGTTTCTTTTCAGAATATTAATGGTCAAGGGTTTTGTGTTATCGATTTTCTGTGTATTAATAAGTAATGCGATCAAATTATATATATACAGCGTGTAACAAAAATCGTGTTCGACCCGTGAAGTGGTTATTAGGTATCGTGTGTCGGTTCTATTAATAAATTTTGTCGGTTTTATTTTTAAATTATTTGACGAATATTTCCTGACCACACAGGGGCGGGCAATAGCGCTCGATAGCTCTTACCTATCGGGTAGCTAACACGAGGTCATGACCTCAGTAGTCCACGTTTTTACCACCAACACAATTAATTATTTTTTTTAAGTAACTTTTTGCTTAGTATTTTAAAAATTATTACACAAATAGAACCGACACACGATACCTAATAACCACTTTACGGGTCGGACGCGAATTTTGTTAGATCCTGTATATATATTTACATCCTGTGTATATAACATCATTGAATATTATGAAAGAATATTAAGGTAAACTACAGTACATTTTTGATAGATATATAGGTTATTAAGTTTAAGGACTAAATCACCCATAGACGCTAGCGGGAAATTAATAAATAAAGAATAGTAAAACTTATGGCATTATGTTCAATAAGAATATTAAGTACAGACGGAACAACTTATTTGTATGTATAGAACATTTTTGATGTGTGTTCATCGATGCTAACCAATTTATATATTTAGTTTTATCCAAATCCGATTACCGTTACGGAGCTTAGCATTCATGTTGGTATTATTGTTTAGCATGTAAGTGTAATGTCGTAATTTAGTACATAGCTGTAGTAAAGATACACACACAAAAAAACACGAAAAATAAAGTTTAAGCTGGAATTCCACTGGTACTATGAATATCGATTTTTTCATAATCCGTTTAGCTATGTGATATTACTCGAAACACAATTATGGCAAAAGGTTATCCCAAGTGAACGGCATATTTTTTTTGGTAGAAAAAATATATTTCATTTTAAAGTCTATGAAAAATTAATATTGTAATCGAAATCAGTTTAGATATTTTAATAAAAGCAGTTATTACAAAATAACGCTACGGATCTATGTCAAAAAGACGTGTATTTTATTAGGATGAGAATCCGATCCATTACCTTTACAAACAAAAAACTATGTAATGTATTTACGGAAGAAATTCTTGGACATAAAAGTATTCTTATTTTGCAAATACGAATGTGCTCCTTATTTATATAATAATATGGATCGATTTCCAAACACAAGTGTATTTATGCTGGTGTTTCCCAGCTAAACTAGTACCTTGGTTTTCAAAACCTTTTACTTATCAATAACTTATGGCTGCGTGAAAGAAAGACAAACAACAAAAACAATCTCAAAACACTATGATACGAAATTAGTCTGATAATAAAATCAAGATGACACTTGACAGAGGCGCTAAAAATATTACATTTACGAGCATAATGCGTGCGCAACTATGTGAAATTTTCGTTCCGGTTTGTATGAACGACTCCTAAAGAATGGAAATTCAAACAAAGATAACGATGCAATTATATAACATGTATTTGATGTCCGCAAACAACTCTGATTGTATATAAATGGCTTTAGTTTTTACGTTACAATCGGCTTGTGGCATAAGTCATTTTAGTTTTGAGGTCAGCGTGATCTCGTCTTTATTTTAAAAGTTATTATAATATTGAGTACAAGTAAACAATGGTCAACGATTATGGTATAAGAGAAATTAATGTGTATTTTGTAATTTATATTTTGCATTTTATACAAATACCCGTCCCGGCTTCGCATGGGAAAATATCTACATAGAAGTTTTATTTTAAAGGACAAACATACAAATAAAAATTTATTTGTTTTGGGCCAGGAATTTTCCCCGAAAAGAGCGTAGGCGGTGTAACTCGACAAAGTTTTATTAATAGTTTAGCAACGCATAATTGGACAAACATACAACGCTATCCGGTGACGCCTCCCGAATAGACGGAGTGGGTACTACTGGTTTTATACAACAAAGAAAGGAGTACGTTTGTCTTTTGATTGATTTTTATTTATTAAAAGAAGAAGAAAGAGAAAAATATTAATTTAAAATAGTGAGTAAATATCATACATATATTCTCATTAACTAAACTAAAATCTAATGTTAATTAATTTCCTATTATAAGCGATACAATTATTTAAATTACTACTCAATTCTGTAAAAAAAACCATGACATGAAAACATTTCTTGAGATATAATTAAATTGATTCTTTGTATTTTATATTCAGAATCGTGCCTCGAAAAGCACGTTAAGCCGTTGGTCCTGCGCCTGAACTCTTTCCGGTCTTGTCGGATTGCCGTTCCATCGGATTATGAGAGCTAAGGAAAAGAGAGTGCGTCTGTGTTTGCGCACACACTTGTGCACTATAATATCTCCTGCGCAGTTGGCTAATCTCTCTGGAGATTGGCCGCCGTGGCCGAAATCGGTCTGGAGGACCTTATATATTCAGAATTTTAAAATTAGAATTAGATATTTTTTGTTTAATACGGTTAAACAAAAAATATCTAACTCTAAAATATCCTCTTGTAAAAAATATTTTGCACCATATATCCATATTTATACCAAATTGTTTTAATATTCCATATTTTCTTAATGTTGACTTAAAAATTTAAGTAATACGATGCGAATAATATTAAAATTTTACTAGATATTCAAAAACGAATCAACAGACCATCATTCGTTCGGTAGTGGAAAAGGCAGTAATTCTGAAATAACTACGAGCAATCAAATATTTGCCTTACAATTATCATAAGAGGACGATTGTTCCTTCCTAGTTTAAAACCAACTAAGACGTGAAAGTGAGCTGCATCGATAATTCCTGTCTGTTACGTTAGGCTATCTGTAGTTGCGTTTAGTGTCACGAGTTATTTCACAAGTTGTTATGTGTATGTTCTAGATTCCATTTGAAAAATGTTTTAAAACAATATAAAAAAATATTAACGAATATACATCATATAAATACGAACAGCCTATAAATATACGCAATACTATATATTTTTTGTATGATTTGATGCAATATACATAAAAATTAAACATACGTATGACTTATGTAAAGTATTAACTATTAAATTTCTTGCTATTCTATATTTCAAATTCTGTGGTAGTATTATAATTAATTTAACAAATATACTAACATATAATAATAACAAAAGTCATTTACGACTTTGCAAAAGTGCCTGTGAGAGCATACGTGAATATAAAGTATATTTTGATAATCTCCGTATCACAATTGAATCATAAGATTCCTCTGTTTCTGTCATTATTGATTTGATATTTGATAGAGAAGACACATTATTTAACTTATTACCAACTAAACAACATGTATAAATAAGATTGATAATGTGAAACACTATAATTTGGTTAAATTTATGTTGTTTTTAAAATAGATAATAAACTTTATTAAACAAAGATGTTTAGTTTCTTTTGATCATGTTATATATACGATCATGATAACAAAAATTGGAAACTTGAAATATTAATACGTTACGTGAATATGTACTTAAAGAATCACATAAGTGTTTTCGTATATCTTAGCTTTTAATGTTTAGCTTAGGGATATTGTAATCATTTGATTAGCAAGGAACGAAAATACAACTTACGAAAATAAGCAAAAACGAACATTAATAATAGAGTTCTAAGTTCGAAATTGATTTGAATCGTTACTCTTTCTTAAAAGTATATATGACTGCAGTCGTTTCGGTATTTGCACTATGGCATGCGTATGAAACACTTCGCACAACATCGTTAATTACTGCGTGTGCATAGGACGCGCTAGGTATTTGTTGCAAGTCACTTTAAGTAGCTTTCTTTTTATTTTAACGCTAAATATTATTGGTAATCAATTAATCATATAAACGGTAATATAGATAGATGTTTCGTTTGAAATAAACTGCGTTTTAGTTTCAACATGTTTTAATTGGATTAATTTTTCTTTTGTTATTCTGACAGATAAGCCACTAATGGATCTGAGATGTTTCTTCGGTGATGTTTGACGTATCTATCATACCGGTTTGTATACGCTATTTGCCGGAAGATATTAGTATCTAGGTGGAAGGTACTCAGTTGGCTAGCAATCAAACCAGCATGCAGCATTACAAAGTATTGCATAAGCCTGTTAGTCCTGCTAAGATGAAAGGTGAGATAGAGATTTATACAACACGATGGTAAACTGCGATTTAGAATATGTCTGAATTTATTCGGAAACTTTAGCTTATCTCCTACAGTACACTGCATTTTATAAGTAAAGGATATTTGAAAAGTTTAGGCTTATCTTGATTTAAACTCATTTTATATTTTGATCTTTAGGTTCCACTGAGACATCACCGCTCTATAATTATTCAACAACTGATTTCATAACTGTTTATACTGTTATTTCGAAAAACAGTTTAAGCATATTATGAGTCGAAATTTAAAAATTAATTAAAAACTATTTAATTTAAAATCTCTTAGGTCTTAAAAAATATTTATTTAATATATCAAAAGTTCAGTATAACGCATATAACGGATGTTTTAATATTATTTATCATTTACTAATTCTACTTTTGCATGTCATGACCTTGTCAGAGTTGTTTTTAAGTAAAATTAGTCATCAAGCATACATTTTCTCTTTCTTTTGTTTATGTCAACATAACTAGGCATGGATGTGTCCATCACATCATCACGTCACGTTAAGATAACTAATGTAATACTTACGTAATATTAAAAAAAATGCACTGAACTTAAATGACCTGCGGTATGTACTTACTTAACGCTAAATCGTATATTCAACTTACAAAATTAAAATGATAAGATCTTTGATCTGCCGACAAGGAGTTTTTATTAAAGTTTATAAAGGTTTATTTGGTTACGTACGAGTTATACTCAAATACGTGCTCTAGTTGGTTAAATAGTGAGTATCATGAAATGGATTATTAAACTGACATTTCACTGGCCTGAAGGCGCAGTTTTTTTTAAAAAAAATTAATAGCATAGCTAGGTGGTAGTGTATATGGGCCACCTGATGGTAAGTGGTCACCAACGCCCATAGACGTATTGTAAGAGACGCTTACCATCGCTTACATCGCCAATGCGCCACCAACCTTGGGAACTAATATGTTATGTACCTGTAGTTACACTGGTTCACTCACCCTTCAAACCGGAACTCAACAGTATCAAGTACTGCTGTTTTGCGGAAGAATATCTGATGAGTGGGTGGTACCTACCCAGCTGAGCTTGCACAAAGCTCTACCACCGAGTAAGTTGGCAGTGACTGTCTTTAGCGGTTGCGGGTTCGACTCCCGCTCCGATTGTGGGTCTAATACGTATTAAAGTATGTATTATGGATTTATACACTTATTTAAAATTGTCTTATATATGGAAATATGTATATCGGCTGCTACCTATTACACATGCATTAAGTTGCCAACGGTAGGAACAGAAGCACATGTTAAAAAAATATAATCGAAGTTACTTATTTAATTTTAAAATTAAAACATAGCTAGTGTTTTCCAAACCGAACTCAAAGAGCTATACATTAACGTTTATTAATTCTCTATTATTAATAAATATAACCGTCATAATATCCAATTTGCATATTAAATTTATATGTCTTCTGTCTAGACGATTAAAACTTAATAAAAAGCTTACCTAACACATTTCAATCGTGCAATGCAATTGATAGTATAGACATAAACTTCAAATTCTTATGAAATACGAAAACTTCGTCTTCGTTCTTTATTGCAAAAATTTGTTTTGACGCACACATTTTCGCTTTGAATAATTGACTGTTCTCGAATTTGTTTTATTTAAGTGTGAAATACGCGATGTATTTACATGAATTTTTAACCAACTAGTATTCATATACAAGTGTTTCTCAGGTTTTCTTCATTCCGCATATTATGTCTACAATAATATAGAAGCGTGATCCCAAATCTAATTTCATCCTATGCGTAATTGAATAATGAAGCAACTTAAAGTTGTGTAAAATCAGTTACAGGTATTAGGTTTATATTGTGGTGTTATTTTTAGATGAACAATTTATTATGCCTTATTAAAATAAAATAAAAATAATAAAAACATTTATTGCACAATCAAAAAAAAAAAAAAATATTAAAACTATGAATTCTAACTAATATTATAAATGCGGATGTGAGTTTGTTTGTATATTACGCCTTCAAGAAAAGACCACGAAACCGATTTTAAAAATTCTTTCACCAACGGAAAACTACAAAGAGTAACATAGGCTACATTTTGTCCCCGTATTCCCACGGGAACGGGAACTGCACGGGTGAAACCGCGGGAAAAACGCTAGTACAAAATAAATGCGTATTTTTAAACTCGTTTAAATTTACTATTTAACACTGTTTAACTTTACAGTAGTCCGTAGTAGTATGTTCCGGTTCGGAGCTCTCTGTACCACGTTATCTGGTTGCGACGTTTTCCTTTTCCGGTTTGCACTTGTTATAGAGGTGTGGAATTATATGGTTGGTATACAGTTTTACTTGCGTACAGTATACAATTATTTTTTATATTATAATTTGTGTCATGTATTATAATCGCGGTATAATACCGTAATTATTTTCTGATTTTCATAATTGGAATCAAAACAAATAAAATATTTTTGTAGGAGGTTAGGGAAAATAAAAGGAGCGACTCCGTTTCAAATGAGATATATTCTCGATATGTAATAAATTAATAAGACTGTAGTAGAAGGAAAACGAAATATTTAAAATTGACAGATTCTATTATCACCAGCCAGTAGCTCATAAACATAATATAATTATGCAACCTTTTTGCACAAGATTATATTTTTGCTTATATAGTTTATTTAATTATTAATTAATAATCCAACAATTTTAATCCCGAAATAAAATATTAAAGATTACCGGTATGTTTTTTAATCATAATGAAATAACGGTGTAATTAATATTTCATATTTATTTTGGCATTTCGAAAATTCGTAATATATTAACATTTGTTTGCTGTCAGAGAGCGATAATTCATTAATTATTAATAAATAATTAAAACTGATTGTATCGATTGTACCTGATAGCAACATAAATCATTTGTTTGTAAAACATCCTCTATAGATATTTGATCCCAGCTATTGGCATATCCACTACAAGTCAAAATTATCGGAGGGACATATAGATATAATTTCAAATATACGCGACTGTACTTTGTTACTTCTGCTAGTTAAAATCCATTCCTATCATTAATGATTAGCGATTTAAGTTAAAAAAAAAAACAATCGCTTTGGTACCAATGAATACTATTTGACATGTCTATTACTATTCACAAGTAGTGCAGCTATCGGCTTCTGTAATGTCCAACAGTTAGTGTAGTTACGAAACTATTCACACTATGAATTTAAGCAGACGTCGTCGTGGTTATTAATCGCCGTGCGGCTTTTTTAACATTTGAACTTGACCCATTTACGCCAACTATTTGCATTTTGTATTCACAGTCGAGGCCCTTATGTTTTAATTCTATATTTTTATGTGTCGCACGTAATTTGTCTATTCGTTTACAAAATGATCAAATAAATGATGATTGATTGATTCAACCAATGTAAAAAAAAGCCTCTGACATTTTACAGCGTTTTGAAAATCTGGGGGCACAGTATTCGGAGGCACTACCAAGACGAGATAGCGGAAGCGCAGGGCACTATCTACCTTTTCTCGAAGCGATTCGTCTTATTTTTGTACCTATATCTTTCTATTTTAATCAATTACCGAAGTTATTGAAATGGGAACGGATAAAATAAAACAAAAAAGCAATCATCCTTACTCCTTGAATTTGAATTAATTTTATCTTATATAAGTAGGAAGATTAACATTTAAGCTTATTATATATGACACCATATCATTATACATTTACTGTCAACTAAAAACACATTGACGTACTAGAAACAAACAATACTATTATATCACAATTCTTGTAAGTCACATCATTTATAAAATGTATCCTTGTTAAAATAGATCCTTGTGTTATTTATTCCGATAACTTCACTCTTAACAAAAACTTGTTGAATTTTTTGACTTAAGAATGAAGCAATAAGTCCAAGGTTTCATATGAATATCGTAATATTTCGAATACTTTTTAAAAATTGTTTTGTGTGACACACAGTCGTATGTTTTAGATAATTCGTGTAAATATTTAAGTCAACTTAAATTAAATTTGTCATGTAAAGATTTAATTATGACTATCTCTAATCACGGTCTAAGTCACGACGTATTGCATAATGATTTAACGGGTGACTAATTACTATCTCTTATTTATTTATTCGATCGGCTTCACTCGATTGCGTTCGATGAACACAAGCAAATTAAATTATTAACACTCTGTAAACTAGTAATATGTATTATAAACGTAGTCGACGTCTGAGACAAGCCCAAGAAGTATACTATACTTATAAATTTAAGCTATTACTCTTAACGGAATATTCGTATATAAATATAAGAAATCATCAAATTTTACCTTTAAATTGAACTGAAATAAATGTATATGTAATTAAAATTTTATAAAAACGTACAAAATTACTCTTCGATTCATAATATAATTATTTTTTGTGTACTGACTGAAAATGCAATTGCAAAATGTTATCATTAATACGTATAAAATGAATTTAAAATAACAAGAAGTTCAAGAACGTGAGTGTGTGTACCTACAACATTACAAGTGCACTTGTAATGTTAGATGATGAACTATATCATTAAGAAAGTAATGAATCGTATTCGACAACAAATACGCGATGATTCATGATGATTTGATCTATCCATCTGTGATGTGATGATGTGTGTTGCTTTTTTAATGTTATAAGTAAAGCGGTCGAGCAAACGGGCCACCTGATGGTAAGTCACCATTGCCCATAGACATTGGTGATGTAAGAAATATTAATCATTCCTTACACCGCTAATTCGCCACCAACCTTAGAAATGAAGATATGTCCTTTGTGCCTGTAGTTACACTGGCTCACTTACCCTTCTAACCGGAATGCAACAATACTATGTAGGTATATCTGTTTAGCGATAGATTATCTGATTTATAATGGGTGCTACCCAAATGGTAGTAGGGGTGGTTAATAAATATAAATGACATAAAATGATTAAAAATACATCGATACACGCTTAGTTAACTTGGTTTTTGAAATTTGCCATCATAAAAGCCGTTTTAGATAAATCAATAAACATATATTTAAAAAAACCGCAACGAATGGCTAACTTTTTTAAATCGGTTATACAAGTATCTTCTATAATTAAAATGTTAAATATAATATCTTGACGTTTAATAATTGGCAGCGAGTCGATCGAGGTAATTTGTACATTAGTATGCGGCGTCTGTAAACAATTAATTGAATATTAATTAGTATGACTTGGTTACATTAGATAATATTTTAACCCCAATTGCAAATGTGTTGGCTGTAGGCACCCAATTGTGAAATAAGCTAAACACTTTCATTTGTGAGTGTAAACCTAAATTGTTATTTGTTAAGCTTTCATTCAATCAACAAATTGATATATTTAGATATTATATCATTACATCAATTTACAAAAACGATGCATAAGTTTATTTAAAATTCGTAATATAAGTTTTTCTTGGATTACATTACGTATTAATGACAGCGATCGTAAATATTTCAAGTTAAAAAAAAAAACGCATTTCTTTTGATTTTATTATATGGACGTAGTCAATATTTTTCCCTTGTCCAAGATTAAGCGAAGTTGTCAGATATGCGGACGGGGTGCACGGCCGGCGTTGCATCAGATACGCAGCCGCATCTTAACGACGGAGAAATCATTGACATGGATAGGGAAATGATGTTACGACTGAAGAAGCCATTAAAAATTTACTTTTATTGCTACTAAGCTGAAATCCTTTTATCTACCTACTTCTTTTTATTAGTTTTCTTTCTTAGTTAATAGTAAACAAAAATATATCTTTTAATATGAATACTTGTTATAATTACTTGAGATACGATAAAGCTTTAAAAAATGAATACAAAATAAGAATATTAAAAGTTTGTATATATTATTTTTATGATTTTTAAATCGGCTATTGAATCTCTACAATGTAAAATCATACTTTATCCAGAGTCGAAATTATATGTTATCACATTAACAACTGATAAAATTGCCGTTAGAAAATAACCTGACTAAAGTCACGTTTGAACCAGAGGTCTCTTCACTAGTCACGATTGAGAAAAGAGCTTCACAAGCAATCCTGAACGCAGGAGTCGTATCTTACGAGAGAGGGGCTTGTTGATATATAGAGGTGCGCGGGCAAATTGGAGGCAGTCGTGGCAGCGTACACCTCGCTTTCAAAATGAGGACGCTGGCGATAACGGTGGGTGTGATCGACTAGTGATGTGTTGTGATTTTTATTAATAAAACAATAGTGTTTAATTTAAATTAATTAAAAGCTGTTACAGCTCACTCTTTGCATGAAAGAAAATATTTTGCAAAGTGAAATATAAGAAATAACTTTAATGAATATTTCTGAATTAATAGTTTTATATGCAGTTATTTTAAAAATATCAATGTTTTTAAAATTACTAGGCTAGAAGTTTACAGAAATCAATTCAAAACTCACGTCTTTGCTTGTAATAAAACAAATATGTATTTATTTGAAAAAAAGAACAACAACTACAAAACTTAACGTAATAAAAACAAACAAGAGAAGTTTAAATTGTTCATGATAAGTCATCATTACATATTCCATTGAATGTGTAACTTATAGTAGATAATAATTAATAGTAACTTTTTAATTTAGTTTCAAATATGGTTCAAAAATGATCTATTGTTTTTCGTCCGATCAGACTTTTTGCACTTTGTTATATTATTTAGGATGATCAGTGTCAATAGATTATAATTCAAACGTATTAAATTTGGTTATTATTAATAAAAACTAATTATGTTTTTATTTTCAGTTATGTTTGGCGATTTACGTAGTGGCTTCAATAGCCTTACCTCTTAAAGAAACATCTGAAGACGCAGACATTTCAAGAGAAAAACGTTCACCTACAGGTTGGCATTCAGAACCAGAAGGAGTTTGGGAAAAAAAGCTTGTTTGGAAAGAAGATTGGAAACAGATTTGGAAAACCGAAAAGAAACTTATCTGGAAAACCGAATGGAAAAAAGAAAAAGTACCCGCTTGGAAAACTGAAAAAGTTCAACAGTGGAAAGAGGAACAAGTACCAGCTTGGAAAGTAATACAAAAACCCATATGGAAAGAAGTACAAGTACCTATATGGAAAGAAGTGCAAGTACCCGATTGGAAGAAAATTTGGAAACCAGTCTGGAAAGAAATACAAGTACCGGTCACTAAAACTATACAAGTACCAGAATGGAAACAGAACTTTGTACCTGAATGGGTAAAAGAGGGTGTTCCTGGTGAAAAATATTTGGGTAAAGACGATCATGGATGGGAATACACCAGTCATGACCTTTGGAGGAAAAAATTGATTTGGAAGCCTGTCTGGAAAAAAGTGTGGAAAACGGAGCACAAACAAGAGTGGGTTACTGACAAGAAATTAGAATGGAAAGAAGAATGGAAACAAATTTGGAGAACGGAAAAGAAACAAGCCTGGGTAACGGAAAAGAAACAGGAATGGGTAGAAGAGAAAGTACAAGTATGGAAAACTGTTAAGAAAGAAGTTTGGGTGCCAGTACAGAAGAAAATATGGGTCGAGAAATGGAAGCAAATTCAAGTTCCAGTATGGAAAACAATAGAAGTTCCAGCGTGGAAAAAAGTATGGAAACCAGTCTGGCAAAAAGTATGGGTACCGGTACATCATGAACACCACGAACACCACGGATGGGATTAATAGGTAGTTTTTACGTTATTTGTACATATAGTCATATTTACTACGTAGTCATTGTTACTTAATTGTTACCATAAAACCCAAAATTTGTTGAGTTTTGTAAATAATATCTTTTACACTGTTTACTGGATGGTGCTGGTGAGTATTTGCTAAACGAATTAAAATTATGTTTTAGGCGTACGCGAAGGCGAATGCTTTTTTATTAGCGATTGTACGAAATTTAATATTTCGCTTGCGAATGTGTTTGGCTTTGCGTGCGCCTCGGAAAATGACCTCTTAAGTTAGCTTAAGATAACATTAAAATGTACTAATAGTTCACTTCCTAATACTATTTTAAACAAAATTATTATTACAAAATTGTCAAATCATAATTCCAAATTTTTATTTTAAATATATTTTTATTCGGTAATGTTGTAATGCTACCAGATAAGTGGTCTATAAAAACAACATTTGGTAGCCTTTTTTAAAAATAACTTTTCCAAAAGATAAGAAATGTCTTAGAAATTTTAATGAATGTTAAGTTAATTTAAAAAATGAATAGTAAAATGGAGTGAACTGAGAGTATTATCATAATTTCTATAGTTTATATCAAATAGGATTACTTTAATCTGAACTGATTGTTCATAGCCGATGACAATGAAGCGATTCTTTTTAGCACCGTAAATTATAAAGTACAATTATGTGTTTATATTAAAAGTTATATAAAAAGTACAACCAAATAAAAAATAAATAAATATAAAATTGCATTTTTATTTTTAGCAGAGATGGAAGTTATGTAAAATTCTGTAATCTAGAAAAGAAAAAGTTCATTAGAACAAAAATAAATATACGTTTCAAATATAAATGTCATTACACAATAGAGGAACTAAAAGAAACAATGATTTAATAAATTTAATCAGACTTACGAAATTTCTCACTATGTTCATATGTTATTTTCCAAAATGAATTTCGCATTAATTATATAAGCATATTATATTTTATATTACTTAATTTATAGCATCTAATAAACAATTTATTGTAACTTTAAATGTAGGGTTTTTTATTCCTTATTGCACTTTATGAATATGTTTGAAAGATTATACGATAGATAAAAACTGAGAATTAGTTTGGTATTTTTTTAAATATTAATTATGTCGTAATATAAATCTAATATAATTCTCTTCCTGGTAATTCTTCTTATCTACGGGTGGTACCAACTATTAATAAGTTCTATCTACTACCAGAAATGAACATCATGTGACATTGTTTCAAATAAAGCTCTTCCTGGTAGGCCTTTTGCCATTTTGTTCAGTCGAACGATACGTACGATACGTACCATCTCTTCTCTTATATATATAAGAATTTCATGTCACAGTTTTAGTGTTTATACTCCTCCGAAATGGCTTGACTGATTTTGATGAAATGGTATATGTTTATTCTGTAGGTCTGAGAATAGGTTAATAACTATTTTTTATAACCATAAATGTTAAGGGTGGCTCACCCCAAAAAATTTTTCTTCATTTTTTGGCCAAATTCTTTTATTTTTATTTTTTTTATATGTGTCAAAAAAAAAAAAATACATACAACCCAACATTTTCACTTTTCTACCATCAACCCCTATTTTTTAATAGTGATATTAGTAATTTAATCATTTTCAACCTCGGTCGATAACTGGATGAATTGACACTTGATTAGACCGTTCTCCTGTCTCTCTTGCAATAAGCTGTATCTCATTTCTTACACAGTTTTCGGAAAATTTCGGCCATTATTTTTGTTTGTACATCGATAGCAGTAGTGACGTTTACAATTATCATTTTGTCATCTCCGTATAATTCTCAACTAAATTTATAATAAATTTGCGGTACTGTAATTATTATTATTATTAATATTAAGATTATTTCTACTGCATAATTCTTAAGGAAAAATATTTGGAAAGGTAAGTTAAATAGCAAAAATTTTGATGTACAGGCGTTAGACCTATTATAATAAAATTTTTTTTTATATATCTTCGCAAAAGGAAGCCGCGGAGCGGCAGCGCGAGGAATATGCCTCCGCTGATTCGATCCGTCGAAGAAAACCGAGGAGATGGCGTAGGCGCATCGTTAAGGCGCACCTTAACAGCCACCGGGGCTAAGGGTGCTCTCAGAATCCGGGTACCCCGGGGCGTCACGGTAGCGTGCCTGCGCAAGCGTTCCCGTGGCGCCCCCCAGTCGCGTCTAGTCAGACGGAGAGGATACTGCTGTTTTTTTAGTGGATATTGCGGCACCTTCAGCGCTGGTGAGCCCCACCACCACCCACTTCATGTGGGGGAAGCGCGTAAATGCATTTTTCCAGCGAAAAAAAAGTAGGAAATTGTTCTTACTTTTTTATCATACCAAAAAGCGTTGCCCTTCTTAATCAACTCTCCCTTTTACATGTGTATATTTTATGTTATTTTTATTATGTTTTCTATGCAAAAATGTAAAGTAAGAATTAAAATTGATAAATTTCATTTAATATTTATGAAAACATTAATTTTTTCAAAATTAAATATAAAATAGCAAATTATAAGTTAAAAAGAGTTCAAATTATGTTTACATTTGTATAGAATTTAGGTTATCTCATTGGCCGCACACAATTCTTATTGTCAAATCTGAAAATTTGCACACTTACACATACAACCGCTGTAATAGAAAGAATCGGTAAGAAAGAAAGAGGAGAAAGGTCGCTTGGAGGACAACGCTTTTTTGTTGCATGATAATTTCTGCCAGGTCGCTGTACTTTGCAGTAGTAAAAGAATTTTGTTCCAATAAATGAAAAAAATATGTAGAGCATGTTGTACTTTATGCATTATTATTATATGCCCTGTACTGAACACACATACACTGTATATGGGCGAATGTTTATATCTCATTGATTAAAAAATGGACGGGATAAAATCCTTATTTTACCCGTACAAAGTCGGGACGGGCAGCTAGTGTTTCTATAAAATCAATCAAAAATTATGAATTTTAAAATACAAAGTAGGTTAACCTCATTTTTCTACACTAAAAAAGTAAATGTCAAGGAAATTACTTGTTAAATATAATACTTTGATGTGTAGTTCTTATAGTTAAGAGAAGTAAGATAAGTTAAGAGTATTATTCGCTTGAAGTCTAAATTTCAAAAGGTGCGATTTTTTTGACGCTGAGTGTATTTAACGATGTTCGCGCTCCGATATATTTGAACAACATGGACGGTTCAACTAATTTGACGACTTTCGTTGTATAGATATTATTGATCACTTTAGATGTTTCTAAGATGTTATGTCTCTTGTGCCTGTAATTACACATTGGCTCACTCATCCTTCAAATCGGAACACAACGATACAAAGTACTGCTGTTTTGCGGTTGAATATCTCATGAGTGCGTGGTACCTACCCAGACGAGCTTGCACAAAGCCCTACCACCGAGTAAAGCTAAGATCACAGGGGATTCATTTCTGAGTGCTCTCTTCACATAACAAATAATACAAATCTCTGTTATACTAATGTCTCTTATTTTTAAAGAAACGACAAGATTAGTAACGCTTCGTATTCGAAATATATTTTTAAGTTTGTCATATTTTATCCTTTAGAAAACTAAAAGTGAATCATTATATTTTATAATTGGCGATTTTAATATTCCCAGCATGACAAATATTCGTTAGTCAAGCTTTTATTATATAATTGTTTATTTCCATCACGTTTAGTGCATTATTAGAAACCTAAACGAATGAGCCTGTGTATAATCCGTCCAAGATATTATCTCACAGTAATTTGCATAACTTTCGCTCCTCGTATAAAACGAGAATGAACGTAACTAACGTTTTGGTGATTTTTGATTTAAATTCACAATTACAGTGTCCCATTAAGCATGTATAATTATTTCTTGTTTCATAGAAAAACAATTTATTAACACGTAATATCTTTTGAATAAATTAAATAACACGAAAGTTTTTAGTTTCGATTGAAACGTTGTACTCGTAGACATGGAGTTGGGCGGGCTTATATCCGGTAAGAAAAAAATTCAATGTGATGTCATTAAAAGTTCTGTTTTCGCATGTTTATATAACGGAAATACTCAAGTCATTCTTATTATTCTATATACAATATAATTTACAGAAAAAAATACTCGATTTGATGAAAACATGTCCAATTGTTGGAGTTATTAGTTATATATCCACACATTGACTGCTTATTTTCCTTTCAATCGTTTGATTGATTTGAACATCAAATATTTTTAAACTAAAACATACCTACATCACAAATTTTCATAAGCGATGAGAGCCCGCCAACCAATGTCAAGTGCTACTGTATTTTTACTATTATGTTTTTTGCCGCAGACGCGGTAGCAGCCTGGAGTCTGGAAAGCACGTAAAGCCGTTGGTCCTGCGTCTGAACGCTTTCCGGTCGTTTCGGATTGCCGTCCCATCGGGTTATGAGAATTAGGGAATAGAGAGTGCACCTGTGTTTGCGCAATCATTTGTGCATTATAATTTTCATTAAATAAATAAATAAATAATCGATTGATGCTACTACCAAAATAGTTAGTAAATGTGTTCTACTTGGGTCCCCCTTGGATCACCTGGACCACAACTAGAATTAGGTCGTTATATGGTATTTAGGAACGATCACATAATTTGGCTTTATTAATCGTAGGTACTTACTCTATCTGATCTACCAGTTCATTGTGATGTATACTAAAGTTAAATATTTGGGGGATATATATATATATACTGGGCAATACTCAAAAATTTTAAAAAAATATCGCAAACCTCTTTCTTTCGTGCGCTTTGTAACATATTATTAAGTTAATAAGTTCAAATTATTTATCTGCGTATAGTAAGCTCTTAGGTTAATTTATTAATTGTTATCCAATAAGGTACAAATATCAATACCAAACGACGGTTGACTTCTTAATATTTATTTTATTAATTGTAGAATATGTATATTCTTTGAATAATAAGTTTCATGAATATTTATTAGGTAATTGGAATTGTTCAATAATTCAATATTAACGGTTTGTATAGTTACGAAAGAGTTTTTATTATTATAAGTTACCATTATGTTTTCAAAATGAATTCATGAAATGACGTTAAGACAAAAATGTAGCGAATTGTAAAATAGACGCGAATTGAAATGGCAATTGTGACTTGAAATAAATGCTAGAAAATGGAATAAGAGTTGTTTTTCTTCAATAACTGAACGTACTCCAACAGTATGTATTTTAAAGACGTCAAACGTCACATATGACTCGCTCACCTATAAACCTGAACACAAAATTATTAAGTATTGCTGTTTGCCGGCTTAGTTTATTAAGTACTAGCAGTTCACCCGCGACTTCATCAGCGAAATTTAAAAACTGCTATTTAATGTAAATACGTATTTGTTAAATAGACTAAACGTAGTACAGCTGTAACAGTTTGTTCAAACCGTGATATTTTGTTTTACTTAGATAATTTTTATACCCGTCATAACTTCTAAACGAAAAGTCCAATCCGAATAATTGAAAGTGGAATTTACATGTGCATAATCGACCTTAATTATCAAACCATATAAATGGATAAGGATTAAAAACATGATACCAATTATATCACTACTATTTGATTACTCCTGTATTTGAATTTATAATAAAACAAAACCTGTTACTGTAGCTTAACTTTAATAGTTAGTCATATACCATCGCAGACTTTTTTATGAGCAATCATGAGTACTGTTAACATATAATAATAATATCCTGGGACTTTATTCACACAAAGCCATCTGATCCCAAACTAAGCAGAGCTTGTACTATGGAAACCAGACAACTGATATACTTACATAGACTACTTTTCTTTCGTAAATAAATACTTATATAGATAATTACACCCAGACTCAGGACAAACAGACATGTTCATGCACACAAATGTCTGTCCTGGGTGGGAATCGAACCCACGACCTGCGGCGTGAAAGGCAAGTATCTTACCAACCACACCAACAGGCTAACTAAACATATAGAACATTATTTTATATATCGTCAATAGTTTTCGCAGCGCACGCAAAATAAAGAGTTTTATAGGCAACATTAGGATACCTTGGGTTACATCGTTCCATTTTAGGTAAGGATCTCTAATTTTTTTGAAAATATAATTTAGTCTATGTTACTCAGTAAAGATGTAACTTTCTAATGGTAAAGAATTTTTAAAATCGGCGAGTAGTTTTTGATTTTAAATCATAACAAACAAACAAACAAAAAATCAAATCTTTCCTCTTTATAATATTAGTATAGATTGGTGCAGACCCAGGTGGACTTTCACAAAATCCTGCATCTAACTACATTAATTTTGTCAAAGTGTTAAATAAGGATATATTTATTATAGTAATTGAAATCAACGTCCTTTTCAGCATAAAATAATGAAGTGATAAACATCTTTAGTGTGTGTTACAATTGTTTTTATTTTTATTTTTGCCATTTATTGAACTACTTATTAGATATCATATCACGAAGACTATACAAATATATAATATAGATTAGGCAATAAAGCCATTCCTTAAAATATACAATTATTATTTATTTGAATACATTTACAAGAAAAAATAACCAGTATTATCACTATTGTTATGTTATCTTTGTGAATAATAATAATAATAATAATATCGTCCTGACCAATTTTGCCACGGTCGGTAATCCCAATTATTACTATGACAAAGCTATCTGCGCAGGAGATATTCTGTGTAACACAGACTGCGCATTCTCTTTTCATTCTCACTGCTGTCGACCAATGAGCTAAAAATGTGGAGAATTCGATAAGAGTTTAGGCATACAACTTAATGTGCTTTCTAAAGCACAGGAGTGTACAAACTGCTAGCTTTCTAAGTCAGGGTTGCTACTGAGAAATTATGACAGAACAGAAAAATCTTTCATAGGATCGTCCGTCATGGGGCTTGAAACCAGAATTTTCAGATTGGCCATGCAGCGATATAAACCACTTGAGACTAGACCAACGAAGCAGTCGAAAGGTGAGAAAATAATAGGGTATACAAATAAACATATTAAGGATTTTTGTATGTGATTAAAATAATACTTAAATATAATTTAATATCGCGTGCTGATGTATAATTTTCCAAGGTACATATTTTCAAATTTATCTGAGTAATGTATCTGAAAAGAACAATACCCAGATAAAACATTAATTTGATAGACGGAATTTTCGTACCAACTCTCTGGTCAAGGCAAAAATAATAATCTCTGCATCAAAAAGGCAGGAAATCATTGTAATTTGCATTGTTTCCTTATCCATTGTCCAATGGAAATAATAACTTATTCTTTTGTTATTTTGGTTCAAAATTGTATATTGTTATTTACCTTTAATTGAACCGACCTTTTCCAGGAATATTTATCTTACAGGTCGCTCATCTTCATTGTCTTGAGAATGTTCGAATTATTTTAATGGATATCACACATACACGAGTATGTACCCAACTTTACGTAAGTAGCAATGTGTGATATCCATTAAAATAATTCGACTAGCCAAATAGCCTAATGGCTGCCAAGTAGCCTGATGGTTATAGTGGTCACCACCCTCTATAAAAATTGGCGACGCAAGAAATATTTACCACTCCTTGTATCGCCAATACGCTATTAACCTTGGGAACTAAGCTGTGCTATGTCGCTTCTGTCTACAGCTACACTGGCTCACTCACTCTTCAAACCAGAAGACAACAATATTAAATGTTGCTGTTTGACGGTAAAATATCTGATGACGCGCTTGTACAAAGATGTTTTACCGAGTAAATATACGGTGAAACAGCTTTGTTGCGGACGATTGCGAACCTTTGGTTTCAACTAGATGAAGCTATTTCTGAAATGATATCACAAATATCTTCTATTCTTAATCCTAACCAATAATAAAAACATATATAATAACGTACAATTTATTACTATTGAGAAATTTTGAATAATACTATAATTTATGGCATACAAACGACCCGCCCACTTTGTATACTTTGATGCATATTTGAAATAATGATATTATAGAACTACAAATTTATGTTAGAAAAATTCTGCCTACGTTTGTCAGCTGAGCTCACGACCGATTTTATAATTTATCATCCAATCAATAACATTCGAAGAAAGATAAATAATAATTTGAAAGTCGACCATCCAAAATCCTTTCAGAACACTTCGTCAGGGTTTCTGTTTAATGGAACATGTTTCCGCAAAACACTTAAAATCAGTTCGGTGTGTCATTACGCAAAGCATGTACATTTTCCGATAGCCACACATTGCGTAATTATTTGAAAAGGCACTTCGCGTGAATGTAAACGAATCTGAATACAAATAGTACTTAATATTATTATGTACTATCCTTCTGTATGTGCTAGAGCTACAAAGAGCTCTATTCACTAAGTTACTTAAGTAAATAACATTAAGTAAGAAACACAAGTAATTTTAACTTATAATAGGCGTTTTTAATTTATTTTTTACATGTCATGCTTTAAGAAATATTATAGCTAGTTGTTTAATAAGATTTGACGCGTCGCCAGAGTTAAGGTGAGTTTTGTTGTGATGCTTAAACTTGCCGCTCTAGTTGATGCGATTTTAATAAACAATTGTACTCTAACCAACGACAGCCATCATAGAAAGCAGGTCAATAATAGATTGTCACCTAGTTTTAGATAATATCATATTTAGCTTGCATAACTTTTTGTAATGTATGTGTGTATTTAATAAAACTCAGTCATATAAATGAATTCTCTTATACACAACTAGTGCTAATATTATGTAAATATTATAATTTAACCTTTTTTTTCGAGCATCGTCATCGTCATTTTTGTAAAATGTAGTACATTCAAAGAGATATCCTTTTAATATTCTCTGTTAGCCTCTGCAATTTCATTTAATTTATAAATAAGCAAAACTTTTACTTTTTAATATTATAATTATGCATAGTACGATGTCCACTCGAATTTTAATCGTATTTGATAGGAGTTCCGTATGCTTTATCAATTACACGCCAGTTCCTGTCTTATGTAATTGAGTCGATCACGTTGGGACTTTCGTCTACGTTTTATCTTATCATTGTTATAAATCGCTCTCGCCTGATTGTTATGGCAAGCCCTCCGGCCACCTATGTCAAACTAATGGAGATTCTCGTGGGCGATTCTATTCACGGCGTATTCACACAGTTTCACTATAGTAATTGACGAAGCGGAGAGGTGTAATCGGCGACACAAGTTAATCTAACATAATTATATACATTAAGACCATTCCCTTACGTGTTATGTAAAAAAAAGTTTCACTTTAATTAACTATAATTAATGGCGATATATTGTAAATGATTTATGATTACTCTTAGATTTCTTGTTAGAATATATTATGTATAAATAGAGTTTTAAAAGATTTTATTACATGAATTATAAAAATTCTTTAAAATTTATTATATAACATATCTTGATATATGATTTGTTACATTTAAGAAATCTTTAAATAATTTTATTTTTGCGTATCATTACTTTTTTAATTTGTCATTTGTTTTATGGGAGTTATTAATTAATTTGATAACTAATATGTGCCCACTAAGATATATAAAAGCAGTTGTTTATAAGTACAATACGTTAAATAAATACCATGGTATATGCAATTATTTTTGATCACTTAATTATAAAGACTTATTGATGTATATAATTCGATTACCGTGCCAGTAACCCGTTTTCTGTTCACTGAACTCGATATCCTGTTATTACTAATTAGCAATAACATGGAACTTCGCACGATATAATAGAACTAAGAACGGACAAGAGCTTTATATTAGTGATATGCATTTTATATTTATTGAGATATTTGCTCATTATATCGACATAATCGGAACGAAAAATGTCGATTTTAAATTGAACGTTGCCAAATGTTTAAAAAATATAAGATATTCTAATTGACTTCTTCTATTTCAAAAAGATTAATAACATTACCACTAGGATAAGTTTTATCTACGCAAAAACTAGTAAGCCGTTTATAATGAAATAAACGGAACTTTAAATAAAATAATAAAATGTTCGGATGTTAAAGTGAAAAAAAATTATGCACTTTATGTAATAGTTAAATGTGTATTGTGATTAATATACTTGTGGACGCGAATGTACTGAGTTGCAATTTAATCACGACAGTATCCTACCGGGTCCCGACCTCGGTTACGTCGAGTATTGCATGACCTCTCGCATGGGTGCAGTTTCCGTATTTGCACCCCGGATTGTCTTCCATGTTCACTTTTGTAATCATTTATAATATACAATAATATCAATCTATTTTATAATGTTATGTAAATTATTATTAAACATTGTATTATGTATTAACTTTTTAAACGACTTGTATTCATTAAATGATTATCCAGGTTTTTATATAAGTTAATTTTTCTTTATTGCACACACCTATCATATAAGAAGCAAACATCATTAAATAAAGACATTTAATTAACCCCTGAAACAAAACAATATATTTATCCTTATATAATATTCAAGTAAGAAATAAGATGTGTGGCAATTTGAGTATTTTATACATATGTACTTAGCAATATTTTACCACGATTTCCATCAACTTGCGTTGATAATTCCTTTTGTCAAGTGAGAAAAAAGCTGATAATAAACACTTCTTGATATCTTTTTTTTTTAAACATAGGACGGGCGTATTGGCCTACTTGTGGTAAGTGGTCACCAACGCCCATAGACATTGTCATGAACCAAGATGTTATGTCCCTAGTGCCTGTAATTACACTGGCTCGCTCACCCTTCAAACCGGAACACAAAAATACCAAATACTGCTGCTTTGCGGTAGAATATCTGATGAGTGGGTGATACCTACCCAGACGAGTTTGCACAAAGCTCTACCACCAAGTAAAATCTCTTCAAGTTTCAAATTTAAAAACCGCATAAAAATCAGTTTGCGAGCTACGTTACTATAGACAGACATACAGATACGCTGACAAAATACGTTAAACTTTTATCACCCCTCTTTTTACGTCGGGGAAATTGTGCCAAATTTGACTCAATAAGAGATCTCCTCCAGCCAATCTTTAATGTATAGAAAGGAGAATAAAACAAAGTAGGAAATGAAAAGTGTCCGGGAATTTAAAGCAAAATAAAAAAAACAATAAAATGAAGTGTTAGTTCACAAGTCTATAATTCTTCTGAACCACTTGAAATTACTAGAGAAATAACCTTTTAACCTTCCTCATTTGACGTAACTACATATAACAACTACCTAACTCGTAATACCTGTTTAATCAGAGCTAATTTCTATAATTTTACTTCCGTGCAAAGTAAAGATAAATATCAATATTAATGGAATGAATTTTGACTATATACCTATTGAATGACTTATTGGATTATTAAGTATATAAATTGTTCTCATACGTTTTGAGACTTCACAATTTATTTATGATGTAACAGCGCAATTAGATTCTCTCACTACTTTCTTTTCTCATGGCATTATAGTTGTTTGGATTCATCTCCACAAAAAGCCTCTTAAATGAAACAATTAAAATGATTAAGTTTTTAAGCGTATGGTGTTACTCATTCTTTCTCGTGAGTTCAATGAAAGCAAATCTTTTGTTATATGATGACACATTTGAACATTGTTGCTTAAAAAATTTAAGCCATTTAAATTATAGGAAATATTAAGGCGAGTGTTATATAAATGACGTCTTTTTTATCTAATTACATGAGAAGTTTTTTTCAAATTATTAACATTAAAATATATACAAATAAAAATTAAAAATAGTTATTTTTAAATCGTGACCGAATTGTGGCAAGAATGCTAGCAGCGTTTCCCCTTTGAATCACAAATCCGCTTCTCTAGGCGATAAATGAACCAGCCTTGTCACCAGTAGAGGCAATAAAACGAAGAAATTTAATTTTTCTTTTTTGATCTCTTACGTCATTAAACTTTTCAACAAATGGAACGTTATTAATTATTGTGTGGGCAACATTCGTCAGTAACAAGATCTTCTGGAATCACCGTAATTAAGTCAACAACAAAAATTTACATAATTTTCTGAAATATCAGTATATAATATTAATTAGTTGTATTAGTTATACTTTAATCTGGAAGATAAACCACCTTGTCTTATCGACGTCTGGTCACTTAAGCTACCGCACAGCTTTTAGAATAGAGCAAGTAGATGAGGTTGGTAGTTTAATACTTGTTAAACCAACTTCAAGATATATGAGAGTGAAAAAATCAGAAAAGTTACATATTTGTATATAACAGTAATAGATATTATAGAGACTTGTCTTGTGATTGTGCGTACTTCGCCTGCTCTACCTCTGAACGTGTCGCATTGTCATAACATCTGATAATGACAACGAGGGAATTATATAGGTTATGTCTAAGTGATGATTTGTCGAAAAAATATTAATTATTTACCATTTAAGTATTATTTTACCTACTAATACATTTTATATAATATTTTTTAAAGAAGTCTAGTATTAGTAGCTATGCACGGTTTATGTTCGAATATCACCATTTCAAGTTGTGTAACAGCTTAAAAATTTTATTTCGATATTTGTTTTTTATTTAAGAAATTATGATGCCTTACAAATGCAAACTCAAACATTGCCACAGCTACGTTTATTTCTTAGGAGTTTCGAAGGCTTCTTTGTGAAAATCTAATGAAGAAATCACTCCTACGCAGAAAGATACGTTTAAATATTTATATTGTTTAAAGAACTATATCATAATTATATTGACGGTTGAGAAATCAAAACAGGACAAAGACCGTTTTTAATATTTGATTTTGTTCAAATTTCATATATCATAATTTTAACTGTTTGGCGTGCGTGTGTAGATTGAAATTCTGTCACAAACTGACATGCAATGAAGCAGCGTGGTGGAGAAAGCTCCTCGCCTTCTACCTAAGAGAAAAGGAGATTAAAGCCCAGCAGTGAGACATTTACAAGTTATTTTTATTATTCAATTAAAAATGCAACTTTATCTGTCACATTTTCAATTTCCAAAGCCATATAAAATAGAAAAAATACCTTTGGAAACCTAAAGTCAAACAAAGGTAATTTTTTTTTTTATAATTGAGTTGAGTAATATCGAATTTAGGAAATTCCTGACCTTCTTTTTCTTATAGAATAGGTAGGCATAGGAGCATATCGGCCACTTGATGGTAAGTGATCACCAACGCCCATAGACATTGGCATTATAAGAAATGTTAACCATCGCTTACATCGCCAATGCTTCATCAACCTTTCGAATTAAGATGTTATGTCCCTTATGTCTGTAATTACACTGGCTCACTCATCATTCAAACCGGAACAGAACAATACCGATTACTACTGTTTTGCGGTAGAATATTTGATGAGCGGGTGGTACCGAAATAGACGAGCTTGCACAAAGTCCAGTAAAAGTCATTTCCGATCTATATATACATGAATAATACATGACCCTTATACAAACAGGGGGGAAATAAGGACCACCATACAACCTTTAAGGAACGACTTATAGCAATTTCTATGATTTAAAAAATCGGGCTTAAGTAGTGGTAGCAAATTTAATAAAAATACGGAAGGTGAAACAGTTCGATTATCAGATATAAAGATTATAAAGTTCGGAAAAGCACTTGACGGCGATTTAATTTTCAACATTTCATTAAGACTTTTTCGGATTGAATTAATACGTTTATTATAAATAATACTTACTTTTGAGTAAACTTTTCAGAAAAATATAGTTTTCTTTCATGTATTATTTGTTGATTTTCGTTATTCAACCAATTCATAAGGTAATGAGCAGCGACATTAATATTTTTAGATTTTATTATTTTTGTAACTCCATACATTTATGTGTGCAAAATGACACTTACATTAGAATATATTTTATTTAAAAGTGGTAAAGTGTCACTAAAAATGAAAATACTGAATAACTAATAATTTACTAAAAGCAGAAAATTAAAAAAAGACTTTATTTCTTAGGAATAACAGTCATTATTTATTAAAATAGCAAAATTTCGAGAAAAGTAACAATTAGCTTTTTTACATCAAATAATGTTCCCTAAAAATTTTTTAATTGCTCTTCTGTAAAATTTGCTTTTTAAGTATAGTGACGGTATTGGAATAAACGTGCGATATGTTCTTAATTAGTAAAAATTATCAATTTTTATTTATTAATTTTATTTTATTTTTATTGAAAGAAAATTAGGACTCGATATGAATCAATATTTTGTTTAAACTTCAATTGTGATTGTTTTTAATTTACAATTCATGGTTGTTTTGTTTATCGTTTTTTACCCTATTCTATATAAATATTAAAAGAATACAAGTTCATGACGTAATTAAAATATATTTTAAATATTTCTCAACGATCAGTTTGAGAGCCATCTACAACTTTCAAGTTGTATTTCTTATTTGTCGTCTTACATCAGTTAGCTATGCTTAGAAATATTCCGGTAACTTGAAAGTTTTTTTAAATTGATAAAAGATGGCAGCACATGTTCGAAAGTGTGATTTCACTTAAAAAGTTACCAATTTCTGTCTTATTACAAGCAATTACAAAATATAATGCCATAAATATGTAAAATACTGTATGTGATTTTCTATGACAACTTAAGTTAATTATAGAAACTATTGTAACCAATTCGTGTTCACATAAGGAATATTTATTTTGTGGAGTTACTCGCCATTAACCTAATTAATAAAGTGTATTTTTAATTATAACTGTATCATATCATGAATACGGAACATAAGTTATTTACACATAAGGACTAGTATCTGAATATCTTTAAAATTTATAGTTTCATATGCATTATATAGATAAGCTACAACTACTATATTGGATATGGCAGGATATGTGAGGTGGGGGCTTCACGTGTCCAATTTCAAATGGCCCTGAGGAGGACGGCAGCCGTAATGGCCTCGCGCTGCCGTACGCACTAGCGAGGAGTGCGGGGGGACGATATTACCTTCGCTCCCTGAGGAGAGCTCCGCCGAACCACGAGCGTAGCACAGCACAGGAGGGGCCGCGGATGCGTTATATTAATACGATCCCGCAGCCTCTCCGATTCGTGCCGAGGACGGCCATCACATTGGTTTTAGTGGGTAAAAATTCCACATAATCCGGTTCCTCCCCCAAGAGAGTCGGGTACCTTTCTGAATGATTCCATTGCGTGAAAAAAAAAGGATATTTGCAATAATCTAAGAAGGAATATTATAATGGCAGGATTGGCAAGGCTAAAAAAATAAATAGTCCTTACAACTTACGTAACGAGGATATTGTCTCATCAGGTCAAAAAATTTATATAACGATCAATTTTTAACGGACTTTAAAAACGGTCTATGTTCGACCGCATATTTTTTTTTTTGTATGACTGCCTTGTTAGTTTAGTGACAACGTGCAAGTCCGCTGACCTGTATGTATATAGGTCCTGGGTTCAAATCCCAGGTCGGACCAATAAAAAGTTATTGATTTTTTCTGTCGAAAATTCTCAGTAGTTGCTCGGAGTCTGGAAGTTGGAAGTGTGTACACTCCCGTGCATCGAAAAGCACGTAAAGCCATTTGTCCTGCGCCTGAACTCTTTCCGGTCGTGTCGGATTACCGTTCCATCGGATTATGAGGGTTAGGGAATAGAGCACCTCTGTTTGCGCACACACTTGTACATTATAATATATCCTGGCTTGAGATTCGGTCTGGAGGATTATTATTATTGTTGTTATTTTCTATGTTTACTGATTTCTCCGTCAATTGTGAACCGATCTTGTAAATAGATTTTTTATTGGTAAGGGTTCTGTAGCTAATATACAAGTAAGCTCTTCGAGTTTAGGTTCGCCCTCATCAGATGATGAAGTTGGAAGGTTCAAGAGTCTACAACGGCTATTAATAAACAGCTAATTTCTGCGCAAATTAAAAAAGCAATATATTTATAGCCAGGAATTATTATCTTCAAAAATTAAAATTACTTCATTGATTTAGATTTACGCATTTAATTCCCATTCCCATTTAATATTGGGCTCTAATTTTAAAAAATCCGTAAAGCGCAAAATTTTCGTGTTTATATTTTTATCTTAACAAAGTAAAACAACACCGTACTTATCCCTTTATTTATTAGTTGTTACTAACCTACTATTTTTCATCCCATTTTACTACTACATATAATCGGAAATTCTCTCGGGACTGCCTCGTTGGTCTAGTGGCTAAATATAAGCCCGCAGACCCGGTGGTCGGAAAATTCTCAGTAATTGCTCAGAGTCTGGAAGTTGGAAGCGTGGACATTCCCGTGTCTCAGAAAGCACGTAAAGCCGTTGGTCCTGCTTCTAAACTCTTTCCGGTCGTGTCGAATTGCCGTCCCATCGGATTATGAGAGCTAGGGAATAGTAAGTGCACCTATGTCTGCGCACACACTTGTGCTCTATAATATCTCCTGCGCAGTTGGCTAACTTGTCTTATGATTGGCCGCCGCCGGTTACCGAAATTTTGTAACTTTTTAGAAGATAAAATATAGCCATTTGCAGATTTTCAACTTCATATTTGGATAAGAAAGCGGTATGTTAACGTCGCGTTTGGCACTCTTAGTCGGCAGACTGGGACGGTATGCGCGATTACTATGCGTCAGTCTTGCCTTTGGAAGGAACGTTGCTTTAGTGGGAATGACCCGGCAGCTACAGCCACTACTATTGCTGATGAGATTCTGTTGGGGATACTACATTCCTTACTCAGACTTCATCAGTAACATCAGTAACAGTACACGTACCCGTAACTGTTGGCTCACTCGCGACATTGCTTAGCTTGGACATACATATACATATATCATTGAAAATAAATACATAGTAATATATTTAAAAAATATATATTAGTTTTTACTTTATAGTAATCGATGACGTAAATTTTTTGTTAAATTTACTTTACAATTTACTTAAAAAGTTTAACATATTTCTTGTACAGTTTCTAGACAGCTTTATTAATTCTGTATTTCTCACTACGCAACGGTACGAATAATATTTTATCTCTAGAACACATTTATGTTGAACATATTATGTAGTCAATACAAATATTAAAATATATTATAAGAACCAATTATCAAATAATGATAAGACATTAGCTATTGAATATGATCAGTTTATTCAATTTAGCATAAAAATAAAAACGAGCTTTCTTTTAAGATTCTTATTGCAGAATAAACAGCAATGAATTAAATTAATTTAATAATGTTATTAAATTAATTTATTGTTAAAGAAAAACTGTTTTATTTTACGAGACATACAAGCATTAGTGTTTTTAGTTTTTAATACCCTAAATAACATTAAAATGTGATATAATCCTTACGTATTCTGTAAACAAATACTATTATTATGTAATTCAGTATTGTTTTGTGTGGCGGAAGTGAAAATCCAACATGCTTATACAATCGAATAAAGGCTTAAGCAATGTCCTTAAAGTATTTAAGGACACACGATTAATTTATTCTAAAGAACCTAGGGAAATAAGGGAACCTAGTAAACTATTCAAATTAGCGCCATAATAAAAAAAAATCAATACCGTAGTAATTAAAATGAACCAACAAGCAAGAGTAGCAACGTTGCAGTCACAGTCTACATTGTGTTAAGTGTAGAAAAGTGGATTCCGTCGGTAAAACAGTACCTCCAGGGGTACAAACATAACGTATTGATCCCTAAAGCTGCGTAGCAAGATGTGTAAAATATATTTTTATTTAGCTTTTAATTCGTTTTACTATTCATAAATAAAATTTAACTAGAATATTGTAATACTGAGCTAATAAAACCTTTTCATAAGCAAAGTTTTGATAATTATCTACCTATAATTATCTATTTTGCAAATTTAACTAAAGTATATATTCATTCTTTTACATAAAATATGTATGAAGACACATTTATTATTCAAAGTAGTAAATACTATGTTCCGAAAGCAAGAAAATGTTTCATTAAAAGGTATCGAAGATATGCATGTATTTTACTTTTTATGCATTGGCAACAACTCTTATAACTTCCGAAGTTATACGAGGGTTGAGCTTTATTACAACATACCTGTTTCAGTGATAAAAAAGTGTCAGGCTTAAACAATCCTTTCATTTCTTTTCAATAGTTTTAATATCAATAAATATTAAACGTTTTTCGATGTTTTGGTGAACTGACAATAATATTTTAACAATATTGTATTTAAGTGCAAAACAGATAATGATCAGACCGGTAAGTTATTATTGTTTTAAATTGATTAAGTATATTATCTTATTAGTTAAAAGTTAGAAAATACAAATGAATGCTATAGTATAAAATATAAATATAAATTATTTATTATAAAAATAAAAACATAATAATTACATATTTTGACCCGATCGTTTGTACCGGTAAAAGTTAGCCGGTAAAGCCGGTTTGTTATTATGTTATGTCACTGAAAGAATAAACTGAACTGCATTAATTATTTGACAATCCCCATATTAAGGGCTTATATGGAAAATTAAAAATTGGAATATTAAATTGTGGCGATATGGAAACATTATATTAATTTAACTTACTAATTTATTTATGTGATAGTTTTTATATTTTATTTTTTATATAGAAGTTTTGTTGTTTGAATGGGAAAAATAATAATGTGTAAATAAATAATTGATATAAATCTTGTATGATGAGGGTAAGTAACACCCTTTCAATACTGATTCTATCGTCAAACAGAAAATAATATTTTTTCTGATACGGTTTGAAGGGCGAACTAACGAGTCTAAATAAAGATACAGACAAGAGATCATAGTTCCCAAAGTTGGTGGTATATTGACTTTGAGCCTGATATGCTGATGATGTGGATGTAATATTTCTTAGTGTCAATCAATGTCTTTGGGCGATGGTAACTACTTACCATCAAGTGGTCCATTCTATCTACCAATTTTAAAATAATAGTAATACAAATATCAATAAATAATGTATTGTGTTGTAATGTATCTTATGTAACTCATTCAAACATTAACAAATATATAATAACGCCTAATTACGTAACGAGCTTCACTGACAAAGTACTTATGTGTTTATTGCGTTTATTGGTGCAGCCATACAGAATGAAGTATTTTGTGTGAGTACTTCTATATGTCTGTCCGAATAATTTTAATCTTCTACGTTTTTAATTGATGTCTCTCTAATGAAATATTAAATAAACAATAATACTAATGAAATTAATGTACTATTTAAAAAAAGGTTTTGACCATAAAGCAGGATATATATTTAATTACTTCTTGCCCCTGGCTGAAATCATAATTCATTACAGTCGAAATCTAAATCAACCGTAATCGCTGACGTATGTATCGTAGGTCTGATTGGATTTATTATTATATTTTTCTTATTTACAGAAAATAACAAATAAATGAAAAAAAAAATTAATATTGTAGATCTTTTTTTGTATTATTGCAATAGTTATAATATATAAAACACGTAAAATAAAAATAGAAAGCTTTTAATTATAGAATATTACGACATCCAAGCATAGCATATCTAAAAGACAGTTTTTTCGAAGCTAGGTTTTAAGAAAATTAAAGTTATGTTGAAACAAAATAAAACAAATTTTAATTTAACAAAAAAGCTTGGTTTTTTAATTTAGCTTATCTCCATACCTTACTTTCTTATCTATTTGTAAGCTATTTACTTTATTAAATAGTCATGTTGGACGTGTTATATTAAGTCCGTACGATGCAGTATTTGTTAAAGCAAATCTAACTTATGAATGGTATCTATTTAAACCTACAGTTACAACTCACGTACTAGTTTTACGTCTGGAGACGTTCAAATAACCCTTAATTGTGAACATTGTCAACTGAAGCGGCTCGTTGAATGCAATATTTATTCAAAGTTCTTTGAATATGACACACTCGGCTACAACTGAACTCCATTCATCAATTAAACATTATATTATGCTTATCAGGGTTTTGCTGGATTGCTGTTTTCACGGAGTCCTTATTTCATATTCATACGGCAGTTTGGATCGTGTACGCAAAAAATATTCAACATTTAGAAATTAAGCGGTTTTAACAGTATCTCTGGTCGGAGGGCCAAGTATTGAGACAGTCGTGGTTTGATTATTGGGTTATATTTATACTTGCAGTGCTATTCTGTAAGAGCTTCATTAAACACCCGTAAAATTTTGACAACTGACTAATATGCTGTATATACGGTGATATACTCTCTCGATGCGTGTATTCTTAAAATGCTATAATTATTATGGTTAATGTCGCATAAAATTTACTGATATTTCTCGACCGATTTCTGCGTTGAGTCTCGAGTTAATTCTTAAGCCCTACTGCTAGCCCCGCTGAGTTTCTTTCGCCGGTTCTTCTCAGGTCTGAGATGTTTATTTCCGAACCGGTGGTAGATTTATGACAATCAATAAGCAAGTGTAACGCTTCTATATTGAATAAAGAAATTTGAATTTTGAATTTGAATTTGCTACGTAAGCGTTGGCTATTTGGTCACCTACGTATATCTGTTACGTCTTTTGACTATATAAATACTGGTCCGTTCGGGCTGTACGATCAGTGAGTTCAAGTGAATTAAAGTCTTCTTTAAGTACATTGACAGTTCTTTGAGGTATTTGAAGATCGAGTCAATTCAGAGTTTCATGTGGAGTTATTAAGCCAATGTACCATTGACAAGACGGGACAATGCGTAAAAAAATATTTTGTTGAAAATGACCTGTACTTTTGTTAAATGTTTTGGCGTAGAATGCGTGAACAGTTTCATGTAAACCACGTACTACGTAAATACTATAAAAAAGATATTAACACTATTTGTGCTGATTCTTTGGATTTATGATTAACATTGTTTATATATTCGATGTAATAAAATTGTGTTCAGCTAAATTCATTTGGAATTATTTATAAATAAATAAAGAAATATAATACAATATAATAAATATTATACAATAATAAACTATTTAAATACTATGGGACACAGGTATAGTTAATGAACTGTAGTATTTTTTTGTTTGTTTGTTACGCTCTTACTTCTCAACTGATCATCATGCAATTTATTTATTAATAAATAAATAATAAAAAAGACAAAGCAACGAAAAAGCTGCGTGATGGGACGAAAGTACCGAAAGCCTATGTTATCTATCTTTTTGTGGCAATTGTTTTCATAGAAAAGAAAAACGTTAGAAATAATAACTATAATTAGTAAATAAACTGTTGACTATCAGAGAGGATTATAATCAAAATAATTTTATCTATTCCCTGATCCTGCGATAGGTGAGTTATTTTGAGTGCAAATTATTTATAGTGTATATATTTATAATACCATATTTTGTGTACTGTTGTCAATATTTGTTAAAGGATGAACGTTTTTAGACCACGCTATAAAATATTAAAAATAATACTATGTTTGTGTAACAACGCACTAATTAAATTAAATACGCCGCAGCCAAAATAGTGTCTATTATTTCAGCTATCTATGTTTATTTATAATTATAAAAGTATAAAATTAAAACTATCTTCCTAATTATACAAAATAAAAGCTCAAACAGTTATCATTTCAACAAATATAGATTATTCAAAAAATAAATCATATATTTCAAATTTTTTAATATAAAAAAGTTACACGTTTACTTCAAACCAAAACAGATATTTAAATCCGTGAATACATTATATTTTATTAAGATTGCGTTCATTCGAAAACCATCGATAGAGCAGGGCTCTAAGTCTATATTATAATGTCTTACAAACAGTTGCCCTTTCGCTTTATTTGTTAGGTGATAAGTAAAAGATTTATATATTATATATTTATATATTAGTTTAATGTAAACATATAACGTATTTGACAGGATAATTGTTTTACTAAAGACAATAATTGACAACGATACCATAAAATACTAAATCACTCTCTACTTGATCGTTTTAGTATGACAGTTACTTATCGATGTCTTTTAATATCGAATTAAACTCGCCTACTCACAGAATTTTCAATACTTGCTACGGATTCTTGATCTACGATTGGAACACAATTAATGTAAAACAATTAGTTTACAATTTCAATTGGCTTGGGAGCTGGCGAACCAAATTTCTATATAATTTGCTCGTATGTTTAGTTTTATTCCTAGCAATAAAACTAGTATATGAATATAATAAATTTGAAATGTGGTGTATTTTAATCAATTACACAAAAACTCATAACTGTTTTAACAACTCCTAATAGATACTGTTAGTGTTTTGTGAGACAGAGATATCGCTCTACCATGTCGAAATTACTCGATTGTCTCTTTCAAAGATCGATGTGCAATATTTATTGATGGGCACTATAGAAAGAGATTATAAAAATGAAAAGAGTTGACACGAAATATTTTCTTTCAACCTCATAAAGGAGAACGACGAAAATGGAGCCACATTATTAAAAAAATAACGAAGCGTCGCTTATATACAAGTTTATATAAACATCCAAAAGATATAAATATTATAATGTATCAGAAAAATTGTCTAATTGCGTTCTTCGGATCGGTGCCACAGAGATTTGGTTGACATGACAATTTAATTGAAAGCTCTTGTCATTATTTTTGTTTTCATGTTACTTGTTTGTATTCAAATCAAACGCGACGTTTTAACTTTTACGCGATTTTGTGTATTTTTAACGACTTTTATGGAACGAGCAAATATATAATGTAGAAGGGATATATCCCAGTTATTTTACGTGGTAGAATTAAATCTATATACACAAGAAGCAAGTCCTACTACACATACATTTTAGTTGATACAATGCTGGAAGGGATCTGTGCCATATTAGGCTATTATGGTTTCCTCTAGTACAGTTTCCGTTAGTACAGTTTCCTCTGACCTGTCTGCTCACAAGTTACGTGCATATTGTCTATGTCCAGAGCTATGTTGTCTGTATTTTAGCCGGGATGGGCCAGTGGTAAGAACAAGTGAATCTTTGAACGTTCTTACCACTGTGCTCAAACCTTCTCCTCTAAAAGAGAAGAGGCCTTAGCCCAGCAGTGGGACATTCACAGGCTGCTAATGTATTGCACTGTAGAGCTATGTTGCTGCACCAGCTTAATTCCTAGATAATCTTTTAATTGCATAATTATTCCTATCTCCGAAATTATGTGCCCTATTGACATGAAATTTGTCACAGTTACTCCTTCCCATACGTAGACGCTCAATAAGAACGGATTTTGTTCAACTCCCATCCAAAACGGATTTATAACTTATTATCACTCTCTCTATAATTTAAAGGAGAGCCCATACGAAACATCAGTAACAATTGCCATAGTAACCGATTTCATTATGTTTATATTGCTAAACTAGTTGTTGCCTGCGGCTTCGTTCGTGCTTAATTTATCTGTACTGATAATATAAACAAGTAAAAATTGTTTTTTTGTTTTTGTATGTTTATTTGTAATTTTGTTTATAGTATAGTTAGGCAGACGAGCAAATGGGCCACCTGATGGTAAGTGGTCACCAACGCACCAACGTACAAAATTTATATCTTTATAATATTTGTATGATAATAATCATAATATCAAAATAATAAAAGTATATTAACTTCATTATATAAAATTATCCAAACGAACACTATGTGTAGCGATGCAGAAATAACTTAGCATAACGCTTTAATCGAATTTTGTTGACAATATACTTAAATATTTGGTATCTCGTTGAAGCATGAAGTAACTATGTGAGTTGATTAGAAGTTGCTTGAAACTTGCCACGTGAAGACGCGTTTGCTTACTGGAAAATCCACAAACTTCTCGAGAGCTATTGGCATACTTTTTAAGTGATCACTATATTTTTACGAGATTGTGGGATATTTCATGAGAGAAAATAAGAAGCGGTTTCATACCACAGTATACAAAATACAAAACTTCGTACGCCAAAAAGTTTATCTGTGATATAGGTCCAGAGTATTCGGTGTGATCTTTGTACTTTGCTTTCCAGAGACAAATGCACTACGCCGTCGTATAATTCGCTATTTTATATCGCTTTTATTTACAATCGGGAACATTTTTGTAATATGTACAACCGTAGGATACATTAATAAAAATAAACCATAATAATGATCTTCCGCGAGCTGAAAATGTAGAGCGCTCTTTAAGAACAACTTAGTAAAATAAACAAAACTCGATTTTACTCGTCCTAAATAAGGTCTATTTTAGTTTGCACAATTAATGGTCCCTGTACTTTCTCGAACTACTTGTTGAACATTTGAGTTTAATATTTTAGATCATTTTTGATGGAATGATAGAATACGAGCACATTGTAAGTTTATGCGTTTTTACCATATACGTAATTGAACGCTGTATAAAGAACTTATAAGATACCGCTGTCGTAAGAATATTGAATGATGATGATGAAGAATATTAACAAGCTATGATTGTTTAAAGTTTTTATTAAAATTCCTGCACGACGAAATAATAAATTAATGTTTCAATTGAAATACAGCCGACCAATAACAGATATCAGCTAACAGATGCTATGCACGCATAGAAACCCAATGGACGTAGTATACTGAGATAGCAAAGGTATGGGCTTACACACAATGACATATGATTGACGAAGCTATTATACTTGCATTTATAGCAAGACAGTTGCTTTCCGATCTTCAGCTGATCAAATGTTTGCATGCATCGTTGCTGGAGTTCACAAAGACGCAAACGCGTATTCCTAATATAATGATTTTATGAATAAGATTTGCAGTCATCCTTTTAAATAAATATGTGTGTTCACATATAGTAAATTTATGAATAATATCAGAATGTAACCGAGTCATACAATGTCAATATATCGGGTGTCTCAAAAGAAAGTTCACATTTGATGAGCTTATTGCGTGAACGCAACTATTCTGCGGGGGGTATGCCAATCGATAGCCTAGCTTTTGGGAATTTAGTCGCTATGGGGCGTTTCTCGGGAGCGGACCGTGCGTTGTGCGTCCGTAAGTTTTACAAAAACGGTAATTTTGCGACTGTAGTGAGTAGAAAATTCTACATGTTCGTCATTTAAATGATGCGCCAAGCCCTCGACTCATTGGAAAGTGGATCGAGAAGTTTAAAGAGACCGGTTCAACGCTGGAAAAACTAAAATCTGGGCGTCCAAGATCTTCGAGAAGGTTCGAAAACGTTGGCAGTGTTACTCAATCTGTTCGTGACAACCCGGATCTTTCGATTCGGAAGCGTGCTGTTGCTTTAAACGTGCATAGATTATCATTGTTCCACATTTTACACAAAGATTTAAAGCTGCACCCCTAGAAAATTCAGTTGGTGCAAGAATTAAAGCCTCAGGATGCTGGGCAGAGGCTTGAATTTATAAACCAGATGATTGAGCGCTTTTCAACGTTTACCAACATCTTGTTTTCGGATGAAGCTCATTTCCATCTTAATGGACATGTAAGCAAACAAAATTGCTGCTACTGGAGTGCAACCAATCCAAAACAAAAACATCAGAAACCCCTAATTTCGCCTAAAGTGACCGTATGGGCTGCGATGTCGACGCTAGGAATTATCGGCCCTTACTTTTTTGAAGATGAAAGGGGACGCAGAGTTACAGAACGCACAGTTAGTGAATTCAGAGCATTATGTGGAGATGTTAGACGACTTCTTCGTGCCTGGATTGCAAAACTTTCCTGGTTATAACCAAAGAACATGGTTCCAGCAGGACGTAGCAATTTCACACACGCCCAACAGGTCTCTACCACGAGTTCGTGATTTTTTTCCTAGCAAATTGATCTCCTGAAGAAATGACATAAATTTGCCTCCACGAAGTCTTGATTTAACCCATATGTACTTTTTTCTGTGGAGTTACGTCATATCTAATGTTTACGCCAACAAACCGACTTTCCTTGCACAATTAAAAGAAAATATCCGTCACGAAATGGCAGCCATCACGGAGAATACCTGCCGAGCCGTCATGGGAAATTTTAGTGCTCGATTAAATGAATGCCGTGAACGCAACGGTTTACATTTGGACGATATTATTTTTAAGAAATAAATTCCCAAAGTGTGTAATTTATTTAATATGTAATATAAATTTTTTCACTATACGACTTATTTTTTTTTAATTGATTTTTTAAATGTGAACTTTCTTTTGATACAGTTGTATATAAAATCGAAATCTAAATTTCTCTTTCTGTATCTCCGCTAACTCCTTTTTAGTCACGCTTGCATGACTAACGCTAGTAACTAAGACTAAACCTTAAGGCGTTTATCAAAATAATGAAGTAGAAATTTGTAGGTCTTAAATGAATATTTATTTTAGATATAGCCTACGTAGTCGAAGAGGAAATGGTCTAGGTTGTTATGTAGCGAAAGTGTGAACTATAAAAGACAAACACTTCGTATAAGAGATCTAGATCTAAAAACAGATCTCCAAAATGTCCACAAAACAGTCAATGATAGCAAATACCTATATTTTATAAATAACTCACTATGACCATAACTGTGTCACACGAAAAGAAAATATAATGACATCTTTAGTTTACTTAATTTGTCACAAAATTAATCATAATAAATATTTATACATATTAATTTTAAACGTTTCTGTTGATAAATATTGCTAGCACGAACACGAAGCAATTCGCACCAGTTATTTTACAAATATTACGAGATATTTTAGTAAACTCTTGAAAAAATACATAACATTATTTTATGACCTTAGTCCTGTAATGTATAAGCGAAAAGATCGATTTGCAAATACACGTGGTAATATACTTCTTATATCCGTACGAAGTCAGGTTGGGCAGCTAGTATCATACAAATAGGAAGCTGAATAAGGCCCGGGCAAAAGTGCGCTCATAAAGAAGAAATAAATATAATTAAACAAAACACAAACCACGTCCTCTTACACTAAGCAATCACTTAAGCCACTAATCGCCACTATCGTGGGCAAGTACCCTCAATAAACCAAATAAAAAAAAATCTAGGTTTCATAATTTAACTTTACCTTGCAGCAAAATATTCGTAATAGATATTTAAAAAAAAGGTTGTACTAGAAAAGACGCACTGCTTCATGTGTGCAACGGGCTAAAATTTTGGGCTTAAATTGCAACAATCTTAAACGAACGGATCACCACAGAGATAAAAAATAAGCTTGCCGTATTTCTACTATGTAAGTATAAACGTTCCGGATTCTGTCGAAGAGTCAATCAATTGTTATTCACATTATAAGCAGATATGTAGATAAATTATATTAGAGATGCGATAACACGTATTCATAATGTTTTCGTAAGCTTAAGGATTTTTTTTAAATTATATTCAATTTGAATTTAGCTTTTAACAATAAGATCATCATCATCACTTAATACTAATCTGCTCTTTTTATGAACAATTTTTTGGACAAATGATCAATACGGTTATACTAAATTGGGCTTAGGTTCATTAAATTTTAGTTAAATTATCGAACCTAACATTTTCATAGGCAAAAAAAAATAAACACCAATCAATAAGTGGATGGATAATAAGTGGAATCAATAGATGGATAATAATAAAGTATTATTATTATTATTATTAATAAGTTTGTGTATCGTTATATTTCCTAGGCGGTTTTGAAGCGTACATTGCCAAAACTATTAGAGATAAACATTAATTTTGTACGAAAGTTGACTCTAGGACTCCGAAGTGCCTACAAAAAAGTTAGCGATACCACAAAACTATATTTTATAGACAATTCACGGTTACAATTCGTATTGTTAATAAAGGGAAAATAATAATGACAACTATAGTTTAGTTACTTATTTTAGTTTACGTAATTAATTTGTCACAAAATATTAATTATTAAAATAAGTAACGTATAAATTACAAACATTTCATTTGGAAGATTATTGCTTTTCACATTGCGATTCGAACCTGTCTCAGAAATATTACGACATATTTAAAAAACCGCATTGAAAATGGTTAAAAAATAGCACGATATAAAATCCTTTATATTTACCCATATAAAATCAGAACGGATGCTACCTGCTTATGAGCTCATTGGAGCACAACATACGGTGAGCATTTGAAACGCCGATTCAAGGTCTTATAATTTTATAGAGATTGCTCCCTTAGCAATGAAATTAATATTGATTGAAATAAAATATTTCCCTAAATGCTCGACGGTTTCAAAGACGTATGAATATTATTTATTGAATTGCAAAGTGCAATTTCGTTACACTTTGGAGACGTGCAATCATATTTTCTGATCTAGCAAACATATGAAAATATTTTCGAAGTGCATTAGATTGTATACAAATGTAATAAAAACGTCATAGTAAGTAACAAGATTTATAACTGCCACGGATGTGTGGCTTTGAGGCTCAATCTATAGATTAAGAATAAATATCCGGCTAATGTTAGGATAAATGAAAGTGACATAAAATAAAGTTCAGCCGTGCAGTTTCAGCCGTGATAAAAGTTGCTACTTAGCTCCCACGGATCATATCGTGATGTCATATATCTTTCTCAATAAATGGGCAATCTACAGATTTTTTTAAAAGTTTAAGATAAAAGAAATTCTCGAAACATTAAAAATATTATTATTTTGTGACACTTGTAACCATATTATTATACTATTCGAAAAAAATAAGTCATAAAATTATTGTTTTGACATTATCCTGTGTTCACCTGTCACATTTTTCTTGCAAAATTAACTGTAAAATTGATAACGCATTTAATATTATCCTATACATGATCTAAATTATGATTATGATCAAGAAGAGCAATTCAAAACTTCAAACCTTACACCTCATGGTAACTTTTACGTAAACTTTGCTCGTGTTCTAGCCACTGGACGCCATATCTTCATAATTGTATATGATCCCGTAAATAATTAGTATCTCAATACAAACTTTGCGTGGTAAGCAAAGTTCATCATATGAAGGCGGAGAGTTGATAAGGTTAAACGCAAATATATCTGAAGCTACCGGTTCGATTTATTTTATGCCTTGAATAGTATTTTGGTGTATATTATGATGATTATTACTGTAATATTCACTAATATATGTGTAGTATTTCCTTATGTGCGAATTTTTTTTAAGCTTCCAATTATCCATATGAAAAAGATAACTATTCGGTAACAAATAAATATCAAAATTAACAATAAATACTATACAATCCTGATCTCGTGGGATGGTGGTATGAATGCTAGCATCATTTCCCTGTGTAATGTAAAAAAAACTCAATGTCCGCGTAAAATAAACATACAAAATATAATTAAGGGTTCATAATAATTGTGTTCTTACTTTGAGGTAAAGTGGCTGACATTGAAACGATTTTCATTCTTCAGAATAAAGTCATAAATACGGCTTATAATTTAGGAGCTTTAATTATGACAGTCACATTACAGTATATATACATAAATACTCTATATACATATACATATGTAATATACCATATTAATCATTATATAAAGGTAAGTGACACACTACACCGAAGTGGGTAATACTAGAAATAAAAAAAATCCTCATTTCAAGTTCTCATTTCATGTCAATTCTTAAGATACAACACTTACAAAATATTCATAGCATAATTTTCAAATTTCATAGGACAGCTAATTTATAATCAGGTTAAAAAACATGAAACGGAAGACTCTGTGATAACGACATCACACATAAGTAGGTAAACATCTTAATATACTCATATATACTTCATAAGTACTGCACCATAACAGCAGCACTTGATTTTTTGAAAATTTTAAATTAGACAAAATTGTTACTTTAATAAATAAGATATAATGAGTTTAATTTTCACTCTCTTATCAATTTAATGTAAAATGCATAAGATAGAATTATAATCTTTTTTTCATTGAATAAAGTTTTTTTGTAAAACACATGACTTGTTACACTCGTTATTGCTGATAAAATTTAAACATACACAAAAATATAGATAGCATTCATAAAAAATAATTGGGTATATCTATTACAATAAATATAAATCTGACAAATATTTCTATTTTCCCTTGAGAAGTTGTATATCATTAATCAGATTTCTTATTATATGTGGTAAATACTTGAAGTTACATTACTCAATTACCATATTGGATATATAATTTTTTTTTTGTTAATAACACTAGCTATCATCACTTGATTGCTCGTATTCAATTTATATAAGTTGTACAAAGTTTGCTATAAAATAACACTAAGTTATCTCAGATGTTGGCGTCTGGCCGCCTGACTGTAGTTAGCCCTGCTTGATTTTTTTATGAAGCGTACGGGAAGAAACTTTGTGTCAATATTGGAGAGAGATAGACGCGAAATATATATACTAGATAAATTACAAAATCACTATATAATAATATTTACTTCAATACTGGAGTTAAATTAAAATAATAAAAAAAAGAACGTGTGCCTCTCGGGACGCTCGATAGAAGTGATAATATTTATTATTAATTATAATATATTAAATATAATTTAAATTAGTACTTGAGAGTTGCTTAATTATTATAAGTACTATCTGTATACGCTAGATGGCGTTAGGTTGGTAACGCTCAGGTAAAGCAGTCCGCGTCGGTAATAGTGGCACCGTAACGCGTTACGTTACGATTTTTTTGCGGTTTACCCTCCCATAAGAAGTTAACACTTCAAAAATTGCAATCTTCATCTAATTTGTTAGCAACTATATTTATATAGTTACTTTTTTATATATAGCTAGTTTTCAATCGCGGCTTGCTCTCCTGTTAGGGGGGGAGGGATCCAGGTGGAAGGTAGTAAACAGCAACCTTTAACCTTAAAATTCAAGCTTGTTTTTTTGCAATTTTCATCAAATTCGGTTTAGTGGCTTAGCCTTTAAAGGGATCAGACTAGCGCAAAGAGCTTGATTCACATTTATAATTTCAGTATTTATAAATAAATATTCTGGGACATTATTCACACAGCGCCATATGATCCCAAGCTATGCAGAGCTTGTACTATGGAAGCCAGACAAGTGATATCCTATACATATTCTACTTTTCTTTTGTAAATACATACGCAAATAGATAATTACACCAATATACAGGACAAACACACAAGCGCACATGTGTGTCATGGGTGGGAATCGAATCCACGACTTGCGTCGCGGAAGGCAAGTATCTACTAACCACGCCAAATACCGGCTCGTCAAATAACATTAGGCGAGTCTTGTTGGTGCTTAAAATGCAGTTTTTAAGTGATGATATCCTTAGCTGGGCTGATATTACTGACATTGTGTGAAGTTAAATAAAATGTCAAATTTATTAATATTTTGGTATCCCTAATTGTACGGGCATACCACCGTTCATAGACATCGGCATTGATATCATAGACATCGGCTTAACCAACAACCACCTTGGGAATTAAGATGTTATGTCCCTTGTGTCTGTAGTACACTGGCTCATTCACCCGGCAAACCAAAATACAAGTATAAAAAATATCGTGTTTGTCGGAATATCTTATGATTAGGTGGTACATACGCAGACGGGCTTGCACAAAGCCCGTCTGCGTATGTAATCAAATCAAATCACTGGAGTATTGCATTGAAATCATTTAAATTTAATTGTAATAGAAATCGATAACTTATTAATAATAAAGATTTTTCAAACAATTGCAATTGATTTTCAATATTAATCGGAGAATAATTTCACATGATGATGCAAAAATAAGGCATATTTTTGTATCACTTTTTCTATTTAAGAATTTAAATTTAAATCACGAGCGTCTTAATTGATCTTATCTATAATCGTTTAAATTTAAAGTAGCAAAATGCTATTATAATCTTGTACATTTAATGAAATGCTTAATAGTTGTTAAGCTTAAGTTAACTTGAGATTAATTTCGAAAATTAATTGGATTTCAAACTTACTCAAAGTATGACTTGTTTCAATTCGCCATGTCGGATATGCATGTAATAGAATCCAATTGACGATTCCAAATTAAAAATTATTCCTTTACCCAAATAAAGAAATTATAATACTCAGTTATATTTGTATTTGCGATATTCTGTTAGGTATTATACTGGACAGATAAAAATATTATTTGCGAAAATGTAATGAATGCAATTAATTATTGGAAATTAATTTAATAATATCATATTAAGCATCAATTACCTTTGAATGCTCTGATACTTGGAAAATTGCTATTGATCAACGTTGATTTAATATTTTCTTCATTTAAATGTATCTTTGCTTTTAAGAAGACTTACATTTATAAGAGAATCATCTCATGATTAAATCTTAAGTTATACAAATTGATATTTTCTAGATAATAGATCAAAAAATTATTTACAGATTTAAATGATGCGTCATTGTATATTTTATTATTTGTGTTTATTTATGGTTGTAACAGTAAAATATATTACACAGCAGTATGTATGTATGTTGCAAATGATTCCTCCGCTTACTACACTAACATAAACTTAGAATAGATGTCTATTTAGAAACACTTATATATACAAAATATTGATTTACATAACATATGAATGTAAGCACAAATTTTTGTTTATTTTCTTGTAACGAATCCGAAGAAATTATTGTCAACTCTTTTGTAAGAGTAGGCCAATATTTTCGAATTTGAATTTTGTTTTTAATTTTGAATGAAACCTAAAAACTGAAACATCGTGTTGAAATCTTCGTTGAAACTTTCGAGTTATTGTTTCGCGAGCAGCTTTTGTAAGTCTTGGTGGCGTGGTTTAAACGTATTACTGACTTTTATTAAATTTATTTTTCTAGAATTAATATATTCTTTGTCGTCATTAACATAAAGTTTGAGGAGCAACCGATATATGTGTCGGCAGCCGGGGTGTAAGAACAATATATGCTCGACCACTGGATGTCAAGCGTAACTCGCGGTACCCGAACCGACAATAGATAAAGTTTCATGAAGTTATGCTGGCTGGTAATGTTTCGCCTGGAAGTATTCGAACTCTGGCTGAATTCATGATCTGCTTGCAAAGTTCTTTCACATCAACACATATATCATTGATTTAAATCGCAACACATTTAAATGAATTACGTTAAAATAAAAAATAAAGTAATATTAGGAGTGTTTGTTATTCTAACCAATATTAGACTTTCATCTGTGAACTACTCAACCGATCCCAAGATAACTTCATGTACACATTAGCAGAGTTACAGAAAAGGACATACAGTACCTAACACATGCGCTCTCTCACACGCTGGCGAAAGTACTCGTAGTAGTTTATAATTCACATGTCCTGTTTACGATAATTCTATTAAATGGGAAGACATAGTAATAGAAGATAGTGTAGGCAAATCAAATCATTTTCAAATGAATTATAATTATCATAAAATTCTTAATTGAGTATGTATTTGAGTACAAGTATAATATTATGATATGAGCGACCGTTGTATTTTGCTTCCTTGTCAATTGTGAAACTAAAAATTTATCATAACCATGTGGATTATTTTTCAGTATCGCACAGTATAATCAAATACCTCAGCGTTAAAGAAACAACGTCCTTGCTTTTCTCTAACACGTCGTGGCATCGGGCTGGGCAAAGTGACACTTTAAAACGGTTGAAGGTGAAACTGGCGTTTGAGAGATGCAACAAATTAAACGATGACAGATCTAAATTTTCTGAACGCTGGAAGCTGGATTTCGAATATCAAACCCTTTCATAATGACAACCCCCCCAACTGTTCCCAGCCCTTACTGACGCTGACATTTATGATTTAAGATCGTTTATAAGAGAGTTAACGCGGTTGTATAATTTCATAATCATGTTACATTTATTTATTTTGCAGTCCATGAAAGAATGACATATAGATCGGGTTGATCGGATTGAATTGGAGGTAGAGAGGGTGGAATGCAATGAGGGTGCAAAATAAAAATAAAAGTATCGCAAAATCCTTTATCATGCTTAAGCGCTTCACCTGTTAAATGTTGGATGTTGCAAATCTGCAGGCGAACAATATTGTCTGATATAGCTCGCTCGCAATTACATTAGGGATATCGTATGCGTTTGCCAGAAACCTATACTTAAGCGCCAACTAACAATTAAATAGTTTCAACTCAATCTAATGAACGATGATTCTTGTTTCATGAATGTATGTTGCGTGGAGATATTTAATGGAAATATAATACACAAGAATAATACAAATACTTAAAAATGTCATTAGGAACGGAAACATTTTAAATTCCAGGTAATAATGAAAAAATTTAAGTTAATTTATTGAGCAATAATCTTTGAGAAACTTACAAGGTTTTAATTTAAAGTTTAAGAACAAGAACATTAAATAAAAGATTTGCTGACAAATTTAAAATGTTTCAAATTGAAACCATTATTTGGGTATTGTGTTGATTACACATAAACATACAAGTAAGCTCTTCTATTAACATAACATACAAACATTGTATGGCATGGCAAACACACGAAGTAAAATTTCATTTCTATATTATAAGATGTATTTCCTAATCAATACTAATATTATAAAGAGAATAGATTTTAATTGTAGTTTTGTTTTAGTTTTCATCACAATATAAAATTATCTTATCAAATATTCGTTTTGTTCTATATTTATTCAATATGTATTTTCCTTTGACGTCACGTTTAATTACGAAGCGTGATTTAATATCCTTCAGATGCAGTTCGTGGGCGTTAGTTCTGTAAAATAGTTAGGATTACGGTGATATATTCATATTTCTCTCATCAACGCAGTTGTAATTGTTTCTGACAAATTTAGTTATAATTTATCAATCCTATAAATATTCTAACTACATATTAATTGCTATTTACACTAAAGTGTAAACTTAATAAAACCAAAATTTATATGAACTTAAGCGTGATGATTTATAAATTGATTTTAATTATTTATGCAATTTAAAAAATACATCTGGTCTTTTCAATTGGAAAAATATTTAATGGAATGTTTCGAATGAAAACAAAATTACAATTAATTACATCACGAATGACTAAAAGCATGCATGGAGCTATTCCCCGTTGAATCGCAATTCCTATTTTCCGAGCGAAATATAAACCAGAGTTCCAGTTAGTTGTAGAGGCAATAATGTTATTAAGCTTTTTATTTTACTATTTCTCTTTTACATTTTAGTCGTGATAATGGATTAATATTCATACGTCAGTATGAATTGGTGTACGAAACACGAGACGGAAATATCGAAAACTAAAATATCAACAGTATTCTTCAGTACGTATTCGCGTTATATTTTTTTTTATTGTATAGCTTGGTGGACGAGCATATGAACCACCTGATGTTAAGTGGTCACCAACGCCCATAGACAATGGCATTGTAAGAAATGTTAACCACCGCTTACATCACCAATGCGCCACCAACCTTGGGAACTAAGATGTTATATACCTTGTGCCTGTAATTACACTGGCTCACTCACCCTTCAAATCGGAACACAACAATACAAAGTACTGCTGGTTTGCGGTAGAATATCTAATGAGTGGGTGGTACCTACCCAGACGAGCTTGCACAAAGCTCTACCACTATTATACTATTAATATAAATATAATAAATTATTTTATTACTATAATAACACACACGCGGCTACACATGGCTACTGGTATAGAAATACGTAATTAACGATTTGAAATTAATTTTCATAAGATACCGTAGGGTTTACCGATCTTATATATAGTCTATCATTTGCGCCATCACGTGTTCTTTGTGTGTACCAATTTTCATCAAGATTGGTCAAGCCGTTCTTGAGTTATAAGAAGACATACAGACAGACAGACAGACAGACAAAAATTTATATAGTAGTATAGATTTTATAAAAACGATATTATATACTATATTCGTTCCTTAAAAATTACAATTTATATCGATATTATATTTCAAAACGAATGTTATATCGAAATTAAAAAATATACCAGTCGATTTAAAAAAAAATTAAGTCTGTCAGCTATTCCATTGCCTTCAATCGTACGTCATTTACCGTTTATAGTGGGTTACGCCTCTTTAACTCAACTCCACATTAATTTCGCATGAGTTGTTCAACTTCGTTTTACATACTTGATGTGTTCGAACATTTTCTCCCATATTTGCATTAATTCTAAAAAGTCGAAGTTAAAATATCTATACCTTGCTCTCGCTAGCCAAGATTGAAGATTGCTTAAAATTCTTGTACATAATAATATATTCTTATGGTATGTACTGTTAAAGGAGTGCAATCAAATTAGTAAAAACGACTGTCTCAGCTACAAACGAGTAAAATTAAGCTTATCGCCATGATTTTATAATTATTGGACACCAATTAACAAAATATTTTTAGAAAGCTACGCAATAAATAAACGGGATGTACAACGTTTCATGACGTGCAACAGGCGGTCTTATCGCTAAAGCAGCGAACTCTCCCAGGGAATCTTTGGGCAGAGGTCCAATTGTAAAATATGTCGGAACGGGCACAGTAAATAAATTTATAGTTACATGTAAATATAATACAAAACTTATCGAAACAAACCATCTCTCAGCCCCACCCTCAGCGTAACCTTTTAAATGAAAATTTTCAGTAACCGATAGCTGGGTATATTGTAGACGGACTGAACCAATATTTTAACTGTGTTAGGCTTTTGTGCCGTAATGACATTTAACTGCTTGACTTAAAATATCTATTTTTAGTTAAAACTCTGTAAAGTTCATTAAAACGTCAATCAATCCATAGCCTTTATGTAACAACGGCTGAAAACCTATTGAAATATTTGTTGCGCCCTGACATATAGTCTTTGTTGCGTATTATGTAATTGTCGGCATCGTTAAAAATGAAATTCAATTCCAGTCTGTTTACATATTATTTATTGAGTGCTAAATGCACTTCTACTAGTGATGTTATGCCCTTTAATTATTTGAAGCAAAAAATAAATGTAAAATTTATATTCAAAGTTTTTATTAAAAAAATGATAAATTTTTGAAGCAAAATTAGTTTTGAATTTTAGGAATGCGAGTTAAATAAGCGATGTGTGAGACATTAAATGTAACTTAATGGCTTAGTGATAAGCAATTGTATTTTAAATAAATACGATTATAATATTATTTTCTCGGTGGTAGAACTTTGTGCAAGCTCGTCTGCGTAGGTACCACCCATTCATCAGATATTCTACCTACTTTGTATTGGTTTGAAGGATGAGTGAGCCAGTGTAATTACAGGCACAAGGGACATTTCATCTTAGTTCCTAAGGTTGGTGGCGCATTTGGTTAACATTTCTTACAATGCCATTGTTTATGGGCGTTGGTGACCACATACCATCAGGTGGCCCAGAGGCTTGTCCGCCTACCTATACAAAAAAAATTATATATAATTACTAAACCTTAAAATGTATAATATTTAAAAATGTTTCGTCACAAATATCAAGTTTATAGTGAAATATTGAACGTTCTCTCAATAAAACTCGTAAAATGCTGCAAAAGTACGATTCGCTTTGAAGAATGTTCTCGTAAGTCCATGCCTTTGGAAAGGTAGTCGAAGGAATCTTGAAAGATATTCGGAGTATTATGATTTTGTCCTGCAAGATTCTTTGTTATAACATATAATGTAATGTGTTCAGAATATGAGATGAATAAGGATTAAAGTTATTTCTCTTTTTTTTTTCAAATCACAAATTTATGTGAGGTTTTTTTTTATTGTAAACTTTTAATGGTTATGTTTGGTAACGTGTGATCGTTTTTGAAGTCTTTACTTTGATATATTTTTAGAAGCATAAGTATTTTTGACTACTTGTAAGTTCGTGAACGTGTCTTATATCTTGAATGTTTTGAAACCATATGGTTCATTAAAATTGAATACTAATATGTATTGTTCCAAAAGCGTTACTAATTGATGACCGCTCCGAGGTCTCTCTGTAAATGACGCGGGGCGTTAGGACGTTGTCCCCGCCACTGTCTCTTTACATCAAATGTACTCGATATCTCTCCTAAATGAGATGGAGGATGAGACGGAGGAAGCTATTTACAGTGTAGTGTATCTATAATTGATCAATTTGCATAAACTACTACACAAAATCTAGCAGATAATACAGTGTACCCTGGTGTTATTTTTGCAGCTCAATCAGAATCAATAATTTAATTAACGGAAATCTGAAAGGCAATTTATCTTTGTTATTAATGAATGACAGAAATGTCCATTTTATAGATGATTTTTGGACCATATTCCACCACGCTGCTCTAGGCTATACTCGTAGCAGTATTTCATTTGATACTTGCCGGTTTTTCCACGATGTTTGAAACTAAAATTAATATTTGAAATTATACTTGAAATCTCCTTGGTGCTATTTAGTTTTGAAATCGTGGTCTATTGTTAAGATCAATGTATTAAATATACTTGCCCATATTGATTCGACTATTTTGTTTGAAATATGAATAAGTCATTAATATGATCAATTGGAAACTTAATTCAATATCACCAACGCTGGAAGGGGTCAAAATTACATTAAATATGAAAGTAAAAGACTGAAAATCTCCACAAGAAAAGAGAAGGTTTACTTTAAAGAGAAGGTTTACTGTTTGTTTCCACGCTGTTTCTCTGTGAACTGGTTGAAACACATGTGGGAGATTTCTATCCGACACATGCAGGTATTTTCGTGATGTTTTCTCTCACCTAGTGAGCATGAGAAGAATAAAATTGAGTCAGTGGTGCTTGTCCTCCAATTTTCGGCATTGAAGTTGGACGATCTTGGCTTAGAACTATACTAACTGTTAGAGATGGTTACATCAATTTCGATTTGAAGATCTGATCAAAGCACTGTTGGATTATAATCAAAATACAAAATAAATAAGGTCATTCAATTCACTTTTTTTGTTTCTTAACTATATCGAAAATGGATTGCCTGTTTTTAAAACAGTGATATTCGTATTAACGACAATTTTGTTATGGCTCCTTCTCACTTATTGTTAATAAAAGCTTTTCTGGAATATGAAACAGTAAAAGTAATTTACATATACGTAGATCTTATAAACGTACATACGGCATTGTAATTTTTATCTCGTTTCCAAAGTCACAGTTCAATATTGGCACGTTAAAATTTTCTTGTATCTTCTCATTTTATTTCATGCAATTCAAAGCATTTTTTTCTTGTATCGTACATAACAAGTACTAAGGCAAAACATAATCGTGTTGATAATCGCCACTAAAATAGTTTTATTTTTTATTTTAATGATACTCACTGAAGGGTTACACGGAATACTAATACCAAAAACTACATAATTTTATTATAAATGTATGACATTTATTACAGAGCTTGAAAGTTAGTTTAAAGCACTTATCACAGGAGTTGAAAGCTTAAAATAAAAATTTTGTGTTAGATTTTGCAGTTGTTAGATATTAACTTTACCCCCGATTTGAAAAATCGGAGCAGTAATTATAAACGCCAAACTATCTGTAAAGTTTACTTAATTATATTTAGATAATGTTATGCATTTTATGATGTATTTATTATTCCGATACAACTTCGACCGAACCGCATATGGATCGTTGTATTATAGTAGATTTATAAGCAGACGGTTGAACGGCATTTCTTTTTTATTTAATTCGATTGTGATAAAAATTACAGTTTGTTAGTAAAATTACTAATAATAACACTTTTTTTTTCTAATCGATGCGGTGCAAGTATTCAATGCAAGCTGTAAGTAACAACTAATGGGGCGCCTCTTCGTGGATTGAACTATATATTATTTATTATTTATTAGCAATCTCGCAGAACGGAGAAGCTGCTCAAGACATTCACTTAGGAAACTTTGACGCGAATCCTAACAACTACTGTTCAAAGTTTTAACTTTATATGACCATAGTTGCAACGTAAAGAAGGTGACCATACATATTAGATACATATTAAATACAATATTATTTTTTATTTTTAAGAAAAGAAACAATTACGTAAAAGACCTACTAAGTTTCCGCAAACCAACATTACAATTCAAACATGGATAAGGATATTCGTATAATACACCAAACATTTCAATCAAATCAATAACGATAGAGAGGTAAATCGGTGCTCAACTTAGCCCCTGCTTAACAACATTTAACTATAAGCAACGGCAAATAACTATGCGCCACCAACCTAGGGAATATTTTTATATTCGTTCTTAAAAATATAATAAACTAATAAAATTTAGACTTCATGTTTCAAATATTGTAATTTATCTATACGTAGTATTTAGTTAATGCCATTTTAATCACATTAAATTATATCATGAAACACGGTAATATTCCGTGTAAATAATGTGACAGAAATATTGCAACCCTGTCTGTTATGTACTGTTCCATATTCAGGTTCATCAAAAACGAAGCGTGAACTATATACATACATAAATTAGCCTGGGACTTACGATTTTTCCAAAACGGCGCATAAACTTGACATTGCCACCGGACTTCAATATTTGCGAATATTAGTTTTAAAAACTCACATAACAAGTTATAGTTGCTGAGATTTTGTGTAACTGAGACAAAAACTGAGAAATTAATTTACACTCTTTATTATTTATACAGATAATTGGAATTGATATTATTCGCTGAAGTAAATCAAGCGTTTATATAAACATATTGGCATCTACATAAATTGTCACCCAAGGTAGACGTCCAGGTGTCGCCCAGCCTGCCTCCCCGTTTCCTACATCCAGGGTTGAAGTAAGCGTGCGTGTATGTGGGGTTGGGTGCGCGCCCGCTGCCCGGTCGCTCGCTCGCTCGCTCGCTTCACCTGATTACCGCAAGTTAGGTAGTATAATTATATTTATTAAAAACTCTTTGACAATCTTCTGTTTCTCTTCACGTGGCATGAACATAAACAACAAAAAATAACTTGCGTAATCATTGGAAAGTAATACAATAGGATCGTATCAAAACTTCTTAAATGTTAGGTTTCATTTCATTTCACAAAAATTGAGCAATAATTGTTTTAAAAAAAGGCTTTGACGTCTGTCGTTAAATAAATTTCGCAAAACTTTTTTATATAAGAAAAGAAGTCATACTAATATCAATTGTAAAAAACTTAGTTATAATTAAAATAAATAAACAAAATTTTATTAAAAAGACGTCTTTGTGTTTCAATATAATATTTCATCAATAAATGGTATGGATGGCCCGGTAGCGTCATCCGATTACAGCTTTTATTATTAAACAAAAGTACGAGTGCATCAATAAAATTGAAACAGGGCGGTGTGGTGTATAAGTGTGACAATTTTTAAAACAATTTATATGTCAAAATTTTATGACGCCAAAGATCAATCTTGCATAACTTCATTAATTTCATCCATTATTCAAACGCTAAATAGTAATAATTTATGATTTTGTATTCCGGTTTTATTGAGCAATTGTAATGACATGTGCAAAGTAAATTACAGTTATTGTTTAATTTACAACAAGACAGTATCACGATAACCATGATAGTAGTATAGTCAGGATCGGATGTGATAGTCATTTACGTTTATTTATTCGTTTGACATAATATGAAAACGAGTACAAGTTACAACCATATTTATTTTTAAAGGGACAAACTCTGGTCGAGCTGTTAATTAAAGACCTTAATGTTGAAAGTCTTTTGAAATCCTTAAGGTATCGTCTCATAATTACTGAAGTCGCCAATATCCTGAAGTGGTTTCATTGAATGCAATTGCAGTCGGAAATAAAGAGGATAAACAATATCGTAATTATCGTAATCTGTTGATGATAATATATATTGGAAAATTGTGTACCACTTTTACATGTGTAGATCTTTGTGTCACGTTTTATAGTGCAACTTGCAAGCGACTGATAGGATGGATGGTAATATTCTAACCCAATCACTTCACTTTGCCTTTAGACGGTCGCGTCAACCAGGAGGTAATCACTTTATGTAAAGTCTGCCCGTTCTGTGTTAGATTAATGAACTGGTCAAAAACATTTCCCGGTAAATAATAATAATAATATGTCTTTAATAACAAAAGATTATTTAATATTATAACTTATAACATTTTTAACGCGCCTCTAATACCTTCGCTTGTATATGTAGGCTGATAGTAGCTGTAGTATGCGCTTCTGATGCGAGCTTGTTTTTTGTATTTTTTAAGCCATAATTTTTTAACACCATTATTTCACTATAAACATGGTACTATAATGTAGATAACATATTTTGCTGCTTTTTAATTAAAAAAGAAAGTCAGTTCGATGAATAAGAATGAGTAATATAAACGTAACTAGAGTTGTATTTGTTTCACATGTTAACAATACAAATCAATTAATTACCGACTGTAATAGTATACTTCAAATTAACCATTAGATTAAATAACACTCATTACGCCGAGACAGAGACGATATACATAGCTATCATAGTTTATGAATATTTATAGATATAGCTTTAGACGTGTGCAGATAAAATATTTTGAGAGCTTGTCTCAATATATACAACAAATTTACTAGCAATTTTAACAACCAATATCAACGTTTTTTACCTCAAATTCCGAATTAAAGTAAAAATAACTATTACTCCGTAGTAACCACGTGGAAAATAACATCTTTAGTCTCATGGTTGGCGGCATGAAACATGAAACGTCTTATACAAATGTTGTTAATAAGCGTAGGTCACCTCTTGCCAATGCCATTTTTTGCTATTTTCACGCAAGCCACGCTCTGAGAGAAAAACATCAGTTCGTGTTCCATTGTATAATAAATTGAAACATTTATAAACGCCTGTTTATTTGTATAATTAAGTTCGCAATACGTGGGTCCCTATTAGAAAATGATACGTTTGTGTAAACGTCCAATCGCTAATGATTTGTTTGCTGAAAACGTATTCGATACCCCCGCTTTGTATTTCTAGAACATTGTAATTGCAACGTTGAGTTAATGTATTTAATCCAGTATTCATTATCTCCGTTAGTTCATTTACTCACAATATACTAAGGGTACAACCATTTTGATTTTCTGTGTTCTCAGTAATCATATGTTGTTTAAATCTTTTTATATATATTGTTTTTCATAATTAATCTCCCGACTAATAATAATTTGTCCATTGCAAGCTGATCACTGAATCTGCATTTGTTCTTTACGCATGCGCCAACTAAAATTACTGACGTCACTCATCCTATATATAGGGGGATGCTACCCTGTAGGGTACAGTCTGCCGGCGTCGATTCTCTTAATCAGACGCTGACTTATCGCGACAACTTGTTCCTTTATAAATATGTTTCATGTGCTGAACATAGCAGCATTCGTAGAGGTTTGTAAATTTGTTTAATAAGTATATTACATTTTTGTTTCTTCGTTTTATTTATTAAGAAAATTTTGTTAATTTTATCATTTTTATTTTACTGCCTTTTTGTTTTTTAACTTATGTTAATTATTCATGTTTTCAAATTGTTAAGTTAAGGTTTTATTGATAACTTTTGACGATATTAGAAATTACTAAAAAAATATTAATTCCATTTTTCTTCAGAGTTAGCTAAAAATATATATATATATAACTTTCACTAATTATTTACATACGTCTCTTTCAATTGTCATTCGAATTACATAGTTATTAGTAAGATTTTAAATCTTTATTAATAAAACGAAATAAAATTTTATTTTGTATATTAATATAAATCAGTATCAGAAAGTTATTTCCTATCTACCGGATTTAACGTGAAATTAAAATACCTTCAAAGAGCATAAAACCTTACTATGTTGAATTCCACGTACAAATTGAATGTGGGATGAAAATCATCTTTTTGTATTGAGCTTAATTGATAAAAAAGGAAAGCCGAAATTTATTTGTTATAAATTTAACTGAAATGCGGAAGTTCTGCATTTTACAGGAACGAAAAACGAGTCTCACTTCGAATAACTTTGTCTGACGCCCTTTCGTTTGGAAAGTTTTAAAATAGTTAGTTATATATTGTATTATCCATATCACCTTTCCTTAAAATAAAAAAATACAATTAACAATTGTAATAAAAATTATATTTCAAAAGACGTTACATAGTATATTTCACGAAATAATAGTTTTATAAAGACATAAATTCAAATATACGAATAAATTTGTTTATACAATTATTTGGCAGAGAAAAAACGAAAATACGTCATGAGTGTTCAAAAGTAGGTTTTCATGTTTATTGCAGTTTAAAAAATATGTCAAAACGATTATGATTGCACGGATTTAAACAGATTTTAAATACTCGATGTAATCGGGTAACTACCCACGTGTACCAGTATGTACACACGGCGACATTCGCCAAGTGTGTTACGTCTGTCTACATTCTAACATGCTTAACTGCAATAAGTTCAATCTATATTATAATTGCGAAGATAACTCTGTTTCTTACCTTATCGTGACTAATCACGACGACGCGGACGTAAGGAAATTTAACATTGAGGTAGTCTTGGACGTCGACATAGAAATATAAATTATGGTTTTATAAAAAAAATATAGACGGCCACTTGTAATAAAATATAGTTATAAAATCAAAAAATCAATATAAAAGTAATACCAAAAAACGAAACCAGCTTTAAAGTTAAATTTGAGTATACGTAACTGTCGGTCGATTTTCCGCTTCAGGGAAAGCGTTACTGTCTTTTTCCCTTTGTCGAACGTTGTTTGTTCACAGCTTTTTGTTAATTAGTTTAAAAGTAAAAATAACAAAGCGATATCTATGTTACGACTTTCATGTTCACACGAATGTCCTTTGTGTGTCGTGAAAATTCTGTAATGGCCGACATGGTATCGGCAGGTAGAAATATTTAATAAATATTTTCATAGGAAACTGTGTTACTATAAATATGGTGAAATCAAAATATTTACTATACATATTATTTGTCTGGACAACGTTTATGCTGTAATACCAAAAACATGAAATTGATGGAAACTTTGTTTTTAATTTTGTTTAGGTTCAATAAGAAAACATACGAATTGCACAATAAAAAAAAACATAAGTAGTAAGTTCCTCACTTGGGAGCAGCAACGGTGACCTTTGATAAACATATCCATTAAATCTATCTTTATGTTATAAAAGAGTTTTGTTATATTTTTCTTTTACGTAAACTATGTATTCTACTAATATATATTCTAATTCATATAAATCTCTTTAAGTAACAAATAACTGTATATTATAAATTCATATATTGAAGTTGCCTGTTGCATCGATATATTATTTAGTGCTTAGCGGCAACTTAATCTTCATAAGTAAAGTTTACATTAAACGAACATCTCATTTCTTCATAAGAATGTACGTCCAAAGCAACGAGTATCAGGTATAATTGGTAATTGGATACGAAGTGTTTCTTTATCCGTGTAAGAGGTTCGGTCTAACAATAAAATTGAAAGCTGCCTTATTCTGAGGCGCCGTCTCAGTTATATATTTTCAAATAGGTATTGATGTATTTCACATCTGACATTTTTCTTTATAAGTTCAATAGATGTCGTATATGCAGTTAATGCGTTTGTATTTTTTTTAAATAAACTTTATTTTATCATATAAGCATGTCTTTTGAATAGATAAGGTACATATTTATATTTGATTAGTCATTATCAATTTTAATAAACATTTACCCTAAATAGGTAGTACTAAATTTTACTAACTATAGCACAAAAAATCTTGAATCTTTACACAATGATTAATTCCTAAATAATAATTCCTTTCCTCAAATGCTAAAAACATTTTAAAAAAATATTTGAATTCCTGAACAAGCTTCACCGTTCCGTACCGTTCAAAGAAATCTGAACTTAAAGATATTCTATTTTTAAGTTGTATTTATCAAAAAATAAAATATGTAAAAAAATGTTTTCAGATAACGATTTTATTTAAAAAGAAAGATAATAATAATGTAAATAATGCACTAAAAGCTAAAATATTATTAGGTAGACCCTAGGTACCAGTCGTCAAACCATAATTTTGTAGTTCTTTGTTTTGATAAGATGCCTAAATTCATTCAGATTTAGGGTATAGACTGTCAAAATTCTATGATTCGCCAAGCACTTCGTTCACTTTGTGTTTTTGAAATGAATATGCAACCTGCCATTTTGTACCGGCGCGGCGGTTAACTTAGATTATAATTTTTCATGGCGTACTATATTCTACTAGTCAAGCCCTTTCATTTGATATACATAATGAGGGGGTCGTGATAAAATAATATGTAATCCACCATTTTGTTGCGGCGGACATCTTGTATTTACTATGATACTGAATATATTGAATTTTATTGTCATCAGATCTAAAGACGTGCACAAAATTTCAAATCAATCGGTCAACAGGAAGGGGTTAAAATTCATTCAATTTACTAAATTTGACCAAAAGTTCAACAACAAACAGGTAACTTTAATTAAAACTGTTTAAAAAGTTCCTTCTTAAGACAAAATAGTTAGAGTTGTTAGGAAGTCGATTAATGTCAAAGGCTTCGTCAGCAAGCTATTATTAGAAAAAAACAGAACTTGGGAAATGGTCCGCGGACTTCGCGACAGGAAGCGAAGGCAGGCCTTATTAAAAAATGTTTATATTAAATTTAATATTATATTTTGTAAAAAAAACATAGCACCTTAATAGACTGGATAATCCATTATCTTTATTTTCTATTCTTATGAAAGATAAAGAAGTAAAAAAGTTTCCAAACTCCCAAACCTTTTAGTAAAAACTTTTTACCAAAAAAATAAACCAACGAAAGAAGGAATTGCAAAGCAACAATAAACAAAATCTTAATAACTAATATCCTAAACGAATATAAGTAGCTACTTTGGAGTCGGCGCCGAACTAATAATAAACAGAGATAGCAAAGCATAATTACTTTTTTAGCTTTTCGCTGGTTAAATTTTTTGTTAAATAGTTTTTATTTCTTGTGGCTAACGTAGCCATAGGTAAAAATGTATATACGCATGAATGTTAACATTTAAATTACTTATTCTACGTCATCTGAATAACCAATGAGCTCGATAACAACTGCTGGTACTTAACGTTGATGTCTTGCCTATCAACGATACCATACCAAAGTTGTATCATTGTATCTGCTCAACTAAGCAACCGTATCCACGATCGGTTGCACAACAATTCTTGTAAGATCTAACATTGCATTGGAAACGTAATATCTTCTTCGTTTAACTTCTTATTGAGGTTTTATCACCACAGTCATGATGATGTTCAGAGGAACATTAGTCGCTCATTGCAGACGTCAATTCTGTATTCGACGTGTACACGAGCTTGTATGATATTTGTAAAATTGTAACAATATCTGTCGACTGACCGAGTCAGTAAAATCGTATTTAGCAATTTGTGAAAAATATTATATGTAAAATATTTGTTTCAGGTCTAAAATGCCGTTAAGAATGATCCGGAACTTCAGGAGATGCGGTCCGCCGCGTCGTCGGAACAACATCTTCCTCATAGTTATGATCTCCGTTTTATCAACGATCTTCATATTGTATAGCCTCAACGGGTGTAAGTATATAAGAATTCGTTTTCAACTGAACATCTATTGATTAGAAGAAAAGCTTAGCTTTTTACTACTTGTGCTTCTAGAATATTATTTTTCAAACACGTCGACGTCTGAACAAGATCTTCTATGAATGACATTATCTTTAATCCTGGCTTTCAAATTATTTCGCCTTATTTCTATAGCTGTAGAAACTTGATTATGATTTAAAGCTTAGTGTAGTACTGCGCCTTTATACAAGTAGAATAATTGTTGTGTTTTATCCAGGATATGAAAACGGTATACGAGTGTGTAATAAAATAGTAATTAGTAATATAAAACTTTTACTTAACTGATTTATAGTGTTATGATATATACATATAAAGAGACCATACATACTTAGGAAGTTTGTACTAAGCAATTTTATTTATTGCTTTACGTAAAATATTTAATATTAATAATTGAAATTCTAGCCGGAAAAAGTACTTAAAATGTTAAATGTAATAATCATCGATACAATGAACATGCTATTGTAATAAAACAACTTAATAAAAGGCATGTATAACATTTGTAGTCAAACTTACAAGTACGAAATTATATGTTTGATCATTTACCGCACGTAGCCATGAAACTATGAATAACCTAAAGCCCTATATCAAAAAAAAAAAACAAATTAATCACTATTGAAACAAACGGAAGTTTATTTCAAAAAGATAATTTAAGCCTTCTATTTGTGGAATATTAAAACGAACATGCACGTATATCAACTTGAAATTGATTATAGATTGTGAATACCTATAGTCATTATTTGCTTTCAATTTAACGGTACTGAAGGTACTGTAAACGGTACTGGTATGAAGTCACCGTTGCGTTTTCCTTTTCATTGCGAACAGACCAGGCAATATTAATATAATAAAAACAAATAAAAAATTCACATTTTAATTATAGTAAGGTCGGCTTAACTTATATATTAACAATACGAACATGTGTTCCTACTTCCTATTTGAAAGTGTATAGGTCCGATGATTGGAAGACTAGATCTACCATTCAATCAATTTTTATTGTCAACTTATCGTTTAGAGTTTTCGTTTCGTATTCCTTAGACTTATAACGATAACTTTGTACTGTATAATTTGTTTCATTTACAGTGTGAGTAGACTATATCTAGCATATGCTAGATATAAGGATTTCATATAAAGTGTGCTGCGTAAATGTTTGTAGTAAAATAGAACCTTATATAACATTAGAATATATAGTTTGGAAGACCTAGTTACATATCATAAGTATGTTCATTGTCATAAAGATGATTTTCGTGTATCAAACAAAATTGTATATCAAACCATTTCCATGCAGTGTCCAGATTACACCTTCCCGGTGACAAGCCTGTAGTTGAATATCGTCAGGTTACCCCTAAGACGGCGAAGACTTGGCCGCCCCAACGACCTACAGCGATCCAAGGTCCTGTTCACACGTGTGTGCAACTCCACGCTAATTACTGCACGTCACCTTATATGCACAGCACATCTTGTTAGCCGTTAGTGATGACCGGCAAGCACATAGAGTATAGTAACACGTAATTGTTGAATTTCGGAGATGCTGATTGGTAGTAGAACATTTGATGGGTGGTGCCTATGCAGAAAGTTCGTTACGTCCTACTGTCGTTAAAAATCTATTTATAGGGTTTTCCATTAAGGGCGCTTGCTCGTGCAGAACTTCCATCGTAGCGTGTGCTGTGTGGCACGTAGCGCCGTCCTGTTGAAACCACATGTTGTCCAGATCCATATTCTCGATTTCAGGCCAAAAGAAGTTGGTTATCATCGACCGGTATCGCTCACCATTGACGGTGACGGCCACACCATTATCGTTTTCGAAAAAATATGGACCAATCACGCCTCCGGCCCAAAATCCGCACCAAACAGTCACTTTCTGCGGGTGCATTGCCACTTGGTGAACCTCTTGTGGATTGGTCTCGTCCCAAATACGGCAATTTTGCTTGTTGACATAGCCATTCATCCAAAAATGCGCCTCGTCGCTGAAGATGATTTTTTTGCCAAAATCGGCGTCAACTTCCAACTGCTCTAATGCCCAGTCAGCGAACACACGGCGCTGTCTATGGTCATTAACCTTGAGCTCTTGGGTCAGCTGGATCTTGTACGGGTGCAGGCTCAAGTCACAACGCAAAATTCGCCAAGTTGTCGTCTGCGAAAGGCCGAGTTCCTGTGCGCGACGCGGAATTGACTGCCGCGGGTTTTCGAGGACACTGTCGCGCACAGCGGCGATATTCTCGGCAGATCTCGCGTTACGTTGACGCACGGAAACCGGCTGATTGTTAACTGACCCGGTTGACTCGAATTTGTCCACCAATCGACGGATAGTCGACTCGGCAGGACGATCATCGCGACCGTAAAACGGGCGAAGTGCGCGGAACGTTGCTCGAACTGAAGACCCATTTTCATAAAACAATTTTATGATTTGCACGTGCTGCTCGACACTGTAACCTGCCATGGTGGTTTGGGAGGACGGAATGAATATAATACACTGCATTTGACAGCTGTCACTCAAACAACATGGCCGCAATCAGCTGTCAAAGTTCAAGGGTCCCTATTGGAAAACCCTATATATATAGAAAAAATAGAACAATCACTTTTAAACTAATTGATTAGGTATTATTAACAATTACACATTAAATTGTAAGTATGTGTACTATTGTGTAATATCGATTTGTCTAGTTGTGTTATAAGAAATATTTTTAGTCTGTGAACCGAAAAGACTTCATTCGTAACTAATCGTACTTATACGTATTTATGGTCTTTCTATTTGTATATGTCACTGCGTATTTAATTAATGCCATTGAATTCGCTTACGAAATTTGTCAATATACCTATATATTATATTGTGTTAATATATAACAAGTAGAGTAAGCCTAGTGAGTAAATATTTCATATTTTGCACATTGTTGCAAATATTTCACGCATGATACGCCGGGACTTTACGCCTTTACGCCTAACGGGTGCTATGTCATCGATTCCTCGATTAGTATACATTGTATACTTTGATATAATCACGTATCTTGTTTGAACGGCCGATTTTTTCGTATTTGTGCTGGCTGAATCTGCAATTAAAGTAAGTAAATGTTTAATCTTATAATCAAAACTTTAGAATATTATAATTTGTTAAAATTGTACTGTATATTGTACATGATTTCAGACGATTTGAATTTATTTTGTATATAAATATATACGTAATATACTATGACGGACTCATAAACTGTATCAAAGTTCAGGATTACTTTCGAATTAATATTTTTGATAAGTACGCAAACTTTTTAGATGAAACTAAATGCAAATGCCAAGACTGTCCATTATATATACATAAAAAAAATAAAAATAGAACTGCAGTATAAGTTAAAATTATAGCCGGGAAAATAAAATTTATGCATAGTCTCAAATTCGTGTGTTATTAAAGTAAAGTTTGAAATTAATTCTTTTTGTTTTTTTTTTTGACATTTGCGACTTGTATTATTGTTACCAATAGTATTGACTATTAGTCTTTTAAACTCAACAAAAGTTTCGTAACCATTAATATGGATACTTCGTCCGAACAAGCTGCGCAAATTGTGGCATTGGTGCGGAAAGGCTTGGATCAACGAACAATTGCTAGAAATTTAAATTTAAACCAGTCTACGGGTTCTAGAGTATACCGAAGATTTGTAGAGATAGGTTCTTACAAAACCTGGTACCGGCAAAACTCGAGCAACCACCCCTCGTGACGACCGATTTATTGTTTCAACTTCCCTACGAAATCGTTTCCTCACCTCAGAAAACATCAAAACAGAGCTGAATGAAGTGCGTGGAGTAAACGTGAGTGCACTACGTCTGGTACATTTTAGACCAGCAAATGGCCCAAAGCTGTCTGCAGCTCATAGCGTTTAAGATTGGAGCGTGAACATTTTAATTGGATTGAAGAGCAATGGGCCTCCATATTGTTCACCGATGAGTCTAGGACATGTTTAAATGGTACAGACGGTCGCAAAAGAGTTTATCGTCGACGTGGGGAGAGATATACTCAAAGTTGCATTGAGGAGCATGTTCCTTTTGGAGGCGGTGTATGGTGTGGGGTGGCATTTCGATGATCAGGCGAACGGTACTTGTGTTCATCGACATGCTTCGTCAAAACGGTAGAAGAGGTGGTTTGACGGCAGAACGCTATATAACAGAGGTTTTAGAAGATAACATGGTACCTTACATGGGATTGATAGGCGAAAATTTTACTGTAATGCAAGATAATGCCCGACCCCACGCCGCTGCACAAGTTCGACAATATTGCGAAGAGGTTGGGATAAGTATCATGAATTGGCCAGCACGCAGCCCGGATCTTAATCCCATTGAGCATGTTTGGGACAGTTTAAAAAAGCTGTATATGCGAGAAATCCTGTGCCCACAACAGTGGCAGCACTAAGAACATCGATTTCACACGAATGGAACAATATTCCGCAAGACCGTTTAATAACCCTAATCAGATCTATTCGGAATCGATTAAAATCTGTAAGGGCACGTGGAGGTGGTGGTGGTACTACATCTTATTAAAAGGAAACAAAAACGTGTGTGTCTCGGGACGCTCGACAGAAGTGATAATATTTATTATTAATTATAATATATTAAATATAATTTAAATTAGTAATTTAGAGTTGCTAAATTATTATAAGTACTATCGGAATACGCTAGATGGCGTTAGGTTGGTAACTCTCAGGTAAAGCGGACTGCTTTACCTGAGAGTTACCAACCTCAAGCGTCGGTAATAAAGTAGTATAAATAAATAATAAAGCGAGAGAAGAGGACCCTACCTACTGCTGCGCTATGCGTAAGATAAAGGGAAGCCAGACAGAGTGGCGCCGTAACTCGTTACGTTACGAAGCGGTTTACCCTAACATAAGAAGTTATCTCTTCAAAAAAAACCTGCGCTTCAACTTGTTTTTTTATTGTAAAAACCAATTTTTCAATAAAGCAACCAAAACCATTGAGTAATAATATATAGAGCAGACACCGCGCCAGATGTTTGCGCCATGAGTTGATGCTGGTCAGCATTAACTCATTTAGTCACTCACCGACGCTCATCGCGATCGGACGTACCGAAACTGTGACAAAGATGATTCAGAAATGCCGTCAGTGTTAAAAACATGTAAAAATCAATGAACTGCGAAGAAAGGAGATTGTGGCGTGACTTATCATCGGTAAGTAAACAAAACTTCAACTAAAACAAATTTTTGTACATTATTTTCTACGCGACATTTTATATGAAAATCATAGATTATGAAAAGTGAACCGTACAAATAGGACACATAGGTACTAGACGTTAGTGTACTATTTATTACTTGGTATAACTGGTGAAGGATATTTAACGTAAGTTTGGAATTGATGCACAAACGGAAAATGACCTAATGAATAAAGCTAAACTTGTAGAGCTGCATAGATCATTTATAAAACAAGGTTAAAAAAGAAGTCCGCTGTGGATGTTTGAATACTTGGTTAAATAAACATTTCAAAGGCGTCTTGAACATTGATGCAGCTTATGAGTCCGTCAGTGTAGAATAATAAAGATTTAATAGTTTGTAATTTTGTTATTATGTTTATAAATTGTTCATGTTTAAAAATAATTCTGAGTAATTGAGATTAAACCTTCGCTTTACCATCGTAAAAGAAAATACAATATTTGTGAGCACATTTTCTCGTAAGTCTAATCTCAGATCAGTACATTAATCTCATTTTATAAGAAACGTTAATAGATAAAGCATATTACATAAAATACATAGACGATATTCTTTGATTTTCATACAGAACATTATTGTAAATATATAACAATAATTGACTATATATTTGAAATAAAAAAGGGTAACTGCTGTTCTTGCCGGTTCTTATCGGAAGTATAATGCATGTTTCGAACACGAAGCACCTTTGCATTCAATTTTATGTTGTAACATGACGATACAAAATTATTTACAACATCCCAACATCCAATATATTTTTTATATTATACGATATAATATTTTAATTTTCGTACCGAAATGAACGAAATATATTAAAAAGCACCGATGTGTACGAACAAAGTTGTTTTGTCGTCTTTAGTTGCATTCTGAATTGCAATACAAATACTGCTAACATCGAAACTAAAGCCTGTAATTTCGAATTTCTCAATAGGAAAACCTGTTTACTAGGTGACCTGGATCAACTCAGGACCTCTGAGTATTCCTGCCTAAAAACCTACCATTTACCAACGAGCCAGTAATAAAATGAGAGCAATTTTATTACACGCCTTATGTTGGCTTCATGTGTGTAACAACCAGTATGTTAACCAATCTAGAATATCGATTTTAATTTATTTCTAATCATCGTATCGATTTCAAACATTGTAATTAAATGTAATTCAGGTGATCAAAAATAGTATAATATCATAGATCTATTGATGGCAGCTAGGAGTGGAAATCTTTAATGGCTCATAGTAAAATTAGGCTTATTTGATTTATATCGATTCGTCTTTAACATTTTGCTAAAACCAATAAAGACATTACGATAGAATTTTTAAATTTAAATTTTTAAAACATGTTTGGTGTTAATTAGATTCAATTGCTTATACTTTATGCAATATTTTCGGTATACATATAACTGAAACAAATTGACTAACTGAAATGAAATTATTTTTATTATTGTTTAGATATGCAAGGCATGAAAAACATATCAGATACTAAACACAATCTTTCACAAAAACAGACATCCAACTTTCAATAAAAAGAAATCACACGCTGTAAAACTCTTTCGGTAAAGATTTGCGGAATGATCACGTTTTTCTAAAAAGGCAGTTATGTAGATTTGCACATTAGGTTACATTATGTTTTATCAAAGATATACGTTACTATATACATATACCAAAATACGTAGACTTTATTAAAATCAAGTATATTTTAAGCCTATGCTCAGATTTCAATTAATTCTTCTGTTGCATGAGCAAATAATCCTGCAATGCTTTATGGGGATTATAATAGTATGACTCGTAACAAAGTTTTGAAATAAAGCCAGGATAATGGATCGTCTGATAGAATTAATGTCAGATTTTCAATACAGTTAAGAGATAACTTTCATGTACCTTAAGTGATCAATTACTATTTCAGGTCATATGGCAATCCCTTCTTTAGGTAAGAGACAATTATTGTCAGAAAGATTGTCAATCAGCATTGCTTTTTGATAAAGTTTTGTATAAGTACTTCTATCACTTAATCCTAGCTATTAATTACTTGGTTATACCATGGAAGAGCCACATCTTCATTAATCAATGACAGCCATAAATACGTAAATCTTAACCGAATATGCCAGATTCTAACTCAGGCACGCACCGCAGAGTTATCATGTGGATAATTCTTGTTTCTAATTAATCTTGTGCTTGTTGTTGTTGAAATTATCGTAAGGTAACCTGGATATCCCGGATGAAATTATGCCACAAATATGTTGACTAACACGCATTGGTCCAGCGTTAGGAATTAAGGACCAAACCTTTTCGTTAAGAGGAGAAGAGGCCTTAGTACAGCCACTTCACTGCATGCTTATAGGCTACTTTAAATCTATTTTTTTGCTTCCTTATATATGTCACCGAAAAATTATAAATACCGTTAGGTTATAATCTATCTCGCGAGATTGTGAACTGTCGAAATATTGTGAACCGTAACATACCGCTTACAATTTAGTGCATTATTTTTCGGTAGATTATAATTTATCGAAGTGAAACCGTCAAGTTGTGAAACGGAATGCACCTCGCGCGCTGATTGGTTGAACGCCATATGCCCCGCGCTACCATATTTGTTTGTTGTCGAATGTAAATATACAGTGTTTTGGTAATTGTAAATTGATTTCGTATTGAAAATAACTCACAGCTTTAGTTAAATGAAAATGTTGTGGAAGTAAAATGAATCTGTGATTAATCAAAGAAGTGCAGTTTCAATGACTGTAAGGCCGACCAATCAGGGACAGCCTTCGGACAGTTGACAATTTGACAATTGTAAGATTGTGATTTAACAGTTTCACTTCAATAGATTACAATCTACCGAATAATAATACGTAAAATTGTAAGCAGTATGTAACGGTTCACAATCTTTCGACAATTCACAATCTCGCGAGATAGATTATAACCTAACGGTATTTACAATTTTACGGTGTCATATACAGCGTGTAACAAAATTCGTGTCCGACCCGTGAAGTGGTTATTAGGTATCGTGTATCGGTTCTATTTATGTAATAATTTTTAAAATACTAAACATAAAATTTATCACGGTTTTTTTTTTAAATTAAATGACGAAAATTACTTGGCAACACGGTGCGGGCAATAGCGCTCGATAGCTCTTACCTATCGGGTAGCTAAGACACGAGGTCATGACCTCAGTAGTCCATAGAAAAACGTGATCGTTCCGCAAATCTTTACCGAAAGAGTTTTACAGCGTGTGATTTCTTTTTATTGAAAGTTGGATGTCTGTTTTTGTGAAAGATTGTGTTTAGTATCTGATATGTTTTTCATGCCTTGCATATCTAAAGAATAATAAAAATAATTTCATTTCAGTTAGTCAATTTGTTTCAGTTATATGTATACCGAAAATATTGCATAAAGTAAGGGGTTTTCCAATAGGGACGCTTGAACTTTGACAGCTGATTGCGGCCATTTTGTTTGAGTGACAGCTGTCAAATGCAGTGTGTTATATTCATTCCGTCCTCCCAAACCACCATGGCAGGTTACAGTGTCGAGCAGCACGTGCAAATCATAAAATTGTTTTATGAAAATGGGTCTTCAGTTCGAGCAACGTTCCGCGCACTTCGCCCGTTTTACGGTCGCGATGATCGTCCTGCCGAGTCGACTATCCGTCGATTGGTGGACAAATTCGAGTCAACCGGGTCAGTTAACAATCAGCCGGTTTCCGTGCGTCAACGTAACGCGAGATCTGCCGAGAATATCGCCGCTGTGCGCGACAGTGTCCTCGAAAACCCGCGGCAGTCAATTCCGCGTCGCGCACAGGAACTCGGCCTTTCGCAGACGACAACTTGGCGAATTTTGCGTTGTGACTTGAGCCTGCACCCGTACAAGATCCAGCTGACCCAAGAGCTCAAGGTTAATGACCATAGACAGCGCCGTGTGTTCGCTGACTGGGCATTAGAGCAGTTGGAAGTTGACGCCGATTTTGGCAAAAAAATCATCTTCAGCGACGAGGCGCATTTTTGGATGAATGGCTATGTCAACAAGCAAAATTGCCGTATTTGGGACGAGACCAATCCACACGAGGTTCACCAAGTGGCAATGCACCCGCAGAAAGTGACTGTTTGGTGCGGATTTTGGGCCGGAGGCGTGATTGGTCCGTATTTTTTCGAAAACGATAATGGTGTGGCCGTCACCGTCAATGGTGAGCGATACCGGTCGATGATAACCAACTTCTTTTGGCCTGAAATCGAGAATATGGATCTGGACAACATGTGGTTTCAACAGGACGGCGCTACGTGCCACACAGCACACGCTACGATGGAAGTTCTGCACGAGCAAGCGCCCTTAATGGAAAACCCTATATAAGCAAGTATTATAAGCGATTGAATCTAATTAACACCAAACATGTTTTTAAAAATTTTAATTAAAAATTTCTATCATAATGTCTTTATTGGTTTTAGCAGTAAAATGTTAAAGACGAATCGATATAAATCAAATAAGCCTTAGTTTACTATCAACCAATCAGCGCGCGAGGTGCGTTCCGTTTCACAACTTGACGGTTTCACTTCAATAGATTACAATCTACCGAATAATAATACGTAAAATTGTAAGCAGTATGTTACGGTTCACAATCTTTCGACAATTCACAATCTCGCGAGATAGTATAACCTAACGGTATTTACAATTTTACGGTGTCATATACAAAATTCGTGTCCGACCCGTAAAGTGGTTATTAGGTATCGTGTATCGGTTCTATTTATGTAATAATTTTTAAAATACTAAACATAAAATTTATCACGGTTTTTTTTTAATTAAATGACGAAAATTACTTGGCAACACGGTGCGGACAATAGCGCTCGATAGCTCTTACCTATCGGGTAGCTAAGACACGAGGTCATGACCTCAGTAGTCCACGTTTCTACCACCAACAGTGTCGTTAAACACAATTTATATATTTTTATAAGTAATTTTTTTGCTTAGTATTTTAAAAATTATTATATAAATGGAACCGACTCACGATAACTAATAACCACTTCACGGGTCGGACACGAATTTTGTTACAGCCTGTATATAACATCACTCACTTCTGTAAGAATAATATATTTTAAAACAAAATCATATATTTAAATAATAATGATCTTACATTCAATGGGAGATCTTGGGAAATGTCTAGATATTCGCACTACCTAATTATGTTTTAATTTATATTTTTTATATTACTAAAACACAATATCATCAAAAAATAGTTTCGCAGTTCGACGTGGGACCGGACCAAGAATTGAAATTGGTAGTGTCAAGAATCTGTTCAGAATTGAGGACAGTACCTCACTTTGAGACAAACCTGATTTTATAAAAAGCAAAACCGGTGTCTCAATTTGATGCGTTGACTCAATCTGTGTAATACATCGTTTTTTGAAGAGTGGAGCTACGCTATCCAGATTACAAAAAATTTTACCAATGCAGAATAACTGGTGCACCAGCACTGATCCTTTTTTTTATGCAAACATTCATAGAAAACCTTTAGCGTAAAGCTCAAAGTCGACACATTATTTCGAGCTTTAGTTCGAGACGATATGTCAACATGAAGCTTTAGAGCTCGATATCATTGGAAAACTGAATACATTATTATTATATATTACACGACGCCTATAAGATGATTGTTAAGATTAAATAATCTTGCGCCAGATACGATGGAAGGTATTTACATGTCTGGAGGAGATAGACATTGCTTACTTTTAATTTTAATGTCGGCTGTTTTTCAGTATACACATATATTATATTTAGATTACATTAAAACAACATCAGCACCACGACTATTGCGACAATCGTACTGTCTTAACTGTCTACTCTCACTGTGAGCAAAATAACTGCTCGGCTACTGCAAAATTGCGGTGGGCATAACTGCATCATCAACTGCATCATCAACTGCATCACCAACTACATCACCAACTTCATCATCATCAAAAATTGCATGGAAACAGTGAACTGACTACACATTCAATATTGCAGCTGACGTCCAGTTGTGATGTGTGTTTTCATAGGCAACATCACATTGAATTTTGTTAAATGCATCCGTACCGTTATCTATACTAACATATAAAGCTGAAGAGATTGTTTGTTGTCGAATTTAAAAAATATTTTTGTGTTGGATAGTCCTTTTGTCGAGGAAGGCTTTATCTAGGCTTATTTTTATTTATTATATTTTTATTAATTATACGCGGGTGAAACCGTTGGTCACAGCTAGTCTTTTATAAACAAATAATGATCATCAACCAACACAGACCTTTTTTTAGTGAATTGGAGATGTGAATTCAAATTAAGAAAACTAATTGGATTTTTATGATTTTTTTAATAATAAAATAAAATGCGCTCATGTTATCGTCGATCGTTTTAATAATTCTTAACTGCATTTCATTTTATTGTTCGTACTTTCTCGATAACTCTTTAGCGCTCATTAATTTTAATTTTGCCGAAGCTATCAAAGAGGTCAACCTCAAGCTATATTTTGCAGGAAACTGGAACATTTTTCGGTGTGATTACTAAAAAAATTCATATTTGTCAATTTTATGTTTAATTGGTTATATGAGTGTGCAAAGCACATCTAAGTGATTTGAGTGCCAGATTGAGTGTGTGGTAAATTGGATATGGGTTATTGATTGAAATACTATTAAATATGTATTATAGAAAGACACTTAATCAACGGGTCACCAAATAATTCCATAATATAGGATATATAGAATTCCAAAATTAGTAGATACTGAATAGATCAAGTATTTATAATTGGAAATATTGCTACCACTTTTAATTTGGGTTACATAAGAAATGGTAGGTATAAAAGTATATTCAATAATTTAAAAATGAACTAGAATTAGCCACTAGAATGTTAAATTATCCATTTAAAGAATAACGTAGCTTGGACGTAGGTACGTCCGACATATTGATAACATAATTATAATTGAACCTATCGTCGTTACTTTATGAATTTCTAAAATAACTGTATACTGCTGTAACTCATGACTGCTTTGTGTCCTTGTGTAGGGAGGAAATGTGATATAGCCACTATGAGAATCAGTCAAAGCCTTCATTTTTTTATTACTTTAAAATGATGCAATGCGATGAAGCGATTTCAAGTTGAAAATATATTTTTCTGTGTCATAATTATTGATGATTCCCCTTTATTATACTTTTAGCGTATAAATAAAAACGTTTTGTCTTTTACTCGAGTTCTTGATTTTTAGAAAAACTCGCCAAACAATCTATAATGTCTAATTTTTATAATTAAATGATACATACAGGACAAAAATTATGAATACTATGATGTTACAATTCTACGGTTTTACTTTATTGTTGTAAGACGTCATGCCTTACACTTCAGATTCCAACGCGAAAAAAGTAAGCTGGCTCTCAAGTGGTAATTCTTTCGTAAGCCTTACTTTTATGGCCAGCAACTTCTCCTGTCTTTTGCAGGATCGCTTTACGTAGCTTCTCAACCAGATTAATGTAAAATACAGCCAATGAAAACCACTTGGCTGTTTCTGAGAATTGTTCAAATAATTTTTTTTTGACCGTAGCTTGATTGAAGTAAATTACGACTTTCACACACACTCACTCACACTTATCAGTTCAATGAAGAAGTTTCAAATGCACTATTTAATTATTTATTCCGAATGTCAATAAATAACTTCTATCCTATATTACTATACTCAATTTGTACGAGGAAAGGACACGTGCATATTTTTAATTAGTAAAGTTTTAATATTGGTATAATTGAACTTTTAATACATATATATAAGTAGCCTAAAACTGCAATTTATTAAATGGCAAGGCATGTTTTGTGACCAGGTATCACAATAATGGTTCCAGAAAATACGACTATCTACTAAGATAGATAATTTATTCAAACCGGAAGTCGGGCCGCTAATAATTTTCACAAATATGATTTAGTTTAAACCAGAAGCCAGACGACAAACCTGTATCAAGGCAGTCAAAATTCTTTCATTAGTGGTCATTGCCCTTCTTAATAATTGGATATTTTTTTCTATTTTCATTACGTCGTATTGTTTAATTTAAGAGTTTTGTTTTTTTACTTTAGTTTTATATTTGCATAGATTAAGATGTTAAGAAATATATAATGTAAGTTTGAAATATAAATAATATAAATAATTTTTAGAACTAATAATTGATAATATTAAATTTAATTAATAAGAAACGTAAATTAAATCTTAAACTGCACTAATAATAAATACATGTAGTGGTTTTGTGGGTGCTAGTTTGTCTTCTATGGAATGTCAATAACTTATAATAAATTTTCTGTGCGAAACTTTTCACTCGCTATAGGCCTTAAATATTTAGGGAGCTTGGAACTTATTCCGCCACGTCCAGTGCGGGTTGACAGATAAACATATATGTACATACAATCCAGCACATGCAAGTGTCTTCACGATGTTTTCCTTCAATACGAGATTAAAATGACTACTTTATTTTATATTCAAGATATTGTATTAATTATCGGATAATTTGTATTATAGTTCAGAATTTCAATAAACTTTACGATAAATATTACCAACTACAGAAGGATCAAATACGTAACTAATCTTAGTTTATTATTGAAGCAAATTATATTCAGAAGATTACTTACACACACACAGACACATTTAGTGTATTCAGAGCAGTGTTATTACCAACAAAGTTGCTATATAGGTTTTTTATCATTTAATTGTTATGAAGTAAGTTCGTTTGTAAATGAGAAAGAATAATAATTTGTAAATTAGATAGAATAAATCCATGTATGTGTTTTCGCGCGGATACAATTAAAACTATTTTTTTTAGAATCTTTTAATAATGTTTTTTTACTGGCTCATTGGCGTAGTGGTTAGATAAAAGGCCGCAGATTTTTGGGTAGGAACCCCAGGTCGGGCCATATAGTTATTTTTGAGGGTTTAATGTTGATGGTAATGTAGTAACCGCCCGGAGCTTAGAAGTTGCAAGTGAGTAAATTCCCGTGCTTGGGAAAGCACGTAAAGCTGTGGGTCCTGCGCCTGAACTTTTCCGGCCGTGTGGGATTGCTGTGCCATCGGATTACTCGTAATCCGATTTCCGAGACGCAAAGAGTGCAACTGTGTTCGAGCTCACACTTGTGCACTATAACATATTTTGCGCAGTTGGCTTATCTCTCTTGAGAAAGGCCGTGGCCGGAATCTGCCTGGAGATCATCATCAATGAACATTTTTAAATATTACTCTGCTCGTAACAAAACACGTGTAGTAACATGGAATTTAATTATACCTACTTTCGATAAAGTTCTTATTATTACTTGATTTTTTGTAGCATAATTTTATGTAAACAAATATAATAATTGAATATAATTACGTCGCTAGACAGACTAATCCCTTCTTAACCCCACTATATTTTTTAATTTGTTCTCGCGAACTCGATAATATTTATTGAAGCATTAATTCAATTACGGAAAGTTAGAAATTTCCTTAAATTTTTTCTTTATCTTTTTTCCAATAAAAGCTTCACTAATTGGTAGTGAATAGAAATTTATTTTTAAGATTGATCAACGAGTCTCAAATATATGTAACTCGTGAATAATAGATAGCTTATTAACATGTTTTAAAATTCAGTGGTTTGTTAATGTCTTAATATGTTACGAGTATATTAATTAGAATTATAGTTATAAATTTCATTATATTATATTTTTAATATAAAATTCAGATGGATTACGGCAAAATTGTCTTAAAACGCACATTTCACATCTCTTAACCATATCAGTCAATCAATCCAGCTATCTTGACGCTTCTAAATAATAGGTTATTAAATATAAGTTAAATTTAAATGGACATAAATTAATAATACAGTTATTAGTTTGAAGCGATGGAAGTTGTAATTTTTAAACATTCTCCAATCGTATGGTTTCAATCCGTTACATATGTGAGTAATTACTTTGTATAAATGTTTGCGTATAAAATATTTTTTCTCGAATGTCTTGCATTTTATTATAAAAACTTATTTTTTTGTACAATTAGTTAAATGATTTCGACAGTAAAATTAATAGGACCCAAAACTAAAATAAACAGAAATTATAAATTTATAATATTGTTAGTTTAACGTTACTAGTAGTTTATTTTATTGAAATTAGTGAATAGTTAATTTTCAACGCAAGTACAAAATTCAAAATTTCACTAAACGGAAACTGGAATTTGTAACATGAACAATATTTGATTCATTGATAATTAATTATATGTCCATATTTTCAATTCATCAGTGATAATGAGACCTTTACAGTGCACAATACTGTTTGCATGCAGTGCATTATTCATGTTGTTTATTTATAGACAATGCATGGCATGGGGTTCATATACAGATGAGATCAAGCAAAAGCTCACACAATGCAAAATCGCCTAAAGCTAATCCCACAACTGTTAAATCAAGCCAGACACTTAAATAAAAATAAAAATAGCACTTGCTTTGCTTTGCTTGTACGCAAATGTGTTTCATGTTTTACAACAAATTGTTTTTGAGCAACAACACTAATTAATTAAATGTCGTCGATCAATCAATTTTTTCATTAATAAATATTGTTGTATTGTTAGCATATAAAAGAAGTGAGGTCGAAAAGGGGTCGATACACTAACGAAATATACATCGAAATTCTTTATCATCTCTCATTGTTTAATATTTTATTATATAACAATTGCATAAAAAAATAAATGTAATGAATAGACTTTACCAAATAGTTGAAATAGGATGCATCAAACCAGACTGGTTTCTATTTGAATATGAGTAAATTTCAACCTATTACGGTTTGTAAATATTCAAAGTGAATTCAAACTGTAAACGATCATTAAACCGATGTTTGTTTTAATGATTGGATCGAAAAACAGACGTAGCTTGTATGGCAGTATCAACAATATCATAAAGTTATTGAAATGACCTTTCACACACACATTATCACATAATAATATGATCGGATGTAATTCGTTGAGTGCAATTTATTTATTTAGGGTGAAGTCGTACATATCGAGCATGGGAAAAGTCGATCCTATTGTTGGCTAGGAGGCCCTGCTGGTCGCATCCAATTACAGCAGATGCTTGTATTAACAGCATCAGCATTGATTGTAGCGATTGCACGATATCCAATATAAAGTTGGGGCAATCATATTATAATAGTTGAGTGTTACAATGTCATGATTTGTAGGATACATTATGATTAGGTAGGTAGTGTTTTTTTCAATATATATTAGAGACCTATTAAGTACATATTAATACTTCACGGGCCCATGCTCTCAGATAATTAATAAAATATTTATTTTTAATATGGTCACTGATTAAACGTAATGTTACATATTTTATTTATTTTAAGGAGCTCCTAAATAAAATATGCAGCTTACATTACATTGAACCTCACCCAGGTTAGGTAAATATTTTGTTTAGTACGCCATAGTACGATGTAATACCAAAAAATTATCTTTCAGCTCAATTTCACAAGGAGGAAAGGATGGAGAGAAATATAGCGCACATGCAAACACGTCTGCAGTTTCTTGAGTCGTTGTATTTAGCTCGGAGTGAAGACATTCTTAAAATTCAGGTGGAAAAACATTGTCTAGTTAAAAAAAAAGGTATAACTTAATTATTTAATCATATTCAAATATAATTACAAGTTATCTTATTTCTAGAACAAGGTCTTCCCAAGGAGAAACTACACGTATCACGTAGTAAAGAAATTTGAGAGACATGATCAAATTACACCCGAAATTGTGATGATGTTGAAAAATATGACCGGTATGAATTTAAGATTTATTTACTGTATATATATATATATATTTATATTAAGAATTATATTTAAAATAAGGTTATTTATGTAAATTTATATGCTTTTGCGCTTTCAAAATTTTTATAACATTTGCTTTAACACATTAATTGTACAAATGCACTTTGTGTTAACGGCTTTTTTTATTTATTTTACAAAATCTATAAAATAAATAAATATAATTTGATAAAATTGTTATCATTAGATTGTTTAAGAGGATCTTTTTTAATAAGAGTTTAGCGTAAGGCGAAAAAAAAAATTTGAAGTATGACATATTCTTATTACTCCCCGCTATTATTTCTTATTATTTTTCTGCTTAAGTGAATTCTTAAAGTCAAAATACTATAACTGATGCGTCAGGTTTTGGGAATAAATCCTCACTAAAACTTTTAAATCGAGTTCAATGGCTTAAGGTTTGTAATAAACATCGTCTTAATTGGTAATCGATGTTCGGCGCTCAGCGAATGTTTTAAATATGTATTTAAAACATATTATTAATGTAACGAATATATTTCCTTTGGATTAGGAAATCTCAGCGAATACATTTTTTACGTGTTGATTGTCCATGCGCAAAACGAAAATAATAGGATCGTCATCTTGTTATAATATCGTCGACTCAGTACATATTTTCATCACATTAAGATTTGAAAGATATATATTAGTTTATTCTATGCATGTGTATTTATGTATAAAGGCATATTGGGGACTAGTAAAGGCATATTGGTTAAATATATTTAACCAATATGCCTTTACTAGTCCCCACAATTATGAACAAAGGCGAATTTGCGAAATTAATTGGCGAGTATAGTTCATTGAAAACATAACTTTGACAGCTATTAATTAATTAACCGTAGCATTGAAATGAACGTTCGAATTGTCGTTTTACAAATTACAATAATATTGTACACAGGTATGAAGTCGACAGCGGGTGTCTTTACGAAGGTTGTACCGGTGATGGAAAATTCTTTCATCTTAAAATTGCTACCCCATCTCGCGGACGCTCCTAGCAGCTTACGACCATCTTATCACTTGAAATCAAAGCGTCACGGTTCAGAATACATTATAGCAATACCGACTGTGAAAAGGGATAAGCAGAGTTACCTTATGGTTACCCTAGAGGTAAGTGATTTAGCTATTAAGTTTTTTCTATTTTGTGTATATACTTTATATGCACATTTTATTTATTTTACAGTTGATAGATTATAACGGATTATATATTGTAAATACGATATTGTAGAAGGATTTAACACGACATAGCAGATAACTAGTAGAAATATTTATTAGTTTTCATGTATAAAATATTGTAATTGAATACTTCGATGAAAAGTTGAAATGGATCGCATCTGTTGTTATGATTTTATTTTTTATTTTTAAATGTTTCTTTTTTTTATTGCAAAATTCATTCGTTTTCATTTGTCCGAGTGAAGGATATCCGAATTATCCACATTTTTTAGCTCATATTTTGCAATTTTATTTGTGAATTCAGATAAAACAATTGAATGTTGATGTTTGATATGTTTTACAGAACATTGCAGATTATTCATCCGGTAACAAGCTTAAATGATATTTAGTTTACATATTAAGTCGAAGCCGTTTGCGCGGATTAGCGAATGCACAATATCAACAAAGTATTAACGGTCACTTAAATCCACTTCTGCTTTGTCTGTCTAGTCATAAACACACACAATAAATAGTGTTAGTCGATATACTACTTTTATGCAACGGCGTCACTGAAAACTGACCCTTGAAAGTAAGTTGCGTGTAGTCGAACCATTCATGATTATTTAATTTAAATGTACCGTTTTATTCAGATTCGTACACATTTAACTTTGTCGTACCCGTAGTCATTGTTGAATTGTTAAACAAGGAATAATGAATATTTTATTGAAATTTAATAAACCACCAACAGTCAATAAAGAATTGTTAACACAAGTATATCCTGCAACTAGAAGTGCTTTACAGAGTTAATCAAATACATTACATTAGCCGCACTCAAAGAACTTGGGAAATTGCGGTTCATAGCAGAGCTTACTTCATCGTATATTTTAAATAGAGTTTCGATTAGTTTTCTTATCGGATTTCGTTAAAATCGAAAAAAATTAAGTTAATTTCTAGAGCAGTTGCATTGTGTTTTTGTACGTTTATTTATAGCATTTGGTCGGCGGCTTACGTGAAAAGGATAAAAACGACACGCTCATCGTTGTTTTTGTCGGCGAATCTGATTTAGAGTACGTTCTTACCGTCGCCAGAGACATTGAAACTGAGTAAGTATTATCTTCATACATTATCAATTTATTTCAAACAAAATATTTACCATGTCCGATAGGACTCACGCACCATTAACTGTTGACGGTACTACGCCTAGTACGAAGTTTCTTCTGGATGAACGACGAGCACTTAAAATACGATAAAAACGAGCATTCATTTTTATATATCAGAAAAAAATATCATATTATTAAAAAATAAAAGACAGTACAGTACAGCTTACGATTCCTAATACTTCAAATTTTCCCTGTATTGCTCGTATAACACATAAGCTAAATACCTTAACAGATTAAACAAGTAAGCTAGAGAATGACATAGTAATGCATACGTTTATTACAAATTTTATTTCCGAATGAATTTTTCCATTCCATTTCTTATATTTATCAAGAGAATAAATAATTTCACCTAGAAAAACGATACCTGATACCGGTTGGAACCTTATATTTCTAAAAAAGCTATTTCCCGGGACACAGACCATAATATATTTCATAATATGTCTGAATTCCCATGTGATTACGTTTTGTATGTCTGATATCACAAAAACTTTGAGTGCTATTTAACATCGATCGATCTAGGTGGTAGGACTTTGTGCAAGCCCGCATGGGTAGGTACCACCGACTCATTCTACCGCTAAACAGTAACACTTTGTATTGTTGCCGTTAAGGATGAGTGAGCCAATATAACTCCTGTAGTTATATTGGCTCACTCATCCTTCAAACCGGGATATACACAAGGTATATAACATATTCGTTCCAAAGGTTGGTGACGCATTGGCGATGTGAGGAACAGTTAATATTTCTTACATCGCTAATATCTATAAGCTCTGATGACCAATTAACATCAGGTTGTCCATTTGCCCGTCATTCACCAAAAATGGAAATTAAACATTATATCCCAAATTCATATAAATTTTACATCACTAAGTTACCCAGCGTAACGGCGTAAGAAACTTTATAAATAGATGCAGTTAACACTTCGATGGAAAATGTAATATCTTGCATCCTTGATATAATATTAAATGTGACATGTTAACAAGTCGGAGTTCTCGGTAATTTCCTGCAGGAATTCTAATAAATATACGCTTTATTCACTTGAAGTAAGTAATTAGAAGTACTACTTTGACAATAAGCTTAGCAAAACTCGATATAAAACTGTTATTTGAAAGTGTACGTGAATAAAATTGAAATGCAACAATATATAAATCTTTCTTATTATACATAATAATAAATAATAAAATAATAACTTTAAAGTTGATTTTTCTACATTGCCACAAACAATGAAATCAAAGTATGATATCATATCATATCACTGAAGTAATCACAATAAATACGGCAGATGAATTTCAAAATTCTAGTTCTTACATTTACCGTTCAAAGTTAATCGGAATAATTTTAATACAATTTATGTACTTATGATTTGTAATGACGGACAAATTATTTCATTATTAATAAAATATTCATAAGATCTGGTAATTTATAATAAAGGACGTAGATGATTTTCTAAAAGAGATAACCACTTACGATGATGTAGTCAAGTAATAAAAAATAATGAATGAAGAGATGGTGTGGTAGTTAGAACGCGTGAATATTACCGGAGGTGAATTTTCATGTGCTTAATTTTCGTTTTATATTGTAAATATTACGATCCGAGCAGTATGATGATTTAAGGGCTTTTAACGAAGAATAAGTTTAGTTAATATGATGTTATAATTTATTTTAGTGCTTTTTAAAATCAATGCATAAATTATATCGGTCAACCCACACGTGATAAGAGAGATACACCAAGAGATAGACGAGAATAAAAAATGGAGTATTTGAAATGCATTTCGTTTTCATTAAAAGTTAAATACTTATTGCGTGTAAATAGATCAATATATAAACCTTATTAAACACCTATCACACTTTAGTGTAATCATTGTAATTGTGGTTTAATTAGTATTAGGCGATAGTCCTCGCATCCGATAGTTGCGTAATCAATTGATTTAAATCGTAGTGCATTGTATAAATCGAAGGCATCACCTGTAAATATGTATAACAAAATTCGTATCATGTCTTTATGTCTATAAACACTAATCCGTTTTAATAAAAGGCTATATATTAGATAATAATTATATTAATTATATTTTAATTAATGAAGTAATACTGTCCCAAATTTATTCCAAGCACAAAACCTTAGTTTAAATAAAAACTTAGTTTATTTCTATAGATTTGACAAAAATGTAAGGAATTTAAGGTCAAAATATATGAAATTACATTATTTTTCGTTTAGATTTCAAAAAGAAGTGGAAGATGGGGTGATTGAAGTGATATCTCCATCTGCAACTTACTACCCGGACCTGGACAGTTTACCTCTGAGTCTTGGCGACTCATTGAAGCGTGTGAAATGGAGAACTAAGCAGAATTTAGACACCATATTCCTGATGGCGTACGCTCAAACTCGAGGAACCTACTACCTTATGCTTGAGGATGATGTCATTGCCACGGATAATTACATGCAGGTAAGGCGTTTGACATGTCATAGTTATGATCAACATAACATAAATATTTTGCAAATATATACTTTACGCATCTGCATTTTTAAGATCATTATATTAGTTGATCGTTAATTTAATTTCTTTAAAAGCGTCAAATTTTTATACTTGAATGTCCGTGACATTTTAAATATTCTTTCTTTCGTGTTTTACATTTATTTTTACTGGGTTTCTTACAGTCGCATTCTGAATAATTTTATTCATTAACATAGTAACGTGACTAAATAAATATTATAACTTCATTGCTAATTCAGCTTTTCCTCTTTATTCTACAGCCGTGACAAAAAAACCATAATATTATTTGATTAGCCTCATGTACTCACATGACATTGATGGTTATTTGGATCCGATATAAATAAACACATTAATGTATGAAATTAATGTGAAATTATTCCAACTTAGTCCAGCCCTGGGACGTCTACAAAATGTTACTATGTACAATATTCAACAATTCTAATTACCAATTAGTAATAAGTAATGACCAATTAGTAACGTACCTAAAATATTAAATAGTTGTGCATAAAATCTACCTTAAATTATCATCGTGAATGCGATTAAAATGCGAAATGTGTTTGTTACCCAATAAAATTAATACTATAATGCATATACAACAAATATTTTATAAATGCTTTTGATGTTGCGAATTGAATTGCACTGTTATGTAATGTAGCTCAACTTGAGCAAAGCGAAAACTTAAGCCTCTTAGTGTTTTCTCCATTAAAATGCAATATAAACTTTTGCCAAAAACAAATGGGTGAAGTTGAAAGTTTAAGATAATAATTATATTTTACTGCTTTTTCAATAAAACATCTTGATATTATATTTCTAGCGACTTGTACTACATTACTGTAAATTTTGTAACATAAAGCTGTTTTTTTTCTGTGTAAGGATAATAGAGACATCAAAACTTTTCCATTAGCTATGCTCCAAGTAATTGTTAATATTATGTATCCAAATATTGGCCGAAAAGATAAATAACGTTTCAGGAAATCAAGCAGTTCGTGAGCGCCACTACGATCACAAATCCGGATTGGTTTATTTTGGAGTTTTGTCACGTTGGTGGTATTGGAAAGTTGTTTAAATCATCGGAGCTGATAAACTTTATAGTATATGTGCAACTCTTTTATAAAAATATGCCTATTGATTGGCTCATGGAGAGCTACCTTGCTGATCGTGTGTGCACCATTGACAAATACTCGGTCAGTTATATTTGAATACGTTTAATATACAGTGGTGGTCGTATAATTAGAAACACTACCAACGGTCCTTGACATTATGTAAGATACTTCACCGCAATCGTTTTTATTTTGAAATTAAACAATAAATAGGACAACAATATGTTCAACGATTTATCATTTATTAGAAAAACAATATAAATCCCATTACACAAGTGCAGTTTCAATATTACATTACGGACAAACATTTAAATCAGTTTTAAGTGGTCAACTATAATGGTCAACTACTTAGAAACAACAACAAAAAATATAAAAAAACAATATTATTTAAGTATTAGTAATTAGTACGAAATAGCTACTATCCACAGCCAACTAATAGTTATAATTAATATTTAGTGGCGTATCCCTTATTTTCAATAACAGCACTGCAACGACGTGGCATTAATTCAATCAATTTCATACATTTGTCTAGGGGGATTGAATTCCATTCTTCAACAAATGCTTCATATAGTTCATTTTGACTGGTGTTACGTCCAAGTAGGGAATCATTGTGTGCTATAAGCATAGGCGGGCCAACCGTCGGGGCGTCACGGTAGCATGTGCAAGCGATCCCGTGGCGCCCCCCGACCAGACGGAGAGGATACCGCTGGTTTTTTAGTGGTCATTCTGGCGCTTAGTGCCTGTGAGCCTCACATACCCCCCCACTTCATGTGGGGGAAACGCGTCAAGGCGTTTTTCCAGAGATAAAAAAGAAGGGGGATTGAATTCCATGCTTCAGCAAATGCTTCATATAGTTCGTTTTGACTGGTGTTACTTTTGTTTGAGACTTTATTTTTAACAATATACCAGAGATTTTCTATCGTGTTTAAATCCGGACTATTTGCTGGCCTGTCTAAAACGGATATACGCTTTTCGCTAAGGAAACATTTGACGCTATTGGCCGTTTCTTTAGGGTCATGCTGAAAGATCCAGGTTGCAGGCAAATGATCGTCCGAGTAGGGAGTCATCGTGTGCTCTAAGATATTTTTGTATTGTCATTGATTCATTGTACCTTCAATCTACCGAACGGGTCCAACTCCACATCCGGAAAAACACCCCCAAACTTTAATGTTACCGCCACCATGCTTGACTATAAATGACTCCTTGTGTATTTATAATTAAAACTATTATTTACAGGACGTCTAAAATAGCGCTTTCCTACGGAATATACCATATTTATTTTTGTTTCATCTGAAAATAACACATTTTTCCATTCTCGTAATTTCCAATTAACATATTTTTTAGCGAATAATAATCGCTTCTTTCGGTGTTGCTTGGTAAGAAGCGGTACCTTTCGAGAAATTTTTCCAAACAATTTAGCTTCTACTAATCTTTGGCGTATCAGTCTTGACGAGATGTTTCTCGGGTCATCAGGAGAAAAAACTTCATTTTTAATCTGGCCTTCACTTGGGTCTTTTTTAGCAACACAAACGATTAACGTATCTTCTCTGGGAGAGGATTTTCTTGGCCGAGCCTTTCTAAGAACATTTTCAACAGTTCTATGTGTTTTATAATGATCAATTGCATTAAAAACTTTCTTAACAGTTCTATGTGTTTTATAATGATCAATTGCATTAAAAACTTTCTTAACAGAACAATTTAATTAATACTCAGCTATTCTTCTGTACGCCCACTTATGATCTATATGTAAATTAACAATGATTTGCCTAGTTGACGCGTCACTACTTTTATTTTTGACCATTTTGAACAAAATAAAATTCAGATTAAATTTTGAATTAAAATAGCCAAAATAATAGAAAAAGAAAAGTTATTCTCTAATTTCAAAAAAAGAACGAGCTATGGGTTCTTTTTTAAAATGTTTCTAATTAGGCGTCCAAGCGGCCAGTAACAGAAAATAAACTCCTACATGTGTAAGACTTATTTTGTAATTAAAAGTAAGATATGTTTTATATTTTATGCATTTAATGAGTTTTTTATTTGAGTGGCTATATTATTGCATGATTATTAATTATTGAATGTGTATATTTTTTACGAATATTTGTACGTTGAAGTTATACATTCTTTATTCATAAGAAGTGTTTCTAATTATATGACCGCCACTGTATATAATAAATACAGACTATACATTATTGTTTATAAAAATATATTTGAGTTATAATTTAGATATATTTATTTTTTAGAACGCTTGTGCGAAGAATAAGATGCAAATCTGACCCAAATATAAATCGTCCTTATTCCAACACATCGGCTTGTACTCATCGCTCAAAGGCAAAATTCAGAGAGTAAAGGTAAAAAATACATTCGCTTCAAAAGGGATTATTTTTATTAGCTATAAATAAAGTTAAAAGTACTGAAACAGTCGGATATATTTGTAAATAACGGAAATGTTTTAGGATCCCCGCTACGGAAAACTACCGTTGTTTTATCCTCATGACAATCCGATTTTGAAATTCGTCCGTGTAACGATCAAAGAAAAAGGCCAATATACTGTAAAGAATGCATACGAAGGGAAATCTTTCTTTTGGGGCTTTCAGCCTAAAAAGGGTGAAGTCATCGAGTTCTGGTTTACACATCCAACACGGATTGCAAGGTAATTATAAAAAGAAGCAGGTTGTGTGCGTTTTAGGTAAGTGTGCGTATTACGTCGTACAACTATCTAAACAAATTTAATGTTAAATGTGAATTTATATTTTGAATTCTGGTATCATTCGTTGATTTTTTTCTTTAGCTATACCTTTAGAAGCGGTAACGTCGAACACCAAGCCGACAAATTTTACGACACTGTCGTGGAAATTTACACCATGAAGTCTAGAAACTTTATCACCGTTGATCGTTTTGATGAGTTCGGATTGGCTGATGGGAAACTCGACTATACTGTGGGCCCTCTTTTGGCTATTCGACTGCGAGTTACCAAGGACAGCCTTTACTGGGTTGTTCTTTCCGAGGTAAGTGTAAATGCTATAATTAAAATGAGATGATATTTTTTCAGGGATTCAATGAAACAGCATTAATTCTTTGTAACAACGTTCGTTCGTAGTTTCTTTTTTCGTGCGGATAATGGAATCGCCTAATTGAAATAATACATTTCTTTTTTACCTGTCATCTTCATACTTTCACGCTCTTTACATAATTTATGGTCTTCTGATTCGTAAGTAACAAGCCAATGATCACTCCTGAATTTAATCTCGCAAACAATTTGCTGTAAGCAAAACGACTTGATTCTTAGATCTAGTAAACGGGCTGTTATCGGCTAGGCTGGTGGACGGGCATATGGGCTACCAACGCCCATAGACAATGACATTGTAAGAAATGTTAACCATCGCTTATATTGCCAATGCGCCACCAACCTTGGGAACTAAGATGTTATGTCCCTTGTGCCTGTAATTACACTTGCTCACTCACCCTTCAAACCGGAACACAACAATACTAAGTACTGCAGTTTTGCGGTAGAATGTAATGTACATTTATAAAATATTATTGATTTTATACGTTACTAGCTGTGGCCAGATGTTTCACCCGCGTATAATTAATAAAAATATAATAAATAAAAATCACCAAAAGCAGACTTATAATCTTACAGTATATACAATATTTTTAGTTTTGTTTTCGCCGCACCCGGATCTAGATTGGGCAACATACAATTGGCCATAAGAGAAATAGCATTCCCTTAAATGAATTTCGACAAATTTGAATGTCTTTCCCAGTGCTTTATTATTGTGACTGCAAACGGTGAAACTGTGTCCTTTTTAAAACTGAAAGTAAATCTTTGTATTTAAAAAACGACTAATTATCAAATAATCGACTAAGTATAAATTTAATAAAACAATGAAGAATGAAGGTCATCTGAAGTATCTAAACTCTATCAAGTCAACGGTTATATGAATGCTATTTATGTATTAGGTCCTTACATATGAAATTAGCGTTTTGTCGTACTGACCATTTTGATCTGAAATATCTCCTCTTTGGTTAAGAATTTCAAATTCAAATTAATAAATTCATTTAGCTGGTACATTTGAGTTTTGAAAACAGTCATTTATTTGTTTTTTCCTCATTATTTTTTTCTTTGGCATCGCTTATTACCGCACAATGGAAAACATGAAATATCGGTATATTTACGAGTACGAGTTCTACCGTGGCACTAGTGCTGCAGAAACAGCTCGAAGTGTTAATGATATGTACGGCTCTGGTGTCGTAAAAGAAAGCACGGTACGTTTATGGTTTCAACGTTTTCGTTCTGGAAATTTGGACCTTCAGAACCAACCCACCCACTTATCACGGGTAAGTGATAAAATTGTATTAATCCACTTGAAGCAAATCGGGAAAGTAAAAAAACTTGAACGAACACGCGTCGACTGCTGTGTTACTTTGCTCAACCGACCCAATAATGAAGGGATTTTAAATCGAATCATTACTTGTGATGAAAAGTGGATACTGTATGATAATCGGAAGCGCTCGTCGCAATGGCTGAACCCTGGAGACCCAGCCAAATCCTGCCCTAAACGAAAATTGACTCAGAAAAAGTTACTTGTGAGTGTTTGGTGAACAAGCGCCGGTGTCGTTCACTACAGCTTTCTAAAATCTGGCCAAACGATTACGGCAGATATCTATTGTAAACAACTGCAAACCATGAAGGAAGAAGTAGCTGCGAAACAACCGAGATTGGTCAATCGCTCTAGGCCACTGCTGCTTCACGACAACGCAAGACCACACACTGCACAACAAACAACCACTAAGTTAGATGAGCTACAATTGGAATGTCAGCGACATCTACCGTACTCCCCGGACCTTCCTCCAACAGATTACCATTTTTTCCGGAATTTGGACAACTTTTTACAAGGAAAAAAATTCAACTCCGATGCGGCAGTCCAAACCGCCTTCAAAGAGTTTATTGATTCTCGCCCCCATGGTTTTTTTTAGTAAAGGGATCAATGAACTGCCTATGAGATGGCAAAAGTGCATAGATAACAACGGTGCATACTTTTATTTATTAAATATATTTTACAAAAAAAAAAATACTTTATATTCCTTCCGTACAAAACGCCAATTTCATATGTAAGGACCTAATATTTACTCAAGTTACCCTTCGCCCAACGATTTTATTTTTTGTCTGATCAATGCCCTAGATTGATGAGAATAGTGCTGTGACGACTGGTGCCTAGGATTATTTTCTAGCTATTACTTCATTATCTACATCATTATAATCTTTATACAAAATAAAACCGTTTAACTTAATTTTTTTTTTTTACTTAAGTTGTTTATTATATTTGAGTATACAAGACACTTTATTCATAAGATAAAGTAATTTAATCAAAACTCCAGTTACTAATAAGCAAAGTAAGTATTTGATTAATCATTGAATTTTCATAGTTCCTATGGAGGCAGCTAATTAATGAAAGCCATAATAATAATCAGCTTAACAAGCTTTTGAAAGACCGACTTAATGCAAGCCGTCTGGATTCCTTCATTCATTAGTTATACACCGTCAAACATAAATACTTAGTATTACTGTGTTCGGATTTCAATGGTGAATGAGCTATTTTTTCAGATATAACAAAGGACATAACATAACATAACGTGTTAATGTCCATAGTTTTCGTTGTGTTATCGGTGTATATATTTTTAGGAATATATATTTTTTTATTTTAAAATATAATTTACAATAAATATTAATTTTTAGATCGAGCTGAAAACACGTTTCGATATAAAATATGCTCGACAATCGGATATCATGAAATCAACTTGGAGCGGAATGGCTAAGAATTATTTGCCTGGTCAAAAGATTACGGAGCCAATTGAAAAGGCTTTGACATAAATGTGTTAGTTAAGAACTTCGATCACGTCCTTTACCTTTGAATTTGTACCATTGCGATCTAAACTGATTAATGTTTCACATTTAAAATCAAGTAAAAAAAAAGCAAAAAAAAAATAAGTTTTAGTATTAAGGGCGATTTAATTACACAACTCAATATTATTATAAATTGTTACATTATTTAAAAAGATAAATTATTGTTCACGATATATCTTTGGTTTAAGATGTTCACTAAGATTTATTATTTATTAATTATAAAAAAAGCTATTTAATAAAACTTGAAACGAATCATTTTAAGCGCAACAATTTATCGTTATTCTAAGTTCTAAGCATATATGATTATTCATTAATAAATGAAAAAAGTGAAATATTCACGACCAAAAAATAATTGTGATTTACAATAAGTATCAATGCTACATGTAGTAGAGTAGGATTTATTCATGTTTAGAATTTATTACTTTTTATTTTAAGAATTTTGTGTAATCTTATATTATAATTACATAGATAAGTTTCGCCACTATAAAAGGCTTATGATTATTATTTAAATATATATAGAGGGTAATAACTGAAAGGACCACCGTATGTTTTGTCATTTTGTCTATTTAATGTATTGATAATGCCTACGGTATTCTTATTAATTGGATAAATGTAGCCATTATAATGTTTAAAAATATTATAAACATAAAATGTAATTTTAAAATTAGAATGAAATTTACAAAAAGTTATCATAAGATTGCTTAAAATAAAAAGTGACTTTAACTCGTGAAATGGCACGCGTGAGCAATACACAATTTCAAAATGGTAAATATCCAAGTACTAATATGTCGAATACGGCCAAACGTTGATTTTTTTTTCACAAAAGTTTTTAATGGTTCCCTACTCTCGTCTGCGGCAACTGACAAAAAAAAGAATACGTCATGAACCCAGCTACACGTGTGTGGCGGTAGCTCAAGCTAACTAAACTTAAACAAAACATTCGCAACGGAGGCACGAAATAAAAATTTACAAAACTTTGATTTTAACTTTTTCTGGCTTTAAAGTACCACTAAAAAAATTAAAAGCACGAAAATGGCAATGTTTCTTATTTCCATGAGGTCTTATCACATCTCTTTTAAATTTAACTGCGTCGTAGGACAAGGGGCTACATGTAAGGCCGCAGATCCGGAGGTCCTGGGTTCAAATCCCAGGTCAGGCCAATAAAATATTATTAAGATTTTATTGGCCCGACCTGGGATTCTGAAGTCTGGAAATTTGAACTATTTACACTCCCGTGCCTCGGAAAGCACGTTAAGCCTTGCGCCTGAACTCTTTCCTGTCGTGTCGGGTTGTCTTCCCATCGGCTATGACAGTTACTTAGGAACCGTGAGGGCTGATTCTTAGATATTGTGGTGGGGGAGGGGGGTCTTAAAAAAGCTTAACTTGCAATAATCAACCAAGATGAAAGAAGATGAGCTTAATGCAAGCTGGCGGGAAAAGCTGTAATCCGTCAGCAGTGGTAATTGTTTTTAGCGATTACAAAAAAAATACTTTTATCAATTGTAGTAGCTTGTAGACTTATTTATACAAACGACATTAGGTTTTGTATTTTATATTTATGCGAGATAGAAAACAGAAATAATAAACAAATTTAAGTCTCTTAATTTTTTACTATATCATTAAATTTCACAACAATCAAAGGGTAGATGAATAATTTGTATTACATTAATTATTTTAACACAATATCACAAGACTTAAGTGTATAATCGCAACCTTCGTATAATGGCGGAGAGCCGAGTTATTGTAGAAGAAAAAAACGCAATTTATCCCTTTTTTTCAAGGTGACAGTAACCTTGGTAGAAAATTTCAAGTTAAGCCTTTCTATTCCTGGAGAGGGGAAGGGCTTAGGAAAGCTTACACTATATATAAGAAAGAGCTTTCAGGCCCTATTCATTTTGAAATGAATGTATATGATGTACTCCTGACCGATTTCGGCCACGGCGGCAAGTCTCAAGAAAGATTAACTGCGAAGGACATATTATAGCGCAGAAGTGCGTGCGCAAACACAAGAGCACTTTCATAATCCGATGGGACGACAACCCGACACGACCGGAAAAACGTTCAGGCGCAGGACCAACTGCTTAGTATAGTATCGCGAATTAGTATAATCATAGGAGAGGGGGTAAAAATTTTAGAAAGTACTGATTAACTTGTAATTCTAAACATCGATTAGCAACAAAAACAAACTCAATTAATTTTTGCGTAAACAAAACGCTCATGGCGTGCCTTTTACGAGTTACCTTTAATAGATAAAATGATTGTGATCATGACACAATGATGACTGAACATGCTCAAAAAATAGAAACATTTATAGTTTCATATGTTTGATGATAATGTAAAAGATAATAGTAATGCTACATTTTTTGGAGATTAAAACAATAAAATATTCATAAATGACATTGAGAAACAAGCAATCTTAGAACACTTTGGAAGCAATTTAATGGCGTGTACTGGAAACAATGGAAATTTTCAAACACATATCAAACGCCAAACAGAACCCGAGACATGTAAGTAAAATAAAATCATTAAATGAAATAATTATATTTGTTTTGTTGAAAATAAATCAATTGATATATTAATTACCCACATGGAATGCAGTAGTGCGTGATATAACAGGTCGATCAAGTATAGTTACGGCATAGTTTAAACGAACGTATAGATGATTCGATAAGATTGTCTAAGCTGATGGAAATCTCGACAACAACGGAACGACAACAATGGCTTCATATTTTTTACTAAACTTTGTGAGGTAAGTAAAACTATTTTAATGTTAAACTCACTATGAATAATTAGTAAAATAATATAAAATTTTGAAATGTTAGCTTTTATTAATTTTATTTAAAAAAAAGAATGATAAAAGCGTTAATCATATGTTATTAATTTTTTTTATTTTCTTTAAATATTATATAAATTATTCTTATTGATAGACTTAAAGACAAATAATTATAATACAAAAGTGTGCGCAAGCACATAAAGTGCACTTCATTTCCTCACGATCGGAAAGAGTTCAACGCTGATCAATGGCTTTACTTGTTATCCGAACTACGGGAATGTAAGCGCTGTAATTTCAAAATTCCTGGTACTGATATTTTTTGCTAAGAAAACAGCAATAATTTACCGCACTTTATTTAACTGATCTTAACTAAGGAGACAATCGTTAATATTATTATCATTATTGTAAGGGATTGCCTTGTAACTTAAATTTAATTGTTATAGTATATTGAAAATTCTAAACTTTCTACGTACATTACCCAATGATCGGAAGTCTATCGACCGCAATATTCCCACCAATTCACATATAATTTCAACTTGAACTGTGCAATATGAAACTTTAAGCCGAGCAATGTGTTCAACGCGAAGATTTTATGTTAGATTTTCAAATAATATACTTCTAGCGTTTCCCAGTTGCTTGACATAAATTATATTAAACATATATGACCTAAATAAACAATGTTATAATTTTTAGACCCAATGGGATATAAAGTGTAAGACAAGAAAAATAGACAACACGAATGGAAGGAATTTAGAATGAAATTACGAAGAATTTTGTGACGAATAAAAATTGGACAATCAGTTACTTTCCAATAACAATAAGCAAAAAAAGACTCTATATAATTAAATCATTAATTATATTATTTATCCAAAGAGGAAAATAAAATGTTATTATGTTAGTTTTAAGGAAATTTTTGATCATGCTACTCGAATTGATCTCTGATTTAATTAATATTTAATAAGTTATCATTTATTGTTAAATATTATGTTTGCTTTAGTTCATAAATAAATATTTAAGCTGAGTTTGATTGCGCTATATTATAGCTTTATTATTTTACCTTTTAAAATATTGTTATTTTATTAATTTCACTTAGATGAATATGATAATCGTATGATATACTTCAAGTATTCATTATTACACTTAAAAAAACGACTATAACTATATGTGATTTATTATACGTCTATATTATATCCTCTTAAGCTATTAATTATTAATACATCAAAATATTTACTAGTCATACTTATCGAACTCATATTATATTTCGTATGTTAACTATTAGGAAAATGTGAATTTTGCTTAAAACAAGTTTTGTCACAAATATTCCTATTCATACAAAATTTTATCTTATTAGATAGGACACCATCCGCCCATCCACTTGTCATTACGAATTAGATATACATATTTAAAAATTATAAAATCATTTTAAGTAATTAATTATAATTGTATTATTTTACTATATAAATATAATATAAATTATTATGAAAACAAAAAAATATTTAAAAAAGTCCATAGGCGGCTCCTTTGAGTGCCTTTGAAACGCCGCTGGCACGTTAAGGCCGTGTCACTACTGCTCAGCAGCGGTGCGCGATATTGTGCGATATTGTCTGCCGAGTAAAATAAAATAAGCCACAAATCACCTAGCTTACAATCTCAGCGAGCGGTCTGAGTCAATCTGACACTAACGCGTAATTTATTTATTTTCTTTATTTGTTAACTTTTTCAGGGAAACATAGATTTATCAATCGTATCGATAGTATTGCTGTTACCAATATTATTGTTTACGGTGAGCTATCATTACTATCGATAGTATCGACAGTATTGATAATAGTACTATCGATACAATCCTGAATAGTTTTTGAGGTCAACAATCGATAGTCAAACTATCGGCATGAACTAGTGTTGCAATATCGATAGTTTGACTATCGATTGTTCTGCAGCACTAGTTCATGCCGAAAGTTGGTGTCGCGGCTTCTTCAAAGATGGAGCGAACGTGGACGGACGCTGGGTAGGGCGGCCGCCATGCCTGTGTTGCCATGTGATTTTCGTCGTTTAGTTAAATTTAATATTAATTTTATTCGGGGTAATTTATTGCTTAGTATTTTAAAAATGATAACATAAATAGAACTGACTCACGATACCTAATAACTACTTCATTGATCGGACAGGGTTTTTGTTACACACTGTATATGTTCCGAGGCCATTCGATTCCCGGAAGCTTTTCTTCGGATCCTCACACCGGTTTATTTCGGCATGAATTTATCGATCATTAACATAAGAAATATTGTGCTTAGCCTTCAATTGTCGTTATTAAATAAATAATTAATCATTTCCATATTAAACATTTTCAATAATTGTATTACACAAATCCTAAATGAATACTAGTTAATATAATGAGTCTAAAATCTACTCCTCTTGAGAAATTTTGGCTTATTCAACGATGCAGCACCAATGCGGATTGGGTACACAAATCTAGTAGATTTTCACCTGATACTTGCATGTTTCCTCGCGATGTGTTCGCTTACTACTGAGCCAAGGAATTACAGGATCAAATTAAAGCAATATCAGTGGTACTTACCCTTGTCCACTTGTTCTAAACTACAGTTAATTTAAACTTATTTGATAAAACCAACGGGAACGAATGTATTTGACAGCTGCGGGTCTGTGATCACATTGTAGCTAAACATTATACAGTATAACATATTTAAGAAGACACCATCCGCTGATTTCAAAAACAAACTCCAAAAACTATAACGTGGGAATCCCAATTTTTCACTAGCATGATCCCTAGTTAATTCCCGATGAAAATCGGAATCGAATAGATTGTATGCACTTTTTCCAAGAAACAAAATGGAAGAATCTATATTTCGTACCGGTAGCCCCTCATTTTAAAACAATACTTACACATTATGATTCAAAACTGCTTATTTTATGGCATAGGAAGGTGGACGAGCATATGGGCCACCTGATGGTAAGTGGTCACCAATGCCCATAGACATAGGCATTGTAAGAGATGTTAACTATCGCTTACATCGCAAATGCGCCACCAACCTTGCGAACGAAGATGATATGTCCCTTGTGCTTCAAATTACACTGGCTCACTCACCCAAACTGGAACACAACAATAATAGCGTACTGCTTTTTTGCGGTAGAATATCAGATGAGTGAGTGGTACCTACCCAGCCGAGCTGGTGGCTGTTACTTGGTGGCACAAACCCTACCACCAAGTAACAGTAAAAGCTTTTACAGGCCTACTTCGATTAAGACATTATGAATTTAATTTTGTTTATGTTGATTTGGTTATTAATATAAACAACACTTTATAAAACGTAATTATTACTAACTGTATTATTATTTTTGGAACAACCAAAATTACACATAATCAAAAACTGGGCGTGAAAATTTAGATTGGTTATTACTACGGATTGGACTAATTTGGCTCAGTGAATCAAAGGAATGTACTGCAATCCTCACACTGTCAATGTCTATTGTCAAAGTAAGCTTGACGCTGGTTAGTAGGTGTATAAGTTTTCCTTTCCACCTTCCCTTAGACCCTTAATACGGTGGGAGGGTTCTATGCACAACTCAACTGGGTAGCACCCACTTCCCGTTAATTCCGCTGGTATTTGTGTATTCCGGTCAGAAGGGAAGTGAGCCAGATTTAACAGGGCACAAGGTATATAACACCTAAGATCCCGTGGCGGGCAGCACATTGGCTTTGATAGGACTGTAGTACACTCCTTACATCGAAAATATGTTTTGGCAAAGTAGGCAACTTGTCGTCGGTTAAATTATTTTCCTTTCCGCATTTTTTTTAGTTAATTTAATTTTTTTACGTTCAATTTTGTATCATTTTATTGAATAAGTGAGATTCACAATTTTGGTTTTTTTTTACATTAACTTTTGTTTTTTATGTGTTTAAGTAATGTATTTATTATTATTTATTAATTAATATTGACGACCTGTATAGGGGAAGGCCGTCAAAATTAATACGTAACGTAACCAAAATAAAACTTTTTTTTAAGTCTTATTTTCTTTTTGCTTGTGTTATTTTATAATATTGTACATTTTACATTTTTTCCTCAATGAATGTTAAATCATTTTAAAAATTGACTTTGCTCATATTTAAAAAATGTACTGGTTTGACTATTGTTTCCATTGTTATTACTCCAGTCGGCTTTATATTTTGTTAAATATTTAATTTCAATGACACGATGAATTTTTTGCTTTGCCAGCCTGTCACATTGTACATATTATAGATATAGTTAGTTTTAAGCTTGCGTTATTATAGTATTAATATTAATTTCTATTTTTAATCGCTGGAGGGATAAAACTCGCGATCAACCATTCACATACGTCTGACATTTAGCCTGTAAGAATATAATTTTAAGAATAGTAGTCACGTAAGGTTATTTTGTTTAAGGATTTGGCTGTAATTATTATTTCCAAATTAATTTAGTCTAGTAATACTAATTAGTTAATAAGGGTAAAGGTAATAAAAGGGGAGACCTATAATCTAGCTATTTAACAAACATAAAACATAAAAATAGTTTGATAAAAACTTGCGATCTTGTCGTTGATGTCCGTATAAAAATATATTACAATGAAAAATGTCCGTATTGCCAAAAAATATGTCTAATTGGATGTACTAAAAATATGATATTCCTCTTTATTCTTGCCTGTACCGTTTAATTAATTAATACACTACTTTGTCATCTTAGATTAAGAATGAAGTCTCTATCATAACAAATGTTTATTGTAATGTGATTTATGTCAATTTAACCAATTATGAGTATATAATCATTAAAAAATACATTTGTTGTTTTATTTTTACCTTTTAATTAAATATTGCAATAAATTCAAATTTTTATGATTAAAAATTAAAGTATCAAATATTAATACATTCAATACCATGTTTATAACGTATATTAGCAAACATATCTGAACAAAATTAAACCGATCTATTTTTCTGCATTTGTTGCTCAATAAACGCTTACAACTCTCATATTCACTACTGGGGACCAATTCTACTAACAAATTGCCACTATCTCAATCGAATCGAAGCTTGATCGTTGCCGTTTATCCGTTTTCTTATTCTTTAATTTAATTATTATATTATTAAGTTTGGTTTTGACATAAGGGTACACGTTAAAAATTTTTATCGGCTCGGTTCCGATCCGATTAAATATACAATTGTCAAAGTTGGATCGGGAACGTATCGTAATCGTTATAGCTTAGCAGAATTCGGCCCCTATTTCTACAGTTTACTTGCGTGTAAGCAACAAACGTAAATAAACATTTATACAGTTCACACTACCTTTATTTTTACCTTATCAATAGTTTCATTGCATGAACGTTATCAATATCATTAATTGTAACTATAATAGTTATGAGAGACATTTGAAACTTACATATGATATCAAGTTCATTTTAAACTTTTTACTGAAATTTAGTGAATCTTTCAATTAATTTCTCTATTTATGTAACCGTTACCAATATGTCTAATCGAAATTTTATCCAAATATATTTTGAGTGCTTTTTTAAATATCTAAATAGTTACAAAAAATGTTAATGAGTTGTTTTCGTGGTTCTTCTCAAGTGAGGAAATTTGTTCCCGAAACAGTGCTAGTATTTAAATATGTAAGTATGATGCGTCTATATTAAATGTTTAAATTTGTATTTAAAAAGCAAAAAAGTATAGTTTAATTTAAATCATAATATTAATAAAATAATAATTAAAATAATTAAATCAGATTACTTTGTAATATTTTTTTATAAAATCATCGTATTATGTAAAATCAAATTAATATACATACATACATAATATTAAAATTATTTAATTTTTATACAAACATCGACATTTTTGATTATTCTATTTAAATAAACAGAATCATTAACGTTCTTAAAAACAGTTTCAGATTAAGCACGCTTTATAGACAGGGTTTGTTGTATTGTTGTATGGCTCATTATCTAAATATTATAGATAGATAGAAAAGAGTTAAATCCCAATTTAAACTGCAACCTGTGGCTTATATAAAAAAAATATTGCTATCAGATGAACGATTACGATATGTAAAAACTATTTTTTTAAAGCATTTGTACTATTATATTTATAACCCGCCTATCTCAGTTGTACTGGCGTTAGGTAAGCTGCGGACGGTATGTTCAGTAGACGAAATTGTCAGCAAACAAACATGTTTCACTAAAACGCCCAGTCACCTCATTTGGTTTGGCTGCGTAGCTTCAACCTAACGACTAACATTTTATATTTGTAATTTTATATATTAAAGCTCAAAAAATAAAAAGTAGTAATAAACGCGGATCCAGTTTCTAACACTGCTGTAGACATAATATAGCAGTGTGGTCCCGGCAGAATGGAATAGTCATTGAAGGGTGTCGTGACAGCTATTAATGGATTTCTTGTCCAGTTCAATAATTACTTGAGCGTGTAAGCAATTCATCATCCTATGGAGAGTTGGAGAGGTGGAGAACCAACCTACAAGCAATAGCATCCTCTAGAAGGGTTGTCACGTCAAGGTTGGGTATTTTTTTACTGAATTCAATGTTATGGAATGCAAATTGACAAATGGGAAGCCTGGTAAGTGGCCACCCCCAAAACCATGCAAAAATCGCTGCCAACCATGTCGACTATATGATGCACGACACGAAGTGTAAACAAAACTGCTTCACTCGAACTACCGAAGCTTTTTGTTGGTAAAATAATTCATAATAAAAACATACACAGTCCTAACACTAAGTCAAATCTGTAAAGGTCAGACTGCACCGAAATAAATGAAATAAGTGAACGTTGAAAAAATCGAAAATAATAAAAACGAAATAACAAAAAATCCGTAAAACTTAATAAAAAGATATAACAATAATTAAATAACACAATACTTGGAAGAGGAAAATATCAGCTTCGATAGCAGCGACATAGTACGTACAGCGGATGGTATTGCGAATTAGCAGTTGTAACAGACTCGCACTTATCTCTCACCACTGAAATTGGACTCAGTTGCGAGACCTGTGTTTACGACCGTGGATAAAATAGTAGATGACGTTTACCTTAGAAAAGTATGTAGTTAAAAATTGATTTTAGCAACGACATCATGCATCAAAAAGATGTATTAACAGTAACAACCTTTAAATAGCCTGAAGTTATTATAATAAAAAATAGATGGCGTGTTTAATATGAAAATAAATCTAGTTTTTGTGTGTGTCAAATGTGTGTAAAAATTGTAAATTATCAGTAATTTAGATGAAATGATGAATGATGAAGACAGACGGCGCTGTAAGAAATATTTACTTTTGAATGTTTTTTCGCCTTGTAGATGACCCAGACCTATAGTAGGTCTGGCGGTACAATATGTTAGGTATATTGCCAATGCATATGGGTGGTGGTGAGCACTTACTATCAGATGGCTCACATGCCTGTCTGCTTACCTATATTATAATAAAATAAAATAAAACTTTTTAAGAGTCTCATAATGTAGGACGAATGTACGATGACCAGCTCATCGTGAGCTCATCATAAGCTCACACACAGAAAGAACTCTAAGAGACCTAAAAAGACTTGTCGACCACTTCCTGTGATTTAACTAAAGAGTTGTTATTATATTTGTTATATATAATGAGTTAGTTATTATATTTACGTAAAACTGGGGTAAGTACTTTTCCTGTCTACAATAGGTTTTCATGGCTTAGCAGTGGCGTATTTACTTTATGGTAAATAAAGTATGGCGGCGGCCTAGTCGTTTAAAATCATTACTCATTTTTTATTCCTTGTTTATTTGATTTTTCTAAGTGAAGTATAAGACCTCTACCCATTGAACATCACACTCAGTAGTACTCAAAGTAATTATCAGTTACCTACCCTACCTTCTCTTAATTAAAATATTTGTTTGAATTTTTAAGAGTAAACACTACTACTGTAAATAACAAACTCCATCTATGGGTAAGTGGACAAACTACACGTATAATGTAAAACGTGCGAAAGCTAGATGGCGTAAAATTTACTTATTTATGGCGAAATAATGTGTTCTCATAATTAATTTCCATTCTTTATGGATTAATTATAAGAAAAATGTATTTTTAGACTAATAATATTACAACTGGTTAATAATAATTAATAAGAAGGAGAATTAATATTTTTTCGCTAACGCCATCTATCTTCCAGTGTTTGTATTATTTGTCTATGTCCATGATATAGTTACTTAGAAACACATACGAGATGGCATTGCTACACTTACAGACATTAAATTAAGCACATCATTTAAATAACCCGTCTAACTTGAAACCAGGAGTAAGGTTTTCGGGGTTTATGCAATTTATTATTACGTTATTTAAAAACACATCGCCTTAGCTTATCTCTATTACCTCAGCATATCACACAATTACCATATAAGTAATTTTTTATGCCCATAATTTTATACTCGTATATATGATACGAGTTATCTGCGGTCTTATGTAAAAATATTTAGTTACGATAAAATGAAAATTTATATTTTGTCATGGATGAATATTTTTTGGAGAATTAATAAATGTTTAAAATGTTCTTTAATTATACATTTTTTTATAGTATATAATATTTAGTCACGATATGGGCAAAGGTGGGTTTTTTCGTAAATGAGTTTATTTAATGATCTTGTATTAGAAGTTAAATTTAGCTAAACATAAATTAGCATAAAAGATGAATAGCGTTTTGCTTGCAATGTGTAACTTAAGGGCTACCCAACACAATTTTTTTTTTATTCGGACCAGTACCTAGTCCCTGAGATTAGGGGGATCAACCGAAGAATAGCAAGTAATAGAAAAGATTACAACCTAGCATGATTCTAATTCTACATAAATAATTGGTGGTATGGTATTTAATTAAACTATAAATAAGGTTTGAAAAAATTTATGCAAACTGAAGAATAGGTAACCTTAAAAGTAAAAATTAATAATCTATAAAATTCAAAACAAAAATATTAACTTAAGAGTAATACACATAATTACAACTGAGTCTGAACAAAATTATCAAACGCAAAATATGACAGAATAACGACAGTATGCTATTTTGTATGGTCGCCGGAAAATCCGTACAGCGCGATTCAAAAATTGACGTATTTAGCACAAAAAAAGATACAGTTATTTTGAAATCACAGACAGATAATTCCATTTTATTTATTTGTATAAATATGTGTGAATTAATTTGTTAATATAATTGGTTTTTTTTTACACGTTTTTGTCTTTGTGTTAGGTTTTCGCCATCGCTGAAAGTGGTCGTCACTGTTTTTATAGTCAACGTCAAGTTATGATTCCTTACTATTGATATTATAGGCAAGTACATAATCTGCTAAATCTTTTTAAGAAAACAAAACTATGTACATTCAAAATAAATATTTTAATGTCTATGAAACTCGAATTAAAGCCAAATGTACGGCAGCTAGCCCCGGCTTACCTATCCCATTAACTTCAGCGATGATCACAATACTGCAGTTTCTGCGGTATAGCCCGCTGTAGACGTAACGGAGTCATCTGCATATGTGGATGATACATCCTACAGGATTTTGACAAAATTAAACAAAAAACGTAATTTGTGATTCCTGGAGGCCAATTCCACAAACGTATAAGATTTATTAACGTTCTCGATTCGATTTCGATCCAGCTACGACTATTCTCATTAAACTGAATCGATATGATGCTACCAAAGTAAAAAGTATTCAAAAGCCAAAAAATCATGTCAAAGTGCTTAAATAACGGATCACGATTCGATAATACTCTAATAATATAATGTATTTATCATAGACCACTTTTTACATGTAGATCACTTAGCTGTAGATCCTACAGCTCATTATTGGATGCGAATTGATAATAAATTCGCTATATTGATTTTATATCATATTCATTGTCTGTAAATAATAAGTATCAGTTGCACATGCAAATTACCAACCCTCCGCACGAAGAAAAAAGAAAATATAAGTTGATGTATGTATGTATTTCCATTCAAAGTAGGGAAAGGCGTCAGACAGGGGGACCCCCTATCTCCAAAACTATTCTCGGCGGTACTAGAATCGACTTTCAGAAGACTCAACTGGGAACATCTCGGGATCAATGTAGACGGGGTATCGCTGACGCATTTAAGATTCGCAGACGACATTGTGTTATTCGCTAAAACATCAGACGATATAACCAAAATGATAAATGAGCTCGCTGTAGAAAGTGCAAAAGTAGGGTTAAAATTAAATCCAGTTTTTTTTTTATTTTATAGTTAGGCGGACGAGCATCTTGGCCACCTGATGGTAAGTGGTCACCAACACCCATAAACAATGGCATTGTAAGAAATGTTAACCATCGCTTACATCGCCAATGTGCCACCAACCTTGGGAACTAAGATGTTATGTCCCTTGTGCCTGTAATTACACTGGTTCACTCACCCTTCAAACCGGAACACAACAATACTAAGTACTGCTGTTTTGCGGTAGAATATCTGATGAGTGGGTGGTACCTACCCAGACGAGCTTGCACAAAGCTCTACCACCGAGTAAAATCTAGATAAAACCAGAGTTATGACAAATGGAAACAAAAAGACTATAAAACTAGGAAACACAGAAATCGAGTATACCGATGAATACATCTATCTGGGACAGATCATTACTCGAAAAGATTCTATGCGCCATGAAGTTGAGAGACGAATCACAAACGGGTGGAGGAGATATTGGGGCTTGAGAGAGGCTATGAATGACAAAAACCTGCATATAACACTAAAAAGTAAATTATTTAACACCTGCATACTACCTGTTCTTATGTACGGCTGCCAAACTTAGGCTCTAACTCAGGGATTGACAAACAAACTCGCAACATGCCAGTATGCGATGGAAAAGAGTATGCTGAACATAAAAAAATCAAATAGACTGAAAAACTGTGTCATCAGAAATAAAACAAAAACTATAGATGTCACACTGAAAATCAGAAGACTTAAATGGAAATGGGCAGGGCACAAGGTACGAGGCCATGATAAATGGAGCAAAAGAGTCACAAGATGGTACCCCAGAGAAGGTAAAAGAAGAAAAGGTAGACCACAACAAAGATGGGACGAGGACATTAGACAGGTAGCAGGTGTGATGTGGAACAGAGTGGCCCGAGAAAGGCCGGAATGGAAAAGGTTGGAGGAGGCCTTTGCCAATAGGCAGACAGATAATAAATAAATTTGAAACACTAGAATAAGTCTAAGTTTAATATGTTTTGGAATACTACTTTATTGTTTAAGATCTGAATAAAAGGCTGTTATTATTATTATATTATTATTATTATGTATGTATAGATAAAAACATAACTAAAAATGTAATAGCAATTGGGTTTGACGGCTATTATTTTAAACAAAATTTTAACTTATTTAATTAATAATATAATGCCGTAGAAAGGAAAAAAGACGCATCTAACATTTTTTCAAAATTGAGTTTTTCCCATTTTTAGAATCAGTAAAAACAGACGCAATCGCCAGCCAGTATTTTCTATATTATTCTTAGACTTATAGAAACTTAGTTAGCAGTACATAAATAAGACGTATTTGCAAATAATTTAATTAAGCACTAAGGAAAAAAGACGTTTCTGATGGTTACTAAGTTGAAAAGGCGCAAATATCTAAATGCGTCTATTTTACATTGAAAACAATAACAAGATTTATACAATGAAAATACGCTTCTGCATGATGTCGGATAAAGAAGATACAATTACGCTGTCGTGATCATTATGCTAAGAAAGAAAGACGTATCTACGTAAATATGTCTTTCCATCGTAGTATTGACCAAAATCAGTATAACGCAAGTGCCAGAAGCGTCTTTTCTTCTAAGTATTGCTTAATGCGGGGCGGAGTGGGGTGCGAGGTATGAAAACTTCACAGTTAGTTGCACCTAGGCAGGTTAGAATAATCATATCTAAGCGACATGTTCGAAGCAATATTCCATAGAGGAAGTCGCTAGAAGATATTCATTACTTATCTGGGTTGAACAATTATTTATCCGTCTCAGTAAATATTACGTAAGTAGATATTACATACTACTCTACTACTACTCCTATAATTTTGTCTGCTTCTTAGATTTGTCTACGTCTTCTGTGCGTAAGCTCATCGTATATTCGTCGCACATTTTGAGACAGAAATCTTGAAAAAGTAGGCTCGTTATTTGTTTTTTTTTTTTATTATAATAGTATGTGGTATGTGGTTATCACTACCAATTGGCACTAAAGGAAATATTAACCATCCCTTACATCGCCAATGCTCCACCAACCTTGGGAACTAAGGTATTATGTCCCTTGTGCCTGTAGTTGGCTCATTCACCTTTCAAACTGGAACACAACAATACTATTTTTAGGAATATGTAAAATCTTTAAAAATACTAAATTGCTTATGATCTCATCCTAATGTTCTTGATAAGATAGTATTGACAGTCCGTCAAAAGCCTGCGTTTTTGTTAGGTCCACGTCAAGTAACTTAGTGAGAATTGACACGAAAATAGTATATAGTGAAATAAACAACGACATACTTATAGCAACAAAAATTAATAATTTTTGCTTAGCTACCTACCAAGGAAACATGGTACAAACAATGAATGAATGGAGATAATGTGTACTTAAGTTTTTGATCTAAGTAATGGAATACAGAAGGAAAGTAAGTCAGCATTCAACGATCAATTCTCTGCCCTTTTCTATTCCTCATAAACACCAATGATCAGCTCTATCTTGTAGGAGACAAACATGACATAGTATTATTTGCTGATGACATCTCATTAGTTTTTAAAATTAAAAAAGCACGAACCGTATTAATATGTAAGCATGCTATCTCTGATATAGTACATTGGTTGAGTGTCAATAATCTTATGCTAAATAATAAAAAAATGTAATTTAGCATACCAAATGTACTTATGTATGGGGAGTCGATAGATTCAGTTGAAACAACACCATTTTTGGGCCTTACTATTGAAGCCAAGTTGCAATGACTCCCCATACGGATTGGCGAATTGACTAAGTTCAGCAGTTTTTGCGGTAAAGAAAAAAGGGCAATGTATAGTTTTCTACAATAGGATCCCAGGAAGAGTTCATAAGGCCTCTGTAGTTAAATTTAAAAAATAATGCAAAATAACGATTTTGTACAAATAATACAATTTGTGTAATTATGGATGATTAATATATTTTTGATCATTGGCGATTTTATATAAATTTTTAAATAAATATCGGATTATGAAAAATACTCAAGTATATAATTGTGATATTTTATTAATTAGCAGATCCTAGCATTGTAGGTAGGTCACAGGTGTATAATTTATGAGAAGATAGTATAGCATGTCATACTAAATTATCTAGTTTAAAAGCGCCAAACAGCTGAAACGTCTGTTTATTGTCTAAATACTTATCACAAATAGCTAAGAAGAAAAGACGTTTATATAAATTGCTAAATTGAAAGAAGGTATATACGTAGATGCGTCTTTACTATGTAGTATTACTTATTTTTCCATAATTTTTTTACTAAGATGAAATAGAAAACATGATTTCATTATTTTCCAATAAGCGTTTTTTATTGTTTTTTTAATATAAAATGATAAATAAATGTATAATGCATAGCCATACACAAACAAAATACTTTTATTTTAATTTTTTTTTCCACACCAACTATTTTAATTTTAAATGTATAAATCATTTATTTTCTCCAAAGTTACTTTTTGTAGATGCGTCTTTTTTCCTAACGACGTATATATTACAGGTAGGTAATAAAATAAAAAAAAACCATTTTAACTAGCTTTAATTTTATTTTATCCACGTAACCTCATATATCTTATGAACATTGCCTTTTTAGTATAACATTAAACCGTATTAAAGGTACAACATAACTAGTATTAGCGATGGGCCGAATTTCCGTTTCATGTTCTGTGTTCAGCATGGGTACTTTTCTGGTATGGAACATACTTCGTAAAGCCAAAAATGGTGAATATATATTATAATATATATATATTGACATATCTTTGTAGTTTCACCCGATATGAATGCCAAAATAATATAATTTAATCTCTCTTTATCTCATCGTTGTTTTTTGGCTATTTAAAGCACGTCTGTGTGATACAGTAACTGTAATAAATCCACTTGTTGGTAGGGCTTTGTGCTAGCTCGTCTGGGTAGGTACCACCCACTCATCAGATATTCTACCGTAAAACAGCAATACTTGCTGTTGTTGTGTTTCGGTTTGAAGGGTGAGTGAGCCAGTGTAATTACAGGCACAAGGGATATAAAATCTTAGTTCCCAAGGTTAGTGGCGCATTGACGATATAAGCGATGGTTAAAATCTCTTACAATGCTAATGTCTATGGGCTTTGATGACCACTTACCATCAGGTGGCTAAAATAGTCGTCCGCCGTCTTATTAAATAAAAAAAATTAAGCCGTATAATTGGTTTGGTAAAACTTTTATCAAAACTCGTCTAACTCGCTAAAACAAATTTGGCTCATCACTAATATACGTTACGGAAATAAACTGTTATAAAATTTTGATTTTCTGAATAAGTTTCTTAAACATATTATTTGAATAATGATTCAATTAAAATCAAATGTTTATAAACAGCATTCTTTCTATTATTCTTTATCTAAAGAGTATAAAGCGTATCACAGATTCACTGAGTTATTCTGCGTACAACAAGAGCATTAAATGGCGCGGCGGATGCTGTGGCACCATCCACATGTTCCAATGATGGTAAAGGTTCCCCTGGTGCAGGTAATAATGAGAAACTTTGCAAAATAGTTGTTGTCAACATGAATATATTGCATTTTGCTAGAACATCGCCCATACATCGGTGCTTCGATAATCCAAAGGGGAAGAAGTAATCAGGAAGGCAAAGTTTGCCATTAACAATAAACCGGTCTGGATTAAAACTATAAGGTTCGGGAAAAAGAACTTCATCCATTAGTATATTTGGAAAATTGCTGACGACCATTGTGTCCTGAAAAAAAAATTTAAAGCTTTAGGAACATATATTGAAAAGTGAAAAAAATATTTACTTGATACTATTTTAAAATTGATCACACTCATGCTAAGTTATGTAAAGTATCAAAAACCGACTTATTTGATAATCGAATAGTTAATATGTTTATATGAGGTCTTTCTTATATATTATTGTTTGTTTTTATATTGCAAATTTATGAATAATATTTCACACATAAATTTACTGACTTTTGGTATATTGTATCCAGCTAATGTGGTGTTTCGTAAAGCACGATGCGGTACTCCGAACGTCCTGCCCATAAAATGACGGATACATTCATGAACTACTGCCTCATTGTAGGGCATGCTAAAAATGAAAAAAGAAATGAATTAGTTTTAAATCGGCTATTCCATAAACCCGCTGAGACGTGGACACTCACGGTGCGTCTATTTATTCAGCAATTTAAGATCTATGTAAGACGCTTTGCTCGAAGTTTTTCTAATGGATCACATCAGAGATTAGGTGATTCGTCAGAGAGCGAAAGTAATCGACACCGTCTAGATAATTAGCAAGCTGAAGAGGCAGTGGGCCAATTGAAAACAAGACCTCAAGATCGGACTCATTGACTTGCTTTTGGAGAGGCCTGTCATATCTAAATTTTTACAATTTTTATCATATATTATACGAATAATTACAATTATAAAAAACAAACTCACTTCGGACGATCGTCAAGACATGGCTGGCGATTATACCCAACAACTCTATCTATTTCTTCTTGTGCTTTTTTTTGGACGTCTTGTTCTCTTACTAGATAGCTAAAAGCAAAACTCATACTTTTGTTTGTCGTTTCCGTCCCAGCCATAAACATGTCGAGACAAGTCGCAACTAATTGCCCTTCAGAATACGTGTTAACCTCGCCGTATTCCCTTAGTGCCCTCACATAAACATCCATAAAATCTTTGTCTTCTTTATTAGGGTCAAATCTCATTTTATGTACTGCAATCTCATCGCGTAGAAATTGCCAAATTCTTTTATGTATTCTCACAAAGTCCGTGTAACCAGATGACTTTGGTGCTAAGATAGATAAAACAGGAAAATGACTGAAGGGACAGCCAACCATATCGATTGCTGAGAATAGTTCGAATAAAATAGCTTGTAAGAGTACCATCCGAGGGTCACTTGGCTTATATCTAATCCCAGCCATCATTGTCCATAATGTGTTCAAAATATAAGTGCTAAAGAAATTGTGCATTGGAAGTATAGCACTTTCTTTATTATCTAAAATTTCCAAAATATCACTAACCATATGACCAGCTTCAGAGAATGCTATTTCACTCATACCTTTTCTTCCGAAACCAAATTCCTTGAGATGTTTTATAAGAAACTTTCTTTGTTCTTTCCAAAGGTCGCCATCGGTCAACAGAACGCCTTTTCTCTCACCCCATGTTCTGGTTTGATAGAATATCCCTTTCGGTCGTCCATCAATGTCTTCATTGTAAAGCATTTCTTTATTAGCTTCTACGGTGTTTACCATTACTATACGATCTTTTCCAATTTTAAGACCAAGCAAATGTCCATCTTTACTGTAAATATTGGATAGCTCCTTAAAACTTTTATAAAGATACTTGGTCTTTTCTCGAATCTTATTAACTTCTAGAGCGCTTCCAACGACCGGTAACCATTTTGGACCAGGAGGAAATTTTTTAGGCTTTAGTGTGTCTAAGTACAGTAAAATAACGATAATCAATATTACCACGAGTACTGTCAACCACATCTGCAAGAGAATAAAAAAAACATTATAAGTCACATTTAAGCTTGAGAAAAATTATAACGAATTCCAAATAACCCTAAATTACGAGTATATAAAAAAAGTCTGGGTATCGTAATATAGATCTACCTGAAAAATAGATGTATATTCAATGTTATCAAAAAGATAATTAGAAAATACATCTTTTCATTTCGTGCTACATTGTTGTTTGAGTATCGAGAAATTATTTTAATTAAGATGTCTAACCAAAGCAGTAAAAGTTTACTTAGTAGTTGCTGGAATGGCTGAATAGTGAAGCAAAGTGGAGTCTCCAGAGACAACATTTTTATCGTACTTGTATTTTTATAGTATAGTATTGTTTGGAATTTTATTATTGGTTATTGATAAACTCAATAATTGAAATAAAACTTGAATTATACACGTTTGAATTTACTTTTAAGTTTTCGTGCTTCCGATAATAATCCGATCTTTCTACAGGATGTCGGATGTTTCTGTAGATAGACAAAATACAGAATATTTCGTAGAATCTGCTGGATGAATTTTGAAATTGGATTGCTTTATATAGACTTCGATGACCCAAGTAAGAACGATATGTGTATTGTACGTTTAAGTACGTATGTATATTGTAATCAACCAAATCCTGATATTCAACGATAATTTTAGTTTTTGGAATATATTTTTTTTAAATTGTCATTTAATCACTTAAGATTATGCTTACTAGTCTGACGTTAGGTTGGAGAGGAAAATGAGGACATTCTTTAATTTTGTTTTTTTTTAATGATTTCTATCTTAATATTCCCAACTAAGGATTTCGTATTTTTTCTTCTCATTTTTATCATTATGGTACGAAGTATTTTATTCACATGTCTGTCGTGTAATTGAATTTCGTATTGGTTTTTTTTTTTGGTCCAAAAGACAATTGTAGTATAAAAGAACTAAATGTTATTAATAAATATCTCGTTGATACTGAGCTTTACATTTATTTGTATAGTGTAATGTGGCGACTCAAAAGTACATAGTATTTTGATTTTTATCTACTCTCAATATTTAATTACAAATTGGATACGCATATAAAATGGTTTTCTTTATTTAAAGATTTCATTGATTCATACATTCATCTATTTCATACGCGTTAACTATGAGATAAGTAAGCATCATATGCCAGATCAGCGTTTGTGTACTGTATTGGAAATTGAATAATATATAGAATAGAGCGTTTTAATCTTAAAGCGAATCAAAGGGATAGACATACAATCGCAAAACATAGCTCATCGTCTAGGGTAGTCGAGTAGATACATCCAAATTTAGAGTCCATGGAGAATTAGCAACAAATTAAGAAAAACAAAATATATATATTTGATTAGAATTTTATTATAATTATCTTATTTTATTTACAATCATTTGGCGCACATATCAGATATTTTCATAAATAACCTTTCATGTAGGCCTTAGGCTTAGAAAATACAGCAGTAAGCCCACTTTTTGTACAAAATAAGTAAACAAATACAAAGCAAAAAAAAGTTATGACATAATAGATAAATATAACAATAATTTAATGAATCCTAATGGTTCTTTATTTTCTCGCATCATTTACTTAATCGTAACGATAACCACGTTAGAAGCGAAGTAGAACAGAATTCATGTAGATATCACAAGAGAACACCAGTGCTCTTTTAGATATCCCTCTACAGAATATTCAGCGCGCGAACCACTCGTAAAACAAACGTACTAAAAATTGTAATAAAAATCGCTGTGTACAAAGAAGCGATTCTAATTGTAGACTAACAGTAATTTCGTATATTCTATTTGTAATTTTATATATATAATTTTAATCCATTATGGGGATTAAAAGGGTTTTAAGCAAGCTCGTATTATAGAAGTATAAATCGTGCCTTATAGTGAGCACCTAGATTCAATTATTGTCGGAAATAGCGGCGTTAATAAGAATGACAGAACACATTAAATTTACAGTTCGGCAACAAAAAAAAATTAAATAAAATGTCATTTAATTTCTATATTAAAGTCATATCTTCATAGTGTTCTACGAGATCAACTCGTCGGTAAAATTCACCATAACTATTAAAAGACACTGAACTCGGAAAGAAAATAATAGAAAACTACTCACAGTTAATTTGATTTTTACATAGAGAAAAATCTCTCTTAAACTTCATTTTTCGCATAGTAAACAAATTAAGTCCATCTTTGATACAAAGCAGTACTTACTAAAGGAAATATCGAGAATAAATGTAAAAGGGATTTCTTGAACAATCTGAATTGCATGAAAACAGTCTTGCATTTTTTGCTTTTGTATTAAAGTTTATGCTTTTTTTATAAACATTATTAATTTAAATCCTGATTTGTGTTAGTGTCCAATGAATTTTATCTTTTGATTATAAAATTATTTTTTATTATATTATTGAAAATACTCATTTTTCTGATGCATACGCTGTACGCTAGGACGCACGGAAGATGGAGCTTATATTGAAAACAGATCTTTGTTCAGTTCCCCGAACATCTGTGGTTTGGTACATTTTCATGTTAAGAAGTCGTATTCTTTTGAAATATCCTGTATTCTTATGTAACATGAAGTAGGCGTTAATCTTCGTAGGTGTCGTCTATAATATAAATTAGTTATTTTCTGTGATGCGCCATTTTAACGAATGCGGTTGTGTGGGCTACGCTATCGTAAGTCAATAATATTTTGCTCGTTAGTGCCTCGTGTGGTAGCCATTGTACGCGATTCCAATACATTTTCATAACAAGGCACACTTCCGCCTTATATTTATGCATGTTTTTATAATTATGTTTTTTTTTATAATATTGTTCCTTAACGATTTACGCAGAAAGTTCATTCGTTACAAACACTTGATATTTTCGATGTGATATACTTTGTATTCATAATATGTCCATTTATCGTTATTTTTTTTCGTTAGTTTGGGATACTTATTGCCTTTGAAAAATACTTATTGATTATATATATATATATAAAAATCTCGTGTCACAGTTTTAGTGTTTATACTCCTCCGAAACGGCTTGACCGTTTTTGATGAAATTTTATATGTATACTAGCCGCCCGTCCCGACTTCGTACGGGTAAAATAATGAATTTATCCCGTGCATTTTTTAATCAATGAGATATAAACATTCGCCCATACAGTACAGCGCATGTGTGTTCGGTACAGGGCATATAATAATAATGCATAAAGTAAAGTAAGTACAACATGCTCTACATATTTTTTCATTTATTGGAACAAAGTTCTTTTACTACTGCAAAGTAGAGTGACCTGGCAGAAATTGTCATGTAACAAAAAAGCGTTGCCCTCCAAACGTACTTTCCCCTCTTTCTTTCTTAGTGATTCTTTCTATTCTAGCGGTTGTATGTGTATGCATGTGTAAGTGTGCAAATTTTCAGATCTGACAATAAGGATTGTGTGCGCCCAATGAGATAATCTCAATTCTATACAAAAGTAAATATAATTTGAACTCTTCTTTTAACTTATAATTCGCTATTTTATATTTAATTTTGAATAAATTACTATTTTCTTAAAAAACAAACTTTGTTCCAATAAATGAAAAAATATGTAGAGCATGTTGTACTAACTTTAATTTATGCATTATTATTATATGCCCTGTACCGAACACAAACACTGTACTGTATGGACGAATTTTTATATCTTATTGAATAAAAAATGCACGGGATAAATTCCTTATTTTACCAGTACGAAGTCGGGACGGGCAGCTAGTATTAATATATATTTCGTAGGAAACTATGAGTCAGGTTCAGGTCAGGTATTGATGTTTGCATACAATATTATTTGTTTACATGTTAATTACTTTAAGAATTCTTGATTTGTTACATTTTTTCTAGAAGTTAAAAACCTTAATCATATAGAAGTTATGAATATTGTATTTCACGTAAACACCAATCAGAGCAAAGCCTGTGCCTCGAGTGGGGTCGAGGCACCATCTTGACTTTGGAGAGGTATACAGTTTTTGTGTCACATTCGGAGGAAAGCAACGGATCGAGTTGGATCGTTGAGGTGGGTTCGTCTGGTAAAGTCGGATCGGTGTTCTGAAACCACTGCTCGGTGTTGTTACTCGCTAATTAATTAATTAATTCATTGTTTTCTTAAGCAAAATACTGTAAAACCGTGATAGTTGTGTTTTGTGCTTGTACTTTACCCTGATGGTGTCCACTAAGCCCGCACGCAACCACTAATGGCGATGTCAACGAGTACGATGCTTCTCCGACATAATATAATATAATATAATAAAAGTGATATTCAAAAGCATTCTACTCTAGACTCTACACTGTGTAGGTTGAATCCATATTTCATATAAATACTTGATTTACTGAATTTTTCCAGCTATACAAATGATATGAAACATTAAACGTAGAATCTTCGATATATGACAAATTTTCAATAAATCTCGAATGATGGTTTTAATTAGTATTCCAGCTAGCTAACGATAGATATGAAATATTACCGAATTCGTAATAAGATAATTTATGTCAATATCAATAAATACGAATTGCGCATGGCATTGGATTTGAAAATTATTATTTCTATGGCCAATGATGTATTAAGTAAGTATCGATTTTTGATGCGATTGAAGTTTTACGATTTCGATTATTTTTACTAAAAATTAGATTATTTTTATAAATATTGATAAAAAAATGTACGATTGGGCAACAAAAGAAAACCTTAAGGAAAATCGAATCAATCAGACCCATAAAGTTGAATTGGCAACGATAACGATAACGATTTGCAAATAAAATAATATATTTGTACACACAATTCTGATATAAATATTGTGATAATGGACTTTTTCTATCTTTTCTATTGGATTAAAAAAAAAAACATCCTACAATATGGATAACAACTCAATTAAGATATTTATCAAATGACTGAGTTTTAATTGTTTTAACTGGGATCTGCAATATCAATAAAATGAAGTTTTAATCATTCAAGTAGATTAAACCGGTTAACATACATGAAAAAAGTACGCGTCAAACACATTTTTCACCTTTACTTTTCATTGACGTGGATTAAAAAAAATCATTTCATAAATTGAAATCAATACGAATGATTTCGGATTAATTAAAATTCCATTATGAAATTACGCGTTAAATCGTTTTATCGTCGTTCATGAATTTGTGTTAAAAATGTGAAAAAGATTAACGATAAGAATTACTTGAGTATACACAAATACTAAAACTCAGACGTTTACATTAACTATACTTCCTACTAGCGTTTTGGCCACGGTTTTACCCGCGTAGTTCCCGTTCCTGTGGGAATACAAGAACAAAATGTAGCCTAAGTTATTCGTTGATAATGTAGATTTCCATTGGTGTAGGAATTTTTAAAATCGGATAAGTTGTTTAGCCTTGATAAGGTAACAAATAAACTCACATTTGTATTTATAATATTAGGATGAAAGTAAAGTTGCTTGTTAATAATCTTATCTAAAATATTCCGTATGTCAATAAAAGGATGATACAATAATTCCAACTTCTGATTCGTATTTAATACGTTTTAATATATCACAGACATTTGCTACTACAGTTGGATACATAATATGCTGTTCAGCTATTGTTGTATTCTTGACAATTCACCGTAAAATTGACAATACCGTTAGATTTATAATCTATCTCGCGAGATTGTAAACTGACGAAAGATTGTTAACCATAACATACTGCTTACAATTTAACGCATTATTTTTCGGTAGATTGTAATCTATCGAAGTGAAACCGTCAAATTGTGAAACGGAACGCACAACGTGAACGGCATATTGTAACTCCAGGTGCCACAGCTCTGGTCTAAGACAGGGTAGGTATCGTTTAGATGAATATTCTTATACCCCCAAATCAAATATTAGACTAGTGAACATGGGTTCGATTCTGGTTGATGGGCTGATTCGATGTGCTTTAAAAGTTACCTAACATAACCTAACCTACATGACTTTGCCCTAGAATTTGATGTGTAATCATTCGGGTGCCTCGAACTAGATTTTGATGTATAATTCAGGTCCAACTTATCATTAATCAGCCGAAGTCGTCGGAAGTCCACAAAAACACGAGAAAAACATTTTTTTATTTATTTTTTAATAATTAAACAGGTCATGCGCCGTCATAATAATACTAGTTATGTTAATTACCACAAATTTTTCTTACCATGTTTTGTCAGAATTATTGATTACCTAGTAAATAATAAATAAATAAGTGACACCTGTGTTTCATTCCTAACTCTATGGACACAGAACGGTCTACTGTAAGGCCGAACAATCAGGGACAGCCTTCGGACAGTTGACAATTTGACAATTGTAAGATTGTGATTTAACAGTTTCACTTCGATAGATTACAATTTACCGAATAATAATACGTTAAATTGTAAGCAGTATGTTACGGTTCACAATATTTCGACAGTTTATAATCTCACGAGATAGATTATAATCTAACGATATTTACAACTTTACGGTGACATATATATCAAAATAGTGGTTTTTTGTTTTAGTTTCTATGACACCATTTTGAATTTTCTTTTTTGTAATTAGTATAACCTGTCGTGTAAAATGCCATACTTATTTTCATGTGTCAATGACTAGCTTATTTTTATTTACTTTGTTATAATTATTATTACCATGCTTAAAACAATATATTTTACCTTTAATAAAATCATCGTTCATTTCTCATTTTGGTGATTACAACATAAATTAATTACTTCTGTTGCTCGATTGCATAGAGTCATTAATTCTTTTATGGGGCAATGTATGCGATTTTAGAACAAGATTCCAAAAAGCGTTCAAAATGACTCTGTGTTGTTATATGCTTATGTGCAAAAGTTTTTGTAGGATTAGTGAGTGCATTGAGTACATATCGGAAATGAAAAGATCGTTTATTTCTTTGCTATTTTTAAAACTTGTATACAATCACAAAATCAGTAAAGAAAAAAAAGGATGTCTCTTTAGCCGGTTCCCCTCACGTCATTTCATCCAGGTCAATGGTATTTTAATTTCAAAATCAATTATTAAGTGTAATGCTTTTACATTGAATAAACGATTTTCGATTTGCTTTGGTAGAAAGTATGGTGTAAATGTCAGACTACTAGCTAAAGGGCTCCACCTAAAGAGGGTTCGAGCTTCGAATACGATGTTCCTATATGTCTCTGTTCATAGAACTGTGCGTTGATGGTTATTCAATCAGGAATTTATCTTTGTACACGAGGTAAATTAATTACACGATTTTTTTTTTATTGGCGGCCTCCTTTTCCTTACCGAAATTACAATGACTATAGAATTAAAAACCATTCGATTTTAAAAATTATTTATGATTCCACGATAAGTGCCACTGCCAAGGAAAACTAAACAATAAACTAGAAAAGTGCGGTTACTTTAAACAAACCGAGTCAGACTTATATATTCAGAAATTCAGACATTAACAGACACTAACCGTATGGTAATTATTCAAATTGTATTCAACATGCATCTGGACTCTGCGATCATATACACCTCGTATTAACTATTACATATCAGTTCCTAATTTAAATTTTATTATGTTTTGAAAGTAAATGTCATAATAAGTAGATAATAATATGAAAACGAAAACAAAGTAAGAGATTTAAATTAAGTAAGGAGAAGGTCTGTATAAAGCCCTGGACATGGTTGGTACCAAGTAAATAACGACATAATTATTGTCAAGATATCATAGTGCAAAAAACACCTGAATCTTAAACTAAAATTGTGGGCACAAGTCCAGATCACTGGTTTTTCGTGTGTTTAATTTGGGTCTATTCTTCACATAGTGAGTATATTGTATTGGTAGACGGACGAGCATATGGGCCATCTGATGGTAAATGTTGTATTATGTAAAATATTCATTTTTAATTTTAATTTTATTTTTTATTTTCAATGTAATTTAATTATCTTATTTTTTTTTCAATTAATTAATTCAATTTAATTTTAATTTAATTCCAATTGTAATTTAAATTTTATTTATCATTATTATTATTTAATGTAAATATGGAACCTTGTTATGGAATAAAGAAAAAAATAAAAATAAAAAACAAAACAAAAAATATTTTTAATAAATGTTAACCATCGCTTACATCGCCACCAACCTTGGGAACTAAGATGTTATGTCCCTTGCACCTGTAATTACACTGACTGGAACACAACACTACAAAGTACTGCTGCTTTGCGGTACAATTTCAGACGAGCTTGCACAAAGCCCTACCACCGAGTAACAGAACACCACCAGCAACCCGCATTGGAGCAAGATTGAGGTATAAGTTTCAATATAATCATCTCCTCAAAAGGGGAGGCGCTTAGCCCAGGAGTGGGACAATTATACGTGGATATTGTATTTGGTGCCAATAGTTTATTCATTATTTTTAATTGTTTCATATTTTCGTAAAAAATAAAAAGAATAACACGTAAGCCGCCGGCTTTAAGCTCCATTGCACTAAAATCGATTATTTTTCTTACTTAAACTAATCTATAACTAATGTTTTTGGAAATAACCCTATAAGGCAAAAAGCGACAGAGGCGGATCTTTATCTTTGAAATATTTTTTGGATCGACCGACACCGATTTTGTGTTATTAACACTATTCGTGGTAATAAAACATAAATAAATAAATCACTTAATGTAACTGCAACATTTGCTCGCCGGAATATGTTTCGTCAAATATTATAGCATTGTTCTATTTTGATTTGAAATATTCACTCGCTGTTTGTTTATTTTAAGCCTTACCGCTAACCGCTTGTTTGTCGATACATGTTTGATCTTGTTTTTCTCATAGGGAGATAATACAAACGAACTGTTAGTGTTTTCAGTACAAACGAGACCGCATATATTTTTTACTATGATCCAAAATATAACTAATTCGGTCCACTAGTTGATAAATAACTTCAGTTTTTCACGAAACAATGTATTTAGAATAGCACAATCCAGCTGGTATTGATGCATAAAGTTATAAATGTTTTAAAAGTATTCTACGATTGATTTATGAATAGACTTACAGTCCAAAGGAGACTGTCGCAAAACCAATTATAGGCCAGGTCGGTTCTCGAGAGGGATGATCTGGAGCTCATACGAAGAGCGGTCAATTTAATTTTGCCCTTCAATACCCTTACAATGAGACTAGGCTTACATATTTGATGACGATGAAAATGAAATACCTTAATCAACTTTAAGCTGGTTGAGAAATGAGATTTAAATAAAACCATATAATTGTTCCGAAAGCTTGCGACAGAAGAAACAGTAAATCCATGAAACATGGCATTAATTAATTTGCACTTTCTGACATTAATATTTTTAATTTTAATAAAAATCATATTATCTACTTAAATAATGTTTTTAAATCAGATATTCCCAATTTTCTTGTAACTATAATTTAGGCATGTGGCGATGAGAAACCCCATAGAAAGCTGATTATCTAATAATACTATTTATATATAATAATAATACTAGTATTAATCTAAGTTACATATATTGCATAAAAGTCGCTTAAAAGAGCAAACCCATAATCGAGAAATCAAGTTTTATATAGTTGAATACTGATATGATAATTAGTATGTAAAGGCTTTTAATTTTTGTCGTAACTGACTGAAAGTCTGACTTGGAAGATCTGAGTATAAGGACCCATTTTTTTGTAATGTACAAAATATTGATTCGATATTATTGAGAAAAAAATCCTACCCAAAGTATTGAAATATTATTGTCATAAGTAACTTCACCATCCCCTCCTAATGTAAATCTCCTAACCCATTCGGTTGTGATGAATAAATCGCTTGTAATCTGAAAAGCCGTCCTTTGCGTTGCATGTTCTTGTGTCTATTTTTTGTCAAATATTTTAATGCGAATCTCTATAATTAATCTCTATAATTGCAAAAAATAAATTGACAGCAGTGACAGTAAAGCTTTATAAAAATATAAAATCAGCTGCATACTAAAAATCGTAATAAACAAGTAATGTGAAATTATAGGTGGGCTCATATAAATAATGACTGGACTGGACTAATATTGTACTACGATGGCTTGAGAGTCAATGCATCTAGGATAACCTAGGTCAGTTAAGTTATTAATTAGTTGTGGCTTTCACGGAACGCTTGTGGTATGAAGTGGTATGAAACATCGAAATGAATGGTAATACAGTTAATAGAAAGCAAACCCGTTCAGAACCGCTGTCAATGTAGGTCAGTGTAATTTTATGGTTAATTACATTAAAAAGGTTTAATGCTTGATATTACTTGACAACCGACATATTTACTAAAATGTTTTAAATATTTAACGAATGAACGACCTGATTTGGAAACAATTTTATTTCAATTAGAGTTTAATAATTCATTGCGTTTATATTGAAGAGCCATTCAGAAACCAGTTGTGAGTTTCTTACATTAGCATGTCCGATAAATGTATACAAGCGTAAATATATTAAAATGTAAGCATAATATCAAATAACCGCAAGTGTGTTACTAGTATAATAGATGTCGTCATTGACAGTATTTTATACTGTTATATAGTGCAGATAGGCTTTTTTAGTTTTGGCGCAGTTTCAGCCACGCTTGAATAAACGGCGGTCAGGTTGAGTTCTTTGCGCAACACGGACAAACTCGTTGATTATATAAATATTGAGAATATTGTATAATGCAAGAATTCGCACACAGACATGGTGCGGTTACGGTCCGAAACCGGTTTAATCAGGAAAGCCGTTACCGGTAGCGTCATAGAATATGTTTAAAAATGTGAAACTTATATTAATTTCTTTTTAAGTTTGAATCAAGTTTTTGGTTTTTAGTGTCTTAGTGAATAAAAACTGTATTATTGTTTTATAAATAAATAAAATAATAGTGAGAAATAATATTAATCATAGGCACACACACATTCAATGCGACATGTTCTTTTCAATTTTTCGGTATCATATTTTAGTCGAAACAAAGAGAGAATAGAATACATTTAATCACATTCTACAAGAATCTTGAATCTCTTGAGAATATATTTAACCGACGGCAAATGAGGGTTTTAATGTTCGATTCGTATTTTTTTCTATTCAGAGAGTTATATATTGAGAAAATATATTTTATCTTATCTATTTTATACAAACTTATTTTATGATCCAACTTAAAACAACAAAACGAAAACTTTTTCATTTGTCCGCGTTGTTCGTCTGCAGATTAATGTAGTAAAAAAATTAATAAGTAAAATAACATATTTAGAGAAAATTAATTATAAAGATTTATCCTGTTCGTTATTAAAAAGTTGTGCTTTAATAAATTACGTGTATTAAATTTAATAAATAAGCAAATTTAATTACAATATTATTTCTTAAAGAAAAGCGAATGTGATACGAGAGAAAGTTATCTGTGTCCTTTTATCGAATCGTCTTGTGTTACGGGGTCATTACGCACCCTTAGTATTATACAAGTATATGTCATTTTATAACCTTTGAATGTTTTCTTTTGACGTACTATTTTATTCAATACATTTTAATTAACACACTGCACACGATGTAACTTCATTTTAACGTCGATTATTTTTTGACGGACAACGTTTTCCGTTTTTTATTCAAACTGGCGCAATCTGGCATATATTTCAATTGTCATGATATCAATTAAACGATCTAAAGTTGATGTGAGGCTCCATCAAAAGGGAGTGTTACAACAAAATGAAAATAATAAATACCTTCTACACGATAAATGCATATATTGCGTCACTTTTTACGGTGATAGATCAAATATTGTGAATGAATATTAATCTCAAAAACGTATTAGGAACATTCACATTTGTATAAAATATTTAAAACAACAACAAAATTGTTTTTGATTTTTCAATAGAATTATGATTTATAGCAATATAAATATTTGAAACATTATTTATTTATATCAATATATAAGAAACATCCGTCATTCGTTAAAATTTACTCTTTCTTTCTTTCTAAAATTACTATACAGTAGAGCGTAAAACGGAATGTTACATAATGTTACAAATGTTTAATACAATTTTGAATATCAAAGGTCTATTCTTTGATATTTCAATAAAAGATCTATATCAAATCCACATTGTAGCTTACTTAGTAAAAGAGCGTTAAGAAGTATTACATAGAAAATATATGCATAATAATGTATTTAAGAATATCTATAGATTAAGATAGTGTAATGAAACAATACTTAGCATTATAGCTTACTTATTTTTTAATTACCTATTTTTGGTGCCAACCTAACTGACCAACCTAACCTAATTTCTAAGGCAACACATTCTATAATTAAATCGCGTTTACAGTAAAAGACCTTTTTATACAATATTTTCCAGTGAGCAGCCATACGAAGTTCTAAGTTAATTGAAGATAATATGAGAAACATCTAAGTAATGACCCAGAGTTACTGAATTCTAATTACATTTTCCTTAATCGAATATTGACCTACCGAACGAACATTAACTTATAAATAAGCCAACAACAAGACTCGATTTCAGAATATTCAGTCAGTCAGTCTATTTGTCTATTAATTCTATTATTGTCTATAAGTTCTATTATTGTATGTCTAATGAATTGTGTCGAGATGTCAGATCGTATCCGAGAGCTCACTGACGTTACTATCGTGGTTCTGAAGCAGATAATATTGCATTTGACATACATACATACATGGTAGAGTAAAACCGATTATTCATATGCGTTTTGTGTAATGTAATTAGGCCACAGTAGTGCTTTTCTGTGACAACGCATGTCGTATCCCACACGTGACATATTTAAAATTTATAATATTGATGCGTGTACTTTTATTTCATTTTAAAATGATTATAGTCAAAGTCAATATCACTTTGTATAAATAATTCCAAATAATAATTCAAATTTAAAATACTTTATTCAATATTGAAGTATTACACTTTCTTATTTATTGTCAAATTAGAAGCTACCACCGGTTCGGAAAAGTTCCCTGTCTATTATACGGAAATGTAGCAACAATACAATTAAATACAAAAATAATGATATGCACATAAATATATAATTACTAAGACACTATTTTCAAATATTATTTTTACATGTATTTACAAGTATTTATATTACATACAGATACGTTTGTACTGGCGATGTACAACCATATCATTATTTATTTTGGGTTAATAGATGTAACTTGAGGCTCTACTTAGATTGAGGTATTAATAGTGTAAGGTACCAATGGTTTATAATTATCATATAGCGAGGCCAAATTATTGATATTAAGAATCATGTTTCATTGTTGATATAAGACTGCAACGATGTATATATATATGTATGTATATGCCTAGGAGTAGTTCGATATGCCTAGTAAATGTGAAAGTTGTTAGTTCAATCCTTGACCTATGGATTTTATTAATTATAGATCCTCTAAGCTTAACGTGGCTTGAGAGAAATTTAGAAATGTTATTTATTTATTTTTAATAGACTTACTAACTTTCAAAAATATTACACTGTTATTGCCTTTACTGGTGACAGGGGGGGCTGCTGCATATTTCACCATTAATATCTATTCTCTATATACTTCTAACTTAAAAGTATACACAGCATTTCTTTACGGATGCATATACGGATGACTATATTTTGAGAGCTTGTGACATAATTAAAATTAAACTACGAGTAATGAACACTGCATTTAAATTAAAGGTTTAAAGTAATCTTAAAAAAAAAAGATAATATTAGGTATTTAATTACCGTAGAACAAAAGTTGTTGCTTACGGTGTTAGCTATCTAGTCCTGCTAGGTTGCTGGGTCGTTACAAATAACCCTGTATGTCTTGCGCAGTTGGCTAATCTCTCTTGAGATTGGCCGCCATGATCGAAATCGGTCTGGAAGACTATTATTATTATAACAATATATGACTGCCTCGTTAGTCTAGTGGCTAGATATAAGGCCGCAGACCCGGTGGTCCTGGGTTCAATTCCCATGTCGGGCCAATAAATAGTTATTGGGTTTTTCTGTCAGAAAATTCTCAGTAGCAGCCCGGAGTCTGGAAGTTGGAAGTGTGTACACTCCCGTGCCTCGGAAAGCACGTTAAGCCGTTGGTCCTGCGCCTGAACTCTTTCCGGTCGTGTCGGATTGCCGTCCCATCGGATTATGAGAGCTAAGGAAAAGAGAGTGCACCTGTGTTTGCGCACACACTTGTGCACTATAATATGTCCTGCGCAGTTGGCTAATCTTACTTGAGATTGGCCGCCGTGGCCGAAATCGGTCTGGAGGACCTTATTATTATACACCTTATAAGTAGGACAGTATTGTATGGTATTAAAAGGATATACTATAGTGTTTACAAAGTTATATAAAAATCATTAAACCATGTAATTTGCCGGATTAAAATTTATATGTATTAATGCAGGTTATAAAGTATTTGTGTGCCAAATTTCATCCAAATCCTTTCAGTCGGTTCTGGTTAATTCATTAAAAACCATCCGAACACACTTGTCATAATTAATACTATTAATAAGTAGGATTTATAATAGCTCGACTCGTTTCTGACATCAATATAAGCAAGCATTCGAGTTGGTTACAGAGTTCGCTTAAAATTTAAATGAAGTTAGTTTCATAACTCAAAGCAATACTCGCTGGACATTTGGACAATACTCAATCATTTTATGCTAATAACGAGCTGGTATAGCGTGAGGTAATGTATAATTTACTTGATTCTCTCATCATATTTTGAAAAATTATAACTATGATTAGAAGTATAATTTACATTAGTGGACTTTTTTTATTCTTTTCACAAAACATAATTTAAAACATCTCATATATTTTAAAATGATCATTCAGTATATATAATACAAAGTATATTTTGACTTATTATCTTAGTATTGTGAGTGTCTGCCAAACAACAATACTAATTATAGAATATGTGATAATTGGGTCGTGCCTGACCAGACAGGCTTGCACAAAGCCATGAAGAACAATATAACAAATATATTAGTGTACATTATGTGTAAAAACAGAAGAATTCTGAACCTTCTCCTTTTAAAAGTATTTTAAAAAACTTGCCACATTTTTCTTATACGTGAGGTGAGGTTAAAAAGACCAAAAAACATGTTAAATTTATTTGGTTTAATAGAAATAAATGATGAGTTCGCGTAAGACAGTCGACAAATCTATTTTGTCACAGAATACCACGCTTATGACCACTTTACGTAAGCGTAATCGGATTAACGTGAACTCGTATTTTCCGTTCGCAACAGACCCAAATGTTTGCTCGTCCATTAAAACTCAATAACAGAACATGGATGCGCATATTCTGGTATAGATTACATAGATCCAACTATTATGCCTGACCTACATTGGGATACAAGGATCAAACAATTCTACATGACCTATCGACAATCAAGCTAATTAAAAATAAACTATTATTTCAATTTATACTGCAAAGTTATCGAATTTTAAAGAAGGAAAATATATCCGTTCTTGTTCATTACCTTTTTTTACTTTCAATTTAAAAACGAAACATCAATTACTCGTATTGTTGTTTAATTATGAATGATATTTCATTAGTATATTTAAAGGTCGTAATTAAAAATATATTTTTTCAAAAATAGTTTCATATGTACATTTCTCTTGAAACAAAGTGAGTGTTTATTTTTTAAGAAGATGTGTAGGTAATGGATGTGTTTGTATTACAATAATTTTGTTTAATTATAATTCTTATATATAACGACTATAAATAAGACTATATCTTAAGATGTAAGTCTTTTACCCATATAGCTTCGGTATAAGAACTTGACTAGGTGACAGTGGAAAATAAACCGCCTGGGTTTCAATCCCAGGTTTGGGTTGATTAAAAGTTCTCAGTAACGACTATGTCATTAATTATAAGGGACGGTCCATTTGGATAATGAGTGAAGGAATAGAGAGTGCTCTTGTGTGAAATGCGAAGTCAGTTAGTTTCCCTTGAGAATGGCTGCCGTGGCCGGAATCGGCAGAGGCAGGACCATATTTCATAACCATAAAGGGAACCATTAAGACAAGTGAGATTTGCTCGAAACATGTAAAATGTTTTGTTACGTTACTAGCCTGGTATGAAAACGGGATATGTCTTGTTCAACCATTTAGTTTTTTCTTTAGCCTAAAAACTGAGCTCCATAAAATTTATCATTGCTTGAAAAAAAATCAACTCTTCTGTTCTTATTTTCTGTTCTTTACTTACATATTAATAGAGTTAGCATAGTAATTCCTATTAAAAATAACTTATATTCCTAATTACCCCTCCAACTGATCGTGTACATTGTACGTAGGAGTTGAGACGACAATAATCTGAAGGGCTGAAATATAACCTAAGACTTTTTCATCACTTAGTTGTCTGTTTTACGTGGTGATAGGGCTTTTTACAAGACTCTGTAGGTATCACTCACTCATTATATCTTATTCTATCACAGCAATACTTAATATTTTTGTATTCCGCTTGATCGCACATTGGCGATGTAAAGGATGGTTAACTTTTCTTAGATTGCCAATATATATAAATATTATATAATAATATAAGGTTTAAGATCAGGTGACTCACTTGCCAGTCTGTCTATCTAATAAAAAAAATACTGATGAGTTATTAAGGTTTATTTATGTATATATAACGATTAAATAAGTGTGCATACATTTAGTTTTCGCAAAACGTTAACGAATATTGCCACTTGCGATTTTCGTTTGATCGCGTGTTAATAAAGTTAATTTGATAGCTATCCACTTATTGCCAATCTCATTGAAATCCATGTCATGGAACTTTATAATTATTTTATGAACACTGGTTTTTAATTATTTATAAAGCGTAACAGTAAATTTCTATTATTTAGAAGGAAGTCACCGTCCTGTCCAAGAAAAATATTTTTTGGAAAACAAAAATCTAATGACGACGTTTTAAAAAGCTATTTACGATTGAAGGTACACTCTCTCCTTGTAAATGCAAGTTATGACCTCGGGAGATGGCGATCACAAAATGGAAATACTTTTTTGTTGGACATTTTATTTTTATTTGTATTTTTTCTATATGTTTAATACTTTAACATTCAGAAAATTAAAAAATATATATGCAATGATTAAGTTATTCTTTTCTTTCATAAAAAACCTTTTTTTTTTAAACAAAAATATCTTTTAGCAATAATTCTTGAATTTAAACTAACACTTGTGGAACATACACACATTCCAACCATAAATTTGGTTATTATAGCATTTCTTGTTTAGCGACCTCACTTCGGTGCTATTCAGTTATGTCACAATATATTGCGAAATAGACAAAAGATACAAAATCACGTAAAGAAAAAAAAAATACGAAATTAGGTACCTATGTCGTCTTTTTATTCATATTGTCATCGTATATCGAATTTTATAAATATTATTTAGTGTTTTCGCATAAGGTGCGCACAGACAGACATACAGCATTAAAAAAAGTATTAATAAGTAGCCTCTATTATTAAATATATTTTAAAAAGTATTTGACACGCAAACGCGGTTCCGTTTTGGCCTACAATAATTAATTATCAACATTGTTTTAATGAAATAATACAAACAGAAGTAGTAAATATGAAATATTTCAGTTATATTAGTTATTGAGAAAGAATTATTAACAATACATTTTCGCAAAGCAAGCGCAAGATGCAAATAAATCATTATAATTTATTATTTATAATAAAATACCATTTAATTTCAAATATAATTTGGGAGAGAATTAAATAACATCAATTATAAAAATAAAACATAATACGACAATAACTTCGGAATAATCAGCGAAAAATCAAAAGTAAATTAAAAGATTTACCTTAAATGTACGTCACAAATGGTGAACAAGCTTTCACTGGCTGCTCTCGGAAAGTAAACGATGTAAGAACCAATACAGCGCAAATATGTTAGTCGAATGAACGGTAGATTTAGCCTAAAACGAGACAAATGTTTGATCCCTTTAAATTTTGATTTTGACACAGCCTTGCTTTGCCTTGCCTTCTCACACCAAAGGTAAGCGTGCACTGTTCTGGAACCCCATATGAAAGATCACGCAATAAAGATGGTGGGGACAATTAGGAAGGAGTATACTCCTTCCTAATTTGTTTAAATTATAATAGTATACAAAAGTTTAATTACATGCTTATTTGTTTGATAAACTGTTTTAAATATATTATGTATATGAACATTTTTCAACAGATTAAAATTGTATGACCCAAATCAGAAATTAAAAAGTATATCTGTTTATTTGTACCTATTTCGTGAAAATAAATTGATTGATAATAAAAGTTGAAACAGAAGAGAATATTAAAGCAATTTAGTACCAATGTACCAAAAACAACAATAAAATCTAGTATCAACAAATTAAAGTTATTTAGCCCTGTGATTTTGTACGACATTCGAATTTTAATGAGATTATTTTATCATTCTACTCAATATCTTTTTTATATTCTTAAGCTTTATTTAATTTTTTGCTGCCGCAATTTTTGCTAAATATTTTATTGCTAAGTTATATCTGACAGGAGGTTTCGTACTATATGATAAAATTATTTATACAAATAAATAAAATCATGGACGTATCCAGCTTTTAGTCCAGGGAGGGGGGGGGGGTCAATTGAGAAATTTCTTAAGCAAATCAGGTATCTTTTATTCACGCAGTGGAAACTTCTAAGTTTCCTTGATGGTAGGGTTTTGTGTAACGTCGTATCGCTCTCACCGCTATGTCATCAAATTTACCTTTTCTAAAGCATACCACCTCTTGGAAATTTCGCCCTGTCGCGGTGATCAGTGTCATCCGCCTTATATCCCCATCCCGAGAAGGACGTGTGCTCGCTGGAGCCAGTCGAAACCGACGTTCCACAGGGTTGGGCCAAGAACAGACTCCTATGGAACGCCGTAGCCTACACGATGCTGGACAAGTCACCCATCGCCCTGTTCCCAGAGAACCAATCGGTATGCCCCCAACAACCTTCTAAGATAGGAAGGCACCCCGTGATATCGGATTGCTTCCCTTATAGTCTCGAAGGGAACGGAAAGGGAAGAGAAGGGTGGTCCGGATCTTTAAGTCCTCCAGGGCATCGATGATACATCGACCCAAACTGAGCCCGAACTCAGCCCCTAACAGACCCGGCCCCACCTCTTCGAGCTGCTGAATAAGACGGCCAGCGAGAATCTTCTCGAAGGGTTTGCCTATATTATTCAGTAGCACAATTTGACTCTATAAAGAAGGAATGTCCAAAGGACGCCCCTCCTTCGGCAGCAGGACCAACTTGCCCTCCTTCCACGGCTTCGCGAACTGCCCGCTGGAAAAGCACTGGTCAAAGTGTTCCCGTAGCCCATTTCAGGGCATCACGCAGAACAAGCCCTGGAACCCCGTCCGGACACGATGAGCTGTAATTCTGGCCCTCAATCGATCGAGTGCTATTTCCATTTCTCGTTCCGTGACTTGTTGTGGAGCCACAATTTCTTCAATCACGGGGCTAGGAGCCATTTGTGGAAGAACCTGCTCGCCCGGGTGGGGTAAAATATCCTCAACCAGGTGCAGAAGGAGCTCCAGCGATAGCGTTTTCGTCGTCGGGGCGACATCGACATTTGACATCGAAAGAACCGCTCATATCGTTTACAAGTTTATTATTTACACAGAGCATACGTAGTCCATTTGTCTTCAGCAGATCTCAGCCATGCGACCGTTACGGTATGCTACCAAAACTTTTATCGACAACAGTAGGTACATAGGCATTCAAATCCAGGAGGGGGGGGGCGTAAGCTGAGCCCACTAATTTTTCATTACTTTGGGGGCGTATCCGCAGGCCAAGCACCAGTTACAAACTATAATAACATGCTTATTATTTTTATGTAAAGTAGACTTGCCTTCGATATATAAATGTCGTGAAATTAATTACATTAAATAGTTAAATATTGAAAATATTGCTGAATATTGACAGATTGACAAATTTTCCACATAATGTACGTACAAATTTTATTTGTTTTAATTAATTGAAAGTGGATCGCGACTTTCATGTATAATGAATATGAACTTAACTTCATTTATGATAAAAAGTTATGAAAGCATTCAGCTCCGCGTCCAGACATTCAATAATAAATCGCGATTACCTTCGAGAACGATCTGAACGTGAATTGGATGAGAGTTTAGGAAACCTTAGGATGTTGAAAAATATTTACCGAAACGTAGACTTAAATCATTTTGTATTGTTAGAATATAATATCGTTTTCAAAGTTTAGTTCTTTATTTTATTTCCAATTTTGATGAAAAAACATAGTTATTATTGATTATTTCATTTTTATGTACTGCTCTGCAATTTTATAAGTTTTTATTTGTTCTAGATTCCAAATGCAAAAGACAAGTAAAAGTTACATCTTCATTTCATTCGAAAATATTTGCTTACTGCACATGCAGGTTTCTTCAAGACGTTTCCCTTCCTTCAGGTTTCTTCAAAACGTTCACTCCTTCTGTTACCGATGAGGCTGCCTACGTCAGAAGGTTTTGGTAGTTGAGGTATACCATCTTCGGCGATATGGTAATGTGCCTCTGTCTTGTCGGATTGATGGAGTAGTGTAAGTACTATGTGATGTTATCGATGTCTCTCATTTATCGATATTACCTGTATCACGACCGAATGTTACAGGACGTTAGGTTATTTTATCCTGGCTGGTTGGCGCGCGAATAATTTTATACAAGAAGTGTTTTTTGTAGCAAAATGACACGCCCTTATTAGGGGCGGCCCCTTAGCTTAGTGTGACAAATGATATTGTAGCATGCCATAGTACTAGGGTACTTAGTTGTGTTTCTCTACAAGAGGCATCACGCTACCGACAGAAAGTGCAGCCTGCATTCTCTTTTGTCTAGATTCACGAGCAATTATTTGATTATCGGTTTTTGCTGATTTAAACACAACGGGTGTCTGTTGCAAGCTAACGTTAAGTTTCATATCCACTATATACTTATAGATTTAAATAAAGCGTAATACGCAGAGCGTATAAAAGGTATATTAACGTGACAGGAAAACGTTCGATTTAGTTTTATGTAAGTCTTAGTTATAAGTAAAGAAATAGTGCTTACATATCGTCTAATAGTGTTATATTTTTCTTAATCAGTTAAATATGAGAATGAGTGACATCCTTCAACTACTCGTTAAATATAAAGGAAATGGGATGGGTATCTCACAACGTCGATTGCTCACAGTTTTCCTTAATTAATTTTATTTGCACGAATATACAAAAACATAAAACAAAATAATTTAAATATCATTATAATATTTCTTATTAACTAGCAGAAATCACGAGCCAATACGATATTTAAATATTAAAAATATGATCATTTAATTTAATTTTAACTAATACCTTAGTATTAATTAGGTAGGGAATAGTAACAATATATTCTGCTAAAATATATTTTACATAAAACAATATAATAATTCTATAGTCTATGCTTTAAAGTGTTCGGGATATTTTCTTTATAATATAATCAATTACTACGAACGGCTAATGGGGATACACATTCGTTGGGGTAAGTTATATTGATACTGACAACAGACATCCGTTCTAGATTACTCTGGAGATAAATTCTATATATGCAATTTTAAATCACGAGAGTGGGAAAGCTTGTTCGTTTTATATCGAAGGAATTAAAACTCAATAAATATCAAGAGAATATATTTTACTTCAAAGTTTTGTCAAAAAAAAAACATAGAAAATATCAAGTTTTTGTTATGAATGATATTGAATGAAATGAAATAATTATTTTTATTATATGTGCTGTAGATTCAGGATAAATATGCATATTTTTGAGATACAATATTGTTGTATGTTCAAATGAATATTTAAAACACTAATTATCTATTAATGTTACATAGGAAGTGATTAGTAAAGATAAACGATGCTGTGTCTTAGGTTCTCGAATACCAAACCAATGATGCCAAAAAACGAGAAAAAATTGTTTAATTGAATAACACTAAATAAAGTTTGTAAGTAAGGCCGTTTATTTCATGGAAATCCCATCCCAAATATTTTAAAGATTAATATTATTTAAAAGTAAAAAAGTAAAGTAACAGCCTGTGAATGTCCCACTGTTGGGCTAAGACCTCCTCTCCTTTACTTTTTTGAGGAGGCTTGGAGCTTATTCCACCACGCTGCTCCAATGCGGGTTGGTGGAATACACATGAGGTTTCCTCACGATGTTTTCCTTTACAGCCAAACACGAGATGAATTATAAATACAAATTAAGCACATGAAAATTCAGTGGTGTTTGCCCGGGCTTGAACTTACGATCATCAGTTAAGATTTACGCGTTCAAACCACTAGGCAATCTCTGTTTTATTATTATTCAACAATAATTTAATTATCTGTACATTTAAATAAAATTGGAGTCTGTCTGTGATTTCAAAATAACTGCCTCTTTTAAAGTTTGCTGTTTGCGATTTACCAAAACCGAAACAATAATTTTTTTTTATTTTTGTGTGTCTGTCTGTTTGGCCAGGCTAATCTTGAAAACGACTAAAATTACAAATTGAAATAACTAAATAATTATAAAAAGTATATCGAGATTGCGTTTAGTCGTTATTTCATCAAAATTGGTTGAGTCTATCCAAAGTTATAAAAACGTACGTATTTTTGTTGTTATACTAGATATCGCGGTCCTTAGTCAAAATTCCATCCTCATCACCTCGATGTCTGGAAATCCACAACAGCCCGATTCTTAAGGCATTTCCTGCCTCGCACAATTTTCCGATCCGATATGACATAAAAACCTTCAAGAAGAGAGCGTACTCATTCTTCAAAGGCATGCAACGCACCTGCAAGTCCTCGGATGTTGCAGATGTCCATGGGCGGTGGTAGTCACTTTCCATCAGGTAAGGCTCCAGCTCGTTTGCCCCCTCTTACATAAAAAACCAAAATAGCTCATAGATGGCGATGTTCTTAACACGTTAATTTCTGAATTGATTATGTTTCGGAGTTGAGTGACCTTCTAACATACATTCATTAATAAAAGAGGTCTAATTAAGTTGAATAGATTTGTTTAATCTGAGTTTGATAGAATAAAAAAATATATTTGTACGCTTGCTGATTTACAGTATTAACTATATCCAACGGCGTGGATAGACGACCGAGGTATTTAATCAATAGAATCGTATATCGGAACACATGTATAAAATCAAATTTTAATCCATTTAAGTTACTCTAACGGCCGAATACTGAAACGTCCCTCAAAGTTAACCGCTACTTAACATTGAGAAGCTCCTAAATTAGTATGGGAAATTGTAAAATAACAGCGTCTTAAAAAATTAAGTTGCATTTAATAATACAGTGACGTTTCAGTATTCGGCCGTAAAATATATTAAGTCAAACTATAGGAATTCACAGTAAATTCATCTGATGATTATTAAAATAATTAATTGATTAAGAATAATTAAAGAAAAACCCTTAACATACTTTTTTCTAAGCAGAATGACATTTTATGCTTCTTACTAAAGACTACTACTAAAACCCGGTCGTGTGGTGACGGTCGGCCGTGTGGTGACGGCTTCGAATATCACCATCCCATTTCATCCCGTGGGGGGGCGTAAAAGGCGACCCGAGGGAATATACACCAGAGAACGGGCAGCAGCGTCTCTCTGAGTACTATGACCAACCTACTGCGATCGCCAACCCGTCTGCCAAGCGTGGCGATTATGGCAAAACCCCCCAATGATTGGCACAATTAAACAACGGCCCCTAGTCCCCGGCAGCCCTGCTATTCCTAGCCTCGGTAACAGCTATGGTAACGGCGGGGCAGTGGGTGCTAAGAATCCCCGGCAGATTTCGTATTACCAACACCGACGACCTCTGGCCCTGGCAACATATAACACGCGTACACTGCGGACCGATGAGAAGATTATCGAACTAGAGGAAGAACTGAGGAGGTTACACTGGGATATCGTCGGATTATCTGAAGTCCGAAGACAGGGGGAGGATACGATAATCCTCGATCAACGATCAACTGTCCCAAGGTGGTGTCGGGTTCATAGTCCACAAGTCCCTCGTTAACAACGTTGTGAAAATCGAAAGTGTGTCGACTAGGGTGGCGTACCTTATACTCAGAATCACCAAACGGTATTCGTTGAAGGTCATACAGGTATACGCGCCTACCTCGACACACTCCGACGGTGAAGTCGAGGTAATGTATGAGGATTTATCTAGAGCCATACATACCTATAAGACTCATTTCACAGTTGTTATGGGGGACTTTAACGCGAAGCTGGGCAAAAGATTCGGCGAAGAGCTAAAGGTGGGACCACATGGAACTGGAGACCGCAACCCTCGGGGCCAGATGTTGGCCGACTTTATGGAGAAGGAGGGACTCTTTATGATGAATTCCTTTTTCAAGCAGCCTGGTCACCGTAAATGGACCTGGGTGAGCCCTGACGGTGAAACTAAAAATGAGATAGACTTCATCTTGTCGACGAGAAGACAAATATTCAATGACGTCTCTGTGATCAATGCAGTGAAAACTGGGAGCGATCACAGACTACACAGAGGTTTCAATAAAAGACAACGTGTCGATCATACGGTTTATTAACGACTGCCGATCACTGCAAACGTCACAATACTTATACCCTACATTACACCTTCACCCTTATTTGAATATAACCCAACAACATAACAAACACAAAACAAATTACAATAACAGGATTAATATTGCCTATAAATTGTATTAACATAATATAAAATACACGAAAAAAAAAAAAAAAAGATAATAATAATAAAGAAATAAAAAAAAACATAAAAAAATTAAAAAAAACATTACCTAATCTAAAATAATTTAAAAAAAAATACTTTCAACGAAACTTATATCTAGGCGGATTATCTATGCGACATTGACGTTTGGGACCAGACTGGGGCGGTTCAACGGGTGGTGATGGAGGCTGAGTAACATTAGAAACCGTCTGTTCTATGCAATCTTCAAATTGTTCCGGTTCGTCTGAAGGTTTACCTATTGCTGCTGAAACATCGCCTGCGGAAATGGCTGTTTCGTGCATTCTTTGTTCCGTCGTCAGCCTTGTTTCTGCGTTGACACTAACTGGGCTAGGAGGACAGGTTAGTGAACTCCGCTTCCGTTGTTTAAGTTGGTCAATGTGCTTGTGAGTTTCCCTTCCTAATGTGTCGATAACCTTGTAATCTGTGGTCCCTAACCTTGCTACTACCTTCCCAGAAACCCATTTATCGTGACCAGTATACTGACGAAGCCATACCTCATCTCCTGGAAGCAATTGTCGCGAGTCACCTATACTGTATTTTTGTTGACACTCTTGAGCATTTCTAACCTTAAGTTCCCTACTAGGTCTCATAGCATCAAATTTAGTACGTAAACGGCGGCCATACATAAGCATTGCTGGCGTTTCGCCCGTTGTACAATGTTCTGTATTTCGATAATAAAGCAAAAAATTATTTAAAAATAAATTAATATCTACTTTCTGCCTCACGGCCTTTTTAATAACTTTTTTAATTGTATGAACAGTGTTTTCTGCCGCACCATTTGAAGCAGGGTGATATGGAGCTGAAAATATATGTTGAATGCCATTCCTACTTATATACTGTAAGAAATCATTACTAGTGAAAGGCGGGCCGTTATCCGATACTATTTGCTTAGGTAAACCGAAACGAGCAAAAACACCACTTAACACATTGATTGTGTGATTAGCTGCTGTACTAGGGACCTGGCTGACTTCTATCCATTTTGTTCTTGCGTCAACCATTATTAAATAAATTCGACCAGCAAGGGGGCCTAAGAAATCCAAGTGTACGCGAGCCCACGGCTTATCCGACCAAGGCCATGGACAAGGCATATGCCTTCGCCATAGGCGAAGGCGCTTCACTCTCCGCGATACATACACTACAGTTACGGCATGTCTTTTCTATGGCTTCGTCTAAGCCCGGCCACCATACATAGCTCCTAGCAAAAGATTTTGTCTTAACTATACCCATATGAGCCTCATGTAAATCTGTTAAAACTTTGTACCTGCAGGCTTCCGGTATTACAACTCTGTAGCCCCACATCACACAACCTAGTTCCTCATATAACTCATTTTTGCGATTAAAATATGGATTGAGAGGAACAATCTCATTATGGGACGGTCACTCATCCCGTATATATCTTAGTACTCTGCTCAGTAATTGGTCCCGGCTTGTTTGTTTTTTAATCTCATTGTAATCTAATAACAAAGCATTTTGTGCAAAATGTAAATAAGATTGTTCTGGAATTTTTACAGTTCTCTTAACTGTGTAATGGGCTGGTAATCGCGATAAGCCATCGGCGCCGTTTTTTTTAGATGTTACGTACTCAATATCATATGTATAGGCAGATAATTTAATAGCCCAACGTTGTAACCGACTAGCGGCCATCGACGGGATTCCTTGTTTAGGACCAAATATAGTGACTAATGGTTTATGGTCGGTGCGAAGTATAAAACGCCTACCGTACAAATACTGATGCAATTTTTCTAAACAGAAAACAATAGCTAAAGCCTCGCGCTCAATTTGAGAATAATATTTCTCCGTATTCGTTAGCGCCCGCGATACAAACACAACCGGCCGCTCCCGCACACTATCTCCGTCCCTATCACATAATTGAGTCAGCACGCCGCCTATTCCGCGCGCGCTCGCATCACACGTTAAAAACAATTTTTTGTTCGGGTCGTAATGTACAAGCACATCGGCGCTTATTAAAATCGATTTAATTAACTTAAATGCTGACTCACACTCACTATCCCATCTCCAACTTACACCTTTTCTAAGTAAATTGTACAATGGTGCCAATATGGAACTTACATTTTTACAAATTTTGCATAAAAATTAATTGTACCTAAAAAACCCCTCAAGTCTGTTATGTTATTAGGACAAGGCATATTTACTATTCCCTCAACCTTCTCCGGGTCCATCTTAATGCCCTCGGATGAAATAATAAATCCTAAATACTTAACCTCATTGGTCATAAAACAGCATTTTTTTTTAAGTTTCATTCCGTTACTACGTAAACGCTCTAAAACCTTCTCTAAAGTAATTAAATGCTCTTTAATATTTGATGAACTAATAATGATGTCGTCCAAAAATACTTCTACGCATGGAATATCGTTAAAAAGGTTCGCCATAATTCTTTGAAAAATCCCCGGGCTCGAAGATAAACCATACACTAATCTTTTATACTTGAAAAGTCCTTTATGAATATTAATAACAGTTAAATTATCGGGGTCATCCAACTCAATCTGGTTATATGCCTGTGTGAGATATATCTTCGTAAATATTTTTGCACTATTTAATTTAACCAACAGGTCGTTTATTCGCGGCAATGGATATCTATCGACCAACAGAACTGGATTCAAGGTTATCATATAGTCAGCACAGCACTTGGCTTTGTGCAAGCTCTTCTGGGTAGGTACCACCCACTCATCAGATATTCTACCGCAAAACAGCAGTACACTTGGTGGTAGGGCTTTGTGCAAGCTCTTCTGGGTAGGTACCACCCACTCATCAGATATTCTACCGCAAAACAGCAGTACTTGCTATTGTTGTGTTCCGGTTTGAAGGGTGAGTGAGCCAGTGTAATTACAGGCACAAGGGACATAACATCTTAGTTCCCAAGGTTGGTGGCGCATTGGCGATGTAAGCGATGGTAACATCTCTTACAATACCAATGTTTATGGGCGTTGGTGACCACTTACCATCAGGTGGTCCATATGCTCGTCCGCCTTCCTATGAAATAAAAAAAAAAAAAAGATACGGAGTCCACCATCAGCCTTACGTACCGGTACAAACGGCGTAGCCCAGTCCGCGCTATCTACGGGCTCAATGACCCCAGCACGCAGCATACCTTCAAGCTCCGATTCGACGCTCTCGCGCAGTGCATATGGCACGGGCCGCGCTCGACAGAATACCGGCGTCACCCCCTCGAGCACCCTTAGCCGAGCCTTACATCCAGTGAACCGGCCCAGTCCCTCCGAGAATATCTCTTTAAATCTGTTTAGTAACCACATTAATTCACTATTACAAGTATTTATTTTATTAAAGTTCATTTCTATGCTGTTTTGATACGACGGTATTTTAATTCCTAATTCCGAAAGCCACTGTCTCCCTAATAAAGAAGTGGTACTGCCCTCAATTACAAATAATTCAATTAATTTAGATACATCTCCAATTATAACTTGTGGTTTGAATACTCCTAAGGGCTTAATCATAGTGCCATCATAGAATTTAAATGCCATATTTGACTTTTCTAACGGTCTATTTTTAAAAAGTTCATTATAAGTTTTTTTACTTATACAAGACACTAAAGAACCCGTGTCAATTTCCATGGGTAATTTTATTCGATCAACAACAATCGTTAAACTCACCGGCTTATAACTATTTAGACTGAGTTGATGTAAATCTTCTATAACTGGAACATTCTCCTCATCGTCTGATAAAGGAGGTTCATCCTCCCCTAACAATTCCGATTGCGTCGATCTCTCATCCGCTGTGTAGACATGAGCTGTCAGGCTGTTGGTTGGTAACCCGTGTCTCGGGTCCGCGCGTCCAGGGCACACCCTACGCAAATGTCTACATTGCCCACAGATAAAACGTTTGTAACGACACACATCACTTTGATGATCCTTCGATCCACAAGCCGCACAATCACTTTTTGAGTCGTTATCCCGGCGCCTTAACCCCGCTGTCGAGCCATGCAGGCCTCCACGTCCGCGGCGACCCCGGTTGCTCCGCGCGGCCACGTGCACCGCATGCACGGCCTCCACCACGCCATGGCTATTTTCGGTACCGCAACCGACCATCTGTTCCACTGCTGCCGCATCCCTCTCAGCTACTTCCATGGCATGGAAATTCTAACGGCACTTTTATATTGCAGATTTTCTTCAGCAAACAAACGTTGTCTGACTGCTTCGCTTCGCAATCCACATACCAGCTGATCCCGTAAATTCTCCTCCAATACGCATCCGAACTCACAATACTTCGACATTTTTTTTAGTTCTGATATGTATTGTAAAATAGATTCACCCGCATTTTGCCTTCTTTGTCTAAAAGGATATCTTTCTGCCATAAACGATGGTTTGGGTTGTAAATGATCGGTCATGAGTTTCACCACTGCCGCATAAGTTTTCGTGCTGGGTTTCTCCGGGCTTGTTAAATTACTTAACAATTCATAAGATTCATCGCTCATCACCGCAATTAAAGTGGGTAGCCAGAGATCTTCCTTGACCGCGTTTACTTTAAAAAACATTTCTGCTCGTTCAATATGCAATGTCCAATTTCTGATCTAACGTTAAACTCTGATAGTTTCCCGATCGACATAATGTAATGCACGATTAATATTTATCCTCGTTCGCCACTGAGATGTTTCAATAAAAGACAACGTGTCGATCATACGGTTTATTAACGACTGCCGATCACTGCAAACTTCACAATACTTATACCCTACATTACAACATCCATGTTGCACCCACTCAAGTAAAGGTTGGAAATTCTGCACTCGAAGTTGTGGACAATTATGTTTATCTAGGTCAGAACATCCAACTAGGTAGGTCCAACTTCGAGAAGGAAGTCAATCGTCGAATCCAACTCGGCTGGGCAGCGTTCGGGAGGCTACACGATATCTTCTCATCCAAAATACCGCAGTGTCTTAAGTCGAAAGTCTTCGACCGGTGTGTGTTGCCAGTGATAACTTATGGATCAGAGACGTGGTCGCTCACTATGGGCCTCATAAGAAGGCTCAAGGTCACCCAACGAGCAATGGAGAGTGCTATGCTCGGAGTTTCCCTGCGAGATCGAATCAGGAATGATCAAATCCGCAGGCGAACCAATGTCACCGACATAGCCCGAAGAATTGCTAAGTTGAAAAGGCAGTGGGCGGGGCACATCGCTCGCACAACTGACGGCCGCTGGGGCAGAAAGGTTCTCGAGTGGCGACCACGAACCGGAAGACGCAGCGTGGGCAGGCCCCTTACAAGGTGGACCGACAATGTCGTGAGGATCGCGGGAAGCCGTTGGAGGCGGGTAGCGCAGGACCGACTATCGTGGAAATCCTTGGAGGAGGCCTTTGTCCAGCAGTGGACGTTTTCCGGCTGAAATGATGATGATGATGATGACTACTAAAACCATCGACCAATTCAAACTCCAAGCAATCATTTATTCTTTACCTATACTTAATAATAAAAATAGTTACCAATTGGCTTTTTAAATGTATGATGTCATCGTTTTCACATTCGTACATACCTACTGATAGATATTTTAAATACACTAACATCCAACTGGAACTACATATTTAAATTGACGAATAAATATTAACATATTCAAATTTTCTTTTAATTTATTTATATCATAGTATTAAACGTTATTAATAAGAAACATATCATTTTAAGCTATGAGATACGCAAAAATTGTCACGTATATTTTGTAATTGGGGACCGTACTTCTAGATATATTACAAGATACTTAAATGCAAGATACTAAAAAGCATAAGACAAATATGTTGAACGTGCGATAACGAAAACCCTGGTTTGATTCTAATCTAACTTAACTTTATATTTTCTTAAATCTATTATTTCCTTTAAATATCATAGCTTATGATATAAAACCTTAATTTAAAAAACGCGAAATTGGTATAGGTATCTTATAATGGCTATTTCGATAAATATATAAACTTGATGAAAAGACGAATTATGATAAGCTTATACAGAACTCGTCCGATATATTTTTAGTTTCGTTTTATATGAATTGTCTAGTGTGGAATATTCATCGCATAAAGAAACTTACTGGTTATTAAGTAGAGTATTCGGTGGAGTTCGAGTAAAATAATATAATCAAGAATTAATACTGTCGCTAGAATTAATACATTCCGTATGACGTTTTCGCTTCTCTAGTACATATTATATTACTAGTTTTACTCGCGGTAAAATCGTATTTTGAATGGAATAATAAGCTCATACAAATATTCACTCGTGGTAAGGCTTTGTGCTCGTCTGGGTAGGTACCACACACTCGTCAGGTATTCTACCGAAAAACAGCAGTATTTGGTATTGTGTTCCAGTTTGAAGGGTGAGCAAGCCAGTGTAATTGCAGGCACAAGGGACATAAAATGTTAGTTCCCAAGGTTGGTGGCGCATTGGCGATGTGAGCGATGGTTAATATCAGGTAGCCCATACGCTCGTCCGCCTACCTATTCGATAAAAAAAAACTCATAAATCAAACATTATTAACGCAAAGAAAAAACTGCACTTTATCGAACCTCGACGTGTTTCCAAAAACTTTCAAAATAATTTTAAGTGATAACTACATACTTATATGCCAAAAGTAGTGTTAAGCTATTCGGTACGTAAACTTTAAGTTGTTGATAGACACAATAATATACATAAAAATAATGATTGTTTTGGTAACTCGCAAATAGCCATAAACATTAAAAAAGGCTGTTATATTAAATCACAAAGAAAATTCAATTTTATGCAATTGTACGGATAGTTAATTGTATGAAAATAATTGTACTAATTTTTTTGGTACAAGCATCACAATATGTAAGCTTAAAAAAATTTATATTGATTAATAATCACGGGAACACGTGGAGGTATCGAGTTGAAATTAAAACGATATACTCTAGTCTACAGTCTCTTGAAGCTGTGAAAAAATCAAACTCTTAAGGTAACGTAAAAAAAGATACGGTGGTTTATGCCGCAAAAAACGTATATTTCGAACCTCCCAAGGAAATCAAAATTTATAGGGTATTTCCCGTTGACATAAAACTATGAAATTTGGCAAGTAATACCGTCTTATACTACAAGTATAGGGAAAAACAAGGTCTTTATGCAAGAAACTGCGGTCCAAATTTTGAATTGAGTTAACCGTGTCATATGGGGTATCGTATGAAAGGGCTTCATTGGCACAAGCTTAAACAGAATTTTAATTATTTTTATGATGTATAGTTTTCGATTTATGTCGAAGAATGAAAAAACACCTTTTCCCTATTTTATAAGTATAGGTAGGTTACCTAATAACTTTGGTGTATGTAGTACCTAACAGTTTACAATTTTATGCATACCTGCTTATTTAATTTAAAATTTTGTAATTAAATATAACCCTAAATATGTACCTACAAATTCGTACGGAACCCTCGGTTGGCGAGTCCGACTCGCACTTGGCCGGTTTTTTTTATGTCTCGGAAACTTTAAAATGTTCAGCCCATTTCTAATAAGATCATAATCGTCCTCAAAAAAAAAAACAGTGACGTCAATATTGCGGTTCCAAAAACATTAACTGCATGTACATTTAAGCTACAACTAGACAAAGTTTTATAATAATATTTTTATTCATAATTACAATATTTAAACAGTTATGATAGCTAGAACCGTCCTTTTAAATTTTTCGTTGTAAAAGCGGAAAACATATTTGAAGTTAAATATTCACACTGACCAGAGCCCGTCATTCTAACTAATTACTTGTGCACATATTTGTACATTACCCTGGAATTGTTCGCTGACTTAATAGTTGCTCTAGTAGGGTTAGTCTGATGTATTTCACCCCACAAGATTTGATTGCTAGTCTGAATCAAACACCAGGCACTATTGCACGTAGTACTCATGCTAATTAATATGGTCAATAGTATCGTATAAGTAAATGTAAATATAGGGTTTTCCATTAAGGGCGCTTGCTCGTGCAGAACTTCCATCGTAGCGTGTGCTGTGTGGCACGTAGCGCCGTCCTGTTGAAACCACATGTTGTCCAGATCCATATTCTCGATTTCAGGCCAAAAGAAGTTGGTTATCATTGACCGGTATCGCTCACCATTGACGGTGACGGCCACACCATTATCGTTTTCGAAAAAATACGGACCAATCACGCCTCCGGCCCAAAATCCGCACCAAACAGTCACTTTCTGCGGGTGCATTGCCACTTGGTGAACCTCTTGTGGATTGGTCTCGTCCCAAATACGGCAATTTTGCTTGTTGACATAGCCATTCATCCAAAAATGCGCCTCGTCGCTGAAGATGATTTTTTTGCCAAAATCGGCGTCAACTTCCAACTGCTCTAATGCCCAGTCAGCGAACACACGGCGCTGTCTATGGTCATTAACCTTGAGCTCTTGGGTCAGCTGGATCTTGTACGGGTGCAGGCTCAAGTCACAACGCAAAATTCGCCAAGTTGTCGTCTGCGAAAGGCCGAGTTCCTGTGCGCGACGCGGAATTGACTGCCGCGGGTTTTCGAGGACACTGTCGCGCACAGCGGCGATATTCTCGGCAGATCTCGCGTTACGTTGACGCACGGGAACCGGCTGATTGTTAACTGACCCGGTTGACTCGAATTTGTCCACCAATAGACGGATAGTCGACTCGGCAGGACGATCATCGCGACCGTAAAACGGGCGAAGTGCGCGGAACGTTGCTCGAACTGAAGACCCATTTTCATAAAACAATTTTATGATTTGCACGTGCTGCTCGACACTGTAACCTGCCATGGTGGTTTGGGAGGACGGAATGAATATAACACACTGCATTTGACAGCTGTCACTCAAACAACATGGCCGCCATCAGCTGTCAAAGTTCAAGCGTCCCTATTGGAAAACCCTATATATTTTCAATTAAGGATAAAAAAATTTTTCTTAATTCGACTAGTTTAAAACTATGATTTTTTAAAAGATATTTGTGTGCGTTCTTTATTTTGGTGTACAATATGCATTCAAAAACTGTGATCGGTTATTTAATCGTCCATTATATCATTGTACTCAAAACTGAAAACCCTATCATCACTTAGAAGTAGAGATAATTTTCCAGTAAAAAGTTTTTTTTGTACATGATGATGTGTGTTCGTGTGTATAGGGAATAACTTGCATTTAAGTTTATATGTATGTTTATTGTTACTGTGAACTTTTAAATTAGTGTGTGAATTCTATCGATAGACTCAAGATTAATCATAATACAAAACAATACTCTATAATATGTATATATTACGATCCATATATTGCGATCTAATATTGTCTGTTGTTTGTTGGATGTTTAACTCAATGGAGTACTAAGCCTAGCTCATCTATGTCCGCCGTTTTGTTGAACAATAAGATTACGCTCACTTTGTTCTAGTATAACCCAGATAATTACTTAACATGATTTATGTTCAATTGAACAAACGATAATAGGTTATATTTGTATGATTATAACATAGTTTATAGCGTATATTTAAATTGAAAATAAATACACATATGTAGTGGGTTCATGTTTTTGCAGTCGAATAAGAGAGCGTTTTGTTTACGCGAATTAGAAGTTATACGCCATAGGCAAGAAGTCAGCTGTGAAATGAGATTTTTTTTATTTTGTATAGATTCCATCTTTGAACGTAAGATATCTATCTATCTATTCATACATATTATATTTCCCCGCGGCTTAAGTTTTTTTTGTACGTTTATCAAATATAACGTAACGCAATAGTCGATTTACGGTTTACAGATAACGCTTAAAATTAAAAAGTACTTATATATTAACGCTTAGTATTGTATGACAAATAAACGTGGATGTTTCTATGTATTTGGTAATTTTATCTGTATTTATATATGACTGTAGTTCATTCTATTAATATAATTATATTTTTCTTTATAATTTTACAGGCTTAGGTTCATCGATGAAGTACAGCCAGTCGCTGGGCTGCAAGGATCACTTCTACTAGTCTACGTAGCCAAATTAATATATTAACAATTACTTCGTTTCAAAATCAACACGTTATTTTTTTTTCACAATCTTTAAAGGTTGTAGCATGAATAAAATATCATAAATTACGAACGTATCGTAAGTATGATATCATAGTTTTAAAATAATACATTTATTTTTTAAAGTAGCTCTGCCATTCGTCTATTCCATTCACTTATCGGGGATATTTTTATCGAGATGGTAAAAAAAATAACCGGCTTACAAATATATAGTAAATTTTATATCTGCCAATTAAGTTCACTTTTTCTATTTCACGGCCTCGCCCGCCTGTCATTCATTGTGACGAAAATCTTTTCAAAAGCTGCTGTAATTTTATTTTAATGTTTGAATTTTATTTTTGCAATAAAAAAATCTCTATTTAAAATATAGCAATTATATTCTAGTGGAGACTGTTAGACGGGTACGCAAAATTTCGAGACCGGAATCCATTTCTAACTTTTCGAAGTTATGTCCTTATTAATTAGTAATTTTTCGCTGGCTTCAACGTTGAAGGAAGTAGTCGTTTGAAAACCTACATGTCTGAGAACCCTTGAAGACGTGTGATATTTCGTGAAGCTTAAATAAGGGGTTTTTCTTAGTGTATAATTTTTTATAGTAACATATTTTATATACTGATGATGGTTCATATTTCTTGTCTTGTCTTCTTGTCTTTCTGTCTTTTTACTAACATCTTTCCCTATTTTAATCGCTTTAGGTAAAGTTTGTGAATACCAAAAAAATTATCTCTTAAAGTATGTGCTCAATATCTTGCTGTAAATGTCAAGGTTTATCTAAATAAGATTATCTCGACGATAACTTTTATGTAAGGATTAATACTCTAAAGGTGATTTTCAAACGTCTAGAAAGGCGTTTTAAAATAACCTTGTATCACCTAATTTTTAACTGTTGCAGGGTATCGCAGACTATTTTAAGATCTTATAGAGACCAATATTTTTGACATACATAGTAATCGTATAAATAGTCAGTGCACGCGGCTATAGCGAGTCAGGAGAGGTCTTTTTCTTTTAGCTTGCTTTACAAATACCATTAGGTATTATTTCTATCTAAAATCTAATTGTTATTTAAATAAAATGTAGTTTTGGATTGGTAGCTATTAATAATTAAATAATAATTAAAATCGATTCAGTAGTTTTGGAGTTACTATCAAATTAATATATACTGTATAATTTCGCCAGCGTTCTTGATAAACCGCCCATGACCAAGATTTTTATATTGAAAAGGTTGACAAATTTTTCTATATCTCAAGAAATATTTAACGAATCGTGGATGTTACCCAGTGGATAGAGCACGTGAGTCGTAACGGAAGGTTGCAGGTTCAAGATGTCATAGCCCAGCAGTGGGACATACACATCATGGTTTTACTTGTCATTTTAATGATAATACCATGGTGAAAAGTATTCTATTATTTTATTTTAACTCAATTTATCGGAAACGATAAAAACTAAAAATAACTATGCTATTATTATTATTTTGGAAATGAACACCTAAAGTAAAATAGAAACAAAAATATGCCTAAATTAATTAGCATTGTATGCAAAGTTACTGACCGAATTGTATGAAGTAATTGTAATCGTTTTACTAAAGGCATTGCTTGGATTGTATGCTATTGTTTTTCATATTTGTCTCGACGAGCGGCGCGACACATCGGAATACATATTTGCCAAGTTATGTAATTACAATGCTATGTATATATATTATACATAGAAAATATTTCTTTTCCTGTATTTTACGAGTCATGTATATTTTAAATTATAATAATTATCGAAATATCATATAACTTTTAAGTTAATATTATTATTAAATAGAAAAAAGTAAGAAATAAATCAAAATAAAATCGTTGGTATTAAAATCTTTAAGAAATAAGCTCAAGTCATTTCCAACCTCAATACTTGAATGGTAACCGCTATCGTTTCATGGATCGATAAGATAATGTACCTACAATGTTTATATGTGTAGTTCTATAAGGTATTGATTACAAACTGTGACCGATTCTGACCTATAAAGTTGATATTATAAAATATTTAGACTTGAACTAACTGAGTTTACGAGTTACGTAACTCGATGGCTTAATATAACATTGATACCAAAACGCTTAATACTTACGTGTATTATTTATTGTGCGAAATAAATAATTTGAATATTTAAAATAAAAAGTCCTTACTTTTAATAATATTTTATATTCGCCATAAACAAGGTTCGCCTTATAAGCTTTGCTGTTCAAGAATTATTCAGAGTAATTGCATTTACTTCATTCGTTAATTCCATATTATGTTATCATCGTTGAAGAAGTGGAAAACAACAAAGTACGTAGTGGTATTTCTTTGATAAAACTGGATCCATCTAAAATTTGTGACTACCATTAAAATGTATTGAATCTTAACGAAAATTATATTTAATTCATTTAGTTAAATAACCTACTTAAAAATAATCAATAATAATACCTGATCATAATAATTTATACAAATGTCATATTCTATTAACGTATAATATATAGTATATATAATACGTATAAAAACAATTTAACTCACTAATTTATTTACAAGCATTGATTATCTATTTATGTATGAGTTTTAAATGCTTTTAATAAGTTGACCAATTGTTTAATTTAAGTATTAAGTCTCATAAAACAAATTTAGCGTTACGAAGTAAACACCAACATGTCTTTAAATATTATCCGGACGGAACGCCAATAGTTTACCTTATGTCAAACAAGAGTAGATATTACAATATGGTATATAAGCACCGCGACCGGTTTCCGAAGGCCTTGGTTTTTGTCAAAATAACGAACTTTTAAATTTAAACAGTATACAAGTTTTTTTGTCGGACAATTTTAAGTCTTCTCGCGAGTCAATGACCTGTAACAGATGACTAGCGTCTTGCCGCGGTTTCGTACGGCTGCGATAAATGTTTTTTAACCGAATAACTCGTAATTATTAAAAAATCTATAAGAACATTCGGACCCGATAATCAATAAACATTTCAATTTAAAGTGCCACTCTCTCGCTTGTCAGTATGTTTGTAAAAATGACATAAATTATTTAGAGATATTCATTCTGTTTGTACAAATTCACTGATTGAATAATATATATATTAATGATACAATAATATTTGTAATTTAATTTAAATCTCTGCCCTCTGAGCCATCGTGGCGCTCCGTAAGCCCGTATTACGATAATTTAATACGCGTATTGGAATTATTCTTCTGACACGGTATTAATGTTTACGGGCATTATAATATGTCTGTTGATGTATTGCTAACCGTACGAAGCCGGAGTCACTTAGTAGTATGTATTATGTAAATCATTATCGTATATACTCATCAATTGGGCCATTAATCTAGAGAAAAATTATATTATATTATTTAAATATTTATATACATAAAACAATATGAAATACATCACACAACTCTTATTTAGTCATATCATTAATTGGTTGTTTTGAGAAAATATTTCTGGATCAAGAAAGATATGTGTGTACATATATATAAATATGCATATGTATGTATAAATGAAACGTCCATTGTCATTATCCATGTCAATGATATCTTGTCGTTTTGACGCCAAAATATCGTTGTTAAAGAAAATGGAACAACTATCTAATAAAATAATTCCACAAACCGCAACGCATATTCTATCTTTTTTTCGCTCGATTTGCAATTGCTTTTTCTTTGTATGAGCGAGACAAATGCACATGAATGTCGTCTTGCTGCAAATTTGTCGCCTGCTGACCGCTTCCGCTAAGATGTATTTAGTCATACTTTATTTTATAATAGGTAGTGATATAGAATCTTGGAAGACCGTCGAAAGTTGACAGAAAAGTGAAACTGTTTTCACAATTATTCGAGATCACAATAGTTATATACAAATATATGGTGATTTATAATAGACATTGTGATTTCGAGTTTAGTTCACTTAAAAAATAGTACAGCTTAAAAATCAATTCACGTTTTCATTTAATTTCTGACGATCAAACCGTTCCGCGTCTTGATTTTAAGTTAGTGTTTTTCTATTCAGTTTGAAATTTACATAATTCATATTGATAACTTTAGATATTAAAACTTTCTGATAATATCTAAAGAATTATCTTAGAATTACTGAGACACCGAATTTCATCCAAAACTTTCTTTAACTAAATTGTTAAATCAAAATTTATCAGACAAAACAATCAGTGATAGTTTTATGAATTAGGTCAATGTATATTTCAACAAGTTTTCGATATAACATAGCTATGATATAAGCCTGAAACCTGTTTTGGACAGAATATTGAAAATGTTATATTTATTCTAATTAATTTCGATAGTGTACGCGTCACAAACAGTCGGACTGAGATATTATCTACTTTTACGCAGATTGTTCTATTGATATATTTTTTTAATCGAGATTAAAAGAGAATACGCTTTATAGTTTGTCGTTTAGTATTTCCTATCGCCCTAGATTTTAGTTTATTACGAGCATATACATGTATACCTTTTCACGAGCAGCTTAATCGTTATAACTACATATTTTAATAGAGCATTGCGATATAATGTATATTTAGCAATGACTATAAAAAAAATATAGCACAGTTAGGCGGACGAGCATATGGGCCAACTGATGGTAAGTGGTCACCAATGCCCATAGACATTGTTATTGTAAGATATGTTAACCATCGCCAATGCGCCACCAACCTTCGGAATTAAGATGTTATGTCCATTGTGCCTGTAATTACACTGGCTCACTCAACCTTCCAACCGGAACACAACAATACCAAGTACTGCTGTTTTGCGGTAGAATATCTGATGAGTGGATGGTATCTAGCCAGACGAGCTTGCACAAAGCCCTACCACCAATAGGATATAATTACTTTTCTATCCTATTGATTACGGATCCAATTACGGATGGAATGGAATGTTTCGTACGTATAATTACTATTTGTGATAAGTAAATGAAACTGCAGTTTGTCGTAACTTTTTCCTTTTTTATTACCTATTCATCCAGATGGTTACTGTGAGTTATTTATAAAAGATTTGCATATACTGTCCTGGATATTACTTTAGACATTCTAGAGATCTAAAAATCAGTCAAGAAGTTTTTACGTATTTATTAAAGTTGTTGCAGCGCTCGCTGGGACTGAACATTTTCTTTTAGATTCATTTTGACCTTTATCTTAAAAAGCAACATATTATGATACTATATTCATTGTGTTTATCATGAAACTATAAACTAAAAAAATGTAAAAAATCCATATCAATCATGTTAGTAGTTTATAAGTGAAACTAGAAAATAGAACAAAACTTCCCTTTTTAAAATATTAGACTATGATATGAGATATAGAGATGAAATGACTACAAAAATATTCTCTATTAATGCTTTATGAGCCAAAACTGTACTCATATTTAATTCAGAGAAAATATTTTATGTCTTATTTAATTCCGCTGTGCACTAAAATAAAAAAATAACAAACGAATAGACTTCTATATAAGGTAAGCCGCAACGTCAAGTCGAGAACTACATTTTGTTGAAAGTTTCACTTGTAACCTCAAATTGTTTAAAATCGATTTAAAGTTTGTATTCGCCAGTGAAATATTTAACAGTTACGTATACGTTTATTAAAAATATAGCGAATACAAAACAGTTTTTAATATATAATGATATAATACTCAGTATTTTAGTCTTACACAAAGTGCGCACACCGCACCGCACAGATAGCCCTCTACCGACGACTTGTCAAGTAAGTATTTTTAATAGACTAAACGTAGGGGTTACAGTTTGTTGAAACCGTAACATTTTTCTCACTAAGAGAATTTTTATACCCGTCATAACTTCTAAACCAAAAGTCCGATCCGAATAATTTAAAGTAAAATTTACACGTACATAGTCAACCCTAACTATCAAACCATTTAAAGGGATAAAGATTAATATCATGATACCAATATCACCACTATTCGATTCCACCCGTATTTGAACTAAATAATTTAAACAAAATTTGTTATAGTGGTTTTTGCAGCGCACGCATAATAATGACTTTTATAGGCAATATTTTGATCACATTGTTCTATTCTAGGTAGGGATTTCAAATTTTTTTAAAAATATATTGTAGCCTATGTTGTCGAGTAAAACATCTAAATCGAGTAGATAAAATGAAATTTCGAGTAATTTCTGAGTTAAATCGTAACAAAAAAATAATCAAATCTTTACAATATTAGTATAGAATATATTGTGTTAGAATTTAAGTTTACTTTTTAAGTTATAAGGAAGACGTACGATCAAGTCGAGCGACGGGGCGAAGTGAAGTGATTCTGTTTTTTTTTTTTTTTTTTTCGGTTTGAAAATGCTGTTGGCCCTATTGGCCTCTACAGCGTCACCGGGCGGGATGGGCCGAGATGAACTCAGGCCGGAGAATGGGAGCCGACATAAATGTGGCTCAAGGGGAACGGACGTCCTAAGGGTGCCTCCTGTGAGGCCGGACCTCGGCTTAGGACGCCGTTAAAATCTGGTAAAAAAGTGATTCTGCAGTTTACCGTGCCTTTTTATACACTGGACCATGTTGATTACTCTGGGGGGGCAGAGACCGCTAACACGGCCTCTCCTGACGAGGCAGCGTCCTCGCGCCTTCACCTTGGTCACTGTCTGAAATTTGTGGAAACAGTACAACTTGGTTTTACAGTAAAAATATGTAAAAGCTCATCCAGACTTTCTGGCAGCTTGTGATAGAAGTTGTCGGTGTAAGTGAAGTCTCTTTATGATGCCTTTATATTGATGTCCCTACAGCGGTCACCCTGCCGCTCGAGTGAGACAAATACAGTTCTTTTCCGACTTTACTGATGGGATTTTAAGGAAGTCTTTTCCGAGTCACCCCTACGCTCTTTCAGAGTCTTACAAGAGTCTTTTCTCAGTCATCTCGTACCCATATTAAACACGGACTTACAGAGGTCTTTTTTTACTTTAAAAGTCTTTCCTGAGTCACCCCTACGCTCTTTCAGAGTCTTACAAGAGTCTTTTCTCAGTCACCTCGTACCCATATTAAACACGGACTTACACAGGTCTTTTTTACTTTAATGATGGGATTTTAAGCAAGTCTTTTCCGAGTCACCCCTACGCTCTTTCAGAGTCTTACAAGAGTATTTTCTCAGTCTCCTCGTACCCATATTAATCACGGACGGACATAGGTCTTTTTTGAGTCACCCCGACGCTCAAATAGTGAGACTTATACAGGTCTTTTCCCAATCACCCATACCGCTACATAACGTGGACTTATATAGGTCTTTTCCAAGTCACCCCGACGCTCGCTATTTTGTGACAACGAGACTAACACGGGTCTTTTCAAGGTCGCCTCATACCACTTAATATACATAAAGGCATCTAAAGTATTTTTTTTTATTACACCAAGTAAAATAACAAACATATGTTATCGTAACTTCTTCAAGATAATAAAACATAATTTCTGCAGTCTATTCAGCTGGATCACTATGATCACATACATCATCTCGTCAGTCGATAACCATGAGGTACCAAGCTAGTACGCATATCACGTGTCACCGTCTTCAGCGTGCTCATCACACAGGGATAGTTCGTACAGAGACCATACCGACATAAGCACGCCTGCGTGTTCGTCGCTCGGCCACCAGCACAACGGGCTATGTGCCACACGCAGACTTGAACAGGTAGACACGCCTGCGCGTTCGTCGCGCTCGGCCACCTGCACCACGTCCGTCAGGCTGGAGAGAGCTTCCCGGCGATGGGTAAGCCAGCAGCACCAGTTGGGCGCAGGCTGATGTATCGTACCCGAAGCACTGAAGCACCACGTCTGGCCGGCTGGGGGACTGTTGACCGGAAATGGTCAGCCCGCAGCACCAGCGGTAAGCAGGCTGGTGGTTTGAACACGAAGCTTCACTCCGCTCGGCTCTTCCTGACCTTGACTGATAGTGTAACCTGTAAAGCACTTCTTTAAATTAATAGAAAACCTGCATCTATCAAAGTCTGGAGTGACTTGGGAGACTGTATCAACGCATTCGTTAGTAGTGGCTAATTAATATTTTCCACTAACAAGGTATTGACAAAACGTCAACGCTAAAGACTAATAGTAAGGCTAGTACAGTCTTTTACTCTCAATCGAAGAGCGCAGTATATGCTTCGGGATACCACTAATCGCGCCAGGCTCAAGCTTCACTTCAGACAATTATAATTGCGAGAAACACTCAATATCACTGCTTTGGCTTTAAAAGTTTGCGCGAAAAATATTGGTTTGATCTCACCGTAGTCTTGCTAGATCATATCGCACCAATGATACGATCGCTCCCTCCCGCATCGTGGTTCGTGGTAGCACTCATGGAACGCCCTGGCGAAGGCAATGCCGTAGAAAGTGCGATGCTCCACCATAGTCACAATCACTACACGCGGTCGCGGTGGCTGCTCGCGTGGAGTTGAACGGTTTAACGACGACCACGTTAAGAACAACGACGTTAATCGCTTTCTGAAATGAGAGTCACATTCACACGACTGTTATTAGGCAAGTTTTTTAGCTATTATTGCGTAAGATCACTACGATTAATTAATAATGCAAAGCGGGGTAGTTAAATAAAGAAATTATCGCAATGGTAGGTAAGTTGTGAAATTACTTATAAAGTATCACCCACAGTAAGACAGTGTCTATCGGTTTTAAACAAATTGGAACGCACTTACCAGATCCTTTTCATCGTACAATACGTTATCACAGGTAGTAGAGCGGATCAGAACACATGAGATTCTGATTCCAGTTCTGATGTTAACATTTAAGTTTACTTTTAAAGTTATAAGGTAGACGTACGATCAAGTCGAGCGACGGAGGCGAAGTGAAGTGATTCTGCAGTTTACCGTGCCTTCTTATACACTGGTCTATGTTGATTACTCTGGGGGGGCAGAGACCGCTAACAATTGTATTATTTTAGTATTCGTCTGAAGAGTGACTAAATCAGTATTATTTAACGTAAAAGTGTTAAAACACCTCACGCCGTACGGTTGGCGGTACATTGACAGCCAGTCAGACACCTTGCCCACCTTAAAATTACATTTAAAAAATGAAAAGTCCTTACAGTTCATAATAAAACACAGTTAAATTACTTAATCGGATCTGAAAAAATGACATCTATCGACGCTAAGATTCTCGTGTTTGTCATTAGACTATTAGTGCTCTATGGTTAAACGAAAATTCAATTGATCAACAAAGTTACTGAATACTTCATTAGATGCATGTGCATTGCAATAGCAACTAAACGAAATTAAATTGTTAGTTAATTTATAACTTTTCAATACATACAAATTCACTATAAATTGAATGTCGTGTTTCAAGTAAAAGCTTTGTTTATGGTCATCATATACCTTTTTTTTTTTTTTTTGACCCTGAGCAAACACCTTACGCGTTTCCCCCCACGGGTACAGTGGGGGGGGGGGTATGTGGGGCTCGCCATATGTCCAAGGCACCGAGTGTGCCCCGGTCATCGGAATACCCACTAAAAAGGTCATCATATACCTGAACTACATTGAAATTAAATTTACTTACATTTTATTATTTTACATAATGTATTTATGTTGTAATTTCGTTACTTTTGTGTAATTAATTTGTATTCTTTTAAATTGAAAATCTAGACGTACCATAGACAACAAGTGTATCATAAAGTAAAAGTTTTAATAGGTTAAGGTAACCAGGCGCGGACAGCCAGCGAAGGAAAGCCTTATTCAGGACGTTAATTAAGTCGAACCGAGGGTTGCGTTATTTATTTTAATGTTACTCTGTGGTGCAAGATGTCTATCGAATAGCGAGGTCGTGAAACTCTCTTGGCACGAGTGAGGTACGTCTTCGGATACCGCGCGTTGCACTCTGATGGTGTCTGCCGCTTGGTCTTTCTTTGGCGGCTAAAGTCTCCGCCGACTACTCTTCTGGATTTGAAAACACCAACGTTGTACTTACCAGGAAATACAGACTCATGATACAAGTGCAAACCTTTTTCTGTTTCGTTGCAACATTCTAATACTTCCCTTACTTACTAACATACTTCCGCTCTCGAAGGTTCTGCCGTACATCCGCCATGTCGATGTTACTCTTAGCGATGCCTGGGTTGCGCACATGTTGAACAAATCACCACTATTTTTTTAGTAATTCAATGTTTTAGAAAGTTTCCAATAATAGAAAATTTCTGGATGTGTATTAGGAATGGATATTTCAGATGGATAATTTTTTTATTGCTATGTTAAAGGTTTTTAAAATGATATGACATAACAGCTGCCCGATCTTTTTATAATTTTTGAGCTCATTTCGGGCTGTTGTTAACAAAGTGAGTGCTGAAGTTGCGTTACAATAGGCTTACAACAATATTTTAATACTTCAGGCTGTTGTTAACAAAGTGAGTGCAGAAGTTGCGTTACAATATGCTTACAACAATATTTTAATGTATATATGTATATATAAATATGCCCATTTCTACTTTATGTATCACACGTTTAGAAATAATGTCTAACAAATTCTAAATTTAAATATTTCAACTACGTAGTCGATTTAAATTACCATATGCTAATTCTAGCCATTTATAAAAAAAACAATCTTAAGGGGCCAAATTCTATCATTTTGCAAATGAAACCAATATTAATTACGTTATTTAAAAGAAATACTTATTCTCAATAAAATGAGGTTGATATTACTGTAATTAAATTCTAGGGAATCTGAGTAGTTCCTTGATTGCAAAATACAGTTTAATAGTGTTGTGTGATAAGTATATATGTATACTTATATTTATCTAAATTCTACCTAAATATCGTTTACTCTTTTCAATTTAATCCAGAAGTTTTAGAAATATTACAAAATATTGAAGCGTGGGGCGAGTACATACAATGCATTAATAGAGTACGGGCGATTAGGCTAGTTGGCAAATGTTTATATTTCTTCTTATTATATTTCTGATTTTAAATAGCAGCGAAATTTATTCTATCAAAAAAAGACGTTTTATTCACTCATATGGCTAGTCTTGTCACATAAAAAACCATAGCTATTTTTAGGAAATGATTTCCGATTACACTGTCAATATAATAGCCAATGGTTAATATTGACTTTATTTAAAATAGAAATTGGAAAACGAAATAGCCATTTGACCATTAGTTAACAAGTTGACTATGGTTAATCTAACAAATTGTCATACGGTGTTTGACTACGGATCAAAGAACCGGCCCTTAGTGTTCTTAACGTTAAATCTTTAGGTTTTGGGCTCATATGGTTTATTTTGGTGAAACTCATACATTTAAAAGGCGTGTTCTTTGTTTTCATTTCATAAAAAAATTGAATTTCATCAAGTAAGTTCATAAAATATAGTTAGAATTATTTTAACTTTAGAAAAATATTAAGAAGTCAGTCAGTGATTTGACCATCGAATTAACTTTTTTTAGTCATTCTTCGTTCCCTTGATTATTATTTACAAAAAATTTCATTCACAGTTAATGAGAACAAAATAAACTATCGCTTCATTCAATTACCCCAGACGATTTAATGAGCTTTCCTTCTTTGCTCATGAATTTTCGACTGCAATGAATTAAATTTATAACTCATGAAGCATTAAATAGTCGGTATTAAGGTTCAAAAACTCCTAGACATATACTCCTAGTGAAATGAACAATTTAAAATACAATTAATTATATTTAAAACTTTGCGAAATAAATTTACTATTTTAATTTTTAACATTTAGTGTTGAAGGGTTTGTCACGTATTGGAAGCCGAAGCATTATACTTGAACTAGTAAAACCAGCCGTGGCTTTGTCCAAGAAAATTAAAGAATATAATAAATATAATATGTTAAAAGTCCAAATTTTCTTAATTTACTCTAATAACTAGCTTAAAGCTTTCTAAAATAAAAAAATAATAAAAGGAATATATTTTTACGAACTGAAATGCGTAATGTTCAGAGTATAATAAATAAAAATTGAAATTCCCCTAGCACAGACAGAGATTACTGTATTCTGAAATAAGAAATCATAGACTGGGATCAGAATTGGGTTCAATGTTTCAATTTGTATGATGTGCATGGTGACGTAAACTTTATCCGTATGCGTGGGGTGCAAATCTGTCTATACACGACAGATTTCCACCAAATCGCATTTGAGCAGCGATGAAATAAGCTCTAAGCCTTCATTCAGCTCTTAACAGACTGTTACTTTATATAATATGTGCGAATCTGAAAATTGGAAAATCATAATATTTTAGATTATAGTTTCAGAACAGGCTTTATAATTTTTTTTTTTTTATACCTATGTATTCGTTGTTGAAATATTCGGACTGGGTGCTTTCGATACAAACGTAGCAATAACAGATAGACAACAAATTACTTTGAACGATATTAATAACATCTTCAAAATGTTTACACGAATATAGTGTTAAATGCATACTATTATCATAATGCGAAAGTAAATTTGTTAGTTTGTTTTTTTACGCAACAGCAGAGTAATGGAGCGATGAGACTTACAACTACTAGGTTGGGAATAAACCGGGAAGTACTACACAGGGCTCTTATGTAGCCTATTTAGTAACTAGCTTACCGGCTTCAAATATAAACTTGAAATGTTACTTTTGAATTCATAGGAATATTTTTTATATCTTCGAAAGGATTCATGTACGTATTACTTTAAAACTTTTGCACTTTTGATATGTTCAAAATCTATCCACAAATAATGTCGAAATTATAAAGAAAACAGGATCGGCCACGTCTTGAAGGCATCGATATTTTCAATTATTCAATTATTTCAAATTGTAATTTTTAGTCGTTTCAAAGTTTAGCCTGGACAAACAGACAGACAAGTTTAAAAATCGCAAATAGCCATATTAACTTTAAAAGGGGCAGTTATTTTGAAATCACGGATTCAATTTTATTTATATGTATAGAGGTATAGATTTGCTCCGAGAAATTAATACAAATAGTATTACATTAATACAATAATTCGCCCAAATAAAATCTTGAAACTTTACTTTGTAAAAGTTTAAAAAATAATAAAATAAACAAAAATGATATCATTATATAATAATAAATAAGATCAAAATTATTCTTATACTATACCGATACGTGAAGTAGTTAATTGTTCGTATACTTTCTTACTATCGTCTTGCTAAGCAATAGCGCATTTGCTGAAAAATACAAAATATATTTTGTTTAGAAGTTCTCTGACATATTGGAAAATATATCTTCGTTATTACTGTACAATCTGAGCATTTACTCGATATAATTTGATTAGACTTTATCTTACCCGCCCATACGATACTATAATGAATTAATTATTATCCTGACTTACTAACAAACATAAACTTGTCTCTGGCAATCTGTCTACAATCTACATTAATTGAATAAACTTGGCAATCGATATTCATAAAACTTAAACCAGAAGATGCAGCGCGATTTGGAGAATGTTTCTCTATATATTATTATTATTATTACATAAGCAGATGCGTTTCGCAGTCCCTTTAAATTTAGACTATTGACGTGATAGGCGTGAATTTCATATTATTATATTTCCTATGGGGCAATCGGTAGGTCTTGGTCAATCGTATTCCAAAAGAATTAACTAAATGATGTACAACGTTGTAAATTTACAATACAATAGTAAAAAGCGTAAGCAACGACAGAATAGTTAAAACACTTATATATATAAATATAATCACATTAAAGAAACTGAGGACACTTTTTTTGAAAATACACGATTTTCTGGTATATTTTAAAAACTCATACATATGTATTTTGTACATTCAAATTTATTTCGGGTAACCAGTTTACATTTCCCAGTAAAGTTGATGTCGTTTTCCTGTGAAAATGCGGGGCAAAAGGTCATTAGGTTTGGTAAGGTTTTGTTATATTTGCCTGTATTGCATGAAACCAATTAAAAATATATAAAAAACAATGATGGAAGTAGTCGAGGTGTCAAAAGGGCAAACTGGAATCGATCCCAATGCTATTCGTCCAGTCGCTACACTCGGTAAGGAAGAAGGCGATGTCGTCATCATTGGTAGCGTCGCAATTCGTATTCATAGGTTCTAGCAACCTGAAGCGCACTTTAATGTGCCTCTTGAAAGAAGTAGCAACTTCAATCAAAGCTGCAGTAGAGGCCCTACATAAGAGGTCGCCGTCGCCGGAGGTAGGAATATTGCAGACGAGAAAAGTTCAGTGCGATAGACAAATTGGTAATCTCCGAAAGGAAGTAGTGCAACTAGGTGAAGAAGAGTTACATATTACTCGCTCTTATTAACTTAGCTCATAAACATGACTTATATATATAAGCCTACAAACAAAGATACAAATGGGAGAATTCTCGCGTTCCATACTTATACAAGTGAGGACAATAATGAATGCAACGTTGGAAGCGGCTACTTCCAAAAAAGTGTTTACGGCCTCCATTAGCTGCAGACTAACGGACAACATTACACATCAAAAGCGTTTAAAAAAACATTAAATTTCATCCTAACGTAATTACAACTATTACTTATTTTACTTAAAGTTTTCTCTATCAAATAAGGCAGACTATTATTTTAAATAGACCTTATTACTTTTGCTTATCGCATTGTATAATTACATACAATGCGATACGATTGACATTAATTGCAACTGTGTATATTAATTTCTATCGATCACAAGCAATTCCTTGTTTCATAAATAAACCACTTACATAAAAATATCAACGTTTTTTTATAAATAAAAAAATCGATGATCTTTATCAAAATAAGTCGACCGATTACTTAATAGTTACTAAGACGTCAACGGCACAAGCAGTTCAATAGCGGACGACGAAGTTTCAATTACAAGTTTCTGGAAATACGGATTAACATCAGGTGTTTTTTCTGTTCTCGCCTCACTAATAAAAAGTTACACTAAGCAACGTTTATCCATAATTTATAGTTAACCATGAATTTAAGAACAGTTAAAATGAACATTAGAATACGAAACTTCATATGTGACTACAATATATCCTGGAACATTATTCACACAAGGCCATCTGATCCCAAACTAGGCAGAGCTCGTACTATGGAAACCAGATAACTCATATACTACTTTTCTTTTGTAAATACATACTTATATAGATACTTGCACTCACATGTTCAGACTCACGACAGACATGTTCATGCACACAAATGTCTGTCCTGGATGGCAATCGAATCCACGACATGCGACGCAAAACGCAAATATCTACCAACCATGGCAACTGACGCGTCAAATAACAGGGTTATCCTTTATGAACAAACTCGAAACTAACCGCAGAAAACGGTGGTAATATATAATAATAATTGCAACATTAAATATAATAATTATAAACATTTCAAGATTACACGCATTTAGTTTAATAGTATATCACCATAAATCGATTGTCAATATTGAAGTGAGCTCTTTTGTCATAGCACTGTATTTGTTGAGCACAATAGATACTGATTAAAGGAGATAATTGCAGCAAATTTACTTAATGGCGTAATATTTGACCTAGAAATATTTTTATATATTAATAATATGAATGCAAAATAAACTGTTTCGGTTCAAAAACTACTTGTACACTTGTACAAGTTGTCGCGATTAAACGATTCGAGTTCAAACTATACCAATTAAAACTTTTGATGAATTTTGTTCTTACTGTAAATTGTGGTAGAGATGTACAGCATAAATAAATCAAAATAATAATTTGTCCGAATCAGACACATTAATTTTGATAATTTCAATATTATTATATGATTCGCTACACTCGAAGGTATAATTTAATCACAAGGTAGTCCTCCCATGATGTACATACTGCATTAATTGAACGATCGATAACGATTAAGTTCGTTTGATCATCTATTGGATATTATTGATATATAATATGCATATATATTATAGATGATTCGCCCGTTGGCGCAGTTGACCGTGATTCTGCCTTCCACTCCAGGGTTGCCTTCGATTCCCGTAAAAAGGCTGGGTGTTAAAAATTATTTATAAAAGTACGTACGTATATCAGTTGGCTGTTATCTATAACACATACAATTAGTTGCCTACAGAGGACCGTATGTAAAGTTACAATTTTGTTAATGTTAGTGACTTTAAATAAGATATACATAAGTTATGTCCTGCAGTTTCACCAGCATTAAATTATGATGACACATGCCTGTTTCATATTCATAATTATATTAGAACTGGCCTACAGTTCGCCAGATTGATTGACGCTTGTCAACTAATCGTTAATAGGCTACAGTGTTGATGCTCCATAGCATCGGCATAGTAGCAAGAAGTTATATGTATATATCCTATAACTTTATATCTTTTTAACACGCTTTTTTTTATGTAACGGAATCTTTCAACGCAATTTTCACCCAGTTCAAGATGTCCAATTGATTTGAAAATTTGCACACGTATTAAAGACCGGTGACAATACAAAAATTTAACTTGCCACCCCACCCTGTGACATCCCCTCTCAAGTGCGTTTTCGTGCAGCCGGACCGACGCCGCGCCGTGTCGCGAGGGCCGTGTCGCGAGGAGGCCGAAGGCCCAACTCCGCGTAGGAGCAAAATTCCGAAGTGTCCCCCTGATTGACCCCCCACCACATAAGCCCACTTTCCCCCACATATGTATGTTCTTATTTTTTAATGAAATTAATTTTCTTTTTATGATTGTATTATTATTTTAGAATAATTAAAAACGATTGACGTATATTGAGTTAGTAGATTTTCTATGGCTGTTGAATAAAATATCAATAATTAAAAATTATTTTCTGCTTTTTAGTTCAATTTGCTATTAAAGCGTGTTTTTTAGTTTTTTAAACTATAATTTATTTATATACCGTCAATGGTTTTCGCAGTGCACGCCAAATAATGACTTTTATAGGCAATAATTTGATACCTTGGGTTACATTTGTCCGTTTTAGGTAGGGATCTCTATTATTTTTTTTTGAAAATTAATATAGCCTATGTTGCTCGGTAAAGATGTAGCTTTGTGAAAGAATTTTTAAAATTGGTCCAGTAGTTTATGTTTTAAATCGTAACAAACAAACAAACAAAAAATCAAATCTTTATAATATTAGTATAGATATGAACATGTTACCGAGTTATCGTTGATAAGATGATGGTGAGTGGCAAAGCAACACCAACTTGGTTAAAAAGTGTATTTACATTTATTTATTTATTTATATAATTTTTATTGTTATTCTTGACACCCAGCAGCCAGCCTTGACAGCCTTGGCGGCTTGTTTGCGTGCAGCTTAATTATAAATCGACATAAGTACATTGTAGTATCAATATCTAGTTGTAATCGATTGAGGAGAGACAGTAGTTAATCCCTCTGGTTCTATCCCAAATTAACATAATAAAATACTTGTTACTTTAGCTAACTTTGTATATACATATAAATGTATGCAACTAAACTCCAATCAAATATTTGTCTGAAGCGAATTTGTACTGCTGTCTTAATATTCCATTCAGTTATTAGAATTGCGAGGAATAAAAAATATTATCTAGCGAATTTTGCAAAAAAAAAAATATTGAAAATAATGATGCTATCGTTTTCTTTCCGTTTCAAAAATAAAGACCCTTAGCAAAGTAAGTGACAATATTACGGAGTCCTTAGCCGTGTCATTTTAACCGACATGAAATTGCTTCCGATTATTAATGGACACTAACATAAAAATATCGGGCCGGGATTGGGGCATCGAAATTTCTAGCAATTTGTATTACGCACGTCATTCGATACTGCGCTTCGAGTCATCTCTCTTCCGTTGCAAGTAAGCACATCATCCGGATATTCCAGTATGTATATTTGCCTCACTCTCTTTACGTTCAAACTACTACATAAAGTCATATATTATGTACATTCATGTAGTTACAACTGAAAATATATTTGAAAGATGAACGTATATTCCACCCATGATGTTGATTTAAATGTGAATCTAGTGTTATTATATAAAAGGTAATGTGATTAACTCTGGATATTTGACTTTGACTTGACTTGACTTTCCACTGCGGTAACATCATGAGCAGAATTACAACAATAAATAACAAAAATATAAGAATCGTAAACATATTATTTGTTATACCTACTACCTTCCATCATTTTCTGCTTTCATACCTTTCATACTGCCCGACATTTTGACAGCATTGTATCTGTGTTGGTAATATACCGAAAAATAAATTAATATATTATAGAAATATAACAACCTAACTATTGCGATAGGTTAGGTTAAAATGATATTCATCATTTCAGCCGGAAAACGTCCACTGCTGGACAAAGGCCTCCAAGGATTTCCACGATAGTCGGTCTTGCGCTACCCGCATCCAACGGCTTTCCGCGATCCTCACGACATCGTCGGTCCACCTTGTAGGGGGCCTGCCCACGCTGCGTCTTCCGGTTCGTGGTCGCCACTCGAGAACCTTAGCCGTGTGGTGACGGCTTCGAATATCACCACCCCATTTCATCCCGTGGGGGGCGTAAAAGGCGACCCGAGGGAATATACACCAGAGAATGGGCAGCAGCGTCTCTCTGAGTACTATGACCAACCTACTGCGATCGCCAACCCGTCTGCCAAGCGTGGCGATTATGGCAAAACCCCTCAATGATTGGCATAATCAAACAACGGCCCCTAGTCCCCGGCAGCCCTGCTATTCCTAGCCTCGGTAACAGCTATGGTAACGGCGGGGCAGGGGGTGCTAAATGATATTTGTATAGTGTCATAGTCTAAGGTCTAAACGTACCATTACAATGCCATTGTTTATGGGTGTTGGTGACCACTTACCATCAGGTGGTCCATACGTTCGTCCGCTTACATATAAATTAAAAAAAAAAGAAAAAAAGTACTTACTAATATTGCAAGAATAAGTTTGTTTGCTAGTTACTTTCACGTCTTACGTTAGCTACTTAAACGATCGTCATTATATGATCTTGCATCTACGTTGTAGGTACACATGCAGGTGAACCCGCGGTCAGAAACTAGTTCAATTTTTTATATTCTTCATTTAATCATTCTATATTAATTTATTAATTATTATTTTATTAATATCAATTCATTATATTATACAAATTAGTTTAACATATAATGAAAATAACTATATGAAATAGCTTCCGAAAATGAACCGTCGCGGATAGAATAATTAAAGAATACAATTTTTATTTATCCTATGCCCGCCCGCATCATGTGAAACCGCAGGACGGATTTAATAGTATATCCCGGTTGTATATATATAAATATAATACGTTAGTTTTACATTCAATTTATTTCTATGATACGTGATGAATTTTTTTTTATTCATATTTTTATGGTCGGAATATATATCGCACAAATAGCAATTGTATTTACGCACACGTTCCATTATAATTATACTACATATGACAATAACTATACAACACAGTCAGTAAATCTAAAGTCTAAACTCTAGTTAAATTGTAACTTAATATTGACTGAATATGTTAAAAAGCAACATAGTCCCACATATATTAAATTATACAAAGAATTAGAAAATATGAATTTTGAAAAACCCTGAACGTAGTAGCCGAAATGGCCTAGTGGTAAGAACTCGACCCGTGTGGAGTTGCTGGCCTCTCATCGGGCGCGTCCCCAGGTGGTGAATAGGGGAACGTCATCTATATAGGATGGCACCGGAATAATCCGGCGCGAATCACTACCAGTAGGCATGGGCGAGCCTTTAGTCTTTTTAGACACGGCCAACCCGTAATCCGCATTGAGCGGAACCGGGGGTCTCTCTCACTTAGAGGGTGACCGCGAGGACAACCTCTCCAAAAATCACCCACAATCCTAAGTGGCTTCGCAGCGCGATGGGATGCATGGCCGATGGGTTGTTCGGTCCCGACTGCGTTTTCTCTCCTAATCCCACCCTTCCTTATCCTTTTTCCTTCCTTAACCTCTTCCATTTTCCGCCGGCAGCCCAGGCAGAAATAAAAATATGAGTGCAACTAACGGAAATATTACCCCAGGAGAGTGTCAATCCCTCTTCTACCCGCTTCACGGGTCGGACTGTCCCTTATCGAATTCTGGGGGGGACAAAGCTGCACAATTGATTTTATCCTACTAACATAGCGAACGTTTAAAGGAAACCGAGATCCTAGCGAAGTCCTAGTGCGCTGTCCGCCCTTGGATATTCTGGTGGATATGGACGCAAGGGTCTATCAACAGACCCTTCACTGTTCAGACGGAGGATGCCTCCGTCAGAACAGTGAAAGCGCGCCCCCTCCAAGTGCGCTCGAGGTGTTGAAGCGGCGGGAACACTGGAGGGGTCTTGCGACGTAGCGCGACCGTCTCTGCAAAGAACTGTACGTGCGCAAACGGGTCGTCGGAGCGATCCTGCCAGCTTTCGAAGCCTGGGTGAGACGAAAGCGATGAGTCACCTTCCGACTTACGCAGGTAATGACCGGTCAGGGTTGTTTTGGAGAATACCTGTGTAAGATCGGACGCGAGTCGACGGTGATGTGTCACCACTGTGGTGTAGACCGGGATACCACTCATCACACGTTGGAGATATGTCCCGCGTGGAGTGCGGAGAGGGAGATCCTGGTCCGTGAAGTCGGACAAGACCTGTCCCTGCAAGCCATCGTGTCGGTGATGCTCTGCAGGGAATTGGCTTGGAGGGCTGTAGCGTCCTTCTGTGAGATCGTCATGGTGGAGTAGGAGACAGCGGAGCGGAAACGGGAAAGGGCCGATCCTACTCGGGGGAGACGACATCGGCGTCGTCTCGGCCCTCCCACTGCCCCAACGTCCGGGGCTTTAAATATAGGGCGTAACCTTGGGGCCGTGGATGCATGAGGTGGGGGCCTCATGTGTCCAATTTCAAACGGCCCTGAGGAGGACTGTAGCCGGAATGCCCTCGCGCTGCCGTACGCACTAGCGAGGAGTGCGGGGGGGCGGGATTACCTTCGCCCACTGAGGAGAGGTCCGCCGAGCCACGAGTGAAGCAAAGCACGGGAAGGGCCGTGGATGCGTTATATCAACAAGATCCCGCAGCTACTCCCCGATCCCGATCCGTGCCGAGAACGGCCCTCGCAGTGGTTTTAGTGGGTAAGAATCCCACATAACCCGGTTCCTCCCCCAAGAGAGTCGGGTACCTTTATGAAGGTTAACGGAGCGTGAAAAAAAAAAAACAAAAAAAAAGAATACGTGGTAAGAACGCGTGAATCTTAACCGATGATCGTGGGTTCAAGCCCGGGCGAGCACCACTGAATTGAAACACTGAAACCTGCATGTGTCAAATTTCAGTGAAATTCTGTCACATTTGTATTCCACCAACCCGCATTGGAACAGCGTGGTGGAATAAGCTCCAAACCATCTCCTCAAAAAGAGGAGAAGGGGCCTTAGCCCAGCAGTGGGACATTCACAGGCTGTTACTGTTATTTCTATTAGATTAATTTTATCTCCGTTTTTAACACTTTCCTCATATTATATTTCGCGTTAGAAATTTAAAAAAGGAACGAAATTCTAGTAAATGCTTCAACTAAAATGATATATCGTCGAATAGGAGCTGAGAATTTTGCACATTGAAGTTGAGCTTTATTTCGCACATATCGGATCTTTTATTTGAATATTACCTTACTTATGAACGTTGCGTACCAGCAGCTAAAGTTAAACACTGATTTCTTCTTTTTTATTATTGATTTGATATCCGAGAGATGTGACATGGAGTTTTTTAACTAACCATTCACTTAACAACAAAAATATATCACCAAGATTTTGCGGAATCTGAAATAGGATTACCTGTTCAAATGTTTCATTCAAATGATATCTAATCATTATATCAAAGACCGTAATGAACATCACGATGAATGTTCTGGAATAAACGTGTCTGTCAAATACAGATAGAAAATGAGTTAAAACAGAACACAAAAGGCTTTTTGATTCATTTAGGATCATTCGTACAACACGGTTATAACGAATGATTGAATTTTAAAGTGGCGGAATTAATTAAATGCTTCTCGGTGCCTTTTTAATATTTTCCATGTAAATTAATTTGTTCTCGTCAAAAGGGCCATAGTATTGGAAACTGCACTGTTTTTCAATGCTTTTATTTCGTTCATTATAAGCGATAAATGGTTTCAACTGAATCACTTTACGTGAAAAGAGCATTATAATATTGGTACTTATAAAATATAATTACTCGATAAAATATTTATCGATAAATAATAATTAATAAAAGTATGGCGAAGCAATTATTTTTTGGTTAAGTTAATATATTAAGTTTGATATTGAAAGTACATCAAGTATGTATATGTATGTTCTTTTAAATTATCATCTAAATTTAACAAAATGTATTAAGTCATGGTCGTAATTGGAGCGGTAGTCAATGGGAATCCTATATGGGGAGGAATTATGTTTGTATGCTAACAAATGTAAATTATGTCCTGATGTACTGAAATTAATTTTGCTTCAAATGTGATATTGCAGATCATGCTGACATATATCAGGTTATATTTAACGTTGTGGTACCAATGTTGACATAAAAAGTACTCGTAAAATTCAATTTGAATAAAAATATTTATATGTGGTTTGATTTAACATGTTGGTGGTAAGGCTTTGTGTTCGCTCGTCTGGGTAGGTACGACCAACTCATCGGATAGTCTTTAAGAGCTGGTGACCACTTACCATTCGTTGGTCCGTTTATAAGAGAAAAAAAAGTTCCTACGTAAAATAAATAAAGATTTTGTTTTTTAACTCTTTTTGCTCGCGTCGGATTGCTGTCCCATCGGACTATTTAGAGTGAGGGAATACAGATTGAAAATCGTAACCGTATACGGTCTGGAGGACAAAGATGTAGGTTGTAGCTATCGTTTTCATATTCACACAAAAATATTGATAGTTTCTTGTAAATATTGATTATTGACAAGAAACTATTAAACTGTTCTTTTTAATTTTGAATACTGTATATTTTTTTAAGAAATATGTAGCAAACAGTTTGTCAACATAATCAAATGCAATTTAATATTAATTAATTATTTGTATTCATATGACAATTGTAACGTGATGTTGGGTGGCCTAGCTCAATAAATGGAAATAGCGCATTCAACCATATAAATTTTATTATATAAAAAAATATAGTCATAAATATACATTTTTTACGTTATAAGGCTGGAAAGTTTCCAAACTGGAAGTTATCCTTCGATTTAAATAAAATAAAAATTGATGGGGGCATCCTCAGGACGTTCTTTATTCTCAGGACAACAAGTAGCTTATGTAATTTCCGCGTGCTACGTCCACTGTCAGTTAACATGTCATTTATTGTGTTCATGGGCATAAAAACGTATAACGGCTAGCTTACTCTTCAAGTGAAGGGAAGCTTTTGCAGAGTGGAATATTTACTTGTTACTTTACTTTTTTATATGAGCTATGGGAAAATTTACGTTCTAGTTATAAAATTGTATTTCTATTATCAATCTTCCCGTGAAACAAGGCGAAGACAAAGTTTCTTATTATCTAAAAGCTTCGTATAATTTATAAAGGGCGACGGATTTTTCAATATAATTAAATTAAGTGTGTCAGTTTAGGTTCGATGAATAAATGCGTTGATACATTGCGGTTTATACAAATACGCTAATAGCCTCCACTGCGCCATTGTGCGACATCAATCCATCCATACTGACTTTAATTGCCGCCAAAAACAGAATCCTAAATAATAATCTAACATTATAGAACTTCCTTCCCTTAATTTATAATATATCTTTAAAATGTATTATATATATATATATATATATATATATATATATATATATATATATATATATATATATATATATATTACGATACAAAGCGCCACCACCAAGTCTATTTGTATGGCCGCCTGAAAGCGATAAACTTAAAATACCTAACTGACTTTAATACGGTTTTCATCAAGTTATTCATGAGGAAGGCTTGGTTAGGTTAACTTAATTAATTAATGTTTTGAGTAAATTACCTAAAATATGACAATGATTGTTGAATATGTCGGAAAAATCAAGCCAACTGGGAGCTTTGCAGGAGTGCGCCAGGTAAACCAATATAGTTATATTTATAATCTATACAAATAAATTAAATTGAAGTATCTGTCTATGATTTAGAAAAAACTGCCTCTTTTAAAGTTAATATGGCTATTTACGAGTTACCAAAACGAAATCAATATTTTTTTCAATTTTTGTCTAGGGTATTTTTTATAACGGCTTAATTTTTTTAAATTACAAATTAAAATAACTAATATTATAACAAACATTTCAAGGTACCGTTTTTTATTACATAAAAATCGGTTGAGTCTATCAAAAAATATAAAATTTCAAGTTCAGCACGTATTTTTATTATTATAACATAATTATGTTGCGGCCTAAATATGTCAATTGAAAAGCGGTGTCCAGATTTTCCGGAGTTGAGTGACCTTCTGCCACACATATTAGCATTCGCGTTTCGATCAAATGAGCATTGTCGTCATTTCGTCTTGTTTTGTTTTGTCTCGTTTTGTTTTATCAATAACATTACATAACATTAAATACTTTCTCGCTTTACGCTACAAATATTAACTCGGTTGTAATTTTTCTCTATATATTATACTTAACTTAATATTTTTGTTGTGAATTTTATAGATTATTAAAAATATGAAAGGCTGTGTGTGTTGTAAAGATTTGTTAATTATTCACGCTTTATCACAGCTAAAATATGACATGATTTACATATTTTAATATTTTTATCCCGTTTAACTAGATTTTCGATTATGATGTGGACGAAGCCGCGGGCGATTCGCTAGTATTACAATATTTCATGAGAACTCGTATTCAACACGTACGAAGCTACAATAGTTACCCGACTACTTACTAGTTACCCGACCCGGCTTCGTACCGGTGTAATAACAATGAAGTACGTTTACAACTCTGATTAATGTCAAACTGTAATATTTTAAATGTTTCATTATCAGGTTTGACAAAGAATTTAAAATAGTATAGCAATATTTAATAAATAAGTATAGGGTAGAACTATAGAATAGACCATTTCAACATAATCATTGCATATATCATTGTACCAATGAAAAATGTATCTTTTCGGACTGAATTGAAAAAAGTAAGAAAGAAAATAGAACGTCTTATGATTAGATTATTATACTTAGTATAATATAGGGTTTTATAAAAGGAAATATTATTTTATTGGCTTGTACTTGATACGCGTTCGGTTGTTTAGGAAAAAAATAATTTATAGATTTATTTATTTTATTTTCCTCAAAAAATCCATAATAATAATAAATTTATAAAGAAAAGGTTTTTTTTACCGATTCTATCGATTACTGTTTAATTATTTACGGTGGTTTCTTAGATTTCAAATCTAGATTTTGGTATTATTTTATCAAATACACGTTATCCTTTAACCTATTTTAACATAGAAGGACGAACGTAGGAAAAACATTTATAAGGCAAATAGTGCATCTGGTTTGAAAGCGTAGATCAATCAATCAGCTTTTAAGAATGCTATTATTATTTCATATTTAAATATTATGTTAATGTAATAAATGTATTAAAATATAAATTCGCTCATTACTAATAGAAAAAAATATTTCTATCTAAAGTACTTATAATAAAGAAATATTTGTATTCTTAACGCCGTTTGTTAACTTTGGACAATGATAGTAAAATAATAGAATTAAGCCGAAAGTGATGGAATATACTCGTAATATAGGAAATATTACGCTAACTTAACTTTAGCTTAACTATTCAGACTAACTGTTCTTCTAATCCTTCTATCAATAATACCAAGAAAACCAACACAAATCGTTCAAGGATAGACCCAGACTTATAGATTCAAGGATTGACATTTGATACCATCAATTCCGAAGTAGTTATAGGAAAAAATTCTAGAACACAAGATTGCTAGGGTACGAAAAATACAGTATTATCCTGTTAATAGAAGCTTTTATATTGGATGGGTTTTTTACTTTTTTTACAGTTGAAGAAAACGTTTAAAAAAAATCAAAACACAAAAATAATAAACATTGCATTCTCCCCCTTTTCAGTATGTAAAAGCTATCTCGGTCAATATATTCAAGCGACAATTGTGATATTTCGCTTTCAGTATGAAGGTATGAGCTTCAGTGTGTATCGCTTGGCATATCTTAAATAGGGTCAAATCAAAAATAACTCTATATATTTAATGTAAATAGTGACTTCTGTTGCACCCGATCATATCGAACTTGGCTGCGACCTTTGTATTATGTTTTGTTGCTATTGAAATGTATACAAACAATATTTAAAATTTATGATAGTCGAAGAATAATAAAAGTGCCTCTTTTAGGATTCCACACCTTAAAGTAAAGGCGATCGTCTAGTATTTATTTAATATGAGATGGATCTTCATCTATACTTATTAAAGTCTGTTAAAATTCAGTTCTGCCTATTTGTGGTCGCTACTTCGAAAAGTACTGTATCAATTGACTTGAAATTGTGGCAGAATTATTGATACATTTTTCTACTAACACATAACTTTATTAAATCCAGTATTATAAACAAACCACGCGATATTTAGCCTCAGAACCGATATGAGAGTGTACATTGAAATCGACAAATTTTGGTGTATTACATATTTACTAATTCCATCGATTATTTTGAATCCTGTGAAAACCATATTATACCATAATTATAATTATAATATTTATTTAAAATTATTATTTAAACATTTTTAAATTAAAAAACAAAACATTAATATTGTTCAAATAATTATAAATATTTTTTATTTTCTTTATGATTATATATAAAATAAAAGCAACACTAAATAGTATTATTAAATTAATTAAAAAAGAGAACATTATAATAATAAAAGATAAAATTAAATAAATAATATTGCCATGTATAACTATAATACTTTTACAAACTAACTTTATGGAGGAAATGTCTATTCACTTGCAAAATAATTCGGTCGTATGTGTACGTTGCAATGAATGTAATTACGTGACACTTACGCACACATTCATTGTAAAGTTGCTTCAATTTTGAGCGAAACTATAAATGACACTATCCTTCTAAGCGTTATTACCCTATGGATCCTGATATATTTTTGTTGAAAAATAACTAATGCAATAGAATCTTAAAATGTGAACTTTAAATTAATTTATTGATTTAAAATAATACCAGTCCAATAAAAAATAAATGAATTGTTAATAAATTAATTGATCATTATTCGGACTTAAGTACAGACGTGTACGCACGAGCTCACACGCATGTGAACTGGTGCGTGCGTACACAAAAAACTTCAAAGGAATCTTGAGAAGTACCACATCAAACTTTGAACCGGAAATAAAATATTTTTATAAAATTTTGATCTTGCAGAAATACGAAGTTAACCGGAATTTTCCATTGTTATTATTATCAGTTACCGCGGGTGGTTTAGCCCGCCTGTGCCGGTGAGGGCTGTTCTGAAATACCTATATCCTATTTTGTACCCCTGATAATGTGTATGCATTTCATGATGATCGGAAGAGTAATTAAAACGTGAAAGTGTAACAAACAAACAAGCTCACGCATTCTACTTGGTGGTAGAGCTTTGTGCAAGCTCGTCTGGGTAGATACCACCCACTCATCAGATATTCTACCGCAAAACAGCAGTACTTGGTATTGTTGTGTTCCGATTTGGAGGGTGAGTGAGCCAGTGAAAGTACAGGCACAAGGGATATAACATCTTAGTTCCCAAGATTGGTGGCGCATTGGCTATGTAAGAGATGGTTAACATCTCTTACAATGTCAATGTCTGTGGGCGTTGGTGACCACTTACCATCAGGTGGCCGATATAATCGCCCGCCACCCTAAGTTTTTAAAAAAAAATATGTTTGTTATTAAAACAATTCCTTTAATGAGAGTGCTATACATTGCATATTTTTTATTACAATTGTAAATTCGTACTAATATTTATGCATTAGTATATGATTTTAAAGATAAGCCAATACAAGCTATTATTATTGCAATGGTTCGACGTGGTTTGTGAAATAGAAACTCTGTTCAAAGCTTTAGAACAATTTACAATAAGATCAAATTTTCACTAATGTATATTAAATAGTTGAAAAACATTTGAGTTATAATATTTTCTAAAAATATATATATAATATTAATATTCATCCAAACGCTTCATAATCTATTCACTCAGCACTAGGTTACGTAACTATACGAGCTACAAAATTGAAATTTACGAGGTACGTTCCTTATGCTACATTCACTAAGAACGAATTTTGTGTCAATCAACTCCCGAGGGGAGGGAACTGCATCCCCCTAGTAAATTGTGTAGGAGACATTGTCTTTTAAACTCAATGCTATGAAATAGTAACAGTGTTAAGATAAAAGATTAAATATGTTGTGTTTATATTACAATTATATTTTGCATGAAACCGCAGGTAACAAATTTTGTTGATGTATAAATAACTAATCAATTGTCCCCATGAATGTTTTGACAAAATATTAAGCTATTGATAAAGTCAACTTTACTGAAAACACACTATATATCATGCACGGAATTTCATCATTTTTTATGTGCCATACATACATAATAGATCTGCGATTTTTTATTAAATTATGCTTTTATGTGCATCATCTATTGGCGTGCGTGAGTAAGATCGACTCGTATACTGTGACGTCAGACGGCACGATGCTCTCTTAGGCCATCATGTGACAAAGAGAAATTAATAAAAAAGATGACGACGTACACTACAGAGGTACACATACCAAAAGAACATTAAAAAAAAAAAAAAGAAAAAAAAAAAGTGAGCAGTCACGGGACGCCTGGCAAATGTGAAACATCGAATGAAATAAAATGATGACGGTTTGTTTATTCATTTAACGTTTATTTTCATTAAATTCGAAAATTTAAAATTCAAAAATTTATTTCAAGTTGTGACAACTTAATTCTTTTACAGTGACTTCAATAATCGTTACATTTGAAGTTGCCTTAATTAAATGAAGATAAAATTATTAATTAATTAAATTATTATAATTTTATTAAATATTTAATATCAATTATTTCGCCACTCCGTACGCACTACTACGCATAGACTGTATATATTAGGTCCGTACATATGAAATTGGCGTTTTGAACGGGAGTAATATAAAGTCAATTTTGTTTTACAATATATTTAATTAATCAAAGTATGCACCGTTGTTATCTATGCACTATTGCTATCTCATAGCTAGTTTATTGATCCCTTAAAACTATCCCATATCCCTAAACTCTTTGAAGGCGCTTTGGACTGCCGCATCGGAGTTGATTTTTATTCTTTGTAAGAAGTTGTCCAAAATCCGGAAAAAATGGTAATCTGTTGGAGCAAGGTCCGAGGAGTACGGTGGATGTCGCAGCCATTCCAATTGTAGCTCATCTAACTTAGTGGTTGTTTGTTGTGCAGTGTGTGGTCTTGCGTTGTCGTGAAGCAGCAGTGGCCTAGAGCGATTGACCAATCTCGGTTGTTTAGCAGCTAGTTCTTCCTTCATGGTTTGCAGTTGCTGACAATAGATATCTGCCGTAATCGTTTGGACAGATTTTAGAAAGCTGTAGTGAACGACACCGGCGCTTGTCCACAAGTTACTTTTTCTGAGTCAATTTTCGTTTAGGGCAGGATTTGGCTGGGCCTCCAGGGTTCAGCCATTGCGACGTGCGCTTCCGATTATCGTCCAGTATCCACTTTTCATCATAATGATTCAATTTAAAATCTCTTCATTATTGTGTCGGTTGAGCAAAGTAACACAGCAGTCGACGCGAGTTTGCAAATTCGATTCACTCAATTCATGAGGTACCCATCGTTCAAGTTTTTTTACTTTACCGATTTGCTTCAAGTAGATTAATACAGTTTTATCACTTACCCCGAAGCCTGCAGCTATCTCTGAAGTACTTTGTGATGGATCCGCTTCCACAATAGCCTTTAATTCTTCATTTTCCACTTTGGTCTCCGGCCGTACACGGGGTTGGTTCTGAAGGTCGAAATTTCCAGAACAAAAACGTTGAAACCAAAAACGTAGCGTGCTTTTTTTGCGACACCAGAACCGTACATATCATTAATCCTTCGAGCTGTTTCTGCACCACTGGTGCCACGGTAGAACTCGTACTCGTAAATATACCTATATTTCATGTTTTCCATTGTGCGGTAATAAGCGACGCCAAAGAAAAAAATAAAGAGGAATTAACAAATGAATGACTGTTTTCAAAACTCAAATGTACCAGATAAATGAATTTATAAACTTGAATTTGGAATTCTTAACCAAAGAGGAGATATTTCAGATCAAAGTGGTCAGTACGACAAAACTAAATCTAAGCTAATTTCATATGTAAGGACCTAATATATATACCATCGTATAGCGTGGCGATGCTTCGCCACGGAATGCGTAGCCACTCGCCAACGCCAACAATCAGTTTAACCCGCGGCTATAGATGTTTCACATCAACTCAAACGAAAAAAAATAAAGAAACGAGTAATTTTTACATTTTTATTAATTTTAAATCTGGTAACTAAATACATTTACAAATATCCTTAGATATGTTGTGGCTGTATTTTAAGTTTGGGTGACTGGCGACATCAATACTTAAGACATAATTGTGAATTTCTTTCTTAAATCAGTCACCGCTTTGTATCATATTCTTCAGAAAAAAATCTAAAATATTAAATTAACAAAACCAAACTTAAGCACAAGACTGCCGTTCGTTGTAGATTGAGTGTGTGTAGAATTAATTGTTTGTTATCATTTATTTAAACCTGATGATGATGTGTCATCCGCCGATTCATCAGGCAATTCTACACAAAAAAACTTAATACCAGAATTGATCATTGGAATTATCCATATATTTTTATTATATAAGTGCTGTCTAAAGATGTTAGATATAATTAAACTGTGAAAAGAAGCTAAGTAAATAACGATTTTTATTTTCTGTCGATTATAGAGCACTACCACGCTCCGCGTTCATGGCGTGAAATTGTAGAATTTCTTAGAAATTGTTTCTTTGATAAAATATTCCGTTATTTCGTACAAAAAATGTTAAGAAATTAAATTAAATGTTACGTGTTATAATCTTATTTTAATTACCAATAGGATAGTGATAAAAATACAAAGATTGATTATAACAATATTACGATACTACAGGAGAGGTTCTACTGAGTTTCTTTCCGGTTCTTTTCGGCAGAACCAAAATAATAGTTTCCCATTAAAATAAAAAAAAAAATTAGTGTCGCGTTTCAGTGAAAATCATATACATATCGCCTCATATGACTTGTAAATTTTCTCGAAATTATATGAAACTGAAGTCAGAGGAAAGTTTTCATCGGAATGGGATACAATAGTTAAATAAATAAAACTTATTTAGTAGCTCGACCGTAGGGCATGTATAGTATACGAGTACCATAGAAATTTGGACAGTCACTGGTTGCTACCGATCAATGAAATATACAAACAACAACAACACAAAGCGGTAATAATTCACAATTAATGGAAACATAAGAACATCAAACTAGTGTATTTAAATGCAACCAAAAACCTTCGTCTTATCAAAAGACTACGCCTAGGCCTACTTGTGCCCTAGGCAGATCGATCAAGAGATCACAAAGAATTAGAAGAAAAGAGAGAGAATAAAGGCGGCGTGAATTTATTTTTGAATGCGCGATCTCGTATAGTTTAAATTCTATTGGAAGAAGGCTTAGCCTAGAAATCACACAATACTGACAAGATATTGCATTGGGAATTGAGAACTAAAATATCTGTTTGCATTAAACTACTTAAACACCACGTGTGTTCAACATCGTATCGACATTGAAAAACTATTCTTTCACTCATTTGCCTCTCATTATCGAATGAAACTTAACAGGCCGTGAAAATGACAATACAAGTGCTGCTTGACTTCATTATTGCGCAATTCGGTATGCTTGTGGCGATTCATGCTTAACAACTACGTTCAAGATTTATCCTAGATAGTAACTTTATCTACTCTAACTATTATACTAAACTTTATCACAACTATAACCACATTAACCATATCTTAATCTTCTATATTATATCGCTGTGTAGAAATAAATAATTACATTGCGTATTAAAACGAAACATTTATTATTATGCCATTGTGCTCCGTCCTTCTTATTTTTAAGAAACTATTTGAGCTTTTTGGAGTCTTATTTTTAGTACTACAAATAATATTTATCTATTATTCTAGTTAAACAGATTATTTAAACACCTCAGATTATTTTTGTAGAGAAATTTAACTCAACATTTTTATTCGTTTTTTTTTATTATTTCACGTGGCTTGTTTTCATCTCTCGTTAACTTTGTATATTACATTATAGTCTAAATTTATTTTCTTTACAATCAAATTTACGCTGACGATGATAAAGCGAAGAAGAATGAAACAATCTTACAATTCCTTACGTATAATATTTCAAAAATATATTAGTTTTATTTAATAATCTCGTTCTATTAGACCTTAAATATATTAAATTATGTATTTTAAGTTTTGTTATAACTACTAATTAATCTCTGTTTTTAACAAAAATACCACTTAAGTAGATAAATAAATAAAAGAAGCGCTATACCAGCATCAGTTGTAGAGAGACCCGTAGCAGAAGTAAATTTCGGAGAAAGTAGTTATAACTTAATTTTACTTTCAATCTAAGCTGGGAAGCAAAAGTTATCCCAAAAGTTTTAAATATTGCACTAACGCGATGACGAGTAACCTATTTATTATACACGAACTATCGCGACGTAGAGTAACTCATTTCTTATATACGAACATACTCCACGCGGAGTAATATATCTCTTAGACACGAACATATGCGAACGTTTACGGCATATAATCTATATGTTTTTAAAAATCTTGTCTACACTATTTTTGTATATATTTATATGTATTTTGTATATATGTATGTATTAGTATAAATGTATTTGTATGTATGTATGTATATGTGTTTGTTATTAAACATCTAAAGGTTGAGACGAATTTTTAAAAATTAAATATTTAAAAAAAAAAAATCCTATATATACATATATTTGTTATAAGTATAAATTCAGTTCGTTACAAGCGTAAACTGCATAAGACTTTACTGAATTTCCTAATATTAATATAATATGTACGATTGAGTTCTTATAAAGTTTATTACTTGTAAAATTTGCATATAGTTTTAAATTTAACTTTCTATTCTTTTTAATTTAATCTAATTTTACTTTGTAGTGGTCATTACCACCCATAGATAAGATATTATGTCCCTTGAGCCTGTAGTCGTAATCGTAATCAAACTTATTGAGTAAGTGTGATTACGATTGCGATTTATATAATATATAGTAGGTTTAGGCTTAACTGAAATATAACTAAACTGATTAGTTGTACCTGAAATATTTTTATTTTCGAAATAACGTAATTGCTCTCGTAAATGAAGTTATTAAGAAATAAATTAACGTTCGCAAAATAGCTTGATGAGATGAAGAGGGTCAAATATGGTGCAGCGAAAATGAAATAATATTGCTTGTTAAACAGAGTTGACCTGATTCGGTGTTTGGTATACGCAGCGCAGTGCTATTTGAATTAAATTATTATATGTGCTTTATTCATTTTTTAGTTCGGTTGACGATAATAGAAGAACTCAAAGGATTAATTTCAGGTTCTCGTCATAAATCAATAGTAACATTAAATGATTACTAAGCGTTATATGTAATGAACGTTTTGTTGAAGTACTTACATATATTGAGACTATAGAACATAGTAAGATTCAAACTACACTCAAATTACAATTACTCCTTTAACCGGTATGCGTGTGCATTACATATACAGGTGTAGGCGTGTGTAGTATATGTGTAGAATTATGACATCACACATGCTAATACTTCAACACTAACACTGAAACTAAGCTCCGTAGCGTTTATCGGATTTGGAAGTATTTCATTGATACGTCTTTTATTGCATTGTAAAATATAAATGTATAATTGTTTAACGTTTTCCAGGAAGCATCTTCAAAGATTATTTCATAAATTTGAGCACTAATTTAAACCATGATTCCTGTGACCTATAAAATAGTCTTCTTCGTACCTTTAGCCTTTTGACCGCTTCGATATTTATTTTAATGATAATATTTTTAGTAAATATTTTTGCAACATAAAGGACGTCACTTCCAAGTATCAAAGTAGGATTTAAAATTCTGTAACGAGATGCTTTGTACCTTTGGCATGAAATCCCTCCCTATCATTTACCTCAACTTGTCTAAAAAACAAAGCTGGTTTAGAAAGTTCAGTACAAACGTAATAAATGCTTCGATGAATATTGAATAAATGACAAACAATTATTAGACGTTCGAGAAAATTTTAAACCTCAATACTTACTTGTCGCAGCATGTTACGTTGAATTAATCTGTGATAGCTTTTACCAATGAGGTACTGGATCTCGGTCTTACATTAGAAGTTAAATTAGCTGGTTCACTCATACAGAAGTCAGCAATTATCGCCACAATGAGCTGTTTTAACCGACTGGTAAATCTTTCTGGACATTAAGACTAGATTAATAGTTTGTAAACTCATATTCAGCGCTCATAATAACTTATAAAAAAGGTTGCAAAACTAACTTTACTTTTTTAAATCGAATTTTCATTATAATTATTGCTAACTTTGATCCTCAAATATTCCCTTTCTTTCTTTACCTATCTATCGTTCGAGTTGTTTAAAGAAGTTAAAAATAGTATTCATTAATGTTCACACAGAATTTATTAAAATATTAACAACACAAAACTACCCGTGAGAACCTACAAAAATAAAGTTTAACCTGATATTTATTTTGTCTTTGACTATGTCTAACTCTTTCAGTGTAACAACAATTCGACTTCGTAACATTTCTCAATAAATATCTTCGTCTTCGGTTTTACAAATATCTTCGTCGTTGGCTTCTGCGTCGTTTTCTACTTCTTGCTATATTTGTTTGTACTTTGTCATTGAACTAATCGATTTTATGATGATCTTCATTAATGTTATGTATATGAATTATAGATTTTATTATTTATGTATAGCAATTTATTCTACCTACATAATTTCAATCATGATTACATTTATCAGTATTTATCAATAAAATTAAATGCATCAAATTAACTAGATCTTTCATTGTACACCGTCGAGTAATGTCATCATCATCATCATCATCATCCTGTTCTCGTTCACCGCTGGACATAGGCCTCTCCAATGTCATGCCACTAAATTCAAACTTCACCTCTTAATTTCCATCCACTGCCAGCCACTTTGAATAGCATTAGCGTAGGACACCCTAGCTGGAGGGATCCTACATTTCACATTACATTTTTTGCTAGACCTGTAGGTAGGTTAACAATCTTTTTATATATTACCACGCCTAGGGACTGGCTACATTAAACAAATATTTAAAGTATTACGTACGTACAAAGTACCGAAAATCGAGCTCAAAGGACAATCTGCTTAGCGAAGGACTAATAACTGCAAAAATAGTTCAAGTTCAAGCAACACCCGGCCGGTACCTCTTCCTCTCCCTCTGTATTTAGCGACCTATAGTTTATTGACTTTAGTGCTTTTTTGCTACTACGCAGAGTTGTTAATATTTAGAGCAATTCGATTAAATATTTAAAATTTTGTATACATAAAAATATAATGTATTATTAAAAGTCATAGAACAAAAGTTTATGGAACGAAGTTTTTTTACGCGGCTGTAGAGAAGAGTGAATTGGTAGTGGCCCAAGGTCATGTCATATAACGAAATAGCATTCATACCGTGCCTACCAAATGCTACAAAATGCGATGCGTTGGGACATGGGAATTCGAATTCAGAACTGCGCGAGCGCGTGTGTGCGTGTAGGACCTATGCTGAATTTTTGAGTGCCAAGCCACGCCAAACGATAGAGCGTTAACTGTATAGTGCGCCTACCATTTTATTATTAATTAAGTTAAATACCTAAATATAGGCAAACTCAATAAAAAGAATTAATTTTATTTAAAATAAGTATTTTAACGTTCTTAAAAATACAAAAATATAAATATAAAGGTTATACAAAACCATATAAGGACCAATAGCGCTACGACTTACGAGCCGCTCGCAAGTCTGAAACTTTGGGCTAGTCACAATTCTCATCATAAACTTTGTTTAATTTGAGGGGTAAATTATTATTATAATATTAAAGTATTAGTAAATTCCTTAAAACAGGGATGGCAATTATTATAAAAAAATGGTAAATGAATTTAAAAGTTTAAATCGTTTCTTAATCTTTGATTAGAGAGAGTTGCATAAAGGAGGTGGAGGTGATTTTTGGTGAGACAAAAATACGGTAATATAATCAATTAAAATCTACATTTTAAAACACGATTTGAGTCGAAAAATATCGCTCTGTCCTGGCGGTCCCCCGACCGCACAATCTTTTTCTTATGATGTTAGTAATATCTTGTGAGGTTATTAATGTTTAACAAATAATAATACATATAATATATTATTTAAACTGTTTCTTATTTTCTAAATAAGAGAAAGCAAAAATAAAATGAATTCATCTCAATGTTGTTTTTTTTTTTAATTCACGCAGATCGCAAACCTCTCTGACCACTTGGGAAATGCATTTATCTGTTAAATGGAAAGATTTAAATATTATTCGTTCACATCGCTCCACTTCGAGTTAGTAAATATCTATAATTGTATAAGTACAGACGCACGCTGGAGCTCTTTACCATATTTTTCCACGCAACTCACTTTATTTTAAGTGGCGAAGCCCTGCTGATAGTGCTCAGATTAAAACCATGATCTTCATTTTATATCAACGTGCTAGAAATCTTCAATATAAAATAATATGCTGTTTAACAAAAAAATACTATCTTCATTGTTTTGTATGTATTCTATTCGAACGATTCGAACGATTATATAATGAAAGAGCGTAAGCAAATGGACGTGACAGCAGTAGAACTTTTCTCCAGAAGCGTATAATTTTGAAACGTGTAGCAATCGTAATACGTTTGCTGGACGTTCCTTGTTGAAATATTAATTTTAATGCGCCCAAAAAGTTTCACGTTAAAACTATGATTATCGCAGTGACCATAATGATGTTTTTTCTATGGGGAAAATGGTCCACCTGACGGTAAATTGTTACCATCGCCTATAGACATTGGCAGTGAAAAAAATATGAACCATTCATTACATCGTCAACACAATCGAGAGCAACGTTGAGAACTAACGATAGAATGTAATGTGCCTGTGGTTATACTAGCTCAAACCCGAACAAAACTTATCCAGACTTACAGAATAGCCTAACACCAAGTTTTATTTCATGAAATCAAACGTTTAAGATTATCATACCAAAAAATACCTTTTGTAAGATAAAAGAAATATCAATATTTCCTCTGACTCGGCTGGACCAGTCGGTTACCCGAGTATTACTATCCGAGCCGTACATTATGAGACATTCCGATGACTGTCTCTGACAGTACAATGAATGAATATTGATTTTTATCTATAACATTTCTCGATAATCTTATTTCATGTTTTGATATGAGATTATAAAGGAATTGATATTTATCTACACATAATAATATCTTTAAGTAAACATACCTTATTATTATAGAAAGTTTTTTAATTGATTATAGTAATTCCAATGTGTTCGATTATGACAAAGGTTGATATTTTATTTTTTAAAGCAATATACTTTCACAGTAATAAATATCGCAGAAATCGTATAATTATTTTTAACTAGCTTCCCGTCCCGACTTCGTACGGGTAAAATAAGGATTTTATCCCGTGCATTTTTTAATCAATAAGATATAAACATTCACCAATCAATGTATTCGCCCATACAGTACAGTGTATGTGTGTATGAGCAACATAATAATAATGCATAAAGTAAAGTATAACATGCTCTGTATAATTTTTTCATTTATTGGAACAAAGTTCTTTTATGCGGCTTGCGGTAGAGTGACCTGGCAGAAATTGTCATGTAACAAAAAAGCGTTGTCGTCCAAGCGACCTTTCCCCTCTTTCTTTCTTACTGATTATTTTATTCTAGCGGTTGTATGTGTATGTATGTGTAAGTGTGCAAATTTTCAGACAATAAGTATTGTGTGCGACCAATGAGATAAATTAAATTCTACACTAATGTAAATATAATTTGAACTTTTTTTTAACTTATAATTCGCTATCTTATATTTAATTTTGAATAAATTACTATTTTCCTAAAGTTTTAAATGAAATTTATCAATTTTAATCCTTACTTTACATTTTTGCATTGAAAAAATAATAAAAATAACATAAAATATTGAAAAAATAATAAATAAAAAATAACATATGAAAGGGAGAGTTAATTAAAAAAGGGGACACTTTTTGGTGTGATAAAAAAAGTAAGAACAATTTACTCCTTTTTTTTCGCTGGAAAAATGCATATACTTATAATTAGAAACACTTCTTAAAGAAAGTATAACTACAACGCACAAATATCCGTAAAAAATATACACATTCAATAAATAAAAAACTCATTAAATGCATAAAATATAAAACATATTTTACTTTTAATTACAAAATGAGTCTTACACATGTAGGAGTTTATTTTCTGTCGCTGGCCGCTTGGACGCCTAATTAGAAAAATTCTAAAAAAGCATCCATAACTCGTTCTTTGTTTGAAATTGGAGAATAACATTTCTTTCTTGGCTTTTTCTATTATTTTGGCGGCAATTCAAAATTTAATCTGAATTTTATTATGTTTAAAATGGGCAAAAATAAAAGTTGTGACGCGTTAACTAGGCAAATAATTGTTAATTTACATACATATATATCATAAGTGGGCGTACAGAAGAAGAGCTGAGCATTTAAATTGTTCTGTTGAGAAAGTTTTTAATGCAATTGATCATTATAAGACACATGGAACTGTTGAAAATGTTCTTAGAAAGACTCGGCCAAGAAAAAGCTCTCCCAGAGAAGATACGCTAATAGTTCATGTTGCTAAACAATAACCAAGTAAAGGAACCAAATAAGAACGAGATTAAAAAATAAGTATTTTCGCCTGATGACCCGAGAAACATCTCGTCAAAACTGATACGCCGAAGATTAGTGGAAGCTAAATTGTTTGGAAGAATCTCTCGAAAGGTATCGCTTCTTGCGCTCGAAGCGATTATTATTCGCTAAAAAATATGTTAATTGAACGGTACGAGAATGGAAAAAAGTTTTATTTTCAGATGAAACAAAAATAAATATGGTAAATTCCGATGGAAAGCGCTATGTTAGACGCCCTGTAAACAATGCTTTTAATTATAAATACACAAGCAGTATAGTCAAGCACGGTGGCGGTAACATTAAAGTTTGGGGGTGTTTTTCTGGATGTGGAGTTAGACCCGTTCGGAAGATTGAAGGTACAATGGATCAATGTCAATACAATAATATCTCAGAGCACACAATGATTCCCTACTCGGACGAACATTTGCCTGTAACCTGGATCTTTCAGCATGACAATGACTCTAAACATATGGCCAATAGCGTCAAATGTTTTCTTAGCGAACAGCGTATATCCGTTTTAGACTGGCCAGCATATAGGCCGGATTTAAACCCGATAGAAAATCTCTGGTATATTGTTAAAAAGAAAGTCTCAAACGAACGTAACACCAGTCAAAACGAACTATATGGAGCATTTGTTGAAGCATGGAATTCAATTCTCCTAGAAAAATGTACGAAATTGATTGAATCAATGCCACGTCGTGGCAGTGCTGTTATTGAAAATAAGGGATACGCCACTAAATATTAATTATAACTATTGGTAGGCTGTGGATAGTAGCTATTTCGTAAATAGCAATACTAATTACTAATACTTAAAAAAATATTGTTTTTTATACTTTTTTGTTGTTGTTTCTAATTAGTTGATCATTATTGTTCATATCTTACAACTGATTTAAATGTTTGTCCGTAATGTAATATTGAAACTGCACTTATATAATGGGATTTATATTGTTTTTCTAATAAATGATAAATAGTTGAACATATTGTGTCCTATTTATTGTTTAATTTCAAAATAAAAACGATTGCGGTGAATTATCTTACATAATGTCAAGGACCGTTGGTAGTGTTTCTAATTATACGACAACCACTGTATATATATATATATATAGATAGATAGAAAATTTAACTAAACGAGGAAGAGTAACAAAAAATCTGCGGAAAGCGTATGTAAATGTATTTTTCCATATCATCCGAATATGCATTATTATATTTTATTACATTTTAATAATTTTAAGCCCGTTTAATACTTCGCTTTGAAATAAGGTTGTTCAATTTTATATAAAAGATAGGCCAACTGTCAAATTGGCCACCTGGTGGCTAATAGTCATCACCGCCCATACATATAAATATGGAGCTGTAAAAAAATCTAGAACTAAGAAGTTTTGTCCCTTGTACCTCTCACTAGCTCACTCATCGTCAGCCTTCGAACTATAATATAACAAGAGTATGTAAGTATTATTGCTTAACCGATCTCTCTCATTCCATTTACAAAAAATGTACAAAAGTATACAGATTAAATTAATGAGTATTAGACTGACCCCCAGTTACTTAAACGCTGATCAAATTAACTAATTTAGCTCTGATCTGACTAGTCGATGGTAGTCGATGACGTAATATGCGAACAAAAATAACGTTTTTATTAAAGCTATATTAGTTAATCTGACTTTGACCAGCATTTCACGGACTGTAGGTGAGCCCACGTGGTTGATCTTTATTAATGCTTTACTTGATTTGCCTTTTTTTTGTATTGTGCTTGTGAATTTATTTTTTTTTGCAATATATATTTTCTAATCTTTTTTACGTTATTTAATGTTATGTTTATTTTGTGTCTGTTAGATTCTTAAAAAGATAAAAGCATAAAACTACTTATATACATTTCAAAACTAATTCTAATTCAACTAATTCTAAAATAATGTAATAATTTGAAGATGTATCGAAAACTACGTCGTTTGTAGTTTGTAATGAAGCCACAGAAAGTTAGTAGATGCTATAAACTATTTTACAGAAAAGTTCAGGCCTGGAATTAGAAATCAAAGGCTCTCTGATATTTGAAGGCTTCAACGAAACCGAAACAATTACGGATTTTTTAAATTATTTTTGGCTGGACGGGGTGACTGTCTCAGTGGCCGGGCTGGATAACTTCTATTAATATTTCAAAATAAACTTTATACTATTCAATCACTATAATTGTAGTCTATTTTTTTATTGGTTAGTAAGGTTATTGTTGTAGTTGTTGATACTTTTTTTTCTGAATTTTTCAAATAGTTCAGTATATTAGGTAAATTTTAATTTCTTAATTACTATAAACTTATATATTACTGTGAAATGGTGGCATTTATAAAGTCTTACACGTTATGTATCTATTATAAGCTGGTATGGAAACGCTTGTAAGCTGCTTAAATATGAATTAAGCGGAGCCTTCATTATTTAAGCAAACATAATCAAGAGATGCACGTGCTTCTTGGTTGTTTGTCGATTCATATAAAAGGGAAATGAAATAGCTTTTAATATAAAATACTCTGTTTTTTTACTATTTAAATTTATTTTATTATTAAACAATTATAGTATAGTCTTATTATTTTTTAAAAGTCGAAGCATTAAAAACTATTGGCCATTGTGATCAATGCACTTTTGCCATTTTAGTAGTTCATTGCGGCCTTTGCTATAAGAATCTTGGTAAATAAAATCAATGAACTTTTTAAGGGCGTTGGTCACCGATCGATTTGATTTTTTTCTGTCACTGATATAGGTAACGAAAGATTCTTTAATAGATAAGGAATCATTTTTATGTTGTAATAAATTGAAATATTAATTTTAAGGGTTTTAACGCTAAAATATCTTAACTAATATTATAAATGCGAATGTGAGATTATTAGTCTGTTTGTTACGCTTTTACGCCTACACCACTAAACCCATGTTAAAAATTCCTTCACCAATAGAAATCTACATAATCAGCGACTTACATAGGCTGGACATTATCCCCTTATTCCCACGGGAACGGAAACTACATGGGTGAAACTACGAAGCAAAGCTAGTTAAATGATATAGTAAGCTAGCTCATTTCATACATCGACAAACGTCATTGGAAGAGAAATGTCGACAAAAATATATATAGATCTCCGTCGAAACAAGATAAAAATGTTAGCAATGTTACTGTTTCCGTATCTCAGAGATAGGAAAGCCTATGTTTGTTTACTTGTTTTTTTCGGATTCAAGAATTTTCGAAAGTTTCAAATTATAATTGTTTGTTAATGGAGAGACACAGGTGAAATAAATTAGTATCGATAAAATAATTTGAACGTAAATGAAGAGAAAATACTAGCTATATTTGCTCTCCAGACGGACTAGATTTGAATCTACAGATATCAATAATGACTTTGCAGAGCTATATGCATTGTTTTGTAGTTAGCTCTGCCGATTGCGTTCATTCAAAAACTTTTTTCGCCTAATTCGCCGTTATAAATCGAACGGAATCACTCTCGGCTTTCTAGCATCCCGTTTTGACCGATTTATTTACTATTGAATGAGCAAATGAGTTGTGCACGTTTGGATTTTCCAAATTTTTTGATTTCCTGAATTATCTTGTAGCATAAAATACTTTTAACCGGGATAATATTATTTCCTAGAATCAAAGATGCAAAGCTTCAGAACATAATAAGATTGTTTACAATAAATTTACCATAAATGAATATTACTTTAAGTTGAATTGACGTTTATAGGAGATTAGGGAAAATAAAAGGAGCGACTCCGTTTCAAAAGAGATATATTCTCCATATGTAATAAATTAATAAAAATTAAATCTGTCAATTTTAAATATTTCGTTTTCCTTCACTTAGAAGGAAAACGAAATATTTAAAATTGACAGATTCTATTATCACCAGCCAGCGGCTCGTGAATATAATATAATTATACAACCTTTGCACAAGATTATATTTTTGCTTACATAGTTTATTCAATTATTAATTAATAATCCAACATGCAACACACTTACAAAAAATAATCTTTAAAATATTGGTATAATCACATCTTTTAAAAATACAATTTTAAATCAGTTGTACAATTCTTAAACAAATTAGAACTCTTTTAAGACATTGCCACAATTATTTATGTATCTATTAAGAATATTAACACTAGCACCTAAATCTGACCTTGTACATAACATTATATACATTAAACAGTCTATATCGTTTCAACAAGGCGCTGTATATTTTTCTTTAGAATTCAAACCTGGAAAGGTATATTAACAGGTTTACATTCATACATATTTAATTGTTTCAGAACAGTTTTAATATATACGCACACTTTAATCTAATGATATTTGGTCATTATGCCTAGATAGAGATACTTTCATACCGAGAAACAATTTAATGTATTTTAAATAAGTCATTTGCTAGCTAGGTGTACTTTAAAATAGTTCATTGTATTTATGTCTTAAATCTAAACTCCTAGCTGCCAGCTTTAACCCATATAATTCCTTATTTAATTTACAACCCTTTACATTCTACACCTTGAGGAATTTGCATATAAATTTCTTTCTTTAAATCACCGTTAAGAAAAGCAGTTTTACGTCCATACGATGAACTAATAAATTGTTTTGATTAGCAAAACTAATTATAAACCTAGAACTCGCTATTCTCGCAACAAATGCGAAATTGCGAAAATGCGATTCATTATAGTCAATAAAATATTTCTGAGTCAAAACCTCTAGACACCAGACGATTATATCGTAATGGGTTTCTAAATTCGTCATTCTTTATTGTAAATACCCATTTACAATCTACAATATTTTATTTTTAAGCCTTGGAACTAGTCTTTTATATTCTAACAAATAATTAATTTACATACATACTTTAATAATATTTTCCCACAGAGTTCTATCTTCTCTATTTTTAATTTCATCAAATGAATCAGGAACGTTACATAAATAAAGCTGAGCCCACATTAATAATTCATTAAAATTATCATCGGTGTAAGAATCATCTTTAAGTCTACTCCTTCTCAGTCCAAAACTATCATCAGTATTTTCTGCGTTGTTATTGAATACTAGAACTCTGACTCTACATCAACTGTTTGTTCACACTCATTAATGTCATGATTATTTCGCCTTTTACTAAAGCAGTCATTTACATATATCAGATTTAGAGGGATCTGATTTCGGACACTTAGTCACGAGATTCTGATACTGATTTCAACATAGTCAGTTTTTTTCATGAGAATTTTTGATATTCCCTTCAGGACTACACGTAGGCCTGGATTTCATAAAATGAATCTCGTCAACAATAACGTCCCTTCCAATAAAATCTTTTCACTCTAAGGATTCCAAACTATATAACCGTTTGGTTTATAATCCAAGACATACATTTCTATGACTTTTCATCGAACTTAGATTTCATAACTTGATTGTGAACAAAAACAGTTCAACCAAATACTTTTAAATATTTAACTCGAGGTTTTGTACCGTACCACATCTCAAACGGTGTTTTATTACTTTTTAAAACTAAGGTTGGAGATATATTTATTAAATAAGCAGCAGTTAATACTGTTTCTCCCCAAAATACTTTATTTAATTGTACATATCTGTTTTACTGCTTAACATACAACGTGGTTTTTCTGTAATGGTTCTTACCATTCTTATAGACACACCATTTAACTGTGGAGTTCTAGGTACTGTTAAGTGATATTAAATACCTTTGTAACAATGTAAGCCTTCATTTCATGTGATAAATACTCCCTTTCACACTCCTTTCACAATATAATTTAACTATTTTTGTATTAAATTTTGATTTACTTCTCTGCAGCCACAAAATCTTTAAACGCAGAAAAGACGTCAGATTTATATGTAATTGAATTGATGATTTTTATTAATACTACACAGTAATGAGTATACTGATCAACAATAAGGACAAAATATTTTTTATTATCAATTATAGAAGGATTGATAGGCCCGGCCCATACGCATCTGAATGCACATTAAATGAAAGGCTTTATGTAACTTTTGTCTTTAGCTCGATGAAATGGCAGCCTACTCTGTTTCCCATTTATTCAGATTTCACATAAATAATTAGTTGGTAATATTGTATCAATTTCATAATAGCCTTCAAAGATTTTAATTCTAAAAAAATATATTTTTACTTAAATGACACAAACATTCATTCCATTATTTATATCTATTCTAAAAATAATATTAATCAAATTATTTTTACACATACCTCGCATAATACATTACCACTTTTATCCTATATTTTGGCGCCATTGCATTTCCGACACGGAGAGTAGATTATAAGGTAAGTAGAGCATATCCTCCAAGATGCTTTGTACACCCAAATACGTACCTGATAGCACTTGATAAAATTCGACTTATTTATTTTATTAGACTTTAATACCCACTGTGTTTCTGTCGAACTTTATTTTTATATAATTTGCTTCAGCTTGAAATATGTTTACACTGGTATTATTATGTAGATTCATTTCAATTGCACCTTGTGGTCTAAAATACTTTTTGCAAATGCCAAGGTTAAACTATCTGCTGTTAGCGTCTCGATTGCATTTGGAACTCCGTCGTAAGATGATGGATATATTTTTTCTTCAGATAAAGCAAAATGTCAATGAGAAGTATATCACCTTGAAATTTCAGCGACAATAATTTCTTATGCAATGCCAGTTGCGTCGCTACACTTTTCCACTTGTAAAGCCGGTCTAAATATTTAATTTAGAACTGCTAAATCGGGGGGTAGAGTTATTCGCGTCCGTAGGAACCACCTATCCACCACCCTACACTGGTGCTAAATGAATAACAACGCCAGCGCGGACGGCGGTCAATTAACCTGACCAAAACAGCCTAACCAGCTTGGTCTAACAGTGAGAGTAGGAAATGACTCCCACAAACCGCAACCCTGTGAACGCTGCCTACAGGATCGGTAGTCTTGGCTTAATTGCCCGGACTATGAAGAAGACAACTTCAATAAAAAATAACCCTAAGTCTACTGTGAGATTCGTGCAAAGGGACTGCATGGCTGATGGGAGATCAGTCACAAACGATCCATTTCGACGAACCTGGCAAACGTCGTCGTATTAGCCTTCTAGGGAGAATAGGCGTTACGTCCCTAGCGACCTGTTATATCGGCCTTACTCGTGGGACTAAAATGAACCAATTAAATACAAATAATCAACAAACCCTACCAAACCCTAAAAAACCGACCAACCCTAACAACATGATCCAACAAACTATTCATAAAAGCATGCTTATTCGGAACAGAAGCAACTCGACATCGTCTCTGCCGACGAAGCTTAATGACTATAACTCCAACCAACAAAATAAGGAGAAAGACAATCTGGTCTCACAGACCGAGACCCAATTAGACAGTGACAACATAGCCTCAGACCATGAAGAATGGCAAAGGGATGAAATTCCCACCAGGAGAAAGAAAAGGAAAGAAACAAGTCCAATTCACAACGACGGGAATAAAAAAACAGAAAAATTCCTCAGACTTTGTGATCCCTACACGCAATAGTTTTGAAGTACTTGATACGGAGCCTACGGATAAAACCAACAATACAGATAAAGTGTATGTACCAAAGCCAGAACCCATCTTTGTTACTGGCGTTATTAATGTAAATTCTCTTAAGGATGTACTAAATAAATTTGTAAAGAGCGAACTTTACTTCATGACCACACTTAGATCTGGACACGTTATAAAAATTACACCTAAAGACATCCAGACATACAAAACGATTCGAGAGAACTTCATTGCCAATAATATCTCACACTATACTTACCAGCTTAAAAGCGAGAGAGCATACAGAGTAGTCCTACGCGGACTCCATGCATCAGAAAATACAACAGAAATATCAAAAGAATTGTATGACGTTGGACATGAAGTGAGAAATAGTCAATATCAGACATCGAGTTACAAAGGAACCGTTGCCTGTATTTTATGTTGATTTAGAACCAAAGTCAAACAACAAAGCTATTTTTGATGTGAAATTGAATAACATGAAGATTACTTTTGAAGCCCCATATAAGAAAAAGGAAATCATTCAATGCAAGAGATGTCAGAGATTTGGGCACTCCAAGAACCAATGTTTTAGGCCCTATCGCTGTGTTAAATGCGGTAGCACTCACCTACAACAACATGTACTAAAAAACCAGACACTGAGGCTACTTGCGCAAACTGTGACGAAAAGCACCCCGCTAGCTACAAAGGATGCAAATTGTACAAACAGTATAGAGAAAGAATTCTTAAATTAGACTCTAAGCCAAAAGAAAAGCCAATGCCTAACAATATGAAGATCAAGAACCCGGATCCCCACCCGGGTTCCAAGTTTAACCGCACAGATAATCATAACTTAATTAAAAACTATGCAGAATCAACGAAAACCAAAGAGCAATATACTCAGCAAGACACAAAGAACGACAAGGCCGACCTTACTGATCTAATGGACATAATGTTTGAAAAACTACAAAATTCAATGTTGACAATTATGGAAAAACTTATGGACAAAATGTTGGACCGCATGGTCCAGCTAGTCAGCAGCCTGGTAAAAAAATGACCCGAAACCTCCAAGTGGTTACTTGGAACGCCAACGGCTTGACGGAACGACGTCAAGAACTAGAAACTTTTCTCAAAACAGAGATGATTGACATAGCACTAATCTCTGAAACAAGATTCACACCGAAGACACACATAAACTTTAATAATTATACAGTGTATACAACCAATCACCCAACTGGGAACAGCCATGGAGGAACTGCAGTAATTATTAAAAGCAACATTAAACACTACCTATAGAGGAATACCGAACAGAAAAAATACAAGCAACATCTATTAAACTTGTAGACAGCAAACAAGAAACCGCATACTCCGCTGTGTATTGCCCACCAAAACATACTATATCGCCAACGACTTCAAAAAATATTTTTCTACACTGTTTAACAGATTCATATGTGCTGGCGACTGGAACTCTAAACATCTAAATTGGGAATCTAGGCTGACCAATACTAGAGGAAGACAACTTTGTAAAGCCACAGAAGAGATGAAATTAGAATGTCATTCCGGCAGAGAACCTACCTATTGGCCTACTGACAGAAAAAGAATCCCAGACTTATTGGACTTTTTTATTGTTAAGAACATATATAGTAACTACCTTAACATAGAACCACGAATTGATCTTACATCTGATCACACACCAGTTATACTGAATGTTACTACAACAGTTAATCGGGTAGCGACGCCCCTAAGAATATACAACTCGAACACTAGACTGTACAATTTATAAAAATATAATCACAACAAAGACAGAACTAAAGACCAAAATTAATATATATATATAATAATTGAAGAACTGGAAAGACAACTGGAACAACTTAATATGACTATCCACATTGCTGCCAATTCTGCAACTCCACAAAGGAAAGGGAAAGGACATCCTCTGAAACATAACTTATATCCAAAGGATATAAAAGAGAAAATACAAGAGCGCCGTCGTTTACGAAAAATCTGGCATACTACAGGATATCCAAGCGATAAAGCTGCATTCAATAGTTTCTGGTAAAAAAATGACCCGAAACCTCCAAGTGGTTACTTGGAACGCCAACGGCAAACAAACTACTCACTATGGAAGGCTACTATGAATCTAAAGCGCCCAAAAATCCACATATCACCTATCAACGACGGAAAAGAAGGTTGGGCTAGATCAGATAAAGAAAAGGCAACAAAGTTTGCGGAACATCTGAAAACAGTTTTCCAACCACTCCCTGAAAATAATCCCGAACATTCTGTGGAAATCAAGGAATACCTCGAATCAGCGAATCAAATGTGTCTACCACTAAAAAGCACAAGCCCAAAAGAAATCGTGAAAGAAATAAGGAACCTCAAGGATGGCAAAGCACCTGGCTATGACCTTATTGATGCCATATTACTTAAAAATCTGCCTCATAAAGGTGTTATGAAATTAGTTAAGATTTTTAATGCTAGCTTAAGACTTGAACATTTCCCTGGACAATGGAAAATTGCACATGTAGTCATGGTACTGAAACCTGGTAAACCCCCACACGAAGCTACTTCATACAGACCTATTAGCCTGCTACCAGTTATTGGCAAACTGTTCGAGAGGATACTGCTTAACAGGATGAAAGAACATCTAAGTACGGTATTAACGAACCACCAATTTGGATTCCGGGAAAAACACGGGACAATTGAACAGGTACATCGTATAGTTGACACCATTAGCAGATGCCTTGAAAACAAATTATATTGCTCTGCGGTATTTTTGGATATCAGCCAAGCGTTTGATAAGGTATGGCATAATGGCCTCCTGTTCAAGCTAAAGAAGCATCTCCCGCATTGTATTTTCCGAATACTTAAATCCTATTTAGAAAAAATATGCAACCAAGTGAAGTACAACGATGATATCTCAGAAGTGCACGAAATAAAGTCAGGTGTCCCTCAGGGCAGTATCTTGGGCCCTGTACTATACCTCATTTATACAGCAGATATCCCAACAACTGACTACACCACGACTGCGACATACGCCGATGATACGGCGCTACTGTCGGCTCATAGCAACCCAGAAACGGCATCATCACGGTTGCAAAACCACCTGACAGAAGTGGAGATGTGGCTGAAGCGTTGGAGAATAAAAGCCAATGAGAGCAAATCGGTACATGTAACATTTACACTTAGGAAAGAAACATGTCCACCGGTAACGCTAATCTGCAAAGTTATCCCTCAAGATAATAACGCAAAATACTTGGGAATGCACCTAGACAGAAAACTTACATGGCAAAAGTATATTCGGACAAAACGTAAACAACTAGATGGAAAACTACGGTCACTGAACTGGTTATTGGGCCGCCAATCACAACTAAATTCTAACAGCAAGATGCTAGTGTACAAAACTACCATAAAACCAATCTGGACTTACGCAATACAACTGTGGGGAACGTCTAGCAACAGTAATATAGATATCCTAGAGAGATGCCAGACCAAAGCTCTGAGAACAATGTTTTGCATCCCTCATTGTATAAGTAATAGATACATATACTTCGACCTCGGTCTAAAACCAGTTCGACAGGAAATAGCTTAAAACAGCCTGAAATACCAGGAGAAACTGACCGCCCATGTAAACAAACTGGCACACGCTCTGAGTGGAGAAGGCAGTCTTCGGCATACCCGGCTAAAAAGAAGTGACATACCGAGCCTTCATAAAAGATTTATCACTTGACATCAAGAGAGTCGTTTGAAAATAAATTTTCATACAAGTATGGCTCTTGAGGAACATAAACTGAGAATTCAAACAAAGAAGTGGCTTATTGTTGGTAAACAGATTGCCATGAAGCAGAAAAATCACAAAAAAAAATATCACGTGCCGATATATCTTCCTAGGCGAAACCGGGAAAAAAGTCAGACAAATATTCAACAATGATACTTTTAGTGATCCTATTGTTTATCTCCCATTCGCTATTCAGTATGATAAGGTCTTCGTCGATTACTTTTAAAACGTTGTGTTCAGACAATAACGCACGAATACGAACTTTCCATGTGCTGTATTTTTCGCCACTGAAAGGTTTTATATTACGTTTAATTTTAAAATTATCCATTTTAAAAATTTACATGAACACGTGGAGATGTTAATATATTTTTATTTATTTATTAAACTGGCCTCATAACCTATAAGAGATTAGGGAAAATAAAAGGAGTGACTCCGTTTCAAAAGAGATATATTCTCCATATCTAATAAATTAATAAGACTGTAGTAGAAGGAAAACGAAATATTTAAAATTGACAGATTATATTATCACCAGCCAGCGGCTCATGAATATAATATAATTTTACAACCTTTTTGCACAAGATTATATATTATTATTAGTTTATTTAATTATTAATTAATAATCCAACAAAGTTTTTAAAGCCAACACTTAATACTTGCACTTTTTTATACAAAATGTCATGGAACTGATTTTATTAAAACTTAACCGTTTCATGACGCTTATATATTTGATAAAATGTTAAAAATGAGATTGAAGTTTACTAGTTCTCATGATTCGTGAGACGAAAGAAACGATTACATACAAACGAAGATACGTCCTTCGATATGTAGTGAGGCTAATTCATATCGTTTAGAAATAGTCTGATACCAATGCTTTGTTATATGCAATTGGTAATTGTTTCGGATTTATACTCGATGACTTTGATAAAATTTACTTTTCACGTATATTAAATTAGAGGACACGCAATTTTGCCAATTACATTTTATCGATGCCAAAAAGTAACTGAATAAAAAACTACACATTTTTTTGTTTCGCTACGGGACGTAGGTTACCTACCGCCTCGGCGTAAGCTAAATGAATTCAATTGCAGTCTATCCATGTCAATGTTTTTAAATTACGTCAGCTTAAAATAGGGCAAACTCTCACTTTTTATATTTATTAAACGGTTTTATTTAGCTTGCCCTGTTTGTTGGTTTGGGTCGAATTTAGTAATTCAAATTTGACCCCCTTCCTGTTAACAGATTGATCTGATATTTGGTACACACCTTTACTTCTGACGACAATACAATTTAATACATTCTGTATCATTGTAAATCCAAGATGGCCGCCGCTACAAAATGGCGGATTACATATTTTTCACAACTAACTCTGTATGGGTATCAAGTGAATAGGCTTGACTAGTAGAATAGAGATAGAGTTAACTATGAAATAAAATGAAAATCCAATATGGGTATCAAATGAAAGGGCTTGACTAGTAGTAGCTGTACGCTATGACAAATTTCAAATCTAAGATGGCCGCCAGCACAAAATACCAGCTTTAATATTTTTTTGAATATTTCTACTTTCATTTTTGTTTCGATGTAATTGATATCAAAAGAAAGGGCAAGTGGAACAGTAACAAAATGAAAAACTAAAAATTTGAAAACTAAAAATTAAGAAAAAAAATATCGGGTTTAATGTGTATAAGGATAATAATGGTGTAAATAATGTATTAAAAGCTAAAAAATAATTCGGTACATCCTAGGTACCAGTCATCACAGCGCTCTCTCCATCAATCTAGGGCATTGATCAGAAAAAATAGTTGGGCGAAGCGCAACTTGAATAAATTCATATAGCGGTTGACTTGATAGAAATTTAGCGCACCCAACGATTATGCAATTTACGCAACAGCAATTAATTATGAGAAGTATTGAGCTGAATCCCATTCCGCTTAGACACCAGTGAGGATACCTTTGTGTATTGAATTTTTTTTTTCCCATTTATGCGAACGAATTGAAACTTTCAACAGATGTTGTTGACACTTGCGTGAAGGCGCACGAGTTTTATCGGATAACAATTTACAAAAAAAAAAATGTCGAGGCATCGCAACCCTCGCAAACGCATTAAATAGTAATAAGTACAAAGTAATCGATTCTTGAAAATATAGCTTATCAAAGTTTTGCAGATCGTAAATTATTTATTAATTATCTCATATATTTATATCAGTGTTCACTGTTCGTCCCTCCCGGGATTTAGATGTAATGTGGAGGACACTCTCATCACGACGACAGGGCAGAATTTCAGAAATGTGAGGCGGTGTGCCTGACCAAAATCAAATTTGATGCCATAGCAGTGTGAGCGATACAAGCTTACCGCTCTGGGAACTCCATAGAGGTGCTCGCGGAAGTGTGCCGGTTCCAGGTGGAAGTCAAGGCGAATGGAGACTGTCCAGGATCAGTGGAGGTGGGGCAAATCAGGTCTCTTTTTATGGGGTTTTCCAATAGGGACGCTTGAACTTTGACAGCTGATTGCGGCCATGTTGTTTGAGTGACAGCTGTCAAATGCAGTGTGTTATATTCATTCCGTCCTCCCAAACCACCATGGCAGGTTACAGTGTCGAGCAGCACGTGCAAATCATAAAATTGTTTTATGAAAATGGTTCGAGCAACGTTCCGCGCACTTCGCCCGTTTTACGGTCGCGATGATCGTCCTGCCGAGTCGACTATCCGTCGATTGGTGGACAAATTCGAGTCAACCGGGTCAGTTAACAATCAGCCGGTTCCCGTGCGTCAACGTAACGCGAGATCTGCCGAGAATATCCCCGCTGTGCGCGACAGTGTCCTCGAAAACCCGCGGCAGTCAATTCCGCGTCGCGCACAGGAACTCGGCCTTTCGCAGACGACAACTTGGCGAATTTTGCGTTGTGACTTGAGCCTGCACCCGTACAAGATCCAGCTGACCCAAGAGCTCAAGGTTAATGACCATAGACAGCGCCGTGTGTTCGCAGACTGGGCATTAGAGCAGTTGGAAGTTGACGCCGATTTTGGCAAAAAAATCATCTTCAGCGACGAGGCGCATTTTTGGATGAATGGCTATGTCAACAAGCAAAATTGGGACGAGACCAATCCACACGAGGTTCACCAAGTGGCAATGCACCCGCAGAAAGTGACTGTTTGGTGCGGATTTTGGGCCGGAGGCGTGATTGGTCCGTATTTTTTCGAAAACGATAATGGTGTGGCCGTCACCGTCAATGGTGAGCGATACCGGTCGATGATAACCAACTTCTTTTGGCCTGAAATCGAGAATATGGATCTGGACAACATGTGGTTTCAACAGGATGGCGCTACGTGCCACACAGCACACGCTACGATGGAATTTCTGCACGATCAAGCGCCTTTAATGGAAAACTCTATATAAGCGGTGAAAACTTTTAAGTTTCCTTGGTGGTAGGGCCTTGTGCAAACTCGTCTGGGTAGGTACCACCCAGTCATCAGATATTCTAACAAAAAACAGCAGTTCTTGGTTTTTTTTTGTGTTCCGGTTTGAAGGGTGAGTAAGCCAGAGTGGGAGAGGCGATCCGCCTCTGCTTGAGCCGCTGGGTAGCAAGATGAACTGGCACTCTTACGTTTAGGCTGACGCAGGTGCTTAACCGGACATGACTGTAACGACGGGATAGGGAGGCGGGAGGTATCATTCACTTTCCACGGGTGTGGTGCGCAAATGGGCACGGCGGTCGTTTTGGCAGGCGGGCATTTGCGCACAGTCGGCGGAGATCTCTCGCTGTCGAGCGTGATTAACGCTATGCTCGGCAGCGAGAGGTGCTGAATGGAGATGGTCTCCTTCTGTAAGATTGGCATGTCGCGGAAGGAGGCCGCGGAGCGACAGCGTGAAAAGACTGCCTCCGCCGAAAAATACCGAGACGTCGGCGACATCTTCTCCCCCCGTAAGCGTCGCTGAGGCTAGTTGTGTTCTCAATATCCCGGTAACCCAACTAGGAAAGGAATCCCGCACACACGGGCTAACAGTCGGGGCGTCATGGTAGTATGCACAATCGATCCTTACTAAACCCCCAACCACCCCCCCCCCCCCGAAGAGACGGTGAAGCTACCGTTGGTTTTTATTGGGAATTACTCTGTGCTCTGGGGTACTAGGCACCGGCGTTATATATAACCCAGGGTTTCCCCAGCGAGATAAAAAAAGGATCTCCCGTGGTTTTATGTTTCTAATCCACGCTATATACCTAATGTTTCGTGTTTTGTGAAGGGCAAAACAAGAGCTCAAGAAATTTCTCAATTCCCCCCCCCCCCCTCTATCAAAGCTGGGTACGCCCATGAGTAGCTGTTTCAAATAATTGCGATGACTCTAAGTATGATCATGTGATCCTCACATACATAACGATTACGTGTCAATCAAATGTGATTGTGATGTAATTATGGAGACCCTTCATTGACGGGGAACCTAGCGGGATACGAGTACAAATCTGTCAATCGAATAATTCCACGAAATGATCGTAGATGTCGTATATAGTTCGACAGACATATTCGTAGATCGTAGATCGTGGAGAGAAGGTGGCTTGTAATGACAGTATAATAATCACCGCTGATAAAAAAAATTGAATTACTTTCTTGGCGACGTTAAAAATCAAATGAACCCGCATTAACCGAAAAGTATGGTTCAATGGCTGTTAACATCTGTCTTGAAAGCTAATGATGGATTTCATAGTATTTACATACTGCATACAACTTTCTGACATTATTGTTAAACAAGAACGTTTTTTAATGAAAACATTAATACTTATACTATGCCTTTACTTTTAACTATTTTTTTTTAAGTTTCGTATTATTAAATTGTTATCCTATGTGGCCTTACGCTAGTAATAAGTAATAACTGTACGACCATTTCTTTAGTGCTGTTAATTACAAGTATATATATATAAATATTCATATAATTATATTAAAATAGTCCCAAGAAAACTATTTATTTGAGAGAGAAAATGATCTAATTTCCATTAAGCTACCATTCAATCATCTGTTTTTTTTTTAATACGTACGTACTCAGGTCCTGCATTTATAGTTCATTTAAAGAACATTAAAAATTTCTGCTCTAGTGATCCTGGTAAAATGTTATTGTATTTGTATAGTATGTAGCGTGATGATACGCGAGTATGAATGGAGTTATCATGGCTGGTTGCGCACGCGCGTAACGGTCGGACCGTCCGTGTCTGCATACCAGCGTTGCGCGGGATTTGTAGTTTGCAGATTAATTTAAGTATAGAGACTTATTGGACATATTCTGTTTTAACCTATTACTACTATACTATATTTTATTATTAAAATTCTGTTACTACAACAGTTTTATCAATAAGTAAAATATATTTTTTTATACATGTCTGCAATAATGTGATTTTTATAAAAAAAACTGCAACAGACTCGCGTGTCATGTGAATTTTAATGTTTTTATTGGGTTATTTTTTATTTGATCTAGAAAGCTTAATAAGTAGATATCTGTATAGTACGTGCAGTAGTATATTGTCATACCGTAATTTGCTAAATGGTTACCTATATTCTGGTTTTTTTAATAAAAATATCGACATCCGATTGCTTTACTACCAAGGTTATTTTTTGCGCTAAGCTCGATAGTGAAATAAAAAAAAAAATCACATAATCTGAAAATAACATTGAACTATTCTTTTTGAGTAAAAGAAATAGGAGTACCTATTATTTAAATTAATTGTTTCCAACAATTCTGTATTCGTTTTAAATTTCATTAGTTTTTTTTAAATAAAATTGACAAATTAATAAGTTTTAGTTAACTTAAGTAAATTTTTTTGTCGTTTATAGAATACAAAAACAAGAGTAAAAAATTGTTAAAACTAATTTAGACAATTTACTTGTTAAGAGTTGTTTGCTTACTATTTTTTTATTTTAAGTACAATGAAAATTGAGGCAAGCTTATTATAGTATTATATATGTATTTGTAGTGTTTTTTATATTTAGTTTATTCTATTTTATTAAAATGTTTAGTGAAATTACTCATATATTTTTTAACTCGAAGAAAACTTATTTATTTAATAATAGTATTAAATAATAAATTTTTGTAAAATAAAAATGTATTTGTTCATACATAGAAATACTAAGGTATTAAGTTCTTACTTTTTTACGTCACATACTGTTTTTTATATTCACATCAAAGTGTACATGACAATATTATCCTTCAAGAAGATTTGCTAAGACAAAGTCCTTTAAGGATTAAAAAGAGAAAGCTATACTTTGTTTTCTCTATTCGTTACTAGTCTACGCTCGAGGATACTCGCGGGGAATGAGGTGGGAGGGGACGACGGCGCGGGACACGGACAAATCAGTCGTGCGCGTTCTGCCGCGATTGGAATACGTGTGTTGTGTTAAAAAAAATCGTTTGCCGTCACATGTAAGCACGATGGATGTTCTTCCGAGCGGTAACCTATTCCGCGAGCTGCAGGATGTCACTGACACCGGTTATTTCGAATGGAAGCTGTCACTCGAAGATTACTGGCAACAGGTAAGTGGTGCTGCGCGATCAGTATAACCCCTATGGCATGCTATGCAAGCGAACGAGCTGGCGCATTATTGTTTAACAATTTCGACTCTTCAATATAGGGTGGCGTCGCGCTTGCGTGAGCCCTCGCGGTCGATTTTCAACGAATCTTCAACCTAAACTGACGAATTTCTTTTGGAACTGTAATGGAGTTAGGAGAGGAGAAGTTATTTTTTTCAAATTTCTAATTCAATTGCGCCGAAGGTTGACGCTGTGCACTGTACATCAACGCACGTTTCACTAGTTCTCATCGTGCTTACGCCATAACTAAAAATATCCTAGCGATGTTTTAGGAGCTTTAGTTTTAGATTTATAGTCGTTACATATTTCAAATTAAGAAATGTACAATTTTAATGTTTATATACTTAAGACAACTATTTTAGGAAAGTTTTAAAACTTTTATCACAGGTTTTACGACTTTGATAACTTTAAAGTTTACGAGATTATGAAAAAGTTTAAAAAACTTTAAAGACACTTGTAATTGACTTTTTCAGTATTCCTTAGGTATACTATGTCATTGAAACTGATTTGTGATAAAAATCAATATATTATTGAACTTTCTTGAAAAAATATTGTCGTTGGTTGTTTTAATAAGGTATTATTTTAAAAATATCTTACTTATCAAACTCAATAAAAACTTTCTTTTTTTACAGTATGAAATATAATATGATAAATACTTAAAAATATTACGACAAATTATAAAAATATATGTCGTATTGCATAGTTGATATACTAAGAGAAAATTTGATGATAATTTGAGATGTCTTTAATTATAATGGATTGACTTGCTCCCTCCAAGGGATCGCTGTTGATCTGCAAAATCAGATTCGTAAGATCTTCTGGTTAAATGATAATATTAAATTAAATAATAATAAAATAACTATTTATGGTTACAAGCAAATTTCAAATATTTTAGTATCGGTTGATAAAAAAATATTTCCTTGGACTATTAATGATAGCTTTAGGGATCAGCGATTTAGCGTTTTGGAGGAAATACTATAAATATTTAGTGGTTGGTACCAATTAGACAGATTGTGATATAGTTTTATTGGAATCTTATAAGATATAATTAATGCTTCACTTTAGAACCATATAAATTAAGCGATATCCATTGTTCCTATTTATTATAGGTATCCACATAATTTTCACAGCTATAACTTAAATAATATAGAGCGAATAATTTTTTTTATAAAGATCGGCTACAGATAATACTCACTAGATATCACTATCAATTAATATGAAGGTAATAAATATAATGGTGAAATTTGAGATAAAATATGGTCACGTTTATTTTACTAGTTTTTAATGATTAAAATCGGAATAAACGCAAATACATAAACGTAACTGTTAATTTTAATTACTTTTTAGACAAGGGAAATTATCAAGTTGATATAAAAATATTTACTTTTAAATGAAATATTCTTCCATTAAGATTATTACTATTATCTTAGTAGCTACCTAGAGCTTAAAACAACATGCTCTTGATAACATAAAAATTATTGTTGTTAAGAAAAAATATAATTTTTATTCATTATAAATATGAATTTTTATGTCGTTTTGACTCAATTAAACTAAATATACTCCAATAAATCTTCTTAATGAGGGAAATTAATTGAAGCGAAGCTTTGAAAAACATATATTCCATAATCAAATTCGCTTCTCATTTGAACCGCGAGTCCGTGAATTGAAAATGTTATGAATTCCGTCTTCACAACTATAACGAAGCTTGACCTAGGTTGAGAAAACTGAAATTGAATGGATGAATGAAGTCTTTCATTCTACAGAAGAATAAGTAAATTTAATACCCAAACGTTTTTAACGAACGCTTGTACAACATAGTATTGTTCTGGTAATTAAGTGTATGCGTTCGACATGCTAGGAATGTATTAGTAGCTTATCGAATTTTATTTTATTTTTCGTGTAATTATCAACTTCTATACAATTTGAGATCAGGTCACATCAGCATCGGGTTAAACTCGAGATATGTAACGCTAAAGTACGCTAAGTAACGCTGTAAAGAGAATATTCTCCTAAGAAAAGGAGAGCCGATACCAGCCATTAATATGGTGTTATTTTACTTCTTAAAATATAATAATAAATATGTAAAACAAGACAGGCTGCTTTCGAGAAAACCTAGTTCAATGTTTCATTTATGTAATCTCAATGTTTATGTACCAATTGGCACTATTATTAGTACATATGTTCACGAACGGATCCATTCTTCGAGTCTGAGGGTTGACATACAAATCAAAATTGAAAATAAATAGATGATGGAGATAATTGTCCTCCAGACCGATTTCGGTAACGGCGACCATTCTCATGAGAGATTAGCCAACTGCGCAGGACATATTATAGTGCACTCTATTCCCTAACCCTTATAACCCGATGGGACGGCAATCCGACACGACCGGAAAGAGTTCGGGCGCAGGACCAACGGCTTAACGTGCTTTCCGAGGCACGGGACTGAACACACTTCCAACTTTCAGACTCCGGGCTGCTACTGAGAATTTTCGATAGAAAATGTCAATAACATTTTATTGGCCCGACCTGGGATTTGAACCCAGGACCACCGTGTCCGTGGCCTTACGTGTAGCCCAACGTAGGACCACCGAGGCAGTCAAAAAAAGAATAATTTATTTATTAAAAAGAAATAGATAATGATGAAATAGAAATGGTTTCCTCGGTGGTAAAGCTTTGTGCAAGCTCGTCTGGGTAGATACCACCCACTAATCAGATATTCTACCGCAAAACAGCAGTACTTTGTATTGTTGTGTTCCGGTTTGAAGGGTGAGTGAGCCAGTGAAATTACAGGCAGAAGGGACATAACATCTTAATTCCCAAGGTTGGTGGCGCATTGGCGATGTAAGCGATGCTTAACATTTCTTACAATGTCATTGTCTTTGGGCGTTGTTGACTACTTACCATCAGGTGGCCCATATGCTTGTGCGCCTACCTATACAATAAAAAAAAGAAATATTTTATGCTAACATGGAAATCGGTGCGTTTTTGTGGTCGTGTCTTCTACCATTAAGATTTCTATCATAGCTCTAGCACACGAACGAACTGGTACACCAGTATATACATATATGTCAAATAAATATAATAATAGTACATAGTCAAATTACTTATTAATTTTATTAAATTTATCATTGGAAATAGAAAAGTTGAACGATTGACATCGGATTTTTAAACTTCATACTTTACAGTAGTTTAAATACTAAAATTCTACGTGGATGCACATAATCTTCTTTCAGACTTCGTTGACAACATTCTCACCGCCTTCACATAAAAGGTGTGATAAATTTTCAACTTACACGTATTTAAATTATTGAAAACTATCATGGCGTGAAAATCTGATTTTGTTTGAATTGAAACTTTATGCGTGAATTCGAAAAACAAATAAATACCCATTGTATATAAAATATTCGAAAAGTTCGTTTCCAGTGAAATATAAAACTAAAAACGTGTTTTTATAATATGTAAACTCTGAGGAAAAAACCGAAATTATCTTCATGGCAATTTTACTTAAAATTAGTGCTGTGTCTCCTTAAAAATGTTAAACAGTATTAAAATATTTTATAATGGACTGAAATTACGATTCGTGGCTTCGCACATATATAATTATAGAAATAATATTATAATCAATCAATCCTTTTGAGTATACATAAATTTATTTGCCTAAATTTAATAATTATTACTAAAACGGATTAATTACATTAAGTTGCGCATTGATCGTCAATCTATATATACCTTTTAAAGAAATGGTTATTGGAAAGGTTATAATAAATTTAAAAATTTAAATTTCGTTAAATTCTTTATATATGATGTGTATTTTTTCCAGCATATGTATAAGCATATAATAATAACGTAACCATTTTTTTTATGATGTTTATTGCCAGTATTCATAATGTTGAGATAATTTGCAAATAATATATCATGTCTTCCAATATTCCTTGATTACCAGAAGTCACATCAGAGAGCTCGAAAGTGCCCAAGTCTAAGCGACGAATAAAATTATTCATTTAATAAATTTATTCAATTGTCAACACAGACGAATGTATTATTATAATATTTCGATTATAATTCAGCCAAATGTGTTTACTGTAGATTACATGGATGGTTAAATTTTAACAAAATTATATTCTAAAGGATTTATTCCATTAATAAAAAAAAATATCGATAGAAATGCATGTACCATTAAGATAATGTCATAGATGGTAAAATTATCGCTTAAATATATCCTTTGTTTTACATAAAATGAAAGATGACACACTCCTTCCTTATTAAAATAAATTATATACCTACGTATCACACCACTGCTACATTATTGAAGCTTAAAATAAGTAAATAATGGTAAATGTTATCAATATTCTAAAATAATACGGGAATAAATCTTTAACTGTAAACAAAGTAGTTGTAAATAATTTATGAAATATAAAAATAGAAACTTAAATTTACTGAGATAATAGGTATTTACTATTTAATTAGAGAAATTTGAGAGATGACACACTCTGGTTCGTCTTTGCGACAAGGAAAAACTGTTCCTACTAGAAGATAAACCGTGCATTGTGCGATACAATGATTAACATTAATTCAAAACAATTAGTGACTGCATGACTCAAATTCAAGGGGAACATGAAATATTCAAAAAATAATATCGATGTTCTAAACTTTAGAATCTAACTTTATAATTTAAAGTTGAATGAGTCGACTAAATCTTTAATATATCGATGGTGAAAATATTTGTTATTATATCCAAAATCAGTGTTTGTCTTCTGTATTTTTAGTTAAAGTATTTGTAGTTCCTAATGTGGTACAAACAGACGGAGATGGTTACGTCACGTAATCTAATCGCAAATGTTTCGTTTCCAAAGTACGCTTAAAACACGAAGATTGTCTCCGCGTCTTCGGGTTGTGACATAAAGTGGGAGTACGTTTATTTATCTGACAGACTTTACTGGGGCTAGCTGCAGAACGAAATAAGATTATAGCTGTGTTTTTATGCAACGTTTTTTAGACATGGAATAAAAAAAACCGATGCAAGTTGAACTAAAAGCTTTTCATTAGATATTTGTTCCAAATGTATAATTTGAATTTATGTTTGTAAAAGTTAAAAATAAATCAATAATTCAAAATTAAATACGATTCAGACTTTATATAATACATTTTCCACATTAGTAGAAAGAGTTAGAGTTAGTCTAGTGTAGTTATTTTTACTTACGTTTAAAATACATATATGAGAAAAAGCAGGATATTAATAAAGTGAATTCATATCCCTTTGTGGGAACCGAGGCTGCTCGTTACTTTGATTGGAGCTTAGAACCAGAGTACGTAGTAAATTCAGAAAACCAAGCTTGATAGCTTTGGTCAAGATTGTGCAATTTGCTTATGGTCGGTGCACTGACTTTGAATCACATTGTTGACGAAAAGTGAATGTCTCTAACCGCTATTTAATGTATAAGAAATTTTATAATAATTTATAATACATTTTAATCCATTAAAACAAAGTTGCAATTCATAGCACAACGTATTGTTCTCAGTCAGTTCAGTTATATAATTAATTATGTTACACAAACTTGCCTTTGTATTTATCAGAATTACAAATTATTAATAACGTTTTTTCTATAAACTGATGTTAGCAAAATGTACACAGCAAGTTTTACCATTGTGAATTTCTTTCTAAAAAGAAAAAATAAAGTGAGCTAACTTTGTTCGTGTATTCCAGCTTTAACTTTTTCTTTATACACTACTATAACGGTAAAATACTAATATTTAATAATATTATTCATAAATTTCAAGTAAGAAGAATACACAATTATTTTATATCTGAAACAGTAATTTCATTTAGTTATTATAAGCGCACATCTATAACTAATTATTATTATAAACGTCCGTAATGTTTTAAAACAGCGTAAAATCAGCTGATTGTTGTACGATACACTTACAAGTATTTGGCTTATCGATGTGTAGAATGTTTGATAAAATGATAAGAATATATATTCATTTTTTGTTCGATGTAAAGTTGATAAACGATTGCATTATTCATTATTTTTATCACATGAGTAAATAATTGTAATATGTCTTCCTTCTATAGATATTTCCAACAATGCTCGAATCCTTATTCAAAGAATACGTGGTATATTATTAGTAAATACAATAATGATTGATAACGCTGAAACGGATTTTAATATAATATAATGTAAATATTATTGTGTAATTTTTAAATTAATTCTTCATTTTTGTTGTCTCTCAAATTATCATAATGGAAGTTCTATAATCCTTTATTTTAATATTAAGAAAATTGTAGGTTTTAAATTTGTTGGTGAGTTATAATAAAGTATTTTTTATAAACTTTCAACTTAAAATAAAAAGCAATTTTTTTATCTGTCAGTTACATAGAATTGGTGAATTCTCCAATAAAAATATTTGTGTAATAGTCTCCCTCTAATTAGTATTTATGTTCTTTGATTGCTTCTGAGGAAAACGACACGAGTTACATGCGTATTATATTCGTCTCTATCAATTACGAAGTTAACTATAATTCTAACTCCCAACATAATATGTTAAATAAGTTAAAAATTAATTACATAATAACTAATATGGTAAATAGAAGGGCACTTTGTAAAATATAATAAACGATCAAATCTTAAACTATAGTGATCGAGTAAGTGCAAAAATCAACACACAATTTGGTCAAATATATTCTGAATTCATGTAAACCAGACCAGATCTACGAGGACCTATGTACACGCGGTAATTAAGTTTAATCAAAATATTGAAAAATGTTAAACGAAAATACATAAAACCAGAGCTGCAAGGCAACTGTGGTTTCCCACGTAACACCCATTTGCGTGATTTTTTATTAATACAGGAATACATCATTCTTGTCTAGCGAATATTGGGAATCGGAACGTATTTCTACATGGAAATTATGGAATATAAACATTTTGAAATAGTTGTTCAAATTCACGTCTTTAGTTTTCAATTTAACCTTCTACAAGAAGGTCACATTAATTTATTTCTTTTGACTTGATATTTAAAAGTAGCGTATTATTATTTTATAATCATGAGGGCAAAGATCCTTATTAACAAATAACTTGTGTAGAGATATAATATCACTAATGCCTAACGCCTTTTCAACTGTTTCTAGTTTAATAATAATAAAAGATCCGCTCACACCGCGCCATTATTCTTACTTTTTGTATGTAAATAAGCTGTCTGTCGGAGAAAGAATAGTCCAAATCGGCACAGTAGTTTTTGGGTTTATCCATGACAAACAAACGTACAAAAAAAGAAAAATAATCCTCTTTATAATATTATATTATTAGTATAGATAATTAAATACAATGGTTTTCTCTGCTGTATTTAACGCTATTTTGTTTAATATTAAACATGTAAATGATATGTCGCAAAGATAAATACCGTTAATATTAACTTTCTGTGTTTAGTTAATGTGTTAAAACGATGACACTCCTGAAATTCAATTACAATATTCTAAATTATACTCCAATGAATTAACTATTTTGAGAATATTACTTATCATTTATTAAATATATATAAACGTGAATATAAACTTATCATAAGTACTAAGGTCAACGGTCACAACTAATCCTACTAAATCATTCTCTGAATTATTGACTACTTTAGATGATGAATAATCAAAACTATAATATTTGTTTTATAAATATAACATTATGAAATGCGTTCACGTAAAATATGAAGTTGCTTGAAATTAACCAAATCGAGAATCGAAAATTTGAAGACAAGCGGTCGGTGCTCAATGGTAACGACCTCAGTTTACTTTAAATAATAAAATAAAATATTACGAAAAACGGTATAAAGAATAATTTCTTTTTCACAGGTTTATTCGAATGAGAATTTCAGTGACTGTCCAGCTCGATTTCTTGTTATTAGATAAGACGGTTTGACACATGAAAACAGTTACATTTTAACGTTAAATACATATAATAGTGTGTTTATAATTAAATCACTATTGAGGCTAAAGATTTTTAACTTAAAGCCCAATATATATTCGTAAGCCTTACACACATACACTTCTTAAAATAAATACACAGTTTTTTTTTAATATACTTGAGATACGAATTATCAACTCGTAAATTCGGCAAAAATTTGCTTTCGTATCAAGGGTTTTTGTCATCCCATGATTGTTACATTTCATTCAATAATTGCATTTGAAATCAAACAAACAGACGTCTTTATTACAAATAGTATAACTAAATGATACCCGATATTTTGTAAGCTAGAGCATATTTCATTCTCATATGTTCAAACTGCTTACTTTTGTATTTATTTTAATATTTCAACGGCAATCATTAGTCAATTTCCGAATTCAATATTTCTGTTTCATTTTAAGAGGACTTTATAATTTAGCATTGGAAAGCTAATATAGACTTTGAGTTTTTCAATTTATTTTCTCTAATTAAATTCACAAATGGTAAAGTATTATTTTTCAGTTTCACAGACAGACAAATAAAGACAGAAGTTTGTAATTTTGTAACTTCCATATATTTGCATGTCCAATCAATCGGTTTTGCATTTTGCAAATTATGACTTATATTTCTGTTTAAGTAATCATTATTTGGCTAAGAAGAAGAAACTTTACTATCAGTTGGTTTTTTAAATAAGTTAAATTAAGAAAACTTAAATTTAATGATGTTCTTAGGGCTTTATTATTTTCAAACTTCTACTCTCCTTCTACTTCTTTAATTTTACGTTTTAGAACGACTGATGCTATATCAAAATCTTCGAATTTTCGTCTCCAAATTCTTGAGATTGAAACGTAAACGCAATTTTTGATAATTCTAGCAACTAGTATGGGCGTGGTCACGCCTATTTGTTGGAGCTAGGTCCTTTTTTGTACTGCTTATAACTTGTTTGCAAAATTTAATAATAATTGTTTGAATAGTTAATAAGTAAAAGCGTAAACTAAGAAACAAATTTATTTTCGCGTTTATAATATTAGTAAGCATGATGGTCTCCAAAGCCTTAAAGGCTTTGTAAAGTAATGTAGAAAGAACTTGTCGTTACTTATTCAATAGAATGTTTAAAAAATTTAACAAGAAAAATTATGTTCTATAAAATTTATCAATGTAGCGTTGATAAAGTTTCAAGTATTTTTGAAAATGAAGACAAAGCTGAGATAGATCGATAGTTGCAAAAAGAGTCGAGACCCACCTTTGGGTACAGGAGTTAGTAATGAATGTTTGAAAACCGTCAGAAGTCCTGGAGTTAAATAATATTCAATAAGCTCAGTAATAGGTAGGGATAATACTTTTTAGACATCTTTATATCAGGTATAGGTAGGTTATTTTAAAGAGTAATTAATATATCGCTTACTATCACATGTAGTAAAGATTTAATTTTATACCATTGATATCGGCGCGCGATAATGAATAATACTATTTCATAAGAACGATGAATTAACAACAATTGTGTGTGTTGTTATACCGTTAAACTACGCTACGTCGAGTTTCGTGATAGGCCAATATAGATCTATTTATGGTTAACAGGATAGCAATAAGATGATCCAGATGGCTAGTAACCTCAACCTTTAGGCACTGACACTGCGGCTAAGATCAAAGCTTTGTCTCAACACCTAAGGTGTAATTACAACAGTTTACTCAAGCGTAACATTGACTATCAACATAATATTATGTAATATTAATCCTAACAAACGAGTGATACCTGTATTCATATAATAAATATGTTCTGATAACACTTGTCAGCATTATATTTAAAAATAAACTTTGAAATAAAGAATATAGTTCGGTTATTATTCAAATAAACTTCAATTTTGTTTACATAATTTACTTTGTATTATGCATTTACGATATATTAAATTTAAACAATGTTTGACATCGAATGAGATTACATTGACCTATCAACAATTCAAGGGCAAAATTTGTTATTATTTTAGGTTAAATCAATTATATATTTAGTGCTGGTGATTACGTTATCACTTTACGTAGCAATGATAATCAAAATCAAGCTGTCAGATATAATTTGATACGATTGCGACAAAGTTGACTAAACGTTACTATATTAAAAATAATTGCAAAATTCGGAATTCGAAAAAAAATATGTTTAGGTATGAAAACATTTTATAGGTATATTATCTATTTTAGGAAATTGATAAATACTATCATCTGTCCGTGACTTTGAGGATGTTAAACACATCACAATGGGGTGAATCACAATTACGCTCATAACACAATGATATTGTTAATGTTAGTTGTATTTAAAACCTCTATCTTGTTAATTAATTTAATGTATTGTTAAAGATATACGTAGTGTAGTTAGTATCTATTAGTACATGATAGTGAGAGGGTCGTATTTTTTCATTCTATTCTGGAATTCCAATATTTATTAATACTCATTATGAAACAAACAATAAAATTAATGTAATTTGATATTTGCAAGATTTTATGCTAGAACAATAAACACAATATTTTACGATAGCCTTTTTACCTAAAGCTGTTGCTTTCTATTATCATACGTGTGATATAAGAGCCCTAGGTACTATAACTGGAGCCGTTATAATAATATAAAAGATACATTCAGATCATCCACAAGGATGACATACGTTATAGCTTTGCATGTTTCCTATAAATGAAATGTTATATATTTCTATATCTTTGTGTTACATATACATCTTAAGAAGCTTAGTCTTTGCTAAAGGAGAACGCCTTTGCTTTTTTGTTATGCAATATTCGCTCGATTTTATGGTCTTATGTACATTTACCAGCTTAATATTCTTTGAAAAAGATGTATAAATTTACAGATACATTTACAAACTAGATCAAGTATTCTTTTAAATTTATAACAAGTATACGGATTGGTTCTGATAGTTAGTGGATACCATCGCCCAACAACATTGGCGCTCATAGATTAAATATTCCTTACATTGCCATTGCGCCATCAATCTTGGGAATTAAGAAGTGGTGTCCCTTGTGCCTGTAATTATACATGATTCGTCCCTTGAAACAGGAAAATAATCGATATTGTTATTTAGCGGTATTAATATACACAAATATTCATTTTTCTTCAAAAAATTAATTTAAAAGTGAAAAAATATATATTCACAGCTATATTTAATTATGTACAATAGTGAAGGGGGATGATGTCCTCTTGAGTTATTTTAGCCACGGCCACGTTTCAAGCAGCGCAGGAGATAATGCACAATTATTGTTTATGCAAGCACAGGTACACTGTCTATTCTCTCCTCCTTTACAATCCCATGAGATGACAATACGCAACAACCAGAAAGGTCTGGGATAGAATCTAAGGCTTTACGTGTTTTCCTTGCACGGAATTATATACATCTGAACTGTTTGTATTAAATTTCTTTCGAGGAGTTTTTCATACGATTAAAATGAATATAGTTTTGCAGATGCACACTTAAGTTTACCTTACCTTAAGACCTTCACATCTTATGTTGTTATATTTCACGTTTTTATAATGAGTGGTTTTCACACTCATGCGATCAAACTTAGTCAACGTTTGTGATGCTCGTGGTACATGGCGCAGGATGGGCTAAAAAGCTGTGGTGTATTTATACAAATTACAGTGACTGACGCAGATAGGAGAAGCACGATCTAGAAAAAAAAAATATTTTTACGAGTCCAAGCAAATGTAAAATATGATTTTAAATAAACATCATTGCTACAATCCGACGACCGTTTAAATCCTGGTTTTTCTGATACCCTATTCATTACCAAGATCTTCGGGACATCCTCACCCTAAATTGGTAATTGGTTCTTTTTATTGGTTCGATCCGAGATGTTAACATAGGACTTCTCGATCTACATTCTTATAAGCTAGTAGTAGACCAAAGAATCAGTTAATCATAACATAGATACAACCATACATACATACACGTCAATAATACGTGATCCTAAAAGTGTATGGAATTAAAATTATAGTGTTTATTATAGAAGAGTATACGTCTATCATTCGAATGGTGATGTGCGATAAATGCGCATAGTGATCTAAGCAAGAAGAGTAAATCTGTTTCTTATAAATCTGATAACCTTAAAGGGCAAATATCCAAAAATAAACACTCGATAATTATACCTACATATTTTAATTGTTATCTATTCGCTTGTCTGTTTCTTGACTATGCAAATATAATTGGTCTCATTAATATATTCGTTTATGAAGATGTTAATGTGCAAGGTTAATTGAAATATTTATGCAAAATAAAGTTTGATATGTAAAATGAATTGATTAGGTAGTTCTTATAACGCCTGACAGCGTTCTCGTGAGTGATTCATCGTGATTGTTATTATATTATGAATACCTACGTTAATGAGTCATTTACAACTGTTTATAAAGAGGCCGCAGCTCATTACTATATCCACGAGATAACCTCTTTAAATAGCGTTATTTTAAGTATTTCTGTCGTTTTTTTTTTAAAACGAAAACCAACTAACATAATAGTATTTTTTTATTATTATCAGCGGTTTGGTTAAACTCGTTAACAGGTGAAGTTAAATAACTTATTAGAAACTTGTTTTCGTCCGCTTGTAAGTCCCCACCCCTCCGGTGTACAGCAGGTGTTAGTTATAAAAAGTTATGTCGTTCTTTGAGGTTCAAATTGGCTTCATACGAAATTTCATCAAAATCGGTTTAGTGGTTTAGTCGTTAAAGTGTAACAGACAACCAGACAGAGTTACTTTCGCATTTATAATATTACTATAAACATGTTGTTTACTTAATGGTTCATCATCAAATACGATACGAATTACAAATCATAAAATTGTGAAGTTTACAGCTCTCAAGTCTTTTGACATGCTTCATATACACTAACGTGCATCATGTGTATCAAGAGCTTACAACGGATATAGTTTTGAGTTAGTTTCGTATTTGCACTATTTGAATAACTTACACTTATTGCTTTAGAAATATTTATTTATTTATTCGTAAAAGAACACTTACAACAAAAATGACCTCATAAAAAATTAATGGTTTATATATACATGTCGATTACAGGCGTGAATAGCACTTCCGGATGAATTCTAATCAAATTCAAATTGAAAGTAACAAATAATGTACCAGTAAATTTTTAAAAATATCAAAATTAAATAAGAAATTAATGTAATTGTTATAATAATAATAAATAAAAAAAAAACATTAAAAATCAATCAATTGGCGAAATCATTGAAATTATAAAAAATATTTAAAACTAATCATCCATTTTATAATAGTTAAATAACTAAATATCGAGGATTTAATTGAAAATGTTATTCTTGAACCGTGATACATACGAAAATCTGTGTATTGAACATACTTCGACACTCACAATCCGAGCTCTGGTGATTCAGAATAAGGAAAATACAAGGTTGTTTAATACTTATCATACATATATGACAATGATTCAGAATTAACAATTACCGGATTTATATATTTTGAAATCGTATTTATATCATTTATATATTTGTATAGGTAGGCAGGCGAGCATATGGGCCACCTGATGGTTAGTGGTCACCAACTCCCATAGACAATGGCGTTGCAACAAATGTTAATCATCGCTTACATCGGAAATGCGCCACCACCTTGGGAACTAAGATGTTAAGTCCCTTGTGCCTGTAATTACACTGGCTCAGTCACTCTTCAAACCGGAACACAACAATATAAAGTACTGCTGTTTTGCGGTAGAATATCTGATGAGTGGGTGGTACCTACCCAGACGAGCTAGCACAAAGCTCTACCGAAAATATATATATTTTAATTCATTTATTTATACAACTGTTAAAATAATAACGTTATTTACGTGTGATTTGTTTTCATTTTCTATTCTATTTTTTTACTCCTTATCCAAAGTGTATTACAGTCCGTAAAGCATATTTTTCATAAACTTTGTCAGATAGTAAACAATTAATACACACATGTATAACGTACTCAACACATTGACAATCAAATCAGGGACGGACGCATATCGATAAATAAATCGATTATTAATTATTTTTATTGTTTTATTACTTTAAATATTTCTATTAATACTCGTACTGATCCAAATTAAAGGGAAATAATAATATTAATTCTATGCGTTCGTGGAAACTACGTAAGTATTCGTTGCTGTTCGCACTTACGAGGAGTTTTATGACTTAATAATAACTAAATAATCAATGAACATATATCCAATAATTGTTAAAAAAAGAAATATTGCGACGTATGCCGGACATTAGTTACTATATTATAAACTACTAAATCCTGCGATTTTAATATAATGGAATAATATTTAGAACCCGACGATATTAAAAAAAGGTTTCTAATTCGATTGCTAGCGAGCAGCCATCACTAAGTTCAAATGATAAATAAGCTTATATTTAATCTTTTCTCGTCGGGTCTAACTGTATGTAGTATTGGTGTAGAGGTATGAGATAAAATAACCGTATATTGGAACGTTTTTTGTAAAACTCCATTTATACTATCCAGATTACTTAATCACCAAAGTGTACGATGGCGAGAAACCAATCTATTAGCAAAGGCATTCCTATTTTACACTAGGCAGACAGCCTGCTATTAGCATGCAGCATGCTATATAGAAGGTCTGCGAAAAAACCGACAGCAGCATGTGTGTACCGAAAAAAAAACCAACACGTCCATTTTCGGCAAGCCGCAATGGTTCAGCTCTGTGGGCTGATGTTATTTGAATATTTTGATCACATTCGTCAAATACTATATTTTTTTTATATGGAATAGGTAGGCGAACGAGCATATGGACTACCGATGGTAAGCGGTCACCAATGCCCTAAGACATTGGCATTGCCAATGCGCCACCGACCATGGGAACTAACATGTTATGTCTCTTAAACTTTATACTATATATATAACACTGACTCACTTATCTTTTAAACAGGAACACAACAATACCAAGTAATGCTGTTTTGCGGTAGAATATCTGATGAGTGGGTGGTACCTACCAAGACCAGACCCAGAATTTATTTCTTTAAAATATAAGCTAAATTATTACGTTCGCGGTATTATCGCTATTGTGTATATCGACATCTAAATAATATATATAATATTGTTTTTAGTGAGATGAGTGTCCCACAAATATACAGTGGTGGTCGTATAATTAGAAACACTACCAACGGTCCTTGGCATTATGTAAAATACTTCACCGCAATCGTTTTTATTTTGAAATTAAACAATAAATAGGACAACAATATGTTCAACGATTTATCATTTATTAGAAAAACAATATAAATCCCATAACACAAGTGCTGTTTCAGTTTTACATTACGGACAAACATTTAAATCAGTTTTAAGGTATGAACAATAATGGTCAACTAATTGGAAACAACAACAAAAAATATAAAAAACAATATTTTTTTAAGTATTAGTAATTAGTATTTGCTATTTACGAAATAGCTACTATCCACAGCCTACCAATAGTTATAATTAATATTTAGTGGCGTATCCCTTATTTTCAATAACAGCACTGCAACGACATCAATCAATTTCATACATTTTTCTAGGGGGATTGAATTCCATGCTTCAACAAATGCTTCATATAGTTCGTTTTGACTGGTGTTACGTTCGTTTGAGACTTTCTTTTTAACAATATACCAGAAATTTTTTACCGGGCTTAAATCCGGACTATTTGCTGGCTAGTCTAAAACGGATATACGCTGTTCGATAAGGAAACATTTGACGCTATTGGCCGTGTGTTTAGGGTCATTGTCATGCTGAAAGATCCAGGTTATAGGCAAATGATCGTCCGAGTAGGGAATCATTGTGTGCTCTAAGATATTTTTGTATTGCCATTGATCCATTGTACTGCCACCGTGCTTGACTATACTTGTGTATTTATAATTAAAAGCATTGTTTACATGGCGTCTAACATAGCGCTTTCCATCGGAATTTACCATATTTATTTTTGTTTCATCTGAAAATAACACTTTTTTCCATTCTCGTACCGTCCAATTAACATATTTTTTAGCGAATAATAATCGCTTCTCTCGGTGTTGCTTGGTAAGAAGCGGTACCTTTACCGTACCGAGAGATTCTTCCAAACAATTTAGCTTCCACTAATCTTCGGCGTATCAGTCTTGACGAGATGTTTCTCGGGTCATCAGACGAAAAAACTTTATTTTTAATCTGGTTGGAGTCTTTACTTGGGTCTTTTTTAGCAACACGAACGGTTAGCGTATCTTCTCTGGAAGAGGATTTTCTTGGCCGAGCCTTTCTAAGAACATTTTCAACAGTTCCATGTGTTTTATAATGATCAATTGCATTAAAAACTTTCTTAACAGAACAATTGAATGCTCAGCTATTCTTCTGTACTCTCACTTATGATCTATATGTAAATTAATAATGATTTGCCTAGTTGACGCGTCACTACTTTTATTTTTGCCCATTTTGAACAAAATAAAATTCAGATTAAATTTTGAATTCCCGCAAAAATTATAAAAAAGAAAAGTTATTCTCCAGTTTCAAAAAAAGAACGAGCTATGGATGCTTTTTTTAAAATGTTTCTAATTAGGCGTCCACGTGGCCAGTAACAGAAAATAAACTCCTACATGACGTGTAAGACTCATTTTGTAATTAAAAGTAAGATATGTTTTATATTTTATGCATTTAATGAGTTTTTTATTTGAGTGGCTATCTTATTGCATGATTATTAATTATTGAATGTGTATATTTTTTACGAACATTTGTACCTTGAAGTTATACTTTCTTTATTCATAAGAAGTGTTTCTAATTAAATGACCACCACTGTATGCATTACGAATTCGTTGTAATTGCAACAAAACGTATTGTCCATGCACTTAGCCCCACCACATTATTCATTGAATTGCTCGCAATCGAGTTCCGAGCAGCGATGTTTGACCCCACTTATTAAGTTAACTATCCCCCGGCATTTATACTGAATAAGCCCGTATTGAAAATCATTAAGGTAAACCGTAGACTGTAGCATACAGCTTTTTACGGCTTGCCATGCCGGAAATTGTTTTAGTTGTCTCCTATCGGAAACATTGTTTATCGGAAAAAAAGTAGAATATTTAATCTATGTTTTTAAATGTAATGTTCATCAGGATATAATTCGAACACTAACCAATTTATTTAAAATAACACAAAATTATTCCGTATCAGTAATATTCCAAGACACTGTAATGACCAGCATCACAATAACCGGAGAATAACAAATGCTTTACCGTTCTTCCGTGTCCGTAATCTATAGTCTTGGAACAACCGTCTCTGTGGACCGTAAAAGTGACATCTGGATACAACTCACTAATGCAGTGTAACTCCACATGGCCCGCATATTCGCCGTCTCTAGACATTAAATTACGATAATCCCATGCATCTCGCATCGATAGACCGTACGATATGTCACCGATGATAAAGTCTTTATAACGATGCCAGTTATTGACCACTCGGTCCACTACTCTTAATCTTATTTCTCTGTGTCTTTCCTGTGTACGGAATAAGCAGTACGACACAGATCTAAAGAGACAGTTTCCGTCACCTTTGATCGAAATAAGACGACGAGACATTTTCTCTTTGCCGGTTCGAACCTTATTCAGTCCGCTCGTTTTTTTGCAATCGATTTCTCTATCTCGATTCATCGATAAAAAATGTATTCCCTATCTCCGTCAAATTTGCGTCATGGCCGTGTCGTGCAATGAATTTTCGTTTTGTTCGCAATATTCAAGTTGAATTACATTAAATAATTATATGACTTGAGTGGCCGATTCTATTCATTTTGTTTAAAGAACAATAAAAAACCAAATTAATTAAACGTAAGTTGCTTTCGGTTATTACATTGATCTAGATAATTTACGACAAATTGTTGATAGACGTCATTTTTACTTTTTGATTTATTTACGTTAAATGATATAGAACTTGACAACCTCATTACAGCGCAATCTATCAATAAGATCTACAATTGCACGTTTTTATTGAGAACAATTCAATGAGCATGATTATTACCGATGTATTGAATCATACGTGTTAAATGATTCATACTTCAACTTCTCATATAGAATGCGCTCGGTACAAGTAATACCAATTACATGGTATATTTAAGCGCCTAGTTATTTATTAGCAAATAATTATTTATAAAACATGTTGACGTAACAATAATATGGTTCTAGCAATGGTACTTAAGAAAAAAATTAAATAGTTCATTTTGATCTTAGGTTTGAAGAGGTTATGTTTAAATTACCTAATATTTTTAAATAGATAATTTTATCTAATTGCCTTTATTTAGTGACGGATACATAAATGATGTATGTTTGTAAAAACATAAAAGATTTCACTAGAATTTGTGACGTACATACTATTTATATTAGAAACAAATATAAGCGAGTTGCGTTCCTTGCCCGAATGCAGAAAAAGTTTAGAAATATTCAAAATTCTTCTTCTTGAAATGTTTCTAACACTCGAAATTCGTAAAGTTGTTAAGGTACGTTACTATTTTAAGGTATATTATGTGAATAATATTTTTTGGATGATAACACATCTTTGGAATGAAGTGATTGCAACCGTACCAGTTCATATAAAAATATAAATTCACTGAAGACAATAAACTGTTGAAAAAATATACCACTGCAATTCTTCTCAAGGTGTTTCTTTCGGAATTGACAGAAAATTTTAGACCGTCAATAAGTAAGTATGATGTTTCTGTAATAAATAAAGAATTTTACACTGACGACAAGCTTTGTTAGGCGTTAGCTATCTATCAAAGCTCGTCTGGGTAGGTGATATCCATTTACATGTTAATCGTTAGATTAACATGTAAACACGGTACAGCAATATTTGACAATATGTACCGCTATGCTTTGAATTTCATGGTACATCCTTTTCATTATTCATAAAATGTTTTATGATAGGCAGCAGTGTACATATGTACGCTACATGTAGCGTAATAATTACGCTTACTACTTTATTTATTTATTGATTGATATATAATCCAACAGCGGTATGTAAATAAATATTTTAATAACACCATAAGCTGATTTTTTGCATAGAATTACAGGTTAAAAAAATAAAGTTTTCATTTAATTATAATATAAATTTGAAAAATTAAGGGATGATAATGATATCCAGAATGTTTTTCTCAATTGAAACCAGCGTACTGTGCATAGAAAAAATGTACAACACCGGTGCACAAACTCATTGATTTTTCATTTCAATAAAAATGTATTTAGTTACTATGAATCCACGACGATCAATCCAGCACGACAGTCCTATCCTCTTAATGTCTTTTTCGATTGATCTCTTCCAGGTGTTAGTTCACCCGGTCACCTTCGCGCGACGGGCACACATTGGAACGCCATAAATTATAATTGTGATTTAGAGTTGAACCTCTTTCATCATCATTTATAATAATCTGATTTTATTACGATAGATAAGAATAGAGAACTTTCGTAGGAAATATAAGAAAACATATTTTATTTACACGGACTGTCCATAATTCGGAACTTACAAGTTTTATAAAAATAATTTAAATTAGATTTGTAAAGACACGCAAATTTTTATGAAGTCAATACTGTCTGAGTCAAATATTTAGAAATATCTTCTACTTGATAAGTATTAACAACATAGCCTTTGTTTATCTCGTATGAGTCCCTAGATATTTTATTCGAATCAGTTGAAAAAAATAAATGGCTCGAGAGTATTTTTTTACAAAAAGAAATAATAGGTTTTACAATATGTTTGTAATTATAAAATAAATCTTTCAATAATAATAGTTTCAATTTTCGAGAAAGTATGATTAAATGTACGATATGACAATTAGAAGAATGAATGCTTATTATTCTTCTTATTTATACAAAACAGACTTTCAAGTGCAGCTATTTTGTATATAATTTATAATATGAAAGTTTTAATAAGGTATGCGGTATGGAGTGCACAAAGTTTGCATTTCAAGAATCATATAGATGATGGATTATTTATTATAACAGGTAGACCACATATTTTCACTGTAAACACCAGGAACTATAAAAATGTATGAGCTTCCTAATTTTGTTTTTATTAGAGTACAATGCACCTCATGGAGGCCTTGGCATAGCCTTGCAATTATTTTTGTATTAACACTAGCATTCCAGACGTCTGCGGAATCCGCAGAGTCGAATGGAGATACAAACGTCGGATTTTTAAATGATAATGATACAACTCGAAGTTCTAATTTTGAATTTCTAAAGATATTTTAGACTAAATCTTGAAACATTTAAGGACTACATTATTGTTTGGACGATAAATCCAAAGAAGCTTGTTTTGATTATATTTTTTTATTTAATGAATTGTTTTCCATATTTTTCATAACGATCATGATTACTTATTAATCAGTATACAATTTACATTTTATGATCGATCTTTTAAAAATGCAGTTTTAGACGTCTTTAGTCATCACATCACTCCGCGAATCTGTCACCATGTACAGGTGTCCCTGTGTAGGTTCATAAGTGCAATGTAAATATCGACACCGAATCCTAAAACTTCAAACTGTTCGTGTAATGTTCTTCGGTTTTTCAAACACTCAATTTAGCTCATACATCCAACTAAAGTCTAGATTGATTCTATCAAACCCTTGGTTGGTAAGCATGTTCGATATTCATAAATATTGGTGACATAGTTGATATTATGACGTCCGTGGCTTATTACGCAAATCGTGATGAGAAATAAATTATATATTATTTTTGTTTAAAGCACAAACTGTAAATATGACATGCATACAGTATTTTAAGATTTGACACACAGGTCACAAAAATGTCTGCTCTTTTAATTTAAGCTAAGAAATGTGTTATGTTTTAATTATTAATTTTTTTATGAATTATTGTTTGAGTATTAGTAGTAAGAGTAGTAGTGATTGATAGAAGTTCTTCTAGTTCCTTCAGAAGACAAATTGGAAAGTAACAAACTATGGTTAACGATTATTATGAAAGGCGCCTAGGCTGCCGCCCCAAACTGTTTTTTTATTTTTTATGTAAGAGGTGGCCAACGAGCAGGAGGCTCACCTGATGGAAAGTGACTACCACCGCCTATGGACACCTGCAAAATCCTAGGACTTGCAGGTGCGTTGCCGGCCTTTTAGGAAAGAGAACGCTCTCATCTTGAAGGTTTTTATGTCATATCGATTCGGAAAAGTCGCTGGCGAAAGCTGGTTCCACAGAGTGATTGTGCGAGGCAGGAAATGCCTTAGGAAACGCGCTGTTGTGGATTTCCAGACATCGAGGTGGTGAGAATGGAATTTTGAGTTCTGGCGTGATGTCCGATGGTGAAATTCAGCGGCCGGGACTAAACCAAACAACTCCTCAGAACACTCCCCGTGATATATGCGATAGAGGATGCAGAGTGACCCAACATTTCTACGCAAATCCAAAGAATCAAGCCGGTCGGTACCAGCTTGATTGTCGACAATTCAAACTGCTTTACTTTGAATGCGGTCAAAAGGAAGAAGCTGGTACTGGGGAGCTCCCGCCCAGAGGTGAGAGCAGTACTCCATGTGGGGCCTAATTTGCGCCTTGTAAAGTTTTACAAGTGAAGTGAAGTACTGTCTCGCCTTGTTGAGTACTCCAAGGTTTTTGGAAGCCAGTTTGGCTTTAACTTACAATTGACCGCGGAACTGAACAAGGTTCGAAATCTCGACACCAAGTATCCCGATATTGGCTGTGGCAGCGAGGGAAGTATTCTCGAAATGAGGGATATGACAAAAGGTGACTTTTTAGCGGTTAACGCGCAAACTTGAGTCTTATTGGGGTTGAATTGGACCAAGTTTAGTCGGCCCCAGTCCGAGACTTTGGTTAACAAGGTCTCGACTTCAGAAACAAGTTTATTCCGACACTCGTCGACGTGTTCCCGCGAAATATTAGCACGGTCGATGTAAAGGACGTCTACAGTGCTGTCATCCGCATAGCAGTGAATGTTACTGATTTGTAACATATCATTGATATGCAGAAGAAACAGAGCAGGTGAAAGAACGCAGCCTTGTGGAACACCAGAATTGACGAATTTTAAGTCAGAGCATGCACCGTCGACAACGACCTTGATGCTCCGATCTGCCAAAAAGCTGGTGATCCACTTGCATAATTTCTCGGGAAGCTCGTAGGAAGGAAGCTTCGTGAGAAGCGCTTTATGCCATACTCGATCGAAAGCTATCGTTATGTCCAGACTGACTGCTAATGCCTCCCCCTTGGACTCAACCGCTGTAGCCCATCTGTGAGTAAGGTAAACTAGAAGATCACCGACTGAGCGACCCTGACAGAAGCTGTACTGGCGGTCGCTAATCAGCTGGTGCTCCTCTAGGTACCGCAGGATCTGGCGGTTAATAATGAACTCCATTATCTTGGAGAACAAGGAGTTGATGGCAATGGATCTATAATTGGCTGGGTCGGAGCGGTTGCCTTTTTTAGGGATAGGGTGCACTAAAGCAGTCTTCGGATTTCGGGACTACGCCTAATGTATAGGAGTGACGGAAAAGAGCGCTGGTATTTACATCACCAGATGCCGACGCTTCAGCCCAGGCTTGATAGCATTCTACCTTTCGGCGTGACGCCGTTTTGCAAAAGCGACCAAACCAGGGCTGGGATCTGCCGCCGGTGGGTATTGCAGAGTACGGAATGAAGAGTTCCATACCCTGAAACACCACATCAGCGACCGAGTCAGCAACGACATCTGGATCATTCGGCGAGAAACAAATCCGCCCCCATGGGTAGGATGCAAAGAAGGACCGCATCCCATCCCAGTCCGCTAACGTGTAGTGCCACACATGGCGACATCCCACGAACCGAGGCCGTGAGGTGCATGTAATCGGCACTGTACTCCGGACAAGACAGTGGTCCGACGAGCCAAGAGGAGGCTCTACGGAAACATGGTACCCGTCCGGATGAGAGGTCAGCAGAAGATCTAACAGGAAAGGTGTATGATCCTCCACATCTGGGATTCGCGTTGGCGAGGTAACCAGTTGTGTCAGATCATACGCCAAGGCAAAATCGACCACAGATCTCCCCGCATGATCGGTGGTACGTGATCCAAGCCATTCGGCATGGGCGACGAGAGCAGATATCCTCTCTGATGTAAACACACACCCCAGCCCGTGGTACAACGGAATGTTCCAGCTTGTACCCCGGGTAGGAGAGCAATGAGGTGTCCGTCGGAGATGATATCTGAGTCTCGGTTAGAAAGAGCAAGGCCGGCTTCGCCGTCTCAAGATGGTATTGGACGGCGTTTAAGTTGGAATTCAGTCCCCTAATGTTGCAGAAGTCCACAGCGAGGGTGGACGCCTGGTGGTGCCTTAAGATGCCTGCTCCGTTTGCCCCGTCCATTTTTGAGCGCAAAATTGCCCCCCCCCCAGAATTCGAAGGGCAGCCTGGGCATCCCTGCTCAGGTGGTGTATGTCCTGATCATGGATGTCCAGAGAGGGATTGTCCACCGCGGTCGCAGATGGTACCCTCCTGGGGTAGTTTTCTTGGATTCTGCGCATTCATTTTGTTGGGGGGGGGCAATTGGGCCTCCGGGATTGTCACATACCAAACGAAAGGCGAGCGAGCGAAAGGGAAAAGCATGGCTACCACTTTACGCCGATTTTAAGTGAGAGAGTGGTACTTCCCCGGGCGTGCCGGTCCGGTTACAACCTGAAGGTATGCAGCATGGCACTACCTCTAGCAAAACTGTACATAAACCATTCAAGTTTTTATTTAAAACAAAGTGATATCTATTAAGAATCACGTATGTAAATTATGTAATGTAATAAAAGTCAATTAAATTTCTTGTACTTTGCCAATCTATAACGCGCTTAGCTTTCACTGATAGTGCCCTCTCTGTAGTTAGTATATTGATGTACTGTAGTTAGTATTTGTAGTTAGAATATTTATTAATATATGAGAATATATTAATAAATATTTATTAATATATGAGAATATATTAATAAATATTCTAACTACAAAAAATAAAATTCATAAAAAAAATGTTTATATCTGATGTACCCGAAGGCGAGCGATTTCGAATTTATTGGGAAATATTTTAAAATTAAAACGTTTTCCATCGTGTAAGAGTTTTTCGATCCACATAATATATTAGGTCCTTACATATGAAATTGGCGTTTTGTACGGGAGGAATATAGTCTTTTTTTTTGTATGCACTTTTGCTATCTCATAGGTAGTTCATTGATCCCTTTACTAAAAAAACCATGGGGCGAGAATCAATAAACTCTTTGAAGGCGGTTTGGACTGCCGCATCGGAGTTGAATTTTTTTCCTTGTAAGAAGTTGTCCAAATTCCGGAAAAAATGGTAGGGAGTATGGTGGATGTCGCAGACATTTCAAGTGCTTTGTGATGGATCCGCTTCCGCAATAGCCTTTAATTCTTCATTTTCCACTATGGTCTCCGGCCGTACCAAACGTTGAAACCAAAAATGTACCGTGCTTTCTTTTGCGACACCAGCGCCGTACACATCATTAATCCTTCGAGCTGTTTCCGCAGCACTGGTGTCACGGTAGAACTCGTACATATACGGATATTTCATGTTTTCCATTTTGTTGTAATAAGCGAAACCAAAAAAAAATAATGAAAAAACAATTGAATGACTGTTGTCAAAACTCAAATGTCAAACTCAATTTATAAATTTGAATTTGTAATTCTTAACCAAAGAGGAGATATTTAAAATCAAAGTGGTCAGTACGACAAAACTAATTCTAAGCTAATTTCATATGTAAGGACTTAATAATTATATCATGAATTTAATAAGTGAATAAAGATAAATCTTTTTTAAAATCATCACTTCAAAATAAAGTGATATATATATTTTTCGAATAATAAAATCATTAATAAAAACTTACCAAAGGTGTCCACGACGTTCATTTATAACACATTAGCAATAAAACACTCAGTGCTTATTTGCATGCATAATCCAAGTAGCCGATACTTACATATGTATATGCATAGATTAAAATTATATTAAGGACGAAATACATTTGAAAATAAAACCTAGATCGGTGAGATCATTTTGACCTATTTATTTTTATTCATTATCTCTAATAATAACTATAACTAGAAAGTTAACCTCCTTTCAAATATGTTTTGTATTTTGCATTAGACCAAAAAAATTTAGACCACCATACTTTAACAAAAGTATATTTCTCTTTACAATTCGTGACTACGATAATTATTAGGTCGTCTGTCCCACCTACTATCATGACATCATTGCTTTTATTGACCAGCACAATAAGAACTAATATTTTATTCAAATATATTATGTACCCAACCGAACTAAATTTAGTCTAAAATCATATTGTTGAAAATATTCACAACAATTTCAATGCTATCAGAAATATAGTCATATGTATTGAATTGCATGTTCTCTTGACTATTTTCTGGGAAATCAATAATATTTTTAAATGTTTCATAGTACAAAAATATCAATGTAAGTATATTTATGTAACTAAAAGAAAATAACTTAATTTAAACATACGATTTACATATGTACATGAAATATGTCCAAAAATAATCTAACACTAGTGACAATGTTGCCTTAAGGTTGTCGGTGGAATTTCTACAATGTGGATTTAATTTAACCGCATATTAGACGCATGTACATTATACATAGGTATTCAAAATATTCGTGGAATGTCAACAAAGATGAAGTTTCCTTTATCTAAAGTAGTTGGTTTAAGTGCGCACCTAGCACATTCCTAGTTTAAGCGGTTTAACAATTAGCCCGAACGTTTTGAACGCCAAACATGTTTCATTTACTTTGATGTCTGCAACAGTATATGAAACCAAAAGAGATAACGTTAATCGCTACTGTCGTCGCTCCGATGGGATTGTAGCCAGATTATTTTAATTGCTCTACTAGTTGGTAGTTTCATAACGGACTTAAAAATGTATGTTTACGTTTAGCTTTTTATCTTTTAATTGTGTCATATTTACACGTTCAAATTTAATAAATTTTATTTTATAATTATACTTTTGTATATGTTTCAGGTGATTAAATAGTTTCTGACGGATTTTAATCCAACCGTCATAGTAATTCACATCTATATTTATAAACAAAGAAGAAGACTATTCAATTCTTTGTCTTCTCTGATTGTCTGATACCAATATTAAAAACATTAAGGAAACAAGGAAAAAAAACCTTAAATAAATTTTCATCAATAATTTTTGGTTCGATAATGGTATTTCGACCAGTTTGCAAACAGTAGTAGTAATAAATTACATTTCCATTATAAACCCGCCCTCTAACTGTATGGCGTGGTAACTAAGACGTTGACACTGTTGCCATTTTGAATTGCGAAACTTCTCATAGCTAAGTGCCAACTCTTGGGTCACCAGAAGTGTGGACCAGTTCTGTGTAGACTTTTATTATTTCATATTTATGATTATAATAAATTTGATTAAATCGTAAATGTGTAAGCATCCGCTATGAAAGGATTTTAGGAAATTTAGTCAAGGCCATTCCTTCTCCTTACAAACTTATTACAAATTTATGTAAGAATATTACGATACGAGCTAGTCGCGTATATAATTATAAAATCCCAAAGTTTCGGTCAGTTTTTAGGGATCGCTATCGCAATATATATATAAGATAAGCAATAAAAAATTATCACAATAATGTCACTAAGCGTACGAAACATAACAATTAATCTATACGAATTAAATCTTTCTTAAAGCTAAGTATTAGTAAATTGGTATTTGATATTTGTAATCTCAGTGAATACAAGTCATTCTACACCGTTTTAAATTTGGCAAACAGTACTGACTTTACACGTGCCTAATATTCGTTGTAGTGTGTATGTAGATATAATTTACCAACTGATTAGCGGTAAATAAACGTGAGGAAATAGGCATACTTTCCCTCAAAGATTTCCCCTTTAGATGAATTAAGCACATGCAAATTCATTGTTGCTTGCCTAGATTTGAACCCGCTATCATCGGTTAAGATGCACGCAATCTAACATTGAGCCATTTCGGCTAACTGGGCTCTGTCTAGAAGATAATTTCATTTTAACTCTTCTTCATTTTAATTCTTCATCTCTACTTTTTTGGCAATCAAGCCTCGAATGGAAAATTATTGTGAATATTATCATTTGAACTTAAGATATGAATATGACGATAAAAACGTAAATTCCTACCTACATAAGTACAAATGTAAACACGATTAAACATTAAAAGTAAATAAAATAATAAATTTTGTTTTAGATGAATGTTTCTTCTAAAAATAAAAATAACTCTAAATTGAATTAAAGTTAATGTTTTCAAAAATCGAATACAGTAACTTTCTAATAAGATAATTATATCAGTATTTCCTTGGTGAAATTTTCTAGTTAACCCTAAAGATTTTATTTTACCCTCGGAAACTAATATCAATTATTTTTACCGTGAACTCTAAAAGGCTAATAATTCAATTAAAGCGCTTTCTGCACTGTTCTTCCAGTTCAATCAATTACCGTCTTTAAACTAAAACTGTGTCTAACAGTATAATGAAAATCGTAGTTTACTATATAGTGGATTCGATGCTGTTGCGACTTTAGAATTCAGTTTTCTAACAATTGAATATCCAAACGAATATCAACGTTATAATCCAAAGTTACCTTATAATGCATTCCCATCAAGAACACGGAGTTCCAGATATACTTCCAAAAGAAAACTAAGTGAAAATGACAACTCAGTAAATAAGTTCAGTGTGAACTCAGAAAATCGATCCTTGACCCCTTTACCGACCTCACCCCAACCCTGACTTGGTGTACATTTATACCCTGCGGTATAGAGACCCCTTGGTGAAAGGGAATATAAACCTACTTACGAGCAGGAAAATGAATCTTATCGTGATAGCAAAAAAATCAATATCGCTTGACTAGTCCAGTACATGGTGATATAGGCGAAAAGTTTTTGGGACGATTTGGCAAATAGTAAAAAACACTACTAGTTAATGTCGCATATAGAAATACCTTCTCCGTGTTGGCATCGATTATACTAAAATATTTGAAATTTAATACTTATTCTAGGAAAGCAAATTAAAAACAATTTTATTACATTATAAACATCTGTATCGCAAGATTAAGATAATTTAAATTATATAAAGATGTACCACGACTTATTAAATGTTCCATTTTCAAATAACTTATAAACTATATAAAATCACGTGGTGATTTTGTTCTACTGAACTTTCATTATTAAACGCACATCAAAAGTGTCCCGTAGCACCAATTAGAGGGAATATGACACTCAAGAAATCCACTCGAGTCACACCTAAGTGATGAGCGCATGACCTTTTAAGAGTTCGATACGAACGTCGGGTAAAATGTCGGTTACTATTCCTTCTACATTTTCTTTCAACTTCATTTAATTCTATTATAGTTACTTTGTCTATTTAGGCAATAAATAGATTTCTATCGATTGAGCAGATTTTCCTTATCTAATTTTATTTTTGTTATTAAAAATATCCTTTGGTATTTCTATACCATATTACCATACAATTTTTAATAGCTGTATATTTCTATATAGCTATTAAAAATTAAATACGTAACGAATGAAAATTATCATGCGAATTAATAATAAAAATGATTGCGAGCTCTGTTCAATACGGTACAATGCACGAAAAGATAGACTGCGTTCATTTTTCGCTCAAAAATCGGAATTGTTATTGAGCGAGAAAAAGCAAGTAGAATTGTTGCCATCATACCGCGCGGTCATGATTTTGATTTGTAAAGTAATTATCTTTTTAATTTCACGCAGGTTTATGTGAAGCTTATACCGTCAAAAACTAAAGGAGGCTTAGTAATTAATTAGTAAAGTTTAGTTAAATAAAACAGAATATTTAATAAAAAAATTAACCGAACAATAAGCAAAAAAACAACAATGTAAAAAACTACAATTAATAATGATAAAGCCTTAAATGAATACAAATGAAAATTAAAACATAGTTACTGTACAAATCGTGACCGCGTGGAATGATGGCAAGAAAGCTAGCAGCATTTCCCCTTTGAATCGCAATTCCGATTCTCTGGACGAAAAATGTACCAGCCCTCCTGTCACCAGTAGAGGCAATAAGACGGGGTGTAATATTTTGGATGAAATTTCTTGCGCTATTACTCCAAGGTCCAAGCATTTCAAATGCAAACGGAACAAAAATATGATTTGGAATAAGAGAATATTTGTGTTTCGGCGGCAGCTCCGGCTTTTAACATTTATTCCTTGATATGAAATGGGGCCAGTGTGTCAACACATGTTGCGTCCCACAATAATGATAAATAATTTCAAAAAAAGAAAATAACAAAAACATGAAAATTGAAATTTTCTAATGATAAATAATATTTCAAAAACGTTTGTTTTTCGGGTATCTATATCGCTAAAATTAAAAGGATGCAAGTTATGTTTGTTTGTTTTTCTCTAGATAAATCGCATATAGGCAGAGAGTGATTCAGTATTGATTGTATTGTATTTATAAATAGATACTACATCATCACCGCTTAGATTTAAAAAAAAAATGGGTTGAAACTTTATTTAATCCGTGTAGAGATGAGTCTGACATATAGTATAGTAGTATATACATACATACTACTATTGACACCAGTATACACACACAAAATCAAACAATCGTTCAGTACTAGGCAATTAATTCGATAGTAAATTTCCCTTAAATACCATAATTATGATATTGTAACACACAAGCTGGGTTTCATCATACAAGTAACTTGTTATTTTAATAATCGAGATTGCATTAAATCACTTTTTCAGATGTGTTGCACAATGCCTCATCTTTTCGTCGTCGACACTAGCGCCTCTTGGCTATAACGAAAGCTAATACATTCTATGCACAAAATTTCTGACACGAAACTAAGACAAAATTAATTAATTTGCTTATTTTAATGAAAGCACCGAATTAACAGTACTATTAGAGTTTTGATTATTTCATTTTTTTAAAGTTTGATTGTTAGATTATTTTTTTGTTATAACTTAAATCAGTGAAGGTGGGACCTTTATTGATTTGACTGTAATGTTTATTTTATTAGTGTAGTGTAATACAGTTGTATTTTTGTAAATGCCAATGATGGTACACTGTACTAGCCTCTTATTTACGCAATTTTTTGTTATTTTATGTACATGCGTTGCTTATATCCATAAATAAATCAGCTTAAGATTTATTCCACTTAAAATACTAGATATATAATAAAATATTAAATATATATAAGAAAATGACGTATTGTTTCAAGAACCGTACATAAACTTATCTAATGACACTTTCCATACACGCACACATACAATTATATACATAATAATGTACATAGCAGACTACGTAATTCTTGTTAATCAACTTAATAATATATTGTTAGATTTTAGTTTGTCAAAACATATATTTTTAAATAATACTTACTTATATTGTTTAAGCTGTACGGCCTTATTTTATAACTATTTTTAATAATCCAAAAATGAAATGTAACGCGCTTGATTAAATTTCAATAATAAAAAGGAACTTAATGATCTATTTCTCCCGAATTGTAATTCGTTGTGTTTAGATGATTTACAGCATATGGTCACTTAATTTAGGGAATTACTAAAAAGTCGCCACCCGATCTTATTAAGATCAATTGACAAGGAGAAGTCAACCTCATGACCTCAGCTGACAGCGACTCGGATGACGGTGACTCATTAAAAAATTAAATATCGCGTTAAGGCAATGTTCGCATACCTATCTTATTAGGTATCACCCTTAATAACATTTGTATCTGTTAAATTTCGTTAATGTTAGAGCTCTAAGATTATACTTATGAAAACAGTTTCTAAAGTATCAGGGAAGACTTTAAGCTAACAAATATTTTATAAATATTTTCATGTAAAACGCATTTTTTTTATATTTCATTCAACGATTTCGAATATGAAAGGAAAAAGTAAATATTTCTAGTGATGATATTGGTATAAAATGAATATTTAACGGACTGTACGGAGAAAGACCTAAAATTTGAATTTTAAATTTGATTTTCTTTTTCAGAGCTTTTTGAATTTATTTATGTAAACTATTAATAGAAATATGCTTATTTACATTATATAAATCATTATATAAACGTATTTTAAAAAAAATATATATATTGGTAGGAGGACTGGCAAATGCCCCCTGATGGTTAGTGATCAACATCGCTCATAGTCATAAGCGCTGTAAGAATATTAACTTTTTCTTACATCGCTAATACGCCGCTAACCTTGGGAAACTACATATTATGTCCTTAGTTCAGGAACATAACAACGATTAGTAGAATATATCATGAATTGTAATAATAATAGTCCCAAGCTAGCTTGCATAATACCCTATCATCAAGTATGTCTCTAAAATTGTTCGCAGATATTGTATATTACTACAATGAATTAATTTGACTGCCTTTAAAAACACACATTCACATGGTTTTAAATAAAGAAAACGTTAAAATAACCTTAAGCATCTATTCATAGAAAGTTTGTGAAAAATCAACACGAACAATGCATATATGTAGTAGGTATGCGGTGATTTATATACTTTTAGCTCGTCTTCGTCAGCCCTACATATCAGAGAAAAGATCGCATCGTCTGTGCTAAAGTGTCGACGACAGCACATCATGTATAATATACATTTATAATTAGCTACGAATATTATGTAATTTATGCATACATTTTTTTATGTTTATTGATAATTTCAGAAAAAAATACTTATATTACTACTACTGTTTTACATACCACGTCTGCAAAAAAGATTGTGCGAAATTTCTCTTAAACGTGCAATAGAAAACAGCAGACATAATATAGCCATGTCAACCCAATGTTCTTTACAAATTAATCGAGCTGAAACGTAGAAACGAGAAGGACTGCGCCGGTTCATATTTGAGTTGTTTCCGATGGATGAACACGCCTCGTTGGCAAATTTAGGCAATGTCGCAAATGTATGCCCTATGCCCTATACTCTATTAGTCCAGAAATTTTAGCACCAAAAGTGCGTTCGCTCTGCATAAAATCCACCTACTCGATTTTTCAATTGGATCATGTTAGGGGTACCCCCTAAGTATAAAACCAAACATAATCCAATCGAAAAATCAAGTATCGGGATTTTATGCAGAGCTAACGTCTAAAAATCTTGGACTCCATAGTATTTTACAGACTTGTAAGTATTTTTATAATATATAAATAAACACATTAGTTAATATCAAATTAAAATCACCCTTAATGAATAAAGGCTTATAATAATTATCTTTGTGCATTTATGGCTTTGAGGTAAGATAATAATTCATTTTATATAATTATTTTGTCATTTTATACTTTAATGGGTTATAAACATTAATATAAGCCGTTTACGTTTGAGTACAATTTCAACATTTTTATTACTTAAAATAAAATGTATAATGTGACGTTATTTTAACTTACTGTCTAACTATTTTAGATGTAACACGTTTTATAATGTTTCTTGTTACGATAACCAGCACCAGGGTGTAGTTGTTATCGATCTTTCATTCACTTCAAAATAAATTGGTCATTTGTTTACAATGGCTAAGAGCTATGACCGAGTTTGTTTACGATTAAAACCCATCACGTACTGCTAAGATATCTAAATTTATATTTTAAGTTATAACTTACTCGGCTATTGCTTAGCTAAAAATATATTAAATGTTTCCATACATGATATCTCAATATGAAATAAAAATTAATATAAAGTGTAACAATGGTAAACATAGGTATAATTATTTATTAGGTTAAACATATACATAGTGTCTGTATTATTATTGTATTATTATTGTATTATTATACAGACACTATGTATATGTTTAACCCAATAAATAATTATACCTATGTTTAACATTGTTACGCTTGCAACCACTAAACGGCAGCCTTAATTACGTCTACTGTCAAATACTTTAAACACCGATAAGTTTCTTGATTGCACTATCAGTTGATAACATTAATCTCGGCCTGTGATGTCATTCTTTTAGTTTTGTTTTAGAACGTTATCTTTTTTTTTTTGTACAGAGTAAATAGGTATGCAACTATTGTTTACGCATGTATTGATGAATCGTCGTTATCATTCATTGAAGAACATTCATTTTCATTTGAATCTTATAAAAATATTTATCGGATTGGATATTATTCTTCTGCTGTCGGTTCCCCATTTGACGCATTTAGAGATAATTTTGGATTGATTTTTGGTGAAATAATGAAATAGGAAGTTAACAAAAAGCCAATCAATTAGTGGTGTTTGGAAAGAAAGGCAGTACTACATATTTGTGTCATTTAAAGTTATTTTTGTACATACATAAAAAAAATATTATAAAACATATATTAATAGTGAAATAACAAATTAAGCTGGCCCAATATCGCAGCTGTAGATTGGATGTCTGTAATTTTGAACAAATCTCATAATATATTAGCATCGGTGGATATTTGTTATTTGTTAAGATTTTTCTGAATAATATACATTAATAATAATCATTATTTTTCTTATAATAATTTGTATTTGTTACGATTATAATAAAATAAATGAAAACAAAAGCTAACGTTACATTATATTTTTTTATTTCAATAAACTAAATGTTAGTGTTTTAATACTTACGATTATACAATTTGTGTATATATTATGTTATTTAGGATCATTATAATGATTAATTAACGCGGTAATCTAATTGCTAGAATAACCACTAGTGCTCTCGAAATTAACACGGTAATCCGACATGTGGAGGCAGGCTTAATTACGAAAATGATAGGCCATTCTTTGAAAGTCTACATTTTGAAATCAGCAATTTTATAAAAACGAGGAATTTAGTGAATTATGATTTGAGTTTAGCTGTGTTCGCCCTTTACAAAACTGATCGTGTCTTAAATAAATAAATAAGGTCCTCCAGACCGATTTCGGCCACGGCGGCCAATCTCACGAGAGATTAGCCAACTGCGCAGGAGATATTATAGTGCACAAGTGTGTGCGCAAACACAGGTGCACTCTCTTTTCCTTAGCTCTCATAATCCGATGGGACGGCAATCCGACACGACCGGAAAGAGTTCAGGCGCAGGACCAACGGCTTAACGTGCTTTCCGAGGCACGGGAGTGTACTAACTTCTACCTTCCAGACTTCGGGCTGCTACTGAGAATTTTCCGACAGAAAAACCCAATAACTATTTATTGGCCCGACCTGGGAATTGAACCCAGGACCACCGGGTCTCTAGCTAGTATCTAGCTACTAGACCAACGAGGCAGTCAAATCGTGTCTTACAACATTTTCGACATCGGAATCTATGGTATTTAAACGTTCCTTTCTGACACCCTAAATTTGTTAAATCAAACATGATACGCTTTGAATATTAAAACAAATATTAAATACATGTAATTTTATGTATATATCAAATTTAGATTTTGTAACGTTTCATCTAAAGATGAAATAAAATGTTTGGTTTCATAAAGTTAAAGTATATATATAAAAGTATAGTTTGAGTATTTAGTTAAGATGGCTTAGATAGCCCAATTAATCATAGATGTACATGTACAAATCCACTAATGCCTACTAAATTAACTTCTTATAAATTGCAATTATATTTTTAGACTCGACTCTTACAATACCACGTACAGAAAACTTGACGCTTAGGATTCTGTAGCTTATATGAAGTTCAATGTAAATATGAAGCATATTTTATCTGTTGGAGCAATATGTAGGAAATCTAATGTCCTGAAACGATAGGTCTATGACGATGTGCCGAGGGACTTCATTTAATATTAAAAGCAACATTTGTATTGTGAATATATAAGACTTTAGAGAAGTGAAGTAGCTCTTTCATGAATGACAAAATGAAAGAATAGAAAATGAAGGACTGAGAATTTCTCGTAATGACCAATTAATTTAGTTTTACTTTTAGTTCTTTCTTGATATTGTTTTTATTATTGTCATTCATATTTTCTAGCATAAGAGATATATAAAGCCTTTAATTTTAAAGGTAATAATTTAATTATTGTGAAATAATTTTTTGTTTCATTTAAAGAACTGTGGAACACACATTTCGATTTTAACTAACCGACATTTGTTGATGAACAAAAAGTTGTTTTCAACTTTTGTTTGAATCGTTTATTCAAATGAATAAAGACTAAATTGAATCATTAAAAGTTGAAGTAGCAAATTTTTATTGAATCAATTTTTGTTACTTTTATTTGAATAAAATTTTATTATGGCTTGATCGACTAAGTGGTATGTGGTTTAAGAATTCATTATAGACGGTCTGAAATGAGAAAATATAAATATATCAGTACGAAATGGATATGCAAAATGTTTTTATTTTTTATTTCCTATTTATGTCCTTGTATAATAATAATAATAATAATAATATCCTGGGACATTATTCACACACGGCTATCTGATCCCAAACTAAACAGAGCTTGTACTATGGAAACCAGACAACTGATATACTACATATACTACTTTTCTTTTGTAAATACATACTTATATAGATAATTACACCCAGACTCAGGACAAACAGACATGTTCATGCACACAAATGTCTGTCCTGGGTGGGAATCGAACCCACGACCTGCGGCGCGAAAGGCACGATAAAGTCATATATCTACCAAACACACCAACCGGCTTGTCAATATATTTATATTATTAGTATAGAATAGATTTGAATCTAGACGATCGATTCCGAATCGTGTTAGCTAGTTTTTACAATGGTTCAACTTTAATACGACAAACGGATACGCTATATTGTCGAATGAATTAGCTTTTCAAATGATGATGATGATACAATGAAGTCTGATATAAAAATTGAAAGATGACATCTCGGACAGTCGAACAGAATCACTGTCTTTTTTTTATAGGAAGTTGGACGACCCTTTGAGCCACCTGACGGTAAGTGGTAACCAACGCCTATAGACAATGGCCCTCTAAGAAATGTTAACCATCGCTTACATCGACAAGGCGCCAACACCTTTGGAACTAAGATGTTATATCCCTTGTGTCTGTAATTACACTGGCTCACTCACCCTTCACACCAAAACACAACATTAACAAGTTCTGCTGTTTTATGGTAGAATATCTGATGAGTGGGTGGTACCTACCCAGACGAGCTTGCACAATGCTCTACCACCGTCTTCAAAAAAAAAAAATCAATTTGTAAACATTTGAAGAAGTAAATCAATATATTAGGAAAGCGTAGGTGTCAACTACAAATGCCACCTTAGACTGGCTTCCTAAATAGTAGAAACTACTTTTTTCTACCTTAATGCACCGCTGCCACCCATAGGATCTAATATAATATATATTTGTGCATGGAATTATTACGAGGTGGTACAAGTAGCGGCAACGAAACCCACCCAAACGGGGTTGCACAAAACTCTACTGTATCCAGTCAACGGATACTAAGTGGTCAGAATAAAACTTTTAAAACGTGGTCTTGTCTTGTCTGCAAAATTAGATAAAATGTTTAACGAAATCTGCACAATTAGCGAGAGTGCATCGACTTTTAAAATAAACACACGAATACTTCATTTCAATCAGTTAAAGGGCAACGTAAAATGTAACAAAACAAAAACTTCGGTTATTGGACGTGAACAGAGACGGAAGTGAGGTCGGAAAGCGTGGAATAAGTTTCCGTTGCGATTGTACCGCATTTCCAACTCATCCGTATTGTCGCCTCGTTTGCGTCCATTAAGCTTAAGTTGTAGCTCGTAGATTGTTCTCTAGACTCTAGAGTATAAAATGTGTTCGAGCATTTAAAAATCATCACCACATCATTCACATACTAATATTTAATTATTTAATAGCATAATATTGCTGAATTACATTTAGTAAAGCAAGTATTTGAAAACAATCTATAGTTTTACTTTTTTAGTACATTATCCTACTAATATTATATTATAAATGCGAATATTTGTATGGATGTTTGTTATTCTTTCACGCAAAAACTACTGAATAGATTTAATGAAACTTAACAACAATATAGCTCATACATCTGAATAAGACATAGGCTATAATTTATAAAGCTATTGAGTAAATTGGAAAAAATATAACCGTAACTTACTTCTCTATTATAAATGCGAATGTTTGTATGGATGTTTGTTACTCTTTCACGCAAAAACTACTGAATAGATTTTAATGAAACTTAACAATAATATAGCTCATACATCAGAATAAGACATAGGCTATAATTTATAAAGATATTGACTAAATTGGAAAAAATATGACAGTAACTATCTCTATAATTTGTAGGAGAGCCCATACCAAACATCAGTAACAATTGCCTTAGAAACCGTTGCCATAGTAACCGATTTCATGATGTTTATATTAATAAACTAGCTGTTGCCCGCGGCTTCGCTTGCGCGTAATTTCTATCTATTCTTATGTTATAAAGAGGTAAAATTAGATTTTTTGTATGTTTGTTTGTAGTGAATAAACACAAAAACTGCTGTACTACTTTTAAAAATTATTTTACCTACAGAAAGCAGCAAGTAACTAGCTGCCCGTCCCGACTTCGTACTCCATATAAATATTCACCGATCGATCTATTCACCCATCCAGTAGAGCGTATGTGTGTTCAGTACAGGGCATATAATAATCCTACTTCCTATTAATATAATAAACGTGAAAGTTTGTATGGATGTATGGACGTTTGTTACTCTTTCACGCAAGAACTACTGAATGTATTTTAATAAAACTTTAGAATAATATAGCTCATACAATAAAATTGGATATTTATTTCCAAAATGCACATTTTGTATTAACAAATTGATTCTTATAAAAACAAATACTTTTAATACTTCTAATATTTAAGGTAGATAAATTGTCTTTTATACTATATTATTTGGACAAATATTTAAAAAATTACGACGATGGCAAAGTGAATACACTGCGGGAGTGGTGGGAGAAGAATTCGGGCAACGGCTCATCCCGCTGCTGGGCTAAGGCATCTTCTCCTCTTTGGGGAGAAGGTTTCGGAGCTTATTCCACCATGCACGTGACAGAATTTCAGTGAAAATTGACACATGCAGGTTTCCTCACGATGTTTTCCTTCACTGTCAAGCACGAGATAAATTATAATTACAAATTAAGCACAGGAAATTCAGTGGTGCTTGTCCGGATTTGAACTCACGATCATCGGCTAAGATTCACGCTTTCTTACCACTGGGCCATCTTGGCCTTTTTTTACTTAGTAAGTCTACTTAAATTTTTCAATATTAAACTTAAATGAAATTATTATTATAATTTAATAATTATTATATCTTAATTAATAATCACTCTTTATCGTACACAAAAATACAGTTACAATAGTACAATAGAAATAAGTTACTTTACAGGTAGGTATTTAATTTTTCTTTTTAGTTTATAGCTACAAAGAAATAAGAAAAAAGGAATTATTACAAACAGTAAAATTTACGGATTCTTTCAAAATTGCAGGTTAGAATGTATAAATTACATTTTCAACTGTAAAGTTTAAAGAGTTTAGAGAGAAGAGAAGAATATGGTACAACCCAACTATTATTTATCACTCAACATTTCCTGTATTCCATATCGGGTTTTTAGTTACCGTACGTCCACCATCTTCACCAGAAGATCAGAGCACCAGCTCATCGTCTATACAGAAGATAGCCTTTCACATTGGTTTGAGTATCTTTTAAAGGTATTTTTTGGTACAATTTCCTTCTCTTATGCATGGCGATGAAGGATTTAGTGCACCACAGTGCCCGAGAATCATATTTTTGGTCTCAGTATCATAGATCTTTCAATCAGTTTCTGGGTTCGATATTTCTGTACTTATTATTTCGACAATTTGATTAGGACCTACTTTTCCAAGTCAAGTCAAGTGCGAGTGCATGAGAGGCAAACCTCGCTTTTGCCAATCAATCGAGTACATAAAGCAATTCATGTCGCCAAATATTTTACCCTTCCTCTCAAAGTAACTTTGTCTGCCTCCACGCCTTCACGCCTAAACCGCAGCATCTATTTTGATGAATTTTGGCATAAGCATAGACAGGACCTAGGAAAAGAAAATAGGCTACTCAAAGTACTTATTCTGCGCAGACGAAGTCGCGGGGAGAAGCTAGTATACTTATAAAGTTTATGTTTAGTCATTAAAATTTTTATTGATGAAAATGCATCAAATAAAATGGAGCTATTATTTTTTGAGTTTATTGTAGGCAAGCGCTACTTTTATGATGAAGTCATAACTACAGCAAAAATAGAGCAACAATGCCGACACTCTTTGCAATTTCATTGTGTGAGTGGTTTTTTTATTTATCTATGACAATAGTCACTTTTAATCTACGAATATTTAATATATATATTTCAGTTGTAATATCCAGTGCCTACGCTATGAGAAATAAATTAAATTTCTATGATATTGAAATAAATGGAACGACAGAAAATGATTCGCTTAATACAAATAACGCTTTTGAAGATCGAATTAATTTCCGTACTCTCAATTATAACAATATGAGTAATACAGAATTATACGCAAATTTTGTTCCATTTCTTTTGAATATATCGATGAAACTCCTTGAAAATGTACACGAAAATATAAAAAATAACTATAAATTGAGTAGTGCAGACATAAAAATAATCGAAGCTGCATCTAGATCGAGCAACTTAGAATATCAATTAATTTTGAGAGAAAATTTAAACATGATGAGTAGAATTAAATATACTTCCCCCGAGATTTTGTTGTTGGATTTTACAGATTTCTCTAACTATTTATTACAAACACTCATAGAGAGTCGACTCCAAAAAACGAGTGATAATTTAATACAACCAACTAAATGGTATAATAATTTACTCAAGTACAGTATATTACGACAACAAATGAAAATTATAATCAATGTTATAGAAATCAATATTTGTTATAAATTTTCTATATGTGTGCAAAAGTCTGATTATACCGAATATTTAATAGAATGGTTACGTCACCTTTTGAACGCGGATAACGAACAATTGAGGACATTTTTCCATGCATTATCAAATTTGATGTACAGCAATTTTTTTAGATTTAAAACGAATGCGAAGTTTCGACAAAAATTTGAAAATATTCTAAAAGTTGATCCTTATTATCAACGAAGTGTTGTCGATTTTGTTGACGAAATATTGTCGGAGCATGACATAGTAAAAATTGTAAATAAGGAACAACGTAAACACGCTATTCTTGTAAAAGAATTATTCAACGTTATCGATGAAAATTACCAATTGAATGATATGAATGATAAAAAATTACAACATTTTTCTAAGCAAATTTTGCTGTGGATAAACAATAAAATCACAGAAATAAGACCACTACTTAAAGATATTGGGAATAATATGTGGCATAATTTACGAATTTGGCCAATTGAAGCTCAGACCAAATTGGATAAAGTCTGGACAAAATATTTAACTTTAGACTAATTAATTCATAAGATTTCCAACTGTTAAAGAAAATAACCGTATATAATAGACAGATGGGACTCACTTCTGCAAAATAAACAAAGGCTTTAAAGCGCCAGTGTTATAATTTAAACTAATAATACTTCCGTCGAAGCCATCGGAGCTTTTTTTATTTTCTTTAGCCTTACTCTCATCCTGTGGCTTGTATATGGGTAACTTATTGCAATAAAGTAACTAGGTCGGCCTCTTTACGCTTTTATTGGCTTAATGGATAGTCTTCTGACCTAGTGTTAAAATTTAACTGTTACTTCGCTTTAAATTTGTAAATGGTTGCACTTTAAAATTTTATTTTTATTAATCATTGATAAATTTTCCACGAAATTTATGAAATTTACTAAAACATAATAAAATATACAATTTAAAATGTTATGTTTTGGTTAAGTTAAATAAAAATAATATTTTGTCAAAACCAGTTTTACAAATGTAACAAATTCGTGTATATAATCCAGATAATAAATAAATCAATAAACACTCATGTCCACCAAAGATAAAATGTTTGTAGTAGTTGATAAGAGGTAAAGATGAAAAGCATTTATCAGAAGTATAAAATTTCAGGTTAAATAAAATTTGTGTCGTTTTTTAATACATATTCCAAATTTTACATGTTATTGAGGAAATATTTTCGTTACATTCATAATAAAATAAAGCATAAAAAATTGTCATATTGTATGGAAAAATTTTATTAATGGAATGATATTGCATTCGCTTGAACTAAATCCTATTTAAGGTCAAGGAATCATCGAATTGGCTATAAACAATTTATTAGGTTTTTTCTCACCAGTCGTGTCAGTTTGCAGTTTCTTCGGAATATGAAGGTGCCATTGTATTTATGTCACAGAATATCAACCGCGCAGTTAGCTAGTCTCTGATAAGAATGCCCACCTTGGTCGACTCTGTTCAGGACATCACTCAAATCGATTTTAATATGTTGTTATATCCATAAATCTCTGACAACGAAATAGAGATCATCTATTCGATGGTTACGTTGACTAAAATGTATCAAACGCTCAGCGTCCGATTTATTTACAAAGTTCTGACACAACGAACCTGTGGTTCGAGCTACTTTACCAAAACACCAACTATTAAAATATGATATACCAGGAAATACCAGATTGATATGCAGCTTAAACCTTTGAAATAATAATTAATATAGTGTTATAAAATACTGTTATAGAGCAACGTTATTACCTTATAAATATCTATAATTTAGTCACAATCAACTTTGAACAACATAACAATTTAATGCTGCCTTATTGGCATTAATCGGTTCGGACGATTTAGCCGTAGGCGGCTTATATACATACACGATTAATCGAAATACTTATTCACTGTTGCGATTGCCTAAAATAAAACAAGTACAAGCTTAGCCTGTAAATGCATGAATCATCGATTCAGAAGCTCGAGAGAGCATCCATGTTTATTCCTCGTTAGAGCAATCAGTTAAATTTTTAAAATAATCCATGCTAACTATTGAAGATAAAGGGTCTCTTAGATGTCTAATTCACAGTAGTAGTTGATATACTATACTATACTGTATTTTTGGATTTTTTTTCCAATTTCACCATTCATACAGGAGATATATATATATATATAAGTTAGTATGAGGTTTTCTTGATTTTTTTTATATAGTACATAAATAATACCAGCTTTCGCCGGCGACTTTTCCGAACCGATATAACATAAAAACCTTCAAGAAGAGAGCGTACTCTTTCCTCAAAGGCCGGCAACGCACCTGCAAGTCCTAGGATGTTGCAGGTGTCTATGGGCGGTAGTAGTCACTTTCCATCAGATGAGCTCGCTTGCCCCCTCGTACATAAAAAAATAAAAAATAATAATGTGTATAAAGTATAAAAGGTAATTTGAATGGTACGAAGGTAACAATACCTAAATATATCATAATAATATCGGCCCGGTTTGTAAGTTGTCTCTTGGGCCTCTTCTTAGTATGAGAAGAGTTAGGTCATAGCTCATCATGTGCCAGTGCGAGTGGTGACGGTGAAGTTAGGTATTGTAAAAAAATCGGTAAACTGTATCTTATTATTAAGTTTGATTGAATAATTGTAGTCAGTTATATGGAAAATATGAACTGCTCACATATTCAGGATCTCACCGACAGCCAGTGAACAATTACCAAGCAATACAGACATAACTTCGAATAGGTAGAGGTGCGGGCCGTTCGATCAAATTTTTGCATTGCACTCCAACGGTCTCCATACTAGACTATCCTTGTTTCTTAATATTTTAAATTTATTATATGTATAAATTACAATTTAATTATTAAGGCTGGCAACGCACCTGAGCGTTGCTTAGACAGTCCTTTCCATCAGGTGAGCCTCCTGCTAGTATGCCCCGCTCTAAAACAAAAAAAAAAGCTTTATTCAAACATTATAAAAAATATTTTTTTTTGTAACAAACAGAATTCTACGCGAAATTGTTTCTATTGCTATAAATATAAACTGGCGATGGATAAAAATATATTCGTTAACTTATTGGAGCCATTGTTTTCCTTTTGACCATATTCTTTATAGATGTATAAAAACATAAAAATAGGAAAACATTGGTTTTGAGATCGTTATTACTAAAAGAATATATATTGTCAGTGTCGTCCCATCAACTATTTCAAATACAATGATGTCCCAGTAGTAAATATTTCAATAGGTCCCCACAGACAGAGAATAGGTCGCTGTAAGGCTAAACTATATTATAAACGTAAATAATATAAACTACATTATACCCTTGACTATGTTGATTTTGTCGACTTTTCTTGTTTGTGTCACATATATAATTTATGTTGTCAATTTTACAAATATTAACAAAATAATTGTTGAATTGTCATCTCCACAGCTATCACTAATGAAGTATGTAGTTATTATTTTGAATACTTATAACAAATTAAATTATGTCTATTGTGGCACAAATCCGCTGTCCATTGAAATTTTCTTAATAATAACAACACTATTTACTATCATCACTTTTATCAATAGTTAACCTCTGAACAATGAAGTCTCTTGAAATTAATGAAATGGTACAATTAAATGAATAACGTTATAATTCTTTATATATATACTTTATTTTCTTACGTTCCTGTAACGTAATACTGTTAAAAGAATATACGATCTTTGGTAGTTAAATTTCGACTTGCCTTGTTACAAAGTTAAAAGGACACTTCAATCGTTTTTAAATAATAAAAAAAGTATTTGACTCTCAAAATTTGTCGAGTTAAATATTATCATGATTTATAATAAGCTATTCAAATTATTCATTCACGATGCTTCTTTCACACCTACGCTTAGTCTGCTAATACGAAGCCGTATATCTAGCTATCTCACTGTATTGAGTCATTGTCTTGACACAATGGATTGAAATGAATCGGAGTGACGCCAAAACATTCCATCCAAGTATCCACAATTGATGGTATTGTATGTTTACGTGACTTGACTGCAAAAAATATATGAAACGATATTGACCCTTAAAATAAGTTACTATAAATCTACAATTCTCTGCAGAGACAGATCGGTGTAGAGACATTTTGATGTGTGAATTGTGTACGTATTTTGTGATAATATTATTTCTAAATTCAATTATGTTTGCAAACGTAAAGCAATATGCATATTGCTCGATAAAGTTCATTCCTTATTTGTATTTGTATTTTTCGAGAACAGAAAGCACAGATTGTTTACTCTACTGTTACCTAATGTGTTTTGATGCAATTGAACATGAGAAATAAAATATGTACCATCAATTTTAGAGGTAAAGCGTTTCTGTATGCAATAAGTTCGACAAACGACCTTATTATAACATGTTGAAAAGCGTCTTTCGGTGAAACGATATGATGCGTACTAATACTTTATTATATTCATTACAAGTTAGAAGTTTAGTTTCGAGTTTGTTATTACAGAGGAAATACTCTTATAGCTTTTGGTTTGATATTAGTAATTAATTTGTGATAGAAGCACTAAAACAAATGAAATGAAATTGTTGGTAGACATTGTCGCATTCCTCAGATATATGGAATCATAGTAAGACATTCATTTTTTACAATAGTTGCGTTATTAAAAAAATCTTATCAATTACAAGGTATAAGGAACCTATTAAAATTTTAATAAAGATTGATGAGAAAGACCGTCTAATGAAAAAAATATCTTTCGAGTTTTTTCTTTAAGCAAAAATAAGAAACTAATTTAAGATTTGATAAAGACATACCTATATTCATATTTAGGTACAGTTAATTAAAACTACCGCGTAATGGTATGTTACATTTTAGTTTTACCTTTTATTTAATAATTATTAGGTATTTGTATCTGTTCATGGTAACTGAGTACAAACTCGTATTGCGGCATTCCGACTAAATATAATTACGTCATGTAACGGACGCGATATTTGAGTTTATAATAGCTTAGCAAAATTCATAAGTGTCTTCAAACTATAAAATGAAAAAAATATACACGACACCGTTTATATTATTACTTTAAAATTGTATTTGTTAACCTTGTAAATATATAGTGTAAAATTTTCTTTTTTTTTACCTTCTTTGCTATATTGAGCAATTCGCTTTATAACTAAGTGTCGCCGACCTTACCAGCGAACACATATTTAATTTAAAAGATTTTTTCATGTGTTTATTAATATTTTATCATTTTTAAATTAATAATGATGAATATATATAGGATGCTCCAGTAATAAAATACGCAGACAAGATCGCATGTTAAAATCTGGGTTAGCACTACTGTGTCTTTAAATTAGTTAAAAAAAGGAATGTGCAAGGAAGAATCGTTCATGTCTCGGTTTGTGATCAGCTCACTGTGCTGATTAAAGTTGCACTTTAATAGGATATGAGGTCTTGCCCAGCAGACAGTAGCAGACCGTTAGTTAAACAATGATGTCCCATTTCTTTATTTAAATATATTAGGTTAAAATTCCGGAGGGATTCAAACATGAAACTTTAAGCCTAATAATAATTTATAGGTATCAATTAATATTCTATGCATCAAGTGAATATTGACTGCATAATCTATTGGAGAACTCCAGAACCGAGGCTAAATGGATTGTTATAAAAATATTAAAACTTAAATAACTTAAGAAATTTGTAATCGATATATTTTTAATATATGTAAATAATTAAGAAGTACCTGTCATTATATAATTACTGCTTTTGGAAAGTCTGGCTGTTTGTCCCATGTAGCCTTAAAACTAGATATAAAAATACAAATACGCACCGTACCGTTTAGTCTTGTTTCATTTTATTACATCAAAATTGGTTGAGCATATGCATATGCATTTGTCTAATGCGAAAAACTATTTTTATGGTTTTTCGAATCTAACCATAGATTTATTTTATCCTATGTATTATAACCAAAACTTGTAAAACGGCGGGGAACAGTTAGTTCCTAATATGGAAGAAAAAATTTAGGTTGAACGATGTCTTTAGTAACCCAACCAAAAAGTGTTGATAGTTTTCTATTACGTCGGCACTGCGTAGATGTTTAAAATCCTAATGAAAACTGTTTTCAAGGATCTCCATTGTACTTTACGAAAACCAAACTAGTACGGAACTTCCCTTATTATGTCCTGTTGATTTGACTTTTAAATGAAATTTCTCAATTACATTTACGTTTCATTTAAATTACTATATGCCACGACAGCTTTTTATGATTTGTTTAAGCCAATGTTATATTTGTTCCCGTAATATTATAATTTTTTTTATTCCCGGGAGGGCAAATAACTCTTCTCCACCTGATGATAAGTGGTAGTAGAATCCAAACGCGACCACGGCTAGTGCAGTCGGGAACTTGTTCGAAAATTCAGCGCATAAAGGAACACGATATATATGATTTTTTCTAATTATTAATAATACTTATACATAGTTCCGTTCAAAATATTTAATGCGGAATACCCCAGTAAACATTAATTACGTTATCTTTTTACTTAATTTGGGTTTTTTTTTTTTATTTATTTCAAAAAATATTGCAATTTTTTTACATAATTATTGAGAATAAGTTTCATCAAGCAATTAAATCGAAAATCTATAGATATGTTACCTATAATAGGCAAAAACACCATAATTTATTACCCTTTTCTCCTCGGTTTGTCAACCGATTATTTTTTGGGTGCTTTTGAGGGGCTTTAGTTTTACCAATAAAAACTATTATTTTAGAGATAAGGGTAGAAAAAAAAAGTAAGAATCAAATCATCAACATAAATATCAAATATATTTTCCTCAAATTAATGATTTTGATCAAATTTAGGGAATTTCGCAAACATTTATGGTTAAATATAATCAAAATTTAAAACACGTTTAAAATTCGTCAAATCTAGCATTAATCGAATGACACAAGCGTTGATTAAAAACGTACAGTATGTACCTATCGTTTTTCGAGGTAAGATATGAAATCTACAAAAGGGGGCCGGGGACCAGGCGATACTTTTTGTAACAAAACGATTCCTTTGTGTATCGAACGTGTGAAAAGCACCGCAAAACGTAAATGAAAACAGCTGTGCTAATTACCTCGACCGCTTTCCCTCGTACAAACTATGGTCGGACGATACATAATGCATGGCTTTATTATTACCAGTAATTCAGGCAAATGAGAGAAGTTGAAGCTGACAACACATACATACTCGTACCTACTACGAGTACGTGCAATACTGAAGTCGTAACATCTAGTCTGTAACAACACTTAAATATTTAAACTAGCATTGTTTAACTTTGCCTGCTCCAGTTTATTGTTTATTACTCGTAAAGATTAATTGAATGGCAATTTTATTACATGTTATAAAATTAGATTTGTGTTGTTCATAGTTCGAAATTTGAATAAGCGTATAATCAAAATATATTTTTATGGGTCAATTTTCTTTTAGAATTGTTCAAATGAATTTCGTGCTTGCAATAAATGTAAAACCTTCAGAAATACCGAAACTTTCATAAAATATTAATTAAGATAATTAAACTTTAACGGGACTTATTAAGATCATTGATATAAGATTGATTATGCATTGTTATTTAAACATCAAAAAAGAAGAGATTATTTATGTCTTCGTTCGCAATTGTTAAACTAAACTTTATTCTATGCTCCATGTGTTCTTCTATTATTATTATAAAATACGCCAGAAAAACGGAAAAATATCATGTTTATTAGACAGACATAAAAATGTATAGATGATAGATTATTTAAATTGCTCAAAATCGTGACATCCGTTTCCGATTATTGAAACTGGCTTATATTCATAGAGGTTTAAGCAAAATATGTATTTTTAAAAATGAATCCTTTCAGTAACCTACTATACTAATTGCTAATATTAAAGTTTAATTTACCGTCGATGCATGTCCTCCTCGATCGAAAACATGTCGATAACTTCAACTCATTATAAACACTGTATTAATCTCTATACTCTCTTAATGACATTTTAATTTTATACGTTTTCTGTACGTATTAGCATTTCCGGAATCCTTCTCTAGAATAAATATGAAACTATTTAATAAGAAAGACATTTGAATTATTTTTCACTGTAAAAGGTACGCATGCACTTTATTTTAGTTTAATTTTAACTCAGCTCATGGAATAAAAATAGCTTTAATTTAACAACTTTTACTTAGTAACATTAAATTATTTAGTGGTAAAATTTTTCACTCGCATTTATGAAATTCAAAAACATTTTAAAACTAGAAATATGATAGGAAATATAAATTTTATTTAAAATAGATTCTCTTTATTATGTTTCCATACTTATACTGGTATTCCCTCTTGCACGTAGCTCCTGTAATATTACATATACCCAACGTTTCGAAAGCGCTGTCAACTGTGACCTACGTCGTTATGTCCCTTGTGCTTGTAATTACAATAGCTCACTCAAACTGCAGACCGGAACACACTAACACATTGCATTGTAGCTTGGTAGAAAACCCAGTACCGCAAGCGAGCACAAAGCTAAACCCGAAACGAAATATGTATCTGAAATGTTACTGGTTTTAATATTTTGATTTGGATAGCATGTAGTAGTACGTGACTGTTATATTTCATTCGTCTCTTATAATATATATGAATACGAAAAATTAACATGTACCTTCACTTTTTAAATGAGTTTAAAAAACACTAGATACGAACTTTTAATCAATGAAATAATTCATTAAAGATAACTAACATCTGTTTCATACAATACAGTATATAAAGTATTAAACTGAGACATACATATTGTCACATTACCTTTTGATTATTTAAAAACTTTGAAGTAGGTTTTTCAGGTCGAAATAGTTTTAAAGACAATTATTTGGCTTGAGGCTCACAACGTCTACGAAAAATATCTATATGTTAAAACATAGACTTAGATGGCAATTAAATATCGTTTGAAGAAAGGCGAAATATAGTGAGGCAAAAGAACAAATGATCTTCAAATTCTATATTTATTATAATGTCATGTGACATTATAAGAAATATATAAACTCAATGCGTCTCCAATCTCGGGATACAAGTTGTTATATTTGATGATGATGAAGTATTGAACTTTATTATCACTGGCGCATTTTAGTAGTTGAATTACAGGCAATTTTGACAAAGACCACGAGGTAGAAACCCGACTCGTTGGAATGACCAGATCCGCACTACTCTCGACACCTAAGTCCACGATGCTCTACACTCGGCGGCAGATAGGAACAAATGGCGTCAAGTGATCCACAACAAACTCTTGTTGCAAAGAGATGGTTACGACCCTCATCTTTGAGGAAACCGAAACGAGGAGGAGAGGAGGACAGAAAAATATCAAAACCATATTGTCACACCAATATTTCTAAGAAAATACTTTTCACTGATGTTTCTTATGTAAAAAATGTAATATTTCTCTTTAAATCTCTTGATTAGTATTATTTAATTTCCTTTTGCCGATGTTTTCCACTAAAGTTCGCAAACCAGTGCTCATCTTCCTGGAATCCTTTGTAAGGTCTAATAAACGATCAGTTTAAATCATTTGAACAACGTTTTCTTAATTAAAACTACTGAACAAGGGCTTGTTACTATTATTAAAACCTCAGATATTTATGATTGAAACACAGAAAAGCTTCGTTACTTTAAAAAAGTACTAAGGATATTAATAGCGCAATAATGTTTGATACGATTGAAGTATTTTGATGAAACTTCGTATTTTGTTTCATGTTAAAATAGCTATAAGAAAATGAATTAAACTTCAAGTGGACTAGTAAGAGAGAAACGAAATAATGTTTTTTATTTCATAGTTCTTTGAACGAGTTCTTCAGTTTCATTATTTGGTACAAAATATCAAACTTTATTTGACTTGGTTGGTCTTTTATCGAAAGACGTGTGTGTTCGTATATTATGCATGTTGTTTTTCTTTTCAGGCTTTTGCCGTCCACTGCTGGACGATAGCCTCCCCCAATGAACGTCAACCATCCCGATCTTGGCAGCCCGCGTCAATCCCGTACCTGCCACCTTCTTTTAAATCGTCTGTCCACCTTGCCAATATGCATGTGCCTACATATTATTACGAATGGCCAAGTATGACCAACCATTCGTCATTAAAAACAGCGAAACAGCCAAATCATGTTCATCCAACCTATATCATTCTAAATTCGATACCTATTATATATCGCGAGTAAAACATCCCGTTGACTGTATTGTATTTAATGGATAAAGGTTCATCAGCTTAACGGAGATAGGTTTAACCGTCGTGATATTAATCTAGCTTGACCTTGTTAAATTATAGATGCCACGCGACAATCGTTGCTAACTACTGACCTGTGAAGCATAAGGTTAATGAGCGTGCAACATTAAATAAACTTCTTCTAATAAAATAAGAAAATAAGAAATTAATTGAAAATAAAATATTAAATTAAGCCGTGTATTTTATGAAAGTTTTGAATTTGCTATTTAAGATAACTAGTTATGATAAAAAAAAGTCTATAATATCGTACAGTCAGTGAGTTCGTGTTATTAACGTTTATCTACAATTTCCTAAAAATTAATCAACACCGTCGATTTGATCAAAAACGAATCAATTATTTTTAAAAGGGAAAACTAAGTAATTTATGTAATAATAACGAATATATTATTAATATTTTCAGTTATATCATACATTTATTAGTGTAAAACCGAGCTAGTGTATTAAAAGTATAGAAATTCACACATTACACAATAACTTTCATAGCTGTCATTGTGTGTTTTCTTATTTAAAAGAAAACGTTTATCAAACATTTCGTCGTGTGAATTTAACAATACACACAGTGTTTTCATACAGAAAGGATTTGTATTTTCTACAAACTCAATACAAGTACGAGAACTCGACAATTCTCCGTAAGTGTAGGTAAAAAAAAAAACGTTACATAAAGCATGGTCGATACAAATAATGAACACATGTATCGAAGTTTTTTTTCTTAGTGCAAATGTGGACAAGGATGAAACACTGTATAGGTTTCAATAAAATTGAGGCTTATGACAGTTTATTTGCCAAGCTCAGTACAGTAATAAGATATTTTTTTGCTTTGGGAAGAGAAAACGATCTCAAAAGGTAAAGTAAAAGAAGCTTGGTGATTTTTTGATTTTTGGTTGATTTGTTTTCGCTATCTATTTTTACAGGGCTTAGGTAACGTACGCTACGCTTTTTATGACAATTATGAAGTTTGTAATTTAATTGGTAAAAGCTTGATTGTTTATAAACTGTATAACTAATTAAAATATCTTTTTTTTTTGTTTCTTCTTAATACATTTGTTATTAATCCGTGTGTTAAATACTAAATTATTATATATTATATAATGACTGCCACGTTGGTCTAGTTGCTGGGCGTTATAGCCGTTGATCCCGTGGTCCTGTCTTTGAATCCCAGGTCGGGCTAATAAAACAGTGATTAGGTTTTTATGTCGAAAGTTCTCAGTAGCCTGGATGGAAGGTGTATGTAACGTGCCTCGTAAATCACATAAACCCGTTGGTGCTGCGCTTGTAATCTCTCCTGTTTTGCCTGATTACTGTCCCATCGGATACAGATAGCATAAGATAGGGAGTGCATCTGTGTTTGCGTACACATTTGTGCACTATAAGAAGTCCTGCGCAGCGAGCTAATCTCTCTTAAGATTGGCTGGCGTAGCTGACGTCAGTCAAGAGGACATCGTCATCATTAAATGTTAGTCCGAAAGATTAGATAAAATTAACTTGTCTTTTTTTTAATTTTCTTTACATATATTACAAAAAATCGTGTCGAAACTGTTTATGGCGAAAACGCAGTCGCCTCACGAAATAAATCGATTCTTGAAATGACAATTTATTGTGAAAATTCAATTTCATTTGCTACAAGCCGACACGTTATATAATATCATACATTGCAAAGATTTTAATCCGACATAATTGATATCGACATAATTGATATCGACGTGCAATAACTAATAATTGGATTTTGTAAAAAATATGTATTATCAATGGAACTTTGATATTCATCATCATCATCAGCCAATCGTAGTCCACTGCTGAACATAGGCCTCTCCCAAGGTACGCCAAAGCTCCCAGTCCTCCGCCTCCCGCATCCAGTCGGTACCTCCACTTTCATAAGGTCATCGGTCCACCTGGCTGGAGGGCGCCCTACGCTGCGCTTGCCGATTCGCGGTCTCCACTCTAGGACTCGTCTGCTCCAACGGCCATCGGTCCTACGACATACGTGACCAGCCCACTGCCACTTCAGCCTGCTAATTTTGCAAGCTATGTCAGTGACTCCGGTTCTTTTCCGGATAATCTCCTTTCTGATCTTATCCTTCAAAGATACTCCGAGCATAGCTCGCTCCATAGCACGCTGAGCGACTTTGAATTTGTGGACTAGTCCCGCAATTAGTGTCCACGTTTCGGCACCGTATGTCATGGCAGGTAAGACGCTTTGGTTGAAGACTTTCGTCCTAAAACATTGCGGTGTAGACGACGTGAGGACTTGACGAAGGTTGCCGAATGCTGCCCATCCCAAGCGAATATATAATAGTATGACCTGTCCTAGGTAGGTATATTCACTAACAACTTCGAGAGGTTTCCCTTTCCCAATCGATATGACATCTCTGCAATGAGTCGAGCACTGCCCAGGTTTCGATGGAGTCAAAGGCTTTCTCGTAATCCACGAATGCCATACACAGCGGCTGATTGTACTCTTCGGTCTTCTGCACAATCTGCCGAACAGTATGGATGTGGTCTACGGTGCTGTAGCCTGATCGAAAGCCGGCCTGCTCTGGGGACTGGAACTCGTCAAGTCGTCTGGCGAGACGGTTCGTGACGACTCTTGTGAACAGCTTATACACGTGAATCAGGAGGGAGATTCTTCTGATTGGTCCTGAAAGAGCTAGCAAGCCTCTTTAATTCCATCATCCAACATGGCAAGACCCCGGAAACGTGGAGCGGGAGTGAGGTGGTACTGTTTTTCAAGAAAGGTGATAAAACCCTCTTGAAAACTACTTTGATATTGATAAAAGATTATTTTTGCAAGTATGTTTCTGTTTTTTTCTAATCGAATTAGACGGAATAGTAAACCTGATGGTAAGTGGTCATCACTGCCGGTAAACATTGGCACTGTAAGCAAATTAAAAAAATTCTTAAATCGAATTGCTCAACCAATTTTAGTATTTAATTAATTACACTGGCTCAATTATCCCTAAAACTTGAACACAACAATACTAAGTTGTGCGGCTAAGCGGTAGAATAAGTGAATAATGGGTAGCAATTACCGAGACGGACTTGCACCAGTCTTTTTACCGAGTTTTATAGATACATGCAACTGATCAACTTTAATTAGATGCTTCAAGCTAAACAATTGTTTAGTTGTTTGCCGCACTTGAGTAGAGGTATCTGTAAGCTAAGGAAGAAGATGATTTCTACCATTGAACTAGTGTGGATTGATGATTTGTATATCAACTACCTAACTGTCACACGCAGGTCCTACAGAACACGATATGAATTATTAAACCAGCTTCCTCACTTGGCTATCGCGGCTCGCGTATACTAACTAGTATTGCAAAAATTAGTTTGTTTCTTTGTTTGCTTTCTACGCTGTCACCTCTTAACTACTCAACTGATCGTCATTAAACTTTGCATAGACGTTGTCTGCACCACAAAAAATGACATAGGGTGCCTATTTCCTAACACGTGAACACCCTTAACTCCACGCGGTTGAAGCGGTTGAAGCTGACGGAATCTCGTTATAAATAATTAGAATACCGTTACAGATAATATATTTGGCGCCGCTACATTCCTTTCATTCGGTAAATAGTAGGCACATTGTTAATAGCCGGGGCAATTAGCGTGGAATAGACCGAAACTATTTTGCGTTATCGGTTGGATAATAACTTTGTTGTCCTATACAAGGAATTAAATATTAATTTTCCCTGATTGTAATTTTTTATCGCGGCCTAAGGACTCGTGACGATAATATTATTTATAATATCAGTTAAAATAAACGACATCGCGTGGGAAATTTAATGTGAACCTGTTTTATTATCAAACAAATTTTCTATTAATGTTCTTTATTTTTATTTTCTTTCATATAATCGATCTCAATATCGTGCGATGCAAAAGAACTTTTACTTGATGACGACACACTTTGTGCTTACATGAAATATATTTAAAGCCGTGCATTACTTTTTAGGTCATGTGAATGTACTTTTAATCAACGGTTCACTAGAAATGTGTATCCTAACATACTTGTAAAGTTTAATCAACGTAATTTTGTGTATTGATTTTAGTCGTTGGATTCAATGCAATCTTTATTGCATTGAAGATTTGAAACAGATACTAAAAGTAAACCTCAAACTATCGAGTTATTTTAATGTTTTGTAGTTTAAAATAAATGTTATTTCTGTTCAAGAATGCGTATATTTTTTATGATTAATATCTAATAGCGTTAATGAATACATCATTGACAAATTTTAGTTTTTCATTCACGGAATTTGATTATTTTTTAACAAGTATAGCGCGGCTGCTGGATGTTTACCTTAATACATTAGAGAGGTCGATGAATAACGCATGACTCATAAACTAGATAACGAACAAACATAGAACATACACTGGCCACTGAATAACTACTAATTATGTACGCACACGCGTAGTACCTCAGATATTCAAAAAAGTTAATAATGAGAAACGAGCAATTAGCGAATATTCTTTTTTGACGTCTGCTTCCTCTGGGATATGGAAACGATGAAAGATGATAGTAACACACACACAGGAACATACATACATACCTATATTAATATAATATAGAGACAGGGGCTGCTATTGTTAATGTGTGTTTGTTAGTATGACTTTCTTTCACACAGTAACAGAGAAACGTATCGATTGCATATGGACTAGACAATGCACGGTTCCTGAGGGACATATCTGAAGCTTTGTTCTATAATAACTGTTGTACAATAAATGACTTAACGAACTCCGTTGAATTTTCGTATTTTCATAATACCAAGTTTTCGACTGTACAATGCCTCGTCAGCAAGAAATTCGATTCCAATAATAAAAAAAAACTTTCTTCTTTTCTTGTCGGTTTTTCTCGTTAGAATCATTCATCACATTACATTTCATATTAAATATAACCTTATGAAATGACGATATAGAAGTACTTGTAAAGGGTCTTCTCGAATAAAGCATATTTCGATTTTGGTCTAAACATATACAAAATACATTTTAAACCGGGAAAATGCATGTGGTTTGTTGATAATTTTAACATAATTGTGTTATTTCCTCATCACGCTAAAAATGCTGCATTTTGAATGAATTTGATGAAATGCGTCGTTCCAGTGGGCGTAAATGTAGCTCTAATTTTAATCAAGTTCCGAGTTGGTTAACGACGTTTGTGCACATATATGGTAGGTGGTCTACTGGCTAGATATAAGACCCGGTGGTCCTGGGTTCAATTCCCAGATCGCGCCAATATAAAGTTATTGGATTTTTCTGTCAGATAAATCTCAGTATCAGCTCGGAGTCTGGAAGTTGGAAGTGTGTACACTTCCGTGCGTCGGAAAGCACGTAAAGCTATTGGTCCTGCGTCTGAACTCTTTCCGGTTGTGTCGGATTGCCGTCCCATCGGATTATGAGAGCTAGAGAAGAGTGCACTCTGCACCTGTGTCTGCGCACACACTTGTGCACTATAAAATCTCCTGTGCTAAATCTCAATTAAGATTTGGCCGATTTGGAGATATTATTATTATTATATGGTAGGGTTGCATGAATGATGAGACCACACATGCGCCAACATCGTCAACACTAATATTAATACAAAGTTCCGTTACCGTGATTTGTTGTGATTGAAATTAAGTAAACTGTTGTTGTAACATCGTCTTCATTGGCGGAACGAGGCAGCGGAGGCACTCCTAACGCTTCCGCTGCCGCGCATTACACGCTTGCTCACAGAAAAAGACTTAACCGAGGATGGCATTTATTAAGCAGCTTTCCCTGGCAGCATAGTCGGCGGAGATCTCGCTGCCAACGCCAGGGAAAGACTAGGGTCTGAAATCCTAGTGCCTCTGCTCCATTCAATCCTCCTTAAGTAATACTACAAAGTTACCCAATTGTATACTTTCGTTGAATCATTTTATTAAATACTCTATTAAAAAATTCTTATTTTAATAACTTTAAATAAGTTTTATGTCATAAATATATTTCACCGTTCAAGTGTTCAGAGAAAATTCCGGAAAGTTAATTAAGATTGATGAACCGGCTGTTACTGAAATACGATAATTCGTTTCTAAAGGGAAACTCGAAGATAGATTCAAAAATTGCAATCGCACACCTATAGATTTTGGATGAACGATTTTGTCTGAAGTTTGTTTAATCTTTGAAACAGTATTCCGTTCTGCTATTCCCGTTGTTTAAACAGTAAAATTCCGGGGGCTAGCGGAATGAATGCGATCCCCCACAAAAGGCTGTCAACCCCAAATGCAATCCGAGAATGGTATGTGTTGCGATCGCATAATTGTTCACACACTTTGCTCGTAAACGGGTCAATTATTATGAACAAATTATTTAATTTTCGATGTGTTGAACAGTGTACACATTCCTATTTCTTAATTGACATATTATATTAAGTACTAATATATTAACATTTACGTAGTATTTATTATAAGTATTGAAAGGTTATATTATGTAAAACTTTCGTTATATCATTTTACTGGTGCTTCGATAAATGAATTGAAATATAATAAATTCCAAAATAAATGAACTAAACTATATATAAAAACTTAATAAGAATTTTATTGTGACAAACCCTTTTCCTATGAAATATTTCTCTATTATTTCTTTTTCTCTATTATGTCTAATTGATTATTACAACAATAATCAATTAGAAATAATAGAGAAAATGAACAATTGTGTAAGATTCTACGAGTCGTAAATCTGGTTCGGTAACAATACTTCTCGAATATTTCATACTAATGGAAAACATCGAGTGCTATTGTGTGGATTCCTTTGCAGTGGATTTGAATAACTGAATATACAGGATTTAAGGGTTTATACAACGCGCTTATATAATCTAGTGAGTATCCGGTGTCTCCGATGAGCCACGATGGGTTTATTTAGACTAAACAAATCGTACAATTCGGGACTGCGCACTGACGACGATATGCAGGATCTTTGACTGAGGACTGAGCTAATCGACAAAATAAAATTAAAATATAATAACAACGTAATACAAATCTAGTTACACCCTTAAAAAGATGGCAAGGTAGATCCTACGGGAATAAGGCAACGCAACATTTATTCTTATGTATTATATATCTGGATATATAAAAAACATAATATGTAAAACCAACACTCCTTGCCAGTCCGTCGGATCTCCGTCGAATTATTTTTAGATCAGCGAGCAACGATGCCGGAAAATTTAACGAAGTCTGAACAGACGTGGTTTGTTTATGCCTGAGTGAAGAATACTGTGGTTCATATCAGACAAAGCTCATAATTTATTGATAACAATTATAGTTTTATATGGCAACTAGTGTTTTAGTTTATTACGAATGTTTTTCAACAATATGTAAATTGAATTTTGAACGCAAGTATAGTCTTAGTATTAGTCATCAGAAAAACGTATATGGCATTCAAACTTTGTATTTGTATTAAAATTGTTTGTATCTGTCCAGTAGTAATAATTAATTAATGTATAAATTACAAAAGCCGTGATGGTTCAAGGTTAGAAGACGAGAATCTTAACCGATGATTCCAAATTGAAATCCATGTACAAATTGATTTTTTTATAAGCTTATTTTATAATTCATCTCGGGCTAGTCGGTGAAGAAAATCGTGAGGAAACCTGCATGTGGTGCATAAAAGCTGCCACGTGTATTCACCAACCTGCATTGGAGGAGCGTGGTGGAGTAAGCTAAAACCTCAAAAGGAAATTAGACCTTAACATAGCAGTGGGACATTTGTAGGTTATAACCTTTACTGTAATTTTTTAAATTATATTAGACTTCGTTTTTTTCGTTAAAATATATAAAATTACCGTATACTCAATGGACAGCCTGATAGTTCCTTGTCACCGTCGCTCATATTTGCACTGAAGTTAAGGAATGCTTAAAATTTCATACGGTTAAACTAAGGTGGTATGTGTATGTTTCATTGTATTTAATGTAATTAAAGTAACACACATAGATTTTTTTTTGTACCGATCTGATCGGCTTGCACCAAGTAAAATGAAAATGTAACTTTGTTTAACTGCTTGTTTAAAAATCTAACTAAAGATACAAATTCAACTTTTACTAAAACTTGACGAAGCTAAACATTGTAATAAATTTATAAAAATATGGTATAGATGATTTTTTTCTAAGAGTCAATTTTTATGTTATCATAATTACTTGTTTTAAAAAAAATACAATCAATCAATAAACTTATGGATTGTAAAACATTATTACAAGCTATCTTCTATTAAGATTTCTAGGGCAAGGTTAAAACGGAAAGTCAATTTCGAACGATTTAAAAAATGACAGCAAAATGTTTTTACAGGTGTTTTAGGATTATATCAGTACTCCTTGTTTGAAAAGATTTATCCTTTCTTTAGTCTTAAAATAGAAATAGTTCTAATTTTAAATGAGGTCACTTTTTTATCTTCTTAAATGACAGCGAATTTGGAAAAAAAAACAAACAAGCTCGTAACTCGTGTTTTGGCACGATGCCTGTTTATAAATCAAAAGGTTGCGTGTTTCCTGATTACGAAATGTGATATTTTTTGAGTAATGGATTTAATATGGCTGATCTGAGTGAGCTTACTTTCATGATTACTAGCAGACTCGTATTTATTTAATAATATATTAATAATACTGGCAATAAAGATTTTCTGAACATGAACTTTAACTTCCAGTTATATTATCTGTATTTTTACAATACACACTATAGGGCATACAGCTGTGACTAACATATTTACATGCACACTGTGAACGTATCAACATTGTCAGTCTTAAAATATACATGTATTTTGCAATCAAGTTCGTGTATGACTAATCAGAATATGCATTTATGTACGTGAAATCGTTAAATGTATAAGGCCGTGCTAGCTGTGGTTTTTATCACACGAAATGCAGCGGCCTTGTCTGTCTGACATCGTAAGTGTGTGACGAAGGAATACACTGTTAAGGCGACGAGAGGTAAACAAAACGTTCCTGTGTAATATCTATTATCGTTTAACTTGTTTCTTTCAAGTTTAAGTCATGAAAACAAAACTTACATCTGTTTAAAAAAACCTCTTAAAAACAGACCAATTTATTTTCAATTTGCGTTACGGTTACAACACTGTTTTCTATTGTACAACAGTCGGTTAAATTGATTCACTTCAAGTATCAGCTAACAAGTGTTCGATGAAATAATATTTTTTAAAACATTGTACAATCAAAAATGAATTCGAGTAGGTAAAAGCATCGTGTGTAAACGTGTGAGGGGTCCTCGCTTCAAAATGTTGCGTGTATTATCACTCAACCGCTGTGCCTGTGACCGTTGTGCCGAACTTTAGGGTTATCGACTGTAAATTTTTTAATGAAATAAATATAATATTTAAAGATACGCTTCGTGGATTTGATTTAAGTAATTTAAATGCGTAACGTTATTTATTTTTCATTCTAGTGAGTTCTAAGTAGATATTTAAAAATAATAGACAAATTCTATCTTCATATTATATTTCAAATCACACTAAATAATTTTATTAATCATTAGTCGATGCCGTATTTGAACTAAATGAATACGATGAATATTAAATCATAAAATAACACTCAATCTAACACTAAAATACATTTTCATTATAAACCATATTTCATTTATATTTGAGGTCAAATCATGAATTTTATATAAATAAAATAATTTTATAAAAATGCTTAAACATTGCATTAGTAACCCTGCGAGAGAGACCACGAACCGGCATCGTTGATGACTCACCGACAGAAATACCATAATAGAATGAAGTTGGCCCGCCGGTGTGACGTAACACATTTTATTTATTATTATCCTTTACAATACTATAACAACAAAACATCGCTGCTCGTGATCATCTCATAAATATTATAGAATAAATCATACATTATTAAAACATGATAACGATCGCGAATTATGATGAAATTTAACGAAAGTTAAAATTTGAAGGCCGTACCTTTTATTGATGATACGAGAATAATTGTCGAAAGTTTAAATAAAAATAAAGTACGCACGAGTTGTTTTTGCTGAAACTAAAAGCTTAATAACGCTTCATCACACAAATTTAAATTTACGTAAAATATTTTTTTATTCAAACTACGTCCTTTAAGGTGCTAATGGATACTGATGTTTAATTGGACAATATCAATTTGCTTTACAATATGCTTTATGAAAATATATTTATGAAATGAATCGAATAAAAACAGTGTACAAGGTACCGGTAACAATGAAAAATAAAACTGTATAAATGTATCCAAACTTATTATATACGTATATAAAATAAATGTTACCATTCCACTTCTTCCAAAAATTGCCACGCTCAAGAAATCAACATGTTTTGAATTCTGACTTAACTATGAAACTCTTATTTGTTCAAACTTTATCAATTATTGCAAACTAGAGTATAAATAATACTTTCTCAAGTATTTTAATTGAAAGTTTGTCTCATTTTGTATAATTTTTTTTCGTTCAGTTCACTTAAAAGTTAGAAACAATTTTTTTTTAATTTGAAAGTAAAATAGAAAAACCCACGTGTGGTCTAAGGAATTTCACGTTGCTCCACTGCTTGTTGGTGGATTCACGTTGTTCCAGCGGGCTGGTATTGGTATTTCATTTAATATAAATTAATCTACATCTATGTCTCTATACATTTTATTTAAATCCGTCCAGTAGTATCAGAATACATGGTATTTAAAAAAATAAAAATTGTACGAATTTATAATATCAATTTAAGAATAGCTGTTAATATAAGAGTTATATTTTAACATGAAACATACTAAGTAATATAAAAATTAAAAAGTACAGTTTCTTCTTAAGTAGGCTTATAAGCAATTGTTTTATCTAAACAATACGAATCCAAAAAAACGCACGCAATAGCAATAGCTGGTGATTTCGAAGTGGTTTCATAGTCGTGACATGAATTCTTTTAAAACTGTTAAAGTAATAAAAACTATGACGTTTAACAACGGTGAAATCTCTGAAAAGATATTTTATGAAGATCTATTGCCTATTGTTTGTTCTTTGAATAACGAAATGAGGGTCATGAACGAGAATATTACGCAGCCACTGAACGAATTAACGCTAATTGTATACTTGCAATATTTGTAGCTAACAATAAAACTGCTTTTAATAAAGTTTAAATAAAGTCCTTTATAATTTATGAAACAATGATATAAGTGGGACAATGCATTTTCCTTAAGCGTGGAAAAGTGCGAGAAACTTCGAAAGGCGTTGTGAAAGTCATTCACGCGCAGCGCAAGATGCTATGTAGGGTGACCATGTGTGACCCGTGCATCTGGGAATTGCGGTTTTACGATAAATACGCAGCTATAGCCGTCCATGGGAATGAACAAAATGATGCAAGTCAATATTATACGACAGGGAACTAGTTTGCACTTATTATTCATGTAGTAAGTTACAGTACAGTACTAGTTATATTAAAATGAGTTATCCTTTGACCTATGTCATGCTGTTTGTTTTGTTTAGCATTGTTTAGCAGCACGCAAATACATAACCAAAACTGCAGAGCGAACTCCTTTTGAACTTTATATACTTGTACGCTCTAAATATTGCTATGCGATTTTTTTTATCTGGCAACACTGGCTCCATAAGAATCGGCGATTGTGTCTGCATTTCAAATGTACCTTATTTTTTGTATTGTATGTTACGTGTGATTTATATTTCTTGTTTCTTCTATTTTGCTTGAACAAACTACTGCGGGCGACTGCTTAAAATTTATGATAAATAAACTGCTAAATATTGCACATACCAATATTATAAATGTGAATTTAACTATGTCTGTCTGTTACGCTTTCTCGGTTAAACCATTCAAACGAATTTGATGGAATTTGGTACGAAGCAAGCTTCAACCCCAAGGGAGGGCATAGTCTAATGTTTATATGTAACACCCCTCCCCCCAAACGCGCGTGCATTGTTGCGGGCGATAACTAGTATTATATACAATATCAGCTGGTTGCACTCAATTTGTTCATGTAATGATAGTTTCTCGCACAAAACATACACAAAGAATATATCACACTGGCTGTAAATAATATATAACAATATGTTATAACTCATCTGATAAACATCTCATGTAACAAGATCAACAGTTAAGCGTGATTAATATTTAAGTACGTAATTATTCTTTTCATATATTCATTCATTACGGAATATGTATAATTTTATCTTTATTTAGTCATGACTCTCAACGCCGAATCGATGACGATGCGATATAAACAAACACGGGTAAGAGTGAAACGGCAATAGTAGTAACTAGAACTATCACTTTCCGTGTGAATCAACTTCACTTGTGTATCATCGACGATTTTAAAGTTTAATACAAAATGTTAGCTTATTTATCTAGTTCAAACCGGTTTTTTTATTATTCTCTTGATAGCGGATTCTCAATCAAGTATAATTTAAAAGAAATAGTAGTTAGTAACGGAATATTTCAATTATATTATAAATATATTGCAATACTGGTAATCAAATTTATAATAGTAAACTAAAGTGCTTGTAAAATGCATCAAATGTGTACATACTATTTACTGTATTGGTTAAACAAACAAAAAAAAATTTTATACTATATTATATAAAAAATAATAAAATTTGACTTTTAATGTATTCGTTACTTGAAGGTTGGTAGGTATCAAATTGGTTTAATAAAATTGACATGACATAATGGGAGAAATATTTGGATATCACCCACGCAATAACGAGCGCTGTTGGTTGTCATTGTACTGAAATTTTAAATTATCGTGAGTGTACGTCATGTGATATTTTTGTTTCATCCGCAAAACTATGTAATTATACATATATGTAACGAAAAGAATCGGGTCCAATTTACCTGCCTATCAGAGAGATTTGAAAATCTGTTGTTACTTGGTGTACTATTCATCTGATTAAATTTGTTTTGAATCATTCGGTCTCGACATATGCGAGGTAAAAAACATTTACGAACTCACCAACATACAATATTTAAACGCACACAGATCCTAGAAAGAATTCGACAGAACTGAAAACGAGGAGTTTACTCACTATATTGTCTTCAAAAAAGAGGACTCATTATAATAACCTATAAATTGGCAATTTAAAATGATGTAAAATATATAGAATAATGTCTCAATTATTTAATATAATTGTAAACATCCATTTAATGTTCTAGAAGAATATAATAAATTATAATTCGTGCACGACAGCGAGCTATTCACCCTGTTACGTTCAAACGATTATAAATCTTATTTTTTTCGAGATAAAGATGAAGGGTTGATTAAAGATAAACTCGAATTTGTTCTTAACTGCCGAATGCACCGTTAAGTTTAGAGAGGCATTGTGCCCTGTACCTTCGTTCTAGCCTTGACAGCGAGCGTTGACCTTTATAGTAAAACGTGGGCTCCACTGAGTTATAGTGACTGTTATTCTACATTCGAATAATATACACGATTATATTCCAAGTCGAATAGAAAAAAAAATCCGTAAGCCCAATATAGAATGAGCATTATTGTACCACGTGACTTTTAATAACTTGTATGGCTGGGTGATGTCAACTACCTACGAATATTATGGAAAAAATTGTGATTGTTTATAATTTCTATTACTATAATATATTCTAAGAGATAATTATCATCATCATAGCTATTCATTATTATACCTAATTGCCCCGTTGGTCTAGTGGCTAGATATAAGGCCGCAGACTCGGTGGTCCTGGGTTAAATTCCCAGGTCGGGTCAATAAATAGTTATTGGGTTTTTCTGTCAGAAAATTCTCAGTAGCAGCCCCGAGTCTGGAAGTAGGAAGTTTGTACACTCCCGTGCCTCGGAAAGCACGTTAAGCCCTTGGTCCTGCGCCTAAACTCTTTCCAGTCGTCGGATTGCCGTCCCATCGGATTATGCGCACACACTTGTACATTATAATATCTCCTGCGCAGTTGGCTAATCTCTTGAGATTGGCCGCCGTGGCCGAAATCGGTCTGGAGGACTTTATTTTATTATACCTAACTATACCTCATTAAATACATTTTGTTCTATACTTATTCGTATTGCATATAAATTTATTATCTTTGAAAATTGACGTACAGTACATGTAGATAAGGAAATCTCGGGTTTAGGACGTTGGCAATTATACTAGTTGTTCGGAAGCCTGGACCTGTACGTGTCAAATTGCCGATCGATAGGACTGTGAAATTTTATTCACTATAAAGAGAGCACCTTTGTTTGCGCACAATCGTACTCTTTCATGAGTTTGATTTATGCTGGTAATTTTTACTTTGTCTATCAGTAAACGGAATTATCATAAACATTGAATAAGTACATTTAAATGTGTTGGGAAATATAGCAGGTTTATTTAAGTTATATTCTATTAGATTTTTTTTGAAATATAAACGCCAGTGACTTCGGCTTGGAAACTTCCAGGAAACTTCCAACCTTCGCCTAGCAATGGAACGTCCACTAGATACTTTATAGCGTTCAAATACTTGAAAGTCACAAATAGGAATTTCTTCTTCAACTACACTCGTATCATACATGAATATAAAGAATACTTGCTTGTACTGTACTCATATTCTGTACGTTAAGGTATCATTCCGTACCGATTATTACGAAAGTTTGTACAGTTATTGGCATTTTCGTGAAATTTTCGAGAACTTTTCGTGAACGACACAGGGCAAGTTACAATAGGCGGCGCACGAGACGTATTTCATAATTGATATGTTTACTATTTAAAGTTTACGATTATTGAATATTACAATCAGCAAGTATGATTTAAAAGGGGTATATAAGTCGAAAACGATATATATATACACACCAGATCTTTTTCGTCATGCATCAGTTATACAAAGAAACGTTATTTTTTATTATCTAAGATAACTAAAAATTATACTCATCTTACTTCTACAATATATTTTCAGCATTCTAAAAGCCACCTATTTATAAAGTTGATATGCACTTTTCAAGTTTTGATTATGTGGGTGGGCCTGAACAATATGTGACAAATGCTTAAATGAATTTGTTATAATAAATATTTTAACAAGTCTCATATTTTTCTTAAACAGTCTTAAATATTTTAATTAAGCAATCATATGACAACTTTATTTTCGAAATTTAGGTTATCCTTAATAAAAAATTAATTCATTTTGATTAAAACAGGTAATTTTTATTCCATTCCCGCATCTGCAAACAGAATTGTGGAGCCGCATCATAATAGAAAAAGTAGGTTATTCGGCGATTGATTTCCTTTAATTTCCTCTCTTCAATTCCCTCAACTTTTATCATGAAATGCAATATGGAATACCTAGACGTTCAGCAGACGTAGAATCAAATTATTTGGATTCTTTTTTAGATTATGTTACGCTAATCAATTACTAAAATTCTTTTTAAACTTCACTAAGTAGTATCAAGTATTATGTAGTAATAATATACAGGGTAGGAATTTTGGTGGGAAGCAATGCTACCTTGAAAGAATTTAAAAAAACTTCGATCACTAGGTGAATGAAAAGTTAATTAAAAATTTAAAAACAGCCTGCGTCAAGATATCCTTACAAAAGTATGTACTTTTTTATGGTCTTATAGGTTATACATGTGTATACCATCCCAACGAGCTTAAAAACGATACCTTTCATGTAATTGGTATGAAGTAGGGTAACCTGTTCATTGCAGATGATGAGTCAGGGTTACAATGTAATTATATTGTAATTTAAATCACAACATACCCGATTTTGAATCCATTGAAGTAAAAGTTGCTCATATCAAACATTTTATATAAGCATCAAAGAGACGATTACATGCCCTTATCGAATGAATAAAAACGACTCTATTTGTACGAAACTCACCCGTTACTTCTAAATGTAAGTGAATATATCGTGTGCTTTGTTCGTAGGTTTAATTCAAACACTGCGGCGAACGTAGTTCGGAAAAAAACCACATTTATTTGTTAATTGCAAGGATATTGTTGTGTCTGTGTTGAACAACATTTAACTTGAACATTAATTGTACGGAATTAAAAATACAATATGTAATGTATTACTCGGTGATACCAACACATTTTAACAGCAATTATTGTTGTGTTTCAGTCTGAACAATAAGTGTATCAGTGCAACTAAAGGCACAAGGGTCGGATGTTTAATATTTCTTACAGTGCCGATGTGTACGACGAGTACACTCGCCATTAAGTGGCCCATTTGAAAGTCTGCCTACCTATTTTAAATAAAAACACATGTTTTTTCTTTAACTTTATTTATATAACTCATATAAAATAATGAATGTATGTTTTTTATTTATCTTATACGATCCTATATCACTCAACTATCAATTCAACTCAATCTCAGTTCAAATTTTGTACAGTTGTTGTTCAAACTTGCGTGAAGGTTCCTGGCACCATCATTAACGTACAATATGTGATGCGCGAGTCGCACTGGATAATTGTTTACAAAATAAATTATAGAGACGTCGTATGTCGGTTATTAATTAAAGTAGCTTTTTCATGTAACTATTAGCGATAGGACATATTCTATTATGTTTTCATGAATGATCTCATTAAAAAATTTGTAGTCGAGACGTTGCTTTCCAATATTCATATTGCCGAGATTACTAACAACCACTACTGAGGTATCAAGTTAATTTATATAATTTATTAATTCATCTCGTGCCCGGTGGCGAAGGTAATCATCGTGGGAAACCCTCTAACGGATGGAATTCTGCTACATTTCAGCCACATTCATGCCACGGAGTCCTAAACCCACCTTTGGGTCTTTTTTACTTTCAAATCTACACAGCCATATTGTTCGTGCCTTTGGTGTAGCTTTCTATTATTATTTTTTTAAATTTATTGTATGGTTTGCATCGGGATAGATACAACCTTTTATGAAATTAAATGAAGTGAAATGACATGACGTTATGACGTCACTGAGGTGAAAGATTAACTGTATGTATGTTTTATAATTTGTGGAGTGAATCTGATAGACATTCGGCTAAACATGTTTTAATTAAGTTGTAACAAGTAACATGAGCTTTAAGCTTGTCACATCATACTATAAGTATTTATATATATAGTAGTTTTTTCAATTTGCATTAGTTATATAGATTCTACGCTGTCATCCGTACCAAATATTAGGTCCTTACATATGAAATTAGCGTTTTGTCGTACTGACCACTTTGATCTGAAATATCTAAATATGAATCCATTACAAAGCACTTCAGCGATAGCTGCAGGCTTCGGTGTAAGTGATAAAACTGTATTAATCTACTTGAAGCAAATCGGGAAAGTAAAAAAACTTGAACGATGGGTACCTCATGAATTGAGTGAATCGAATTTGCAAACACGCGTCGACTGCTGTGTTACTTTGCTCAACCGACACAATAATGAAGGGATTTTAAATCGAATCATTGTTTGTGATGAAAAGTGGATACTGTACGATAATCGGAAGCGCTCGTCGCAATGGCTGAACCCTGGACACCCAGCCGAATCCTGCCCTAAACGAAAATTGACTCAGAAAAAGTTACTTGTGAGTGTTTGGTGGACTAGCGCCGGTGTTGTTCACTACAGCTTTCTAAACTCTGTCCAAACGATTACGGCAGATATCTATTGTCAGCAACTGCAAACCATGAAGGAAGTACTTGCTGCTAAACAACCGAGATTGGTCGGTCGCTCTAGGCCACTGCTGCTTCACGACAACGCAAGACCACACACTGCACAACAAACAACCACTAAGTTAGATGAGCTACAATTGGAATGTCTGCGACAGCCACCGTTACCCCGGACCTTGCTCCAACAGATTACCACTTTTTCCGGAATTTGGACAACTTCTTTCTTCAATTCAACTCCGATGCGGCAGTCCAAATCGCCTTCAAAGAGTTTATTGATTCTCGCCTCCATGTTTTTTTTAGTAAAGGGACCAATGAACAACGTAGAGATGGCAAAAGAGCATAGATAACAACGGTGCATACTTTGATTAATTAAAAATATTTTACAAAAATTGACTTTATATTCCTCCCGTACAAAACGCCAATTGCATTTGTTAGGACCTAATACTATACTCATACAATTCATTTGTAGCTGTAATTACTACTGTATCTGATCGGGGATACAATTAGGTAGATAACTAATAATTTTCTGTCAAATTTACCTTATTAAGTCATATGAAACGCAGCTCTCGTTTGCCTTTAATCATACTAATGTTATAAAAGTACAGGTTTCTTTATTTGGATCACGTAAAAACATCTGGATGGAATTAGATGAAATTTGGTATAGACTGACTTAAAATATAGGCTACCCAACATCTACCCTCCGCACCTCACACAGGGGCGAGCCGCGAGCGGAAGCTAATTGCTTATAATTTTCATGAGTTTTATAATAACGTACCTTTATGAAAATATCTATTTTATTATTATTACTAAAGTGCAAATTATTGTTGTCTATACAATATATTTATAATTATTGTATACAGTCTACGTGGTCCCCACCCAAACTGTGGATTCCTAAGCCTACTCCGTACTTTCTGTCTCTCACAGCCTTGTAGAAACGTTACAGCTAGCCATTTGAACTTTTTACAGAATTCCTCCCGAGGGGAAGCCCCAAGGGTGGAATGAAAACCTTTTTATTAACTTGCCATTCGTTACTACTAATTTAGGAATTCCGATTTTCGACGCGAATTTTTCATCTTTACGTTTTTAGATTTCCAGAATTCGATCCAGAATTTTGAATAGCATGTCACCAAGTATGTTGGTGTATGTGTACGGTACGTACAGTACGTGTCCTTTGTTCCATTAGTCACGCTATTCTTAATAATTACATTTAGCTCTCAATTTAAATTAATTTGAAGTGCACTTAAATGATACATCATAAAATTTAGAAGTAAAAGAGTTTGTTAAATATTTTTATGTATAGGATATTTTAATATATGTCATAATATGCCCTACGTATTGACGATAAAGATGTTTTCCTGCACCCGCAAGCACGAGATGAATTGTAAACACCAATTATAAACGTGAGAATTTAGACCGACACGGTAAATATAGGCGGGATCTAATCAGCGCGCCATATCGGCTTTTAACCGGATTATACCGTTGTTTCTAGAAAATAATATATTTCGAAATATAATAAAAATGCATTCGTGTCGGTCAAATAAACCTTTGGTCGGATTTATCCGTACTGTCCGACAATCAACTTTAAATACTATAACATCGACTTCGTTTTTATATTTTTAAATTGCAAAACGTTTAGCGGTGTTAGGACTGGTACAGGCCCGTCTAGTTAGGGACCACTATATTGACAGTTGTTCTACTGCCACACAGAATTACTTAATATTTTGGCGTTTCGCTTTTAATGGTAACCCAATTTTACACACATCACATCACATCTCAGAACCCATGGTTGGCAGTGCCTTGGTGAAAGGAATGGTTTATATTTCTTATAATTACTATGGTCGAAAGTGACCTCTTACCAATACGAAGATTTACCATTACATACCATTTCTTTTTCTTTTAACAGAAATCCTTATATTTTCATTAGGTAATTATATATTTTCCAAAGGCAACTTTTCACTTAATTCAAGAATAAAACTTTTCAAATCACATTTTTAGAAAACTAATATAATTTATAAAAGCAAATTCAGTAACGCTAAATTTTATCGTAAAATATACCAGTACATTTTATTTATGATTTTTACTTTATTCGAAAACAGGTTTAATCAACTATTCACCGAAATTAATTGACCATTTAATAAAATAGTTTTAGACGAGCATGATAGCGAACAGGTAACCGATCTCATGTCTACAGATGACGCTGCGAACCTTTTGTGTGGTAGTTATATACTTCTGCGTGTGAGCTGTATTTGTTACTTCGTGTTCATAAGCTTTTGACCTCAGCTATTATAGTAAATAATGCTTTCAATCATACGCATTCCGGTGACCATATAATAATGCCTGGCAAGCTAATTTGAAACGTGCTTGTGACGTTTTGATGTATTTAAAGACACCATAAAAATCCCATCTCAGAGTGTTATTTGCGCTGAACAAGCTTGTTTCACGGTACTATTATGCGGGTTGTTGGATATATGTATGTATGCCTTAATTTCTTCCAACATCCTACAGTTTTTAATGTGTTACCTTACCAAACGATCTTCATTAAATTTAACATTCACGTCGTTAGGGGCATAAAATAGGGCTTAGGGTACCTAACGCTTCCTCATCACAGGCGAGTGAAGCCGCCGACGGAAACTAGTGCATTATAAATACATTTTAAGAAGAAGTAAATCAGTAGTTCGTTATGTGGAATACATAGCGAACTATTGAATACATGCTCCATCTATTGGACATATCTTCGTCACATATCGGTTAACTTAACTCGGATTGCACTTTAACGAACGGTTTGAATGACTTATCGCGTACCTAGCCGATCATCTAACACATTAATATACATCGTATTAAAAAAAAAGCTTAGCGTGTAATAGCTTATGTATGTAATTCTTAATAAGATTTTAATAAGAGTCTGCTAAAAACACATATAAAGTTAACAATCCCTAATTACAACTTGGATTGGAAAGTTTTAATTTCATGTAATAGAAGTCTGTTACTTTTATCAGCGATTGACTGGTTGATTACTAAATTTTTGTATAAAACAGTTGAAAACAGTTTGGCGGAGTAATTTAAGACAAAATTCATAATTCAAAAATACGTATAATACCAGAGAAGTCAAATAAGTTAAATAATTAACTGTTATCGTTTGATTGAATGAAAAATAACTAGTTCGTGTTTAGTAGCTTACCAACAGCTGCTCTGATTACACGATTATTACAGTCATCTAAACGTCGGTTTTGAATAGGGGATTTACGCCCTAATTACTTAAATAGATTTAATTAACGCATCTTACATATTTTAAAACAATAATTCAAAAAATGTATCTTAAAATTGATGTATTAATAAGTTGTTGACGTATATCCACTTTAAAATATGTTAATAAAATTCAGTTTATGCAAAACATTTTTAAAAAAAAATCATAAGTTTTTAAGAATTTTTCCATAATACAAAAATATGTTAATATCCGGTTTGCATGCAGAACTTCAACGATAGAAACTTTAAAATAAAATATTTTGAAAGAAATTTTGTTTCCTTTGAGCATTAGTGAATTTCTTGACGTATTTAAATAAAAAGTCACTCATATAATTTCATAAAAATACTGTGAATATGCGAATGATTAAGGTAACACAGACGTAACAAAATACACGATAAAATGCTTGTTATGGCATACTTATTGTACTTTATTGACTGTCATGTATACAACCAAAGATAATAAAAAATATATTTTTTACAGACATGTTACGAAATGGAGCGGTACCTCCGAGAGGAGCCACGGGGGAAGCGCAGGGAGCCGGCTCAAGAAGAGGAATGGGCGAGGTCAGCTACATGTTCACCTCCAACACCACAATCTCCACTGTCGCCAAGAATCCTCACTGTCACAGCAGTGAAGAGCGAACCGCCTAGCGATTCTGATGAACCAAGAGGTACAATATTAGCCAATAACAGTAACGGTCTGTGAATGTCCCACTGCTGGGCTAAGGCCTCACGTCCTCTTTTGAGGAGAAAGTTTAGAGCTTATTCCACCACGCTGCTCCAATGCGGGTTGGTGGAATGGAACGTGGCAGAATTTCAGTGAAATTAGACACATGCAGGTTTCCTCACGATGTTTTCTTCACTGTCAAGCACGAGGTTTGAACCCACGATCATGGGTTAAGATTACAGTATTAGTGTTTGATGAAATAGAATAATATAAAGGTTTAAGGATAGTGACATTTCGTATCTGACTGATCTATTTTACTAGACCAAAAATGTTAAATATCTACAGTTCGAAATTAGAATAGCATTTATTTTTTATATATCAAATTTGGAGAGTAACAAATATATAGCAAGTGATAACCACCATCTACACGCCATATACACGACAAGACTACAGTATCGGAATAGTAAGAAATACTAACCATTCCTTACATCAATTATGCCAATTACACTAGCATTGAAAACTTAGATGTTATGTTTCTTTTGCCCGTAATTACACTGCCTCACTCACCCTTCAAACGAACAATACTAAGAATTGATGTTTGTTTATAAAGATATAAAGAATAGTAAAATATTCCTATCAATACTACATTAGGGTTTCATTTTAATTTTTAGGGTTCCGTACCTCAAAAGGAAAAACGGAACTTTTATAGGATCACTTTGTTGTCTGTCGGTCCGTCCGTCCGTCCGTCCGTTTGTCTGTCTGTCAAGACCCTTTATCTCGGGAACGCATGGAGGTATCGAGTTGAAATTACGATATACTCAGGTATAGTCTCTTGAAGCTGTGAAAAAATCATACTTCTAAGTTAACGTAAAAAAAAAGATACGGCTATTTATGCCGCAAAAACGTATATTTCGGCACTCTCAAGGGAATCTTAATTTATAGGGTATTTTCCGTTGACTTAGAACTATGAAATTTGGCAAGTAATACCGTCTTATGCTACAAGTAGTGGAAAAAATGTGAAAACTAAACATTTGTAATTAAATTAAAAAAAAAAAACAGTGTTTAAAAATAAGGGTATTTATGCAAGGAATGGCGTCCCAAATTTTGAATTCATCCGTGTCATGTGGGGTATCGTATGAAAGGGCTCCATTGGCACAAGCTTAAACAGATTTATAATTATTTTTATGATGTATAGTTTTTGATTTATGACGAAGAATGAAAAAAAAAACCTTCTCCCATTTTTATAAGTATAGGTAGGTACCTAATAATTTTGGTGTATGTAGTACCTAACAGTTTGTACTATTATGCATACCAGCTTATTTAATTTAAAATTTTGTCATTAAACATAACCCTAATTATGCATACAAATTTGTACAGAACCCTTGGTTTGGCGAGTCGGACTCGCACTTTTCCGGTTTTTGTATTATGAACACGATTATCAAACTTCGCCTACAACGAAAAAAATGCAAACGTTTGGTTTCAAACACGAGTTGGCGAGCAAAGCTTATGTAATTACCTTAAATTATAAACATGTATACAATGTATATTATGGGGGTTTTTGAAGAACTGCCAAAAATATGGACACAAATTGCTAACTGTGCCAGTTGAATACAAATAGCAACATTAAAGTTAACAATGGACACATACATACGAATACATAAAAGTTACTACATCTACGGCAATCCGATACAGAGACACAAACATAAAGTAAAATATTGACACGTCAAACAGCAAATAGCACAAGGAATAAAAGGATATGGGATAGATTTTCACTTTTAGACTGTCAAGTGTAAATCTTGTAATTAAGAAAAAAATTGATGAACGTATTAGCATTTAAGTTGTTAATTAATAAAAATTAATACATAGTGTAGGTAGTTTGGGACTAGAGGGTTAGGGACAAAATGAAGACTATTACATTTGTTCAGATTTGTTACAAACAAAGAGTTTTGATCAAAAAGTACATAAATACATTTAAGACAAATATTATTTTTTTGTCTAAGAATAACAAAGCCGTTTAAAATCGATGTCTTTATTTGCAGCAAAAGCGATTAAAACTGCGGTAGATAGTGAAAAACCGCATGGAGCACAAATGATTTCAAAATAAATATTTTCATTATTTTAAAATCGGCTCTCAGTTTTCCTAACCACCATTCCATTCCATTCCACCGATTACGCGACTCGATCCGTATTAAAAACGAGTAATAAATTATTTTACAAATGTCAGTGCAATAGCTCGTGTGTTTTACAAAGCTACACTTGAACGACTTAAAGGATTTTAATATAATTCTGTACATTTAGAAGCCGAATGTCATGAAATATCTGATTCTTTAAGGATTAATGTGTTCTAATCCACGCCAACGAACATCGCGGCAAATGATGACGTAACTTAATGTTTTTTTTTTAAATAATACACAAATATGTAGTTTCTATGTTTTTGTTTAACATCACGGAACATATAATAATATGGTTACCTAACCCTGTCTAAAGAAGTAACCGATATAATATATGCAAATATCGATATACATAATTTATTAAGTCTTTTTCATCATCTGACTTATATATTAGCAAAATTTCGGCCTTACTAAAATACGGTAGCATTATTGAATTCGCTGACGTTACGTTAAAAGCAAATTAAGAACTTTGATATTGAATCGACATGATAGCATTGGTCGAGAAAAATCTATAGTTTCCATTTCGGATTCATGATATAATGGTGTTTCGAATGTCGGTGAAGTTCTGAGCGGTACTATGTAGTGCATAATATAGCAGGGCTATTAGCAAATTGTATAAAATATGTAAATCTAAGATTTGCTCAACTCTACTCATTCAATTCAGACATTCAGATATTAGAAAAATTGTTGCATTTTTTTGTAACTAAAGAAAATAAGTCGATTTTCTAGACAAATTAAATGTTTTTATATTTGTCTCTGCCACAGTTAAATACGAATTTAATACAAGTGTATTTGTTTGTTGGTCTTAACAACTCAGCTGTTTATCATGAATTTTGCATTTACGTTTTCAACTCCTTCACGGCCTACAGAGGCCCCAGCCCTCGTAAGCAGGCGAAGTCGCGGGCGAGTTTTAGACAAGGACATAATATGATACTTACCACCTGCCCTTCTCACATGCCAGTTAAACCGCGGACGGAAAATAGTAATTATTTAAAAATAATGTAAAGTGAAAACTGCAGCGAGTCAATAGTCTGATATAATTGATTAAACACTCGCATTCATCAATATATAGTCAGTCTGAGTGACTTGAGTGACGTTTAATAAATTAAACGCCAGATATAAAATTTATCTGTTCCATATAAATTATTTATTTATTATTGTGTACGTACGTGTAGAGCCATAAATTATACCTACTAATATTACACACGAAAATTTGATATGTAAGTGAGTTTATCAAATCTTTAACTTATTAGAAGTTAGTATAATCCTTTCCACGACCGATTTAATATTTCCTTTAAAACACATCAACTCTCGTATATACATCGATATTTCATTAATTCGAGTTTAACATAGGAAATAATTAACGTCTCAAGAATCTTTATTTGAAATAATTCTGAGAAATAATGAATTTCTTAATTTCGATATGTGTCTATTACAAATCTAAAAGCAAATTGAAGTATTTGTATGTTTATTATTTTAACGATTAATTATTGTTTATGGTTTGAAAATGTAACTGTAAAAATTACAACCAAAGAAAATTCTTCATCGAAATTGCATTTTTAATCAAAAAATTAAAAATCAATTCAAATTCTAAAATCTTTATTCAATGTAGAAGTGTTACACTTGCTTATTGATTGTCATAAATCTACCACCGGGTCGGATTTATAATCTGTTTCATTTTTTCAAATAAAATAAATATTAATATATATTATGAAAAGTTCTGGAAGAATACGATTTCTTATTATGTGTGCACTGAAAATCCATTCGCGTTTCACGTTATTATGTTTTACGTTCTTGTTTTCAATATTTTTAATGTTGTCTTAAAGTGTGCCTTAAAACCTAGAAGTCAACTGTACCTTTCTAATAATCATAGAATATAAGTTAAATCTTAAATAATAGAGGATACTTAATACAAAGTAATTATGTTTCAATAGCAATGCCAAGCTTATAATAAAAATTTATTTCCAGAAGAGCCGCCAAGTTCGGCGCCTGTTCGACGTCACGTGCCACGTCATCACCCGCACCCACACGCCACCGACCCCAGGCGTCGCGTGCACAGATGCGAATTCCCGGCATGTGATAAGGTTTACACCAAGAGTTCGCATCTCAAAGCGCACAAACGAACACACACAGGTATGTAAAACTTCCATACCACTAAGACAACTGATATGAGTATTTAAAAAAAAAGGCTTTATGCAACCTTTAACATTTTAGATTTATTCATTTAAGTGGATATAGCTTATATTTATGTTGTGCTTACATTCTTTCATATATGAAATCAGCTAAACTATATTCAACAGGTTGATAAGTACTTAGCTTGGCGATTAAAATGTTTTCTTAGCGATATCAATAATTTTTATTTTCGACAATCTTAGAAGCTTTATGTAGTTCGTCGATGTTCTTAAGCCTCTATGACATCCTTGTTATTTTCGTCGATATATGAATAGACTTACATGATTGTCAATCTGAGTAGACCTGGTATTTTTAATGCAAGCTTTGTTAATATCCTATCTCATCCTAAGTCTGATGCCAGATTTTTAGTTTATTTAGACCCGAGTGAGTTCTTAATTCCACAGACATTTTGTCACTTGCGTATAGCAATGGACACATGCAGTTGTAAATCATGGAGCTTAAAATCCTAAATCAATTGGCCGTATCCCGCTTAAAACCATATAAACATTTATCATTTTGAAAGATTCTGTCAACGCCATAGTGATATTGCTTTTATATTATCTGCTTTTTTATTATCATGTAGAAAATCAATTAAAATAATTGTATTTTTAATAAAAATCGAGCTATCGTAAGTCGGTTGGCCTGATTACTTATCAATCCTACCTTTTACTATAAACAATTTTATTAGTATAAGCAGTCAAATTATTAAAATAAAAATCTCTAATTTCAGGGGAGAAGCCGTACAAATGCTCCTGGGAGGGATGTGAATGGCGGTTTGCGCGATCCGATGAGCTGACTAGACATTACCGTAAACACACAGGAGCAAAACCATTCCGCTGCCGCCACTGCGAGCGCTGCTTTTCACGTTCCGATCATTTAGCGCTTCATGCGAAAAGGCATGCGTAGCCCGAGGACCAAACACCCACTCCTAGGAAGAGAGGCAATCGGAACAAACGTTCCGAAAAACTGCCTAAAGATGGGAATGTACACTAGAACGATTGTGTACATACAGGTGCGCATCTCTTATTTAAATATGTGTGATTCCGTTTGTAGATTTTGTACGTTGCGATCTTACGGAATTGAACTTTAAGATTGCGCGTAGCGTTTGTTTCCGCTTAGTGTCGTTATGTTCGTTACGAGGCGCGCGCCTGGGGAGTGGGTGTTCGCAAAGCGTTGCAAGCCAAAGAAAAATGTCGCTACGTATGTAGCCGAGTCAACACTCATTGCACCTAATGCTTTAACGTTATTTTTATTTCATTATTTTAATCGACGATAAATTTTTTAAATCTCTTTAATGTTTCGGCCTCTATCGTTGCGGTTCTTTGTTGCAATATGAGAACGATTTATATTTGCCGTTGTTTATTATGTAAAAGATTTTTTCTAAGCTTTGTGTACAGAGAGGTTTTTTTATGTCGGCCGGTCGCAAAGCGGCCGCTTGTCGATAGTTGTGCCATCGTTCGCGGAGCAAGCGGGCGCGGCGTCCGTGCGCACGCGGCGCTCCCGCGCGTCTTTCCGTCAACCTGCATTTGATAACATGTGACATAATTATTATTTATTGATTCGCGGGATGTTGGGCAGATATTCCCACCGACGCCTAGCACAACCTTTTGTTAGTTGTAAACTTAGTAGGATGTGCGTCGCGCGTTACCTGATGTTACGTCAATTTCTCGAAACAGTTGTTGTTGACAATGTTACGCAACTAACCGAATGCACCAATTGTTGGAGGAAACGATTAACAGTTAACATAATATTACTGTTGCCTTAAACAATCCCAATTGTGGTGATTTTTTATGTCAAAGGCGATTGTTTCTAGTAATTGACTTATTTTAATTTTATATGATGTTTATTTTTAAGATGTTCATACATTGCGATTTATTTACTTTAAGCTTCTCCTTTACTCTCTCATTCCGTTCGTTTAAGCTGTTTAATGCTGCGTCTTGGCGTCGTTGGTGCCACGAAAACGTTCTATGCGTTTGTTATCTGCGTAAATGTTTTGTATAATCTCCAACGCAACGCCCTTGCACACGTAGTATTAGTTATTAAATAATTTAAATGATTATTGTCAGAGGTGTCGCTAAGTGTCATTTAGTAGGTGTCGTTGATGTTTAAAATAAACAAGTTGATTCTAAAACACAGTCGCTATTTTTAGTGATATAAGCTTACTGTCTACGGCGCGGTATACCCGTTGTAGTTCTTGATACATTGAATGTTGTGTGTTGACTCAAAATTTTTAGTCGAGAAGTCACTTACGTTATGGACACTTATATTCCCACTTCTGATTAGTTTGATTTGGTTAAAAATTTTATGATTTACGCGAACGTTCAATTATATGAGGTTTTTCGAAATTTATAATATTAAGCGATTATTGCATGAGCTTACATAATTTTGACGTTAAGATTTCGGATCTCTTAAGTTATTACATATCATTTAAAAGCTATGAAAATAAACTTAAATGAATAATTATTAAAATTAATGCTTTTGTCGTTAGTAAATTGTTTGTAATTCATAAGAATTTCATTGTGATTTAGAAAAAAAAAAAAGTTTTGGTTAGTAACTCAAGGCAAGTATTATAAATATATACATTCGTTAGACAGTTGTGTTATCTCGGCAGTTTGTTTTAAATAATAATTGACAGATACGATACACGTCATTACAATTATAGATAATTAAGAAAAGCTTATAACCACATATTTCTCGTTAAAATAAATATGTAACGTCGATAGAATCTTGAAATCTGATAAATATATTACTAATTGAAATTAGATTAACAATGTGAAGTTTTAGTACAGATTGGTCAACTAAGGCATTCGATATTATTATAATACACAGGCGTATATTCGGTACACCTAACGCTATCTATCGGCGAGTAGCGAAATTATTTTGTACAGTTAGTAAGGGAGCGCTTAATATGAAATGCAGAATAAATCTCAATAACGTAAACTTATAAAATTGTAATATCACAACAATAATTTTTTAGCAATAACAAAACAAAGGTTACATAAAAATAAAAGCAATTTAATTGCAAAATATTATGATTAAACGAATTATTTTTCACGTGCATACATTAATAATCAGTTAGATTTATAAAAATTGCAATTTTATTTTCCATAATGTAAAAGCTAATAAAGTTTTGCGCGTTCAAACATGGTGTGGGAATGAATACTTAAGTTCAAAACAGTTTTTCTACATTTCATTTTGTATACAAAATATAAAAAAACAAATCACGTATTCGTTTTTAACACATAAATAATGTTTAAATTTATAGAATTATTAAAATTGTTATGTTAGTTATGATAAATATTTAATTTATTAAATAAAGTCAAATAAATCATCATCATTACTTTATAGAATAAGTACTTAGACATTCGAAATATTTTTGTCAGAATTAATTGTGAGCATTTTCTCTAGTTCTTAATTACCGACTTTTGGAGATAAAGTTTTTTTTTAATATTTCACCGCATTATAATAACGTAAATTAAATATAATTGGGCTGTGGTAATTTATCTAGAACATCATGATAGTATTATATAAAAAAAAAAACAATATTTTTCTTTTCCACCGGACATCCTTTTTGGGATGGAATTAAGTAATTTGTAAAACTGTAAGTACAACGACTGCAGAAATCTACTGCCATAATTATAATATCCGATAAGTGACCAGTTGTGCACAGATTAAATTGTATTTTTTGTAACATTCGCCGTCTTATTTGTAACTGGTTCTACGAGGATAACATCCCGGGGGCCAATCATGTAGTCTTCCCGAATTGAGATGTGTGATTTTTTATATCAGCGCGGTCTCAGGGATTGTGTATATTATAGAACATTTTCGATTTAATGTTTTACACATTGTAACGGAAAACTGCTCTAAATCCACCTAGCTGCCAAAAGCACAATTTAGAAGATTTTATATTATAAAATTTTGACTTCATAATATTACGATAAATTAGCCTCTTTAAAATAAATAAATTTAATTGGGAGCTATTGTCTACTTAAAAAACAATAAGATATAGCAATATAAGATTTGCATGAAGCAAATGATATATAAAAGGTTGTAGAACATAATCACATAAAAAAATTCATTTCGTTATTATTTTTATGTTTTGGGTGAATTTTTACTGAGTTTCATAACAATATATTTACTTAGGGTGTTCAAGAACTATCACAATATGTGCAACTAATCTCGTATTTCGTCATGAGCGCGATGATGGCAACATTATATTATATTTTTTTTTTTTGCAAAATTCGAAACTTCACTACACATCGTCTGCGTAAAATATTTCTAAACTTGACATTCTCTTATGAACCTCTCATTTAAAAATCAAATTAAGCTTATTATACATAGATGTATGTATAAGTAAAATTAAATCAATTTCAGAAATGGTAAAATCACATTGTAGGCTATTGGAAATCGAATTTAAAACTAAATTACATTGTAGTATCTCCTTAGCACTTTAAGTTAATATCAATTTCATTTTATGCTAGCGCCTTTTTTAAATAAATCATAGTCTTTTTGGATATATTTAATATTATATATTAAATTATAAATCAATGTGTGGACGTTTTAAATAAAAATATAAAATAATAATAATTATAAGAAATATATTAAAAAATGTGATTCATAAGTTTATTCAATCCTAGTGACATACCTAATATAATGTAATGTGTCATAGTAATGTGTATCTGAATGTTCGTGGTAATGTTATACCTGGTAATAATAGTGCTATACGGCAAGTTCTAGATGTGATTAGATATAATATATTTATTAATTAATATTATGCACTATGGCTGGATATTGCATATGTTTAATGTGTAGAAAAATATATATTATGTAATGAAATGTGGACTATGTGGTTTAAATACCAACAACTAAAGTAAATATACAACTAATTATAGCGAATTTTTAAATGAAAAGTTGCGGCTGTGTATTTCTGAATCAACATGTAATATTAGGTCTTTCATAATAATCAAAGTATCAACCTACTGATAAATAGAAGCACGTTTTTTTTTAATAATATTTTTAAACTGAACGGACGCAGGTAGAGCTGTGATCTGCCTTTTGGAGAAATATTTCTTACTCTAGTTGATTTCGATACTATTTTTTTTTGGTTACCTACTTATATTATAAAGTAATTTATTTAATGTCCTTCACAGATATATATGTATTTTTCTATAAGCATACTGTTTATTGATGTCTTATAACTATTTCAACTAAATGTAATTTCCATGTTAGGACTAAAACAGCAATATATAATTGATTTGAAACAGCCAATCGCGATAATGAGACCTAAAACTGATTAAAGCTTAACTGTTTTTTGGCTGTTGCTCATCAAATTTGTATTGTATATTGTATTTCATATTAATAAATATAAGGTTAGGAATATCATCGAAGAACATAAGTTGACAACAGTAATGGTATACACCTAACAGGTTTGTACTGATTATATTTTACTCCAAAGACAAATATTAATACGTCATTATTGAGGTATTGTTAGATATAATCAAATTTTCATTGTTGTGAGTATTACATAATGTAAACTGTTAGGACGATAAAATAAGATGGGTGTGAATTCAAATGTTCATGTTCCGTAAAGATGTTTGTAAATTTAAATATTTCTCAATATCAATACTTATCAATAATAATATTTCTATAACAATTAATCCATTCTTAAATGTTGTCAGACAACAGTTGTTAATATGTGTTAGTTTTAGGTACCCAAAAAAAATTCTTTACAATTGTCTCACCTAGCCTTTGCATTCATAGAACGTTCGTTGCGTATTATAAATTGATAAATTTATATAATCTGGTGTTTAGATAATAAACTTAATAGTTTTATAAATATATCGTCAGTGTGTTATTCTATTTTTACGCATAAATATTTCTATGATGTTATTTGTCAAATTTTGTAATTAATTTTGCATATCTGGGTGAATTTCACCGTTACATTCCAGTGCTTCTTAAATCGGTAGGTTTATGCTAATGTGTTTAGACGGAAATAATCAAATATTAAAATAGCTACAGGTTTTAGACAACGTATTAAATAGACAGAACTGTCAATAATTAAATGATTCACGAGAACAAGATCTTAAAATTATTGTTAGATATTTTCTAGTGTTTAGCATTTTTAAGATTAGGAACTGATTGAACTGATGCATTTTGAATGTTTTCAGCTTTCCAATACTCTGTTCAGTATTAATAGAAAATCAATTACAATCATTAATTTTATATACATTTTAAAACTAATTGGAGTTTCTTGTTACATGCATTTAGATTTCGAAATTTTATTATTAAATTTTTTATTATATATATATATATATGTGTGTGTAAATTTGATGGTTTTGTCCGTTTAAAACTGTCTTCGTGACCAGATGGAGCTAAATATTAAAAATTCAGTACGAATAATTTCTAGTTAACGTCAACTGCTTGTGCAGTGTTAAGATATTTAAAATTGGCCGTGAAAATCATCACAATTAACATAGTATGTACTATTTATTTATATTTTAAAGGTCGCTGTAATGTGCAATACGTTTCAAATCTGCGTTGCAAAAATCATGTGAAATTTTCTTTTAAGGGAATGTTCCATTAATATTACCAGTTTGCGGTGAGAAATCGACGAAGCTTTAAAGTAATAAAATACCTCAATGATAATGTTGATTTCAAACGAATCGGTAATATAAATCGAACAGAACGGCTTTCATTATTCATTAGCCGTGCTCTTGTACATACCTAAATACATTTAATATAGTTATGACTTATCATATACCTATTTACAATTATGAAATAATAATACATATAATGTGGGTATTATTATATACGTTTCTTTTTCTGATATGAATAAAATGTATGTGTACTGTGACCCCGTCGCGGGGACGCGAGTTATGTAGTATATTGCATTTTATAATAATAAATTTTCTTATATGTGGTCGTGGTTGTTTCGTTTACTTAAATACAATACATTTCATACGACAAAGCACATTTAGTTGTATTTTAGTGATTAAAACACTGATTGCAAATTAAATATAAATAAATAATAATTATTTCACATCACAACATCTATGAGGATCAAGACAATCTCCTTTACCTAAACCTTTATACATGTGTTAGCGGTCTCTCCACCAGAGTAATCAACATGGCCCAGTGTATAAAAAGGCACGGTAAACTGCATACTGCAGAATCACTTCACTTCGTCTCCGTGATCCGTCGCTCGACTTGATCGTACGTCTTCCTTATAACTTTAAAAGTAAACTTCAACGCTAACACATAATAAATGCACTCATAATCACTACACAATATAGTTTTTTGTTATAACGCATAATAAAACTCAACAAAGGGAAATTATTCACTTTATCGTGATGCCAGCTAAACACACACTACGCCGACAGCCAGCATATACAGCATTTTTAATACCAAGTAATACCAACTATAAATAAAGCATTAAATCAAAACTTGCAGTTTTATTATCTGTTTCAATGATATACGGTTTGATAACTACGTAAGTTGAGGTTACATTGACAGTTGACAATAAAAAACGAAATTGAAATTGAATACTGTTAAAATTTTAAAATGTTGATATTCAAGGCATATTTTTTTCGTTTTATCGATGTTAAATTATAATTATTGACATGTATCCCAGCCTGTGTCACAAAAGTTTTTGTTTACATGTCACGTTACAGAGGTGCAAACTTAATTCTCTCTATGGTTTATGATTAAGCTTCCTATACACGAACCGGCATCGGACCGCAAGTTAGTTTGCACAAATAAAAATCGCATATGAGCCGAACTGGTGCCGCACCGCCTGTGTGTGCGCGCGGTCAGTAACTATCAAGGTGCCAGTGGAAAATTCAGGGCACGTGCATTTCGTAAATAAATATTGTCATGGAAATGATTCATTATGAATTACTGATTAAGAACACGCGTAATTGCGGTAAAACTTCAGATTTGAACCGCGTGTCCCTTTTACATCCCTCGCGCGCGATTTCATTTCTATGATTTTTTTATCAATACACAATAAGAGTAGTAATGTATTTACTTATTTTCCGTGTTTTGTCTCAACTACCCATATCATTACGAGCTTAAATCATAAAAATGTAAAGACTTGATATCATAAAATTTTTTGCTTTTTTTAAAATTCAACATTAGTAATTATGCTTGACCCCCCCTCTTAAGTTTGTCCAAGAGAGGGAGGTATTGGGGGTAACACCACTGACATATATGAAGATATAAACAATTCTGAGTTCAACAATGCTATAATGCGATCGGTGCTATGTAATACATATAATAAAATCGCGGCATTGACGCGGCGCCGCCGCCGGTGCGGTTGCGTCATTAAGTACAAGACCTGGGTTACGTTACATTATATAATTGGAGTTTCTAAATTTGACATTTCTCAAATAAGGATCCAGGTTTTCGGGATTGCTTAGCGAAATATAATTTTGATGGAAAGAAATTGACCTTGGACATTTATTATTATTTAATGTACGTTATATTAAGTATGAAAGTGTCTCGTTCAACTATTTACAAATCTCGGATTAATAATATTTACATATTTATATTTTTAAGGGAACCTTATTTTCTATTACAATATAAAGTTGTTATTAAAAATAGATGAATATACTCAAAGTATATTATGTTTTTTTTTTTACATATTTATGCTTTATAATAAACAATATATATTTATATTAGTTAACAAATAAAAAATAAATTACACAAGCGTTTATAGATATAACATATTCTTGGCAACACAGAATACTAGGGTGTGTTTAGTAACCGGAACAACTGAAGCTTTACACCTAGCAAGTACATTGTAAATTACATCAGGTGAGTTAATACGCGACAGCCAGTTTTACGTCATCTATGTAAATTCAGTGGAGTTACGTTTTCGATGCCTTTCGTTTTTTGGTTCGCCTGTATTTTCACTAGATGCCGTTTTCTCTATAGAATAGAATGATACGTCTCGAGGGTACCTACAGAGGGCACTAGCCGTCGCAAATATTCATGATATAGTTTTATTCAAAATGAGAAAAAGTAATTATTTTAATTTAGAAAGTAGTGTAATGTTATATCACTTGTTAGTATCGTAATTATATTATTATCCTAACTATTGACGTGACAAAAAACCGTGTAATGTGGTGTCGTGGGACACCAGATAGGAACAAAGTTCCTTATCATAAAAATATTAATTTTCACTATTCGAAGTATAAAGAAAATAATTATTCGGGTATACATTTTTTATTGTGATTTTTTTATCGATAAAAATAAAAAAGCTACTTTACAAAATAGTCTCAACAACTTTATTTTGTTTACAATGATTTATAAAAAAAATTATATAATAATAATATACAAAGAAACAGCTATTTACATGAATAATAATAATTAAGACTAATCATGTTCTATCATAGAAATTATAGCTTAAAATATATTAAATAACAGTCATCCCGTAGACTATACATTAGACACTGTATAGCCATCATACATTATTTTTTTATTTTTACGTTTTTTGCCGGCTAGGTACCCCGCAACGCCCCATAAGGAACTTCGTTCCAATACGGTCCAAACTCCCTGTTTTTACAAATACTAAGTCGGGACTGGCAGATAGTAACAAATATAAATATTGTACGAAATACAACTCATCACAAGATCTCCTAAACTATCCGCCTGATTGACTTGAAAATTTTCACAGTTACTCCTTCCCCGACGTAGACGCTCACTAAGAACGGATTTTACGCAAATCTTATCCAAAACACATTTTTCTGATTATCAACCCGTGCGAAGCCAACGATTACCTAGCCATTTTATAAATGTACAAAAGATGATATGATTAAAATGACTTGATTATTTTTTTCTCTAGTCTAAAATGATAATGATATTTGTGCGCTGAATCGAAAACGGTAAAACTCTGTACTCGAGTAATAGTTACGGAAGAGCATTAATAGTAATAAGTAAATCATAAATGCGTTGCAAAGTTAGAGCTTTATTAGGAGCCTTTTTAATGTTGGTATTTTTTTTTTTATAATTTAACATTTGTATTTTATTTTATATCTGTAACGGTAGCATGTATATAGATAAAAACTCTTATTGCTACAAAAAATGTAAAGTATTATATTATGGTTTGCATATAACGAACGTATTTATATATATTAACCGCACTCCTTGTCTCATAGAATTATAATGTTATTACGTAATAATATATTTTGTAGTGAATGGACTTGTAAATATTGAACTCCCAAAGGATTACTTGAATATCCTAAAAAACTATTTTATTTCAAGTGTGAGACCAACGACATACTCAAAAAAGTAACAGCCTGTGAATGTCCCACTGCTGGGCTAAGGCCTCTTCTCCTCTTTTGAGAAGAAGGTTTTTGGAGCTTATTCCACCACGCTGCTCCAATGCGGATTGGTGGAATACACATGTGACAGAATTTCAGTGAAATTTGACACATGCACGTTTCCTCACGATGTTTTTCCTTCACCGTCAAGCACGAGATGAGTTATAATCACAAATTAAGCACATGAAATTCAGTGGTGCTTGCCCGGGTTTGAACCCACGATCATCGGTTAAGATTCACGCGTTCTTACCACTGGGCCATCTCGGCTTACATACTCAAAAGATTAATCAAAATATTATCGAAATCTGTTTCTATTACTAATTATACCTATAATAAAGCCATTCAATTTTTCGATAATTATACTGTTTTTTAAAATGTTTGTGATAGATATTTTTGTCCATGAAAATCCAATAACCTTTTTTGGAATAAAGCGACGTAATGACGATGAAACTGTACAGATGTTATATGAAAAAGCCATGAAAAAAAATTTCGACAAACCATTTGTCGTTTTATAATAAAACTTATATCTTTTTAGGTATGTAATAAAAATCAAACTGAAATATTGGTAATAAAATATCTATATTTAAAATCACCACCATTCCCCATTGCAATGATTTGTACATAATTCGTAACCAAATACATTGAGTATATTATTATTTTCGACTGCCTCGTTGGTCTAGTGGCTAGATATAAGGCCGCAGACCCGGTGGTCCTGGGTTCAATCCCCAGGTCGGGCCAATAAAAAGTGATTGGGTTTCTCTGTCAGAAAATTCTCAGTAGCAGCCCGGAGTCTGGAAATTGGAAGTGTGTACGCTCCCGTGCCTCGGAAAGCACGTAAAGCTGTTGGTCCTGCGCCTGAACTCTTTCCGGTCGTGTCGGATTGCCGTCCCATCGGATTATGAGAGCTAAGGAAGAGAGAGTGCACCTGTGTTTGCGCACACACTTGTGCACTATAATATCTCCTGCGCAGTTGGCTAACTTCTCTTGAGATTGGCCGCCGTGACCGAAATCGGTCTGGAGGACATTATTATTATTTTATAAATGTATCTAAGAACTTCGATGTGAATGTATTCTTTTATTGTGATAATGATAAAGATCTACAATACCATAATAACTAAGCAGCCGTTTCATTGCATTAAAACATTAGAATGGGAAACAATACAACACACGGATGGGTCGTGTTACGTACACGTTAAATGTTTTGAAAATTTAATGAGAATTAGGTCCGAAAGAGCCCGTGTCGTCGCTCGAGTTAGGAAAGTGCCTAAATCAGGACAAATGCGACGGGAGAGCTAGTTAATGTGGATTTACAAGCGCTATTTGCGTTTCCAAGCCGTAGCTACGTGAATTTGACGCACGAAATTTGTCCATCACATTTCCCTATGGCATATTACTGTTACGAACAGACACTAACTAGCATCACTATATATACGTAATACGATACGATCTATAATAATATTATAAAGCGGAAGTTTGTTTGCTTGAAAGAGCTAATCTAAGGATCGACAAATCTGATTTGAATAGTTTTTGTAAGATAATATATTTATTGAAAAATATTGTATACTCGTACATCGTACACGTATACAATAAAATATATACTACACGTATAATCCACGGGGGCACAGCAATACCGTTTAACGCACGTGAAACCGCGCGGAGCGGTTAGTTGATCATAAAAATGTGATTGTACAATCATGATACTTCATGATCATCTTAAAAGAAATAGTTGCTTAATATTGTTGTATGTCAATTGCTAGCGCTTCAAAAATGATTAAAAATATTGCGCTTTATTAAGAGTCAAGAATCAACTGCTGTTCGTTGGTATATGTTATAAATTGTTTGTCTATTACAAACTTTTTCAAATTCGGATTAAACTAAACGTAAGACTTTTTTTTATATAATGCGTTATTCCACTAAATTTAGATCTCAACTTTAATATTTTCGTTTATTGTTTACTTGATGCGTAGTTATGCGACATTATAAGGACTTTTCTTTTTTTAATATGCTCCCTATAAAAGTCAAAATGATTCAAACCTCTGCTTTTTTACGCGATCACCAATTATTTATTGTTAGTTGAATTTTGGTTATATTTTGACCGCAATCGTCTCATGGAATAAATTATTTTTTATCGTTTGTATCTGAACAAGAAAAGAATAATTTGGATTTCCGCCTTGAAGAGGAATGGAGGGTTGATATATGTATGGAAAAGTTGTCTAATATTGAAAATTAGCGACAATACTTTGAAACATTTGATTAAATATCGTTCTTGGCGGTTTTAAAATTTAATTTTTAAGGTATTAAAATAGGCTTAAAGTTAAAAGCTCTTAATTTACTGAAAAAGTATAAAATAATATTCAAAATTTCAATAAATTAATAATGTATGTCAACATTGTGTTTCAGTTGTCCTCAGTGTTCTACGTTTAGGTGTATGAAAAACAGGGTTCAAAGAGATGTACTTACGGTTTGCGTTATGCTATACTTAACGTTATATTATATAATACATAACGTGGACGCAATCTCATGAGGGTCAGCTAGTCTATACTTAATATAACATCATATTACAAGAGGCAAGTTTTGTATATTTGTAATACATAAATTCTGAAACTACTGAACCGATTTTAATAATTCTTTCACAATGAGAAAGATAATTTATAGAGGAGAAACATAGTGTACTATTTTTTTTTTATAATAATAAGAAACTAAATATAATAATATAAAAATAAGAAACACTCGGTGGTAGAGCTTTGTGCAAGCTTGTCTGGGTAGGTACCACCCACTCAATTATTCTACCGCAAAACAGCAGTACTTTGTATTGTTGTGTTCCGGTTTGAAGGGTGAGTGAGCCAGTGTAATCACAGGTACAAGGGACATAACATCTTAGTTCCCTAGGTTGGTGGCGATGTAAGCGATGGTTAACATTTCTTACAATGCCATTGTCTATGGGCGTTGGTGATCACTTACCATCAGGTGGCTCATACGCTCGTCCGCCTACCTATACAATAAAAAAAATTGAATTCTACGCGGGCTAAGCCACGGATCGCTATTTATTTATAAAAAAGAAAGAATTTATTTATTCATCTCGTGCTTGACGGTGAAGGAAAACATCGTCAGGAAACCTGCATGTGTCAAATTTCACTGAAATACTGTCACATGTGTATTCCACCAATCCGCATTGGAGCAGCGTGGTGGAATAAGCTCCAAAACCTTCTTTTCAAAAGAGGAGAAGAGGCTTTAGCCCAGCAATGGGACATTCACAGGCTGTTATTTTTACTTTTACAAGCAAAGCAAAAATATGTTTCAAATATTCGTGCTCTACGTCTCCTATAAAAGTCTTTACAGCTCAAAATTAGTTAGTTAAAAGTCTGCCAATTTTGTTTTCCTTTGAAGGGAATCATAACGAATTCAATAGATGCAATTACAACTTTAAGCAAATATTTAGTAGATATTTTTTACACTTTTCAACTACTTCCTGAGATAGATATTTTCTATGAAAATCAAAATGTTTTTTCTATAGATAATATTCATATAGTTGCATATGTTTGTAATGTCTAATATTTATAAAGCATTTTTAATAAAAATCTTCAATATTGTTCTGTCACTATGTAAACTTAAAAATTTTATTAAAATAAGTAAAGTATTATGCTCTCATAATCGGATGCGACAACAATTTCGAGCGAGAGTTCAGGGAATTTCTAGACGGAAAAACTCAAAAACTTTTTAATGGGTCGACCAGGGCTGCCTATTTGAATTGGCTAAGATCATCAAACGTTATGCAACTTGATTTTTAATAAATATACCACAAAATAACAATAAGCAGGATTATATTGCTCTGCAAAACCGTTCATGATTTATATATGAATGACTTAAAAAACATAAATAATAAGAAAGTTATCTAAACTACCATAAAGTCGGAGATTGTGTGGCAGAGAGCCAAACAGTGCTGTATGTTAACCAAGAATATAAATTCAATTTCTTATGCTACCGGATATCTTCATAATCCACTCCACCCATATTTTCAGCTATGTAGACTAGGCTCTTCATAAAGCGACTAAGTTATATTTGGTTACAAACATAATATGTTAAATAAGTATACTTACATTATTTACTTGGTAGGGCTTTGTGCAAGCCCGTCTGGGTAGGTGCCACTCACTCATCACATATTCTTCCGTCAAACAGCAACACTTTATATTATTGTGTTCCAATTTGAAGGATAAGAGTAACCTACATGCGCAAGAGACATAATATCTTAGTTCACAAAGTTAGTGGCGCATTGGCGATGTAAGGGATGGTTTCCTACAGCGACATTGGCGGTGGTGTCCACACTTTAATTAGCACATTTGCCAGTCTGCCTAACTATTTGCTATAAAAATGCGTAATTCTATTACAATTATTATAAGCTCTTGATGATAATGGTAAAAAATTCACCCAAAGAGGTAGGTAGAGTTACCGTGTAGTAAATAGTCAAATGAAAATAAATTAATTGATATTAATAATAAATACACTACAGATTCATCATTTTAATTAGAATGTAACAATGATTATATTTATACTATTTAAGGGAATGTTTAAATAATTATAAAAAATATTTTGTTAAGAAAAGTCCTGGAACCCGACGGTAACGCCTACCTATCGAGCCCAATCTAAGCCATACATGGAACCACTCAAACACAATATCATCAAAATCGGTCTAGCCGCTTTGAAGAAGTACATATGTACATACGTACAGCACAATACATAAGAGTTATACATATAAAGATAAAGATACCAAATAGGAAAAGAAACTACAGAAAGAGTAAGTAATCATTTGAAAGACCCGGTATAAATATATATGGAGTACAATAAGAGAGTAGAACCGGATAGTTAGGGAGACATCAAGACGTACAGTTCTGGGCACGTTTAATGATAACGTAATAAATCTGGGATGCTTACCTCATTTACTAAAGAGCCGCGTACGCCGTACAATCCCTCCATTCGTCTCTATTTCAGATATATTGAAAAACAGCTTCGATGAAGCACAATTTTTTTTAGAAATTATATATTTTGTCTTGTTATTATAATACTTTATTTTCGTTTAAATAAAACAGAGATCTGGTGGTTGGAAAACGTTAATCTTAAACGAAGTTTGCGGGTGCAAATCAAGATAAAATAAGGATCAGAATTAGAATTTTCTTGTCCTTGTTTATAATACTACGAACTCGGTTGTGAAAAAAAACAAAGTGAAGTAACCTCGTGCAGGTTTTAACGTTTGACATTTTCATCAACCCACCTGCATTTAAGTAGGGTGGTGGAATAAGCCTTAAAACTTTTTCCACAAAGATAAGAGGCCTGAGCCAAACAGTCGAGAATTTAAAACATTTTACTCTTATCGTTTAGAAATGACAAACAAATCAAAATAATTTGTATTTCAAATTTCGATTTTACTATAAAATAAAGTTCCAATCTGTGGTTTCAAACACGTTTTTAATGGAAATTACATACGCTCGAAGTCCATGAATCGTCTATCGCAAGGCGACGTATTTACATTACTCTTCCATTAAGTCTTGCTTTAACACATCCTAGTTTAAAGCGTACGGAATATTAATCACGGTATCGTAGACCGCACATTTACTTGAAGCCGACTTAAGATAATTAATCTCGTCCCAGGTCGAGCTATCTGTCAGCTTCCTGCTTACAGAACCGATGTTTTTTTACCTATATACTATTAAATATTATACATCGATAAAGTTTTATTTTTTATGTGGCGTATAACTGCACTGCATATCAAAGAACCTTTTCAAGTTATGTCATTTGGCATGTGGCGAAATATGTCTGGTCTGATACACATTATTGCTCTCACAATAAACTTGTTTAATTTACTGAAAGGCTATAAATCTTATAGTATTTTAGTTTGGACGAAATGCAATGTTGATATAACAGTTATTATAGTTAGTGTCATACTGTTATTGTTATGAGAGAAAAATATACTGAACTTAAAATTTTTACTCATGAATTGTTTTTTCCTTTTATTTTCTCCAAATAAATTTAAATCCATTAAAGTTTATTCTTTTTTATATTAAGCGAAATGATCACCTGCTGCAAAAGATACCAGTCGATTATGATACTATTGCATGAAGCATAAATCATTATTTACCGTTAATGTACCGTCTATCATGGGACCTAAGTTATGTATCTTGTGTCTGTAACAACAGTGGTACATTTACCGTTCTCACCGCAGCAATACAAAGTTTTTGGTACGAGAATAATGGATGAGTCAGCACCGCTAACGCTAAAGCTATACAGCCGAGATGATCCAAAAGTTAGGACACGTGATTCTTAGTTGTATATTTCGATTGAGTTTTCATTTTTTTATTTATTTCGTGTACGACACTAAAGAAAAGCATAGAGAGAAAACCAATCCATATATATATATTTTTTTATTATTGCATTGGAAGGTGGACGAGCATATGGGACATCTGATGGTAAGTGGTCACCAACGCCCATAGACATTGGCATTGTAAGAGATGTTACCATCGCCTACATCGCCAATGCGCCACCAACCTTGGGAACTAAGATGTTATGTTCCTTGTCTCTTGTAGACCTAAGTTCAGTGGGTTCGCATACTAGTGAAAGATTTGTTAGGGCTTCAAAATTATAATTTTAATAGAACTACGATTGTCGCTTGATCATCTATCTTTGCACTTGCCAAAGGATATGTGACGTATCCTATGCATTTCTTACCTCTAAAGTATACCTATATATAATAATCATGCCTAGGTCATAAAATAAGTTATGATATTGACAAGAAATACAATAAATCTCTTATTACTTAAAATTATATATAACAATTTAACTTTAAAAATAATATTTTCAAAGACAACTAGCAAGTCTTAGAGACCCAATATCAAAATTACGTCGTAAAAAGTTACGACGATCCGGACACTTCTGCTGCTCCAGATATTTTAGGCAATTTGAACATTTGCATACTTTTACACGGCGAACGTTTGAAGATATTCATTTTAAGAACTTATAATTTTTAATGTCTGGAAAAAATAATGAAATTCTGAAATATCACATATAATTTAAACGGAAAGAAAGTATTTTTTATGACGGTAATTTTGAAATTTATTTTAAAAATTGCTCTTATGATTATTTTCGTTACTGTGGAGGTATCATGTTTCGGTACTTTCGACTTAATAAAAATCGGCTATCCATTATCTAACCGCTTCGTTATTTATTACAATTTCCATTTTTAAAATACTCTTTAACTGATAAGTACCATCTCCACATGATCGATTTTCGTGCTAAAAAAAACGTCTAGTCGTTAGTGTTGTTGAGTAACAATCATAAATAGTTGGTCGCTATGTACGACGTAGAAGATTATAAACACAAAATATATCATACATTTTATTAAACCTGTGGAATAGTCTACGTTGTCCGTTAAGTACAATGCTATCTAATATACAGTAAATGCGAAAATAAATTAGTTGATTTGTTTGTTTGCTACGCGTGCACGTCCTAAACACTTACCAGATTATCATGAAATTTTGCATATGTAAGTTGTCAAGGTACAGAAAAAGACAGGGTACATACCGTCTGTCTGTACCCTGTCTTTTAATTTTTTAAATGTTAAATTATTAAATTAAATGTCAGCATTTTAATTTCTGAAATTTTAGTATCGTGTTCAGCTGTGAGTATAGAACCTTCGTACCTTAGCTCCCGGATCATCCTCCTACCCACTCCCATACGCTCCAGGCGCTCTTGCATCAATTCGATGCTTGATGTGCCTAGGAGTAATACAAAATTTCGACTGCAATCGTTTACAGTACGAGCTCCGATACTGTGGAATAACCTGCCGAAATCCATCCAAAACAGTGATAATATTGAATTATTTAAAAGCCGCTTGAAACATTATTTTCTCTCACAAGCTAACCCTTCATCTTAACCTTACTTCTCCCCATGTCTTTACTGTTTTATTTTGTATACTAAATTAACATCGATTTGTAAATATGTATGTATATGTATTTATATAGTATATATAAATAATATACGTAGTATATGTATTTTGTGTATTATATTTTTATGTATGTTTATGTATTATATTTTATTTATGTAAGTATTTATATTTTCATATTTTCTATATATTTTAATCATTATACTACAGTGCACTATTTTGCCCGCTACATCACCCTGTCACTCACCTCCATAGGTTGACTGGAAGAAATCTCTTTTAGAGATAAGTCCACCTTTGCCTGTAATATATATTACTGTACCATCATTGTAACATATTTTAGTGCAATAAAGAATATAATAATAGAATTTGTTCATATTGAATACCATCACAGCCTAAAAGCATTTGCCGCGATAAGCCAGCGTTTGTCAGATCGCCTGTCTAAATTAATCGAAATAACTGCTTTGTCTCTATTAATCACTTGTGTGTTCTATCTGTCCGTCCTCTCATTTATCAGTGTCGAGGGCATTGCGAGTAGCTTGTAGTTTTGGAATTATACAATTGTGGTACACACGGAAACAAGTGATAATTTGCAAATAATATTGTTTTGTGTTTGTATCAAATATTGGCGATTCGATTTAATTTTTTGTATAAAATTAATATCTACTTGTATTGTTTACTAGTTTTTGTAGTTTACAATCAGTAGGTTAAGGTCAAGTCATTACTGTAACCATATTAGTGCCTGTTTATGTTTTATTTTTATTTTTATAGAATAGATAAGCGAACGAGCATTAAATTCCGTGCTATTTTATCGATTAATTCCCAAATCGATAAAATATGACTAAACATTTTTTTTTTTGTCTATTATAGGGAGATGATCACGTCTGCCGGATTTCGCAACTAATTTATAGTTTTGCAATGTATTTTATATATTTGTAAATATATTTTTTTTTGAAAGTCAACCATACCATACTCCCTTACTTACTTTACACTTACACTGTGTAAAGTAAGAATTATAACTCCTAGTAGGTAGAATACTAGTCTTTACTAATATTGTAAATGTGAATGTCTCTTTGTTTTATTGTTTATTTTTTACGCTTATTACATTTTTGTTTTAAGGTATTTTTAATAAATTCATTTTATACGACACTTTATAGTAGCTTATACACCAATGCACATTTTGCCTTAGTATTTAACGTGTCTTATCATTTGAGCTAAGTGCCCAAGCTCTTCGTTAGAAGTGAACTGCGGACGAGCTTAGTGTAGAAGTTTTGATACAGAAATGTGGGTCGCCATTTAGCTAATGTCTATTTATATTTCTAGGAATAGTGATTTTTATTACGTAATAGCTGTGCCCGCGGTTTCTCCCGCGTATAACTCGAAGAAATCTAAAAGCAGACTTATAATACGTCAGTATAATTATAAAACATTTTTAGTTTTATTTTCGTGGGATATTAGTATTTATTGGTTTTCGCTGCATCCGGGTCTAAAGAGGGCAACATACTATTGACCATGAGAAAAACTGTATTCCCTTAAATCAATTCCGACATACTTGAAAGTCTTTCCCTGTGCTTTTGTTATTATTTCTGCAAACGATACCTTTAGAGGAAAGTGTGTCCTTATAAAACTGAAAGGTAAATATGTGTATGTAAAGAATAAATACTTATTATCAATAAATAAGCCTTTATTCAGACACATTTTTGCTATATTTTACTAAAATTATCAGTCTGGTGAGTTAACATCGATAACTTAGTCTGTTAGCCACATTTGGCAAAGGCCTCCTCCATCCCTGTCTATTCTATTTTATTTAGTGCGGTCCTGGTCAATGTATTCCCTGGTGCTTCTTATTTCATCTTCCCACCTACGAAACTGTCTTCTCCGTTTTCTTTTTGTGTTGTTGGGATACCAGAAAACCAAAGATTTGTTCCATTTTTCAGTACCTCTTATTATGTGACCTGTCCATTTCCACTTGAGTTTCTGAATTCTAGTTATTACGTCGGCGTTGTCTATTTTCATGTGCTTTCTAATGGTTCTGTTTCGTACTTTGCCGCTTTTCCTGGCATTCAGCATGCTCCTCTCCATCGCTGTTTGGCATGTTTTTATTTTTGAATTTTGCGCTTTGGTGTGTGTCAAAGTTTGACAGCCATAAGTGAGTACTAGAAGCACACAGGTATTATATAGCTTCTTCTTAACAAACATCTTAGTTTCTTGATTTTTATAACTTATTTTAGTCTCCTAGTATAAACTTTCAATCATCATCATTTTACAGACTATCTGTTACAATACATTAGTGAAAACGCACTCAAATCAGTGAAGCCGTTTCTAAGATTAGCGCACACAAACACACAGACTAACATACAAAGAGAGCCTATATTTTAAGTTAAATCTCTAGCATTACATAAGTCAAAACCGCATTAAATTCCGTGCAGTAGTTTTGGCGTGAAGCGGCCACAAACATAGACAAACAAAGTAAATAATTCTAAAAACTGTTATTTTGGCTGGTTGGCTGGTTTCTTTCTGTTCTTTGGCTTCGTTTTTTTCCAATATCTTTAATGTACAAACACGCCTGCCTATTATAATTTTATTATACTATACTATTTATATATACAAAATATTACGGAAGCCGATTAGTTGAAATTATTTGTCATAATTATATTATTAAATTATAAACTTTATATTTTTATTCCTATAAGTTGTAAATTAACATTTAAAAGGAATTCCATAGAATTAGTTAGTTTTGCCTTTATTATCGCAAAAAAATGAGAAGCATTTAATATTTTTTATAAAACATTTTGTTCATGCAATTTATATGGCATTTATAGTTAATAGTTATTAACACTGACGTTAATTTCAAAACTAAACTAATTTAAACTCCTAAATATTCTCAATTCCAACCATCTACACTTTAAGAGTTTAGTAGAGGAATAATGATAATTAAATTGAAAAACTGTATTTTTGTATATTAATTTTTTTTATCTTTTAACAAATAACTCTTTTTTATTGTACGCGGTTGAGCATATGGGCCACCTGATGGTAAGTGCCCAACGCTCATAGACAATGGCATTGTAAGAAGTGTTAACCATCGCTTACATAGCCAATGTGCCACCGACCTTGGGAACTAAGATGTTATCCCTTGTGCCTGTAATTACACTGGCTCACTCACCCTTCAAACCGGAAGACAACAATATAAAGTACAGCTGTTTTGCGGTAGAATATTTGATAAGTGGGTGGTACCTACCCAGACGAGCTTGCACAGAGCTCTACAACCGAGTAAAACTCGTTAGAGTTTTTTAAACAATTTAATTTTGATCATCATCCAGGCCAGAATTAACATATATTATACTAGCTGTGCCACGCGGCTTCACCCGCGTATAATTAATATTAATATAATAAGCACACACATATGGCTACTGGTAAAAAAATACGAAATTAACGATTTGAAATTATGATCAAGATTGGTCAAGCCGATCTTGAGTTATAAGAAGACATACAGACAGACAGACAGACAAAAATGAAAAAAATAGTATAATGTGAATCACTGCATCATAAAAAGATTATTTATCACTACATTTATATAGTAGTATAGATAAGGCACAAGTGACAGCTTGAAAACAGACTCATAAAAGGTGAATATTTGATAAAACATTTTGTGATATTAGCATTGGCGAGTTTGAAAATGGTTATTGTATAGACAATAATAATTTTCACATGAAAACACAACTTGTTAATATTCTACTGCTACGAAGTTCTCTCACTTGTCAGTGAGATAAATGCGATATTTAATTCACCACGCTGTTACAAAGCAGATTGGAGGGAATGAATTGAATTATAAACACAGAATCGTTCTGGTTTGAAATTATGACTTTTAGTTAAGATCAATTCATTCTATCAAATGAGTCAAGTTGGCTAACTAGTTCCTCGATGGAAGGTTTGAGGTTTAAAGTATTCTCTCGTGGTAAAACTAAGCCGTCAATTCTTCCTGTCATGTTGTAATATAATTGAGTGAAGAATTTAATAAATTAGTAATAATTATTATTTCTATACTTTTCATTTTAGAAGTTACAATAAAATCCATATGAGAAATAATTATAAAGGATTTGTTTGATGCTAATGTTAATATTTCGAAAACACAAGGTGATATAACAACTGTTCAATTTCTTTGATATTTGTACCATAAAAAAATTTACTTACATAATTTATTTGCTTACCGGACACTTATTTCTGTTTTCAGTTGAAATCTATTAGTTTTCCTAAGTCTCGTCGTGATCCAAGCGAAGCTCTGTTGAGGAGCGAAGATATATCATACGTTGAGCGAACTGGCAACACTGTCGTATATAAATTGAAAACGCAATAATAATAAAAAACCTATAACTTATGATCTAAGAGTGATTAACGATAATCGTGGTATCGCTAATAAGATTGATATAAAAATATTATATTAATATTACGAAAAAACCGTCTATAAATCGAAATATTAAATCCAGATGTTTAAGTCATTCTTACCTTATTTGCATTGAAATAGCTGATTTTGACGTCATCGAATTCTCACGCCGTCATTGATGAATGTCTACTTAGTAGTGTGACCTCCTAATTCAACATTATCATCAATAATATACGGGTATAGATGTTAATGTTTTGTCTTTTCATGTCCGGCTTCTGAGGAACTTTTGACGGCGGTTTATCTATCCGCTAGCGCTATCGATTTAATAACTTTTGAAAGCGCGTTTCCGAACGACGCAAAGCAGTATAATACTAATAAACTTAGGTTAATTCAATTGACTTAAATGTGTCGATAACAGTAGAGTATTTTCGAAATAACAAACTCGAGACTCGCTTGAGAACTTATTGTAAATTTTAACATTAATTGTTTTAGTTCATTGGTTGGAAAAACTATTTAATAGTAAAAGTAGTATAAATGTCGGGTTGAAACAACTGTATATCAAAATCTGTTTCCTGATCAGACCACTCTAGTGTCATATTTATTTATTTATTTATTAATAATGAAATATTACTATTTATTTTTATACTTGGCACCATGAAACTGGCTATCAGTTTCAAGCTCTCTGAATTTGCTGATTCAAAAACGGAGATTGTTATCTGAAAATTATGTTTTGCACGCCTTTATTCATGTCCGGTTTTTATAAGGTCCTCCAGACCGATTTCGGCCACGGCGGCCAATCTCAAGAGAGATTAGCCAACTGCGCAGGAGTTATTATAGTGCACAAGTGTGTGCGCAAACACAGGTGCACTCCCATTTCCTTAGCTCTCATAATCCGATGGGACGGCAATCCGACACGACCGGAAAGAGTTCAGGCGCAGGACCAACGGCTTAACGTGCTTTCCGAGGCACGGGAGTGTACACACTTCCACCTTCCAGACTCCGGGTTGCTACTGAGAATTTTCTGACAGAAAAACCCAATAACTATTTACTGGCCCGACCTGGGAATTGAACCCAGGACCACCGGGTCTGCAGCCTAATATCTAGCCACTAGACCAACGAGCCGGTTTTTATATATATTTATTTGAATGTAATAAATGAATATACTAAAAAACGACATTTTTTTTAAAACGACATTTCTAGTAAACATAATAGAAATTAGTTTCAACTACTATATTTGATATAATTTCCCTAAAGTTTGTCCTGTTTTGTTTTTTCAATAAAATAATGTATCGTTAATAAAAATGATACGATATTTTATTTGAAAATGCCATTTTCAGTACTTAAATGAAATAGGAGTTGCGCTAAAATATTGAATTCAATTCCACATTCGGTTATATTCGTTTGGCACAAAACGAATATTATCTTCGTATAAGTAATACGATCGTTAGCGCCCAACTCTATTCGCATCTAGTTTGTTATTAAAACATTCCATTTGAATGATTTGTATGATATTTTTTTTTTTATATATAGATTCTTTAAAACATACGTAACACTAAATCTAAGCTTTGCGTTACTTTTTATCCATATTGCGAGTACGTTTTTGAAGTTTATATGGAGAAGTGCAGAAAGTTTAAATTTATATTAACAAAAACATTACTTTTTGTGTAATCAAAACCACACAAAGGTTTCTAAGCTTTTGTGTGGTTTTAATTAGTGATAGTAATTATTTGTAAACCTGAATCCAACAAACTCAAGGCTCCTGTGTAAATTTATTACATAATAACGTTATATCGACATACTAAATTATAGATTAATGTTTATGTTTCATATTTGCGAAGCTTCAGTTTGCCTTAGCTAATATTACCGTTCCTAAGTGTAAAGTGTATATCAAAGTATATCAAATAATCATGACTAAGCTCGTCTCGATACTGTGGTTTAGATTAGAAAACAATAGAATATACTGATTTTGCAGTTTAGTATTTAAGCTAACCCTTTTTTTAAGTAACTTATCCACCGTAATATACAGTTGTTGTGCAATGTTATGTCCGAACTCGTAGAACAAAAGTTGTTGCTTATGGTGTTAACTATCTAGTCCTGCGAGGTTGTTGGGTCGTTACAAATAACCATGTATATATCGTAGAATATTAAAGCTATCGCATACATTCATACAAAATGCATGAAATCCCCCAGAGATGAAGCCACAGCATAAATATGTGATGAGTTGTATAGATACCATGCTATACCAAGATAACCTAATGAGATATGAGGCAGTAAAAGATGCGAGCTCATTCGGGAATTGGGATCATTTCCAAGGAGCCGTGCCAAATCTCCCGCCAAATTATTCATACGATGGCGTCTATACCATCTAACATCGAGTGTCTGAACTCGGACTTGCGTAGGTCTATAACTGTACAACTGTGTATACTACGCTCTATAAGAAGATTTAATTATTACTTTATAAGCTAGTTTCTATGAAGGTATGTGCATTGCTACATAATACCCTGGCAATGTGTGTGCAAAGTTCAGACGTAAAAGCGGAACAAGCAAACTCGTCACTTTTATAGTATTAGTCAGGATACATAAACAATAAAACACTAAATTATTACAAGTATAAATTAAAAAGTACCTTTGAAATATTTAAGATGACTATTTGAAAACCGTATATCCTCTAATTCTAATGGATAACCCATTAGAGGTGGTATGAGTTAATGGTAATCGCCGACTAATCCTAAGTATGAGCCATTTCATTGTCTCGATGTGTCTTGCTTTTTTATTATGATTAAACACCAGTTACAACTACATTAAAACAATCATCTTGTTCACTATTTTTGTTATGTTAGTTGCGAAAATATTTTTTAAATAAAAAAAAATAAAAAAATGTTTTCGCAACTAATGAACCTGCTTTGTATTAAAATGCTGTTAGTTAAACAATTATTTTTCGACGTCCGTAAAAAGTGATTGTACATTTTTTTATAGTACAGGTACGCGTACGAGCATATGGGCCACCTGATGGTAAGTCACCACCAACGCCCATAGACATTGGCTTTGAAAGAAATGTTAACTATCGCTTACATCGCCAATGCGCCACTTACCTTGGGAACTAAGATGTTAAGTCCCTTGTGCTTGTAATTACACTGGCTCACTCACCCTTCAAACCAGAACACAACATAGCATATTTTTTGTCCAGAATTTTGTACAGAAAACGTAATATAGGGTTTTCCATTAAGGGCGCTTGATCGTGCAGAACTTCCATCGTAGCGTGTGCTGTGTGGCACGTAGCGCCGTCCTGTTGAAACCACATGTTGTCCAGATCCATATTCTCGATTTCAGGCCAAAAGAAGTTGGTTATCATCGACCGGTATCGCTCACCATTGACGGTGACGGCCACACCATTATCGTTTTCGAAAAAATACGGACCAATCACGCCTCCGGCCCAAAATCCGCACCAAACAGTCACTTTCTGCGGGTGCATTGCCACTTGGTGAACCTCGTGTGGATTGGTCTCGTCCCAAATACGGCAATTTTGCTTGTTGACATAGCCATTCATCCAAAAATGCGCCTCGTCTCTGAAGATGATTTTTTTGCCAAAATCGGCGTCAACTTCCAACTGCTCTAATGCCCAGTCAGCGAACACACGGCGCTGTCTATGGTCATTAACCTTGAGCTCTTGGGTCAGCTGGATCTTGTACGGGTGCAGGCTCAAGTCACAACGCAAAATTCGCCAAGTTGTCGTCTGCGAAAGGCCGAGTTCCTGTGCGCGACGCGGAATTGACTGCCGCGGGTTTTCAGGACACTGTCGCGCACAGCGGCGATATTCTCGGCAGATCTCGCGTTACGTTGACGCACGGGAACCGGCTGATTGTTAACTGACCCGGTTGACTCGAATTTGTCCACCAATCGACGGATAGTCGACTCGGCAGGACGATCATCGCGACCGTAAAACGGGCGAAGTGCGCGGAACGTTGCTCGAACTGAAGACCCATTTTCATAAAACAATTTTATGATTTGCACGTGCTGCTCGACACTGTAACCTGCCATGGTGGTTTGGGAGGACGGAATGAATATAACACACTGCATTTGACAGCTGTCACTCAAACAACATGGCCGCAATCAGCTGTCAAAGTTCAAGCGTCCCTATTGGAAAACCCTATATTATACAATGTCTACTTGAGCATAAATTTCATTGATCAATTAATAAAACATACCTTTGAAAAAGAAGTTCTGCGGATGCGATGAAAGTAAAATTGCAGTCGGATGTTTGTACATCGTATGGGAAGCTTCACAATGAAACATTTTCGATGCAAAAACGTTTGACTTCAGTAGAACTATTCTGTTTAAAAATAAAAGCCTAGAAACTCACCATATACCATACGCCGTACACCGTACCTTACCATGGGTCGGTTTTTAACAATTTTACAAGTGAGATCAAAGTGTGTTCTTACAGAATGGCACTGCTGGTATGTTAAATTTAATTTCGCTCGTTATAGATAATCTAAGACGATTATGATCGTAATTTTGGTAATAATTTTATTATTATGTCATGTTTTTTAAACTTTTTGGTTTAAACATAAATATTGTTCTGTATTGTAGATCTAAATCATTGAAGTGTTATAGAATAATGCTCAATAAAAGCATGTATGGGGTAAGAGGTTAGGTGTTAATTCCACCACGGTAAGAGGTTAATTCCACCACGCTGCTCCAGTGCGGATTGGTGGGTATGTAGCAGATTTTTATCAAAACGTGCAGATTTCGTCATAATAACCACATGAAAAATCAGTAGCGGTACTCCGTGCAGGGTGGTTTGGGTAAGATTTCGCCCACCACCATAATAAATTTCAACAAATATAATATAATAAAAAAATGTATACCAATAAGAATCTGTAATAATAAATAGTATTTAATTTTCGCAGAAAAAGTTACTGTTCACTTATTTGATCCTTGTTCCTTTTCTCGTTTTTCCAGGTAACGCTGATGCATTTCCTTGGAATCGTTCAAGCTAATAATAAAGAGTTATGAAGATTTTTTTTTTATAAATTCTTTTTTTTATTTTGTATAAGTACACGTGTACAAATGTTAAAAATAACGATTTTTTTAAAAACAATTGTTATTCTTAAAATCAATAGCTATCTTTTGAATTTGCACGTTTTGTAATGAAGCGCGATCGAAAGACTGAAAGTAATTATTGACAATTTGGAAAAAAAAAACACGCTTTAACAAAATTAAAATAATGGTAATGATTTTTTTGGTCTAACTTTTAGAACTTTTAGAATTCGTCTTTTAATTGGATTTTCTTGATTATTGTATTAGCTTGCCGACGATATTTGCTTATGATTCTACAGGTTGGATGGTATGGATTTATCTTACTATCGGTGTGTTACTTACCAAAGATTTAATTTACGCATTAATTCGCATTACAACCAGTAGGGGGGGGGATATTATGTCAAAATAACATTACAAGATTACACGCATCAAAGTAGAACATAACTCACCTTAAGTCGGTGTGCATCAGGATGCTACGAAGTATTGTGAAACTGTTCGTATTACGAATAAAATATTTGTCTACCAAGCTTAATTCGGAAACCGTCATTGGCTTTCTACTTACTGAATAACGGATAGTAGGGTAAATTAATAAAGATACCAGATATTATTGCTGTAATAAAATATTGTAAACGACTTCTAAACAAATCTACTACCTATGCATAAACAAAACTATTGGTTTTTGAATATATTAAGCGGCCGTATTCATTCATATAATTATGAAGAAGTCAAACTTATCAACATGTGTAACATCTAATGGCACTTCGTTAATACCGACTCTTATGCCGTGACGGTAAACGGCACGTCACTCTCTTAGACTGTAACGGACTCAAATCCTTAATATTTACGTGGTTACTCATGAATAGCAGTTGGAGAGTAGAAGCTAGAGGCTGTCGTGATAATTCTGACTCGGTGTTCAACGATTCAATAGTGCTTTTAAGTATATGATATGTGCCGTCATATCCGTGACCGCACTCTCTCTTGTATGCGAGGCTATGTATTAATAAAATATATGTTTATTTTAATTTACTTTTATATACCTTATATATTATAAGTATTTTATGATTCGCCTTAATGATAAATTATTTTATTGACTATAAATATCAATGTTTCACAACTATGCGTCTCGTAATAGCCTTATTTTTATTTATTTATTAAACCTATACTGTTAAAATATACATTGTATTATTGATTTACTTCGTTTTAAATAAATTAACTTTGTAAAAGTGTTTCATAAAGTTGTTTATGGTATTTAAAAAATAAGCTTATTAATTACAATGCGCAATAATTAGTCTGCTGGAGTCTTTCTTTCGTTGGTACACGTTTGTTAACAAAGGTCTGGTAATGAAAATTCTGCTTTGTATATTTAGCCGTGGGGGATGATCATACCTACATAACATTTGTATTATAACAAAATTTTGATGATAATAATAATTTTCTTGACTAGTTTTTATTAATTGATCTTTGAAATATAATACAAATATGCTTTATGTATATCGTTCAATATTCAGTATTATTTATACCCATCTTCTTTTCTATAACAATCCTTTCGTTCTACTAGCTCGTTAATATAATCGACCAAATATTCAATTACAATTTCATTCTATTCCATTCTGAGGCCAAATGCAAACAAGACACACTTCTAAGTCCGCTCAGTCCGCGCAGTTGATAAAATATATTTAAAAAAAGTAAGTAAAATTTGTGTTTTAAGACTCTATAAAGCATGCTTATAATAATTTTGGTATTTATATACTTTATTCACTCATATACATTAATTTACTTGAGGAATTAACTATGAGATTTTAATCCTAACTTGCCCATGATACGGTAAGGTGACTTAGTTCTATGATCATGAGAAAAACACCTAGAGAGCAAATTAATTACGGAAATGCAAATTTCGCATTGAATCACTTATTTGTACACTTACATAAAATACATAAGTTATATTAAAACAATCAGTTGTTACCTTTTATACACGTCGATGTGTTTGCAATTCCGACCAAATACGTGGTATATTATCATTCAACATAAAATCTTTTGCAAAGACCGTTTTTTAAGGTCTGAGATGCTCTTGTGTAAAGAACATCACGGGAGGGGCAACGGATGCATTATATCAACGTGATACGCAAACTCTCCGATCCGTGCCGAAGATGGCCATCGCAATGATTTCAGTGAGTAAGAATCCTACATAAACCTCACTTCAAAGAAATGTTAACCATCACTTACATCACCAATGCGCCACCAACCTTGGGAACTAAGATGTTATATCCCTTGTGCCTGTAATTTCACTGGCTCATTCACCCTTGAAACCGGAACACAACAATACCAAATACTGCTGATATGCGGTAGAATATGTTATAATTGGGTGGTACCTACCCAAACGAGCTTGCTCATATATTGCACATTACATGGCAGGGCACCAACAGTAACTGCGTGAAAAAAATATTGGAAAGAACATGTGAATCTTTGTTAAGTTAGGCCAAGCAACGTTGAATTTAATTTGCTAAACTTATGTTTCTATTTCTCGATTCCTAGTGGGAGAAAACATCGTGAGAAAATTCCCAATGTAGAAGGACTTTCTGCTACATATGTACCAATCCGCATTGGAGCAGCGTAGGCGAATAAGTTCCAAACTTTCTCCTTAAAGGACGTGGAGGCTTTATCCCAACGGGACATTTACAGGCTGTTATTTTACTGCTACTTATCATTAATTAATATTATAATATTGAAAAGGAAGGATCCTCCGACCAGACCGGTGTTGGTCTGGTGGGCTACTGCCCGACGGTTGTTGTCGGGTTCTTGTATATATGTTCAATCGCTCGGATAACTTTAATATCGCGATGAAGGGTACGTCAGTTTTTAGTTTTCATAAGTGGCTTAATCACCCGTATTTTGGTGGAAAACTATAACACTAGTTAAATTTTCCAATGAGGATTAAAATCATTATCTTATGCCTCTGACTAGTTTTTTGTGAGTAACAACGTTCACTTAATACTTGACCGCATGTACCTACTTAATAACATTGACCTGCACAAAAACTGCAAAAAGTTGAAAAACTGCCTTAAAATAAAAAAGATCTATCTGACTACTTCCAGTTACGACATCCATTTTGAAAGGTGACTTAGCGCAGGAGACGTTATAGTGCAAAAACGAGTGCACAAATACCAAGAGACGGCATTAGATGGCAATCTGACACGACTGAAGAGAAACGAGGTACAGGACTATTGGTTTTACTTGTTTTTCAGAGCATAAGAGTGTCATGCTGCTAAATTCTTAATTTGACGCTGTAAATGAGAATTTATTTATTATATTGTTTCTTTATTTGTTTGAAACTAAGACTTCGTGATAGTTATATATAGATAGATAGAGATTCGTTAAAGATATTCGAGTAATTAAAATATTATGCAATATCAGATTAAATAGAGTATTTTAAGTGTAATTATTACTATGGATGAATTAATATTATGTGTTAAATAGAAGAATCACCTAAAAAAATAACAGATCTGTCACACACTATGTATTCTCACAGATATACTCGTATTATAAAAGATCTTAACATTGGTTCTTGCCTTATTTCTGTGTACCTCGTTTATTTGTGTCTAAGTCTGGTTAAGATTAGTTCTAGACTGTTTAAAGTTCAAACAAACTTCGCGAAAGCATTTAAACTTCGAAATAAACCTCAAGGGAATTTACGGCTCGTATGATAATGTGAAGACTTATGGATAACATACTTATTTAACTTCTGGTAACGTCTGTTTAACTTAATACATCATTTTTTTTTTTTTTACATATAGTGTAAAATATTGATAGATATATCCTCGTTGAATCGAAGATACTGAGGTAGTACATACTATGAATTTCAGAGAGTAAGTGTGAATTTTTGACAGTTAGTACAATCAATATCCATTATTTTAGCCCGAGTTTGCAGAGGTGGCAAAGTAAGAAGATATGCTTTAATCTTTTTTAAAAATCTGTTTCTATACTGATTCCTAAATATATATGATAAAGGGACGTCGATGGTATTTTCTTTCAACAACCACTTGGATAACGCGCCACCAAACACGTAGCACGTTATTCTTGACATCCGTTGGTTACCTCTTCCTTTCGGTAACGGCGGTCCTGTCAGATCTATCATACTAGCACTCGGTGTTGCGTTAGAGTAAACGAGACTGGCCAATTACAGTTGCTAGGTTACCATTGATGCCAGATCATCTATATATATATATTTATATATATTATTTCGAAAACTCTATATATTAATATCATCATATTAGAATGATTTTGAATTTATGTAAGATAATAATTATCGTGTTGAAAGTTCAAGTCAAGTATAAATACTTCTCCGTCGACTCAACCAATCTACACGATAACGGTCAACATATTTAATTGAATTCATTCGTTTAGAATCTGTTGTTGGCTGTCCCCGGAATTTCATATCGGGAATGAATATTATTGAACGTTGAGCTGTGTTCGGTCACGATAATTCCTCCTGAAATACTTGATGTCATTTAGATACAAATAACTTTGTATGATATAACGATACGATACGATATAACTTACAAGAGAGGGGTTTTTGCCCAAATAAATTAATATATATTTACATAAAGTATCCCATCTTTCAAAATAGATTCTGATCATTTTGGAAAATCCTCAAAGGGAACTCGGTGAATCAGCGAGCTGCCGTTATATATAGAGAAATTAAAACGAAATATTTCTCCCTCCGCCATAATTTCACATGTAAGAGTCTCATCAGTAGCGTTAGGGGCTTACGAATGAAGCACTTGAAACTTTTTCAATGATTGTAGATGCATAATATCATTTCCCAATATAATTATTTAGTATTTCTATGTAATATTGAGATGTATTTTATGTACGAAAAGGGGACTTTTTTCATATGCGTAGATGACAGCAGCATGGCCGCCAAGGTGTAAGATAAAAATAAATTACGTAACACAGACTTATTTTTTTAATGTTTCAATAAATTATATTAAAAATCAATTTTAATAAATATTTAACCTATCTTAGGTTCGCGTGTGGATAGATGAAAGAATTGAAAGAAGGGTGGAAAGGAGTTGCAAGTCGTTGTGTGTAAAATCAGAAATGACTGAAGGATTGAATGTTGTTTAACGGGGCAATACTATACATTAGCTTACCTAAAAAAAATATTAATGAAAAATCTGTTGAAAATTGAATTGAGAAAGATATATATATATGTATACTCACTTTTGTTTTTATATAAAGACACCGATAATCATAACTATAATATAGATATAAGAAAATAATATATATAATTAGTTTCTCGTGTAAGTGAACTTTTGTTCGTAATGAGAAATAAACTTCTTAAACCATAAACCATAATGTGGTGTATGTGTGTAGAAAGACCGGAAGCCCGTTAAATGATGTATTTTAAATTTATTGGACGTAGCTGTCAGTCAAATGATTGAACAAGTGATTAAGTGTATCAATGGCTAGGTCCAAAGCTGAATTAGTGTAAAGTTAATCAGTTAATTATCAAGGATGATGTGTGGTAAAAATTACTAATATCAGTGTTTTGGATTCTAAGTGGAATACGATTGGATGAACGTATTCGTAGAAGGAAAAATAAATTACAAATACCTTAATTTTATGATATAAATATAGGTTTGAAGTCGGGGTCGGAAGACAGATTTTTATACTTACAGCGGTGATATTTTACTACCCTCTTATGAAAATAAAACTATAAATACAAATTGTGACACACTAATAAACTGAAATCGATAAATGTGAGCCACCGGCTTAAATAAATGTATTATCTTTTAATTTTATATATAGATAAGGTAACATTCTAGTATTTAAATATATTATGGGTGTAAAATGAACTGTTTTTTTTTCATATTAAGATTTACGAGTAGCTAATTTAGAAAACATACATACATTATGGGCTGTTTATTTTATATTAGTTAGTTGAAATTTGTTTATTTATGAAACCTACGTAAAACCCATTTGATGTATTGTTATTACGTTTGTGCCAATCCTTATTATATCCAATAAGTATTGTTCGTTTTGACCTCAGGCTAACATGCCTTGCCGTAATAGCTGTAATAATTCCTAAGATTATTTGTAAGCAGATCTATAAATTTCTTTTAACATTAATACTATTATTGTCAACAAATAAATAAACTCTTTTGTATAAAAACGGGCATCAAAACAAAGAACCGGATTTTATTTTTACTATAACATTTAGATAATCATACCTACAGAATTGAATGAAATTGATGAGTAATAATGTTTAATTCGATCGCTGATTTCGGTGTTCATCGTATAAAGATATCCTGGTTTAATCAGAAAAGCTCTCTATCCCTGTTCTTGAGTCCATCACATACAATTTCTAGCAAAAATAGCCTGGCGGCGTTTACGAAATAATTGAGGGCCGGCGATGACTGCGTATATACCAACATTTTAAATTCTGCCAATTACTGGATGAATTCATGTTCTATGTTCATTTGAGTGTGACCTTTTTCGTATTGTATTTTTATCGGGCTGGAATAAAAACAAAACGTTCGTTGATTTTTCAAATGAGTCTATTTTCAAAACTGTGGTATATCTAAATACCGATGAAAAAATACTTTTAAATTGTCATGTGTTTCATGACAATTTAAAAATCAACTTGGACACTGTTATATTTTATCATTTACATGTCCTAAAATCTTATTCGAAAGCAAATGTAGAAAACCGACGTTGATCGATTACAAAGGCAAGTCAAGATTACGTAAGTAAACATAAACAGTAGATGATACGTGATCAGAATGAAAAGATGTTCAAGCTTATCCGCACTTTCATAAAATACGCTATTTTCTGCTATGTAAATATTATATCCGCTTTTATGCTACGTCCCTAAGCAAAATTTGTTATTATGGTTTTTAAAATTTACAACCGTATCCTGGAAGTTATTATTAAAGATAAGAATTTTATCATGAATGAATAAAATATTATTAGAGTTTACAATGTAAGTATGATGTGCCATGTAAATGTTTGTGTTTAGTAGTTATGCATTTCCCTTTCATGCATTTTGAACTTCCACAATTACATAATATTAAGATGATATAATAGGACTCTATTTCACAAAACTGTATAACAGTGGAATTATATATATTTGTCTCGTTTGTTTAGTAGCTAAGGCCGTAGACCGCAGGAAGTCGAACTAGTAAAAAGTCATTAAGTTTTTCTGTCGAAGATTCTCCGATGTAGGCCAGAGTCTGGTAGTTAAAAGTGTGTACAATCCCGTGCCTTGAAAAGCACTTAAAGCCGTTAGTCCTGCGCCTGATCTTTTTCCTGATCACCGACCCACTCACTGGGTTATGGCACATGTGTATGCGAATACACTTGTGCACTATAATATTATGTCCCGCGCAGTTGGCTAATCTCTTCAGATAACCTGCCGTGGCAGAAATTGGTCCGTTCGGACATTCTATTTTGAAAGTATATGATGTAATAGTTAATAACGAAGCTCTTGTGCGGTCTAAGTAAGCTGTATATAAATATAACGATTACTATGAATGCTTTACCTAGGAATGGTTTTAATGATAGTCAACCGGGTGAAGTTTCTATTTTTCAATTTCTAGCTAGCTCAATATTAACAATATTAATAATAATATATCTATGCGCTCTGGATAATAATAGTGCAAACAACATCAGGCTAAAAACAAAACAAAAAAACATAAACGAGTTCTTCGTGTATCAAGTCACATGCCACATTATCATCTCCCGTGTGCCTATTATTATGCACATTAATTTGCCTTTCCAACTAAAGCGCCGCAATACAAGGTTATCAATTTTCATAATAGAATAAATTTTATAATTAATTGTAGTCGAAAAAAATAAATATAAATTGGTAAAGCGCTCAAACGGTTTCAAATGGATGCTATTGTTTATAAAACCTTTTTTTTTGTCATTTCGTATAAAACCAATTGTATGTGTTATAAAAACACATACAATTGGTTTTTCAGAGCGAACGAACAAAACAAATAGTTCGAGGCACTAGACTCGATCACTCACAAATTCTATTCAATGAATGCACGTGACACCGTTGACAATGCATCAAATAATTTTATATCGAAGAATAAAAATTCAATTGCTACGTTATATTTTTTATTCGGTAGGAATGTTTATACAGTTTTATTTAATATTTCTTAGGGCCGAGGATTATCTGCTTTTTATATTATACAAATCCATCTACTAATAAAGATTGATAGCAGAGATATGTTAATGCAAATTTTAAGTATCTATATAAAACAAATTTGTTATTAATTTTTACTTTATTTTGTGTCCAGTTTTAACTTAAAGGTAAAATATTGTATGTAAGCTGTATTATATTTGCAAGAGTTGGTTGATTAATTATATAGCAAATAATCTACGGTTTTTTGTAAAAAACTCTTTCGAATCTTTTTATATTTTCTTCCAGTAAAGGTTCACTCACTCATTCATCAGATATTCTACTCTTTTCGATTCATTTTTATAACGATATAAAGCTTATGGCGCTTACTATATTTTCTTTCTTCAAAAACCAAGGGTAGTTATCACTCACTCATCAAATATTCTATCGCTAAACAACAATACTTAAAATTATTGTTTAGCGTTCCAGTTTGAAAGGAGACTGAGCCAGTGTAACTACAGGCCATAATATCTTAGTTCTCAAAGTTGGTGGCGCATTGGCAATGTAAGTTAATATTAACTTTTACTTACATCACCAATATCTATGGGCGGTGGTGACCACTTCACATCAGCTGGCTCATTTGCTCATCCGCCTACCGATAACATACAAAAAATCTCTTGTCGCATGTCACCCATACTTTAAAACATTCAAAGTGTATGTTTAAAGTTTTTTTTATTTGTTCCTTAAATCAGTCGCTGCGGCGCTGTTTTAACAACAAGACTAAGTCACGTTTGCGCAATTATAATTAGAAGAACTGTACCATATTATTCTGAATATTTAAAAAATATGTGTGACATGAAATAATAAATGAAATGCAATAGTCGGTCCTTGCAGATTGATAAAGCATCGCAAGAGGAGTCCATATGGGAGGCGTGGGTGATATCTTAAATTTTGCTTAAGGCGCGTTCTCAGATAAGATAAGAGATTTTGAAAAGAAATGTATTTAAAGAAAAAACCTTGTACTTCGGTTTTTTTTAAATTAATGTATTCAACATTAATTTATATTCCTACTACTTATTAAACTTTATATCATTGCTAGGTGTTCAATTTAAGCTATAATAAAAATGAGAACACAACATTTGGCGAACTTAACTGTAATTTATAAATAATTAAACCAATCGAACTCTACATTAATCACACCGCAAACGCATTACACAGAATAACAGTATACTGTGCTGTGCTATACATGTAATCCTTATTAATATTATATAGGGTTTTCCATTAAGGGCGCTTGATCTTTGAAATGCAAAAAAAAAAAATACATGTAGGAGAGATATTTGCGAATTTTTTTTTTTATTTGGAAGGTCTATCGACCCCATTATGTATGGAATATGACATCATTCAAATGACCGCCACGGCTTCGGTTGGTGGCGCGCACACGAAAGGTCCAATTTTCGATGACTCTGGCGCACAAATCGGGCTGTATTTGATCGATGGCGTGGCGTATGTTGACTTTGAGGGCATCGGTGGTTTGCGGCTTGTTGGCATAGACCTGCGACTTAAGAAAACCCCACAAGAAAAAGTCCAGCGGGGTCAAATCGCACGATCTCGGTGGCCAGTTCACGTCGCCTCCGCGCGAGATGACCATGTCCAGAAATTGCTCGTGCAGAACTTCCATCGTAGCGTGTGCTGTGTGGCACGTAGCGCCGTCCTGTTGAAACCACATGTTGTCCAGATCCATATTCTCGATTTCAGGCCAAAAGAAGTTGGTTATCATCGACCGGTATCGCTCGCCATTGACGGTAACGGCCACACCATTATCGTTTTCGAAAAAATACGGACCAATCACGCCTCCGGCCCAAAATCCGCACCAAACAGTCACTTTCTGCGGGTGCATTGCCACTTGGTGAACCTCGTGTGGATTGGTCTCGTCCCAAATACGGCAATTTTGCTTGTTGACATAGCCATTCATCCAAAAATGCGCCTCGTCGCTGAAGATGATTTTTTTGCCAAAATCGGCGTCAACTTCCAACTGCTCTAATGCCCAGTCAGCGAACACACGGCGCTGTCTATGGTCATTAACCTTGAGCTCTTGGGTCAGCTGGATCTTGTACGGGTGCAGGCTCAAGTCACAACGCAAAATTCGCCAAGTTGTCGTCTGCGAAAGGCCGAGTTCCTGTGCGCGACGCGGAATTGACTGCCGTGGGTTTTCGAGGACACTGTCGCGCACAGCGGCGATATTCTCGGCAGCTCTCGCGTTACGTTGACGCACGGGAACCGGCTGATTGTTAACTGACCCGGTTGACTCGAATTTGTCCACCAATCGACGGATAGTCGACTCGGCAGGACGATCATCGCGACCGTAAAACGGGCGAAGTGCGCGGAACGTTGCTCGAACTGAAGACCCATTTTCATAAAACAATTTTATGATTTGCACGTGCTGCTCGACACTGTAACCTGCCATGGTGGTTTGGGAGGACGGAATGAATATAACACACTGCATTTGACAGCTGTCACTCAAACAACATGGCCGCAATCAGCTGTCAAAGTTCAAGCGTCTCTATTGGAAAACCCCTTATTTGTCTCGTTTGTTTAGTAGCTAAGGCCGTAGACCGCAGGAAGTCGAACTAGTAAAAAGTCATTAAGTTTTTCTGTCGAACATTCTCCAATGTAGGCCAGAGTCTGGTAGTTAAAAGTGTGTACAATCCCGTGCCTTGAAAAGCACTTAAAGCCGTTAGTCCTGCGCCTGATCTTTTTCCTGATCACCGACCCACTCACTGGGTTATGGCACATGTGTATGCGAATACACTTGTGCACTATAATATTATGTCCCGCGCAGTTGGCTAATCTCTTCAGATAACCTGCCGTGGCAGAAATTGGTCCGTTCTAACATTCTATTTTGAAAGTATATGATGTAATAGTTAATAACGAAGCTCTTGTGCGGTCTAAGTAAGCTGTATATAAATATATCGATTACTATGAACGCTTTACCTAGGAATGGTTTTAATGATAGTCAACCGGGTGAAATTTCTAATTTTCAATTTCTAGCTAGCTCAATATTAACAATATTAATAATAATATATCTATGCGCTCTGGATAATAATAGTGCAAACAACATCAGGCTAAAAACAAAACAAAAAAACATAAATTATCATCTCCCGTGTGCCTATTATTATGCACATTAATTTGCCTTTCCAACTAAAGCGCCGCAATACAAGGTTATCAATTTTCATAATAGAATAAATTTTATAATTAATTGTAGTCGAAAAAAATAAATATAAATTGGTAAAGCGCTCAAACGGTTTCAAATGGATGCTATTGTTTATAAAACCTTTTTTTTGTCATTTCGTATAAAACCAATTGTATGTGTTATAAAAACACATACAATTGGTTTTTCAGAGCGAACGAACAAAACAAATAGTTCGAGGCACTAGACTCGATCACTCACAAATTCTATTCAATGAATGCACGTGACACCGTTGACAATGCATCAAATAATTTTATATCGAAGAATAAAAATTCAATTGCTACGTTATGTTTTTTATTCGGTAGGAATGTTTATACAGTTTTATTTAATATTTCTCAGGGCCGAGGATTATCTGCTTTTTATATTATACAAATCCATCTACTAATAAAGATTGATAGCAGAGATATGTTAATGCAAATTTTAAGTATCTATATAAAACAAATTTGTTATTAATTTTTACTTTATTTTGTGTCCAGTTTTAACTTCAAGGTAAAATATTGTATGTAAGCTGTATTATATTTGCAAGAGTTGGTTGATTAATTATATAACAAATAATCTACGGTTTTTTGTAAAAAACTCTTTCGAATCTTTTTATATTTTCTTCCAGTAAAAGTTCACTCACTCATTCATCAGATATTCTACTCTTTTCGATTCATTTTTATAACGATATAAAGCTTATGGCGCTTACTATATTTTCTTTCTTCAAAAACCAAGGGTAGTTATCACTCACTCATCAAATATTCTATCGCTAAACAGCAATACTTAAAATTATTGTTTAGCGTTCCAGTTTGAAAGGAGACTGAGCCAGTGTAACTACAGGCCATAATATCTTAGTTCTCAAAGTTGGTGGCGCATTGGCAATGTAAGTTAATATTAACTTTTACTTACATCACCAATATCTATGGGCGGTGGTGACCACTTCACATCAGCTGGCTCATTTGCTCATCCGCCTACCGATAACATACAAAAAATCTCTTGTCGCATGTCACCCATACTTTAAAACATTCAAAGTGTATGTTTAAAGTTTTTTTTATTTGTTCCTTAAATCAGTCGCTGCGGCGCTGTTTTAACAACAAGACTAAGTCACGTTTGCGCAATTATAATTAGAAGAACTGTACCATATTATTCTGAATATTTAAAAAATATGTGTGACATGAAATAATAAATGAAATGCAATAGTCGGTCCTTGCAGATTGATAAAGCATCGCAAGAGGAGTCCATATGGGAGGCGTGGGTGATATCTTAAATTTTGCTTAAGGCGCGTTCTCAGATAAGATAAGAGATTTTGAAAAGAAATGTATTTAAAGAAAAAACCTTGTACTTCAGGTTTTTTTAAATTAATGTATTCAACATTAATTTATATTCCTACTACTTATTAAACTTTATATCATTGCTAGGTGTTCAATTTAAGCTATAATAAAAATGAGAACACAACATTTGGCGAACTTAACTGTAATTTATAAATAATTAAACCAATCGAACTCTACATTAATCACACCGCAAACGCATTGCACAGAATAACAGTATACTGTGCTGTGCTATACATGTAATCCTTATTAATATTATATAGGGTTTTCCATTAAGGGCGCTTGATCTTTGAAATGCAAAAAAAAAATACATGTAGGAGAGATATTTGCGAAAATTTTTTTTATTTGGAAGGTCTATCGACCCCATTATGTATGGAATATGACATCATTCAAATAACCGCCACGGCTTCGGTTGGTGGCGCGCACACGAAAGGTCCAATTTTCGATGACTCTGGCGCACAAATCGGGCTGTATTTGATCGATGGCGTGGCGTATGTTGACTTTGAGGGCATCGGTGGTTTGCGGCTTGTTGGCATAGACCTGCGACTTAAGAAAACCCCACAAGAAAAAGTCCAGCGGGGTCAAATCGCACGATCTCGGTGGCCAGTTCACGTCGCCTCCGCGCGAGATGACCATGTCCAGAAATTGCTCGTGCAGAACTTCCATCGTAGCGTGTGCTGTGTGGCATGTAGCGCCGTCCTGTTGAAACCACATGTTGTCCAGATCCATATTCTCGATTTCAGGCCAAAAGAAGTTGGTTATCATCGACCGGTATCGCTCACCATTGACGGTGACGGCCACACCATTATCGTTTTCGAAAAAATACGGACCAATCACGCCTCCGGCCCAAAATCCGCACCAAACAGTCACTATCTGCGGGTGCATTGCCACTTGGTGAACCTCGTGTGGATTGGTCTCGTCCCAAATACGGCAATTTTGCTTGTTGACATAGCCATTCATCCAAAAATGCGCCTCGTCGCTGAAGATGATTTTTTTGCCAAAATCGGCGTCATTTCCAACTGCTCTAATGCCCAGTCAGCGAACACACGGCGCTGTCTATGGTCATTAACCTTGAGCTCTTGGGTCAGCTGGATCTTGTACGGGTGCAGGCTCAAGTCACAACGCAAAATTCGCCAAGTTGTCGTCTGCGAAAGGCCGAGTTCCTGTGCGCGACGCGGAATTGACTGCCGCGGGTTTTCGAGGACACTGTCGCGCACAGCGGCGATATTCTCGGCAGATCTCGCGTTACGTTGACGCACGGGAACCGGCTGATTGTTAACTGACCCGGTTGACTCGAATTTGTCCACCAATCGACGGATAGTCGACTCGGCAGGACGATCATCGCGACCGTAAAACGGGCGAAGTGCGCGGAACGTTGCTCGAACTGAAGACCCATTTTCATAAAACAATTTTATGATTTGCACGTGCTGCTCGACACTGTAACCTGCCATGGTGGTTTGGGAGGACGGAATGAATATAACACACTGCATTTGACAGCTGTCACTCAAACAACATGGCCGCAATCAGCTGTCAAAGTTCAAGCGTCCCTATTGGAAAACCCTTTACAATGGATTTATGGCAATTTTAGAGTATGATTTATTTTCACGATCTCTTTTCATCTTTGAGTATATAATATATTTTAACTAAATCTTACTAACCAGTAAGCAATTGTTGCGAAATTTCAGTAGCTGTTGTTGCGAAAATAAATACGTCCTAGCACGTAAATATGGTTGCAAATCACATAATATATTATAGTATAGTCACAGTTTTCAATATAATTTAGATTAATTTATGTTTGTACGCAATTAATGATATGTAGCCACCAAATATTTATGCATCATGCGCACACAATGGAGTAGAGAACAGCGGCTGTGTGTGCCTGACGGTATAAGAGAGCGTCATGCCGCTGGCTGTTACGGCATACGAGTAGGTATCTCATAACTAGCCTCCAACCGACGTTTCTTTTCAGAAAAAAATCGAAACAGCACATTTTTGAAAATGTTTAATATTACAACTATAGCGTTTTGCCCGCGTCACTCGCGTAGTTCCCGTTCCCGTGGGAATTCGGGACCAAAATGTAGCCTATGTTACTCGCTGATATAGTAGCTTTCCATTGGTGAAAGCATTAAAATCAATGAAGCGTGAAAGCGTAACAAGCAAACAAACTCACATTCGCATTTATAATATTAGTAAGCATTATCTCAGCCTATACTTAGTAGATGTCAAATATTATGTTCGCAATTATTTCTATGACATAGATATTAGTAATAAATGTTAGTCATAGTTAAAATATAGCATTAAGGAATTCGAATAATTTTATTATTTTTATCTCAAATTAAGTAAATACGATATGGCTTATCACAATTGAGGAATATACCTAATTATATTAATTCATATATTATATGTTTAAATAATACAGTGAATTTAATCACTTAAAGTATTTCCACGTCAAAACTAACTTCAATGTCGCTACTTTTCAACGTTAATCAAATTATATTTTCTCGCACGAATGAATCCAAATACTATACAAAATAAACTAATTACTCCTGGCTTTCATCTTTAACGACTTAATCAAAAATAATATAAATGCCAAAATAGGTATATACTTTATATTTAAGCTTGAAGAAGTAACATAATATGATCAAAACTCACACGACTCACATATTTAGGATATGAATGCTATTTTGGTTTTGGTAACTGGCAAATAGCCATATTAACTTTTAATTCAAGAAACACAAACAGCAAATTTCAAGCAGATCAGACGATTTTTTTATAATAATGCTTCCAACCCATTTTTCCCGTTTGGGGTTGAATTTTCAAAAAATGACAAAATACGTATACATTTATTTTTGCTTAGAAGCTTTAGGATTAAATTTTATTCTTTGGACTTTCCATACAAACTTTCAACCCCTATTTCACCCTCTTGGGTGGTGAATTTTAGAAAACTGATTTGTTTACTTATTTATTTCTAACCAGAAGCTTGTATATGAAATATCATGATTCTAACTTTGAAAATGAAGTTTCGATACAACGGCTCAATCCTTATTTCACCCCTTTAAGGGTGGAATTTCCAAAAATTCTTTCTTAGTGCGCGTTTTCATTATAAAATGCATAAACTGTCAAATTTTTAAGTCTTTAAAAGACTTTAAGAGCTAAGCCTGGGGGCTTAGGCTCTGCGTTGATGGGTCAGTCAGGACAAATCTTTTTCTATACATATACTTATGTATACATTAAGCGAATTACAAAATAAAATGTAATTAATAAAAACTGCCCGGAATTACATCGTTACTTCAATGTCAAAAAACTTATTTTGGTGATTATAATTTAAAATCATCCAGTTTATCGTAGTCCTTGTCAATTTGTGCACTTCTGGTAGGTTTTGCAGTTAATAAAGTATTTCATCATTTTGAAGACTTCGAGACCTTTTTAGATTAATTTACTCACAAAGTTTTAAAACACGCTCAATATGAACTGAGATATCCTTGCGACTGAAGAATATAAGTAAACAAGTCAAAAGTTTACAAGCGTACTCTCTAATACAATTTTATTAACATTATATGGATATATTATTGGTTAAATGACTGTCACCGGCTTTGTAGGTATATACGTGCTTTAAAGAGTAAAAAAATATAAGAAAATTTGATTAAAAAATGTTGAAATAAACTAACTTTCAAATTAAAGAAACCGGTCAAATGACTGCTCCCGTCTTTCTAGTAACATTAGATCCATTCTCTTTTCATTAATTTGACTATAATTTATAATCAAACAAAGTTACCTTCCCAGCGGTGACCTGTTATAAAGAGCAAAGAATTGTGCCATACATTGAGGAGGCAAACGATCATGGGGCTCACCTGATGTAAAGTGACTACCACCACCCATGGACATCTGCAACATGAGAGGACTTGCAGGTGCGTTGCCGGCCTTTGAGGAAAGAGTACGCTCTCTTCTTGAAGGTTGCATGCCTTAGGAAACACGCTGTTGTGGATTTCCAGACATCGAGGTGGTGAGGATGGAAACGTCAAAACGCTTCTTATTCAGGTTTTATCTAAATTGAATTCTCGATTTTTGCTAACTATCGACCTTCGTATTTAGATTTTAAATACTTATAACAGAACATTAATTTGCTGATAAATATAGTGTAAGTATACTTTTTTAAATATAGTTATATAAAAATCAATTGTAAAAATACATCTGGCTCAGTAAGTTTAGACGTAAGTAATATTGATTGATGAATCTCACCAGAACGTGTATTATGATGAAGGAGAAAGGTCGAATCATCTTTATTCGTTCGTTGTTTGTATTTGCATAAAGTATTTCGTATAAGAGGCGGCGACTCGTTCATAACGTTAGAACAATTTTGACGAAAAGAATAAAATTGTCAAGAGAATAAAATTGTTAAGAAAATTACAATTACAGTAATTATAAAACACTTTTAAACTTACTCAAATCAAATTTTTCAATGTGCTTAATAACGACGTAACTAAATATTTTCCTCTTTTTTAATTCAGTCAAGTCAATATTTTTAATGTGATCGATGTGGTCTCCTGTAATTGAAGGAACATATTTTCCAACATTATTCCATGATGTAATTTACTCGTAAGTTCTTATCCTTTGTTGGAGATCCTAGATCGAGTTCAGTCACAATAATAATTCCCACCGATATTCACTAGACTAGACCACTGGGCTGAAGAAAATCAATTGCACAAGTGTGCGGTGACAAGCTGTTCTCTGTTTCCTTATTTCCGCAGAATTGTATAAAACGGTAATCCAATCCGACCGAAGAGTTATCAGGCACATTATTAATGGATTTACGTGTTTTCCAAGGTACGGAACTCTAACACTAAGGTTACCTAACTCCAGGCTGCTACTGAGATTAGAACGTCGGACCTCGAGATCTGCAACTCTATAAGTTACACATTAGATCAAAATCAAAAAAAATATTTAAATAGAATTACAAGTATTTATGAATTGCCATCGCTATCACGAGCGATAAGATAGTTACAAATAAAATAATTTCAATATTCGTCATGTTTTTATTATTTTTATTAGGTTAAAATTTGTTTGGTCGAAGTTGACATAATTATAACAGGGTAAACGAAAAATTAAAAACTTTATAAATATGATTATTTACTATATAATTTCAAAACATGAAGATTTGAGGAAATACGAACATAAATTCAACTCATTACAACGACTTTCATAATAATTGGAAATGAATTAAAATGTTAGCGCTGGTGCAAAAGCTTACTGCAATAATTTCACGGAGTAATTTAATTGTTGACAGCACTCGCAACTTGTTACTTCTCTATGTTGCATTTCGTATAATTCACTTAATTTTAAGTTTGAAACGCTACGTATTATATAATTTGTTGGGATTAGAAATAAAAATATTTGTCTTGTATATTCGTAATTCAAATTTAAAATTATATTATTATAAAGCAGGATTTTGAGGTCAATAACCTTCGACATCGCTTGGTCGATTATCATAAAAATTGGCACATATAAATGTTTTTGTTTAATATGTAAAGCCGAAGAGTTTGTTTGATCCAGCTAATCTCAGGAACTACTGATTCGAATTTAAAAAATATTTTTGTGTTGGATAGTTCTTTTATCGATAGTTTAAATATAAAATCAAAATGTTATGTTAGTTGTATAGAAGTAGTTACAATTTGATTATTTTAAAGTCAAATCAATGTAGTTAATATTTAATTGATATTTAACATAAAACTGAAAGGAAAAATATTTAAGTAGAATAGTGTCAATTATACTCGTAAATTTAGAAAAAAATATTTTGTAACGAAGTTCTTTTACGCGGCTTACAGTAGAGTTAAATGGCAGTGGCCCAAGGTCACGTGAGTAACGAATTAGCATTCATATTGTGCCTATCAAAAGCTACACAACACCGACACAATAATATAATCAATTAAAATCTACATTTGAAACAATCTGCATACACAGCTTGAGTCACACAGCACATTTTTTTTTATTTATAATTTTATTTAATAATTATTGCAATTATTTAGCTCGTTACATTAAATAGATACATTTTTATTGTATATATTATAATTTAATGTCCTTTGCTTTTTGTGTATTATGTTACAATTTATGCAAGTATTTCTTTAATATTTACTCATATATGTTTCTTATTGCTCGTACTCTATGCATTAATTATGTAACATATTAATTTAAGTACATACACAAATAATTGTAATATAATTTCATTCTTACAATGTTTTGCCTAAATCAGATGTTATTATTTGTTGAATTTGTTTAAAATGTTTTAATTTTGTAATCTGTTAATTTTTAATGTCATTGTGTATTTTAATTATTTTTTCTTTTAATTAATTTGTGCAATTTAAATGTTTACGTTAGTAACTGTACTACAGTATAGCAGTTATTATCGTTCACATCTTATTAATGTAAAGGTAACAAAATGCTTTAAAAAAAAAAGAAAGAAAGAAAAGAAAAGTCGTGCATCGTTCAATCAATTTAGTTGAAACGTGCAGTTGATGTTGTATAATTAAGTTATTGTTAGTGACATAGTACTATTCAAGTGTGGCGGTCCGACTCGTATCGGATATCGTTCATCATTCATCATAGTTGGGCAGGAAATGTTAATTATTATGATTTTATCCTACTGTTTTATATGTAATTATTTCAATCAAAGAAAATAAAATAAATATTTCCAAACGCAAATGTATAATAATATAATAATAATCATTAAAGTGTGTTTAACCCATTCAAACAGTCAATCTTCCAGAACACAATATTACAAATAATCTAGGACTGCTATTAGCGATTTTTATATAGCCCTTTAATTTTTTTTATAACGCTTTTGGCGCATAAGTCACTCATCATTTATACAGACACTTGTTTCTTAAGAAAGCTTCTCAGGCTTAGAACTCACGAAGCGGTTTTAACGGTCTGTAGAATACAGACATGTATGTAAAGAGTATTGTATAACCGGTCTTGCGGTAACCGCCTGCCAAGTTTGCCTACGGTAGCAGAACAGAACTGAACAGTCTCATGAGTTTAGAAATAAAACAGCTGTACCGCCACCGCGGCGGGTGCGGGAGAGAACTGCTCCGTAAATACTTAGCCTGAAGCCAGCAAAATTTCAGATTTCACCCCGGCGTCCCTCACACGCCCCTCACGGTACGTGATCTCATTTCTATGCTTTTTCGTGTTGCCATATTTTACAAATTATTCTGAAGAATGATTTGTTCTATTCTAACTTTATGATAATTAATACAAAACGACCAAATCTCCTATCATGGTTACTTCAACATACATATATCTGTTTCAATTGATCGTTGTGGCGTTCTTATAACGAGAGTTCTACGGAAAATTTAGGACTGTACTCGAATCGAATCAAAAAGTAATCTTCGGAATAATTTGTACATGTTAAAAAAAACATTAAAATATAGTTATGATGATCGTTGTAATTAGAATCAAATGATCATGTGCACGGTTGAAATATGAAATTTTAGTGGCTTTAGGCGGGCTCTTAATGACAACGTAGCGCTGCAAAGGTGACAAACGCTAAGCTTAATGTTCCTAGAAGTGTAATTATTACTAAGATATGAACAAATTACATAGAAATTTTGCTCGTCATGATTAAAAACTATACCTAATTTAATTCATACACTTAAGATGCCTTTTTTATTTACCCAGGGTAACTTAAAAACATACATATACATATAACTACACGTTTTTAGTATGATAGCATGTTTGTTAAAGAAATACTCGACGGAAATCTATTAATTCATATCAATAATTACGGTAGACACACATCCCAGACGCAAGGCATTACTACACACGCATCTTTAAAGCTTTAGCCACTTCAAATTCCTAAGCATTTTTTTTCCCGAGTTGAGTTCTTATTTTAGGTAAGACATAAATACTCGCAAGTCGCGCACTGTACGTTTGTTTATTCGTTTGTTTCAACATCATAAAGGACAGGCTAGTATGGAGTATGATGCCTTATATGCCTTCATACACGTAAGATGCCTTTTTTATTTACTAGATAAATAAAAAAGGCATATTACGTGTATGAATTATATTAGATATAGCTTTTAATCATGACGAGCAAAATTATATGATTAAAACGTTGAGCTATTTTATATTGAATCTGAAAGGATGACTTATTGATTTATAAGTTTGAGCCTCGCAGACAGGAATTGTTATTATTTGGAGAACTTTATTAAATATATTTATCTTACCCAATAAATCATATGATGAGGTTAATTGACCTATCTTTGTTTAAAAATGTGTGCTAGCGAGATTAAAGTGAACCGGAACGAATTGAGTTTTGACTTGTGCTATGTTAAATTAAATGCTACTTAGTGTAATTAATATTTCCGAAGCATTCTATTTAATTTTTTGAAACTCATATCACTTTTCATTTTGTATATGTTACTGGTTCACTTCGAAGAATTATTGTCCCTTGTATTCCACGTCAGATACGCTATACCATTCACAATTCTTTGGTCAAACCGCACCTACTTTACCTAATAGATCTCCGAATACTAAAAAATAAAACTATCAACATATTATTCCACTACAACTTTTTAACAATTCACAAATGTATAATGACACCAAACTAATGACCAAAAATCAATTACATATTTACAAAATATGCATTCCTGTAATAAAAATTTTAAACAGCTTACTCCATACTAGCCTGTCCTTTATGATGTTGAAACAAACGAATAAACAAACGTACAGTGCGCGACTTGCGAGTCTTTATGTCTTACCTAAAATAAGAACTCAACTCGGGAAAAAAAATGTTTATCTATGAGGTAGGCATAGCTTTATAATAAATTGCCATCTACTTTAAAGCGTTTGAGCTCCTTTAACGTTCGTTAGACCTATCGGAACATATACCTACTTTAAAAGTAAATATATTAAATGCCAAAATAACCTGTAAATAGCTTACGATCACTTGTTAGTGTCTTTTATGGAAAAATAAAGATCTTTAAACATTTTCGATTATTATTATTATAGTAATTTAAGAAAAATGGACAAAATACAATCCTTCTAATCTAATTAAATTATAAATAAGTTTAAAAAAATATTAAACAATTTAATGCAAACTTTAACAAAATTTATATTGTATGTGATCTAACTATTAATGAAAACTCAAACCTAAAAGATAGATAGAAGATAAAAACTAAAGATGTACTTTAAAGTTATAGAGAAATAATTACAACCATTCTAATCTAATTAAACTACAAATAAGGATAAAACTATACAATTCAATGCAATCTTTATTAAAACATACAACTAAGCAATAGGTAAAGCAATTATCTTTTTTTTAGATTTAATACAAGAATGTAGTACGAATTGTTTAACTTAACAAGTTAAAACTAATAAAGTCACAATGTGTTTAATTTAGCAGTTTACTTTAAATTAAAAAAAAAAAAACACTCAAAACAAACAGACGAAACGACAATGCGATTTTTTACGTTACGTAAATCCTAATAATATGTATGTCAACTCCGAAAAATCTACACTCCGAGAAATTGATGTATTTAGCACACCGCCATCTATAGGCTAATGGCCGCAACATATATTATAATATCAAAAATATGTGCGTTTTTATAACTTTTGATAGTCTCAACCGCTTTTGATGAAACAAAGACTAAACGAAACCATAAAAAACTTTTTATAAAAGTTATACTTCTTAGTTATTTCAACTCGTATTTTTAGCCGTTCCCAAGATTAGCCTTTACAAACAGACAGACAGAAAAAAAGAGATTGTTTTGATAACTCGCAAATAGCTTACTTACTTTTAAAAGAGACATTTTGACATCACAGACAGACAATTCTATTTTATTTATATGTATAGAAGATGCTTAGATATGACTACGATATAAAAATAATTGTTTTAATATGTATTTTACGTTTCAGTAGTTCCTGTATTAAAATTGTAAATAATACGTAATTTTTGCACTCCAATATCCTAAGAGAGTAACAAATTTTGGTTTAAGACTTAATTAAAGTGGGTATATGTTGCAAGAACACATTAGTTTAAATCTTCTCAGTTACGCCCTAGTGCAACTACGACGTTTCGTGTTTGCTTTTAGAATTTTACATACATTTATTTTGTCTCTGTTAGTTAAAGTAATGAACATCAGTAAAGCTGACAATGACTAAATATTTTTGTCTCTCACTTTTATTAACCTTTGCCTTGTTCTTATTTTCTTTTCTTACATTTTTCCCCGTCATTTTACGGGCAATCCAGATCTGATAGCTCGGTTGACACCATTTTAGAGAAATTGCCAAGATCCCTGCAATCTTGTAAAAATGTCTCTACACGTTTCAAAAGTTATATAGGAATAGAACAATAGTTCATTAAGAACAAGAACATAATTAATATATTAATGGGCGAAAAATAATTTAGTATAAAAGCACGCATTTCCCTTAAAGTAAACCTCCAGAACAACCGAAAGGAAAAATGAGTTTGACAAGTGAATACGAAGTCGACAGACAAAACTATGTAACAACGTTTGATAAGAAACTCATATAAATCGTCATTTATATATTTCTAACACGTTACAATTTCGTATACAAATATTATACATACTTTATCTCATGCATTAGTATGAAAGTAATTAACTGGACAATATCAATTCATATTGATCTTTGAACGTTAATCGTTATCAATCAGTTGTATGTTGATCTTTCACGTCACTCATTCGTTATCGTCGTTCAAACTCATACCATGTCAGCGAGCTTTGATAGGACACAAGTTATGCTATTGTTAGCATTTAAGTTTACGTTTAAAGTTACAAAGAAGACGTACGATCAAGTCGAGCGATGGAGGCGAAGTGAAGTGATTCTGCAGTTTGCCGTGCTTTTTATATACTGGACCATGTTGATTACTTTGGGGGGGGGGCAGAGACCGCTAACACTATGTTATTTAATACAGTTAGCAGAACATAAGATCAACAGCGAGTCTCAAAGCGATGCGAAGTTTAAATTATGCCGCATAAATGTTTATTATTATCCTTAAACGAATTCGAATTAAGAACGCTTAGGTAGTGATAATCAAAGTAAAAGTAATATAAAATACGCAAACCTGAGAACTGACGAAAGAGAACTCAAAGAGTTTTTTAAATATTTTTTTATAATTACACACAATTTCTAATACAACAAAGAAATAGTAAGGAGTCGGTCGGTTCAATTCCAATGTGTATAAATATTACAAACGTATCTTTGTTTTTTTTTATTGTGGGCAGTTTGAAAGATTTGTTGTAAAATCATACACATTGCTCCACAAAATAGTTACTCACTATGCAGCAAAGTAACAGGAGTAATAAATTTGATTTTGATCTTTATAATACTATATTTGTTAAAGAAACATCATAAGTGAATATCGCAAACTTGTAAATATCACAGTTGTATATTATAGAATAGAATAAAATAGAATATGCTTTATTGTACACCAAAAGAGTTACAGAAACATATAATTATACAAACAACAAAACTATTATTGTACAAAAGGCAGTCTTCTAAACGAGCAGTAGAGTCAGTATCTCTAAACGAGCGAACTCTTCCAGACAACATTTGAGTGAAGAACATGAGATAAATGAAGCAGTAAGGAAGTGTACTAATCTTTTAATAAATATATATAATATATATACATAACATACATACATAATATATAACAATAAGTTATTTATATAATTATAATAATAAATAGCAATAACGTGCGACAGTCAGACGAAACATCTCACTGGTATTTATAAAGATGAATAATACGCCTTGTTGCATTTTAAATAAGTTAATAGATTGAGATCGTCTTTAGGAAAGTGGTAAAGAATTCCATAGTGAACTACTTGGACTGAAAACGAATTGGTATAAAAAGAAGAAGAGTGAAAAGGAATTTTAAGAATAATACTATCATTTAATCGTTGAGTGTACAATCGGTGTTTTTTTATAGTATAGGTAGCCAGACGAGCATATGGGCCACCTGATGGTAAGTGGTCACCAACGCCTATAGACAGTGTCAATGTACATTTTAAAAAAAACATCGCCATTGCGCCACACGACTTGGGAACTAAGATTTCCCTTGCGCCTGTAATTACACTGACTCACTCACCCTTCAAACCTGAACACAACAATACCAAGTACTGCTGTTTTGCGGTAGAATATCTGATGAATGGGTGATACCAGCCAGACGAGCTTGAACAAAGCCCTACCACCGAGTAAAAGTTTAAGATAGTAAGAAGAATTTGGATGAAATTGTATACAATAGAGAAGAGAAAGAATATGAGTATTCTTGGATTGGGAGCCAATCAAAATTTCTCGAAAGCGAAATTCAGAAATGACCAGTTTGTGAAGTACAAATATTAACCGAATACATAGATTTTTTATACTGTCAAATTAACCATTTATTTATTCATATAATTTCTTATATACATAATAAATAATAAAAGATTAGTCTATGACATATTGTATTATACATTACGAGACAAAATTACGCCGACCCAAAATTAAGAATATTTTTTGTCCGATTTTGCTTTGGTGCATACTTACATTTTACATTGTTTATATTTGCGTTGCCTATCACACAATCAAATTTAAGTTTTTCTTTTATTGAAAATAGGTAGCCAGACTTGCTAAGGCTAAGCTTCCCCCACCACCCATAGACATTAACGTTGTAAAAAATATTAAGCATTTTTTCCCTTCCATCGTCAATGCGTCACCATTGGGAGCTAGTTTACTTTACTTACAGATGGGCTTAAGTAGTTGAGTCCAAAAGGGAGTCATTAGCAGTTAGTCTGGACATATAGTCCAGTCATTTGGTGCTTAAAAAGGGGGTTACCTGAAAATTTTTCACCTCGTATCTTTGCCGCTATAGCACGATAGCACGTGCGAATAAATCGGATGGTCAATGTTTATATTAAAAAACTAACTTAAGCCCGCGTGTAGGAGGTAAAGGGATAGGGGCTATGTAGCCTATGTATTAAGTCACACTATGAATCTCTATAACAAATTTCATCCAAATCCGTTCCGTAGTTTTTGGGTGAAATAATAAAGATTCATAAATCCTCACAAAACTTTCGCGTATATAATACTGGTAAAATAGAACACAGTATGAATTTGGGACGGAAATCTAGACTGTATACAAAAAAGTAACGACTTTATACAACTAATATAATGTCGTAAAATCGCTATTTATACAAATTACTTTTATATTTTAAATAAATAATGAGATATTGAATCGCTTAAATTTACAATTAATATGTCTTACAAATGTAGAATAACATTAATAACCTTAAATTTATTAATATAAATTTAGTATATTTATGTTATAATGCGCTTTACTTAAATTGATAAAAAAACACAATGCTTAGAAGTTTTAAAATATGTTAAGAAAAATATTATTTGTGGTTGGCGTGAATAAAACTAGTTTAAACTAGATTGCGGAGGAGGTTGCGAGCAAACGTAATGAGGTTGGGAACATCTGCGCTTCTCCCGTAGCTGGCAACTTAGTCGGTAAGGGCACCGTCTCACAGATGTTCGCCTATAAATTTCGTTATGCTTATTATATTAAATCGCTCTTTCGGTTATTATAATAATACTATTCCATACGGATATCATGAGTTAACGTTTAAAATTAAATAGTGTTTGTCTAATTTTATTTTATTTATTGTAGCAGTTATTTTAAATATTTTGATACAACATAAAGCTTCGATAATATTCGTTATTGTAAAAACAAAAAACATTCTATATAAAAACCTTATGAGCGACTAGATTCGTATTGATGGATAATCTACATACTTGTTTGTTTTTGTTAGTGTTTCGTTAACTGTTTTGCATGTCAAATAAATAATATAAAATAAAACTAATAATAAATACGGAACAAACGTGTCTGATAGTTCAATAACTAATTTAATATGTGACTAGAACTTGTCCTATGATCTCATCTAGCTTGAGTGTCTATTCCTGAATTTATTACAGTGGGAAAATATAAATATAACCCTAATATACTTTTTTTCTTAAATATTTTTTTTATCTTTAATATAGTGAAGTAAAAGTACAGCCTGTAAACGTCCCTCTGCCTCTCCTCTCGTGCTTCTCCAATGTGGGTTGTTGGACACATGTTGCATGTATTTCAGCTGAAACATGCAGGTTTTTAGTAATATATTTTAAAACTTTCCTAAGCTATATTTAAAATTCTCCAACCCTGGAGGTTTGTTAAAAATCAATTACAAAATTCCATTTTCACTGATATTGCCTAAAGCAAGTTAAAATGAGCAAAAATAGAGTAAAAATCCAAAGGAGAAACTAAGCTACTTGTAACATTGGTACCATCCGAACATATACTGCAATACTACCTCCCTATATGTAAACAAAACATTGTTCAGTTAAAAGGAAAATAAATTGGCTTACTTACCTCTCTAAGCTCGGTCAGTTCGTTTGCAGCGGGAGGTTCGTTAGTAGAATCGACCCTCAGAAACTACAATATAAATAAATGACATGAAATATGAAATCTAGTTATGTCCATTTAAATTTTCATGCATGAATTAAAATGTATAATACAATATGGACTTAGTACGCAATCGTCATAATGTAATATACCGTTTTTTATTTATATTTTACATAGTAGAGAGCACCGTGTATATAAACGATTTACTTAGTTACAGCTTTACCTATAAATGCTGTTTAAGGGGTAGTTCGTTGAAGAATAATGTATTTTTCTTTCAAATTTAAAATCAATGACGAAAGAACGAGAAAAAATTGTGTTTAACAAAACACCCACTAAACAAAGTTTTTAGGAAAGTCATTATAAGACGTCAAGTTAACTTGACTGGATTTTTTACACTTAATATACCTTCTGCCGATTTCGTCGCATTTCTTAAGTTGTAATTGAACAACTAAATTACACTTTTTTGTATAAAATCGGTTGTCTAAAGTCTCTGACAGGATGGAACAAATCAAGGAATTGCTGGTGACAGACCATTTTTCGTTTCATATATTATACACATACATATAAATTCAAAGACATATTGCTAAACGTAAAATTAGCTACTACAAAACTTGGCGGACGGCTGGACGGCTTTATAATTTATATCAAGCTTAGGTCCGGTTGATATGGAATACTGCAGTCACTTACAAAATGTCAGATTGCAGCGTTGGAATCAGTGGATTGTGTCACTCTGAGATGTGTGTACGACGGTGGTGCATCATCGCTGACTGGAGTCGTGTACCTCAATTTGATATTTTTCGGACACGCTGCCTCGTCATTAGATTACACTGTAGCGTATTTATTTTTAAATAAAGAAGCAATAATAGTTTAGCAATACTACTAGAATTATTTAAAAATACATTTTTAACTTTTCTCGGTGTTTGTATTTTTTTTGTTCATTCCGTTTCCGTTTTCAGTAAAAGTATTTTAGATTTACTACCTTAAATTATGTTACAGATAACATTCACCTAGTTAGGTAAAATTTATATTTTAGTACTTGCTCAACTGGACTGACAACATACGAAATAAATTTCAAGCACAAATTGAATTGAACATTTTACGATTTCAACAATTTAATGTCGAGTGCATTATCATAGATACAACGTTAATTGAAATCATCCTGGCCAATTTTGGCCACGATAGACTACTTCGCCGATAGTTTTTCCGAACTAATGACACTAGGGAGCCTTAAAAGCCAACTCATTCCTTAATGATTGACAACGTATCTGAAAGCCACTCTACCCTGCAGATGTCCGTGGGCGGTATAATAAATTCAATCAGGTGAGCAAAATTCATTTCTAGCCCATTTGCCCCTAATACATAAAAAAAACTCAAGGACTAGCTAATTGCTGATGATTATTAAACTCTATATTTCCATTATTTTATACTCCGATGGAACGGCGCTCTGTCATTATATTTTATTGATTTAACCCCTGATTGGTATTCAGGACTGGCATTTAAACTATGCTAAAAAGGTTTAAAAAAGTAAAATATGGATAAAAACAAGAAGAAATGTCCAAATTTTTATTACAATTATGAAGATGAGACTGAATTACAGCTTGTCGATAAATCTATAAAAGAAACACAAATGATTATTTATATGGAAAACATTTTCATTATAAATTCATCTCTTAGCGGTGAGGGAAACATTGTTTGTTGGATATGTCGGACTATTTTCTGGAACAGGCACTAACTACGGAGCAACACAGGTATTTATAATCTCATCAACTTATATATAGTCTTGATGTCTAAAAGTTTATTAATTATATTTAGGCTGTAGCTAAATCCCTGTACAATTTTTATTTATAATTCATTACGTGTAAGGCGGTTTAGAAAAACATCGTGAGGATGATCAGCATGCGTAGGATAAAATTCACAACGTCACGTGGAGGGAAGGCTTGGAACATGTTCATGTTAATCACAAATGGAGTTGCAACAGTTAGAATAAGTTCCAAGCCCTCTTTGCGAACGTAGAGGAGATGTTTGCTCATCTCACTCAGTGGTAGAGCTTTGTGCAAGCTCGTCTGGGTAGGTACCACCCACTCATCAGATATTCTACCGCAAAACAGCAGTACTTTGTGTTGTTGTGTTCCGGTTTGAAGGGTGAGTGAGCCAGTGTAATTACAGGCACAAGGGACATAACATCTTAGTTCCCAAGGTTGATGGCGCAGTGGTGATGTTGTTTTTTTTTAAGAAATATACAAAACACTGTCTATGGGCGTTGGTGACCACTTACCATCAGGTGGCCCACATCCACTAATCTATACAATAAAAAAAAAAAAACCTTTGATAGTTTTTCTGGCTACTTTATTTTATCTTAAAACACAGATACTATCGCCGATATTTTGCTAATACAACTTTCCATACTGTACTTCATCAAATTCTAACGAGAGTCTAAAAAAGTAATCAAATAAAACCGTTATGAATAACAAAATGAGACGATAAGGAGAGGTTATAATCTCCATTCTTCTTTTAATTTTTAAAACGATCTGTAAACATGTTAACGATACTAAGAATACTTCAATCATCAGCTAAATTTACCGTGTATTTTACCGTAGAATAAGTCGGTAATCAAATATATGTTAAATATAAGGAAGGGAAGTTAAAATAGAAAATCCGTTTCTAAAAGCTCGTCATTTTAGCTAAGCAATTTACATACTCATTTTTAATTACGCATTCTAAAACAGTGTTAATTACATCATGTATCGTAAACAGTATTAAAATTCGTTTGTGTATTATTAACAAAAGCGGATTTAAAAACTTCTGCAAACCTGTTTCCATGAAACCAGAGACCAAAATTCAAACCACTAAATGTATTTATGGCAATACAAAACAATGGACACACCATGAGGCAAATCGAATTCTGATGCAAATTACATAGCTACCTATAATTTGAACAGAACAATAGTGTAGGATACCAAATTCAAATTTTACAACTAAAATTATCTGAATGATGCTGTAATATAATGGTGGTTATCATTATATTAAAAAAGGGCTTATGTTTATAAGCTTGTAGTAAAATACATTTGTTACATCATATATATTTTTATTTATCTTAATACACGCATTTCATAAATTGATCAATATGTTAAATACAGCGTATAAAAATAATGTGGTATAAAAATGACAAAATTATTATAAGCTATTCAACCGAATCGAAGGTCTCAATTTTTTTGAATGTTAAATGTCAATGCCTAAACGCGGTGGTTTGAAAAATCGATGTCAACGTTGTCGATCGCTGCCAAATGTCGCTCGTTTCACGCAATATTTCATTCGAACAGGTACTTCGTTTTATTGCAAGGTAACAAAATTACGTCCTTTGATGCTGGGACAAATTGCACTAAAATTCATACGGTGTTAACCAGAAAATCATTTGACGATTAAACTTTTGACGAAAAATAAACTAGAAGCTTTTTTAGGAACAAGATATATTCCTGTTAGCAATATAGTCAACCATTGGTATTCGTTTGCTTAATGAATAACAAAATAAACTGCTATTTTTCGAGATATTTGAATAAATAATACCTCCATCTATTACCTATTAATGGTAATGTTATAAATAAAAAAATATTACAGATGAATGTTTCTATAGTTATATATATATATACATATATTTTTTTTTTAGATAAAACAAAATGCTTGTTCGTTTTTTTTTACTTAAAATATTGCAATTATCGTCGTAGTATCACTTTGTATATCAATTATTAAGCTTAATAAATAAAATATTACCTATTTATTATTATAATTACGTCTAATTATTAAGAAATACAGTAAAAGCTACGCATTTTGTAGCCAGTTACTAGTAGTTTAAGCCTCAAAAATTCGAGTGTCTTTTAAAAGAGACGCGAGTCGCACTCATTCCTACTGAAATGTGCTTTAATATTTTTTTCGCTTTGTCTTAACTGGGTCACGTTTGAGCTCCTATTAATTCTAATTTCGATTTAAAAATTCTACAATCTCTGTTATGAAGTGACAATGTTTTTATTGTACATTGGACTTGTTTTAATTTACAAAAAGACTTTTGATTAATTATTAATATTAGCATACCCCATTTATATTGGGTCACTTAAATAAAATAATATTTTAGTATAGTTATTAAAATACAATTAAATCACTTCGCGGACCGTTTTCCGAACCACTAGAAACTTCAAATAAAATTGATCAAACTTTCGATATAATCATTCCAAAGTGTTTGCGAAATCCAACTTAAATAAAGTTGGTTTTGAATTTGAACTGTCTAAATCGTTTTAAATTTTACTTAAATCCGTACTTGGTAGTTAGGGGAAACACAGATAAATGTTTCCAAACTTATATTTCAAGTTGACACGCTCATTTTATTTACTTTAACTTACTAAAACGCAATGTTCGATAGTTTTTTCTTAAATTTTACAATTTTTTTTACATAAATTAATACTATTTATTAAGTAATTCATTTTTTTTATTTACTTAATAAAGTATATTTAATTAATATATAAGTAAAGCAACTTAAACTAGGTTATTTAAAAAAAAAACAATTAACTATAGGATCGTGATTTTAAAAGGACTTAAATACTTTTTGTTTATGCTTTGCGGTTGGGTTTTGCGTAACCCCGTCTGGGTAAATACCATCCACTCATCACAAATTCTACCGCCAAACAGATATACTTAATATTATGGTTGTGCAGTTCCGGTTGAAAGGGTGAGTGAGCCAGTGAAACTTCAGGCACGAGCGACATAACATTTTAGTTCCCATGTTTGTGGCGCATTGTCAACTTAAGGAATAGTTACTATTTCTTACGACGCCAACTTTTATGGGAGACGGTGACGACTGTATGTATGTAGAGTATTTACCATTTAACACTAGCCCGTCTGCCTGCTAACATTATATTTATTTAAAAAAAAAAAATTGTCCATTTACATGACTTGTGATAATATAGCACTCCTGTATAAATCTAGGTTAAGATAAAACAAGGGTTGTCAATATTTAGCGGATATGGACGCGAGGGTCTTTTAACAGACCCCCATCCTCCATCAAAACAGTGAAAGCGCACCTCCTCCGAGTGCGTTCGAGGCGTTGAAGCGGCGGGAATATAGGAGGGCTCTTGCGACCTGCCAGCCTTCGAAGACTGGATGAGACAAAAGCGACGAGTAACCTTCTGACTTACGCAGGTAATGACCGGTCACGGTTGTTTTGGAGAATACCAGTGTAAGATCGGACATGAATCGACGGTGATGTGCCATTACTGTGGGCAAAAGTAATTTCGCCCCCTGAGGAGAGCTTCGCCGAGCCAAGAGCCTCTCCGATCCGTGCCGAAGACGGCCATCGCAGCGGTTTTAGTGGGTATGAATCCCACATAACCCGGCTTCTCCCCCTAAGGGAGTCGGGTACCTTTTTGAAGCTTTGCACTGCGTGAAAAAAAAAATAGTTGTAAATATTTCATTGCCTGTCTTTCCGCAGATCAGGTGGTGATCGAAACGATGGTTCACAATTCGTTCGAAAAATGGGGCTTGATATCACTGATTGTTATAATAAAGATGAATGTAATTGCCCTACTTTTTTTTTACTATTACTGCCCCTAGTATTTTGTAACTTTTTCAATAGGCTACATATGCATTTGTAAATTTTCGAGTTTAAAATTTCATATTTTGCATATATAACTTAAACATTTTCGTCATTAGGATTCCATTCGGGTTCGTACAGAATTTCACCAAAATCCGTTTAGTTCACAGACAGGTTTACTTTCAAGTTATCACTAAAGGTAACGTATATATCTAAAGGAAATTTTGTGTTTTAACTAAAGCTTTTGATTTTTTCATGGATAAAACTGCTCTCTCGATAGCACTCGATATTGCAGTTTTTTATAAGAACAATCGTGTTCTTTGTTTTATTTTTCTACTTTGAAATAATGCAGCAGCTCATCGATATTCGTCCTACAGAAAACAATTCACTATCCGGATCTTATAGTCAAAGTGTCTCTAAAAGAAATAACGGCTCATTGTAAAAAAAAATTAAGATATTGGTAACTAGTTATTTTGTAAGATCTTATGAGTAAATAATTTAAAAAAAAACATAAAAATATTTGAAAGACATTAAGCAAAGGAAATTATATATACAATATTTTATGTAGATATAAAAAATCGTCATCCATTTCGCTTCTAAGGTATATCCACAAAAAAATTTTATTAGAAATCATTACGTAACCTATCTGCTCTAAGTACGTTTTTTTAAATATCTTAAACGACTGGAGATTATTTTGATAACAATAACTAATAAAATAAAAAAGTTCAACACACAATGAAGGTCCTAGATTTATTTTTATATTTATACAAATGATTACACATATATGATGATACAGAATATCTCTGATGTGACAACGTACAAAAAAATCCCGCTCATTTATTTACGCTACATTCGGCAATGTATTGAATATTTTTGTCAGTGAGCCGTGTAATGATTATAACAGAACAGACTATATAAAGGTCTAACCCTCCTATGAATGTTTTACATAACTTTTCTAAAGAAACAAGTGACAATATTTTTAATAAAAAAATAACAACATTGCTAAAATATGTCTCAAGTGCATCTTACTATACTGCAAATCGATGTAGTCATATTTAGCTACTATATATATGAAACATATAAACAATAGTATTTAATTTTACTTCAATATATATAACTATATTTGCGTAATTATTTATCATATAAATATTTATATTATTAAATAGTTTAGTTATTTAATCTAAAATGTGTATGAAACAGTTCTGATGATGCGTGTTTCAAAACGAACATGTTTTCTGATGGTAGTCAAACTTATATACGGGTAGTAACCGCGTAGATATTGCGTAATTATATGAATGTATAGTATGTATTATACATATATAGTGGCTACCTCGTTGGTCCAGTGGCTAGATATAAGGCCGGTGGTCCTGGGTTCAATTCCCAGGTCGGGCCAATAAATAGTTATTGGGTTTTTCTGTCTGAAAATTCTCAGTAGCAGCCCGGAGTCTGGAAGTTGGAAGTGTGTAAACACCCGTGCCTCGGAAAGCACGTTAAGCCGTTGGTCCTGCGCCTGAACTCTTTCCGGTCGTGTCGGATTGCCGTTCCATCGGATTATGAGAGCTAAGGAAAAGAAAGTGCACCTGTGTTTGCGCACACACTTGTGCACTATAATATGTCCTGCGCAGTTGGCTAATCTCTCTTGAGATTGGCCGCCGTGGCCGAAATCGGTCTGGAGGACCTTACATATATAGTAAATTGTATATTTTTTAATTATTGTAATGCTAAAGCGTCATTATTAAAGCCGGTCATTCTCGCAGCATATTTCCATTAATTTCTTTCTTTTTAATTCGTATTATATAAAAACATAAATTGAAAAGATCGCATGTCCAAATCCACTCAAGTACCATTGAATTTCACATGAGTAATCGGCGATCAACGAATAATAACGGCTTGACGTAACTTGAATGTATCGAATATAATTCTGCATGTATATATACCAACCCACATTACAGTAGCGTAGTGGAATAAGCTCCAAGCCTTCTCCTTGAGCAACAGGAATGTTTTTGTCCAGCGGTGTGCCTTTTATGAATAAATAGAAAACGTAAATTTTAACCCAAGACTGGGTTTAATCTTCGGTTTTATCGACTTTTTAATTTTGACATGAAATAATATTAAATCACAATATAATACAATACATAGACCAGCAGTGGGATACTTACAGACTGTTACTTTAATTTATAAGACGAAGAGTATAATACGGGCAAAACTTTTAATGCCGACAATGTGTTTCGCGTGGTTACCACATTCTCGCGTGTCAACAATATATTATGTACAGCCACTATTGTCTAAATAAATGAGTTTTAATTGAATCCGCTGCGCATCTCATAACAAGTTAAATATAAAATTGTATTTGTTATGAGATGCGCAGCGGATAAAATAAGTGAATCCTAATGTAAGTCCTCAGGTTTCAATCCAGATATGCACTGTCTTTTCACGTGCTTAATTTTCGTGTTATTTTTCATCCACGGCGAACCAACATGTCGGATGAAGTTTTTCATATGTATATCCACCAAAACAAACTTCATCTTTGATGACTTAATCTTAATATATTGTTCACTGCTGAACAATATATTAAGATTTATTCGCGTTCGATTACCATACTTTTAAATATTTTTTTATATGGACTTGTATTGCAATTCTACTCTTATTAAAACAGATAATTCCAGTATAGAATTTATAATAATATACAAAGCTGAAGAGTTTGTTTGTTTGATCCGGCTAATCGCAGAAACTACTGGTTCGAATTTAAAAAATATTTTTGTGTTGTATAATCCTTTTATCGAGGAAGGTTCTAGGCTGATTTTTATTCATTATATTTTTATTAATTATACGCGGGTGAAACCGCGGGCAAAGCTTGTGAATAATAAAACGGAACTGTTGAATCAAGTTTATTTTGCTCTGTTAATGTTTTTGTTATATTTGGAAACTTTATTGGTACAATATGTATTAATTTATTAATTGTATTTATACTTTTTATTTATACTTTATTGTATGTAGCAGTAACGGTAGAACATACTGTTTGTTTCCTGTATTTAAATAAATAAACGAAAACCTGATCAGACGTTAATTACGCACAGGATATTTGTTTGACTTGAAGTCGATGACGTCATTTGCGAGGCATAAGGAATGTCGACGACTACAGTACAGTAGTACAGTATCAGCCTGTGAATATCACACTGCTCTTATGCTCTTTTCGAGGAAGAAGATTTGTAGCTTATTCCACCACGCTTTTGCAATGCGAGTTGGTGGAATACACATGTGACATAATTTCAGTGAAATTTGACACATGCAGGTTTCCTCACGATGTTAGCCTTCACCGTCAAGCACGTGATGAATTATAACCACAAATTAAGCACATGAAATTCTGTGGTGCTTGACCGGGTTTGAACCCACGATCATCGGTTAAGATTCACGCGTTCTTACCACTGGACCATCTCGGCTTGTACGACAACGGCGACTTTTACAACATACATATAGTTATTATATAATTACTAGCTGCCCGTCCCGACTTCGTACGGGTAAAATAAGGATTTTATCCCGTGCATTTTTTAATCAATAAGATATAAATATTCAGTACATTCATTTCCATACAGTTCAGTGTATGTGTGTTCGGTATAGGGCATATAATAATAATGCATAAAGTAAAGTACAACATGCTCTACATATTTTTTTCATTTATTGGAACAAAATTCTTTTACTAATGCAAAGTAGAGTGACCTGGCAGAAATTGTCATGTAACAAAAAAGCGTTGTCCTCCAAGCGACCTTTGTCCTCTTTCTTTCTTACTGATTATTTCTATTATAGCGGTTGTATGTGTATGTATGTGTAAGTGTGCAAATTTTCAGATTTGACAATAAGAATTGTGTGCGGCCAATGAGATAACCTCAATTATATACAAATGTAAATATAATTTGAACTCTTTTTTAACTTATAATTCACTATTTTATATTTAATTTTGAATAAATTACTGTTTTCCTAAAGTATTAAATGAAATTAATCAATTTTAATTCTTACTTTAGATTTTTGCATAGAAAACATAATAAAAATAACATAAAATATACACATGTGAGAGGGAGAGTTGATTAAGAAGGGCAACGCTTTTTGGTGTGATAAAAAAGTAAGAACAATTTCCTCCTTTTTCTTCACTGGAAAAATGCATTTACGCGCTTCCCCCACATGAAGTGGGGGATATGTGGGGCTCACCAGCGCTGAAGGTCCCGCAATATCCACTAAAAAACCAGCGGTATCCTTTCCGTCTGGTCGGGGGGCGCCACGGGATCGCTTGCGCATGCACGCCACCGTGACACCTCGGGGTTCCCAGATTCAGCGAACCCCCTTAGCCCCGGTGGCTGTTAAGGTGCGCCTTCACGATGCGACGGATCGAATCAGCGGAGTCATTTGCCTCGCGCTGCCGCTCCGCGGCCTCCTTTTGCGACATCACACTCTCGCAAAAGGGGACCATTTTCAACCAGCACCATGCGTGCTGCATGCATGGTGCTGGTGCAGCATGGTGGTGGCGTTAATCACACTCGGTACCGAGAGATCTCCATTCACTATCGCCGCCAGGGTATGCCTCTGAGGCCCCACGCAGCACACTCCGAAGAATAATTTCCTCCTGACCGATTTCGACCGCGATGGCCAATCTCAAGAAAGATTTGCCAACTACGTAGGACGTATTATAGTGCAAAAGTATGTGCGTAAACACAGGTACACTCTCATAATCCGATAAGAAGGTAAACTGACGCAAACAGTAAAAGTTCAGGTAAGAGGCAAGACCAACGGCTTTACGTATCTTTCGTGGCACGTGAGTGTGACAAATATACAGAAATATAATCATTAAAAACCAACATTTTCAAACACGTTTTAAGTTAAAAAAAATATCGCAAAGAACTTCGTTCCTCCCGGGGCCCCCGATCGCACATTTTTAATTATATTTTTAGGTTCTGTCTACGGTTTCTATGTGCTCATTCTCATCGTACAGTGGTCCCACACTTTGATATAGACCTGTTTGAAAAACTTGGCCCGATATTTGTTTTTTTTTTATTATAATAGGTCTAATGCATGTACATAAGTACACACACATTTTTGCTATTTAACTTACCTTTCACAATATTTTTCCTTAAGAATTATACAGTAGAAATACGCTTAATATTAATAATAATAATTACAGTACCGCAAATTTATAATCAATTAAGTTGAGAATTACACGGAAATGATAAAATGATAATTGTAAACGTCACTACTGCGATCGATGTACAAACAAAAATTATGGCCGAATTTTTTCCGAAAACTGTGTAAGAAATGAGATACAGCTTATTGCAAGAGAGACAGGAGAACGCTCTCATCCCTACTCCGTGCTGCTTACCGACCGAGGTTGAAAATGATTGAATTACTAATATCACTATTAAAAAATAGGGGTTGATGGTAGAAAGGTGAAAGTGTAGGGCTGTATGTACTTTTGATTGCCATATAATAAAAAAAAAAAAAGAATTTGTCCAAAAAATTAAAAAAATATTTTTGTTGTAAGCTACCCTTAACATTTAGGGTTATAAAAATAGTTATAAACCTATTCTCAGACCTACAGAATAAACATATAACATTTCATCAAAATCGTTCAAGCCGTTTCGGAGGAGTATAAACACTAAAACTGTGACACGATATTTTTATATATGTAAGAGATATATAAATAAGGGTTGCAATACACATATGGATTGTGTATTTGTGATTAGCGTAAATTTTAATTAACAACTGATTAAACATTAAGAAGAAATAAGTAATGTATTTTGGTTATTTCTTTATAATAATGTATTGATCATTCTCTGACTTTGCTTATAACTGAGGATGAAAGACAAGTCCACAGGTCGCTAACATTACTTCACACGTCTACTAACTTTATGCGGCATATAAAGTCACTCGGGATCTGAGACGGCTATATGTGAATTGACGTTGTTAGAATAGTACCGAACCAGTTACATTGTCAGTTAGTTCCTGTAGGTTGTCCCAAAGCTCGTTCAGAATACGTAACAAAAGCAGGCATAGCGACAAAGTAATTATAATCTCTATAAATGCATTTCCTTTTTAGTGTATTTGATTTTTTTTTGTGAAATTTGAATGTAAATCATAATTTAGTTAATTTGTATAAGTTATGCTGCAGCTTTCATATTTATTACATGTTCGGATAATTTATTGTTACAAGGAAAAATAATAAAGAAAAATATACGAATGCTTATGATTTAATAACTTGCTTTTATAATTGTACTAGTCTTTTGCCCGCGGTTTCACCCGCGCAGTTCCCGTTACCGCGGGCAAAATGAGAATACGAGGATAAATGATGTTAGTCGCTGATAATGTATGAATGTTTAGTGATGTAGGCGTGAAAGCGTAACAAACAAACAAACAAAAGTCACATTCGTATTTATAATATTAGTTAGGATTATTATTATAAAGTATGGTAGATACACGTAGATTTTTTGTATTTTGTGCATCGAGAATTCAACAGAGGCATTGCTTTGGTTTAAAGCTAATCGCATAATGTAACATAAATTGTAAAAGATGCAAGGACTCGTAAAACCAAGTCAATTAATTTATTTACTAAGAAGCACATATTTAATGACTTCGTCATAAATTATTTCTTAATTAGTTACCTACCCACATTTACAGCGACCGTATCAATATTAGACATCTTTATTTCTATAATTAATGTAATGATATTGGCAAACAATGTTGATACATATATCGTGTTTTGTAGGATTCTGAAATGTTTTGTATATAAGGTTCTTCATCTTCATGATCTTAATAATATCTATTTTACCTCAAAATCGATATTTTGGATTCAATACCAAGACAATAGTAACAACCCTTCATAAATATCTGGACTCTACGACGTATAATGGACACCGATATTGCAAATATATATTATAAATGAATACCACATTAATATCCATTTTTTTATTCAGTAACAGCTTATGAATGTCCCTCTGCTGGGCTAAGGTCTCTTCTCCTCTTTTTAAGGAGAAGGTGTGGAGCTTATTCCACCACGCTGATCCAATGCGAGTTGTTGGAATACACATGTGACAGAATTTTAGTGAAATTTGACACATGCAGGTTTCCTAACGCTGTTTTCCTTCACCGTCAAGAACGAGATGAATTATAATCACAAATTAAGCTCATGAAATTCAGTGGTGCTTGCCCGGGTTTGAACCCACGATCATCGGTTAAGATTCTTACCACTGGGGAGCCATCTCGGATTTTGTTATAATCAAATTTATAAATAAGTATGACGTTATAGTTTTCTGTAAAGTGATAACTGTCTTTTCAATGCGCCTACATGAATTTGTCGAGTAATACGAATGCAAATCACAGCTAGGAGATATTATAGTGCACAAGTGTGTGCGCAAACACAGATACACTCACTATTCCCTAGCTCTCATAATCCGATGGGACGGCAGTCCGACACGACCGGAAAGAGTTCAGGCGCAGGACCGACGGCTTTACGTGCCCTCCGAGGCACGGGAGTGTACACACTTCCAACTTCCAGACTCCGGGCTGCTACTGAGAATTTTCTAACAGAAAAACCAAATATCACTATTTATTGGCCCGACCTGGTAATTGAACCCTCGGGACCACCGGGTCTGCGGCCTTATATCTAGCCACTAGACCAACGAGGCAGACCACACAGTAACGTACCTATTAATCATTGAGCAGCTTGGTTAAGATTAGGTAGAGGTCACTTTAGTTGCTTTTGGCTTATAAAATTACAACATGTTATTATTTTTAAATATTAACCGCCTTATTCATAAACTTTATTTAACTGGTGATTAGTTAAACAATATTTTGTCTTCTTCTTTCGTATGTCAAATCAATAATGACAGAAAGAGACAAATCAGTGTTTAGCTAACCAGTTTTTTTTTTTTTTTTTTCGGTTTGTGTATGCTGTTGGCCCTATTGGCCTCTACAGCGTCACCGGGCGGGATGGGCCGAGATGAACTCAGGCCGGAGAATGGGAGCCGACATAAATGTGGCTCAAGGGGAACGGACGTCCTAAGGGTGCCTCCTGTGAGGCCGGACCTCGGCTTAGGACGCCGTTAAGATCGGGTAAAAAGAAAGACGTGTGCATTTGTTTACGCCGTCAGACACCTAAGCGTCGACGGGCCGTAATGAATGTGAGTGAGAGTCTTCGACCCCGCCGGCGGGGTCGGTGTGTGTTGACTGTGGCATCTAACAAGTTAATGTTGGCTGCTGTAAGTCCATCGACTGGATCGTATAGGACGTGCTTAGGACGCCTTCGATCGGGATAGGGTGACTCTAAGGGGCTATAAGCGCACGCCTTAGAGATAAGGGGGTTAGCGTGATTCGACGCTTTATTGAAGTACCTAATAGAGAGATCTTTAAGTACTTTTGCTATCGAATCTAGTCGGAAATCTTTGTGTAGATCTACGTTACGCGCGTACCACGGGGAACCCGAGGCGATGCGTAAGAATCTATTTTGTAGGGACTGTAACCTAGCTATGTTGTGTGGGCTCGAGTGAGCGAACACAACGCTAGCGTAGGTTAGTATGGGACGTATGCAAGTTTTATAAATTGTAACCTTATGTCTAAGGCTCAATTTACTATTCTTACATAGCATCGGGTATAATCTACTTAAGACAAAGCCGGCTTTGGTCCTAATATGCTTTATATGTTGTCGAAACGATAGAGAACGATCTAATATGACACCTAAGTATTTAACTTTAGGTTGCCAAGGGAGTGGTTTGCCGTAAAGGGTTATCGGCGCTCCCGGTTTGCGAAGAGGCGATTTGGAGAAGAACACAGTTGTGCTTTTCTCGGGATTTAATTCGATCTTCCATTTCCGGAACCATGCACCTAGTGCATTAGCAGCGGATTGGAGGCGGGCCTTTATAAAAATTGCGCTGTGGGACGTTGAGTATATAGCGGTGTCGTCCGCGAATAGGGCTATTTCACTACCTCTTGTTCTCGGGATATCCGAGGTGAACAGAGAATATAGTGTGGGAGAGAGCACGGAACCTTGTGGAACTCCTGCTCGGATGGGTCGAGAGGTGGACAGGGAGCCTTCCACTCTATAGCGGAATGAGCGGTTTGACAGGTAGTCTCGTATGATGTGTACGAGCGTGTCGGGTAAGCCTGCATCGCGGAGCTTATAAATAAGCCCGTTGTGCCAGACCTTGTCGAAGGCTTTAGCCACATCGAGGAAGATAGCGCCCGTACACTTATAAGCGCGTGCGCGGGTCCGTCCTGTGTGTATGTGTTCCGTTAAACGGTGCACTTGATGTACACTAGAGTGTCCGGCGCGGAAACCGAACTGCTCGTCTCTTATTAAGTTTTTATCCTTAATAAAGACTTTGAGTCGGGCTAGTATGATGCGTTCGTATATTTTAGCCAACGAATTTAGGAGGCTAATTGGACGATAACTGGACGGTAAGTTATAAGGCTTACCGGACTTGTGAATACCTATCACTATGGCCTCCTTCCATTGTTCCGGGAAGGTGCATCCGGCCAGTAGGACATTGAATATGGCTACTAGTAGACATATTATATGACGGGGTAGATATTTGACTACCTTGTTGGTTATTCCGTCCGGCCCGGGGGCCTTCTTGGAATGTAGATCTTTAACTATCGCTTCGACCTCATCAAGCGTTGTCGGGGTGAGGGGTTGGTCGCGAGGGGGTGTTATCGCGAATCTGCCAACACTCGCGTCCACCGTCTCTTGGTGGACCCGAGCTTCGCTGTGTTGCGAGTTGGGAGAGCACTGGCTCTCTAGGCAGTCCGCTAAGCACTCGGCCTTATCGATGTCGTCGAAGGCTAACGTCTGATCGGGGCGCACTAAGGGTGGCATTACTGCCACCGTTTCGCTCTTTAGTGAGCGGGAGAGGGACCAGAAGGCCGTGTGAGACGGTGTTAGCTCACTCAGCTTCCTATCCCACCGTTCTCCTCTGAGTTCTGCGAATCGAGCTTTAACCTCTCTTTGCAGTCGCCAGAGTGATCTTTTATTGTCGTCTGTCGGGTAGGCATCATGGGCTCTATGGGCTGCGTTTCGACGCGTGAGTAGGTCTCTTAGGTCTGCCGAGAGGGCCCAGCGACCGACTGGTTGCACCGGGACCTCCCTTGTGCAGCTTTCGAGAGTGGTATTTATGTATTTGGTGACTTCTAGCGAAGCCTCTTTAGCAACATCGACCGCGTCTATGACGTCGGGGATGGCATCAAGAGAAGAGGGTTCATCCGATTGAAATCGCTCATCGAGCTTTTTCCAATCGATGATCTTTTTGGTTAGAGCGGAAGGCTCGGGATTCGGTCCTAGATGGATTAAGACGGGGCGGTGATCCGAGTCCAACTCGGCGAGCGCCTCGATCGAGCGTAACTGTAAGGCCACGTCTTTCAATAGCACTATGTCGAGTATATCGGGGGTGCCGCGTCCGTTTGTAAAGGGATATCGCGTCGGGGTGAGGGGAGCTACTATTTCAAAGTTGAATGTAGCGAGGGAGTTGAGACGATCGAGAATAATACCGTTATGGTTGGTGCGTTTGGAGTTCCAACGAGAGTGTTTGCTATTGAAGTCCCCGGCCAGAATGACCGAGTTACCCAAAGCAAAGAGCGACTGAAGGTCGTCTTCGAGAATCGGCTTATTAGATCGTTGATAAACTGAAGCTAATGTGATCGGTTGATGACCGGTCAAGCCCAGCCGACAGACAGACGCCTCCATGTTGTTAAGCGGCGGCGGATCTAGCGGGACGCAGTGAAGTGATCTCTTATAGTAAATTAGTGTGCCACCTTTTGCCGTGAGCCTATCATTTCGTACTATATTGTAATTCGCTAACTTAGGAGAGCGAGTACATGGTTTTAGGAATGTTTCCTGTATGAGGAAGACATCTAATTGGTGGGCGGTTATAAAATCGCGAACTAAGTCGATTTGATCGATAAGACCGTTTGCATTGAACGTCGCTATTGTGAGCGCGCGGGGTTTAATTCTACTGGTTGTAGAAGTCATTTTAGACCAGTTGAGCGGGGATTTGATAACGCCATATGGCGTCGATAAGGCCTGCGTGTTCACAGGTGGCTTGGAGCCTAGCCTGTGGATTGTTCTGCGCTGCGCGCAGCTTACTAGCTAAGATAGCTAGTTCGGTGGGGTTGAACGACCCTACGAAATTGCAAACTAGTTGCAAGTCGCCCGCCATGCCAGAGGCGGGGGGCGCGGTGGGTGGGCTTACCGTGGGCTGTCTAGGAGCCGCTGCGGTATTTTTGGCAGTCTGGGAAGGCTGCGGGGTTTGTTTCCTTACCATGGGTAAGGGTTTGTCCCAGGCGTTAGCCCGGGGAGGCGGCGGAGAGACCACGGGAAGCGGTTTCGCCGCGACTGCTTTCGGCGCTGTAGTGGATGAGGTTTGAGGGGGCTTACCGCCTCTCCTGCCTCTGGCCGGTCTGCGACGAGGAGCCTTGGAGCATCCTCGGTAATTCGCGGGATGGCCCTTTGTTTTGCAAAGGACACAAGAAGGCGGGTCTTCTTGATTGCGCTCCTTGCGGGGGCAATCGCTTGTGCCGTGGTCCCCTAGGCACTTAACGCACCTGGGGCGGGCGAAGCAGTTGCGGGCAGAGTGCCCGTATAACTGGCAACGGTGACATTGCCCCGGAGCACCCCGGTTTCGGGGGGCTTCGATCCTGATTCCGGACAGGTGACCGATGGATCTAATGTTAAAGATCTTCTTCCCTTCCGGGGAGAGATCTAAAACAACGAGGACCATGTCGTAGGCCTTTTTTGTTTGGGCGTGGTACATCCTGTGTACCTCGCGGACCGGCAAGCCTTGTTCTAGGAGGCCCTCCTTAATGAACTCGGTGGAGAGTTCTTGGGGCAGGCGCCTGATGACCACTCGTAGTTGCTTCTCGTCTTCGAGAGCATACGAGTGAAAGCCAATATTCCTGGCTCTCAATAGGGACGTCAGTTTCCTGTGGTCACTGGGACTAGGAACTGTGACTTTGATTCCCTGCGCGGTTGACTTCGCGTGGGAGTAAAAGATCTGCTTATTCGTGATAAGCAGAGAGACGGCCTCCCAAGCTTTTTTGTCCTGTATGAATACAGGAGGGGGGGCCTTAATTTTAGGGGTGGTGGGCTCAGCCGTATTCGCCGTCCCTACGCAGGGAGGCATCGGCTCGTCCGGACGCTGGATCGCACCCTCACTGGGAGGCGCGGTATCCTTAGGACGCGTCGGCTCGCTGGATTTGCGAGCCGGTGGGCTAGGCTCCGCGCGTGTCGTTTTGGCGGGCGGGGCCCGCTTTGAGGGAGGCGAGGCTTTGGGGTTAGCGGCTTTGCGCTTACTAGCCTTCGAGACGGTCTCGAAACCGTCGTCGATGTCCATCGAGTGCTGCTCAGATGCAGCGGGGGTCGGGGGAGCCTCGGGAGCCGCGGGGAACGCGGGGCTCGCGGGGGGCATGGGAGACGCGGAGGGCGCGGGGGGCATGGGAGTCGCGGAGGGCGCGGGGGTCGCGGGGGACCCGGGGGTGGATTCATGCCGTGAAGGCGAATCCGGACGATCGGGGGCGGCCGGCGAGGCCGGCGGCTCGGTAAAGACTACCGCGGTGGTAGACTTAGTAAATCCTGCGAGGATTTCAGGGTGGTTCGCTTGGAGGAACCGTAGGAGGCCATCGAGGACCTCAGCAGCCGACCAGTTTACTGTGTCCATGGTGACACAGGTGTATTAAAAAGCCTCCCTGCCTGTAGGCAGGGAGTTGTGTGCCTTACAGTGTGAAGGACTATCTTGGGACTCTGTTATGGTGATAACAGAGATGTGTACCTAGTAATAATAAAGAGTGTAAGGAATTACTTACGTTAACGGACCGCGATACGAAGAGAAGGTATAACAAAGTTGCACACAACACAACGTAGATCGATGAGGGTGCGCACCCGCACCGTGCGCAACGCAGCAACCGCGCGTCGCTCCGACTCCCGAAGGACGCCGAACGAACGAACGAACAACACTACGCACTACTCGGACACGGTCGAACACTTGCACTTGATGACGCGATCGGTTTCGGCCGTTAGAATGTTCGAAGTTTGACTTTGACGAACAAGTCGTCTCAGTTGATGCGACGAAACAACCAACGAACTGAACTGATGCAGACAACCGCTCAGGTCGGCTACCTGAATCGGACTCCACTTTAGCTAACCAGTAACTAAGCAACGTTTATAAATACGGCCGTTAATCGAACAGCCTCTAATTGTACTTGCTTGGCCTCTCCTGAGGGTAACAATTGGAGCTTATTCCAAAAAGCTACTACAATGTGGATGGATACATATGTGGCAGATTGTCAACCAACACGTTCTAGTTTTCTCATAATATTTTCATTCACCGTCGAGCACGAAAATTACGAATATAAAAAGACATGAAAATTTTGTATTACTTACCCGATATTGAACTCGGATTCTTTAGTGATTCTCGTTTTAATCACTGAGCAATCTCGACACCTTGTATTAGTTCAATTTATGTATATAGTATATGAAGCGACACTCCACAAAGCTTAAATGAATTTTGTTCAAGGTCACTTCATATTAACCAATCTACTGAGTTGAGAGTTCAATAATTACTCCCATTTCAATTAAACCTAACCATTAATTGCTCCTGCAATTTATAGGGTACAATTACCTTTGAAACCTGCATTTCTGATAGTCATTTACAAATCAAAGGCCTTGTTGAATTCATTCCCCGTTTAAGTTTCAAAAACCTTTGATTTATTAACGAATTGTATAGTTTTAGTCTCATTCATCAGTCAATCTCTATGCACAGCTGTTAGTTTTTTTTTTTTTTTAATAATGTTAATATGATACTGATGTTAGTCCCGATTTTTTCAGGAACAATGACAATGTTCACACAATATAGCATTAATTAACCGATACATGCCTACTAAGTGTTCACATATTTTTTTTAAATAAACAAAGTAAGGAAGTTTTTTTTTTTAAATTAGTCCTGTTCAAAATATATACGACCTCTTTTTTAAAAATAGAAAATATTAATCCGAATGAATATATTCGTTAAATGGTAACAAAATGGTGATTTGCTAAATTATTTTTGAGTTGCTAAATTCATCTTTTATTCAAAGTGCATAATACTCGAACAATCATAAGAATTTATTGAATAACTTACAATTGTATTTAATTAAATACGTAAAAATAAACAGATGCTCTTAGGAATTTAGGTGGATCAGCTTTATGTACGTCAATTAGTTTTTTGTCAAGACTTATTTCTTCAAATTAATTTAATTTAAGGTGTCAATTATTGTTTACTATTGCAAGAAATCTTTGCATAAAACTTTGCAAGTCTCAGATTTTGAGTTCTACTATGATACATGTATGGCGTGCGGAAATGTGGAATAAGAGTATTGTTGGAACATAAAGGGAACTTTTACCGTTTCACCCCGTTTTTCCACTTCTGTCCGCCTTGGGATTTACGGCATACCAATAAGTTTTCACCGCGATTGAATGTTGTTACTTTTATACCGTATTGTCGTGAAAGTCACTTTTGTACCTGAAATTCCGATCTATTTATAACAACAAGGTAACAATTTCATGTTTACACTTCATGTAATTATTTACTTGTGATTTAAAAAAGATTTGAACGAAACTTTTCATAGAAGCAATTTTTTATTACTTGTATGTCATGTCATCGTCAAATTCTTATATATCCTGATTTACATTGATTTTATACAATCAACGTTTTTATTAATATTTGTATAAAATAATATATAAGATTTAGAAGAAAAATTTAACATAATACATATATAGTTATATATATATATATATATATATATAGGTGTTATTTCTTAATTATTAAATTTTAGCTTGACTTTAAAAATCCTCATTCATTTTGTTAAATTTACAAAAAAAAATGTTACTAATAAACAGATAAATATCGTGTAAAAGAAACTACCAACATAACTTCATCAAAAATACCCAGTTGTGGTCATGAAATTGAATACATTATTTTAAAAATAAATGCAAAAATTACAAATTCCTTCAATGAAGCGTACATATTGTGCCGACAGTAGCCCAAGGAGTCAAGGTCGAACCTGCGACTTTTATACATACAATAATAAATACTAATAATGCTGCCAGAATTTCAAGTTTTCATTAATTAGTCGGCAGAAATTGTTGCTCCAATCGCTAAGTTCCCGAGAAATACCTGCTATCAAAATATTGTTTCCACATTTATTGAAACGCACCAACATGTATGTATCCGGACGGATATTGTATTACATTGTATAGTCTGTTATCCGGTAACGTCAATCCAACAAGCTATGTAGTATTGCAAATTCATGCAGACATTCTTGTTTATATCCATTTAAGATTTAAAGTACATTAAAGTACCAACGGTACAGTAAAGCAAATAATATTATATTTTCTCAATAACTCACAAATAATATAATTACATTAGGTGTCCTTATAATTCAGTAAGATTAGTCCCAGAGTTTCACAAGGACAATATATAAAACACAGTCACTTGCATCAAAGAGATAACGAGAAAATTGTACTAGTCAAAATAAGACACAGTCAGCGAAGAAATATTTGCCCGTAAATAGGGAGCAAATTACCACTAACGCGAACGCGTGTGAACAGAAATATGTGTTAAAAACTAGAATTTGCTAATGACACGACGATAGAAACAAATATATTATTTTTACATAGTAAGTTTTCTGCTAATTTATTAATTTAATAAGAACTTATTGTTAACAAAAGGATTTTATAATTAAAATTTAGCACTTTTTTCTACTGACATATTTTTTAAATATCTTGTCGACATTCATGTATACAAATGTGCAAGCCCGTATCACCCACTCATCGCATCTACTACTGAACAGTAAGTAATAATAAATAGTATCGTTGTGTTACATTTTGAAGGGGAATTTATAGGCATATTGTGTCAGGTTACCGATAAATAGTGCGTTAAGAATGATTTGGCTTGAATTGGTTACAGTATCCAGATTCGAGTCCGAATGAAAAAGCATTATGTTAATATAATTTTTATTTTATTCTACGATTTGACGCATCGTTCATCAGATTAAATTGAAACTTTGTACTGTTGGCACTTATGCGATTGTGGGTTCGTTTCTTAACGCCGGCAACCGGTATATGCTCTTAACTGTAGGTAGGAGTGCTAATGTGCGAAACGGACGGTGACCGTGATGCTCGCTGACTTTGTTGAATTTTCTTCCAGCCGAGGCTATAACGCGTAAATCCTGTGCATATTCTACTTATAGGTCTCTGCTTGTTAACATTTTTTTAAACTGCAATTTAATGGACTGGATGGTTAATAGGCGGCGTGACATGTCTATGTCCTCTTTATCTGCGAACACAATTACACCGCTGCGTGCGCGAGCTTTGTCTCTGACTAATTGTATTGGCATATGCGTAAAGGTTTCTGGCATTGTAAAATCAACGTACAATATAAAACACACATATCGCATCGACTTATTAAGAAAATAAAGATGTATTTCGCAAAGAGGACAAGATTTATATATACAAAGGTATTTTAAGTGTAATTTCTTTATTGTAAAAAAAATGAATTGCGTTAAAATATTCTCAAACAAAATAAAGTTTATACTATGCTTTAATATTAGTGTCGCAAGCGTAAAACGAGAAAAAACTACACTTTTCACATTTAAATGGGTTAAGTTTCTACAACACCAGAAGTAGTGTATTGTCACTCTCTACAATGAAAGTACTCTTTTTAATCTCCTGAGGTTAGCATAAATAGAATAGAAATGACTTAACTCACATTTAATTTAATTTGAACACTATTTACTTTAAAATTTTAATGAATTATGTTGGCAATATTTTACACATTTTTGGTGTTTTCTGGTTATCGATTATAACAATATATGGTGATATGGTCAAATCAATTTTATTTGCCATGGATTTTTTGGAAATATTAAGCGATTATAAATAATTTAATCTAAATTTTTACTATTTTAGGGTTTTTTAATTTACTTTATATCAATACTTTATAATATTCGTTTGTTCTTAAAATACATAAAGTATGGAATCAACTAGATTTATATACGAGGGTTGGGAGTTAAGTGGGTGAACTCTGTAGAACTATAAGATCTACAATTATGAAATTTCCAGCTACGTTTCTCATGTCCAATGAATCCCTGATCCGATTCACTAAAAACAGGTTATACAGAAATCGATCACTGAGGGAGCATACAGAGAAAAATAAAAATTCGACTATGTGATATTATCTATAAAGTTTACAAGTGAATTGTGTCGATAGCAGCGGTTACCCTGTATTTTCATTTTTCGGAAGGTCAATTGAATATGTACGAACATTACGTATTGTTTAGACTGAATCAACACTTGTTGACGATGTATTCATTGCAATATAGTTGAGTAAATAAAGTTAATATGTACGTATTTTGGAAACAAATTTAAGAGAAGGTTTTTGTACTGCATTTCGTTTTCGATTTTTGTATTTGCGTTTGTTATTATACGATTAAATATTTATTTTCGATATGTTACGTTTTATATGAAAATATTTAATAAACGACTACACACAGTGTAGTGTAAATGTGTCTTAAATTATTGTAAATTCATTTAAAACAAATCTCTTGGACGTCTACTTCAATGCTGACGATAACATTTCATATAATTTTTGTATGCCGTGGTTGAGTGAGTGGCTTGCTTTTTTCGGCCCGGTTTTCATTTATTTAATGGCAGCTATTGTAGAAATTCAAAACTCTTTAAATACTAGCATATCGGTAATAAGCTACTTAAAGTAGTATAGTTTATTGTTCAAATTCAAAATTAAAAAATCTTTATTCAATATAGAAGTATTTATTACACTTGTTAATTGATTGTCATAAGTCTACCACTGGTTCGGAAATACACACCTCAGACCTGAGGAGAACTGGCGAAAGAAACTCAGCGAGGTTTTTTTATAGCTCAGGTAAGTGTTAATAATTGAAATATAACCATTAATATTCTATGCTTTGAAATGATACAAAACATACATAAAAAGCTTAAAGTATGACGTTCGCTTAATGCCTTTAGTTCAAAGTTTATTAAAAAAAATCTACCACTTCGCTCTTTATATGCAAAACCACATAATCGTAGATTGAATGTCTCTTATGGGTTTGTTTTAATAATGAATATAGTTCTAATTCATTTCAGTCTCTATGTTAATTTTATATCAAATAAGCTATGTTAAAAGTTTGTATTTATTTATTCGTTAAGGATTTAAAATAAAAGTCTACAAAATGGCCTAATTAAAGGCAGCGAGAAAAAATATTTCTCAGTTTGTTCTTTACGTTGAGTACGTTCCGTTAGATCTAAAACGATCCGTGCAAAATTGTCTATTCTGTCACTTCCAGCCCATTTCTAGGTCTATGGAACTCAATGGCTCTTGGGCTAGTATTGCGAGTTTGACTTTAAACTGAATGAGTGTTAGCGGAGCACTTTTCTGCTAAAATTGTAGTCACCTCAACTAAATATTTTAGGTTAAAATATTTTACCAAGAGCACATGGTTTTTTTAACGGACTTCCAAAGTATTTAAATAATTAAAAATAAGAATGATTATAAAACTACACGCCATTTGCGCTATTGAAAAGTAAAGAAAATACTACTGAATATGCATCGTTATTGAAAAGTAATCCGTACGTAGTTTGTATTAAATAAGTCTCGAGTAAATTAATGTTTCAATAAATTATTCGTCAACTTTTAAAGTATGAAGCACAAGATTTTTATCCATTTATTTAAGAGTTATTACTTTAAAACGAATCTCAAGCAAGGAACTTTTTTATATAATTATAGTCAAGGCAGTATATAGTATAAAGTTACTAACAACTAAGTGTGGAGCATATCGTGTCTATCAAAAAGCTCTGACTTACTTACGTGTTGTGGAAAATATGTAAGTGGCAATTTCAAAACATTATTATCAAAACGATCGCTTCACAAACTAGTTACGAAAACTTTCAAATAGGATCTTAATAGCGTCTCACGTCGCTAAAATTGTGTTACGAATAGTATTTTATTATATAACTAGCTGTGCCCGCGGTTTCACCCGCGTATAACTTAAATAAATTACTAGACTTGTAAAGTAGAGTAGACTTGTAATATTTCAGTATATACAACATTTTTCGTTTTATTTTCGTGAGGTTAGTATTTTTTGTTTTTCACCGCACACGGATATCTAGATATCTAGATAGGGCAACAAATCATTGGCCATGAGAAAAATCTTCAGTCTTTCTCTGTGCTTTATTTTGGTAACTGCAAGCTTCAAAGGAAATTGTGCCTTTTTTAAACTGGAAAGAAGTACTTACTATCAACTAAGTTGGTGATTCTGTTTTGCGATTTTGAACCCTAAAACGTAGTCTCAACTAACTTTACGATTAAACAGTAGTAGCCAATATACATTTACGAAGGAAAGACGTGTTTCTCTAACTGATCCGCCGGCACAAGCCAAACTGAACCTTACGACCTCACCATATGGTCCTTCGAGCCGGATAGAAGTTGAACATTGCATCGAGGACCGGCTACCGGGAGAACAAAAGAACTGCATTCCTGAGCGATAAGCGAGCGCCGGGTTGAAGCTTAGCAATTATAAAGACAATTAGGAATATTCGCGCCGACGCATCAATATTTACAAGTTTTAGTGTGAGGATGTCGACTGTTACGTGTGAAATATGGCCACGGAAACTGAACAAGCAATCAGTATACTGGAAATATAACGTCCTCCAGACCGATTTCGGCCAGGTGCACTCACTATTCCCTAGCTCTCATAATCCGATGGGACGGCAATCCGACACGACCGGACGTGCCTCGGAAAGCACGTTAAGCCGTTGGTCCTGCGCCTGAACTCTTTCCGGTCGTGTCGGATTGCCGTCCCATCGGATTATGAGAGCTAAGGAAAAGAGAGTGCACCTGTGTTTGCGCACACACTTGTGCATTATAATATCTCCTGCGCAGTTGGCTAATCTCTTGGATTGGCCGCCGTGGCCGAAATCGGTCTGGAGGACCTTATTATACTGGAAAATACGGCCCTACTATTGTAGAAAACCAAGCTCAATTTATCAAAATGCCCCAAACAACGACTGGCTAAAGTGGGCTACTTACAAACCAGAATTAAAACAATTGAAGAATACTGGAAGATCTTCAAAGAAGCCCATAAAAAAATATTGACCTGTACCACTCGTGAGGAGCGTGGATTGCTCGTGGATATTTCGAAAATGAGGAATTTTTTGTACAAGAAGATTTGTACTTGTGTATGTTGGGAGTCTTGAAAGACATGTTGGCGGCAGTCGAGTCTGCCAAAAGTAAACAATCACCGTCAGAAGACCTGCAAAATAAGAAAGTTCACCTCCCGGCTATACATTTACTTCTGTTTTCGGGCGAGTACGAACTCTGGCCTAGTTTTAAAGATTTGTTTTCATCACTCGTCCACAATTGCACGACACTAAGCGACGTCGAAAAACTCCATTACTTAAAAACCAGTGTGGCAGGTGAAGCAGCGACTTTATTGAAGCACATTCCAGTAACAAGTGCTAACTACATTCAAGCATGGGGAACGCTGAACCATCGATATGGGAACAAGCGTCTAATAGTAAACGCATTGTGGAAGCGACTTTTTGCCCAGAAGAAATGTACCAGCCAAGCTGCAACGAAGTATTACAGAGTCTAGAAAATCTGGAGGTGTCGACGGATTCTTGGGATCCAGTTATCATATTTCTTTCAACAGAAGTTGGACCCAGAATCCCAGAAGGAGTGGGAACAAAATTCCTACTCAGAGAATTCCCAGGACTTGTCGATTTGGAGGGATCTGCGCAAGTTTTTGGAGGCAAAATTCAGAACATTGGAATTAGTCAACCCACCCACTACTACGGAGCTTGCCAAGGAACGAGTCCTTCACGTTACAGCCACGGAAAGACCAAAGCAAAGAATCTGTGCTTTATGTATAGATGCGCCACGTTATGCCATTGTAACGTATTCACCAAGATGTCACCAAACGAACGTAGAGAACATGTCAAAACAAACAAGCTCTGTTTCAACTGCCTCGGAGTTGGACATTCGGTGTTTAGGTGCCGTTTGTCAACATCATGCCGTGTATGTAAGAGACGTCACCACACCTACCTAACTACGAGGGGCTAATCAACCGATGTCATCCAATCAAGCAATTATAGAAGAAGGGGAAGTTCAAGCAATGGTTGCGTCACACTATCACGCAGGGCGGAAACAGACAATTTCACTATTAGCAACTGCAATAGTAATTTTAAAGAATGAACGTGGACATACTACTGCTTTGAAGGCGCTGATAGACTCAGGATCTCAAGCATGTTTTATAAGTGAGAAGGCAACTCAGATCCTAAAACTACACAAGACAGCAGTAGATCTTATCGTATCTGGACTTGAGTCCACGAAGGTTAGAGTCAGGCATGAAGTCAATGTAAATATATTATCACGATGGAACAATTTCATTTTACCTATTAAAGCTTACGTGATGACGAAGCCCTTGACCTCTAACATACATTCAGGCACAATAATAAGAAGAGATTGGCCGCACCTTGCTGGCATTCAACTAGCAGACGAAACTTTTTCCGCCTAATGTAACATCGATCTGCTGTTGGGTGTCAATGAGTATGTAAACATTATGAAGAAGGGATTGATCAAAGGTCCACCAGGTACACCATGCGCACAAGATACATACCTGGGATAGATCCTTATGGGTGGAATTGACATCAAGGTCAGGAAGCATGAGCAATCCTTAACGGTCATGAAACAAGAAGTTGATATAGAAGATTTACTGAAAAACAATATGGGAAGTTGATGAAGATACGAAAAGAAACCTAACACAAAACAGTTATGTGAAGATATATACACTAAGACACAGAAACGAGATTAATGTGGAAGATATATTGTCAAATTACCATTCAACATTGAAAAACCTAAATCAACAGAAGGAAATACGAGAGAAATAGCAATGAAGAGACTAATGCAATTAGAAAGAAGGTTCAATCAAAATAAAGAATTAAAGCAAGAATACAAGAAGGTAATTGAAGACTACATAGATCTAAAACATATCGAAGAAATACCTACAGAAGAAATAAATAAAAAATCAGTCTACTTACCTCACCACGCCGTGATCCGTAATGATAACGTAAATCACGAAGACTCGTGTCGTATTTGACACCTCGTGCAAGGGCTCCAACGGTGTCTCTCTCAATGACGAGCTGTTGACGGGTCCTGTACTGCAAGACGATCTGAGAAACCTGATAATGAGGTGGAGAACTCACGCCGTTTGCTTTGTTGCTTATATCCAGAAAATGTACCTCATGATATGGGTTGACCGAGAAGACACAGATTATCAAAGAATTTTGTGGAGAAACGACCAATCTGAAGAATCAAAGACTACAGATTGTTAACTGTTACATTTGGAACAGCTTCTGCTCCCTATCTCTCACCGTAAGAGCCCTTATGAAATTGGCAGAAGATGAAGGCGACCGGTATCCAGAAGCTGCTAAGATATTGCGTGAAGATTTTTACGTAGATGACGCAATGTCTGGAAGTGACAGTCTGCAACAAGCAATAAAGAATAGTCAAGATCTTAGAGCGCTTCTTCATTTGGGTGGATTCGAACTAAAGAAATAGTCATCCAACAGCCGAGAATTTCTTTCCTAGCGATAGATCGTCTAATGCTTATCTGGAATTGAAGATTGATGGAACAATAAAGGCACTTGGCGTAAATGGATTCAAGTACAATTTAAGCTTACCTTCAACCAATGAAGTAATCATGAAGCGAAGCATTCTGTCTGGCATCCAAAAGTTGTTTGACCCACTCGGCTGGATTGCGCCTAGCATCGTTCGGACAAAGATATTAATGCAAGAACTATGGCTTGAAAAAATAACCTGGGACGATGCATTGAATTCTAAAATAGCCAGCAAGTGGATCACATTGCGATTTGACCTTGAACATGTGAATGGAATCTACATAGAAAGATGGGTAGGTACGACGTGCGCCAACAGAGAGTCCATAGAACTCCATGGATTCAGCGATGCATCCATCCAAGCATATAGCGCTGTAGTATATTGCAGAGTGACTTACGAGAGAGACGGTACGAACAAAACGACGCTTATCGCAACAAGAATACGAGTGGCTCCGTTGAAAACAATATCCTTACCTCGTTTGGAGCTCTGCGGCGCGTTGATACTCTCAAGATTGCTTAAGCAAGTTGGTTAAGTAATGAGAATACCTGCAACTCAAATTTATGCTTGGATAGATTCGTCCATTGTCCTGTCGTGGTTATTTGGAGATCCAAACAACTGGAAGGTGTTTTTGGCAAACAGAGTTGTTGAGATTACAACCAATGTATCCTGCAGTCAGTGGCATCACGTCCAAACTCAAGATAATCCAGCTGATGTTGGTTCCAGGGGGATGTTAGTAGAAAATCTGAAAAAGTGTGAATTATAGTGGCATGGGCCAGACTGGTTACAACAATCGAAGATACAGTTCACTAGACCAAACATTATACAAACAGAGATTGAAAGGAAAAATAATAAAATACAAAATTTAAAAATAACTTACTACAAAAATGAACAAGAGAAGAGACTATTTTCACAGTTTGAAGAATTTGATACACTATTAGAGCTACTTAGAACAATCACATACTGCCGAAGATTCCTGAAACAAAAAACAATAAAAGACAGAATAGATAGCAAAATCACAACTAAAAAACTACACGTATCGATGCAAACCTGTATAAAAAGAGCACAAGAAGAAGAATTTACAGAAGATATAGAATCGTTAAAAACAAAAAGGAGAGTTAAGAAAACAAGTAAACTAAAAGCACTAGATCCTTACCTTGACGAAGATGGAATCCTGAAGGTGGGTGGTCGGCTCAGGAACTCTGAACTGGTTAATGAAGTGAAGCACCCAATTATTTTGGGTCATGCAAGTAGACTTACCTATTTAGTGGTCGCAGAAGCACATTTGAAGACGCTGCATGGAGGAGTGCAATTGATGCTCACTTACCTGCGATTGAAATACTGGATCCTCCGCACGAAGTCACTAGTAAAGCAGTGTATCCATCGATGCTTGATATGTGCTAGACATGGGGCTAGGGTAAACACACAATTGATGGGAGACTTACCAAGGTTTCGGGTAAAACCAGCTCGGCCATTCCTTAACTCCGGTGTCGACTTAGCGGGACCAATTCAAATTTTAATAAAAAAGGGCGGAGTATCCCAAACTGGCAAGGCGTACATAGCTATTTTTGTATGTATGTCCACGAAGGCGATCCACTTGGAGTTGGTTGGTGATCTGACTTCAGCTGCATTCATTGGTGCCTTTAAACGATTTTGCGCACGAAGAGCGCATCTGCGTACAAACATGAGTGATCAGGGAAGAAACTTTGTTGACGCTAACAAAGATCTGGTTGAAGCGTGGAAGGAAGCTCGCCTACAATTTGATGGAGAAATTAGTGACCGTTTTTGGAACGATGTTCACGACTCACGATCTACACGGCTTACATTACAGTTTCACGGAGTGAAATGACAGAAAATATCGCATAAAGATTTAGCGTTATGCTACTGTTTTATACGATTGATGAGTAAACAAAAGTAAAATTAGTCAAAAATTATAAAACCATATATTCAAACTTTAAAAAAATACTCAAAATGAGAGAAAACGAAGTCGAGGATAAATGTATAATGTTTTTTAAAATTGTATAAAATTCTATAATATCGCGTTATATTACTGTGGTGGCAATAATATATCTACGGCGTTGTTATGGAACTATATATCTATGTTCATAGATGGCGCTCCAAGCAATAACAATGATCGATTTTACTCTTATTATTGTTTAACTGATTTTATTTAATTATTTTAAATTTAATTATTTTATGCTATAAGTAAAAATTTATTCCATTTGAATTTTAGTAGCAGCGCCTCCTGTGAACCTACTTTAAATAATATGTAAGTTGACTGATGAAAAAAACGCCGTAATAACACTTTTTTTTAACCAGAATAACATTTCATGCTTTTTACTTACTTACCTATTAACTACAGCAGCCGCAGGCAATAGCTAGTTAAATATATGATATCGAAACAGTTTTATTTTTGCCGTAATATGTACAGCTTTTTTTAATAAGCTACTACCCTAACTAAAAAAAAATTATAACAAACGAATGCAGACACAGGTCAATGTACCAGCATATGCTGAACCCTATTTAATATCGTTGATCATATTGATCTTAGCTCAACTTACATTGGAAGTTACATCTAAATCTCTGAAATGGTCCATTTTTAGCGTTCTTTTGTTCATATTAAATTTCAATCATCATCATTTTAAAGACAGTTTCAACAAATTCAACTGAACATTATATGTTATTTTATAGCATTTTAATAGAATAAATTTGATTCTTAAAATTGACATAACTTTTTTATTTATGAACCGATTAAAATAAAACAAACACTTAATTTCAAGTTAAGTTTGCCACAATATAATAGTGAAAACCGCACCCAAATCAGTGAAGCCGTTTCAAAGATTAGTGCACACAAACAAACAGACACACAGATAAACTGAAAAACAGATAGCCTATGTTTTAAGTTAGACCTCTAGCGATACATTGGTGAAAACTGCATTCAATTCTGCGCAGTAGTTTTTGCGTGATGCAAGGGTACAAAGGTACAGACACACAGACAAAAATTCTATAAATTATTGTTTTAGCTTCTCTTGCTTTAATAAAAACCCCCCATATAAGTATTTTTTCGATATCTTTAATGTACAGCCATCGGCATCTTACAATTTTATTATAAGTATAGATGAAAACCAGAGGACATCAATTATTTTTTCCTGAAACAAAAATTATTTATGAACAATAACTAAATAAACCTTATAAATATAATCGTTTATTCGTTTATAAAAATATCCTTGTTCATATTACTCGTAACAGTGGCGAGAGTTTTGATGAATCTTTGAAAAAGTGACGTTAATAAATCGATTAAGACATGTCTGATAAAGTCAAAAAGTAATAAGTTTATTTAATATTGTACAAATTTCTATCAAATATTAACACGTGTAATATTTTTTATCTTTAGAAAACTGACAACTTTAGAAGATTCATTATATAATGAGCCAGTTTAATTATAGGCATAAGGGACATAACATCTCAATTCCCAAGGTTGGTGGCGCATTGGCGATGTAAGCAATGGTTATTATTTCTTACAATGCCAATCTCTATAGGCATTGGTGGCCCATTTGCTCGTCCGCCTACGTATACTATAAAAAAAACTATAAATAATTAACATATTTACAGTAAACGTAATTTTTAAATTATATTTTTTTTGCATCTTTATGATTTACTTAATTAACATAATAAATAGCATCACATATTTCTTAGATGTCTAACGATATTGCCACAATAGCATCTAGTTACAAGATAAGCTAATTGACAATGTGGGATGTTAATGACGTCACTCGATCGAAGATAACAGGCACTGTCTAGCTCGTTATAGTGTCAGACGGGACAGTTAATTTGATAATGTAAAATAGCAGGTGCTTGTTAACTTTAAGTTTGCTTATAATATATTTTATGAAATTGCATAAAATGAAATTCATTATTAATATTTTGTTGAAAGAAAGCGTTAATATTAGTTGACTTTCATTCATATATATAATGTTTTTATTGTATTTAATTAACACATATGCAATTTAATAGGTGGAAAAGAGAAACTTCTTGGCTTCTTGTGTGTTCTGCTTTTTTATTAAATAGTAGGTAGTCTGTCAGGCAAACGGGTCACCTGATGGTAAATGGTCATCCCCGCCCATAGACATCGGCGCTGTTTGTTTGTGCTTGAAGTTTCACTGGCTCACTCCAGAAACTAGACAATAATAAGTATTCTTGTCTGATGAGAAAAAAGTATTCTTATCGAAATCTGATGAGCTTATAAAAATATGATTCAAAAGCGACAGTAAGAATCAACTTGAATATAGAGTTAGGAGACTCCTCGGTCCATACAACGGCGTTGTTAAAAAAAAAGAAGCGCGCTAATTTAAAACCGCCGCCATCTTGTTAGTGCACATAAATGTAATTATTTCATTATTGGCGCGACTTGTGATTTGTGATGTGTTCAAATGTGTTATTTGTATTTAAAGAGTAATTGAGTGAGTTATTTATAAATGGACCAATTCGAGGTTCTTATAAAATCAGTTTTTACTTCTGGATGCTAAATATAGCATATTTTGTTGGTTTTGTTTTGTTTTGTAGCAAAAAGGTATGCGGTCGGAGGACCCCCGTCAGGAACGAAGTTCTTTGCGATATTTTTTTGAATCAAAACGTGTTTTAAAATGTAGATTTTATTTAATTATATTACTGTATTTTTGTAACACCAAAAAGCGCCTCAACCTCCTTTATGCCACTCTCTAATCAAAGTATAAAATGATTTAAAATTTTAAATTCAATAATTCAATTTATATAATTATCAATATAACAATCCCGATTTTAAGAAAAAAAATAGCTATCGAGAGCATTTGCCCGCGCCTGGGTTGCCATGTAATTTTAAAATTTTAAATTTTATTCGGGGTAATACTGTATATACACTAGCTACCCGTCACGACTAGAATAAAGAAAAGGATGTTATTTATTAACCAATCAGCTTTGTGCCATTGGCTAACCGTTTACCACATCTTGTTAAAAAATCGAATGTGTCACACCGCGAATAATAACGCGTTTATTTAAATATCTTTTAATATTTCTTAAATATACTTGAGACTGAAAAAAAGAATGCTTCCTATCAATCGGATTTGTAGTTAATGCGTTAAACTGGAATAAAAGAAACAAACTTACTTCTTTATAACATTTGTACGCTAAGTACAAGTACAATAAGGGGATAATTTTATTTTGAACGAAATGTTTTAAATATATTTTTAGATATTTGATCAAATATATCTCAATTGAGTTTGAAGTTGTGGTTATATATTCAAATATATTTTCAATTTTGCACAAGGAAATTGAAATCTAAATGCATAAAACAATACAATTCCTACAAAAGCTCGTCACGTTTCAAGTAGTCTCGACTTCGCTGAAATGTAAGCATGAGTTCGAATATTTCCCTGTTCAAATAATAATGAAATTGGAATGAATACCAATCTGAAACGATTTTTCTCAACAGTATAAATTTAAAAAAATATTTATAATTATTTCCGATATTGTATTCAACATAGAACTCAAAGAAATATTTGTATTTAATATTCTTACGGCTTTACGCAAACCCGTTTTACAAACTGCCGGTGAACACACCGATTTCTTTCTTTCTGTCACAAGTAATTAAACATTCAAAAGAAGAAGACAAAGTAACAATACGTCTACCGTATAACGTTTAACAGCAAGGGCGTTATTTATTATTATAGTATAAATGTTAATTATTCTACCGTTATGATTCCTGTTCTCATGTATGGTGCATAACTTTTGAATTCACGGTATCTACTAAAGAGCACAAACTAATAATTGTAATTAAAAACTCCGTCTTATAAACGAACTACCCGCCAGCTTAACATTAAATATAAATAATAAAAAATTATAAGAAAAAACTAAAGGAATACTTTCTAAATTCCTTAGATCAATAAAAAGTTTAAGCTTGCCGGCCAAATTACGTGTTTATATACCTAAACCACAAGTACTTGCATAGTTTCTATTTAGCATTGATCATTTCGATTGCACATTTTATTTTATTTATTTCATCTATTTCGTCTTAATGTCAACCTTATTTATTTAACAATACTACTATTACTATTGCAACCGTTTAGTAGGACTTGTTCAACGGTTAGTTAATAATATGTTTAATTAGTTGTTTTTTTTCTCTTGTTTTAAACTCAATTAATATGTACCTGTTTCTTTTGTTATATATATATAGTTATAGCTCTAAATAAGCACGGCATTAATGTCAAACCTCTGTGGTTTTTATAATGCTCTTATTTTGTTTAATTGTTAGTCTATGTATTTGGATAATAATAAATAAAAAAAATAAAATAAATAAATAAATTATTTTACGTGGCTTACAGATGAGTGAAATAGCAGTGGCCCACGGTTATGTCATATAATGAAATAGCATTCATACTGTGCCTACCAAAATCGTTCATCATCATTACTCAAATGCTACAAAATGCGATGCATTGGGCGTTTGAATTTAGGAGGTGGATATAAAAGAGGTTGAGGTGCTTTTTGGTTTGACAAAAATACAATCAATTAAATCAATTAAAATCTACAATTTAAAACACGGCTTGAGTCGAAAAAATATCGCACAGAACTTCGTTCCTGACGGGGGTCCCCCGACCGCATAATGTAATGTTTTAATGTAAATACTTTGACATGATAATTGTACTCGTCTGATGTATGTATTTTGTTTCAAACTCGAGGAAAAACGTTTTTTTTTGTTACAAGTATACAGACTTAAATAAACATTTGCTTAGGAACCTCTTACAGAAATGTAATTAATTTTGAATGGAGATAAGAATGCTTGCAGCTTTTCTCGCGCTAGTCGAATTATTTGTCAATCAAACTCTAATTTCATGTGTATTACGCTGAGTGATGATGACCTGGAAACCTTATTATATTTTATGAAATAAATTGTGATGGTTAACAACTTGAATTGTAGAATAATGTGAAATTAAGACAGATTTTAATAAATATGCTTGAAGTTTGTAAAGATGTCGCAAAGCAGTTGTTTATACTTCTTACATAACCAGTCTATAAACGAAAGGTAGCAATGACATCTTTGCAGAAAACGTCAGGCGCGCAAAAACTCAGCACATGTTAACGCCAAATACATACGGTGAGTGTAAAAAGTATTCGTACACTTAGATTTTTTACAAACAGTAATGTATAAAATTACACACATATCTAAAAATATATATTGTACAAATAAACATTATAAAATATTCTCTAAATAATTCAAAACAAAAAAAAAGACTTATAAATGAGAATATTTTAGTTTGCAAAACAAAAAATAACGAAAAAGAGGGGTACAAAAAGTATTCGTACAGTATTATATTAATGACAACATTTGGTCTTAGGTCAGGAACACTTTTCGTCACGGTAGCATGCGCAAGCGATCCCGTGGCGCTCCCGTTAAGACGGGAAGGGTACCGCTGGGTTTTTAGTGGGTATTCCGATGACCGGGGCACACTCGGTGCCTTGGACATATGGCGAGCCCCACATACCCCCCCCACTGTTCCCGTGGGGGGAAACGCGTCATGCGTTTTCCCAGCGTCAAAAAAAAAAAAAAAAAAGGAACACTTTTCGTACGCTTATTTGCAAGACCGAAATGTAGAAGTCGATGGTGGTGGTTTACGCTCACGTAGCTGTTGTATAAGCAATAATAAAGATACATTTTAAATTAAAATTGTAATTATTATTATGTTTTTATATTATTCATATATTCAATTAATTTTTTAAGTACAATATTGCTCTAGATATCTACTGTAGTATTACATACGTTCTATTCATTATCATTAAACGCTTCAAAATTTGAAACAGAATGATCTCATATCATATGTGTCATCTCTTTTATACGTGACATTGACAGCATATTGTGCGCTTAACTGGCGTAGATACACACCAGAAAGGGATAAAAAAGAAATACATATTGTGATTATTCCTTTTATCCTAATATTTCATTCAAAAAGTAAATATATATTCGGAGAGATATTTATTTCTTTCGAAGAATTAATTACTTTAGACTTGTTATATCGATCGCGTAACATATAAAATTGGATAAAATGTTAAATACGTAATTCATATGGAAGTACAAAATCTAACTGAATTGTGGAATTAAAAAAAATAATATTGTAAATTTTAATTGTTTTTTTAACGGTATTTTTCAGATTTTGCAAATTTCCATTTTCAGTGGACGTCATTGAATAGTTTTGAGTCCACACAAATCAAATAATCCCAGTAGAAGGCGACGTTAATCGGTCGGTTGTTAAACGGTCGTAGCAATATGTGTTTTTTTTTGTTTCCATGAATTAAATATTATTAATAATATATATTAAATCTGTATCTGTCTGTATGTTTTATTATTTTAGAGGGTGACAAACGGGCAGGTGGCTCTCCTGATAGTAAGTGACTACCGTCGCCCATGAAAATGAAAATATCTATAGCTAAAATATAAAGGTGCGTGCAGACCGCTCTTACCGACTTACAGGCTGGTGAAACGTAACATGAAATATATCATTCCGCCTTTCATTGCATGTTCGCTACAAGCGTGGACGCGTAGCGCGCTTTTACCGCGCATGCACTATGAACTACCGCGGTAAGAGCGGTCTGTACGCACCTTTATATATTTTTTGATTTCGCTAATATATCTTTATTTTTCAAGTTAGTGATCTAATAGAAATGTATGTTTAGGTACTAAAAAGTTACTAAATGATTGTGTAAAAGCAATTGCACATTACGGAGCCTTTGTGCAGAAATTATAAATGGCAGGTAATCATGACAAAAGAGAGACCGGCCTTTTAAAAAAAAAATTGTGAATGTTTAAGGTATTAAATAGTTAAACATAATCTTAGTAAGTGTATGTATCTACCTATATTCATGTAATGTATTCTTAATAACAATAAAGGAACTAGACGCTTATTGTGATCCATGACAAAGAGATACAAACCAAGTCTAAGTACCAGTCCAGTCCGGTCACAGACTCGAGCTACAGCTGCAGCAGTACGACGCTTTGCGAAGTGGAGCCGCTAGGCGTCTATGTGTGCCGGCCCTTATTCAGCGGTCACAATTAACGAGTATCAATGATTATGACTGATTTTCCCTTCGAGTTTGTAATAAATTTTGGTCCGCATTATTGGTTGTTACTATTATGATTTTTTTTGTAAGATATAATCACTAAAAAATTATAAAATGCTAATTTAATAAAGCACTACACTACTAATTTGTATTGTGTATAAAGGGAAGGACTTGTCTTGCAATGGACGTTTTCCGGCTGAGATGATGATGAATAATGTATTTAAACGTAAAAGACGTACTTAATCAGTAACTTCATATACCCAATTCAGATTCAATAAGTATACCCAATTCAGATTCAATAAGAAATATATTTTAAATAACATTTATAAATGTTAACAAAAGTATTGATTGGGGATAAAAGAACGTTCTTAGAGCCACGACTTCCGCATAATAATTACATTTTAAGGCCCCGATCGTTGATTTAATATTCTCTTCAAATTAATGGACGCTCTTATTATGAAAGGAAAGCAGATTTATCTTCCGTCACGCAATCTATCGTTCGGTACAATTCATTTATCGCCTATACATTAATTTTAAATGAAAGCATCGTTTAATATTACCGTTATTATTAAATAACATTTAAACATGAAATCAGATCACAGATTTGGTCTGATTTGTTATATCACGGACATGTTTTGCAAATAAACAAAATTGCTGGAGAAAATAATTATATTATTGTCCTCTTATAAAATATAAATAAATAGTATTTATAATATAAGTACAAGTTCAAATACGTGTCCTCATTGATTAATATAGATAGATTACTACATTTCGATGATTATATTGTTCATTCCATTACCGAAAGCACTAAAGAAACAACTGCTACAATTTACTGTTTATTCGAAATAAATTAATCTTAAAAAATCATTCGTCTTTATTAAAATATTTATTTAATTCTATAATCGTACGCGATTTTTTTATATAGTATTACGTGGTTAAATATAAATACATATTAAAAACTTGAAATTGTGTGGTGGTTGGTAATTTAAGTGCACTAGACGTTGGAATTCGCTACCCACTTAGCATTTAAGTTTTACCAATTATTTAAAAATTCAAACGTACATACATATAACTATCAGGTATATTTATTATACTATTTTTAAATACCTTTTTACGTACAGACGAGGACTTAAGCACGCTTCAAGTATCAAAAGGAGAATAAGCAACGACACGTAAAATATCTCATGCGCTTTTAAGCAATTTTCCATACAGCGTGCTTCCTGGTTGTGACGTATGCACAATTCCTTTGTTTTAAAATTAACAAGCATTTACTTAGCAGATATTTGTAATAAAAACATAGTTTGTGTTATTCAATCTTAATAACTAAAATTTTTGCTTCTTCTTCATGAGAAAACAAATGTTATATTTTAGTTAAAGTTTATAAATAAAATAACGTTCCAAGTAATATACTCTCGCTTATAAAGTGAACGCTCGTAGCAATTCCCCGTTGACTCAATTATCCGATTGTCTATGTACAAAATAAGCCAGCAAGTAATAAGACGAGGAGAAAAACATAATGTTTTTGTTTTGGTCAAGTTTAATAAGATGTTTTGAAACTTAATTGATTTCATTTAATTGATAGTTTAATGAACCTAACGCATCTGTGACGTCAGTTTACTCTATACACATGAGAGTATCTTGTCTCCCATACTTGCACTCGTGACTGCTACTTATGCTACTGATCTAGACACTTAGTCTAGATCAGTAGCATAAGTAACAAGCTGACACACCCTTTTGTTCTGGAGAACGTGTCGGCCATTTGTATGAGACATTTTTTATCCAGTGCAAAAAAAATCTGAAATACGAAACAGTTATTATTTATTTAATAATAAATTTATATCCATCCGATATCAATTTATTACAGATCAGCTAATATAATGAATGTGCAAGTAACTTTGTTTGTTTGTTAAGTTTGCACAGCTAAGCCATTAAGCCGATTTTGATGTCATTTGGTATGAAGCAAACCTCACTCAATGCCGTTATTGTTTTATACGTAACAACTAGACCTTCAAAATGCTAGCAAAGGTGTGGGCAAAAACTAGTGCTTTATAAAATTATACTTTTATTTAATATCTGTCCTAAAACAAAAATTGTATGATACTATAGTAATTTCGATGTTTTATTCTACTTCTTAGCACACGTAAGCACAGCTAAAGAAAAACCTGTAAAATCTAATCTTCATTGATCATCCAGATAAACCTAAGGCCATTTCTTGCTGGCTGTTATTCAAAATGTAACCTTTATTAGAACTAGCTTTCCTTTTATAAACTTAAAATCTCGAGTGAAAAGTGGAAAAATCTCGTTTGGTCTAATGGACTCGTTTATCCATTTAACATCTGTATGTGAAGGCTTTGTACCACTTAACAGATTTGCCTGACGCGGGATATTTTATTTTATTTCTTAACAAAGCTTTTATTAATTGGTAATTAATGATTCATTTTATATACATAATAATTATTTAAAATTTTATACTAAATCATTACTTTTTTCTATAATACTTAATCAGTTATATAGTATTGTTTATCAAACAATACTATATAAAAACATATTAAAAAATTAAAATATGTCTAAAAATTATTGCCTTAATCAATAATAAGTTTTATAGCTATTTATCGGCCTTACAGATAAACGTTGCTCAGTCAATGATTTGCTAAACAATGCTGTCTTCTTCTTTTGTATGTCAAATCAATAATGTTAAAAAGAGCGAAATATGTGTTTGACTAAACAGTCGATAAGCAACGTTTATAAGCAAAACCGTTAATTTTTTATTACTAACTGCTTTGTTGGTCTGGTTAAATAATAATGATGCAAATGCAAATGTCCTGAGTTCAAACCTTGGGTTAGACCAGAAGTAATATAGCGGATGGGTAAAATTTGTAAGTCTAAAGTTCATTACATAAATTGTAAACAGAGTCTAAGGAAAGGCAGTGACGATAATTAAGAAGGTACAAACTGATTACATAGACGCACACATTAAAATAAGTAGTATAAAATCGTTAATGACATAAGCTAGACAATACACGATACAATTACTCGAAGATTACTCGTAGTAGGATAACAATGTAAATGTCATGTTACTTCTTTTGAAACTTTTTTTATTTACATAGTATTAACCAAGGAGGTTAATTAATTTCATTTAAATATACATATCTTAAATTAAATTAGTATTAATTTTAGGAGACTATGTGACAGGATTCATAAAATTTGTAAAGATATTTAAAAAAAAAATTGTATTCATTTTATTTAAATCGGATTTCTATTTCACGAAAATGAAAGATATCATTATTTTAGTTTGAAAAATTTAAATATATTTTTTCAAACATTAAATCAATTTGGGTTTCAGATTATATCGTAAGAAGCTTGAGTTTCTAGTCCAAAGCGATCGTGTTACGTAGTCATTTAAGATATTAACGCTCTTATACATTTTCCTTGGCAGTTTTTATCATCCAGAATTTATTTTCAACTAAATTGGTTTCTATATGAAAATTTAATTTTATCTTCATAAAAATAATAATGTTGGGAATAATATAAAATATTCCTTACAATTCATAAAATATTAAATGGATAAATCGTAGATAAAGTAGTGGGTGTTTTTTTAGATGGGTTGGATTATAATAATAAAAATATATTAGTATTCTTACAACAATGCAACGTTGATTGTGGTTGTAAAAGTTATTTGAATTATGGCAATTTTTACTAACACTAATTATTTTCGAGATAAATTGTTGAGCTGTGACAATATTTTCAAGAAACAAAAAAGAATCTTATGAAACAATTTAACGATTGATAACATGTGGAACTAATAATATTATTTTTATCCTTTTAATTAATGATGCCTATTACGAGACCACGATTTGCGTATAACAATTAAGTCACAGTGCTCCGTCGAATAGGAAAATAATCAAAAACGCCTAAAAAATTAATGATTTAATCTTTAAGCCGATCCAAGCTGAGATTTAAGCTGAGACCAATAAATGCTAAATCATAGAGTTTATTCAATGAGGTCATTTTAAGGTACTCGAGTAACCTAATTTCGATTTGCAATAATTATTTATGTGTTAGACAGACCGCTTATTATGGAAGGTAAATAACTTCATACTGGTAGGAGTAAAGCAATAACCATACACGTTAACCATTCTGGCCGTCACACGCTTTAGGCAAGATGCAAAGCGAGAACAATGACAAGCTACACGTATGCGCCATTAGCCTTTCAACGTGAACCAAACAGTTATAGCTACGAGGCTGATTTGTGAATTATTAATGGCAGATATAAATATCATATTTACAAACAAAACAGATCATTTTAAACCTAAAACGATCTGAGTTTAGTGCCTATCGACAGATCTATCTTAAATCTTAGTCTCTATAACGAATTTAAGCTCTCACACTAAACTAACTATCCATTTATAGTATATGTTTTTTATTTGTTTCAATAAGTAAATACTAATAGGTTTTATAATAAGAAAAGGCAATTTATATGCAAGGTGCACTAAATAGTTCGTATTCGTCATCAAAATCAAACGATAGAACCAACCAACCATCAAAAATAGTTTTCATACAAAAATTGTTCTCTAATGATAATACAATCCAATGATAGTTTTTTAAGAAAAACTGTTATTTCAATTCATCGACTTATAATTTGCACATGACATTTACTATATATGTAAACTAATATATTTCTGTTTAGTAACAGTATCAGCCTGTGAATGTCCCACTGCTGAAGGCCTTTTCTCCTTTTTTGAGGAGAAAGTTTTGGAGCTTATTACACCATGCTGCTCCAATGCAGGTTGGTGGAATACACATGTGACAGAATTTCAGTGAAATTTGATACATGGTTTCACTCAGTTCCTCACGATGATGTTCAGGTTTCCTCACGATGTTTTCCTTCACCGTCAAGCACGAGATGAATTATAATTGCAAATTAAGCACATGAAATTCAGTGGTGCTTGCCCAGTTTGAACCTACGATCATAGGTTAAGATTCATTTCTGTTTAAATAACGTTATTTGTCGTTAAGACATTAATCACTTACACGAGAACATTATATATAAATAATTAGTTTATATTAGAACTATTTTCCATAATATATTTAGATAATCTGGCTTTAAAAATGTTGAATGAGTCCACATTTTTTACATATGGTGGTAAATTGTTACGTAGTTGTCCTCCTTCGTAGGTGATATTCTATTAAGCATAATTAGTCCGTGTTTTTGTTAAGACTAGTAAACTCAGGAATTTGAGATTTTGTATTTAAAGATAAGTTGGTATGAATGGTTTCGTCTATATTTTTCATAATTAAAATACAAGCATTATACATATAAAGTTGTTTAATATTCATTAATTTCGTTTCTTCAACAATCTTATGAGTTTCTCTCAAGTAAGGATAGCAGAATAATGTCTTCTTTATAATCCTGTTTTGCATTCTTTGTAGTGCTTGTAACTGCTGTTTTACTTGCACTGGCCATTTCGTTATTAAATCTTGATTTAAAATAAATTAATGAATATATGTTTGCAAAAAAAATACATAAATGCATATTATATTTCTTATATAGTCATAAAAAAACGCTTACTCCCAAGTCTGATTATTTTTAGGAAATCGTTATTTTGTTCATCCAAGTTACTTTCGGGCGGTATTTAGTCAATGAGATGTACTGGGTTATGTAAATCACCATATGTATGTATAAAGTGGTATATATATATATTAAATTGAAAGAAACAAAGAAAAGTTTATTTGATTCAGCATATTAAATTTACAGGACGTTATTGAAGCGTTGTAATACAATTAGTATTGTGCAGAGTAAATTCAACATTCGTACCCCGTCTGCATAATGTAACAGTACTATTTACGTCTTGCCACAATCTGCATGCATTTTTATGTGTTACATAGAAAGTCATCGAAAAAAAAAAAAACATAGAATATGATTCGTATTGGTCTACCATATTCTTAAATTAAATTCCGGTTCTAGTTTATTCTATTTATTATTAATATAGTAAGTATAGACAATTTCTCCAGTGAAATATTACAAAGAAGCAACACATTACAACACCGTTCATTATATTTAATCATGTTGACATATACTTCTATAGTTATGCCCGCAGACTGAAAATTAAGCCTTTGTCTATCTTTGAACATAAAGCTATCGATATTTGAAAGCCTTTAGCCGATATTTGTTTATATATTCAATATGGTAATGATTATGATTTTCTTTAAATTGTCGATAGTTAAATTCAATACTTTTAGCTGACTAAGTAGTGATGGCTTATATTTTCCCAGAGAATCAGATACTATTTAAAGGTTTTCAATGAATGAATTTGATATAATGTCACTAACATTATATCAAATTAAATCAAAATATAATTTATTCAAGATGGTCTTAAATGACTTTAAAGTCCTCATTCTAAAAGAATTAATTAAATTTAAAGTTAACACGGGTTTGTAATTTAAATTTAGTAAACTTTTGATTTATTTAATTTTTAGGTAAATATCTTCATCTGATTTCAATAATCATACATAATATAATATTAAATATATTACAAAATCTTTTGCTCCCTAATTATTGAAAATTACACTTCTACGTAGGTAATTACCAGGAATGACTGTTATTTTTCGGAAGCTCCATCATTCTGTCCGAGAAACAGTTTAATGCTTCTATCGTTGTATAAAAAAGTGATTAATGAGTATTTACAAGAAACTTTCAACAATTAATTATTTCGAAAGAGAACTTTATACAGATATTCTTACTTTTTTATTTACGTATATAATATTATTGATACGACGAAACTTGATTTATTTATGACGAAAGCTTGATGATCTGATCAGGTCATTAACGAAGTTTGTATGACAAGAAACAGTCGTTAATTTTTTTATAATAATAATAATAATTCATTTATTGAAAGTAACGCGGACTCAATTTGTTAGTTAACATCTACTTATTATCAATGTTAGTATATTAAAAGCTAATAGTATCAATTAATTACATTAATTAATGTAAAAATGAATGTCTTTGTCGTATCAGATAATATATTTAAAAAAAGACTCAGTCATTGTTGACTCGGTAGTAGACCTTGTGCAAGCTCGTCTGGGTAGGTACCAACCACTCATCAGATATTCTACCGCAAAACACCAGTACTTTGTATTGTTGTGTTCCAGTTTGAAGGGTGAGTGAGCCAGTGTAATTACAGGCACAAGGGACATAACATCTTAGTTCCCAAGGTTGGTAGCGCATTGGCGATGTAAGCGATGGTAATCATTTCTTAACATGTCATTGTTTATGGACGTTGGTGGCCACTTACCATCAGGTGGTTCACATCCTCGTCCACCTACTAATAAAATAAATAATAGATTTTATTGAAAATTAAATATCATATTTGTGATAAATTTTGTAATCAATAAAAGTAAAACTACCAAGAAGAAGAGTAATGCATACAAAATACGAATATATAATAGAGAAGTCGTATCATAAAGATAACAATTCAAAGGAGTTTTGGATATATTGAATATTGTAAATTACCCGATTGGCTCCGAATCTTCATCTGCATATCTTAAAGTAGGGGCATGACTGGAATAAGATCTTCAGTACCAATGATCCTTGAATTTACCGTTCGTTCGTGAATTCTTCTTGGTATGTATAATATTTTATACTATTTTACTATTTAATAATGGTAACTTTATTTTACATTATTAACTTAATTCCTCAAGTCTTGGAATTAAAACTGTATTATAGTTAAAGTTTGCAGCGGCTTACACGTTAAACTTCTATATAAAGTTCCATGGTACTCTGTTTTTACCAACAATTTATTCCGTACCTAGTAGCTCCTTTACTTGCTGGTTTATTAGACTGCAGATCTGAATGTCCTGAGTTCAAGCCCCCGGGTTGAGCCAATAAAATGCAGATGAAATTGCTCGTGATTACTTTATAATGAAAATTAATTATTTATTGAAGCATTCCATTAACCTGTAGATAATCCAATTCTACCACAGGTGTGGATAGAAATATCTCAAACCAGGAAAGGAACAGACAAAAGAAACTGAGGATGATTTATTTTTTCAAATCATTTTTATAATTCCTTGTTAATATTTTTTCTTCATTTGATTCAAAGTTAAATTAATCTACACAGTCTTCTTTAGCACACAAGCATCCTTCATTGCTAACTTTTAAGGTTTGAAGTTTAGTGAGATCCTTTCGAAAAATATTGAACGTATTCCTAGCCCTGTGTACTCGATCAATAGTTAAAAGATAAGTCCATGAGCTTTCCTTGTAGAAATACCATGTTCAATGCAATTCGTAATCAAATAATTTATTTTATTATGATCATGCAACGACCGAATGGTTCTCGAATGGTGACCATGAACCGAAAGTCTCGACTTCAGACACAAGTTTGTTCCGATACTTGTCAACGTGTTCGCGAGAAATATTAACGCGGCTGTGTAGGGCGTCTACAGTGCTGTCATCAGCATAGCAGTGAATGTTGCTGATTTGCAATATGTAATTGATATGCAGAAGAAACAGAGTAGGTGTTAGAGCGCAGCCTTGTGGAACACCAGCATTGACGAATTTTAAGTAGGAAATTACGTCGTCGGCAATGACCTTGATGCTTATATCTGCCAAAAAGCTGGTGATCCAGTTGCATAATATCCCAGGAAGCCCGTAGGAAGGAAGCTTCGCGCTTTGTGCGCCTATCAAAGGCTTTCGCTATATTTATATGAACTAACAACAGGCAGAAGTATCATTTTCTGATTTAAAGGTTTCAGAGAAACAGGTTACAAAAAAATGGCTTTTTTGTAATGCCTTACTGAAAAAACTACTAAGCCATTCTACACAAAACTTATACCAATAGATGCAGCGCATTTTGGAGAAGTTTTAAGTATATGACTTTATTATATAAGTAGCTGCGTTTCGCAATTTCACTTGCTTTATGACGTGACAAGCTCGTGAAGCGAATTTCATGTTTTCTGAGAGGATACATTGCTTAAATATTCGAAGTTGACACTCCCTTTGTTTATTTTCCCCTTTAGTTAAACTTTTTCAAGTAGGTTGATATAACATTTTTAAAGAAGTTCCTTCTAATTGTTATTTATATATTTATTATAACAAAAAGTCAAACTTGTAATTGGTTAAGATTAATCAGACTGTTAAGCAGTATATTTGTATTATGTAACTGATATTGAAACGATAATGAAGATTTCAAGTATACATTATATATAAATAAGTTATCAATAAAAAATAATCTATAGTTGATCTTCGCAATTTCTTCTTCTTCTTCGTGGCACTCTTGTCAGAGCGGTCATGGTCGATTTATTAATATAATATTATATACATATTTATTTATATAATATTATATATTTAACTATTTTTTTTAATTATTTATTATAATAGTTATGTTTCCACAGCTGGGCTAAGACCTACTTCTCCTTTAAGAAAAAAGTTTGCAGATTGTTTCATCACGCTGCTCGATGCAGGTTGGTGGATTATCATCTGATGTAGGTTTCCTCAAGATGTTTTCTTTCAACGCTTAGCACGAGATGAATAATACAAGCGGATTAATAAAATATAAAAAATCGACGGTACTTACCAAGTGCTTTAAATCCTTGATTTAAATTTCCATGTTCTAACTGCTGGATCATCTCAGCTTATGTACGTAAATGCAGATACATATTCAATTTAATTTTTTTTGAAAAATATTTCATTCGTCAGACTATCTCGAAGTCTAGAGTGAATAGGCACCTTCTAGGCAAGCGCGCTCCACCTTAGGCTGTATCATCACATTCCATCAGGTGTGATAACAGCCAAGCGACAGCTTATACAGTTAAAAAAAAAAAAAAAAACAAGACTATAATATTATAATAACTGACAAAATGTTTGCACTTTATTACAAACACGGACATATGTACCTACGAGGTTGTACCACGTCATCCTAAAATTCTAAAACAAAATGTAACAGGTGCCATGTGCAGTTATTTTATGGAGCAATCTGTAACCGGTGTGTGCGGACGCTTAAAATTATTTTACGGTACATTTCCAATAATAAAAAATATATAGAATAATTATATATATATATATAATATAAAAAGAAAAATAAAATATATAATACGACAATGCTAAGACAATACAGTTTGATACACCATTATAAGCATTTGCATCAACTTTGTATAAACTTACATGATATCATTATCAACAACTAAAAAAATCACCGAGAGAATCAGGAAACATAATAGTACTATTTCGCATAATTATTCTGCTAATTTATCCAAGCCCGCTTGTAGCGTAGTCGTCTGCCGTCTCAAACTGATTTATTGTTGGTTACAAAAATACATTATTCTTTCAATTTTACTTTGATCGCTAAAAACGCTCTTCGTTTGTATTAACGAGGACCACAAAAGCAATTAAACCAAAAGTTTACGAACTGAGTCTAACCGTTTTGAAATATATTTAAACTTGCCTAACCGAATCTTATCTACTGCATCTTACTCTACGCCGGATATACATGGACATAATTATGTGGTTATGATATTCTCCTGATCGATTCTGGCAAATCTCACGGAAGATTGGACAACTTCTTAGCACATATTACCAAGGACCAACAACTTTATGTGAGGCACGGTAGTGTGCACATTTCCAACTTGTAGACTCCGGGCTGCTAATGACAATTTTCGACAGAAAAACCAAGTCACTTTGTATTCCGAACTGGGGTTGTACCCTTTTTTTTTTTTGTTTTACGACGAGGAAATGCTTTTACAAAATTTTTTTTTAAAAATGCTTTTTTGTAAATGCACCGGGACGGGTATGTGGGTCTCCCGGGACAGAAGGCCCCGTCCTACCCACTAAAACTCCTCGGATTTCGCAAGACGGCAGGGCTACGGGAACGCTCGTGGCTCGCCACCGCGGCCCTGCCAGCGATAGTCACTCGAGAGGCGACCCGCCTCAAAGGCGCGTCAGGATGTTAGGGCGCGCCTTCCTACTCCGCCTCCGTCTGTACTGTGACGGACTCCCCCGAGTTTGCCACTGGAGGCCGGGCGTCAGGGCTTTACGCCCCGCGGCGGATCAGGTGACTGGCTCCGCCGCCAACCACTCTCTAGGCCATGTCACTGCGGCAACGCTTGACCCGCGAACGCACGTCGCCGCTGACCAGGCCGCCTTCGGCGCAGCGGGAGGGAGTTGGTGTCGTCCTCCCGCTGAACTGGGGTTGTACCCAGGGCTTAAGGATCTGTGGCCATATAGCTAACCACAACCAACTAACAACCACCAACGAGGCAGTCAAAATGATTATAAATAAATAGTACAATTTTATTTACATTAGAATAATTTTCTTTGAGGAATTAAAAATGATATACAAATTAAAATTGAAAATAACTACTGCAAATATCACGACCAAGTGGGATGTAGGTAAGAATGTTCATGGCTAAAACTTAACCAAAATTGTTACCAGTGGAGGCAAAACGTTTTTTGTGATGTGTGTTATATATTTAAGAAATTTTGTTACACTATTATTTCAATGACCATTTGCTTCAACTGCGAAAATATAATTATTGACATTTTTGTGTGACATTGTTTCAAAAGAATAAATAATCATATTAAAATATAATTGATTCGAGTACGCTCTTACTAGCAATTTTGAATCGTGATTTTACAAGATTATATTAAATATGAAGTTACCTACAGAGGAGGACTGGCATGTAACTCAGTAGTTACTCTTTTACACCAATTTAATAATATAGGTATGTATGTATTTATGTTAATTAACATGTTCTCACCCTCTAATTTCCATGGAAATGTGGAAACATGACTTTAATTTTTCAATATTTTCTGAACATTGATTGATTCTCTAGTACCATCATTGTGATACTCTCAAAATATTTGTAAACACACGTTCAACAGTTGATAATAATTGTCCACGAAAGCTTGGGTACTTCCAGCCATACGTTTTTATGGATCGTTAAATTACTATGGACCTAAGCGCGATCTTTGCGGATAACATCGTAAAATTTCTGGCGATCACAAAAGGGTACTCGTAAAATAACTGCTTTACGATTTCGCGAATCATATATGACACTAGAAATATGTAGACAATATTCAATTTTATTATATTTTTTTCAAATAATTCAGTTTTGCAAAAACAAAAGGTCGGCTTCAGTCTTTTATTTTATTAACAAATCGAATAACAATCAATTGGTTGAACTGACTGAGTAATACAGATCTTAAATTTATTGATTTAAAATAGTCGTAATGATTGTTTTATGAATGTTATGCCAGCTAGACTCAGCATGGATCGCTTGGGATAGAAGGTCGCTTGAAATATCAATGTATTTTTACAAAACACATTTTTTCTGTATTGTCGTTAACGGACTTAACTGTTATTGAAGAAGTAGTCAACCTTTTGACAGTTTTTGTATATAGAACGTTTGTCAAAATGTCAAAAGTCTGCTCACCGCTAATCAAATATTTTAGAGCAAGAGCCCGTGAACGTGATTTTTTAATAATATGCTAAAGGTAATAACCAAAAAATCTCACTTTATTATTTGATGAATTTAGATTGGTATTTTACACACCATTAGTACCGTTTACCTGCCAAAGAGACGGAACCCCAAACTTCATAATGGTCCATCGTTCTTACCTGTGTTTGGAGCATGCGCTGACAAACTTTCAGCTTTTATAAAATAACGAAGGTCTGGGGGTCACGGGCTCTTAGACTATTTGCTTTGACGTAAAAACGCCTTTTTGTTACCGCAGTTTGTTGCGTTACAAAACATCGTTATATTTAAATCGCTAATAGCTTCGAGACTAATGATGGGTCGATAATGATAAACGATATATGTATTGCAGCATTTGTTTTACCTGTAACATTATATAGGACTCAAGCTATGGACTAAGGTAAGTGCAAGTTTGCGATGGTCAGGAGTTATATTTTTTATTTTTTTAATTATTTATTTATCCAAATATCAACTTAGCTTATTTCTAATACAAAATATACAAGAATAAAGGGTATAATGTATTATGCAGTGAATACGTAACTAAAATAAAATTGTAGAATATAATAATGCTAAGCAACCCAAGTTCGATTCATATTACCCTCCGTACTAGGTGAACTGTTTGATGGTAGGAGCAAAATTCTCGATCGCGTGTCACTAGCTGCATATTATATGCAAAAGTTACATGCTGCTTTTTTATTTTTCAAATATACATATATGAAGTACAATTTTATTTTAGTTTTATTTATTTTTGTTTATAGCAAATTTGTTTCTCAAGAGTAAGCATGTTTATGTTCGCACGCGTATGCATGTGTATTTGTGTGTATGTGTGTGTGTGTATATTTGTGTGTGCAAAACAGATTTTAAAGAGTAGTTATTATTATTTTTTTTAATTGAGTTAGGTTTTAACATTAGGTTTTAACAATTTTTCAGTGTCATTATATTATGTTAACATTTTAAGATATTTATGAAGCTTTGTCTTGAGATTGTGTTTAGTAAGATCCTTGATGACCATATTCATAGATATTTTATTATATAGGTACGGAGCTAAATAAGGATAAAAAGATTTAGTGAAGGCTAATTTTTATGTTGGTTGATCATATACCCAGTCTTGTCGCCGCTTGTTTTTGGATACATTACTTTGCTTTGTATGTTGCGTCATCTAAATATCCATTATGTACATTTGCCGAACTGTTAAAAATGGCAGATTTTTATATAGTAGAACGGTAGGATACATATAATCCTTAAATGTCATCACCTTTGATATAGTCCTCTGAGCTCGTTCTAGTGTAAGCATTGAAGTTTTACTTGCACCACCCCATACAGAAATTCCATAACATAATAGAAAGTGACAAAAAGCGTGATAAATGGAGGTCAGAAGATTTACATCACAAACACACCTGAGATTTTTAAAAAGGAAGATTAATTTTCTCATACGTCCACTCAACACTGATATCTGTTCTTACCATCTTAAGTGTTGATCTATTATTATTCCGAGATATTTTATAGATTCGGTTTGATTCAGTATTTCACAGTAGCACTGTCTATCATTACTATATTTAATACAGTAATGTGTTTTTTTAAATCATGGAGTGTAATTTTGGTTGTTGATTTGCAAGTATACTGAAGTTTATATATTTTGATATGTTTAAAGTTAGGAGGTTATTGTCAAGCCATTCTGTAACGACCCTAAAATCATCATTAGCATATCGCAAGTTTATTCCAATACCGTCACTATACTGAAAAAGCAAATTTTACAGGAGAGCAATTAAAAGATTTTTAGAGAACATTATTTGATGTAAAAAAGCTAAATGTTACTTTTCTCGAAATTTTGCTATTTTAATAAATAATGACTATTATTCCTAGAAAAAAAAGGCGTTTTTTAATTTTCTGCTTTTAGTAAATTATTAGTTATTCAGTATTTTCATTTTTAGTAACACTAGTGTCATTTTGCACAAATAAATATATGGAGTTACAAAAATAATAAAAACTAATAATATTAATGTCGCTGCTCATTACCTTATGATTTGGTTGAATAACGAAAATTAAACAAATAATACATGAAAGAAAACTATATTTTTCTGAAAAGTTGATTATATTTTTCTCAAAAGTAACGATTATTTATAATATACGTATTTATTCAATCCGAAAAAGTCTTAATAAAATTTTGAAAATTAAATCGCCGTCAAGTTCTTTTCCGAACTTTATAATCTTTATGTCTGATAATCGAACTGTTTCACCTTCCGTATTTTTATTAAATTTGCTACCACTACTTAAGCCAGATTTTTTAAATCATAGAAATCGCTATAAGTCATTGCTTAAAGGTTGTATGGTGGTCCTTATTTATGTCCTCGCTGTTTGTATAAGGATCATGTATTGTTCATGTATATAAATCGGAAATGACTTTTACTGGATTTTGTGCAAGCTCGTCTAGTTAGGTACCACCCGCTCATCAAATATTCTAGCGCAAAACAGCAGTACTTGGTATTGGTCTGTTCCGGTTTGAAGGATGAGTGAGCCAGTGTAATTACAGACACAAGGAACATAACATCTTAGTTCGAAAGGTTGATGACGCATTGGCGATGTAAGCGATGGTTAACATTTCCTATAATGTCATTGTCTATGGGCGTAAACTTACCGAAACTAGAAAGTAGAAAAATGCCACTAAGCGTAATATGACGGTTTTATACCAAAAATAAATGAATTTTTGAAACAACTTTATCCGTTTACTGTCGTTGAAGGAATAACCAGAGCAAAAGGTTTCGTTTAGTGTCGATCCGCAACTACTATCCTGCGGAGCATTGGCTATGAAATAGGATATAAGAATCGAACGAAAGTGTAAATTACGCGCTCAGCTACTAGGTGGCGTTAAAACATATTTTTTTATAAATTTCGTTTCAGTGACGGTATTTGAATTCCTAAAACCATATTGATTTGATGCTAAAATATTGTTTTTCTCTAAATATAGTTTTAGTCTAGCATAAACAATTTTTTCAATTATTTTCGATAGTGTGGGTAAAAGCGAAATTGGTCGTAATTATAAATATTGTCTCTTTGTCCAGATTTATATATTGGAATAATGATTGATTTCTTTAATGCTTTTGGAAATAAGCCGTTCCAAAACATAGGTAGGTAGGTAGGATGTAATTGGTTTTGTTAAAACATTTATCGCCATTTTATACACAGTTGAAGTAATACCATCCTAACCACATGCATTAGTATTCTTGAGTGATTTAATTACTTGAGCTACCTCGAACTCATCAGTTGGATTCATATAGAACGAGTTCATTTGGTTTTAGAATTTAGACTGCATACTTAGTAGCTCCGTCTCAGTGATTTGTGTTCTACTAATTATGTTATTTGCCAATTGTTTCCCAACACTACCGAAATAATTATTTGCATAATCTATTGACTTTTCAGGACTTGTTTCTATTGATAATATATCCAATGGATGTATCTTTATGCTTATCCAAATAACAGATCGTTTTAATACATTTCCATTGATTTTTCATATTAAATTTATTTTTGTTTAATATATAAGCGTAATGTAATTGTTTATTTTTATTAAGTACTTTTCTACATGTATTATGGTATCTAGTAAAGGTAATTTTAAGAATTAGATTGTCAGGGTAATTTACAGTGTAGCCTATCTCTATGTTTTATGCATCTGATTAAGCCTGGGGTAATCCAAGGCTTGAGATTTTTCTTTCTATTTGATAATTTAATGTTTACATTGTGGTTATCTAATGCCTTTACAATAATTTCAAGAAAAGTATTTGTGACTTCTTCCGGATCTTTATTTAGAAATTTCTCATCCCACTCAATATTTTGTATTGAATTTAATGACTGAAGCGTAATCTATCTTTTTTTTGTGTTATTATATTTTATTAATCAATGTAATTTATTTATTTTTAATTAATTTTGTATTTATAGATTGGCTAAGCAGTGATCTAAGCAACTTTTATTACTGGTTGTGTAAGTATGGGTGGGTTGAAGACCATAGAAAGATAGTAAGTCTAAGTAATTCTCGGCGATAGGATTATTGTGGCAATCTTTAATATCAATATTGATATCACCTAGGATTAGAATATTATTTTGTTTGTACTCTTCGATTATCATTTCAAGTGAATCTAAAAATTTATCTAGACATTTAAACTCACATGGTCTATAAATACCTATAACATTTGTATCTTTCAAACACGCCACTAGACAAGTTAGTTCTTGAGTATATGTTGGTTCTATTACCTTGACAACCAGAGTATTTTTTATGTACATCACAACTTCATCATTTTGGTTTTGATTTCTCTTTGTACAAAAATGATAGTAATTAGGCAGAGTTGGTAAAACATTAACTTTAGATAGCCAACATTCAGTAAATATAATAATATCTAGTTTAACTATCAACCTTTGAAGTAAAACCGTAAGCTCATAATTTTTTTTAATTAAATACTACGAATATTTTGGGACAAAATATTTTTATAATTTGGCCCAAACTTATAAATGAGCAAACTCAAAATACGTTCCTATTAAATAATATTTGCTTCAAGTATAGAGAAAAGTGCTTTCGACGCGCTACTAGAATACAAAATTAAATATTAAAAATAGACGAATATTTAAAAAAAAAAAAAAAAAACAAATTAAATGAATACTCACATCAAAGGAAATTTAAAAAAAACATGCTGAATGTTAGAGTTACGTGAGTATTGAAGAGAATATAAAATCAGCACAAAGTACTAAGCGGGAATAAAGGTTCCGCAACAGTTCTAACGTCAAAAGAAATACAAAATATTAAACCTCTATTAAAGATTTTGGTAAGTAAATTACACGTGAATACGCAACACTTGCTATGATTTTATCATAATTTTCGATGTTTCACATCTTCCAATAGATCGTGACGGACATACTTTATTTTTATGTACGAGTATATATTTCTTTGCCTTTGACTTGTATATTGAAAATAGCACAAAGTCCTCAGGGATCATTAGAAAATCAAATGTCGAAGTAATAAAATGCAAAGTACCAACGATACTAAATGGTATTCAAAAGGTTGCTGAAACTACGATCTACGACGATAGTGTAGATAACGAGCCAATTCATGAATCTTTAATAAACCGAATTCCAAAAAGAAAATGCAGTAAAATTCGAAAATTTACTGTATTGTTTTTCTGTGAAAGGGTTTTATAACCCAAAAAATGTGACATATTTTTTCTTGTTAAATTCTTAATAAAGGAATATAAATATAATAATGTACAAACGAATTTATCCAATAACCTGTTGTTTAAATGTTTAAAAAATATTAAACTTTTAAAAGCATCAATCAACGTCAAATACTCAATTGAGAGCAAATAAAACCTCATATTAAATATCAATGGAATTGATTGAAAATTTTATTTATAATATAAATAGATTTGATAAAGAATTTCTACTGTGTGACGAAAAATATATATTAATGTTATCAGGAAATAAGCGAACATCGATACTTAATTAGTTATTTTGATTATGATTAGACGACAAGTATTTTGGCTAACACCGACTTCAAAGATTGCTGATTAGGTATGATTAAATACAACTAAAAAAATAAAGTCTGATTTTTATTACTAGCTAACTGTCCAGGCTTAGCACGGGTAGATAAATATCAGAAGAAAAAATATTTCAGACACGAATTTCGTGAAATCTGTTCTTAATGGAGCGTCTATTTCGCAAAATGAGTAACTAAGCTAAATTTCAAGTCATACATACGTATACCTATACATACGTATACCTATACGGAGATCTCAATATATAAAATAATATATACACAAAAGCCGAGATGGCCCATTGGTAAGAACGATTGAATCTTAACCGATGATTTTCATGTGCTTAATATGTGATTATAATTCATCTCGTGCTTGCAGGTGAAGGAAAACATCGTGAGGAAACCTGCATTTGTCAAATTTATGTTATATTAATATTATTATTAGTATGAGATGATATTCGATTTAAGATTAAATCTATTTAAGACTAGTTGTGCCCCGGGGCTTCACCCCCGTAATAATAATAAAAATATAATTACGCGCGCGCGCACACACACACACATATGGCTACTGGTAAAGAAATACGTAATTAACGATTTGAAATTCATTTTCATAATATACCGTAGGGTTTACCGATCTTATATATCATTTGCGCCATCGCATGTTCTTTGTGTGTACCAATTTTCATCAATATTGGTCAAACCGTTCTTGAGTTATAAGAAGACATAATAATAATAAGGTCCTCCAGACCGATTTCGGCCACGGCGGCCAATCTCAAGAGAGATAGCCAACTGCGCAGGACATATTATAGTGCACAAGTGTGTGCGCAAACACAGGTGCACTCTCTTTTCCTTAGCTCTCATAATCCGATGGGACGGCAATCCGACACGACCGGAAAGAGTTCAGGCGCAGGACCAACGGCTTAACGTGCTTTCCGAGGCACACTTCCAACTTCCAGCTACTAGACCAACGAGGCAGTCAAGAAGACATACAGACAGAGAGACAGACAGAAAGACAAAAATGAAAAAAATAGTATAATGTAATCATAAAACGATTATTTATCACAAAATTAGGTAAAAAAAAAATGTACAGACAGAACCAATAGATTTATACAGTAGTATAGATTAAACAATATTTGATAAATTTGATTATCGTCCGATAAAGTACCTAATAGTAATATCCTCCGGACCGATATCGGCCACGGCGGCAAATATCAAAAGAGATTAGCCAACTTCGCAGGACATATTATAGTGCACAAGTATGTGCGCAAGCAAAGATGGACTCTCTATTCCCTAACTCTCATAGTCCGATGGGACAGTAATCTGACATGACCGGAAAGACTTCAGGTATCAGAACAACGGCTTTACGTGCTTTCCGAATCACGGGAATGTACACACTTCCAACTGTCAAACTCCGACTGCTTCTGAGAATATTTGACAGAAAAATGCAATAACTTGTTATGACCGATCCTGGGATTTGAACCCAGGACCTCCGGGCCCGCGACCCTTCATCTAGCTACTAGACAAGTACAAGGCAGTCCGATAAAGTAATTCCATACCGTAAGTTTAACAGAACGTTTTAAGCGTTTTTGATATAAACGAAGATAGAAAACTCTTCTCACCGGACTGCGTTAAGCATTTATTCCCAAGACATGTAAATCTAAGGCGACACTGTTAGTGCTCCATTGTATAATATAATAAGGTCTCGTGACTACGGAACAATGGAGAGTGAAGAACGCTTTTAAATAATACTGCAAAATTCTCGGCAATCTTAAATAGCACTTTATTAATTTAGTCCGATTGTGACGACTGTATTTTTCTTTGAAATTGTATTTAAGTTTACCTTATTTAATTAAAAATGTCAAATCTTCAAATGTAAAAAATATACATATACTTTTTTAGAGAATTGATCAAATTATTCGCAATCCACTGTTAGATATAGCCTCTTCACAAGGCACAAGGCAAGCCAAGGCTCCTCCCGCCTTCCGCATTTAATCGAATCCCGGCACTTTCTTCAGACCATTCGTAAGATCTACTTGTTTCCGAATCCATAATTCCATTCTAGGATTCGTCTCCTCCAATGGCCATCAGGCCTTTGATATACCTATGCCTAATGTGCCTTGTGCACTAATCTTAAATTAGGGTCCACAGTTTCGATACTGTATGTCATGGGAGATAAGTTTTTTCATTATATAGGTGGACGGTTAGATGGGCAACCAGATGATAAGTGGTCACCTCCAGATCATCATTGCGCCACCAACCTTCGGAACTAAGATGTTATATCTCTTATGCCTGTGGTTACACTGGCTCACTAAATACTAAGTATTGCTGTTTGGTGGTAGAAAATATGTTAAGCAGAAGATAGAAAGAGTATGTAGCAGGGAACGAATTTAAATGGTTTCACTTTATACCTATATTCTCGACCAAAAATATCAACGCAATACTTACTTTGTTATCAATTCTTAAGTTTTCTTAATCGCCTCCAACGATACGATATAATAACTCTTTAAAGGTTGATTTACAGTTTATTTTTCTGTCCATAACAATTAAAAATACTTTTCTCGAAGTAAGTACAACATAAAATGTTAATTGAACCTTTCTTTGGTTCTTTTTAGAATCGTTTACTTTGAATCTCTAGAAAGTATTTTAACTAGCTTTTGTTCACGGTATGCTCACTGTAGTTCTATAATTTTATACAATTACCATTAACAATAATTGTATAAAATTATAAAACTGCTTACATAAAAATGGTGATATATTCGCTTTAATTAATTTAATTATCTTAAAAAGTCCTTTAGCCCATCATTAGCCCATCTAGCTATACACTTTTAATGGCTTACAATTAACCCCTTTTTCTCTTCGTCTCCATAACCACCCAATTATTATAGGAATATAATACTAATAAGTAATAAGTGATTATATAACTAGAGGCGATGTGAAAGTTAAGTAATGTAACAATTTGCCCGTTATATCTAGTGTGAATAAAATATCATCCTACTCCATAACCACCCCCAATTAAACAATGAATGCCCAAGAGAATTGGACCTTTCCTTAAACACAGGCCAACATCATTTGATAGTAATTGAGAGGCATCAATTAAAGATAAAGTAAAATAAAACTTCATAAAAATAATACAATCCAGAATCAAGGACTCAGCAACTGCTAGATGTTAATATTATCTTATCTTCTTAACCTTATTATAAAGCAACAAATCAAATACTTTATGGCAGCAAAAAAAGCGAGTGAGATTCTTCAGCACTTTTACCTAACATTGAATAAGCCATTTTTAAGATAATATACAAGATAGGAGAAAGGACCAAAAATTATAAACTTCTAAATCCCATGAAATCTATTCTAATTTTATTCTACTACTGGTTTTATAAAAGTGTATATTGTACAGAGATCGCGATTGGTGTGTATGCATAGTATGTACTCACCTCGACTTCGAAATAATTTACCTTTTGAAATATCCAAAATTTGTAATTTTATTATGGATTTTTAAATATATAAAATCCGGGCTATAAAATCTTTATGGCAAAACCAAGTGGGTAGTTAATCTGAGCAAAATTATCGTTTTTATGATATCTGTCTACATAAATATTACATTAAGATAAATACACAAAGACAAATTCTTGTTTTTTTTTTTACGAGGATCCTTCTTTCTTCAACGCTGTAGAACCCACCAAAATTTGCAACACAATGATGAATGAAGGGTCTATGAGTAACTGGAAGAGATCTCTTTTTGGGATAATTATTTATTAAGATTTAAATTGCTTGAAAGGTTTTATTTTTATTTTCCTATGTAATGTTAATAATTCCCCCTTTTTTCATCCCTATTTTTAAAGTAAGAGTGAAAGGGAACAAAAAATTTAAATTAAAACAACTCGAAGAATCTTTTTATTTAGGTCAATTCTCAGATTTCAAAACCATTTCATCTTGTTGCATATTCATAGCGCGATGTTGCGCCTTCGAGTTTGATTGCGTGAATGTAGAATATGAACTCTACAATTTTTTTGATAACATTATTGGGTTTGTTTTAAAATCGTGTGAATATCATACAACGTCTCGAGATTATTAATCATAAATTAAGGAATAAAAACAACGATACATTAAAAACGCTTTTTTAAATTTATATTTATTTTGTTTTCTATTGAAAACATTTTAATCTGATAAATATTTAACATTACTTAGTGGCTGTTTAATTAAACACACACGGTCTTACTTATAAATTTTATTGAGAGAGTTATTAAGTAAACAATGCTGTGTCCTTAAATCAATAATTATAGAAAGGGCTAAATCATAGACTTACTTACAAACGTTGGTACGGTATAACTATTTAGATAAACACTTTTTTCTGATGGGTTTTCTCTCTTTCTGAGAAAGAAGGAGACGCCATGGTTTAACTATAAATAATTCTCTTCTGTCCATTCTCTGCTGCTGCCCTCATTTTATCTTCCCACCTTCGAAACTGTCTTCCGCGTTTCCTTTTTGCGTTTCCGGGATACCAGAAAATCAAAGTTTTGTTCCATTTTTCAGTACCTCTTATTATGTGACCTGTCCATTTCCATTTGAGTTTCCGAATTCTAGTTATTACGTCGTCTACTTTCGTGCACTTTCTAATGGTTCTGTTTTGTATTCTATCGCTTTTTCTGATATTCAGCATGCTCCTCTCCATCGCTGTTTGGCATGTCTTTATTTTTGTATTTTGCGCTTTGGTGAGTGCCCAGTTTGACAGCCATGAGTCAGTACTGGCAGCACACAGATATTATACAACTTCTTCTTAACAAACATCTTAGCTTCTTTATTTTTCATAACTTCTTTTAGTCTCCAATAACTTTTCCATGCGTTTCGTATTCTTTCTTTCTATGTCTATTTCTTTTAACATTTAATTAGTTGTTGAGATGAGTTGGCCTAAATAAGTGTACTCTTTTACATATTCGATGGGTTTGCCATTAAGTACAATAGGGTCTTCGGTCGCGTTTGTGATTACTTTGGTTTTATATGTATTCATAGTTAGGCCAACTCTGCGGCTTTCTGTATCCAAGTCCAGTAGCATATTTTGAAGATGGGCACTTGTTACGACGAAGATTATAATATCGTCAGCGAATCGTAGATGGTTAAGGTGTTCTCCATTTATGTTTAAACCATAGTGGTTCCATTTGAATTTGCGGAAGACATTTTCTAAAACGGCAGTAAATAATTTGGGTGATAAGGGTCTCCTTGGCGTACGCCTCTGTTAATTTTTATTTCTTTTTCCTGTTTTTCTAACTTTATTTTAGCTGTACTACTTGTGTATATATTTTTTTAAATTCTTATATATTTGTGTTCGACTCCTTGGTTTTTTAGACTTAACCAAATGCTTTCATGTTCAATTGAATCGAAAGCCTTATTGTAATCTATAAAGCAACAGTAGAATGGTATATTATATTCTTTATTCTTTTCGAGGTATATGAGTATTAACAATGCCTATTTCTTAATTTCGGACTTAAGTAGCAGACATAAAATTTAGTCGAATAAGCCCAATATTATTTTTATCAGCCCTACACTGCGCTTGAATCCATTACCTCGATATCTGTAGCCTTAAAAATTTGCCACTAACCAACGAGGCAGCCGATCACTACTATCATCTTTATACACCTAACACAACACACAATAATATTATTTTAATTGTAGTATATATTTACCTAGTCACATTATATATAAGGGTATCATGATATCATTATATGTTTTACCAATAGCAGATATACTTAGCATATAGTTAAAGTATACACGCTTAAACACTGTTTTAGCAGTATCTCTCAAAATATAACGACGCATATAAAAGCGAGATAGGTCAGTGTTTATAACGGTGTGCACATGGGCAAGTATCAAATTTTCATGTGCTTTATTTGTGGCAGTGAACGAAAACATCGTACTGCATGTTTCGGATAAATAATTTCCACATGTGCATCAATCAACCTGCATAGATACAGCGTGGTGCAATAAGCTCGAAACCTTCCCCTCAAAAAGGAGAGGAGACCTTAGACCAGCTGGGACATTAGCAGGATGTTACTTACTTATAACTCGGTATAAAATTATAGAAATACAAACTTACGATTCTGCTGTACGTGGTCTTTATTATATACGACTTATGACTGCCTCGTTGGTCTAGTGGCTAGATATAAGGCTGCAGACCCAGTGGTCCTGGGTTCAATTCCCAGGTCGGGCCAATAAATAGTTATTGGGTTTTTCTGTCAGAAAATTTTCAGTAGCAGCCCGGAGTCTCGATGTTGGAAGTGTGTACACTCCCGTGCCTCGGAAAGCACGTTAAGCCGATGGTCCTGCGTCTGAACTCTTTCCGGTAGTGTCAAATTGCCGTCCCATCGGATTATGAGAGCTAAGGAAAAGAGAGTGCACCTGTGTTTGCGCACACACGTGTGCACTATAATATCTCCTGCGCAGTTGGCTAATCTCTCTTGAGATTGGCCGCCGTAGCCGAAATCGGTCTGGAGGACCTTATATACGGCTTACACCCTAATTACTCTAAGTATTAAGCACTTCAATTAAAAACTGACATAATATGTTTTATCATTTAAAGAAGAAGCAATTTTGTCCCTAAAGACTCCACGCGCAATCATTGTTAGGATTAAGACCACATATGAAACCAATTTTGCATCAGTTTCATTTTGAAAGTATAAAATTCAAATCTTTTAGAATAGCTTATCAAGTACTTGAGTTCCAAAAAGAGAAGATTAAAGATGTCGATAGAATAGCTTTTATATAATATATTGCTACCAGTCCAAGAACTAATTTGAGACTTTATTCTTTACGATGAAAAATGAAAATTCCGAACGTCTACGTTACTCCATCCTCTTATAAAGTTTCTAACTAAGAAGAGAATAATTAATGACCGATCGATCGAAGTTTTGTATAAAGTATGCCCAAAGTGTGTTTACTATATAATTGAAATCTCATTGTGAGTGAAAATATTCGATTTAATATCTTAATCCTTTATTTAAGTTACTTGATTTTACTAAATAGAAATTTCATGTACATGTGCCTTTACATCTTTTAAATAAAATTGAATAGCTGTTTTAGTTCGTATTCGTTGTTCGCACATGCGATGAAGTTAAAACTTTGTACAGTTTGTAAAGTTGAACGTGAGTGAATATTTCTAACACATTTATAAGATATAAATTATGTGCAGCAAAAAAGCACAACGCGTATTTTTTTTTTTTAATATTGTTTGGACGAAATGCATTTTTTTTTTCGTTCTTCTTGACTTCTTTCGAGCAGAGTGACAAAAAGATGTGGCCAAATAAGATTCTCAGTTTTTTATTTAAATGTAATTCAATGAGCGTATTTTTTATAGACGACCTGCTTATATCCTAGTCTAGCGTAGGACTGTTCAAGAACAATAATTGTGAAAACTAACGGGAGTTTTGTACCATTTCTTCTCGCTAATAGCCTTAGCCTGAAACGGTGATATATAAGCAACTAAATATATCATACATAATATGAATTAAATATTATGTATGTAATAGTTGCTTATACATGACGATATCTTCTTGACCAATTTTATTCATAGCGGATTTCTTCGGAAGCAAAAGTCAACTGTGTAGGACATATTAGAGTGGATGCACTTGTGAACGCAAGTGCACTAGTGCTATGGCTCTATTTACTGTTACATTTTCATTTGAAGTGTTAACACTTCAAATTTTCGGACTGTAACTGAGAATTTATTGAAAATTAAACCCGGAGCTTGAATCTAAGACCTTAAGATCTGTAATCTTAAACGAGACATGACATCTAGCCACATGACCAACGAGACATGTTAAAATATAAGAAATGTTTAAAAGGATAAAATAAATAGTACAGCGTAATCATTTTTATTAAATGCAAATAAAAATGAGACACATTTTATTTCTTTAGACAATGGATGATACAATTTTTTTTATTACTTGCGTTTTTAATTTTCCATCCAACGAAGAGGGCTGCGACGGTAAAAATTTATTAAATGGATTTTAGTTTGTACTAACTTTTCCATTTTATCATATAGTTTTAATTAAATTTTTGTTTATATAATCGCAGTATATGTTTATAATAATCGCAGTTTTATAATTAGTACGAAATGTAATGTGTGTTTTAATATTAGTTATTTCAATTTAAAATTTTTAATCAATTTCGCTTGTGTGGCGAAGATATTATGTACGTGCATAATCTTGACGCAGTACAAACGATTTTGTCAAATTGTCACAACTTTTCTAGTTATGTCGGGTTTATGCCCAGGAATTCAAGATCTTCAGCATTTAAGCAACACTAAGCCATCCCACTATATATAAAGCTTTGAATCGTGAAATCAACTGGGCTTTCGTATTTCTTATTTCAATATTGTATGTTATAGTCCAAGTTTCAAATTTGTCAAAAGTACTTTTAACTTTGAAAAACTGTGAATACACTTTTCGATTAGTAAAAAAACTATGGTTGAAAATCAAAAAAGATTTACCATTTAATATATTTTAATATCATGGTGATGTAAACTAATAATAAAGTTCATCGGACAGATTTTAACCACAGTGGCCAATCTCAAGAGAGAGTAGCCAACTACGCAGAACGTGGGCAAGTGTGTGCGACATGACGGAAAAGAGTTCAGGCCATCGCATTAACGTGTTTTCCGGAGCACAGGAGTGTACACACTTCCAGCTTCCAGACTGGGCTGCTACTGAGAATTTTTGACAGAAAAACCCATATCAGAACCTGGGGTCTGCGGCCTTATGAGTAGACCAACGAGCCAATCAATAATAATATTATAAGAAAATATGGAAGTTATACTTTAGCATTAATGTCTTGTGTACTTTTGAATATTTTTGTTGTCAAAAGTACTTTTGACCGATCAAAACTTAAACTGTAACATGACTGTATACTTTCACAAATAAACTAACAAACAGCTGTTCGTGCTTATCCTCATCGATCGACTTGAAATCGTGACAATTATTACAGCAGACTAAAGAAAACTACTTGAAGAATAATTGCTGTATTGTTAATTATTCGTCATTTTTATGTTTATTTAAATCAAAGACAGGATTTTCATCATATTTTTTAATATAAAAAACAAATCCATGACTGCGCTTTAATGAAAGTCTTACACACCAGTAAATACCTACATTTTATGTCTATTTGAAAAATTAATTTCACATAAGTCGTTAAAATATTTGTAACATGTATCAAGGATATCCCATGAGTATTAAGACTAATAACGCAGCAAGTTACATCGTTTTGATTCGTTAATGAAAAAGTAAGAAATATTAAGCATCCTTATACTGCCATCCTAACTTTGTAAATTAAGATGTTATGTCCTTTATGCCTGTATTACAATGGCTTTCTCACCCTTTAAACCGGAACACAACGGTACTAAGTATAGCTATTTGGTGGTAGAGTATCTATCCAGGCGGGCTTGTACAAGCCCTATCAACCTCGTTAACAATGCTTGGTTATAATATATTTAGGTTATTTTCACAATATATATTGTGGTTTATTACTTGGTGCTACTTCATAAATAGACAATGTTTTCATCATTCAAAAACGTTTTAGTAAATCAGGAATAGTTACGATAGCGTCATGATATATTATATAATACAATTACTATATAAGGAATATAAAAAACGATTATTTTAATATAAAATTGTCAAACACTTTATAAACTCTAGAAGTAAAGATGTACTTGTCACAGCAAGATTTCGACTTCGCAAAGTCAGTACGTGCTATACTGACATATTGGCCCCGTCTCGTGTAAGGGAGACAATGTAGGAGAATGTTTACTACTTTGAAATCATTTATACATCTAACACATATCTCATTGCCTCCACTGGTAACAGGGCAGGGCTCTTTAATTATTCCGATTATCTGTATGACCATTTCACGGGAAACCGGTGACAGTACTTTTGGCATCATTCTACGCTGTCATAATTAGTATAGAAGTTTATTTTTAATTTCCATTTGTATTTCATTTTTCATCATCGATGTGAAACTGACGCTATGTGCGTCAGTTAAGTTGTCAGTAAAGTTTCATTTCATTAGTCTTATTACATGCCAGAAACAAACGTCATTTTTGTAAAATTCCCCTTTCGATAAAGTATTGGGTGCTCTTATACTTTATACGCGTAAAATGAATAATAAAATTAGAAATGTATATACGTTGAAAGTAATTGTTTATGGCAACTTAAAAGGGCAATTACTTCTTCTAATATTACTTATAACGGGTAGAAAAACCAAAACAGCTATTGATAACCAAATAACATCTAGCAACTGCAGCCTATTTTTCTTTTATTATTATTGGTAATATTCTGACTGAGCTGACAAAGAAATGTATATAATTTCAGCATGCTATGTATGTATATACATATGTTCTGTATATCTTCTAACAATCATAATTTGAAAATATGAGTTAATCGTTACAAGCATCTTAATCACCTGCTGATTATAGGCTATATGACGTCACACTAAATTTAATATGACTTTCTATTGAGTTCAAGAACTTATTATAAAAACAACAAAAAAAATTGTCTGTAAAAGTGCCACATACAAATGTAGTAACAGAGAGCTTTTCGTTTATCCTTATTGGCATTTTGTAGTGTGTATTTCAGAATAAAAATTGCTTTAATAACAATATCTCTATTACAATTATTGAAAAAAAAACGTGTAGCTACATGTTCCTATCAAAGTTTCAAAACGATGGCATGTAAAATAAGCAGTAAGTGGACTGCTCATATACATTGGCACTGTAAGAAAAATTAACCATATCTTACATCGCCAACGCATGACCAACCTTGGGAATAAAGCTGTTATGTCCCTTGTGCCTCTCGTTAGACTAGCTAACTGGATTCAAACCGCAATATAACTATACTAAAAATTACTGTATGGCAGTATAATGTAATTATTATGAGTTCATGACACATGAGACATTCTAAGGTCCTACCACCAAGTAAGAGTTTAAGCATCTTCTATTATAATAAAATATGTTTACACTTAATTATTCAAAAAAGAAGAAGTAGGAATGAATAATGAATAAATTGTTACCCAAAACATGAACTTTAAATTGAATTCAGAAGTCAGCGTATAATTTAATTACTGATTTATTAACATCGATGCATACATTTTCCGTTAAACAGCTTGTCTTCAAAACCTTAATTGTGAAATATACGTTTACACTCACTCAAAATATTTATTACAAATATTAAATTCATGAAATAAGTGAAACGTGAAATTAATGTTGGTTTTGGTTGAACTCATTTCATAACTTTTTGTTTCAGTGTATTGGAATACGGACTGAATGAATATATCAATCACCAAATGATATAATTAATTCGCTCTGTTTACCTTACTAATATTATAAATATGCAAAAGTTTTGTTGGTATATTGTTTTGTAAATCTTTCTATACTTTTCTACTCCTATCATTTATTTTATAAATGTGTTTTATTTAAATAACATTTTACGAGATATAATACAAAGTGCGAAACTCTAGTAAAATCGTATAAATGTTAAAATATTTTTTTATATAGAATAGGTAGACGGGCGAGCGTATGGGCCACCTGATGGTAAGTAACGCCCATAAACATTGGCATTGTAAGAAATGTTAACCACCGCTTACATCGATAATGCGCCACCAACCTTAGGAACTAAAATGTTATGTCCCTTGTGCCTGTCAATACACTGGCTCACTCACCCTTTAAACCGGAACACAACAATAAGAAGTACTGCTGTTTTGCGGTAGAATATCTGATGAGTGGGTGGTACCTACCCAGACAAATCCACAAAGCCCTATCACCATGAGGTGAGGTGTTATGAATTATTTTCATGCCCCTTGTGAATAACAGTCTGGTGGCTATCGTTTTCTTCGCAAGGTGTGCTGTCTATGAAGTCGTTAGTTTAAGAATAACGTTTCGCACGTAAACGTTACTTAACTGTTTTTTAAACATAATTTAATTTTAACCGCTTTTAAGATAAACTACGAAAATTACGCGATAATTAATTAAGTAGTCGGACATGATCCCCCGCATAAATAAGCAAATAAATGATCATTTGCATTTCAGTAATGTTTTATTAAAATATTTAATATGACAAATAAACTTTTGAAGTTTAAGTTATCCTCATAGCAAATTCCTTAAAAAATGCAATAGACATGAAAGCAAAACGGACGGGGGATACTTCTTCATTATTTGATAATATTAGTAAAGAAATGAATTTGAAACATCTTTAGTAACATAATGTTTTCGAAAGTAACAAATTTAAATTCCCAACATGTGACATTGCAGCGAAATAGCTGAGCAGAAACTTAGCTCAACTTCAACTGAATTTGTAGCCACAACTTAAGTAACTTTTACAAGATACAGTCTCGGCAACAAGAACCCGGATCTAGATGCCACAATTGTCTTATTAAACTTGTAAATATTAATTAACTTGTAAATTAAATTAACATGGTTCGGTTAGATTTTTTATAATAGAGCTGTATTTATTGTGAACGTTTGTATGTTTGGATGTTTGTTACTCAAGCACACAAAAACGACTGAATGATTTTGGATGAAATTTTGCACGGATATAGTTTATAACCTGGATTAACATATACTTAGGTTTACTTTTTATCCCGGTAAATGACATGGTCTGGCGACTGCTATCAATTAATGCTATGAATATTGGTATTCTACTAATATTATACTATACTAGATTCTACTATGGGAAATACTTAATCACTTAAATGGAAAACTGCATTTATTTTCCTCTATAACTCTTGCATGCGCATGTTTTATCCCATTATTTTTTTATTAAGAAAAATCTTTTCAGTCTTCTCTCAGGATTGAATTCTAAAGTTCACGAGAACGAAGTCAAGGGCAGACACTAACATTTCATAAAAACACTGAGAAAACATAATTTATGAGTTTATTTCTATAATTTTTTGAATAATAAGTAATTACAAATAATTTTCGAATAGTCTAAGCAAATTTATTTAGACTGTCGTTAAAGTTATTTTAACATTAAACTCTCCAAAGATCAGTTAATATCTCACTTAATCAGTTATTATTAATGCAAACAAATGAAAAAATATGTCACACTTGAATGGTATGTTATGTTCGCAATTAGTTCATGGTGTAGGGCGCCATCAAATTATATGGGTCGATGACCTAATGGTAACCACCATTACCGTACTGAAATCATATAATTAATTAAACCCAATAAGTCTAATTACTTTCGTTTTTCGATATTTATATATTTTTTAGATATTTTCGTTTTTTTTTTTCGATAAATTGTTTCAAAATTGGTTCATAAGCAGTTCAATTTTGTTTGTTCACATTTTTCTTTAATTTACCTAAAAATTTATCAGTGTTTTAATTTGTACTATGTTTGTGTATCAACTAGTACGGTTTGTTTTCTAAATAAAAAAAATACGGACTAAAATATATTAAAATAAATCAATCACATTATGCGATTTAGACAAGTGGTTTGAGATGTATTAAAATATAATTTAATAAATGCGTATAACATAAGAATACCTGCGATGCGATGCGACTTAAATGTGTTATGACATTACCTATTATTATTTTCAAGGTGTATCAACAATACATATAATAAACATTTATTTAGATATAAATAATTACGTTTTATAGGGAATATATCTGATATAAGTAATAATTATAGAAGCATTTGCATAAATCATCGTCTCCCATATTTTGACTACATAAAATAATTTGTAAAAATTTGTGTTTTGTAAAATACCTATATTGATATGTGATATAAAATGATAATTTAAATCGAAGAATGGTAAGTAATTAAATCCAATAACTTGAATACTCAGAAAGTAATAAATTTTAACCGGTATTCTAGTATTTTATTGTTTGTAAAAGAAATACTGCGTACATTTCTCCCTTGTTTCATAGTAGCAAGTTTTGTAACTAAATACTTTAGTATGCAAAAATATTAATGGAACCGCTTTTCCATTTCTGTACGAATTACATTTATTTTAATTAGTAAATATATCGTTTTTGTATTATTCGTGATATTGTTTTGGTTTACATTGTTATATGTAAATATGTATTTAGAACAGAAAGAGCACTCTACATATTCTGGTTAATCTCAAAAACTATTTATATAGTTTGATCCAGCTAACAAATCGGAAACAAGCTCCTTTTGTGCCGTCGTTTGTAACTCTGCATATCAAATTTTATTCACGTAAAACCCAAGTCTGGGCTGCGCCTGGTTGTAGTGGTTGAAATATTTATTTTTATGCATTTCGGTAAAATATATTGCACGCAATCATCCCATTAAAGCAAACTTTTGTATGAGATATACAAATATTACTAACTAGCGGTTCCCCCGCAGCTTGCCCGCGACATAAATCAAAAATAATAAAATATATTAATTATTGTCGATTTTAGCTGTGAAAACAGTAAATTTCAAGGAGACCAGACCATATTTTTATGCTAATGTGTCTAATCCATTTCTCCAATTTGCGGTTGAATTGTCAAAAATGAAAAAATACGTATGCATTTATTTTTGCTCAGAGTTTTGCTTTAAAATTTTCGAAAACAATGAAATACGTATTAATTCATTTCTAACCATAGGCTTGTATATAAAATTTCATGCTTCTAACATCAAAATAACGGACCCGATAAACAAACTTTCAACCCCTATTTCACCCTCTTGGAGGGTAAATTTATAAAAATCTTGAATTACATATTTATTTATTTCTAACCAAAAGCTTATATATAAAATTTTATGCATCTTACATCAAAAATGACGAACTCCCCATATAAACTTTCAACCCCTATTTCACCCTCTTATATGGTGAATTTTGGAAAACTCTGATTTGTATACTTATTTATTTTTAACCAGAAACTTGTGTATGAAATATCATGCATCTAACTTTGAAAATGACGGATTTCCATATAACGGTTCATCCCTTGTTTCAACCCTTTAGGGGTGGAATTTCCAAAAATCCTTAGTTTGCGTTTTCTTTATAAAATGCATCAACTTTCAAAATTTCAAATCTGTAACCCCAGTGGTTTAGGCTCTGCGTTGATGAGTCAGTATATATACAAATGATCATAAAATTGTTTTCATGATCATAACCCATTGTAATAGGTATATGAAATTTTACATAGTTAATAGGTAATATCAATTTATAAAATGAGTAACATAAACCTACGATATATTACTCATATCTACGCTGTGATTTTCCAACTGAACGATGGCGTTTACCTAGTTTCAACAGCAGAGTTAGTAATCGACGCAAGATTTTCGAACTGCCTCATATGGATTTTCAATAAAACTTTCTATATCACAAGTTTAGTTTCCTTTTATAACTATATGAAATTTAAAGTTTATACGTTTTAGCACTATTTCAACTTATTTCAAAAATATACTCAACTAAATGTGCTAACTTCACACAATAAGCTTATGGTTACATATGGTTTTATCCGATGATGTAAAATAAATTTTGAAAAAAATCTTATCTAATAAATGTTGCTATAATCCCTGCCGGATTTATCCAGGCGTTTATTCAAAAATCCCTAAAGCTGCTCATCCAAATGACTAGGTGTGTAAGCAGAAATTCTTACTTAACAGAAAACAATTAATATAAGTATTAATTTATTTATTTTTGGTATAGGTAGGTGGACAAGTATGTGGGCCACCCGATGGTAAGCGGTCACCAACGCCCTTAGACCTTGGACATTTATATTTATAATTGTTAATATTTCGTGACTGATATCATACGTATCTAAAAGTTTTATATGTTATGTGAAGAACCAAAATATAAAGCGCCTGCAAGCCCTCGAGTATTGCAGATGTCCATGGGGGGTGGTACTCACTTTCCATCAGGTGAGCCTCCTGCTCGTTTGCCCCCTTCTTACATAAAAAAATATAATATGATATTAGTATACTAGACCCTTACATTATAATCTATAGAGGTACAGAAATAGTTATTTTTAGTAAAATTAGGATATTTTGTTTTGATGCTATAATGCAAACTGATTAAACTCTCTAGTCAACTTAGACAAAAGTTTAATAAACGATCTTGTAATCTCTATCCCAGTTTTGAACTAGAAATATCAGCTATTAAAATATAACAAATATATTTCTCAATAATACTTAAATCCATAAGTTCGTGACTGCACTAGCCGTCGTCGCGTTTGGACTCTACTACCACTTACCATCAGGTGGAGTGGAGTCAATAAAACTGGGAATTATAAAAAAAAATCGTCAGTAAGCTACAATATGATAATTTATTTTACGAATTTGTGTAACAATTCAGACAATACACTGGTGTAGGCATAAGAGAGAACCTCAAGATAATCAAAGATTACACCGTGCTCGGAGTAGACGTTCATCGCAAAGATCTTTGAACTGGGCCTAAGGTTAGCGGCGCACCGAAGCGCTATTGTTTTACAATCTGCCAAGGAGCTGGGAATCGCCCACCTTGGACGTCCGCGTTCGTGACTCAAAAATGAAGAAGGCCAAGTTCATGAAATACCACCTCATCCTGAATGGTTGCTGGGACTGAAAAAACTTGTGGCTTTTTACTTAGTCTAGTGTCATAATGCTACCTAATCTCGTGCGATTGGTAGCTTACTGGGTTGCCGTTGCCCGTTGGGAGCTCGTTGGTTTCACGAATTCATAGTTAAGCTAATTGCAATCCGTATAGTATAGATATTAAAGAGGCAGCAACGGTCCTAGCGCGCTTTTCGCATTGGGTCATTCTGTTCATACGAGCTTGAAGTACGCTCAAAGTATTGAAACTGCGAGAGCAATGGAGTGCTCTAACGAAGTGGCATGACAGTTAAGTTGGATCTCTCCCTGCAAACAGTGTGGAGAGCTGTACTCTCGTCCTCTTACCGTCCATCTAGCGACTGTACCATTGTTCTCTGTGAGATCGCCGTGATGAGAAGACACAGCGGCATTGGGAAAGGGCTGATTCCACTCAGCGTAAACGACAAAGTCATCATCTCAGTCCACCCACAGTCCCGACGTGAAATCTAGGGACGTGGGTGGAATTTTCAGGCGGCCCTGTGCGATATTGAATGCGTACTTAAGTACTATTCCATCATCAAAGGAAAATATTCCCAGACTTTTTGTAATTTTATTTTAAATATACTCTAAAAGTATTTTAACTGTCACAGTCCAGCTCGAAATAAGCTAATACAATTATTTCGGAATCTCTCTTTTGTCACACAAGTACTGGTTAACAATACGGTACTAGTGTGACACAAATAAAAAAACTACGGAAGCTTGAAACTGCAAATTGCGACGAAAACAAAATACGAAAAGAGAATAAACTATTTGTATAAAGAATAAATATGTATAATATATAAATGTATAACTTTCAAAAACTGTGCTGTTATAACATTTTTACAGTGTTTATTTGAATATGCTATCGAATCTTATGTAATTCATCATTATAATGACGCTAATTATAGCAAATCGAAAAACATTTGCGCTAACCGTGATCGAAAATCGCTATGGAACAAGCTTTCTTATATAGCCTTCGGAATCTTTTTGGACGATAATAAATGATAATCGCCAATTAATAGCGAGTACGCAATCGTTGGTAGTCTGGTACTTTTGACAGTCCGATCACGTGCTGAAACGCAATTCATCATTATTTTTTCTCGAATTGCCCACAATCTCGAACTGTTACTGAATGTAATTGTAATATTTATTTAGTATACCAGAAACTTCTTCGATTTCGATTTTGTCATGATATTTTGAAGTGACAACTTCTTATGGGAGGGTAAACCGCTTCGTAACGTAACGCGTTACGGCGCCACTCTGTCTGGCTTCCCTTTCTCTCACGCATACGGCAGCAGCAGGCAGGCTCCATAAATAACCTTTCCTCACATTATCATACTAATATACATAAAGTTTCTCAAGTTAAACAATTTCAATATTAAATAGTTCAACTTAGATTAGTTTAAGTTATCAGTTCTGTCGAGCGTCCCGAGACGCACACTGTTTTTTTTATGAGTGGGTTACGAAGATGAATTAGAAAAAGTCCAGTCATTATATACATTTGAAAATGCATGTAAACCGAGAAAGCTGATTTTTGGATATGTTGTAGATGAGGCTCAAGAAAGCTTAACTTTTCGATAACTCGATTTCCACGGACTCTCGCCGCCATCTTGAAAAAGGGTTAAATCCGGTTTTTTCTCGATAACTTGGCTCTCCGTCGTGATACGAGAATTGTGCTTATATACTTTTTTGTTGCCTTTTTAGGCTCTACAATTAAGGTATTTTCTTCTTTCTGGTGATAAATATCAGAAAATGTTTGAAATAAAACTTGTATCGCATTTCAATCAAATATCAATGCAATAATCATTTTTTAGAGAAAATTTACGATTTGCGCACCGCAATGTCAGTAAGTCAGTAAGTATGGCTTCCATGGCTTCGTTTATTTTGTGTCTGTTAGGTCGCCCTCTTCTAATATTCTCGATAGGGTGTGGGTGGTACACACGAATAAAGCAACTGCGATGATAGCGAGCTCTTGTGGCGACAAGATCAGAAATATCCCGATTGAAATTGCAAAATCGTCGTCGCGCTTAGCAAGGTGCTTCAGAATCATTGCTTTCATCGATTGTTCTTCTACCGAATGAATTCTGTTCAGCTGAAATTTTATTGCCGAGATAATTTTTTACAACATCTTAAGCCAATCATTGTCATATTTCAGCCAATTTTGACAAAATATTAACCTTCCAAATGTTTCACTCCATTCATGAGAGGAGTGGCGGAGGGAGTGTGTTTTATAATATGTAGTGATAGTGATAAGATTATGTTATGTCACAAACAAATAAACATTTCGACGGCTGCAAAGTGAAAAGGGTTATCTAAAAAATGCTACTTTACAGCAGAGCGAAAAGATTGAAAATATGTGATAATTTCTTAACGAATTGGATTATTTTTTTGTTGTCTAGGTGTATTTATACTAAATCATAATACGTAATTTATAATTATTTTGCGAGATTTTGCAGTTGTTCGTATCTACATTGTACTATAAATAATTTCAACTGAGTCAACTGCCAGTTGGTCGTATACACAAGGGAATCCAAATTTCATATATAAATATTATTTGCTTTAATGTACAGTAATACTTATTTAGTGAAACATTTAATTTTAGGGGAAGCTAGCACCTAAATCATTTTAATGAAAATTATATGTATTACACAACATAATAATATAGATAGCTTTTTATACTTCATATTTTTATGAGTAAAATACTACGATCAATGAGGTCAAATGAAATAATATATATATAACTCTAATTGAAACTTTTTATTTGGAATAAAATCAATCTGAATTAAACTTATGCGTGAACAAAATCGTAAAAAAAATAACTTTATTTTAATTAAATTGCACATTTTTGACTTATATGACACACCACCTGTCAGACGAACTTCCCGACATCGACTTCGGCGAGATAAATATTGCTCTCGAACAACTTGGAAACAACAAGTCTCCAGGAGATGACGGAATGAGCTCAGAACTTCTGAAAGCAGGAGGAACACCAGTTTTGAGAGAGCTGGTTAACATCTTCAATTCCGTCCTCCATAATGGTATTACACCGAAGACATGGAGCAAAGGTGTGGTGTTGTTGTTTTTCATGAAGGGTGATAAAGCTCTTCTGAATAACTACTGCCCCATTTCACTTCTAAGCCACGTTTACAAGCTGTTTTCGAGGGTAATCATAAACCATCTTGCCCAATGATTCGATGACTTCCAACTCATTGAGCAGGCTGGGTTTCGAAAAGGCTTCAGTACCGTAGACCACATACACACACTTAGGCAAATAATACAGAAAACCGAGGAATATAATCAGCCTCTATGCCTAGCGTTTGTGGACTACGAAAAAGCCCTCGATACCATCGAGACCTGGGCTGTTCTGGAATCCATGCAGAGATGCCTAATTGACTGTCGGTATATCCAGGTGTTGAAGTATTTGTACGAAGCCGCAACCATGACCATTCAAGTTCAAGATCAGAGCACAAGACCAATCCAATTGCACCGCGGGGTAAGACAAGGGGATGTAATGTCACTGAAACTTTTTACCAATGCATTGAAGGACGTCTTGAAGACGCTCGATTGGAACGGACGCGGCATCAACATAAATCACCAACACTTGACACATCTGCGATTTGTCGACGACATTCTCATCATGGCGGAGACTGCTAGATTTGGAAGAGATGCTAAGCAGCCTGAGCGATTCTTCAAGACAAGTAGGTCTCGGGATGAACATTGAATAGACCAAAATTATGGTCAATCAACATGTAATCCCCAAGACCAGTGGTCGTAAATGGCTATCCACTCGAAGTTGTGCAAGAATACATCTACCTGGGCCAAACTATACAACTGGGCCGGCACAACTTTGAGAAGTAGGCTAAAAGAAGAATACTTTTGGTTTGGGCGGTATTCGGGATTACGTCATATTTTTGAATCTTCGATCCTCAATCACAATCGCTCAAGACCAGGGTCTTTAATCAGTGCGTCCTACCTATAATGACTTACGGTGCCGAAACGTGGACACTCACCGTAGGACTAGTCCACAAATCAAGGTCGTTCAGCGAGCAATAGAATGCGCGATGTTTGGAGTTTCTCTGGCAGATAGAATACGAAATGAGGACATTCACCAGAGAACTAAAGTCACCGACATCGCGCGTAGAATCAGCTCGCTGAAGTGGAAGTAGGCTGGTCATTTCTCCAGGCGCCTTGATGGCCGATGGAGCCGACACGTGCTAGAGTGGAGACCATGCTTAGGCAAACGTAGTGTAGGGCACCCTATGGCGAGGTGGACCGACGATTTAAAAAGGTGGCAGGTACAGGATAGATGCGGGCTGCCCAAAATCGGGATGGTTGGCATTATATAAGGAAGGCTTTCGTTCAGCAGCGGATGGAAAAAGGTTAAAAAATAACAGAAATAAACAATATACTTGGTTTCTTCATAATGATGATGACTTCAGAAGAAGAGATATGAGGGTCGAGGTAGATGCAGAAGAAGATGTCATCGGCACGATTCGGTCTGCTTGAGGCTTATTTTTATTTAAACCTGAGTCACCAAGATCGCCAATAAGTTAATTTAATACATCATCTTCAAAGGACGATGTTTATCGAAGAGATAGTTTAGCAAATATAAGTCCTGGATGTACTTATATTAGGTAAACAATCATTAAACTACTATCTTGAAAATTTGAAGCTGAATTTTCTGTACACAGAAACAACAAATATATAGTACACAGAAACAAAAACTTCACAAAAATAATTTATTTTCTTGAAATTGCATTTCTTGAGTTTAAGCAGGTCTTCTGTTTCGGTAATAGCAAATTGTTTTCTTGTTTTTCCTAATTGCACTAACAGCTTACGTCGTTGTTTATTCATTTTAAAGTATTTTTATTAATAAACTCAATTGAAAACTACAAAATAATCTCGAAGACTGACATCACACATAAATCTTACTTAACCTAAAAATTAAACGTAGCCGGCGAAGCGCGTGTCAACTGACTGATGACTTTTTGTAAGCGCGGGAATGCCCCGCGGCCCCGTGTTAATGCGGCTTTCGTTACTTGGTGGCGTCTACTTCGTCGTGTTTTGAAGAACCTACGTAGCTGACTTTTTTTGCGTGCGGAAAATGACGAAAAAAAAGTGATATATGCAAAAAAGAATACGTCATGTTATAAAGAATTATTTAATGAAACCGTTAATGGAAAAAACCAAAAAGCATGGTTTTGTAGTTAGCTTTATTTACTTTGCACCTGTCGATTTATTTTTAATCATTTGTATTTTAGTGAAACTTTAGCCGAGGTTAAATTAGCCGAAATATCAAAACATTGTACTCAAGATTCATATATCTTAAATATGTACAGAAAAATTTACAACAGAATAAATATATCTTACTATATAATATAATATATAATACCTTTAAGTAAGCTATTGTTAATACATCAATTGCTTAAAAATTAGCTATAATGTAAACCCCATTTGCCTTTTATATCAAAATCATAAAATTTGAAAAATTTACCACATCTTCCTCACTTTAATATTAAAGCGTAATATATATATAGCATTCTTGCCACCATTCCACGCGGTCACGATTTGTATATATAATATATATTTCGGAGGAAGCTATGAGTCGGGTTGATTGATGTTTGCATACAATATTATTTGTTTACATTTTAATTACTTTAAGAATTCTTGATTTGTTACATTTTTCTAGAAGTTAAAAACTTTAATCATTTAATAAAAGTTATGAATATTGTATTTCACGTAACCACCAATCAGAGCAAGGCATGTGCCTCGAGTGGGATCGAGACGCCATCTTGACTTTGGAGAGGTACACAGTTTATGTGACACGTTCGGAGGAAAGCAACGGATCGAGTTGGATCGTTGAAGTGGATTCGTCTGTTAAAGTCGGAGTCGGTGCCCTGACCCGCTGCTCGGTGTTGTAACTCGTTAAAGCGTTAATTAATTAATTAATTTGTTTTGTTAATTAAAATACAGTGAAACCGTGATAGTTGTATTTTGTGCTTGTACCCTGATGACGCCCACAAAGCCCGCAATCACTAATGACGATGTCAACTGTTACGATGCTTCTCCGATCTTTTCAATTTCAATTCTTCAATCGAATTCATTCGATTCTTTTCAATTTCAATAATTTATTTACATTAAAACCTTAAATAAATACAAATAAAAATTAAAAATAATTACTACACAAATCGTGACCGCGTGGAATGGTGGCAAGAATGCTAGCAGCATTTCCCCTTTGAATCGCAATTCCGATTCTCTGGACGAAAAATGAACCAGCCCTCCTGTCACCAGTAGAGGCAATACGGGGTGTAATATTTCGGATAAATTTTTTGCACTATTACTCCAAGGTCCAAGCATTTCAACTGCAAACGGAACTAAAATATAATTTGGAATAAGAGGATAGAATATTTGTTCCGTTTGTTCGTTTCAGCTTTTTCCGCGGCAGCTCCGGCTTTTAACATTGTTTTCCTGATATGAGACGGGGCCAGTGTGTCAACAAATGTTGCGTCCCACACAAGGGCCCATCCCCGTTCCCAGGAAACCAATTTCAGTCCATCTGGGTAACATTAAAGTGAGAGTCATGTGGTAAACTATATATGTGACTAAGTGTATATACGTTTACAATAAGTAGGTCCAATACTTTTAAAATTGTATAAGAGTAACGATTCTTTTTATACATACAATCGTTGTAGACTATACAGGCTTCCGAAATGGGGTCGGTAGCTATTATTTTATGCTTAAACAACAATTTAACTAGCAACTTAAACTAAGTTCAACAAAGAGAAGTTGTTTAACAACTCAAAACTAGAAATAATTTATTTTGAAATAGAGAGTTGTGAAAGTAAACAAAAAGTTAGCTATTGATAAAGTTAAACAATGCGCCGCTTTGTTCTGTTATTATGGTGAAAATTTGTAAAATATCACATTTGAATTCACTTTTATATTTTACCGAAGAAGATATATTTAAATTTTAATTATTTATTTTATCTGTTAATTCACATTTTTTGTTTAAATTGTTAATTAATTGATTTAAGTATATATGTGTCACAACCCTTTAAAGATAATTTAGGAAAATAAAATAAAATATTCGACATTGTCAAATTGCTTGACTCAATTAGCGAAATAATGATTGGATTAATTACTGGTAGATAAGGGTGAATGTAAAAAACTTGAAGCGAAAAACATTAAAAGCATTTCCATTGGTAGGGCAGTTGGAATAATTGGTACAATAAAGTACCGCCATCAATTGAGAAAGGACGGCCATTATGACAAAAACATACTTTCTGTACGTCATCTAATAACGGTTATGTATGTATATGTGATTAAGGTTAATCAAAATTACAAATTATAAGTACATTTTTTTTAGTCTACGAATTATAAATAAATATTCGATCGACGATATTGAGAAGCAAATTAATGTCAAACTTAAAACAGAAATTGATTCAAAGAAATTATCTCTTGTAAAGGTTTTTTTCTATAATCGAATGCCAAATTTTTTCTTAGAATGGAATTTTTTTAAGGAAAGTAAACTAAAACTACAAATCATATTAGCTAACCAGAAGTCGAAACGTCTAGGTAGGTAAAATTAGATTCTATTCTATCCTATTGATCTTAGCATCCAATTTTAAGTTTACTTTTGTACATACTACCTTCAGTCTCAAAACTAAGCTTAAATACATTTAAAATTTGATCGATATTGTTGTAGGCAAAGAATATAAACATCATAATTATTTACCTGAACCAAAAGAACAGTGATCCTTCACGCTTGGAAAGTTGTATCTATTGCCTATTAAGTATATTTTTATATAAAAAGGTGTCCAGTATATTTAACGTCATAATTATAATAATTATAATCTCAGTGATAATATCAATTTGCGAACCAGTGCGAAATTGAGACGTAATTCCACAGCCATGAGTGATATTCGAAAAAAAAACCATTCGATAAAATTTCGACATGAAACACGTGTCACATAAACGACAGTCAGTTCGACGTTTAACAAATAAAATTGAACGTATTGTATTTCGCAACAATGGATTCGCCATGATAAATGGTGTAATTACAAAATTATTCGAGCAATACCAATAATATCGGTAGGCCGAAGTTAAATTTTGACACAATAATATCATAGAAATTATATATATTTATGTAATAAAATTTTATACGTGCACATACATTGAGCTTATTGTTCTCATATTAATGTACACAGACGAATTTGTCATATATTCAAATTTGATAAAAAAAACTCCTTTATTATTTTTAGGGGGCTCAGCAAAAAAGCACATTTCGTACGTGTAATCAAATACCTTGAAATCATATTTAAAAAAATCGCATTCATTGTAATACTGTTATGTAAGAAGGAATGAGAGATCTATTAGGTTCTGCTTTATTCAGCCTACGTATCTATAAGTGCTTCTCAAATTAAAAATTATTATTAGACTTGTGGTAACTAGATCTATAAAAGCTGACGTAGATGATATTATTAAACATTATCTATTGAAAATAATATCCTGTATAAATACATTATAATATCAGTTTTTGTATAAAGAAGACTTTTCTGAATCTCATATTATTTATTAAATTAAAGAAGTAATAGACACAAAATTATAAACTCATATGATTTATTAAATACTGAAACAATCATCGATTCAAAACTAAACTATATTTAGAGTATATCTAATTTTATATGATTTTGCATTGGTAAATCCAGTTTAAAGTTAAAAAGTCATGTATTGTGTCAAAAAACTTGATTAAGAAGTATGTATAACCGAGGGCTGCCCATCGTAAGCGTGTGAGGAACGCACGAATGAAATCTGAAAAATTGCTAGCTTTAGGCGCGCCCTTAAGTTTTATGTAACGAATATTTAGTTAAACACTGATTTATCACTTCCTATCATCGATGTGTTGATGTGTCGATGTGTTGGAAAGAAGGACACAGCATCGTTCAACTAATCGTAATTAATATGCTTTTATTATTTTGTGTAACATAAGATATTTGCTTACTAAACTACAAAAGAACGTAATATTAAAACGTGGTTCATGTATACATATCATGATGCTTTATTAATATGAAAATATGTGGCTCAGATTAAGCTTTCTTACTCTTATTAAATTTGAAACCTTACATATTATCGTGATCCTCATTACTGTCTATATTAACACTCATAAGATATCTAAATATAACGCAATAAAATAGAAAAATTCTGATTGAATTTCTCGATCCAATTAATAAAATACTTTTTTAGGCATAAGGCTACATTATTTAACGAACTTTCTCGGATATGCCTTTCTTATGAATAAACACTTTGTTAGAGACTTTCATATCAATATACGACTTGTATGTGCCAGGAATAAAAAAAGTCGTGTTGATAACCTCGATATCCAATTCTTGTATTTGTTATTGCTATTTTTATAACTAGAAAGCTCATTGATAAAATGTAAATCTATATTTATTTTATATAAGAAACTTCAACAAATAACCATTTTTGTGGATACATTTTTTTGAGGTTACGGCCATCCAAGCCAATTTGCTGCAGAGCACTGGTAACACGACTACTTGCCATAAGATATCTCCCAAGAACCATGATTTTGGTTCCATAGCATGTCATGCTTCCGTTTTATGAGTCGCAATCCGAATGGCCAACTCGATCAGGATCGAATCCATCTCGTCATCATAGGTTTAGACGAATTATAAAAGCAGATTAACGACATAAAAACTCAGTGGTACTAGCTCGGGTTTAAGCCCGTGATCTTCGGTTATGATTTATGTTTCCTAGCTACTTATAAGTTATTTCAGCTTTTCCATGTATTTATTTATAATTTTGGCATTATTCTATATATAATACCTATAAATGCTCTCATTGCAAAATGTCCATCATTGCTGTTAATAACATCTATTCACGACTTTTAACTTGAAAATGCCATATTTAAGATGTCATTAACAACTATGACAAACTTATACATATTTAAGGCCGACTGAAACATACAGCTGTATCTATATGTGTCTATGTCCTTTTTTCATTTCCCGCGCCAGAGCTTGGTAAAACGACCAAACCTGTACGTTTATAAATTCTTCATGTTAGCTTAAGCATACAAACTAATATGGATCCTATTGCTCTACGTGTTAAGTCTAAAATAGCTTTTTGTAATAGTATTCCGTGAGTCCGACGAGCTGTTCGTTAGAAGATCGGCCCTACGAAGCAACAACACAAATAAATGTTGCAGCAAACAACTGGGAATGGATATGAAATAACTTTCATACTCTGTTTTATTATTTTTTTATAGACTGTTTGTTTTTATGTATGAAATAAATTCTAAAATGTTAAAGCGATACAGTTTAAGTTTTTTCAATTATATATCTGGATATTATTATGAATCTATTTAGGAAATCAAGTAAGTTATCTTTCTCTTTTTATAATCAAATACATGCGCTCCGTGGTTTAACTAGCTATTAATTTGACTTTCCATGATGTTTCGTAGAGTTTTTCATATTACAAATTTAATGGTTACATCACTAGCTAGGCTAATAGCCTTACACATAGCTTCTAGCCTTGGTTAATAGACTTTTTTAAATAAAACGAACTGTTTTAGACGGTACGATAGTAGGTTACAATGTTCAACCTATAATGAGAAATGTTAAAGTTATGTTATGAACACTCTCTTCCCATACTCTCATAATTTGTGGGGATTTTTAATAGCGACAAGGGTAAAGGTATTGTACTAATAACTTTATGTGCTTATCAAGGCACGTTATTTATAAGCTGCCCTATTTTATCATTCTGACTCTTAGGCAACCGTGTTATGAGGGATTCTAAGACTAAGTCACGCCATAAATTTAACTTCAGGCTTAGGGGCTGTAAAATCCTTCTTTATCTTTATCATCTCCTTCTGGAACTTGATTGATTCGCAGAAGAAGCTTACAGAACTTCACGCCACTTTCCTTTGAAGCATTGCTGACAGGCTTGTAGAGATTTGCCTCATGGACCAGGATCCGCACGCTTCCAGCGTATACTGGAGGGTGGTCCGGTTTGTGTCACTTTATAAGCTATCTTCTATACCAGCGGTACTCGAGCTGCGGTCAGCCGAACATTCGTGGTTGACCCTCTTGATGTTACTTTATTTTAAACTTATATCCATTTCAAAGGTTTTTATAAACGCCGTTCGATAAATCCGTTTATAGCATATAAGTTGTAACAATCCCGAAACCTAAGAAAGCATTCAACCTTAATCAACCTAAATACTTTGTTTGCGGCCCACGACACCATTACTAACACGTATTTGTGGCCCGTTTAAAGAAAAGGTTGAGTATCGCTCGCTACTCTGAGCCGACGAAGTAGTTCTACAGATAAAATTTATCCAAATACGTCTTTTTTGTAACATTTCATGGAATCTGCTAGAATAGTTACTTGGTCGACAGATACAATTAATGAGATATCTATATTTGCAGCAAACTTGTTGGTTGATTAGCTATCGTTCCTGCTGAATATAAAGTTATTTTTTCCATTTCGAGTTTCCTCCATCGTGTAGCTATCTACGAAAGTTTCAGTTCCTGTCAATATGTGATATAGCGTCGACTTGTTAATAGTTACATAAAGTACGTACTTTACGTTAATTTAAAAGTAAGAAGTTTGTTGGTACATATTTAATTATGCAGGTTTATTCCATATGAAATAAATTGAAAGTCCAATTATATTAGGGATTTCGACGCGGAAATAATTGAAAAAAAATAACTGTATATAACTTTGTTTTGCAATGCCCGTCTCGAAATCTCGTCTTAAGATATTCAATGTCAAAGATCACAAAATTAGATTTTTATGTTCATATCTCGTATGTCAACGATGTCAGAGGATAAATAGTTCGTTCCGGCGCCATTGGGGCGAACGCTAGCGAAACTAGTATTACAAAAATATAAGCAAAATTTTGAGTAGCATATAAATTGGTAGATCACAAATAATATGTTATAATAGCCTATTAAAAAAATAAAAATTCACGTCCATCTATATATTTCATATTAAACGTAATGTAGCAGAAAGATGTAGTAGAGATCAGATCAGAAAGATCAAAGGCAGAAAGGTCAAAGGTACAGACTATTACTTTTTTACTTTATGTCACATTATTATTATTGGACCTAAGCATTGTATTCATTTAAGAAAAGTTTTGTATTTTTTATCGGATTCACGCCTGAACTACAATTTCAATTGATAAGGGACTTTCTTACAATCAGCATAGTTTTAGTTGGTAACAGTTATAGGATCGTTATATATTGAACAAACGCTGCCGAAAGAAATATACAAAAAACTTGTACTTAATATTTGTAGATGCTTAAAAGCTTTACAAGAACATCACCAAAAACATATGTGTATTATAAATCCATTCATTCATTCATTTTTGCTTTCAATCGCTCACTTTCTAATACAAACTATATATATTTAAATTAATAAAATATATTCTATTCAAGCGTTTGCTATACTTGAATGATAAAAAGGAATAACCATTAAAACTTTGCCAGTTGGATCAATAATTTAGATGTATTTGTTATAATATGAAATGAAAAAAGTAAATTTCTTTCTAGCTCATTATTCAAAAAAGATCATGAGATTTAATAAACCCTTAAAAACCACTTAATGACGCCAAAATAGTATGCCTTATTATTCGATGTCAACGGTTTTGACGACATTCGAATTTAGATTTACACATTCAAAGACTCTCAAACATTTCTGTGAACTCAATTTCATCCAAAAGTTTCCCGAATCACAACCATATATGAAGCTTCAGTCTCGTCTTCTTGTGACCTTTAAATGACCGTTTTTGCTGATTAAATTTTATTCTAGATTCATTGCAATATCAATCTAAAAGTGCTTATATCTAACTAGAACAGAGATAAGGTACATAAATATCAAATAATAATATGTATTTTAATTTCTTATTTATCTTAACATGAAACAATTTATTTTAATGCCAACTAAATACTTCTTTAAAATGGCCTTCTTGGACTTTACGTATAATCCATTCTGACGTGGACGTCGGTCTTCGCAAATAAATATCGGCAGATCCAGATCTAAGAAGTTGAAATCTCTGCGTGCAAGGGATCTCTGCGATCATCGACAATGCTCCGTAGGGTATCGGCGCAAAGAGCGAATATATAGTCAGAAAAAATCAGGATTCACCTGTGCTTCCCTTACAGCCCTCTCGGTGCGCAATTTCATTTCTATGATTTTTCTGTCTACAACGATCGGTAATATTCTATTTAATTTTTTTTTCATGTTGCAAATACTTTATTAGTTATTCTGAAAAATATAGTATAGATTTTAAATATAATATTATAATTAATACAAAGTGATGTAATTTTTTTACAGTAGTTCTTTCGTGTCAACTATGTCGTAGCGACTGTTTTAAAACAGTCATAAAAACAAAAATGTAATAAGAGCCACGAGCTTGTAATCGCTGTAAAAAAATTGTGGGCTTTACAAGAAATCCTTAATAAAACACGTAATTATTTGTAAATACAATTAAGTGTTTATCATTTTTCATATCAATAACCAATAGCATTACGAGTATAAATAAATAAAAAACTGTAGATAGAGGACTTTTTCTATCATGTCATTTATGTTTTTGATCAAACACAACCCTTGAAATTATAATGTACTTATTATACACTTTATTTTTAACTATGAACTGGATGTACTCTAAGAAATTCAAACGAAACATTTGCAATTTAGCTTTATATCCTCTTAATATAATTATATTGACATTTACTCCCAACAGGGGTGGAAACAAGGGTGTTAAAGCTAATACAGCTTTGATCCATATCGTATTTAGATATCTTTGAAATCTTATATTTAAAAATGTTGTAACTATTATTTTGATTTTTTATTTTCAAACGGATCTGTCACGACCTATTTATGAAAATATATTACAGACTAAACTATAATCGACACTACGCCAAACAATATTATGAAGGTTATGTTTAAAGAATTATACCTAAGTATAAGAGTGACGTAGGCACCCGCCAAGAATGGACGTTTAGCAAATTATATCCTAGTTGGGAAAATAAGAGAATGTAAGTTTTTATGGCGAATTCATTGTATTTTTGTTTATCACATAACTTAATAATTAGTGTTTTTATAAGAATCATAAAATATGCCACCCACATAATATATGAGTAAGTGTCTTTGTTAAAATAATTATTTATCGCCCTTATTTAATCGTTATCTTGATTTATATGTTGTCATTGTTTAGTCAATATTTTGGTAAAAAGCATATTAATAATTTACATATCGTAAATATATGCCGACCGCCTCGTTGGTCTAGTGGCCACATGTAAGGCCGCAGACACGATGGTCCTGGGTTCAAATCCAGGTCGGGCCAATATGTATAATGTTATTGAGATCTTTCAGCATGACAATGACCCTAAACACACGGCCAATAGCGTCAAATGTTCCCTTAGCGAACAGCGTATATCCTATGTCACGTAGAATTTAAGATTGTTTTATTCGTGGAATATATAAACGCTTCGGTGTGGCTCAGTGTTAATACAATATTATGAGCAAAAATGTTCTTAGTTGATTATTACTAATTGTGCATACGAATCAAGAAAACAATGTTAGTAGATAATAAATAAAGATGCTCAGAAATAGAGATGAAATTATTTCGCTAATTGATTGAGCTAGGACTCAAAGGCTAAAGGCATTAACCTTGATTGAATGGTAGACATAGAACAGGCTCAGTTCACACAAAAAAATACAATGTCAATTTTAATTATAATACACATTAATACATATATGTATATTATATTATTTACGTAATAAGTAGGTAAATAAAAATAACATAAAATAGAGAAATAAACTTACTGTCGATTCTATCCCATCAAAAACATAAATGTGAAATGAGAGCCAAGTTCAATATTATGATGTTATATGCCTTGGTTGTTGACATCAACGACAAAAGAAGTGAAATCTAAATGGGTACCGCGTTTAAAACAGGTACTTAAAATGAAAAAGTTTAAAATTATATTTATGATAGAGAAATGGAACGACAATATTAAAAATTCCAGTATGATACAATAAAAACGATTTGTGAAAATGAAAATCATGCTTCACTGTTCGATGTGACTATTTCGCAGTCGGACATTTTATTATTCGATTCGTATATTTCTATAAAATTTAATTTAATAAATTCAGGTTCGTAATATGATAAAATACTCAAATAATAATAATGTGAAACAATAAAATAGACTGCATTGTTACAGCTTAGTTAGAAAGTTTTAAGAGTCATGTGCCATAATTATACATTATAACAAAGTTGAAGCAGTAACGTATGCAAGTTGAATATGAGAATATATAGCCTAGCAGGTTTAATTGAAATATTTATACCCAAAAGGAAATGAACAGAGAGCTTACATAAATTACTTCAATTGATATTAAATCATTCCCTTCGCCATAAATCACAGTATCGATACCAAAATGATCAAATTTCAAATCCCCTAAATCTTTCTTCCGACTCGAATGCTAATTATTGCGAACCAAAATTATTTATTTATCAGTATTTTACGGACTTTTTAAGATAAATAACAAATGTTTGTTATCACTTTACTAGTGGTCATGTATGACGACAACGTGAAACTTGATAGATCAAAATGTGAGTTGTTATTTGCTATTTCATAAGAAATTTGTTTCAGTAAATTAATTATTATTCAAACATAGTAGGTCGTGTAAAAACATAAAGTTACCTCCTCAGCTTGCGCCTCGTCATGACGAAGCATGAATTATTCAATCAAGTTATGAACCTGCGACACGAAGCTTGCTATACCAGGAGTTGAGGTAATTATATTCACCTATATTACAAATGGTTTATGGAAAGTACGAATTACACTTTATTTGAATATAATTTAAAGTAGTATCTACAAACTGTTATACAAAAACAAACGAAATTATTAAATTAGACGTAAAATATTATATTACTAAATTAATAAAAAATATCATATTTATGATTGGACTTTATTCTGATATTTGGTTAATTTTAATTAAAATATACTGTTCTTTGATTACTATCAACGGATTATGTTTTTGTTAATTATTTTTATTAAAATATGAAACAGGAAAATATTTTTATTTGAATTGTCCGAACTAGTGGTCGACCAACATTCGACATCCAACCCAAACTTTGTAATTTTTCTTATATGCAATATTTTTCGACATATTATTAGATAAGCCGGGATTGCGATAAAAAAAACTAAAGGAAATATCAACAATAGGCGTGTAGCCTCCCATGGATGGACATGGATATTTTGACACGTACCCAAAATCGAAACTAATATCGACATCTTGTCGTACGGTGTCCGATGGCGTGCCATACTCGTGACAAGAGGGCATTACCTCCGGTGTAGGTGACTACCGAAGAAATATTGCCCGCTAAAGGAGGTAGCGTCAGCCTGCATGTGAGAGTGCCATGTCTCCATTCAACTCGTTCCGTTTGTGAATGAAGTTTCGCCGGGCTCGAGCTCTGGCTTGCTCCACCTTCACCGACACCGGACAGTCGCCACTTGACCTCGCTTCCATTCGGAAGCGGTACACTTCCGCAAGCACGCCCCCCCCTCTCAAGTTCTCAATGTGGATTGCTCGCGTATCGCCGCCGTCCACGACACCGTACGGTAACCTCGTATACTCTAACCACTGTGACTCTTTGCGGTCTTCGCAGAAAAGCCCTATTACAATTGAAGTGAAATTTTATTACCGAAACAGTAATACATACAGTAGCCTCCCAATATATTTACAATAATATGATGTATATTCACAGAAATATCAAATACTAGCTTCTCCCCACTCTGTAAACTTTCAGTTGAAAATGTAATTTATACATTCTAACCTGCAATTTTGGAAGAATCCGTAAATTTTACTATTTGACAATGTAATATTTCCACGTTTGCGTTCGAAGCGCTGAGTTACTATTTGAAACTGTAATAATTCCTTTTTTCTTATTTCAGTGTAGCTATAAAATAAAAAGAAAAATTAAATACCTACTATAAAGTTACTTATTTCTATTGTACTATTGTAACTGTATTTTTGTGTACGATAAAGAGTGATTATTAATTACGATATAATAATTAATAAATTATAATTAAGTTTAATATTGAATATTTTAAGTAGACTTACTAAGTAAAAAAAAAAGCCGAGATGGCCCAGTGGTAAGAACGCTGGCGCGACCGTCTCTGCGAAGAACGGTACGCGCGCAAACGCGTCGTCGGAGCGATCCTGCCAGTCTTCGAAGCCTGGATGAGACGAAAGCGATGAGTCACCTTCCGACGTACGCAGGTAATGACCGGTCACGGTTGTTTTGGAGAATACCTGTGTAAGATCGGACGCGAAGACCATCGCCCATCGACCATTGTGAGACCATCATGGTCCAGAAGGAGACAGCGGAGCGGGAATGACGGAGACAACGTCGGCGTCGTCTTGGCCCTCCCACAGCCCCGACGCCCGGGGCTCAAAAGGTAGGGCGTAACCCTGGGGCCGCGGATGCGTGAGGTGGGGGCCTCGTGTGTCCTATTTCAGACGGCCCTGAGGAGGACGGCAGACGGGATGGCCTCGCGCTGCCGTACGCACTAGCGAGGAGTGCGGGGGGGCGAGATTATCCTCGCCCCCTGAGGAGAGCTCTGCCGAGCTACGAGTGGAGCACAGCACGGGAGGGGCCGCGGATGCGTTATATCAACACGAGCCCGCAGCCTCTCTGATCCGTGGAGAGGACGGCCATCGCAGTGATTTTACTGGGTAAGAATCCCACATAACCCGATTCCCACCAAGGGAGACGGGTACCTTTATGGAGGTTTCCATTGCGTGAAAAAAAAAAAAAGAAGTTCTAAGAACGCGTGAATCTTAACCGATGATCGTGGGTTCAAGCCCGGGCAAGCACCACTGAATTTCATGTGCTTAATTTGGAATTATAATTTATCTCGCGCTTGACAGTGAAGGAAAACATCGTGAGGTAACCTGTATGTGTCAATTTTCACTGAAATTCTGTCACGTGCGTATTCAACCAACCCGCATTGGAGCGGCGTGGTGGAATAACCTCCAAAACCTTCTGATCAAAGAGGAAAAGAGACCTTAGCCTAGCAACGGGACATTAACAGGCTGTTACTACTAAGTAATGGTTTCGCATTATTATTTTTACTATAAACAAAACAAAAAGCCAAATGCCTATCTAAGTAAATTAAATAAAAACTAAGTAACTTGTTGGAACTAACCACAAAAAGCCTTCCAATACCAACCTATTACATTACATATAAGTAAAGTGCGTCTTTATAAAATAATGAGGGCCTTGAAAATCGCAAAAAAGACACAACCATCAACCATATCTGCCCTCATGTCGCCTACTGGGCAATGAGCCGTTGTCCGAATTTTTCTCCCACCACTCCCGCAGTGTATGCATGGTCGTAATTTTTAAAATATTTGTCCAAATAATATAGTGTAAAAGACAATTTATCTACCTTAAATATCAGAAGTATGCATAGTATATAAAGTAGTACATTTAGTACTTTTTGCGTGAAAGAGTAACAAACGTCCATATATCCATACAAACTTTCACGTTTATTATATTAATAGGAAGTAGAATTATTATATGCCCTGTACTGAACACACATACACTCTACTGGATGGTTTAATCGATCGGTTAATGATTATATCGTATTGATTAAAAAATGCACGGGATAAAACCCTTATTTTACCCGTACGAAGTCGGTACGGGCAGCTAGTTACTCGCTGCTTTCTGTAGGTAAAATAATTTTTAAAAGTAGTACAGTAGTTTTTGATTTTATTCACTACAAACAAACATACAAAAAATTGAATTTTACCTTTATAATATTAGGATAGATATAAATTACGCGCGAGCGAAGCCGCGGGCAACAGCTAGTTTATTAATATAAACATAATGAAATCGCTTACTATGGCAACGGTTACTAAGACAACTGTTACTGATGTTTGGTATGGGCTCTCCTACAAATTATAGAGATAGTTAATATTCCATTAAAGATCCTACTTGAATGGAATATTTTGATTTTTGGTCACAATAAGTTTCAAATATTTTGTAACCGTTGTTACCCGATGGTTCATGTTTAGTAACTTTTATTGGGCGATGTAAGTGCGTCTAATGTTAAATATATGAAAAATGACTGATAAGTACAGAACATTTGTGTGCAAACCATATTGCAAACTAGCGACTTTTTACATAATAGCGCACCTTGGGAATGAAACGACCGCCTTCAGGCCTGTGCAATCTCATTTTCAATAAGAACAAAATGTATAATGCCCCTGAGTTCCCTTTACCGAGAACTACTTCTCCGGTCTGACGTATTTCTTTCCGAGCCGGTAATAATTTGAAATGTGAAAGTGAGTTTGTTTGTTTGTGCCGCTTTAAAAACCAACCACTAAGCCGATTTTAAAAATTATTTCACCAATGTATAGCTACATTATCAACGAGTAACTTAGGCTTCATTTTGTTCCCGTATTCCCACGGGAACGGGAACTACGCGGCTGCAACTGCGGGCAAACGCTAGTGTATTATATATTAAATAAAGATAAAAAAGTATAATAATACTAAAAAACGCAAAAGTCTGTAGAGAAATAAGTAAAATATAAATAAATAATGCTAAATAAGAAGAGATAAATCTTACTAATATAATAAATGCGAAAATGAGTTTGATTATTAGTTTGTTCGTTTCGCTTAACTACTCAACCGATCATTATGAAATTTCACATACATTGTCAAGGCTACACAATATGACTTAGCTACCATCTGTCCACCTTTACTCAGTAAGGCTAGTCCAATATAATATACATAGATAGTATTTTTTATTTTATTCCACTATATAATGATGTCCTTCTAACCAATTTCGGCAGAGGTGCCTATTTTATCAACTCACCATCTGCGTTATAAATATTATAGTACATACACGAGTGTGTACGCACGCAAGTGTTCATGCGGGAGTAGCTGCGGGTTCAGCTAGTAAAAAATATATATAGTGAAGTAATATAATGTAGTTTATCTTCTTAACATGGAATAAATTTATAATACATTAGAATTACACGTATTTCTTCCACATGATCGGATAATAGCGGTTGCTTCTTTTCCTGAAAGATTTATTGGAATCTTTGTTCCATTTGCTCGATTTTCCTGGTACGTTACCTTGAGGGAATATTATTCTCGAAAGTAAAAAAGACGAATAATTATACAACAAGAAATGGTATCGGACAATTGATTTTACGACGATGTTGAAATACTTACAGGATTTAAAATATTGCTTATAATTTTATTATTACTTAGTTAACTACTGTACTTTATTAAACATTTTATTCCTTTACAGGATTGATTTCTTTAAATAATCGTATTTGTAATCAATTTATATTAACTTAAGAGCTACGATGGTTTGTTACATAATTTGCCTCGTTAGTCTAGTGCAGTAATTTTTATTTACGATAAAATGTCAAGCTTAGCTTATTGCAAGTAGGTAAATCGGGTTGAAACTTATTTTATTTACTATTTAAAACTCATTCTATAGGGTTTTCCATTAAGGGCGCTTGCTCGTGCAGAACTTCCATCGTAGCGTGTGCTGTGTGGCACGTAGCGCCATTCTGTTGAAACCACATGTTGTCCAGATCCATATTCTCGATTTCAGGCCAAAAGAAGTTGGTTATCATCGACCGGTATCGCTCACCATTGACGATGACGGCCACACCATTATCGTTTTCGAAAAAATACGGACCAATCACGCCTCCGGCCCAAAATCCGCACCAAACAGTCACTTTCTGCGGGTGCATTGCCACTTGGTGAACCTCGTGTGGATTGGTCTCGTCCCAAATACGGCAATTTTGCTTGTTGACATAGCCATTCATCCAAAAATGCGCCTCGTCGCTGAAGATGATTTTTTTGCCAAAATCGGCGTCAACTTCCAACTGCTCTAATGCCCAGTCAGCGAACACACGGCGCTGTCTATGGTCATTAACCTTGAGCTCTTGGGTCAGCTGGATCTTGTACGGGTGCAGGCTCAAGTCACAACGCAAAATTCGCCAAGTTGTCGTCTGCGAAAGGCCGAGTTCCTGTGCGCGACGCGGAATTGACTGCCGCGGGTTTTCGAGGACACTGTCGCGCACAGCGGCGATATTCTCGGCAGATCTCGCGTTACGTTGACGCACGGGAACCGGCTGATTGTTAACTGACCCGGTTGACTCGAATTTGTCCACCAATCGACGGATAGTCGACTCGGCAGGACGATCATCGCGACCGTAAAACGGGCGAAGTGCGCGGCACGTTGCTCGAACTGAAGACCCATTTTCATAAAACAATTTTATGATTTGCATGTGCTGCTTGACACTGTAACCTGCCATGGTGGTTTGGGAGGACGGAATGAATATAACACACTGCATTTGACAGCTGTCACTCAAACAACATGGCCGCAATCAGCTGTCAAAGTTCAAGCGTCCCTATTGGAAAACCCCTTAGTTACGTTATTTATAACTAGTACTCGCCCGTGACTTTCGCCTTCGTCCGCGTGGTCATAGTATCCTATGTCCGTCCTTGCGGTTGAAGCTTGCTTCATACCATTTCATCAAAATCGGTTCAGCGGTTTAGCATTAAAAGCGTAATTTACATATATGTTTTTTCTTTTTTTAGCACTTAATAAGAAGAAAAAGTTATAAAATAGAACATATGAAAATTATATACATAGTTTCGATCTACAGCTTGAAATATCATTATACTATCATAAAGTACATATATATAACATTCACTGCTATGCGGATGACAGCACTGTAGACGTCCTTTACACCGGCCATGCTAATATTTCTCGGGAACACGTCGACGAGTGTCGGAATAAACTTGTGTCTGAAGTCGAGACCTTGTTAGTCTCGGACTGGGGCCGACTAAACTTGGTGCAATTCAACCCCAATAAGACTCAAGTTTGCGCGTTAACCGCTAAAAAGTCTCCTTTTGTCATATCCCCTCATTTCGAGAATACTCCCCTCCATCCCACAGCCAGTATCGGGATACTTGGCGTTGAGATTTCGAACGTTGTTCAGTTCCGCGGTCAATTGGAAGTTAAAGCCAAACTGGCTTCCAAAAAGCTTGGAGTGCTCAACAAGGCGAGACAGTACTTCACGTCGGCCCATCGCCTAAAACTTTACAAGGCGCAAATTCGGCCCCACATGGAGTACTGCTCTCACCTCTGGGCGGGAGCTCCCCAGTACCAGCTTCTTCCTTTTGACCGCATTCAAAGTAGAGCAGTTCGAATTGTCGACGATCAAGCTATTACCGACCGGCTTGATACTTTGGATTTGCGTAGAGATGTTGGGTCACTCTGCATACTCTATCGCATATATCACGGGGAGTGTTCTGAGGAGTTGTTTGGTTTAGTCCCGGCCGCTGAATTTCACCACCGGACATCACGCCAGAACTCAAAATTCCATCCTCACCACCTCGATGTCTGGAAATCCACAACAGCGCGTTTCCTAAGGCATTTTCTGCCTCGCACAATCACTCTGTGGAACCAGCTTTCGCCAGCGACTTTTCCGAACCGATATGACATAAAAACCTTCAAGAAGAGAGCGTACTCTTTCCTCAAAGGCCGGCAACGCACCTGCAAGTCCTCAGATGTTGCGGGTGTCCATGGGCGGTGGTAGTCACTTTACATCAGGTGAGCCTCCTGCTCGTTTGCCCCCGCTTACATAAAAAAAAATATATATATATATACATATGTGACTTCTATGACATACATATTATTTATTTTTTTATCATACAGAATAAACGCTTTATAAAATTAGTACGATTTATATATTTATTATAATAACGGTCCTCCAGACCAATTTCGTCCACGGTCTCGAGTAAGATACAAATTATGTTTATACTTATCCATATCACTAAAAGTTCTAGAATTGAATTACAAAACGTAACAAATGATTCAATTAGTTTAAAATAAGCGTTGTTACAAATATGTTTCTCGGAAACGATACGAATACTGTAAATAAATATTCGGCAGCAAGACAGATTGATTGAAAATCGATGTTCGCTCCGTCCGACGGTGTTAAATATCCCTCGATTGAAGCGGTATTTCATTCCACAGGTATTTTAACGTTTTATTGCTAGAAATAAAGCTAAATTGTTTCTTTCAAATCAGACTGAAAACGTTTTGCCCACCGCTGGAATATCTTACATTTGAAATGTAAGATAAGTAACTAACTCTTTGAGTAAGTTTCGTCGTCTTGGCGCCTCTTTAAAGGCGGAAGCTTTTGTTTATGATTTAAACTTGAATATAGTCACTTTGATTTGTGTAATTAATTAACGACCTTACTTAAATAATCTTTGTATATTAATAAATGAGACCTTTTTGTAATATATTGAATTGATAATGGAATTAAGCTACAGCATAAAAATTCTGCCACTGCCACTGCTGGGCTAAAACAACTCTCCTGTTTGAGGAGATGGTTCGGGGTGCCTCCTCATCTCCTCCATACGAGTTGTATGATACTTATGTGACTGATTTTCATCCAAAACTTCATCCTCTCGATGTTTTTGTGCCACCACCAACCATGAAACGAATTAAAAACACAAATTAAGTACATGAATATTCAGCAGTGCTTGAACGGGTTTAACCACGCGAACCTCGGTTAAGGTTCACGTATTCTAACCAAAAGGCCAACACGGCACGACATATATTTGGTAAGTAGAATTATATTGTTACTGTGATAAGATTATAAACGATAATCATAATTGTTTATTACAGAAATTAATAATTATTTTCTGGAACAAACCGAACATTTTAAATAAAAGATTTATATCGTGTAAATTTATTGATTTTATACTTACTTTGGTAATGTGAGTGAGCGCTGTGTATAGGACGGAAGGTTGAGTATTTGTGATAGAAAAGTTATCTGCTTATTCGAGAATGTTTTTGAAGCGATAAAGCGATAAATCTAATTTTAAAAAAACTTCCTTATTTCACCAGTATGTAGGTACATGATTTGAAAAATGAAATAAGTTACATGAACGTATATTTGAGCTATTTACGAGGCCAAATCCCGTATATTAAGTAAGTGAATTGGCTTTTATTAATAATAAATTATAAAAAAAACATGATTTAACATTTTATATACAAAGAAAGGTAACATCCCTACTTTCTTTATTTTCAAATGAATCCGTTTAACTTAAAAACAATTTTTGCTACTTTCATTTTCAGCGTTTTGGTTCATATTTCTCATTCTATTAAGTACATTTAGTTCTCATTATTGTAAGGTTTCTTTCCTGTCAATTAGTTGCAGTCTAACTCTTCAATATATAATCCGTGCAAACAGGTTATGTTTATTATTTTAAAATCATATTGGTATTCGAAATCACACTCCTATGTCATACTTTTAATAGTTTTGTTACGTATTTCTCGGCTTTCAATTACCGTTTATGACATCAATTTTAAAGATAATTAAACAAAGTAACTAAGTACTTTATTAAAATAAAGCTAACTATGAGAAAATTTTAATCGAATGCATTGTATGAACCAGTCCTGTAATTAAAATACGCTTAATGAATTTTATCGATAAACATATTAATCATGAGCTTTTTGTCCATGCTTCCTATTAGCATCCATGTTTTAAGCTGGTAATCGTTTTAGCTGTAGCCACTTGGTGGTAAGGCTTTGTTCAAGCCCGGCTAGGTAGGTCCACCACCACCAACGCCAACGTTGGTGGTAACCAACGCATCATATATTCTACCACCAAATAGCAATACTTAGTATTGTTGTGATCAAGTTTGCAGAGTGAGTGATCCAGAGTACAGGCACATTGGACATAGCGTCATAGGTCCTAAGGGTGGGGCTTTTTGGCAATGTAAGGAATGCTTAATATTTCAAATGAATATGGTGAACTTTATACGTTCCATTTGCACGTTTGCTACCTATTTTATACAAAAAAAAAAAAGAATCAAATATGTTCGCTAGAACTTAATAAGTAAAGTAAATTTTAATTTAATTGACACGGAATCGGATACAACGGATAATTAATATAAATATTCAGTGGTTCTAGGTTAGTGATGCTGTCATCGTCAGCGAGCTATTTATAAGCTACGAGTATTGTGGTTGGCACCGAGTTGGTAATATTGCACGACATTTACGCTTGACTGAACTTATGCGATTGAATACTATTGGGAATAAACGTATTTGTAAAGAGAAATTTTACGTTAAGAGTTTTTCTTTATTTTCGTATTTAATTAAACTCTGTATCAAGTAATATTTATCTTAGTAAGTAAATAAGTAATAACTCATAAATGTCCAACTGCTGACTGAAGGTCTCCTTATAAAAAAGGCTTAGTTTTTTCCCCTCTGCTACATTTGTGCTTTTCATAGTGATGACTTTCTTCCCGGTCCAATATGAGATAAATTATAAACACAAATACACATACAATAAACACATAAAAAGTCAGTATAGCTTGAACGGTTTTTTTTATTTCTCATCAATAAGATCTGTGCTATTTTGTGTAATTGTTTATTTGACATATTTAAGATTTAATTAACTTATTTCCTATTGATAGCCCAAGACGCTGATAATCAGCTATTTAAGCCGATTAAAATAACGCATTGCTAACTTAACTTAGTTAAAGAAGTATATTATGTCATAACATTATAATAAAATTTTCCGAATCGACTTGTTTATTTAGGTTTAGTCTTTGATTTTAATTGATTACCATAAATCTACAACCATCTCAGAAAGAATTACCTCACATCTCTGTATACAATTTCTCAGTTCTATAATATATACTGTGAAATTAAAGAAATATCAAATGCAAACAATACTATCACGTGTTTGTTACTTAAGACAAATAATTTATAAAAATGCAGAAAAGAAATGGACAAAGAAAACCATGAGAGACCCCACATTAATTGGAACCCCTGGAGACCTCTGTTCATTTATATCAACCCTTTTGCGATTACTCAGGTACGAAATTAGAAGATCAAGCACTCTAATGCCGCAGTGAAGTTGCTTTCTGAAGAGTTTTTTTTTTATTTTAACGGCCGAAGATTAGTCATAAATTATTCCTAAAACCTCAATTCTCTGACCCCTCCTACGCTTTTAAAATATTTTTAACGATTTTAATAAAATAATTTATCAAGCAACCCTAATATTAATACAAGTACGAAATTAAAATTATGTACGTTCTTTTAAAGTATTGTAAATTTAGACTGACAGAATACAGTTTACAAAAAGCAACATCTAATGCCTAAATTAAATGGCTGCATAACATCATTGATATTTTCATTTATTCAGGTACTAGTTTGTGTTACATGTTCGTTTTGCCCGCGGTTTTACCCACGTAATTCCTGTTCCCGTGGGAATACGAAGACAAAATGTAGCCTATGTTACTCACTGATAATGTAGCTTTCCATTGGTGAAGGAAATTTTAAAATCGGTTGAGTGGTTGATTCTTGCAAGCGTAACTAACAAACCAACAAACTCACATTCGCATTTATAATATTAGTTAGGATATACTCGTATACTATAGTCATATATATCAGAGTATTATTCTTTTCTCACTTGTCATTGGCTTGCTGCTGGTGCTTCTGTTGTTGTTTGTCGCTTTGCACTGATTTTATTTTTACAATAAAACAACGCTTTCATATTCCTATATTGACGCTGCATTCTATTTTGCAGTATTTTGCTCATTTCTATTCACTTCAACTTTTTAATTTATTTATACATATTTGGATATTATTGAATTACGAGTTTTTTCTTGCAAGCAGCTTCTCTGTGCATCTCTACGCTCTGTGATTTGTCTGAAGTAGACTTTAGAAATAAGATCCTTATTTGCACCCTTGCAGTCCCCTTATTTGCATGCTTGGAGGAGCCTGCACTGCATATTTTGTACACATACTTTGCTTCTTTCTTTCCTCTTTATATTTTCATAATATCGAAACTTCAACTAGAAATACGCTTGTTTATTCCAAAAAGAAGACTTGTGTACATACTTTCTTTAAACTTTGTAGCGCCTGCCATTGACGCCGGTAAAATGGGGATGGAATAAGTTTTAACTTTGAAGTTATTTTCGCATGTTTTTAAATGTTATCGTTAAAACATAATATAAAAAGGGGCATAGCAATTTGTAATGTATTTCATGTATTAAAATAAAAACCCAGCCATACAAAGAGCTAATTTAAAATTTGAAAATCACAATTACAAAATAATTTTTGCGGTTATGAGATATCACTAAAGACGCGTATTATTTTTGTTAAATAAAATATAATAATAAGAAAGAAAACGAAGCTCTTTATTGCTCACAAAAAAAAACAAATGAAATATAAACTTCAAGTTAGTAAAAGGCGTCCTCATTGCCTTAAACCATCTCTCACAGACAGCCTACATAATACATAAATATGCTTAATAAAACTATGAGTTGACGATGATGATGATGAAAATAAAAATTTACAGGGACAAGTTTGACGAATTTCAACTGGAAACATGTTCCACTTCACTGATTTAGCCATGAAGGAAATCCAACGCTTACAATCATTCCATTGGATTTGCAGTATGCCGTGTTAATTATAAACGATTATCCTCCTCTGGTCTTAGGTTTATTTGTAAATCACAAATAGTTCCGAAATTCGTATGTTCTTGTAGATGACAGGAGGGAGAGCTTAGTTTAGTTATTGTTAAGATTAGAGTAGATAACAGATAGCAGGTGTAGAACGTTGTAGTCTCATCGGCAACCATTTAAGTTAACGTTATCGTGTAAACTAATTATAATTTACGAACACCAAACATACATCGAACTTATTAATATTTTTAGACGATTATAGTTAAGTTGTTTCTCAATCAGATGGGATAAGAAATATCTGCGTATTCCAAAATATATATGGAGAAGAGTATTGCATATTTTTGTATTAGTTGGTTGATTTCTTTTTTTCGATTTAAACAATTTTGGCAAATATTTTCAAATGGTGGTCAATCATGGTCAAAATCCGAAAATAGAAGTTGGGAAATAGAGTTGATAAAGATTGAAAAAAAAGGAGAAAGGATTACCACCTTGCAGCAAATGAGTGAATGAATGAAATTTTAAAATCACAACTCCAATGACTTTGAAAGAAATATTGAGAGTTACTATTACAGCTAAAAGTATATATTTATTTATCTTTAATTTAATTAATAAGTTTTACTAAATTTGCGTCCTTATAATATACTTTATCAAATGGAAAACTATGATTTCTCTCTTTCTGCCACCAGTAATTTGACATTTAAATAAAGAAAACAAAACATTGTTTTGAATACAACCTCTATAAGCCGTTTGTTGGATTAATGTTTGAAACCGCATGTAAATATCTACTTTAGATTGGTTTAAATTGGTACGCAATGTAATAACAATAAAATTTGTTGTTATATTATGCTATTTTTTAGTACAAAAACGCATTTATATATATTTACTTTTTGAGTTATATATTAAGAAACTCACAGAAACGAATAAAGACTGTTGTTACTTTGTTCGTATAAAATAAGCACCTTATATTACACCATACTACAGTCAAATCCGTTTGGACGCGTTTTTGCGTGTGTAGTTAGTGCACTGTTAGCGGCTCAATAAATTAACAAATACTTTTATTTATATTTTTCTTACTTTTAAAGCCACTTAAATACGTTTTAGCGTATTTAGTGGTGCAATTTACACAATGACATAAATCGAAAATAAACCATATTGATTGGAAATATGTCCGTTTCTCAGTGTCAATTAGTATCTATATTATAAAAAATCCTTATTTCGATTCGGTGGCTTAGTTATGATTTCCTTAGACCAACAGGCTAACCTACCTATGTTTGTATGTATATAATAAAAATTTAAATGATATCTTTACATTTTTTTTCAATTACATTTTAGGAAGGCATTCCTCGGCCTGATTGCAATGTTTATCTTTTGGCGAAGACAATGACAATTTATAGAACAACGTAAATTAATGCGTCACCGTTAATTTCGTAAGATGTTGTGTCCCTTGGGTCTGTAATTAAATACTGAGTTTATCTTTCTCCTTTATAACGTTACATATAAACAAACCAAAGCATAAATACAAATAAAGAAAAGTTATTAACAGTATACCACAATCCCGTTTAGCTTGTATTCATACAAATATAAACCAACGCGGCTTGATACTAAAACTAAAACTACACGAATCCCCAATACGCAATACGCTACCAGCCTTGGGAACTAAAATGTTATGTCCCTTGTGTTCGTAGCTACACTGGCTCACCCATCAAAACCGGAACTCAACAATACTAGGTATTGCAGTTAAGCTGTAGAATATCTGATAAGTCAGTGATAGCATCCCATACGGGCTTGCACAAAGCCCCAGCTTATAACATAAGTAGATCAGAAATACACCAACATGGCCATGACACAAACTTGCTTTACGTTAAATATATACAAGGTCAAAGTCTTAAGTTATATCTTCTCCAAACTTTATAAATCTAGGAAATAATATCACATTTTCACTGTCAAGTATCCGATCTTAAAGTAGGTAATACTATTTCATACGAAATACCGCATCATATTGGAACACGCGGCAAATATCTAGAATTTCGTTCAAGAATCGACAGTTGAACTCGAATAGAAGTAATCGAAGATAGCGAAGACTGCAACGGAACATATATAAAGTAAATTCAATTCAGTGAACATTGACAACTATAAAATGCTTTGGGTATGTTTTCTGAAAAGGTATTTATATAGTAATATTATTATAATGTGGTAAGTTGTGTTATATTGTATATTTATTCCAAATCCGCAAAAACGTACTATTCAGGAGGCACTGGTTCCTGCCAAAAGAAGATTGGTTTTCCTGTGAATACATTTTCAGTAGCAGTTTGAAGCTTGGATGTTGACAGTTCTTACATCCACCCCCCTCCCTACCTCGGAAAAGAGGTAACGCTGGTTCTGCGACTGAGCTCTTCACGGTCTACTCGGATTATATTATCATACCATCGGATTATGAGAGTATGAATGTTTTTGAGAAATTGGTCAGAGGACATTATAATAATATACTCGTAGTAATCACATACACAAGTTACAATTACAGAGTAAGTTACAATTACATTTTACACACAGAATTGCGGGCGGTTTAGCTAGAAGGTTATAAGTAAAAAAAATACTTAAAAATAATAATAATAGTAGTGTTAACGTCATAACTGCATAAGATTTCAACCAAATCTGACAACACACACACATCCAAACGCGGAGTTAGATTAAAATTCATTCAAGCGTTTCAAATTTGGGATCCCACTGAACCATTTCGGCTGGATATATATTAAGCATCTTACACAATGTTAGAGCTTTGTTCAGGCCCGTGACTCAGCTTGTCCAAACATAAGTTTTACGACCACAAAACAAAATCAATCCTTTTTGCCGTATTCCGGTTTGAAAGGTATGGATTAGTGAAGTGTCTTTTGGCGAATATTAGGCAATTAGGTTATTATATTGTGAGATGGCTCGGTATCTCGAGATAGTGGGCCATCTATCTCGAGATGGCCCAGTGGTAAGAACGCGTGAATCTTAACCGATGTTCGTGGGTTCAAACCCGGGCAAGCACCACTGACTTTCATGTGCTTAACTTGTGATTCATCTCGTGCTTGACGGTGGAGGAAAACATCGTGAGGAAACCTGCATGTGTCTAATTTCACTTAAATTCATGTGTATTCCATCAATCCGCATTGGAGCAGCGTGATTTAATTCCTTCTCCTCAAAAAGAGGAGAAGAGGCCTTAGCCCAGCAGTGGGACATTCATAGGCTGTTACTGTATTGATATAGATATATCATATATAATAATTGAATTAAAATATACGAATAAGTGTAATTAATTTATAGTTCTAAATATAAATCAGTTATAGTTTATGTTTTTAACACGACTACGGAGAATATATGAATTCACTCGCTATGTATGTATGTATTTTCATCTGTTCCCGCATAACTTCTAAACTACTAATCATAATTTGAGTATTAGACGCGTTTTGATCGTACACGTTCAAAATAAAACACGAATGTATTTAAAAAAAAATTTTTTGGTGCCATTTAAACCTTTAAAATCTCTAAATACTGTTGAGTATCAAATAAAAGGCTAAATCCGCTGCTACTGACATTTGAACAAATGTGTTGTCTTTTTTTAATACATGTACACCAACATGCTACAAAAGAGGTACTCTAAAATTATTTCTTTAGTAGTCATTTTAAAACAAAAATAAAAATCTTACGCAACGTATTGTCTAAATCGCTTTTCTACAATACGAGGTCTTCCTCGTACATTGCTTTCTGGAATCGCCTTAGAAAAGATAGATAATAATATAAATGAAAGCCACTTACCAACAAAAGCAAATAATTCTACTAAAAATATTTATAAAATACAGTAAGCTGTATTTAATTTACGTTGCTCCGAATAGTGGTTGCGGTCAACCGCTTTTCGCCTCTACGAGGCCGCTGTTTGTGGTGAGCTCAAATGAAAACAGAAAGCCTGAGATTACTAAAAACAACAGAAATAAGTTTATTTGTTCACCAAACTTTAATATAAATGATATAGTACTTTTAATTGAAACAATCATTTATTTAATTTTAGTGTTACCTTTCTAAATTTATATCTTATAGGTAGAGCTGTTTAGCGGTAAAATATCTGATGAGGGTGGTACCTACCCAGATGGGCCAAGTACCACCTAGACGGACCTAAAAAAAGTATTACAAGAGTTATTTTTTCTTTATGAGCGCACCATGAATCATGAAATTTAACAGTCATTAAGCTCCTGAAACTATAAGAAATCAATATAGATACGTATTAAATTACTGTTAAGTTTTAGTATAGAGTATAAAATACCACTGTGATGGCTCAGTAGTTAGAAAACGAGAATATTAATCGTTGGTTCCAACATCACAAGATGAACAAGCACAACTCTTTCGTGTGCTTAATTTGTGTTTATTAATTAATTTATTCATTCATTCATCTCGTGCTCGGCGGCAAAGGAAAACATCGAGAGAAAACCTGCTTGTAGCGAATAAAAACTGCGACCAACCCGCAGAGGAGCACAAGTGGTGCTTGGTGGAGTAAGCTCCAAAACGTCTCCTCACAAAGGTGACGAGGCCTTAGCCCAGCAGTGGTGGTGTTATCGCAGCCTGTTTTATATAACTAATTCGAATTTTATTATTCAATGTAGAACTATTGCACCTCATTAATTATTAGTACAAGTAAAAAAAAATGGTTCTTTTCAAGCTATGGTAAGAATCAGCGAAAGAAACTAAGTAGCTATTTTTAGAATTTTAAAAATTAGAAAGAACTTACCTGGTTTCCGTTATTTCTTCTTCAAGGTGTGATATGTGTACGTGTGTACAGTTTATGAACTAACCTATTGTATAATCTGTACTAATAAATTAGGAGACGTTTTTTTTATTTGTAATGCCTAACAGTTATAATTTTTTAAGCCGCTTTAAATTTATATTTATACTATTATAAATAATTAACAAGCGTGAATTTCATGTACTTATATTATAATACTAGCTACCCGTCCCGACTTCGTACGGGTAAAATAAGGATTTTATCCTGTGAATTTTTTAATCAATATGAGATATAAACATTCACCAATCGATCTATTCGCCCATATAGTACAGTGTATGTGTGTTCAGTACAGGGCATATAATAATCCTACTTCCTACTAATATAATAAACGCGAAAGTTTGTGTATGGACGTTTGTTACTCTTTCCTGCAAAAACTATAGAATGGATTTTAATGAAACTTTACAGTAATATACCTCATACATCAGAATAACGTATAGGCTATAATTTATAAAGCAATTGAGGAAATTGGTCAAAATATAACAACAAGTGTCACGTAAGTCGGAAAATTTCTCCTATTTGCAAGCCATTCTGGCATGCGCTGCAAAAACCGTAAGAGTTTCACGAATATAATGTATTGTGGAAATATATCTCTTATATAGTTCTATAAAAAAGTCCGCAACAGCATATATCTATCTTTTATGTGTAAGCCATTTACGCTAAAATAGTAAATCGACAATACAATCAAATTTTATATTTATTTTCAAATTGCACATTTTGTATTAACAAATTGATTCTTAACAATAAAATATAAACCAAAAAAAGATATCACTTCTGATATTTACAGTAGATTTTGTCTTTTCCACTATGTCATTTGGACAAATATTTTAAAAGTTACGACGATGACAAAGTGAGTGCGCGGTACTATGCAGCAAGCAGTACACTGCGGGAGTGGTGGAAGAAGAATTAGGTCATCGGCTCATCGCCGGGTATGCGACCCGTATGCAGGCAGAGGTCATTGATGGTTGTCCGTTTTGCGATTTTTCAAGGCTCTAGCGATTTGTTAAAGACGCACTATACCTGTATGTAATGTCTTGGTAGGTTTTTATAGTGCCACGCTGCATACCTTCGGGCTGCAGCGGAATGGGTCGGCATGCCCGGCCGAAAGTATCACTCTCTCATTTAAAATCGGCGTAAAGTGCTAGCTACGGTACCGCGTTTCGTTCGGTATGTGAGTCCCGGAGGCGAAAATAAAAAAATAGTCCGATCCGCTAGAAATTTACTATTTAAGTTTGTATAACAAAAACATATTCTATTATTATCATGTGTATTCAGTTCCCACAGATTTATTTTAGGATATGCTCAAAGAGAGGTAGATTTCATTCCAAGAATACTACCCATTAGAGTATATCATTCGAATTTCAAAGTACATATATAGTTCCTTCTAAAGTTTGCTTCCCCATTACAATCAAAAGTCCCAAGGCTTGTCGTTGAACATGGCGAGCGATAGTGAGCTTAGTGTAGCTTAGTAATTTATGCTCCCAAAAGGAAATACCGCAAACGTCTTTTTTATATAGGTAGACAGACGGGCAAATGGGCCACCTTAAGTTAATTGATCACCACTGTTCATAAACAATGGCGATATAAGAAATATTAACCATTCCTTACATCGCTAATGCGCCACCAACCGTAGGAACGAAGATGTTATATCATATGTTCCTGTAGTTACAGTGGCTCGCTCATTCTTCAAACTAGTACGCAACCACACTAAGTATTGCTGTTTAGCGATAGAATGTCTGATGAGTGGGTGGTACCTACCCAGTAGGGCTGGCACAAAGCCCTACCACCGTTTACAAAGAGGTGCTTCGATTATTTATTATAAATAAAAATTTAAGTGACTCGAATAATTTTGTTTATTCTGAGTTTGATAGAATAAAAAAAAATATATTGGTACACTTGCTCATTTATAGTTTTAACTATACCCAACGGCGTAGATAGATGGCGAGGTATTTAAGTAGCAGAATCGTAAATCGGAATATTTATATAAATTAAATTTTACTTCAAGCCATTTAAGTAACTATAAAATAAATATATTAAGTCAAACTACAGGAATTCATAACATGTTCACTGATGATTGTATAAAGAAAAATCATCAACTTAAAAATAATAAAAAATCCCTTACTAAACTTTTTCTTACCCGAATGACATTTCATGCCTCTTACTTTAAAATGACAGATTTCCAAACAAACATTTATCCTTTACTTATATTTAAGCGTGGGCGAAGCCGCGGGCAACTGCTAGTAATATTAGTATCGATATATATTATGCGCGAGCGAAGACGCGGGCAACAGCTAGTTTATCAATATGAACATCATGAAATCGGTTACTACGGCAACGGTTACTAAGGCAACTGTTACTGATGTTTAGTATGAGCTCTCCTACATATAAAGAGAATAATAAAATATGTGATAATTTCGTTTTGGATGAGAGTTGAACAAAATCCGTTCTTAGCTGACCTCTACTCGGCGAATGGAATATTCCGACCAAATTTCAAGTCTCTACGCCTTATGGTTCCAGATATATCGTGATGAGTCAATATATCGGTGGAAATCTCTTATATATATATTACCTTTTCCAAACAAAGGTTCCTTCAAATTGTACTTTATATTTGCAACAATGGCACCAGTTCCCTTAGTATCGTACTGCGTAACAAAAAAGCTTTGCGCTTTGTTTTCGAAGAACGTTTTGTTACGAAATACATATTTAAGGTACACTTGATTCACATTTCAATAGAATTAATATTATCAACGCAGTGCAAACCTACATTCTTAATTATTCTGGATTTGTAATAAATCAAGCATGAAGTTTCAATGAATTTATCTTTGCAAACGTGAATAGACGACTAGAAATTGATACGTATATTGAATTTACCGCGAGTTTCCGAGTTTAACTCGTCAAGAGTTACCGCAATTAACTTATGAATAATTGCAATCAATACTAGCTTCGCTTCTATTTATGCAATGTCGATTAATTAGTGTGCATTGCATCTAATGAATACTTCTCTACTTGTTTATGCAAACGGATTTATTATCTAGAATCAATTAATTTTAACGTAACGCTGATTTTATCTAGAATCAATTAATTTTAACGTAAAGCTGATTTTATCAAGAAAAGGAAATTAAACTTTCTCAATTAGTCTATATATGTATATAATAATAATATGTATATTCTGTTATAAATTTAATGTTTACTAGCAAAGCCCCCGTCTTCGCCAGCGTGGAATTTAGAAGGATTTTGAATAAAAATCTGCCATCTTAACCGCCAACTCAAATAGGTATTATGCATATTTGAATTAACGGTAGTCAAAACTAAAAACTTGGTTGTAGTAACTTGCAAACAGCTATATAAACTTAAAAGGGGCTATTATTTTGAAATCTCAGACAGATGTTTCAATTTTATTTATTTGTACCGATGAATCGATATTGATAATTAATTTAGCGTTGGGTTCAGTACAGCTCCAAGGTGTTCCCATTTCATTTCACTATATTAAAAACATTCATAACAAGAAGATTAATATTATCACTAAGCGATATAAAAGTATGGACAGTTATTTGTGTAAGCAGACCTCGCAAATGTATTTTTTATAATAATTTACTATTTTTTCTACTCCATTATATTTTATAAGATACACACACACACACACAGACACAATAAATACTATTTAAATTATTTAGTACTTACATCATTAAATATTACCAAACATTATGATTTTTAAACTATCGTTGAAAAAGGCCTAACCCGTTGTAAAAATCGATCTAAGTGAACAAAATATGTTATCAATCAACTCAACTCAAAACATGTTCTTAATACGAATTGTTCACAATCAAGAATCTATAGACAAAATAAGTGAATTAAAAAATAATAATTATATACTGACTTATAAAATAGTTAAAACATAGTAGCTAAAAAGAACGGGGCTAATTAGATTAAATAACGAACCATCGATTCATCGTCGGTTCGAATATCTATAATATTAGAAGCATGCTATCGGACCAGTCTGTTTAATACAATACTGTTCGATATACGATCTAAAATCACGTCGCAGGATGTTATGATATGTAGGTTTGGTATTAATTAATTAATATAGAGGATATTCAAACCCACACATGTTAACATCTCGTTTGATTTAGCACGTTAACTAATAGATATTGAATATCGCTTGTGAGCTTTGTTCGAGACGGTAAACCATCTTAAGCATTGAGTCGACTAACAAAATCGTTGTTGTACGTTTAACTGAATATGCGATCATATATTAGCAGCTGTGATTATAAATATTGTTTCACTAGTCTCATTATTTCCACTTGAAAGCTGAGATAATAATATATTATATTCGTACACATTTTGATATATTTTTGGAAATAACTTTTGCATAGAAATTATTTGCTTGAAACTTTTTCATGAATTCATTCATCTATTCTCGGTGTAAGCAACTGTTCACATCCAGTGGTACCCTCTCCGTGATTGTGGGGCGACTCGAGATTACGGATATCTTATGCCTTAAGCCACCACAGCGATTTGTCTCTGCAGCCTTCCGTTACCTAGAAACTGACCCAGAGTCAGCAATATTTTATTAACAGTAAGTAACTATCCTCCCACAATATTACTTACAAAAAGTTTTCCAAAAAATTTTGATTTCGATTGTATCTTAACGCCGATAAAAATAATAAATTGATAACATATCACGTCAACCAAGGTATTGAATTGTATTGTTAAAAAATCTAATAAGCTATACAGGTAAATAGCCGAATCTAATAAATTATATAGCCGAACCATGTCGCTCGAGCACCGAAATATGTGTACGGAAACGATATAGTACATTGCCATAGAAAACCTACTACATCGGATATAAATCAGGCGCAGGACGGACAGAATTACTAGAATAAGATTATTTAAATCCTTCAATAAAAAATCTAATTGAGTTATTCTTCACATTTTAATGCATTTCAATATGCAGAACAGACATAATCTCAAATATGCACGGCTGCATTAGCCGTTTATATTTGATGATTTAATTGGTTCGATACTTTAGGTTAAATTTATATTAATAGTGAAATCTAAAGTAAAATCTCTCTGGAATAAAACTATATATATATATATATATATATATATATATATATAGCAAATAGAAATAATTAAAGTAAACATAAGCTTAATTTTATCATTATTAAACGTTTTTTACATATTTATGGTTAAAAGTCCCGCTCCCAATAAAATGACTAATTCAGCTCCGGTGAGAGATGTCACTGCAAACAATAAATGAAATATGACTACAACGTTCGAATATTGCAAATCCAAGCCATCGATATTTAAATGCGAAACTGAGATTGTTTTTTGCGGTTTTAGGCCTTAACTACTCAATACCAGGGCACCATAGGGTGCCCAATACCTAATCCCCCACCAACCCACGCGTGTGAAACCATGATCGGAAACTAGTAAATAATAAAATATATTTTATTTAATTAAAATGTTTCGTTTCAGATTTTCTGGTATTGAAGTTGAATTACCCATAAAAGCTGCCTCTAGGTTACATTAATTTAAATTAATACGATAAAATCACGGTCACAAATATTAAATAAACAATTCGTATTTAACGGTATTGAAGGTGTTTTGGATATTTATTATTTTATTTTTTGAAATACTTTACGTAATATAAGTAAATATTTGTGTATATTAAATTTTTATTAAAAGATATTCAAATTAAAATCAGTAAATGTTCGACATGGTTCAGAAAAACAATTTTCCAGTTCGTTTTTTATTAGATTTTAATTTGCTACTTTTTAGATTCATGTACGTATGTACTCGGAGTCTTTAGCCATAATAGCATCCACGAATTGGCTTTCTCCCAGATAATGAAAATTGGTAATCTCTAGTAGACTTTAGTGAGTTGAAATAATCTCCAAGCCTTTTCTTCAAAGACACTGCTTCAGAAATATTTCAGATGGAAACTTATTATGCAACAGTATGTCTATAAAATTTAATAACTGTTAAATGTAGAATGGAAGCGCAAGATTTGGGTTCTTTTACTTCTGGATTTCAAACATCGAAGTGCAATTCGAGAGAGTTTATTTATCCATATTCATGATATTAGTTGACAAATTAGTTGTAGGTTTAATTGATAGGCAATTAGATTTTTATAACAGTTTAAATCTCATTAATTAATCTCAAAATTATAAATAAAATAAGCAAATCACGAATTAATGATAGGCCTCGCTAAGCTGAAATAAGTAATTCTGTCAAAATGTATGTCAGGCTTGGCATCTGTGGAATGTAATAACGATCTTTCTTAATTAACTCTCAGCTCCAACAGACAGAACGAAAGAACATTTAAAAAATATTTTTCCTGAGCTCATTAAATTTTTCTCATATTCGTTTCGAACAAATATTTATTTCCTCAGCAGACTGTTGCTTAAATTTATCAAATGATGTATGAAATTAGTCTAGGTGCGTCTTTTATCTGCAATTTCCATGTAAATATAATATGTAAATGTATTATATAATATAAAACATCCAAATAAATCTAAATGTTTATTGTGAAATTTGCGTTGAATAAAAATGGTCTGTTGTCAACATTGAAGAAATGAAACAAACCATCGGTTTAAAAATACCGAATTAACAACTCAAATAAATGTGCAATATTTCAATAAAATATAACGTTTTCTGCGATTTTTACAAAATTATTAAGGTTACGCATTACGCAGAGCATAATGCTCGACCGGGACACAACATATGGAAAAATATATTTCTAACCTAAATATAGTCTTAAAACCTTACCTATGCTATATTCTATTCTATTAGGAAAAAAAATGTCACCCTGTGAGCAGGTATAGTCGTTATGTCCACCACAGCAGGCTGCTTCCCATTTCAATTTAATTAGCAATTCTAGCATTTCTCCAAGCACAGTAAGCATTTGCATCTTTTCATGTAACGTGGATTACTGGGTGATCCATTATATAATATTAAACATTAAAAATATTACGTAATGTAATTATTTTAATTAAGAAATTAGAATTAAAAAAACTACTGAACTACGATTTTAACAAAATTTTACTGTTTTGTTTTCTAGTTGCTAGCTTATAAGGTTGCCTATTCAGAAACATGGATAGCAATTCCTGGCCAGGTTAATTAAAATTATTGAGCTTCACAAATACTTCTGAACTCCTGTACACCTGTGCCTCAAAATCAGCTCAAAGTAATGTTATATTCAACTTCAAATGTCAAATGTCAACACGGGAAATGATAAATCTTAACACGCAAACGTTCAACTTGAATCGATTTCCTTATTTTGGTACATAGCTTTCATTTTTCGTATCGCTTTTGTGATATCAGATTCATAACAATATCGGATATATTTACAATTTTACTTTTTATGTTTTATAGATTTCCTTATAAAACTATGCAACTTTAATGTATAAAGTAGTTAGTAAATAAATATAACATGAATATGTTATTATGAGATACGCGCGTTCTCATGAAAGAACACTAGTAATTATTAGAGAAGCTTAATCAAAATAATGATTTTGTCATATCCGAAGCGATATGACGTTGGAGCCTTACGTAGAGTAAACATAAAAGATGCATCACATTAATGTACGACTGAATCGTTAGTTTGTTAGATTGAATTGTTAGTAGTTAAAATTCTAAATAAAAATAGTCCTAAATAATCCTAAAGTAACGTACGTACCTAATGGTAATAATGATATAAAAAGTATCATAATTATGATTGATAATAATAAATAAGTATGAATTTGAACTAAATTAGAAATATTGATATTCAGAGTTGTTGTTCTTAATTGATAGACAATTAATAAGGCAATTTCGTTAAAAAGGCATTCGATTATGTTGCATTCGAACGAACCCTTTTTATACAACTTTAAACCTTTCGGCGTTACAGAGAAAGTTCTTACCATCATTGCTTCATAGCTAAGTCAACGAGCTCATATTAAATATAGGCAAAAGTATCTGGGTCTGTGCTAAAAAATGGGCGTTCCACAGGGATCAATTTTTGGTCTTTTCCTATATTTGGTGAACATAAAAAAACCCCCATTCTATTTTAATGATATTTGTGATATTGTATGTTTGCCGATGATAAATACTCTTTAAAATAAGCAGAAAATCACTAATTAGGACGATGTATAAAATACATAATCACTGATACAGATTTATTCACATGAAATAATTTGATTTTACACCCCAAAAAATCGAATGCGTTATGTTTACTTTAACCAATGTAAAATAACAAAAGTGTACTCATGTTGGTCGACAAAGTTATTAACAAAAAAACTAATGGTACACTTGTCTCAAATTAAACTTTACGTCAGAAATGTTTCACTTTCAATCAATGCATCTTCAATCGCCTTAAAGAAGCCTTTCTTAAAAGAAACCTATACTAGAAGGAAAGTGACAGCCAGGTAATAACCCACTGAAGGACGAAGGCCTCCTATCCTGTTGAAAGAACAATAGTTATTATTAGAGATGGATAGACATGGGGGTTACGATTCAGATGAAAATGTTTAAATACAAACTATTGGGGTTATTTCTTATCTTGTATTTGATCCTTAATCTGAGTAATAAGGTTATTAACAATTCCATTTCCGCAGAGTTCCCGTTCCCGTGGGAATACGGGAATTTTACTTGCTGATAATGTAGCTTTTTATTGGTGAATTAAAGTAGCAAACAAACAAAACTCACTTTCGCACTTATAATATTAGTTAGGATTACGATATAACAAATATAAATTAAATAAACTTTATTAAATTCCGTATCTATTTCATTGTATATTAAATAACAGTAAAAGTAACAATAATATTAAATGGTCCAATACACTCGAAATTTCAGTTTCGTTTTCTACCTTACTAGATGATTTACTTAATATAATAATTTATTTTTGCACCGTCGTATCCCCAATAATATATTAAATTGGGAGTTCATAATCCTAACGAAAACGAATTCACGAAACGTGTACGCTATAAATCACTTTGTCACATGTCCGTCTAAATTTTGTTACATTCACACCGTGAATATACGATATATATTTTATTCAGGATTTTTCGAAATACATTAACTTATACCTCCCTTTGACCCACATTAATGAAAGTGTACTTGACTACAGCTTTATCAACGCAATAAAAATGTCCACAATAGTAAATTACTGCTAATAACAAGAGAACTAGTACATATAAATTCTGTCCGAATCGTAATATACGGCGATCGTCCTAACAAAAAGTCTTAATGGCCGATGAAGAGTTTCGAGAAAAATTCGTAACCAGCCCTTATTGTACCATTGAATATATTATTATCTTGAAATTAGAAATACAATTAAAATAACATTACTTTCAAGCTTAGTTATATACCATAAAAAATATTTACTAATTTAAAAATGTTACATTAATTTAAATTGTTTGTACATATTAAAAAAAACTTTTATTGAATATAATTCTGTACTCCAAAAAATTATCGCACAAAAGAATTACTTTATAGTAAACTATGAACTAGAATAAAACCCCAACGATTATATTTATTGTCTGATCAATGCCCTAGATTGATGGGGAGAGTGGTGTATTGACTGGTACCTAGGATCTACCGAATTATTTTTTAGCTTTTAGTACATTAATCTACATCATTATTATCTTTATACAACATAAAACCGTATAACTTAAAATTATTTTTTACTTAATTTTTTAATTTCAAGCTTTTAGTTTTTAATTTGAAAGTTCTTAGATTTGAAATAGAATTGTCATAGCGTACAGTATTGTAGTAGTCAAGCCCTTTCATTTGATACCCATATTATAGAAGGCGTTGTGAAAAAAATATGTACTTAATCTGCCATTTTGTTGGCGGCCATATTGGATAATCATTTTTTTTCATTGTGAACTCTATTCTACTAGTCAAGCCCTTTCACCTGATACCCATATTGAGTTAGTTGTGAAAAAATATGTAACCCACTATTTTGTAGCGGCGGCCATCTTGGATTTACAGTAATACAGATTATATTAAATTGTATTATAATCAAAACTAGAGGTGTGTAACAAATATCAGATCAATCTGTAAATAGGAAAGGGGGTCAAATTTAAATTACTAAATTTGGCTCAAACCAGCAAACAGGACGAGCTAAATAAAACCGTTTGACCATTTGATATTTCGCATATAAAAAAATAAGGAACAAGTACAAATGTACGTAAATTTTATATTTAATTGTTGATATATAAAGGATTTTCCTAGAGAATATAGCTAGTAGGTTTGATTAAATCAAAATTAAAAAATATACTTTGTTTAAGCAGACCATAAGACCTGCTTGTAAGCACTTTTACGTTACTTTAATTTAATTTTGCCACCGCTCCAGAATGTAGAGTCTACTGTGAAGAATCGACAAGAAAATTATAAAATAATTTTCATGTAATTAATATTGAATAATTAATATTTCATATTATATTTTATTATAATGTTAAAAATTGTACTTGTATTGTAATTGTATTTTATTATTAATACGTTTGTAACTTGCGTCAAATTTATTTATCCACAAATATAAAATAGCTAAACCAAAAATATTTCGTACGAAACGTAAATAACGTCTATTTTTATGATATTCTGATATAGACATATTATATATATTGTGGGCAATAATTAATCCTAAAACCACAATACAATAGACTGGATACTGTTAATTAATTTCCTGTGTCTCATAAAATTCCCAACTCGTACCGGTGAAAAACTTGAAAATAAAAAGTGTCAGATGAAAGAAAATGACTATTAATTCGTAGGAGAGCTTACAGTGCGCGGTTGCGGTTGTGGAACGCGACAGAAAAGAGGAAAATGTGTCTAGTGTAATTAATTCGCTTTATTTGCTTTTTCAAATTCGTAAAGACGTTTTTATTTATATTTTAATTCATTAAAATAGTCAATATCAATCCACGTATACCACGTTATTTGTAATGGAAATGAGACATATATATTTACTTTAACACATTCACGTGAATTTACTATAAGTCATGACATGTTTGTTATCAGCATGTTTAGGAAAATATAAATCCTATGTACGTATTTATAAGATAAATCAGTCAGTATCATTTTCATTATAATTGAAACAATTTCGTTCAAGTGGAAATCCGGGACGTCACTTCGTATGAGACGATATTATATCGTAACATCCCGTAATATTGTGAGAATCTCGAGCCAAATAAGAAGATACGTCTTTTATATATGTTCAAGTTTACTATTACAAGTAAGCATTAATGTGACTTTGTGTTTTTTAGATGTTTTTAATATTACATATCTAAAAATAAAAAGACTGCATATTATGCTGGGCAAAAGCTTCCTCCCCTCTTAGAGAGAAGATTTTCGAGTAAAAGAATATACACTTGAGCACGAAATGAATAATTATATTAAATTATAAGTACAACGCAGATCCAAGCAAGCGCCAGGCAGTTTGTGTTTACAAAGTCCTTCTGACTTTGTACTTACTTGCCCGGATTTGAACTCACAATCGATTAAGATACACGTTCTCTATCCATTCCACACAAAAAACTAAAAATATGTAAAGTAACCAATATTTCCAAGTACGGTCTGCTTAAACTATATTCTTCTTTCATTTTTAAGAAGTAGAAAAATAATGTAACATAATTTACGGTTAAGTAGTTTTGCGTTCGTTGACAGTTTTAAATAAATCTTAATATAATGCATAATATTCTTGCGCTCGTGAACAACTTAGTATGCGAAGAGTGGGTGTATGTTCTGTTAGGTTTATTAGAATACTGCGAAAAGTGATAATAAACTAACACGAGCAGACATTAGTTTGAAGGCATTAGTTTTTTAAAAGGACAACTTTCCGTAGCAAATGTTACCGTAAAATTATTAAGATTTTTTATTTTCCTTTATTTACAAAAACTTATTTAATTTAAATTTCTATATTAATACTTTAATAAGTTTATTTTAAATATGTATTAATTATACTTTTTTGGCATAGTTAATAAAGGGTAGGGTACCTATAAAAGTCTGTGAAAATTAATATTTTTTTTATTTATTATTCAGTCCCTGTATCATAGCTTAAACAAAAAAAAATGTGCGATTGTTTATTTGTGAACTCGCACTTCAGTGCGAGGGCTACAAATATTACGAAAATAATAATGTAAGTCCGTGAAAATTATTATAGGATCGCTAGTCTATTGTAAAAATATTAACTTCGAAGAAAATACACTTTACCAACGGATGTCGTATAAAAGAGCTATAAATCGCCTTCTTTTCGCACATCGCGGTGTCAAAAGTGAAAGATTTACGCCAATAATTCAAGAGCTAGCGAATAAAACCACACCAATACGTGTAGTCTAAAAAGGGTAATGATCCCACTTTTATGAAAATAATCCGCTGCCTTTAACGTTTTTCAAAAATAAAAATAAAAAAATGTACATTAGCAACACATATTTAAATATTATTGTTACTTTTATGTTTTTTTATATCATCTTAGTGTAGTGCTATACTATATATAATATAATGAGAAAATTTTTCGTAGAATATCTACTATTCCAATTAATATGGAACCTCATTTTTATTACGATAAGTTATTTACCTATTCGTATACAATAGCAATGGCAATTTGTTAATTAAAATTGTTAGGCAGTCTGGTAATCTGGTCACCTGATGGACAGTGGTCGCCATAGAAATAGGCATTGTACGAAATATTAAAAATCCCTTACATCGTAAATGCGCCACCAATCTTGGAAACTACTTGATCCTTTGTACTTGTATTTACTGGCTGCCCTTTCAAACCGGAACACAAAAATACTAAGTTGTGCTGTTAAGCGGTACATATGTGATGAGTCTGTTGTATCTACCCAGACAGGCTTGCACAAAAGACCTACTATCAAACTCTTATATGCCTTCATGCCCCCTATTTGCCGCCGCTCCCTACTACCTTGTATGGGCATTGTACGTATACTTTATAATTCGTTGTTCGTAAATTTTAATTAAATTGACATTAAGTTTTTATATTGCGCCTTATTTATTATATTGACTTTCTTTAATTACACATTCTTTCAATTACCAATAATTTTAATCAAGCCCACATCCAGTGACAGGAAAATAATATTTTTATTTTTGATACCCTATGTAATTCTGTCAAATGTTATCATTTTTTATTAAATGTGTATATAATAAATTAATATATTTTAGCTTAACGTAGGAAAGCGTTGTAATGCCACTTAATTTTTTTTTGTAATCAATTTTTGGATACTTTACGTGTCACACGTTAATAATGCCAGGAAACTTCACGCCAGTATCAACAACAACGTGTACAAAGTTTCAAACGCAAAGGACTGCCAGTATAGGAACGTATATAGTAAAAAAACGAACATACATTTAGATACAACAAATACTTAGGTTAACTTAATAGTTTGTATAGAGGAAGTGTTCTCCTACTCCTTTTTAAGGAGAAAGTTTGTAGTTTATTCTTCTACGTTGCTCTAATGAAATCAAAATCTGTATCACTTTCATTCGATCCATGCAGGATTTCCACACTATAATGTCTTTCCCCCTGAGCACGAGATGGTTTATAAATACATATTAAGCGTATAAAAAAATCATTGTTGTTTTCCAGGTTTTAACCCGGAATCTTCTATTGAGACTCATGTGTTCAGAACACATGAGACTCAATAGAAGATTCCGGGTCATCACCAACTCAATCAACGGGGGCATTTCGACTGGTCCATATAGATTTAAGAGCATCAATAGGCTGAGCCCCTTACTAAACGAATTATACCACACACCGTGAATGCAACAAACAATTAAAATATAGTGGATATTGACCTGAAAAGTTCTGCGCTTATCATTTCAATACCATTGTAAGAGCGATATATTCAAACTATTACTAAAAATCATGTCAAGTAAATATTACGCATTGAAATTGGAAAAAACAAAAATAAATTAGATCGAAACAAGCTGTGTTCTCTCTCTCTCGTGCTGAGAACAATATCGATGTCAAGTTGACAGGAACGACAGATGATATCAATAATATTTCATAAGACGAAGTCACAATAAGCTATACAGGTGAAACAAAAACCCTGTCCGACCCGTGAACTAATTATCAGGTATCGTTAGTCGGTTCTATTTATGTAATCATTTTTGAAATTCTAAGAAAAATATTTCCCCGAAAAACATTTAATTTACTTAAATAACGAAACTTACATGGCAACACAGGCGCTGGCGACAGCGCTCAATAGCGCTTCTTCTAATAAGTTATATTTAAATTAGAATTTTATCAGTTTTTTTTAAATTAAATTATGGCGACAATTTTTCCAGTCTGTTGGACTTATCTCAAAAAGAAAATATTTACAAGCTGCTAATATAGATGCTTATAATTATTTTATAATATTTAAGAATAATATAAGTAGTACATTATGTAACAATAATATTTCTAAATACATTGCATATGACTACAATGTTTCGGTCACACGGAACGAATTCACACGGAATGAACTTCCTACATTTCCAAATTTAAAGAAAAAAACTAAAGCTTTGTACGTCTACTTCATCAGGCTTTATATTTTATATCAGGCTTGTGTTACTTGTTTTAGGACCTGAATGAATGAAATTGATTTTTCAACATCAAAAATGTACAGAATTTCAATCACTACATTTGTCGTGAACATACCTTAATTATGATAATGGATGTCATTCGCTTCAATAAGGAATTATAAATAGAAAAATATTTTTGTTGTCATTTCACACGTGAAGGCTATAGCCATAGAATAATAACGCTGTCATATAAAGTTTCGCTCAAAATTGAAGTAAGTTTAGAATTAATGTGTGCGTAAGTGTCACGTAATTACATTCACCGACACGCACACATACGACCGAATTATATTGCAAGTGAATACACATTTCCCCATAAAGCGAGAAAATTGATACTGTTTGTTTGTAAAAGTATTATAATTATATATTGCAATATTATTTAGTGTTGCTTTTAATTTTATGTGTAATCATTAAAAAAAATTATAATTATTTGAACAGTATTAATGTTTTATATGTAATTGAAAAAGTTAAAATAATAATTTTAAATAATTATTACATTTATATTATTTAAAATATTAAGCAATCGTGGTAAATATATTTTCCATAGCTGACAGCATTTTTATTATAATGACTTCTTTTATTTACAAATTATTTTTATGTTTTGATAAATGTATTTACCTATAATTATAAGTTGCCAAATAGTACTTACGTGTGAAATGTTATTTTCTTATCCTTATTTTTTTTATGAGTAGCATTGTGAAACCCTTATTCACAATGCTTACATAATTAGTCATTTTTTAATAAATTGCGCGAGATGTTTACTATGACACTTTATCGTGACGGCTGACGTGGCGTCAAATGTATTGAACCTATTTGGGTGAAATTGAATAACTTTAATTCGCTTCGGCCTACACTCCTTCTAAGCGTTATTATTCTATGGTTACAGCTTAATAAATAAGTTTCAACTTAATTAATAAATACATATTTGTTAAAATGTCATAGTCCATGTCATAGGTAAACCTTCATATCGAAAATATATAAAACGTTACCTGAAAAGTATAAGTTATCGTGTTAAAGTTCGAACTTACTTAGGTTAATAGAAAGTTAAGTTAAAAAACTTGCCTGTCATAATAATGTTACATTGCAATTTAATCTATTAACTTCTTAATTTTATTTCTTGTTCGTTCTAGTTATGTCAAAATCTTAAACTTAAATTCCGTACTTAAACCAAATCTTTTAGTGCGTTCTCAGTGAAACTGTGGTGTGCTACCCGAGAGCCGAAAATCTTAACGTTTGCTATTTCTAAATAAACCGCGAGAGAGCATCTTCAAAATTATACAACTAGAACGTTGATTTGAGCTATCGTTTTTAATATTTATCTTATATACCTCTACATTTATTACGTATTAATTTTAAATTGATAATATTAATCTAAGGCACTATTCTAATGTTGTCTGAAAGAAAAAGTATGTTTTTTGGGATAAGATTTCCTTTTCTCGGACACTATTGACAGCATGATTTTGCATAAATTAAGTTAAATTCGTTGAAATAAATACGCTTACTTTCTTTATAATTTTTTTTATATAAAAGTAATAGTAATAGTATACAATAAAGATAACGAACAAACAAAATATTGTCTCTTAAAATAAAAGACAATTTCCTCATTGCACGGTATTCAACTTTCGGTATAATGTATAAAATGTTTTCAACTGGAACAAGAGCAAAAACCTTAAAGACATTGAATTGGCTTTACGAACTATGACCGCTTAAACCCTAGAATGCCTTTGTAATAGTTCTGCTCAAGGAAGTATTTATTTTCACTTTAACAGTTTTTATGAAAGCCGTGTTAAACTCATCTTCAAATTAAAATGTTCAATTAAAATGCCTTACGTTTGCCTTTCCGTAAATGGTTTTTGCGAAATGTGAAAAATGTTTTCAAGCTCTCATTTTGCTTTCCGAGGAAAATACGTTGAAAAAAGTTGTCGCGGTACGATTAAAATGTACGACATCCATCGCAAAAAACAAACTCTCGTCTCTGTTGGGTGTAAGACAAACATTCCTTTTTAAAAATGTTTTCTTTTATATAAGCGAACGTCTGGATTTTTTTTTACTATTCTACTGTTCTACTCGTTAATGCTTACTTACTTTACTTAAGCTGTGAATTAAACATTTACTGTTCGCACTTGATTTATTATGTATACATAAAAGCGAAATTACAATTTATATTCTCTAATCATTAGTTCTTATAAAATAGATTAATTTAATGATATATTAAAGTATTTTATCAATCGGAATATGTGTTATATGAAATAATAAAATAACAAACTATATATTTTAGTTTATAAACAATCATAATTTGTATAATTTTGTATAATTGAAAAAAAATTAAGAGGTGTTCGCGTACAATATGTTTTGAAAATACCTTTATGAAATATTCGGCTCGATACATAGTATTCATTCAAATAAAAATATTCGTTACTACTCTTATGAAAACCAAACCTCAACTCAGTCGACTTTTATAAACTAGTGTTCGCTCGTCGACGAAATTCGACGATAACCTTTATTTAAAAAATGAGAAAATCTTATATGAACGATGAGTGATTCTCAGAATATAATTTCTACATAAATACATTCATACTGAATATTCTATATATCTGAATATTAAAATTGGCCTACAGCTTAGAAGATTATAGAGATGGATCTTAAGCAATTAACGTAAACTCAACATTGAGAAAATACAACTTTGTTTTTCCTTTGTTAAATTTGTGTTATTCATTCATCAAGTTGGTGTAAAATATCTTGGTGAAACTAGCAAGCACCGGAAGAAATTTTCAGATATATATAGATAATAAACCTATGGCGAAACAACGTGATATCTATCACATAAACTATAAATTATTTTCAGTAACAGGAGACAAGCGGCTACCTATGCCATTTTATACACAGGCTATAGCATTTTATTAAAAGCTCAGTAAAATAGAAATTTTTCATTTGTAGGATTTTTTTTGTATTTGTATCTCCAAAGACTAAGACAAGACTTTTTGAGTGTTTGATTTTTCTCTGATTTCGATCCGTTTAGTGATTGATTAATTTTCATCTCAAATCTACTCGAAATAGGAACATTTTTAAAAATAGGAACGGACTTTAAACGATTTTTTATGACAACTGATATTTTTATAGGAATTAAAATATCAATCTACGTTAATCACACCTCTCACTCACCGAAATATGACTTTATTTTTGAATCATCATTTATCGGTGTCAAATTGGACGAGCCGGTTGGCGTGGTTGGTAGATACCTGCCTTTCGCCTCGGTTCGTCGGCTTACGTTTACGTTGGTACCACTCATCAGATATTCTGCCGCCAAACAGCAGTCGTAATATAGTTGCGTTCCGGTTTAAAGGGCTAGTGCGATTAAAGGAGGAAATACTAGTCTTCTTGTTTCCTTGCGACTATTCACTGTCGCCGTCAATTATTTCACACAAGAATGAATTAACATTTTTTTTAACTATATATATATATCTGCATAAGTTATGAAACAGACCTCTTGATTTTTTTTTTAATATATAATATATAAGCTGGCATGTGGGCCATCGGATGGTAAGTAGTCTTCACCACTCTTATACATTGGCAGTATAAGAAATATAAACTATCCCTTACATCGCCTTTGCACTACCAACCTTAGGAGAGGGATGCTGTGTACATGCGTCTGTCTTAACTGTGTAGTTACACTGGCTCACTCAACTTTTTAATCGGAACACAACAATACTTAATATTGATGTAGCGGTAGAATATGTGATAAGTAGGTGGTAGCTATCCACAGGGGCTTACACGAAGTCCACCACCAAGTAAAAACGTTACATTCGAATGGAATGAGAGAATTGTTTGCGCCAGTTGACCACCACCACCATAGATTGCTTTCAAGTGTAAATAATAAAAAAATATATTCACTGTTCTGTTAAAATTCTTATAAAAATGTTTCTAGTTTGCAACAAAAAAAAATGTAGGTAGACTAACTGTTCGCTCCCAATATCCGTGGCTCGCTCACACCGCGCCATTTTCCTTACTTTTTGCATTATTATACCATTCCTAACTTCTAAACAAAAGATCTGATTCGAATAATTTAAAGAATAATTTACATTTTTATAATCAACGTTTTATTATAAAGCTATTTAATTGCAAAACGATTAATATTACGATACAAATGTTGTCATCTTTCTATTCTACTCGAGTTATTATCGACTAGTTTGAACAAAAAGCAGTTATTGTGCCATAAATATAATAGTTAATATATCTTTGCGTAATTTTTTGTGAAATGATGATGTACTTGTGATGATTGATGAAATTTTATTAGGTGAAAGATTTTCTTAAATCGGTTAAATAGTTTTTAAGTTTATGAATTACAAACAAACATACGAAAAATCTTACATCTTTTTAATATTAGCATTCGGCTGTTTTTTTAATAATCTATTATCAAAAATTATTAAACAACTACTATTGCTTTGCTTTAATAATAGACCTACTCGTTGTACATAGCAGGAACTAAGTCCGGTCAAGCCGCCTCAGAGTATTATTATAAGCCCACCGATAGATAAGATATACTCGGACTCCTTATAAATTCTGAAAAGGCTTAAATACTCTCGAAACAAGAAATCATAAAAAACTATATTATTTCTTTATTTGTATGAATGGAAGCTATATTCATGACAATTTAATAAGAACGTGTATCTTATGTTACTATTTACCATTTTTCACTATTCCTTGTATTGTCAAACTTGGCCATCCTCACATACTTCTCAAATTAATCATATTTTACATACATAATATTATGTAGCTACATGTTATGCATATGACCGTTACGTACTCCCCCCCTAAACTTTCAATTTCGGAGACTTATTATATTGTTTATGAATTCTCTATAATAGTTACACGGCAAAAAATACTTTACAATTACGTAGCAAAAGCATGATTATTACACTATTTCAAATCAAAAACTAAATAACAAGTACATGAGTTATATTTCAAAAGATATAAAAACAATACTCAAACGTACTCTTTTGGTTTGTTCCAATGTTTTTTTTTTATGTCGCTCGATAGATCTGAGAATGTAAATCTTGATCACGGTCGCTCGGTCTTACCTCTCATGAGGTCGTTGTCTTGGATTTACTTGGGCGATACCGATGTGAAATCTCGGCAGTATTTCTCAGCCTGTCTCGTTGATTAAGTATAACACGTTACTAGATTATTGTATGCACTATGCGGTACTGAGCTATTACCTACTGGTTAAAATTATTGTATCATACAAAGCACATAAGGTAACAAACCATAATATATAAATAAGGGAAGCAGCAGGAATTTAATACACTCATAATTTTAAGTAACATTAGTAAAAATGTTACGTTTACATATTACAAATAAGTGCCTTGCTTCCGGAGAAATTATTATATATTATAACGGTACTTCAGGCCTGTGATGATGAAAAAAGTGCTTTGATTTTATACCAACCGTCAGGTGGCCTACCTAACGGATGTGAATTTCACTGATGAGGGAACTACAAGAGTCATTCTACGAACACGTGAAATAACAATGGCAGGTCTCCATAATAAAAAATGCCTAGGATCAAATCGCAGCATCCCGTTATGAAAAAAATGTCAAAGGTTCGGCGTTAGTTCCAGAGTCTATAAATGGACCTATTTTTATTTGAAAAGTCTGAAAAAAAATATGTTCGAGTTTAATTTTGTTTGAGGTTATGAACTACGTATTTGAAAATAGCCCATTATATTATAGTAATCACTGATAGTTCATCTACATAAAATCAAATGGTAACGAATAGATAATATATAGAGAAAGATAAAACGTCAATTGACAATTTAAAGTCCAAAGTAGAACTGACAGTGTGCTAACACGACCGATTCGATTTTGTTTAATATCAATACAATATCGTAATTATTCTTAGCTATTTAAATCAATTTCGAATATGATACGGGTAGCTTCGCTTTAATTATGTCAACATTTGACCACCACTTTCACTAAAATAAAACAAACAGCGCATTTCAATCAAAACATAAGCAACCAGTCCATATCGATCTTCGTTTAATTAAATCTATACAGTAACTATTTACTTATACTAATACTTGTACTCTACATCCCCATTTGTTTGGTTGACATTTTATTGGCAATTCGTACATCAGTTGATACAAGTTGATATACTTTTAATAAAAATATGTGGTGAGATATCCGTATAATGCCGATAACATGGATGGTATAAATCCAGGTTTGTAATACTAAAGCAATTCAACTACGTTGACGTTTGAGACAGCGAGATATTATGTACCCGATATTAACAATAAACGACATTAGAAAACGTCTTGTAGAAGATGCTGGATGAGACTTGATACGGAGTCAATCTGAGCGGTAAGTCATATACAGTTTCATGTCTTGAAGTTGTTTGTAAAAAAATCAAATAAATCAGATAGCAGTTTTGCTTTATACCCACCCCCTCTTAATAACTCAAATGACAAAACCATGAAACAAACTATTTTAATTATTATTTCGAGACACTGACGCATCATGCAGTATAAGTGGAAATAAAATTGCATTCATGTTATTGATTGCTGTCTTCAAACGACATTTTTAATATTAAAAAAAATCTTATCTTAAATTTGAATTATCTCAATATACATAATGAGCTATTCCCCGTCGCTGTAATGACCTCATTTGGCAAGAGTATCCGAGTGAAATTTACAATTTGCAGCAATTATGTTAAGTCATAAAGTTATTGAGTGTTTTATAATGATTAAATTATAATTAATAAATGTTCTTCGTTATGTCCAATCGATTTTAATTATACATAGATTGCAGGATGCGTAGTGTTATTGATTAACGAAAACATCGAACTAAAATCTAAGCGACATTAATCATTGTGGTTATAATTGAAAACATTTTTAAAATTACTATTTCTAGATCATTATTTATTACTTTTTTATTTTTTTAATAAACATACAAAAAATTTTTAACCCCGATGTAAAAATAAAGCATATTAAAGTGTGTGTGTCTATCTGTAGCATTGTAGCTTCTAAGCAGATGAGCAGATTTTGTGAAAATTATTTTTTTCTTTCATAGGTGACTTGACCAATTATATTTTTAGCCATAATTGAAAAAAAACTTTTCAGGATCATCAGCTTTTTTCTTATTGTTAAAGAAATATGAGCAACTTCTACTGGTCTGAACGATTCAAAATTTAGTATCCTGTGATTTCAATGATATAACATAGTATACCCTGAAATGATGCATTTGAAATCAGCACGATACCCAACTTCCATCAACTTACAGCAGATGTATTGCGTTTAAGCTCATTAGAATGGCCTCAATGATATAATTGGTTACGACGTTCTTCATTCTAAGCTAAGTAATTATTTTATTAAAAGTGTTCTTTCATAGATTGTCAATGTCAAGTTTTAACTGACAATATCTTTGTTTTATTTATCTATGAAAAATCCATCAAGTCACATTCGAATCGCATTGAAATGTTGGGCTCCATCTAACAAACGGAGGCCCACTTCTTACATGGTCCTCTTCGGGGACCCCCCTCGAAGGACGTGTATAAAAGTAAATGCCCAAATTAGGTATCTGGGCCTGATTCTGGACGGAAAACGGAACATTGGGCAGCACTTTGTCCAACTGGGCCCGAAGCTTATCAACGCTGCTGCTGCCTTATCCCGCCTCATAGCCAACGTGGGAGGGCCGGTATTACTATGCCGGTGCCTATACGCAGTTGTGGTGCGCTCCATGGCGCTGTTGCTGTTGCACCCATATGAGTAAACACTCTCACCACTCAGAACAAGTCCCTTCTGTGGAGACCGCAGAGGGTCGTAGCAATGGGGGCGATACGTGGTTACCGCACGGAGTCGTGTAAGGCAACGATACTTCTCGCGGCAATCCGCCTTGGGAACTCCAGGCGGAGGTACTCGCAGAAGTGTACCGGTTTCGGGTGGAAGCTAGAACGTGCGGCGACCGTCCAGGATACGCGGAGGTGGAGCGAATCAGGGCTCTAGCTCAACAAGCACTGATTCGCAGATGGGAGGAAGACCTGAGGTCCCCATCAGCCGGCTTGGCGATAGTAGAGGCGATCCGCCCCCACTTAAATCGCTAGGTGGCAAGGAAAAGCGACACACTTACGTATAGGCTGACGCAGGTGCTTACCGGACATGGCTGTTTCGGTAAGTACCTGCACGGGATAGCGAGGCGGGAGGTATCACCCTCCTGCAACCACACCCTGACGGAGTGTGCTGCGTGGGGGCCTCAGAGGCATTCCCAAGCGGTAATAGTGGTCACTCATATGAGTTAATAATAATAATATGAGTTACCTAGTATCAGACCGAAATTTTGCCGGTGGACATGTCGCACTGTGAAGTGTTTGAGCATAAGCTTGTAATCGAGTTACTTTAGTAAGATATATAAAGAAAAACCCATCATATAATAATATTTAAGTGCTACTTCTGGCTGAAATCTTTTTATGCCGGCGCGTTCTATGTCATAAAATATTTTTAATATTATCTGTATATAAAAATGTGATAATCCAACTTCCTATTCTTTGTCAAGCTATGAATCCGTTAAATTAAATTTCCCAAATTGTTGTCATCTACGAAAAAAATGGCTGGTATTTTAATAACACAAAAGAAAATTTAATGAAGAATCTTTTCTACCAATACTTCTTCTCACAAAATTTTTCGTTTCCATTTAGACGTATGAACTCGTAGATCACTTTTGTCAATGTTGCTAGAACTAAAGGTTTAATAATAATCTACAGAACTTTAATCATAGTAAAAAATATTTTCAACGGATATATCCCGTATCTATTACTTCCACTAATGACACGAGTGCTTGTTAATTTTTTGCCCAGAAAACCAGAATTGCGGTTCAGCGGGAAACATCTGGTAGTGTTCTTGCCATCATTCCAAATGAAATTTACACATAAATAAAATGATGTAAAAATAATTAGTTATCTTATAAAAATACAATTCTTGAAAATAATATTATTAATGTTTGTACATAAAATATATGTATTAAAGCCCATTATAGTAATACATAACAGCATCTGATCCTTGTTAAATCAAACGTTACATTGATTTGAACGTCAGCCTATCATTGGTTTTGCTAATTGTCCTGTCCAGTGTCAATACAATCTCATTAGTACCTGTAACGTTACCAATCAATACGATGTTTTTCCTTGTGTGTGAAAGAAACAAGTTGATGGCATTTGCTGCTGTATATAAAACTTTGGGCACGTATTTGCGATCTCATTGTTATTTTTGATTTATCGCTTCACGCTCTCGCCGAGAACGCGTTTCGTATCATAATCTTCTCATTTTTACTTTTTTCACTTATTTATTACATGTATAATTTCAAATAATACTTATAATGTACAAAAATGTAAGTTTAAATGATATGCCCAGCTTTGTTAGAAAAACTATTTATTTACTTGAAAATTATATGTATGCGCGTTCTTTAAATATGTGGACGATAAATACTACATAATATGTACATATATTGATTGATAATTTTTCTTAACGCTTTCAATCTTTATTCTAGTCTGTTATCATTAATATGAATTATGTATGTACAATTGAATTAATATTTTAATGTAAGTTATATTTATTGTTTACTTGTTTTAAAAAGATAGTTGTAAAAAAATATTCTGTTCCGCTATGTTAATTAATAACCTTTACACGAATACGTCCAATTATTTGACAAAGAACGATCAATCAATCTCCTTCTATATTTAAAAGCGTTCATCATCAATTTGAACCATAGAAAGCGAATTTTGAAAAAAACTTTCTTTCTCACCTCCGTTACGAAACGAATTCTTGTGAAAAATTTCATCCTGATAAACGCACAGTGCGTTGTATGCCAGTCAGTCATATTAAATCTTTATGAATTTATATTATTAACTTACGACGACGACAGTGTACGACTTCGTCAACGTGGACTTGATCAATCCAAGCCTGTTATAAAATACAACGTGACTCTGTGTGTCTGTTCGTTAGTATGATTAAACAATTTGCATTATTGTTTTAGTATGTTATTTGGACAGGTTATAAACTTGGTTGGATGTTGACCTACGTTAGTGAACCCGATCCTAATACTAATGTACACCAATTTATAATAGCGCTTCTGTGTAAACTATATTAGACGTTGAATTTCAAGGAATGTGTGTATATAAATTATTTAACGGGAAAGAGCCACGTACACCTTGTGAAAAATCGAGCCCTTTGAGGGCTCTAGCGAGCCTTTCTGTTTATCCTAAAGATTTTCGATGAGCGCGGCAATGTAAGACACGACATCTCATCGCAATACGTTACAACGTACCACACGACTTGGTATGAAATGGAAGGAATATCTAGGTTTTTAATCATTATTTAACCAATCGTTTTCCACTTCTGAACAAAGGCCTCTTCCAACCAGGCAGGTTCCGCCACCTTCTCCGGATCATCTGTCCATTTGGATGTAAGGCTCCCCAATCCCATGTATTTATTTATAATTATTTTATAATACCCGTAGCTAGCTTATGCTATCTTGATATTTACCGATAAAAAGAAAGTAATTATGCCATCATAGAACTTACATGGAAGTGCGTAATAATGTGAAAATCTCTTATGCTAGATTTTTTCCTAAGAGTCGTTCTATAGTAAAAGGTTGCGACACAATATATCAAAGAATAGATAAAAGAGGTTTATAAACCAACTCTAATTAAGTACTGCCTCCAAGCGAGTCTCTAGTTTTTAATAATAGTAATAAAATATTATATAATATTTTATTTATTTGGGTCTTAAGCAAATAAAAAATAAGAATAGCTACTTTATAAAACATGACCACTTGGAATACTGGCAAGCATACTTACTTTCGTGACTTGTTACAAATATTCAAAGTAACGTAAAATCTAGTTTTATGCAAATAACAAACACTTTCTTAAATACGTAAGATCCACAATGGTATTTGAGTGACAGAATATTTCAAAGAACAATGGATCGCCACAATAATAATTTATATTTAAAATAATGCTTATAATATTACCATTAAACAAATACGAAGGGTATAATACGATTTCAGTTACTACTAACACAAATCGACAAATAATATATGTCTTATAGGGATCGCTAACAAATGTGATTAATTGATGATGTATTTTAATGTATGTAAACATATTCTTAGGACGGGTTGGCATACGGGCATGGCTTTCCTCCGGTTATCGCTGTACTATGTCTATGTACTATATTAAAATATATATGTATGTAACTTACATTTATAAATTCCTTCTTATTATATTATAAACATTGAATATTGAATAGCTTATAAATCAAAAATGTCATACAAGAATATTTTCTGGTTTCATACTTTTTAGAGCGTGGGTTTTACTGAAAACTTCTTTTCTTATTTAGCAGTATGATAATCAGTTCAGCAAATGTACTATTTTTGTCATAGTAGGACAACTCCAGGAATGAAATCCGAAACAGCATCTACAGAAAAATCTTTTTGATGCCACGTGAAGAGCTTTTGGCTTGTTGTTCAAAAGTATGGATCCCTGAAGAAGTTTGTCAACCAAACACGCCAATTTCAAGAGCTCGTCATGAAAATAAACTTTTTGAAGAGGTCCAAATTACATAGGATTTTATAAAATACGAACTCCTTTAATAGGGCTGCTTTGCCGCAAGTAGGGCTATTGAACCAAGAGTTCAGTCTTTAAACATTCCAGGAGCAAACAGTCTTGCTGTAACGGAATGAAAGCGTCTGCTTATAACGACTTAGCAGACTTAAACATACTTCAGGGGGCTCTCTCGATAAATTCCCTTACGACGCCTTTTGCGGCACCCATTCGGAAGTGATGACCCAATCTTATTCTTTCCAGAGAGTACGGGGGGAAAACTACAATATATGTGTATGTTGTCGTTTTTCGTAGTTTAATTATGTCTTCAAAAAGAAAAAAGTTGCTTCCTTTTTTTTTGCAGTAAATATTGATAGGACGATATCAAAAATATTATATATTGTTGATTGCGGCGAGACATAGAGTCTCCGAATGTCACACTGTCTGAGAAACGACTACGCTTATTAATAAGGCTTAGCCGCTTGACTCCTCTATCCTCTCTTAAAACCACTGAATAAAACAATACATTCCTAAAATGGCTTGTTAGTAGCAAATGTCAATAAAGAAATGCCTACTATATCACTAAGAAAATTTTCACCGTAAAATAAAATATAAATTACTACTAAAATAATTATTTTATACTTTATTACTTATGGCTTGGCTTAGGAACATACCACCCCGCTCGTTATATATTCTACCACAAAAAACAATACTTAGTATTGTTGTGTCCCGACTTAAAGGTCGAGTGACCCAGTGTTACACAGGCACAAAAGAGATAACATCTTAGTTTCCAAGGCTGGTAGCGTATTAATATTAATTCTTATATCTCGGAAACATTGCGGTGGTAACCACTTGCCTTCATGTGGATCATGTGGTAACCACCTAACAATTACATTAAAAAAAAATTAACTAAAAGATATACTTCAGTTGAAAATTTATAAATATATAATAAATTTTATGTATAATTTTCAAAGATACATAAAAATATTTTATACAAAATAGCGATTCTTGTTAAAATCTTTTGTACAAGACGGCTTTCTCTGTATCTTTGCCAAAGGAAGCGGTTATTTGAGATCGGAAGCTAAAACAATGAAATTACTTTTAAAGTTATTTTTTCTGCCTAGTACTGAATAACTTTAATATAAGACTGTGTTTAAAAAAAATAATTCAGTCGTTTAGAAAATAAACGAAATAGCGTTATACTAATTATATTATAATTTTTATTTTATTCCTATTTGATATAGTATTCAATTAATTAACAACATCAGTATTAAATAAGAGATCGCTGATTTTCCTTTAAAGGTGTGAGTTACATTGGTATGTTTTGTCAATAAATTAGTGTTCTTTTTTATATAGAATAAATATTTGATACACTATATATATATATATATATATATATATATATATAAAACTTGCGTGATAAAATGTAACTTACGTACAGCTGATAATACCCGAAGTCATTCTCTTACTTTTATGATTAATTAAAAACTAGAACATATAAAACTGATCATTCGGAAATAAATAAAGTAATTTATTATTTATTTTCACTAAATTCATATAGAAAAATTGTTACATGGAGTCGAATACGTTTCATTATTAAATTTCAAAAGATAGATCGAACGAAAAATTCAGTGAATTTTAGAAAATGCTTCAATATTGGCTTCCTGGCTAAGAGCCAAGTTAAACTGTGAAAATTTGACTCCGAAGAAAGTTGAAGTTAACCGACCTTAAGATATTATAACCTTATTTACGGTAAAAATATTTAAACTATCCTTGATATTATATCCTATTATATAATAAAATCCTTAATAGTGTTATTGTTCAATGTTTACATATTTAGACAAAGCAAGTTTCCTAATTCGCTACGAAAGTTAACAAAGTTTAGAACTACGTGTTAGTTTATCTTGAATTCGCAAGTCTGTTATAGTTTGCAATCAACTGACGCGCATTCGCTCTAAGTGCGCAGATAAAGCTGTCCAATTTTAGTGGACCTTTAAGAGCAGAGATGTTTTAGTACGAATTTCGGGAATAAAGGGAGGTAAGACCTTTGAGGTTGGAAGTGCGTTACTTAAGGCACGTGCCGGGTGAGTTAACCTGCGCACAACTTCGTGAATCAATCAACGTGCTAAGTCTACCCGGCAATCGTTTTAGTACCTTTTACGCATGCGTCAAAAGGTAGGGATGAGACTGTACCAACAACAACCTTGAAGAAAATAAACTTAAAACTGAGATCGTAAACGAATTCAAGGGGATTTTGACATAATTTTCTTTAAGTTCGTATCGTGATTTTTAATAAAAATTATTTCATAAAGTATAATATATGGTTAAATTAACTTAAATACATAAGTTAATATATAAAAAAAAAATGGAGCATTTTTGTTAATTTACGTAAATTAAAATCTAAAAATAATACCATAGTTTAAATTTTACTTAAATTGCACGTAAAAATTTAAACGATGAAACGTATTTTATCGTATTAATAATGATATCGATATTTGGGTTAAATGTCAGGGTCCTTTGGCGGGACATCACTGTTCACGTCGTGAGAATCCCGCCGAAAGCCATCGTTTCAAACGATTCGTTTGGTACCGCCAGTATCCGCGCGAAGCCGGTGTGTGAAACACGCCAGACTCATGTCGCTCGCGCATACTAACGCTCGCAAACACGACCCTGGTAAGTACGAACTACTATTTATTATTAATATTTAAAACAAAAAGTATAAAAAAATATTTTTTAAATTGAAATAAATAAAAAACACCTAAATTTAAATTGACGCGTTAATTTTTATCGACCCAGTTTTAAAAAAAATACTATAAATATTTTCTGTTACTATCAGTAATAGTTTTTACTCGTCATAAAAATATCTGAGTGATAATTTTGATTTATTAAAGTTTCATGTAATTTTAATCTTTTGTTAATTTGAGCACAAAATGCTCAAAGATTAAAATGAAACAATAAAAGTAAGTTGTAATTTAAACGTGACAATAGTAGCTTATTTAATCATCGGGGTGAAATATTGTAGTGTTATATTCGAATTTTCTATTGTACCTACATCCGTTACAATGGGCTATTGTTCACACAAGGATGACTGACGTTATACTTACAAAACACAAGCGAATTCAGAAAACAAGCTGCGTGTTGTGATGTGAAAAATGTGTTTATTTTAGTCACTTTTGAGACGTTTATTACTAATACGAAATATTACTTAACTAAATCATAACTTACTTATTTACTTCACATTTCGTTCTATTTTCAAAAATATGAAAAAGTTTGTTGTTATAAAAAGTGCAGATAAGAAATAATTTTATTTAACATGGTTAAATAATTAAATCTAAATCTAAGCAACACGATTTTGATAAATATCACACTATTTTAATTATTTTTTATTTATCTATTTTAATTTGTTTAAAAAAATATATAGCAATATAATTTTAGGAAATATGATGACCTTAAAAATTATGATGTTCATTTATATATCAGCTTTATTTAACAATTATTAATGGATATGTTTTTACTGTATGACTTGAACTTACGTATTTTGAAGCATTATTGTAAGAGCAAGGTATATAAAAAATAAAGAAATTATTACTTTTAATTGCAAACTTATTTTTGCAAACTTATTTTTGCTTGCGCCATAAAACGTAATTTCGATTACAATATTTTTTACATTTGAATAATATTTAGCTAAAGGGTTGAGAGTGGCTCATAATATCAGCATCGTCACCTTATTGCACTTGCTCTTATCCTATTTGTGCAAGCTGCATGAAAAAAGGTTGGCAGGCTTCCGGTCGCCACCTTGATGCCATCTCAGGAATTATTTTGCTGATGAGTTTGATCCCTGTTACCATAGGATTGACGCTGCTCGGTTTGAGGAGTTTAGCGAAATTCTCTTTGTCACTTCACACGGTTTCAACCCACTTACTGATCGTATAACTCCTTTTTATTTCTTGCGGCTATTTTGAAAAATGATGAATATTTTTGAAAAGGATTGATTTCAATCCATTTGTATATAATTATTTTTATTTAAAAACTTTATTGATCACCACAATATGCTGTTGGAACAAGAGGCGGACTTTATGTCTGAAAACATTCACTGCCATTCAACCCTTAGTCTAAACAGAAATTTAAAAGTTGAAATTGAAAATACTTATATATAAACATATATTATATATAACTTTTCTCAAAAATGTATTAAAATTTGAAATAACAATCAAAAACCTCACAAAAAGTGTTCTTATACGTGATCACAATTGTTCATTTGCTATACACGTGTTAAGGTTACACCAGTGTCCGTAGATCTACATGATATTTAAATAGTTTTCCGATATCGCATCAGTTATATTGATAAATAATGAAACCAAATATTACAAAACTATTTAAAAATATCACGAAAGAAAATGAAAAATAAGGGTTTAATGGTTTTATAATTATTTAAAAGTGATGACGGAACGAGTGGATGTTATATTTTCACACAGTTATGTGCTTAAATATTTTAATTTTAAAACATTAAACGTAAACGCACGGATTTCCTAGAAAATAACCGTGTGCTGAGCTCTCGCAATATTTCCAGATTTTCCGTCAACAGTTTTGGATTTAAACAATCGTTCATTTGACTCAGCAAAATTTAATATTCATAATATATCCACGTCGCCGCAGCATATAAGAAAATAATTTGATTTAATTTATTCACATTTTTACTGAATATTTATACGGTATCGCATATACGTCAAACGAAATGATCTTCACGATTAAACCTTAAGACATAAATATATACTGACATAAGAAACAAAGCAGAGCTAAATTGAATCTATATTAACTATACCATAATATTATTTAGTAACGTCGGACGAAACCAATTAAACGTACAGATGCCAGAGACAAGGCGAAGTAACGACCCTTGAAGGTATTCAAATGTATATTATTTTGATACAATTGTATTTAGCCCTGATACACAGCCAATATAAACTTTACAATCAGGCGTCATCTTAATATGAAATATATTTTTAATTCGAAATAATTGCTAATTGTAAATAATAATATTCTGTGACAATATATGCCAGTCAAATTAATATACTCCTCTAAGAATAAAATATACCCCATAAGTTAACCGAGGGCGTAAACTATACCGTCGGAGCGTCACGGTAGCGCAGCGATCCCGTGGGGCTCCCCTTAAGACGGGAAGGCTACCGCTGAGTTTTTAGTGGGTATTCCGATGACCGGGGCACACTCGGTGCCCTGGACATAATGAGAGCCCCACATACCCCCCCCCCACCGTGGTGGGAAAGGCGAAATGCGTTTTCCAAGCGTCAAAAAATTAAAAAAAAAATAAAACGGCGTAAACTATACCATCCGTATTGATAATAAATTTCAGATACGCCTTTAATATTTTAGTTTATTTATTATATGGTATTTTTATTCCCTGGCATATATTTTAATTTTATCAAAATATAACGAAATTTATACGGACCAAATCATATCCAATTCTTACTTAAAAAAATGGACGGATATATATTTTTAATAACATTTATGACTATATTTTATGCACTTTATTTAATTTGAAATAGAACGTCATTTGAAACGTTACACACTAAAGCAACTTCATTATAAGTCCATTTAAAACCAAAAAGGTTGTATCGAAATCCGTTTGAAACACAAAAATCCATTATAGTCTTCGTTTTTGGTACGAAGCAAGAAAATCTGCTTTGAATCTCGACACCTCTAATTAACTAGAGTGAAGGCTTAGGGAAGATTAGCCTTAATTGTCAGCTCCTATGGTGGATAGTGCCAGAAAATATAGTTGATGACATAAAAAAACATAAAAAAAAGACATAAAAAATGTAGTTATGTAATACGTACATGTTATCACAAATTTGTTGTCTAAATTGATTGTCTAAAATACATTAAAATTATCAAAAATCATTAAAAAGAAGAAAGATATTAAAAATGTTTACGAAACCATATAAAAATTACTAAAGAGGCCACTCTTGCCTTAGGTACTGAATGAAAACTATGTAGCAGTTAAAACAAAATCCCCGTACAATCTCGTTTAACTTTACAAAAAAAAAGTATATACAATAAGAATAATGTGTTGAAAAAATGAGTACAAAAAATCTTTTGATGTGAAACAAGTATTGGCGTGTCTTGGGCATAAGACCAACTCGGATAACGTGACGGCAAACGGCACGACTCTCTCGTATAACGTCACGAACCTTCTCCAGGGCCGCTCTTTACTGTCACGTAATAAAATACATTTATTTTATCAACGAAATATCCATGTTTTTAATCATTTCATTCGAAATTTATTTATTGGATTTCCTTCATTATAAATTCTTTCAATAACCATCAATTACAATATTTTACATCCGCCGGGTTTCACTTGACGGACACATTTTCGTTACGTAGCCACATATTTTCCCTAACTTCTCGAAGAATCGACAGTTACTATCAATAGGTCGACTGTTTCTCGAGAAAAGTTTGATCAAGGTAATAAAACTTATGAGTAATTTGTGCAAATACTTTTTGATCTCGAGAACTCGTGGCTCTTGTAAACTAATACGATATTATAACTCCGATAAAGTATATATGAATACATCGTAACAAGTCCCACGCCACTGTAGTTGCGCCTATCTTTTTCGTGCTACCTGCAATTTCAGGTCGGGTTAAGTCATACAGCAAAATAAATTCCACATAAAAGTAAAGATTTCGTGCGAAATGAGTTTTGTGCCCCAAGTGCGAAATTTAAACACAAACTATCACGTCTGCGTTATAGAAAAATTTATATGGAGAACCGTGCACCACCCTAGTGGATAATTTATGAAATTACTTTGCTTCTGTCCTAATTCTATGCTAACACAAAGCACATTTATGTTTTTAACTGACTCCAACAATAGAGGTACTCAATTCGTATGAAGTTATACATATGTATATTTCAGATAAACATTATTTCAACAATATGATTGTTAGTTCTCACAAGGCTTTATGGTTTTTTATTGGGTGAAATATAAGCGTAACCAAATAATAACTTCTTATGACCAGTTTTTATCGCACTTTAAACTAAATTATTATTTCACATAAAAAATATTACGGCTTATATAACATTTTCGTAATATTCAAATTATAAGTAAATAACTGAATGATTATAAGAATAAATATATAGTTGCTTATTTTGCAGGTCTTTTAAATGAGAATTGCCGGGTAACTTGTTTAGTTCACACTAATTGTATTAAAATATATAAATCCCATTTAAATAAAACAGCTTTCCTTTTACATGCGCACTACGTATAACTTAAAATAAAATTAATAACTTAAAAAAATATATTTCAAAAAACAGAATAAAATTTGAAAACTTTAATTGGGTTTTATATTAGAAAGTTTTAAATATAGTACAAAAGTGTTCGAAGTCGGTGCCAAAACCTTGAGAAATTTTAAACGTGGTTTTTTTTTGTTCAGTTGTACGCCACGCTAGCCCGCTGAGTTGTTTAAATTGCTAAATGAAACAAAGAAGTTAATTTTTTAGAGTTTATCACATAGCTTGAAAGAATATCGTCGGTCTGGAAGCTTTCAAAGCGAAAACTATAACAGAGACACAAAATCACTATATATATTTTAAGTGTCACTAAAAAGTACATGATCAATTTTAATTTTAAATAGATCAACTTTACGTTAACATGCACAACATACAAACATATATATATATAAAACTTAATAATTTAGTAATTATTCTCGGCAAAATTGAAAACGGTGGTATGAGTATATTGAAAAGCGCAATCGAGCGAAATAAGCACAATTTCAAATCTGAGATTACAAATAGTTCTCAATTAGATTTACCATACATAAATAGATACCATAGCGGATGGATATTGAGAGCTGAAGATCGAGCTCAGTGGTGTGCCATTGGGGAGGCCTATAGCCTCCAGCAGTGGACGACAAAAAAACATTTACAGCTTCCTAAGTTATTAAATAAGGTGTTTGACAAGCCATTTCAGTGTTTAAGCGTAAATTAGAACCGTCCTCATTATAAACTGGTTCTAAAAATATACGACCCGACCCTTAGCAGCTCGGGTGCTGTTAAAGTAAATTGATATACGAATATATTTTATAAAGTTAAATTTAATATATATTCAATGTATACATAGCTTTTTAAAAACATAGCTGCCTTCTCCGAATGGGCCAATTACCTTCATTGTCCACTGTATTTAAATAAATATAAGAAATCATGTTGCTTTTAAAATAATCTGCACTGTCTTACTCACAATACAAACCTGAATCCATCAATACAAGTACTACTGTTTGGTAATAGAATAACTAGTGAGTGGGTGTTGGCCCAGACAGTCCTTGAATTGCCGCTAAAGCTTCTATAATAAACCTGATAGCGTTTTTAGTATACCTCATTAATAATAATTATTAATATATCTTCTTCTCACGTTCACTCGTTCACAATCTAATTTATTTATTCTTTATTTTAATTTATTTATGTCCGTATTCGGTTGGTCAGTCCGTATTAAATTTTTCATTTTATTTTTATACGATGTCCTCTTAAACGACTTCGGCCACGGCGGCGAATCATTAGAGAGATTACCAAATGCGCAATGCAAGTGCAAGTGTATGCACAAACGCGGTGCAACTCTCTACTCCCTCACTCTCATAATTCGATGGGACAGCAATCTGTCACGACTGGAAATAGTTTACTCGGACGACTTTTACGTGCTTTCCGAGGCACGGGATTGTATACACTTCCAACTTCCCGACTCCAGGCTGCTATAAATATTTTTTGAAATCTTATAAATTTTTACTTGCCTGAACTGAGGTTTGAACCCAGGACTTGCGGCCTTATGTCTCGTCACTAGACCCAGGCAGCAGTATATTTGTAAATATCATTTAGTTAAATATAGTTTGTATTTTAAAAATCCTCATAAAAGTTGTTAGTTTTATTATTAATAGTATTATACAAGCCCTTGTTATAATACCAGTGCTTCAAGTACTACATACTGCAAGTGCTTCTCTACAAGAGCTTGAACGTCTTAATACTTTATTTTTAATAATTTTGTTGGTCCATTCATAATGATTTCTTCATTATGAATGGACATAATTGTGTAATAAATCTCCGTATGACACTAGCTTAGGATTCTAGGTCAACGTATAAAGCAGCAGTAACTAGTACATTTTAAATAATGTAACAGTTCCCAAAGGATGCTCGTAAAACTGAGTTTTCATACACAATACCTACGAACGGTCACAACCTCGTCTTTAAATTGTAAATATTATACACAAGTTTAAACATATTATTTATTTATATAAAAACAAATATTTTTTCCTCTATCAACTATTTTATCTAATAAACTGCCCATGATTTGTGATTTTTCTACTGAATTATATGCGTCATATTCAGAATTTTCCTCTCGGATAATTTAATTCTGGACTTCAACGTTTCGTTCATTCAGTCAGAATGCGTCAACCTTGGCCTCCTCCTGATAAAATAACATTTATTATGTTAGGAAAACAAGGATGATATGATTTGATTTCTTTCCTTATATTCTAGAAAGATTTTTAACATATTTTATTATAAAGCATAGGAAGTAGAATTGCAGCTCGTACGTCTTCCACTGCTTCTTTCCTCTTAATAAGAAGAATTGGATTTTATACTATGATTTTCTTCTCCAAAGTAATTTTCTGCGTACCAGATATAAATACGTACACTTATTTTAGGTACATTTAATTTCTATTAAATTTTTACTCCTTTTTTTTCAATAGTATTTTTTTTTAAATAATCTTGTACTAAAATTGCATTTGACAATAATCACAAAGTTTAGGAATACGTGCAAATATCCACAATCAAGTCCTGAAATATTCGTTAAGAAATGGGTGTTTTGAATATTCGGAAAGTTGTTTTCGGAACTTTGAAATTAAAATTTATACGAGTAGTTAAGTGGAATAGTGTTGTTTTATTAATAAAATGTATTAATCAAGAATTGTTTGTAGTGCATAATATAGCAGAGCCATAAGCTAATTTCCACGAAATATGTAAATTCAAAGTTCGCTTATCTTTACTTCTCTTGCTGTTGGTATATAATAATATATGATAAGTACATAAGCTGAAGATGATTTTTTTTTATTATTTAGTGGTGGTCATTACTAAATAAGTGGTAATTATATTACTCTTCAAGTAATATAATTACCACTAATCAGCAATACTTAGTATTATTGTGTTCCGCTTTGAAATCCGCACAACATCTTAGTTCCCATGGCTTGTGGTGCTTTAGCGATGTAAGTAGTGCTTCATTTTTTTATCAGAGCTAATGTATAAAATCAAAGGTGTCACACCATCCAGCGGATGGTGTGACCGCCCATTTGTCAATCTGCCTAACTTATAGTATAATTTATAATAAGAAGCCATAGGAACATAGACTCCCTGATGTAAAATATTACTTATTTCATACACCAGTCATAAGCCGCCAAACACAGCAATACAAAATATTACCGCTAAGAAAAAAAAATAGTATTGAGTGCATGATACTCACCCAATCGTGACATGAGGTCGTATACCGGTAGCATTAAAATAAAAAAAGTTTCACAACAAAAAAACACAGATACTTTAATTGGTATATGGGTTATAAACAAACAGTGGTGCTCTTTGCTCAGTTTCTCAGAGCAGTTCGCTTAGTTCCGTTCTAATACTTTACTTTCAAGGTAGGTGAAGTTCAAAACTCTTTTGTGAACTTTCTATACAAACGATATAAACGCTAGTATATTCGATATAAAATTTATAAAGTTATAAGTAAAATTACATTAAAGATAATAATGTAACGAAACAACAAATATACAGGAAACTTATAATAATATAATATAGTAAAATAATTATACATTTGTAGTATGGCCATTGGGCACACTAAATGATTTTAAGAACTACCACACGATATTAATATATACTAATATAATGAATGCGAAAGTAATTCTGTTTGTCACGCTTTCACGGCTAAACTACAAAAGCGATTTTGAAAAATTTTTGTATGAAGCAAGCTTAAACCCCAAGAAAGTACATAGGCTTTTTTATACCTAGCACCTGTCCTATCTTAAATAAGCGGGTGAAGCCGCGGGCGAATAGAAGTATTCTATATTGATTATAATATGTCACTGCGTTGAGCGGGCGCTGTACTGCATATATTCGGGCGGATAAGGATTGCCAAGGGATAAGTCGTCGGGTTGGGTCTGAGACTATGTAGCTTGATCTCGGTTGATACATTAGTATGTCTCGTCGTGATATCGTTGTCTCCAATTTGCTTACGTGATACAGCAGAGTTTGAGACTATGGCCACTACTGCTACTATTACATTATAATGTCTTGTCTAGACTGGTAATGTCCTTTACTATGACTTATTGAGCTGTGGCGTAGTATATTTACTATGTCATACACCATATTTATAGGTTTATGTTATAATTTTTTTTATAGCATAGTTAGAAGGACGAGCGTGTGGGCCACCTGATGGTAAGTGGTCACCAACGCCCATAGACATTGGCATTGTAAGAGATGTTAACCATCGCTTACATCGCTAATGCGCCACCAACCTTGGGAACTAAGATGTTATGTCCCTTGTGCCTGTAATTACACTGGCTCACTCACCCTTCAAAACGGAACACAACAGTACCAAGTATTACTATTTTGCGGTAGAATATCTATCCTACCCAGACGAGCTTGCACAAAGCTCTACCACCAAGTAGTATGATTACATTATAGATTTCGTTAATAAGTAGTACAGCAACTACCAATACCAAGAGTAAAACCGAATGTTGCTGGGCTTTACGGAGGCTATAATAATGTGAAACAACATCACTCTTCTACTACGCATGCTACTCATAGATAATACGCTTTCTATCGACACGATCCCGTAGTCTCTCTGATCCGCGCCGACGACGGCTGGTGGTTTTAGTGGTTAAGAATCCCACATAAACCGGTTCTCCACCAAGGGACTAATGGTACCTTTTTGAAGGCTTTTCATTTTATGTGATTTAACACTTTTATTTAATGATCTATTTTTTTATGGTTACTTTAATATTTAACTAATCGAGTGCGTCGCTTGGGGCAAGGGCGATTTCCACGTTGGAACAACAACAGCATTAAGTATAATATATATAACAAATATATGAATATACGTTGTGTATATGATGTGATAGTAAAGCGTTTGATATATTTATATCTTGTTAAAAACAGTATCATAATAAGTCTACTACAGGAGACAAGATTAAAAACATTAAAAATAAATATATTTGTTTTTTTTTTAATATAGTATCAACATGGTATAATAATAATAATTTATTAATAAAAAGCATAGCCTTACAAATACAAATACAGTTTTTATAATACTAATTAAAAGAAAAACAAAAGAAATATTAATAATAAAATTAAAATAACAAAAATAATTAAATAAATAAAAACACAATAATCATATAAAAACTAGGTACATGAAATGTGGTAGGCTAATAGGATCTTTGGTATTAATATTTCTTGGCGCTTAAAAATTATCTTAAATCATAGAGGCGATTGTGAGCTTGTACTGTAATTAGATCGATTTGTTTAGCTATATTAGACTGGTATTGTTCGTTTGGCATCAAATTTTCTTTGCCATGACTAATGAAGATTTGTACTTTGATACCTGTTTTATATATACATGTTTTATGTATATAGTTTCACCCGCGTAGTTCCCGTTCCATTGGTAAAAGAATTTTAAAAATCCGTTTTGTGATTTAGGCGTAAAAGCGTAACAAACAGACAAACAAACAAACTCTCATTCGCATTTATAATATTAGTTGTAATATGTACATTCGTATTAGCTATATTACCGAGAGACTGCCTCGTTGGTCTAGTGGCTAGATATAAGGCCGCAGACCCGGTGGTCCTGGGTTCAATTCCCAGGTCGGGCCAATAAATAGTTATTGGGTTTTTCTGCCAGAAAATTCTCAGTAGCAGCCCGGAGTCTGGAAGTTGGAAGTGTGTACACTCCCGTGCCTCGGAAAGCACGTTAAGCCGTTGGTCCTGCGCCTGAACTCTTTCCGGTCGTGTCGGATTGCCGTCCCATCGGATTATGAGAGCTAAGGAAAAGAGAGTGCACCTGTGTTTGCGCACACACTTGTGCACTATAATATCTCCTGCGCAGTTGGCTAATCTCTCTTGAGATTGGCCGCCGTGGCCGAAATCGGTCTGGAGGACCTTATTACCGAGTAAACTGTATACGGGGGAACTAATAACACAGTTCTGTAGAGATTGTTATGTCATTTGTTATAGCTACATACATATGTTTGCTTATATAACAATGTATACAAAATATATTTCAAAATTAAACCTTAAGCGATCCAATGCTATGAAATAGATTTTTCAGAAAACCCTTTACATAATTACGAGGGAACAAACTAGATAACATGTCCTTACAACAATTAAGTGGACGTTATATTTCTAATTTCAAAACGGAATAAATTAAAATAAACTACGAATAATAATAAAGTACAATATTGGGTAGAAATTAATTCAAATTCTCGATGAGAGAAAAGCCGATGCCAATTTTCGGCCCTGGCTCGGAATGATCCGGCCATTACGTATATATATTAAATATATGAAAGATAAGAGGTATCAGAATACCAATTCTGACAATATGCAAATACTCGTTATTACATAAGCAAGTCGTCATTTTTCGTTGTTGTTTTAATTTCTGACAGTTAAAAACCAAATATACTGGTAGTAAAAGCCTATAAATAACCCACTGCTGAGCTAAGGCCTAATTTTGGAGGAGAATATTTGGCGCTTACTCCACGCTACTTAATCGGTTGATGGACGTTGCAGATTTTCATCTATCAAATTTAACATATTCTCTAGGCACATTTTCCGTAACCACCGAGCACAAAATGATAAACAGAAAAATATAATGGTACTTGTTCGGGCTTGAACACGGAATCATCGCTTAATAATTATCTTCTTTTAACCACTGGGCCATAATCAGAACAAAATAAAAAGCACATAGGAAAGAAAATGTAAGAAACATTTTCGTTATTTACTCTTCATATTTTTTCTGGTTTAATTCCAAAATAAAAATTAAGTTCATGATGATCCGTTAAGTAGATAAGACGTGAAAGTGTCAAATAAAATTTTGCATTTATAATATTAAGGTTTAATTCTTCAAGTAATAATAACTATGTGATCGCTTTGATGTCAGTTTACCACAAACTTGCATATTATATTATGTACACTTAATATTAATATTTTTCATATTTATTTTTTAGTTAGATGTTCTTCATTAGTTTTCTGCAGAAAAGATAATGTAGCTCCGGCGTACGTGATAAAGTGTTGATGGAAAACATTAAAAAAGGAAAATATTTAACCGAAAGAATATTATCACTTTTTCTCTGTAGTGTCAATATTTACGTATCTAATAAAATACAAATACGAAACAATCTCGCTCGATCATTACGCTCTTATTTAGACCTATGTCGATGACTTTTGAATCCTAAAAAAATTCGAATCCATTTTTTTTACCGGAAATCGAGATAAACCAATTTTTATCCTTTAACTATTTATTTATTTGTTATTCCTTTTATTGTTCTTATATTCTCTTCCTTCACCAATGGGTTTTTTTTTATTTTATAGGTAGGCGGACAAGCTTATGGGGCACCTGATAGTAAGTGGTCACCAACGCCCATAGACATTGGCATTATAAGAAATGTCAACCATCGCTTACATTGCCAATGCGCCACCAACCTTAAGAACTAAGATGTTATGTCCCTTGTGCCTGTAATTACACTGGCTCACTCACCCTTCAAACCGGAACGCTGCAATACCAAGTACTGCGGTTTTGCGGTAGAATATCTGATGAGTGGGTGGTACCTACCCAGACGAGCATGCACAAAGCTCTACCACGAATGAAATGAGATTTCATCATACTATAATTTTATTTCACCATTTTCTAAGATATCGGAACTGGTCTAATTCCATTTTGTTTGCGTAGATTATAAAAATAAAACTCATCTCTAGAATCTAACGAACTTTGAATTCGCAATGAAATTTTGAAATATGGAAAATCATTTTTCCGCCAAAGTTATTAATGTATAAAGTTTGTGACGTTTCAGATTTTATAATTCAAGGCCCCTAATGAGATCAAGGAAACATTTTGTTAATGATTCAAGTTTTATATTGCAGATATAGCTAAAATAATGTTAGTACTGTTTTCAATAAATGAGCGTTTTGAATTTAATAGAAAAAAAAATTAAATATTTATTAAATTTATCAAAATATATAAAAGCTACGTATGTTTATTGAAAAAAAAAATTAAGCCCTTCAGAATGATCATTATTTTAAATTTTAGGAAAAATCTATTTTGGGAGAAATGAATAAACAGTATATTCCATTTTTTATTTTTATTTTATGGATGATTCACTTATACTTGCTCACATACTTGTGCACTATAATTACCATCATTATTATATTGCACTACTAGTATCGTAACACCTATAAATCTATGACTTCAATCACAATAAAATACTTAATATTAAGTATTGTCTAAATAAAATTACCAATCAATTTATATAGAACGAGCTGTGCCCCGCGGCCTCAGCCGCGTATAATTAATAAAAATATAATAAGTTATTTTATTACTATAAGAACACACACGCGCACACACATACACACACACACATATGGCTACTGGTAAAGAAATACGTAATTAACGATTTGAAATTAATTTTCATAAGATACTTTAGGGTTTACCGATCTTATATATGGCCTAACATTTGCACCATCACATGTTTTTGTGTGTACCAATTTTCATTAAGATTGGTCAAGCCGTTCTTGAGTTATAAGAAGACATACAGACAGACAGATAGACAAAAATTTTAAAAATTGTATAATGTGAATCACTTCATCATAATACGATAATTTATCACAAAATTAGGTGGAAAAAAAAAGGTACGGACAGAGCAAATAGATTTATATAGTAGTATAGATAAATCACACCTTAAAATGGTACAAACAATGATACCTTATTACATATTCTATTCATTTAGTGAAATGGACAGCAATCATCTGAATTAGATTGTTTTAATCAAATTATATAATTAAATATAATTAGGCATTGCATTAATTCATTAATTTATTGATGATTACACAAGTGTGTGTATTGGAATACTACATTAAAATATTAATTAAAATAATAATAATAATGGTCCTCCTTACCTATTTCGGCCACGGCGGCCAATCTCAAGAGAGATTACCCAACTACGCAGGAGATATTATAGTGCACAAATGTGTGCGCAAACACAGGTGCACTCTCTTTTCCTTAGCTCTCATAATCCGATGGGACGGCAATCCGACACGACCGGAAAGAGTTCAGGCGCAGGACCAACGGCTTAACGTGCTTTCCGAGGCACACTTCCAACTTCCAGACTCCGGGCTGCTACTGAGAATTTTCGACAGAAAATCTCAATAAAGTTTTATGAGTCTGACCTGGGATTTGAACCCAAGACCACCGTGTCTGCGGATTTACATGTAGCCACTAGACCAACGAGGCAGTCATATTAATTATACATCTGTATATAACAGTAATATGTTCCAATATTTTTTAACTATAATGCCTATATGCTATACTTTTTAATATAAGAAACATTAATATCCCATTATATCCACGTTAGATCGTTATAGCTGTTATTTACGCACCTACATCTGAGTTGGTAATTGCCTAGAGGTTTTTCGCCATGGGCTTACGGGAAATATACTTTGTTTCAATTAATGCTGGACAAACCCATTTTCACACACGTGATTGCTACTTTTGCAAATTTTGTAAATCCTTTTATTTCTTCTGAATATTTCATATTTGTGAATAACACTATTCATTTAAAAGCAATTAAAATTCTTAGATTTAATTAACGGAAATAAAACGGAAAATTTATCGCCCCTTTTAAATTGGCACGCCAGCTAATTAAAATTCTTATTATTTCAAGAAAGGAAAAAGTCCTTACTTATCCCTATCTTGGAAACAGCTATTTAAAGTTTTTCAGTATCACGAAAATTTACTTTGTTAAGTGTAATTTTAAAAAATAAATCAGCGTCATAGCTAGAATCCTGCCTATACATGCAAATAACGCTACGAAATTGAAGTGTACATAAAGACAAGATCGTAACCGAAAATAACGGGTTCAAATACAGGCATGCAAAAATGAGTTTATTCGTACTTAATTTGTGTGCATTATTAATCTTGTAAGGCGGCGAAGAGAAAATGTAGTGATAGACAAAATTCTACCATTTTCAATATTCAACGACCCGCAAGTGTGAAATATCTGATTGGTGGAACAAGCTCCAAAAATTACCTTTAACAGGACAGAATGAATTGACCTGCGGACATAAACGAGTTTATATACAAGACATGTGTAGATTATATGTCCCTAAAGCACCAATCATACACGTAGTTAGTCACAATGTATCTTTAATAAATGAAGATGACATTCGTCAACAACGAGAATCGTCATAAAAGCTATGCTTTATGCCTTTTGGTCTGCACCTTGACAGTTTTAACAATGGCGGACTTTTTGCCTTTTGTGTATTATAGCCGCAAAAAAACCGTTCTACGGTCAAACTGTATTTGAACCAACCAACGTTGAAATTTAAAAAGGATATGAATATTATTTCAATGTTATATCAACGATTTGTACCTGCAGATATCTTTCTAACAACCCCATGCTTGATAAATCATTTTTATTGCTGATATTGTAGTTCTTATTATGATCTTCCATAAAACAATGATATATTTCATTGTTTCAATCATCTTAAGAGCGCGCCTAAAACCGGAAATAATTCAGATTTCACTCGCGTTTCCTTTACACGCTCCTCACATTTCTATGCTTTTCCTATCTACATATAACGACCGCACAACGCCACGACAGATTTAAGAGACAAATATATGGATGAAGTTTGGGGTCCATGCGACAGGAGATGTGGTTTTTCGCGTAAAAAAAATAGAATAAGCGCCAAAAGCATTATACGTTGAAAAACGAGAAAGGGTATAAAAAAATCCCTAAAGACAGCCCCAGATTATTTATAAATGTAAAGATTGGAGGATGTTTCATGACTTTCTTTCAAGAAAATCATGAAAGACACAACCCTGTAAGTATAACATAGTTGACATGCAGGTTTTTCATTTTTTTATTTTGAACTGGATGCAAACATACAATATCAAATAAAAAATTAGCTATTTTGCTTTTTACCCTCTCTAAAGAAACGTTATCTCTACTGAAAAAAGTTTTGGATACGAAAATCAATTTTTGAAAGAAATTAATTATTGATTTATAATTATTACAAAAAATGTAAGTTCCTTGTAAATTATGTACAAAGTTCTCCAAAATAAATCACAGAAATCATATGGCCGTCCATAATAAAACCACTCTAAATTAAGCCCGTGATTTCTACGATAGATTATTTTATCCTTACATGTCAAAGAAAATTAATAATCTAATAAAGGTATTATATAATAAAATAGTAAATAAAAAAGATTGATACCGTCATAAATCGCGCGCTGTCTGCGATTGTTATGATTTCTTTTGTAAGTATCAAATTTCATAGGGAATGTATTCCTTGTTGTTTCGGCGTCATAGTTTGCTCACGTCTAAGCACTTTCACGTTATATAGAAAATATCGAGTTGTGCGTATGACGTCGCATACGAAAAACAATTCAATTGATTGAATGACTTTTGTGTGTGTTTTTTTTCTCTTTGTGATATGAAGGCAAATTGATCATTTAATGGCACTAATACGGCAATAAACAATGATACTAAAAATATAAATTCCTACCCACGGCTACGCTCGTGTGGAATCCGTTTTTTACAATTTCGTCCTCGTGGACTTCAGACTTGAGTCTAGGAGAAATAAGTATTGATAACAGATAAAAAAATGTATATTGATTATTATCACGTACATATTTTAAGTAAATTAACTTTAATTATATAGACGAAATTTATATACTTATATCTTATTTACTTGTATAAACGACATTTTATGATTTATTATTTTTCACCCAACTGACATAAAGTTGTGTCTAAATAAATTCCTGTCACCTTAAGCGTTTGCCCCTGGTGACTTATTAATGCTCCTTGTAAATATCAACTTTAGAGGAAATTGCAACATCTTAAACTTTAGTTTTTGTGGTAAAAATGGGCTTTATTATATGCCTCCTCGTGCAGCTTTGTAACAAGAAATGATACGAAACCAAGACGAAACCAAAACCATACTACCAGATAAAAAAATAAAGCAATTTTATCCGGCAGGTAAGCCTCGTCGTTTTTACTAAATTTGTCACTTAAAACGCAAATATTGAAAACAACAAAAGATTAGTAAATCATAATTCATTGAAGAACATTAACTAATAAGAAAACAAAATAGTAAACACGAATTACTAAACAATAGAAGAGAAAGGAATATCATAATGGTGAAAAATAATAAATCGTTACTTCGTTATGATAATGCTATGATGATAATGCTATGATGATGATAATGTTATGATAAATGCTAAATAATATTTTGATTTTATTTTATTAACATACCTAATATATTTATTTGTATTAAAGAGTACCTACCGAGCTTCCTGTCGGTTATTCTAGTAAGAATCGACATTCCGAACCAGTAGTAACTTATATATCCAGAGATTATTACTTTAGTATAATAATTTAGAATAATATGTTAATATTCATGTTGGCTGAACGTTGTGTAGTCAAGAATGTTCCTACGTCGAGTCGCGACAGCAGAGAAAAGCAAGATGAGGTAAATTAATTGTTATCATAAGTAAAGTTTCAACAGGCGTCTCACGTAGCACCGCAATATGTGAAATTTGTAAACTTTGCACATAATACAGCGACCCTGAACATGGAATAGTACTCTTAGGATAAGATACTTGTGCAGTTATGTCAACTAGTTCTAGGAAAGTTAAAAAATACCATTCCTTAATTAGATTAGATTGATAGAGCTATATTATTTAGTTAAACTTTAGACTGGAAAATTTTGATAGCCTAAGTTTATCAAATATTACAATTAGGTGTGTCTCGGCTGAGTAACACATTTGGTAAATGCTATCTATATTTATTTTGCAAACTCTTATCCATCATCACTAAAGTAATATTTTACCATCATCACCATGATCAGCCCAATTTCAGCCAACGCTGGGCAATGGCCTCTAAATGAGCAAGACGTTAAATTCCTCTTTTATTTTTCAACAGCCGCGTCTGATCCACCGGGCTTGTGGAAGTGCTAATTTACATTTTTCCTCTTATTAATAAATAAATAATCTACATCTATGATAAAAAAGTTTTAAAGAAAAAGGACATTTATAGTATCTATGCTTATATTATAAATACGACAGTCACGCTGTATACCTGTGTGACTGCCTCGTTGGTCTAGTGGCTAGCATATAAGGCCGCAGATCCGGTGGTCCTGGGTTAAATTCCCAGGTCGGGCCAATTAATAGTTATTGGGTTTTTCTGTCAGAAAAATTCTCAGTAGCAGCCCGGAGTCTGGAAGTTGGAAGTGTGTACACTCCCGTGCCTCGGAAAGCACGTTAAGCCGTTGGTCCTGCGCCTGAACTCTTTCCGGTCGTATCGGACTGCCATCCCATCGGATTATGAGAGCTAAGGAAAAGAGAGTGCACCTGTGTTTGCGCACACACTTGTGCACTATAATATCTACTGCGCAGTTGGCTAATCTCTTGTGATTGGCTGCCGTGGCCGAAGTCGGTCTGGAGGACCTTATACCTGTGTGTGTCTGTTACGCTTTCACAGCTAACCCATTGAATTGACTTTGATTACATTTTCTATCTCAAGTTCTGATCTCACTTTGACTTGGACTTCTTTATACCTAACTCCTACCCTCATCTTTAACACGCGAACGCAGCCGCGGCCGTAAACTAGTATAATATATTTTTTTGCATAATTTGCTTAAAGAAAGTGTGATGTAAATTCATGATTTTACCCATTTGACGTCAGAACAGGTAGGTAATAGCTTATATATATATTTAAAATTCGTGTCAATAGATGTGCCACAATACTTGAACTCTCGAATATCGCACCCTTAGTGCTCTGCCAATTAAGCTTTACTGAGCGCTTGCCGACGACTGACATAACTATTGAAATGCAGCTACAATTCGGAATCGGTTTTTAATGTCAGGAGCAGAGCTTTTCTTCGTTCTACTTTATATCAATATTGAATTTTGACTCACAATAGTTTGTCAGGGAAGTGAACTATTTTTCATTTATCTTCTATCTCCAGTCAGTCTCAGATATTCTTGCAACATCGTCATCATTAGTAGGCTTACAAATGTAACTCCATACATAATCCTGCTTTTTGGAACAAAGTTCTTTAACGCGGCTTACCGTAGTGTGAACTGGCAGAAGTCATCACAAAACGAAAGTGCATTATGTCCCCTAGAAGCTATCTTTCGTATGTGTATATATATATGATACGAGTATTTACTATTTACATGCATTACAGAGAAACAAAAATCATATTCATCATCATTTGAATTCTGATAGCAGCGCCACCTTTGAACATACTATGTTAAAATAATATTTGTTTATATAATTTGGGTATAATAAAACATCTCGAGTTACGTAAAATTCAGTAAAATATTTATTTTATATATTAATCTATTATTGAAGTTTTTAATAGAAACAGAGTATTTTAAAATCATATTAACTTACATTCAAAAATATTATGCAATATTCAGTATATATACATAAATAATAACGAAAAAGCACATTGTGATTATTCTAATCATAACTCCATACGTCTGCACTATCCATCCAATTTCGAACGTTAGACAAGTTTTTGAAGCGTAGTATAGTGCAATAACTTATAAAATTTAAATGGATTGTTAGAGAATTTCAAGAAAAAATGAAAAAAATTGCAGACAAATATAGTAAAAAGGGAAGTTTTTATTAGTGTTGACATTTGTCAAAGACATTTATTAAATCAGTACATCTTAACACTGCAAAAAAATTAAGTTAATAATTTCAAACAGATTACACCGAAACAATCCTGAAATGCGCAATGCATAATACATAGACATATGACTATGAAATTACCTAACTCCTGAAGTCCTCATAAATTTTAAAAGATTTTTCCCTATTGCACTCGACCTATCGGAGCAGAAAATTTAATGTATGCATCGACATTACTTATTGAATGTTTATTCGAATACAATCTCACGTATAAAATTTATGATTACCGTTATCTTTATTTAATCAGTTACTGAGTTGAAACTTTGTACAGTTGTGATTGGCACACGTGAAGGTTTACAACATAGTAGCATATATATGTATATATGATATATAATTCTTCACTCTATATCATGACTTTATCATTCAGTTCGACTTGTCAATTTTTCAAACACAACAGGAACGTAAATATGAACAGTCACATGTTTTTAGATTACACAAACATCGTTAATCCTTTAAAGAACATTTTCTAAATTCCAACAGACGGATTTGTCATAGGTTACTCTCAATCTTCAAGTTTATCTCAGCAACTTTGAAAGATCATTTAGACCAACTTGCCACAACAAAAAGACATTTACGTTAATTTTAAGTTTTTGAGATCAGCAAAAAGGAAAAAAGTTCATCTAATATGCTTAAAATCTTTAAATATATTTTTCATATAATATTTGATTGCACAGCATAAAATATAATTATATTGACGAAATGCAGGCTCAATACTAGACAACTAAAAACATTCTCTACCAGCCAACCTTAGGAAGCTTAAAAATAATAATAATAATATTCTGGGACATTTTTATTTATTGGGACATTATTCACACAAGGCCATCTGACCCCAAACTAAGCAGAGCTCGTACTATGGAAACCTGACAACTGATTTACTACTTTTCTTTTGTAAATACACACTTATATAAAAAACTACACCCAGACTCAGGACAAGCAGACATGTACACAAATATTTGTCCTGGGTGGGTATCGAATCCGCGAATTTTAAATTTTTGTATTTAATGAAAATAAACGTTAAATGAATAAACGAACCGTCATCATTTTATTTCATTCGATGTTTCACATCTGCAAGGCGTCCCGTGACGGCTCATTTATTTTTTAAAATACATTAAATTATTTCGTTTGTTTGTCTAAAGTGACCTGTTTGAGATAGAATGACTTAAACTGGCACGTACAAAAATTCTCGCTTTATTTACCCTCAAGTTTTTATTCGACTTCAACTATACGAGATGAATTATTATATTATATTATAAATATTATTTATTTTTAAGACATCAATAACATTTTTTTCATAGCATACGCTTATGACAGACACATTTAAGTGTAGGATTTATTAATCTTAGTGATGTAACAACACTCTCGATAGATATCAGAGAAATAGCCATATTTCAGGTTCTGCTAATTTTAATCCTAATATTATAACTGCGTAAAGTGAATTTGTTAATTGGTAATACTTTCACGTCTTAACTACCCAAACAATCTTTATTTAACTTTTCATAAACGTTGTCTATGGTACAGAAAAGGACGTGGGATACCGAACACTATGGCTTTTAAGTCTTTATATATTTCCCATACCTCAACACATTTTTATATTGAGAAAATAAAAAAAATAAAAAGTCTAATAAATACAATTGTGCTCGTGATCATTATTTCTAATCGCGTCGAAATTCGTTTTGAATCGATATGGTATTTAATATTCGACATGCTAAGTAACATAGGCTTCGAGATTATACCTACGTTCGTCCACTTGATACACACTCACACATGTTACTCGTACATATATATCGATAAGACGAGATGTACTTATAATAGTAATATTGGTATAGTATTTTTTAGAATTTTAAGATTTTTTAGGATTTTAAATCTGGTATTTATAAGATTTAAAGTAAATCAGTAAATGCCCTATTGCTGGGCTAAGTGTTATCCTTTAAGTAAAAATACTTGAAGGCTAATTCCATCAGGTTGCTCAAGTGCAGGTTTGTGGATATCACAAAACGAAAATTCAAAATCACATATAATATTTAAAATTTACGTGTTCGTACAACTAGTTATTTATGGCCCATACAGTATTATTTTTTCGATTCATTTGATTTTTGCAGCCACTACACTTCATTAGTGTCCTGTAGAATAAAAAAATACTATATTAAATTACAAACAAATTCCGGGTGATAATAATATAGTTTTATAGAATCTGGGAACAAGTTATATATTGATTATTTTAAGGCATACAAAGTACAGACGAAGTTCCAGGCGATTTGAATGAATTTGTCTACGGCAGCTGTATTGAAATTGTTTCATTGCAAGCTGTCTGTGCATTAAACAAATATTGATATACAAAAAAGGATCAACGCATGGATAGTTGCCGCAGCACTTTATCGAAATCGAAGGTCGAAACGTATGTCAGTCACGAAGCGTTTCTCGCTATGTGGACATTCTATGTTTGTCACGACACGAGAAAGATATTTTTTAAAAGAACCATATCACGAATTGACAGAGACCACAACCATTGTGAGCTGCGATTCAGTCTGTTCGTAACGTATGCCCAGTGGATTTAAACCAATGACTTGATAATACAATAATAAATATATCGACGAAGCAGCTAGCATGAGCTAGACTTTAAATAAACATATTCTTTTCAATTTAAATTTCATACTTGTTACGTTGACATGTAATTTAGATGCTAAGTTTCAATTTAAAATATCCGGTTAAGCAAAAGTATCAATAAGAAACATTCGTAGCAATAAATCGGGCTGTCAATGCAATACTTGCAACCATATTTCATGCTGAAAATCCTAACACTCGTAGCTATGAGAGTAGATTTACGTTTTTAGGGTTACTTAATCATAAAAAAGGGACTTATGCTCTTATATTTTGTCACACTCGATTTATTACAATATGACTCAATGCAAATAAATCTTTAGTTTATAAAAAACTATATATAAATATTTGCTAGTGAAATCTTTAAATAGAGATCGAAAATTCGTATAATATTTTATATGACTATCTGCTCCATATACGTATCTGAATGGAGAAACATGCATACCTCTTACTTTGAATATATCTTCACATGCTGACGCTCTTTCAAATACTATAATGTTTAAATATGAAATCACTTTCGCTTTACGACTTTGAATATATCATATTGCTGCCACTAATACAATTTTATTGGCAGCTGAATAACTAAATAGTTAATATAGGAGGCAATTAAATTATTTAATATTAATACATTAATATATATTGCATCGGCTCGTTATCATTACTAACATTATAATTGTAACCAATGATATTACAATAATGAAACAAGCAACAGACCTGGTGGGTTTGAAATGGATTCCTCGAAGATGATAAGTACCTATTATGCAAAGCTACATACATTGACACATTGATCTTGTCTTATGACACGGAAACAATATCAAAGGCCGGAGACGCAGCGGAAAATGATGAAGCGAACAAACGGCGCATATAATTCTCTCTAATTCTATCTTTGGGCCATTTTTAGTTGAAACAAATGGGCCTTGGAGTAAAAGTAACATTTCTAAACCAAATAATATCTCCTCTTATGACTGGGTTCATTTCGCCCAGAAATTCAAAAGTGACCTATTACCAATATTCTTGTCATCGTACCACGCTCTCTGTTTTTTAATGTAATTCTCTATTTAAATAATTCATATGTACCCAAACAAAAAGTATTTATATTATTATATTTCACGATTATTCTATGGCACATAACTAAACGTATTATAATTATAATCACATTATGCGCAGCGAAGTGTAATATAAATATAAAACAACTTTAACCGGGTAACTAAAATCTTGTATTATTAAAACTTTACCCGATAAAATAAAATAAAATTTGCTAATAAAATGTAACATAAATAATTACATCTAACACATTATTGTCTGTTATATTAAACTGTCTACAATATTAGAATATTAACTAATAGTAAAATAGACCCACGAAACATTTCATAATATCTTAATTGATTAAGTTTTGGAAAAACTTTATATTATGTTATGCATAGCATGTAGAAATTTTATAAAAAAATTTAATGTACTTTTAATCAAACAAAAATTAGTTACTCTTTATATGAAATCTCAAATGATTTTTTTCTATTTAAAAATTGAATAATGATCACCGAAATACTAAAGGACATGGTTATATTGTAATAAAATAAATGACATTTTACATGTTATAAGATACAATAAATTACTATGAACTGAAGAGTTAAGGTCGATAAAAATATTTCCAGACACTATAAAGACTAAATTATGGCAAATATTAGGTTAGGTACACGTTGAAACTTACTATGTACGTCTATTTGTGTTTAATATTGAGAAATTAAAAATGTGCGATGAAATATTTAAAAAAAAACATAATATATATCTAAGAATAAAAATCGCTTAAAATATTACCTAGACGTAGTGTTTTATCTTAGCTATGAACAGAAAAACCCACATATATAAACTGTTATAAAAATGGCCATGTAATCACTGACTGACTGACAGCATAGCTTAGAAACAAATGGACCTTCATTTTGAAATAAAGAGGCACACTAGGATAGGATCAGGCGAAATTTTATTTATCTTACGCCCCCCAATATTTGACTTTGTCCAATCCACCAGTTCAAAGTCACATGTACTGTTGATATTAGACAAACGCGTCGTCTCAAAAACTATACCTAATAATAATATACCTAAAATATATAAGCCAAAAAGTTTGCATTGATATTAAAATAACTATACAAGTGTTGAAACATAATAATTCTTGTGTCCTATCTTAAAACTATCGACTTTACGAGTCCCGGTTACGACCCTATCCCTGTAACTTGCTCCAAGTTTTATATTAGGGTAGAATGCTCTTTGTCAATAATTCGAATAGGGTTTAAAGGTAAAAGTTTGTTTGTTCTGAAATATATTATACATATTTTTACAAAACAAACACTGAATACCCTTATAAAACTAGTTAAAACTTTATGCAAGTCTGCAATAATAAATTGACTTATAATTATGGATGAGTGTACGCCACATAATAAAAAAAACAATTCAATTAATTTTATTAAACAAGTTTTCAAATGAACTCTCATAAAAAAAATTATGGTTAGTGGGGGTAGGCCAGAGAGTAAAGGTCAAGTAGACTCCTCTAGAAATATTTGAAATTGAATCCAATAACAAAAATGTACCGTTTGCTATTCGAGCTTTAACCGAAAACAGTCCGCTCCCAAAGGGGTCTTTGAGAGTGATTTAAGGAGTATGTTTTCACAGGAACATCCAATTTGGTTTTCTACAATATCACATATTTCTTATAATAATTCTTCTTATTTTAGAGTAATATATATGAATAATAAAATTATCATAGAAACTTACGAGAAGGACAAAAAACTGAAAAAATGATAGAACCACGTAGCAAATAGCACGGAATTTTGCATTAATTATACTTGACATTTGACTAAAACATTGGCCATTGTAAGGAACATTTTATTGTCCTTCGTTTAAATACCAGCATTAAAAGCTCATGCAAACTTTAAAATGTATCTTGGAAATAATTTGTCTGTTCTCGTAACAATTTTTAATTTAGTATAATTATTATCTTCTATTAGTTTACTGTTTAATTTATTGTTAATTAGCTAAGTGAGCTTGTTGGAACGTATTTGTATACAGACAGACATCGTTGAATGCCTGAAAATTTTCAATCACTCATAATTGTTTAAATCATTTTTAATAATCCTATGACCAAGTAGGCATCTGCATTAAAATTAGATATTTTATATTAGTTAATTGGGTCAAAACTTTATTTTTGAATAGTAAAATTCATAGTTTATGCCTTTTACTTGCCTTTGCAATACTTTTTCCATAAACTATTTTAAGATAACAAGAACTTATGGTCTTGTTATTCGAGATTATAATAGCAATTACGTAATACGAAGAGCAAGAAAATCTAAAAGTCGAATGTTCCAATGTCACCCTCCCAGAGGAAATTATCAAACCGGAATTTTTGGCGGCGCTATTGTCTTGTGTTATATAACGGATATATTTAAGCTGATCGAGATTAGTTAATCTTATTATGGACCACATATTGATTGTTAGTCAGTAAAAATACATATAAAATTAAAGTGTAAGGACTCCGATACCGATTTTTCATTAAAAACACTATACATTTACTAGTGGTAGTGCCATGCTGCATACCTTCAGGTTGTAGCCGAATGGGCCAGCACGCCCGGGGAAGTACCACTCTCTCACTTAAAATCGGCATAAAGGGGTAGTCATGCTACCGCGTTTCGTTCGGTATATGAGAGACCCGAACAAACAACCCCCCCCCCCCCAACAAAATGAGTGCGCAGAATGAAAAAAAAACTACTCCAGGATAAAGCGCTTCTCTCGAAGCTTCCTGCCGACGGGCTTTCCGAGAAATTATGCAAGTTGATCACCAGCTTTTTGGCAGATCAGAGCATCAAGGTCGATGTCGACGGTGCATGCTCTTACTTAAAATTCGTCAATTCTGGTGTTCCACAAGGCTGTGTTCTTTCACCTACTCTATTTCTTCTGCATATCAATGATATGTCACAAATCAGTAATATTCACTGCTATGCGGATGACAGCACTGTAGACATCATTTACACCGGCCGTGCTAATATTTCTCGGGAACACCTCGACGAGTGTCGGAATAAACTTGTGTCTGAAGTCGAGACCTTGTTAACTAAGGCCTCGGACTGGGGCCGACTAAAGTTAGTCCAATTCAACCCCAATAAGACTCAAGTTTGCGCGTTAACCGCTAAAAAGTCTCCTTTTATGATATACCCTCATTTTGAAAATACTCCCCTCCCTGCCACAGCCAGTATCGGGATACTTGGCGTCAAGATTATGAACGTTGTTCAGTTCCGCGGTCAATTGAAAGTTAAAGCCAAATTGGCTTCCAAAAAGCTTGGAGTGCTCAACAAGGCAGTACTTCACGTCGGCCCATCGCCTAAAACTTTACAAGGCGCAAATTAGGCCCCACATGGAGTACTGCTCTCACCTCTGAGCGGGGACTCCCCAGTATCAGTTCTTCCTTTTGACCGCATTCAACGTAGAGCAATTCGAATTGTCGACGATCAAGCTATTACGGACCGGCTTGATCCTTTGGATTTGCGTATAGATGTTGGGTCACTCTGCATCCTCTATCGCATATATCACGGGGAGTGTTCTGAGGAACTGTTCGGTTTAGTCCCGGCCGCTGAATTTCATCATTGGATATCGCGCCAGAACGTAAATTTCCATCCTCACCACCGCAATGTCTGGAAATCCACAACAGCGCGATTTTTAAGGCATTTCCTGCCTCGCACAACCACTCTGTGGAACCAGCTTTCGTCGACCTTTCCGAACCGATACGACATAAAAACCTTCAAGAAGAGAGCGTACTCTTTCCTCAAAGGCCGGCAACGCACCTGCAAGTCCTCGGATGTTGCAGATGTCTATGGGCGGTGGTAAACATTTTCCATATAAAAAAATCCAATAAAAAAAAATACATAAAGTGACATTGCACAAAAAATCGAAACTGAAATACCGTCAACGCGACCAAAGAAGTTCTACTTTAAAAGGAACAAATTCTCGAACATTCTAATTCACTACTCGTGGTGGATTAAACTCGGAATCCTTATAAGCTGCAATCACTCCAGGAGATATTTAAGCGTGCTTCTTCAGTTCAAACTACACGACTTATAGTAGGAGATGAAATTAGATTTATGATATTAAACGCACATAGCGTTCTGTAATACTCGTTTATATAATTTATTTTTCGAATCAGAATAAGATGCCTTTTCATAACTTTCAGAAAATTTCAGTATATTTTTTAGTAATTTATGACATTTTATACCAAATCATTACGAATTTTAAAACAAGATTTATCTGTTGATATTTTCGAAATAATACACGAATATTAAAGTACAATCAGTATCGCCTTATCGTGTCAAGTGATCTTGCCGCTCGCCTTAGTTTTGTCGTTGCGAATGATAACGGAAATTAGGTATTATTTATAGAACACAGAACTTGATATGCTATTAATTACTAGCTGCGCAGCGCGTAATCACCCGCGCGTAATTAATAAGAATTAAGAGCTCCCGTCCTGCCCGGTATGGGGGCAGGACGGGAGCTCTCAGGAGCCAATCGAAGCCAACGTTCCACAGAATTGGGCCAAGAACAGACCCCTGTGGAACGCCGCAGCCCACCCGATGTCGAACCAACTTCCCGTCGCCCCCCGCCCAGACAACCTCTTGGTCCTGGAGGTACGCCTCCAACAGTCTCCTAAGATAGGTCGGCACCCCATGATATCAGAGTGCCTCTCTGATCGTCTCGTATGGGAGACTGTTAAAGGCATTGCAAGAACCCGAACTGAGCCTCAGAGAGACCCGGACCGACCTCTTCGAGGTGCTGAACCCATCTCATTCATCAGCACTATTGGCCTGTATGCCGAGGAGGAGCCTGGTTACACCCAGACTCAGGACAAACAGACAAATTTAATGTTATATTATGTATTATTATAATCACAACCAAAACAATTAACACACAAATTATTTTGATCATTTTTGTAAATCACTAGGTAAAATATAACTCGGATAGAACATACAACAATTTTATATTTATTTATATATAGCTCTGAGGGTACTTTCCACTAGTCACAATAGCTAAATTATTGTTATGACGGCTAGAGGTGTTTACTGTCCCAGACAGTGTTAATGGATAAAAAATACAGCATTTTAGTTTACGCCTATTTACTAGCCCATTTACTAGATAGACTGACGATGAGATTTGAGATTTGATTGGGTAGTCAAAGTTTTGAAATGGCAAAGAGATAGATATGTTAAATCCATACATTTTTGTACCAGTCAATGTAAGAACATCATATAAATAATCATAAATATGTGAGTTATGTGAAATATTTATAAGGACTGTAACTACTGTCTTACTATTTCATAACGCATTGTTAAGCAGAGATACCTCGAACAAATGTATGATGGAATGAACACAGACAGTTCTTCATTTTATTTCGTAGTACATTTTTTTTAAAAACATTTTATTAACTCGTTGCAATGAATGCTGGTCTCGTGTTTATGGTAACATCGCTGAATTAATGCCATTGTTATGGGAACAAACGGAGATTTTTTTCGGCTGTAAGAGCCGAAAAAAATCATAACGCGCTGAAATCTTTTAACTTCATTCTATTATCAATAAGTGAATTAAATACGGTTGCTTAAATGTTTTCAAGAGAATTTTATATTAATTTTATTGTATTTAATTTTTGGACAGTAAAATTGGCACTTGCCAATGCGATGATTGTACTATTGTTTAATGGTGTTATAATGAGTTTTAATATTACACAGTTGCATTATCTATTTCCTCGTTCTAATAGATCATTGTAATGACAATCCGACACAGAGGATAGATGCAGGCCCTCTTTTGCATGCCATCCGTGCTAATTAACAGTAAAATCCGTTTACTTGTATATTGGTACAATCGATAATCGACCTGGGATTTTGGCATCAGAAGTGTTAATACAGACTAACACAAAATATAACTACATGTATTCACGATATGGTATGGTATGTAATATTTTCTTAAAAGCTTATATAGTAATATATCCTCCAGACCGATTTCGTCCACGACGGCCAATCTCAGGAGAGGTTAGCCAACTGCGCAGGAGATATTATAGTGCACAAGTGTGTGCGCAAATACAGGTCCCTCTCTATTCCCTAGCTCTCATAATCCGATGGGATGGTCATCTGACACGATTGGAAAAAGTTCAGGCGCAGGACCAACAAAGTGCTTTCCGTGGCACGGGAGTGTACCACACTTCCAAACTTTCAGTCTCCGGGCTGCTACTGAGAATTTTCTGACAGAAAAACCCAATAACTTTTTACTGGCCCGACCTGGGAATGCAACCCAGGACCTCCGGGTCTAAGGCCTAGTTACATCTAGCCACTAGACCAAAGAGACAATCAAAGCATCATCATCAATCATAACATAAGTAAAGATTTAAATACATAAAATCTTTACTCAATTCGATTTAAATTCGATCTAAAAATTATTCCTCATTGCTAATAAACATTACCTAATTGAATTTTGGTATTAGGAAAATCGATCGATAATTATTGTCAAGTAAGTGTCTTGCACTGATACTTCAAGTCTAAGGTGTTTCTTACCAAGTAACCCTTCTATATTTAATTAAGGTTTGTGTCAGCTTTTAATATAAAATTGAATTTAAAACTTGCGTTTTTTTTTTTTGTCAATTTATCGGTTGAAGTAGCCTACTCAAGTTCCTAATCAAGTTTCACTGTAGCATGCGCAAGCGATCCCGTGGCGCTCCTCGTTTAGACGAAAAGGGTACTGCTGGTTTATTAGTGGGTATTCCGATGTTCGGTGCCTAAAACACAGCATATCCCACCCCCCCCCATTTCTTCCACTGAACGAAACGCGTTGTGTTTTTCCAGTGTTAAAAAAGCCAACCTACTCAAGCATTCAATTTAAAAAAAAAACTACATAAATATTTTTTTAAATTTAATGTTTTTTTAAATGTATAACGCTCACACTAAACAAACAATTCATACTGTACAAAAATAACCGTTTACATTTTGCATGCAAATGGTAAAATGTATTATCAAAAGGCGTTGATGTTTTGTTTTCATTTTGTAAATAAACTCATTTTATATGCCAAACAGAAATCTTCCGTAATTGATAACGCTATTAGTATTTATTATCTGAAACCGATATTTTGCGGTATAACTTAATGAGTATACTCTGCTTAGTAGATTAAACGTGTAAATATAACAATGATGATCTCTTTTAAATAAATGGTTGAATATACATTTTTATAAATAATTCTATAATATTATTAATTCTATGACTAGTATAGCTTCGTCGGCGTGGAATTAAGTCATACGAAAATCCTTCATATACATATGCCATTTTAACGTATTTAAATAATGTATATTTGAATTATTCACGGTACAAAATAATAATATTAAATTTTAAACCGATATGTTATGACCAAATAATACCCTTCCTTATGAACATTACATATTTTCAAACGCCTTTGTGTCGTCTCGACGTCTCCACCATCATAGATCTTGATACCGGATAGTATCAACATTCAAAAGCCTTGGAGTGTAACATTATGTTAATTTAAAAAAAAATTAACAATAAAAATGGAAACTCTCTACTCTACCTTTCTTTTCCTATCCAAAAATATTTTAATTTAATTATTTATTTTATGAAACTCAATAGATAAGATTATACTCCATAGATTCTTCTATACAATATAAACATCTTTTTTTTCTAATAATGCTGAAGGAGCTTTTGATGTACTATAGTTGCTTGCACTGTTTAAATTATCAAAGATTCATTAAATTAAATTTTATACCGTAGTATAAAAGTCTGTAACAGTATATTTACAGTATTTTACAGTAAAATAAAAAAAGGGCAAACAATTCTAAATAACTGATACTTACATTTAAAATTTAGGATATGTAAGACCAATAAGACTTGCAAAGAAACGCATATAAAATACTTGTACCTAATGAAAGTGTATTATAGTGTGATATTTATTCGTATTTGAAGTGCCTTTTTACAAATAATTTTAAATTGAATTTATATTAATCAAATATTTAATATCGCTCAATTTAATAATATATAGCTTTTGATCAAATGTTATGGGATTATAATAAATGCATTAAATTTGATTCAAAATCAAAATCCTCCAGCCCTCACAAAGCCAGTGTAATGTCAATATCATGTCTATTCTCTTCCGCTCTCTTTCACATATTTACATTTTAATATTACAGCGAGCATTTGTCAAAAAAATAGTTCGTTTCTTACACATAAAAATAGAAAAGCTGAGTCGTTTTAGTACGTCACTATATCTAGTGAAGTAACAAAATATACATATCATAAAACGAAACTATGTTAACAATATTTACATTTTATTTCATAATATGTACGATAAAAGATAACATTATATTTCCAGTGAATACTTGGAACTGAGTCTTATTTCTTTTTGCAATGTAGAAGTAAGCTTTTACTATTTATAAAACATTGAAATCTAAAATTTAAAATTACGTAACCGTTGACGTTATAAAACAATTCGCTTATGTTACTCTACATTTTAGCCGAGATGGCCAAGGCGCTAGACCACGTAAATATTGATCAAAGCCCGCGGGTTCACACTTGCACAAACACCACTGAACTATCCTTAATTAATTTTGCTTATCACGTACATGACTGTGACAAAAAACATTTTCAGAAAACCAGTTTATGTCGGATGAAATTCTGACACATTGAAGCAGCATTTTTGAGCAACCTAACTTTATAATTTATTTAAATATGACGTGTATGTCAAATTGAAATAAAATATTTTTACATTACGGTTTACGTGTAAAATTATTTATAAATGATTTTTTTAGATATCCTATATTTTCAATTGTAAAATAATATAACATGCTTAGTACCCGCAATACTATATCATCTGTTATTAACGCAGCATACTACGTGTTCACTGAGCCACATTACGCGGCCGCGGTGTTGTATATTAATCAAACAGGTAAATACAATAACAATAATATAATTAGTACTAACAACAACAATTATCATTTAACGATGGGAAGTGGTGGCCTTGGATGACTGGATGGTTATCACTAAAGTATTACTTTGTAATTCTTTGTTTGAGTTTTAATGTTGATTGAGCGAAGCTAATCTTAAATTTTGTAAGAAAAAATATATTTGGTAATTTAATTTTTAAAGCTGGCTTGTTATACTTCTAATGTGTATATCTAATGAAACCCTTTCAAATACTGTTAACTTTATTGTATTGTGTTATATTGTAATCTGTTATAAAAAAAATAATGTTTTGATATGGCTTTTATTAAAAGTATCCGGACAAACTACACACACTTATAACTTAGCTTTCATCTATCTTAAGAACGTCAATCATCACGTTGTGATAGTGCCGTATGAATCGAATAAAAATATTTTATATAAATCCTGTAATAAAAAAACGAAGCTTTACGCATTCTCTTCACTCACTCGCACAATGAACTTACAATGTATTATTTACTTTTTTGTATATGTATGTAGGTAAAATCTTGCTACTAAATATGAAACCATTTCCACTTAATTCCTCTTGAGCCGAAAAAACTTCAGTATATGCTAACAAACTAAAGATAATATAATATAATAAATAAGATAATTTGTTATTTAACGCCAAATAAAGACGAATATTTCAAAAAATTGTTTTATAGTATCTATATGTATATATATATATACTATAAAACTATTTTTTATATATATATAATAAAAAAGTAACTGGTCTTTATCTGTATATGATGAAGATATTTGAGTAAAACTATTATCGGGGGTCTTTATAAACGCAATAGAACCCAAAACAATGATTGTTAGAATTTTTAGAAAAAATGCTATAAAATAATGTTCAGTTGAATTGGCTGAAACTTTAGCTACCTTTATATGATATTCTGTAAAATGATGACGATTGAAAGATTATACGAACAACACAAGTTAAAAAATGAACAGTTTAAGAGATAAATGTAAGTTGAGCTTAGATTTATATGATTAATCATATTAAATAGGGTTCAGGTTAAACTGGTAACTTCTACAAACCAGCGGTATCCTCTCCGTCTGGTGACGCATGCTACCGTGAGCCCTTGATCTGACCTGATCTGATAAAAGGAAATCTCTCTTAAATTAATAAAATATATTTTATTACTCATAACTTGCCCCTGCGGGGCCCCCTTTTGCGCGAGGCCCGTAGCAATTGCTACTCTTACTATGTGGTTAATCCGGCCCTGGTTATATCTCTATCTTTTAGTAGTATATTAGCAGTAGTAGATATAATATGTCCATCTTTTAAGGTTGACTCTAACCTTTTGTATGGTAATAAAATTTGTTCTAAGTAATGCATTACTTGCAGTCGTTTTTTATAAACATATCAATAATACTTATGAAAGATCGACCATAGACAGTTTTTAGAACTTTTATAATTTTGACATATTTCAACGGGTAGTTGAGTAGGTTGTTTGAAAATACACAAATTGTAACATTAACAGGTTTGTAAATAACTTTACAAGTTAATGTTTATAGGTTAGGTTAGGTTAGGTAGGTATTTTGTTGTGATGTCGCAGAAGGAGGCCGCGGAGCGAGAGCGGGAGGAAGATGCCGCTGCGGACCCGCTCCGCCGCAGAAGACTGGGGAGAAGAAAGCGGCGCTTTGCGCACCTTCTCCCCCCGCCACAATAGGCGCCGCCGGGACTAGGGGGGTTCCCAGTACCCTGGGATTCCCCCCTAGTGAATGGAGGCCCGCATAGGCGGGCCGGCCGTCGGAGCGTCACGGTAGCATGCGCAAGCGATCCCGTAGCGCTCCCGTTAAGACGGGAAGGGTACCGCTGAGTTTTTAGTGGGTATTCCGATGACCGGGGCACACTCGGTGCCTTGGACATACGGCGAGTCCCACATACCCCCCCCACTGTTCCCGTGGGGGGAAACGCGTCATGCGTTTTCCCAGCGTCAAAAAAAAAAAGGTAGGTATTTCGTGACTAGGGGGGTTCCCAGTACCCTGGGATTCCTCCCTAGTGAATGGAGGCCCGCATAGGCGGGCCGGCCGTCAGAGCGTCACGGTAGCATGCGCAAGCGATCCCGTGGCGCTCCCGTTAAGACGGGAAGGGTACCGCTGGGTTTTTAGTGGGTATTCCGATGACCGGGGCACACTCGGTGCTTTGGACATATGGCGAGCCCCACATACCCCCCCCCAATGTTCCCGTGGGAGGAAACGCGTCATGCGTTCTCCCAGCGACAAAAAAAAAAAAAAAAAGGTAGGTATTTCGTTCCATTGCCGCATATATATTTTTTTCATGGTTTTGTTAAATTTATACTTGGTCGGTTAGTTTGAAAAGTAAAGTTTAAAACTCAAATAAATACAAATAAAAATTAAAAATAGTATGTACAAATCGTGACCGCATGGAATGGTGGCATAAATATAGTGGCTAGCAGCATTTCCCCTTTGAATCGCAATTCCGATTCTCTGCGCGAAAAATGAACCAGTTAGTCGGATAGTTGATAATAAGTACTGATAATAAAAACTGATTTACGTTGTGTTTTAAAATAACACAATTTCCTGTGAAGGTATTGTTTGCAGTCACAATAAATAAAGCATAGGGAAAGACATTCAAGTATGTCGGAATAGATTTAAGGGAATGATGTTTTTCTCATGGCCAATTGTATGTTGCCCTATCTAGCGGCTAAAACCAATAAATACTAATATCCCACGAAAATAAAACTAGAAATGTTGTATGTACTAAAATTTTATAAGTCTGCTCTTAGTAATTTATTTAAGCTACACGCGGATTAAGCCGCTAGTTTCTTATAAACGACGAGATTGTTCTTAGATAACCATTGATATCAATACATTATTAAACTGTGTTTTTCTTAGAAGAATTTTAAACTCATTTATATATTTGTATGCCACTTAAATGTATATAGAACGATACCTTTTCCCAACACTGCGTGTCTTTTTATAGTGTTTTCACTTTCCGCAGACAATGAGATGAATTATTAACCAGAAATGGACAACTCAATGGTTTTTCTTAGGGTTCTATAAATACACTGCTTTTAATCCGTATTCAAAAGTACATTACTGTTATTTAAAAAAATCTTTATTTCGTACCCGGACACGGAAACTTCATCGTAGCTGTGTCCTATCGTCTGTAATACAAGGTACTTTTTTTATTGTATTGGAAGGTGGACGAGCATATGGGTGACATGATGGTAAGTGGTCACCAACGCCCATAGGCATTGTAAGAAATTTTAACCATCGCTTACATCGCCAATGCGCCACCAACCTTGGGAAATAAGATGTTATGTCCCTTGTGCCTGTAATTACACTGGCTCACTCACCCTTCAAACCGGAACACAACAGTACAAAGTACTGCTGTTTTGTTTCACTTACATATACTTTGAAGTATATCTAAGTGAAACAGGAAGTCAAACAGACATATAGGGAACCTCTTGGCGATTAACATGTGGCTGCGTTCGTAACTGCCCTTATTTGATATCAAAGTGACATGCTACGCCTAGCACTTACCTTAATGGTAGGATCATATATCAAAGGGATTTAAATCGTCTTGTAAGTCAAAATAATATTCACCTATGCTAGAGCTTTGTGTCTACATGGGTGTCTGCCCTGGGTACTGCCCACCAATCATAAGCGAATCTGTAATTTATAATGAAATCATTATCTTTTATCAATCATAATTATTAACAATAACTTAAGCAAAATTGTATTTATATATAATAGATATTTACGTTATTATAAATAATTTCGTAAAAAAATATGATTACAATTCTAAATATTTTATGGAACCTGCCTATTGTCTGTCCTTAATGATACTGAGTTCAAGTTGTCTCGAAAACCCCCGAGTTATATAAGTATTATCAATTAATCAGCTCGCACTCGTCTGTAAAATAAAAAATAAAAAGGAACTTCATATTATAGTTGTATATGAAGGGATTCGAAGGCTTATAATATAATGAACCTATATGCAATCCAATGGTAAGCTATATTTAAGTGTCCCTATAAAAGAAAAACTGACCTGAACTGAGCTGACCAAATTTTAATGTTATTAAAAAATTTTAAAGAATGATTTGTATCAACTTGTAACAATAATTAAGAGATGGTTAACTACTGATTCGAATTTATAGACGGATCAACCAATATCGACTAGTGTGAGTCGTCAGTATTTTAAGAGAAACAACGGTAAAACAGAATTTCGATATCAAACATTAATTGATAACATTCTAAGGTTATTTCGATAACTATTCATGAACAATTTACGATCGTTATTTCATCGGTATTTGTACAGAAGATAATATAATATGGTATGGTTATACGAAGGCATTCGAAGATATGTATTATAGTGTGCCAGCATATAATTTACAGTACCGTTAAACACTTACGGCCTTCTCATACAAGTTGCTTAATGGTTGTTTAATTAAACCGTTTCTTCTTCTTTCGAATTTCAAATCAATAATGATAGAAAAAAGGTAATTAGTTTCTAACAAAGCATCCGCTAAGCAAAGTTCATAAACACGGCCAGTAGTTAATATGTAGGTATAATTATAATCTTTTGAACACAATCGTAAATCTAACAATTTGACATTTATTATTGTGACAATTGAAATTGTTTGTCTAAAAATGTAACCTATAGTTTTCAATTTTAAATATCTACATTCTGCTTTCAATTTAAAAACACTACGTAACTTGAAAAGTTGTAGTTGAAATTATTTGATAAAGAAACATTAAAGCAGTAAATAATACTAACAAACTTTTATTTAAGATAACTGTATTAGGGTCAACGTAAACGTAACCGTTCCCAGGGGATATAAAAACATATTTTAGGCCCAAACAAAATGAAGAACAAAGTTAATAAATAGCAAAAATATATTTAAACCTAAAATTACGTTACATATTTGATATCAATATCTTGAAATTGAAAAAACAACGTATACCTAACAAAGTTATGTTTTCGTATAATGAAAGGCCCTGGCACCACTTTACCTAAATACAAAAAATCCGTCGAAGCACGCTCATAGGGAGCGTGTACAATAGGGCGAGATTAAATTTTAAGCATTTATCATCACTTGACATTGTTTATGCTACAATTCGTGTAGACAAACTAATTTTTACAAACATGATATGGCTTTCAAACATGATATGGCTTTCAAACATGATATGGCTTTCTCGTATTTCTATTTGTATTATATTAATTTGTATTAGTACGTATTTATGTACTTCCACTATTAAAAGGTCCTTGAGATAGTTTAAAAAATATATGATTTGTAAGGAATATAAAATAGTGTATTTCTATTTAAAAAAAACACTGAAATGTTACGCGACCTCGTACACACAGACTTTCATTTTTTTGTGGGATAAAAGTATCAGCTACCACGCGAAGCTTATTAAAGTCCGCTCGGCATTTTTAATATGCTTCATGCACAGACAGATTGAATAATAGTGAATATTTTTCAAATAATTAAATTTAGTTTTTATCATACGAGAATTTCAGATAACCAAAGAATAATTCGTCGTATAAATGATGTTGAGATACCAAGGCCAGTGCAAATAACATATCCCTTTAAAAATATAAATGTATTTTTCTTCTTATATTTGCTAAGTGTTTCGCTAACACGATTCGGCTTAAAGTCGAACTTGTAATACTGGCCTAAGAGCCATTGAAATTCCTCGACCGGCAAACGGTACGGAAGTTTTATAAGAGACCAAGTGGTGTTTCACGCGACCGTAGATTGTAGAAGCGAAATGCACTCAACATTTGCGGCTAAAAAACTAACATAAATTATATCAGATTTTTCTTACATTCAATTAAGTGCTGTTCAATATTATTTAAAGTAACATAAATATTAAGAATAGAATAGAAGAGAAAACACGGTGCTAAGATCAAATAAACGCGTCGAGGAAAGCAAATGATGTATAATGGTTTTAAAGTTATTAATAATTATTCGAATTAAAGTATAAATGCGTCAGGTAGATGATATAAAAGTGTGGAGTTAGTATTTCTTGATTTTCGAACAGGATATATATTACGTGAAGTGTATTCAATAAACATACCTATCTAATTTAATCCGTGGAAAGGAGTAACTGAGTTTTTTGCCGCTTCTTTTCGATAGAATTTACGTCCCGAAGCGGTGGCCGAAATCGGTCAGGAGGACACACAATCTTACAAAATGAAATAACAAAAGTGCTGGTAAAAACCTTTATAAATAATATGGGTGTATTATGATTTTTATATGTTACGTAAGAAAAATTCTACTGTTTATTTAATCTCATCGACGAAAATTGAAACTGCGAAATTTACATCTGACCATGTGTAAATGTATTCAGTCAGCGCAGACACCTAAATACTAGAATTAGTATGGTAATTCGAACGTACCATTAGCGCTATTCTTTCTCTAACAATAGCATCATAAATTCTGGCGTCGATTATCCTGTGACCTGTATTGTGGTTAATAGAAAACTCTTAATCCTTCCCCTAGATGTAGTTCGCTAGTTTCTACTTTTATTTTTCATTTGTTTGTCTTGTACAAATAATAATTTAGCTTAAAGAAAAGAATTTACACATTTTTTGTAAAACTAATTTTGTGAAGACAAGCGAGCAAATTTGGCACCAGTACCACGAGAAATATATTATGTCGCTCTGACTGTCAATGCATGTCATGTCTGCAGATTATGAAATTGAAGATTTTGTTTCCCATGTGCCTTTAATTACAAAGGTCCTTTAAACTGGATTACATCATATTTCATGGTGTTCCGAATATATATTAAAGTTAATAGAACAATGAAGGAACATTGTGGTATCCACTCAGAAACAAATTTAAAAAACATAAAAAATCTTTAATTTAGTATTCACTTAATAGAAATGGCAAAGGAAAGAATCTAAGAAACTCAATTCGGGCGAAGAATGCAAAGAATTTATGTTTTTATTACCTGGACGTTAGACTTTACAAAAGAATGAAAGATAAAGTCACTTAAATATTAAAGTAACAGAAATCATTATCTTTTCTTAATTTAGATTCGCCTTTTTAGTCAGGAAAGCATTTACTTCGGAATTATGTTATATAAAGCTGACATTAATGAAATCTAAACGTAAGCTACGTTGAGATTCTCTCTTCACTCTTAAAATATTTACTTAAATGCAGTAGCCTTCAAGAGAAACTAGATTCTGTGACCTTTATGACACTAGACTTTGTTTATTATTTTATGCATAAAAAGAATAATTAGTCATTCAAATTGACTGCAACGTCAAAAGGCTTTAATTTGTAACGGTACTTAACATATTTTTTTCTTCACTTTGGCGCGACCTCGATCTCTCCCTCAGAAATATTAAAGCTGCTGCTTTTCATTCAAACTTTTATTCCTTTAAGTCTAAATTACACCAGTTATGTTCGAAGTGAAATTTACAGGTTCTATTGTGAGAGTTAAACCCTGGGTGAGTTGTGATTATTGTTTTATTGTGTTGCGAATATTGTTTATTTTAATAAAAGTAAAAGAACATACACAGTTTATTAAGTTAAATAATGAAAAATATCTTACTATGCTTTATTATATATCTTACTATATATTATTATATTATGAATAAATTAATAATACTCTTAAGAAAACTTCTTTTTCCATTAATATAATTAAATAGTGATAATAACTAACTATGAAGATATAACCGCTGAGATAGTCCAAGGGCCCATTGAGTAAATTTTAACCTATGATGTGGTTTCAAACCTCTTCCAGGCAACCAACGGTGTAAGGATTAACCCATAGGATATGGGGTAGGTGGTGCAGTAATAACAAAATAAAATAACATTAATAATAATCTATACCAAAAACAAACTAATAAATACATGTCAATATAAATAAAAATACACATTTAATATATCTATATATAAATTATATTATCAATACATACTAAAATTACAAGTATATAATATAAATATATACAATAAATACGATACTAAAAACGATAAGTACTCAAACAACACGAGACAAGAAAGAAAAATAATCCAAAAAAAGAATAAAAATAAAAGAAGATTATTGGTGATAAGGTACTTGAGACAAAAAGTGATCTTTTACAAGTTTTTTAAAAATATTTATGGATTTGGCCTCCCGAATATTTAAAGGGAGGTCGTTCCAGAGTTTAATAGCCTGTACTGTAAAAGAATTATTATAAAAGGATGACTTGTGATCGGGCACCCTTAAAGTCAATTTCTTTGAAGAAAGGAGAACATCTCCAGGTTTCCCTAAAAATAAAAATTTCTCCTTCAAGTAAGGGGGGGTAACAGGGTGAAATAAACAATACACAGTATAGAATAGAAAGGATGTGCATATTCCGACGAAGTCGGATGGGTAACCAATTAAGACGAGAACGAAATTGTGAAACGTGGTCATATTTGCGTAATCCATATATAAACCGAATAGAAGTATTTTGAAGTCGCTCAAGCTTATTTAATTGGTTTTCGGTTAAGTCGACAAAGCTTGCGTCAGCGTAATCAAGAATAGGAAGGAATAGAGTCTGTGCGAGCATAATTTTGGTAGGAATTGGAAGAAAATGTCGAAGACGAAGCAGAGACCTCAGAGCTGCAAACACTTTCCTGCTGATTTCGTTCACATGGCGAGTCCAGCTAAGAGTATTATCAAGGAACACTCCCAGATTTTTAACATAATCGCAAGACGGGATGACAATATTGACAAACATTATTGATGGCAAGGAAGACCAATTGACTTTTGATAATTGTTTACGGCTGCCAATTAATATGGCTTGAGACTTGCTAGGGTTAACATTAAGGCTGCTAGGGTTAACATTAAGGCTGCTAGGGTTAACATTAAGGTAATTAACGTATTTACTTTCCTATCAAAAAGTAACTTTGTTTTCGTGTAATGAAAAGTTATACTATATGTGTTATAATATATATCTCAGAAGAATTTCAAAAGCCTGTTGGAATTAGCCCCAAAGTATTTAAACATAACAAAAGAGTAGGCTGGTATACATTTTCACTTGAAATTTATTTGTATATTTATATTTGTAACAGAATTTTAAAGTTCAAGTTAGTTTTTTTTTCTTTTAAGTTCATTCAACTCTCACATTAAGCGAGCGTTCCCATATTTCAATAGAATTTTGCAAGTAGTGAAACCATTCTAAAACTTTAACCGCAACAACATTAAGCCTGCAATCAGACTCAAACTTAATCCCCATATCAATTTAAAATACTAATGGTGTTTTAAATTGACTTCGCATCATAAAGTAACTACGTGATTTACTTAGAATGAATATATTAACATCAAACTAAAGGATGAAAAAAGGGATTTTTTTTATAGCATATGTGGGCAGACGAGCCTATGGAACACCTGATTGTAAATGGTCATCAACGCCCATAGACATTGGCATTGTAAGAGACCTTAGCCATCGCTTACATCGCCAATGCGCCACCAACCTTAGTAACTGAGATTGTGCCTGTAGTTACACTGGCTCACTCACCCTTCAAACCGGAATACAACAATACCAAGAACTGCTGTTTTGCTGTAGAATATCTGATGAGTGAGTGGTACCTACCCAGACGAGCTTACACAAAGCACTACCATTAAGTAAATATCAAATTTTTAACAGCGCTCTTTAATATGCATTAGTATTGACTAGTGAATAAAAAGTTCATCAGGGCTTTCCAGCCATCACGAGTAATGCTGAAGTGATGATAAAATTTAAACAGTCTCATCTATTTAATCAATACATTGAAAGAGCTGTCCACTATAATATTATATGTACGTCGAAAATAACCACTTTCCGTAAGTGGTTACTTATAATTTGGCAGCTGTATGGGCTTCGTCCTAGCAATTGCTTTACAGGCTTTGCTCAGAGAAATATTGACAATCCAAAAATGTGTAATTCTGTGAATAAACAGCACCAGGACGGAGTAGGATTATATATAATAAGTATTTATTTACTTCAATTTGGGTTAAGCAGCCCAGTGAAAGAAAGCGTGTATTTTAAGAGATGATAGCGGAATCAAATCTGGACAAGCACAATTGAATTATCCAGAGATTAACTATTTTTTTAATTCATCTCGAACTCAGCGGTGACGAAAAATATATTGAGGAAACCGACATGTTTGTCATGGAAACACGTCTATCAGCCAATTCTAAGTCATTTCATTAGCTTTTGTCAAACCTTTGATGAGGCTTTTGCCCAATAGTGGAAGCCTTACGGGCTATTTATGTTTACAAGCATAATTAAATAAGTTATTTACTTATACATAATTAAACTTCTCTTTAGTTTTCTTCAGCTTTAGTTTTGTCTGGAAAGTATGTCTGTAGTCAGCTTAATAGAATAAAATTAAGTACAAAAGTTTCTAGTTACATTATATAGCTATAGTAATGCAATTAAAACTTATTCCTATTTTTGGCACCGAATTAGAGCTGAACACAAATCCTCTACTTATTCCGAAGCCCGTACTAATGAAATCTTTATATAAAGACAGCCTGGCGTCCATCAATAAACGATCACCTTAATTAATGAATAATCGACGGTATCGAAAATAAAAACCGTTACCTAAATGTTAAAAGCATTTTTGTGTTAGACAAGACGTGACGTTGCACTTCAAAAGAATGAATATTGTTCATTATTCACTTAGTTATAATGTAAGTAATATAAAAAATAGGAGTTCCTAAAATCTCTTTGCAAAATAAAAATCTTTCACCGTAGAAGAACTGTAGCCCTACGGCACTTAGGAAATAGCATTTGAAAGTAGGTTTGCTTTAGTAGCTTCGAGAAGATATCGAATATGTAGAAGTGTCGGCGAAAATACGTCACGAATTTTATTTAATCTTTATCCAGTAACAGCCTGTGAATGTCCCACTGCTGAGCTAAAGCCTCTTATCCTCTTTTTTGAGGAGAACTTTTTGGAGCTTATTCCACCACGCTGCTCCAATGCGGGTTGGTGGTCTTTATCCATATTACCTTAAATATTATTTACTCTTCTTGTAAAAATATATTATAAACACAATATTATATGTATAATTAATATTTATTGTCTTTATTTGGTGGGCGTCCACATATTATGTCCCAGTGGTAAGAACGCGTGAATCTTAACCGATGATCGTGGGTTCAAACCCGGGCAAGCGCCACTGAAACTCTGTGCTTAATTTATGATTATAACTCATCTCATGTTTGACGGTGAACGAAAACATCGTGAGGAAACCTGCATGTGTCAAATTTCAATGAAATTCTGTCACATGTGTATTCCACCAACCCACATTAGAGCAGCGTGGTAGAATAAGCTCCGAACCTTCTCCTTAAAGGAGGAGAAGAGGCCTTAGCCCAGCAGTGGGACACTTACAGGCTGTTACTGTAAGTAAACTAAAAGGACTATAAATAAACAATACTAAATCAAAACAAGTCGGTAAAAACTGAAGTATATTTAATTGAAATGTGTAAAAATATTTCCGTTCATATTACGGGTAGAATGTAACCGCAGAACATGATAAGGATGACGTTAATCAGAGTCAACTTTCTGACGTAAAATATTGTCTCAAAGTGGAAAAACAAGTAAAAGTATTTTTTCTTTTCAGGTCAACCACCGAGGAGGATGATTAAGTTACCCAACTTTTTAGTTGGAGGTAAGTTGGAAATAATTTTTTTTTATATTTGCTATATTCAAATTATATTTACATTGTTAAAAATTTATTTTAATAAAGAATTTTTAGAGCAATTAAATCTTAACATAAAATATATTTACTATCCATTATTAATTAAAAACGGGAACTGAAACGCGTAACCAGCTTCGTGGCGACATTCAATCGCTGCAGTAACCACTTTCTCCACTGTTTGGAAAATGCAGCAGTGGTTTTTCTTACACAGAAATTGATGATCTGTCAAATGACCTTTGATTTCAGGAGGTCAATCATATTAGATACCTAGGTACAAGGCGAGCTTTTCATGATGCTGCCACTGATAAGGCCAATGATAAGGGCTTGTAACACTGCATTTTCGTATAGTCCTACCCCTCCCCTGTTTCGAGAAATAGTCGTGAGTCTTATCATACCAGAAGTCGTATTTTTTTATATTTTTTAATTTTATTTGTAATGATAATGAATAAACGCCAAACCTTCTCTTCAAAAGAGGAGAAGAGGCCTTAACCCAGCAGTGGGACATTCACAGGCTGTTACTGCTTCTCTTAAGAATAATTAAATAGGCTTAAAATTATCATCATCTGTAATTTGAAATAATTTTACTTAAATATTTGTATTTAAAATTCGCAAGTTAAATCATTTAATCTTTTCTAAACTTTAGCTTTAAAATAGTATTTTTGAGAGCGTAGAAAGGAGCGAAGGAAATATTTTTTTAGGACAAAACAAACTCTGATATAAGATTACGTTTACATTTCAATGTGTGTGTGTTTTATTGTGGAACTAAAACTTTCCTCAGATTACAGTATCGTCACACGATTGTGTTAGTAACGGCTTTTTTAGCGTTTTCTGAGTCTTTATTTTATCGTCTAGACTTGAGATGATGACGTAGTACAGTTCCCAGCATTTTTTCTTTTATGTTATCTTTGAAAGATTAGATCCCAATCTCTTTTCTTGCATTTATTGTGGCTATGGGATTGGTGTTTACATATTATTACAGATTGAAATATGAAGAGTTGGTGAAGCGATAGAATTAGGATTCTTTGTATAAATTCTATCGTGAGGAATTTGAATGTTCAGTTTGTTACTTTGAAAGTAGTTTTTTGTACTCTTTCTAGACGTAGCGTCGAAGTTTTTAATATTTCCTATCCAGACCGATATACAACAAAATAACGATCGAACTTTTGCAGCATGTACCATAAAGATCTAACAGATTACGGCCTATAAGTCGAATAGATATGCGTATATATTTCTTGATTTTAGATATTAAATGAAATACCCAAATTTCAATGGAAAGTTTTTTCAATAAGCCCAATACATTTTATATTATAAGCATATGATAGAGTTGGGCAAGATCTAATGAGGCCACATAAATAATTACAGATATCATTATAGTTTAAGTAGCCACGTTTTAGGCGACACTCACCGTTTTTAATTTATTCATTCATTTATGTCATTAATTAAAGTTTAACAATTATCATGAATAATATCCTGATAATAATAATATCCTGGGACATTATTCACACAAGGCCACCTGATTCCAAACTAAGCAGAGCTCGTACTATGCAAGCCAGAACACTGATGTACTACATATTATACTATTATCTTTTGTAAATACTTTCTTATATAAATAATTACACCTAGTCTCAGGATAAACAGACATGTTCATGCACACAAATGTCTGTCTTCCGGCTCGTCAAGAAAAACGACAAAGATTATCTATATATATATTAGGTCCTTACATATGAAATTGACGTTTTATGTCATTAATTAAAGTTTAACAATTATCATGAATAATATCCTGATAATAATAATATCCTGGGACATTATTCACACAAGGCCACCTGATTCCAAACTAAGCAGAGCTCGTACTATGCAAGCCAGAACACTGATGTACTACATATTATACTATTATCTTTTGTAAATACTTTCTTATATAGATAATTACACCTAGTCTCAGGATAAACAGACATGTTCATGCACACAAATGTCTGTCTTCCGGCTCGTCAAGAAAAACGACAAAGATTATCTATATATATATTAGGTCCTTACATATGAAATTGACGTTTTGTACGGGAGGAATATAAAGTCAATTTTTTTTTCGTAAAATGTATTTAATTAATCAAAGTATGCACCGTTGTTATCTATGCACTTTTGACATCTCATAGGTAGTTTATTGATCCCTTTACTAAAAAAACCATGAGGGCGAGAATCAATAAACTCTTTGAAGGCGGTTTGGACTGCCGCATTGGAGTTGAATTTTTTTTCTTGTAAGATATCTTGGACAACAAATTCCAAAAAAAATGGTAATCTATTGGAGCAAGGTCCGGGGAGTACGTTGGATGTCGCAGACATTCCAATTGTAGCTCGTCTAACTTAGTGGTTGTTTGTTGTGCAGTGTGTGTTCTTGCGTTGTCGTGAAGCAGCAGTGGTCTAGAGCGATTGACCAATCTCGGTTGTTTAGCAGCTAGTTATTCCTTCATGGTTTGCAGTTGCTGACAATAGATATCTGCCGTAATCGTTTGGACAGATTTTAGAAAGCTGTAGTGAACGACACCGGCGCTCGTATACCAAACACTCACAAGTAACTTTTTCTGAGTCAATTTTCGTTTAGGGCAGGATTTGGCTGGGTCTCCAGGGTTCAGCCATTGCGACGAGCGCTTCCGATTATCGTAGAGTATCCACTTTTCATCACAAGTAATGATTCGATTTAAAATCCCTTCATTATTGTGTCGGATGAGCAAAGTAAAACAGCAGTCGACGCGTGTTTGCAAGTTCGATTCACTCAATTCATGAGGTACCCATCGTACAAGATTTTTTACTTTCCCAATTTGCTTTAAATGGATTAATACAGTTTTATCACTATCTCTGAAGTGCTTTGTGATGGATCAGCTTCCACATTAGCCTTTAATTCTACATTTTCCATTTTGGTATCCGGCCGTCCACGTAGTTGTTTCTGAAAGTCAAAATTTCCAGAATGAAAACGTTGAAACCAAAAACGTACTGGTCTTTCTTTTGCGACACCAGCGCCGTACACATCATTAATCCTTCAAACTGTTTCTGCAGCACTGGTGCCACGGTAGAACTCGTACTCGTAAATATACCGATATTTCATGTTTTCCATTGTGAAGTAATAAGCGACGCCAAAGAAAAAAAATAATGAGGAAAAAACAAATGAATGACTGTTTTCAAAACTCAAATGTACCAGCTAAATGAATTTATAAATTTGAATTTGGAATTCTTAACCAAAAAGGAGATATTTCAGATCAAAGTGGTCAGTACGACAAAACGCTAATGTCATATGACCTAATATATATATAAAAATACTTGTCCTGACTGACTCATCAACGCAGAGCCTAAACCATTGGGGTCATAGACTTGAAATTTTGCCAGTTAATACATTTTATAATGAAAACGGACACTAAGAAAGGTACAATCCATACGACGGTTCATACAACAAAATACGAGTTGTATGGAAACCCATAATTTTCAATGTTAGATGCATGCTATTTCATAAACAAGCTTCTGGTTAGAAATAAATAAGTAAGCAAATCACTTGGTGGTAGAACTTTGTGCAAGCTCGTCTGGGTAGGTACCACTCACTCATCAGATATTCTACCTCAAAACAGCAGTACTTGGTATTGTTGTGTTCCGTTTTGAAGGGTGAGTGAGTCAGTGTAATTACAGGCACAAGGGACATAACATCTTAGTTCCCAAGGTTGGTGGCGCATTCGTGATGTAAGCGTTGGTTAACATCTCTTACAATGCCAATGTCTATGGGCGTTGGTGACCACTTACCATCAGGTGGCCCATATGCTCGTCGTGATGGTGAGAAAGGTCGTGTGAGTTTTGATTATATGTCTGTTACTTCTTCAAGGTTTATCTCAGCTAAAATATTAAATAATTGACATATTTTTGGCCTTTTTATTATTTTAGATTATGTCTCGGGCAAAGCCGTGGGTGAACCGCTAGTTAGTGTATATAAGGGATATCATGAGACGCAGAATGCTACCACGAGGTACACAATAGATATGTAAGGAGATGATGAAAACTCGTACAGTCGACTTGGGTGCGCTGATCTTCCCATTCGCTCATATCATGTCAAGGTAAACACTTTTTTTTATGGCATGGGTAGGCGGACGATCATATGGGCCACCTGATGGTAAGTGGTTACCAACGCCCATAGACATTGGTATTGTAAGAGATGTTAATCATCGCTTACATCGCCAATGCGCCACCAACCTGGGGAACTAAGTTATTATGTCCCTTGTGCCTGTACTTACACTGGCTCACTCACCCTTCAAACCGGAACACAACAGTACCAAGTACTGCTGTTTTGCGGTAGAATATCTGATGAGTGGGTGGTACCTACCCAGACGAGCTTGCACAAAGCTCTTCCATCAAGTAAACACTAAACACTAACACTGTCAAAAGTAAAGTAATAAAAAATATTATCGCGATAAAATGCAAATTTAATAAATAAAATAGACATAAATCGTGAAAGCTTAGGCACGTTTAAACGTGTACGAGGTTTAAAACATCCAGGATTTACTATGATAGACGTACGAGCATACAGTCAGAATGAGAATATTTTGAGAAATTGCATTGAAAATATTTGCAAAAATTGAAACACAGAACTATGATTCATTGTCAAAAGTCTAAATTATAGAAGAAATACGGACTTTTCTGAATAAGACACACTGCAATAGACGTTTTCATGTATTTTTTGGAGCATTACTGTATGACTTAATGGACTACAGATAAGTGGTCACAGTTCGCCTTTGCCAATACATTTTCAATGCATCACTAAAGCGGCGATCATTGGAGTTTATTGTATCTATCGTCGTCTAACTGTATGGCAATAGCGCGAACGATATTAAATTTATATTTCTCATATTAGTTTATAAGACATATTTTTTATTTGAATCAAATCATTTATTTTAATATGCGGTCAAAAATTCGTAAATTAAAATTAAATATTACTCATTTCTATTTTCAAAGTAACTAAAATTAATTCATTCATTATATTGTAAACATATACGCAGCAAGCGGTGGCAAATAGATGGCATAAAAGAGTGTCATATTGTTTGCCTTCACAGCTTAAAAGACAATCCTACTGCCAAGGCCTTGGGTGGTGTTTCACATAAAAATAATTAAAAATTCAAAACATTTACTAAAACAAACAATATTTAGTTGTAGAACCGGCTTGAGAACCGATTCGATTTCCACCTTTTAACCAACATACTGACATGTGAAGTTAAATAAAAGCTCGTTATAACGCAATTTACAGCCTTTAAATAAAACGACATACATGCGTTTTATGAAATGAGTATTGATGCAATTATAAAAGTAATTAAGCTTTTTGTCACATACCCTAATTGACATGTACATATCATCCCGGCACACCTATCGCCTCCATTTCACCTCCGCTTCGCGGCTAGTTATTTAGAATCGATAAATTTTTCCCTATATTGATGCTTGCATTCATCATCAATTTTATTATTGTTTTTATATGACTAGACTCTGGAGTTTTGAATTCCAGTTAACGGGGGTACGGTTCGTTGATTGTTATGCAACATTGATTTTAATTAAATTTTACCGATTTATTAATACCAGGACGGGATTAATAAAATACATTAAGCGTAGTGAAAGCCAGATGTAGTATTAACTGTAAATCCAAGACCACACCTGAGCTATCTACCAACTACGAAGTTTCTCTGCAAGTCCGCGCTAAGTAAAAACACTAATATATGACACATACCTATTGTTTTATTATTTTTAGTCGAAGGCCATTCACAAAATTTTCAGTATCAAGAAGAGTTATTTATAAAATATTTACAGAGAAAAAAATATGACTGTATAATAAAAGTATTCATAATCGCCAATAACTGTCATACAATCCAATGGAACTCTTTTATATGCAGATGTGGTTGTTGCTTTGCAAATTATTCCGCGGAAATGTAAAACGTGTGTAGGATCTCTAAAACAAATATTCACTGCATAAAAATAAATATAAATGTATTGCATAAAAGTGAATAAGTCTAATCATATTAAACCTAGTCTTTTTTACTAAAAATTTAAACTCAATAGAAGAAGTAAATTGTACTTCACTAACGAACACAAACTAATCACAAAACAAAAAATAAAATCGGAAATGCAAGGCGAAATATAGTAAAGAGTGAAAACTATATCATACTTTTCTATTTTAAATGCAATTAATACTCGTATTGTATTAATGATGAGGATGTAATTATTATGTCCACGCAAGCTAGTTTATAATATAAGTAGGATGGCGCAATATAGAATAAGTAGATAGCATAGTATAGCATTAATATAAATTGATAACATTCGATAAGCCATCACATTCAATCTGAAAAAAATCCTACGTTTTAAACTAAGTTATACAAGTGCGTAAAATTTCATCCATATCCTATCATCCGTTTTTGTTTTAAAAACATTTAAACATAAAACAAAACACATTTATAATATTATTGGGATGTCAGTATAATACTGAATTATTATATTTTGAAATTAATAATTTCATTTAAACTCAACATAAAAATTACGCACACTAATTGAATATTGTTTTTGTTATTTCGAGTGAAAACGCTATAATAATAGATAAACAATTTAAAAAATAAAAATAATAATTCTTAATTCCATAAAACAAATTCATTTACTCAGTTCGAGATTCAACCAAAACGCGGATAAAGTTAAAATACCGACAATTAAAAGGAACGTTAAACTTTATTCATTGCAGTTTAAGGTAAAGCATTTACAAAACATTTTCAGAACGAAACAAAGTATCGGCGATGTACTAACTTAATGTAACAACAAATCCGAGGTTACTTCTACAATAAAGATGTAAAGTTTCCAACTAAATTTTAAAGCCATAATCCTTGAAAATTAGCATTTATATGGCATAGACGCTGAAGCCTGAGTTTGGCTCGTACTACCTCGAGGGTGCCATAAAATAAAACGCTTAAGAAGCCGAACTTCCTAAAAGGGGTTCTTATTGACAATACTGCCAATTTCTCTATTTGTTTATGTAGACCATTGAGATTCTTAAAGCAATGTGCATAGCACTTTACCAGTCAATTTTTTGTCAGCAAATAATCGTTTGTTTATTATTTTGGTTTTTCTTATTTTGTAGCCTTCTACTCTTGAATATAACCATTGCAATTATTATTATAAAATATTAACTACTAAAAAGAAAAACTATATTCCAAAGAACATAACTAAAAACACTTTCGTTGTCATTACGTGAAATTAGGTCTTCGTTGCTATCGTAGATTAGATGTTTATTTATACTTTTTCTAATTAACTATTATATTAATATATTTATAATACTATTATATAAAATAATGAGTTGAGAATAATATAAGACATCATAATTTATAGTAAAAAGCTGAATTTAAATTTGATTACTTAGTGTTATATATAAATAATTAATATATTCATTGCTTATAATTCAATAAAATCATAATAAAGTAAGTTTATTTATTTAGTTTTACTGAATCGATACCAAATAAAAATATTTTACAAATTGCGTACATCAATCTAAAATATATAAGATACTAAAAAATTGTTATTTCAATGTGACCGGTGAGAAAAAATAGTAAAATGGTAACTTACATTATTATATAATTATATAAGATTTTTTATAAAACTGTTATAAAAAATCGGTATAAAAAATTATACATCAAACTTTGTTAAAAATCACTGACGCAGGCCCTCCAGTTAACCAAAGCGAGTTAGTAAAAACGTGCTAAAAGTTAAGTTTTATACTCACGCTTTTTCTAAATGGTATTAGGGCGTTAACATGACCATACAATATTACAACTAGTTTCTAAAACTCTCAAGTTTTATATATTAATTTGGCTTCAATCTCAATTATCATCAGTCGCCTATTATGTCACCACTTGCTATCACAAATGATCATTGAATTAAGTCACAAGATACGTACATTTATATACGTAGGTACCTTTAAATCATAGATCATAAAATAGCCTACGAGAAGTCCGCGGCAACATCTATCTTGAGGTCTCGCGACGGTACTCGTGCGAGGTGGACGTCTATTGTATTGAATGCATTCTTTCTTGTTTACAACTCATTAGTTAATTACAGTGAAACCGGTTTGGCGCGCGGGCCGACCGGTGCCGCTTATCTATCGGTCAATTTACTGTTGAACAATTATTGTGGTTGTATTAATATTATATATTTTTCTATTTATTATATATGGAGGATAATGATATTCCGATTGATGAGAACAGTGTGAATAATGAGTTGAGGATTCCAAGCCCGACTATCTATTTAAGCGAAATGGTACTGAAAAAAAGCAGCATTGTGAGAAAGAGACAGAATATACACCCATGGAAGATGATATAGAACAGTGGTCAGCGCGAGTTAATAAAAGAGAAAGAGATGATAAAGACGAAGGTTGGCAGACAGTTATGAAAGAAAAAAAAATTAAAACTCAAGACACAGACATGGAAATATATATTTCATGTAAAGAAAAGTTTCCCAAACAATTTGCCCTTGCAAAATTATTAAAGGAATTAAAAATAATTGATATAACTAAAATAAAATACTTAAGCCCCTACAAAATTAGAGTTGAATTTGATAATGTCAACTGCATGAATAGAATGATGACTTGCGAAGATTTGTTGAATAAAGGGTGGAAATTTCAAAAAGCATTTCAAGTCAACTTTACATATGGTACAATCAAGGATGTGGACCTCGATTTAACGGAAGAAGAAATTAAAATGCGAATTAAATGTGATAGTCGCGCGGAACTAAGTTCAGTGTATCGATTGAAACGACGTGATGTGGATGGAAATTGGATTGACTGTGAGAGGGTCCGTCTCTGTTTTAAAGGTTCATATTTACCTACTCACGTCTTCGTAGACAGTCTACGCATTAATGTTGACTCTTACACATTCCCGGTATCTCAGTGCTCCAAATGCTGGAAATTAGGGCATACACTATCTAGATGCCCGTCAGATAAGATTATTTGCCCTAAGTGTGGTGGTAATCATGTAAATTGCGAGACAAAGACGTTTGTTTGTGTTAACTGCCAAGGTCCACATATGGCACTCAATAAAGAATGTCCTGTTTTCTTGAATGAAAAAAAGATCCGCGAGATTATGTCTCAATATAATTGTACATACAGGAAAGCTCGTACAATGCTACCAGAGTCTCCGAACCATAAATACATAATCCCCACTGTGAATACTACCGTTGATCACACATGTATTCATCCAGACCGTACGTACGCAAATGTTGTATCACATGTGTTTCCTCCTACTCAAGTAGATTTAAGAGAGGAACAAAACGAAAAACAGATCTCTTCCACACGCGTTTCAAGTGAACAGGTTAACGTTCCAACAATCAATCGTAAATCTGAAAATGTACCTAGAAAACATAAAGCGACTAGAATCGAAACTACAAGCCCATCTTCAAACCACAACCTGCCTAATTCTAAAATGGAATCTGAAGAATTACACCATGCAAACCCCGAAAAGCCATTAGTTAGAGACATAAATTTTTCAGAACTATTATATAGATTAAAAGAAATTTTATTTCTCAAAAGCGGGTCGTTCCAACAGAAACTAAAGAATACAATTAAGTGTTGTGTTGAGTGGTTAATTTTAATTGTTGTTGAAAATATTTCTGATTGGCCTATACTAAAGTTAATTTTAGACTATTTAAACACATAAATTCACAAAGTTAAATGTAATTCAGTGGAACGCACAAAGCCTTAGACCTAAATTGACAAGTTTTGAGAATTTACTGTGGCAGGAGAAGATCCATATTGCTGCCATATGTGAGACTTGGTTAGAGCCAAATAGTTACTTAAATATTAAAAATTACAATATACACCGCTGTGATCGTGATGACTCGTATGGAGGAATAGCCATAATTGTACATAAATCCATAAATTCACAAGTATGCAAAGTGCGGCAAACTAATTCATCAATCCAGATCATCCACGTTAAACTTTTGAATTGTGGAGACTTTGATAATATAATTTCAGTTTATTGCCCATCTTCAGTCCGAACCAGCACTCATGATTGGGAGGCCATTTTCTCGATAGCTAACTCTAGGACTATTATAGTTGGAGACTTTAATGGGCATCACACTAATTGGTCACAAAAAATCGACCAAAGAGGCTTCCAAATATTCGATGCGCTTTCTGACAATCAGCTTGTGACCTTAAATGATCGCACACCCACTAGGGTAAAATTAGTTAACGGTGCTCTTCAAGAATACTCCCCAGATATTTCTTTGGTAACCTCTGACATCGCGCTAAAATTCACTTACTCTGTACTTAATGAAACATTGGGCAGTGATCACAGGGTTATTAAAATCTCAACCAATTTCAGTCATTCATATCCATCGATATATAAAAGAAATTTTAAATTGGCTGATTGGAGCTTATACACGGAGACACTTGAAAACTTGTTTAATCATTTTACTTGGCTTAATGACCCCCAAAAAGACTACGATTCCTTCGTAGATTATATAAATATGGCAGCAGAAATATCTATCCCTTTAATAAGAATTAATCAAAGCCCCACTTGTAACTTTTCCCCCAAGCCGTACTGGAACCAGCATTTATCTAGAGCAGTGGCTGAAAGACGTTTAGCTTTATCACAACTACGTCGTAATCCAATCCCACGTAATTTGGATATATTGAGGGAAAAAATTATCTCTGCACAAAATCTAATGCGTAATTCTCAAATTAATTGTTTTCAAAATTTTTGTTCGTCTGTAAATCAAAAAACTACATCGACAGAGTTATGGTTTAAAATGAAGTGGATAAAGGGCTATAAATCTCCTAAACAACAAATAAATGGAAATCTAACATACAAACTTTTGCGTAGCTTAACACCCGATTATGTTTCCCCTATGTGCCCTTCGTTTCATTCTCATAATAATAAAATAGGTACTGATATTTCAATGACTGAGTTAGAAAGCTGTATTCCATCTAAAAATACATCACCTGGTGATGATGGAATTACATATTTAATGATAAAACATCTCCCAACAAATAGTAAATATATACTGACAACCCTTTTTAATTTATTTTATGACAAAGGCTTTGTACCTAGCCAGTGGAAAAATATTACTGTCGTACCTATTTCGAAAGCAGGTAGAGATTCAGAATCTATTTCGTCTCTACGCCCAATTGCCTTAATGTCTTGCTTATGTAAAATTTTTCACAGTATTCTTTATAAGCGACTGGAATGGTTCTGCGAAAAGAATAGTTTATTTTCGAGAAATACTACAGGATTTAGAAAATCATATCAGTGTGCAGATAACCTATCTTACTTTATAACAAAAACTTTAATTGGGTTTTCTGAAAATAAGCCAACAATTGCGTGCTTTATTGACATCCATAATGCATACAACAATGTCAATATTACTTCTCTTATTTCGATTCTGGATAGTTTGGGGGTAGGGACACAATTATGCAGTTATCTGTGGAATTTTTTAAATCATAGAATTCTTAAAATTCAGTTTAATGGAAACGCAATGGTAAGAAGTACCAGCCTAGGATTAGCGCAAGGAGACCCATTAGCGCCTTTATTGTTTAATATCGCGACTCATAAAATTTGCAAACATACCAGCCCAGTTTCTATATTGCAATACGCGGATGATTTTCTTTTATTTACTTCATGTAATAGTTTGACAAAAAGCTCTGAGAAACTACAATTGTCATTGAACACTATGGCTGACCACTTAATAGATATAGGGTTAGAGATTTCGACTAGTAAAACTAAAGTTTGCATATTTAAAAGGGGGCGTAAAAAATATACAGTAAAGCTACAATTGAATTACCAAATCATCGAAGAGGTTAACGCTTTTAAGTATTTAGGAGTGTGGCTAGATGATTCATTGAGATGGTCAAAACACATTAACTACTTAAAAGAAAAAAATTTACATCTATTAAATATTATTAAAATTCTAAGAGGACCGGGCTGGGGAGTACATCCTATTCACTTAAGGCGTTTGTATTTTGGGTTAATTCGTAGCAGAATAGATTATGCCAGCTTCTTATATGACAATAGTTGTAAGACAAATTTGAAAAAAGTCGATGTATTACAAAATCAAAGTCTCAGATTGATTGGTGGCTTTATTAAGACTACACCGATCCATATAATGGAAAATGAGCTTTGCGTACCGCCATTGTCGATCAGAAGATATTATTTGGGAGTTAAATTTTGGCTAAAATGTAAATCTATAGCTAATAATGAAATTATCAAGTCATTAAATAAATTCCAAAATGTGTGTACCAATTCTTACTGGCGAAAGAAGAAACTACCATTGCTTATTACGATTCACAATGATTATAATGCTTTCGGAATCCACCAAAGCAATAATCTAGAAATGTTTAGTCTAGACACGTGGGTTAGCAGTGTGGATTTATCCTCTCACATTAAATGTTCTTTAGCCTTAATTGACAAAAGTAAAAGTAATTATAATAAAGCAGCTTTAAAATTGATATCTGAACGGGCAATTACAGAAATATATTCTTCATTTTACAAAGTGTTTACAGATGGCTCAAAAGATATCTCTGATATTGGTGTTGCTTTTTATGACCCCCAAACTAATACCAGCTGTCAGCTTAGAGTAGATACTAAGATATCTGTGATGCGTGCAGAGCTATTAGGCATCTTGGAGGCTTTATCATATATCGGTTCTATAGATTGTGACAGATTTGTAATTTTGTCGGATTTTAAAACTGCTCTCCAACATGTGGCTCGGTCTACCTCGACCTTTCGAGGAACTCCGATAGCCTATTCCATCTTAAAATCTATTCTAAGTTTCTCTCGTCAAAATAAAAAAGTGATGTTGCAGTGGATTCCTGCTCATATTGGTTTAGAGGATAATGAAAAAGTTGATGTACTAGCAAAACATGCAGCACGAAATGGTATTAACTACCATTGCCTACCATACACATAGATTTTATAAATTTTGGAGAGAGTATTTTGATGAGCGATCGCTAACTAAGAGGATCTGGTACAGGACAATGCAGCCCGGACTACAGAAAAGTATTTGGTTTGATGGTGCCAATATGAGCAGGTATTCTATTGTCACAGCTCTTCGGCTTCGTTCCGGGCACATTCCATTAAATAACTTTGGTTTTCTTATGGGTAAGACACCTTCACCTAATTGCAGTATATGTCACATCATAGAAGACACGTACCATGTCATAATGGAGTGTGCTCGGAATGAGGCTGATAGAATGGTTTTTTTGCGCTTAATTAATTATTGCGGGGAGGTGGGGGCATGTAACAGTGTCCTCGCTGATCCTACATCTGAACCAGCGCAAGTTTTGTACAAATTAGTGGATGATCTTATTAAGAATAGATGTAATTAAGCAATGTATAAAGTTCTGCGAGCACTATGAGGGTGGCATTTTCTAAAGAAAAAACCCTCTTTAAAATAAATGAAAAAAAAAAATAAAATAAAAACATCTATCTTTTATATTCTTATAAGTAACCATTTTGATGATTGAAATATAGTTAAGATTAATTACAATAACTTAAAATTTTTACATACAAATAAAAATAATTATCTGATTAATTTTAATCATTTTTGTAAATAAAAAGTAGGTGTATTTGAAACTAGAAGCTATTTGCAAAGATGCGCGTTGTTGGGATTTGCACAGTCAAGCGTTCAGATTGCTTGGATCGATTCTAATTACGTTTCAGCATTTGTTTATATAATACTAGCTGCCTGTCCCGATTACGTACGGATAAAATAAACATTTCATTCCGTGATTTTTTTATAATACATAAACATTCGCTAATCGGTCTTTTGGCCCATACAGTACAGCACTAAGGGCATACAGTACAGCGCTAAGGGCATAATCTTTACTAAGATGGGCGTATCCAGGGAGGTGCAGGGGCAGCTACCCCCCCCCCCCCCATGGATTTTGAATGCCTGTACTGAATGTATGTACCTACTGTTGTCGACGAAAGTTATGGTAGCATACCGTAACGGTCGCATGGCTAAGATCAGCTGAAGACAGCTTACTTGAACTTTGTATGCTCAGTGTAAAAAAAACTTGTAAATGATATGGCTTTCACGGGAGACGACATAAAGCGTTTTGCTGAAGTTCCTCGAAAATTACTTTTAAAATAGATAAACAATTAATTTAATTAAACAATTTAAAATAAATAAATGCATGATTATGTTTATTTATTTACTTAATATTTTTTCTGACTACCTATAAAGCAGGATCTCCTGTGGGCCGGGAAGGAGGGAGGAGGTCAGTGTCGATGAGCTGGCAGGCCGAATGCGCAGTGCTCTACATGAGCATGACCCGAAGCAGGGCACCGTGCCGTCAGATATTCTGGTGGTCACCCGAAAATGCAATTTCGGGCGACGTGCACCCGAGCGCGGATGGCCTACGTCTGCAGAGCTGCAGCTGACGATACGTCACGCTAAAGAGCGATCGAGGGAGGAGCTGCTGGTGTCCCTAAAAAGGGACCCGTGGGAGAAAATCGTGGTGTGCGGGGAAATTTCCGCACCGATGGACGACGGAAAAGCTGTCGCCGGAGCTTCTTCGGTGCCTGGTTAGGGATCTTTTTCCCCACTCGGACGAGCACGTTATTTCACAAATTACTCCTCACTCCGGGATTAATGAAATTCTGGCTCCACAACAAGTCACGGAGCAAGAGATGGAGATGGCGCTCGATCGATTAAGGGCCAGAACCACAGCCCACCATGTCCGGACGGGGGTTTAGGGCTTGCTCTAAGGGAGGGGCGTTCTTTGGACTCTCCTTCCAATTGCTCAATTGCACTGCCGAGTTAGATGGGCAAACTCTTCGAGAAGATTCTCGCTCCCCGTCTTATTCAGCACCTCGAAGAGGTGGGGCTGGGTATCTCAGAGGCTCAGTACGGGTTAAGGTTGGGTCGATAAACCATCGATGCCCTGGACGCCCTAAAGACCCGGACCACGAAAGCGGTGGCCCGCGGAGACGTGGTCTTGGCGGTATCGCTGGACGTAGCACACGCCTTTAATAGTCTTCCTTTCGAGACTATAAGGGAAGCACTCCGATACCACGGGGTACGTTTCTATCTTAGAAGGCTGTGGGGGGCATACCGGGTGGTCCTCTGGAAGAAAGGCGATGGGCGACGTGTCCCGCATCGGATATGGTGCATGTTGGCTGTGGGTTTCCATAGGAACCTGTTCTCGACCCAATCCTGTAGAACGCCGGTTTCGACTGACTCCAACGAGCACCCATCCTTTCCAGGATTTAGATATAATGCGGAGGTCACTCTCATCACAGCGACAGGGCGGAATATCCAGGAGGCGGTATGCCTGAACAAAATCAAATTTGATGCCATAGCAGTGAGAGCGATACAAGGTTACCGCTCTGGGAACTTCATATCGAGGTGCTCGCGGAAGTATGCTGGTTCCAGGTGGAAGCCAAGGCGAATGGCTACTGTCCAGGATCAGCGGAGGTGGGGCGAATCAGGTCTCTTTTTTTTAAACAGTGGAAACTTTTAAGATTCCTTGGTGGTAGGGCTATGTGCAAGGTCGTCTGGGTAAGTACCACCCACTCCTCAGATATTCTAACGCAAAACAGCAGCACTTGGTATTTTTGTGTTCCGGTTTGAAGGGTGAGTAAGCCAGAGTGGGAGGGGCGATCCGCCTCCACTTGAGTCGCTGGGTAGCAAGAAGAAGCGGCACACTTACGTTTAGGCTGACACAGGTGCTTACTGGACATGACTGTTTCGGTAAGTACCTGAACAGGATAGGGAGGCAGGAGGTACCCTCCACTTGCCACGAGTGTGGTGCGCAACTGGATACGGCGCACCACACCTTCATAGAGTGTGATGCTTGGAAACCCCAGAGGCATTCCCTGCGATACTCGGCAGCGAGAGGTCCTGGATGGCGATGGTCTCCTTCTGTAAGAGTATCATTTCGTAGAAGGAGGCCACGTAGCGACAGCGTGAGAAGACTGCCTCCGCCGAAAAAGACCGAGGAGGAGACGTCAGCGCTATGCACATCTTATCCCCCCGTAAGCGTCGCTGAAGCTAGTTGGGTTCTCAATATCCCGGTAACCCAACTAGGACAATCGGGGCGTTATGGTAGCATGCACAAGCGATCCCTAGCCACTCCCCCGAAGAGACGGTGAAGCTACCGTTGGTTTTTATTGGGAATTGCGATGCTCTGGGGTACTAGGTACAGGCGTTATACATAGACCCCCCCTCCATTTCATGTGGGGTAAACGCGTAAATGGGTTTCTCCATAAAAAAAAGGATCTCCTCTGGTTTTATGTTTCTAATCCACGCTATATACCTAATGTTTCGTGTTTTGTGAAGGGCAAAACGAGCGCGGGGACACGGCTCAAGAAATTGTAAAGTGGTGGTCAAAACTACAATTTTTCAATAAATATAAGCTCATAATACCACGCATAATTGATTGAATGAAATGATACACATAAAACCGCGATATGTAGGAAGTTTTTTACAGAATGCCAGCTGCTGTCATACATTGGAATACTCATAGATAATAACTCATAGCAATCCCCACTACACGATAAACTGGCGATAACATTCTGTACATGGCTGAATAACACCGAAACAAGGGGGCGTCATCTTTCTGCACAATGTCATGTCAAAGTTAGTTGTTACAGTATCGACTGGGTTAGAAATGGCATGAAATCTTATTAATTCAATGTCCGCATTTAATGCGTTCACGCATTTTTTGAAATGAATTACATTTATTTTTGGCACTTGACATAAGCACCAAGTCGTGCGGCAGTTGTAACGGATAGTTGCTTACATAGTAAATATAAGGACGCATTGTAACCCGTGTCTGGCATTACCTTGTATTTAATAAAATAATATAAGAACTAAGCATATCTTCTAAATACTTTATATCTACAGACTAAATATTATTTAAAAAAGTGGATCTACGCATGACTTTAATCCTATGTGGTTCGGATAACTTCTTAGCCTATATACCTAGGTACTAGTATATACTTTGTAATGGTGTATTATGATGTAAGAGAGTGATCCAAAGACTCCAGATACCATGATATGGTAAGGATGTAAGGCAAGTGATGTCACCAAAACACAGAAGCTGTGATGAATGAAATATGGCTTAGTGATTACTGCTACTATGTTTTAGTAATGAGGACCTAACACCAACCTTATAGTCCATATGCCTGCCGTTCTGCTATAAGCAACCTTATCAATATTAAATGCGGAAACATATTCGTAATTAAATAAGTTTTCATTAGGTATTTGTAAGTAATGTAGATTAATCTCATTATAGTCAAATAGATTCAAGATCTTAGTACGATTATCTTATTATAATTGTAAATTAATTATCACATTTTGGCCGTTCAGGCTTTTACTTAACGCAAACAATTGCGTCGAAAAAAAAAAAGAAAAAAAAATTAACAATTAAAAAACAATTACGTAGTATATCTACAAAAAAAAATCTTTGTTATTTTTGCTCAATTCGTTATCAACTGCAATTGAACTGTGATCGATTTATATTTACGCCCCCGTTGATAAATCATTTACGTTTTAACAGAACAAGTTAAAAATTTTAGTATCTGAACTGTTAACAGCGAGAATGGTGAACCGCAACGAGAGGAGAGCTGTTGCCTGCGTCCTGTTGGCAGTGACGGCTGTCGTCGCGGCCGCATCATATGACCGGGAACGACTTGAGATTGCCAAGCAAATTCTTGAAGAAGTCCCTCTAACAGACGGGTAAATACGAAACAAAGTACATTTTACGACATCCTAACTAGACAGAAGTTGTCAAGTATAGCGTCACTTAGCAAAGTATGAAAATAAACATTATTTTTATTTTCCAACTAAAATATTAGAACAATGCCTTACAGTAAATAAGGAAAATGTAATCTGTTTAATTATTCTTTTTCATCTTCTTTTGACTTTACTCTCACTAATTATTTCCAAGTTACGTTATTTGTTGCAAGTAACACAGAGTTCTAGCTAAGTCATTAAATATTAATTCGTCATTCATAACTTTATTCATTACAAGTCCATAAGATGTTGACTGATATAATTAACTTCCTATTTAACTTTCTTCAAACCTAATTTATTACTTGTAGTAAGATATTTTATCGCTAAACAATAAACTGCTTAATAAATATATTTAGTTAATTATTAGTATATTAAATAAATTTTACTTAATTTTTATTGAACTTAATTATTCTATCAAAGACTTTATTTTATTTAGGTACCTCTAAGTTTTTTCTCGCGGTAAATTAAATATTTTTCACGGATTATTAAAAGGATTACAGACACTTTCAGCTTTATTTTTTGCTTTCATTAAAGGGGATGTAAGAATTATAGAAAACGAATTAGAAACCATGGACTAGAACTCTTTGTGCTATCATACTGTTGTCTTTCAAAATTCAATTTCAATGAAATTTCTAACGTTCACAAATTTGATTGCTTCAATTACGCTACATTTAGAATAAAATGACTTTTTTTGGATTTTCCTTCGAGGCTCTCGCCGTTAGTACATTTTCCTAATACCAGTGTTTATTTTGCCACATTCAACAAACGCGAATAAAATTCTTTAAATATTACTAACTTGTGATTCAGGTAAAATCCGCTTTACAAGTTGATAGATTGTTGACTCCTGAAATAGCGAAACAAGAACGCCATCGGAAAGAAAGGGACGGGACGATCACAGTTAGGAGAGTATGTTTTTCCCTCAATATATACATACCCTAAAAAGCAATAAGAGCTAACATAACTATATTGGCACAAGGTCACAAAAAGGGACATGACACACTAGAATTTATATTTTATCTATAACAATCTAATCCTAGCATTTGAACAATTTAGGTATTTGGAGAACGACTTTGGAAATAGGAATAAATTGACGTTTTAATATAAGCTTAGCAATGTTTTCCAATATTAATGAAATAACGAACCCAATACATATGAATGTATATTTACGAAATGAGATGAATCTTTTTTATAAGATGTTTAAAAGATTGAGAGGAAGAAAGGTTTAGAAATATTATGTCCATTATACCTCTTGGTGGTACCACAAAACTGGTTAGGGATTTTGTCTTACCAAAAACTGTGTTTAATAAATTTATTCGATTTGATCCTCGAGCAATTTATAACTTTGGCACAAAAGATTCATTACGATGTAAATTTAAAGAAATTAAAATAATGACTTTCGCTTCTCAATATTATATTTGAAAATGTTATGTATGTACGCAAAACCATAAAAGATTTTCTCAGAAATTGTGACGTACATACTGATAGCACCAGGAACAAGTATAAACTTACAACCACTATTACTAGATTACACAGGGTTAGTAAGTCTTTGATAGGACAATGTATACGCTTTTACCAGAAATCGTTCAAACATATTAAATTTTGAAATTTAAAAGAATTGTTAAGGATCGCTCGTGTGCTAAAAAGAATATTACACAATCCATGACTTTTTAGATGATTGCGCCCTGGGAATAAAACGATCGCCTCCAGGCCATTTCAAATAAATAAGAATATTATTATGTTATTATGTAAATCGCCTATAATTGTAAAGGATGAATAAATGATTAAAAAAAGTCCCGCTTAGTTTCTTGTTTTTTCCGAACCGTTGGTAGATTTATGACAATCAATAATCAAGTATACCACTTCTATATTGAATAAAGATTTTTTTAATTTGATCAGACTGTTTACTTTTTGTTATTCCCTAAGCATTATTCGTGTTTGTTGGAAAGCCCAGCTATAACTATTATACCATTATTAGTTTATTTCAAATATCAAAAATCAAATAATATTTTTAATATAATTAATATATTTTAACAGACATAACGACTTACCATGGAACATTCGTAAGTTTCTCCGCAATCAGATCAACGAATTCGAGTTGGACACCGATCTCACGCAGGTGACGCCCTGGTCTATTTCAAAGTATTCCCACACTGATTTGCCTCGTCTCAGGGAAGGCATGGTAGGAGCTCAGGTAAGAATTTCTATTCGTGTTTGATAATATTGAATGCCGATAATTTCTTTAGGTAAAGATAGTTTGGTTTGAATTTTCATATTATCTCGATTTATGATACATACCATTTAAGCCAAAAATTTGGCAATGAAGGATTTCTTTGGAAAATATACTTTTTAAAGTACATACGTTAGCTTTATCTAAATTGAAGTAAATAAATACTTATTATATATAATCCTACTCCGTCCTGGTGGTGTTTATTCACAGAATTACACATTTTTGGATTGTCAATATTTCTCTGAGCAAAGCCTGTAAAGCAATTGCTAGGACGAAGCCCATACAGCTGCCAAATTATAAGTAACCACTTACGGAAAGTGGTTATTCAACGTACATATAATATTATAGTGGACAGCTCTTTCAATGTATTGATTAAATAGATGAGACTGTTTAAATTATTATCATCACTTCAGCATTACTCGTGATGGCTGGAAAGCCCTGATGAACTTTTTATTCACTAGTCAATACTAATGCATATTAAAGAGCGCTGTTAAAAATTTGATATTAACTTAATGGTAGTGCTTTGTGTAAGCTCGTATCGGTAGGTACCACCCACTCATCAGATATTCTACCGCAAAACAACAGTACTTGGTATTGTTGTGTTCCAGTTTGAAGGGTAAGTGAGCCAGTGTAATTACAGGTACAAGGGACATAACATCTTAGTTCCCAAGGTTGGTGGCGCATTGGCGATATAAGCGATGGTTAACATATCTTACAATACCAATGTTTATGGCGTCGGTGACCACTTACCGTCAGGTGGCGCATAAGATCGTCCGTCTACCTATGCTATAAAAAAATTACACTAACAACCTTACTTTTACAATATTGTTCAGCTGGTTATTAATTAAACAAGGTCTTCTTGGTCTACATGACAAGATCATGTAGACCAAGTAAAAATAGTTCTTTCGAATGTAAAATAAAAAGTGACAAAAAGAGGAAAAAATAGTGTTTAACTAAACAGTCGCCAAGCAACGTTTATAAGTAAGGCCCTAAGTAATTATTTGAACAAACGATCGACCCGTACACTTTAAAAGTCGCACTATTTTCACATAAAATCAATTTACAATCTTCTGTGTCGTATTATAGGCTAGTCGTCAGGGAGATTAAGCGACGGAGCGAAGCAATTTCGCTTTAAGTTAGTAAACAATATTTTACAGCTTGGATCAATTAATCTAAAACCTCTTTTGAATATATTTATATTCAACTAAGTTATTGATTTTCGGCAAAAGAATCTTATAATTTTGTTTCTAGTTTATTTAGACCCAATCATAATATATGACGTCAAAAATACTTTATGGATTTTACTTGTACGATCGATTAAATCAATTTCCAGATAATTTAGTATTTCATTGCATTTGATTACAAAAATCCAAAATGTTTAAAAGGTTATCAGCAAATATTGAAATTCTCAATAAAAAAACCAGACAAGTGCGAGTCGGATTCGCCCACCGAGGGTTCCGTACAAATTTGTAGGTACGTATTTAGCGTTATGTTTAATAACAAAATTTTTAATTAAATAAATAGGTATGCATAACAGTGCAAACTGTTAAGTACTACCTACACCAAAATTATTAGGTAACCTAACTATACTTACAAAAATGGGAAAAGCTATTTTTTCATTCTTTGTGATCAATCAAAAACTATTCATCATAAAAATAATTGAAAATCTGTTTAAGCTTGTGCCAATGAAGCCCTTTCATACAATACCCCACATGACACGGTTAACTCAATTCAATATTTGAACCGCCGTTTCTTGCATAAAGACCTTGTTTTTTTATGATTTAATTACAAATGTATAGTTTTCAGGTTTTTCCCTATACTTATAGTATGAGACTGTATTACTTGCCAAATTACATAGTTCTAGGCCAACGGGAAATCTATACTACTATATAAATCTATTGACTCTGTCTGTACATTTTTTTTTTCACCTAATTACAAAATTATAATTAGGTGAAAAAAACAACATTTATAACAATATAAATAATCGTTTTATGATGCAGTGATTCACATTATACTATATTTTTCATTTTTTTCTGTCTGTCTGTATGTCTTCTTATAACTCAAGAACGGCTTGACCAATCTTGATAAAAATTGGTACACATACATACAACATGTGGTGGCGCAAATGTTAGGCCATATATAAGATCGGTAAACACATTTTTTTCTTTTTGACACTGGGACAACGCATTACGCGAACAGTGAGGGGGGGTATGTGGGGCTCGCCATATGTCCAGGGCACCGAGTGTGCCCCGGTCATCGGAATATCCACTAAAAACCCAGCGGTACCCTTCCCGTCTTAGCGCCACGGGATCGCTTGCGCATGCTACCGTGAAAGATCTTTAAACCCTACGGTATCTTATGAAAATTAATTCGTTAATTACGTATTTCTTTACCAGTAGCAGTGTGTATGTGTGTGTGTGTGTGTGTGTGTGTGTGTTTTTATAGTAATAAAATAATTTACTATATTTTTATTAAATATACGCGAATGAAGGCGCTGGACACACCTTGTATGAATTTTCTTGAAAGAAAATCGTCGGTCCGGTCCCTCACCGGCGAACGCTGTCAAAACAGTAACAGTAAACGATTTATAGAACTCTCTACAGGAACAGAAAAATATCTACAGAAAGGATCGCGTTATATTATTACAGATTAAAAGTAAAACTATCAATTATAATGATTGAAAAAATATGACTATAAAAAATCTTTAGTCGATTTTTTTATCATATATGAAATATCAATCCTTATGAAAATTAAAACTAAATTTGCTTTTTCCGTTTTTCCGGTTAGACCGTTGGTAAGATATTATAATCTAATAATATTAGCTCTATACATGCAGATAGATCAGACAGATTTTATCTCGATACTTATTATATTACATTTTTTGTGTAAGTTTTAATTTCAGCAGTACAAACTTGAAAGGGGTAACTAGTTGAATTTGACATTGACGAGAATCTAATTCATGAGCTGGGGTTGTATTTTAATCGATAAGAACTTCTATCTATCACTATCAATTTTAACAGCACCGTTGATGTAACTGCTTCAAAACAGGGTTAAATATATACTATAGCTTCGAGGGCACGTTATTTTAATATAAGACTATTTTCCTTCTGAATATTTTCAGTTGCAGTGAATAATATATTTTGTTGCTCCCAAAACAGAAGTTTTTTCGTGTTATTTTAAACTACAACAGAGACGGCAACACGGTATTAAGGTATCGAATGGATTGAGGCAAATGCAAACTTGACTTTATCTTATTTAAGAAAATACGAATAAATAATCCAACTTAGTTATCATGTAAAAAGTGTTACCTACCAATAAATTGTGGCTGCTTTGTTTATTTTAAAGATATATTACGTAAAATTCTTTAAAAAAAATAATATTAATTTTAACGGGCCAATTTTTTGTTTTAGTATGTAATGTTTTAATACCCAAAAAAAAAAGTTATAAAAACAGATTGTGATTTCATTTGATAATATCAATATTTCTCGTCTCAAATTAAAATAAGAATATTAGGATTGAAGTGAAGATATTATATTTAAATATAAAACTGGTATTAAATCATTTACCTCGCCAACCAAATTAGTGATAGGATATTGAATTTCCATTTCAAGATGCTTACGAGCTGATACGTTGTAAGCCCATTTATATTCATTCAAACCTTAAATATTGGGTCTTATAATAGATTCGTTTATCCATAGATACCATTCCAGTTACATTTACTAAAGGCAAACATTTTTTAAAATTAATTTTTTTTTTTTTCTTTTTTTCAGTTCAATTGTTCCTTAAATATGTTAAAGAATAGTACTAGCAACGTGCTAGCGACTTTAATAAAACAAAACAATTGAAAACATTATCTGCCAACTATAGTCACAGCAGAACGTCAAGATTAAATTTAGTTTAACAGATCCTAATTATGTGCTTAAACATTTTAAATGTTATAATTACAAATACTCTGAATTAAAAATATATCTATACAACAGTCGGTAAAACATTAAATTTTAAAAAATCATACGTATGAATTTGCATTCATATACGATCAAAAACGTAATTACTTTTTTTTTGAATGATTAATACGATTTATTTCCATTTGAAATATTCGATTGTATTTCATTTCCAACATTAATTCTGACTATAAGTTTAATCCTTTAAAATTATCTTAGCCAAATTTATGGACCATTTATTATAAAGCAAAACGGCTAATTTTCTAATTGATTTGCATGGATATGTCTAGTTCAAACTTAAAGTTAAAATACTGTGTGTAAACTAAATTAAATTTTCAAGGTTGTATCTGACCAAAAACGTAAAGGTATAAAATTTTTAGCCAAAACGCAAAAAACAAAATCACGAAATGTCCTAAAATCTTAACATCTTATAATCGTACTATGCTATGAGTTATTAAGACAAAAACTGGATAATACATTATTTTTACAAATAATCTACGTCTCTCAATATGGATATTTTGTAAAACTCTTTCGTTTTATTTTTATAACAAAACCTTTTGCGTTTACTACATTTTCTTTTCGCGAATAACCAAAAATAAAATCTATCGCATCACCTATACTATACACATATTTGTTTCTTAAATCAGCCGCTGTGGCGCTGTTGAGACGAGAGGATAACGGAAAAAATTGACACCGCTTTGTATTTAATTATCACATAGTTCAAATACTCGTCGTACAACTGCCTCGTTGGTCTAGTGGCTAAATAAAAGGCCGCAGACCCGCTGGTCCTGGGTTCAATTCCCAGGTCGGGCCAATAAAAAGTTATTGGGATTTTCTGTCAGAAAATTCTCAGTCAGTTAAAAGCCGTAAGCCGTTGGTCCTGCGCCTGAACTCTTTCTGGTCGTGTCGGATTGCCGTCCCATCGGATTTTGAGAGCTAGGGTAGAGAGAGTGCACCCGTGTTTGCGCACACACTTGTGCACCTGCGCAGCCATATCTCCTGCGCAGTTGGCTAATCTCTCTTGAGATTGGCCGCCGCGGCGGAAATCGGTCTTTAGGACGTTATAGTTCAAATAACTATGCCCTTAAAGGTATAGTTGTAGAATGTAAAATATTTGCAACGCGAAAAAAAAAATGCAATACCACTGGTCTTTGTAGATAGAAAAAGCATAGAAATGCCTTGAGGGACGTATAAGGGATCTGTTGGTGAAATCTGAATTTTTGTTGGCTTAGGCGCTCTCAAAGCTATCTAGTTACACTTCCTCGTGCGACCAGGGTATATTGTACATAGTACGATTGTTTTGTGTTATAAAACTTTCAAACTCCATCACGTATCTACAGTTTCTGTTTCATTCTATTCCGAGTAACAATTTGTTGATAGTAACTTTCTCTGATACTACGCTGCTATGCGGCTTATACTTCAAACTATTTTGTAGCACTTTGCTTAATATAACATAACAGCCACGTTATTAAAAATGTTTTACGTTAAACAAACCAAATAAAATAAAAACTTTTACCTGTGATAGTAATATACATATGTAGATACCATTTATTTATTAAGTATGATTATAAGGTGAGGTGTGGTGAAGTGAGGCATTGTGATTATAAAGTCAAGATAACATCTTAGATTCCATGGTTGGTAGTCATATTTCGGGAAGTGGTTTATACTGCTTGCAGTACCATTGTCTTTGGGTAAAATTAGCTTAAATGTATTATTAGGTATTTAAACAGCTCGTTCGCCTTCCTTAAAAATAAATATAACAATAACTGCATTATTTTATAAGCCCAAATGTTAAGAAAATATAACTTTTTTGTTCACAATAAAACTATGTATATATAATTAATCGTTTTTTATGCCGTAGCTTAAAGTAAATCCCCAAATTACGGAATCAAAACTCTACAAAAAATTTACGCTTTTGTATCGCATCCTTTCCCTACAGATTAATTACCTCAAGATTATCTTATTACGGAGAACGTAAACACTTATAAATAATAATAACTTATAATTATAAATAATAATAACTTATAATAACTAATTCTCCGCCTTGAGTTTGCGTAAAATTCACCCCCTCCCATTTACAAAACGATGATTACGTTATAAAATACATCTGTCTTAAAATTTCGCTCTAATTTTATATTAGTCAGTCACAACAAATGTTATGTTAGCATAGATATATTATATTACGAAAACAAATGATTATCAGGACGTTCAAATTACAACCTCATGTACCATACGTTCTTTGGTATTGGTTAATTCAAGCTAATGTTTCGAAGTTTTTACAAAGCATAATATCCTTATTTGCAAACATTAATGAAGGGTAGATAAACGCATGTTCAAACGTGACACAGTTGTGTCAAAGCAAAAATTCTTCAAAGTGAATTATGGTAAAGAGAGCAGCGCTCGTTTTAAAAGGCGACTGAAATGCTTTGAATGACTTTCCTTAATAAGAAAAACGTGTTTGTAAAAATAGTATATATAATAGTAAGAGAGTAGATTTTTTTACTTCGATTGTAGTTCCATATAGTTTGTAAATATTTTATAATATAAATGACATAGTAGATATACTAATCCTAACTAATATCATAAATGCCAATGTAAATTAGTTTGTTTGTTACGCGTACACAGCTTAACCACTAATCCGATTTTAAAAATTATTTCACCAATGGAAAGCTACATTATCAGCGAGTAACATAGGCTATACTTTTGTCCCTGTATTCTCACTTTAGACGTGAAAGCGTAACAAACAAATAAACTCACATTCCCATTTATAATATAAGTGAGAATGTCTAAATAACCTATTCAGTTTGTTTGTTAATATTTTATACACATACTTTCATTAATATTATTTAATAAAGAATAAAGCTTAGCTTTACTAATTTAACTAACTTTTTGCTTTAAAACCGTTTCATTATTAGATTCATTTATATTTTAAAACGTCAACCGGATTTAATCTTGAAGCTTTACTCACATCGCACTCAAAGCTACACTTAATAAAACTTAAATTAAAAGTTAAAAAACCCCCGATAAGTACTCCCCCCTTTCATTTGATGAAAAATGAAATCCTTTCATCTGAAAAATGAATTCCATTCATATTCACTTACTATCGTTTATTCATCCCCTCTTCCACCCCGTAACGATTAAACAACTGAATCAATTTTCTTCAAACAAAGCCTAAAACACTCTTGATTAAGATACATTTCAAACAAAAGCAACTAAATGAAAATCGGTTCATCCGTACGAGAGCTACGATTTCATGTAGTCAGATGGTAGACAGACAAACAGTGACACAGAAACACACGTCAAACTTATATCACTCCTTGTTATGTGTCGAGGTTTAAAAAATAAGTAAAACATCGTAAATGTCAGATAAATGCATCTTCTGTTGTTGAAAGCGAATCGGCAAATAAAGATGTCTCGGCATTAAATTTACTGCGCTATTCCTTTACCGCCGCGCATGAGACGAATTGTGGAAACTAACATTCCAAAAATCTGGTGCCTTCGAAATTTGACTCAAGTCTTTGGTAAAATAAATCACCACTAATATCAACAGAACCTCTTTATTTTTATTTTTTAACGCACGTCCTACTTTTATATATCGTTAATATTTTCTTCTCCTTTCTTTACTGCTCGATATTAAAATAAGCGTAGCGGCAAGGTGATTTTCGTGAATAGCTACTCGACGACTTATTTTTGCACGATTAGCTGTGCTAAAATTAGCCTGGTACAAATGGTTGAATTGGTTTTTTTAAATTAATCTGTTCTCGTCGGTATGGCGGGCAGTAAGTCACACCGGAGAAGCATAGCATTACACTACCGCCTACTTCTTTTTTCATCTACTATCGGATAGTACCATTTTTTTTGTGGAACAAATCGTTCGACTCTCGTAATTTATCCGATAAGTTCGATTAGCGCCCACGCGATTAGGTTGCCGGTATCAGTGCTATGACTATCAATTTCCTTTTCGTCATTTCGTAGTTAGAGAGAGTCTGAAAGAGTCGCCAAACTGGTACAAATGACCAGAAATTTTGTCCGCCTCCCGGTCTATATCTTAAGCTGATGAGAAATAAGACACCGTTGTCACTGTAACGTTATTTACTGTCCGATATAATCTCAAATTCAAATCACACTACCACTGTTACTTAATCCACTTTTTATTCACTTCTTATTTGATAAAATTAAAACTAATACTTTAACGAACTTAAGTAAAAGATATTCCATGTCCTGTATCTGTTGGTTGTTAATCCTAAAATTTTAACTTCCTCTCATGGAAGTTTTTATGTCCGATAATGACAGTTAATGGCAAGATGTACTTTTATTACAAGTTATATCCAACCGATCGATACAGACAATCAATTAAGTTTAAATAACACTATAATATTGATGTGACTGAACATTAAGTTTAATCTAAGCATGATAACAATGATCACGTTTTTTGTAAGAAATTAGAACCAAACGAAGTTCAGTAGCCCAGCTACTCTACATATTATTATACTAGCTGTTGCCCGCAGCTTCGCTCGCGCGTGGTCTTTATCTATACTAATATTATAAATAAGTAAAAATAGATTTTTTGTATGTTTGTTTGTAGCGAATAAACTAAAAAACTGCTGTACTGTTTTTAAAAACCTTTTTTACCTACAGAAAGATACGTTATCAGCGAGTAATTAGCTGCCCGTCCCGACTTCGTACGGGTAAAATAAGGATTTTATCATTTTTTAATCAATAAGATATAAACATTTACCAATCGATTTATTCGCCCATCCAGTATAGTGTATGTGTGTTCAGTATAGGGCATATAATAATCCTACTTCTTACTAATATAATAAACTCGAAAGTTTGTATGGATGTATGGACGTCTGTTACTCTTTCACGCATAAACTACTGAATGGATTTTAATGAAACTTTACAATAATATAAGCTTAGGGAATACCAATTAAGTGGTACATATGGCAATAATGGAATATGTTTTTTTTATCCAAACATCACCAACATAGTGAAGTTCGTATATTTCTCCCTAAGAGATATTGATATAAGATATTGCGTATTTTGAATTTCATTATTTGCACCCAACTCTTCCAAACAAAATTATTTATTAATTCAATCAAAAAACTCAAATAGTATATTTCTATTTTTTTAAATTTTTATACTAATGCTTTAACCCCGTTTCTCCCGTTTGGAGTTAAATTTCTAAAAACGACGAAATACGTATGCATATCTTTAATACTAAATATCATTCTTCTTACACCAAAAGTGACGGAATCCCCATACAAACTTTCAACCCCTTTTTTACCCTCTCAGATTTAGATTTTCAAAAACGCTGAAATACATTTTTATTTATTTTTAAGCTTGTTCATTAAATTTCATGCTTCTAACTTTAAAAATGACTGGTTTCTAAACAATCGTTCAATTCTTTAGGGGTAGAATTTCCAAAAATCCTATCTTAGTGGGTGTTATAAAATGTATCAACTGCCAAAATTTCAAGTTTCTAACCCCCGCAGTTTAGGCTCTGCGTTAATGAATCAGTTAGGAAGAGTAATAATATTATGTGAATAGATATCAACAAAAATACGTATTTTTATAACTTTTGATAGACTCAACTAATTTTGATGAAATAAAGGCTAAACGGAATCTTGAAATAGTTCTTATAATAATTCGGTTTTTTCAATTTTTAGACGATTAAAAGATACAGACATGCAGACAGTAAAAAAATTAAAAAAATGATTGCTTTGGTTTTGGTAAATTGTAAATAGCCATATAACCTTTAAAACAGGCAGTTATTTTGAAATAACAGACAGAAACTTCAATTTTATTTATATGTATGGATAATTTATTAATTAATTCGTTTTTGTTATAGATTTATGTTATTTTATGTGTACAATATAAAGTATAAAGGAAAAGTTTCTTCTGTCAGAGACTAAATAAAATCAGACTTAACCAAGGCTACTAATTTAATTAAACAAAAAAAGGGAATTAAAACAAATGTTTTCCATTGAACTTGACACACATCTGAATAAGCTGCTTAAGCGGCCATTTTATGTAGAAAAAATATATAATATACAAACAAAAGCAGCTATATAACAATTTTAATTAAAGTTTCAAAAGCAGTTATTTGACCGCTCTGGTAGGTTAAGTGTTAAAAATGAGATGACACTTATAGCATATATATATATAAATATATACATACATTAGCTAAGTTTCCACCAACAATAATTACACAATCATTAAAATAATCAAAACATATATAAAATCAAACAGCTAAACCATCATAATCAGTAAAGGTGTAGTAAGATATATATTTTTTTATAATCAAATATACTTAATTACTTAATGAAAACACAAATTTAACAAAAAAAAATATAAATGAAATCACATAGCTTAAGCATTATTACATTGAGTATGGCCAATAAAATGCAATAAATAAATGATATATATATATCATTTATATATTTTTTAACCAAATACAATTAAAAGGCAAGCAAGAATATGACTACAGTACAAAATTTATAACAAACTTAAATATTGAATATTAAGATGGGTTGGTACATTCATTTTATATAAATTAATACATTTAATACATTATTATTTTTAACTTATTTATGTTATTTTTGCAGTGTTTTTTTTTTTAAATATATAATATCAATATCTGAGTACACTTAATTATATATTATATGCTCGCACAGATCTACTTCTTCCTATTCATGATTATGCTGTCGCAAGCTTGATGTAGCCAAAGACCAATTGAATTAAGCTGAGAGATTACAAAATACTTTTATTCGGTTTATATTGGGATGAGGCAAATATAACCACGTTTCACAATTTTGTTCTCTTCTTAATTAGTTGCCCGTCTGACTTCGTAGGAATATGCACATCTTCTCTATTCTGTACTGTGTGTTGTTTAACCCTTTTACTCCCCCTTCATCACTTGATATTCATTAGATGATGACGGTGATGACGACGTCTCAGTGCTTTTATTTATGTGCTCCGTATTTTGTTGTTCGATCACTACTATTTTAGCTATCTCTATAGCTTTCTTTAGTGACAGATCAGACCGTTGTAATAATCTTTGATGTTTGGCGAGCTACTCTAACACATATTTGCTGTAAATTTATCACTGACCAATGACTATTAATTCAACGAAATCGCATTTTAAACTGTAATTTTCTAGACTCGTAATAAAGTTGGTTATATTTTCGTGTTTGCTTTGCTTTCTCATAAAAAATACATGTCAGGCCATAGTTAAATTTTTCCTCGGTTCGAAATACTTGTTACATTTATTAATGAGGTCTTCTAAAGTAATTTCTGTTATTTTAATGTTGAACAAAATTGCTATTTTTCTCTATTTACACTTCTTATACATAACCAGTGGCTAATACTCCTTATATATATCCAGAGGCTAATAAATATAGTTCAAAATATGGTTGCCATTTTTTCCGCGTTAAATTGTTATTTATTTCGTTGTTTAGAAACACGAATTTACGAAAAAATTATACCTATTTAAAGTTTTAAGAAGTGATATACCGTTTATGTTTAAAGCAAGCACTTCTAAAACCATGTATTATTGTTATAGTTGTTTTTTAGGCTTTGTTTATACACCTATATACTAATTACGTATTAATTATTGTCACTGAGTTAACTGACTTGCTCACACGCAGTCTTAAAGCGTACTTATATCTTTCATATAAGATGAGATCATAAAGATACACACAATATATATGCAATATTAGTTTTTATGCAAAAACAACACACGAAGCTACTGAAAACACGAAATTGTTAACAAAACTTTTTGATTTTGACAACTAACAGGTGCGCGTACTTTTCCTACAGATAATAATTTATTGATTTTTAGTAGGGATACTAAACTTATAATAAATTAATAAAGAGATTAAAAATTATAGGACAAAATATAGGATAAATCATAAGCAAAAGTGTAAATTACATGTAATATTTAATGTCTTTTCAGTTTGACCATAACGATTTTTTAATAAATGTTCTACGTGTATCTTTAAATTGACATAACTTTATTATTTATGAACCGATTGAAATAAAACAAACACTAAATGTTAAGTGAAGTTAGCCACAATACATTAGTGAAAACCGCACTCAAATCCGTTAAGCCGTTTTTAAGATTAGCGTGCACAAACGCACAGACAAACAGACAAACAGACAAACAGACAAACAGACAAACAGACAAACAGACAAAAAATTTATTAATCATTGTTTTGGGTTCTATTGTGTTTATAAAGACCCCCGATAAAAGTTTTACTCATTTATCTTCCATGTACAGACATCGACCAGTTACAGATTTATTATATGTATAGATGATAAATCGTTAAACTTAAAGTCGTTCCCATTCGCGTTCCATATATTTTTCCAATATAGTTTTAGTTGCCTCAGAGTTTGGATTTGGATTTGGATAGAATGTCATTAAATATACGTCTTATCTTATTATATGATAATGAAGTAAATATGATATCGAAATATATATTATTTAAACAATGCTGTGTCTTCTTCTTTTGAATGTCAAATCAATTATGACAGGCTCAGATAAATTAGTATTTACTATACAATAAAAATAATTATTGATATTTAGCGAAACCGACCTATATATTATTCAATTAAAAGTATATTTTGAGCGATATATGTTATTGATTTATTTCGTTTCAGTTTTGGTCTGCCTTTGTACCTTGCGCAACTCAGAACAAAGACGCCGTACAACTTACATTGGAACAGATTGATGTTATTCAACGCCTAGTTGAAAAGTACCCTCAACATCTGCAACTCGCAACATCTGTCACAGGTAAGGAACTTTTTTGTTTCTATATCATTTTGGTTTTGTTGACATGACTTTCTGGCACATTTTATATCGCACGTTATACTCCAGAAACTTGGCAAATAAGCAAGGTAGAAATAAGTGCAAGACCTCGATTGTCAGACTATTTGTACATTTTTTTTTTTATAAAATATGTAGTTAAGCGGCAAATGGGCGTCTGATAGTAAATTGTTATCACCGCCCATAGACATTTTAGCTGTAAGAAATATTTACCGTCCTTACATCGCCAATGTAATGTAACCTTAGGAACTGCTAACACTACTGTTTGCTCTTGGCTTTTACCGCCCTAGAGGGCTTAAGCTTAAGTTCGAGTCTAACATTTTGCTTTTACAATACACCGGTACATTATCTCTTATCGTTTATAAGGTGAATCATTGCAATCACTAATTATTTTATGCATGGTAAGTGATTATCATGATATAAGTGATTATACTGTATTTCTTATTTGGTACAGATATTCTTGAGGCTCACAGTTCTAGGCCTCGTAAGATCGCTTCTCTCATTGGCATCGAAGGCGGTCATTCCATCGCTAACTCTCTTGGAATTCTCCGGACTTACTATACACTTGGAGTACGCTACATGACTTTGACCCACACCTGCAACACGCCATGGTAAGTTATCAGTTTTACGTAAATTGTATTTCCTCAATGAATATATGTATTTTGCAAACTAATCCAATTATAATTTGTTATAATCCTCTCGTAGATTTATTCACTATACATAATTTCAATCAGAAATTTATGTGAAATATTTAGTTTTCTCGATGAAAATATATGATATAGTGTTGCAAAATATATCATGCGTTCACTGCACAAAAAAGAGGTATAATGAATAATGTAATCCACGTTAAACCCACGTACCATATCATCACCGACGCGATTTTAAAACAATGTAATATGCTTTGTTTTTAGCCGGTTAAATGAAAAAAACATTGGTAGCACTGTTTCAATTAAACAAAATAAAAATGAATTAGAATTTCTATTTTACTTTAATGGTAAATGGTTTGATGTTGTTGTTTTTCATTCCGTATTTTCACTTTTTTTGCATGAATTTATTGACAGAACCCGCATTCTAGTTAATGCTTGAGCGATTTTTTTTTTATAATGATGTCATAATCTTGTGCCAAATATACTTAATATAGAACTATACATTAGATAGAATGTCTTACAGTATACATTATAGGTAAGCATACAGAATATACAGCATGCGCAAATTGAAGCAAGGCGAACAATGAAGGCGACTGGGAACTTTTTCGTGTACATTCTGTTTTTTGTCGCGTCATTTATTTGTATTGTTATTCCGTAGGGCCGATTCCGCGAACGAACCTCCCGCTGTAAACGGACTGACTGAATTCGGAGAGGTAAGAGTTAATTTAGATTCCTTTAAACCGTTGCTGAGCGCTTTGTTACGCTGCGTTTGTGAATTGCAAACGCGAATGTTTCCACCATGTTATATAAATTGTTACGAATTTTAATTCAACCATAACACACACGATTAAATATTGAAAATTATCGTACGGGAGGTACGATTTTAGTCAAAGCGCAGTGAACGATTTTAGTCAAAAACTACACAAGATATATTATAGTACATATGTGTGTTCGCGACGACTCACAAGCGTCTACTTCTGAGAATTTATTGACAGAAAGGCCATATAACATCCTAGTAGCGCTAACCGATATGGGGTTGATATCTTTATAATCTAGCCACTACACAAAGTCTTGTGACTTAAAATCAAAAATCAAAGTATTCAATATTATTAAACGTGGCCTTACTTCGATGCATCGCTTATGATCTGCTTAGTGAAACAAATTAAATGTGAACATCTTTAACTATTTTTGTCAATCCAAAGAATGAGACACATACTTATTTAAATTATAACGCTTAACAACGTTTATGAGTAAATCCGATGATTAGTATAATTTATTATGATGCATCGAGGATAAAACGATCGTTAGGTCACAAAGAATAATATTTAAAAAAAAAAAATCTTTCTCTAACAAGTTAACAAGTAAGTTTACTTTGTTCTTTATTTGCGAAATTCTATAGAAATAAAATACGAGTTTGCATTTACTCCTTTGTATTTTACATTTAATGTCATTTGAACTTCCTTAATGATATCCTTCAAAACTTTAAATCCGAAACAAAACGGGAATTTGTTTTACGAAATATGCTTTATAATTGACACGAATATTTTTTTAAAACACAAAATATTGTATAAATAAATCCCTTTTTATACAATGTAATTGTGTAGCTATTCTATTCAATCCTACAGAAGTTGAACGCGAACGACTTCAATGGAGATCTATTTATTAGCCTGCCTCGTTGATCTAATGGCTAGATGTAAGGCCGCAGACCCGGGATGCCAATCCAAGGTCAGGCCTAGTAAAAAGTTATCGAGTTTTTCTGTCGAAAATTCTCAGTAGCAGCCCAGAGTTTGGAAGTTGGAAGTGTGTACACGCACATAAAGCCGTTACTCCTGCGCCTGAACTCTTTCCGATCGTGTCGGGTTGCCATCCGATTAGATTATGAGAGTTGGGAAATAGAGAGCACCTGTGTTTGTTCCCACACACTTGTGCACTATAATGTCCTGCGTAGTTGGCTAATCAGTCTGGAAGAATATTATTTATCAGCAGTTAATAAATTTAAAATTTTGTTTTACAAAATTTTGTTTGATACACTTATAACAAGTTTCCAGACATCGCCATGTTTACGTTAATAATGCGAAGCGTCTAACTTTATAATTGAATCCTGTATTGATGAAGATTTTATTGTCAACAGAAAGTAGTACGCGAAATGAATCGCCTTGGCATGTTGATTGATCTGTCACATGTGGGAGAGAATACGACGCGTGCTGCAATGCGACTTTCAAAGGCCCCCGTTATCTTCAGCCACTCGTCCGTTTATAATCTGTGTCCCCATAAGCGGAATGTTCCCGACGATATAATACAAGCACTGGTAATATATATGTCTTCTATATAATTAAGTCGTAAAGTATATTTTGATTACTTCAATAAATTAAAAGTCAAATAATAGGATGAACTGGAGGAGTAGAAATTTCGACCTTTAGCGTAGACCAACAAGCTAATCCAGCGCAAGTGATCGAATTTCATCTGACCCATGCAGGTTTCTACCCGACAACTTTCTCCAACGCGCGATCGCGAAATGAATTATAATCACATTAAGCACACGAAAACTCATTCCTCGCCGAGATTTCAATTCGCGATTTTCTTTAAGATTTACATCTAACATATCTTTCTTTTGTATTCCTTCGTTCTTATAAGATTATCCGGTACGGCCCCGTGGAACCGAGATGGCCTTGTGGCTACAGCACGTGAATCTTAACCGAAAGTTGCAGTTTCAAGCCCGGGCATGTGATTAATTTGTATTCATAATTTATCTCGTGGTCGAAGTCTGAATGGGTCAGAATAATTATTCCACACGTTCATCTACCAACTCCCTTTCGAATAGCATGTCGTATAAACTCGAAACTTCTCAAGAGGACACCTTTGCCAAATAGTTTGACGATCACAGGATGTTACTTTACTTTTTATATACGATATACATATATACATACATACTCTATATATTATTATTTAATAATATTAACATGTTTTGTTTGTGTACAGAAAGAAAACGGCGGTCTTATCATGGTGAACTTCTTCCCAGATTTCGTCAAGTGCTCTCCGAATGCTACGTTGTCCGATGTCGCTGGTAAACGTTTTTAAATATAATAATTATGTAAGAATATTGTTCCCACACAGAGTAATATCGCATGATGTGATGATAATATGAAAACGGCCTCGGAAAGGTAAAACTCAAATCAAAATTGATTTACATTATTTTGCAATCGTGTTGATCAATTAATAAAAAAATAATGTAAATAATGGATCAATAAATGGATAAACGTAAATCGCGATTCTAAATTCATCTCATGTTCTGTGGTACAACAAATCGTGAGGAAGCGAGCATGTACCGGATGAAGTTCTATCATATGTGTACTATCAAAACTCACTGGAACTAAATTTAAAACATTGATTGATTTTGCGAGTAAAGTTTACTGACCTGAGTTTACCGAAGCGAGTAACTATTTTATTTTATAGATAAATTAAAATTAAAACACCCGAAACCACAACCACGAAGAACGCAATATTAAAACTAACTAGTACTTAGTTTTTAAACATTTCTAACTTAAAAATTTCACTGTCAGGAATTACGATTGACAATCATTCTACCATTGACATAAATTTTATGGAAGCGTCAACAAACTATGATTCCTATCATTATTTTCTCCGACTATTATTTTGTTTTCATTATTATTATTTTTCGTCGTAGTCTTATCGTGATGTCGACTGGCCTAGTCTTTGACTGAAGCCTAGAGAGAGAGCCTTTAAATGGGCAAAGTGTTTTTTTCCCTAATGAAATGATCAATCACAAGTTTCAAGAGAAGAATAATATTCATTATTTATTAACTAAATACTGGCTATAATCTATACTACTATACAAATCTATTTATGTCTGTATGGTTATGTCTGTATATTTATTTTTTTCACCTAATTTTGTGATAAATAATCGTTTTATGATGCAGTGATTCATATTATACTATTTTTTTTTATTTTTGTCTGTCTGTCTGTATGTCTTCTTATAACTCAAGAATGGCTTTAAAAAAATATTATATTTTTATTAATTATACGCGGGTGAAGCCGCGGGCCACAGCTAGTCAAATATGTGATTTGGGATGGTCCGTATGAACGCTTTATAAATAAATAGCTATGACAGTGGTTTCACCCGCGTATAATTAATAAAAATATAATGAAAAAAAAACAGTCTAGAACCTTCCTCAATGAAAGGACTATACAACAAAAAAAGATTTTTTAAATTCGAACCAGTAGTTCCTGAGATTAGCCAGATCAAACAAACAAACTCTTCAGCTTTATATATTAGTATAGATATAATGAAGCTTACACATAAATTTATCAAAACTTTGTATTCAATATTATTTAATATTGACAATGTAAACGGAAATCTCAGTACTAGCAATTAGCGAAACCAAACTATTTATACTCTATGTATAATCAAATTAAATGATTAATAAAAAATTAAAAATATTAATAATTTAATTATTGATTTAATAGTACGAGATCCGGCTGCAAGATCACTACGTTCATAACGTACACAATCCAAATCTATTTTTATGTATGTATATATTATAAATGGGAGAAACTATTTTTGCCAGGGTGCCAATTAAAATTTGCCCGCGAGTACTTTTAATTAAAATAATATTTATTGACTTTTTCCAAAAAAAAACATTCATTTGTTATGAAAATAAACTACAACTCACTCCATAGCAGTGTATGTAAATAACTCGGAAAGGTATGGTTGCCGGTACCCTATCGGCCGCAATCTATTCGCAGCCATGTTTAAACAGGTAATATTTTGTTACGTTGATACGTTCATGACATATAAATATCTTTTATATATCAAATTGAAGCTATGTTTTTTCTGTGTACGACAAAATACCTCTGCCTGAGTAAAATTACCCACAAATAGGGGTTGCCTGCTGTTAAAGATGGATTAAAGTGAAAGAGAGTTAACGCGTTACATCGGTAGTCAGACGAGGATAGCGATATAAGCTAATATTAATTATTGTACCTGCGTATCCACATACGAAACAAATTTCCATTTTGCTTGCAAGTTATCTTGATAAACAAACTGAACGTTTCCCAGCAACGGAAAGGGATTGGACACATTCACTTCATTTATACACATTCATTTGTTTAAGGCCCCTTTAGGATTGCCAGAGGCGTACGACCTTAAATTTTGGTTCAAGGAAAAAATTGTGGAGACCAAAATTATTGGTCTTCTTATTTCAAACAACTTTGGTCTTATACAATTAGGTCCTAAAGTTAATAATAAACGAGATAATTCCATAACTACACTTTGCGTTATTTTCCCGCTTAATTCCGAAAATATTGGTCCTACATGAAAATGTGTAATCAATAAAATGTAGCATTAATATATGTTACTATACTAACTACTAGTTTGAAATAGTAAAATTCAAATTGAATTTTTAGAACATTTCCATTATATCAAGAGGATGATTGGGGCTGACTACGTGGGTGTTGGTGGTGACTTTGATGGAGTCAACAGGTATGTTTATTATATCACAAATCGGTATATTTTAAAACGTTACATTAAAGTTATTATATAATTTTACAAAAAAACTCAACAATAAATAGACATAGGCATTACGTTTTATGGAAATAGACTTGTAATTTACAAGCTATCAAGAACTCAGCGGTACAAAGGAACGTAATCAAAGCGAAGATTAATCAATATACTTTCGGTGCTAGAGATATAATAAATTAATGAAGTTCGAATTAATCTGCGCAGATACATATGGATGTTGTTTCCAGGGTTCCTCGTGGGTTGGAAGATGTATCGAGATATCCTGAATTATTTGCGGAGCTATTGCGTAGTGGACAGTGGAGTGTTCAGGAATTGAAGAATCTCGCCGGACTTAATATGATGCGTGTGATGCGGCAGGTTGAAAAGGTAACTTGTATAGGTTTGCTTGGTCGATATGTACGATATGTACGAGTACTACAGAATTTTATTGAAAAAAATTAAAACTTTTTTTTATTTTAACTATTATAGGATAATTGTCGATTTGACCTGTGTTATAAAATATTGGTAATTTCTGTCTATAACATTCGCATGATAATAAGTATAAATCAGACTTTATAATGTGTATGATATAGACTCATAATATAGAGAGATAATGTTCATATAATATAGAGAGATAATGTTCAACTATAGGATCATAGATACTGTGTCCCCAGTGCTTGTTAATAAACAGTCTCACTCATCCTTGAAACAGGAACTAACCCGTAAATTATTGATGTTAAGCGAGTTTAGTTCAATAACTGATGAATGGTTTAATGGAAGAAATAAATAACTATAAAATAATTTCTTTGCTTAAATAAAACGTTATCTTGAATATTTTAAATGGGTTCTACCTTTATCAAAGAACTTTTGTGATGGTAACTGGAATTTTGTTTACCCAGGAGTTGAAAATTTCAACGACGAAGCACTTTGACGATTTCTATTAAATTATCTAATCTAAACGCGTATTTATAACAAATATGATTTCATAAATTATGTTTATGTTTTATGTTTATGTATTAGTCAAAAGATTTACATCAATAATGCTTGCGTTACGAAATTGTTTGATTTAATAATAATAGTCAATAAAGTCGATATACTATAACTTTATATTTATGATTTAACTAAAGGTAATAATAAAAATGAGAATTGATACCAAATTTTCTAACCAGATACGTGACGACATGCGCACTAATGGATCTGAACCTGAGGAACACCCTGATTCTCCCAACGACAACGGCAACTGCACCAGCAACGCTTTCTACATGGAAGACGTTGTTTGAATTCACATCACTGGCGTATTTACATGCATCTGTCAAAAGAAAAATCAAAAACTACCAAAACATTAGTTAAACCACTGCAAGGTTTTTTCAATACAGTTTTAAAATCATCTAAAATCTCAATGTGCTATCTCATTTGATATCGACGCAAAAACAATTTTGGCGAATGTATGTAAACATCAACGAATTTCGATGCGCAATAAAAAAAAAGATTCATCAATGTTTATTAATAGTAATAAATGTGTTTCATATTATGTGTGTTTAAAATACTTGTGGGGAGAATCAGCTTGGCATGACTTCTCTCAACTTCTCAAGACAGACCTCTCGACGTCTCGGTTGAAGATACATATTTTAGGATGCGATATACAACTATCTCATTACTTTTTACATTATTGACGATAAACCAAAATTGACCAGTGAAACACAAATAACTGCTTAGAATGAAATGAATACTTCACGTTTGCACGATTAAGACACTTCTATATAGTTGACACTTGTCAAAATCACTGAATACGCACTTTTAGAACAAGTGAGGAAACGTTAAAAGTAAAATCAAGTAATGAGATAGTTGATTTTATTACAATATTTAACCGCATGTAATCATTAGAATCTGATATAAATGTTTGAGTGTTGTAGACATTTGATAGATGTTGTAAAAGCACTGTCTCACCTATCTGCCAAAAAGTTCGTCATTAATAAACTTTCTGTGTTTCATATCGCCCTTCTTGACTCTATCATCGTCTCATAATGGCTCCGTGACCACGAATGTTATGATAAATTGAATTGATAAATACGAATTTAAATTAGTCATATTCAAATTCAATTACATAGTTCGAATTGGTACAGTCGATTGTTAATTTTATAAATTCGAATTGAATATATGAATTTTGGAATAAAAATCAAAGATGGGTTACAATGTAATTTAATTTATATATTTAGTAAAAAAATATTATGATACGATGTAAGATGTAGGTAGTTAATAAATTTTTAACGATATTGAAAAAAAATTTTAACGAGTAACCTTTTATACCTAAGTGTATAAAAAATAGACGTATTTTTTTAAGGAATTGAGTGCCAAATACGGACGCCATTGTATTTATTCTTGTTCTTCTCTCTTATTTCTCAACTAACGAATTAGAAGGAATTTCGTCCTGCTATTGTTTCGTATCATTACTATATCATCATTCAGTTTTAATAAACAGTGCTGACATATTTTAAAGGCCTCCTTAATATAATCATATATTATGTAAGTAGATTAAATTGCTATGTAGTTTTCTGTAATAGATAATTAAACAAGTACTTACGTCAAATACCTGCGCGTGTACACGTTTACAATCACAATATTTTCGTTTAAAATAGTTTTGGGATATTATAATTTTAATTTCAAGAGTGTGTGAAATATAAATAAATACTTTTCTTAATATTTTATGTGCAAAGTTTGTTTAAGACTTGACATTTGTTTGTTTAAAACTTTTTTATATTTTATATGTCGACGTCACTGTCAATAGGCCTATTGTTCTTTACTAGTATTGAAAGTTATAAAAAACGGAAATGTAAAGAAAACTAAAGGTCTAATAGCTTGGACACGATCACGCTTTTTTCAAATACATATCTTATGGTGTACTGTCATCTATAGAATTCATCATTATTATTACTTTCTCTAAGTTTCAAAACTATTCAAAATACATACCGACTTCAGCCGGATTTATCTAACCGTATTTCAGAACTACCAATTACTTGCAATTGATACTTTCATATGAAAAAACAATATTAGTCCAACGAAAAGTGACAATCATGTTTAATTAAAAATTGAAATTTAAAAAAGGAAGAACTTGTTTTTTTTTATTTAAGAATAAATTAAAGGGGCCTCTTTAATTTATTCTTTATGTCTTTAAATTCAGTTTAAAAATCCGAATTTACATTGCAGCAATGACTATTCGATACAACAAAACGATTTGAAAACATTCGGTATAAAATATCACAGCTTTAAAAATGTATTTAAAATATGTAATCTATTAAAATTTGATTACATACCGAATCATTTAAAGACATATGATTCCAAAGAAACATTCCTTATATATTTTCGTAACTTCATTGATATTTTGATATGAACGTATATGTCTATACGACAATAAATAATTTCGTATTGGTCTTAAAATCCGCTTATTCCTTTAGTGTTACATAAAAAGAACTTTTCTTTATTTCATAGTTATGTTTAATATTTACACCAACCAAAAAACTAAATTACCACATTGTCGACTAAAGGTAGAAACAAGAAAATTAAACCTTAAACACGTTTCAAATGATATATATTTTAAATTAAATCGGCTAAGCAGTTTTAGAATAAGTTTTAGAATAAACATTTAATATTAGAATATAAAAATAAAATTCGGGATAAAGGAATAAGCGAGATTTTTACTCGATCTCAATTAAGCTGTGACTCTTGTAATTAACGATATCGGGGTAAAAACGACTATTTCTTAGAAATTACGACTGAAAACTTTTCTAACCTATATTATCTAGCATTATTATCGTCACCTCTGGCTGTTATTTTGTAATTGGTTTTGAAATGTATTTTAGTATAATGTCTTTTTGCACAAGCACCAGCTGTTACATGTATTTGACTTAAATAATAAAATAAAGTCTTGTACTTACACTGAATGTATAAAATGGTTATTTTATTTAGCTCCCTAAATATGATAATTCATTCCTTATCTATCTATCGATCTATTCTATCTATATCTATAAATATTTTAAGAAATGCATATTTTAAGAGAAAAAAAGGTTAATCATAAAGTGTGCCGCATGTGACACTGGAATGACGTTTTTAAAATATGCCCACTGAACTAAATAACGGTAATTATCACCAATCTCAAGGACTAACTGCAGAGGAGATTACTTTTTGTGTAGAAATACACTTTTGTCGTAAATAAGTGGTATCCAGGATATCTGCTACGTTCGTATAATATATATATAATAGCGACCAAACACAAAAGTGGAAATCGGTTGCCGAACGAAGGAGTAAAAGTTACTGAACTGAATCTTTGCCTATTTATCTATAAAAACATCATTAAGATGTAAAATTAATATGTACAATACAATTTGGTTATTTTAAATTACACAATCACAAAAACAGTGGACGTTAATCTTATATCATTAACATTAAGTCCCGTATTGCTTAGCATTAGTGACAGATTGTAGTAAAATAATATTTATCGGTGTACTGAATTTAAAAAATGACGATACATTTTTCTATTGAAATAGCGAAAGACTCCAGCATTTGAAGTAACAAACTTCAAATAAACAGCGTGGGTTGGAACTTTAAAAGACAACTAGGTTTCAAAGTATTTATCAATTACGTACCTGTCTAGCGTGGGATGCTTAAGGTTTATTTGTCCTATTAAAATACAAATATTAAATGGAAAAGTTTTAGATTCTTATTCAGAATACAAAGATAGAAACTTATCATAATGATGTTTATTCATAGTATAAATAATTTTCTTTTAAATATAAGAATGATGACTGGAAGGGCTAGAGAATCAGCAGTTATCATGAAAAGAAGAAAAATAAATGTGCCATATCTACAAGAGACTAAGAAGAAGGGAACGAAAGCTACAGAAATAAGTGAAGGCTATAAGATCTACTGTGGATGCGGTGGCAAAAAAATGAAGTGGGAATAGTTCTGGAAAGAAAACAGAATTAATGTGTGGTTGAAGTTAAAAGGATGAATGATAGAGCATGTTAGTGAAGGTAATAAAAGACGATTTGATGCTGAATATTGTAAGAATGTACGCACCACAAACAGGGTGTATCGACAGAGTGAAGACAAGAGGAATTCTGAGAGGAATTAGATACGATTATTATGGAAATGCCGGAAGATTAATAGCTGTTTATAGGTGTAATTAATGTAAGAAGAAAAAAAAAAGGTTATGAAAGACTGCATGGAGGATGGGGCTATGCAACAACAAGCAGCGTCCGCCTTCGACCTAGTAATATTTGTGGCATACTTCAAAAAAAATTTAGTTTATTTGACAAAATATACACGCGGTTGCTTCGCAAATAAACACCAATATATATATCAAAAAATTCACCCAAATTTAAATGGCCGCTCCTAGAGAAAGATGAGCATGCAAGGGAATTTAGAAAGATAGTTGTGGATAAAATGTTAAGTTAAACAAATATTGGAGTGAAATGGCAGTACGGAATGGAGTGGAGGATATTTTTGAAGAAACGAAATGAAAAGGAAAAAGTCGGTAAGGATACTTGGTGGTAGAATGAAGAAGTACAGAAGGTTTTAAAAGAGAAGAATTATGCTATCAGGGAATGGAAAAATGTCGATAATATGGATGCAGAAACTCACGAGGATAAAAGGTTAAAGCAAAAAGAATGTAAGAAGAAAGCTAAATCGACGGTTGCATATTTGCACTACGCCAGTTGAGTGAAAAGTATAGACGTGCACAAAAGAACTTGCACATAGTTTTCGTTGATCTCAATAGGCCTACGATCGAGTACCCAGAGAGGATCTATGGTGGGCTTTGAAAGACTAAAGAGTGCCTGGGAAGTACCTGTAGCTTATCCGTGCCAAATAAAGAGTGAATGTGAAAATTTACTCACGACGCAATTTGCCAATCGTGTCTTAACATTTTAAGACACGATTGGCAAATCATCACTGTAATATATAACTCAAGGAAATATTTCATACAGAGGTATTAGAATTTTCTTGCAACAACGCACGGAAGTGATATTATAGCACCTCTATTGTGGTTCTGTCCTTAATAAGAACATATTACTCTTTCAGACACGTTATTACCGTGAGATAAGTGATAAAGAAACCGCTTTTGTACCCTTTCTAATCTTTTATGTAAGTATGATACTGTAATGTTAAGATACGAAATAGCGTATTAAATAAAATTATTTTTATTTATATCACATTAATCCTTGTTATTACTATTTGAGGAAGGTCTTAAAATTTTAAATAATTTGGATGCATGGTAAAGTATTTGTTGTATTACATCGTACTTTTAATGTATTAGGTCTTGTTTCCTGTAAAATGATGAATGGCATAACTATTGCGCCGTAACCTTTTTTTTGTTTACGCCCCATTGATGCGAAATTAATTTCTAATTAATTATATTTACCTACACATGTAATTACATCTTCTATCTTTATTATTTTTTCTCATATACAGATCAGTTGTGAAATTAGATGTTCTTTAAATAGTACTAGCTAATCCGTACGCTTTGGTCAATGTTACTTTAACTTAGCTCGTTTGACATGAATTAACTCGTAGGAAAGAGGGACACAACGATAAACTCGCACATTTAACCATAATTCTTTCTATCTTAAAGTATCATTACTGATATTATACATGCGAAAGGTGTTTGCCTGTTTGTTCGTTCATAAAGTAGCACTTGAACACAAATCGATATAAATTCTTACGTAGAGATATGTTATGGGCCAGAACGTGATAAAGGAGTATTTTTTTACCAAGAAAAAATGTACAGTTTCTGTGGAATAGGCCTAATTATTAATCATTTTCATGCTTCGTCTTTTACAAAATTTTGTGTTCTGCCTGCAGTGTCACCTGTGAACGGACTACATTATAATAATGTTTGTTTACTTATATTTATTTAATATAATTTATGTAAAATACATTTTGAGTTATGGAATTAACTTTTACTTATTGCATAAAATTATTAAATTTGATTCAGAATGATATTAATTATAAAAGATTTTTATCTATCTATCTATATCTATACTACTATAAAAGTCGTTTTATGATGCAGTGATTCACATTATACCATTTTTTTTCATTTTTGTTGTCTGTCTGTCTGTATGTCTTCTTATAACTCAAGAACGGCTTGACCAATCTTGATGAAAATTGGTACACACAAAGAACATGTGATGGCGCAAATGTTAGGCCTTTTTTAATATATAAGATCGGTAAACCCTACGGTATCTTATGAAAATTAATTTAAAATTGTTAATTACATTTTTCTTTACCAGTAGCCATGTGTGTGTGTGTAAGTCTGCGCGTGTGTGTTATTATAGTAATAAAATAATTTATTTTATTTTTATTAATTATACGCGGGTGAAGCCGCGGAGCACAACTAGTTTAGAATAATTTTACAGTAAAATCAATATTTTGGCAATCATTTTAATACCAAATGTCATCAAAGTTTCAAACTGAGTCTACCATAAATTAAATATGAGTAGCTTGATAAATAATGGTCTTATATTGTCAATAACTATTAGAATATAAATTTCATGTGTTTTATAATAATAAAAATAAAATATATTTTTTTTAACAATAAATTAAAACAAAAAGATGAATATTTTACAGCTATTGCCGATAAATGATGATATGCGCCCATATACCACATACGGTCAACGATGTAACCACAATTCTATACACGGAGAATACACGTTAATATAATTTAAAATCTTTTTTGTTTATGCTTTGATTTACTCCGGACTTATATCGTGTGTTCATAGCACATTTTTGATGGAAGTTAAGAAACTGGAACTGCAAGGATTATTGAAAACGGAAAAGTAAGTTAATAAATCATATAACTTAATTTAAGTATTGAAACATTACATACATATAAGATATGTGATATGTGATTCGAGTGTTTACTTTTTCACGCATTACAGATAAATTACAGTGAAATCATATGCTAAGCGTAAAAATATCCGAATAAGATAGTAATACATAAAGGATAACTGCGCTTTTTGGTATGACAAAAATACAGCAATCAATAAAAATCTACATTTTAAAATCAAAATAATAATTGACTGCAATTCAATACAACAGCAATAAAATCTTAAGCAGAAACGGAAACGAATAAAAATAAGTGCGATTAAAAACTACAAGTACAACAATGTAACTGCATATTGCTATCACTGCAAATTATTACCATTTTATTAAGTAAATGTAATAAGCACAAAGGTACTCACTATAATAAATTAGTTTTCAACGAAATCTATAAACTATAAAGAACATATAATTACTATACACACACTTCCAAACACAAATATGTTCAGCTTGAGTAAAATTCGTTCAGGCGTTATAAATTTGGTCAAAGTTTGAATCTCACTAGAATAATGCATTCGATACGACATAAGTTCTTAGGGGTTTATATAATTTCAACATCAAACCAATCCACTGACGGAATCTATTCAGATCGATTTAGCAATCACAGAGTCGTTTGTAATTAATATTCCTCAGGCACTGTACCGTTTTCAATATATAAATTATTGTCTCTTGTATATTACTTTCAGTTCAGTTTTGAGATGAAGAGAGAATCGCAGGATTATGCTTAAAATATAAAATTAGGCACACAGATGTAAAGCAATGAAATCGATGAACCTTCCAATGATATATCATTTAAAAAACCGTAAATAAATAATATCAATAAAACCATAAAGTTATCTTAATGAAATAAATATATGAAACACAAATTAATATTTAAATTTAAGCTTTTCACCAAATTGTTAATATTATATTTCATCCAAACAACAAAACCAAAGACTAATACGGATAGTAATCATTCAACAATACAAATTAAAACTGACACTATTTTGCCTACGGTCAAACTCATCTACGACGGTTCACTGCTGCCCATGTTCATCAACTGTAGCATCTCCAATGCACGCAACTGTGCTCATTCTTTTGCACTTTTGTTACATCCGCTATCGGTTTTATGCCCCTACATCCTCCCAGCCTGAGGGTGTCCTCATACGTTTGCCAATATGAGGTCTCCGAAATCGAATATCGGTTTCGTAGCAGATGTGACCGACCCACAGCTAATTCAGCGTGATTGGCTTGGGCTATACAGATCACTTTAGTATAAGAGTCAATAATATTGTAATATATAATATTAAACATAATACGTATCATTATTAAATATTGCTGAAGAGTATCTGTCATTTTTCATATTAAACAATAATATTCTACATTTTTAATCTGTAAGCAAGAACAATGACAGATACTTTTTCTTGGCGGGAAACGGGTTCACTTATAATATATCTTCGAACATTGCGCGCTAAATTATATATATAAGGATCTTATGATAGCAAATAATATATTAATTTCATTGAAGTCCCGTTTTATTTCTGAGTATAATCTAGTTCTTTCAACAGTTATCCGTGGAACCATCTTATGTCTAATGCTTCAGATAGTTTCCGTCCTTAAATTCGTGAACCAGTCACATAGTTGTTTTAAATAGCAGTTATACTAATAACTTAAATTTAATTAAACTATCTTACAATTATATATAATTCGATAGTTATGTAAAACAATACAAAACAGTGTAAAGGCTGGAGCCGCAGTGGAAAATGCTGAAGCGAACAAACGGCGCAAACATTGATCTCTAATTCCAAAATTTATCTTTGTACCGTTTTCAGTTGAACTTGGAAGTAATAGTACAAAAAAAAATTCTAAAACGTTATAACGTCATGTTTTATTGGCTGAGTAATTTTTCGCCCAGAGAATCGGAATTGCAATTGGAATGCAAACAAAATTGAATTCGAAGGGGAAATGCTACTAGTCGTAGCATTCTTGCCACCATTCCACGTGGTCATGATTTGTACAGATATTTTATGTGGAATTATATTAACTTATTTAAATAACACTTATTTTAATTAAAAAAGCAAATATGTCACGAACGTAATTTTTATTTTTTTATTTTTTTTTCTACAAAATGCTTAACCTAATCAACGAGACAAGCAATAGAAATTTTACTTTACAGTTCTTAAAATTATCCCCTATATTAATTGTGTAACTACATCAAAATGATTTTGCTAACATACAAACAGCAGATAGATATAACAGTTATTTTTACTGTCATTTATTTAAAGTCAAGATAGATATTAACATATTTTACTTATACCACGCTTGTTGGAAATATCAGACACAAGCAATTATATTTCACGACATTACACTTAAACCTTTATTTAAATTTTATTTTACGTTAAAAAGAAATGTAAAACCGCTCGCTGAAAATGTGGTTGAGTATTGCAATTTACTCTTAAATTTCAACTTTCCAGTAGATTTATCAAGCTGTGACAGATGAACAAGTTAATATTGTGTTTTTGCGGTTTTCAGAAAATGTAGCAACAATATTTTATAATGTTATAAGTAGCTGTACTTTTTTTGTCCTTTTCTTTAATAGTACATAAAAACAGTTTTAGATATATTCATTTACATGTAATGAAATAAACAATAAATTAGGAATAATCATACATAAATAAAATCAACTGAAAGTCAAACCACGGCTTAAATAAAAGTCGAGACGTGCATTTTTAGGTACGTAAAATCTTTGAAAGCGTGCAATGCGAGCAATGTGCTGTCAGTATCGACCATTCCTCCATAAAACGCTAAAAGTTCGAAACCGCAAATGAACGTAATAAGAATTCAAGTTTTAGTATGCTAATAAACAATATAGATTGAATAAATAAGAAATAATAATTTCGATTGTTAATGTTTTTCGAACAACTAATTCTTTTTATTCTTTATTTCTGCAAACACATACCTACGTCATGTGTAAATACTGCACTATTTTCAAAATAGAATACCGTACACTTTCAAAACGTTTATATGGTTATTTTAAAAATTTAGCAACGAAACATAAAATAGTGTTTTTTAGAGGCTACCAGATACTTTATCAGAAACGAAATAATCGCCTTTGTGACAAACAATTTAAAACATGCTTAGAAAATAAAAATGTACAATGACAATTTCAATAAAAAATCTCGCGAAGTTGGTTCCGCTATTTTCTTTAAGCTGTTTTCTTATAAGCTGGTAGTAGAATTAACTACAGACGATGTTCTCTCAAGAAGGTGAAATGTTTATTGAATGGGGAATTCTCATTTTGATTGTTGATTATGTGGTAAAGGTTTCAATTACTCATTCAGAAGGAGATGTTCACTTTAGAATATGGTCTTAACCTGTCTAAGCTAACCTTTAATATATAGCTTTACAAGCAAGCAAGCCAATATAAAAGGGAACGCGCCTTGGCTACCCGTTTTAAAGCACATCCACGGAAAACCAGATGAGTAATACCAATTTATCTCTTATGTTACCAAAGAAAATGTTTCAGTATTTAAATTAACTAGCACATACTTTAACATTTATTCACATTGAGTACTTGAATAGTATATAAAAATCAAAATTAAAAATAGCTGTACAAATCATGACCGCGAGGCGATAAAACGATAGACGATAGAGCAGAATATAATTATACCCGTTAAATCACAATTCCAATTCTCTGGGAGAAAAATGAACCAGGGAATCAATAAGACGAGGTGTCATAATTATGTTTCAGAAATGTCTTTGCACTCTCGCTACAAGGTCCCAAGTGTTTCAGCTGCAAACGGCGCAAAGATATAACTAGATAAAGACAAATATTTGCGCCATTTGTTCTCTTCACTATTTGCGACTGTGGCTTTTTTCGGCTTTTAACATTGTTTCTTTGACATAAGAAAGAGTCACTGTGCTTTGCTTATAGCGGTTATTTATACAGTCCTCCGCGTCCGTATTTTTTTATTACATTCGAAATCCGTAATTGATTCACTAAATCTGGCATAAAACTAACACATGTCATAAAAACCGAAAGAAAGCTTGCATATAGCTATTTTTACACACAAAATAGTCGATCAAATGATGACTGCAACAATATGTCATATAAGTTTAATGCCTTATATTCCAACCAGAAATAGTTTTCTGTATATCCACACTGTGTACCAAAGATTAGCGTCGCCTTCTTTTAATGCTTCGTTATTGTTAAGTGAGTATGTTACAGACATATGCACTTAACAGTAACGTAGCAGCTTGAAGTAAGCGGATTTTAAAAACATATTACGTTAAACAATAAAACACTATTTCTTTCTACTACGTTCTATTTTTTCACTACGTCTATTTATTTTTGGTCAATATATATATATTGTTATATATATCAATTTATATATATAATATATATATATTGTTATATATATATAGTTTTAATTAAATACTCTAGGTTTTGACTGCATTACAGATGTGAAACATTATTACAAATATATCTCAGAATCTTTTTCCCTGACTTTTTCTATCAAATCAAAATCGGTGAATTCCCCCAATTGATAAATTACACTTTATTTCACGTAATTACTTTTGAAGTTTCGTCAGAAGTCTAAATACCAAATCCAATATTATTGAGTTATAATTGAAATTGTAAACCATCCCCGATTTAACTTTATAACGTGATAGATTATCAAAAACGCTGTACTTTTTTTATTCCCAAGCTCATGAAATACGATATTTTTATTTTATTATATATTTTATAAATATATAGTTAATTATTTTTTTTATCTTTGTATAAAATTGTCATTATGAGTAATATACTATATCAATAATTAAATTCGTTTCTGCGTAAAAACTATTATTCGAAAACAACATGTTTACCGTTTTTTTAAATAAATAAATAATAATAATTTGGATTTGATACTATAGATTAAACCTACACTATCGAGTTGTTTATGGCTTATCAACCCATTGAATCAACATAAAAGCGAGAGCCTAATTGCTCACAATTAACGGCTAAACGAACAAAATTATATTAATAATTTTTTCTTTCTATTTTAACGATTGAAAGCTTATTGTGAATTTTATTCGTGAATTCTGAATAATTATAAAACGATATATTTAAATTGTTGTAATCCATTCCTTTTTTTTTAAGATATTTAAAAGAAAAAAATACGGTTAATCATCAATCTGCTAAAACGAATTATTTCGTAACTTCATTTATTTATAAAAAGGTGTAAAAGCTGTTATTTAGACGAAAAAATGGTGTACATTTTACATAAAAAAGCTAGATAAAAGTGTTCCTAAAACAGGCCTTTTGTATTTCTTCTTTTAAAAGTTACGACAAAAGTACTTCGTATTTCGTGTCGATCCGAAGCAAGAAATGTATCGGGGCTTTTGTTGTCTTGAGAGATTATGATCTGTACACAAGGCAATTCCTCTTTCAATTTATCAGAAAGAAAGATAGCGCATTTTTGTAATACTACTATCGCAACAGAATAACAGATATCAAAACTGTGGAAGCATATTTATTTAGTATTAATATTGTATTATTAAATAATGTACCAAATTTTATAGTTAGAGGTAGTCATTGATTTTATAGTCAACATATTGACATTGACGTTGAATTTGTTTGAAATTGAATTATGTTAATGACAACAATAACCCCAAAAGCAAAATATCTTGCAATTTATATGGGAATATTCAAATATTTTCTTGTATTCTTGTTTCTTCAACAAATTTGTAATAACTATAATTTACTTTCATTATATAACACGTCTGACGCGCGCCGAACGTGTGGAATTAACGAGCGAAATGCTTCGGGGGTCGTACACGAGCGAAAAAATATATTTTTTTTTCTTTTACACGTAACACAAAGCGGTAAGACCTAGAACCATCCTACACCTATTCCTCAATAGTTAAACAATCTTATAATCATTCAATGATTATTGGTTTAATTCTGCACAAACAGTTATTAAAGTCTATACATATAACTATAATTTACTTAAAATAAATCTTGTTACTTATTATTAATTTTTTCATTTCACCTTCACAACACAAATTTGTAAAGAAGACCTTGCATACAATTTCATTGATAAACAACAGAACTAGCGACATAATTGTAAATATTAAACTCGAAGGAAGCCGCTTAAAAAACATGCTTTCGTTAGACGTCATTTAACATCCGCAAAACTCGGAGACAATATTATTGCTGTATTCGTGAAACTTAACTCGCATTTTAAGCATTGTCGAACATTGGGAGTTTTTATCAAATTAATACAATTATGCATAAATAACAAATTAATCAATTCATCTTCAGTAACAGCCTGTGAATGTCCCACTGCTGAGCTAAGGCCTCTTCTCCTCTTTTGAGGAGAAGGTTTGGAGCTTATTCCACCATGCTGCTCTAATGCGGGTCGGTGAAATACACAATATACAATTTCAGTGAAATATGACACATGCAGGCTTCCTCACAATGTTTTCTTTCACCGTCAAGCACGAGATGAATTATAATCACAAATTAAGCACATGAAATTCAGTGGTGCTTCTCCGGGTTTGAACCCCACGATCATCGGTTAAGATTCTCGCGTTCTTACCACTGGGCCAGCTCGACGTAATTAATCTTCACCAGGTGATTTAAATTAATATATAGCTTTAGTTCACTTTGATTACAATTAAACATATATGTGATTTCATAATAAGGACGGCGACGTGATGATAGTGTGATATACATACGTCATGTTAATTGATTAAAATATTATGATGTCATATTAATCAAAAATATTATTTACAAATTGACAAATAAACTGCAGAATTGACATGCAATCATATGTATCATATACATGATTGTATCGTTACAGTTATTTTTAATTAAAAAGGTAAATTTCAAATTATAAATAATTGGAATATCCGCAATTCCATTCCAGGTGTATGGATCCTAATAATATCGATATAATGTATATATTGCATGACGTCAATATCAAACGTGAGTTAATCTAGATCCTCCTACGTATTTACTAGGTATTATCGATTACCTTCCACTCCCCTTAACTATTAAATGGCAGAATCAATTTGCTTCAAACAACCTAAACACTCTCGACTAATAAATCTTTCAAACAAAAGCATGTAAATGAAAATCAGTTCACTCGTTCGAGAGCTACGATCTCATGTATACAGACAAACAGAGCTTAGACAGACAAACAGAGATACAGACACACACGTCAAACTTATAACACCCCTCGTTTTGCGTCGGAGGTTAAAATACGTTATATAGACATAATAAGACGTGAAGAGAATTTTCATTTACAAGCTCCAAAGTCGACGTTTATAACAAGTTCAACATCAGATATACCTTTAATTATATCACGTCATGCTATACAGCTAGTAATGAAGAAATAATAGGGCGCCAAAAGCGACCATTTGAAGTGAGTCTGACATAATATTAGTTCGTCAAAATAACACCTTAGTTTTTTATTCACCGAAATCAAAATAAAACGTGAAACATGCATTCGAGTTTTGATTTCAGAAAAAAATCTTCGTTCTCTCGTTCAAATAAAAAAATCTCGTTATCCTGTTATAAAATCTTATTGTTTATGATAATTGATTATTCAAAAAATATAATTTTTAATAACATTATATTCATAATAATGACATTAAAATTAAAACAAGTAACGTCGCTGAGCAAATTGCCAATCTTGGAAACTATGATTTTAGGTCCCTTGTGTCCGTAATTACACTGGTTCACTCACCCTTCAAAGAAACAAACACACCAATACTAAATATTACTGTTCAGTGCTAGAATATCTGATAATTAGTTGGTACCTATCCAGAAGGCCTTGCAAAGCTCTTCCATAAATTAAAAGTAATATTAGATGTGTCATTTTAAATATTTTACATTATTAGTTCAAACAAAACTATATAATGACATATAGTCATCAATAAATATACTATTCAATTCGATTTATATGATTATCTCGAAAGCTTTTATTATGAACATTTTATTTTATGTTTAATAAATATTTCAGATCTCAACACGTATCAGGTGCTAAAGGGAAAGTGCTTCATACATTCTCTTAACTGCCTGTGTCGCTTCCGATACTAAAATACGTTAAGAAGAGTAAATATATTTTATGACGCTACAATAAAAATCGAATGATACTTAAAATTTTTTTACTAGTAATCTATAATTGATAATAGTAGTTTATAAAAGGTGAACATATTGCAAAGAAACCTACATATTATGATGAAAGAAATTCTGCCACACCAACGTACGTTAGAGGAACGTGGTGGAATAAAATACAAACCTTCACCTGAACAGGGTAATAGTTCTTTGTCCACCAGGGGGCAGGCTGTTAATTTAATTTTACGATGTCACAATAAACTATATCTAAAAAAATATGCAACTTATTATATCGTATATATCCGTCATGCCTACATATTATAATATTAAGCAGATTATGAGTTATTTAATTAGTTGGGGCGGAAAAACAAACAAAACTAATCTCTTTACAATTGATATTACAGTGTTACAATTGATATTAGTATGATGATTATTTTGTTTTCATGATAATATTCATTTTGTTGTATTACAGTTTATTTATCAATGAGTGCTGATGTCTTCCCGATCGATTTTCGGCATGGCGACCAATCTCAAGAGAGATTAGCGAACTGCACATTTTAGTGCAATAATGTATGCGAAAACAGAGATGCACTCTCTTAATCCGTTAGGACGGCAATCAGATACAACTAGATAGAGTTCAGGCATAGGACCAGTCATAGGCATAGGATGGCTTAAAGTGCCGTGTACGTGAGTGTTCACACTTCCAACTTAAAAACTCAGATCTACTACAGAGAATTTTCGACAGAAAAACCAATAACTTTTTTTAACGGATTAAAACCCAGGACCTCGGGCCCTGCGAACTTGCTCTGCTGCTGCCACGACACCAACGAGGCAGATAAGTTAGTTATTTATAGATGTTTCTTATTACATTAACCTTTAATATAAAATTATTAATTACAAACACTACGTGAAAGATATCCATACATGTGGCTGAATAATTAAACAGGTTTGCTTTGACTTACAGTTTTTCATTCAACTAATAACTAAATTAAGGACTTTGAACAAGTTGTAAGGTCCTCCAGACCGATTTCGGCCACGGCGGCCAATCTCAAGAGAATAGCCAACTGCGCAGGAGATATTATAGTGCACAAGTGTGTGCGCAAACACAGGTGCACTCTCTTTTCCTTAGCTCTCATAATCCGATGAGACGGCAATCCGACACGACCGGAAAGAGTTCAGGCGCAGGATCAACGGCTTAACGTGCTTTCCGAGGCACGGGAGTGTACACACTTCCAACTTCCAGACTCCGGGATGCTACTGAGAATTTTCTGACAGAAAAACCCAATAACTATTTATTGGCCCGACCTGGGAATTGAACCCAGGACCACCGAGTCTGCGGCCTTATAACTAGCCACTTTTTTTTTTTTTTTTTTCACGCAGTGGAAACCTTCAGAAAGGTACCCGACTCTCTTGGGGGAAGAACCGGGTTATGTGGGATTCTTACCCACTAAAACCACTGCGATGGCCGTCCTCGGCACGGATCGAAGGGGCTGCGGGATCGTGTTGATATAACGCATTCGCGGCCCCTCCCGTGCTGCGCTCCGCTCGTGGTTCGGCGGAGCTCTCCTCAGGGAGCGAAGGTAATCTCGCCCCCCCGCACTCCTCGCTAGTGCGTACGGCAGCGCGAGGCCATTTCGGCTGCCGTCCTCCTCAGGGCCGCTTAAAATAGGATACGTGAGACCCCCACCTCACGCATCCACGGCCCCAGGGTAACGCCCTATATTTAAAGCCCCGGACGTTGGGGCTGTAGGAAGGCCGGGTAGACGCCGACGTCGTCTCTGCCGAGCAGGATCGGCCCTTTCCCGTTCCCGCTCCGCCGTCTCCTTCTGGACCATGACGGTCTCACAGAAGGAGGCTACGGCCCTCCACGCCGATTCTCTGCGGAGCATCGCCGACACGATTGCTCGCAGGGACAGGTCTTGTCCGACTTCACGGACCAGGTTCTCCCTCTCCGCACTCCACGCGGGACACACCTCCAGCGTGTGCTGAGCGGTGTCCCAGTCCGCGCCACAGTGGTGACACATCGCCGTCGACTCGCGTCCGATCTTACACAGGTATTCTCCAAAACAACCGTGACCGGTCATTACCTGCGTAAGTCGGAAGGTGACTCGTCGCTTTCGTCTCATCCAGGCTTCGAAGGCTGGCAGGATCGCTCCGACGACGCGTTTGCGCGCGTACCGTTCTTCGCAGAGACGGTCACGCCACGTCGCAAGAGCTCTCCTGTGTTCCCGCCGCTTCAACGCCTCGACTGCACTCGGAGGGGGCGCGCTTTCACTGTTCTGACGGAGGATGCGGGTCTGTTGATAGACCCTCGCGTCCATATCCGCCAGAATGTCCAAGGGCGGAAAGCGCGCTAGGACGGTTGCCGCCTCATAGGATATCGTACGATATCCCCGCACTATACATATTGTGTGTTTGTACTTAAAAGTACAATTTCACGTCAAAAATACAGGAATCGAACCCACGACCTTATTAGGTCGCACGATAACTAGCCACTAGACCAACGAGGCAGGCAACGAGTTGTACTTGGACCACAACTGAACCATCTCGACTTCATACTAAGGTTTATATCTCTACATTAATTTAATTTCGACCTTATTTACCACGAAACAGTGTGATATGATACAATTATTATTATTGTTATATTTTCAGCAATAAAGTGATATAATCTGCGCGGATACATTATTTTTTATTATTGCAGCAGCCACAGTAGCGTGCTGTAATTGACAAAACTCATTACCATATAATGCCGCTCTGTAGCGATTCGTAAGTAAAATATTTGGTATAGTTTACAATAATTAAAATGGCAGGCATTGGGTAAATATAAGCTACTCTTAGAAAAAAAAATAACAATAGAAATCGATTAACTAATATTTACCAAAATACCTGATCTTATAATCGATAATGAGATGTAAGAAGTTGTGACAGTGTGATAAGATGACCATGTGGAATTACATTTAACTCGGACGTTAAGTTATTACAAATTCAAAAATTTTATCGAATAATATTAAATCACAAATCAACTGTGAGTATTGCAGTTCTGTATAGGCCATGAAATTTAATCCGCGCGCTATCAGTATGGGATCAAACTTTGTCAAAGCGACTCTGGCAAAGCCAAAAGGGAGTTATGTATTACTGGTATGTATTTTAGTGTTTGCATACATAATACATGTTTAAATAGCGATATTACTCTGATATTTATTTATTTTTAAACTATCTTTCTTTTCTTATAATTATTATTTATTTGATAATTTAAATAATCGTAAGACTCTACAATTATGCAATAAGAAATCACAAGCGATAATCCACATTAGCAAACGAGAAACATCGTCTCGAAATCACATTAACATTCTACATAGACATTGCGACCCCTGGAATTAACACAAAAATAATTTGAAACAAGGAAGAATGGCAATGCAATAGAACACATCTAATGTATTCAGCTATAAATTCTGGATATTCCAGCAACGCTGCATGCTTTTATTCACATATTAAATTTAAATGTGTACGTGTAAATTTAAATATGTATATATGAGAACTGACGGCCTGATCAAAATATGATCAATGGAGGTGATGACTATAAACGGCGTTCTTTTGGCTGCTTGTCTGGGTGTCTAAAATTGCCTGCTAACAGAACTACAGACTGCGGTTCAACGCCTTTAATGCAAGTTTGTGAGACATGGTGCACTCGACACAACTATCAATTTGTACTGCTTCAAAAGCAGCCGCTGTTTTTGGTGACGATGCGTGTTGATCTACGCTTGCAAGATTAAGTAGAAATTGAAACCACAATGTCAATTTGGTCTCCGGCCACCGCTTAGTAAACTTGCAGCAATGGCCCAGAAAATCACAGTCAGCGATATATTGTGGTCCTTGTGGAGTCGGACCACGAGACGATTCAGTACAAATGTCTTACCCATACGATTACCATACCCTGGTGCGTAAAGAAATGTACAGTGCACGAAATGGTCCCCTAATTTTGGCTTCTGAATGACAAAGGACGGCTTCCGCTATAGTTGCGCACCAGTAGTTGTCATTTTTAATAGCCCACTTGTCTTACGTGCTTTCCTAGACATTTTAAGTTCTCTGCAAAATCTACATTCTTTATACATCCTCTCCATTTTATAAGACTGTGACTGACATATATGGTTGCATTATCTAAACAATACAGACCACGTATTACTTGCAATATTTTGCCATCGCTGTGCTACCCGCTCATCAATGGCTTGCCATTGAATTTCAGCATCTTCAAAAGATTCATTAGCACGTTGCTATACCAAATATCGTACTTGAAATAGGCGCAATAGTTGGATTTGCTCGGGACTTTCAACAGTATGGTTAATAGATTTCACATACAACAGAAATGAACTACGTTTATGAGAGTTCAGCTTCGAATAGATCATCTAACAAATCCCGCAACAGGCTAAATCACCGCCTCATCTAATGTGTTATTTGAATTTAAAAAACGAATTCTTATCTCATGCGAAATAACACGATGTCAGTATACCGTCTGTATCTTTATTACACAGTAAACGGATAAATAATCAATATAGTCCATTCTTTTTTCTAGAAAAAACATATTTTCCACACCAAATATATATATATATATATATAACAGCGCACAAAACGAGGTTTTAAATTGAATGATTTGCTTGTGCTTGGAATGTATGGTTGTTAGAGTACTTTTAGTTCCCTATTTCTCTCATATCATCCTGAGCCACAACGAAGCGTGGTACCAATCTACTATAAATTGCTTACCGTTTCCCGTATAATTATATTAATTTTATTAAAGCGTATTGAAAAATTTAAGCAATCGAAAGTAAGAATTCATATTTCGACTTTTTGGCCAATACCAAAAAACAAAATAATACAAATTTAAACTTAAATTTATTATACAAATACGATCAGATTTCGATGGTTCAAAAATTAGTTTTGCACATCGCCTTAACGAGCCAAGTTTAACATTCGTGCGCGAACGCTAATCACCGCATGAGAAATCGTGGTACTTATATAATCATTAACGATTCTAAAGATTTTAGCATAATATCTATATACACATTAAAACATACATTCACATTCGCGCCCTATACGTTTTGTTTCGAAAATAATTAATTCATACATTTTACCGTATATTTAAAAGCACATAACGCGTAATATCGCTAATATCTCTCATAGTAAATAAATAATTATTATTATCAGACGACAATGGCGAAACCAAAATAGGGTAACATTTGTGTTGAATCTCCAAATGTGAATATATATAATGCATGATTTAGAGTAGTATTCTGTAATTGTGTTATACTACATTGTACATGTATTTTTTATGCGCATACAAACGAATTTATTTTATGTCACAATAAAATAAATAGGAAATCCCAACTTTGTATATAAGCTACATTCGAATGTAATTAGGTCTCTTTGTATGAAAACAAACAACATTTTTGAAACAACGAACAAAGTCGTGTATTGGAGAGAATTTCTTATGGGATTGTCAGTCTAATTTAAAATTCATAATGTTATTTATATGCGGAGACATACCGTGCTGGGCATTATGGGAAATGTCAGTGCAATTTCGGGAAGTTTATTATTCAAATTAATACATATTGTATTTTTGATAATGATTATGATGAAGTCTTGTCAGAACAATAACAATAACAGAGACTTGTAAACACAAAATTTATCAGTTCAGTTTGACCTATGAAATAGTATAATTATTAATTATCAAACAAATATTTGTTTCGATCGGAACGCCCACATGCATGTATGTATCGGAGCAGCTACTGGTCAGAGAACAATGCTTTTATTTATAAAAAGATTATAATTTACAATACGTATATCCGTTTGTGGATTTTTAACGGGCTGCAGAAAATAATCGGGTGAACGGTACAATACCAAAATGTATGTATACTCGTTTATGTAACTCAATGAACTGAAAGTTTTGCCCTAAATATATGTTTTACGTATATATCCCAAATATATAGTAACTTCCTTTCTACTCTTCCGCGAATGCATCAAGAGATATAAGTGTTCACGTTATGCTATCATACATTTATTTTACCTGGCGTGTAAATCTCACTGAGGCGCGCTGTGGAACGTTCTTAGTCTTTGCCAATTCTGAAATAACAATACCTAAGTTTTGTAATAAATTTTTAGAAAGCTATTTGATGGCCTTTTATATATCTCAGAACATGAACATATTACTCCAACTAGACAACTCACACGATTTAGTGGACACGTTTATTTAGACGATTTATTTTATTTGTCCTATAAATAAATAAATGGACTTTTGGATTTATTGATTTAGACTGAGAGCCAGTGATCGGCAGACCTACTGTATTTTAGCAAACTCCATATTGATGCTACGTATACTATTTCACCTGCCGTAGGTGAAATGGGGATTCACTATTCATATGGTTCCTTTGGGCATGTTCAGAAATCAAAAATCGACAAATTTGACTTTTAAAATGTGTTTGCAGCATGTCTGCCGTTTTAAAATGTTATAGTATACATTTTTATTTATTTATACATTCAATGGCAGACACTTATTCCGATTCCTGTGTGTTTAATAAAAGTTCAAAAGTTCGAAAATTTTATAAAAATTTACGTTATTTCAGCAAAGCTGAAATTAATATATGTTATTAACATTATTATTGTAAATATTTGAAGAGGCAGATACAGGTCGGTTCCAACATGCGGGCAGACGATATAATGCTTTCTGTGTCGTATTAATAAAGTTGTGCGATATTGACTCGTTCACTCTTCATCTGGCTGGGAAATCGTATTAATGTACTTTTCTATCCCCATTATATAGTGAATCCCCATTTCACCTACGGCAGGTAAAATAGTATATGTAGCACCACTATGGAGTTTGCTAAAATACCGTTAGTCTGCCGATCGCTCGCTCTTAAGCCAATTTGAAAACAATTTATGCATGCGAATATTTTGTTTAAAATGTTACTTTTCGATTTTAGTGATATCAAAATTGTTTTGTATTTCCATGCTGGTAGTAAGTACGGTTTGTTAATATGCTTCAAGTTCATCATCATGAGCCCCTATTTGACGACGGTTGGCATTTAAAAGTGCCATCCAGTGTCGTCATTTCTCTTAGACTGAAGTGATACCCCATTTACAATTGTCAAAACGCAATCTCCATTCAAAAACTCTTCTAATCAATTATACGGCAAATGTGACCGGTCACTACCACTTAAACTTGTTCATTCATCATTCTTATTTATAACTCTCAATAAAAAAAAACTAAAATAATCTGTACGAATCCGTGCAGTCTGTTCAGAGGAGCATATGTTAGACATCAACTCTGTTATTATTGAATATCGAAGCAAATTGAACGGTGAAGATAAATCAAATATTTAGAAACAAAACAACAGAGCAGTTTTGTTGACATAAAGCATGTGTATGATTGGTCAGCATGTGTCACGTACCTGAACCTACTTCATACTGTTTCTATCAATAAACAAAAAAAAATAAGAGCTTCAACATCGCAATGCACTTTTCTTTCATGACAAAAGTTAATCTTAAATAGCGGTTCCGATGGACGATACTACTACATCGGTCACTATACAGATCCGAATGGATAATGGAGAGGTATGACGAAAATCACTGTTTCCATTCCTTGCTTTTAAGCGAGGATCGGCAAACAGAATATAAGATATAGTAATATAGAGCCTATTTGTAAGGTACCATCTACTCTATGTGACTTTATGAGGCATGTTAAAGTGATTAGAGAATGTTTAAATAAAAAAAATAATAGGTAGTTAATTTACTTAACTAATATTTCAAAGACGAATGGAACTAAATTATTTTTTTCTTAATTATTTGACGAAGAATAAAAACATAGAAAAAATATTTATAGCGAAATTGTTTAACTTAAAATTTTACTTTTCTTAACAACTAAATGATAGATCGAATATATTTTTATCTCTTACATTATTGTTTTCTTCTTAAAAGTAAACTTCATATTGATAAAGTATATTTTTACAGACCTGAAAAAATAATAGTGAATAAAATTTGTAATTACAAAGGAATAAACTTTTTATATTATAATAAAGTAATTAGTTAAACAATGCTGTGTCTTCTTTCGTATGTTAAATCAATAAATAATTAATGACAGAAAGAGGAAAATGAATATGTGAATTAAAACTTGCTAAGAAACATTCATAAGTAGGCTCATATTTGTATAATATATAATATAAATTAAGCATTTAAATAATTTCCTTTCATATCATAAAACGATATTCACATAAATATATACATAATAATATTAGTCTGCATCAATGTTATTAGCATCGAACAGACATCTCGTGAACTAAGATTTTGCTTCTAAGTCCTATTGATCAAATATAACCAGTTTTGCATTTATTAGGCACACACAAACGATCGTATATGATCATAATATCAGCGTGATTATTATTATTTAAAGGAAAATGGATTTACTGAATTATTGTAATGGCATGTTTTGTACTACATTATTTTTTATCTCCATTTGCTAGGATAACGATATCATTGGCATGACTTACACGTGGACATGCTACATACAGTCGCCCAACGACAAGTAATAAAAAAAATATAACCCTAAATTCTAATGTAATAAAACTATAAATAAAGTTAAAACTAAGCAATTTAATGCAAACTAATAAATTCTATGATTTGTGCAAGCTAACTATTAATGCAAACTCAAAACTAAAAGATTACCTCAGAAGTAATGATAAAAATAAAAGACGTACTAAAAAGTTATAGACATAAAAAAATACCTTCTAATCTAATTGAACTATAAATAAGAATAAAACTAAACAATTGAATGCAAACTTTTTTAAACCAAGGAATAGGTAACCTTAAAAGTAAAAAGTAATACTCTAAAAACTAAAATGTAAAAATAGAACAAAATTACAACCGCGTTAATTAAACTAAACACGAATCCTAATATGGCAGAAAGTCACTCTATTCCGGAATTCTGGAAACCGCGATTCAGAATTGACATCCCGATTCAGGAACAAATATTTACCCGGAAAAACAGACGGACAGGAAAATAAAAAAAAATATTGTTTTGGTTTTGGTATCTCACAAATAGTAATATTAACGCAGACACTTCAATTTTATTTATTTTTATTGATTCTAAAATATTCAGATTCAGCAAAACTATTTAAATCACTGAAAACATTCTTTATAATTAATAATCCTAGCACTCTTTGTACACGACTCTCGGTGTTTCCTTTTGGGACTAAAATAACTAAGTTACTCCCAAAGCATACTCTGTACACTTTGTGTGTTGCATACGCAACATAAAACTGTCTATGTGAAAACAGTCCTCACTTAGAGAGATGATAAATATCGCCCGAGTGTGAAGGGGTGCGTGTTACGTACCCTATGTCCTCTTCTGTATCCCTGGAAACATAAAAGTAAAATTTAAACATTTAAAATTTCGTGACGATCTGTTGAGTATCTAAGACGTGAAATCGTAACAAACAAATAAATTCATTTTTGATAGTATAATATTCGGTAGGCCTCTATCTACCCGTTCTGACTTCATAAGAGTAAAATAAGGCCTTTATTTCATGTTCTTTTTATTTAAAAAATGAGATAATCATTGGCTAATCGATCTTTCTTACTTTGCTCTTGCGTAGAAACAATAGGCTCCATACATTTTGAAGCGATAATTCTAATATTTCGTAATGTATCGTAAACTACTGGTTATAAATACATAGATAAGGATAATTTTGACTCTTTTTTCTTTTTTATCGAAATATAAAAATATTTTCTGTAAGTTATACAAGATAGATAAATGTTGTTGCTGACTTTTCTGTAGATATATTGGAAACCTATAAAAAATTGAAAATTTGATAAATTATCCTATCATTTGTGGATCCTATTATAATTTTTTCTTGTCACTAAAATAAATAAGTACACAGTCTTATGTGTTACATGCAATTCGTTTTCGAATATTAAATATTCCACACATACACGATTCCAGTGTACGTGATAACAAGGTAAATATAAAGCAAACAGAGCGAGTATTCCATTAATTTGTTAGACCCATACTAAGCGAGTTAGACGAGTACGTATTTATACCACATTAGTTATTATGGTATATAATAATATTTAGTAAAATCTAAACTTTTAACCTTCTTGAGGCAATAATAGATAAGTAACTATATATACCAGCAAAATACCGGCTGGTTATGTCCAACGATTTAGAAAGAATATTATACTATCACACTGCTCTAGTAGATTGGGTAGGAGGAATACCTGTACCCGATTTCCATCCCTCACATGCACGTCTCCGTTATTTCCCTTCACCATCTAACACTACACGAATTTAAAATAATTAAACATTTAATAAGTTAATTTTTCTGGTAACACATACCCTTTTGAGTCATCTTCTTAATCTTTAGCGTTTTACCTTTGTTTAATATTATACCATTGTAGTGTGCCGACATGGCTCAGTGGTTGGAAACTGGCTTGGTATGAGTCTGCAGTTCCATGTGAATTAAAGATAGCACTATTGAATTTTCACTTGATTACTTTGTATTCACTTATTAAATTTTCTGTTTATAATTGAAATCGTGCTCTGCTTTTAAGGAAAACAGTGAGGAATCTGTATGTGTTATCTAAATGTTTAATGTATTATTATACTCATCCGCCAACCAGCATTGAAACAGCGTGGATAAACTTTCGGCAATCATATTCATCATCATCCCTTTGGGGAGGCATTTATTGGTTCTTATTATACAATTATTAATTTGATTATGTAAAATAAAAAAGACGATAAGAAGATCACAATGTATCTAAAACCACCCTCGATATAAGACCAAGGAGCTTATCGACCCAACGATCTCTCGGGACGATGTAGTTTAATACGTACATAAATATTAAATTGTGTTTCAGGCTATTATCTGTCTTGAAACCAGAAACTACAGTTCTTGTTAAACTAATCAGTAAATATGGGTCATTCCTTTCGAATTACAAGAATGTATAATCGACGAGCATGTTTTGAATTTATATCAAACTATTTGCTATCTTCAATCAATCTGATAACAGAAAATTCAATAATTTATAATATAGGGTTTTCCATTAAGGGCGCTTGATCGTGCAGAACTTCCATCGTAGCGTGTGCTGTGTGGCACGTAGTGCCGTCCTGTTGAAACCACATGTTGTCCAGATCCATATTCTCGATTTCAGGCCAAAAGAAGTTGGTTATCATCGACCGGTATCGCTCACCATTGACAGTGACGGCCACACCATTATCGTTTTCGAAAAAATACGGACCAATCACGCCTCCGGCCCAAAATCCGCACCAAACAGTCACTTTCTGCGGGTGCATTGCCACTTGGTGAACCTCGTGTGGATTGGTCTCGTCCCAAATACGGCAATTTTGCTTGTTGACATAGCCATTCATCCAAAAATGCGTCTCGTCGCTGAAGATGATTTTTTTGCCAAAATCGGCGTCAACTTCCAACTGCTCTAATGCCCAGTCAGCGAACACACGGCGCTGTCTATGGTCATTAACCTTGAGCTCTTGGGTCAGCTGGATCTTGTACGGGTGCAGGCTCAAGTCACAACGCAAAATTCGCCAAGTTGTCGTCTGCGAAAGGCCGAGTTCCTGTGCGCGACGCGGAATTGACTGCCGCGGGTTTTCGAGGACACTGTCGCGCACAGCGGCGATATTCTCGGCAGATCTCGCGTTACGTTGACTCACGGGAACCGGCTGATTGTTAACTGACCCGGTTGACTCGAATTTGTCCACCAATCGACGGATAGTCGACTCGGCAGGACGATCATCGCGACCGTAAAACGGGCGAAGTGCGCGGAACGTTGCTCGAACTGAAGACCCATTTTCATAAAACAATTTTATGATTTGCACGTGCTGCTCGACACTGTAACCTGCCATGGTGGTTTGGGAGGACGGAATGAATATAACACACTGCATTTGACAGCTGTCACTCAAACAACATGGCCGCAATCAGCTGTCAAAGTTCAAGCGTCCCTATTGGAAAACCCTATATATAGACTTATTTGTTTTTACTGTAATAATTACTACAAAATAAGCTCCATAACATGTGTGTCTTATAGTGTTATCCCATGAGAATAACGCTAGCTATAACACGTAGTCGTTTGTTTTACTGCAAATTTATTTTTATATGTTTATAGTCATATTAATATTGCATCAAAACTAATCTCTAAAAAATGTATGTAGAATCGATTTCCGATTTATATAAAATGAAACATGAATGATGACTTTGATAAAACGCCCATTGTTTTCAAAACAATTATACAATACTAACCTGTTGCCTGCGGTTTCACTCGAGTAGTTCCCGTTCCCGTGGGAATACGCGGACAAAATTGCCTATGTTACTCGCTGATAATGTGGCTATCTGTTGTTGAAAGAAATCTTAAAATCGGTTTTGTGGTTAAGGCGTGAAGGCGTTATAAACAAACAAACAAACTCACATGTGCATTTATAATATTAGTTAGGGTTTAGTGATAGCAAAGGTCCCCTTTGCTATTATTACGGAATCTATTTATTTTCTATTATACTGCCTCGTTGGTCTAGTGGCTACATATAAGACCAAAGACACGGTGGTCCTGGGTTCAAATCCCAGGTCGGGCCAATCAAATGTTATTGAGATTTTCTGTCGAAAAATTCTCAGTAGTAGCCCGGAGTCTGGAAGTTGGAAGTTGGAACTCCCGTGCCTCGGAAAGCACGTAAAGCCGTTGGTCCTGCGCCTGAACTCTTTCCGGCCCAGTTGTGATCTGATCTGTGAGTAAACTAGATTGGTCAAAACTTTAAAAATAGTTATTAATACACATTTTACCTAAAAAAGAGATATACAGATAGACGAATATATATATGGCTGATATTTGAGCAAATATATCTCTTGCTGATTACTACAACTATTTGCATTATATTCACATTTTTGTAGGTTTATATATATATATATATATATATATATATATATATATATATATATATATATATAGTCGTAAAATGAACCAAGTGTAGCTGGTTGGTGAAGCGAGCATTCTCTCATACTTTGTTCCGGGCACTCATCACAGAACTGTCGCATCCGTTTCGTATCGGTTACGTTCGTGACGATTACGATTGGTGACTATTATGTATGACTTTTGTGACTACAAACAAATACAGTCATTTTGTTGAAACGCCATCTCATTTTGCAATATACACACATATACCCACACAATGTAGTCTGAATAAAATAGGCCATCTTGACCGATCCGGCTTATGTATTAATTCCACTCTTAATACATTGCACAAATATACGTAAATATAAAGCCGGTCAGTCGAAGGTAATTTTTCTCGAAAATAGTTCACTGTCAGACATTTATTCCTGCGCCGGACATTGGCTGCCAGCAGCTGACTTCACCGGATATTAGCTATGCATTTGACAGTCAAGCAACTCCTTAAACGTCAATATTAGTAATTAACATCAGTATTGAATGAATATTTTGTCTTTATTTATTTGTTGTCTTTATATAAGCTCTTAAAATAATACATTAATCAATAATATTTTAAAATGGAAGTAATGTACTTTAAGGTTTTATAATTCAACGAGAACTTCACTACAACAGCATTTCAAAACTAGTAGCTGATTTGCATGTTTTCCATAATAGCCTGTCTCAGTTTAAACGCAATATCTTACATTACCTAAACAGCTGCCCTCGTTGAACTATCTCGCGATGATCCAATTTGTTTATTTACTATTTATATAAGAATTATGACATGTTTTTTTTTCAGTTAATATAAATATTCGTACATTAATAATTATTTCACAGTATTTTTAATAATTTTAAGGATGTAAATATATTTGTATTCTATGGACTTGTATTACTTAATTTAATGACTATTTATAATTTACTATTTAAAATGTAATATTCAATTTAATTATTCAATGATTAACCTTATTTAATAACTATTTATAATGTGATGCTTTTACGAATGATGTGATAACCTGTAATTAGTAGAACATTTGTCAAAAAACTTTCCAACCTCTATTATTAGTACTTTGTAAACGTGTAATGTATCTACTGTTGGTTGTCCATAATAAAAAAATAAACTTTATTTAATTCTAGAATAATACATTTTTTTATATATAAAGTTAATTATAATATAATGTTAAAATTAGTGAAACAATGCTCTGTCTTCTTCCGAATGTCGAATCAATGAAGATAACAAGAGAGAAATCACTGTTTGACTAAACCTTCGTTAATCAACGTCTAAAAGGAAATCCGTTAATTTTTTGAAACTCTTGTCTATTTAAAATTAATCTAATTAGAAATATTAATGAACATTAATAAAACCACTGTTTGTATATACTTTTATAAAATCATCTGTGTTATTTTATTGTACTACTATTATATTTATTAAATATTATGGTACATTATGTGTACGATAAGGCGTATTATTGTTTTACTTGTACCAAGATTTTTTTTAAATAATTAATAATTAAGACTTAATTATTAAATATAAATTCAACAAGATTATAATGTACTTTAATATGTAATTATTATTTTAGAGAGTGGAGTCTTAAAATATAATCTACTTAATAAATTTTAGAATGACTGACTGACATACAACGCACCGCCTAAACTTTTTCTTTCTTTTTTTTCACGCAGTGGAAACCGACGCCTAACGGGTGTTGGGACTGTGGGAGGGTCGAGACGACCCCAACGTTTTTCCACGCCGAGCACGATCGGCTCTTTCCCGTTCCCGCTCCGCTCCGTCTCCTTCTGGACCATGACGTTCTCACAGAAGGAGGCTACGGCCCTCCACGCCGATTCCATGCGGAGCATCACCTACACGATTGCTCGCAGGGAGAGGTCTTGCCCGACTTCGCGGACCGGGATCTGCCTCTCCACGCTCCATACGAAACACGCCCCCAACGTACGCTGGGCGGTGTTCCGATCCGCACTACAGTAATGGGATATCGTCGTCGCTTCGTGTCCGATTTTACACAGGCATTCTCCTAAACAACTGCGTAAGTCGGAAGATGATTCGTCGCTTTCATCTCATCCACGCTTCGAAAGCCGGCAGAATCGCTCCGCATACCCTAAGCTTTTCTCAGGAGATGACACTGACATTAGGAAACCAAGATTCATTCGAAATCTAAGTCTACTATCAATTTAAAATAATTTTAAATAGACTATAAAACATGAAATGATTTGTTATAAAAATTTAAAAGAAATGCATTTCTGTTGATAGGTATTTGTAGAGATATTTCTAATTTTGATTTATATATACTTATTTAAATCCTCAGTGTAAATAATTATTTTAGGACAAATATAGCTTATATTTGCCATATTAAGTGATTTCTGTTCTAAAAGAATTGTAATGTCACATTTTAAAAATATAAAATAGTATAAAAGAAAATAAAATATCTAAAAGAACGCTATAGCTATGAGTATTGGCTTAAGTCCAAAATTGTCATTTCAATGGACGAAGTTGCTGACTTTGCGGCTAAATTCTTGAGACAAAATTTTAAGATCCTAATCAATACTGCTTTCTAAGTTAAAATATTATGATTCTAATAGTATAAATAGTGTTCGTTTTAAAAAATGATAAAAAAGCTAACATAATAAAATTGTATGTAATTTTCATTTCCTTTCGCAATTCTCCAACATTATTTAATCAAATCAAGAAGATGACTTGATTGTTCTTCTGGAAATAATCCATATAATAGCATAATATTGAAACTCGATATGGCGTAATTCTAACGTTAGCTCCGTTAATTTCTCGGCACAAATATTTCTGTTAGTTATGCACATGGTTTAGCAACAGAAATATAATTTAAAACGAGAAAAATACATTGAATTCAAACAATGGGTTTAATGCTGTGATAGAACTGACATAGATACAATATACTAAGCTCGCTGTTCACACTTTGTATGGAGAATAGTTGGGACGTTTTATCAGCTATAGTTATTACTTGAATTACCCTAGTTTGCGGCATTTCCCAAGTTTGTGACTGGTGTAATGAGGCCGATTCGTTACCGCTAGTCCTATTGTTAGGACTTCTTTTATTATATATTGAGATAAGAATTTTTATGGTTATGGTTTACCACCAACGCATTTTATCTATACAATTAAATAAATCTGTGATATCAAAATAACCGCCTCTTTTAAAGTTAATATGGCTATTTGCAATTTACCAAAACCAAAACAATTTTGTTTTTATTATTGTCTGTCTGTCGGTTTTTCCAATGTAATAATTAAAATGGCAAAATAATATTTATAACTAAATTTTTACAAAATTATAAAGCTAAAGTGTAATCAATGCGGGCTGACGCAGTCGTTAAGATTCTAATATTAAATAATAAACTACGGAGGTTAATTAAATCTAACGTAAATAACTAGCTGATATATCGACATGATGAATGCAATCTTTTTGTGTTTGACAATAGTAGATTATTTTCTAAATATTCGCTTCTTGTCCGTCATGATGAAGTCAATCTCGTTTCTAATCATAGCGTCAGGGCTTCGCCACGTCCACTTTCGTTGAGGCTGTTTCTTAAAGAAAGAGTTCATCAAGAAGAGCCCCTCTTTCTCAAGAAAGTTGACAAGCATTTGCCCCCTATGATTCCTGCTTCCAAATCCGTGTTGTCCTACTACCGTTTCGCTGCTAGTATGTACTCCCACTTAAGCGTTGAAGTCCCCCATGACAACATTGAATTTTGGGTGGTGTGCTCCATACAACGGTGCCAAACCGATTGGCGATATATCCAAGTGCTGAAAGGTCTGCATGACGCTGCTATTATGACCGTCCAAATACAGAATCAGCAGTCTGACCCTATCCTCTTGCATCGAGGAGTGAGACAAGGGGATGTCATTTCCCCGAAATTGTTCACTAATGCAATAGAGGATATGTTCAAGACACTGCACTGGGAAGGGCGGGGTATAATTATAAACGGCGAGTACCTTTCACACTTGACGATATTGTCAAACCATACGATATTGACAAAACCAAGATAATGTTCAATGGACACGTCGATCCGGAACCAATAGTTCTTCACGGAGTTTCTCTCGAAGTTGTTCAGGAATATGTCTACTTAGGGCAAACTTTGCAGTTGGGTCGAAACAACTTCGAGTAGGAGGCACGCAGAAGAGTACAGCTGGGCTGGGCAGCATATAGGAAACTTGGTCAAATCTTTTCGTCACGGATACCGCAATGCTTGAAGGCTAAAGTCTTCAACGAGTGCGTCCTACCAGTTATGACCTACGGAGCCGAGACGTGGACACTGACAGTGCATTTGGTCCACCATTTTAAGGTCGCTCAGCGAGCTATGAAGAGGGCTATGCTCGGGGTTTCTCGGAAGGATCGAATCCCAAATGCGGTGGTCTGACAGGTCCAGGTGAAGTGACAGTGGGCTGGACACATTTGTCACAGAACCAACAACCGTTGGTGTAGACGTGTTCTGGAGTGGAGACCACGTTTCGGCAAACGTAGCGTAGGACGCCCTCCAGCTAAGAGAAGTGACGATATACGCAAAGTGGCTGGCAGCGGATGGATATTGAGAGCTGAAGATCGAGCTCAGTGGCGTGCCATTGGAGAGGCCTATGTCCAACAGTGGACGACTAAAGGCTGATGATGATGATGATGATGATGATGATGATGCTGAAATTATTTTCTAAAATGTGAGTTTATTATATAGTACCTGGATGACCGTATTTTTTAAATTGTGTTTTTTAGAAATTATATTTAAATACGAATTACATACTGATGAAAAACACTTATTGGCTGGTGTTGCTTAACAACGCCATCTACTAGAGTAGTTTAAGTGTTTTTGTGTCGTTAAAGCAGTTAGTTGCCCCCAATTAAAAAAAATAGTATTATTACTCGCCAAAAGATGTCAGGAAGAGTCATATTAAGAGTTGATTATCGATAAAGCTGATTATTGAAAACACGGATAAAACGATATTTTCTAAAAATGAATCTTAGCTAGATCGATTTGTCGCCCCCAAAACCCCATACTAAAATTTATGAAAATCGTTGTAGCCGTTTCCGAGATTCAGATTATATATATACATATATATATATATATATACAAGAATTGCTAGTTTAAAGATATAAGATTTCATAAAGCATATTTTTGTGTTATTATAGATGGTGAGGTTCTTGGTGGCAGGGCTTATGCAAGATTATCTGGGATGGTACCCATTCATCATTTATTCTACCGTTAAAAAGGCCGATTATAAGGCCGTTATAAGGACCAATAGCGCTGCAGCTTACGACCCGGATGCAAGTCCCAGGTTCGAAGGTTAAAATTGTCACAATTCCTATCATAAACTTTGTTTAATTGGAGGAGTAAATTACTGAAATATATTGTTAATTTAATTTATTTTTAAATATTAATCTTTGATTACGGAGTGACATAAAAGCGGTTGAGGCGCTGTTTCACAAAAATACAGTAATATAATGAAATAAAATCTACATTTTAAAACACATTTTGAGTCGAAAAAATATTGCAAACAACTTCGTTTCTGACGGGGGTTCACCGACCGCACAATTTATTTTTACTCTTATTATTAATACGAAGTTTATTACTTCCGCCGAGACGCAGGAAAAAAACCGGGGGCTGTTTTCTAAACATTAATTAATTCCTGTTATAAACGTTAGCTAACAAAAGCCTCCCCCCACCCCTAAAGAACGCCAACCATCCCGATCTTGGAGGCTTGCGTCCAGCAGTGGAAGGCGATAAGCTGAAAAAAAAATGAAAAAAATAAACGTTAGCGACATTAGGTCTTCCAAATTATTATATATTTTGTTCTTTATATCATTAACAATTACGTCTAAATTACAGATTTGCAGACGGTTCACTATATGGAAGTATGTAAATTATTATCAATACGCCGTGACAGCCCTTGCTAGTCTATAAAATTAAGCCACATTAACAAAGTGAATACTACTCAGATATTATATTTATATAAGCTGTTTTTGTATTCTTATTTAAAAGTACATTTTTTTTATAATAAAGCTAGAGGTAAGGTGGCTGGCGGTTGGGCCACCTTATGTATCTTCGTCATAGGAGTACTCACTATCTATATATCACATCTATGAAATCGGCACATGTAAATTATAATACATGCAGTTCTTGCTTTCATATGAGGGTACATAATTTTTTTAAAGTTTAATAAATTTTAGACAGTAATATACCTTGTAACACTCGCTAACAATTTAATTAAATTATAAGATAAAAAAATATAATAATAAAATTGTCGCCCTCACTCCTCACCAACTTGCAGCAGTCTTGACGAGCTTGATATTATATTTTTGAGTTGGGTGTCTTTTAAATTATTAATTTAATTTTTTTGCTGTGTGCTTGGTATGCAATTTATTTCTGCCAAACGAATTACAATATAGGTATAATAACAAGTATAAGTATATAATATTTAAAATAAACTAGATCGAACTTCACTAATCAATATCGTTGCTTAGCAAAACAATATTTATAGTTCAACTTCCTAATCCGCTATAAATTTATCTGTTAATTTATCATGATTACACGTTTATAGATGAAATGCGGTTAATAGCTAAGCGAAAATTGCATACGTGTGAAATCCACAACTCTACTCTACACTTTTGATTAGTTCATCAAAAGTTTATCCTACAAAGTAAATTAAGCACTGTTACGTCTGAAAATTAATTGAACTTAGGTTATAATTAAATATCGATTCGTAAATAACATTAGTTTTAATATATACTATATGAATAAATCCAATTTTATACTTTTATATTTGTAGATATATAGTTCTCGTTTTTATAATTAAAAAGGCCATTTATAAAATAATATATAAGTAGGGTTACGTAAGCAGTAGTCTAATGGTAACAGGCTTGCACATTAGGTCTGTAAATAATGTTCTCTGTGAATATATGTCTCCGCAGAGACAGGAATGACTTCAGTTAAATTGCACCGTTTTGGCGTCTTAATTACCAATTTACTAGCTGAAACTGCACTTGACTTCGACTTAACATAACTAAACACATCCGATGTCAAATTAGGTGGCGAATAATCCTGTAATTTATACAATTTCATCGTCAAGCTTAGACTGTTAACACATTGTGTTGTATAAATATAATATCGGTTTTATATAATGAAATGTTATAATAAAATAAAATCACCAAGTCATTTTTAACTTCTATTTAAAAATATTATTTTTAAATTCTTATTAATTAAATAGAATTTAAAAATGACATGGTGATTCAATTTTAATTTTTTTAAATTCTAATTAAAAATGACATGGTGATTTAATTTTATTATAACATTTCATTATATAAAACCGATATTATGTTTATACAACACAATTTTAAAATCTGTTTATGCCCAATAACTTATACATCGTCACTCTACGCAAAACACCCGAGGTTGGTCTTTTAGGAATTAATACGCCCTTTTTCTTAAAGGTTCCCAAAATCATATCAGGTCGGAAAAACTGCCTGCAACAACTGGTTCCACAGTGATTGAGCGCGTGAATGCCTTTAAAATCGCGCTTTTGTGGAATGTCAGATATCGACGTAGTGTTGATGGCATTTTTAATTCTGGCGCGACGTCCGATGGTGAAATTTAGGCCGAGATTAATTTAAGCAACTTCTAAATAGGGAATTGCATGTTATGTTACATGGTATAATTATATCCATGGCTTTCTGGTGTTGTGAATATTAAGTCTGAGCCGGTTGGCGTGCTTGCCTTTCGCACCGCAGGTCGTGGGTTCGACTCCCATCCAGGAAATACATTTGTGTGCATGAACATGTCTGTTTGTCCTGAGTCTGGGTATAGTTATCTATATAAGTATGTATTTACAAAAAAGAAAAGTAGTATATGTAGTATATCAGTTGTCTGGTTTCCATAGTACGGGCTTTGCTTAGTTTGGGTTTGGGTATTATTATTATACGTGATAAATGGCTTACACTGTGTCCAGGACTACCTGCTAATGCCTTCTCTTAGATTCAACTTTCACCCGTCTAGTAGATGATCACCAGCTGAACAACCCCGACAGGCCTGATGTTCTTTCTATTATACAAATTATTTAAATATAGTCAAGCCCCTATGTTATATATTTCACGTTAGATAAATTATCCGATCCAGTTACCATTCGAGTTTTATATTAAATAAAAAATTTACATACAAAGTCACGGTCAAGTTACAGTCCAATTATAATTTTCTTTTTAATCTAACCCTAGAAATGGACCGGTTTTTAATGATCCTTATTTATTACCGCTAAGGTCATTATTTTTTTTTTTTAAATACATGGATTATAGTGTAATACTATAGGAAAATTTGGGGTAAAGTGACTTCTTGTGTATATATCACTAGATATCAAAGAAGATGATAAGTTTAATATATACATGTGAATAAAAACACCCGCTAATGGTAGAAAACATTAGATAGAGACTAATCACTCGTTTTCTTAAAATCGCTGCCTCATTTGAGCACGCTGCTTAGAAGCACGAAATAAAAAATTAAAACACTTTCTATAAAGAGTTATAAAATTCAATAATTTTAATCAAGGTGCCAGAAGAAGCCCGCATGTACATCTGAACTAAAAACTTAAAAATGACATACAAATCAGTCTTTAAATTAACTAACTGGTTATTTTTAAAATCATACACAATTTAATAAAATTACCACAAATATATATATTTTCTATTATCACATTTCGTAATTCGAAGTAAGAAATGACCTCAAATATAGTAAAACATTATTAATTACCACTGTGAGGGTCACAAATAGTAAGCAAACAAACGGACACACTCAAACGACTTTGTATTATACTATTAAATGCTATTAATCGTTAAGAAAAACTCATAAACGCTGACTATTATCTTTGATAAATTATATCTTATTATGTTGTACGAAAATCTGCTATGTCCTATTTATACTCTTTAGTTTGTATTATAAAGGTCGACGCTACGTAATTTCCCGTGCGACGCAATTTTAGCCTCCTCCCATTCAACCACCCTCTTAGGGAGCGATGTTACCGTCTTTACTGTAACATTTCTTTTGTTGTCTTTGTGACACCATAAGCAATAGAAACCGTTCTTACGACACAACCTGCTTTCATGGTGCTACCGTAGCAGGTTTTATTGTTTTTCTTTCTAGGATATTACTTAAACAATAACAGAATATGACCGGAATGAAAAACGGTTCTAGAGTAGATTGTAAGAACTATTTTAGAGACCTTCAGATTAGACATTTTTTCATTCAATAGAATTAAAAAAGTTGTTAAATATTCTATTTATCCCTAATATAATATTAAACCCTCCTTCCATTTTCTCTGTAATAAAATTAATCGGATTACAAAAGTGGTTTCATTTTTAAATGGAGCTTTATTGAGTATACCTAGTTAAACAATATAAGTCGATTTCCTGTAAAGAATTGAATTGAGATCGCATCCCGACTAAAATTCGTTTAAGTGCATTGACGATGGTTCTATTTACTTAAAAGTTACACGATAAAAGCAAAAACTTTTAAGTTTTTTTCTAAATGTAACCATATGAAATAATATCATAATTCACTTAATATTCCTAGTAGTATATACAAACTGAACTAAAACCTTAATTAATTATTTGAAACATTAGTTAAAATTAATTTAGTTAAGCTTAACTTTAAATTTGGCAAAATATAACAAATGAAACTACGACTTGTAAATATTTGCCTTCTTTCAGTTTCACATTTTGTTAAACTTTATTGGTTCACAGAGTAGATCATAAATGCAGCTAAGGATTAAATCAGACAATAGAAGAGCAGTATGGATATACCTACTCGACTCGAGTTAGTGAGTTTTTCTAATATAATAGAAATAATTATAAACTATATTGGAGAATATATATTTCCTCATAACAAGTGAGGTGTTTTAGTTAAATTTATAAGTTAGCCAGTGTAATAAATTACACGCAGAGGGGACATAACGTGGGAACAGAAAAAGTGGATAACACATTTTGGCATGCCAGTATGAGATGTTTACTCATCTACCAGTTTTATTCATTTACTAGCTTAGTATAAAATGTGATAATTGATTATATTAGAACTAGTCTCTAGATGTATCATCAAATTGTAAGTCAGATCAACAATTATACATACGTGTGCTCACAACTAATCCACTGAAATAACCCTCAAAAATAAGGTAAGCAGAAATATCCGAAATGGCAATCGATCAGACTCTTTCGTGTCATCCCCATTATATTTAACATTGTTAGAATACTTTTGTTGGTATACGTAATGAGAAAAGGAAACATTTGAATAATATAAGTTCGTCTTGATGCAGAGGACGCTGTAAAAATACTAAAGAAATGTCAATTTATTTAAATTGTAATAATGTGAGTGGTCCTCCTGACTGATTTCGGCCACGGCGACCAATCTCAAGCGACCTTATCCAACTGCGCAGAAGATATTATAGTGCACAAGTGTGTGCGCAAATACAAGTGCACTCTCTACTCCCTAACTCTCATAACCCGATGGGACGGCAATCCGACACGACCGGAAAGAGTTCAGGCGCAGGACCAACGGTTTTACGTGTTTTCCGAGTCACGGGAGTGTACACACTTCCAACTTCCAGACATAAAATCTCAATAACGTTTTATTGGCCCGACCTGGGATTGGCCAAATTGTAATAATAAAGGTTATTTGACGCGTGATTATTCGAAGAACTTAATCACTGGCCAAAGTTCATGAACGAGTAGTTTTAAATTTCATTAGGTATTTCGAGTTTTTTGTTTGTTGCGCAAAGTAAGAGTTTCAAAAAATTACAGTATAGTCAGGGGAGCAGTATAAGGAGGGGATCAAGAAGCTTGATTGACTTTCGGCCTGTGACTTAAGAGAAAAATGGAAAAAAGTGACATTAATATTATTTATTTTTATGAAATATTTGCATTTCTTATTTGCCAACTTCGCCGCGACTATCCACTTAATATGTCGTTTTTCGAACTCAGTAAGATGAATAAATACATTTATTTACGTTTTTGTTCAAGATTAGACAAAAACAAGCTCCTTTATCTTTCTGAAGGTAAAACATATGAATAAACTTAACATCGCTTTTCCCAAAATGTTTTTTTTTTCAAACTACAATATAGTATTAGTACATGATTATCGGTGTTGACACCATATACAATGTATAACGACGGGATACAATTATCAGTCTTTATTGACGGATTAAAGTCAACAACTAGTGGATGTTAGAGGCAGTCTTCCATTATGACAAGATTTGGAACGGCCAATTTTACGCTTCTCCATTCAAAGTGAATTGTTCTCGAAACACTTCAAATCGCGTGTACAAAGAGATCCTCGCGTGTTTATTCAACATAACTTATACAAGATAAGTTTATTCCACAAAGATTATCAATTTTAAAAATTATACAATATATTATCAAGCAATTATATTTAAACAACTTATTTTGCTTAACATGATAAACAAATAAAGTATTTAACCTATTCTTATGCAGTTTTTATAACTATTTTATTTTATGAAAAAAAATAGGCAGACGGGCAAATGTTCCGCCTGATAGTAAGTGGTTAACACTGTCAGTAGACCTCGTTGTAAGAAATATTAACTATACCTTACATTACCATTGCGCTACCCACCTCTGGAACTAAGATGTTATGTCCCTTGTGTCTATAATTACACTGGCTCACTCAATTTTCAAACCGCAACACAACAATACTAAGTATTGCTCTTTGGCGTATCTAATGAGTGGGTGGACCTAACCACGAGCTTGCACAAAGCCCACCAACTCACTATAAATCACATGAAAAAGTAGTAACGATAATATTACGCGCCGACTGAGATTAATTTGTCCGTTATACTCCAAATATACGAGTCAAAAAGCCACGAAAGTGGAATGTATACACAGCTTACGAAAAAAATGACCACATCGTCATATGTCTATTTTGGTCCAACCATTCCCGGCCAGCAAAAACTGACTATAAAAACTTCGCTAATGGCACCCTTTAATTAACTACGTTAGTGCCGCAACTAAACAGTGGCGGAGGAATCAACTCATCAGCAAAAGTATTTTACAAGTAGGGTTGGCGTCAGGTTACTGTTCGTTACGCAGGTAATGACCGGTCACGGTTGTTTTGGAGAATACCTGTGTAAGATCGGACGCGAATCGACGGCGATGTGTCCCCACTGTGGCGCGGACCGGGACACCGCTCTGCACACGTTGGAGATATGTCCCGAGTGGAGTGCGGAGAGGGAGATCCTGGTCCGTGAAGTCGGACAAGACCTGTCCCTGCAAGCAATTGTGTCGGCGATGCTCTGCAGGGAATCGGCGTGGAGGGCTGTAGTCTACTTCTGTGAGATCGTCATGGTGCAGAAGGAGACAGCGGAGCGGGAACGGGAAAGGGCCGATCCTGCTCGGCGGAGACGACATCGGCGTCGTGTCGGCCCTCCCACAGACCCAACGTCCAGGGCTTTAAATATAGGGCGTAACCCTGGGCCGTGGATGCGTGAGGTGGGGACCTCACGTGTCCAATTTCAAACGGCCCTGAGGAGGACTGCAGCCGGAATGGCCTCGCGCTGCCGTACGCACTAGCGAGGAGTGCGGGGGGGGCGGGATTACCTTCGCCCCCTGAGGAGAGCTCCGCCGAGCCACGAGCGGAGCACAGGCACGGGAGGGGCTGCAGATGCGTTATATCAACACGATCCCGCAGCCTCTCCGATCCGTGCCGAGGACGGCCATCGCAGTGGTTTTAGTGGGTAAGAATCCCACATAAACCGGTTCCTCCCCCAAGAGAGTCGGGTACCTTTCTAAAGGTTTCCACTGCGTGAAAAAAAAAAAATGTTCGCGCTCAAATTCCAACTACATCGCATATGCTTCTAGGGTCATAAACCGGGCACCAAAGAAATGCTATCGTATTTCTTGTAATGTAATTAAATAAAATATTCATAAGTAAAATAAAAAAAACTCAAATGGCTTTGAATTCAGAAAAATAATTCCTTCAATTCTTGTCAATAAAATACGGGATGTTATTATTTAAAAAGTGATTAAAATAAAGATATTTTTAGTAATATTGCTCTGATATTTCGTGTTGACTTTTTAATACAAGAGAAATGTTTCACAGAAATACTACTTTATACTCGTAAAATTTGAATTTCACATTTTATGAATTTTACACTTTTCCAATTGCAGAGGGTTTTCCGTGTCTCTTTTAAACAAATATACAATATAAAAGTATATTTAAAAATATTATGTGCTAAAAGACAGTTCCAGATACGGCCATTTATATAAAGTTTTCGTATATCAATTATAATTTTGGCAGCATTTGCTTGGAAAGCGCTGCGACCGACAATTATGCTTTTCGACTATGCTGGCATAATAAACTACGTGATATGTCAAAACTATGACAACGTAGAAATATGCCATATAGCTTATGCTTGGCTGGAAACTATTTACTTATCATGGCACGACAGTAGCATAATATGAATACCATTTCTTATATGATCCCAAAAAACAAGAAACAAACAAACTATTTTTACCTAATACTATTATTATCATTTTTCACTTTACCATATTTTGGATTGATTGTTATAAATTTGATGCTAAGATAACACAGTGGATAGTACGTGTTTCTAAGTTTAGTTTAATGCCTGTTATAAGTAAAATTAGTTGTTCTCTTGCTCGGCAGTGAAGAAAAACATCGGGGAGGAACCTGCATGCGTTTTCTGATATTCTGTCACATTTATATCCATAAATTCGCATTGGAATAAGTTGAAAAACCTTTTCCTCGATTAAAGCAATGAAAAGAGGTTACAAAGATAAAATAATAATGTTTTAACGTCAAACAATCATACGGTCAAAGAAATTTAACTTGCCCTGATAACGGCATAAACATTTAAAACCACTGTTACAAAAACCTATTTCTTACAATTCTTTCGCCGTGATCTTCAAATTGCTTTTTTTGTACCCAAATTTTTTCAGCATCAGGAAGTCCTGCAAACGTAGCTCCACCCAACCAAGATACAGCATATGGCTCAGGCGAAGAAAGTATCGTAAAAGGACTTGTAATATAATGCTCTAATTCAACCTGTAATCTATCATTAAATCCAGGTATTGAGGCCAATCCACCACAGGGTACAATAGCATCATACATTTCAGCTCTTAACTCCGGATCACATTTTAAGGATGCAGTAACTATTGCCTCGTGCAGTGGTATAATATTGGTCTTCTCCCCTTTAACCAAATCTGGTTGAAATATTAATTCGGCTGCCAAAAATGCTTCGTTACTTATGTCTATTGCATTACCACTACAAAGTTTATAATTCCGTATACAGTCTTTTCTCGACATGGCGCAATTCGGCGTAACATACAAACTATTTGTTTTTATGTCTTCAATATCGTGAGGGGATTTAATTTCTTCTAGCAGATTACGGTCAGCTAAACACTTCTTAAAATAGTCTGAAATTTGAGATCCTGCTAAATTTGTATTAATATGAGCGTACTTTGTCATTCCGCCTTCAAATATGGGTATTATGTCACTCGTATCGTACCCAATATCCACGCATATACCAGTAGTAGTTCCAGATCCATACATCGCTAGGACGCTCTGTGGTTGAATGCACACAGCTGGATTGTTGAGTGTTTCAAAGAATACTTCACAGCATCGAATTCTGAAATATTTTGTAATTAATTAAAGTAATCTCACGTTTTTTAATTTAAACTTTTAATTCAATACTTCATTATCATATCATACTTTTCCTCTATTGTTGTAGTTAGTCCGCAAGCCAAGATAATGGCACGATCTTCGGGTGCAACCTTCAACTCTCTATAAAAAACATGGTGCCAAATCCTTTCCATATTATCCCAGTGCACTATCCTACCATTGACCACCGGATGGCTTAATTCCAAATCTTCAACTCTTACTATAGCGTCATCTCCTACAGCCACATCGTAATATTGGCGTCCGTAGCTACCATGTAAGTAGTTTGGTCTTCCAATTAATGTTCTAAAAATAGCAACGGGATGATTGTCGCATGCAAAGCCAGCTTTGATACTATAACTACCGTTATCAATTACAACTGCCGGTTTTTCAAACGACATCCTTATTTTTTATTTAATTTAATTATATATATACATGCGTAAAATATTATTTGATGATATTAGTATCATATTTTGTTACATTAATAAGTGAAAGCATCTTACTGACAGAATTGAAGTTTGACTTTTCATATTATTATTCTTATATTTAAAAAAAATACCTTTCCCTTTATCATAGACAAGAAAAATGACACTCATTTTTTATCCCTCAGAATTTAAATTGACTATTATAAACTTTGGTATGTGACTTAAACTAAATACAAAACTTATAAGTCAACTGTACGTTAATTCTCGGCACGTTTGCTTATTGATTTCGCACTAATTTTCTACTTATGGTACAAAGCGGTCCCAAAAATCAAAATCCCAAGAAACTATGGTACTTATAATAATAAATAAGATATAAATAAGAAATAGGTAAATTATGTGTATTCCTTTTTTAAAATATTGAATATAAAGACATTGTGCGTTCAATTTGTATCCATTTTTAAGTATGTTATGCGAATAGAGAAATATTATTTTGAAAAGGTTAAAGTTTATGTGGACATAAGTGCCAAATTTTTTTTATTATATAAATAATATACAAATAAACAAAATAGAAGTGTCTGTCTGTGTTTTCAAAATAACTGCCTGTTTTTAAGTTAATATGGCTATTTGCTATTTATCAAAAGAATCATCTACTGCTGCTATCTATTAATTTAAATATTTTGAATATATAATCCAAACAGGCATTATGAACGTTAGCATGGCAGATTTTAAAGCATGTTTGTCACAAGCAGAATACCATGCTGTCGAAGCCGCCGCTTTTGCTAGCTATAAGTATAATTTAATTATAGAGGTATCATCCTCCTTAACAGAAAATCCTCAATAATGTTCGATTATTTTTTTATTAATTTCGCTTACATTTCTGCACGGCAGCGGCACTGGGAGAAATCACTTTTTAAATTAAATAAAAATTACATTACTCTTTAAAATTGTCTTAAGTCATAGACTAGGAGTTTAAACAACGATCATAGTTAATTATTATACCTTATTTAAGTAAGAAAACTCAATTTTATAATCTTTAAAAATAAAACTCAATAATTAACCGGCCTTACTGGCACGGGTTGTTTAGCTGTTTAGTTAAAAACTGATGTCCCTTTGTTATTATAGTTTTGAAATTAGTACAACGTGGTGTCTTCAAATCTAGAGTTAACAGGTATCTTCTAGGCAAGCGTACTACATAGTAGACCGTGTCGATGCTTAACATCAGGCAAAACCACGGTCAGACGCTAGACTATTAAGGGTACAAAAAAAAACATTCAAAAGAAGAAAACGCATTGTATAATCGTTAAATATATAATCACCCGCTAAACCTTTATAGGTAAGGAAATAAGTATTTTAAATATAAACTACGGTTTTATTTATCTTATCTATATAATCGATGAACTAACAATCTAGCTCTAAAATAATTATCTTATTACAGAAAAGAAGTTAGTATGTCCTCCTGACCTAACCAACTACACAAAATGTAAGGAAATATAAGCAGTAAATCTTATTTAAATAAAAATAGGTATAGAAAAATTAAACTAACACTTATGGCGAATTAGAAAACCTTTCTTATAAAAAGGACTCTCAACTCATTGGACTAATCCAATCATTCTAGTCCGCATCTATTTCCAATAAGAGTCAACTCAATTACTCTGTTTCTTCATATTTTTATATTCCTTTTGTTTAGTAACTAGACTTTAAACCTCTCTCAAAAGTTTTTGTTTTTAAAGTATTTTTTATATTTTGCTTACATATTTTGGTTATTTTCAATTACGAATTCCATGATTGACCGAAATTGGCGATTTCAACCGACTAAACCCATTTCGGTCAAGTTTTAGGTGAAAATTGTTATTCAAATGTTCGCCAATAAGTATTTCATAATCATTATGCAACACCTTTAAAAAAAAACTCGCGCTACCTACATTGGTACCTGATGTAAGTAACTTTCACACTAGTGTTAACATTAACTTTACCAAGTTTCAATTTTATCGGATGTTCGTTGCGTCAAGGTATATAATACGGTTTCCGTGACTCCACCTGCTTGTAAGGGTTGCGTGTAAAGCTTTTCTATATCCTGGCAACGTATAATTCCACTTTCACATTTATAATATTGGTTAGGATTGTAATAATATATCACACTTTGTTTTTGATCTGCCTGCATGGTTTCATTTTCAGGCAACGTCACAGTCGGTACCGTTTCACTCAATTAAATTAAAATTAATAAGAAAGTATTAAATATTTCACTTGGTCTTAGTCAACATTAAGAGTTAATTCTAGTTGAGCTGAAGTAACAAAAATATCATTATTTTTCGTAATTTATTATTGTAAACAATTTAATTTATTAACATTAAGTTTCGTATTGTGTATTAATAGAATTTATAAAGAACTCTTTCTGCTCCACCATCCTCATATTCATCTCTTGTCATCCAAAAACCTATTGCAGATTCGAGTGACGCTACAATAGACCCTCCGATCCAAGCCCCTAAGTTCCTTGAAGGCATTGCAACGACATTCGCTTGTATTCCTGGCAAATCTATAACTCTTCTAGTCAATTCAACACTCAAGCGTTCTGCTAGCCCTTTAAACATACTTGAGCCACCAGACAATACTATATTATCGAAAAAAAGCGATTTATATTCCAAATCACACTTGTAAATACTTGAGCAAATAACATCCGTTACATTAGGACAATCGAGCTCTTGTAATTGTGGCTGAAAAAGCAATTCAGGGCAATTAAATGCTTCTGAACCAATCAATACCTGCTGGCCATCGGGTAGATTAAAAGGGACACTTTCTTTAGAAATTTTTGATGTGGTTAATGCTTTATTATAATCTGTTGCCACATAGCACAATCCACTCTGAAATAGAAAAGCTGTATATTATAATACATACATTTGTATTGAAAAACTAAATATTAGGTCCTTACATATGAAATTTGCGTTTTGTCGTACTGACCACTTTGATCTGAAATATCTCCTCTTTGGTTAAGAATTCCAAATTCAAATTTATAAATTCATTTAGCTGGTACATTTGAGTTTTGAAAACAGTCATTCATTTGGGTTTAGTCGGACAAGGGCCGGTGTCGTTCACTACAGCTTTCTAAAATCTAGCCAAACGATTACGGCAGATATCTTTTGTCAGCAACTGCAAACCATGAAGGAAGAACTAGCTGCTAAACAACTGAGATTGGTCAATCACTCTAGACCACTGCTGCTTCACGACAACGCAAGACCACACACTGCACAACAAGCAACCACTAAGTTAGATGAGCTACAATTGGAATGTCTGCGACATCCAAAGTACTCCCCGGACCTTGCTTTCCGGAATTTGTTGTCCAAGGTATCTTACAAGTAAAAAAATTCAACTCCAATGCGGCAGTCCAAACCGTCTTCAAAGAGTTTATTGATTCTCGCCCTCATGGTTTTTTTAGTAAAGGGATCAATGAACTACCTGTGATATGGCAAAAGTGCATAGATAACAACGGTGCATACTACGATACATTAAACATACTTTACAAAAAAAAAATTACTTTATATTCCTCCCGTACAAAACGCCAATTTCATATGTAAGGACCTAATAATAACCTCTGCATTTTAAATTAAGAAATAATTTAGAAGATAATATGATTTTTTTTTTACATATAAGTTTCTGATTTTGTATTTTACATAAATAAGTACGATAAAAATACTTGAATTCAGATACCTTAATTTTTTCCAATATGTCTCTTTCAATTGGAGTTGTTAAAGAATATCCGATCTGACTAAGAAGGTTCTGAAGACGATCTGTCAAAATGTTTCCATTTATTTTAGAACAAATAGTTGCATGCTTTAAAGGGAACCCTTCGAATACTGGCGATGCATATGAGCATAAGTGACCATTTTCCCAGACAACTCCTGAAGTCCTACCGCTGGCATGTAATACTAATGAAGTAGATATTGCCAAATACAAATCGTGAATTGTAAAAGATTCGAAAAGTATTTCCGCCATTCTTTTTCTACAAAAGATAGGGATATATATTAGTATAGTTGATCTTAATATAAAAAATAACTCTTTTAAAGAAAACAATAAAGATTTATATAGACGGGCCGGTTGGCGTGATTAGTAGATTACTTGCCTTTCACGCAGGTCGTGGGTTCGATTCCCATCCAGGACAAACATTTGTGTCCATGAACATGTCTGTTTGTCCTGAGTCTGGGTGTAATTATCTATGCAAGTAGGTATTTACAAAAGAAAAGTAGTATATTATGTAGTATATCAGTTATCTGGTTTCCATAGTACAAGCGCTGCTTAGTTTGGGATCAGATGGCCGTGTGTGAATAATGTCCCAGAATATTATTATATTATAAATATTTACTTATCTTTTCTTGTAGTTAGTGGATGAATGGCAATCATTATCTGAGATTCTTCTGGAGCAACATGAAGTTCTCTGTAAAATATATGATGCCACAGTTTTTCCATTTCATCCCAATCATCAATCATACCATCTTTGACTGGCCATGTCAATTTTGATATTCCTCGCTTAATTATCGCTTCATTGCCAAAATATACATCTGAAATTCCATCAGTCAGACCGTGCTGTCGAAATCTAACGATATATTACAAAGATATTATATACTTTCAAATATAACTCATGTAATTGTTGCTGTAGATCTCTAAATTAAAATATAACCTTCCAACTGCTGTTGGTATTATACATCGAGGAAATGATTCTCCAGCAAATCCAGCTTTGGTCGATAAAGACCCAGAATCGAGAACCACTGATACGGTGTCATGAGACGGCATATTTTTTTTATTTTAATTTTCAATACCTTTATGCTACAAAATTAGTTTATATTAATAATGATTATCGTATTCATAGCCTAGTTGAATTATAGCGAAGCTTAATAGATTAACTTGTAATCCATTAGATATATTAATGATTTTAATAAACGAACTAATTTCATTTTGGAACAGTTGAGTATTAAATTTATGCATAAAATAAGCTATGTAAGAAAAGATTTACATAAAAAATATTGGAAGTCTTCAGAAAAAGCGAACTTCGTACATATATTACGAATGCATTCGAATTTCAAAAATAAAATTCTAAAACAAATTTTCACTCGTATTTGATTTAAAAGTACGATTTTTCGTACCGGACAATTTGTTCGACGTGTGCCGTTGATTCAAAATCGATGTTAGTAAGATATAAAAATCCCCCGTCGTAGGAGGGATTATTTAGCCTCGTCCGAAGCTTTGACGAAAATAATGCTGCAATGCATTAAAAATTAAGCCGCTTTACCTAATACGGAAAGAAAAAATATTTAGGAGTTATTTTATCTTCAATTACAAAACATATTTAAAAATAAGCCGATATAATTTTCAAATATATTATTAAGATTATATTTCATAAAATATATAATTTATATACATTTAGTGCTTGTAAAGAACGAATGTTTGTATCAGTGATATAATACAACCGAAAGAAGTGAAATATCCTCGTGTTATATACATTCAAAGTAAAAACTCTCCTGCCTCGTTGGTCTAGTGGGCAAATGTAAGGCCAGACCAGACCAGGAGGTCCTGGGTTCAATTCCCAGGTCGGGCCAATAGATAGTAGTGGGTTTTTCTGTTAGAAAATTCTCAGTAGCAGCCCGGAGTATGGAAGTTGGAAGTGAGCGTGTTATAATTCATCTCGTGCTTGACGGTGAAGGAAAACGTCGTGAGAAAACCTGCATGTGTCAAATTGTGAAATTCTGTCACATGTGTATTCCACCAGCCCACATCGGAGCAGCGTGGTGGAACAAACTCAAAACTGCTGGGCTCAGGCCTCTTCTCCTCTTTTGAGGAGTAGTGGGACATTCACAGGCTGTTACATAATTACATACAAATTTATGTATGATTAATGTATGAATATCAACGAATACTAACTCCATCGCCGTGCACGAGTTGATTTATGTTTAAACAAAAATGAAACATTTGAAAATCGGGTGGTGCTGTCTTGTTTGAAACCAAAACCTTTGGCTTAGTTTCACATATTCTGGGCAACCACCACCCGCCAATCTCATACTTTGTGTGTTTAATTAAACACCTTCTTTGATACTATTTTCAGATAGATAGATCCATAGTGTGTAACGATTTGAGCTTTCAGTAACAAAATATATATAAAACTTTTGTGAAAGCAATGGATAACGAATAAAATTTAATATACTAGATTGTAGGTGAGTTCAACCGGTTTAAAATTCAGTTACCAGATTTGACTCGCATGTACTATCGGATGAAGTTAAATAAAATCGTGTAAAAATAGATGAATAGGGATTTCATTTCAATTTAATGACTTAGGGCGTATATTTAAAGTTTATTTTACTATACCCTTACTCTCACAGCCCGATCGCAAATTTGTGAACAGCGGCGTCTTTCTAAGCCACCGAGGCGAGTGAAGGAGTGTCCATCGTCCAGGTCGAAAGTCTAAGCTACTAGTGAGAATTTCTTAAAAGAAAACCCTCACAAATCCAAACTGGGCCAAACGAACGAGTTAGTTTTGTATTCGCGCTAACTATTATAATGTAAACATATTTCAATTGTCATTTTCCTACAATTCTCTGCCCATTACTAGCATTGACCAGATATTATCCCACCGACAAAGTATATAACGCATAGTCAAAACAGGTAACAAACGTATTTTTCACCCAGTCTTGTAAATATTACCTTATCTGCCTGAAAAGTATGTATTATCAATTATAATACACTGATTCGTATCTGATTCGAGTTTTAAAAATATTTCGATATATTTCAATAGAGCGTGTTAAATACGTAGGTCGTGTTGTCTGATACATTAGCAAAGTACGGAAGAGTACACCAAGTTAGCGAATATTTATGTCTCATTGTTTAAAAAATAGCACGGAATTAAATCTTTATTATAACCATGCGAAGTCGGGACGGATATATAGTTATATATAAAATACGATGTTGACAACCAATCCTAACCTATTTTAAGCTAGAAAGATCGTTTTATAATATAGAATAAAATAACTTTCATTTCATAGGAAGTGCCACTCTCAGCTACATCCAATGAACCTTCCAAGGCAAATTAAGATGGTCACATACATTTTTGGAAACAGAGAAACATGTTGCTCTGACAACGTATGAACATGAGTATATTTAAGGCGCGGTACTACCCACTACTAATGTATAAAAATATTAAAGTAACATCTATAAACTTACGCGGAGTGAGCCGAAAGTTCACGTCAGAACTTTGTTTTATCTTTATTAGATCGTTGAAATGTGTTTGGCAGACCTCTCTTTACGATCAGAATATAAAAGCATATAGAGTTAGAAAATAACTCCATATTCACTGTATACAATCTCTATTGGATCCAGTTTGACGAAAACATATAAAATAATTATATTATCTCAGCCAAATACGTAAAACATAGTTTGAAGGGACAACAACAAAACCATTCAAAACAATACTATTTATCTTTTCAGATCCTAGTACATTTATTAAATTAAAACTCCTCAGAATTCTAAACATTATTTATTATCATTTTTTAATGTCCATTTTCAGATAATGACACTGTACTTCTAAGTATTTAGATTAACGTTTCTGCAATAAAGAAAATTACATTTTGTATTGGAAATCCATTAAATTTATTTCCGAAATTAGATCCAATATTAAGATCGTGAGCCGCACGTTGGTCACGTCGTCTCATGTGAATAATTGAAATTCCATTAATTAATTACCTAGCGAAGATCACAACACTTAAACAATTAAAGATTATCTATTATAAACAATATATATTAAAATGTAGTAGATATTATACTGACGCAATTATTTTTTGGATTTTTTTTTGGATTAATCAAGAGAAAAATCAGTTGAATTTCGACCAAAGATAATAGTAGTAAATATAAAGGTATATATAGAGGTGCGGAAGGAAAACTTTTTTTTACGCAGTGAAATCCTTCAAACGGTAGCCGGTTCCCTTGGGGGGAACCGGGCTACGGTCCTCATAGGGCGGAGAGACTGCATGATCGTGACGCTATAACGAATTCTCGGCCCCTCCAGTGCTGTGCTCCGCTCGTGGCTCAGCGAAGCTTTCATCAGGGGGCGCAGGTAATCTCGCCCCCCCACACTCCTCGCTAGTACGAGGCAGCGCGCCATTCCAGCTGCCACCCTCGTCAGGACCGCCTAAAACAGGACACGCGAGACCCCCACCTCACACGTTCACGACCCTATGGGTCACGCTATCTATCTTTTAAGCCCCGGGCGTCGGGACTGTTTATAAGGAAACTTAATAAGATGAAATAGTTTCTTCTCTAAAACAGTAGTAAATTGCCTTAGAAGTTTCACTTAAGTTTGTTTCCTCTTTAAAATAATAATAAAATCAAAACTAAGAAGCGGTAAAGATAACTTTTCCACTAAAACTAGTTTTGATAATTTTTAAATTGTCTGTTTAATGTTATAGTATTCCAACCATTTTTATTGAATTTTTTCATTGTCCCTTGTGCCTGTATTCAAACTGGCTCACGCACACTAAATACCGGAACAAAACAAGTACAAAGTATTACTGTTTGGCGGTAGAAAACGAGTATGTTATGAGTAGGTGGTACACCCAGACGAGCTTGCTAAAAGCATTTACACTACGTAAAATAAAACTTATTCTATTATCGTGTTACCGTTGATCGACCACTTGAAAGTCAGTATGATAAGTTAAAATTTTTGCACGAGTATGAAGAAATAAGAAAGTTTGGAACGTAGTTCATAACACAAGTCATTATGCTCCGAACTTATATTTTAAACTTTACATATTTTGTAACAGACTTCAAAATGTCTTGTACAAAGATAGATCTTAAATCATAAATCACATATCGTAAGACTTTGTTCCGAATTCTTGAAATCAATCAATTTAGAAGGAGATCCGAACTAGGGCTGACCTGCACCCATCTGCTTACTGGATGAAAATATTTTTTTCTTAAATTTTACAATTAAATAAATATTTCACGATTAGGTTGCCCAATAAAATATGGTTATGACTACCTTCAATTAATTATTCTTTTCTTTATTTATTTTTTTATTCTGCACCCACATCCTTGCCTCACGAGTCTCACACTAATCGAAAATATAAAATATAAGGAATTTGCTACATTTAGATTGCCCACCTTTTTCCTGGCACAACTATCTGGTTGCCACGTGTAAACAGGTGACTTTTATTAGCAATTTGCACTCATCTGCTTACCGATTGAATTTTATATCAAAATAAAGTTCATTTCATCACGAATATAATAGTGTAAGGTTGCCTCAGAAAAAGTGGTCATGAACTACAGTTGCCACGGCTTAAAAATTATAAAATAAATGTCGTCACCGGCGAGCTCCACTGTAATTGTGTGGCAAGAAGGTGGGCGCAAAATTTAAAAAAATAATAAGGCAAGAATAATCAATTGAAGATAGTTATGACCATATTTTATTTGGTAACCTAATCATGAAATGTTTATTTAATTGTAAAATTTAAGAAAAAAATATTTTGATTCAGTTAGCAGATGGGTGCAAGTCAGCCCTAGTCCGGATCTTAGACCAATTCTTTCAATAATTAAAATTAGACAGCCCTGCATCGGAAATACAAAACATATTCATATCGACTGTAAAAAAGAGCCCAGATAGTCCAATAGTTAAAAACACGTGAATTTTAAAGAATGAATATTGCGAGTACAGACCCGTGCTAATAGCGTTGATTTTTTATGTACTTTATTTGAGTTTGTGATTCATCTCGTGCTTGAGGTTAACGGAAAACATGTATGTGTGAATGAAAATTGGAGCAGCAAACACGCTCCAATTCGCGTCACAGAAGCCCAGTAGTGGGATTTACAGGCACTTAAGTTTTATTTCATGTCATATAAAAAACGTTAGTTAAGTCAGTCTGGCTCTATTTTCCGTTTTCAATTTCAATTTAACTATTTAAATGATTAACTTGAGTTAACAATTATACTATACGCGATTTATCATTGGTCAGGAGTGCTAAAAGTGCTGGCTTTGTGATGATATCCCCCGACGCTGGTTAATTAACTCGATTTAACTATAAAAGCCGTTATTCCTGCGGGCGATCTTTGTCCACTGGTATCGGAGGGCCGCCTCATCGGAATGAAAAGTGTAAATTTATACAGTTTACTATCTTTGCGTAGTCGGCAAATTCTTGAGAAAGGTCACCGTGTGCATCGGTAGAAGATTGCATGCATTGAGTTAAACAAGACAGCTTCAGTGCTATTCTGTGAGAACTGTAAATCGCTCATGAAATGTTGAAAATCGACTTACGGGATATGCTATTTCGAAGCTTTCAATGTGAATCCTGTAAATGTTATAATTATTATTGCCAATTTCGAAAATCAGTCTGATATTTAACAATTGAATTCTAGGGTGACTTTCGTGTTTGGTCTTACGGAATCGTCTTAAACGAATTACTTATTTTTATTTTAAATATTATATCTTCAGAATGGTAATTCTAGTCGGATCTACTATCTCTCTTTTTATTTTTTTAATCAATGTGCAACGTTAAATTATAAAATAGTTATTGAAACTGATTTCAGTTCATGAAAGTTCATTTGGAATATTCTTTAATTACAAATAAACACGTCTCGTTTAAATATAAAAAATGGTTTAATATCGAAAAAACATTAAAAAAATATATTGAATGAATCATCATTTATTATGCTTATACCTCTGACCTATGCAAATACTTCAAACTTTAACAACCATTATTCATATAAAATTCGGTGTACTGTCATTTTTCGAACAAAATTAAATCATTATTGGAAATAACACATTTGTAATCGATGTATATAATATATATAGACACAGCTGTATACGATAAGATCACTTAAACAATTCACAAATTAGTCGACTGCAAGACCATATGCCGTTAAAGTTTAATTCAAGTCACGTCTCTTGCTTTGGAAACGCAGACTCAAGATGACCTAATCGGACAATTTACAGCACTTATGTAAAGTAAACACAGTGAGAATATTCCATAGCATATGACTTTCAACGAATTACATTGAGCAAAATTAAAATTGCTACAACGACAACAATACAATTATCAAAATTAAAAAACATTTATAAGCTACATTTTATTCATTAAAACTCATTATACATTACTTTTACTGAAAATCATACATGAAAATAATTTTAAAGTCTTAACCAATACATACCAGATCTAATCCTGTTGTAATGAGGCAGAGTCTCTGTGGGACCAACTGCTGCAACTGCTGGACATTTATCATATATATACTTAAAACAAACATCTTTGATCGTATCATCTTTAATGTCTGATACTGCATTATAAAGATCAGATAATGATTTTCGTTTAGATGTATAAAGCACTTGCAAGGCTATGTCGTAGCAAGAATTTATAACACCATCAACTCGTTTAGCCAATTCTAGTTTAGCCGTATTTACTGCTTTTTCGATATCAGTATGTTGTGTTGTTATACACATATGCATCCATTGATCTTGTATATTCGATACCATGTCGTCTAAGCATTTTCCATCGCCAATAAAATAAACTCCCCACAATCCTACATCTCGATAAGGTATGTAAAATGACTTAAAATACTCGCAAAGCTTTGATGTGGATGCAGCGCGTGCTAAGGGTGAACCATGTCTATTTGTTCCACCTTGTGTTCTATCCCATGATCCTAACAGACAGCTTGCTACATATAGTGGTAAATATTCTGGACTATCATATCCTGGGACTTCAACAGCTAATGCAACATGAGCGTAAGGCATTGAATCATCACGGTAAATAACTTCTGAACCAGTGTAACGCTGAGGGCCAACGTTAAATGCTGCACATGCATTAGGCGTTATGTAACCCAAAGTTGAATTTGCTCTGTCAAACATTGACCAATGTGAATCACCCCCTGATGATACGAGCATAATTCGATGAGGTTGGTAATTTTCTTTCACAAAATTGCGCAGGAGACATTTATCAATTTTTGCTATGTTAGTGGTTGGCCCTATTACACTCTGCCCTAAAGGCGTCCCTTGGAATGCCGTTTGGTGTAAATAATCGAATACTAATGATTCTGGATTATTGTCGCAATAAATGGCTTTTGAGTATATTCTTTTTTTTTGTAATTCTATGACCTCATCATCCCATTGAAGATCAGTAACAATTTTTGATAAAATCTCGACACATTCCGTAACGTGTATATCCGGACATACGGCCGAAAATCTTTGAAATTCTCTTGTGGTCACAGAATTCAATTTTATACTTTTACGATAACAAGTTTCCTGTATGTCATTTTTTGACAGAGCTAAATGTTCAATGAAGTTGGAAATACCATTATTACAACTATTTTCAAAACTTGGACCTGTTTCAACGATGAGTGATATACACGTTAAGGGAGATTCTTGTTCTTCAGTAGCTACTGTTACTCCGTTTTTCAGTCGCTCTATACGTAATTGTGAACTTGACCATAGTTTTAAAGATATTGAAAAATTACGAACATTTTCTTTGTTATTGATGATTGGTTTTAATAAAAACTTAAACATTATCAACGATTACTATAAGTTTTCAAATACACAACAATTAATACTTTTGTTTGCATAGACTTGTCACATCGTGATTCTATTCTCTTTGAATTTAGGTTACATAATATAATCAATGAAATAGAATGCATACTCTTCAAAATTAAAAAAAAAAAAGATTTTTTTTATGAATGTTTACATAGTAATTATTTATTGATACAACCTTAATAAAATTTTATTACATACAAACTTGTATGAGACAATCTATGCTAATATTATAAATGCGGAGTTATATCTTTATCATTGTCCGAAAACTACTGAACCGATTTTGATGAAATTTACTTCTTTTTCTATACCTAACAAATTCAAACGCGGGCGAATCTGCGGGAGAAAACTAGTGTTAAATATGAGAAATATAGTTATATTAACGAAACTAAATAAAAAAAAACTAATTTCTAAATAATGATGAGGTTTGTTGTAAATAATGATTCGATGAATTATTAACAAAACTACAAACTCAATTAGTAGGCCTAATTTTCCACGAGGGCAGTCACCAAGCCAATAACTGAGTTATTATTAAATTATAATAATGATTTTGCCAGCAGTAGAATAATTCTGTAAAATAGATAAGTAGAAATATTCATAAAAAACTATTACATATTATTTTCTCTATCCAAAGACAAATGATATATTTTGTTGCATGCCAATAATATTTTTTGACAGATACATTGATTCTTAAAAACCTTAAAAGAGGAAAACCTGTAGGGAGTTTATATTATACTCTTTTCCCTAATCTGTGCCTTCGTTTGAAGATCTATAACGTCAACGTTATTATTAACACTAATTTTATTATTCACTGAAAACAAATATGATTCGTTGTTACAAAATATTGCAAAGGATTCGAAACCCGTGTATTAAATGTATCCGTAACAATACACAGGCAGTTATATATTCACGTTTTTTAAATAACTTACCGAGATTAAAGTGCTCCGTGCTGTCTAATGGTCTAACTGTTGCCACAGAAGAACGACAGTGCGACAACGTGTGCATGGGACTTTATATAGATGCCGGATCGCGGCATGAAAATGAATCTCAGAATGGCATTGCACATTTTTTGGAACACATCGCATTTAAAGGTACCAAGAAAAGATCGAAAACAGTTTTAGAAAGTGAAATATCAAAATCAAAATTTAAGTGTTTTACAACACGAGACACCACAGCTTACTACGTACAATGCCTTTCTTCGGAAATAATGATTGTCGCCGATATTTTGTTCGATTGCATCTTCAACAATGCATTAATGGATTCTGAAATTGAAATTCAAAAAAACGTGGTGTACAATGAGATGATAGAGTATGACAGATCTTCTGTTAAAGTGTTATATGACTATTTACACTCGACCGCCTTTCAGGGTACCCCATTAGGCCAAACTGTAATGGGTCCTAGTTACAATCTGTACAATATAAAAGCGACATCTATTTCAGATTACATTAAAAGACTGTTCATAGCAGAGAGAATTGTATTGGTAGCTGTCGGAGGAGTAAAACACAGTTTAATGATAAGCTTAGGCGAACAGTATTTCCCAAAAACAATGTCTGAATCAGTGAAATGTCGAAAGCCCATCACAATGGGTCCTAATAGATATACAGGTTCTCAAGTCGTGTATAGAGACGATTCAATGAATATTGCACATGTCGCCATCGCTGTGGAAGGCCCTTCATTTAATGACGATGATAAAATAATTATGGAACTTGCGTCATCCGTGTTGGGAGGTTGGGATAAATCTCAACCGAGCGGAACAAATCATGGAACGAATATCGCTCATGTTGCTTCAGCTGGCAATCTTTGCGAATCCTACAAAACATTCGGCTATTATTATCAGGACGTTGGACTTTGGGGTGTAGAATACATTTCATCAAGAGAAGAAGTAGATAATATGCTTTTAACAGTACAGAAGGAATGGATGCGACTATGCTATATGATAACTGATAGCGAGCTTATAAGAGCTAAGAACGAAATGAAATCTAAAATAATCAGGCAACTTCATACTGCTATTGGAGCTTGTCACGATATTGGCTATAATATTCTTCGTACTCGTCAACGAAAGGAACTCTGTGAAAGGATTAATATTATTAATAATATAACAGCGGATAATTTAAAAAACGTTTGCAATACATACATTTACGACAGATGCCCAGTTGTCGTCGGTATAGGATCGACTGAAAATTTACTTACATACTCTCGAATTAGAAGTTATATGTATTGGTTACGAGTATAAAAATAGCAGGTGCTACCACAAAAATAATGTTTTATTTTAAGTATTGAGTATACTAAATTAGTCAAGGTGTTTGTACTCGTACGTTATTGTGGATTTACTGATGAATTATTTATACAATTATTGTCGTTAACGATTCATTAAACCAGTAAACATTTATATAAATGTATCATTATTTAGTTCTAATTGCGCCCAGAGGTTTATTTGATATACATGCATGCTTTATACAGATGATGGAAAAAAAACTTGAATCTAAATAAATTACCCACCGCGCTCCGTGCAGCACCCGTACAGTCTGTCGTTTCGCGTCGACACTATGGACCGAAAGGTACTGACATTTTCAGGTCATTTGTACCAGTATGGCGACTCTTCAGGGGTCTAATTACGTAATGACGAAAAGGAAAATGATAGTCATAGCTCTGGTACCGGCGGCCCAATCGCGTTGGCGTTAATCGAACGTGTCGTATAAAAATTACAAGAGTCAAACGATTTGTTCCACAAAAATTCTTGTATTTTCCGATAGTCGATGAAAAAAAAAGTAGGAGGTAGCGTAATGCTACTACTACGTTCTACGGTGTGATTTATAGCCCGCCATACCGACGAGAACATGTAAATAAAAATAAAAAAACAATTTAACCATTTGTACCAGGCTATTTTTTGTACAGATAATCATCGTCGAGTAGCCATTCACGAAAATTACCATGCCATAGTTTCCGACGGTTCCAAAGGACCGCCAGATTTTTATTTATTTTTAAAGTTAATAAGCCAACGTTTGAACGCTGGCCTATTAATGTTCAGGGTGCACTCGGCGCGGCGCCTCGGACGCCGGCGAGCCCCACATATCCCCCACTTTTACCGTGGGGGAAACGCGTAATGGGTGTTTCCAGCGATAAAAAAATATAATATAAAGAGATAATTAAGCTTTTGTCGTAAAGTACATTTTCTTCTCGCGAAAAACTACATCTCATGTCTTAAGTCACCAACCTGTACTCCAAGCATTCGTTTCTTAAATAAGTCTACTCTGTTCAGACCAGAGTACTACAGAAAAATTGTGACAGGGCTTTATATTAATTTTACCATATTATAGTTAAAAAAACTAACACCATATGGTTCAGAATAATTTGTAAAATGTGCAAAATGAAAATAATGTCGTCGTTATTGATAGAAAAACATACAAATGTGATCGCGTACCAAGAAGGGCGTGTAAGGGACGCCGGGATGAAATCTAAAATATTGCTGGCTTTAGACGCGACTCTTTTATCATACAATACAATACATTTTTTTTTTATTTAAATTAAGAATTAATGAAATAATGTATTATTCTTGTTTATAATATTATTATTGTAGTAAATTAAATTGTTACCACAACCGTTGCTGTTAAAATTTATATGAAAATGTTAATTGTAAATAATATACATAATATAATGACTCAAATATCGATACTAAATATAAGCAACAATATCGTCGACAGCAACTTTTCTTTAAGCGACATCTGTTAGCGATTCTAAACAAATGTATATTTAGATGCATAGGAACACTGTAGCTTTTGTGTTATTTGCTCTAGTTCGAACAGAATCCGTTAGATGGAGCTGTAAAGTAATTATTTCAATTTCTTGCGTCATACAATGCCGACTAGTATGAAACACCAATAAAACATTTTGTAAATATTATGCACATAATATTATAAGCTTTTCCATCTTTAGTGAAATATATTATTGTTTACTAAAATTATTACTTATTACAAAAAAAATGCGCGCACGCAATTCAGAGCAGTATAAATAGTGCGTTAGTATAATGGCTGGTATTAAAAAAATATATACTCTAAGGAAAATATTAAAACTTTATTTATTTCTACTGCCAAACAGAATACAACAATACCTATAGTATTGTTGTATTCCGGTTTGAAAGATGAGTGAGCCAGTGTAACTTTATCTACCGAATTTATTGGCGCATTGACGATGTTAGGTATTGTTAAATAAACGATAATTCAATTATAATTCAAATAGGTATAAAGTTAAAATTTCAAATAAAATAACACATTTAGAAAATTATAATTTATTATTTCGAATAGATCTAAATAAAAAAATAATGAGTATAAACGAGTATAAAAGTTTCGACAAAACAAGATATACAGACACATCGAAACTTTGGAATGTATTGAGGTGAGAGCCGAACTGTACGCAAATAAACGATACATACTGATATTGTTAAGTCTTCTTTTCTCGATGGGTTCTATTGCTTTATAATAAATCGCAGATCATCATGATTTTAATCTCGATATAAAAAAAATACTTAAAATCGTTGACAATGTATTTTCGTTACTTTACTTCGACAACAGTAATAATTTTCGCAATATAATAAAATTAATACGAAAAATGACCTTCAGTCCACAGTGATCTTAATAAACGACAAATATTGGGGAAAACACACAATTGATATTTTTATTTGAATTAGTAGACTAAATAATACCAGTTTTACAGATCGACAAACATCACAGTAATTTATACAATAATCTTATAATAATAAAAAAATATATACGATCACAACAGTAGAGAGCATCGCATTTGTTCGTTAAGAAAATTCGAATTGATCGTGTCCTAGAGATTACATGATTGCTTACGTTAAAAAAATTATTATTGTTTAAAAAATTGTAAACTTTTGTTATAGTATAAAGAATGTATAAAATGCTTGTAAAGACGACTTAAAAATAATAATAATTGAAATGTGGAATAAATGCAGCTTTTTTGAGGCCAGAGTCGCAAAATACATAGAAATATTGACAAAAAAAATAAGCGTACCTTCATCGGGTCGCATTTAATTTAACGCGATTCGATCTTTCAGCTTTCAGCTTTAAATTATGTTGAGTTTTTATACTCCATTATGGTATTTCGCTTTGAGTATCTTAAATTTTTACAAATACCACAACCTACAAAAAATTACCATTTCATTACAATCACAATTCATTAAATGACATCGTTAAACTACGTCGGTCTTTATATTACTTATGCAGACTTCGATATCCCGGCCTATGGCCTCGTACGTTTTAGGTTAACTACCTGAAACCAATGCACTTTAGTGTCAGAGCTATATGAATGTATTATTATATTCAGCTATCAATAGATCGTGACAAGCGCTCTCTGACATGTTATTCGCTGGACAGGACATTTCATGAACCGCACCGGATGAACGTTATCATCGTATCATATAAAATTTTATAAAACCTCAAAAACATCTTACATACATTCATCAATATACGCCAACGTTATCACAATCGAAACAGAAGCAGCCTTTAACATTACGAGATTCCATCTCTTAAAGGGACGATATATAATCACTGCACCTCGACAGAGCCCAGATCTTTAAAAATACTGGCAAATTACAAAAGATTTATTACGTCAATCAGAACAAAAAAAGATGCAATACTCCATTTCAAAATAAAATTATAAAACATTACATTATATCAAGTCATTATTTTGTGTTGATAAATATCGCTCGCTACTCTGGCGGAGCGGAGCCGTTGTCCATTCGTGAAGTTCGGTATGATTCGAGTCACCTATCGTTTAATACAGCACAAGAACAAAAACAAATGCAAATTTTAAGTACTGCTGAACTAATTTATACTTATTTCGATCTAAATCTTATATCTAAGTAATAATTAAAAACTAATGGAATATTGCAACTTGTTCACAATTTTTTAATTATACTCGTTATGTGTTTATTGATAAGATACGTAAAAATTCGTCTGAACTTCTATTTTTTGTTATGCCTCTTCAAAATCACATTCCAAAATGGCATTATTCAATTTTATTACTAAGAAAATGTTCCGATTGGTATTATAATTTCGATAGAAGCTCCTTTTTTAATTATTACCCTGGTATTGATGAAGTTGAAGGGGAGAACAATATAGTTCGATTAATTCTTAATACTATTTGACAATGTTAGAAAATATATGATAATATATATAACTACACACTTATTACGTATTTATATGGCGAGAGACGACAAATTGACGGATATTAACGAATTGAACATATGACATGAAGCACATTCGTAACTGGTTACCTGAAAATATATATATATTTTTTTTTAACTGTCATCGGCCTTTCTTCCGGTGACAATAGAAACGTTGAACGTCGAATAATCATATATTCAAACGTCGATAATTACGAATATACATCATCACTTATATACTAATACATAATAGCTATATTGTCATGGAAATATTACATTAAATAGACATAAATATTTTGAGCACTTATCATTACTAGACGTACTTTTAATGTACCAATTAAGAACAAATACGAAATTTAAAAAGTTAAAATTTAAACGATATGCCACTTATTTTTGTAATAAAAATATATTAATGTCATTCATCGAGTGCAATTCAGCTTTTGTTATTTAATTTGAGCGATGCGATGACTAGTAAGTGTGAGGAATGTGTCGACTACGAAATTATACTTGATTTCCAAAGCTACTTTTCAATATAGACGTTTGTATAAGAAATATAAATATGAGACACATTGTATATGTTCGATAGTAGAAAAAAAAATTACCTGGCCTTACATGTTCTTGAGTATTCATTTAAACGATACGAAAAAAATAAAGTACCTAAAATTAACTAAACAAAAGACGCGATTGGCTCCGACGTGAGCCGCGAAGGCTTAGTCCGGAGGGTTTGATAGCTGCACCCTTGGTCACGTAACATAAGAGCATTGGTATATAAAAAATTTGGTAAAAAATATTCCTATATACTCTAAAATAATAATACAGCTACCAAATTATGGAATGTTTCTTATTCAATGGTCATAATCAAAAATAATCTCCTTCGATAAAAAAATTAATAATAATAATAATATAAGAATTAAAACGACTTACTCTAGGAGTACTTATATAAATTTCAATATTAATATGTTATAAAATACTAACACCTCATAAGGTTGATTATACAGACTTAACGACTAATGGAATGTAAAGATAGAAATCCTACGATGGAAAAGACATGTTAGTTTTAATAACCCCCTTAATATTACTGGTTAGAAATACCCAAACCACGATACAATAATTTCAATTTTTTTTTTTTTTTGTTTGAAAATTAAATTCGTGACATGTTTACCACACGCACAAATATTAATTTTTCGTACGCTACACCTATCGACCGCTGCGGTATAAACGCGGTAGAAAAGATAATTTTCTTTAATTAATTATACAAATAAAGTTCTATCCTAATAGAGAGGTACTTACACACGCAGTCACAACATTTCGAATTGAGCTCTCCGTTATTGTGGTTCATAAAACAATATCATAGACATACTACGAAAGGCGGCATTTTATAAGATATGAAAATATTGAGCTTTATAAATTGAAGTTTTATCATAATTGGAACCGAGTTTACAGAGGGGACGGCATAACGCAAGTTTTCATTTAAAAAAGTACCACTAGTCAGCCTTAACCCGCAGACGATTTATAACGACGAGTTTCGGTCAACTAATCGAATATTCGAATCGAAAACATCGATTAATCGAAGAGAGCGTTTAAAACGTTGGGACGAATCGCTGAAATTAAAGCTTCATTAAACGCCGGTAAATACACGCCTGGATATTTCTCTACATCGTTAAACATATATAGAAAAATCTTATCTTTCTACAACAGCGAGAGCATATGTAAGTCGCGCGCTTAATCGGTATATTATATAATCATAATTGTATTTATTCACTTTAAAATCTCGTCACATCTGTATACACCAGACAATGGTGAACAAATTACAAAACTAAACAGTCATTTCGAACATGAGGTACATACAAAAAATCCACTTAAATATACCTAGAACCCTTGTATTATAAAATAAAAAAATTAAAAAAAAAAAAAAGAATTATACATCTTTGTCAGACTAAAATAATTATGGTCCATTTAGAAAAAGAAACGATTTTCTTCTCTCGATAATATTTGACCCTAAAATAAAATCTTACAATTACTAAGTAAAGCATATATTTTATAAATGAAATAATATACACAATAAGGTATTTTGTACTGTAAGGTTATTTAAAATCTTGCTCTCGTGAATCGTGACAAGTGTTAAAAATTAAACAAAAAAAAAAAAAAAAAATTATATAAAAATATTTTTGTACATTTCAAATGGAATGGCAACATTATTTATATAGCTAGTCCTGACCGAACAAGCTGCCTATTTAAACCAAACTTGTACTTGCAGCCCACAATGTATCACAACACATTAAAAAAAAAACTAAATTAATTCTCCGTGACATTAAAAAAATTGGTTAAATGAACTATGAAAAAAATTAAAATTATAACCCCAAACAAGTACGCTATGAGCGTACACAAAGGCGTAAAAAAAAAAATCTAACTCATTTACTTTCAGATCACGGATGTGTCGAGATTCTAGCTAAACTATTTATTTATAGCTGATTGAGACAACTATATCGATCGAGGCGGCAAATAAACCGTAACTTATAAACTATTACACTTTACAGGATGTGTATATATATATTCATGTACATATACATATATATAATATATATATATAGATATTATAATATGTATTCAATCAATGGTACACTTATCGTAAAACGTTGTACCACGAGCGTCTCACGACGATGCTAAAAACTAAATACGTCACGAGACACACCCTGTAAATATATCATTACAATATAACCGTTTGCAAGGTTCGCTATGTGCAATTTTATGTTTCAGTCTTTGGAACTTATGTGGTGGAATGTAGAAAATGTACAATATTCAGCTCAACAGTACACAATGGTACGAAGCTTGAATACATAATTCTAAATATAGATATAAACTTACACTAGACGATTAATATTATGTTATCATGATTATGCATATATTTATAGTTCATATATGTTACTACTCGTAGCTAAGTTACATTAATAAGATAGTCATGTTACGTTGTAAATTCATAAAATTGTTATATCGATGTAAAAGAATGAAATCGAAATGACATTATGATAATTCGATTCAATTTATCGAATCATTTGAATCGTTATATTCAAAAAACAGAACATTCTGAAAAATTTAAAACGATATATAATAGATACAATTAATTCGATTAATCGAAATATTTAAAACGATCTGATATGAAGATGTATTTTACAACTTTATCGATTCATCGAAATCGATACGATATGATATATAAACAAATTGAAAGTAACGATAAAAAAAATATATAATCGCATGAAATTTACTTCTTGGATTTGGAACTGCCAACATATCCGAAAATGAGCGATGAATTCCAGCTGTACTGTTGAGTAAATATGTTGGCCAAGGTTATGGGGTCTACGAAATCGTAATCGATCGTAGAATTGGTTGCTAATCATACTGTTTCGTGGTTGGCCTCCGTCTTCGGCAGGATAGCTTCGGGAGCGAACTTAACGTCCTGCTGAGCCGGCTGCAAGTTCGCCTCGGCGGTCGGCGCTGATGCCGGAAAACTATAATACAAATAATAAAACATGTAGCATCATACGCAACGTTATAAATAAATAATCGAGGTATATAAAACTAGTTGTCGTAAGTCGATAAACATTCATTTCATTCATATAAAGTTACCTAAAACCTTTCAATGTATATAGGACAATAGTTGCATAAGCATCTTCGCTATATGAAATATATTTAATCTTACGCGCATAAAATTTTCGCTTCGAGATGTTCGTAAAGCATTATCCCCATTTTCAAATCGAAAACAATTGACTATCCGTTTGATCTTGCCGAAGCGGACTCCTCCCGCTTCACAGCACACACACAAACACAGAACAGACGACAGATCAGTTGTAGTTAGAATAATTTTATAAGAATTGTAACTTTACTGCGCGAGGGTCAGTGCCGAGATGAACTGATCGGCGCGTTTCATCCACGCGGATCAATAATTGCATCTGAAACATGATAGCTGAGATGCGACGCGCCAGAAAAAGGTAACATGAACAATCGAAGCTGAAATTCAACCGTACAATGCGGCTTTAAGGGTCAAAATCGTACACCCCCCCATATTTAGGGTCCAGACGAACCATCCCCCGGCAACGCGTCATACTGGCTGGGCAGTTTTGGAATCGGCGCAATAACCCCTGCGCGGATCAATAAATGCATTATATAAATTTAGATGGTTATGTGCAACGAAGTCTAGACTGTGGGGACGTCTGTATACAATATAGAAACATGCTTCGAACGTGTATCCCTTATATACTATATATAATTAAACAACTAAGCTAAACATCGAACAGCCAAGAGCATGAAATAAAAAATAAAAAAAAAGTACAACAATACCGTTTATGTACATAGATAAAAAATGTACAACACCCAAAATAAATAATACTAAACGGAAACGAAAGAATAAATAACATGAACGGAAAACATCAACATCGCTGTCAAGCTTCAAAATACGATCAACGAGTTCACGACATACCGCTGGTTCGTCTTAACAGCGCGCTTTTTTACAGCACGCGATTTTGGCACAAAGAACTTTGGCACCTTTGGGATCCTAATCGGAAGTACCTTCGGCACAAACTCGCCCGTGCCCTCCTGCCTACTCTTTGGGGCACTACGAGCTTTATTTCTAGAAATAATTCAAATCATATAATAAACTCGCAAAGTCATATCATTTAAAACGGACGATGAAGACGATAATAATTTTCGAAATTTAAAATGGATTAATTTGTCATCAGATAGTCAACGGACTTAACGAACTGCTCAATTCCTTGGAGTTAACGAACTCCAAGGAATTGAGCAGCAGCCATAAATCAGAGGCAAAATATGCGGAGCACAGGTAGTAGATACCTTTAATGCTAATAATGCACTTATTAGCTTGTTTGATAATCGGATATTTCTGCGCACCATCAACTGGAGTTAATAGCATAGTTATGTCATGTATTCGCAATGTAGCTCTGGGTAGACAGTTAATTGATAATTTCACGCAGCGCAAAAAAATGTATCCTAATATTATATAAAATATTTTTGCATTTCCATTCATATTGTATAAAAAGTCGCTTTATTAATTTTATTTATTATTTGATCTGTCATTGGATTATGTGACTAGGTTTGTGTTTAAGCTTTAACAACACTTCATTAAAACAAATAAAAACTTCGCAGTGCAAATTTTTCACAAAAAAAAATTCATCCGTTATATTTAATTAAAAATTTATAAATGTACTTACGTTTCGGAGTCTCTAAACTCGGCTTTTGCTTCTGTACGCCATTTGTTTTCGACCATATTCTGGACGCTAAAAAAAAAATCGATTATTAAAATCCAACTACATTTGACCTATTTTATTTAAATATTAATTTGTAAATAACTATCGTATATACATTTTTTTACCCATACAACATAATCGTAAGACATTTTACATAATTGACTAAAATAAATTTAAAAACAGACATTAAAAAAAAATTAAAACTGAAATAACGAAATGAATTCATAAAAGGTGCATAATATGGAAGTCGACTTTATACTTACACGCGTTGCATTTGATCTCCTTGAGCACTCAGTTGGGCCAAATAAGCTGCTTGTTTACGGTGATGGTACATGTGAACTCGGAGACAGGAAGGATTCCTCATACGCTTCTGACATATATCGCATTGTAATGTTCCTTCCCTTGTGTCGTGTTTGTCTCGTATGTGTACTTTTAGGTTGTATCGATTCGCGAAAAATCGGTGGCAAGATGGACATTTAACCCCGCCCGTTTTGCAGTTCCATCCTTTGTATACAAAATCACGTTTAACTTTTTATTTTAAAGTATAATTATAAACAAAATTTATAAAAGTCATAAATAATAATCTCTTTCGCGAATCGTACATGACAGAAATAATGATAACTTACCGGCCTCTTTTCCTGAATCTGGCAGCACCAAGTTGTGGAAAATGTCATTGTCAAAGTCGATCATGGGTTCACTGTAAAGTTGCATGAAGAGGAAAATACAAAAAAAAAAGAAAGCAAAACTTCTTAAAACAAAAAAACTTAGTAAAATAAAACTAAATAAAGAATAAAACAATAAATAAAATAATTTCTATAAAACTCATAAGTAAAGGACTGTTGGGTGACTGGCTGATGATTTAGACGTTGCTATATAGGAGAGTGAGAGTATATTTCAACTTACCCATCTGAAGCATATTCCGTATTTTCAGCATGAGCTGGGATGTCATTTACTGGCCGAGGTTTCTTCTTATTGATATTAAAGCTGTTCTTGTTTGTTGTGTTTTTTAATAATCTGTTGATATGAATATAGATGAGTAAAGGAGATTATTATATTAATTACAAACATTTTACAATATTAAAGTCATAATAGTAGTAAGGCAATTTTTCAAATTTCATATAATCTCAATATTTTGAAATGTACCTCTTCAAAGGGCTTCGTGCTGCCTCCTCCTTTGGTACTACTGGCCCAACTGTCTCCAAAGCAGCTTCAGCAGTTATCTCTTCTCCTGGTGGGACCCATTCTGGCAGACTGTCGCTTACAGGTTCAGGTACTGATGGTTGTGTATTAGATGAATCTTCTTCTGCTACTGGTGGAGGTGACTCACTTTTCTATTGCCACAAATTTATTGTTTAAAATATATTATACACTTACACACATAATTTACACAGATATTATAAAACTGCATAGTATGACCACTAACCTCCCTACCACCAGTGAGCCCCTTGACTTGCAACAGCTCAGCAGTGTGTAAGAAGCCCGATAACTCTTGCTGTCGAACATGAACTTCTCCACGATACATGAATTGCAGAAGCTGTCTTAATTCCTGATGAGCTACGTCTTTGAGGATCACTATAGGGTGTTCGCAAGGGTTCATCTACAAAAGTAATAAACTACTGTAAATGATACCACACAAACAAATTAAGCATTACTGTCCAAAAGCATTATCTTAATTAAATAACATTTTAACAACCCAACTTTTATGTTTTGATTCAATTATCTGTCTATCTGATATTAAGTCAAAACAAAATTATAGTTTAAAAACAAAATCATTCTCGTTCATCAGCAACAAACTCATTGTTTAAATAATAGTAATTGATGCTTGATGATTCAAAAGTACTTGTAAAAGTCTATATGAATAAGAAAATTTTGATTTGATTTAATTTGACTAGCTTTGGACAGTTAATTGATGATACTTTATTGAATTTACTATTAAAACCATAAGAATCAATATTTTTTAGCAGAAACTTAATTCACATAAGACATTTTACAGACTTAGCAAAAAAAGAAACTATAAGCAAAAGAGCTCTATACAAACAAAAAGAAAACAGTGTTTAGTTAAATTTATAAGGCAAATGGTTGTTTTAATCCTGTCCCAGGTCAAATGTAATATAACAAAATATTATATAATAGTATCTACTAATGATAAAAAATAAACTTTGATATTGATAATATAATTTCAAAATATGTTTAGGTAAAAACCTTTTTAATTAATCTTAAAACCTATTGTTTAACAACTATCATGCTATTTTTGAGCATATTACATTTGATAAATTTATCATTGAATGCAATTTCTAAATTTATTATCAAGCAACAATATAATGTAATGTTTATTATATGTTTATCATCATTTACTTAATAAATTACTAATGTCATTTAACTTATACAAGATATTTATACAATTTGTTTATAAAAGAAAGCAGTATTATTAACATAAATAACATTTTCTGCTGATATACACTTACTTATAATCACAAAACTAGTATTGATTTATATGGAAAATGTCTGCCTTTTGTAATATACATATATGTATATCTATGCAGATATTGAGGAAAATATTTCTTCTGACAAAGGCAATTTATAATGAGTCATACCTTAAACAGCTCCTTGAAGTATGGGCTACAAACAGAGAGAATGAGCTTGTGAGCATGCACGTATTGACCACCAGCCGCTAATGTGACGTCTACAAGATCTTCACCTTCCAGTAATGCTTGAAATGACTGTGACAAATTTGAGTGGAAATCGTTCCAACGTAGTGAAAACTGCTCAGGCATCGCCATCGCCGCCTGAAAAACGTCACCCTCAAATCAGGCCTGACGACGCCCGTCCCCGACTAACAGTAACAGTACACACCACTTTCAGTCGCACTACGCGTCTGCACAATGAAACTGGGCACTTACTGAAAATCAATCACAAATATAACTGCCTACGTATGCATCTAACTAAACGCAGGTACAATCAGTCTGGCAAAAATACATGTTAACTAGTATATATCAAGTATTATACTTCTATCGTAGGTAATAAATATGTACTTCTAACTGGCATGGCAATCAATACTCGGAAAAGTTCCGTATCAAAATGTCGCGTCTCGCTTGCTCTAGCACAACTCAACTCACTCACTAACACAATGAAAACTTTCAGACTAGCAAATACCTTTGTTAAAATTAAATATTTTATTTAAAAATATATAAAATAGAATATTATATTTTTTTGATTATTTTATAACGTAGTAAAAGTAATACAATTTTTATTTAAATTATAGTTTCTAGAAATATCATAGACAAATAAATTATGGACAAAGCTCTATTTTTTAAAGCGCATATTTTTCTGTCAAATAGCAACACTTCTTCAAATGTCTGATTAATGTTGTCATCTGTCAATATGTGATAAAGTGATGAATGCTGTCGTGTATGCCGATTAATCAAGGTTTTTTTTTGCCTATTATTTGTGTTTAATGACGAGAGCGGTTAATTGACCATGAAAACGAATCGTTCGTGATTAAAACAACTCATCTTTCTAAAATCACATCAAGCTGTAAGTTATCGTTTAAACTGACCATGATATTTAAACACAAGTAGTATTCCGATAAAGTAAATTTGCAAGACACGCAATGTCGGGACATAATTCACAAGAAGACGCAGAAGCTGACAGGATTCTAATGGTGAAAAAAATTCTAAGTGCTGCTTTTTATGCATTGGCATCGTTTATGATAACGGTAGTAAATAAAACAGTATTGACGTCGTATGCATTCCCTTCCTACCAAGTATTAGGCTTAGGACAAATGTTAGCAACGATTTTGGTACTATGGTGCAGTCGATCCATGAAAATGGTTCAATTTCCATCATTAGATAGTAGTGTCGCTCGCCGGATTTGGCCACTACCACTAATATACATGGGTAACATGGCTACAGGACTAGGAGGCACAAAAGAACTTAGCCTACCTATGTTTACAGCTCTAAGAAGATTCAGCATACTTATGACCATGATTCTTGAAAGATTTGTACTTGGAATTAAAGCATCTTGGCCTGTACAGGCTAGTGTATTTGCTATGGTTGGAGGTGCATTACTAGCTGCTGCTGATGATGTTACATTCTCCTGGACAGGTTACACCCTTGTGCTATTAAATGATGGATTTACAGCTGCTAATGGTGTTTACATGAAAAAGAAATTAGATTCAAAGGAGCTTGGCAAGTATGGACTCATGTATTATAATGCTCTGTTCATGATAGTGCCAGCTACAGCAATTGCTTGGTGTACTGGTGATCTGGAAAGTTCTTCAGCTTATCCTCATTGGTCAGATATGCTGTTTTTAGCTCAATTCTTAATGTCATGTGTTATGGGGTTTGTTTTGTCCTACAGTGTTATGATGTGTACACAATACAATAGTGCCTTAACAACAACTATTATTGGTTGTTTGAAAAATATATTAGTTACATATTTAGGAATGATAATAGGTGGAGATTACGTATACTCGTGGCTCAACTTTGTTGGATTAAATATAAGTGTATTGGCCAGTTTAGGTTATACTTATGTTACATTTAAGCGTAAGCCAGCACCTTATATGCTTCTAAATGATGCTAATAGCAAAGTTGATACTGTATAGCGGTGTGTTAAAAGACGATCAACCCAATATCTTACCTGTATTGTGTAGTGTTAGGGGTTGCTGCCAAAGATGATTTATATTGCCTGGTGACATGATACTTAAAAAAAATGAATGAGCTCAATACAAATAATGAGCATATTTTATAAATAGCTGGCATAGTTTTAATTAAGATTTTATGAACAAATAAATTTGTAAAACCTACAAATTGAAATAATGTTAGCTGTCATAGATGTGGATTTACATACACTAAAATGCAATAGTTAATATAACATAATAAAATTATGTTTATAACACAGTGATACTGAATTTCCAATATGTCTTTCTTAAAATTTAACATCATAATATATTATGTTTTATGATATGGAACTCATAGATAATAAAATCGAGCAATAATATTCTGCTCTACGTCTTTTATAATATTTTTAATGAAGAATGTAATATCAATAGAAAGTTTATATAGCACAGCATATTAAAATAACAAAACAAAATTATGATAAGTGATTTTAATCGTGACAAAAAGAAACCTTTTTACAGACCTATTAGAAATTGAGCAATATATGTTTAACAATAACTTAATTGGTTACGTAATATTGTCATAATAGGAGTAATCATTCGGTTTTTTGTACCTAGTATAATAAATATTAAGTCATTTTAATTGTGGTAATAAACAAATTATAATGTTATAAAAATGCTTAATTTAGTTAAAACTGTAACAAATTAAATTAAACAATTACTAAATAATTAAAGAGACTTATAATAATATTTTTTAGCTATATTGGTGCAAATCTTGAAATTCAACATGACGAAATTCAAGTCTATTTTAGAACAGATAAAACTCATACTGTAAAATATATATAAATGGAGTAAGATTGCATGTGGCTAAAATTAAATTAATAATGGACATAAGTTTTAGAATAATTAATTAATGGCCTTACTTATTAACATTAGTTTAACGATGCTGTGTTTTCTTCTTTCTAATGTCAAGTCAGTAATGACAGAAAGAGCAAAATCAGTGTTTAACTAAACAGCCATTAAGCAATGTTTGTAAGTAAAGCCGTGTACCCCCGTACCCCAGTAATAAAAATTAAGTGTTTTAAAAAGATTTAATGTCTTTAATATTGTCTATTTAATTTTATTTGTATTAAACAAAAATAGACCTATTGAAAACATTTTTAAACTTTATATTTAAGGTACATATGACATGCATGTAATTATATTTGTCACATATTTCAATATATAGTTCTAATAGTTTTAAAATTTTCGATAACGATAAACAATATTATACACTTTAATCGGGACATTCGTTACAGGATTTGTATTATTTTAATAATATTTTTTGTAATTACACAAAAACATTCGAAATGTTCAAATAAATTATATCCACATCATCATAAAGACTGAATTGTTAAAGAGTCCTCCAATTATGTCATAATCGAAAATATTTGTATTCATTATTGAATATTTTTGCTGGTTTTATGTACATATGAATGGATCATCTGCCCCTAAATGTCCGCAGTTGGGCCTAATTAAAAACAACTCCAACTGGTTATCTTTGTTAACTGTGCTTCACTTTCAAAGTCGTGGTCCATTCGAGGACGTTTTGTCGCCATTGGTCATCCTAACGACGTGACCAGCTTATTAACAAATCAACTTATTAACTCTACGAGATACGTTGATTATTTTCGTTCAACTATCAGATTCCATTATAACGAATTCGGAGGCACATCGAAATTTCAAGCTTTGCTTTTTCTATAGCATAGTAAGCGATTCTTTGAATATGGAGTTAAAGACCACGTTACCGATCTGTATGTCATCGCTAAGAAAAAAATTAAAATTCAAAAATAAGTTAATTCGATGACAAGATATGTCTTCATTTCCTGAATGCCGGGCCGATTTGAAATGTACGTTAATGTTCTCGTCGAGAACTTCTCGAAGAGAAAGCTATTCCACCAATAACAATTGGTGCTGAAGTGACATAGACATCGGTCACGCCTCTCATCCACCCGTTTTGAACGGGTCTCCCAACCTGGTTTTAAGGTCATTCACCGATTTCGTGAACAAAATATTGTTATAAATGCCAATATATTGGTAAACCATTGATGTATATTCTGTTCACTCCATCGGAAACTCGACACCCCTGCAATTAGATGGGGCTCGCCATTTTGTCATGTACTCGGGCCGTAATGATGATATTCTTTTCTTGTTTTAGCCGACCGCCGGTGAGATTTTGTTCCAGGTCTCGTTACAGGCGTCTCTCAAGTATTTCTTATTGTCCAAATAGGCGGTACATATCTTTGGTAAAATGTATAAAATCCTAACAAATTTTAATGGACATTTACTATTATTTTTAAACAACACACATAAAAAAGGAATTTCATTCAGTCAAATTAGCTTACAATTTCGGCACCAATTCACACTCAATAGTTTACTGATTTAATATGAGTATATAATTGTTGACGAGATTATAGTCAGATTATTAAATCTAATTTAGTAAGTCAATTGAGTTAATCTGAATTTAATCACCGTTTCAGAAACTAGAGAAGAATTTTCGTCTTATTAAGTATTTGCATCTAAATTCTTATTTCAATATTTGTCATTTGTATAGTGTAGGCGATTACTTGTACTTCGCATTCTTAATAATTTTGATTTTCGATAATAATTTAAATTACACTTAAAGCTTAAATTACACTGTTTGACTATTTTTTTATACTTCATGTGTTCATAAACCAACAATGTCCATGATATATTGTAAAAATATTACTTAATAAAAATAGCATAAATCAATATAATTAATTTTACATTTATTTACTATATAGGATATTATTGCAATAACATTGAAGCCTTTATTGTAAGAATTGTTATAGCAACTAAGTGATTAAATATTGTTAAGTTGTAATAATATCATTAGAATTTTATTATTATTATGTAATCTATTTCGAAATATATATTATTATAATTATATATAATAATATATTAGGTCCTTACATATGAAATTGACGTTTTGTACGGGAGGAATATAAAGACATTTTTTTTTTTTTGTAAAATATTTTTAATTTTTCAAAGTATGCGCCGTTGTTATCTATACACTTTTGCCATCTCATAGGTAGTTCATTGATTCCTTTACTAAATAAACCATGGGAGCGAGAATCAATAAACTCTTTGAAGGCGGTTTGGACTGCCGCATCGGAGTTGAATTTTTCTAGAAAAAGAAATTGTCTAAATTCCGGAAAAAATGGTAATCTGTTGGAGCAAGGTCCGGGGAGTACGGTGGATGTCGCAGACATTCCAATTGTAGCTCATCTAACTTAGTGGTTTTTTATTGTGCAGTGTGTGGTCTTGCGTTGTCGTGAAGCAGCAGTGGCCTAGAGCGATTGACCAATCTCGGTTGTTTAGCAGCTAGTTCTTCCTCATGATTTGCAGTTGCTGACAATAGATATCTGCCGTAATCGTTTGGCCAGATTTTAGAAAGCTGTAGTGAACGACACCGGCGCTAGTCCACCAAACTCTCACAAGTAACTTTTTCTGAATCAATTTTCGTTTAGGTCAGGATTTGGCTGGGTCTCCAGGGTTCAGCCATTGCGACGAGCGTTTCCGATTATCGTACAGTATCCATTTTTCATCACAAGTAATGATTCGATTTAAAATCCCTTCATTATTGTGTCGGTTGACCAAAGTCAGGAGTCGACGCGTGTTTGCAAGTTCGATTCACTCAATTCGTGAGGTACCCATCGTTCAAGTTTTTTTACTTTCCCAATTTGCTTCAAGTGGATTAATACAGTTTTATTACTCCGACTAACCCGAAGCCTGCAGCTATCTCTGAAGTGCTTTGTGATGGGTCCGCTTCCACAATAGCCTTTATTCTTCATTTTCCACTTTGGTCTCCGGCTGTCCACGGAGTTGGTTCTGAAGGTCGAAATTTCCAGAACGAAAACGTTGAAATCAAAAACGTACCTTGCCTTTTTTGCGACACCAGCGCCGTACACATCATTAATCCTTCGAGCTGTTTCTGCAGCACTGGTGCCACGGTTGAACTCGTACTCGTAAATATACCGATATTTCATTGTGCGGTAATAAGAAAAAACAAATGAATGACTGTTTTCAAAACTCAAATGTACCAGCTAAATGAATTTATAAATTTGAATTTGGCATTCATAACCAAATAGGAGATATTTCAGATCAAAGTGGTCAGTACGACAAAACTCTAATTTCATATGTAAGGACCTAATATATTCTTTAATTATTACAACGAAATGTTTTTTATTATGTTAAGGATTCATAAGTACATAAAAAATAAATAAATGTAAAATGAAAAAGCTTGTAATATAGCGATAAGATAGTAGTATGTTATATCTCTTTCCTAATAATTTATTGCGTTGTACCGACATACATTTAAAAATTGTTAAACATAACAGAGCTCTTTATAAAATGCCTATGCCATGTCAATAAATAAGAATACATAATTCTGATAAAAATACTACTATTATCAAAATAATTAATAACTACTTCAAAGTGCTGCAGTCTCCTTCTGTATTGTATATATCCTCCTTTATATTAATATTGGGCAAATATTAATATTGCAGTAATAATATTAATCAAAGAAATACTATCTTATTTATCAATACTTTCAGTATGATGGTAACATCATAGGATTTTAAAACGCTAAATTTGTTTAGTCCGTTCATGTAGTTATAATCTCGTTTTATCCGCGTTTTTAATGCATTTTCTCACACGGCATCCCTCATTTTTTATCATACGATTTCCATATACTTTTTTACATTAATTAAATGTGAAAGAATCCTATTTTCGGCTTAAATTTCCAAAGTAAACGAAATTAATTAAATATATTAAGCTTAAAATGTAATTTCGAATGAAGTAGGTATAAGTAGTACGTAGTTGTAAAAGGTATTCAATATGATACGCACAAAATTTATTATCGTATAGTGGTGTCTTTTTATCATATTTTCGACCGATATCACATCAATGAAGAAAATGACATCAAGTTACCTCATATTTAGCGCAGATATAATCGTAGCCAGTACCTTCTGAAAGCACTTTATATCGTGTTGAAATGTGCCTTTAATAACATATTTCATTGACCACCCTACAAAGTAATAATAGCTGATGTCACTATATAAAATTGATAACAATAAAAGCATAAGTATAGATTATAAACGAATAAATATTACAAAATCAAAGGTATTTAAATTAGCTAGCTAGCTCCATTACATTTTGTTCACCTTAAGGTCATTATTACGTGATCAAAATAAAAGGCTGTGTGTATTAACTGTAATGAAATAAGTTAATATAAAATAATCAAAATGATCTTTGAATGTTTATGTTCGTCGGCTATTATGTTATTTAATAGTGTCGGTAATATAATTGTATCTACGTAGAAACATGGTACGACCACGTGAGATAACGACTCGTTTGAGAATACTACGCCTGCGCGGTTTTCATATACATACCTACAAATAATATCGTATAGCTAAAATATCGTGCTGTAAGCCATAACGCCGCCACTTCCAACACATCAACATTTTTTTGTCTTTTTTGCTATTCATAAGTGCGGCGTACGTGGATAGCATTACTAAACAGATAGGTATAGGCAGTATAAAGTCGTCTAGATACTTATAATTCATGCAGCCGCTACAGTAAAAAATCCTTTTTCAGTAGATAAAGAACATGTTTGACTGAAGCTTATTTTTTTTTTATTAAAATAAATAAAAAAACATTTTTAAGTTTAACTTATATCCTGTTTGTTATATTGTAAAGGAATTTTATTGTAACTCTTCAAAATTTCGATGAAGATTAATAAGTAAAATCGAACGATTCGATTCGATTCGAAAATAATAATTAAGTAAAATCGAACAGTTTTATCAGGAAACTATTTGAAAATACTAGCTAGTGGAAAAGTTTAGTATTGTCGTGAAATATCTGAATAAATTGCAACAGGGTTAAATTTGCCAGATGTAAAGTTTCTGCGATCACTATGAAAAGCAATATTTTTAAAATTAACATTTTAATTACACTTTTCTTTGTTTTATGATAGTAAATTCCGTGACTTAAAATGTTTAAGTTCCTTTATAACTTAAGTATTTAATCGATACAAAAAACAAAACGTGTTTATAATTTTATATAAATTCTATTTTTTTACGTTTAAATTATGTATTAGCGAATATAATTATGTTTTTCAGCTATTGTCCAATTGCCTTTTTAGAAATTTTCATATGTTTATAAAATTAACGCATTTATATTGAAGCCATACTATTGTATAATCGAATTATTAATATATAATAAAATTATTATGTAGAAATAAAATGTTGTTTTTTTTTTGTTCTCACCGGTACAATCTCTCAAGCCAATAATCTATTTAATAACGGAATCAATTATTAATTAAATAAAAAAGACATATTTTATATTGATATATAATTATAAAAAAATGCAGTTAAATAACGTGTAAGCAGTAGTATAAAAATATGTCATACTAAACACAATTTACCACTCTATAAAACTAATTTTAGTTTAAAAATTAGTTTTATAAAGAATATATCTATATATATAAAAATCTCGTGTCACAGTTTTACCGCCTTATTCATAAACTTTATTTAACTGGTGATTAGTTAAACAATATTTTGTCTTCTTCTTTCTTATGTCAAATCAATAATGACAGAAAGAGACAAATCAGTGTTTAGCTAATCAGTAACTAAGCAACGATTATAAATAAGGCCGTTAGTGTTTATATATACTTCTCCAAAACGGCTTGACCGATTTTGATTAAATTTTATATGTATATTCTGTAGGTCTGAGAATAGATTTATAACATAGTTTTATACCCCCTAGTGTTAGGGGTGACTCACGCCAAAATTTTTTTCACTTTTTGGACAATTTTTTTTTTATTTTATTATGTGGTATTAAAAAACACATACAACCCTAAATTTTCACCCTTCTACCATCAACCCCTATTTTTTAATAGTGATATTAGTAATTCAATCATTTTCAACCTCGGTCGATAACTGGATCAATTAACACTTGATCAGTTATCCCCGTCAGGCACATGTTGATGTCACTTCTCATAAGCAGCACGGAGTAGGGATGAGAGCGTTCTCCTGTCTCATGAAATAAGCTGTATCTCATTTCTTACACAGTTTTCGGAAAAAAATCGGCCGTTATTACTGTTTGTACATCGATCGCAGTAGTGACGTTTACAATTATCATTTTATCATTTCCGTGTCTCTCAACTAAATTTGTTATAAATTTGCAGTGCTGTAATTATTATTATTAATATTAAGAGTATTTCTACTGTATTATTCTTATGGAAAAATATTGTGAAAGGTAAGTTAAATAACAAAAATGTGTGTGTACTTATGTACCTTGCGTTAGACCTGTTATAATAAAAGAAAAAACAAATAACGGGCCAATTTTTTCAAAAAGGTGCTATATCTTAGTGACCATTGTACGATGAGCATGAGCACATGGTAACCGTTGACAGAACCTAAAAATATAATAAAAAATGTGCGATCGCGGGACCCCCGGTAGGAATGAAGTTTGTGTTTACGCACACACTTTTGCACTATAATACGTCCTGCATTATTGGCAAATCTTTCTTGAGATTGGCCATAGCGGTCGAAATAGATCAGGAGGAAATTATTCTTCGGAGTGTGCTGAGGCCCCCTCAGAGGCATACCCTGGCGGCGATAGTCGGTAGAGATCTGCTGAGCGTGATGGTTGAAAATGGTCTCCTTCTGCGAGAGTGTCATGTCACAAAAGGAGGCCACGGAGCGACAGCGCGAGTAAAATGCTTCCGCTGATTCGATCCGTCGAAGAAGACCGGGGAGAAGGCGTAGGCGCTATGCGCACATTAACAGCCACCGGGGCTAAGGGGGTTCCCTGTATCCGAGAACCCCGGGGCGTCACGGTAGCATGCGCAAGCGACCCCGTGGCGACCCCCGACCAGACGGAGAGGTAACCGCTGGTTTTTAATGGGTATTCCGGCACCTTTAGCGCCGGTGAGCCCCACATACCCACTTCAAGTGGGGGAAACGCGTAAATGCATTTTACCAGCGAAAAAAAGGAGGAAATTGTTCTTACTTTTTTATCACACCAAAAAGCGTTGCCCTTCTTAATCAACTCTCTCTTTGTGTATATTTTATGTTATTTTTATTATGTTTTCAATGCAAAAATGTAAAGTAAGAATTAAAATTGATAAATTTAATGTAATACTTTAGGAAAATAGTAATTTATTCAATATAAAATAGCGAATTATAAGTTAAAAAAAGAGTTCAAATTATATTTACATTTATATAGAATTGAGGTTATCTCATTGGCCGTACACAATCCTTATTGTCAAATTTGAAAATTTGCACACTTACACATACATACACATACAACCGCTAGAATAGAAAGAATCAGTAAGAAAGAAAGAGGGGAAAGGTCGCTTGGAGGACAACGCTTTTTCGTTACATGACAACTTCTGCCAGGTCACTCTACTTTGCAGTAGTAAAAGAACTTTGTTCCAATAAATGAAAAAAATATGTTGTGCTTTATGCATTATTATATGCCCTGTACCGAATACACATACACTGTACTGTATGGGCGAATGTTTATATCTTATTGATTAAAAAATGCACGGGATAAAATCCTTATTTTACCCGTACGAAGTCGAGAGTGGCAGCTAGTACTAAATATAAAACTTTTCAAAGCCTAACGTTTTAACGTCAGAAAACCATCATTCTCCATTAATATTAAAAATTGTGATCCTGATAAAATGTTACAAAAATTGGTGTTTTGTAAAGATGTCTAGAATAATTACGTCCTCATCCCCAAGCTCATGCAACAAATGCAATGATCGGATTAATGTCAAGACTAGTTCCGTACTGTGTCAAGTACTGAATACCGACATCGGTCAAAACAGTTATTATTAATAACTATTCTTGACACAATTATAATTGATGTGAGCAGTTGATAGAACTTAAGCGACATTAGGGGAGATCCACAACTACGTTTTCAATGTAGCGCTTTGTCGTCCTAAACGCTCCAACCGTAGTCGAAAAATTTACCTGCCGCCTCGTTAGTCCCTTGAGTGGTTTAACTGGTTCTGCGGTCGGTAGAACTTCGAAAGTACCAAAGAACTTGTCAACCCAAGAGACCCAAACGCTCCTCAAACTTGTTTCAGCTTCTGTGACCATCGACACCACAAAATTGGCTATTTTACGCTAACGTGGAAGAACATAGAAGGCATCTCTCTCAGAAGTGCACTTGTGGCTGCAACATGATGTCCGAGTAAATGTCCCGTCTCTATAAAATGTGTGTACACTTGAAACTGCAGATTGACATCCTTTGACTCAAGGTCTGTAATAGATAGAGAAACGTTCTAAATCGTAAATGAACTCTTTTACAACTCATAAAACATTTTTGATAAAGCTATATAGAAATCTGCTACAGGTGATGACGTATACTTCATTATTATAAGTTATTTCACAAACAGAATATAAATTAATTTAATTGAGAAATTGAGTAATAATATATTACTTATTTGTTTTGATATAGCTTTATAAGATACGCGCAATTAGTGAAGTATGCACGAATATAATTTCATTGAAGCTACTAGCGACACCTAGATACTTAATACTATGTGAATATTTATTAACTCGACATATAAATTCTAGATGGCGATACAGTAGTTTTGAGGTCATGATTTGAACAGTAAGCACATAAAAGTACTTTCACTCAGGTAGGTATGCTGAACGCTAGTAGCTTTAGCGAATTAAACGATAAATTACTAGAAATTGCTATTTATAAATCCTAAACATATATTAAACCAGTGGCAGGACCACTCTTAAAATCCACAATGTCCTGAGACAAAAACCAAGTAAGTGGAAGCCACGAATCATTTTTAAGAGGTGATGAATAATTGACTTTGTTTTTAAAAGATCCTTTTGAATTTGAACCTTTTTTTCTTATCTGCAAATTATATCATATTCAGGAGCTAGAGCCTCTCTTGCACCAAATCCGGCCCTGGGCAGCCTTCTTACTAGACTGTATACATAATTCGCCACGTATACGACAGATTAGGTTTCAGTGCTCAACGATACCATGATTACATAGCCATTACCTTTATCGGGTATAGGAGTTCTGAGATTGGCGAATATGATGTTTAATATAAGGGATTAATAAATAACAACAACTTATATAAGTATCAATATTTATTACATAAATTATAGCCAAGCTTACACTTTCATTGATTGTATCTAATCCGATTTAAAAATTTAGGCTGCCTAAGTTATATTTTAACGATCTGTAACTACTCGGGGGCATTGTGACACAATCAGCGCTTGATATTAGCAACTTCTTTAATTTCACATCATTTCCTTTATAAATCATCTTATCTTTATTGAAATTATAACAGATATTTTAAATAAATTAAAACATCTCCAACCAAAAGGCGCAATCAGTGCCCCCGTAATAGCTCTATATATAAAAAATCTTATAATAATTATTATTAAACTAAGATCACTCTATGAATTACAAGTAATTAGGCTATGATTGGTGTTACTACAGTTCAACTATTCAATTTAATAAATGACAATAATGATTAGCTCTACGACAACTCTCGCGTAAGCAATTTTACATACTAAATATTCATTTAGTTCTGAGTATGGCCTTTATTCTTACAGTATCACATATAAAGAATGCGAACTTTCCTCATCGACGTATTAATATAGTTTAAAACATTTTTTATAAATACTCGGATAACAAAATTGTTATATCCTTTACTCAAAAATGTGAATTAAATATTAATAAAAAATGACGAGGAAAGACGCTACAAATATACAAACTATGTCATTTTAATTTATTCTTGTACAAATGTGTCTTACATCCTTCTAAAAGAGGCGAATTTATTGCTTTAGGCGAATAGATTATTATCGGAGACACAATGTACAACCACATACATTTATAACGACATCAAGTTTAAAAATGTATAAAAAAGCAATACTGAGAAACAATTAAGTTTGAATTTAAAATTAACATTAATATATGATTATAAACATAAATACATTCATACACTTAATTGAAAAGAAAAAATTGAATCTTTCTATATCACTATGTTAATAAAAAATAAATATTTTAATATTACACTAAGAACCAATTACAATACTGGACAAGCATTTTTTTTTTATAAATATCTAATTTTTTTTGTCCATTGTATCAAAAATCGTATCATCTCCATAACTTTGAAAATAATCAAGGTCATAAATAATATGCTTTCGACCTATTAATATTACTATCAATATAAATATTATATCTACTTTGATTATTGGATATGATAATTGGTGTTATAAGACCGACTTTGTAATTTTTTACGTTACATTTAAAATATTTATATAGGTAATGAATATTTATTACTATTTTTTTTTATTATTTGCTTTATTGTTTACACGAAACAAAACAATCGTACTGTGATTAGATTAAAGAAAAACAGACGATAAACATCAAAGGCGGTCCTATTGCTATGAGCAATCTCTTACAGACAAATTTAGATTATTCGAGTTGGTTGACAACAACACGGGATAATGCAAAATATTGACGAACATGCTTAAATATTTCCAAGAAAATATAATATGGGTAAAGTGATAAGTAATATTAACGACACTTGAAAACATAGAGATAACATAAATAATTGATTTCGTCAGTAAGATTATTGAATAGTTTTGCTGATTTAAAATAAAAAACGAACTACAGTATAGTAGATAAAAATAAATCGACGATTCCAGGCGTTTGAAGATTAAGGTGGAGATAAGAAAGAACTATGAGTAGGGGTTAAAGAATTGTAAGGGAGGAAAAAGGAAGAACGGAATGGAGTAGGGCAAACACAATATCTGCAATATAGTGTGGTATATGTGCAATAAGTGTGATTGGAAGCCTTCCAAGTCCTGCTTGGTATTTAGACAAACGGTCAAACATACCTACATATAAATACGAAAATAATTCGTTTATAAGTCACTGTTTAGTCGAAAATTCAACTGGTGTCTTATGCTGGATTAGGAAAAAATGTTTAAAATGCGTAGTATAATAAAAATAGAGAAGAGACAAATTGATGGGACACCACACAGAACACCGGCAATTTGTATATCAGTGAGAGATAATTCGACCTTAGCACACAGCAAGCAAGGAAGTCAAAAAACTTAAGAACAGCTGATTAAGTCCAAATCAACAGCGTCAATCTTGTGACAATAATATTGACTAGTTTATATAAGGCAGAAGAAATTAATAAAAATTCACATGGCGACCCAACAAATTTTTGTATTATATTTAAGGTGTAATTTTTTTATTCAATATAACGAGTTAAACACACATCCTTATCATATATTCGAGTATATTTTTTATGAAAAATTTAATTTAGACTACTTCAATATTGAAGTGGATCATGGAAGACACTGGCAAGGTATTTTAACAAAAATATATATTTGACAAACCACAAAAATACCCCCTTGCTTAAAATAAATAATTTGAAGCTTTGCAAAGCCAATTACAAACCGTTTGAAAATTAAACTTTAGTTATCGATTAGTTCAATTCTTATACGTTGATTTATATTGTGTTATTCATTGCATAAGATCGGTATTATAAATAGCAGACGCATGAATAAGTTAAGAATTTTGAACTGGAATATCGTTGATTTAAAATTATAATAAACTAAAAATATAATTATTAACCAATATGACATGAATTTTAAAATCTATAAATTCAAATTGGTGTTTTAGTTTAAAGATCAATTTAAATCGTTCTAAATTGACAAAACCTAATTAATACTTTAAATATTGATATCACAGCTCAACGTGGGCTATGTTCTCATCAATTGTATATTCAAATTTGGTTGTTCGATTTCAGTATTATTAAATTATTTTTGTAGATGATTCTTTGGACATTTATCCTTAAACATTTTTCATCATTTTTTTGCTACAAGAACAACTTATTTGAAAAACGAAGAACTTTAGAAACACAAGCAATGTTTAGTAAGAACAAGAAGTAACTATAAAGGAAACAATAGTTTCAACTTTAGGAAGAGAAAGTTTTCTTAGGAAGATGGGAGACTTCCACATAAGACTTATCAGACTTAAAAGTTTTCTACCGAGAAAAAAATATGTATATATATATATATATATGTTTATCAAGTAATTTGTCTTCAACTGTTTAATATATTTTAAAAGATTTTTTATTATAAATGTATTTTTATACAGTTGTAACGTGTAGTTTTTATACACGTAACGTATCAATAAACTAGCTACTTGACAATTAATACGTGCTTATAATGTATTATATCTTTTTATAAGCGGATCATTGAAATTTTTACCTGTAAACAAAATAAAAAAAAAATCACAAGACAAGTCAGACAGTGGCCTAATGACGTCATCGGGCTCGAGTATCTCGTGGCGAATAATTTTAAGCCGAACATAATCGCGACATATGTACGTGACGAAGTTTAACGAAGACATACGAACGGTTTTTCAAATTTAAGTCTCGCGTCTACGCTTTCCGAAATATTTGAACAACTTTTGCATATCGCGTTTATAACGGCATAGACATTGTGTATAATTAAATCAGACATAATCGCTACTATTTTTAATAAATATCTAAATTACATTATTTATTGTGATCAATTAAAATTCACGAGCCGATGATAAATCCAATAATGGAGAGAATTAGAGCTTATCATTAATATTTTACTTGAATTATAGTAATGATTTGAAAGAAGTATATTAAAATCAGAGAGTTGGGGAACTTTCATAAAATAATCAAGACAAGATAAAAAAATATTCAAATGATAATGGTCGTGTTATAAAAATATAATCAAAATATAAATAGCACGAAAATGTTCTAGCGATAAAATTGGCTTGCAAGTAATTCTGCCATAATACTTAAGAATATAATTTATTTGTTCGATTAAAAGCTTCACGTAAATAAATTGTATATTATAAAGGATGTTAGAACATGTTTTATGAATTGATTCAAATTTATGAATGTTAACACTCAACACCCTAAAAAAACCTTATAAAGCAAATAAGACACTAACAAGACTTTTATACGAAATTCGCAAACCACTTCATTGCCATTAATTATAAATCGCTCAGCATTGAAATTTATAATATTACTGAACTCGCATAGCATTCACATCATAAGCGATCGCAGCCAACACCCTCACAAGCTGGGAATACAAAGCTCTTACGACTATATTGGCAGTATTATTTATTTATCCTAGGCTACTCTATAAATTTGTTTAATAGTTTTAAATAAGAAAACGTCTACACATACAAAACTATCGTAGATACGGCACAAAATCAACTCATGTGTTTCAACTAAAAATTACATTTTCAGTTTTACTTTAATATATAAAAATGATGATTTATTATAATAATTCAAACAATATTTTTTAAATGATCTGTACTACACAGCCATAATCAAACACTCGGATCACTCAAAAACTAGGTACAGTAAATATAAAATTTTGATGAAAAATCTAATATATTAAAGCAAGGTTTTACACTAACATAACACATACAGGTAAATTCAGCCTTATGTACACAAAAAAAAAGTAAAAACTTAAACAAATGCGATTAAATTGTGGCAAGTTTATAAGGTCATTAAGTACTTGAGTCTGATCACAATGGCAGTATACACGTATAAAAATCGAATTTTGGATAAATAAAATCTTATGACTGGCATAGACTTTTGAGTATTTCTTATACATTCTTATACTAATACATTATTATCCTTACATAAAAATTTAAACTTTAATAAACACAATTATATATCAAAATTATTACAGCAAATTTAGCTACCTACAATGTATATTCTTAAAAAGAAAAAAATTATAATGGTTAGTCGGAATGTTTCTATATAAAGAGGTTAGTTACTCTTACACTATATTCTTCATTTTCAAATCTATTTTATGTCATTGCTTACTTGAAAAATTACAAATTTACAAAGGTAATGTATTGTGTTCTATTTGTTTTTCATTTTAGTGTTACTACAAGAAAATATTTCATAAATTAAGACAAGTTATTTCTGGTTAATTTCATTTATCATACACCAGTAGCCTTTGTTAGTTTCATTAAATTTCAACATATCCATAATATTTCTGTTGAGATGTAACATACAAATTATCTAAAAAAAATATTGGCATTTATTTCGATGTACAGTAGCAGCAAGACGGTATATAAAGCTATGGTTTTTATATAAATAAATATTCATAATTTTTAGGCCCTCATACAATTGTTTATGATTAGCTGTAACATATATCTGTTTAAAAAATAAAAAGATTAAATTAGGGATCAAATAGTATATGTAAAAAAATGGCTTTTATATTCATGTTATTGAAACAAGCTCTTTGTTTCTTATATCCAATGTAAAAAATATTTCTTACAACAAAAAATAGTTGATTTTAATATAATATCAAGGCTTTACATATTAAACTGGTTTTTGTAATCGTAGGCTTACAGTTGTATTCAAAATAGTAGGATTTTGAAAAAATTAAAATAAAAAATTCAAAAGCCATGTCAAGATGATAAATTTACTTAAATCTATTGAAAGACAACAATGTTCATCAAGATTGTCCATCCTTATGAGTCTTTTTTTAGAAAAATATACAAATGCATAATTTTTTAATATTAATCACTGTATTCCAATCACGTTTAATGGGAGATCAACATCCAATGGTTTTCTTCTCACAGACACTAGCATTGCTTTCACACTTTATTAAACAAGAAAACCATATGGGCCACTAACGCGTATTTGAGCACGCATACTTTGAACACTGTTCATTATTTTCTTTTGATGTCCAACTAGAGTCACACCTAATGAAGCTAGCTGGTGCACTGTAAGGTCAACAACGGCATTCATGTCCGATATGCCAGCGGCTCTAAATTTTTCAATGTAACGAGACATTTTGATGCACTCCAACCATTCTTCAACTGATGAAAATTGAATCAAATCAGGTGTATCACCTGCAAGTGGATCGGCTGAACGATTTTGAGCTATCTTTCTTAAAGTGTCGGGACAACGAATAAGCTTATCTAGAGTTTTGACTATGCTAGCAAAAGTAGGTCGATGGGTACGTTCCTTTTGCCAGCAATCTAGCATTAACTGATAAACTGCTTCTGGGCAATCCATCGGCGCTGGTAGTCGATAACCTTTTTCTATAGATTTAATGACATCCTGATTACTCCAGTTCCAATATGGACGTTCACCAAAACTCATAACCTCCCAACAAACAATACCCATAGACCATACATCACTTGCTGAAGTGAACTTCCTGAATGCAATTGCTTCAGGAGCTGTCCAGCGTACTGGTATTTTTCCTCCACGTGTTGTATAAGCACCATCTGCAGCTGATTCGATTTCACGTGACAAACCGAAATCGGCAATTTTACATACAAGTTGTGAATTTACAAGAACATTTCGAGCAGCTAGATCACGGTGAATGTAATTCATTTCTGATAAATATTGCATTCCAGTAGCAATACCACGTAACATACCTACTAACTGCAAAACGCGAAACTTGCCATCATTAGCACGTAGAAAAGTATCCAAAGAACCATTTTCCATAAATTCTGTTATAATCATAATTGGATTGCATTTTGTAACAACCCCTTGTAGAAATATGACATTAGGATGTTCAAACTGGCCCATTATAGATGCCTCTGCAAGGAAATCTCTTCTAGCTCTCTCAGTAGATCCAGGCTTGAGTGTTTTAATAGCCACATCAATTTCTTGACCACAACTAGCAGGCAATTTAAGTTTTCCCCTACAAACATCTCCAAATTCTCCACCACCAATAATTGCCTCTATTGTTATGCAAGATGCATCAATTTCACGTGCAAACTCACGTACAGCTTGATTGGGATCTTCATAGGTATGAGGATCTATGTATGTCCTGGAACCTGTTCCTGCAAAAAGAGGTGTGGTAGCATTGCTACTTGTTTTTGCAGGTCTGTCTGGACCAGTGTAAACTTCCCCATTACGATAATTTAATGCATTACAATCACTTGGCTGTTTTTTATCACATTCATCATCAGCTCGTGACCGCAAAAACAAAACAGTAGCAATAATGGCAACCACAGAGAGCACAACAACTGCTACCATTACACCTGCTACTAATCGCACTTGTGCTCCTTCTTCTTCACCAACAAATGTTGTCTCAAGTACAGATCCAGTTCTGGCATAAACAATACCACTTAATTCCCCCCAGCCTCTTTTCATCTTAGCTCTAACCCTAATACCATACTCTGTATCCCTCTTTAATCCAGTTATAATAACATGAGGTTCTTTAGTAATTTTGACTGATGCATTAGCAGTTTTCTCCAGATTATCTTTTGGGAAACATTTCACTTCATAACTTTCTATGGCATCATCTGGATCTGTTAAGTCTATTGGTGGTGGATTCCAGGCAAGAGCCAGTTTGTCACTTTCTACACTTACAACTCTTAACTTAGTAATTACACTAACAACAGAAGCTTCAGTAACTGCTGTTATTTCTATTTTCTTAGCTGGTTCACCAGTCAAGTCAGTTACACCATTTACAGCAAAAACTTGAAATTTATATTCTGTTACTGGATCTAACCCCATTATGGTTACTCGAGTTGAATTAAGGCCAGAAGCAGAAGGTCTATATTCAACACTTGGGCCACAATTTAAGCAATGAACTTTGTATGTCACATCAGAACGACCTCCAGTTTTATGGGGAGGTTGCCATGCAAGTGATATTGAAAATTGATCAGCAAATGTTACAGTTAAATTATCGGGAGCTGAAGGTGGCTGAGTACAAGGTATATTTTTGAGATCTTTTTTGGCTCTATAAAACCCAGGAACACATTTACATTCTGCTGATGCATAAGCTGTAGTCTCTGAATAATCAGGACATGGTATGCAAGGTTCATCTCCAGTGTGAGATTTAAATTTACCAGGAGAACACTCAATACAGATTTGATTATTATGATCAGGTTCATAACCAGCTCGACATTTACAAGAACCACTTGGCAGGGTCCATTTACCATCACCTTTGCATAAATATACTGGAGATGCCTCACCTGATGCTGTTTCAGCATTCTCAACACATGTTCCATTGGCCTGTTCTATTACTGTCACTTCACGCCCTGTAGGAGTAGCAGGGAATTTAGCAAAGTTGATTGTTACTTCTGGGCAAGTTATGTAATATACTTTCACTGCTAAAATAGAAATACAAGCTCCTTGATCTCTAAATGCAATATAAACACCCCGTTTTGTTACTGCTATACTTTTTACTTCAGTATTAATATTAACTTCTGAATTTGTGTTAAATCTCCCTTCTCCAGCTGCAATTCGTCCAACTAATTTATAGCTTTCTGGCTCCCATGGTGGTTGCTCTCTTGTAGCAACATCAAACTCATAGTATAGTAAACTGAATGTCTCCTTACAACTTAGTGCATTGCCTGGGAAAAGTGAACAGTCTCTAATGGTAAATTTAATCTCAATATAAATTCGATTTGCATTTCTTCGCTCTATAAATGGAGTCCATAACCAATTATTAACATTATGGTGTGCAACATCACACACCACGTATGATCGCCAATTTATTAGTTTTTCGAAATTAGTATAAGATTCTTCTGTCCAACCAGGTGTATTAGCTTGTGGGCCATAAGGATACCGTGTCCATCCGAGATTCGATTCTGTTGTTGTGTCAAGAAGCATAACTTGTTCCCCTTGTACATTCAAGGCGGCTATCACCGCGGCCGCCACCGCTGCGCAAAACCACATCATCTCGACGACATAACAATAACTAAGCAAACTCCTAAATGCAGTATTTATTAAAATAAACGTAATAAAAACTGAACGTCTTTACTACATAATGACAAAAACGAGTTCACACAATTAAGGGCTAACACTTCACTTTGTTCAAGATAAAGGACTGTCCCGTCATTTCTCTACGGCAATGTACTTCAAGTGTTCACGATGCAAGATATTATGGCCTAAACCTTTATAACACGTATAATCACACTAACATCGTTTGATCAAGTCCATGAAAGTCCGAAAACACAATTTCTGTAACTTATATGAGAATCCGCATTTTTAATTTATATTGATCTTAAATTACCGAGTCGAAAACTCGCTTACATTACTTGACATGGACGCGCAGCACTTTCTTGTGTTGCTACAGAAAATATTATTGATAAAAATAAATTTACATGTATTGCCAATGGCAAAAAATAATTGTTTTAGTTAAAATGTTTTTGCTAAATTGCTATTGAAAATAATGAATGAAAATGATTTTATTTTGTTAAATGCCATAACACTCGGAATATGTGCATATAAACATGGATCGTATCCTTATTGTCCACTTTGCATGAGTTTTGTCAGTAAAAGGCAAAAACAATGACTTAATTAATTAGATATTATTTATAGTGGCGAAATAATATTTTCTTAACGTATCTCAGTGTCTTGTTAATTACAGAATATGAAGCATTTATAAAATATAAATAAATTAATGTATATTTTGTATTGAAATACATCAGCTCTCAGATTTAAATTTTAGACACAAACAAAAAAGTATTTTAAGTACAGACAAAAAAATCCACATAACTTGGAGGAACCAAAAAGCGCTTATATTAAAACTCGCATTTTTAAGTTTTATTGTCACATTATATCTGGCACTGGGACAAAGTGAGTAGTGACCACCCACTCTCCTCACTCAGTGACCTTGTTAATTTCGAAGCGTCTCGACAAAGGTTTGCGTCTTTGCGATCAAATTTCGTTTGACCTTGCTCAACGGAGATGGCTTGCGACCGCAGAGATCCTAACGTTTGCCTATCATAAAGATTGAAGACTTCTTGCGAACCACACGAAGTAGTCCAGGAAACTGGGTTTCCCACTTAATCTATGGAATTAAAAATGCATCGGGGTGTTAAAGGTGTATAGTATATATTAAAAAATTTAAATAAAATTAATTCGAGTAGCGCCTTTAATAATTATGAAATATCACACCATATCCAAAAGTTAATGCAAATAACAGATAACTGATGGTATTTACATAACTATAGATATTTTGATAAAGGATTTAAGTAGTTTGTAAAACATTTTTATTGTTTTCTTTAAGTTGGTTATATCTTTTACGGTACCTAATTAAATATATAATAATTTATAGTTTCCAACATTGTATTACCTATATTTTAAAAAAACATCAAAAGTTTGTGCATTTTCACATAAAAACAATTATTATACTAGGTACTAAAGGACACATACATGGATAAACTAATTATATCCTAATTTATTAATGTTTTACAAAAATAAAAGCGGCTCCTAAAAATTAATTACATTATACTTTAAAAAAAAGTAACTGGGTATATTCAAAACTAACATCTTAAATAGTTCCAACAAGGCCTCAAATCATAAAACAATTAAAAACCAAAGTTTTGATAAACTTAAATAAAATAAAAACCGATAACTTATATAAATATATTTAATGATTGCAAGTTTCTTTCTACAATTAAAAAATGTAAAAGGAATTATTCCATTTTTCTTAAAAATAAAATAAATGATTCTACAGAAATACATCACAGGTAATATTTGCCAATTCTAATTAAACATTTTTGTTTTGTTAAAATCTAGTCTTAATTATCATAAACTAATTTCATTTTTTTCCATTTTGTGACACAACTCTTTTAAATTTAAAAATGTTTTCTCCAATACTTGTGGTTCTATATACTTAAGATCATTTGTTACAAGTAAAGCATGCCATCCAGCTTCTTTAGCACCTTGATAATCATTAGTAAAATCATCTCCAATATGAAGACATTGCGATGAGTCAATATATTTCTTGCATTTTCTTTGAGCAATTTCAAATATTTTTTTATCTGGCTTACTAATTCCAGTCTCATATGAAGTTATTATAAATTCAAAATGCTTTTTCAAGTTAAGGTTTAAAAGTATTTCATGGAGACGTGGATCAAAATTTGATATTATTCCAATAGATATATCAGACTGTTTTAATAATTTTATTAAATCTTCGCTTCCGTCTGATACCTGCCAACAATTTGCAGTTTTGTAATCTTCAATGAGTTTTTTAGAGATAATATCAATATTAGCAAGAGGAAGATCTGCTTGAAAGGTCATCTCAATAACTTTTCTCCACCATTGCTGCCAAGAAATAGTATCTTTCCCGAAATTAGGATGTTGTTTAGTCATATGTTTATAGTTACTTAACAATTTGTTTTTAATGCTCATTCCATTGCCTTTATAACCATATGTCTGTGCAACTGCAGCATAATATTCCCAAGGAGGTTTGTGAAAACTTAATAATGTATTTGTTACATCAAATGTAACTAATTTAATGCCTGGTAATTTCATCCTATTGAACTTAATTTAGTAGGTACTATATAGATTTAGAAAACGATTATACAGTTTATTTAGATTCCACTTACTATACATGAATTAATATATTAATATTAATAATAAGTTGATATAACCTGAAATATTAAACACTGAATAATCATCAGTCATCATTATTCCAGATTCCAGACAAAAGAGTATTATATAAAATTTCTACGCAAATCGAGTTCATGATTTCACTAATCACTGTCCAATCTATTATCTATCCATCTGATGTCCGATAACACGATTCCCTTTTTTACTTATTCATAATTTGATTATTTAACCACAACTTCAGACTTTGGAATTTTTATTCTTTAGATAGGTAGGTACCTCGGTAAAGAAAGGTATCCATTTAATATTTATTAGTTTTTATTAAGCTCTGTGCACAGGCAACACTATAAGTACCATAAAAAATTAATTTAAGCATTATAAGAAAATATAACAACTACGTATTTTAATAATAATTGGAATCATAAAATACAAATTCTGTTTGTATTTCTCGTTATACTTTTTTTTTATAATTGACATTGTTACCTAATATAGATATCAGTGAAAAGTAAATAAATTTAAAAGCCATAAATAAAATAATATTATATTGATTTACTTTGTTACATTATATAATATTACGTGTTATTATTATTTCATCATTTTTTAATTTAATTTTTAGGACACTATGTCTATAAGGCCTGCTATCAAAGTCAATCGAGTATATTTTTAAACTCAAATACACATTTAACAATTTTGTGAATTTTTAAATTGACAATGACAGAGTCAAAACTGTATTATTGCAACATTCAGTTTATTTAATGTATAGTTTTGTGTGGTTCGTGTTTTAAAGTATATTTTAGTTAGTTTGTTTATTATATATTGCTAATATTTTTCTTGTGAAAGAATAAGTTAAATCCTGGGAAAGATGGTTTATGTAAAAAGAGGTAACTTTGGTATTTGATATCATACTTAATAATTATTGTTGAGCCACGTCATATCAATGCGTTACAGGAAGAAATCGAAAATGAACCAAGTTCATTTTTATATTTTGTTGTGATTTTTTTAGTACCTACATAACTGGACTTTAGAAATAAGCTTTATAGGCATGCAACAAATGTGTATCTTAAATATCAAAACAAAACATTCATAAATATATAATCTCCACTAGTTCAATTGACATTGTTTATATTTTAGATAAAGAGCAAACATTATGTAGGTCACATGGTAATCACTGTGTGATGTCCTTAAATGTATTGTATAGATCTCTTAATTTTATTGTTCTGTTTTTTAAATGTGTTCTTGAAAAATTATTCAATATTTTCATATGAAAGAACCAAAAATTACTGCATCATATCATATTTCAATTTCAAACTGCAAATTGCAGTTTTCAGTTTTATCGGTAAATTATTTTTTTTCATTTTAGATGGTTCTGTGGTGGAGCATAACCCATTTAGTGTTTTCGGATGGTTTTGGGGCATCATCAACTTTTTTTACTTACTGTAAGTAATCAAAAAACCTCTCAGTAATTAATATCTGTTTATTATGTCTTGTTATTATTAACTTGACTAAATGAAATATTTTTTTTTCTTATAATTCTAACTATTAACTTTTTAAATTATTTTTATAATCAAACAGTAAAATTCTATAGATTCCAGACCCTGATTAATCCAAACTACAATAAATATGGGGACAAGTATGTGAGAGATTTTCGTCCACCTGGTAGTGGGTGAGTATATTTCCTTGAATGAAGTTATGCATTTTTACTTAACCATTGTAAAAAAAAAATTACGAAGATTATAATATAAAAACATTTAAATAAAATTTTAAAGCCTATGCTTCTAACGTTGTTAAAAAGGAGAAATTAAAAAAAAAAAATTACCAGATTTGGATATGAGCCTCCTGATAGATCTTTTTCGTATTAACATTAATGCGTCACTAATATTGAGAAATGAGATATTATGTCTCTTGTGCCCTCAACTTTTTGATGGCAGAATATGTGATGAGTGGACATTGCCTATCTAGACAGCTTGCGAGAAAGCTCTATCAATAAGTACATTATTCATCTCTAAATGACAAATATTAAACTAACTAATCATAGCAATTGCCAGCCTTGAAACAGCTCGGCCCACATTCCACCCACTATCATCTAACATAATCACTTTAGGTAATACCTATTTCATGTGTTTTCCAACCAAATCAAATGTATTTAATTAAAGAGGAATTTTTACAATAGGAAACGTATTTAATCAAGCCTTAAAATATATCCTCTGACTAAATTATTATAAATTTTTCTTTGACTCGTAATTATGAATTCTATTTTGATAATGAAATTTAAAAAAATTGGTTTCAAAGAATACATTGATAACTATAGCTATTGACTTTTTTGAACAGATACACAAATATAGTTATCTAATTAATATTGATATCAATCTCCAAATTCACCTAATCTGTTTTGGTTTAATATAATTAAATATTCAGCATATCTTAGTATAATATGTTAATCTTTAAATGAATGAAACTTTACTTATTCAATTGAAAGGCAAAGGTAATCGGTTGTAGTATAATTAATTTACGAAACAATTTGAGTTGTCAGTTTATGTTTCAACATAGTTTTTTTTTGTTTTTCATATATATAAGTTGAGTCTTAATTTATATTAAAAACTTTTCATTTTTAACCTCATTTTCCCTTTCCAGACCTCCAAAACCTCCATCGAGAAAGTTTGGAGGTTTCGGACCATCTGGGTCTGGACCTTCTCCTCCACCCATGGCTGGTGGTGGCTGTGGTTGCGGATGAAAACTTATATCAACTATAGTTCATTCCAATTTAATTCTTTTTAAGCTATTGGCAACTTGAAATATAATTTACTTCTTTAATGCCTATATCTTTGGTTTTGTTCACATTCAAAATAGATATTACTAAAATACTTTTGTAATTTATAATTATTTGGCTGTTGTAAAACCGAATAATACCAAATTAAATTGGAATGGATTGTACATTCATATTTTTGTATTTTTTAAATATTCAAAATATATTCCAGAATGTATACATATAATACTTTATAATTGTTGTTATTATAACATGTCATGTATAATAATAGCCCCAATTTTACAAATAAACCAGGAATTTATGTCATCATGTCTATGGTAACTGTATTCAATTACCAAAAATTTTAAACAAGTTGATGCTGGAATTATTTAATCAAAGATAATAAAAATAAAGTTGGATGTAGCTAAAATTAAATTGTTGTTGTTAATGGTTCATTTTAAAAGCAATAATAAATACGTAACTTTTTGTCGGAAATATTAACTTCTAGAAAGATGCAAGGGAAAACTAAACTTATGTTTTACTGACAACACTGAAATTAACATGACTATTTCTTTAACTGCTAATTCTTATATCTTTTGTTTACCAATACATTTTTACATAATTCCATATTATATATTCCTGAAATATTTTAACATTCACAGTCCGTGCTTTACTATCTCTGTCTTCAAAGGTTTTATTATGTAAAAAATATAAACATAGATATGAATGTGCTTTATATGTTATTGCATAGTTCTAGTAATAACACATAAAGTCATGTTCATGTTTTTTATATTATAATTGTCTCAATATGTATGTGCCTGTTACAGTTTGACTAAAACATAAGTTAGCTTAGGTTATTAGTTGTGTAAAATGTGTAAGAATGTTATCTGAATTAATCTTTTGCCATCACAGTTTGAGGTTATGTTATATCAATTTCCCTGGTTATATAATTTCGAAAATAGATTAACCTAAAATAATTATTGTTAAAAGTATTTTTGACAAGTATATAGTTTTGATTGCACTGTAAATACCTATATACTTAATTGTCATTTTTGAGGTTATTTTCTTCCGTTGCCTTTGTCAAATTCAATATGGTATATATAAATATATTTGATTTTGAGCTATTTGATTAATTATTTCAGTTCATATTATAGCTTTATGCATAATCTCAATGTATTTAGAAAATAGTTTATTTATGGTAATTTTTATAGTTTAATAAGAATTTATGTGTGATAATTTTCCTCCAAATTTAAATAAATCTAACTATAATATAATATATTGCCTGACGTAAATGTTTTTCATTTGATCCAAATACCTTTAATTATTAATTTATAAAGGAAAATTGATAACATTTTATATGATTTTGCATAGGTTGCATAAATCCAGTTCAAAGTTGAATATAAATTACTAAAAATATATCAAGAATCTACATCTATGAGTATATTAATATGAAAGTTGAATATAAAACAATAATATATATAGTTACACACATTGGCATTGTTAGAGATGTTAACCATCGCTTACATCGCCAATGGTCCACCAACCTTGGGAACTAAGGTGCTATGTCCCTTGTGCCTGTAATTACACTGGGTTACTCACCCTTCAAACTGGAACACAACAATACCTAGCACTGCTGTTTTGCGGTAGAATATCTGATAAGTGGGTGGTACCTACCCAGACGAGCTTGCACAAAGTCCTACTACTGTGTATTCTATAACTATACCATTCGTTTTTATATACGAATTATTTCGCTATGAACACTTAACCACAATATAAATTATTAGAAAACTTGCCTTCCTTTGTGTAGAAGTATTTGTACCTATATTAAATCCCTATCAATCTTATCCTCTTATCTAAGATATACTGAAGGTACGTGTAAGATTCTGTGATATTGTACCAAACATATCTAAACAATACAACAAATAAATTAATACAAAATTAGTGATTAAGAATATTGATAAATATTTCATATTAATAGTATATTTAATTTATTTCATTTTGTTTTCCCATATTTCATTGATTTTGTTATAATTTATAAATAAGTATGACGCAATATTTTTTTGTTAAGTGGCCTTTTAATTGTTTTAAGTTGGCAGCATAGTCTTTTAAAAAAGGCGGGAAAGGGTGTTGTAAAGATATGGTGGCATATAATAAATGGCTGCCGAGCTGGATATTTGTTTTTTATTTATAAACAGATTCGACCACGCGTCGATCAAATCTGTCTTAATAATATTATCTATTAAAATAAACGACACATATACACCATTATAGCTTTCGCGATGTTTATTTTTAAATTCTTCTATTTTATTCTGGATTGAATCCCACACTTAGTCCGACTATGACGAACTAAGCTTGGTAAGTGTGTACGTAGTGTGTTTATCATTGGATAGAATTGTTGAACAGAAATTATTCGATTCGGTTTAAATTTAAATATGTCAAATAAAACTCTACATTTTCATATTGTCTTTATTTTTAAAATCATTATTAACACCACGCTTTAACACTTTCGCTAGAAATATTCTAATCTCTATATAATATTATGGTAACTTCACAATTATAAATTTATAACCTTGGTTAAATCCTGTGACCTTAAGATTGGTCAATATCCTAAAAAATATCATTGAAATATTGCTATTAATTCTACGTACGGGCTTATCTATAATGAACCTCATGTCTATAGACAAATAGCTTTAGCTTTTATTGTCTTTTTGTAGACTGAATATTAAACTTTTGGTTATAATAAATAGGTACATTTAACAACAATAATAGTAGTAGCAGGTAATGGCCGATGTTATGTAACACGGATAAAATTAGCATTTTAGCGTTATAATATAGTCTACCTGCTGAATAGTAATAACTTATAGGTACCTGTAACGTGATTTTTATCTTTGGTGGTCGTGACCATTGTAAAGTATGTGATTTTATACTCACAACACTATTTAAAACAATCGTGAAAATACAAATGGAAATACCAAGCTAGCTATTACCACACCAAGTAGCAAATCTACAACTTAAACATACTTAATCATATAAATGTAGGTATATATTACAGATTTGTTTACAAATCTTTACATTTATAGCCTAAACCAAGTTGCATGAGATTTAATTTAAGCCGCTGTTTATTCGGTTAGTCTTCATTGATCTGATTTATCTAACATTGAGAATCTTATAGGTAAAATGGCAACTGGCTCTGATATATTCGGCTTGTTGATAAAGATGCTCCAGGTCATTTTGTCTAAATCGAAAATACCTGAAAATTTTAAACAGTATTAGTACATTAACGATTTGATAAATAAATACTATTACAATCTTAAATTTTCAATATTAGCTCTTGGATGACCGATTTTCGTAGTATAGGCGTATAAGAATTACTTATATATTTTTTTGTGAGTTTGCGTTTTTTAATAATGATAAAGATATAAATAAACATAAAAGTAATGTCTTAACTAAATGCAAAATTTGAGCAAAATCAATAGAGCCATTTCTGAGATATACGAAATAATTACATATATACACATATACAAGGATAGTTTATGTAATGTTATATTATATTTAAATTTACGAATACACATTTTCTTAGTAACGCAATGTCTCAATATGAGCGTTTGGCTTATACAGCTATCATCATTGGTAATCCTTTTAAATATATATTGTTTTATGTTGAAGTGAGTCCAGAATAAATTTGCTAGGTACTTGTATATGAAGCTGCGTGGGGTGTATCCTTTCTACCCATTGATGTTCCCTTGTTTGTTATAGACATGGCGCTACCGTAAGCTAAGGGTAAAGAGAAAGCTCGCGCTCGTAATATATATTTTTAAGGTTTTGAGGGGTGGAGCCCATTTGAGTCTGTGGGCCCCAGATTGATATGTGTGGCGGAGACATCGGCGGACGCTGTCTGTGTCACTGAACTCCTAATCGGATGGACTGATTTTAATGATTGTGTGTATGTGTCTGAATCGATGAATGGTTTAGATTAAACCTGTTAGATGACGTTGCGGTCGGGTTCCATGGTTTAAGTTTTAACAAAAAAATTAAATAAATATATTACTTATTTCACCCTTACGAAGTCGGTACGGGAAGGTATATACATTGTTTATATAGCTTGTCACCGAGATATAAAATATTATATAATCATACCCGCTGCGATAGTCTTGATAATTGAATCCTTCTTTTCCTGGAAAACTTGGAACTCAATGCCGGTGGTGTCGGATAGGATGTCTTTGACATCTTTCTGGTCGTGTGGGGGCGCGTGAGTATGTATGATTTTCAAGCGAAATGTGCTACTATCTATTATTGGCCCAATGACTTCTTTTATAGGTATACGTTGATATCTATAGAAAAATAAATAATTATTAATTTTTTTGATGCTAAGCAATGCACAAAATACACAAAATACATCCTACCGCAATTTGTAAATACTTTCTTACGAGTTATTTGACTCGGAAGCAGTAACAATTTGTATAAATTGAACAGAAAAATTATTATCAATTATGATTTAAAAACAAAAAGGTAAATTAACACACAATCGCAGTTAATCATAGGTGACGACAGACTACACTTTTATGGCTTCGAAACCGACAAAAACCTATAGTTTTACGTAAGTAATAAGTTCCTGAATACGTCAGTGTCTGATATTTATAAAACGTATATCGTATATCATTATAATTTAGTTAGTAAAGAAAAGGTAGTGACCTAAATTAATTGTGGAATTTTTTGTATAAAATTCAGTAAAATTACTAAATTTCTTGGTATTTTGAATGAACAAAAAGTGGAAATTCTAAACTCAAATTTAAAATTTTGTACAGAAACGTATAATCCATTTTTTTTTAATTAAGAAGGTATTAATAATATCTGTTTACCCATTTAATGGAATTCTTACGAGGCTAACTGCTAATGTAATATTTACCGATACAAATTATACTGAATTATAGTATGTATATATTATATTTATGAATTATAAACTTTATGTTCAGAATCATTTTTCATTCTAATTGTTATCAATGGTCCTATTTGTCTCATTACATTCTCTAAAATCAACAATGTCGCACACGTGCAGTAGTAGCCGCACACGGTATTCATTCGTAAATATAATAAAGATCTACATTTCATGTCAGAGATCATTCCAGTTACGATAACATACTCATTCATTATTTATAAACAATTTAAGTATGTTTTATTAAGAATACTTACATATTAGTGTGCACCAATGGTTCATCGCGATACTTATGAATGTTTATAATTGATCTATCTCCTTTAAGATCGGGTGCCACTTCAGCGTTGTAAATTTGTTTTTCACCGGCCTTATTTGTCCAGATCATGTTCATAGAGAAACCATTCCCAATTCCCAATCCTTCATCGCGTAGAATTCTTTCCGCATCGTTGTAGCTCTTTGATGCTAAAAGAGCTCGCGTGATGAAAGTCCTGGCTGGAATTGAATTTATACGAAAAAATGTAGTTTTTTAATATGTATATTAATGAAATGCAAGAAGGCTATCTATGTATAGGTAGCATTTTATAGAATCAGTGTTGGAGCTGAGTCTGTTTGCTTTTAAATCACTTAAAACGAAGTACACAGGATAGGATATAGTATCAAGATACTTGAACTATTAATTATATCATAATTGGACCATATTATCTTATCGCATTGACGTCACGCTATGTATAGGGTAACCAAAACTACTAGGTACCACTAATTGAAATAAAAATATTTTTTTATATCGATGCATCCCCTTCTATAGCCCTTGTTGCAGTCTAATACTCTGACCTTTGTGCTGATCATAATTATGCCACTTTGTTTCTGCGACGAGATGAGGGGGTCTAATCGTAAATTACATAATACTAAAAACTGAGAGTATTCACCGTTCATATAATATTATATAGAATATATTTACTAAATTAGTTGCAATAGAAATAGTTCTTCAGATGAGGAAATTGAATTTGTTATATGTATTAAAATAAAAACTTTCAAGTGGTTAATTTGTTTTATACGTCTTCATCACGTGCTCAGTTGCGAAGGAAAACTTGATATTCTATTCCATGTTTATTCACCATTATTATTACACTTGGTTGGTGCAGATTGCCGCACTGGAGCAGGGTGATGAAATAAACCTTATAACTTAGAGAAAGACATTATTAAATAATTTAAAACCTGTTATTTTACTTTACTTCTTGAATAAAATGCCTTTATAACTGTCTTTTACAACAGGTCAACAAGTTGAAGCAATATACTTACGAGTGTTTCCAGGCTTCAGCGCTAAAGGACTAAGTGTGTTTATGGAAAACACTAAACCATTTTCATTGTAACCCATTGTGTAACCAGGTAAATGACCCGCATAGCAAAGCGAGCTGAATCTTTCTTCAATAGCCTAAGAGAACATAGTTTTATTACTCGTGAGGAATTGTAAGTTAGTTATAAAGCTAAATAGTCCAATATTAAATATATGCCTCTTTGGTTACGAACTTTCCCGCTCATTCACCAAAAGATGTATGTGATTGCTATCGAGAGATGTCTTTATTTTTTTCTATATTATATTTTTAGTTTTCTGCTTTACGTGATTATAGCATTAACGGCCGAATACTGAAACGTCCCTCAAAGTTAAACGCTACTTAACATTGAGAAGCTCCTAAATTAGAACGGAAAAATGTAAATTAACGGCGTCTCAAATAATTAAGTTGCATTTAATATTTAAGTGACGTTTCAGTATTCGGCCGTAAAAGATACAATTTGAAATTTTATGCAGGTTCAAAGTATTCTTGCAAATTTATTTTGAAGCGTATGTACATTTTAATGTAGAATATTATAATTTTGACTCCGCATTTAAAACGAAATGTATTTTTCCTAATAAAAAAATACTATTTTTGTAATATCAATTTTCAACGTTCTGTTTAAATATTGTTTTATCAATTCAGAAATGGCAATAAATAACTTAACAATAACTTACTCCAAGTTCTCTATCTTCTTGAGTTGGGATGATATGTGCAGACATGATATAGAAGTGATTTAAAGTTTCACTGAATGCATCTTCGGTGTGTCCTAGTACTGCCTGAAAAATTAAATACAATTGAGTAAAGACAACATTTAGGCTTAATAGAAATCAACATAAAAGTATATATGAAATTTGGTTTTTTAATAAAACAAATAAAAGCTAAAAGCATAATTATTGTTACTAAGTACCTAGTGATGGAATAAAATCAAAAGCATAAAATAATATCGTATAGAATTTGTGTATACCATTATACGACATATGCGATGATGTAGGTTAATATCTAAACATGTGAACACCTTTTACTCGGTTAATTCATCCAAATATCCCCGAGTTGTTTGTCGTAATTATTATGCGTTAATTTGGTTGGTAACAATTAAGCAACGTTACGCCTGAAATATAACGCTAATTGACTCTCGCATGTGGCATTCAAATTAGTAAAATCAATTAGAAGTACTAAAATAGAAATGCGCTGTTTACGTCGGAAACGAACTTATTTTTAGATTCTGCATAATTTAAGCGCAATATTTACTGTTTAAATAAAATTAATTAATTACATTTGTTAGTAACAACTTGAATATAATGTTCTTCTGACTGAATTTCGACCAAAACAGCAATTATTAAAGACTAGCTCATTGAGCCTATCTTTCGTACGAAAGGAAATATCTATATAGCTGATGTATGCCATATAAGAGTGTACTGACTCGTTATGGATTATGAGATTTAGAGAATAGAGAATGCACTTGTGTTTGCACAAACACTTGTACACTATAATATCTCTCGCGCAGTTGGCTAATCTCTCTTAAGATAGGCCGCCGTGGCCGAAATCGGTCATCGGTCGGGGCCATTGGTGCCACCGCCAAGAGGAGTGTATTTATCTGTACTCTGTACCCTCATTGTCAAAATCTGATGCGACAGCACCCCGAACCGACCGAATAGAGATCAGGCATAGAACCGAAAACCTATTTATTAAAAAACTGGTATTGTGAAACTAGTAATTGAAGAAGCATTTAGTATAATGATTAACAATATTATAATTGTATCAAACTATAAAAGATGACGAGTAATGTGCATCTTATAAATGAAATGAAAACAACTACGGGACCATAGAAGGTGGAGTCCGGCGATATAAACTTAATCTTAATAGAGTCATTAGGTACCTATTGTTATATGATTATAACAATAGGTTCATAATCAAAATGTTATTAAATTTAAATTTTTAAATATCAATTGTTGCATGTTGTTTCATGTCATTTTATCCTACAAATTATTGCTCAAAGCATTGAAAAATTAATTACAGAAAATCAAAAAAAATAAGTTTGGTTATTTGGTAGTATAAATATCTTCGTATAAATTACAGTACAATACTAACGCTATTATGAGTTTTAATGGCCAAAGAGCTGCAGCCCCCTGTGTCGTTACGAGGTAGGTGGTTGTCGTTGATTGTTCCGATTATGTCATCCATTTGTAATAAGAAGAGCTGAAAATACATTAACGTTGTAAGTTTTTACTGGTATACATAAATACGGTCTCATACCATTCGAAGCCAACTCTAGATTGGTTACATTTTTGAATTGATATTTTTGACCAGTGACGTTAATCATACGTTCGAATAGAGCTGAGGTACAGTAGCCTTGATTTCGTTTGGTGATATTGTTTTTTTTCCTAGATGTTTTATTATACGATATTATCGCGTATGTTAAATAAATAAAAGTAATAAATACAACTTCAAGGCAAACTATTATTGGATCTTAAATTGAAATATAGATACCTGATGAAATGGCACATTAGCACCGTCTGCGACTCCTTGTATTTCCTTTACGTAATACGGAAACCGTTTTTTCATATTGGCGAGTGTCTTATCGTATGCATCTCTTCCAGTATCCGTCTTGTATTCTTTTTCAAAATCTCTTAGATTTCCATATGATGATATAAAACTCTTGATGATGGCCGCAAAATTACGACCCTGGGCATTTAAAAATTTCATAAGCTTTTTTTTAAAATAAGTTACAAGTTGGATCATAATATATATTCAACGAAGAATAAGATACATATCTTTATTTAATTGATAACTTAAACTAATATTATTACCATATAAACAATTAATTAATTTTAAAATATGAATGTTCATCATATGAATTTTAGTCTATAACACCTAAATTCGGATTTAATAACACAATAAAAACAGCAAAGCTTATATTATATTAATATCATAGTTAGAATAGATTTATTTCACCAATTTAATAAGATTGTATATGACATTCTATAAACTAGAATCCTAATTATTACATTATAATTTGCGTGCATTTCATACAACACAAGTATTAATGTTAATCATGTTACAGGTAAGTTACATGTTTACAGTTTATTCGGATTGCTTTTTTTTAAGCACTTACGTACGTAGGTACGTGTTAAAAGTCATAACACATACGCGATGAATGATGGATTTACATCTGTTTGATAATTTCTGTTGATAATTCTTCTCGAGCTAGCTATTACATTTTCTGATAATTCTGAGTAGAATTACTGTTAACAATCCGTTGTTATGACACATCTGATGATATAGATACCTTTGGAATCTGTTCAGATTTATAGTTTTTGTGAAATAAATAGACACTGATTGCTACTAACCTCGTCGTAATTATTCGTTTTACCACGATTTTTACACCATATAAGAATACATATTACATTAAAAGAAAAAAATACCTTCAAAATAATAATTCAATATCATTATAATGTTTTTTTTTCATGACAATTATGCATTGGATATTGTACAGATAATTATGAACGCCGCATTGTACAACTATTAAAAGTCACGACTGATAAATAATTTGATTCCATTATCATGGACTACGTTCAATGATTGCTTTACATTTTGAAACATTTAAAGAAACCTCTTAGTTTATACAAAATGTATTGTTAAGCAGTTAGTAGATCAAGCAAAAGCTATATGACCATTTAAAGAATTCATAGATAAATTAATTTCACTGCCTGGTACTGAAGATAGCCGATGTTATTGTCAATGCTTGCCTATTTGCCTGATATCACACCGACTCACTCAATTGTCCTTCAATATGAGACACATTCATAAATTGTTTTTCTGTATAACGGTGGAATATTGGATGATTGGTACCTATCCAGACGAAAATTCTGTGAAGAATTTTTTTGTAAGACATGAGAAAAGTTGGAAATGCAATGAATTCGAGATTTTCAATTAAAGATCTTTCAAAATGGTAGCGTATAAGCCTTTCGCCAGATGTCAGAGTATACTGGACGACAATTTTTTATAGGATAATATGAATACTAATTCACAATAGTAAATATAAACATAATTTGGCTTACACCACAGAAATGATTCCCTTCTAACGAGTGAGAAAAAAGGATGGAGCTTTGAGTTAAGGCTGGTTTTCCATATTTTTAACTGTTGAAAGACACTGTTGAAGATAGGTGATTAGATAGATTACCTGAATACCATATTACTGAAAGCTATCACGGTTTTTAAATTCAAAATTAAAAAAAAATATATATATATATATCAATGTATATGTAAGTTGCAGTAGTATTATTACCGAGTGTTACCATAAATACGTGCATATACCAGAAATGTAAATACACGCTCATTCAGTGAGAAGTTTTACTTTGAATTACAAATTACTGTTAATCAGATTGATCTCCAACAGTTTCAGACTAAATATCTATACAATTAAATAAAAAAGAGTAAAGGTGGAAAAAGCAAGGAATCTAAATGCTGTTTATAACGTAAGGTAACGTTGGAAGCAGGGGTCATCGCACTTGATAGTTAACAAGGCTAAGAGCCTTTTAAGAAGCTTAAAGTGGAGTAAAAATGAATTATTATAACTATTCTTACTGTATTTAGAAAAACAAATATATAATTTATAATTGTATTAAAATTTGGCCAACTGACCATATTGCTTCACCTAGAGTTAACATAAGAAAGTTAAAATTAAAGTAATAACTTCATTTAAGAGTGCTCTTAACTGCCCTGAGTTGACAGATAAATTATATATACATATAATATAAGTATGATAAAGTACATATACTTTTTTTTGTCTACACTATAAATCGATAGTAGATATATTATATTTTATTTATAAGTTTATAATTAACAAAATATTTAATTCAAAAGTTATAGTGTTGTCAACTTTTGTATTACATATTTTGTTTAAGCTTACCTATCGCATGATTTTATTTGACTGAATAAAACAGCTTCCGAATACTTCGTATGAACTTGTATGAAATTTATTTCCATAATTTTCTTTTCTATATTAATTATTATTGGGCCTTGCGATATAGAGCGGATAGCTAAATGTGTAAAATTTTACTTACGAACAAATTGTTAGATAATTTTATGCTTTTAACAAAAAAGTCTTCATATATCAATGAAACGAAATAAAAACTATTTTTCTTTAATGAAAAATGAAGAGTTTCTGACATAATATATTGGATATCACTTGAAGATTATTTGAGATTATTGAATTAACTGAAATAAAGTGAGACTTACAAAGATTATCTTTGTAAGTCTGACTTATTATCTTTTATGCTGACATTAATCCATCTTCCACCTTTGGATGTAACATATTCTTTCTTGATACGATTAAATATTTAATTGTTATCCGCATGTAAATAGTAGTAGCTGAATGTAGTTACTAAATTATAATGAAAGTCATGTCATTACATTGTAACGTATGAAGAAAGGTAAAGTTTTAATAGCTACATTTGTAAGCACCTTTTTATTTAAGTAAAACGCAAAAGACATATTCGCGATACCTACATTCATTAAATACACGACGATTCAAATGACTGTTTCGAATCGCACGGTGTCTACTTGGTCATGTAATGGGTTATTATTTTTTATCAAAGAAGGAAATAGCGAATCATCCGTCACATTGTTTCGCTTGAGACTAATCACTAACAAGTTACGGTTCGATTACTAGATTACTAGTCGTTACTGATTAAACGATATATCACGTTTAGTCCAGAAATAGTGTTGGGAATAAATATCAGATCAGGATTAAGAGTTAGTGATCGAGTAGTCAGTCGGAATAGCATTGTGTAATTGGCGTAAAAGACGACGTTCACGTTACTTTATGGATTTAATAAAATCGATATTCGCATTGCGCTGTTTATACATGTCAGTTTTCGTTGCAGTTAAATATTCAATATCTAAAGTTGCGTATACATAAAAAAGATAAACATCGTTCTAATTGACGAACGCGCAAAGCAATTATAAAGTATGAATATTTTAAAAGCATTGTAAAACTTGTTGAGACGCACATTTGAAACAAACTGATATAATATATATGTATATATTAGTTGTCAAGTTGATTGGTAATGTTTTTCGTCTAGAGATAGCATGTGTATGTTTACATAATCGTTACGTCTTATTATCGTATATTTTTTTGGCTACAGTTATTTTTATAAATCACTGATAAAATTTATATAAATTAATGAAACTTACGACGTCAAAGCCGACATCATAGTGTGAACCTTGAAGGTATATCACGGGGACGACTCGTCGCCTGCCAAGCTGTTTCTCACATAACACTGTCCCTGTAAGTAGAAATACAAATTGTTTATATAATTAGCTTCCCACATGCATCACAAGGTCGACACCATTTAAGAGGTCGCATATGTATATTTTTTATGTTGATATAACATAGGTATAGATGAGAGTATAGAGAGATGTCTTAGGTAGGTTTTGACTGTCCCATAGCTAACGGAAGGAATAAAACATGTAAGGATTATGTGATCTTGAGTAATTTCAATTTTCTTTCATTCTCTTCGTAACAGAATTCAATTACTGTACCATCATTATACAATTAAAAAGAACTGTTTATTAAAAAGATTTTATCGAAGATTTTAAGAAAATATTTCTTAACCATCGCCCCCGTAATTCTTCAAACGTTTTTATTATTTGTAACGTAATGAGTTATAAATTTTGTAAGATGTTTATAGCGCCTCTTCAAGTTATTCTAATTAGGGAGCTTACCTTAATCTCCAAGCAATAACGTTATCCTGTTCAAAACACGTGCATTGTCACGAATTATATATCACTATAATATGCCTTTAATAACTGAGACAATTGTTATTCTATTATTGCTATTAAAATACATAAGGCGACGAACACTATGATATCCGGCATACCACGATTGTATATTATTACAAAATAATTTGATTATTGTATTAACGATCTCTCTTACATGTCATGATTTAAAAATTTATGTGAAGACAAAATGGGGTAAACAAAATATAAAAGAAAGATATAATAAAACGTCTTATTAATTTATTACATGTATGATTTGTATTTATTTTAATCACACAGTAATACTTCAGTAATTTTGGTGTCATTTTATACAATTATTATTAAAAACTCTCAAATTTTTATTTGACATTAGATTGTGATCTTGGAAGCCTTTAAATTAAGGACATTAAGGAAACCTCACTTACCATTGAGCTCCTTCATTTCGCAATCGAGGTTAAACGACTAAATTTCGAAATTTTTAAATTAAGCTGCACTACGGGCCGTCTCTTGACAGTGGCGCGATTGACACTGCGTACTGTTGATAGTTCTCGGTGTTTAATATAGCGTTATAGTATGCTCTAACCACAATCGAGGATAAACTGAAATCTCTTGTTTGAAATCTCTTAACCGAATGATTGGAGTTTAGAAAATTGTATTGTAATTATTCCTTGAAATCGTCATCCTTTTAGATATCCTTTTATGTTTTGGTATCTAAAGGTTAATCTTTATCTGTCATTTACCGACTTTTATAAAATGAATAATATGAATATATTTTCTTCATTCAATAATGTAGCTTATAAGTCAACAAAAATCGCTATTATCTTCTTTTTTTTGCCATATATGTGTGCTTTCGGTTTTAAAAATACTTAGTGATTTTTGTAATTATAGCAATATTAATCTTTATTTGAATTGTTTAAGGTAGCATTACACTTGATTTACGTTTATATTTTAATATACATATATTTTAAATGTATAATTAGTAAAGTAAAGTAACAGCCTGTGAATATCCCACTGCTGGGTTAAGGCCTCCTCTCCTTCTTTGAGGAAAAGGTTTGGAGCTTATTCCACCACGCTGCTCCAATGCTGGTTGGTGGAATAAACATTGAAACATGATTACTGTTAGATTTAAGGAAATAGCGGAATATGTGAATTTGAATTACTATTTTATTTTGGTTAAATACCGACATATTTCTAGAAGTTAAACACTAATATGTACATGTTTATTAAAATAAAAGTATAAAATTATATTCACACGTTGACGATAAAAAAAAAAACCATCACTATGACTTTCGATGGGTTTTATCAGTTTGTTTATTAACGTCAACGCTACCTGCGTACAGATTAAAAATATATATGTTGACCTCAATTATTTTATTAAATGTTAACGATACGATTACATTAAATGTTTTAGGACGTGAAAAAAAATATTATTATAAGATAACTTTCTGTGTATCTATTACGTTTCGGAAATATATAGATTTTACGTTTTGAAAAAAAATAAAATGATAGTATAATCTTGACTCGATTCGATATCATTAAGCAGTAGCAATTGCAAATAATTAATTTGGTGGAGATTAGTTAATAAAAGAGTAAATCTAGAACAGCCAGATCATTGTAACCATGATATAAAAAACAGACCCGCTGTGTTTCTTTCGCCGGTTCTTCTCCGGGCTGGGAAAATAAACATCTTTTCTGAGCCGGTGGTAGTTTATAGTTTGACTATCAATAAGCAAGTGTAACGATTCTATGTTGAATAAAGTATTTTGATTTTGTCAATCATCATCTTGATTGGATGTAAAAGACTAGAGCGCTTCTATGATTTTGATTTGAAAATTGTTATTAAACTTTATCATTTATATGTATATTAGTATTAAATTGTGAACGTTATGCCTTCTGTGTGTATTTATGTATTATAGTTTTTTTTTTTATTGTATATGTAGGTGGACCAACTTATGGGCCACCTGATGGTAAGTTGTCACCAAACTCCATAGACAGTGGCATTGTATATTTCTTAAAGAAAACAACGTTGCCAATGCGCCGCTAACCTTGGGAACTAAGATGTTATGTCTCTTGTGCCTGTAATTACACTGGCTCACTCACTCTTAATAGTATATAAAAGTCATCTTTTGTTGAGTTCCAACAAAATGCATTGGCTAAAAACCTCCATGAGAAAAAACACATATATTTATTAACTTTCATGATATTCGTTCAAGTTCATACATTCATTTCTAGATGAAATATTTATATGTTAAACTAACTTCTATGTCAAATGTCAAACTATGAGGCAGGTGTAGGTTAGGTGGTAACTTATGTTAAGTCAGGGTATTAGCTTTCTCTATTCCAAATTACATTCAAATCCGTTCATCAAACAGCCAAATAATTAAACATCTTTTACATTTATAATATTGGTAGAGTAATAAAAACACTGTAGGATGGTGGTTTTAGTAAAATAATAAACATCCTGGGATATAATGTCTTTGTAATTTTAAATTTCCTTTTATCCAAACTTTAACAACGTTTGTTCTACCTCTCGACAATTCTATCGATGTAAAGTTGATAAGTAATATTTAAAAGCTAGTAATTTTAGTTTTGATTTGTATCGTTTTGGAAAATAAATATGTATTTAATTTTAATAAAAACTTGTATTATCTCATGATACATGAATGTAAATATGTCAATTGTATTATCTCATGAATAAATCAATATAATGTATTTTTTTTTAATAAAATGAAATTATAAAATTTATAAGAAATAAAAAATATACGTTGCAATTATTTAAATACATATCTTTAATATTTCAACTAATAATTAGTTTATATCTGAATTCTATTATTTCTTTGTGAATTGTCAATTATTTTCTTCATTTATCAGTTTTATATGGGCAGACATTTTTATCTGTGCATTTGCTATAGAGCGAAAAAAAGGAATTTTGATTGAAATCTAGAACTCGTTTTTGTTAAAATATCAACAATTTAACGAGATAATTAATTTTTAATAATTATATTTAAACGAAAGAGGTAAGAAAATATTGAAATGAATGGAGAAAAGATCGAAAAAAAAGCTTTTAATTCGATAAGGTCAATAGTAAAAGGTCGAGGTTTGGTTGAGGTGAACAGATTACTTCCGGCGGTATAGAAAATATTCAATATTAGTAACTAACATTATATCGAGAAATAGAAGAGACGAACCAGTTAGCTCTGCGAGGTCATAAGCTTTATACCAGACTCGGCTTAAATTGGAAAATATCCCTTACTGAGTACTAATACTGTAAGACTGTAAGTCTACTTACTATCTTTAACTTAAAATACCTTATATGTAGAACTAAAAGTTGATCTAGGTAGTCTTAGAATCCTTCTTAAGTAAACTGTTGATACACATACATAATATGATTTTGTTGTACTCACGCCATATTTATTTATTTTTCATATTTTTTATAATAATTAAAAATTTTATTATTTTCTTTATATCGTGCAGTTTATGCGTATCTCTGTAACACAGTGTGTTGTTTAACAAAGTACAATACAATAGTGATAATACAATACAATATATTTTTATCTGTCTATGATAACAGGATTTCAAGTATTTTTGCTATAATGCTACAACTTTTCAACAATTTGCTTGAAACATTATAAACGTCTTTAAATATTTTTCAAACATAGTTTTGGAAAACATAAAGTGGGAATAATATTTTTAGAATATTTATGTAATATTTATGAAAGGTTGGATCTTTATTTAATGTTTATAATACACTTAATGTTATCTCCGTCTATATATAACAAATAACATATCTGCAATAAGTTGAGCACGATCGAGGTTTCTATTGATTCAAGGTTTTGTTGTATACCACAAACAACATACTTATTGGTTGAAATCCGCCATGATCATGTCCAGTAGGGTAAGAGATCTGTAGTTTTTCAAGATATATATTTAAGAAAGATCTTATAAACTATATATTACTATATATATATTATCGTAAATCATGACCGAAATCAAACCATGCAGTAACCTCTTTTTATATTAAAATATATAGGAAATAATGACATGTATGATTGATATATGTATTTCAAACGTATATGTAATTCATTATCTATGTTCTTTTTCTTGTACGACGTTAAATTATTGCCAGTAGGAAAAACGATTTAGGTACTTATTTAATTTTTATAACGATTATCTTATATTTATTCTATCATATTGAACAAACTCCTTGACGTAAGAATGAATTATAAGTGTAAAAAATAGCGCAATCAACAAACTACAACTATATCTCGTGTTTCGTTTCAATGTTGCATTTATTTTTAACTAAAATTATAATTTAAACTAAAACTGTCAGCACGTTCAACGAATTTTAACTTTAGATAACTTTCAAAACAATTTAAATTATGTAATAAATCGTAAACAAATAAAATTTAATGACTAATATAACTTGAGAAAAGATTTAGTTAAGTTTTTGAGCGTTTTTATGTGTCTATTATCCTGACTGAAATGACCTTTTACATCCACTTATCCTAATTCTTGCTAATAAATTGAATTAACCTAACCCAGCTAAGCCACAAGTCACATTCTATTGGCTTCGATAAATCTCTTTCAATATAGAGCACAGATTATTTATAGAATTTATATTATATTATAAATCAAACATTTTGAGTAAACGTAATGTTTAATTTAATCTTATCATTGTTTAATGCGCCTTTCATTTCCGCACCAAACAGGTCTTAACATATAATGTTGTCTAATGTTATCAATACATTATAATTTAGACATTGGAAATTCTGTATTTGTAAGTTATTTTACAAATTTTAATATTGACCTCGTCATGTGTTGGTTCGCCAAAAATTATTGCCTTGTCAGGACACTGTATCATACGCGATTTAAATTTATATACATAAAAATCTCGTGTCACAGTTTTAGTGTTTATACTCCTCCGAAACGGCATGACCGATTTTGATGAAATTTTATATGTATATTCTGTAGGTCTGAGAATAGGCTTATAACTAATTTTTATACCCCTAAGTCTTAAGGGTGGCTCATACAAAAAAAAAGAATTTGTCCAAAAAATTAAAAAAAATTTTTGGACAAATTCTTTTTTTTAAATTTTTTTATTATGTGGCATTTAAATATTTATATAACCCTAATTTTTCACCCTTCTACCATCAACCCCTATTTTTAATAGTGATATAAGTAATTCAATCATTTTCAACCTCGGTCGATAACTGAATCAATTAACACTTGATCAGTTATCCTCGTCAGGGGTCTATTGGTGTCACTTCTCACTATGTAAGCAGCACGGATTAGGGATGGGAGCGTTCTCCTGTCTCTCTTGCAGTAAGCTGTATCTCATTTCTTACACAGTTTTCGGAAAAAATCGGCCATTATTATTGTTTGTATATCGAGCGCAGTAGTGACGTTTACAATTATCATTTTCGTGTAATTCTCAACTAAATTTACTAAAAATTTGCAGTGCTGTAATTATTAATATTATTAATTATTAATATTAAGAGTATTTCTACTGTATTATTCTTAAGGAAAAATATTGTGAAAGGTAAGTTAAGTAACAAAAATATGTGTGTACTTATGTACATGCGTTAGACCTATTATTATTAAAAAAAACGGGCCAACTCTTTCAAAAAGTTTTATATTATAGTGTGAGATCATTGTGCGATGAGCATGAGCACATAGAAATCGTAGACAGAACCTAAAAATATAATAAAAAATGTGTATCGGGGGACCCCCGGGAGGAACGAAGTTCTTTGCGATAAATTTTTTAACTTAAAACGTGTTTTAAAATGTAGATTTTTAATGATTATATTTCTGTATATTTGTCATACTCCCGTGCCACGAAAGACACGTAAAGCCGTTGGTCCTGCCTCTTACCTGAACTTTTACCGCTCGCGTCGGTTTACCGTCTTATCGGATTATGAGAGTGCACTTGTGTTTACGCACATACTTTTGCACTATAATACGTCCTACGTGGTTGTCAAATCTTTCTTGAGATTAGCCATAGCGGTCGAAATCGGTCAGGAGGAAATTATTCTTCGGAGTGTGCTGCGTGGGGCTCAGAGGCATACCCTGGCGGCGATAGTCGGTGGAGATCTCTCGCTGCCGAGCGTGATAAGCGCCATGCTGCAACCAGCACCATGCAAGCAGCACACATGGTGCTGGTTGGAAATGGTCTCCTTCTGCGAGAGTGTCATGTCGCAAAAGGAGGCCGCGGAGCGGCAGGGCGAGGAAAATCCCTCCGCTAATTCGATCCGTCGAAGAAGACCGTGGAGAAGGCGTAGGCGCTATGCGCACCTTAACAGCCACCGGGGCTAAGGGGGATCCGTGTATCCAGAAACCCCGCGGCGTCACGGTAGCATGCGCAAGCGATCCTGTGGCGCCCCCTGACCAGACGGAGAGGATGCCTCTGGTTGTTTAGTGGGTATTTCAGCACCTTCAGCGCCGGTGAGTCCCACATACCCCCACTTCTAGTGGGGGAAACGCGTAAATGCATTTTTCCAGCGAAAAAAAGGAGGAAATTGTTCTTACTTTTTATCACACCAAAAAGCGTTGCCCTTCTTAATCAACTCTCCCTTTCACATGTGTATATTTTATGTTATTTTCATTATGTTTTCAATGCAAAAATGTAAGTATGTATTTAACTTTTACTTTAGGAAAATAGTAATTTATTCAAAATTAAATATAAAATAGCAAATTATAAGTTAAAAAAAGAGTTCAAATTATATTTACATGTATATAATTGAGATTATCCCGTTGGCCGCACCCAATCCTTATCATCAAATCTGAAAATTTGCACACTTACACATACATACATATACAACCGCTAGAATAGAAAGAAAGAGGGGAAAGGTCGCTTGACAATTTCTGCCAGGTCACTCTACTTTGCAGTAGTAAAAGAACTTTGTTCCAATAAATGAAAAAATATGTAGAGCATGTTGTACTTTATTTTATGCATTATTATTATATGCCCTATACCGAACACACATACACTGTACTGTATGGAAATGAATGTACTGAATATTTATATCTTATTGATTAAAAAATGCACGGGATAAAATCCTTATTTTACCCGTACGAAGTCGGGACGGGCAGCTAGTAAAAGTATATAATATAAACAGATCGTATGATGTTTCCACCGGAAAAAAAACCGACAATTTACTAGAATACAATATAAGGACAGTAAATTAACTTTAGATATATGAATCCATTTTTAAGTCTGCAATTTTATTTGTGAAGGATAGTTTTATTTTCTTTTTGTATTTAGCGAGGTCACGGATATTTATAATATGCACATTCAAAAACGTGCACCTACGTATATTCCAAAAAAAACCGTTTTAGTGTTCTTATATATATATATAAATATATTTTTTATGCTTTGTTTGGATATAATTAAATTTATATTGTTGCGTGTTTGCTTTGATCAGATTTCGTAAATATAGTTGACGGTATTCAATTTTCTCATTTTATTTTATTAAAAAATCTTTCAATATTTGTGAAAAAGTTTCTTTTATAAAATTAATTATTAAATTAAATTTTAAAATACCAATAGCATTCCTGTTTCATTAGGATTATTTATCGTTAATTGTGAGTGTGATGTGAACAATTCACGACTACAAATTAAACTAAATGAAATAGCAATACTATAATTTTGTACGTCTTTTTTTTATATAATTACATTTATTTAAAAAATAAGATAAATGAGTAACAACTGTTTTTTACCAGCTCTCCACGGTTGAATCTTTATGCCAAGCTGGTGTTAATTTTAGATTTGATTTAATCTTGATCTCTGACTAACTGTTGACTGATGAATGATTCAAAAGTGCTTGTAAAACTTGCTTAAATATATAAATTTAGATTTATATTGTTGGAAAAGATTGTTTCTTTTTTTGGAAAAAGTTTTATTAATTTTCATCGTACACGTACATCGTAAAAATTACTGTCCTGATTGATATGAAACTTTCACACCATGATAGTTTGAGACATCGTCATCAAATTAAAGTTAGTGTTCAATATGTGAAGCGTTGTTGATTGATCTACATTTCAACTTTTACACAAATTTGATTCACCTAACTTGATACTATATTTTATATGAAAAAAAAAATACAACTGTGGTATCAAATTTCCATAGCTTATGGTTTGCACCAGTACTTTCTGAGGTATTAAAAATGTTTTAAAAATGCAATTTAAAGTCCTCTAATGCGATAGTGATTGTATACTTAATATCATATTTTGTCGCGAATCTATTGTGCAAGCTCTGATAATATAATTATCGTATTTAATTTCGTCAATCGTTTTAATTCCATACAATTTCCCAGAGCAATTTTAGTTACTTTCACTATCCTAACTAATATTATAAATGCGAAAGTGAGTTTGTTTGTTTGTTACACTTTCAAGACGAAACCACTAAGCCGATTTTTAAAATTCGACGGATCGATTCGACTAATGGAAAGATTCATTATCAGCGAGTAACATAGGCACATTTTGTCCCCGTATTCCCACGAGAACGGGAACTACGCGGGTGAAACCGCGGGCAAAACGCTAATATATGTATATCTATTTATACTAATAACTTAGAAGACTTTTTTTTGTAATGCCTAAACTACTGCTAAACTACTTAACCAATGTACACATACCTCATATCAGAAGACGTAGCGTCGGTGAATTCGGAGTCAGCGATTTCGGAGGTTTTAGTATACAATATTATTATACGAGTAGCAGAGTTTCACAGTTTCATTTGCTTTAAATTTAGAATATTGACGTGGCAAGCGTGAACTTTATGTTCTTGTATCTAAAATATCAGAAAATTCAAACGTTCGATCAGCACTTTTAAATGTTAAGTACATTATTTAAAATACTGTTTCGTTTCAGTACAAAAAAAAAAATGGTCGAAGTCGGCGTCCGTCGCGAATTTGTAAACCATGAGTAATATCTCTTCGATCGAAATTTCACACGTTGCATTTCCAGTGAACACTAAGCTCAGATATTATTCATTTATTTAATACAAATTTTCAATTTCTTTTTACAATCATTTTTTTTTATAAAATTGTCGTTTACGTCGCTATTACCTAACGTTCTATTTTAACTTTGTAAAGAGAATAATATATTCTGATGTTAAGTGGTCACCACCGCCCATGACATTGGCAATGCACCACCAACCTTGGGAACGAAGATGTTATGTTCCTTATGCATGTAGTTACACTGGCTCACTCATCCTTCAAGCCGGAACGCAACAATATAAAGTATTACTATTTAGAGCGAAAGATTATTCTAATTTCTGTTAGGTGATAATGTATTTTATAAAAAAAAACATATTTGTTCTTTTGGCGTCATTTTTTTAATCAAATAAATTTGCCTAGCGTTTTTGTATATGCCTCTGCGTCGAAGCCGCTTACTAACCATTATGGGTATGTTAGAGACAATTTGATGGTACTTAAGATGCTAAGCTAAGCTAATGCTATATAATGTGTGCCAAGCAATCGCTTGGCGTATGCTTCATAAAAAACCGGTGGCAAGACATTTTATTTATTAAATAAAATACATCTATATACATATATGTCGCGTATGTCTAGATACATATCAATTAATTTACAATGTAAGCAAGAAATTAACGTTATAAAATTATTATGTTTATTTTATCAGTTTTATAAAGTAATCGAAATTGTAGCTAGTATAGTGGAAGTTATGAAACTAAAACACATATTGATATCCTTCAATCGATATACGAATAAAATTAAGACGGCACCATTAACATTGGTCATGCAGCTCTATGTGCCATTAGTAATTTGTATTAGTATAATTTATTACGGTGATAAAACGAGGTCGACGGGTAACATGATAAAAAATATTAATATATACTATGACAATATTTACATTTTATATAAGAACACATAAGTAGTATATATTTAACGTAAGATTTAAGTCATGGTTATCGTATCTTAGGAGTCGTTTTTCTTTAATGAGCTATAATTTGTGTTTGACCATTCAAACTCCAAATATGATGACTGTTTGAATAGGAAGTGTACTCAATTTCAAACAAAGAGTTTAATTTTTTACGCGTTTTATATTAAATACGGTATTTTGACCTGATAAAACTATAATTAATATTTTATTTATTGTTTAGGTAGGCGGATATGGACCACCTGATGGTAAGTGGTCACCAACGCCCATAGACATTAGCATTGTAAGAACTGTTAACCATCGTTTAGATAGCCAATGCACCATAAAACTTGGGAATAAAGACGTTATGTTCTTTGTGCCTGTAATTACACTGAATCACTCACCCTTCAAACCGGAACACATCAATTTTATTATTGCGGTGGAATATCTGATGAGTGGGTGGTACTTACCCAGACGAGCTTGCACAAAGCCCTACCACCAAGCCTATAAAGGTAAGTTTTGATAAAATACCTTACAATTACAAACTATGATAGTTTGTACTTTTAAAACAGACATGTGCTCTCTTTTGTAACATTTTTTATCATAACATTTATTATTATTGTAAGATAAAATATTACACAATTAACGACATATTTTTTTCACGAAATGGGACACGTATCTTGTTTAAGTTTGTTAATTTTTCATAATTAATCGTAATTATTTGCTTGAGTCGAGATGATCTAGTCGTTATAATTTTAACGACCGTATTGACGGGTTCTGTCAAGCAACACCTAAATTTCATTTGCTTCATTTATAACTCATTTCGTGCTCATGGGTGAACAAAACATTGTGAGGAAACCTGCATGTGTTTAGACACATTAAATTCTTCGGCCACGTCTCAAGAAGAAACGGCTACTCCATAGGACGCCTTGTCGTTCAAGGCAGAGTTGAAGGCATCAGACCTCGCGGTCGGACTCCTATGCGATGGACTGACCATATCAGATCTTCGGTGGGCGAACCATTGCATAGGTGTACTAGGATGTCAGCTGAAAGGGAGAGATGGCGTAACATCCTGCAAATAACAACATCGGCCATTATTCACGACCGCTCTGCCAAGAGCGTATCGACTGAGTAGAAGAAGGTGTAATTTAGTTTTAGTGAAATCCTGCCACATTTGTATCCACCAACTCGTAACGTCGAATGAGCTCCAATAATTTTCCTCAAAGAGAGAGGAGACATTTACGAGCCGTTATCTTACTATTTTTTATTGGCCTTAATGTCATTTGTTTGGCATCGGTTAATTTTGGCAGACGTTTAAAATTAATTTGACGCTAACCCTCCTAGTGAATATTTTTGATAACAGGCTGAGTTTACAGAACTTTATGTTAACCTAGCTATTGAAGCTTTAAGTTTCTATTGATTGTAATGTATGATGCACTTAACATTTACAAATCCGTAGTCGACTCTCAAAACACCCACGGGTTTAGAAAGCGTTGCTCTATTTAACTCTATAGGAAACCACACGACATAAAATATAAATACGACATAAAATGATGACAATAACGACATACCTATCACAAAAAAATAAACAGTGAGTATGCTTATATAATCTATTAGAGATAAAAATGTGTAATGTTCATATTTAAATTAGTAGAGTTTTCGCAGTACAATAAATTTAACTTCCTTATAATATAATTATGGTATACCTGATAATAATCAAAAAATCTTTAATAGAATTGAAAGTGGAAATACTTGAATGCAAAAGTTTTACGTCGTATTAAATTTATTTTTATTTCATTTTAGCAGATTCCTGGTGAATATTTAAATATCGCTTACGACTCGTGCGCTACCTATTTCACATTGAAAACACTTTCTTAGAAACCTTTTTACACGTAACAACAACGGAACAAAGTTTCAGCTTAATCGAAAGAACGTATAAAATACTCATTTTAATGATTGTTTTTTGTTGTAAGTTAACTGGTACAAAGTATATACTTATTGGTTAGACTGTCCAGTTTATATGTAATTAGTAATTGTTTCTTTTGAGGTAAATATGTTTTATTGTCGCAGTCATAAAGCAATTTATGTTTATATAATAACTATGTTGATATTATGATGATGCAATTTTAAAATACGAGTTATTTATTTTTCTTATAGCATAAGTAGGCGGCTGAGCATATGGGCCACCTGATGGTAAGTGGTTACCATCGCCCATAGACATTGGCATTATAAGAGATATTAACCACCGCTTATATCAACAATGCGCCACCAACCTTGGGAACTAAGATGTTATGCCCCTTGTGCCTGAAATTACACTGGCTCACTCACCCTTCAAGCCGGAACACAACAAGACCAAGTAGTGCTGTTTTGCGGTAGAATATCTGATGAGTGGGTGGTACCTCCTCACGAGCTTGCATAAAGTCCTACCACCAATAATTATATAAGCCATATTTTCTTTATTTTTACTTTAAGTTCGAAGCAATATGTTTTACGTACACGTGCATGTATAAAAATTAATTTATAATGAACGAGAGCAAGTTACATATAATAATAGTAATTTTAACCGTAAATTAAATAATCTAATTATTTTAGTCAATTAGTTAATAAAGTTAACGAAAATGATTTAAAATGTACTATTTTAAATGTATCACAATTAAATCTAGTATTGACTATTATTGTACCGAAAAATTCTCATCGTGTGGTCATATGAGTCACAAATCAGATACATAGATATAGATAGACACGTGTCGCGTGCGCAAACGTGAATAAACATTTATTAAATTATGAATATGTTAATCTCCAAAACATGTCTGGCCATTATAACTCATTGCCTTAAACTCGAGTGGAAAAAAACTATACATCAGCTGATTTATTGAGTACCGTAAATTTTATTAAATGTATATATACATCGACGTCATCAGGAACCATTTAATTATATTTTAACGTACTAAGGTATTTTTTTTTTAATTTATTTGTATACAGTACAGTAACAGCCTGTGTCCCACTGCTGGACTAAGGCCTCTTCTCCTCTTTTGAGGAGAAGGTTTGGAGCTTATTCCACCACGCTGCTCCAACGCGGGTTGGTGGAATACACATGTGACAGAATTACAGTGAAATTTGACACATGCAGGTTTCCTCACGATATTATCCTTCACCGTTTAGTACGAGATGAATTATAATCAAAAATTAAGCACATGAAATTCAGTGGTGTTCGCCCGGGTTTGAACCCACGATCATCGGTTAAGATTCACGCGTTCTTACCACTGGACCATCTCGGCTTTTTTATTATTGATATTAAAATTCTTAACACATATCGTTAAAAGTAGATGCAAAAAAATCATTTAATTACATTTTAAAATATCTAATTCCAATAATAAATGTGACCATATTTATTTATTTTGGTATGCTAAACAGAATTACTTTTTGAATATATTAGAAGAATAAATTAGAAGTTGAAAAATAAGGAAGTGCAGCGCTTCGTACTTTATTTTTTTCAAGATCCTTTCGATGTTGCGCATGTTATGTAGAATAAAAGGATTCCTCAAATAATCAAGTCTCTATGGCATACAATTGAAACTATTTAATAGTTAGATATATTTACTTGATGGTAGGGCTTTATGCAAGCTCGCCTGGGTAGGTTCCACCTATTCATCAGATATTCTACCGCAAAACAGCAGTACTTGGTCTTGTTATGTTCCGGTTTGAAGGGTGTGTGAGCCAGTGTAATTACAAGCACAAGGAACATAGCATCTTAGTTACCAAGGTTGGTGGCGATGGAAGCGACGGTTAACATCTCTTACAATGCCATTGTCTATTGGTGACCACTTACCATCAGGTGTCCCATATGCTCGTCCGGCTACCAATCCTATTAAAAAAAGGATGCCTTTATTTTAAATATAAAGTTAATTATATAATTCGAATTAAAATAAAAAATTTAAACTAAACAAAAATACTCATTTAATTCAAGTCATTTAACTCTAACCGTGAATCATTCATCAATATTTTAATCGACCTTATTATTTAGAAAAAATATTTTTTTTGTCATGTATGTTGGCATGAATAATAAGGAATTTTAATTAATGGATGGCTTGTTCATATTATGATAATATTATTGTTACCGGTGAATGATTTCCGGGCAAGCCCGCGAGGCACGTATCTGAAGCAGCAGGGCATCAATGTTTTATATTAATTAAATGTTTTGACGCGTGTTTGAATATAATTTATGGTTAAAGCAATATCATCATCATCATCAACAGCCAATCATGATCCACTGCTGGGTATAGGTATTTTCTAAGCTTCCGGTTCTCTATCTTTTTCATCCAGTTTGTTCCCGTCCCCTTTTTCAGGTCGTCAGTCTACCTGGGTACGGGGTACTGTACGCTGCGTTTATCCACTCGCGGTACTCTAGGACTCGTTTGCTCCAACGGCAACGGTCTTTCAACATATGTACATATCAGCTCACCACCACTTCAGTCTGCTAATCATGCAAGCTATGTCGGTAACTCCGGTTTGTCTCCGGGATAACCAAATTTTATATTTTACCATTATAGCACGCTCCATAGCAATCTGAGTGATCTCGAGTTTGTGTAAAAGTATCTATGTTTTGGGCATCGTACGTCATGTCTTCGAACATTACAATATTTTGCTCAAGGCTTAATAATATTATTAATAGTCCTCAAAAGTATTGTTTTTTTATTAACGCCGTTTAACTTAAGAAATAAAAAACAATAATGTAGCGGACAGAACCTTGAAAACATATTTTTGATAAAATTATGCATGAATGTTTTAAATACATACCCACGATTGTATAATGCTGTAAATTACATAGACGTAATTATTGTTTTATAATGATCGTGATAAGAAGTAACCGCAAGATCTACATATATAACATGTTTATTTTCTATTTGCTTTATTTTCATTCCACAAACAAGGCTGCAAAACTTTATTTTTATTTTTTTATATGAATGAATATTAAAGTAACTAACACATTATGTAAGTTAAATTATAAAGTTTTAAATGATAACTGAAGCAATTATTGCTAAATGTTAAAATTTTGAAGATGTGTAAAAGCCTACAAAAAATATGTGTATACGCTAATGTGTAGTGTAATGTATTTGTAAATATCATAAAGTTAGTCACACTATGCTATGATAAAACTAAGCATCGTTCAAACATTTTCTACATTATTTAATATTGTTTATTTGAATACACTTTTGCATTTTGTTGACCGTTGTTAATTTTTTCGAGAATCGTTATAAACAAATTAAGATCTGATGTGACCTATTGGACAAAATACGTAGATTTCCACCGAAGTTCGCGGGTCCTCTCTAAGTTTTCATGTGCATGTATTGATGCTCATCAACTTGAGCTCGGTGATCAAGGAAAACATCACTTGTGAAACCTGTATGTATTCGTGTCGTACGAAATATTCTCTGCCACACTCACTGAGCGTCCACCGGCTGCCATATTGGAGCAACAAGGTGGAATCATCTTCAGCCTCTTCTTCAAGAAGAGAGGAGGTATCTAGAATATCTACGAGCTGTTACTTAAAACGTTAATTATTATTTTATACGAATTATAAAACTACAATCAATTAAAATGATGCAGTTGCAAGCAAATGAGAAATAAAACCAATAAAATAAATAGTTTATTCAGAAACTTAATATAAATGTACTTATATTTATTTCTATCCACAATAGCCTTCAGCACGGTGTTGAAATATCAAACTTTAGCCGTTGTCATGGCAAACTTCCCAGATTATAGCAGTTTCTATTTTGAAGCCTTTGACAGACTTCCACGGACATCCACCGATTGTCTGCTGTAAGTTCCGAACTTACTTTCCAATACATAACTATAAACTGTGCACTAATTTTGTTTACGTTTAGTATGGTCCCGTTTAGTAATGTTTTGAATACAAAACATAAACGTAATGTAAACTAATATCAAGTTGTAATATAAGAGCTCGGCCTCGTATAAGGTAAAGGTCGAACCACATTGCTTTAGTTTTTGTGTCTAATAATCTCAAACGTGTTAATTACAAGTTTATCATAACAATTAAGAAGAAAATTATCCTAGGTCGAAACTATTATTCTGATAAGATTCATGCGATGCGGCTTATTTCTATTTTTAATATAAATAGTAATTTTCTCGGTAATAATTGTCTATCGTAGTATAATTTTATACTATTCAAAACAACACCTTGATTGTGTGATTGTGAAATTACATTTGCAACTTATTACTTATTATTATGTAATACTTTGTTATTTCTTTTTATTATTCGTTCCTTTATTTAATTTAATATTTCCATTATAATTCCCATATATCACCACATCAGAAGGTTATCAGAAAGTAAACGTTTCAAACACAATTTAATCATAGAAAAAATGGATTAACTGCACAAACGTAATATACGTGAAACGTTTCATCTTGAAACATTAGATAATATGTTAGACCCTAATTCGACCTAGAAATTTAACTTTCATCTCACCCAAAGAGGCTTCTTTCAAATCTGTCGAAGAAAACATTAAACGCGTATAATATATTATGTCTATGTTTTAATTATAAGAATACCAAAATATATATAATTTGACGAGCCGGTTGGCGTGGTTGGTAAGATACTTACCTTTCACGTCGCAGGTCGTGGGTTCGATTCCCACCCAGGACAGACATTTGTGTGCATGAACATGTCTGTTTGTCCTAAGTCTGGGTGTAATTATCTATATAAGTATGTATTTACAAAAAAAAGTAGTATATGTAGCATATCAGTTGTCTAGTTTCCATAGTACAATCTCTGCTTAGTTTGGGACTAGAAGATGGCCATGTGTGAATATGGTCCCAGGATATTATTATTATTATTATTATTAATTTGCTCGAAAATATATATCGTTTTATATTATTAGTCTTTTGTTCATCCAATTAAATGTTAATTGTTCGATAGTATCATAAATGCGAATGTGAGTTTGTTTGTTTGTTACGCTTGCAGGCCTAAACCACTAAACCGATTTTAAAAATTCTTCACCAGTGAAAAGCTACATAATCAGCGAGTAACATAGGTTACATTATGTCCCCGTATTCCCACGGGAAAGAAAACTACGTGGATGAAACCGCGGGCAAAACGTAGCTATGTAATAAATTGTTAACATACGCTCTATGCTGCACAGTTATGGCATGTCAGTCGATTGTATTAAGTCTCGCGACATTGTTCTCGGTCTAGGTCACACTTTATACCTACAGTTTTTATATAAAATACTACCAGGACATTTGAAAGTAGATAATTGTTTAAAAAAATACTTTATACACCTTCAATACAAGAATTTTAATTTGTATAAGTTATAAAAAAATTTAATGCGTGGTTTTTGACCTTTTCAAATTGTTTTTGTAGATATCAACACTCGTTTTTTAATTTAAATTAGCTTCTTATTGATTTTTCGATTCAAATTTTTGAATAGCAAGGTCTTTTAGATATGTAGACCATATTTTCGCTAGATTCTGTTGAAATAGTTTGTATGATACGACCTTCGAAATTGACTTTGTTTATAAATCAAAGGCATTTTGAAGTTTCAAGGAAGGTTCACTTCAATGTTAAAGGAAAAATAGGCGAATTCACTTATTAAGTACTTATAAATAATTAGTTCAAAGCCTCGGCGCAGCCAGCGTCAGGTACTACCACCCCGACGCCTGATCGACGAGATTTAAATGGGGAGGAATGTTGTATCCTCTTTAATTTTGCTTTGTAACCTTTTTATACATTTTGTTATATTTTGAGCTACACCGTTAGCTACTGCTATCGTAATGTTAGCTGTATCTACTAATTGGTCAACATACTGATCGGGTTTCGTAGTATAGGATAAAACCCTTATAATATTTTATGAAATAAAATTGTAATAGAGTCCGTAGTTTTATATTTAAAGTACAAAATACTATGTATACATTTTTATAGTTAGTTAATGCGTTCGATTATTTTTTATATATTTTCTTTTTAATATAAATATATACGGACTTTTTGTTTTTGTTATTCGATCGAGTTTTTGTTGAATGTATTTTGGTCAATTTTTCAAACCCAGATTTCGAATATGGCGCCTGTCTCTGGGGTGTCGAGTAATCTCACTCAAGTCAGTTGTTAAATCAAAGTTGAACACCCGTATAAATAATAATGATTACTTTAATACAGCTGAAGGTACGAGTCTCACTTTTGTTGTTTTTTTCAATTAAATAAGTACGATATTCGAAGTAGAACGTGAAAGTAGATTATTTATTTATAGTATTTTCCTTAAGCATAGATTTCTCTTAGGATTATACTAATTGTTATGTAAAAATATGAAAGTGTAATAATGTAAATTGCTTAATTAGTTTTCTTGCGCTTTTTTTGTCACAGTATAATTAATGAAATTGCAGATCATTCTTATATTGTTCTTGCTATTGGTTTCTTTTACCTTTAAAATAATGAGAGCTGAAATAACTAAGCCTAACTTTATTACTAAGTTGATTCATGTTTATTTTATGTTTTCATTGGTGGATGAAAATATTTGTATGAAATTGACTCAAACATTATTGATATTTTGATGTTTTTGGATGTTAATGTTTTATTGGATAATACTGTATTAATTTCTGTTTTTCTAACCAAATTTTTATTGTATATATATAAGCGTACTACATACATTATGTAGTGTTTGTATTCTTAGGAAATAAATCAATCTGTATTATTTACTATTGTAGCCTTTATTTCTAACTAGAATATATTTAATTTACATTTATTAATGAGTCTTCAATGACATTGTTCGATTTAATTAAAAAAAAAAACTAAAAGATCAGGCATTCGAAATAATACTTTAATTGGTTAGTAACTAGTTACTAGGTACATATTAGGCGTTCAAATTAATTATGATAATCAATTGTAATGTATACCGTTATGTTTAATTAAATTCATTCAAATAATTTATTGGATGATACATTAGTCATCAATTATGTGTTATACAATTGAATTGATGTACTGGAGATTTTTAAGCCATTTTGTAAAAACCATCTTTAATCTATAGCTTCCTATAATAAGTTTCAGGTGAAAATGAGTTAATAGAGAAAAAATAAGTGATAACATCTTAGAGAAATAATGCGAAGTGAATTGGTTTGTGTAATAGAACTGTTAATTTTTAACCCTGAAATCACGCTTCGAGCCATCTAAGTCTCGTGACGCGTCTCAGTCAAGGTTTTAAGAACCGCGCCCATAAGATGTTTCATACAAACTGGATATTTTTATATTTAAATATGTATATCACTGAACTTATCCAAACAGCTGGACCCATTTTGATGATTTTTTTTTGTTTGTTGGAGTGTCCCTGTTTGGTTTAGACTGGAACAGATGACGGAGGTAGTTCAGCGTTTCAAGTTTTTTTTTGCCTGTTTATTGCGAGAGGTTAAAGACTATAAAATCACGCTAGTACCTTCGGGGGCGGAGTAATAACGCTTAACGCTTTTAAATCCGCGCTGAACAACTAGAAGGTGGATTAAGCTGGAGTGTGTTTCACTCGGTGTTAGAGATTTGTGCAAGCTCGTCTGGGTAGGTACCACCCACTCATCAGATATTCTACCGGAAAACATCATTACTTTGTATTGTTGTGTTCCGGTTTGAAGGGTGAGTGAGCCAGTGTAATTACAGGCACAAGGGACATAACATCTTAGTTCCCAATCTTGGTGGCGCATTGGCGATATAAGCTATGGTTAACATTTCTTGCCATTGTCAATGGGCGTTGGTGACCACTTACCATCAGGTGGATCTTATGCTTGTATGCCTACGTATAAAAAAAAAAAGCTTGATCGCGATAATCTCAGTATTCGTCCAATTCTAGAAAAACTTTTTGTTGATGTGTTTTTAGGGAAAATTACAGATTATATAACTAGCTTTTAAAAAAGTCAGTCGTTTATGTGTATGAATATTGAATATCCGGTAAGCTTCAAATAATTCGCATAGAGCCTAAATCGGTACCGATCTTTGGATACTATTACAAATATTCAACGTCAAAAGTATTGTTTTTTTTTGTGAACAGTGGCTGATATCATAAAAATAGATTAGACAAAAATAGTAGATCATGCGATTATCTAAAAAAAACGCTTATATACTCTTTTCCTACGAAATACCGGACCAGAGATATCACCATCTGAAACATTGAAAAAAGTAATAGTCCGATGATGATAAAACATTTGTTATTTCAATGATGATGAGATTGAGAAATTCGTTTATAGACAAAAAAGGTCTAAGCTCTTCGGATAAGCGAAAGTATTTATTTATTAGTCATTTAATGTCAGCCAGTTGATGTGAAAATACCCAGCTCGTTACGAAAATCACTTTAAAAAATCTTAAGTGCTTCGGTTACTCTCAAGGACTTTACTCCTTAATCTTTATACGCCGTTATGCGCGTACGCAAGTCAATCGGCCATCGCGTAATTCTATATACATATATGAGCGATATAATACATACATTATTTTATTGTGTATTTAGTTTCTACTTTACTTTCTTTACTACGTTACTTTCTACTGGCTTTATGTGATTTCATTGAGACTGTGTTGTTATTATTGTAGACGAGTTTTTCGTGAACGTACGTATGTTTTTAAACGTTTTCTCTTGCAAATCGGATTTGAATAGATAGGATATTTTATTTCCATGACGTCATGGCTATTTTAAAATTGAAAGTATAAACAATTTTAATTCAACTTTACTGATATGACGTGTGCTATTATTGTGCTATTATTAATATATTTTTTTTGTTATACAGCGTGTAACAAAATTCGTGTCCGACCCGTGAAGTGGTTATTAGGTATCGTGCGTCGGTTCTATTTATGTAATAATTTTTAAAATACTAAGCAAAACATTTATCCCTCAAAATTTTTTTAATTAAATGGCGAATATTTCTTGGCAACACAGGTGCGAGCAATAGCGCTCGATAGCTCTTACCTATCGGGTAGCTAAGACACGAGATCATGACCTCAGTAGTCCAGGCTTTTACCACCAACAGTGTCGTTAAACACAATTAATATATTTTTTTAAGTAATTTTTATTGTATAATATAGGTAGGTGGACAGATAGATGGTAGGTAGTCGCCAATGTCCTTAGATATTGGTGCCGTGAAAAATCTTAATATTCCTTAGATCACCATGGCGCATATTCCTTAGGCGTGTTGGAAAATGGACTTGATGGTAAATACGCCGTCAACCTTGGGGATTAAGATGCTATGTCTAAGATGCTTGTGCCTGTGCCATTGTGCCATTTACACTGGCTTACTCACCTTTCCAACCGGAATACAAAGTATTGCTGCCAAAACAGTAATACTTAGTATTTCTGTACAGTATATACCGAGTGCGTGGTACCTACCCAGACGGGCTATCACAACGTTCTACCACCAAAAAATACATACAGTTCCTATTGAACGGATCAACGAGTCTCCCTAACATACAGTTAGGGAGACTCGTTGATCCGTTCAATAGCTTTGTTAAAAAAAGACGCGCGGTAATATATAATCGCGATGTTTCGGTGGACAGAAAGTTAAAGTAATTAATTCATTATTGACGCGACTTATTATTTTTGTTGAAAGTGTTGAATTATGTTACTGGTAGTTTTTATAAAGTTAGTTCCACTTCTATTATTGTATGTTGTATATAGAGTAATGTAAAACAGCACGTGTTTATTTGAAATACAAATGAACAGCATACAAGTGTAGATTTATTTCATTGTCGAAATATATACATAATGTATCAGCGTAATTTGATTTCGTTTTACACAAACGATTTCACAAACGATTAACAACACTCGCACGTATACATAAATTAAATTATTGAACATTAATTTTGGACAATTGACTTGAGCGTGATTTAATTAATCCAATAAGAATAATTATGGTATGGTAACTAGATTGACTATCAATAAGAAAGTGTAATACTTCAATATTGAATAAAGTATTTTGAATTTGAATATGACTTTTTACTACTTAATAAACACTATATGCTATGAATATAGTGTTTTTTAAAGTATGTTTTAACGTACATATGTACAGCAGATTTTTTCATAATGCTATTAAGCGTCGTATAGAATTAGCTTACGATTATAGTGTAATCTTTTGTTCTCAAGTTACGCAATCAGCGGAGTGCAGATATGTACGGGGGTTTATATAAAACTGGAGTTTCAAGGTTCTGTATAATTTAAATAAATGCCCAAAGTATGACCGGAATTGTAATTAAATCGACTGAAAATTAAAATAAATGCCAAAAGTATGACCGGATTTGTAATTAAATCGTTTGAGTTATACAATATAACTAAAACGATTCTAATTAAGATATGATACACTTTATTTGTATGGATTTAAGTTTCTATTTTAAATTCCATAACTTGTATCGGCATCTTTGTTCAATGGAATAATATATATTAATACGACGATATAACAGTTAATATTTAGTGTTGAATTGTTAGTGGAGATCTATAATATAAACTGATTTATTTGTGTTGTAAATGTATATATTTTATAATTTATGTGTATTTGTTTTCAAAAAATATATAAGAAGGATGGAGAGAACTTATATGTCTAGCTAAACAATAATCAGTTTATTTAAGATCAATACGGAGCACGCGTCGTGACCTTCCGTCAGTTTGTTATCTTTTTTTGATATGACCGTCTCATCAATCGGTGTTACATCCAACAATATATAATAATATTTTTCGATGCACAATCATATGCATGTAACTTAAGTTACGTCAGCAGTATCACCGTCTCAGATTCCGGTTTTGACAGCGTATAACGTATCGCTTTAAATATATATTTTTTATAATGTAACGGATACATTCCATAAAAAAAATATCCAAGTATCTAACGAGCCCGTACATTCAAGGGCTCTTGGTTTAAACATTAAGTCTAAAGCATGTTATACACATCTAATAATATTAAATGAGCATTTATTGTGTATAATAATATAAATTTGTTTTGTGTATCTCAGAAACCTAGGTGGCGCTGTCTTCGGTTTCGAGGTGTTTTTTAAATACATTTTTTAATTCAACCGTACGATTTCGGTACGGGAAGCTAGTATTTATATAATACTATATAGTTTTATTTCGATGGTTCTTTACTTCATATAGTTATTTCTTTCAGAACCGGTTGAAAATGGTAGTTGATAACGAATGTTCATATCTATACATTTAGAATTTTAAAAAAACATTAACTCGTAACACTTATACGGCCTTACTTATAGACCTTGTTTGCGTGTCAAAACAATAACACAGACAGACAGAAAGAGCACAATCACTGTTTAACTAAACACCCGCTAAAGAAATTTTATAAGTATTGCTGTGAATGTTAACAAAGATATTTAAATTAAATAATGAACCTTAAGTATATGATGCGAACGTGAACTTAATTTCGAATATTTTACGTATGTTCTTGCTTTATTCGGAAATCGTCAACCAAATTATTGATTTCACAATAATAATAATAATAAGAATAATATTACTGATGCTGCTACAAAGCATAAAATATTTCTTTCAGTATATGTATACATATATATTAACATGCCGACTGCTTCGTTGGTCTAGTGGCTAGGTGTAAGGCCGCAGACCCGGAAGTCCTGGGTTCAATTCCCATGTCGGGCCAATAGATAGTTATTGGGTTTTCCTTTCAGAAAATTCTCAGTACCAGCTCGGAGTTTGGAAGTTGGAAACGTTCGAACACTCCCGTGCCTCGGAAAGCACGTAAAGCTGTTGATCCTGCACCTGAACTCTTTCCGGTCGTGTCGGATTGCCGTCCCATCCGATTATGAGAGCTAGGGAAGAGAGAGTGCACCCGTGTTTGCGCACACACTTGTGCACTGTAATATCTCGTGCGCAGTTGGCTAATATCTCTTGAGATTGGCCGCCGTGACCGAAATCGGTCTGGAGGACGTATTCACATCATTGTCATATACCATCTCAAAGGAACTAAAACAGGATTTGTTTTAATAAAAAAGTTGACTTTTAAATTACGATGAAATGTAGATAAGATTCTTTTTCTTTTTATAATATAAAAACTGTACTGATTTTTCTAAAAAATAGTAACGTACTACAAAAGTAATTTAAACAAATAAACTTAATACGATGTAAAATTACCGAACTTGTTAAGCTCATAATAATAACATATTATATGATATTAACTTCTATTTAATATTAAATATCATCTCCATTTTGTTAATAAATCATAAGTCATAAGCGGAGTTTTAGTAATAGGATTCCCGTTTTACCCTTTGGGTACGGAATCCTATAAAAGAAATAATTTTTAAACAGATAATTATTATCCATATTTTACTAGTAATTCAAAATTTATCTGAAGTATTCTTATCTAAAAAAAATACTGCATACTTAATAGTACGAAGCCCTTAGAAGCATAGAATTAGAAGATTATATTCTAAAATAATTTAGTGGTAGGAGCCGATCGTCATTATCATCTACATCTAATTTTTTGTTCTAAGCCTTAATTTTTCTCTTCCATTAATATTTATTTCTAATAATATGCAAAGTTGCACATGTAGTCCATAACACGGCATGTGATCCATCTTATTTCATCTATCAAGCATCGTCAGTGAATCTTTATTGGAATGTTTGAAAGAATAAAATGATTTCTTTTTTGAAGTAGTAAAAGTATATAGCGTAAAAGTTAGTCTATCCGAGTTCAGAGGTTTTATATCAGTTTTCAATTCAAATTGGATTTACCTCGCGTTACCGAACGTGACCAACAGCCCTTTTGAACTTTCCACTTATCACTCAAACGAAGATCGAAGATGTCGCGAGAACTTTTTAAACAAATTATATCAATGGTTGAGTGGCACCCAGGATTGAATATAACTTTATAATTTAGGGAATTTCCTTGCGACATATTTGATAAAAAAAGTAATACATAATAAGTCCTTCTTTTTTAAGTTTAGTAATTAAACTAGTAAGACTGTAAAGCATCGTATTTTGATAACTTTTAAGATTTTTATAAAACAAATATAAGTAATAGTAGTAGATTAAAGTCAAATGTATCATGTAAAAATCCTCAACTTATATTGTTTTAGATATTAATAAATCTTTTTAATAATCTCTTCCAATATAATAGAATAAGAAAATTATAATTCAAATTTGGGTTGAATGGGTTTCACGACAACAACAGCGGCGTGTCTTGATATTTCTTATGAAAAAGCGATATGCAACCTGGGTTAATAGATTTTTATATTACCTTAAATATATGATGTTGTTGTTGAGATGTTGTTATCCTAGATGCAATATATTTTACAGGATATACAGCAACAGCCGTTAAATGTCTCACAGCTGGGCGGAGGCTACTTCTTTTGTTAAAGAGTAAGCATAGAGTTACATACTTCTAACCACAGTTTTATATACAGGTTTATCAACGGAGCCCAATTTCAGTGGTGAGAGATAGGTACGATCATGTCATAACTTTTATTTCGCGTCAATTTCGCTGTACCTCGTTGCTATCGATGGGTGCGGTCACGTGCCGGTTGAGTGAAACGCGGTACGCATGCGTTACGTGTGATAGAAAAGAGACAGAATGCTATTCTGTCTACGTTGCACAGCACACCAATCTGTCATCATGCCTCTGGCGGCCGTAAATTGAACAAGATGCGCAACTATTAAGCCGACGTACCCCCATTACTGTTGTTGATAGACCTGTGTATAAGACCGTGCTTCTAACACGCTGTGCCGTTGCAGTTTGGTAAGTTGAATGCAGACACTTGCAACGGAAAGAATAACGGAAAGATTAATACGTTGATTTCTACAAAAAAAAGAGTTAAATTAGAGAGTTCTAAATGTCTTCGAATATTGTACATTAGCATAGGGTATATTAGCAGTAATAGATTGGTATACTTATCATATTTTTTAAGCCCCGTATAATTGTGTATTTAAAAAAAAAACAAGTGACAAGTATACGCCGGCAATGCTGCATATCGAGGTCACAGTTGATGCAGCTCGTGATTGTTCAAATCGCAAATCTGAAATTCTATTATACAAGCTGAGTTTTATCAGGTTAAAGCAGAAGTCAAACGTCCAAGCAAGATAGTAGGCAAAACCAAACAAACACTTAAAAATAAAATGTAGATACATATGACGACTATCAACGATGGTCTGTCGACTAAGTCTGATGTGGTAAGCAACTCGTTCAGAAATAATAAGCTCTTTGAAAAACTATTTTCTATTATCATGATTATATTATTTTTTTTTGTTTTTTTTTCTGATATTATTGTTAATGCCCAAAGAGATTCATAAGATACCCAAGATCAATTGTAAAGCAATTCGAACTTATCTAAAATATTTTTTTATATGTACAAATCCTGCTATCATTCTTTATCTGACAAATGCAAGTGTACACACTCATTTTTTTCATCACTGACAAATACGAGATGATGTATTGAAACAAATCAAGAACGCAAAATGTCAGTGCTGCTGACACAGATAGAAGGTTTTTATCTTCATTAAAAGTAAATAGATAAATAGATTATTATTTTAGAATCAATTCTTTGAACAGTTATATTTTAGAATTGCATATACGCTCAAGAAAAAGTTGATGTATTGAACTCACGGCTTTTCTCAGAAGTTCGTATGATACCGATGGACTTTAAGATAAGTTCCTATTGAAAAATATAAAGTTCCAATACGTATCACTAAAAGATCCGTGATACGAGGATGTTCATTTTTCCAGTTGTTGTCTCTTAGTAACGGCAACTCTGTATAAGTTGGAAAGAAAATATTTTATTTTCTTATTTCATCCATATGTGGTAAGAAATTCTTTATTATTTAATATTTTGTCAATATTTATATAGGAGAAATAATCTAAGGACAAACGTTTTCAGCACATTAACAAAATCGTTTTCGTATAAAAAATCGTTTTCTTTCAGCTAATAAAACACAAGGTACTTTACAAGTTACAAGAGCTGATTTTATTGTGACAAGAGATATATTTTGAAGACAACAATGGTAGAATACAACGCAAAAACAAAACAAAAACATGTTAAATGAATCTAAATATATTTTTTACCAGACTTCGTTTTTTTTTTTTTTAAATAGTGGCCAATTACTCACTGCTTGGAAGCCAATTATGATGATGATTATAAATGAAATGAAGTTAAGTGAGATTAATTAATGTTCTATAAAAAATAATTCGTTAAATATTGTTGGCTTTACTTCAAAGAGTTTTTTTTTATGAACACTATGATTATTCTAAAATAAATAACTATAAATTATTTTAAAATACAAAGGTAAATAAAGGTAGCCTCATGAAGATAAGTGTTAAGTAACAAGTCGCTCGCTAACGTGGGATTAAATTTGGGACTACAAGAGAACATGCTGAAATACCCCATAAAATACAATTTTAATGGTGTAAGAATTATTTAAATCGTTTCATAACTTTCAAATTTTATTGACTATAAACAAACAAATATTTTCTCTTTGTAATATTAGTTATATAATAGAAGAAGGAAAAATAAGCAGAGTCCTATGATTTCCGAATTGTTCAATCAGTAGTAATTTCAAATGAGATGAGTAACACAGTATTTTATAGTTTTTACTCAATAATTTTCAGTAAGTTAAGTCGAGGTACTTATCGAAGTTTATCTTCGATAAAGTTTACAGTTATATTTTATGTGATAAAATTAAAAACCTAAACAGACTACCCAATTAGCTGAAAAGAGTAAAATATATCTAGGACCTCGATTAAGAAACCTTACTGAAATCGGAGTCATCGTGCTTAATTCGCCTTTGAAAGTATTATTGGTCTTAGCTAAAGAAAGCGCGTATGTTTATGATAAATCAAGATCTAAGCTTATATTTTGTTTTTGTTTATTTATATATTACTTTTTAGTTTAACCGCAAACGTTCGATATTGTTTTTTATAAAGACCGGTTCACCTTGTAACTTCTATGATTTTAAAAGGTTTAAAAAACAACCGTTACTTTAAATACCTTCCTTTTCTTCACTCGTAGGAGTTAAATAAATATAAATTTTCCGTTGTTTAGTCGATATTACGTCTTGTAAACGTCATATTAGTTTTCTTATTACGTCATGTGCATTGACAAGTCATTACCACAATTAAAACTAAACTTAGGACAGCCCATCACAAATGCAATCGAGCCTATTGGACTATATATCATTCTAAGAAGATATACATAAACATCATACATAAGGTAAAAAATATAATAATAAAATGTTCGAAAGGGCAAATAAACGTATCTTTTCCTCAAATTTTCAATAATGATTATGATCGAAATTTGACCACATGTCATGTCAACATTGTCAACATTAATAATAAAATTGTAAATTTCATATTTCAGTATCAATAAAATCATTGTTATGTTTTGTTATCATTATTAACCAAAAATCAGTTTAACTTTTTAGTTTAGAAGAAAATAAATGAATCTAACTTTTATTAAAAGCGTTGCACGAACTGAGGTGCCTCCGTATTTGAATAATGTTCTAAATAGACAAGTTTATATACAAAAATATAATGATCAATAAAATAATCAAAAGCAAATAAAGTCTGCCGTTTGATAAAGAGTAACATCATGTTATTCATAGCGTTGATCCAAATTTTCCCTTGCATTCGCATATTACACGTTAGTAACAAACTGTAACACAAGTATTTAGTATCGTTAATTTCAAAATACTGCCAGCTTTTTTTATGTCATTAATTAGTTAATTATTAATTCTTATATATTTTAATTATTATTTTTGCGATTGTGATTCTTATTTTTATTCTAATTATTAATGTATATTATGTGATATTATTAATGTGGGATTTGAATGTATTGAATGTGAATCATGTACCTAAAGTATGGGCCTTGATGCCTGAAATATAAAGATATTATTATTATTATTATAAAAATGACACACCGAAATGCAACGAAATGAAGAAAGCAAGCCGATTTACTTTTGGAAACTAGTTTCACAATGTAACAGCAAACAATTTTCAATTTGTTGACTTTCATTACTCGATTTAAGATTCGGCGTCGCACATTGGCGATTAAGTGTAACGTATAACTGATTCATAGCATTAAATTTAGTTTTTACACTAACAAGGTAAGGAAGATACTTTGAAAGTCGTGGGTGAACCCTGAAATTAGTTACTTGACAAGTTTGTGTTACATATACATATCTTGTCGACTTATTCTCTTTAGTCTACCGAATACTTATAAAGCCATCAGTGAATAGTACCTTGAAACTCTTTTATGAATGGATTCTGAAGATGAGTCTCTGGATCTCGCTAAAAGTGGTGAAAATCGTTTCCAAAATACCATTAACATATATATTTTAAACTAATTTACGACTAGTTATTTAAAAGATGGAAAGAAACTATTACCTTATAAACCAAACAAGTATGCTTGTAATTTATAAAACCGTTTATAAACATTGTGTTTTATTTAATACATTATTATTGTTTATATTATATATTCATTAAAAAACTTTCCGCTTGGTATAGTTTTTTTTTAATCCAAAGAATCGTTTACACTTAAACAAAAAATAAATTTTTTAAAGGTTCCATGAATCAAATTGTTTACATATGAGTTGTAATTTTTAGGGTTCCGTACCATAAGGGTAAAACGGGATCCCATTACTAAGTCTCCGCTGTCCAACCGTCTGCCCGTCAGTCCGTCTATCACCAGGCTGTATCTCATGAACCGTGATAGTTAGACAGTTGAAATATGCACAGATGATGTATTTCGGTTGCCGCTGTAACAAAAAATACTAAAAAACCGAATAAAATAAATATTTAAGGGGGCTCCATACAACAAAGGAGGTTTTTGTGCTTGTTTTTGCTCGATATTGATAACGGCAACAGGTAGATGCTTGAAATATTGACATAATATTTATTTATATATTTAATTTAAAAATAAATAATTAAATTAAAATAAAACAAATATTTAAGGCCCCCCTTACAACACATACACACAGTCACATATAACAAACGTTATTTTTTTGCCGTTTTTATAGATAATGGTACGGAACCCTTCCTGCGCGAGGCCGACTCGCACTTGGTGTCAAGTGACATATTTATTTTTGAATCCTAATAAGTCTATTAAATACTTAATAATCCCAAAATATCCTGCTGAGCCTCTTCTCTTCTCTTAAGAAGAAAGTTTATTCCTGAACGCAGCTCTAATGCGAATTGGTGGATAGAGATTTCTGTGGTTTTCATCCGATACATGCAGGCCTAGAACGCCTATTTAACTATATCAATTCTAAAAACAAATAACATATATGAAAACTCAGCTTAACATGCTCGGGGGCTTAAATGGGCATTATTTACAGAGACACTAGATATGCATACTTTAAAATTTTAAAATCTAAGTTGTCGTTTTGTAATAGGGTCACGAGTTAAGAGTAACAGATAAGACGTTTTCAATATTCCGTATGTGAAACAAACGAAACGTATCTGTATAATCAGTAATAATAAAATAAAATGTATCTACTTTGTATCCTCGGTTATGATTAACATATTTTTATTGCTTAGAAGTTCACGTGTACGCTTACGTCGTCATTCTTTTATGTTTTGTTTGTGTGCTTGTGAGTAACCTCACTATGAACTCTTATAATTTCGACCTTTACTTTATTTTCTCTATGGCAGACGTCCTCAACTTTACACATATCTTAAGTTTATTAGTTCAATAGTGATTAGAAATATAATAGACACTAGATCTTTTGGCACACCGCATACACATTTTTTCGTAGGCTGTAAGTGAGGCTGATCCGTCACGCTCTGAGGTGAAAGGCTCGATCGGGTGAACTCGGGACCGCCGAGTGTACCCGAGCGAATAAGATACAGTCAGCTGCTCTTCACTGCTGTTTCGCTGTGTTTACTATATTCAATTAATATTTAATAATTGTTATAACTAATTATTATAAAATAGCTGTGCACCGTGGCTTCACCCGTGTATAATTCATAAAAATATGTCGGAGATTCGTCACCAGTAGGTCTAACTTTGGTTTACACTTTAATTAATTGTTCACAAACATACAACACAAAATAATCTAGGATACCTAAGATCTAGATAGATTAAGAACGTGGGAAGTTTAACGCGGAGTAATAGCCAAGCTCTCAGTGCCACCTAAAAGTGTCAATCTAAAAAAAGCGTCATCCAACGTCCTATCCACGTCTATCCGTCCCTTACAGGTTATCCAACTTAACTGACCGGTCTACCAGCATTCAAAAACTACTTCAATGTTGCCATCACTCCGCACTAACCATCCCCAAGTAATTACTTGACTAAACGAACGGCTAACTGTCAATCAAAATAGTTCCTCAATCGAAGGATACATGGCGTTAATGTGTGTTGACGCTTCGACAAATATAATAAATAGTTTTATTACTATAATAACACACACAGACACATATGGCTACTCGTAAAGAAATACGTAATTAACGATTTGAAATTAATTTTCATAAGATACCGTAGGGTTTACCGATCCTATATATGGCCTTACATTTGCGCCATCACATGTTCTTTGTGTGTTCCAATTTTCATCAAGATTGGTCAAGCCGTTCTTGAGTTATAAGAAGACATATAGACAGACAGACTGACAAAAATGAAACAAATATGATAATGTGAATCACTGCATCATAACACAATTGATTATCACAAAATTAGGTGATAAAAAAAATGTACAGACAGAACCAATAGATTTATATAGTAGTATAGATTATTCAATAGTTTTTAATAGTTATGATTGATACGTAATTATAATTATTTTAACAATAATTTGGTTTACACTGTGAGATTAGTGTATGTAGTTAGTGGTTTATCGTGCTAATATTATATAGTGAAAAACATTAAACATTATAAAAAACATAATTATTGTTATTAAAAAGAGTGATTCGATCGTATAGATTAGTCACTTCATGTTTATATATACATATACATATATACATACATGTATGCATATAAATATAAGTATATACTAGCTGTGACCCGCGGCTTCACCCGCGTATAATTAATAAAAATATAATAAATTATTTTATTACTATAATAACACCACGCACACGCACACGCACACGCAAACGCAAACGCAAACGCAAACGCACACGCTCACGCGCACGCACACGCACACACACACACACTCACACACATACACACAACGGGCTACTGGTAAAGAAATACGTAATTAACGATTTGAAATTAATTTTCATATGATACCGTAAGGTTTACCGATCTTATATATGACCTAACATTTGCGCCATCACATGTTCTTTGTGTGTACCAATTTTCATCAAGATTGGTCAAGCCGTTCTTGAGTTATAAGAAGACATACAGACAGACAGACAAAAATGAATAAAATTGTATAATGTGAATCACTGCATCATAAAACGATTATTTATCACAAAATTAGGTGAAATAAAATGTACAGACAGAACCAATAAAGTTATCACTTCTGCCATGTGGTTTTAAGCACACAACATTTTTTTTAAATAATATTTAATATAAAGTAAAAGTAAAGTAATAGCATGCTAATGTCCCACGGCTGAGCTAAGGCTTCTTCTTTTGAGGAGAAGATTTGGAACCCATTCCACCACGCTGCTCTAATGCGGGTTAGTGGATACATATGAAGTAGACTTTCATCCATCACATACAGGTTTCGTCACGACATTTTCCTTTACCGCCGAGCACGAATATGAACAATTAAGCGCATGAAAATTGAGCGATGCTTGCGCGGGTTCGAACTCTTATTCTTTGGTTAAGATTCACATTTTCGAACCACTGATCTATCTCGACTTTTATCATATTATTAATATAGTCAATTCAAATCAGTAAAAACTTTTCCTTAACTGTTGATTACAAAGGCAAGTAGTGAGATACTAATGGGTTGTTATTTACTGAACTAAATAATAACTTTATAAATGACGTTCGTACAATAATAGCAGTAAATAGTACGGTTGAATAGATATTCGGATAATCAATAGAGGTAATACGGGGAAATCAATTTTTGAAAAACTGTCCATTTCTAGTTTGTATAACTTATAAATCTTTTTCGACTTATTTTCTTTTGTGTGAATAATTATAAAGCCATAAGTGACTAGTACCTTAAATCTCGTTTAGGAATGAACGATGAAGATTAATTTATGGGCCTCACAAAAAATTGTGAAAGTTCCAACATATCATTAACATAATTAAAATAAATATTTTAAACCAATCTACAACTACTCATTCAAAGATGGGAATGATATGTTATCCTATAAATCAAACGTTTTTGTATACATCTAGTTCTTCTTTAATTTGTTACATTTTTAATGTAAATGTATCGTCACTAGGAAACATACCGCTTGGTAGTGTAATAATCTTAGAATGTAAAATGAGCAATTCTTGTAAATTGTGTATTTCGGAAACGGCTCTTTCGAAATCTTTCGGCTGATTCGAACACAATTTCTTATGTAGATTTTATTTTATTTTATTTTAAATTTTATTTTTGCTTTCAAACTTTTAAGTTTATCTATTACGGTTCATCCAAAAATCAAAAATCCATATTTCAAATATAAATAATTTATTAGTTAGGGTCGAGTCACGAGTGAAGCTCGTTCGTTCATGTACTGCATATGTGATTGAACTTATATAAGCGTTATTATAAAACTTATCACGCAGTAATATTACACGTGGAAAATTGTAATTGTCTTCTGGGTACTGTACATATATATCTACTCCTTGACTTCTTTGAATTGTAGTATATTTTTAGATTTTTTGCTAAAAGTAGGGAAATGTAACTTTTATTTGAACATATGTTATAATGCTATTTTTGTTAAAAAAATGTCCTGTTCGTCTTTTCTGAACTATTTGTAAATTTTTGGATAAAGTAAGTAAATAAGTCGAATATCGATGCTAGTGAACTAAATAGAAAGATCCGCCAAATTAATTAATGAATATATTTCATTTTTAAGAGGTAACAAAGAACAGGATCAAACAATTTACAATTATAAATAAATCAGTCTAAAGCTGTTTTCCAATAACAGCTGAACACAGTTTATACTGTAAACTGTATAATGCAACGCAACTAGACAAGAAGATTTTACATTATAAATATGTACTCTTATTGTATATATTTATCATAACTAGACAATAAAATATATATCAAAAATGAGCAATAAAGTTATATAATTTTAGTTATTTATTTTTTTTTTAAAACATTTCATCTCTTACGAGTATATCACTTTTGAGACAACAAAAACATAAAGTATAGAATTTTGAAATGTAGTTATTTTATTAAATATATGTACTGTTTATAATATTTAGAAATTCTTATTCAGGCGTTGTTTTGGGGTATGCCAAAGAGCTGAGGATTACGAGCAGAGCGTGTAGGGACATTAATATTTAGATTTGATATAATATGATTATGATCTATTGTATGTTTTTTAAGATTAATATAATCCACTAATATAAAATTCTATAATATGTCGTACATAAATAAAAATAAAACACTTATTATAAAATGATTACCAATTAATTTTATAAATATAAATTGTCAACAAATTACTTTCGCGCATAACGTTAACTAATTATGAAAAACAGAAGTAATTTTGTATCACTTTAATGTATAAGTTAATATATATATTCTATATCTAACGTCCTAATATTAATTAATATATATATATATTTAATTTATCACTACATATATTATAGTATAATGTAATAAAATATAACGTATTCGTTTTTAAACTAAATTTTCAGTTTATTATAATATAATTAAAATGACAATAAACATTGTGCGAAAATATGACAAGCTAATCGATTTTCAAATAGCCATATTTAAAATTAGAAACTTACTTGATAATGTCAGTAACACAGCAGTCCATGTGAAATAATTCATATTACACAATAATATTAAAACTTTACAATAGTAATGTTAATATCATGAAGATATGGAAACGCCTTAGAGAGCGACACATAAATGCCTTAAATAAGGAACAGTGAGTCTATAAGAAAGGCGCGAAGCGTGGAAATCATCTGTAAAAAAATATGTGTACAATGTAAGATACGTCATCATAGTTTTACAGAGTTAACACGGATTTAATAATTCATATTTTCCTTTACAAGTTTGTAATTACCACTAGCTGTTCTGCGCAGATACTTATCACTTATGTCATTAGATATACGTAATGACCTATTTTGTTTTAAAGAAATTGTAAAAACAATTATAATTATTACAAAATTATATATAGAAACCTTGGTTTCAAATTTAATTTTTTTTTTTGATTATTATGAAACAATAAAAAAGTTGATGCATATAAGATAGCAAATATTAAATGCATATATATTAATACTAAATTGTCACGTGGAATTCAATTTTTTATCGTATATAGATAATTTCTAATATAGTGCATATCACAGTCGCTGTAAGGCTAACTTAAAAATAATTCACTTTTTTATTATTATATTATCATTATAAATTAAGATCTTTCCATCTTATGTGTACGATCATCAGCGTAATATACAAGTCATACCGGTTTAAGGTAAATGCTGCTATAAGAGACCGACCCTATAAGATAATTTGTATTTTTCGTTTAAGGAAAAGAAATAACACTTTCCTATAAATATACGTATGTGTCTAAGAAAGAGATAAAAAAACTCATACCTGTGGTAGAAAGTGCGCAAAGTGCGTTGTTTGTTGGTAATCTTTTACTTCTTAACTACTAAATCGATCATCACGAAATTTAGCATACACGTTTTCAGAGCTACAAAAAGGATATAATACCTACCCTAATATTTTTAGTATTTTTTTTTTTTTTTTTTTATTGTATAGGAAGGTGGACGAGCATGTGGGTCACCTGATGGTAAGTGGTCACCAACGCCCATAGACAATGGCATTGTAAGAAATTTTAACCATCGCTTACAACGCCAATGCGCCACCAACCTAGGGAACTAAGATGTTATGTCCCTTGTGCCTGTAATTACACTGGCTCACTCACCCTTCAAACCGGAACACAACAGTACAAAGTACTGACGTTTTGCGGTAGAATATCTGATGAGTGGGTGGTACCTACCCAGACGGGCTTGCACAAAGCTCTACCACCGAGTATTTGCAAATACTTTAAGAATCCAAAAAGATTTTATACGATTTAATTTTTCAATTGTGAATAGTGAATGCCGTTCTAATTTAGACCGGCATTTACTTCATTACTATATAGTAGTGGCAGCTATTACTGCCCTAAGAGTAGAGTAGTAAAAAAAATATATAAAAATGAAGGGACGGTAATAGTTCGCATATCACGTTTTGTTTTATATTTGATATTGATAAATTGTATACTCAGAGTTAGTCAATAAGTTTAATCTTCGTAATAAATTTACAAAATGTTTTTTTTTTTTATGTAAATGGAGGCAAACGTGCAGGAGGATCACCTGATGGAAAGTGACTACCACCGCCCATGGACATCTGCAACATCCGAGGACTTGCAGGTGCGTTGCTGGCGTTTGAGGAAAGAGTACGCTCTCTTATTGAAGGTTGCAATGTCATATTGGTTCGGAAAAGTCACCGGCGAAAGCTGGTTCCCTAGAGTGATTGTGCGAGGCAGGAAATGCTTTAGGAAACGCGCTGTTGTGGATTTCCTCACATCGAGAGGGTGAGGATGGAATTTTGAGTTCTGGCGCGATGTCCGGTGGTGAAATTCAGCGGCCGGGACTAAACCAAATAACTCCTCAGAACACTCCCCGTGATATATGCGATAGAGGATGCAGAGTGACCAAACATCTCTACGCAAATCCAAAGGATCAAGATGTAATTAAAAACCTTTAAAAGTGCATGCATGAAAAAAAAAGATTACATTTATATATTTTACAAATATTAGTTCATCATTATCTAATTGACTAGATATAGTACCAGTGTAGATTGAGAATGTCTACTGCATTGTTATATTGAATTAAGCTTCTTACGCCGTTTTTCATTAAATAGTTTTCTATTTTTGTAATCCAAATATCTAATTATGCATATAATTTTAAAGATATATAAATAATTTACTGAATACTATGCATTAAAAAGATAAATTATAAATATTATTAACCTTTTTAAGTAGAATCAATTCAAAACTAGTTTAATGGGGTCAGTAATAGCTACTTTTACCTTATTTCAAATAAACGTTAGAATTTTTTTAATAAAAAGGCCTAGCATTGTTATCGGTGTTAATAACTAATGTCATTTGAATAGATATAAATAACAGGATTGCAGTGATAAGTAGAAGTAGGTCAAGTACATTATAGATACTTTGTTCTCTATTCATTATCAACCCGCAGTTGTGTCCAGTGTCATCTTGGTAATCGGTATAAAAGTAATAATATCTTTGTAATTACTATAATCACATAAACACTTTCAAAGTATTTTGACCGATTTGACGGAAACGTATGATATTATATTTAGTGAGATATACGATGATATTACAAAAAATAATAATTACCTACTTCGAATCTTTGAATATTTGCAGACGAACTACTTGTGTTATCGGAAGATCTCATGCATTTACATCACATGCTGCAATCACTCAGACATCATAGCTCTACGGTGGGTCTCGAGATAGATGAGGAAAAAACAAAACTTATAAACAACAGAAACAAGATCTCAATTTCGATTGGATCACTTCCTCTAGAATATGATAGGCAGAATTATACAAAGCAATTCAAAAGCAAAGAGACTCCTCTACCAGCGAGATTAAAAGCCAAAGCAATGAACATCTGCTTAATTCTTTGTCTCACGTACGCCTGTCAGATATGGCCACTAACAAAAAAGAACACAGAAAAAAATTAGGATCTGCCAACCTGCCTGTTCATGAATATATAGTAGGAGATATAGTAATGAATAAGAAAATAAGGAAAATTACCAAAGCAAGAGATGTCATCCTACAAATATTAAAACTTAAGTGGAAATGGGCAGGACATTTACAAAGAATGGATTCTAACAGATGGACTCAAGTGCTGACCAACTGGACACCTAGAGACAAAAAATGAATTTGAGGTAGGCCCCTGAAAAGAGTTGTCGGAGCGTCACGGTAGCATGCGCAAGCGATCCCGTGGCGCTCCCGTTAAGACGGGAAGGGTACCGCTGGGTTTTTAGTGGGTATTCCGATGACCGGGGCACACTCGGTGCCTTGGACATATGGCGAGCCCCACATACCCCACAAAAAAAAAAGAAAAAAAGGCCCCTGAAAAGAAGGAATGATGACATCATCAAAGTAGCAGGAAAACTTTGGCCGAGAATAGCAAAGCAGAGAGAGATGTGGAAGGAATGGGAGGAGGCTTGTACCGCAAGTGGCGCTCCTTACACCGACGATGAATAACGAATATTACTAATATAAGATATAAGTGCTGTAATAGTAACCAACTAACAAAACTTCAAATAATTGTTATTTAAATAGTCAGTTTTTGGAAAAAATAAAAGCTGTTTACATTTTACATTACTGCAAATATTTGAATATTACAAAATGTAACTGACCCGGATGGAACACCTCTTTTCTTTAAAAACTGGTATAAAACTATATGGATTCCGTTATGTATGTCATTTTCGATATCACTACGTGCATATATTAGCTTGGAAAACATGATATTAAAATATATTGCCCTATTTATAAACTTAATTGTATCCTGAAACTGTTTGACCTATTAATTAGATACAATATAATATTACAATTGTAAGGCTACTTATTATTTCAGAACAACGTCGCTTTATTAACTCAAGATTAACAGACAGACAAAAGAGTTTATCCTTGTGATTTTGTTTTGTGCAGATCATAAGATAGACGTCGACTATACCGATTATGCTACAGCATTTGATCTTGTCAAAATATCCGATCCAAGCAGTTACACTAAAAGGATATAGTTCGGCATTGAGTACCTCAGGGCTCCCATCCTGGACCCTTTTTTTTATAATATAGATGTTATCGAGACAGTATTCAGTCAGACTATTTATCATATGCATACGATAATAAAAATTTTATAAGTATAAAAAGGACTGAAATTGTGTTGCAAAAAGATCTATATTTATTACGTAGTTATTATCCCTACAATTAAATAATTTAATTTAATAATTTTATTTGTAAAAATAAGCCACATTATAAATTTTAATTACAAATAAAGACAAGTGTATCAATATATCTTGTCTACAAATTCTAGACATAAATATTATTTTCTAGATTTTTACTATAACATTAACTCGAAATAAACTCGCAAGAAATATTTTCATTTAAGTTAAGCAATATAATAACAGACTTTTGAAGTGATAACTTCTTATGGGAGGGTAAACCGCTTCGTAACGTAACGCGTTACGGCACCACTATTACCGACTCGGACTGCTTTACCTGAGAGTTACCAACCTAATGCCATCTAGCGTATACAGATAGTACTTTTAATAATTTAGCAACTCTCAAGTACTAATTTGAATTATATTTAATATATTAAAATTAATTATAAATATTATCACTTCTGTCGAGCGTCCCGAGACGCACACGTTATTTTTTTAATAAGATATGTTTTATCTTGGTATCATAAAACTCAAATGATCTCTTAAAAAAATTGTAGCCTTAGTAATAAAATAATGATTTTCTTTTTCATTCATATCATTTCACAAGTCGCACCTTTATAATTTTTGATTTCGCTTATATAATCTTTATTTTTTAAGTAAGTGATGTAATAAAAATGTATGTTTAGGTACCAAATAGTTACTAAATGATAGTGTAAAAATAATTCCATAATACGGAGCCTTTGTGCGGATATTATAATCTAGAGGTCAAGATGACCGGCCATTATAGTTTAATTTTTTGGTAATGATTTAAGTTCTAAACTTATTTTGTAAAGTCATTCTGACGCACGCACAATATTTAATTGTATTTTAATAGATTTGTTATGAGAATTATTATAATAATTAGTAAGTTAATACATATTAGCTCAGTTTTAATAAAAGTTGGTATCTTAAGTGTTTGAGAAACTTATTTATTTAATTTATTTCTCACAATATTTCAGATTACACATATATATATGTGTGTGTATATGTATATATAGTGTTTGTATATAATACCGCCTATAATTATTCTTATTTTAATCGTTTTCCTTCTATAATATTTAATGAAGCATATTTTAGTTACCAATTATAAACTCAAGATAACTATTATTATTGATAAATTGAAATAAAAGTTTCCAAGAACTAAGATTAGCTTGGAATATGTACATATGTAATTTTATATATAAGTGAATCTTATAAAATTATAAATTAACTCAATCACTCATTACTCATATTCACACATAAATTTCAATATTTAAACTTGTTAAATCATTTCATACAAATAAGCATAAATTAAAATAAAACATGTACTATACAGATGTAGGATTTCAAAATTTCATTTTCGTTTATAATATATTTCATTTTTAATCTTCTTTACTCTCATTTTAAGGTATTAAAAACGCGAAATTTAATATGCAATCGCAATAAAGCTACGAGGCAATATATCGACGGTACGAAACGAGATAATTAAAGAGTATTAAAGTATAAAAATATTTAAATCTTGTAATTCTATTTTTATTTACATTGATGGTGCGTTTGTCAAAGAATTGTCATCATTGATAGGGGTCGATATTCTACCATGATAACTTATATCAACTACTCTAAGCGATAACACGAACGCTCTGCTTCTATTTTTTTATAGAGAATAATAATCTTCATCAGCTACCAATCAAAAATAATTTTAGGAAAGTCTGTTGAGGAACGGAGACAAAAAGGTTCAGTACCTTTATTCTGTTTTGTCTATTTGTATAAAGATACATAATATATGAATACTGTATGCAGTATATTTTAATGATTATACGAGTCTATGAATGTCATGGTGTCACTTAGAACTTACTAGGTTTTCTTAGTTTTTATTATTAACTTAAGCCATTGAAGGTTGTTGTAATGAGGTAAAAGTACTAATTTTCATTTGATTTGATTTTTAAATTAAGAATTTTTAATATGCGAGAATTTTTCAAAAACAAAATAACACCATGAAATAATTTAAATTTTTTAGTACATATTTAAATATTAGTCAAGTTCCATTAGTAAAGATCCGCAAACTATAATAAAAATGTATTCGCATGTAAATGAAGATGGTCGCTTTACCTAAAGTAGGTTTGAAGTACTTTCTACCGGATTCTATAAGTTTCATTACGGGGATCGCGTCTTTTCCTGCCCTTACTTTCATTTCATTCTTAGTCGTGCGGAACTTAATATATTTCTGTCTGTGCATATCTCGTCTCAGGTTCTATAAAGAACATTCTGTTGAGAATGTGCGTCTATTTTTATTATTGGTATAACTTCTATGCGATTACGTTTTATGTTTCTATTACTTTAATAAGACATTATACCTTATATTAAATATTGTTGAAATTGATATAATAATTTGTATTTAAACTTAAGCTAGTATCTAGTATGTTGTGACGGACTCTCATCTTTAATGATGGTTCTTTTAGTATATAATATTAATTTGTTATAAAATAAAATAAATAAAAAATTAGTTAGTTCCTACCTTTTGTTTCTGTTTTTGTTTTTTATTTAAATATATGTTTTTATTATTTGCATATTTTGTTACCTTTTCGTAATTGTTTTTAGGAATGGTGTGTTCTCCTGTAATCGGCTGTGCATAGTTAGTTTTAAGTTAATCTAAAACGTGTTTTGAATGTGTTTTATATACAACTGTTGGAGATGTAAGCAAATAAATAAATAAATAGTATCCATGTTTCATCTTTTGCTCGAACATTACATAATTTGAGTTATATATTAAATTAAATATTTATTCTGTTTCTACTATTTTACTACATCATTAGATGTTGTAAAAGTAATAATGAAATAATCATTACACATATCAATATTGTCTATCTGTTAACTATATCTATACTAATATTATAAAGAGGAAAGATTTGATTTTTTGTTTGTTTGTTACGATTTAACTCAAAGGCAACTCAACCGATTTTAAAAATTCTTTCATCATTAGAAAGCTACATCTTTACTGAGTAACATAAGCTATATTTTATTATCAAAAAAATTAAAGATCTCTACCTAAAATGAAACAATGTAACCCAAGGTATCAAAATGTTACCTATAAAAGACATAATTTTGCGTGCGCTGCGAAAACTGTTGATGATATATAAAATAGTGTTCTATATATAAATAGCACTTATAATTGCTTACAAAAAAATCCGCGATGGTATATGCCCAACTATTATAGTTAAGCTACAATAACAATTTTTGTCTAAATTATTAAGTAAAAAACGGGTGGAATCGAATAATTGTGATATTGATGTCATAATATTAATCCTTATCCATTTAAATGGTTTGATAATTAAGGTTGATTATGTATATGTAAATTCCACTTTAAATTATGTGGATCGGACTTTTTGTTTAGAAGTTATGACGGATACAGAAATTCTCTAAATAAGAAAATTGTCACGATTTGAACAAACTGCAACTGTTCTACGTTTAGTCTATTAACAAATATTAATTTACGTATTTACGTTGAATAATAGTTTTTAAATTCTTGCGGACGAAGTCGCGGGCGACGTGCCAGTATAGAATATTTTGTTCCGTTGTAACGATTACGATACGATATTCATTCGATGTAGAAGTTATACTGTATGTATTGTCTATCAATTAAATTATAACTATTTATAGAAAATAATATTATTCCGTTATCATTTTTATCATTAAAAGAGTTTTTTTCTTCGTGACTAAATGTTTATTATGTATATTATAAAAAAATATTAAAATAAAAATATGTAGTAGAATACAATATATAATTTATATATATATAATTTTTGAATAATAGTTAACATTCTTTGTTTGAATACCTCAAATTTGATAATATGTACGTGTTTGAATATATTGTACATACAGGTATAATATAGAAAATAATAGAATAATGACGAAACCTCATAGAATGTTCTGGACAATCATGTAATTGAATTTGCGTTATGCTACAATCGATTGAAATTACGGAAATAAAGCAGATTACGATCAAATTGCTTTGGCTTCTGTTAATGACCTTAATTTTTAAACAGAAAATTGACTCATAAATTATCAGACTGAAAGACGAATTGCAAAACAGTTGCATCACACATAATTTGCCAACTATTTCAGCGTGAATACTCCAAAAAGGACAGCTACGGTAAGTTATCCTTTAAAATTTCCTGTACATTTCCAACCAGTTTCGAATATACGATGTAAGAAGGCCTTATATAAAAGCCAATGAAACTCAGCTCGCTATGTGTCCAGTGAATATTACGCATTGTCGCCCGTAGCGCTTTAGTCGCGTCGTCTACGTTACTTCGTATCTTTTTAAAAACTAATATGGGAAATACTATTTGAATATAGGAATATGATTTAACAAATATATTTTCGTAATTTTTGCATAAATTAAGTAAATGGTTTGATTAATTTCAATCCAACCAAATTTGTCAATATGTCAGAAATCATTTAAATATATATTACATAAATTGCATTTTATTTTTAATATATAAACTTTATAATTTTCTTTAGTAATTAAATAAGACGTAATTAATATGGCATTCTTAAGATTACATGAGCAGATCGTTATTTATTATTATTATTTTATTTTTTTTACATAGTCGTATTTGTACAGTTATATATTTTTGTAGATATTTTATATCATCATTATAAAAATACGTGAAGGAAAAACTCTGTATCGACAAAAACTTTTTACGACATTTGCGTGTTCCAGTTTGAAGGGTGAGTGAGCCAGTGTAATTATAGGCACAAGGGACATAACATGTTAGTTCCCAAGGTTGGTGGCGCATTGGCGATGTAAGCGATGGTTAACATTTCTTACAATGCCAATGTCTATGGGCGTTGGTGACCACTTACCATCAGGTAGCGCTCTTGCCTACCTATTCTATAAAAAAAAAGAAAAAAAGCATTGCCGAAGTCTGTGATTTTATAGAGATTTTGACGTTAATAACATTCAAACTAAAAATTAAATAAATTATGTGGAATTTCGACCACGGGGCGATCACTAGTTATATTATTAATTAATGGGCCACTTTTGTTAGTTACTTTACCCGAGAGATTTTTTGCCATCAGTGTTTTCTTTAAAGCCTTATAAACGTGAAACAACTTTAGAAGTTAAAGAATAGAAGAAAACTTACAAGGAAAATAGTTCGAAATACCTCACGCTATTTTTTAAGGAGTTTCATCATTTTTTAAGCCAAGCTAGAATATAAGATTTCTAGCAAATACTGCACAAGATAACGTATTGTATGTTCCTAACATTCGGAATTATCTATATATTAATATATTGCAACTTACAGTGTATATTTCGGTTAAAAATAAATAAAGATAAAAAGGTATAAAATAAAGTTAAATATATAGCTTAGCCTTATATAAAGTTAATTATAGATATATATATTATACATTCTCGCTTCCCCGTTACAATAATATGATCTATTAAATATACATATTTAACACTTTTAAAATAAGAGACATGAAATTGCCAGGACAACAAAAGTAGTGACATATCTGACAAATTTTTAACTTATCCGCGTTTTTTTTTTTAATTTTTAGCCCAAATATAAAATTTGGAATAAGTATACAGAAAAATTCGCAAAGGGCATGATATACGCTTGTCTTAAAGACTAATGACAAATTAGACTACATATTTAAACACGTTTTACAATAAGTTTAAAGAATACTGCAAGAAAATGCGTCCACTAATGCGCTTAGCTACATTTGTTATCACGTTATTATCTTATTCTGCACTTACCTTGCGCCATTTTACAAGTAGATACACGTCCCAAACACAGCAAGATGTGATAATGTACTGGCTTTTCAACTAATGGAAACCCTACGAACGCGTGTAATTGTATTAACCGCATTATCTATTTTTACAGCTCCGTAACATTTTATTGACACGTGAAATATTCATTTCTGTGTCTTAGTGGCGACAATTACCAGCTATCAGATTATTGTTCTACATTTCACTATTATATATTATTATAATTTCTCCACATAAAAAAATTAACATATTATTGTCATATTTTTTTTTTTTTATTTAATTATCCAAATGACAACTTAGCTTATTTCTTATACAAAATATACAAGAATAAAGGGTATAATGTATTATGCAGTGAATACGTAACTAAAATAAAATTGTAGAATATAATAATGCTAAGCAACCCAAGTTCCATTCATATTACCCTCCGTACTAGGTGATCTGTATGACGGTAGGAGCAAAATTCTCGATCGCGTGTCACTAGCTGCATAGTATATGCAAAAGTTACAAGCTGCTTTTTTATTTTTCAATTATACTTATATGAAGTACAATTTTATTTTATTTTTATTTATTTTTGTTTATAGCAAATTTGTTTCTCAAAAGTATGTGTATTTGTGTGTATGTGTGTGTGTGTGTGTATGTGTTTGTGTGTGCAAAAGAGATTTTAAAGAGCAGTTATTTTATTTTTTATTTTTTTTAGTCGAGCTAGGTTTTAACATCAGGTTTTAATAATTTTTTAGTGTCATCATATGTTAACATTTTAAGATATTTATGAAGTTTTGTCGCCGCTTGTTTCTTGTTACATTACTTTGCTTTGTATGTTGCGTCATCAATATTTCCATTATATACATTTGCCGAATATACGATATTTTGAATATGTTTTATATTGTCACGTGAATACGTCTAAAAAATTATTAATCGTAATATAATAAAAAATATGAGTCACAGAAGCAGAATATTACTATTTGGTGCGAAGTTTGGGTGCTTCGGGTATACAATTACGTTGTCAAAGGCTATTGTCGGTTTGGCTGGTTTTTGTTGGCATTTAAATTAATTAATTATGTTGTTGTTTGTGATGTGTTTATTTTTAATTATACAGTTATTTGTTATATATTCGTTTTCACTCATGTGAGAAAAAAATAAGAACAACGTATATCTTCATCATGCGAGCAAATTTATGTCTTTATAGAAAACATCAACTAAAAAAACAAACTAGTTGTTTAATGTTTTTAATTTTTGTTTGAAAAATGAAATTGTTTCGGCATTTTTCATTCATATTATAAAAACCTAAATTGCACATTGTCAAAAAAAATTAAATAATAATAAAAATATTCTTTACTGGATGTTACCCCCAAGACGGGGCGGATTAACTTAACACTTCAAGCTCAACTCCTTATAAAATATGTACTTTAATGTTGTCTAATTTATCCCTTAGTTTTTACAAGGTAGAAGAGAAGTACCACCGGAATCGTAAGTTTATTTTTCTGTTATTTAAATGTCACTCGGCTTTGTTTAAATGATGACGATGTTCATGAAAAAATCCACCTGTTCTCAAAGGAATTTATGTAAATAACATTTTTATGCAATAGACATTTTTATAATGGGATATTCAAGACATATTTTAAGAGTATAATTTATGAAGAGAAGTTTTAAAGAGAAGAATGACATTTACGTCACTCAAAAGACACTATGGTCTATGTCACATGTGAATTTTGACGATATGCATTAGACGCCTATTCCAACCACAACATGAACAAACCCAAATAAACACTTTGACACCGAATTAATTATCAATTAACGCGATATCATTATTCGAGATCTTGAATAATCTGAGATATTCAGCATGGACTCGCAAAAAGATGGCGTTTTCAATGTCCGCGAAGTGGTAATCGGAGCTTCGAAAGTTAAATTAATGTGATTATAACTAGTTATTTAGAATAGTGTTATATTATAAACAAAGGTAAATTAATCAAGAACTGTTTATAGTGCATAATTTAGCAGAACGATTAGAAAATCGCATGCAATTTGTAAATCTACGGTGTGTTTATCTTTATTCCTACTCCGATTGGAATAGAGTATAAAATATATATGTATATGTGCTACAAAGTTTGGCTTCAATTTTACTTTTTTATAAAACTATACAACTATATAAAATAACCTAACACGACTGTAGTTAACAATATAATTTATAAGAAGAATGCATGACCAACTCTACTAACTGTAAAGGTGCGAGAATATCAAGCGGACGATAAGAAAAAAAAATGTTCCAGACAAATGCTATTTTGGCAATAAGGATCCAATATACCACGTGTTTGCTTTAGTTGAATAGCCAAGAGTTTCAATTATTAATATCAGTATACATATATGTATATATATAATGAGTGAAATAAATGTTTTGGTACGAAGAAAAAGTCTCTATGGTGCCGTTCTAAAGAGAACGTGGAAGGCATAATTTGTAGTTGTCACATTTCCTCCCTTCGAACGATATTATCTATGACAAACTGTTCGAGGGCTAGGCCTTTAATAAGCATTTAGGAAAAATACGTAAGTAATAGGTTGACAACTTCCTAATGAAAATTCATAAAATAGACGAATAAGCATAACATTAATTAGTCAGTTTTAAGATATTAAGATACCAACATTGAATAAATCTAGTTTTTCATGTAGTTACCTTGTCGTCAAGTATGTTTTTTCTCAAAAGATAACGGCGAACTGCAACACCTCATAATACCAATATACAAAATTTTGAATATACAATTAAAGAATTGTAACATGCAAGCTCGTATGATATGTATGATCAACGCCATTTTATACATAATATGTAATTTAAAAGTCAATAGAATAATTAAACATCGTCGGCAATAGATCGTTAGGTAAACATAGTGCCTAAACTTTGGCTTACTCGGTTCGTTTTATTGCAAGTAATACGCAGATGATGTGATGTGAGTTTTTTGTAGATTTTTTATGTATACATGAATACTTTCTTGGTATATCCACAATTATATGGTATCTCCACAATTGAACCCCGGAATATTTAGTCTGCAATAGAAAATTTCAAAAATATTTTATAGATAGCGTCTATAAACACGGCATAAAGAATATGATAAATTTAACAAACTATCATATACTTTCGAGGAATATTAATTGAGTGGCATCCGTATAATCAATATCCAAACATACTCAGAGTTCATACGTATAGCGTCTTAACCAAGATATCGATGTCAATTAAATTTGTTAATTAATTTAAGTATTAAGTATTTTAAACTTAAGGCACTAATAAATTAACTCGGGCTTTAGTGTTTAAAATTGCATCGTTAGTTCACTAACCTAATAAGACTGCAGATCACGAAGTTCTGGGAATTGAACAGTCAGTCGAAATTGTCGGGCCAATAAAAAATTAATGGGTGTTTCTGTCAAGAAATTGTAGATAATAGCCGGGAGTTTAGAATCGTTTTTTGCCTCGAAAAACACGTACAGTACTCGGCGTTGAACCAGAGATTGCGTCGTGACGGAATGCCAAACCATCGGATTATAGATGTAGATAATATAGATAGAGTACAGGCGTTTTCTGTAGCTAGTTTGTGCACACACTAGTGTACGATAAAAAATCCGTGAATTCCTTTTATGTTTCCATCACCATCACCATTCATTCCATCATTCACCTTTATGTTTAGTTCTAGTCTCTATAAAGAAATGCTATCGTGGCCGACATCGATCTGGTGGCCAAAGTGCTTAAAGTCAATTGCAAATTTTCTGGCCGCATACACCTTTAAAAAAAGTATTATCATGAGATTGTCAGTTTTGACATAATTAGTAATAACTTTTAATTTTCTGTCTAATTTTAAATATTAATTATACAAGAATTATAGCTATGACGGTAAGCAAAATTTCATAATTATCTCATACAATACAGCAGATTAATTCAATAACATTTTATCAAAGACTATTAGTGTTAAGGCGGATGTGATGGCTTTCGATGAGGCATTGAAACGCAGTCTCATGACGTATGACGTACATTTAAAAGTGTTAAAACGTATGTATGGGCTTGCGTAAAATCCTTTGTTAGTGAGCGTCTACGTCGGGGGAGTAACTGTGATTGATTTCAAGTCAATCGGAATCAACAAGTGTTACGGACATAATGTAATTTTAAATGTATTTCAGTTAGCACATACCATACACAGTCAATGGGACGCATAGTTTCTCAATCTCGTGATAACATTCGAAAATGACGATTTTTCATATAAACTTTCATTATAAGCTTAAACCCCTTTAGAAGATAAATTTTGAATGATCCTTTCTTAGTGCTCACCTACGTTCCACAAGGAAATTCTATGGAAAATTTCATTAAATCTCTCTGTCATCTGAAATCTTTCGGATTAGTCTGTGAAGATGTCGGTCAGTCATTTTTAAATTATATTAAGTAGATATTCGAGTTTTCGCCGTAATTATATTGCGTGACGTTTCGACGGGGTTCAAGATGATTGAGTAATAATATAGGGTTTTCCATTAAGGGCGCTTGATCGTGCAGAACTTCCATCGTAGCGTGTGCTGTGTGGCACGTAGCGCCGTCCTGTTGAAACCACATGTTGTCCAGATCCATATTCTCGATTTCAGGCCAAAAGAAGTTGGTTATCCTCGACCGGTATCGCTCACCATTGACGGTGACGGCCACACCATTATCGTTTTCGAAAAAATACGGACCAATCACGCCTCCGGCCCAAAATCCGCACCAAACAGTCACTTTCTGCGGGTGCATTGCCACTTGGTGAACCTCGTGTGGATTGGTCTCGTCCCAAATACGGCAATTTTGCTTGTTGACATAGCCATTCATCCAAAAATGCGCCTCGTCGCTGAAGATGATTTTTTTGCCAAAATCGGCGTCAACTTCCAACTGCTCTAATGCCCAGTCAGCGAACACACGGCGCTGTCTATGGTCATTAACCTTGAGCTCTTGGGTCAGCTGGATCTTGTACGGGTGCAGGCTCAAGTCACAACGCAAAATTCGCCAAGTTGTCGTCTGCGAAAGGCCGAGTTCCTGTGCGCGACGCGGAATTGACTGCCGCGGGTTTTCGAGGACACTATCGCGCACAGCGGCGATATTCTCGGCAGATCTCGCGTAACGTTGACGCACGGGAACCGGCTGATTGTTAACTGACCCGGTTGACTCGAATTTGTCCACCAATTGACGGATAGTCGACTCGGCAGGACGATCATCGCGACCGTAAAACGGGCGAAGTGCGCGGAACGTTGCTCGAACTGAAGACCCATTTTCATAAAACAATTTTATGATTTGCACGTGCTGCTCGACACTGTAACCTGCCATGGTGGTTTGGGAGGACGGAATGAATATAACACACTGCATTTGACAGCTGTCACTCAAATAACATGGCCGCAATCAGCTGTCAAAGTTCAAGCGTCCCTATTGGAAAACCCTATATATAATTTATATAGACTTATCAACCTGTATCTAATATAACTCTTGGTATGTTTCGTGTAATTCATTCGTATTATATAGTTCAGAGAAATTGGAGATTACGGCTTCGATGTGATTTAATAATGAATAGCGAAGTGAGAGTCGAAATAAGCTTTAAAAAGGTTTCATGAATCTCCAATAATCGTATTTGTGGAAAATTGGTGCAACATGCCAAGTTATTATACAAAAAGTAATTAATACAAAAAGTTTCTAAGAATAAGAAATTATTATTATTTAATAGATAATGTATTCTTTAAATAATATGTGCTGCATAATAGAAGTTGTTTTGCTCAAATATTTGTCATTCGAATTTCAAATTTTGGACGATAGAAAGAGAGATAAAGTGGTGCGTAGCTATTCCCTTGTGTAACGTACATCGTTTGTAATTATACAATTATGGCTTAAATAATGTTATAAAAGTAGGTTGGCAAGATAATTGTACATTATTCCAAAAGTTGCATGATGATAAGATGCATCAGAAGCATTTAAAAACTATCGTTTGTGTGTAATATATTTACATTTATGTAATAAATTCATTCTTCAAGGAATAAAATCCCTTAAAATAATTATACAAGTCTACTATCTTATTATATATATTGTCAAATAACTATTTTGGAATAAAAAAAATACTCGGAAACTGTAACTTATTAATATTTTAAGATCGAGTTGGACATGCGCGATTGTCATCTTAGATAGAAAGAAGAGAAATAATTATAAATATATATATTTTTTCGGTAGTGTAAATAACTAAATTAAACGTAAATAAAAGGTTCGATAGTATATTTATTTTAGAACTTATGTCCAAAGTATATATATAAAATGTAAGCTTGTACTTACCTGTTTATACAAACTGTGTAAGTTGGTATTTTTATTTATTTTGACGTTTTGATATAATAATTTTTAAAACATTTTTTATTTTATACCATATAGCCTATAAAAACTCAACACAAAACTCGTTCTTGTCTGCGGGAATCACCAAAAAGCTGCACTTCAATTGACCAGGCGGAAATTAGTCCGAAGCTTAATATTTTGCCAAAGTTATGGGGTACTCTTAGAAAAGTAGATTATCAAATAAGAGTTGTATCCAAATCACCCCGCGAGCGGATTTCGGCTTCTGAATCTAATTTGGTTAGTTTACATAACATAATTATAACATGATATATTTTTTGATTAAATTATTGATACTCTTTTTGACTAAATGATTTGTTTTTTAGGCTTGCAATGATGCTAAGCTTACTACAGATTATCACCGCGTAGAAAAATATAAGTCAGCGCAGGGTGACGATATAGCATCTGATTCTGAAAATATGCAAGTATCTTCTGACTCTTCTACAAAATGCACAAAAATGACTTCAAATTTAATAGGTCATGATTGTAAAAAGTTACAGAAGATATGGAAAAATAATAAATCGGACAAATGCTGCCGCAACCTGTCTAAGGTAATTAATAATAATCTTTCTTATAGCATACAAAACAAATACTAAAAGATCTCACGAATATTTTCTTTTTCAGAAATCACCAGAACGTAAGCGACAAAACTTTACGACTTGCGTATTTGACCATTTTAAAAAATGCTGTATTATTTGGAATTTTACATTTTGTTCGACATGTGAAATAAGTAGAAAACATTTTTACTTGCAGTTTTACAGTCACCCGCTGAAACGGAAGACTCGCTTACAAAACAGATACGTGACATTCATACAGAAACACGAAAAAGTACAAGAATTATTAGAGATTCAAGAGTAAGACTTACCGAGATACAAAAGGTTTAAAGGTGTATTCATTCGAAATAATAAATAACTACCAACAACAATATTATTAATTATATATTTTCTCAGAAATCAAATCTTACTGAAGCCGATATAAAGGAACTCGGTGAAAGAAATGAACTACTACTTCGAGAAATGGAACGCTTTGATCGTCTCACTAAAACTATACAGAAACTAGTGGGCGAGGAAGTATCGCAAATGAGAAACTCCAAGGAACATTGCCAACCAAACTATTACATTCCAACCGATGTTTACGGTTAACACAGTCTTAGATTTTCTATAACTTTTTTGCGTTTGTTTTTATAAAATTAATATAAAGTTTAAAGATCGTAACAAATTTTACAGATTCATCAATGTACCAGGAAATGAAAATGAACCATCCCACGGTACTTTTAGCGACTCGTAAAAATAAGATTCCAGGTGTAGGCGTGTCAGAGCTGACTCGAAGTAAATCTGTATGTCTGCAATGCAGAAAATAACCTTTTTTTTGTAATATATACAACATGTATAATTTCATAAATTATAAAAAGTTTTAAATTGACTTGCGTTTTTTTAAGGAAATTGACTTGACACGGAAATTGAGTGAAAGTTACGACATGCAGGAGAAGCTGGTCGCGGATAATGCGGATTTAGAAGTCAAGAGGTTCGATCTTGAATTTGAATTGATATAATCCTACATATAAAATTTGCAAGTGTGAAATATGAAATCTTTTGCAGTCTATTTTATTGTAAGGCTTTAGAAGACCGTTAGTGATGTGATTTAATTTAGTGTTATCTACATTTATCGATTTTGGCATAACATAATTTAATATACATTTGTTTGTACGAGAGCTAGGATATCCATCAACCTTTACTGGTTAAATACAGGAAATAATACATACATTCTACTAATGAAAATGTAAAAGTAATGTCCCACTGTTGAGCAAAGGTATCCTCTCTGAATTGTATGGATGGGTATACATGTGGATGAATTTCATCTGACACGCATGTGTTTCCTGTATATATAAAACCTGCATAAGTTTCCTCACAATTATATCCTTCGTCCCTGTTGAATAAAGCATACACAAATGCACTGGTGCTTGTCCGGGTTTGAAACCGCGATCTTCGGTTAAGATTTACATGAGCCATCGAGCTAAATATTACGCTCCAATTGTATGTATTTGACTGAACGATACATTAATTTATTTGCACAGACAGTCCTATATTGTTTTTGGATTTATATTATTATATAACTCCAAAATAAGATATTTCTTATATTAAGAAATTATGATTAAAAGTATAAGTACACTTGGTGGTAGGGCTTTGTGCAAGCACGTCTGGGTAGGTACCACCCACTCATCAGATATTCTACCGCAAAACAGCAGTACGTGCTATTGTTGTGTTCCGGTTTGAAGGGTGAGTGAGCCAGTGTAATTACAGACACAAGGGACATAACATCTTTGTTCCCAAGGTTGGTGGCGCATTGGCGATGTAAGCGATGGTAACATCTCTTACATTGCCAATGTCTATGGGCGTTGGTGACCACTTACCATCAGGTGGATCATATGCTAGTCCGCGTTCATATGAAATAATACAAAAAAAGTAAATTATAAGTAATCAATTTTCATGTTATGCATTTTCATAACTCAAAGTAAAATTCAGCATTATTTAGTAATTTTTTTATATATAGACACTTTACGTGATAAAAGTGAAACTATTAGTCTTTGATTTGTCTTGACGATTAGCTATACACAAAAATATATTAGACCGGGAGATACTGACATAAAATTTCAGGTCATTTGTACCAGTATGGCGACTCATAAGGGGCATTATTACGTAAATAAAAAAAAATTAACTCCTTTACGGCGGTACGGCATAATGATTTTCGTGAATGGCTACTCGACGATGATTAGCTGTGTTAAATGATGTTTTTTTTAATTAACATGTTCTCGTCGGTATAGTAAGGCGGGGCTGTAAGTCACACCGGAGAAATAAGACATTACGCTACCACCTACTCGTTTTTTAATCGACTATTGGAAAATAAAGAATTTTTGTAGAACAAATCGTTTGACTCTCGTAATTTATTCGACACGTTCGATTAACGTCCAAGCGATTGGGCCGTTACTAGCTATGACCATCATTTTCCTTTTCGTCATTACGTAATTAGACCCCTGAAGAGTCGCCATACTGGTACAAATGACTTGAAAATTTGTGTCAGTGTCTCCCGGTCCATATGTCATAATCCATGAACCCATGAAGTTTGTAAATTGTTTTAACATACTAGATTAATAAAAAAATCTTTATATTTATATTCAAAAGTGGAATATTGAATATTATGTCAATTTGATCTTTGTCACCATTGTCAAAAAGCCATCAAAATCACTGACCGTTACAAAATTATCAAATCATGGAAAACTAAAAATTTAAAATGTTTTATCTAAGGTGAGTTTTATTTAATATATATTTTAGGTATATTCTTTATAAGGAGTTGATGACAAAGGATCAAAACTTAGAAACTTGTCGGTCCCAGATCAAGAGGCTTCAAGGTGAACTGAAATTAATGAACAACGAGAATGCGTTGCTCCATGAAAAGTTAAATAAGAATAATCCTGAGGTACATATTGTATATGTATATAATAAAGGATTGTAAGAGTTATAGTTAAATATATAATTCCAAAATTATTAATACTTTTAGAAAGTATATTTGAATATTAATTGATAAGGATATAAATATATTCAGAAAGAGGTTTATTCAAATTAATGGTTTATTCAAATTTCGACATGTAAAAAAGTATTCTTATAGGGCGATGCTACTGGGATGAGCGAAGAATTTTCATGTCATCAAACAAATGAAAATTTTAATCAGGTAAATAGGCTTAAAAATATTTTAGATTTAATTTAATGTATTAACAAAAAATTAAACCGACGTCAAAAGTAACTGATATGCAAACAACAAGAAAATCTCTTTAATATTATTAACTAATATCCTAAAGTAATGTAATTAATATTTTAGAGTTAGCGCCAAACAAACAAACAAATAAGCCAATTAATTATTTGAAAGCGTGAAGTGATAGCAACGATATGCGTCAATGATTTGGGTATTGTCGTACATTTCCGAAGTGCATACCATACATATTTGTAATATTATCGTTTATCATAATAATCTATACATATAATAAATCTGTAACTGGTCGATGTCTGTACATGGAAGATAAATGAGTAAAACTTTTATCGGGGGTCATTATAAACACAATAGAACCCAAAACAATGATTAATAGAATTTTTGTCTGTTTGTCTGTGCGTTTGTGCACGCTAATCTTAAAAACTGCTTAACGGATTTGAGTGCGGTTTTCACTAATGTATTGTGGCTAACTTCACTTAACATTTAGTGTTTGTTTTATTTCAATCGGTTCATAAATAATAAAGTTATGTCAATTTAAAGATACACGTAGAACATTTATTAAAAAATGGTTATGGTCAAACTGAAAAGAGATTAAATATTACATGTAATATACACTTTTGCTTATGATTTATCCTATATTTTGTCCTATAATTTTTAATCTCTTTATTTATTTATTAAAAGTTTAGTATCACTACTAAAAATCAATAAATTATTATCTGTAGGAAAAGTACGCGCACCTGTTAGTTGTCAAAATCAAAAAGTTTTGTTAACAATTTCGTGTTTTTAGTAGCTTCGTGTGTTGTTTTTGCATAAAAACTAATATTGCATATATATTGTGTGTATCTTTATGATTTCATCATATCTTTCATAACAGTACGCTTTAAGTCTGCGTGTGAGCAAGTCAGTTAACTCAGTGATAATAATTAATACGTAAATAGGTGTATAAACAAAGCCTAAAAAACAACTATAACAATAATACATGGTTTTAGAAGTGGTTGCTTTTAACATCAACGTGGTATATCACTTCTTAAAACTTTAAATAAGTATAATTTTTTCGTAAATTTGTGTTTCCTGTCAAAAGTTTTAAAACGGCAGATAAAAATTCAAACGTTTTACCTACCGAAGTTTTTTCTAAACAACGAAATAAATAACAATTTAACGTGGAAAAAATGGCAACCATCTTTTGAACTATATTTATTAGCCACTGGATATAAATATATAAGGAGTATTAGCCACTGGTTATATAAAAGAAGTGTAAATAGCAATTTTGTTACACTCGATTGGTGGAAAAGGTGTCGAAATTTTCAATTCATTCAACATTAAAATAACAGAAATTACTTTAGAAGACCTCATTAATAAATGTAACAAGTATTTCGAACCGAGGAAAAATTTAACTATGGCCTGACATGTATTTTTTATGAGAAAACAAAGCAAACACGAAAATATAACCAACTTTATTAAGAGTCTAGAAAATTACAGTTTAAAATGCGATTTCGTTGAATTAATAGTCATTGGTCAGTGATAAATTTACAGCGAATATGTGTTAGAGTAGCTCGCCAAACATCAAAGATTATTACAACGGTCTGATCTGTCACTAAAGAAAGCTATAGAGATAGCTAAAATAGTAGTGATCGAACAACAAAATACGGACCACATAAATAAAAGCACTGGGACGTCGTCATCACCGTCATCATCTAATGAATATCAAGTGATGAAGTGGGAGTAAAAGGGTTAAACAACACACAGTACAGAATAGAGAATATGTGCATATTTCTACGAAGTCAGACGGGCAACTAATTAAGAAGAGAACAAAATTGTGAAACGTGGTTCTATTTGCCTTATCCCAATATAAACCGAATAAAAGTATTTTGAAATCTTTCAGTTTAATTCAATTGGTCTTTGGGTACGTCAAGCTTGCAACAGCATAATCATGAATAGGAAGAAGTAGATCTGTGTGATCATAATTTAAAAGACAATGTTGATGATGACCCAATGACCTCAATACGGCAAACACTCACACGGCAAGCAAAGTATATTCGAAGAAAACTCGCAGGTTTTTAATATAATCACAATAAGGGATGACAATATTATCAAACATGATATTTGGTTCCGCCTGCCAATAATTATGGCTTGAAATCTACTAGGGTTGACATTAAGAGCTAAAGATTTCTCACTCCACTCAAGAATGATATTGAAGTCATTATTCATCCATGCGATAGCCATAGGTGACAAAATTATAATTAAGTCTACTAAGATATTGATTTTAAATAGTTAAAAAAAATCAATGCAAAATTAATAATGATAGAAATATTAGAAATGATAAAAATAATAATGTATTAATTTATATACTATGAATGTACCAGCCTTCTTAATATTCAATATTTTAGTTTGTTATAAATTTGCTACTGTAGTCATATTCTAACTTGCTTGCCTTTTATTTGTATTTGGTTAAAAATATATATAATATAAATAATATATAAATCATTTATTTACTACACTTTATTGGTCTTACTAAATGTTATGTGTTATTTTATATACATAATGCTATCTCATATAAGTGTCATCCCATTTTTGTTTGTTAAAAATGATTAATGAACACTTAACCTACCAGAGTGGTCAAATAACTGCTTTTGAACCTTTAATCAAAATTGTTATATAGGTGCTTTTTTGTATATTATATACTTTTTCTATATGAGATGGCCGCTTAAGTAGCTCATTGAGATATATGTGTCAAGTTCAAGACACAACATTTGTTTTAAATCCCCTTATTTTTTTTGTTTAGTTAAATGATTATGCCTTGATTAAGTCTGATTTTATTTAGTCTCTGACAGAAGAACCTTTTCTTTTACTTTATATTGTACACATAAAAGAACAAATCTATAGCAAAAAACGAATTAATAAATAAATTATCCATACATATAAATAATATTGAAGTTTCTGTCTGTGATTTCAAAATAAATGCCTGTTTTAAAGGTTATATGGCTATTTACAATTTACCAAAACCAAAGCAATATTTTTTAATTTTTTTACACTGTATGTCTGTTTGTTCAGGATAATCTTTCAAACGTCTTAAAATTACAAATAACCGAATTATTATAACGTCCTCCAGACCGATTTCGGCCACGGCGGCCAATCTCAAGAGAGATTAGCCAACTGCACAGGAGATATTATAGTGCAGAAGTATGTGCGCGAACACAGGTGCACTCACTATTCCCTAGCTCTCATAATCCGATGGGACGGCAATCCGACACGACCGGAAAGAGTTCAGGTGCAAGACTAACGGCTTAACGTGCTTTCCGAGGCACGGGAGTGTACACACTTCTAATTTCCAGACTCCGGGCTGCCACAGATTTTTTTGACAGAAAAACCCAATAACTATTTATTGGCCCGACCTGGGAATTGAACCCAGGACCACCGGGTCTGCGGCCTTAAATCTAGCCACTAGACCAACGAGGCAACCAAATTATTATAACAACTATTTCAAGGTTCGGTTTAGTCTTTATTTCATCAAAATCAGATGAGTCTATCAAAAGTTATAAAAAATATGTATTTTTGTTGTTATCTATACACTTTTCCTGAACGATTCATTATCGCAGAGCCTAATAAACCACGGGGGTTAGAAACTTGAAATTTTGGCAGTTGATACATATTGTAATGTAAACACCCACTAAAGTAGGTTTTTTGGAATACCACCCCTTAAGAGTTGAACAATTGTTTAGAAACCCGTCATTCTTAAAGTAGGAAGCAAGAAATCTAATAAGCAAGCTTCTGGTTAGAAATAATTAAAAATGTATTTCAGCGTTTTTGAAAGTCTAAATCTAAGAGGGTAACTCTAAAAAGGGGTTGAAAGTTTGTATGGGGATTCCGTCACTTTTGGTGTAAGAAGAATGATATTTAGTATTAAAGCTGTGGTATGCATAGTTTTAATACAAAATATCATTCTTCGTATTCCGTCGTTTTTAGAAATTCAACTCCAAACGGGAGAAATGGGGTGAAAGCATTTGTATAAAAATTTAAAAAATAGAATTTACTATTTATGTTTTTTGTTTGAATTAATAAACATGTATTTCAAAGTTTTTAGAAACATTTATTTTTGTTTTGAAGAGTTGGGTGCAAATAATGAAATTCAAAATACACAATATCTTATATCAACATCTCTTAGGGAGAAATATACGAACTTCACTATGTTAGTGATGTTTGAATAAAGAAAACATATTCCATTATTGCCATGTGTACCACTTAATTGGTAGTCCCTAAGCTTATATTATTGTAAAGTTTCATTAAAATCCATTCAGTAGTTTTTGCGTGAAAGAAACGTCCTAACATCTATACATACTTTCGCGTTTATTATATTAGTAGGATTATTATATGCCCTGTACTGAACACACACATACACTGCACTGTATGCTCGATTGGTGAATGTTTATATCTTATTGATTAGAAAATGTACGGGATAAATTCCTTATTTTACCAGCAGTACAGCAATTTTTTAGTTTATTCACTACAAACAAACATACAAAAAATCTAATTTTACTTCTTTATAATATTAGTATAGATATAGACCACGCGCGAGCGAAGCCGCGGGCAACAGATAGTTTATAATAAGTATATGATGATATCCCAACATGAAAATGTTGATTTTTTCATGTCAATTTGTTTTGATTGTTTCTTTAAAATAATACGACTTAGCTATCGTTATTTAATTATTGTTTGGCGTCAATTCAAAAATATATAATAGTTATTAAGATGAAAAGGTATTTATATAAACAGGATTAGTTCGCAGGCGCTAAATTAATAATTTCTCTAGATAGAGATTTGGTTTTTAATTTGAAATGCAAACTAGAATCCGATCCGATCCGATTACCCAGTACTAAGCTACGCGTGGTAAAATTGATGAACCGGTACACAATTAGTGAGTGAACAAAGAATCGTACCTCTTTTTCTTACCTTTAGGAATGTTTGAATGAAGAGAAGTATTAAAATCGAATACGTTTTCGATATCACTCACATTATGAACGCATATTCATCATATCTGTTTATGGCATCTAATCCGATTGTAATTAGATTCTCTCTGGGAGCGAACTTTCGAGTCCCACTGACCGCAATAAGTATCTTTTTTGGTTGTTATGGTGTATATTTATTATTATAATAATGAATGTACAATGGTGGTCATATAATTAGAAAAACTTTTTATGAATAAAGAAAGTATAACTTCAACGTACAAATTTTCTTAAAAAATATACACATTCAATAATTTTAATATTAATAATCATGCAATAATGTAGCCACTCAAATAAAAAACTCATTAAATGCATAAAATATAAAACATATCTTACTTTTAATTACAAAATGAGTCTTACACATGCAGGAGTTTATTTTTTGTTACTGCCCGTTTGGACGCCTAATAAGAAACATTTAAAAAAAAGAATCCATAGCTCGTTCTTTTTTTGAAATTGGAGAATAACATTTCTTTTTCTTTTATTTTGGCGGCAATTCAAAATTTAATCTGAATTTTATTTTGTTCAAAATGGGCAAAAATAAAAGAAGTGACACGTCAACTAGGCATTTCATTGTTAATTTACATATAGATCATAAGTGGGCGTATAGAAGAATAGCTGAGCATTTAAATTGTTCTGTTAAGAAAGTTTTTAATGCAATTGATCATTATAAAATACATGGGACTGTTGAAAATGTTCTTAGAAAGGCTCGGCCAAGAAAAACCTCTCCCAGAGAAGATACGCTAATCGTTCGTGTTGCTAAAAAAGACCCAAGTAAAGGCTCCAATCAGATTAAAAATGAAGTTTTTTCGCCTGATGACCCGAGAAACATCTCGTCAAGACTGATACGCCGAAGATTAGTGGAAGCTAAATTGTTTGGAAGAATTTCTCGAAAGGTACCGCTTCTTACCAAGCAACACCGAGAGAAGCGATTATTATTCGCTAAAAAATATTTTCAGATGAAACAAAAATAAATATGGTAAATTCCGATAGAAAGCGCTATGTTAGACGCCCTGTAAACAATGCATTTAATTATAAATACACAAGGAGTATAGTCAAGCACGGTGGCGGTACAATGGATCAATGGCAATACAAAAATATCTTATAGCACACATTGATTCCCTACTCGGACGTAACACCAGTCAAAACGAACTATATGAAGCATTTGTTGAAGAATGGAATTCAATCCCCCTAGAAAAATGTATGAAATTGATTGAATCAATGCCACGTCGTTGCAGTGCTGTTATTGAAAATAAGGGATACGCCACTAAATATTAATTATAACTATTAGTAGGCTGTGTATAGTAGCTATTTCGTTCTAATTAATAATACTTAAATATTATTGTTTTTTACATTTTTTGTTGTTGTTTCTAAGTAGTTGACCATTATAGTTGACCACTTAAAACTGATTTAAATGTTTGTCCGTAATGTAATATTGAAACTGCACTTGTGTAATGGGATTTATATGGTTTTTCTAATAAATGATAAATCGTTGAAGATATTGTTGTCCGATTTATTGTTTAATTTCAAAATAAAAACGGTTGCGGTGAAGTGTTTCTAATTATACGACCACCACTGTATATATTTTTTAAATGATTACGTATGTATTATTTTTTATTTACCTTTTTTCTTTGCCATTTTGAAGAATGAAGACATGATTTTTGTAATACTTTGAATATATAAAGTATTAGTGCTATCTAGCGAAAATAAACTGCATCTTTATTTTTTTAAGGAAGAAGATAAAATTCCGGTGAAAAACGTTGAAGATTTACTGTCAAAACTTGATAACTACAAATCTTCAACATTAGAACTTGTAAGTATATTATGCATTATTATGTAGTGTTTTTCAAACGACTACTATGAAAATTTATATAATTACATAACTATTATAACCGATAGGTGAAAATATTCCAATATTGCGCCCAATATGTGATAAAAATGTTACTGATTTGAATAATCGGCAATAATTAGGTATAACTACACAATTATTTCACAAAAATTTATATATTAAAATGGACTTGTACTGTATATTTCTTTTAGATAAATTGAATTTGACGCTGTTTGAGTGATTATGACAAATTAGGTTGGCCAAACTATACCGTTTAGCTGGTTGCCGTAATTAAATATACAAATAAATAGATTGTGTTATTTACCTCCCACCATATATTGTGTTATAGCGGATTCGATATTATTTCGGTATTGTCAAGGCGTGTTACGAAAATAGCACTCATGCACATAAAATACTGTGCCGTTAAGGTAAAACAATAATCTTATCACGATAAGTATTATAACAAGAAGAGTTAGTGGTTTTATATATTATTATAATTTACTAGCTACCCCTGCCGGCTTCGCACGGATAAAATAAGGGTCTACATAAAACGTTTATATCGTATTGTACTACTAAACTACTACTAAATACTATATAAACGTTTATATGTAACTATTGGTTTACATGGCGCACGTCAGTAAAGATTCCAGTCGGTAAGTTTTCTTCTAGCATTTTCATCAACCATCGTCACATTTCAGTTAATTTACACAAAACATTAATGAGTTATACATAGTCTTCATGAAGTCCTTCCTTTAGTGAAACACGTTTGAAGACCCGTTTGGGTTTTTGAGTTTATCGCGTTTAGACAAGTGTGGCGGGGAAACATTGTTTTATATATGATATGTAGTAATTTAAATTTTTTTATTAGTATTTTCAAGTTTAATGTGGTACCATTTATTTATATGACACTTGGTACAGTAGTCACTGAAATTGACTGTTGCATAATTTATCGGTCGCGGACTGATCTTTACAGAGGATCGTCCGTATTTCTTATTCGAGATGGTTGGGTAGAAGGAACTCTTTACTGTGATAGTTAGTTTCGACTCTTCACTGTATTTTCCAATTCATACCAGTCATTCAATGAATCAGCCATTAGAGTGAATGAGTAGAGAACAAGATGCAATGAAGCCACTAGATCGACAACGGCCTAATCAAAGTGCTTAGTCGTCTGACGACTAACGCCGTCATTCGACGAGTTGTTTAACGAATATGCTTCATGTCTTAAACTTATTTTCCGCAACTTTTTTCTGTTTTGCGAGAAATTCTCGAATTTCAGAAACTAATTCATTTTCTTCCGCAACACAATAAGATGATTGAAAGACTTAGATTACGGCTGTGCGTCTGTTGCCTCGATGGAAGTTGACAGTCATCAGTCGACGACAAGAAGGCAGCACTCGCTTCTGTTTAAGCATGTTCCGACTGAGACGCCTTCGGCACGCTGTAGTCGTCTGTCAAGGTTTGCAGACGATCTAGTGTAAGCTGACCCTAAGTAAAAGTGGTAATAGTAAATATCGTCTTTCTTCTCAGATTTATTTTGTAATCATCTCTAAAATATTGACAGGTCGTATCGTACGGGTTTCGATACCAGGATATATTATTTGAAGTAATTGTAATATATTTTATCTAGGTACAATATAATTTAACATAATCGACAATCAATTATCCACTGAACATATTAATCGTGTTTGACTCGTGACTAGAGTTGTTACCAATCGAATAATGGAATCTGAATCAGGCGGGATTAATTATAATATTATTATGTCAACAATGTGTTAACGATAAAATTCACATACTCTATAAAACCGCATTCAATGAATTAATAAAATTATGCATTTTTATGAATGATTTAATTATTTAAATAATATCTACAATTCGGAATACTTATTTACTTTTGCTGACGAATAAAATTATCTTACATGTATGGTAGTTGAAAACACCCCGTAGCGCCGAAGGCCACTGAGTTTTGTAATTATTTCGAAATATTTTTTTTTAATATTTTCGGTCATGCGCCCTCTTAATAATACTAGTTATGATGATACCAAGTCATAACGAAGCCATAAAAAATATCAGTCCCAAAATCGCAGGTGGCGCGAAACCGAATAATTACCGTTAAAAAATATAATAAATCTTAAAAACCCAATAACTGTACAGACCAGTTCCGGATATGAACGCGGAACCTCGTCGTGATCTGCTTTGTAGCTACTAAACCAAGTAGCTACAGTCAGCTCCATATGTAAAGTAACAGTCAACATTATCAAATACATAGAAACATCTAAAGTGATCAATAACATCAATACAACCAAAGTCGTCAAATTAATTGAGCCATCCATGTTGTTCAAATATATCGGAACGCGAACATCGTCAAATATATGAGTACATTCAAATCGTCATTAGAATAGTAGGTAATAATCAAAGCACCAGTGGTTTCGAAGCATCCAAAGTGTTTAAAAATATGGAACACACTATAAAACAAACCTTATGTCAATACATTTTAAGTACACTTCAAACGGTTGGGTGTTTATGACATATTGTAATATTTCTGACAGGAAAAATTCAGTTGATTTGAAAAATTGGTGCAGTTAATGTTTAAGGTGTAGGTACCGTAGAGTTCTCGATGTTGGGCACCAGACATCTTTCAATTTCAAAACTATAAATTCTATTACAAGTATTGTTCCTTTATTTGAACCCAATTTGTTGCAAATTTATTTACGAGTAATTCCACTGCACTTTCGCTGCAGAAAACGTACGCTTACATACATGTTTTATAGAAGACAAATAAAATTTACTAATAGTTTTCTTATTAGGATGCAAGAATTATATATATTGTCGTAGGTTATATATATTAATAATGGTTTTTACTAGTCGAACATACTGAACAACATACTTATAAAAATCAAATAAAATAAAAAACGGATAAATCCACCCTCAGCAACAATAACGTCGCTAAGCTAAGTCGCATGGATCGCACTATAGTACTAGGTACAAAAACTGTCTCGTTGGTCTAGTGACTTGATGTCACGCGGCAGACCCGGAGGACCTGGGTTCAAAATTATAATTCAGTTAGTTCTGTGCTTATTAAAGACGTTGTGTTTTGTGTCTTGTTGTAGGTGCAGGTTTTTAGGGGTTATTCTATGTAAAGCTTGTTCATGAAAGCGCCACTATATTGTGAACTTTGATATGTATAATTGTAATCCTAAATTACGCGTTATCAAAAAGTGGTCACGCGCATTATCTGTTACAGAGACGCCTTTTGAGTCAAATGAATATTTTTTTGTTTCTTTTCATCATTAATGCGAAATGTATTAATATTGATGAAAATCATTCGAATAAGTATTATTAAAAATAAAAATAATAAGGTACTATTTTTTGAACTATAAGAACTTCACATCAAAGTAATAACATCATATTTAACAAGTAATTTCCATGACATTTACTTTTTTAGTGTCGAAAAATGAGGTTTACCTACTTTGTATTTTAAAATATATATTTTTTGATTGATTTTATAGAAACATGGACATAAAACAAATGATATGCCAATGACATTGACGTACTCGAAACGAAAGAGATAGCAAATATCCTAGAATCCTGTCTCCTTCGTTTTATAATAACGTTCCATTTCTGCTGTCAGAAATATTCAAATAATTTATATAAAAGTTTACCTAAAATGTATTGCGATAAGGTTTGTTTTTATAGTGTGTTCCATATTTTTGAACACTTTGGATGCTTCGAAACCGCTTTGATTGTTACTATTCTAATGACGATTTGAATGTACTCATATATTTGACGATGTTCGCGTTCCGATATATTTGAACAACATGGATGGCTCAATTAATTTGACGACTTTGGTTGTATAGATGTTATTGATCACTTTAGATTTTTCTATGTATTTGATAATGTTGACTGTTACTTTATATATGAAGCTGACTGTACAATGCAGATCACGAGTTAAGTCATTATTTTTATGGTTAAACATTAATGACATATTATGATTTGTATAAAACTAATACTTGCAATTACGTAACCACAAGTGAATGCGATATAATTATACGTTTAATTTTTATATCTTGTATTTGTACTAACAAACTAACATATTGATCAACTTTTTAATTATTGACTGTAAAGCACAATAATAATAAATGACATTTTGTATTTGTACAAAATACAATATAACTTTTACAAGGCCAATCATTACACGTAAATTACAACAAGTAATATGTAATACAAGAATAATTAATGGTTTTTATTGTACGTATTTTATAAATTCAGATTTCGTTGAATCGAACCCAAGTCAATCGAAGAAGTGTGTAAACGAACCTTGGATTTACATATTCTATGCAATTTGCTAATATTATGCATCACAAACTCACGTGCTTTACGCTTTACTCGGTGGTAGAGCTTTGTGCAAGCTCGTCTGGGTAGGTACCACCCACTCATCAGATATTCTACCGCAAAACAGTAGTACTTTGAAATGTTGTGTTCCGGTTTGAAGGGTGAGTGAGCCAGTGTAATTACAGGCACAAGGGACATAACATCTTAGTTCCTTAGGTTGGTGGCGCATTGGCGTTGTAAGCGATGGTTAAAATTTCTTACAATGCCATTAATTATTAAACAAGAACCATAAATAAACTATATGTTTAGAGAGCGCGAGCTACACCAGCTAATAAAACAATTTTTCATAGTAGCATTACATTAAAATCACGCCCAACTTTACCTAGTATGTAATATTATTATAATTATAATCAACAAATATATATTAGCCTAGGTATGTGTCCCTACACTGAGCGAGACCCCATATCGTACAAAAATATGGGTAGGCCGTAAATCTGATTTTGTACCCTGAAAAATAATGAGAAACGTCCATATAAACTGCCAGAGATCAGGGTATGTTTAGAATACACAGCCGAAGAGCTCCATATTAATTTGAAACTTTAGTTCGTTCCGTTTATGGTCCATATGTTTGAAAATAATTGGCCTATAAGAATCCTCCAGCGAGCGCACTATTGATCAAAGACGGATCCAAAGCTTGAAATTAATATGGAGCTCTTCAGGTGGTTTATTAAAAACATAAATATGATATCGGATGTATGATAAAAGATTGAATAAAGTGTTCTGCAGGGATAATAAAATGATGTCTTTATATTCATAAAATGTGATAAAACTAATTGCGAATTTTGATAAATTTAAGAAATAAAAAATATCGAACCGAATGAAACTTGATGTTTAAGTATTTTATTCCTTAATAGTTTTAACGATATTATTATGATATTTTACTTTATTCCACAGGAACAGCAGCTTGGTGGTTTAGAGCTCGAGGTACGTAACGTTCGCGTTGAAATGGCGAACGTGAAAGCGGCGGCAGTGAGTGCATGCCGAGGCGGCGGAGCGAGGAACACGTGCTTCGAACAACCGGTAATTTTAAAACGAATGTAATACGATCTCATTCGCTAACTCGATGGAACGAATCGAATTCGACGTTTAGAGTAAGTCTTTAAAGTGTATATTCGTTTTGAAAATAAAGATAGGTAACTACTAATTAACTTACTTAGCTGTTTGACATTATTTTATATTCTTTAAAATTTTAAAGAAACTTGACAAGCGAATGATGAATTAAGCACAATCGGTGGTTGATAAAATTTCTAACTCAATGATAAAGAAATGTCTACAAATTTTTGTTTGTTAAGATAAAATCATGTGAGATAAAGGCTGGACAATATATTTATACAAATAATTGTTATAATCCACAGCCGGGAGGCCCACCTGTCCCTCCGATGACTAGAGCTGTAAGTAACATTTACAATATTTGAATATAAGCACGTCTTATCATCATCATTTACTTGGTGGTAGAGCTTTGTTGAAGATCGTCTGGGTAGGTACCACCTACTCATCAGATATTCTACCGCAAAACAGCAGTACTTGGTATTGGTGTGTTCCGGTTTGAAGGGTGAGTGAGCCAGAGTAATTACAGGCATAAGGGACATAACATCTTGGTTCCGAGGGTTGGTGGCGCAGTGGTGATGTTGTTTTTTTTAAGAAATGGCCAAACCACTGTCTTTGGGCGTTGGTGATCACTTACCATCAGATGGCCTATGTGCTTGTGCACTAACCTATACTACAAACAAAAGGTTGTAGTAAATTACAGAATTGAAGGTAAAGTAAATACATAAAGTATGTCGATAATTATTAAATAATTTGTTAAAATATCTTCATTATTAAATTACTACCGTTTTTAATATTTTTAATAATAAAACCCATGTTCCCATTGTGCTTCCCATTCGTACGTTTATTATATTTTCAACTCAAGATTTCATTGGAAAGGCTTTTGTATTATTCTCATTTACTTACAACGATGAATTAAATTACTCGTAATTTGTATTATACATTTATAGTGTTAGCTGTCCTCTAGAGTTGATATATAATAATTGTTTATGGACGTTTCTTTAAAGTGAGTAAATTATTTTAGGTATAAACATATTTGATCAATCGAACGATCATCGTATTTATAAGCAATCAGGTTCAACTTTAATATAAATAAAATTACTCTTTTTTATTATACGTCAAGCGTGTAAATTTTAATAATCTTTTGGATTACAACCTAAGAACGACGATCTAGTTTATGGTTAGACTAGCCGAATACCACATTGACCAGGGGAATCCAGAATCCTACGACGACAACTAGCACCCCTTCAAGTAAGTCAACTGGCACACATTCCTAGTTAGTAAAGAAGTCATCTAGACTCTACGACGGCAAAAGTTTTTAATCCTGAAACGTAGATTGTAACGCCGCCTGGTAATAAATATGAAGTACATTAAAATAATATCATATAAATTACAGATAAGGTACACCAAAGGCACGGACAACTCGTCTGTCGAGATATAAACGCAGAAAAAAAAATCCATTGCTAGGCAAAGGATTCAGCACAATGAGGTGGCTTGGGTAAGCCAGCCTCTTTGTGCTGATTACACGCTTTCATTGTGGGTTGCTTGGTGGATACATCACATATGGCACAATTTTGTACAACCCATGGAGGTTTCCTCACAACATTATTTTTAACCCCCAAACAGGAGGTGAATTATAAACACAGATTAAATAAATGAGAACTCGTGATGTGATGTTTGCCAGGATTCAAACTCGAGCTTTCAAGTTAAAATTAAATTAAATTGACTGGAAGCAAATTATCAGATGTACTTTTTAATATATTTACTATACGGTCATTAATTTAAATTTCTGACATGCCATTATTTCTTGTTACGATAGTTAAATTTGTAATAAGATCATGACTCCACACAACTTAAATTTTTAAAATTATATTCCACTTTACTGATAATTGCAACTCGGCTGCGTCCGAAATTATGGATTAATCTCGTTGGTCCTACTTAATTGACCTAATTATTTATGAAGTATGTTATAAAATGAATAAAGAGGAATTTGTCATGTTGTTTTTTACTGATTAATTCTTAATAGTCGTGCATAAAATCTGAATTATTTTATCTTTTATATTTTATTTTCATTGATCACAATAAAATAATACAACATGTTTGTGGTCTTTAGGAATTCATGAGATACAATTTTATTAAATCTGTTAAGTACTATACCATAGGAGTTGCTACCATTATTACGTAGAATTATATAAAAAACGACTTTAAAAGGAGGATGTAATTAAAAATGTTGCAAATCTAATTGCATATTTAATATATTGTCCGTGCGTTTTATGTTATTCTATATTATTGCACGAGTACATTGATTATGGTATTGATGGAATGGTATTATATAACAAGGAGTTTTCCAGCCATGTTTTCTCTAGCATTTATATGTATATTTTTTTTGTGTCCTTATCAGATATAATAATTTATTGTCAAAACTCACTATGTAATCAAAATAATAAGAAGATATACAATTTTATATAAGAATTAGTTTTATTTGAAAATATTTAATAACTAAAATTAATTACTTAAATTACAATTAGAGTACTTAATATATAATTGTAATTATACTTAAATTATAATTGTTATTTTCTCTGAACAGTTTGCTTACCTATAATATTTTTTTAGTGTGGTGTTTGTCCACCATGTCCAGCGCCTTGTAATCCGAATGCTCCACCGGTAAGTTTTTTATTTTAACAAAGCAACTCTTTTATAATGCGTTGATGCTGATAGAAAGTTTTGCAGTTAAATAATATAAATATTAATATCATTTAAGACTCCAGCGGAGAGAGAGGTGCAGAAACTTACAATTCAACTTCGGCAGACTGAAGAGAGCTTAAAGACTAAAGTTACTGAGGTAGTATTTATAAAATTTCTTTATAGTAACTTTGCACAATTTATTTTATTATTAGGTAACTAGACGCTTCTGTTTTTAGTGCGCAATGCTACGAACTGATTTGTTAAAAAAGAAAGAGGAGTTGGAAAAAGAAAGATGTCAGCACCGAGAAGTTCAGAACAAGCTTAGAGAATTAGAAATGAAGTTTGAAGGCTTAACGACGCATACAAACATGATGATGGGTACAAAGGAGCAAGCATTCGAGCAAGAAGTTAACGTTAGGGCGCTTAAGCAATGCTACAGAGAAGCAAGAGAAGAGATAGATGAACTGAGGACACTGATGAAAGAACAGAATAATCAGCTTCAAGATTACAGAGTAAAGGTAAGTTGAGAATTTTCGGAAAATATTTATGACTAGAATTTAATAAAAAGGATGTATTTAGAATCCAGATGTGAAATTGATTTTATAAAAAGCTCGAATTGATCTTAATAAAAATAAAACATGAAATCATAGAAATATTCACGCATTTACTTTTAAAAATAAGAATACTTCATAAATCACAAATTGCGCCAATATTTAATTAATGACCCTACCTTTCTGTTCACCGAAAAAAATGGCGGCTTGTGATAAGTGCGTGTTTTTTTTTTCAATGCTGTTGTATGGATACTCTTATCTACTTATTACATATATTTTTTTATTTTAGTATCTGCAAGCTCAACAACTAGTCGAAGAACAACGGAGACAGATGGACTTGATGGATATGGATAACACTAGGATAAGTGAGCAGATAAATCTCGAGATTCAGAGAGTTAAAGTAACTATCATTATTACAACGTTTAATGTAAAACAATAATACATTTTTTTGTAATTAATAAATAATTTACATTTAGCTCAAGTTCCAAGAAAAATTACAAGAATTGGCGCCAATCCCTGACCTATTAAAGGCGACGCAGATGAAACTAAAGGATGCACAGCAATCGCAGGCAATAGCTGAACATAACGCCGAACAATTGGCTAGAGAATTAAATTCGGCCAGGGAAAAGGTAAAGAATTTACTTTTATAACAAAATAAACAAGGCATTGTATTCTTTGGTCTGAAATAATTGTTTCTCTATAGACTTATTTGCATAATCGATATCAATAAAATTAATTATAGTGTTGGTCTTACTCATAACTTTCTAACATATATATTAATCTACTATTTAATAAGTTAATATAAAAAGTTGCAATGCAACTAGCTTATCAAAAATTAAGTGTTTTGGTTAACAGTCACAAGTTTGTATTTGAATTAAGCAATATAGTATCGATTAAATTAAATTTCAGGTTCACGTCCTTTTGCACAACAGTCTGAAACCTCCTGAAAAACCCCCGGAACGAAGTGCCGATGAGAAACAAATGGCTCTATTGCAACAAAGAATATCACAACTAACGGACACTAATATGACTCTTAAGAATGAAATTGAACGATTAAAGTAAATAATTTTAATATTATAGCTAATAGAAAAACTAACGAAGTTTACTTATATTTGAATAGGGCCACACTACTATCAGAGTATTTCAATTAGATTTTGAGGTTATTAATCTTCACTTTCAGAGCTAACGTGATTCGTATGGAGGAATCTGTCTTGGCTAATGAAAAACGACTACACGAGAAGATGCATGAATGCGCCCAGCTAGGTGGGGAACTAGATCGTGCAAGAGATGAGGCTGCTCGCGCACTACAGCGAGCAAATGAACGCACTGAAACCTTGCGCAAGTATGTAGAAAAATCGAAGTTGTTATCAGAAAATACATAATTTGTTATAATGTGCTATTTCTTGCAGCTAGTAACTACTATAACATTCGTATACTTATTTTGTGTTAAAATATAAACTTGCTTGTGAATAATTAAAACGATACAAGGAGACTACTTGAATAGATACATTTTTCATATAATTTTAACCGATCAATTACGTATTTCACAAATCAGTCTTGTGTTAAACATTTTTTAATATAGGTGTATGCAGACGTCTATAGGGGAATTAGAAAGGCAACTAGCAAGTACGAGAGCGCAAGTTAAGACTGCAGAGAAGGATAGAGAGGAAGTAAGTTTATTTTCGTAAAAATAAACAATTTAAATTGTAATAATTAATTTATGTAACTTAATATTTCTCCGCAGTTGCAGTGTCGTATGCAGTGTCAGATAAAGAGACTAAATGAAAACTTCGAGCAGGCACAGCTACGTATATTGGGATTGCAGACCCAAGTTCAGACTCTCAGACGCACGGCATCCAGCACAGGTGAAGGTGAAGGCGATGCTGATCAACTAGAATGCGCATGTAAATCATTTTTTGATAATTAAACTTAAACGTGTTAATTAAGAATTTCTTTGTGGACGTGGATTCACTCATCGTATGGTCATCTTAGTTTTTATCGAAGAATTTGTAATCATTATTGTTTTGATAAAAATATTAAGACGAAAATTATGTTTTTATAGTGTTCTTGTTGGAAAAGTATTCATTATTATTATGATTTATTGTAACTACAGTATGATGTTTATAAAATAATTTTAACGACTACTCACATTCAAATAATACAACAAGAAACGAATCTAGCCGTGAACTAGAAATGATCTAGTTGTGTCCACTGGAATTTATTCTAATTTTAAACTTAGCAGATCTAAGTAGTTTCACAACAGAGAGTAGCATTGCCTTTTGTTGAGTAGGGTCACTGTTATCGTTCACTTTGATCCCTCTTGGTTTTGATAATGTTAAATTCCTTAATACAAATTTATTTTAAGCATTATGTTAACATTAAATTCTAGAATGTATATTTCGAAACAAATATATTTTTAATTAAAGTATGAAAAATTAAGTATTTTTTTTAATATAAAATAATTTTGCTTATAATATATATGTAAAACATACAATGAATGCAAAATATTTGACAGACATTTTATACAAAATTTTATAAAAATTATTATACAAAAATCCATTTGGTATAAGTGAAGTTTTCTTTTGATTGGACTGCTTGAAATTTAAAAACAGTCTTGTTATTTTTGTTCTGGTTCATTTTGTATCATATGAATATTTCCCGAAACCGCAAAACATGACCGGAGCGATTCTTGCGCAATATGAGTTTCCCAATGGGGAGGTCGTGCAACATTGTAAAAATCATCAACCGCTTCCGACATTGTTTTTATAGCTTCATCAGGCTTCTCTTCGTCCATAAGTGACGCACCATTCTATTAACGAATTATATGAGTAATGATTAATAAAAAACACATGACACGTGACAGCATTGTAAAGAAAAGAAAATGAAAAAAAAAATACCTGGTATTGAGATAAGCATTTGTCAATATCTTCTGCGTATGTTTTTATTAAATCTTTATTTATAGCCACGGCACATTTGTAACATCTGTTTGGTGGGTTCTTAGTCCATTTAAATTTTCCAGTACAGCTTGCATTTGGGCATCTAGTATATACAAGGAATGATGGAGGATTGAAATCTTTTATTTAGTCATCATTAAATATTATGGTTATTCATATTTAATTACTTTTATATAACTTATATATATTTTTACAAGTAGCACCATTAATAACAAAATGAATACTAAAAAATACAAACAAATTAAAGAAAATCTTCAATTAAGCAGCATGAAAAGCACTGAATTTTGGAAAATATCAGAATTTATTATTCATGTACGAAGCCCTACTCTTTTAAATCGTCATGTGACAGGATAAAATTGATCGTAAGTAAAAGGAGTACAAATCTAGAAACCATTGATTAACAGTTCAATTACAATATATAAAACAATTTATATTTTTAAAATACCCATGCATTTTAGCAGAAGTACCGTAAACAGTTGGCTCTACTTTCATTTTGGGCTTGACTTTACCTGATGTACAAAGAAGATTCCGCGTTCATTTGCTTTAGGGTCGGCCAGTTTTCCTTGCAAGCAACGCAATCGCATCGGAACCAATATCTACAAGCTAACATTCTCTGTCGTTCTTTAAGATTACGCATCAAAAAGTGAGGTCCATAATTTTCAGAAACAACTTCTCCAGGTTGCAGTGGGCGTATCGCACGTAATACTATTCTTTGTCGGTCAAAATATCTAGTTGTAAAGAAATAATCAATTAAGTAAGCAGTTTGCAGAATTTTTTTGAAAAATATGTCTGCGTCACTTATTATATACATTGAGAAATACACAATATTTATAAGCAATCGCTAGGAGCGATGTTGTACAGCTCAAAATTAGTAACCATAATGGCTATCTACTTTTTTCGTTTGAAAATTAAAATCATGATTTGGTAGAGTTTTTTTTTACTTTTTTACAACTACGACTCGCGATAAAACGTAGTCTTCTTAGTAATTTCTTCATATTATGCAGGATGATTTTGACTAACAGCCTGAGAGGCAGATATGATTAAATAATTTAATCCTATTTTCAATACATATAATTAAATGTTGTGTGTCTTAATTATCTACTTGAACGATTATGAAAATATTTGATACAAATTATAATGAGTTATGATTTAATCCTAACTAATATTGTAAATGCAAAAGTGAGTTTGTTTATGACGCTTTCACGCTTAGTAAGCCGATTTTACCTCTTTCACCAATGGTAAGCTACATTATCAGCAGGTAACATAGACTACATTAGTCCCACGGGAACGGGAACTACGCGGGTGAAATCGCGAGCAAAACGCTAGTTTATAATAAAATAATATCAATATATTTTATACTACAACTTTTTAGTTTGAGTTTGAATTATAAAACGTTGAATTTCAAAATGCTTACCGAGCCACAGCGGGATAACATTCATGATTAAATAATGCTCCTGTCGGATATATACCGACAGCAATGTAAATAGGTTTAGAGCCGTTAAACAAGTGTTGGCCACGGACGGTTTCGTAAATCTCGTGAGCATTAAACTGAAGTAATTGCAAATTGCGAACGATCAATTCGCAGATGATTTTTTCGGCTGAAATAAACATCATCATAAATATAATGATAAACAATGATATTCATTTATGAAAGTGTTTTATTCAAATTTTAATTACTTTTTTAATATAGTTCTTTGTCAAGGTAACTGTACTTTGATATGATAATTATCTTTTAATTCCTATTGTTTTTTTCAAATATGATTTTGATGCTAAGGAAACTTTCTTTTCGCAGTCGATTAACAATTGTCATTTAAAATTACGCTTTTATTATAAAAAAGGTATAGTAAAGATTAATATTATGACACGAATAAATTGTCTAATCTTGGATATTTTTACATTTTTAAGGCTTTAAGTGGCTACAAGCCTTGTATTAAAAGCTTTGGTAAGCCTGTTATACTTTGAGAAGGTTAGAGAAAAAACGCCACTCCCACTTTCTTTAACGATGTTGACATAATATTCGTATAGTACGAGATGTAGCGTAATTACAGCATTGCACGTCAGTTACAGTAGTATTATAGCGCTTTTCTTTTTAAGTTATGGAGGGCGGAGTTACTCGTGCCAACTACTGGAGCATTTAACACTCACAGCCTTAACGTATAACCACTTAGGAATTAACGTCATAAAATAACTTGAAAATCACCAATTTCATATTAAATATCAGTACTTTTATCGAAGTATAATTTTGTGTACTCATCATATGTTTAATGGTAGATGACTTTAGCATAGACACAGTAAGAAACTTATATTTATTATACTATATTTGTATCGTTGCTAACAGATTTGTGATAAAATTTGACATTACCTTTTTGTAAATTATCCTTTGTACAGTCTTTGAAAAATCCGCTTCTTTTCAAACACTCAGTGAGGAATAGTCCCATGATTATCCTCTTCAGATAATCTGTTCCCTTTCTCTGGCTTGAATGCGAGCACAGTGAGTAAATTTGTGCAGCTGTCATTTCTAATTTTTCGTGATGGCTCGTTTTGTCCTCAATTTTCGGTTCAATTTCCTCGTTATTTGAGTTTTTGTCTCCAAAGCCTTTTAAGCCTTTCTTTGTACGATTTAAACGTTCCTTTCTGCTTTTAATTTTATTTTTTTTATTGATACCTTCGATATCGTTTAAGACAATACTTTCAACTGGTTTCACTTCGCCCAAATACTTGGAGTGAATTTGTTGACTTGTGTCTAGACCAGCTTGTGTTATCATGCGGAGTGCAATATGGCTTAGTACTGACATTCCTGAACCTAGAAGTATAAAAGTGAGCGAATAGAGCGAAGTTTTTCGGTTATGTAAGTTTTTTATTTATGAAAAACTGTAAATGTTATTATTTTTTCATGTACCTATGAAAAGGTTTAAAAATTGACATTCGTATGAATGGTACGTAGAGACAGCTGCATCGCGACATTTGATTGAACAAAATGCCACTCCAGAACAGTTAGGGCACCAAACTGCAGCACTTTCTTTATTGTCGTCTAATCTAAAACATAATAGCATAATTTTTGTTATTCTATTGTTATTATTTTAAGTTTGTAAATATACGCTTAAGTTTAATGGAAACATAATAGTACATAGTACGTCGTATTGTTTTTTTTCATATATTTTTGACGATGTTATTTGTAACATTTCATTTGTACGAAATAAAACAAAAAGCTTTAAAAAAATATACTTACCGTCTAAAACAATGAAGGCAATGAGAACCATAAAAATCTGAAAGAAGACAAGCGGCGTATGGATTGTCCACTAATAGAATATCGCCAGTTTTAATTGGTGCATCAGCAATTGCGAAGCGACCCTGCATATTTTAATATTATTCAATAATTTTGTCGCAGATAAATAGAAAAAATACAATTTAAAACATAGCAATAAGTTTTTCTTAAAAGTAATTGCAGTATAGTAATTGTAATATAGCAGGCGATTCCAAAAAATCGGTCTCATAATTATTGTATGAAGTAAAAAGAATATATTATATTTTGTACATGCCTTTTCTTCTTCTTCTACGATTTTCAATAATTTAGATAAGGCTGGTATATTTTGCTTTGCACCACCTGTTACTGATACATCTGAAATGAAGAATACGTGTTTGCTTATTTTTTTCTATCTAATTGTTATTATTGTAACTTATATTGTTTTCATAATTAAACTAAACAATATTATACAAAAAAATAAGGAAAGTTAATTGTCAAATCGTTAAAATTATATGATTTTACATATTTATAAAAAGGGACGCACTTTTAAGAAATAGTAATCCTAGTAATTATTCGTTAAAATAAAATTTATTAATTCTGGGACCTATTTCAAATTATAGGTAAAATTTAAGTAGCTTGGACTTAAAAAAAAACATCAAAGTTATTAACGAAGATTAAGTATAATCTTGCTTCAGATTCTTCGAGTAGGTAGCTGATGTGTTGATAGAAATATCATAAAAGCATGAAAGCACATAGTAGTACCTGACCTATCAGGAGGATGTTTAGGCTTGTCTGCATAATCCAGAGCATCAATATCTTTAGCCAGTTGAATTTTAGCTTGCTCATTGTTTCCCAGGAGCCTTCCAGCTAATTCATAGGATACCTTGGCTCGAGTTGGTTCTCCAGTATCTTAAATGATAAATATTTATCATTACTATTTAAACTTAAATAGATTGAAAAGAAATTCATATACCTAATTAAAGATTAAATCAGCATTTAAAAAGAAAGTAGTTATCTATCCTATACATATCAATAAAATTGAAGTGTCTGTATGTGATTTCAAAATAACTGCCTCTTTTAAAGTTTATATGGCTTCTTGCAAATGACGGAACCCACCACAAGCATTTTGTCTGTCTGTCTGTTTGGCCAGGCTAATCTTTGAAACGGCTAAAAATTATCAATTGAAATAACTGATTATAAGATGTATTTCAAATTTCCGTTTAGTCTTTATTTCATCAAAATCGGTTGAGTCAATCAAAAGTTATGCAAAAAATACGTATTTTTCTGTTGTTATCTATACATATATAATTATTATTATTTGTCCTGACTGATGCAACTTGCACCTACTAAGCAAGGATTTTTGGATATTCCACCCCTAAAGGGGTAAAATAAGGGATGAACGGTTGTATGGAAATCCGTCATTTTAAAAGAAGCATGAAATTTCATGTGTTTTTTAAAACTTCAAGCTTCCGTTTAAAAATAAATAAACACGTATTTGAACGTTGTTCAAAATTCACCACCTTAAAGGGTGAAATAGCGGTTGAAAGTTTATATGGGCAGTCCATCATATTTGAAGTACTAACTGTGCCCCGCGTCTTCACCCGCGTATAATTAATAAAAATATAATAAATTATTTTATTACTATAATAACACACACACACACATATGGCTACTGGTAAAGAAATACGTAATTAACGATATGAAATTAATTTTCATAAGATACCGTAGGGTTTACCGATCTTATATATCGACTATCATTTGCGCCATCACATGTTCTTTGTGTGCCACCAACTTTCATCAAGATTGGTCAAGCCGTTCTTGAATTACAAGAAGACAGACATTGAACCATCCATGTTGTTAAAATATATTGGAGCGCGAACATCGTCAAATATATGAGTACATTCAAATCGCCATTAGAATAGTAACAATCAAAGCGGTTTCGAAGCATCCAAAGTGTTCAAAAATATGGAACACACTATAAAAACGAACCTTTTGTCAATACATTTTAAGTACACTTCAAACAGTTGGGTATTTCTGACATATTGTAATATTTCTGACAGGAAAAATTCAGTTGATTTGAAAAATTAGTGCAGTTAATGTTTAAGGTGTAGGTACCGTAGAGTTCTCGATGTTGGGCACCAGACATCTTTCAATTTCAAAACTATAAATTCTATTAGAAGTATTGTTCCTTTATGTAAATCCAATTTATTGCAAATTTATTTACGAGTCACTGCAATTTTCTGCAGAATACGTACGCTTACATACATGTTTCATAAAAGACAAATCAAAATTACTAATAGTTTTCTTATTAGGATGCAAGAATTATATGTATTGTCGTAGGTTATATATATTAATAATGGTTTTTAGTAGTCGAACATACTCAACAAGATACTTATAAAAATAAAATAAAATAAAAAACAGATAAATCCACACTCAGCAACAATAACGTCCCTAAGCTAAGTCGCATGGATCGCACTATAGTACTAGGTACAAAAACTGTCTCGTTGGTCTAGTGACTAGATGTCACGCGGCAGACCCGGAGGTCCTGGGTTCAAATCCCAGGTCAAGCCAATAAAAAGTTATTGGGTTTTCTGACCAAAATTCTCAGTAGTGTGTACACTGCCGTGCCTTGGAAAGCACGAAAAGCCGTTGGTCCCCCGCCTGAACTTTTTCCGATTCCGTGATGGATTATTGTCTAATCGGGTTATGAGAGTGCACCTATAATATGTCCTGCGTAGTTGGCTAATCTTCCGTGATATTTGCCTCCATGGCCGAGATCAGACAGAAGGACAGTACTACGAAAACAAAGCTATTTTTCGTTAATGAAAACTGCAGTTTCAAAATTATAATTCAGTTAGTTCCGTGCTTATTAAAGACGTTGTGTTTTGTGTCTTGTTGTAGGTGCAGGTTTTTATTGGTTATTCTATGTAAAGCTTGTTCATGAAAGCGCCACCATATTGTGAACTTTGATATGTATAATTGAAATCCTAAATTACGCGTTAGCAAAAAGCGGTCACGCGCAATATCTGTTACAGAGACGCCTTTTGAGTCAATTGATTTTTTTTTGTTTCTTTTCTTCATTAATGCGACATGTATTAATGTTGATGAAAAGCATTCGAATTAGCATTATTTAAAATAAGAATAATATGGTACTATTTTTTAAGCTATAAGAACTTCACATCAAAGTAATGATCTCATATTTGACAAGTAATTTCTTTGACATTTACTTTTTTTGTGTCGAAAAATAAGGTTTACCTACTTTGTATTTTAAAATTCATAATTTTTGATTGATTTTATAGAAACATGGACATAAAACAAATGATATGCCAATGACATTGACATACTCGAAACGAAAGAGATAGCAAATATCCTTGAATCCTCTCGCCTTCGTTTTATTATAACATCCCATTTCTGCTGTCAGATATATTCAAATAGTTTATAAATATTTATGTAAAAGTTTACCTAAAATGTATTGACATAAGGTTCGTTTTTATAGTGTGTTCCATATTTTTGAACACTTTGGATGCTTCGAAACTACTGGCGCTTTGATTGTTACTATTCCACATATTTGACGATTTTCGCGCTCCGATATATTTTAACAACATGGATGGTTCAATTAATTTGACGACTTTGGTTGTATTGATGTTATTGATCACTTTAGATGTTTTTATGTATTTGATAATGTTGACTGTTACTTTATATATGAAGCTGGCTGTACAGAGAAAAATAAGTGCACACGTGTTTCGTCGTTCGTTGGAAATTCAACCCCAAACAGGAGAAATGGGGCGGAAAAATTAGTTTGTAAATTAAAAAAGCCAACTGTTCTACTAGAAATTTACTATTTGCGTTTGTAGATTGAACTGATAAAGACGAATTTAAAGTTCTTAGAAAAGAAGGCATTTTTTTTTTTAAGATTAATACGTTTGTATGGACATATTCGCTAAAAACTTCATTTACATACATTTGGGTGCAAATAACGAAATACAAAATACACTACGTCAATATAGCGAAGGCGGCAAGAAATACATTCTTTTTATACAAACTTCACGATGGTAGTGAGGTAGTTTTCCTTCCAAGAATTCATGTGAATATTTATTCGGATGTCAAAGTATATAATTCCCTCTTAAAGTGTGCTTCTCCATGACCCAGTGAGCTCTGCGAGTAGCTTAGCAATTTTAGCCCCAAAAGGAAATGCCACTTACAAAGAGGTGTTTCGATAATAAAATGTGAGTTGAATAATTTAGTTAAATCTGATTTTGATATAATAAAAATAATATATTTGTACGCTCGCTCATTTATAGTATTAGCTATATGCAACAGCGTGGATAGATGATCGGGGTATTTAAGCAACAGAATCGTAGATTGGTAGACATGCATACAATAAATTTTTCTTTAACTCATTTAGGTTACCGTAAAATACATATATAAAGTCAAACTAAAGAGATTCACAATAAGTTCGATGATGATAATTAAAGGAATAATCATCAATCTAAAATTATAAAAAAGCCTGAATACACTTTTTTCTAACCAGAATAACGTTTCATGGTTCTGATTTTAAAATCATTGACTACCAAACAAAATTACTTATACTTAATTTTACTTGTACTTAAGCGAAAAAGCGTTAAGCTGTTTGATATAGATTTGACAAATGAATGTCTTATCCTTCATTTTCAAATGTTAAGAAAATATTTCAAACGAGTTGGTAGTGGAGTTGGTAAGGATTGGTTAATATTTCTTACATCGCCAACGTCTATGGGCGGTGGTGACCAGATACATCAGGTGGCCCATTTTCCCGTCCACCTACCTTTAACAGAAAAACTTGATCACAAGTTATCATTAAGAATAGAAAGTTATAAAAGCAGGATCGGATCAACGGCATTTAATAATATATAGGTTGATAATTATTACTAAAGTGTGATACTTATGCAATCGCTACATGCTTATTTATTTTATACTAAAATTATATTAAATTTATCAACAATTACAATTAAATAAATCAAAAAACTCTCACCGTGACTATTAAAGTATAAAAACATGTTATTATGAAAATCAATGTCTCTGATCTGAACGCGTAGTCTATAGTACATTTCACAATGTAGAGCTGCACTATAAAGGCATCTTTAGAAATTCTCCTTTCAATATTTAACTTTATAAAAGTATCTTATGAAATGGACTCGTTCAAAGTTTTATTATTTTTAACATAACAAGAGAAATAAAGTCAGGAATGTTTTTGGAATTCAAAACAATTTGCGCTGCAAGCGCATGCGTATTATTTTATTAAGTTGAACATAGGCGAAGCCATGCTTGTATATTGTAATAAAATTACCTTGAACTAATACACATCGCAGTCATTTTTATAAGCTACGTCGATAACATAATATTACGTTATAAGTTTGCTTTGAAGATATTAAAACTGCATTTGGTAAGCAATATATATGTCATAGTAAGAAATTATAAACCCTTATATGAGACTAAGGTCTCATACAAGGGTTTATAATATATAATTAAGCCTAAAATTGAAAATGAATATAAAACGTATGATATGAAATAATTTTGTTATATGATTAAAATAATGAATATTATTATTATGAATGATAACTAAATGATGTTGATTTGTTATATAACTATTTGTTTTTCGATTTGTTAAGTCGATGTTCCGAATAATATTATAAACATATTCTAAATATATTTTCATAATATGAAATATATAGGGGAACTAAAACTATCTAAAGTATTAGTGAATTCAAGAAGCAAAAATATCGAATCTTTAAAAACTTAGTTATTAATTGTAATTACCTTTGTAACAATGACCCATCCTCCAATAATATTCGGCTCTCATACGAGCGGGAAGTCTTTCTTTAAGTGCTAATTTTAAATCTTCCAAGGCGGCAGCGGGTCTTTTTAAATTAAGAAGTATATCGGAACGAAGCCAAAGTGCAAGAGCTAAAGATATTCCATTGTCTAAAACTTCATCGGCTCCTGAAATAATAAATGGTAATATTTATATTATATTGTAACTTAATCATAAATGAGAAACTTAAAACAATACTTCGTTATTCAATTATTTTATAATTTAAGCATCAATTACATAACACATGATTAATATTTACTAGTTTACTAGTTTACACTTATTGTTAGTGAACAATAAGGTATGTTTTAAAAATACTGGCATGCAATACGCGCGCACCTATTAAGCAATTATAAAATATTTTGGCGTGTAATATTTTGAACTAGGAATGCGGTAAATATGTAAAGAAAAATAGTAATAAAAGATATGCGAAAATAATATAAATAATAATTGTAGTGGTCTGTTTGCTGTAAGTATATCTGCCAGTCCTGATTTCGTAAGATTAAAATAAAAGACTTATTAATTTTTGTTACAATAAAAAAAACCTGGAACCTATCGCGGCGCCACCTGCCGAATCCAATGGAAATCATAGAGAGCCCCACTCAAACACAAAAAATCAACAAAATCGGTCTAGCCGTTTAGACGGAAAGAGGAAGAATTAAATACATATGTTTTAAATATAGTTAAGTTAGGTTTTTATTTATTTTTATTAATGGCTGCCTGTGTCATGGGCAGCTTTGCGTCGAGTGAGAATCTGGGGGGGATTTTTGAAAATTTGAAACAATGCATGTAAAAACAAATGAATTATGTGTGTATGTTATATGTATTTGAATGTTTTAATATTATATAAATTACAGATATATAGATAAATATCCTTTATAAGTATCATTTATATTAGTTAGAAATGTCAATTGTTATACAATGAAATAATAAAATTTAGTTGTACGTAAAATATGTATGAAATGAGATATGTAATAAAAAGAGTATGTTTTTTTAAATTAACCTCGGATAAAACGATTACGACTCGTACGTGACAAAACCACGAACATTTTAAATACACCACTTTCGTATCTGTCTATCTGCATTAAAGTTAAAATATTTGTGTTTAAAATAGTGGCGCGTAACACGTGCGCACACGTTACGTAAAAATAAATGATTTTTGAATATGTTTATATTTCAAACGAAATTGGAAATAAATGAGTAAAGAATAAAAATGAAAAGAAACAAACGAAGATTAGTGTGAACAATTTGTTGCGAAGTTAAATAAACAATATAATAATTAAAAACAATTGTATTGAAAAGCGGGGTGCATTATTATTATTATATTGAGGATTTTAATACTTATTTAATATGAGAAAAAAATTACGAGAATTGAACGAGATTACGAGATTTATAATTGATTTGTAATTGATTTTAAGTAGTTATTTAGTAAAAATAATTAAGCGAAGTAATCGTTTATAATTATAGGTAATAATTTTGACTCATTTTGGAAAATATGCACCTCAATATTAAAGTAAGAACAGTTTGTTAATGTTTGATCGGAATAAGAAGTCGAAGGCTTCGTCTCCGTGACTAAAATTAACCGCGAGCAACAACCATCTATTGAATCATTGCGAATGCAAGATGAACAGACAAAATTACTACATCATTGTCTTTATATACGCTAATTACCGATTGTAGTTGATTAGTCATTCTATCATATTGTTCAAGTGTTTGAGCATAAATGACCAAAAAACCATTACATTAGACATGATTTCATAATTGAAGTACTAACACACTAATCTCGTTAAAGTAGCGGTGCATTCAATTTTTATTTCTAATTAATATAAAAAAATAATAAAAAACAAAACTACGATCAAAAATATATTTATTTTTAGTTATAGAATGTAATTATGAATGTGATTAATCAATGAATTATTATTTATATCTTTAATTCATTAAAATGCAATGACTGTATAAAATAATTTCACAAAATCATTGGATACAATTGTAGAAACTATCCAAATTTATTCTGTGCCATTAACAATCAAGGTAATTAGTAATTTATACGTATGAGAATTATTTACGTTGGGGACTTAGTAACGTAAATAAATTTAAATTCAATTCGTAAATAGCTACTGCGCAAATCACTTCGAAATCATGACTTCAATGTGGCAAGAATGTAGTATTTCCCCGTTAAATCGCAATTCCGCTTCATTGGGCAAAAAATAACCGGCCCTGTTACCAATGGAGGAAATAATAATAACTAAATAACATGATTATTATCCGAGACAATTACGTCATCAAGGCGAAAATTTGGATTATCGTGATTACTAAGTATTTTTTTGAATGCAATAGAATATAAAATCGACCCTTCCAATTAAGCGTTAAGCTTTTGTAGGTACCATATCCGCGATTTCACATCGTTAGCTAGACTGTATACTGTTCAGTTATTAAAGCTTTTAATCCTGACTCAAAGGCAGCCAGCCAGTTCACTCTCATTAAACATGTAAGTATTGGATTTTTTCATTAAATTTTCCGTGACTGTCTCCTTAATAATATCTTTCTTCAAATTTTTAAATAAAGATAAAATTAGTACCATATGTGCACCCGGATATATTCTTTGTAATTGGTAGTTTTTGTTGTTGTACAGTTTACTATGATATATCTAAATAAATTAATTTTTTTATTTATTTTCATTACTTATATTTAGGTCATAATTGTGGTACGGAGCTAAAAAGTAGAAAATTCGCCTTAATAAATTAAAGAGAATAAAGAGTCAGTTGACCCGAGTATTTTTAAATATTTTGACGTGAACTATTTGTATGGCATAAAGTAAGTAAAAAAGCACCCAACGCTTTTAGATTTATTAAAGACTATTAAAGGCTGCCCTTCCGACTTCGCACGAGTAAATTAAGGATTTTATTCCGAGACATTTCTTAACCAATAAGATACCCACATTCACCAAACGATTTATTTCGTTTTAAGTCACTGTACGTATTACACTACTACAAATGCTAAAACACATCCAAGCTGATATTTTAAACAAAAACTATTAATTATCTATAGAATATATGCCGACCCTGACTTACTTAAAGATATTTAAGAGACCTACAATTCTCTCATATAAAGTGTTTTTATACTTGTTATAGTTTTTTTAAGTTACTATATTTTAGTTTTTTTTTTTTTTGCGTCAAATTATTCAACTTTAATACTTACTCAATATTAGTATTTTTTTCACTTGATTGTATTGGCAACAGTTTTCAAATCTTGTGCAAAGTTCTAAAATGTGTAAAATCTCCTTAATAAATTATATCATGACACAAGTGTTCTGTTGGTCGGCTAGCAGAAAATTTCTTAAAATTTGCAGTGGACGATCATTTCATTGAAATAAGTTCGACATACAATTTACACGAAAACTGTAGTGATCATAATCTTTATCTAAACGGCAAACTCTAGGTAATACACTATTGTTGTTAAATGAACTAAAAAATGAAGTGTAAAAAGGCTTAACAGATTTTTTTTCCAGCCAAGAGGTACTGAGAGTAACTGCTTTGTTATTGTTAAGTTAGTTTTTAGTTATTTATTGTTATGTTCGTTGTTTTTGTACATAGCTTTCAGATCATATCTAGTTAATAATATGCATTTGGTTATGTATTTATCATGTGAATAAAACATTCATGTGCAACGTAAAACGCAACTGAAATCGCACAGCTAGCAGGTATTATAATAATTTATTGGGATAACCTTATTATGTTGTAACGTAGTTTGACGTTGTAAAAATATTTATAATGTGTCTTAAAACATTTTTGCATCCTCGAATGAAGTACAACCCCGTCTGGGTTGTACTTCATTAAAATCTCAGCATTTTATTATACGACTTTTTATATAAGTTTGCTAGACAAACTTGATACATAAGTTCTTCATTTTAGTTTCAAAGGGTGGACGGTTCGTTAGGAGACTATGCATTTATAAAACTCATAACCTTCGTTCTTTTAAATATATATCTTTTTTGAATAAATATAATAATATCGTGTTTTTCTGATTTAAATTCATCAAAATAATTTGTTTTATATCTTTAAATGTTTAAAAACCTCTAATACATTTTCGAGTAAATTTACACTTTTTCAATAAAATGTGGTTACCGGTCATTGGAGCGCGGAGAACAGCTTGGCTGGCAAGAGCTAAACTCTTTATCAGGTCTCCTTCCTTTAGAGCAGTTTGGGCTAATAATCGCTTCTCATATGATGTTCTGGCGTCTTTACCTCGAAACATAGGTTGAATTCTTGACAAAACTTCCTTTAGTGCGTCCATTACCTGAAAATGTTAACGTAATAAAAAAGACAATAACCGGACTTAAGCGTTTGGTGTTTTGAAAAACACCACTTCCGAGGAAACTTTATTCCAACTTTATAATTCCAATTAATTCGAGTTAACGCATGAGGTTTTTTTTTGTCGCCAAATAAGAGATTCATTTAAATAAATTAAGCGCTTTAAAAGTCAGTCATAAATAAGTCATAATAATTTTAGCCCGAAGCTAAATTCGGTTACGATCAATGTGCTTAATTTAGCGAATTGCAAAAGTGCATTTTTAACATTAATCTAAAATATTATTGAAATTAATATTTATTTACATGAAGAAAATTATATATATAAATATATAAACTTCGGTCCTAAAAAAAAGCTGGTCAGCATTTTGGTATAAACGATTTGCTCATGTTTCATATCGATAACGATAAAGCTTCGGATCAATACGGAATTGATTTAGCTCAGTTAATTAAGGTCACTGCGTTTTGAGGTTCAGCGCTTCAAATTTGCGAAAATAAAAAATTGTACTAAATTATTTGCTCATATCTGCGTTTGAGGCTAATGGTCGAAATCATCCTGGAAAAACAGAAAATCAATAAGGTAGACACGAAACCGTCTACATCCTTGTGGGTGTGGTCGTAGTTATAAAAATGTAAAAAATAGTAATTTGCTATGTTTATAGTGTGATATTATTTGCGCATATAGGCGCAAATAATATTTATTTATTAGAACTGACTCCCGGAAAATAATAATTTTTAGTTTTGCATTAGCAGAGATTTATAAGAAATACTGAGAACCAGAACAATTTCAAAAGTTTCAAATTCACTCCTATTGATTGCTTATTTCACATTTCTATTGATATTTTTATAGGTAGCGTAGCGTAAGTGTCCATTATTTTTTTTCAAATGATCTGCCTTTAGAATATCTACCTAATTGATTTTCTTCGTTTGTCTAAGTGATGTGAACATTCCTCCAAGAGGCCTACATGAGAAAATTGTATATTCTACATGTAACATTCACATTTTTTAAACATTTTTTTTAATCTAAATTTTGACAAAAACTATCTTTTCATTATTCTGTTATCTTTCAAAATATCATTAATTGAACGTGTGCACAACATACGTATATACATTTTTAAATTAAAAAAAATAAAGGCACAGACCTGGGTGTCTGCTTCTCCGAATTTCATTGTTTTCAGAGGTATTCTTAAAAATCAGCATCAAAGGCAGGCATGCTATGACATGAGCAAATAATGTAGTACGCCTTTTTTACAAATTCAAAACGCTATCAATTGACGATGCAAGGTTATCTTGTTGCCAGGTGCGATTTTTATGTTTTTTTATGGCACTATTATCACTATTCATAATGCTTGCGACATGAGCATATCATATAGAAATTTTATTTGCTAGCACCCTAGCCATAGGCCAAAACAAATCTTCTATAAAAAATTTCATTGTAACGTGAAAAAATGTAATTTCATCACGTCATCTCCTTTTTCTTTATATATTTAAATATACAATCATATGGATTGATACAAGTATTTTTTACAAGAAATGTCTACAGTTTTTTATTAGAAGAACTTGAGATTAAGATACAGTTTTAATACATTCACCATCATTTCCTTCATTTAAAGACCACCAAAAAAATATACAAGATACCGTTCGACAATTCACTCCAACAAAAGATCATAATACGTCACAAAATCATATTACGTAAATTCATTATAAGACATAAAAACTGTTGACAATAACAACATCATTACATTACATTTTGACAACAATTTAATTGCAATTATCCATTGCATACATATTTCCTTAATATAAAATAGGATGAGTTAGTATGCTATAAAATAAAATGAGCAGCTAAGCAACAGGCAGTATGTACGCTTTATGAGTTGGTGGTTTATGCTTTCGAGTACTATTCTCATTAAAGACTATAATTGAAATATACAGACATTAACATAATGGTTTTAGTATTTTAGAAGCTTCCACATAGTGAAATGGATTTTGGAATAAAAATAATAATAGTAGAAATGAACATGTAGTCAATATAAATATAATTATGTGACACGACTACTATAATAATACTTTTAGGCAATAAAATATAAGTAATTTTCAGACGATTATTTCAAAATAGTACTTTAATGAAAATCGAACCTTGATACTAAACTTGTATTCTACTGACAAACAGCTATGTTCTGTTTTGGTTTGAAAGGAGAGTTAGCCAATGTAACTACTATGATGAGTGGGTTGGTACTTATTTAGACAGGCTTGCAGAAAGCCTAACCACCACATATTGTATGGATTCGCAAATAAAATAATTTCATCCTACATGTGCAAGTTTTCTCACGATCTTTCCTTCGCCACTTGGCATTGTGAATTTATAAATGAAAAGTGAGGTAGCAAAGCTGGGAACAAGATAGAAGAGAACAAATAAACGAACTTATTTTTCTATGGTGCTCGGGATGAATAGTGTTATAGTTAACTTACTGTCTGATTTTCTAATACTGCGGTGACCTTTTCTTTGTCCACGATTTCTTCGAATTTGCTCAACCAGCCATCGACTTCTGCTAAAGATACTATTTCCTCAACAAATCCTTTGAAAAATCCTTTGTTATTGGAGTATAGTGTCACGTCGCTGCATACTGAAGCGAATGCCGAATCGAAATCCTCGTATACACAAGTCATCTTTAATCTGAAGGAATAATAAAAGAAATATTATATTATCCCTAAGATATTGTTATATATATTGGTCATTTGCTAAAGGATTAATGACCAAAAAGTCACGTTTGGTCAAGAATATATTAGAGGTAAGGCTTAACGCAAATTTTACTTGAGTAGGTACTACTACAGTATAAATAACATTAGTGGCGCTTTGAAGATGTCAGCAGTGGCTTATAATTCTTGCAATCCCAATCGTCTAGGGATTATTTTTTTATGAGCCAGCCCATTTGCTGGAAATAGTATAGTATATGTTACAGAACTTAAGAGACATTGAAATTGTATTGTATATCAATCAATTGCAATAGTCGTAGATGAATCTTTAAAAATAATTTCAACATAATATTATTCATACATCCAATATGTTAAAAGTGTAATGTCATAAACGAGCGAATTAGTTGATTATCTGCATCTCTCTGATAATATGAACCTAATTATTTATTTATTTGTTTCATAGAATAGATGTTTAGTTAGTTCTCGTTCATTACAATTCACGTTATGTTAATTGCATTCTATGAAAGCTTGTCACTAAACACAAACACAAAATTGAACGTACAAATGTGTATTACTCGTATAAATTTAGCTCCGAACCGTCGAACAATTTCAGGCTTAAATGTCAAGAGTTACGTTCCTCTCTATTATCACTACACCAATATCGGATGTGATTAAATTAAATACGTTATTTATAACAAAATAATATTTATTGGTTAATAAAACTTGTGTTACGTTTTATCAATAAGCAAAACAAATAATATTTATGCATATGAATGATATTTAAAATTAAGCTATTAAAATGGTGAATCATAATTTAAAAAAAAAGAAAGTTACTTATAAATATATAATATTTATATACTATATATTTTTTTTGTAACTTAAAATTTATTTTTAAAGGTTTTTCAAAACTCTCGCGTAATAACATATTCTAAATGATGATAAACAATAATAATAATAAAAAATCTTAGTAAAGTAGATCTATAAATTTCTTTTATTTATAAATTGTAGATGTAAATTGAAGTAAAAAGTTATCTTCCAATAAACTATTTTTGTAAAACTTATATTTTCTTTGATACTAAAAACTTTAATAGGATCCTAATATAAACAGACCGTTGATTAATACAAGGTAGTTTGAAAACGTGTTTGCTTAGGGTTTCTGTTAGTTACGAACTTCATAATTGCATATTTTACGTTTAATTAAGTTCGTGATGTTTACGCATGCACAATATTTAAATTCAAGTAATTCACCACTAGTATAATGGTAATATTAAATAGTTGTACCTGCGGGAAAATTGTTAATGACCATTGATGAAAAGCATCGACACGGTTTAGGATGTAGCACGATTGCTCATAAAAAACTTGTTTACTCTGGATTTCAAGACATCAACGTTATACCTATCAGGAAACACAGACTCAGGAAAAGTATTCCGCATTTCTGGTATTCAGTATCTAGTACTGTATTACAGTATCTGGTCAGATAATATTGCCTTGTTAATGCACTTAAATTTCGTATTCACTAGTAATCCACGTTGGACTATTTAGCACGTCTGTAATTAACACTAGCAAATGAATTAAAAAATTTCATGAATATATAATATATCGTTGCTCGAGCATCAATTAGCCAGCATCCACTTGACGAAAATTGTCAAACATATTTTACACACCGCAAACGTGAAAGCGTTGAGCGTAATTTACTGACGCTTGTTTTGATAATATTTTGTACTTTATAAGGGCAATATGTTTACCTAATTCGAATTCATATGTAAATTATATAATTAAATAATTATTATTTATAATATTAAGGATTATAGAAATAATTTATATAATATTTCTAAGAATACAATAACGAAATGTTAGGTACTAGTATAAGAGAAATATGATCCTTTTCTATCCTGACTACTTTCTCTCAATGCTACAGATTCACTAATATCCTGTCCTATGAAGCGGCTAGACTTCGTTACCAGCAATCACCTCACACAGAGATTTGATTTTACTGTCGTATTATGTTACTGTGTTAGTTTACTGACAATCACTAAGCAAGTGTAACGCTTCAATATTGAATAAAGATCTTTGATTTGATTTGATTTATTATAACCCTATATAATCAAAAGACAATCATTGTTTTTAGACTAAAATAGATTTAAAAAAAGGTGTTAAGTAACCAATATATTTACCTTAAGAAAACTCCTGAAAAAGAGTCGGACGTGTGTGACTGTCAGGAGCTTCGCGCACACTTGTCTAAAATTAAACACCACACTATTTTGTACGTTAGTGTTTATTTTAGGAATAATACTATTCAGATAAGCGCCCTCTGTGTATAAAGATGCATATTTAATTACTTACTCTGTAAGATCTACTAAAACATTATATTAATACCCTACAACATTAGTATTAATTGCTTTTTTTTAACCAGTGTATTTTTATATACTTTGGATTGGATTTGATAACGATCTAGAATTTAAGAATTTCACCTTGCGCCTGATAAAATATGTTGCAAAAGTTTGTTTCAACATTTTGCTATTGATTTTATTCATTTGGCTCTTTGATTTTGCTAAATATTTTTTCTAAATGTGTCACGTGGTTTCATCCGTGTATAATGAGAATTATACATGCTTGACACTAATTAATTCAATAGTCGACTGAAGTGGCTCTAATGTCGTTTATTTTTGTTATAACATTAAATCAACATTTGTTGTGAATATCAGTGAATTTTGTTTATTTGATTGTTCTTATTCTACAGCTGCAATTATCCATAGACGTTAAGTCGTTCAGTAGTTACATAATCACTAACAGATATACTAACGACTAAAATGATATAATAAGTACATAAAATTTAAATGTGCATGCAGCAAAATACAATTTTCTGTCACATTACTAAGTAGAAACTTTGTTGCAGTGTTTTAAACTCGCAACAATTTATGTGGCTAAAATCATAAATGTGAAAGTATCTGTCTGCCTGTTCGTTACCTCATCACGGCTAAGCAACTGAAATAATTATAATAAAAATTCAGGTAGCCTGTGACCTGAATAAGGATAATATGCATACCTAAAGATTATAGGATTTACGGTAAAAAATAATTTGACGCAGGAGGAGGGGGGTAAAAGATAGTGTCTATTAAAACTTCGATGTGCTATTTCTGTGTTCTTATCTCGATTCAAATTCATATTGTATTTAAGTACAAAAATGATTGGAACAATGTTACCACGTCGAATTTCTGTAAGAAAATGTTATACAAGGATAATTGTTTGGGGGAGTATATTAAGAGAATATCAAATCAAATAAAAAAACTTTAATCAAGTAGGCTAATACAGGAACTTGAATCGGCATGTGAGAGTATTAAATTAAAAGTACGACCCAAAATTAGATTCCACCCAGAAGAACCGGTAAGATATTCAGAAGCCACTCTTTTTTAACATTTTAATTACAAAGTCTATAATACTATAAATTACATTATTATGTTAACTAATTCCTCTAAAATCTAAACCGGTTTGGATGATTTAAACTTTATTGAGATAATAGCCTGGCCTGATGATTTCGATTATTTAAACAGTGTTATTGTCGTAATGTGTTATCATATCATAATCGGCTCATTTTCTTAGTTAAAATTTTCACACCCACTCACTTTCAGATAACTAAATATTTGGCACACAATAGTAATCCTTATTAAAATGAATACTTTTTTTTATAACTCATACTGCAAATAAAGTAAAACTTGTCTCAGGACGCTCGACAGAAGTGATAATATTTATTATGAATTATAATATATTAAATATAATTTAAATTATTACTTGAGAGTTGCTAAATTATTATAAGTACTATCTGTATACGCTAGATGGCGTTAGATTGGTAACTCTGTAAAGAATGTAAAACAATGTAAAGCAGTCCGCGTCGGTAATAGTGGCGCCGTAACGCGTTACGTTACGAAGCGGTTTACCTTCCCATAAGAAGTTATCACTTCAATTATTACTGATTATACATAACAATTTGATTTTAGGGAAATATTAGGACGTGAAGCGTGCGTTAAGATCATCAATATTTGGATTTTTTTTAAAGAATTTATGTCTGATACAAAACTACTTGAAGTTATTGGTTTTAAAACAAACCTTCTTTTGTTTGTATGTTTACTTAATGAAAATAAAACATCGTATCATAGTTATTGATTAATTTGTTAAAATAAAAATCCATGTCCACATATCAAATTTAATAATCAATAAAACAATGTATGCATCATAATTATATACACACTCTAGGAAATTAATTTATCAGTAACTTATCGCGTTCAGATAGAAAGTGTCGTTTGATTGTACTCATTGGATGCTAAAAAGTGACAAATTATTTTTAATGTGGTAAAAATTAATCCAATATTTTATAAGTTTTGTACGACAGTCAATCATATTAGCACCTCAGAAACCAAGTACTAGCTAGTCGTTTTGCATCACTGCATCGGTTCGAACAGAGAGAAGCCTGATTTTATTGAGCGCCCGTTCCTTTTATTCGCAGTGGCTCGTATAGGTACCGAACTCAATGTTCCGTAAATATCGGTTCACTCCCGTGCATCCGAACAGCTCAGTAATAAAACAGCAATAGCGATGTTCTGCCACTGTAACTAGTATCTGGTCTAAAATCTATTTCGATTTCAACAGATCTTTATTATTAAATTATAAAGAATGGTTATTCTAATGGGACTTGCATAATTTTGTTTGCTAATCATGTTTTTCGGAATTTAAGGTTTCTTTATGAAAATACAGCATTTTTTGTAGAATTCTCAATCTAGGAAATCCTAATAAGGGAAATGATTATGTATTTTTTAAGATTGACTGAGGTTGACTTTTTTTAATCTGACTATAATTTCAATTTTAAGCAGTTATTTTTTATGACAAGTATTTGTTCTTAACTAGCCGTGTACTCCACGGTTTCAACGGCAAATGGCTCTAAGTTAACCAGATTATTTGACAAATAAGGTTATAGCGTAGTATTATTATACCATTCCTCCCATCATAAACAAAAACATTTAAATTAGGGCTTGTAGTTAATTTGATTACCGCGTACAAAAATAAAAGCTCCACTTTTTTAATAATGGTATAAACAGGTTAGACATTTATTTTTATTTTAGTTAAGCTACCAGTACTTTCATGGACGGTACTGTCCAGACTTATTTATAAATAAAAATATATAATATACATATTTCCTGTATAAATATCAAAGCTTTATTCAATCGAAATCTCATTAATTTTTGCGATATGAGTTGTACTATACATAATAGAAATAAATATGAAAAATAAATTCATTCTACTTTATTGTGTTTCTGTTTAAGAGTTCCTATCATCTTTCTGTCTCAGAGGATTGATCATGAACACGCGTAGTTTATTTTACCGTTCCGTGTTACGATTTTAATACCATTAAAGTTTTTATTCTTTGATTTAGTATAAATCATACTGAAATATAAAATAAACGCATACGAAGTTTCATACTTTGATAACCGTAAATGTTCATATTACTGTTAATATTAAAGGATTATTTAGTTTTAAAGTTTAAATAAAATAATACTTGTATGTCGCTTATTAATTTAGTTAGTAATTAACATCTGAATACATGTACGGTAAGATTAAATATGTATATTCAATGCCTTCTTCACTGTTTAGGTACATCAAATATGTGAAAGATATAATGATAGGTTGTCATTTCTGTTAACAGTTAGTAACAGAAATGGTTAAATAAGCAAAATTGTGGTTATTAATATAATTCGTTACCTTGTTTCGAGTTGTCTGAACGATGCTTAATATGCTGCAAGTAGCAATATCGAAATACTTAAATCGGGAATTTATTTCATAGCATTTTGTTATTTTTTGTTTTATTATTGTATTTTAACAAAATCTATATGTATTGTATACGACACAAATGTATTATAGTATTCGTGAACGTTTTCTTTCTTTAATATGAATTGTATTGATTCGGTTGCGCTACTCGTTGATAAATAAAAATAATTATATATAATATTGTAAATTTACTTTTTTGATTTATATTCCATAAGTTTAAGAATTACAAAAAGACGAAAGTTTTTGACATTTTACATCATCACGCTAGCTTCAAAAGGATCGTCAATGACTTGGAAAAATGATGTAGCTGGCTTCGATGATAAAATAAACATTTTAGCCGCCAGCTGTGTGTAGGTGATGACGCGTCGCTTATCAGCGGTTATCACCCCGCGAGCCTCGTGTCTCGATCACACTTCAGTCGCGCGTCCTCGCTCTAAGAGAGCAGACTTAACGCTCATTTTGTTATTCTAATCCCGAACGTGAACTGTTATTTGACCTAACTTTACGATCGAAAACTCGCACCCGTTTCTCAAGTATTCTGTGAGTATTATTCACATCCGTTAATATTTAATATTCTTAATAATATCACGGACCACATTGCTTCAGGTTTTGTAAATAAATCTTGAAAATACAAATCCTTCGATGAGGCGCGTGATCGTAACGTTAGTTTTGAAAATATTTTCGTTTTTTGTTTTTAAATTTTAAAGCCTGTGATTGAGTCATTCATTTGGAACGATATGAAGGTCGTGTTCTACTCATCCTAAAGTAAATTTGTCCTCGCGGTCTTAATGTATCAGACAAGATATTATTTATCGCTTGAAATTAGATGTCGCCATACCTTTAAGCGTGGTCATCTTAAGTGTGTTATTTGATTATGATTGGTATGGCTTTCCCTCGCTAAGCCTTAGCCTGTTTATCTTTTGGAACGGTATGGGATGTATATGTATACGCTTTCAGATAGTATTACGTTTGAGCAAGTTTATAAAATCTCAGAACGATTTTCTATAATTTAGGTGGGCATTATCCGAAAAGTTTGTGCGTAGGATAGTAACTCGAGTAAGAAATGTTTTGTGTAATAAAGTTTGTAAATGATAATGTTTAGTGCTGAAGCGTCGCTGATTTAAATTAAAATGCACATACACACACATATAAACGAGCAAGATGAATGTACCGATAAATATAATGTCATAAACAATTTAATAGACTTGACTTCCATTTATGTGTAGCATTGAATATATTGATAAGATATTAAAATGCAATTCAAGTTTGATGAGAAGAAATAAAATAGCCAGCAAATTCAGAAGTGAGTCAACGCTACAATTTTATAAGGAAATACTTAAATAAATTAAAATTATTTTGCAATTGCTGAATATTCAATTGACTTTAATTTTCATCTGAGAAGTAATCCTCCTATACATAAAATTTGTATTCTTTATCTCTGATATTATGTTATATGGCATTTAATTTAAATGTCTGCATGGGTACAACCCTCTCATTAGTTTTACTGTTAAACATCAATACATTTTACTTTTGTGTTCCGTTTGAAGTGTGAATGAACCAGTCTACATAATTATATTCAAAAGAACCATAACACACTTCATATAGCTAAAACGTCATTTTATACATAAGTATACCAATATACACAAAAAACAAAAATAATTTGAATACATGGATTATAAACCCGAAAACTTCTATTTATATTCTATTATTTTTTCTATATAACTTCTATATTTAGGATTTTTAACGATACATTGAAATTTTTCTTTTACGAACACAAATCACAACTCCTATAACATTTAGTTATACATAGGTGTATAGTGACAAATGACGTATGAGACATTCCCGCGTCCTCCGAATTTCGATATTAAATCAAATAGATACGATTATGACATTCACCCTAAATTTTCGAATCTTTTCTATCATCTAATTAAGCCGTGGACATAGGACATATATAAAGTGCTTTCTAACAACTATTATAAAATCAAAAGTGAATTAGTTTATTTGTTTGTTTGTTACACTTTAACGTTTTAACTACTCAATCGAACGTCATGAAATTTTGCATACACGTTGGAGGTACAGATTAGGGTAACATAACTAACCTAACACCTCCAACCTAGATTAGTTGAATATCTATAGTTACAATATTATTTTAGTGAAGAGTAGAAATAGATAGAAAACAATCTTAATCTATAATAAAACTTCGCCTTGACTTCACTCTTTCGAGGAAATGTTCATCACGTTTTCACACATTAGCGTACATATGTCACGAATTTTCGTCCCAATGTTGGTTTTAGGTTTAAAGCTGTTGCCAGGGCTGACTTATCCTTAATGTATCCAATTGAAGAAGTCTACCAAAATAATATTTAAAAAAATAAGGATTCACAGATTATATTCGAGTATTACCTTAAATATAATGTACATATTTATAATAGACACTTAACATTAAATACAAATAAATAAATAATACTATGCATGTTATATTAAACAGCTTGAGATACTATTGAACTTCATGAGTAATGTTTGAAAGTTAATTTAATTAATTGGGGTATACGTTATAATTTTTTCTTATAAAATCAATCAATTAATATTGCATCTGAAACTGCATATATGCAATGCAATAAAAAATATTTAATCTCATTATTTGATATCCTAACTACTCTTATAAATTCGAATGTGAATTTGTTTATATATTACACTTTAGACTTTTTTTCAACCGATCATCATGAATGAGGTGTATAGCGTCATGTGTTAGATACCCTCACACATGACGCAGACGCAGGCAAATCAACGGACAAAAATTAGCTTTTTTTATAAAGACATACTTTCGCATTTATAAACAATGATGATAATATGTTTTAAAAATATGATAGAAACATATTCTAAATTCAAGAAATCATAATTCTGTGAATTGAATTTCCGATGCAGAGTTCAAAATAACACAACAGTGTTTGAGGGAGAAGGTCAAGTTAAGATATATCTGTTCTCGTCTATTTGTAGATAGAATGGTATTTTAAATATCTATGCAGTTTTAAATCAATATTATATTTTATTCAGCATTTATAATAATAAACCATCGTTGCTATTTTAATCATTCGCTTTATAACATAAACAATATAAATAATACATAAATATATATAATTCAACAGTTTCTTCTGCACGTATGGTTTTGCAAAATTCTATATTCACTTATTGAACAGGTTAATAATAATACAGATCATATGATATATGTGATTACATGATAATATAAAACAAACAAAAAGGTTATTCAAAATGAATCCATTGATAGTAGTTAGTGATAGTATATACATATATATATATATATATATATATATATATATATATATATACACATTAGATTAGAACAATAATTTAAAATAATAATAAAAAAATATTTACTACTTCACATAAATTTTACAACAACTTAATAATGTGAAGACTGGTGCTTGCAGTAGAAAAACGGTTCTACAAGACACCAGGCCTCATGACATGAACAGAGGAAAATATATATATATATATATATATATTTTCTTACTTTATAATAGTGAGAAGTAAGAAATAAAAATGGAACAAGAATGTGGTTATGGGAGCGTGCGTGCATGCGAGTGTGTGTGTGTGTGTGTGTGTGTTTGTGTGTGTTTGTGTTTTATTCAATTCAATTTTAAAGGTGTGAATAAACCTTTATAATAGTATTCGTTCTATTTATAGCAGTTATTTTTTTCAAATGTTTATATATACATATTCAACTATATGATCAAATTCGAAATATTACGAATGGAAAATAATTGTGAAATTATAATTTGATGAAAATTAAAACTGCATTCAAGTTAAGGACCACGAACTCAATTTAAAGGATATATATAATCTTTTAACCTTTTTTGTTCGAGGCTATATTTTGATAGTGAAATCTCAAAATCAGTGGGTCACGCACGCAAGCAAATTATTCATATTGTTTTTGGGTTGTTTGTTTAGATGGTTTACGTTATTATATATGAGCAGATTCCATAAATTTAACTGTTAAAGAAATTATGTTTTTGTTCTCTATGTATTGTAACCATGAGTAGATAATAAATAAGTGTAAATTATTTTGATATGACTGAGGCTCATGTAGATAAATTGAAATACTTTGGTTGAGGGATATAATTTATGACAATATAAATAAATATACATAAACGTAGGGTACAGTTACAGTTTGTTCAAACCTTGACATTTTTCTTACTTTTTATACCCATTATAACTTCTAAAAGAAAAGTCCGATCCGAATAATTTAAAGTGGAATTTACACGTAAATAATCAACCTTAATTATCAAATTGGATAAGGATTACTACCATGATACCAATATCACCACTATTTGATTGCACCCGTATTTGAATTTAATAATTTAAACAAAAACTTATTGTGGCTGAACTATAATAGTTAGGCATATAGTAAGTATTACGGACTTTTTTGTGAACAATTATTGGTACTATTAATATATAGGACACTATTTTGTATATCGTCAATAGTTTTCCCAGCGCACGTAAAATAATGACTTTTATAGGCAACATTTTGATACCTTGGGTTCCATTGTTCCACTAGGTAGGTAGCTCTAATTTTTTTAAAATTATAATATAGTCTATGTTAGATGTAGCTTTTTTATGGTGCAAAATCGGTTGAATAGTTTTTGAATTAAATTGTAACAAACAAACAAGCAAGAAATATTTTTATAATATTAGTTCAGATTAGTATAGATTATATTCCATATTATGATACCATAAGGAGAAGCGGGCGTTCAACCAAAACCTCTGGACATTTCACAGGCTGGAGAAAAATAGTTTCGTAACCAAACTCAAATAGAAATCATGTTTTCGAGAAAAAGATACTGAAACTTTTATAGTCAATTTAATCAAAAGCCTTTCAAAAATACTTTTACCAGCACATACATACATACACTTGTGGGGTAGTGGGCACCACCGCCCATAAACATTGGCTCTGTAAGAAATATTAAGCGTCTCTCACAAAGGCAATGGGCAAACATAGGCATGGTACACGTTTCAGCTTCACCGGGTTACTCACCCTTAAAATCAGAAATCAATTATACTAAGTATGGCTCTTGAGGGATAGAATACGTGATAGTGTTGGTGGTAGTGGGTGGTACCTACCCAGACGGGCTAACACAAATCCCTACCACCAAGTAAATAATGTTATTAACGTAATTACCTTCTCTTCATGATCTAAACAAAGATGGATCGTATTGTTTCTCTCTGGGATATTTTTCCGAAACACCCTTCGGTTATCATTAATATACCATTTCGGCAATTATAACTGACTTTCTTTCTTGTGTTGTTCTTTTCTCTAGAGACAACAACATTGAACTCCTTAAACTTTAATTCTGATATTAACAAAAAGGTGCGTACCGTTGTCTGACGCATTTGTACTTATCGCACGGGTGACACGTCTCAACGCAAACTTTATTTTCAACCGATTGAAATGTTTTGTTGGTTTACCAAGTATTACTACTAGTACTACTAATTCCTATAGGAAATTCTAATTTTATTTCAATTTTTTACTAAGATCATGATGCCCAATCTTATTACTTAAACTATATAAACGTAATATCTATATTATTTAGTAAGTATCTATGTTATTTAGTCCCTTCGATTAACGAACATCTGACGTTTGTAATCAGTACCAGTTCTCGCTTGCAATAATTAAAGTGTTCCTGTTTATGTCTTTGTTGGAATGTTGGTAGGAACTATTGCTTCATTGTGAATCAGAGAACCGTAGAGAGAAGCCATTGACTATGGATAAAAATCTTTAGAACCACAACGTACTGTTTTTTATTATAGAAACTAAAAACAATTAAAATAATTTTATCAGAATGCAGTAGTCAAAAGATACAATTTAGACAAGAGATAGCAATTTTCTTATCGCAATTCGCTTTAAGATTTAGATACGAAATATGATAAAGAAATTCATTATATTACATTTATTTCCGTAGACAATTCCATTAATATTCAAAAGCAGCTATCACGGTACCTATTCTTATGTAATGAATGTTTTCATGTATGTGTGTGATTATTATGTAATATTGTCAAGGATTATTAATATGAATCTATTAATAAAATAAAACGTATATAAAGGACGAATCGTAATAAGTTTTCTTTAAAATCTGATGTCATAAATTAATTTAATATTTTGAAAACATAAGGTATCAAAAATTTAACTATGTATTTTTAAAATAGATTAGAATCGTTCCCCGTTATAAATAAAATATTTTATACAATATAAATGTATGAATAATGAAAAATAATTAATTACTACAAATTAATTAATTAAAACAAGTGGGATAAGGGCAGGAAGAAGATGAAGAGAATTAGTTCAGTGGTAAGCAGTGAAGCCGTAACAGATAGACAGACATAAAATTAACTCAAATTTTACAACTATAATATTAGTACAGATTAAATTGGGCGTTGATACAATTTATGTAACGCAGCTCCAAGTTAAGCTACCGTAACCTTTATAGCTAAAGAAAAATTGTCGTAAAGATTTTTCTATAAATTTCTAAATTATGTCAATTAACTTTTACAGAATAAAAAAAATTGAAAGTTTAGTGAAGTAATTCAATATAAGAAATAAATGCTTGCGGGATTTTTCCCGTCTGGGTACCACTCATACATCAGATATTTTACCGCTAAACAGCAATAATTAGTATTATTGCGTTCCATTAGAAAAGTGAGTGAGTCAATGGAACTACAGGCACATAACATTTTCGTTCCCAAGGTTGGTGGCGCATTGGCGATGTGAGGAATTGTTAAAATTTCTAACATCGCCAATGTCTATGAGCGGTAGTAACTAATTAACATCAGGTGGTCCTTTGGCAAGTCTGCCTACATATAACATAAAAAAACTTATCATTAATTATTAAGCAAACTATTCCGAATTAATATTGTTTTTATTTTTGTGTTAAACTCACGAATTGCAATCAGTTGCTTTCATGGCTTGACTTTGAGTCCGATAATCTATTTCTCATATTTACGCGCCACGACTTTATTTTGAAGTACAGTGTTAATAAAATTTTGTTATTACCTAATATTTATTGTCAATGGAAATTAGTGTTACTAGTTCAGATATGATATTTTGATTAGATACTTAAATTTGTTACAATACATGTATATGTATTTAGAAGAGATAATTATAGTTGCATTATTGTGTTCAAGTTTATTCAAAAATATGTGCACAATGTTGCTTATAAGTCATCATGATAATATTTTTTCAAAGGTAAACAGCATTTCAATAGAATTTCGGTGAATAGAATTATATTAATTGAATGCACTGTATATTATTTGACAGCTGCCTCGTGCAGATCGGGATGATTACAGCCTAGGTTTCTTATGTCATGACAGATAAAAGTATTTTTCATAATATAGGAAGTGTGCTAGCACAAAGAAAATAATTATGGAAACGCATTCATACTGTAGAAGGAAAATGGGTCTTAAATGAAAAGGATAATGTGATCCTTTTTAACCTGGATTTAGTTTTGTTGCTAAGCAGGTTCTATGTGAAACTAGCATGTATATAAAATTTAAGGGAGTAACGTTAACTATCATAACATAGAAATATCTCACTGATAACTGTTTAACTTTTCTTCATATGATTATACTATTTCTTTATCGCAATGAAATGATTTAATTAGTAGCGTTTTGCCCGCAGTTTTACCCGCGTAGTTCCCGTGGGATTACGGGGACAAAATGTAGTCTCCGTTACTAGCTGATAATCTGGCTTTGCATTGGTGAAAGAATTTATAAAATCAAACTAACAGGCTAACAAACAAACTCATATTCGCATTTGCAATATTAGTTAGGATGTTAGTACTGTACATATGCATTAAATATGTTGATAAACCAAAAGTAATACTTTTGGTAAGCGATCGCTTTTTATAAGTAATCTGAAACTACATTTTACAATATACTATATATAAATGTAATTAAATTATAGTGTTTTGTATAATTGTGTATTATCTATTAAATATTAATTATATTTTAGACAATAAATACATTTATGTGTACGTATATAAAGCACCCTATGATGAGATATGTTTTTTCAAAATCAAATTCTGAGAAGAACTGGCGAAAGAAATTCAGCGGGTTGTTTTTTTTTTGTCTATTTTGATGTGTATCTTTTACAAAAAAACAAAAGAAACAGCCATGCGGCGATCGTCTCATTCCCAAGGTGTGCTATCATCCATAAATTCATTAATTGTATAATAACCTTTAGCACACAAGCTTAAAATAACCTTTGGTACATAATTTTAAAATGTTCAACATGTATATAAATATACATATGTATTATTTTGGTAATTTAATTTCAATTTATTATAAAACAGTATTATTCTCAATTATATGTAAAATGTGTTTTAGATCGACGTTAAACAAAATAAGAGGTTATATTATGTATATAATAGAACCAACAACGACGACCAAATTGAACTAGTAATACATTATAACCTTATTATTTTTTTAATTATTGGAGAAAAGAATATTTATTAAGTAATAAAAAAAAGGAGTTCCTTAAACATTTCTCACTAAGAAATTTCAAAGTGAAATACAAAAAGACCGCTAGGAAGCGCAGATAACATTATGCATGCATCAACATGTTGCTTACATGTGGATCCGTGGATGCATAAAGAAAGCAAAAGTATTCAAAACAATAACAAGGGTATGTTTTTATGTGAATCAGAAAAGCTGGGCGCATAGTTTTTGTTGACACACAGGATACACTTAAAATAAAAAATAAAATGAACAAAACTAATAGTATATAATCAAAGAGTGATATATGTAATAGCTTAAATGGCTATTATAAATATATCACTCTTTGATTATATTACTGATGAAACAACATTCTTCAATTGAACTATAAATTTAATAATAAATGTTTGTCTTCTTTAATTAAAAAATAAACGTATTTAAAAATAAAACTAACTAAATAAAACGTAATAACGTAATTAAAACTAACTAAAATATAACAGTTATCTAATAATATTGAATACATATAGTCATAAACCAATTACTTATTCATTAATAATATTTTTAGACAATAAATACATTATCACCTAGTATTATTAAATTAAAACTTATCAGCTATGATTTAATAAGATAACACGTAATCACTTAATTAATTGTGACATTTACGTGTAGCGATCAAGTAAAAATTTCAAACTATATATGTTTTTAAATTATAATAATAATATTGTACATTTGTTGAGAGGAAACGGATGATAGGTAAAAAAAACGCGCCTTTTGTCTTTATCCAGGTGCTTATATATCTTGTCGACTGGCGACACGGCGACAGGGTGAAATTTTCCAGGAGGTGGCCCACCTGGCCGAGGTCGGGACGTCGCTCATGGTGGACCGCATTGAAATATTGGGCTCAAACCCATTGGGTCTCCATCTCAAAAACGGAGGCCCCCTTATTCCATGATCCTCATCCTTTATGTTCATTACGTGAAATATTTTCTGCGACAGCAATTGATATGTAGATAAATATTCTTATGTATATTTCCGCGATGCATAATGTATTTTTATAAAGTAATGCTAGTAATGCTAGTAGCAAAATTTGCTTCATATTCGTGAAACAAAAATACAAAATAAAAAAATTAAAATATTTCATTCAGTACGCTAGCCTAAAGACAATAAGTCATAGAATAAAACCACTACAAATAACATCAAAGAAAACTTTAAGCCGTTTATGAATGTTTTCAGTAATTATAGCCCAGTCGGGTTAGCATTTGATTTTGCATTTATTCTAGGTAGAAATGTTATTGCACTACACTTTAGAGGGGGGCCAGTGGGAGTCTAAATTCAAAATGGCGACCAAATTCGACCCCTGCGTTAGCCGCCATTTTAATTCAAAGGTATTACCATTTTTCGTTAACCCGGTCATTTTCAAATTTTCAACAAAAATAATAAGGACTTAAATTGTTGTTCATGCGATTCTCTACATTTTATTTATTGCGAATTTTCATGTACGATCAATATTTTCGGTATTAAGCGGGAAAAAAAGGCAAAGTGTAGTCATGGAATTATCTCGTTTATTATTAACTTTAGGACTTAATTGTATATGAACAAAGTTGTTTGAAATAAGAAGAACAATTTTGGTATGCACAATTTTTTCCTAGAACCAATATTTAACGTCGTACGCCTCTGTCAATCCTAACGGGGCTTAACAGCCTTCAACAAATGAATGTGTATAAATTAAGTGAATGTATTCAACCCCTTACCGTTGCTAGGAAACGTTCAGTTTGTTTATCAATGCTTTACGGAGTAGATGTTTTGCAAGCAAAATGGAAATTGTGGAGAAAAAAAAACCTAGTTCCAATCTCATTGCAACAAAAACAAACAGAGCTTTGATGCGTATTTCTATAATAAGTTAGTTTAATGTGCTTTATTTAGCTTTGTGCGCATATTATAATTATAAATAACATAATTTAACAGAGAACTAATTTTGGAGAAAATGAATATATTTTTCGGTTTTAGCTTTAAAATATAAACGCTATTAAATATTTTAATATTAACAAATTATTTTTCATAGCTTTTACTTCAATTTAGTGTTTTTTTTTAAATTGATTACTAAAAATAATACTTATATATATTGCATAAACTATTTTATTGAACAAATGTAGGCTACATTTTGTTATACGGTTATTATTCAATATTTTGATACGGTTAATTTGAATTAATGAGAATTATATACTTGAGCAAACCGGTTTATTGTAGTCAAAAATATTTTGTGATGTTTTTGATTTATTTCATGTTATATTAATGTTTTAATTATTAATAATATAAATTAATAATACTTGGTACCGATGAAGGGCGATAACGATATATTACAAAAAGATGGAAAAATTTCTAATTTTCGCGTTACTTAATGTAATAATACAATTTAAGGGTCTTCTTTGACGTTTGTTGAAATTCGAAGGTCGGGATTTCGATAGAATTATATAGAAAGCGATGCTCCACAACCTTGAAATAAATCACACAGTTAGCCAATGAATTTAACTTACGTGTAGAGCATTCGAATTTAAGATAATGTTTATGGATAAGTGTAAAAAAAATCAGAAAAATCACTAAAACGTGTAAAATCGCACTTCCTTATTGAGACGAAATTATCGTAATCGTCGAGAATTTAGAAATGAATTTTATCAAATAATAAAGTTAAAACTATAAAGAAACGTCTGGAGTCTTCATTTTTTAATAAACATTTTCTTATTTTTTGTTATAATAAATTACAATGAAATTGTACGCGTTTTCTTATGCGAGTCGCCGATAATCCTCGCAAACCAGTCGGCCACGCGCCTCCGAAGTGAGAGCACGTCGGTTTGCGCCACATTGATAGATCGCGATCGAACCTTGTACTTACACAAAATCAATGTGTGCGTAAATAGCGTATTTAGTATTTATTTGAACGTTTTAGTTGTCACCGACTGTTCATCATAAATTTTAGGGCGCGCACCGGCTTATGTATTCTGTTTTTTTTTGGTATTTTTAGTGTTTTATCATTTGATACGATATTTTTACTGATAATATTTTGTATATTTTGTAGTTTGATAAAAAAACAAAAAATAACTCGAGTTGAAATTCTAACTAGTTACATAATTATAACACTCTCATATATAATGATACATTGCAATTTTTTTATAAATAAATATAATTTTTTGAAATATTTATATATATAATTACTTATTTCGTCCATTTCCTAGTTATATTGGCCAGTAAAACAACAACTGAGGCAATAAATTTATTGTCGTAAAAATTCAAATTATTCTTATTTTCATTGATAACGTAAAACTAAACAAAGTATTTATAAATAGTGTTTTGAACACTAAATAATAAAAATGACCAAATCCCATTTATGCATAAAACGAAACACGCGTGATGGCCCACCTAACACCCTCATTAGTCAGTAAATTACTGACTCTCAACTCAGCGGGCAATATAGTACTCAAGTGGAAATGAGTAGAACGAAGTACATAATCCTTGTAACTGTGATCTAAGAACAGTAGTGGCATCACACTAAAGAACACACTTCCAATTGGAAGACCGCCACGCTTGTATATATAATAAGCTGCGTTAAAAACTTTAATACCGCGATTCAGGGATTATACATTTTTATAACATTTTTCTTTAGAAGTTTAATTATTTTATGTATTTATTCACATATTTTTTTTATATTGAGTAATTAAAGAAATAAAACATTTATTATTACAGTAATAATAATATTGTTCTTATTATTTTAGCATAAAATGTTTCTTTTAGTTTTTTATTACGTCAAAGCGCTATCTAGTGAGGATATACGAAACGTTTTCATGCCTCATCGTCATCATTGTTTTTGCAAATTCATATTTATCCGATTTCAGACTTACAAATCGATTTCAAAATCCGATTTTAGATATCTGAATTCGGTAATGCCTAGCCTCATCAAATCGCCTGAGAACTTAGCTATCCTTTTATTTTATTAGCTAACGTGCTCAGGCAAATATAGTCTTAAGGTACTTTATCAGTAAGGTCGATTATTGTGTAATAAATTTCCGTAGCAGAACCAAGAAACCGAAAGTCAAACTGCAAAATTCCCGCTATCCTTTTTATTCCGCTTTATTCCAATTGGTTAGAAAGAGAGAAAGTGAATTTCATAGTAGAATAAATGTTGTAAAATATATATTTCGATTCAGGAATTATATATTTTTCTTTAGAAGTTTAATTATTTTATGTATTTATTCACATATTTTTTTATATTGAGTAATTAAAAAAATAAAACATTTATTTTTACAGTAATAATAATATTGTTTTTATTATTTTAGCATAAAATGTTTGTTTCAATAATGTTTATATAATGTTTTTCTTGTATTCCTATTGATCTATTTTTATTTCACTTTTTGTATATATACTTGTTCCGTTTTTTAATAAAGCATTCCACATTCGTCTTTCGTCAATTTTTTTTTATTATTCCACATTACGACATCAAGAAGTTTATTTATACCAAACTACTCACCTCAACGCTATAGATATGTATTTGACAACATTTCAAAATCAGTGACAATAAAGTTAAAATTTAGTTTAGGAAAAAAAAGTGCGACGACCCCACTCTGCATACGTATATGTGTGCGTGCCGTGCCCGAGCCTCGATAGTTGCGACAGTAGCGCTAAAAACGTAAAACTTCGTGCGGCGGAACGTCAAAGAAGACCCTTAATGTCATGACTGAAGCTGACGAGTCGTTTCGGAAAGTTACAATTTTTATCTTTTTCTTTCCTTTAGTTGATCTCATTTGTCAACCCAGAGGTAATTTGAATATCATTGTGATTATGTTTATAATATAGGTGTAATATTTTTGCTCAATTTTATATTCCTTTTAAAATGTTCTTCTTTGGTGTTTTTTCTCAGATTTAATGTCTTCCTTTCTGAATTATTAACATTACAACAAGCAATAAGATTAATAGATCTACAAGATATTATTTTGATTATTGTTAATAGTAAATTATGCGTTTGTCTTGTTAGTTTATATTGACTTTTGTCCATTAATTTCATTATCCTAAGGACGTATTGCCTGGTGGCATATAAAAATCAAATTGGAATTCGTATTTTGAATTATTTTAACATAATAAAACTTTTTTTGTATACCGAAAAACACGAAATAAATATAAATAATATAGATAATAAATATTAATAATAAAAAAAACGCTTCGTAATTGTTACGATGCATTGACGACTTGACCAAAGAAAATACCTACTTATTAATAAAAATGCAGCTCTTTAATTAAAAAAAGCGTCGATTTGCTTGCATGTCATGAAACAGATGATTTCGCTACAAGGTTGCGAGTAATGAGCGCAGAGATTTTTCGCTTCGCTGCCTCTTCCTCTTACGCGGGCAAAAGCCAATGAAATGACGCCATTATTGTTACGTAACATAATACAGACTTAAGCCGACTATATCTTATGACATTCCTATTTTCATGTTATGATTATATTCCATTGGTTGAATAATTATTAGATATGGAAACCATGGATGAAGATGAAGGATATGTATTAAGAGCGTGGAAAGTGGACGACTCACACGCGGTCAAATTTACTTCGTGTTCATTCGGGGCCAAGCGATTAATGTCGCTTTACAGCTAGGTACCGAATCAGTTCGCTGTTATTGAAAAATATTTAAAATATCGACAGCTTTTCTTTTGTTATTTTAAAAAAAAAGTACACTCACTGTTAATATTTAGTCTAGTTTTGTTTTTATCAACAGTTGACAAAGCATTAGATTACTGTATCTATTTTTAAGCTATTTTTTTAAAGCTCTGATAATTTCTAATAATTCCTTTTTTTTAAATATCAATTTCTTAATGTATTAGTTATTTCCAAAAATTACTATCATTCCAATGTCATTTCAATTCATTGATCTTTATCAAATTGATGAAAATCAAACCATTAAACATAATAATATAATCCGATTAACAAAATGCTTTATGGAAAATTATATTGATATGAGACTGTATGATTTTAATATTATATTAAAACATTTAGTTCATTGATATACAATTATAAAGAGAGTATATTAAATATTTTGATTACACGTAAAATCGAAGAAATATCGTTTTTTACGAATGTATAGAATAATAATATATCGATAATATTATAAGGCACCGCTAACGATTCCCCTAGTTGTCCGTAATTGCGTTGAGTGACTGTTTTACACGACATTTCCCCGTCCAATTTAATGTCTTCTATAGGAAAATCCATTTGTGTTGATATACTTTTTTACATTTTTACAATAGGTTTTGTAGTAGTTATTTAGGCAGAAAATGAGTGGTGACACTAGGACTAACAAATATCGCATTGGTAAAAATATAAACATAAAGAAATCGTCTATCGAGCAGAGACTAACCATTGCTAGGTACTTACTGGTTTCAAAGGATCTATCTATCTGCATATCATATCTCTCGAAATACACTGTACTGTAATGTACATGTTTATAATAAACATTAACAAATAAATAAATAATACTATGTATGTTATATTAAACAACTTGAGATACTATTGAACTGCAAGAGCAAAGTTTGAAAGTTATAATTAAAATCTTTGCAGCGTGAATACTAGTAGTGATGACTACATTTAATAATATGTTATAGCGTTATATGGCAAGATGTTAACAGCTATACTTAAACGTTACCCAGCGATATTAATTTACGCTGATTGAATATCGTTCCCTTATATGTTGTATTAGTGGTAGGGGGCTTTGTGCAAGCTCATCTGGTAAGTACTTTCAGCAGATATTCTTCAGCAAAACTGCATTACTTGGTATTGTTGTATTCCGATTTGAATGTTGAGTAAGTCAGTGTAATAACAGGCACAAGGGACATAACATCTTAGTTTCCAAGATTGGTGGCGGATTGGCGATGTAAGCGATGGTTAACATTTATTACAATGCCAATGTTGGCATTGGTGACCACTTATTATCAGATGGCCCATATGCTCGTCCACCTACCTATTCTATAAAAAAAAAACATGTAGATTTGTTCTGGTTGCGTTTTAGTGGCGTTTTAGCGAGTTTGTTATTTTGAATTATAGCTAGCTGTATTTAATTGAATTGATTTCCGTAATATCTATTTGATTGAAAGCCTTTAAGACAATTCATTGTCGATTTAGAAGAAGTTAATTGATCGACAAGTTTGAACGTGGTTCAAGAGAGTTCGATATTAAATTTTTGGTAGTTTTATCTGCATAGCGTTAGTGATCACTGCAGTGGACAAGCAGTCTTACGGACTTCGCCTTTATAATGTGTGTTTTAGTTAACATACTTTCTTTCTATATAAGGAACTGTCGTGACTTCGTCCATATTGAAGACTTCCCAAGGGAAATTTTAAGAAGGTTTACGTTATTATAGTTGGATACGTGTATTGAACGTACGGTATATCCACTCTATTTTAATATTCGTATAATTTAATATTCGTAATGCAATAAAACGTACATTATCAGTGATATATATATATATATATTATATGTTAATGTGTAAGATACTAATAACTATAATTATAACTAAATTTATGTTTAATTAGTTGAGAAAATTTGTTGTTAATAAAAATTACAAACAGTATATACATTATCAGTCGACAACAGTCAAATGTGTATCTTTAATAACGCATTAATATCATATCGAATGCTATATACTCGTACGTATGCGTTATTGATTAAGCCTTTATCGATGGAATAATAAATGGGTTAACAAAGTCAACAAAGTCACTCTGAAGAATGCGAACCGACGTTTGGAATAATTGCCTTGTAGTAGCGACCTAGCTCATGTTTGAAATTATGGGACGTATATTGCAGCAAAAAATTAGATAAGTTTGCAGAGCAATCTAATTTTAAGAGAAAGTTACAGCGGACTCGTTATCAAAATAAATGTTAATTTAAAACCGTATGTCGCTGCAAGGCTTTTATCTGACTCGCGTAGGTTTTCCGACGTTATCTTTTATTCAGTAACCAATATAAGGTTATCTAAAACGGCAGTATGGCATTAAAATTCTCTGAAACAGATACAAATGTTTTGACATGTACATATTTTAGCAATAGTTTCAGCGGAGCCAGCAAATACAAAATATTTAAATGTGTGATAAAAAATTCAACTGAATATAACATGAGTTAAAATGATTTCAAATTGTCATTTTTTATGTCAAAATCTTGATAATAAGTCGTATTACATTAGTATTGTGGTTAGTAATATTTTATCAATAAAAGAGAATATTTTAATTAAAAGTCACATTTTATACATTACTTATCGATACTAGATATCGATTCTGTGTACTTTTTCGTAACCCTTAACTTTTATATAATAAAATAATAATCTAATTAGATTAGTTGTACTGCTTCTATTTAAGTTTTTTATAATCGTTGGCTAAAATTATTTTGAAGCCAATATTTCAGTACGACTCCATTATAGTTCGCCTGACAAAGCGTATACAAAATTACATGATCATCGGTTGATTTGTTAAAACGTGAACATGTAATAAACAAACTTACTTTCGCATTTATTATATTTATAAGTTTCATCTCGTGATTAACGGCGAAAGAAAAAATGTGAGGAAAACGGCTTACTACTCGCCGTGCTCTGCTACGTAATTGAACCGCACTGGAGCAGATATTACTAATAAGTTCCACATTCTCCTTAAGAAGACACGGTCTTTGCCCTGATACTTCACTATGTTATATTAAAGTTTCCGATACACAATAAACCAACAGTCAACTGGCTCAACTGCTTGATCTTCATAGAATAATTAAAAATAACAATGTCGTGACGCAAATGACTTGTGAAATTTTATCATATTCAAGAATATTTTAAAGGGTATTGAAATGTATACTTTGAATGCTTTATGTTCATAACTACTTCCTTGTCTTATCTTAAATTTTTATGGATCGCATAATTTCATATTATATTCTATAGATTGCCTTCTCTCGTTATTCGATTGATGTAATTCTCACATCAAGTAGACATGTTATTTAATATCTTTAAATATAAATATTTGTCTGTATATTTATTTATTATTTTTAAATTACAACACACATGTAGTCTTTTAACATTGTTTATAAAATTAAACTTATTCTGTTTGAAAAAAAATATGATCATAGTTTCATATTTGGTTGGTATTGATGTACGAAAAATGATCACTAAGTTTTATTAATTTCCGCATTGATTTGTAATTTAGTTTTAAAATATTTTAAGAAAAAATCAGAATTAATCATAGTATTATTTTTTAGTTGTAAAATAGACCCAAATATTGGATGTGAATATAAAAAGTTTCACATAATGATGAGTTAGCAACGCCATTAGACTTGGCCCCTAAACTTTATTCTGTTTAATACAATTTTGCTCTTTATTTTTAAATACTGGCAGTATTTTTAATGGATACTCTTTTCAATTACCAGATGTCAAATAATTTTTTTTTTTTAAGACACTTCAGTCTAATCTAATCTCAAATTGTCTTTATAAATGTCCGCGATCGAATCTAAGACCTCAGGGTCTGCGGCCATATATCTAAAGACTCGACTAACGTTAATGGTATACGACTATGGTCAATGGTCTTGTGATAAAATAATTACATTTTAATTGGTTCGGTTGGATGAAATTTTATATTGGGAAAGCCGCGCTTCTCTTCAGATCAGAATATAGCAAATTGTTTCTTAGTGCATCCCTATTGACTGCAATTCCAAATGAAACCGTCATAACTATAGTTTATGAGCTAAAAATAGTTTTGCTTTGAATTTGAGTCAAAATATCTAGATAATTTTAAGCTAACTATGCACACGAGCTATGTGGTCGTATAAAGTGAAATTTGACTTCCACGATACAGGTTCTCCTAGTTTGGAAGTCAAATAGACTTATTTTGAGTATCAACTATAATTAGCATACCATATATCACATACCTAGTTTTTATATCATAATTGTGTTTTTATAATTTAATTATTTTTGTTATTTTAATTTTATTATTAATACATCTTTTGCTTTTCTTTTATTTAGTATTAAAAAATACTGTTTTTTTATTTGTAAGGCTATGGTTTTTCCCAATAAATTTTTATTATTATTATTACTTGACATCGTAAAAAATGTTATGTAGTCAATATGTGGCTAACTAAAATATCCTCAGTTCGTTACAAAAAATAGATACACTACTTAAAAGAAGCACAACAATAAAAATTACTAAATTTTGTGATTTTAAAAATAATGTCATAATTTTTTTAACTAGGCATAAAGTAGCCATGGTACGTCTGAATTCCAATTATCATTAATTTGAAATTGAAATTTAGGACATATTGTATTTGTTACAAAATACTCATGAATTATATTATAATTAATAGTACGAATTTTGACCACATCAACTGGTTTCAAGTAATTGAAAAACTGGATTTCCGAAGTTATCCGATCGATGACACATAGACAGACGATTTAATGAAGGAAAGCTCAAAGCCGGCTTAAATTCAATTCCCTCTCGGATTACCATTTAGTCATATTTGATGAACGTAAATACTTATAACCTACGTTCCATAGTCATTTTGTGAAATATTAATTTGATCTGGTATTGGTTATTATCGTGTTAAGTTTTGTTAAGTAATTAAATAAAACATATTTAATTCTACTGAAATTGAAAAATAAAGAAACAATTTTATTATCAACTTTTTTTTCAGTATTTTCGTATAGTGAACACAGGCATAACATTCAGTTATTAATAATAATTTGACTTAAACATTGGTTATCGATAACAATCAGCGATATCGAATGTTAGCTCGATAATCCAAATTAAGTTAGCGTTACATATATAAGAACGCTTAATCGATGATCGTGGGTACAAACGCGGGCAACCACGAAATTTCATGTGCTTAATTTGTGTTTATAATTTTGTTTATGCTCGACGGTGAAGGAAAACATCGTGAGGAAACCTGCATGTGTCTTATTTCACTGAAATTCTGCCGCATGTATATTCTACCAAACCGCATTGGAGCAGCGTGGTGGAATAAGCTCTAAAAATAAAGAAGAGGAGGCTTTAGCCCAGCAGTGGGATATTCACAGGCTGTTACTGACTGAGAGATGTATTTGACACTATTATACAGGATGCACGATGCTCAAACGATTCCACACTTACTATAATAATAAACGTTGTTCAGTTGTATAGTTATAACTGATGTGGCTTCTTCTTTCATAAATAATTTGATTCCTGATCAAAAAGAGCTTTATGATAAAATACGAGTTGTAACATACATTTAACACCCATTTAAATATTTAATTACGCGTGAACGGTAATATAATATGAAAAAGATTTAATATTAATCTCGGATTCTTGTCGTGTCCCATCATAGGGCTTTTAGTGAGTAGAAATTACACATAGCTTAGTACACCAAGAGGGTCCGAATACCATTCTGAGGGCTACCCGGGCATAAAATAAATGTTAAAGAATTAAAGCCGAATTCCTGTTCAAGTATATTTTATAAAAAACAAGCTCTTAAAGTTATAAGTCATAACTGTAACTAAAAATTTGTTTAATGTGCAGAATAAACTAAATATATTTTAATGTAAGAATTTGTAGCCTTCAGGCATCAGCCCCTTTTATAATTTAGTGCACGAGCGGAAAAGGATAATAATGAGGAAGCATTCAACAAGCTTTGTAAGGTGCAAGTAGCTGAGTAATTCGATTGTCGATGAATATTATACTTTGACTTGGTGATAGGACTTTGTGTAAGCTAGCCGATAGCACCCACTCTTCATATATAATATTCCGATTTGAAGAGTGAGTGAGCCAGTGTAACGACATGAATCTTAACATTATAATTCCCGATGTTGTTGAAACGTAGTAGTGATAAAAAAAATTTACTGAACGTCTTACATATTATTATTTATTATTCATATAATTATAGAAGTCCGCTAGCTGGAGTTTAATAATAGGTCACTTATTTAAAAAAAATCTTTCACTATTTTTCACGGAACAAATTCAGATTTCGGTTAAATTTGGCAGAACAAATCTGGGACGAATTACTTGCCCTCAGCTGAGTGTAGGGACTAAATACTTTTGACTGAAGACAAAGTATTTTTATTACTATTTGTGTGCCCTCTGATATTAGATGTGATTTGAATTCTAATACACTTTACAGAACACCACCGGTGACCACTTAATTTTTGTTTTAAAAAGTCTTGATATTAAAAGTATAAGTGTTACCAAAATAATTATAATTAATTCCCTGTGGAATAAGGAAAAGGTTTCGCAGTTTGTTGAGTGAGCCAGTGTAATTACACAAGGAACGTAAGACGAGATGAAAAACATTTATAGATACCGGTGTCACATTGATAATGTGAGCAGCAGCTTATATTTTGCTTAGTGCTTAGAGTGACTATGTACTCATCTGTCCTTCGGAAAATCTGTCGAACATAATAGTTATGTTCCAAGTTTAAAATAATAAAAAAACAAGCGATTGGTATGTGAGCAATATTACAATAATTTCCATATTAAACAAAGTTCTCATATTTAAAGACACATCAATATTAAAAAAATCTTTTCAGGGTTGTGTCAGTAATATGATTGTTTTTTATTATTAACCTAATATCGATTTTATGTATTAAGATATATCATAGCAACAATTATTTAAATAAATAACTCGAAACACCACATGTATATTCTCCCCTTTATAAAATTGCATATTTTCACTTAGTAACAGTTCATCTCAAAACATGTGTAATGTTACTTTAATAAAATGTAATCCAGATAGATTGATATTTTTATTGTAACATACAAAGTAGACATAGAACACACGAACTAGATAATACAAATAATTTACGCTGCGTAAATTTATTCATGAAATAATGTTGTTGATAAATGTTTACTGTTATTAGATTATTGTTATTACATCATTTACATACCAAAATGTATTATTCGTATTCTTATTAATGCAACTATTATGGATTAACAGTAATATCCTTATATATCTAAAAAGAAAATATATTATTATATAAAAATATAAGAAAAAAATAATTAGTTTAACTTGATAGTAGGGCTTTGGCAAGTTCTTCGGGGTAGGTACCACCCACTCATTAGATTTTCTAACCGCAAAACAGCAATACTTAGTATTCTTGCGTTCCGGTTTAAATGGTGAGGTGGTCCGGCTCAAAGGACACGATAGCTTAGTTCTCATGGTTGGTGGCACTGTAAGGTGGCACTGTACATTGGAAATGTAAGGCATGGTTAATATTTCTCAAAGTGCTAAACTTTAATGGGCGGCGGTGACTTACCAGCACGTGGCTTATTACCCGTTCACCTAACAACTATCTCATAAAAACATGTTCTTATGTAAAGTATACAAAATTGGCGAACGACCTTTTTCGCTTAAATAGCGTTACGAAGTGACGTAAAACTCACACTACACATACACTTGATTTAAAGAATTGATTCATTGGTATTACTACCCGTGATTAATTCCAGGACTTCTGGTTACAGCCCTATACACTCTCAAGTCAGTCACTAGACAAACGAAGCGGTTGTATGTAACCAGCATGTAGATATTATCATTTAGCGCCGAGAACAAATAATATTATAATAGAAATATGGAATGTAGTAACAGCAAAAACTAGGTAAACATTTTAAAGGTTTGACTCCACGGTTACACAGAGTAAACGATTCAAATTCTAAATCCCTGTCTCGGGGAAAAAGTTGTGTGATATTAAAGCAGACATCACCGTTATTAATATATACTCTAATGAGGATAAGTATCTCCATTATTGATTACTATATAATATTATTCGTCTGCCTCGTTGGTCTAGTGGGTACATGTAAGGCAATTCCCAGGTCGGGCCAATGAAATGTTATTGAGATTTTCTATCAAAATTTCTCAGTAGCAGCCCGGAGTCTGGAAGTTGGAAGTGTGTACTCTCCCGTGCCTCGGAAAGCACGTAAAGCCGTTGGTCCTGCGCCTGAACTCTTTCCGGTCGTGTCGGATTGCCGTCCCATCGGGTTATGAGAGTAAGGGTGCACCTGTGTTTGCGCACCCACTTGTGCACTATAATATGTCCTGCGCAATTGGCTAATATCTCTTGAGATTGGCCGCCGTGGCCGAAATCGGTCTGGAGGACTACTACAATACAATATTATTTATTATTATGATTTTTATTATCAGCCTGGTTTGACCCACTGCTGGGCAATGGTCTCTAATTTCTGTTCACAATTCCCTATTTTCAGCTTTATGAAACCAATCTTTCCGATAGGAGTCTAGATCGTCTCGCCATCTCCGTCGCGGGCTGCCACGATGTCGTTGGCCATTACGAGGGGTATCCCGTTTTTTAATTGGTTGTTGCTTTGGGCCAGAGATCATTTGACATAACATTAATACATAATATAATGTATGTTTTAATATAAGTTTTTAATTTTGTATATATGTGTGTTATAATAATAGTTGGACTTTCGTGTGTGCTTAATTTCGGTTCCATTACCGAAACTCGAAAAACCATTATTTGATTGAAATTTTACTATGTTTGTATGTAAATTTATCTCCAAAAGATATATTTTCCGTCTATCATATTTGTTAAAAAATTGCGCCATTTTTTACCTTGCAATGTGAAAATGATTAATTAGTAATATTTTTGTATTTTAGGTAGGTACATATGCTACCACTAAACTTTAGAAATATTTAAGATTTTTAGTATGATCAAGTGTCAGGTAGGTTTAGGTATTGATCTACCTATTGTATATTGTCAATTCCGATACACAGTGATAAGTCCAAGCCATAAATGGTTCATTATTATTGTTATGTAAATGTGAATAGTTATTTTTAAAATGTTCATTTCAACTAATATCTTCGCCATATTTCCAGACTTTTCCAATATAAATAGTTACACCTACGTGCGCTAGCTTCTTAGCGATTTTCTCTATAAAATGCATTTTAGAGATATTAAAAAATTTATGCTCTGGGAGGGAAGCTTAATTTTTCTTTATAAATCTTGATATTAAAATAGCCTGGATATCAGATATCAATTCTATAGTTCTTTAAAAACAAAAAATAGGAAATAATATAAAAGAAAATTAAAATCGATTCTCAAGTACCTAAATACGATGTTTATTAATAGGCTTGATATGTCACAAAAATACGTACGGTACGTGTAAATATTATTTTTGCGAGAGTGACTTTATAGTATATTTACAGATCAATTGCGCAGTTTCGTGTCAAGTTTATAATATTTGCTACTTTGAAAATTATAATTGCGCGGAAACTCATGGGTTTCACGTATCACTCAACTATCGTCAACTTTTAAGAATAATTTATTTCGTTTTGGTCTTGTTTCTAAGGGCCTTACATATATGTTGTTTACCGGGTTACTTTTGTTTTTGCTTTTAAATGTAGAAGATGGTTTAATGATGTATGTATATCAATATAAATTAAAATAGTAGTTAAATAAGATGTAACCTTACTTGATTTAAATTAAGTTTTTGCTTAGTTCACTTGATCTGCCCGATATTTAAACCTCGTAAAGATTATCTCCGATTCCAGTCTTTTATATTAAGTTACTGCAGCTATAAAAAAGTATATAATAAGCTTATATATTATTTTTTACCTTATCAACTATAATAATGGATTTAATATTTGGATCATAGCTGATCGTTACCTCGATGGTCACGAACTGACTAGATCTGAGGGCTGAGGATAGCTCGTGACCATGACAGGTGAAACTTGATCAAAAGTCGGATAAAATAAAAAATACGTATGACTGCGAAATCCGAACATGAATAATAATAACACACCGCGAAAATTTTAAAATATACTAACAATAACGTGTAACTAAATTAAATACTGATTTTAAAGTATTTTACCAACAAAAAAATCTCTCATGATCCGATTATGAGATAAATTCACGCAGGCCTACAAAATCGCATGCAACAGCTAAATCCCATTTTCAAATAATATCCAACGAATATTTTTGAACAAAATAATAAAGACTATATGTGTATATATGTATTCATTGCTGCACTGGTGTAAGCCGCTTTGTATCGCACGACATGTCATGAAACAATTACTTCTGTTATAGTTGATGCTTATTCTAGCAAGTGGTAAGCAAAGATATCATTTGATAACTGTGTGAGCGTAGGCGATCTTCTGGGGTGGAGATAATGCATACCGTATACATAATTACATATAACCACAATACAATTTCTCACACAAAATATACATTATACTCGTGTGGCAGGAATACTTTTAAATATTAGATAGGTTCAAAATAGTTATTTGCTTTTTTAACCTATACGTTTGGTCAAAACGCATTTGTTTTGCTAATTTTCGTGTATTATATACTATGATTAAGTTTTAAAGATATATCAAATTTTTACCCATATCATCCATTTAAATGTTTAAAAATTACTTAGATATTGAAAGTTAAAACACGAGGATTAGTTGATAAAAAATCGGTACGTCGTCGCTTGTGAACGAATGATGTCTAATGAAATTAGATATTTTAAAATTAATTTAATGTAATTTTTAAACCTTTTCAACTTAACTAAAATTCAAAAAATAAATTGGTTAGAAAATGATAGTCAGTTTATCAAAATATCTCTTTTCGGTCGGCAGCAAGTATGCTGTGTTAATTCTTATAAAAAATGCGAAATATCATAATTGATAATGTGCTTGAAATGTCTGTTGGCATAATATTGGAGGTGGCTCCAATGTACTTCGCACCCCATAGCAGGTAGCTATACGGCTCATGCGCGAATCAACAGATTGGCGGGGACGCCTCTCCCGTCTTTGCATGACGCCATTGTTTTTATCTGCGAATCGCGCGCCGGACGTCGTTGAGTTCAGACGTGTCTTGCCGCGCTTTCAAAGTTAATACTCGCGAGTTCGCTCGGCCCTTTCTTCTGAGGTAAGAATTAGAATAAGTTATATTTTTGGTTTCTATATTTTTTTATGGTATTCCTTGTTTTATTTGATATTTTTCCGTGAGTTAATTGTAGTTTCGGTGAATAAAATATAACCATTTGTACGCGTAAAAAAAATTAATGCAACGATAAATAGTTACCGCGGTCGGTATTTCGTAAAACAAGAAATACACCCATTAAAGTTACAAACGTTCCGAATTAAAACTATTTTTGTGAATATTAACTTCTGATTAATTTTCGACTTTGTTTCTTTGATTATAAATAATGAACTTGATTAGTAACAGCGATTGCTTGATGTTTAAAACACTATAAGAACTTTTATTCGGTTTTGAAGCGGTTTTTTTAGATCGTCGAACTTATCGTCGAATTATGATTTAAAATGTAGTCCAAAAGTTGGTATCGGTATTAATTAAGTGTTACAGCAATTTTCAAAACATTTTGACTTAAAAAGCCGACGATAATGACAAACTATTCGGATATTGTTATTGAACTTTTGCTTATTTACGGATACCTTTATAATTCAAATTAGAACATAAAACTAACTGATTGTGATTATGGTTATATACGATTAAAAAAAAGTTGTAAAATATTTTTAAAATCAAGTGATCTTATTTCAACCAAACTTATGATAATAAATTATTCCAAATCTGACACTCGTAACTAATTGAGAACCGTACTGTCAATATCAAACCTTTCATTACGCCAATTCCAGTATTTCCATATCACATATAATTGGAAATGTGATAGAATTTTAAGCGTTAATACTTCATCTTATTTATTTGGCATTGATATGAATCCAAGTGAATGCTGGCAAATATTTATTACTTGGGATGTATTTAGTAACTGTACTATAAATATAAGTATTTAATAAATTTAAATCACTTTTATAGGTAAATTGATGTTTTTTCTTTTCTGCTACTTTTAAAAGAGTTTTAACAAGATATAAGCTGCTGCAATTTTGTTTTCTCTAATCATTTTTGTCATTTCTTCATTACATTTGTGCGCTTTAGAATCAATAATAGTTAAGTTAAATAAAATATATTTATATCAACTTATAATTTTTTTAATTGTGAAGTAGCAAAATGTATCACGGTTATAAATATTTCCTTACAAATTTTCATATGAATTTCACCTGTTAATAATTGTGACGAAAGAGATAAAAATGTACTTTATATATAAACTAATATCTTTATAACTTTAGTATATGGTCCATGTCCACGTCTACACGATGCTACTTTTTAGTTTTTTAGTTTTTAATCATCTACTAGTTTGAGTAGTTAATATACAGAGGTGGTGTTTTGCTGAATTTCAATGAATTTTTCCGTTGAATAGCTGCAGATATTGATCTAAATATTCTAATATCTAGTCACTTTGCCGTTTATGTATTCGAAATGAATAAATTAAAATGGAAAATTGCTAGGTAGTAGCTAAAATAAGCTTTTATTTTATACAGATATAGAGATTATTAACAAAACTCCGCATTAAAAACGAATTAAGTTTCTTGTATATCGTTATCGTTTGCATCTTTATAGCAAACCTAAGAGTAAGAAAAGCTCTTTTGTCTTAATCTCTTAAATTCTTTTCGACGTGGACAAATAATTTTGCATAATTATTTTAAGTAGTATGAATTAAATTTAGTCCGGTGCTTAAAATCATTCAAAATAAATACTAAACATAAATTACATTTTGTAATTATGACAATGAAAATAAATTCAAATAATGTACCTACTTTAAAAATATTTTTATCCCGATTCATTAATTCTATGCTATATCAATTTTGTATCTTTATTTTGCGCAAAAGCTGAGACCGCCTAGGGTATAAAACGTTTGGACTTGAATCGAAGACCGGAAATTCAAACTCGGGCAAGGAAATCTCGAAATTTTAAATTAACAGGACATGCTGCTAGAAAAGACGTGTGTTGAATATTACTATTATATAATAACAATCAGCAGAGGATTCGACCGCGAATGTTAAAAAATATACCTTCGTACGTTTACAGCGCAACATGTTTTGTCTTTTTTTTAATATATTTTTGTCTTGATACAGTTACAATAACAACATATAAAATAGGTCGATTGCATAAAGTTCAATATTTCGAATAACGTTTTCCTGCTTGATCTTAAAATAAATTAGCTAAATAAAGTTAAATAATAAACAATTATTTTACTTAACTAGCAAGTGCTAGAATTAGATACCGAAGATGCGGTAGCTTTAAATTTAATGAAGACTCAAAAGAGCCTACTTGAATAATATATTCTGATTTTAACAAATTCTTAGTAGGCAAATAAATAAATAAATATCCTGGGATATTATTCACACAAGGCCATCTGATCCCAAACTAAGCAGAGCTTGTACTATGGAAACCAGACAACTGATATACTTACATATACTACTTTTCTTTTGTAAATACATAATTATATACAATTACACCCAGACTCAGGACAAACAGACATGTTCATCCACACAAATGTCTGTCCTAGCTGGAAATCGAACCCACGACCTGCGGCGTTAAAGGCGAGTTTTTTACCAATCACGCCAACCGGCTCGGAATGTATTTATAAGTATATAATATATAAATGGAGAGGTTCATAATGAATGTTTCATGACATATTTCTGGTCTAGACATTTAATACGATAGGTATAATTATATTATTTTATTTATTATTGAATGAGTATAGTTAAATGAATTGATTTCAATATTACAAAGACGGTTTTTACTTGGCTTTGATTATATTATATATCTGAAATGTTATGCCTTAAACTGTTGTACGATTCGATGGAGATGCGACTAATTTTGTCTATTATTATACACATACGCGATATGTTTTAACTTCATTCGTATTTTACACATACGCGATATGTTTTAACTTCATTCGTGCATAACACACTCATTAAACGGTAATGCGAGGCTATGAAGTTATGAGATTTTTAGAAGATCAACAGGTTCATGGAAGTTTTCCATATTAAGGCATATTTTTGCTAGCAGTGTAGTTGTACAATAGCACTGTGCCTGTATCTTTGTTTGTCTGTCTACATGATATCGTAGCTCTCAAACGGACGAACCGATGATCATTTAGGTGCTTTTGTTCGAAAGATTTCTTAGTCGATAGTGTCTTAGGCTACGTTTGAAGAAAACTGATTCTGCCGTTTAATAGTTATGGGGGATGGAAGAGGGGATGAATAAACGATAGTAATCGAATATATCCGTATGGGGTATTAAGTGAAAGAGTGTGATGTTTTTAATTTAATATTTTTTTTATAACCTATTAATTATAACAATGCGTTTTCATAGACGAAATAGTTAAATATTTAACAATTTAAATTATATATCATTAAATCAAACATTTAATTGCTTGATATAAAATTCTTTATTTTTTTTTGTATGTGTGAGTTAGTATTAAGTGCAGTAGCTGCTGGCTATGCGTTATGGTGTTTGGATGTTTTCCTTTACCGATGAGCACGAGATGAGTTATAAATACATGAAATTCAGTGGAGCTTGCCCGGTTTTGAAACCAAAGTCTTCAGGTAAGATTCGGCTGTTCTAACCACTGCTTTACTATTCAAATATAATATGTTCAATAAATTGAAAATGCTGTTAGCGTTCTTGCAAGTATTCCACGCGGTCTAAATTCATAGAGTAGCTATTTTGTAATTTATATTTGTTTATTTTACGTTACATAATAATTTATCTAAAGTTATTTAGTGGAATTTTTAACTTAAACAGTATTTACGCGTAGATGACTAACAAACTGAGTAAAAACAACTATAAACAGTACTTTTTAACGCTCGTATTTAATTGGTCGAATATTTTAGTTGTTACTTAAATTAAAATAAGAAAAGTAATTTTATGAAATGAAACGACTTTTTTCCATTATCGATACCGATGCTGTAATCGTACGTATGAAAAGTAGGTAGTTCAAAATAGTTTCATGGAATTGTTCTTGGAAGTTTTTATGCACCGCTTTATTCCAACATAAGGACTATCATTAAGAATAATAAAATGAATTACACTTATGTAACATAACATTGCATTGCCAACAACATATTAGGTCCTTACATATGAAATTAGCGTTTTGTCGTACTGACCACTTTGATCTGAAATATCTCCTCTTTGGTTAAGAATGCCAAATTCAAATTTATACATTTATTTAGCTGGTACATATATTTACGAGTACGAGTTCTACCGTGGCACCAGTGCAGAAACAGCTCGAAGGATTAATAATGTTTACGGCGTTGGTGTCGTAAAGAAAGCACGGTACGTTTTTGGTTTCAACGTTATTGTTCTGGAAATTTCGACCTTCAGAACCAACCCCGTGGACGACTGGAGACCAAAGTGGAAAATGAAGAATTAAAGGTTACTGTGGAAGTGGATCCATCACAAAGCACTTCAGAGATAGCTGCAGGCTTCGGGGTAAGTGATAAAACTGTATTAATCCACTTGAAGCAAATCGGGAAAGTAAAAAAACTTGAACGATGGGTACCTCATGAATTGAGTGAATCGAACTTGCAAAAACGCGTCGACTGCTGTGTTACTTTACTCAACCGACACAATAATGAAGGGATTTTAAATCGAATCATTACTTGTGATGAAAAGTGGATACTGTACGATAATTGGAAGCGCTCGTCGCAATGGCTGAACCCTGGAGATCCAGTCAAATCCTAAACGAAAATTGACTCAGAAAAAGTTACTTGTGAGTATTTGGTGGACTAGGGCCGGTGTCGTTCACTACAGCTTTCTACAATCTGGCTAAACGATTACGGCAGATATCTTTTGTCAGCATCTGCAAACCAAGAAGGAAGAACTAGCTGCTAAGCAACCGAGATTGGTCAATCGCTCTAGGCCACGACAACGCAAGACCACACACTGCATAACAAACAACCACTAAGTTAGATGAGCTACAATTGGAATGTCTGCGACATCCACTGTACTCCCCAGACCTTGCTCCAACAGATTATCATTTTTTTCCGGAATTTGGACAACTTCTTATAAGGAAAAAAACTCCGATGCGGCAGTCCAAACCGCCTTCAAAGAGTTTATTGATTCAAAGTGTTATTTACAACTGCTTTGATAAACTTGATATGGCTTCAAAAGTTATAAGCTTAAAGGTATAAATTAAATTTAAAAATTTCGTCAAGGGAAACCCTGTAAGACTGTTAATTTGTTTGGAAAATATCTTTTACAGATTTTAATGAAATGACGGCTATTTAAGTCAATTTTGAAACAAAGACGAAGCAAATATGTCCTAATTTTAGTACTTAAATTTTTTATTAAGTCAAGTATTGTATGAAAGAAATAAAAAATAACAGAGGAATGCTGTTTGTACATTAAAAATTCAAATTGTAAATATGGTCATTTTATATTAAATGCGATATTTCAACATTAGCACAGAAAATCGTAACTGCGACGGGAAAATGCTAGGTTAACTTTTTTACAGTAATTTCTGAATTTTGGGTTGAGTTTTTAACAGTTTATTAAGAAATGTCAAAATTACAATACATAACAAAAAAAATAAATAATAAAATTAGAAGCACATTTTAAATAAATACAATTATTACATTAACTTTAATAAATTTTGAATTTTACAAAGTTCTCGATGATAATTTTTAATTTCTGAGGACCAACAAAAAATAAAATCTCATCAAGGGTTGCCTTTTAAATTTTTTAGACTTGGTATTACTTTTTAAAAACGTCGTCTTCAGTAGTAAGGTAATTAGTTTATCTCGCCACCGGCGGCGGGCCGAAACGTTAAAACAACGACAACATTTTTAAATGCCTTTGTGTATGCGAAACAAAATAATTTAATGTTTAATTTATTATAATTACACAAGCTGTGGGCACAGCGGCTTCACCCGCGTATAATTAATAAAAATATAATAAATTATTTTATTACTATGATCATGACATAACATGAAAATGATGATGACACACACACTCACACACACACACACACACACACACACACTCACACACACGCACACAAACACATACACACCCACGCGCGCGCCCACATACACATACTCACACACGCACACACACACACACACACACACACACACATACATACACACACACATACACACCCCACACACACATATGGCTACTAGTAAAGAAATACGTAATTAACGATTTGAAATTAATTTTCATAAGATACCGTAGTATTTACCGCTCTTATATATGGCCTAACATTTGCGCCATTATATGTTCTTTGTGTGTACCAATTTTCATCAAGATTGGTTAAGCTGTTCTTGAGTTATAAGAAGACAGACAGACAGACAAAAATGAAAAAAATTGTATAATGTGAATCATAAAACGATTACTTATCACAAAATTAGGTGAAAAAAAAAGTACAGACAGAACCAATAGATTTATATATTACTTTAGAATCATAAAATTCGAAATTCGAATTCGCCAATAAAAACAATGGGTAATTCGGCAATTAAACTCACAGTAGGTGCCTGAAAATTAGAGTTTTGTAGTTTAAAACCCCGTGTCTTCGACAGTTGTTGATTTTTCACCGGTCGTTTGAGATTGTCATTCATCAAATTGTTGAAAATGACTCTTTTAGTTAATGACCACGGTGCCCGTTCTCAAGAGGAACTAGCTATATGTACAGTGTGTGTGTGTGTGTGTGTACACATAAGTGTGTCCTTAAATATTTAGGCGCAAGGACAAAGGCTGTACGTACTTATAGGTACACCGAATTAAATATAAATCCACTTTCAAGAAACCGGGATGATATTGTAAGTTTTTTTCTCTGGACTTGGGTTGGAACCAAGTTCCTTGGATTCTGTGGCATTATAAGTTAGCCAACGAGGCCAACCGACTCAACGAACTTTGATATAAGATGAGAGAATATGTTTGTGCACTTCCTACGCAGTTAGCTAGTCTCCCATAAAAATAGTCTCTAGAAGTAAAATCAGTCATGATTACGATATATCGTAATAACTTATTTAAAAGTATTAAATAACGTACAACTGTGACCAGGCGCTTCTATATAGCGTTTATTTTTTTCAAAAAATTAATTATTTAGCTGTATTCATAAAACATACTTCATTTTCTTTTGTAATTTTATCAATAGAAATATCTGTTTGTATAACTTTATAAATTAACATATTTGTCAATTTTGTAGGCTTTCTGTAATAAAGACGATAACAGTTAGAGGGCTTCACAAAAACCTGATCCAATAGTAAACCCGAGCTCGAGGTTTTAATACTTCTCTCTCATGTTTTCGGTTCGGAAATAATGTCGCTGATTAATTTCAATAACGATTTATAAAATATTAAGATTCACATACTATTAACTGTTTACAATATTAATAATTGAAAGAAAATTAGATTCTTTATTATTAAATAAGAGTTTAATTACAAACGGCAAGGATATTTCCTAATTGTTTTTAAATTACGTAAACAACAACGTGAGAGTTTCTAAGTAGTAATGACACATTAAATTTATTTATAAAATATATCATAAGAGATTTAAATTTTTATGAAACGACTACCCGCTACTTTACTAACAGTAATACGTTCGTTGGTCATCTCAAGGCTGCTTCGTGTTGTTGAATATTATACATGTGGAAGTATTTCATTAATATACGCAACTGACAGAAGAAGAAAACTTCATTATATTGTTATTTAAACAATAAGTACGAGATTAATTTTAAACATAAATAATGTAATAATTATGCTCGTCAGGATTCAAACCCTTGACTATTGGTTAAGATCACGTTTCTATCAGCTTACGGACCTTATTTTGCAAGACGGTTAAGGTTTTCATTTTGTGATTCTTTACCAAAACACTATAGAGGTGTATACTTTTTTTACCGAAATATCATATATAAAAATAATTATCGAATGAAACCAAAAAAAAATATCTTTATTAATATTTTAGCGTAACTATTATAATCAATTGTTATAATATAATCTATAGAATTCTAACTCAGGTTTTATAAAAGTTTTGAATAATTTTAGTCAAATAAAGTTGGCGTTTATTGAACACTGCCAGGTAAAAACTCTTCCTCGCTTTCCTGTTTTAAGTAATGCACCTGAGTTACTTTGATTTTGGATATATGTGGATATAGATTGTATTTCTAACCGCAGGTTATTTTTAATCTGATAAAAACAAGCAACCTATTAATTATTAATACCCTTGAAAGTCATTTCTTTTCTGGTACACATTTCCTCCTCCACATTTCCTTACAAGTCCTTAATGAATGTCCTTTAATAAAAAAATAAGTTACATTATTGTATTTCATTTGGATAAATAAATATACATCAGAAAGTGGAAAAGAGAAAAGGTTAAAACAAGTATTTGATCTGTATTGTGGAGATGTAAAAGTTTAGTGGTTTTTAAAACGAGACAACAATGTGACGGTCACAACAGTCGTTTTGTCTGGATTCCTATTTCGTATGAGTCGTTACTCGCTGCTGTGTACACGACACTTGCTGGATAGATATTTCACTTTTCAGACGAGCTATAAATATAAAAATCTCTTTATATTTTATCCATTATATGGTGTAGGTCTTTAAACCACGCCAAAGCACAAACCGCAGTAGAATCTCCGTTAATGCGAAAGTATATTAAATAAGTAAATAAAAATATAAGCAATTTATCAGTTTTATTAAAATCTGTCTCCGGTTTTAATATTTAATTATAAAATTAAATTCAAGTAAAGACTCGGGTAGGAGGAGGATTGTCAAAACAAAATTAACAAAATGGCCGGTAGCTTCATATTGTGTGATCTTCGCTTAATAAAATTAAAAGTACTTTTTCAATTACGTCGACCATTCAAATTCAAGTAATTTTCGTCACAAAGTAACATCGTCAAGTATTTTTTCTATTCAAGAGTAAAAACTCTTCGAAGAATTAAGAATGAATTTTTAATATTTGAATGAAAAAAACGTAAAAAGCAATGGTTATTTTCAATTACCAATTACTTTTTTGTTGAGAACCATGTAACCGACCACGATTGAATTCTTTCTTAAAAATACAATTAAATTTGTTTGCATGGAATATAAATTATAAATAAGAACAAACATATCTTGTACCAACGTCATAGTAAATAGTTAAACAGTCTGAAATATAAAGAATGTAGAAGCACTTAACGAAATACTAGCGACAGTTTGCGGCTTCCGACCATTAGCTAAGCCTCGACAGGTCAGTAATGATGTATTTATTTATACTAAGTAAGGACGGCTTTCTAGGTTTATATTTTTGTTAGTTCGTAATATCCAAATACAATATTAATATTGACTTAGTTTGAATAATTTCTTATCAACTCACACTAATATTAAAATTGCGTAAATAACTATGCGTAAATAATAATTTCTAAACGTCATACTACCACCAAAT